>OY294056.1:34789566-40155026 GCA_958510865.1 Myrrha octodecimguttata
AGAAATGAAAATCTGCTGCCTTTTGTGTACAATTATAAGTCGTACACGACTTTGCCATCTGGAAAAATCAGAGGTGAATAATTATTTCTTTACAATTACGATAGTAATACGCTCAAATATATGGAAAAATCCAAATAAAACTAGTAATATATCGAATTAACGAGGTTTAATGAAACTTGAATGTGGCTGTGTTGCCTAGTCGTAATTCTACACCACGTGGTATTGTTTGCTCTTAAATTCGAATCTGTCGGGTCAGCTGTCTCAGAGCACAGTCCCGTCTGAAATAATTGAGCTAGGCTCGTAAGAGGTCTAAATCTATGCCCAGGTGCAGTTTCTTAATCACATTCACATTAAAATCAGCCCCAACACAGCTATAGATCCAATTTTTATGACTAGTGGACTATAAAGCATGCCTTTGTTGTCGAAAAGAGAAATAAAAATCCTTTATAGTTTTCAGTGTATTCAACAATTATTATTACAAGTTTGTTTCATTTGTGTGGTGAAAGATAATCACTGAGGAATCTCCAGATTATTGACTCAAATTATAATCGAGCTATATTCTTAGAACCATCAAGAAGTATAAATCCAAAATTACACTGGTGTTTTGGAATTTTAAATACCATAAACAAACCGGTTCATTTTCAGTTAAAAAAGGCAACATCGTTTACTTCCATCCTCCTTATTTTCAAAAATCAATGAAGTTTCTGACTGGACTGAATGATTGTTATATTTGACATACATTTTCAACATTAAATTTCAATTCCATTTGTGCTATGCATTAAGAATAATAAATTCAAAACAAATACACATGCTTCATCAATATATACAAACATCTATGAAGAAAACGAGGATGGACACACATTTGTAAAGACAAACATATTTTTTGATTAGGATTACAGGGAAGTATTGGTTTTTGAGTACTTTTTTGTGCTTAAGCTTATATTTTCAAGAGGAGAACATTATTTGGAAACTGAATATGGAATTTAAAATTAAAAAAATTGGAACTTTCAGGTGTACAGTTTATGCAATATTGGTGATGCATTAACTACAACTTTCAACCCTACAAGATATAGAGGAAAATTAACGGCATATTGCGGATATATTTTTTCGAAAAACTCGCAACTACTATCAACTGATGCAAACCCCTCTTTCCTCTTGTTCAAGAGTTTTGGGCACTATGTGCTACTGTTTACTTGCAGACTGAAGTGATTGAGTATGAGTTGGAAAATATGGATTTTTTTTACGTTTAATATACTGCTTTTTATGAATTATATTCTCCTTTCTTGGAACAATCAGGAAAATTCGGTTTCAATTTAATTTTTTCAATTTCTGTACAATGAACTCAATGCGTCAGTCGAAAAACCGTGAAAAGTGGCGAGTGTCGATTGGGATCCGCTGATTCGTTCTGATTTACTTATTTTTCATCTGATTTCTGGATTTTTACCCCTGATATCCGAAACAGAACTATAAAGAGATAAAATTGATACTTACAGAAAAAGCCTTTGCGGATTGTAGGATGAAATTATTTGTTAAGGGCAGTTTCTAGGAAAAAATTGCTTAATGAACAATATTGGAACAATGAAAACGATCAACGAAGTATGTTAACTGTAATGTTTCAGAGTCTTAATCTTACTCTTTCATCAGACAAGCGAGAAAATTTGCAAAATTATTCCTTCGATTACTTTCGTTTTTTGAGGCTTGATTGGTCAAGTGTTGGTCTTGTTGATTCGATGGAGAACTTGAACAAGTTTTCCTGTCTAAACTTGAAATGTATTGGTGGAAAGACATATATATTGGGGATACATCATGGCTGTTAGATATCAGAAAGCGAGAACACAAAAACAACCTGAGGAATAGATACATACAAAGATCCCAAATCGCGAATCAAGTATCTCCGACCATTGGAAATCATATGATAGATAGAGATCTCGTTTGCTTGATGAAGGAGCCAGATTCAAACTCTGAAACGTAGTTCAATTCGTTGATCGTTTGCATTGTTTCAATATTGTTCATGAGCAACTTTTTCCTTAGAGTTGCCATCGACGAATTGTTTTATCCAGCGAATCCGCAAAAGCGTTTTCTGTGAATGACAATCTATATTCAATTTTCAGAAATTCTGTCAACAAATCAACAAATATTGCACCTTGATCAGAGCTAATCATCTAATAAACCAAAACATCTACAACGAAGAAGCGGATCCAAGGAGAATGACTACAGCTATTTCACAGTTATTACTGATCGTCATGCCATCTTACCTTGGATGAAACCGGTGAGTAGGTATTATAGGTACTTGTCACCTTTCAAACAGAATACTGCAGTATAACTGAGTACAGCGCACCATCAATATTTGTTGATTTATCGGCAGATATTCGTCCTTTGGATTATGTTAGTTTATTATTACTGGAGCTCTCTTTTCTCCAAGAACCAATTCTTATCTTTGTTAGATGCTGGACGTTATCGTCCTGTGGGAAACCACATGAAACGAGTGTTTCCAAAGTCGTAACGGACGTTGTAAAAGTGCAAAACCACAGATGCAGCGACCTGATACAACAAAAAGATGGAAGTCATGTGCATCGATCAAGGTATTCTGCACGCGAAGGTAGGATTCGCAAGATTTTGATGGCACGCTGTACATATTCATACTGCAGTATTCCATCTGAAAGGTGACAAGTATCTTGATTCCCTACTCAGCGGTTTTATCCAAGGTAAGGTGACCTGACGATCAGTAATAACTGTGGAACAGCTGTAGTTATTCTCCTTGGGTCCACTTCTTCGGTGTAGATGTTTTGGTTGATTGGCTGATTAGCTCTGATCAAGGTGGAATATTTGTTGATTTATCAACAGATATTCGTTCTTGTGATTATGTTAGTACAATTAAAGTTAGAACAGATGGCTCATCCCTCGCAGGGGACCAAAACCGATTATACGTTACTTTTGCTGAATTTTATTTTCATGTTGACGTTATCTCAACGTAGGATTCGGATATGCTCATATAAAGTGAAGGCCACATACGCGATCACGATCACGATAGCGTTCACTATAGCGTTCGCGATGGCGATCAAGTTCTGTCCAGCACAGATATACGTGATCAAATCACCTGTCATTGTATCCTTCGCATTGCCAAAATAAACAAATGTCTAGTTCACGAAAAACGAAAGCTCTGCTTCTGGCTGCTCGGTTGGATAATGAAAAACGCAATTCAACTGTAAAACAGTAAATATTTTCCACAAGTGTTTGATACATTTTCGTTGCGCCGTCCAATGAATTCGAGAAATTATTGTTCGTTCAGTGCAAAGTGAACTTCGTATCTATTATTTAAATGCCTAAGTCATTTCAAATGTTGTTTCGCAATAGCAACAATAAATGTAATTTTCCCTTGGCACTGACAACTAATGAACATGACAACAATAGTATCAATAGTGGACGCTCAACAAAGAAGTATCAATTGTAGAAAATGTTTCTTTTCAGTTGAATTTTCGAAATCGGTTTTCCTCTTTTTCGCAATGTTTTATTTTACATCTTTTAGTGGCATGATCAAGATACTCAACCGGAACTGTGGAAAATTTTCGAAAGAGGTTCATAAGTGACTTTTATACAAAATAAATTGGGACACCCTTTTATGTTGCATCACATATATTTTGTAATATGTGATCTATTCAATCGAAAGTGGTTTAAAACGATAGGTAAATCAACAAATTTGATTCAGACAATCAGGGAATTATGGGAATTAACATGTATTTAGCCTCACGTAAAAAGGTGTCACCACCATGAAGCTACACTCAACCTACATAAAAAAATTGTTGAAATAGGTTTGATAACAAGAGAATTGTGACAATTCATTTTTTGGGACACCCTCTATATTTCACCACAAATAAGTAAAACATCTATTTCATTATATCTATTTTTTGGGACACCCTGTTTATTCCATTTTTGAATCAGATAACCGTGGAGCCACACGGGATACAGAGAAAGAGGAATCGTGAAGATGGATCAATAAACGATTTTATTTTATTTGTCAATGAATAGTTCCATATGAAAAAAACCATTTATGATAATATGTCCCTTTTTTCGGAACACCCTGTATAGGTACGTCTCATTCTCGAATCGGACCACCTCGAAGCCCCACTGAAACGAACGCCAAAAGAATCATCAAAACCGTCCCATGAGCAACGAAGCCATGCTCGAAAAAACATAAAACAGTTTTCGGCGAATCATCGCTTCCGTTTGAAAAGTACATACATACTTTCTTATTATACTCGCATGTCCGCATCCTCACAATACCTGTATGTTAGATATCTCATTATTGCATTCAAGAATCCCGACTGGAGATCGCCCTCGTTAGCGTCTGAACGCTGCCAGGCCGCAGACAGATCGCGACAAGTATGTGGTGCTCCACCTTCTAGTTATCTAGTTCGATGTAATTATTTGATCGCCATCGCCATAGTGAACGCCATCGAGAACGTGGTCGCGCATTTGTGACCTCCGCATTAATAATATTACGTGTTACTTCTGAGTTTTATTTTATTCTAACGTTATTTCAACGTAAGATTCGGATATGCAAAAAAAAACATCGGTTCATATAAGAAAATGAAAAAATACGTCCATTTCCGGTTGAATCGTACCTATGTCATTGACACACTCTATGTACCCAGTTGATGGAAAACAATCTGTAGTATCTATGTCCAAAGTCTCAATCTGATATCATCGAAATGAAGATTTTTCAGGAGGAACCTGATTTCTGTGACACCTGGTATGATATATTTTCATACTCCCATCAACATGAATTTTTGACGGGAGTTTCTTGTTCTGATTATCATCAGAATTTATTGACTACTCGAGGGCAAATTTTAATCATACATAGCCTATCCAAAACAGCATCAAACGTGCGATAGAATAGGACAGAAATTACTGGTTGGATTTTACCCACTCACGGATCCGGCCTTCTTATATAAGAGCAAACACTACCATGTGCTCGTAGATTATGGCTTCGCTCATTTTGGCAACCCAGCCATTTAAGTTTCATAAAACCTCTTCAATATTTCAAGGTCAGGTATCTGCCCACGGTCTGCATACTTTTACATTGCCAATAGCCGCGAGAAATATCACAATTCAGTGAAATTTTGACTTTAATAGGAGAAAACGGGGTGTCGTTCTGCAGGCTTCAGTGATTAGTTTCTAGAAATTTTTTTTGGGATGTACTTAATTATTTTGTGAGAATGCGCAATGTTAGATATTTTTCCATTTTCCACGCCATTTCAGCTTATATTTTCCCTAAAATTCTTGAATATGTGGCAACATTGCGATTTCTTACATTTTTTTTTTTAAATTTGCCCCAAAAATTTTTTGAAAACAGCGAACTCTGGCCACCAAAAGTCACCCCGTTATATTGGAGATATTGTTTGCTCTTAACTTAATGAATATCAACGCGTCATCGGTTCGAACTAAATGCATTCAGCAATACAGTTGTAAATTGAGTCATCCATAACTGCAGTAACCCAGTATTATTTTGTTTAAGGGATGGTCATCTGATCTTTCTAGCTATTCTCAGAGCTCACTCCGGAACATGAGGAAAATATTTCTTGAAAATCATTTGAAGGTTAGTATGAAATTGGGAATATCTAGGAATCATTATTTTTCAGGATTTCTCATGGTTTTCAGATCTGCAATGATGACCACTTGTGACGAACTTTTTTTTATAACCAACCAATTTTTAAGGTACGAAAGATAATATCATCAAACATATACTCCATTCACTTTTATAATGTAGCCCGGTTGGCCATGACATCCTGACAGATTTCACCGTGTATATTTTGAAATTGTTAGGTTATGGTCATTTTCCTGTCAGATAACTATGCAACGTTGTCCTCTCTACATAGAGGTCGTAGTAATTACTTATTTTTCAAATGTCAATCTACATTGATAAAGTAATGAATTTAAGAAAATATTATTTGAATTCGATAATTCCAAAGACCTGGCGAATGTTGAAGAAACTTTTGTCTCTGTTAATACTGGAAATATTTCACGTATATAAACATGGTTGAAAGATTTAGTTATGCTATTTTCTTGTAAGGAAATCAAGAATCGGGTTTTTCAAAATAAAGTCTTCAGTTCAGTCTTTTTGGGTGCACCAATAGAAGGATATTCTTTGTCGTCTCTTTCACTTAAAATCTTCCTTATTGTGTTGATGTGCAGCTAAAAAATAAATATCTATTCATATAAAATATAATTCTTTGGTTTTCACTTACATACGTCGAAAATGTTGCATAGCTTGTGTTGAATTATTGATTCCGAATTATCAGGATTACTATCAGAAAAAGCCGATTTCAATTCTACATAGCACTTCCTGATACTTTGCCTCTGCTTCTTCAAAACTACCTTCGGCATTTTTATTAGTTTGCAAGCGTTATTATGCTGAGATTTAGAAATCTAGAATCGATTGATATTGATAATAGTAGAAATTGAAATTTGGCAACGTCTTTTGACATTGCCGATATTTCATGAGTGCCAACCTGCGTCAGTTTTAAGGGAAAAAACTTGATAAACCTAAATCATGGCCAACCGGGCTACATTATAAAAGTGAATGGAGTATATGTGTTAATTTTTTCGCCATTTACGAACCCGTTCATAACGAACTTTCGGTTAAAACTTTAATAGTCTTAATATTCGGTATATTCGAATTATATCGGTTATATGACGAACACATACGTAATTTACGTAGCAAACAGGAGAAAAATATGAAGGTGGAAAGATTCTCAATAAATAAAAAGGTAACTGTGCCCGTGATAAGAACAGGAGCATAAAAATGAAAGTCATCGATGATTACAAAATCTAAAAACCATAGATGTTCCAAGGACGTTGCATAGTTGCCAATAAAATCATATACGAAATCATGATGTAATTAAAACATGGGGTGCTCATCTGCTCCTCTGTGATCGATTTACCAATGATGACGTCACTTTTTTCATTAAAATTCAAAGCACAGAATATTTATTTCCTTGTATTTTAATCTTGCTGACGTCACTTTTTTGTATATGAGCACACCATGTTTATTTACATCATGTACGAAATTCAATAAAAGCATTGACGTGAACTCAGTAGCCTTCAGCAGATTTGGCTTATTAACGAACTTAAGCATCGTATTTTGCCTACCCTGACAGTTTCAAGTCGATAGGGGTTTCCACGTAATTATGTCTACGACCGGTCGGCCGGATAGAATAAATTTTGGTATAGGTTTACTCATCATTGGGCCTCATCTAGTCGTTTGAGACTTACAGTTACAGATATTTGAACAAACAGAACAGGATTGCAACAAGAGACGATGGTTTCACAGATTTTCGAGAATGAGGTACGAAAATGGAAAGGTGAAGTGTTGAAAATTTGACAGAGCCGGATCTAGGATTTCAGCGCCCGTGGCAAGTTATCGAAATGCGCCCTTTTTGAATTTTCTTTTCAATGACTTCATACTTTTCATGAATGATAGTTTTCATTCAATTCCTAAGATATTTTACTATTATTATATTCCTTTGAGAACAATCATTAGATTCTTAAGAATATCAAACAATATGTGTATAGAAATTACTATAATCTCCCATGTATCTTATAAGGTAGTGAAGAGAACTCACAAATGTGTTAATATACGATAATGAGGGTATGAAGAAAACAAAAAAGAAGCGAATAGAATAATTTAGTCTCAAAATAATATAAAAGCATTCAAAGCTTCAAAAAAACAATAAATGAAAGTGTAAATGAAAAACTGAAATACATTAGAGAACACACATGCCAACAAAGATCATAACGAACATTTTAATATTACTTTTTGTAATTCACCATGATGTAGGGTCATTAAAATCAACTGGTTCAGGTTTAACCTCAGTAAGTACTGATTCCTCGTCAAAAGAATTTTCCTTGTCCGAATTATCCGAAATGGAATACTTTCTTACGATAGGCTCGGTACTTGAAGAAGTAGAAGGAAATTCCGCTACATGATGGGCTTCGCTAGTGGAACCACTTTTTCTCGACACAATACCCGCATTGTTCTCCAAGTAACTTGAGATATTACTAGTATTTTTTTTAGGTCTAATAATTTTTTATCCCTGATCTTCCGAGATTGCGATCCTGATAGTTTCTTGGGCGGCATTTCAGTTGGTTATATCAACCTCAAATTATATAAGATTCTGAAAATGCATGGACGTCGAATAGGAATGTTTTGCGCGCGCTCATTTATCATATCTGGGTCCCTATTCTTGAACCGGGGATGGGAGAAATGGGCCTGTCGAGGCTGTTGTCAAGGAAACACGGTGTATTGTTTATGGAACGATAGAGAACGTTCATTCCATCACATTCAAGAATAGGGTCCCTGGATTGTCCCAATGCTCGACAAATGTCAGGAGGACAGAAAAAGGTTTCATGTTTCAGTGAAACTAAGGAATCATACTATTCATTTGATCCTCTTTCTGTAGTACCATAGCTAAGAAGCTGATTAACAAAATACTAGAGATACGATAAATTTATCGTAATCTTCTCAACATTTTGATTTTTTTTTTCTAACTTCTTCTTATACATATGAAAACTCGTGTAATTATGGTACAACGCAATTTTAATTGAATCGGCATAATTTGGGATCTCGCATATAAAATTCGAACGATAATATCGCCGACATATTCCCAACCCAAACATAACCCTATAAATTTTGCAGTCTCTAAGTAATATCTTTCGAAACAGATTGACTCTCCTGTGCACGGACAGAATATAATTTGACTGAGCGCGCAAAAATCCTCAACTCAAAATTTAATTATTCAAATAACATACCTGATTGAAATTTCTAAACTTTTTCCAGCACGAATAATTTCCCGGCCCGCTTGCACGATCACGTTATTTGCGGTATTGCACATAATATAAAATATAATGATAAGTTCCTGGTTCCTATTTTTCTTATTGATGCCATCAACTGCGCTGCTGCATGGAAGTACCCCACAGGCGAGAAAAAAAGTAGTATTCATAAGACTGAGGTGATTTCATCAAGCCTATCGGTCGCAAACGTCTTCGAAATACATTACCCTTATCAAAACCGGTGTGATGAACGATTCGGCGAATAATGTGGAAGGTCTGAATCTCTTTGTGATGCCGTCAAGAAACCGACCCTAGACGGAGCGCTACCGCCACTAGCTCGAACCATTAAACTCCCTCTGTACTTATCGCTAATTGAGGTCTTCACTGTTCGAATAACAAACATCTGGACGTGATCGGGAATCATAGGGCGACCGACAACTGTAAATTTATCATCTGTTAGTTTATTGGTAACTACTTGTCGTCGCATATTGTAGAACAGGTACATGCACTATAGCACCGCTCTAAAATATGAATGGACTTTGAAGTGAAGAAACATCATTTCAAGAAAAAAAAATCATAATTTTGCGCCCCTAGTTGGTTCGCTCCCGTGGCAAATGCCTACCTCGCCACGCCCTAGATCCGGCTCTGATCTTTGGAGTGGATCAAGTTCAACCGTTCATGCCGCCAAATATCTTTTCAATACTAGGACAGTCTATGAGATCATTCCTAGAAGCCATTATCGTCGTCTTGTTCTTTCAAAATGATAAGAATTCATTGATATCATCATCTATCCTTCATTGAGAACTTCGCTTGAAGACAATCTTTTTTTGTTTGGTCCCCTGAAGTTTCATATAAACGAACATCACTGTATATCTGAAAAACGACTACATATATATTTAGAAATAAATAAAATTATTTTTCAGAGAAATGGTCCTTACTTATTTTTTTTCAAGGGTAGTTTATTGAGAAAATGTTGCCCAATGAACAATATCGGACTCAATGAAGTGAACAGTAACGTTTCAGAGTTTGAATACGACTCCTTGATACGAGAGTAAAGCGAAAATTTGGAGCATTATTGTGTTGCAATATTTTCAGATATTAAGACTGAAACCTGGAAAAAACCTGAAAAATAATTCAAAATATCCCAAAATACCTGGTTATTGACAATCAAAGAATTACGTCATGCGAAATCTACACTTCTTTTCCCTAAAAGTAATATATTTTAATAAGGAAGTGAAGAAACTGGATGTGAGATATGGAAACGATTCTGATTACACTAGGGAAAGATTTTTATGATTTCATTCAATGGGGATCGATATTCATTATCAAACTTTCATATTAAATATGAGATGATACCTGGAGTACCTGCGTTTAGGGGAACATCGAGCAAAAATAAAAAGAACTAAAAATACTATTTGTTTGCCAAAGCTTGTGGTATACAGTACACTTCAGTTGACATCAAGAACTTCATTGATAAGTAGTTTCAAAGGCACACAAAAATTACATATCTTAGTTTCGTTTTCGATAGGAAATCACAACACCTATAGGAATTCTGTAAAGCTTCTAATTTTATAGAACAGGAAAGGAAATCTCATTAACATGAGTATGAAAAACTGTTGGTCGAAGATTGGATACGTCATAATTTATTTGGTTGAATAAGAAAATTAACTATAATGCCGGAAAATATCTCTGTAGCATAACAAATTCATCTGAGGTCCTAGAACTTAAGTTCACGAATATTACCTATTCTTATTAAAATCGCACCATTTCAAGTAACACAATATTCAAACAGTCTATAGCAATAAATCTATGAACATACGATAAAATTTTCACCTAATTAGATTAAAAAATTTCACATTTACATAATATATTTATATAGGTAGTAAAAATTCGAAAATGTACAAAAAATTCCGCATCAAATAAGTCAATGACAAAAATAATTCTTCATTTGCTCCGAGCAAATTCGTTAGTCGAAGGCAATAGTTCATGCCTGAATGAGTGTCTCAGATGAATGACACTTCTGCACTCTACCGCAGTTTAAATTTTTTAGCAACCTTTTCTCGTTTCTAAACAACCCGTAAACACAAACTTTCTCAACTGCTCAAGCATCCCAGTTGGAACCCCGTTGCTGATTCCACTTCACTCATCCATTTCAAGATGTTCGGAATTTTCATTTCGATTTCACATATTGGATTCTCAACAAGAAATCGCAAATTGGAAATTTTTTAAGATAGAAGAATGTACGAGATGATCTAATAATGGTCAAGTCACTTCTTAGAAGTTTTCAATTATTGGAAGAATTCGTCCAAAAATGATGAACTGTAACAGTATTATCGCGGAGACTTTTGAAATTTATGTTTGTTCACAGTGAACTCTGCTTTATCCTGAAGATGTTCTGGAAATATGAAAAGATTTCTTTCCATGAAGATTTTCAGGTTATATTCAGCAACAAATCACAAGCCACAATTTGAAATAAAAAGAAAGAGGGGGTTTTATATAGAAATGTGAAGGGGCCATAATCTGGATATTTCACTTATATTTGAAATGGAGGACCCGTGTTTAAATCTTGGAAATATTTTTTTGCAGGAGAATTATTTGAAATATTGGTATTCCATGAGATGTATTGATTTCTTATATTATTCATTCGAATTTTTTCATTCATTCAGGATCATCATGAAATTAAATGAAAATAAAATAATGCAAGAAATATTCCAGCTCATACAAGATCTTATGAGTACCTCAATATTGAATTCAATAATTTAATGTTCAATTTTGGTTTTGCCTCGGACATATACTATTCAAAAATTGATGTTTAATCCGCTACACATGTGAATTAGTTGGTCGAGAACTCACATTTGAGCATACATTTGCATGCTCATAGTTAACATGGCAATATCTCAAAGAATCATTACCAAATAGAAATATGCTGTTATAATTTTTTTTCTTTTTTTCTTTCTCGAAATCTTCCCATCTGAAAGTTCACTGATCTAATTCCAATTAAAGATTCAATTTAGGATAATTGGATGGCAATGCTGAGTAGATCCGAACAAAATATTCGTGGTTGCACGATTGAAATATATTTGAGACTTTCAGCATGGTCTTGGATATCAGTCTCAGTTGATATTGCGGTTTGAATGATACCCAAGATACACTTATTATCTTTATTTTCCTATGAGATTCAGCCAGAAAACATTTCCTTCCAAAATATAAGCTGTCTATTGATGATCTTTTTAAGTACCAAACTATATTTTTTTTTCTGTACAACATACAAGAATAGAATATGAGGATTATATTAACGAAACAACAAATTCCTATTGTTTCAAATTATCTCGTTGAAAGTTCGAATTTTATGCTGGAGGTCTTCAGTTCTAACAGGATATAATCCTGGTGATTATTTGGTTAATGTTGTTTCCGAAAATTCTTTTCTAGTTGGAAGATTCGCAAAGCATAATTAATCAATGACCTTGAAAAGGGGCAGCTATACACGAAGGAAATCTTCCAATTAATCTACTCATCAGAAGTTTTCTACTTGACCAATTAAAAATCCAAGGAAAACCAGGAATGGATGTTCAGAAGTTTTATAAGTGTTCAGATCATCTCGCACATTAATCGTTCTGGAGGAGGTTCGATTCAAAATTACATGACCTATGCTATCTACAGACTATTAAAAAAGTCTCATAAAAATCCCTTTTCCTATTGGTTCATAAGTCCTCAAGTATTCCCGGAACTTCATTCGTAGACGAAACGAATGAAGCAAGCCAGGTTAGAACGAAGTCTCTAGGTACGGAGGAGGCACTATTCACAAATTCGACTGCCCAGAGCCATCTGCTGCAGTGGATTCTATCAATGGTGCAGTATCACTACCACTGCCACTCACTTTTGGCGTTAGAGACGGCTTTGGCTCTATCGTCCACGGCTCCAAGAGCTGCGTGCCGTTTCTAGCGCTGTTCTGATTGGAGTGGTCTGGAAACTTCACGGACTTCCTGGCCTTGAAGTTGGAGCTGGGGGATGTGTCTTCGTTGAGGAATGATGCCGGTGGGGCATTTCCTGTGGGACTCTGAGTAGGGGTGGGACGAGCGTCACAAGTAGTCATGGGACGGCGAGAGGTGCTGAGATAGCTTGTCGCTGTTGGCTGGTTGCTGTATTGGATGTTGGGTATCTGAAAACAAATTGGATTTCATGCATGTGATAATTATAAATTGTCTAGAATTCCTTGGGGTTTGTTGATGTGATTTTGTTTCACCCTTGACGGCGATTATGTGCCTTTCCTCTTTCAGGGTACGGCTGAATTTGACGCCAGATTGCAATGACGCGAGTCGGATTGTCGCTTAGTGACAAAACAAGTGTAGACCTTCAATTGATCCTAGCGATGAAAATCTTCTTTTTGATAGATCAATTGAGAGGTAGGTAAGAAAATCTAGTGAAGGATATCAGTATCAGAGGTATTTTTTGGGATTGCAAAATGGTGCGGGAGCAGGGATTGTATAAAGTGAAGACCACGATGGCGTTCACGATAGCGATGGCGATCAGATAAGAACATTGAACTAGTGAAGCAGCACACACTTGTCGCGACCTGTTTGCGACTTTTCAGCGTTCACACGTAGTATTGGGCGATCGCATGACGTTAGAGGAAAATATTATAGTTGCTATGGATATTTCATTAGACACTGTGACAGAAGTTCGCGATCTGATCGCTCATATAGGTTCCGGGTAGAACGTGATCACCATCGTAGACGCCATGGCGTATATGTGGCCTTCACTTAACTGTGTCGATTACGACAATGTTTCAGAAATACTCATGATTGTCGAAATAGCACTTTCTCTAGTTTATTTCAAGCTTGATTTCAATTGGTATAATGAAAAAATATAGAACCAAGCAGCTAGTTGGACGAATAACGTCCTTCTAGGATACTTCCATGCTAAAGACCCAGATATAATATACCAGATGCAGTCACTTTCCCACTATCACCCCTTTTTGGGTTCAAAACGCAGAACTAGACTTGTCAAATAATGGTCTATTTCTCTCTTCAAACGTTGATGGCGCTTAAGTCAATTGGTCAAGTTCATACAATTACGCCGAATAAAAAATATTTCGAGTGAATGTGAAATATGAATTATTCATATCTTTTGATGAAATCATAGGACTATGTCATTAAATATTAAAACAGATGAAATAATCATATTTAACGTTCCATTTATTTGCTATAACCTTGAAAAAACTGATGAAATAGTAATACCTCCTGTAATAATTAAATATTCGAAATATTAAGTTTCATAAATATGTATATCCAGAAATGAAAAGTACCTTCACATATATTTTCGTTATTCTGAATGATGATCATCATAACTTAAATTGGTCCAGATTTTATATGGCAGATTTCCCGGTACCGGCATCTATCGAACAAAAACTGAAGTAGCATATTAACACATAATTTTGACAACATTTGGACGTTGCACATGGGAGTATTTTTGATCACTCTAGCTGGCCAAAACCCCATTTCTCAAAATCGACCCTGGAATGGGAATAATGGTACTTTCGAGTAGCCAAGTATCTAATGCACTAATATAAACAAGAATTTCATTCGCAAAAGTCAATACCTACTTGCTACAGTCATCGTAACTTTGAACTTCACTCAGTGATTTCTAAAGTATTCATGTTCCCTGAGTATAGGCAATTACAATTGGGATTTCCATAAAATAAATCAAAATTAAAAAAAAAAAAAAAATCATGGATTCTGAGAAAACAGGTATGTGTGAACATATTGTATAATTTTAACATCTCAGCAAAATCGTTATGTATAGTTTATAAATTTTTTAAAATGTGCTGTTTTGAGATAAAAAATATACGAATTTTTTTAAAGGTGATTTTGTTATAGTGCCCCGATTGATTCCGCATTGATTCTGATGTTTAAAGATAGCCTTTGTTCAATACTTTCGGATATAAAACGAATCTTTATTGAACTCGTCCGAAGTTTGGAAATAATGTAATTATTCTTCGTATAGATTATTCCTGAAATTCGACATTTCTCATTTTGTTATATATATATATATATATATATATATATATATATATATATATACATATAAATTAAATATCAGAGTCTGTAGTATTGATAATGTATTATTTTCAGGGTATAACGACTCTCGTTGTTGGAGTAAAAGGAAGTACTCTTTTTTCTAAACCAAGCTTTCGCAATTTGTTTATTGCTTCTTCAGGGTTTCTATAATACAGAACATCTATCAATAAATTAAAAACATTCACAAAATTGCATGGTTCCTACCGAAAGTGAGGTTAAACATGAAACCAGCAACAACAATCATGACACAATGCGTTTTTAACACTTAAATATTCTACTTAAATTGCAAGACACTAATTCGAACTTCATGGATATCAATTTGTACATTCTTAAAATTCTTTCTACGTTCTATAATAAAATTTTTATTTTGATTTGTCTATCTCAGTTGTCTAATTGCGTTTTTCCCAAAGATTGTCACCTCTCAATGTCACTTTTCTTCTTCTCGTCTTCTTTCACGTCACTGCATCCAACAAATAGCTGTAAATGTTACTTAAATTTTGTGTGTCACTTTTTTTATTTATTGAATTATTACTTTTTTTTATCTCTATCATTTCATGTATCAGCCGTTTTTGGTAGTTTTTTTCTGTTTTCAGTATTTTTATGTTGTTCAGGTCTATTTTATGGTCCATGGTATGCGCATGTGCTGCAAGGGCACATCTATCTTTACCTGTATTTATATCAGATCTATGAAGAGATATTCTATTTTTCACCCACTGTGATGTTTGGCCAATATATATTCATTCGCAATCCTGGCAGTCTATCTGGTAAATCACGTTGCTTTTTTTCGGTATTGGAATTGGATCTTTGATCTTACTATATAGGTTTTTAACTGTCTTTTGATTATATGTCGCTATTTGTACTTTTTCTTCTTTGAATATATTTTTGATTTTTCTTGTTAAGTTTTTTATGTTTGGTAGGGATGCATAAAGTTGTTTTGATGTAGATTTTTCGTTTTGGTTTTATGCATCCCTACCAAACATAAAAAATTTAACAAGAAAAATCAAAAATATATTCAAAGAAGAAAAAGTACAAATAGCGACATATAATCAAAAGACAGTTAAAAACCTATATAGTAAGATCAAAGATCCAATTCCAATACCGAAAAAAAGCAACGTGATTTACCAGATAGACTGCCAGGATTGCGAACGAATATAAATATATTGGCCAAACATCACAGTGGGTGAAAAATAGAATATCTCTTCATAGATCTGATATAAATACAGGTAAAGATAGATGTGCCCTTGCAGCACATGCGCATACCATGGACCATAAAATAGACCTGAACAACATAAAAATACTGAAAACAGAAAAAAACTACCAAAAACGGCTGATACATGAAATGATAGAGATAAAAAAAAGTAATAATTCAATAAATAAAAAAAGTGACACACAAAATTTAAGTAACATTTACAGCTATTTGTTGGATGCAGTGACGTGAAAGAAGACGAGAAGAAGAAAAGTGACATTGAGAGGTGACAATCTTTGGGAAAAACGCAATTAGACAACTGAGATAGACAAATCAAAATAAAAATTTTATTATAGAACGTAGAAAGATAAAATTTGAGAATTTTAAGAATGTACAAATTGATATCCATGAAGTTCGAATTAGTGTCTTGCAATTTAAGTAGAATATTTAAGTGTTAAAAACGTATTGTGTCATGATTGTTGTTGCTGGTTTCATGTTTAACCTCACTTTCGGTAGGAACCATGCAATATTGTGAATGTTTTTAATTTATTGATAGATGTTCTGTATTATAGAAACCCTGAAGAAGCAATAAACAAATTGCGAAAGCTTGGTTTAGAAAAAAGAGTACTTCCTTTTACTCCAACAAAGAGAGTCGTTATACCCTGAAAATAATACATTATATATATATATATATATATATATATATATATATATATATATCTATGTAATTCGTCAAGTTCGGGGTCCGTTTCGGTGACTAAATGGTTAGTTTGGGGACACTTGTCAAGTTTGGGGTCCGTCCTCAAACTTTTCTTAGGTGAATTGGTGAGTTTGGGGACCTGTCCCCAAACTTCTGCATGAAATGTATAATTGGTTAGTTTGGGGACATTTGTTGATAAACGATATTTTCGTGTGCAAAATTATGTTGAAAATTATTTCTCACTATCATTGGTTTGCTGAATTGAAATAAAAACGCTTTGGATATTCCCAATTTTATTTTATAACTTCAACTGATTCAATATGGAATATTGAACATGTTGAATTATTCACTTCCAAAGAACGTAATTCTCGAAATCCCCTAAAATTTCATACAATATCATCTAATCTGACGTGGCCAGTTGGTAGGGGGATACTTGACGAATAATATCGTTGAGCTAAAATTGTACGACAGGAGTTTCGAAAACAAATAATCAAGAATGAATATGATGAGTTATGAAATTACCTGAATATTCCCAAACCATATTTCGAATTCTCAAACGGATTCATTGAAAGCTGTACACAATTCGTCTACTAGTTCCCTGAAAAGGGGGGGCTTCATTATTCTGCCGAATGTTTATGGTTTCGGAATTTCGGGAATAAAGTCTCAGATGATTGAAAAATTATCTCGACGATGGATAATTCTTGGTTTCTGAGTTCTGCCTTATTTGGTTCGGAAAGATAAAATATAAAAATTAGGTACTATAATTGATTAACAAATTTGAATTCTATTCATTAAGTATTTTTCGCGTTGTCGAAAAATCAAATGTTAGATCCCTATATCTCCGAAACCACTGAGCGAATCGTGTCCATTTACAAATCTAGCGAGATTTTCAGGCCCTCCACATTCCTTTTCGGACAACAAGAAATAAATTTGAGACTACATTCGGCTGAAAATTCGAAAATCCCAGACATTTAGTCGAAATAATAACGCTGTCCTCGGAACAGGCAATCCAAAATCGTATTAAAACGGGTGTCACAGGAATCAGGTTCACCCCCAAAAAAATCTTCATTTTACAAGTTATCGGATTGAAAATTTGCACATTGATAGTACAGATTGTTTTCCATCGACTGAGATATGAACGGATGCTTGTTTCAGTATATTCGAATTATACGTTGAATGCTGAGGGCTATTTAGTCAAAATAAAAATAAAATGACGAAAAGAAGTAACTTCAAATGAAAAATTTCGGTTTTGTTTTAGACATCCGATCAATTGAAATTCTGGATATATTAATTCTCATCATTATCACAAATCTTTGAAACATTTTTTTTAACAAAATTCACCTTTAAGATAGAATTTACAAGTGTTTGGTTTTATTCTCTTGTGAGGGGTGAGCCTTCTGCTCTAACTTTAATTACACTTCGTCTAGGTTTATGATATTTTGCACTAATACTCTCCGAGCATACAGTGATGGGATAGAGAAATAATTTTAGTAATTGCCGGGTGATATTTTTGTGAAGAGGTAAGAAATCGAATGCCCCATCGAAATGTGAAAAAAATGTTCCCTATTATCTTGCTATAAAATTGAAAATTGAATAGAATAATTTTTCTAATCAGATACTGTTTGATCAGAAAATATGCGTGCAGAAAAATATTTCCAAAAATACAGATCGGATCGAACTGAAGTCTAGTACAATTGTTCGAAAATAAAAGCGTGAAGCTTTATGCAAAACCTCGTGACGAGATAACTTCGAATTTGAACAAGCGCATAAAAACATTTTTGCATTTCTAAAATTTCTTGAAAATTTTTCTAGGTCAGTATGAACAACGAAAACCCTATCTTGGACGAGATAATATACCTAACAGATGGACTAAAAATCGTTTTAAATATCGATGAAAAATATTTTGGTGGGATTCCTCATTATTCTTAAGAGTTTTTTCAGTTTTCCCGTCGAATATCTGAAAAAAAACTATCTTATTATTTATAGATTTCGCCCCTGTGGGTTGCGGGATTTGAACAAATAACAGAGGCATTTTCTCGAAAAAATGTTGACTAATGAACAGTATATTAGGTGAGTCTAGGTTCCTTTGGTTTTCAAAATGATTACTTTGACAGAAGTACTTAACATAAAAAATATTGCAAGAAAACAATTACCTTACCATTAGCAATTCATTGTCTGATGAAAGAGTCAGATATGGACTCCAAGACGCCACATTTCAATTCGTTAATCGTTTGTACGGTTTCGGTGTTTTTCATTATGCAACATTTACTTCTTCTAACGAATAGTTTGAATCTGGCAATTTGCAGGAGCAGTTTGTATAAAAAAATTATTCAATTTTCAACAGTCTTTTTTCAATATTGGGAGTGAAAACCCAAAAAACTATAAAGAATAAAAGAATGTGTTCGTTCATCATATGAATTCAATTTATAATCAATGTAGCAGTAATTCGCTTTTAGTATTCCGATATGAAGGGGGTTTCAATTGTCCGGAGGAATTATGTGAAAACATTCATGTTATTCTTTAACGATGTTTCGGCTAATTTTTGGCCCTTTTTCAAGCTGATAATTTAAACGAAGTGAGATCAAATTCATTGTGAAATGTAACTATATACAATATATGTATATAGATAATTCTATGTAATTCGTCAAGTTTGGGGTACTTTTCGGTGATTATATGGTTAGTTTGGAGACCTGTCCCCAAACTTTTGAAATGAAATGGATAATTGGTTAGTTTGGGGACATTTAGTGATAAATGATATTTTTGGGTGCTAGATTATGTCGAAAATCATTCCTCGCTTGTTACGTTATTTACTTGTGCGACTCAACTGTTTACTGAATGTTTCGAGATGGTAACACAAATCAAGAAAAATGAAGCTCGCGGCATAGCTCTAGTGGAGGAGGGGGTAGATTCTCATTCCGCTTATTTTTTTTCTATAAAATAATTCAGTAAAAATGGGCGCCAGATAGTTTTTATTTAAGATCACTTTTCTCCAAATTCTTACCAAACTACCAAAACAAATCATAGGAAATTGAAAATCTTACTAAAGAAAAGGATAATGTTTAATAAAACATATTGATCATCATATATTACACGAGTTGTTGTTCTCCAAGAAAATTCGCACAAGGAAAGAATATAAAATGATTTGAATGCCGGCTTTCATGAACAGAAACTTCATACAGTTTAAAATTTTGATGGCATAAACCTCTTTATGATTATTACTCAATTATTCGTCCAAATGTATTTATTCACTAAATGACAAAGTTTAGTTGGATAATATACAATATGTGATCTTAAAATTACTTGGAATGAACGATAAGTACGTAAATGCAACAGGAAATAAACGGAATGAATGATACAACTGAAATAAATTAAATGAAATGGTCCAATGTTATTCAATGCAATAAATTGTTCAATTTAAGAGTTTTGAAGCACTTTTATGAAAGGTACTAATGAAAAAAAAATGTACTCATCCAGAAATAAACATCCTATAGGCTTCAAGCTCGGTTCTCCTCAACCATATAGACGTGGATAACGGAACTCAACCACAAGTTCACAAAGGGTTGTTAAACCGACGAAAGATTGCATACACCAAAACGTCCCAGTTGAAAATAAGGAATCCAGAATAAACAGCCTGAAAGTGTAATTATGAAGAAAATGCCGATAAAGACAATTTTCACATACCTAAGATGGTGGGTGGCTTCTATGAGAACGACCCTAAAGAGTGTAGGTTTAAACCCGTACAAGACGGAAATTTTGCTTAATTTCAAAAATCCAAACCACACAAATCAGCAAAATTCTAAATCCTCAACAATTTTCCAAAATATCCAACAAAAGGTTGTTCGAAGAAAATCCGTATAATTATTGGAAAAAAACTTGTTGATTATCATTAATAACGCTCGAGAAAGAATGAACAAAATTTCACACCAGACAGTTGGGAACGAGTGGAAAGTTGTCGAACCAGTTTTTCTCGCAGACAGACCCAAGCGAATTGTTGGTTGCCTATGACACAGGAGTGAATTTTCCAAATATTTCCGACAAATTTATAGACAAAAGTGAACAACAAAAACCAACCTAGAAATAACGCCCTAGACCATTCATATCACAATAACAACAATTATGTTCACTACTTCAGGACAACACAGATATATAAATTACGTTACACGCTATTAATTCTGTGCTGAATTAAAAATTTTGCCTAATGAACAATATCGAAACAGTGGACCATAGTTACGTAAATTTGCTAAAAAAAAAGAATTTTGTTAGAAAATTTTTTATATTAGGTGAGTCTAGGTTCCTTTGGTTTTTAAAATGGTTACTTTGACAGAAGTACTTAAAATAATAAATAAAACAAGAAAACAATAACCGTACCATTAGCAATTCATTGTCTGATGAAGGAGTCAGACATGGACTCCAAAAAGTCACATTTCCATTCGTCAATTGTTTGTACTGTTTCGGTGTTTTTCATTATGCAACAATTTCTCAAGAAACTACTTCTAACAAATAGTTTGAATCTGGCAATCTGCAGGAGCAGTTTGTATGAAAAAAAATTATTTAATTTTCAACAGTTTTTTTTCAGATATTGGGAGTGAAAACCCAAAAAACTATAAAGAATAAGAGAATGTGTTCATTCATCATATGAATTTAATTTATAATCAATGTAGCAGTAATTCGCTTTCAGTATTCCTATATGAAGGGGATTTTAACAGCCAGGAGGAATAATGTGAAAACATTCATGTTATTTTTTAACAATGTTTCGGCTAATTTTTGGCCCTTTTTCAAGCTGAAAATTCAAACGAAATGAGATTAAATTCATTGTGAAATGTAACTATATACAATATATGTATATAGATAATTCTATGTAATTCGTCAAGTTTGGGGTCCCTTTCGGTGACTTAATGGTTAGTTTGGGGACCTGTCCCCAAACTTTTGCATGAAATGGATAATTGGTTAGTTTGGGGACATTTGCTGATAAATGATATTTTTGGGTGCAAGATTATGTTGAAAATTATTCCTCGCTTTTATTTATGTGCTGAATTGAAATAAATACGTTTTGGATTCATATAATTCATATAATATCTTCTTATCTGACGTGGTTAGTTGGTAAGTGGATACTTGCTGAATATTAAAGATGAGCTTAAATTGTACGACAAGAGTTTCGAAAACGAATAATCAAGAATAAATATATGATTAGTTATGAAACTAACCCGGAAATTACCATGAATATTCCCAAACATATTTCCAATTCTCACACGGATTCAGTAAAGGGTGTACACGATTCGTTCACTAGTTTTCTTAAACGAGAGGTTTCATTATTTTGCCGAATGTTATTAATTTCGGAATTTCGAGCAGAGAATTGTCTCAGATGATTGAAAAATTCTCTCATTGATGGATAATTCGTAGTCGAATGTTTTCTTGGTTCTGCCTTCATTTGGTTCGGTAGGATAAAATATGAATATTAGGTATAACAATTTATTAACAAATTCGAATTCTATTTATGCAGTATTTTTCGAATTGTCGAGAAATCAAATTTTAGATCCCTATGTCTCGGAAACCACTGAGCGTGTCCTGTCCATTTACAAATCTAAGCGAGATATTTAGGCCCTCAACATACCTTTTCGGAAGAACAGAATGAAATTTGAGACGCAGCAATCAGGTTCACACCCCGGAAAATCTTCATTTCACAAGATATCAGATTAAAAATTTGCACATTGATAGTACAGATTGTTTTCTATCGACTGGGGTACAGTAGGTGTGTCTATGACTTCCGGTTTAACCGAGAATGGACGTAACTTCAGATTTTCTCATATGACCTGATGCTTATTTTTGCATATTCGAATTGAACGAATTCTGAGTGAAAATAAGTCAAAATAAAAATAGAATGACGACAAAATAAAATTTTAATAAAATAATTCAGTAATTGCCGGGTGATATTTTTTTGAAAAGAGGTAAGAAATCGAATGTCCCATCGAAATGTACCCTATATATAATCAAGCTCTACGGTTGGAAATTGAATAGAATTATTGTTCTATCTAGATACTGTATGATCAGAGAATGTGCTTGTAAAATTTCATGAACCTAGACCCAGTATAATTACAGTTAGAGTAGAAGGCTCAACCCTCTCATGGGACTAAAACAAAATACGTGCAACTTCTGTCCAACTGGTCGATTTCTTGTGGAAATAGATTTTGATGATTTGTAATGACGGCAAAAATTAATATATTAAGCATCAAAATCGAACCAAAGTCAAAACTAAACGAAAATATTCGTGACTGAAATTTTTTTCTAGTTTTTTTTTTAATTTGACTGAATTCCTCCCGAAATTCAACGTAGAATTCGAATATGCAAAAATATACATCAGTTCATGAGAGTAAATCGAAAGTTTTGTCCGATTCTGGTTAAATCTGTAGTATCAATGTCCAGAATTTCAATCCAATATCTTGAAAAATGTAGATTTTTTTGGGTGTGAACCTGGTTCATGTGACATCCCGTATATTATAAATCATTAGCTGTTCATAGAAGTTGAATATTTGAACCCAGATATCTAAAGAGGTGCGTAAATGCAAAAGCTTCCATCGTAATTTCCTGAAGTCATAAACACCTGTAAGAGAATTTTCGTATGATATTCATTCTCCTAGTCGGCCAAACATAGTGAAAACAATTGAGAAATGCACCTACAGGAAGTCAGGAACTTGTGTACTCTTGGTCCAATCCATAGGCATGGCGTGGGCCAGCTTTAGATTAAAGCTGCACCACGCAGTCTGTATTTCCCAAAAAATGCAACATTTAGTTGGATTGTCACCAGAATTTCTAACACATTTATTACAGAAAAATGACTAGCAAAAAATTCAAAATTATTCACCACAAGGGAATAGACACCCCTAAGTATTGAATATTCAAGTTGATTATGCATCCAAAAGGTGGACGGTATGAAATATTCCACATACTTTCTTAAACGACATCATATTGTCCAATGATGGGGATGAAGCATCCCCAACCATCTCGAAATTCCTGTAACGTTATATACGTAAATATATTTTTAAAAATATTGTTAGAATATCTCGAAATTTTACGAAAACATTTAAGCTGTCATTTTACTGAAACATACTGTATTTCATCAGAATGAATATTTTAGTGGTTCAAAATAAATTGGCAGAATTTCGATGATAAAATTTCAAAATAATACATGACATTTGTTACCTACATGTTATTCAAAACTAACAGGCGGCCAACGGTACAAGGAGAAAGAACATATTCACGAATTTCATGAAAAAACTGAAATTAGCTAGTTGTGTACCTTAACCCGTGTGCCACTCCAACATATCATGGTGACGATATTTAATTCGAACTCTCATTATAACTTATGAGAACATGAGGTCCTCAAAGTTTACAGTATATCAAAACTTGCCGAAAAAACTGATTTTTTTTTTAATTTAGGGGTTTTAATTACTTATAACAAAATTTTTCACTAATGTATACAATAAAAAATAAGTAAATAGTCAGCGAACGTTTTGGAAACTAGCGGTCCCCAAACTCAACAATTTATAGCAAACTTTGCCAAAAACGTTTTTTTTCGAAATTTCCGAGTTTGTATTTCTTGTAGCACAAATGTATACCAATGTATACAATTAAAAGTGCCATTCGAAAATGACCCCAAACTTGACGAATTACATACGTATATATATATATATATATATATATATATATATATATAATGACAAGTAGGAAAGTTCAAACAATAGAACTTTAAATGTCATCAAAATCTTCAACAGAATCCAGCGTTGAAATTTTGCTTCTATTTACCACCCCCAAAAACACTTCCCCAAGATATTTTTTTGGAGTTGCATCCATATAATTGTTTCACTCTAAATTCACGTGAAATGATAGAAATTGTTCTGACATATTTTTCTGTTACTGGGGAATTATTGAGAGCGAAAAAAGTATGAGGGTGCAATTTAAACCAAATATCTGGGGGTAGTTTTTTAGGGTTGGTAATTAGAAACAAACTGTTAACGACGGATTCTGGTAAAGTTTTTGCCATTTTAAATACTTTTCGTTTGTACTTTCTACCTTGTCTAAGAGCCGAGCTACTGGCTGCACGGAATATCTTGGGACACCCTGCATTTGCGGGAATCTGAAAGCACAAATTTCTATGGAAAGGTCAAACATTTAGAAAACTATATTTTAAACTTTGGACCTTTTTCATATGAAGATACAGCAAAAGCAAGAAGAGGTATGGCTCGTTTGAAATTTATATGAACTCCTGATTGATGATGGCATCTTATCATGGGGACCTTTTTCTAAATCGTTACAGGATTGGGACCACGAGGAAACGAAACAACAATTGAAATAATTAAATCTCCCAATTTTGACAAATCTGACTTTCCAGTCCAACGATGATTAATGTATTACTGATATTGACACAGTTGCGACCTGACTTTGACCACCTTAATTGTGTTAAAAGTACTTAGCAATCCTCCACGAAGCTTAAATGTCGAAAAAAGTATGATCGAAATCGAATATTACAAAAAAAAAGTTTTGGCCGGGTAAATTGATCAAATACCCCTATGTGCGTTGCTTGAATTCTCAAAATAAGTTTCTCATAAACGATAAGTAGACTGGCGATATCGCATTTTCGCGTGTACCGCGAATGTACCTCTATTCTTGCAAATGGCGGGAAATTTCCATTTGAAATTTGCCTTTGTTCTGACATCAATTAAACCTCAAAATTATATTCAATATATTTGCGTCGATGTGACAGCCATTAACTCAAGATATAGGAATCAACCGAATTTGAAAAAGTGTGCTCAGCATGGGAAATATCGTCAGTCTGAAAGTTTCACAAGAGATATTGGACCCCACCATTGCTTGAGATAATTATAACCAAATTTCTTCGAAGTATCTGTAATTTCGTAGCCAACTGATGTTATTATGGCTCAGCAGACTGTCACTAAACATCAATGTTAATGAAGAGAGTTTATGGAGATGATAAAGCCAACGCTCAATAAAATAAGATAATACAAAGAAAAAATATTCATCGATAGAAAATTGAGATAATATTGTGAAAACCACAAAAAAACAATCGTTTTCGAGTCGTGATGGGGCCAAAGCAGATTGTCAAACCGCAGACGTTTAGTTCCCTGCAACGGAAAATGGACGGACGTATTACAAATCGTTCAAGGTTTCTGTATCTCAGAGGATAGACGTGAAGTCAGCAGCTTTTGTGTGCAAGATTGAATTCGTTGCCAAAACGGTTCTCTTTTCACGGTAAACGCACTTCTACTTCCTGATGGAGTGAAATTTGATAGTCTTTTCATCATATTATACTCACAATGTATGAAGCTTGAAGCTGTAATTTTTCAATCAAGGACTGGATTCCAATTCGAACTTATCTGTATTTTTGGAAATATTAATAAAATGAAATTTTGAATGGGTACCTGCAAAATCATTGGGTGCATTGTAACCATTCATGAGTTTGGCCTTTGTTATTGAGGTCCACATCTACTCTACAAATATCGAGTTTCTCCATTGTTTCTTTCGGAAGTTATTTTTTTCAGGAGCAGTCCGTCATGTTGCAATCCTAAAATATCCAATTGTTGGGTACAAGGCTTCCATTTATATTGGCCTAACTGTCAAATAAACACAGTAACGTCGGAAAGAAACAACGTTGAAACTCGATATTTTTGCAGTAGATTCGGATCTTAATCACGAAAGCCGAATTCCTGGATGGGTGAAACTCATCGAACATTTTATTTTCCCAATATTTCCGAAAATACAGATAAGATCAAACTGAAACCCAGTACTTGCAAAAAAAGACGAAAAAAATATAGCTTGAAGGTTCACGCTGAATTTTTTGAAGATAATATAAGTTTGTTCCTACACACTCTGGAACCAGTTCTGAATCAGGCGGAGTTTGCGCATATCGATATTAGCGTTCCAACAAATTTCGAACTGGTTATGAATTGCAAACCAACTGTTCCAACGTAAAAAGAATTTGTGTCAGACCAGTTCTAGAACGGTGAATTCAGTTCTTGGGTTTAGGCAAGAACTGAGAAGGAGGAATTGAATCGGTCAGCTGTTACATACCATTCGAATGCAGCAAGGGGCAAAAAACCACATCTGGCAGAGACGGGCTGCATTTTTCGGGCGATAAACAGCCCTTAGGCTATGGCAAGGGAATTTCTAAGAATGATGCGTTTCCAACAGTTTCGAACTATATCTTTTTAGAATTATTCCCGAACTAGAATTGGCGAAGACGTGTGAATTGATTCAGTTCTAAATGAGTTCAAGACAGTAACAGAACTGGGTGTTGGAACAAACCTAATATGATTAAAAAATAACAAAATATTCGAAAAATAAAATGATGAAATTTTTTTCAGATCATTCTGATGACACGATCATGGCATTCGACTCGACAATTAGCTACTGAGTTTCATAATGATCAGATACGTATTTTTCGAGATATTTAGGAAGTAACAACGTTAAGGGAGGAAATTTGAATTATTTTTTCAACAACTGTTGTATATTGACTTAAATAAATGTGCCAAATTAAATTTGAGTCTGACGAATTGATCCCAAAATTTAGAAAATTTTTTTTTTTAAATTTATTGAAAAAACGAACCTAGCGAGATTCTGCAAGCACTTGCTACGCTGTATTTTTCAATTAATTATCAATGAGGAAATAAGCTCAAAAATTCAAACGAGTATAACTCAGAAAGTGTTCAGCCGTTTGGGCACATCAACAAACTCAACCGTTGTTATTTGATGTGAAACCTACCTCAGAAATTTCAAGTCGCTAGCTATTTCCGTTTTCAAATTCTCATGGCAAATGCTCGATGGCCGTAGAGAATTGAATTTAACATTGGATTCTTCATCATGGAGTCCAACCTAGTTGTTTAGGACCCTTTATGGCAAGAAAGTTCGAAAATTACGGACTTCGGGCAAAACGATAACATGCTTTTCCCTAGAACATGCTCGCAAAAACTTGATAAACCTATTACAAGGCCTACCGACCTTATAAAAGTGAATTTATTATACTCGCAATTTCGTTATTTACCCATGTAAGAAACGAAAGCAGCTTGGATTCCCTCATTTCGCTCAATATTGTCATAAGAGCAATGTGAACAAACTCATTACGAATTCAAAAACTTTTCAGCGTTTCTATTGAGCTCGAATGAATGTAATTATATTTGTTTTGCCAAGGACGTCTAATATTTGATTTCCTAATTAAAGAGTTTGAATGTGCATGAAACTTTGGCACATAATTGCGGAGTTCATTAGAACCGATATAACTGCACATTTAACTTGAGTGAACAAGGAGTGATTCAGAAGAGTCCAATTCGGCAGAAATAGTTACCTAAAGGGCCGAGCTTGTTAGAATTCGTATTTTAGTTTGATTTGAATTAAGCAGTACTCAAATAAGGAATTTCTTGGACCATTTTGTTTCGCTAATTTATTCAGGATTCATAGTGAATCTTTTGAGTTCTTGTAACTTGTGATTGATTAGGTCATAAATATTCAGAATATGAGAAATTTTATATAAGGGTTCCCCATAATGAATGGATAATATTGAAACAGTGTATAGAAGAGGTATTTGGAGCTCAGGAAGAAATACGAAAGATAATATATTTTGCGCTTCTGTGTACCATGCTCACAAATCAATCAAATCATCAGTTTCTTCATGAAGAAATATCTTTCCCTGAAATACCAATAGATATACAGAATACCGTAGAAATATCTGTTGTCAGTTTTTTTGGAAAAAACATCCAATTCTATCATAAAATAATAATAATAATAATAATAATGATTTATTATACCCAACAGGAAAATTCCCAATTACAGGGTAACATTAAATGAACATACCGATAACGTAAAATAAATAAATAGAAATACTTAAAAATAATAAAATAGTCCTGAAACAAATTGGAACTCAAACACTACAAAAATACGCTGTAACCGAGTTTATTAGCACTATCACATGACCGATATACAGGTGCCCGTTGGAGTATGTTGGTGCGAGGAGTGGGCAGGCCGAACGCCAGCGGATGCCTGGTCACCATTCTTGGCACGAGGATGTTAATCCTAGAGAGCAGGAAAGAGCAGTCAATCCTTCCGCTGAGGAGTCTCTGCGTGAACCTTGCGCACTGCAGACTCTGGCGTGCCTGGAAGGTTGTTATTCTCATCTCCCTCATAATACCGGAGAGGTCAGCACCACGCTCGGGATACCTTCCCGTCCTCCTGAACATGACATATTTTAAAAATTTTCTCTGAATTCGCTCGACCGGTGCAAGATGGGAATCATATATTGGAAACCAAATCAAATTAGCATATTCCAATTTGCTAACCACAAGCGAGAAGAAAACACTTTTAAGAGCAGACAAATCATCGAATTCCCCGAAGCTTCTGAACACGAATCCCAGCGACCTGCAAGAGGAGGCACAAATCTCCTCAACATGTGGAGCGAAACTTAATTGACTGTCAAATAGGACTCCTAGGTCACGAATGCGGCCCACAGATGAAATCAAATGGTCACCTACATGGTAATCATAGGTGAGTGGCTGAGACTTTCTCGTGTACGTTACCTTGAAGCACTTCTTCAAATTCAAAATCAGACCATTTCTCAGGCACCAATCACGGACAAACTCCAGACATGACTGAAGACGCAAAAGATCAGCTATCCGACATATCCTCAAGTATAGTTTCAAATCATCCGCATAGGCTAATGCATTGCAACCAAGAGAGCACAGCAGGTCATTTATAAAAATTATGAACAATAAAGGGCCTAGATTAGATCCTTGAGGAACGCCAGTCCTGAGCTCATACTCGAAAGACTTGAAGCCA
Source organism: Myrrha octodecimguttata (assembly GCA_958510865.1). Lineage (NCBI taxonomy): Eukaryota > Metazoa > Arthropoda > Insecta > Coleoptera > Coccinellidae > Myrrha > Myrrha octodecimguttata. The sequence goes on from OY294056.1 coordinate 34,819,196, forward strand.
TTATAAAATACATAATTCTTTCTTCCCTCCAAATAAGAATTCATTAATTTCAAAAAAGAAGGAGTGAAACCGAAAGATGAAAGTTTGCTCAAGAGTAATGCGTGATCAATGGTATCGAAAGCACGTGAGAAATCCGTAAAATGTAATGAATATATCATTTGGTGAACTGATCGGCCGATGGTAAACATAATAACTTCTAATAAAAAACAACTTAGAGAGTTGATATTTATGGAGTGGACTTAGACAATTACGAAGGTCTATTTCGTGAATGGGTAAAATTATTCCAATAATTCCGTAAGTATATTTATTCAAGATTTATTAAGAGATTTACAGAATATCGTATAAATATCTGTTGTAAGTTTTTCTAGAAAAATAATCGAAGTATCGTCATAAATTGCGATGAATATAGTACATTATGTGATAATTTGATCGTTCGTGGTGAAAAAAAGGAAATTCTGATTGGCCAACTCAAAAAATATGGCGCTTTCTAAGCAGATTTCAAAATGGTCATCTCCATAACTTATGCAAATGTGAAGTTATTGCAATTAGTATATAAAGGGTCTTTCAATAGGGACGGGTCGATGTTGGCAGCCTGTGGCGGCCATGTTGTTTTAACGTCGTCTTTCTAACCTATATTTTTTTATTCAGTTAGTGATGCCAAATCACCATGGCAAGTTACACGGTTGAGCAACACGTCCAAATGTTAAAAATGTATTACCAAAATGAGTGTTCGTTAGTGCAAACGTTACGTGCATTGCGCCCATTTTACGGCAGACGAGGTGGTCCTTCAAAGTCGACTCTCCAACGTTTGGTGGCCAAATTCGAATCGACCGGTTCAATAAACAATCTGCCAACACCCGTACGTGCAAAGACCGCCAGATCGGCCGAGAACATCGCTGCTGTCCGTGATAGTGTCACAGAATAGAGAAGTATTACAGAAGCGACACTCTCCCTTTTTCTAGTTCCCAAATTTTCATGCGCATGCTTCAATCCGCCATTTTTTTGTTAGTTTCATCTTCCACGTGCTTGAGTTCATTGCTCTTTTGATACAAGTGCAGTGACCGTTGCGGTTGTGTTCGTAGGTTCGTTTTGATTGAATACTTGAAAATTATTCAAAATGAGTGGAAATAAAAGAGGTGGATCATATTGTTTGGTGTATGGATGTCGGAACCGCACAAGAGACGGTAATTTCACGTTCTTCGGTTTACCAAAGGAATCTGAAAGGTAGGAATAATTTGATACTAGAGACGATGTCGAAATCTTATGACTATTATTTTTCCAGAATAAACCATTGGTTAACCGTATGTCTGCGGGAAGATCTATTTGGAAAAACTCCTGCCCAGTTGAAAGCACATAGGATTTGTGCTGCACATTTCGAGGACAAAATGTTTACTAATTTCTTGAAAAAAAGGCTACTTCCTAAAGCAGTACCAACCATTTTTTCCTTTGTTGAAAATATTCAAGGTGATGTACAGAAGGAACTCGCAGTGATCGATTGTCCTAGGAAAACTCCTATTCACTCAGGTTTGATAACATTCAAGATTTGCATATTTTATGTGCCCTATACCCATTAGATTAGAAATTCTATTATATATAATTGTTTTGCAGCTCTAGGAATTGTATTTATTTCAAAGATTGAATACATGATCTGGAGATACGGAATATAACTTGCCATACTCACATTAACATTTGGAAAATTTTAGAGTGTATATGAAATATATTATTCAAAACCAATTTTATAATTTCAGAGATGGTCATTGATTATGATGCAGGTCCGTCGACTAGTGCCTCCACAACTTCCAATTGCTCAAATGATTCTGACATGGTTCTGACAAATCTTGGTAGAATTGATCAAACTTCTGTAATTACTGTGGGTCAGGTAAATGAACTGACACAAAACCCAGTATTGTCATTACCTGATACAGATTACAGAAATGAAGATTCACTATCTCAGAATGGCTTCACATATGTGTGCGGGTACTTACTGAGAAAAGTTTTGAAAGTACATAGCTGTGTGAAATGTTCCGAATTGGGAGGATTCAGTGAATTGGAGACCGGTAGGTTATTGACGTACTACAAGGCATATGACAATATCCTAAGCACATATGGCCCGTTGCAAGCTCCAAAAGAAAAATTCATTCAATATATTTATAAATTGGAAAAGTTATTTTTTGAAAAATTCGATTCGTTTAGTACTGAAGTAGGAATTGGGAAAAGATATTTGGAACTTTTCAGGGAAATAGAATTTTCTCATGACTGTGCTGAATTCGACAAATTATATTTGATCAAATTGTTTACGAGACTGAGAATTTTCTATTCCCTGAAGTTTTCGAATCGCGACCTGACGTCAAATAAAAGCACAAGCAGGAAAATCAAAATTTTGAGTCATCTGTAGATTTTCAATGTTTCACTGGGATATGCACACTTTGTTGTTAAGTTTTTAACTCTATATATTTTTTCAATGATATGATTGAATCAGAATTTTGAGTAATATATATTTGCATTGTTCAATGAAATGAGCTATGTCAGAAGGAAATCTATATTCAGGGGACTCAGAAGATAGGAGGGGCTGGAGTTTGGGGAGCCGTAGTTTGCTATGAACCCGGATATATATACAGTGAAATCGTTTTTGTATTGACACCAATAAACTGCAAAAATTTGTCCGTTCAAAAGAGGTGTCCTGTCTATAAAAAATTTACAATTTGTGAAAATAAAACAAAAAGATCAAATTAAATATTTATTTCAATTGAATAACGTTAAATTGCGGAGAAACAGTATATTCCATGAAATTACCATTAAAGCAGAATATAAATTACGTTTATATCATCAGTAATTGTATAGCACATTTTCAAAAAGATGCAATATATGCCTTATATATTCAATACTCGCTAAATAAACTTGATCCCGAGAACTTTTGGTTGAATATCTAAGTATCATAGTTCTGTAGTGGTTTGAAAACTTAATGAGAATTCCTTGGTAGAATGGTTCAGAAATAGAAGTACATTGAGGTGGAAAATAATAATAAGTTGTGGTTCCTCATTCTCAAATTCTTCAAAAGAGGTTACTGCTGAATAGGGGTGTCCGTTATGGTAGACTTCACTGTGTATATATAAATATATATATTGTCTTAAATATTTTTCAATTAGTATTCCTTGTTTAAATAAAATTAATATTCCTTATACACTGAACGAAAAACGTACGTGAATATAATCATATTCAACCTTAGGATAATGTATTTGGACATTGATTTTCAGCCGATGCTCGAGTTCATTGATATAATGTCCTGTTGGTGATTAGTTGATGTTCGAGTGATTGTATCAATCCCCCAAGAGCATTAAATTCATCGCCAGAATTCAAGGACCGTTCACAATGTATCAATGACCAACGACATTAATACCAGGTCACGGATACATCGATCCATCAACAGCAGTCCTTATATCGATGATTTCAGGGCATTGTATCAATGACCAAGGACATTAATACCAGGTCACGAGTACATCGATCGATCAACAGCAGTCCTTATATCGATGATTTCAGGGCATTGTATCAATGACCAAGGACATTAATACCAGGTCACGAGTACATCGATCCATCAACAGCCGTCCTTATATCGATGATTTCAGGGCATTGCATCAATGTCCAACGACATTAATACCAGGTCACAAGTACATCGATCCATCAACAGCAGTCCTTATATCGATTATTTCAGAGCATTGAATATATGAATATCGGTCCTTGTATCAATGCATTTCGGACATCAACTAATCAATTTTAGCCATTTATATATTGAATGTGATATTTTCGAGGGATATATTTTGCTATTTTTATTCCACTGATATCGGACTGTTGCTCTATCTGCTTTTTTTTCATTTATATTTATGAGTTCATAGGTTCATACTTGAATTCTTTTTGTATCTAATAATAACGGTAAAGTTGCATATTTGCATCAAAATAATTGAATAAAATATAGATCAGATTAAAGAAAAATACTTTTCATTGAACAATCTTTATGGGGAACTCCAGTAGTGTTCAGAGTAAGGAAAATAATAATAAAACGATTGATATGATCTGGAAAATTTATTAAGCATTGGAGAGGAATTCACTTAAAACATGGGTTTTCGGAAATGAGTTCTCGGATTTGAGCGCAAACAAATGATTTTCAATAAACGACCATAGCATCATACATTCTGAAGGATAGCTGAAGAGATAACAAATTTTTAAACACACTTCCACTGCTCTTACAATATTAAAAGACTTGTATCGTATACCGTCGAAATATGTGTACACTTCTTGAATTTGGGTGATATCGTCACCAATGGCATACACGAAGGGTTGGATCGATTATTTTTTCGAATTTAAGAAGTGTATCCATTCTTCGACTTCTTGTATCGATCTTCCGAAATACAGGAAGGCACTTTGGGAGTTACAAATTGTAAATTTCGTTGTTAAGCTCCTTCCTGTGTTGTCCTTTTTTACAGTCTTGGATGTTGGTACAAAATACCCATGCAGTGCCCACAAGACTGCTGCATCTCGTCCATCTAGAAATAAACATAAAAACGTATAAAAACGAAGCCCTTGCAAGATGATCAAATATGATTGAAATTCATTAATAACTCTTAGTTAATCTTAGTTGTTCGCCGCTTTAAATTAAATGAAAAAAACACGCATTGACACCAATCGACTCCGCTTTACTTCCTGTTTACAATAATTGGCGATCTTCTATTCATAGGTACTTGAAGGTTTCCAGTTTGATTAGTGGAACCTGCAATGAAGGAAATAATATATGTTTTTAATTCTCATGTCATGTCAGTGAATGCAGATGATATTAAACCAACAAATGCATGAATAAGTTCTTAAAATTTCAAGAGTCCATAGCAGCAAGGACTACCATATTTCGATAAATAACTTTGACCTATATGTTAAACGAAACCGTATGATGTATCTTAAGTTTGGTATAATGTAGAACTAATTTTTTCCGCAAATAAATTCGTTAGAAATTAATCTGCAAAGCTGGTGAAAGTTTCTATCTAAAACCAATTGAATGAAACATCGGTATGAAAACAAGAATACAGAAAAGATTCTATTCATTCAGTCGATAAATCATTTTCATATATAATTTGTACTCACCTTTTAAAATTCTCCGTTCCCAAAACACAAGATGTCGTCAACTTGAAGCACGAACGAAAAACTATCGTGAACATACACTTGCTGCACTTTTCCACTAGACAAATGAAACTAGACAAAGCTCGCGAAATAACCCTTCGGTGGCTATCGCTTCTAGTCGCGTCCATCAATTGATGAACTCGGTCATTGTTATAAGGTTCGCATACATCAACTGATGCACACGGTGATTGCTATAAGGTTCGCGTACATCAATTGATGAACACGATGATTGTAATAAGGAATCAGGACATCGGGTGATGACCTGAAGCATTGATAATATAACTCCAGGGCATGAATCAATTACGCTGATACATTGATGTGATGTATACATAGCATGGATCCATTACAATAGGCATTGACACAAGGTTTCGTGATGATCAGCCGTGCCTAGTATTGATCACTTCCAGGACATTAATTCAATGTAATTTTTACATTGTCCTGAGGCGAATAACATCAAATGGATGTACTTTATCATCAGTATAATGTACTGAATACATTATAATAATGTCCTAGCGTTCATTATATCGATCACAATATTGATTAATCAATCACTGAAGTACATTGTATTGATCAACTTCGGACATTGTCGCAATGAAAAATACATCATAGTAATGTCCAAACGGTCAATCACTTGGGGTGATTGATATCAGGCTCAGTATTTTTCTCTGTGTATGAAGTCAGTCTTATTGTTCTGCATACTCATCATTTTTTCGGTTTTCAGGGTAGCATTCAACCGTTCGTTGTTGAGGAAACAACCGTGCTATTCCTGATGTGGCGTAAGGAATCAATATAAAGGCCTACACAGACCGCACCTGATCTCTCAACTCGCACAAGCATATAGTTTCTGAGTCGTTCCATAGCAGAACCTCTGAGGATCGCCAACTTTTTCATGAACCTCATTTGACAATTCATTGTCCTTACATTATCATCAAATAAATTGTTATATGCACACTATGATAAAATATGTTTGTTGGAGTAAATGTTTTGAATGGTTTTATTCGTTGAAATAAATATAAGAAATGAAAAGGTTGCGTTATTTTTCTGCAATATGCTGGGTTCCTCAAAGACTCCTGCAAATTTGCCTTCATTACGATTAATTGCATATATTATAAATTATCTCTTTCGAATAAAGAATGGCATAGCATGTTGAAATTTATAAATAATTTACAGAGAGTACAGTAATAAAGTTCATTTGATTAATTAAAAAATTTGAAAATCACCAGATAAGTCAGGTTGCATTAGTACTAAGATATAATATTCAACTCCTGTCCAGAAAGAATTGCTCAAAAAAGATATTTTTTCGAGGAAATGATTGAAAGCTTCTTCATTTCAAATAATAAAATTCATTCAGCGTCCACCTAATTAGTACGATATAAAAAAAACTATTTCGGTGTATGCAAAAAAAGCGATTATGTTGTACATATTTTAGGAAAGACAATTCAAATTAGGTATTAAAAGTAACACGTAGCACATTTACTATCAATTCTGAAATCAAATTAAAACTTTCGTCGAAAATATGTTTAAATAAAACTACGACATCCGTAAAATTATCCGAAGCAGCCTCAAATATCGTGCAGTAATAATAAAATTCATTCAGCGTCCACCTAATTAGTACGATATAAAAAAAACTATTTCGGTGTATGCAAAAAAAGCGATTATGTTGTACATATTTTAGGAAAGACAATTCAAATTAGGTATTAAAAGTAACACGTAGCACATTTACTATCAATTCTGAAATCAAATTAAAACTTTCGTCGAAAATATGTTTAAATAAAACTACGACATCCGTAAAATTATCCGAAGCAGCCTAAAATATCGGGCAGTAATAATACATATAACATACATAAGTATCCTTGTGTTATTTCAAATTCGCCGCCTACCAGCCATTTGGTTGGTATTCAAGGTCACGAATTTTGGGTACATCGATAACAATAGATATGTCAAGGAGTGTCGCTTCTGTAATACTTCTCTATTCTGTGATAGTGTGCAGGAGAACCCGAGGCAGTCAATTCATCGACGTTCACAAGAACTCGGTCTTTCACAAACATCAACGTGGCGCATTTTGCGTCAGGACTTAGGGCTGCACCCGTACAAGATTCAACTCACTCAGGAGCTCAAAGTTACTGACCATAGGCAACGCCGTTCGTTCGCTGATTGGGCTACAGTGTGTTTGGCAGAGGACCCCAACTTTGGCAGAAAAATCATTTTTTCCGACGAAGCGCATTTCTGGATGAATGGCTATGTGAACAAGCAGAATTGCCGTATATGGGATGACAACAACCCACACGAAGTTCACCAAGTAGCCATGCATCCACAAAAAGTGACCGTATGGTGCGGATTTTGGGCCGGCGGTGTTATTGGTCCGTACTTTTTTGAAAACGATGTTGGTGAGGCCATTACCGTCACAGGCGAACGGTACAGAAGGATGATCACCGATTTCTTTTGGCCCAAATTGGACGATCTACACTTAGACGACATGTGGTTCCAGCAGGATGGCGCTACGAGCCATACAGCGGATGCCACCATGGATCTTCTGCATGAACGCTTTTAGGGCATGGTTATCTCTCGCAGAGGTGACGTGAATTGGCCACCGAGATCCTGCGACTTATCACCTTTAGACTTTTTTTTGTGGGGTTTTCTTAAGTCGCAGGTCTATACCAATAAGCCACAATCGACCGATGCCCTTAAAGTCAACATAGCTCAGGCTATCGCTGAAATTCAACCCGAACTATGCGGCAGAGTTGTTGAACATTGGACAACTCGAATTCGTGCCACCGTGAGAAGCCGCGGCGGACATTTAAACGATGTGATTTTCCACACATAATGGCATATATAGCTCTTTCAAATAAAAAAAAAAAATCGTCAAAATCTCACACACGGCCTTTTTTATTTCATGTCAAAATCGACCCGTCCTTATTGAAAGACCCTTTAGAAGGAGTAAATTCGACTGAAGATTGGATAATTTTTACGTGCTTGTTCTAGGGAACAGTGCGATATTTCTGTACCTGATGATGAGGGCTTCATTTGCAATGTTGCATAGTGATATGATTTATTTATTACACTTAGGCCCGGTATTATAAAACTCATTTTGACCACAGATAGTAGTTAACTCTCATTTTTGAACCAGATTTCTTAAGTTAACTTTGAGTTATCTATCAAAATTTATCGGCCCTTACTAAGGATATCGAAATTGAAATCGAACAATTTTTGTGCGCATTTTCTGCAGAACAGTATGCAGTCCTAGATTTAATGTTTTAGATTTAAAAATTTTTTGAGTTATAACCATTTAAAATTTTGAGGATATTTTCCTGATATTACAGGAATTACTATAGCGATTTGATTGAGATTTGGCGGTTAGTTGGAACATAACGACGCGCACTTTGAGGAATTTTGTTGAGACCGAACTGTCAGCAAATAGAAAAACATTTTTTTTCAAAATTGTTCACGGTAATTTTTTTTTTGGAAACTTCATCATTTCAGATGAAACTTTTGCTTGTTCCTTGAGGTTTATATTTCACAGCAGTGTATCAAATTTCAGTTAGATACGGTTATAATTTTCGGGGTTTCTTTCTCGGTATCGTTGGTTTTCCCAGAAATAACTTAAAAGATACTTACTCAATCATCATGAACCTTAACAACTAGTTGTAAAATGCTGTTGAATAACTTTGTGCAGAATTTCGTGATGATTGTTCGATGAGAATAATATGATGTAAAATTAATTTTTTTTCGAATATTCTGATAAGATTCTTACGAAATTCTGCTTTAGGTTTGAAGCTCTCAATTTTCAATCGAGAACTGAATTTCGATTTGTATTTTTGGAGATAGAGAGTAGGAACATGAAATTTTAAATGAATAAGTTCTTATATCTTCGTAATTAAGGTCCAAGTATACTCTACTCATATTGAGTTTTTAAGTATTACTTCCGGTATTAATCGTGTTTACGATTAGCCAATCGAATGACCTAATGATATATTCATGGAATGATGATCGCTTTGGCAACAAATTCGAACAAGCATGCAAAAGCTGCTATTTAACGTCAGTGCCTTTCTAGAATTCACGCAATGGCGTAACACAATAAATTATGCAGAGAAAAATGGATTATTGCATAGAAATATCACTCTCTACGTTTCACGGGAAATTGACAAGTCATGTGTCGTTAATCTTTGAATTTAATGAATTTGCTAGATTTCACTTGAATATCTCGGGAAATGCAGACGCTATAAAAAAATCTAGAAAGGCACTGATGTGAGGCCAGGACCTTTTTTTTACGCGCTTGTTTACATTCGAAGCCATTTCCTCGAGAAATTTTGCCGTCACGCCGTCATTTTTCAATCAAGTGCAGAATTTCAATTCGAACATATCTGCGTTATTGCTAATTTAATAATAAAAATGATGTAATTTCGGATTGACAGATGTTCGACATCATTGGGGGAGATTTTAAGTTTTCACGAATTCGACCTTCTTAATTAATTCCGAAACCTGCTATGAAAATATCGAGTCTCTAAGTGGTTAGCCTAACTGTCAACCATAAAATAAGAATCCATTTAGAGGCTTGACATTCGTTGAACCGGTTCAATAACGAAAGCCGAATTCGCGAATTGGTAAAATCGAGTTCGATCTGATTGCAACTGTTTTTCCCGAGATATTACGGAAATAACTTTAAAACTTTAAATAACAAGGAAATTTAGCAAATTTAGAAGACATATCGAATTGAAATTTGGTCTGTTGTTAAAACCGACTCGAAGGTTTCGGCCGAATTTCTCTAAAATCTGATCAATATTTCCTGCGAAAAAAAAATTTCCAACAAAAATTTGAAAAATATTCCAAAAAATTTTTTTTTTCATTTTCTGACAACTGAATCGACTTTTGAAGTTGCACTGAGTTACGCGTTGGTATCCCGAAACTGTTCACGAAATTTCAGTCTGATTGAATCTGTAATTCATGAGATATCGAGCAATTAACGTCAAAATTTCAAATTGGCTTTTCTCCGAAACTATTCGACCGATTTCACCCATTAACTAACTTAACCGAGATATTAAAGTCGCTAGGTCATTTCTTTCGAAAGTTAGAGCACACACGGACGGAGGGCGGGACGGAAAGAATCGAATTTGAACACGGATTCTTTTTCAGAGAGTCCAGCCTAATCGTTGAAGGCCATTTTCGGGTGAAAATTTGAAAATAACAGACACTGTGACGAAACTGTAATGGGCTGTTTCCCAGAACAGCGTAAAACTCTTCTTGATATCATCCAGGTAGTGACTTCTCTTCGTTCTTCCAATTAAGGAATCTCTTGAATATTAAAAGTATTTAGGTAAAACTTATAAGAAATTCCTGATACACACAATAATATTTTGATCAGCAGTCTTCATGTAATTGAATTATGATAGCGATGAAATATTTTATTTTCGAGTACAACATGAAAACTACAATGAAGCCCATGTAGGGTTGATTTTTCTAACAATTGTATGAGAATAGTTCCACTCAAAACCAACATTCACCAAGAATGAATTATTTATTTATTCATTTTATTTTTTGCCACAAGAAAATACATAAGGTAAGAAACCTACTGAAGTATCCACAGAATACAAAACCCAATCACAAAAATTACAAATCATAGACACTCCACAACTTCAACAAAACTGAAACATCATTGCAATAGCGAAAAAATACCTTACCTAAAAAAAATCTAATCGCAATTTCCCATATTTATAATTTTTTACCAAGCCCTAGTATTTTGCTTCTTTTGGAGAGATTGTACATTTTTAAGTGGAAGAATTTCAAACATTTCCCTGCCCACGAAATGAATATTCCTGGAAACGTTTTTGATATTCTGCTCGTCGTTCCACAGGCAAGGAATTAATATAGACGCAATTTATCCCATTCCTTTAAGCTTCGCCCATTGTAAGACCGAAGCTTTAAAAACGAATTGCGGAAGGAAATCCGCATTCTACGAGTAGCTGAGTAGTTTCCATTTTATTTATATTTGTACCGCAAGAATGCTCGTATTAGAGAGCGGAAATCTCACCTCAAACGTCTGAGCTAGCTTAAAACGAGGCTCAAGGAATAATTAATCCATCTCACAATTCTCAGAAACCCTCCAACGAGTGGTGGAGTACTTACCCTCATGCTTTGGTCGTCAGAGGCTCTTCCTCTACCTGCTTTCAATTCTTGGTACTGGGATATCACACACAATAAGGCATAAATCTGAAATGAAGAAAAATGTAATTTCAAAGAGTCCTTGAGTTATTATCTCCCACCATTAACGAATGAAGTAGGGAATATTTGACTTATAATAAACCAAAAATTTGCAAGAAAGAAATCCTGTGTATGTTTTAAAGATCACCCCTAAGCCTTCGACCATAAGAATATTCAGCGAAAATAAAGCATATTCTGTTTTAATGTCCCTTCAGATCTTTTTGAGCAAGAAATGCAATGCAAAGAAAAATTCTATGATAAATGACGAGACAAAATCGAAATAACCAATCAGAAAGGCACAATGGGGGTTTTTCCTGAATTTGGGTTATTACTGCAAATGCAATTTTGAGCATAATCATTATGGGTTTGATTCATCAGTTTCCGAAATCACCTTCAGAAAGTATTCAAAATCAGGTTTCAAAATTGGGGTTTGGGATTTGTCATGCATGCACGAAGTGACAACGTTGTTTAGTAGAATGGCTCTTTCTGCTATAGAATAACGAAATATTTATTCCTATTCTGTGGTACACACGTGTTCTTTGTCAATATGACCAAACAATTTTCGTTTGCGATTTGTCCGTAATATGACAGTGAGACAGTCTGTGCTCGTCTTTTTATATTCCTTGGTCGTTGTCTTCTACTCTAACCAGATCGAAGTATAGCTATCTCTGTTTTCCTAAGCAAAGTAACACATTTGGCGACCTTTTCTTTCTGAGAAAGCTGAATTCGACGTTGCCATATCGTGCACCCATGACAAATTCCTTTAAATGCAAATCCCCATTTTTATTTTTCAGTCTTAGGTGATCAAACATTTTTTCAAAAATATAATATTGAAATAATATGTTTGAAATGTTATGTTCTGAAGGTTTGAAGGAAAAACCCCCATTGTAATTGGTATTCAGAAGTGATTCTCACATAATCAAACGAGTAATGTATGTACTTATGATTTTATATTTGTATTTTCCAATTATCCTTGCCTTCAATGAAACCCTCCTTGAGTAAGTAAGGATATTGGGTGTATCCTATCTACGCTTTTTTTACTGTTTCCTTACGCCACCCTAGATATAACACTGTTAATTTTTGACCCAACAGGTGAATGGTCGCCGGTACTGTCTCACTAGAAAATTTCTTTCAGAGTTCGGGATATGAATATATCTCTTGTGTTTGAATGAAACTTTGTATCTTGTAACTTTGTAAACTAGGCTTCTGCTTGAGAGTCAGTCGATCGGCAATTGAAGTTTGACAATTTGTAATACGTATAATAGAGAAGAGAGGGTTTGGGGCAACGAAATTTCAATAGGTTAATACTCCATTGGATTTGTGAGATTTTCCACTCAGCAGCGTTGTCGTAACGTATGTAATAGAACCAAATTAGTCCTTGATCGAAGTATGCATGAACTGGCAACGTCTAGCCGATTATTTTTGACCTTGACGACATTTCTGAGGAATCCGTGATCGAATTTTTCTGTCTGTCCGGCCACTCGTGCGCTCCCTAACTTTCGAAAGAAGGGACCTGGATTCTTGAAATTCTCAGGATAGATTCATATCCTCATAATCTCAGTTGAATTCGTGAATGGGCCAAATCTGCCGAATTGTTTTCGTGTTATATCTTGTCTTTTGAAGCCTGAAGTATTGGCATCAGGGATATCCTTTATTAGAAGTCAAACTTTCGATTATGAAGCAGTAGGGGCTGGATTTTAAAGCGATTCGATCTATGTTTTTGGGAATATCAGGAAAATGCGGGATCATTAGAAGGTTGTTACGAATTCGCCAATTCGGCTTTCGTAATTGAACGCTAAACTTTTCAATTATCAAGCTACTTAATAGATTTTTCCGCAAGTCATTTTGTTCATGATCAGCGTTTATGTAGGCCGTGAACACATTCACTTGGGGAGGAATTGACTAGGGGAATATATTTGTTGAGTACCGTAAAACGGAGCTACTTTGGCACAAGGGGTATCTTTGGCAGCACGTGTGCGCCCTTGCTTTTATTAAGCTGCATCCTAAGTTTTAATATTCAATCGACAAGAATTGTTGGAAAGGGTCAGTACACTCCGCTTTGCGAAGTATGGTGTGACGTAACAGTCGTTTGGCTGATGCAAAGCATTACAGAAATCATACGGAATAAAAGTTAGCTGGTGTGGGGCAAGCTGTTAGAGAATTGAGGATGTCACAGGTGTAAGCCCCCAAACTCTGGAAATTACCTAAGAAAACTCTTCAGAATGCAGTATTTGAAAGAGATGAGGGACCTGTAGTTCACCCCACTTGCCTTAGGCAACAGAGGAAGAGGCTCTAATATCAGAGACCATCAACCAGGTAGCAACTTGGAGTTTTCCCGTTACTGTTAGTGTCGCCAGAGATATTGTACAAAAATATGCATTGAAACAAGGCAGAAATATTCCGGAATGGCCTGGAAATAGGACCGAACTTCATTGAACAATGTTTTACCAGGAGTAATATTAACGTTCGATTGGCATCTGATATTAGGTGTGTATAAATTATCGTCATATTTTCATAAAAAATGTTGACTCTTTCATTTAAGAACTAAAAAAACCGTTAACTGGTGCCAAAGTAAATTCTTGATGGGTCTACATAGTTTTCATTCACTTTTCAGCTTGAGTTCCAATGTAACCCCAGCCACGGGGCTACTTCGCAACCAATTTGTATTTTTTTTCTCGAAAACGATAAATCGCAAAAAACCCATTTTATGAGAGGCTATAGGTATGACCTATATTGTTACCCCCGATTTTTTCAAGTCGATTCAATTACAAATACAGCGCCTAGGGTGAAAAATACCGCAAAACCTGCACAAAGTGGGTTTTCAGTTTAATTAGGAAGGTCGAATGCTTGAATGGGCTGAATTTGCCAATTTTTCCTTGAATAGTTAAAGCCATTCAAAATTTCGTATCGAATTGTTAATATAGAACCTGATCGAAGATTACAGCTTGACGTTCATGCAGAATTTCGTGGGGATCATATGAAGAGAAGATCTGCGTTTTTCGAGGTCAATGCCTGTATAGACTACCGCTTTGGCAACGGATAGCGCATAAAAGCTCCTGCCCTCACGTCAGTGCATTTCTGGGTTTTTTCATCGTCTTTCATCGTATTCATTCATATTATTGATCATACTGATTCCTGAGGGGTGCTTTCTTAGGGTGCTGATCTCAAACCACCCACTGATGGGGCTGCTCGCTTTGAGCGTTTGAGTCGAACGTAAGTTAGTGCTTAAGTTTTACAACGCTGTTCCAACTGAATATAAAAAATTTACAACGGTTAGATTCAGGAGAGAAATCAAGGCTCATCTTTTCCGTACACTAAATGTATAAAGTTCCTGATTGTCTACAGAAACTAGTAGTACTCAATGTCTTGAATGCTTCTTTTTTTTTCTATTATTATCTAAGTTCTGCTCTATTTTGTTCAATTCCATTGTATTGTTCTTTTTTGTTTTTCAATGGTCATTCGAATTTAATTATTTTTGTAACAAGGGTTAAGTGGTCCCCCGCGATCATTTTTGGTGGACATTTGGCCCATCAACGAACTCAACCGCGGCATTCCGATGCGCGAACTACCCTAAAAGTCTCAAGTCGCTAGAGTGCTCTGTTCGACAGTTACGGTGTCCACTGCCGGCCGGCCGGACAGAATCTGATTCATTTGAAACTATTTTTTAAGGAGAAATGAAATGGATATTTGAAATTATTGATATGTCTAGTTGTTACGATTACGCACTTATTTTGGTTTCTCCTTATTAAAGAAGTACAACGAAACAGCAATTTTATAGGTTAAATATCTACTGGTTTACTCATTTCATGGAATATGTATATGAAGACATGTTTTGTAGGATTTATTGTTAGAAAACTTCCATACAAGAAGCAATTTCGAAGTGAGACCAACTGTCATTACGAAATGGGCGATTGCCATCACTCATAAATTTTATGTGATGGTTAAGATCTTCTGCAAATATTTCATCAACATATAATATATAAATTTGTTATGTATAAGTAATTATTAGTTTCAAAAGCCATGAGTTTCTCACATACATATGAATATATTTCGTGGGAATGTAAAATAAAAAATGTTTATAACTGTTGATCTAAAGAATTTGGTATAAGAATAATAAACCAGATAAATTAATTATATCTTGTTTCAATTATCTACTATGAAATTTCTTTCAATTGAAGGTTGTTCATGAACTGAATGAAACAATAATGAATGCTCTCTTTGTAACAATATTTCAACTAAGAACAAAAACAAAGAAGCTTCGAATTGAATAATTTCGATATGTCCTCTGTAAATTTCGCATATAGGTATTTTACGATGGCGGCACCTATGGGCGAATATTTCTTTCATGTGTAGAATTTCTCATGACAGGAATAAAATATGCGAGAAATTACAGCAGTTATTCCACTGCACAGCGAAAATAGCATCGCGAATATATCTCGTTGTCAATGATACCACAGAAAAAAACCTAGAAAAGCACTGCCGTGAAGGCAGCAGCTTTTGCGCGCATTTTTAATGGAGATGATCGCTTTGGCAACAAATTCGAACATGCGGGCAAAAGCTGCTGCCTTCACGGCAGTGCTTTTCTACGTTTTTTTCGATAAAGTACTGGATTTCAATTCGATCTATTCTGTATTTTTGGAATTATTGAGAAAAAAATTTTAATGGGTATATCTAAGGAATCATTGGGCTGATTTCACCCATTCGCGACTTTACAATTATCGAGTTTCTAAGTTGTTTCTTTCAGGAGTTAATAGCAATAACTTCAGGAAGAAACGACTTAGAACATTGATATTTGTAGAGTAGGTTTGGAGCTTAATTACGAAAGTCGAATTCGTGAATGGGTAAAATCCAACCGATTCCTCAGATATACCCATTTAAATATTATTTTCCCAATATTTCCAAAAATACAGATTAGGTTGAATTGAAATCCGTACTTTATAGGATAATTACAGTTCGAAGGATCATACAGACTTTGATGAGGATAATATGATAAGAAGATCACAGAATATTGAATATTTGAAAAAAGAATGATTTGAATTTTTTTTTCAAATTGTTATAATGTCACGATCATCACGAAATTTGGCACAAAGTTATCCCTCAGCATCTTCAAACTAGCTGCAGGGTTTCATCACGATTGAATCAGTATTTCTTCAGTTATACCGATAAAACAACGATATCGAGGAAAAAACCACGAAGTTTTCTCATCAAATTAAAATTGGCTACACGGCTGTAAAATATGGAGCTCCAGGTATTAGCGAAATTTTCCTCGAACATGATCCATATATATATATATCTATATGAAAAAAAATTTTTTTCGAAAAAAACTGTGAAAAATGTATTTAAGAAATGAGTGACCATACGATCCCAACAAAATATCGTTGAAGTTGCGCGTCGTTATGCTCCAACTGACTGCCAAGTTTCAATCCAACCGCTTCAGTAGTTCCTGTAATATCAGGGAAATAACCTCAAATTTTCAAATCGCTATAACTCCGAAACCATTTGACCGATTTGGCCCATTAACGAACTTAACCGCGGCATTTCGATGCGCGACCTGCCCTGAAAGTTTCAAGTCGCTAGCTTGCTCCGTTCGACAGTTATCGTGTCCAAGGCCGGACAGAATCGATTTTGACACCGGATTCCTCATCAGTGAGTCAAACCTAGTCGTTTAAAACCATTTTTGACTCAAAATTTGGAAAATAACAGACATTTGGACAAAACGATAGCACGCTATTTACCTAAAACATAAGCGCAAAAAGTATTGAAAATGTCAAATTTTGGTTGAAAATGAATTTGTTTTGAAGCTTTTCTAGCTCATTTCATTCACGTTCCATTCGTGAAATATTGCAATGACAAACGTTCATAAAAATGATCATATAATTTTACATCCAAGCGTTTTATCTTATGAAAATTGCATTCAGTTATAATATTTTGAGAAAGAAATAAATACTCACATGTAGAACAGTGATGAAAAAGTCCATCATTACGAGAATAGAAACAAAGGGATTCCATTTGAGCTGAAACAGGAATTTATTGTTTTAATAAAAGTGGAGCAGGCGAGGATGGAGGAACTCACCGCATGTTCAATAAGATTGTAAATAACATAGATGATATCTACCATCATGAAAACTATAAGATTCACCACCCAGGGCAGCAGCAGCATTTTACAGTCCTGTAATCAGACAGAGTCTCATAAACAGGTATGAAAAAAAACGAAATGGGTTTTTGAATAAATACGAGAGTTGCTCTATCTCTACTATTTCTAGTGAAGTGAAACACAGCTCGTTAAGAAAAACACTCATAATATAAAAGTTCCCCTTGCCAGTCAATGCCTTCATGCGTGAACCTCAGTTTGTTAATTTCGTTTTCAAAGTAATCAAATGCATTCTCGGTTGATGAAAAACATAAAATCCGCAAATTATCATTTCATTCATCTGAAGAACTATTAAATAATGATGACCCGTTATTTGCAAGTTTTGGTCATTGAAATACTCATTTGTTAAACTAGGAGTGTGGGCCAGACAGTTGAACTGATACAAGATGATCCCCCTTCTTGTATTCTGTTTTTTCTGTGATCTTTTTGAAGAAATTGAGAAAATTAAACGCTGAGGAAATGCTATAGCATAGTGAAGACTATTATTTAACAGAGGCGTGATCATTTTGCCAAATGTCTGTTGATTTTGAATTCTTAACCGGAAAGAGTCTTCAACGTTTAGGCTCGAGAAACTGAAGGATAAATCGTTGTCAAATTCGATTATGTCCGTCGGGCGTCTCTCCCTTTATATTGGTGTAAATTTCGGAGAAAATCCTCTAAAATCTTACATATTCTTCTGGGTGATTCAAGAAGAAATGGAAATTCGGGAATTGTGGAAATTTAACGTGACTTTACAATGCTCAAGCCAAACTTGGCTTATACGGGGTCCGACAAAGGGCTCGGACGTTTTTGAAACGGCTCGTACGGCTCCTACTCCTCCCCTATTGCGTCGACAGATGCGGGAAAGGGGCTGTTGAATTCGGTAGGTCTTGGCATTTTTTTATCAGCTGAAATCATGGACCTGTGGACGGTAGAGCACCGTGTTTTTTCTAACGACAGTTACGTCTGTAATACCGAGTCCGTCACGGCCGTTCAGCGTGAGTTTCGTCGCCATTCCAATATCCACTGACATCGGGCTGTTTCCTCCCGAAACTCTTCGTTGGGTTGAAGCACTCCGAAAATGCGCTGAATTGATGAGTCAAGCTGCTTGCCAGCATGCTGCTGAACTCCGCCTCAGTGATCGTTCGGTAAGCCGTATTTTGTGTTTAGAACTGCGGTTCCACCCCTACGAATTGGCCGTTTTGCAACAGTTACAGCCAGGGGATTATGCACAACGAATGCACTTCGCCCGTGAGATGGAAGGACTTGTTGAGCAAAACGAGAACCTCATTTTGTTCATGAGAGATAAGGCTCACTTTTGCCTCAATGACCACAGAAAAATGGCCGTTATTGGGCTGATGAAAATCCCCGACAATCACACGTATTACCACTGCATAGCTCTGAAGTGACCGTTGCAATCCGACGTGTGTGGTTCGAATAGGATGGGACGACTGCCCACATAGCCAGAGCAACAATTAACGTTAGTCGTCCACTCTTCCCTGGCCGCCTTATTTCCAGGTATGGTGACGTTCATTGGCCTCCTCGGTCCCAAGATTTGGCCATCTGCGACTTTTTTCTGTGATGACATCTCAAAGCACGAGTTTACCAACACAAATCCCGACTATTGGAGAAATCGAGGCAAGCAATTCGCGTGGAAGTCGCCGCAGTTGAGAGAAGAACGTTGGAAACAGTTTTCGGACATGCCTTTGAATCCAAATTGTTAAATGAATATTTTTTTGATTAACAATTACCGAGGTTATGATTTTTTTCAAAACGTCCGAGTCCTCTGCCGGACCCTGTATAAATATCGCTACCTTACAATGTATATGGTATGAGATATTTCTTTATGAACCTACTTATTATGATATTTGACAGAGGCCCTTTGTTATAAAAAAAAACTATCTCGAATAACTTAGTGCGAGATACATAAATTGCAATTTTTTACAAATGCAGTAAAACTGTAATCGCATATATAGAACGTTATGGAGCTTCAAACGTTTACCCGGATGATTTCCGACCAGTGGTCCCTGAGCTATAAAGAAGAATGTTGCCAATTGTGTTGTGAAAAACCAATGAGTTATGAATAACATATAAGTTTTATTCAAGATATCAATGGTATTGAATTATTTGACTGAGAAAATAATAAACCATTGTATAAATTCGCAACGTTTTTCGGTGGTAATTGAGTTTATAATCAACCGCTGAGTTGATCATTAACATAATAGCTTCTGAAGAAGGAGCATACAAACTAGAGAAATTTGGAGTAACTAGCGCTTGATAAAGGAGGTAGAATTCATGTCTGGGTCAAATCCCTTAGGCAGATCGTTAAAGTAATTAATTTTGAAAGATAACGCTTTTCGGAATTTGTGGTGCAGGTTGAGGGCTTTATTAGAAAGGTCGGGTTGGTGAATGTGTAGAATATATCCAATGATTATCCCATTGAAATCTGATACCTGTTCGAAAAATGATGGGTGAAGTTTCGTGCGAAAATTCGCGAGGAAATAGCTTCCATTTTGAAAAAGTGCCTAAAATCACCTGATTTAACACAGTTACTTGCCGAGTATTTTTTCATAAATAATTTTCGTGGTAGATGACTCATTCTAAAAGACCCAGACCAACGATTATCAATTTTTTTGGTGAAATAGCCGAACAGCCAGATTTCACCACAGGTGATGTGGTCGTACACCAAATTACACGATCTACGCTTCGAAAGTAAAGTGTAAAGTGTGGGGTGAGGGGAATTGTTCGTGTGTCATAAAATTGTCTATAGTTGAGTATGAATGAGAAGTATGCAATAAAAAAGTGTTACTGTGATCTGTGTACATGGTGTAAGCCGGGCACATTGAAGAGATGAATGAATGAATGAACCATGTTATTCACATAATGAAAACAACCAAGGATGAGTAAGATACATAGACAAGATAGGTAAGATATCATCGAAATTTTCATTCATTCCATGGGCCCATCGATGTCGTAATGTATGAAAACACATCTTGCAAATGTCGACCCGACTTCTCTTGGTGGCACTTCTTTTGGTGATACTAATCCGTCCAATTTTCTATGACTCAGGCGAACAAATGAGACCTAATTTGATTGATGGATTGAGTTGTGCTGGCTTTGAGGGCCGCTGTGGCTCCTATCCATGGTGCTTTGGAAAAATAGATCACATAAATGACAGCGAATCCGACAGATGTAGCTTCAACAATATGGCCGCTATATCGAATGTCAAAGTTCGGATGTATGGAAAATCCTTCAAAACAGAAAAGCAGAATATAACTAGTTATCAAGGGCAGTTTTTTGGAACACAGATTGTCCAATGAACAATACAGAAATATTATTAGGCAATCTGTTTTTCAAGAAACTGCCCTTGACAAATAGTCCTATCCTGCAATCCACAAGGGCATTTTCCATAAGAAAACAATTTATATTTGATTTTTAATAGTTCTGGTTCGGACACTGGAAAAAAAAACGCAGAAAAAACCTAAAAAAATATCCAATATCGTCCCAAAATGAGCTTCAATTTATGATTGAATATTGATATTCATGTTATATTGTTTCTGGACTTTCGGAAGGGTTATGCTTGGATGCATATTCTCTTCAATGTTATATCTATACAGAGTGATTCCGGAGGAGACCGTCAGATTTCAGGATAAGTTTACAATAGTCAAGACAGTCTCGAAACAATGTTTGGTTTGTGGTTGGGGGTCTCTATCGAGAATATACAGGGTGATTCGTCCGATTCGACTGATTTTACTTTTATTGATAACTTTGGTATAGCTTATTCGATTTTAGAGGAATTTTCAGCGAAGTACAATATTGATGAGGACATTCACTAATTTCAAAATTTTTTTTAAAAATAACTGGTTGTAATAATTACAGGTTAATTGTGCAGGTTGAAAAAACACCCCGTACATCGCATTTCCAAAACTATGCTATCTGTTTACGATTCTACTATAATAAGTCATTATCTGAGAGTGTCTAATTTTTTTGGCACACTTCTAGTTTTCTGAGAAAATTCCATCAAAAAAAGGCAATGTCGAAACTTCTCTCCAATCGATTCTACTTTCATTGATAACTTTGGTATGGCTCAATCAATTTTAATGAAATTTGCAGTGTAGAACGATCTGAACAAGTACAATAAATAATCGCAAAAGTCTCTCAAAATACAGGGTTGTAATGGTGATAATTTTGGAATTTCATATTGATTGTGCAGTAGAAAAAAAAACACCCGGTACATTGCTTTTCCAAAAGTTTCTTATTCGTTCCAGATTCTACAATAATATGTCATCATTCAGAGGTTTTCAATTTCTTTGGCACACCTCCGGTTTTCCTAGAAAACATCTTTGAAGACGAGCATGATCGAAATTTGGCTCACAAGCAGTGAGAGTATTCCGCACTAGGTAGGAAAGCTTTATTGTCCAAGGATGCGAAGCAGCTCTTAAGTTCTGAAATATTCTTTTCAAATTCCAAATTTAATATTTAATTGCTAATATTTTCTATGAAATCATTCAATTCGGAATATATTTCGAATTTGAAAAGAATATTTTAGAAGTGACGAACAACTTTGCATCCTTGGGCGATACAGCTTTCCTACCTAGTGCGGAATACTCTCACTGCCTGTGAGCCAAATTTCGATAATGCTCTTCTTCAAAAATGTCTTCTAGGAGAACCGGAGGAGTGCCAAAGAAATAAAAAACCTCTGGATGATGACATATTATTGAAGAACCTGCAACGAATAAGAAAGTTTTGGAAAAGCAATGTACAAGGGTTTTTTTTCAACTGCATAATTAATCTGAAACTCTGAAATTATCACAATTACAATACTGTATTTTGAGAGATTGTTGCGTTCATTTAATGTACTCATTCAGATTGTTCTACACTGCAGATTTCATCAAAATTGGATGAGCCATACCAAAGTTATCAATAAAAGTAGAATCGATTGGAGCGAAATTTCGACATTATCATTTTTTGAAAAAATTTTCTCGGAAAACTAGAAGTGTGCCAAAAAAATTACAAACTCTCAAAGAATGACTTATTATAGTACAATCGTAAACAGATAGCGTAGTTTAGGAAACGCTATGTACAGGGTGTTTTTTCAACCTGCACAATCAATCTGGATTTATCACAATAACAACCGCTTATTCTGAAAAAAAATTGAAATCAATAAATGCGGTCAACACTATTGTACTAAGTTGAAAATTTCATTGAAATCGAATAAGCCATACCAAAGTTATCAATAAAAGTAAAATCGGTCGAATCGAACGAATCACCCTGTATATTCTCAACAGAGACCCCTAACCATAAACCAAACAGTGTTTTGAGACTGTCTTGACTAGTGTAAACTTATCCCAAAATCTGACGGTCTCCTCCGGAATCACCCTGTATATCTAAACTTAAAGCATTAAGGGAAATATGCCTGAAAATTATAAATGGTGTTTTCGGTCCATAACAGTTCATCACCAAATATATAATATCGTTTCCGTTCCTCAAATTTTATGAGATTGACTCAATTTCCTCTTTCAATGATAGAAATTGAAATAAAAGATATCAAACGACCATCTTTTGGCAATGCATTGTACGTACACAAATATCATTTATGTTACGGATCTCCTATTTTATTGCTTTACGACCCTTCCACATGGTTGCATTATAAAGGCTCAAGATACGAGGACATATAGATAACAATGGAATTGTATCAGAAGAACTCGTTTCCTTTTATTTTACTCCCATTCAATCTGGCAGCGACAACAGGAAAAACATTTATTGCTTCCTGCTTTCATCTAAATGAAACGTTTCGAAGAGATTCTGGTTGTACAATGGGCATATGCGCTTGTTATGGTAGTAACTTCTTTCTATATAAAAAGATTATATAACCGATCGGTAAAATCTTTATTCAAGGATGAAGTATTAGCGCTAAGTTCAGAGGTTCCGAAACTCTTTTAGTTTGTGGTGATTTTCCGATGGAAATTGCATTATGGCTTACTGAACGCAAAAACGTTGTTTTTATTGATTCTATTTGGTTTGTGAATTCGAAAATGGTGCCAGTTCCTATTTGCGCGATTAATATAAAGAACAAATGCGTGTTCGCTTTTCTCAAATGCTGTAAACCTTGTACCTTTTATGATCTGAATACGCAGGTTAAGTTCGATAATGGGTACAATGCGTCCCATGATTTCGGGATTATGACTCTGAAATATTTTCTTCTCCTCTCACGGCTTGCAATTGAGGGTTTCCTACAGTCCAATTTCAACGTAACTTGTTCAGGTTAAAGGCTACAGTGACATTTATATAATTTGTACCTCACACGCCAAAAGGAAACAATGACACATATAAAACGAGGTTTATTTTCTGGAGTTCTTTCTCGCCAAAAGCAGATTTTTAGGGGATTTGGCGATTTTCACGTATTTTGTTCACTGCTCAAAATCCGGATGAACTTAGGGTATTTCAACGTCTTCTTCAGAGAAATTGTGTTGTTGTGTTATTATGGACGATTTATGAAGTTGAGACCTATGTTTTCACATAGAGCTAGATTTGAGAAGTTTGTGGGGAAGAAGTTTTATTACAAAAACAGCTTTTGGAAAAAGGCCAATTAGATCCGACTTCATTCAAATGTTCCCATCAGAGCTCTAAAGTGGAAAACAAAATCAGAGAACAAATAACATGGTCTGAATTACAGAAACAATATTACGAAGTTCATGAGGAAACTCCTCAACAAAAAAAGAACCAGAACGCTACGGAGCAGAAGGAACAGAAGGACAACCAAAATTTCTCAAATTAACTTAATTAAAAAATCTACAGCAACTTAACGGCCAACTAATCAGATTAAATATAAACGAAGTATTCAAATCTGATTAAAGTTGAAAAACTTTTCGAGACAACCAAGAATGCAACACCTAAAGAATTATTCAATGATATTATTCAGAAAATATCGTCATCAACATATACTGGACAAACTTCTCGCTATCTCAAAGACAAAATTTCCGAACATAAAAAAGATTCCTTTAACATCTTCAATCCACTGGAAATCCAAAAGAAAATAAAACTGTCTTAGCATGTCAGGTGAAAGATCCCTATCACTCATTTCACCCTGATCAGCATGCTGTTGAAATATTGGAAAAACAAAAAAATTATGAGATATTGATCAAACTGAACAAAAATACAATGAATTGAGACTTTTGTCAAAAAAAATTATGCCAATTTGAAAAAAATCTCAAATCAAAACAAAAAACTGAAAGAAAATAATTCTTAGAATTTTCTCCTCTGTCTGATGAAAAAGTCAGATTTGTACTCTGAAACGTCATAGTTCGCTTCGTTTATCGTTTATATTGTTCCTCAATTGTTCATTAGACAGTCTGTTTTCCAAGAAACTGCCCTCGACAAATAGTTCAATCCTGCAAACCGCAAGGGCGTTTTTCTTAAAAAAACAATTCTGTTCAATTTAAATAATTCTGTTTCAGATATTGGGAGTGAAAACCCAGAAAAAACCAAAAAAAAATGATACAAAATCCTCCCAAAATAAGCTTTAATCTATGGGAAAATGGGATGGTGCCTGCAATCATTGTATATTAAATACAGATGAGGGTTGTTTTTTGAGTTGCCTGCGTTCATTTCAAGCTTCGATACGGAAACCTTGTTTAGGGGTCGCTGTCGAGGTCTTATCGACCTCTAGTAGCATCATTAGTTAAGGGCCGGTATTATAAAACTTAACTTTAACTTTAACTTACAGTTTTGACAGATATGTCCTAACATAACTGTCAAAACTGTCAGTTAAAGTTAAAGTTAAGTTTTATAATACCGGCCCTAAATCGCTTTCGATGTTGACAGCACATAACAAGAAGGTTACCTGCTATGCTTACTCTCATTTATGAAGTAGATTTCGCCAGTTAACTTCAAGTTATCTGTAAAAATAGTTTTATAATAACGGCCCTTAGTCGAGTTAGCAATGGTCCAAGATTGCCAATTTGTGAGTAAAAATTGTGATGAATTCGATTGCATATGGGCGTCACTGTGGGTACAAGCCTCTGGTTAGTAAATTGTGAGCTATCACAGGTCAATGAACATTCAGAGTGCCTCTTGCCTTATAATTTTAGGAGCTGTCAGGGGGTTAAATTTTCTATATTCACTCTGAGGCTGAATTGCTTCAAGAACCATAGACTATCCGTTTCTTAAAATTCTTCAAGATTTTCAGAAGAGGTTCCATAACATTCTCATTGAGGGAGCATAATCACAAGGACGAATATCTGTCGATAAATCAACAAATATTCCCCCTTGATCAGAGCAATCATCCAATCAACCGAAACATCTACACCGAAGAAGCGGATCCAAGGAAAATGACAACAGCTGTTTCACAGTTATTACTGATCGTCAGGTCAGCTTACCTTGGATAAAACCATAGGGGGAATCTCGATACTTGTGACCTTTCAGATGGACCGCTGCAGTATAACAACGTACAGCGCGCCATCTTCTTTGATCGATGTGCATGACGTTCATCCTTTAGTCGCATCAGGTCGCTGATCTGCGATATTGCAGATTTACAAATACCATCACGACATGGAAACGCTCGGCTCATGTGGATTCCCACAAGACGAAAACGTCCAACATCTAACAAATATAGAAATTGGTCTTATGGAGAAGAAAGAGATCAAGTAATAATAAATCAACATAATCACAAGGACGAATATCTGTCGAGAAATCAACAAATATACCCCCTAGATCAGAGCTAATCGTCCAATCAACCAAAACATCTACACCGAAGGAGCGGATCCAAGGAGAATGACTACAGTTGTTGTGATTATGTTAATTTATTATTACTGGAGCTCTTTCTTCTCCATTAGACCAATTCCTTTCTTCGTTATATGTTGGATGTTTTGGTCTTGTGGGAATCCACATGAACCGACTGTTTCCATGTCGTGATGGTGTTCGTAAATCTGCAATATCGCAGATACAGCGACCTGATGCAACTAAAGGATGAACGTCATGCACATCAATCAAAGTATTCTGCACTCGAAGGTGGGATTCCCAAGATACTCCCAGAAGATGGAGCGAGGTACGTTGTTATACTGTAGCGGTCCATCTGAAAGGTGACAAGTATCGATTTTCCCTCTGCAGTTTTATCCAAGGTAGGCTGACCTGACGATCAGTAATAACTGTGAAACCGCTGTAGCCATTTTCCTCGGATCCGCTTCTTCGGTGTAGATGTTTTGGTTGATTGGATGATCAGCTCTGATCAAGGGGAAATATTTGTTGATTTATCGACAGGTATTCGTTCTTGTGATAATGTTAATTTATTATTACTGGAGCTCTTTCTTCTCCATAAGACTAATTCTCATTCTTATTAGGCCGTTCAGTGATCTTGTATCTCGTAAACATCATCATAATCTCCAATTTCCCAGATAACCTATCGTGCTATCATTCTCTACGAGTTGCTTTTGGAGGAAATGGTAAATTGGCTTTGAACGCATCAATCACAGGCAAGAATCCTGCTAGACCGCGATGTAGACATTTATGTGAAACAAATTATTTGATTTTAAAAGCATCGATGTTAATCTCCTGGATAGCATCACTCTTAGTTTCCACCGCGACTTACCTTATGTTCTCACATCGTTGTGAATGGAAGAGAACATTATAGGTAAGTCACGGTGGAGGTTTCGGGCGATGCCATCCAGGAGGTTCACATCGATGCTTTGGAAAATCAAATAATTTATTTTAAGAAGATGCCTACAGCGCGTTATACGAAGATACTTCGATGTGATAGGCGCGTTCAAGGCCAAGTTATGCCATTCCCTTCAAAACCAACTCGTGCAGAATGATGGCATGATGTGTTTCCTGAGAAATTTGAGATAATAACAGTTTACAAGTTTTAAACTAAATATAAATGATTAAATATCACAAGGACGAATACCTGTTGATAAATCAACAAATATTCCACCTTGCTGATTTATCAACAGGTAGGTATTCGTCCCTGTGATATTTCATTATTCTACCATATGGAGCTATTGCTAATAACCTTTACTATAAATATAAATACTTCATAACATATAATTCGGCTTAACACCGAGATACAAATATCACTGAATGGCTCAGTAAAAATGTCATGAAACCTCTTCTGAAAATCTTGAAGGAATTCAATGAAGGGATAATCGATAGTTCTTGCAGCCTCGGAGTAAATATAAAAAATTTGAACTCAGGATAGTTTAACGGGTGTAGGTTAGTAAAACCAAAGGCATTTTGGGAAAAAATGCCGACTTTTCGATTCATTCGAAATCTTTTTCGGGGCTCTGAAACACTTAGCTTAAAAATACATTTTCATTTCCTGGAGCTTATAACATCTATCCTACAGAAACCTTTCCATTTCAAATCTTAAGAATTTTTTACTGTGATAACGTCTGATCAAGATTTTTGGTTACTGTATCAGGGGAAAGAAATTTTAGAACCCTTCAAGAACAGGACTCTAAATAACAAACCGCGTCCGGATATTATATCATATGAAATCAGAGAATTATACGAAATATCAATTTTTCACAACTTTGCACCAACATTTCTGAAGGAACCAAAAAGAATCAGGAAGTAGTACCCGCATCTATGAAGAGCTCTATTTTTTTTTGGGAAGGTACCGCCATATTTTGACAGCGATCGTGGTTCAGGAGTTTTTGGAAATTTATTTTTTATTTTCCACCGACGTTCACATTTTTCCATATATTCAAGTTTTTTTTGAAAATAGAAGTATTTCTTCTATTTATTCACATCTTTCCGATTCTCACAACACAATTTTTTTAAGTCCTTTCGTGGCTAAGAGACAGAAATCAGAATCTGAAAAACCAGTTTTTTTTCGCGTTTAACAGCTGTGAAGCTGAGCGTTAATATAACTAATTTTGTGTATGCCTATGGTGAAGACACAATCTTGATAGTTGCAAGATCCCTGTTATTCGAAAATTTCAGCTCCATCTGACAGATTCTGAGATGTAATCGTTATTCCCCTATATTTCTTTTAAGTTCCCGATGAAATTATGGATAAGTCTCTCCGGAATCTTCAGACAGATTTCGACAATTAACATCAAAACCTGTATATGCATTACGAGAGTCTCTAGATCTTCCCCTTTAGAGGGTATAGTGTTTACAGCCGACAGGCCGGACATAATTAAATTTGACCATTCTCATCAGTGAGTATAACCTAATCTTTTAGTATCTTGTTCTGCTGGAGAATTGAAGCTACTTGAGCCTAATGAATAAACTTCTGTTGTTACAAGAGCATGAAATAAAGGTTCCATTGAACAGAATGACGATGTTGTCATCCTCCAGCTTCAAGCGATTCACTTTACCTACTTAAACTCAAGTCGACTGACCAAAGTGTTCTATCCTTGAATTTCATTCTATACTTTTAATTCGCATGAAGTTTGTTCATAGTTGAAGAAAACTCAACCTCAGAAGGTCTTTCTTCAATTCCAAAATTACCTTTTGGCATGTAAGAATTTGATAAAATTTAGATTCTGCAATAACAAATGCAGTTTTTACCATTGAACAACAATATCTGTTGTTTCTTATCCCTGTATTTTAGTCAATATTTCATAGAAAGAAAAACCGAAAACAAACAATCGATTTCTTCGAGTGTTTTGTTCTGAAGGCCACATTTTATATTTCATAAACTTAGCTGATATAACACACACTTCAAAGTAATTTGATATACTCACCTTGTAAATTCCAATTAATAATAAAATTGAAGTTAAAATTCCACAAGCTGTGATAACTAAGATGAGGAAGGTGAAAACGAGGGATGCTGTAAAAAAATTATCAGATTATTTCAATTTCAAATCAATGCTTCAAAGAGAAGGAAGTCAAAGGGGATTATATAAGCTGTTTGGTGATCATTAGCACAGAGATTCGTTAAATATGGAGGCAATCTGTGTTGGTTGAGAAATGCTATTCAAAACTGTGTCATGATTCTTGTTTTGAATATACAGGGTGTTTTTCGATAATTGTAGGAATTTCGTGAGGCTCCAGCATCAGAAGTATTCAATTGATTTTAACAATTTTTTGTACTGTTACACTTAACAGAAATCAGAAAAATGCTCTGGTTCAGCAGCTGCACAGAGTGAATCAAATAGGAGACACTTTTGAATGGGAAGTCCCTTTTCTGTGCTAGATAGAAGAGAACTGATGCCGGTTACTGAGGAATAATTTTCATGAGAAACTCATTGACAAAACCCTCAACAATATTGCTGTAACTTTTCTTCTGTTGAAAATTTTTCATTTTTGTGAAAACATTCTCGTAGCAACATCTTACGTTGAATGCGATGACATTAATTTAAATTTATGCAAACTGATATTTCATGAGACATCGCTATGAAAATATTCTTCCAAATGGGACTCCCAGTATATTTTCACACATTTCAATAGAGTTTCATCGCTTGGATATAGTGAGTTGCGTTTGGACTATGCGGTGGTGAAAATAAAATGATGCGAACATTGAACATTTATTGATTCATCCAAGAACCATTGACAAAACTCAATACGAAATATGAAATCTCCAGGCATGAGGTGATGAAGTCTTTTGGCTCTATGAAGTTTTGATTTATCTGTTCTCAGAATTCCATGTCCAGTTGCCACTTGCACGGAAGTCAATGAAAACCATCTCAATTGTCGAATATTTGTCGAGAATTTGTCTTGAAAGAAAAAAGTTTTTTTTTAAGGGGTGGCTCTGCTAACTTAATATTAAGTTAGCAGGGCCATTCTAAAATATGCATCGAATTTGATCAGAAATATTATGAATAATTGTCGAGTATTTGTCGTAGACCATCTTACGTGAAAACACAGAAAAAAAAAAAATTTTTATAGCTTTTTTTAGGTTTTAATGAAAAGTTCTGGTTTCGTAGGAAATTTTGTCAGATTCGGCAACACTGCATTGGTAAATTGATATTTCAGGTATATTTTTCGTATCATTATTGACTGATATTGGGTTGTATTGAAACGAAATTTTTTCATTTCGGGAAATAAATAGAAGATTTAACATTTACAACTCAATATCAGTCAATTATGATACGAAAATATACCTGAAATATCAATTTTCCAATGCAGTGATGCCGAACTTGACAAATTTCCTAAGAAACCAGAACATTTTATTAAAACCTGAAAAAAAGCTATAAAACAATGATTTTTTCTGTTTTTTTCACGTTAGATGGTCTACGAAAAATACTCGACAATTATTCATAGCATTTTTGATCGAATTCGATGCATATTTTAGAATGGCCCTGCTAACTCAATATTAAGTTAGCAGAGCTACCCCTTAAAAAAAAACTGAAAGCGCGACAAATTTTTTTCTTTCACGACAAATTCTTGACAAATATTCGACAATTGATGAGATGGTTTTCATTGACTTCCGTGCAAGTGGCTCTGCTAACTTCATGGACATCAGAATTATTTTGACATTCGTTCTTGGTACTTGATGAGTTGATATTCCAGAATTGATTTCAATAACTCTTAAAAAAGTCTGCATTCTTTATTTCTTCGGTCTTTCCTTGTCAAATTGACCTTCATTCATTTAGTTATGATGCAATCGTGCGAAAATATGTATTACGGTTGTCGTCTTTCTAGAGATTTTTCACCATACTAATCAAGTGCTGCGCCTCTGTATTTTAAACGTTTTGTATGAAAAAACTTACATATCCCCACCACTCATTATTTTCATATTTCATTGCAGAAAGTCGAATAGGAGTTGCGCACTGAAGAGAAATCCTATCATTTCAATAAACCTTCGATAACTAAAATGATTTCGATGTATTTCATCCTCCAAAGTTTTTATATACCGGAGAAAAAAGTTGAAAATTGAATATCTCAAACAAAACTGCAGAAAAATATCCAGTATGCTATATTTTTGAAATGGCAATTTCAAGCTCTATCGAAACATGTGAAATTTTTCATATCAATGTCTCATAAAATATTAGTTTGCAGAAAATTCAATTAACGTCATTGAATTCTATGTAAGAAGTTGCTACGAAAATGGTTTTACACAAATGTAAAATTTTCAACAGAATAAAATTCACAGCAATATTTATGAAATCAACATTATCGAAAAACATCCGGCGACTATGTAACGGTAATAGCTATGGAATTGTGGTTTTCGCTAATCTGATTCGTGTATCAAGTACACAAATACAACATTCAAGAGTGTCCAATTTGGCCCAACCTGTACGGCCAATCAAGTACTCTACAAATGAGACATCTAGTAGTAATAAACTAACATAACCACAAGGACGAATATCTGTCGATTAATCAACAAAAATTCCAATCGCTTATCGCCCAACCAACCAAAACATCTGAACCGAAGAAGCAGCGTCCAAGGAGAATATTTACAGATGTTTCACAGTTCTTACTGATCGTCAGACCATCTTACCTTGAATAAGCCGCAAAGGAATCTAGATACATATAACCTGACAGATAGAGTACTGCAGTATAGCAAGGTACAGTGCGCCATCTCCCAGGAACATCTTGCCAATCATGTGGTTTCTCCTCCAACATCTGACAAAGATTGGAATTGGTTTATGGAGAAATGAGAGCTTCAGTTCTCCATAAACCAAACCAGACTTCTCATTTTTCCATAAACCAATTCCTGTTTTCGTCAGATGTTGGTCGTTATCGTCTTGTGGGAAAACCACATGAACCGAGTGTTTCCAAAGTCGCGTCGGACGTTGTAAACTGCAAAATTGCAGATCCAGCAACCGGATACGATAAAATATTGAACATCATGCACATCGATCAAAGTAATAATAATTATAATAATAGTAGTGCTTTATTTCAGATCATATTCATCACAAATTGCTCAGTACCATAATAACTTTTTTGGTTTTCATATTTATGAAATAAATTTGGATTCTTCTTGATGAAAATAACACATTCTTGAATGTATATAGCATATATAGTTAGCAATCCTAATTTCTTGAATGTACCTCTACATGATTGATCATACCTCATGTTATTCAGTATTCTAATTGCTTTTTTCTGTAGTACAAATAGAGGCTTTATGTTTCCGGATCCATAGACGATTATGCTAAATCTCAGTTTGGCCTCTATTGTTGCGTGATACACCATCTTCAAGTTGCGTTGACAAATGTATTTCGATGTTATTCTAAACCCATAAATTGCTGTCTGAATTTTTGTACAAAGATTTGTAATATGTTCCTTCCAGTCCAGATGACTATCTATGTGAACTCCTAAAAAGTTTTTATGCTCCACAAGTTGGTATTTATTTTGATTAAGTGTTATGGAATTGAGTTCTTCAATACCTGTACTACTTGGAGTGAATAGTACGACTTTGGTTTTTTCTTTATTCAAGAGGAGGTTGTTACTTTTGAACCATTCATCTGTTTCTTCCATTTTACTTTCACATATGTTCCTCAAATCTAGATATAAATCCTCTATAATAAGTAGGTTGGTGTCGTCTGCATAGTTAATTGTTGTTATTTTATTATTTTCACTGTCATCGCCTACTGTGTGGTCATTAATATATATTATGAAAAATATTGGTCCAGCAATGCTTCCTTGTGGAATACCCAAAAGCAGTTCCTCCATATTTGATCTTATAACTTCTTCCTCCATTTCCATTTCCACCATCTGTTTTCTCATTGTGAAATATGACCTCACCCACTGCAAGGCAGGTCCCCTAACTCCATATCTTTCCAGTTTCTCCAATAGTTTTCCACTGTCCAAGCAGTCATATGCCTTGGTTAGGTCAAGAAATATTCCCATAGCTAGGTCTCTACTTTCAAATGCTTCAACTATTTTATTAATGAACTTGTACACTGCTGTCTTTGTAGATTTTCCTTTTGTATAACCATGCTGATTATCACTGAGTATTTCATTTCTCAATAAGAACTCCATTAATTGACTACAGTTTATCATCTCAAATAGCTTGGAGAAACCTGGCAGGATACTTATAGGCTTATAGTTATTAGTCATTTATATCGCCCCCTTATGTATTGGTTTCACAATTGCAATTTCTAATTTTTCAGGGAAAATACCATGTTTGAGAGAGTTATTAATGATATGGCTCAAAGGTTCAATTATTTCTTCTGCTGTTTGCTTAATTATGTGATTTGATATTTCGTCATATCCACTGGAGTGTTTATTTTTTAAAGATTTTATAACCTCTTTGATTTCTGATGGGGAAATTTTCTTCAAACGGATGGATTTATCTAATTTTTCAATTTTTTCATCATTATTAGTGTTCATGATGCTTTCTGTTGAAATTATATCTGCCTTTATGAAGTGATCATTCATTTCATTTGCAATATTTTGTGGATCTCCATCTACTTCAATTTTTCTCTGCTTCATATTTTTGAAGGAGTTCACCAATGTCCACACAGTTTTGCATTTATTGTCAGAATTTTCAATTAGCTTTTCATATTTTTTCATCTTTTGTTGCTTTAGTAATTTGTCATACTGGATTTTGGTTTCACGGTATTTGTCTTTGAACGATTTTTCATATGTGCTCATGACTAACAGTACGTCTAATTTTTTCTTCATTTCCTTTATTTCCATGTCTGGTATTATTGATTTTGTTTTCCTGCGCACCATTATCTTTTTTAGCGGAAAAGCTTCATTGAAACTTTTTAGATATAAGCGATGGAATTCATCAAACTGAGCATTCACGTTGTTATTCTCTAATTTATAAATGGATATCCAATTTTCTTTGTGTATCAGTTCTTTGAAGTACTCAATGTTTTTCTTTGAAAATGTACGTTTGAGTTTATAATTTTTTTGTCTTTGGTTCACTGTAAATATTATTTTCTGTGCAGTATGATGTGTGTTTGTATGATATTGGTTGACCAGTTTTCGCCAGCATTTGTGAAAATATTATCAATACATGTGGCTGTTGTAGCTGTTATCCTTGTTGGTTGTAAATTGTCTGTTGTAAGTTATATGATCTCAGAAGATCCAGTAGTGTATTTTGCACTCGAAGGTAGGATTCGCAAGATGCTCATGGAAGATGTACGTTGTTATACTGCAGTATTCCATCTGACAGGTTATAAGTATCTAGATTCCTATGCGGTAATCTAAGGTAGGATGGTCCTACGATCAGTAAGAACTGTGAAACAGCTGTAACAATTCTCCTTGGACATCGCTTCTTCGGTGTAGATGTTTTGATTGATTGGATGATAGAAGTATACAGTGCGCGTCTCTGGCTCGGAATGAATCAAGAAATCAGAGAAACTTTTTTGTTAGCAATATGCTCAGGCACGTCGAATACTATTTGAATTTATGAATTTATCTTTTTTGTTGTTAGAAAATGATATACAGCATGTCTCAAGTTTAAGATATTACGTCATCGTCAATTTTTGTAAATGGCAATTCTACTTTATAATACTTTTTAAAGGCTCTGTCATTTCACACACGTATTTTAGATATAGAATTTTTGTTCTATTCGAAAGGGAAGAACCTGATCTATTCTATAATCACTGATCGAATAAATGGATTTTTCACCAATTTGCAACACCAGAGAATATAACCATACGGTTTTGGGTCAATTGATATGTTGAAGAAGGAAAATCTATCACAAGCCACATTAGATTGCCTTCAATAGTCAACTGATTCATCTGATATCATGTCGAATACAATAAAGGCTCAAAATATGGCCCTTTAACTATTTGACAATATCCAAAACGTTGATCAGATTTTTTCCTTTCGAATTGAATGGAATTCACTATTTGGTACACATATGTAGCTTGATATACTTTTGAAAAAACCCAAAAACTTTAGGATTACTATCTAGAAAAAATTCATCGATAATGTTAAATCTCAGATTTGGAATAAGCAACATTCTCGAGGAGCGCAATTGAAAAAAGTAACAGAAATGTACAAGCATATTCACAACAAAAAAATTGTCTTTGATTTATTGAAACTTCCACAGAGAGTCGCACGTATGAAATCATCTCGTTTCGAATATGTGTATACTCTATTCACTTTTATAAAGTATCCCGGTTAGACATGACATTCTGACACATTTCACTGTGTATATTTTGAAAATTTTAGGTTTTAGTCATTTTCCTGTCAGATAAGTAAGCAACGTTGTCCTCTTTTCATAGAGGTCACATAGTAATTACGTCTTTATTAAAATGTTTATTTACACCAACCTGATATTTTCCTCCAATGATTCATACTGTAACAATTTGCGCAGGGAAGTAATTTTGGCTGCAACAACATAAAATTTTGCGTTCATTTACCCTTTTGTATTTGTATAATCCATTGATTTTATAATTTTAAGAAGTGATGTCCGTCCTTCGTTATATTCCAAATGTTCATTATTCAAATTTGTCTTTGCAGATCTTTTTACACGCTTGTTCTAGGGAGCAGCGCGTTATCATTTAGTCACGATGTCTGTAATTTTCGAATTTTGATCCGAAAATGGTCTTAAACGATTGGGTTGAGCTCCCTGAAGAAGAATCCGTGGTCAAATTTTATTCTGTCTGTCCGACAGGCCGTGTGTGCTGTAACTTCGGAAAGGGAAGACCTAGCGTCTTGAAATTTCCAGGTTAGGTTTCGATCCCAAATATCTCGGTTAAGTTCGTTAATGAGTGAAATCTGCCGAATGGTTTTTGTGTTATAGCCATTTGAATTTTGATTTTTCCATAACTCGAAAAAAATTCATCTGATCGAAATGAAACTTTGTTGGAAGATGGACAGTATCAATAAAAAGAATAATCCTTTAAAAAATTTGAAATTGAATCTTTTTAATTTTCATATTTCGTTTAAATTTCATTGAAATTTCCAAGTAGCCATTTCGCAATGTGAACAAGCGTTTATAGCTGCTGACTTCACGTCAGTGTTTTTTTTTCCTTTTTCATAATGATGTCATCAGTCAGTATCTTTTTGGGTGCACTTATAGAATGAAATTCTTTGTCATCTCTTTCACTCGAAATGTTTCTTGTGTTTATGTGCAGCTAAAAAATAAATATCTATTTATATGAAATTTAATGCCTTGGTTTTCACTCACATGCGTAAAAATGTTGATAAATTATTGATTCCAATTTATCACGGTTACTATCAGAATAAGCAGAATTTGAATTCTGCAAAGCACTTCCTGATACTTTGTCTCTGCTTCTTCAAAACCACCTTCGGCATCTTATTTTCCAAGCGTGATGATTATATTGAGATTGAGATTAGCATTGGCAAAGTCTCTGAGAATTATTTTGACAATGTCGATATTTCACGAGTGCCAATCTGCTTCAGTTTGGAGTAAAAAAAACTTGATAGACCTTAATGTTGGCAAACCGGGAAATTTTATAGAAGTGAATGGATTATAGGTGAACTGAATAGCCTTCATACCAATTGTTTGAAAGTAAACGGAATTTCTCTTGAGGTTGAAGAGTTTGCAGAATATTTTGACCTTTTCACTTGAAAATGGTGTAATAAAATTGAGAATTGAATATATACAGTGTGTCCATGGATTGGGTGTCGGTAAGGTGTAAATGACGAAAAATTTTCGAGTTAGACTCTGATATTCTGGAAATCGCTGCTGCTTGGTCTCAAACTAAGATGTTGAGAAAATGAGCCAAATCAATTAATATACAGGGTGGTTTAGAACTGATGAATGATGAAAAAATGAAAATTGTTATGAATAAAGTGCCTTTGTTTTAAAAGATATCGAGAATGTTTATTGAGAAAAGTTGTTTGGAATGACTAGCTGCTGCAGGAACTCAATTTTCAGATAAATGAATATTTTGTTAATCCGATACGTGAGATATTTTGTCATGATCAAAAATTTGAATTTCGACACTAGTTTTTTACGTTAATGGAATTGTCCTATTACTCCCTGATACGGAATGTCTGCACCTAAACTGTAGCACTCCACATTAAACACTCTTCGTTCTATGTTCAACATATTTTTAACTGGAAAATTTTCGTTTATGACGAATAAAATTTACGTTTCAAGTCTGGCATTTGTAACCATGGATATTATCAAATATTTTCATAACCTATTTACAAAATCAAAGTTGATCGATTTATCTGAGAATCGAGATTCAGCCATGTCTTTTGATTCTTAACAACTTTTCTCAATAAACTTTCTCGATATCTTTTAAAACAACAATTTCCAATAAATCAGTTCTAAACCACCCTGTATACTGATTGATTTGGCTCATTTTCTCAATATCTTAGTTTGAGACCAAGCAGTAGCGATTTCCAGAATATCAGAGTCAAACTCGAAAATTTTTCGTCATTGACACCTTACCGGCACCCAATCCGTGGACACACTGTAAAACGTTTTTTTCCTGTTTTCAATAATTATTAATAAAATAATTCAAAATTAGGTTAGAGAGAAATAACGATTGAGTCTTTTTGACCCCTTTTTGATCAATTTCAATTTCACGCCGAATCTACTGCTTGATACATTTTTGATAGCTTTCATTAGAACTGAACAAGTAGGACTTACACTGGATGCATAATATATAAAACCTACATCAAAATGACCTAGAAGACACTAAGTTATTTTGTATATTTTCGAAAAAAGTATATTTAAGGATGGAAATGTGGAACAAATATTGGCTTTCCATATTGTTCTCAAGATGAAAATAAATTCTTGTAGAAATATAATTGATTTCAGAATGACTTCAAAAGTAGAGATCATGATGTGAATAACATGGTGTGCTTATGTGCATTCAAAAGGCACGTAAACAACAAGAATATTCAAAGCACCGAATATATGTGCTTTGAATTTCACTATTGCTGACGTCACTTTTGAACTCATATGAACACAACAGGCCATTGTGAATGAAATGCTGTGTTGGTGGAGATATACGCGTAATTTTGTTCCAATTACCTGACTTTTCACACAGTAGTCATGGATAAGCATCATTAAAATCGCGACACAGTTTAGAGCATACCAGGGTATGCAAGAGTATGCAAAATGTTCTTGAAATGGTGAACTTCTCGAAAAGCACGACGACTGGTCTGTAACAACGTTTTTAGTAACAAGATGATGTAAAAAGACATGTTGGTTCTTCAAGAGCAGCCCAACTGCTTATTGACATAATTATCTACAAATATGGGAAATATAGGAAAACGAATTTTACCGCTTATCAATCAAGAATTGAATTGCAGAATGAGGTTTAGATTGGGCTGTGAACCACTCCAACTGCAGTGAATAAGAATAGGGAAGAGTATTTTCTACAGATTTGGTATGAGACTAGGATTGATTAAATGAGTATGGCGACGACCTGGTAATGTCACTCGCTTAAAGACGGTACATGAGTTGGATAAATACTAAGGAGGAACAGTAATGGTTAAGTTTGGAATTACAAAAGGCCGTACAACTTATCTAGTTTCAGTAAAAGGTTTCATTACAGCTAGGCAAAACTGAAAAGACATTCTGCAACCTGTTATTGAGCCATATGCTGTAGATTACGGTTAAAACTTTCTTTCGATGCTGTTCTCAAGAAGAATGATCCTATGGATGTTTCTAACTATCGACCTATTTCGTTGTTGAGTGTATTCTCTAAAATTTTCGAGAGAATAGTTATGGATAGGATGATGAAATTTTTGAACACTTTCAACTTAATTACAGAAAGTCAATATGGTTTTAGAGCGGGACGATCAACTGAGTCTGCTGTTCTGGATTTTGTACACACGATTCAGTTTTCGTTGGATAGAGGATTGAATGTTGCGGGATTGTTTTTCGATCTTACACGTGCATTCGATACCATTTCACCTCATTTTTTAGTGAGCAAATTGTACAATCTTGGATTTAGGGGAGTGTTCCTGGACTGGATTAAGCATTATGTGTCTGACAGACGATTGCATGTGAGGGTTAGGGAGGTTTTCTCTGATGAATATGTTGTGGATCTCGGTGTTCCTCAGGGATCAGTTTTGGGTCCTCTTCTGTTCATACTCTTTATAAATGACCTCCCTCACCATATAAAAATTAAAATTATTATATTTGTTGATGACACTTCATTTATTGTAACAGCTGAGAATCTGGATGAACTCACAGAATTATGTCAAACACTTTTGGTGTCTTTCGCCAATTGGTGTAAGCTGAATGCACTTGTTCTGAATTTAGACAAGACAAAAGTGGTCAAATTTGGTTTGAAGAAAGGAAATTATTTGGTTCTGAAACATGGTCAACATAGCTTGATTTCTGTAGAGAATATAAAGTTTCTGGGTATTTATATTGATGAGTGTCTGAGATGGTCTGAGCAGATATCGCATGTCAGCAGGAAGCTTAGTTCTTCATATTATGCAATTCGGCGTATTAGGGATTCTCTTCCTCTCGCTGCTGTCCTAAATGTTTACTACAGCTTGGTTTATAGCCACATGGCATATAATGTTCTAATTTGGGGATGCTCTGGGGATCTTACGAGGGTATTTATAGCACAGAAACGCATCATTCGAATGATATTCCGTCTCAGTCCACGAACATCTTGTAAGACTGTATTTGTAAAACATGAGATTTTAACAGCTCCATGTATATATTTATACAAATGTCTCTTATTCATTAAAAAGAATGAAGAGTACACTCCTAAGCTTTCCAGCGCTCACAACTATGGTACAAGGAATACTAGAACTTTTATTGTACCTAAACATAGAACAGCGAAATATGAGACATCAGCTAAATATAAGAGTATTATTTTGTATAATCATCTTCCTGATTCAATTAAATCACTGAAGTTATCTGCTTTTGGTAGGAAAATAAAATCTTTACTCCTAAGTAAATGTTATTATAGTATTAATGAATATCTTAATGATGAATGCATTCAATGATTTGTGATTTCATTTCCTCTCTATGTTATGTATATTTTGACTTGTCCTATACACTGTATTGTGTCTAAATGGATAAATAAATATTCTATTCTATTCTATTCTATAATGCTCGTCCTCATTTAGCGGACACAGTCACAAGTTTCTTACATTCACAAGAAATTGAGGTTTTGCCGTGGCCAGCACAATCTCCTGACCTGAATCCTATCGAACACGTGGAGGATATAATGCAGAAGCAAGTTTTGAATCTTGCGGAGGTGTTTTAAATGCGAGATCAATTGTTAAAATA
This sequence comes from Myrrha octodecimguttata, assembly GCA_958510865.1. Lineage (NCBI taxonomy): Eukaryota > Metazoa > Arthropoda > Insecta > Coleoptera > Coccinellidae > Myrrha > Myrrha octodecimguttata. Next base: position 34,859,716 of record OY294056.1, read on the forward strand.
CTTGAGAGAATAGTGGCGATAAATTGATCAAACTACGATTGATAACCCGATTAGAAATATAACTAGGGGATGTTGGGTTATCCTTTATTGACTAATTCATTTTAGAAGTTGTAGACCATTTCGATGTGTGTTATATCAATGAGTTCCTTGCAAAATTGACACTTCAAAAGAGAACTATAATTTCGATTCCAAATCATACTCACTTGGTGATGCGGTATCCGGATTTATAAAGGAATCGGGTGGCGGAGCAGTCGAATTGTGGAAGATTATGTCCAATTCAGTGTTTAGCACGAACGAAGAGTGAATCGTGTTGAACGTGTAGTAGACCTGGAAAAGAAAACACAGGGTCAGTCAGGCGGAAATCCAATTTGATGGGATCTCTGAGATACGTTACAAATAGGTTTATTTGCTTCGGAGCAGACGTGGCTGCCACTCAAGGTGGGACAATGGTCGAAATTGGGAATCTGATGAAGCTTGGAATGGGAATATTAGGGATGCCTTCGATCCGGGAGAGATTGATTCGAAGCAGGGATTCCCAAACTTTGTATTATTTGTCAATAATAATCCTCGAGGAGAGAATTGATATTTAGAAAAATATTGTGGGTATTAATAGGAAAATATTCCAGGCGTAGGCTGGCCGACTAAGTCGAATGATTTCATCATATGTTCTACCACTAGAGATAAAATTTTGCTGGCAAATTTCTCGAATGTAATATGAAAGCTTGTTTCTTGGCAAGTAATTATGTGAAAAACATCTTGAGCGAAATTGCCGAAAAGCAACTAACTTGAATAGGTATAATGAGAGATTTTACCTGCTTAAATTTCATATCGAGTTGTATTTGACATGACTATTTCACGAGGAAATATGTCGAACAGTAAAATGCTCAAATTTCAAAAATGCTGCAAATTTTACACAAGCGTTTATTATTTTCTCAGTTAAATATGCCAATACAATTGATTGTTTAAATAAAACTTATATACTCTTCATAACTTATTGCTGTTTCACCGCAAAATTTGCAGCGTTTCTCTTTATAACTCAGGAACCACTGGTCGGAAATCATCCGGGTGAAAATTTTCAGGTCGAGTTATACAACAGTAATTAACGTTGAGAATTTCATGGAAATTCGGTGATAAGTTTTCGGGAAATAATTTTTTTTCCTCCAACCCCCAAATTTGAGCACTTAGGGTACATCGATCCTGCCAAAAAGCTTGGATTATCAATATCGAGCGACACACGATTTTTTTACCAAGTTTCACGAAGTTCGGTTCAGTACTTCCGGAGAAACGCCCCAGATAACGGAAGCCGGACGGACGGCTTTTGGTTTATTATTTGATAAAATCAAATGAAATAAACCTCAGTGATCGTCGAAAAAAAAACTTACCCCTCCCGAAATGAGAGACAAAAAGATTGATTACCAAGTTTTCAACACATATCGAGAAATTTTAAACAGATTTCGTTTATTATTTTATAAACACAATGTGCAAATGCCCCATCAATATTATTGACAATTCTATAATCGTATGTAGTTCGAATTGAAAATTTTTGTGATTTCCTCCCAATATCTGAAACATAACTACTTGAAATCGGATAAAACTAATTATTTATAGGAATCGCCCTGCGGATTACGGGATTTTAGATTAAATTCCTTCATGAAGCTCATTTATTTCTTAAATAAAACTTATTTATTATTCATAAATCATTGGTTTTTCACAACACAAAAACCAATTCCATGAAAAAAATTATTTGAAACATTGAATTCTCAATAAATTCTTGTATAACTGAATAACACTTTTACATGCAGAATGCGAATCAAGTAGAGTAATTTAAAATAATGAAGATTTCCAAAAATTCGGTTGATCGGAGGTTTTCATCAATGTTGGTTTGCGTAGTACAATTATCGTCAACATGTGTATATCCGTTATTGGTTTCAATCGATACCCAATAATTTTCGTACTGAGATTTTGAAATAAGGGTGAATAAAAAAGATAATGAGCATCCATATGATGAAACAAATTGGAGGATATATGCAAAAAAATTAATAACAAAGTGGTAATCTCATCAATTGTAGAGAATCTAATACTAAGAATAGGAGCCTTAGACTAAGGTAGAGGCCGATGATCCATATGTTTTAGTTATATAATTCAATTTTAGATAGACCTTAATAATGAAGGCTGAATTCGAGAATAGTTGAAATCCATCCAACCATTCCGCAGATATAACTATTCAAAATTTAATGTTTCAAATATTTCCAAGAATACAGTTTAGATCGAATTGAAATCCAGCACCTACTTGACTGACAAATGATTGATTGAGGGTTCATACAGAATTTGTGAGGATGATATGAACAGGAAAAAAATATTGACTATTTGATTGAATCAGTATTTTTTGAGTTATTTTGGGAAAAACTACGATAACTAGCAAAAAACACGTAATTTGACATACTTCTTCCCAATATTTTCAATGATTATGATCGTATCAAACTGAAATTTGGTACACTGCTGCGAACAGTAATGTTCAATGAGCGAAATTTTTTTCGAATATGATGGATCGCTTTCGATAAAAATTTCTTGAACATTTATTACCAGTACGATCTCGAAAATTCTGCGAAAACTTGTATTTTGTAATGCTTCAACTAGTGATGATCGTGTCATTGAAACAATTTGAAAAAAAAAATTCAAATTTTTTCAACCACTCGATATTCTGTGATCTTCTTATTATATTATCCTCATTAAATTCTGTATGAACCTCCGAACTGTCATTTTTCGATTAAGTACGAGATTTCAATTCGATCTAATCTATATTTTTGGAAATATTGGGAAAATCAAATTTTGAATGGGTATATTTGTAGAATCATAGGGTGGATTTTACCCATTCACGAATTCTGCCTTCGTTATTAAGGTCCAAATATTCTCTACAAAAATCGAGTTTTTAAATGTTTCATTCGGAAATTATTGTGCTTACCGTCGGCCATAAGGCGTAAATACAATAACTTCCGGATGAAACGATTTAGAAAATCGACATTTGTAGAGAAGGTTTGGGGCTTAATTACGAAGGTCCAATTCGTGAATGGGTAAAATCCGCCCAATGATTCCGTAGATATTCCCATTCAAAATTTTATTTTTCCAATATTTCCAAAAATGCGTATTATATCGGATTGAAATCCAGTAGTTTATCGTGAAAAACCTAGTAAAAGCACTGCCTTGAAGGTAGCAGCTTTTGAGCGCATGTTCAAACTCGTTGCCAAAGCGGTCATCTCTATTGAACAGGCGCGTAAGAGCTGCTGCCTTCACGACAGTGCCTTTAAATTTTCTTATTCTATTCCGATACAAGATCATCATGTATTCATCGGGACGCAAGTTCACATTGAGTAGATGGTAGATCGACTAATACGTAATTTTATTAGCCATTTTTATTGTAACCGACCTTCGAAGGCGGATAGCCTAAAAATCATTGAAACAGGGTTCATGTTGTTTTTCTATTTTTATCATTCTCATGGCGAATTAAACTCAAAAATGTGGTTTTAAAGTGATTTCATTGAAATTCCTCTAAGCTAACTGTCGCTCGTGTAATTTTTACGATAAAAATGTTCTCACCACTGATTAAAATTGAGAGCATTTTTCAAAATTGGTAGTTGTGAAATTACTTGCCTTTGGATGAGAAATCAAAGCACAAACTACTGAAAAATTACTATTCACTACAATAAATCTTCAAAATTCCTTCCTCTAACTTCAATACATAATCGTCAACGTTTCTTGTTTTATTTTTCTTTCCGCTTCTAAAAGTTTTTGTCTTAATTCTATTCCATTGTTTCTTTCCGCCGCCAATAAAAAAAATCGATGGGGTTCAGATCAGGCGAACGTGCAGGCCATTCGATCGTCCATGCACGCCCAATCCATGAAAAAATACACAAGCTACAATTATTTTACAGAAATTTCATTTGAAATTTTTCCATATTAATTTACCTTGTATTTTCAAAATGAAGTTGAATGTTTGAGTGAATTCTAGTTCTAACTTTCAAGGCTTTTTCGAGTACCTATGAGTAATTTCAGGGAACTGAGTTATTTTGTTATTGAAACAAGATTCAGGAGGATCATGTTACGAAAAAATTTCTGCAAAATACTCACTACATAAAAAGACATGAATCTTTGAAACCTCGCTGGCATGAAAAATTGAAAAACAAAAACAAAATCATAACCCGAAAACTACAAAAAATCGCGTGACATATATAGGGTATTTTTGGATACTCCAAGGTGTGAGGTATCTAATAAAAAATAATTGACGTCACTACTTGGACCACCCTGTAAAAGGAAGATTATGCATATTTTTGAAAGTATGTTACATAATTACTTATGATGAACGTGAACTGATTCCATATTTTGATTTGATGTAATTTCATGGAATTTACTCTTTCTTAGTAATTTAACGGTATTCAATTGAAATGGAATTTTAATATCAGACCTTCGATTTATTCTGACAAATTTTAAATTTTCTATTGATAGCACCATTTTTTGCGGTCCTGTTGGTGTCCGTCCAGAAGAGATTTCATTGTGGTTTGAATCTCACAAACCGCAAGCGCGTAAAAGAATAGTCTCATTCAATTTTTGATATGTCTTTTTCAGACATTGGCAGTGAAAACTTGAAAAAACCTGAAAAATAATGCAAAATCCTCCCGAAATATCCTTTCATCGATATTTGAATGATGCATTGATGGCTCCGACTTCATAGTTCTTTCTCCTTCATCAACACCTATACAGGAATCAGGACTAACAGTGTCCCATGTCCACTCTTCTGCATCGGTCTCTGTTGGTTACTTTGGGAACTGCTGATTAGAGGTTGAATTTTTATAGGACCGTGATACTGCAGAATTCGAGGATTGATTTTGGGGGTTGAGTGTATGCGTAGTGAAGGTTCTTGTAGAGCTGCTCGGAGGATTGCTGATGAAATCCCGATCTTCGAAAGAAAGGATTACGTACGTGCTCTGTATTCAGACCGAGATCATTGAGATTACAAGGATGGTGCCCTACAACACGAACACCAATCTTAAAATCGATTTGAGTAGCGGTATTATGAAAAAGGTATGATAATATAATAAAAGATCCTTTTCCAACAATGAAATATATTGATTTGAAAATTTCTGAATGGAAATGATTCGAGTTTGGATGAAATTGAAAAAACTCAAATTCATATAATACCGTAGACAATTCTTACATTAAAACCATTGTAAAATTCGCAACTGCCTGTATGCTGGAAAACGGCGTGCTATCGTGTTCCCCAAATGTCTGCAGTTTTCGAATTCTTTCCCGAAAATGCCCTGAAACGACTAGGTTGGACCCACTGAAGACGAATCTGGTGTCAGAATCGATTCTGTCTGGCCGGTCTTCAGATCGTCTCAGGACGCGATTACTGTCGAAAGAAGCAAGCTAGAGATTTGAAACTTTGAGTGTAGGTAGAGTATCAGCATGCGGAAATTGACTTCGTTAATGAAACAAATCGACTCAATGGGTTTGGAGCAATGGTCATTTAAAAATTTGAGGTTAATTCCCCAATATTTCAGGAAATGCTAGAGCGATTGGATTGAAATTTTACAGTTAGTTGAAGCGTAACGAAGCGCAACTTTCTGCTAAATTTCGTTGAGATCATACTGTTATGAGTGAAACATTTTTTTTTTCGAAACTATTCTTCAGATTTGAAAAATATTCCATATTTCTCATCAGTTACCTATTAGGAAAATATATAAAATTTCATGTTTTTTTCCTCGCTTTGGTTGTTTATTCCAGAATAACTAAAAAGTATTCACGGTGAAAGTGTCATCAGAACAAGTGATGCGTCAAGCCTCGTTTTTGGATTCGGCCGGATACCGAATTTCTCAATGAATCAGACGGAGGTACGGCCAAAGATTTCACCTCCGACTTGATGGTATCGATATATAAAAGAACTCATTGAGACGGTCAATAAAAAAAACCGAACACCATTGTTATAACTTACCATATATGTTATCTAACAAACAAACAAATTATCAGTTCAACAACTTAATGATGGATTAAAATATTGCACAGAAATGTAACATACACTCTAATACAAAATAAATTTGTGATCTCAATGATCAAATATTACACCAAAAGAACTCTTATACCAAAACAGATTCCTACACCCTAATTTTTGACTGCCAATTCTTGAGTTATTACTAATTGCTTAGGGCCAATTGCACCGTTTTCGTCTTAAGCTACAGTTAGTTAAGCAACGATAAACTTATTAAACTCTGCTATAAATATTCGGCTTGCACCGAGGCTGAATGTAACTAGATTAAAATTAATCTAGAAATCTGGTTACTTTCTCATGAATTGGTACTTGTGACCAGCTTCATGTTGTTTATTTTAACCCTAATTGGAGAAATATTTTAATTCAAAAGATGAAACCCATTATTATGGGTTACTACCACCATATTTCCATAAGTTATGAAAAATCAAGATGCATCCATTGAAAAACCCAACGAAAAAATATATATGACAGACTTTATAGCTTCCATAAAAATATTGCATGTAATGTTCCTGACTTGTTTATTATTATTAAGACTATAGGGATCTCTTACCACAGACTTGTGCTCTTACCTCTGCATCAGGCTTTAAACCTTATTCAAATTTATAGTCATATACTCAAGATTTAAGTTTCTGCATGGAATTACAATCCTGGCGTTTGTAAGATGAATAAATGTATAGTATTGATTTATCCGAAACAACTTTCAGATAAGGAACGGCTCGCCTAAGAGTAGACTTTCTATTAAATTATTATAAGTATATTATGAATTGAGTTAATTTTTGATCGAAGATATTGAAAACTCTGATGTGGATCCGCAGACTCAAAAGTATTCTATATAAATATTGAAGTATCATGGATGGATTGACAAAGGTGTACGTTTGAAGATTGTCTAACACGAGGATGCAATTTCTTTCACATTAATTCGTTTGTAGTTATATTTTGAGTCCAATTAATATATAATAGAGGATAATGATAGCACAGAGATAGCACCTGCACAATAATGAAGTAGTACATGATAGCTTTCCACGTAATATATCACTGAATGAAATAGTACTGAAGAATCTTCATGAAACTATGTTTTCTCATTCCAAATATGTCTTCGATTTCATCCTGCTATTCGCTCTTGGAAATAAATGAGCATATCATTGTAACTTTTTCATTTCAAATAGTTGAAGGCTTATAGAAATACCATTAAGTTTACGAACTCAATGGAAATACTGGTGTTAATTCTTCATGCTTTAAAACATACGAATCAATGCCTACTGATGCCAGTTTCTCCCTATATCATTTTTCATAAATATCATCTGAAAATCAACCACTTTTAATCAAAATTTGATTATCAACTCGTAGGAGTTCTCCATCAATGTCCAATGTAAACAAAAAAAAACGTAAACAAACTGGAGGTTACGTCCAGAAAAATGTCAAACTTGTACGAAATCGCTCGAAAGTAGGGTTAGATTCCGAAGCTTACCATTAATCCTTCTTTTAAACCCCCAAATTCGTAGGCTTAAATATAACAGTCTGTTAAGGCCTTTTAACGAAGATTACGTGACGGTGCAAGATAATTTTGTACCAAAACCTTGCTTATGGACCTAATCTATGGTTTTGTAATACGGTGCAATTGGCCCTTAGAGCGATGATTGTCGACACCCCATTTTGAGCATGACTGTAGGACACTAACAAGAGGTCTTTTGCATGTATCACGAATTATCTTATTTTTTATGTTATGTTTATGTATTTGAATAATGCTTCGATCACAGTTTTCCAAAAACATAAGTCTGTCTTTCTTTTTTCCGAAAAGTTGGCAAATAGACTTTTTTGGATTCAAACAGAGAGTGTTTCTCTGAGATCTCTTGTATGATCTGTAGATCAAAATTTAAAGCCGCTACAGCCCGTTGGCATTCGTGAGGTTTGAAGGACAGTTTGACCTGGCGATCAAAACAGACCCCTGCGGGACTCCACGCCTCAAACTCAATAAGTAGAAGTTTCATCCTCAATTATGACCGCCTGAGATCTACAGTCAACATAAGCAGACAACAAATTTATAGCTTCCCGAGAAAGACCAATTTAGCACAGAATTGCCATAAAAAGTTCGTGATCTATGGAATCGAAGGCTTTCGTGTAATCGAGTAAAGTCAGGATGGTAAGGTTTTCCTCATCAATTGAGTTGAAAATTTCGTCTGTTATATCGAGTAAAGCAGTACAACAACTGTGGCCAAGTCTAAAACCAGATTGTCCGGTGGGAATCAATTCATTTTTTATTGAATCATCATTTCGTCACGATGTAACCCTCGAAAGGAAGGACCTAGAGTCATGAAATTTTCAGGTTAGATTAAGAACCCAAATATCCCGGCTAAGTTCGTTAATGGATCAAATCTGCCGAATGGTTTTTGTGCTACAGCCATTTGAAATTTTGATTTTTCAATAACTCGAAAAATATTTATCTGACTGAAATGAAACTTGGTTGGAAGATGAACAGTGTCAATAAGAAGAATTATCCATGGAAATATTCGAAAAAAAATTTTATTTTGAGAATTTTTATATTTCATTGGAATTTCCAAGTCACCATTTCGCAATGTGAACAAGCGCGTAAAAGCTGCTGACTTCAGTTCAGTGCTTTCCAGATGTTCTTGGTTTCAATTATCTTCGATCCGGTTTGGAGTTCATTCACGAACGTTGAATCGGTGAAGGAGGATTTAAAATATCCATTTCCAGAAATTGAGATCCAACCATATTGAAAAGTAGCGGTTAATTGTAAGATGAAGCCGGAATGTTAATGCAAAATTTTAGGATGATCATATAATCAGAGGAATATATTTATAAGATTCTACCTCGGATGAACGTACAGCAGTCTAACGGACATATTAATTCTATTCTTTTCAATTCCACACCCGAAGCGCGAGCGAATAACAGAGAAAAAGAGAGGATGTTTTCAGCTGAAGAGCTCCGAAGTTTTATTGTTTCAGGAAATACTGAACCGAAAATACATTAACATCAACAATGAGTTTTATGGAACAGTTTCATCATAATGTTCCGTAAACCCATATCTGAAGGTTTTGTTTCCTATCTCCTGTTGCTCCAGGTTCACGTTTCGTTCTCATTCTGGTATTCATGAAGTTCATTGAGTTTCAGCAATGAACGTTTTGCATCAAAAAGTTGAGTAAAGTTCAAACTTCCTAAGCGGCTTTCAAAAGTTTCGGATATTCAAAGCGAATTCTTTCAGCCTCTAAACAAATGACGTTCGAGTATAAATGAATTTCTCATTTTGGAAAGGAATGCAATTTGTGAATTTTATCGAAATAGCATTTAATTGCTTGGTTTCAATTTGAAACAGCGCGTTATCGCTTCGCCCAAATGTCTGTAATTTTCGAACTTTGAGCAAAAAAAAGGTCTCATACAATTGGGTTCGACTACCCGAAGGAAAATCCGTGGTCAAGTTCCATTCTCTCCGGCAGTCCGTGTGTGATCTAACTTTCGGAGGATAATAAAATTTTGAAATTTCAAGGGGCAGTTTGAAGCATAAAAATCTCAATCCGATCAACGGTTTTGGAGTTATAACCAGCTGAAATGTTGTTTTCTCGAAAACTTAAAAAAAACTAGGAAAGCACTGCCGTGAAGGCAGTGCTTTTCGAGGTTTTTTCAATGAACTAATGAACAATTCCATCTAATTTGTATTTTTGGAATTATTGGTTTGGACGGATTTCACCCATTCACGAATTCGACCTTCGTAATCAAGCATCAAACCTACTCTACAAATGTCGAGTGTCTAAGTCGTTTCTTACGGAAGTTATTGTGTTTACGGTCGACCTAACGGCCGACCGTAATTTCAATAACTTCCGAAAGCAATAGCTTAGAAACTCGATATTTGAAAAGAAGGCTTGAACCTTAATTACGAAGGATGAATTCGTGAATGGGTAAAATCCACCCAATAATTCCTCAGTTATACCCATTCAAGATTTTATTTTTCCAATATTTCCAAAAATACGAATTAGATCGATTTGAAATCCAGTTTTTTATCAAAAAATGACAGTTCGGAGCTTCATACATAATATCATAGGGATAATATGGCCAGATGATCACAGAATGTTGAATATTTGAAAAAAAAAATTGGAATTTTTCTTCTTGATTGTTCTGATGACACGATCATCAAGAAATTTTGCACAAAGTTGCCTGTAAGCATTTCCAAACTATTTGCCAAGGTTCATCTAGGTTGAAACAGAATTTTTTGAGTTATTCAGGAAAGAACAACGATATCGAGAAAAAACCACGAAATTTCATATATTTTTACTCAACATCTCAAGAAATTATGATCGTATCAGAATGAAATTTGGTATACTGCCGTGAAATATGATGTCCAAGGTATGCCCGACATAATCTGTTTAAAGTCCCTAGCTAGCTCCTTTCGACAGTTATCGTGTCGTCGGTCGGCCGGCCGGCCAGACGATTTTGACACCCAATTTATCATCAGTGAGTTCAACCTATTCGTTTGAGACCATTTTCGACCTGAAATTCTAAAATTGCAGACATTTGGACAAAACGATAGCACGCTGTTCCCCAGAACATGCTCGCAAAAACTGCTCTTTCACTTGAAATGTACGTTGAGTTCTCCTAATTTGATAAGTCTCCAAACCACAGAAGGACATCAAGAAAAATTTTTGGAGGAGTTGATGTTTTGAAGGGTAGATGTATAGAGGAAAGACAAAACTTTCACTGCCGAGCATATCGCAAAGCAGCTCCGTTTCTTTTTCAATGTGGCGCCCTATATTTTCCTCCCAATACTAGAGTTCAATCCATAACTCCAGTTTGTTTGAGGGAAAATTCCATACAAAATTTGGTTTTCAATTACCTTGTGCGTTTAATATGCATTGCGATGTTGCGAATGCTACGTCGAGATATTTTTCTATTTGTATTTTGTTCACCAGAAGTACCGCATCCGTATTGAAATTTGGGTATAATCGAAAAGTGGTTCATAGTTCAATTGTATTCAGATAAAAACTTGCTCCAAATTTGTGCAATAACTCTCGATTCAGGTCTATACGCAGTAAATGTAAAATTCTCATTATGAGGGACTTCATGATTTACAAGAACTTGGTTGAATCTGATATTCTGAGTAACCCTGAGAAGTTCTTTCAGTTTGTTTCAGTTAAGGGGGGAGTTTCCAGATGTCCTAACTCTACGACGGTTAACAATAAGACAGCCAGTGGAGGGCAGCAGATAAGTGACCTTTTTGACGAATTTTTTCGAGGCTGTAAATCATGCATGACTCCAGTTTTTAAGTCGGGAAGAAGATATTCTGTTGATAACTATAGACCAATTAGCAAGCTCTGCGTTTTTGAAAAAGTGTTTGAATCATTGATATATCCTCATTTATTTCATTTAGTCAAAACTCAACTAATACCAGAACAAAATGGATTTTTCAAGGGTCGTTCCGTAGAGACTAATTTGATATTTTTGGTCGAATAGTTACAGGAGAATCTTGACTACGGAAAACAGGTGGATGTTGTTTATGTTGATTTCAAAAAAACTCTCGACAAAACCAGTATTCAGAAATTGCTCGCAAAAATGCAGAGTGTTGGTGTATGTGGTTCGCTCCTACGCTAATTCGAATCGTATTTGATAAATAGGTCGCAATTCGTTTCAGTGGAGGGATTTAGGTCTAGATATTCTACATCGACCTCTGAAGTTCCTCAAGGCTCCAAGCTTGGACCGCTGATTTTTATAATATACATTACCGACATAATAAAATGTTTCAAAGCATGCAAAATTTTGCTTTTCGCTGGTGATCTCAAAGTTAATTGAAAGTGATCGGGACTGTTTACTTCAAGATAATTTCATTGAGTTCTGTGAGATGGGAAGTCTATACTTGAATCGAACTAAATGTCATGTGTTATTTTTCACTAGAAATGAAAGTGTTATTCACTTTCCTTAGCAACTAGATGGATTGAATCTGGTGCGGTCATCTCGTTTCAGGATTTGGGGGTTACATTTGATGCTAAACTTAATACACACATTGATTCTCATGTGACCTCATGTAATGATATGCTGGGATACAAACTGAGACAAAGTAGAATGTTTGACCATTATCAAACCATATTAATCCTTTATTATTCTTTATTGTCTTCAGCAAATTGAACTTCGCATCTGTTGTGTGGAGTCCGCCTTATACGGTATACATCAATCGCCTAGAGAAGATTCAGGGTAGATGTTTGCGTTGCTTGGGATGAAGGTGTAATCGAAGTTTGACAGAGGAGATCCAAATAACTACAATCTAAGAGTGAGGTATTTTAACATGATTAGTCTGCATGACCGAAGAACGTAATGTTTGCTAACAGGTTGATAAACAATAATCATTAATTCACCCATGCATAGGAATGCTCCACCAGTGTAATACATTCAGAGATCGAATAAGTATATTTTTCCAAAGCACAGAAACTCTCCAAAATATATTGAAAAAGATCGTCATGACATCAATGGAGTGATCGTTCACACATTTTGAGTTGCTATTATTTTATGTTTTTCAAATTGTTATTATTTTCGATGTTGTGGGTTCTATTATTCTCCATTCATCTTCAAGTTTTATTTTTCTCTCTGTTAAACTGTATTCACGTTTCTGAATTGTAATTATGAGGATTTATGATCACTTTTGTAAAAGCTCAATGTTTGGAATTGCGATCGCATTTCTTGGGTATTTAATTACCTGTATGTGTTCCAAAAATGAATGAATGAAATCTTAAAAAGTTCACATGAATAATTATAGATTTTAAGCAGACAAACCTGAAAAAAATCAATATCATTGGTATAACATAGTTTTCCTTCGTATGAATTCCTTTATTTGTTTTTTATCCAAAAAAATTCGCTGAGTTATAAATGGGTCAACCTGTATTTGTTGAGTGATGTAGATGTTCTCTTAAAACCAATACCTAGAATAAGTTCGGCGAAGTTAGTCAACTTATATAATAGTAATGAAATTTGTATAAGCATGTTAATAACTTCACTGATAACTCCTCAAAGTGAAGATTCTGCAATGTTAACTAGATGGCGTCCTTCCTTTCAAAACTTTAAAGACACCTTTCTGATATGCACTTAGCACACTGCGCCTCTGACGTAATTCATAATTAATTGCAAACTTTACCGCTGATGTATTCTATTAATTGCGAAACTTGATTATGTAACAGAAACTTGAGATACCGCCTCGACTATGTGCTGTATCCGTGTCCTACATATTCTCGTGAGGAGATATTGCAAGGTGATGACAGAAATTGGAGTTATGATCCTCAGGATAAAGCTTCACAATGCGCTAGTTTGATAGTGTAATATCTAGTGAAATCTCTTGTCATAAATGTTTGGCCGGAGTTGCAATAGAGGAAACTGAGGATATCTAAGCTATGGTAATTTATTCTGAATACACACTGAATAATTTAATGTGATGCTATTGAGAATATAGAAAATATTTTTTGTCTGATGAGATGAGTTATTCGAGTACAATGATATATGTCTTTTGTCAAGATGACATAATAAACCTTCGAGAGATCAAGATGCATGAAATACCACGTGTCAAAACCTTCCCAACATTTCCCATCAAGGCCAAAGCTCACTTGTCGGCAACAGCCCAGCCCACGGCAAATCGGAATTTTATTTTTTCTACATTCCATTCACTTTTATATCTAACTATCCCGGTTTGCCATGACATTCTGACACATTTCATGCATCGTGTATATTTTGAAAATGTTAGGTTATAGTAATTTTCCTGTCAGATACATACACAACGTTGTCCTCTTTACATAGGGGTTGTAGTAATTCCGTATTTTCCAAAATGTGAATTTACTTTGGGAAAATAATGAATTTGAGAAAATATCATGAGAATTCAATAATTCCAAAAACCTGGTAAATATCGAAGAAACATTTTTCTCCATTAATACTGGAAATATTTCACGTACATAAACGTGGTTGTGTTATGTACCTATCATTCCTACAGACCTCATTTCATTTTTCCATTATTCTGCATTCCAGTAGCTAGAACCTACTTTCTCTCACTTATCAATAAAGTAAACTCATTTATGCATCTCATCCAAATCATTTATGTTGTCCTCTTAATTGTATTTGATCACGTATCTGTCTTTTGGATTATTCATTATATTTAATCACGTATCTGTCTTTTGGACTTTCGATAGTGAACAAACTGTATTCTGTGAACTTTAGAATAACATAGAATGTTACTGAACTGTAGTCAGAAGTCAGTCGAGCGACGAGTTCCAATTGAGTAACTTCCATGTCAGAATCAGTCCAAGTCTGAAATTCAGAAGTATAAGTTAATTTTCACTATAAACTATTATAATCCAAAGTTGGTATTGATTTCCTCGCTGGTCCACAACAGTTGAAAGATTCAGTTATGCTTTTTCTTGTAAGGAAATCAAGAATGGAGTGTTGAAATCTTACTCAAAAATAATGGATAGAGTAGTCCGTAAAAAAATATAAAATATTGGCATAACCCTGCAATAAATCTTCTAAACAAACAGACGAACCTATGGAAGTCCCTACTTTCCGAAATTCTCAAGAAATAAGCCTACAAACGACATTTGAATACCTAACTGGTTGCACAACTTGAAATACTTCAGTATGAAAATGTAGTACCTTCCTACCTGTGAATGGTACATTTGAACTACCTTGCAAAAGGTGGAAGGGTACATTCGATCGGTTTGTCATTGAGAATTTGATTTTGGCAGGACTTTGAAATTTTTCTTCTCCAGTCGTCGTTCTTAATCCAAGTTTGAACCCAGAATTAGACTGATTCCGAGTTTAAAGTCGGATTTGGTCTGAAAAAGTCAGAATTATGTTTCATTCCGAGTTTGAAGTCGGAATTATGTTTCATTCCGAGTTTGAAGTCGAAACTATGTACAATTCAGAGTTTGAAGTCGAAATTATGTAGAAGAATTTTTACCGATAAATAGAGACTTGTCTAAGCCTGCATACTTCTCTGATCAAGTTATCGAGAGTCCACGAATCTCCGCAGCATCAGAAACATTTAATGATCAGTTACATATTTACTGTCCTCCTAGGGTCCCATATATCCCAAAGGACGTTATGACATGGAAATAATTCAGTTATATCGAAACGAAATCGACACACATAATTCATTTACTGCTAAGACACACTCCAGAGGGCCATTGTGCTCGAGAATAATGTAATAAATTCTGAGACGAATGTTTATCTTATTCCCACGGGAGAATTTATTGAATCGAGACATCAATTTCCGGTCGACAGTTCGGATATTCATATTTCCATTTTCTGTCCTCCATTTATTGTGGGCCAGATTTATCGCCAGGAGACGAGAATAACATGTTTTTGTTTTCCAGAGGAAAAATATATACAAGCGAGTAAGCCGATAAATGGGATCGAGCCTATCTCCAATGACAACACACGGTAAGGAATCACTAATTGGACGGGATAATCAGTGACATGGGTTATATAACTTGACTATTGGCTTTCAAGTTTGGTTGGCAAGAGATGTGAATAATGAAGTGGGGTGTTGCCGTGATAGTAGGGGTTCAGATAAGATGATGAATTAAATATGAGGAATAGGTATAAGGCAGTAGCGGATCTGGGGACCTTTGAGCTGACGCAAAAATTCTCATAGGCTTTCTTTTTGGATGATTAATGGGGATTAATAATGAATTGTTCATTGCCTGCAACTTGCAATTCCAGAATGAAAGATGGACCTACCATGATGAAGACTAGGTTTTCGAAGAAAATAATTCAAGAGTCTGAAGTGGATTGAGAGCCTGAACATCTCGGTTGAGTATCTGCCAATCTATTTCGGAGTTACGGCCGATTCATATTTTGTTTTCTAAACAAACAGAAAAATACTGATCTAATCGAGATGAAACTTGATAAACTTGGGATTCGCAAGATGCTCCTGGCAGATGACGTTCTGTACGTTGTTATACCGCAGCGCAGCATCTGAAAGGTGACAAGTATCGAGAGATCCCTCTGCTGTTCATCCAAGGTGAGTTGACCTGACGATAAATAACAATTGTGAAACAGCTGTAGTAATTCTCCTTGGATCCGCTCCTTCGGTGTAGGTGTTTTGGTTGATTGGATGATTAGCTCTGATCAAGGGGGAATATTTGTTGATTTATCGATGGATATTCGTCCTTGTGATTATGTTACTTGATAATTATATTTAAATTTCAAAGCACAAACTTATGCAGCTATTGTTATAACGGCTCTTCCTTTCAGCCAATCGCAAACACAACTCAGATATTTGTAGAACAGGTTCGGAACTCAATAACGTACGCCGCAGATATAATTGAAATACAGTTCAACTCAGTACAACAAAAAAATGTTTTCTTTATACCTAGGTACCTGAAGGCTTATATAATATTCAGTTTTTCCAATTGAATTCTTGGAAAGAAGTGCACTGATTCTTCGTTGATTTCCAGCGGCTTTCGTGACTATTGCGGCTCTTGCTCCCTTGAACTCATTATAGAAAATTGATCATAATGATCATTACTAGTTTTCATGAACATGACAATTATCTGTACTCAATTCATTTTCTTTGAGGTATTGTTGTCTATTCAAAATATTTTCATCGCTCAATTGCCGTTGAAACAGTTGACCCTTTCCGAATATTAGAAGGAGCTCCAATGAGTGGTTTACCAGATACTGGAGGATCCCCAATACGTAAGGATGGTCCAGTTCCAAAGAAATATTTTTAGAATCTGTATCGCCGTTGTCAGCAATCGAATAAAAAATCGTAAGTGCGGTAAGTTAAATTGTAATATTTTATTAATTGAGACCAATAATGATGAGGTAACATCAAAAATAATTCATATTCAATTGATGCTTCCTCATACAATACATATTTCCAATGGAAATATTATTTAAACCCCTACAAATTTGTTAAAGGATAATTCTTCTCATAAGCGCAATTTAAATCTGTCCTCGGGTCACGTGGTCGTTTTCTGTCCGTCTCAGTCGTACACGTAGCCTATAAATCTTTCTTTCTTTCATGGTCGGATCGATGCTCAGTACGGCATGCTAGCTCAAGTCAAGGGTGCGTCTAGTATAATATTAGATCATTGAGCATTACTAATCCAGCCGAATGCTATCGAGAATTGCCGATGGCGCATGATTCCGGCACTAATCTCCGTCCGTGCGCCGACCGCGCAGCGTAGCGCCGTGCAGCCGAGCTAATGGACGGTCAGCTTAAAAGGCTTAATCTTTAGAGTCTGTTAAAAAGGGTAGCCGGTATGCCAGATATAGTGCCGCCTACTACGCTACCCTTGATACCGGCCCCATCCTGATTGTACGCTCTCGGCATTGCTGTGATACTGCCCTGTATGCCAGGTGATGGGTAACAAGGCAGATTGGGACCACTACTTCAGGAACCTAGCTGCCGGTTCCTCATTACATTTCCCAGTCCCTGCCTATTGGGCCTAGATATTCGGTAGTGTAATTGGCCTTCTAAATGTTCTGAAAAATGTCTGTAACCAGAGTCACTTCCTGTACAGACAGGAAAGGATTTCATTAACATAAAGCAATCAGTTTTGTAATTTCTAAGCTCTACTTTCATCATTGAAGAGCTACAGTCTTTGATACAACTTCAAAAACTCTTTCGGTATGCATTGTACGTACCAAATTCTGTAATATTCGGTCCAAAGTGAAACCAGCAGGATTTAAATGCCTTTGATTCTATACTATACTAATTGAATAAGTAGTGAATTGTGCACAGCTCGAGGTCCGAAGGACCCGAGGAAATTTTGGAGTCTTCAAAAAAAAAAGGAGATCAAAAAACTAATAAGCTATAGTATGTCCAATTCTGAAGTTTCCAAGTTCATTAAAAAAAATCCCAAAATACACCTGACAACGACCCGTTTCCTCCGCCATTTCGTAATTCACAAAGATTGGCCGGTGTGTGTAGACTTCAAGAAGTTCTATACTAATCCTAAAGTATCATACCATTAAATGAAAACAGAACAAATTAATGGAAGACGTAAGCATACAGCTGTTCGTGGCTGACGATTGTAACGAAAATTCACGAACTGTGTTATTCGGTTTACTTCAGAAGGGCAGTTTGGCAGTATGATTGAAACGTAGAAAGTTAGGAAACTCTTAGTTTTGACATTCTCATATTTCTCCCGTTTCGATTTAATCAAAACTTTTTGGGCCCATGTAGCAAGCGATTTTTCAGACCTGAAATGCTTCGGACGATTTTCATCTCCTTCCCTCTATTTTTCCCGTGGTTGGTCAGTCGGAATAGATTTTCTTTATGGGGACTTGAGTACGGAATGGGTTTAAATGGGGAGATTTTATGGAGCCGGACACGTCCATTCGCCATAAAACGAACCTTCACTTGTGACTTTACTGATATAGTGAGTCCACCCGATTCATTTCATTCTATACGTTCGAATAAATTCGATAAATGTTGAATAACTAGAAGATCCGAACCTAACTCAACCTTTACCGAGCTGATAATAGAATAAAACTCATTTTATAAAAAATTTAGTATATTTGAAAATATATTAAATATGGGATGCCTAGAAAAATTCTGAACAGAATATTTTTGACTATTTTTTGAAGAATCTTTTATTTACCTGGTGAAACTATTAGGTTGCAAGGTATAAACAGGTATGTCGATGTCAGTTCCTTTCACTTAATGGGATAATAGAAAAATTTTCATATCATCATAAGCGCTGTTTTATTGAGAACACGTTGATATAGGGTTGTCTGCGAAAAATTCGGTCTTAAAAGAGGTTTGCGAATTTTAAAAATTTAAATTTCAACGCGTGTGGAAGTGAGTGACAGAGAGATCCAAGGAAAGTATATAACACCATTGTATAAAGATAATACAATGATAATACTGAGTAATAATAAAGGACCGAACATTCCAGTCGTGGCTGATGGGACCCTGACTATAAGAAGCGCTCATGCTCGGTACGTAAACATATTGTAAACAGTACGCGTTATTTTAGAGTAGCTAATAGAGAGATATTGCAACTTTTGAATAGCACAAGCGTTATGTTATTACGGTGCGCTATATATAACGTTTTGGTGGTTAACGTGGATTTAACGGTCGTTCCAGAAGTAGACGTATTGCTACACGTTTGTGTTACCGTTACGTTAGTTATCAGTTTGTTTGGTTAGGTTATGTGAGACTTCAGCTTTTTGTGTTACAAACTTACGTTTAAACTCCTAAAGCTTGATAATTTGCATTTCTGCATTAGTTTTTTGATTCTGGACAAAATGAAAATGGAATCGGAAGCGGTAATTTCACGTGGTGCTAACGCAGAAGAAGTGGAACTAGTTATATTACACAATATAATTGGCATGGTTCAAACTATTCCTAATTTCCAACCCCTCATGTTGCTTCCAAACGTATTTCTTAATTCGTGAAAAAGTAACAAATACCTATTTATGAAGAAAAATTTGCTTAGGTAGCACTAATGAATCTTAATGTCTAATATCAGTTGTATGTAAGAGGTATTGTAAAATAGATTTGAAAAATCTGAGGAAGTTGTGTAATTAATTCCGAAAAACATATTAACAAACAGCTTTTCTATGACAGTGATCGGAGCCGGAGGAGCCCGAAGCTTAACGATTCCTTCCGATATAGAATAGCGCAACGTAAATTGCGGCTCGCAATTTTCCGTAAATAACGTTAGACGCTAACGCTATTAAAGTCGCGTTATTCTGAAAATGAATGTGCGCATGCTTAGATGTCGAAAATAACGCTTGCGTTAATAACGTCACACAAATTTGACACTGCAATATCTCTCTAATGACTTAATAGTAATTTACGTTACAAGGCCGGGAAATGGCTCATTAAAGTACGAGTCTAGAATATTCAAATGACATTTCAAGGCCATGTATCGTACAACGTTTTATTTCATACTTCTCAATATTTTTTCCAAATTCTATTCAGGTAGTTTGAAGGTGTGAGTAGTGTGTCAGTACATGATATAAAACCATCCATTAATATAGGGTGATAATGTAGTATGCTTTGAATCGGTTGCTAACAGTAATGAAAATTTTTTTTTTTGATTGATTCGCCTGTCAGTTCAGCATCGTTTCGAATTTTGGTTTTGAATAATTTCGAATGAAATAGATGCAGAGATATTGAAAAAAAGTCCTGAAGCGACGGCGAAACTTATCCCGGCCAAGTCTTCCGGACAATATCAAAAGGAATACGAAATATTCTGTGAATGGCGCGAAACTTACAATGTGGAGAAAATCCTGAATGTGAAAATCCTAGTGATGTGATGTATCATTTCCCGGACTCAAATGAGTACGGGAAATGGCTCATTACAGTACAGTATGGAATAGAATATTAGGTATATTGTTATATGTTATAAGTGTTTTTAGTATGGCTCGGACGATTCTTTAAGTCTAACGGATGAAACTTTTAAAAATTGTTCGTTAAAGCTTACTTTCGTTAAAAAAATTTAAATATCATAAAGCTGACCTCACTTAAGCAGAACTCGATATTGTTGATTACGATACCACTTATTACAAAAAGTAAATGTTTGAAGAAATAAATAAAATGAAGAATTAAAATTTTTTTTCAAAATTCGCAAACCTCTATGAGGACCGAATTTTTTGCAGACAAACCTACATCAACGTGTTCACAATAAGACGCTGATAAAAGAATTTTTCTATTATCCTATCCAGTGAAAGTAAATGACATCAACATATCTGTTTGTACCCAGCAACCCAGTAGTTTGTCCAGGCGAATAGAAGATTCTTAAAAAAATTATTAAAAATATTCTGTCCAGGATTTTTAGGCAACCTATTTTTGGTATATTTCCTAATATACTTCATTTATTATAAAATGAGTTTTATTTTATTATCAGCTCGGTGAAGGTCGATGTAGGTTCGGATCTTAGACTAAATGAATACATTCTGATAATAATAATAATAATAATAATAATAACATGTATAAAATAATTCGAGATCCTTCATCAGAAGAATCCGAAACAATTCAGTTGTTACTTGATCAGTTATCAAACAACATCTTCAATCTACATGCAATATGAGAGCCATATATATAGATTATAAGATCGCAAAATATAAAATATTTGAAGATTTTTAGAATTCTTTTTGTGAATTGTCCTAATGGAATGATAATCAAGATTTCTGCACAAGTTTGCGCATTAGCATTTTTCAATTAGTTACCGAATCTCATAATAATTCGATCATCATTATTGAGTTATTCCGGAAATAAATACCAAGGGCATAGTTGACAATATTTTCGGAGATAATTATCCGATCAAACTGAAATTCAAAACATTGATGTTGAATAGTAAGGGCCAGTATTATAAAACTTGCCTGGAAGTTATCTTTAACTTTAACTGACAGTTTTGACAGTTATGATAGGACATAGCTGTCAAAACTGTCAGTTAAAGTTAAAGATAACTTTCAGTTAAGTTTTATAATACCGACCCTAAGTCAAGTTCATTATTACAGGCTGATGAATAGTTTTTGAAGGATCAATTCGTTTCAACAAAAATGTGTAAAATTCTCGAAAAACCTTTTTTTTTATTTTTCAACCAGCAAGATCATCACGAAATTGTGCACAAGGTTATGCGGCTGTATTCTATATCTGACAATTGAGTTCAAATTTGATAGCTTCAGTTCTTCTAGAATTATCAAAGGAATAATATCAAAATTTCTAATAGTCACGAACTATGACATATTCTTTTCTATTATCTCTAAGAATCAATTCCGGATCAAACAGAAAATTGGAACCCTATTGTTGGAATTCGATTTGAAGACCAGTATCAAATTTCATTGAGATTTGATAAAAATATGTTGGAAAAAATATTTTCCAAGAAAAATTTGAGAAGTTTTGGAAAATATTTTTTTTTTTAATTTCAATGACACTATCCCAACATAATTTTGCATTATATTACACGTCAGTATTTTTCGACAAAGTTACAAAGTTCTGAAAGTTATTATTTCTCATGATATGGAAGAAATAATCTCGAAATTTCGAATTAACAACAAAATTTCACTACGAAAATGAACATCGGATCGCATTGAAATTTGAGAAACTGTCATCAGATATTAACTCTACTAAACTAATTTTTTTTTCGTATTTGCTAACCAATGAATTCACATAAAATTCTGCATAGAGTTGGGCGTTGGTTGGTATGCTTCAACTGATTTCGAATGTTCAAACTGCTCGCATTAGCACTTATGATATATTGAAGAATTAACCTCAAAATTTCATGTGGGCTCAGCACCAAAACCATTCTACTGATTTCACTCATTAACCGAACTAAAAAAGAGTTTCACACTTTATACCTAGTCTGAGAATTTCAAATCGCTAGGTATTTTCCTTCGAATGTACGAGTGCATACAGACCGACGAACGACCGAATGAGCAGAAATGAATTACACCACAGATTTCTCAGGCAGTCCAAACTAATCTTTTGAGACCATTTTCAGGTCAAGATTGATAATAACAGATATTTGGACAAAACGATAACCCACTGTTCCCCAGAACCAGCGCTTCATAATAATGGGAAAATTAACGTTGAAACCAATCACGAAATGCATATTAATATTGTATTTTCAGTTCAAGGCATATGTTCCTGTAACTGGGTTTTCACCTGAAAAAATAAATCCTCATTGCAATCCATAAAAATACAGATTTTTCTGTAATACCTTCACATAATATTTTTGGATACTGATATCTTACGGCATACTTTCATTATCTTCAACGTAAACGTATGAATGACAAATTTTATTATATGATCAACTAACATATAACTATTGGAGTAAAAGACTTAAGAAAACAGTAACACAATACAAAAATTATACTAGAAACAGTGTTTCATCTTCTATCTTTTCATTTAGAATCATCAGTAGCGTCTATTCTATATTATAAGTCAAAATCTCACCTCGTGGTACCAACTAATACCTGATTACAAACGGATTCATCTGATATAAAACCTCTGGCAAGCTTGTAAAATACGCATGTGCATAGAACAATTTTGACAACAGGTATTAAATCATCTTCTTCCTTTGATGAATGAAATGTAGTAAGCAACATCTTTAAAAATCTGAAAAACTTCAAAAATTCAATGACAGTTGATCTATATATCTATATATATATATCTATATAACTATTTCTTTTATTTCAAACATTGAATTGAGATGAGTCTACCAAATAAAGGTTATTTTAATACAATCAATAAAAATACAGATTTTTCTGTAATACCTTACTGAGCGCTTGTTCTGCCGAGCATCGCAGCGTAGAACAACGTAGGTGGTTACTTCGAAAATATTAAGGAGCAACTTAGAGCAAAATTTCATGTGGATCTAGTTAGTAGAAAATGAATTTTTTTTCCAATATGTTCGAATAATGGAAGAATGAAAAAACCGTCCGAAAATTGTATTTTCGAAGACTGTCCATTTTATCTCAATGAAATTTGGCCAAATGTTTCCAGCAGGAAGTAGAGCTTCGTTTGGAGGGCACACTACGTGAATAGGTGGAAGCTCTGGCAACGTATTTGATTAGGCGCGTAAAAGCTTCTGACCTAACGTCAGTGCTTTTCTGGACTTCATCATTATTATCACTAATTACCTGTGTAAAATACCAAGAGTGATCAATGAATTTTAAAAAATTTCAAAAAGCACTGCCGTGAAGGCAGCAACTTTTGCGCGCATGTTCAATGTAGATGACCGCTTCAGCAACGAATTTGAACATGCACGCAAAAGCTGCTGCCTTCACGGCAGTGCTTTCTGAAATTTTACTGATAAATTACTGGATTTCAATTCGATCAAATCTGTATTTTTGGAAATATCGGAAAAATAAAATTTTGAATGGGTATATCTACGGAATCATTGGGCGGATTTTACCACCTAACGTCCGACTGCGTAAACACAATAACTTCCGAAAGAAACAATTTAGAAACTCGATATTTGTAGAGAAGGTTTGGACCTTAATTACGAAGGCCGAACTCGTGAATGGGTAAAATCCACCCAAAGATTCCGTAGATATACCCGATCAAAATTTTATTTTTCCAATATTTTTCAAGAATACAGATCAGATCGAATTGAAATCCAGTACTTCATCGAAAAATAATAGTTCGAAGTTTCACACAGAATTTAATGAGGATGATATGATAATAAAATCATAGAAATTTTTTTTTTCAAACTGTTCTAATGACACGATTATCACGAAATTTCGCATAAAGTTGTCTTTCAGCATCTCCAAACTAGCTGTGAAGTTTTGTCAGGACTGAATTAGTATTTCTCGAGTTATACCGAAAAAATCAACGATATCGAGAAGAAAACCTCGAAATTTGACATATTTTTTCCCGATATCTCCGAAACTTATGATCGTATCGAACTGAAATTTGGTACACTGCTGTGAAATATGAAGCTCAAAGTGTGAGTGCAATTTTTTTTCGTATATAATGAATGGTTTCCGAAAAAAAAATTTTTTGGAAAAAAATTTCGAAAAATTTTTTTTTTTAATTTACTGACAATATGATCCTCACAAAATTTGACTCAAAGTTGCGCGTCGTTATACTTCACCCAACTGCCAAGTTTGAATCCAATCGCTCGAGTACTTTCCGAAATAAAAAATAAATAACTTCAAAACTTCAAGTGCATATAACTCCAAAACTATTCGACCGATTTGGCCCATTAACGAACTCAACCGTGGCATTCTGATGCGCAACCTATCCTGAAAGTTTCAAGTTGCTAGCTCGCTTCTGTCGACAGTTAGCGTGTCTACGGCCGGACAGAATCGATTTTGACACCGGATTCGTCATCAGTGAGTCCAACATAGTCGATTGAGACCATTTTCGGCTCAATCATCCAAAATTACAGACATTTGGACAAAACGATAGCACGCTGTTCCCCTAGAACATGCGCGCAAAAACCGGGACGATTATGAATAGTTCTCATCGAACATGAATCTCCATATCAAAATCTTCATGTTTATCTCGAAATGGAAAGGAAAGATCTTATTTCGTCATAATATGCCCCAATAAATCCATCTTTCAGAAGCTGAATTCCCTTGAGACTACCCCATCGCAGAGATACGTGTGCTCGTATAATCAGGTGAACAGGCCGCCCATTGCGTCAAAGGCAACCAAAATGAATTACAGGCAACCCAGATAATAATATATCCCCCAAATGAGCGCGACTACAAAAGAACGCTTGAGGCGTATAATTCTATTCCGTTGGTTTAGAATTCGCAAAATTCGATAACTTGAGTCCATTATACATACATGATTAGCAGATGTGCATATTCATGAAGTCCCTATAGAATTTCGGCCGCTGATGGATACATTGGCGTAGTACAGAATTCGGAGAATGGCAAAATTTTACCCTCTTGCTCTCCCCGATGATCAAAAGTGTTGGCATTTATTAATTTCCCAAATGATAACATGAAATGTTCTCCGCTTATTTGGAGATTGAGGAATTAACCAACGGAAAAACAGTCCATCAAACGTCCAAGTTTTTTTTCTGAAACTAATGCACAAAAAATCTTAACTTTGTAGAATTCGGTTGAACCTATTGTCCAGAATTCATCCTGTAAGCCCTCAAGCTGAATTGATCTCCTCTCATTGTAGATTTACAGTTCTACTAGATTTGTTAATTTCGAATATGATATTTTACACCTTATTTTGGAAACAAAGGAATTCATAAATCAAAAACGCTGCAAATTTTACACAAGGGTTTATTATTTTCTCAGTTAAATAACCCAATATACCATTGATATCTTAAAAAACTTATATATTATGCATAAATCATTGGTTTCTCACAACACAGAAACCAATTCCATGAAATAATTCATGCGAACATAGAAATCTCAATAAATACACTAGTATAATTGAATAACATTTCCACATGCAGAACGCTAACCGAGTAGCAAAATTTAAAATAATATTTTGAATGAGAAGAGAAGTTCCACAGTCGTTTCACCTCTAAATATTTTCCACAATTATTAAATTTCGTGTCGGTATTCTACAACTGAAAATGAAATTCAAATCAGATAGCGTTTGCCCTTTTTGAGATATTAGGGAAATAACCTCAATATTCAAAATGGTCACGAAATTTTTTGCCAATATCTGCACAAATGAATATCGGTCAAAACTGAAATTTGAAACACTGTTTCTAAATGTTGACTCTGAAACCTGTACCAAATTTCATTGAACTTTGATGAATATGTATTCGAAAAAAAAATGTTTGAAAAAATTCGATTTTTCCACTATACAATTCTCACGAAATTTTGCATTAGATCGAGTGTCTATATTTCACAATTAGTCATGATGTTTCAATCCGAACGCGTTCGTTTTTCTTGACACTGAGGAATTAAACTCAATCTTTCAAACTAACACCAATACGTAAAACAAAATTCAAGACTTTTCGCCAATATCAAATGTGTAGATGTGATTTCTACTAGGATTCAACTTTGTTCTAAAAATATTAATGAAATGAAAAGAAACTCAACCTTCCTGTGCAATTGATCTGAAAAAATTTTTTTCCACAGCAGATATCCGATTCACTTGATTCACAAAGTATTCACCACACAAACTGAAAAACTAAAATTTTTCTATATTATTTCTGTAACAATTAAATATATCGTGAACCTCATCAGGTTGAATTCGAAAGAATAATTCTAGATTATAAATTTCGTTCGTTGTTATCGTTGTCAAATACACTCAACCAAGAGGATGTCAAATCCAAAAGTCTTTTTGATGTAAAGACGTGAAATTCAAACAAGTAGTTTGCCGACAACCAGATGCGGTATATTTTTGTCTACGCTATATCGCTTGTCTTAGGTCTAGACTAGGGCTGGGACTTTTTCGTTTTTTTGTATACGAATATTCATTCGAAAATTAACTCGATTATTCGAATTATTCATTCAACTAAATGAATTATTCAATGAATAGTTTTTATTCATGAATATTCAATGAATACTTCCTATTCATGACTATTCAATGAATAGTTTTCATTAATGAATATTCAATGAATAGTTTTTATTGATGAATATTCAATGGATAGTTGACTGTTCATGAATAATTGACTATTCAAAGAATAGTTGACTATTCATGAATAGTTGACTATTCATGAATAGTGGACTTTTCAATGAATAGTTGGCTATTCAATGAATAGTTGACTATTAATTGAATAGTTAACCATTCATGAATATTTGATCATTGAGTGAATGGTTTTCGTTCATGAATAGTAGAATACTCAACGAATAGTTGAATAGACATAAGTATTCAGTGAATAGTTTGATATTCATGTATCCCATGAGTATTCGTTACTATTCATAAATATTAATTTATTCAGGACTGCTGTTGAGTAGTTGCTAGAGTAATCCATCACTCGCAAAATTACGAATTTAAGTGTGAAAGATCAACTGACTATTCAAGAATGATTCATATGATTTGCTTCGAATATATTCTTTGGTATTCATAGTATGTAATGTTTACATTTTGTTACTGCACTTTCGAACAATCATTAATTTTCAGACATCTGAACTCAACACATGATAAGGATATATGTTCAGGCACAAATAATGAAAACGAAATAATCAGGGTTATCAAAATCGATACTGTATTGAGCAAAATACGTTTTCGGATTATTTTGCGGTCGTTAGGCTATTAGGTTCAGTTCAGGTATCACTTGAAAGCGTTGAATATTTGTGTAAAACACAATTCAGCTTGGCCATTCATTAATTCCAGATTAATTCTGTGTAGGATTTTGAACATTTTATATTACTATCTGGATTCTGGATTTCCTTGAAATCTGGCACACCAAAGCGAAAAAAGTTATGATCAGATATGTATAGGCGAATTGAATTTATCAATCTAATGCTATTCTGTCAATAATGAGGGTGAATAATAAATTAATGGGGAATTTACGTTGTACGGAAATTTCATTTGGTATTCAGTCGAATAGAATCGTAATCAAGGGAACGTTCAAGGGATTCAGCGCTATTCATTATTTCCTCATGAAAAAATTTCTGTTTTATTGTTATTGAACAATTTTTTTTAGTTTCAAGTGGGTATAAGAATAAAAATAAACAGCAGCAATAACAACAGAAAACATTTGAAACCAAATAAATTCACTCACAGTAACTGTTCAAAATGTTTACCTCAAACTTCAATTCATTTACGCGAGTATATTAGCAGTGTGTTCGTCGAGTTTCCTAAAATATGTTCATCATTACGCAAATTGTTACAAGCATTTTCAAATATCTCTTATCTCATTTCGAGTTATCACCTACGAAGCTTTTACAAGTTGTTTCACATTAGCCCAAAGAAAATAGTCCATGGGATTTACGTTAGTTGATCTGATAATTAGAGCTCATTTGGGATGAAAATAATAAACCACTCAGAATTAACGACAAGTATATTTTCAACAGGAATATTTAATCATCCTTGTATCCCCAAAACTATTAACTTCAAGAACAGTTCAGATGTCTGAAGATTAACGAAAGATCGAAACTGCAGTAACGAAATATACATTACACAATAAGAAACATCAAAGAGTTTGTTCGTAGTGAATCACATGAACTTGTTCTTGAATGATTTTACAAACTTTGAATCGTTATTTCACGAATGATGGATTACTCTTCTAACTACTAATCAGCAGTTCTGAATAAAATATTTATGAATAGTACCAATAGTCATGGATACATGCACATCCAACTATTCACTGAATATTCAACTATTGAAATATTCAGTAAATATTCTACTATTCATGAAAAAAACTATTCAGTGAATAGTCAACTGTTCATTGAATAGTCAACTATTCTTTGAATAGTCGACTATTCATTGGATAGTCAACAATTCATGAATAAAAAGTATTCATTGAGTATTCTTGAATAAAACTATTCATGAATTAAAACTATTTATCGAGTATTCATGAATAAAAACTATTCATTGATTTTCCAACTATTCAGTGAATATTCATGAATACATGAATAATGCAAAACCAAATTATTCGAAAAACTATTCAATGAATATTCGAATATTCAATTCATTCATTCATGATTCCCAGCCCTAGTCTAGACCCGGCACAGTCCCCATTCACAACAGGTAGACAGATGATCGGCTCCCAACTTCAGTCTAAGGCTCCAACCCTTAGAATTAGATTCTCGACAATCGACAATTGATGAGATTTGCGGTTTGTTATTGATTTTTTTGCATATTATATCCTCCAATTTGATTTATCATATAAATGCTCATTATTTTTTATATTCACGCTTATTTCAAACTATCAGTACGAAAGATTTTGGATTTCGATTGAAACCAGTAACGGATATCCACATGTTGACGATAATCGTACTACGCAAACCGAAATTGATGGAAACCTCCGATCAACCGAATTTTTTGGAAATCTGCATTATTTTAAATTACGCTACTTAATTCGCGTTCTGCATGCAAAGTGTTATTCAGTTATAAAAGAGTATTTATTGACATTTCAATGTTTCAAATGAATTTTTTGATGGAATTGGTTTTTGTGTTATGAAAAACCAATGATTTATGAATAAAATAAAAGTTTTATTCAAGATATGAATGAGCTTCATGAAGAAATTTAATCTTAAATCCCGTAATCCGCAGGGTGATTTCTATAAATAATAATTTTACCCGATTTTCAGTAGTCATGTTTAAGATATTGGAAGAGAAAACCCAAAAATATTTAATCTGAACTACTTACGATTATGAAATTGTCAAGAACACCGATAGGGCATTTGCAAATTGTGTTTATGAAATAATAACGCATCCATTAAAAATTTCTCGATATGTGTTGAAAATTTGGTAATCAATATTTTCATCTCCTTTTAGATGTATTACTCTGGATGAAAAGTAAACCGAATATTTCAGTGAATTCCAATCTTAGAACCGAATGCGATGATGTCATTTTCGACATTATTGGAAATTTGAAGCGCTTTTCTTTATAACTCAGGAACCACTGATCGGAAATGATCCGGATGAAACTTTTCTGGTTTAGTTTTGCAACAGTAATCAACGTTCAGAGTTTCATGAAAATTCGGTGGTAATTTTTCGAGAAAAAAAATTTTTTTCCCCCCAACCCCCCATTTTGAGCCCTTAGGGTACACCGATTCTGCTGAAAAGCTTGGAGGATCAATCCCGAGCGACATACGATTTTTCTACCAAGTTTCACTGATTTCGGTTCAGTACTTTCTGAGAAAAGCCCCGGACAACGGACGGCGGACGGCGGACGGGGGACGGCGGACGGCGGACGGACGGATTTTTTTTTATTAGTTTATTCAAATCTACATACTCCAAAACGTAAACTGTGAAATTTTCAGGGGGGGTTAAAAATTTTTTTTTTTTTGGTCGATCACTAAGGTTTATTATTTGATTTTATCAAATAATAAACCAAAAACAGTCCATTTAACGTCCAGGCTCATCTTTGAAATGCCTGGACAAAAAAACCTCCACTTGGCAGACATACGTAATACCAAGTATCGATTAAAGCTTATTTTGGCAGGATTTCGCAAAATTTTTTAGGTTTTTTTGGGGTTTCACTCCCAATATCTAAAAAAGAACTATATAAATTAAATAATAACTGTATTTTCATGAAAAACGCCCTTGCGGATTGCAGGATTAAACTAGTTGTTAAGGGCAGTTTCTTGGAAAAAAAGATTCCAAATAAACAATACAGAAAAAATACAAACGACAAACGAAGCGATCTGTGACGTTTCAGAGTACAAATCTGATTTCTTCATCAGACGAAGGTGAAAATTTTCAGAATTATTTCCTTTCGATTTTTCATTTTGAAAAAACACAGCAGCACAGATTCATTTGATTCGGATTTTTTTAATTATACCTCTTGCGATTTATCGCTTGATAAAATCGAATAATAAACCTTAGGGATCGACAAAAAAACAAATACTGCCCCTGAAAATCCCACAGTTTACATTTTGACGTATGTAGATTCGAATGAACTAATAAAAAAATCCGTCCGTCCGTCGTCCGTTATCCGGGGCTTTTCTCTGAAAGTATTGAAATGAAATCCCTGAAACTTAGTAGAAAAATTGTGTGTCGCTCGAGATTGATAATCCAAGCTTTTTAGCAGGATCCTAAGGGCTCAAAGCTGGGGGTAGGAGGGAATTTTTTTTTTCGAAAACTTATCTCCGAATTCTCATGAAGCTCTCAATGTTGATTACTGTTGCATAACTCAACTTAAAAATTTTCACTTGGATAATTCCCGACCAGTGGTCCCTGAGTTATAAAGAAAAACGCTTCATTGTGTTGTGAAAAACCAATGAGTTATGAATGGAATATAAGTTTTATTTGAGATATAAATGGTACTGGGATATTCAACTGAGAAAATAATAAGCGCTTTTGTGAAATTTGCAGCGTTTTTAAGTAAATTCAGCCAGATAGGGTCTATTTCTACAAAACAATGAGCAAAAATACTCTCTCCATTTAACGAAATGCTAGAGGAATCTTTAATTTTTCGTCTCAAATCATCTGATTCCAACATCAGTATTTTTGTATTGTCCCAATCTGTCATGTGATTCTCTATGGTCGAACATACATGGTTCGATATTTGGGATTTTTGTATGTCTCTATTCCTTAGGTTGTTTCTGTGCTCTCGTTTTATGATATCTAACGGTCGAGACGTTTCCCCTGTATATGTCTTTCCACGAATACAGGGAATAGTATAGACACAATTTTTTGATTTTTGTTTCTCGTTAAATGGTTTCGTTTTAATTAGTACGGATCTCAATTCATTTTTTGATTTGAAAGCTGCTCTTATACTTAATTTCGCACCAATTCCTCTGATTTTTTCTGAAAGTCCATGTAAATAAGGAATCACATTCAATAAATTGGGTTGTTCATGTAGTTGTTCTGTTGATTTCGTTGATAATTAAAATAGAAACTTTGTCTAATTTTGAAAAGGTTCTATTCATAAATTTTCTCGGATATCCATTTACTTCAAGAAACAAATTGATTTAATTCAATTCACTTGACGAATGTGCCCTTGACAAATAGTTTAATCCGCAAGGGCGATTGCCATGAAAAAAATTTTATTTAATTTTAATACTTTCAGATATTGGGATTGAAAAAAACTGGAAAATAATAGGTAATACTGACTATCATTTTATCTTGCATGGTCTTTAGCTGGATTAATCTCCCCTGGATTGAGCTCTCACACTTACACCTACTTGTTCATTTCAGATATGAAATTTGATAGATTCGAGTCTCTTTAACAAAATCATTTGTCTTTTCAGCGAAAAATCCTAGAAAACAAGGTGCTTGCCATTTGAGAATATCTAAATTCCTCAATTATTCCCGAGCACACTGCATATATTTTCTGAAATATTCCCGAATTTATAGCAGTAATCACATCCTTAATAGATAATGAAAAAGGGGGGATCTAATGGGAACGAGGGCAAGTCTCAATGAACAACACTTTTATTCAATAGTCAACGTTTCGTCCGAATATTCAGACTTCATCAGGACCGTAATAGAGATAAAAATACAATGAGTACAGAACTAATGTGTCACTGACTTAGACTATTTACCCTAAATTGAATATTGTATAGAAGTCTAAGGCTGTCATATATTGGTTTTGTACTCATTGTATTTTTATCTCCATTGCAGTCCTGATGAAATCTGAGTATTCGGACGAAACGTTGACTTTTAAATGAAGTTGTTGTATGTTGAGACTTGTCCTCGTTCTCGTGAGATCCCCCCTTTTTTATATGCTCGAATATTGAAGAACCTGAGGATATGATTCAACGGAAACCTGAAATGTTTTCACGTGACGAGCTTCGATTTCAGAAAATTATTCTAGAGTATACTATAATAATTACTCTAATTTTTCAAAAGAATGGTTCATGAAGGAGAAAGAGGTCCAGTAAAAATGAACTTACATTTAAACGAAGATACGATTTTAGTTACTTAATACCTGTTGAAAGACTGCCTTGAGTATGAAAATAAAAGAGCGCCAGCTCAGGAGCAACTAACGAACCCTAACCTTCGAGTGCAGAAAACTTCGGGAGATGGGCATGGCGTTCATCCAATTGTTGGTACAGAGAGCTGTAACTGCGATTTTGTAGTGAAGTTCATGTCAAGTTGTTATTTCTAGAGCTCTTTCCTTTGGGAATCATTTCTTTGTTTGATGTTGTCGTCTTATGACATAGCAGCATGCATAGGATGTCTCGTCGTTGTACGGTTACTGTAAGAACTGCAGAATCGCAGATACAGCTTCCTGTAACGACAGTGGGATGAACGTTATGCACATCGCTCAGTTTTCTGCACTCGAAGGTTAGGGCCCGTAAGGTACTCCTAGAATGGCACTGTAACTTTTATACTCAAGCCAGAAATCTAACACGTACTGAGAATCTAGAATCATCCCTGCGTTTTTCAAGTTGAGTCGTTCTGATGATCGGTAATACCTGCGAAACTGTGAAAGTGAAAGAATTCTTTGGAGAGCGCTCCTTCAACGTCTCTGGTTGATCTGTTATTAGCTCTGATTTAGCAATATTATTAGTTTGCGTCCCGACATCTTCATTTTCCAACAAACACATGATATTCACGAGTTTGATGTTTCGAATATATGAAAATGTGGAATCCAATAGAATTTTTAATTCGATCCATCTCACGTCATTAAGGGATGACGCATTGAAGCATTCATCACATATTCTTGCAGCTTTGAAAGAGCTCGAAAATATTGTAGATCAGTCATTGTTTCGACGAGATATGTAGATATTCAGTGTTATGTCGCAAATATTTGCTGTGATTATCTTCGTAAACTGCGATTTCAATTCGACTGAGTATCAAAAAACTCTATGCTGCTACCAGCAGGTTTCAGGTTCTTAAACCTAGTAAGTTGTCTTTAAATATATCGCCGGCGCGACATCTCCTGAAGAATTATTAGATATTTTGGATTTGTAATGTTAAGATATTTATATTGTGTTTGGTAGAAAATGAAAAATCATAATGAAGAATAAATATCTCATCACAACAAATAAATAATATATTGCTATAACCTATAAATATATTTATAAACGTACCTTCATCCAAAAAGACGCATGTTTCAGTCTTGAAAAGGATCCAAACCAGGATCGAATCGTTGACTTGTTTAAACTACTTTATTGTTGATGAATAGGAAAACACAAAAGAAACTGTTATATGTAGTGGTCGAAAGAAATATCTCAGAGATTTTTTATTTAAATATTTGGTTCCTATCAGACTTTACCTCGATCCAATTTTTCCAGGTATGATACGCCAATGGTTGGAAAATGGGGAAGTAGTCCGTGTTCATTTCTCATCTGACCGTAATATTTGAGAGTTATTGTGCTGTGGAAATATATGAACATCGATTTGTCGACCAGGAGGCGTTAGGTGGAATTGATGGGAAATGATTCCAGTGTTGCTTTTCATGGAAAATCGATAAAAATACTATAGAGATGAGCTTCGAATTAGTGCGTTTGGCGGGTTACGCTTTCGGCTTGTTTGTTTATTATTATTAATGAGAGGATTAGGAATAGCGGTTTTTGGACAACTGTGATTCTTGTCAGCTTGCATATTACGGTTTCGATGGAAACACAGGGCTTTATGAATGATTGTTTTATCACAGCTTCATTAGGGACCCAGAACCTTTATCTAGTTTTTGCTACTGAAACTCATGGTAATCGTATTTCAAGAATCCCATTCCGATTCCGCGAATCTTATTTGATCCAGATGATTACGAACTAGATTGAGTAAGTGAGTAAGTATATTTATTTCCATGGACAAAACAAGAAGTATCGTAAAGAAAGTGTCAACAAAACCGTACATATACAGGGTGTTTCATCATAAACTGGTCAAACATATATAGCCGTATGGATGACATTGGGAAAGTCATATTTGCCTTATGACATACACCCCGTTTTCGGAGCATGAGCGAGATACAGGGTGTTCAATGTCAACTTTGAGCAATATTCTGATAACTGTGGAGATTTATGCGTGACCTTTGAAATATCGGTTTTTGTTCACATCTCAGTATTTTTTTTTGGTCTCTTCAGTTGTGGTGTAGAATTCTGGAAAAAATAATTCAAAATGGCGGAAAACCTACAAAGTTGCAATTTTTGTTTTCGATAGCCAAATTGGATAGTATTATTTCAATGTTCTCAATTTTATAAGATTATCAGTGAAAACATTTTTCCAAAATTCAAACTCAACTTTTTTTTTACATGTCTACAGTAAAAAATAATTCTCCCAAAATTATTGAAATCTTTCGAGGTTGAACTAACCTTCATTCTGAACACTTGTGTGAAAACAGAATGAAAAAATATCCATTGGTTTTCATTTTATAGCCTTACAAAGATTCCGGTCGGAGTACTAAAATAATTTTTATTTAAGAAACTTGTGGCCGTACGTAGGCCAAAATTGTGCTAATGGGCCCCGAGAATGACCTGGATAGAAATATGAATTTATGAAAAAAAATTTCAAAAAAACTGATGGGAATCGAACACGATCCACTTACGGACAATAGTCCAAATATGAATTGGATTTATTCTGATTATAATGATGCCCGTTACTAAGCAACGGTAGTTAATCGAATTTGATCCTATTTTCTGAATGCGGAGAGAGTTCGATTCCTACCCAATTTTTTAAAAAAAATTTTTTTCTCGATAAATTCATATTTCTATCCAGGTCATTCTGGAGGCCTATTAGCATGAATTGGGCATCCGTGGGGCCACCAGTTTCTTAAATAAAAATTATTGAAGTACTCCGATCGGAATCTTCGGAAGGCTATTAAATGAAAACCAATGGATATTTTTTCATTCTGTTTTCACATCGGTGTTCAGAATGAAGGTCAGTTCAACCTCGAAAGATTTCAACAATTTTGGGGGAATTTTTTTTCACTGTAAACATGTAAAAAAAAGTTGAAATTTGGAAAAATTTTTTTTCGAAAAATCTTAGATAATTGAGTACATTGAAATAATGCTATCCAATTTGGCAATCGAAAACAAAAAATTTCAACTTTGTAGATTTTCCGCCATTTTGAAATATTTTTTTCATAATTCTGCACAACAATTGAATAGACCACTAAAAAATACTAAGATGTGACCAAAAGCAGTTATTTCAAAGGTCACGTATAAATCACCACAGTTATCAGTATATTGCCCAAAGTTGACATTAAACACCCTGTATCTGGTGATTTTGATCTTAGTTTTAAAGTATCTCTCAGGATGAGTACTTTTGATTTTTTTTTATTTCTAATGCATAGAAAGTCCTCTTATATTTGGGCGTAAAGTACTATCATACTTGCAAAAAGGAATATGGAGGTAGTCGTCTTGTCGTGTCGATCTAGCCCTTTTCAGACTATTTGTCAAAACGAAAGATCTGTTTTTAGAAACGTAAACGGACATTTCGAAAACATTCGAACACGTCAAGGGCATTATATTATCCTTGCCGAACAAAGGCTTACTGGAACTCAGTTGGGAGGCATCAGCAATAATTCGAACAAATTTTTTTGTGCAATGAACACATTTGAGGACAACGATGAATTTCCCCCAAAAAGGAGGCCACATCTCAAACGAGATTTCCACTTGAGCGTGGTATAATACAACCAGCTGCATTGGAGTTAGAATCGATCTCAGAATTCTGAATTGAAAATAAGGTCCGAACCTTCGTAGGTTCGGACCTTGATTACAAAGGCCGAATTCGTGAATGGGAAAAATCCACTCAATGATTGAACAGATATACCCATTCAAAATTTTATTTTCCCAGTATTCCCATAATACAGATTAGATAGAATTGAAAAATCCAGAACTTTATCGAAAAATAACAGTTCGAAGGTACATACAGAATTTAATGAGGATAATATGATAGGAAGATCAGAGTATATTGAATATGTATTTAAAAGAAAAAATTCGTAACTATTTTTCGAATTGTTCTGATGAAACGATCATCACGAAATTCTGTACACAGTTGTGTTTCAGTATCCTCAAAATAGATGCGAAGTTTCGTCATGATTAAATCGGTATTTCTTGAGTAATACCGAAAAAAACAAGCATATCGGAAAGAAAACCACGAAATTTCATATCATTACTCCAAAAGTAATAACCGTATCGAATTGAAATTCGGTACACTGCTGTGGAATATGGAGCTTAGAGTTCGCGCTGATTTTTTTTTCGAATGTTATGAACAGTTCGCGAAAAAAAAATTTTTTTCAAAAAAAGTTCTTTCAAAATTTAGTGATAGTATGACCCCAAAAAAATTTCGCGAGAAGTTGCGCTTTGCCGTATTCCAACTAACTGCCAAGTTTCGATCAAATCGTTCCAGTTGTTTCTGAATCATCACCAAAATAACGTCAAAACTTCCAAAGGCTCTACTCTCGAATCGGTTGGTCGATTTTGCCCATTCACGCACTTAACCGTCGAATTTTGAAATGCAACTTACCCTGAAAGTTTCAGGTCGATAGGATTCTCCGTACGACCGTTATCGTGTCTACGGACGGCCGGCTGGACAGAATCGATTTTGACACCGGATTCGTCATCAGTGAGTCCAACCTAGTCGCTTGGGACCATTTTCGGCTCAATCATCGAAAATTACAGACATTTGGACAAAACGATAGCACGCTGTTCCCTAGAACAATTATTTTAGATTTTTTTCAAGAATAGATTCTCCAGCTTGTATAAAATAATGTATAACTGCCTTCCTGATTCTACCTGGATCGTTCCTAACAAAATTGGAACAGTTAATCATTTTTTCTATCCGTTCTTGTCGTGTATTTGGAAGCTTTGCATCCATCAGTTCTTTCAATCGTCCCCAAACGAAATAATCAATAGGATTTGAACCAGGGGACCAAGGTGGCCAAAAAATAGGACCTCCTCTCCCTATCCATATGGAACCGTATGTTTCATTGAGATGTTGGTGGACAGATCGCATTGAATAATTTCTTGAAGTTTAGGAAATTTTATGAATTTCAGCACTTATTATTTCCCAAAATAGCCAAACGGGGTGTTCACACCCTAAGAACAAATTAAATTGGGAAATTTTCATAAGCCGATACTGGAAATGGCACTGAATTTGGAAAATGCTGTATGATGTGTAAAGGTGATACTTAATCTTGATCCTTATAGTGAATTCAATAGGAAAATTGTTATTTGAAGCTCAGCGAAAATAATCTCTGCAGTTCATTATATAATTGAAAATCCTACAATAATGTTAGGAAAATTCTTTTTGGCAGTTTTCCTCCATGATCATTATGGTTTCAAAATTCCTCATTAAACATAAAAAAACCATACACAGGTTGAATATTTCGCAAAAGATGAAAACAACAGGAATTTTCAGACCTGGATTTTCCGAATTATGAACAAGTTGGTTTCTGAAAGTACTCCAAGACAGTATTTCCCGAAACTTTAAATTGATTCTAGATAACCGTTCAAAACATATGACGGATCGAAATTTTCGGAAAAAAATGAAAATTGCCCTGTATGAAATTTACGAAGAGAGGAAAGCACTTTTGAATGATCATTTGATAATCACCTGAGTTGTCTGTATACGTGATAGGAATATGTACAGTTCCTCGTGACTCACCCTGTATATTCATTCGAATTTCCATGATTTGAGTTACTCTGTAAATAACAACAATACCGAGGAAATAACCAAGAAATTTGTCTATTTTCATCAGATCATCAGAACTTCAAGGTCTGTATCGCATTTCATCGAAATCTGGTCAATAAATCAAAAAAAATATTTTTTTTCGATAAAGTAGTGGATTATTCACGGAAAACAATTTTTTCGTAGTTCCGCATTCATATTATTCAAATAATCACAAAGTTTCGATGTGATCACATCTGTAATTCTCGAGATATTGGGGTAATAACCTCAAAATTCCTAACTTTTTCCATATATCTCCGGAAGTAAATTTTATCAAATTGAGATTTGAAACATTGTTTTTGCATAGGTACAACTACTTAATCCATACGAAATTTTGGAGTAAGTTTTTCATTGGTATTATCAAAATAATTACTAAGGTTCAGAACTTTTTGAAATATCATTTCTTAGAATATTTTCTGATTGGATACATGCGAAATTCTGCATTAAGTTCTTGCAAAGTTTCAATCCGACCGCATCCTTACTTCATGAGATATCGAGGAATTAACCTCAAAACTTCAAGAAGGTATAACTACTTAACTGTTTGACCGATTTCGCTCACTAATGAACCTTAACGAGATATTTAGGATTTCAACCTAACTTGAGAATTTCAAGACTCTAGGTTCTTTCTTTCTAAAGTTAAGCGAACAAGGCCGGACGGCCGGCCGAACAGACGGAATCAAAATTGACCACAGATTCTTCATCAGTGAGTCTAACCTAGCCGTTTGAGACCAATTCCAGCTCAAAATATAAATATAACAGACATTGTGACGAAACGATAACGCGTTGTTCCCCAGAACGAGAGAGTGAAAATGAGCGCTTTGGAGACGGATTGAAACAGGCGGGCAAATGCTGCAGATTTCACGTCAGTGCTTTCCCAGATTATTTTTCAACAAGTTTTATGGAATCAAATGCAATCACAAATGCCCAACAAAAAATTGCTTGTTGAATTCTATTTCTCGACTGGCAACACTCGAAAAATCTTGTCAGTCGGGTCAAAAGTTATGCAGAGCGGTCTGCAATCGAATTGAATTGCGGTTAAAATTCAATCTTGTATTCCGTATTTCTAGAACTTCAGCACATAACTCGCAAGCGGTAAATGGCCTGACGCCTACACTACCTGTTCCGCAGAGAAACCCTTCTAGCGGCCAAAGGCGAAATAGTTTTTTGAGAAGAAAGAAAATGAAAGAGGGACACTCTAGGGGAATTCTCCAGGAGTGGAACACTCTAAAAAGTTCCTTCGGAACTTTGAAATTGCAAGGTTCAAAAATCATTTGGATCTCAGTAAGAAGAAGTTATGCCTCCTCACTGGTTTCCTCACAGGACACTGTCATCTGAGGAAGCACATGATGAGAATGGGCTTATCAGAAAATGACGAGTGCAGATTCTGTGGGGAAGAGGAGGAAACTCCTGTTCACCTGATCACATAATGCCTCGCCATTGTGAGCCTGCGCAAGAAATATTTTGGACAGGAGAATTATAGGAGGAATGAGAACTTAGCCTCATTGAAGCCCTCACAGATATAAGAATTCATCAGAGCTCTAGAGCTGGAGGGCGAGCTGTTGGTAGCGCAATGCGAAAACAGCTCCTACGAGAGGGCACAATAGACCTTAAGGTCGCAGTGGAATGTAACCCTTACCAAACTATAACTATAGCTATAACATTTCGTGATGATTTAGTGGTAAAATCGATTCAAATTTTTTTCGCAATCAGTCGTAGGGCTCACCGAGAACACAATAACTTCTGAAAGAATCAACTTATAATCTCGATATTAGAAGGAAGGGTATGGACCTTAATGACGAAGGCCGAACTCACAGTTGGGAAAAATCTACCTCATTTGAAGATTCAATTTTCAAATAGTGAAAATACACGTCTATATGAAATCTAGTATTCGATTGAGAACTAAGGAAAGCACTGACAAGAAGTCAGCAGCCGTTGCGCGCATGTTCACTTTTGGTGATATCCTTTGAACATGAGCGCAAAAGCTGCTGACTTCACGTCGATACTTTTCTAGGTTTTCTCCAATAAAGTACTGGATTTCAATTCGATCTAATCTGTAGTTTAAATTTTGAATGGGTATATCTACGGAATCATGGGACTTTGACCATTCACGAATTCGATCTTCGTAATTAAGCCCAATATTTCCAAGAATACAGATATGATCGAATTGAAATCCTGTACTTTATCGAAAATTACAGTTTGAAGGTTCATCCAGAATTTCATGAGGACGATATGATCAGAATATCACAGCTTATTGAATATTTGAAAAAAAGCTTTTCAATTTTTTTTCTTAATTGTACTAATTACACGATCATCACAAAATTTTGCGCAAAGTTGTCCATCAACATTTTCAAACTAGCTGGCAAGTTTCATCATGATTGTAGTAGTCAATTTTGAGTTATTCCGGAAGAAAACAACTATACCGAGGAAAAAATCACGAAATTTGACATATTTTTTTCCAATATCCCAGAAAATTTTGATTGTAATTTTGGAAACAATCTTTCTCCGAATTTACTCACAGTACAATCTCAACAAAATTTCGTTTAAAATTTCACGTCGTTTTACTCCAACTGACTGCCAAGTTTCAATCCAATGGCTTCAATAGTTTTCGAAATATAAACGAATATTCATAGCTAGAAAGGAAAATAACTTCGAAATTTCAAATGCCTATTACTTCAAAACTGTTAACTGTTAACTGTTAACCGCCGAATTCCAATGCGCGACCTATCTTGAAAGTTTCAAGTCGCTAGCTCACTCCTTTCGACAGTTATCGTGACCACGGCCGACAGACCTCACGGACAGAATCCATGTTGACACTAGATTCATCATCAGTGAAACCAATCTAGTCGCTTGAGCTCAATTCCGGGAAAAAAATCCAGAATTACAGACATTTGGACAAAACGATAGGACGCTGTTAACCTAGAACATGCGCGCCAAAATAAAATCAAAATATTTCCAATATAGAGTAAGGCTGCTTTTCGCGGGGTCAGTAAGTGAAGATGACCTCTCTGGCAAAGAAATTGAACATACGCTCGAATGCTGCTTTTTCACATAAGTGCTTTCCCAGATTATGGAAGAAACTTGTCAGTAGGTTCAAAAGTTATAGAGTGCGGTCGATTTGAATTGCGGTTAAAATTCGATCTTATATTTCTTATTGCCAGAACTTTAGCACCTAACTTGCAGGCGGTAATTGCCCTGACGCCTACGCTCGCTGGTCAGCGGACAAGCCTTCTACCGCATATAAGGCGAGTTTGAAAACTTCTTAGCGACCAATTCGCCAAACAACTGGCATATAATTCCGTAACTGGATTGCGGATAGTTTTAAAATGCGGTTCAGCATCCCGTCCAAACCGCTGCAGCTGAAGAGAATCCACTTTGCGAAGACCGCAATGCTAAGACTCGAAGAGCGCGTCAATTGAAACTTCGTAATCAACGTTTGATTGAGACATTTTCCGCTGATGCGGTGAAATGAACCGCCCTAATTTTCATGAATTTCGTCCTTTCTGTAGAGTTTCCGCGCCTTGTCCGCGCTTGATGAGCTTCCAAATTGGTTTACTAGAGTTGGTGGAGTGATTGGTGTTGGATTGATGAGTTTGAAATCGGAGGAGAGGCTGACGGAATGCAGGAGTTCGTTTCAAAGAGTTCTAAAGGACTGCTCCCCTTGACATAAATGATTTTCTGCGACCAGCTTGAATGGAACTGTTAAATAGCTGTTGCAACTCCTTTGAATTTAGATGGATCAATATGGGCTACTGGAACAGGACTGCCTAATAAAATTCATCACTTGGGTAACTCATCATAATAAAGAGTAAGAAGGATTTTAGGAAGGGGCGGGGGACAGTAATTCAGATATTTTGAATTTCAGTGATTTATATGCACTCCAATGACCGAAAAATGTGCATACGCCAAATTCCTTTCATAATCATCTGGCAAATAGTAGACGAACAGGCGATTGCAATTTATATACAGGGTCTCCTGAAATTCATTCGCATATTTCGGGAGGCGATTTTTCTAGACAAAATGGGAAAAAAAAATTGCTATGAACATTGGCGAGAGAAATATTTCCAAAAAATAGTAGAGACCCCTCAGGCCTGAGGCCTGAACATGAACTCCATTTCCTGTTTTTCTATTATTTCAGAACGTGTACATGATATACCGGGTGTAGATGATATACCGGATGTCCCGCGAGTAACGTTTGTTGAAATATTTTTGGCAAGGAATCGAAATTCACCTTTGCAATTTCGTACTTCAGCTTTTACAAGAGGGATGACAATGAAAATTTTTTCAGATTCGGGGGACTTCCGGTTTCACCGAAAGTGACACTCACTTCCGTTTTTCAAATGGGAAGCCCCATAGTTTTCAAAGAAATTAGATTCGTCATGAAATTCTGAGTTATCCTGGTGTGAAATTTTTCAATTTCTGTCAAAAAATTTTTTTTTAACGTGAATTTCCAATAAAATATTGAAAATGCCACTATGCTGAAACATATATATCTTCCAGAATTTTCGTTGAGAAGAAATGTCGTTTTTTCACGAGGAGTAAGAAGAATGCTTCTATCGCATGCAATAGTTAGAATAGAAACTCATGATGCAGGAGGTCACAAAAGCGTTGGCAAAGTTGGCAATTTCGAAAAGTGAAAACTCAACTTTTCAAACTAGAACCGTATGGCCATATTGGAATCTACGTTGAAAAATAATGTAGGGGTGGAAATGACACTCATGCCCAAAAATTCATATTTTTGAATATGCAGTCGCGATTACAATCCAAATATGAATCTTCCCAAAAATACAAGCAGAACTAAAATTTAGAAATTCTATGAATACAATCTGAAATAGATGTTCAATATGTCCTTCATTTCCTTCGAGACAACAAATTTGAACATTCCAACAAAAGCTGCGGCCTTCTCGGCAGTGCTTTTCCAGATTTTTTTTCGATGAATTACTGGATTTCAATTCCATACTTCATCGAAAAATGACAGTTTGAAGGTTTATACAGAATTGAATGGGAATAATATGATGTGAAGATCACAGAATATTGAATATTTGAAAAAAAAAGTTTGAAATTTTTTTTTCGAATTGCTCTAATGACACGATCATCACGAAATTTTGCACAAGTTATCCTTCAGCATCTTTGAACTGCAAAGTTTCATCACGATTGAATCAGTATTTCTTGAGTTATACTGAAAAAAAAACAACGGTATCGAGAGGAAAACCACGAAATTCTGTATATTTTTTTCAAATATCACCATACTTCAGTGACCACAAGACTTCAACGAAATTCTGCTCAAAGTTGCGCGTCGTTATGCTCCAACTAACTGCCAGGTTTCAATCCAATCGCCAAGGTTGAATCAGTATTTTTTAAGTTATACCGAAAAAAAAAACGCCGCAAATTTTACACAAGGGTTTATTATTTTCTCAGTTAAGTAACCCAAAACCATTGATATCTTAGATAAACCTTATACAGCGTGCCAAAAAAGTAAAATTACTCGTCAATAGTGAGTGTACGAAGAACTATTAAGGAATATCCTCGCACCCGTCGATTTTGGATTTCAAAACCAATTTATCCTGTGCTTTTTTGAATTTGATATTTCTCAGTTCACTACTTTGCTTTTTCATCTGGAAATATATGGATTGTGATACATCAAATGGAAGGTAATTTATTACCTTTTTAGCGAGGTTGCTTGAAGTAGAATTGCTTGTGCCGTTTTCCATTGAAAAATTAGGAAATAATTCAGAATTTTCAGTTAGGAGGGTACTGTAATCAGACCATTATTCTTTTATTAATTGATAATGATAATAATGATGATAATAATATATTTATTCAATCAGAGGCTTATTGAAATACAATAAGGTTGGTTTCGTAAAAACAGAATACATAACTCAAAACAATTCACTTTTACAAAAATCAAAAGATTTACTCTAAGGATATGGTTCATAGTCAACAATTGCATTATGCAAAGTAGTTTTTGTAAACTTTCAGGTTGGATGTCCTCCTAAACCCTTGGGGTAGAGCATTAAATAGCCTTAGGCTCATGTACAAGC
Organism: Myrrha octodecimguttata; assembly: GCA_958510865.1. Taxonomy (NCBI): domain Eukaryota; kingdom Metazoa; phylum Arthropoda; class Insecta; order Coleoptera; family Coccinellidae; genus Myrrha; species Myrrha octodecimguttata. Next base: position 34,904,396 of record OY294056.1, read on the forward strand.
GCGACTTTTCTATTAAGGTTAAAGAGTGACGTAGGTACAAGTATGTGTATCTGTGTGTCTAGTGTTGTTACAGTTTAAATTTTGTTGGAAGTACCTTCATGAAAAGGAGTACCCTATATACGTATAGACCACATGATGTTAAAAATTTGTTCTCTTTAAAAGGCCCTCTACAAGATTCTCAAAAACCTAACTCCAGTATAATTCTAAAATGAATTTTTGCCTCAGAAACACTTACCTTATTACTATAAGGGAAATTCTCGAACCCATGGATTTGTAACTTAAATTGAATTAATACTTAACTTTCGTTGTCGTTCACAAAACTGAATTGGTCATCGAATGATTCTTTTTCAGTAACGCCACTCAATATGCAATGGAATGTACTTCCATTTGATATATCACAATCCATATATTACTATTTGGAAAAAAAAAACAGTATGGGGGTGTGGAGCGTAAAGGGTGGGAGATTTCTAATTCAAAAAAGCATGGGGAGACCTGCTTTCGGAATTACAAATCCTTGGATCCATGGATTTTCCTTAATAATTATTATTAAAAGAATAATGGTCTGATTGCAGTACTCTCCAATCACAAATTGTAAATTAATTTCTGATTTTTCATTGAAAAACGGCACGACATTCTCTTTTTTTAGTCGAATCGCTGAGTAGGTAATCAAATGACTTTTCATTTGATGTATCACAACCCATATATTCCAATTTGAAGAAATAAAGTAGTTGGGGATGAGAAATATAGAATTCAAAGAAACACAGGATAAATTGCTTTCGGAATTCAAAATCAACAGGTGCGAGGATTTTCCTTAATAATTCTTCATTCAAAAGTTATTGACGAGTTACGTTACTTTTTTGGCACGCTGTATACTATTCATTGGTTTTTCACTCCGAAATTTGCTGCGTTCTTCTTTATACCTCAGGAACCACTGGTCGGAAATCATTCGGGTAAAATTTTTTTGGTTGAGTTATGCAACAATAATGAATGTTGAAAATTTCATGAAAATTCGGTTGTGAGTTTCTGAAAAATAATTTTTTTTCCCTCTGACCCCCAATTTTGAGCCCTTAGGGTTCACCGATCCTGCTGAAAAGCTTGAAGGATCAATGCCCAGTGACACACGATTTTTCTTCCAAGTTTCGCGGATTTCGGTCGAGTACTTTCTGAGAAAAGCACCGCACAACGGACGGCGAACGGACGGATTTTTTTTATTCGTTTATTCAAATCTCCAAACTCCAAAACGTAAACTGTGAAATTTTCAGGGGGGTTGAAATTTTTTTTTTGTTGGTCGATCACTAAGGTTTATTATTTGATTTTATCAAATAATAAACCAAAACGATATCGAGAAGAAAACCACGAAATTCTAAATATTTTTTCCCAATATCTCCAAAACTGAAAGCCTTAAGGAATTGAAATTTGGTACACTGCTGTGAAATATGAAGTTCAAGATATAGCTGAAATTGTTCTCGAATATGGATGATAGTTTCAGAGAAAAAAAATTTTTTTCCAAAAAAACTTTTTCGAGAATTTTTTTTTAATCGATTGTATAAACAATTTCAACGTCATTCCGCTGAAAGTGGCGCGTCGTTATGCTGCAAGTAACTGCCAACTTTCAATCCAATCGCTCCAGTAGTTTCTGAAATATGAGGGAAATAAGCTCGAAATTTCAAATGGCCATAACTCCGAAATTATTCGACCGATTTGGCCCATTAACGAACTTTACCGCGGCATTCCGATGCGCGAACTACCCTGCTAGTTTCGAGTGGCTAGCTGGCTCTGTTCGACAGTTACCTTGTCCACGACCGGCCGGCCGGACAGAATCGATTTTGACACCGGATTCGTCATCAATGAGTCAAACCTAGTCGTTTGAGACCATTTTCGGCTCAATCATCGAAAATTACAGACATTTGGGCAAAACGATAGCACGCTGTTCCCCTAGAACATGAGCGCAAAAATCACAAGGACGAAGATCTGTCGATAAATCAAAAAATATTCCACCTTGATCGGAGCTAATCATCCAATCAACCAAACCTCTACACTGAAGAAGCGGAGCCAAGGAGAATGACTACACTTTTTTTACAGTTATTACTGATTGTCAGACCATCTTACCTTGGATAAAACCGCTCAGTAGGAAATCTAGGTACTTGTTCCTTCCAGATGGCAGTATAACTACGAACAGCGCGCCATCTTCCAGGAGCATCTTGGGAATCCTACCTTCGAGTGTAGAATACTTCGATCGATGTGCATGACATCGCTGCATGTGCGATTTTGCAGTTTTACAACGTCCGTCACGACTTTGGAAACACTCGGTTCATGTGACTTTCCCACAAGACGATAAGACCGACATCTGACAAAGATAGGAATTGGTTCATGGAGAAAAGAGAGCTCCAGTTGGTTGATTCGATGATTATCTCTGATCAAGGTGGAATATTCCTTGATTTATCGACCGATATTCGTCCTTGTGGATTTTTCATTTTCTACAATATTTATCGACTTTGCAATCATATCCGAATTAAACCCCCGTTGTGCTACCAATTGAAACGTATCCAATTTTGCTCCGGTCGAAATCCCGCAATCAACAAATGGAATGAAAAATATTAGCAACTACTCGAATTCGATTTAACACCACTCAAATAGTTCGAATCAAACATCAAACAATCTAAAACTAATAAGGACTGTAACACGAATATACACCTTCGTTAGGTACGAGAGTACTTGTTGGGACCATTCATTAGCGACGCTATTTCTATCCTCTCGCAAATAGCTGTTTACGTTCTAATCGCTGATACATTCACGCTTGAGAAAATCCAGAGCTTCTCTTAATGATTTACGTACTTTTCGTATCGGTATGGTAACTATACAGGGTGATTTTAGAAGAGAGCGTCAGATTTTTGGAGAAGTTCACACTAGGGAAGACCGTTTTGAAACAATGTTTGCTACATGGTTGGCGGCCTGGTCTCTATTGGGACTCTACAGGGTGATTTGTCCGATTCGACCAATTTTACTTTAGTTAATAACATTGGTGTGGCTCATTCAATTTCGATGAAATTTGAAATGTAGTACAAGGAGAATGGGTACCGATTGAAGCTAGTTTGGAAGGATTCAGCATCATTTTGTACTTTTTTTTCTGGGTTTTTACTACCAATATCTGAAACAGAACGTTTAAAACTGAAAAAAAAATGTATTTTTTTATGAAAAACGCCCTTGCGGATTGCTGGATTGAACAGTTTTTTGTCAAGGGCAATTTCTTTGGGAAACAGGTTGCCTAATGAACCATACAGTACAAATGTTAAACAGAGCGACCAGTGACGTTTCAGAGTACAAACCTGACTCTATCATCTGACGAACGAGAACATTTTTAGAATTATTTTCTTTCGATTTTTCGTTTTGTGAAACTTTTATTTTTGCTCTGTTTATCGTTCGTTTTGTTCCGGTATTCTTCATTAGGCAAGCTGTTTTCCAAGAAACTACTCTCGACTAATAGTTCAATCCTGCAATACGCAAGGGCATTTGCCCTGAAAGAACAATTTTAGTTAATTTTTAATAGTTCAGTTTCAGATTGAAGAACTAGAAAAACCCCACAAAAAGAATAAGTACATTCAATTTGCTCAAGACCTGTTTCAAATTATAAGGTTTTTATTGTGATTAATTATGCAGTTTGAAAAAATACCCACTATATTGCGTGTTCAAAACATTTCAGATGCTTCCAAAATGAGTCATTTTTCAGGCGTTGTTATGTTTATGACATAACTGCGATTTTCTGAGGAGAATGTTTTCAAAGCTCTACTCTAAAGCAGGGAGAATTTTCTAAACTATATAAGTAGAAAAAATCCGCTCTATGCTCTTTCAGAATGATGAAGCACCAAGCCATTCTGCTTTGAATGTGTAAAATCACAGTATGTGAATAGAAAGTATACGAATGGCAAATAGATTGATCGCGCATGAAGCAAACACCCGCCACTCCCCATTGCTTTGGGCACAAAGAAAGCCTTCTAGTTAATTTGATGTGGAGAGAGCTGAAAACGAAAGTGAATAAAGTACAAATTGGGATTCGAGAACATCTAATTAAAAGAATATCCGAGCAATTCATTTTAAAGTAAAATCTAAATCTCATCAAATTCGTGAATGGGTAAAATTCGCCCAATGATTCCGTATTTTATTTTGTCAATATTTCCAATAATACAGATTGAATCGAATTGAAATCCAGTACTTTATCGAGAAAAACCTAGAAAAGCACTGCCCTGAAGGCAGCAGCTTTTGCACAGTCATCTCCATTGAACAAACGCGCAAAAGCTGCTGCCTTCACGGCAGTGCTTTTATAGGTTTTTTTCGACAAAGTGCTGGGTTTCAATTGGATCTAATCTGTATTATTGGAAATATTGAGAAAATAAAATTTTTAATGGGTGTATCTACGGAATCATTAGGCGAATTCTACCCATTCACGAATTCGACCTTCGTAATCGAGGTCCAAACCTTCTCTACATATATCGAGTTTCTAAGCTGTTTCTTCCGGAAGCTATTATGCTTACGGTCAGCCGGTACAGACTAGATCGAATTAAAATCCAGTTCTTTATCAAAAAATGACAGTTCGAAGGTTTATGAAGAATTTAATGAGGATAATATGTCAAGATGATCACAGAATATTGAATATTTGAAAAAACATTTTTTTTTCGAATTGTTCTAATGACACGATCATCACGAAATTTTGCACGAAGTTGTCTTCAGCATCTTCAAACTAGCTGCGAAGTTTCATCATAACTGAATCTGTATTTCTTGAGTTATACCTAAAAAATCGGGATATCGAGAAGAATATCTCCAAAACTAATTGCCATATCGAATTGAAATTTTTTACACCGTGGTTGAATATGGAGCTTAAAATATGCGCTGAATGTTTTATTGAATGTTATGAGCAGTTTACGACGAACAAATTTTTTTCAAAAAAAATTTGAAAAAATTTTTTTCAATTTACTGATGGTGAGATATCAACATAACTCCCAAGTTTCGATCCAATCGATTCAGCACTTCCCGAATTATCGCCAAAATAACGTCAAAACTTTAAAACGATTTAACTCCGGAACCATTCGGCCGATTTAACCCATTAAGAAACTTACTGTCGCAACCTACCCTGAAAGTTTCAGGTCGATAGGATTATCTATACGACCTTAATCGTGCCTACGGACGGCCGGTCAGCCAGATAGAATCGTTTTTGACACCGGATTCGTCATCAGTGAGTCTAACCTAGTCGCTTGAGACCATTTTCGGCATATGAAATGATTTTCTGATGAGCAATAAAATGTGAATTTCAGATTTGAGAAGACTATCCTAGAACTAACGAACAGCTTTGGATCCATGGACGATACAGATTTTTATTCTAGTTCAGAAAATTCTCACTGCTTTGGAGGAGAATTTCGATATTGTTTTCTTGATTTTCGAAAAATTGGGAGTTTGCCTGAAAATAATAACCCAATATAGTAGGAGCTGGACTGGATAGCGAAAATTTGGAAACCCTGCATTTTGAAAAGGTTGTAGGATCTACTCATTCATAATATATAATACGAAATTGAAAATTTTCATAAAATTGAATGAGCTATACTATACCAAAGTGATCAAGTGAAGTAAAATCGATCAAATCGGACAAATCACCCTGTAGAGTCTAAATAGAAGCCCCAACCATAAACCAACATTGATTCGAAACCTTTACTAGTGTAAACTTCTCCTATTATTGACAGTCTCCTCTGGACTCACCCTATGATTAGCAACGCAAACTAGGATTCTACCAACTTTTCATCAACATTAACGAATTAGAGTTATATGCACATTGAGTGAAACATTCCGAGCTATTGTTAATCCACATGAAACTCCATTTCCATTTGCTCCTGAATACAATGAAAGCAGGATTTTCTTTTCATTCAGGCTGAACTGCGAAAAGAGCAGTTTTGGTATAAATGTGCGCGAATTCACTATATTTGAGGGTTCTTAATTAGACAAAAAGGCTCATAATTGCTTTCATCATATAAAACACTTTCTCATCCAGAACATAGACAGCTATTGTTCTCAAATACCTTTTTTAATATTCATGAAACATTCCTTTATTTGTGTTTGCAGATAAAACGTTCTTTGAGCTGTGTGTCTTTCCGGAAAACTATACCACTCTAATATCTCGGGCTCCCGCAAAATCAGAGAAAATCCAAAATTATGGGAACAGCGTGCTATCGTTATGTCCAAATTTCTGTTATTTTTGAATTTAGAGCCGAAAATGGTCTCAAACGACTAGCTTGGACTCACTGATGGTGAATCCGGTGTCAAAATCGATTCTGTCCGGCTGGTCGTCCCTATGCACGATTACAGTCCTATGGCGAATCCTATGGACCTGAAACTTTTAGGGTAGGTTGCATTCTAAAATGCGACGTTATTTCCGTGATAAATCGAAGACTACTGGAACAAAAGATTGAAAATTGGCAGTCAGTTGAAATATGACGACGCGCAACTTTTCGCAAAATTTTTGTAGGGATCGTACTGTTGGCAATTCAAAATTTTTTTTTTCGAAAACTGTTCATCATATTCGAAGTAAAAATTGCTAAGGCCATGAGCTTCATATTACACAGTGGTGTACCGAATTTCAGTTCGATCCGATTATAATTATTGGAGATGTTAAAAAAAAATATTTAAAATTTCGTGGATTTTTCCTCGATATTGTTGTTTGTTCGGAATCACTTAAAAATTACTAATTCAATTAAGATGAAACTTGGCAGCTAGTTTGTAAATGCTGATGGACAACTTTGTGCAATTTCGTGATGATTGTACCATTAGAACAATTTGACAAAAAAAATTGAAATTGTTTCTTCACATATTCAATATTCAGTGATCTCCTGATACTATCATTCTCATGAAATTCTCAGTGGACTTTTGAATTGTCATTTTTGATGCAGTACTGGATTTCAATGCGATCAGATTTTTTTTTTTTTTGGAAAGATTGGGAAAATAAAATTTTTAATAGATATATCTGCAGAATCATTGGGTGGATTTCGCCCATTCACAAATTCGGTCTTCATCACTGAGGTCCAAACCTACTCCACAAATATCGAGTTTCTAAGTTGATTCTTTCGGAAGTTTTTGTGTTCACAGTCGCCCATTAGCCCAATCAGCATTTTCAAACTAGCTGCCAAGTTTCATCATGATTTAATCAGTCAATTTTGAGTCATTTCGTGCAAAACAACGATATCGAGAAAAAAAACAAAAAATTTCACACATTTTTTTCCAAATATCCCCGACCACCATTATCAGATCAAACTGAAACTTGGTACACTACTGGGAAACTATTTTTACGCGCTTGTTCTGCATGGGGAACAGCGCGTTATCGTTTAGTCACAATGTCTGTAATTTTGAAATTTTGAGCTGAAATTGGTCTCGAGCGACTAGGTTGGACTCACTCATGAAGAATCCGTGGTTAAATTTGTTTCTGTCCGGCTGTCCGTCCGTCCGTGTATGATCTAACTTTCGAAAGGAATGACCTAGAGTCTTGAAATTATCAGGTTAGGTTCTGATCCTTGGTTGGAACAGTGCCAATAAGAAGAACTATCCATGGAAAAATTTGAAAAAAGATATTTTTTTTTGAAAATTTTCATATTTCATTTGAGTTTTCAATTCGCCATTTCGCAATATGAACAAACGCCCAAGAGCTGCTGACTTCATGTCAGTGATTTTCTAGGTTTTTATCACTTTCTTCAGATGTTGAAAGAGGAAACAGGAAATACATAAAGGGTTTCAAGAAAATTGAACATTTGTTGACATCAAAATTGAAAGATGAAAACTTCGTATTACCTACTACAATACATTTTTATTGAACTACATTGAATAAGCAAGTGAATGTTTTTACGGTTGAAGATGACATCTAAATATACATAAATCATTTCAGAACTTTGGGGGCCCATAGTCCATGACAGATCACCGAGGATCGTCTACAGAAAATTTTAGGAAAACTATTATTTATTTGAGTTCACTGTGTATAGAATACTGATAACAAAACAGTGTGTAACTACTCCCTAATCCACTTAAACTTTTTGCGTTTAATGCACGTTTCGGAAACCACGTTTTCTTTGGACAGAGGCATATCGTTAGTAGCTACAGGTACATGAACGAGTGGGAAGGGTGGCATCCAGGACCAATATACATGTATCATTCATACCACCATCCCCACTCGTTCGGCATGTGAACTTGTACCTGTAGTTAGTAACGATATATCTCTGGACGGAAGAAACGTGGGTTCCGAAACGTGCGTTAGACGCAGAAAGTGTAGGTGGATAAGAGAGTAGTTACACACTTTTTCGTTTTTGGGAAAACGATATTCAAGCAAAAATATAATATAATTTGTTGGTTTTAACAACTATTCTACTGCTCCACATAAAACAATATCGTGACTTTTATTTGTCCTTCGGAAGAGTACTTTTCCACTAAGGACCTTCGAATGCCTCCGGCGATTTTAATCTGAGTTGAAATACAATCTATTTCCGCCTTCCGTTTATTTTGTAAACACTCCCAATCGGACGTAATTAGATTTCCACCGGTGCAACTCCGGAGGAGTTGAAATCCGAAATATCAGACATCAAAAGTTTCGGGGTTAATGGGCCTACGGGGATGTGAATCTAGGGGTAATCGGGATAAGGAAGTAGAGCCGGAGGAATATCAATATTTCAATATTTGTGGGGAGGTACGGTTCAAGGAAGCGTATAATGTCAAGGGATTCCCAGAAAGGGAGTTGGTCGGATTTATTTCAGTGATATTGAACGTAATGTGGACCATATATAATTGGGGTTATCATGTGACAGCAGTGGCTTTCAGGGATCAGCGAAAAATGAAACAAAGTATTTTTGTGCAATTCAGGATGGTGATATTCTGGAAAAACATTGACGTGAAATCAGCACCTTTTGCGTGCATGTTCAAATTCGTTGCTGATTGCTGAAGGGGTCATCTTTTTACGTATTGGAAGATTTGGGGACCTTCATATATGGTTCCATCAGAAATTCTGCACGAACTTTAAAGCTATCATTTTTCTATCAGGTACTAGATTTCAATTCGATCGATTTCGAAAATATCGCCCTAACGACCGATCGTTAACACAAATACTTACGGAAGAATGCAATCGATCATTATCTTTTTTTCGACTATTATTTTATTCACGAGAGTTTGGATGTAGACTTCCTCACAATGTTGTGTTTAGTTAAAATTTCTTCAATTGCATATAATCGTGTTTGAAGAGTACCATATACAGGGTGGGCAAAATTCGTTGTCTACTGAAGGAATCTCGAGAACTATAGCAGCTAGAAGAAAACTGATAACACATCCTCGAGCTCTTTTTTCCTGACTAATCCAAATCTGAAAACAGATCCAGCTTATCGTTCATAGAACTTGAGTTATGAGCGAAAATTGAGAAATTGTCATTTTCAATAATGCTGAATAACTCGCTTGTTCGAACTCGTATTCGAAATCTGTTGATACATTCTTCAGGCACTTTTATTAAGAGTAATTCAAATATAATATGACTGAATTTTTTAATCCAGCCATTTTCGAGTGATGAGAAAGATTTTGGATTTTTCAAATGTAAACTAGAGTCGAAAGATCTCTTATCTTGCTAGAAAATTTTTGCTGATTTCAAAAATGTATCATATGTCGCTATTCACATGAATATTACATGAGAAAGTTGTCAATACTTTCTTTCTGCTGTTCTTTTCACTGTTGAATTATGAGTAGGCTGACTTGGCCATAGCGACGATTGAATATGCATTATCTTTGTGTGAACTTGCGCCTCTATGATTGGCATCAGCGATTGCTGAATTAATATTTCTATGTTTAATTTGTCATAGTTCTTAAGATTAGCAATAGAAAATCTGTTTATTATCCCCAATGACCCGAAATATTGCTGATCAAGAACTATGACAAATTAACCATAGATATATTCAGTCAGCAATCGCTGATTCCCATCATAGAGGCGCAAGTTCACACAAAGATAATGCATATTCAATCGTCGCTATGGTAACGTCAGCCAACTCATAATTCAAAAGTGAAAAGAACAGCAGAAAAAAAGTATTGACAATTTTCTCATGTAATATTCATGTGAATAGCGACATATGATACATTTTTGAAATCAGCAAACATTTTGTAGCAAGATAAGAGATCTTTTGACTATAGTTCATATTTAAAAAATCCAAAATCCTTCTGACTTCTCGAAAATGGCTGGATTGAAAAATTCAGTCATATTATATTTGAATTACTAATAAAAAAGTGCCTGTAGAATTTATCAACAGATTTCGAATACGAGTTCAAACAACCGAGTTATTCAGCATTATTGAAAATGACAATTTCTCAATTTTCGCTCATAACTCAAGTTCTATGAAGGATAAGCTGGATCTGTTCTCAGATTCAGATTAGTCAGGAAAAAAGAGCTCGAGAATGTGTTATCAGTTTTCTTCTAGCTGCTATAGTTCTCGAGATCTCTTCAGTAGACAACGAATTTTGCCCACCCTGTACATAGAAATGGTTTTTTTTCGGAAAGTGTTGATCAGATTTCGGAAAAAAATTTGGAACAGACTTCAGAATCAGTGGTATTCAACGACGATGTTTCAAATTCCAATTTGATTCGATATTCAATTTCGGAGATATATGGAAAAATATATCTCATATTTCGTTGTTGTTTGATATTTTGACGATTTTCTCAATGTCTCAAGCTGTGAAATTGCTATCAGATCGAACCTGCGTAATTATATGAATAATACCAACGCGAAACTTATTGCAGAAGTTCGTATGGATCCAGCTGTTTTTCTGAAAAATGTTTATTCGAAAATTTTTTTTTTTTATTTTTTTCTCGGAAAATGTTGATCAAAATTCAGAAAAATGAGGCGCAGGTATTGACTTTACGAGATATATGGAAAAAATATGTCAAATTTCGTTGTTTGAAATTTTGAGGTTATTTCCTAAATATCTGGAGAAGTAAAGTTCGATCACATCGAAACTTCGTTATTATTTGAAGAATACCAACGAGCAACTTACCGCAAGGTTTCGTGAGTTTTCAATCTGTAAAAATTTTGAAGAAATGGTTTTCCTAAAATTATCCACATCTTAATGGAAAAAAATATTTTTTCTGATTTTATTGACCAGATTTCGATTAAACATGGCACAGACCTCGAAGTAAGTCATCCACAACATTGTTTCGAGCTTCAAATCGATCTGATATTGATTTCTGGAGATAGCAGGAAAATTTATGTCAAATATAGGTGTTATTCGAAATTTTGAGGATATTTCCTCGATTTCGAACTACTGACACGATCAGATTGAAACTTGGGATAAAGCTTCAAGTCAATATTCAAGAACAGATCTTTAAATTTCAGTTCAGTCCGATATTTGTTTTCAGAGATATTGAAAAATGAAGGTATTATATCCTTGATATCCAAAAGAGAACAGACGCGATCAGATTAAAACTATTATGTGTTATTAAGTTGAAGAATACAAACTCACGACTTGAAGCGAAATTTCGTGAGGATCGTATAAACGGGTTGTTGAAAATTTTTTACCGGAAACTATTCATCAGATTTCAACAAAATTAGCCAAAATTCTTGTCAGTATTTCACAATAGTGTTTCAAAGTTCAGTTTGATCCGTTATTTTTCTTCTTCATATATTTAGATATTGGCAAAAATGTGTCAAATTTTTTGGTTGCTTCCTCGGTATTGTTCTTTTTCAGAGAATTACTCAAAAAATACTAAAATAATGAAATTTCGAATGGATATGTACCACTTCGGGAATTCGGCTCTCGAACTGAACCGGTTTAGCAAAATGTCAAGTCTCTGAATCAGGGGTTTTCCTCCTTTTTTTGGTAAAGGACTACTTTTGTATATTTCTTGTTAGCAGGGACCACTATGTAGGTATAATAAGAACCCAATGACGACTCTCTCACCGGCCGCTAAATTTGAAAACATTTCGCGGGCCAAATTTAGGTTTCTGCCGACCACTGTTGGTACACGGACCACATTGATTAAGAAGGTCGAATTCGTAAAAACTCGAAATCCTCCCCAATGATTCCGAAGATATATCAATTCGAAATTTCAAGTTTCCCAATATTACCAATAACCAGAGCTGGGCAAAATACATGCTTGGCTTAATTGAAATACAAATTACAAAATACTTTCTCGAAGGTATTTGAAATACAAAATACTTTCAAGTCGGGTATTTGAAATATAAAATACAAAATACAGTATTTTAACTATTTGTATTTGAAATTCAAATTACAAAATACATTCAGGTGTTACGTAAAATGTGAAAAGAGTACGACTAATTCAGCTCAGCTATTTTATCGCTAAATAAAGAATTTACTTTACGACGCACAAGATTTTCGAATGTAGTATTAGACAAACAGCCTCTTGTTGGGTAATGAATAAAACCTGCTGAAGAAAACAATCTTTCTACAGGTCCTGGATGGGCCGAAAATTGTGTTATATTGTATGAACACATTTTTTATGTTAGGATAATGTTCAAGGATGGTAAGCTCTTTGTTCTTATCGTTTTTAAAAGTTGACTAACTCTAACTCCATGATGAAATGACCATTGGGCAGGACCTTTCCTTTCTTTCCATTTGCCGAAAACATGATTGCTAGTAAAAGAACTAGATGAAGCAGATGAACGTTGCGCCATATGAAGGGAGATTCAGGGACTATTTTCTGTAGAGCACTCAGCGCTAAATGTATTTGTTCGAAAGTATTTCGAAGACAAAAGTTTCGAAATACAAAATACAAAATACTTCAGAGTCAGGTATTTGAAATACCAATTACAAAATACATTTTCAAGAAGTAATTGAAATACAAATACAAAATACGTATTTGTATTTCAAATGCGTATTTCAATTACAAGTAATTGAAATACTGCCCAGCCCTGCCAATAACGCAGATGTGTTCGAATCGAAACTCTGAACTTGGTTGAAAAATGTCGGCGGGAACAAGCGCGTTGAGTTCCTGGCCTCAGGACAGTGCTTTTCTAGATTTTTAAAATATACACGGTGAAGAATGTCACACTTACATTGCCAACCGGATAACTTTATAAAAATGAATGTATGAGTATACATGTAAGAATGCTGGAAAATCACTTGTTGCTATACTACTCTTTTTTTGATGTGTTACATTCATTTGTGCCAGGAAATGAACTAGGGTGCACATACTGCGAATGCCGTGTCAGCGCGAGTCACTGATATTCCTTGATTAGAGAGGAATCTGGCAATAGCGCAATATGATATCCTTGAAGCGAGCAGAAGAAAGCAATATCACAGAATAGAAGTATCCGAAATATTCAATCAAAATTCGATGAAAATGTAGTCGAACACATCCTGTACATCCATATCGTCTCATTATAGTCATTCCGTAGGGGAAGACACGCGTCAGGCAAAATTGAATTCAAATCCTTCGCGAAACTTGAGGCGTATGTTTTCCATGACTACTGTAGAAGATACCCGCCTTCGGAATCGGAAAGCATCGAAATGCTAATGGGGTTGGAACAGCAGTCGACCGGATTTGAAATGTTTCATGTTTACGTTGGCTCTATTGCAAAGTTCTGAGACGGGTACGACAAACAGAAACAAATTAACCCAGTATTTAGATAGGAGTTCCGGGAAGACTTTTTAGGTTACGGTGTTAGTAGAGATGCAGATGGAGGTTATGAGAGTGGAACTTACATGTGATGTTAGTGGTGGGATAAAAGGTTTGTGGGTTGATTCAAATGGATTCGGAGAGTGCTTTAATGTAGATATATGCAATCCAGACAGCGGAACGATGATAGTAACGCAATTTATCAGAGGGATTTTGGGTTTAAAGGGTGGACGGTTCATGATCGAAATGAGGAATTCAATTCACTGCTCGAAAATAGAAAACACTAAAGCATTAAGAGCTTTTATGTGTGTGTTCTGTAGCGTTTGAATGTTTTTTCCAATCCTTGTGGCCTTTATCAGTAAATCCATTTAAAGTAAACAGTGATGTGTTATTTACTCCCTCGGAGCTTCTGAGAGGTTTCGTAGAAATCTAGGAGTATCTTTGAGTTATCGGATAAATTTCATTCAATATCGGATGAAAGAAATAACGAGAATGAGAGAAAAAAAATTCGGGGAGCGATACACTCAGTCTTCAGAATATTATTGAAGAGAGATTTTCATATCCTATATGTGATGAAATCATAGAATAATTTTTTATTTCTCAGATGTCACAAAATGAACCAGCACAATCATTTCGTATCCATCAGATCTTGTGAAAGATTAACTTTGGTCGAATTGTTTTAGTCAACACTTTCCTCGCTATCGTTGTTATTTCCAGAAATTTTTTAATTTTTTCACTAAGATTTATTTTTCGATTTTATCAAATAATAAACCAAAATATGTTAAATTTCGTCACAATGTGATTGCCTTCGGAAATGCAATGCTTGGAACAGCAGTCCACCGGATATGAAATGATTCATGTTAACGTTGGAACTTACCAACTTTACCTTTAACAGAGTTCTGTGAAGGGTACGACAAACGCAAAAAAAATCCTGTATTCAGATAGGAGTTCAGGGATAAGTTTTTAGGTTATGGTGTTAGTATAGGGATGCTCATAGGGGCTATGAAAATGGATATTATTTGTGATGTTAGAGGTATCCCACCTCTAACATTTGGGTTTGTGGACTGATTCGAATGGATTCGGAGAATGCTATAATGTAGACTTATGCAATCTAGATAGTGGAACGATGATTGTAACGCAATTTATTAGAGGGATTTTGAGCTTAAAGGGTGAAAAGTCTATGATCGAAAAACGGAATTCGATTTACTGCTCGAAAATGAAAACCGCTGAAGCATCGAGAGCTTTAATGTGTTCTGTAATGTTTGAAAATTTTTTCCAATGGTATTGGCCTTCATCTATACCTACATCCACTCAAAGTATACAGCGATGTGTTATTTGATCACTATGAGCTACTGGGAGGTTTCATATAAACCTGAGAGTATCGTCAAATAATTCTTAATAATTGAATGAATCTGAGTTAGTAGATATCGAATGTTTAAAGAACGAGAACAATGGAGAAAAAATTTTCTGGGGAGATTGATTTAGTTTTCAGAACATTATTCACTAAAAACTCAATGATGAAATCCTGAAAATTCGAATAAAACCACTCCAGAGTATTCGGATAATTCACACGTTTTCGTAGTTTTCAACAGAATATATACAGGGTGATTCCGGAGGAGACCGTCAGATTTTCGGATAAGTTTGCACTAGTCGAGACGTTCTCGAAACAATGTTTAGTTTATTGTTGGGGGCCTCTATTGAGAATATACAGGGTGATTTTCCGATTCGACGATTGATAACTTTAGTATGACTCATTCGATTTTGATGAAATTTTCAGCGAGGTATAATATCGATGAGCACATTCATTGATTCCAATTTTTTTTTCAAAATAGGCGGTTGTTATTGTTATAATTTCAGATCAATTGTGCAGTTGAAAAAAGACACCCTGTACATTGCTTTTCCAAAACTTTCTTATTCGTTTCAGATTCTACAATAATAATAATAATAATAATAATAATTTATTAATCCCCTAAGACACCACGGTGTATGAGACAAGTCATTATACATAACAATTCAGCCCTCATTAACAATTTGGGGGCAATCTTAATAAAATTCGTTTACAGAATAATAACATTCACTTAACAATATATTTTTAATTTTTTTTTTGAAATGTACATAATTAAGGGACTTCAGAGTTTTTGGTAAACAGTTATACATTTCAATACACTGATAGGATGGAGAGTTCTCAAATTTTCGTGTCCTATGCTTCGGCACAAGCAGGATGTCCCGATTTCTTGTCCGATATTCATGGTTATCGGACAATTTAGACCATTTATCAACATTTTCCCTGGCATAAACCAAACATTTTAGAATATAAATGCATGGCAATGTCAACAAACTGTGAGTAATGAATGTGGGTCGACATGATGTACGAGCACTGAGATTGAACATTCGACGTATAATTCGTTTCTGGGCAACAAAAGCTCTGTTGAAGTCTACACAGTTACCTCAGACTAGGATACTATAAGAAAGTTGGCAATAGGCAAGGCTATAATAGACTTGAATTAGTGAACCGAGGGGCAGGGAATCCCTTACTCTATTTATGGCAAAATATGAAGAGTTCAGCTTTTTGCATAGCATATCAATATGCGTAGACCAGCTCATTCTTTATCCATGTATATACCCAAGAATTTACAATGGTCGGAAGAAGTTATTACGAAATTTGAATAACGTAACTCAAAAATATCATCAGGAATGCCCCCTGAACCAAAACGCATGCAAACTGTCTTGTTGACATTTACAATAACTCTGTTAGCCCGGCACCAACGAGTGAACTGCTCAATAATAGCTTCACACGCACAGCGAAGCTCCTCCCTACTCCGTGCTGAAACTACAACCGAAGTGTCGTCAGCAAAGAGAATTAACAAAAAAAGAGCAATGTGAAGAGGTAAGTCATTAATAGTTCATTATTCAGAGGTCCTTAATTTCTTTGGCACACCTCCGGTTTTCCGAGAAGAAATGTTTGAAGAAGAGCATAATCGAAATTTGGCACAAAAGCAGTGCTAATATTCTGCACTAGGTAGTAAAGCTATATGTTCCAAGGAAAAATCGTTCTTTAGTTCTAAAATATTCTTTTGAAATTCCAAATTCATATTTAATTGCTCATATTCTGTATGAAATCATTCAATTCAGAATACATCTCGAATTTGAAAAGAATATTTTAGAAGTGACTAACAACTTTGCATCATTGGACAATACAGCTTTCCTACCTAGTGCGGAATACTCTCACTGCTTGTGAGCCAAATTTTGATTATGCTTTCTTCAAAAACGTTTTTTAGGAAAACCGGAGGTGTGCCAAAAAAATTTAAAACCTCTGAATAATGACATAGTATTGAAGAATCTGAAATGAATGAGAAAGTTTTGGAAAAGCAATGTACAGGGTGTTTTTTTTTTGGCACATCTCCGGTTTTCCGATAAAAATGTTTGAAGAAGAGCATAGTCGAAATTTGGCACAAAAGCTGTGATAATATTCTACACTAGGTAGTGAAGGTGTATAATATTCCAAGGATGCAAAGCAATTCTTAAATTTTAAAATATTCTTTTTAAATTCCAAATTCATATTTGATTGCTTATATTCTGTATGAAATCATTCAATTCAGAATATATTTCGAATTTGAAAAGAGTATTTAAGAAGTGACGAAAAACTTTGCATCCTTGGACAATACAGCTTTCGTACCTAGTGCGGAATACTCTGTCTCACTCCTTGTGAGCCAAAGTTCGATTATGCTCTTCTTCAAAAATAAAAACCGGAGGTGTGCCAAAAAAATAAAAAACCTCTGAATAATGACATATTATTGTAAAATCTGAAACGAATAAGAAAGTTTTGGAAAAGCAATGTACAGGGTGTTTTTTTTCAACTGCACAGTCAGTCTGAAATTCTGAAATTATCATAATTACAACCCTGTATTTTGGGAGATTGTTCCTATTATTGAATTTACTCATTCAGATTGTTCTACACTGAAAATTTCATCGAAATTTGATGAGCCTTACCAAAGTTATTAATAAAAGTAGAATCATTTGGAGCGAAATTTCGACATTGTCTTTTTTGGAAAAATTTTCTCGGGAAACTAGAAGTGTGCCAAAAAAATTTGAAACTCTCGAATAATTACTTATTATAGTAGAATCGTAAACAGATAGCGTCGTTTAGGAAACGCGATGTACATACAGGGTGTTTTTTCAACCTGCAAAGTTGATCTGGAATTATTTCAAAAACAACCGCTTATTTTGAAGAAAATTTCTAATGAATGTGCTCATCGATATTGTACTTCGCTGAAAATTTCATTGAAATCAAATAAGTCACACCAAAGTTTTCAATAAAAGTAAAATCGGTCGAATCGAACAAATCACCCTGTATATTCTCAATAGCGACCCCCAACCATAAACCAAACATTGTTCGGAGACTGTCTCGACTAGTGTATACTTATCCCAAAATCTGACGGTCTCCTCCAGAATCATCCTGTATACACATGAAATCTGAAATCTATTTTTGAATGATATTCATAAAAAAAAAATGCCCCCCCTGTTTGTTGGATGCCATGGCTTAGGTTGATCTTATTCGTGATCCGGACGCGACTGCCTCCACTATATTATCTGTTCCTTCAATGTAAAGGTTAATCATGTTCCAATGAGCAATGAAACCCTTTCCGTAGTGTATCCCTCAGACTACACTCAGCCAAGTGAACTCGAATAAATTGTCTCGTCACCACCCACAATAAAACCTTGGGTGAAACAGTGACCAAGCTCTCGCTGTAACTCCAAGTAAATCCGCTTGATGTTTCGTCTTAATCAAGACATCAAAGGATTTTTTACCTCAACTACGCGGTATTTGCAATCTTTTACAACGGAACAGCTTCATTTTTGTTTTGACGTGTACGTCAAGACTGGAGATTTGATTCGTTGCGACTGAATTTTCTAAATCTGCGAGGACGTTTCGCTAATTAGAAAAAAGATGTCAGTTGTTTCATTTCTCATTTTCAATGGAAATGCTTGTTGTCTTTAATGAGCATCGCTGGGATACAATTATGTGTTCGACGTATTCGTTATTTCGGGTTTTAACGAAAAGACTATTATATTTTGAGCGACCGCTACTATTTAATTAATGAATGCTGGTGAATAATGATCCCCATGTTCAGGATTGTCCTCCACATCCTTATAATGAACTGGAGTTCGTAAATGGAGGGGTTGAGCTATATCATCATCAATTGGGGTACCAAATCTATCTTAGATACTCATACATTGAAATTATGGTTGATTCTTCACTAATTTGAATATTGAACTTATAATATTGGGAACGTACCTATATACTTTATAATGAATGATTATGAAGAGATGGTTTGTACAAAAAACATTCGTGAAGAATTCCTAATGGGCTCCATGCACTATTCGATGGCCTGCAGTTATTGGCCGGACACTCTTTCGAGATGAGCCACACACCTATCAGGTAGCAGTGGGGTTGTTACGTTATGCTGACTGATTGTTTTGACCAACGTAGAGTTAACAGCAGAACGATCGATCTAACGTCGGTCATAGGACTGTCCGTCCCTGGCCGGAGGTTCTCTTTCTACACATTATAGTTGAGTTCCGCTATTCCTGTCCAGTACTTGTCAGTAAATTTTGACAGTCGATTTTACTGGCGCTGCTATAGTAATTCTTCCTATCAGTACGAAGCGTTTCCAAATTACTGGTACTGGCAAGTACTGATTGGGAATATCGGAACGCAACATATAAGTCAGCTAGCTGTCACCTGACTCGTACACGACGAATTCAACGATAACGTTAAACGTTACCATAGTGCAGCTCGATCGGTCATTATTGGAGGTAAAGGAATATGTATGATTTGGTTGATATTGGCCCATCATATAAGATGTCTCGAAAGAAGTTTTATATTTGTTCAGCTTACTGTGTGAACGACAGGCATCTGGGGGGCGCGAGGGTCATGTTAATCGGTTGCCTGGCTCTTGGCGATTCAGTTGCTATGGAGCCTTTCGCGATACTATTCGCGAACTATTGCACGATTAAATTTCTGCGGGATCAGAGGTTTATGTCACTTGAATGATGCACCAAGCATTCCTCTCATTCGGAGTTGGGTGAAGAAGTTTGAGGAGACTGATTCAACACTAGGTAAACCAAAATCCGAACGACCAAGGTCATTGATAACGGAAAAGAACGAGGAATGGACTAATCAGTATGTTCGTGATGATCCTGACCTCTCTATTTGGACGCATGCAAGTGCTTTGCATCTGCACAGATCATCGCTACACAGCATTCTGCACAAAGATCTAAAGCTGCATCCCTATAAAGTCCAATTATTAGTGCAAAAACTAAAACACCAGGATGCCAATCAGAGGCTAGAATTCGTAAACCAAGCAAATGACCGCTCACAAACATTTAACGTCTTATTCTCCGATGAGGCTCATTTTCATCTTAACGGGCACGTGAACAAACAGAACTGTCGCTATTAAAGTGCAAGCAATCCCAAATGTAAGCATGAAAAACCCCTTCATTCGCCAAAAGCGACCGTACGAACTGCAATGTCACCGCGAGGAATTATCGGTCCATACCTTTTTGAAGATGATAACGGGACGTGCTCTTACAGTAAATTCAAAGCATGATGTCAGGATGTTAGATGAGTTTTTGTTGCCTGAACTGCAAAATTTTCTTTGCTATTATCAAAGAACATGGTTCCAGCAGAATGGAGCAAAGTCACACACGTCCAATAGGTCTCTGCCATGAATTCGTGAAATTTTTCCAGGCCAATTAATATCGAGAACAGGTGACATGAAATGCCGGCTCGCAGTCCTGATTTGAGTCTTATGGACTTTTTTCTGTGGGGTTTCCTAAAATCTAAAGTCTTCATTAATAAACCAACCTCCCTGGACCAGTTGAAACACAATATTCTCCACGAAATTGGAGGCATTGGAGCCATCACGGAGCCTACATTGAGAAATCTCAATGTTGGATTGAATGAATGTCGCGATCGCGAGGGAAATCTTTTAAACGACATTATTTTCAAGAAATTCCCAAAGAGTGTACTCTAATAATTAATGTATCGATTTCTGAAATATAATTTTTTTTTTGAGACACTTCGTAGTTTCAACTTCTTGAAATACTCAAGAGATACCGCCTTGGTAACCAATTTGAACATGTGCGCTTGAGCTATTGGTTTCACGCCAGTGCTTCTCCAAAATTTTTTCGACTCTGTACTGCTGGGAAATTTTTCAGTTCCTTGAAGTTAAATATCTTATGACCTAAATCTTGAATATAATTTAAAAAAAAAGATTCTTCTGTAATACTTCCAGATAAAATCTTCCGATATTTATATCTTACAATAACATTTTATTGTCTTCAACGTACTACGTATGAATGACAAATTGAATTATTGTATCAACTGACATAAAATGATTGAAGTGACTTGAAAAAACGGTAACATAATAAAATACAATACAAAAATAATACTAGACACATATTTCATCTTCCATCCTTCTATTAAGAATCCTCAGTAGCATCTATTGTTCATTATACAGGGTGAGTCTTTAAGTTGTAGATTAATTTTAACCCTAGGTTCCTCTCATCAAATAAAACACTTTTTTTATTTACCATTTTTCCTGATTCAGTCCGGGTAAAAAGATACAGGCTGTTGAAGGTTCCAATAAAAAAACAGTCTTTCTTTTGTAGCTTTGACATGGTTTCTCCGAATGGAATGAATTTTCGTGTGAAGTTCGCTATGACTATGACTCGTATTCTACAGTTATCAATATCATCTAACTTCAGACAGTTTTCTGGTTATAGACTACTGATTCATAAAAATCAAAGAAATTAGCATGAATAATGCAGATAAAGTTTACGTTAAGTCATTATAAGAATCCTCAATTATTTAAGAACACTTAATTATTCCTTATTTTTTCTCCTCAAACGAACCGTTTTCGAGGTATTCATCGTTGAATGTTAAAAAATCTGATAAAAATTCGAGACATTGTCTTATTTTTGTGGACCCGCCCCTGAGCTAGTAAAGACTGTGAATTGAGCTATGCTCACCTTTACCCGGAACATAGAATACACAGGAATATTCATCTATTTCTCATAGACCAAATATTATGTCTATGCTATTTCGTGACCAGACCACAGATATAACCCATGTTTATAAAGTCTTTCCATAGAATTCTAGAGTTCAATTAATATTTTTAGGTTAATTGAGTGGTTTCTTATAATTAGTTTATAAATTTGATGAAGATTAGAATAATTATGGAATTTTCAATATAAGAATGGACAAGATTGAAATTGTGTAGAATCTCAGGCTGGAAACAACTGGATATTGCACGAATTTTAAGTGGAAGATTAGTGTTTCAATGATTAAGTGTAGTGAAATATTTTTTTCACAATAATACCGCGGAAAGCACCAAATCATAGGAACTAAGTGAGTAAATGAGTTTTCCCAATCATATTTCTCTGAATGTCAAGCAATGGATTGATTTCTCTGCAATAAAAATCACCGTAAGTGATATCTGTGTTGAACTTGCAAACAAAGTTCAGGAGTGTATTAGCACATTCAGAAATATTCAAATGCTTATAACTTTTTACCAGAGCCGAATCTGGAAAAATGGCGAATGAAAAAAGTGTTTTATTTGATGAGATGAATCTACGGTTAAAATTAATGAACAACCTGAAGACTCACCCTGTATTTTGAAATCTTACCACGTGTATTCACTATGTAAAAGAATTACAGAAAAATATGTATTTTCTAATGATTGTATCAATAACCTGTATCAAGTAGAAAAGTTTGAATTTTATGTTTGAAATGCAACAAAAATTTTTTTGAGTCATTATCAAGTATCATATAATTTTTGAAGTGTTGTTTATTACATTTCATTTACCGAAGGAATAGTTGGTGTGAAACTCTCATTTGACAAGCTTGTCACGGGTTCTAGTTCAGCTGAGTCTGTTTGTAATCAGGTGTTTTAATAATAGGAATTGAATTTGTCATTCCTACGTTGAAGAACGTTGAAGACAATAAAGTATATTGTAAGATATCAATATCCATGCATAACTGCAGATATTATATGAAAATTTGTATTTTACGCGCTTCTTCTGGGAAACAGCACGTTATCGTTGCATCACAATGTCTGTTAATTTCGAATTTAGAGCTGAAATCGGTCTCAAACGACTAGTTTGGAATAGTTTTTGTGTTACAGCCATTTGGAATTTAGGCTTTTCAATAACTCGTCAAATATTTATCTGATCTGAATGAAACTTGGTTGGAAGATGAATAATGTCAATGAGAAGAATTATTCATAGAAAAACTTGAAAAAATATTTTTATTTCATTTTAATTTCACTGAAATTTCTAAGTCGCCATTTCGCAATGTGAACAAGCGGGTTAAAGCTGCTGACTTTTTTTAATCATTGTATCAATGACGTCTATCAAGTAGACATATTGAAATTCAATGTTCGAATATAATTGAGTGGTGTTGATAACTATACGTTGAAAAACGAATGTTTCTTATCCCTTCAACTATATGGAGCACATTCATATAAAAAATCACTGCTGGTAATTCAAATTCAGCTTTCAATCGATCAGATAAATTTCCAATTGTTTTTACATCCCCACCATTGATCTTTACACTGCTATTGCACAAAAACTCAGTTGAATTCCGATTCGAAAGAAACCAAATATCGTTGAAATATAATCCAATTACAGTTCAAATTGGAAAAAGCCCCTATTCGAGCACTCGGAATAGTTGTGGAGCGTCCCTTTTTCACGGTATGCTAGATTTTTCGAACTGAATGCACAGTTTGATAGCAATTACACAGTTCGTTTGGTATCATATGGATTTTAATTATGTTTGTTCATTACGATTAACTTGTGGTATACAGTGATTCGTTCGAGAAGGTTTCCGTTTTAATATGAATTCATACCTGATATTTTATGTGAAATAAAGAAATCTAAAAAATCACTGCCGTGAAGGCAGCAGCTTTTGCGCGCAATCTCAATGGAGATCACCGCTTTGTCAACGAATTTGAACATTAGCGCAAAAGCTGCTGCCTTCACAGCAGTTTTTTCTGAATTTGTTCCGATAAAGTACTGGATTTCAAACCGATCTAATCTGTATTTTCGGAAATATTGGGAAAATAAAATTTTGAATAGGTATATCTACGGCATCATTGGGCAGATTTTACCCATTCACGAATTCGACCTTCGGAATTAAGTCCCAAATCTTCTCTACAAATATCGAGTTTCTAAGTAGTTTCTTCCGGAAGTTATTGCTATTGCGGTCGGCCACGATACGATATGCGAGTTGAATATTATACTTTGTCCACGACGTCAATGATAACATTGGAATAATTGCTCAGAAACAGCTACATACGTCAACGAGAATATTAATAGTATACACATTGAAAAAAAACAACCATATAAACAGAATAAACAAAAATGAAACATAAGAGAAATGGTAAATAATCAAGTACACCAATAAAATAAAATAAACAAGTAGAATATCATGGCATACTTAAATCAATAGATTTCAACGAAACATATTTATCGATGAAGAATACAAGCATCGATTCAATATAAAAGCTCCAAACTTTTCATCAAATTGTTTCATATATAATGAAGGTAAATCAATAGGCAATATAGAACAGAGCAAGCTAGCGACTTGAAACGCGGCGGTAGCTAAGTGGTTAGAGCGCAAGCCCCATGATCGTAAGGTCTGGGGTTCAAGCCCTTGGCCGGGAAATAACTTTTCCGGTTTTTAGGGGACCGTCCAACCATTCGCTGTTGGGTAAACAATTTACAGTGCTGTTCCTAACGTGGCGCAAAGAATTAGTAACAAAGCCTACACAGAACACACCCGGTATCCTAACTCGCACAAGCTTTAAGCTTCTGAGGGGCATCGTTGAAGCCTAGGATATTCGGAAAGAATACAGTACAGAAACATTTACGGTAGCTCGCGCATCGTAATGCCGCAGTTGAGTTCGTTAATGGGTCGAACCGGCCAAATGGTTTCGGGGTTATAGCCATTTGAATTTTAAGTTATTTCTCTGACAATTGAGAAACTACTAGAGAGGTTGGATTGAAACTTGGCAGTTAGTTGGAGCATGGAGACGAACAACTTCAGCGAAATTAAAAAACTTAATTAAAAAAAATTTTCTCCAGAATTTTTTTTTTCAGAAAATTTTAATCTGCTCCTACCTTGAGCTTTATATTTTACAGCAGTGTACGAAATTTAAATTCGATACGATTAAGATTTTCGGAGATATTACAGAAAAATATGTACGAAATTTCGTGTTTTTTTCTCGATATCGTTGTTTTTTTTGGTATAACTCAAGGAATGCTGATTCAATCATGATGAAACTTGGCAGCTAGTTTGACGATGCTGGAGAACAACTTCGTGAAAATTTCGCTTTGATCGTGTTATCAGAACAACTTGAAAAAAAAAATTAAAACTTTTTTTTCAAATATTCAAGGTTCTGTGATCTTCTCGTCATGTTATCCTCATTCAATTCTGTAGAAACCTTCGAACTGTTATTTTTTTATGAAGTAATGGATTTCAATTTCATATAATCTGAATTTTTGGAAATATTGGGAGAATAAAATTTTTAATGGGTATATCTGCGAAAACATTGGGTGGATGTGAAGGCCGCAGCTTTTGCGCGCACGTTCAAAGGATAAGTTGAAATCATGAAATTTCAAATAGGCATACCTCTGAAACTTTTGGAAATATAATAGAAATTAATGAGCTCAACCTACATATTCAAGCTCCAAACTTGAGAATTTGAAGACTTCAGGTCAGCATTGAATTCGACCACAGTTTAATCGTTGAAGATTATCATCGGCTCAAAATTGAAAAAATTTTTGGCGAAATTGAAACACTCTTTCTAACAAGAAGCAACTCCTGGGGATGAAAAAAATAGCCGACAAGTATGTAAAGCACGTTTACATCGAAAATCACATTAGATTATCTAAAATCCCCTCAAACAAAATTAAATTTCCAATAGTCCTAGTAGCAAAGATGTAATCTTCAATTGGTCCTAATAACACGGTGATGCAAAAACAAGATCGGTTTGTACAACAATTCGAAAGTATACCAGATACCATTGAAATAGAATAATCCGATTACGGTTTGAATAGGAAAAAGGACCTGTTCGAGAATTCAGAATAGTTTTGGATTGTCCTTTTTCACGGTATGCGACACTGTTCGAAACGAATACACAGTTTAATGGCAATTACGCCGTTCACATATCCAGCACAGGTTCATTTCATGGAAGAGGCAGCGATATAATCCAAACAATGGACGGGAGATGAGCTATTGGATTATATTTGAAAGAAGTTACGGAATTCTGTTGTGCTGTATCAATTTCATGAACGAAATTGCTGTTGCAGTTGGGACATGAAGCTTTCACAGTTTGATGCAATATGTTTTGGCTCGTTTTTAGTTCACTATTTTTGGACCGTAAACCCTTTGAAGAGGCCAACGAACAATTAGAGGCCTGTGGTATTCACAAATCAAATATTGAAGCTTCCCTTACATTTTTAAATTGGCCAAATGGCAATTTTAAATTTTGCCAGCTTGTTCAAAATCCTCATCTCGGACTTCAGCGTCTTAAGCTTTGAATGAAGTTCTCCATCAAAAATACCCTTGAGTAAAAAATAGTATGAGTTGGTATGTAGGGTTAAGGCTGATTCTCACTATACGTTCCGTATCCTTCCAGTATCCTTCCCATAAAACATTATATCTTGTAAATGAATCGATATAGGCACACTATACGTTCCATTCAAGTTCCGTCTAAATGACATTTTTGCCTACTAAATTTTGACATAAATCATACGGAAGGGATACTGAAAGTTTACGGAACGTATAGCGAGAATCAACCTTTAGTTGGATTTAGGAGAGTGTCAGCCAAAATCAGATAATGAAATTGATAATACAAGTTTTTCATTATTGGAAAACATAAATACCAAATATTTTTCGCAAAAAATATACGAATGCAAAGCGGTGAAGTTCAAAATTTGTCTTCATTTAGTTATTCAAATGTTTATCTCTTATACAAAATCTCATCTAATATTCAATATTTTTGAAGTGTGAGATTGCATATATTATAGTTTTTTATGGAAATGGAACGAGAAAAGATAAAAATATGACAATTCGTGCTACATGTAAGAGAACTAATAAAGCCTTAGTGACCGTAACTTTAAACATGGTTATAACTCCTTTGGGAGTTATACTAGGTTATAAATCTTCAACTCCCTCTAATGTATTTACAAAAACAAACCGACAATTGTCGAATTTTCAAGTTCGCAAAACACACTCCTGTATCATCATAAATTTTTATCATTGAGTTTTATATTAACAACTTCAGGCTGTAAGAAAAATAAATCAATTCACTCAGACTAGAATGTAGAAGAATAAATACATATCATGTCTTGAAACTAAACCAACATCATACTTTCAATACGGTTAATTTTCAGCCGCTACTGCAATTTGTCATATTTTTTTTTGTTTATACTTTGGTTCCGACTTTATCGGTAGTAGTACGGCATAAGCTTTCTCAGCCTGTAGCAACAAATCGCCCTGAATCTCAACTCTCTCCAAGCTTTCATTCATTTTCACGAATGAATAAGTTTGACAAATATTTACAAACTCGTCAGTTGATATATCCATGGTAATCATCTCTATATACTTTTTCTTAAAGAACGTTTATTTGCTTTCGAAAACCAACATAATTTGGTTTTCATACTTCATCAGTATGAAATAATATCAATAAAGTATCTATCAGAGGAGTTATTGAATGTTAACAACCTCGGGCAACTTACAATCCCTCGACACTGACGTCCCTTGGGATAGAAATCTGTTGCCCTCAGTAATTAACATTCCAATAACTCTTTTGATATAAATAACTTTGAATAATGTTATATTCTTGTTACTTAGGATTTATTTTACTATCTGAGAGGACATTACTTTGCTGTGAATTTTGATAGAGACCACGAGTAAGGGTATTAGTTAGGACAGAAGTGAGAAACAACTCAAGAGTTTTCAATACGAAATCAAAACACTGCAGGTACCAAGAATTATACATGTTCTGATATCTGTCACACAAAATTTGATTCAATTATTTTATGCATATTCAAAAAGATTTGATTATGTCAATAATAGTGATTATTTAGACCACGAAACAAGAGAAATTATACAAACGACTATCAATCGACATATACATTGAAAAATTTATAGTTGTTATCTCTGAACAAAAATTAAATTCTGAAATGTCCTAAATCAAATGGAGAAAGAAAAAATTATCAGCATCCTAGCAGAAATACCTTTCATTGAAAAAAGAGGGCTTGCTGATTTTTATGCATGGGTATCATACTATCAGGAGATTGCAGAATCTCGAAGAAGAGCTGCCTTATATGGAATTGATACCTGGAAGGGTAACCATTCCGGCAACGAACTTTAATGACAGCAGTTTTGTGATTATAGTGATTCGTAATTCAGAGAAACATGAAAGAATAAATGATATCTGAATAATGCTAAATTAGAAGATGTAAATTTGAAATTAATTTTGTTACGAAATCTTCTCTGGTCATGTGAATTCTTCAAGAACGAATGGAATTGATCACAAAAATTTGAAGGAATACGGCATCTGAGTAGTATAGAGATCATTTCCAGATTTCATGAATATCCTATTGGTGCAGTATTTTCATTTGTCGAGTGGAATGGTATATTTTTCAAATCATCTCATGGCTGAAATTTATTTACAAAAAATTTGTTGGTGGTATTGAAAACTATTTTGAGTACTGAGAATTAGGCAAACAAGCCAATAATTCGACGTAACTATAGATTTTGAATAACGAATATTAAATTCACGAGATTGAAGAGTATTTATTCATGGATTTCACAAAGCCACAGTAATCGTACGATTAACAGATTACTCAGTCAAATTGGATCGGCCTATCAACGTTCGAATTTTGGTTCCACGAAATTAATCACTTCGTCGAATACATCGATCTATTAACCAAAACGGAACCACTTAAAATGGATGAGAATTAGGTATTCTGTTTCATTTTCGTGCGTACTGCGTGTACATGAAACTTGCCTAATGTTTTGTTGATGAAATTCAAACTGAACTCAACGTGAAGTTACTGTTGAGCGGATTCGAAGATGAAGAGATTTGAGAGAATATAGCTTATTACTTTAAAAAAGCAGTACTATATTGATATTGTAAAAACTTCTACGAATCAGGGATTACAGACGAAAGTCAATGTCAGATCAGGCATCAATCTCTTTCCGAGTTACGATAGAGGATTTTAACAACAAGAATGATGTATTCAAAATAATTCTGGTGTAACTAACAAGTTGAGGCTTTCAAATAATCCTAATGATAGATTCCCCTTTTTCAATATCAAAGCCATTTTCTATAGTTGCAAAATGGATCAGGATCCAGAGTCGATCACTTACTTTGTCGGATTCTTCGGAAGTCGATGTTACTTGGTTCAAATGTTAGCTCTAGCTTTCATCTTTCACCCAGCAGAAAATTTAAAAAATGACTCAATTTTTTTGCCGACTTAATAAACGTTTATGGCTTTTCAAGACTGGATATATAAAACACATGCAAATCGCAATGTACAATCTTCATCTTGACTGGTATGAAATGAATTTATTTGCACCAGAATTAAGCCAACCAAGAAAATAAATAAAACCTAATATAAATTTTTTCGATGAAACTCATACCCAGTACCAAGTCATCGAAATTAAGTTTCGAAAGAAATACAATCTCCATATTCAATTGCAAAGTGAAATCAATATCAATTTATAGATAGTGCCTACGAAAGTAGAAAGGAAGAAATAGTTTCGGAATATTCTTTTATTTTGTTTCATGGACAATTTCAATCTTCAATTGAGCAGTGTAATCAATACTGAATTCTAGTAGTGCCTCGATATTAATGTTCACGATATTCCCAAAAATTAAAAATCCCGTCAAACTTTACTCAACTAGTGAAAACACTTCACGAAAAGACTTACATCTACAATATTCTCAAGAATCAAAGAAGGTTTTGAGACCACGAAAAATTTCGTGAAAAATTACTTCCATAATGATAAGATACCATACGCTACCACTGAACAAGTGCAAATACTTCCCCGAAAGAACTGAAAATAATTTGAAGTTAGGACATAATCGAACAATTGGCTGATTTTGTGAAATAAACCCTCAGTTACCAAATTCATTTCGCAACAATCTGAGACAATTCAGTCAAGGAAGGTTATTAACATGACTAAAATTGGTAGGTTAAATCAAAAAAAATTTTACTGATAAACTAATAATATGAGTACATCCTAACGCTGTTTGATTTCCTGGAGTGTCATCTATCCAAGAAAAACTTGAGATCTAAAAAATTAATCAAAGTTCAATTTCTAGAATGAAATGAAGATTTTCATTGTTGTTATCCACAATTTCCCAATAAACGAAAGGAAAATTCGGAAACGGAAGCTGTTATCTGAATGTAAAGAGAATATTCCGAAAATGACTAAACGATTTCCGTTGTTGTTCTCCACTTTTTCCTAACGCACGAACGGGAAATTGCGAAAATGGAAGCTGTTACCTGAATGGAAATAGACCCTATACCACATTCGTGACAAGAAGCTGACTAACGTAGCGAAATATATTCCCGCAAGATCTCATTCGATCTCAATGTTTCAGATATTCTGGGCACCAAGACTGACAATATTAAGACGGAATATCCTTCAGGATAGTTCTCTTGAATCATTTTTTTGAATTTCGTTCCATGGAAAAGTTTCAATTTTAAATCTGTCAATGCAATCAATATTGATTCGTCAAGGTGCTTCAATTTTTTTGTCCACTATATTCCCAAGCATATACGAGGAAATTTTGACAAAAATTAAAAATTATAAGTATTTCAAAAAAATATTAAATTCTGGATTATACAAAGAGGCTGCAAATATGCGAAAACATTGATAAATCAAAACTTAAGAAGAGGTGTAAATGATAGAACTTACACCTCTATTTGTGAATACTCTACCCGATTTGTGAATACTCTTCCCGATTTGTGAATACTCTACCCGATTTGACATCTGGATTTATAGCTTGGAATGTTTTTGGTTTATATTTTATATTGTAACTTTGAGTTTACTATATGGAGAAAATTTCGAATCGATCAATTGAATTAAAATTAATATGTGAAGTTGCTCTGATTTTTCTGTCCACTATATTCTCAAGAATCAAAGTAGGTGTTCAGCCCACAAAAAATTCTTGTAGAATATTTTTCCATAATGACAATTCGAAAACTGTACGCTATGACACAATAATCCAATAGCATTTTATTTTTCACTTATGCATAACCTTGTGTGATTACAGGAGTCCCCTGTCCTTCAAAAACCAACCCACTATAAATAGATTAACTTATATGATATGGAATGAAAATCAATCGAAATTCAATTCTGAAAATGGATTAACGATTTCTATTCTTGCTTTATTCATTTTCCTGAAAAGGGAACGGTAAATTGTCAGAATGAAAGCTGTAACCTGAATGGAAATAGGATATACTCCAACACCCAAATGGGCGCGTATCCATTTATGTCATAAATAGATTACTAAAATATCGAAATCTATTCCATTTATTCCACATTGATTTCCAAACTTCAAGTATTCTGGGCAAGAAGGCCAACAATATCCTTCTGGATAATTCTGTTGATTCATTTTTTGAACTTGTTTCATGGAAAAAATTTCATATCGATCAAATGAATCAATATTAATTTGTGAAGGTGCTTCGATTTTTCTGTCCACTATATTCTCAAGAATCAAAGTGGCTTTTCAGCCTACAAAAATTTATCATAGAATATTTTCCATCATGACAATTTGAAAACTGTACGCTATCACTAAATAAGTTAACATACTTCCCCGTAAGACCTGAGACTGTATTGAAATTAAGACATAATGAAACAATGGGCTAATTATTTGGAAGATACATCTGTATAGCACTCAGATATCAAATTTGTTCCGAAACAATGACAAAAGATTAACGGCCGGTTTTACAAAACTTTGATTGCCCGATCAAGGGATTGATTGTCAGCCAACAGTGAATTCTGTGCTCGATTTCATTTTATTTTCAATCCAACTATCGAATGAAAACCTTAAACAACGAGTTGATTGAACGTCAAAAGTTTTGTGAAACCGACTGTCAGTCTAGGAAAGTGAGTATGACACGAGTGGGTGTTTGAGCCAATAATTAAAAGAAAATTATAACTTGTGGACTAATAATAAACGAATATCACATATATAATTTATTTGTAATCCTGAATTATTTTAAAGTCTATCAACCAGATACTTATGACACCAAACAGAGCTATGATCGACTAATGAAAAAAACCTAGAAAAGCACTGACTTGAAGTCAGCAGATTTTACGCGCTTGTTTTTTTCCGTCTTTCTTCTGAAAAGAAAAGAAAATTTTTTTCATGCATAATTCTCCTGATTGATACTGTCCATCTTCCAACCAAGTTTCATTTCGATCAGATACATATTTTTCGAGTCATTGAAAAATCAAAATTTCATATAGCTAGCTGTAATACAAAAACCATTCGGCAGATTCGGCCCATTACCGAACCTAACCGAGATATTTAGGATCATAACCTGACCTGAAAATTTCGAGATTCTTGGTCTTTCCTTTCGGAAGCTACAGCACACACGGCCGGACGGACAGAATTAACTTTGACCCCAGATTATTCTTCAGGGAGTTCAACTCAATCATTCAAGACCATTTTTGGCTCAAAATTCGAAAATTACAGATAACTTGACGAAATTAATAACGAGCTGTTCCCTAGAACAAGCGCGTAAAAAGTCAATATGCGACTGACACAAATATTCGAACAGGAAGAAGTTATGAGAAAATACGAACGGGAACAAAACAACAAACCCACAAGGGAAATAGAAGTAGTCAGTGTGATATCAAGAACAGAGGAAAAGTCAGAATCTGCAATATTTTGGAAATCAGAATATGCGCCGACGTAATCCGACGTGAAATAAATAATTTTGCAACAAATCGAAGAAAAATTGGAACTATCAGAAGCAATATATTGACGATAAAAGTATGTCAGAGGAGCAACAACTTTGTGAAGAAATTTACTATATTACCGTCGAAAAAAAGCTGACGGCACAGTGCAAATTCCAGTCAAGACCGACCGAGTGAACTTAAGTAATTCGATACCTAGAGCGATGTCGAGGTTACTACAACAAAATCAAATAGTAACCAATCACGACCTGGGACAACCTTACGTTCAGTTCATGAACGAATACCAGAAACTAGGATATATGACCCCGGACTTGAACGATGGAAAATACTATATATCACACCAAGCAGTCATTCGTGATGATAGCACTACCACTAAACTGAGAGTCGTTCTTGATGCATCATGCAAAACTACAAAAGGAATAAGTTTGAATAAAACTATGCTAATTGGTTTCAAATTGCAACTGGAAATAATTGACATACTGTTACGATGGAGAACAAGGAAAATCGCCTTTAAGCCTTTAAAATTTACCGGCAGATAAAACTACAAATGGAATTAATGGAGATCTTCAACTCAGCTGGATTCACAATAAGTAAATGGTCAGGAAGCATCAAAAAACGAATTGAAGTTTTACAAACAGAAATCCGACACAGGGAAAGGGCTCTTTAGCTCAGATAAACCAAAAAAAATCTATAGGAAAGTACTGACGTGAGGTCAGGAGCTTTTACGCGCTTGTTCAAATTGTAACTATTAGAGTAACACCTAGGTCCGTATTGCTAATCTCTACCTGATAACGAAGTTTCAATCTGATTGCATTTGTACTTCTTGAGATATTGCGGAAATAACATTAAAATTCCAAATAACAACGAAATTTGGCACATTTTTTTGTCCTTATATCTCCATAAATATATATCTGATCGGATTGAAATTTGAAACATTGTTGTTAAATACTGACACTAAGGTTCGTGCCAAATTCCATTGAAATCTAATCAATAGTTTCAGAGAAGAAAAATGTTCCATAAAAACTTTTTAAATTTCCTAACAATTAGTTCCAAACGAAATTCTGCTATAAGTTGCGCGTTGGTATTCCAGAACTGTCCACGAAGTTTCAATTTGATTGAGTTAATAGTTCATGAGATATCGAGGAATTAACCTCAAAATTTCAAATGGGCGTAACGCCGAAACTATTCAACTGATTCCACCCATTAACGAACTCAACCGAGAGATTTGGAATCCAAACCTAATCTGACAATCTCAAGTCGCTTAGTCTTTTCTTTCGAAAGATAGAGCACATACGGCCGGACGGACAGAATTGAATTTGACCAGGGATTCTTCTTCAGGGAGTTCAACTCAATCGTTTGAGACCATTTTTGGCCCAAAACAGGCATTGTGACAAAATGATAACGCGCTGTTCGCTAGAACAAGCGCAGTGTTTCGTGCTGGTCGCGGCAAACCTGACTACATCCAGGAATATGTCAAACATATCACGAAAACGCTGCAAATTTTACACAAGGGTTTATTATTTTCTCAATTTAATAACCCAATACCAATGATATCTCAAATCAATCGTATATATTATTTATAACTCATTGGTTTTCCACCAAACGAAAATCAATTCCATGAAGAAATTCATGTGAAATATTTAAATTCAATAGTAACTACAAAATTATCCACGTCGAAACCAAAAGTACCTACATAACTCCTAGAGTCGTTAGAAATCAATAGGTACAACACCCGCAAAATCCTATTGAATGAACAAACAGATGTGAATAGCTCTCCACTACTGAATATTTTTCTGTAACCTAAAAACTCTGTGGCAAACCCCAATTTATACCTACTCTCACTTTTACGCTTTTGTATAATTATTTAGGCACGTTCCGGACCATATTTAAACCTTGTTGTACTACATACCATCAGTCAGTAAAATGTAGATACCCGAAGAAGATTTTTAGCAACTTTCTTCGTGTTTTTTGTGATTCCGTAGTATTACTATGAGTGTTGTGATTTCCCCGCCGAAGTCCAACAACACACCGTTAGGATCTGGCGTCTAGGAGGTTCGAAAGTTTTCAAAATCAAACTAAACGGTTAAACAAAACACACTTTAATTCGATTCCTAGTTGTAAAATGAATATACTAGACTAGTGCCGATACGAAATAATCGATCGTGTGAAAATATGAACAAAAACGTAAAAAACCTATTTTAAATATTTGAGCCGAGCCTCGGCGTTTTCGACCTCAAGCTTATCGCTTCCAATTCCGATCCCGACTAACTTATGTCTGGAATTTTCAAATATCTCCAAGGATAAATCTTACATGCCTACATATGTCTATGTTTATAATAACGCACAAAATCACTTGAAGGGCGAACCGCCCTAGCTCGCTCGAAAAGTGAGACCAATGCAGGTGGCCGCACAGGACCGTATTCCCTAATTATCTGGGGACAAATCTGTCGAGTTACGACAATGAGATGGAGTTTTTATGTCCGACTGATCATCAGAATTATCAGTCGTGTCACCGATATAATCAATTACCGTATCCATGTTGTCTGTCTCATCTAAATATATTCCCGAAATATGGTAGATAAACCTATTCACTAAGGTATCAACATATAACGAAAATTTTGCTGGAAAAAATTGAAAGAATCCCTTTATAATTAAGCCTAGAGGATGTTACTCATAAAAATCTTAAATATTTTTCATTCCAAATCACATTTCCTATGAAATATTGGAGTTGAAGAGAAAATTATCTTGGTGTTGAGTTTCTTAAAAAACTACTTTACAAAGGTCAAGTCACTATGTTGTTTCTTTCGTTAAAGTTAAGTTAAATTTCCGAAAAATATTTTTTACTAATATTTTGCCAGTACGATCTTCACGATATTACTTATCAAATTGCGTGTCGGTATTACACAAATAGAAATGAAATTCAAATCAGAAAGCGTTTGCGCCTTTTGACATATAAGGGAAATAACCTCAAAATTTAAAATGGCCACAAAATTTTCCGCCAATATCTCTGCAAATAAATATGGTTTCAAAATGTTGACTAAAACCTGTACCAAATTATATTGAACTTAAATGAATAGCTTCCGAAAAAAATTTTTAGAAAAAATTCAATTTTTTTCCAATACAATTCTCACGAAATCATGCATTAAATTGAGCGTCGATATTTCACAACTAGATATAATGTTTCAATTTGATCGCGTTAGTATTTCTTGAGAAACTTTCGGGAAAATTAACTTAAACTCTCAAATTAACAACAAATACGTAAAACAAAATTCCGCTAATATTAAATGTGTGGATGTGATTCCTACTAGGATTCAACTTTGTTCTGAAAAATATCAATGAAATGAAAAAAAACTCACCCGTCCTGTGCAACTTATCTGAAAAAAATTTTTCCACAGTGCATATATCCGATAAGAGTTCACTTGATTCACAAAATATCCAATACACAAACTGAAGACCTAAAGTTATTTTCAATAACTTTTCTGTAAAAATCAAATATATCGTGAACCTCTCAAGGTTGAATTCGACTGAATAATTCTAAAAGAGAAATTTCGTTCCGTATAGTTAGTCAGATACACTCAACTAAGAGGGTGCCAAATCCCAACGTCTGTTTAATGTAAAAACCTTCAATTCAAACAAGTAGTTTGCGGACCACCAGATGTTGAAACATGCGGAGTATTCTTGTCTACGGTCCCCAGTACCCTTAGTATTAGATTCTCGACAATTGATGAGATTTCCGGTTTGTTAATTGATTTGTTTGCATATATCCTCCAATTTGTTTTATCATATACATGCTCATTATCTTTTATATTCACCCCTATTTCAAAGTCTCAGTACGAAAAATATTGGATTTCGATTGAAACCAGTAGCCGATATCCACATGTTGACGATAATTGTACTAAGCAATCCAAAATTGATGGAAACCTCCGATCGACCGAATATTTTGGAAATATTCATTATTTTAAATAACGCTTCTTAATTCGCGTTCTGCATGTGAATGGGTTATTCAGTTACACAAGAGTATTTATTGAGATTTCAATGTTTCAAATGAATTTTTTCATAGAATCAGTTTTCGGGTTGTGAAAAACCAATGATTTATGAATAATATATAAGTTTTATTTAAGATACAATTAAATATGGTCCGGAACGTGCCTAAATAATTATACAAAAGCGTAAAAGTGAGAGTAGGTATAAATTGGGGTTTGCCACAGAGTTTTTAGGTTACAGAAAAATATTCAGTAGAGGAGGGCTATTCACATCTGTTAGTTCATTCAATAGGATTTTGCGGGTGTTGTACCTATTGATTTCTAACGACTCTAGGAGTTATGTAGGTACTTTTGGTTTCGACGTGGATAATTTTGTAGTTACTATTGAATTTAAATATTTCACATGAATTTCTTCATGGAATTGATTTTCGTTTGGTGGAAACCCAATGAGTTATAATTAATATATACGATTTATTTGAGATATCAATGGTATTGGGTTATTAAACTGAGAAAATAATAAACCCTTGTGTAAAATTTGCAGCGTTTTTTTATTCGTTCATTCAAATCTACATACTCCAAAACGTAAACTGTGAAATTTTCAGGGGGGGTTAAAATATTTTTTTGTTGGTCGATCACTAAGGTTTATTATTTGATTTCATCAAATAATAAACCAAAACAGAGGCAGCCAGAGCAAGCAGAAGAGGGTGGTATCGAGCTCTAGCCACTAATAATACTACTTTTCAACGAGTTCCTGGTCCCTGGCAATATGCTCAATAGGAATTTCTTGTAATTTAATTAGACTGTATTTTATTTTACAAGGTGAGTCTTTGAGTTGTACATTTCGTGTTACAGATGATGTCTGCCTTAAATTCGCGGAAAGTTTCACTCCAAATAACTGAGTACTCTTATGAAACAAGGAGCAAAACGAACCAGTTCATTTTAGTCAGAACACTTACTTGATCCCACGTATATACGCTGCACTACCATCGGAGCTGAGGGAAACTGACGGTCTCAAAATATATAAAGGAAAACTGAAGAGATGGATGCTAGAAAAGGGAAGACCGTACTTCATTTCCTCAGTTGATCCTCAATAACTTAACCCAACCCTTTTGGATTTTGGTTGTTGCTACAGAACGTTCAATATCGTAAATATAATATACCACTTCAGATGATCACTTGCACTCGAGTACTTCAGGACACATTCAAGGTTAAATATATATATTTTCTTTTTGACATGAATAGTTGAGTAGGTAATGATTTCGAATTTCAGTGATGTTAACTATAGGCTACTAAATGTAATTGGGTGATTATAATTGGTAAGTCGCGCACAAGCTCACGCCTCTGCGACTAATGTTTATTGTTGAAAGTAGTTTTCACAAATAAACTATTATTATTATTATTACTATTATTTATTTTAACCATAGATTCCTCTCATGAAATAAAACGCTTTTTTCATTTACCATTTTTCCAGATTCCGCTCGGGTGAAAAGTTATAAGCATTTAAATACTTCTGAATGTGCTAATACGCTTCTGCACTTTGTTTGCAAGTTCAACACAGATATCACTCACGGTGATTTTTATTGCAGAGAAATCAATCCGTTGCTTGAAATTCAAAGAAATTTGATTGGGAAAACTCATTTACTCACTTAATGCTTATCATTCAGTACTTTTTGCGACATTATGATGGAAAATATTTCACTACACTTGACCATTGAATATTGCAATATTCAGTTGTTTCCACCTTGAGATTCTACACAATTTCAATGTTGCCTATTCTTATATTGAATTTTTATAATTATTCTAATTTATAAATTAATTATGAGAAATCACTTAATTAACCTAAAAATTTTAATTGAACTCTAGAATTCTATGTAAAGCCTGGTCCATAGACATGGATTATGTCGGTGGTCTGGTCCCGAAAAAGCATGGACCTAATGTTTGGTCTATGCGAAATAGATAAATATCCATGTGTATTCTATGTTCCGGGTAGAGGTGAGCGTAGCTTAATTCAAAGTCTTCACTAGCTCAGGGGCGGATCCACGGAAATGATGCAATTTCTCGAATTTTATCAGATTTTTTAACATTCAACGTTGAATATCTCGAAAACGGTTCGTTTAAGGAGCAATAATAAAGAATAATTTAATATTCTAAAAATAATTGAGGATTCTTATACTGACTTAAGTACTTATCTGCATAATTCATGCTTTTGGTTTTATGAATCTAGGAGTCTATAACCAGCAAACTGTTTGAAGTTAGATGATGGTGATTACAGTAGAATACGAGTCATAGTCATAGCAAACTTCACACCAAAATTCATTTCATTCGGAGGATCCATGTCAAAGCTACAAAAGAAAGACTATTTTTCTCTTTGGAAATCTCAACAGCCTGTATCTTTTTACCAGAGCCGAATCTGGAAAAATGGTAAATGAAAAAGTGTCTTATTGGATGAGAGGAATTTAGGGTCAAAATTAATGTACAACTTAAAGACTCATCCTGTATAATTGTTAGGAATAGGTATCGTCACATCTAAGATTTTCTATGAGGAATTATTAAAAAGAATTTGTCAACTTCATGAAGCAATCGAGGGCCAACTTTGTTGATTTCTATTCAGGTCTCCGAACAATACCTTAGACCATGAAGTTATACGATGGCCTGAATAATTGATAGAAGGAATCTTGAAAATGCAATTCTACACAAAGTGGGAATTTTGGCTTCTCTTGCAAGTTGGCACTTTCCATATAGTCTCTCATAGACCTAAGGTAGGGGGTTTAATATGAGTTTAATGCTAAAATCAATGAAATTATCAATCCCCTAAGTGATCAATTATTACATGCAACCGTGAAGTTGAAAATTTTTTCAAAACGGCTGAGCCTGGTTGTTCGGTTGCATGTACAACAACTTCAAAATCCTCATAATTGGTAATTTAACACTCCACTAATATTGCCAATTATGAAAACCTTGAGTGTCCTCTCTCACCAAAAGAATCGACCAACCATAAATGGGCGAATCTATATGATATCAAATGAAAATCTATCAAAATTCAACTCCGAAAATGAATTAACGTTTCCCATTGTTGTTCTCCATTCTTTCCTAACGCACGAACAGGAAAATGCGAGAATGGAAGCTGTTACCTGAATGGAAATAGACTCTATACCATTCCTGTGATAAATAGATGACTTAAATACCGAAATATATTTCCCTAAGACCATTCTCAATCTCAATCTTTTAGATATTCTGGGCACGAAGGCCAACAATATCGAGACGAAATATCCTTCTGGATAATTCAGTTAACTCATTGTTCCGTCGGTAATCTGTTTTCCCGCAGTTCGGGGAAAAACGTGGAAAATCCTCGCGGAACAATAAAGAAACATAATGAATTTGATTGTTCCGGAATGAATATAAATTGAGG
Organism: Myrrha octodecimguttata; assembly: GCA_958510865.1. NCBI lineage: Eukaryota > Metazoa > Arthropoda > Insecta > Coleoptera > Coccinellidae > Myrrha > Myrrha octodecimguttata. The sequence goes on from OY294056.1 coordinate 34,944,424, forward strand.
GGGTTTGTAGCTGTTATTCAACTTTTTCGATGGAGTTAAATCTGCATTTCTATCGATTATTCATTCGTTCAATATTCAGAATAATCATCATTAGTTCCAATTTCGATGATGACCTTGATTGTATCTTATGAAAATTCATCCATTTTCATTCATGTGGAAGAGCGAGCAAAATTAATGAAGTTTTCAACGGTCGAAATCAAAATATTCAATGGATGGATCAGAGTTGCTATTCGAATAACAAAAAACCTTGAAAAGTACTGATGTGAAGTCAGCAGCTTTTCTTGGTTTTTAACTGTGTTTACGGTCGAACGTAAAGACAATAACTTCCGAGAGAAACAACTTAGAAATTCGATATTTGTAGTCTCGGTTTGGACCTTAATTACGAAGGTCGAATTCGTGACTGGGTAAAATCCATCCAATGATTCCGCAGATATACCCATTAAAAATTTTATTTTTTCAATATTTCCAAAAATACTGATTAGATCGAATTGAAATCCAGTATTTCATCGAAAAATGACAGTTTGAAGGTTTATACAGAATATCATGAGAATAATATGGTCAGAAGACCATGGAATATTGAATATTTGAACAAAAAAATTTGAAACTTTTTTTCAAATTGTTATGATGACACGATCATTACGAAATTCCGCACAAAGCTGCCTATCAGTATTTTCAAAAAAGCTGCCAAGTTTGATTTTGATCGATTAGGTATTTTCGAGTTATTCTGGGAAGAACAACAATATCGAGAAGAACACCACGACATTTTTTATATTTTATCTCAATATCTCCAGAAATTAAGGTCGAATCAGAATGAAATTTTGTACACTGCTGCAAAACTTGACGGCCAATGTATGAGCAGAAGTTTTTTCCGGATTTAATGAACAGTTTCTGAAAAAAAAATTTTCAAAGATATGTCCAAAAAATGTTTTTTTTCTATTTTTTGACAATGTGATCTCAACGATATTTCGTGAAAAGTTGTGCACTGTTATGCTCCTACTAACTGTCAAGCTTCAGTTCAATCGCATGAGTAGTTTTCTTTTCCTCCGTAACCATTCGACCGATTTGTCCCATTAACGAACTTAACCGGCGTATTCTTATGCGCGACCTAACCTGAAAGTTTTAAGTTGCTAGCTTGCTTCTTTCGACAGTTATCGTGTCGTCGGCCGGCCGGACAGAATCGATTTTAATACCGGAATCATCTTCAGTGAGTCCAACCTAGTCGTTTGAGATCATCTTCGGGAAAAAATTCCAAAATGATAGACATGTGGACGGAACGATAGCACGCTGTTCCCCAGAACATGTGCGCAAAAAAGCTAAGCAAATCTCACACAAAGGTTCGTTATAATCTTACATACAGAAATGGAAAACGCCTATCTGTCGATAAATCAACAAATATTTCTACTTGATGCCAGACTATAATCAAATCAATCAGAGGAGCATTTTCCAAAGAACGGCTCATCATGCCCAAAGTATTCTAGATACTTGTTACTTTATATGAATGTTGGATGATGCTTTTGTGAACAAAATTTTACTATCGTAATCTCAGAAGCACCCTAAGAATTCCCAACCTTCTAGTGCAAAATATTCCAGAGATATGCATGCCATTCATCATGAGATGGCGCTAGTGACGTTTTATTCCCGAAAGCGTCCTCATAAGACAAAAAGTATTGAGAACCCTTTCAGCAATCAACAGAGTGAGTTGTTGAGATGGTCAGTGAAACCGTTTAACTGCAATAAACGTGTTCCTTGGAAAATGCTTTGTTCATACTTCGGTTGATTGGATGATTGGGTCAGATCATGGTACAGTATTTGTTGATTTACGAGAGATATTCGTTCTTATATAAGTTCATTAGGGGTTAGATGAGGAATCTGTGATTTGATTCGGTCATCTATCCTGTTGAACGTACGGCAATATATATGTGCAATAACCGTCGAAGGAATTGACGTTTTGAAATCCCTCAATGGCATCAGAGTACAAGCCATCTGTTTCTTCAAAAGCTCTAGGAATACGGATAAGGTTGCATTAAGTTTGGCGAGTATGATGTGTATGTGAGCCATTCAGAGGCCAATGAATACGACTTTAAAAATTTCACTGGAGACCATTCATAATGTTTCGTGCTAGTGTTTGAACATACCTAATTATTTCCGAAAAATCTATGAATTTTCCAGATGAAATGTACAAGATATATCAGTTCTAGGATCTTTCATTTCCGAACAGGAATGATGTTTCGTTTTGATTCAAAACGCTCCCATTTGATATTTTGTGAAATGGACTTGAGTTTATTGGCCTCTGAGTGGTTCATGTATAATGCAATGAGATTATACATTTGATTGTCTTATTGTTGACTTTTTTTTAAATATAAATCTCTGTACATGTTTTATCTGGAATCTGATGAATCGATTCTGGGACAAATCCCCAACAGAATTCAGCAAGTAGTTGCACGTCAGTATGCTACAATTAACGTTGGAATATTTTTGTTCGCAGAAGAATTGTTCAGCCAATGTATGTTATGCCTTGACTTTGATTTTTCCATTTCACTATAGCAGGGGAAACTGCCTTCTTCGTGGAAGCATGCAAGGATAACCCCAGTTTTCAAGAAAGGTGATCGCTTCTGTGCTGGTAATTATAGACCGATAAGTCTGCTATCAGTGGTTGCTAAGATGTTGTAAAGACTGATCGCAAAAAAATTGATGTTCTTTCCTATAGATAACAAGATCGTTCCTGATAAGCAACATGGTTTTGTGCCAGGTAGATCAGTTATAACCAATCTTCTGGGATATCTCCACGGTTGGACATCCTCCCCTAACGCCAACATACCTGTGGATGTAATTACCCTTGACTTCGAAAAGCGATCGACAGAGTTTCTCCAATGAGACTTCTGGCCAATATGGAGCATTTCGGTATCCGAGGGGCTCCACTCATGTGGCTTACAGACTATTTGCGTGGGCGGCTGTTTGAGGGGAGAGTGGGGAAAGGAGTATGCGATGTGCGAGAGGGGCGAGTGGAGTCCCTCAGGGTTAAGTTTTGGATCCCATTCTATTTTTGATTTATGTTGCAGATATTTGTGACATATTATGTTGTGCAAGGGGGTGAATTTAGTCTTATCCTCACTTATTCATTCGCTTCATTTATTGTTCGGTCAAATAACTACATGTTTCGGCGATATGCCATCTTCAGGTTATAAAATTGATCCGCTGTAAGTAAGGTTGTGTGAGCATATTTGTTAAATAAAAGTTGTTATTATTTACTTACAGTGTTGAAGCTTAGTCATAACAAGAAAATTAGTCTAAGTTTTAAACGAAGTTCTCGCATCAATAGTTATGTTAAGGTTCGGAACAGTAAAATCACATTATACAGATTTACGACGGGAGACAGATTGAAAGTGAAATTGACATCAATGAGAAGATTTTAGGTTAGAGAATAGGGGGGGCATCGACAACTATTACAAATCATAGAATTGTATGTGAACCAGCAATTCAGAATTTAAAAAATTTAAAAAATCAAAAAAATTCAAGAATACAAGAGGATAATGGAAATATTAACAATTTTTGAGAATTTTGAAAAGAGGCGGTACAGTGTTCATAGACATGATGTTTACGGGTTCTTCGTATCTACTTTGGGAATGTTTGTATATTTCTAGTTCTTCCCAAGTTTCTTGTTTAAAACCATAGTCTACTGGGTGAAGAAGTTCTACATCTGTGTTGGGGTCGAATTCATGGTTGGTGTCTTTGAGGTGTTTACCGAATGTTGATCTATTATTGGACATGATCCTTTGACTCATGAGGTGTTCTTTTATTCTGGTCGCTATGTTTCTTCCGCTCCCACCTATATAGATAATGTTGCAGCTAGGTTCACCGCATTTGAGTTTGTAAACCCCTGATTTTTCTAGAATGGGTATAGGGTCTTTGTTGTGTACCAGTAGTTGTTGTAGGGTGTTTTGTGTCTTAAATGAGATTTTTAGGTTCTTCTGTTGTTTTAGGACATTAGATATTTGGTAGGAGATGCCGCCAAAAAAGGGGAGGCTAATATAATTTTCTATCTTGTTTGTTTCGTGAATGTCGTTTGACAGAAGTCTGAATTTTTTCTTATTGATGAGCCTGTCTATTATGTTTGTGTCAAATCCATTCTCTTGGGCAATGTACTTGATAGTAGAGACTTCTTTGTCGAATTCTTTTTTATCTAATGGTATCTTAAACGTTCTATGTATATATGATCGAAATGCTGCTAGTTTGTGTGCGTGGTGGTGGCAAGAATTGGAATGTATGCTATGGTCTGTTTGGCTTGGTTTTCGATAAATGTCAAAATTGAATTTGTTTTCTCTTATAGTTATAGTAAGATCTAGAAAATTTATACTTTTGTTTTCTTCTGTTTCTAGGGTGAATTTGATGTTAGAGTGTCTGATATTCAACCATTTGAAGAAATCTGACAATTCCTGTTGACCACCTAACCATCCGATGAATATGTCGTCTACATAGCGAAACCAGAAGAGGATTTTGTCTTTGAATGGGTTATTGTCATGGAATACGAACGATTTCTCGAAATATTTCATAAATATGGGCAACGGCTTATCATCTTGTATGGCGGAGGTGTTTATGAAATATTTCGAGAAATCGTTCGTATTCCATGACAATAACCCATTCAAAGACAAAATCCTCTTCTGGTTTCGCTATGTAGACGACATATTCATCGGATGGTTAGGTGGTCAACAGGAATTGTCAGATTTCTTCAAATGGTTGAATATCAGACACTCTAACATCAAATTCACCCTAGAAACAGAAGAAAACAAAAGTATAAATTTTCTAGATCTTACTATAACTATAAGAGAAAACAAATTCAATTTTGACATTTATCGAAAACCAAGCCAAACAGACCATAGCATACATTCCAATTCTTGCCACCACCACGCACACAAACTAGCAGCATTTCGATCATATATACATAGAACGTTTAAGATACCATTAGATAAAAAAGAATTCGACAAAGAAGTCTCTACTATCAAGTACATTGCCCAAGAGAATGGATTTGACACAAACATAATAGACAGGCTCATCAATAAGAAAAAATTCAGACTTCTGTCAAACGACATTCACGAAACAAACAAGATAGAAAATTATATTAGCCTCCCCTTTTTTGGCGGCATCTCCTACCAAATATCTAATGTCCTAAAACAACAGAAGAACCTAAAAATCTCATTTAAGACACAAAACACCCTACAACAACTACTGGTACACAACAAAGACCCTATACCCATTCTAGAAAAATCAGGGGTTTACAAACTCAAATGCGGTGAACCTAGCTGCAACATTATCTATATAGGTAGGAGCGGAAGAAACATAGCGACCAGAATAAAAGAACACCTCATGAGTCAAAGGATCATGTCCAATAATAGATCAACATTCGGTAAACACCTCAAAGACACCAACCATGAATTCGACCCCAACACAGATGTAGAACTTCTTCACCCAGTAGACTATGGTTTTAAACAAGAAACTTGGGAAGAACTAGAAATATACAAACATTCCCAAAGTAGATACGAAGAACCCGTAAACATCATGTCTATGAACACTGTACCGCCTCTTTTCAAAATTCTCAAAAATTGTTAATATTTCCATTATCCTCTTGTATTCTTGAATTTTTTTGATTTTTTAAATTTTTTAAATTCTGAATTGCTGGTTCACATACAATTCTATGATTTGTAATAGTTGTCGATGCCCCCCTATTCTCTAACCTAAAATCTTCTCATTGATGTCAATTTCACTTTCAATCTGTCTCCCGTCGTAAATCTGTATAATGTGATTTTACTGTTCCGAACCTTAACATAACTATTGATGCGAGAACTTCGTTTAAAACTTAGACTAATTTTCTTGTTATGACTAAGCTTCAACACTGTAAGTAAATAATAACAACTTTTATTTAACAAATATGCTCACACAACCTTACTTACAGCGGATCAATTTTATAACCTGAAGATGGCATATCGCCGAAACATGTAGTTATTTGACCGAACAATAAATGAAGCGAATGAATAAGTGAGGATAAGACTAAATTCACCCCCTTGCATTGATTGAACACCTCACAATGGACTTCCGTCAAATTATATTATGTTGTGATTCGCCTGGTGGCTTGATTGGCTCATTCCACTGAGTGCTTCCAAGTGTGAAGTTCTCCACCTTGGCAGAAACAATCATCACCATGTATACTTTCATGATGGCCATCCAATCGACTCTGTTTCCGAACATAATGATCTTGGAATAATCGTCTCCGAAGATCTATCCTGGTCTGAAAATATATCTCACGTCGCGTCTAAAGCCAAGAACATATTATATCTTATGAAGAGGTAATTTCCAACTTGCTCCCTTAAAACATGTCGGCTCCTCTATACATCGTATGTTCGCCCTATTCTGGAGTATGGTGGTCCTGTTTGGTGTCTCACTCTGAGGAGAGATGAGCTGCTTCTGGAAAGTGTTCAACGAAGTGCTACGAAAATTCCGCACGGTTTTCGGAGACCCTCATATGGGGAACGATTGAGTTTATTCGGTCTTATACACGTTTGGTGAGCGGAGGGTGAGCGGTGACCTCATCATTGCGTTTCGTGCGTTGCATGGTCTCTTCGGGCAGTGACTTGAGTGGACTTTTTGCAATGAATTCCAACAACTTGCGGGGTCATGCATTGAGGCTCCATCGGAAACGCTTTAGAACGTTGCATAGGGAAAATTCTCTCTACTTGCTCAAGTGTTGTCCGCGACGAGTGTAAATCTCTTTAAGAACTTACTCGATAGGATTTTTTTCTGATTTCTATAATATTTCATGGAATTTTTGTTCATTTCTTCCTGGTTATATATTATTTATTTTGTTAACTGAGAATATGATAGGCTTTGACTCTTCACTTGTATTGTTGCAATAATAATAATAATCCTGCATTCGCGAGGGCGTTTTCCATGAAAAAACAATTTTCATTTGAATTTTAATAATTCTGTTTCAGATAATATGAAAACCTAGAAAAAACCTGATACAATGATGCAAAATCCTCTCAAAATAAGCTTCAATTGTTACGTATAATGAAACCCTACATTTAACGTTCCAACGACAAAACTGATCGCCCCAGATGCGATTTAGCGCGTATGCGAGAACGTCATAAAACGCCACTGACGTTTCACGCCTAATGGAATGTGTCCAATTCTCGATCTGCGGTATACGAACGGTCTGAAATGAAATTGTAAAATCACTGGTCGCATATCATCCTGTCAATTTTCTGAAAATTACTGTCGACGGTGAATTCGTTGGGGGAATTGCGTGGTGCTCCTGTTTTTTTTCGGCGCTGAAACTTCATATGGCTTTTTCAGGATTGTGCTTTTGTAACGTGATGAATGAATTCGAGAATATGGAAGGACATATGCAGCGTGAATCTGGTGGAAGAGGTTGGTAATGCAAGTATTATGTGAATCAATAAAATTATAGAAGCTACAGAAATACCAGACTGAGGTGAGTATTTCAAGTGAAGAGAACAGAGCAAGTTCTATGCAATTTTCTTTTTCTGTAGTTTGGGACGCATCGACTAAAATTGATAGTCGAGGTTCACACAAGGAAACACTAATGATTATATAAGGTTATTCACGATTCTGTAATACCTGAGGTAGAAATTTTTTAAGTTTTCGATCGTAACAATGTAAGATAAGAGCCTAATATCCGTGTGAAATATATTTCCAATTGAGATGTCTTGAAAGAGTTGATAAGAAGTCAAAGAAATGAGACGAAGTAGCTTCGAATATTGTTCAGTTTTTTTATTCCAGACGGCCGTATTTCGTGAAAGAGAATATTGTTTTCAGGCCGAGTATCAATTTTAGTGCAGACAGGTATCAAAAGATAAGAGTATATTTTCCAACTAATGCTCAAGATGAGAAAAATGTGGAGTTTTGCCTAACCTACGTGGGAGAGCTTCCTGAGTGAAGTTCTCTTTTGAAAAGTTGACTGAGAAAAATTTTTGAGAGGGGTGAAAGCCTCACTTTTTGGTACGAAAGGCAGTTACATATCGGAGATCGGTGGAAATAGCTCTAGAAAAAAAGATGTAGATCGTACCGCGAGAACGGGCGGTCCTTCGGGACAAAATAATGTTAGGAAATTAGAGGGCTGGGTTGATCAATAATAGTTTAGAGTAAATTTGAAAAAACCGATTCCTTCCTAGTAGAGTAGCGTTTTTGGTGAATCTGCGAGGTTAGCTCGTGAGTTTTTTTTGTGTGCCGAGGAGGGTACGGAACCGATGGATTCGGTCATTGTAGAGTCAAAGAAAGGGACTCGTGGAAGTAGCTCGCGGTAAGAGTTCGAGATAAGGGTTCATTTTATTCTTGTTAGGAGGGCCGTTTAAGTTCGCGGCGGAAATAGTGTATTCATGGAATAGAGGTCACTGTTGGAGTTGGTACACCTTTTGGAATAAGCTTTCCACTAGTGAGGAAAAAGTAAATCGTTCTGGAAAATGTATGTTAATGTGATTAACTCATCGTATTTCGATTTCCTTCCATTTTATTTTTGCTTAGACACGATGAGTTGAAATTGATAGGTTTTTTTGATGTCTCCTCATTAAAGAAAATCTGATTCGAAAATTATATTTGAGAAATTTGTCTGTTGTTATGTTATGAAGATGATAGTAAGAAAGCTCTCGTTCAAATAATGAATTTTATTGTATTATAATATCGGTTGCAGTAAGTTTTTGATAAAATTGATCTTTTTGTTTCTATTTTGATGAACACCTCGATCTGTGTAAGTAAGTAAATTTGAATATAGTTTATAAGTGTACTCAGTTTGAGTTTTTCTTTCCTCGGAAAAATATCAAAACAAAAGACTCTATCCTAGTGCATAGATCACGAACTTTCATCCCTTTCGGACAATTTAAGTAGAATAATGTAAGTTGAGATGAATTAGTTCTTTGATTGAAATTTAATCTTATTATGTTAAATGATGACATTTGAGAAATTGAGTAGCTATTTCGCTATTTGGTATTCTAGCTAGTTCTACAAAAAAAAAATGAAAATTCTACTTTTGCAAATGGTGACAGAGATTACAGTTTGGATTGTAAGTACAATGAATTTCAAAAAAGTAAGAAGTAAAGACCTATCTACTTTTACAATTCACCGCGATAGCCTAATTATTATTATTATATTAATATTAACTCACATTAATTTCGTGCCGAAAATTTACTTTTTGGGGTTTTCGACAACGAACTTTTTCCCTAAACTATTTTCGGACCTTTGCAACTTCCCAATGTGCTAATGATCGGGAAAGAAAAGGAGACAGAAAAGAAACTGTTTTCCTGCGAGGACTTCGTGGATTCTACCTCGCTGATCAAGAACAACAGAAAGCACTCCACACAAAGCTGCTCGATATCATTTTTATTTCTTATGTCACAAATGGATTGAATAAACAGATGGTGCGAAATTGTAAAGATATCACGATATAAGAAGATTTTTTTTCTTTTAATCAAACTAATTTAGATGCGTAAGAAGATGGCGATACGCATTGTTGTATTACTACGATGCGTACGACAATATGTTAATACTGATACTGATGATGACGGTTGACAATTGAACCGATTTGATTTCGGTCTTATGCCGCGGAACCGTCTAGTTAGGCAAACCAACATTGTTCACGTCGTAGCAACTTTGTTGAAGCTGTTGAGGAAGATTTATTCAAGTTTTACTCATACCCAAATTCTATAATCGCATCTCATATGCGGAAACATAATTTCAATTTTCACTTTATGATGATGATTTTACTTCGATATATTTCCGCAGTCATTTCTGGAAATAAGAGGGTTATCATGTGTATTATCTGTAATTTCTGAATTAAATTAAACTTTACTCTTTTGTCCAACTGGTGGTCTATGTGGAACGGATTCGGATAAAAAGTTTGCCCGAATTATATGCAGAAAGCGTTTTTTGTGCTTCAGGGAAAGTTTGATAGTTTTTAGGCCTTTCCCAGATTCTCCAAATTTTGAAAGCTTTATTCGATCTTTGAGTAATTGGATAATAATACACCATCCTAAAATGGGACAGATAAAAGATTGTGATATACTGAGGAAATATCAGAAAACGATTTCAACTCCCAGACAAAATTATGATTGTAAAAGCAGAACCTATATCACTCCTTTTCCACTGGCTATGGTGTTCAACATAATAGGGAATAGTTCATGCAGAAAAAAGATCTCCTGTTGGATAATGAAACTATTATTTTACTACAGACGAATCATTCAACAGGTAATAAGTATATAGAATGCTCTCTAGCGTTTCTAAGGCAAGTGACTATGGTGATCGGTAAACCTTGGACAACGCTTGTTCAGTATAGACTTCAGTATAAAGGCAATCGACCATTGGATGATTAGCTGGGATCAGGGTGGAATTTTGTTGATTTATAGTAAGATATTTGTCCTTGTTTCATGTTAGTTTGTTTCACATAATACTCTCTATATTTTTTGAATGCTATTTCTAAGTTGTAGTAACGATGCATGTTTTCCCCATCGGAAATCCGATAAAAGAAACAGAAGAGTGACATCAGACGGTAGGGAAACACAAAAAACAAAACATCGAAACTGCATGCACCTAAATCATAGATGGGCAATCAAGGGAGAACAAAACAACGGCCATTGTTTCAATGGTGAGATACGTCACTGAAAGATTCCGCAGGAGAACCCAACAAGCATCTGTATCAGGTCTCAGATGCAGTACAACGAAAATAATCCTGTTTGACAAAATAATACATGACGAAGGATTGGACATTTTTTGACAAAGAAGAAGATTATTTTCAGGACATTATCGAACATTCAATATTCGAGGCCATATGCGACGCTGCTGGAAACAGTTCGAACTAGAATCACAGGAATTGATTCTCAAATCATTTTTTGTACAGCAGATAAGGAAACAATGTTTCAGATATACAGGGTGTTTCACCATAAACTGGTCAAATATATATATAGCCGTATAGATGACATTGGGAAAGTCATTTTTGCCTTATGACATATACCCCGTTTTCGAAGCATAAGCGAGATACAGGGTGTTTAATGTCAACTTTGAGCAATATTCTGATAACTGTGGTGAGTTATGCGTGACCGTTGAAATAACGGTTCTGGTCACATCTAATTTTTTTGTGACTGTCAATCCACTTGTTGTGTAGAATTCTGGAAAGAATATTTCAAAATAGCGGAAAACCTACAAAGTTGAAATTTTTTGAATTCGATTGCCAAATTTGAAAGCGCTATTCCAATGTACTCAATTATCTAAGATTTCCTGCGAAAAAATTTTCCCAAAATTCAAACTCAACTTTTTTTTACATGTGTACAGTAAAAAAAATTTCACCCAAAATTGTTGAAATCTTTCGAGGTTGAACTAACTTTCATTCTGAACACTGGTGTAAACAGAATGAAAAAATATCCATTGGTTTTTATTTTGTAGCCTTCCAAAGATTCCGCCTGGAGTACTCAAGTCATTTTTTATTCAAGAAACTGGTCCTATTGCGGCCAAAATTGTACTAATGGGCCCCCAGAGTGACTTGGATAGAAATATGAATTCATCAAAAAAAAAATTCTTTTCAAAGAAACTTCAATGGTATTCGAAATCGCTCCACTTACGGACAATAGGGTCGCGTATAAATTGGGTTTATTCTGATTATAATGACGTCCGTTACCAAGCAACGGTAGTTCATCGAATTTGACCCTATTTCCCGTATGTGGAGAGAGTTCGATTCCCACTGAAGTTTTTTAGAAAATATTTTTTTTTTTGATGAATTCATATTTCTATCCAGGTCACTCTGGAGGCCTATTAGCATAATTTTGGCATCCGTAGGTCCACCAGTTCCTTGAATAAAAATTATTTAAGTACTCCGGACGAATCTTTGGATGAAAACCAATGGATATTTTTTCATTCTGATTTCACAGCAGTGTTCAGAATAAAAGTAAGTTCAGCCTTGAAGGATTTCAACAATTTTCGGTAAATTTTTTTTTCACGGTAGACATGTAAAAAAAGTTGAGTTAATATTTCGGAAAAATTTTTTCAAAGAAAATCTTAGAAAATTGAGTACCTTGAAATAATGCTATCCAATTTGGCAATCGAAAACAAAAAATTCCAACTTTGTAGGTTTCCGCCATTTTGAAATATTTTTTCCAGAATTCTACAGAACAATTGAATTGACCACCAAAAATACTAAGACGTGACCAAGAACTGTTATTTCAAAGGTCACGCATAACTCACCACAGTTATCAGAATATTGCTCAAAGTTGACATTAAACACCCTGTATCTCGCTTATCCTTCGAAAACGGGGTATGCCATAAGGCAAAAATGATTTTCCCAATGTCATCTATACGGCTATATATGTTTGACCAGTTTATGGTGAAACACCCTGTATATTCCATTCTCTTTGATAAAGTCAGTCGACAGGCTAGAAAGGTTTACACATTCCACTCTTGATGTTCGAAAAATCTTAGGATGAGGTCATTTTCTTGTCAGATATCGTTGCCTGTTAAACACAATATGGGTAGTTGTATTTACGTATGTAAACCAAACTATAGTCTCTGCTAAAAATACGTAAGACTCGACAACGATTAGCTGAAGAATTATTTTGATCTAAACGACATTTTACGAGTGACAACCTATTCCAAGGCCTACCGACTGACTTAACAAAAGTAAATAGAGTACCTATATGCATTCAACTTGGAAACTTGAATATCTGAAGGGGTTCAAAATTATTATAGCCTGAGAATAAGATGAAGAATTCCGGTGGACTTGGAGATGATCCAAAATTCCTGACAAATCTCGCTGCAACAGCGATGTTGACTTGATTATAAATTCTACTTGCAACGTCTAGAAAAGCAAAACAGATAAATTTATGTTTGGAATCAAGCAGGGCCCATTTGCTGAAGAGATAACTGAAGTTCATTCAAATTAAAATTGCAGATTCACATCGTGAATTATGTAAATGTAATAATATAACCCGCTGAATCTCTGAATAAAAATCAGGAGAGCCAAGGCAAGCTCCCACCAAGTCTTATCTACAAGGAAGCATTTTATTCCTCTCAAGTGGATCCTGTTTTTGGATTAATTGGAAGCTGACAGTAACTCCAACAAACTCCCATCTGACCCATTTAGAGAGGAAAAACGTGATCCCCTGTGAGTTTCATACTTGAAATTGACATTGAATCTGTAAATGGCAACGTTATCCGATAATCGTTCTTATTTTGTACATATTTGTGTTCGATTTCCAGCAATGTGGAAATATGAGAGCTTTCTCTAAGAATACAAGGAGTTCTCTGTGAAAAAAAGTGTGGGAATAGCACGAAATTATCCACTTCGATTGAAGAATTCGGAAAGCGAGATAAAGGATGCCGTAGTAGGTGAAAACCGTTGTTTGTGTAATCTCTTTGAAAGCATTAATGTTCTTCAATTTTGGACTAAAGCCAAAGGGAGAAGAAATTTAATTTCAATAATATAAAAAGACCATGTGCCATTTTAAGCGAAAACGTTCTCGAAAGGATAAAATATTTTTATTCTTGGAATTCATTCAAAAGATACGTGAATATGAGAAAACTTCATGTTCGAGATCATGAATCCAGACAACAATAATCGAGTGCAAATGACATGTCATCTCTGAAATAATCTACAAGAAGTAAAGTGAAACAAAAAATCTCTTTTTTATCTTCCTGTTCTATTGAAGATTCAAGTTACCCGAGCATTGGAAAATTAATTCGAATTTTTAAATGACTGTGAAATTGGTCCAAAATATGTCAGTTTCGCAAATTTCTCATACTTGTTATTTATGTTAGGTCTGGGGTATTTGTTCGGAAATCAGTCGTTAACTTTTTTACCTCATAAGGGAAAGAAGGGTACCAGCATCAGCACCAGGCACCATTCAAACATGGAAAAGATTATTTCAATTTCACGAATAATCAATCACCATTTAAAAACCATCATACCTTTCCAGACCTTTTCGAAATTCTTCACCTGATACCGAGAAGCAAGGAATTGGACATTTTGGAATTGTTGGAAACCTACAAATACCCCAATAATTCAACTGTACCTGAAATTTCTGAACGTTCAGACGGATCTATAGAATACGCCACTTTTGGAAATTTTCAAGAACTGAGCATGGCGAAAGAACACATATGATAAATGTCTTGTTTCACGAATTGCGATTATTCAGTTTAAAAATATAATAGTACAGCCAAACTCTGGTTACTGTTGAACCTTTAATAAGCCCAATGTAACGGACAACTATATCCAATATAAAAAGTAGAGTGCAACTCAGAATGATGGTATCCCGGGTGTCACAGAAATCATGTTATTTTTGATTTTCTCATATGATCTGATGCTTATTTTTGGCTCATCCGAATTATACGTTGGAGGCTGAGTAAAGTTTCATCAAAACCGAATTGAAAATAAGAAAAATAAACTTTTACACGGAAACTTTTTTTTCACTTTGGCGTCGAGTCAATTCAAATTTTAAATTTGAATTAATAAATATTAATTTCTCATAGTTATTAAAAATCATCGAAACATTTTCCACTCAAATTTCACCATACAAGACACGAGTGTTTTGTTTTAGTCTATTGCAAGGGTGAGCATTTTGCTTTAACTTCAATTACACTGCGTCTAGGTTTGAAGAATTTTACACTCCTACCCTCCGATTAAACAGTAATTAGATAAAGGATTAATTTTAATAATTTTCGAATTATATTTTGGTGGAAAGAGGTAGAAAAACGAATGCCCCATCAGAATAGGAAAAAAATGTCCTCCCGAATATTGTTCTATAGGTGACTAATAAATGAAATTATTTTTCTATCCAGACACTGTATTGTCAGAGAATAATCTCGCAAAGTTTTATGAATTACAGTTAGAGCAGAAGCTTCGCATGGTATAAAAAATAAACTACATGTAACTTCTGCCGAAATGGTGAATTTCTGGTGGAAATTATTTTAATGAGCGCAAAAATCAATTTATCGAGCATCATAATGAAACCGGAGTTAAAAACAACAAACTTTTTTTTCCTCAATTTTATTTTTCTTTTGAAGAAATTCCACTCAAAATTTTAATGAGAAAACATATGCATCATTTCATAGGAAATACTGAAAGAAACGTTCACTTCTGGTTCAACCGGAAGTCATTGACAAACATTAATTACTTCATCTTGAAAAATCGAGTTTTTTTCGGAGTGAACGTCACTTTTATGACACGCGGTATATCATATGTTTATGATTAGCCGTAAGGACGGCAAAATGTTCCAGATTCGTCCCCAATGACTTGTCTCTCAGATCATTAAAAAAATTCCTTGTTTGAATTAATTAACACAGTGGTCACTTTCTCACATATTTACCCTTCCAAACATAGCTGTACTCAACCATGAAAAGATCTGGAGATCTTCCCCTCATATGGGGGCCCATTCTTGAATCTCGATCAAGAATTGAAGATTATGACAATTGTCATATGTTTACGTCGATTTTTCCGAGCAACTGCAAAATTTGTGAGAGTTCTATTCACCATTTCGACTATGTTTTCAAGCAAATATTCAAGAAATGAACTGAATGCAAGATATCGAGAAATTCCAAATCGGAATATAAACATAACCTGATCGCCGTTTCCTTCGACTTAGCAACGAATGGTACGGAGTGTAGGAGATATAATATTCGATTGTCGAGTGATATTCGATTCCATGCGCAGGTCATGTCTACTTGTTGTTTATATTCAAGTTAGAAAATGGACGCAAACATGGCAATTATTAACTGTTCAATTCTTGATCGCGATTGAAGAATCGGCCCCCTGGTCTCTTAATTCTGCATGAACCTACAAGTTATCATTTTTCAATGGAGTAGGTATTTAGTTTCACTTGGATTCAATCTGTACGTTTTTGGGAGAGTGGGAAAATGAAATTTTGAATGAATATATTTACGGAATCGTTAAGTGGATTTTACCCATTCATGAATTCAGCCTTCGTGATCGAGACCTAAACTTATTCTACAACGGCATACATTTTGGTTTAGTTTTCTCATTAAACTGAGGTCATAAAAGAATCCCTTTCCGAATACCCATATTCGCTTGATCGGGTGATAATCACTTCAGTTTGAACCACCATTATCAGTTCATTAGTTGTTTCATAAACAGACCTATTTTCCTTATAATTTCTGAAAACATGATAGAAATAGGGCACAGGCTTGGAAATTCATAACCTGTTTCACCAGCTGTATAGACTAATAGTCCTGCATACAAAATGGCATAATTTTGTGATAATTCGTCCTTCAAATAGAACATTTTGAAAAAGAGGAGTATTTTGGAACTAGCTTAGTAGCCTCTATCTCTGAATTAAGTTCGTTCAGACCGTTATTATTTGGCCAAAATGTCTGATATTTTCAAATGACAACTTCAATTCCTTGTGGCAAACCGTCCTTCTGTTTTGAAGCGTAAATGCACTGGTTAAGTTTTTCACTGGGAAAAATTGGTTCCAGAGATCCGAGGTATTGGTAATTGTCAATAAATCCATGTATGCATTGTGATCCTTTGTTTTCCTGACTATAAATAGATTATACTATATACTAAATATATTTATATATATATACGTACAAGTTTCGAACTTTTGTGCGAAACGAAATGTTTATTTGTTTAATATTAAATACTATCTGTTATGTATGATGTTTTGGGTGACAAATAAACATTATTATTATTATTATTATTATTACTATATATATACTAGGTATATAATTATTGGATATAGAGCTCATTCGCCATTTTGCAACAGTAGAAATCTTAACTGTTGAGCCTATTGACTTACGGTAGGGTGTATTAAGTCAATAATTTCGACTCAATTGTATTATTTCAAGGGGAGAATCTATCCCAGGACCAAAAACTTGAAAAAGTTGCCAAAGCGGCCATCTTTTCACATATCGACCCCACAAAACACACTTTTATTGATCTACATCATTATCCTCATACAATTCTGTATGAACCTTCCAGCTGTCATTTCTCGATGAAGTATTAGTTTTCAATTCAATCTACTCTGTGCCTTTGGAAATATTGGGAACATAAAATTTTGTATGGGTACTTACGGAATCATTGGGTGGATTTTACCCATTCAATAATTTGGAATTCGTTATGGAGTTGCAAAACTATTTTACAAATAAAGAGTTTTCAAGTGGTTTATTTTGGCAGTTTTTGTGTTTAAATATAGATTAGATCGAATTGAAATCTAGTACGAAGAATGACAGCTCGAAGGTTCGCACAGAATTTCACGAGGATAATATGGAATTTGATTTCGGTCGGATAGAATCAATTTTGACACCAGATTCGTCATAAAGCTAGTCGTTTGAGACCATTTTCGGAAAATCCGAAAATTACAGATCTTTGGACAAAACAAGAGCACGCTGTCCCCCAGAACAAGCGCGCAAAAATGCCACTGATCCTTCAAGTACTCTAACAGCGGCTGGCGGTTGTATTCAAGGTATATGAAGTAGAATCTGCACCTGAATAATGTATACCTTGCATATGACATAATGGAATGCACAAAATGACTTCCAAAGTGACACTACTTCCCGGACTATATTTGATGTTCGCTTCGAGTGTTAGGAATAGAGTATTGTCATCATCCCAGCGAGGATACTTTAGACAAATGATAGACCCTTGCTCAAACTACGCTGTTTTATTCACAATGTCAAGGCTGCACTCTATAAACGGCTCCCAGTATGCTTAAGTATAAGGGAGAACCTATATCGGCTGTACTCTTTTATATTCGCTACACATGCTATCCCACATGTTTTCTAGTTGATGGCTTCCTCTGAAAGGGACCGCTGCTGTAGTTTGAATATTCATTTCGTCACGCTTTTATTTTACTAAAAAGAATCATGATACTTTTCCTCCCTATCGTAACGCCTTTGTGATGCTGTCGATGCGCATATGGTAGGAATTGATTTGCGTCGAATAATATTCATTATTAATGGTTTTGCTTTTCGGAGACTCCAAAGGTTAATACAATTGATATACAGGGTCTTTCACGAGGAACCTCACCCATATTTATACGGGAAACTACTGAACGTATTTTCATGAAATTCAGCACTTATAAGTATTTCACGATGCTGATGAAATCTAAAATATTTTCAAGGCATGAGCACCTCCGGTTTTTCCGGAAATGACGTCAACTTCCGTTTTTCAAATTAGAACACCATTTTTTTATTGCAGAAATAGATTCCTTAGAAAATTTCAATTTATTTTGATGTAACATTTTTCAGTTTTGATTGGAAAATTCTCTCTGAGCGGGAAAATTCGAAAAAAAAATCGAAAATAGAGCTCCGCTGAAACAAGAATAACTTCGAGGTTTTTGAATGGAAAATTTTCATTTTTGGGATTTTTCAAGATGTAAGATTGATGTATCCACTTTAAAAATCGAAATCGCGATTCATGATACAGGCGGTGAAAAAATCGCTTTCAAAGTTAGGGATGACAAAATCGTGAAAAATCAATTTTTTCAAATTAGAACCCCATTTTTTTATGGCAGATATTGAATCTACGTTAAAAAATAATGTGAGTGTATGCATCAAACCCTTGCCCTAAAGTGGATATTTTCTGAGTTATTCACAAAAAACTGTTTTTCGTCTTGAATTTTCAGCTATTTCTTTTCCCTTCACGCCAAAAAGATGAAATTTTCAGGAACTGTTATTTGAACCATGCTGTAGATTTTTCACCGCTTCTTGAAACCGACTTCAAGTTACTATTAGGAGAACCATGGCAAACTCTCGCAGTTATAACTAGGGAAGATGCTCAAAGTTTTGACCGTTAATTTCTAGACATTTATTTATACGTCTCAGGAATGCTTCGTGCGTTGCTCTTCTTATTTCATCGGGAGGAAGAGATCTGCAAAAGTGTTTAAAAACCAAATTGAGTTTCAAAACTATGAATCTAAAAATCTAAACAAACCTGAACGCATTTCTGACTCGTTCTATGCAGTCCTCTTTATCAGTCAGGGGAGTTGAGTAGACAATATTTTTTATCCTACCCCAAACATAATAGTCTAAAGGAGTTAAATCGGGAGAACGTGGTGGCCAAAGATGTGGACCATTGTTCGCCAACCATCGATCTTCAAATAGCCTGTAGAGGATATTTGACACATTGAGTGAATTGTGTGGAGGCGCGCCATCTTGTTGATACCATAAGTCATTATGGTTCTGTACTAGCGGCTCAATTATTTGAGTCAATATGTCAGAATATCTATCTCCTAAGGGAGAACATTCTTTAAATAATGCAAACATGTGTAGTGTTCTATCTTACCAGTTAAAGTCCCATCATAAATGTGAACATCGAGAATTGCATTATTTTTGATGGCGCAAAAAACATTGAAACTCCAGGTCTCTTGAAAGTTCCATTGTCTGAAGTGGTGGTTGTTCTCTTCATCCCAATAATGACTGTTATGCCTATTGAAAGAACCATTCTTTGTGAATTTAGATTTATCTGTCCAAATTATACAGTCCAAAAAGTTTTCATTCTCTTGAAATCACATCCTGGTCACAGGGGAATTCCTACCCACGTTTGTCCTGAAACTTCTGTTATGAAAAAGCTGTCTATTTCTCGTTATGTTTCAAATAATTTAATTCGAGGAAAACACTGACGTGGAATTAGGAGCCTTTACGCAATTGTTGAAATTCATACACAGAGCGGTCCCTCAATCGAGGATTCTCGCCACTGACCGTTGCAAACACTACCATGTGCAGGAAAATTACGGCTTCGCGCAATTCTGGAACACAGCCACATTCAAGTTTCATTAGATCTCGTTAAGAGCAAACAATACCTCGAATATAACGGGGTGACTTCTGTAGGCCAGTGTTAGTTTTTTTCGAAAAAGTTTTGTCACTATTCTATTAAAAAAATAAATAATCAAAAAGAATATTCAATCAAAAAATCACTGGATGACAAAAAGGTGACCAGCTAGCTCACAAAAAAATAAGGTTCTTTTCTCTGCATTGATTTCCAGTTATTTAATTATGGGGCGCCAGGTAATTTATCTGCCCAATCACCTATATTTCGAAATTACCAAAACAAAAAGTGAACGAATTATTTTCGTGGAGGCAAGAGGGTGGAAAAGAGTAGTAAATCCAAATTCATATGTACACTCGTAATTAAATGATTAAGCTACAATTATTGACTTTATATTTTTTATCAATCCTAACGACCTATATTATCTATCCTAACCTTATAGTTATTAATTCTAAATTTATCTACCTTAAACTTAACGAACTACCTAACCTACCTATACTTAATATATTTATACCTAACTATATTCTATCATATCTTCTCGTCTGAATTAATATTCCCATATAATATATACGGTAAATGTTACTCACAAGGTCTAATATGGTTTACCGAAATACTCATATATGTTACATGCTCATCTTGTCCAGTTCACCTTCTCAATAAGTAAACCAAAAACCAAGGTGTAATCCAAATTTTATTATAGCTGAATTATAATAAAAAGGCTTTCAATAATTAGCCACCACTGGCAATAGAGGTAGATTGGTACAATAAAAAAAACCCTGTAACAATAATTATGTTCTGTCGATTCTCCCTCTCCAATATCAAAAATTTAAACACACCCTAGTTGTTGTTGGGGTTTTACTCAAAGTGACATAAAAATCCTCTATATAGAGATATCAAGCTTTAACAAAAGTCCTGAAGTAGTTGAGAGAGAAGTTTGTAGATCCCAGAAAAAGGTAAGTTAAATAACTTTTCGTAAACTTTCTCTCCTGTCACCTGATGAAAATTCTGATTCTAAATGACGACTTAATTATTGAAGGAGAACCGGCACAACCATATGTATCAGCCACATGGCGCACCGTCGAATACGTTCGAACTCTGTTGTCAACTTGCCCGCTTAATTTGAAAATTTCAACCATACAATTTACACGTAACAGTTTTTTGGTGCCAACAGTTGAAAAAAAATCGTAGGAATGCGCAATTTTCCCACTTCTTATATTCAAGAATTTTCGGGAAAATAAAACTGAAATGGAGTGAAAAATGAAAAAATGATTATAATTGCGCATTCTCGCTAGAGAATTAAGTATTCCAAGAAAAAAATTTCAACAAATACTCATTGAAGCCTGCAGAACGACACCCTGTTTTCTGCTATAAACGTCGAAATTTCTCCAAATTCTAATATTTCACGAGCCTATACGGCAACGTTGAAGTATTTAGACCGGGCCCAGCGGCATGACCTTGAGCTTTAAACGAAGTTTGATGATATTTAAATATGGCTGTGTTGCCTAGCTGTAATTTACTACCACGTGGTTTCGTTTCCTCTTAAAATCTTACAGTCAGGCACCGGCCCACGATCCGCATGTTTTAACGTTGCCAATAGAAGCGAGAAATATTGGAAATGCGTGAAATTTTGACGTTAATAGGGAAAAACGGGGTGTCATTCTGCAGACTCCAGTGATTTTTTTTTACTTTTATTTTGGAATGTAGTTCTTTTGTGAAAATTCGCAACGTTATATATTTTTCCATTTTCCACTTCATTTCAGTTTCATTGTCCTGAAAATTCTTGAATATGAAAAAGAGGCAACATTGCGCTTTCTTTCAATTAGTTTCCACCATTTGCAGTTCAAAAGTCGCCCGGTATTTTTGAAGTATTATTTGCTCTTAACATCCAGATGTCTACGACGACCTCGTAACCGAAGACACTTCTGTGCACCTCTCGTCATCAGCGAATTAGCGAAATAAGATGGTCGATGTCAGCTTCTGAAAAATCGATCCCAGCAACTCGAACTTTGTGAACTTGTTTGTTCGTTGAGTCTCCATCTATTGTACAGGGTGTCCCAAACTGGACACTTCTGAAGAGGGAACTCCTATTTCTGTATTAGATAGATAAAAACTGATTTCGGTGTCATCTTCTGTGATGGTTATTCGTAAATGTAAAGCATGATAATAGACATCAATTGTTGTCTCTGGTACTATTCCATTATCTAGGTAGCAATTACTGGCCTGAAATTGTCCATTTTATTGCTACATTCATTTGCTTTATATAAACGATCATAATTTTTTTCCGTGTCGAAAAATTAGCATAATATATTTTATGAATTCAACCTCGAAATGGTAGCCAAACTCTCTGGTACTATTCCATTATCTAGGTAGCAATTACTGGCCTGGAATTGTCCATTTTATTGCTACATTCATTTGCTTTATTTAAACGATCATAATTTTCTTCCGTGTCGAAAAATTAGCATAATATATTTTATGAATTCAACCTCGAAATGGTAGCCAAACCAAAAGATGCAAAAAATAATGCCATTTTGGATTTGCGCAAAATTGTAAGACTGATTGAACCGCACTGACTAAACTGATGCTGTTATCTGTGATTACACTCAATTTCATCTCATCTCATCTGCACTGAGAAGTGGAAGTCAGAGGCGTAAGTGTACAGTAAAAAAACAATTTGTATCATATCCCACACATATTCAATGGGACTCAAATCCGGTGAGCGAGTTGGCCACGGCAAAAAGTGAACGTTATCATGTTGAAGAAAGTCTATAGTTCGACGGACAATGTGGAAACATGAGTTGTCTGCCTGAAAAAAGACTTCTGGACAGCCATTAAGATAAGTCAGTACAGTGGTCTGTGGGAAATCGTCAACATAACACTATCAGGCTGTCTCGAATGAACAGAAGTGATGGTCGGCTACCATAAGCAATAGTTCCCCAAACCATATTTCCGTGAGACCTGTGTGAATGCAACGAGACTTCAATCGCAATATAATGTCGCTATTCACTAATTTTGTTCGGTAGGAGAAAAATCTAAGGGCTTGAATATGGCTATACAGGGTGTTCCAAGTAGAGACTTCCATATTTTTTTTCAGATTCCTCACACCTAGGGGTATCCAAAATACCCCATAATATGTTATGCGATTTTTTATAGTTTTCGAGTCATGATTTTTTTTGTGTTCGAAGTTCTTTACTCTTTCTAGATCTGCAAGTTGCAGAGATGAAAACCCGATTATAATGCAAATGTAACTCATAGTAGTAAATACCCAAACAAATTATCGTTCCATATATGGAACGCTATAGAAAACACCAAATCTTACAAGATATTATCATACTTCCTTATCACATGAAAAACAATACACATTATGTGAACTCTCCAAAATATTGGTTAATTACAGTCACCGCTCATGTATTCGAATAGAATTTGTTCTTACATTTTACGAATTGGTATTTTACAGCGAAACCTTCATATGATCTATAACGAGCAGGAGATATTTTTAACTAGAGTTTCGTTACTCAGCGGCTGATGTACAAATCGATGGCTGAAAATGTATTTCCAAAAAAAATTCGAAATATTTTCGGACCTTCTTTGATGTTCCATATAAAGGGTGAGTATTCCAGTTACACATTAATTTTAACCATAGATTCCTCTAATCAAATTAAAACTTTTTCTTTGCAATTTTTCCAGATTCGGCCTAGGTCAAAAGTTATAAGCATTCAAATATTTCTCAATGTGCTAATACACTTCTCTACTTTCTCTGCAAGTTTACCGCAGATATCTCCTACAGTGATCTCTTCTGTAGAATAACCAATCCAATAATTGAAATTCAAAGGAACATGATTGAGAACCTAATTAACTCACTTAATTCTTATGATTTGAACATTTCTCTACACCGAACTATTGAAACAGTGATTTTCCACTTGATATTCTTGCGATATTCAATTTCATTCATTATAAAATTTAACACAATTCCATCCTCGCCCATTCTCATATTGAAAACTACATAATTATTCTTATTTCCATCTCTACCTGAGTTATATGGAATCACTAACCTAAACACATTAATTGAAATCTACAGTCTGGTTTACAGACATGAAGACCTAACCTCCATATCTGTGGTTTGATCACAAAATAGCATAAACCTAATATAAATACATTAGTTCTATGCGAAATAGACAAATATTTCTGTGTATTTTGTGGTCCGGATAAACGTAGACTGAGCTTTATTTCCCGTGTTTACTAGCTCAGGAACGGATCCATAAAAATGAGGTAATTTCTCGACTTTGTATCAGATTTCCTAACATTCAAGGTTGATTTATCTCCAAAATGGTGCGTTTGAGGGGAAATAATAAAGAATAGTTAAGTATTCTGAAATGATTGAAGATTTTTATTATGGCATGAGAAGAACTTCATCTGAATTCCTTATAGATTAATGAATCGTTGGGTATATAACTAGGGGATGTTTGAAGTAGGATGAAAGTGATTACTGAAGAATATGTGCCATATTCATAGAAAACTTCATACCAAAATTCATCTCATTCGGAGTTACTATATCAAAGCTGTTTCTTTTGGAAATTTAAACAGCCTGCATTTGTTTACTGGAGCCGAATCTGAAAAAAAGGGTTAGTGAAAAAAGAGTTTTATTTGGTGAGAGGCATCTACGTTTAAAATTAGTGTACAACTTAAAAACTCACCGTGCATAGAACGCTTGTACCACCTTATGGGTTAACTCAAATTGACAGCCTGGCAATAACTGAAAATAACTGCACTATTCCGCTTTCCTGAACCGAGAGTTTTCGTAACCCAACGTCGACCTTCATATTTCGTCGATGCCTACACTTGAACAAGAGTGTATTTAGCTACGGTGTCGTCAAACAAATCAATAATTCTTTTGCTGAATTTTAAATAAAAATAAATTCTTGATGTAGATTACCACAGTGCGAAAAAAGTTAACAAAGTTATTTCTTCTGTGTGTAACCCTCATTGTAATGTCACGGGGTATGTAAAAAAAAGAACAAGTCCAAAGTGGGAACCCTGCGGCACTCCAGAAGTTATTATGTATGGATGAGATTCATGACCCTTCACAAAAACGATGAGAACCCTTTCACCTTTTTTTTCAGAATAAAGACATCTGCACAACTCATTATTTAATCTGATGTGTTTGCAATATTCAAGATGTGGAAATATCGAGAAGTAGCTAGAATATCACAAGAAAGTTCAGAAAATAATGTATGCGAAGCTATAGTGAAAAATTATTGTCAGTATGATCTGAAAGTATCTTTGTTTCCCCCAGCATTATTGCAGCTTTCAAAATTTCCCTAGATGCAAACTTAATGCGACAAAGATATTTTTTTCACTCGTTTCAATGCGTCAAAGTGTCAACAAAGAGGTTATGCGACGAATTATCAAAACAAACCGAAAACATTTTCTCGTCGAAATGTGACGAGAATGCATTTCATTTACCGACGACCGACGAAGCATAATTCCTTCATAAAGTAAACCATCTCGCTACCTTTCAATCAGAATTCCGATAAAACCGAGTCGTAAAAAACCTCTTCGTGCTCAACCTAATGTCACGGTACATGCAAAGTAGGCGGTGTAACATCGTTAAAAGTCCGTTTCGCGAAAATGCCCGAGGCGTAAAAAGTTGGCTCTTGGAATTCGCCTCGGCCTGATTGAATTAAGTATGAGACGTTGTCGTTGACGTCCGCCCTAAGTGTTTCGATTTTCCCTCTAGACTGCTCGATCTGAATGGAAATGTCGCTGAAGTTTGTCAACCCTAAAATTAAGGATGTGGCTAGACGAGACCAGTACAGTCGCTATCAGATGAAATGCAGGAGTCAGAAAGGTTGGAACTGCAGATCGGAAGCACGGGGTGTAATTTTTAATGTTACTATAAGATGGGGAAGGTTCTTTTTGTGTAGAAGGAATACCAGAGAGATCTCTCGAGTGTTTGAAGCATAAAATATCTGCCTTATTTTCCAAATCATAATAACTGATGATAGTATTGATAATAATATTAATTATCATCTATTGATCCTTCAAGACCACAAAAAGTGTATAATACAACTCGAATCTTAAATATATTAGCCCTCATCGACTCAGTGAATTTAAAATCGGAACATGCAGAAGGAATGAGTCGAAGGATGGAAAATGGCCGTCACTGCGTGATGTCTACTTTCCACGTGTCCCATTTTCGAATTCCACAAGTTTTGAAGTTATTGACGTGAAGACAAAAATTTCATCGTGTTTTGTGAAAGTTTACCAGTATTTGCCAAAAATATGTGGTGATTGTCGCTAAAAAGTGTGAATTAATCCGGCTGAGTATTGGAGTATCCAAGACCTGCTAGGTATGGCAGACTCAGCTGGTCATTTTGAAAGCCTGTCTAAATGGTCATAGTAACCGAGGACAAGTAAAGGAATACCAACAAACCAACCACGGAATGTGTCTGTAAACTTCACCATTCGTTGTCGACAGAAAGACTTTACTCAAAGCATGCTATGATATCGATAATAACCTTTCAGTTTGCAACAACAAAGTCTTTTTTGTCATTTCGTTTGCGAAGAAAACTATTCAGGGAACCCGAATAGCACAGTCTC
Source organism: Myrrha octodecimguttata (assembly GCA_958510865.1). Taxonomy (NCBI): domain Eukaryota; kingdom Metazoa; phylum Arthropoda; class Insecta; order Coleoptera; family Coccinellidae; genus Myrrha; species Myrrha octodecimguttata. The sequence continues at coordinate 34,970,789 of OY294056.1, forward strand.
AGTTATGGCATGGCAGTCGACTTAAGCCCGGTCCAGATGATTGTAATGCGTACATCGAATGCAATAAAATACAAAGGTTTTATGTTTCGAGGTAGGGCTCTTTCTGCTCCGTTGGGACGCGGTTTTCAACTTCAACGCTGCATTCGAATTTATTATTCGAAGCGGAGTTTATCAAACTTTATTGCATTCGCTGTTCGGACTACACTCATCTTGTGGTGTTTCAGTTAACTGGCAGGATCGCCATGTGGTGTACCCCGGTTGGGGTTGGTTCGTCCAGTTGGTTTGTGCAGGAGAGGGTTGGAAATAACACTCGAAGAACTCGTTAGAGGGTTTAATTACTATGGGCAATTACTACGGCATGACACATCAATGAACGTTCCACGTCATTGTTCTCATTCACTCGCTGTTTTCATAATACAATAATAAAATATTATATATGTTTTTTCAAGGTGTTTACAAGCATATTATGATAACAGTCGTCGGAATTCAATATCAGTAGGTAATCCATCTAAGCACGTTTTATGGATCATGCGAGGTTCTCTGGACCTTGCTCGTCTTCAAGTAATAATTATACAGAGTATTTAGTCTGACATACGTTACAATCTGCTTCTAGTTCGAAATGTAGGCGGCGTAGTTTAACTGAGTTGCCAGAGGCTGGCGCCGCTGACCAACGCACGCTAGCTTCCTCCTTCCAACAAAGCACAAGAGCTTCGGTCATGGTCACTCACTACGTCGCTTCTGTGGTTGTCATAATTTTATTTGTTCACTCGTTTGTAAACAATGAGATAATAAGTCATATCTTTCGAACTGATTCTAGATTCACCACAAAATATGGCCTGTATTCAGCACTTCTGCACATCAATAAGAGTCCTTGAATTACTTATTGAGGCGCCTATTTTCCAGAAATTCAACTTAACTGAGATATTGGTTAATCTGGATCCACCAAGCAACAGGCACTAAAATAACGTCGAGATTATCCTCCAGGACGATTTTATATCGGGATCCATATTAAAAAGTTTTTTCTCAAGGAATCTGACACAAAATTATAAACATTTTTTCAAATATTGTAGCTGTGCTCAATAAAATAAATATTCGGTCTCAACCATATTTCTACGGTTTGTTTACATAAAACCAGTAGCTTGGAAAGGTTTCAAATTTAACCGTTAGGGCCCTGGCATCTTCGCAGAAGTTCCCAGTATTTTGTAATGCTTCAAAAAATTTTGCGCATGATCCACGAGAATCGGGTGCTTACGGTCAACAACCGTGCACTTGCGCAGTGCTTCCGATACTTGGTGAGAGAAGTGTTGCGTCGTGTTCCAGTGAATACATTGAATGGAAATCAGTATTTCGTGTGCTCTGATGACTGCTGATGTTGGATTTCATGATTAGCAAAATCCGCCAAACGGTGTTACTATCTGAAATTCCCATTTCTCATGGACTCCATATATATTTGAATTCGTCAAGTCCATTTGCGAACAAAAATATAAACAATATATGAATCTCAATATCTCGAAAGTGATCCGCCATAAAATTCTATGTTCAGTTTCACTTCTTCATTTTGAGCGACACCACAGAATATCAAAGTATTGAACGGACGTTCGAGCTCCATGAAATCCACTGATGAAGGTTTATAGAAATGAGGGCTAATGAAATTCGAATAGATTGTGTCCATAGATAATAGGTAGCTCGATTCCATAAAATTCTTACCTACTTCTTAAATAAGTGACAGTCATACACTCATTTCCGAATTCGACAGTAATTTATTTTATAACCTGAAGTGGAAATCGATAACGAACCAAGGAAAACTCAAGAACAACATCGTTTCCAACGAACTCGAAATGGTAATCGGACAAAGCATTAGTTAAATTTTTATGTGATATTAGTTCCTTTAGTTTGCATAGAAAGTGTAGCACTTTCCTGCACTCGGTGTAGATATTCTATAGTATATCTACAACGAGTTCAGGAAAGTGCTACAATTTCTATGCAAACGAAAGGACCTATTATTATGGGTGCATTATGAATATCCTAAAGGTTAACTGTCTTCAAAAAGTGAAAAATTTGTTGGAAATATTCGCTGATGAAGAAATCGATTGTTTTCGAAAACACTAATGTTTTCCCTATTGCAATTGATGTCGATATGGTAAACTCTATTTTTTCACATCTAACATCACCTATGAAAATACTAGAGCAATTATTGATATTTTCCACTGATAAATCTAAGTCTTATATTTCGGATGAATTGAGTTTTGCGTAGACGCACGCCGTCTGTGATTCTGGGATGAAAGTCGATCCAGAAATTCGATATACCGAGGAAAATCACTTTCCTTTTAATTATCCAGAGTATCAGGTTTAACTGTGGGATAACGATCATGTAACACGACTAGATTCTCGTTGACTTATATTTGACTGTGATAATGAAGTTTGAACCAGGTATACAAGTTCAGCCTACTTTCTCGTTTCAATCTCATTTTCCTCCGCCCAACTTCTCTTTGCTGAAACGGTGTTGAATAATTTATGATATCAATGAAATTATTGAAATTTTCGAGTATTTCTGCGCACATCTTTTATACAGAAAAGCAAATTTTCTTCCGAAAGTAGTCTGGAAACGACTAGGTTGAAACATTGTATAAGAAATAACAGGGAAACTTTCGCATCAAAATGTGACGGTTGATTTCATTGATGGGCCGGATCGGCCAAACAGTTTTGACACGAGTTCTGTTTATGTAAGAATAATTGAGGAATAGGGAAAAATTGTATGAGAACAACGTATCTCGATATTTTTAATAGCTGTTCCTTCGTTGTTTGAGATTGCGTTGAGCTTGTTGGATGTTTCATTAGGACCGTAAGGTGGAGCTCTTGTGCGCACGATCTTTGAAATCTGAATGAATTTCATTGCTTTTTGCGAGCATGTTCTAGGAAAACAGAGTGCTATCGTTTTGTCCAAATGTCTGTAATTCTCGAATTTTTTCCCGAAATTGGTCTCAAACGACTAGATTGGACTCCCTGATGACGAATCCAATGTCAAAATCGATTCTGTCCGTCCGGCTGGCCAGCAGTGGACACGATATCTGTCGAACGGAGTGAGCTAGCGACTTGAAACTTTCAGGGTAGGTTGCGCATTGAAATGCCACGGTTGAGTTCGTTAATGGGCCAAATCGGTCGAAGAGTTTCGGAGTTATAGATAGCCATTTGAAATTTTGAAGTTATTTATTCTGTATTACAGAAACTACTGAACGATTGGATTGAAACTTGTCAATTAGGTGGAGTATAATGACGCGCAATTCCAAGCAAACTTTTGTCAGGATCATATTGTCAGTAAATTTTGAAGAATTTTTTTTCGAAATTTTTTTTCAAATTTTTTTTTCGTTCATCATATGCAAGAAAAAATTCCATTTTGACTCTGACCTTCATGTTTCACAGCAGTGTACCAAATTTCAGTTCAATACGATCATAATTTTCGGAGATATTGGGAAAAAATATGTCAAATTTCGTAGTTTTCTTCTCGATATTGTTGTTCTTTTCGGCATAACTCAAGGAATACTGATTCAATCCTGATAAAACCTCGCAGCTGGTTCGATGAAGCTGAAAGACAACTTTGTGAAGAATTTCGTGATGATCGTGTCATCAGGACAATTTGAAAGAAACATTTTAAATTTTTTCTTTTCAAATATTCAATATTCTGTGATATTCTCATCATATTATCCTTATCAAATTCTGTATGAACCTTCGAATTTTCGATGAAGTACTGGATTTCAATTCGATCTGATCTGTATTTTTGGAAATATTGAAAATTTGGATTGGGTATATCTGCGGGAATCATCGGGTTGATTTTGTCCATTCACGAATTTGGTCTTCATAATTAAGATTTATTTATTTATTCATTCATCAACGGGATGAACCCAATTTTACAAACAAACAATACAATAATAATAATTAATACAACCTAATACATATTGAAGTATAATGCAAAACTTCCAGAAAAAAAAAACTTCACAGATCATAACAAATTTCGATTGACATAATGTATAATGGAGGGGTAACTGAGGCAAAAAAAGTCTATGCCTGTTCTACTGGCAGTGTTTACATGTTGCGAGATTCTTGGAAAGTCTTGAGATATAGCAACAAGGTATCTCTAACATTCCTAGACGGAGCGTGAAAACCAAAAAGAGATAGGTGATCGGAAGACGACAAAAGCCCACCAACCAATCTAGCGAACAACAATACATCTGCTCTAATTCTACGAGTCCGCAAAGCAGGAAAGCGCAGAACCGACCTCATATGAGTTGCGTAAAAATTTACGCGTGGGATTCCCATCCTGCAAGGCACAGAGAGAAGAAACCTATTTTGAACTCGTTCCAACCTGTCACAGTCTTCATAAGTATATGAAGACCATACACAAGAGGCATACTCAAGATGCGGCCTCACCAGACCAACATAAAGATGATTTAAGGTATTGACATCCCTAAACTCATACGAGTGTCGTAAAATGAACCCTAGCATCCGAAGACCCTTATTGACTATGTGGTCAATGTGCGACCTGAAACACATCCTATTGTCGTAAAAAACACCTAAGTCTTTAACAATGTTCACAGTTTGTATTGCCTCGTTATTCAGACAGTAGTGCGATACAAAGTGGCGCTCCCGCTTGACTACACTCATATGCTGGCACTTTCCGAAGTTAATGATGACTCTGTTATCTTTACACTATTGCTCCAATCGATCCAGATCAGACTGTAGGTTTAACATATCGGAGTATTAACCATTAAATAAATTTTGAGGTGATCAGCAAACAGAGGAAACAGTGCAAACCTAGAGCAAGTGGTGTCATTTATGTAAATAGGGAACAAGAGAGGGCCCAAATGACTACCCTGAGGTACACCTGAATCAACAATATATGACGGGGAGGAGGAATCACAATCTTAACTGACTGAGTACAGCGGGTGAAATATGATATAAACCACTTCCTTAACATACCAGTTATTCCAAAGGACGACAGTTTCTCGCTCAAAATGCAATGATCCACCTTATCGAAAGCCTTAGAAAAGTCAGTATATATAACATCGACCTTACCTCCACTCCCCAAAGAATCGAAGACATACTGGGAGAAAACCAATATATTGGAGTCGACACTTTTACCCTTGGTAAAGCCATGTTGTTGCTCGACCAATCTGGACGATATATCTGTTTGTATGCGATCCAGTATTAATGTCTCAAGGATTTTAGGAATGGCGCTTATAATGCTTATGGGCCTATAATCAGCGATGTCATGCCTACTCCAAGACTTGAACAATGGTTTCACCGTATTAGACTTCCACTTGGCAGATCCAAACCTTTTCTACAAATATAGAGTTTCTAAGTTGTTTTTTTCGAAAGTTATTGTGTTTGTGATTGTATAAATACAATAACTTACAGAAGAGACGATAAACCCACTAAAATTTCATTGTGGTTCACACAGAATTTCATGAGGGTTATATAATTAGGAGATCACCAAGAGTGTGTTTGGTAGGGTCAATACGTAAAAAGATGAACCGTTTGGCAACGAATTTGAACATGCGCGCAAAAGCTGCTGACTTCACCTCAGTGCTTTTCTAGGTTTCACGGTAACGTTGTTTTTTACGTATTGACTCAGAATGCAAATCCAAATATGATGCATGAGCATGTACAAACTCTCGTGATGATCGTGTTTTTAGAAAATTCAAAGAAAAATATTATTAAAAATTTTTATTCTGAGTTCTGAAGAAAATATAAATTCAAATCAATCAAAAAATGTCGATTCGAACGTAACTTTTGTTTCGTAAATATCTGATATTTTGAAATATTGGGATGAGGAATTTTGGTGGTTCTTTAAAATTGTGAACACGAGAAATATTTGAATAAACTGGCTGTTCAGTTTATATTGAATGGAAGGTGCTATTTGAATAACCACTTCCAAGATACTTTAGATTACAGCTGATGCTTGGGAGGAATCTTAAAATTTTTTTTTCAAGAAAATATTCAGGTTTGATATATGAATTTTAATTAATTCGATATCTTAAGTATTATGGCTTTGATAGTTCATTGACGATATTAGTTTCCATCTTTAGTCAGCGAATTTTCAGGAAGAACTTCGTGTTTTGATAAGGTTATGAACATAACAAGTGGGTCACGGTCGAGATGAAGGTCGCGGTCGATGCTACCAGTTAAGTCGCGGTCGAAGTCAACAGCACATTCAAAAAAGGTTACCTGCGAGGCTTCGTGAAGTTAGGAACACTTGCATATTTACCAATTTTTGAGGAATTTCATCGCATATGAGTATTCTGTAAGTAAATTCTGAGCTATCATAGGGCAGTGAAAATTCAGAGTGCATTATATAGTCTTCTTAACTTATGATTTGAGGAGGTATGTCAACGTTTCGTTAATCACCCCAAGTTTAACAAATTGCTTCAAGAACTGTCGACTATCCCTTTCTTGAAATCCTGCGGGAGTTTCTGAAGAGGTGATCATTCACAGTCCAAAAGCCTCCTTCCTTTTAATTTGCAGGGCTAGCTCAATTTCAGGGAGTGACATTGAGGTAAATGGAAGAGAACAGAACAGTTAAGTTGCGGTGGAGGTTAAGTGCGATGCCATCCAGTGAGTGTACATCGATCCTTCTGAAAATCAGATAATTGGTTTTAAATAGGTGCCTACAGCGCGGTCTAGAAGGATGCTTCCTTGTGATTATTGTGTTCAAGGCCAAGTTACCATTTCCTTCAAAAGCTTGCAGAGAATGATAGCCTGATGTGTTTTCCGGAAAATTATGCCAGTTTGCAAATTTTAAACTAAGAAAAAAATACTTTATTGCATATAATTTGTCTATACACGAAGAATCAAATATCAATGAATGGCCTGATAAGAATGTTATGGAACCTCTTCTGAAAATCTTGAAGGGTTTCAAGAAAAGGATAGTCGATAGTTCTTGAAGCAATTCATTATCCTCGGGGTCGTTAACCTAACATTGCGTTAGTTACTCGAATTATAAGTCAAAAGGCCTATATTATGCATTTTGAATTGTCACTGACCTGTGATAGCTCACAAAATTACTCACATGCAAAGAAATTCCTCACAAATGTGAGTAATTACTCTCAAATTGGCAAGTATGTAGTGTTCCTAGCTCGACGGAGCATCACTCATAACCACTGAAAATAAAATTAACTAGAGCAGCCACCCAGATACTCGCGGTATGTCAAGCTTCCCCCACTCTCTGGTGCCCTACTAGCTGACTCGTACTAGGCGGGCCCTTATAATAATTACATTATTCTGAAGTCTAACTCGTTTATCTTATTGAGCTTATATGTTTGGATTGCTTTCAATAGAAAGAATGGACGTTTCCGTCGATTTTGAATGCGAAAGCAAGAAGAAAAATAGGAAAATTGCAAGTACCGAGGTAAAAAAACTGTTCGCTTTATCGTTTCCCTTAAGATCAAAGGAAAATGGATTCTTGCGATTAGGAGTCATTATTGTAAACAAAACGATCCAAGTCGTGTTTAAAGTGGCCAGTTAGAATGAAATGGCACTTAAAGGAAAATGCTTTTCCATCGCATTTTCGTCTCATAGATAGCCATCAACATCTTCAAAATCCTCAATGAGAGTTTCAAAGCATCGGCCCCCTCCGATTTTTTTTCCAATAGCAGAAAAAAATAGCTGAATCTGATCGGGAAATAACACCAAAACAACTCTAAAACACTAAACAGAAGCCAGTTGAAACGAAAATCGCTAAACTAAAAAGAAATTGTTGAAAAATTACAGGAACAGAATTTTATTCTACCAGAAAATTCCGAAAAATTCTTTCTGCCTTATGAAAAGGGAATCTCAAAAAAGTCCATTCTTCTCGTTTCTGAACATAGAACAGCTGAGTAAGAAAAATCAGCAAAATATCACAGCATTGTCCTGTTCAAGCATTTACCTGCTTTGAAGAAACCTTCGAATGTGTCAAGTTTTTCCAAAACTGTTGAATGGTTCAAATGTTATTAAAGACTATAGTGTTGAATGTTGATGAAATGTTAAATGATAATTGTCTAGTGTTTGTCCGATTAATTTATGACTGGTCCTATACTCTTCATCTGTGTCTAATTGGATGATTAAATATCAACTATCCTAAAATGAGGAAATTATATGACAAAATTTTGCCGCTATTTCACATTCTCTGAATATATCGCAGGATACTTACCGGATTTGTATAATCTGTGAAAAAATATTCGAAGAACCAGTTCGAAATAACAAAATCAATAGCAACATTACCAATTACACCTCTGATTTACTTTCGTACGTTTCAAGTATTACTTTTTTCATAGAATCAAATCATTAATCACTTAATGGAGAAGACAAGCATAAGAAATAGTTGATTGAAAGTATAGAGAGTGCGGCAGAAATTAAAAAACTTATTCATTTTAAAGGATAATAATAATAAATATGTTCCTCTCATACTTCGTTTTCTTTCAATTAATTCAATTGATTTACCTTCTTTTTTGCATTTCGATATGTTTCAATATATTTGTCGTAACCATATGGTTCAATCAATTGTCATCCATCTATTCACTCGAAAATTAGAAAGAAATGAAAATCAAAGCGAATAGCTCCTGTGAAAGCGGTAGAAACCATGCTATAGCGGGCCCGATGAATAGACGGTAGGGCACCAGAGAGTGGGGGAATAAAAGCACATATTCGGTAGCGCGTTCGCAATACGGTGGCCGCTCTAGTATATTATATTCTCTCTGCTCGTAACGTCCTTGTTATGTGCTGTAGACATCGGATGCGACTCAACTAGCAACATCGGCCGTGACCTTCACCTCGACCGCGATCCACTTGTGTCCGTAGTTTTAGTTACATGGATTTAATGTTTGAATGAAGCTCATGGTCATCGTCTGCGTATTCCTGAGCTGCATCCCGACCCGATCAAGTCGAAATTTTTGTGAATATTGGTATGACAATATTTCATCTACAGAATGGTTAGGAGGATTTTGTGCCTTCTGAACCTGCCTCGAAAAGTTCTAGTTTCAGAGTATTCCTTTTGTGAAGTCATCGTGTTAAAAGTCAACGGCAGATGACTGCCTGCGTGAATAGTGTACTGAACAATTTATCATGTGAGTAGGTATGTTGTGACTAAAAATTGAATCTTTTTTTTAATTGAATCATGTAAGTTATGCTTTCAGGATAATCAAGAGATCAAGTCTCCTGATTCGTACGAACATTCCATACAGCAGAAGATTCCTCGAAATATTTTTTTCATATTCTTCTTGAGATATTGTAACATTCTTATACGATACATTGAAGTGTCCCCCAGATATTCTCAGAATATTCCTCGAGAGATAGTCCTGATATTTTCCTAACGCTCTTTGAATATCTCCCGAATCAACAAAAGGCAATCTCAGCTTGAGGACCGGTGAAACAGCAAAAAAAAAGATAAAACCTTTGTTAAAATTGCCGAAGTTTCGAATCTTTATTGATTCTTCATCAGGGATATCTCACGAATATTATTCTTGATCATTCTATAGATAGTCCAGGAATGCAAAAAAATAGTTTTGCATGTACTTTTCTACAAGCATTGTATATACAGAGTGGGCCATTGAAAACGAAAGAGAGCCATTAATGGGCAAATTGGCCACAGTCGTTGAAAACGTCGAGACAGGTCGATTTTTGTTTGGAGGGGGACTTCATTAGCGAAATATCCACTCCCTGAACGGGGCGGCTCCCCTTCAAATTTTGAATAGGGAAGAAAGGTTGCGTCATACGTCATATGGAAACTTATGACGTCAGCTTTCCTCTTTTGTACCTTTCACGAAAATCGGATTGAATTTGACTAATTAATGGATGTTCATAATTTACATGAGAATATTTCCAGATTCGTGATAAGAAATGAATATTTTTTTTGAGTTGTGATCATTTTTGTATTTAAAGCTATGGGTTATCAGAAATTGATTTCTAGAAGTGACATAGCCACCCCATAAGCGGGGTGGCTACCCCTCTCGAATTTCAATGAAGAGGATAGGGCATATGCTACATCATTTGAAAGCTCATTTTAACTCTTTATAATATGCAGCTTTTTGTACAACTGAGTTGAATTCTAATGATTAATGGTTGTTCGTTATATACCCTGAAAATATTTCCTGATTCTTTTCTCACAGATGTCATTTTTTTCGATTTTTTTATTATTTCGTTCTTTCTTTGAGTAACTTGAATCAGCAAATATTCTTGCAAAAAAAGTCCATACATCAGGAAAATTTAAAGAAATTTCAACTTCAGTTTGAAACAGATACTTTGTGAATTAGAAAATCAATTCAGTTGTACAAACAGCTGCAAATTATAAAAAGTTGAAGTGATGAGCTTTCAAATTTTGTATCACATGGCCTATCCTCCTTATTAAAATTCGAGAGGGGTAGCCACCCCGCTTAAGGGTGGCTTTTTAACTTCTAGAAGTAAAAAATTCTTAGAACCCATAGCTTGAAAATACAAAACTAATCAACTCAAAAAAATATTCATTTCTTATCACGAATCAGGAAATATTCTCAGTAAATTATAAACGTCCATTGATTAGGAAAATTCGATCCGATTTCCGCAGAAAGTACCAAACTGGAAAGCTGAGGTTATAAGCTTTCATATGAGTTATGATACAACCTATCTTCCCTATTCAAAATTTTAGTATGGGAGCTGCCTCGTTCAGGGGGTGGCTTTTTCACTAATGAATTATGCGTCAAAAAATGTCCTTCTCTAAACCAAAGTCGAACTGTCTCGGCATTTTCAACGACTGTGGCCAATTCGCCAGTAAATGGCCTTGTTTCGTTTTCAATGGCCTACTCTGTATATTTTCCGCACTCATATTCAGGTTATATTCTTTTTATATATTTTGTATTGCATTTTTTAACAGTGTGAATAAATAACAGGTTTTTGATGTTATACATATGAAATTCACTTCATGCTATTTTGTGTATTGAAATTGATAATGTTTCATCGAATTTCCGAATCGAATGACTCATTCGAAAAATCTGATGTGAAAAAGCTACAAGAATAACACAAAACAATTAAAAATCCATCAGATCCCCAAAAATCCAAACGCAATAGAGTGCTCGGTTCATGATTCCCAGCACTCCACGCTCGCCAACGTGAAAAATTATTGTAAAAAATTCCCCAGGGTATCATCAATCAGTGCCCGACTATTTGATAAATGTCAATCGAGAACTTGACATCACGTAACCCCTCAACACATCCATTATCTTGTCGTCCAAGATGATTACTTTCCCTCATCCAAATTTCTTTTATTTTGACGTCGCTTTCGCTGCCTGAATCAATATCGACACTAATGAATGAGGATAATGCCATCCCTGGGTTATTGGAGTTTTCCTTTGGCTGGATTGCTTGGTGTATCGTGAAAAACCATACGATAATTTGAAAGGGAAGTAATTTTGCACAGTTCGGAGTTTTTATGAGGCTGTATGCCATGGGGGGAAAACGAGTTTTGTTTATGTTAGAATAATGGATGAATGGGGGATAATTGTATGAAAACAACGTATTTCGATATTTTTAATAGCTGTTCCTTCGTTGTTTGAGATTGCGTTGAGCTTGTTGGATGTTTCATTAGGACCGTAAGGTGGAGCTCTTGTGCGCTCGTTCTATCAAATATGAATGAATTTCATTGCGTTTTCAGTCCGGGAACAGTCAGCCAGAAGGCAAACATAAAGGTGTGTTCTAACACCCAGTTCCAATATTGCCTTGAACTCAATCAGAACTGGATCAATTCACACATCTGCGCTCATACTAGTCCGGAATTAATTCTGAATTGTTCGAAAGTGGTTTTCTTGCGCAGAAACCTGAGTCACACTTATCGCAACAGCTGAAAAGGTTGATATATCATATTGTATTGAAATAATTGATGAATACCAAGAAAGTTATATTGAATGAATAATTTTTCAAAGTTCCCTTGTTATAGCCATAGGGCTGTTTGTCACCCGGAAATGACGCCCGTCTATGCTAAATGTCGTTTTTTTGCCGCTTGCTGCATTTGAATGACATACAATAGCTCACCGTTTCAATTCAATCAAAAAAAAGCTCTGCAGCTTTTTTGTTTTGAATTTCCGAAATATTTTAAATACACACGAATATTAACATGGAGAAATATACATGATATACATAAGTTTATAGTTTGGCAACAATTAGTTTCTGATCATATGATCTTACCTTATGATATTGTTTCATTGAGAGCAATGAATGGTAATAACAATTTTCTACAGGTAGGGTAAAAAAAAACAAATGTTTCAATTAGCCCCTCTCTGTTCTTGCCTTAAAGCATGAAGCGAATTATTCCTTCTAAAACCTGTCTAACAACAATTCATTTTACATTCTGGAACACTTGGTTCGCAATTCAAAAATCAGTTCGAACTTTGTTGAAACGCTAATATCGATATGCGCACACTCCGCCTGATTCAGAACTGGTTCCAAAGTGTGGGGGAACAAACTGACTAGTTAATATATTGAAATTCTAAATAGAACAAAAGCACACGGTCGTGCTCACTATCGATTGAAAATAAAATTACTTCTAAAATAAACAAATTGAAAACTCGATATTTGTAGAGTGGGTTAGGACCTCAATTACGAAGACCGAATTCGTAAAAGTGTTCAATCCAACCTATGATTCCACAGATATACTCATTCAAAGTTTTATATTCCCAATACAGTATATTTCCACTCATAACGAAATTCAAGGATCCGTCGAAAACATTTCGTTAAAAGCGGAGTTCGCAATAAATGTTAATATATATGCACGTCGGTAGCTCAGTGGTAAGAGCGTTGGACTTGTGATCGAAAGCTTTCGGGTTCATTCCGGGCTAGGAAAGAAATATTCTAAATCGGTACCGACCACCATTCACTGTTGGGTCCAAAATTCACAGTGTTGTGCATAAGGTGGCGAGAGGACACAGTAACAACGTCTGCACAGAACAAATCCGACATCCTAGCTCGCACAATCTTCAAGCTTCTGAGGAGTTTCCTTGAAAATACAAAGACAAAAACAAAATACATCCTATCAGGAATTCAATATTTTTAATGAAGCTTACATGTACTAATACATATGTTATGTGTAGAAACATTTTTCTACAAAAGCATATAGGTAAATTCATAGTTTTTTAAAAATAAAATTCATAAAAATCATCAATTTCAGTTTATTTTTCCAACTTTCTGATCTTCATTGAGAATGTCGAGTAATAATTTGAATTCATATTCAACTTTTTTTGAATTACGTCAGTCATGTTTATAGGGTCTACAATAAACATAAGCGGATAACGACACAAGCTCTACTGGTAGTATGCAAAAGCAATGCCATCTCTTGAGCTCATTCGCGGTATTTCGGAAAATCCCCTGCTGAGGTTGAATACAGATTTTGCCGTTATGACCAAAAAATTTTCGAATATATCGAAGATTAAACTTCGTTCCATGCGATAGTGCATCCATCATAAACGGGTTCGTCATTTGCGAAAAAACTGACAAATGTTTGATGATACTTCATTCCGTTCCCTTAAAATTGGTTCTAAACGGAAGTTTACAAGAACTGAAGTCATAATAAGCGGACCTTACTGTATTTCCAGATATACAAATTTGATCGAATTTCAATTCAGTGAACAAAAATAACAGCCCGAAGGTTCATACATAATTTTCTGGGGATAATATGATCGGAAGATCCCAAAGTATTGAATAAGTGAATAATAGTAATTATATGCGCGTTAAATACTATCCTTTGTCCACGACTTATTTTTTTTCTTTTAAATTCAGGGAAACTTCTTGAGATAAACTGACAATATGATCTCAACAAAGTTCTGCCAAAAGTTGCGCGTCGGTATACCTACTCCAACTAACTGACAAGTTTCGATTCAATGGTTTCAGTAATTATAACGGAAATAACCTCGAATTTTCAAAAGGCTCTACCCATTCGGCCGATTTCACCCATTAACGATTTTTACCGTCGCATGTTAAAATGCAACCTTTCCTTAAAGTTTCAGGTCGATAGGATTTTCCGTACGCCCGTAATCGTGCATACGGCCGACTGGACGGACAGAATCAATTTTGACACCGGATTCGTCATCAGTGAGTCGAACCTGGTCGTTCAAGACCATTTTCGGTTCAAAATTCGAAAACTACAAACATTTGGACGAAACGATTGCATGCTGTTTCCCTAGAACAAGCGCGCAATATCTGTTTTATTAACTGTTTTTTTTAAACTTCATCTCTTCGCCTAAGCCGAATCTGGAAAAATGTTGAATAAAGACAGTTTTTTGATGAGGGGAAATTATGGTGGAAAATAATGTGCAACTTAAAGATGCACTCTATATGTATACCCTAATCACTTTTATGAACAATGGTCGGATGGTCATGAAAGATTGACACATTCCACTGTGTATAGTTACACAAGAGCGTAAAAATTGCAGGCTGTGGTATTTTTTCTGCAAGATATCTGTCCGTTCTACACAAATATATCATCCAATCATTCTGATTTTGACGACATTTCAATATTGCCAATCTTGCTCAGTTTTAGTTACAATACTCAATACACTTATTCAAAGGTCTATCGAATGACATCATAAAATTGAATTGAGCATATATGTTGGATTTTAAAAATGAACATAAGAGTGACGATTTCTCAATAAGGCCGCAAGCCCTCCCTAAAAAATATATTATCGTACAACGTACAACCAGAGCTGTGCCGAGCACTGATGGAAAGTGCTCCGAGCACAAAGCACTAAGCCGTTTCGAAAAGTACTCCGGAATCTAAAGCACTAAGCACTCATTTTCTGTGAAATGCTCACGGTTACCAAGCACTTCCAAAAAATAATTCGTTTACACGAGCACCGAGCACTAAGCACTTTTTAATATGAAACTTCGACTTTGAGACTTTTTCAGCCAATTGTCTGTAATTTTGGCATTTAGGTTTTTCGAACTCGAAAAACCATCCTAGGACCGACCATGATTTGGAACTCGAACAGAGCTTTTCTCCTTTGAGATTTATCATGTTTACGACTGGACAGAATCGATATTGACTACGGATTCTTCATTAGTGGGTCCATTCTCTGTTTAAAATTTCAAACTTATTGACCGAAATTCGATCACTTCCAAATATAGTTTTCGCCATAATAATATGCTGTCGAAATAATGGAAACATAAAGACATGGCTCAGAGAGTGCATGGCCTACGGCGAACTCGTTTTTTCGCGCATGTTCTAGGGAATAGAGTGCTATCGTTTGTTTGGTGTTTGGTTTGGTTTTCGCATCTTGAGCCGAAAATGGTCTCAAACGACTAGGTTTAACCCACTGATCCGCTGTCAAAGTCGATTCTGTTCGGCCGGCCGTCCCACCGGGGACCCAATATCTGTCGAACGGAGCAAATTGAACGCTTAAAACTTTCAGGATAGGTCGAGCATCCGAATGCCGCGGTTATGTTCGTTGATGGGCACAAGCGGCCCAATGGTTTCAGCATTCTAGCTATTTGAAATTTTGAGGTTATTTCCCTGATATTGAAACTTGGCACTCAGTTGGGACACAATGACACGCAACTTCCTGCGAAATTTTATTTGTAACATTTTTTCAGAAAAATTCTCATTATCGGAAACAGTTCACTACATTTGAAAAAAAAATCTGTCTATACCTTGAGCTCCATATTTCATAGCAGTGTGCCAAATTTCAGTTCGATATGTTCACAATTCATAGAGTTATTGGGAAAGAATATTTGGAGGAAATTTTGGATGGTTTTTCATTCAGTATCGTTATTTTTTCCGGAATAACTCAAAAAATGCAATTTCAATCATTGTGAAACTTGGTAACTAGTTTGAAAATGCTGATTTACAACTTTGTTCGAAATTTCGTGATGATCGTTTCATTAGAACAATCTAAAAAAAAATTTTTGTTTTTCAAATATTCAATATTCTGCGATCTTCTGATCATATTATCCTCACGAAATTCCGTGTGAACCTTCGAGTTGTCATTTTCCAATCGAATACTGGACTTCAATTCGATCTTATCTGTATTTTGATGAAAATAATGAAATTTTAAATGTGAACCGGAATGTGTGACATACGAATACGAAAATTTAATAAGAATAATCCACGTGACTTCACGTCAGTGGATTTCTTGAGATTTTCTAAAACTCTTAAGAACGGAATTCTAATATCTCCATGATCGAGATAAAATACGAAATATTCATCGATTTCAAGCGATGGACCAAAAGCTCCGGTCATAGTAACGGTTATCCATCCAAACTGACATATAGGCAAAGGATAATCTGTCAATTTTGATAACCGGAACTATAACCAGAGCATTTGGTCCATCGCTTGGAATTGATTATTGTATCTCGATGTTCCCAGCTGAAAGCTCACGCTTTGACACTTCGACTCTGAAAGCATTTTATTGTTTTCATATAATAGTGGCACAAAACTAAACTTAAACACATATACTTCACGATAGATTAATGGTTTAAGGATCAAGGATGCAGGAAACGATACTCTGTCAGTTCACCGACGTTTCGGAAAAATTTATTTCCATCCTCAGGGCTCTACAAAATTTACGGAAAACATGATTCGTAACATTGATGAAGTTGTTCACAATAGTAAAGGAAAAACGAGCAATACTATAAGTTATTGACTAGAAAAATATCACAGAAAAAGTGGTTTTGGAATAATTTCGACACACAAAGAAAAGTTACACAATTTAAGAGACAGCTTAGGATTAAAGTGAAGTTAACATACATATAAATATACAGATAAATATACAAACATAGATATAGTACTTACAGACTGAACAAGTGTATCTTCCCAAAATCATTTTGTTAAGAACCAAATCAATTGCTGTGACAACGTAATGGTAAAGCTTCAAAACTTTTGTCTCTCCCAGTTGCCTTTCAGTGTACCAATTTTTAAACGTTATGTCGATGATCTTTTCATTTCCGTTCCTGCTAACACTGAACAACTCGTGTTAGATACTTTCAACTCTTTCCACCCTAAATTACAATTCACTTTAGAATTAGAATCAAATAGCACTCTGAATTTCCTTGATATGAGAGTTGAACGCATGGATGAAAATGTTTTGTGCATTGATTGGTACCATAAGCCTACTTTCTCTGGCAGGTACATAGGTTTTCACTCCCATCATGCCATGATACACAAAGTCAACATCATACGAAATCTAAAGTTCAGAGCATTAAACTTATCCGACATTAGGTATCATGAGAAAAACCTTAAAAATATCAGGTCCATTTTACTGAACAACAGCTATCCGGCGCATCTCATAGACAAGGTTTTGGGGGATTCTTTCAAACCCTCTACACCCCAGATAACTTCGCCTAAGGGACCTTCGAGTACAGTTTTACATTACAGCAAACTTATATACATCAGGGGTTTCTCAGAGAGACTGTCAAAAATTATACAAAAGGAGAACGTTAGGGTGTCCTTCAAAAGCTCAAACACCTTGGGCAAACATTTTTTCAGTATAATCAAAAACTCCACACCAACTCTTCTGAATTCCAACTTAGTTTATAAAATCAATTGTCTAGATTGCTCTCAAGTTTACATAGGACAGACAGGCCGATATCTGAAATCCAGAATCCAAGAACATGTTAGGTCTGTTCGTTTGCTGATATCAAATCCCAAAACAGCATTGGCAGAACAGTGCCTGAACGCAGGTCATCGCTTTAATTTTGAAGACGTCCGAATACTAAATAGGGAGCCATACTTGAGTAATCGTTTAATTTTTGAAATGTTACAAATAAGCGTCCATGACTCGGTAAACTCTAGAGCTGATATTCAACAACTCAGCCGATTTTATTCTTCTTTATTGAAAACAAGCAGAAAATTACGAAATTAACGATTAAAACAAGATGAAACTTCTAGTCCCTCTCGACATCACTACTTGATCTTCAATATATCACATACATGCGTTTACGTTTTTTACCCAAATATGTTTCGAGTCCACCGTTCCTTTGATTTCACCTCCGTCTGTCGGCGTACTGTCTGCATATCGGTTGCTTTGTTTGTCCCCGCTTTTTAATCGGTTATGATTTATTTTTACAAGAAATATTGGAGGATTGATTTGGTTCTTAACAAAATGATTTTGGGAAGATACACTTGTTCAGTCTGTAAGTACTATATCTATGTTTGTATATTTATCTGTATATTTATATGTATGTTAACTTTACTTTAATCCTAAGCTGTCTTTTAAATTGTGTAACTTTTCTTTGTGTGTCGAAATTATTCCAAAACCACTTTTTCTGTGATATTTTTCTAGTCAATAACTTAAAGTATTGCTCGTTTTTCCTTTACTATTGTGAACAACTTCATCAATGTTACGAATCATGTTTTCCGTAAATTTTGTAGAGCCCTGAGGATGGAAATAAATTTTTCCGAAACGTCGGTGAACTGACAGAGTATCGTTTCCTGCATCCTTGATCCTTACACCATTTGTGGGGGCGTCTGTTCTGTGAAATCAAACACACAATAAAAGGAAACGAATTAGCCCGTTTATTTTTCTATCGAGTGTTACACAAAAGTGAATTCGAAAGGCAATAATTCTTTTTGTTGAAAAGGCAGAGTTTAACAATTCTAGTTATAAATCTTCTGTAGTGGCGGCAGGTAGTCTTCGTTGTCGTCGGACTAGGAACAAGGGATGCGTAGGCGCCTGTCTTCGAGGGTGGTATACCAGATGTTGGATCTTCTTGAATTTCTTCGTGGCGCCGGATACAGATAATGATGGAATGCGGCGTCGAGATCGAATATCTTCTTAGCGGTGATATGCAGATGGATCGGAGAGAGTAGTCGAGTCAAGCGAAGTGGAGAGTGATTTTTGGGGTCGGAGCGAAATGTATTTATGCCATTTTTCAGAGATTTGAATTTCGTGTTTCGACTCCGCCCTTTTTTCCGTTTTTGTTGAAGCGGATGAATTCGCTACACACTCCCCTGCCAGTGATGAAGTCACGAAAATCCTGCTTGAAGTCGGTCTGGAAAATGAACTTTTCTTCCAGAGCGAGTTCGTCTTTCCTGATGATTGAGGTCCTGTTGTGAAGGTTGAATGGGCCGTTCCTCGGGCTGGTTGTCTGGTTGAGGTTCTGTATTTTCGTTGTTGATGATGTACGCTGGTTTTACTCTGTCTATAGTAACAGTCGTTTCCTTTCCATAGTAGTTGACGGTGAAAGTTTTTGGACTTCGTCTCACTACTTGGAATGGTCCATCGTACGGTAGTTGTAGGCAGGCTTTTGGACCGTCGTGACGAACAAAGACGTATTCTGATGTGGCCAAGTCTTTGAAAACGAAACTTTTGCGTTCTCCATGTCTTGTTCCGTTCGTGGGCCTCATCTGTTTGATTTGTTCTCGAAGACTTTTTACGAATTCCGAAACGTCGTCAGTTCCAGTTTTCTGTTCGTTTGTTTCGAGAAATTCGCCTGGTAATCTTAGTGGTTCACCATAAACCAGTTCTGCTGAGGTGGATTTAAGATCTTCTCGCCATGCTGATCTCATTCCGAGTAGGACTGTTGGAAGTGTTTCAGTCCATCGGTCGTTTTGATGGCATTTGATCGCTGCCTTCAGTTGGCGATGGCTCCTTTCTACCATTCCATTTGCTGCTGGGTGATAGGCGGTGGTTCTTAGGTGGTTAGTGCCAGTCAACTTATTCAGTTCTTTGAATAGGCATGACTCGAACTGTCTTCCTTGATCCGTTGTTACTCTGAGGGGGGTTCCAAATCGCGAGATCCATTGGGAGTAGAACACTTGGGCGACTGTGGTTGCTTCTTGGTTCTGAATGGGGATTGCTTCTGGCCATCGGGTGAATCGGTCGACACAGGTAAGGCAATACCGGAATCCTTCAGAATGGGGCATTATTATGATGTCCAAATGAACATGCTCGAATCTTCTAGGAGCTTGGGAGAAATCACCAAGTGGTGCTGCTACATGACGGGTGACTTTGGCTCGTTGACATGGGAGACAGCTTCTTGTCCATTTTCTGCAGTCGGAATTGATTGAGGGCCAAACGAATCGTTGTTTGGCTAGTTTGACTGTTGCGTTGGTTCCTGGATGTGATAGACGGTGGACGATATCGAAAGCTGATCTCCGAAATGGCTTCGTGATGAAGGGTCTAGCAAGTGGTGTGGAGGTATCGCAATACACTGCGACGGTTGATCCAAGCGGCTTGACCATTTTCAGTTGAAGTCCCGTGTTGCCATGTAGAAGTTTCTTCAACTCATCGTCGTTTTGCTGGGAGTTGGCCAATGCTGCGTAGTCGAGGGCGGTTGAAAGTTCATCGACTCGTGACAGGGCATCGGCGACGATGTTTTGATCACCTGGTACGTAGCGGATATCAGTGGTGACTTTCCGACGTGATTAATTTCAACGACGGTGTCACAGTTTCTGTCCCTCCGCGATCATCTTCGTTTCCAGTGAGAACCTTGCTTGTCACTGTGTGATCCTATCCGTTCCTCCCTCGGTGATGGTTCGGCAACCATCCCGAGGAGGTTCCACACCGCCACTTCGCTCTCGTGCTGCAACTCGCTGATCAAAGATGTGCTCACTAATGCACCCAGCTCACTGCACGACATCGAGTGGTATAGGAACTCACAAGTGGCGCAGCGTTTCTCAATCCGGGTTTCTCACGTTTCAAAAGCACACAACTGCTCCGCATCACGGCCGCACTTGTGGGAAATCTTCTGGTCAATACGGCCACGACTACATTCCGTCAAAAGCTGACCTCCTCTAAATCGGTCACACTCCTCGAACGACGAGGCAGAGCGCTCTAGCACACAGTCTACACGGCTCATCACAAAACGGTTTGGTCAACCGTGCATCCATCGCCGTAGACTCGTGCTCAACAGCGCAGCAATGGCACAACGGCTCGCTCACAGCCGCGTGTTAGAGGAGAACACCTTTTCGGTCTTGGTCACACTCCTCCAGATACATCTTTCTGGTATTGTTTTCACTGGAAGGGGAGTCCTGTAGCGAGCGCCCTCTCTCAGCTCTTACTTGAGTCGCGCGCGCAGTACCATCTTGCGTCTTAAG
The DNA here is from genome assembly GCA_958510865.1 of Myrrha octodecimguttata. Classification (NCBI taxonomy): domain Eukaryota; kingdom Metazoa; phylum Arthropoda; class Insecta; order Coleoptera; family Coccinellidae; genus Myrrha; species Myrrha octodecimguttata. The sequence continues at coordinate 34,991,814 of OY294056.1, forward strand.
TATCCTAAGTTATCTGCCTGTAACGTTTGGCCAACATGCGAAATGTATTTATGCCATTTTTCAGAGATTTGAATTTCGTGTTTCGACTCCGCCCTTTTTTCCGTTTTTGTTGAAGCGGATGAATTCGCTACACATTAATCTATCGTGAGGTGAAATTCTTTGGATCACCACTTCAGATTTTGTTAAACACATATATCACGAATGTGTCGAATCAGGATCCTTGTATTCCTTGTCGAATGTCTCCAAACACCAGAGACAACCGATATATTAGTTCTCTTTGTCTACTCCAATCACGCGATAGCCCGACATTTTCCTGTTTCGACAAGTCTATGAAGGGCTTAGTGCTTAGTAATCCCGAAAAGTGTTTCGAAGCCCTATGGTACTTGGGAGCACTTTGCGGTGCTCGGGAGCACTGCGGTGCTTGGGAGCACTTTCCGGTGCTCGGGAGCGCTTTGCGGTGCTTAGAAGCACTTTTTCGAATTACTAAGCACTAAGCCTTCTCAAAAAATTCTCGAAGCACCAAGCACTAAGCACCGGCTTAATAAAGTGCTTGCGAGCACAGTGCTTAGGAGCACAAAAGTGCTTCGAGTGCTTTCACGAGCACTAAGCACTAGGCTTCTGCACAGCTCTGCGTACAACACAACACAACGTACAACACAATTGATTCTGTTTAAAATAATTAATATTTTATTTGGAAACAGTAACCGTTAGTTAATATTCCAACAAAAAACACAAACATCAATTCTTTCTAACGATCAACATACGTGGGAATATCGAAAATGTATCTCGGGCGCACGAAAGTCGCAGCCTCACGGCCAGGCTGGCTGGAACCCTCATATGGGATGAAATAACCGCAACGAATGCTGTCGAATGACCCCGATCATCTTCGAACTATAAGTACACCAGGGCCGCGAAATTTCTGTGGCCTCAGTTCGAGTTCAGGTTCAGACGGGTTGATTACTGCTGTTCGATGTGTCCACGAAAGTCTTTTTGTGTCTTTACGTGTTTATTATTTTGTCGGGTTGATATTATAGACTTTACTTTGTTGGTTTTTCCTTTGTGTGTTAGGATTCATAACGAATTCAGTCAGCAACATTCTTGAACTGAATTTTGATTGGCAGGATAAGCTGCAATTAGCCGATTGATTAAAAATCAAGGAATTAGGCCGGCTCAATAAGTGGGGAAGAAAAGGAATCAGTGAGTTACACCATCTTCCAGAAAAAATGAGGAAACATGATTCGTCTCGTGACCACATCGATTCTTGCACTACCTTTACCTTACTTGGTAAGGTATATTTTCTGTCCCAGTTAAGCTCTGCGTAAAGTGGAAGCATTATTTGACAAAATAATAAGGTCGAAAAAATTGATATACTATTCAAAAAAATTCTCTGTTACGTAAAATTCTGTAGCACTTTTTACTTGCCCGTAGAGGTCACGATGAAAGGGACTGCTCTTAGAATCAAGTAATATTCAAACAGTTAATCAATCTTACTGCAGAGCTTGACAAAAATTAAACTTTCCTTTGGAGAAAAATGTTCTGTGCTATCCTTCTCTTAAAGGTAAAATATGTTAAAAATATGTCTTTTTTCACCGCCTTCGTCGAGTTTTCCTCCTACCCAAGCCACCAAAAAACCTGCAACATTTACTAATCGCGCCCCCCGATCTCATACATGACGACATGCCACTGGAACATAATTATTGAGCAAATATTGAAAAGCCCGAAAATGCTTATCCATAGTTTGAATGTTCAACGGTTTACTGTTTCAGTGCGTCCTGTCGAAAACCCGTAGCCAATCCGCCCGCACAACTGTAAACATTTTTTGATTGGAAGCATCCTTTCAATTCCCTTCCCGCCTGACATCAAAGAAAAGCGTAGGCTTTCAACGTTCCGTTCGAACCATCGGCACGCTTCATTGGACCTTTGATGCTCTCAGAGAGTGAGAAAAAAGGAACGAATGAACTGTGAACCCAGTGCGTATATATTTCAAGTGGATGAAAATGTTGGAATGCAAGGAGACCTGACATACCGAACGGCTATAAATGAAATATTGGTCTTTCGAGCAATAGGGGTTTCCAGTCGTTGTTTCCTGTATCAGCAGTTCACTGACAGAGTTTGATCAATGTAGTGGGAATAATCCTCCAGAGAAAAATTATCCAAGTAATGATTTATGGATATGGATCGGAAAAATATTGCGGGATTGGTACGAGCATTAATGTTGTACCAAGAAACTTTGGTCGGTTTTCTTGACAGTGATAGTATACAACGTTCTCTATAGAGCAATTCTCTCCTCGTTTTTCCTCCTTTTTCAAAACCTCACGTCCGTTTGCTCGAACATCAAGATGCCATCTGAATGGGCGCTTCTCAACTGAAGGGTGTTTTTTGTAGTGGTATAGAACTTTGAAATTGAATGAAATAACACAGAGAAAAATGAATGAGTTACAATTGTCAAATCACCTCGAAAACGCTGGAAAAATCACTCCGATTATCATGTAAAAAAATTCACATCGAAAAACAAAACGAAAGTACAGTAAAGCTGTGACAAAAACAAGACAACACTGATTTTTCACACTTAGGTGATAATTCTACAGGATTATTCACAGTAAATTTGGAAAAGTACAACACTAAGTGTATTCTTACGAAATATCTGTGAATATTTGGAAAAATACTAGTGTGAATTCACCAAACTTGTAGAAGTTAATTGTTGCTGATTTTATTTTGTGGAAAGCGTCTCATTGGATAATGTAATGAAAGTCTATTTTATCTATTTCATTCTTTTTTTTTCGTATGTTCTGTATGTTTATTGAATTATCCTATATAACGCAATATTTTTTCAGAATATCTGCCAGTTGGTCTCATGAAATTTTGACCTGACATTCAAATACGACTCTCTTGAATTCACAAACGTAAATTAAAAACTAAAACGCGATATCTCAATTCCAAGGCAAAGCCAAAAAGTAATGCTCCAGATTCTATATGTCATAATATTACGATGAAGTGGTATTAAGTATGTCATTATTTGCAGAAATCATTCCTCGAAGATGCTTTCTTGGTAAATTACTGGGATAGTATTTTCATGGAATCACTTATAAAGCTACAAAGTTTATGATGTCAGAAAGGATAAATTCAGTGTTCGAGTCAGAATTTTCACTGGTAGGTACTAAGATTTTTTTGTTATGTTCCGCAATGGAAGGAAAATTTCTTTTTTCAGTGTGTGGTGTGCTTTTCATGAAAATCATGATTCTGGAAACATTGATTGAATAATGAAACAGGTTTTTCTATGCTAATTAATTTTGATTCATCGATGAAAATAACTGCAAGGATAAATTTTTGAAATTGACATTAAATTGACTGTATTCAAAAGAAAATCTTGTGGCATTATAGTTTAAATATAATTTCTGGCATATGACCGCCATGGCTGGCTCGGAAGTAAGCTAATCTGGAGGTCCAATTTTCAATCACTTTTTCGAGCATTTGTGCCCGTATATCGGCAATAACGCGGCGAATGTTGTCCTCCAAGTGTTCGATCGTTTCGGGCTTATAGGCGTAGTCTAGCGACTTCACATATCCCCACAGAGAATAGTCTAGCGGCGTTAAATTGCAGGATCTTGAAGGCAAATTCACGGGCACGGAACGTAAAATTATGCTGTTATAAAAAGTTTCCTTCAGTAAATCAATTGTGGCAAGAGCTGTGTGACATGTGCACCGTGTTGTTGTAACCACAGCTGCTGCACATCATGGTTGTTCAATTTAGGAACGAAAAAGTAAGTAATCGTGGCTCTATAGCGGTCACCATTGACTGTAACGTTCTGATTCGGGTCTTCCTCTACGCTACGCTCTACAGCAGCAATGGCTTTTTCTGTTCTCACTGTACGACATCTCAGTGGATGCGTATCATCAGTTAGAGTAAACGTGGTAAACGTACCATAGTTGGTCGAATTAATTGCTCTGATGGACAATTATGTTGACCGTAAAATGGACGTGAGGCGCGAAACGTATTTCGAACATAACCATAATTTTCAAAATAAATTTGCACAATTTAGAAGCATTGTTTAGGCGTCAGTCTGTTCATGTTAAAATGTCAGACCAAACTAAATACAAATCACTGCTTGACAGCTGACAAAATGGCCGCCAGTTGAAACAGGGTTGCCAACTTAAAGATGTATACCTCTAAAAAAATCACCCTTCACTAGTGTTACCAAATGTTATTGCCAATCAGAAATGAGTATTTTTCGACAGGTCACTTGGAGCTGATGAAGAAAGATCCTCGGGCCTCCAGACGTTACTTTTTTTCTCACAAATCACATGTACAAAATACTACGTGTGAATACATGCTAGCGTGGGAAGGCAGCCAGTTCATAGATACCAGGTTCTTAAGGTAAAAGGAAACAGTACTCGCCTTCCTTGACATCTCAAAGCTGATTCTTACATAGGTATAATATCTTGTGAAAATTAAACGATCAATTAAACTTTCAGACTCTTCTCAGACGCTTGAAAATTCCAGCAAAAATAATGTCACTTTACTCATAACGTAGCTTTATTATTGGGAATGAAGGATCAATGAAACGAAAACTCTCTTCATCCTTAAGCCGACGGTTCGCTTCATTCAAAAGCTTTCTTTGGGCATAATGAAAAGTTATACAGTGGAAGTAAACGAAACAATTAACAAGTTCTAAAAATAATTATTCTCAATCACTCATAAAGAATATTATGCAGAGCACCATTCCAAGAAACGTTACACCAATTAATTCATATAACATAGTTCCAACGGAATTTTTGAAGATTATTTTTATCAGAGAATTATCTGAAAGATTAAGGTCCACATTATAAAAAAGCATGACAGACATCAAAATAATTCTTAAACCTGAAAACAACAATGATAAAAATTTTTTTCACTGAACTAAAATAGAAGTTATCTTCAGTAATAGTAAAAGGATTCATGCTCTGCAATTGAATATACATCGCTTGCACGCGTCAATACAAAATTTACAGTCAGTCAGTACAAAAACATATAAAATTTCAAGAATGAATACAACAGCAAGGAAAAAAAAATCAAATTGATATGAAAACGAAACCCTCAGAGGTATCGGGTAAGATCACAGTTGAAAAACTCACCGATGTCGTAAAATGCACACTCAACTAAAAGACCCTTCATCTTTGAAATTATTCAGGGGCATGTCTTTGAATTGAGATAGAATATTAATTTAAAGTTTGTTTGACATATAAAGCGGACTCTTCTGGGATGAAGTTAATCTACAGAAATCTGGTTTCAAGAGAATCCTACCTCTAGTGCTATACTCATGGCTGCTTCCGATTCGAGTGTAGTTATTTTTGTTTTTGTGGGCGTCGATTAATGATTCGAAAATATAAAGATGGAACAGCGAAGCGATATTGTAGATAAGATACCTTGTTTTCATTGCGAGGGTTGCTACATCGGTCAAACGATTCATTCATCAAAATACGTTCGAAAGGACACGAAAATGACCAGAAGGATGAACTCGTCAAATCTAATCCAATTGCGCTTGTGGCATATTGAGTCATGTTGGGTCACAGTTTTGAAATTTTGAAAACATTGAAATATTAGACGAAAAATATACAGAGTGTAGCAGCCAAATGGAATAAATTCGATATGGAATAAATGAGGGGGTGTTAGGAAAAACGCTCGGACACGTCGATTTGTAATTTTAAATGCGCATAGTTTTCAAGAAAATAAAATTATATAGGGTGTTCCATGCGACCGTGGCCAATACCAACTTTCTTATTTCTAATGTAACCCCCTGTATATTATTTATTTATTGGATTCTTCAGAAAATTCTAGACATAATTCATGTACAATGTCCTCTACCTATCTTCAACTTTTTCGGAAATATTAAGTGTTTTCAGAAATGTTGAGTAACGTTAGAAGACAATTCTACATCAGATTAGCATGTTGCTAAGACGTTCGCGGCGAGCATTTTTAACATTTCCTACATTGACATAAATGTTTTTTTTTTGATTTTTTTCAATTATTTAGAAATAATCAGTATTTCTCATTAGGTTTTAAGTGTAATGTACGGAATTTGTGAAATAAAATAATTTTTATTTAAAACGTTGATTTTTGCACTTAATTTGGAAACACCTAATATTTCCGAAATAGTTAAAGATAGGTATAGGACATTGTGCATGAATTGTGTCTAGAATTCTCTGAAGAATCCAAAAAATGTATAATATACAGGGGGTTGCATTTGAAATAAGAAAGTTGGTATTGGCCACGGTAACATGGAACACCCTATATAATATTATTTTCTTGAAAAATATGCGCATTTAAAATTACAAATCGTTGTGTCCGAGCGTTTTTCCTAACACTACCTCATTTATTCGTTATCGAATTTATTCCATTTGGCTGTTACACTCTGTATATAAAGAAAAAGATTATTGAGTGATATAATTGAAATAAAGAAACATTCTGAATCAATCAAAAAAAGTACTGACATTGGAAATCTCAATACGATGTATTATATTCTTATTAAAAAAATAAAATATTCCTCTCCCAATTGCCAGAATGAGAAATATCGAATCATATTGGTTGCGTAGATAATTACAATCAGTATGTGACTAAAGTTGATGCCTCGTGCTGTGCATTTTTGGTGTGATTTGTTTTTCTTATGGTACGTCCTAGCATAGTTAATTTTGTTCACCTAGAGAAACCCCATAGCTTTGGTATGTAAATTTATACTTCCTTTTACTATCTTCTCATTCATAAAGAAAAGAAAAAAAAAATTTTTTTATTTATTGTTGAAGACGATCTGTTGCCTTACGTCTTTAATTTTAACTTAATCTATTAGTTCTTCTAATGTCAACTTGTTTATTATTTCGTTTTTTTTCACTGAACAATTTTTCATTGTCACTTCTGGTCTGATATTTTTGTATATTTCCAGCGCCTTGAGGAACATTTTGAATAAAGCGAAACGTTGGCTTCAGAGCGAAAAGAGTTCTCGTTTCATTGATCCTTCATTTCATGAAAAAGCTTCTGTAAATGTTGGAGGATCGTTAAATTAACTTAATTCACTTATAACCTCAGTCTTGATTCTTATATGATTATGATACTCAGCAAACTATTTCAATACTTTTTGTCAGTTGCTAAACTAATTTGATGGGTCTAACATTATCCCAGACGCACATAAAGTGTCGGTATGTATATGAGTGCCAGGTTATTATTCTTATGGTTCAGTATGAGAGAAAAATCCATGCGCATATGTCTTTCTTTTATCCTCCCTATTTATTCTCTAGCCTACTCCTCAATATGTGTGAGCATCTTGGTGTTAGATGGTGATTTGGATTTACAGGAAAGTTGCCTGAAAGAAGTCGAAGGGGACACCATACAGAAGCATATATGACATATTAAAGATTGGATCCTTCGAAGAATAGAAGTTCCATGTCGAGATTTATGAACTCATAAATAATGCTCTCGCTGTTGAAGAACTATCAGATAAACGAGTCAAGCTCTAATTATTCATTTGAATGTTTTCAACAGTGAGAGCGCTATGATTTTGTGAAAAAGATAGGAATTTGTTAACGGAGAAGAAAGAGCTCCAGCGATAGTAATTCAAAACTTCTTCTGCAGAATATCGAATGTTCCCATACATCGATTTTGCACTTCAGGGTAAGGATTCGTAGGATGTATTTGAGAGATGGCACTGTATATCAAATAGGTATTGATATTTTCAGGAGTATCTAGAATCATATCTGTGGTTCTTAGGTAAGTCGGTCTGATGATCGGTAATAACTGTGAAACTGCAGTAAGCGTACTCCTTAGACATCGCTTCTTTGGTGTAGAGTTCGGTTTTTTGGATTACCAGCTCAGATCAAGGTGGAATATTCCTTCACTTATCGACAAATATTCTTCCTTGTGTTTATGTATGACACTTGAGCTCTTTATTGCCCACTAGCAATTTTCCTTGTTTGATGTTGGACGATTTCTGTCTTGTGGGATGACTATATTGATCTGGTGTTCCTACATTTGCTGTACTACTGAAATACCGCGGATACAGCTCTCTGTAACGGTAATAAGACGAAGACCATGCTCATCGAATGAAGTGTTCTACACTAGAAGGTTAGGATTCGAAAAATGCTCCTGAGAAATAGCCCTGTATGATTGAAACCTGTAGGATGTTATCGAACAACAAGTCCAAAGTAATTAGAGTCCTATCTGCGATTTTAAGGTGCGTCGATCTGATGCTCGGTAACAACCGTGAAACTGCAGTAGCCGTATTCCCTTGATATCGCTTCTTCGGTGTAGATGCTTCGGTTGATTGAATGATTATTAGCTCAAATCAAGGTGGAATAATTGTTGTCTTATTGATATAGATTCGTCCTTCTGTTTATGTCAGTTCATATTTCTGTCTTTCGCTGACTCATTTCAGATATAAAATGGAATTTCATCTGCCAGTTGGACAGTTGACAGGAGGAGAATGGTTTCAAAGATGGACATCAAGCAGTGAGTAGGAATTGCTAACTGCAAACTACATCAATGCATTGTAAATAATATTCATTTGCCTACTTCTACTGCAAAAAATATTCATTCAAAACTACATCTAGATATTTTTTGGCGAATCAACCCTTTTCAGTTCGAGGCAAACTTCAGAAGAAGTTTTTGAAATGCCGTTTCTTTATTGTTGGACTTTATGCATACACAAGTTGCAGAGTTAACAAGGCTTATTCCTATTCACAAGATATAATGATGCTTCTTAAGGTTCACCATGGATTTTCTGAACCAAAGCTGCTGCCTCCTCTCATGCAACATGCTACAGTTTCCCTACCAACTATATGCTTTGAAGCATCTCGTTCTGTTATTATATCGAGAATATTTATATATCTCGCAAATACTTTCTACTATTTGGGAATAACCCAATCACGTGAAAAGTTCTATTCGCAACTAACTTGCATCGTGTTGGAACGTCAAAGGAAATAAATCTGAGGATAGAATAATACGTGATATATACGGATACGCTGTGAGACTTTTGAAATAACGATTTCCGTGAAAAGTCTTTTGAGGGGTTATTTTTCATGAAGGTAACGAAAAAACGATGTGCTTTAAGATAGTCTGTGGTCTGATTCACAATAACCTAAGCCCAGGAGCTACGTAGACATAATATTTGTTGGCAGTGCATGTATTAGACACGAGACATGTCTTTGTCGAACTTCGTCTTGTCTATGCTTTGTACCACCCGTTACAATTTTGCTAATTGCTAAATTTTAATTTATGTTAAAACATAACAGTTAGAGGTTATTGAAACTAATATCTGTTGGGGCCGGTAGTATCGCATCTAGTCTGCACACGGGGAAATTCACTCACTTCGGTATAGTAGAACGGAATGATCATTGGTCGCTGGGATTAGATTGAATCAATGCTGAACTTTTTCGTTAACAGGGTATATTTTGTATTACAGAAAGGAGACTACAACCAGTATCGTTGCACAAAAAACAGGTGAAACTAGGGCTGCCCAATTGCTTCTCAACTTTGTATGAATTCACTTAATTCTGGGTTGAAAACACACAATGCACTTTGTGAAAATAAACTTGGAAACAAACGCTGATATTGTTTCAAGCGTCGTGGATAATGTTCGGAACAGTCAGATCTTTACCTTGCAAAAGAAGGAAACGGAATTCGACTTACTCACTATCAAGCTATCGAAGAAAGAGGAATAGGACCTTGGATGTCTCGAGCAGGTACTTAGGTCTCCGACGTGAGGGTGTTTGTTACAGGCACATCGGGAAGGAATTCTTAGAATTGGGGAAGAGGCTTACCTACGTTGGTCTAGAATCGGAAAGAATGTACTGAATACAGGGACGTCTCGAGGATACTTTTAGGGAACTGATCGATCAAACAAAGATCGAAAGCTTGTTGAAAACTATGATTCCATTAATCTCCATTCATAGCGATAATATATTTGAGTATTCGAGTCACATGTACAGGAAGAGCATAACAGAGGTTTAAATAACTTTGCCAGATGTGGTAACAATCATAAACCAGTGAAGTCAATCAATTAACAAAAGCGATAGAGAACCCTGACAGGATCAGTAAATTGAGGTAGAAGTACAAAAAGTCTAGTAAGAGACATCAGAGCTATCTTTAAATGATGCGAAAATGCGGAGGAGCCGTGATCAACCGATGTTTAGAATTCCTAAAAATTCTCGTAATCGTCAGACTATATTGCACTTATTGATGAAGAATCCGGTGTAAAAATCAATTCTGTTTGGCTTGCCGTCCGTATGGTCAATAACGGGCGTACAGAGGATTCCATAGGGTTGAAATTTTCAGGATAAATTGCATTTTGAAATGCGACGGCTGCGCTTAATCAGCCGAACGGTTTCGAGGTTGAAGCCGTTTGACATTTTGAGATAATATCCCTGATACTTCAGAAACTACTGAAGTGATTTGGTTGAAACTCGGTAGTTAGTTGAAGCATGACAACGCGCAACATTGAGAAAACTTATGTTAGGATCATACTGTCAATAAATTGAAAAAAAATTTCAAATTCGACTATGTTTGAGACGAATTTCGCTCGAAGCTAGAACTTAATATTTCACATCAGTTTATCAAATTTCACATTGATACCATTTTAATTTCTGGAGATATTCGAGGTTCTTCCTTTTGCATCGTTATTTTTTCCGTAGTTACTGAAGAAACCTAGAGAAGCACTGACGTAAAGTCAGCAGCTTTTGCATGCATGCTCGAATTTGTTGCTGAGACGGTCATCATTTCACGTATTGACCCTACCAAGCGCCCTTTTGGTGATCTCCTTTGAACATGAGCGCAAAAGCACCTGATTTCAAGTCAGTGCTTTCTAGGTTTTCTATTCCGAAATTGCGTCCGCACTGATAAAACCTTATTCAATCAGTATAGTATAGAACTAGTGTAGGCCCCCAAATCTACAAATACCTTCTTGCCTCGAAGGTTACAAAATGGCGAAGTATCCGGGCTGAATTCGATAAGTTTTCATAATACTCTGGAACTTCGGAGATAGATATGATATGGCTTATAAGTTACTTCAATGTCTTGAATTTTTTTAGAAAAGTGAAAATTCTGCTTGGTTTTTTCAATTCGGAGGTTATGCTATGCGCATAGACTTAATTAGTATAGTAGAGAATAATATTTATCTGACGAGGAAAGCATAATAATAATTCGAATAAATGTACAGTTTCGAATACCTTGAATTGCATGTTTGAAGATTTTCATATTTTCACGTTTAATTTATGTGGGAGGTTATTCATCAAGCCATTTGTATGCCTTGCGGATAATTAAAAAGTTCCATACTTCTATCTATCTATGTTCATAATTCAATTATGTACAATTGAAAAAAATTGCACAAAAGTATGAGGTATCAAACTATTCAACGTAATCCCAAGATATCAGGAATTATTTGATCAGGAAGCCATTAAGGAATCATTTTGATAATTGAGCCTCATTCCATTGATGAATTCAAGATTGGTGCAAGTTAAATAAAATTTGTATTATTTTTGACCTGCCTGATTTTTGCGCGCATGTTAGAAAATGATCTCAAACGACTAGGCCGGGCTCACTGATGAAGAATCTGTTGTCAAAATCGATAACTGTTGAACGGAGTAAGCTAGTGACTTGAAACTTTCAAGGTAGGTCGCTCATCAAAATGCTCCAAATCGGCCGAATAGTTTCGGAGTTACGGTCATCACTAGAAGTTTTGAGGTTATTTTCCAGATATTTCAGAAAATGCTACAGCGATTGAATTCAAACTGAGAAGTTAGTTGCACCATAACAACGTACAACTTTCAACGGAATTTTATTGAGATCGTGTCGTAAGTGAATTCTGAAAAAATTGTTTTTTTCGAAAAAACTGGTTTTTCGGAAACAATTCGTGATATTCATAAAAACTTTTGCTCATTTATTGAGCTGCATATATCACAGCAGTGTTTCAATCTGATGATATCCTAATTTTTGGAGATATTTCGTAAAATTTCGTGGTTTTTCTCGATATCATTATTTTTCACATAATAACTACAAGAAAATTCTAACTCAATCATAAAGAAACTGCCAGTTTGAAAATGCTGATTCTCAATTTGTGCGAAATTTCGTGAGGACCGTATTCGTGAACATTAAAAAAAAATAATTTCAAACTTACGATTTCTACATACTCAATATTCTGCGATCTTCTGATCATATTATCTCCATGAATTTTTGTATAAACCTTCACGCATTTTTCGATGAAGGATTGGATTCCAATTCGATCTTATGTCTGTTTTCAAGAATATTCGGAAAATAGAATTTTGAATGAATATGAACATCAGCAAAAGCACAAACGCAGCTGACTTCACATCAGTGATTTCTTAAATTTTTTTGAATTCGTGTGTATCATTGGTTTGGTGAATAAACCTGAATTATATTCTGTACCTACTATTGATGTGACAATTGAAACGAAAGGAATCCCAAGTATATGCGGTATCTCACAATACATATTTTCGTTAGAAGTTCTGGTTTTGAATAATCTTCTCTCAAAATAGCATACCCTAATTCGAAGGTCTATCAACATTATTATTTATTATTATTATTAATTGAATATAAGAGATGAGATTGAAATCTATAAAACTCAGTATACATATAAATGGACAACAGATACAGTGTGAAACTTCATCCATCTAACTAAAGAGAAATAAAATAGTCCAAATTGTTCTTAAAGGAATTCACACTACCACTGTTCACTACTACCGAGGGTAGCTGGTTCCAGGCGTGGAAAACTCGATTAGGTAGGAAACTTTCTCTCGCTGCGCAATGAAAATTCTCACGATAAAGCTTGAACTGATGACCTCTTAGACGCTGATCGGGATTGAGTTGATATAAGCTGGTAAGTTCAACACCAAATAGACCCTTCAAGGCTCTATATGTTGTAATGAGGTCACCACGCATTCGACGATCCTCAAAACGGGGCAATTACATCATTCTAAACCGATATTCGTAACTGGGACGGTCGACACCAGAAGCCATTCTTGTTACCCTCCTCTGGACATTTTCCAAGGCAGTTCTATCACGGACCAGTCTCGCATCCCAAACAGGTCCAGCGTATTCCAATATTGGTCGCACATAAGTAGTGTACAAGGAGCGGCATGTATTGATGGAACATCTTCCAAACACTCTCTTTAGCAGATAGCAAATTCTGGAGGCTCTGGAATAGGTAGACTGTATATGATCCGACCAACTGAGATCTTCCGTTATGGTGACACCCAAATCAGTGTGACTCGAGCATTGTGATAGTGCGACACCATTAATTGTGTATCTCTGTCTAGGATTCCTCCTTTCCATGTGTAAGACAGTACATTTATCAATATTGAGGGGTATGAGCCAGTCATTGCACTACCTCTGGATGGTGTACTAATCTTCCTGAAGGCAATCACCATTAGTTCCAGGCGTAGCATATATTTTTGTATCATCAGCGAACATGGAGATACAGGCTTTGACCAACCCAGGCAAGTCAGATGTGTACAAAAGGAACAAAAGTGGTCCCAATACTGATCCCTGGGAAACGCCACTCAAAACGGGCCTTGAAGTTGAAAAAGACTCACCCACACGCACATAGAACTGACGTTCGGATAAAAAGGCCTCAATCCATGAGAGAAGGCCTCCCCGAATTCCAAAGTGCTCAAGCTTAGCAAGCAAACGTCTACGTGGAACCTTGTCGAAAGCTCGGGCAAAGTCCAGGTATATAACATCGATTGGTGTATTGGAATCCAACGCCTTCGTCCAATCTTCCAGACATTTGAGGAGATTTGTTATAACCGATCTACCAGGTAAGAAGCCATGTTGGTTTTCCGGAAACTTATTATTTGCAATAGCAAAATTGAGAATCTCAGATGTTATCATTCTCTCGCATACTTTGGCAGCCACAGACACTAGGCTTATTGGTCTTTAATTAGAAGCAGATGTCTTACAGCCCTTCTTAAAAATCGGTGTAACTGATGCTCTGAGCCATTCTCTAGGTGAAGTTGATGTGGTAAAAGAGCGGTTGAAGACTAAAGAGAGGGGCAGAGCAAGAGATTGAGCACTGTTCTTCAAGACATATGGCGATATCTTGTCAGAACCAGGAGCAGACGAGACATCCAAATCCAGCAAATGTTTTTCTACATCACCTTCAGAAAAATACATCTGCTCTAAACTTTCTTTAGATCTGGGCAATGATATGGTCGGAAGTATATCCGGGAGGTTCTTCAGTAAAAGACGAGGCGAAGGAATCTGCTAAAACCTCAGCAGAGCGTCTGTTATCCGCGCATAATTCTCCAGCGGCATCGCGCACTATTGGAGTAGAGACTTTTGTTTTAAGGGAGCTTCGAACATACTTAAAAAATTTCTTTCTGCCATCCGGGGCACTCAAAAGTGATGCTTCATATTCTCGCTTTGCTTGCGTGAGCCTGGTTCTCAGATCTATAGAGTAATTTCTATGATTATTGTAATCATTTTCAGTTCTGCTGCGTCTGTACCGTTGCCAGAGGGTCCTCTTCAATCGGATCATCTTTCGAAGATTAGAAGTTATCCATGGTTTCGATGGAAAGACAGAGTTATTTACGACGCGGGTGTGCTTGGATACAAAGGAGTGCAATATTTCAGAGAAGGACTTCCACATACCGTCAACCGACTGGTCCCGAAAAACTGAGTCCCTGTCAACTCCCTGAAGGTCAAGATTAAGCTCAGGAAAACTTATGATATTTTTGGTTTTCGTTTGCCTTCGAGCAGGAACAGATGGAGTGAACTGAAGTGTAGAAGCTAATGTCGCATGATCGGATAGTCCAAAAGAAGGATGCAGCGTAATCTCGGAAAGGAGGCTATCATCGTTGACTAAAATGAGATCTAGAAGTGAAGGATTTTGATTGCTTCGGTAACGAGTTGGTCTATCCACTAGCTGTTGTAAATTTGAGTCCAATAACATAGTGCAAAAATTATAGGAGGTTGAGCTGGAGGAAGGCAAGTTTGATGTTAACAATGGCCATTTCACATCTGGGCAGTTAGGATATGTTCCCTTCTTATATTGAGGTACGCATCTCTCAATTCCATCAGATCTAATCAAAATTTCTTGTTTCGGAATTCGTTACTGTTAGCGTACCAACATCATATCATTATGTTGTCGAATGAATACAACTTTGAGATGATGCCTCTAATATCCGCTAATCCGCTTAAAAAAAATCAATGTCTGTACTGATCTCATAGATATAATTTACTCAGGGAGATCCATAGATTGAATTCGCATTTTACTCTTGACTCAATGAGCAAGAGTAACTCTTGATGAAGATTTCTTTCTCAGTATGAGATCAGAGATCTCTAATTTCAATTCCTTTTTATTTCTTTACCATTCGTATCAACCTAGGATATAGATTTTGAATTTATTTTTGTATGCTTGTTAAGCCTTCAAGTTCAAGTTCAAGTCTTGAATTTCAAGCCTGAAATTATGTCAAATGATCACATAAGATTTACTCATGAGGAATTCTTGTTCGCGTTAGACTCCGTACGCGCGGCCGATTGGCCGGCTATGAAAAATAAAAAATCTAGAAAAACACTGATGTGAAGTCTGCAGCTTTTACGCGCTTGTTCATCTTCCAACCAAGTTTCATTTCGATCAGATAAATATCTTTCGAGTTATTGAAAAATCAAAATTTCAAATGGCTGTAGCACGAAAACCATTCGGCAGATTTGGCCCATCAACGAACCTAACCGAGATGTTTCAGTTCTCAATCTAACCTGGAAATTTCAAGACTCTAAGTCCTTCCTTTCGAGAGTTACAGCGCACACGGCCGGCCGGATGTACAGAATCAATTTTGACCACGGATTCTTCCTCAGTGAGACCAATTTCGGCTCAAAATTCGAAAATTACAGACATCGTGACGAAATGATAACGCGCTGTTCCCCAGAACAAGCGCGTAAAAATTATTCAAAAGCAAAAATCAAGGCATGTGCAATTTTAGAGGTAGGTTCGGGGTTTTAATGTATACCGTCCGGTTAATAAATAGATGGGCAGAATTTGCCGAATAATTAGGAAGATATGGTTATCTTAATTTTTTACTAATCCAAACTAACTTTTCGATCGAATCTGAACTCAGTAGTTTATAGATATAAATTCTCGTTATGAAGAGAAGGTTTATGTGAGATTCTAAATTAAACAGTGATGTCTAGGGTGGAACCTATCATATTTATTTTCTTCCGGCTGCTTCTCAGCGAAAGCTGAATAAATTTCATGAATTCAATCAGGACATTTCCTACCTATTCACTTCGATGCAGAAAACAAAAGTATGATCATGAAAAACTGTTTCTTTATTGTTGAATAATTTTTATATATATATATATATATATATTAGTTCACTAACAGTCGTACTATAAATGTGTGTAGTTTTAAGGGATATCGACTGAAACGAGGTAGATTTTGGTACTCTTTATTTCTTGCCTAGCTTTCGGAAAACTTTGTTTCCATCATCAGGGCCAAAAATGTTGAGGTTATTCCCCAGTAGTTGTAAAAACACTTAAAAACATTGAGACAAACAATTACAAGACAAAGTGGTCGATTTTTAAAAACGCAATAAGTTATGTTGATGTAAATTCTTTTGAGAATGAGCATTACATTTCTAAGATATATCACAGTGTTAGCAGAGGAAATGTAAACGGGGTACCATACATATTTGCGTATGATACAAGAGCACAGATAAAAACCTCAGGAAAAATTCTGTCTCCCCGTGTAAGTGTAGTTATTTGTTTATAGAAGATGGATGGCATCTTTTTCATTGGAAAATAATTTTTTCGTCATCTTGAATTCATTTAGACAAAATATCTTGACATAATATCTGAAACAGAAAGAGGGACAGAAAACCAGAAGGAAGCAGTAAATAATATCACCTACATTTGCTCATGACCGAGAGGGTCTTTCGACCAGGTTCAGTCCTCCAAGCGATGATTTTCAGATCCTCAGATAAACGAAGAACGCTACAGGCCCCTTAATTGGGGAATCATCTCCCATAGATCCATAATTGTTCATTTCGAACTAGAAATCTAATAAAATATCGGGAATAAAGTGAAAAACTTTTTAATTTTTATATTAGAGTAGCGGAAACGGAAAGAGGGATTTGCATTCGAACGAATTGCGCTTCGCCAGGCAAACCATTGATTTTATGAAAATAATTTGGTATGTTTTTATGTAACATCATACAGTTTCCCCAACAACTACATCATTAATGCATGATTTGCTCGTATTATATAGCGGTTTATATTTCAGGCAAATACTTATTCCTATTACTGAAACAAATATGTGGGAAGTTCCTCGATTCCAAACTTACTGTATCGTATAGAACCATTGAGGGAAATATTGAAAGTAATATAATATGATAGATACGGATACGCTGCACGCTTTTTGAACATTCATTGGAGCTCTGAAAGGGGAGGAGTCTGAATAGAACTAAAGGTAACATGATATGTTTTAGTCATGTATGTCTCGTTCAAATGTTCCAAGGGAGTCAACCAGCTCAAAACAATCTGGTACAATTTAGTTTTTGAACACTTCACAGTCGAGCTAGTAAAGCATTCAATGCGAATGATGACAATAATGAATAAAATATAGAGTGATATTTCCACGATAATTTAATGGCTTGCTTTCCAATCCATATCTTTCCGGAACAAAACATGAAGAATTTAGAAATTATTCATGCTCACTCAGTTTTCAGACGACGACGATGTACAGTATATTTGGTAAACCCCAATCAATATTCGAACTGATAATAGACTACGTCATAAAAATTCACAATATCGAAAATTTTCTTCCCCTCAACATTGCTGATGGAAACTGCTTTTGGACTTTTTTAAGAAATGGATATGAAATGACAGATGTTGCTTCTACTTATTTATTTGATACATTTTTTGCTCCGATATTCTCAGGAAACTGTAACTACATAAATGTGGACTTTCGATACAAAAATATGCGCACAATGTCCTGCCTCCAAAAGTATCATTATTGGAAGGGATGATAATTCCATTCAATAAGATTGCAGAATATTTTCAAATCTAACGAATTTGATGCTAAAATATTTTGTGTAGAATCTACGGCGACGAAATATCCATTGGAAATTTTGGAAAAATACAGTTTTAAATCTTACAGTTTTGATGAATTATTAATTGCATTGACGAGTATCTACAAAGAACTGAAGTATTTTTTATCCGCTCTAATGCAGAAATGACACATTCGAGGAAAATATTTTACATTGTGATGAGTCCAATTTCAAATTTTATCTGATTAGCCGCGTCTCGGTTGTTCCTGCCCAGTTGCAGTTGAGTTCAATGATTGGATGGAATCATAATTAGTCATGCATGTCTGAGCCTCCGTATTTAATACAGAGGGCTAAAATGTGAGTACAACAATTTTTTGGGTCTTATATACCCAATACAATAGATGACACATCCTAGAAAAATTCGACATCCCGGAGCACAAATCCTGCGACTTATTTTACTTTAGCGCTATACTTGAAGAAGTTTATGCCACAACTGCAGCTAACTCGGCACAACTGAGATGGTGTACATAGAGCTATGTACTCAGAGGATCGTTGTGAAGGTGGCATAACACGACAGAAATGTCCATTTTGGAATTATGTTATATCTGCATCAAATCGGATAGACAACAATTCAATTTCCTTCTGAATACTATTCAGCGTAATTCAAAATTCAAAAAATCTAGAAAAGTACTGCCGTGAAGGCAGCAGCTTTTGCGCGCATGTTCAATGTAGATGACCGCTTCGGCAAAGAATTGAACATGCCCGAATTGACAGTGCTTCTCTTGATTTTTTTTTTTGGATAATTACTGTATTTCAATTCGATCTAATCTGTATTTGTGGAAATATTGGAAAAATAAAATTTTGAATGGGTATATCTACGGAATCATTGGGCGCATTTTACCCATTCACGAATTCGACCTTTGTAATTAAGCTCCAAACCTACTTTACAAATATCGAGTTTCTAAGTCGTTTCCTCCGGAAGTCATTGTGTTTACGGTCGGCCTAACAACCAGACCACCCAATGATTCCGCAGATATACCCATTCAAAATTTTACTTTCCCTATATTTCCTAGAATACAGATTGGATCGAATTGAAATCCATTACTTCATCGAAAAATGACAGTTTGAAGGTTCATACAGAATTTAATGAGGATAATATGATGAGAAGATCACAAAATATTAAATATTTGAAATAAAAATTTGATATTTTTCTTTCAAATTGTCCTAATGACATGATCATCATAAAATTTTGCGCAATGTTGTCCATCATCATCTTCAACCTAGTTGCGAAGTTCCATTACGATTGAATCAGTGTTTCTTGAGTTATACTGAAAAAAACAACGATATCGAGAAGAAAACCACGAAATTCTACATATTTTTTCCCAATATCTCCAAAACTAAAAGCCGCATCAAATTGAAATTCAATACACTGCAGTAAAATATGAGGTTCAAGATATAACTGATTTTTTTTTCGAATGTGAACAATAGTATAAGAAAAAAAAATTTTTTTCGGAAAAAATTAAAAAAAAAAATGTTTCTTCAATTGAGTAATCATACGATTTCAACGAAATTCTGCTCTAAGTTACGCGTCGTTATGCTCCTACTAACTGCCAAGTTTCAATTCAATCACTTCAGTAGTTTCTGAAAAATTAGTTCAATGGAATTCGGCACCATTTTATAATTTAAAAAATTCTGTGTGACGAATTTTGAAAAGGGAAGAATGGTCGGGTAAAATATGTTTTTTGGAGCTAAAGAAAATTGTTATACTTTGTATCGGAAATTCATATTCTCGGGGTGATAATTGTCTTCAGAAAATCAGTATAAATTTATGGGAATAATAGCAGGAAGAATTCAAAATCTGCCCCTTCGTCATTATGTTTCGTGAAATTGTATGAATTTTCGTTATTGTTTTCACGCCTTAAAGCAGATCTCATCAGCAATGTTCAAGAAGGAAGAGTTTTCTATTCGGTCGAAGGTAAGACAATGATTTCTCAGGAATAAATCTCCTAGAATCTGGTGAAATTTTCAATGATAGAATATTCCATATTCTGAACCATTTAAACAAGGTCCATCACCAGTCCGAAAACTGTTTATGTTTGACCGAACATTCTGTCCAGTAATTGAATTCCATCGTCCGATTGCAGGAGTGAATTTCTCTGGTATAATTTTCAGGCAATTGTTGGAACAATTACAAATTCACCACATTGAATCGCTCATCAAGAGCTTCCTGTTACCTTCTACGACAGATTCCATCCAAAACATCCCTTTTCAATTTGATTAAAATTCCAGAAATCTTTTTCAGACATCACTTCTTTATTGTTCAATCCTTTTTATATTCGAGCAGCAGAATTGGTAAGTTTTATTTCTTTTCTCAAGATATGATAACGCTTCTTCAGATATATACCATTGATTTTCTGAACCGAAGTTGTTCCCGTCTTTTCTGTAACATCCTACGGTTTTCTACCACCTACGTCGTTTAAGTTCCGTTTTCCCATATCATATCGAGATGTTTACATTTCACGCTAATACCTACTTCTTCCATTACTGAATCAAATATGTAGAAAGTTCCTCGATTCGCTACTGATACTTGCATCGTGCAGTAACATTGAAGGAAAAATATGAAAACGATATAATAATAATATGATTGCTACTGGTACCTTTTGCGCCGTTCGAAATAACGATTTTAACGGAGATCTCTGTGGGGGCTGCAACTCTGAACTGAAATATTGAAAATCTGAGTGCTCTTTTAGATTCTTACATGCTCGTGTGAATATTTAATTCTAACCATCCATGCTTTGAATATCCATGAATTTGATTTAATCTCACGAAAAGTAATTAGGTATATGTCCTGAATGATAGGACTTTCTATCGGAACTATATATACCCTAAAATTAACTAGAAAAAAACTTACTGGATTTAAGTTCAATCTGATCTGTATTTTTGGATGGGTATATCTATGGAATCATTGGGCGGATTTTACCCATTCACTAATTCGGCTGGTCAGAATCGATTTTGTGACCGGATTCTCATCAGTGAGTCCAACCTAGTCGTTCGAGCCTGTGGAAACATTTTGGGATCGGTCCAGTAGTTCCTGCTATTATCCGTCCTGAACAGGAAATCGAACAAATTTACCCAATCAATAAAAATACAGATTTTTTTATAATACTTTTACATAATATCTTTCGAACATGATATCTTACGATATACTTTCTATGCACATGCGCGTTTTACAAGCTTGCCAGAGGTTTTATATCAGATGTATCCGTTTGTAATCAGGTGTTAGGTGGTACCATGAGGTGAGATTTTCACTTATAATATAGAATAGATGCTACTGATGATTCTTTCGAACGATAGAAGATGTAGCACGTGTCTAGTATTATTTTTGTATTGTAATTTATTATATTACCGTTTTCTTAAGTCTTTTACCCCAATCGTGAACTGTCAGTTGATCAAATAATTAAATTTGTCATTCATCCGTGTAGTATGTTGAAGACGTTGAAAGTATAATATCGTAAGATATCAATATCGAAAGATATTATGTAAAGGTATTACAGAAAAATCTGTATTTTTATTGATTGTATTAATATAAACTTTATTTAGTAGACTCATCTTCATTTAATGTTCAAATTTACCCATAGTTTACCACACTAATTTCCTCAAGGAAATGACCCAACGGGGTTGATATTTTGCTTCTTCCATGATTTGATCAAATCCCGGTTTTCACCATCTCCCTGCGTCATACAAATGCACCCTTTGTTGTTTGATCTATAGCCATGAGGGCTATTCCAGCCTTCTCTGGGATCAGTTTCCCCTTTTCTTTGCAGGCATATCAAATTCAAATCACCCTGAGTTTATTAAATTAATTGTTATTTATGGCAGCGCCTCCTCGATTTTCTTCACGTAAACATGTTACCCTATGAAACGTCTTTTCATTACTTGCTCTCATATTTCTCCCTAATGAAAATATGAAGAAGCATAATTCAGAGCAGAATGTACTGACAATCGAAATTAAAAATGCAAGGGAATTCAGAAATTTTTGTGTCTGCTTTCCTTTAGATTTCACTTTCATATTTCGACTACGGTGTCCTCGTTGTGTCTGTTCAAGAGACAACTCGAATTCAATTTTTGTCAGGAATTCTGCAAGCTGTCGACAAGGTCCGTAGAAGAGGGCAAAAGTGGAGAAAGGCCGGATTAAATGAGAATTCGTTGTATATCAGTTTGGGTCGATATCATACCGTATAGCGTGGCAAAGGAATTCGTCATTAAAACTTCATGTAATGAGTTGGGTTTTCGACAAAGATAAAAGAAATGAGTTTTTACTGTAGTTCTTTTGTTCACAAAACCTTATTTTCATTCTCATAAACATGATCTCACTTCGAGTGATAACAATTCATAATAATACCGTTGAGATTTACAACTTATAAAAGAGGGAAAGACTAAAGACTTAACATTTCTATTGATTTGCGTCTGTATTCCCCGCAGCCGCGTGCGCCTGGGTTTGACATTGTTGTGGAACTGAATGAATTTTTACATCTCTGCTAGTATTTATGACTTTGGGAAAAGCAATTCCATGTTGTGAGTATTTGTTAATTGCAACTCATTTATTGAAGTGATTTCATTTATTTAATTGTTGTTGTGCCCTTACCTACAGATGATCTGAAACACTGTGTAATTTTGAGATTTTTCATCGTAATTTTTCCGTTATGTCATAACATTGTATACTTTTTATCATTTAGCGTCTCTTTACTAAAAGATATTTATATATAATTTGAGAGAAGAAAAAAAAATCCATGTTCGTTAATTTTAATGAACATAAGTTTGTATTTCTACTTTATACGTGTGTTTTTGTGTTTTATTATGTATCATTACTCTTGTTGTAGTGCCCTGATGATGGAAATATAATTTCCGAAACTTTGGCTGAAATGGAAATTCAATTCCCGTAAACCAGATCTTTTCACCACCATCCCATATATCACATCATTGTTGTAAGGTGACTAATTTTCAAGACTAAATTGATATCTTAAATAAACTTTATAATTATGAATAACTGATTGGTTTTTCACAACATAATTGTGAATAAATTAGTAGCATAATTTAAAATAATATTTTGAATGAGAAAAGACGTTCCACAGTCATTTCACTTCTTTGAAAATCTTACTCCTTTCCATACTTATTGAATTGTGTGTCGTTATTCTACAATTAAATATGAAGTTCAAATCAGATAGAGTTTGCCCTTCTTGACGGAATTAGGGAAATAACCTCGAAATTTAAAATGGCCACAAAATTATTGTACTATAGTACAATTATCGTATTAATATTTTATTATTTATTATTATTATTTTGGTTTGCGTGTACGCAAACCAAAATTGATGGAAACCTCTGATCAACAAAATTTTTCGGAAATATTCATTATTTTAAGTTACGCTTCTTAATTCGCGTTCTACATGTGAAAGGGTTATTCAGTTATACAAGAGTATTTATTGAGATTTCAAAGTTTCAAATGAATTCTTTCATGGAATTAGTTTTCGTGTTGTGAAAAACCAATGATATATGAATAATATATAAGTTTCATTTAAGATATAATTCAACTCCATGGAGAAATTTAATCTAAAATTCCGAAATTCACAGGGTGATATCTATAAATAATAATTTTTATCCGAGTTTTTGTAGTTATTTTTCAGATATTAGGAGAGAAGCCCCAAGAATATTTAATTTTAACTACTAACGATTATGAAATTATCAAGAACATCGATGGGGCATTTGCACATTGTATTTATAAAATAATTAACGAATCCGTTACAAATTTCTCGATATATGTTGAAAATTTAGTATTCGATCTTTCCATCTACTTTTAGATATATGATTCTAGATGAAAAGTTAACCGATTATTCCACTGAATTCCAATCTTAGAACCGAATGCGATGATTTATTTTCGGGCTTATTGAAAATTTGCAGCATTTTTCGTCATAACTTAGAGACTAATGGTCGGATATCATCCAGGTGCAGGTTGAGTTATGCAACAGTAATCAACGTTGAGAATTTCATGAAAATTCGGTGGTAAGTTTGCGAGAAATAAATTTTTTTCGAGCTCTTTGGGTGAACAGATCATGCTGAAAAGCTTGGAGGATCAATGCCGAGCGACACACGATGTCTCTACCAAGTTTCACGGATTTCGGTTCAGTACTTTCCGAGAAAAGCCCCGGACAACGGACGGCGGACGGACGGATTTTTTTTCATTAGTTCATTCAAATCTATATATTAGATTATATTATTAGATATATAGTATATTATTAGATTTCTAGTTAGAAATGAACAATTATGGATCTATGGGAGATGATTCCCCAATAAAGGGGCCTGTAGCGTTCTTCGTTTATCTGAGGATCTGAAAATCATCGCTTGGAGGACTGAACCTGGTCGAAAGACCCTCTCGGTCATGAGCAAATGTAGGTGATATTATTTACTGCTTCCTTCTGGTTTTCTGTCCCTCTCTCTGTTTCAGATATTATGTCAAGATATTTTGTCGAAATGAATTCAAGATGACGAAAAAATTATTTTCAAATGAAAAAGATGCCATCCATCTTCTATAAACAAATTACTACACTTATGCGGGGAGATAGAATTTTTCCTGAGGTTTTTATCTGTGCTCTTGTATCATACGCAAATAAGTATGGTACCCCGTTTACATTTCCTCTGCTAACACTGTGATATATCTTAGAATTGTAATGCTCGTTCTCAAAAGAATATATATATATATAATCTATATACTTCAGAATGTAAACAGTAAACTTTTTTTTGGTCGATCACTAAGGTTTATTATTTGATTTTATCAAGTAATAAACTAAAATCTAGAAAAGTACTGATGTGAGGTCAACAGCTTTTACGCGCTTGTTCAAATTCTGACTTTTAGATCAACACGAAATTTCGCACCTAGGTGCGCGTGGGTAATCTCCACCTGATTACGAAGTTTCAATTTGATTGCATCTGTACTTCTTGAGATATTGCGGAAATAACGGTAAATTTCAAATACAACGAAATTCGGCACATCGTTTTTCCTTATATCTCCGAAAGTAAATATCGGATCGAATTGAAATTCGGAACATCGTTAATGAATACTAACTCCGAGGTTGGTCCCAAATTCCATCGAAATCTTATCAATATTTTCAGAGTGAAAAAAAATTCTCACCAAAAATTTCAAAAATTTTGGAATACATTTTTTAACAATTTTCTGACAACTGAATCCAAATTGCTTCCAGTTGCACGTTGGTAATACAAAACCGTCAACGAAATTTAACGAGTCAATACTTCATGAGATATCGAGGAATTAACCTCAAAACTTGAAATGGGCGTTCGAAACTGTCCAACCGATTCCCCCTATTATTGAACTCAACCGAGATATTTGGACTCCAAACCTAATCTGACAATTTCAAGTCGCTAAGTCTATTCCTTCGAAAGTTAGAGCATATACGGACGGCCGAACAGATTTGAATTTGGCTACAGATTCTTTTTCAAGGAATTCAAGAGGAAATATTTCAACAATAATTTTGTGAATTTAATGAAAATTGGAATGTATTATTTCGATGATGTCATTAGTATATAAGGCATTGTTATGTACGTGGGAAAACAGTATTTTCTAGGAAGTTGTTGTACAACTCTTATTCACAACGGAAGCCCTATTTTAATATTTTGATAACTTCCATAATAAAATATCGATTGTCAAGAAAGCGAACCCAATTGAATGAATCGAGCTGATAAATGACCTGAGCATATAATATGAGTCATCCAGTATTTTTGTGACATGAAAAATACTTAAAGTTGTTTCACTGGGATTCTCCGCTTTGTTTGTTTCACCTGTCGAGTTTTCCAATATTGGATATCCTGTTCTGTGTGCTTTTCAATTTCCGTTTTATATAGGCTCCACAATATTAGCCAGCAATGTTTATGAACCGACTATCCGATGGCATTCTTAGAGGATGCGAAGATGGACATGATTGGAAAGCTATCAAATATGTGCGGTTCAAGGAATCATCCACAACATAAAGGCTGAAAAAGTAGAGATTTTCGTGTATTGATTATGTGTTAAATCTGTATTGGCTGAAAACTTGTGAAGTGTGATATTTGGGTTCACTATGGAACGAATACTGCTACTAAACCTTGAGTCACAACGAGATAATACAGGGAAGAACTTCTGAGAACCGAGCTTTCTGGTTTGTATAGAAATGATAATCTTTTGCAGTCTGCCTCGGTGGTGCAGTGAGTTAATAGCTTGCTTTTAAAACCGAAGGTACTGGGTTCGAATCCCGGCGAGGACATGGGTGTTGTAAAGTGTCTAGGTGTTGGTAATTTGCAAAGAATCTCAAGATATTGATATGTTCATGTGTCGATGGTTCATAGTGGCCAAGCACACTGAAAGATAGAAAAATAATAATTTTTTGCACATATTGACCGTTAACCTACGTAAGTGAAAAGGCTTATCGACTACGATACGATTTGTTCAGGGGGCCAATTCTTGAATTTCGATCAAGAATTGAAGGGTATGATCATTGTAATAATTATGTTTATGTCGATTTTCTAAGTTTCCTCGGCCATCTGCAAAATTTGTGAGAGTTCTATTCGCCATTCCGACTATGTTTTCAAGTAAATATTCAGGAAATGAACTGAATGCAAGATATCGAGAAATTTCAAATCGGAATATAAACATAACCTTATCACCGTTACCTTCGACTTACGTACGGACGCCCAGTATAGGAGATATGACAATCGATTGTCGAGTGACAGTCGGCTCCATGCGCAGGTCATGTCTACTTGTTGTTTATATTCAACTTAGAAAATCGACGTGAACATATGGCAATTGTCATACCCTACAATTCTTCAAGATCAAGATCCAAGAATTGGCCTTCTAGTCTTCGCTGGTTGTTATTTAAATTTCTCACATAGTCTAAGGCTATATGATCAGAACAAGTAGGTCCCAGTCAAGGTGGAACTCAAGGTCGGGGTCGATGTCAGCATCCATGTAAATCAAATTCAATGAAGTTAATGGAAGAGAACAGAACAGGTAAGTAGCAGTGAGGGCTTCTTCCATTGTGAGTAGTTACTCAAAAATTAGCAAGCATGCAGTAGACCTAGCACGACCGAGCATCGTAGGTAACCTCCTTGCTATGTGCTGTCGACATCGACCGCGACTTGACTTGTAGCAACTAACATTACCTCCACCTCTATCGTGGCCCGCTTGTTCTGTTCGAATCTTGTAACGAAGCAATTTTCGTTACGTTTAAATCCTGTGAAAATTCATTTCAGTTAATTTTCGTTTCGCCTAAATAAATGCTGTTCAATAAGAATCAACGTTAAAATCCATCCTATGTGGAAAAAATTCCATACAACAATTTGTTGTTTTGGTTTTTCAGATGTTGAACAGCACAAAAAAGGGTGAAACGATTATTCTTTGTTACCGTCTCTGGAAACTTCTAGAACTTTCTAGAACACCAGAGAATTTCAAACCAACCAATCAGGGGGCATCCTCGAGCCCCACTCAGCAAAATGACCGAAAATTTTGACACATGTCTCCCTCCTCCAACCGAGGTGATATAAGTCCCGTACGCTGCTGAAAAATAAATTCCGTCTTATTCCGAGTTTCATTCAGTTTGTTAGCTTTTAAATTCCGTCTTATTCAGTTTTCTAATTCAGTTTTCATTAGTTTTCTTGGTCTGCTTCAGCGTTTAATTACTTTACATTTTGCTTCAAAATTTTTCTTTTGTACCGAATTCTGGTAAAATTAAGTTTGCGAATAAAGTGCAACAGTTCCGAGAAAGAGACTCAAGTTTAACCGTAGTGCTCACCGTAGTGGAACCATGGTAAGAAAACCTATTTGATTGTGTCTAATTTGCCGTTTGTTAAATTCTCTTGTGTGCCGATCAGTTGTATTTTTCCAAATTCCGAATATATCCGTTCATAATAAATAAATTATTCCGATCGTATCTCTTTACACGTGGGGCGATAAAGATTGTATTACTCAGGGACCGCGGGATCAAGCCGGTCTAGTGTGAATTATTTCAGACGATTTTCTTCGGGAACAAATACCGCGAGCCGGGAGACCGTACCGGGGGCGTCCGAAATTGTTCAAGTGATCGAATTAATTCTGTGGGGTACTTTCTTGGAGTACTGATCTCAAACTGCTCACCGTTGGGGCTCCTCGCTTTGGGCATTTGAGGTTAGACGTGAGTGAGTGTCTTAGTGCCCTTCAGTCCGTCGGGTCAGGTGCACAACTTGACTTTGAGGTCTAAGGGTGGACATCCGTGATCACTTCTACCGGGCATCCCGAACCGTCCTTCCGACTTCGTGTTCCTTTTTTTTATTGATTACACGGATTCCTAAGGGTGCTTACTTAGTGTGCTGTTCTCAAACTACCCACCGTTGGGGCTCCTCGCTTTGGGGGGTTGAGTCAGACGTAAGTTGGTGCCTTAGTGCCTTTCAGTCCATTGGGTCAGGTTTATCGCTTGACTTGAGGTCTAAAGGTGGGTCTCCACGATCATTCTTATTGAACATCCGGAACCGTCCGTTTATCGTCGTGTTTATTCATTTTATTGATCCTACGGATTCCTAAGGGTGCTTACTTGGTGTGCTGTTCTCAAACTACCCACCGTTGGGGCTCCTCGCTTTGGGAGTTTGAGTCAGACGTAAGTTGGTGCCTGAGTGCCTTTCAGTTCATTGAGTCAGGTTTATCGCTTGACTCGAGATCTAAAGGTGGGTCCCCACGATCATTCTTATTGAATACCCGGAACCGTCCGTTTGTCGTCGTGTTTATTTGTTTTATTGATCATACCGATTCCTCAGGGGGCTTACTTGGTGTGCTGTCCTCAAACTACCCACCGTTGGGGCTCCTCGCTTTGGGAGTTTGAGTCAGACGTAAGTTAGTGCCTTGGTGCCTTTCAGTCCATTGAGTCAAGTTTGTAGCTTGACTTGGGGTCTAAAGGTGGGTCTCCACGATCATTCTTATCGGATACATCGGACCGTCTGTCCGTTTTCGAGTTTGTTATTCGGCTGATCAATACCATTTCCGCGAGACGCTTACATGGAGAGCTGTTCTCAAACTACCCACCGTTGGGGCTCCTCGCTTTGGGAGTTTGAGTCAGACGTGAGTTGGTGTCTCGGTACCCTTTAGTCCATTGTGTCAGGTGTATCGCTTGACTCGGTGGCTGAGAGTGGATTTCCGAGATCAGTCAAGTTCAAATACCGATTTGTGGATTTAATATTTCTGATCCGGTCACAAGTTAGTTTGATAAAGGGACACAACACTTTTAACTGCTTCACCATCTTACTATATTACTCTGTGTGCTCTCATTCATTTACTGTAATAACCAATCACCGCTTGCATTTTATTTCACCTTTCCGTACATTTATCACCGCTAACTATTGCTATACTCACCCTATTCTTTGCCGTTCCGTACGTTACTTTTCCGTTTGTTTATTTTGCTTGCTAGTATTCATTTTTGACATTGTTGATTACATTTACATAACATCTTGTATTTTACATTTCTTTTTGTTTACTTCGTTCATTTGTATTCATATTAACCGCACTGCTTTATTCTCCGTTCACTTCAATCATTCAGTTCACTGCATATTATTATCACTGTTCATATTCACCTGCTTTGATTATTGAGTTATTTGATTACACACCGCAGACACGGTGTTGTACATTGTGTATTTATTTGTCTTACCATTCTGACAATTCAAGTGCTTTAACTGAACTCTCCTGACACTGTACCATTGGGTTGATACTGCTCTTATAATTGTGATTTTCCAATGAACCTGTACATATTGTAATAAAGTTGTATATAGACTTTGTGTGTTTTACTGCTATACCTGAACAGTGTCAGTATCTGTTGTGAGAAAAACTTTTACATAATAATCGCTACCAGCTCAGATTAGACAGAACTCTTCCCCAGCTGTTTAAAAGCTACTCAGGTAATACTGTAAGTGCACGATTCAACCAAGGCGTTACAACCTTGTAAAACCCATTGTAACTGGCGCCCGAGCAAAGTTTTGAGTGTTGAAATAATCAGGTTACACCGCCACCGAGAAAAGGTCGTCACAACCTTGAAAGGGCCTTTTGTGCGGAGAGATTCGGGTATTTGGGGAATCCGACATTCACCCTATTGGCCGAGAGATTCACCCTATTGGCTGACGACGATCACGTGATTGTCGTCGGCCAATAGGGAAGAATCTCCGATTACCCAAATACCCGAATCTCCCTCGCACAAAAGGTAGCTTAAGAGTAAGAACAGAACAAATGGGCCGCGGTCAATGCTTCTAGTCATGTCGAAACGACAGCACATATCAAGGAGGGTACCTGCGATGCTCAGTCGAGATAGGATCCCTGCGTGGTTTGCCAATTTGTGAGTTTCACATTTGTAAGGAATTTTATTCCATGCGAGTATTTTTGTAGGTAGCGGCCAATTGTTAGCTATATTACAGATCAGTGAACATTAAAATCCACACAACAGGCCTCCTTTCTATTGATTTGGGGAGCTTGCTCCAATTCCTATATTTACTCTAATGTAAGTTACTTGATGTGAGGCATATCAACTATTTCTTTCTTGAAATCCTCCAAGATATTTAGAAGAGTTTCCATAACATTCCTACTAAGCAGTTCAGTACAACTTATGTATTGGTATGGCCGAATTAAATGTAATAAAGTATTCGTATTGAGTTAGAAACTTGTAAGCTGTCATAATCTCAAATTTCTTTGAAACGCATCAAGCTATGAGAGTTCCTCTGGAAGGGACTGGCGACTTGGCCTTGAACGCACCAATGTGAAAAAAATTATTTGATTTTCATCAGATATCAGAAGCAAATACCGTGGAATGAATTTGACGGACGGACGTCATGGAAAGCAGACATTAACTCGATAAGGACGAAGAAAGCCGACAGGAAATTGGAAATATACCCTTTTCTAGCAAGCAGTAGTTAACTTGCTTCGATAACGGAGAAAGGCTCCATGGATCTATTGCGCTACCGGTTATCCTATATGAAGTGACCACCCGGGGAGAAAACCGCCAAGTCTTACTACAAACCACCAGACATCGAACAGAAAAAATAATCAGTGACGCTTTCTGCTTCTTTAGAAACCGAAACATCAGAAAATACCTCGATATTGACACTTTAAAATAGCAAATCTGATCAGAAGCCGAACCCTTCTGGAGAAATGCAGTCATCAAGATAAGATACAATATCAGATCCCTGCATTATGATCCAGCAGAGAGAACTATCTTCAAGTGGAAAACCTCCTCACATTCTTCACTGACCTGGATTCATCATCAGTAAATAAAGTGAATGCCAACTAAAATACTGAAAATAATATATAAATATATTTATTATTATATTATGGCATATGACTTTTCTCTTATGCTCATCTAAGATTTGACCGATAACACTGGACGTTATCGACAGGTTCCTCCTGTCCTACTTTCAAAAATTTTATTATACCTGCTGAGTAATTTACAAAAAAAATCTTTGCGAACCATAAAAATGAATCTGCCATACAGCCAAAACTTTGTCATATGGCTCATGATCTTGGGATCGTTTTGAATCAGCGGAGATACTTGTCTTCTAACATAGTATACGAATTAAACCGGATGTTGCAATGTCTGCTCATATTCTTCATTAGCCTGGATTGTCTATCTGTAAATGAAGTGAGTGCCAACTGAACTACTCAAGTAATAATCAGTTTGACGTCACTCGCATGCAAGACTATGGAGAGAATAGTTGCGAATCAAATGATTGAGTTCTCTCTCGCCAATAACATAATTCCAAACTGCCAACAAAGGCTTCTGCCCGGTAGATCGGTCATTACCAACCTCCTGGAGTGCCTGGATAACTGGACCAGGAGTAATGATGCGGTTGTCCCTGTTGATGTTATCAACCTGGACTTCTCGAGGGTATTTGACAGTGTGGGGTTGGGGAGACTCAGTGCGAAGTTACGAAGGTTCGGGATAGGAGGTGCACTTCTGGAATGGATTAGAGCATTTCTGAGCAAAAGAGAGTTTTTCGTCAGGGTTTGTAGATCTATTTCCACGACTAGTGTTACTAGTGGGGTACCACAGGAATCCATTTTGGGACCACTGTTGTTTCTTCTTAACACGCCTGATATGCCTACTTTTTCAAGAGTTTTATGTTCGATGTTTGCGGATGATACTAAGCTTTTTGCTCCTGCCTCAGATCATAGAATTTTGCAGGAAGATTTAAATACTCTACTAAAATGGTGTTCTGATTGGCTACTACCTTCGAACTTCGACAAAAGTGTCGTTCTCCACATTGGAAAGAGGAATTCCCGTACTCGCTATATGTTAGCTGACCGTCAGCTTATGCAGACTCCCTCACATAATAATATTGGCTTCATTGTTTCCTGTGATTTGAGTTGGTCTGAACACATTTAGAACATTTGCGCTAAGGATCGAAGGACAATATATCTTATCTCAAGATCTTTTCGCTATTGAGATCTTAGGATATGCAGCCACATATACAAGATCTACATCCGTCCTTTTTTAGAGTTTGCCGGTGTGCTCTGGTGTTCCAATTTCAGAGGTGATGTTGAGTTGTTGGATGCGGTTCAGCGCTGTCCACCCGTATGCCATATGGACGTATAAGACCTGCTTATGATGACCGATAGAGGATCATGAATTTGCCAAGATTTACTGACCGTAGAAGTAGAGGTGATCTAATTTTCACGTTTTGGGTTGGACAACACCAAGAGAGCATCTACTTACCAACCGAGTTTTTCAAGGTTGGTAGCTTTGCCAAATGAAGTAGTGAACTCGCCAAGTGTTGATGTGTTTAAGCATCGGTTAGATCTTCCTCGACTGTTGTGATGTTCGGTTGAGTTCGGTGGTATATTGTTCATTAAATTTTTGTCTTTATTTTTTGGAAGGATTCCGTCTCTCGGGATTACACAGTGTTTGATTGAGTTTAACAGTACATCTTGAGAGCATTTTATATTTTGCTGTTTTTGCGCGCATGTTCTAGGGGAACAGCGTGCTATCGTTTTGTCCAAATGTCTGTAATTTTGGATGATTGTACCGAAAATGGTCTCAATCGACTAGGTTGGACTCATTGATGATGAATCCGGTGTCAAAATCGATTCTGTCCGGCCGAGGACACGATAACTGTCGACAGAAGCAAGCTAGCATTTTGAAACTTTCGAGGTAGGTCGCGCATCAGAATACCGCAGTTAAGTTCGTTAATGGGCCAATTCGGTCTAATAGCTTCGGAGTTATAGCCACTTGAAATTTTGAAGTCATTTATTTTTTATTTCAGAAACTACTCGAGCGATTGGATTCAAACTTGGCAGTTAGGTGGATTATAACAACACGCAACTTTGATCCAAATTTCGTCAGGATCATATTGTCAGAAAATTAAAAAAAAAAATTTTTTCGAAACATTTTTCAAAAAAATTTTTTTTTTTCGGAAACCATTCATCACATCCAAAAACGATTCCACTCACACTTTGAACTTTATATTTCACAGCAGTGTACCGAATTACAGTTCAATACCATCATAAGTTTTGGAGATATCGGGAAAAAATATGTCAAATTTCGAGGTTTTCTTGTCGATATCGTTGTTTATTTTGGTATAACTCGAGAAATACTGATTCAGTCCTGATAAATCTTCACAGCTAGTTTTGAGATGTTGAAAGAAAACTTCGTGATAATCGTGTCATTAGAACAATTCGAAAACAAAAATTTCTATGATTTTCTTATCATATCATCCTCATTAAATTCTGTATGAAACTTCGAACTGTTATTTTTCGATGAAGTACTGGATTTCAATTCAATCTGATCTGTATTTTTGGAAGTATTGGAAAAATTAAATTTTGATTGGGTATATCTGCGGAATCATTGGGTGGACTTTACCCAGTCACGAATTCGGCCTTCGTAATTAAGGTCTAAACCTTCTCTACAAATATCGAGTTTCTAAGTTTTATCTTTCGGAAGTTATTGTGTTTACGCAGTCGGCCGTTAGACTGACCGTAAACACAATAACTACCGGAAGAAACGATTTAGAAACTCGATATTTGTAGAGTAGGTTTGGGGCTTAATTACGAAGGTCGAATTCGTGAATGGGTAAAATCCGCGCAATGATTCCGTAGATATACCCATTCAAAATTTTTTTTTCCAATATTTCTAAAAATACAGATCAGATCGAATTGAAATCCAGTAATTTATCAGAAAAAAATTTCAAAAAGCACTGCCGCGAAGGCAGCAGCTTTTGCGTGCATGTTCAAATTCGTTGCTGAAGCGGTCATCTACATTGAACATGCGCGCAAAAGTTGCTGCCTTCACGGCAGTGCTTTTTGAAATTTTTCTCATGTTTCGATTGATAATTGTGAATTTTTGTTCATTTTTTCATTATTATATGCTAAGCCTTTATGGGCTTTCACCCCGACTCTCTTCTGTGAATAATTAAATAAGTAAATATTTTTCTGGCTGTCTTTCGAAAATCACGCTCTTATTTGGCTCGCAAGGTAATCTTCAATAAAATTCTGTCCGAACCATAAAAATGAATACACCATACTGTCGAACAATATGCCATATGGCTCATGATGTCGGGATCGTCTTAAATCAGTGGAGACACTCGTCCGCTAACACAGTACCAATAAAACCGGGTGTTGAAATGCAATTCTGCTTATATTGCCATTCGTCCGGAACGTCTATTAACATATAAAGTGGGTGTCTCACGATTTAACATCATCATTAAGCGACGTTTACGGCACGAATAAATTCCGTTGTGAACGCCAGTAAAAGTAATAACCGCATAAAAATTAATGTTCTCAGTCGGGCGAACACTTTCGCGTCAGATTCATGGTCTGAATTAAATCAAAGCCAGAAAATACAGTGATTACCAATCGATTGGTAATGGTCTGTCCACCAATTGAGAACTCTTTTAGAGTTAATTGAAATGGTAATCGGTTGGGCTTTGTGATTGAAAATGACATGCCCAGTTTGGGATTTTGCGGTTATGGTGCCTTTGGAGAGTTGGTTGACATCTGTTGCTGTAGATACGAGAATTTTTCGATGCAGACCATCAAAAGTCAGGTAGATTTCTGAATTTAACCTGTTTGCATTCAAGACGCGCACCCTACTCATCATCTCTCAAGTACCCAACGTTACCTGACCGTGGGCCACATCGAGACGCTAGCGCTTACGCCTGCCCCATTAGATCTTCCTTAGACCTCATCTGCATAGACTGGCGCACTGACGAGAGAGCCCCTAACTAAGCCAAGATTAAACCTGATAACACCAAAGGGGTTCAAATTACCTCGCAATCCATCAAAAAGCTTAACAAAAATAACTAGTCTTTGAAGAAAACTTTTCATTTCTGAATTACCTGAAGTTTAGGTGTTATACAAGGTCTCTCAAAAAAAATTTATATTTCAAAAATCGATAAAAAATAAAAGAAGCCGTTTATCCAAAAAGTATTCATTAATTATTAAAATACACTCTTTGGGAATTTATTCCTTAAAAATAACGTCGTCTGAATGTTTACCCTCGCGTTCGCTACATTCATCCAATCTAACTTTAAGTTTATGATGACGGATTGGCAGGTAGGCCCCGTGATGGCTCCCATATTGTGGCGAAGTTGGTTTATTCTTTAAATTCGAGGAAACCCCACTGGAAAAAGTCCCGAGGAGTCAAGTCAGAACTGCGTGGCGGCCAATTTATATCACCTCTTCTTGATATTAATTTACCTGGAAAACTTTCACAAACTAGTGATAGAGACATATTGGACGTGTGTGACGTTGCTCGATCCTGCTGGAACCAGGTTTTTTGATTACAGTCAGAAAAATTTTGCAGTTCAGGCAACAAAACTCATCTAACATCCTAACATAACGCTCTGAATTCACTGTAGGAGCACATCCCCTTTCATCTTCAAAAAAGTATGGACCGATAATTCCCCGCAATGATATTGCAACCCATACGGTCACTTTTGGAGAATGGAGGGGTTTCTGATGCTTACATTCGGGATTGGTTTCACTCTAATAGCGACAGTTTTGCTTGTTTACATGCCAATTAAGACGAAAATGAGCTTTATCGAAGAATAAGATGTTAAATGGTTGTGAGCGCTCACTTACTTTGTTTACTAATGCTAGGCTCTGAATGGCATCCTGGGTTTTTAGTTTTTGCACCATTTGAATTTTATGGGGGTGCCGCTTTGGATCTTTGTGCAAAATGCGGTGTAGCGATTTTCTATGCACGTGCAAAGCATGGGGATCATCATGAACAGACTGATTAGTCCGTTACACGTTCTCTTCCATTCACGATGACCTTGGTCATCCGGATTTTGGTTTACCTAGTGAAGCGGTTCCCGCAAACTTCTTCACCCAGTTCCGAATGAGAGGAATCATTGGTGCATCATTTAAGGGACGTATACCTCGAACATTGCAGAAATTCATAATAGTCGCAGAATTACCGTTTTTGTGAAATTCGCGTACGCACATCGCGCGGTGCGCTCCCGCGAAAGGCTCCATAGCAACTAAATTCCCAAAAGCCAAGGTACCGATTACTGATTAACATAACCCTATTAACCCTTGCGCTTGCGCCCCTCAGATGACTTTCGTTCACACAGTGAGCTAAACAAGTACAAAATTTATTTTGAGACACCTTGTGCTTTGTCGAAAACAGAAGTATCCTGCGAGAGTGTTCTGTAACGAAAAACACGGGGTACATGCTTGGCAAAGTACTCCCATGAATTATCGTAGTTTACGCGAATGTCATTTGTACAATTGGAAGATAACCGCAATGTGCAATTTTTAAATGTTAAGATTATGATCCACAAAATGGGTGTTCTTTCACGTAGGGCTGAAGGCTTAGGTTGGTGCATGCTTTTGAAGAGAAACCCCAGACACAACCAGGGCGAAAGGTGATACCCCCGAAGAAGTTGAAGCTACTCCTCAAACCATCAAAAAGCCTCAGAATAATGACTCATCTTCTAGTAACAGTTTTTCCTTCTAAATAACGTGAATTTTAGTGTTTATACTTTGCCAATGATAGAACTGTCGATTCCAACTAATATTTCGTTCAAATGGTCCCGTAAGCTGTGAGGGTGTTCTGTAATGAATTAATTTATTTATGAATTATCGTATTTTTGCGCGCGTGTACTCGGGAACGGCGTGCTCCAATTTTGCTCAAATGTCGTTTGTACGTTTGGAAGATAATCACGATGTGCAATTTTGCTCTATCTTTAAGTGGTGAGAAGATGTAGATTACCTATCATCAATTCGATTTAATAGTTATTTCAAAAAATATGAAGGTTAAGGTATCTTGTTTTTATACCATTGAGAAATTATTTGCAAGATTGCGGGAGTCCTGATTCTATTTCGAACTGAGAATCGTAGTTCATCGATTGATCATGAACCGGGTTCCCCCTAGTTGTGACGTTACTATAAAAATGAAAATTCGCAGATAGAGCTGCCTGGAACAACAAATGTATGAACTTCCTTCATAGTGCTCAATACTCTCTGCACTCGAAGTTAAGGGATCGCCAGTGAAATTTTATCAACAAAACCATCATCTAACAGGCATAAGGGGTCTAGAGCCCTTCCAGCTTTCAACAAGGTGAGTCGTTCTAGTGATAAGTAAAACTGTAAACT
This sequence comes from Myrrha octodecimguttata, assembly GCA_958510865.1. NCBI lineage: Eukaryota > Metazoa > Arthropoda > Insecta > Coleoptera > Coccinellidae > Myrrha > Myrrha octodecimguttata. The sequence goes on from OY294056.1 coordinate 35,029,474, forward strand.
GCAGTGAACGAAATTATGTGGAAATGCTTTCTCGGTGTAGAGGCTTTGGTCCGTTGGACGATTAGCTCAAAACAGTGGAATATTTGTAGATTTGTCGAAAAATTTCCCCATTTTCTTTGACTATAATTATACTGACATAAACGAAAACAACCTAGAAGAGCACTGAAGTGAATTCAGGAGCTTGGACACTTCGATGAAATTTAAATGGAATATGAAAAATTTTCCGAAAAAAAAATTATTTTTTTCAAATTTTTCTATGGATAATTCTTCTAATTGACACTGTTCATCTTCGAACCCAGTTTCATTTCGATCAGATAAATATTTTTTGAGTTATTGGAAAATTTCAAATGGCTGTAACACAAAAACCATTCGTCAGATGCGACCCATTAACGAACTTAACCGTGATATTCAGGATCAAAACTCAAGACTGTAGGTCCTTCCTTTCAAAAGTTAAAGCACACATGGTTGGCCGGCCGGACAGATCAAATCTGACCACGCATTTTTCATTAGTGAGTCCAACCTAGTCGTTTGAGACCGATTTCAGATAAAAATTTGAAAATAACAGACATTGTGACGAAACAATAACGCCTTGTTCCCCTAAACAAGCGCGTAAAACCCATATAAATTCATTCTGAAAATGAGAGTTTCTGTGTTTCAACCCTCGGAGAACTGAATTTTCGCTAATATCTAAGGGTAGAAGATTAAAATTATGCGTAATATAACGACTTATATAATTACTAAATTCGGCAAAAACACGTGCCTACATTGACAGGCCAATTGAAGCGATATTTCGTATGGCAGACAATAAACGATCTCGAGTCGCATAAAATAGCGGAAATATGCTAATGAAATTTCTTGGCGAAATATAAATGGGCTTTCCTTAATGAAAAAAAACATTTTTACGTTCTGACGTCATGAGTTAATACGCGACCGGAGAGGTGTCTTCATTTGGAGTCTCTAAGTGAGGATACGAAATAAATGGAGCTTTTACACTTCATGGGGCCTGATGGAACAGCCACGTACACGTCTTTGCTCTCATGGAAACTAACCGTGTTTATGTGCCGGTACAGTTCCATTCTGAAGTGGTTGAGCGTTCCCTCGACGGTATTCGCGATGTTCGGCGTTGAAATTTAACCCAATTACAGTTACAGAGAGGAATTGCTACTGAAGCCAAAACTTCTGGCTTTCACTTCGATCAGGATGTGCAACAATTTGAAGTTCTGCCAAGAGTGCACTGCAAATGGGACACCTTCCCTTTTATGTCTGTGGTAAGAGATTTGTGACCTGTTTGTCGATGGTCCTGTGGAGTACAAGATGACCAACCCCATGTCCGCGTGTATAGGGTGGGCCAAATTGGATACCTTTGAAAGGGACGCTAGATAGATGAAAACTAATGTCGTTATCTGAGGGGCCAATTTTCATTAAAAACTCATAGGCGAAAACCGCAACTCCGTAGCTACCACTGTTACAAAGTTACCGGTTGTTTTCCGAAAATGTGTATTTTGGAAATATTGCTGTATTTTTTCTGTGAGGAATTTTCATTTATGTGAAAACATTTCCTAGTAATTCCACAACTTGAATAACAAGAAACATGCTCAATAAGGTTAGGATATAGTATATTTATATGAATAATTTTCATTCCTTTTGATCACTATAGACAAGAAATGAATTATCAAAGTTAGGTGAAGATTTGTATACTTTCCATACATATTCTATGGAGAATGAAAGATTCGTCGTACCTTTTCCGGGTTTTATTACAGCAAAAAAAAATAAAAATAACCAAAGTTACTAAACAGGTTTGCCAACGTATTTTTTCAACTCTACCACTGGTAACCCCTGGCCCTGAAGGTCTCTTGCATGAATTTTTTTATCATAGGAATCAAATATTGTATCCGTAAAACCACTGGAAAACTTTAACCGCCGTCCAAAATTTCAATTTCCAACGAGAAAATAATCTTTTAAATTTGACTCCGCATATCGGCTGTTCAAACGGACGAAACTTCGCGGCTTTCGTGCCGTACCGGGACATATACACTTTTCTCCTTCTCGTGTACTTTTCACTCTGGCAAGCCTATAAAAAGCGTCGGCTGTATCGATCGGTGAATCTAGCAATGACGAGATAGCATAAATTATGATTTTGTATCGATACAGAATGAGAAAAACATAGAAATATGATGATTCGTGTTAAATGCAAGAGACCTAATGGTCCACCTATCCTCTTTGAACCATGACTACTTGAACGGAAAATATGTTAGGGTAACTTCGGTGCCTTCAAAGTACAACGAATCTTATTGACGAATTTTAAGAACTGTTATTTTGATGAAGAGGAAGTAAATTGAATATTTGAAGTATCTGATCATATTTGAGTGTTCGCATTGGCGTTAAATAGTTAGAAAAGTACAAAATTGACTCTGTCCCATCCTACTCTTTCACGTTAAAAATATATTCTTTCGTGGGGATAGGGATACACGAACACATGTATTTATGCAATGAATGGCAAGGCATTATATGAACAGAATCATGAAAATTTCGAAAAAAAAATTCTAATGCAATAAAAAGAGTTTTTGAAAGAAAAGAGAAGGAAACTTCTCGAACAATATGATCAATTCGTCAAACATCGCGGATTGGAAATATGGCTATCCTCCCTACACTAAAAAATCAATTCAATAATAATGAATGATCGCCCAACCATCCAGCTTAAGTAACATTAAAATGTAATAGGATATTGTCACGATAAGTCATATTCAATATTAATTGTTCTGAAGCGGAATTCAGACTAAATAAAAATTATTTCAGAGCAGATCACGAACATGAATCAATATTAAAAAATTTCCTCTCGGAGTACATATTTAGTCAAATTCAAAACAGTCGAAATAAACTTCGGAGAAAGTTATATGATTTAAATTCAGAACACCTAAAACACAAATCAGAAAGATATTTGAAACCTCGTAGATATTCAATTCATAATATTCATATAACTGAATGATTTCCAACGCTATGAGTAACGAATTTATTTAACAGCATATATGCCAAATTGGTATTCAAAGCAACGCCAATATCTATGTGGTGAGAATCACATTGTTCAATCAGTTGAATACGTCGATTCCATGAAATTGATTCAATAAGCCCGGCTTCCAATGGAATATTTGATCCGAATAATTTGTATCATGAATATAAAAGTAGGTACAGCTCAGAATAAACATAACACATGTGTATTTGTTTGGAATCGTAAATTAGAAATAATTTTTAAATTCTTTGCTGATACTGATAGTAGAAGATTGTGGCCAAAATATAGTGTTCATAAGGAGCAAGCTTTTGATAGTGATTATTTCTTTGATTATATCATAGAAAGTTCATTTATAAATACGAAAAACACTGATTTGAAGTCAATAGGTTTTACGAGCTCTTCTCAATTCGTTGTCAAAGCTTTGAATTATTGACGCACCCGAACGCAGCTTCATTGCGTGCATGTTCTAGGGGAACATCTAGCATTGCTATTGTTTTGTCAAAATGTCTTTAATTTTCGAATTTGGAGCCGGAAATGGTCTCAAACTACTAGGTTGGACTCACTGATGACGAATCCCGTGTTAAAATTTATTCTGTCTGGTTGGCCGTCCGTCCATAGGCACGATAACGGGTGTGAGGAGAATCCTGTCGACCTGAAACTTTCATGGTAGGTTGCATTTCAAAATACGTCTGTTAATTCCGTTAATGATCAAAATTGATCGAACTCAAATTGTACAACAGCGTGCAACGTCTCGCGGAATTTTGTCAGTAAATTTTGAAGAAATTTCTTTCTCGAAATTTGTTTCGAAAACAATTCATCATATTTGCCGTTAGGCCGACCGTAAACTTCCGGGAGGAACGACTAAGGAACTCGAAGTTTGTAGAGTAGGTTTGAGGTTTAATTACAATGGCCGAATTCGTTGAATGGGTAAAATCCGCCCCATGATTCCGTAGATATACCCATTCAAAATTTTATTCTCCCAATATTTCCAAAAATACAGATGAGATCGAATTGAAATCCAGTACTTGATTGAAACTGGCAGTTTGGAGGTTCATACAGAATTTCGCGAGGATAATATAATTGGAAGATCACCGAATATCTCCATCAGCAAGTAAAGCTGTGTTTTGGGGAGTCAATCCGAGAACAGGTGGCCGCTTTGAATTATTCAAAATTCGCGAGTTGTTGAAGTGTGTGATAGCATACATTATGATTTTGTATCGATATAGAATGAGAAAATCATAATAATATGATAATTCGTGTTACATGCTCCACCTATCCTCTTTGAACCGTGACTTCTTGAATAGAAAATATGGTGAATTGAACATTTGAAGTACCTTATCCTTTTTGAGTGTTCGCATTAGCGTTGAATAGTTAGTAAATTAGAGGAATGAGTCTGTCCAATCATTTTTTTCCACGTTATTAAGAATATAAATATTATTTCGTAGAGATTTAGATATCTTCAAATCGTACGATCCTAACGAAATTCTGCATGAATGTACAGAATTTTTTTCCTGAAATATAAACCCTCTCGATATCATAAGAGGAAATGATGCTCCAACGACGAACTTAGCAGGGATTGATGTAACAAGAAATAAGGTAGGGACTTACCTATCGAAAAATCAATGGATTATTCAGAAAAGTTTCATTTAGATGTGTACACGGGTTTCTGTTCTTGCTAAAAAAAATAGATAGTAAAATCAAAGTTTGAACAATGTGTCGAAACATTCTATCAAACTTGAGCAGATGAACTTCGAAATGAATTTCATATTAATTGCAGAACTAGGCAGAAAAACACTGCAAACCACTGGCGTGAATCGAAAAAACTGAATTGAATAATCAAGTTTGTGATGGACGTATCTACTACACTCAAACTTACGTTCGTATAAATACTCTGTAGGTACCATGTGCTCGGAGGTCAGTTGTCTGAAGATGAACGAAAGTTCGAAACTATTTACAAAAATTTAAGCCTTGCAAATTGTGAAACATCTCATATTTGTTGGTGGTGAAACACAGAAATGAAAAATTTGTTTTAATTATGATCAACTACCAAATAGTAACGACTGAATTCAATATTTTCAATATTTCTTAATCATGTTTTTTTTTAATTCGAGCAATGAATTATTTATTTGGTGAACTTGAAAACGAAGTGCAGGCATGTATCAGTACATTTGAGAAATACTTTATTTATTTATTTATTTATTTAACATAAACAGGAATTCTAACAGGAAAACCCAATAACAAGGATTCACCAAAATACAAGAAAACAAACACCTACAATAATGATCATGAACTTATATTACAAGAATAATAATAATAAGGGAGGAAAAGTTTAAAAATATCTTCTTTTTCTAATAATTTCTACACGTATAAGCACACAGTCTTCTCCTAAAAACAGCTTGTGAAAAGTTGAATATGTCAATGAAAGAGATATGCCAGTTATAAAATCGTGTAATTCTCAGAAAAGTGGAGTTGTAATACAATGATGTGCGGGCTCTCGGGATATAAAAAAGATCTCTATGGCGACCAGTAAAAACACGAGTATTGAAATAAATTTCACGAACAATGGGAAAATCGAAATGATTATTCATTATTCGAAATAAAAACATTTGATCGAGAATAACTCTTCTTTGCTCTAGGGTAATAATTTTGTACATTTTCAATCTCGTCTCATATGGACAAGCTACCTGCCTGTTACCGAATCTGTAATATAGAGTTCTTGTGAACTTCTTCTGAATTCTTTCAATTCTGCTGATATATTTGTGATAAAAAGGGTTCCATAATGGGGTTGCATACTCGACTATACTGCGGACTAGAGAAATGTACAGAACCTTCATGGTTTCTTCATTCTTGAAATTCCGTGTAATTCTCAGAACAAAACCGAGCATTCTGAAGCCTCTAGAAACAACATTATCAATATGATGTTCAAATGACAACTTCGAATCCAGAAATATTCCCAGGTCTTTAACAACTGCCACCTCCTCCACAATCAAGCCAAACAGGCACAGAGGTGCACTCACAATGTTGAAGTTCTTGGTGAAATTTATATGTTTACACTTACTAACATTCAGGGACAGGTAAAGCAAAGAACAGAACTCGCAAAATCTGTTAAGATCATCCTGAAACCTCTGAACGTCCTCCAAGCTTTTCACAGCTAGATACATTTTAATGTCATCAGCGTAAAGCTCAAAATTCACATACTTAAGAGCGAACATTATATTTAATCAAAAGGGGGTGACTTTTAGACGCCGGAGTTTCTCGGGAGAACATGCGTTTGAAAAAAATCGTAAGAATACGCAATATTGCTACTTTTCTATATTTTCTGGAAAAAAACTGAAATGCAGTGAAAATAGAAAAATAACCAACATTGCGCATTCTCATTAAAGAATTAAGTACATACAAAAAAAAATCAAAAAATAAAACCACTGAAGCCTGCAGAACGGCACCGCGTTTTTTCCTGAATTTCACGCATTTCCAATATTTCTCGCGGATATTGGCAACGTTTAATTAGGCACCCAGCGAGAAGGTTCCTGACCTTGAAATATTAGAGAGATATTGCAACTTCTGAATAACTCAAATGTTATGTTATTACGGTAACCTTAAATATTACGTTTGGTTTTAACGGTCGTTCCAAAAGTAGACGTATTGCTGCACGTTTTTGTTACCGTTGCATTAGTTATCAGTTTGTTTGGTTAGGTTATGTGATGCGTCAGATTTTTGTGTTACGAAATCTCGTTTAAACTCCAAAAATTTCATCATTTGCATTTCTGCATTAGTTTTTTTATTCTGGACAAAATGTCAAAGGAATCGGAAGCGGTAATTTCAGCTGGTTTTTATTGCAGCAGAAGTGGAACTATAGTTATATTGCACAATATAGTTCATACTATTCCTAATTTTCAAGCCCTCATGTTGCTCTCAAAAGTATTTCTTAATTCGTGAAAAAGTACCAAATACCTATATATGAAAAAAAATTGCTGTGGTAGCACTAATAAATCTTAATGTCTAATATCAGTTGTGTGTAAGAGGTATTATAAAATAGATTTGAGAAATCTGGGTAAGTTGTGTCATTAACACCATAAAACAAATTAACAAAGAGCTTTTCTATAACAGCGATCGGAGCCGGAAGGACCCGAAGATAGAATAGCGCAACGTAAATGGCCGCTCGCAATTTTCCGTAAATAACGTTAGACGCTAACGCAATTAACGTCGCGTTATTCTGAAACTGAATCTGCTCTGATGTCAAAAATAACGTTTGCTGTAATATCGTCACACAAATTTGACACTTAAATATCTTTCTATTAACGAAGTTTAATGAAACTTGCAGGTGACTGTGTTGCCGAGCCGTAATTTACCAACACGTGGTAGTGTTTGCTCTTGAAAGCTTATAACTTTTTACCTGGGCCAAATCTTGAAAAATAGCAGAAGAAATGATCTACAAAAGCACTGCCGTGAAATCAGGAGATTTTGCGCGCATGTTCAATGTAAATGACCGCTTCGGCAAAGAATTTGAACATGCGCGCAAAAGCTGCTGCAGTAACGGCAGTGCTTTTCTAGATTTTTTCTCGATGAATAACTAGATTTCCATTCGATCTAATCTGTATTTTTGGAAATATTGGAAAAATAATATTTTGAATGGGTATATCTACGGAATCGTTGGGCGGATTCTACCCATTCAGGAATTCGACCTCGTAATTAAGCCCTAAACTTACTCTACAAATATCGAGTTTCTAAGTAGTTTCTTCCGGAAGTTATTGTGTTACCGGTCCGGACGTTAGGCGATCTAATAAAGAATAAAATTTTACAAATGTTTCGGAAAATAGAGATCAGATTGAATTGAAATCCAGTACTTAATCGAAAAATGATAGTTTGAAGGTTTAAACAGAATTTAATGAGGATAATATGATGGGATCACAGAATATTGAATTTTTGAAAAAAATTGTTTTACAAATTGTTCTAATGAGACGATCATCACAAAATTTTGCGCAATGTTATCCTTCAGCATCTTTGATCTAGCTGCAAAGTTTCATTACGATTAAATCAGTATTTCTTGTGTTATACCGAAAAAAACAACGATATCGATATGAGAATCACGAAAACTAATAGCCGTATCGAACTGAAATTTGGTACACTGCTGTGAAATATGAAGCTCAAGGTATAACTGAAATTTCTATCGAATATAAATAATGATTTCAGAAAAAAAATTTGCGGAAAAAATTTTGAAAAAAATTTTTTTTTTATTGAGTGAACACAAGATTCCAATGAAATTTTGCACAAAGTTGCGCGTCGTTATGCTCCAACTAACTGCCAAGTTTCAATACCATCGCTCCAGTGGCTTCTGAATAATGAGGGAAATAACCTCAAAATTTCAAATTGCTATAATCCCAAAACTATTCTGTTGATTTAGCCCATTAACGAACTCAACTGCGGTATTCAGATGCGCGAACTACCCTACAAGTTTCAAGTCGCTAACTGGTTCCGTTCGACAGTTATCGTATCCACGGCCGGCCGGACAGAATCGATTTTGACACCGGATTAGTCATCAGTGAGTACAACCGAGTCGTTCGAGACCATTTTCGGCTCAATCATTACAGACATTTGGACAAAACGATAGTACGCTGTTCCCCTAAAAAATGCGCGCAAAATAGTCTCCATAGTTGAAATTAATGTACAAGTCAAAGACTCACCCTGTATTTTCCTATAATACCCAATCTAGTTATAAATTATATGAAGTAGCAGCCATTAGCACACTCTTCAATTTTCTTCAAATTCACCGGTTCGATCCTCTGACCTGTTGAGATGAATCGCAGAACGCGAAGATCAGACAAACGCAATTTCGCGAAATTATGGCCATAATCCGTACATCCCGTTGACGTTCTCCTGATATTAAGGGGTACATTGTTCCACTTTGTGTGACAGAACGACGTTCGAACCGTGACGCTGATGTACCTGCGTCGGCGGCGTCGTTTATAACTGGCGTAAAAATGCTAAGGCAATTTACGGAAGTGCCTCGTCATTGAATTTATTGCGGAGAACGGGCTGAAGTAAATCTTTCACATCGTATATTTTGGGCACTTTCGAATTTATTCGACGGTGTCAGGTTATGAGATCGAGATTTTATGTATGAAAAATTAAGGATTTCAATGAAGTTTTTATGATGTAATGGTATTTTTATTTATTTTGAGCCACCCCATTATGGACGAGAAGTACTTTTCGGAAAAATGAAAAATTTGGTGATGAGTACAGGGTGGGAAAAATTCGTCATACCTAAAAGACACCCTTTCAACCCTTAGAGAAAGAGGAGAATGAATGGCTCATATCGAGAAATTCAAGAAGCATTCATTATAATTATTATCATTAATAATACAATCAGAGTAGAGGTATGAACTCAATTCACCAGAATAAAAATTGACTTAAGTGAGAAAATTAAAACTGAACTACATTCACAAGATGAACGAACAAACCAAAGTAAATCACAATTATCGTCGATCATATGCATTTTTGAAGGCATTGGTACTGGTAGCGCCAAATATGCTCTGTGGAAGACGATTCCAATGGTGGAATACTCTATTGGGTAGAAAATACTGTCCCTAGGGCATTCGAAAAGCTGCTTCGCCAAGCTTGAACGAATGTCCACGAAGATGGTTCCGGTTCAACGTGAACAGGTCCCCCATCTGACCGCCGAACTGACCATGAACGGCTCTAAAGGTGAATATTAGATCACCTCGTAATCTCCTGTCCTCGCAACTTGATAGTCTGAATATTCCTAGTCGCTCATCATAGGAGGGACATACTGAATCATAGGGAAGTCTGATAACCCATCTTTGCAGTAGCTCCAGCCTGTTCCTGTCTGCCTGAGAGGCGGGCCACCATGCAGGACATAGTAACGGTAAAGGAGATTGAAAGTTCTGGCATCGCAACCTCTGAAGAATTTGAATAGAGGAAGAAAGGCAAGTTGTCTCGATTTGGAGGTGATGTTGCTAATATGATCCTTCCAAGTAAGGTCATTCGAGACTATTTCCGCTAAATCCCTCTGGCTTGTAACTGTACGTAAAGGTTGACCATTGATTCAATAGTTCTGGTTGGGGTTATCTTTACCAATATGCGACAGAGCGCACTTCTCTATTTTAATTGGCAAAATCCATTCCAAGCACCACTTACTCAACACATCTTTTGCAGTGTGTCTGAGTCAGTTATGGAATTGTTTGACACTTTGGCATCATCGGCAAAAAGCACACTTTCAGATTTGAGGAGACGGGGTAGATCTGACGTGTAGAGCAAAAATAGTAATGATCCAAGTACAGAATCATGTGGTACTCCGGAGATGACTGGAGTATTGGAGGACGAGTAGGTATCACCTACTGTAACACGAAAGCACCGATCCATCTCAATAGGTTGCCTCTGATACCCAGGTGTTCTAGTTTCTTGAGAAGTCTTTAGTGGGGCACTCGGTCGAAAGCTTTGGCTATGTCAAGATACACTACATCAACGGGATCCCTACGGTCCCACGCATTGCTCCAGTCGGATAAACGGGATTATAAGTTAGTGATCGTGGAACGTCTGTATTCAACTCTGAATATCTTCAGTTGTTTTCGAGTTTCAAGCCAAAATAAACCTTTGCGTTATTTCAACTTCGGTCATTATCTAGCAGACCAAAATAACTCAGGAATTTTTAAGCCGTTCAAAGACCAATCAACCTAAATCCAGTTTCCAAAATTTCATTGTAGAGCATTATTAATGTTTCGTTATGGTATTTAAACATACCTTATCATTTCCGAAAAATCTAGTTATTTTCTATGAAAATGTATAAAGTATATAAGTCCAAGTATATATAATTCCCCAACAGAAATGATGTTTTATTTTAATTCCTAATGCTCCCATATGATATTTTGCGGAATGGACATAGGTTGATTGGTCTCTGAGTAGCTCATGTGTGAGTCACACAATAGTGCAGTCTGAGAAAAATTAGGGATACCTAAACTAGAAACATTTACTATGACAGGCAGAAGAAAATAAACGGACATTGCTAATAGAACGGGTGTCATGAACTTTGATATTTCCTGAGCGATTGGATTGAAACTTGACGGTTGGTTGGAGAATGAAAGAATAAAAAAATATATATAATTTTTTTTGAGGAAATTTGTTCTCCGTAAAGCATTGATCATATTTGAAACTTATTCTGTTCAGACCTTGAACTTTATGTTACAAAGCAATGTACCACATTTCAGTATGATGCGGTTATAACTTTTAGAGCTATTGGGAAAAAATTTCAAATTTCCTGGTTTTTTCCTATGAATCGTTCTTTTTTCCGGAATTACTCAGTTATTGAGTTATGATGAAACTTGGTAACTGAGTTTAAAATGCTGATGGACAACTTTGTGCAAGAGTTCCTGATAATCGTTGCATGAGAACAATTCGAAAAAAATTTCTACCTGTCATTTTCAATGAAGAACTGGATTCCACTACGACCTACTCTGTGTTTTCGAAATATTGTGAAATAAAAGTTTTAATGGGTATATCTGTGAAATCATTGGTAGATTCAACAAATTCGGTTTCGTAATTAAGGACCAGACCTACTCTACAACTATCCAGTTTCTTGGTTGTTTCATTCGGAAGGTATTGTGTTCAAGATCGACTGTGAGGCCATGAAGTTAGCGTTGCTACTGATCATACTGAATTTAAGCAAAAGGGAAGGATAATGAATACCCATTAATTTTATTCTTCTTGAATTCTTGCAAAAACTAAATGTCAACTATCATTTTGAAAAAACTTTTCGAGTCTTATATTCCGCATGGGCGTTTTTCATGAAAAAACATTTTTTTTTTAAATTCTTGATAGTTCTGTTACAGATATTGGGAGTGAAAACCCAGAAAAGCCTAAAAAAAATCAAATAATCCTGTTGTTTATTTGTAATATTCATTAGGGAAGTTTTTCCTCGTAATTTGTCGAGATCAGCTACCTTATTTCTTATTTCATTTCGGAATCCTTTCAAACCCTGAATACATCGTCGAGTGACATTATGAAAAAATTCACCAAACCATCAAAGAAATTAATCTACACAAATGAGTCTTCATTCTGAAACTCATTTCATCTAATTCTTCACTGACATCTAAATACTAATCTCGGAAAAATCAGTGTCAGTGAGAAACTCCCTAAAAGTTTCTTCATTGAATTTTTAACATCAGCATTCCGACTACTCCCTCAACTCCCAATTCCATTAGGAACTCCTTCATTTATGCCGTCATATTAAAAGCCCGGAACTCTATTACAGCCCGAATCCTCTGATATCTTGGTGAAAAAAACCGTAAAAGAGGTTGAAGGAAAGTTTGTTCATATGGTTGGGAGTAGGTATAATGCCAGTTGTGAAAGGAGGGAACGAGATGTAGCTACAAGGAGGGGTTTTTCTATTGACTACGGTTTTCACAGATCTTACTTCGAGACTGACCCACTCAGATTATTTATTTTCTTCGGAAAGCGTGTGTATTTTCCTTGTACAGGGGGGTATTGGTCAATATTTATGAGAATTTCGAAAATTTACGGTATTTCCAGTCAATATTCAGCTCATTTTTCCTTCAAACCTAAGGTACTTCCCCTGGAGTTCTTGCAGTCGATACAGGGTACTTTGTAGGGATCAATACATCAGATCCCTTTGCAGCTCTGTCGATTGATGGAAATATGTTGCAGGGAGCCCAACTAAACTCTGTGAGCCACATATTTATGGGTTGGTTCTGATCGCTAGTGATTCGTGAGAAATGTTAGTTTCGAGCTAATAATTTTTGGATGGACAACTTCGAAGTTATATACATTTTCTTAAATTCAATTCTGATTATTAGAGAGTTTTCAAGTGATCTGAATCTTCCGTTATCGTTATTCTGAGCATGCGCAAAGGAATATTATCGCTCAGTTAACTTCATTAACGATAAACGATTCCGTAATTTTGGGATGAATCAAGGCGTGGTTATGGGTATGGTTATCGCCACAGGGGTGAAGCGACAGTAGAAAAACTGGCAACAGGAACATACGTTTCACTTATTCTTATCTGTCAGAAACTTATGTCGTAGATATATCGAAATGAAAGAATGACATGACATTATGTCAATTGAAATGACAAAACTTCATATCTGGTTTGATTTGTGAGAGTTGGTTCCTGTTATAAGAAATTGAAATTAATATAATACCCGAGTAAAGATATTAATTTAATACCTTTTAAGGTGTAAAAGATGACTTCGGCCCAAGTTGCCAACCCACAATTTTCTTCACAAAACTACCTATCACTGGGAAACGGGCATTTCAGGACAAGTTCGACATAATAAGGTTCGCGTTATTTATAAATATCCGTAAAAGATGCCTCGGCTCCTCAAACAAGATAATTCCTTCCAAATATAGGTTTTTGTCAGGCTGAAATTTTAGTTGGGATTCCTGATTTCATGTTAATAGTGTCAAGTTTATATGGGATATGTTCTGCAAATCAATATGGTTATTTCAGTTGCCGGTTTTCCGTTCTATAAATATTAAATATTCGGTTAGTTCCTGGAAAAAAGGTTAATTACGGAATTTGATTGATGAAAAAGCAATCTTTCTGTCACCAGAACATAGACATATTAAGCCTATGCACCAGAACGACAATATTTTATGGTAGCATATCCATAGCATAGAACAATTTATATTTACCTCATAATTCACAGACCAAACCTAGTAATTTTTCCATTGTTGATTGTTGTCTCTTCTATGTTCTATGAATCATAAAGTAAATAAAGAATGTTCTATGTTATGGATATGTTACCATAGAACATTGACTGTCGTTCTGGTGATATAAAGAACGTTTTTTCATCAATCAAATTCCGTAATCAACCTTTTTTCCAGGAACCAACCGAATATTTCATATTTACGGAATGGAAAACCGGCAAGCGAAATAACCAAGTTGATTTGCGGAACATATCCTATATAAATTTGACACTATTAACATGAAATCAGGAATCCCAAATCAAAATTCAGAGATGATCTCAACAAAACCCTATATTTGGAAGGAGTTATCTTGTTTGAGGAGACGAGGCATCTTTTACGGATACTAATAATTAACGCGAACCTTATCATGTCGAATTTGTCCTGAAATGCCCGTTCCCAGTGATAGTAAATTTATGAAGAAAATTGTGGGTTGGCAACTTGGGCCGGAATGCTATTGAATCATATTCATTCGCAGGGTTCAGATGATACTGAATTCGGAGCAATCATTATGGCTGAGCTCAAGCACTAATTTTTAACAATACCATGATAAACAAAATGACAATTACAGTGACTATTATTATTATTATTATCACATATGCAGTATGAATAAACCATCATTCAGGGATGTGTATTCACAACTTTTCAGTCTTGAATTCTAGTTAAAACAGAATGTCAGTCCATCCTAATACGAAGGCTGTGGCATAATGTTAGGTAATTATGTGTATGGATATTCGGCAATTTCCGCCTAAAAATCTATTCAGGTGAACAATAAACCTGCTGATTCTTGCAACATAGATTTTTACTAACCATAAAGGCTTCCAACGGTAAATACATGAGTTTAACTTATTTTACCTGAATATGTACAACTCATAATCATACTCCTGTAAGGCTGGTGTAACTGTGATCCCATTTACTATTCTGAATATATTTTTGGGATTATATGACTTATTCATTCTCACAATCGATAAATAATCTAGTTCATTTGAATACTCTACTAGCATAGTGAAGTACTAGTTTAATGAACTTCATTCAGGGAACTATCTAATTGTGGTCTCGTCTTTGAAAGAATGATCCGGAGTATTTAAAGTTTATATATCATTCATCAATATTCATCATCTAATACTTGATGGTTTTTCTAGAAAAAAGTGGTATTGCCAGGAAGGACTCTGATTAAAGATTTCTACCTGATTTTGGCCGTTTTTGTGAATTTTGGATACTTCTCCCCTTCCTCGGTGAATCAGTTATATTGTAATTCAGTGAAGTGTACATTTCAATCTCTGTGATAACATGATACGGATTGTTGTGAATCATAGCTAACCTTCTCAGAAATATTTCTTCAACCCTTTAAGAATATTGTGATGTTATTTACATAAATATTCATTTGGTTTCTCTAGGAGCTGATTTTGGATGTATTTGGTCCAGTACACCGCAACCTTTATTATATTGATATTTTGTTTGCTACGAGACAAATATCATTTACTTGTTTATCATGCAATTTAGTTTTTTTAAACACATGTAATTGTAAAAACGCTGTTATTAAAAAAAATATTATTTATAAAGCTTTCTTTCAACTGAAAATAAAATTCCCTCATTTTTAATTTAGAACACAGAATAATGTATCAAATAATCAAAAATATTATAATAACTGAAACACAAAGCACCAAGGTTATTAATTTTTTTATGACAGGAGAAAGGTCACAAATGTTGCACTTCTGATATTTAGATGTTCTGTGGTTATCGCTATGGTAAAGGGGCACCATTGCCAAACTTTCCAGCTTTTCGGAAATTAGTTATTATGAGACCTGAGATGTAATATGTTACTGGAATTTTTAAAATTCAGCTCGGAATAGAACCCCTTTTTTTACCCTGAACCGATTGAGAATTCGTAATAGTTAATCAATTGCATAGTACTATTGTTTATAATTCGAACATTAGGTTTAAATATCCTGAATCCTCGTAACTATGAAATTAGAACTTGGAATCTGACAAAATTGTTCGAAATTTTCTCGGAGAATTTTTGGGAACTATTTTCATATTCAAAAAAACTCGCTCCAACCTAGAGCTCTATATCTCAGCTGTTTACCGAATTTCTATTCATTACGGTTAATATCGGAGATATTGGGAAAAAATATGCCGAATTTCGAGGTTTTTTTCTCGATATCGTTGTTTTCTTCGGAATAACTCAAAAAATACTGACTCAATCATGATGAAACTTGGGAACTAGTTTGATAATGCTCATCGACGACATTGTGCTGAATTTCGTGATGATCGTGTCATTAGAGCAATTTGAAAAAAATTTCAATTTTTTTTTTCAAATATTCAGTACTCTGTGATATTATCCTCATTCAATTCTGGATGAATCTTCGAAGAGTCATTTTTCGATTGATTACTGGATTTTAATTAACAAATTCGGCCTTCATAAACACAATAACTTCCGGAAGAAACGACTTAAGGACACGATATTTGTAGAGTAGATTTGGGGCTTAATTACGAAGGTCGCATTCGTGAATGGGTGAAATCCGCTGAATGATTCCGTAGATATATCTATTCAAAATTTTGATTTCCC
This sequence comes from Myrrha octodecimguttata, assembly GCA_958510865.1. Lineage (NCBI taxonomy): Eukaryota > Metazoa > Arthropoda > Insecta > Coleoptera > Coccinellidae > Myrrha > Myrrha octodecimguttata. The sequence goes on from OY294056.1 coordinate 35,045,766, forward strand.
AATATTTCCAAATTATAGATCATATAGAATTGAAATCCCGTAGTCTATCGAAAAAAAAACCTAGAAATGCATTAACATGAAGTCAGCTATTTTTGCGCGTATGTTCAAAGGATACCACCAAAAGCTGTTGACTTCACGTGAGTGCTATTCTAGGTTTTTTAAAAAACAATTTCAACATATTATTCTACAAAAAACGTTGGGTTATATGTGTTCTACCTCATTTTCATATTTTTCAGCTGGCCTGATGATGGTATTTCAAGAGCGAAATCGATCGCCAATAGAGTGAAAACCCTTTGAAAATAGTGTGTTTCATTTCCTCACATTATTATTCATTCAATTATTTCGCAGAAATATCCTTTCAAAGTTTTTATATTTTCAAATGAAGTTCCAGTTGAATCTCGTTGGTACTCGGTTCATTAGTGAGAGCTCAAACGTTCAGTTTAAGTTTAACAGTTTTTTGCATTGTTTCAAATATGCATTAGAATATAAGGGTTTTCTTTGTATGACTGGCAAGAGCAACAATAAATTTATTTGTTATTATTAAGAATTCTTTGAACACCATAATAAAAGATCACGAAATCATTTTATCGGGAAAGGACGCTGCTGTGGGAAATCATTCAGTAATAAGGATTTAAAATGTTTGAGTTTTTTTGTATTCATATAGTGATACGATTATCAGGAAAAATCATGGATCAGATTTTCCAACTTCTTTGAAAGTTTGAATTCAATCAGGACATTTCGAAAGAGGCAAATTATGAAAAGAGAATTCTGGGTTGTTTTTTTTATTTTTTCATAAATGCGATCCAAACAGTATTTTATGAAAGTTGCACGTCCGCATTTCTGTCCACTCTCTACTGGATCTCAATTGGATTCGATCAGTAATTACCAAAATATAGAAATGAGGTCGAAATATTTCTATCCTTCGTTCTAATGGCATGATCGAATCAATATTTTCGAGTTACAAACGATAATGGGGAGATATCTGTAATAAAATGAAAATTCTCAATATATCTGAAGGTGAATTTACTATGGAACGTAATCTTCGTTACATATTGACCATAAGCCAAATTACGTTAGACGTTGACTTCATTTCAACATTTCGCTTGTGTTCGTGCTCTATCAACTCCCTCAAAAAATTGTATGAATGGAAATCTTAATTCTCACCATAACTGTTGAGTTATACTAACTGAGAAAGAAACTGCAACACCCAGAAGGGGCTGTTTAAGTTTTAATTTTTTTTGTAAAACATAGATAGTAAAGCAAGGAGTTAATGATTTAAATTTAGAGAACAAATCGAGAAGGTTTTTTCATGTCATCATTTTTTATACTTTAATATTGTAGTCGTTTTTTGCAATTTTTTTAAAGTTTACAACAAATCAGCTGTTCGAGTTTAGTTGTTTTCAAAATGCCTAGAGCACGTGTACGCGGAATTTATCGTCAGCTGAGTCAATTTGAAAGAGGTCGAATTATTAGTCTACGAGAGGCGGGGTTGTCATTTCGAGAAATCGCTAACCTAACGAACAGAAATCCAATTATTGTTATGAAATGTAGTCGAGCGTGGTTTGATAATGCCCAAAATCGAAGAAGAGTAGGCACCAGACGTCGAAGGGGCACAAATGAAGTTCAAGATCGACGTCTAAGACTTATGGCCATTAGAGACCGATTTGAGACAACTAGATCCTTGGCTGATGTGTAGTTAGGAGAACAAAGCCATCCTGTAACTGTTCAAACGGTTAACCGCCGTATAAGGTCTTTTGGACTGCAGGATTATCGACCCCATCTTGTGTTACCTCTCACGCATGAGCATCGCCGGCAATGATTACAGTGGTGCAGAGAACGACAACATTGGAAAGTGGAATGGCATCAGGTCGTCTTTTCTGATGAATCTCGATTCTCCTTGGGTGCATATGATGGCCGAAGAAGGGTTAGACGACGTCGAGGAGAAAGACGTGAAGCTCATTTTGATGTTGTGCGTCATTTACACCGGACAGTAGGCGTTATGGTATGGGGTGCTATTGACATGCAAGAAGGTCATCTTTAGTCTTTATTTAAGGTATTATGACAGCGCTGCGTTACCTTCAAGAAATAGTGGAGCCATATATTCTCCCTTACCTTAACCGTCTCTAGAATCCAATATTTTAGCAAGATAATGCTTGACCTCATGTTGCCAGATTAAGTTCGAACTTTAATGAAGCGACCCATGTGAATCTTTTGCAATGGCCACCCAGATCCCCAAATCTTTCGCCCATAGAGCATGTTATTTGGGACATCATGGGTAGAAGGCTTGGAGATTTACCCTAGCTCCCATGGACTTTGGTGGCTCTGAGACAGGAACAACAGGTAGCTTGGAATAGTATCCCTCGAGAAGAAATAGAACATCTTCTTGCATAAATGCCAAGACGTGTTGGGGAGCGTATAGATAACAAACACATTATCAACAAATTCAATAAAAAAAATTGTAATGCCCTTTTTTTGCAAATTTCAATCATTTTCTCTTTGTATTGCTATACTATCTATGTTTCACCAAAAAAAATTAAAATTTAAAAGCTCCTTCTGGGTGTTGCAGTTTCTTTGTCAGTAAGTATATTTTGGTAAACGTTGTAGAAGATGAACAAAATATTACCAGATGAGACTCAGATGGGGAGTAAGCCAAAATTTTCATCACGAATCTTTGTTGACGAACTCAAAAAAAAAACCCACAGAACACTCCAAGTACGTCCCTGCCCTTATTGATTCTCACTTTCCACCCTTCTCCGATACCATCTTTGTTATCAATTTGCGGGGATTTCCGGTAAACTCTCGGAAAATTTTCGAAACTCCCGACATGACGTGAAATATTTCCCTCCATTTGAATCAATTACGGTTCATTGTCGGACTTGCCCAACTCCCATCTAGTCGGCCTTGACTCATGAATATCGCGCTTTCAATTATGACTTGCCGATTTATAAGCGCCACAGGGGAGAGATGGATGGAACCTCGAGACGCCTGCTTTTTGCAGATTCTCTGGAGACAAATGGAATAAGACTCCCTTGAAAAATAGTTCGAATCGTGAATAATTTCAAAGCTCCGAAGATTCTCACGAGGGGACGGCCCGAAAAAGTTACGAATTAATCAGGAGGAAAATGTTTCATGCTCTTTTTTCTTCGAATCCAATATTCGATTCGTGAGACGCATTCGGTATTTTGCGTTCTTCGTATTCACATTATGAATATGGTTCTGCTTTTGGCTGATATACGTACGGAGTGTGCACTTTCAAAGGTGCCAAACTTCGAGGGCATCCGAAACAACATATGTTTAGAAAACACACAGTCGAAACGTTGACAGATATTATTCAATTTAACATTTCTGTATATCACGAAAAAATTTCATTTTCTTCACAGAATTAATTGAAACTTACTCATTTTTGCAGTCTCCTCAAATTTGAACACATATTCCAAAGGAGAATTATAGAAGATAAGATCTCATGTGCGCCAAAAAAATTTCAGTGCAAGGTTTGGTGATTTGGTGATCATAACGATTCTGAAAAGATCGAATTTCTTCAATGTCCCTTTTTTTCTGACGTAATATCATGAATATCGTGATGGCGAAATAAACAAAATTCATCGTTTTCTAAGTTTTGGATTGGACAATCGATTAAAGAATATTTTAAGAGGATATCATATTATTTTTAGGTGCTTTTCAGATTTCGCTTCCGATATCTGTAGAAAAACTGTTAAAAATCAAATAAAATTGTTACTTGCCGATTGATTGATTCAAGGACTGTTACTAGAAATAATTTGATGAAAGATATCGGAATAATGCAAACGATCAACGAAGTGAATTGTGACGTTTCGGAATCTATATCTGACTATTTCATCAGACAATAGAGGGAAAAATTGCAGAATTTTTATTCTTGAATAAATTCCTATTTCAAGACTTTCGCATTACTTGTTCATTGGGCAACATTTCTTCAAGAAACTGTAATTGACAAATAAACTGCTCCACATGAGTTAGGGATATTGACTCAAATTCCAAAAAAATATAGTTAAAATAAGATTTTTGTGATGAAAATTCATATTAATATGATTTCAAGTTGCAAATTAATTTTAGCCTGTAGGTCTGCAGTGTATACAGGGTGGTTAAGAAAAATCGTGTAAAATAACGAAATTTTATTCCCAGACAATTCAAGCATTTTAAGACTATGAATACAATGTATAGCCTCTACGTGCTTGACATCTTCTTTGCATACGAGGTTGTGAACATTTCTTGAGGAATTTGGTTCCATAAACCTATCTTTTTTGGAGCATATCCCATGCATGTTCTATTCGATTCAAATCTGGTGAGTGCGGAAGTATTGGTAAATGTGGAATACCAAGCTCCTCGCGCGCATTCTCAACTATGGCTGCACGGTGTGGTCTAGCGTTATCGTCTATAAATTGAAAAGTTTCACCAACAGCAGCGTGAAAATTTGGCACAACATTGTCAATGACATGTTCCCTATAGTGTAAGGCGGTCATATTCCCAGGACAAATGTGTAGATCTGTGCGCCCGTTGAAACATATCCCGGTCCATACCATAACACTACCCCCTCGGAATGGATGTACATCTTGGACATAGCGACGATTACGAGGTATGCGTGGGATTGTCCATACCCTTATTCCTCGAGAATCTGAAAATCGTCCATAGCTGGATTCATCAGTGAAAAGGACACTACGCCATTGGTCGTTCCAATTGATATGTTGCCTTGCCCATTCCAGTCTTTGACGCTTATGGTCACGTGTTAATGGAACTCCTTTTAATGGACGTCTAGAACCTAGATTCACCTCTCTCAAACGTCGTCTGATGGTTTCGTTGGAAACTTGGACCCCATCTGCATTTTGAAGAGTATTCCGTAGCATTCTACACGTAGATGTAGGGTTTCTTCTCGCCGAAACGAAGATGAAACGATCCTGAGTAAGATGTTGTTTTTCGTCGCCCACCAAGCCTTGGTCTTTCCAACACGGAACCTGTCTCCCTGAACCTATTCCAAAGGCGAGATATCACACTTTGGCTGACTTGGAGCCTTTTCGCTACAACAACCTGACTTAGGACACCCTGTAGCATTCCTATAGCCCTATTAGCCTCAGCGTTTGTTAATTTACGTCTTGGCATTTTCAGAAAACTCGTTTCAAATCGAAGCCGTTGATGAACTGACTTCTTTTCAAAATAAGAACATTCATGAAGCATATGCAAAGAACCAAACTTCAGAAAAAAGGTGACCAGATTGACGAAATGTCTCATACTGATTGCATACTTTTAAAAACGAATGAATACGATATCCCTAACTCTTGTGGAGCAGTTTAGTTTGAATCCATTAACCGCATTGAAACGTGGAATGTATTGAGTTCATTTTCGTGAATGCTGTTTCGTATCAGAAGCAATTAAAATTTGTGAATCATTATAAGAAATATAATATACCGACTCCCTTAGGATCTAGAAAAAGAGGTATAGAAAAATGCTCATAGCATTGCATCTGAAAAAGTGATTCTCGGCGTCTACTGATTTAACCCTGTATCAAACTATAGCGAGTGAAACAGGAATCGAGAAATTGATACCCAATATTGTTTCTCATATCGACTAGTGTGAATTAAGTTCGTCTATAACTTTCGCTTCAACCGGAAATAGACGTAACTTTAAATTTTGCCATTTGAACAGTTTGGCCAACAGAGTGATTATCATTTTGTCTTAATGTCTGTAAATTTCAACTTTTCATCCGAACAGGGTCTCAAACGACTAGGTTGGGCTCACTGATGACGACTATGGCGTCAAAATCGATTCCATCGGTCGGACTACCGTAGGATGATTACAGGCGTACGGAGAATCTTATCGACCTGAAACTATCGTGGTAGGTTGCGTTTCAAAAGGCGACGGTTAAGTTCATAATGGGCATAACCATAGCAAAACGGTTTCAGAGTTATAATAATTCGAAATTTTGAGATTATTTTCCTGATATTTCAGAACTGCTGAAGCAATTAGACAGAAACTTGACAGCCAGTTTAAGCATAATGATGTGCAACTTTTGCAGAATTTTGTTAAGATTGCGTTGTCAGCATATTAAAGTACAAAATCTCGAACTTTTTTACAGCAGTAACTTCAGTTCCATACAGTCATATATTTCGGAGATATTGGAATAGAATATGTCAAATTTTGTGTTTTTTTCCAAGCTCTCGTTGTTTTTTCAAAATAACTCAGAAAATACCAATTCAATAATGATGGAACTTGGTGACTAATTTTAGAATGCTGATCAATTCGATCTTATCTGTGGTTTTAGAAATCTTGGGAAAAGGAAATTTTGATCTAAGGAATCATTGGGTGGATTTCACCAATTTAGGAATTCAGGATTCATAAGTCCCCAACCCTACAAATATTTAGTTTCTAAGATGTTTCTTCCTGAATGCAATGTGTTAAAGATGAGGAGGTAGGCTTTCCTGAATTTTTCACAAATACAGTTAAAAGAAAAATTAAATGAAAAAATATATTAAAGTCAAAAACTCACTTACTCCAAAAGTGAAGTTTGGCTTTGGCGAAATTTAATCAGTCGGAAATCTTCGTATTCGTCGATGACAAGATGAATATTTGCTGTCGGGAAATATTCATCATACTCTCCTGATGCCTAATCATAGAACTTATAAATTCGAATGCTCTCCATTTCACCAAAGAAAAAAGATGTTTAATCATTTACATTTATCTTCTATAGAAATCTTGGAGCACATAAGATCAAAAAACAAACTAAAAGAATTGATTTGAAGAAATGCTTTTACACTGTAAACGAATTTATTCCGATACCTAGGTAGTTCATATGTTTCACAAAGTATTGTTATATGACTTGTCCTATACACCAGGTAGTGTCAAAATGGATTAAAAATATCCTTATCATTCTCATGATGGTTATTTTTATTATTCATATTATTGTCACTATTATTATTATTTTCATTATTATCATTATTATTTTTCGTCGAATGCGAGTCAGGTGACTGTCAGTTCCTCCGGCCTAGGGCGGACAGAATATGGCTGTTGTCATGTCGCTCGTCAGACGGTTGTCTCTGCGTTAGCCACACTCAATCAATCCACATGGACTGAGGACGACAGCTTTACGAGTAACTGAAAGGTATGTGGGTGATTTCGGAAGACAGTCCAGTGAATAACTGCAGGATATTGCACAGTGTATGGGATCCATAAATCTGATTCCTTCATCAGACAAACTAGAAAACTTGCAGAACTATTTTCTTTCCAATTTTTTAGTTTTTTGAGTTCGACAAAATTTACATTCGCAAAAAACGACCGATTAAGTTGATATGGAAGTTGTACATTTCTGCTTCTATTTAGTGAATATTTCCCCCCTTTTTTGATGAAGGAGTCAGATTCCGACTCTGCAACGTAATAGGTCACTTTGTTGATCGTTGGCATTGTTTCAATATTGATTATCAGGCAACTGTTTTCCTCAAAAACTTCCCTAAACGAATAGTTACAATCTTGTAACTACAAATAACAATTTTATTTAACTTCTCATAGTTCTGGTTTATTATTTGATGAAATCAAATTTTTTGCCAATATGTCCGCAAATAAATATCGGACAAACTGAAATTTGAAACATTGTTTTCAAATGTTGACTCTGATACCTGAACCAAATTTTATTGAACTTCGTTGACTATGATTCCGAAAAAAACGTTTTCAAAAAAAAGTCCAAAAAGCACTGCCGTGAAGGCAGCAACTTTTGCGCGCATGTTCAATGTAGATGACCGCTTCAGCAACGAATTTGAACGTTCGTGCAAAAGCTGCTGCCTTCACGGCAGTGCTTTTTGAATTTTTTTTCTGATAAATTACTGGATTTCAATTCGATCATATCTGTATTTTTGGACATATTGTGAAAATAAAATTTTGAATGGGTATATCTACGGAATCATTGGGCGGATTTTACCCATTCACGAATTCGACCTTCGTAATTAAGCCCCAAACCTACTCTACAAATATCGAGTTTCTAAGTCGTTTCTTCCGGAAGTTATTGTGTTTACGGTCAGCCTGACGGCCGACTGCGTAAACACAATAACTTCCAAAAGAAAAAACTTAGAACCTCGATATTTGTAGAGAAGGTTTGGACCTTAATTACGAAGGCCGAATTCGTGAATGGGTAAAATCCACCCAATGATTCCGTAGATATACCCAATCAAAATTTTATTTTTCCAATATTTCCAAAAAAACAGATCAGATCGAATTGAAATCCAGTACTTCATCGAAAATAACAGTTCGAAGTTTCATACAGAATTTAATGAGGATGATATGATGAGAAAATCATAGACATTTTTTTTTTCAAATTGTTCGAATAACACGATTATCACGAAATTTTGCATAAAGTTGTCTTTCAGCAACTTAAAACTAGCTGTGAAGTTTAATCAGGACTGAATCAGTATTTCTCGAGTAATACCGGAAAAATCAACGATATCGAGAAGAAAACCTCGAAATTTGACATATTTTTTCCCGATATCTCCCAAACTTATGATCGTATCGAACTGAAATTAAGTACACTGCTGTGAAATTAGAAGGTCAAAGTGTGAGTATAATTTTTTTGGATATGATTAATGGTTTTCGGAAAAAAAATTTTTTTGTAAAAAAATTTAGAAAAAATTTTTTTTTTAAATTTACTGACAATATAATCTTGACGAAATTCGGCTCAAAGTTGCGCGTCGTTATACTCCACCAAACTGCCAAGTTTGAATCCAATCGCTTGAGTAGTTTCTGAAATAAAAAATAAATAACTTCAAAACTTCAAGTGCCTATAGCTCCGAAACTATTCGACCGATTTGACCCATCAACGAACTCAACCGCGGCATTCTGATGCGCAACCTATCCTGAAAGTTTCAAGTAGCTAGCTTGCTTTTGTCGACAGTTATCGTGTCTACAAACCGCCGGCCGGCCGGACAGAATCAATTTTGACATCGGATTCGTCATCAGTGAGTCCAACCTAGTCGATTGAGACCATTTTCGGCTCAATCATCCAAAATTACAGACATTTGGACAAAACGATAGCACGCTGTTCCCCTAGAACATGCGCGCAAAAATGTTTTTCATGAAAAAAAAAACAATTTTATTTAACTTTTAATAGTTTTGTTTCTGATATTGGGCGTGAAAACCCAGAAAAAGCCTAAAAAATTAATAAAATGTATACGTTATTCATGAACCATTGTTTTTTCACAACACAAAAACCAATCCATGAAAAAATTCATTTGAAACATTGAAATCTCAATAAATACTCTTGTAAAACTGAATAACACTTTTACATGTAGAATGCGAATCAAGTAGCGTGATTAAAAATAATGGAACTTCCAAAAATTTCGGTTTATCTGAGGTTTCCATCAATTTTGGTTTGCGTAGTACAATTATCGTCAACATGTGGATATCAATTACTAGTTTCAATCGAAATCCAAAATTTTTCGTACTGAGAGTTGAAATAAGGGTGAATATAAAAGATGATGAGCATACTTATGATAAAACAAATTGTAGGATATATGCAAAATCAATCAAACCGGAGAAGTCATCAATTGTCGAGAATCTATTACTAAGAGTAGGAGCCTTAGACTGAGGTAGGAGCTGATGATCCACCTGTTTCAGATATATGATTCAATTTTGGAAAGCTTTTTTCAGTCAGGTAGGAATTGAAAAAAGAAATGAAATTAAACGGTTTAGGAGATTGCTCGCCAATATCGCAGTTTTCTGAATTAATATTCCGAAATGCAAGAGGCTTGATACAGCTGTCCGCATTTCAAAATTTTCTTCAGAAAAACTTAGAATCCCGCTCTAATATTTACTAGCCGATATTGGCGGACAATCTTAAAAATTGTTTTATGCCACTGTCAGTCTCACTTGTGTTACTTGCGACGATGAAAGTGTGATAAATATCGCTGATAAATTTGCACATTAAGGTGGGAAAATAATAAACCTTTGTGAAATTTGCAGCGTTTTTTTCAGATATTTGGAGTGATAACCTAGAAAACACATGAAAGATTTAATGCAAAATCGTCCCAAAATATCTTTTAATCGATATTCAATCCAATATATTGAAAAATGCGGGTGAACCAGATTCCTGTGACACCTACGTATACATAAAACAAAGCGAACATTCTTCTGTTCAGAGTTTCCTCGAAAATGATGATGGATATGCAATATTCACCGAGCTGGACTCACTCATTCGCACCAGCTCCCTGAAAAACTGACCCGATCTCTGCCAACCCTGAAACTTACCACGACTTTCACCCAATTTGCATCTTCCCTTTGTCACCCGATGTTTTCAGCGTTGTTTTGTGAAATTCAGCTCAGGAACTCAATTTAAAATTCACTTTATGGCGCTTTGGTGTTGGGGAAAGCAAGGAGATTAAAATACTTTTGCTTCTATTTCGTAGGAAATGATCCAAATTATTTAACGCATATACAGTTGGTTCAATGGTTTTCACCCTGAGAGGAATGTTTATATTCCATTGGTAATACAGTCTATACTCATTGAAATAAGTATGAATTGGATCGAGACATGAAATAAAAAAATCTTGACGAAACTCCGATTCCCTTGGAAGAAAAATGAAACCGAACAACGTGATCTTCGAACTATACATTACGAGTATTTTGGAAAAATTCCCAAAATCGACACAGCAAGCGATCGGATTCCTGCATCATTTATAAATCAAGAAATCCTCGATGCCTTTCAGCTAATGTTTGAACTGCCAAGCCAAGTCATCTGCCCAAAGAGGCTATTAGAATTAGGATGGAAATCTCACCACAATCATTTCATTTTAAAAACATTTCATGTACCATAGAGAACTTGATAACGCAAAGTCTTAGAGTCTACCATGCTTAAGATTGAACTTGGGAGAAATAGAACTATGAAATGGAAGGTACTCTTGTGTCTCGAAGTAAAAAACTCAGCTTGTTCTGCAAGAAAAAAAAAATGGGAGCGACAAACCTTCGAACGAATATGCATAACCTATAAACAGTAAGATCCTCGAGCATAGAATATTGTAAGCATAATCTATACGATATACTAATTGAGGGAGTGCATTCGCCATTTCGCAACATCAGCTGTCTCCGTTAGGTCTTTCACAATACCGACTCAATAGATCTATTGAAAAGGCGAATCAATCACCATGACGATGGCTTGCACTAGTAGATGGACTTCTGATATAGCAGCAGCGAACAGCTGTTGAATTTTCGCGTGTATCTTCTTGGTAACAGTGGGCTTTCGTAGTTTGAGGCTTAATTAAGAAGGTCAAATTGGTAAATAGGTGAAATCCGCACAAAGATTCTGTAGATATACCCATTCAAATTTTATTTACCCAATATTTCTATAAATACAGATAAGATGGAAGTGGAATTCAGCATTTGATTGAAGAATTACATCTTGAGGTTCATGTATAATTTTGTGAGGATAATAAGATTAGAGGATCACCAAATCTTTCCATCAGGAAGTCAAAGTGCGTTTGACGGTGAAATTAGCAGCTTTGGCAAAGAATTTGAACACGCGCGCAAAAGCTCCACTGACAAGAGTTTACTGGTAGTGGAGTGTAGTGTACAACAACATACATTTTATGCATAAATTTCGATCAGAATGAACGAATGAACAGAACAAACCGTGATATAATATGAGGAATGAGTGGTTCGACCTTCTTCGTTAACTTTCCGTCGTCCCATTATCCAACTCATCAGTCATCAGCATAGTTTTCCCATTTCTGGAAAGACCCCCCCTTCCCAATACCAATGAGGTCGACAGTGCTGATTGAGACATCACTCAACTACCACTCTTCAGAAATTAACTTACCCCCTGAAGAAGAACTGATTGGTCCACCGAACAGCTGTAAGAAATAATTGGAAAGCTGGATACGATCAACTCATCTGGTTAAAAATTTTTGGATGAATCCGAATGATACAGTTAATACAAAATAAATTTCATATTTCAATAACAACGAACCCAAAAAACATTTCCTCTAAACATTTTCATGAGTCTGCAAAAAATAATAATTAATGAATTCGATTATTATGAAAACATCAAATTCATGAACTACATTTTCATTGAAACGTTTTGATATGATCCGAAAATTCAAAAATGTACGTGAAAACGTGAATTCGGGAGCTTTAACAATTTCGTTTCAATGCGTATATCAGTCATTTTCTCAGGAAGTTTTGCATGAAACTTTATGCCAACATTTTTCGATCAAGTGCTAGATTTTAATTTCGATCGGTTTTTTGTTTAGGAAATTAAGCTCCGAACTATATTTAGGAAATATTCAATGGACTCCACCCCTTTACAAATTCGAATTTCGCAATCAAGTTGTGGAGCAGATTTGCGGAGGCCTGATTCGTGAATGCGAAAAATTCAGTGAATGATATCGCATGCCTAATTGGAATTGTATGGTCCTAATATTTCTAGATAACAGATCATTTTTCAACTTCTATTAACGTTATTATTTTTTTTTTTATTATTTTAAGTTTTTGTGCTTCGACCACTTAGGGTCATTAGCACAATAAACTATTGTTTCTGTTGTATATGAAGGTACATTTTAGCTTTTAACTTCGAAACAATCAACTTTGGAACGAAATGTTAAAAAGAAAATAATTACTTCATTTTATATATGATCATGATCATAGATATCAATTTTCTTGAGGAAGTTAAGTGTTTTTTCAAGTTCTTCAATATCATTACCTAGCGCAACATCGATTTGTTCACTAACTCCGCACTCATCACGTTTTGTGGAGAATTTCGTGCACTCACATAGAATGTGTTTAACTGTCAATCGCGTTACACATTGGTTGCACTGTGGAGGATCCCCTCTAGAGAGTAGAAAACCATGTGTGAACCTAGTGTGCCCACATCTCAGACGGCTAATTTTGATTTGTTTTCGGCGTCCTTTAGGGAAGGATGATTTCTTCAACGTTATTATTCTCACAGAATGTTTCACAGTTCTTCGTATGAAAGTAGTAATAGTAGAATGAAACCCATCAGAAAAGGAGGATAATAGAATGAAAATTAAAGAAAAAATAATTTACGGGCGATCTGAGGTCGGGAAGTGGAAAAGGGTGAGGTTGTAAGAGTAAAAAACGGCCCATCTCGATTTCCGGCAAAAATAAAAGTCCTATAAAAAAAAGCCAAATGACAAAGTTGTAGGTAAGTAATAAAGAGGTCTACATATTTTGTATGTCACTTTTTTTCTCATAACCTCAAAATTCATAAGAAAAATTTTTGACGAAATATGGTGAAAACTTACTTTTTATGTCCCAAATACACTGTAATTCATTTGATTTTTAATATTAATTTTTTCACCTCATTTTGACTTAATATCGAAAAAGTACCCTAATTTTCAATCGAAAATTCTCTTGTCAAAATATCAGCTTTCTTCAAGAAGTTAGTTGGAATCTCTCCTTTTTAAAGGTGAAAAAAAATATACTACTAAATGTAAGAGTTTTCAGTAAATGCAAAAAGTTGTCATGGCTCTTTTGCTTTGAGACGACGGTACCTGATGAAATTTGTCACCGAATGAGAGTTGACCATTACAATTTTCATGCACAACTTTCAACACCTACGAACCCTTTAATGGAGAAAAAAAAGTTTTTCATGTGAGGGTGTTGAAAGGGGTTGAAAGTTGGGCATGAACAAAAATGTGATGGTCGACTTTCATTCGGTGACAAATTTCATCAGGTACCATCGTCTCAAAGTAAATGAGCTATGACAAAGTGCACATACTGAAAGCCTCTTTGAACTAACTAATTTTTCAAAAAAAAAATTTTTTTTTTGAAAATATCTGCACGCCTGTAAAGAAGATACAAAGACCTTGCCAGAAAAAGTAACACATGACCTACTTTCCTCATTCAAAAAGTTCAAAGGGTTGATGGGGATGGCACAGGAGGCAACAAAAATTCTTCAAAAATGCATATAAATTTGGTAAAAGTGAAAGAAAAATTGACCTGTTTCAGGATTTTGTTGCCAAATATTTTTCTTCTGAGAAAATGAATTTGTTCCATAATTTTGACTTGTACTGTATTGTGTTCAAATGAAAATATTGCTGCAATCCATAAATATATTGACTCGAAAATAAACATATTTGCAAACCCACTTATGACTCAAACGACGCCTCATACATTACGTCAGTATCGACCTTTCCGTTAACTTAACCAACTCATCAGCATAGTTTTCCCATTTCTGTAAACATTTCCCTCTCTCCAAGTACCCACCCAATTTCCAATAAAGTCGACAGTGTTGATTTAGACATGACTGCCACTATTCAGAAATTTAATTACCCTCCAAGGAGCAACTAATTGGTTTCTTCCGACTCTATCGCGGTTATCTTTGTAGTTGGCATGAAAATGTGCTGTTTGAAGGAACTCAATTTGACAGGCGAATTTTGGAGGGGGTTGGTTCTACCAGTTTGTCCTAATAAGAGGTTGTAGATTTGTCTTGTCGCGTGAGTGTCGCTGTCTCATTCGCATGATTGGGTTTGAAGTATGTAGAACCGCAGGTCCTGAAGTTCTGGCGCGGGAACTTATATCCGATAAAGTTCCATTAAAGTACATGTTCTTCGAGGTGTGCGGGGAGGAATCAAGGGAAGATAAAGGGTTGAAGAGGATGTGAGGGGGAGTTACGACGACATATTGATGCATGGAGAGTGTGTTCTATTAGTCTACGTTAAGCCGGAATCGGTTGATAGGCCAAGTCATAATAGTGAAATATGAATATTTTAAAATTTGAGCATTGGAAAATTGGAAAATCTACAGCTTTTTTCTGAATTGAATGATTCTTTACAGAATAAGAGCAATTCAATGAGAATTTTGAATTTGTGAAGAATATTTTCCGAACAGCGAACAGCTTTGCAACTTTGGACGATTCAGCATCACTACCCAGTGCAGAATATACTCACTGCTTTTGGACAAAATTTCGATGATGTTCTTTAAAAATTTTTTCCCGAAAAACCCGATTTGTGCCATAATAATTAGATACACCTGAATAATGACTAATTATTGTATAATCTCAAGCCGATGGAGAAGATTTGGAAACGCAATGTACAGGGTGCTTCTTCAACTTTCACGATTAATTTCAAATTATCACAATAGCATACCTGTATTTGAGAAAATGTTGAATGAGCCATACCAAAGTTATGAAAAAAAAAGTAGAATCGGTGGGGGTGAAATTTCGAAATTTTTCCTTTTTTGAATTTTTTTTTTTTGGAAAACTAGAGTTGTGCCAATAAAATTTAATACACCTGAATGCTAACTCATAGTGGTAGAATCTGAAACGAATAGGGAAGCTTTGGAAACGCAATGACCATTGTTTTATCAACCTGCACAACCAATCTGGAATTACCACAAAAAAGCGCAAAACAAAAAATTGAGAATGTTTAAATTTGATCATTCATATTGTGCTACGATGAAACTTTCATCGATATCGGATAAGCCACACCAAAGTTATTAGTAAAACGAAAATCGGTCCAATCAGACAAATCACCCTGTATAGTCTCAAAAGAGACCCCCAAGCATAAACCAAACATTGTTTCGAAACTGTCTAGACTAGTGTAAGCTAACCTTGAAATTTGACGGTCTTTCTTGGAATCACCTTGTATATGCTATTGGTTTAAAATAATCCAATATCACTTTATAACGGGTAACCATCCATGATGTGAATACTTTCCCATATGTACCTTAAATACTTTACCATTGAAGTTGCCTTTTTCTTTCAGTCCCTTTCTGATGAATGATTTACATACATTGTTGCCAAACCAGCATTTTGCACCCTCGATCATGCAGCATTATCCGGGCACTTACTCAAAATAATATATATATTCACATCAACGGGGCCCTCATTTGAAAGGATCAAAATACAAGCAGATCAACAATGATATGTTGAATACCTCTTGTGGTCAGTATTCATTATATGAGAGTGAAAATTAGGATAGCAAGCTCTAATAGAAAGGATGAATTGTACACTGTTCCATTCACTTTTATAAACTATCCCGGTTGGCCATGATTTAGGTATATTAAGTTTTATTACTTGAAACTGACGCATGTTGGCACTCGTGAAATGTCGGCAATATCGAAATAATTCTCAGCGACGTCGCCAAATGCCAATGCAAATTTCTACTCTCAACCTCAACATAATCATCACCACCAAATATTGGAAACTGAAAATGCCGAAGGCAGTTTTGAAGAAACAGAGACAAAGTATCAGGAAGTGCTATGTAGAATTGAAATTCTGACAGTAACCCTGATAATTTGGAATCAATAATTCATCACAAGCTATCCAACATTTTCGACGTATGTCAGTAAAAACCCAGTGTATCGTTCAGATAGATTCCCAAGAACTTTGTAAATGAAGGTAGTTCTCTTAAGGTGACATAGGTTTTGTAGTTCTACTACATTTTCATACTAAAGTATTTCAAGTTGTGCAACGAGGTATTCAAATGTCTTCTGTACAGTGCATCCCATTTTCGGTGAGACAGCCTGGTTTCTCGCTTGTTATTTAAGATAGAGCCTTGCGGTTTTCAGGATCCTGTCCTACTTTTTTGTGAAACTCAAATTGGCCTAATCAGATTTCGCATAACTGTTTCCGTTTATGAGATACAGGGCGATTTTGGAAATTGATACTTTTCGGACCCCTCCTTTATCTTCGGAGATATAAAAAATAATGCTCAGGTAAAAATTACGTCTGATACATAATTCTGCGTAGAATCCAGTGGTGTATTCGATTTTTTTTTCCGTGTTATGGTTTTGAAGATACGACACAAACCTATATTTTTTTCAATGGAACACCCTGTATCTCATTACTTCGTTGAATTTGTAATTTTTTTCCCTTCAAATTGATGAATACTATATAGGTAGGATGTTCAGAAAAGCTAAAAAACACTAAAACATCACATAATGATGATTTTTTTGTTAGTGGGTCATGGATTTCCCAAATAAAAAAAGAATTAATTGGATAATTTTCATTTGTGATTTTGATTTATAGGAGAGTAAGCAAACAAAGATAATACACTCATCACTAACACGAAAAACAAAAGTAATACCTACCTAATAGCAACAAATAAATAATACAATAATTCATAATACAAATTGAATACAGAAGAAATACACAATAAAATATTTATCATTGATCAAATTTTCAACACTGCACAATATCTTACGAATTAAACTGTTCGAATTGCTGTCCATTTTCCCTAATACATAATCGACAAACCTTTTCAATACGTCTGAGTGCATTTAATATTATAAAAGGTTGGTTTTGTAAATCCTGGAAGGCTGCCTCTGTTGATGCACGAAGTTCTTCGGGACTGTTGTTTCTGTTACTGTATATTTTGTTTTCCAAATAACCCCATAAGAAAAAGACAGATCAGGTGACCTTGGAGGCCACCTGATGGGTCCATGAGTTCCAATCCAACAACCCTGAAAATTATTATCTAAAAACCGCCCGATCAACCTTGAATTGGGCAGGGGCGCCGTCCTGTTGGAAATGTATGTAATTAAGAAGGGCGAGGGGAACATCTTCCAGTAATTCCGGTAACACATCTTCTAAAATTGTCAGGTACTTATTTGCGGTAAGAGATCCTTCAAAAATGCGGTATATGATTTTTGTCCCTAATAAGAAACATGCCACATTAAAACCGAATCGACCCTGTTGTTGTCGTTCAAAAATTATGTGCTGGTTTTCACCATACCAGTGCCTTGTATTTTGCCTGTTGAATATACCAGCACTGCTTATATGTGATTCGTCTGACCAAATAACTTTTTTTGCAAAATCAATGTCTCTCTGAGCATGGTTCAAAAACCAATTGCAGAAATCCACACGTCTTGCTGCGTCACCAATATATAAGTGTTGGACAATACCGACTTTGTAGGGTTTAAACTTATACTTTTTCAAAATTCTGTGTAACCGTGATCTGGAAATGCCAGTTTCATTTTCTAATTTTGCACAAGAAGTCTGATGATAGGCATGAGCGCTGGCTAACACATTTTTTTCATCTACTTTTTGATTCTCTTTTTTATATACTATATCCAATTAATTCTCTTTTTATTTGGGAAATCCATGAGCCACTAACAAAAAATCATCATTATGTGATGTTTTAGTGTTTTTTGGCATTTCTGAACATCCTACCCATATAGTATTATACATCAATTTGAAGGGAAAAAAATTACAAATTCAACGAAGTAATGAGATATAGGATGTTCCATTGAAAAAAATATAGGTTTGTGTCGTATCTTCAAAACCATACCCCGGAAAAAAAAAATCGAATACACCACTGGATTCTACGCAGAATTATGTATCAGACGTAATTTTTACCTGAGCATTATTTTTTATATCTCCGAAGATAAAGGAGGGGTCCGAAAAGTATCAGTTTCCAAAATCGCGCTGTATCTCATAAACGGAAACGGTTATGCGAAATCTGATTAGGCCAACTTGAGTTCCACAAAAAAGTAGGACAGGAACGTGAAAACCGCAAGGCTCTATCTTAAATAACAAGCGAGAAACCTGGCTGTCTCACCCAAAATGGGATGCAATGTACATTTATTTCTTGAGAATTTCGAAAAGTAGGGAATTCCATAGGTTTTTCTGTTCATTGAAAAGTTTTATTGCAGGGTTAGTCGAGTACTTTCTTTTTTTTTTTTCAAATGAATTATCACAAAATGAAGGACTACTCAATCCATTGTTTTTCAGTGAAACTTCAAAACTCGATTCTTGATTTCCGTACAAGAAAATAGCATAACTGCATTTTTCAACCGTGTTTATATACGTGAAATATTTCCAGCATTAACAGAGAAAAAAATTTCTTCAACATTCGCCAGGTCTTCAGAATTATTGAATCGCATAATATTTTCTCGAATTCATTATTTTCCTGATGTAAATTCACATTTTGAAAAAAACGTAATTACAACGACATCAATATAGAGACAACGTTGTGTAGTTATCTGACACGAAAATGACTATAATCTAACATTTTCAAAACATACACGGGGAAATGTGTCAGAATGTCATGGCCAACCGGGATAATTTGTAATAGTGAATGGAGTATATGTAGATAAAAACCGATCGGAATGCCTAGTTACTGTATACCTCTCAAAACTATTGATGCCGTTCACGACATAATTTCATACGATGAAGAGCTTAAGATTTCACGTGAGCAAGAGTATATCCTTGTCTATTCGGACAGAGAAAAACTCCTGCAAAATAATCGACTGAAGAAGAAATATCTAAGTCTTGGATCTTAACTAAATTTATTTCTTGGAAAAAGTAGATCCATTACCGAGAAAATTTAAGACTCACACCAATAGTGCTGTTTGCCTAGCCGTTCCTTTGCGAATAATTTTCAATAAATCTTTGAGTACAGGTGTTTTTCCGGCAAGGTGGATGGTTCCAAAAATGTACCTATTTTCAAAGAAGTGGATAAGAGTAAGGTCGAGAATTATAGACCTATTTCCTTGTTGAACCACTTTGTTGCCAAAATTTTCGAGTCAATTGTTACTGACCGCCTTTCCCGGATGGTTCGCTTGTCACTTCCTGGACGGCAGCACGGATTTCTCAAGGGTAGGTTCATGGAGAAGCCCTTTGATAGAGTTCATCACGCAACTCTTCTGAGCGTTCTTGATGATTTTGGATTTGTGGAGCCTTTGTGTAAGTAGATTGAATCGTATTTGGTGGACTCTGTATGTGGCACTCGGTGGGGTTTCATCGGTTTCGATCAGAGTAACGTCACGTGTTCCGCAGGGATCCCATGTGGGTCCTCTTCTATTTTTCAATTTATGTGGACGACATTTCCGGCTGTTTTTGGTATACTGAATATGATCTGTACGCGGATGATCTAAGAATAAGGAACATAATTCAATCCGTGCGGGACCTGAACTTATTCCAAAAGGATCTAGATCGTTTGTTCTCATTCTGACGGGAAAGATTCTTAAAACTGAATATAATTAAATGCAAGCATATCACCTCCACCAAGAATATCTCACAATTGAGTCTACCTCTGTCTCTAAATGGAAGTGTAATTACTATAGTAAATCAGGACACGGATTTGGGTAAAGTGCTGGACAGTAAAATGACCTCTGACATTCATATTCACTAAGGCGCTTAGAATGCTCCGTTGCATATCGAGAATTTCTAAGAATTTTGGAAGCATCAATTCGGTCAAAATTTTATATTACTCCTTGGCAAGAAGTTGCCTCGAGTATGCAACGCCCATATGGACGCCCTATTATTATAAAATCGAAAGAATAGAGAGGGTAAAGAGAATGTTTTTTAGATGCTATTCTATAGATACGAGAGAGATTCCCCAGGCCAGAACTTAAGTTACAGATGTGCTTTAAGCAGTCATGGGGCGTTGTCGTTGGAGCACCGAAGAGTAGTTTTTGATGCGGTTTTTCTCAACAGAATTCTACATAATCACTTTGATACCAATTTGGTAGGTTTTGTACATTTTTATATTCCGTTTTAACGTGGCCACGTGAGGCATCTTTTCTGTGTTCCGAGGGCAAGGTCCACCTTTATTATCACTCAGTGTTCCTCAGACTACTGCGATATTACAACTGACATATAAACCACATAGATGTTTTCAACATGTCTCTCACTGTATTCAGGTCAAGAGTCATGGCCACACTGCAGATGGAGTACTTGTCTATTTGATTGTCCTAGGTATGAGTATGAGCAATTGTATCTTTATTGGTAATGTAACAGCCTTTTTTCAGCTGGTATAAGATGAATTTTGTTTGTGAACTTTGTAGTTTTGTGTGAATGAGTCCCTGTAATTGGGCATTTGCCTGTAGGGGTTCGTTTTTATGTGATTGAATAAATAAAAATAAATGAATAGTATGAATTCTGCAATCTGTAATGCTTTATATGAATCCTAAATAGGACCAAGTTTCAACCTCTTGCATGATCATGCACGCACACATTAGGATGGTTGTTACCTACGATTCTGAAATCTCAGTATATCACTGTTTTGATTATACCTGCGCAGCCTCAGACCTTTGACCCAGGAATATGATCGAGTGACTGTTTCCATAAGATGAATAGATTTCCGCAAACAGCGCGGCTGTTCCTAATCTATGGGATACAACAGTCCATCTGTTAATGGATGACCTTATTTCGAGTATATCCCAACTATGAGAGTCTGTGATTAATATGCGAAAATGTCATGTCACTTCTTGGAGTAAATCTTTTTCCAACTTATTGAACATTGAATATATCATTATATCATCTGCATCAACAGGATTGCGACTTGTTTTCAATATAGCAGGTTTTTGATGTTCGCGGATGATTTGAAGTTCTACAGATCTGTATTCAGCGATATTGATTGTGAGCGTCGGCAGAGTGACTTGATTATTCTTTTATCATAATGGACTGTTTCTCAACCTGTCTAAGTGCACTTCAGTGACCTACACGAGAAACGTTAACTTCATAGTACGAACATATTATATTGACCAAACGCCGTTGAAGCTTCGAGTTAGGTCAGAGACTTAGGAGTCATCTTTTTGATATTCATGTAGAATCCATTGTTGATTTGTCATCCAGAATGTTGGGATATACAATGAGTAAATGTGGGGCAGTCAAAGCTGTCACGCCGATCAAGGTTCTCTTCAATGCGTTTGTTCGGAGTAGACTGAATTTTGCAAGCATCCTGTGGAATCCTAGAAAGAGAGCTAACATCATCCAAAACAAAGTCATTAGGTTTCTTGCTTCCAGGACGAACTTTGCCATTCTTGATAGAGACTGTGGTTCTGCACTCGAGCAGTTCTTCTAAGCAGTATTCATTTCAAGATCCCCCAGAGATCAGGTAGATTATTTTTCGATGTCTGCCTTGAAGAGAATTGTTAGCGATTTGTTTTTCAGGCTAGGTATTTTCCGCTATTGCAATGATGTTTCAGTTTTGTTGAAATTGTGCAGTGCCTATGATTTGAAATTTTCGTAATTGAGTTTTGTAATCTTTGGATACTTTAGAGAGTTTCGTACCTGTTTGTATATTGTTGTGGCAAATAAATAAATAAACAGTGTGTCTTCTAGTTGTACATAAATTCAACCATATATTCCTTTCATGAAATCGGCTACCGTCCTGCAGTTTGTTCAAATTTTCAACCTGAAAATGATTTTTACTGTACTTCTATATTATTGTCCATTATCCCGAAGCTGTATCTCAAGTTCTTGACATCCAATGAAAATTATTGTAGAAAATGTATTAACCTACTTAATTCTTATATTTTTTGCTTATTGCAGCATTTGTAGCGTGCATATTCCAGTATAGTCGCGACAATTGAAACACTGGGTTCCGTCTTGTTTCTCATTCAATATCCAATTATTTTCACTTCAATATTATACTATATATTATATATCAGTGTAAACAAATTAATTCAACTGAATGAATTATCTGAACATACAATAGAGAAATATGCTTGTTCATCACCTGTGTAGCCTTTTATAGTTCAGGAAGGAATACACAAAAGTAATGGAATTGTTCGAATCTTCATCAGAGTTCTGGATATTCGACTCTGAATATTTTCGGAACGGTGCGCTCCAAGAGGAGAAATAAAATATTCAAGAATGCTGAAGATTCGCATAATGACTTAGGATCAATGTCCTATGTCTATGTGTAATTGTTATAGCAAACTACCATAATCCATTCTATTCTTAAGTTGTAGCAGACTGACCTCATAGCTCATACCTAAGCCAAAACTGAATGGTGAATTGACCATGTATTTCAGATGATGTGAAAAATCTATGGTTACATTCAATGTTCAACTTAACAACTGTGTTTAACGAGAAAAGTATCGCAGTTTTAGACAATTGAATCAAAAGTGCTTTACCAAGGTCCAGTTGCACAAAACTTTAATCGGCCGATCCAATGGCTCGTTTCAGTTTGATTTCCATGGCTGGGTCAATAATGAACTATAATTGTGGAAATTATTAACTGATAGTTGACAATCACGTAGGCAGCACCTTGTCGTGATGTGAGGGATTAAGCACCTGCAATGACTCTTGGGAGCTATTTCGGAAAGGGTCACCCATACCGAACAGGTCCTGAGAAGAGCAGCGAAAACAAAGACTGTCCAAATCCTCATGACAAGATCAAAACCCAGTCTTCCATTCCCTGAACCAAAAAAGCGACAGGAATGACGTTGAGTTCCAAACTCAAGAGAACACCACCACAGGGAAAAGATCTGCTCACGAGATATTTTACCAGTTAGCTTACAATCAGACAACCTCATCATCTGCATCGGAATGCGAAACTGCAGGAAGAAAGAGGAAGAGGGTGAAGAAGGGAACTCCTCAAAAGGATTCCATAGACTGCGACATGACCGTGCTTTCTCTGAAAGAGGTAGCGAGAAGAATGCAGAGGAGTGCAGAAGAATTCGAAGTGTTTTGCAAACAGAATAGGAATGTCCGTGTTCCGGTGAAACATATGCCTAAGTCATTGAAGCACCAGGTTGAGTCACTGTCCCAGTCTATCAAAGACATAGGAGTAGGGCAACAGAGGAAGGAGACAGTTCTCTTTAAATGAATGAGGGATCTTGAAAACAATCTGATAGAGATCAGGGAAGAAAGAGAGCCTGAAGAAGAAAATGGATGCGCTGAATGTGTGCACTGGTGAGGAGCAACCTAGGCTGTTCCGCATTGGGAGGAGAAGTTCATTGAATTTGTCTAGGGACAGAAGGGAAATGGCCACTCAAACAGACCAGGAGTCCATTGGTAGTGGAATAGGGGGTGCAAGATGAAGGAGTCCACAGAAGCAGTTACAACAGTGCCGAACGGTGAAGGCATTGCGTTGTTCGCAAATCTAGAAAGAAATCATGATTACAAGTTAATTAATAATTATGTGAAATTTTTCTGCCTGTGGTATTATGATTTGAATATCTTCGAAATTGTGTCGAGAAAAGATATATCATCGATATTCTTTCAGATATTAAGACAAATCACGATTTTATGTGCATTCTTGGAATAGGTATTATTCGTAGTGAGTATTCAGTAGTCTCCCCTGGGAACGGCATCCTCTTAGTTGATCTGACGTAGGAATCCTTCTCATTAGGCTAAGAATGTGCACCGCAACCGCTGGATACCAAACAACAATTCCGAACTATGCTACCGAGCCGAATTATTCCATACTTCAGAATCGTTAATGATTTCGGGAGACAATATATTTGGGAAATTTCGTTTTATCTGGGTGAATGATGATGTTCGACGGCGATGGGCAATGGAAATAATAAAATCAAAAGGAGCACTGCCGTGAAGGCAGCAGCTTTTGCGCGCATGTTCAATGGAGATGACCGCTTCGGCAACGAATTTGAACATGCGTGCAAAAGCTGCTGCCTTCACGGCACTGCTTTTCTCGATTTTTTTTCGATAAATAACTGGATTTCAATTCGATCTAATCTGTATTTTTGTTAATATTGGAGAAATGAAACTCTGAATGGGTATATCTACCTACGGAAGGCCTAACGGCCAGACCGTGAACACAATAACTTCCAAAAGAAACAACTTAGAAACTCGATATTTGTAGATGTAGACCTCAAATACGAGGGCCGAATTCGTGAATAGGTAAAATCCATCCAATGATTCCGCAAATATACCCATTCAAAATTTTATTTTCCCATTATTTCCTAAAATACAGATTAGATCGAATTAAAATCCAGCGCGTAATCGAAAAATAACAGTTCGAAGGTTCATAACGAATTAAATGAGGATAATATGATAGGAAGATCACAGAATATTGAATATGTATTCGAAAGAAAAAATTTGAAATTTTTTTTCGAATTGTTTTAATGACACAATCAGTACGAAATTTTGGGTGCGAAGTTTTCATCATGATTGAAACGAAAGTTTGTAACAAGTCACAAAAATGTGAACCTTACATTATTATAACTAACAAGGACTAACAAGAATGAATATCTATCGATTAATCGACAAACACTCCACCTTGGTCAGAGCCAATCAACCAAATCATATACGCCGAAAAAGCGGAGAATGGTTACAGCTGTTTCACAGTTTTAACTGATCGGCAGACCATCTTACCTTGAATAAACTGCAGAGTAGGAATCTAGATACTTATCACTTGATACTGCAGTAAAACTACAGCGCGCCATCTCCTAGGAGCACCTTGCGAATCTTACCTTCGAGTGCAGAATTCTCTGATCGATTTACGTGACGTTCATCCTTTTTTCGTATCAGGTCACTGCATCTGCGATTTTGCAGTTTACAACGTCCTTCACGACGTTGGAAACACTCGGTTCATGTTGTTTTTCCACCAGACGATAACGTCGAACATGTGACAGTAGTTAATCACTACTGGAACTCTCTTCTCTCCACGAACCAATTCCTATCTTACATATTGTAAAACATCTCATACTTGTAGGTTCTAAAACATGACGGCCGGACCGTAGCCACAATAACTTCCGAACGGAACAACTTAAGAACTCGATATTTATGTAGAAGGTTTGGACCTTAATTACGAAGGCCAAATCCGTGAATGGGTAAAATCATCCGATGATTCCGCAGATATACCCATTCAAAATTTAATTTTCCCAATATTTCCAAAAAAACAGATTAGATAAAATTGAAATCCAGTACTTCATCGAAAAATGACAGTTTGCAGGTTTATACAGAATTTAATGAGGATAATATGAGAAGCTCACAGAGTGTTGAATATTTGAGAAAAACATTTTGAATTTTTTTTTCAAATTGTTCTAATGACACGATCATCATGATCATCTTCGAGCTCGCTGCGGAGTTTCATCACGGTTGAATTAGTATTTTTTGAGTTATACCGAAAAAAACAACGATATCGAGAAGAAAACCACGAAATTCTACATATTTTTCCCCAATATCTCCAAAACTAATAGCCGTATCGAATTTGAATTTGGTATGAAATATGAAGACAAATATGAACTGTAATTTTTCTCGAATATGAATAATAGTTTCAGAAAAAAAATTTTTCCAAAAAAATTTTGAAGAATTTTTTTTTTAATTGAGTTACCATACGATTTCAACAAAATTCTCCTTGAAGTTGAAGTTGAACTGCCAAGTTTCAATCCAATCGCTCCAGTCCTAAAATATGAGGTAATTAACCTCAAAATTTCACATGGCTATAACTCCGAAACTATTTGACCGATTCGGCCCATTAACGAACTCAACCTTCGTATTTTGAAATGAAACCCTTCGTGAAATTTTCAAGTTGATACAATCCTCCGTACGCCCGTAATCGTGGTGACGGCCGGCCGGCCGGACAGAATTGATTTTGACACCGGATTCGTCATCAGTGAGTCCAACCTAGTCATTTAAGACATTTTTCGGTTCAATCACCGAAAATTACAGATATTTGGACAAAACGATAGCACGATGTTTCCCTAGAACATGCGCGCAAAAATAGGTGTTGACTTTTACATTAGTAGGAAGCAGATGGTATTTTGTCAGTTTCATGAACGTGTTTCTGTGCTATAAGAAGGTGTAATTAGTGTAACATATTGATTAGAGATATTTCAGTGATCTTCAAGAATTTGCTCGATTTGCAAGTTTGCATTTTAGTATCAGTTTTGATTCGTTCGGATAGGTAGTTTCAGTTCTTGTTGCAAAAAAATCCCAGGTGGTTATAACTCCGAAACTCTTAGGCAGATTCTGCCGAGTATCGTATTTAACCGATGCATTTGGATGTGTAACACATCCTGAAAATTTCAAGTCTATATGCTACTTCCTTTCGAAGTGGGGATGTTCACGCTGCACTGTCCGTGCGGAAAATCATAAAATTTCACCGCGGATTCTTCATGAATTAGTTCCAACCTCATGACACAAGAAAATTTAAGATTCAAAATTCTGGAACTACAGACTTTGTTACGGAATCATAACACTTTCTCATAAGAATCAGCGTATAATACGCTAGAAATCCTAAATATTTCTTCACTCTATCGATTTCTAAACTATTTCCTGAACCCGGAGTATTCTCCAATTTCCACCATCTCCCTACATTTCTATACTTCACAGTTGTTTTCACATTAACTCGTTTAAGACCATAAACTAGAATTATCAAAGAAAAGTTCCAAGGCGTGGAAGGAAAACTCTCTCTATCGATCACGTTGCGTTCGACCATCGCCATTCAAACTGTAGTTATGTATACAGGGTGTTTCATTGGTAAATGAACATACGGTAACCTGAGCTAGAGCTTCCCTAGGCGAGTCCAAAAAACCTATATATGATAGGTATAATCAATTCCATAACCGCAATACAGAGTGGTTCATGTTTTCACTGATAATTTCAATTTTTCATAACTTTTGAACCACCCAGCTATTCGGTTGATATTTGGAATATATGATATAGTTTCACAGGTCGATCGATTTATATTTGAATTTCCAAAAAATTCCAGGTCCGTATCTGAAAAATATTGGAGTTCTTGCAAGCTGAGATTCAACACCATGTACATTGAAATTTTGGGATTTGATAGAGATATTCGAAAAGTGCAGAAAATTTTCAATGGGGTTCAGTAGATTCCATCGTCCCGCAGATTATTTTGCTCAAAGAGAACTTCAAGAAAAGATTCAATTGAATATTTGAATTCCAATAAATTCTCAGAAAAGTCTTGCATTGAGATCAACTCACATTTTCTTTGCTCCACTGATTTCGCATTCATACCTCCTTACATTCTGAGGATTATTTCAAGTTATATCCGGAAAAACATTCATGATTGCGAAAAATTTATTCGAAATTAGCAACGATAAATAACTAAAAATAGAAACATAAAAAACAACGTGAATCACAGAAGGTGCTCGAAAGTATCACCATTTTGCTGAATGCACATTCTTGCCCCTTTCAAATTATGCCTGATAGCTTTTTGATCATGTCTGGACTACTGTGTATTTTATTTCAGGCGGCTATGATATGGTAATCTTGTATTGGGGAATCTTGATTGATATTCCCGTACAGCTGCTCTACCATTCCCGTCACAATAACCATACACGAACAAAATATCAGCATATTCTTGATTCGAACATTTATGAGGCATTACGATGATATGGATTTTATATAAAACTAACACAGATAAATAATACCTTGAACCGATACCAGTTGTCAAAATTCATATCACAGAAATTGTCGCAGTCTACTCGAAAAATCCCTTGTGGGATACAATACAAATAAATTTCTCACAACTTATTTTTTTATTTATTTTTGGAATTCTATTAGAATATCGAAAAATACAAATATTTAATCATTTCAAGAAAAAAATTCTCAATTTAATTACAATGAACTAATTTTCTAAGAATTTATTGGAATTTGCTTATTCAATTCAATCTTTCCCTGAAGTTTTCTATGAGCGGAATCACATGCGGGACGGTGGAATCTACTGAACCCAATTGAAAATTTTCTGCTCTTTCCGAATATCCCAATCAAATCCCAAAATTTCAATATACAGGGTGTTGAATCTCAGCTTGCAAGAACGCCAATATTTTTCAGATACGGACTTGAAATTTTTTGGTAATTTGAATTTAAATCGATCGACCTGTGAAACTTAATCATGTGTTCCAAATATCAACCGATTATACTGGGTGGTTCAAGAGTTATAAGAAATTGAAATTATCAGTGAGAACATGGACCACCCTGTATCTCGGTTTTGGGATTGATTAGACCTATCATATTTAGGTTTTTTGGACTCGCCCAGGGTAGGTTTAGCTTAGGTTACCGTATGTTCATTTACCAATGAAACACCCTAAGCGGTCACCTATGCATCCATTTAACCCTCCCAACACTGCTTTAGTTTGTTGATTATTAGATCTTAACCAAGTTCTGTATGATCCTTTAAGCTATCACCTCTCAACCAAGTAGTTGTTAATAAATTGGTGTGTCAGAGCTGTTACCGTACTGCGCTACCTACAGCTCGACCTCCAACTCTAGAACTCTATTGAACTCCAAGGAGGCTGAGTTCTCATTCCTCCTATAATTTTCCTGTCCAAGAAATTCCTTGCTCAGGCTTGCAATGGCGAGGCATTCCATAACCAGGAGAACAGTAGCTTGCTCCTCTTCCCCACAGAATCTGCACTTCAGTCAGTTTTTGAAAAGCCCATTCTCAACCAAGTAGTAGATTTCAATTTCATTCTATATGTATTTTGGTGATACGTAATACGATATTTCGCATATATTGTAGTGTGGATGTTATATTTGAATAGTTGCATTTGGAACTGTTCCTGGAAATTCTGTCTGTTATTGGAAGAAATAGAAAAGTATGAGGAATTTCTCAGAGGAGGCAAACATTTCGGATTACCACCAAAAATTGAGGAACTCTCCTGACAAAGTAACAAAATATGCTTGTGTTTGTTCGAGACATATTCACACTGGCGAGGAAATTATGATGGACTATTCGAATCTATTCAATTCGTTTTGTAAAATAACGTAGAATATTTCGAATCATGATGAGATAACTAGGATAAGAATAAATCGTATTTAATTACTTCCCGACGCTATACTATAACTGGCATTTTGATGGACCAAACCAATGCTGATTGGGTATCACTAACATCACTCTAGATGATATATAAAGCCCACCAAGGCAATGCATCATGGGATAGATTCGATAAGTTTAAAAAAATATAATATTTCTTAATAATGAACCACAGAACTTTGTTTTCTGAATCGAACTTCTTCGGTTGAGGATCAGCTACCCAAGAATGGAATTATTCTGTATTGTTTCTTTGAAATGATCGAATTGACCCAATATTGAATTGAAGATTACGAAAGCTTTCACGTGGCATCTGAATATTAAAAAACACATTTTATATGGATATTAAAGTATTTTGTGAGGATGAATCGAAATCGGTGTTCAGTTGAAGATCGGCTAACACAAGGTTGAATTTTCATTGGAATTATTTTATACATAAAATATATTCAATGTACTAAATAGGTAATTGAAGATTATGATAGCACTTATATAGCATATGCAGACTAATGAAGTAGTAATTTGATGATTCGCAACATGTAGCACTACCTAAAATAGCCCTGGGAAGTTTTCTGAAACCTTTGTTTTGACCATTGCATTCATACGGTAGATGCTTTTCATTTCAGGAGAAAATGACCCAACCATTTTTATTATTTCATTTTCAATAGTCATACTTGAAATAAATGAATGCTATCTCTTATGTCGATACTCCAGGCTTCAGAAGAAAATTATTTATGTCAAATACTGCGCTTTTTTTTATATCCTTCTGAATGAATATCACCTGAGATTGATAATCAGTTCATCAGATCCAATAATTCGGAATTCCAATTGCAAAAGGAATAAAATCACTGGAAACTCCAAATATTCGCTCTTGGACAATGTAAACCAGGCGAATGTTTTACCTTGTCAAGGCACGCCCGCAACTTATTGGTAATGATGACTTTTCAGAAGGGTTTCCTGAAGTTGTCACGGAAAAAAATTCTTATCCTTTAAATGAAGCAAATAAAAGTAGGAAGAAAACAATTTCAAGCTAGTGATTGCCTAAAATATATCACAGGACCAGAGACAACAACGCATGTCTATGATTATGATCTAGATTAACACATAAACATCACAGAAAAAACCTCACTTTTGCAATGAACTGGAAATTTATGACTACCTACACTAACGCAACGAACATAGAGCTGCACTATTTACACTGGAGTACAATGGCGTAGTCCATAGAGACACGACGAATAAACTTTGAGTGTTTTTATGTGAGTATTGTATTGTGCATGTTGCTGAAGGAACTATCGATAGAATTGTAAGCGATATCGAGCATTATCAGAATATACCTAACGTTAATACATTTTGTTTGTGAAACAGAAAGTGGACAATTTCAAGCTAGTGATTGCCTAAAATATATAACAGGACCAGAGACAATGACGCATGTCTATGATTATGATTTAGATTAACACATAAAAATCACAGAAAATAACCTCACTTATGCCATGAACTGGAAATTTATGACTACCTACACTAACGCAACGAACATAGGGCTGCACTATCTACACTGGAGTACAATGGCGTAGTTCATGGAGACACGACGAATAAACTTTGAGTGTTTCTATGTGAGTATTGTATTGTGCATGTTGCTGAAGGAACTATCGATAGAATAGTAAACGATATCGGGCATCATCAGAATATACCTGACGCTTATACCTTTTGTTAGTGAAATAGAAAGTGGACAATTTCAAGCTAGTGATTGCCTAAAATACATAAGAGGACCAGAGACAATGACGCATGTCTATGATTATGATTTAGATTAACACATAAACATCACAGAAAATAGCCTTACTTATGCCATGAACTAGAAATTTATGATTACCTACACTAACGCAACGAACATAGGACTACATTATCTACACTGGAGTACAATGGCGTAGTTCATGGAGACACGACGAATAATCTTTGAGTGTTTTTATGTGAGTATTTTATTGTGCATGTTGCTGAAGGAACTATCGACAAAATTGTAAACGATATCAGGCATCATCAGAATATACCTGACGCTTATACATTTTGTTTGTGAAATAGATGCAACATTTCTCTGTTCAGGACACGCCACAGTAAAATCGATGACGAACGGAGACTAGTACCTACAAGTCGTACATTGATTGACTAGTTGCCTAGAAGCTTTTAAATAATCTTGTTTATTCTATACATTCCGATCAGTTGAGCGTTTTTGTAGCAGGATCAGCCCTTTGTCGAAGTCTTAGGAATAATACACTGAATAATTTTTAGGTAGGTCGGTGTCTATTTGAATGTCTCCTCATATAGGTGTTCTTCAGCTTCTTTTCTGGATTTTCCATTGAACTATTGAAAGAATTCAAAATTTACAAACTTCCGAGTTGAGGAGAATCCAATGATAATCCAAAACTTTTAATCTCATACCATCATGTAATTTAGTTTGCAGCCTACTTGTACTTATGATTGAAACATGAGAGCATGTCTTAGATATTCTTGTATCTTCTGAACAAAAACGAATTATGCCAATGTGGAATTCGGAGAGAACGGACACACGTGAATCATGGAACTTGAAAAATATTTTTCATATAGGTATGTTTAAAATTTTTAGAGAGAATTTTCAGCTTGACTGTTCCCAATCGTCCCAAAAAACAACAGCTGACATCGAAATGATCGTATAATCTGAACATTGTCCTTGTGATTACTAAAGCTATCATGCATATGTCTTGAAATAAAGTTCAACATATATTTCAAGTATCCATACTTTTTACCATGCATGTTTTGTAAGCCAAGTTTTAACAAAACCAAATACGAAATAGAACGCGAAAACTAGGAAAATCTACATACATACATAGGAAGTGTGAGTTATCTCTGAATAACAACTGTAAAAACTACAGATAACGAGCATACCACCTAGTACATTTGTTTTTCTCGCAGCCAGTTCCAATTATTTCGCACTGGGTTCGCTATGAGCAATGCGGAGAAAACTTTTCTTGTGTATTTCATTACAGCGGTTCCGTAAACTTTTGGCTGAATTAGCAAAATTTACTCTCCACAGGTACAACATGTTCCTTTCAAATATCCAAATGAATTGATATTCATGCATCCGGCTACTACATAATTCATAAAACAACCGGAAAAACAAGAAAAAATTCATCATATACGCGCATTCACAGACAACGTTATTATGCAGGAAAGGAAAAATAAATGGAAAACTCACCACTGTGTGAATTCCACTGGCATAAGTTTCCTGTTCTCCCTTATCTACAATATCCGAACTGCCTGCTACTCTTGTTTGCTCTTGATTCTTTTAGAGAGAACTAACTTTATTGAAAACCTACAGTTAGGCCGACCGTAAACTACTTATTAAGTTTCAATTCACGGAAATTGGTTTATTTCTAATTGAAAAATAGATGGAATATCAAAGGGTTATAAAATCGAAACCGCTTGGCAGATTTCGCCCATTTACTTACTCAATTGGCGTATTCAGTGGCGCAACCTCTCTTGAAAATGTCACTCCTAATTACCCCAGTAATGTTAGCTCCCGTCCGGCCAGCTCCATGGACACTTTTCATTCCACCACGGTCGAATACCCATGATTTTTTTTTATTTCTGAACAGGCGAACGTAATGAAATTAGGTTTAATATATAGAGGAATAAAAGAGCAAGGCATAAAAATTATCGTATCTCTAAGGCCCAATTCCAAGATAGATTTGTAGGATTTCATGCCAGCGAAAGAGATTTTTGTGATTTTTATAATTTCATAATGAGCGGACAAAAAAAAACTGATGCTTATAGAGGAAGGAAAATTCTACATATGAATAATTTTTCATTCAGATGGTTCCTGCTTCAAGGACCGAATTGAAGGTTCTCATGCCGGCCGAAAGAAATTATCGTGATTTTCATGTTTTCAAAATAGTCGGCCAGGAAAAGACTGAATTAATATTATGAGGGAATGGAAGAGCTATAAATAGTTCATCTTTCTTTCAAATGGATCCGAAGATCCGAATTGTAGGATCTTATGCCAGCCGAATAGATTTTCGTGATTTTCATATTTTCTGAATATGGCCAAGACGGCCAGGAAGTAATTTGAGTTTACTTTATAGAGAAATAAATGAGCTCTAAATTGCTATTTTTCGTACGCATTGGTTACATCTGAGGGTCCAACGCCAAGGACCGAATTGTAGGATCTAGTTCTCGCCAAACAATTTTCGCGATTTCCGTGTTTTCAGAATAGGCGGCCAAAAAAAACTATGTAAATACTACGAAGGAATGAAAGAGCTATAGAAAATTTTCGTTCATATAGGTTATCCCTAAAGGCCCAGCTCCAAGATCCGAGTTGTATGATGTCATGCCGGCCGAATAGTTATTGGTGATTGTTTTACTTTCCGACTAGGAGGCCAAAAATGGAATTGAGTCCAAATCATAGAGGATTGAAAGAACATAAACCATGAAATTTTAGTACACACGTGTTTCATCTAGGGGCCAAGCTCCAAGATTCGAATTGTATGGGCTCATGCCGGCGCGATAGATTTTCATGAGTTTCATATTTTCCGCCAGTCCAGAAATCAAACGAAAGAGTGTTCGACGTGGTGGAATGAAGTTCCCATGAAGATTGCCGGCCGGGAGCCTACATTACCGGGGTTCCTGAATTCTCTAGATTTTTGTCTTCGGAAATAAAACTGTTCAAGGCTTGTCGGCCAAATATTGGAAAAACCAAATTTGACTCCGCTACGAATTCTTCAGATCATTTTAGGCTACAAGTTCGAAAATTACAGGCATATGACATAATAACAGAATGAAGCTACTTGAACAAACCTTTCTGCACGAAAATATTTTTTTTCAATTCGGTATATCATCGACATCTATTTATTATAATTGATTAACGTATCAATCGAATTAGTGAAATAAAATCTCGATTACAATATTTTCATCGAATGATGCACTCATATGTACATCAATAGTTCATAGAATGAAAATATTCCTCGTCTCATAGTAACGTAGCTTCGATGAGTTTTGTTGCATTCATAAATGAATGAACCTGTTATCAGAGTAAAGACCTTTTTCATCTAATCTGTGAATTTAATCATTAAATTATTCCCTTGTCTACATTCTCGACCTTACGCGGAGACCACATACACGCGATCACGATCACGATGGCGTTCACGATTGCGATGGCGATCAGATAATTACATTGAACTGTAGTAGTGCAGCACACACTTGTCGCGATCTGTCAGCGTTCAGACGGGATCGCATGACGTTAATGAAACATAATATCGTTTCTATAGAGATTTTGACAGACACTGAGAAAAAAGTTCGCGATCTGATCGCATATATATGTTTCGGGCAGATCGTGACCGCCATAGTGAACGCCATCGCGATCGCCATCGCAAATGCGATCGCGTATATGTGGCTTTCCCTTTACTGATCTGAAAGTAACGAGTCCAGGTTATTCTTGTAGTGGTCTTGTGGTGTAGTCTAAATACAAATGTTTAATTCTCATATATTTTTACATTTTGGTCTTGTCTGTGATAATATGTTGTTAGTGTTCCAATAATGAGCTCATAAGGTTATTTAACCATATTTCAATCATTTCAATATTTCTGGGATATGAACGGTTGGAAAACTTTCAAGACATTTTTAATTATTTCACAAAAAATTCACTATACGGAGCTGTTTTCCATATTACTGATTTTCATCAATAATTTCAACTTAATTACAATTTATTTTCAGATGGATGTTGAGTTACCATTTAAATGAGGTTTATTTTCAAATTAGAAAAACCTAGAAAAGCACCGATGTGAGTGAAGTCAGCAGCTTTCCGCGTATGTTCGAAGGAGATGACCGTTTTGGCAAAGGATTCGAACATGCGCGCAAAAGCTACTGACTTCACGTCCGTGCTTTTTTATATTTTTTCGAGTTATTTTGAAAAGGATTTCGATGCCGAGGAAAAAAACACGCAATTTGACATTCACAATTTGATTTCACAACATCTTCAAAAGTTATAATCGAATCAAATTGAACTTCAGTACACTGCTGTGGAATAAGAAGTCCAAGGTATGAGCAATTTTTGAAGAGAATTCCCAGAATTTTTTTTTCAGAAACACTGACAATACGATCTCAAAAAAATCTTTATGCTCCAAGTAACTGCCAAGTTTCAATTCAATCACTCTGGTAGTTCTCGAAATATTAGGGAATATCTTGGAAAACATGTTGATTAATTGCAGGGCAAAACCTAATAAAGAACAAATTAGTGGAGTATACAAAATTTCACGCACCGATTGCGAATCCTTTCACATAGGTATGACAACCCGCAACATGAAAAAACGGTTTAATGAACATCAGAAAAATAGACCTAACTCATCGCTTGGAGAACACCTGAAAGATAATAATCATAAGACAAATTTTGATAACCTTGAAATCTTACATGCCGAAAACAATTACTTCAAAATAACCCTTCTTGAACAATACGAAATATTAAAAAATAAAAATGATAATAACCTCTTAAATGACATTTCAGATTTCAGTGCTTCTAGAAATATTTTCAAGCTCATAACTCCTTTTGTCTGAACTGGTTTGAATTTGACCGCCAAAGTTTTGTCATTTTCGTCTATCATGGGTGCCCCCACCACATTTTCCTTCATTTTCCTGCAGTTAGATTGAATTCATAGTACTTGATAATTGTGTTGTTTGGACGAGAAATTTAGAAATAAAAATTTACCGTTTAATTTGTACACTTCTGGAATGTTGATTTATGTGGATATTTCGATTGTTAAACTGGACGGTATGTTGCACATTCCTGTCTATTATCGTTTCTATAGAGATTTTGACAGACACTGAGAAAAAAGTTCGCAATCTGATCGCATATATATGTTTCGGGCAGATCGTGACCGCCATAGTGAACGCCATCGCAATCGCCATCGTAAATGCGATCGCGATATTTCGATTGTTAAACTGGGCGGTATGTTGCACATTCCTGTCTTGTTATTTATGTTTGTATATATTAAACACTGGAATATTGTCTCCTGATTAATGTGCATTTTATTTCAGCTGGCCTGATGATGGTTGATTGAACCGAAATCGATCGCCCAAGAATGAATTTTTAATCTTAAAGTGTGTTTCTCATTTACTTTTTATATAGGGAAATATCCTTAAACCTTCAAATGACTATAATTCCGGAACCGTTCGGCCGATTTTGTCCATAAACAATCTCAAACTTTGCATTTTGAGATGAAACCGACCCTGTAATGGGAAGAGTCCTCCGTACGCCCGTAATCGTGCATACGGCCGACCGGCCGGACAGAATCGCTTTTGACACCGGTTTCGTCATCAGTGACTCCAATCCAGTCGTTTAAGATCGTTTTCGGCTCAAAATTAAAAATCCCGATTTGGACGGAACGATAGCAAGCATTTTCCCTAGAACATAGGCGCAAAAACTGTATTTCACCATCTTCGTCAAGCGATTTTATATCAAGTAAAAGAAGCATCTATATTGTGCGTTCAAGATGGAAGTCTAGGAGGACGAATTCAATCATCTATATGGAAGTCGAAATAATTCACTTGAAATTTTCATGAGTTCCATAACTCATAATTCTCATTTCGAAATTTTCAAAGTAAGGGAGGGGTTCAGTTTTCCATTAAGAATATGCATAGTTCAATTAGGTTGAATCATTTTCAATAGGTCCCTTGCATGTAAAACTAATTATCATATTTTTATGTTTTTCTCATTCCATATCGATACAAAACCATAATGTATGCTATCACACACTTCAACGATTCGCGAATTCGAATGATTCGATATTGAAGATGGTCAAATAGGGACATATGATCAAAGCGGGTGAAACGCGTCAGACCACCTTATACGTTACACGTTATTGTAAGATTCACCGATCGATTAAGCCGACGCTGTCTATTAGCTTGCTAGAGAGAAAAGTACACGAGAATAGAGAGAGGGGATATATCCCGGTACGTCACGAAAGGCGCGAAGTTTCGTCCGTTTTAACAGCCAATATGCGGAGCCAAATTTAAAAGATCATTTTCTCGTTGAAAATTGGAATTTTTGACGGTGGTTAAAGTGTTTCAGTAGTCTTATGGATAGAATATTTGATTCCAATGGTAAAAAAAAATGGAGCAAGAGACCCATTATCGGACTGTTCAGGAGGTGATTTCTGAGGTCGTTCCAATGAATATTACATTTTCATTTTCATACTATCAATTCACATAAATATTTTTCCATTGATCAATCCAACGAGTCATCTTATCAAAACTTGTCGCCTAGTATTTACCCATTTTAGTTTTTATAGGTCAATCTAAAATTTAAAAGAATTCCTCGTATGCATTTTTGACATTACTCATCAATCCATTTCAGCTAAATCTGTGAGAAGAAAATCATCACGAAGATGGAATATCACTGTGAAATATACAACGAAATATTCACAGTGGTCATTTTGGTTTTTGGAGAGTTCCTACCAGAAAATCTTTTGCTGGGGAGAAATTAATGTAACCATGCTTCAAATTATATAGCCAGAATTGCCCTATTGGATATACGCGTTCATTTCGACGGTATCATATACAGATAATGTAGCTGAAAATATGTTTCAGAATTCATTGTTTCAATTTAAATTTTGTGGTGGAGTTCTTATTGTTTGTTAATATTATAGGAATATTCTTTTCAATGACCACCCAAATCATCCATGAATCAGATGTATTGTAAGATGATATTTTTGGAAGCTAATTAAAACACGAATAAATCAAAACGTTTTCTTCCATATTCTAGGCATCTTCCTATAGATTTTTCATTTAAATCAAAGTGTGGGAAAATCCAGACATACAGTATTGAAAGAATAGGTTATCATGAGCCTCTTGTAAGACTTAACATCAATCCATGAACTATTTATTTCAACCTATGAATTATTATACATCAATAGATGAACAGCATCCTTATTTCTATGTAAGCGTTCATAGTATTGAAGACATTGAAGTATGAGTTCATTATACAATAAATACAGTTTCATTGATTAACGAACGTGGTTAATAAATATAATGAGTGAATTTATAGAAGAACGATATTTTGATATTCATTATTACGATCAATTGTTTATAGATTTATGACCAGCGATCAATGAATGTTGTTTTCTTCTATAATGAACTTGGTCGATCATTGGGCCGATTTTAATGTAAACGTTCATTAAAACAATGTAAGTCTTGATTGCATTTATGTACTTTTTTTGTTCATTGCGAAGTGAGAAAGAATCCGTGAAGAAGATAAGATCATGGACGACTTTCTGAATAACTCTGGTTGAATAGTAATAACAATGATATGCAGGAAGACCTAGGTCGTTACGCCTTTGAAACCTTGTTTCAATATAGTTTTTTACTACTACTAGTACTAGTAATTATTCTCTCGGCTCATATAGTCCATTATGAATAATTCGAAATTCTTCTAATGTTTCATACAATTTTTGATAAGAGGGCAGCAGGTATACAGGGTGGTCCAAGTAGTGACGTCAATAAATTTTTTTTAGATTCCTCACACCTGGGGGTATCCAAAAATACTCTATTTATGTTAGGTGATTTTTTGTAGTTTTCGAGTTATAGTTTTTTTTGTGTTTTTCCGATTTATTATTTCAGCGAGGTTTCAAATATTCATGTCTTTTTATGTAATATTTATTTGGCAGCTTTTTTCTCTGTAACATGATCTCCCTTAATATTGTTTCGATAACAAAATAAATCAGCATCTTGAATTCGCTCAAAATTACTCAAAAAAGGCTTGAAAGTTAGAACTTTAGCTTTCAGTAGGATTCACTCAAACATTCAACATCAATTAAAAAATACGAAGAGGAGTTCACATAGCTTCTGGCTGATTTTAAAAACTTTGCACGGTCCTAAACTACCAAAATCATAAGAAAAAAATAGTACTTTACGGGTCTTTTTTGCTGTAATCGGTCTTTGAAGGCGGATAGGCTAAAAATCATTGAAACACGATTAAAGTTATTTTTTACTTGTAATCATTCTTATTATGAATTATACACAAAAGTGTGTTTCTAAACTAATTTTAATTGAAATTCCTGTAAGCTAACTGTAGCTTGTGTAATTTTCATAATAATTTTGGACTCACCACTGAATGAAAATTTTGGCATATTTCAAAATTGGTAGTTGTGAAATTACTTGCTTCCGGATGAAAAATGAAAGCACAACTAACTGAAAAATTACCATTTACTACAATGAATCTTCAAAATTCCTTCCTTCATCTTGAATATTTAATCGTCAACGTTTCTTGTTTTATTTTTCATTCCGCTTCCAAAAGTTTTATCTTAATCCTGCTTCGTTGTTGCCTCTCATAGCTAACACCAGCTCTTCGTAAAATCCCCAAATAAAAAAATCGATGGGGTTCAAGTCTGGCGGACGTGTAGACCATTCGATCGGCCCTGCACGCCCAATCCATCTTGATGTAAAATTAACACGAGCCACAATTATTTTACAGAAAATCAAATTAAAATTACTCTAAAGTCACATTTTCAAGCTTTATTTGCCATGAAAGTGATAAAAAGTAGAAAAATAACTTTACTCGTGTTTCAATGATTCTTGAGTCTATCCGCCTTCGATCGACGATTACAGCAAAAAATAACCAATAAAGTACTATTTTTTTCTTATGATTTTGGTAGTTCAGGACCGTACAAAGTTTTTAAACTCAGCCAGAAACTATGTGAACTCCTCTTCGTATTTTTTAATTGATCTTGAATGTTTGAGCGAATCCTACTGAAAACTGAAGTTCTAACTTTCAAGCTCGTTTTGAAAAGCTTTGAGTAATTTCAGGAAGCTGAGTTATTTTTTTCATTGAAGGAACATTCGAGAAGATCTTGTTACAGAAAAAAATTCTGCAAAATACCCACTACATAAAAAGATATGAATTTTTGAAACTTCGCTGGCAAAATAAATCGGAAAAACACAAAAAAAATTATAACTCGAAAACTATGAGAAATCGCGTGACATACATGGGGTATTTTCGGATACCCCCAGGTGTGAGGAATCTAAAAAAATTTTTTGACGTCACTACCTGGACCACCCTGTATATGAGAATATTTTTCATGAAATCAGAATAACCAGAATACCATTGAAGCAGATTCATTTTTCTCGCAATGCTGATTTCAATCATTCAGCATCAGATTCACTGCGAATAATGCGGAAAAAACTTGGTTATTTCCTGTACAGCGAATCTAGAAACTTGTTTCTGAATTAGCAAAATGAACTCTCCTCACTGTTAAAACCTATGCATTCAATTCTCTGATTGAATTAATATTTATGCTTCGGCTACTCCATAATTCAAAAAACTACACAGGAAACAAGAACGAATCCATCAAATACGCGCATCCATAGGCATCGTTAATATGCAGGACAGGAAATATACATAATTAGAAAACTCAGAACTCACAACTCACCGCTGTGTAAATCCCACAGGCATAAGTCAGTTTCCTCGCTCACCTCAAACGGCAACAGGAGTGCATAAACGTAATTTCTGATGTTGATTCTTTTCGAACCAATTGTGTTTACGACCGTCCGTTAGTGTGAGCGGCGACTTCCAGTTAGATAGAATCGGTTTTATTTCGAATTTTTAGGTCAACGAAATTTCAGAATGTTATATCTAACTTCGGAACCGTTCTGCAGATTTAGCCCATTTACTCACTCAGCCGACGTATTCAGTTGCGTAACCTCACTTGAAAATTTCAATTCTGAATTCTCTAGATTGTTGTATTCGGAAGTAAAATTTTTCAAGCATGACAGGCGTAACTTCACTAACTCTACCACGAATTTTTCACTGGTTTAAGATTAGTTTCGCCTACAAAGTTAAAAATTATAGACATCTTCATCTAAGGTTTATTATTTGATTTCATCGAATAATAAACCGAAACAACAGTGTAAAGCAACTCGAACAAATCTGTTTGAAGCAAGAAAGAATTCATATACAGGAAGATGGTCGACATTGTGAAAGACACTGGTTGAATATTAATTGTTCCCGCGTCTCATGTCACCTTGATTTTCGAATATTTTGCAATTATTCCATGTTTTGAACAATAATTTATGATGAGGCAGCAGATATATCCAAAGTGGCTTGGAAAAGAATTTTACGGATAGTTTTCCAAAATACTTCTGAAAATTTAAAAGGTGATTTTGGATTACGATTTTTTTATGCAGCAATGAAATCATATCGTCCTGTGTCTTGGAGCGACTTCACTTCCATCTGAATAATCAAAATTTTTGCACCATTAATTTCTTGCAAGCCAAGAATTTCAAAATACCTAAATGAAATCTGGATTACCAGAACACCAAAGTAGATTTATTTTTCTCGCAAAGCCGATTTCAGTTATTTCGCATCAGATTAACTTTCCGGGAATATTTTAGTTAACAAGTAAACTTGCGGCGGAATTAGCAAAATTCATTTCCCACTGGAACCAACTGTTCCTCTCGAAACTTCGAAGTAATTAATATCCACGCCTTTGGCTTCTGCATGATTCATAAACCTACCCAAAAAATACTAGCGAATCCATCATATCGTGTAGTCCTGCAGTCGCAGGCATCGGTTATATGCAGGATAGAAAAATAATTAGAAAACTCCCCACTGCGTGAATTCCTTAGGAATAATTTCTCTGTCCTCACCGAGCTGCCGAACAACTGAAATCCTGGTCGCCATCTTCGAAGTAGATTCTTAGAGAGTGAACTGTGTTAACGACCAACAGTAAGCAGTTACCAAGTTTCAGTTTTACCGAATTGAATTAAATTTTAGAAGGTCATTATTCACCTCGGAACTGCGTATTTAGTCATATTCAGATGTCAAACTCACCTGAAATTTTCAAGTCTCAAAATTTTTGTCTCCGGAAATGAAATTATTCACACCTGTCTTGCCTAGTATCAGAAGAGCCTAACTTGATCATTTTCCGCTCCAACTTCGGAAATGAGATACATTTGGTAGAACGTGCCAAAAAACAACACTATAAAGTGACTAAAACAAATCTTCTCGAAGAGAGAAACACTTCATATTGGGGAAGATGGTCAACATTCGAAAGAACTCTGATTGAATATTGTGGTTTTCTATTTAATGAAACAGGGGGTTAATTCTTGAATATCGATTAAGAATTGAAGAGTATGGCAATTGTCAATATTGTCATATGTTTGCGTATATTTTCTAAGATAAATATAAGCAATAAGTAGACATAACCTGAACATGGAAAAAAATGTCACTCGACAATCGAATGTTATATCCCCCAGACTCCGTACCACTCGTTTCTAAGTCGAACGAAACGGTGATGAGGTTGTTTATATTTCGATTTGAAATTTATCGATATCTTGCGTTCAGTTTATTGCTTGAATATTTGCCTCAAAACATTGTCGAAGTGACGAATAGAACAACCACAAATTTTGCAGATGCTCGAGAAAATTGACATCTACATGTGACAATTGTCATACTCTTCAATTCAAGATCGTGATTCAAGAATTAACCCCCTAGGGGTCAATCTCAATCAAGAATTGAAGAGTATGACATTTGTCATATGTTTGCGTCGATTTTCCAAGTTAAATATAAACAATAAGCACACGACCTGGGCATGGAACCGAACGTCACTCGACAATCGAATGTTATATCTCCCAGACTCCGTACCACTCGTTGCTAAGTCAAACGAACCGGGGATAAGGTTATGTTTATATTCTGATATGAAATTTCTCGATATCTTGCATTCAGTTCATTTCTTGAATATTTTGTTAATAATAAAGTCTAAATGGCGAATAGAACTCTCACAAATTATACAGATACTCGAGAATACTTAGAAAATCGGCATGAACATATGACATTTGTCATACTCTCCAAAGTTTGATCGAAATTCAAGAATTGACCCCCTGTACTATCTTCGGAAAAGTTGCAACCGCTTGTCGCAGGTCTCCACAAATATCAATTATTGTCCCTTTGTCTC
Source organism: Myrrha octodecimguttata (assembly GCA_958510865.1). Taxonomy (NCBI): domain Eukaryota; kingdom Metazoa; phylum Arthropoda; class Insecta; order Coleoptera; family Coccinellidae; genus Myrrha; species Myrrha octodecimguttata. The sequence continues at coordinate 35,089,162 of OY294056.1, forward strand.
ATGTATTTTCGAATATTTTGTTTCCTTTCATCTTCTAAACAATATTCGATTATAAGTCAGCAGTCAAATTCGATGCGTGGTTCGGAAACGAATTTTTAACGTAATTTTTCTGATAACCCTGAAAAGTTCAAAATATGATTTCATGCCTTGAAGACGATTTGATATGTATCTTAATTAACCATACCTCTGTATCATTTACGTTTTGTAAGCCATATATCTCTCTAATATCTATTCAAATCAAGATAACCAAAATACTATACCTTTTCAACTTCAAATTGAGACCTTACAAAATCTTATTGGGAATAAACACATTCAAATTGGGAATAATTAATTTCATATTGATATATCATTCGTTTCTATGTGAATTGGAGTTTTATGAGTTTCTTCAGTTTAAACTATGCTCCTGCTATCTCTTTTATTTTTACTCACCTTTGGGCGTATGATTTCTTGATACTCAAAAATTCGCAAGACCTTTCTAATCGCCGTTTGATTCATGGACTGTAATTCTCTGCTTTTCTTCAATTGATTCCGGCTCTGGCTTTTCCATATGGGATATAATTTCGAATTAAACTCTGGTTTGGACTCATTGAATACTCTTCTTCGACATTAAAGTGTTAACTTTATGAAGTAATCAAGAAATTAAATTCAAATATATATATATTTCAAATTGGAAGTAATCATGTTCACATGTTTACCAATTTGAAATATATACATATCATATAAAATATCGAATTGGAAATATAAGATTACGAATTGAGTTTCTTGTAGCAAAAACAAAAATTGATTCACCTGAAAACAGTGGTCTTTTATGATTTACAAGTTGCATCAAATTCAGTGAAATTAACAAACCTGAAAACAGTGAATCGACAACTAACTGCCTATGCTTCATTATCTTCTTCAATAGGCGCTTCTCAAACAATTGATATTTTAGGAATTTAACAATTCACAAACTTCAAATTGGAAGATGTCATAATTCAATTATTTCTCATGGCTATCCAGTAATGTCACAGACACAAGCTTATATATATATATATTTCAAATTGGTAGACATGTGAAAATGATTACTCCCAATTTGAAGTATATATACATATTTAAAATTGGGGATAATCAGTTTCATATGGGTACAACATTCGTTGCTCTTTGAATCGGACCTTATAGAATTAACACTTCAATGTTGAAGGAGGGTATTGAATAACGGCAAACCAGATATTAATTCGAAAATATTTAAAAAGGAGAGTCGGTATTCAATTTAAAAGCAAAGATATGCAGTCTATGAAGAGAACGGCGATTAGAAAGGACTTGCGAATCTTTGGGTATCAAGAAGTAAACCGCCCTAAGGTGGGGAAAAAAATTAAAGGAAAATGTCAACGAAATAGCAGGAGTATATATAGTTCAAACTGAAGAAGCTAATAAAACTCCAATTTACACAGGAACGAAAGTTGTACCAATATGAAATTGATTATTCCCAGTTTGAATATGTTTAGTCCCAATATAATTTTGATAAGTCCCAATTTGAATATGTTAATTCCCAATTTGAATGTGTTCAGTCTCAATTTGAAGTTGAAAAGTTATAGTTGATTATTAATTGTTCCCTCGTCTCATGCCTCGTCGTATTTTCGAATATTTTGCGATTGAAATTATTTCATGTTTTGAACAATTATTTGTGATGAGGCAGCGGATATATCTGAAGGGGCTTGGAAAAAAATTTGTGGACAGCATTCCAGAATACCCTGAAATATTCGAAATTTGGATTACGAATTTTTATATGCAGCAATGATATCATATCGTCCTGTATCTTGAAGGCGATTTCACTTCTACCTAAATAATCAAAATCTTTGTACCATCAATGTCTTGCAAGCCAAAAATTTCAAAATACCTGATGAATAAAATCTGGATAACCACTGATAACCAGAACACCAAAGTAGAGTTATTTCTCTCGTAATGCGATTTCAATTATTTCGCATCAGATTCACTGTGAACTTTAAATTAGCAAAATTCATTTCCCACTGGAATCACCTGTTCCTTAAGAAACTCCGAAGTAATTAATACTCACGCCTTTGGCTACTGCAGGACTCATGAAACTACCCAAGAAATACAAAGAAATCCATTGTATCGTGTACTCGTGCAGTCACAGACATAGGTATAATGCAGGATAGAAAAATAATTAATAATAATTAATTAAAATTAATTATTAATGTTCGAATTCCAGAGGAATAATTTCTCTGTCCTCACAGAGCTGCCGAACAACTGAAATCCTAATCGTCATGTTTGAAGTAGATTCTTTAGGAGTGAACTGTGTTTACGACCGGTAGTAAGCAGTGACCAAGTTTCAATTTCACCGAATTGAATACATTTTTGAAGGTCAATAATAACTTCAAAACTGCTTTTTAGATTCTGCGTATTCAGTCATATTCAGATGTGCAATTATACTTGAAAGTTTCAATTCTCAAGATTTTTGTCTCCGGAAATGAAATCATTCATACCTGTCTTGCCTAGTATCAAAAGAGCCTAGCTAAACAACACTATAAAGTGACTAAAACAAATCTTCCCGAAGATTGAAACAATTCATATAGGGGAAGATGGTCAACATTCTGAAGAACTCTGATTGAATATTGTGGTTCTCCAATAAATAAAACAGGTGGTTAATTCTTGAATCTCGATCAAAAATTGGAGAGTATGGCAGTTGTTATATATTTGCGTCGATTTTCACAGTTAAATATAAATAATAAGTAGACATGACTTGCGCATGGAACATAATCTTACTCGACAATCGAATGTTATATCTCCCAGACCCCGTACCACTCGTTGCTAATTCGAACGAAACGGTGATGACGTGGTTTATATTTCGATTTGAAATTTATCGATATCTTGCATTCGGTTTATTTCTTGAATATTTGCCTGAAAACATTGTCGAAGTGACAAATAGAACTCCCACAAATTTTGCAGATTCTCGAGAAAATTGACATCAACATGTGACTATTGTCATACTCTTCAATTCCAGATCGTGATTCAAGAATTAACCCCGTGGGGGTCAATTTTTGAATCTTGATCAAGAATTGAAGAGAATGACAATTGTCATATATTTGCATCGATTTTCCAAGATATAAACAATAAGTAGACATGACCTGCGCATGGAATCGAATGTCACTCGACAACCGAATGGTATATCTCCTATACTGCGTACCACTCGTGGCTAAGTCGAACGAAACGGTGATAAGGTTATGTTTATATTCGGATTTGGAATTTCTCGATATCTTGCATTCGGTTTATTTCTTGAATATTTGCTCGAAAACATAGTCGAAATGGCGAATAGAACTCTCACAAATGGTGCAGATTCTCGAGAAAACTTAGAAAATCGGCATCAACATATGACAATTGTCATACTCTCCAAATTTTGATCGACTTTCAAGATTTGACCCCCTGTACTATCTTCGGAAGAGTAGCAACCGCTTGTCGCAGGTCTCCACAAATATCAATTATAGTCCCTTCGTCTCATATATTTTCGAATATTTTGTTTTCTTTCATCTCCTTAACAATATTCGATTATAAGTCAGCAGCTATATTCGATGTGGTTCGGTAAAGAACGTTATTTTTCTGATGACCCTGAAAAGTTCAAAATATGATTTTATGGAATACGAATTTCTCGTATGCAGCATTAAAATCATGTTGCCTTGAAGGCGCTTTGATATGTATATCTTAATAATTCATACCTTCGTATCATTTACGTTTTGTAAGCCATCAATATCTCTCAAATATCTATTCAAATCAAGATGCACAAGACACCGGAGTTGATTAATTTTTCTCGTAGTGCCGATTCGATTGTTTTCGCATCACAGTCACTGTGAACAATGTGGAACAATCTTGCTATTCCTACACAGCGAATCTACAAATTTGTTGCTTAATTAGGAAAATTTACTACCCACCCTTGCAACCTGTGAATTACAAATCTCCGATTGAATTAATATTTATGCTTCGGCTACTCCATAATTCATAAAACAACCCGGAAAACACGAACAAATCCATCATATACGCGCATTCACCGACATCGGTATTATGCAGTACATGAAAAATACATAATTAGAAAACTCACTGCTGTGTGAATCTCACTGGTATAATGGCTGACCTCAAACGGCAACAGGGGTGTATGAACGACATATATATGATGTTGATTCTTTTGGAATCATTTATGTTTACGACCAGACGTTAGCGTAAACGACTTGCCATGTTTCAGTTGGACCGAATCGGCTTCATTTCGAATTATAGGGTGAACGAAATTACAGCAGGTTATAACTTCGAAACCGTTCGGTAGATTCTACCCAGTTATTCACTCAACTGACACAGTCAGTTGCGCAACCGTACTTTAAAATTTCAATTCTAAATTCTCCAGATTTTATCTCAAGCCTTACTGGTCTAACATCAAATGAACAAGATTTGATTCCACTACAAATTCTTCACCAGTCTGAGAATATTTGCGGCTTCGAATTAAAAATTATAGACGTTCGCTAAAATATGGGATAAAACTGTGTGAAGCGACTGAAACAAATCTTTTCGAAGCCAGAAAGATTTCATATAGAAGAAGATGTTCAACATTCGAAAGAACTCTGGTTGAACATCAATTTTCCCTCGTCTCATGTAACCCAGTTTTTCCGAATATTTTGCATTTCTTTTATATTTTAAGCAATATTCAATTATTAGTCAGCAGTAACAATTGAAGTGGTTCGATGAGAAATAATTAATTTTTCTGAAAACCTTGACAAGCTCAAACTATGTTTTTATGGAATACGAATTTTTCGTATGCAGGTATGTATCTCAATAATCCAGACCTTTGTACCATTTATGTTTTGTGAGTCATCTATCTCTATAATATCTGTAAAAATCAAGATAGCCAGAATACCAAAGTAGATTTCTCTTTCTCGTGATGCTAATTTCAATTATTTCGTATCACTTTCAATGTGAACAATGCGAAATAAACTTGAGTATTCCTGTACAGCTAATCTACAGTGTATTCCCGAATAAGTGCATCAACGGTCAACTGTAGACTTCTCATGAAAAAATAAAAATTATTTTTCTTCGATTTTTTCCTCCGAGTCTTCGTTTCAGAGATACAGGGTGTCAAAAATATATATTGTTTTCAGTTTTCTGCTAATATCTCAGGGACCGTTTAGATTACAGAATTGAGGTTTTGTACACACACTGTCACTAATAATAGCTGCTTTCTTGCACTTTACTCGGGTTCATTGAACGTGCCAGTCGCGGACATATTGAATTTGCACAAAGGTTTTTCTCCTTCACACCAATGGACAAATTTGCATTTGCACAGCTAATTCTGATGCGCCAATGAGCTCTACATTACAAAGGTATTCCTGGTTCATTGCTCTAAAGTCAACTTTTTCGAGAAAACTGGCATTTTATGATCAAAAATAATTTGCTAACGCATTATAAATTTTTAGTAATTTGAGAAATTAGTAGTGATAACCAACGAGTTTATTAATTTCAACACAATTTGACAACTAGGTGTTCAATTTTGAATTGCGAAGGTGTTTTTCATTAATGTTGGAGACCATAGTTAACAAGAATACAAGAATTGCTCGAAATTAAACCCGTTGGCTTGAATGCACGCATTACAATGAAGTCTGGATCATGTTCCTATGAACGTTGTTCATAAATCTGAGGGATATTTTCAATTTGCTCTGCTGCGGCTTCAACTCTAGCTGTCAACTCTTCTACGGTGTTAACAGGAGTTTCATAGACAATACTGAAACCCTGCCATACGATAACTACAATCGCGTCCATCTTTGGTAGAGTTTCCATTAACACTGACTAAAATTTGCTGGTAAAGTGCGTGCAGGAGGAATAAAATTCTGGTCGTCCCGGTATGCCGTGGCGCGGGCTGTTGCCGATAAGAAGTGAGCGCTGACCTTTAGGCTATCCCATTCCTGATAAAACTACCCGAAGAACAAATCCATCATGTATGCGCATTCACAGGCATAGGTAATGTACAGGACAGGATAAATAATTGGAAAACTCACCGCTGTGTGAATCCCACAGGCATAACTCCCTTTCCTCACCGACCTCCAACAGCAACAGGAGTGCATGATCGTCATGTTTGATACCCTGGAAGTTACCGATCCCTTTAGATACCTTTCAGCGTCGAAATTACTTCGGATCTCTGGGCATTTCAGCGTGTCGAGGTCCTGAGCTAAGATTCCCAGTTGTTAATTGTTAAGATGCCGTGACACTTAAATCTTCCAGAATGTCTTCATTAGAACGACAGGAAGTTGGGAGGTGAGGGATCCAGGTGGCGTTCTTGTCCTTCGAGTTTTCTCCAACGATTGTTTCCTTCTGTAATGTAATCGGAAGATGAGAAATGATGCAATAAAAAACTGGTTCTTCTGAGAGATAGTATTGATTTTTACGCGCATGTTCTGGAGAATAGCGCGTTACCGTTTGGTTGAAATGCCTGTAATTTTCGAATTTTGAGCCGAAAATGGCCTTAAACGACTAGATTGGACTCACTGAAGAATAATACGTGGTCGAATTCAATTCTGTCCGTCCGGCCGTATTAGCTTTTACTTTCGAAGGAAATGACCTAGCGACTTGAAATTGCCGAATTGAGTTTTTAGTCCTAATATCTCGGTTGAGTTCGTTAATGGGTGAAATCAGTAGAAGAGTTTCGGAGATAGACCCATTTGAAATTTCAAAGTTATTTTCGCTAAATCTTAAGAAACACAGATGAAATCGGATGAAAAACAGTTGAAGAATGTTTAAATTTTTTTTCTCCGAATCAGCACAGACTTTAAGAGCAGTAGTATTCAATGAGAATGTTTCAATTCGATACGATATCTAATTTCGGAGAAATATGGAAAAAAATATGTGAAATTTCGTTGTTGTTTGATATTTTGACGTTATTTCCTCAATATCTCAAGCAGTGAAGATGCGATCAGATCGATACTTCATAATTCGTATATTATGCTAATTTTCATTTTCTTTTCTCCTACGGTATAATTTTCTGGGGTAATTCATCATTTATGAATGAAATTTTTATTATTCAGAAGGAGGCTTTGAGAACAATGTCATTCCTAGGTTATGGAGATTCCTGTAGAGGCTTATTTAGATCGAATATTATGTAAAAAGTTACGGATTGTTTATATTCGAATTACTTGTATTTTTCTTTGAGTATTTTCATTATTTCGTTGAATTTATGAATGTCAATAAAATAAGGAAAGTTGAAGCTGTTCACATAGCTATTCGTGCTACAACTTTGAGATAATAATTTGTGGAATGTATGGCAGTAAATCTTTTTTTTCCACTCCTTCAGGAACATTTTTTGTCTGAGAAAATTCAGGAGATCATTCAATGCTTCTATAATCAATTGTGAACTATACAATGTTGCTGAGGTCAGGAACATCTGTAAAAACATGCCTGTACTAATTCAATGATTTCTGTTGTTTGTTTTGACCTGTTCCATTTTCAATGTAATTGTTCGAAATCGATAAAGCATCTTTCAATCTATGTATTCATCTATCTATTATCATTAACGAGTTAATTTTGTGTGACCTTGCTGGTGACACTTTGCCACTTCGGAGCACAGATTATATGGGCTTTTTCTGTGCTCCAGAGCTATTATTTGCATAGAGAATGAGATTGTCTTTGGGTATTAATATACTACTATTGAACTACTTTACAGCATGCTCTCAAGAGCAAACAATACCTCGAATATAACGGCGTGGCTTTTTGAAGCCAGAGTTCGTTTTTTCCAAAATATTTTTTTGGTGCAAATCATTCAAAGAATCGTAAGATTGCGGTTGCCACTTTTTTTGAAAATTTTTGGGAAAATTTAAACCTAAATGGAGTGAAATTTAATGAATAACTTGTATTGCGCATTCTCACAAAAGAATTGAGTATATCCCTAAAAGACTCCGAAAATAATCACTGAAGTCGGCAGAATGACACCCCGTTTTCCCCCATAAACGTCGAAATTTCTCCGAATTCAAAGATTATTCTAACCGAAAAAGGAGAATTTTCCAATTATTATCAGTAAACAACAATTCGAAGAAATCGAAGTGGTGGCCTTTCATTAATATGTCCAAATGCTATTCTTCGCTTGGAAAGTAGAAAAACTCTACTCGGAAGTGCAAAATCACTTCCTGGGTTTTCGAATCCACCAGTTCGTAGGAAATATCATACAAATCTTTTCAAACGATAGCTGTTGAGTAAATATTGATTTTTTGAATCAAAAAACTTTATGTCAACATATAAACCGTGAGCAGAAATTTCTGCGACAGCCTGTCACCGAAATCCTCACCTGTCAGTGATAGGAAAAGATTTGTTACCGATGCTGATTTCATTGACAGAATTTCACTCAACAGGCATGTAGCATAGTGCGCGCAACTGAATACTAAGACCCCGTGACGGTGACAAAACGCTACAGTGCCAAGAGTTCACTGGTGCACAGCCGCCATATTTTTTGAACACGTACGCTTATGACACAATATCAAAGGCAAAATAGCTTCAACATTTCATGGAAGATTCCCGAGTTCTTCAAATACAGAAGATCATATCAACTTTTGAAAAGCTTTTGTGTTTTTATAATAAACCATCAACTGCAGAGTCATTTTCAAACTAATTTCGCGTAAATTGTCAGTTTTGTATGAGGCGCCCTTTGGAACAAAAGTGTATTTTCAAATATATGTATTTTCGAGCCAATATATTTATTAGTTGCAGAAATATATATATTTTGTATGCATATATATTTATTTTTACGAAACACAATATATTTATGACTTGGCTGTTACGAATATACAAATTCGTGGTAACCAATATATTTATTAATTCGACCTAGCCCAAGTCATCACGAGAGGTCGCGCCGGCAGCGTTTAGTACAGTTCTGAGCTTTCGGCAACATGGCGTAGTTATTAGTACATTAATCGTTCACAGCAAGCAATGCTTGGGGAAGTTATCTAACTTACAGAGTTAGTTTTAGTTATTACCTTTTTTCCTACCTCCATGGTTCCAAGTTCCAAAATAATAGCAGTAGAAGACCACGATACAAATAATATAACCATATAGTTGTAGCAGATTACAAATACTTAGATTCTATTCAAACGTCTGTATACAAATACTAACAATAACAAGTTCAAGTTTACTGTTTGGTTTGTGCTACTGGAAGAAGTGTTAAATAAGGATTATGAATGAATGATGCATCAATTGGCCATATCACTGTAAAATTCCACTTCGTGAAGTACCGTTGACAAAATCGTAATCTCACATTTCTTGCCGTAGAAAACTACCATCCAAATGAACTCAGTTGTACTCTAGCATTGTATAAAGAGTATACTTTATACAATGACTCTAGTATAAAAACACAAACCAACTGCTATTAGGATTCCTTAATACAATAATATCTACTTATCTCTATCTTATAGATAACGAAGAAATATCTCATTGGTTATATTATTAAAAATGGGCATTGATTGATCATTTATTATTACTCATCTCATCCTCTGAATAAAGAACATTATTCAAAGATCTAACCATGCACAATATACTACAAAAAGGTTAGTTTTCCGCTTTCAATATCGACAATCTATAAGCCATCTATCAGCCAGTGTAGGTACTACACATTTAGAAGATAACTACGTAATATGTTGTACTAATGGCTACGTCATGTTGCCAAATGCTCGGAATGTGCTGAATGCTGCCGGCGTTCCCGCTCGTGACAACTTGGAATAGGTCAAAATTAATAAATATATAGGCACACAAAATGAATATATTGCTGCAACTCATAAATATATTGGCTCAAAAATATATATATTTGAAAACGCATTTTTGTCCCAAACGGATCCTTATACTTTTGCGCCTTCAATTAAATTGGCCACAGTCTGCTAAGTAACTCATTCTGAATTCTTACACATTCTTTCAGGGAGATTTTTTGGATACATATCAATTCCATACATTGAGGCTCAATAGCCGATCTGCATTTTTATTCTGTAGGTAATTCATTAGTTTGTACTATCTCAAAAAAAAACGTACGCCCATGAAGAATAACAAGACCACAGCATCACGAAGCGCAGCTATGTTATCACCTATCCTTTCAATTAGAACTCTGAACCTATGAACTATATCCGGACAGATTATGATAGCAAATAGGCTCATGGTGTGAAGTTTTAAAGATTCAGGTGAAAAGGTAGCTTGGTGTTAGGAACAGTCTGGGGTCCTAAAAGATCGGGATAAAAAAAAATTCGGTAACTAAATCTCAGCAACTGAATTACAACCTATAATCCAAACAGATAATGAAACAAAGGCCAAGGAACAGTCAAACTACATATATATATATATATATATATATATATATATATATATATATATATATAACGATTAAAGAAATGCACATAAAGAACCTGGCTTGAATAATAAGAATACGGTCACTATCTCATGATCATATCACAAAAGATAATCAAAATTAACTTATTCAGGTCAATTGACCCAAACACTAAGCAAATAAGTCAGGGGTAACCATTATAAGTTGCATAAATATGATTTCGTTGAACAAAAGGTCAAAATCAGGTAAATTACATACCACCAGAGCTTACAATGGTTAACTACTGCTTATACCGAAAGGGCTCAAGGGATAAAGAACACACTCTATCTTTAATACTTCTTCAACACGCCTTCAACATTTTTGGTTCAGAAAACCAAAGTTACCTCTAACGGAGAGGAATTGGTATTACACATGTGCTGTCTGGAGCAGATGGGACAGAATTTTCGAAATTCGCCTCAACGTTTAAGGAATTCAAAAATAACACAAAATATTATGAATCCTTAATAATTCCAACCTGAAAACATGCCTGTTCAAATCTGCTCCAAGGGATTATAGAGTTAAAGAATATCTCTGTGATTGCAAAAAAAATCTCTCACGAGAATGAGAAGAACAGCTCGTCAAAGAAAATAATACAAAACCTAGAAAAGCACTGCAGTGAAGGCAGCAGCTTTGGCGCGCATGCTCAATGGAGATGACCGCTTTGGCAACGAATTTGAACATGTAATCAAAAGCTGCTGCCTACACGGCAGTGCTTTTCTAATTTTTTTTTTCGATAAAGTACTGGATTACCATTCGATCTGATCTGTATTTTTGAAAATATTGAGAAAATAAAATTATCAATGGGTATATCTACGGAATCATTGGGCGGATTTTACCCATTCACGAATTCTACCCTCGTAATAAAGGTCCAAATCTTCTCTGCAAATATCGAGTTTTTAAGTTGTTTTTTTTGGAAGTTATTGTATTTACGGTCGGCCGAATTCATGAATGGGTAAAATCCACCCAATGTTTCTGCAGATATACCCATTCAAAATTTCATTTTCACAATATTTACAAAAATACAGATCTGATAGAATTGAAATCCAGTACTTTATCGAAAAATTACAGTTTGAAGGTTAATACAGAATTTAATGAGGATAATATGATGAAGATGATGAGAAGAACAGAATATTGAATATTTGAAGAAAAAAATTGGAATTTTTTTTCAAAATATTCTAATGACATGATCATCACAAAATTCTGCAGAATGTTGTCCATCAACATCTTCGAACTAGCTGCAAATTTTTATCACCCTTGAATCAGTATTTTTTGAGTTATAGCGAAAAAACAACCATATCGAGAAGAAAATCACGAAATTCTACATATTTTTTTTCCAATATCTCCAAAACTAATAGACGTATCTAATTTCAATTGAGTACTCTGCTGTGGAATATGAAATTCAAGATATAACTGGAATTGTTTTCGAATAAAAACAATAGTTTCAGAAGAAAAAAGTTTAGAAAAAAATTTGTTTTGAAATGAGTGACCATACGAATTCGACGAAATTTTGTTCAAAGTTGCGCGTCGTTATGCTTCAACTTTCGTTCCATTAGGTTCTGAAATATGAGGGAAATAACCTCATAATTTCAAATGGCTATAACTCCGAAACTATACGGCCGATTCGGCCCATTAACGAAATTAACCGCGGCATTTCAATTCGCGAACTACCCTGCAAGTTTCGAGTCGCTAGCTGGCTTCGTTCGACAGTTATCGTGTCCTCGGCCAGTCGGCCGAACAGAATCGATTTTGACACCGGATTCGTCATCAGTGAGTCCAACCTAGTCGTTGATACCATTTTCGACTCAATCATCGAAAATTACATATATTTTGACAAAACGATAGCACGCTGTTCCCCTAGAACATGCGAGCAAAAATGTCACCAAAACACCGACCAGCAATTGTCAAATCTGACGTGATCGAAACCACAGAGTGGCGAAGGATCAATATTACCGATCAAAGTGACAGAACCAATTATAGGAATAACCAGCCCATGGTTCGGCAGATGACCCATGGAGGTCTCTGTTATCGTAATGGATCGCATGGAAATTATTTACTCATCGTCCAAATGTGGAAGTTCGAAATTCTGAGGTTCTGTATTTTCAGACTTATATATTTTTATTTCCTAGGATTGTATCCTGTTTTCAAATATTCATGAGCTTAAATTCTAGGCCACCTGGGACACTTATATTTATTATCCCTATTTCACCAGAATTTCGTGCCACCAGCAGATTCCACCTGCATTATCAGTTAATTATTCATGAAATGGCTCCGTTAAGCAAGGTTTAACTGGTTGCAAGACACGAATCCATTATAATTTGATAGGAAACAAAGCTACTGAATCCTCTTTACCACTTGCTTGGCAAGGGCTTTATGAAGAGTGTGAGTGTGGATGTTCCCTTCATTTTAATTATGAGGGAGTAATTGTTTATTTCCAAGTGAACGCCTGGAGCCTTTTATCCTGCGATTGTGGCTCGCAGGTGCTCTGAAGTCGACGCAAGCTGGGCTTCACTTGACCCTGCTAGGTTCAGTGTGAAGAGGACATGACTGGACAAATTGAATGAAGCAAAATATCTTGACTTAATTTAATAATTGAATGTTTTCCTTAGGGTGTCGTCAAAAAATCTCAAAAACCTAGAAAAGCACTGCCGTGAATGCAACAGCTTCTGCGCGCATGTTCAACGGTGATGACCGCTTGGGAAACGAATTCGTGTTTTTTTAAGATGAAGTACTAGATTTAAATTCGATACGATCTGTATTTTGGAAATAATGAGGAAATAAAAGTTTCAATGGTAAATCTACGAAATCCTTGGGCGGATTTTACCCATTCACGAATTCGGCCTTCGTAAGGTCTAAACCTACTCTACAAATATCAAATTTCTAAGTCGTTTCTTCCGGAAATTATTGTGTAACGATCGTTAGGCCGACCTATACGACTCTATATTTTTAAAGAAGTTTTGGACCTTGATAACGAAGGTCGCATTCGTCAATCGGTAAAATCCACCCAATGATTCCGCACATATATTCATTCGAAATTTTAATTAAAACAGATAAGGGGCTGTATTTATAGTTACTCCTTGACGCTTCCTTACTGAAGGCCGCCTTGAGTTTGCTTTTCTATGTAATGAAATTCAAGTTTGTTTGAATAGAAAAGCAAATTCAAGGCGGCCTTCAGGAAGGAAGCCTCAAGGAGCAACTATAAATACGGCTCTATATCGAATTGAAATCCAGTATTTTATCGAAAAATGACAGTTAGAAGGTTCTTACAGAATTTAATGAGGATAATATGATAAAAAGATCACAGAATATTGAATATTTTATGAAAAATAATATGAATTTTTTTGTTCTAATGACACGATCATCTTGAAATTCGGCATGAAGTTGTCCCTCATTATTTTCAAAATAGCTTCAAGGTTTCATCATGATTGAATCTGTATTTTTTTGAGTTATAGCGAAAAAAACAAAGATATCGAGAAAAAAAAACAAAAAATTTCATATATTATTATATTTCCGAAACTATTATTCGTATCAAATTGAAATTTGCGACACTGCTGTGAGATAAAAAGCTCAAGGCATGAGCGAAATTTTTCTCGAACATGATTCATAGTTACCGGAGAAAATTTTTTTTTTTTTTAAAATCTTGAAAAAAATGTATTTCGAAATAGAGTTACCATTAAATCCCAACAAAATTTCGTCGAAATTGCGCGTTGTTATGCTTCAATTAACTGCCAAGTTTCAATCCAACCACTTCAGTAGTTCCTGAAATATCAGGGAAATAACCTCTAAATTTCAAATCGCTAAAAACTCCGAAACCATCAGGCCCATCAACGAATTTAACCGCAGCATTCCGATGCGTGAACTACTAGAAAGTTTCAAATCGCTAGCCTACTCCGTTCGACAATTATCGTGATCAAGGCCGGCCGGACGGACAGAATCGATTTTGACACCGGATTTGTCATCAGTGAGTCGTTTGAGACCATTTTTGGCTCAAAATTAAAAAAATACATACATTTCGACCAAACGACAGCACGCTGTTCCCATAGAGTATACGCGGAAAAACGTGTAAAATGAAAATATATAGCATGGTTTTTGTTTCTTATCCTGAATCCCTGTCCATGTTCATCTAGATGAGTCATGGTTATGTTAAAATATATCGAATTAGAATTTACACATTTACGAATGCCTAAATCAGGGGTTTCAAAGCTGAGGCCATTGGGTTATCGCAATATTTTTGAGATCTCCACTCTGAAGTGATAATCGCAATCATTTTAGTTGTTGTTTGCAGCAAAATTACTGCTAGTATGAAAACAGAGTCAATAAATTATAATGAGACTATGGTTCTGACATAAAACTCCAGACACTATGAAGTGCTAGGCATTTTCGAAATGAAAATGAATTACAATATTTATTGTTCGATTGAAATCTGAGGTTAAAAATGATAATAAAAATAAAAATGATGTTCGATTTTGGTTTGATAGAATCTGATGAGACTTACCGAAGGTTACTGGCTTTGCAGTTATAATTTTCTCATTTTTGTTTTGCTATTAGGATTTCTCATGGTAGATTTCACGATATTTGTAAGGGACACATTTCGACGCCACTGCTTTTTCTGAAAAAAAATTAATGATTACTTCCAACTCGTAAGAAAAAGCATTTCAGCGATTTTATTGAATGTATGTTTCAAATAATGAGAGTATAAGTAAATCTTGGAACACACACAAAATCGAAGAAGAGATTTTTTTCTCACGAGTTGAAAGCAGTGCTGGTCGTTGATTTTATTTTCAGAAAAAGCAGTGGCATCAGAATATGATCCCTACAAATATTGCGAAGGGTGTAACCTAGATGAGAGATAATTTTTAGTGAACTTCATTAGATCCTATCAAACCAAACTTGAACACCCTGTACTACCTTAACGAAGACTTTTCCGAAGGAAGTTCACGAAGCAAACTGAATTCAAGAGTCTCTATCATTCTTTAAATTTCTGCATTTTCATCTGAACCACCCATACATTATCTGACATCAGGAATACATCATGAGGTTTATTGGTTTATTATTTGATAAAATCAAATAATAAACCTTAGTGATCGACCAACAAAAAAAAATTTTTAACCCCCCCTGAAAATTTCACAGTTTACGTTTTGGAGTATGTAGATTTGAATAAACTAATAAAAAAAAATCCGTCCGTCCGCCGTCCGCCGTACGCCGTCCGCCGTCCGTTGTCCGGGGCTTTTCTCAGAAAGTACTGAACCGAAATCAGTAAAACTTGGTGGAAAAATCGTGTATCGCTCGGGATTGATCCTCAAAGCTTTTCAGCAGAATCGGTATACCCTGAGGACTCAAAATGGGGGGGTGGGGGAAAAAAAATTTATTTCTCGAAAACTTACCACCGAATTTTCATGCAACTCAGAACGTTGATTACTGTTGCATAACTAAACCAAAAAAATTTCACCCGGATGATTTCCGACAAGTGGTTCCTGAGTTATAAGGAAAAACGCTGCAAATTTCCAATAATGTCGAAAATGACATCATCGCATTCAGTTCTATGATTGTAATTCACTGGAATAATCGGTTTACTTTTCATCCAGAGTCATACATCTGAAAGGAGATGAAAATATTGATTACCAAATTTTCAACACATATCGAAAAATGTTTAATGGATGCGATATTATTTTATAATCACAATTTGCAAATGCCCCATCGATGTTCTTGACAATTTCATAATCGTAAGTAGTGAAGATAAAATATTTTTGGGTTTTCTCTCCCAATATCTTAAACATAACTACTGAAAATCGGATCAAATTATTATTTATAGAAATCACCCTGCGGATTACGGGATTTAAGATTAGATTTCTTCATGAAGCTCATTCATATCTTGAATAAAACTTTTATTTATTCATACATCATAGGTTTTTCAGAACACAAAAACCAATTCCATGAAAAAATTCATTTGAAACATTGAAATCTCAATAAATACTCTTTTATAACTGAATAACACTTTTACATGCAGAACGCGAATTGAGTAGCGCAATTTAAAATAATGCAGATTTCCAAAAAATTCGGTTGATCGGAGGTTTCCATTAATTTCGGTTTGCGTAATACGATTATCGTCAACCTGTGGATATCCGTTACTGGTTTCAATCGATATCCAAAATCTTTCGTACTGAGAGTTTGAAATAAGCTTGAATATAGAAAATAATGAGTATTTATATGATAAATCAAATTGGAGGATATAATATGCAAAAAAATCAATAGCAAACCGCAAATCTCATCAATTGTCGATTGTCGACAATCTAATACTGAGAGTTGGAGCCTTAGACTAAAGTTAACTACCTGTTCTGAATGGGGTCTGTGACTTTAGACAAGGGATATAGCGTAGACAAAAATATTCTGCATGTATCATCATCTGGTTGTCGGCAAACTACTTGTTTGAATTTCACGTCTTTACATCAAACAGACTTTCGGATTTGACACCCTCTTGGTTAAGTGTATCTGACAACGATAACAACGAACGAAATTTATAATCTAGAATTATTCTTTCGAATTCAACCTGATGAGGTTCACTATATATTTAATTGTTACAGAAATGTTATTGAAAATAACTTTAGTTTTTCAGTTTGTGTGGTGGATACTTTGTAAATCAAGTGAAACGGATATCTGCTGTGGAAAAAAATTTTTTCAGATCAATTGCACAGGAAGATTGAGTTTTTTTTTCATTTCATTAATATTTTTCAGAACAAATTGAATACCAGTAGAAATCACATCTACATATTTGATATTAGCGGAAAGTCTGAAATTTTGTTTTACGTATTGGTGTTAGTTTGAAAGATTGAGTTTATTTCCTCAGTGTCAAGAAATACGAACGCGTTCGGATTGAAACATCATGACTAATTGTGAAATATAGACCCGCGATTTAATGCAAATTTTTTTTTTAATATTTTTTTTTTCGGATACATATTCATCAAAGTTCAATGAAATTTGGTACAGGTTTCAGAGTCAACAGTTAGATACAGTGTTTCAAATTTCAGTTTTGACCGATATTTATTTGTGCAGATATTGGCAAAAATTTCGTGACCATTTTAAATATTGAGGTTATTCCCCTAATATCTCAAATAGGACAAACCCAATCTGATTTGTAGTTCATTTTCAGTTGTAGAATACCGACACGAAATTTAATAATTGTGGAAAATAGTAGTAGGATTGTTCGTGTCCATTTCTAATAATCAGTAGTAGAATCTTGGCAATATTGGATGTTTTGTTCCAGCATGGACTCATGTTAATGATTTTATATATATGTGATATTTTAAATGGATTAAGGTAATTACCTAGAGGAGATTGTATGATATTGTACTGCCACCTGCTATATTTATTTTTAGTCATGATTAAGGGCAACCTCGTTGTTTTATATGTGAATATTGAACAATAAATGTCCGAAACGTCGACGAAATTCAATTGGGTTTGATTCATCTTCCCCAAAAATAAGTCCAATATTGCAAAGATTCTACTACTGATTGTGGAAAATAGTAAGATTTTCGAAGAGGTGAAACGACTGTGGAACGTCTCTTCTCATTCAAAATATTTTAAATTTTGCTACTCAGTTAGCGTTCTGCTTGTCGAAATGTTATTCAATTTATTGAGATTTCAATGTTCACATGAATTATTTCATTGAATTGTTTTCTGTGTTGTGAGAAACCAATGAGTTATGTATAATAATATATAAGTTTTTTGAGATATCAATGGCATATTGGGTTATTTAAATGAGAAAATAATAAACCCTTGTGTAAAATTTGCAGCGTTTTTTGATTCAATATTGCGAGGTAGCTTGAACGTCATATATTTGTTACATGTCAAGAACCAAACATGATGGAACAATGATGTCCATATGACGTTTTCTCAGACCTTAGGATGCTGCATGGAATTTAAATCTAAAGGTGCTCTGCCTATCCTAAAAGAATCTCTGAAAAATGAATGGAGGAGCTGTGAGAGTTTTTACGCGCTTGTTCTGGGGAACAGCGCGTTATCATTTCGTCACGATGTCAGTAATTTTCGAATTTAGAGGCGAAATTAGTCTCAAACGACTAGGTTGGATACTCTTATGAAAAATCCGTGGTCAAAATTGATTCTGTGCGGCCGGCCGTCCAAGTGTGCGATAACTTTCAAAAGGAAGGACTTAGAGTCTTGAAGTTCTCAAATCTGCCGAATGGTTTTTGTGCTACATCCATTTGAAATTTTGATTTTTCAATAACTCGAAAAATAATCATCTGATCGAAATGCGACTAGGTTGGTAGATGTGAAGTAGCAATTATCAATAGAAAAATTTGAAAAACAAATTCTTTTTTTTCGAAAATTTTCATATTTCATTTAAATTCCACTGAAATCTCCAAACCGCCACTTCATAACCGAGTACTTTAATTCAGTCCAATCAGATTTCCTGATTTTCCTGAGGAACAAATCAATAGAAAAATTCAGGAAATTCATATATTTCAAAGAGCATATCTCCGATTCCTTTGAAATTTTACTCTTATTGACAGCGAAAACTCGGAGACTCGGTTTCAGTCTAAACAGATATGCATTCTTTGAATTTTCCGAAACATAAAATGTATAGAATATTCCTTGTCATCAACCGTTCATGGCATCTAATGGTGAATAGTCGAAGCATTTGATGGATCCTACAGTCACATTATCCGGGATAGCGGCGTCTGTTCACGCTCTACATATGCTTCATAAGGCGATTCCCAGAAAGTTTTATCGGTACTTCCCCGTAGCGCATGAGCAGTTTATCGAAATGATCACTACTTAACGACAGTGTTTCAAATTTCAGCTTGATCGGATATTCGTCTTGGGAGATATTATTGGTGTCAATATTTAATAACTTTTCAATTCTATCAGATATTCATTTTATTTAATGAAACATACTGAGCAAAAAAATATTTTCTTTCCTTTCGCGCTTGTTCTGGACAACAAAAGAGTTACCGTTTTGCCCAGTGTCTGTGATTTTCAAGTTTTGAGCCAAAAATGGTCCTTATGGAATGAAAAGCACTGACGTGAGGCCAGGAGATTCCATTGCCAAAGCGCTCATCTATACAAGTATTGAGCCTGCCAAACGCAGATTTTCATATGGTCCTCACGAAATTCTGCATAAACCTCAAGCTATAATTTTTGATCAAGTACTAGATTGCAATTCGATTCAAAATTTTGAATGGGTATAACTATCTGAAGAATAATTGGAGAATTCAACCCATCCAAGCTTTCGACCTTCTTAATTAAACTGAAAACCTACAGCACAAATATATTGCCTATGTCGATTTTTCCTAAAGTTAATGTGTTTACGGCCGGCCTAACCACTGATAGTGAACAAAATAACGTCCGGAAGTATCTACACAGTAGCTTGATAATTGTAGAGTAAATTGGGAGTTTAATTACGAATGCCGAATTGGCGAATTAGTAAAAACTATCGAATGATTCCGCAGATATACCCTTTCAAAATTTCAGTTTCTCGATATTTCCGAAAACATAGATCGAAACGTCACCCTTGAATTTTCAGCCAAAATGGGCTTACAGAACAATGAGCAAAATAAGTCTTCCATTCAACAAAATGCAGGAAGATTCATCAATTTTTTTTTGCTCATTGTTCTGTAGACCCTATTTAGCTGAAACTTCAAGGTGGTATTCTTCATTGAAGGCGATTCGATCTATATTTCTGGAAATATCAAGAAACTAAAATTTTGAAAGGGTATATCTGCGGAATCATTCGATAGTTTTTACTAATCCGTCAATTCGGCATTCGTAATTAAACTCCAAACTTACTCTACAATTATCAAACAACCGAGTAGATTCTTTCAGAAGTTATTTTGTTCACTATCAGTGGTTAGGCCGGCCGTAAACACATTAACTTAAGGAAAAGCACTGCAAATTTTACACAAGGGTTTATTATTTTCTCAGTTGAGTAACCCAGTTCCATTGATATCTTGAATAAAACTTATGTAGCGGGCGAAAAAAATAAAGTAACCCGTCAATAATGCTTGTACGAAGAATTATTAAGGAATATCCTCGAACCGGTCGATTATTGCTTTCAAAACCAATTTATCCTGTGCTCTTTTGAATTTGATATTTCTCACTCCACTACTTTATTTTTTCAAATGGAAATATATGGATTGTGATAAATCAAATAAAAGGTGATTTGAATACCCATTCAGCGATGTGGCTTGAAGTGCAATTGCTTGTGCCGTTTTTCATTGAAAAATTAGGAAATAATTTAGAATTTGCAATCAGACCATTATTCCTATTTTAATTGATAGTAATAATAATATTTCAAAAATGAACTATCGGGAACACAGTCTGGTCATGAGGAATCTGAAAACTCTTTTTAAATCATTCTAGCTTTCGCTAATTTTATTAGCTTTTTCAGGAACCTACAAAAAACAGACATACTGTATAACAACCAAACCAAAATTTACAAGACCACTCACGTTTAAGTCGAGGTTATGACAGCTTAGCCATATCAAAACTATACCAGAATAAATACTCCTCATCAATGTCCGTTTCTTAAAAATTATATAGACAACACTCATCAAATTACTTAAAAATTCATCATCAACAGATCTTTCAATCATTCAGTATACAAATCTTCAAATTGGCGAATAGATCATTCCTTTGTTGTTAAAAACACCCAATTCACTAAAGAAAAACATTAAGGTTAGAACACAGACATCACGGACAACGATGCACTCCTCAACATTCAGATGCACAGAGAATTCTTTATATTTCATTCCTTCTATTTATATTGGCTTTGTTTTTGATGTACTGTAAACCATTTGAATATATATTATTTAATTTGTTGGTATCTTGTTTCTTGTTGACATTATCATCAGTAACTGTGTTCACGATAGCTAATTTTTGAAGTTTAACGTATAGTCGATAATTTATCGCTCTGTAAGAAAAATAATAATAATATATTTATTCAATCAAAAGCTTATTGAAATACAATTAGGTTGGTTTCATCAAAACAGAATACATAACTCAAAACAATTCACTTGTTCAAAATCAAAAATTCACTGAAAGAAAATGGTTCACAGTCAACAATTGCCTAGTGTTGGTATAGTTTAAATATTGTTGGAAGTATTCTGGATGAACCTTCATGAAAACGAGTACCCTATATATCTATAGACCATATGATGTTAAAAATGTGTTCTCTTCAAAATGCCCTCTATGAGATTCTCTAAAATCTGACTTCAGTATAATTCTCAACATGAATTTTTGCCTCAGAAACACTTTCATTATTACTAAGGGAAATCCTCGAACTCATGGATTTGTAATTTGAATTGAATTAATGATTAACTTTCATTTTCGTTCACATAACTGAATTTGTCATCGAATGACCTTTGATGCGAATGCGATATATTACATGCAATATTTTTCCGACAAAAAAACTGTTGAGGTTTGAGGGTAGAAACCCCCCCCAAAAATAATTTTTATTTACTTTTCAATAGTTCCGTTTCAGATATTGGGGGTGAAAACCCATTAAAACCTAAAAAATGATATAAACCCCCCCCCCCCTTCAAAACTGCATGCATTTCTTAAACTTCGAAAACAGAAATCGGCGGGTAGGAGGATATTTTTCAACATTTATTATTTCAAGAATAAGAACCTGACATCACTCATGAATTGTTTACTTTCTAATGAAAACATAGCTCAACAAATTCTTCTTTCAGTCACGCCACTCAATATGCAATGGAATGTACTTCCATTTGATATATCACAATTCATATATGTATTACTATTTGAAAAAAAAATTATAGGGGTGTGGAACGTGAAGGGTGGGAGATTTAGAATCCAAAAAAGCATAGGAAGACCTGCTTTCGAAATTACAAATCCATGGATTCGTGGATTTCCCATAATGATAATTATTTAAAGAATAATGGTCTGATTGCAGTACTCTCCAATCACAAATTATGAATTAATTCCTAATTTTTCATTGAAAAACGGCACAACAAATTCTTTTTTAGTCAAATCGCTGAGTAGGTAATCAAATCACCTTCCATTTGATGTATCACAACCCATATATTCCAATTTGAAAAATTTAAGTAGGGGGGTGCGTGGTGTTGGTGGTGAGAAATATCAAATTCAAAGAAACACAGGATAAATTGCTTTCGAAATTTGAAATCGACGGGTGCAAGTATTTTCCTTGATAATTCTTCGTTCAAAAATTATTGAAGATTTACGTTCCTTTTTTGGCACGCTGTATACTATTTATAACTCATTGGTTTTTCACCCCAAAATTTGCAGCGTTTTTCTTCATACCTCAGGAAACACTGGTCGGAAATTATCCGGGTAAAATTTTTTAGGTTTGGTTATGCAACGGCAATGAATACTGAAAGTTTCATGAAAATTTGATAGTAAGTTTTCGAAAAATAATTTTTTTCCCTCCAACTCCCAATTTTGAGCCTTTAGGGTAAACCGATCCTGCTGAAAAGCTTGGAGGATCAATGCCGAGCGACACAACATTTTTCTACCAAGGTTCAGGGATTTCGGTCCAGTACTTTCAGAGAAAAGCCCTGGACAACGGACGGCGGACGGATTTTTTTTTATTAGTTCATTCAAATCTACATACCCTGAAATATAAACTGTGAAATTTTCAGGGGGGGGAATTTATTTTTTTTTTGGTCGATCACTAAGGTTTATCATTTGATTTCATCAAATAATAAACCAAAATCGGCACAGGGAATAAATTTGTAAAGTAGGATTTCAGTTTAATCAAGAAGGTCGAATGCTTGAATGGGTTGAATTCGCCAATTATTCTTTAGATGGTTATACCCATTCAAAATTTTGGATCGAATTGCACTATAGTACTTGATCGAAAATTATTGCTTGTGGTTTATGCAGAATTTCGTGAGGATGACCACCTTGGCAACGGAACAAGCGTGTAAAAGCTTCTGACCTCACGTCAGCGCTTTTCTAAGTTTTTTCGTTTTTGGAGATCTGAAAGGAGATCATTTTGTTCATGAAGTTAAGTTCATTTTGTAGTGAAAAAATGGAATTGCCCTACGTTCAGAATACTTAAATCTGTTATTTCAGTTGATATACAGAAGCCGCTCATTCATTTTCCGCTTTTCTACATTTCCATCTTGTTAAACTCAGAGGCAGTAAGTATACGAAGAGATTCAATTTCTCACTTTAAAATATAAAATAGTATAAATATAATATAATATAATATAATATAATATAATATAATATAATATAATATAATATAATATAATATGAAATAATATAATATAATATATTATAGGTAATGTCATATGATAAAATATGATATGATGGATGAAATCTAATCAGAGTAGGTTTTGAAATTGTGAGGATTGGCAAATAAACTCAAATGAAAATTTTTTTTGAGGGCATCATAATCACTATTTCCATTCACGGCTGTGTGTCAACCCAAGACTCAGTGACCTCGATATGCTGTTGAATCAGCAGATGATGTTTTTCTTCTCCACATTGGCAGAATCCAAATCAATCCCTTAATGTTCGTACAATATTAAAATTGCGATATATCCCTCCCTATGTTCATAATACTCAACCAAATAATTCTAGTTGATGTGAAAAAGATGAAGTTATACGATAACATCCATTTAGTTTTCGCTTTCCTTTCATTTTCATCGTATTTTCTCTATCCCGAATAAGTGTTCGAATCTCTGCCGGAGTATAAAATAATAATATTGTGTTCGTATCGTGGCTTCATCACGTTTAAATGCTGACGTTTGCAAGCTTTTCAATTTTCGATCGTCTCGTGGAAAATGCCGAGAGGAAAATTCTCATTCATAGAGCGGAGTTTATTGCATGATATCATAACAATCCATTATTGAATAGAACAGATTCATTATGATTATATCATTATACAGGGTGATGCAGGTAGTGGCGTCAATGATTTTTGTTTAGATTTTTCATACCTGGAGCTATCCAGAAATACCCCATTATATGATATGCGATTTTTTGTAGTTTTCGAGTTTTATTTTTTGTGCTCTTTCAATTTATTATGCCATCGAGATTTCAAAAATTCATATATTTTTATGTAACAAGTATTTGGCAGGATTTTCTCCTGCATCATGATCTCCCTGAATATCGTTTTAATAAGAAGGATAACTCAGCTTCCTGAAATCACCTAAAGCTACCCAAAAATGGCTTGAAAACTTCAGTTTTTGTAGGATTCGCTCAAACGTTTTGTCTGTTTTCCAAAGGCACTTCATCCAATATGTCAGTTAGACTGTTTCGGATTGAATGAATACATTCTGCAGTGTTGAGGCAGTCAGGAAGAATAGCTGGTGTAACGGACATATTTGATGAAATGCCTCTGGAAAACAGACAAAACGTTTGGTTTCAAATGGAAGGCTGCCCAGTTCATACTCGTAATAGTCGAATTGCACGGGATCAACTGAATGAATATTTCAGAGAACCATAGATTGGAAGGAACAATCCTGTAAGATGGCCATCAAGGAGCCCTGATCTTACGGCCCTGGATTTTTATGTCTGAAAAATTCTAAATGAAAAAGTTTATCAAATACACGATCAAACTCAAGATGATCTGATAAATAGAATCAAATCGGTGGTTTTCCTTCAAACAAAAATGCAGTAATTTTCATGAAAAACCTTTAGAACATCACATTTCAAACATATAATTTCAATATTATATTTAAAAAAAATTTTTATCACCTAAAACTGAAAAATAAAAATGGGGATTTGCATTTGAAGGGATGTGTCTTGAGTGTGCGATATAGCGACGTCGAATTCAGCTTTCTCGGAAAGATTAGGACGTCAAATGTGTTACTTCGCTAAGGAAAACAGAGATAGCTATACTTCGATCTGGTTAGAGTACAAGAACACAACGACCAAGGAATAGAAAAAGAGGAGCACAAACTGTCATATTACTGACAAATCGCAAACGGAAATTGTTTGGTTATATTGACAAAGAACACGTGTGTACCACAGAATAGGAATAAATATTTCATTATTCTATAGCAGAAAAAGCTATTCTACTAAACACCATTGTCACTTCGTGCATGAATGGCAAATCCTCAACCCCAATTTTGAAATCTGATTTTGAATACTTTCTAATGGTAATTTGGGAAAATGATGAATCAAACCCATCATAATTATGTTCAAATTTGCATTTGCAGTTATAACCCAAATTCAGGAAAAACCTCCATTGTGGGGTGCAGAAATGGGCCAGAAACGTTCTCAACTACGCAGGGTTGTGGATTCAGTAAGAAACCGATGTGTGAAAGGTATTGAACAAGGCGGTAGACATTTTGAATATGTATTATGAGTTGATTGTTTATTTATTGAAAGCAAAATTTTTCAGCATTTTGTCCTCTCTCTTAACTTCTTTCTCATAAAATGCATCAATGAAAAATAGTTCAAGTTTGACTCGACAGATGAATTAACATTTCTAGTGAGAGAACCCCCAAATATGAAGATTAGAAGAGGAGAATCTTATTTTTTGTTGTTATCATGTTAGCCATGAGGTTGAGGCTGAAAAGATACAGCTGGTACAAAAATTGATATGTCATTCTACAGATCACTAAATGGGGTAGTTTTTGCTGAAGAGAAAACGTGTTCATAATTATTTATTTTTCATCGATAAACCTATTGAAAAAATATCATTGCTAATTTTTACCTATGAAGCTTTATGTTCATCTGCTCACCACACCCGCAAAAAAGAATTTTTTGATACAAAAAAACTCGATGAGGCTTCAAAGATAACTGGAGTTTGATGGATTTTAAGGAAAAATAATTAGATATATAATAATAATAATAATAATAATGATTTATTATACCCAACAGGAAAATTCCCAATTACAGGGTAACATTAAATGAACATACCGATAACGTAAAATAAATAAATAGAAATACTTAAAAATAATAAAATAGTCCTGAAACAAATTGGAACTCAAACACTACAAAAATACGCTGTAACCGAGTTTATTAGCACTATCACATGACCGATATACAGGTGCCCGTTGGAGTATGTTGGTGCTAGGAGTGGGCAGGCCGAACGCCAGCGGATGCCTGGTCACCATTCTCGGCACGAGGATGTTAATCCTAGAGAGCAGGAAAGAGCAGTCAATCCTTCCGCTGAGGAGTCTCTGCGTGAACCTTGCGCACTGCAGACTCTGGCGTGCCTGGAAGGTTGTTATTCTCATCTCCCTCATAATACCGGAGAGGTCAGCACCACGCTCGGGATACCTTTCCGTCCTCCTGAACATGACATATTTTAAAAATTTTCTCTGAATTCGCTCGACCGGTGCAAGATGGGAATCATATATTGGAAACCAAATCAAATTAGCATATTCCAATTTGCTAACCACAAGCGAGAAGTAAACACTTCTAAGAGCTGACAAATCATCGAATTCCCCGAAGCTTCTGAACACGAATCCCAGCGACCTGCAAGAGGAGGCACAAATCTCCTCAACATGTGGAGCGAAACTATCGTAAAAACACAAAATGTTGAATTGAAGAATTACCGTGAATAATTCAACCATGTCTTATATGATATTTTTTGTTGAAAATCACATGTCGATTCTCGCCTTGAAGTTTTGGGCCTTTTAAAGTAGACACCCTGTATATTTTTCTCGTACGTACGCGTCTTGAATGGCGAAATTTAAAATTATATCAACTGGCGTATAATCAAGTCAAATGCGACAACACAAAAAAGACCTGATACAAGATTATACCAGACACAATATTTCATTTTCTTTCGATTTAGAATTATCAATAGCATTCGTTCATATAATATGTCAAAATCTTACATATGGTCGCCACAACTCTTGATTTCTACCAAACGTAATTTTGAAAATGGATTCTCACAGCATTCCATTCATTAAAGAAAGAAGCATATGCGGAACTGATGGGATTATTTTTCTACGCACAAGCATTCGACAAGCTTGCCTAACGGCCGACCGTAACACAATAACTTCCGAAAGAAACAACTTAGAGACTCAATATTTGTAGAGAAGGTTTGGACCTTGATTACGAAGGCCCAGTTCGTGAATTGGCAAAATCCACCGAATGATTTCGCATATATATATATACCCATTCAAAATTTTATTTTCCCAATATCTCCAAAAATACAGATTAGATCCAATTGGAATCCATCAGTACTTCATCGAAAATGACAGTTCGAAAGTTCATACTGAATTCAACGAGGATAATACGATTAGACGATCACAGAATATTGAATAGTTCAAAAAAAAATTGAATTTTTTTTCAAATTGTTCCAATGACACGATCATCACGAAAATTTTCACAAGTTTGTCCTTCAGCATCTTCATACTATTTGCGAAGTTTCATCATTATTTAATCGGTATTCTTTGAGTTATAACGAAAAAAACAATGATATCGAGAAGACAACCACGAAATTTTACATATTTTTTCACAAAATCTCCGAAATGAATAGCTGTATCGAATTGAAATTTGGTACACTGCTGTGACATATAAAGGTAAAGGTATGATCCGAATTGATTTCGAATATGATCAACATTTTATGGAAAAAAAGTTTTTTTCCGAAAAAAATTACACGTTTCCAACAAAATTCTACTAAAGTTGTGCGTCATTATTCTCAAACTAACTGCCAAGTTTCAATCCAATCGCTACAGTCGTTCCTGAAATATCAAGGGAAATAACCACAAAATTTCAAATGACTTTTACTCCGAAACCATTTGGCCGACTTGGCTCATTAACGAAATTAACCGCGGCATTCCAATGCGTGGACTAACCTAAAAGTTTCAAGTCGATAGCTTGTTCCGTTCGACAGTTACGTGTCCTCGGCCGGGCAGATGGCCGGCCGGACAGAATCGATTTTGACACTGGGTTTGTCATCAGAGAGTTGGGTAGACAAATGACCAGACGGAATCAAATACTCCGGCTTCCTGCTCAACCCAAGTCTTCAAATTTATTTTCGGCCGAAAAGTAGAAAATTGAAAACGTTTGGACGGTTGAAGTAGGCCCGTAAAAACAAAAGACTGTTGTCACGCAAAATATACGGGATGTCCTCGTATAACTAGCATAACCTATGAGCTCCTGAGTTTTTCTTCTAAAGCAATAGGATAACCAGCAAATACAAAAATAATATATAATACAAAATCCTTACATTTCTCCAACAATAGTAAAACATTTTTGGGATCATTTACTCAAAGAATCACAAGCTTATGCACGCATGTTCAAATTGGTATTTCTTTAGTAACTCAGGAAATATTACCTGGAATAAAGGAATCACAACGAAATTTCACATATAAATTCCCAATTTTTCCGAGACTAAGTATCGGATCAAGCTGAATTTTGGCACAACAATAAACATTGTACCGAATTCAATTGAAATCTGACGTATAGTTCACAAGAAGGAAATTAAAAATTCAATAGTTTAGGTACCATCCTAATCAAATTTTTCAAAATATTGCGCATCGGAATTCTATCACTACCAATTTTCAATCCAATCCAATCGTTGTATTTCCTGATATATTGGGAAGGGTAGGGGATTTTGAATTGGTAAACTAGGGAATAATTGGCGAATTAAACTCATTTAAGCATTCGACCTTCCTAATTAAACTGAAAACCTACTCTATAAATATATGCCCTCTGTCGATTTTTCGAATTGAATTCAAAGTTGACGACGGAAATCACTACAAATAATTGAAGAATAACACTAAATATTCACTAATCATTTCAAAATCAGGACTTGTTATCAATATTTTTGAGCTCTTTAAACCTGGATTGCTGGAATCTGCAAGCGGATGTCACATTTTTATATATTTGAAACTCCCAGAACTTAGATTTATGTTGTTGGTTTGAACAAAATATAACTAAACGAAAAAAAATATATCGTTACACAAAATATGAATATAAGTTCACTTCACAAATATATTGATCCAAAAATGAATATATTTGAAAACACACTTTCGTCCCAAAATATTTGTGAGGCAGGTCTAGATAGACATCAATAACGAAGGAACGATTTTTGAATTTGTGAAATACAGGTTGTTAAGTCAACATGCGGCAAAATTTTAGGGGTGTTTCTTCGAACTATTTCAGATTTTAGGAATCTTTCGTTCTTTTTGCGTGCATGTTCTGGGGAACAGCGTGCTATTGTTTTGTCCAAATGCCGATTTTTTCCCGAAAATGGTCTCACAATTTTTAACGGAATTTAGTGGAGATCACACTGTCAGTAAATTTAGAAAATTTTTTTTTTCCAAATTCTATTCTGTTCATTGATCAGGAAACAACTCGTGCTTGTACCTCAAACATCATATTCTACAGCAGTGTACCAAATTTCATTTTGATACGAGCATAATTTCTCGACATATTGGGAAAAAATATATAAAATTTCGTCGTTTTTCCACTCAATACGTTGTTTTTTTTCGGAAAAACTCAAAAAATAGTGATTGAATCGGAATGAAACCTAGCAACTACTTTGGAAATACTGATGAGCAACTCTGTGCACAATTTCGTGTCATTAGAAAAATTCGAAAAAAATTTTTTTTTCCAAATATTCAATATTATGTGATCTTCTGATCGTATTATCCTTATGATCTTCTGTATGAACCATCAAACTGTAATTTTCCGATGAAATACTGGATTTCAATTCGATCTCATCTGTATTTTTGAAAATATTGGAAAAATTAAATTTTGAATGGGTATGTCTGTGAGATCATTGGGTCAATTTTACACATGCACGAATTCGGCCTTCGTTATTGAAGTCCAAACCTACTCTAAAAATATCGAGTTTATACGTTGTTTCTTTCAATTTCCAGAAATAGAGATTAGATCGAATTGAAATCCAGTAGTTCATCGAAAAATCCCAAAGAAGCAGGGATGCACGCATGTTCAAAGGATATCACAAAAAGTGAACATTCCAACAAAAGCTGCTGACTTCATGTCAGTGCTTTTCTAGTTATTTTGCTATTTGAAAACTGCTTAGTTTCCAAGATGAAAAATAATTGCGAGTGCCACATTATCTCATCATGCATGAATGTACATGTTAAGTTGTTTGATGTACAATAAGGGTCTGAAATGACTCATCACCTCGGATACAGGCATGCATTCTTCTCATCAATGATCGCTGAACCCTTTCGAACACACCATGTTAGTTTTGAATGGAGTTACATCCAACCATTATTCAATTTCGCAAGTCATCTAAATTTTTACTGGAGTATCGTAAACTATTGGCCTTAGATAACCCCAGAAGAAATAATCTGGAGGTCTTTAATGCACAAGCCGAGAACATGCGAAATCTGGCAACATCTACGATAGTCCCTGAACGGCCGAACCCTTTGCATTTCGCGGCGTTTCTATAGTAGTTTTTACAGTAGCAGGTGGTGTTTCGTTTGACGCGATTCTCGGTGCAACAAGTGTTCGAAACTTCGAAATCAGTGCGATAATCAATAGCATGTGTTTTTAATATTATCAAGTGTCGTGCTGTAAATAGTGAATTTTCCTTTGGATTACTTTGTTTTCTTGTGAGTACCGTTTAGAGACCATAGGCTTAGGAGAATGGTTAGGAAGTGTCGCGTCCCATCCTGTAAAAGTAATTATAGATCCACCAAATATGAAGATTATTTCAGTTCTTTTGGCTTTCCGAAGAATGAAGAAAAAAAGCTTATATGGATAAAATCCATTCCAAGTCCTTATAGCGGAATTTGCGAGAAACATTTCGAAGAGATTGAAATAATTCGGTAAGATAAATAAATAGAAATGAAAGAATGTTTCAACTCCGATGAAAATTCTTTAGAAAACGGTAACCAAATTAAAGATTTCATGTTCATTTTAGATACTGATTACCTTCAAAATTGTGACATTGACAATTCGGCCAAAATTTATATGTCGGGCTATGCCGCTCATTCAATTTCGAAGAAAAATTCATGCCACGAGTGCATTTCATTGATAAGAGCAGAAAAGGGGTCGAAAATTAATAATGAATATTTCGACAATTTACAGCGAAACGGTTTGTCAATAGCCACAGATTCTATCAATTTCATTTTCGTACATATGTGTTCAATTTTAGAATATATTTTAAATGATGAAGTGGTTTTATCAAAATTTTAGCAGAGTCGCTATTAAAAATGTATTTTATTTGAACTTACTGTTCGTAGCATTGAATTGGACTTTTATTATTCAGAATTCATAGAAACTTGTAGTTGTGGTTTGAATTCGAAATTTATTCTTAATTCACTCTGTTCAATTACCTCGAATTTAGTACTGAATAATTACGTCAAAAATAGAGATAATACGTGATTGCTGAAAAATATAAAAAGCGGAAAAATTTGGGAGATAGTAAAAATTCGCCACTAATGAAAAACAAAAAGTTATAAACGTTGATTCTATGATATCAACGTTTCACTCGCCCCAATCGAACAAATATTCATTGTTAAGTTTCAGAATAAACTTTCATTTCGAGAATTTTATTTAAGCTAATGTTATTTTGGCAAGAGATGGCTCCACACCTTCCCGGGGTTCTTCCTGAACAATGAATTGAATCACAACTTCAATGTCATTACTCGAGTTTCAACGTCATTTCACGATAACTAAGAAGAAATAAACGCTGCTATCCGATTTATTGACCAAGTAGGGCATAATACTATTATTGTTTCAGGTATTTTTCGAAACTAAAGTCATTTAATTAGTTTGACGAAGTGAAAAGTGAAGCTTTGCATTCATATTCCCGTACTACTCTTTCAAGCGGCCGGCCTCTCTGTTTCGTTTTCATGCGGCGTTGTCAAACTGTGTTCCAGGCTATTTCTAGAGACGGCTGTGTTTTGAGTCCGGCGATAGCGCCAGCCATGCGTGCGGTGTACCCCTGACCAGTGATCTTCGTATGTTGATGATTATATCTTCAGAGATTATCTAAAGTCATAACCTTACGATACTTTAGTACAGAATTTGCGAAATTGGATAATTGCTGGAAGTTACTACTTCAATCCTTTCATGCTTGCATCCAAGCTAGTGGAAGTCATTATAAACTCTTATTGTATAGATGGAGCAACTTAAGATGTGCGTTCTGATGATAAACTATTGTAGCTATCGCAATTTTTTAACTCTGTATTTCCAAAATGAAAGGGTTGTACAAAAATAATCAAAGAAGAAATTTTTCTCGAAATAGTTCAAAATAATACCGTTCGGATTTTTGCCGCATGTTCACCAAAAACACCCTGTGTTCTTAATTATATACTTATACAAAATTTCCCGACGATTTCCGAAAAAACAGATAAGGTCGAACTTGAATCTAGTAGTTGCTTTGAAATGAAAGCACGAAGGTTTTAGCAATTCTCCAGCGAAATCTGAGTTGTAGGACTATAACATTCTGGGGAACAGCGCGTTATCATTTTCTCACGATCTCTGTAATTTTCGAATTTTGAGCCGAAATTGGTCTCGAACGACTAGGTTGGATTCACTGATGAAGAATCCGTAGTCAAAATTGATTCTGTTCGTCCGGCCGTGTGCACTGTAACTTTCGAAAGGTATGACCTAGAGTCTTGAAATGGACAGAATCAATTTTGACCATGGATTCTTCATCAGTGAGTCCAACCTAGTCGTTTGAGACCAATTTCGGCTCAAAATTGGAAAATTACAGATATCGTGACGAAATGATAACGCGCTGTTCCCGAGAACAAGCGAGTAAAAAGGTGAGAAAACATACAGACGCTCGATTAGCCGGATAAAATCCGAATTTTCTAATTTTGAGACGGAATTGCTGAAATAACAATATGCATGTAAAACGTTTGTGTATCATTCGAATATATCAGAGGACTAACAAATCCATCATCTTTGTAAAAAGATAAGTAACCTCTTCTTGATGACAAACTTGCATCTCATGTTTCGAAATTTTTGCTCCAACCTACCAACAATCGGTAATGCTTTCAGTATTCTCGCGATAAAAGTAAAACGCTGTTTTGTGCGAAGGAATCAAAGGGAAATAAAGTGCCTTTTTTGTTCGCAGCCATCGCCTTGTACGCACAATAGCATGTGACATGTGCGAGAACGACACTTCAGTTTTAATGTTCCAGCTGAATGTAGATAGGCTGGGTTTATCGATTCAAAAGTTTCACATATTACTATAGGCGTTTGTGGGGAGAAAATGCATTTAATCAGCAGAATATTTCCTATGACAATTGACATTGATGTTGGTGTCACAAATTCGAATGTGTGCAAGTCATATAATCCTCAATTCACCCTCGCATAGTTTTAAATTCTATTTCAAAATATCATCATAGTATAAATACTATAGATATGCCAACAAGATCGGTGGAATTGTATAGTTCATTTACTATCTGATTATTGCAGCCTAACGGCCGAACCGTAAACACAATAACTTCCGGAAGAAACAACTTAGAAACTCGATATCTGTAGAGTAGGTTTGGACCTTAATTACGAAGGCCGAATTCGTGAATGGGTAGCATCCACCCAATGATTCCGTAGACATACTCATTAAAAATTTTATTTTCCCAATATTTCCAAGAATACAGATTAGATCGAATTGAAATATAGTTCTTCATCGAAAAATTACAGTTTGAAGGTTCATACAGAATTTAATGAGGATAATATGATGAATATCACAGAATATTGAATATTTGAAAAAAAAATTTGAAATTTTTTTCAAATTGTTCTAATGACACGATCATCACGAAAATTCACACAATATTATCCATCAACATCTTGAAACTAGCTGCGGAGTTTCATCACTATTGAATCAGTTATACCGAAAAAAACAATGATATCGCGAAGAAAACCACGAAATTTTACATATTTTTTCCCAATGTCTCGAAAACTAATAGCCGTATCGAATTGAAATTTGATACACTGCTGTTAAATATAAAGTTCAAGGTATAACTGAAATTTTTCTCGAATATAAACAATAGCTTCAGAAAAAAAAATTTTTTCGAAAAAAATTTTGAACAAATTTTTTTTCTTATTTGAATAACCATACGACTTCAACTGAATTTCGCTTAAAGTTGCGCGTCACTATGCTCCAACTAACTGACAAGATTCAATCCAATCGCTCCTGTGGCCTTTGAAATATGAGAAAATTAACCTAAAAATTTCAAATGGCTATAACTCCGAAATTATTCGGCGGATTTGGCCCATTAACGAACTAAACCTTCATATTTCGAAATGCAACCCTTCCTGAAGTTGATAGAATACTCCGTTCGTCCGTTATCGCCGACCAGACGGACAGAATCGATTTTGATAACGGATTCGTCATCAGTGAGTCCAACTTAGTCGTTTTAGACCATTTTCAGCTCAATCATCGAAAATTACAGACATTTGGACAAAACGATAGCACGCTGTTCACCTAGAACATGCGCGCAAAAAGGTTACTATTGAATCCAATGGAAATATGAATTTGATTTGAATCAAATCGATCAAAATTGTAATCGGAAAAATACCTGTTGATATGATTACTAACATATTATTGAAAACAGACAAGAAGTCCAGTTACCTGGACAATAAAAGCTTCCGTGAGAAAATTAGAAGAAGAGTTTTATATTATAAAATACATGTAGTCATAAAATTACACCTGGTAAATCCATAATGATAGTTCCATATTAATACTGCCCAGTTAATAAAACTACCTACAATGAATACATCGACCCAATTTTTTTCGAAACAACATTCTGTTGAGAAAGTAGACTTGGCAACATTATCAGTAAAAAAAAATACAAGTCACTCCAATCGACAAGCTCAGTGAACATCCTGAACGATATCACGAATTAACAACGGACTTCCATTTCAATTTCCTCATGGAGCAAGTCAGGGAGTTCCTTAATACCCGACAAGGAAACCTCCCTAATACCTTCCCCCGTAATTTTCCGACATAGGTTTCCCAAAGGAGCGCGACACGACCCGGAAAATCTTTTATGCGTCCCAGGCAACATAATTTTCGTTATTCGCCGATGAGGAGAATTTGTCGTTCTTCGTAGTGAGGCATCACGTCGTTGTAGTCTTCTAAATATGCCTGGATGATACGCCTGAATTAGGTTGTATAGGGACTGGGAAATAGAAAGTTGAAAGGTGCATACTATGACGACGATCCGAGCATATACAAAATTGCTTCGAGGTTGGAATATTCGTATTAATCTCAAGAATTGGGAAATGCAATGAATACGATTCAATTATTTTCAGAGGAGTACAGACGTTGAGTAATATATCCTTAATCATGAGGTTCCACCAGGAACTGTTCGACGCCTTCTAGGTAATAAAATTTTCGTGAAACCGCTTCTCTTCGATTACACATCACGTCGTTGTTGTCTCCGATATTATGCCAGGGTTAATATTCCCATATTGTATAGATACTGCGAATATGAGGCGCCGTTCGGGACAAAAGTGTGTTTTCAAATATACATATGTATTTTCGAGCAAATAAATTTATCAGTTGCAGCAATATATTTATGCCGATATATTCATTTTTCACGAAACAAAATATATTTATGAGTTGGATTTTACAAATATACAAATTCATGGTAACGAATATATTTATTAATTCGACCTATCCCAAGTCGTCACGAGAGGTCGCGCCGGCAGCGTTTGGTACAGTTCTGAGCTTTTAGCAATATGACGTAGGTATTAGTACATTAGTCGCTCACTGTAAGCAATGGTTGGGAAAGTTATCTGACTTACAGAGTTCTATTACCTTTTTTTCTACCTCCATGGTTACAAGTTCCAAAATAATAGCATCAGAAGACCACAATACAAATAACATAACCATATAGTTGCAGCAGATTACAAAGAGATTAGGTGCGTTTTTATTTTCAACGAATTGATAAATCGATTAACCCCTATCTCTCTCTTCTTTTGTGGAGAGCATAAGAGAAGAGGGAGGAAGATACACCGATTAATCAGTTCGATGATAATAAAAACGCACCCATTCAAACATCTGTATACAAATACTTACAATAACAAGTTTAAATTTACTATTTGGTTAGTGCTACTACAAGAAGTGTTAAATAAGGATTATGAATGAATGATGCATCAATTGACCATAACACTGTGTAAAATTTCACTTCGAGAAGTACCGTGGACAAAATCGTAATTTCACATTTCTTGCCGTAGAAAAGTACAAACCGAATGAACTTAATTGTACTCTAGTATTAAGACACAAACCAACTGCTATTAGGATTCCTTAATATAATAATATCCACTTATCTACAAGATAGTTAATGGGCATTGATTGATCATTGATTGTTACTCATTTCATCATACACAACATGCTACAGAAAAGTTAGTTTTCTACTTTCAATATCGACAATCTATAAGCCATCTATCAGCCAGTGTAGGTACCACACATTAAGAAGATAACTACATGATATGTTGTACTAATGGCTATGCCATGTTGCCATATGCCCGGAATGTGCTGAACTCTGCCGGAGCGCCTTCTCGTGACCACTTGGAATAGGTGGAATTAATAAATATATTGGACACCACGAATTTGTTTATTTTCAATACCCAACTCATAATATATTGTGTTCTGTAAAAAATAAATATATCGGAACGAAAAATAAATATATCGGCACACGAAATGAATATATTGCTGCAACTAATAAATATATTGGCTCAAAAATATATATATATATATATATATATATTTGAAAACGTACTTTTGTCCCAAACGGCGCCTTATATGCGGAGGAGAACGTTAAAAGTTGCATACTATGAGGATGATAGAATATATAGAATGGATTCCGAGTATTGAATGTTTGAATTAATCTCACTGGAATCGGGGGAAATGCCCTTAGTACAATTCAACTATTCTTGGAGAATCACAGACTCTGCGAAAGATTCTTGAGCCAAGGTCATTGATGAAACAAAACAAAGTAAACTCTATCTTCTTAATCTATTTCATTGACAAAATATAACCGTACAAAGGAAATTTTCTATGTTCTTCTGCCAACGACACTGTCATGAGACAAATATTCGCTATTATAAGAATTTGTCGTTCTTTGTTTCAGACATCACGAACATCGACATATTATTTCAAATCGGCTATGATCACGACTTTGTAGTCTTCGAAATATGCCAGAGTGATACTCCTGGATTATATTATAATGAATTATTTAAGGACTGTAATGAAGAACGATGATATGAGGATGATGATTCATGCCTACACATACTTGATTTAGATGATTTAATGTTTGAATTGATGTAATTAGGATCAGGAAATAACTGAGATATTTTCAGAGAAGCACGTGGAAAAGTAGGAATGGTATTGTCAATATGAGGTCACTGAAAAAGAAGAACATAGCTGAATACAAGAACTTAGTCAGGCGTTCCTGGCATAAACATTTTCACGATAGTGGTATAATCGTCTATGGTCTCGATTTCGAATTCGAACAATGCTATTATGAGGATGATTTGTGCATACATTGTTTGGATTTCAAGGATGGAATGGCTCAATCAATTGCAATAAAATATTGTTTGAATATTTTCAGGGAATCATAGACGTGGCAAAAATATTATTAAATTAAGGTCATTGATGAAACCAATGTTTTGAAAAGTTCACCGTATACACTACCACCAGGAACTTATTCTTGCTTTCCTGGCAAAACAAGGATTCGTGATAACGTTTTTCGACGATGATGAGTATTTGTTATTTTTCGTATTGTGACATCATAGTAGAAGATCCGAACCTAAGTCGACCTTCACCGAGCTGATAACAGAATAAAACTCATTTTAAATAACTTTAGTATATAAGAAAATATGTTAAAAATGGGTTGCCTAAAAAATCCCGGACAGAATATTTTCAATTATTTTTTAAAGAGTCTATTATTTACCTGGACAAACCACTGTGTTGCCAGGTATAAACAGGTATGTCGATACCAGTTACTCTGACTCGATAGGATGAATAGAAAAACTTTTATATCAGCATAAGCGCTGTTAAATTGTGAACACATTGATATAGTGTTGTCAGCAAAAAATTCAGTCCTAATAGAGGTTAACGAATTTTCAAAAAACTCAAAACATTAAATTTTTTGTAATCCAGTAATGCAGTATTCCATCTGAAAGGTGACAAGTATCTAGATTCCCTACTTAGCGGTTTTATCCAAAGTGAGATGGCCTGACGATCAGTAATAACTGGTAAACAGCTGTATTCATTCTACTTGGGTCCGCTTCTTCGGTGAAGATGTTTTTGATTGGAAGATTAGCTCTGATCAAGGTGGAATATTTGTTGATTTATCGAAATATATTCGTCCTTGTAATTATGTTAGTAAATATTCATATTCATATGAACACAAATAGCCCAACATTATACCCCAGATTCTGTGTTACAATACAGAGTACGAAGTCAGAACTTCATAATCGTTACAACACTTCATTACAACATTTCAGCAACAGACAGGGTACAAAGAAATCATCTCACGGTATCAGTGCTACACTACCTACAGTCGTGGACAATATAGTTCATAAAGACACATCAAACAAACCTATAATGGCAAGACATATGCTTTGAAATATCCCCTGCTTATTTTCATCTACAGTCATAATATTTTTTGCCGCTCGGTCGAACTGTATAATGTCAAAAGAGTCCTATTGAGAAGGATTTGTAGAATCTTCTGTCCATCTATGGATTTATTCACATGAAATCGGATTAAAGTTGATTAAATTTCTATCGAATCGGAATGATTGAGCTTCATTTCAATCGAGTAAATTCTATAAAGTCAAATTCAGTTGGGTAAATACTGTGACGAACAGAAATTGGTGCTTTCGTCAGAGACGAAAAATCCACTTTATATGGAAACCCTGAAAAATAAATAACTTGGAATGATATAATCATTTCGTAATTTCTTAATCTCTCCCAGATGACTGCTGGTTCATCCACAGAAAATTACTTTTCTCGGAACCGCCAGATGAGAAGCTCTAATTTGATAGGAATCGACATAAGAAAGTGTCCAGATTCAACGCTTTCGAAAATTTATAGGACCGTTAGTCGATTTTTCCACCGATTTCGATGTGAAAACACTCGGATTTTGTAATCAATCGCTATGTTTTCTGCCAGCTCCCCATATTTTAATGTTGAAAAGGGGGCAATAAAATCCCATGAGATCTAAACACAGTGCTTAATATCTCGGCAATTAAAATAAGAAATAATGGAAAAATTGGTAAACTTTGTTCGCAGGCGGACATTCAGGTCGATTCTGTTTACAAATAGCAATATTGTAAGAAAAAGATATTGCTATATCATAACAAGATTGGACTTATTGGTATTCTGATCAACGATTTTGAGTAATATGATCTGTCACTTTAACAAGGACCTTGCTATCAATATTGCTATCTTAGCAACCTCAAAATAGTACTTGCTACGCTCGATAACAAGAAAGGTTAGAAAGGGAATCTTACAGACATCCATTTGTTTCAGTATTATTTCTTCCAAGAATTCGAAAATATTGAAGATAGGGAAGTATATACCTTCTAATAGAAATTTGTTCAAGGTTCTCTAGAATATTTAATTCTAAGGAAAATTCTTAGACTGAAATACCGGCATAGTAAGCAACAGCTGAGATGATTATTCTAATGATCTCAACAACAGCCATCCCTTTGAATTGCCAACAGAAAAGTTCATCAAATTTCGACTAATTAATGCCTGCATAAAATTGCTGGATTTGAATTCTGGAAACCAATATTCTATTGGTATCCAGGAAATTGGTCAGTTCGACTTTAATTGGTTTTTCTGTTTCGTAATATTTTTGAATGATGTTTACATGAATAAAAATGAATATATATGGAAATGTGTTCGAGGTTCTCTAGAATATTTAATTTCAAGGAAAATTCTTAGACTGAAATACAGGCATAGTAGAGAACAGCTGAGAATGCTGAGATGATTATTCTAATCACCACAACAACAGCAATCCCTTTGAGGTGCCAACAAAAACGTTTATCGAATTTCGAATTATTAACGTCTGAATAAAAGTGCTGCATTTGATTTTGAGTAACCCTTGGTGACCCTTTTTGTTTTCTGTTTCTAACAGTTGTTCTTTATTCAAAGATAATAATAATAATGAAAGCCGTAGATAGAGGTTATGTATGCGAAATCTTAAAAAAAACTCACGAAGTAGGGTTATTTTCTTCTTCCTTGTAGCTCTAAAGTTACAAAATACAGTGTTGTCAGCTCTGAAATCACCGATTATGGAAGTCCATGATAGCAATATTGCTATAACAAAATTCATAACAAATATTTGTATAACATTCGGAACAGAACACGTAACATCATGGCCATATTGGTATAAATTTGAAAGATAGCAATATAACTAGAATAGTAAGGTTCATAGCAATACGCAAACAGAATCGACCTGATTTTAGATGTTTGGTTCCAATTGATTTGTAGCAACCCTGTGAGCGTGATAACAGCAAACCGTAAAATTTTGAAGACGAAGTGGACAATCTCAAAAATGCCAAACACTTGAACTTTTCACTTGCTTGTTCTGGAAATTTTCGCAATTTGTTGGGAGTCTGGATATTTCCGTTAAATTCCTTAATTGGCAACATCGGTCCAACAGTTACGGAGTTATACATACCAATATGAAATTTTGAGGTTAGTTTCTGGATATTTCATGAAGCACTACCGTTTCCATCAGATTGCAACTTCGTAATTAATTGTGAAGTAACAACGCGCAACCCAGTTGACACACGACCCCCCATAACATTTTATGTGGATCCAGTAGTCAGGAAATTTGAAACAAATGATTGTTCGAAAATTTTTGAAATTTTACTAAAAAAAAAAATTTTTTTTCGGGACTTCACCAAATTTTAACGAGAATCAATATACAATATTCAACAACAATATTATAGATTCCAATTTTATCTGTTATTCATTTTCGGAGGTATAGGGAAAAAAATGTTGTCAAATTTCTTTGTTATTTGAAGTTTTGATGTTATTTCGTCAATGTCTCAAGAAATACAGATGCGATCAGATTGAAACTTCGTAATCACATATAGAATAGCAACGCGCAACTTTATTATGGAATTTATTGTGGATCGAGTTAATAAAAAATCGGAAAAAATATAATCGAATTTTTTTCAAAATTTTTGTTGAAATTTTTTTTTCGGGGCCGCTGAAATCTAACACACATCTTGAAATCAATGTGGAACAACAATATTCCAGATTTAAATTCGATATTTATTTAGGAGATATGTAAGAAATTTGTCAGATTTCGCTGTTTTTGAAATTTCGAGGTTTCTTCCTAAATATCTCAGGAAGTGCTGAAGCGATTAAATTGGAACCTTGTAGTTAGTTGAAAAATACGAACGTGCAACTTGGTGCAGAACTTCAAGTTGATCTAGTCATCAGAAATTTAAAAAAAAATCATTACCTATTCGAAAATTTTTGAAATTTTCTTTAGAATTTTTTTTATTTTCTGCAGATTTATTGATAGGATTTCAAAAGAAAAAACACATATCTTGAATTTAATATCACAATATCACAACAGCATTCTAAATTTCAATTCAATCCGATATTTATTCAACGTGGAGAGAAAAAATTTGTTGAATTTCGTTGTTATACGAAATCTTGGAGATATTTCCTGCATAGGAAGTTCTGAAGCAATTAGATACATAGAAAAAATTTTAAAAAAGATGAGCTGAGGAAGGAACCGGAATCTGATTTTCCGTTACCAATATTTATGGCTCGAATGTCATACTAGCATTTACATTTGAAATATTTCACAAGTAAGAATTCTCATATAAATTCTGGATTTTTATATTGAACGAAATTTTTTATGATATTCACAAGTTCTCTAAAATTTTTCATAAGTGAGTGTGAAATTTTTTTTTTGAAGCACAGGGAACAGTGATTTTCCGCCTGCAATTGGGAATACACAAAATTTACAACAGTACCTCGAGATCATAAAAAGGGTTTCTCGGAAAGGAAACAATGATGTCTTTGTGGTATTATTTTATTTTATTGTTGGTTTCGATAAATGTTCAGAAATTGTGATGCTCATTCAGAAAAAGCGATTTAGTTTCTATAATGGCGAGCTTTTATATACTTGTAGTTAGTTTGTTGAGGAGTTACATTCCGCTGCGACCTCAAGGTCTATTGTGCCCCCTCGTCAGAACTGTTTTCGCATTGCTCTACCTACAGCTCGCCCTCCAGATCTAGAGCTCTGATGAGTACTAATATCTGTCTGTGAGGTGAGGGCTGCAAAGAGGATAACTTCTCATGCCTCCTATAATTCTCCTGTCCAAGATATTTCTTACGCAGGTTCACAATGACGAGCATAAAGTCAATTCTTTAATTTTCTTATTTCTTTCCTCCTTATGATTAGTGCAAAGACAGCTGCCTCATGGATGTCTAAATTGACGAGTTACAATAACTGCAGAAATAAACGACATAGACACTCGATATTTGAGAAGTAAGTTTCCAGTTTAATCTCGAGGGTCGATTTTGTGAATGGATTAAATGCGCCCAATGATTCTGTAGATGAAGGTAACCAATCAAAATATTATTTTTCCAATATTTCCAAGAATACAGATTGAATCCAATTGATGTCTCGTACTAGATACAAAAATGCTGAGGTTCATGCAAAATGTCGTAAGGACCATATAGAAGTAGAGCTGAGTTTGTCGGGGTCAACTCTATTAGATATTTTTTGAAGAAGGTTATATTGTACAATGAATCATTTAATTATTAATTTCATATTTTTTTTCATGTGAATACCTTGAAAATCAATCGACATCTGTGGAAGTAAAGAATACTCGTGAAGTACCCGTGAAATATCAAAATATTCATAATTCATTATCTGGAAATTTCAATTGCTAAAGTACAGAAAATGTGTTGCAATACATGCGTAAAAACACAAAACATTAAATAGAATAACATTTGTGAAAGTGAATGGTTTTCGTGGAGAAATATGTGCAGAACGCACAAAAAGTAAGTGGAAACATTTCGGAATATGTATTTGTACAACTGCGAAAGGCAATTATTTCGCTATGAATACAGAGTTTTGGTGAAAATGATCATGTCGAATACATAAAAAACCTAGAAAAGTACTGACGTAAAGTCAGCAGCTTTTACGCGATTGTTCACATTGCGGAATGGTGACTTGGAAATTTCGGTGAAATTTTGATGAAATATTAATGTTTATAGGAAAATTTTCAAGAAAAATTTTTTTTTTCAATTTTCCCAGGGACACTTCTTTTTATTGACACTGTTCATCTACCAACGAAGTTTCATCAGATGAATAATTATCGTGTTATTTAAAAATCAAAATTTCAAATGGCTGTAACACGAAAACCATTCGGCAGATTTGGCCCATTAATAAATTTGACCGAGATCTTCAGGATCAAAACCTAACCTGAAAATTTCAAGACTCTAGGTCCATCCTTTCGAGCGTTAGAACACACCCGGCTGGCCGGACAGAGGTCCAGGCAGAATCAATTTCGACCACGGATTCTTCATCAG
The DNA here is from genome assembly GCA_958510865.1 of Myrrha octodecimguttata. NCBI lineage: Eukaryota > Metazoa > Arthropoda > Insecta > Coleoptera > Coccinellidae > Myrrha > Myrrha octodecimguttata. The sequence continues at coordinate 35,132,946 of OY294056.1, forward strand.
TGAGTCCGACTTAGTCGTTTGAGACCGATATCAGTTCGAAATTCGAAAATTAAAGACATTGTGACTAAACGATAACAGAACAAGCGCGTAAAAACAGGAGAATATCACGTCCAAGTTTCCTGCGAATAACATTTTTTTGTAATTTTATAGTGAATAGTATCTCGCCAGTTCCATTTAGGAATGTTCCCAGTTTTATATAAATGCACATTGTACAAATTCTCAATATTTTTTGTGAAACTAAAATGACAGGACCACTGTTCTCCACGAAGAATATTCACATAACCTCTGGAAAATTCACTACTCAAACCGTTTGGAACGTGCATCGAACGAATCTAACATCCCTGTGAAATAACATTATTGTCGCATTTCCTTACGAACTCCAAAAATTTCAAGTCGCTAGCTTGTTCCGTTAAAAAGTTTTCGTGAAACTGTCGGCCAAACATGATTGATTTTAACATCAGATCCGTTTTCAGTGAGTCTAACCTTGTCGCCATCCGAGCAGAATGATAACAAGCTGTTCCACAAACTCGTAAAAAACAAGCATCAGGACGATATGATAGCTCGCCCCTTTTTCTGTAACAAGCGTGCAAAAAATACCGCTCGTTCAATGTGCTCTTCTGGATCGATTGTCGACATTAAAGTAAACAGAAACGATGTACATCCTCGGTTCTTTATTTTTATCCAGCTTTTATTCACTTGTGAATAGTACGATTCGGAAGCACGTACGATGAGATATTTTTTTTTAGGGATTATGTTGATGGCAGCAAAACTGGTTCATTCATTTTATGTTTACTTAATAACATGTTGTTTCATCATAACAGGACATCTGAAACCTCATAGAGTGAATGAGAGATTCAGACGTGAAATTTCGCTTCGAACATTTCCAGTGGCGGATCGACGATTTCTGGGGCACTACGCTTGGAAACTTTCGCCCTCCCCCCTCTACTTTTCCAGTTTCTTTCAAAACAGTGATTTAATCAAAATACGGATTTTTTCAACCAAACATGAAAGTTAATAATCAATTTATTGACATCTATTCAAATATAACAATTTAATTGAAATCAACACAAATTTAAACTAGACAGGAGTATATCAGGTGAAAAATACAAATGAATACTCGTTTCTCCAAAAAAACATATGAATGTGAACATGAGAAATTATTAACGAATATAAAATAATATGAAATGCCGAAACACTAATCAAGGCAAAGTTTTTTCTTCTTTTCATGTCTGTAAATAATAAATAGATTCTTCGTTATATCACGCCTAATGGCCGATCTCAGGCACAATAACTACCCAAAAAAACAACCAAGAAACTCGATATTTGTAGAGTAGGTTGCGATCTTAATTACGAAGGCCGAATGGGTGAAATCCACCCAATGATTCCGCAGATAGACCCTTTCAAAATTTTATTTCCCTAATACTTTCCAAAAATATAGGAGTTGAAATCAAGTACTTGATGAAAAATGACTGCTTGAAAGTTCATACAGAATTTCGTGAGATGAATATGATCAAGAAATTATCTTAATAGCACGATTATCACGAAATATTCAGCTACTAGTTACCAAGTTTCATCATTATTGAATTAGAATTTTTTGAGTTCTTCTGGAAAAAACAACAAAACCGAAGAAAAAACAGTCAAATTTCAAATATTTCCTTCCAAAATCTCAGAAAATAATAACGTTATCAAACTGTAATGTGGTAGGTGCATTGCTGTGGAATATAGTGTTCAAGATATGAGCAGATTTTTTTTGAATATGATGAATAGTTTCCGAAAAAAATCTGAAAACATTCATCAGATTTTGCCGATCAATCAACTCAATCGTTTCATTCTGAAATGCAACCTACCCTAGATCCCTATTCTTGAACCAGAGATGGGAGAAAATAGGCGTGTTGAGGCTGTTGTCAAGGAAACGCGGTGCATTTTTGATGGAACGATAGAAAACGTTCATACCATCACATTCAAGAATAGGGTCCCTGAAAGTTTCAAGTCGACGGACGGCCGCACAGAATAGATTTTGGCATTGGGTTGGTCATCAGTGAGTCCCACCTAGTCGTTTGAGACTATTTTCTGGAAAAAATTTGGAAAATTATAGACAATTGGACAAACCGGTATCACGCAGTTTCCCGGATAATATGCGCGCAATCAGAAACTTACTCAAGGAGCTCTAGAACTGTTTCCCAAATAACTATAATAGTCCGAGAGCTCATGACACAAGTTTCATGAAGTGTTCGATTCAAGTTGGAAATTTACATGAGTAGGTAAACGAGTGCCGTTCTGTCCTACCTGGGTATACACCAGGTACAAGTTCCGAAAAAATATTGGCTAAAAAAGTGTTCGATTCAGAGGGAAACAAAAATAATTCGACAATTAGATTGCCATAGAGTAGAGAAATCAAGGACCCAAATCATTTTGGAGGGGGTGACATCGAACCAAATCACCCCAAAGATGCATTTTTGAGGTGACAAAAATAAGTGTTTGATTCATGACTAAACAAAAACTATTCGACAATTCAGTTGCCCTAGAGTAAGAAATGCAAGGGAACTAATCATTTTGAAGGGGGCTTCATTTAACAAAATCACCCCAAAGTTGCATTTTTTCGGTAACAAAGATTTGTGTCCTTGATTGCTCTTCTCGCGCAATCAAATTGTCGAATTATTTTTGTTTGCTTCTAAATCGAACAACTATTTTTAGCCAATATTCTTTCGCAACTTCTCTATATGCGCAGTACCTGCTGTACCCAGGTAGGACAGAAAGGCACTCGATTACCTCCTAATCTATCCTTTGATGTTACTTATATACAGACAGCTGAGTTTTGGTCTAGGACTGGTTGCATTTTCTTGATTTTCACATACATTTTTCATTGTGAAAAATCTAGAAAAGCACTGCCGTGAAGGCAGCAGCTTTTGCGCGCATGTTCAATGTGGATGACCGCTCTGGCAACGAATTTGAGCTTGCGCGCGAAAGCTGCTGCCTTCACGGCAGTGCTTTTCTAGATTTTTTTCAGATCGAATTGAAATCCAGTAATTCATCGAAAAATTACAGTTCGAAGGTTCATACAGAATTTAATGAGGGTGTTATGATAAGAAAATCCCAGAAATTTTTTTTTCAAATTGTTCTAATGACACGATCATCACGAAATTCTGCATAAAGTTGTCTTTCAGCATCTTCGAACTAGCTGCGAAGTTTAATCAGTATTTCTCAAGTTATACCAAAAAAATCTAGAAAAGTACTGCAGTGAAGGCAGCAGCTTTTGCGCGCATGTTCAATGTAGATGACCGCTTCGGCAAAGAATTTGAAATTGCGTGCGTAAGGTGCTGCCATCACAGCAGTGCTTTTCTAGATTTTTTTTCGATAAATTACTGGATTTCAATTTGATCTAATCTGTATTTTTGGAAATATTGGAAAAATAATATGATGAATGGGTATATCTACGGAGTCATTATGCGGATTTTACAAATTCACGAATTCGACCATCGTAATTTAGCCCCAAACCTTCTTTACAAATATCGAGTTTGTTGTGTTTACGGGTCGGCCTAACGGCCAACTACGTAAACACAATAACTTCCGAAAGAAACAACTTAGAAACTATTTGTAGAGAACTTTTGGACCTTAATTACGAAGGCCGAATTCGTGAATGGGTAAAATCCACCCAATGATTTCCCAGATTTACCCATTCAAAATTTTATTTTCCCAATGTTTCCAAAAATACAGATCAGATCAAATTGAAATCCAGTACTTCATCGGAAAATTACAGTTCGAAGGTTCATACAGAAATTAGTGAGGATGATATGATAAGAAAATCACAGAAATTTTTTTTTCAAATTGTTCTAAAAAGTTGTTTTTCAGTATCTTCAAACTAGCTGCAAAGTTTTATCAACGATATCGAGAAAAAAACCTCGAAATTTGACATATTTTTTCCCCATAACTCCAAAACTTATGATGGTATCGAACTGAAATTTGGTACACTGCTGTGGAATATGAAGCTCAAAGTCCGAGTGGGTTTCCGAAAAAAAAAATTTTGGAAAAAAATTTTGAAAAAATTTTTTTCAATTTACTGACCGTATGATCCTGACAGAATCTGCCTCAAAATTGCGCGTTATTATACTCCACCTAATTGCCAAGTTTGAATTCAATCGCTCTAGTAGATTCTGAAATAAAAAATAAATAACTTCAAAATTTCAAGTGGCTATAACTCCGAAACTATTCGATCAATTCGGCCCATTAACGAACTTAACTGCGGCATTTCAATGCGCTATCTACCCTGAAATTTTCAAGTTGCTAGCTCAATCCGTTCGACAGTTATCGTGACCACGGCCGGCCGGACAGAATCGATTTTGACACCGGATTCGTCATCAGTGAGTCCAATCTAGTCGTTAGAGACCTTTTTCGGCTCAATCATCGAAAATTACAGACACTTGGACAAAACGATAGCACGCTGTTCCCCTAGAAGATGCGCGCAAAAAATGAACCAAGTGTGCCGGTTAAAGGGCAACGCTGACTTATCGGCAACAGCCCGGACCACAGCAAATCGGAACTTATTTTCCTACCAATTTGCCGTATATATAGAAAGAATGAAATTCCGGAGTACCGTGGGCTGGGCTGTTACCGATAAGTGAGCGTTGGCATCTATCCGCCACTGAAAATTTCTGTTCGTCTGCATTTGTTGTGCGCGCTCGTACCAGGATGCTGAGCAATTTTCGAGCAATTTTATTGCACTTTATCTGATAAAGAAATAGTCATCGAATTCAATGTTGTCCTTCTACTTAGGCGAAAGGAATAATCAATGAATTAGTCTCATCTTTTCATAAAAGATTAAAATGGAGGCCACATATACGCGATCACGAACACGATAGCGATCACGTTTTACTTGGAGTATACAGGGTGTCCGGTAATCCTGGAAGAATAATCGATTAGGTCATTAATTAGGTCAATTAGGTCATGAAAATTTAGATTATCATGAATAAACAAGTTGAAAATTTCACAGTTGTCGGTATAATTGGCATTATGGAAATTCCTTGGGAACCCCTACCTTAGTACGATGTTTTTACCACGTTTCTGAATTGAGACTGCCTTGAACAGTTTAAAAGACTCTATCGAGGCACTGACGTGAAGTAAGCAGCTCTCACACGATCAAATTCGTTGTCAAGGCATCAAGTGATTCTATATTATTAAATGGCCTTGTTATAGAGGTTCGATATATGAAATTGAACTCACGATTTTGGGTAGTATGTATAAAAAAGAATTAACTGTTTTCATATGAGCCATATGGATTTGATGTTTTCAGGTTATATTTAAAACAACAACAGATACGATTGGGTCAAAACTTTTCGATTGTTAGAAAATAAATTTCCTTTAGAGATTCAAAATAATTGATTTTTTAGATTATTCTGATGACAGCATCGTCACGAGAATTCGCATGGAACATTTTTATTTCCATAAATCTAAAAAAATTACAATCGGATTGGGAACGAAATAAGCTGGCAACTTTATTTCTTTGCGGAAAATTATCTTTGAGCCCTAGGACTCACTGATGAAGAATGCGTTCTCAAGCCTTCCGTTGACAACATAACTTTCGAACGGATCCACATACCAAGTAACGAACGAAATCGGCCGGACGGTTTAAGAGTTATTCCCATTTGAAATTTCGTGGTTTTTCATCAATATTTCAAGAAGTTTTGATGGAATCGGATTAGAAATTCCTAAATAAGTTTTAAAATTCGGACGGGCTAGTTTCTTGAAAGTTACTTTAGAATTGTATTATTGCAATATCAATTTTTTCCTGGAAAATTTATGAATTATTCGAACTCAATTAGGCACATATCTTGAAGTAAATATAAATAAAAAATGGTGTACCAAATTTCAGCTATATTCGTTATATGAAACTGGAAATAGTGGAACAAAATACGTCAAATTCCGATGTTATTTCTTCCGTATCAATGTTAAGTTTCCTTCTATACGTTAACCTAAAATGAAATTTTTGGTATATATGGCTCATTTACCTTCGAAACTTAATGATATAGATTACAGAGTTTAGACCGCAGATTTTTGTCCAGAACACCACACTGTGCATGACAAACTTACGATCGATATTTGCAGGACCCAAAACGTTGATAATTACCTTATCGTGGAATGAATTCAGATTATTGAGTAAACAATAATCGGCCATATAACATCAACGTGTTCGATAGATTTAAGAGTTGACAATTCCGAATCCTGACCAATTTTAGATTTGGTTCTCTGGGAGATCGAATAGGTCGGAGGATACAGCCCGTTTAACATTATTTCGAAGCAGGAATAATAGCTGAATTTGATTGAATCGAAACTGATCTACAGTGATGCATAAGCCTGGGATATTCAATCTTTCACAATGCCCTACACGTCCATCTTAAGCAGGTTACACAATTCAATCACAGTTTGTCCTATAAACGGGTACCCTTAAAAATTCAGTTGTGTTCAATATATCTCCCTTTTCATGTAAGTTAGGTTGATCTCCTATACTTCATTCACTTTTATAGAGTATCCCGGTTGGCCATGATTTAGGTCTATCAAGTTTTTTTTACTTAAAACTGACGCAGGTTGGCACTCGTGAAATTTCGGCCATGTCAAAATAATTCTCCGCCAATTTCTACTCTCAATCTCCACATAATCATCTTGCTTGGAAACGAAAAATGCCGAAGGTAGTTTTGAAGAAGCAAAGACGAAGTATCAGGAGGTGCTATGCAGAATTGAAATCTGATATTTCTGATAGTAACACTGATAATTTGGAATCAATAATTCATCACAAGCTATCCAACATTTTCGTCGTATGTGAGTGAAAACCAAGTAATATGAATTTCATATGAATAGATATTTATTTTTTAGCTGCACGTCACCACAATAAGAAATATTTTAAGAGGCTGAGACGACAAAGAATTTCTTTCTATTGGTGCACCCAAAAAGAAACTGGAGACTTTATATCGAAAAAAGATCTGCAACGACAAATTTGTAATTATTATTAAAAAAATGAACACTTCTCGATTGATATACTACTCAGTTTTGCTAGGGAACATTTGAAATATAACGAAGGACCATCACTCTTTAAAATTATAACATCAACGAGTTACAAATACAGCAGGATAAATGAAAGCAAAATTTTATGTGAACATAAACATATTGTTGCAGCCAAAATCACTCTCATGCCGCAATTTTTTATAGTATAAATCGTTGGATGAAAATCTAAGATTTGTGTAAAGAAACCACAGCTGTGCCCAAGCCTTGTGCTTAGTCCTTGTGAAAGCACTCGAAGCACTTTTGTCCTCCTAAGCACTTCAATAAGCCGGTGCTTAGTGCTTGCTGCAATTGGTGGGAATTTTTTGAGAAGGCTTAGTGCTTAGAAATTTGAAATTCGAAACTGCTCCCAAGCACCGCAAAGTGCTTCCAAGCACCCCACTCCCGTATTCCTATGTCACGTATTCCGGTTGAAATTTGAAATTTCATTTTTTTTCCCCCATAATTTCGGGCCTACTGATCTGATTGAATTGATATTTCGCAACGGCTAATAGTAAACACAATAACTTCCGAAAGAAACAACTTGGAAACTCGATATTTGTTGAGCAGGTATGAACCTTAATTCTTCTTTCTCAAAAAATGAAAAAAGTTTTTAAAAATTTCGTCCCTTATTGGGAACTAGGGTTCTGAATTTCCATAATTGAACATCATCGAGATTTAAGGCGTTTTATGCCAAAAAAATCATATCCCTAAGAAGCAATAACTTCAAACTACTATCCAGTTCGTGGCTTTCGAATAATAAACTGAAATTCAAAAAAGATTAGTGTTGCGGTCCTTTTAAAGTCTTAGGAAATTTATATGAGCTAAAACTTATCTGTTTTCTAGATATGAATGAAACAAATTGAAGTTCTATGCTGATGTTTATTAAATTAACTTCAACAAAAAAATCAGTCTTTTGTTTCAGTCTTGGTACTTGGACCTTATTAGGTATAACACATCTTCAATACTAGTCTGGATCTTACTTAATAACTGTTTGAAAATATCTTTATCTCTTATTCTTGGAAAATCGGAATGAGGAATCAATAATTTCGGTAACTTGTGCCGTCAATCCATGTTTTGAAATATTTCATCCCTATTACTGCAGAATTACTGTTTAATAACTGTATTTTATTACTGACACCACATAAAACAAAATGAGGTTATTTTATAAATTGAGTCACTGACAATATGACCCGCCGAAAGCAATTAACGCCAATGCGCTTTTGTGATTGGTTAAAAATTGATGAACAAGAAATAGAAATCCTTTGAAAACATTTCACATTGCGTTATTTTTTCCATAACACTATACAAATTATTACTTTTGTTAATGAGTTATTCGATAAGTTTTCATTACCTATATTGTAATACATTTACCATGTTTTCGTTTAGTTTGCCAAACTGTTTCATACGCTGTTTTGGACATGAATGAATTCAACAAGCTGAGTATGATGTTCATTACTTCATTATTTTCGATCAAGAAGATATATCACAATCATCCACTAATAGAAGAGGTAATTTTTGGTAAACCCTTGTTCTTTGAAATCAATTCATCATGCAAAAATTCATTGCAAACAGAGACATTCTATTTTTTAACTGGAAAACAAATAGCTTGTGATATTTTTACATCAATTGAGATACATTTCCATATAAAGTCAATATATGAATAAACCAACTTTGTTTGATTCCAATCCTTGTGGCTGTGTAGTAACATACAATTTCATTAGACATCCCATCGTTTCAATTCAATAATGGAGGTTGTATAATTCTTTTACTTCAGTTGCGATTCCTTTATATTATATCAAATAAACATTAAGAATGGGTTCACCTAAGTTCGATTTCAATTTTTATTTTTGTGCAATTGGAACATCATAAAATCTATCATCTATCATCATAAAATAGAACCTCAGAGATGACTAAACAAATGTTCCTGTTGTGAACACGGTTTGGATTTTTTCTACAATGGAACAGATACGAAATAATTCACCAAATAAATGGGACAAAATTTCGTTTCAGTTTGTTTACATATTTATAACCGCTTTGAGCGAGTCCAAAAGCGGCGAGAGTCAGGTGATCCTAGATCTGCAATCTGATTGGCACCCTTAACGCCTGTTTAAATTCTAATTAGCTCGATTCATGTTCATATATGCGTTGACATAGATTTCCTAAGTGAATGGAGCAAGTGGTTTAGCTGGTTGGTCTGTGGTTTGAATACATGGCCTCATTTGGAAACAGCCTTTTTTTAGGCGCAACTACCTTAGAACAAAAATACCGAGCCTCTATGGTTATTTTTTGGGAAGATATTATGTCACCCATCAATGTAGCAGCCAATTTTCAACGAAGTCAAACTATAAAACGAGGGCTATGTACAGCATAATTTGATGGATACTTTCCCGAATTTTTCTTCTAAATTCCTGAAAAAAATTACAGCAGCAATATCCTCACAAGAGTTTTAATGGCCAAACTTTGGAAACTAGAAGAGCTGTGTTGGCCCATAGAACAGAATAACAGGATTGACTGCCCAGCATTGTTGGAAAAGTGACCAATTTTCACTACACGCTTAGGAAGTCGGAATAATTATTTTTTCATTTTAAATCGGGAAGAATAAATCTAAGACTGCGTGTACCAATTAATTTCATGTGTAATATTTATAAGTATTCAGCTCATAAGTGAGATGTAACTGTAGATTCAATAGATAAAGTGGTAAAAATATATGTTAGTTCGAATGAATAGATTAGGGGAATGAGATTGTATACTATAATTTTTTTGCCTCAGCTATCATTGCTTGTCGGAGTTTTTTGAGGTTGATTTAGGGGTCATCTTATATTGATGGATTTTTTTATTTGCTGTTTGGTATTTTCGTTGTAATACGGTATTGTTTTATGTATTGTTAATTCTCACAATTTTCCTGTAATTGTGTGTACATCTGTTCGAAATAAAGGTCTTATTATCATTATATATATATTTATATGTATTATTATTTTAATGCGGAAAATTTCAAGTCCCTAGTTCATTGATGACTGCAACAGACGATTCGAACATTGCATCAGATCTTGAACCCTGTGGGCATGATTCCTTTGTCTATGGAATATTTCGCCCAAGAAAGATATGAATTATTTCATAGAAACCATTGTATCGGTCCGGACCAATTTTCGAGGTTCTTACCATGTGTTATTACTTCGGAATCTATTGAAGCAATAGCCGAACACTATTGAAAGTGCCCTCTGATTTTTCTTCTGTTTAACCTATTCGTTAAACACCATTTTCAGAGATATTTTGAGAAATTGAGACATTCGGTAGAATTATTAACACTCCATTTCCTTGGAAAATTTCAAACAGAATATATACCTATTCAATGATGCGAAACTAAAATAAAAATAAAGAAACAATTGTCCTGGGGCAGTTATATGTACTCACACTATTTTATCCAAATGAACAGATCCAGAATCCTAAAGAAATTCTCTGGATACTCCAACCTTTTTGTATCTGAGTAACACCTAACGTACCGATTTTCGCGATATTTTCCCGAAGCGCTCGTGATTACCGCTCGCTGGAGATTTTCCGACACTTCGCAGCTTCGAGATGACGGAACCGATACGTACTGAAAACACGTCGCTTTCCACGCTTTTCACCCCGAAATCGACGCATGCGCGGGCCGCAGGTGGTTGTATTGGAATACCCGTGGCGCTTTTAATATTATTTAGGAACTGATACCTGGACTTATTCTCTTTTATACTACATCTGATTTGCCATGAGGAAAAATGATGGGAGAATTAGTTCAATTTATAAATTTTACATGCATAAAATATACCTCCGGGAAACAGGAAACTTTCAGATTGAAAAAGAAATATTTCGTTCTTTTCACTGACCTATGGGTGGAATATAACTGGATTTCAGTTATAAGAGAGCTAAAATGAAGATTGATTTCGATGCCGCTTGATGGAGTTTTTCTACCAGTTCATAGGAAAGAGGCAAGTAAAATGAAAAAATTCTAGAAAAACACTGCAAGAGGTCAAGAGCTTGAATCTGCTTGGTTGGTTTCGTTGCATAAGCGGTTACCTATTCACGTATTTGCAACGACAAAAGCTGCTTTACTTCCTGATGAAACAGTTTGACTATCTTCTATTCTCATGAAATTCTGCATTCCGAGAATAAGGCACAGTCTACTGAAAAAATTCAAATTTGAAATAGTTCCTGTATCTACGATGTCATGGGGCGAATTTTTCTGATTCACGAATACAACCTACTCTATAAATCAAGTTGTGTTCTTGGAAGATCCAATGTATTCATAAATCGATCTATCAAAGATCGTCAAGAGATGACAAGCTTACAGTTTTCAGAAATCCACCGATCCAACATATTTAAAATCAGTTCTAATTCTAATATGATTTTTGAATATTTAGTGTATAATTCCTCAAATATTTGTAGCGATTATCGTCGCATACTTCGGTTTTAATCGAAGTTGCTGGAAACTGTGAACTTCCGGTGCCATCTCTTGATATTGTTCGATGAATCAAATAAATAAATATATAAAATCTTACATTCCATACAATATTTCAAAATCCTAACTCTTAAAAATATGGTGCTCTATAGAAAACAAATATGTCGGAAAAATTAATATTCGTTACATAAAATGAATATATTGCGGCAAAGAATTATAATATTAATAATAATTATGATAATATTGATAATAATAATAATTATAATAATAATGATTTTATTGACAGGAGTACTAACTACATATAAACTAGGTAATCAACAGAGAAAAGACACTTATATACCTTCTTTACAGCGTGTAGGCAATCTCGCGTAAGTGAACTTGTGTGCTAGGAAATCCACACTCAAGAACGTACAGTATACCATTAGCCATAACAGAAATAATTAATGAAAGAGCAGTATACAGTAAATATATTGACTAAATAATGAATATTTGCAAGGCTACTTTTGTATGAAACAGCCCCTAACATAACTTAATTTACCCTCATACGCAGAAAATTTTTCATATTTTTCTAATTGATGAATATATCAACTCGTATATAAATATTGCAGCACACTTTTTTCCCAACCGGCGCGTTCTATTCCTGCAAGGTCAATTTCAAGTTTAAAAAGTAATTATATTCTTTTCTATTCTGATATAGTAGGTACTCAAAATGCTGTAGTTTCAACACTGCATATTTTTTGCGTGCATGTTTAAGGGGAACAGCGTGCTTTCGCTCGAACGACTAGGTTGGACTCACTGATGTCGTATCCGGTTTTAAAATCGATTCTGTCCGGCTGGCCGTATGTACGATTACGGGCGTACGCAGAATCCTATCGACTTGAAACTTTCAGGGTTGGTTGCATTTCAAAATGCAAAGGTAAAGTTCGCTAATGGAAAGAATCGGCCTAATGGTTTCAGGGTTAGAGTCATTTGAAATTTTGAGGATATTTCCCTGATATTTCGACAGAAACTTAAACGATTGAATTGAAGTTGGTAACTATAGTTGGGGCGTAGAAACGTGGAACTTTTCGAAGAATTTTCTTGAGATCGTGCTGTCAGTGAATTGAAAAAAAATATTTCAAAATTTTTCTCGAAAAAATGTTTTCTCAGAAAATATCAATTATGATCAGCTCTGATCAATGGGGAATATTTATTGATTTGTCCACAGATATTCGTCCTTGTGATTATGTTATAATATTAATTATGTTCCGAAAAATTTCGAGCTTCAGATTTCGCAGCAGTGCACCAAATTCCAGTTTGATAAGATAATAACTTTTGGAGATATTGTGAAAAATATGTAAAATTTCGTGTTTTTTTTCTCGATATCATTGTTCCTTTCGAAATAACCCAATAAATAATAAATCAATTATAATGAAAATTGGCAGCTCGTTCGAAGATACTGATGGACAATATGGGAAAAAAATCCAATTTTTTTTTCAAATATTCAATATTCTATGATCTTCTGATTATATCATCTTCATAAAGTTCTATATGAACCTTCGAACTATCATTTTTCGAGTAATGAATTTCAATTCTAGCTAATCCGTATTTCTGGGAATATTGGGAAAATAAAATTTTAAATAGGTGTATCTGCGCAATCATTGGGTTGATTTTCTCCATTCACAAATTCAGCATCCGTTATTGAGGTCCAAACCTACTCTACAATAACATAATCACAAGGACGAATTTCCGTCCATAAACCAACAAATATTCCCCCTTGATCAGAGCTTATCATCCAATCAACCAAAACACCTACACCGAAGAAGCGGATCCAAATAGAATGACTACGGCTGTTTCACAATTGTTATCGATCGTCAGGTCAACTTAACTTGGATAAACCGCAGAGAGATCTCTCGATACTTGTCACCTTTCAGAAGGACCGCTGCAGTATAACAACAAACAGCGCGCCATCTGCCAGGAGCATCTTGCGAGTCTCACCTTCGAGTGCAGAATACTTTGATCGATGTGTATGACGTTCATCCTTTTGTCGCATCAGGTCGCTGTAACTGCGATATTGCAGCTTCACAAAAAACCGACACGACATTGGCAACACTCGGTGTTTCCTCGGTGCTCCTGGCAGATGGCGCACTGTATGTTGTTATACTGCAGCGGTCCTTCTGAAAGATAACAAGTATCGGGAGATCTCTCTGCGGTGTATCCAATTTATGTTGACCTGACGATCAATAACAATTGTGAAACAGGTGTAGTGTTTAGTAGGTGTTTTGGTTGATTGGATGGATAGCTCTGATCAATGGGGAATATTTGTTGATTTATCGACGGATATTCGTCCTTGTGATTATGTTATTTATTATTACTGGAGCTCTTTCTTCTCCGTGCAACCAATTCCTACTCTACAATTATCGAGTTCCTAAGTTGTATCTCTATCATCTGAGTTACTCAATCAACTCAAAAAATCCTCAAAGAATCTACTACGAGACGCACCATTTGAAGAGTAGTTTATAAGTGCTTAATTACGAAGGTCGAATTCATCGATGGGTCAAATCCGCCTAATTATTCCGCAGATTTCCTGGTTCAAATTCTTTTCCCAATATCTCCAAAATTGCAGATCAGATCGAATTGAAATCTATGAAATAGTAGCAGACTGATGGTTTAGAGGTTCAAACAAAATTTCAAGATTATACGATGACAGCAATTTCGTTTTATATCCAAGTAAATCTACGTTCGAAGGATTCAATATGTGAATTTGAATACTTTTTCACAGATCTGAATATTCTTAGACCAGGGAAATATTAGGTACTATTGATAATTATTTCGTCTTTTTATTAGATGAATTCAACAGATTATAAATCATCGAAAGATCACCCCTTCCATAAATAATAAGAGAACGTTTCATACCATTTCGGAGACTTGGATAAAGTACCATCTTTCGTAAAAACTATCCGTAGCCACTTGGTCAAATTTCTTCTTCAGAAAATGTGTGAATGTGTGAAGTCCAAACAGTCACTTTATACATATTTTCGAGAAATTTTATCAATATTTGAATTCCTTTTTAAGGTTGATTTTCACTATACGTTCCGTAACCTTCCAGTATCCTTCCCGTAAAATATTATAAGGTGTAAATGAATTGATGAATGCACACTATACGTTCCATTCACGTTCCGTCTAAAGGTTGATTCTCACTATACGTTCCGTAACCTTCCAGTATCCCTTCCGTATAATTTACGTCAAAATTCAGTAGGCAAAAATGCCATCTAGACGAAACGTATAGTGTGCATACATCAATTCATTTACACCTTATAATATTTTACGGGAAGGATACTGGAAGGTTACGGAACGTATAGTGAGAATCAACCTTAATACGTCGTAGACATAAACGAAAATAATCATCATAACTTGAATTTGTCAAAATGAATTTATTCACGATAATTCTTGAAAAAAACTCTTGTCTTGTTCAACTTGGAAACACAAAAAAATGCTCTGATTCGACTAGTGTTGATCTGACATGTCAGTAACTGCTGTGAATATTTCAGATTTTATTATATGGCAGATTTTCCGATGCCGGCATCTATCCGCGAAAACTGACCTAGAACAATTACTACGTATTTTAACAACATTCAGACAGCCTTTCGGATCCAAAATATGTCAGAGGGTTTCGCCACCATCTATACTCCATTCACTTTCAAAAACAATCCCGGTTGGCCATGATTTAGGTCTATCATGTTTTTTTACTCAAAACTGACGCAGGCCAAAGGCCTATGTCAATTTCTACTCTCAATCTTAACATAATCATCACGCTCGGAAACTAAAAATGCCGAAGGTACTTTTGAAGGAGCAGAGACAAAGTATCAGGAAGTGCTATGCAGAATTGAAATCTGCTTTTTCTGATAGTAACCCTGATAATTCGGAATCAATAATTTATCACAAGCTATCCAACATTTTCGACGTATGTGAGTGAAAAGCCAGCGTATCTTTCACATAGATTCCCAAGAACTTTGTAAATTGAGTTAGTTGCTTTAAGGTGACGAAGGTTTTGTAGTGCTATACTACATTTTCATACTGGAGTATTTCAAGTTGTGCAACAAGGTATTTTAATGTCGTCTGTAGACTTATTTCTTGAGAATTTCGAAAAGTAGGGAATTCCATAGGTTTGTCTGTTCGCTTAGAAGTTTTACAGCAGGGTTATTCGAGTAGTTTTATTTTTTTTGGATGAACTATCACAAAGTAACGGACTACTCTATCCGTTATTTCTCAGTAAAATTTCAACACTCGATTCTTGATTTCCGTACAAGAAAATAGCATAACTGAATCTTCCAAACATGTTTATATACGTGAACTATTTTCAGTATCAACAGAGAAATTCAATTTTTTCTCAAAGTGAATTCACATTTTGAAAACTAAGTGATTACTACGACCTCTATGTAGAGAGGACAACGTTGCGTAGTTATCTGACAGGGAAATTACTATAACCTACCATTTTCAAAACATACACGGTGAAATGTGTCAGAATGTCATGGCCAACCGGAATAGTTTATAAAAGTGAATGGGGTATATGTCAAGCCATTACCTGAAAAATGAGTTAAAGAAATTT
Source organism: Myrrha octodecimguttata (assembly GCA_958510865.1). Lineage (NCBI taxonomy): Eukaryota > Metazoa > Arthropoda > Insecta > Coleoptera > Coccinellidae > Myrrha > Myrrha octodecimguttata. Next base: position 35,149,001 of record OY294056.1, read on the forward strand.
TTGTTTTTGTCTGTTACTAAGTGGACTTATTTCACAATGTTCAATTCCAGAATTAGCTGCCTACACCGAATAAGTTTATGTATATTCTGTATCTGACACGTATCTATCAACCTATTGATAGATATGTCGTTAAGTTCAATTGATTGCGAACACTGAAACTGATTGAAGCGCCTGCCAATACCATCTTGATGATGAAAATCATGTCCTGCATCCAGTAATAACGAACACAATATGGGAAATTAGTAACAGTAGATGGTTTCCCGAATGGCTATCCCATATGTGGTCATAATCAAAATCGGTTTGGAATTGAATTCTATAAAATCATTGACTACGAGTGCTGTTTCCAGAGGTGAGGGCACTATGTTTATGTTAGAACAAGGGGGACATGTCATTCTATTGATTCGTTAATCGAATTCACGAGGCAATTTACCGGTCGAAATCGAATTTACGAGTGAATCTTCATTAAATCACGTCGGTTTAGGTCAATATTGACGTTCATGTTATCGGCCAGAGCCAGTTTGAGGTAATTGAAGCTTTTTCTGCGAAATTTGTGGGAAAGGCTTCTCGAAAAGAGCAGATGTTACATAATTTACTCTAACATAGTCAGTTATGAAATTAATTTCATTTCGTCTGATTATCTGCGCGTCCGCTCCCGGGGTCAATCACACGAAGAGAAAAATGTTAACCGTCCGGTAAGTGCTCTAACACTTGAAAGAAAGAAATTCGAGTCTTGTAATTTTCAGATTTGTTTTGCGATCTTAATTTCTCAGTTGAGTTCGGCAACCGAAGAAATCGGCTGAATAGTTTCGAATTTGTACCGCCAGTTTGAAATTTTTATCTCCTTGATATCTTAGGAAGCATACTACATTCATTTTTAAAAACTATCTCGGTTGGCCATGACATTCTGAGATATTTCACCGTGTATATTTCGAAAATGTAAGGTTGAAGTCATTCTCCTGTCAAATAGCTACACAAAGTTGCCGTCCCTACATAGGGTTGGTAGTAATTAAGTATTTTTCAAAATGTGAATTGACTCTGGGAAAATGATGAATTTGAAAAAATAATATGTGATTCAATAGTTCCAAAGACCTGGCAAATGTTGAAGAAATGTTTTTCTTTGTTAACTCTGGAAATATTTCATTTGTAATTATCTATTAACTATGTTTCAGTTTAATATAAAATTCAATTTTTGTAGCTGAATATTTGCTGAACTTTTATTTACTGGTTTTTTTGACTTCAACTGATTAATTTTTTTAGGAAACCTTAATGAATTTGAAAATTGCGTTCGTAATCGAGCAACGTCATAAGATATTGGGTCGAATATAATATAGTGCCCTCGAATTTAGTGTTTCGAGTTGTAAAGATCTTTGATTAGGTTAGGTTAGTTCAATTCAGAACAGTGTCATTTCAATTCAGAAGAGTTCAAAATATAGTTCCCTTGACTTTGTTGTTCTGAATTGTAAAGGTTTTGGTAAGGTTAGGTCTAGATAGTTGAATTTAGGGCAGTGACATTTCGAATCAGAAGAGGAAAGTTAATTTGAGAAAGTACCATTGAATTTATTGTTCGTTGGTTTGAAGTTCTTTCGTTAGGTTAGGTTAGCTTGATTCAGGACAGTGCCGTTTCAAATCAGAAGAGGATATTAATTTCAAAATAACGTTCTTGAATTGAGTGTTCCGGATTGTGAAGGTCTTTGTTTAGGTATTATTAATTTAGGACAGGGCAATTTCTAATCAGAAGTAGGCAGGCAATTTAAAATAGTTCCTTCGCTTTTTGTGTTCTGATTTGTTGGGATCCTGGTTTGGATAGGTTAGGAAGGTTGAATTCAGGACACTGCCAATCCGACTCTGAAGATGTAATAAAATCGCACTGTCTCATAATTCAATTATATTTCCAATTTGACATGGAATCAGCCTATATGTTACAGCTCTCATTCATATAAGCTTGTTCATATTTGAAATGGATTTCATTATTCAAAAGAAAGTCTCGCGAGTGCGCTACCACCCTTATATTGATGACAGAATATCCTTCTAGTTTATGATCTGCTAGACAAATAAACAATAGTTGAGTTCCGATATTCCTGGCCAGTACTTGTCAGTGAATTTTGACAGTCGATTTTACTGGCACTGCTTTGGTAACTGTTCGTATCAGTACGAAGCGTTTCGAAATTACTGATACTGGCCAGTACTGATTGGGAATATCGGAACTCAACTATTAAACGTCAAATTTTGAAATAAATTTGTATTCTGTGATTGAAAATACCATTCTTATGTGAAATGCACCATTGAAATTTTTAATTTAAAAAAATTTATATCTCTTGAACTACGACTTTGCCGGAGTTGGGACTGGTACCAATCGATTTGTTATGGAAAATGGCATTTACAAAAAATTACGATCAAAATCGAGTACTGACCCCAAGGTAAAGTTTTACCATGTGATAAAAATTAGAGAAATCACCTTATTTTTATGGATCCGTCAATGAGGTACTAAAGGCAGTAAATTAAGTTCCGTGTACGCTTATGCGAACCATAAAATACACAGAAATATTTATCTATTCCGCATAGACCTCATGGACTTATATTAGGTCTATGCTATATCGTGATCAGACCCCAGATTTGGAGGAGGCCAGAAACTTACTTTCCATAGAGTTCAATTAATGTGCTTAGGTTGGTTGATTGATTACATATAATTCATGTATAAATTTGAAAGAAAACAAGAATAATTATGTAGTTTCAAGTATGAGAGTGGACGCGGATGAAATTGTGTATAATTTTATAGTGGAATGAAATTGAATATCTCGAAAATATCAAGTGGAAAATTACCGTTTCAAAAGTCCAGTGCAGTGAAATGTTCACGATAAAATTGCAAAAGCGATAATATCGCGAAAAGCACCAAATTATAAGAATTGATCATCATGTTTCTTCGAATTTCAAACATTGTATTGGTTGTTCTGCCAAAGAGACCACCGTAAAAGATATCTATGGTGAACTTGCCAAGGAAGTGCAGGAGTTTATTAAGCACAGTGAGAAATATTTGAATGCTTATAACTTTTTACCTGAGCCGAATGTACAACTTTTAGATTCACCCTACATATATTTATTTTTCATTCCAATATATTATTTTTCCATCTAAAATAATACATTAGAGAGTTTGGAGTTTCAAATACAATATAAGATTAAAAATATCCATTAAATCTAGTCAACGGAGTTAAGAGATTGTTGGAAGCGTACCGTTTGAATGGAGATTTGAGTGAACTATGAAATCTTCAGAACTACCCCCTTAATATTCACAAATCATATCGAAATATGTAATATAATAATAAAAAATATTTTATGTGCTTTCAAACTTGGATTTTTGGGTTGCTGGTTGCTGGAAACTGTAATTGCGCTTGCGACGTGCCATCTCTTGAGGAACCTGGATTGGTCGAATTAATGAATGTATCAGATGTCATATTCATATATACAGGATGGACAAAATTCGTTGTCTACTGAAGGAATCTCGAGAACTATAGCAGCTAGAAGAAAACTGATACACATTCTCGAGCTCTTTTTTCCTGACTAATCCGAATCTGAAAACAGATCCAGCTTATCGTTCATAGAACTTGAGTTATGAGCGAAAATTGAGAAATTGTCATTTTCAATAATGCTGAATAACCCGCTTGTTTGAACCCGTATTGGAAATCTGTTGATACATTCTATAGGCACTTTTTTAGGAGTTCAAATATAATATGACTGAATTATTTAATCCAGCCATTTTCGAGAAATGAGAAAGATTTTGGATTTTTCAAATGTAAACTAGAATCGAAGATCTCTTATCTTGCTACAAAATTTTTGCTCATATCAAAAATGGATCATATGTCGCTATTCACATGAATATTACTTGAGAAAATTGTCAATACTTTTTTCCTGCTGTTCTTTTCACTGTTGAATTATGAGTAGGCTGACGTTGACATAGCGACGATTGAATATGCATTATCTTTGTGTGAACTTGCGCCTTTATGATTGGAATCAGCGATTGCTGAATAAGTAAATATTTCTATGGTTAATTTGTCATAGTTCTTAAGATTAGCGATAGAAAATCTGTTTATTATCCCTAATGACCGTAAATATTGCTGATCTTAAGAACTATGACAAATTAACCATAGAAATATTAATTCAGCAATCGCTGATTCCAATCATAGAGGTGCAAGTTCACAGAAAGTTGATGCATATTGAATCGTCGCTATGGTAACGTCAGCCTACTCATAATTCAGCAGTGAATAGAAAAGCAGGAAAAAGCACATGAATATTACATAAGATAAGAGATCTTTCGATTCTAGTTTACATTTGAGAAATCCAAAATCTTTCTCATTTCTCGAAAACTGCTGGATTAAAAAATTCAGTCATATTATATTTGAACTACTCCTTAAAAATTGCCTAGAGAATGTATCAACAGATTTCCAATACGGGTTCAAACAAGTGAGTTATTCAGCATTATTGAAAATGTCAATTTCTCAATTTTTGCTCATAACTCAAGTTCTATGACCGATAAGCTGGATCTGTTTTCAGATTCAGATTAGTCAGGAAAAAAGGCTCAAGAATGTGTTATCAGTTTTCTTCGAGCTGCTTTAGTTCTCGAGATCTCTTCAGTAGACAACGAATTTTGCCCACCCTGTACATTCGAAGCCTCAAGATTATTAATGTACTGTGTCTGGTACAAAAAATACAGCACACCAACTTTAAATATACTGAATAGAAAATAAATGTTTCTTTAAACATACTTTTGTCCCAAACGTCGCCTTATAAGTTTCTTTCAGTCTTTTACCTTCTTGAATTCTCACTCCGCCTTCCAGAGAATATTGGACTGGTTCGAAAATTAACCTACTTATTCTTTTCACTGTCGCATAATTAATTGCATAGCCTTGACGTCGACTTATTTCCAACTTGTTGGTAATTGATTCAATCCGTGAAACCAAGAAAACAATCAAAATGCAATTATCTTTCAAATACATTTCTACATAGGTTGAAATATTTCCCTATTGAACATTCCTAAATCTTCTGAAATAATGATACAGTTATTTACTTTCAGATAACTCCTTTTCGTTAGTAGATCTAAGTATTGTTCAAACTGGGGGCCTATTCTTTAATCCCGATCAAGAATTGAAGAGTATGACAATAATTGTCATATGTTTATGACGATTTTCAGTTTTCTCGAGCATCTGCAAAATTTGTTAGAGTTCTATTCGCCATTTCGAATATGTTTTCAAGCAAATATTCAAGAAATAAACTGAATGCAAGATATCGAGAACATAACCTTGTCAGCGTTTCCTTCGACTTGGCAACGAGTGGTACAGAGAATAGGAGATATAACATTCGCTTGTCGAGTGACATTCTTTTCCATGCGCAGGTCCTGTCTACTTGTTGTTTATATTTAACTTAGAAAATCGATGCGAACATATAGCAATTGTAATACTCTTCAATCCTTGATCGAGATTCAAGAATCGGCCCCCAGGCTGATATCTGCCAAATGTTCCCTCATTTTCATCCCAAACATGTGTGTATGATATTCCCGATGTCCAACGAATTAGATGCATGACTGACAACAAATTTCGAAAGAAGAGTGTTAGAGCTAGAGGAGCTCAAAACATTCTCAATTTGACCTATTCATTTTTGTATATATTGCATATTCAAAGATCGATTTTTGATAAATGAACTTGAAATTAACGAAGCGGGCTCCTTTTCACTTCCAAAAAAGTTACTTCATTAAAGTTGTTGATTTTCATAACTTGATAATAATTATTATTCGATTAATGAATACTTGACGGTGCAGTTGACCATACCCTCCATTAAAAGAACATTACAATAGCATATGCCGAATTCAGTTGGTTTTTATGCTTTCACTTCTCCATAGTCCCATGCGCTGCTGATTGCATTTTTGCTTGCATGTTCTAGGGACACAGCGTGCAATCGTTCTGAACAAATGACTGTAATTTTCGAATTTTAAGCCGAAAATTGTTTCAAACGACTAGGTTGGACTCACTGATAACGAATCCGGTGTCGAAATCTATACTGTCCGGCCGGCCAGCCTAAGACACGATAATGCTGGAACGGAGAGAGCTAGCTCGCTCTAAAATAGCGCATTAGAATGCCGCGGTTGAGTTTGTTGATGGGCCAAATCGGCCAAATAGTTTCGGAGTTAAAGCCTTTTGAAATTTTGAGGTTATTTCACTCATATTTCAGAAACTACTGGAGCGATTGGATTGAACCTTGGCAGTTAGTTGAAGCAACTTTAAGCAAGATTTCGTTGAAATCGAAAGGTCACTCAATCTAAAAAAAAATTTTTCAACATTTTATTCGAATAAACTTTTTTCTCCTGAAACTTTTGTTCATATTCGAGAACAATTTCAGTGTACCAAATTTCAATTCAATACGGCTATTAGTTTTGGAGATAACAGGAAAATATATGTAGAATTTCGTGGTTTTCTTCTGGATATCGTGGTTTTTTTTCAGTATAACTCAATAAATACTGATTCAATCTAGATGAAACTTCGCAGCTAGTTCGAAGGACAATATTGTTCAAAATTTCGTGATGATCGTGTAATTAAAACAATTTGAAAAAAAATTAAATTTTTATTTCAAATATTTAATATTTTGTGATCTTCTCATCATATTATCCTCATTAAATTCTGTATGATTCTTCAAACTGTCATTTTTCGATGAAGTACTGGATTTCAATACGATCTTATCTGTGTTTTTTGGAAATATATGGAAAATAAATTTTGAATGGGTATAGCTACAAGACAATTGGGTGGATTTTACCCATTCACGAATTAGGTTTTCGTAATTAAGTTCCGTAAACACAAACACTTCCAGAAGAAAGGTCCTAGAAACTCGATATTTGTAGAGACTATTTCGGGCTTAATTACGAAGGTCGAATTCATGAATGGGTAAAATCCACCCAATGATTCCGTAGATATACTCATTAAAAATTTATTTTCTCAATATTTTCAAAAATACAGATAAGATCGAATTGAAATCCAGTACTTTATCGGAAAAACCTAGAAAAGCACTGTTGTGAAGGCAGCAGCTTTTGCGAGCATGTTCTATTGGTTGCCAAAGCGGTCATCTCCATTGAAAATGCGCATAAAAGCTGCTTCCTTCACGGCAGTGCTTTTCTAGGTTTTTTCAAAAGTTTCGCGTGCTCTAGAAATGTCGAACCTAAGTCATCACAATTTTGGTGCATAGTGTCGTTTTTGTTCTAGTAACCTAAAACTTCATCAACAGCAGTAGGTGTATGACTAGAAGAATTTCTTTCTGTCAAACGAGCTGAAACTTTTTTATCTGTATCAGAAATATTTGATAGAGTTAATGAGAGCAAATGCTAGAAATGTCCTGAGATAGGACATTTGCACGGCCCACGGGCACGTTTTGTATCGATAGTTGAATTTTGCTTTCTGCCTGATATGGGTTTTTTCACTCACGTAAACTTCTGAACCCTTTTTGTTTATCATTTGATTTTATCAAATAATAAACGTTAGTGATAGACCAACAAAAAAAATTTTTAACCCTCTCTGAAAATTTCACAGTTGACGTTTTGGAGTATGAAGATTTCGATAAACGAATAAAAAAATCCGTCCGTCCGCCGTCCGTTGTCCGGGGTTTTTCTCTGAAAGTACTGAACCGAAATCCGCAAAACTTGGTTGAAAAATCGTGTGTCACTCGGCATTGATCCTTCAAGCTTTTCAGCAGGATCAGTTTTCCCTGAGGGGCCAAAATTGGGGGTTGGAGGGAGAAAAAATAATTTTTCAAAAACTTACTATCGAATTTTCATGAAACTTTTAATATTTATTATTGTTGCATAACTCAACCTAAAAATTTTTACCCGAATGATTTCCGACCAGTGGTTCCTGAAAGAAAAACGCTGCAAATTTTGGGCTGATAAACCCATGAGTTATGAATAGTATACAGCGTGCCAAAAAAGTAACGTAACTCGTCAATAATTTTTGAACGAAGAATTATCAAGGAAATCCTCGCACACGTCGATTTTTAATTCCGAAAGCAATCTATCCTGTGTTTCGTTGAATTTGATATTTCTCACCCCCAAGGCCGCCCACGCACCCCACTACTTTCTTTTCTCAAATTGGAATATATGAGTTGTGATACATCAAAAGAAAGGTAATTGGATTACCTACTCAGCTATTCGACTAAAAAAAGAATTTATCGTCCGTTTTTGAATAAAAATGAGGATTTAATTTACAATTTGTGATTGGAGAGTACTGCAATCAGACCACTATTCTTTTAATAATTAATATTACAGGAAATCCACGAATCCAAGAACTCGTAATTCCGAGAGCAGGTCTCCCTATGCTTTTTTGAATTCTAAATCTTCACCCTTTACGCTCCACACCCCTATACTGTTTTTTTTTCAAATAGTAATATATGGATTGTTATATATCAAATGAAAGTACATTCCATTCCATATTGAGTGGCGTGACTGAAAAAGAATTTGTAAGGCAATTTTTTTATTAGAAAATTAACAATTTGTGATTGGTGTTCTTATTCTTAAAATACTAAATATTGAAGAATATCATCCTAACCGCCGATTTCTATTTTCGAAGTTTGAAAAATGCATGCAGTTTTAGAGTTGGGGGTTTATACCCTTAAACCTCAACAGTTTTTTTTCGGAAAAATATTGAATGTAATGTATAACATAAAAGGTCATTCGATGACCAATTCAGTTATGTGAACGAAAATGGAAATTAATTATTAATTCAATATAAATTACAATTCCATGGGTTCGAGAATTTTCCTATTTTCATTTCTATTTCTATTTTCGAAGTTTGAAATATGCATGCAGTTTCAAAGTTGGGGGTTTAAGGGTATACCCTTAAACCTCAACAGTTTTTTTTTTTGGAAAATATTGCATGTGATATATCGCATCAAATGTCATTCGATGACCAATTCAGTTATGTGAACGAAAATGAAATTCAAGTATTAATTCAATTCAAATTACAAATCCATGGGTTCGAGAATTTTCCTTAGTAATAAGGTGAGTGTTTCTGAGGCAAAAATTCATGTTGAGAATTGTACTGAAGTAAGGTTTTAGAGAATCTTGTAGAGGGCATTCTGAAGAGAAAAAATTTTCAACATCATGTGGTCTATACGTATATAGGCTACTCGTTTTTATGAAGTTACTTCCAACAATATTTAAACTGTAACAACGCTAGGCGTACAGATGCACATACCTTTACCCACGTCCTTCTTTAACCTTAATAGAAAAGTCGCGCTTGTACATGAGCCTAAGGCTATTTGATGCTCTACCCCAAGGGTTTAGGAGGACATCGAACTTGAAAGTTTTCAAAATTACTTGTATAATGCAATTGTTGACTGTGAACCATATCTTCAGAGGGAATTTTTTGATTTTTGTAAAAGTGAATTGTTTTGAGTTAATGTATTCTGTTTTTACGAAACCAGCCTTATTGTATTTCAATAAGCTTTTGATTGAATAAATATATTATTATTATTATTATCATTATTAATTGATAAGAGAATAACGGTCTGATTACAGTACCCTCCCAACTGAAAATTCTAAATTATTTCCTAATTTTTCAATGAAACACAGCACAAACAATTCTACTTCAAGCCACATCGCTTAATAGGTAATCAAATTACCTTTAATTCAATTTTTACAATCCATATATTTCCAGTACTAGTGAACTAAGAACTATCAAATTCAAAAAAGCACAGTATACATTGGTTTTGAAATCAAAAATCGACAGGTGCGAGGATGTTCCTCAATAATTCTTCGTTCAATCATTATTGACGAGTAATGTTATTACTTTTTTGGCACGCTGTATAAGTTTCATTTAAGATATCAATGGTATTGGGTTACTTAACTGAAAAAATAATAAACCGTTGTGTGAAATTTGCAGCGTTTTTCTGAAGTTTCACCTGGAAAAAAATGGTCTATTCTCATCTTCGTACTTCAGATTTCTTGCTACGGGGGATGCTTATAATACAATTGGCTACAGATTTCGAATGGGTTTCAGTACAGTAAGTTATAGTTAAATAATGTGATGCCATTCGGAAAAGGTTGCAGCCAATGAATATGCCAGAACCAACTGCTGATATACGGAACAGTACCATAAGAGGTTTCAATGAAACCTGGCATTTTCCTTATTGTAGCATTGATGGAAAAAATATAAATAATGATAACCTGCCCTTAAAAAATCGCGATCTACTTATTTCAGCTATTTGAATAGTTTTCCATCGTACTAATGGCTGTTGTTGGTCCTGATTACAACTTCATTTGCATGAAGTTTGGTGGTTATTCGGGTTCACAAAAACACGTAATGGCATTTTATACATTTGCTGTTTACTTTGTGTTCAGAACTTGGAGTGAACAATATAGGTTTATTATTTGATAAAATCATCAAGCGATCGACGAAACAAAAAAAATAACCCCCCCCTCCCTCTGAAAATTTTACAATTTACGTTTTGTATGTAAGTATGTAGATTTGTTTGAACTAATAAAAAGAAATCCGTCCGTCCGCCGTCCGTTGTCCGGGGCTTTTCTCTGAAATTACTGAACCGAAATCTGTGAAACTTGGTAAATAAATCGTGTGTCGCTCGAGATTGATCTTCCAAGCTTTTCAATAGGATCGGTGTACCCTAAAGGCTCGAAATTTGGGGTTGGAGGGGAAAAAAATATTTCTCGGAAACCAATTTTCAACAAACTCTCAACTTTCACCCGGATGATTTCCGACGAGTGGTCCCTGAGTTACAGAAAAAACACTGTAAATTTAAGTGTGAAAACCCCATGAGTTATGAATAATATATAAGTTTCTATTGTGTTGGGTTATTCAGCTGAGAAAATAATAAGCCATTGTGTAAAATGTGCAGCGTTTTTCTGAATATATTGGATCTTCTGCATATCAATTATGTTCGGAAATAAAAGGGCTCGTAGCGTTGATAATTAAGTGGTAGTTTTTTTACTATGATGTTGTTTGAAATGGATTAATTTTATCGTTAGATCTTAGTCTGATATAGCTATATGATTGATATAATAATTTGGTGAGCTTTTTACCGTGAATCCTCTATTATCCTTGAAATCAAATGAAGATGCCGAATAAGTTTGCAAAAATATGTTCAATCAGTACCTATATTGTATTTCAAGGTTCCAAGTTGATTAGTTGTTGGCAAAATCTTCAACTGCGGTGATTTATTTTAGATATAAAAGAGCCCAAATACAAAAAGCCTAAAGAGAGAAAAGACATCCTGGAGCATACAGAGAAATACCCTAAATACGATAATTTTCACTTTTATCTAGTCACCAGTGATGCACTCCTATAATAACTCTGACGAAAAAGAATAAATTCCTATGGAAAATTTGTTTTTTCGAAAATATATTGAAGTTGAAATTGTCATTTTTGTTGACGTCCTCAAACAAAATAAAAACTCCTATGTAGCTTTTTTTGTTGGAAGGATCTCAGATATGTGATGTATCCTTCTTTCACAAACTTGTGGAAGAAAAAACTATGAAAAACGTCATCAACAGGAGAAAATGGAACACTGCGTTTTCTATTTTTTCTTCAATCGTTTTACCCATTTGTAAATATTTGATAATTTCTACATTTTTCATTTCTCAATGAAAATTATCGGCGAAAGTGAGCTACTTAGAAAGCATCATTCTGAAAAATTTACACTAAAAGTTTCCGAGAAAAATCAAAGAGTGTTCATCAAAAAAGAGAAGTATTGTAGCCGATATGTTTGTTCACTACTGAAAGCAGCTGAAGGCAAAACACGATATGTCTAAATTATCAGAATATTTTTATAATCCTAGGATATTTTTCAATAAACTCATAAATGGTGACAAGGTGATTGTTGTTGAGCACTTAGCGAACTTCTCATGCTATTTTGATCAGAATCCGAATTACGCCTGCCTTCAAAACTCAAAAAACCCTCTCCTATAAAATCGCTATTTTGAACATAATGGGTTCTGCCTTAGTACCACCATTGTGTAAGGAAAAACCTTCATACCACTCGATTTAAATCCGCACAACTTTAGTATCCGTCACTGAATTTCATCCCTGGAGAGCTATGAAATACAGCGACATCTATTTCGACTGCGTCAACACCATCTGTTATTGAGGTAGATCGTGTCCTTAACCTAAAGCCGCGTACAGACACGCGAGCTGAGCGGCTTGTGAGGCAAGTTAATTGGGCTGCCTCGCAAGTGTAGACGGTTTTTTGAGCGGGAGCAGAGCGGTGCGCGAGCCGCTAAACTCGATCCATCCGATGTCGGTTTTTACGGCGAGGCAAAAGGATTCCCCAGGATCAGTTTGGACGGTAAACAAGTAGCGTTGGAATGTTTTTACGATGTTGAAGAGCACACAGCTGCGTTTCGTGACGCTATCCGTCTTGATGTTATTCATAGGCGTATCGTTTGTATGGAATAGTTCTAATGAAATAGAATTTTAATAAAAATGCGGATCGAGCCGTGAGATATATTTTGTGGATTGAATCGTATAGGATATTTTTCCGAATAATTCTCACTGAAAGAATAGATATAATGCATAATTCGTTACTTTTCATTCTGTCAATAATCTATAATCAGAGACAAAAAACTAACGATTCTCGCAGAGTTATACATATTGAAAATAATAATAATTACTTCGAGGTTGTTTATCAGATGAAAAATATCTTTAGGTATATAATGGTAAGCTCGTTTTTTTTGGAATGCAACTGTAATGAAATGTTTCGGCAGATTTGTCTCTAGTATTTTGATATAAGCATATTCATCAAGGTAGTACCTACTTTGAGTCTATATTGATATTAACCCTAGATGATTCGAAATTTGTGCCGTAAAAACTTAGAGTTAACGAAATAAACAGGGAAAAGCAACTGTAGTTGCAATTTATTTTTCTGATGGTATAGAGGGTTAAATTTATTTTAGCCTTTGAAAAAAGCGTCAGGGCACTATGAAAAATGAAACAGTTGTGAGAGAGTATGGATAAGTGCATTTTGAATAATATAACTATGTTACTTTTCCATTCAGCATGAGATTCGTGGGGCCACATCAGTTACTTTGAATAATCAAAGGGTTGAACGAATTCTGTTCTTGACTTTTCTGGTTGGTTCACAATGTGTATATATATTTCGTTGTCAAATCATTGTGAATAAGCTTATAATGTACAATATTCCTATGGAATAATTCAATCATTTATCAATTTTCCGTATTTCCAACCACATTCCATGAAAACCTACATTCCCCAATCATGCCCATTTAATAATTTTTATATTTAGCATCATTTTCATTCGTCATATCAGTAAACGTTGATACATATGAATTCTCGTCAAATAATAAACGTCTGTTTTACTACGCTGCTGTACGGGCTACTGGGAAGGGGCTCGCGAGCCACTGCGGCTCGACTTGGCCTCAAATCTCGCTCAAGGCTGCCTCGCTGTGCAGCTCGCGAAAAAATAGACACAGCGAGGCAGCCTTGAGCGAGATGTGAGGCCAAGTCGAGCCGCAGTGGCTCGCGAGCCCCTTCCCAGTAGCCCGTACAGCAGCGTAGTAAAACAGACGTTTATTATTTTACGAGAATTCATATGTATCAACGTGTACTGATATGACGAATGAGAATGATGCTAAATATAAAAATTATTAAATGGGCATGATTGGGGAATCTAGGTTTTCATGGAATGTGGTTGGAAATACGGAAAATTGATAAATGATTGAATTATTCCATAGGAATATTGTACATTATAAGCTTATTCACAATGATTTGACAACGAAATATATATACACATTGTGAACCAACCGGAAAAGTCAAGAACAGAATTCGTTCAACCCTTTGATTATTCAAAGTAACTGATGTGGCCCCACGAAGCTCATGCTGAATGGAAAAAAAATGCACTTATCCATACTCTCTCACAACTGTTTCATTTTTCATAGTGTCCTGACGCTTTTTTCAAAGGCTAAAATAATTTAACACTCTATACCATCAGAAAAATAAATTGCAACTACAGTTGCTTTTCCCTGTTTATTTCGTTAACTCTAAGTTTTTACTGCACAAATTTCAAATCATCTAGGGTTAATATCAATATAGACTCAAAGTAGGTACTACCTTGATGAATACGCTTATATCAAAATACTAGAGACAAATCTGCCGAAACATTTCATTACAGTTGCATTCCAAAAAAAACGAGCTCACCATTATATACCTAAAGATATTTTTCATCTGATAAACAACCTCAAAGTAATTATTATTATTTCAATATGTATAACTCTGCGAGAATCGTTCTTCTTTGTCTCTGATTATAGATTATTGACAGAATGAAAAGTAACGAATTATGCATTATATCTATTCTTTCAGTGAAAATTATTCGGAAAAATATCCTTTACGATTCAATTCACAAAATATATCTCACGCATCTCGATCCGCATTTTTATTAAAATTCTATTTCATTAGAACTATTCCATACAAACGATACGCCTATGAATAACATCAAGACGGATAGCGTCACGAAACGCAGCTGTGTGCTCTCAACATCGTAAAAACATTCCAACGCTACTTGTTTACCGTCCAAATTGAGCCTGAGGAATCCTTTTGCCTCGCCGTAAAAACCGACATCGGATGGATCGAGTTTAGCGGCTCGCGCACCGCTCTGCTCCCGCTCAAAAAATCGTCTACACTTGCGAGGCAGCCCAATTAACTTGCCTCACAAGCCGCTCAGCTCGCGTGTCTGTACGCGGCTTAAGAATGTACCAGAACCAAGCTACGACATACTTCAACCTGAAGTAAGCTAAAACGTGCCATGGATACCAACTTTCCAGCGACATCTAATGATGAAATCCACTGCGTCAAATTTCAACCCCGTATGGTTGGCTTACTATCCCTCCTTATACAATGGTACGACAGACCACAGAGTTGATAGACACACAACAAACATACCTAAGGAGTACAGGTTGGTTAATCTGTTTTGGTTGCGAGTACATAAATCATACTACCTCTGTATGAACAGAGTAACTAGTCGAATATTTATTATAGAATTTCCCTCACGGGTACACTGCTATCAAATTGAAATGCTATGAGTATAATTGGAGAATATGTCTACTAATTGAAATGGAATATAAAGGTAAATATGTGCGTTGTACGTTCAAAATTGAATATACTCCGTTATAATTGTTTTGAAGTGATTTTCAATATGGTTTGTTTCCGCAAAACATTGGGATGGAATTAACTCCAAACGAAAATGATTTATTCAATATCTATCCACTCAAATACTGAGTATTATTACTTTGTGAAATTTTGTTAAGTGATCATAGCGATCCAAGAAATCAAATGAGTTTCACTATTCAACTGAAATGCCTATAACTCCTTTTCGACAAACATGTTTGGAAATGATATAAATTATTAATGAAAATCCAATCAAGGATCAGACTTCTTGGATAAAGTGAGTCCAAAACCCTCTAAAATAGTAGGCGTGTATGAAATATTCTGAAAAAGCCCTTGGTCGAGAGCTTTCACTTGCTTGTTCAAATTTGCTGCCATAGCGATCACCTTTGAAATCGAAGAAGAATTTTCTGATGATCGTTCAATTAGATCAATAAAAAAAAATTCTAAATTCTAAATTTTGTATTATTGTTTTTCAAGTATATATTTGATATTTGACTATCAATTAATTATATAATTCCTCATGAGATACCGCATGCAACTTCAAGTTGCCATTTTTCATCGAAAGACTGGATTTCAATTCAATTCGATTTATTTTTTCGGAAATATCGAGAAAGTTAAATATTGAATGTGTATATCTGCAAAATCATTGGATAGTTCTTACAAATTCGCCAATTCGGCCTTCGTAATCAAACTACAAACTTACTCTACAATTATCAAGCCACTGAGTAATCTTGCGGTAGACACTCATTGGCTAGGCAGCCGTGAACACATTAACTTTACGAAGAATCGAAGAATCGGGATATATTTGTAGAGTAGGTTTTCAGTTTAATTAGGAAGATCCTATGCTTGAATGAGTTGAATTCGCCTATTATTCCTTGAATAGTTATACCCATTAAAAATTTTGGACCGAATTGCAATTTAGGACTTCATCGAAAATAATAGCTTGAGGTTCATGCTGAATTTCGTGAGGTCAGGAGCTTTTACGCGCTTGTTCAGTTGCCATAGCAGTCATCTATACAACTATTGACCCTGCCAAACGCCGATTTTTTCATATGGTCTACACGAAATTCTGCATGAACCTCAAACTATAATTTTCGATCAAGTAGGTACTAGATTTCAATTCGATCCAAAATTTTGAATGGGTATTACTATCTAAAGAATAATTGTCGAATTCAGCCCATTTGAGCATTTGACCCTCCTTATTTAACTGAAAACCTACTCTACGAATATATTCCCTAAATCGATTCTTCCTAGAGATGATGTGTTTACGGCCGGCCTAACCACTGATAGTGAACAGAGTAACTTCCAGAAGAATCTACTCAGTAGCATGATAATTGAAGAGTGAGTTTGGAGTATAATTACGAAGGCCAAATTGGCGAATAGGTAAAAAATATTGTCCCATTTATGACGAGAATCTAATTATAGTGGCTTGAAAAATATGGACTGGATTTATGAGGGTATCTCAAAAACATTCGATTATACAAAACAGCCAAACACTGACCTGAATATCCCAAAGCAGACTGTATCGATCGTTTGGAATTGTATAATCACCAATACCAGAAATAAAACTCGTTTCTATATTTGCTCAACTGATAAGTTCAACCGCATGCAGTTTGCACCACCGTTGGTTACATATTGACAAGCGATAAAATATCTCCAATATCTATAATTAATTTGCTCTGCCAAATATGTTGACATCCATGTTCGACGTCTAGATTGATGTAATTACCGTATTATGAAATTTGATTGTACCTCACTCCACTGTTACTATGACACTCATACCAGAGTGTTAAAATTACCTTCTATAGCACAGGTCGTTCCGAGTTACGTTGTACAGGGTTATCCACTATAAATATTCCAGGCCTAATCATTAATATTATTGACTTAACCAAAAAGGTTCATGTTTAATTTGTTGGGTTATGATTGAGTTGTCATGAAATGTTTTTGCGTAGATGTTTTTTGATCAAATATATTTTCTTAAAGTTTTTTTTTTCTTCATAATTAAGTCATATATTTTCGTTAATGTTTTGAAATAATTATCAATATTGTAGATATTCACTCATATTCATTGAAACCATTTAAATACACATTTCATATACATATATATCATAAAAATAAAACAAATTGAGAAAAAAACAAAACAAAATATTCATATTCATATATGTATACCTTAAGAAAATAGGAACATTTTTGGTGAAAAAATTATAATTTCTGAATGCATGAATAATTGGATGCACAAATCAACCCATAATATTAATTTTTCTCTATCATTAAAGATACAACTATGAAATGAAACAGAAAACACGAACCGTTATGCAAATTTTGCTAGCCGAGGATTTAATTGATTTATATTTAAAAATAAAATTTTTTCATGAAAAATTTTTTTTAACTTACCGGAAATTGGAATTCAATACAGGGTCTTTCACGAGGAACCTCACCCATATTTATACGGGAAACTACTGAACGTATTTTCATGAAATTCAGCACTTATAAGTATTTCACGATGCTGATGAAATCTAAAATATTTTCAAGGCATGAGCACCTCCGGTTTTTCCGGAAATGACGTCAACTTCCGTTTTTCAAATTAGAACACCATTTTTTTATTGCAGAAATAGATTCCTTAGAAAATTTCAATTTATTTTGATGTAACATTTTTCAGTTTTGGTTGGAAAATTCTCTCTGAGCGGGAAAATTCGAAAAAAAAATCGAAAATAGAGCTCCGCTGAAACAAGAATAACTTCGAGGTTTTTGGATGGAAAATTTTCATTTTTGGTATTTTTCAAGATGAAAGATTGATGTATCCACTTTGAAAATCGAAATCGCGATTCATACAAATTCGAATCCAAATTCGCCATCTATTTAGGAACAACCTGTAACTTTTTTCTCTTGCATATTAGGGTAGTAAAATCTAAAACATGGTTTAAGTAACAGTTCCTGAAAATGTCATCTTTTTGGCGTGAAGGGAAAAGAAATAGCTGAAAATTCAAGACGAAAAACAGTTTTTTGTGAATAACTCAGAAAATATCCACTTTAGCGCAAGGGTGTGATGCATATACTCACATTATTTTTTAACGTAGATTCAATATCTGCCATAAAAAAATGGGGTTCTAATTTGAAAAAATTGATTTTTCACGATTTTGTCATCCCTAACTTTGAAAGCGATTTTTTCACCCCCTGTATCATGAATCGCGATTTCGATTTTTAAAGTGGATACATCAATCTTTCATCTTGAAAAATACCAAAAATGAAAATTTTCCATCCAAAAACCTCGAAGTTATTCTTGTTTCAGCGGAGCTCTATTTTCGATTTTTTTTTCGAATTTTCCCGCTCAGAGAGAATTTTCCAACCAAAACTGAAAAATTTTACATCAAAATAAATTGAAATTTTCTAAAGAAATCTATTACTGCAATAAAAAAATGGTGTTCTAATTTGAAAAACGGAAGTTGAAGTCATTTCCGGAAAAACCGGAGGTGCTCATGCCTTGAAAATATTTTAGATTTCATCAGCATCGTGAAATACTTATAAGTGCTGAATTTCATGAAAAAAAGTTCAGTAGTTTCCCGTATAAATATGGGTGAGATCCCTCGTGAAAGACCCTGTATATATATATGAAACAATTAAAGTTATGGCTAGAAACTCGAAAACACACTAAACACTCAACGTAGTTTGAAATATACTTTTTTCGCCAGAACAGAAATGTGGGAATATTCAGTTCAGGATGTCTCGTATTTATATATTTTTTTCTTTTCTTGGGATTCAAAAGTCTGATGGTGAATCGAAAATCAAAATAATTTCTGGAACATCACAGAATTATATCCAAGAAGCCGTACTCTACACAAAAATTGATGGTACCGTTTGTCGAAGAGATACAGACAAGCTTGATGAAGCGCAAAAAACTCGTGAAAATAGGGGTAACCACAAATGCCGACGCGCGACAGTATCAATTATTTTTTGACCTGAAAGCGGCATCTTTGAATATGCCGACGCCCGACAGAAATGTTGTATGACTTAATTGCAGCATGCTTGAACATAGCCATATTTATATTTTTTTACCTTATATTAAAGTTTTGCTAATCTTGTGATTATTTGAAGCTTAGTACGCGAACTCTAGGGAAGGCCAGCATTATTTATGTTTCAAGATTCCTAAGCATCATTGTGAGGCGTTTACATGAAAATCGAGTTGTGCTCTTTCTTATTTCGCCTGGCGCTCTTATTTTTCATCTTTCGATATTTTTTGGCGCCCCTGCGGAGCTTGCGCCCGTGGCAAGTGCCACCTTTGCCACGCCCTAGATACGGCCCTGAATATTGGTGGAGTGTAGATCTCAAGAGACACAATTCGTATTTCCAATGGAATACAGTACAGTATATTTATTTAATTGAATTTCCTCCTCTCCTAATTTCAAAAATTCCTCACAAGTCACCCCTATCTCTCAACGTTTCTTCAAGACTTGTTCTGTCGACTTGTACCTGGAGAGTCACCTGCGAGTGGAAGTGAACATTTTTCACATGAGCTGTGAAAATTACTACTGCATTATGTAATGCAGCTTTGAATAACTCAAAAACGATAGAGATATGAGATAGAGGTAACACACATTATAATTTTTGAATCTGCACCTCACACAATTACTTCCGAAAAAAACAACTGAAAATTCTAAATTTGTGGAGTAGGTTTGGACTTCAATTACGAAGACCGAATTCGAAAATGATTGAAATCCAACCAATGATTCCGCAGACATACTCATTCAATTTTTTGTTCTAATATTTTCAAAATACAGATTTGATCGAACTGAAATCCAGTACTTGATTGAGAAATGATAGCTCAAAGGTTCATCCAGAATTTCGTGAGGATAATATGATTAGAAGAAAGCAGAATATTCAATATTCAAAATATTCAATTGTTTTTGAGACACGGTCATCACGAAATTTTACACAAGGTTTTTCATCATCATTGTAACAATATCCTTCGAATTATCTGAAAAATAACAAGCTCACCTTGGAAAAAATATGAAATTCTAAATAATTTTACCAAAATTTCTAAAAAATTTGTGCGTTGTTATGTTTCACCCAACTGCCAAGTTTCTACCCAATAGCTCTAGTACTTCCTTGAATATTAGGAAATAACCTGAAATCTTCCAATTTCTAACTCCGAAAACGTATTTTCAAATGCAGCCTACCCTGGAAGTTTCAAGACAGTATAGGGTTTTCCGTTCTCAAGTAATTGTGTCGAGGGCCAGTCGCAGGAATCTTTTTTTTAATTCATTTATTACAGATGTCAAATCTGTTCCAAGAAAGTGGCACAAAGACCTTAAGTATACATTCTAAATGATAACATAAAATGCACATTCCTCAAACTCAATACTTATTACTACTTTTGCGCGCATGTTCTAGAGCAACAGCGTGCTATCGTTTCGTCCAAATGTCTGTAATTTTTGAATTTTGAGCCGAAAATGGTCTCAAACGGCTAAGTTGGACTCACTGATGACGAATCCGGTGCCAAAATCGATTTTGTCCGGCCGTCCGTTCGTAGGCACGATTATGGGCGTTCGGAGAATCCTATCGACTTGAAAATTTGAGGCTTGATTGCATTTCAGAATGCAAACGTTAAGTTCGTTAATGGGTGCAATCGTTCGAATAGTTTCGGAGTTATAGCTATTGGGAGTTCATTTTCCTGATATTTCGAGCTCCATTGGAGCATTGAATTGAAACTTGGCAGTTAGTTGAAACATAATGACTCGCAACTCGTTCTGTCCTGAGATGGACAGAATTGATTTCGCATCGGATTCGTTATAATTTATTATAAACTTGTCGTTGGTTACAAAACTGTGGACCGAACGATAGCACACTTTTCTCTAGAACATGCGACTAAAGAATTCAAACACAAAACACAGCAATTGTGCAGTTACTGCATTACAAGTGCCACCGGAATGCAGTTCATAAAATGTTGTATTGAAACTGCACAATCTCTGCATTGGTGAAACTGCTTTACCAAAAATGCAGTCTTTTAAATACAGCTGCTGTACAGCTTTTGTACAACAAAATCGAAATGCTGTATGAGACAACGCTGTCTCTGTCTTTGATGTTATACCACAAATCTACTATGCCGGTTGAGCCGTTCTCAATCGTCGTCGCCGGCCATGCTGTTTTGTAACGGAAATTTGTTCTTTGTGTCGTTTTTGATTCAAGCTATTTAAACTGACTGTTTGTTTCAAGTTGACTAAGTTGCAAGTGCGAAAAACAAGTGTATCGACATGATAAATTCCCGAAAATACGAAATAAGGCAAATTGGGTGTGTGGGTAAGTCAGTTTAGATGATGCCGTTTCTTTCGGAACTGGATGAATAGACAATAGTGGAAAACACCTGGGTCTCTACCTGAACTGGATAGGGCCACTTAAGAAACAGAATTTCGAAGTACTAACATCAATGAAGGAATTTCAGGTATTTTATTCACACAATGTAAAACTTTTTTGGTGTATTAACTCATTTTTCTTCACTTTAAGTTGCTGTACGCAAAAACAAAGGGAGCAAAAATGATTCACCAACCGATATTGAAACAACCATCACGGTATGATTGAGAAATATGTACTCATTTTAGAGGAATTAGAAAGGAACGAGAGAGAGTCACCCAATAATATATTATATTTATAATGTTTGATATTGCCGGTATTTCTGTAAATTCTAGTTTTTTCTATTAAAGTCATGTTCCTAGAGCAATATTTCTTTTATTCAGTTGAATTTGCTATGAACCACATTCCGTAATATGCTCAACATGAACTAGGATAACCCAACTATTAAGACAGCCAGTATGTTTCAGGAATCAGGCTCAACGCCGTAAAACCTATATTTTTCAAGTAATCGCATTGAAATTCTAAACATGCATACTACAGACTGTCTTTCATCGACTGAGGGTAAATAGAAAATTTTATTTTTTTTCGCTTCAACCGGAAATGGCCGAACGATTTTTTCAAAGAATGTTCTGTATATTTTTATATATTTGAATTCCATGCTGAGTTTTTGGTGAAATGTCGTGAAAAATTAAATGATTTGAATATTTTTTTTGTGAAGTAATCAATATCTAGATACAGAAAAAATTGCAGAATTTTTTCTACCGTAAATCATAGATATAAAATATGCAAAAATATATACATCACATCATATAAGAAAATCAAAATTATTCGGCAATTTCCGAATAAACTAGAAGTCGTAGACCCTCTTTTTTCACATCTGTCGATGGTTAATAATTAAGTATCAATGTGCAAAGTTTCAATTCAATCTCTTAAAAAATAATTATTTTGTCGGCAGTGAGTCTTATTCCTGTGAGTCTCGTTATACAGCCGAGCTTCTGCTGTATTGTTGCTGCTTAGAAACTTCATATCGAAGTAGCACAGTTGGTGCATTATTACTACGTACAAACTGCATTACAACGAGGCATAGCTCCTCCACAACTGCTGTTTAGTGGCTGTACTTCGAATGCAGTTTGAGCTGTACAGTTTCGATGCAATTTCGCGGGACATATACGGTCCGTTTCGATACAGTTACTGCACCACCATCGCTGCACTTCAAGTGCAACAACGCTGTACAGTTTTTGTACCCTTGCTGCGTTTTAGTGTTTGCTGGGAAATAAACGAATATTTCATAGTAACACTGGATGATTCCATATAAGTTTGGTGGTGTGTGCATAGCCGTTGGAATTCACACAATTCCCGGTAGGAAGCCATCCTGTATATCGGAAACAACAGCCCTGAGGTAAATTCAAATACCATTCCCGAACTCGCGCATGTCTTCTATCTACATGCAGTAATTGCTGTTTCACTGTTTACCGGTCATCCATGTTGCAACCTAATTGAGAGTCAGAGTTCATTTATTCATATCAATAAACGATTTTTTTCCCTGTACACTCACAATGTTGGCCATCAAAATATTTTTCGATAAGACAGGGGTTGGATTTTTGACACGAGCATGAATAAAATATATATGATTCAAGCTCATTCATAATTATTAGCGTGATGAAAAAAATCCCTTTGTCGCTCCCTTATGAATGAAGAAATCGAAGCAGCCAGTCTGTTTGTGACATGTTATGTCTATAAACACGTTCACTCCAGGAATAACTGCCTGTTGGATCATCGCGTTTCGTTCACCTACTTTACCTACCATTCAACTTCATGAACAGGTCACGTGTCGTAGACTTCAACCCCTATCACACTATAAGTTTTGAGCGCTTACTATAGTTAACAAAAGCGTAACTACTTTGTATCAATGTGCAATATTCGGATTCTCATACGAAAATAATATAAGGGCCACTTGCATCGTATTACCAAATCATAGATTACGTCCATAACCAAGTTTTTGGTACGAAATTATCTTGCACCGTCACGTAATCCTCGTTTAATGGCCTTGAATGACTGTTAAATTTAAACCCTGAAATTTGGGGGAATAAAAGAAGGATTAATGGTAAACTTGGTAATCTAACCCTACTTTCGAGCGATTTCGAACATATTTGATATTTTTCTGGACGTAACGTCCAGTTTGTTTACCTATTTTTGCGCGCAAGTTCTAGGGGAACAGCGTGCCATCGTTTGGTCCAAATGTCTGTAATTTTGGATGATTGAGCCAAAAATGAACTTAAACGACTAGGTTGGACTCACTGATGACGAATTCGGTGTCAAAATCAATTCTGTCCTGCCGGCCGGCTGGCCGGCTGTAACCACGTTTACGGGCGTACGGAGGATTCTATCAACTTGAAAATTTCAGAAAGGGTTGTATTTCGAAATACGAAGGTTGAGTTCGTTAATGGTTATTTTCCTCATATTTCAGCAACTATTGAAGCGATTGGATTGAAACTCGGCAGTTAGTTGGAACAGTACGACGCGCAACTTTCAATAGAATTTCGTTAAAATCGTATGGTTACTCAATTTAAAAAAAAAAATTTCAAAATTTTCTTAGAAAACATTTTTTTCCTGAAACTGTTATTCATTCCCTGAAAGAATCAGTTATACTTTGAACTTCATATTTTACAGCAGTGTACTAAATTTCAATCGGAGACGGCTATTAGATTTGGAGATATTGAAAAAAAATATGTAGAATTTCGTGGTTTTCTTCTCAATATCGTTGTTTTTTTCGGTATTACTCAAGAAATACTGATTCGAACGTGATGAAGCTTAGCAGCTAGTTCGAAGATATTGAAGGACATTTTGCAAAATTTCGTGATGATCGTGTCATTAGAATAGATTGAAAAAAAAATTTTTTTTTCAAATATTTAATATTATATGATTTTCTCATAATATTCTCCTCATGAAATTTTGTATGAACTTTCAAACTGTTATTTTTCGGTGAAGTACTAGATTTTAATTCGATCCAATCTGTATTTTTGGAAATATTGGGAAAACAAGATTTTGAATGGGTATATCTGCGGAATCATTGGGTGGATTTTACTCATTCACGAACTCGGCCCTTGTAATTAAGGTTAAAACCTTCTCTACAAACATCGAGTCTCTAAGTTGTTTCTTCCGGAAGTTAATGTGTTTACGGTCGGCCGAACTCAAATCAGTATAATTCCAAAATTGATCAACAAATTTGGCCCATTAACGAAATAAGCAGGCGAATGGTAATACTGGAAATTCAAAGCATCTACCTACGTTCTCTTCTCTTTAGGTTTTTATGTTAAATAAGATGTTTCACTAAGTGTTGAGCGAGCAATCAATTTCAATAATGAAGAATGCAAACGTCTCTAGGGTTGCCCTATATTATGGGAATAAGGTACTCTTGGACATCAAAAGATGTAACAACCAGTGTTTATTGAATAATATCAAACCCAAATACATGAAGATCAACTGTAAACACAGTTCACCCCAGGTGAAATCTGCAGTAAACCTAGCCATCAAAACTTGGATCAAATTGGAAATGAAAAAGTGGTATAAGATAAGAGACAACAACAAACTTCACCTGAAAGTTATATACAGAGTGTAACAGCCAAATGGAATAAATTCGATAACGAATAAATGAGGGCGTGTTTTGAAAAACTCTCGGACACGTCGATTTGTAATTTCAAATGCGCATAGTGTTCAAGAAAATAAAATTATATAGGGTGTTCCATGCGAGCGTGGCCAATACCAACTTTCTTATTTCAAATGTAACGTAATATTATTTATTTTTTGGATTCTTCAGAAAATTCTAGACATAATTCATGTACAATGTCCTATACCTATCTTCAACTTTTTCGGAAATATTAAGTGTTTTCAGATTTTTTACAAAAATTAACATTTTAAATGAAAGTTATTTTATTTTACAAATTCGATACATTACATTCAATACTTATTTCCCATTCATCTCTTGATATGAAGAAACTAAGCAAAAACCATTACTGAGAAGAAATAAAAAAAACAAAAAAAAACCCTTAAACTTAGATGACCTAAAAAATCGAATCACACTTGCGATTATATCAGTCACGCCTGAAATGTTGAGGAACTTTAGAAGACAATTCTACACCAGATTAGCATGTTGCCAAGACGTTCGTGGCGAGTATTTTGAACATTTCCTTCATTGACATTAATGTTTTGTTTGTTTTTTTTTTCAATTATTAAGGAATAATCAGTATTACTTATAAGGTTTTAAGTGTAATGTACCGAATTTGTGAAATAAAATAATTTTTATTTAAAACGTTGATTTTTGCACTAAATCTGAAAACACTTAATATTTCCGAAATAGTTAAAGATAGGTATAGGTCATTGTGCATGAATTGTGTATAGAATTCTCTGAAGAATCCAAAAAATAAGTAATATACAGGGGGTTGCATTTGAAATAAGAAAGTTGGTATTGGCCACGGTCACATGGAACACCCTATATGTATAATATTATTTTCTTGAAAAATATGCGCATGTAAAATTACAAATCGACGTGTCCAAGCGTTTTTCCCAACACGCTCTCATTTATTCGTTATCGAATTTATTCCATTTGGCTGTTACACTCTGTATAGTCAATTGTCATACCGAACTAGCACTGCTGAATTTGATCACTTGGATTTTACCATCAGAGAAGAAGTAAGGATTTTAGGACAAATACAATATGAGAATCAACTCAAGAAGCTTAAAATACTTATGAATAGCGTGAATAGAAGTGAGCACAATTCGTTGAAGTGCGTGAGTGGAACTGATATGAAATTTAACAGAAAAGTGGAGAATTTCACAGAGGTTCAATTCGAACAAGCATAAATGAAATTATTGAAGAAAGGTTTGAAATATTGCTCCAAAACTTACAATACTAAAAACCTGAAATAACTTGCAGTCAATGCAGAAATAGCTTCAAGTAGAGTTGAATCTCTTGGGAATCAAAATTTCGAAAAATGTGCTAGAATTTCGAGAATGTGCTAGAATAACCTACAACGCTTCTTTTGTGAATAATAAAAAATCAATTAAAGTTTTGATACAAATCAAGGAAAAAGCTTCACAAAATGACTCAATTATAACTGAAGCTGAAAAAGGAAATACAGTGACGATGTTGAACAAAAATGATTATTTGACGAAAACTGAAAATTTATTTATCTCGGATCATTTATAGAACTCAAAGTTGACCCCACATCAAAATTCCAAACTGCGGTAAAGAAGACTATTAAGAACTTTTCATCTCAAGTGAAATTTTCATTGACCCATATGAATCCAAGAATACCTTTATTGTACGCTCTACCAAAAATACATGAGGAGAATTGTCCGATGAGGCCCATTGTTTCATACACAAAAGCACCAGTATCAAAAATATGTAAACTTCTAAATTCAATTTTCCGAAGTATGATTCAATATAACCCCATATATTCTATCAAAAATACTATCCAGTTAACACACGAATTACAGTCACTTAAAATTACCCCAAATACTAAGTTGACTTCATTCGATGTAGTGAATTTATTTCCATGAATACCAACTGCAGATTTTGAGAATTGAGTCAGTGAACAACTTCACGATAACCTGTCACTCACTACGGAAATAAAAAAGAGACAATGAAACTACTCGAAATATGGTCGAGTGGAAGAACATAAAAAGTCAATTCTTCAAAATGAATCCACAACTGGCTTCTCCACACCTTGTGTTATAACTTGCAACCATTTCATAGATTTGAATAGAAAAACAATCTTGCATGAAGGAGAAAAACACTAGATCTTCTAGAAATTTTGGAAATATCATCGGTACATAAACAAAAACTACCCATTGTTATTTATTAATTGGAGTTCCGCTCATCTCAGGTGTTAACATCTGTAATGTGACATTTGTGTAGTCCCATGTCAACAAGATATTTTAAGTATATGTTAGAGCTAATGTAATATCTTTAATCGATGAGATTCGTCAACGTGAATTAATTTACATCAAATCGTTTCTTGAAGTGAATAGATACCCGAGAGATAATCTTTTAATTATCAGTCAAATCAACGGAACAACCATCATGAATAACCCAATTTATTGAATGTGATTCCATATATACATGGACTTTCAGAAAAAATCGGAAGAATTGGTACTAAATTCTATATAAGAACGGCTTCTAAATCAAGAAATGATTCGAGATCCACACTAACTAAAATCATACCAATTAATGAGAAACAAAAATCAACAAAATGTGTTTATAGCTGTAAGTGTGGAGGGACATATATTCTGGGGCTACGTCTCGACCATTAGATATCAGAAAACGAGAGCACAAAAAAATCTGAGAAATAGAGACATACAAAAATCCTAAATAACGAACCATGTATATTCGACCATCAGGAATTACATGATAGATGGGGAAAATTCAAAAATACTGATGTTGGAATCAGATAATTTGAAATGAAAAATTAAAGAGTCCTCTTGCATTTTGTTAGATGGTGATAATAATTTTGCTCATTGTTCTGTAGAAATAGACCCTATTCGGCTGAATTTACTAATGAAAGAGGTAGAATTGGAACTTTCCAACCAAATAAATGTCAATTTGACCGAAGTCTCAACTCAAAACGAAAAATCGAAAGGAAAGTAAATGGATACAACAGTTTAAAAAAAATATATTTTCAATTATAGTCGAGTCTGAACCTTATACACTTGAACACTCGAATTCAAAAATTACTCCAGAGATCTCTAATTTTTATATGAAATTAGTTTTGACTTGTTTTCCCTTATTGCCGTAGCAGTTTTGAAAATAAATGTATATAAATTATTATTATTATTATCATTATTATTAATTCTTAAAATTTTTTCCTTTGTCTGACGAAAGATTCAGATTTATACTCTGAAACGTCACAGTTCGCTTCGTTTATTGTTTCTATTGTTTCTGTATTGTTCATTAGGCAATAAGAGTTTTCCAAGAAACAACCCTTGACAAATAGTTCAATCCTGCAATCCGCAAGGGAGTTTTTCGTGAAAAAACAATTTTATCCAATTTTAATAGTTCTGTTTCAGATATTGGGAAAGACAACCCAGAAAAAAGATATTTTAAATTGAAGATTGTCAACGTAGTAAAGTGTTTTATTTGTTTTTATGTTAATGAATTGAAAGTTTATCCCGAACTTCATTGCAGTCTGATTTCCGAAAAATCAATTTTTTTCGAGTAAAATTTGAAAAATTTTCGATAATAAATGTTCACATCTCCTCATTGTAACCCCCAAGACATTTTTCGTAAAGTCACCTATCGTTATTTCACAACAAATTAAGAAATATCATTTCGAATAACAATACAAGGCAATGTCATCTACACAGCACGGTTATTGTATCCAAATTGGCTCAACCGGTACCGGGTCCCTAACTGATGCTTTTCTGGAATTATTGTGTACATGATTGGATATTTCAATGAAGTCCACGCAATTTCCTGATGATGGCTCCTCAGCGTTCTACTCGAATTGTTTCAACTTTCAAAGTTACCAAGATTCACCCTCAAAATTTCTCTATGTACGCATTAACCACAGTCATCTTATAGTACGGGAATAGATGTTTCTCAATTTCCCAATTAGCCTTATTAAATTTTCTGGGAGCTATCATAGGAAACTTTATCTGTTTTTTTTTCGAACTAAAGTATGAAATATCATTAAAATGGTTCTGGTGTTTTGATAAATCTGGATTTCTAAATTCTATTTATTTCTAAATTACCATAATAATTTTTTTTTGGCCCATCAAATATGTTTCTAGGCAGTTTTATCGATTCAGAAAAAATTTGAAGACTGACACTGGACACCGAAAATGTAATCATTATGCCTTTGTTGTGAGACACACAGTGAATTTAACCTCAACATGGAAAAACTTAACATGTTCACTTGGAGCACTGATTGGTGTTTATGGCAAATTCACTCTGGTTGAAAACTCACAATAATTTAACCGACATTAACCCAGTATTCGAATCATTACTCGTTGGACAGTTGTTTCAGAACACTACAAGAAATGTATTGTTCTTAAAATATGACTGCTATTATAGAAATGTATACTCACCAACTTCAGCAATAAACTACACTTATTTCGCGATCTGTTTTTTCACTTCTTCAAGTTCTATTTCAACTGAAATTGTAATTATGAAACATGAAAGACGCCGACAAACAATACTAACAACCGTAACAACACAACGAGTCGAAAAACGAACTGAGTTGAACTCGAACAAAAATTCACGAGAACAATATGATGTCTGATCACATCTGCTTTGAAGATCATATTCGTTTAGAAATCAATACTGCGCTCATATTGATCACATATTGTTGAGGATAGTATTAATTTGATCGCGAATATACGCAGAAATTAGAGATTATTCAAAGGATATAAGAGATTCTTCCTAAAGGGAACTTTTCCCGAAGGTCAATTTGGGTAGAAACAGTTTCTAACACGTTTGCAAGCAATAATCTTCAGAATACTAGCTACACCCGCATAGGCCGCAAACTCACATAAAGGTATACAGGGTGTTCGGTAAACCTTGAGAAATATTTGTACAGGTAATAGGCAAGGTCATGACCACTAAGAATATCTAGAAATTTGTAGGTGAAATTGTCACCGTTTTCGAGATATTGAGCATTTTGGAAATTAGTAAAAAATCGCTACCTTTCCTCGATGTCTTGGACACTATGTCTCTAAATGGTACTGATTCAAAATTTTTTTCTGAACATTGCTGATGACTGGTTCTTTTTGGATATGTAAAAAATTTCCAGAAAATTTATATAGTCTTGCGAAAAATGGGGATGAAATGACATATTTGAATTCCTCCTATAATTCTTTCCGTAACTTTGACCCGATTTTCTGAAGAAACTCATCACCACGTGAATGTGAACATTCACTACAAAAATATGAGCACTATGTGCATTTCCCAAATTTTTATGAAACATTCTCTTATTATCTCTGAAAGGGGTGATTTTTCCGTTGCAAGAGAATGGGGACATAATTGTTGCTTGAAACTCTGATTCGTAAAGATATTAATTAGAATTTTTCTGAAGAATCTCAAGCAATGAATTCATTTTATTAATCACTATTCCATCTTTTTATTGCGAAAAATTCGCAACCAAAGACTTTTTTATCTCAAAATTGTGAAATTTGAGGATAGACCAGAATATCTCCCCATTATCTCGCAAATGAAATAATCAGAGTATATTTCATACAATTTTGGAGAGTGGACGAAAAGCGCATATTTTTGTAGTGAATGTTCACATTCACGTGGCAATAAGTTTTTTAAGAAACCCATGCCAAAGTTATGAGAATAATTGTAGGTAGAATTCAAATATTTTTCAATAATTTCATCCCCATTTTTCACAGAATTATATAAATTTTTGAAAATTGTTCAATACATCCGGAAAACATGAGTCATCCATCAGCAATGTTCAGTAGGAAAACTAGTCCGAATCAATACCAATCTAGAGACACGGTGTCAAAAACATCGAGGAAAGGTAGCGATTTTTCACGAATTTCCAAATTGTCCATTGTCTCGAAAACTGAAAATTTCTCGATATTCTGAGTGCAGCCGGGCAGCGCTGCTTTTATCGATAAGTGTTGTATGTAATTACCTAGAAGCGGTATGGGTCGCGACTGCCAGGCAGCAGCCGCCGAGATCCGAATCGTACCTTAACGTCATTTGATAATGTGCAAAGCCAACATTCTTTCATTGAAAATTGCATTCTTCGATATAATCGGCCGCTCGTAAACACAATAACTTCAGGAAGAAACAACATATGAACTTGATATGTGTTGAGTAGGTTTGGACAGGTTTGGTCCTGGATTACAAGGGCCGAATTCGTGGATGGCTAAAATCCACCCAACAATTCCACAAATATACCAATTAAAACTTTATTTTTCGCATATTTAAAAAACGCAGAAAATATCGAATTTAAATTCAGTACTTGATTGGAAAAACCTAGAAAAGCACTGACGTGAAATCAGCAGCATTTGCGCGCATGTTCCCCTTTGGTGTTATCCTTTGCTCATGCGTGCAAAAGCTGCTGACTTCACGTCAGTGCTTTTTTGGGTTTTTTAGGAGTTATTCAGGAACATGCGCGCAAAAAATTACCATATCGTGGAATTATGATCGTATCGAACTGAACCCTGGTACACTGTTTCGAAATATGAATCTGAAAGACTGTGCTGAATTTTTTTCGAATATGATGAACAGTTTCCGGAAAAAAAATTGTTCAGACTATTTTTTTTTTAATTTACTAGAGGTACGATCTCAACAAAATTTCGCGAAGAGTTGCGCGTTCTCACAGTCCAACTAAGTGCCAAGTTTCGATCCAATCGTTTCAGTAGTTCCGGAATTATCATGGAAATAACCTCAACATTTCAGAAGGCTCTAACTCCGAAACCATCCGATTTCGCCCATTAATGAACTCAACTGTCGCATTTTGAAATGCAACCTATCCTGAAAGTTTCAGGTCGATAGGATTCTCTGTTTGACCGTAATCGTACATACGGACGGCAGGCCGGAATAATGATAATGATAATAATAATAATAATGAAAATAATAATAATAATAATAATAATAATAATAATAAAAATAATAATAATAATAATAACCGTTGGTGTACAACTTTTATAATAATTTCCACCAATGAAATTGTGATAATAATGATAAAAAAAATTATTATAGTAATAATAATTTTCCGTTTGCCCGTAATCGACAATTACAGACAATTTGACAAAACGATAGCATGCTACTTCCCAGACCATTCGCGCAAAAAAGATTCATCTCACGTTATACAATAGAATGAGTTTCACATATATGGAATGATGAAAGAATGAGTTATTCTGTCATTGTGAATATAGGCATGCGGGGGGATTAAGTTATTTTGATTACCTGCACATTGACGCCTTTGTATTCCACAGGGGCGGGTAGCTTTCAAACCTAAAATATGGTTCAAATGAATGGGAGCAATTCAGAATTATTAACAATTGGTGCATCACAGAGGTTCCATCTTTTTCAGTTGCAATTCGCCATGAAGAAATTCGGGCATTGAGTGTAATTCAAAAGTAAAAATATTTGATTGTTTCGGTATTGACGGACTTATTAATGCTCAGGTAAAAATTTAAACACTTTCTTTGCTCGTTCACCACAGATATCTCTAAGGGTGATCTCTTCCGCAGAATAATCAATCCAATGTTTGAAATTCAAAAAAACATGATTGAAAACCTCATATACTCACTTAATTCTTATGATTTGGTGCTTTTTGCGATATTATCGCTTTTGCAATATTATCGCAACGTATAAATATTTCACAACATTGGACTATTGAAACAGTGATTTTCCACTCGATATTTTGAGATATTCAATTCCACTCCACTATAGAATTATAAACAATTCCATCCTCGCCCACTCTCATATTTTAAACTACATAATTATTCTTATTTTCATCAAATTTATACACATTAAGTATATGACATTATATGAAATAAATCAACTAACCTTAATTGAACTACATATATGGAAAGTCAGGTTCATAGACCTGAAGACCTAGCCTTCATATCTGTGGTCTGATCACGAAATAGCATAGACCCTTTTAATAAAGAACAATAGGAAGTAGCATAACGCTGTTCTACTTCGTATATCTGTGGGACATAATCAACCATATTGAACCTCCAAGTATGACTCATGTTAGTAAGTTTCTTCAGATAAAGAAGTCTCGGAACAAGTTGTTCTCTCTTCAAAGTGAAAGGGAAGTCGGCCATATGCAACCTCCATCCCGGACCCACGATTTGAAGCCTTATGCTCCTTCCTTATGTTCTTTATTCAGAGCATAGACCTAATATAAGTACATTAGCTCTATGCGAAATAGATAAATATTTCTGTGTATTCTATGGTTCGGATAAGCGTAGACGGAACCCAATTTAACACTTTTAGTAGCTCAGGGACTGATCCTTAGAAATGAGGTAATTTCTCGAATTATTATCAGATTTCATAGAATTCAATGTTGAATATCCCCAAAACGGTGCTATCAACAAGAAATTATAAGGAATAATTAAGTATTCTGAAATGATTGAAGATTCTTAGTATGACATAAGATAAACCTCATCTGATATCTCCATGCTAATTTCGAACCGTTTTCTGAATCCTTGAAACTATAACTCGCAAACTGTTTGAAGTAGAATGAAAGTGATTACTGAAGAATATGTGTCATATTTATAGAAAACCTCATAACAAAATTCATCTCATTCGGAGTTACCATATCGAACCCTTAGAAGAAAAACTGATTTTTTTGGAAATTCAAACATCCTGTATCTTTTTACTGAGGCCGGATCTGGAAGAATGGTAAATGAAAAAATTGTTCATTTGATAAGAACAATCTACGGTTGAAATTAATGTACTACTTTAAAGACTCACCCTGTATAGCTGTTACACGTTACATTTGCTCTAGTTAATGGTTAATCTATAATGGACGGTAAGGATATCAAATCAACATGAACAAAGATGAAATAACAATATAATTATAAGTATTCATTGACAAAAATATATTTTTAAGAAAAAAAGGTTCCCATAACATGGAGAACCTCCGAAATGACCCATATCATTTCTCAAAATTATAAATACAAGCCCCCGATCGAGGCTGAGTTACGAAAACATAAGAGCCGAATTCTCCATCACGAACGCCCAACTTGGAGTAAAAGTCTTCCTTCAGAACTTCCAAATATCCATTAACCCTGTCGGCAGTCGTAAGGGCCACAACACAGCCACCCCAGCCCGCTCCTGTCAGTCGGCACCCCATCGTAAAAGGTTCAGAAATCTCCACAAGCCTGGAATGAACAAGCATCCGGTGAGAAATTGAATGGACAGGAGATGTGTTCGAAGGTAAACAGGATTTGTTCGAGGTTGAGACCAGTAGTATAGGGATTACTTAAATAGATCTCGGGAAAAAGGATGAGGAACTCCTTACCACTCAGATTTGCGTGGTCGAATTGAATTCGGGCTGTTTGTTCACCAGTGAGTTGTGTTCTGATGTTTTGTTCGTAAGAAGTGAGGTCCTGGGGGATTCAATTCTTTTCGGATTATCTATGTAGCGGATTTGAGGAAAAGGTGGATTTAGGATTGAACTTTTCTTTAGGTCAAAAATTTTGTTACACACAAAAATATTTTTACCAAATAGTAGGAAAAGTTATCCAGTAATAAAATAATATGACGAAGGTTTTGAAATGCTAAATCATTGGAAAAAAATAATTCTGCAAATTTTTCCTGCAATTTCTGATAAAAGACTAGGACATAGACTCTGAAACGTTAGAGTCCACTTGTTTATCGTTTGCATTATTCCGATATTGTTCTGATGAATACATTAAAATGTTGGTCAAAGCCAACATTTTCTTCAGACAAATGGTTTGAATTCAGCAAGCCGCAAGGGCATTATCTATAAATAGCAATTTTAGTTGATTTTTGATTGTTCTTTTTCAGATATTGGAAGTGAAAACCGAGAAAGACCTGGGGAATAATAAGTTTTCTTATAACGAGGGTCCGAAAATCAGAATCAAATCAAAAAAAGATCATCAAAGCTAGGCAATTTGGGACATCAGCAAATCAGTGAAGTTGGAATGCTCTGGGCTTTGAGAGGTCCGAGAGAGAGATCGATTTGGATCGGGCTGACCATAGACAAGATACACGATATAAATATCCGATACTCTATAACGCACGGGGTGTGAAATGGAGAATGATTTCGCTTACACAATATGACGCTGAGCTAGAGATAAAATCAAGCATTTACTTAGAGAATCTCCGGGAAAATAACTTCTTCTTGGTATATTAGATTACATTGAAGTTTTGAAAATTGGTGATGAATGTGAACATAGCTCCAATATGAACATTCGAAATGATTAATCAATAACAATATTTGAAAAGTGACTCTTTTTCTTTCAAACTCTCTTGGGTCGGTTTCAGAAAGGTATTCTTAGCTCCAACTGATTTTTCCCTAAGCAGCGTACAGACACGCGAGCTGAGCGGCTTCCGGAGCACTTTAGTTGGGCTGCCTCACAAGTATATACGTTGTTTTTAACAGCTCGAGAGCCATTCAACACCGTTCAAACTTGCGAAGAAGCCGAATCAAATTGAGTAGAAAGTCGCTCAGCTCGCGTGTATGTACGCATCTTTTGAATTTTGTGCATTAAATGTTCTCAAACGATTAGAATGCACTAAATAGTGAAGAACTGTGCGAAATTCATTTCTGCGCTGCGATCCATAGCTAATATACATTCATTTAATTTTTTAACGCTCCTTCCAAATTACTGTATTTTGATTTCATTTTATATCTCCTCGTACAATTGATGGCACAACACGAATTTATCAATATTCTTTACCAGTCAACCCGGTTTAAAGTGAAGGAAATCCAATTATATTTGAAGAGCTTACGAAAACATGAAAAAACGGAAATTATATCTTCTGTTCATACAGTCTTTATATTCTAATTCAGAATAGATTCACAAAATCTGGTTTGAAATACTACTGAAAACACAGATTTGACTTGTAAAACTTTTGAAAAAAAAATGTATTTCAAACAGACTCATAATTATAGTCTATGGCTTCAAAATGATCTGTCTCATTTTTGCCGTATTCAATGGAATTCTAGAAGATCATTTCAAACGAATGGCATTTGGTGAAACGATGATGCAAAAAACCTTGAAAAGCACTGACGTGAAGTAAGCAGCTTTTGCACACATGTTCGAAGGATATCATCAAACGTGAACATGAGCGCAAAAGCTGCTGACTTCACGTCAGTGCCTTTCTAGGATTCATTTTGATGAACTACTGGATTTTAATTCGATCTAATCTGTGCTTTTGTTAATATTGAAAAAATGCAATTTTGAATGAACATATCTATGGAATCATTGGGCGGATTTATCCATTCACAAATTCGACCTTCCTACTTAAGCCCCAAACCTACTTTACAAATATCGACTTTCTAAGTCGTTTCTTCCAGCAGTTATCGTGTATATATTATAATAACTTCCGAAAGAAACAACTAAAGAAATCGATATTTGTAGAGAAGCTTTGGACCTGAATTGAGTAGGCTGAATTCGCGAATGGGCAAAATCCACCCAATGATTCCGCTGATACTTCCATTCAAAATTATATTTTCCAATATTTAAAAAATACAGATTGAAATCAATAACTCTTTGAGTTATTCCGGAAAAAACAAATAAATATCGAGAAGAAAACCACGAAATTTTATATATTTTCTCCGAATATCTCTAGAAATTACGGTCGTATCAAAATGTAATTTGCTACACTGCTGTAAAATATGGTGTTCAAGGTACGAGCGAAACATTTTTCAGGATTCAACGATTAATTTTTGGAAAAAAATATTTCCAAAATTTACTGACAGATCTCAACGGAATTCAGTGAAAAGTTGTGCGTTAATATGCACCAACTAACTGTCAAGTTTTAATTCAATCGCATGTGTAGTTCCTGAAATATCAGGACATTTATCTTAAAATTTCAAATGATCATAACTCCGGAACCATTCGACCGATTTGTCCTGTTAACGAAGTGAACCGGTGCATTTCAATGCGCGACCTAATCTGAAAGTTTCAAGTCGCTAGCTAGCACCATTCGACAGTTATCGTGTCGTAGGCCGGACAGAATCGATTTTGACACTAGA
The DNA here is from genome assembly GCA_958510865.1 of Myrrha octodecimguttata. NCBI lineage: Eukaryota > Metazoa > Arthropoda > Insecta > Coleoptera > Coccinellidae > Myrrha > Myrrha octodecimguttata. The sequence goes on from OY294056.1 coordinate 35,186,199, forward strand.
TTCGTCATCAGTGAGTCCAACCTAGTCGTTTGAGACCATTTTCTTGAAAAAATTTGAAATAAACAGACTTTTGGCCATGCGCGTAAAAAGGAAAGAAAATAGTTTTTCGAAAACATGAACACATCAGTAGTTAGATATTCTAGGAAGAATAAGTATTTCTGTGCATACGCAGTATTCTCGAGGACAAATGCTCGTATTCAGACATTCATGGGGATTTCATGAATATGTATCGGGAAAAAAGATTAGGAATTTCGTGACACTAAGATTTGCGTGATGAAACTATATTCGTCCTGTTTCTTTATCAGTTGGATAAGTTCTGATGTTTTTTTCGTAATGCGTTTAATGGGGGTTTTTCCTTCAAACGAAAATGCAGTAATATTCATGAAAAACCTTTAGAACATCACATTTCAAACATATAATTTCAATATTATATTTTTAAAAGAAGGTTTGATCACCTATAACTGCAAAATAAAAATGGGGATTTGCATTTGAAGGGATTTGTCTTGGGTGCACAATATAGCAACGTCGAAGTCAGCTTTCTCGGAAAGAAAAAGACGTCGAATGTGTTACTTTGCTTAGGAAAACAGAGATAGCTATACTTCGATCTGGTTAGAGTAGAAGACAAGACCAATGAATAGAAAAAGAAGAGCACAGAGTGTCATACTGTCATATTACTGACAAACCGCAAACGGAAATTGTTTGGTTATATTGACAAAGAACACGTGTGTACCACAGATTAGGAATAAATATTTCTTTATTCTATAACAGAAAAAGCAATTCTACTAAACAACGTTGTCACTTCGTGCATGCCTGGCAAATCCCAAACCCCAATTTTGAAATATGATTGTGAATACTTTCTGAAGGTTATTTGGGAAAATGATGAATCAAACCCCTAATAATTATGTTCGCATTTGCATTTGCACAAATAACCCAAATGCAGGAAAAACCCCCTTTCTCATGATTGGGCAAAGGAGAGTTAAATTTATTTCTGATTATTCATGAAGTGGATTTGTCGTACATCTCTCGACGAATAGATTGAATTCTGCAATCCGCAGGGTAATCCTCTATAATTTATTATAAATTTATAATATTTTCAACAGATAGTGCTTTTTCAGATACACGAATGAAAACCTAAAAAAACAACAAATAACAAGGTATTTGATTGCGAGGGTCTGAAAACTCTTATACAATACAAATGTCATGAATAAGTTGGCAATTGGTAGCCATCAGCGTTTATTCTTGAGGCAAAATATTTGCTATCAGGAAATTCATAGGGATTACTTGAATAGGCATTGAGAAAAAGGATGAGGAATTCCGTACCTCTCAGATTCGAGTGGTCGAATTGAATTCGTGCTGTTTGTTTACCGGTGAGGTGTTTTCATCGTAAGTGGGGTCCTGGTGGATGGTTGAGGTAGAGTTCAATTCTTTTCGGATAATCTTTGGAGTGGATTTGTCGAATAGATGGATTTAGGATTGAAGTCTTTTTTTATGACGAAGGTTCTCACAAACAATTTTTTTTCACTGCTAGCAATAATTACGCAGTAAAGAAATTATTCGACAAGAGTCTTGAGATACGAAGTTATTGAGTGAAAGTGATTTCGAAAATTTCTCTCCATTTTCTGATGAACGAGGCAGATATAGATTTTGGAACATTAAAGTTAACTTCGTTGATGGTTTGCATTATTTCGAGACTGTTCATTATGCAACAATTTCTCTAGAAACTGACCTTGACCAATAGTTTGAATCCCACAAGGGCGTTTCCTACAGGGTTAATCTTTGAGCTGTATATTAATTTCAACGATAATGTCCTCTCATCAAATAAAACACTTTTTAAATTACCATTTTTCCACATTCGGATTTGGTAAAATTATTAGCATTTAAATATTTCTCACTGTGCTAATACTCAGCTTTTTGCAATGTCAACACAGATATCACTTAGGGTAATTTGTATTGCAGAATAATCAATCCATTGCTCGAAATTCAAAGAAAGCTGATTGGAAAAACTCACTTACTGACTTAATTCTTATAATTTGGAACTTTTCACGGTATTATTGTGGAAAAAATATTTCACTACACTTGACCATGGAAACACTAATCTTCCACTCGAAATTCGTGCAATATCCAGTTGTTCCCATCATGAGATTCTACACAATTTCAATCTTGACCAGTCTCACCATAATTATTCTAATTTTCCTCAAATTTATAAATGAATTGTAAGAAATCACTTTACTATAACCTAAAAACATTAATCTTTCTTTCTTCAATCCTTTATATGTGCCGGGAATCTCAGTCCATCTACACATCTTCAAGTAATAACGACTAAGTCTGCCATACATAGCAGGTCTTGGATGCTCCAATACTCAGCCGGATTAAACACATTTTATAACGACAATCACTTCAGAATTTCAACAAACATCACTAAACAATCACGTAACAAATGGAAATCTTTGGTTTGACACCAATATTTTCCGACTCTTTCAATAACTTTCGGAGTTCAAAAATGGGACGCGTGGAAAGTAGTCATCACGCCGTGACGACCATTTTCGAACCCCAAAAACATTAATTGAACTCTAGAATTCTATGGAAAGCCTGGTTCATAGACTTGAACTATGTCTGTAGTCTGGTCACGAAATAGCATAGATCTAATATTTGGTCTATGCGAAATAGATAAATATTTATAGTCCGTTTCGGAATGATTGACATCTCGGGTTGCTGTGGAAACTCGAAATTATGTTGGTAATAGACAACATAAAAACACTTTGTAACATTTGTCTTGCAGGATTCATGTTGGTATTGAGAATAATACTGACTTATGACTTAATCAAATTTGAGTTAAGTTACTGGAAATATTTGAAATTTATTTCTGATTGTGTTTGTTCTTGATTCAATCGACAAATAAGTTTTGGATTTTAGTATTTCTTAAACCTTACCAAATTTAAAATGGCTGGAATTCTTCAAGATACCTTTCGCCTAACTACAAGAGAACGTGGGGCAGTGTACCGATGTTACTGCGAGTTTTTCAGGGATTCATCAGATATTTCTGGTGGTATTAATCGCGTTTCGCTAGTTTTTCAGGTAACGAAGTATTTGACTATTCAAGCAAGGTGTTTTCTGATTAATAATTAAGTCTTAAAATTTTAGATTTCTCCAAGTACTGTCCGAAGAATTTTGAAGAAAAAATAAGGCAGTTCAGTACAGCCAGGAGTTAGCAGTGAAAGAAAACCTATTCCACATGATTATACCTTCAAAGAGTCGTTAAACGACGTTATTCATTCGAAAATCAAAAGCAATGAATATATCAGTTTGGATATAATTCTTATTCTATTCTTTTCCTTACTAAATTCTGAGAAAAAATACCACAGGGCTAGAACTTGGATGAATTTCTAATAGTCATCAGGAATACAAAGATTGCTGAAGAGTGGAATGTTTATTGAGCAAGAACTTCAAGTGATCTTCGATTACCTAAGTTATCATTATTAAATGAATGATATTTCAAAATTGGAGTTTCTCGAAAGCCTGAATGATTTCATGTTGAAGCATTCCACGCTATTTCCATCAACAATCCTGAATTTCCATGATTGATCTGCAGTGAAATAATAATAATAATAATAATAATAATAATAATAATATTGTCTTTATTTCACCAAATTGAACCTCAAGGGGAAGTTCACCAAGAAGGTGCTCTACCACTTAACCCTTGTTACATAAATAATTGAATTCGAATGATCATTGAAAAACAAAAAAAGGAGAATATAATGGAAATGAACAAAATAAAGCAGAACTAAGATAATAATAGAAAAAAAGCATTCAAGACATTGAGTACTACTATAGTTTCTGTAGACAATCAGGAACTTTATACATTTATCGTACGGAAAAGATGAGCCCTGATTTCTTTCCTAAATCTAACCATTGTGAATTTTTTATATTCGGTTGGAACCTCATTGTAAAACTTCACTATATTATAAGAGAAACTTCTTTGAAAGATCGATGTTCTGTGCTGGGGACAAGAAAGCAGATTCCTATGCCTCACGTTCAAGTTATGAATATCAGTTCATAATGTGGCTGTGTATTTTCAGTCGTCAGTTTAGCTGTATGCCTTTCGGCATTTGAAACAAAGTTTGAAAATTTGTCAATGCAACAATGATGAAAATGATATACTACCGCTGTACAGGTTTAGAGCATCAGAGTATTATAAACATTCTCAACAATTTCAAATCAAATTTGCCTTATAGAAATAATTTTATAACTTATATTAGTATATTTCAATCTATGATCAACACACAGAAACTAGAAATAAAGCCGCGACTAGACTTTCATGGCCTGCTCTGATGTCAATAATTTTGAAATGAACTATATGGGTATTCTTTGTTTCGGGTGGAGGTGAGCGTAGTTTAATTTACAGTCTTTTCTAGCTCAGGGGAGGATCCACGAAAAAATGACATTTTTATCAGATTTTATAACATTCACAGTTGAATATCTAGAAAACGGTTCGTTTAAGAAGAAATATTAAAAATTAATTGAGTCTTCTTATAGTTCTATGAATCGGGGGTCTATAACCAGAAAACTGTTTGAAGTTAGATGATATTGATAACTGTAGAATACTTGTCATAGTCATACTAAAATTCCTTTCATTCGAAGTAACCATGTCGAAGGTACAAAAGAGAGACTGTTTTTTTTTGAAATTTCAACAGCCTATATTTTTTCACCGGGGCTGAATCAGGACAAATGGTAAAAAAAGTGTTTTTTCTGTGACGGGAAATAAATTTGACATTTTATCTCTGTTGACAGATAACAAAATATAACTTTTCACGATTTTACTTTTTTCCCCGGAAAAAAGTGAGTACTTTTTCCCCGATATATATATACATATAGATGAAGGAAGATATTTGATATGTTGCTGTTGATGGCTTTTGTTGTTGTGCCAGTTCCGAAAAATAAGCCAATAACACTTTCCGAGAAAGAACTGCATTTCTTTTTCATTTTCCTTTCCTTAAATATTGAATACGGGGTTTCGTAAATTTTCCGCGATTTAACTGGTAATAATTTTCGTGACGCAACTTTCTCTGCTTCTATCAACTCCGGTGGAGTCAGGGAAAACTCGGAATCGGACTTTAACTTCATATTATTGGAAATAACTACTAAACAATTACTGAGTTCGCAGTTTTTGAATCAAATCACAAAATTAAATTCACAGATATTTGGTTACTTTGAAATTTTCCTTAGCAACGCAGGTCTAATTTTCGCTATAACTACAACAGCTTACTAGTTTAAAAATTCAAATTTCATATCGATAACATTCTGACTTTAATATATTGTAATAATTTATTCTTTCACTATTAGATTGTCGTTTTTCCTGTCACAGAAAAAAAAAGTATATTATACACGGGAAAAATATTAGATTTTAGCTCTAAGTTAACCACGAGCTAAAATCTAATAGTTTTTTCCCTTGTATAATATAATAAATAACTATTTCAGTCACACATCAGGGTGTCCAAACTTTTTTTTTTTGAACCTGAGAATTAAAATACATTTTATACATGTCTTTACCACAAAAATATCAACGGTTTTCGAGATATTCTGCCTGACATGTTTTTCTCACCAATATTCGTCACTCAGAGTATATGCGATTATTAAGTTGTGCAAAGTGCCATTGAATTTATTTTGGTCAAATATTGCACATTGGTTACTCTCTCGAACGAAATATCTGAAATCGGACTGGGATGAACAGGTTATGAAAACCAGCCTGCTGCATCTTGGAATTAAAAATTAGCTTTATTTCAAATGAAACACCCTATATTTTATCGATCCATAAAAAGCACAAAAAAAGCTCTTAAAATTTCGTCTGGTAGTCCTTATGGTTAATTTCACTTGTTTTCCTTAAACTGCTGTTTCTTCTGGAGAGTATTTTTATGCCATACTATTTAAATAAGATGTTAATCGTGGAGAGCGCTAAACTCCAAAGAGAACAATTCGGACGACATTTCGACTTCTATGGGAGAAATTCGCGGAAAAAAGATCACCAGTAGACCCAAAAACGTGAGGTTTTGACATTGCGGAGTATTTCAAAAAAAATCTGAAAATCGAAGAAGTAAGCGACCGATCTTGGCTCCTGCCCTTTTTTGCAACTCGATAATCTCTTTTACTAGGTTTTTTGCATTTTCCGTCGTAAAAGATCAGTCCAAAAAGGGTTATTTTTCGCTAAGAGTACAAAATATTATTGAAGGTTGATATTGAAACATTTGTTTTAGATGTGTTCCATGTTGTTCATGTTTGAAAGATTGTTCTAGCCTGTGCAAGATAGCTGGTGTAATCTACGAAGAGTATCCGTTATTCTATCCCACATCTTTTCGAGAGAAGTTGGTGGCTCGCGTGAATCATTGCATCCCCATATTTAAAAAATAATTTTGTTGAATCAGGAAAATATTTTAAATTTGTCGAGTGCTAGTAATAATCAAACATCATAGAAAACCAGGTTTCCATCTGTTTCCTAACTAGAGATATGGAACACCGCGCTCAATATCACTGAATTTTTAATAGTTCGTTTTCAGATATTGGAAGCGGAAACCTTACAAAAAACTGAAGAATGAGGTAATGGATTACGAGAGTCCGAAAATTATTGGAATAATGCACAAATATCATGAAAGCTAAGGTATTTGTAGCCATCAGGGTTTATTATTGACAAATGTTGTTATCAGAAAATTTTTAGGGATTACTTAAATGGGTATCGATCAAAAAAGATGAGGAATTCCGTGATACACAGATTTGCGTGGTCGAATTGGATCCTGGTTGATCGGCAAAAAAGAGTTCAATTCTCTTCGGATTATCTATGGATTGGATTTGTCGAATAGCTGGATTTAGGATCGCAAGTTTCTGAATGTGACGAATGTCCTTCAATAAAAATGTTATTTTTCATCAAATGCAGTAATAAGATCATTTGCAAAAGCATTGAAATACAAAATGATTAGAAAATAGTTTCACAAATTTTGACTTTATTGTCTGATAATACAGTCTGATAAAGAATCTGAAATTTACAGTTAACTTCGTTGATAGTTTGCTGCTTCCGATATTGTTCATAGGGCACCCTATTTTTTGGAACTGTTCTTGACAAAAAGTTTGAATACCGAAATCGACGAAGGAGTTTCCTATGAATAACAATCTTCAATAGTTTTTTTTTTCAGATATTGAGAGTGAGAACCTAAAAAAACTGAAAATAATGTCATTGATTACGATTCCTTAGAATTAGTAAAAATGTCATTGAAGCTAGACAGTTTTAGGCATCAGCATAAGTTGAAAGCTGGTATCGGGAAATCGTCCAACAAATCAAATCGAAGTCAGTTCTTTTTCATAGAAGATAAGAACTCAAACCTAAAATTTTCAGAGAGTTCAAGAAAAATTCTAGAAATGAAGTGAAGTGAATTCATTAGCTTTTTAACGGAAAGGGTGTTTGCTAGAATATCGAGTAGAATTATCTGAAATATGGTTCCGAAAATGCTTCGTTTCAGAGATACATTGTGTCAAAGTCAAAAAAATTTTCAGGGTTCAATTATCATAGCACCTGAATTCCTCGAAACATTCAATCGAAATTTAACATGGATTTACCTTGTTTGAAAATGTCGATAAACTGTGGAATTCTCCTCTTTTTCTTTCCGCTACTCACGGTTTATAATTACCACAATATTTTGAAATCTGCTACCGTTTTTGTTCGAAAATCTATCCTAGTCTTCAGGAATACCAGAATTATTCTCAACCCATAGGTTTATCGAGACAATGCATGAATGAAAATAATGAGAAATGAAATTCATGTCATCTCAGAAATGTTAGCTGATACGAAAAATTTTCACGTTTCAAATGCAAGAAAGATTCGAATTCAAAAATTTATGAACCTTCCGTAAAACCATAAAGCTTACCATAACGTGGTGTGCTGAGGATAACTTTCGAATTTACATATCACATTTACTTGTATTAGGCGCTAGAAGCTTGTTGAAACAAAAGTTTTTGATTAATCCGTCAATAAGAACTTCCTCACGAGTTTCATTGAATTCTGACGATCTTGGAAATATTAACTTCCAAAGTTTCATATTTAAATCCCCAATTTTAAGCACTAAGGTTCCCCAATTAGTTCGTCTTCGAACTCCAGCGTTGTCTTATTATTTTTTATTGTTACTGGGCGCAAAGGCATACTATTGAATTATTCTATATATCTCATCAGTTTCCATAATTGGTACACAGAGTAAGATATAATTTGAAAAGTTTTGAGTAAAATATATTACTGAAATTCATGATTAGGTACAATAAAACCTGTTTCGAGTGAGAATTTCACGAAACTCACCATCGGAGATATCAGGAATCAATATAATTAAATCTTATGTGTTGTAAGTCAGTTTTAAAAATACTTTCATTTATTTCCTGTACTCCGCTCAAGAGTATGTACTATTATTCCGACGATGAGAATCAACTATGAAAAATCTCCGGATTAATTCAGTTCTGTCCGCCACAATCAATGAATAAGATATTTCCAATATGGTATTTCCCTGAAATCTATAGAAATATATCAGGGGCGTGAAAAAAAATGTGGAAACTCTCTCTTTTTTTCTCTTGTGAACATTTCGACTAGGGTCGGGGTCTTCATCAGGGATCTCGAAAATGCACATGAATAAGAAAGACAGAAGGTCACTATAATGGTTGCGCAGATGATCAGATTCAAAAGTTTATTTTCCTCTTCCTTCCAAAAATATGATTAAAACATCGCCAAACGGCTGATGGTTGACGAAATTACTTTGAAAGAAATAACTAGGAAAATAGATATTTGTAGAGAAGGTTTCGAACTTAATTACGAAAGTCAAATTTCATGAGAATAATATGATTAGAAAATCACAAAATGATGAATATATAAGAAAGATTGAAATATTTGTTTTCAAATTGTTTCAATCACACGATCATCACGAAATGATGCAAAAATTTGACATTTTTCTTCTCAATATGGCAAACATTATAACCGTATCGTATTGACATTTGCTACAACATTCTTGAAATTTGATACAATATTCTAAAATATTGACTGCAAGGTCGGTGCAAATATTCTTCGATACCTAATTAATAGTTTTCGAAAAAAAAAATTGTCGAAAAAACTTCAACTTCTTCAACTAACTGCTAAGTTTCAATCCAATTGCTCAGGTTCTTCCTGAAATATCAAGGAAATATCTTCAAAATTTCCAATAGTCATAACTCCGAAACCGTTTGGCCAATTATGACCATTAACAGACCTTACCGCCTCATTCTATTATGCAAGTTTCAATGGGATGTAATTCTCCTTACCGCGGTAATCATGCCTGCGGCCGATTGGTCGGATAGAATCGATTTTGACACATTCGTCCTCAGTAACTCCTACCTAGTTTTTTGAGACCATTTTCGGAAAAAATCGAAAATTAAAGACATTTGGACAAAACAAAAGCACGCTGTTTCGCAGAACATGTGCGCAGAAACAGATCTTAGCGTTGCGGTTGGCTGAATTGCTTCAGAAACTAAAATTTCAAATGTGGTTCCTCCGGAAGTCGAGGAAAGGTAGGTTAATAGGTACGGAAACGTCATAGTGTGATACGGGTTTTACCGAGATTTTTAGGCAGCATATCTACCCTGATAATTTCAAAACTTCATTCCGAAAGTTTGAATACATACGGCCAAATACGAAAATGATTTCTTCGAATTCTTGAAGCAGGCATTGGAATGATCAACTGCTGATATTCCTTTATGATATACAGGGTGGGCAAAATTCGTCTTCTACTGAAAGGATCTCGAGAACTATAGCAGCTAGAAGAAAACTGATAACACCTTCTCGATCTCTTTTTTCCTCACTAATCTGAATCTGAAACAGATCCAGCCTTTCTTTCATAGATTGTGAGTTATGAACGAAAGTTGAGAAATTGTCATTTCGAATAATGCTGAATAACTCGCTCGGTTGAATTCGTATTCGAAATCTGTTGTTACATTTTTTTAAGGATCAATTCGCACATAATATGAATGATGAATTTTTTAAGCCAGCTATTTCGGAGAAATGGGCAGGATTTAAAGTTTCTCAAATATAAACTACAGTCGAAAATTGCTTGCTATACAATTTTTGCTGATTTCAAAAATGTATCATATGTCGCTTTTCACGTCAATATTACTAGAGAAAAATATTCAGTACCTTTGCCCTGCTTTTCGATTCACTGTTGAATTGAGTAGGCTGAATTTACCATGGCGACCTTTGAATATGTATTATCTTTTGTGAACTTGAGCCTCTATGATTGGAATCACCGATTGCCGAATGAATGTATCTATGGCAAGTCTGCCATCGTCTGTTCTTAAGATAAGACATACACAATCTGTTTATTATACCTTATGTGGTGATTCCAATCATAGAGGCTCACGTTCATAAAATATAATGAACGGTTGCTATGGCGACGCTAGCCTACATTTAATTGAACAGTGAATCGAAAAGCAGGACAAAAGTACTGAATATTTTTCTCTTGTTATATTCACGTGAAAAGCGATATATGATACATTTTTGAAATCAGCAGAACTTGGTAGCAAGATGAGAGAACTTCCGACTATAGTTTACATTCGAGAAATTATAAATCTTCCTCATTTCTCTCCCATATAGCTGGATTAAAAAATTCAACCATATAATATTCGAATTGCTGCTTAAAAACTGCCTGTAGAATTTAACAACAGATTTCGAATACGAGTGAAAACACGCAAGTTATTCAGCATTTACAGCAAAATCTATGAACGATAGGCTGGATCTGTTTTCAGATTCGAATTAGTCAGGAAAAAAGAGCTGAAAAATAAGTTATCAGTTTTCTTCTGGTTACTATAGTTCTCAAGATCCCCTCAGTAGACAACGAATTCATTTCATTGTGCTTAAATAAGTACAGAAACGTTTTCATCAGAAAACGAAATACACAGAGTAAGAATTATCTATACTTTCCACGAGAACCACTGTTTATTATTATGAATACATCAACTATTCTGTGCTTCCTGACAAAATGATTTTTTTCCGTTTGTCCATAATTCCAATATTCATATGAATGTGGGCATAAAAGTTCACAGTTCAATTTAAAGTTGCGATATCGGATAACAAACCGAAAGAAACTCATATGATCAAGGTCCTCATCGAAAGGTCGAAATGTAGATTCAACAAAGTACGGAATCATTCAAACCGGAAAATTTGACATTTCGCTTGATCAATATTTGGCGAACGGATATGGGTCTGCTCTGTTAAAAACAGGATATATTACGGATTTATTTCGGGTCGAACATATTCGAAGAGACACAATTTCGTAAAAAGGTGACAAATCGAGCAGGTTTTTTTCCCACCAAATTTTTCTACTTCAATTTTGACCAGTATAAAAGATGGTGAATAACTAGTGAGAGTATCATTCAACAAGTTGAGTGGTGTGAAAACGAGCATTATCAAAAATGGCATTCAAAGTGAGTATTCTCTTTTCATACTAAGAAGTGACAATCTGGGTCTGCACATATTCAAGATAGCTTTACTCAATCTATTTTAATTTTCATTTCAGATCGTAGTACTTTTAGCCGCTTTGGCTTATGCTAATGCTGGATACCTTGGTGGAATAGCTGCTCCAGCTTTATCCTACTCTGCTTCTGCTTTGGGATATTCAGCTCCAGCCATTGCTGCTGCACCAGCCTATTCCTACGCTGCACCAGCCATCTCTTATGCAACTCCAGCTTTAGCTCATGCTCCAATCATATCTAAAGCTCTGCCTGCTGCCACTTCGTACTCCTTCAACAACAAAATTTCGAAGTCGGTCTACCCCATCGCCGCTCCAGCTATTTCTTACGCAGCACCAGCTATATCCTACGCTGCACCAGCAATCTCTTACGGTTCACCAGCTATCTCCTACGCTTCCCCAGCCCTCTCATACGGCGTGCCAGCAATCAAGACCTACGCTAGCTCCGCTTTGACATACGGAACACCAGCTTTGAGAACCACTTATGCCGGAAGTTTGGCTGCTCCAGCCTTGTCTTATGCCGCACCGGCTCTTTCATATGGTGGACTCGCCTATGGAGCTGGATACAGCTCATACCTCCACTAAAATTTCAACAGGGTTGAAATGATGGGCTTCAGAAGCTAAAATTTGTTGTATTTTTTCCGATTTTATTTATATGTTCCCATTATACTGAACTGATTTAATAAACTGAGATTAGGCGAATATGTTTGTATGTTCTCCAGAGATATTTCAGTCTCCAGAGAAAAAAAAATGAACTGAAAACGGAAATCGTTCGTCGAGAGATTTCCTCAGACTTTATCCTGAATTCAATTGAATTTATCATCTGATCACTGATTTCAATGTACAGTTTGATGCTTGTTCCATCGCCTTAGCTGGTACGAACAGATTTTTCATTTTTGGAACCATAAACTGAATGTTCGGTAAAATATTAGAAAAATCTTTTCCAATCGAAAAAAGTGTATCATTTGAGTGGAATAAAGTGAATTTATATTTAAGCCTTATAACACTTTTCACAATTCCAAATATTTCGATTGCCTCAAAACTCTATCTGGAAATCTTTCGTATATTCTGGATGATGGTATCTCTGCAGGAATTGAGGAAATATCCCCGAATTGTTTTCCTAATAACTCTGATCAATTGATTGGATCAAATTGAAACCAGTTGTTGTATATTGGCGACAAAGTTTGTGCCGAATTTAATTGGAATCTGATCAACAGTCCTGAAATAAATTCCATAAATTTGGGGAATTTTCGAAAAACCATTTTCTTGAAATTTTCTAACGATTGGATCCTTAGGAAATTTTTGCGTTCTTATTCTTCGACAATCAGCGAAACTTCGATTTGATAACATCAATTTTCCTCAGGCTATGGAGGAGCTGGCCTGAAAATTTTGAATTGGTAGGCATTAACGAACCCGACCGAGTTATTAAACCTCCCAATCAAGCCTGAAAATTTCAGGACTACAGATCCATTCCTCCTTTGAAAGAATTCTTCATCAGGGTGTTCAACCGAATGGACCATTTCGATTCATAATTCGGAAATTTAGTTTTTTGAGCAAAACGATAACGCGCTGTTCCCCAGTACGAGCGCATTGAAAACTGGGTACCACTCAGCATGGATAAAGGATGTTCAGACTTTTTGAAATAGGCCTTGTCATGACATAAGAAATTCCATTCACTGAAATATTCTCAACAAATCCAAAAAAAACTTTCGAATAAGGTGTCGCCAATTTAATGTGATGAATCCAGTCTCATAGAAATGGTTTATAGATGAAGTCTGAATGAAGTGAATGTGCTACGTTCATATAAAGGTTCGATAGGATATTCTGACATCAGGATTTCATCTTTATATTTCCTTTATACTAAACTTTAGGACTTGAATTTGAAATTTAACGGAAAATTAATTACTGATAGCAAATTTGTGAGAAATATATATTTATTATCAAAATTGTTTACCGCTGAAAATCTGTTTGTTCTGAGTAAACAAAATTTTTTAATGTCAATACAATATACATCTCTCCCCTCTGTGACTCAGTTGCGTATGACACTAAACTTTTCTCCTGGATTCTGTCATGTTTCTCTAGAAGGTCAGCATAAGCTACCGGGACCGCTATTCTTGAAATCCCGGGAAGACTACAAACGAGAAAAAGTGGGCGTATCCAGCCTGTTGACAACGCATGGGGATGCATTTGTGATGAAACGATAGAGAGCGTTCTATAGTATAGCAGTCAAGAATGTCTATCCAGAGATATATAGTGACTTGTATCAAAATGAGTGGAACATTTTTTGAAACAAATAAAACAGATGCGTAGGAACTCCAAAATTAATAATCATTATTTTTCTCGACTTTCTAACTGAATGAATTATTTCCGAATGCAATATCAAAAAACATTACACCCATTCCATAACCATTTATGGCTAGAAAGTTCCAGCGGAACTCAGCAGCACATTTATTAGGGAAAGATGCGAAATCTCTCGTGTTGAATACAGTTTGGGATGCAGAGACAGAGTTTCGCATAATTTATTATTTTTCATCTTAGGATCTCTGATTTCGAAAACGTCAGCACCTTGATGGAACCCGAGGTAAAACTTCAAAATGTGAATTGCTTAGTGCTTCTGCGGAAAATAAAAATCTGTCAACTAGTAAAATTTGATCTGTCAATTTTCGGTTGAATTCCATTCAATCATCTCAACTGTTTTTGGAGAATGCGAAAGCTTAAGGTCTCATTCCAACCAAATCTATATACTTGCCTTTCGACTGTTTCCCTACTCTTAACGTCAGGCTAGGAACAGCGCTGCTCACCAACAGCGAATAATCTGAACGCCAGAGTTTACGATCATCCCTACCACTTGACAAACGCCATTCATTGAAATTGATCGCAATTTCACACAAGAGTCATATTATAAGTAGGTATTTCCACCGATTTATTCGAAATATCGAAGTAGAGATTTATTCTTGTACAACAATTGAGTATCAATTAAAGGATATTGTGGGAGGATTTAAAATTATTAACAGATGTTCTCTGCATTTTCACTTTCAATATCTGATAGAGAACTATTAAAATGAATAAAATTTGATTTATAGGAATCGCGCTTGCGGATTGCAATATTCAAACTATTTGTCAAGGGCTGTTTCTAGGAAACTAATCAATAATATTACAACAATGCGAAAGATCAACAGAGTCAACTGTAATCTATCAGTGTCTAAATCTGTCTCCTCCATCAGATTGACGAGAAAATAGAAGACTGAAATATATAAGCTGAGAAAAGTAACTCATAGTCTCCTATTGTTGAATAAATTCCAAGTCCTTCTACATTCATTTCACATACTATACAGGATTCTCCAACACAAACTAATACACAATCATAAATACTCGTCCAACTACCTAAACTTGATTCAAGCTTTCAACTGATAGATTAAATGAGTGAATTAACAAAATAAATCTGGCGATTGACAGATTTAATTTGGCAATTGACAGATTCAAACTGTGAGCTGACAACTTAGATGTGTGAATTGACCTAACGAATCTGTCAATTTTCATATTGTGGTGGCCTTTACTTGATAGAAATCCATTTGTAAACTGAATTGAAAGACACGAGTGTGGTTGATTTTAACTATTATAAACACATGATAACTACATTGTAGTTTCATCAGATGCTAAGTAGCAACTGTCTCAAGAAGTGTGTTACAATTCTATATAAACCAATATAGGTATAGAGATGTTTTCAACGGGTCAATTATGGAAAAACCAACCTGGCTCCTACCTGAAAAGGATTAACAATGGTGAATTTGACAGTTCCGTCTGATAAATTCCCTGAATTTCTCAAACGGTTTATCTCTAGTGCCTCCAATAAATTTAGCTTCCGCCCTTTGTTCTCTATGTGTAGAATCTTGAAATTTTCGTCGAACTCGTGTTTTTCTATTATTAAATGTGCAGAATATTTGTACGCAGGTAGCTATGCAACTATGTAACGGTGATAGCAATGGAATAGTGGTTTTCTGCAATGAGTTTCTCATGAGACTTGGTTCTCAGACACCGACATCAGTTTTCGTTTATATAGTACAGAATTAGTACTTCCCCTACAAAAGTGTCCGATTCGGCCCATCCTGTATAATATCTCTACCGACTTCTACTTCTCAGTGCAGATGAGTGTAGTTTAGTTTAATCACAGATAACAGAATAGGTGTAATCGGTGTAGTTCAATCTGTTCTATAATTTTGCGCAAATCCAAGATGACGGAATTCTATGGTTCTTATGTTTTCGGTACCATTTCGAGGTTGGGGATAAGTGGATGCTGAATGGTTGGAGTGTTTTTCTGAAGTCGTCACGGGAAGAATGCTAAAATAAAGCAAATAAACTTAGGAGGAAAGGTAACGATTTTAAGCCAGTGATTGGGTACCTAGATAACAGAATAGAACAACAGATATCCATGATCATGATATATTCAAGCATATTCACCACAGAACACCTCTCTCTATGAACTGTTTTAGTAATCTGGGACTTCACTAACTTCCATCATTTACGAAGGTCTGCCTCGGTGGTGCAGTGAGTTAATAGCTTGCTTGTTAGACCGAAGGTACTGGATTCGAAACCCGGCGAGGACATGGATGTTGTAAAGTAGGGCTGGGAATCATGAATGAATGAATTGAATATTCGAATATTCATTCAAACATTTTTCGAATAATTTGGTTTTGCATTATTCATGTATTCATGAATATTCACTGAAGAGTTGAAAAGATAATCAATTAATCGGTTTTTATTCATGAATACTCAATGAATAGTTTTTATTCATGAATACCCGAGAAATAGTTTCTATTCATGAACACTCAATGAATAGTTTTTATTCATGAATACTCAATGAATACTTTTTATTCATGAATTGTTGACTCTTCAATGAATAGTCGACTATTCAAAGAATAGTTGACTATTCAATGAAAAGTTGACTATTCAATGAACAGTTGACTATTCACTGAGTAGTTTTCTTCATGAATAGTAGAATATTTACTGAATATTTGAATAGTTGAATATTCAGTGAATAGTTGGATGTGCATGTATCCATGACTATTGGTACTATTCATAAATATTTATTCAGAACTGCTGATAAGTAGTTAGAAGAGTAATCCATCATTCGTGGAATTACGATTCAAAGTTTGTAAAATCATTCAACTGATTATTCAAGAACAAGTTCATGTGATTCACTACGAACAAACTCTTTGATGTTCCTTATTATGTAATGTATATTTCGTTACTGCAGTTTCGATCTTTCGTTAATCTTCAGACATCTGAACTGTTCTTGAAGTTAATAGTTTTGGGGATACAAGGAGGATTAAATATTGAAAATATACTTGTCGATAATTTCTGAGTGGTTTATTTTTTTCATCCCAAATTAACTCTTATTATCAGATCAACTGACGTAAATACCATAGACTATTTTCTTTGGACTAATGTGAAACAACTTGCATAAGATTCTGAGGTGATAACCCGAAATGAGCTAAGAGAGATTTGAAAATGCTTGTAACAATTTGAGTAATGATGAAAATATTTTAGGAAACTCGACGAACACACTGCTAATACACTCGTGTAAATGAATTGAAGTTTGAGGTGAACATTTTGAACAGTTAGTGTGAGTGAATTTATTTGGTTTCAAATGTTTTCTGTTGTTATTGCTGCTGCTTATTTTATTTTTATACCCACTTCAAACTAAAAAAAAATGTTGTTCAATAACAATAAATCAGACATTTTTTCATGGGGAAACAATGAATAGCGCTGAATCCCTTGATCGTTCCCTTGATTTCAATTCTATTCGACTGAATACCAATTGAAATTTCTGTACAACGTAAATTCCCCATAAATAAATTATTCCCCCTTATTATTGCCAGAATCGCATTAGATTGATTAATTCATAATTCAATTCGCCTATACATATTTCATCATAACTTTTTCGCTTTGGTGTGCCAAATTTTAAGGAAATCCAGAATCCAGATAGTAATATAAAATGTTCAGAATCCTACACGGAATTAATCTGGAATTAATGAATGATAAAGCTGAACTGTGTTATATCCAAATATTTAACGCTTACAAGTGATACCTGAACTGAACCTAACAGCCTAACGACCGCAAAATCATCCGAAAACGTATTTTGTTCAATACAATATCGATTTTGATAACCTTAATTATTTCGTTCTTATTATTTGTTCCTGAACATATATCCTTATCATGTGTTGAGTTCAGATGTCTGAAAATTAATGATTGTTCGAAAGTGCAGTAACAAAATGTAAACATTACATAATATGAATACCAAAGAATATATTCGAAACAAATTACATGAACCTGTTTTAATCATTCTTGAATAGTTGGTTGATCTTTCACTTTTATTCGTAATTTTACGAGTGATGGATTATTCTAGCAACTACTCAACAGCAGTCCTGATTAAATTAATATTTATGAATAGTAACGAATACTCATGGGATACATGAATATCAAACTATTCACTGAATACTTATATCTATTCAAATATTCGTTGAGTATTCTACTATTCATGAACGAAAACTATTCACTGAATGATCAACTATTCATGAATGGTCAATTATTCAATGAATAGTCAACTATGCATGAATAGTCAACTATTCATTGAATAGTCAACTATTCATTGAATAGTCAACTTTTCATTGAAAAGTCAACTATATTCATGAACAGTCAACTATTCATTGAATAGTCAACTATTCATGAACAGTCAACTATCCATTGAATATTCATGAATGAAAACTATTCATTGAATATTCATGAATAAAAACTATTCATTGAATAGTCATGAATAAGAAGTATTCATTGAATATTCATGAATGAAAACTTCTCATTGAATAATTCATTTGTTTGAATGAATTATTCGAATAATCGAATAAATTTTCGAATGAATATTCGTATACAAAAAAGCGAAAAAGTCCCAGCCCTATTGTAAAGTGTCTAGGTGGAGGTGATTTGTAAAGAATCTCAACAAACTGATATGTTGAATGTGTCGATTGTTCATAGTAGCCAAGCACAGTAAAAGATAGAAAAAAAATCATTTACGCAACAGTATACGAAGAAACACACCGAAGGGTTTCAGTCCATACAGCTCTTGATATTTGCAATTTTGAGGATCTTTCCGTGATATTTCAGGAACAACTGGAATGTTTGAGTTGAAAGTTGGCAGTTATTTGAAGCATAATGACGCACGACTTCTATCGAAATTTGTTGACATCTTATGGTCATTCGATTTAAAAAAAAATTTTTTCGAAAAATCTTTTCTCCAGGAAGCCTTGATCATATTCGAGAAAATTTTGCTCATGCTTTGAGTTCTTCATTTCACAGCAGTATACCGAATTTTAATTATATTTGATATGGTATTTGATATTGGGGAGAAATATGTGAAATTTCGTGGTTTTTACGCGCTTGTTTCTCGATATCGTTGGTTTTTTTTGGTATAACTTAAGAAATACTGAATCAATCATGATGAAACTTGGCAGCTACTTCGAAGATATTGAGGGTCAATTTTGTGCGAAATTTCGTGGTGATCATGTCATCAACACAACCTGAAAAAATTTGAATTTTTTCTCTAATATATATTCAATATTCTGTTATCTTCATTGAATTCTGCATGCACCTTAGTACAGTCATTTTTCGATGAAATACGGGATTTTATTAATTCGACTTAAGTTGTATTTTTGAAAATATCAGTAAAATAAAATTTTTGATGGGTATATCTGCGGAATCATTGGGTGTATTTCACCCATTCAAGAATTACGCCTTCGTCATTGAGGTCCAAACCTACTTTACAAATATCGAGTTTCTAAGTTGATCCTTCCCGATGTTATTGTGTTAACCATCGGCCGTAAGGCCGATTATTTTTTCAATATTCTTAAAAATATAGATTAGAACGAACTGAAATCCAGTACTTTATCGAAAAAACCTAGGAAAGCTCTGACATGAAGTCAGCAGCTTTTCACGCGCATTTTGAAAGGATATCACCAAAACAGATTCCTCCTACAAAATAAATGTGAAATTAGTTGCCAAGATTCACAAACTCAAAACTTTTCCTGTTGAAATGTTATGAGGTTTCATGACGAACTAGCTGACTACTTTACGGAGCCCAAAGTCCTCAACCCTAATATATTCGTTGAAGGTGGCTTTTGTTTTTCGAGAACTCCAAATAAAGACAATCCATACACTTCCATTTCAGACATTTCTTTCATGGCTGAGACATAATTTTGGACGAGAAGTTCAGTTTGCAGTAACACGCAATCTTTTAAACCGGAAAGGTTGACATTTCGCTCGGTTAACATTTGACGAAAGGATATGTATCTGCTCTGTGGGAAACAGGATTTGAGCAAGATTTCAGGTCGTTCGAATTTAAAGTGATACAATTTCTTGAATATGTAAAAATCGAGCAAGGTTTTTGTCCCACCAAATCTTTCGACGTTACGTTCGAACTGTATAGTATAAAAGTTGGTTATTTGCTAGTGAGAGTATCATTCAACAAATTCAGTTGTGTGAAAACCTTCAGCAAGAAAAATGGCATTCAAGGTAGGTACTCATATATTCTATTTTTCAGAGGAGTGAGTTTGAAGGCTTTTAATTATTTCGGAGATCTCCAACCCATTCATTAAAATTTTCATTTCAGATCGTTGTACTTCTAGCCACTTTGGCTTATGCTAACGCTGGATACCTTGGTGGAATTGCTGCTCCAGCTTTATCCTACTCTGCTCCTGCTTTGGGATTCTCAGCTCCAGCCATTGCTGCTGCACCAGCCTATTCCTACGCTGCACCAGCCATCTCTTATGCAGCCCCAGCTTTAGCTCATGCTCCAATCATTTCTAGAGCTCTGCCTGCTGCCACTTCGTACTCATTCAACAATAAAATTTCCAAATCTGTCTACCCCATCGCCACTCAAGCTGTATCCTACGGAGCACCAGCTTTATCCTACGCTGCACCAGCTGTCTCCTATGCGGCACCATCTGTCTCTTATGGTTCACCAGCTATTTCCTACGCTTCCCCATCCCTTTCCTACGGCGTTCCAGCAATCAAGACCTACGCTAGCTCCGGTTTGACATACGGAACACCAGCTCTGAGAACCACTTATGCCGGAAGTTTGGCTACCCCAGCCTTGTCTTATGCCGCACCAGCTCTTTCCTATGGTGGACTCGCATATGGAGCTGGATACAGCTCATACCTCCACTAAAGTTTCAACATGGTTGTAATGATGGGATTGATGTTGTAGGCTTCAGAAGCTAAAATTTGTTGTATTTTTTCTAATTTTATCTATATGTTCCCATTATACCGAACTGATTGAATAAACCAAGATTTAGCGACAATGATTTTATTTCTCCAAATTGTCCTTAGATTGTTGCAAAATATGATATCAGAAATTTTAGTGTCTAGTCAAAAAATATAGACTGGAAAGATTAAATAGTCGGCTGAGAGTTTTTTCGAACCTCGTTTTCATTCAACTTACCCTCTAACTAACGTATGCCACTGTACAGGGTGGTCTCAGTTATTCGCGTTTGATCGCCATAGCTGTTACGAACAGATTTTTGAGATTTTTTGTTATGCACATATAAGGAATGTTCGGTGGAAATATTCTTTAGCTGTTCACTAGGTTTTCGCTTCCAATAACACCTGAAATATAGTGCAAAATAGCCTATAAACGAGACGAAATTGTCGGTAACTGTAGGGAACAAGATAGGTACCTACCTATATTTATTGGATAATATAAAATTCAAGATAATATCAATAAGTATTACCATATATTTTCATATTTAGACGAAGCACGTAAAAATTTTGAATTGCCATGGTACCGGAAAACTATCAGAGTTTTTGATTCTGAACTATACAACAATGTACAAAGCTTCGTTGGTCATAAAGAACCTCTATAATTCAACTTGGAGATGAGATTTTGAGTAAAGGTAGACCACGTATTGATTGATAGAAAATTTACTTTCCGCAAGCTTTTGCTATCTTGAAAAACAGAGTATTTCAATGTTATTCAAGGAATTTGAGGTTTTTTTTCCGATTTATACGAAAATGAACATATCGAATTGAAATTCGAGGAACTGTCGTGGAGTATCGACTTCGAGGTCGAAAAAATTTCGAAAAACACCTTCTCCAATTTTTCCAACGATTTGATCCAATCTTCAATTATTTGAGAATTTTAGTGAGAAATCAAGGAACAAACCTTGAAATTTCAAATTGTTGAAAATGCAACACAGTTCGCCCAATTTTGCCCATCAACGAAATCATCAGAAACGTAATTAAATTTGATCAAGGATCCTTTTTGCAAGGATTCCGGTTCAAGACCATTTTGGGCTTCGTTTGGGCTAGTTTCCCAGAACAAGCGCATCAAAAATTGAATACCATTTAGTATTTTTATTATTAAAATAAAGTTTGTTTATTACTTTGTCTTACTACCAACAATTGTGAGATGTATTGCAATATAGAAGTTTTACATTTTTGTGGCTAGTTTCAAAACTTTCTTTCATTTTTAGGCAAGTGACCTCTATTTCAGACAGAATTTCTCAACTGTCAGTTTTTATTATCACGCAGTTTTACCTGAATCTGCATAAATACTCTGAACCATGTTCTCATAGTTGGTAAATTGTCAGAATTTTGTCTGCAACAGATGTTAGAAAAAAACATTTTTTGGGAATGAATTCTCGACTTATGAATGTTTTTCAAACATCTGTTGCAAAAGAAATTCTTCAACTGTTAATTTTCATTATAATGTCATTTCACCTGAATCTGCATAAATACCCTGTACCATGTGTATAGAGGTCAGTTGTCTGGAGATGAACGAAATTCAAATTCTAACAATGGGATCAACACTAAATTTTGCACTTGATTACGGAGCTTCAATCTGATTGCATTTGTACTTCTTGAGATATTGCGGACATAACGTTAATATTCCAAATAACAACGAAATTCGGCAATTTATTTTTCCTTATCTCTCCAGAAGTGAATATCGCATCGAATTGAAATTTGGAATATTTTTGTAAGACACTGATTTTGGAATTTGTGCCGAATTCCATTGAAATCTTATCAATATTTTCATAGAAAACAACATTTTCCATCGAACATTTTGAAAATTTTCTAATAAAATTTTTTTTAAATTTTTTCACAACTAGATTCACACAAAATTTTGTTCTATCCTGTACGTTGGTATTCCAAAACTGTCCACGAAGTTTCAATACGATCGAAACAATACTTCACGAGATGTCGCGGAACTAACCCCAAAATTTCAAAGCGATTCCACCCATATATAGATATTTCGACTCCAAACCTAATCTGACAATTTCAAGTGGCTAAGTCTTTTCCTTCGAAGGTTAGAGTACATACGGACGGACGGACAGAATTGAATTCGACCACGGATTCTTCTTCAGGGAGTTCAACTCAATCGTTTAAGACCATTTTAGGCTCAAAAATCGTAAATTTCAGACATCGTCACGAACAAGCGCGTAAAAATGTAAACCTTATAGTATATTGTAAAACATCCCATAATTGCTGGCAGTAAAACAAAGTAGTAAAAATTTTTTTTTATTATATGATCAACTACCAAATAGTAACGGCTGAAACAGTTCAATATTTGAAGTTTTTTCAGACTTTTTTTTATACGCCTTGTCTTTGAATATGATCATGATTATTTGGCTCATTAAAGAACTGAATCGTCGCATTTTGTTATTCACTGATGATCGCTAGCTTGTTTCGTTCTGAGAACAATATTGCGACGAGTTTTACACCGTCATCTTCCTTTGATAAATGAAATGCAGAAAACAAAACTCTCAAAAATCTTGATAACCTCATGAATTATATGACAGTTGATACTGACTAAAACTTTTTGTTTGAATTCAAATATCATTTTCAAACGAGTCTACTTCATAGACGTTATTAATACATTTATTGAAAAATACCTGTAACACCTTCACGAAATAACGTGTGAATGACAAATTTAATTCTTAAATCAACTGATATACAATGGTTGAAGTGAAGAACTTGAAAAAACGGCTTCATAATAAAATACAATACTAAAATAAAACAAGAGACAGTGCTTCATCGTCTATCTTTGGATTCAGAATCCTTAGTAGCATCATCATACAGGGTGAGTTTTTAAGTTGTACATTAATTTCAATCATAAATTTCTCTCATTAAATGAAACACTTTTTTCATTTATCATTTCTCCAGATTCGACTCCAGCAAAAAGATACAGGCTGTTTAAATTTCCAAAAAAAAAATCATTTTTTTTAAGCTCTGATATGGTAACTCCGAATGAGATGAATTTCGGTGTGAAGTTTTCTATAACTATGACACATTCTTCAGTAATCACTTTCATCCTAATTCAAACAGTTTCCGAGTTATAGACTCGCCGATTAATAAAACTATACGAAATTAGCAGTTTTAATCCAATCGCTCTAGTAGTTTCTGAAATATGAGGGAAATAACCTCAAAATTTCAAATGGCTAAAACTCAGAAACTGTTCGGCCGATTTGGCCCATTAACGAACTTAACCGCGACATTCCGATGCGCGAACTACCCTACAAGTTTCAAGTTGCTAGTTGGCTCGGTTCGACAGTTATCTTGTAGTCGGTCGGCCGGACAGAATCGATTTTATCACCGGATTCGTCATCAGTGAGTCCAACCTAATCGTTTGAGACCATTTTCGGCTCAACCAACGAAAATCACAGACATTTGGACAAAATGATAGCACGCTGTTCCCCTAGAACATGCGTGCAAAAAGAAGCTTTTACGTGCTTGTTCAAATTGGTTGGCAAATCAGAATTTGATATATTTCTTTCCAATATTTCAGAAAAAACTCATCCAACCGCACTGAAATCTCGTCCATTGTTGTGAAACGTTGAATTCGCAGTATGTGCCAAATTTCAAAGGAATGTGATCGATAGTTTCAGATATTTTCTTCGTTTACCGATATGATTCTGATGGAATATCCTATAAAAATGAAGCTTTTGATGTAATTTGTTCAATATTTCATTAAACACTCATGCGGTCAGATTGAAACTTCAATTTTAGTTGTAGACTACTTCAGCGAAACATGTTTTTCGGGAATTTCTCGAATTTCTGGTCGTAAAAAAGATATTGTGAATTGTTGATCAGATTTAAATGAAATTTGGTAAACTCCTGGAGGTCTATAATTAACAACAATACACAAAAAGTCATTTTCATCTGTTATACAGTGCGCGTCAAAATTATGGAACAAATTCATTTTCTCAGAAGGAAAATATTTGGCAACAAAATCCTGTGACAGGTCAATTTTTGTTTCACTCTTACCAAATTTTTCTGCATTTTTGAAGGATTTTTGTTGCATCCTGTTCCATCCCCATAAACCATCTGAATTTTTTGAAAAGGGAAAGTGGGTCATGTGGTACTTTTTTGGCAAGATCTTTGTATCTTCTTTACAGGCGTGCAGAAATTTTTTTTTTTTAAAGATTAGTTACTTCAACGAGGTTTTCAGTATGTGCACTTTGCCATGGCTCATTCACTTTGAGACGATGGTACCTGATGAAATTTTTCACGGAATGAACCATTACATTTTCATCCATGCACAACTTTCAACCCCTACGAACCCTTCAATGGAGAAAAAAAATTTTTTTTCACGTGAGGGGGTTGAAAGGGGTTGACAGTTGTGCATGAAAAAAACTGTAATGGTCGACCTTCATTCCGTTACAAATTTCATCAGGTACCATCGTCTTAAAGTAAATGATCCATGACAAAGTGCACATACTGAAAACCTTACTGATTTTAAAGAAAAAATTTTCTTGAAAATTTCTGCACGCCTGTAAAGAAAATACAAAGACCCTACCAAAAAAGTACCACATGGCCTACTTTCCCTATTCAAAAAATTTGGAGGGTTGATGGGATGGCACAGGGTGCAACAAAATCCTTCAAAAATGCATATAAATTTGGTAAAGTGAAACAAAAGTTGACCTGTTTGAGGATTTTGTTGCCAAATGTTTTTCTTCTGAGAAAATGAATTTGTTTCATAATATGGAAGCGCACTGTATATTTTTGGCGGCATGAGAATGTACCAATTTGTGGTTGTTTCCTATGTGTAGTTGTGATTTCATTACGACAAACTTGATAACTAGTCAGTGAGCTTACTGTAAAATTTCGTGATGACAGAGTTGTTTTTCAAATATTCATACTTTGCGATCTTCTATTTGAAGAGTGTACTCACAGAATTCTGCACGATCCTTCAAGATTCATGAAATTACTGATGGCATCTGTTGGGTGGATTCCACCTATTGAAGAAGGTCGAAGTCGTGAAAGGTAAAATCTGCTCAATTATTCCGCGAATAATACCATTCAAAATATAATTTTTTCGATACTTATTTAAAAAAATTCAGATCGGATCAAATCGAAATATACTCGGAGAAGCGCGTCATATCTCCTGCCCTCACAGCAGTCTGAGCACAAATTCTAGTTTTCGAGACAAAAGGTTGTTGTGTTTCAATAGCACTCATTTCATACAAAAATCATTGATGTTTTCGAAAATAATAGATTTCTCCAACGAATATTAACAAAGCCTTCCACTGTTAGATACTGTTTCACTATGAGGTCTCATGATGAGCTCAGAAGTCCACAAGGCCTGAAGTTTTCAAGCCTGAGATCTCAATTCTTAGAGTTTTTTCGTTATTTCTTCCCCAATATCTGAAGAAAATATTAAACCTGACGAAATTACTATTTCGTATTCTTTAGTCGAAATCTCACACCTAATATCTCCGTCGAAAGTTTAGCGTTCCACGAATACCTCAGAGACTTTCATATAATTGTTTTACGTACTTATGGACTAGCTGTTTGGCCATGAAGTTAATTCTGAAGACATATGTAATCATTTAAAACCGGAAAAGTTGACATTTCGCTCGGACAACATTTGGCGGAAAAATATGGATCCGTTCTGTATGGAACAAAGTGATACAATTTCGCAAATTGTTTAAAGATCGATTTGTTCTTTTCCCACCAAATATTTCTACTTACCTTCAATCTGTATAAAAGATGGTTATCCACTAGTTATATTATCATTCAACAGGTGCAGCCGTGTTAGAACAAGCAGCAACAAATATGGCATTCAAAGTGAGTATATGAATAAACAATGTCCTGGATAATAAGTGCGACAAATTTCATAGGGTGCTTGTGCATGAAAAAATATTGAAAGTTTTTGTGCATAATTTTTGTCCACAAGTACTTCATTTCCAAAGGCACGGATTGTCAACATTTTCCTTAAAAACTGCAGTCAACGTTCGGTGGTTTTAATTCATTCTATTCTGTTTTATGTATTCGGTTTGCGTAGTTCCAATTTTGAAGTTGGGCAGAGTTAAGATCCTAATTTTGTATTTTTGAGTTTATGCGATGTAGTTTTTTTTTACTTTCTATTTTTCTGACGTTTCATAGCCTATTACCTCAGCTTTAAATTTCTATGAAAATAATAATAATTTATTCATTTCTCTGAAACCGTTCGAGATAATCAAATTAAATTTGATGGGTTTTAAGGGGTAATTAAGTTTCATGTTCATCACCGGAAGGCAAACAGCTAAAGATCTCAACTTTTTCGAGGAAAATAGCGCTACTCCACTCAGATATTCCCAAAATATATTATCTTGTAGCGACGCTTGTAGCCTACTAGCAAAAATGATTTCTAATCTGAAATATCTCAGTTGCGTTCCACTAATGAACATGAAGTTTTTTCTTGCATCCCAAAAACTGCACAATAACTATCTCTTGACACCCACCAAATTTCAGTTGCATACCTCGACCGGTTTCAGAGAAATGAATTTCACGAAAAACTGTAACACCCCATATATCATTTTTCACATCCAGCATTACCTCCTGGATTTACTTACACCCCGTATATTCCCTTTGCTGGATAAGGAGTACATGTTTCATTATGTGAATATTTTCGATGGATTAAAGCAGTCTTTAATGATTTCCTTTCAGATCCTTGTACTTCTAGCCACTTTGGCCTATGCTAACGCTGGATATCTTGGTGGAATTGCTGCCCCGGCTCTTTCCTATTCTGCTCCTGCTTTGGGATTCACAGCTCCAGCAATTGCTGCTGCACCAGCCTATTCCTACGCTGCACCAGCCATCTCTTATGCAACTCCAGCTTTAGCTCATGCTCCAATCATATCTAAAGCTCTGCCTGCTGCCACTTCGTACTCATTCAACAATAAAATTTCCAAATCTGTCTACCCCATCGCCACTCAAGCTGTATCCTACGGAGCACCAGCTTTATCTTACGCTGCACCAGCTGTCTCCTATGCGGCACCATCTGTCTCTTATGGTTCACCAGCTATTTCCTACGCTTCCCCAGCCCTCTCATACGGCGTGCCAGCAATCAAGACCTACGCTAGCTCCGCTTTGACATACGGAGCACCCGCTTTGAGAACCACCTATGCCGGAAGTTTGGCTGCTCCAGCTTTGTCTTATGCCGCACCAGCTCTTTCATATGGTGGACTCGCCTACGGAGCCGGATACAGTTCATATATTCATTAAGTTTGGACACGATCATCATGATAGGCTGAATGTAGCTAAGATTTGTTGTTTTTTTTTAGTTTTATCATATGTTCCCTTCTACTGAATTGATTAAATAAATTAAGATTTTGCGAATATGGGTATTTTTGAGTGACACTGAATAATTCTTATACCGGTTGTTCCTAAATAAGTTTATCAACGGTCAACTATAGATTTTTCATGGAAAAATTACATTATTTTCCTTCCATTTTTCACTACGGCTCTTCGTTTCAGAGATACAGGGTGTCGAAAATTTTTATCAGTCTTTTGCTAATATCTCATAAACCACTTGAATTTGAGAACGGCATTCTTGTTCATACATTGTCACTTAAAATAGCTACTTTTTTGCACTAAAGTCGGTTTCATTAGACGTGCCAGTGGCGGAGATATTGAATTTGCACAAAGGTTTAACTTAACCCCCCAACTTATATACCACTGGACACATTTGCATTTGTTCAGCAAATTCTAATACGCCAATGTGTTTCACATAAAAAAGTAACACCTAGTTTATTGCGGTCAGGTGAACCGTTTACTAGAAAACTGGCCATTTTAAGATCAAGAAATTAAATTGAAGCAGTATGACAATCATCACAGTTACCATTGATTATTTTTAATGGGGTCACATGAAGACCATTGTTCATGGAACTCCTATTGACACCGTAGAAGAGTTGACCGCTAGAGTTGAAGCCGCAGCCGACCAAATTAAAAATACTCCTCAGATTATGGACAACGTTCATAGGAACATGATCCAGGCGTTATTGTAATGCGTGCATTTCAGCCAACAGGCGTAATTTCGAGCAATCTTGGAAGTTCGTTAACTATAGTCGCAAAAAATAATGAAAATAACTATGCAATTCAAACTTAAAAACCTAGTGGTCGAATATTGTTGAAATTATTGAACTTGTTAGTTAGCACTACTAATCTTTCCAATAACAAGAAATTTACAATGCGTTAGCCAATTATAGTTGAT
This sequence comes from Myrrha octodecimguttata, assembly GCA_958510865.1. Taxonomy (NCBI): domain Eukaryota; kingdom Metazoa; phylum Arthropoda; class Insecta; order Coleoptera; family Coccinellidae; genus Myrrha; species Myrrha octodecimguttata. The sequence goes on from OY294056.1 coordinate 35,215,233, forward strand.
CATAAGGTACCAATTTTCTCGAAAACGGTTCACTTTAGAGCAATGGAGTATCTTTTTCATGTAAAGCACATTGGCGCATCAGAATTTACTGAGCAAATTAAAATTTGTCCTGTGGTTCAACAGTGGAGGGATAAAACCTTTGTGCAAATCCAATATCTCCTCTACTGGCACGTCTAATGAAAGCGTGTAATGTGCAAGAAAGTAGCAATTATTGCAATAGGAAATGGTTTCATGGAGAAGAAAGAGCTCCAGTAGTAATAAATAACATAATCACAAGGACGAATATCCGTCGATAAATCAACAAATATTCCCCCTTGATCAGAGCTTATCACCCAATCAACCAAAACACCTACACCGAAGAAGCGGATCCAAGTAGAATGACTACCGCTGTTTCACAATTGTTATTGATCGTCAGGTCAACTTAACTTGGATAAACCGCAGAGAGTTCTCTCGATACTTGTTACCTTTCAGAAGGATCGCTGCAGTATACAACTTACAGCGCGCCATCTGCCAGGAGCATCTTGCGAGTCTCACCTTCGAGTGCAGAATACTTTGATCGATGTGTGTGACGTTCATCCTTTTGTCGCATCAGGTCGCTGTAACTGCGATATTGCAGCTTTACAAACAACCGATCAACATTGGAAACACTCGGTTCATGTGGATTCCCACAAGACGAAAACGTCCAACATCTAACAAAGATAGGAAATGGTTTCATGGAGAAGAAAGAGCTCCAGTAGTAATAAATAACATAATCACAAGGACGAATATCCGTCGATAAATCAACAAATATTCCCCCTTGATCAGAGCTAATCACCCAATCAACCAAAACACCTACACCGAAGAAGCGGATCCAAGTAGAACGACTACAGCTGTTTCACAATTGTTATTGATCGTCAGGTCAACTTAACTTGGATAAACCGCAGAGAGATCTCTCGATACTTGTTGCCTTTCAGAAGGATCGCTGCAGTATACAAGCTTTACAAACAACCGATCAACATTGGATCAAGGAGGAATATTTGTTGATTTATCGACGGATATTCGTCCTTGTGATTATGTTATTTATTACTACTGGAGCTCTTTCTTCTCCATGAAACCATTTCCTATCTTTGTTAGATGTTGGACGTTTTCGTCTTGTGGGAATCCACATGAACCGAGTGTTTCCAATGTTGATCGGTTGTTTGTAAAGCTGCAATATCGCAGTTACAGCGACCTGATGCGACAAAAGGATGAACGTCACACACATCGATCAAAGTATTCTGCACTCGAAGGTGAGACTCGCAAGATGCTCCTGGCAGATGGCGCGCTGTAAGTTGTATACTGCAGCGATCCTTCTGAAAGGTAACAAGTATCGAGAGAACTCTCTGCGGTTTATCCAAGTTAAGTTGACCTGACGATCAATAACAATTGTGAAACAGCTGTAGTCATTCTACTTGGATCCGCTTCTTCGGTGTAGGTGTTTTGGTTGATTGGGTGATTAGCTCTGATCAAGGGGGAATATTTGTTGATTTATCGACGGATATTCGTCCTTGAGATTATGTTATTAATTATTGCAATGTTATTTTTTCAGGAGAAATCTACAGTTGAGAGTTGATAAACACTTATTTGGGAACTCCCTGTATAAGCATATCTCTAATATGTTACTTCAGTCTTCAGTGAAAAATCAAAGGATGGTTGTAGGTCAGTATTTCTTGAACACCTTACACCCAGCAAACACTAAAACGCAGCAAGAGTACAAAACTGTACAGCGTTGCTGCACTTGAAGTGCAGCGATGGCGGTGCAGTAACTGTATCGAAACGGACCGTATATGTCCCGCGAAATTGCATCGAAACTGTACAGCTCAAACTGCATTCGAAGTACAGCCACTATACAGCAGTTGTGGAAGAGCTATGCCTCGTTGCAATGCAGTTTGTACGTAGTAATAATGCACCAACTGTGCTACTTCGATATGAAGTTTCTAAGCAGTAACAATGCATCAGAAGCTCGGCTGTATAACGAGACTCACAGGAATAAGACCCACTGCCGAAAAAATAATTATTTTTTAAGAGATTGAATTAAAACTTTGCACATTGATACTTAATTATTAACCATCGACAGATGTGAAAAGAGAGGGTCTACGACTTCCAGTTTATTCGGAAATTACCGAATAATTTTGATTTTCTTATATGATGTGATGTATATATTTTTGCATATTCGACATCTATGCTTTACGGTAGAGAAAATTCTGCAATTTTTTCTGTATCTAGATATTGATTACTTGATATTCAAATTATTTAATTTTTCACGACATTTCACCAAGCATGGAAATCTAATATATAAAAATATACACAACATTCATTGATAAAATCGTTCGGCCATTTCCGGTTGAAGCGAAAATAAATAAAATTTTCTATTTACCCTCAGTCGATGAAAGACAGTCAGTAGTAGGCATGTTTAGAATTTCAATGCGATTACTTGAAAAATATAGGATTTTCGGAGGTGAGCCTGATACCTGAAACATACTGGCTGTCTTAGGAGTCGGGTTAACCTAGTTCATGTTGAGCATATTACGGAATGTGGTTCATAGCAAATTCAACTAAATAAAAGAAATATTGCACTTGGAACATGACTTTAATAGAAAAAACTAGAATTTACAGAAATACTGGCTATATCAAACATTATAAATATAATATATTATTGGGTGACTCTCTCTCGTTCCTTTCTCATTCTCCTAAAATGAGTACATATTTCTCAATCATACCGTGATGGTTGTTTCAATATCAGTTGGTGAATCATTTTTGCTCCCTCTGTTTTTGCGTACAGAAACTTAAAGTGAAGAAAAATGAGTTAATAAACAAAAAAAGTTTTACCTTGTGTGAATAAAATACCTAAAATTCCTTCATTGATGTTAGTACCTCAAAATTCTGTTTCTTAGTTGGCCCTATCCAGTTCAGGTAGAGACCCAGATGTTTTCTACTATTGTCCATTTATTCCAGTTCCGAAAGAAACGGCATCATCTAAACTGACTTAGCCACACACCCTATTTTCGCACTTGCAACACAGTTAACTTGAAACAAACAGTCAGTTCAAATAGCTTGAATCAAAAACGACACAAAGAACCAAATTTTCGTTACATTACAGCATGGCCGACGACGACGATTGATAACGGCTTAACCGGCATAGTAGGTGTGTGGTATAGCATCAAAGACAGAGACAGCGTTGTCTCATACAGCATCTCGATTTTGTTGTACAAAATCTGTACAGCAGCTGTATTTAAAAGACTGCATTTAGGAAAGCAGTATCACCAATGCAGAGATTGTGCAGTTTCAATACAACATTTTATGTACTGCATTCCGGTGGCACTTGTAATGCAGTAACTGCACAATTGCTGTATTTTGTGTTTGTTGGGCATTCTTTATATTTTTAATTCATCCACTAACGAATGTACCGTAAAGAATGGTTTCAGCCAGTCGCGTTTCCTTGCCCTTCTTAGCCAGTAAGAATAAATAATTGAAGATTTTCTCATGCCGCCGTTAGGAAGTTTGATTGTCATATTCTAGAATTGTTATTGCCTCCAGAGGGTGTTAGAGGGAAATATATCAACTGAAAGTTTTCCTTCGATTTACCTGTTTTCAAATACATAAATATGTTATTCTCAAGAAATGAAGAAAATAGTCAAAATCTGTCTGACGTTTTGACTATTTTCCGAGTTATACGAAAACGTATGCATGTAAAGACATCAGCTAAGGCAATATCCATAAGGTCTTCTCCAACGTATTTCATCATTTAGGTGGTGAACTATGAATGTTTGAATTATTCAACGATACAATATTGTGAATAATTCCACCGCAACATAAATCTCTATTCATTTGCCGTTTTAATTGTGAAAATACAAAAAAACAAGGTACGAAATTTGAATTGAATAATCTGTGATGCCGCAGAAAATGGTCAGTGGCTTACGTCAAAAACATTTTAGAGATGGAATGGGGCTAGTGGATTTACAACCCAATTATGATTATCAATATACATTTGAAATCCATTAGGTACAACACCAACCAAATTCATTCCATATATTACGAATGTTTATTCGAAAAAAAACGTGAACCTTTCGAGAGAATTTTACATCCGATTCAAAAACGTGTATCATTCTAGAGGATTTTATGATACAGATAAAAGAAAAATGAGTCGTGAATTAAAATGATTTTCTTCTCAAGTCGTCGGTAACAGATGTACGAGTACATGTATCCTTGAGGTAGCCGAATGTCCATGAATATCCATTCCATATCTTTTGAATTGGTATTCAAAGAACATCAGAGTTCGTTTGTGAGTTGGACATCCAATTGTTACCTGTACTATGGCGATACAAATGTGAATGTCCAATGGATTTTGAAAAGGTTTCGTGCGTCGTTTGACATTCGTCATACATTGGAGGTAAAACAACCTCAGTTTCCCGATTTGTTTATGTTATGAGGTACATCATTTTTAACGATTTCAGGATGAATGCACAAGTTGAAATGATTTATAATAATAGAATTGGTGAAGAACTAGGCCAAATTATTGTTTCGTTGTGAAATGCAACATAAATACACCGAGAAGGAATACGATTTTTCAGATATATTGTAGTGCAGACTTTCAATTTGAATATTTACATCTTTGAACCATTCCTTAAAATTTTATCTGGTATTGGAAGAAATAAAATATTATGTGAACTATCCTAGACAAGGCAACATCCTAAATTCATGCCATAAATTGAGAAAATTGTTCTGACAAAGTAACATAATATGGTAGAGTTTGCTCAAGATATTTCCACACTGCTGAAGAAATTATGTTGGACTGTCTATTTGATTCGTTTTGTTTATTGAGTTGAATCATGACGGGATCACTATGATAAGAATATTTCGTGTTTGTTATACACATTTCAAGATGCGCACACTTCTGGCACATCGCTTGAAAACTATCCGATGACAGTCAGAGATGTCTGTACGAACAGCTTTCTCTTGGTTTGAAAACGATCAGAAATGATCTTTGATCAGAAACTTGTTTCTTACAACTGTGTGAACAAACTTATAAGCAACGGAGTCATCCAGTCTAATATTTACTAACATGACACAAGGACGAATATATGTCTATAAATGAAAAACCTGAATAAGTTCCGCCGTGAATGCAACCGGTCTTGCACGCATGTTCAATGGAGATGACCGCTTTGGCAACGAATTCGCGCAAGAGCTGCTACCTTCACGGCAGTGCTTTTTTAGGTTTCTTCCGATAAAGTACTGGATTTTAATTCGATCTAATCTGTATTTTTGGAAATTTTGGGAAAATAAAATTTTTAATGGGTTGTATATCTAAGGAATCATTGGGCGGATTTTACCCATTCACGCATTCGACCTTTGTAATGAAGCTCCAAACCTACTCTACAAATATCGAGTTTCTAAGTCGTTTCTTCAGGAATTTATTGTGTTTCCGGTCGGCCGTTAGGCGAAGAAACAATTTAGAAACTCGATATTTTTAGAGAAGGTTTGGACCTTAATTACGAAGGTCGAATTCATGAATGTGTTAAAGCCACCAAATGATTCCGCAGATATACCCATTAAAATTTCATTTCCCCAATATTTACAAAAATACAGACAAGATCCAATTGAAATCCAGATTTTCTTCGAAATATGACAGCTCGAAGTTCCAAACAGAATTTCATGAGGAAAGTATGATTAGAAGTTGTTCATCAGCATTTTCAAATTAACTGAGAGAAATGCAAGGGTTAATAATTAAGATATCTTTATTTGGAACAGTTTTATTGATAATTAATAAGATTTATTAATTATTCGAAAATGTTATTCATAATTAGAAACTCTGGATTCTGAATTTATTTCTGAGAAACATTCGATTTATTTAGGCACTATTTATTTATAATAAGAAAAGTTTATTACTAGGAAATAAATGTTGTATCGAGAAGTAATAGTGATGTTCTTTCGTACTGAACGAAGTGATTTATATAACTTCAATCAGAAAGATCAGTTGAAGCGATCGTTCTTTCGTTTTCAATCAGTTTCCCCTTCCACAACTCTAAAGTGATTGCAAGTGATTATTCTAATCGCGGAATTCCTTAAATCATTTGAATTCAGATTGGAAAGTTAACCTCAAAATTTGAAGTTAGAAGTTGCAGAATTTTCATAGACATATAAGTCTATTAGAATTTTATACACACTGACATTTACAGAGATGAATTAATGATCCAGTCGAAAACATAAATTGTAACTGAAGATGGCAAACCAGAGTTTATTACCAGTTCAGTTGTACACAGTACAAATGAATGAAAATGATGGCAAAGTCTATGGATCAAACTGAGCGCATTCTTTCGGACATTCAGTGATTGAATGTATTCTGATTGCAAAATTACTTTCACTTAAATCACATAAGTTCCATCAGTTCAATCAGTACGAAAGAACACTACTAATGTTCGAAAAGATTATTAGCTATAAATAAACATTTATTTCCACAAATCAAAACTTATTTGAAATACAAACTGCAGTTATTTATGTCAAACAATTGTGCATTGAATTATGAATGACATAAAATTTATTAATAAATAATAATTATTGATTAGACACCAATAAGTGTATATTAACGCCTGGATCTTTATTTTACCGCGAATCCGACAACGTGAAGAGACTTGTCGATTGCCACCTCTTCCTCGCCAAACCCCTTTAGGCTGCGAACCACGTAAATACTTGCATAACCCTTCGGTGGCGCGTTACTGTGGTAGTTTAGTTTGAGTGGTTTCGATTTACGAAACTGCGTAAAGAATATAGCTAGGTGAGTGGACTGAAAAAAATGGACTTCCAACATTTTTTGAGTGAAAATGATGAACCATTTGGCTGATGTTGTTGAAGGTAAGGTCTAAATTTCATAAAAAGTTTTAAAAGTAAAATTGGCTCTCTCGGAATATGATGCTTTATGATTGAAATACGACGCATATTAGTTTTCTTCACACTCGTACACTTTTACCAAAGAAATATATATATATCGTTATTACAAATGGCATATATTTTAACTTTTTGTTGTTGACAAAATAAACACTGTCAATGAAATATAAAACAATCTCATCCAATTCAACAAAGGGAAAAATATTTAACATGCAATAAATTTCGTGAAAATAGATTAACTAAGGTGAAATAATTTTCTTGAATTTTCCAATAGTAATCTTTCAATGTCAATTTTTGAACTCATTTCATCGAATTCGAATTTTACGTATTGAGAGGTTGATCACAAACATTCATTTGATTTGAAAATTGACCTCTTCGACCTATTTTTCTACAAAATAGTGGGTATAAACTGAAGATATGAATTATATGAGTTACTTTTTATTTATTCACTCTGTATATTACCCTGCTAGTATTTTCCGCTTGTGAGATCAGAATGGGATGACGTTTGTATTGTTTCAGGGAATGGTATATTGATAGTGTAGAATTACTAGAAGAATTTCTGAGGGATGATTCCTTCGAAAAATGGATTGTCAGACTTGGAGATTGTCATACTTGGAACATGGCTGTATGGAACACCTTGAGACATCCTGTATAGTCATGAATTGCCAAAGTTTGTTCATTTTTCGTTGAAGAATTTGCACTTCCAAGTTAATGTTCCGTCGTAGAATTTGTCATAGAACTTGTTATTTTAATATCTTTTTTAATTCAGATATTTTATTTGTAGAAATAAATTTATGTTTAAATACCAATGTTAAGTTTTATATTAATATTATATTGATGTATAAATAAAGATTAAGTTCGCAATTATTTCTCTCATTTATTTTTGAGCAAATGCACCACCTCTTCAGTGACCAGCGAATCATATATAATGTGAAATCAGCAATTTTTATCACAAAATTTTGAATACTTCAGTTCCAGTTGAATTGATCATATTTATTGGAAACATATACGTTTCTAGGGAAAAACATCAAATAACATTGATTTGTTGCTAATAACTCAATATTGAATGAAAAAATATCTTTCTTGACGACTACTAAACTCGTTGTTCAATGGAAATATATGAATAATTTTTATTATTCCTATGAAACAAATATGTACGAAATCTAAATATATGTTTGTTCAATGTAACTCAAGATAATAATTAATTATTTGATGCAAACTATCTTTCTTCAAGACTAATAAAGCCGTTATTCGATGAAAATATATCAATCTATAAAGTAAAAAACTTTTTCATCTACGAATAAATCATTTATTCGGTGAGAATAAATTTAATTTTTGAATAATGAATAGTTATTTATGAAACTCAAATAAAAGCATTATTTATGGCAAATAAATATTCATTACGCCATATACGAATCAGGAGGTTATTTAATATTAATAAACTTCATTATATATAAATAAACTGTTCTCTCAGTGTAGCTGCCAAGTTTCATCATGATGGAATCAGTATATTCTGAGATATTCCGACAAAAACAACGATATCGAAAAAAAACACGAAATTTGAGATATTTTTTCAGATTATCGCCAGAAATTATTTTCGCATCGAACTGAAATTTGGTACATCATTGTGGAATATTAAGCTCACAGTAATGCCAGAATTTTGTCCGATTGAAATCAACATTATGTTTCATTAAACTTACTGCCAACTTTCAATACAATACTCACTGTGGTTCTCGAAATATCAGGGCAATAAACTCAAAACTCGAAGGATATTTGAAGAATATCAAGTAGAAAAAATTATTCATTTAATAACAGGTCTCTATGTTCGAAATTAATGCACATCTTAAGGACTCACCCTGTATAACTCAAGTACTGCGGAACTCAACGCGGAACCTTCAAAGGAAATCGAGAAGGAGCTTTTATCGACTGCAGTTTAGGCTTCAGAGACAGGGCTCGGCAAAATTAATTAATTTGCTCGCGTTCTGATTTCGTCCAGAAACGACTGCGACTGGGCGATCACAGTTCAGCAGAAGGATTTCCTATTTTTGCAGCTTAAAGTTTCACGATAATTAGAGCTCAAGTTAATGCTTGGAACGAGCAATAAGCACCCCAATTCAGCCCATCCAGATGGTGGGAGAATCGAGTTGAAAAAATTGGGTGTGTGAATGAAAATTGCCATGAATATGGTAACTGGCGAAATCTCAGACTGAATTCGAATACAAGTAGGTTACAAACTAATCCTCCTCATCGAGGTTCTCATTACATAACATAAACCTCTTTTTCTCCCGAAAATATACAGATCACATCAAATAAATTGCATGTATTCTATACTGTCACTATGCACTCATATTTTTCATTTGTTTTTCCGGTTTTCACTTCAAATATTTGTAACGAAACAATTGAAATGATATAAAATCCTCTAAAAATTAGCATCAATCGATACAATATTGAACAAGCGAGCTCAAGCTCGAAATAGAAAAATTATAATATAATATATAATTGTAGCGAATTCATCCAATTCAACAAAAACGGAAAAAAGGGCGGAGTCGAAACACGAAATTCAAATCTCCGAAAAATCGTATAAATATATTTCGCTCCGCTCTCAAAAATCACTCAACTCTCTCCAACCCATCTGCATTCACCGCTAAGAAGATATTCTATCTATACGCTGCATTCCTGATCGACATCTGCATTTCATCTTTATCCGTGTCAAGGCGAAGAAATTCAATAAGGTCCAACGCATCGACATCTGGTTTACCCCCCTCGACGACGGAAGCCCGGCACCACCTGCGAACCACCGCCTATCACCCAGCAGCAAATGGAATGGTAGAAAGGAGCCATCGTCAACTGAAGGCAGCCATCAAATGCCATCAAAACGACCGATGGACTGAAACACTCCCAACAGTCCTACTCGGAATGAGAGCAGCATGGCGAGAAGATTTAAAGTCCACCTCTGCGGAACTGGTTTATGGTGAACCACTAAGATAACCAGGCGAATTTCTAGAAACAAACGAACAGAAAACTGGAACTGACGACGTTTCGGAATTTGTAAAAAGTCTTCGAGAACAAATCAAACAGATAAGGCCCACGAACGGGACAAGACATGGAGAACGGAGAAGTTTCGTTTTCAAAGACTTGGCCACAGCAGAATATGTCTTCGTTCGTCACGACGGTCCAAAAGCCTGCCTACAACCACCGTACGATGGACCATTCCAAGTAGTAAGACGAAGTCCAAAAACTTTCACCGTCAACTACTATGGAAAGGAAACGACTGTTACTATCAACAGAGTAAAACCAGCCTACATCATCACCGATGAAAACACAGAACCTCAACCAGACAACCAGCCTGAAGAACGGTCAATTCAACCTACAACACAGGACCTCCGTCATCAGGAAAGACGAACTCGCTCTGGAAGAAAAGTTCATTTTCCGGACCGACTTCAAGCAGGATTTTCGTGACTTCATCACTGGCGAATGTAGCGAATTCATCAAATTCAACAAAAACGGAAGAAAGAGCGGAGTCGAAACACGAAATTCAAATCTCCGAAAAATCGTATAAATATATTTCGCTTCGCTTTCAAAAATCACTCAACTCTCTCCAACCCATCTGCATTCACCGCTAAGAAGATATTCTATCTATACGCTGCATTCCTGACCGACATCTGCATTTCATCTTTATCTTTTTTATTTCTTTAAGAAATTCAATAAGGTCCAACGCATCGACATCTGGTTTACCCCCCTCGACGACGGAAGCCCGGCGCCAGCGAAGAACTACCTATCAGCACCCAAGAAGATTTACAACCAGAATTGTTAGCCTGTGTTTTTCCAACAAAAAGAATTTTATTGCCTTTCGAATTCACTTTTGTTGTAACACTCGAGAGTAAAATAAACAGGCTAATTCCTTTTCTTTATTGCGTGTTTGATTTCACAGGACACACGACCCCACATAATTATGATATGAAGCTAATAAGTTAGATAGAGAACGTGATATTCAGTGGTCTGAGGTCTTCTGAATATTTTTCAAAAAAAACGATGTGAGGAATCAACCCTCATCATGCACCAATTTGCAACTAGAGAAAATGGCACGGGTGCCTTCTGTATCTAGGTTTTTCTCATTTATATCTCAGCTTATCGGTTCAGATGGGGTTATCATAGAAAGGCTTAATTGATAGCCTCAACTCGTTGTTGAAGATATATATCAACAGAATCCATGAAATAGGACAGCCAGAATTGTCAGCCAAGATGTTTGGTTTGTAGATATAGGCCTTATAAAGATTTACTTTTCATGAAACCTTTTAAATGTCAAACAGTGACAGCGTTATGGCCTTGTGAGTCTAGCGAGCTTATTTCAAATAGAATGAGTTTGGTTTTTTATTTCCTTTTTGCAAGATTCCCAAGTTCCTGCATGGGGTCAGTCGGTAGGCCATGGAGCTTTAACACATTCCATTCTATATAATTGAGAATAGTTAGGTTATAGTTATTTTCCTGATACAGAAAAGCCGTTATAACTACGTATATAAAACCATAGAGTCTTGATGAACATATTCAATGGCCCAGCGACTGACTATATAGGAGTGAATCGGGTATATCTACCAATGCTATTTCTCCTCCACCTACACGGCAGTTGGAGGGGGAGAATGTGAATGTGGAGAAATTATTATATTTTCTCGTTTGTCTGATGAAAGAGTCATGAAAAAAACATTTTTATTCTATTTTTAATAGTTCTGTTTCAGATATTGGAAGTGAGAACTCAGAAAAAAACTGAAAATGATATAATTCAGTTTTTTCCTTATTATTTATGAGAAGTTGCAATTAATTTTTTTGAAAATTCTTGAAATCTTGTGTAAGAATCCTGGTACGTATAAAAGGATACCTAAAAAATTGGTGATGTTTCCTATTGTTTCAGGTATTTTCTTGTTAATTAGTTAGCATAGAGAAGACGTTAGTTGAGTAAGCACAATATACAAAAATTTGTTAGTCCCTTCAAGAATGATTATCTTAAGAATAAAAGGAAAAAACTGTACTGCTTTCGGAGGTCCATTTCAGACAATTCAAATGAACACTCTTTTCTATATCATTCGTCCTGTGAGAAGATATTATTATTTTATGAGAGATGGAAATGTATATCACAGAGTAAGCCATAAAACGACTGAATTATAACAAACGCTGTAAATTTTGCACGAAGGTTCATTATTTTCCCAGCTTAATGTGCAAATTCTTCAGCAATATTTATTACACCTTCATCGTCACGAATAACACAAGTGAGAAGTTTGACAGTGGAATAAAACAATTTTCAGGATTGTCCGCCACTATCGGCTAATAATTATTATAGCGGGATTCAAAGATTTTCTGAAGGAAATTCTGAAATGCGAGCAGCCGTGTCAAGCCTTTTGCATTTCGGAATATTCATTCAGAAAACTGCGATATTGGCCAGTAATCTCTCGAACTGTTTAATTACATTTCTCATTTCAATTCCCACCTGGCTGGAGAAATTGGTGGATCATCGGCTCCTACTTTAGGCTAAGGCTCCTACTTTTAGTATTAGGTTATCTTTAATTGATGAGATTTCCGGTTTGTTGTTGATTTTTTTTGCATATATCCTCCAATGTGTTTTATCATATACATGATCATTATCTTTTACATTCACCCAAATTTCAAAGTCTCAGTTCAAAAAATATTTTGGATTTCGATTGAAACCAACAGTAACGGATATCCACACCTTGACGATAATTGTACTACGCAAACTAAAATTGATGAGAACCTCCGATCAACCGAATTATTTGGAAACCTTCATTATTATGATTTAAGCTACTGAATCTGCATTCTGCATGAAAGAGTGTTGTTCAGTTCTACAAGAGTATTTATTGAGGTTTCAATGTTTCAAATGACTCTTTTCATGGAATTGGTCTTCGTGTTGTGAGAACCAATGATTTATAAAAGAGATATATGTTTTATTCAAGATATAAATGAGCTTCATGAAGAAATCTTGGATCCCGTAATCCACAGGATGATTTCTATAAATAATAATTTTTATCCGACTTTTGGTAGTTGTTTCAAATATTGGAGGAGAAAAATATTTAATTTGAACTACTTACGATTATGATTATTGAATTGTCTAGAATACGATGGGGCATTTGCACTTTGTGTTCATAAAATAATAAACGAAATCCGTTGAAAATTTCTCGATATGTGTTGAAAACTTGGTAATCAATATTTTTCATCTATTTTTAGATGTATGATTCTGGATGAAAAGTTTACCGATTATTCCACTGAATTCCAACTTAGAACCAAATGCGATAATTAATTTTCGGGATTATTGAAAATTTGCAGCGTTTTCATTTATAACTCAGAAACCATCCGCGTGAAAATTTTCAGGTTGAGCTATGCAACAGTAATCAACGTTCAGAGTTTCATGAAAATGCAGTAGTAAGTTTTTGAGAAATATTTTTTTCCCCTCCGACTTCCAATTTCGAGCCCTTGGGGTACACCGATCCTGCTGAAAAGCTTGGAGGATCAATCCCTAGTGACACACAATTTTTCATCAAGTTTCACGAATTTCGGTTCAGTAATTTCAGGAAAAAATCTCGGAAAACGGACGGCGGACGGCGAACGGACGGATTTTTTTTTATTAGTGCATTCAAATCTACATACTTCAAAATATAAAGTGTGGAATTTTGAAGGGGGCAATGTTTTTTTCTGGTCGATCATTAATGTGAATGTACTCTAGCGTTACATGTTTTATGTGAGAGTTTAATTTTGCATATTTCAATTCCAGCCTCGATAATGATCCAATCCGTGATTCTAACTTCGATGACATAAAAATGAAGAGAACGAATAAATTTTCCATAAACCTGCGAGAAGTTTCATCAAAAATAATTAATAATAATTCCATTCAGTTAACCAACATGGTTGTCCTCGAGGGCAATACATCGATTACAGCGATACCATTTTTCTTGAACGATTTATACTCAAGGTCTTCTATTTAAATAACTTCACCATCTCGGCTGAACATTTTTACCTGGAGAACCAAATCTGGAAATAACAGTGGATCTGAAAGCAATTCGTTGCTTAATGTATACAATTTTACCCTCGTGTTAATCGATTTTTGACACAGTGCATTGTCTCCTGAGAAAACGCTTCGTTTCTTTCTCCAACGCATCAGTTCCTTATCGATTTCTTCCTTCAAACACTCCAACAACGTAAAATATTGGTCGCTGTTGTTACGGACGCCATAACCTGGTCCCCTCTAAATGACTACAAGTCATGAGCGAACCTATCTTGTCATGTTATGATCGAAAAAGTTTACATCGAGAAGAAATTTAACTCCATACTATTCAAAAAGGAAGAATGGGAAAAGGAAAACAATACTCAGAATTTTGAAGTACTTCCGTTGAATGGTAAACAGATGGTTCTGAAACTAGGATGGGGGCCGGCGCTGAAGAAAACGGGGCAAAAACCAAGTGTACAATATTGTTAGGCTCCCATTCGAGTGTTATTCAGGCGAAAATACTTGTAATCGAAAGATGCGTAGACATAAGCCTGGAAACAAATTATCAAGAGTGTAACATAGCGATCCATTCTGATAGTCAAGCTGCTATCAAAGCACTGAACTTCTATGTCATCCACTCTATGCTGATATGGGGTTGCTGAAGGTAACTCAATGGGGTAGGCAGGAACCACAAGTTCTTTGTAATCTGGGTTCCTGGAAACTCAGGAATCAAAGAAAATGGAGAAGCTAACAAACTAGCGAGAAAGGGAGCTGTATTTTAGGCAAATGCAACTATGAGGAAGAGTTTTTGGAGAAGAAGGCAACTGAAAGAGACACACTCTGGAGCAATCTTCAAGGAATCGATCATTTCAAAAAGTTCTTTCGGAACATTAATACTGCAGGTCTAAAAAGTATTTTGATTTCAGTAAGAATGGAATACGCCACTCCACTTGCTTTCTAACAGGGCATTGACGAAAAAGAAATTATATGATGAGAATGGGCTTATCAAGAACTGACGAGTGTAGATTCTATGGAGAGAAAGAAACTGCTGTACGCCTATCAGAAGGACTTAGTCTCCTTGAAGCTCTTACAAATCTGGAGTTCATGGTGTACCAAACTACAACTATAACTCACGATGCCAGTAGATTGTTTTCAACTTCAACGCTTTAGATTGGATTCGTCGCTTGCAGTCGACTGCTGATTTGTCTCTGCTGTGTAGTGGTGAAGCCCTGTTCCATTAATTGTCATACATTTATATAATCTCGGTTTGATCATGGTTTAACAGCCCTAAAAACTGATTTGAATCACCAACACCTTGCTGTTTTTGATCTAATCTGAGCTCGGGCGTTACCAACTTCGCAAAGAGCTCCCACATTGTGAAAAAGGGGAATACTCTTGCATCTGATATCCTTACGATATAAGCTATCTCGTGCACTTTCGAATCACGACCGGCAAAAACGACTTGGTGACCTTATCGATGTTTTTCCAGTATAAAAGCCTCATTTGAGGTTGAGGTTCTTCAGCACTCGTACTCTTACGACTACCGTTTAAAGGCATCGCTCACTTATCGGCAACAGCCCAGACCACGGCAAAGTGAAATTTATTTCCCTACTCATTCGCCGAGTTCCATAGCTGTCAAGTGCACGCAGTCCCATTCAATTATATGGAAAGAATAAAATTCCGGTGGTTCGTGGGCTGGGCTGTTGCCGATAAGTGAGCGTTGTTCTTTAATCATCAATCTAATTCTTATCATCTATATTGAGCATAGTCCAGAAAACATTCATCAAGCCATACTTTGGTTTTTACTGTAAATTTACATTTAAATTGAGCAATGCACACACAACACATGAAATTCAATTTCTTTCATTGTTTTGAAAAGCCTCCTGTCGTTCAGTGCGATAGCTTGAGAAGCAATAGTCCGATTGGCTACAAATTTTGACATGCGTCATTCGAAAGCTGATTTGAGATACATTCCAAAACGTGTCATATGTATGTCGTTCTTCGGACTTATTGAATATATTTGTTATGATTCATGGGACTGCGTATGAATATTTCCAGTAGGTCAAGCATAAAAAAACAAAATGTTTTTGTGTTCAGTTATTTTACAATATTTGCTCACAATCCCGGATTACAGAGGAAAGAAGTTGATGCTATAATTTGTTATTGTTATCTTGAAGACTAGTGGAGAATGGGGGTTTTTCCTTCGAACAAAAATGCAGTAATTTTCAGAAAAATGTTTGATCACTTAAAACTGAAAAATAAAAATGGGGATTTCTATTCAAAGGGATTTGTTTTGAGTGCACGAAATGGCAATGGCGAATTCAGCTTTCTCGGAAAGAAAAGGACGTCAAATGTGTTACTTTGCTTAGGAAAACAGAGATAGCTATACTTCGAACTGGTTAGAGTAGAAGACAACGACCAAGGAATATAAAAAGAAGAGCACAGACTGTCATACTGTCATTTTACTGACAAATCGCAAACCTAAATTGTTTGGTTATATTTACAAAGAACACGTGTGTACCACAGAATAGGCATAAATATTTCATTATTTTATAGCAGAAAAAGCTATTCTACTAAACATCGTTGTCACTTCGTGCATGCCTGGCAAATCCCAAACCCCAATTTTGAAATCTGATTTTGAATACTTTCTGAGGGTAATTTGGGAAAATGATGAATCAAACCCATAATAATTATGTTCAAATTTGCATTTGCAGTAATAACCCAAATTAAGGAAATACCCCCCCCCCATTCATGAATTATTTCTACTCACCTATCTAATTGTGGATGGCTGCATTCATAAAGAGTCTTCAAACTTTCATGACTTTCACGTAGCAAATTTCCCAATTCAACGATGCATTCTTCTTGTGGAAGAGTTCGACAATAATACTTGAATTCAAGGACTCGCTTGGCTTCTGAAAAATAAAATAGAATCGAACTGTTATATAAACCCATTAATACTTTATAGTGAAATTTTCATTCATATTCCGTTTTTTTTTGATAAGTTTATGAATTACCATAATCGTTTCGACACCGATATTTTTTGAAATCCACCACTAACTCATTATCAAAAAGCCCAGTGTGTTTACACGACTCCATGATGAATCGAGAAATAACACTTACTAGGTATAAGCCTGAATATTTCGTCAGAATTTCGTGGGGATCGCGAAAGTTAAGAAATAATATATCTTAAAATGAAAAGAAGTTATATAAAAAACTGCCCCCAATTAATCCTAATTGGTCCATTCGGACAGATTCACTGAGATGGTGATGCGAAGAATCAAGTGAAAGATATCTGCATCAGGCCCATTGTTATCTTCAGTTTCAAAATGGACCGAAAGCCAGTTTGGATCGCTTACATACTGGGTCGATCGAATTTCTCTATTTCGAGTGCTATACCTATAGCTTTGTGAAAAAATAACACCAAATCTAAGGTAACGCTTCCGAATTTTTGCGCGCATGTTCTAGGGAAACAGCATGCTATCGTTTTGTCCAAATGTCTATAATTTTCGATGATTGAGCCGATGGTCTAAAACGATTAGGTTGAATACACTGATGACGAATCCGGTGTCAAAATCGATTATATCCGGCCGGCCGACCGTGGACACGAAAACTGTCGAACTAAGCCAGCTAGCGACTTGAAACTTGTAGGGTAGTTCGCGCATCCGGATGCCACGGTTGAGTTCGGTAATGGGCTAAATCGGCCAAGTAGTTTAAGAGTTATAGCCATGTGAAATTTCCAGGTTATTTCCCTCATATTTCTGAAACTACTGGAGCTATTGGATTGAGACTTGGCAGTTAGTTGGAACATAACAAAATATAACTTTGAGCAAAATTTCGTTGAAATCGCATCGTCAAATTTCAGTTTGATACGGTAATTACTTTCGGAGATATGTCAAATTTCGTGTTTTTTCCTGTGGTATCGTTTTTTTCCGGAATATTTCAAAAATGCAGATTCAATATTGCTGAAACTTGGTTAAAAGTTTGAAAAAGCTGATGAACAACTTTGTGCAATATTTCGTGATGATCGTGCCATTAAAAAGATTTTCTGAACATGATTTACTTAATGAAATTCTGTGTAAGCCTTCAAGCACAATCAAGCACTGAGTTTCTTGATATAACGAGGAGTCTGGATTATGATGATACTGCTGACATGCAAAAGGAAAAAAATATTTCTTTGATTAGTTTTCCGGCATTTCATATTATTTTTAGTCATCAATAATTGTACATATTTAGGTTTTTTCGTGTGAAGGACTATTTTTTCATAGTTTGTACCAATGAATTTGAGCAATAAGTATTATGTTTGTGCTGAAAACATGAATTCTGATTGAAAAATTGTTTCGGAAGAAATTGAAATATTTAGAAGGGGGCCTCGAAAGTTTCCAAGCGTAGGGCCTCAGAAATGGTCGATCCGCCACTGCCCCCAACTCAATCAGCATGTCAAAAGATATTAGTTATTAAATTGAGTATGCCATGAAAAACGAATGCTATCATTTTATTTTTGAGTCATTTACCCCTCACCGACATGGTCTGGTTTTAAAACTTTGAAGTATTCGGTTTAAGTGGTGGCTTTTTCTTATAGATTCTTCGAAGTTCTACATCGAATCAGTGATATCTGATCACATTTAGCTCAACTTAGCATGGGAAATGTCATACAAAATGGGCCACGCCCGTTGAAACCCTGGACTCATAAGGAGAACGACGCACAATTCTATCACTAGCTGTTCTCAAATTCAATTGATTTTTTACCTTCTTCATTTTTTTGCGAAACAAAGCTTAATATATACAAATTGTTCCCAAATGAGTGTATCAGCGGTCAACTGTAGATTTCTCATGAAAGAATGACATGTTTTTCTTCCATTTTTTCCTCCGGGTCTTCGTTTCAGAGATACAGGATGTAAAAATTTATATTTTTTTTTCAGTTTTTTTCTGATATCTCAGGAACAGTTCGAACTACAGAATTGAGTATGTAACTTATCATAGCTACTTCTTGGCATTTCACTCGGTCATATTAGAGGTACCAGTGGAGATATTGCATAAAGGATATACCCCCAACTTTTATACCACTGGACAAATTTGCATTTGCATAGCAAATTCTGATGCGCAAATTTGTCTTACATAAAAAGGTATTTTTCATTCATTGCTCTAAAGTGAACCGTTTTCGAGAAAACTGACATTTTATGATCCAAAGTGAAGCATTAGGACAATTAATACAGTTACTGTTTAAATAAATGATCGCTGAACTGTCAAGTCAATACTACCAACGTAGATAATTGTCATACTGCATACATGAAGACCATTGTCTATGAATCTCCTGTTAACAGAGTAAAAGAGTTGACTGCTAGAGTTGAAGCCGCAGCAGGGCAAATTAAAAACGCTGCAAATTTTACACAAGGGTTTATTATTTTCTCAGTTTAATAACCCAATACTATTGATATCTCAAATCAATCGTATATATTGTTTATAACTCATTGGTTTTTCACCAAACGAAAATCAATTCCATGAAGAAATTCATGTGAAATATTTAAATTCAATAGTAACTACAAAATTATCCACGTCGAAACCATAAGTACCTACATAACTCCTAGAGTCGTTAGAAATCAATAGGTACAACACCCGCAAAATCCTATGGAATGAACAAACAGATGTGAATAGCTCTCCACTACTGAATATTTTTCTGTAACCTAAAAACTCTGTGGCAAACCCCAATTTATACCTACTCTCACTTTTACGCTTTTGTATAATTATTTAGGAACGTTCCGGACCATATTTAAACCTTGTACTACATACCATGAGTCAGTAAAATGTAGATACCTGAAGAAGATTTTTAGCAACTTTCTTCGTGTTTTTTGTGATTCCGTAGTATTACTATGAGTGTTGTGAATTTCCCGCCAACGTCCTACACACCGTTAGGATCTGGCGTCTAGGAGGTTCGAAAGTTTTCAAAATCAAACTAAATGGTTAAAAAAAAACACACTTTAATTCGATTCCTAGTTTTAAAATGAATATACTAGACTAGTGCCGATACGAAATAATCGATCGTGTGAAAATATGAACAAAAACGTAAAAAACTTATTTTAAATATTACCTCGGCGTTTTCGACCTCAAGCTTATCGCTTCCAATTCCGATCCCGACTGACTTATGTCTGGAATTTTCAAATATCCCCAAGGATAAATCTTACATGCCTAAATATGTCTATGTTTATAATAACGCACAAAACCACTTGAAGGGCGAACCGCCTTAGCTCGATCGAAAAGTGAGACCAATGCAGGTGGCCGCACAGGGCCGTATTCCCTAATTATCTGGGGACAAATCTGTCGAGTTACGACAATGAGATGGAGTTTTTATGTCCGACTGATCATCAGAATTATCAGTCCTATCACCGATATAATCAATTACCGTATCCATGTTGTCTGTCTCATCTAAATATATTCCCGAAATATGGTAGATAAACCTATTCACAAAGTATCAACATATAACGAAAATTTTGCTGGAAAGAATTGAAAGAATCACTTCATAATTAAGCCTAGAGGATGTTATTCATAAAAATCTTAAATATTTTTCATTCCAAATCACATTTCCTATGAAATATTGGAGTTGAAGAGAAAATTATCTTGGTGTTGGGTTTTTAAAAAATCTACTTAACAAAGGTCAAGTCACTATGTTGTTTCTTTCGTTAAAGTTAAGTTAAATTTCCGAAAAATATTTTTTACTAATATTTTGCCAGTACGATCTTCACGATATTACTTATTAAATTGCGTGTCGGTATTACACAAATAGAAATGAAATTCAAATCAGAAAGCGTTTGCGCCTTTTGACATATAAGGGAAATAACCTCAAAATTTAAAATGGCCACAAAATTTTCCGCCAATATCTCTGCAAATAAATATGGTTTCAAAATGTTGACTAAGACCTGTACCAAATTATATTGAACTTTAATGAATAGCTTCCGAAAAAAATGTTTAGAAAAAATTAAATTTTTTTCCAATACAATTCTCACGAAATCATGCATTAAATTGAGCGTCGATATTTCACAACTAGTTATGATGTTTCAATTTGATCGCGTTAGTATTTCTTGAGAAACTTTCGAGAAAATTAACTTAAACTCTCAAATTAACAACAAATACGTAAAACAAAATTCAAGATTTTCCGCTAATATTAAATGTGTGGATGTGATTCCTACTAGGATTCAACTTTGTTCTGAAAAATATCAATGAAATGAAAAAAAATTCACCCGTCCTGTGCAACTTATCTGAAAAAATTTTTTCCACAGTGCATATCCGATAAGAGTTCACTTGATTCACAGAATATCCAATACACAAACTGAAGACCTAAAGTTATTTTCAA
Source organism: Myrrha octodecimguttata (assembly GCA_958510865.1). NCBI lineage: Eukaryota > Metazoa > Arthropoda > Insecta > Coleoptera > Coccinellidae > Myrrha > Myrrha octodecimguttata. The sequence continues at coordinate 35,236,466 of OY294056.1, forward strand.
TAACTTTTCTGTAAAAATCAAATATATCGTGAACCTCTCAAGGTTGAATTCGACTGAATAATTCTAAAAGAAAAATTTCGTTCCGTATAGTTGTCAGATACACTCAACTAAGAGGGTGTCAAATCCCAACGTCTGTTTAATGTAAAAACCTTCAATTCAAACAAGTAGTTTGCGGACCACCAGATGTTGAAACATGCGGAGTATTCTTGTCTACGGCCCCCAGTACCCTTAGTATTAGATTCTCGACAATTGATGAGATTTCCGGTTTGTTAATTGATTTGTTTGCATATATCCTCCAATTTGTTTTATCATATACATGCTCATTATCTTTTATATTCACCCCTATTTCAAAGTCTCAGTACGAAAAATATTGGATTTCGATTGAAACCAGTAGCCGATATCCACATGTTGATGATAATTGTACTGAGCAATCCAAAATTGATGGAAACCTCCGATCGACCGAATATTTTGGAAATATTCATTATTTTAAATAACGCTTCTTAATTCGCGTTCTGCATGTGAATGGATTGTCCAGTTACACAAGAGTATTTATTGAGATTTCAATGTTTCAAATGAATTTTTTCATGGAATCAGTTTTCGGGTTGTGAAAAACCAATGATTTATGAATAATATATAAGTTTTATTTAAGATATAATTGAGCTCCATGAAGAAATTTAATGTTTCATCCCGTAATTCGCTGCGTGATATCTATAAATAATAATTGTTATTCGAGTTTTTGTAGTTATGTTTCAGATATTAGGAGAGAAACCCCAAAAATATTTAATTTGAACTACTAACGATTATGATATTGTCGAGAACATCGATAGGGCATTTGCACATTGTGTTTATAAAATAATTAACGAATCCGTTCGAAATTTCTCAATATATGTTAAAAATTTGGTAACAATCTTTTCATCTACTTTCAGATATATGATTCTGGATGGAAAGTTAACCGATTATTTCACTGAATTCCAATCTTAGAACCGAATGCGATGATTCATTCTCGGGATTATCGGAAATTTGCAGCATTTTTCTTTATAACTCAGAGACTACTGGTCGGATATCATCCGGGTTAACATTTTTAGGTTGAGTTATGCAACAGTAATCAACGTTGAGAATTTCACAAAAATTCGGTGGTAAGTTTCCGAGAAATAATTTTTTTTTCCCTCCAACCCGCAATTTTAAGCCCTTAGGGTACACCAATCCTGCTGAAAAGCTTGGAGGATCAATCCCGAGCGACACATGATTTTTCTACCAAGTTTCACGGATTTCGGTTCAGTACTTTCCGAGAAAAGCTCTGGACAACGGACGGCGGACGGACGGATTTTTTTTTATTCGTTCATTCAAATCTACATACTCCAAAACGTAAACTGTGAAATTTTCAGGGGGGGTTAAAATTTTTTTTTTGTTGGTCGATCACTAAGGTTTATTATTTGATTTCATCAAATAATAAACCAAAATACGCCTCAGATTATGAACAACGTTCATAGGAACATGATCCAGACGTTATTGTAATGCGTGCATTTCAGCCAATCGAGCAATTCTTGTAATCTTTTTAACTATGGTCGCTGAAAATTGTGAAAAATTACTTTTCAATCCAAACTTAAAAACCCAGTTGTCAAGTTTTGTTGAAATTAATAAACTTGCTCATCATCACTTCCAATTTTGTTTTCAATTACAAGAAATTCACAATGCGTAAGCAAATTATTTTCGATCATAAAATGCCAGTTTTCTCGAAAACGGTTCACTTTAGAGCAATCAACCTTTTTTATGTAAACCACATTGACGCATCAGAATTTGCTGTGCAAATGCAAATTTGGCTAGTAGTGTGAAATTTGGAGGGTAGAACCTTTGTGCAAATTCAACATCTCCGCCACTGGCACGTCTAATGAAACCGAGTAAGATGCTAGAAAGTAGCTATTATTAGTGACAATGTGTGTTAATAAACTCAATTCTGTAATTCGAACTGCTCCTGAGATATTAGCAAAAAATTTAAAAAAATATAAATTTTTACACCCCATATCTCTGAAACGAAGACCCAGAGGAAAAAATGGAAGAGAAAAGGTTTTTGCATTTCTTCATGAAAAATCTACAGTTGATCGTTGATACACTTATTTAGGAACGCCCTGTATATCTGCTCATCAACTAAATTGACTATTCAACTTCGTGCATACAGTTAGAAGTAGTTCATGAACATTATTTTATTATGAGATTCATCAATGCAATAATAACATCAACATAAGCAGAAAATGACCCCATATGTCAGTAGATACCACGAAAGAATGACTCAAAAAGTCCGGAATAGAGTTGTTCCGCGTTTATGATCAAATCAGTAATTTTTGTTAAATGTTGTTAACATAAGTATATCCAATACAGCTCTCGGTATAACATTTCAATTGTTGTGTAGAATTCGGAAAAAAATATTTCGAAATGGCGGAAAACCTATTAAGTTGCAATTTTTTGTTTTCGATTGCCAAATTGGATAGCATTATTTCAATGTACTCAATTTTCTAAGATTTTCCGTGAAAAAATGTTTCCAAAACTCAAACTCAACTTTTTTTTTACATGTCTACAGTAAAAAAAATTTTTACCCAAAATTGTTGAAATCTTTTGAGGTTGGACTCCTCTTTATTCTGAACACTGGTGTGAAAACAGAATGAAACTATATCCATTGGTTTTCGTTTTATAGCCTTCCAAACATTCCGCTCGGAGTACTTAAATAATTTTTATTCGAAAAACTGGTGGTCCTACGGAGGCAAAAATTGTGCTAATGGGTCCCCAGAATGACCCAGATAGAAATATGGATTCATCAAAACAAAAAATTAAAAAAAAAACTTCGATGCAACGGTAGTTCATCGAATTTGACCCTATTTTACGAATGCGAAGAGAGTTCGATTCCTACCAAAGTTTTGCTGAAAAAAATTCTTCTTTTGATAGATTCATATTTCTATGTGGGTCATTCTGGCGACCCATCAGCACAATTTTTACCTCTGTAGGGCCACCAGTTTCTCGAATAAAAATTATTTAAGTACTCCGAGCGGAATGTTTGGAAGGTTATAAAACGAAAACCAATGAATATTTTTTCATTCCGTTTTCACACCAGTGTTCAGAATTAGGAAAAGTTCAACCTCAAAAGATTTCAACAATTTTGGGTGAATTTTTTTTTCACTGTATACATGTAAAAAAAAAGTTGAGTAGAATTTTGGAAAAAATTTTTCACGGAAAATCTTAGAAAATTGAGTACATTGAAATAATGCTATTTAATTTGGCAATCGAAAACAAAACTTCCAACTTTGTAGGTTTTCCGCCATTTTGAAATATTTTTTCCCGAATTCTACACAACAATTGAATTGACCACCAAAAAATACTAAGATGTGAACCGAAACCGTTATTTAAGAGGTCATGCATAACTAACCACAGTTATCGGAATATTGCTCAAAGTTGACATTAAACACCCTGTATCTCGCTTATGCTTCGAAAACGGGGTATATGTCATAATGCAAAAATGACTTTCCCAATGTCATCTACACGGCTATATATGTTTGACCTGTTTATGATAAAACACCCTGTATATCCAATCATTGCATAACCTTAGAGTATTTGTTCGAAATCTCAAGAACATAGATGCAGTGTTTCAAAAATTAGAGCAGAAGACCTACCCCTCGCTAGAGACAAACAAAATACCAGTCTCTTCTGTCTAAATGGTCAAGTTTGAATGAAGAAATTTTTCAATGATTCATAGTTACCGTGAGAACTAATATATCCAGAATTTCAATCGATCCGATGTCACACAAATATTTTTCCAAATAATTCTTCTTTTTCATTACATTTTTGTTTCGACGAGATTTTACTCAGGAATCAACGTATATTTCGAATATGCTGAAACGAGCAACATGTCATGATAGAAAATCGAAAGTTTTGATCATTTCCAAAAGGCATAAATACACCTTGTGAATCTTTGTCGATGGAAAAACATCTGTCGTATCAATATCCAAAATTTCAATTCGTAATCTTGTAAAATAAAGATTTTTTTGGAGGGAACGTGTTTCCTGGGATACCCGGTACTTGGTGTTCCTTTTTGTTATACAGGGGAGACATGTACAGGAAAGTGAAAGGGGATTGTACGCCCCGTAGTATTATTATTTTTTAGATCTTAAGAATAATGTGCAGCTTGCTATCGTTTTGTCCAAATGTCTGTAATTTTCGATGATTGAGCCGAAAATCGTCTCAAACGACTAGGTTGGACTCTCTGATGATGAATCCAGTGTCAAAATCGATTCGAATTTTTTTTTGGAAACCGTTTATCTATATATTCAAGAAAAATTCTACTCAGACATTGAGCATTATATTTAACAGCAGTGAACCAAATTCCAGTTCAATACGATCATAAATTATAGTTATTATAGATATTGGGAAGAAATATGTAAAATTTCGTGTTTTTTTTTCTCGATATCGTTGTTTTTTCGGGGTGACTCAAGAAATGCTAATTCAATTTGCAGCTAGTTTGAAGTTGCTGAAAGAGAACTTTGTTCAAAATCTCGTGATAATAATGTCATTAGAACAATTTGAAAAAAAATTCAAATTTTTTTTCAAATATTCAATATTCTAAAATCTTCCTACCATATTATCCTCATTAAATTCTATGAGAACCTTTGAACTGTCATTTTTCGATTGAATACTGGATTTTAATTCGATCTGATCTGTAGTTTTGGAAATATTGGAAAAATTAAATTTTGAATGGGTATATCTGCGGAACCATTGGGTGGATTTTACTCAGTCACGAATTCGGCCTTCGTAAGTGAGGTCCAAACCTTCTCTACAAATATCGAGTTTCTAAGTTGTTTCTTTCGGAAGTTATTGTGTTTACAGTCGGCCGAAGGTCGAATTCGTGAATGGGTAAAATCCGTCCAATGATTCCGTAGATATACCCATTCAAAATCTTATTTTTCCAATATGTCCGAAAGTTCAGATTAGATCAAATTGAAATCCAGTACTTCATCGAAAAAAACCTAGAAAAGCACTGCCGTGAATGCAGCAGCTTTTGCGCGCTTGTTCAAATCCGTTGCCAAAGCGGTCATCATTTAGGACTATATAATCATAATATTATTCTACCTCAATTTCCTCCTGCACGACTCTCGATATTTCAGACCAATAATCATGGACCACAGATCTTTTTACTATCAAAACTGCCACCGCAAATCACACTTCCATACCTCAGCCGGAAATCGAAATTAGCAGAACTCGATTGAGCCTTTACTCACATGATGTATACAGGGTATGAGTCTTTAAGTTTTACATATATTTTTACCATATACTCCTCTCATCAAGTGAAACACTTTTTTCATTTATCATTTTTCCAGATTCCAGCAAAAAGATACAGACTATTCCAATTTACAAAAAAATCAGTTTTTTCTTTGTGGCTCTGTTATGGTAACTCCGAAACTATTATACCGATTTCACCCATTAACCAACTCAACTGAGATATTCGGACTCTCAACCTAATCTGACAATTCCAAGTCCCTAGATCTTTTCCTTCGAAAGTTAGAGCCCATACGACGGACGGGCAGACATAATTGAATTTGAGCACGGATTCTTCCTCAGGGTGTCCAACCCAATCTTTTAAGACAATTTCGGCTCGAAATTCGATAATCATAGACATTGTGAAGGAACGATAACGCGCTGTTCCCCAGAACACGCGCGTGAAAATAATATCTCACCCTGAGGGACCCCCTAGACTTTCATACGGAACTTGAGACGAGACTTTGCTAAAGTCTCGGTTTCGGAATGTGATGAGATGATAATCTCGAAAACGAGACTCCCTTGGGCATCAATATCCCATTTCATAGTAAAAATGAATTTCTTGAAAATATCTCGAGTTATTTCCCGTATCATTTCGTGTGGCGACAAAATGAAATTATCCTGTATTTCCAGCATCTCGACGCCCCATTAACAAATGTAGCAGCATAAAACTTCCCAATTCTCCAGCGGGACACAACATTCATCCTGTAGGAAAAATCGATATCATGTGCCGAGTCTTTCCAACATCTCGGGATACGAATACGAAGAACGATAAAAGCATAAAGCAAAAAGCAAATGCAATTTCGTGTCAGAACAGAACACGTGGGTACAGCGGCGACGATACATTCATCTAATAAAAACTTTCGCAATATGAAGACCAAAAGCTAAAGCTAACCGATAAGGAGATAAACTTCAATAAATGTGGTTTCATCCGAGCCTTGGATAGTGAATAAATTCCGATGCAATTTCGGTTTTTCCGACAAACGTAATGGAGAATACGAAGGCCGCATGGCATGTTCCTCCCATAAAGTTTGGCGTATGCAATATTCCCTCATTAAGAAGTGAATTTATTCATCTGTTCACGTGAGGTTCGTTTGAGGTCGTAGTTGGTTTTCTTGGAAGTTGATATCAAAGGATGAAATCAGTCGTCGAATTAATTCGAGACGTTGCTTCTGCCTCAGCTTCGTTCTTATATTTTCGTTTCACTTGTAGGTTGGTTTCGAAATTGATGCATCTTAGAAACTCTTCAAAACATCGGTTGGAAATTTCTGCAAATTATGTACAAGGGTTTATCAGGTAGTCAGTTCACCATTTATGATATGATATATTCTATTTTCTTCAATTCCATTACGTCGGCTTTTTAAACGCGAAAAATTCAGGTGAAAAGAAAAACTTTTAATCGAACAACATCCTAAGACTTGCCTTACGCGTAGCTCAGATGGATAGAATAATGGTGTCATTAATTTCATTTGTTTTCTTACTGAATCCTCAGACCAAACTGTGGAAACCAGTTGGATTCTACACTCTTCCACCGACACAAACGCCACCAATCGACTAATCAGAGCGCGAGACACTAGAATTGGTAATTTTGATATTATTTATTCAACCCTTTCAAAAGGGTTCCTTCTGTATTTTGTTTTGTCATTGCAGATGTATATGGAAATCAGTGATCGAATGAAGAAAGAAAGGACAGAATCACATCTTAAAAAGGGTAACACTTCATGATAGTCAAAAGCATAAGTATCATTCTTTTTCAAAATTGTCTTTCAATTATTGTCACCTAGCTTGAAGCTCTAACTGTATTGAAAATTATGCGTAAATACTTGCTCACCTTTAAATACAGGGAAAGCAGAATTTTTGAGCTACGCTATGAATAATGAATGCCGGTCTACCTTCATTATGATTCGATTAATTACTGTTTATGTAATGAACTGGTTGATAAATTTTCACTTCTTATATTCGAGATTCCAGTTCATAACTAATTGTAATTTACCTTTAAATTTGAACTTTGTGTTACTATAAGTAACTTAAGACCTCGGGGATTTTTGCGCCCGATAGTGTTGTCCAAATGTCTGTAATTTTCGATAGTTGAACCGAAAATGGTCTCAAACGATAGGTTGAACTAACTTATGATGAATCCAGCGTCAAAATCGACTATCTCGAACCCGAGCCAGCTAGCGAATCGGCCAAATAGTTTCGGAGTTATAGCCATTTGAAATTTTGAGGTTATTGGCCTCATATTTCAGGAACTACCGGAGCGATTGGATTGGAACTTGGCAGTTGGTTGGAGCACAACGACGAGCAATATTGAGCAAAATTCCGTTGAAAGTACTGGATTTCATCTGTACTTTTGGAAATATTGGGAAAATAAAATTTTGAATGGGTATATTTGCAGAATCATTGAGTGGATTTTACCCATTCACGAATTCGGCCTTCGTTATTAAGGTCCAAACCTTCTCTTCAAATATCGAGTTTCTAAGTTGATTCTTTTGGACGTTACTGTGTTTACGGTTGGCCGTTAGGCTTAATTATTAAGGTCGAATTCGTAAATGGGTAAAATCCACCCAATGATTCCGTGTAATCCAGTATTTTATCGAAAAAACCTAGAAAAGCACTGCTGTGAAGGTAGCAGCTTTTGCATGCATGTTAAAATTCGTTGCCAAAGCGGTCATCTCCACTGAACATGCGAGCAAAAGCTGCTGCCTTCACGGCAGTGCTTTTCTAGGTTTTTCGTGTTTTTTTCTGGAGTAAACAATACTATTATATCTATGGTTATTTATTTTCTGGATGACAAGAAACGTGAGAAATATTATATTACTGATTTCTCGAGCTTGTGTTCCAATTACTATCGACAAACTTTGATAGTAGACCCAACAAAAATTATTGAGAAAAAACATTTGGAAGGGTTCATTTCAGCAGACTCATTAAACCCCAATCAACCATATTATTTCCACTAGTGAATGTGTGATATTCGGTCAAGAAGAAACGTCCAATGGTGTTATGCCCCCTTTACAATGATTCTATTTTCTGATAGTATATGGATACAAAGTCTTATTGGTTTATTATTTGATAAAATCAAATAATAAACCTTAGTGATCGACCAACAAAAAAAAAATTTCAACCCCCCCTGAAAATTTCACAGTTTACGTTTTGGAGTATGTAGATTTGAATAAACGAATAAAAAAAAACGCTGCAAATTTTACACAAGGGTTTATTATTTTCTCAGTTAAATAACCCAATATACCATTGATATCTTGAAAAATATATTATGCATAAATTATTGGTTTCTCACAACACAGAAACCAATTCCATGAAATAATTCATGCGAACATAGAAATCTCAATAAATACACTAGTATAATTGAATAACATTTCCACATGCAGAACGCTAACTGAGTATCAAAATTTAAAATAATATTTTGAATGAGAAGAGAAGTTCCACAGTCGTTTAAACTCTTTGAAAATCTAACTATTTTCCACAATTATTGAATTTCGTGTCGGTATTCTACAACTGAAAATGAACTTCAAATCAGATAGGGTTTGCCCTTTTTGAGATATTAGGGAAATAACCTCAATATTCAAAATGGTCACGAAATTTTTTGCCAAATGAATATCGGTCAAAACTGAAATTTGAAACACTGTTTCTAAATGTTGACTCTGAAACCTGTACCAAATTTCATTGAACTTTGATGAATATGTATTCGAAAAAAAAATGTTTGAAAAAAATTCGATTTTTCCACTATACAATTCTCACGAAATTTTGCATTAAATCAAGTGTCTATATTTCACAATTAGTCATGATGTTTCAATCCGAACGCGTTCATTTTTCTTGACACTGAGGAAATAAACTCAATCTTTCAAACTAACACCAATACTTAAAACAAAATTCAAGACTTTTCGCTGATATCAAATGTGTAGATGTGATTTCTACTTGGATTCAACTTTGTTCTGAAAAATATCAATGAAATGAAAAAAACTCAACCTTCCTGTGCAATTGATCTGAAAAAAAAATTTTTCCTCAGCAGATATCCGATTCACTTGATTCACAAAGTATTCATCACACAAACTGAAAAACTAAAGTTATTTTCAATAACATTTCTGTAACAATTAAATATATCGTGAACCTCATCAGGTTGAACTCGAAAGAATAATTCTAGATTATAAATTTCGTTCGTTGTTATCGTCGTCAGATACTCTCAACCAAGAGGGTGTCAAATCCGAAAGACATGCGGTATATTTTTGTCTACGCTATATCCCTTGTCTTAGGTCTAGACCCGGCACAGTCCCCATTCAGAACAGGTAGACAGATGATCGGCTCCTAAATTCAGTCTAAGGCTCCAACCCTCAGTATTAGATTCTCGACAATCGACAATTGATGAGATTTGCGATTTGTTATTGATTTTTTGCTTATTATATCCTCCAATTTGATTTATCATATAAATGCTCATTATTTTTTATATTCACGCTTATTTCAAACTATCAGTACGAAAGATTTTGGATTTCGATTGAAACCAGTACGGATATCCACATGTTGACGATAATCGTACTACGCAAACCGAAATTGATGGAAAACTCCGACCAACTGAATTTTTTGGAAATCTGCATTATTTTAAATTACGCTACTTAATTCGCGTTCTGCATGCAAAAGTGTCATTCAGTTATAAAAGAGTATTTATTGAGATTTCAATGTTTCAAATGAATTTTTTCATGGAATTGGTTTTTGTGTTCTGAAAAACCAATGATTTATGAATAAAATAAAAGTTTTATTCAAGATATGAATGAGCTTCATGAAGAAATTTAATCTTAAATTCCGTAATCCGCAGGGTGATTTCTATAAATAATAATTTGACCCGATTTTCAGTAGTTATGTTTAAGATATTGGAAGAGAAAAACCGAAAATATTTAATCTGAACTTCTTACGATTATAAAATTGTCAAGAACATCGATGGGGCATTTGCAAATTGTGTTTATAAAATAATAACACATCCATCAAAAATTTCCCGATATGTGTTGAAAATTTGGTAATCAATATTTTCATCTACTTTTAGATGTATGACTCTGGATGAAAAGTAAACCGATTATTTCAGTGAATTCCAATCTTAGAACCGAATGCGATGATGTCATTTTCGACATTATTGGAAATTTGCAGCGTTTTTCTTTATAACTCAGGAACCACTGGTCGGAAATCATTCGGATGAAACTTTTTTGGTTTAGTTTTGCAACAGTAATCAACGTTCAGAGTTTCATAAAAATTCGGTGGTAAGTTTTCGAGAAATAATTTTTTTTTCCCCCCAACCCCCCATTTTGAGCCCTTAGGGTACACCGATTCTGCTGAAAAGCTTAGAGGATCAATCCCGAGCGACACACGATTTTTCTACCAAGTTTCACTGATTTCGGTTCAGTACTTTCTGAGAAAAGCCCCGGACAACGGACGGCGGACGGCGGACGGGGGACGGCGGACGGACGGATTTTTTTTTATTAGTTTATTCAAATCTACATACTCCAAAACGTAAACTGTGAAATTTTCAGGGGGGGTTAAAAATTTTTTTTTTTTGGTCGATCACTAAGGTTTATTATTTGATTTTATCAAATAATAAACCAAAATCCGTCCATCCGTCGTCCGCCGTCCGTTGTCCGGAGCTTTTCTCAGAAAGTACTGGATCGAAATCCGCGAAACTTGGTAGAAAAATCGTGTGTAACTCGGCATTGATCCTCCAAGCTTTTCAGCAGGATCGGTGAACCCTAAGGGCCCAAAATTGGGGGTTGGAGGGAAAAAAAAAATATTCTTCAGAAACTTACAACCGAATTTTCATGAAACTTTCAACATTCATTATTGTTGCATAACTCAACCGAAAAATTTTCACCCGAATGATTTCCGACCAGTGGTTCCTGAGGTATAAAGAAAAACGCAGCAAATTTTGGGGGAAAAACCAAACCAAACCAAAGAAGTAACGTAACTCGTCAATAACTTTTGAATGAAGAATTATTAAGGAAAATCCTCGCACCTGTTGATTTTGAAATCCGAAAGCAATGTATCCTGTGTTTCTTTGAATTCTATATTTCGCATCCCCAACTTTTTTATTTTTTCAAATTGGAATATATGGGTTGTGATACATCAAATGAAAGATAATTTGATTACCTACTCAGCGATATGACTGAAAAAAGAATTTGTCGCGCCGTTTTTCAATAAAAAATCAGAAATTAATTTACAATTTGTGACTGGAGAGTACTGCAATCAGACCATTATTCTTTTAATAATAATTATTAAGGAAAATCCACGGATCCAAGGATTTGTAATTCCGAAAGCAAGTCTCCCTATGCTTTTTTGAATTCGAAATCTCCCATCCTTTACGCTCCACACCCCCATTTTTTTTTCAAATAGTAATATATGGATTGTGATATATCAAATGGAAGTACATTGCATTGCATGTTGAGTGGCGTTACTGAAAAAGAATTTGTTAGGCAATTTTTTCATTAGGAAATTAACAATATGTGATTGGTGTCAGATTCTTATTCTTAAAATAATAAATATTGAAAAATATCCTCCTACCCGCCGATTTCTATTTTCGGAGTTTGAAAAATATATGTAGTTTTAGAGTTGGGGGTTTATAACCTTAAACGTCAACAGTTTTTGTTCGGAAAAATATTGCATGTGATATAATATCGCATAAAAGGTCATTCGATGACCAATTCAGTTATGTGAACGAAAATGAAAGTTAATTATTAATTCAATATAAATAACAAATCCATGTGTTCGAGAATTTCCCTATTTTCATTTCTATTTCTATTTTCGAAGTTTGAGAAATGCATTGTTGGGGGTTTATACCCTTAAACCTCAACAGTTTTTTTTTTTGAAAAATATTGCATGTGATATATCGCATCAAAGGTCATTCGATGACCAATTCAGTTTGGTGAACGACAATGAAAGTTAAGTTCAATTTAAATTACCAAATAAATCCATGGGTTCGAGAATTTCCCTTATAGTAATAAGGTAAGTGTTTCTGAGGCAAAAATTCATTTTAGAATTATCTGAAGTTAGGTTTTAGAGAATCTTGTAGAGGGCCTTCTAAAGAGAACAAAGTTTTAACATCATGTGGTCTATACATATATAGGGTACTCGTTTTCATGAAGGTACTCCCAACAAAATTTAAACTGTAACAACAATAGGCGCACAGATACACATACTTGTACCCACGTCACTCTTTAACCTTAATAAAAAAGTCGCGCTTGTACATGAGCCTAAGGCTATTTAATGCTCTTCCCCAAGGGTTTAGGAGGACATCCAACCTGAAAGTTTTCAAAACTACTTTGTATAATGCAATTGTTGACTATGAACCATATCCTTAGAGTAAATTTTTTGATTTTTGTAAGAGTGAGTTGTTTTGAGTTATGTATTCTGTTTTTACGAAACCAACCTCGTTGTATTTCGAAAAGCCTCTGATTGAAGAAATTTATTATTATCATCATTATTATCATTATTAATCAATAAAAGAATAATGGTCTGCTCACAGTACCCTCCTAACTGAAAATTCTATATTATTTCTTAATTTTTCAACGGAAAACGGCACAAGCAATTCTTCTTCAAGCCACATCGCTGAAAAGGTAATCAAATTACCTTTCATTTGATGTATCACAATCCATATATTTCCAGATGAAAAAATAAAGTAGTGAACTGAAAAATATCAAATTCAAAAAAGCACAGGATAAATTGGTTTTGAAATCAAAAATCGACGGGTGCGAGAATATTCCTCAATAGTTCTTCGTACACTCATTATTTAGTAAAAGTCAAAGTTCATTGTCGAAAACCACACATGCCAATTTTCCATACACTTTCAAAAGGCCATCTGGGGAATCACCCTGTATATATTAGGTTGTTGAGTTACGACATGATACGTTGGGTCATTTCTGTTCAGAACGCTATCATATCGTCAAAATTTGTGTCAAGTTTGCTTTCGATTAGTCTGATGGTTTCATTCAGGGTTTGCGATAAAGAATAAGGACCTGCTTTTCCAAAAGACTAAAAATTTTCAAATTTTAATTCATGCACCTTTCAGAAAACACGGATCAGACACAAAGTTCAAATCAAAGATGGAAATGATATTTTTTCGATGAATAATAGCGAAATAGGGACACCTTTCAACGGAGGCACCTTTGAACAATTGCCGTTATTTCTTTTCATGAAAATATCTCACATAACTTCAACTTGGCATCGTTGATCGAGAAGTTCTTAACACCTCGCAAATGTTTACAAGCTTAGTCCGTTCAATGCTAGGAGACCATGCGCATGCGTTGTTTTGTGACGATCTGTTGTAGAACTGGACGAGTTTAATTAAATGAATCATACAAAAGGTGAAAAACATCCATAATGAGCCAGAATGTTTAAGATCGAAAATATATTTAGAAGATCTGGAAAGCTGGTTTTTGACAGGTAACAATACTATTTTTTTTCAATCCTGCTTGTAAACAGTGTCATTGCCTTCATTTTCGGGGCTCATTTGAACAGAATTAATGGAGCACATTTCAGCACCGTTCAACGTTGTTCAAAAGTGCCACACATTGTTCTATATGCAATTGGACTTTTAGATTTGAGTTTCATAGTCACGCGATCCCGAATTGATTTCGGATATTTAATTCTAGAACCCTATATATAATAGTCAGGAACTATGTGAAGAAGAGAACGAAACTGGAATTTCCGGAGGAAGATATGCAGAGGGCCATCGAAAGTGTACAGCGGGGCAAGTGTCTTTGAGAAAGGCTGCTCAAGTATATGCAGTGATGCAAACGACCCTCTTTTATAGATTGAAAATGAATAATGTGATGAAGAAAACAAAGAAGAAGTTGAACCATTTTCATCGAAGCCTATCTTCCGGCAGGTATTCAACAATTCAAGAAGGACCCCTTGTGAAATATGCATTGGCATGTGCTCGTATGAACTATGGCTTGACATAGCAAATGTTGCGAACATTGGCCGACGATTATGATCTGCAATTAGGGAGGAAGCTTTCGATTTCGTTAGTAGAAAATAAGCAAGCAGACCTAGAATGTGTTCAAGGTTTTATGAAAGGCACTCGTAGCTTTCTCTCAGGAAGCCAGAGAGTACAAGTCTCTCAAGGGATACCAGTTTCCACAGAGCAAATGTCGAATCCTTCTTCGATTATTACAGCAGAGCCCTTCAAAAGCATCCATTATCGAAAAGCAGAATCTACAACGTAGATGAAAGGATGAAACCGATGACATGACAGTGGTGCAGGCCCCAAACGTAATCGCTGAAAAGGGTATAAAGCGGGTGGGGCAAGAAGTTTCTGGGGAGCGGGGAACCCTGGTTACAATGGTTGGCATAATTAGTGCATCAGAAAATACGACTCCACCCGTACTTATTTTTCGTTGAGCTTGATGTCATGATACATTCATGGACGGTGCACCACCCGGTAGCATTGGTTTCGCGAAAAGACCAAGTAGTGGCCGGATGACAACACAACTCTTCTTGAAAACTTTGGAGCAAGTAGTGAATCATACGAAATGCATCAAACAATATCCAAATCTTAATCTCATGGACAACCATGAAAGCCATTGTTGATGGGAGGCAATTTTATATGCCAGGAATAATGGCATGACAATAGTGACGTTTCCCCAACATTGTTCGCATCGTCTTCAGCCACTTGATGTCTCTGTATAAGGACGCTTCAAAGCAAAATATAAAATAGCCCTCAATGACTGGATGATTCCGCACCCCGAAAAAACCATCACTATTCATAATATCGCCGAGCTGGCCACTAAAGCATTTAAAGACTCTTTCACGATTACTAACATAATTTCTGCATTCAGGAAAACAGGAATATTTCCTTTCAATAGAAACATTTCCACAGATGAAGATTTTGACCTAGCTTCTTTTACAGATAGACCTTCTAATGTCCAACTTTCTATGTCATCAAATGACTCCAAAAACTTCCAGTCGCCTCAAAAGCTCATAACCTTTTGCTTCATCTGCTTTCTCTGACGTAGTATTATCTGCTTCGTTCATCTTCAATCAGGTTCCTCGCTGCTCTAATTTTTCGTCGGTTATTCCTCCAGACGCTGAAAGCCCACTCCCTAAGGCACCAGTTAAAAGTGAAAGGAAGAAAAAGAGGTCGCACAAAAATTCTGACAGAAACACCTGAAAAAGAAGCGTTGGAACGAGAAAACAAGAAGGAGGCAGTAAACAAACAGAAAATAAAGGTTATGAAGAAAGTTTTCAATGGTTTGGAATCTGAAAAATTAACCCAATTTCGACTCCAACTAAAAAAATTATTAGAAATAGAGTCGTGCGAAAAGAAGAAACATCTAGTCGGAGAGATACCTACTACATCCATGATGATTCTGGCGATCCCCTCTCAGAACAAGATACCCACGATGAATCAGATGAAGTTGACTACCAAAATTTCCCACTGAACGATTATGTTCTGGTGAAGTTTTGTACGAAAAAGACTGTGATGCATTATGTTGGACGGCTTGAAATTCGAATTTCCTCCTGTAGATGACTTAGGCTGTATAATTTTTTAGTAATAATTTAGGAAGGACCACTCGATTCTCGAGAAGAGACAATGAACCGAATTGTATGGAGTGAGATTATAGGGCAATTGGAAATATGGGCGAAATTATGTGAATACGTGAATAAAGGCACGACTCACCTCAACAAACTATGGAGATTGTCGCGCTGGCCAGCGTAGTATAAGTCCGTTCTGCTCCACACTTTTCTTCCAAAAAGAACACCAGCGGCGAAAATTAACTTAAGCGGTTTTCTTGACGAAGTTTTCTTATGCGGCGGAAAATGATAATTCTTTCTCTTACACATCTGCGGCGATACTGGTTGGTTCGTCCATGTGTCACACACAACGTCGCACCTTTATTCTTCAGATGCGCGAACAACAATAACAAAAAACCCACAAAAATAACAATCCCCAATCACCCTCCAAACAAATTGGAATATTAAAGAAAAAAAAAAAAAGAAGAATAAATGAACATTCTTTTCATATATACAAGGGTTTTTCATCTGAAACTTGTTCATTCCGGCCCACCAAAATGAGAATCATTTTCTAGTGGATGTAATTTCACTAAAGGGCGTTTGAAATCGCCATGACAAGTATGAATTTTCGCAACACGGGCTTGTCCATCAGGACCTTCATACAGTTCAACAATGCGACCTAGGCGCCATTCAAGTGGAGGGCAAGTATCGTCTTGAATCAAAACGAGAGTGCCTATGGAGGGTGCTAACCCTGTTCTCAACCATTCTTGTCTGACTTGAAGCGTATGAAGATATTCTTGTGACCATCTACGCCAAAAATCGCGTTGCAAACGTTGAACAAGATTCCAACGAGTTAGCCTATTTAATGGCTTGTTTGAATAGTCTTCATCAGGCAGCGAAACTAGAGGGCCTTGAGTCAAAAAATGACCGGGAGTAAGTGCTTGAATATCATTGGGATCAGCTGAAAGCGGAGTTAACGGTCGCGAGTTCAGGATAGCCTCAATTTGGAATAGCACTGTGTTCAATTCCTCATAACTGAGTATTTGCGCTCCAATAGTCCGAACTAAATGATGTTTGACGGATTTTATACCCGACTCCCATATACCACCGAAATGTGGTGCAGATGGAGGAATAAAATTCCAAGTGATAGCTTCTTGGCAAGAGGCTTTTCTTGCGAGGGTCAATAAAAGTTTATTAGATTTGACGAAATTAGTACCGTTATCAGAAAAAAGCTCTTTAACGTAACCTCGTCTAGCTATAAATCTACGAAGGGCAGCCAAGAAGGCCTCGGCTGTGAGATCAGAGACTAGCTCCAAGTGTATAGCTTTCGTAGCTAAGCAAACAAATAGGCAGATATAACCCTTTTGCGATCTGACTCCTCTATGCTTACTAAGAGTTAAGGATATAGCGCCACTGACATCTACTCCACTGAAAACAAAAGGTTTGTGTGGACTAACACGATAAGAAGGTAATGAACCCATTAGGGGCTCATAATGGCGTGGTTTTACTTGGAAACCACGCCATTATGAGCCCCTGATGGGTTCATTACCTTCTTATCGTGTTAGTCCACAGAAACCTTTTGTTTTCAGTGGAGTAGATTTCAGTGGCGCTATATCCTTAACTCTTAGTAAGCATAGAGGAGTCAGAGGGTTATATATATATAAGGGTTATATCTGCCTATTTCGCATCTGAAGAATAAAGGTGCGACGTTGTGTGTGATACATGGACGAACCAACCAGTATCGCCGCAGATGTGTAAGAGAAAGAATTATCATTTTCCGCCGCATAAGAAAACTTCGTCAAGAAAACCGCTTCAGTTAATTTTCGCCGCTGGTGTTCTTTTTGGAAGAAAAGTGTGGAGCAGAACGGACTTATACTACGCTGGCCAGCGCGACAATCTCCATAGTTTGTTGAGGTGAGTCGTGCCTTTATTCACGTATTCACATAATTTCGCCCATATCTCCAATTGCCCTATAATCTCACTTCATACAATTCAGTTCATTGTCTCTTCTCGAGAATCGAGTGGTCCTTCCTAAATTATTACTAAAAAATTATACATTGGTCCTTCGGACCGGAAAATTTCAGGAGTAGGAGTTTGGTCCCATTCCAGACCCAATATCCAAATTTGTTGGATCAAAAATTTAAGCGTGAAGGTGATAGGCGTGAGATAACCATGGGGATCATAACAGCGAGCCAAAAGAGATAAAAGGTTTCGTTTGGTACAGTTATCTTGAATACTAATAATTTCAAATCTGAGTTCGTCACTAGAAGGGTGCCAGCAGAGACCTAAAACTTTGGCGACATCATCTGAATCAAGAGCAAATATGTGAGGATTAACCAGAGAAGGATCTAAATGCGACAAAACTTCTGCTTTATTGCTGCTCCATTTATGGAGATGAAAACCTGCTTTTTTCATAAGATCTGTAAGTTGTTTTTGCAACTCGGTAGCTGGG
Organism: Myrrha octodecimguttata; assembly: GCA_958510865.1. Taxonomy (NCBI): domain Eukaryota; kingdom Metazoa; phylum Arthropoda; class Insecta; order Coleoptera; family Coccinellidae; genus Myrrha; species Myrrha octodecimguttata. Next base: position 35,254,716 of record OY294056.1, read on the forward strand.
TCGACTGACACACATGATGTGGTGACGTCATCAATATAAGTGTCCTGAAGAATAACCTGTGCGGCAAGAGGAAAATTTTCTCTTTCTATTTCGGCTAAATGCTTCAGAGTGCGTAAAGCAAGATAGGGTGAGCAATTAATGCCGTACGTAACTGTGAGTAATTTATAAACCGATATTTTATCAGATGGATTGAAGCGCCACAATATTTTTTGATATGTCTGATGTTCAGGAGTAACTATAATACCCCGATACATTTTTTGTATATCGCAAATAAGAGCTACAGGATGGAGACGGAAGTTGAGCAAAATTTTAACAATGTCCTTTTGTATATTAGGACCTGGCAATAAAATGTCATTGAGCGATAAATGCGCTGCAGGATCTGGTACACTAGCGTTAAAAACTACACGCAATTTGGTGGTTACAGCGTCATCTTTCACCACTGCAAAATGGGGAATATAATAACTATCGAAATCCTGTTTATCATCAACGACAAGTTCCATGTGACCCAAATCTAAATATTCTTGCATGAATTTAGAATATTCTGAATACATTTCAGGATTTTTCAACAGTCGTTTTTCTAATGATAAAAATCTACTGAGCGCCACATGTCGAATATTTGGAAAAAGTGGTGATCTGGAAATATTGTTGCGAAATGGCAATGAGACCGTATATACTCCGTCTTCATTTCGAAATACTGTTTTCATGAAATAATTTTCACAAAGTTCGTCTTCCGGACTCATCAGATTTTTTTGCGGTACTGAATCCACATCCCAGAATTTGGAAATTAGAAAAGAGATATGGTATTCACTACCCTTTAATACTCGTAAATAAATAACGCATGAGTAGCCCTTTTGACTACCGTCACAAAATCCGCATAAATCTATAGAATCAGCATTGGTTAAATCGATATGCCTAGACAATTTGAAATTTTGCAAACATTGAAATTCCATTCGGTAAAGATCAGTCATCTTCTGCGGCCCCTCAATGTATAATTTTTTAGTAATAATTTAGGAAGGACCACTCGATTCTCGAGAAGAGACAATGAACTGAATTGTATGAAGTGAGATTATAGGGCAATTGGAGATATGGGCGAAATTATGTGAATACGTGAATAAAGGCACGACTCACCTCAACAAACTATGGAGATTGTCGCGCTGGCCAGCGTAGTATAAGTCCGTTCTGCTCCACACTTTCCTTCCAAAAAGAACACCAGCGGCGAAAATTAACTTAAGCGGTTTTCTTGACGAAGATTTCTTATGCGGCGGAAAATGATAATTCTTTCTCTTACACATCTGCGGCGATACTGGTTGGTTCGTCCATGTGTCACACACAACGTCGCACCTTTATTCTTCAGATGCGCGAACAACAATAACAAAAAACCTCCAAAAATAACAATCCTCAATCACCCTCCAAACAAATTGGAATATTTAAGAAAAAAAAAGAATAAATGAACATTCTTTTCATATATACAAGGGTTTTTCATCTGAAACTTGTTCATAGGCAGTGTGGATTTCACTGGCGATGTTCGGAAATTGCAACTTCATCATGTTAAAATGTGAACCATCACGAGGCAACTTTGAACATGTGTTACCACTTCAACTTTTTAATAATAACACTTAGATTTTCAGCTGTATGATAGAAAATTGACCACAATAAACAGTGTGATGATGAAGTACAATCAATGATTGCGTTCTTGCAACTGACCCCATAAGACGAACTATCATTAAAATATTTTTGAAAGGTGCCCCTCTCTCCTCTCTACAGATCCAGATTTTCGATGATGAATCTTCATCCGAAATTACGATACACCAACACAGGTTACTTTTCATGACAAACTCGTAATTTGTTAATTCTCATTTCATGTCTTGTGAGACACATCATATCAATTCTGTCCTGTCGTTTTTTTTCCGACTGATTGCATAAGATTGAAGAATAGAATGGGCACTGGAAAGCTCATGATGCAACATAAAGCCTTCCGTTGACTTCAACGATATCCCTGAATACTCCTCGATAGCACTCAGAAGTTTGAAAGGTCACCGGAAACCAACACATTGTTTTGAATTCTCCAATAGTTCAGTAACAGCCAGAACTTTGGATTATTATTCTGTCAATATAATTAACCATTAAAACTTACTACACACTGTACTTTATTTATCACTATTGATTTTCCATTTTCATGGCTAGTTGTTTGTTGCGTTTCCTCGAATTTACCTAGACTGTGATCTTCACAAAAGATTGTTATGATATATCGATTGAAGCTTGATTTGGAAGGATTTTTCAACATTTTGTAGGTTTTGTCTGGGTTTTCACTCCGAATATCTGAAACAGAACTATTGAAAATTAAATGGAAAATGCTGTTTCATGGTTAACGCCCTAGCGGATTACAGGATTGTACTATTTGTCAAAGGCAGTTTCTTGGAAAACAGATTGGGACAATACAAAAATACTGATGTCCGAACCAGATAATTTGAAAAGAAAATTAAAGAGTCCTCCTGCATTATGTTGAATGGTGAGAGTAGTTTTTGCTCATGGACCATATTTGGCTTAATTCACTCAAAAAGAGGTAGAATTGAAGAAATTTTCGAACCAAGTGAATCTGTGTTGCTGTTTTTTCTTGAAAATGTCAATTTGACAGAAGTCTCACAAAACGGAAAATCGAAAGAAAATAATTCTGACAATTTTCTCGTTTGTCAGAATCAGATTTGTACTTTAAAACGTCTTAGTTCGTCTTGCTCATCATTTGTATTGCTCCGGTATTGTTCATTAGGCAACCTGTTTTCCAAGAAACTGCCCTTGACTAATGGTTCAATCCTGCAATCCGCAAGGGCGTTTTCCATTAAAACCAACTTCATTTCATTTTCAATAGTTCTGTTTCAGATACTTGGAGTGAAAACAAAGAAAAATCTATACATAATGAATGTAATGACTGTTTATAAATGTGATCATTGAAAAAAAAGACAGTTTCTCAATATCTCTTTCAAGTCGGTATCACTTTCAGATGTCTTTAATGACGGAATTTTGATTTGCTATCACATAGCCATGAACTGTTTCATAGAATTGAATGACTGCATTTCCTCATCAATTTGTCAAATAGTTCAAGTCGAATGAGATATTGGGTATTGGAGTACCAATTATTTCCACCCAATGGAATCCCTTCAAAAAAGAGGGTAATAGGTTACCAGTTCCAATAACTAACGGCTGGACCGTAAACACAATAACTACCGAAAGAAACAACTCAGAAACTCGATATTTGTAGAGAAGGTTTGGACCTTGATTACGAAGGCCGAATTCGTGAATGCGTAAATCCACCTAATGATTCCGCAGATATACCCATTCAAAATTTTATTTTCCCTATATTAACAAAAATACAGATTAGATAGAATTGAAATCCTGTACTTTATCGAAAAATAACAGTTCGAAGGTTCATACAGAATTTAATGAGGATAATATGAAAGGAAGATCACAGAATATTTGAATTGTTCTGATGACACGATCATCACGAAGTTGTGTTTCAACATATTCAAACTAGGTGCGAATTTTCATCATGATTGAATGAGAATTTCTTGAGTTATACCGAAAAAAAACGATATCGAAAAGAACACAACGAAATTCTACATTTTTTTCCCAAAATCTCCAAAACTAATAGCCGTATCGAATTGAAATTTGGTACACTGCTGTGAAATATGAAATTTAAAATATATCTGAAATTTTTCTCGAACATAAAAAAAAGTTTCAGAAAAAAAAAATTTTCGAAAAAAATTTTGAAATTTTTTTTTAATTGAGTGACTGTACGATGTCAACGAAATTTTGCTCAGAGTTGCGCGTCGTTATGCTCCAACCAACTGCCAAGTTTCAATCCGTTCGTTCTGGTAGTTCCTGAAATATGAGGGGAAATAACCTCAAAATTTCAAATGGCTATAACTCCTAAACTATATGGCCGATTCGGCCCATTAACGAACTCAACCGCGGCATTCCGATGCGCGAACTATTCTACAAGAATCGATTTTGACACAGGATTCGTCATCAGTGAGTCCAACCTAGTCGTCTGAGACCATTTTCGGCTCAATCATCGAAAATTGCAGACATTTGGACAAAACGATACCACGTCCTTCCCCTAGAACTTGCGCGCAAAAATGTGGCAATACTGCGCATTCTTACGGTTTTCTTGAACCATTTGCACCCAAAATATTTCCGGAAAAAAAAGAACTGTGACCTCCGAAAGTCACACCGTTTTATTAGACGCATTGTTTGCTTTTGAGATTCCCAATTCATTAGTTGTGGTAAGAATTCAGAAGATATATAACTATTAATTTCTGAAGGAATAGTGGGGGTGTGTTATCTATCTTCTCATCTAACTGACAGAGCTAACCCTGATCACTGATTGTTATAATATACAATATCCTCAATTAATTCGAATAGTGACGTCAATATTGACTATTATTACATGTAGTACACTCCGTTGTGTACCAAATGAGCTTATTGCATTATTATGGGTTACGACTAGTGCCAATCAAGCGATGTAGTGGGTGACCATCAAAACAAGCCAATTATATTCATCATAATGGTTCAGTAATTCGGTTTACAGAGAGAATGAATGCAATCTTGGAGTAACGGTTTGTCTCTAGGCTAAGAGTATATCGTTTCTAAAACTTGCGTCAGAAAACAAAAGTATTCCTGGATCAGAAAGAAGTTACCAACTTTCATTATGAAAGTCACAGTACAGGAGATATTATATTAAATTTTCATTACTTTAATTGATAATTTCAATTACACCTGTTACTCGATTAGTATTGTATTTTATTATCAATTCAAATGATCGAGTATACAAGACAAATATATTCACTTTGGAAAGTTCTGCGGAAAAATTATAGAAGCTTTTGATCCTCATTTTCTTTTATCCGATAATTACAGTAAAACGGAGCTACTTTGGCACACTGGGTATCTTTGGCAGCACGTGTGCGCCCTTGCTTTCATTAAGCTGCATCCTTAGTTTTAATTTTCAATCGCCAAGAATTGTTGGAAAGGGTCAGTACACTCAGCTTTGCGAACTATGGTGTGACATAACAAGCGTTTGGCTGATTCAAAGCACTACAGAAATCATACGGAATAAAAGTTAGCTGGTGCAGGGCAAGCTATTAGAGAATTGAGGATGTCGCAGGTATAGGCCTCCAATCTGTGGAAATCACCTAAGAAAAATCTTCAAAATGCACTATTTGAGAGAGATGAGGGACGTGTAGTTCACCCCACATACCTTAGGCAACAGAGGAAGAGGCTCTAATATCGGAGACAATGAACCAGGTAGCAACTTGAGGTTTTACCGTTACTGTTAGTGACGCCAGAGATATTGTACAAAAATATGTATTGAAACAATGCAGAAACATTCCTGAATGGCCTGAAAATAGTCCAGGACCGAACTTCATTGAACAATGTGTTACCAGGAGTAATATTAGCGTTCGATTTGCATCTGATATTAGGCGTGTATAAAATATCGTCATATTGTAATAAAAAATGTGGACTCTTCTATTTAAGAACTAAAAAACCGTTAACTGGTGCCAAAGTAAACTCACGATGGGTCTACATAGTTTTCATTTACTTTTCAGCTTGAGTACCAATGCAACCCCAGCCACGGGGCTAGTTTTGGCACCCAATTTTTTTTCTGGAAAACGATAAATCTTAAAAACCCATTTTATGAGAGGGTATAGGTATGACCTATATTGTTACCCCCGATTTTTTCAAGTCGATTCAATTACAAATACAGCGCCTAGGGTGAAAAATACCGCAAAACCTGCACAAAGTAGCCCCGTCGTACGGTATTTTAACTCTCAAATTGACTTTTTAAATTCAGGGGATTTCCATTGAAAAAAAAAATTATTCCATTGATCTCTTAATAACAGGTTCGTTCGATTTCTCGATAACACTCAAGTTATTCCGGATCATTTCCAAAATGAACAAACCTAACGGCGGGCAACCCCAAATTTGCTTCCATATTTGTTTCGTGTTTGTGAGCGGATTGTTATTTCCCCGTATATATGTTAATACTGTAAATTTACTGGTCAAGATGAAATCAGAAGTCTAAGACCTAACATGATAGTATGGGTCAACGGAATACCGTTATCAATACAACGCCTGCCCGATGCGATCCTGTTTGTTTATATTCCATTGACTGTCACGTATCTCAGCTAATCTATTATTATTTGTTCTTCGTTCTGGCTTTTGCCATTGTAATTATAAAGAGGATGTCCGGTAAACCTTGAACAATAATTATACTGGGGAAAGACTAGGTCCTGATTACTCAGAATATCGAAAAATTTGTAGGTAAAATTCTCACCGTTTTCTAGATAAAGGGCATTTTGGAAATCGCTACCTTTTATCGATGTTTTGGACACCATATCTCTAAATTGGTACTGATTCGAAATATCACTACATAATTGTTGTTCAACTTCAACTCCGGGATGACTGCTAAATTTCATAGAAATCTGATTTTTTGTTCCATTAACAAAATCAACAAAATTTCGAATGATTTTTTTAAAATTTTGTAGCGAATAGATAAACACGAAATTTTGCATTCTGCTGTGCGTTAGTATTCTTCAAATGAATACGAAAATTACATTTGATCGCATCTGTACTTCCTGAGATATTGAGGAAATAACGTCAAAATCTTGAGTAACAACGGAAACTGATCAACATTGCCCAAGAAAAAAAAACATTAAACAAAATTCTGGAAATTTTCTAATGAACATATTTTTTAATTTCTTAGCACTGGATCCCCACGAAATTTTGAATAAGGTTGTGCGTTGGTATGCTAGAGCTAACCACAAAGTTCAGTCTGATCGAATTAGTGCTTCATGTGATATCAAGGGAATAACCTCGAAATTTCAAATAACAACGAAATTTTACATTTTTTTCCTAATTTCTCTGAAAGTAATATCGAATGAGATTGAAATTCGGAAAATGTTCCAAAGAACTATCCACACAAAATTTTGCACTAAGTTGCGCGTTGGTATTTTAGAACAAAATACAAAGTTTCAATCTGATGGAGTCAGTATATCCGGAGATATCGAGGAATTGATTTCGAAATTTCATATTGGCATCCGAAACTGTTCGGCCAATTCTGCCCACAAGTGAACTTAACTGAGATTTTCGAGCTTCAAACTAAACTAGGGAATTTCAATGCTCTTGGTCCTTTCCTTCAAAAGTTAGAGCATATACGGACGGCCGGCAGGTCAGAATTGAATTTGACCACGATTTCTTCTTCAGGGGGTTCGACCTGAAGCTACAAGACCATTTTCGGATCTAAATTCGGAAAATACAGACGTTGCTGCACGATTTAGCATCGTTGTTCATATATACTATTTCCTGATATTTCCATTTCATCTTGCTTTGTCAAACCTCAAGAAAACAATATCTGGACGTTCAGAGAAAACGAAAAAAATCTTTTTCTCTAGAGATGGCTCTTTTCTGTCGAGTTCAAGAAAAGCTGCCCTGTATAGATGAATGCATATGCATCCATCATTCGCACTCTTCCTCAGTATCGAAAATTCCCATCACGTTTCCCATTTTATGAACAGAATATCTCTCTTACATTCAATCAGTCTGTTCCCAGCAACAACATAAATCCACCCTTGGCCCTTCCCGCAAAGTTCTGTTTGCCTCGGCTGTTTTTGTTGTCTAAATTACGGGTTGCGTTGTGGAATTGCCACAGGGATAAACACGGCCCTCTAATGTGTCCAAACGACGAGACAATAACTAAATGTTTACTGAAAACAATACGAGGGAAACGTGATGATAGAATCGTGAGCGATAGGCCGAAGAAAGGAAAATGGTGTTACGCTTCTACCACCAGTTACATAAATAAGCCTGACTTTGGCGAACGTTTCGTATAATACTTGTATTATCCTAATAAAACAGAAGTTTCTTGTTTTCATTTAAATAATCACCAGAAGTTCAAAACTGTGAAAGTTACTTTCAATAATGCCGTTCTGAAACATAATTCCACTCCAAAATTTCTTGGAGTTGAATCAGGTTCTTCTTTAAATTTCAAGGTCCATTTGGAAAATCTGTGCATGAGGATGAAATCTAGGAATAATATTCTTCAAAACTAGCTGGTTCTCCATGGGATGCTGTCCCTACCATTCTTCGTACGGCAGCTTTGGCTTTGGTTTTGTCTGCTGCTGAATATTGTTGTCCAGTTTGGTCCAACAGCGCGCATGCTAGTAAATTTGATACACAGCTTAATGTTGCCATCATTAGTGGACCATAAGATCTACACCTCAACAGTGGTTACCAGTTCTCTCAAACATTGTACCGCCCCATATTTGTGGACAGCTTGCAGTGATACAGTCTTGGGATAAATATCATTCCTTTCCCAATTCATTCCCAATAACGTCTTGTATTCCGGATTCTAAAATTGCTTGATTGAAATCTCGTGAGCCTTTATGGATTAATGATTTTCTTTATTCGATAAAAATTACAAAAAAATTTGGCGTTCGGAATGGAATGTTTTCAGCAAAGGTTTGATCAGCGATTGTTCAGAAAAAGTACTAAGATTTTAATCTTAGTAGGAAAATTTGGTGCATTTTGAACTGGTCATGATTGTCGTAATAGTTTCCTCTTCAAGTGGAATTCGGTCGAAAGTCCACGGTGCGAATGCGGAGAAGGAGAGGAAATAATAGGACATTTGTTTAATGGTTGTCTAATATAAAATTTGACGATGGTTTTGAGGCAATTCATTCGGCGTCTGATTGTTTTCTGAGATGGATCTTGAATTTTAAATTAATTCAAAGAATAATAAAACATTTACTAGTTCATATTGGTTTCTTCGTCTTCTTTTCTTCTTTTCAAGTGTGATTTGGAGATGTCAACCTGCATCGAAAGGAGACAAAAAATTTTGTTTCGTTGATGAAAAAGGAGCCCTTCAATAACAAACAACAATTTCACTACACTTATACGGGGAGACAGAATTTTTTCTATCTGTGCCCTTGTATCATACGTGAAAATCTATAGTATGGTACCCCGCTTACATTTCCTCTGCTAATACTGTGAAAACACATATTGCATGATATAAAAGAATTGTCCTGCTCATTCTCAACAGAATATATGCAGGGTGTTTCACCATAAACTGGTCAAACATATATAGCCGTAAAGATCAAATCCAAGTGTGCTCATCTGAAAAAAAAGTGACGTCAGCAAGATTAAAATATTAAGAAATATATATTCTGTGCTTTGAATTTGAATGTGACGTCATCATTGGTAAAACGATCACAGATGAGCAGATGTGCACACTATGTTTTACTTACATCATGGTGTAGATGACATTGGGAGAGTCATGTTTGCCTTATGACATATATTCCGTTTTCTAGGGATAAGCGAAATACAGGGTGTTTAATGTCAACTCTGAGCAATATTCTGATAACTGTGATGAGTTATGCGTGACCTTTGAAATAACGGTTTTTGTTCACATCTTAGTGTCTTTTGGTGGTCAATTCAATTGTTCTGTAGAATTCTAGAAAAAATATTTAAAAATGGTGGAAAACCTACAAAGTTGAAATTTTTTGTTTTCGATTGCCACTGCCGATAGCATTATTCCAAAATTCAAACTCAACTTTTTTTTACACGTTTTACATGAAACAAAAGTTAACCCAAAATTGTTGAAATCTTTCAAGGTTGAACTTACCTTTATTCTGAACAGTGGTGTGAAAACAGAAAGAAAAAATATCCATTGGTTTTCATTTCATAGCCTTCGAAAATTTCGCTCGGAATAGTTAATTAATTTTTATTTCGGAAACTGGTGGCCCTGCGGAGGCCAAAATTGTGGTAACGGGCCCCCAGAATGACCTGGATAGAAATATGAAATTATCAAAAAAAATTTTTTTTTCAATTTTTGAATTTATTCTGATGATAATGACGTCCGTTACCAAGCAACGGTAGTTCATTGAATTTGACCCCATTTTCTGAATGCGGAGAGAGTTCGATTCGCACCAAAGTTTTTTAGAAAATATTTGTTTCCTTGATGAATTCATATTTCTATTCAAGTCATTCTGGAGGCCTATTGGCACAATTTTGGTATCCGTTGGTCCACCAGTTCCACAACTAAATATTATTTAAGTACTCCGAGCGGAGTCTTTGGAAGGCTATAAAATGAAAACCAATGGATATTTTTTCATTCTGTCTTGACCCCACTGTTCAGAATGAAGGTGAGTTCAACCTCGAAGGATTTCAACAATTTTGAGTAATAATTTTTTTTTACTGTAGACATGTAAACAAAAAGTTGAGTTCGAATTTCGGAAACATTTTTTCACGGAAAATCTTATAAAATTGAGTACATTGAAATAATGCTATCCAATTCGGCAATCGTAAACTAAAAATTCCAACTTTGTAGGTTTCTGAAATATTTTGAAATATTTTTCCAGAATTTTACAGAACTATTGAATTAACCACCAAAAAATACTTAGATGTGACCAAAAACCGTTATTTCAAAGGTCAAATATAAATCACTACAGTTATCAGAATATTGCACAAAGTTGACATTAAACACCGTGTATCTCGCTTATTATGAAAACGGGGTATATGTCATAAGGCAAAAATGACTTTCCCAATGTCATCTATACGGCTATATATGTTTGACCAGTTTATGACGAAACACCCTGTATATATTTATAATACTCGTATTACAGTTAACTTAATTTGTTAACTTGGGAATCGAGAAATTTCACCTGTTCTCGAAATTAAAACCTAGAAAAGCGCCTTTGGTGCGCATGTTCAATGAAGATGAACGCTCTGGCAACGAATTTGAACACGTGCGCAAATACTGCTGCCTTCACGGTTGTGCTTTTCTAGGTTTTAATTTCGATAAACTACTGGATTTCAATTCGATCTAATCTGTATTCTTGGAAATATTGAGAAAATAAAATTTTGAATGGGTATATCTATAGAATCATTGGGCGGAACTTAGCCATTCACGAATATCGTAATTAAGCCACCTAACGGCCGATCGTAAACACAATAACTTCCGGAAGAAACCACTTAGAGACTCGATATATTTAAAGTAGGTTTAGACGATAATTACGAAGGTCGAATTCCCGAATGGGTAAAATCCACTGAATGGTTCCGTAGATATACCATTTCAAAATTTTATTTTTCCAATATTTCCAAGAATACAGATGAGATCGAATTGAAATCCTGCAAACTCATCGAAAAATTACAGTTCGAAGGTTCATGCAAAATATCATAAGGATAATATGGTCGGAAGATCACAGAATACCGAATCTTTGAAAAAAAATTTGAAGTTTTGTTTTCAAATTGATCTAATGACACGATCATCACGAAATTCAGCACAAAGTTGCCCATCAGCATATCCAAACTAGCTGCCAAGTTTCATTTCGATTGAATTAGTACTCTATGAGTTATTCGATATCGAGAAGAAAATGACGAAATTTTATATATTTTTACCCAATATCTCCAGAAATTATGATGGTATCAGAATAAAATTTGGTACACTGCTGTGAAATATAATGTTCGAGGTATGAGCAGAAATTCTTTTCGGGTTCAATGAACGGTTTCCGGAAAAAAATTTCGAAAATAATTTGGGAAAAAAATTTTTTTCAAAATTTACTCACAAAATTTCAAATGACCATTACTCCGAAACCATTAGACCGATCAACCGGCGCATTCCAATGTGCAACATAATCTGAAAGTTTCAAGTCGCTGGCTTACCTCTTTCGATAGGTATTGTGTCGTCGGCCGTTAGGTACGTGATAATCTGGAAGAAATCAACCACGACTATTTGAAAAAGAAATTTCTCCAGGAGAGTTTGTTTAATCATCTCCATACACCTATATCGTGCTTGGAAACTGATAACCAGTAACTATTATTCACTAGAAGTTTTTAGGGTGCTCCACGCTCCGTGCTATCATTTTGTCCAAATAACTCAAATTTTCTGATTTTTTCAGGAAAATTATCTGAAACGATCAGGTCAGACTCACTGATGAGATTTCAGATGTCAAAATCAATTCTGTACGGCTGGCTGACCGTCCGATGCCAGGAAAACTCGCCAACGGAAAAACCTAGCGACTTAGTGTACGTTTTGTATCCGAATACGCTGTCGTAAGCCTAAGCATTGCATAAAGGGGCTAAGACCATTTTTATTGCAGTACCACAACGTGACAACTAGATGGCTCTCGAAATCGCTTCGCATTACAGAGGCTATATTACCAGTAATACATATAGTCACTGTACTTCGCATCGGTTCAACCATTGTATATATATTATACGATGGTTCAACATAGGGGATGGCTTACTATCCCTCTTTATACTATTATTTTATTTATTATTATATGGCCTAAGTAGCCACACTAAAGCTGGTTTGCAAAGTGGATCGCTGGGTGTCTTCATCAATTGCTTGTCAGTACGTTGACAAGATGTCATTTTCGAAAACAGCTCTAAAATAGCTACTAAGAGAAAATTCATATTTGCAATATTCAATTGGATGGAACTATTCATCGAGAACGAGTCGGGACATAAAAAGTCGCGATCAAATCACTGGGAATTCAGTATAAAATACGTTATTTTGACGAAAAATTTCACGAATATTTGCGTATTGGCAGAAAAAAATTGATATCGTTCTGAAGGAAGTACGAATCTTTGTTTAATAACTATTATCTGTAATTGTCAACTTAACTCATCGAAGCCTAGTCGTCTCCATTCATTTGTATGGGACGGTAAATAAATATTGAATGCAAATTTTCAGATGAAAATCCCTCTGATGAGAAGGTATTTATATTTTTTGTACAGGAATATACTTAACTGGTACCGATTATTGAATATTATTTTCCACAGCTTCAATTTCACCCAAAATTAGGTCTTGACTCCTCGATATTAACCTCAGTTCGAACCTCAATGGGATATTTTACATCGAAGGCGAGAGACTCTGAAAAAACAGTAAGCCTTTTTTGCGCGCATGTTCTACAGGAACAGCGTGCTATCGTTTTGTCCAAATGTCTGTAATTTTCGATGATTGAGCCGAAAATCTCTCAAACGACTAAGTTGGGCTAACTGATGACGAATCCGGCGTCAAAATCGATTCTGTCCGGCCGGCCGTGGACACGATAACTGTCGGACGAAGACAGCTAGCGACTTGAAACTTGCAGGGTGGTTGGAACATCGGAATGCCGCGGTTAAGTTCGTTAATGGGTCAAATAGGCTGAATAGTTTCGGAGTTATAGCCATTTGAAATTTTGAGGTTATTTCCCCTCATATTTCAGAAACCAATGGAGCGACTGGATTGAAACTTGGCAGTTAGTTGGATCATAACGTCGCGCAACTCCTAGCAGAATTCCTCTGAATTCGTACGATGACTTAATTAAAAAAAAATAATTTTTTTTCTGAATTTATTGTTCATATTCGAGAACAATTTCAGTTATACTTCGAACTTCATGTTTTACAGCAGTGTACCAAATTTCAATTCGATACGGATATCAGTTTTAGAGATATTGGGAAAAATATGTAGAATTTCGTGGTTTTCTTCTCGATATCATTGTTTTTCTCGGTATTACCCAAAAAATACTGTTTCAATCGTGATGGAACTTCGCAGCTATTTCAAAGATGATAATGGACAACATTGTGCAACATTTCGTAATGGTCGTGTCATTAGAACAATTTGAAAAAAAAATTAAATTTTTTTTCAAATATTTGATATTCTGTGATCGTATCATTTTATTATTCTCATTAAATTCTGTAGGAACCTTCAAACTGTCATTTTTCGATAAGGTACTAGATTTCAATTCGATCTATTCTGTATTTTTGGAAATATTCGGAAAATAAAATTTTGAATGGGTATATCTGCGGAATCATTAGCTGGATTTTACCCATTCACGAATTCGGCCTTCGTAATTAAGGTCCGAATCTTCTCAACGAATATCGAGTTTCTAAGTTGTTTTTTTCGGAAGTTATTGCGTTTACGGTCGGCCGTGTGGTTGGTAGATGGATAGTGGCAATATGAAGAGTTACCAATAAAAAATTCGAATTTTTTTTTTATTTTCATACTTCACTCAAATTTACCCATAATCTGCAAACCGTATCATAACCTAGTACTTCATTTCAGCCCAATCAGATTTCCTGATTTTTTTGAGGAACAAATCAAGTGAAAAATCAGAAATTCATATATTTCAAAAAGCATATCTCCGATACCGTTTAAATTTTATTCTAATCGACACCTGAAACTCGAAGACCCTGCTTCAGTCCAATCAGATATGTATTTTTTCTAACAATAAGTTCAGCATCAACCTTTCGCGGCATCTACTGGTGATTAGTCGACGCATTTACTGGATCCTACAGTGACAATGTGCAGGACAGCTACGTCAATCGACCTATTAAGCGGAGACAACACACTACGATGGCGATGGCGATCAGATAATCACATTGAACTAGTTGAGCAGCACACACTTGCCGCGACCTGTCTGCGACTTGGCAGCGTTCAGACGTATGGTATCGGGCGATCGCATGACGTTAGAGGCAAAATTGACAGTTGCTAGGGATCTTTCATTAGACAGTGTGAGAAAAGTTCGCAATCTGATCGCGTATATATATTCCAGACAGAATGTGATCGCCATCGTGGGCGCTATCGTGAACCCCATCGTGATCGTGATCGTGTATATGTGGCCTTCACTTTACAGTCGTCTGTTCACATTATATGCTGCATGAGGTGATTTCCTGGAAGCTTTATCGGTACTTCCCCGTAGCGCATGAGCAGTGTATCGAAATCGTCACTACTTCATAACAGTGTTTCAAATTTCAGCTTAATCGGATATTCGTCTAGAGAGATATTGGAAAAAAATATGTCTGATTTCGTGCTGATTTCCTGAGAAAAATTGATAGTTCCTAAATAACTCAAAAAATATTGATCGGATCATGACGAAACTTGGAACTTGATGCGCAAATTGGTTCAGAATTTCTCGATAATTTCATTGGAACAATTCAAAGATATGGTTTATAAATGTCTCATATCTTCTTATCATATGGTTCTGGGCAACTGCGTTATATCGTTCCATCCAAATGTCTGTAATTGTCGAATTTTAAACTGAAATTGGTCTAAAACGATTAGGTTGGATTTCTTGAGGGAGAGTCCATTATCAAATTCACTTCTGTTCTGCCGACCGTCTGTGCTCTAACTTTCTAAGGAAAAGACCAAGAGACTTGAAATTTTAAGTCTATGCTCGGAGTGATCGGTTGAGTTCATAAATGGGCGAAATTAGCAGAAAAGTTCAGGAGTTATAACAATTCAAAATTTCGAGGGGTTGTTCCAAAATTAATTGAAGAGGTCAGATTAGTACTTCGTAACAAGTTGAAGAATACCAACGCGCAACCTGTTCACAATTGTGAGATGATCTGATCGCTGGAAAACTTCGAACAAATGTTTTTCGATAACATTTTTTTTCTAGAGACTTCTTATCAGATCTGGATGAAATTTGGCACATTCCTTGAAGTCAATATTCAACAACTTTTCGACTTGATCAGATATTTATTTCATTCCATGAAACATGTTGAGCAAAATGTTGTTTTTCTTTCATTTCGTGCTTGTTCTAGGAAATAAAAGCGTTATCGTTTTGCCAAGTGTCTGTAATTTTTCGAGCCAAAAATGGTGTTTATGGATTGAAAAAAATTTCGATTTTATTCGAAAATAATTCATCAGAATGCAATGGAAATTGGCACAGAATTTGAAGTCAAAATATAACAATTGTGCTTCAAATTTCAGTTTAAGCGAATATTTATCTGCAAATAAATTGGAAAAAATATGTCGAATTTCCCGAAATGAAGTGAGGTTGTCAGAATTAAACTTCTTTAATAGTAATACCAACGCATAACGTTTCTCTATTGCAAGACAAAAGGTTTGTTTTGGTTCCGAAATTCAGAACTGTCCTAGAACAGTTCTAGAACTGCGCAGAATCGATGCGCTGTGTAAGCCCGATTCTGAACTATCCTAGAACAGTTCTAAAAGCAATGAAACCAAAACACGAATCAAGTTCGGGTTCTCATCGGGATCATAAAGAAAAAAAAACTTCCGTTTGAGTTGGCAGAAAAGAGGAATGTTAATCATGTCTTATATATTGTGTGTGGTTTGATTTAAAATATGCGAAAGTCCTTGTCGCACCATGTAATATGAAAATATTTTTGGGAATACTTGTTTTCACTTAATTTTTTTTTTCTGAATTTTTTACATTACTTCAATTATATTCCGAAATGAACCAACAAATTATTGGTTTGTATAATCATGAATTCAATGACGAACGTATTTCAGATATGTGCTTCTTAGAGAAAAATTAATTCGAAACATTAATATTCATTAGAGGAAGAGGACTCCTGTATTCATAGATTTATTTAAGAAGTGTACATCCCAGGTGTGAACAATATAAATAAAATCCATTATATTATCCTGTTAGGTCGTAGCCAAGGAGTTATCCTCAATAACAAAATTTCAAATTTAACAGTTAACCGTTTCCTCAACAAATAAAACAATCAAAAACTAAATCAACACGACGTCGAAAAAGTCAGGTTATCCATTTCAATCGTTGACAGCCACTCTACGCTTGTGCGAACTACCCAATTCTGAAACAGTTCGGACTCTCACGTAAGAACTTCTTTTACAGTTCTAGAACAGTTCGGAATCGATTCTGAAAATAACCAAAACAGGATTACTCAAATCCTGAACCGGTTCTGAAATGAACCAAAACACAAAATCACAATCGCGCATGCGGAACCGTTCCAGAACAGTTCTGAAGTCGGAACTAAAACAAACCTTATGTATATCTGCGGGATCACAGTATGGATTTCAAGTATTTGGCGTTCGTAACTCCAAACCTCCTTTAGAATTATTAAGTCTTCAAGCAGATTCTCTCGGTACTTATTGTGTTAACGATCAGCGGTTAGGCTAGACGTGAAGAGATGAATTATGGCAACCGAATTCGAGATATTGAACAAGCGCGTAAAAGCTGCTGACTTCACGTCAGTGCTTTTCTAAGGTTTTCTTTGATACTTTTCCTGTGGCAAATCAATTTTTGCGAGCATGTTCTAGGGGAACAGCGTGCTATCGTTTTGCCCAAATGTCAGTAATTTTAGAATTTTGAGCCGAAAATGTTCTCAAACGACTAGGTTGGACTCACTGATGACGAATCCGGTATCAAAATCGATTCTGTCTGGCCGACCGCCGGTCCGTCCGGCAGACGACACGATAACTGTCGAACGGAGCCAGCTAGCGACTCTCAGATAAGGTCACGCACTGAAATGCGACGGTTAAGTTCGTAAATGAGACCAATCAACTAAATGGTTATGGCCATTTGAAATTTTGAAGTTATTTCCCTGATATTTCAGGAAACTGAAACTGAACTTGACTTTGGCAGTTAGTTGAAGGATAACGACGCGCAACTTCATGCGAAATTTTGTTGGGATCGTATGATCACTTGATTAAGAAAAAAAAATTTTTAATTTTTTCAGGCAAAAAAATTTTTCCTCAGAAACTATTGATGATATTCGAAAACAATTTCATTCATACCTTGAGCTTCCTACTTTATAGCAGTGTACGAGTGTACCAAATTTCAATTCCATTCGGTTATTAGTTTTGGAGATATTGGGAAAAAATATGTAAAATTTTGTGGTTTTCTTCTAGACATCGTTGATTTTTTCGGTACCTATAACTCAAGAAATACTGATTCAATCATGATGGGACTGCGCATCTAGTTTGAAGATACTGAAGGACATTTTTAGTAAAATTTCGTGATAATCGTGTCATAAGAAGAATTTGAAAAAACTCTCGAACTTTTTCAAATATTCAATATTCTGTGATCTTCTGATTACATTATCGCCCTGATATTCTGCATGAACCTTCGAACTGTCATTTTTGCATTGAGTACTGGATTTTAATTCGATTATTATTATTTTTTGGAAATATTAGAAAAATAAAATTTCGAACGGGTGAAGTTATTGTGTTTACGGTCGGCCGTATATTTATTTATCAAGAATACTGGAAATTATTGATGCCACTTGTTCAGATTATGTAAGCAGATTACATTTGTTCTATGATAATAATAATAATAGTGATAATAATGATAATAGTTATGATAATAATAATAATAATAATAATAATTAAAGTTTATTGAGCATAAAAATTTATCGCAAAGGCAATTGCCTATACGCGATGAATAATTCACAATTGCACAATGATTTACAGAAGCCAATAATTTTAAAATTATGCTTTCACAAAAATAAAACATTATTCCTCCAGATTTCCATATAGGTAAGGATAAGGACAAAAAAATAACAAAGCAAATGTATGTAAGAACCTAAAGGGTCGAGGAGCACCCGCACCAATATTATATTAATTATATAAAAGATTTTCGAAGAAAAACCACTTCAAGTGATCGGTAATACCAAATCTTACCCTACACAAGCTCTCGATTGAAACTGAGATTTCTCGTCGAATAGAATTGAAATCAATCCAATATATTATACAAGATGAGAGAAATAGGTTCTTCATTTACGTCGACAAAAAAAAATTGAATATTTCTCTTGTATCCCACAAAAAAACAACGTTCCATCACTCTATTTCCTAAAGGAAACAGAACGTGAATCCCCTTCTGACGGACAGAGGGGTCTGCACATCTGAAATTACGAAAACAAGAAAAGCCTTTGTGTTTTTTTGGTATTTGTATTTCGCATCTTCTCTTCTCCTAATGAACCACTAGAAAAGAACATTCCAGACATTGTCGAATGATTCCGGAATTCCTGTTTTCATCTAATCAAAATTGAATCAGAAATGCTCCTGACTGAGCTGTAATACCGAACTGGGAACTGAAATTGAAATGAAGAGGAACACGAGGAAATGGCAAGTACTAACCCGATTATGATTTAAATTCATTTTATTGAAATGTTGAAACTCTAGCAGACTGATTGTGACTTCACACAGCATTAAAACAAATCCAATTTTTGAACGGGATCCTCAAAATTATTTTTTTCGATGGAGGTATTCTAAGATCTCGAAACAGTAGCGGTTTGTGTTGAATGTATTTATCTTCATCATTTTCATTTCAAAAGCGATACTGAGGTAATCTAGTAATATATAAAATTATCAAAAAATCTGTACATCCAAACAAATATTCATTACTTTTTCAGTTCTCGGTACAGTTTCTTCACATTTACACCGGGTGTCCACGAATACCGTTTGTTAGAATATTTTTGGGGTGGAATTAACATTCAGGTTTGCAATTTTGGACTTAAGCTTCGAATAAAGAGATGACCATCTGTGAATTTTTTGAGATTCGTGTGACTTCCGGTTTTACCGGAAGTGACACCAACTTTTGTTTTTCAAATAGAAATCCTCATATTGTATAATAAAATGAGTTCCTTATCAAATTCTGAGTTTGTTGATGTCAAATTTTATATTCTAATCAGAAATTTCTTTTCTAGCGTAAAATTGCAAACAAAAGAATCTACAAAAGCACTGACCTGATGCAAGGAGTTTTTAGGCGCTTGTTCACATTAGAAGCCATTTCTTCAAGACATTTTGAATGAACCTTCACGCAGTCATTTTTAAACCAAGTGAAGAATTTCTATTCGAACACATCTTCAGTATTAGTAATACTGGGATAATAAAATTTCAAATGGATAAATCTTCGAAATCAATATGGGGGGGTTTCAATCATCAGATCAGAAGTCAAATTTTTTGCATAAATCATCCAATTTGTTTTATCATATACATTCTGATTATCTTTTATATCCACCCCTGTTTCAGAGTCCCAGTACGAAAAATATTGGATATTGATTGCACCAGCAACGGATATCAACATGTTAACGATAATTGTAATAAGCAAATCAAAATTGATGAAAACCTCCGATCAACCGAATTTGTTGGAAATCTCCATTATTTTAAATTACGTTATTTAATTCTCATTCTGCATGTAAAATGGTTATTCAGTTATTCAAGAGAATTTATTGAGATTTCAATGTTTCAAATTAATTTTTTCATGGAATTGGTTTTTGTGTTGAGAGAACCAATGATTTATGAAAAATATATATGTTTTATTCAAGAAATAAGTGAGCATTATGTAGAAATCTTGAATCCCGTAATCTGCAGGGTGATTTCTATAAATAATAATTTTTATCCGATTTTTGGTAGTTATGTTTCAAATATTGGAGGAGAAAAATATTTAATTTGTACTACTTACGATTATGATTATTGAATTGTCAAGAAGACGATCGGGGCATTTACCCCTTGTGTTTATAAAATAATAAACGAAATCCGTTAGAAATTTCTCGATATGTGTTGAAAACTTGGTAATTAATCTTTTGCATCTACTTTTAGATATATGATTCTGGATGAAAATTTTACCGATTATTCCACTGAATTTCAACTTAGAACCAAATGCGATGATTCATTTCCGGCATTATTGGAAATTTGCAGCGTTTTTCTTCATAACTCAGGAACCACTGGTCGGAAATCTTCCGCGTGAACATTTTTAGGTTGAGCTATGCAACAGTAATCAACGTTCAGAGTTTCATGAAAATGCGGTGGTAAGTTGTCCAGAAATATTTTTTTTTCCCTCCAACTCCCAATTTCGAGCCCTTGAGGTACACCGATCCTGCTGAAAAGCTTGGAGGATCAATCCCTAGCGATACACAATATTTTTACGAATTTCGGTTCAGTAATTTCAGGGCAAAATCCCGGAAAACGGACGGCGAACGTACGTATTTTTTTATAAGTGCATTCAAATCTACATACTTCAAAATGTAAACTGTGAAATTTTGAAGGGGACAATGTTTTTTTTCGGTGGATCATCAATGTGAATGTACTATAGGGTCTCATGTTTTATGTTTAGAGTTTAATTTTGCATATTTCAATGCCAGCGTCAATAAAGATCCAATCCGTAATCGTAACTTCGATGACATAAAAATTAAGAGAACGAATAAATTGTTCATAAGCCTGCGAGAAGTTATATCAAAAATAATTAATAATAATTCCATTCAGGTAACCAACATGGTTGTCTTTGAGGGCAATACATTGATTAGGTACATTTTTCTTGCACGATTTATACTCAAGATCTTCTATTTAGATAACTTCACCATCTCGGCTGAACATTTTTACCTGGAGAACCAAATCTGGAAATAACAGTGGATCCGGAAGCAATTCGTTGCTTATTGTATACAATTTTACCCTCGTGTTAATCGATTTTTGACACAGTGCATTGTCTCCTGAGAAAACGCTCCGTTTCTTTCTCCAACGCATCAGTTCCTTATCAATTTCTTCCATCAAACACTCCAATAACGCAAAATATTGATCACTGTTGTTACGGACGCCATAACCTGGTCCTCTCTGAATGAGTACAAGCCATGAGCGGACCTACCTTGTCATGTTATGGATTGAAAAAGTTTTCATCGAGAAAAAATTTAACTCCACACTATTCAAAAAGGAAGAATGGGAAAAGGAAAACAATACCCAAAATTTTGAAGTACTTCCGTTGAATGGTGAACAGATGGTTCTGAAACCAGGATGGGGGCCGGCGCTGAAGAAAACGGGGCAAAAACCGAGTGTACAATATCGTTAGGATCCCATTCGAGTGTTTTTCAGGCGAAAATACTTGTAATCGAAAGATGCGTAAACATAAGCCTGGAAACAAATTATCAAGGGTGTGACATAGCGATCCATTCTGATAGTCAAGCTGCTATCAAAGCACTGAACTTCTATGTCATCCACTCTATGCTGATATGGGGGTGCTGAAGGTAACTCAATGAGGTAGGCAGGAACCACAAGTTCTTTGTAATCTAGTTTCCTGGAAACTCAGGAATCAAAGAAAATGGAGAAGCTAACACACTAGCTTGAAAGGGAGCAAAAACGCCTTTTATCCGATTTTTAGTGGTTATGTTTCAGATAATGGGAGAGAAAACCCAAAAATTATCAATTTGAACTACTCACGATTATGATACTGTCAAGAATATCGATGCGGCATTTGCACATTTTGTTCATAAAATAATAAATTAAATCCGTTAAAATTTCTTGATATGTGTTGGAAACTTGGTAATCAATCTTTCTCATTCACTTCTAGATATATGATTCTGGATAAGAAGTTAATCGATTTTTTCACTGAATTCCAATCTTAGATCCGAATGCGATAATTCATTATCGGAATTATTGGAAATTTGCAGCGTTCTTCTTTATAACTCAGGAACCACTGGTCGGAAATCCGGATGAAAATTTTCAGTTAGAGTTTTGAAACAGTAATCAACGTTCAGAGTTTCATGAAAATTCGGTGGTAAGTTTCCGAGATATAATTTGTTTATCCCTTCAACCCCTAATTTTGAGCTTTAATGGTACACCGATCCTGCTGAAAAGATCGGAGGATCAATCCCGTGCGACACACGATTTCTCTACCAAGATTCACGGATAGTGGTTCAGTACTTTCAGAAAAAACCTCGGACAACGGACGGCGGACGGACAGATTTTTGGTTTATTATTTGATAAAATCAAATAATAAACCTTAGTGATCGACCAAAAAAAAAAAATTTTTAACCCCCCCTGAAAATTTCACAGTTTACGTTTTGGAGTATGTAGATTTGAATAAACTAATAAAAAAAAATCCGTCCGTCCGCCGTCCCCCGTCCGCCGTCCGCCGTCCGTTGTCCGGGGCTTTTCTCAGAAAGTACTGAACCGAAATCAGTGAAACTTGGTAGAAAAATCGTGTGTCGCTCGGGATTGATCCTCCAAGCTTTTCAGCAGAATCGGTGTACCCTAAGGGCTCAAAATGGGGGGTTGGGGGGAAAAAAAAATTATTTCTCGAAAACTTACCACCGAATTTTTATGAAACTCTGAACGTTGATTACTGTTGCAAAACTAAACCAAAAAAGTTTCATCCGAATGATTTCCGACCAGTGGTTCCTGAGTTATAAAGAAAAACGCTGCAAATTTCCAATAATGTCGAAAATGACATCATCGCATTCGGTTCTAAGATTGGAATTCACTGAAATAATCGGTTTACTTTTCATCCAGAGTCATACATCTAAAAGTAGATGAAAATATTGATTACCAAATTTTCAACACATATCGAGAAATTTTTGATGGATGTGTTATTATTTTATAAACACAATTTGCAAATGCCCCATCGATGTTCTTGACAATTTTATAATCGTAAGAAGTTCAGATTAAATATTTTCGGTTTTTCTCTTCCAATATCTTAAACATAACTACTGAAAATCGGGTCAAATTATTATTTATAGAAAGAATTTTTTTCAAACATTTTTTTTTCGAATACATATTCATCAAAGTTCAATGAAATTTGGTACAGGTTTCAGAGTCAACATTTAGAAACAGTGTTTCAAATTTCAGTTTTGACCGATATTCATTTGGCAAAAAATTTCGTGACCATTTTGAATATTGAGGTTATTTCCCTAATATCTCAAAAAGGGCAAACCCTATCTGATTTGAAGTTCATTTTCAGTTGTAGAATACCGACACGAAATTCAATAATTGTGGAAAATTTTTAGATTTTCAAAGAGTTTAAACGACTGTGGAACTTCTCTTCTCATTCAAAATATTATTTTAAATTTTGATACTCAGTTAGCGTTCTGCATGTGGAAATGTTATTCAATTATACTAGTGTATTTATTGAGATTTCTATGTTCGTTTGAATTGTTTCATGGAATTGGTTTCTGTGTTGTGAGAAACCAATAATTTATGCATAATATATTTTTTAAGATATCAATGGTATATTGGGTTATTTAACTGAGAAAATAATAAACCCTTGTGTAAAATTTGCAGCGTTTTTTATTAGTTCATTCAAATCTACATATACGTCAAAATGTAAACTGAGAAATTTTCAGAGGGGAAATTTTTTTTTGGTCGATCATTAAGGTTTATTATTTGATTTTATCAAATAATAAACCAAAAAGCAAGTGAATGCAATTTCTTACGAAAAATCACTTAATATTCTTAATAATTATTAATTCAAAAATACTTGCAGCCAAATTTTGATGAGCAACCCTGTGGATAAATATTCTTCTATTAAGAAATGTATGTAAAAAACTGGTTTCAGGCAAATACTCGATGAGCGCTCTAACTCTGCAGCCGGATCTCGTACTATTAGGTCTTATGAGGCTCCAAATACTGCGCTGCAATATGGCTTCCTTGGAACTGAATAATGAATCTAAAGCTATCGATTATTTCATAACGGCGAATTACGATTATTCATATAGCAAATCGTTAGGCGTTTGCTCACAATATTATTCAACGAATGACTGCTATTATTCACGAGGGTGGAGTTGGCGACAGGAGCCGCAGGCGAGTGTCGCAAATCACCCAAGTGAAATAGATAAAATCGGTATAATTCTGCATTTTCAACAACCTACAATAAATAGACTTGTCAAAATGGTCAACTTCATTCTCTGTGATTGCTGGAAATTGTCAAGATCACAAGAAACGTCAAAATTTTCACTTGATTTATGCATGGAGTGTATAATACTCCTATCATTCTCGGGCTTGATTGATGACTGTCATTTTTCTTAAATAAAATATAAATATTATTCGAAATATAAATATTATTCAATGGTCGTGAACAAAACATTTTTTTTGCGATCACATAACGAGCTGCCTTCGCGGAAGCTGAGCTCAAGCCAATATATGAAGTACTTGGTGAGCATTGTTGAACATTTTACAATGAAACAGAATGAGTGTTCATGTCGACGAAACATACATTTCAGAAAAAACTTGCAACCAACCTCTGAAAACGTGTTGTGCCCTCTTCTTCAATTCGAACAGTTGAACATCTTTCGTATTAGGCGTCATGGAAATATTCACCAATTCTTCTTCACTCAAATCAAGAATGTTTGCAATTTCTGTTTTCTCATAAGCAGCCTCATGGAGAACAGTTTCCGTGAGGTTCAAGACCTCAATCGGAGACAAATCGAGTTCATCCTGGATCTCCTTGAGTTTTTTGATTTTTCTCCAGTCGAGCCCTCTTGTCTTAGCTATGACCTGAAATATTATAAATGGAAAATTCAATTTCATTTTGTGGTGAATATTATTGTTTTGGCACCTTGCCAATAAGGATAAGACTGTGGGTTTTATATAATGAAGTTGATCTTCTGCAATCGAACTCGGCGGTTTATCTTAGTTTCGAAGACAGGGGCACCCGAAGTTATACAGAAGTCCATTTTCAAATCACTCTTTCCACAATCAGAAGAATTTTTATTCTTTTTCTGTCCAAAAGAACGACTTTTCTCAGTTACCGTATTTGGTGCTAGATCGGTAGATCATTTTTACTGGTTGCTAAGGTAAACAGAACGGTAAGTGAATCACTTACCGTTTAGCAAAGGAGGATGACTAAATATTCATTGAAATAACAAAATGATTCAAATACACTATGAATCTGATTCATTTGATATTCCTCGGGAATAACTGCGTAACAGCCGATTTCATAGGCCTCTTGAATTTCAGTTTCTTCAGAAGATTCGATATCGCTCATTTTTGAATTATATAAGGGGCGAATTCAGATATTAATTGATTAATTAATTATTGTCACTTTGACTTTATACAATCGATAAGTTTAATTTCTTAGGTGATTATTTTGTAGTTCAAGTAAAAACTGTGTCTATCGTGCAAAAAACGCTATAAGTATCTTGGACGTTAAGGACTACCGATTTAAGACAATAGGCAACCAAGATCAAGATCTATTTATCAAGTCGTGTGCCGCTTCACTTGTCTATCCTCTTCATATTATTTTCAATCAATCTCTGCGTTCCGGTATATTTCCGAAATTGTGGAAAATTGCTAAAATTACCCCTATTCATAAAAGCGGAAAAATTAATTTGTTGTCCAACTATCGACCTGTTTCCATTTTGAACCACTTTGGTAAGTTGCTCGAATCTATTGTAACTGACTACCTATTTCTTTCACTGAAATCGAAAATTAGCACCAGACAGCATGGTTTTTCAAGGGCAGATCGGTTCTCACTAATCTGTCGCCATACATCAATTACATATCCGAAAATATGGATCGGGGTGTCCAGGTAGACGCTGTTTACATGGATTTGTCCGAGGCTTTCGACAAAGTACATCATGCAACACTTCTGAAGGTTCTCTTAGATTATGGTGTGGGACCAGATTTGTTAGGTTGGATTGAGTCATACCTGTGTGAAAGGTTTCAGTATGTTGTTATGGGTGATGCTTGCTCGTCTCTTTACAATGTTGAATCGGGAGTACCCCAGGGGTCTCATTTGGGACCACTTCTCTTCAGCTTGTATATCAATGATGTCTGCCGGTATCTTGTTTATGTGAATTTTGAGCTTTACGCTGATGACATTAAAATGTATCTAGCTGTGAAAAGCTTGGAGGACGTTCAGAGGTTTCAGGATGATCTTAACAGATTTTGCGAGTTCTGTTCTTTGCTTTACCTGTCCCTGAATGTTAGTAAGTGTAAACATATAAATTTCACCAAGAACTTCAACATTGTGAGTGCACCTCTGTGCCTGTTTGGCTTGATTGTGGAGGAGGTGACAGTTGTTAAAGACCTGGGAATATTTCTGGATTCGAAGTTGTCATTTGAACATCATATTGATAATGTTGTTTCTAGAGGCTTCAGAATGCTCGGTTTTGTTCTGAGAATTACACGGAATTTCAAGAATGAAGAAACCATGAAGGTTCTGTACTTTTCTCTAGTCCGCAGTATAGTCGAGTATGCAACCCCAATATGGAACCCTTTTTATCACAAATATATCAGCAGAATTGAGAGAATTCAGAAGAAGTTCACAAGAACTCTATATACAGATTCGGTAACAGGCAGGTAGCTTGTCCATATGAGACGAGATTGAAAATGTACAAAATTATTACCCTAGAGCAAAGAAGAGTTATTCTCGATCAAATGTTTTTATTTCGAATAATGAATAATCATTTCGATTTTCCCATTGTTCGTGAAATTTATTTCAATACTCGTGTTTTTACTGGTCGCCATAGAGATCTTTTTTATATCCCGAGAGCCCGCACATCATTGTATTACAACTCCACTTTTCTGAGAATTACACGATTTTATAACTGGCATATCTCTTTCATTGACATATTCAACTCTTCACAAGCTGTTTTTAGGAGAAGACTGTGTGCTTATACGTGTAGAAATTATTAAAAAAGAAGATATTTTTAAACTTTTCCTCCCTTATTATTATTATTCTTGTAATATAAGTTCATGATCATTATTGTAGGTGTTTGTTTTCTTGTATTTTGGTGAATCCTTGTTATTGGGTTTTCCTATTAGGATTCCTGTATATGTTAAATAAATAAATAAATAAATAAGATAATTATGACTGCAAAGTTAGGTTGAAAAGACTAAACGTGAGAATATGAGACGAAAAATAGAATGCACTAATTTTAATGAAATTCACAACAGCTATTTTTTATACCAGGGCCTTATCTCGGGGGTATCTATAACGACAGTGGTTATAGATACTCACCTCCACTCCACTAAACGTTCCACAACCTTTCAGTATCCGTTCCGTAAAAATTAAGTATGCAAAAATGGCACGGGGACGAAACGTTTTCGAGAAGGATAGTGTGCTCACATCAGTTCATTTATACCCCACAATATTCAAAGAAGATAAAACGGGACGAATGCGATGAGGTTACGGAACGTATAGTGGGAATCTACCTTAACACATTAGAGGGTACGCAGGTTATTATCAGGGTAGGTTTAAGGTCCAAACGCGCCTGATATTTTCGGGTAGGATAGTGTGCACACATCTATTCATTTTCAGCTTACAAATTTCAACGTAGATGAAACGTAAAGAATGCGGTACGGTTACGGAACGTATAGTGAGAATCAACCTTAAGAGTGTAATTTTCATTAGAGGGTACACAGCTTATTATCAGGATAGACTTCAGGTCCTAACGCGCCTGATATTTTCGTTGATGGGTGGAATCGGCTATAATATTTCCGAGATTTCGATATTGGAATTCGGTACGTAGTTGTCGAGTACCGACGGCGAAAAAGACGGAATTTTGATTCGTATACCCGTGCAGAGCTAGCGAAAATATACTCAGTGGCATTAGAAGTGTTACACCCGGCAAGAATAACCTAATATTTGGTTGAACAGAAGTCTTGAATCAAGAATGAAACGATAACAGTTTCAGGACATTTGAGAAATAGGAAATGTATAATATGTTCGAAGAACCCTGAAGTGAAGACAAACTTGTACACGTCTAGGCATCGAAGAATCAAGATGAACAAGATCTGCTCGTGACAACTCGTTGCAATTTGAACCTCGTGAATTTTCTATGCCAGAGTATGTGAGGTTGGTGCCACACTTGTGCAATGGAATTTGAATCGCGGCAAAACGTTAATGTGAGCTTCTTGACAGAATTGTGATTGATAGCTGAATACGACTTAATGCCATTTATGCTTTTTATTATTGCCGTTCTCTGCACCAGTTGACCGTTGACTACAGTGGACCGCAGTCAGAGGTAGCACTAATCGTGGACGATATAACGTTCTTAATGAAACAGGTTGGACATTTTTTCTGAACTACGGATCAGCAATTTGACGCGTAGCAGCAAAAGTGTCTTATGGAACCAGTTTCCTGAAGAGACCGGATTTGCATTTAGTTGCGAAAAAGTTAGATGACATTCTCGATTCGAAAATCAAACATTATAGATATTTCGGTAAAATGACACAGTTTTGGTTTCATAGCACTGATGCGCATCAAGTAGAGTGAATGAAAGTTTTGTACCTTCAATAGGTCTTCTGCATCTTTATTTTGTTATAGTGGAAATGTTAATTGTAACCGTCAGAATACTGAAAAACTTAATCGCCGTCTTAAACTCAAATTCTAAAGGAGAAATCGATTTTTCAAATTTGATTCTACAGATTTTAACTCTCGAAACTTCATGACGTTTCGTGACGTGACGTGTCATATACAGCATCCACTCTACCTCTCTCTCCTCCCTTATATACCTTCCACTCTACTAGCCAATGAATAGCGACGGCTGTATCGATCGTAGGCAGAATCGTGCTGTGACGTGTGACCTCGTTTCACCCAATTCGTACTTTTCGAAAATATAACTTTCAATTACAAATGATTCAAAAATTGAGGAACTGTTTGATAACATATATTATGATCTTGTATCAAAATAGATTGGGGAAAACATAAAAATCCAATCATTCGTGGTACATGCATGAGTCCTATGCTGTTCTGGAACTACAAGATTTATTCTCGTGGAATACGGTAATTGGAATATTTTAAAATAACTCAGCTGCGTGAAAATTTCCCTGGTAAACTTTCAATGCGGGTCGCAGAATAAAAACTCATAAGATTAATAGGAAAAGTTTAGAAAACGTCCTCAAGGCATTGAAAAGATCTCTGAATTGTTCACCACCTCCATCATAATCCAATAAAAGTCGACGAAGAAGTGTTTTTCAAAGAACGAACTCTAGCGAGAAAAATATCAGAGAGATAATTCACTTCCGCTAAATCATTACTTTATAAATCAGGAGGTGGAGCTTTTCATCCCTCCAAGTTATTATTTCGGAATCGCCCGACAAGTCTTAAAAAAGAGGTTGTTAGACAGAAACAACGGCATAAAACACTTATGGAATGCGTTCAGGGCGGTCGACTGCAAACTTCAGAGACTGCTAGTCCGGTTTCTTAGACGATAAAATTTTATTGTGCCAGACTGGAACTGAGGATGTGGAATCTGAGTGGAAAGGAAGGAATATCGCTCCGGAAATGGCGATACCCGGATATGGCTCCCCGGTTTTTGTAGATGCGAAAGTTCGAATATCAAAATTGGACGTTCGGATTCCAAAGTTTCTTCACCTTTCAGATATCAGCACAAACATCTCCATGCTTTCCGCTGAATATTTTTGTCTATCGAATTAACAGGCTAAAAGCTCGGTTGTTTTGTATGGTTTCAATTTAATTTCTGCTGTACTGAATGAAATATCTGGAGTGTAGCTTATAATGAATTGAATTGATGTCTATGATCAATTCGGACGAATGGTCATATAGTGAATTCGTCACATATGCAATGAGACATGTCTGATGTAGATGGCGCGTTCGTCGAACTATATCCAGGACGATTCCAAAGTACTTCGACAAACTTCAGGAGGTGATTCACCAAAATATTTTAATATGAATTGTCCAAATAAATAGGGGTTTGTTCGTTGTACCTGCATGAACTACACTAACTACACCAACTCCATTGACTTCCAATTCTCAGTGCAGCTGAGTGTAGTCACAGATAACTGAATGAGTGGACTCAGTGAAGTTCAATCTGTTCTATGATTCTCACAGAATACAAATATATGATAGATGATTTTACGCAATCCCAAGATCACAGAATTCTATGCTTCTCGTGTTTCCGCTACCACTTCGAGGTGATGTAGATTTGTCGTAAAGTTTTTCTGAAGTCACGGGCAAAAATTCTACTTCAAATAACGATATGATGAAAATTAATTTCGTCCAAAAATAACCACACATAGAGAACAAAACTCGTCCAACCAGGATCCAGAGACAATCACAGATGTCTATGATTATGAATTATATTTACGCATAACTGTCACAGAAGATTACTTCACTCTATGCAATGCACACGTCATCTGTGACTACACTGACTGCCAATATTTCCGCAACGAAGGGGGTGCAAGTTTACAACAGAACACACCGAAAAGTACCAGTGGAGTTATTGTGATTAGTGTAGTTGATGTAGGTACAATGAACAAACCTGAAATGTGATCAAACGCTCCATTTCTAAGATGCAAGGTGTTGAAGTTTTATTTTATTTTTTTTAATAACTTTCAAAATACTGACCTGATTCAAACGAAAATTGATATTGAAAGTTTTTTTAGGTGTCGAATTCGGACCTGGTATTATTATTGCTTCAATAGGGGACGCTCCTTTTACACCTCCTTTTGCGCTCATGTTAAAGGGGAACAGCATGCTATAGTTTTGTCTAAATGTCTGTAATTTCCAAATTTTGAGCCGAAATGGTCTCAAACGACTAGGTTGGACTCAATGATGAGGAATCAGGTGTCAAACTCGATTCGGTCAGGCCGGCCGACCGTCAGCACCACTACGGGCGCACAGAAGATTCTATCGATTTAAAAATTTCAGGATAATTTGCATTTGAAAAGGCGAAGGTTTCGGAGTTATAGCCGTTTGAAGTTTTGAGGTTATTTCCCTGATATTTCGGGAACTACTGGAGCGATTGGATTGAAACTTATCATTAAGTTAGGGCATAAGGATACGTGACTTTTCGTGAAAATTTGTCGCGATTGTGCTGTGTGTATTGAAAAACTATCGATTAAACTCGAAACAAATTCTGTTGATTCTTTGAACTTCTTATTTCACAATGGTGAATATATTTCAGTCTGATACGATAAAAAGTTCTAGAGATACTGTAGAAAAATATGTCGAATTTCGTTGTTTATTCTGGTTATTGTTTTTTTTAAGAATACCTCAGAAAAACCATAGAAAAGCACTGCTTTGAACGCAGCAGCTTTTGCGCCCTCCTTCAAATTCGTTGCCAAAGCGGTCATTTCCATTGAACATGCGCACAAAAGCTGCTGCCTTCACGCTAGCGCTCTTCTAGGTTTTTCTTTCATGGAGATTCTTAACTTTTTTGAGCGTACTTCTACATTTCCAGTAAACAATTGATCATATCTACCTAAAAAACTATTCCTTTTAAAAGTCGCTATGAAGAACCGTTCTCTGGAAATTTGGACTTGAAATTTTCAAGTCTGATAATCGATGCGTGTTGAAATCATTTCTCACAAGAGTGCATGGGAAATGAATTCGACGTTTAAGTAAGTAATTTTGTTTTTTTGTAGGGGGCGCCACCTATTCCATCACTGCTTCCTCGTTTGAAGAAGACATTAAGACTTTAATACCTTGTAAACTGGAAACGGACAGTTTCCGGATATATATTTATTTGTATATTTTATATTAGAATGTTGTGAGGAATCACCTCTTGAAGTTTGCCAAAGTAATTTCGAATACCCTGTAGTTCGCACATTCTAGAAAAGAACTGACGTGAAATCAGGAGTATTTAATGCTTGTTCAATTCCGGACCTATTTTCTTAGGCTGCATATACAGGTTTGGGAGAGACAGTCGGTAAGATGCGAAACCTAGCGTTAATCTAAGGGGGCACAAAATGAAATGGACCAGAAAAAGAATCAAAATCTTAGCGCAATGCCAAGTTGAATTAACGACTGTTCTCTTGCAATGGCAAGTTGAAAATGTGTGAAAGGGCTCTAGTTCACGATACGCGTTCGAAGGAAGCGCTTGCCAGTAGCTCCCCAAACGTGAGGTGTAATCAGATCATATCGGTTGAAAATTAATTACATTACTCGTAAATCGAAATGTTTAGGGTGAAAGAAAAAAATTTAAATCTTGAAATAATATTTTGGTGATCAATCAATTCCAGATACAATAATTTTTGTTTTTCAATTCCCTACTATCGTAGATTTCATTTTATTCTCAGACCAGTTATAGCGAAAAAAAACTTGAGTACTCATTTTCACAGAAGAACTTATTTGAGTTATACATTGTGGTAAATAAATTCTTCTTATACAATGTAATGAAATTGTCGTATTTAGTTTCAACCTACATGATTTAACGCACCTTCCGATTGGGGAGCCTCTGGCAAGCGCTTTCTCCAATCGCGCGTCGTGAACTGCAGTTCTCACCACATATATTCATTCAACTTGCCATTGCAAGAGAACAGTCGTTTATTCTATGTGGTATGGCGCTGAGACCTTTATTCTTCCACTGGTCCATTTTATTCTGTCCCTCGTTAGATTAACGCCGGGTTTCGTATCTTACCGACTGTACACTTTTCCAAATATTTACACTCCCGAGCTGAGCAGGTCATGAGTAGCTCGCGAAAATATACATGCAGGTAGGCAACTCTGACCACAGCTAACAACTACGCTCCCACTCAAAACACCATCCACACAAGCGACTTTAGAAAGACTACAGACACGCGAGCTGAGTGACTTTCGAAGGAGTTCAATTGGACTGCCTTTAAAGCCGCTCAGCTCGAGTGTCTGTACTCGGCTTAGAAATTTTGCATGAACCTTCACCTTCAATTGAGTACTAGATTTCGATTCAATCAGATCTGTATTTTTGGAACTATTGGGATTTCGAATGGATGTATCATTGTTTGAGTGCATACATTTACATACTTAACCTCAGTTATTAGGTTTTTGAAGGCGTTTCTATCGAAAGTCACCGCGTTCACGTGTGTAGCTTTCACTTTCTGAGATATCGAAGTTTTGAACTTACTTTTTACGCGCCTGTTCTGGGAAACAATGCGTTATTATTTCGTAACAATATCTGTAATTTTAGAATTTTTTCTTGAAAATGGTCTCGAACGACTAGGTTGGACTCACTGATAATGAATCCCTGGCCAAGTTTAATTCTGTCCGTCCATTCCGCCGTCCATCCGGTCGTTTGTGTTCTAACATTCGAAGGAAATCAATTTGTGACTTGAAATGTACAGGTTAGGTATGCAGCTCAAAAATTTCATTAATGGGCAAAATCGACCAAACGGTTTAGCAGTTATGCTCCTTTGAAATTGATTCCTCAATATCTCAAGAAGTTATGATACGATCAGATTGAAACTTTGCAACTAATTGGAGAAAACCGATATGCAACTCAGTGCTAAATTTCGTTTGAATCTAGTAGGTGAAAGTTTTCGAGAAATTTTTCTTCGAAATTGATGAATTTCTGTTTTTTTTTTTCTCGAAAACTGTTGATCAGATTGCAATGACATTTGGCACAGACATTGAAGTCAATATTGACAAAAATGTTTCCAATTCAATCTGATCCGATGTTTAATTTTGAAGATATAAGGAAACAAATATCTGAAATTTCGTGGATATCTCAAGAGGAAATAAAGCGATAGAGCGAAACTATTCATCAAATTTCAATGGAATTTGGCAGAGACCTTGAAGTCTATATTAAGCAACAGGTTTTAAAATGTGAGTTGGATCTTATACTGCTGATCTTTGGAGATATAGGAAAAAAATATGTCATATTTCTTGGTTATTTCCTAGGTATCATTGTTATTCCCGAAATACCTCAAAATACTCATCCCATCATAATGAAATTTGGTATGGAGTTTGAAAATGCAAATGAATAAACTTGTGTAGAATTTCGTGATGATCGTTCTATTAGATGATTAAAAAAACCAAAATTGTTTTTTCAAATATTCTATATGTGGCAATCTAGTAATCATATGGTCCCAAGGAAATTTCGTCCGAACCATCAAACTGACATTGTATAGTGGATTTTATTTGAATTCAATTCGTATCGAAGTCGGCCTTCGTGATCAAACTTGAAAAGTACACTACAATTATCAAGTATCTGAATAGATTCGTTTGGAAGTTATTTGGTTCACTATCTGCTTCTAGGCCGGTTGTTAACACTATAACTATAATGACTAATTTATATTTGTAGAGTATAGGTTTTGGTCAGATCACGAAGGTCGTATTTTTGAACGGGTAAAATCCGCCCAATGATTCTGTTGATAAAGATTCCCATTCAAAATATAATGTTTCCAAAAACACAGATTGGATCGAATTGATATCTGATACTTGATTGAAGATGAGTTTCAAGCTGAATTTTGTGAGGGCCATATGGAAAGGAGATCACCATATCTTTCCAGAAAATAAAGCTGCGTTTGGTTTAGTCAATGAGTGAATACGAATTCAAACAAGCACCTCAAAGCTCCCGACCTCACGTCAGAGTTTTTCTAGCTTCTTTCCTCGTGGACTGATCTTCACAGAATTTTGTACAACTTTTCTTACTGATAATAACACCATGGATTGCCTTGATATTGTAATTAGTGTAGCGGTTCGGTATATAGCAAAAAATTCCTTAGTCTACAGAATGATTTATTGACGCAACAGTTTCGGAAACCAAATGTTTCCTGCTTCAGGCTATAAAAGAACATGACGAGAATTCGAGACAAAAACCACTCATACAAGAACTCACCGTGACAAATCTATTACCTTAAAGTAACATAAAAATAAATTCTAAAATCTCTCTCCAAAATCTTCATCTAACGGATATGACATTATCAACCTTAGAATTGAATTTTTTAAAATAACTCATACTTTAACTTTAATTTTCTAAATCAGACCTAAAATTAACACAATTGGGCTTTTTTCAAATATATATTTATTCAGCAAACGATCTCTTTCTGTAGTTCTCATTCTTGTGGATTATTTTCACGTTATCTAGAGAGAAGTCATAGAGGACATAGAGGTGTTCAGCCAGTGCTGTTCTTTGATAGGAAATATTTTTAGACGAATGTTTATGATTGTATACTCTATATAACAGTTACTATTCGGTCGTGCCTATATAACACTTTTCACAGTGGGTACAGTTTATCTGATAAATGACGTTCGATTGATATTGTTTAGGAATTATATCCTTCAGTCGAATGAATATGATATTATTTAAGGTGATTTTTGAATAATTAACTATTCTCATATTATCTTTTTTAAGGACTCCATTTAACTAATTCGATAGACCAGGAATTGACAATAGTCTTAGAAATCCACCATCAAATTGACCACACTGTGCATCTGAAATTCTTTCTCTCATGTTAGGAGGATTATACGACTTGATGATCCTATTCAGAAATCTGGTTGGATATCCATTTTCCTTAAGATCTAAGTTTTTTCTTCAAATTGATTGCGACAGAGATGATTATTTCTACATAGAGCTTGTTTTATAATATTCACTATTTGATATGTTAGTTAATGATAATGATTTTAATGCATTGTTGGTCCCAATTCATGAAGAAGAGAACTTCAAGAGAATCCAAACATTAATAAATAAATATTAAATACAAATAGAATCATATCAACAATGATATTTGTTTGATTTTTCTAGGAATAGAATTGGATAACCACTATCCTATTATAGGTGACACAATTCCACTGTTATTTTCTGTTTTGGAAGCATCTGAAATAAATTTTTTCTGTTATTATTTCTATTTCACAATGTGCAAATGAAGTTCTGAATGCTTTCCTCTCACGGTTCACATCAGTATATCATGAACTCAGGGACTAAATTAGTTCGTTTCTTTTCGTGGCGAAAAGTATGTGATTGAAGTGACATAAGCTTGTTATTCTTCGTGGGATTGAATTAACTTTAGTCCTTCGGTATGATACATTATTTTATGCTCTTTAGGACTGAGGAAACTAAAAACATAATAATCTCATATTCGTAGCTGTACTAAAAGCTGTTTCAAAATATCAACTCTGCTGGTTATCATATCGTTTTTGTCATCGAAAAACGGTATTCCTTGAAACAGTTGCCATGACATTTGAGCAAAAATGCTAGTAGGACCAACTGCGGTACATCAATTCTTGCGCGCATGTTCTGGGGAACAGCGTGCTATAGTTTTGTGAAAATGTCTGAAACTTTCTAATTTTGGCCGAAAATGGTCTCGAACGACAAGGTTGGACTGACTGATGACGAATCCGGACGCACGATTACGGTCGTACAGAGGATACTATCGACTTCAAAGTTTCAGAGTTGGTTGCACTTCAAAATGGGGAGGTTAAGTTTGTTAATGGGCGGAATCGGTAGAACGGTTTCGGAGTTATAGCTATTTGAAGTTTTGAGGTAATTTCTCTGATACCTATTTCGACAAATTGGTAAAAAAATATGTAAAATTCCATGGTTTATCTCGATATCGTTGTTTTCTTCTGAATTACTTAAAAAATGCTGATGCAATCATGATGGAACTAAAAAAACTAGTTCGAAAATGCTGATGGACAAGTTTGCACGGAATCTCGTGATAATCGTGTCATTAGAACAATTTGAAAAAAAATTTCAAATTTTTTTTTTTCGAATATTCAATATTCTGTGATCTTCTAATCATATTATCCTCATTTAATTCTGTATGAACCTTACAACTGTCATTTGTCGATAAATAACTAGATTTCAAGCCTATCTCATCTGTAGTTTTGGAAATATTGGGAAAATGAAGTTTCCAATGGGTATATCGGCGGAATCATTGGGTGGATTTTACCCATTCACGAATTCGGACTTCGTAATTAAGGTCCAAACCTACTCTACAAATATTGAGAGTCTAAGTTGTTTCTTTCGAAAGTTATTGTTTACGGTCGGCCGTAAGGCCCACTGTAAACACAACGACTTAGAAACTCGATATTTGTAGAGTAGGCTTGGGGCTTGATAGCGAAGGTCGAATTCTTGATTGGGTAAAATCCGCCCGATAATTCCGTAGATATACCCCTTCAAAATTTTATTTTCCCACTTTTTCCAAAAATACAGATTAGGTCGAATTAAAATCCAGTAATTCATCCAAAAAATCCTAGAAAAGCACTGCCGTGAAGGCAACAGCTTTTGCGCACATGTTCAAATTCATTACCGAATACACTGAACATGCGCTCAAAAGCTGGTGCTATCACGTACGGCAGTGCTTTTCTAGATTTTTTTCTCTTGGAATTGATACCGATAAAATCCAATTTGAAGATGGACGTTGAAAAAGTCACAGGAGGGGCTATAGGCTAGGTCTTTCCACAAAAATCCCGAGAAATATTATATATGAAACAATTCTTGTACTACCGAAAATGGTGCTCAATGCGAAGTATGGAAGATGTACCTGTCGAAAAGGTGCTGCTTAACTCTTCTCCGAAAGATCACGAAAGTTTAAAGGAATCGTCTTTAAGGAGTTATTATTCAATGCTCAAGGCTACAATATTTACAAAAACTAATGTAAACATGAGCAATTACAGTAAACTCAAGTCCTTTTTCAAACGACCGAATGACTGATATTGATATTCTATACTATTGTATACTAATTGAATAAGGTTGAAGCTGGGTCAAAGAGGTCGTTCCACATATCAGCGATCTCCTTCATTGCCGTTACAGTTAGGGGAAATGGGTAAATTCACATCGATAGATGAAATATCACCCCACCCCCCATTCAAAGAAACGATATCTCAATCGAATTGCTTTTATTAAAAAAAAGCCAGAAAATGGTTAGCGTTTCAACATCAATTCAGGAATATTCGACCAAACGAAAAGTTTTTTTTTCATGGGCGGGGCCTACTATATTGAGGAATGAGAAACGTCCAAACCTTATGGTAAGTACTGTCATTTGTCATACTGTTACTTTTACAGTTGCGAATTCAAGATTTTATAAGACGAATTTATGTAATTTGTGGGAAAATGTATCGAAATATGTCTTAGATAATTTAATCGTGAGTTTTAAACGATGCGGATGCATGCATTAACTCGATAGATAAATTGACCTAAAATTCAAGTTAGTCACTTTCCTTTAAAGGAAGGTAAACACAAATATGATAGTTACTATTGAGAGGTGTATTGAAACGAATTATTCTTGGGAGGTGTATTGAAACGAATAATATAGTACAAGAAAAAGTCTCCAGAACCTTCCTATATTGACCAATTTAAAATAGGGGGAAAATTTCAACCAGGATTAATAATTGCAGTGTTCTGTTATTCAGAAGGAAACCCAGTGTTGAATTCGACTTTAACTTTGCATTGAAATGTGTAAAGTAAATCGTAAATGTTATACGATCTGAATGCATCAATCAATTCCATTGATAAATTGAAGAATAATTTAGAACAACAAGTCTCCAGGTCCTTCCTATATTGAAAATTTGAACCATGGCTAATAACTGCAGTGTTCTATTATTCAGAAGGAAATCCAGTGATGAATTAGATTTACCGTTAAAGTGTTGAATCTAACCTGATATTTGGTTCCATTCCCCCGGATGAAAAATATTTTCAAATTTGTGTGAGCTTGTAGCTAAAGAGTATTTAGTGTCTTTTTGTTGTTCTTGATTAATTATCGTGATGAGTCCAAGGTAATATCACGTTTAGATTACCCTTACAAATGTATTATAGAAGATTCATTGTATTATAATAATAATTTATGGATGTTTGGATACAAGCCTTCAGATCGATTAATGGAACAGATCGGTTTTAACACCAACGTTGCCCAATTAGTTCAGATTAACACCATAATGTCCCCCAATTAGTTCAGACAATCGACGATCTACTGTAATTGTGACTATTGCAATATAAGAATGATTATTATCAATAAAACTATCGGCGGATGAATTCTTCACATGAACCCCTGAATCACCCTATCTAATGCATATTTCTCAAATTCCTCAGTATTAGGATGAATGTAGACTTCGATGATTTATCTTTTCTTGGCATTTTTTCGTTACCCGATGGTTATATTTCTTCTATGGATTTTTTTGGAATCTGAATTTGGGTGATTGTTACGATAACGTTGATAGTCGTCTTAGGTATCTAAAGCGTCCAATTACCGAAAATCGAATTGTGATAAAAAATTTGTTAAACCAAGCTGTTCAGATCTATTTAGTATTATGGGTTTGTAAGTCGTTTTCATACATAAAATTGAGTTTCAATCTTTGGTAATAATATTTTACAAAGAACTGAGTGTTTTCATATGATCCGCGGATTCTGAGTTTGAATGTGAGCACCGTCATCGTCTGTACACGAAATAAATTTCGACTCAATCGTGTCTTAATTTTTGTGAATATTGAAATGACGAAATTTCAAATGCTTTCATCTACTAAACAGTTAGGCGGATGTTTTTCATTTCGAACTTGACCATTGCATTTAAGGTTTAAACCTGCCCTGAAAATTTAGAGTCTCCGAGTTATTCCTTTGAAAACTTATCGTGTTTACAGTTGGCCGTGTTTACAGTCACTATTGAGTAGAAATTCGGTTCGTGGATAGACGATGACGGTGAGTCCTAATTCAAACAAAAAATCCATGGATCATATGAAAACTAGTTGTCTACTAATCGAAATACTGTGATTTGTTTCTCTTCAGAGTTCTGTTTCAACCTACTGAAAACCGACTTGTTCACTTGTGGCGCATTGTGAGGTAGGGCGATGTGCCAGCTATCTAGCTATCCTACTCTGAAAAACCACTGCCATCTGGCAGTGGTGTTTCAGAGTAGGAAGAATTTTTTCTAGTGAAGGTTCAGGATACCAAAACTGGTGATCAAAAGAGTTATCGAAAATTATACTTATGTGGTAGGATTCGTAAAAAAATATACTGCTTTAAGGCCACCTACACAACACAGGAGCTTTTCTGTTATCCACAAAAACAGTTTATGAAGCTGCTGGACGCTCAACTATACATATACACTGGGCATTGTTTTCGCAGAACCTCCGCATCCTTACTTGCTGACTCGGGAGTAAGCCTGAACGAATTGAAGAGACATTGTGGGGGAAAAGTGGCACTGTTGCGGAAGGCTTCGATGAAAATTCACTGACCCAGAAAAAAAAGTGGCAGACCATATATTGCCAGTACCACTAGAAGGGTTCCTATTACTTCAACCCTAGATAATTCAATTACAGAAAAAACGTAACAAAGGCCACATATGTTCAAAATACATCAGTAGGGAAAAATATAGCCTCCAATTGTCTATTTAATTTCAGCCCGACAAACTGAAGTGTGGTGAACATATCAAAGAATAATAAATAGAATGCAAAATATGCATTGCATTGATTTTAAAAAAATTCGAGCATTTTCTACTTTTGATCTTTCAGATATGTACAGCTTTCCCGCAAAATTGCCGAGTTTATGAAGCTGCTGGACGCTCAACTATACATATACACTGGGCATTGTTTTCGCAGAACCTCCGCATCCTTACTTGCTGACTCGGGAGTAAGCCTGAATAAGTTGAAGAGACATTGTGGGAGAAAAGTGGCACTGTTGGGGAAGGCTTCGATGAAAATTCATTGACCCAGAGAAAAAAGAGGCAGACTATATTATTGCCAGTACCGCTAGAAGGGTTCCCATTACTTCAATTTCATTCATTAATTTCAAGCTGACAAACTGAAGTGGGGTGAACATTGCATTGGTTTTAAAAACATTCAAACATTTTTCTACTTTTGATCTTTCAGATTTGAAATAGCCTTTCATTTCCTTAAGTGCATACGTCCACACTTATTATATCCATACATCACTCCCTTTATCAATCGGTACAGGATTTGAAATAGCTTTATCAATTATTTGTAACTAAAACTATTATCGAGAAATGGATATGTGAGAGGATTTTGCATTATTTTTCAGGGTTTTTCAGGTATTCATTTCCAATATCCCAAAAGAAATATTTAAATTGAATAAAATTACCTCGGCCGATTGTGGGATTCGGACTATTTGTAGGCAGTTGCTTGAAAAAACTTTTGCCTAGTGAACCATTTCGAAACAACTAAAAATGATTCATTTCATTCAATTCTCAATAGTTCAATTTCAAATAATGGCAGAGAAAATTAAAAATACCTGTAAAATATCGAGTCTTCAGGATTTAACAGATGCTGTTCAAGAATAGAGGAACAATAAGGGCTCCACGCCTAGTAATTTCAGTCCAATTTTTCAAATGAAAGGAAGTCATACCGGCTATTGAATCGAAAACTATTTTTTTGCACGTTAGAATATTCAAAAGATACATTTCAATTTTTTCCACATATTCAAATATCGTCCTGATTATGCGTTACTCCAGAAGAAATTTGAAATACCTATTCAAATCATAATTTTAATGTGAGAGAAATTGTGAATAAATTATTATTATTATTATTATTAATTACATCCCATTCATTAAAAATTATCAATTGAATTTTTTCTGTAAATACCAAGGTAACAAAGTCCAAGACTTTAGACAACGTATAGGTATAGTTTTCGTACCGTACGCATAAGATGAGACTACATAGGTTTTCTTTTGAATTAATTTAATGTGTTCAGCCAATTGTGAACATAAATGAATTGAATCAGTCAATCCAATAACAACACTGACTTTTTCAGAGGTCAACATCTATTATCTTCCTTAAAGTAAGTATAATAGTACGTTGATGAATTCTAGATTCACCGACGTTCTTCCAGTGTACTTGTTTATAATTGAAATTCCGAGAAATGGCTTGGAATCTAAGATCTGGAGGCTACATTGTTTGAGATTTTTCCAAATATTGACAGTAGGCAGAGTGAACATTATTAACTCGTTTTCACTCTATTTCCAGATGCTCCCTTCGGGAAAATTGATAGGCGAAGCTTCACTCATAGTTATCCGGACAATTGTGGGACACATTTGTATATGTGAACTAGTTTTGTTATATTGTGAAATGCTTTCAAAATGCTTATGCTCATATCCTAAAGTGTTATTTTCTTAAAGTTGTCAATCCTTGAGCGATATTCAGAAGAATTCTCCAAATAAACCTTCGCCTTCAATATCTCGACTTAAATGAGTTATACGGTGCTCAAATTTTTATAAACAAACCTTTGTTGTATCATATAATCCCAAATGTTTTTTATGGAATTCGTTACGGTCCCTCTGATCATCAAAAGCTACTTTATATCTCTTGATGTGGAAGATGTTTCCTCAACCAGTGGCGTCTTTAAAAGATATGACCCCAGATATCGTCGTAAAAATATAATGTTCGCCTCTGTTTTTCTTAAAATGAAAATCTCTCCTTGAATCTTTATTCATTTATAACAAATTCAATACCAGGCTTTGTTCCGTTCGATATAAGATGATCACATAGAGAAATAAGACTATGAATCAGTAACTGTCACAACTGATATCCGGATGCGTGAACTATATATTATGAACTGCATGTGTTTGACTTCCGAAATGAATATCGAACAAATGAAACTTTCTCGAGTATTTTTGAGCTGTGAATATTTATATCACAGTTTTTTACGCGCTTGTTCTGGGGAACAGCGCGTTATAATTTCGTCACGATGTCTGTAATTTTCGAATATTGAGCCGAACTTGGTCTATAACGACTAGGTTGGACTCACTGATAAGAATCCGTGGTCAAAATTGATTCTGTCCGTTCGGCCGTGTGCGCTGTAACTTTCGAACGGAAGGACCTAGAGTCTTGAAATTTTCAGGTTAGGTTAAGATCCTGAATATCTCGGTTATGTTCGTTAATGGGCCAAACCTGTCAAATGGTTTTTGTGCTACAGCCGTTTGAAATTTTGATTTTTCAACTCGAAAAATATTCATCTGATCGAAATGAAACTTGGTTGGAATTAAACAGTGTCAATAAGAAAAATTATCCATGGAGAAATAAAAAAAAAAATTTTTTTTTTCAAATTTTTGTCTTTCATTGAAATTTCACTGAAATTTCCAAGTCACCATTTCACGATGTAAACAAGCGCGTAAAAGCTGCTGACTTCACGTCACTGCTATCTAGATTTTTCAGGGAAGATATTATGCCACCAACTTTATGTTATAACTCAGGTTTAAATGAAAAGACTTCCTTATATAAGAAAATAGTTTATTCCGGAAAATAACGGTTATATTTGTAAAACATATGCAACATTTACGACGTCCAACTCGAGCGCATACCTCGACCACAACGCAAAAACATTTGGTGGCCACAATTCGTGTTAAATGAAAAAATAAATAACACTGCGCATTGTCATAGAATCCCATAAAAAAATCTTTTCGAAAAGTATATGACTTAAGACCGCAAATCGACACCCGTTTTTCTCCTACTAACGTCGAGATATATATAATTTCACACATTCTTGCTGTTATTGGCAGCAATGTAGCATGCAGACGCTAGGCGGGTACCATATAACGAAGGCGGCCTGTACTTTGATATGATAATGACTGACGAACTACGAACTACCTACCCAACGACTCCTTAAATATGACTGTGTTGCCGAAACCCATGAAGCCGCAATTCACTTCCCCATTGCTAAACAAACTTAAATTTGAACTGACTTGATGACGCGTTACTGTTATTGCTCTTAATACTGCTCACAGAATTGAGAATTCCTTGTGTGGAACAAAGCGCCATCTACAGAGTTAGAAGTCTTGTATGTTGCATACTCAACACTGCATTCCTCCACATCCTTTTGTTTCCGAGTAATAAACCAGAA
This sequence comes from Myrrha octodecimguttata, assembly GCA_958510865.1. NCBI lineage: Eukaryota > Metazoa > Arthropoda > Insecta > Coleoptera > Coccinellidae > Myrrha > Myrrha octodecimguttata. The sequence goes on from OY294056.1 coordinate 35,298,675, forward strand.
TTAAGATATTTTGGGCAATTTCAACTTTTGTCATTATTTTCGATGCTGTTTGTGGCTTACTATGATTTTTTCCAGGACGTTTTTTTGTTGAGAGATATCAGAGTGATGTTTTTATGGGACAGTTTATTATGAATCAGCATATTTTCCTGTTTTCAGAGCCGGATCTAGGGCGTGGCGAGGGAGGCATTTACCACGGGCGCAAACCAACTAGGGGCGCAAAGTTATGATTTTTTTTTCTTGAAATGATGTTTTTTCACTTCAAAGTCCATTCATATTTTAGAGCGGTGCTATAGTGCATGCAACTGTTGTACAATATGCGGCGACAAGTAGTTACCAGTAAATTAACAGATGATAAATTTATACTTGTCGGTCGCCTTAAAGCCGCGTACAGACGCGGGAGCAGAGCTGCTCATGAGCAGCTCGCGGAAAAATAGACGCAGTGAGGCAACCTTGAGCGAGATGTGAGGCCAAGTCGAGCCGGCATCGGCTCGCGAGCCTCTTTCGATTGTATCCATCCAGTAGTCAGTACAGCGTCGTAGTCGGACGTTGATCATTATCAATAGCGAGTACGACCGTATTAGTTATGAGTTTGAAAAAAAAAAGAAGAACGCGTCTTTTGTGGAGCATTAAATTGTACAAAAGACGAAATGGCTCTGAATTGATGCTCGATTTAAATTTCCAAAATATAAGTGGGCATTTCAAAAACTTCACAAGAATGTCACCTACCGATTTTGAGAATTTAATTTGTTTGATTGGCACTAAAATCGCAAAGCAAGATACACGTATGCGCCCTTCGATATCATCGCAGGATTTTACTATATATTTTCACATTATCCTTATTCGTATTTTGTATATCCCATTCATTAATGAGGAATCAATTAGTTACTCACAGATTTTTGCGCGCATGTTCTAGAGGTACAGCGCGCTGTAATTTTTTCCAAATATCTGTAACTTTTCGAATTTCGAGCCGAAAATTGTCTGAAACCACTAGGTTGGACTTTCTGATAATCCGCTGTCAAAATTGATTCTGTCCGACCGTCCGGCCGTAGGCACGATAATGGGCGTTCGGAGAATCCAATCGTCTTGAAACTTTCAGAATTGTTTGCATTTCGAATTGCGACGGTAGAGTTCGTTCAAAAACAAAATCGGTCGAACGGTTTCGGAGTTATGGTCCTTTGAAATTTTGAGGTTATTTTCCCGATATTTGAGGAACTACCTGGGCGATTGGACTGAAATTTCGCAGTTAGTTGGAGAGCATAATAACGCGCAACTTTTTGCAAAACTTTGTCGAACTCGCACTGTTAGTATATTCATCATATTGAAAAAATATTTTGCTCAGACCTTGAATCTCATATTTAACAGCAGTGTTCCAAATTTCAATTTGATACGATTATAATTTTCAGAAATATTGAGAAAATATATGTCAAATCTCGTGTTTCTTCCTCGGTATCGTCGTTTTTTTCAAGAACAACTCTAAAAATACTGGTTAGATCATGATGAAACTTGGTAACTTGTTCGTAAATACTGATGAACAATCTTGTGCAAAATATTTTCGATGATCACGTCATCAGAACCATTTTTTTCAAATATTCAATATTCGGCTTCTGATCATATTATTATCCTCACAAAATTCTGTATGAACCTCCAAGCTGTCATTTTTTCAATCAAGTACTGTATTTCGATTCGATCTAATCTGAATTTTTGGAAAAATTGTGAAAATAAAATTTTGAATAGGTATATCTACGGAATCATTGGGTGTATTTGACCAATGCGTGAAGTCGGCATTTTCAATTAAGGTCCAAACCTACTATACTTATATCGAGTTTCTAAGTTGTTTCTTTTGAAAGTTATTTTGTTAACGATCGTCCTAACGGCCGATCATGAACACAATCGCTTGCGGAAGAAACGACGTAGAAATTCGATATTTGTAAAGTAGTTTTGGGCTTAATAACGTAGGTCGAATTCGTAAAAATTCGTATAAAATTGAAACCTTTCATAATTCGAACCCCTTGGTCATTCAGATTAGAGATATGCCCCTCAAAAACTCGTGTTTGAGTACGCTGACACTCGGTTGGTATAGAGTGCAGATCAGACATACCGTTTTTCGAATTCATTGAAAAAGCGGAACGGAAATACATTTGCATTTCCTTGTTTATTTTGACAACTCAAAACCATTATTATTATTTATATCGAATATCCAGAGTCCATATCATTATCAGCTAAATCACTACGAGTACGCCCATGGAATCGGCAAAATATCAAAGGAATAATATATCTGTCTGAACCTTCAGTTTTGATATTATTCATGGGCGTATCCTCCGTTAGGGATAGTACTAATAAATTATCCACAAAAAAAAATGCTGATATATACCGGGCGCCACAGAAATCAGGTTCGCCCTTGAAAAAATCTTCATTTTACAAGATATAATGAATTTTCTCTCTGAATCATTTCTTGTCTGAAAATGTTTCAGAGTGAAAATTCATTCTCAAAAACATTCACAGGCAAATTTTCAGCACAAACTTATGATAAATTTTCCATACTGGTCTAAAAGGCTATCGCGGTGAATCACCCTGTATATTGAATATCACCATACGGTCGTTGGTCTTTGGATTCAAAAGAAATTCAACAGAGTTAGGCGTAATCTTAATTCTGTATGCAAGCATTCACGTGCCTGAGGAATCCTTTTGCCTCGCCGTAAAAACCGACATCGGATGGATCGAGTTTAGCTGCTCGCGCACCGCTCTGCTCCCGCTCAAAAAACCGTCTACACTTGCGAGGCAGACCAATTAACTTGCCTCACAAGCCGCTCAGCTCGCGTGTCTGTACGCGGCTTTACGATTCCCGATCGCGTCCAGATGTTTGTTATTCGAACACTGAAGACCTCAATTAGCGGCAAGTTCAGAGGGAGTTTAATGTTGGAGCTAGCGGCATGACAAAGAGATTCAGACCGTCCACATTATTCGCCGAATCGTTCATCACACCGGCTTTGATAAGGGTAATGTATTTCGAAGACGTTTACGACCGATAGGCTTGATGAAATCACCCCAGTATTATTAATACTACTTTTTTCTCGCATGTAGGGTACTTCCATGCAGCGGCGCAGTTGATGGCATCAATAAGAAAAATAGGAACCAGGAACTTATCATAATATTTTATATTATGTGCAATACCGCAAATAACATGATCGTACAAGCGAGCCGGGAAATTATTCGTGCTGGGAAAAGTTTAAAAATTTCAATCAGGTATGTTATTTGAATAATTCAATTTTGAGTTGAGGATTTTTGCGCGCTCGGTCAAATTATATTCTGTCCGTGCACACGAGAGTCAATCATTCTCGAAAGATATAACTTAGAGACTGCAAAATTTATAAGGTTATGTTTGGGTTGGGAATATGTCGGCGATATTATCGTTCGAATTTTATTTGCGATATCCCAAATTATACCGATTCAATTAAAATTGCGTTGTACTATAATTACACGAGTTTTCATATGTATAAGTAGAAGTTCAAAATGTTGAGAAGAATACGATAAATTTATCGTATCTCTAGTATTTTATTAATCAGCTTCTTAGCTATGGGTACTACAGAAAGAGGATCAAATGTCGATCAAATGAATAGTATGATTCTTGAGTTTCATTGAAACATGAACCCTTTTTCTGTCCTCCTGACATTTGTCGAGCATTGAGACAATTCAGATATGAATATAAACGAGCGCGCAAAACATTCCGATTCGACGTCCATGCATTTTCAGAATCTGATATAATTTTAGATTGATATAACCAACTGAAATGCCGCCCAAGAAACTATCAGGATCGCAATCTCGGAAGATCAGGGATAAAAATTATCAGACCTAAAAAAAAATACTAGTAATATCGCAAGTTACTTTAAGAACGATCCGGGTGGTTCCACTAGCGAAGCCCATCATGTAGCGGAATTTCCTTTTACTTCTTCAAGTACCGAGCCTATAGTGAGAAAGTATTCCATTTCGGATAATTCGGACGAGGAAAATTCTTTTGACGAGGAATCAGGACTTACCGAGGTTAAACCTGAACCAGTTGATTTTAATGACCCTACATCATGGCGAATTACAAAAAGTTATATTAAAATGTTCGTTATGACCTTTGTTGGCATGTGTGTTCTCTAATGTATTTCAGTTTTTCATTTACACTTTCGTTTATTGTTTTTTTTTGAAGCTTTGAATGCTTATATATCATTTTGAGAATAAATTATTCTATTCGCTTCCTTTTTGTTTTCTTCATACCCTCATTATCGTATATTAATACGATCGTGAGTTCTCTTCACTACCTTATAAGATACATGGGAGATTTTAGTAATTTCTCTACACATATTGTTTGTTATACCTAAGAATCTGATGCTCGTTCTCAAAAGAATATAATAATAGTAAAATATCTTAGGAATAGAATAAATACTATCATTCATGAAAAGTATGTGGTCATTGAAAAAAAAAATTTAAAAGGCGCATTCCGATAACTTGCCACGGGTGCTGAAATCCTAGATCCGGCTCTGCCTGTTTTTAAAATATATGATTTTATTTCATAAATTGCCAGTAATCTACTCGGATTTTTTTTAAGTTTCCTTTCTGAACTAGAATATAAATTCCTGTTTCTCGATATGGATGCAATAGTTCATCAAAACATAAAACAAAATTCCATTTCAAAACTTTGTGATATAGTTGAGTTCCGATATTCCCAATCAGTACTGGCCAGTATCAGTAATTTCGAAACGCTTCGTACTGGTACGCTGAATTACCAAAGCAGTGCCAGTGAAATCGACTGTCAAAATTTACTGACAAGTACTGGCCAGGAATATCGGAACTCAACCAATGTCGTATATTGCCAGTGACGCATATCTGTCATAACATTAGGTTGGGTTTTTTATATAACTAAATCTCCTAAGATGACATCAGAGTAATCAACTGAATCGCTATGAAACATTTCTGTTAAAACAGAAATCCAAATTTAGTGTCCTCCACAGGTAATCAAGTAATATAATTCAGAAATTGCGGGAATAGGATAGGAATAAACATACACATGACTTCTAAATCATATATTCAGCTACGTTTCGCAGATCTACATCCGCTTCCTCAGGCCTAAAAACATCAACGAAAAACGTGGGGTTATGATTTTCTGTGTTCGACCATTTTATGGTTAGGTTTTTTCGTGTAGCTTGATGTACCTTTCTGAATATTTGAAAAATTGCTTGTGAATTGACTTTGTACCTCGGAGTTTGATGTTAGACTTGTTCTTTAGTTTTAGAACTTCTAATTTTTGGAGAGGTAATTTGCTGTTTTGTTTGTACTATTGTCAATGTCATTTTGATGTTTTTAGGCCTGAGGAAACGAATGTAGATCTGCGAAACGTAGCTGAATATATGATTTAGAAGTCATTTGTATGTTTATTCCTGTCATATTCCCGCAATTTCTGAATTATATTACTTGATTTCTGTAAAAAGTTTTTGTTTAAGTTCATGGCACAAACAGAAACGAAGATAATTCCAAATAAGATCGCTCAATAATAATTTCGACTTGAATCTCGAAAAAATAAGGTAGAGGTATGCAATAGGTCCCTTGCATGTAACACGAATTATCATATTTTTCTCATTCCATTTCGATGAAAAATCATAATGTATGCTATCTCACACTCCAAAAATTCGCTAATTTCGAATAATTCGGTATCGAAAATCGTCAAATCGAGACGCAAAACCAGAGTGGATGAGACGCGGTAGATCGCCTCTACGTCACTCGTTATTCCACGATGCCCTGATCGATACAGCTAATGGGAGCGAAGTTCCCAGAGTTTAAACAACCAATATGTGGAGCCTAAATTGAAAGATCGCTTTGTCGTTGAAAATTGAAATTTTTGACGGCGATTGAAGTTTTTCAGTATTCTTTTGGATAGAATATTTGATTCCAGTGATTAAAAAAATACGTGCAAGTGACCTATTGACACCGTTATGAGATTTCCGAAAGAAGATAACACATCCTCTCGTACAATTTGAATTTTGTAGCTCAGGGATCACCAATTTTGTCCAGCCTGTACATTTTCATATATGGGTTTTTTGTGGAATTGCTTCTTCAGAAAAAATGCAATTATGTATGTAGTTAAACTCTGAAGCACAACTTCAACTAAATATTAAATTTCGTTTTAATCGTGACAGCCGCTTTCGAGGCAAATATATTTGGTGGGTACGTAATAAGTGTAACTGCTAATTGAGATTTATCAGAAACCTATCTTTTATTTTTTGATGGAGACTGCATTGGGAAACAAAACAAATATTTCTCGGCATGTTTAATAAGTACTGGAAAACAGTTCCACAGTTTTCGCATCCAGAAAACTCAGAGGCATGTATTGAGAACACCCGGTTCAATCTTCGGACTAAATGCGCGTTCAAAATGGAAATATAATATGGGTATTAATAGGAGAATTCTAACCATGTTTCAACCGTTACTCATAACGAAAAGCTAGTTTTTTCAGGACGATCTTGAATCTAATTTTCAGCAGCCAACCAACGATTCACTTCACCGACTTTTTTCCGATCAGGTGCAATAAGGTTCCAAACAAACGACGCCCTAAACCGCTTCCACATCTGGCCGCCATGATAAAATTTATAGGACATCAAACTGAACGGCAATATTTATGTAAAATGGTATTATCAAAATGCAAAATACTCTATTTTCAAGGCGGACGTTTTTACGGTCGATATTAAATCCGCACCACGAAATTTCGAACGATTACTTTGAAGATCCTTGCGGCGTAAGTGGGTGTTTATGATACTTTCCATTCTGGAAAGCCGTCTGGAAGATCGTCGGATCGGATGTAGTAAACAGAGAACCGACAAAAAGTGATACAAAGTGGTGAATGTCCTTCTGTTATACTTTCATCTGGTGAAATCAGTGTGATTCAGCAATTGCACTAGCAAATGAAATCAAATCAGGTTTTTCTATACATGGTGTACACTTTCCCAAATGATTTGCAACAAAATGTCATATAACACATTGAAATTTTGACAGGTATAACTCAGTTTCACATAAAGGACTCACACGTACCACAACGCAACCACAAAAAACCGTTTCACGGGGGATTTCGGAGACGAAACACGACTGTAGATGCTGTTCCGACGGAGAAGGCGAAGGCGTTGGAACAGATTATATTTGGCTCATCCTTCGAACGAAAATAGAGGGGATATTAAATTTGATAAATTTCATTCCATATTTTTTTAATATGATCAATTTTTTAATTATTTTCGGCTGGCTTTAGGCACGATTACGGAGGTACAGAGGATCATATCCACTTGACGCGTCGAGGGTAGGATTGAGAGCATTCGCAACCTGGTCGATCCGATGTGCTCGACTCGTTGCCAGTCTCGTCTCTTGATTCGGCTTCCTATGCAATTCAAGCTAACGCCTATCAAGGGTCGTTTTAAAACGTAGGATTGGGTTGCACGATTGACGCGTCAGGAGTCCGCACACAGATCGATCGGATGTACTCGTCACGATCCAGTCTCGTCTCTCGAATCGGTTTCCCAAGCAATTCAAGCTGGCACCGCACACGGGTGGATTCAAAATGTACGTTTGAGTTTCGATCGCATGCATCGTTTCACGGGACTGGCATGGAAGCAGAAAGTTCGAGAAGTTCGTACGCCACTGGCTTTCCACTATAACGAAACGATATGAAAATAATTCTTCCTTATTTTCAACATGATTTTGAAGCTCATGTATCATCAGTCTGGAATTGAATCTTATAATTTCATGTAGTGATTGAATCCTTTTATTGATTTCCCGTTTCCGTCTCCACGCAAGGAAAATATTTTGTAGGATAATACAGACTTCATAACTAAAATTGTGAATTCATATTACTTCAATTCCTAGAATATGGATTGAAATTTTTCTATAATATTCCAACTCAGGTCAATATTCAACAATAGTGTTTCAAACTCCGATTTGATTGGATATTTATATTCGGAGATGGGAAAAAACTATGTTGAGATTCGTTCTTATTTCATCGTTATCATTTTTCGGTCCTCACAAAATTCTGCTTGAACGTTGAGTCTGTAATTTTTCCATCAAGTTCTCGATTTCAATTTGATTCGATCTGTACTACTACTACTAAATGTAGACAAAGAGATATCATCAAAATGGATACATAAACAGCGGAATTGTGGTAATCCACTATTTGGTACCCTGTATATTCCACCATAAATATCCTTCACTTTTATATCCCTCTTCGTTAAACCCTGGTTATATTATTCTCGAGTAGCAGAAGGAATCATCGAAATAATTTTCTATGAATTGAGAGCCTACATCATATTTCATCGAAACGCGACGGTTGAGTTAGTTTATTCACAACATTTTCACAGTATTTTGTTGAGAGCGGATTGTTGTTAAATTGGAAAAAATGGTTTTCGACATTTTTTTTCTATCCATCAGGTTTAAAAAATAACTATGCTCCGACCTTGAACCTTATTTAACACCTAAGTGTACCATTAGATCATAATTTCCGGAGATATTGAAAAAAAATATCTTTAATTTCGGGTTTTTTCCTTCGTGTCGCTTTTTCCGGAATTAATCAAAATTCAGACAATCGATCATTTTGCTGCGATTATTCTGTCTTAAATCTGAAACTTTTTCCACTTAGGTATAGTGAAATTGTAGTGATCATTGAATCAATGGTATATATAAGAAAAAATCATTTTCGTGTACCCTTCATGATAAATAACATGCGGAGTCAGTATAATCGTCCCTCACGGACGTGATACCTTCGGTTCCTGACAGATGTCGCTTCGGGACGAAATCGAAATTCTATGTGTGCCTCAAGGAATGAACTACAGGGCTTTTGCACCCACTTTCTGTTGGTTTGAATCTGCAACAGTTTTGTGGTTGATATGGATGACACGTTTTGTTTGTTGACGAAAAAAACACTCCAATTTTTTATTTTTATTTTCTTTAACCGATTTTATTGTACTTTGATTTCGATTGAAGGCTATGAAAAGCAGATTTCAGCAACGCATATGACAACGACATACCGGGTGTTCCAATTGAAAACTACAGGCTATGGTATGTCACTTCACCCTAGAATAAACGGCTTCCGATATATGCCCGACCATCACTTGAATAAATCAGCTAGTACATGAGGCTTGGCAAAAAAAAAATATATTAACGAACGCGTCATGTATTTTGAGAGCAGATGAACACAAAAATGGTAACAATTTAATATTCTGACGAATAAGACGTGACACATGCTCACGGCGATTATTGAGTCAAACAGAAAAACGTCATTTTGAAATACTTGAGCACGCCCGATTGATATATACATATATATGTATGGTTTATCTCGATGTCCCTGGCGTGCTAACTCATAATCTACCGATGATCAGCTTCATTCCCTTTCGCCTCCCTCCGCCGTTCATCGCACAACTTCCAACGTTGACGACAGTGGTCCGAAGTAAAAGGCAGCACTAATCGTGGACGCTTTAAAAATTATCCGAAAAAAAATCAGAATTTTTTGTTATACCATTTTCATCTGATTTTTTTGAATTTTTTGATTTTGTAGGTGGCGTAGTTTAACTGAGTTGCCAGAAGGTGGCACCACTGACCGACGCACGCTCGCTACTTCATTTCAACACAGCATAAGCGCATCGGTCATGGCAGCTCACTACGCCGCTGCTGTGGTTGCATAGGCAGATACCAGAGGACTCAGCCTATCTGATGAGTCAACCTCTGCCGCTGGGACGAACCTAGTTGTCATAGGCAGGTGCCATAGGATTCCGCCTATCTGATGAGTACTCCTCTAAGCAGGTTCATTCATGATGTATGCTTATTTCGAAGTTCCCAAATAAGTCAGAGATTGGAATTGCCACCACACGGGCACTTGTTAGGAGAGTGTGCTCATAGTCCGACTATAAAATTACTAGTAACATTTAAAGACAATGGGCATAAAACCGAGATAAAAAAATTTCATAATATGAAACATTCACAATCGAGGGTCATCATAGAAAATGTATTTGCACTTCTGAAAAGAAGATTCCGGAGATTGAATATAGTGGAAGCAGTTAAAGCTGAGCATCTTCCTTCGATTATAATTTCTGCTTTTATTCTGCACAATCTAAAAGATAAACCATCGAATTTGAATTTAGACAAGGAAATCAAGGAAGATCGGACGATGAATCCTTGAAATCTAGATATACAAGGTGTTGACATTGATACGGCAATTGATGAAAGGAACAACATCGCTAATTATATGTATTATAAGAATTTATAATGGAATAATAAAGAGGTATTTAAAATCAAAATTTGCAGCATTATTTTCAAATAATTAAATATTCATTACAGATTAAAAATGTATTCTGATAAAAATCTTCATACAAATTGAAACTATTCTGAAAATTCTTGCAACTAATACTGAACACTGCAAGTATACAAAATATTGACAACTATTAACAAGATGCTTAAATAAATAAAATATTCGGCAGAGAAGAGACAACAATCTATCTATTCGGACAATCTGTTCGAATATTGACAACTTTCACATATCAACTGTCATGATTCTTGGTTCACCAACTTTGAGCATGGAGTAAGCGGTGCGCGCACCTTATGCTTTCACTAGATCAAAACGAACGCTTTGGTTTACAAGCAGGGCTTTGAAACGAACGCAATAAGTTGGTTCGTGCAAGCACCGAGCGAACCGTAAGTGTCCGCGAACGCCCCTGAAGGGCCGGTATTATAAAACTTAACTTTAACTTTAACTGACAGTTTTGACAGTTATGTCCTAGCATAACTGTCAAAATTTCAGTTAAAGTTGAAGATAACTTCCAGTTAAGTTTTATAATACCGGCCCTTAGTGGCATAAATTGACGCGATATGAACCGAAAGGTACATATGCGTGAGGAAACAGGGTAATTTTTAGGTGGGTCCTGTATAGCAGGCGATCCTAGAATGAGTAGACTTCTTGGAGAAATGGAAGGGTTTGCTTTGAGAGACAATCAAGAATCTCTTTCATCGGATAGCCTCACTGTCCTTGGAGTATGCCGTTTAATCGTTAAAGATTACTATTCCAGTCATCTTTTAGGGCAAGCGACCAACTTGTATTTTGTTAAACGGAGTGAACTAAAGGGCGAATTATTATAAATATTATTTTCAGATTAGAATAGTTTGGACTTATCAATAAAGTCGAAGAAATCAAACTTAAAAATAGAGAATTCTCATAATTGATGAACCAGTGAAAAAAATTATAATTGAATACGAAAAAAACGCACGGAAAAACATTTAAGCAACCCTGGCAAACTATCTGTCTAAAGAACTCTTGAGATTATACACCTCTGTTGCGTTGACCACGGCAACCGGAAGTCTATAGGACAAAAATTATTCCCTACCGGTAGACCTGAACTTGTCTTTCGGCAGTTTCAGAATGTGACCTCGCAGACGGGTGTCAGGATTCAGGCAGAATAAAGGTTGAGTCTCACAATACGTTCAGTAAACTTCCAGTAAAATATTTTGAGTTACAAAAGAATTGATGTGTGCACACTATTCTTCCCGGTGACGTTCCGTCTCCATTCTATTTTTGCCCACTAAATTTTGCGCAAAAGATACTGAAATGTTACGAAACTCAAAGTGGAAATCAACCTTTAGGAGGAAAAATTGACGCTGAATAGATGGTTCAGGGTTCTACATTTTCTTATAGAGTCTCGTCGTGAGCGGCGAGTTGAGAGGGTGGTAAGATGAATCACAAATGTCTTTACTAGTTTGTGGCTCTCACAGTTCAATGAGGTATCCCAGTAGCCTTTCGCTAGATTGACTCGAGCACATTTATATCACAGGATAGAACAGATGCCCACAGGACAAATCGTTTAAGGATGGGTTGAACAAATATGAAATACTAAATGCTGCAGGTATGATGTTCTTTCTCTTGGCTACGTTGGTAAGAAACACAATATTTTGTGACCAAGCCAGCTCCTCAGTCATGGTTACTCCAACATCACAGTGAGATGATACTGACACAATAATGTTCTAGGATTGTTTCTACGTTGGTGAAGTACTTTGAATTTGTCCAGATTTAGGGAAACCAAACAGGTTTCGGACTATCTCAGGACAGAATCGAGGTCGTCCTGTATTACTTTGGTTAAACTGTAAGGGCTTGATGACAAATGTGAAAATGTAATGGTTTAGGTGTCGGATGCAATACCATTTCAGAGCCGCATTTTCCTGAAAAAAACCTACCTCACTGACTGCATGAAAAACAACAAGGCTTTTTCCATTGTCGTTCGAATCTACAGGGACCCGCATTAGTGACGCCATATCTCTAGTTAGAAAACAGATAGAAGTTTTCTATGATGTCTAATCATTGCTGGAACTCGACAAATTGAAAATTTTTTCGGTCATACAGGGTGTTCCATTTTTTCTGGACGGGTCCCAACTTTGTTATTTTAAAGAGCAACCTATATTTCTCATTATTTTTTCGGTTTCTACATGAAAAATGAAATACACGTTTGCAATCCCAATATTTGTCACTCAGAGTATTTGCGAGTATCAAATTGTGCCAAGTCCAATTGAAATTCATTTGTGGTCGAATATTAAACATTGGTTATCCACTCAAACGGTATACCTGAAATCGAACTGGGATATACAGGGTATGAAAAACAGCGTGTCACATATTGAAAATAAAATTATCCGAGTCTTCCTCATTTCAAATGAACCACCTTATATTTTATCGATCCATAAAAGCACCAAAAAAAGTTCTACAAATTTCGTCTGGTAGCCCTTGTGGTCAACTCCACTAGTTTTTCTTGAAACAGTTCTTTTTTCTGAAAAATATTTCATACCATACTATTCGAATAAGACGTGAACCTTGGAGAGCTTAAGCTCGAAAGAAAACAATTCAGACGACATTTCGACCTCTATGGGAGAAATTTGCGAGAAAAAGCTAACCATCAGTAGACTCAAACCCGTGAGGTTTCGACTTTGCCGAGTATTTAAAAAAAAATCTCAAAATCGACAAAATAAGCGGTCGATCCCGGCTCCTGCTCCTTTTTGCAACTCCAGAATCTCTTTTACTAGGTTTTTTGCACCTACATCTCAAATTATCGGTTAAAACGGTTTATCTATCGCTAAGAGTACATAGGTTGAATGAAAGTTGATATTGAAACCTATCTTTAACATGTGTTCTATTTTCTTGAATGAAGTCTAGGTTCGAAAGACTGTTCTACCCTGTGCAACATATAGCTGTGTAATCTGCGAAGAGTATACATTATTCCATGCCGAATGTTTTCGGAAGAGGTTGGTGACTCAACGTGAACCATATTTTATGCATCCTCATAAGAAAAAATTGAGTTGTTAAATCAGTTGATCTAGCGGGCCACCAGAGTAGAAACTTTCATATGAATATCAATTCTTTGAACGAAATATCATAGTCAAGAAAAATGAATTATTGCTATTTTTCATGAAATGAGCTGTTTGAAGTTAAACTAGTGAACTTAACCATGAGGACCACTGGACAAGATTTGTAGAGCTTTTTATGGTGCTTCTTATGGATCGATAAAATTTAAGGTCTTCCATTTGAAATCAGGAAGCTTCCGCTAACTTTTATTGCCAATATATGTGGGAGGCTTTTTTTCATAGCCTGTTCGATTTCAGATATACCTTTTGAGAGAGTAACCAATGTACAATATTTGACAAGATATAAATTCCAATGGAACTTGGCACATCTCAATAATTTCAAATACTTTGAGTGACGAATATTGTAAAAAAAGACATTTCAGGCAAAATATCTCGAAAACCGTTGATATTGTCGGGGTAGAGATATGTGTACTTCATTTTTCTTGTAGAAACTGAAAAAGTGATAAAAATACAGGTTGCCATTTAAAAAACAAAGTTGTGACCCGCTCAGAAAAACTGAAACACCCTGTGCTGCCGAAAACATTTTCAATTTGTCGAGCTCGAGCAATAAGTTAATATAATAAAAAAACAGATTCCCATCTATTTTCTTACTAGAGATACGGAGCCACTGCTGTGTATAATACTTTGTAAGTACGAAAATAAGAAACGACTACGTTAACTGTCTCAAATAGTCGAAGGGAATAAAAATATGACCATTCGCAAAACGGATGTACGTCTCCACAATGTATTTCAACGATTTCATTTCGATGCAGTGTGACATGCAAAGTTTATCGCTTCTGCAGAGGAGGTCGTTACACTGCTTTAGGGACTTTATTATTGGATTTTATGGGCTCATCAATTCCGCACCACAAATAACCAATTTCAAATTGTTCATTCGATTTGAATTTTTATTATCTTCACTCTGATAGCCGAATATAGCGAATGCATCATTTCCATTAATCAATCCAGGTTTTTCCATCCAAAGTTTTATTATGCGGTAGGTATGCAGTTGGTGGCAATCCAGTATTTTGATGATGTTTCGCAGTTTTACTCAGAACTGCAGCTACGATATAGCTTTTTCAATCAATTCTATGGAAGGATATACCGGATGTCACAGTTTTGTTTCAGAGAATTTTGGTCTAGCAAGTTTCACATATCAAATCGTGAAAGGAAATCAATACCAATAGGAAAACGCTGCAAATTTTACGCCAGGGTTCATTATTTTCAGAGTTAAATACTACAACACCAATGATATCGTGAATAAAATTTTGAATCATGCATAATTCATTGGTTTCCCACGACAAAAAAACCAATTCCATAAAAAAATTTATGTGGAACATTGGAATCTCAATAAATACTCTGGTTAAATTGAATAACATTCCCACATGCAGGAAACTGATTGAGTAGCCTAATTTAAAATAATATTTTGAATGAAAAGAGACGTTCTACAGTCATTTCACCTCTTTGAAATTCCCATTCTTTTACATACTCATTAAATTACGATATTCTAGAATTAAAATGAAGTTCAAATCAGATAGCGATTGCTGTTTTTGACATATCAGGAAAATGCCCCCAAAATTTAAAATGGCCTCGAAACTTTTTGCCAATATCTCCGCAAATAAATATCGGCAAACTGAAATGTGAAACACTGTTTTCAAATGTTGAGTTTAAGACCTGTACCAAATCTCATTGAATTTCATTTTCACGAAATTTTGCATTGAATCGAGCGTCAATATTTCATGACTAGTCATGATGTTTCAATCTGATCACGTCAGTATTTCTTGATACTGAGGAAATAAGCTCTATCTTTCAAACTCACCCTACTACGTAAAACAAAATTCAAGATTTTCCGCTAATATCAAATGAATATAGATGTGATTTCTACTAGGACTCAACTTTGTTCTGAAAAATATAAATGAATTGTGGCTCCTACCCTTAGTATTAGATTCTCGACCTTTGATGAGATTTCCGGTTTGTTATTGGATATATCCTCCAATTTGATTTATTATAAACATGCTGATTATATTTTATATTCAAGCTTATTTCAAACTCTCAGTACGAAAAATATTGGATTTCGATTGAAACCAGTAACGGATATCCACATGTTGAAAATAATTGTACTACGCAAACCAAAATTGATGGAAACCTCCGATCAACCGAATTTTTTGGAAATCTTTTATTTTAAATTACGCAACTCAATTCGCGTTCTGCATGTAAAGTGTTATTCAGTTCTACAAGAGTATTCATTGAGATTTCAATGTTTCAAATGAGTTTTTCATGGAATTGGTTTTTGTGTCATCAAAAACCAATGATTCATGAATAATATATAAGTTTTATTTAAGATATAATCGAGCTCCATGAAGAAATTTAATCTTTAATCCCGTAATTCGCAGGGTGATATCTATAAGTAATAATTGTCATTCGATTTTTAGTAGTTATGTTTCAGATATTAGGAGACAAAACCCAAAAATATTTAATTTGAACTACCTACGATTATAAAATTGCCAAGAACATCGATGGGGCATTTGCACATTGTGTTTATAAAATGATAAACGAATCCGTTGAAAACTTCTCGATATGTGTTGAAAATTTGGTCATCAATCTTTTCATCTACCTTTAGATATATGGTTCTGGATAAAAAGTTTACTGATTATCCCACTGAATTCGCGATGATTCAGATTCGGGATTATTGGAAATTTGCAGCGTTTTTCCTTATAACTCAAGGACCACTGGTCGGATATCATCCGGGTAAAGATTCTTAGGTTGAGTTATGAAATAATAATAAACGTTGAGAGTTTCATGAAAATTTAGTGGTAAGTTTCAGCCTTCAGGGTAAACCGATCTTGTTGAAAAGCTTGGAGGATCGATATAGAGCGACACACGATTTTTTCACCAAGTTTCACTGATTTCGGTTCAGTACTTTCCGAGAGAAGCGCCGGACAACGGACGGCGGATGTCGTCCGGCGTACGGCGGACGGACGGATTTTTTTTTATAAGTTCATTCAAATCTACAAACTCCAAAATGTAAACTTTGAAATCTTATTAAATAATGATTCAAAATTGACATTTTCGTCCAATAAGTGAACAATAAAATCTAGGAGAGCACTGACGTGAATTCGGCAGCTTTTGCGTGTTTCTATTCGTTGCCACAGCGGCGATTTATTCACGTATTGACCCCGCCGAATGCTGGAGGTTAAGGTAACTCCAGATGGATAGATTTGGTGATCTTCTAATCATATCATCCTCACGAAATTCTGTATAAACCTTCAAGCTGTCATTTTTCAATCAAGTATCGAATTTAATTTCGATTTTATCTGTATTTTGAATGAGTATATCTATGAAATCATTGGGCGAATTTTACCCATTCACGAATTCGACCAAACCTACTCTACAAATATCGCGTTTCTAAATTGTCTCTTCCGGAAGACATTGTGCTTATGATCGGCCAAAAATACAGATGAGATCAAATTGTCATTCAGTACTCAATCGAAAATGGCAGTTCGATGGTTAATACAAAATATCATGAGTATATGATCAGAAAATTGAATATTTGAGAAAGAAAAATTTTATTTTTTTTTCAAATTGTTTTGACGACACGATCATCACGAAATTTTGCACAAAGCTGCTCATTAGCGTTTTAAAACTAGCTACCAAGTTTCATTCTGACAGAATTAGTATTTTATGAGTTATTTCGGAAAAAACGACGATCGGACGGGCAGAATTGAAATTGACCACGGATTCTTCTTCAGGGAGTCCAACCCAATCGTTTGAGAATATTTTAGGATCAAAATTCTCAAATTACCGTTATTGCTACGATAACGCGCTGTTTCCCAGAACCACTGAGTAAAAAGCTGCTGATTCCACGTCATTATTTCTCTGTCATAGCGCCCTCCAGATAGATAAAATGCATAGCGCAAGATGTAACAGATATTTGAAGCCGTACTGTAATGCGAATATTCCCTTCAGTATATTCAGAATGAAGTGGAAAAGCTCACGATGCTAAACGGGGACTTACACCTTACACCTGCATCCTGAAGACCAATTGAATTTTGAAGCTTTGATGATAAAATGAAAAGAATGATATATATTATATGCCCGTCTATCAGTGGGTTTTCTCAATCTCACAAAGGAAAAACAAAATCAATCATGGCAATTTGTCAAGTGAAAAGAACAGGAAATTAGGTTTAAAAAAAAACTGAATTCAATAATAATAATAATAATTTATTCAGATGCTATATTACAATATTCATACTATATACCATCAGGGATAACATGGGATGTCCAAATAAATATTCAATAGTTTAAATTAGAAGATGTATAAACAGTTGATATCTCCAACAATATGGACAAACATTATAAGTTAGTAAATATACATTTCCAGAATTCTTCCGAACTGTGAAAGGCGTTCTTGATGAGAATATCCTTGATGTATCTTATGTAAAAATAATGTATCTTTGCAAAATGATTTCAATAGAAAGAACACACTTCAAATCAGTATTTGAAAATTTTATTCAAATCACTTGTATTGATCAAAGATACAACTCAAGATGTCGTGAATCAGCTGTGTTATGACTGAAACCAAATACCAAGCAGTGCGTTGACGGTCTTCGCGGCTTCGAATTTTATCGACGAATTTTGTAACTTCGGCTTGTGGAAATCATCAGTTCAATCATTAATAATACAGATTTTCTGTAATACCATCTCTTAATATCTTTCGATATTGATATCATATAATAATTATTGCCTTCGACGTACCACGTCTGGAATAACAGATTTTATTATTAAATCAACTGACGTATAATAATGATCGAAATCGAAAATTTAGGAAGACGGTAATATAAAATAAAAAACAATATAAAAATAACACAAGACACGGTGTTTCATCTTTTATCTTTCGATTGAGAATCATCAGTAGCATTTTTTCTTTATTATATATTGGATGCCATCATTTAACTTCGTGTCCTTATGTTCTAATAAAATGTTTGATTATCGGCTCTAGGACTAGGGCAAATTAAAATCCTTCTTAAATTGTCGACGTTTCGATCCGTCTTTGGATCTTTATCAAGACTGAAACAATATAATTCAATAAAATCTCCAATTTCTGAACTATTTTTTACATGTCAATGGTAACTAATTGAAAACATTCAAACATACAAAACACTCTCAAACCAACACAAATCAAGCAGTAAAACGAGGAATGCAATCTTACCTTTTTAAATGGATTTACAAAGGAGATCACAGCTTTTAAATGGGTGCATAGATGAATAATTTTACTCTATCAGAAACAGGCACAATCAAAACAAGTACAATCCAACACACAGCAGACAATGAGTCATCGCGTACAATATCATGCGAACAATAAAGAAACGGAACATGTTATTATATTCGTACAATACGCATCTCTGTCCTCAACGCGAATGTGCGACAGTCTTCTTGATATGAATTTGAATTCCACTATTTAGGATTAATTTTGGTCAAAAGATTACTGTATACTATACTCAATGATTGTATATCAGTCCTCAAATTCACTGTATCCCGAATCGATATTTGAATCATCTCACTAATGCATCTCTTAGAAAAGTTTTGTTCTTTATCTAACATACTCGAAGTCGGAATTATGATTTTTATTGGAATGGTGGAGTTTTCTTATTTTTATTTCTATTCTCTTCTTTACAATCATAAGAATGTTGGTATATTCTGTTTTTTAAATATTGTTTTGTCACGCCGACATATGATTGGCTGCAATTTATACATTGTATGGAATATATCACGTTAGAATTGAGCACTTTGTGAACGTTTACTAAAGAGAGTCTTGATTGCTTCAAGAGGGTAATGCTAGTTTACAACCGGGAATTCTGGTTTTAATAACTGCATTCAATTTCATCGACAATCCTTGAATGAAAGGAAATTTGTAATAATATACACCACAATTGTTTTCTTGTCTGATGACTGGTCCATGTCCATTTAATGTATGTTTATAGTTTGTTATCGTTCTATTAATCAAACTTATTGGATAGTTGTTCATTTTCAGCATGTCCTTAATTTTATTTTCATTATATTTTTGATATATGGGGTCACTTAACTTGATATTCCGATATAAAAGGTTTTTGATGGTGGATATTTTCTGGGATAGTGGGTGGTTGGAATGATAGTTTAATAATCTACCCGATGATGTTTTTTTTGAGTGCCAACAAGTCGAGATGAAACCATCATCCCCTCTTTTCAGAGTGACGTCTAAAAAACAAAGTTTTTTGTCCACTTCATTCTCAACTGTAAACTGAATTATCTGATGGAAACTATTGAACACTTGCAATACTTCGTTGGTTCTCCTTTGTGGTATTGCCAGAATGGTGTCATCGACGTAAAGCTCCAAGAAAGGTATTGTAAGTACCAACCGCTTCATACAGATTGATATGGCTTTATTCATCACAATGTTAGCTAACGTCGGACTGACAGGATTGCCCATCACAGTTCCCTCTATTTGCTGGTATACAATACCATCAAATGTAAAATAGCTGGATTCAGAGATAAACTCGATGATTCGGCGAAATTCTGGCAATACCAACAAGGAGAACCGACGAAGTATTGCAAGTGTTCAATAGTTTCCATCAGAGAATTCAGTTTACAGTTGAGAATGAAGTGGACAAAAAACTTTGTTTTTTAGACGTCACTCTGAAAAGAGGCGATGATGGTTTCATCTCGACAAGTTAGCACTCAACAGAAACATCATCAGGTACATTATTAAACTATCATTCCAACCACTCACTATCCCAGAAAATGTCCACCATCAAAAACCTTTTATATCGGAATATCGAGTTAAGTGACCCCATATATCAAAAATATAATGAAAATAAAATTAAAGACATGCTGAAAAAGAAAAACTATCTAATAAGTTTGATTAAAAGAACGATAACAAACTATAAACATACATTAATCAGACAAGACAACAATAGCTGTGTATATTATTACAAATTTCCTTTCATTCAAGGATTGTCGGTGAAATTGAATGCAGTTATTGAAACCAGAATTCCCAGTTGTAAACTAGCATTTTACCCTCTTGAAACAATCAATGCTCTCTTTAGTAAACTGAAAAATCCAGTTCCCAAAGTGCTCAATTCTAACGAGATATATTCCATACAATGTATAGATTGCAGCCAATCATATGTCGGCATGACAAAACAATATTTAAAAAACAGAATATACCAACATTCTTATGATTGTAAAGAAGAAAATAGAAATAAAAATGAGAAAACAGCGCTGGCACTCCACCATTTCAATAGAAATCATAATTTCGACTTCGAGAATTTTAGAATTCTAGATAAAGACCAAAACTTTTCTGAGAGATGCATTAGTGAGATGATTCAAATATCGATTCGGGACACAGTGAATTTGAGGACTGATATACAATCATTGAGTATAGTATACAGTAATCTTTCGACCAAAATTAATCCTAAATAGTGGAATTCAAATTCATATCAAGAAGACTGTCGCACATTCGCGTTGAGGACAGAGATGCGTATTGTACGAATATAATAACATGTTCCGTTTCTTTATTGTTCGCATGATATTGTACGCGATGACTCATTTTCTGCTGTGTGTTGGATTGTACTTGTTTTGATTGTGCCTGTTTCTGATAGAGTAAAATTCTTCATCTATGCACCCATTTAAAAGCTGTGATCTCCTTTGTAAATCCATTTAAAGAGGTAGGGTTGCAGTCCTCGTTTTACTGCTTGATTTGTGTTGGTTTGAGAGTGTTTTGTATGTTTGAATGTTTTCAATTAGTTACCATTGACATGTGAAAAATAGTTCAGAAATTGTAGATTTCAATAAATTATATTGTTTCAGTGTTGATAAAGATCCAAAGACGGATCGAAACGTCGTCAATTTGAGAATTTTAATTTGCCCTAGTCCTAGACCCGATAATCAACCATTTCATTTTATTATATATGTCAAAATATCTCACCACGTGTAGCCACCACTCGATCACAAACCAACTAAGCCAAAATGGACCTACTGGCAAGCTTGCTAAATTATGTACAGAACAATATTGTCTCCAAGTCCTTATACCATCTTCTTTCTCTGATAAATGGAATACGATAGAAAATACTTTCAAAAATCTTTATAACTTCCAAAATCAAATGACAGTTGATACTGACTTTTTTTGTTTTTTTTCAGATGTCAAATTCATATATTTCAAAACAAAAGGAATATAGCCATACTCGTGAGTGTTGTGATGACTTTTTTTTACAACTTCGTAATCCACGTCCTCACGTCACCCTTGAATTGTCAGATTATTGAAATGACTTTCACCAACCTTAATCTGACGTACTCGAAAATATCCAAAAAATACCTCTTAGGCTCCCTAACTTCAGGTATACATTTAGAAATGGAGAAACGATGAAATACCCTGAACTAAATAGAACTATACTCAAATTCAATCAATCAACATCAAACCCTGAATCTTATAGGGATTACCATCGAATCTTCAATATTTTCGCTAACCCTAAAGTTCATTCCTGCTCAGAAACTATGTAATGAAACCCATTCTTTTTGCCGACAACCTTCATTTGTCACCCTGTCACACTTATGCATCGAGGCACCATCCATCCATTAAACTTAAATCTTACGGATTCCCTCATCGAAAACAGAAGAACCCTGATTGGAACATCCGTAACTCCTTGGTAAATCAAGTTTTTGGCGTGATAGTTCTGCAGACAAAGCTATTAGTTTTCGACCACTTCCTATTTGTCTTCGGAATTAACCGCTCTACCCGCAATTTCATTAGTCAATGTCCAGTTGTTCCTACTGCCCTTGATTTACATCCTTCTTTCGAGAATAAACAGGGTAAAAGGTGATGGCATAATAGTTTTGTTATTCACAGTTTTTACACACTTGCATTTTATTGGAAATTTTATGTGTTTGCACTACCAACATTCAACAGAACCATAAATAAAATAAGAAATTGTAGAAAAGCACTGACGAGAGATCAAGAGCTTTGACGCGTTTGTCCAAATTCGTTGTGCCAACGCGAAATGTAATGTTATTTGCCTTATTCGTCCAAAAATATTCGGTATACTGCGCGCAGAAGCTGCTGAGTTCATTTTTTTCGAAATATTCTTGAGAAAAATTTTTCAAAATTTACTGATGGTATGATATCAACAAAATTTCGCGAAAAGTTGCTCGTTGCTATACTTCAACTAACTGACAAGTTTCGATCCAATCATTTCAGTAGTTCCCGAATAATCGCCAAAATAACGTCAAAACTTTAAAAGGCTCTAACTCCAAAACCATTAGGCAGATTTTGCCCACTAACGAGCTTAACCGTCGTATTTTGAAATCCAGCTTACCCTGGAAGTTTCAGGTCGATAGGATTCTCCGGACGACCGTAAGAGTGTATACGGACGGACGGCCGGACAGAATCGATTTTGACACCGGATTCGTCATCAGTGAGTGCAACCTAGTCGTTTGAGACCATTTTCCGCTCAAAATTCGAAGATAACAGACATTTGGGCAAAACGATAGCACGCTGCTCTCCTAGAACATGCGCGCAAAAATATATCATGTATGTTCGATTTTCATTAAACCACAAGCATATTGATTCGAGCTCCGATTGAAACTTGATGCAATTCTAGTTAAAATTCTTAATTTACATATAAGACATCAAGCCAAAGAGTCGTATTCATATTCTCTACGAACAGATCGTATTGGT
This sequence comes from Myrrha octodecimguttata, assembly GCA_958510865.1. Lineage (NCBI taxonomy): Eukaryota > Metazoa > Arthropoda > Insecta > Coleoptera > Coccinellidae > Myrrha > Myrrha octodecimguttata. The sequence goes on from OY294056.1 coordinate 35,321,770, forward strand.
CTAATTCAATAATTTGCTTCTTCAATAATTTTCATGAAAAATATGTGAAAAAATACACATTCGAGAAACGAATTTAGGTGAAGTGAGGAGGTTTTGCGAGAAAGTTCAATGTCGTAATATGAGAGGTCAGCCAGTCAAGTATAGACCCTGCCAACGCAGCTTGATTTTCTCATTCAAACACTCTGCGCGCATGCTCTGAGAAACGGCGTGCTTTTCATCTTTCCAAATGTCTGTAATTTTCTAATTTTGTGCAAAGAATGGCCTGAAACGACTAGGTTGGACTCACTGATAACGAAGCAGGTGCCAAAATCGATAGTGTCCGCAAGATTACGGGCGTTCGGAACCATATCGACCTAAAACATCCTGAGTAGGTTCCATGTCGAAATTCGTTAATGGGCAGAATGCGCCAAATGGTTTTGTAGTTATAGTCAATTGATACTTTGAAGTTATTTACCTGATATTTCGAAAACTATTTGAGCGAGTGGTTTGAAAGTTGCTATCAATTAGTTGAAGCATAACGACGGGTAACTTTTTACAAATTTTGTTCAGATCCTTCAGTTAGTATATCGAAAAAATTTTTAATTTTTTTTCGAGAAGATCGGATTTTAACAAAGTTGTCTCGAGTCCTGGAACGCTATACTTCACACCAATGTTCCAAATTCGAGTTTGATATGATAATAAATTCCGTGCTTTTTTCTTCGGTATCGAAGTTTTTTCTGGAAACCTCGAAAAATACTGATTAAATGATAAAGTGGCGTGACTAGATCGACAATACTTATGAACAGCTGGGTGCGGAATATCTTGATGATTCTCTCATAAAAATTGCAAAAAAATTATTATATTATTCTGACGAAATTCTCTAAGAACGTTCAAACTGTAATTTTCCAGTAGAGTATCATATTTCAACTCAATCTAATTTGAGTTTTCGGAAATATTGAAAAAACCGAATGTTGAATTGGTATATCTGCGGCATTATTGGTAGGATTTTACCCATTCGCTAATTTTCTTTTCGTTATTGACGTCCAAACTTACTCTACAAATATAGAGTTCCCAAGTTGTTTCTTTCGAAAGTTATTGTGTTAACAATCGGCCATGAGGACGACCCAAAACACAATACCTTCCGAAAGAAACGCCTGAACAGCTCGATATTTGTATAGTAGTTTTGTAGCAATCGAAATACGAAACTACTATACAAATATCGAGTTGTAGAAGGTAGAATTCGTGAATGTCTGAAATCCGCCCAATGATTCTGTAGATATATATTAATTCAAAATGGTATTTCCCCAATATTTCCAAAAATACAGATTGGATCAAATTAAATCTATTGTGTAGCTGCTTGATTGAGAAATGACAGGTTGAAGGTTCGTGCAGAATTTCGTGCGTATAACCAAAATTTTCCATCTGGAAGTAAGTGCGTTTTAAGAATTTTCGATCTTCTCAGTCACGGTACTCTAAACATAGATTAAAATTAAATTTAGCTTTAACAGAGAATTTTGAATCTTATTGACTCTCCATTCCACCAGTAACTGTTGGATATCTCTCGAAAAAGTTTCAGAATACGTGCTCTCAAGGTGTCCTCTGCACGAAATTCTGCATGATCCTTCGCTTGCAAAATATTTTTCAGGTATGATACTACCCAGATATCAGAATGTGCTTTTGTAGATGACATTATCGTGATTACTGGACGAAGAGACGATTTGCAGGGAAATATGAAGATATGGGATGAAGTTGTCAAAAAGTATGGAATGGAAATAAATAAAGACAAGACAAAAGTTATGGTGATAGGAAACTCAGAAAACTTAATATAGAGCTAGACGAAACAACAATAGAACAGGTGAAAAATTTCAGATACTTGGGTGTTGAAATAGATGAAGAGGGAAAACAAGATGTGGAAATTAATAAGAGAATAGAAAATACAGTTAAATTGTACCATACGATGAATAGGAGTTTCATAGGTAAAAAGGAAATTTCCCAAAGGACAAAGATGAACGTGTATAGAGCAATATATAGACCTACCCTGACATTTTCATGCGAATCATGGGCCTTGAACAATAAACAGAAAAGTAAAATCCAAGCAGTAGAAATGAAATACCTAAGAAGAGTAAAGGGCGTAACCAGAATGAATAAGATAAGGAATGAAAGAATACGTGAAGACCTAGAGATTGAACCAATACATGATTTCGTAGAAAGAAGACAACTTAGCTGGTGGGGACATTTGAACAGAGTAAATGTGGAGAGACCTGTTAAACAGATATGGGAAGCTAGAATTCAAAAGAGGAAAAGGAGAGGAAGACCAGAGCTGACGTGGAACGAAACAATCACTGAAATAATTAATAGGAGAGGACAAACATGGAATGAAGCAAGGAATATGGCTAGGGATAAGAAACTGTGGACCAAATTTGTACATAGAAATGAAATACTTTGATTTTGTATATACTGAATTTTAATTAAGTTGAAATGGAATACCCTACACCATTATATGGTAATTGGGTTTTTTGATAATATATATATATATGATACTACCCAATGATTCCGTAGATATACTTTCTTGAAATTTTATCGTCCTGAGATTCCAAATGACGAAGTTCGCATCGATGAATGAGTCGAATCTTTACCCAATGATTATGTGGATATACTTTTTAGGAATTTTATCATCCTAACATTTTCAAAAATAAGAATATGTACTAGAAATCAATTCATTCGAAAATTCAAACATTCAAGCGAAATTCAATAAAATTTTTCAGGAATTTGGACAGTAATTCATTCGAATCTCTTTATACATTGCCAACGTTTCGAACCTTTGGTGGTTCTTTTTCAAGGCTCGTATTAAACTTGTTTCGGAATGTGTCTGGTAAATTAAAACGATCATTTTCCCTCCGCGACAGACAGTCGACATTCGACTGTCCATGGGGTCGATAATGCTGCAGTCCAAAGATCTTATATGCTGTAAGCCGTTCAGACACTCACAGGATGGCCTCGTTCTCCTAACCACTCATCAGACAAAGATCGAGTTGTCGCAAATCGGACTCTAATGGCCCTAGCGGCCGGTATTATAAAACTTAACTTTAACTTTAACTGGCAGTTTTGACAGTTATGTCCTATTTTGACTGTCAAAACTGCCAGTTAAAGTTAAAGTTAAGTTTTATAATACCGGCCCTTAGACTTAGACGTCGATCTTTGAACTTCATTTGTGCCCCTTCGACGTCCGGTGCCTACTCTTCTTCGATTTTTGCATTATCAAACCACGCTTGACAACATCCCATAACAGTAGTTGGATTTCTTTTCGTACGGTTAGCGATTTCTCGAAATGACACGGGCTCTAGGCATTTCAACAACAACTAAATATCGACTTTGGATCTCCTCGAACAGCTGGCTCGTTGTAAAATTTTAAAAATTTGTAAAAAACGATTACAATATTCAAGTAACAAAAACTGTTTGCATGAAAAACCTTCACGATTTTTCTCCACATTTCAATCATTAACTCCTTGCTATACTATCTATGTGTAACCAAAAAAAATAAAATTAAAACAGCTCCTCCTGGGTGCTTCAGTTTATTGCTATATAATAATAATAATCAACTATTCATTGAATATTCATGAATACAAGCTATTCATTGAATATTCATGAAAAGAAACTATTCATTGAATAGTTATGAATAAGAAGTATTCATTGAATATTCATGAATAAAAACTATTCATTAGGTAATTCATAGGTTTGAATGAATTATTCGAATAATCGAATAAATTTTTGAATGTTCGGGCTTCCATATAGGTTGAACTGTTTTCAAAACATCCAAGAATAGTTTTAGGACTCGAAACGTCTGCTTAAAGGTTCTGCGCAGTTCGAGAACAATCCTAGGATAGTCCTGAAAATGGAACCCGAATGAAGCTGTAGTATTACTTTCTGATAAGTAATAAATTTCCTAGCCTTCCAAATTGAACACATTGTCCGACATAAATTTGAGGTAAAGAAAGGACGCCTCGTCAACAAAGGAACTCTGCTCCACTTTACTACATTCCACGATTGGTGAACCCAGCATGAGATTCCGCCGAAAGTAAATAGTGCCGAATTTATTGGCTAGTCCCGGCATAAGACCTGTAACAAATGGCGAACCCGGAGGACATTGCTCTCTCGGCTCTTCTATTTTCTTCCGGTTGGTGTTAGGAATTGAAACCAAGTCGCGTGGAAATGCCAAAAATGTATGTCGAGGGGGACGAATGAGATGAAAATTTGAATCACTACGGTTTCGAGCTATTTTTTCAGGTGAATAACTGCTGCTGGGAAACATGAAATTCGTTCCATATTTCATCGAAATGCGAGTATCCGGTTGTCGGAGAACGATTTTGTAAGTGTGATAAAATGAGGTAGAGGAAAGCCATTATTTGCTTACGTGAATTGGGGTAAGTGGTGCTTGATGCCTTATATGAGTATGTGAATGTTACCGTTATTGCAAATGGAGAAATGGTATTTTTTGGTTGCTTAGAAGATGAAATCGTTGGGAATTCGTAACAGAACGTGCATCCTATATTATTGTTATCTTTTACTTCGGTGAGAGTTCAAGAAAAATAGTTTGAACTAACACCATTGAAATTGAATCAAATTCTCAGAGTTGCTCATGAGTAAATGAAAGAAAAAAATAAGTTTTACGCGCTTGTTCTGGGAAACAGCGCGTTATCGTTTCGTCATAATGTTTCGAATTTCAAGCCGAAAATGATCTCAAACAATTAGTTTGGACTTCCTTAAGAAGAATCAGTGGTCAAATTTAATTCTGTACGTCCGGTGTCCGTCTGTATGTGCTCTAACTTCCGAAGGACATGACCTAGCGACTTAAAATTGCCAGATTAGGTTTGCAGTACAAATATCTTGGTTGAGTTCATAGATGATAGATGAAATCGGTCGAAAAGTTTCGGAGATAAGCCCATTTGAAATTTTGAGGTCAATTCATCGATTTCTCATGACTTACTGATTTGATCAGATTGAAACTTCCTGAACAGTATTTAGTAGTAGTAGTTTAAAATTTCGTGTGTATCCAATTGTCAAAAAATTAAAAAAAAACTTTATTCGAATGTTTTTCAAATTTTAGTTGAAACATTTTTTTTTCTGGAAAATATTGATCACACTTCAACGAAATTCGGCCGAAACGTTTGGGTCAGTATTCAACAACATCAGTTCAATTCTGCATGCTATTTACTCTTGGGGATTTAAGGAAAAAAATATGGCAAATTTCTTTGTTATTAGACGTTTAACGATATTTCAGCAATATCTCGAGAAGAACAGATGCAATCAGATCGAAATTTGGGTATCAAGTGAACAATACCAACGTGCAACTAGGTGCGGAATTTCGTGTTTATCTAGTAGTTAGAAGATGTAAAAAAAAATTCGAAAATTTTTGAAATTTTTGTTGAGAAATTATTTTTTCTCCGAAAGTGATCAGTTTCCGGTGAATTTTGCACGGACAATAGAATCAGCAGTATGCGACAACAATCAAATTACAATTTGATACGATAAATTGATTCAATATATGGAAAATAAATATCAAATTTAGTTGTTGTTTGATATTTTCACGTTCTTCAATATCTCGAGCAGTAAAGATTTGATCAGATCAAAAATTCGTGATTATATGAAGAATACCATCGCGAAGTTTGTTGCAGAACATTCCGTATGGATCTAGTTGTTACAAAATTTTTGAAAAATGTTTATTCGAAAATGTTCTGTTGAAAGATTATTCTTCTCGGAAAATGTTGATGAGATTCTAAAGAAAACAATTCCCACTTAGCTGGAAAAATTCAAGCTTCAAAAATTCAAACAAAAAACCAGCCACCATTTAATGTGGGCTCAATAATAATAGTGCTGTGTCAAGGTATCGTAAGGATATAGTTACAATGTCTATTCAAAACGCACCCGATATAAAAACTTCAACAAAGTATAAGCCTAGGAATAATCAACAAAATACAATACCATTCAATATGAGCAAATATAAAGGATATAGTCATCAAGATACCATTCAATATGAGCAAATATAAAGGATGTAGTAGCAAGGTACAAAACTAAATTATTTCTCCGAAGACCTTTTCCGTCAAAATGTTGGAATATTAAAATCCAGAACGCTTATAACGAAATGTAATTGTGGATTTTTATTCGAAGGACAAGTTATTCTTAAAAACAAATTATGGAATAATCATCAAAAATATAGACGAAATACAATAACGAAACTCACTTGTGAAATATAGATTAATTAACTTTTGTTCAGGAGAGATCAGAGTGTTGAAATTCAGAATAGAGGAATATGCTAATGGGACAAATTGTAGTCGGTTTGCCGAAGATATCGACCTCTTGCCGACCATAACATAACTGTCCGGCAGTAGTAAGTGTGACATGGCGAATGCCTCGAAACAATTTTACGATGGATTTCCAAAGGAAGAACTGATGCGAATTTCGTTGAAGAAGAAAGCCGTATCAACCTAGCGTTCAGTCTGTCTGTCGCCGAAATGGATGGCAGGATTAAGTCCATGTGCGTGATGTGATGCGTCTTCCTACTCACGACAGGTGACCGCAGATTTGTGGTAAGATTGTGATTGGGATATGGTACGTGTGAGTTAGGCATAATCTACCATCTTTTTCCTCAGACATGTACAGAGCTGCACCAGCATATTCCATCTTCAGAAGCATGTAAATTGGAGGTAACATATAAGTCATCACAATGACGATGGCGTTCCCGAAAGCGTTCGTGGTGGCGATCACGTTCTGTCGGGTACATATATTCGCGATCAGATCGCCTGTCATTGTTTCCTTCACTTTGTCAAAATGAAGAACTGTCTAGTTCACAAGAAACGAAAGCTCTGCTTTTGGATTTATTGGATGACGAAGAACGCAATTCAACTATAAAGCAGTATGTATTTTCCACAAATCGATTCGGTTGAGACACTCAGAGGATTACGAGGATTAATATGTATCTCGCCTCACGTCAATATATGTTATCACTGTGAGCTATATTCAACCGGCAAAGAAATCGTTGAAATAGGTTTGCTAACAGAAGAATTGTTAGAATGAATTTTTCACGATAACCTGTATATTTCACGACAAATTTTTTGTCATAGATAGAAACCATGGAATATTGCAGTGATATATTTCTTTATATTTTCAAGGAAGATTCAACTGACATATTTATGAAATGTTTGAGTGATAATCCCGGCAAGGAAATTTTCGAAGAATTGGCTGAATATTTCACTAATATTATATAAATGCTTCATGAAATATTCCTTCGAATAATCCATAAATATTTTGGGAATTTTCGACAAAATATTCATGAAAGATATTCGCGATATCACAGGTTGAGGATTTTCTATAGGGTGACAAATATGAATGAAAATATTTCATTAATTTTACAGGTATAAATATTGGGTTTTTCCGAGAAAGATTTTCAGTGAAACATTTGCGAAAGGCTCAGGTAATATTCGCGGCAAGTAAATTCTCGAACTATTGGCCGAATATTTCCTCAATATGACATAAATGCTTCATTAAATATTCGAATCGGAATTTCTATACGTAAAAAATTATTTTATGAATTTCCTAAAAACGATTTCGCATATTTTAGTAATATTTCAGTGAAATATTTGCTATCACAAAAATGAAAGTGGATTCATTTCAAGGAATGCTATAGAAAATGTTTTGGGAAGATATTACAATACTAGGAGTTTCGATACGGATTATTAAAGTTTCCAATCGGAAAATTTCAGGTGGAATGGATAATCTTACAGTGCTTTATAAATTGCCACCAAAGCTCAGTATGTTATAATAATGATAATTATAATATTTATTCGAAAATTTAATTACATTTATAATGACATTCAAAATTTTCCATACGAATAACATTTTCTCATGTCTAAACCAAAAGGGTTTTGCAAGATTGGAAGACAGGGTTCATGGAAGTGATTTGAAAAATGTCTTACAATGTCACTCAGAAGGTCAAGTTTTTCTCAGTTTATATCGATACAAATTCAAAATGTATGCTATAACACACTTCAACAATTCGCTAATTTTGTATAATTCGGTATTGAAAATGGTAAAATCGGGACTCAAGGTCGAAGCGGGAGAAACGCGTCAGATCGTCTTCTACGTCACTCCATATTGAGAGATTCACTGATTGATATAGCCGACGCTGTCTATTGGCTTGCTAGAGAGAAAAGTACACGAGAAGAGAGAGTGCATATAGCCCGGTACGTCACGGAAGGTGCGAAGTTTCGTCCATTTGAACAGCAAATATATGGAGCCAAATTCAAATGTTAGTTTTCTCGTTGAAAATTGAAATTTTTGACGGCGGTTAAACTTTTTCAATAGTCTAACGGATTGAGTATTCGACTTCATTGATAAAAATTCATGCGAGACCTATTGGCATACGCTTCAATGCATTTCTGAAGAGAATATTTTGCTCATGCTGCATTGACAGTATGCCCCAAGTAATAAGTTCAGGTTTGAAAGGCCGTTTCAGGAAGCAATTTCCATTGAATAGCTTAGGTTATACCTACTGTCGATTAGAAACTAAAATTGTTACAAATTGATCACAGAGGTCCAATTGCTCGAGATAGTTTCGTGGAACCGAGTCATTTGAAATTTGGGGAAGTGTTAGAGATGATCCATAGCTAGTGTTATTGTCTATACACAGAAAAACCTACAAACAGACTTCAAGACTGCTTCATTTTACCTCCTCAATTACATACATATAACGTGGAAATCAGTACAGGCTCAAACAAAATTCACTCCTGAATTAGTCTAGTCGTGAAATTAATCTCCTTGGAATTAATGTACTGTATCTCAATTTAATCATGACATGAATGAATTCAAGAGAGGCAACCACATAATACTCTACAAAATGTACTTACCTGTGCTGCGAGACGACATTCGACAACTCGTATGTTGAAATCATTAGAAGCAGCTTTATTTTTCTCGACCATACTGTGCGCAATAACAAATACTGCATTTTTCGGTAGGACGACATCGATAGATCGTAGGGGATTGAACTCGATATGTTTGGCACAACCTGTAAATAAAACCAAATTTAGTCTGTGAAATCAATAAATAAGTCGGATTCTTCATCTATCCCACATGAACCACATATCAAATTCGTGCAATCATAGGAACCTCAACCGATACTTCAGAATTTATGATATCCTCAAGGACTCGAATAGAAAGTAGACCCGAATAAAGCCTCATAAAAAAGGAAAGCTGACTGATGGTAGGTGAAGAACGAACGATGAATGTTGAATTTATTAAAACTTGTTATGAAGCTCGAAATATTCGGATCTACAAAAATCCATTGCACGAACTTACCGTAGAAGGAGTAACAGGAAAATTATACATGGGATAAGAAGGATCACAACAATATTAATTAAACCGAAAAACAAAACCAACCAACCTATATATAGAATCAATTTAAGGTTATGAATTCAAAATCTGCATCAGCTGCTCCATCTATCCCACATGTTTAACTTATTCCATTCATGGAATAGTAGGAGCGTCAACCGATCCTTAAAAATGCAGGATATCCTCTGGGATTCGAATATGAGTGCGACCCGAACCTAAATTCATATAAAGGGTGGTCCAAGTAGTGACCTCATTGAATTTTTTTTAGATTCCTGACATCCAAAAATACCCACACGATTTTTTGTAGTTCTCGAGTTATAATTTTTTTGTGTTTTTGAAATTTATTATGCCAGCTAGGTTTCAAAGATCTTTTTATATAGAAGGTAATTTGCAGAATTGTTTTCCTGAACATGATCCCCCTGAAAGTTGTTTAAATAAAAAAAATAACTCAGCTTTCTGATATCACTCAACGCTTCTTAAAAACGCTTGAAAGTTAGAACTTTAGTTTTCAGTAGGATTCACACAAACATTCAACATCAATTTAAAAATACGTAAAGTAGTTCTCATAGTTTCTGGCTGAGTTCGAAAACTTCACACGGTCCTGAATCACCAAAATCATAAGAAAAAAATCAGTACTTTATTAGCCAGTTTCTGCTCTAATCGGCCATCGAAGGCGGATAGGTTCAAAATCATTGAAACGCTAGTAAAGGTATTTTTCTACTTTTTAGCATTATTATGAAAAATTAAACTTGAAAGTGTGACCTTAGAGTTTTTGATTGAATTCCTGTGAAATAATTGTAGCTCGTGGCATTTTTACTTTGAGAAAAAATGAGCGTGCAGAGCCGATCGAATGACCTGTTCGTACGCCCGACAGGTACCCCAAAGATTGTTTATTTGGGGATTTTACAAAGAGCTGGTGTAAGCAACGAAAAGCAACAACAACGCAGAATCAAGACAGAAACTTTCAGAAGTGGAAAGAAAAATAAAACAAGAAACGTTGACGATTATGTATACAGAATGGAGGAAGGGATAATGAAGATTTATTGTAGTAAATGATAATTTTTCAGTTATTTGTGCTTTTATTCCTCATCCAAAAACAAGTAACTTCACAACTACCAATTTTGAAATATTTATGCTCACATTTCCAATCAGTGGTGGGACCAAGACTTTTTTAAAAATTTTACGAGCTACAGTTAGTTTACAGGAATTTCAATTAAAATTACTTTAGGAACACATTTCTGAGTGGCCATTTCGTGATGCTGATGATAAACTGTATACGGAAGGAGAATGTGAAGTTATCCGTGGGACACCCAACATAACATTTCTTCTATTCTATATGAAAAAACTTGATCACAAAAGCAACCTGAGTATTTTCCACCACAGAAAATTGAATGGTATACATATTGGTGTAGAAGTAAGACGGGTGATTATGACGGACTGAGACAGTTTCAAGAGAAAAATTTGAAGGAATAGGAATTGGTCTGATGGAGAAGAAAGAGCTTCAGTAATAATGAATTAACATTATCACAAGGACGAATATCCGTCGATAAATCAACAAATATTCCCCCTTGATCAGAGCTAATCATCCAATCAACCAAAACATCTACACCGAAAAAGCGGATCCAAGGAGAATGACTACAGCTGTTTCACAGTTGTTACTGATCTTGAGGTCAACTTACCTTGGATAACACCGCAGAGGGAATCTCGATACTTGTCACCTTTCAGATGCGACTGAAGGATGAATGTCATGCACATCGATCAAAGTATTCTGCACTCGAAGGTGGGATTCGCAAGATGCTCCCAGAAGATGACTCGTTGTACGTTGTTAAACTGCAGTGGTCCATCTGAAAGGTGACAAGTATCGAGATTCCCTCTGCGGTGTTATTCAAGGTAAGTTGACCCGAAGATCAGTAACAACTGTGAAACAGCTGTAGTCATTCTCCTTGGATCTTCTTCTTTGATGTAGATGTTTTGGTTGATCGGATGATTAGCTCTGATCAAGGTGGAATATTTGTTGACTTATCGACAGATATTCGATTGTGATTGTGTAAATTGGGAGGAATCTTGTATTCTTGTGAAGGAAGCAGATTACCTCGAATATTTTTCTCTAATCGTTTAAACAGGTACAAGATTCATTCGAAGAACCACATTGTTTCAAAAGTTAACTCCTGTGAATAGTTCTATTGCTTTTCATTCGCAGGAAAAATTATTTGATGGATTCGGTCTGTACTTGATGGAAATTCATTTTTCGAAGAGTAGTAAATTAATAAAATTCCCACAAAATTCTTTATATATGAACGACAATTGTTTCGCCACACAGTGGCCAATTATGTTCTGCATTTGGACTGACACTGTCTGAGAATTTAATTAACATAGGTTACTAACGACACCTCCACTAACCTTTTAGTGCCATTGTCAGTTTTCTTCATCTAGACGTAGTTGAAACCGATAACTGTCATTCTACCCTAAGGGCCGGTATTATAAAACTTAACTTTAACTTTAACTGACAGTTTTGACAGTTATGTTCTAACATAACTGTCAAAATTTCAGTTAAAGTTAAAGATAACTTCCAATTAAGTTTTATAATACCGGCCCTAAGTCACGTTTACTGTAATACCCAGCACATTAAAGAACCTATGTGAATTAACATTTCAGACAGTATCTGTCCAAATATAGAACATGATCAAGCCACAGTGTGGTGAAACAATTGTCGGTTATCAATAAGGAATTTTGTGGAAATTGAATCAATTAACTACACATAGCAATAACATCTTCTGTAAACAATAATTTTGATTTCATTATTTATAGTTCTGGTTGAGATATTGAGATGTAAACAACCCATATAACATCACACTAAATTACACGCACGAAAAAGCGCACGAAGATAAATACATAGTATTCAGTTACTTCATTTCCACGAAGAAAAGACGGAAATATATGTCATTTCAGTTGTCAAATATCTCAATAAGCGTCTCCTTGACTATAGCCCGCAGGCATCGTGACAGGAAAAGTAAACATAGAACAAGAAAGAACACAACATAAACAGTATAAACCACTATGATATTTCTGAAACATGAAGTGGTCTAAGCTTTACTGTGATCTAAACAAAGGTCTCTGGCAATTATCGCTTATCTCCTAGGATCCCGACGTAAAAAAAACACTGTAAACGACAAGCGAGAATTGAAACAAGGAAAGTTGAAAAACAGTTTTAATTGGATGTTAGATATCTGTATCGTAGTTTTATGCAGATTATTCTCAAACACTGCAACAAATTAATTTTCCGCCGAGCATTACCCTCAGGATATTTATGTGAATAATCATTTAACAGTTCGAAACCATGATGGAATCCTGGAGTAAAAGCAAATACATTCATCTGAACATTCTCCCTGATTCGAGCTCATCATTTTCTTTTTTTTTTCTGGGGAACGACGTGCTATTGTTTTGTCCAAATCACATCCATTTTCGAATCTGTTTCGGGAAATAGCCTTCAACGACTAGGTTTGAAATACTGATGCAGAATTGCTTGATAAAATCAATTCTGTCCGCCCGGCCGACCATCGATCCAAGTATTCTGCATTTGAAGGTAAAGCCGGGTCCAATATGGTTCGAGGCAGCGCTCTTCCTGCTTCGTAGGACTCGGTTTTCGACTCGAACGATGAATTTGAATGTATTATTCCAGGCTGAGCTCGAGTGTCGTCCATACCATTATAATCGTTTATCAAATGTTATTGAATTCGCTGTTGGGATTACACTCAACTGGACCCGGCTCTAGGCGCCCTGAGAGATGACGCGATGTATATCGTTATACTGCAGTGTTCTATCTAACAGGTTATGAGTATCTAGACTCTCATTCGGCACTTTGCCAAGGTGAGGTGGTCTGAAGATCGGTAATAACCGTTAAAGTGCAATAACCATACTCCTTGGAAACCTCTTCTTCGGTGTAGAGGTTTTGGTTGATTGGATGATCAGCTATGATCAAGGTGGCATAATTGTTAATTTATCGACAGTTTTTCGTTCTTATGGTTATATTAGTTTATAATACTGGGGTTCCTTCTTCTCCATGAATCAATTTCTATCATTGTTTATTCCACTAGGAGATTTGAAAGTGCCATTTCCTCATTTTTATGAACTATTCAGCTATGTGCTTGAAGAATTCCAAATTTATTCCATTAATATTGCTGATTACTTAAATAATGAATATTATATGAAATCAGATGAAAATTTCAATAGTAATTTTCTACATTAATGATATCCCGATTGATATCCGTCATAATTCTGTATCGAGTACAAGGCAATATCAATTTTCAAGGATTGAGACTTGAAAAAATTTATCATCTGCAATAATCAATAACTCAGGGCGGACCCTGGGCTACGTAATCTATCAGGCCAGAAGGATGCCCGAAAATGCGATGTTGCAGTTCTTCTAAAGAGGGTTATCATAGACAATTGAGTGCTATGCATCCGTCCACGCTTTTTTTTACATCATTATTTCGCCGGTAAACGAGATGAAACGTTCGCATTTTCAGTTTTTCGCTCTGATCGGTTGATTTATTAGTGTTTTAGGTGGAAGTTAGTGTTTGAACTACTGCGTAATGTTTGTGAAGTGTAGTTGAAGTACTTTTCGTTCTGGAATTCTACTTGAAGAATAGATATCTAGAGATTTCTACAGGTTATATATGTCAACAATTGAAAATCTTCGATTCGAGTTCCATCAGAGCTCGTATTTGTGTAGTACCCGGTTGTTATACCAATAATAAATCCTGATGTGCAAAAATTTCAATTTCCTAGAGATCTGGTATGAAAATGTGCATAGAGAAAGAAAGTTTCAAAATTCACGACGATACTCTAGTAAAAAAAGGTAGTAGGTATGCATAAAACATTTTGAAGATTTTCATAGTGTAGAAGTAATTTTATTCTCTACCAACTTCCGATGGTTGATTCATTAGTAAACCAAGAAAAATTCCTAAATTGACTGATGACGCATTTTTCTTCAATTCTTTCAAATCAACCTTGTTACATGTCTTCTTCCATTGTTTAATAATCAATGCTTCTTCAATTACTTCCAAAAGAACTTATTTTGAACATCGAAGACGAGAAATTTGGTTATTTACCATGAATTCATAACGACTGGCGCAATCAGGATCAGATTAAATAATTTTCACACTTTTGTGCCCATTTCAAAAACCAGGCTATTTACAACTTTTCTTTCAACGTTCAAGAAAATGATTTTATTTAAGTAGTTTAGAAAAATTTATTTTTGAGGGTGCGGTATCAAAAATATCATCGGGGTTCAAGATTTTTCCGAATTTGAAAATGAACGATTTTGAAAACGAAAAAAATATACCAATTTCTAAATTCGATTTATAAATGTTCGAAATTTCAAAACTTAATATCATGAAAAGGACTGATTTAGTCAGATTCCTCTGATGCTACCAGCAGTTTTCTCAGAAGTTGTATCAGTGATCACTGAAAAAAAATAATACGAATGGCATTGGTATCTCTCAAATTATTAAGAAAAATTTCTTTTTTTATTCAACAACTGAAATAACCTGTTTCACCGATCCCCATTTATCCTACAAACTTTTTGGCCATCTTCAATTCACTTCCATTTTCTAGGTGCATAAAGTGAAAGTATTCAATATTGTTCAGAGGGCTAATATCTTTTCAATTTTCATTTCTCGATAGTCACGAATGTCCCCCATTTTATTTTTTAATGTTTTATTGATACTAAACGCCTCAGAAACTTAAATAGCACCTATTCTGATTGTGATCTTTTAGAACTCATTAATACAGCTAACTCTTCGTGGTGAGTTCTGGATTATTTGCGATAAAGTATTACATAACTAATCAGAAATGTGTATTCCTTTTCCACAAACAGTTCTTAGTAATATCACGTATGAAAGCAATTCGAAAATCACTTCATTAACTGTAAAGTGACTATGACATCTGTGCTCAATCTTCATTTCTCCCTGCTACGTGACACTCTCCTAGCAACAACGGCAACATCTAACCTTCCAGCATGTTATTTCACGTAGGCCTCGGGCGGACATAAAACTGAAAATAACAGAAATTTTTTTCCTGAGGGGTCAGGCTACTACAATCGTTCGTTACTTGTAATGTTGAGTTCGATGATAATATAGGTTTTCAATAATAAAACTTGTGTTCGAAAATAAGTAAGCGGTAATTCTTAAAATATTTTATTTTTATGCTGGCATAACACATAACTGTCAACGTCAAAGTTGCAATGTCGTGTGTCATAGAACTAGATCTAGTCTTCTTAAGTTCGACACAACGTGTCTACATTTACACTTTACATATCCCTTTCTTGACATTTTTTACATTACCGGTCAATCTTTATATATTTTATTTTTATGCTGGCATAACGAATAACTGTCAACGTCAATGTTGCAATGACATGTGTCATAGAACTAGATCTAGTTTTCTTAAATTCTACACTACGTCAACTACGTGTCTACATTTACACTTTACATCTCTCTTTCTTGACATTATTTACATTACCGGTCAATCCTAATATGTTCTATTTTTATGTTGGAAAAACGCATAACTGTCATCGCCAATGTTGCAATGCCATGTGTCATAGAACTAGATCTAATTTTCTTAAATTCGACACTACGTCAACTACGTGTCTACATTTACACTTTACATCTTCCTCTTTTGACATTTTCACATTACTGGTCAATCTTAATATATTCTATTTTTATGCTGGCATAACGCATAACTGTCAATGTCAATGTTGAAATGTCATGTGCCATAGAACTAGATCTAGTGTTATTAAGTTCGACAGTACGTGTCTACATTTACAATTTATTTCTCCCTTTCTTGATATTTTTTACATTACTGGTCAATCTAAATATATTCTATTTTTATGCTGGCATAACGCATAGCTGTCAACGTCAATGTTGCAATGTCATGTGCCATAGAACTAGATCTAGTTTTCTTAAGTTCGACACTACGTGTCTACATTTACTCTTTACTTCTCCCTTTCTTGACATTCTTCACATTACCATTTATATCTATAAATCCGTAAACTCTGGCAATGAAGCGGATCATCCAAAAGATAATGTAGAGGGCTAAAATATATTATCGATCAATTCGTTGATTCTATGTAACAAGAAAAAGATGGCCAAATCATTATTCTCATATTTAAAGAAATTAAAACTCCTCTGATATATTTTCTACTCTTGCGAGGACCGAATCCTGAAATTCTATATCTGGATCCTGGAAACCCTCAATTCATCGGAACAAACGACCTTCAATATACCATCGAGCGGGCTGTCCGGCAGCAATCGTCTTCAAATTACTTCCTGCTGTCATGATATCATAATTCCGGATTTCGCTCACAGTTCATTTCCTGTTTTAGGTTGATTTCAGAATGTAAGGGTGAGAGAAAGAAGGTGTTTTATATTGCGTTGTCAGGTCCTCTGTTCATTTTATCTTTCTTGAAAATTGAAAATCTGAGAGTCTCTTCGACAGTGCCGTTCATGATAAAATGAACTGATATGGCTTTCTCGATGTCGGATCCATATAAATTGTACCAGATTTTTCAGGTTTCCGTTAACGGAATCAAATAATAATAATAATACTGTATTGATTCTTTAGGACATAACAATGTGTATGGGATAAGTCAAGAAAGAATCACATTTTAATTGTTACTTATTCTTTGGTAACCAAAGAATCAGAAAGGAGGTCCTTAACTGAGTAAAAGCACTTTTGTAGTAACAACTCCTTGATTTCCCTTTTGAATGTTTGCTTTTTCAGAGATTTCAAATAAGTGGGCAAATGATTAAACAATCTTATACTCTGATATAGAGGAGAACGTTCGAAACTGTGAGTCTGATGTTTAGGAATCAGTAGCACTTGTAAATTACGTGTTATATGATCATGTGAACTTGCAAGTTTTTCCAATTAGCTTCATTATCCCTAGCGTAAAGGAGACATTTGAGTATGTAAATACAAGGGAGTAACAGTAATTTATTAGCGATAAATACAGGTTGGCATGATGCTGGGTGGACCATACCAAAAATGAGACGTATGTCTCTGTGTCACAAAAACTCTAGAGAAAAAACCGCAGTTTCCCCAAAGCAATATATTATATGACATATGACTGTAAACAAGGCTGTAGTCAACATCAATGAGAAAATTGGGTGGTCAAGAAGTTCTCAGTCTATTTATGGCAAATAATGAAGTATTAATTTTTTTGCATGAGATATCAACATGGGTTGGCCAGCTAAAACTTCGATCCATATGGATCCCAAGCAATTTGGTATAATCCTATGGAATCATAGTTGTACCCAAACAGTCTATTTTCGAGACTCCTCTTTTGCAGTTTCTCAAACCTAAATACGGGCAATTTGTTTTACTGATATTAACTATGGAATTGTTGTCACGGCACTATGATATAAACTCAGCCATAATTTTTCCACAAGCTCTTTGGAGCTCATCACAACTTCGAGCCGCGATGACGACAGATGTGTCGTCAGCAAATAGTATCAGCAATAAGCTGGATAAATGTGAAGGCAAGTCTTTTATAAAGAGCAAATATAGCAGAGGTCCTACTACGTATCCCTGAGGCACACCCGTATTTATTTTGTATTCTCTAGAATAACATTTCTCGTTTCTCGATAAAATTGTTCTGTAATGAAGGAAACTACGCATTCAACCTCTGAAGCCTAATTTGAAGCATTTATCATTCATGAACCGAAAAGAAATAGTATCAAACGTGCAGGAAAGATCGATAAAAATTCCTGCTACACGTAAATTCGAATCAAAACATTCGTGAACTGATTCAACAAACTTTAGTGCAGTAGTCTGAGTGGAATTATATGAATAATTGCGTGATGTGCGATGGACCACCCTTTTAGGGAAACGAGTAATAAACTGTAATTTGCTCATTTACATTTATTAGCAATCACAAGATATTGTGGGTGGAGGACGTGACTATTTCAACTCTAACGTGTGAGTGTTAGTGAAAAACTGTATCTTTTCACTCACATTAGTCCAAAATATGTTAAATGGGCTGCGAGGGTTACGAATCTGGTGCTGGAGTAAAAACAGTGCTGTCACGTAGGGCAACTCTCAGATTCATCATGAATAAGATTATACAAAGTATTTCAGTAAAACACCTATTAAAGCACTGGCGTAAAGTCAGCAGCTTTTGAGCGCATGTTTAATTTTAGATAAATCCTTTGAACATACGCGCAAAAGCCTATGTTGAGGATGCAAAGAATCCCGAAAATAAAGTGGAATCCTTCCAAAATATCTCTTAGTCGATATCAGGGCAATAGTAGTTGATAATAAACCAATGAATATACAGGGTTTTTCAATAGGGACTTGATAACTTTGAATTTGTGAGCGCTGTCAATTTTTTCAATAAACTTAACATTTTCATCATGGTAAAGTACACAAACGACCAACGTCTGCAAATTATGAAAATTTACTACAGACATTCGGAGTCGGTGACCGCTACTTTAAGAGCGATAACTTCGATTCTCGGTCGTAATTCTCGCCCTAGTAAACAGGCAGTAACAAGTTTAGTGCAAAAATTTGAGTCTACATATTCGTTGTGTGATGTTGCCGTACCAGTGCGACAACAGGTTGGTCGAAGTGCCGAAAATATCGCTGCCGTTGAAACGTCCGTAGCAAATGATCCAAATCAGTCATTTCCACGGCTTCCTCAAGAGTTGGGCATCGCCAAAGCCACTTTATGGCGAATTTTGCGTAAGGAT
The DNA here is from genome assembly GCA_958510865.1 of Myrrha octodecimguttata. NCBI lineage: Eukaryota > Metazoa > Arthropoda > Insecta > Coleoptera > Coccinellidae > Myrrha > Myrrha octodecimguttata. The sequence goes on from OY294056.1 coordinate 35,340,876, forward strand.
CTTGTTTAACACTTATACAAGATCAAGCTGACTCAAGAATTGAAGCCGATGGACCATCTGAAGCGACGTACGTCCTCCGATTGGGCTCTGCAAAAGATGCGCTAAGATGATCAATTTCATCGCAAAATCATCTTCAGTGAGGAAGCTCATTTTTGGATCCATGGGTTCGTCAATAAGCCAAATATGCATTATTGGTCGGGTGAAAATCCACATGTGCTACATAAAACACTACTTCATCCACAAAAAATAACGGTTTGGAGCTATTGCATGCCGGCGGCGTCATAGGGCCATATTTTATCGTCAACGATAATGATCGTCATGTTGCTGCGAATGGCAATCGTTATCGCACCATGATTACCGATAATTGCTGGCCCAAATTGGAAGATATGGACTTGGACACCATGTGGTTTCAACAAGACGGTGCCACAAGCCACATAGCACACGTTACAATCGATTTATTGAAGAGTTAATTTGATGAGCGTGATATCTCAAGAAATGAATCAGTTGATTGGCCGCCCCGTTCGTGCGATTTAACGCCTCTAGAATTTTTTCTTTGGGGCCACGTCATTGTCATTGTTCCACGCCAACAAGCCGATGAAAAAGAGCTCAGAGCCAACATTGAACGCGAAATAGCAGCCGTTTCGGCCGAAATGTGTGGCCGGCAAAAATTGGATCCAACGAATTGGCCGCTGCAAACGTGCTCGCGGTGGTTATGAACGAAGTCGAAATCCATTCATAAATGTTTTGATTGTACTTCAACCGAATAATAAACTTTCTGAAATATCTCGAATGGTTTGCATTTTATTTTGTGAAAAAGTTGTCATGTCCTTATTGGAAAACTCGATATATCATGTTCAGGTTTTTTTCTGGGTTTTCATTCCTAATATCTGAAAAAGAACTATTAAAATTAAATAAGAGTTTTTTTTCAATGGAAAACGCCCTTGTGGATTGCGGGATTGAACGATTTGCCAATGTCGGTTTCTTGGAAGGAGAGTTTCAGAGTACAAATCTAACTCTATCATCAGACGATGGAGAAAATTTCAAGAATTATTTTCTTTCAATTTTTCATTTTGTCTTTCGTCAAATTGATATTTTTGAGAAATCACAGCAACACAAATTCATTTGGTTCGAAAGTTTTTTAATTCTACCTCTTTTTTGAGTAAATTCAGCCGAATAGGGTCTACTTCTATAGAACAATGAGCAAAATTACTCTCTCCATTTAACAAAATAAGAGAGAACTCTTCAATTTTTCTTTGCAAATTATCTGATTTCAACATCAGTATTTTCGTATATTTCCAATTTCATTTAATTTTCAATAGTTCTGTTTCAGAAATTGGGAGTGAAAACCTAGAAAAAATCTGAAAAACAGAAAATATATGTTTGTGTATTCAGTAGTTATTAATATCTACGATGAGAAAAATTGACGAAAATCGAATTCGTCGAATAAACGATTATTTTGAAAACGTTTTTGTTCCATTTTTTTAATATTCAGTATCAGTTAGAGTAACAATTACACAGAAAGAGGTTCAGATAGAGCATCATGACAGAAAATCAAACGATGACCCTAACAGTTCGAAAGTTGCAAAAGTTTCGTACTTTCCGAAAAAAAATATGTATAACCGAAACGAAAAGTCAAAAAACGTTCGAATGTCCGATTTGAATCAGAAAAATGGGTATTCTTGCTACAATCAACTTTTGGACTATGGCTCACAAGTGTACATTGTCATTGTGTATATAAAAGAGGTTCCTCAAGGCTCCGATTTGTGACAGTTCTAACGCGCTAGTCCTGGGAAACAGCGCATTATCGTGTCGTAATTTTCTAATTTTGAATTCAAAATGATCTCAAACTATTACTTTGGAATTCCTGGAGATGAATCCGTGGTCAATTTCAATTGTAGCCGTCCGTCCGACCTTATATGCTCTAACTTTCGAAAGAATGGACCTAGAGTGTCGAAATTTTTCAGATTTCGAACTAGAATATCTCGGTTTAGTTTGTTGGCGGGTAAAATCGGCCGAATAGTTTCGGAGTTATATCAATATAAAATGTTGAGGTTAATTTCTCGATATTTCATAAAGTACCTACAGATTAGATAAGATTGAAACTTTTTAATTGGATCTAGAGTACGAACTCGCAACTGAATGCGAGATTTCGTGAATTCAGTTGTCAGGACATAAAAAAAATATTCATTCGAAAATTTTTCAGATTTTTTCTTCTCAGAAAATATTGATCAGATTACGACGGAAGTCGGCACAGATTCCGAGGTCAGTATTCAACAAGAACGTTTCAGATTTCAGTCTGATCCGATATCTACCTTCGAAGATAAATTTTGCTTATACCTAGAAGTTAGAATTTAACGAAAAAGTTTCAGATTTCAATGTGATCATTCGTTCATTTTTGGAGATATGGGAAAAATATATCAAGTATCGTTTTTATTTGAAACTTCCTGGATATCTCAAGAAATACAGATGCTACCAAATTGAAATCCTATAATCAGTTGAAAAATTCTTGCAATTACGATCAAATCTTTCATGTGGATTTATTCGTCAGATAATTCTTGAAAAATCATTTTTCGAAAATTGTTCAAAGTTTTGTTGAAAAAAAGTTGTCTGGGACTATTGATGCTATTTAAATGATATTTGGCACAGACTTCGGAGTCGATATGCACCAATAATATTTCGAATTTTTATTTCATTCGATATTCATTCACCGAGATGGGGAAAAATATTGGTTAAATTTCGTTGTTATTCGAAATTTTGAGGTTATTTCCTCAACATCTTATGAAGTACTGACGCGATGAGATTGGCATTCCTCCACTAGTTGCAAAATACTGCCTTGCAACATTACGAAAGATGTCTCGGGGATTATAGTGGTGAAAAATGTGGAAACAATTTTTTCAGCAAATTTTCCATAAAAAAAATTGGTTTTTCGGAAACAAATAATCAGACAGCCAAAAAAAATTTGGCACACAGCTCAGAGATTATATTCAGGAAGGGTGCTCCAATTTTCAGTTCGATCCGATATTTATGTTAGGAGATATTGGCTCAGCCACTGCTGAGCCTGGGCTAAGCTGCCCGTTGGATATAGACTTACGTTTGGCCGTCCCCGAGGTGGTTTTCCAACACAATCTTGGCAAGTTTAAGCCCGTTTGCCTATCAGTTCTTGTCTTTTTCAGGATAGACTTCGTGTCTAGAGGTGGTTTTCCCCGCTGCATTTCTATCGACTTGCAGAACCATTACCGTTCCTATCGCCCCGTTTATGAGGATTCCGAGGGAAAACTATTTGGCTTGGCTGACCGTTGGGTAACGACTTATGTTTGTCAGTCCCCGAGGTGGTTACCCAACCCAGTCTTGAAAAGTTTGAGTCCTGTTGCCTTTCACTTCACTGGTTCTTGCCTTTTTCAGAATAATCTTCGTGTCTAAGGGTGGTTTCCCGGTGTACAGTTCTTGAGAATTCATTAGCAGCTGTAATTCCGCAGACATCACGGACCCTCGTATCATTTTGTTTGACCATTTACACATAACCACATTAAACGCTCTCATATATTTTTTTGCCCTAACCTCACATCATTCGTGCTTATACTCCCTTCCGTGCATTACTCATTACTATTATTGCTCGTATCATTTTATTCAATACCGATCGATACCGTTTAGTTATTCTGTTCACCTTACCTGCCATCACACTATTAGAGTCCACCATACACGTCGTATTAACTTCAACTTATTGCTCGAACCGATTATCCATTCCGGTCCAGGTTGTGAATTATCGATAATACTTATTTCTTTGATTATAATTGTGTTCATAACTATTTCTGAGTTTTACTTTCCGTACACTCTATTTTACGTATTAACATCGTTAAATGTAGTATATTCACATTGAGTTTGATTGATTGCTGTGCACTTTGGTATTTTGATCACTAGGAAATAGTGTGTTTATTTCTGACCGTTTACTGCTCATACATTGTTATGATGACACTGCACTCCTGTTTGGACTCTGCCTTCAGTGTCGGTGTATATAAATTTGTAAATATTGTAATGAAGTTGTACCTAAATTTTGAGTGTTTCACTGCTGTAACTGTACAGTTTCAGGGCAGTTTGAGAAGGAACAAATACTGAATAATCGCCGCCGCCTTAGATTGAACCGAACCCTTCTCCAACTTGTTACGTATGTCAGACTAAATAGTCTCTATAATTATTACGTGAAGACAAGCAAAGTCCACAGAACCTCGCATCATCCATAAAACGTGCTCAGATGGATTACCTACTGATATTGAATTTCCACGTCTGTTATCATAGTATGATTGTATACACCTTGACAAAACATATTTTGTTATGTATTATGAAAACAGTGAGTGAGAACAATGAAGCGTAACGTTCATTGATGTGTCATGCCGTAGTAATTACCCATAGTAATTAAACCCTCTAACGAGTTCTTCGAGTGTTATTTCCAACCCTCTCCTGCACAAACCAACTGGACGAACCAACCCCAACCGGGGTACACCACATGGCGATCCTGCCAGTTAAATGAAACACCACATGAAGGTTTGAAGGCTACCTAGAGGTGATATAACCAGTGAGCGATTCCGTGAAGGAGTTATTATAACTTTTCAAAACCAATTGTAACTGGCGCCCGAGCGAGTTGTGGAAAGATTAGCAACAAAGGTTACTACGGTCACCGGAAGAAGGTTGTCACAAAATGCATGAAAAGATGAAATCCGCTCTAAGATTCGCCTGGTGATTCATTGAGGGTGGCCACTGGCGGTATCCCGAAAAGCGTTCGCCCTATAACTTCCAGAAAAAAATCTAGTGGAGAACCACAAACTTGTGAATAATTTTTGCCGGAAGTTATAGGATGAACGATTTCCCAGGTACGGCCAGTGGCCACTCTTAATGAATCACCTAGTATATACATTCGCAATTTTAATTTCCCAATATCTTCAGAAATACGGATTAGATCAAATTGAAATCTAGTAATTGATTGAAACATTATTAGACCGCATTGATGTGGAATACAGATGTGGTCGAATTGAAATTAGGTTGTTGATTGAAAAATGACAACTTGAAGGCTCATGCAAACGACCAAACGAATTAAAATATGAACAAGTGAACAAGCTTTTGAATTCGTCAGTGCTTCTTTAGAATATCTCTACATTCAAGAATATTTCGTTTTATGGGTTAGCGCCTGAACTATTTTCCGTTGTATTATAATAACAATTTACATCCGCAAAAATATACAACTTGAGAGAGCCGGTCCTGCTCATAGAACCTCCCAAATTCTTCATGGTTAGGTTTTCCCGGCTCAGTATAGTCGTAATCTGTTTCCATCATCTGAAAGTCGAATTTGTCACCTCGAAATGAAAGTTGATATCATGGTCGTGGCCATATTCATTTCTGAGAGCGCAATAAATTTCTCGAGATTTTTCCATCTGTATGATGTCTATACGTGGATAAGTCGTAGGAAGAAAAAAAATGGTCCGGAAAGTTTTTTTATGGGACTGTGACAGTAATTAACGAGGAGGCAGAGCCATTCGGAACGACACTGTAGGTTTTGCTTCATTTATCTTGCATGACATGAGGATTCCCATTTCTTGTCAGTGTCTAATGCAATTAAGTGTTTTGAAGCTTCTAGTCCCTTTCAGAATTTTGAACAGATGCGGAGACGTTCGTTCTAATTTCAAATAATACAATATTGCAATGTTGTGTAAGAAGAAAGCTCTTCAGCTCAACACAGTTTCAGAATGTGAGATTTTATCTAGGATGATTCAGTTGACTAGTCAGCCCATCTTTAAACTCCATTCAATATTCTAAGAGTAGATAGAAGCTCATCCCCGAAGGATCAAATTAGCATGAATGAGAAAATTCCACCCTATAATTATCCTAATATTTGCAGAAATGTATTTGAAATCAAGCATTTGGTTGAAAAGTTATAACTTGAAGGTTCTTTTGAAATCCAAGCGATTTTGACGGGCAGTTCCAGAGAAGAGGAATTCTGAATATTTTCCTATTTTGTTCATAATATGATCTTCACGTATCTCTGCATAGGTTTTCATATCTATGGAAGGTGAGCCACAATATTGACACCTAAAAGACAGAGATCCTTTTTCGAGAAATCATTATGCTGTCAACTGCAATAATGACCAGAGTTAAAATAGGCCAATTTTTGTCCATTTTGGATTCTACTTTGACAACAAGAAAGGACGAATGCAGTCGACGATAATAAGAGTCTCTAAGAATATTATCGAATGTGCCATTCATTTTACTTCATCACAAGTTCAAAAAGTTATAGTTGAGGTAAAACTAATTTTGTCCACTTACGCAACTATAATCACGAAGATCAGATCCCAATTTATACTTAATTATTGAATTCGAATGAGTCTCCTTGATGAATGTTATCAATAAAACATTATATAACATGGATTTTTCTGTAACACCTTTTCATAATATGTATGGATATTGATATCTTACGATATATTCATTGTCCTCGAAAGTACCACGTGTAGAATTGCAACAACCTTATCATCACTTTCATTTTATCTCATCGAATGTGTATTTGCGTTCGTACCCACATGGTGAGATTTCGTCATAAAGGATAGATGCTATTGATGATTCCAAATCGTACGAAAGAAACACTGATGATACACTGTGGCTGCGTTCCGTGAAAGTAGAGCTCTGACTAAAGTCCCAATCAAATCTTTTATCGCAAATTCTACTCAAAAATTCCCTCAACTTCTTTCTAATGTACATGTATATTTTACCTTCATTTTCATGTCATGTACTTTGTTATAAATTCATGGTAACTGTGACTTGCACCTGTAAGATTATGTTGCTATAATAATGCCTTACGATAAATAAATAAATAATAAGATACTGTTATTGTTCAGTATTTCATTTTGACTTCAATCATTAGCTAGTCTATCTATAATTGTATTATTCAAGCAAGAGGTGATGCGTTTGAGGACAACGAAGTATATGGTACAACATCAACAGTAAGAGTCTGTATTATTCGATGAATTACTTAATTATATTGGAAAGAAATATTCATGATGAAAATGAAAGGAAATTCAATCATAAGTTGAAGCTTTCACGCGTGTTACAGTTCTCCTGCTCAGGCGGTTTTCAAATCTTCGGTTTGAAACAGTGTGTATATTACCGTAGTATTCGCCATTTTGCAACACATATTAAAGTTTCTTTTGGACTTTAACATTGTGAAGGTACTTGCATTACGATGAAATGAATCATTTACTACATACATATCCAATCTCTTCATCAATGACATAATTCCAAAAATCCAATGAGTAGTTCACACGAGAATAACTTTTCTGAAATGAATTCAGAGACTTGATATTTGTATGTACTTAATTAGGGTAATTAGGGTAATTAGGTTAACTCACTCAGTTTGAATTTGTGAATGAGAGCAATCATCCAATGAGTGAGAGGATAGACTTTTCCGAGTTCTCTCCGTATCTTTGTTTCACAAATAATAGTACCTTATTACCGAGTTCCGTTCAGAGCAGCATTCTTTTTGTTAATCGAGAAAACAATTTGTACAGGCAGAAACTATTGGGCGGATTTGGTCCTGAAACAATTTTCAGCTCAGAATATGAAAGTCACATTTGACTTTGGGATTAACACAACAACATCCATAGGAATAGCTTGGAGAGACTCAATATTTGTTGCACAGGCTCAAAGATTGATTCATTTTGTCGAATGTCATGAATGGTAGAAAGTCACCCAATGATTCCCCAGAATGAAGAGTCTCTGATATATTTCAGACCCCAACTCGATCGGAAATATGGTTATTTCAAAAATAAACTCAATCATTGGACAGATATTGATCAACCGAAAATCTGAAATTACTACAGAAAGATCTAGTCTCCAAATTATTTATCTCGAAATTTTTTGTTGTGTAGCCTACTGTTAGATCATCCGAAATTTCAGTGTCACATTTCAGATGCGCTTATGCAGAGGCGGACGCTTTGGATGTAAGAAAGTTGTTCTTTTTAACCGTTGTCAGTTTTTATCATGTTGTTCGGAAGGTGCGTCCTGTTCACCAATATGGTTCTCGTTGCCGAGAGCATTTCCTACACCATTGATTGATTGAGAGAACAACCCAGAGATCATAGAGCATCGGCTACCTGCAGAGTTCAGATCCTGGTAGGCTGTCCATCTGTTCAAAAAACATTTGAGAAGATATTTGCTTAGTTGCCATAGAAGAGAAGTTCTTAGAATCAGAGACTGATTCATTTGAGACAGTATATAATATATGCCTGGATGTTGAAATTGTCATATAAACTGAGCGGTAATCTGGACAAATGATATAAATTTTTATTAATTCATTTTTGACTTCGTTTTTGTTTCTCTTTTTATGTTTTTCATAGGTTAGGCAAAACAAGTGGTTTCACATATCGGCTTTTTTTCAGTTTATTCAGAAGATTGTCACTATCAGCCTTCTGAAAATTTTCTTTAATAGTATGTAATAATTCGAATTAAGTAATCATTATTATGATAAGCATGATAGTTCTCAAAACCGTGAAGATTTGCGAAGTAGCTTCAACCTCTTTGGGAGAGTGTCACGTTTCGTCCCGGCTTAGTTTGGGGATCTCGTCAGGGCATGTACCAAACTAAGCCGTTCACATGCCTACGTGGGCGGATACCCTTTGTGCGGATCACAAGGGAGTGTACCAGACCGTTGGGAATGAACGTACTTCCGAGATCTTGAGAGGATCTACCAGGGACAGCGTGCGCGCTAGCGCCCCCTGTACGTTGACCGATGATGTGGCCAAGCGTTACAAGCAGGTAACGTAGGGTACTTAAGACGCAAGGGATGGTACTGCGCGCGCGACTTAAGAAAGTTAAGACCGTTCTGCGTACAAGCATTTCAACAGCAAACGTAATATCATGTCGCTGTCCACAGCGGAGTCTTGCCCTTCTAGATTCTAGATCTAGATTCATCATCAAAAACGACTTTATGCTTTTCCACCCTCGACTGCTGCAGTTCTGTGTGCAAGTTCAATCGTTAATGAAATTAATGTTCGCAGATAAAGGCAGCACCAAGCGTGGACAGATTGCTAAAATCCAATAGTTCGAACAACTAAGGAACAGGTCGACCTTCTCCTCCGCTACCTGGATCCAATTTGATGAGTAGTAGCAAAACGGTCTTATAAAGCCAGTTGCTTGAAGCGCCTATTTCGATGATCTGTGGTATGCCTTTGTAGGCCAGTGGTCTTCTTCCAGTTCCTCTACCTTCCTCTTTCCATACACAAAACACAAGCGATACTAACATAATAACGAGGACGAATATCTGTCGATAAATCAACAAATATTCCATCTTGATCAGAGCTAATCATCCAATCAACCAAAACATCTACACCTAAGAACCGGACACAAGGAGAACAGCTGTTTCACAATTATTCGGTGTAGATGTTTTGGTGGATTGGATGATTAGCTCTAATCAAGGTGGAATATTTGTTGATTTTTCGACAGATATTCGTCTTTGTGATTATGTTGCTTAATTAACGCTGGACCTCATTGGCCAATTCCTACCTTTGTTAGATGTTGGACGTTAACGTCTTGTGGGAATCCACATGAACCGAGTGTTTCCAAAGTCATGACGGAGGTTATGATCTGCAGCATCGCAGATACAGCGACCTAATGCGGGAAGAGGATGAACGTCATGCACATCGATCAAAGTATTCTGCACTCGAGGGTGGGAATCGCAAGATGCTCCTGGAAGATGTCGCGCTGTACGTAGTTATACTGCAGTATTCCATCTGAAAGGTAAGAAGTATCTAGCGGTTTTATTCAAAGAGAGTGGACCTGACGATCAGTAATAAAACAGCTTTAGTCATTCTCCTTGGATCAGCTTCTTCGGTGTAGATGTTTTGGTTTATTAGATGATCAATGTGGAATATTTGTTGATTAATCGACAGATATTCTGCCTTGTGACAATGTTAGTTTATTATCGCCGAAGCTCATCTGCCAATTCCTAACAATACTGTAGTTTCAGTGTAATCAACGAGATGGTTAATTTCGCGAAAGGACAAACCAATATCTCGATAGGCAATAATTCTACCCCTCGGAATCACTTACATGGAAATAATTTTGACATTGACAGTTCCACTGACGGGCAATAACTAGATTTGTTCGTAGTACAGGGTGGGCCAACTTGGACCTTTTTGAATGTGATGTCCTATTTGTGTTCTAGATGTGTCTGGGGGCCAATTTTCATGAGGAACTCATTAGAGAAAACCACAACTCCATAGCTTCACTGTCACGTAGTTACCGGTTAGTTTTCGAAAATTTTCATTTCATATATATTGCTGTAACATTCCTCAGGTTTGAAAATTTTTCATTTCTATTTTTGCATTATCGAAGCAACTTCTTACGTAGAATTACGTTGATTGAATTCGCTGCAAGCTGAAATTTTATGAGACATCGCCTCTAGTACCTCTAGTATATTTTTACATTTGTCGATTGAGCTTGAAAGTACCATTTCCAAAATAAAGCATACTTGATATTTTTCTGGAGTCATGTTTGAAATATTGAATTTTCAACTTTTTCCTCTTGGATAAGTAGGCTTTGAAGGATGCGTTGGTGATTGAAACCTTGGAAATCAAATTTTTATTGAAACAATATGAGATCTCTTCAGTACGCAATTCATGTTCAGCTTTCTACAATGACATACGAAAATTATAAGAAGTGGGATATTGAAATCTGAAACGGATAAAATGCATAGGCAGCAAGTAATTCGTATCGTGAGAATATCCAGAAACTCTACAAAGATCACTTATTGGTTTATTATTTGATGAAATTAAATATAAAGCCTTAGTGATGGACCAAAAAAAAATAATTACCCCCCCTGAAAATTTCAAAATTTACATTTTGAAGTATGTAGATTTGAATGAACTAATAAAAAAAACGCTGCAAATTTTACACAAGGGTTTATTATTTTCTCAGTTGAATAACCCAATATACCATTGATATCTTAAAAAATATATTATGCATAAATCATTGGTTTCTCACAACACAGAAACCAATTTCATGAAATAATTCATGCGAACATAGAAATCTCAATAAATACACTTGAAAAATTGAATAACATTTCCACATGCAGAACGCTAACTGAGTAGCAAAATTTAAAATATTTTGAATGAGAAGAGACGTTCCACAGTCGTTTCACCTCTTCGAAAATCTAACTATTTTCCACAATTATTAAATTTCGTGTCGGTATTCTACAACTGAAAATGAACTTCAAACCAGATAGGGTTTGTCCTTTTTGAGATATTAGGGAAATAACCTCAATATTCAAAATGGTCACGAAATTTTTTGCCAATATCTACATAAATGGATGTCGGTCAAAACTGAAATTTGAAACACTGTTTCTGAATATTGACTCTGAAACCTGTACCAAATTTCATTGAACTTTGATGAATATGTATTCGAAAAAAAAATGTTTGTAAAAAATTCGATTTTTCCACTATACAATTCTCACGAAATTTTGCATTAAATCGAGTGTCTATATTTCACAATTAGTCATGATGTTTCAATCCGAACGCGTTCATTTTTCTTGACACTGAGGAAATAAACCCAATCTTTCAAACTAACACCAATACGTAAAACAAAATTCAAGACTTATCGCTCATATCAAATGTGTAGATGTGATTTCTACTAGGATTCAACTTTGTTCTGAAAAATATTAATGAAATGAAAAAAACTCAACCTTCCTGTGCAATTGATCTGAAAAAAAATTTTTCCACAGCAGATATCCGATTCACTTGATTCACAAAGTATTCACCACACAAACTGAAAAACTAAAGTTATTTTCAATAACATTTCTGTAACAATTAAATATATCGTGAACCTCATCAGGTTGAATTCGAAAGAATAATTCTAGATTATAAATTTCGTTCGTTGCTATCGTTGTCAGATACACTCAACCAAGAGGGTGTCAAATCCAAAAGTCTGTTTGATGTAAAGACGTGAAATTCAAACAAGTAGTTTGCCGACAACCAGATGATGATACATGCGGTATATTTTTGTCTACGCTATATCCCTTGTCTTAGGTCTAGACCCGGCACAGTCCCCATTCAGAACAGGTAGACAGATGATCGGCTCCTAACTTCAGTCTAAGGCTCCAACCCTCAGTATTAGATTCTCGACAATCGACAATTGATAAGATTTGCGGTTTGTTATTGATTTTTTTTGCATATTATATCCTCTAATTTGATATATCATATAAACGTGTTGGAAAGGCTATTATTAATAAGAAAAGATTCGGCACTCTAATGCAGTTTATTTCGAATATAAATGCACCAAAAGGTATCTTTAGCCAAGGAAGAATTTATGAGAACTAACTTCAAACTTGAATAATCTACAGAAATTCCCTCATTACCAATAATACAAAATGTAAGCATTTCTTCGAGTCGACTATATCAATTCGTTATCTAAGAATTTATTAGCTGGGAATGGACCACAAGTAAACCTAACAACTATGATTTAATGCGACTTAATTTTTGAACATTCAGCGGGAAGTGAAAAAAACCAACAAAATGCTCATTATTTTTTATATTCACGCTTATTTCAAACTATCGGTACGAAAGATTTTGGATTTCGATTGAAACCAGTAACGGATATCCACATGTTGACGATAATCGTACTACGCAAACCGAAATTGATGGAAACCTCCGATCAACCGAATTTTTTGGAAATCAGCATTATTTTAAATTACGCTACTTAATTCGTTTTCTGTATGCAAAAGTGTTATTCAGTTATAAAAGAGTATTTATTGAGATTTCAATGTTTCAAATGAATTTTTTCATGGAATTGGTTTTTGCGTTCTGAAAAACCAATGATTTATGAATAAAATAAAAGTTCTATTCAAGAGATGAATGAGCTTCATGAAGAAATTTAATCTTAAATCCCGTAATCCGCAGGGTGATTTCTATAAATAATAATTTGACCCGATTTTCAGTAGTTATGTTTAAGATATTGGAAGAGAAAACCCAAAAATATTTAATCTGAACTACTTACGATTATGAAATTGTCAAGAACATCGATGGGGCATTTGCAAATTGTGTTTATAAAATAATAACGCATCCATTAAAAATTTCTCGATATGTGTTGAAAATTTGGTAATCAATATTTTCATCTACTTTTAGATGTATGACTCTGAATGAAAAGTAAACCGATTATTTCAGTGAATTCCAATCTTAGAACCGAATGCGATGATGTCATTTTCGACATTATTGGAAATTTGCAGCGTTTTTCTTTATAACTCAGGAACCACTGGTCGGAAATCATCCGGATGAAAATTTTTTGGTTTAGTTTTGCAACAGTAATCAACGTTCAGAGTTTCATGAAAATTCGGTGGTAAGTTTTCGAGAAATAATTTTTTTTCCCCCCAATCCCCCATTTTGAGCCCTTAGGGTACAACGATTCTGCTGAAAAGCTTGGAGGATCAATCCCGAGCGACACACGATTTTTCTACCAAGTTTCACTGATTTCGGTTTAGTACTTTCTGAGAAAAGCCCCGGACAACGGATGGCGGACGGGGGACGGCGGACGGAGGACGGACGGATTTTTTTTTATTAGTTTATTCAAATCTACATACTCCAAAACGAAAACTGTGAAATTTTCAGGGGGGGTTAAAAATTTTTTTTTTTTGGTCGATCACTAAGGTTTATTATTTGATTTTATCAACTAATAAACCAAAATCCGTCCGTCTGCCTTCTGCTGTCCGTTGTCCAGGGTTTTTCTCGGAAAGTACTGAACCGAAATCTGTTAAAATTGGCGACAAAATCGCTCGAGATTAATCCTCCACGCTTTTCAGCAGGATTGGTGTACCCTAAGGCTTCAAATTATTTCTCGAAAACTTACCAACGAATTTTCATGAAACTCCCAACGTTGATTACTGTTGTATAACTCGACCTAAAAATTTTCACCCGGATGATATCCGACCAGTGGTCCTTGAGTTATAGGGAAAAACGCTGCAAATTGCCAATAATCCCGGTTCTAAGATTCAAACTCAGTAAAATAATCGGTTTATTTTTCATCCAGAATCATACATTTAAAAGTAGATGAAAAGATTGATTACCAAAGTTGCAACACATATCAAGAAATTTCTAACGGATTCGTGTATTATTTTATGAACACAATATGCAAATGCCCCATCGATTTTCTTGGCAATCTCATAATCTTTAGTAGTTCAAATTAAATATTTTTGGGTTTTCTCTCCTAATATCTGAAACATTACGACTAAAACTCGGATAAAAATTATTTTTGATATAGATATCACCCTGCAAATTACGGGATTCAAGATTGAAATTCTTCATGGAGCTCAATTAAGTCTTGAATAAAACTTATATATTATTCATAAATCATTGGTTCTTCACAACACAAAAACCAATTTCATAAAAATTCATTTTAAACATTGAAATCTCAGTAAATACTCTTGTATAACTGAATGACACTTTTACATGCAGAACGCGAATTAAGTAGCGTAATTCAAAATAATGAAGATTTCCAAAAAATTAGGTTGATCGGAGGTTTTCATCGATTTTGGTTTGCATAGTACAATAATCATCGTCAACATGTGGATTCCCGTTACTGGTTCCAATCGAAATTCAATATTTTCCGTACTGAGACTTTGGAATAAGGGTGAATATAAAAAATAATGAGCATGTATATGATAAAACAGATTGGAGGATATATGCAAAAAATCAATAACAAACCGGAAATCTCATCAATTATCGATAATCTAATACTAAGGGAAAGGGCCTTAGCGCCTTTATATTTTTCAGAACAGAGTTGAATCCTAGTAGAAATCACATCTACACATTTGATATAAGCGGAAAATCTTGAATGTTGTTTAACGTATGCTTGAATGTGGAGAAAACAAAGTACATGGAATTTTCCCTAATATCTAGCGAACAGCCTACTGAGAAAAAATTCCGTACACATAAACATAGCTGCAATATCGATATTAAAAATTGCTCCTGTCCTTCTATTGAAAAAGCTGGAACTATCAAGTATCTGGTAATATGGATTGATCAGCACATGCGATGGAATAAACTGAGAAATATTGTGTCTAGAAAATCCTTATTATTGACTTCCGGTGTTGCTGAGAGATTACGGCTTCTCCTGTACAAATTCTATAAACTGAGAAATATTGTGTCTAGAAAATCCTTATTGACCGTGTATAAATCATTAGCTAGTCAATATCACGATATTGCATCGTGGTGTGGGGTGGTACTTTCAACAGTTCATTGGGATGTTCTCAAACATAAACATAAACATAAACATAAACATAAACATTACTTTATTCCCATAATCAGTGTAAAATACAAAAGAAGAGAGAAAAACGTCAAAAATACAACATACTTAATTATGCTCTGAAAGGATATTCCATGAATTCCTTGATCGAATATGGTTCAATTTTCACAATGAGATTGGTTATTTCAGATTTAAATTTTTTTATATCAGATAAGATGATAAGGTTTTAGGGTATTATATTAAACAGCTTTATGCACATATATTTTGAATTCTTCTCAGTAAGTGTCAAGGAATGCCTTGGAAAGTGATATGGAGTTTTGCGCCTTGTATTGTTTTTATTGAACAGATCATCAAAATATTCAGGATGTTTTCTCACGAACAGTAGACATTCCAACACATACAGTCCCGGAAGGGTAAGCATGGAATTATTTCTAAAACAACCTCTACACGATTCGTTGTAACCCAAACCAATTATTGCCCTCAAAGCAAATTTTTACAGAATAAATAATTTATTTATATCGCTGCTTCCACCCCATACAACAAACTACCCAGAATTCAATTATCAAGATAATATACATAAAGAAAAAGCGTTTTCCAACTGACCAACTGTATCTGAAGATGGGGATACTCAATGTGAGATCTATATACAGTTATCAATGCTTGATATGGATGTTTTATTCATTATTTTGCTGTCTCCTCTTCTGTCCTTCTGAATGTTAAAAAGGATATTGTAGAGTCAATAGCCTATTGCTTCTTTGTACGTCGTGTTATACGAGTCCTCTTACTAATTTTTCTATTTTATATAAAATATGCTTTGCTCAAGCTTATGTTGATTACAGCTCATCCAAAGGCGAGTGAGGGGCACAATACAGGCAATGTTATCTAGGTGCATTTCGCCGTCCAGGATTGGTGTAAAATTTTTACTGATAATGGTAAAAAAGAGGAAAATTGTATACACATAGGGAATAAACAAATATATTATCACTATTATTATCGGAGTAAGTTTGGAAGATTGAGCATATTTCCTCAGTATCAAGAAATAATAACGCGATCAGATTGAAACATCATGACTTGTTGTGAAATATCGACGTTCGATTAAATACAAAATTTCGTGGGAATTGTATTGAAAAAAATTTTATTTGTTTCGAAAACATTTTTTTCGGAAACATACTCATCAAATTTCAATGAAATTTGGTACAGGTCTTAGAGTCAACATTTGAAAACAGTGTTTCAAATTTAAGTTTGACCGATATTTTTTTGCGGAGATATTGGCTGAATAATTCGTGGCCATTTTAAATTTTGAGGTTATAATTTCCCTAATATGTCAAAAAGGGAAAACGCTATCTGATTTGAACTTCCCATTCAATTGTAGAATAACGACACACAATTCAATAAGTATGGAAAAGAGTAAGGTTTTTGAAGAGGTAAAACGACTGTGGAACATCTCTTCTCATTCAAAATATTATTTTAAATTATGGTACCCATTTAATCACAATTTTGTTGTGATCAACCAATGAGTTATGCATATTTATAAATTTTATTTGAGATATCAATGGTATTGGGTTATTCAACTGAGAAAATAATGAACCTTTGTGAAAAATTTGCAGCATTTTTTTTAGGAGCTATTGAAATCGATCTTGGAATATCTACTCCTATCATGAAAACTTTTTAGAGCCCAAAGTGTTCATTACCTCATGCCTGGAGATTTTCAATTCCGTATTTGATAAAGCCATCAATGTTCGCATTATTTTACTTTCACCGCCACACAATCTAAAGCCCACCATATCCAGGCGATTTCAATATCTCAAACATCACACCAGAAAAATATCAAGTATGCTATATTTTTGAAATGGTAATTTCAAGCTCTATCGAAATATGTAAAAATGAACTTGGGGTCCCATTCGAAAAAATATCTTTATAGTAATGTCTCATAAATTATTAGTTTGCAGGAAATTCAATGAACATCATTGAATTCTACGTAAGAAGTTGCATCTGCATTCAGAAGTGACGTCAGCACCTTGGTCATTCAAAGCAAATATATATTCTCTGGTTTGAATACGTCATCATGTATACGTACGATCACAGAAAAGCAGATTAGCACACCATGTTTTACTAACATCATGGCGATCATGGTTATACATAAATATTATCCACAATAATAGACATCTGTTGTTGTCTCTCGGTCCTGGTTGGGAGTGTTTTGTTCTATACGTGAGGTTATTTTCGGACGAAATTAATTTTCGTCTTATCGTTATCCAAAATGGATTTTTTTCGTGACGACTTAGGAAAAACTTCACAACAAATCAACATAACCTCGTAATGGCAGCGAAAACAAAAAAGGCACATAATTCTGTCATCTTGGATTTGCGTAGGATCATCTATCCCAACAAACACAAAATACAGCAATTGTGCAGTTACTGCATTACAAGTACCACCGGAATGCAGTACATAGAATGTTGTATTGAAACTGCACAATCTCTGCATTGGTGATACTGCTTTCCTAAATACAGTCTTTTAAATACAGCTGCTGTACAGCTTTTGTACAACAAAATCGAGATACTGTATGAGACAACGCTGTCTCTGTCTATGATGCTATACCACACACCTACTATGCCGATTGAGCCGTTGTCAATCGTCGTCGTCGGCCATGCTATTTTGTAACGGAAATTTGTTCTTTGTGCCGTTTTTGATTCAAGCTATTTGAACTGACTGTCTGTTTCAAGTTGACTGTGTTGCAAGTGCGAAAAACAAGTGTATCGACATGATAAATTCCCGAAAAAACGAAATAAGGCAAAGTAGGTGTGTGGCTGAGTCAGTTTCGATGATGCCGTTTCTTTCGGAACTGGAATAAATAGACAATAGTAGAAAACATCTGGGTCTACCTGAACTGGATAGGGCCAACTAAGAAACAGAATTTCAAAGTACTAACATCAATGAAGCAATTTTAGGTATTTTATTCACACAAGGTAAAACTTTTTTAGTTTATTAACTCATTTTTCTTCACTTTAAGTTGCTGTACGCAAAAACAAAGGGATCAAAAATGATTCACCAACCGATATTGAAACAACCATCACGGTATTATTGAGAAATATGTACTCATTTCAGAGGAATTAGAAAGGAACGAGAGAGAGTCACCCAATAATATATTATAATTATAATGTTTGATATCGCCGGTATTTCTGTAAATTCTAGTTTCTTCTATTAAAGTCATGTTCCTAGTGCAATATTTCTTTTATTTAGTTGAATTTGCTATGAATAACCACATTCCGTTATATGCTCAACATGAACTAGGTTAACCCGACTCCTAAGACAGCCAGTATGTTTCAGGAATCAAGCTCACCTCCGAAAAAATATTTTTCAAGTAATCGCATTGAAATTCTAATCATGCATACTACAGACTGTCTTTCACTGAGGGTAAATAAAAAATTTTATTTTTTTTCGCTTCAACCGGAAATGGCCGAACGATTTTTTCAAAGAATGTTGTGTATATTTTTATATATTTGAATTCCATGCTGAGTTTTCGGTGAAATGTCGTGAAAAATTAAATAATTTGAAATTTTTTTTTCTAAAGTAATCAATATCTAGATACAGAAAAAATTGCAGAATTTTTTCTACCGTAAAACATAGATGTCGAATAGCAAAAATATATACATCACATCATATAAGAAAATCAAAATTATTCAGCAATTTCCGAATAAACTGGAAGTCGTAGACCCTCTTTTTTCACATATGTCGATGGTTAATAATTAAGTATCAATGTGCAAAGTTTCAGTTCAATCTCTTAAAAAATAATTATTTTTTCGGCAGTGAGTCTTATTCCTGTGAGTCTCGTTATACAGCCGAGCTTCTGCTGCATTGTTGCTGCCTAGAAACTTCATATCGAAGTAGCACAGTTGGTGCATTATTACTACGCACAAACTGCATCACAACGAGGTATAGCTCCTCCACAACTGCTGTATAGTGGCTGTACTTCGAACGCAGTTTGAGCTGTACAGTTTCGATGCAATTTCGCGGGACATATACGGTCCGTTTCGATACAGTTACTGCACCACCATCGCTGAACTTCAAGTGCAGCAACGCTGTACAGTTTTTGTACTCTTGCTGCGTTTTAGTGTTTGCTGGGATCATTCATTCATTCCTTCGAAAGTCCTCGGCCACTTTGGTCTTTTAGACAAGCCTTCAATTTTACATTTATACATTGACATTCATTTAGATTCATACCAACTAGAGACTTTTTTATTTATAGACACACAAACCTATAACTGCACCATAAACTTTACACAACATCCATCACCTCGCCAAGATTCGAACCCAGTACCTCCGGTTTTACAAGCAGGCTATCAACCCACTGCACCACCGTGGCAGTTTCCATCTATCATATATTTGAATTTTGTGGAAATCCTAGAACAAATTGAACTACGTTAACTACACTCATTCTGTTATCTGTAACTACACTCGACTGCACTGAGAATTGGAAGTCAGAAGAGTTAATTTAGTAAGTTTAGATCATGCACGTACAACGAACGAACCTATGGTCATTATGTTGACGAGAAATGAAGTTCACCAAATTATTCCTTCAGGACTTCTGATGTTAATGGCATTTCAGGCGTGATGACAGCGATCACTCCTCTAGAAGCCTGCAAAAAATCATAAGGCCTTTCTCCGCCTAAAAACGAAGTAATTGCTTCGTCGGAATTCAATCCACGTTATGGAGGGTCCTTCATATCGTAAAAGGACAATAAAGCTCTGAAAAGTTGTGATATGGTATTAGGTATGTTTTTATCCTCATCGCCGGATTCATTCGACCGAAATGAAAATTTATTTCCTCCGTCGGACCGTGGCAGCACTCGCGGGTTTCAATTCCAGCTGAAAATATAAGGAACTCGACTCCCGAGTCTCAATTGAGATTGAGGAGGAAGGAACGAATTACAGAACTGCCGAATGATTTATGAAGGGATCGGTTGAGAGTGGGTCAGGTTCGTACGCTCAGAGCTTGTGTGAGTATTTCGAACGTAGTTCACGGGTGATGCCAATGTGAGATATGGAAGGATAATCAAGAAATTCAAGGGAATTACTGACGTGCAGTCAGAAGGATTTTTGCTCTCCATATGCTTTCACAATGTACAAAGTGTACACTTTCAAAGATGCCAAACATCAAGGGAATAATATGAAAGAAATCTGCAACAAAAATGTCGTAGAACACAGTGTTGAAATGTTGACGGATATTCTTCAATTCAACATTTACCAATAACACAAAAATTCTGTAGCGAGTGGCTTTTCTCAACACTCACATAAGTACCGTTACTTCATCCCTAGTGCCTTAAGTACCCCATGTTATCCACTTATAATACCTGGACTCACTAGTACAGAGGGCAGTAGCGCTCACGCTGTACCAAGCAAATTTTCTCAAGATCTTTTTACTCGAGTCATCTCTGATGCTCTGGCACACTCCTATGTGATCCGCACAAAAGGTGCCCTCTCACGTAGGCAATATATGGCTTAGTTTGGCACATGCCTCCACTTGTTTACAATTCCAGACTAAGCAAGGGCGAAATGTGACAACCCGAAACAGGTTGAAACTACCTCGCAAACCTTCTAGAACCTAAAATTCTGCACTCTTTTCATTAATATAATGATAACCAGGATTAGTGAATAGGGGGGTTGTACAAAGTTGTCAATTTTGTTGAGACGTAAATGGTGAACGTGCGTTATTTGAATTACAACTACACTATATAGAATTGAATACGAATTGTTGAACGGTTCCATTTTGGCTGAATTCAATCTAAAACCAGTCAAAAAGAGGTTCTTTAAAACTCATTTTACCTGCAAATATACAGAGTATAATCCATTTTAACATTCTTGCCGCTTCAAAATAATAGATTACGCATATCCAGAGTGCGGAATGATGTAACTATATCTACTAAATTTGGGTGTATTCCAATCGATCAGTCAATCGTTGAATTAGTAAACAATTAGAAAAATTTTCCGAAATATTGGTCCTTCGAAATTCCCAACAAATTAACAAATCATAAAACAAACCAATGAAATTCATTATGGGATAAGCTTCAGTAGTGCTTGTGAAGTCTCAGTACCTTTCTGCGAAGTCCGCAACTTGTATTCCTCAAAACCTCTATATTTGCCTCAAGAATTATATCAATAATGAAAGGGATTCAGAATCTATTTGATGACTATGTGGAAAAGATGAATCAATAGAAGTTTAGACAGTGGAATTATATTTTCCATACTACCAACACCAATATGATTGCTAAGAAAAAAATTCATACCGAAATGAGAACTGCCCTCGCGATACATCATGAAAAACAAAATTTTGACTTTGATGAAGTAAACTACATAAAAAAGTGAATTACCATGAAAGATGTATCAGTGGAATGATCTACATATCCACACATGATACAGTAAACGTAAAAAGCGATAATTCAAAAATTAAGCACAATTCACAACAATCTATTGAGAGAAATGAAATGGAGTTGAGTCATCAGGGAATTCCATCCGAACATATTTAGTAATTCAAGTGTTATCATCCGAGAGCAAAACACAAGCAGCAGTATCATATGACGAAACAAGGAAAAACAACTTAGCTGAATATATCAGTGTTTCCATACGTTACATATGTAAAGAACCATTGATACTATTCTTTCCAAATATTTCAATCAAATTCTGACATAGATACACGGTGATGAATCTCAGCTTGTTGGATGTCTTATATTTTCTGATGAAGAGCTGGATTTTTTCAATTATTCAAAAATAAATCGATTGACCTGTATGAGTGAACCTCACGTTCCATAAATCAACGGATAATACTGGGTGCTTCTAAAGTAACTTCCTAAAGAAACGACTTGAGACTCAATGTTTTAAGAGTGGGTTTTCTGTTTAATTGCGAAGGTCGAATTCGTGGATTGTAAAATTCGTCCAATGATTCCGTAGATTGAGGTACCCATCCATTAAAAATTTCATTTTTTCAATATTTTCAAAAAAACGTGCGTTTGGCGGGGTCAATGCATGAACAGGCGACAGGTGCTTCCGCAACGAATTAAAACAAGCGCGTGAAAGCTCCTGACCTCAGGTCAGTGCTTTTCTATTTTTTTCAGTGGTTTCAGAGTGATCCTGTAGTGCAGTAGAGTGGTTTACGTTTTACAGAGGAATAAACCGAAAGGTCTGTTTTCTCTGATCACTTCAATGTGAAATATAAGAAATCATGAGCTGATTAACTTCCTAAGTATTGATAAAAGCATATTTTGGGAGGATTTTGCATCATTTTCAGTTTTTTTTTCCGGGTTTTCACATCCAATAAATAAAACAGAACTATAAAAATCAAATGAAATTGATTGTTTCGATCAAACTATTTGTTCAGAGAAGTTTGTTGATGCCTAAAGAACAATACCGGAACAATACAGAACGATAAACTGTGAAGTTTCAGAATTACTCCTTCTCTGATCGAAGTAAAACTGAACTTATTTTCGATTTTATGGCTTCCATTACTTTAAAAAAGTAATTTAATTATAAGAAACTTTGGAATTACTTCATTATTTCTGAAACTGCACATGAAAGTAAGGCTGTTTTCTATTTGTGATAGTTTCCTATATAATTCTTCCAACTTTCTGAAACAAACGATAGAGAAAGGCTTATACCTTTCTTTGGGGTATCGATTAAGGCTTATTCTGGGAGGATTTCGCATCAATTTTATGGTTTTTTTTCGGGTTTTTCACTCCGACTATCTGAAACAGAACTTGTTAAAATTCTATGGAAAACGCACTTGCTTTAATTAGGGAAAGAGTCATAGTTTGCCTTTCTTGTGCGCCTGTTTTGGGGAACAGGGTGCAATTGTTTTCTCCAAATGTCTCTAATTTTCAAATTCTTCAAAGAAAATAGTCTCAAATGACTAGGTTGGATTCACTGATCAGTGTCAAAATTGATTCTGTCCAGCTGGCCGGCCGAAATATGACACGATAACTGTCGAACGAAGCAAGTTAGCGACTTGAAACTTTCAGATTAAGATGCGCAATGGAATGCGACAGCTAAAGTCGTTAATGGAACCAATCGGTCAAATAGTTTAGGAGTTAAAGTCATTTGAAATTTTGAGATCCATTCCCTGACATTTCAGGAACTACTCGAGCAATTGAAACTTGACAGTTAGTTGAAGCATAACAATGCAGATTTTTCCACGAAATTTCGTTGAGATGAGACTATCACTAAGTTCTTAAAAAATATTTTCCCAAAATTTTTTGCAAAATTTTTTTTTTCGAAACTGTCCACTAAATCAGAATACCTGCTCATACCTCCTGGAACATCAGATTTTGCGAAAGTAATCCAAATTCGTTATGGCACGACCATAATTTCTGGAGATATTGAGAAAAAATATGTAAAATTTCGTGATTTTTTTTCTCGAGATCGTTGTTTTCTTCCGGCAGAAAATACTAATTCACTCATAATGAAACTTGGCAGCTAGTTTGAAAAAAAGCTGATCGGCAACTTTGTGCAAACTTTCCTGATGATCCTTCAAATATTCAATATTCTGTGATCTTATGATCATATTTTCCTCATGAAATTCTGTACGAACCTTTGAACTGTCATTTTTCGATGAAGTACTGGATTACAACTCGATCTAATCTGTATTTCTGGAAATATTGGAAAAATAAAATTTTGAACGGCTGTATCTGCGGAATCATTGGGTGAATTTTACCCATTTACGAATTCGGACTTCGTTATTAAGGTCCGAACTTACCCTATAAATATCGAGTTTCTAAGTTCTTCTTTTCGGAAATTATTGTGTTACGATCGGCCTTCAGGCCAATGATTCCGTAGATATATACACATTCAAAATTTCATTTTTCCAATATTTCCAAAAATACAGATTAGATCGGATTGAAATCCAGTAGTTCATCGAAAAAACCCAGAAAAGCCCTGACGTGAAGTCAGCAGCTTTTGCGCGCATATTCATTATAGATATCAACAAAAGTGAACATGCGCGAAAAAACTCCTGACTTCACTTCAGTGCTTTTCTAGGTATTTTATCGTTTGTCCTGTTTCGGTATTGTTCATTACGCAATCTGTTCTCCAAGAAAATGCCCTTGATAAATAGTTTAATCCCGCAATCCGCAAGGACGCTTTCCATAAAAAACATTTTTATTCCATTTGTAATAGTCCTGTTTCGAATATTGGGAATGAAACCCAGAAAAAAAACTAAAAAACGATCAACTTTTTCACTTCATCTGAGTACGTCTCTGGTAAAAAGTAGCTGCAACTTCCTAGGCTGTCCATTCTTCTAAACAGAACCCTTCCACGAACAGTTACGTTTGAAAGAATCATATTTATTATGGATGTCCGATCGAGAGACTTGATGTAGGAAATGGACCTTCCAGAAAACAAACAAGGTTATAGGGAAGAATCATTAATCATTGAGGTGTCAGAGCTCCTTGGAAGTTTTCTGCATCGTAATTCCTTTCTGAATTGACTTGTCGGATTCCTGATGGGGAGCGAATGGCTTTTCACTGTTTCAATTGGACGTATTAACACAACTGTACCAGTTGCGTTTTTTCACATTGTTTAGACCAGAAAGTTATAGAACGAGAAGTTTTCGTGAACCGTCTGACCTTCAATATGTATTCAATGCGGTCCTCATGGTCTATTTCAACTCTTTATTCTAACACGAACGAAAATTTCAAGTTTCAAAAAAATTCAGAAAACCAACTGATGCGAGCTTGTTTAAGAGCAAACAATACCACGTGTGGTGTTAAATTACGGCTAGGCTACACAGCCACATTCAGGTCGAGCACCTGCAGCAGGTCTACATGTTTCAACGTTGCAAATAGCCGCGTGAAATATTAGAATTCTAAGAAATTTCGACTTTAATAGAAGAAAGTGGGTTTGTCGTTCTGCAGGGTTTGTGGGTATTTTTTGGAATTTTTATTTTTTTTTGGTATCCACTTAGTTCTTTTGTGAGAATTTCCCGCAAGTTTTTGAATATAAAAAAGTGGCAACATTACGCTTTCTTGAGATTTTTTCAACCATTTGCACTAAACAAATTTTTGAAAAAAACGAACTCTCGCCCCCGCAGAAGTCACCCTGTTATATTCGGAGTATTGTTTGCTCTTGAGCTCCAGGAAATAATTACAACGTAATTGATATATTTTTTTTCAATTTCTCCGGAAATGAATATCGGACCGTGCTAAAATTGACATTGAAATTGAAACTGAAAAAAAATGTCGATGCAAATATATTTCATCAATTTCTTGCGGTACGGAAAAACTTGGCATAAAGTTGCGCGTCGTTGTTTCACAGTTAACAATTTAGTTTCAATCTGAACTCATCAGTTGTTTTTGAGATATAGAGCACGTGATCTGGGAAATTCAAATGAATTAACTCCGAAACAAAACAGTGGAATTCATTCTCATGCTTTGTTGATTAACTTCGACAAGATTCATTTATGCGTATTCCGGACATATTTTCTTGGAACATTTTTGGGCGCATGTTCTAGGGGAACAGAGTGCTATCGTTCTGTCCAAATGTCTGCAATTTTCGAACTTTGAGACGAACATGGTCTCCAACGACTAGGTTGGACTCACTGAATTCGGCCTCAAAGTCCAAACCCAATCCACAAATATCGAGTTACTAAGGTGTTTACGATTGAGAACGAATTTAAATGATGCGATCAACACAAAATTTTGCACACAGTTGTGAATCAGCGTTTTCTAAATAGGAACTTGAATTTGGTGCACCGTTGTGAAATATGGGGATTGAGTTCTGTGCAAAATTTCGTCGTTGGTATTACGAATTTTTTTTTTATTTACTAATCATACGTTCCCGACGAAATTTTATAGGTAGTTGCGCATCAGTATACTCCAACTATACCAAGTTTTATTGCGATCGCTCAAAGAACTTCTGAGATATCAAGGAAAGTTCAAATGACTATATCTTCGAAACCGATATGGCCAATTTACGAACTCAACGCCCCATATCAATGTCAGACCAAACCTGAGAATTTTAAGTCACTAGCTGGCTCCGTTCGATAGGTATCGTGTCGTCGGTCCGACGGCCGGTCAGAATCAGTTTTGACTCCGGACTCGTCATCAGTGAGTTCAACCTTAACGTTCAAGACTATTTTCGACTGAAAATTCGACAATTACAGACATTGAGTCAAAACTATAACCACACCGTTTCCCAGAATATGCGCGCAAAAATATTGTATTCTTTCGGCTGGTTGCACGAAACTTTGATTGCTCGATGAAGGGCTTGATTGTCAATCAACATTTAAGTATGTGCTAGATTCCAGTTCATTTTCAAACCAACTTTCGAATTTGAACTGTACTCAAAGAGTTGATCGGCCGTCAAAAGTTTTGTGGAACCGACGGTAACAAAAAAAAAGCACTGACCTGAAGTCAGCAAATTGCGAAATGGTGACTTGGAAATTTCAGTGAAATTTCAATGAAATAAAAAATTTTCAAAAAAAAAATTTAAAAAAAATTCCACAAAAAATTTGAAAAGAAATTTCCAAAAAAAATTAAGAATTTATTCGAATTTTCCCATGGATAATTCTTCTAATTGACACTGCTCATATTCCAACCAAGTTTCATTTCGATCAGATAAATATATTTCGAGTTATTGAAAAATTGAAATTTCAAATGACTGTAGCACAAAAACCGTTCAGGCGATTTTGCCCATTAACGAACTTAATCGAGGTATTCAGGATCTCAACCTAACATACAAATTTCAAGACTCTAGGTCCTTTCTTTCGAAAGTTATAGCACACACGGCCGGACGGCCGATCGGACAGACATAATCAATTTTGACAACGGATTCTTCATCAGTGAGTCCAACCTAGTCGTTTGAGACCGATTTCGGCTCAAAATTCGAAAATTACAGACATCGTGACGAAATGATAACGCGCTGTTCCCAAGAACAAGCGCGTAAAAACCAATATTGAAACCGACGCATGCGGTTGAAAAAGGCTTTCCTACTCCATTATCTAATCAAAATTCTTCAGGAGACTTCTGAATTTCCTCCTCACATTATGCCGACTTTGTTGCCATCAAAAAAGTGCCATAGATCAAAAATACAAAAAGAAAAAGAGACATAAATCAAAAGTACTTCTTACTCCGAGGATCAACTGATCAACTGAATGTGATGTATTCGCAAGGCAAGTATGTCACATACTGAGAGCTGAATATATTTCGAATTCATACCCGGTATGCAAGGAACTGTCTGGCTAACTCAATTGGACAGTAACTTTGAACTGCAGAAGGAAACGCTCCCTGAATTTGATAGCATATTTGTGACTTTTCTATAGAGAACTGTGGGTGATAAATATCGTAATATATCGTGAGAGCAGCAAAAGTGGAGACACTTCTTATTCAAAATGTTTTATGATGTTGACATTCAATGATGGCTATTGCGTGAAAGCTTTGGAGTACGAAAAAATAAAAATATTTGAAATATTCACAAAACTTATAACGCCGA
This sequence comes from Myrrha octodecimguttata, assembly GCA_958510865.1. Lineage (NCBI taxonomy): Eukaryota > Metazoa > Arthropoda > Insecta > Coleoptera > Coccinellidae > Myrrha > Myrrha octodecimguttata. Next base: position 35,368,617 of record OY294056.1, read on the forward strand.
TACTTGCTCCTGAGGTCTGAAAGTAGGACACTATCCATTTGCTTTTATAGGATTTGAGGTTCAATATAGAAGGAGCTCGGAGTTCGATCCATGAATTGGGATAACATGGAAATAATCTTAATATTGCATGAGTGGCGGATCGACGATTTCAGGGGTCTTAAGCTTGGAAACCTTCGCGGCCCTCCTCTACTCTTTCAATTTCTTTCGAAACAATTTTTCAATCAGAATTCGGTTTTTTCAGCATAAACATATCATTTATTGCTCAAATTAATTGGTGAAAACTACGAAACAATATTCCTTTCTACAAAAAATCATATAAAATAAACATGAAAAATTATTGGAAATTAAAATAATATGAAATGCCGGAAAACTAATCAAAGAGTAAGTTTTTCTCATTTTTAGGCCTGCAAATTTTGTTAATGTGGCATCGTTATCCAGACTCTTTGTTATATCACGCCCAATGGCCGATCGTAAGCACCATATCTTCCAAAAGAAACAACTTAGAAACTAAATATTTGTAGAGAAGGGTTGGACCTTTATAACGAAGGCCGAATTCTTGAATGGTTAAAATTCACCCAATGATAACGAAGGTATACCTATTAAAAATTTCATTTCCACAATATTCCCAAAAATACAGATGAGTTCGAATGGCAATCTAGTATGACAGCTTGAAGTTTCACACAGAATTTCGTGAGAAAAATCGTTCCAATGACACTGTCATCACGAAATATTGTTCAAAGGTGTTCATCAGCACTTTCAAACTAATTACACAATTTCATTCATCAATATCACAGGTCTGCGACATAAGAATTGTTTCAAATTCAATGAGTGATTTTTATGTTGCTTTCAACGCTGATTTCAGAAAAAATATTTAAAAAATTCCATTACGTACAGTTATTTCACAAACTGCTTGTATAGTTTTAGTTTTTTTCGATATTTTCATACATATCTCTGTACTCTAGGGAGTTTGAATTTTGGTATTTTGGATCTCCAGTAACTGTTATACGTATAACATGAGTTATATGTAAAATAAATGGTAATTAGGAGAAACCAGCAGTGATGTTCCTGGACTGTTTCAAAATAGAATATGTTCCTGATGAGTGAAGACTTTTTATTGACGCTTCAAAAAGAAGCCTTGAAGCAGTACTTTTACACAATGGCAATAAGCATGCTTCTATGCCAGTTGGACACTCGGTTCACTTGAAAGAATGCTACGAAAACCTTGAACTGGTTTTAAACAAACTATGCTACTCAGATCACAAATGGACACTATGTGGTTATTTAAAAGTGGTTTCAATGCTACTTGATCAACAAAGTGGCTATACAAAATTTCCTTGCTCTCTCTGTGAATGGGACAGCAGAGACAGAACGAATCACTACATAAAAAAAGATTACCTTACAGGTTGGGGTTAAAAATGTTGGGAGGGAAAGCCTTGTGGATCCCAAAAAGGTCTTACTTACACCACTTCACATCAAGTTGGGCCTGATGAAGCAGTTTGTCAAGGCATTGCCAAAAGAAGGAGAATGTTTGAGATATCTTTCTGGACAGTTTCCTGGTTTATCCGAGGCAAAGCTGAAGGAAGGAATCTTTGTCGGACCAGGCATTAGAAAACTATATAGAGATCTCAACTTCGAGGACACAATGGAAACAAAAGAAAAAGCTTCGTGGACATCTTTTAAATTGGTTGTTACCGGTTTTCTAGGAAACGAAAAAGAATTCCAACTACGAGACAATCGTCGCAGACATGCTCGACAACTTTGAGAAACTTAGGTGTAATATGAGCACTATAGTTCATTTTCTCCACTCACATCTTGACTATTTCCCTGCAAACCTTGGTGATGTAAGTGAAGAGCAGGGTGAAAGATTCCACCAAGACATGAAGGAAATGGAAAGAAGATACCAAGGAAGATGGAACGTCAACATGATAGCGGACTACTGCTGGATGTTGAAAAGAGATGATCCCCAACGAGTCCACAGCCGGAAAAGCAACAAAAGAAGCTTCAACAGCAAGAGAAAACGATATTTTCATGACTTATAAGCTTAAAGAGAAATAGAAGTGTATTGGAAACGTGGTTTAGAACCTGATTTATTAATAAAATAAAATGTTATGAACTTGGGAAAATGGCTTGAATTTTATTATTATACCAGAAAATATTCCCTTTTTCTAAGAAAGCCTGACTTGATAGAAAAAAAACGGATTGCATTTTTGAAATCAGCGCTGAAAAGTACATGAAAGTCAGTTATCAAATTTAAAACAATTTTTTGAAAATTTTTTTTGCAAACCTTTGTATTGAATCAGTATCTTTGAGTTACTCCGGAAAAACAAGGATACCCAAGGAAAAACCATGAAATTTGATATATTTCCTCCCAATATCTCCAAAAATAATGACCATATCGACAATCCCGACAGAATTGAGTGCGCGTTATTACAATTTTCGATTACAATTTTGGTGAGTCACAGTTAGATTCAAAAATTGTGCAGAAAGCTTTTTTTCATAACCACTTCATCCTCCTTTGTGATTGTGTTGTATCTGCTTTTGATATCGAGAAAAAAATTCAACTGAATTTCTCGAAATCCAGAAAATAGAAGAATCTAGGTAGTAACCTGCAGTGAATAAATTCAATATACGTTTTTATGAATATTTTTCTTATCTGTAGCTATGATTCATACAGAAAATAATGAGAAAAAAAATTCAAACTTCAACACCCCATATCTCGAAATCGAAACATTGGCGGTCCAATGTTCAAAAGAGCTTTTCTCCTCGAAATTATACGAGTAATCTCCCTTTTTCGTTTGTACCTGTCATCAAGGTCGCCATGTAAAAAGTATATCTGTTTCAACTGAATTCGAGCTCATTTGTAACGAAAACAAGTTGTTCGGAAGCTCTTCGCTCTGCTGATATTGACACAAGGTCAGTAAACAGAATATTGATATTACCCACTTTCTATCGATCCACAAAGGCCGATGCAGGAAAGGTTTGTATTTCCCAAGAGTATTCTAACCAGCTCTATATATAAGCCCCATTACATGAAAAATGTGATGAAAACAATATTGATAATTGGAATGGGAACAAAAATATATCAGCACTGAATCCGGAGCAACATGACAGATGCATTTATAGATGAATCGTATCGGATAATGGCAGAAATGGTTTTAATTACACAATCTTTACGAAATTCTGCCCAAAGTTGTCTGTCAGCATTTTCGAACTACCAAGTTTCATCAGGATTAAATCAATATACTTTGAGTTATTCCGAAGAAAACAGCGATACCGAGAAAAAAAACAGGAAATTTTGAAATTTTTTTTCCAATATTCCGAAAATGATAACCGTATATCCAATTGAAATTTGGTGTACTGCTGAGGAGAATATAGAGACCAAGGTATGAGAACAACTTTTCTCGAATTCGATGAATGATGAATGAATGTTTCAAGGAAATATTTTTTAACTGAGTTACTATACGATCTCAACAGAATTTCGCAGAATTTGGCAAAAATTTTTGTAGAAACTGCTCTCTACGAATCCCTCAAACCGAAGGAGGCATTTTTTTGAGCGCATGTTTTAGGGGGCATGCTATCGTTCTGTCTGAATATCTGTTATTTCCGAATTTTGAGCCAAAAATGGTATCAAACGAACAGGTTGGACTCACTGAGGTCGAATCCGATGTCAAAATCGATTATGTCCGGCCGACGATACGATAACTGTCGAACGGAGGCAGCTGGTGACTTGAAACTTTCAGATTAGGTCGCGCATTGGAACACGCCGGTTATGTTTGTTAATGAGACAAATCAGCCGAATTGTTTCGGTGTTAGAGCCATTTGAAGTTTCGAGGTTATTTCCCTGATATTTCAGGAACTACTGAAACGATTGAATTGAAACTTGACCTTCAGTTGGAGCATAACAACGCGCATTTTTGCGCAAAATTTTGTTGGGATCGTATAGTCAATTAATTAAACAAAAATATTTTTCGAAATTTTTTTAGAAAACAATTTTTTTTCGGAAACTATCAATCGTATTCGAAAACAATTCTGCCTAAATCCCGAACTTTATATTCCACAGCAATGTACCAATATCCAATTCGATAAGGACATCAGTATTGGAGAAAAAATATGTGAAATTTCGTGGTTTTTTTCTCGATATCATTGTTTTTTTTCGATATAACTCAAGAAATACTGTTTCAATCATGATGCAGTTAGTTTGAAAATGCTGAAGGACAACTTTGTGCGAAACTTCGTGACAATCGTGTCATAGGAACAATTCAAAAAAAAAAATTGTTTCATATATTCAATTTTCTGTGATCTTCTCATCATATTATCCTCATTAAATTCTGTATGTATCTTCGAACTATCATTTTTCGATGAAGTACTGGATTTCAATTCGATCTAATCTATATTTTTAAAATATTGGAAAATAAAATGTTGAATAGGTCTGCTGAATCATTGGGTGGATTTCACGCATTCACGAATTCAGCCTTCGTAACTAAGGTCCAAACCTACTTTACAAATATAGAGTTTCTGAGTTGTTCCTTTCGGAAGTTATTGTGTTCACGGTCGGCCGTAACAAACGACTTGGAAACTCGATGTTTGTAGAGTAGGTTCGAGGAAGATCACGAAGGTCGGATTCGTGAATGGGTAAAATCCGCTCGATGATTCAGTAGATATACCCATTCAAAAGTTCATTTTCCAAATATTTCCAAAAATAGAGATCAGATCGAATTGAAATCCAGTAATTTATCGAAAAAAACTCAGAAAAGCACTGACGTGAAGTCAGCAGCTTTCACTCGCAGGTTCAAAGAATATCACCAAAAATAAACAAAAGCTGCTGACTTCACGCCAATGCTTTTCTTGGTTTTTCAATACCAATTTCTTTTCATTCTGGTTTATTTCTTGATAAAAACAAATAATAAACCTTAGTGATAAAAAAAATACTTTCCCATAAATTTCACAGTTTACACTTTGAAGTATGTAGATTTGAATGAACTAATAAAAAAAATCCGTCTGTCAGCTGTGCGCCGTCCAGGGCTCACCTCTGAAAATACTGAACCTAAATCCGTCAAACTTGGTAAAGATTGATCTCCCAAGCTCTTTAGGAGGATCGCTGAACCCCTAAAGGCGCGAAACTTGGGAAGAGAGGGAAAAAAAAGTATTTCTCGAAAAATTACCACCGAATTTTCATGAAACTCTAACGGATGATTACTTTTGCATAACTCAACCTATTTATTTTCACCCGGATGATTTCCGACTAGTGTTCCCTGAGTTATAAAGAAAAACGTTGTGTGTTTTGAAAAACCCATGAGTTATGAATAATATATAAGTTTTATTGAAGGGGTTATTTAACTGAGAAAATAATGACCCCCTTGTGCTAAATCTGCAGCATTTTATAAAAATTCTTTTTCAGATATTGGAGTTGAAAAGTAAGACAAGACCTGAAAAATTATTGAAAATCCTTCTGAAATATTCTTCAGTTGATATTTGACCAGACTAAGGGCCGGTATTATAAAACTATTTTGACAGATAACTAAAAGTTAACTTGTGAAATCTGGTTCAAAAATGAGTGTTAACTGCTCTCTGTGGTCGAGATAAGTTTGATAATACCGGCCCTAATAGTTATATACACGCATGTTATTACTAATAAATCCATGAAACCATAAATGTGTTTAATGACGATGAAGTCTAGAGTCCTACCATGGTATTCCAATTTTTTGTCGGAATTGACACGTTTCACCCTCCTCTTCAAACCTCATTAAGTTCCTATTTAGATAAGACCATTCCTAATTGGGTTATCGAGATCTATTGTGAGTTATCATCCACGTCGAAGCATGATCACGCAAATTGCGAGGAATCCATTTCCATCTATAACCTCACCCCTATACCTATACTACCTCAGGAGACACACGGCTAAATCAACCCTCGGGAAACTCTGATTGTCACGTTTGTTAAGGGTTATTAATATCTCAATATCAGGGAAGCTTTGAAGTAGCGTAATCTAGACAGGTTATGCACAAATTAAAGCTGGTTACCTCAGTTTGATGAAGTCCTGAGGATAATTCAAAACAGGGCTTTGTTGATCTGAAGGGGCGGATATGTCATTTGTTTAGACTCGTGTAGGCTACCCGAGCGAATTCTATCGATGTGGGAAATATCCGGCAGGAAAAATATTTTTCCAGTGTTTTATTTTCAAATGAGATCAGTTTCAGATCGATCGCATCTGCCGAACATATAAACTCGAGCGATATTTCACAAGTTGTTTATGCACGAAGGAACGTGGATACTTGATAGTACAGTGCGCGTCAAAATTATGGAACAAATTCATTTTCCAAAAAAAAAATATTTGGCAACAAAATCCGGAGACAGGTCAATTTTTGTTACATTTTAACCAAATTTTTATGCATTTTTGAAGGATTTTTGATGCACCCTGTGCCATCCCCATCAACCCTTTAAATTTTTTGAATATGGAAAGTGGGTCATGTGGTACTTTTTTGGCAAGGTCTTTGTATCTTCTTTACAGGCGTGCAGAAATTTTCAAGAAAAAAATTTTTTTTGAAAAATCAGTTACTTCAAAGAGGTTTTCAGTATGTGCACTTTGTCATGGTTCATTTACTTGGAGACGATGGTACCTGATGAAATTTGTCACCGAATTAAAGTCGACCATTACAGTTTTGTTCATGCACAACTTTCAACCCCATTCAACCCCCTCACGTGAAAAATTTTTTTCTCCATTGAAGGGTTCGTAGGGGTTGAAAGTTGTGCATGAACAAAACTGTAATGGTCGACTTTCATTCGGTGACAAATTTCATCAGGTACCATCGTCTCAAAGTAAATGAGCCATGACAAAGTGCATATACTCAAAACCTCTTTGAAGTAATTAATTTTTCAAATGTGAAACAGAAACTGACCTGTTTCAGGATTTTGTTGACCAAATATTTTTCTTCTGAGAAAATGAATTTGTACCATAATTTCCACGCACACTGTATATGTTGGGTGGTTCAGTGGTATATATTTTGTGGTTCTTCTTGCAATTTAGCGGGAATGAGTTGTTTGGTGTAACCGTTATCATACACCAATATTCGATGATCAGTTTAACTCCAAAAATAATTTCAATCAGAAGGTTGAATGCGTAATTTCTAAATGTTATTCGAAAAAAATCTACTAATTATTATGGTGAACTCATATGTTCAAACGGGAACCTCTGCTTATCGCTTCGCATCACATGGGAATGTTTACCTTTGTTGAATGTGAACTGTCTATCACTCGAATCAAATAAAGGAAAGATAATTATGCAGGCTCAAAATATTATTCAACGAGCATGTAATGACTGCTATTAGTCACGAGGGTGAAGTTTGCGACACTCGGTTGTGGCTTGTGTCGGAAATCACCCAAGTAATAATAGCAAATATATGCAAGTTAAATACTATTCTTTGTCAACGACTTCATTGGTAAAATTGGAATATTTCTGCATTTTCAACCAGCAACAATAGAGTTGTCAGAATTTATAATCAATTAAAAATTTTCATGATACACGCCTATTATCCACGGGCTTGATTAATAATTATCACATTTCTGCAACAAGAGCATTCGAAATAAATATATATTATTCACTGGTCGTGGACAAAATAATTTATTGGAAGCCATAAGTGAATTCCCAATCGATCTCAGATGAAAAGAAAACTTAGTGCGGTTTCGAACGGGGAACCACTGCGCTATGCAAGCATGAATGATTGTATGCATGAAATGTTATACACATGTTATATTTCAAAGTTTGGCATCACTGTATATCACTGAAAGTATTTTTCTGCTTCGAAAATGGAGAAGTACTTCTATAACTAGTTTCAGGTGAAAAAATCCTAACGGCCAATCGTAAACAGAATAACTTCCTAAGGAATCAACTGAGAAACTCGATGTGTGCAGAGAAGGTTTCGACCTTAATTGCGGAGGCCAAATTCGTTAATGATTTAAATCCACAGAATAATTCCGCAGATATAACTAACAAAATTTTATTTTCCCAATATTCCCACAAATACAGATGATATCGAATTGAAATCAAGTACTTGATTGAAAAATGACAGCTTGAAGGTTCAAACAGAATTTTGTGAGGAAAATATGATAAATTGTTTTCGAGATACGATCATCAGGAAATTCTTCAAAAAGGTTTCCATCAGCATATTCGAAAAATTCACATTTTTTCTTCAAATCTCTGAAAATTATTGCTGTATGGAACTGAAATTTGGGATAGGTACTGCTGTGAAATTAGTGCTTAGAGTTTGAGCTGAATAGTTTTTCAAATGTAATGAAATTCTGGTTATCTTTTTCCTCGAATTTATTGACAGCACGATCCCAAAAAAAAATCATGCAAAAACTTGCTTGTAGTTATGTTTCAACTGACTGTTGAGTTCCAATCAAATCCTCTTCTGTAGTTTTTAAAATACGAGGGAAATAATCTCAAATTTCTAATTGCTATATTTCCGAAACCGTTTAGCCCATTTTGTCCATTAACGAACTCAACCGTCGCATTTTGAATATCCACCTACCACGATAGTTTCGGGTTACGGAAGCCGATCAGATAGGGTCGATTTGAACACGGATTCACCACAGTGAGTCCATTCTAGTATTTTCAGATCATTTTCGGCTGTAAAGTCGATAATTACAGAAGGAAATCGAAAGACAAATATAAGCATTCAAATTGATTATTTTTGGAAAAATGATATTTGCCCTAATATCCAAAATTTTCCCTAATAACGACCATTAGATCCACTAGCATATATGCAGGCTTGGTTACTCTTGGCCAAGACATCAGCGATATGCTGCTGATGGGATATTGAGCCATTTCTTCTGAGTCACTTGAAAAACGTCCTTCTGACTTCTACGCGGATTCTTGCGAGCTGCTACTGACATGCCATGCAAGTTCTATGGGATTCATATCTAGAGATAGAGCGAGCCTGTGTGTATGAAGAATCTCCCTGGGGTATCTGAATTAATCATTATTGTCGGAATATGGATCAATTTTGTGCGACCATTAGACATAATACCAACTGAAAATAAAGCACTTCTTTCCCTCAAAAATTATCCACAAATGAAGTATAGAAGTGTAAACCTAATTCATTTTCCCTTCGGTATCTATGAGGAGCAAGAAGTTGATACCTTCAAGAAAATTACAGCTCAATGATACGATCTTGCTTCCAAAACAAAGTAAACTCCTTGCATATAAATATATTATTTTTTTAGATTTTATGGACCTGATGATGATTTTTATAATCGAAACATGTCGTCCTAGACAATAAAAATGGTTCTTTTCAACAGTGTTTAGAATATTTATTTCCCTTTGCATATAATGTTTTGCTTCGAGATTCAACAACTAACTACTAAGTTTCAATTCGTTCGGATCCGTACTTCTCGCGATACTGAGGGAGTTGTTTCAGAGTTTGGAATAGGTATAATTCTGAAACTGTTCGGTGGATATTGCCCATTGATGAACTGGACTCTGATTCTGACATCCATCCTGATGTGCAACCTACCCTAAAAGTTTCAAGTGGCTAACCCGTTCAGTTCAGAAGATATCATGAAAAATTGCTAAAGTTTTTTGGCAAAAATCGATACACATGCAGGATCCACAAGTCGATTTCCAACTAGTGGATTTTGCACTTTTACACAAAATAAATAATGTGCTGTTCCCCAGAACGTAAAACAAATGTTAAGTTGATTTATTTCAGCTAATTTCAAAGCAATATCGACATAAGTAGTTAGTGTGATTTGCAATATTCCAGGAAAAACTTTCAGAAGACTAAAACTGCTAACCTTTCTGCAGTTATGCGACCGAGTGAGTCAGTTGGCAACTGAATATTTTTCTACTATACTCGAGAGTGCAAGGACCTCTAAGAATGAAATCATATTCGAAGGAATATTTGGCACATCCACATTTTCCAACTGATTTGTTTTCCTCGGGAAGACGAATTCGAGATTTTATGACACACTTCGTTTTCCACTTCCAATTCTGTTGCTAGATTGATGCCTTTTCGATAACAATTGCTGGTAAAGGAACATAACATCCCAATGCTGCAAAACGAACCGAGACACTTATGCACAGTCATAATATATAGCTAGAGCTTAACGATAAAGAAAAAACAAAAACGCAGTCCATAAATTTCATTGAAAAATCAGTTCGAAAGTTATTGCGGGACACTTAAGAGAATTTTATGTGCCATAAAAATTATTTGAATTCGTTGCTATCATAAGAATTGAGTACACATATCCCATTAAATATATTATTTCAGTTTTATGGATTCACTCTTATTACTCAGACAATCAGACAACAGATAAGATGTATTTCGAACAAAAAGGTTCAACTCGGACTGTAATGTTTACAGTTTCTGTTGATAGGAATCTTTTCGACAGTCAGGCCACTAGAACCCAAAAGGTGGTCATGGTGTAGGTAGAGCAAAGCCAATAAGTCTTGAACATATATCCTAGGTAAAGAATATTTGTTTGGCTATAAGTGCCTATAGTCCTTGCACTAACCAAAAAGCCGATAATCGATATCACAACCTTTTAGTAATAAACTGACATGATGCAAGGACAAATATTCCACCTTGATCTGAGCTAATCATCCACACAACCTGGACATCTACACCGAAGATGATATGTCGAAGGAGTACGGGCTCTGCAGTTCTATGGTTCTTTCCGATCACCAGACAGACCTTGGAAACCGCGAATAAGACTCCAGATACTTATGACCTGTTCGTCGGAATGCTTCAACATACAGCGCCATCTTCTAGGAGTATTTTACGAATCCTAACCTTCGAGTGCAGAATACTTGTCGGTCTGATGATCGGAAAAAACCATGAAACTGCAATAACCGTATTTTCTGGACATTGCTTCTCCGGTGTGGGTGTTTTGTTTCATTGGTGATATGCTCAGAGGAAGTGAAATATTTGTTGTCATAGCGAAAGATATTCGTCATTATATCACTATAGTTTTATTCATTGTTCTGCTTGGAAATTTCTGATGCTGGGTGGTTCCCTACTTCACCTTCCCCAACTCTGCTGTTATCAAAATGTGTATCCGATCATAATGAAACTTGGTTACTAGTGCGCAACTGCTAATACACAAATTTCTGCGAAATTTAGTGATGATCATGTCATTAGAACGATACGGAAATAACAGAATAACGAAGTAAATAGAATCTGACATCAGAGCAGCCTGACTTCCCGAAAGTCGGTCTTGCAAGTGCCGAAAATGAGCGGGGTGTTGACTATGAAGAATTGCTACAACACCTCGGCTCGATATTTCTGAAAAAGGTACAAGTGATGGATGAAGCACCCGGAATAGTAGAAATCTGAGGGTTGTGCGTTATTTCCACGTGAAAGTATTATTGTACGACATACCTCACTACCTTCCACTTGTTGAATCAGATTGAGATTACAGTAGCGTGTAGTGCAGTGTGGTTCAATAATTCGATATTTCATCGGCAATCGAAGATACCCATTCTGTGCTCCTTTCGGTTGAGTAAATGAGAAATAGCGTATGCCTGTTTCTGTGATTTTCGCTAAAAATTACTCATCCAAGTCAGGTCCTCATCGGCTAAGAGGCATTCATATTCATGTGAACACACAAATACCCCAAGAAGAAAGTCTGAATTGTCCGCTTTGAATGTTGACTGACAATCCCCTAAGTGGACATTAGTCACAAAAGATGCCAAAAAAAATAACACACAAATGTGAGTGAAAACTCTGCATTGGTCCTACCTCGTATCGCAGGTTATCTTATTGTTATGTACTGTTGACATCTTCCCCTTGTTCTGTTCAAAGTTTTTACGAGATTACTGGCATCGCTGCTCCTATAATCTAATCAAACAGGCGAAAGTGGCGCCAAATAACACCAACTTTTGTAAGATTGCATGAGAATAAAGTTTCCCCAAGACTCGATAAATTTTTTATGTGAAACTTCAAAACCCATTATGGTCTCCAACGAGTAGGATTGACTAACTAATGAAGAAATTGTACTTCCAAAGAAGAAATTCCCAAGGAAGAGTTTGAGCCTGAATATCACAGATGAATTCGTCAAATGGCATTATAATATTTACAACCATTTCACACTCCCCTGAAATGAGTTCTTTATTCCCTCGATAACTCAAAACATCGTGATTTCATCGTATCTATACTTGGCACTTAGCTTTGAAATTGCAAAGTGAAAACCAGCGTTGCACAATAACTTTAGCATGAAAAGAATCAGAGACTCGATATTTGTTATGAGAATATTTGGCTTAATTGAGCAGGTGGAATTCGTGAATGACAATTCGTAATATATCCGTTTTATATTTTATTAACCCATTATATCCTGAACGCAGTCCATTTATAAGAATAAAAATATGGTGTGGAGCTTGTTGACAATATTGTTCTGAGTACAAGTCAATCAACTTGCCAGTAGGTCTATTCCACCTTAGTTCATTTGTAATCGAGTGTTGCTGAATACACGTGGTGAAATTTCGACATACAATATAGTGTAGCGAGCGCCCTCTCTCAGCTCTTACTTAAGTCGCGCGCGCAGTACCATCTTGCGTCTTAAGTATCCTACGTTACCACCTGTAACGCTTGGCCAACATCATCGGTCAACGTACAGGGGGCGCTAGCGCGCACGCTGTCCCGGTTGGATCCTCTCAAGATCTCGGAAATACGCTCATCCCCAACGGTCTGGTACACTCCCTTGTGGTCCTCACAAGGGGTGTCCACTCGCGTAGGCATGTAAACGGCTTAGTTTGGTGCATGCTCTGACGAGTTCCCCCAAACTAAGCTGGGACGAAACGTGACATTTCCCCAAAGAGGTTGAAGCTACCTCGCAAACCTTCAAAAGCTTCAATAGAATAGAAGCTACTGATGATTCTGAATCGAAAGACAAAAAATAAAACACCGTATCCAGTAATATTTATGTATTGTATTTTATTATGTTATCGTTTTACCAAGTTTTGATCACTATCATTCCAACACGGCATAATCGCGTCGGTCATGGTCGCTCCCTACGCCACTTCTGCGGTTGTCATAGGCAGGTGCCAGAGGATTCAGCCCATCTGATGAGTCCACCTCTGTCTGGCACTGGGACGAAACCCACCTCTTCGCACCTTCGTCATCATCGTCGCTGGTGGGGGCGTAGTTTAACTGAGTTGCCAGACGATGGCGCCACTGACCGACGCACGGCATGAGCGCTTCAGTCATGGTCGTTTCCTACGCCGCTTCTGCGGTTTTCGTAGGCAGGTGCCATAGGATTCAGCCTATCTGATGAGTCCACCTGTGGCACTGGGACGAAGCAACTTTGCCTAAGAGCACGCCGTCCTTCAGATGGCGCGAACTCATGAGCACCGCCAAAATTGTGTTTAATTGTCTTCATCAAGTAGACCCTTTTGAATTTAATGAACGAAGAAACTCAGTTCTGTGGATGAAGCTGGTAATGTGAATATGCAAATGAAACGATAAAATAATAATTTCCAACGCCAACCGCAATGTTATGGTGATATTCAAAAACCCTGTAGTTCGAAAGCCGTAAAGGATAATTTGAAATTGTGAGTGTGCCAGGTTATATTCTTCATGGTTTCCTCTGTTACGAATATTGAACACCTTGATGGATCCCAATGTCATGTCATTCGAACTGAGTTCTCAGAGTCGTGACCTATTTCATCAGATCCTGGCTGTTTACAACGAAGGTTCAGATAACGGCCCCGTTAAACTCCTTCAGGAACAACACATAACTTTCTCCGAGTGGTCGGGACGATATTCCCCACGAAATATGTTTTGCCGGCTAATGAATTCGGATCGTCCGGGATGATATATGCGGAAATATGATACGGATGACGCGACGCGATTCTCGTTTTCCTGTTTTGAATAGCAAATTCAGAGATAGTGTATGAGAGTTGTTCTGCTTTGTTTCCTTGGGATAAAAGGAATTTGTAAGACTGTTTTTTAGGATTTTTCTGGGTTTTCACTACCAATATCTGAAACAGAACTATTGAAATTTACTTTTTTTTCTATGAAAAAACAATTTCTTTTCAATTTTAATTCCGCCCAAATTTTGGTGATTTTCGAAGATTTTACCAAACATAGTTTTCAGGATATGAGTTCCTATAAAAAATGGCTAGAAAAGAGCAGGATCTAGAACGTGGCGAAGAAGGCATTTGCTAAGGGCGCAAAATCAATTTGGATATTTCGCGAGCATTCTATTGTTTACTCCATGTAGTTCTTTTTCACAAGATAAAGCATATTGGTACTCGAGACCGTCTTCTCTGTTGAATCAAGGCATTTCATACCCATCGAATCTTCCAAATTAGCGTTGGCGGAGCTCTCTCGTCACCAACAAAAGTTGTAAGCTTGGTTCCGCAGGGTTCCGTATGGGGATCATTTATATCCCTCCTTTATACAGGGTGTTTTACAATAAACTGGACGAAAATATATAGCCGTGTAGATGATATTGGAAGAGTCATTTTGCTTTATGACATATACCCCGTTTTCGAAGCATAAGCGAGATACAGGGTGTTTAATGGCAACTTTGAGAAATATTCTGATAACTGTGGTGGGTTATGCGTGATCCGAAATAACGGTTTCTGGTAACATATCAGTATTTTTTGGTGCTTGATTCGATTGTGGATCCAAAAGGGGGAAAACCTGCATATTTGTTTTTTATTTTCGATTGCCAAAATGGATAGCATTGTTTCAATGTACTCGATTTTCTAAGATATTCCGTGAAATCATTCTTCCAAAATTCAAACTTAACTATTCTCACATGACCATAGTGAAAAAAAATTCACCCAATCTTGTTGAAATCTTTCAAGGTTGAACAATTCTTCATTCTGAACACTGATGTAAAAACAAACAACAAAATATCGATAGATTCCGCTCGAGGTACTTACATATTTTTTGCGAAAACTGGTAGCCTTACGGAGGCCAGAATTGAGCATCAAAAACCTTAAACTTTTATGGAAATCGAACTCTCTCCTCTTTCGGACTCTAGGGTCCCGTTACCTCTCGAGTATAAATTGGATTTAATCTGATATCATGAAAACCTGCTACCAAGCCACGGATTCAGTCTAAGTTGAGGATGTGTTCATCACGACTTTCGATTGTTTCCTTTCTTTCGGATAAACGCAAAAATTCATTTCAAATACTTGGAAAATAAGTGAGTTCAGAATAAACTGTCGAATTCGATGAACTACCGTTGCTTGGTAACGGACATTAATAATATTAAAATAAATCCAATGTATACTAGAGAGGAAATTTGACCCTACTGTCCAAGAGTTCGATTCCCATCAAGGTTTTTCTGAAAAAAAAATTTTTGTTGATGAATTCATATTTCAATCTTGGCTTATTCTGGAGGCTCATTAGGACAATTTTGGCCTCCGTAAGGCCACCAGAATTTTAGATAAAAATTTTTAAAATACTCCTGGCGGAATCTTTGGAAGGCTAGAAAATGAAATTCAATGGACATTTTTTATTCTGTTTTCAGACCAGTACTCGAAATGAAGAAAATTTCAACATTGAAAGATTTGAACAATTTTGGGTGAATTTTTTTCACTGTGGACAGGTGAAAAAAGTTCAGTTTGAATTTCAGATAAATTTTTTCACGAAAAATCTTAAAATATCGGGTAAATTGAAAAAGTACCCTCCAATTTAGCAATCGAAAATAAGAAATTTCAACTTTGCAGGTTTTCCGCCATTTCGGATTTTTTTTTACACCACGATTGAATTGATTAATATGACATACTGAGATCTTTATATGTTTGTCCAGTGTATGATGAAACTCCGTGGATTTCAAAAGCTGAACAAATTTCAGCTCGATCCGGAGCATTTTCGGAAATAATGGAAAGAAACGTAAAAGGTTTCGTTGATATTGCCTTATTATCGTTATTAATTTCAATTCACAAAAGAAATACCGCCTTGGTGACCAAATTGATCCTACGCGCAAAAGCTACTGACTTCACGTCCAAACTCTCCTGACATTAGTTATTCTTCAATATTTCAGATTCATTTTCGAGATTACTGTTGATAAATTTAGGCCTTTTTTTGCTTTCATATCATGATGTACCGAAGTACAGGAAATACACAATTGTTTGTACGTAAGCCATAAAAGCATGTGCTTCTCTCCAAATGAAGGTTAGTATCCAATCAGAGAGAACGCGGTATGGCGGTAATTTTGAACTTCGCATTGTGAGTGTGGTCTTTACTTCTAAATGGTGTGTCTTTGGTTCATACAGTCTCGAGATCTCGAACTGGTATATTTTTATTTAATTTTGATGAAACTAAGACTGAATTTCTCTATTTTAGATGAAAAACTGGATATTTATGTAATAGTAGGTATATTGGAAAATTTGTAACATGAAAGTCGGTCCTTTTTTTACGCACTTTGTTCTGAGGAACGATGTAAAGCGTTATTATTTTACCAACAATTCTGCAATTCTCGAAGTACGAACGGCAAATGGCCTTGAACGACTAGGTTTGGACTAACACGTAGTGATGAAAAATTTGCTTTTGAATTAAAATCTTATTGTCAGGCCGTTAACACTTTGTCTACAACTTATTTCGAAGGAGAACACTAGACTAGAGTATTTATTGAATATCCCGCTTGAGCAATCCCAATATAGAGCTAAATCCACCAAACAGTTTTGGGGATTTACAAATCTGAAATTATGGTGCTTTCCTATATAATTAAACTTGATAAATATAGTTGTAAATTTCATTAACAAGCTCAGAGATTCGATATTTGGTGAACAAAGATTAGGGCCTAAATATAAATAAAGGACGAATTCGTGAATAATAGGTATATAACTGGAATGGATGCAATGATAGTGTATCATCGGCCTGATGATTTAAATCATTTACGCCGAGATGATCATTGTGCACCAAAACTCTTACTCTACAAATATCGATTCACGTTGACCTACAGCCATCTATTGTGAACATAATAACTTTGAGAACAAACAACTACATAAAAGTTATAGAGCTGGGGGTTTGGAGCTCAAGTTATTAGAATTCATGAATGGGTGTGAAATCCACCTGTAGATTTCAAATACATAACATATTTATTAGATATAGATATATTCTACATTTCGGATAGAGCTGAAATATATATCTATAAAGATATACGATCTTGATGAAAATTATAACCATAATTATCAAGTTTCAATTTTGTGGACGCAGGGTTTTTTCGAATTTATTATTTAGGAAAACAACAATTATTTCAGGTTTGTGTATCCCCGAAATTAGTCAGAGGATTAAGCTCATTTACTCAACCGAAATATTCAGTATTATATTATATTCAGTATGAAAATTTCAATCCCCCCTTCTTCTCCTTCAAAAGTTACAGAGTGTTAATAGCCTGATGACAAACAGAATTGAATTCAAAAATAGATTTTTCATCATTGTTAGTCCAACCTATAGTCGTTCAAGATCATTTGCCGTTCGTTATTCGAAAATTGCAGAATTTTTTGAAAACGATAATGCTTTAAATTGTTCCAGAGAACAAGCGCGTAAAAAAAGAATCGACTTCATGTTACAAATTTTTCAATTATACATCATATACTTTTTACATAAATATCCAGTTTTTCGTCTAAAATAAAGGAATACACGGTCTTGGTTTCATAAAAAATCAATGAAAAATATCAGTTCGAGATAAAATATTGTATGTAACCAAAGACACACCATATAGAAGAGTCATCATTCACGTTGTGAAGTTCAAAATTACCGCCATTTCGTGTTTCCTCTGATTGGCGGATTCCAAGCTTCATGTCCCTGTTTCTAGTCGCATGTGTGGTAGGCTTGCTACTTCAGAAATTATTTTGGATTTGTTCAGGATTTATCCCAAGAACAAACCTATTCTGTGTTCACTGATTATACTTTTCTCACATTTCGGTATTGTAGATTTCCAATGTGACCTAAACTTTTTTCAAGCTATCGGCTGATTCATTTCCTTTTCATCGTTCAAATATTTCGATTACGAGCAATTGAATTTGCAGTAGAATGAAAAAGGGATTAGGGATAATTCTCTTGAATCTTCGAGCTATTTGAAGAAAAATATTGCTTATCGATGTGTTGAGATTCGCAGCGTTTTTCGGGATGGAATCATCAATGGGATGGAAAATTCACCGTAAATCAAATTGAGTAGGTATAACACTCTTCCGCTGAATCTCGAAATACGGAAAAATATCAATATGTAGGCTTCTACTACAGTGGCGACAATGGAGTGTTCAATTTTTGATTGGTCGGGTGCGCCACGTGACGCAAATTATTATTATTATATTTATTTGTCCATGCTACAATTAAAAATCACAGGTATGAATTTTTGCCATTGAAATATAATATGGCCTGTCAACAAAAAAAAAATATACATATATACATAAGTGCCTTAATTCACCTACATAATATAGAATCAATGAGATATCTACATAAAATACTGTAAAAAAAAACACATGCACATCAATAAATATGTAAACAATAGAGGCAGAAATTTTCAGTTCAAAAACTAGGTCAAGTCATTGTTTTTCCAGAAGCAAACTTCTCACCCTTTTTGTGAATAAGGGTAGGCTTAATGCTTTCACATGGCTAGGAAGCTTGTTATAGATTTTTAGGCATGTATGATTCGGAGCTTGTTGCGTTCTCCTTATACTTGCGTATGGAACAGTATAATTATTTTTTTCCCGAGTGTTATAATTGTGGTAGTCAGCATTTTTCGAGAATTTAATCTGGTGTTAGTGAACATATTTAACGCAAGCAATTATAAAATATACAGTGATGGTAACTATTCTTTCCTTCCCTAAATATTTTTCTACAGCTGTCAGTGATCTTCATTTGATATAGGGTCC
Source organism: Myrrha octodecimguttata (assembly GCA_958510865.1). Classification (NCBI taxonomy): domain Eukaryota; kingdom Metazoa; phylum Arthropoda; class Insecta; order Coleoptera; family Coccinellidae; genus Myrrha; species Myrrha octodecimguttata. The sequence continues at coordinate 35,387,449 of OY294056.1, forward strand.
TAATAGCACTTTTCTGTTTGATGAGATCTTTTCGAAAATCCGTACATTGTCCCCAGAGCGTATGTCAATTTTGCCGAGTTTATGTCTGATGTTTGCCTAATTTTTCTGATTAGGAAGATAGAATTTGACAATTTTTCACAAAGGTTGTCCATATGCTTGCCCCAGCTCAGTTATGGTTGAAACTCAAGTCCCAACAGAGATGAATCAGTAGGCACTCTGTTCGCGAACACTCGTATCTGGGTTTTGGTCGAGTTCATCAGTAATCCATTGGCTGAAAACCATCTCTGTGCGTCCATCTCGCTCAACTTTGTTTTTTCATGAAGTTCAGTTTTATTGAACATATCATTCATGAACAAAATGAAAAAAATTGGGCCCAAAATCGATCCCTGAGGGACGCCCTAATTCATTCTGTTAGGATCGGATCTGTTTCCATTCTATTTCATCGATTGTAGCCGATTCGTCAAATATGACTGAATAAGACTATGTGTCACTCCTCTAAGTCCATAATGTTGGAGTTTCTCCAGCAGTATTTCGTGACTGACGCTATCGAAGGCCTTACTCAAATCAATGAATGTCACTTCTACTTCTTCCGAATCATTATACGCTTCTAGCGCGGTTTCGAGTACTTCAACTATTGCAGTTATTGTTGACCTGCAACGCCTGAAGCTATGTTGTGCAGTGTGCAGTAGTGATTTGATTTCAAGGAAGTCAACTAGACGTTTCCTTCGCGTCATTTCGAATACCTTAGATGATACTGGCAGAACAGAAATAGGTCTATAATTTGAGTATTCTTTATTATTTCCACACTTGTGAATTGGAGTGACTATTGCTATATTGTTTTCCGCCGGAAAAATACCTTGATTGAAACAGTCATTTATAATTTCGCATAATGGTGTTTTTATATTTGGAATTATACATTTTACCAACTGAACTGTCATTCCGTAGTCATCTTTAGTATTTTTATTTTTATACTGTTTATCAAATCGACTATTTCATCCTCGGTCATAGGAGCGAGGAAAAATGAGTCTGCATTATTGGAATTAATTTTGAGGAGCAGATCAGTTGAAGCTTGCAAGGTCGGTCCAGCTCTTTCTGCTCCTTCCCTATGCCAGTGAAGTATTCATTCATTCTATCAGCTGAAAAAACTTCATCCGATGCACCTGGGTTATTTCACATACGTGTTTGTTGTTTTATCAGAACCCACATTGCCTTGAGTCTATTTTCAGCTTCTCTGATTCGTTTGGCATTCTTTGTTCGAACAGTGTGGTTTATGGCCTCTTTCAGCTTGGTCTTCAGAAAAAAGTAAAGCTCTCTACTGCTTTCATCTCCCCTTACATCAGCAATAATCTTAGCAGCATCAAGTATGCATCACATGTCATTTATCTTATTTGTTGTTTTATATTTCTTACGCTCCTTGATTTAAATTTTTTTCCAGGAAATCGAGAAATCACTTCGGGATTTCTCGATTTCGAAAACATTATATGTGGTTCAAAAACAACGAAATTTGACATATTTCTCCTCTTATGTTTCCGAAAGTGAATATCGGATCGAATTGGAATTCTTAACAGTGGAATTGGTTCATGGAGAAAAGAGAGCTCCAGTAGTAATACTAACATATAATTATTCCAAACATTCCCAACCATCAAAGTTGTCGTATAATTCTGATGATTCTCGACTTTTTCATTTTATAAGTATTATATTGAACTTTCTAGAATGTCAATTCATTTTATTGATGCTAAATAAATTTCAATCTGTTGTGGACATCTCAAGTATTTTATAAATATATCACGAAAACGTTTATATGACCGAATTATAAAATATCTTATAAAACTGTTTCTATACTATTTCTTCAGGGATCTATAATTAACTTATAAAACATAAATATTTATACAATTGAATTGTTTTTTAGTGGGTTTATAACATTTTCCTACGATATTCCTGCCTTCAGTATAAATCCATTAAAAAAATGTTTCAAATTTACTTTGTATGAAGTTACATTATCGTTTTATAAAATAACTATCACCAACAGTATGCTTTTATAAGAAAATTTATTTTTTCGTGATCGCACATTTTATTATAGTATTGTATTCCATTACGATAATCGAATATGGAGTGCATTTTGATTTAATATTCGATATCTTTAAAATCTACAAATAAAATTGAAAATTATTTCCGATTTCGTTGGAGATGCCCACTCACTTAATGGAGAAAAAACAATTCTAACCCCACTTTTCCTGTAACAGCTGCGTTTGTTATTATTATTCTATTTTCCATGACGATAATGAAATATTATCTGAATCGAATTTTGAGTGAGGTTTTATCGAAATAATAAACATCTTAAAAGATTTCATGAAAATCTATATCTGAAATTGAATGTTATAGGCATTTGATTACGTCGAGCATGTCCACTCAATAGTGTTGAGAAAAAAATATGAGGGGTGGTACTTCTAATCAATCTAACCACACTTTTCCTACAACAGTTGGGTTCGTCATCATTAATTTATATTAATGCCGTAAGGATAATAAAATATTATCTGTATCGAATTTTGAGTGAGGTTACGACCAAAGAATCAACATGTTTGAAGTTTCCGTGAAAATCTATTAATGGAATTGGAACTCAATCTTGATTTTGTGAGACATATCCATTCACTGGAGTTTGGGAAATGTATGAAAATCAGAAGTCAGAGCGTGCTTCTGATTCTAACCACACTTTTTCTATATCAAATCAGCTGTAGCTGTATGTTTCCATTAGTCACTAAGGCGATAGTGTTGAATATGTTTCATAGCAGTTGTATAGTAGCTAAATTATTACAGAAAGCTTTATGAAGATACAAAACTATTTTATAAGATGACGCCATTAAAGATGGCAGTATTTATGATGATAAAAAATGACGAATTTCAGTACATTCAGATGTACTGAAATTTGCATCCGTGTTGATATTTGAATCACCTAAGAAAAAAATTGACTTGATAATGATGTTTCGCCAACATTGGTTCATATTTCGATGAAAAAAAATTATAAGACCCAGGAAGAATTTTAATGTTTTGTTCATTTATTAATGGAATACGTTCGAAAATTGGAAGCGCGTTTATGATATAGTAATATGATGCTTTATTTCACAATGAAATTTAATTCGCATCAATATTTTCGTTCCCCATTTCGAGAACTATGACTCTTAGTGCATTAACGTATAAATAAACTGGATTCTGCTAATATATTTTCCCATCGACTGTCATATTCCGAATTGTTTCTTGCAACTGAAAGAAATGATTAAAAAGTATTTCGATTCTTTAAATAACATTCCAGATTACTGTTTTATTTCAGAACAGGCATGTGAAAAAACCTTATGAAGTTCCTATAAGACAGTTTTAAAGCTGCTTTATATTTTTCTTGTAACTTTCACGACAGGCTTTATAAAATCTCGAGGGTAGCAAAATTGTTTTATAAAATGTGCCAATTTTGTATTTATAGTTATTTTTTAAACGGATTAGAAACATTTCCGAGAATACAAATATTATATAAGCATTTGTTTGAAAACGTTTCTGCAACAGTTATAAAATATGAAATTGCTAGTTGGGTTGTTGTTCAATACTCAGTCTAAGGTTTGTGCCAAAAAAACTTTTTCATCGAATGTTTGATAAATTTCCAAATAAACATTTTTTTAGATTTTCTGAATAGATCTACACGAAATTTCGCTTTTGGTTGCGCGTTGGTTTTCCAAAACTGTTTACCAAGTTTCGATCTGATCCATTCAGTACTACATGAGATATCGGGGATTTAACCTCACAATTCCAAATAGATTTAACTCCGAAGCAATTCGACTGATTACACACGTTAACCAATCTAATCTGAGAGTTTCGAGTCTCTAGGTTGTATCCTTCCAAAGTTTCAATTTGACATACAGGATTGAATTGGACCACAGATTTTCCTTCAGAGTGTCCAACCCGACCATTTTCGGCTGACTATTCGAGAATTACAGATATTGTGACGAAACGATAACGCGCTGTTCCCTAGAAAACATCAAGAAAAGCACTGACGTAAAGTCAGCAGCTTTTACGCGCTTGTTCACATTGCGAAATGGTGACTTGGAAATTTCAGTGGAATTTCAATGAAATATAAAAATTTTCAAAAAAAAAATTTTTTTTTCAAATTTTTCCATGAATAATTCTTCTTATTGACAGTGTTCATCTTCCAACCAAGTTTCATTCCGATCAGATAAACATTTTTCGAGTTATTGAAAAATCAAAATTTCAAATGGCTGTAGCACAAAAACCATTCGGCAGATTTAGCCCATTGACGAACTTAACCGTGATATTCAGAATCTCAACCTAACCTGAAAATTTCAAGACTCTAGGTCCGTTCTTTCGAGAGTTACAGCGCACACGGCCGTCGGACGGATAGAATCAATTCTGACCACAGATTTTTCATCAGTGAGTCCAACCTAGTCGTTTGAGACCAATTTCGACTCCCCAGAACAGGCACGTAAAAAGCGCGGTGAAACTATGCTAAGATATAATTTTACGATGCTCGGCCAGTTTTGTCAGGTCGAAACACAAGCGGAAAATGAGAATTATTATCATTTTATTTCAATTAGATTTGAACAATAATTTTAAAGTTGAATAAGGGAGACAAGTTTTGGCAAAAGAATATGTAAGGAGATGATTTATAAAAAGGAATTCGGTAATACATTCAATCTTCAAACGGGCACAGAAAATATGAACGGCATGTACATAAACTTGATTAATGAGAGCTGATGTGAATTCTTTTCTTGTATGTTAGATGATATGTGGACTAGTAGAGAGTAAAAGTCACACCAACAGTCAACCAAATTATCTATTTTTCGCCCACAATGTTTGTGAGTTTAAAGCCGTATTATCGACATACACAAATGATGATCAGTGTGTTATTTTAGTCGTGTGGCTATGTAGACTTTCATGATTCATTTGCCTGAGCAAGGTGGAAAATAAACTACCGAAACGTCACCTTACGATTGATGATTTCATTTGGTTCCTTCGGCCAAAAGCCCTCACTTCATCAATTATTTTAAAGTTTTGTATTTTATATTTTTTGTAACAATGATTAGAAGATAACTTATATCAATTCATTAATAGGACACTATTCGGTCAATCTGGCCTTTCAGGGTAAAGAAATACCAGAAAGGAAAAGGACCATTAATTAATTCATCATTATTTCTATTGTATTCTTCAGAAATGTTAGTCCACGATTATTACTATATTATACTATATTTATGGCACCATTTTTGAATGAATTTCACTATGCAGTGTTGCGACTCCTACTACTGAGACAAAATAATTTGCGCAATATACACAAATTTTTTTTACTCTCGAAATTGTGAAGTCTCGAATCGAGAGCAAGAAATTGTCTTCGAATGCATCATTAATTTTGTTGCTTTGATGTTGATAAATTTTCTGAAATTTTTATCATTTCATTTCTATGTAAGACAACCAAAATTTGTCAGAAACACTTCTAATCCCACTGTATATATGAATGTACCCTTTCTACAAACATTGATTGAGTGGAACTCAAAAGTTCGCCCAAAGTTAAAAAGAAAATTATAAACCGAAGACTGAGCCCTTTGAACAAACACATTAATTCAATTCCTCTGACGAAAAAGGAATTTTTCAAGCGTTTTGTACAGGAAAATCAATATTTCCTCTGGGTTGGGAGAAAGCGGAATTGCAGTTTGTTTGCTTGAGTGAATTTAAAGGAGGGAATTACTCCATATATTCGATGTGTAACATACGAGTACGTGTTGATTTTATCTTGTTGAATGTATACCTACTCAGGGTGCAACTGAATTGGTTTAATTTTCGAAGTCTTTCTTCAAACGAGGACGAAAAATAAGTAGATTGTAAAACATAGAACGTGAGCGAAGCTCGTCCTCATGAAGACGTCATGTCAACCATGATATTTCTGTCAACTTTGGTTACTTTCGAATGACCCATGCTTAAGATGGATCTTAATTAAAATTGAGTTCTATAAACCTATTATTTACTTGAGTGGGACGAATTTGTTTCACCACTGAATCAAATATTAAACCTTAGGGACCGATACTTTGAATAAAGTTTAGCTGTTCCTGAATTTCTCACAGGGTATATTGAAAGACTCTTGGGGTGGATTACCGAAGGACGATCGTTCAATCCTTTCTGGAGAAGCTGTGACGTGTAGTCGGCAGCTTTTACGCACATCTACTTAACGTATTGGCAAATTATTAAAAATAATCAATAAACAGGGTGTATATTTGTAGGTACATTAATTTCAATCATAGATTCCTCCAATCAAATAAAACACTTTTCATTCATTTTCATTTGCCATTTTTCCAGATTCGGCTCAAGTTAAAAGTTATAAGCATTCAAATATTTCTCAATGTGTTAATATACACCTCTGTGCTTTGTTTGCAAGTTCACCACAGATGTCTCTTACGGTGATCTGTTTTGGAGAATAACCAATCCAAGGTTCGCAATTCAAAGAAGAGATTGAGAAAACTCATTTACTCACTTGATTCTTATGATTTGGTGCTTTTTGCGATACTATCGCAAGGAAAACAGTTCACTACACTGGACTTGAAACACTGATCTTCAACTTGATGTTCATGTAACATCCAATTTCATTCCACTATAAGATTATACACAATTCCATCCTCGCCCATTCTCATATTGAAAACTCCATAATTACACTTTTTTCACGAAATGTATGAATGAATTATATAAAATCAATCAACTAACCTAAAAACACTCTCTAGAATAGGAATTGGTTAACGTAGAAGAAAGAGCTCCAGTAATAATAAAGTGTGTTTCCGAAGTCGTGGCAGTGTTTGTAATCTGCAGCATCGCAGATGGAGCGACCTGATGCGACAAGGGGATGAACGTCATGCACATCGATCAAAGTATTCTGCACTCGAAGGTGGGATTCGCAATATGCTCCTGGAAGATGGCGCGCTCTGTACGTAGTTATACTGCAGTTTTCCATCTGAAAGGTGACAAGTATCTAGATTCCCTACTCAGAGGTTTTATCCAAGGTAAGATGGCCTGACGATCAGTAATAACTGTGGAACAGCTGTAGTAATCCTCCTTGGGTCCATTTCTTCGGTGTAGATGTTTTGGTTGATTGTATGATTAGATCTGATCAAGGTGGAATATTTGTTGATTTCTCGATAGAGTTACACTCACGTTCTAAATATTCAATTTCATTCAAATAGTTAGGGAATAAAACTGAACTATTGTATTGTATTGTTGCTGATTTTCTAGGTTCCACTGTGGAGGAACCCCTCAGAAGCTAATGCTTATGCGAGTTAGGAGATCAGGTGTGTTCTGTGTAGGGTTTGTTACTATTCCTTGCGCCACGTTAGGAACAGCACTGTCAATTGTTTACCCAACAGCGAATGGTTGGACGGTCCCCTGAAAACCGGAAAAACTCTTTCCCGGCCAAGGGCTTGAACCCCAAACCTCACGATCATGGGGCAAGCGCTCTAAACACTGAGCTACCGCCGCATACTAAACTATGTTCGGGATATTATCAGTTATAGTTGGTCGACAACATTTTGAGCATTTATTGTATTTGAGTCGATTTCAGATGGATCAGTTGACTAGTGTAGGCCAGGCGAATATTGTCATGGATAGATCCACCTTGTTCAACAGATCCGTTGAATCAAGACCTAATAGTAGTTTTAGATTATCCCTTGTTGCAAAATTGCGAACGAGATCCTTGTAAAATAATTTCTTCGATGAGAATTCCATTGCGAATACAATAATATTCGAAATTTCGTGGGCATCTGTTACTAAATATACAATCTAAGAAAAGTCATAGGAAAAGTAGCATTGCTTTAAAAAAAAAACATCTGTGATGACATTATCTCAAATTTGAGACATGCCATATAAGATTTTCTGAAATCGGAAAGAGCCTAATTTGAAACACGAATCCGAGCATATTCAATACAAAAACAATGTTACTGGTTTACTGAATCTCATACAAGTTGGAGATTCGCACTGCATGAGGATCATTCATTGAACATTGAAATATTTGAACATGAGATAAAGGATTATCAATGACGATTTCAATCTGCTTTTTCCTCTTCTTATCAAATACAAAAAATTCCATGAACTCACCTTCTTTGGCCAAAAATGCAATTGCTTGATCCATACCTCCTCCCTGAGTTCCAATGAGATTTTCTGCTTTAGCACATAATTCCGCTATTTCTGTCTTACTAGGAGAAGACTGCAAAGAAATAAAATATTTTCATATCATCATATAATATGAATCATTGTAACCAATGAAAGCATTAGCGCCATATTATCACTTCAGGTTTGTAAGTTGTACGTTCATGACCTACACTAACTACAGTAACTCCACTGACTTCCAATTCTCAGTGCAGCTGGGTAGTAACATAATGTTTGTAGTAAGTGGAGTTCAATCTGTTCTACGTTTTTGACAAAATACAAATATATGATTGATTCTGTTACGCAAATCCGATATGACAGAAATCTATGCTTTTGGTTTATTTTTTGATAAACCTTGGTAATCGACCAAAAAAAAATAACCACCCTGAAAATTTTACAGTTCACATTGTGAAGTATGCTGATTTGAATGAACTAATAAAAAAAATACGTCCGTCCGCCGTCCGTTGTACAGGGTTTTTCTGTGAAAGTACTGAACCGAAATCCGTGAAACTTGGTAGTCGTGTGTCGCTCGGGATTGATCCTCCAAGCTTTTCAGCAGGGTCGGTGCACCCTAAAGGCTCAAAATTGGTGGTTGGAGGGAAAAAAATTATTTCTCGAAAACTTACCACCGAAGTTTCATGAAACTCTGAACGTTGATTACTGTTGTATAACTCAAACTAAAAATTGTCACCCGAATGATTTCCGACCAATGGTCGGAGTTACAAGCAAAACGCTGCAAATTTCCAATAATCCCAAAAATGAATAATCGCATTCGATTCTAAGATTGGAATTCTGTGGAATAATCCGTTATTTTTCCATTCAGAATCTTATATCTAAAAGAAGATTGAAAAGATTGATTACCAAGTTTTCAACAGATATCGAGAAATTTTCAACGGATTCCGTTTATTTTTCTATGAACACAATGTGCTAATAAAATTTCCTCATGAAGCTCATTTATATCTTAAATAAAACTTATATATTACTCATGAATCATTGGTTTTTTACAACAGAAAAACCAATTCCATGAAAAAATTCATTTGAAACATCGAAATCTCAATGAATACTCTTGTATTGCTGAATAACACTTTTTTATGCAGAATGCGAATTAAGTACCGTCATTCAAATTGATAAAGATCTCCAAAAAATTCTGATGATTTCTTCAATTTTGGTTTGCGCAGTACAATTATTATCGTCAATATGTGTAAATCCGGTACTGGTTTCAATCGAAATCCAATATTTTTCTTACTGAGGGTTCAGAATGGGGGTGAATATAAAAGATAATGAGCATTATATGATAAAACAAATTGGAGGATTTATGCAAAAAAAATCAATAAGAAACCGGAAATTTCATCAATTGTAGAGAATACTAAGAGTAGGCGCCTTAGACTAATGTAGGAGCCGATGATCCACCTCGTTTTTTTTTTATGATGCAATTTTGGAAAACTTCAATTTTTCCAGCCAGGTAGGAATTGAAATAAGAAAAGAAATTAAACAGTTTGAGAAATTGCTCGCCAATATCGCAGTTTTGTGAATGAATATTCCGAAATGCAAGAGGCCTGATACTGCTGCTCGTATTTCAGAATTTTCTTCAAAAAAACTTCGAATCACTCTATAATATTTACTATAGCCAATATTGGCGGACAATCTTAAAAGTTGTTATATTACATTGTCAAACTTCTCACTCGGAGTACTCGCGACGATAAAAGTGTGAAATATATCGCTTCAGAATTTGCACAATAAGCTTGGAAAATAATAAACCTTTGTGTAAAATTTGCAGCGTTTCTTTGTTTTCGCTACCATGTGAGGTTAAGTTGTCACGGAAATTGATTCTGATCGTCTAAATAAAGCAAATAAACGTTGAAAAAATGTGGACTATTTCAAGCCAGTGAATGCTCTCAGAAATAACAGCAGATGTCCATGATGATGATTCACGCATAACGCACTACCATTACTCAAAACTAGCACAAAAAAAAACTCACTGCACCCATAATCAAGTTCAAGTTTACAATGAAATAGTATAATTGGACCATCGTATAAAAAAAATTTATACAATGATTGGACCTACTGTAGTAAGTGTAGTTCATGCAAGTACAACGAACAAAAGTCCAGTGGTATTCTACAATCTCAAGCCTGTTTAAAACCATAAAAAATTCCAAGAAATAATTCAAGCAATGCATGCACCAACTTGAAGTTAGAAGCTTTTCGAGCTCGTTCAAACTCGTAGCAACATTCAGATATTTATTTTTATTGCCGACCTAACCGCTGTATGTGAACACAATAACTTCCGTAGATATACCCCTTCGAAATTTTATTTTCCCTATATATCCGAAAATACAGATCGATTCGAATTGAAATCCAGTGCTCCCTTGAAAATGGCGACTTGAAGGTTCATGCAGAATTAAGTGTGGATTGAGAGATCACCAAATTCGAAATATTTGAAAAAGTATTTTTATTTAATGAAACTTATCACGAAATTTCGCACAAATTTGCGAATCAGCTACTGCCAAGTTTCAACATGATCCGATCAGTCATCTTTGAAGTATATCGAAAGTAATAACCATACCCAGGAAATTCTGCATGGAGCTCAAGCTCTCATTTTTCGATCAAGTAGGTACTAGATTTCAATTCGATGTTGTATTTTGGGAGATAATGGAAAAATGAAATTTTGAATGCATACTACGGAATCATTGGGCAAATTTTACGAAACTCTAAATCGTTTCTCTCGCAGGAGTTATTGTTTTTAAGGGTTTCCTAACTGCTGTTTGTGAACACAATAACTTGATACTAAGAGCTTTAATAATTAATTGTAGGGTAATCTTTGAGTTCGATAACGAAGGCCAAATTCAGGAACAAATGTCTGTAATTTTCGATGATTGAGCCGAAAATGGTCTCAAACGACTAGATTGGACTCACTGATGACGTATACAGTGTCAAAATCGATTCTGTCCGGCCGGCCGGCTGGCCGGCCGTGGACACGATAACTGTCGAACGATGTGAGCTAGCAACTTGAAACTTTCAGGGTAGTTCGCGCATTGAAATGCCGCGGTTGAGTTCGTTAATGGGCCAAACCGGTCAAACAGTTTCGGAGATATAGCCACTTGAAATTTTGAAGTTATTCATTTTTTATTTCATAAACTACTTGAGCGATTGGATTCAAACTTGGCAATTAGATGGAGTATAACGACGCGCAACTTTGCGCCGAATTTTGTCAAGATCATACTGTCAGTAAGTTTTTTTCCAAACAATATTTTTTTTCGGAAACCGTTCATCATATTTCCTCCCGATACCTTTGTTTTCTTCGGTATAACTCGAGAAATACTGATTCAATCCTGATAAAACTTCGCAGCTAGTTTGAAGATGCTGAGATACAACTTTATGCAAAATTTCGTGATGATCGTATCCTAAGAACAATTTGAAAAAAAAAATTCTGTCATTTTCTTATCATATATTCCTCATTAAATTCTGTATGAACCTTCGAACTGTGATTTTTCGATGAAGTACTGGATTTCGATTCGATCTGATCTGTATTTTTCGAAATTTTGGAAAAATAAAGTTTTAAATGGGTTTTTCTGCGGAATCATTGGGTGGATTTTACTCATTCACGAATTCGGCCTTCGTAATTAAGGTCCAAACCTTCTTTACAAATATCGAGTTTCTAAGTTGTTCGTTTCGGAAGTTATTGTGTATACTGTAAACACAATAACTTCCGAAAGAAACGCCTAAGAAACTCGATGTTTGTAGAGTACGTTTGGGGCTTGATTACGAAGGTCGAATTCGTGAATGGGTAAAATTCGCCCAATGATTCCGTAGATATACCCATTCAAAATTTTATTTTTTCAATATTTCCAAAAATACAGATTAGATCAAATTGAAATCCAGTAATTTATCGAAAAAAAATCGAGAAAAGCACTGCCGTGAAGGCAGCAGCTTTGGCGCGCAAGTTCAAATTCGTTGTCGAAGCGGTCATCTACATTAAACATGCTTTTCTCGATTTTATTCAATTTTGACTCGAAGGTTTTTGCTGAATTTCGTTGCAATTCTCACGAAATTTTGCGTTAAGTTGCACATTGGTATTGTTTAACCAGTTAAATAGTTTCAACCTCATCGCTCTAGTACTTCTTGAGATATAGAGGGAAATATCCCCAAAGCTCCAAATAGAAACAAAATTTGACATATTTTATCCCATATGTCCGAAAATAAATATCGGATCCATCTCTCGTTTGAGACCATTTCCGGCTCAGAGCTCGAAAATACCAGACATTTTGGAGGAATAGTAACGCGCTGTCCCAAACCAATCGGTTGAAAAAATGTTTTCTTGATAGCTAGATTCAGGGGAATACTTCTAACAATTAAAAATACATGAAGATACATATAAAGATACATGAAGAAACTCATCTGAGCTCCGCTCAGCGAATATGATATCGAAATTTGGTCGACGCTCAACTCTTTTCATTTCATTCATTATGTTATTCCCGGGAAAATTATCGAATTCAAAACAAAAATTGATTTTTCATGGAAGGCTGAAAAATATCCATGCTCCGCAAAGATCTTCCGCGAAACCACGAGCCTGAAAGAATTCTGCGTAACGATGATTAAGTACCCAAACATTATTCTTATTTAATGGACAAACTGAATTATAATACTAATTTCTCTAACAAATCATCTGACGCCGAAAGCAAGGCTCTCCCCAATTTGATTAATAGAATTAGTCTTTTACATTCCTTCCCAAAAATTTCAAGGAACCTCTACCTTTCGATATTCTACTACTCAATCCGAAAATGTAATAGATGGCAGCTTTATATGTTTGTTGTCGCCATTAGCGAATTGAGAATTCATCAGATTCCCTTACATTATATTTCATTTCAATCGATACCGCTTCTTATGATTCAGGAAAAAATGGTATCGAAAGAAAATTCTTGAAGGCTATAGTATAGAACGTTCGATTCTCCTTCCATTTTAACGCGCTTGTTCTTGAGACAGCGCGTTGTCGTTTCGTCTCATTGCCTGTAATTTTGGATTTTTGAGCTGAAATTGGTCTTAATCGGCTAGGTAAGACTAACTGATGGGAAATCCGTGGTTAAATTCAATTATGTCCGTCCGGCAGCCCGGTCGTGAATGCTCTAACTTCCAAAGAAAGGACCTAGAGTCTTGAATATTTCCGGTTTGAATCGTAGTCTAAATATCTCCATTAACATAAAATGACACAAGGACAGATAGCTATCGATAAGTCGACATATATTCCACCATGATCAATGCTTATCATTCACTCAACCGAAAGATCTACACCGAAGAAGCGGTGTTCAAGGAGAATGGTTACTGCAGTTTCATGGTTGTTACTGATCTTCGAACCACCTCACCTTGTAAACCGCAGAAAAGGACTCTAGATACTTGTGGTTTTCTCACCGAACCGAACATCAGTCAAATAATCGTCAATGGAAAAGAGCTCCAGATTTATAATGAAAAAACATGACACAAGTCAACAGTTTTTCTCAAAAAATTTTGTTGACTTATCGGCAGAACCATCATTTGAATGATCTCGAATAGGTTAGTTATTGGGTGAAATCGGACGAACACTTTCGGATTTATATAAATACTAAATTTTTAGGTTGAGCCCTCCATATTTCATGAAGTACTCATCAGATGAAACTACGTTATTCGTTCTAGAACACCAACGCGCAAATTTTGTGTGGATCTAGTGGTTGGAAACTGTTGAAAAAAAATGTTCGAAAATTTTTGATTGTAGAAATTTTTTTTTCTTTTGAAAATGTTGATAATATTTCAACGGAATTTGATGAAAGTCGCAGACTTAGTATCCAACAATAATGTTTTGAATATCTATTCGATCGGATTTTCACCTTCAGGGATATAAGGTGAACAATTCAGCAAATTTCGATATTTGGAGTTTGGACGTTATTTACTCAATATCTCAAGAGAAACAGGTGTGAAAGATGTTAAAAAAAATCATTCGCAATTTCCACCTTTTTGTTGAAAAATTTTTTTTGTCGAAGTCGATACTGAATAACAACATTGCAAATTCGAATGTGATCCAAAATTGATTTTCGGAGATATAGAGGAAAATATGTCAAATATCATTGTTATTTGAAAATGCAGGGTTATTTCCCAATATCTTTGGAAATACAGATGTCATCAGATTGAAACCTCATAATCAATTGAAGAATATTTACGTGCAACATGATGCAAAATTCCGTGTGGATCTCATTATTTCCAAAGAATCATTATTTGACTCTCGATAATATTCCAATGAAATTTAGTACACACCTTGAAGTCGATAATGTATGATATGTTATATCATGCACGTTTTTATTCAAAATTTTGAGGCTATTCCTCAACATTTATTCTTTATTATTATATTTCCACGCAAAATTACGAAAAAGGTGTCAAGGTGAGAAAGACGGAAAAATTTTTTTCGCGAATTTTTCAAATTTTTCTCAGAAAAAATTATATTTCAGATACCATCAATCAGGCTGCAATCAAATTCGGCATAAAATTTGAAGTTAGTAGTCAGCAAGGGGGCTTCACATCTCAGTTTGATCGAATATTTATTCAAGAGATATCGGATAAAAAACATGTAAAATTTTGTTTGAAATTTTTAGGTTATTCCCTCAATGATTCAAGAACAACTAACGCGATCAGATTTAAACTTCTTAGATAGGTGCATAATTCCGATGCTCAATTTTTAGCAAAATTTCCCCAAGATCGTCAAGGCAGATAATTGAAAAATTTTTTAATTTTGAAAAGTTTATTAGTCCACAAACAATTAATCAGGTTCGGAAGAAATTTAGCGCATACCTTGAAGTCACTATTCAAAAAGAGTAATAAGAATTTCAGTCGGATCGCATTTCAACCTTCGAATAGGTATTCATATATAAATACAAATTGTCAATTTTTCTGGTTATTTCCCAGATATCGATGTTATTTCCGAAATAATTCAGAAAATTTCGATCCGATCATGATGAAACTCAATAAAACTCAAAATATTTCATAGTTGGCGCTCGGCGCTCTACTGATTATGGTCCTCACGGCGCATGAAGCTTCAACCTGTATTCGGCCCTCGTAACTGAACTTCAAACCTCCAAGGCAAGATTCTTCCGAAAGTTATTCTGTTCACTATCGGAGGTCAGACCAGTCGTACACACAATAACTTCCGATAAAAACGACTTGGAGATATTTGAGGAGTAGGTTAACTGTTTGATTGCAATATTAACCGTTTTTCCTTCAATAGTATTCATACAGAAGGTTTTTGAAGGGATAAAAATAACATCTATTTCGCCAAATCCCGAGGGTTTCGAAAAATTTCGAATAACACTCGATGCTTTGGTTCCTTCCTCCTTCGTCATCAAACAGAAGAGAAAACAGAGGAAATTTCAAGTAGAAAAATCCATATTCTGGAAATTGCTAAGTCCCGTCATTTTTGCTATTGACGGGTAAATTTTTTTGCATATAATCCATCCATCATATCATTTCATACTTCTGCGCGGCATGTTATTGAAAAGCTCTATTACTTCTGAATACGACAGTCGAATACATTTGGGTTTTTGCCATTCGCCGGCCCCTAACTGAATGTTAGCTCTCGGCGTTGCTATGATATTGCCCTGTATGCCGGGAGGTAGGGAGCTAGGCAGATCAGGTCCACTCGATCGCCCTAGATCAGGACCTTCATACAATAACCGGTTCCTGCCAGCTGGGTCCTGGATATTGGGAAGTGTAATATACCTTTGAATCTAACAAATGCTCAAACTGGATCCAGCCAATTTCCATATGTTACAAATTTTCCCAAGCTTTTGAATCACATTCTAGAGCATATCGAAAGTAACCTCAACTAGAAAAGAGCTCTGTTTTCTTTCCAATGCGATTCATAGGTTGCTCAAAATGATATACAAGTTTAACGTTTTGACATATGGGATGGATAAAAGTTCAGATATTATTTCACTACATTCAAATTCTTAATAGGACTTTTTGAAGGTTACGCGAGGGATCTAGATTGAATGCGAATGCTAATGCATCGTCCCTCCATAGAGGTGACCTCTTGGAAACCAGTTCCCACTTCAACGAGCCCTGCAGGGTTATTGGTCCTGATAAAGAGCTAGGGTCTCTAAAAAAACAGGCTTCTTGTACCTGAAGATCCCACATAGTTCACCGATGACTCTGTGATGTCCGCAAGGACTGGTGCGGAGATTGTAGGACCTTGTTCAAATCCGTCCATTTCCGTAGGGAGGACCTGCTGTGGGCAGAGCTGTATGCATTTCTAGTCTGCACGCTGGAGAAACTTTTGTGAGCTCATCTATAGATGTTGTAACAGTCAGAAAATACTGGAGCCCTTTATGAGGACAAGGACAACTCCTACCCAGTAGAAGAATGCAGGGAAGCTGTACTTGAGCTGGGCTTAGTAAATATTTTGGAAGTTTTTCGGTGTCCAGTACATGCGAAGGTCCCTGGTAGAGAAAAGTAAGACACACTTGCTACGCGGGAAACCCAATCTGCTCCAAAACAGGCGTTTCTGATTTGTCAGGCTCTTTTTCATTCGATATCTAGACCAGAAATTCTCATCTGAATGGAGCCTAGGTCCAGTCTCAGGTAGTCGAGGCTTCTCATTGAGAGACCGCCCTCTGAGCCTAAGGTCAGAAGATACTGGTGCATTTACTAGTCACCTGTTTAAATATCATTTGAAGAAAATGAGATGGACTAATCATTGCCTTTGCAGCTGGTACAGAAGCAGGGATGAAGAAAAGACACCTAGGAAACCCAACTTTCACCATTCCTATGACAAGAAAGACTCCTCTCTGTAGACTCGTAGCATTATCGTCGGTGAGTGCTAGGGTGCATGTCTCTTCAACTACAAACGGAAGAACAATGGGCCTAAATGCCCCATTTGAATCCAAGGAAGGCAGCGTATGGAGTGTGAAAAGAACTGATGTGAAATATTGACATCAACCTATTCACGTATATCCCAATTCAGTAGGATTATTAACTGACGATTAAATATTTAAATTCAAAGAGTTCATAAGAGAATTAAGATAGGAGAAGATTCGCCCCATATTTCCCGCCAATCGTAACGTTTTTATCGTGCCTCAGGGAAAGGAAAATTGAGAATTTTACCGGGCGTGACGGGCGAGATACGTCGTTAAACGAATTCATCCTCACGAAAAGATTGCGCAAGGTTTATATCCACGAGATCACTCGTAAATGACGTAATTAAAGCGGCTAGACCATGATATCGAGCTTGAGAAATGGAAGCGTTCCTTGTGTGTGGTTTCAGCAAAAATGGTTGAATATGTATAAATCGATATTCGAGATTTTTTGGTCCCATATTTTAATTCCAACTCTCTTCACTGAAATCTTCAGTTCAATCGGGTTTGGTGCTCCCATAAATATTCAGATGGGATCGATCCCAAGTCCTGCAAGTCATCGATTCATTATTGTCTTATCGAACAATTTAATTTCTCTTGCTCGTTTATTATTGCCGTTTGGCCGGAATGTATTTTATTCTTCAACCCGAACCAAAAATTTGTGCATCATGGACAGAGCTATCAGGACAAAACATCTTAGTTACTCATTAACTTAAGTATTTACCCTATTTTCTGACGACGAGTATTTTAGATAGTACTACTTTTCAGGAAGAACTATATCTTGTTATTTGAATGACTTATTAGCATACCAAATAGAATATTGAGTAGCGAGGACGATAAGGACATTTTACCGAACGAAGACAATAGTTTGAAGAGGGAGCGCTGCGGCGACTCCAATTATTGTCTGAGATCGGTAGTCGTTAACGTTCGAGAAAATTATAACGTTTTCTGCACGATAGACACACTTTTTATTCAAACTAGAGAATAATTATCCAAAAAATTTAAATAGACTTTCGTCGTTGTGTAGGAAATAAGGGAGGCCGTTGTTTTGGTGATAAAGGCTTATTGATTGTCAAAGTTACAATAACCAACTGAATTTGCCCATAATATAATTTAATAACCTATAGAATAGCACTGCCGTGAATGCAGCAGCTTTTGCGCGCATGTTCAATAGAGATCTCCATTTTGGCAACGAATTAGTGTAGTGCTTTGCTAGTTTTTTTCGATAAACTAATGACTTTCAATTCGATCTAATCTGTCTTTTTGGAAATATTGGAGCAATACAATTTTGAATGGGTATATCTACGGAATCAATGGATGGATTTTACCCATTCACGAATTCGACCTTCTTAATTAAGACCCAAACGTACTCTACAAATATCGAGTTTCCTAGTTGTTTCTTTCGGAAGATATTACATTTACGGTCGGTCGGCCTTGATGACGAATGCCGAATTGGTGAATGAGTGAAATCTACCCAATAATTCCGCAGATATACCCTTTCAAAATTTTATTTCTACAATATTTCCAAAAATACAGATTAGATCGAAGTGAAATCCAGTATTTTATCGAAAACCTAGAAAAGCACTGCCGTGAAGGCAGCACCTTCTGCTCGAATGTTCAATGGAGATGGCCGCTTTTTTCAAAGAATTTTAACATGCGCGAAAGCTGCTGCCTTCACGGCAATTCTTTCCTAGGTTTTTTCTCTGCATTACTGGAAATCAATTCGATTGAATCTGCATTCTTGGAAATATTGAGAAAATAAATTTTTGAATGGGTATATCTACGGAATCATTGGGCGGATTTTACCCATTCACGAATTCGACCTTCGTAATCAAGTCCCAAACCTACTCTACAAGCAGGATTAAACCTCAACTACGAAGGCCGAATCCGTGAATAGGTAAAATCCACCCAATGATTCAGCAGATATACCAATTCAATTTTTTTTCCCCAATATTTCCAAAAATACAGACTAGATCGATTTAAAATCGAGTTATTCATCGAGAAATGACAGTTCGAAGGTTCAAACAGAATCAAATCAGAATAATATGATCAGATTATCACAGACTATTGAATATTTGAAAAAAAAATTCGAATTTTTTTTCAAATTGTTCTAATGACACGATCATTACGAAGTTTTGTACAGAGTTAACGATTAGTATTTTCAAGCTAGTTAACAAGCTTCATTGGGATTGAATCAGTATTTTTTGAATTATTCCTAAATAAACAACGATATCGATAAAAATATCACGAAATTTTACATATTTTTTCGTGATATCTCTGAAAATTATTATCGCATCAAACTCAAATTTGGTACACTGCTGTGGAATAGGTTCGAAGTATGATCAGATTTTTGTCCGATAAGATTTGATAGTTTCTGAAAAAAAAATTATCGAAAAAAATATTGAGAACATTTTTTTTTTGATTTACTGACAGCATATTCTCAACGAAATTTAGTATGAAGTTGCAAGTCTTTATGTTTCGAACTAACTGCTAAATTTCAATTCAATCGCTTTAATGGTTCCCGAAATATCAGGGGAATAAACTCAAAACTTCAAATAGCTTCAACTCCGAAACCATTCGACAGATTTTACCCATCAACCTTCGCATTTTGAAATTCAACCGACTCTAAAATTTTCAAATCGATAAGATTCTCCGTACGCCTGTAATCGTGTCTACGACGGCCGGCCGTACAGAATCGATTTTGACACCGGATTGGTAATCAGTGAGTCCAACCTAGTCGTTTGAGACCATTTTCGGCTCAAAATTCGAAAATTACAGGCATTCGGACAAAACGATAGCAAGCTGTTTACTCAGAACATGTGCGCAAAAGGAGCGATATCAAACCTTCTGAAGAAAGCGAAATTCAAAAGGCCGGGGAAATCGACTGTTCCGCAGTTATTCTCGAGAAATATAAAAGGAATCAAATTTAAATTCTTTTTGAATTATTTTATTATTCCAATGAATATTTTCAGTCATTTCCACTTACCGTTCCAGAATGATGAGTGATTCACTGAGCGTTCTGCGTTCCTTGATAACAAAAGTAGTTCTATCGTGCAAAAAAGTCTTTTAGATACCGAAAAGAATCTTTGATGCCGAGAAGTATCTGAAATGCCGAAAAATATCTTGGTTACCGGAAAAAGTTAAACGAGCTACGACCCGTTTGGAACGAAGATTTGAATTTTTACTAACGGATCATTTTAATTTCACCTGAATGATCTGTAGCCTACATGCTTTAGGTATGTTATAGATTCGAATATTTTCATACATTCTTTTACAGTTGAAGTCCGAGGATAAGTGGATAGGATAGACTATTCATCTTCGAAGACATTCAATATCAGTATATAGTTTATCTGTGATTGTCGAATTTTGAGCCGAAATTGTCCTCAAACGTCTGGGTTGGACTGATGAAAAAAAGATTCTATCCGGCCAGCCGTATGGACGATAGGTGACACTATCGAATTGAAACATTCTGGGTAGGTTACACTTCAAAATTCGACGTTAATTAAAAAACGGTTTCAGAGTTACAGTCATTTGAAATTTTGAGGTTATTTCCTGATATTTCAGGAACAGCTCGAGCAGTTGCATTGAAATTTTGCTACTGATTTGAGCATAATGACGCTTGTGTTGAGATAGTTGTATTGTTAATAAATTGGAAAAAAAATCGAATTTTACTGTCAGGCCCATAAAATTCTTAATTTTTCCTTTTCCTGAGGCACAATGAAAACGTTACGATTTATGACAAATATGGAACGAATCTGCTCTGATCTTAAGTATCTTATGAACACATTGAGTTGAAATATTGGATCGTCGGTTAAGGCTGGTCGTCCACTGCACGCGATTTCGAGAGGGCGCGATAGGATTGTAAATGAACGAACTTGCGCGACAGATCCAAATGAATGGAATTCTAGGCACAAGACTCTAGCGGTCACCCTCCAATGGGTGAACACATGCGCGTTAACTAACCTAACCAAGTACCTTAACAACTCAGAGCACGAAATTCAAGGCAAAATCCTGAATTGAATTTCCGTTTCTGATTCAAACTGTCCTACTAACTAAAAACTAAAAAACTAACCTAACCTAACCAGACAAACCTAACAAACTTAACCATACTCTATTTTATGGACGGTGTTCGTTTGATCGCATGTAACGCGCATTTGTTCACCAATGGGAGGGCGACCGCTAGAATTTAGTATTCTCAGTTCTAGGTACCCTCGTCGACTGGCAGCGAGTTCATACGGGCGTTTTCGAGAGAATTCGAGCGACGCAATCGTATCCAGATCAGTCTGGATCTGCCGCGTCTATACGCTCGAAAAAAGGAGCTATCCGTCGGCAAGTGGAATGTATGGTTTTTGAACGGAATATTTGTTGAAGCTCGTTGTTTATTGTTGGTGGATTTTAGATGGATCAGATTGAAAGGTTAATGAATGTTGTCTTTTTTCTCACATTAAACTCTAACATAAAGTGTAGTAGCCTACCTGAAATTGGACTCTTTGGCAATAATCGGCTATATAACATTCCAAATATAATTAATCCACGCGTTTCGCCATTATCTCGGTTTTTATAGCTCTTATTATCTCAATATCTATCATAAATTTGTTTTTTAGTCGGTGACCAATTTTATTCCGAACATTTTTCTATATGCTCAAGTGTTTTTGGTCCATACGTACTGTAATGATTCAACTACTTTCCAATCAATCTCATATGCAGAACGATCCTTTCGATCACAAAATAAACATAGTTTTTTCTTTATCAAACGCTACGGATTTTTTACTAGTGACCTGTTTTCTAAAATACGCATGCAATTCTGCAAAATTTTAAGAATTTCTGAATATTTGTTTCATCATCATTTCTTTCGATGTTTGCAGTTTTTGAAGTTTTGAAGTCACGTTCTAGATACATTAATGACATATGACCCTTCTGAAGGTGACTTTTCACAGATTGAACTCAAATCAGCCATAATTTCGAAGTTCCACACATTCACACTTCAACTTCCATTCCAGTATTATGAATGAGTATACGATAATAATCATTCATTATCAAGATGGTGAATTTTTCCCGATAACTTCATTTTTTCTAAATTTGAATCTACCTTAGCTCAAAAATTTTCCCCATTCCGTAGCTAACATAAGACTGATCAAGTAACGCGTAGCTCATAAAAGCCACAAATCGCTTCCAGTGGACGGCCAGGCTACGAGCTCATACAATTGGGATAAACAGGAACAGGAAATGGTTAATATTTCAGTAGATTGAAAAAAAAATTTCAATTTTTTTTTCGAAAGAACTTTTTTTCGATATCTATCCACTTAATAATTCCGCAAATATACCCGATCCGATTTTCGATGTACCTAATATTCCTGAATGGATTGGATCGAAATGGCAAGCTCCAAGGATCGAAAATTTACAGCTCAAAGGTTTCTGCGGAATTTTCAGAGTTTAATATGATGAAAAGATCGCAGAATATAGAATAAAGAAAAAAATTCAAATATTTTTCAAATTGTTCTAATGACATGATCATGTCGAAGTTTGCACAGAGTTGTACAAGGTCATACTCAAACTAGTGGAAATAACCTCAAAACTTCAAAGGGCTTTAACTCCAAAACCATTCGACCGATTTAGCTCATTAACGAACTTAACCTTCGCAACCCTGTTGGTCGATGGGATTTGCAGTACGCCCGCAATCGTGCGTATGGGCGGCCAGACAGAATCGACTCTGATACCGGATTCGCCATCTTTGAGTCCAACCTGATCGTTTGAGACCATTTTCGGCACAACATTTGAAAATTACAGAAATACGGACAAAACGATAGCAAGGCTGTTTCCCTAGAAAAAAACGCACAAAAACCTAGAAAAGCACTGAAGTGAAGACAGCAGCTTTTGCGCGCATGTTCAAAGGATATCACCACAAGCGAACATTCGCGTCTTCACGGCAGTGCTCTTTCAGATTTTCTCTACTATTTAAGCGGAAATATCGATGCCATTTCAATTACGATGAAGTTTGTACTGATAATGAGTTGAAATGTGGTTATTCATTCAAAATATTGTGCAAATCAATACTCTCTCAGGGGTTCTAGATTTTAATATTGTAAGAAATTTTTAATGATCAACAAGTTCTATAAAACTTTTAATGAGTGAGTGTGAACTTTTTTTATTGCGCGCATTTTCTAGGGGAACAGCGTGCTATCGTTTTGTCCAAATGTCTTCAATTTTCGATGATAAAGCCGAAAATGGTCTTAAACGACTAGGTTGGACTCACTGATGACGAATCCCGTGTAAAAATCGATTCTGTTCGGCCGGCCGTCACCACGAGAACGGATGTCTATCAACTTGAAAAAATCAGCAAGGGTTGCATTTCAAACAACGAAGGCTAAGTTCCTTAATGTGCCGAATCGGCCAGATAGTTTCGGAGTTATAGCCATTTGAAATGTTGAGGTTAATTTCTTCATATTTCAGGAAACTACCGAAGCGATTGGATTGAAACTTGGCAGTTAGTTGGAGCATAACGACGCGCAACTTTTAGCGAAATTTCGTCGAAATCGTATGGTTACTCAATTCGAAAAAAAATGTTTTTCAACATTTTTTTCTGAAACTATTATTGATATTCGAAAAAATTTTCATCAATATTTCACAGCAGTGTAGCAAATTTCAATACGATACGGCAATTAGTTTTAGAGATATTGGGAAAAATATGTAGAATTTCGTGGTTTTGTTCTCGATATCGTTGATTTTTGCGCGAGTACGGGCGTGCGAAGGATCCTAACAACCTGAAAATTTCAGGAAAGGTTGCATTTCGAAACACGAAGGTTGAGTTCGTTAATGGGCCGAATCGCTGAAGCGATTGGATTGGCAGTTAGTTGGAACATAGGGACTCACAAAATTTCGTTGAAATCGTATGGTTACTCAATCGAAAAAAAAACTTTTTTCGAAATTTTTTTCTGAAAATATTGTTCAGTTATACCTTGAAATTCATATTTCACCGCAGTGTATCAAATTTCAATTCGATACGGCTATTAGTTATGGAGATATTGGGAAAAAATATGTAGAATTTCGTGATTTTCTTCTGGATATCGTTGTTTTTTTCGGTAGAACTCAAGAAATACTGATTCAATCGTGATGAAACTTCGCAGCTAGTTCGGGGATGTTGAGGGACAACATTATGGAAAATTTCGTGATGATCGTGTCATCAGAACAATATGAAAGAAATTTAAAAAGTTTTTTCGAATATTTGATATTCTGTGATCTTCTCATCATATTATCCTCATTTAATTCTGTATGAACCTTCAAACTGTCATTTCTGGATTTCAATTCGATCTAATCTGTTTCTTCGAAAATATTGGGCAAATAAAATTTGAATGAGTATATCTGCGGAATCATTGGGTGGATTTCACCCAAACACGAATTCGGCCTTCGCAATTAAATTCGAAACCTTCTCTAAAAATATCGAGTTTCTAAGTTGTTTCTTTTGGAAGTTATTGTGTTTACGGTTCGGCCGTTAGGCTTTTCGATGTCCGGTAAAAACAAATAACAAAGGCAATCTCATTCTCTATGCAATTAATTACTCTGAAGCACAAACCACGAAACCGTTATCTGTATCAGCAGGGTGACAAAAATCGACTCGGTAATTCCTTAGTGTGGCCGGTCACTGGTGAAATTTTGTCACCTTGAATATTCACCACCATGGCCGTGACAGTACACTGTCACGTCACTCAAAATTTTTGATCTCGCGCATTACCGAGTGAATTTTGGTCTCCCTGCTGTGACATTTTTCCACTTCGGAGCACAGATAACGGATTTCGTGATTTGTGCTTCAAAGTAATTATAAAACTTTAATGTCCCTATTTCAAGATAATTGTTGGAAATGTGACGAAATTAGTAGATCTGTAATCAATAAAATTGACCAAAGCAATATTCCTCTCTACTACTTCTACTATTAGAACTACCTATTGAAAGAACCCTGTACTAGCACGATCCCAAACAAACTATGAAAATTACCTTTAGAGCATAGCTACAAAACCTTCAACGAATGACTGTTGACACCGGCAAAGTAGTTCTTAAGAGAAGTATAAATCTAGAACCATAATATAATATATCTCACTCATCATACCTCATTCAAATGAAATGAGCATAGAGCCGCACCACTCACTAGAGCGCTACTACTCGAAAGTCCAGCACTGGGTGGAATATTCCCGCAGACTGCTACATTCATCCCTTTGAAATGCATGGATTCTGAATAGTTCAAGGCACCTTGTATACCACATTGGAAATAGTTGTACCACTTAGGGGTAGTAGTACAGCCGCTGAAAAAATTCAAATATATTTTTTGGTGTGAATCATAATGAAAAACAAACCTGAATAATTCCCCAAGGATTGTTTTCTCGAACTTCTCATCTTTGTTCGCCAGTACTATTTTATTCGAATCGTTTCCACCCACAGCGATCAGAATGCTTTGTTCTAAAGCCATGGGTAACACTCCATAACCACAGTAATCTATATGCTCGCCAATCAAATTCACCCTGAAAACAATAAGTCCTATTGTAATAGAACCAAAGCATGGAATATTAAATTTCTAAAAAGTCCAATGGGAATAAGGCAACGAAGGAGAAGTCCGAGAAAGAGATGGAGCTAATTCTGGCAAGACCATAGACAAGCTACAAATATGAATACCCGGTATATTTGTATTTTGTGCCTGATAAGCTTTTTCTCATGGAGAGTTTGAAAAATTGGTAATTACCATTCGGATATGATATCTGAAATGAATAATTGATAACAATATTTGCTAAACGACTCTTCTCCTTTTAGATTCTCTTGGACAGCCGTTTCAGGAAGGTATCCCTAGCCATCAATGATTTATTCTTCGATTTTATGCATTGAATGGTCTCAAAAGATTGAACCAAATAGTGAAGATATCTGTGCGAAATTCATTTCATAGCAATTAATGAATACATTCACTTAATGTTTTCAACACCCCTCCCAAACCACTGTATTTTATATTATTTTTCGAAAATAATATAGTTAGACTTACTGATGTATGACGTTTCTTTTCGAATTGAAATCTGCTTCTTTTCCAGCAGTGATATGGTTGGTCGATGTGAAACATAGTTGAATGTTAAAGCAAAACTTCGCTCAACTTCGATCAAAATATGAAGATTTTTATTACCAATTATCTCCTTATTCAATTAATAGCACAACACCGAATTTACCATTATTCGTTACCAGTTAATCCGATTCAAAATTAAGGAACTGAAATATTCTTCGAAAAGCTTACAAAACACAAACGACACGATAATTTTATCTTCTATGCAGTATTTATAATCTAATTCGAAATGGAATACCATAAAATATGCTTTGCAATGCTTCCGAAATACACAAATTTTATTTTCGAAAATTTTGAAAAAAATGTATTCCAAACTGATGGGTCTTGTTTTTGTCGTATTCTATGGTTTTGCCTAACTACATCCTTGTGACCTCGGTTGCTCAACCTCTAAACCATATCCATATATTGTTTTATAAGTCTATAAACCAAAAAACGAAGTTACATAAACTGAGCCAATAACAGCACAAAATCATTTATCCCTAGAAAAAGACAAACCTCGCCCCCATCATTGTATACAATGCCCCCATTGATCTTATCGCATCCTAATAAGGTAGGTTATGATAAATATACTTGTCACTTGGCTTGAGCCGGAGTGTATTGGTCATTTTGTCATTATTATTCATCATGTTATATTTATTATATCTTCCATATAACCAGTCTTAATATTCTAATTAAAATGGACAGAACTGGAAGTCTTCTTGAAGTTGTTCTGTTTCCGGTTGCCTTAACGGCCTAACCGAAAAAAATTAAAGGTTCGTCTGAAAGATAACAACGAACTGCAAAACGAATTCCCCGAATATACAGTTTCCATCAAATCGTGAAAGCTAGCGTCATCTATGAAAAGCTTCAGGAGAATCACGAAAACATCTATCGGTTTCTTCTTAAAGGAAGTCATATAATTCATAGAAAATTACACAATATAATAACAATATCGGGAATGAATATCAACTTTAGCAGAAGGTGATCTTATTTTCAGCAAGGCTACAGGCCTTGTTTCGAATATTTGGAACTGTATAGAGGAGGAAAAAACTTACGACCTATTACAGGATTCTACATGGGGTGTATGTTTCATAATGATAGGCTAGTATTGTCCTGCTTCGAACCACAGAGGGCAGGCAAAGCGCAGTTAATCATTATTGATATTGACATAATTTTATTATTTATGCCGGTTTGCAACAGTAGAGTAGTGAAGTAATGTCAAGTAGGTAGCGTGATAAGTTTCAGTAAACAAAACAAACTTTTAAATCCCATAAAATAACTGATCACTTTAGAATATTTCAGTCAAAATAGTATGTTCCATTCACTTCTTTATAAGAACAGCAACCTCTACTGAATATACAAAAATCCTAATGTTTCTGCAGTGAACTATTATGTATCTCACCTGCCAGGTACCCTCACAATGAAGGAGGGACTCTTATCAAACAAGTCCTCGAAAAACTGTTTCAGTTCACCGGCGCGTTGATCGGTTGAATAATTATATTCAGGAACAGGTTCATCCTCAATTTGGTCGGTCCCGTCGATTAAAAGTTTTTTCCAATCGATGTCCCCGAAACTATTTTTCACAGACATGATGATGTTTAGAATACAGGACACGTCACAACACTTCAACACATAAATTGAATGCTATCTACGGAAACTTTTTAAATTTTTTAAGGTTGATAAGCCCAAATATTGTTGAGGTTGGAATGCAGCAGCTACGGAATTCAATTGAAGTAGAAAACTGTTCATTTCTATTACACCTACTTGCCGCTAGAGGACACCAATGGAGCTTCAGTTCATTCCGAATAGATGTCCATGGTTGTCTGATATGTGGAGCAATATTGAAATAAAATTCGCAAGATTTTTTCAGCGGCAAACAGAAGTCGAAATTATTTTCCTTAAATAATACTACTTTAACAATCGAAAGAAAACGGTCTATTGAACTGAATATCAAAGAAAGTTACAAATTCATAAGAGTTAAACATATTTTTTTGAACCTTCATTTTTTGGAATGTTGGTAAAATAAATTTTCGAATCGATATCTACGGAATGATAGGAGGAATTCCGCCCATTCAAGAATTAGGCCTTGAAAATCCAGATTCAAGTGCATCTGAACTGTTTAAGTAAATTAGTACCTATTTTCGATTGGGATATTGTGAAATGATAGATGCAAAATTTACCCGATGATTCCGTAGATACACTTATTCTGATGCTAGACTCTATTTTTGTCCGATATTTCCAGTAACACACGTTCGATTAGGTTGGAAGTTTGTAGTTTGTGAAGGTGTGTATACAAAATCAACGAATTATTACAGACTATTCAAATGGCCGACCGTAAACACAATAGTTTTCGAAAGAAACAACTAAGAAACTCGATATTTGTAGAGTAGGTTTGGACCTTAATTAAACGAAGGAATCCGCAGGTATATCCATTCAAAATTTTACTTTTCCAATATTCCGCAAAACACAGATGAGATCGAATTAATACCCAGTACTTTATCAGAAATGAAATTTTTCCCACAGAATGAAATGAGGATAATGTGATCAGAAGATCACAGAATATCGAAGATTTGTAAAAAGAAATTTTTTTAGATACCAAATTTCATTATGATCGAATAAGCATTTTTTGAGATATTCCGAAAAACACAATATCAAGAAAAAACCACGAAATTTTACTTATTTTTACTCAATATCTCCGAAAGTAATGACCGTATCAAATTTAAATTTGGTAAACTGCTTTGGAATATACAGCTCAAGGTATGCCTGAAATTTCCACCAAATGTAATGAATATTCCAGAAAAAAATTTTTTCGAAACAAATTCTGAAAAATTATTTCTCAACAAAATTCCGCGAAGAGTTGCGAGTCCTTATGGTCAAACCATCTGCCATGTTTCAATCTAATCGTTTCAGTAGTTCTCGAAATATCAGGTAAATAACCTCAAAACTTCAAATGGCTATAGCTCCGAAACCGTTCGACCGATTTTGCCCCCTAACGAACTTAACCTTCGCATTTTGAAATGCAACCTACCTTTTCAAGTCGATATAGTTCTCCGTACGCCCGTTACCTTGGTGAAGGCCGGCCGGACAGAATCTATTTCGACACTGGATATCAGTGAGTTCAACCCAGTAGTTTGAGACCATTTTCAGCTCAAGATTCGAAAATTACAGACATTTGGACAGAACGATAGCACGCGGTTCCCCTAGAACATGCGCGCAAAAATTTAGTGATTTTTTATGCGGTGTCGTTTTTTTTTCAGAATAACTCAAAATATACCGATCCAATAATGATGAAACTTGATAACAAGTTTGAAAATGCTGAATAACAACATTGTACAAAATTCAATTCAGACCTCCCGCCTCCTATAAGACATTGACAGAGCCCCCTTTCACTGCTTCCATTTCCTTTCTCCAAACGCCGACATTCTATAATTTCGGATCACTCTCGTGAGCACAAGAAAGCGATATTCATAAACAGATTTTTGTTTGCTTTTTGGAAAAGATCTCATACACATATTTCCTTCTCGAAATTTATTTTCTGGTAGAAATAACCATCAATAGAATTCTACATGTTCACTTGGCACATATGTACTTCAAAGATCGTGAGCAAACTTTAAACCCAAAAATAAAAAGTATAATAAATAAAGAAAAAATTCAAAGAATAAGTGACAATGATAGAATTTCAAATCAGGGTGACCATGTAAAATAAATGTCTGTATGTCCTTGTGTATTTTCAGCTGGCCTGATGATGGCAGTGTGTTTCTATTACATATTTTGATTTATCACCTCGAATCAGCTTGCATAACAAACTGTTTCCACCACAAACAATGTTTTCCAAGACCAAGGAATCAAAAGTGTATTCACTCTCTTGAGAAATATAATAGAAAAAATAACTATCCTTGTTGCATTTGCCTTCTTAAGAGGGTACATACGAACATACTCAAAGGTCAAAGTTTTCTGATTGAAATTAGTTGCTCCACATATCTGTCAAGGTAATGTTAAGCATAATAAGGAATTGAATAGATTCATTGAATTGAAGAAACGGTAACATTTCGAGATGATCACTGAAATGGCAGTGCACCTTCAAACATGCAATATATTATGTCGTCAATTGATTTCTCATATCAGTTGCTACTTTTTTGCGCGCATGTTCTAGGGGAACAGCGTGCTATCGTTTTGTCCAAATGTCTGTTATTTTCGATGATTGAGCCGAAAATGGTCTCAAATGACCAGATTGGACTCACTGATGACGAATCCGATGTCAAAATCGATTCTGTCTGGCCGGCCGTCCGGCCGGCCGTGGACACGATAACTGTCGAACGGAGTGAGCTAGCAACTTGAAACTTTCAGGGTAGGTCGCGCATTGAAATACCGCGGTTAATTTCGTTAATGGGCCAAATCGGTCGAATGGTTTCGGAGTTATAGCCACTTGAAATTTTGAAGTTATTTTTTATTTCAGAAACTACTTGAGCGGTTGAATTCAAACCAAATTTTGTCAGGATCATACTGTCTGCAAATTTAAAAAAACCGTTCATCATATCCAGAAAAAAAATTCCACTCGGACTTTGAGCTTCATATTTCACAGCAGTGTACTAAATTTCAGTTCGATACGATTATAAGTTTTGGAGATATCGGGAAAAAATATGTCAAATTTCGAGGTTTTTTTTCGATATCGTTGCTTTTTTCGGTATAACTCGAGAAATACTTATTCAATCCTGATAAAACTTAGCAGCTAAAATTTCGTGATGATCGTGTCATTAGGACAATTTGAAAAAAAAATTCTGTAATTTTTTTATCATATCCTCATGAAATTCTGTATGAACCTTCGAAGTGTAAATTTTCGATGAAGTACTGGATTTCAATTCTTTCTGATCTGTTTTTTCGGAAATATTGGGAAAATAAAATTTTGAATGGGTGGGTATATCTGCGGAATCATTGGGTAAATTTTACCCATTTCCCATTTACGAATTCGATATTTGTAGATATGGTTTGGGGCTTAATTACGAAGGTCGAATTCGTGAATGGGTAAAATCCGCCCAATGATGCGGTAGATATACCCATTCAAAATTATTTTTCCAATATTTCCAAAAATACAGATAAGATCGAATCGAAATCCAGTAATTTATTGAAAAAAATCTAGAAAAGCACTGCCGTGAAGGCAGCAGCTTTCGCGCGCAAGTCCATTGTTTGGATTTTTAAGTGAATCTTCATTATCTACCATTATAGCTCGAAAATAGATTTGAATTCTGTCAGAACTCATCATGAAATTGTGCAAACTCCTGCCTTGTTCCCCACTGTGTTCACTGATGAGGTTACAAGGGTTCTGAATATCCTCCACCTTGAAGATGAAATTCCGAAGGTATTTCCGATGGTTCTACTCGTACGGTCCATCTAAAAAAATTATTACAAGCAGGTTTTAATGTATTTTCACAGGTTTTTTGTTTTAACTCACCTAAAATTAAATATTCTTTTTGCGCGCATGTTCTAGGGGAACAGCGTGCTATCGTTTTGTCCAAATGTCTGTAATTTTGGATGATTGAGCCGAAAATGGTCTCAATCGACTAGGTTGGACTCACTGATGACGAATCCGGTGTCAAAATTGATTCTGACCGGCCAGCCGGCCGGCCGGCCGTCCGTAGGCACGATAACTATCGACAGAAGCAAGCTAGGTACTTGAAACTTTCAGGATAGGTTGCGCATCAGAATGCCGCGGTTAAGTTCGTTAATGGGCCAAATCGGTCGAATAGTTTCGGAGTTATAGGCATTTGAAGTTTTGAAGTTATTTATTTTTTATTTCAGAAACTACTCAAGCGATTGGATTCAAACTTGGCAGTTTGGTGGAGTATAACGACGCGCAACTTTGAGCCAAATTTCGTCAGAATCATATTGTCAGTAAATTTTAAAAAAAAATTTTTTCGAAATTTTTTTCCAAAAAATTTTTTTTCCTGGAAACCATTTATCATATTCGAAAAAAACCACTCACACTTTGAACTTCATATTTCGCAGCAGTGTACCAAATTTCAGTTCGATACGATCATAAGTTTCGGAGATATCCGGAAAAAATGTGTCAAATTTCGAGGTTTTCTTCTCGATATCGATTATTTTTTCGGTATAACTCGAGAAATACTGATTCAGTCCTGATGAAATTTCACAGCTAGTTTTGAGATGCTGAAAGACAACTTCATGCGAAATTTCGTGATAATCGTGTCATCAGAACAATTTGAAAAAAAAAGTTTCTATGATTTTTCTTATCATATCATCCTCATCAAATTCTGTATGAAACTTCGAACTGTTATTTTTCGATGAAGTACTGGATTTCAATTCGATCTGATCTGTATTTTTGGAAATATTGAAAAAATAAAATTTTGATTGGGTATATCTACGGAATCATTGGGTGGATTTTACCCATTCACGAATTCGGCCTTCGTAATTTAGGTCCAAACCTTCTCTACAAATATCGAGTCCCTTAGTTGTTTCTTTCGGAAGTTATTGTGTTTACGCAGTCGGCCGTTAGGCTGACCGTAAACACAATAACTTCCGGAAGAAACGACTTAGAAACTCGATATTTGTAGAGAAGGTTTGGGGCTTAATTACGAAGGTCGAATTCGTGAATGGGTAAAATCCGCCAAATGATTCCGTAGATATACCCATTCAAAATTTTATTTTTCCAATATTTCCAAAAATACAGATTTGATCGAATTGAAATCCAGTAATTTATCAGTAAAAATTTCAAAAAGTACTGCCGTGAAGGCAGCAGCTTTTGCGTGCGTGTTCAAATTCGTTGTTGAAGCGGTCATCTACATTGAACATGCGCGCAAAAGTTGCTGCCTTCACGGCAGTGCTTTTTGAAATTTTTTCCAATGACAAAAGTTTGCCTGGATACGGCTTCATTAGGTTGGGCGTTAAAGAAAATGCCCCGTCTCCTACCAAATAATAGGGAAAGTCATCTCTCAGATCCTCGACGGAACTATTTGATGGAAATCTCTGTCTGTGGTCAACCCCTTTTCTTTCTCACTCTTGGCAAACACACCTCCATCACTCTGCCTTGCTAACAAGAAAGGTCCTATCTGCAAAATTTGATAAATTGACTTTTTTGGCTCATAGTATTCCTGAACATATTATTTATATATCTACATAATGAAGTTGTCCTATATGCTTCTTAAGTGCCCTTTTATTTACTTAAATGTTTCATCCTAACTGAAATAAAAGCCATGTTAGCTAACATAAAATGCTGTTAGGACAACCGAGTTTAACATTTTGTACATCACTTTAGGACAATTATTAAACTTAACATGAAAGAAGCATGTGAGTAACATTATTTCAAATAATTAATTATGAAATTCATTTTTGTCAGACATTGGATGGTCTTTCGAATTTTGAGCCGAAAATGGTTTTGAGCGACTGAGCTGGACTCGCTGATGAAGAATCCGTGGTCAAATTCAATTCTATCCGCCTCATAGCCCCAGTGTGGTTTAACTTTCGAAGGAAAGGACCAAGCGACTTAAAATTCTCAGATTAGGTTTGGAGTCAAAATATCTCGGTAAATTTCGTTAATCGCACAGATGCACGATTTTGAACAAGCGCGTAAAAGCTTCTGACCTCACGTCAGTGCTTTTCTAGATTAAATTAAGTTGATAATAGTGAGAAAGTTAACCTTCTCTACAAATATCATGTTACTAAGTTGTTTCTTCCGAAAGTTATTGTGTTTACGAACGGCCATTGAAATTTTATTTTCCCAATGTTTCCCAAAATACGCGGATCGAATCGAAGTTCAGTACTTAATTGAATAATGACAGCTTGAAGGCTCATGTAAAAGTTCGTGAGGACAATATGATTAGGGGATCACTAAAGGTGTTACGAAAATGATGACCGTTTTGGCAACGATTGTGGTGATCCGTGCAAAAGCTGCTGACTTCACGACAGTCCTTTTCTATATTTTTTACGCGCTTGTGTTTATGTTTTTATCGTTATATGTCATATTATACATTTATTCTCTACTTTATGACAATGTGACTTTTGTATCAAGTAACCAAAATTACTGAAATTCAAGAGAGAGTCCAGTAAATTAGACAATAAGTTTTATTCAGGAAAATTGCAGTAAATTTTAAAAACAAACCATTTCTTATACTATAAGCTATGTTGTCCTAAGTGAGAATCTAATCAAGTATCTACTAATCAGAAAGAGATAGATTGAAAATAAAAACCTGAATTTTGCAGAACCTTTTTTCGAGAACTGCGATTGGACTGAAACTTGGCAGATGGTTTAACCATGAGGATTCGTACTTTTTCGCGGAATTCTGTTGAAAAAGTTTTTTTTCAGGAAACTATTTATTACATTTGGGAAAAGGTTCTGCTCGGGCCTTAAGCTTCATATTTCACAGTAGTGTACCAAATTATAGTTGGATTCGATTATAAGTTTTGGAGATATCTCGAAAATAGATGGCAAATTTCGTGTTTTTTCCTGAATATCGTAGTTTTTCTCGGAATGACTCAAAAATTACTTATTCAACCAAGATGAAACTTCGCAGCTAGTTTGAAAATGCTCATTGACAACTTTCTGCGAAATTTCGTATTGATCGTATCATTAGAACATCTTGAAAAAAAAATTTCAAATTTTGTTTTCAAATATTCAATATTTTGTGATCTTCTCATCATATTATCCTCATTTAATTCTGTATAAACCTTCAAACTGTCATTTTCCGATGAAGAACTGGAGTTCAATCCGATCTAATTTGTGTTTTAGGAAATATTCGGAAATTAATTTTGAATGGGTATATCTGCGGAATAATTGGGTGGATTTCACCCATTCACGAATTCGGCCTTCTTAATTGAGGTCCAAACCTTCTCTACAAATATCGAGTTCATAAGTTGTTTCTTTCGGAAGTTATTGTGTTTACGGCCTTACTACTCATTATTTACATCAATATCGCAATGTCTCAAGTTCACATCTTTCTTGCTTCTTTCGCTGATGATCTGAAGATTTTCAGGATTGTCAAATCTTTGATTGATTGTTTACTGTTTCAGGAGGATCCGAATAGATTGTCTGCATATTGTGCTGAAAACTGTTTGTATCTTGATCTAGAAAAATGCTTCAAAATAAGTTTTAGTCATAAACTGAATTCAATCAGAATTTCATTTAAGCAAATTTTTTCCAGGCCCACAATCCAAGCAGAGAAATTTACCTAAGAGGAATGCTATGCCTTCCAGAAATCTGCCTGTTGAACTGATCATTAAGGAACAACGTAAATGTTCCAGCGATAGAACTGACTATTGAAAAAAAAGAGTCTCAACAAGGAAATATCTGGTGATGAATACTTTTCGCTCAAAGTACTTCTACTGATGAAAGCAAAGTTGTACAAGGCTTATTTATTAGAGCTTTTTCAAGACCAATAATATGAGTGTTGGAAAATTTATTTGTCAATCCATAATGAATAAGGCTCACGGTACAAGTAGCATTAGTTTCATGTGAATGTATTCATTTTATTCACTATATATTGAGTATTTAGTCCTTCCCTATAAAAATAGTAAAGTTATGAGTATTCATCTATTATTCCAAAAAGTATGTTTTGCAATACAACCTATTTTTCAACTTTCAAGATAGCCTAAGAAATCCACCAAAGTCAATCTTGCCATTTGGATCTGAAAATAAGTAATATTAAAATACTGTCGAACCTTGAAGATATCCCCGTAATATTAGAGTTGCTACACTCAATAAGATTGAAGAATGATACATACCTACTTTATAAGAATGGAATATGTACTCCCAGTAATACTCTCAA
Organism: Myrrha octodecimguttata; assembly: GCA_958510865.1. Classification (NCBI taxonomy): domain Eukaryota; kingdom Metazoa; phylum Arthropoda; class Insecta; order Coleoptera; family Coccinellidae; genus Myrrha; species Myrrha octodecimguttata. The sequence continues at coordinate 35,423,340 of OY294056.1, forward strand.
CTATAAAAGTCTAAAAAGTCTTTGAATAAATCGTGAAATCAAAAATTATCAAACCAAACACTAACAAACAGTACAAAATCGACTATCAAAACAAAATCTGTCTGTATGTTAGGTTCTAAAACTGGCCACCGTGGCGCTGCAATCTTAAATTCAGACGCCAATATACGTTAATTTCCGATAGTGCCTGACATCTTGTTTGATTACTTTCAGAGTGAATGATCTTAGACTGCGTAGCTCAAGTATGTTCTATGTTCCTTTCAGGAGAACAAATGTTACGCAGAACTCCCCACTCTGTAGGATCCTCGCTACAGTTAACAGCATCCATGACATTGACAGCTGCAACATCACTGCCGAACGCCTGAAAAAGCTGCTGAAACTCAAACTGAGGGTGGAGTTTTGCAGAAGTCTGTTTATTTTCGCCCTGCGAGTTTTGATTTTCATGTGATGAACATTTTTTCTAATTTGTGAGCGCTGGTTTAGGCTTGTCTGTTTGTGCTTCTGTATTCTATAAATAAATGAATAAATTATGAAAAAATAATAAGATAATTCTCGGGAAAAACAGAAAACTTCTGAGAATTGATCAGAAACATAGCATGCTTTTTTTCCACAACACGCGAGCAAAAATTTTGGAACAATCGTATCATCCGACAACGCAATTCAGTCCATCGAAATCCGCAGCAAACCGGCAACGTTCTATATTATTCCGAAATCCACCTAGTCATCCTCTCTTAGCCCCATAACACTGAAATATACGCTCCGCGACATCGAAAACGACGTCGAACAATATAGGCGGCAAAAATCCAATCTGGGAACGCGCGTCCCAAATCCCGACAGCTCACGCGTCGCCTGTGACGGACGGACGGACCGACGCGGCTAGACGGCCGGAAAATATAGCGGGGCATGACGGGCGTGTATCCCGGCCGTTTGGCAAATCCCGCAGTCGTTCGGGTTCATCGATATGTTGGGATGAAGTTTAATCGGAGGGTGAGAGGGGAAAGGAGGTGGGTATGGAAGTTGAAATTTTGACGTTTTGTTTGGTGGTACTCCATGATGCTTCAGGGAAACTGAGATCTCATTTTGTTCCAAAACAGTTGGGTTATTTGTTGCGCGCATGTTCTAGGGAAACAGCGTGCTATCGTTTTTTCCAAATGTCTGTAATTTTCGATGATTGAGCCGAAAATGGTCTAAAACGACCATGTTGGACTCACTGATGACGAATCCGGTGTCAAAATCGATTATGACCGGCTGGCCGGCCGTGGACACGATAACTATCGAACGGAGCCAGCTAGCGACTTGAAACATCTAGGATAGTTCGCGCATCGGAATGCCTCGGACGAGTTCGTTAATGGGCCAAATCGGCCAAATAATTTCGGAATTATAGCCATTTGAAATTTTTCAGGTTATTTCCCTCATATTTCAGAAACGACTGAAGCGATCGTAGTGAAACTTGGCAATTAGTTGAAGCATAACGACGCGCAATTCAATATTGAAAAAAAAAATTTCTTACAAATTTTTTTCGAAATTTTTGCTTAACTATTGTTCATATTCGAGAACAATTCCAGTTATAACTTGAACTGCATATTTCACAGCAGTATACTAAATTTCAATCCGATACGGCTATTAGTTTTGGAGATAATTGGAAAAAATAGTAAGAATTTCCTGGTTTTCTTCTCGATATCGTTGTAACTCAAGAATTACTGATTTAGTCGTGATGAAACTGCACCTAATTCAAGGATGGTGAAGGACAACATTGTGCGAAATTTCGTGATGATCGTCTCAGAACAATTCGAAAAAAATTTCAATTTTTTTTTCAAATATTCATTATTCAGTGATCTTTTCATATTATACTCATTAAATTCTGTATGAACCTTCAAACTGTTATTTTTGCGCGCATGTTCTAGGGGAACAGCGTGCTATCGTTTTGTCCAAATGTCTGTAATTTTGGATGATTGAGCCGAAAATGGTCTCAATCGACTAGGTTGGACTCACTGATGCTCATCTACATCTATACCTAGAAATCATGTGTTTTCTACTCTAGTTAACTCTTGTTGTTCCAAATTTAATTTTATATCGATGGTCTTATTATAATTGTGAAATATCATATGAACTTTTTCACTGAAATTGAGATGTAATGCATTCATACTGAACCAATTACATAGATTACTTAGCACATTTTGGGACTCCATTTGTAGGGAGGAATTATTTTTTCCCGATGCAATTGCCGTAGCATCATCAACATATAGAAAAAGTTCGAACATAATATTACCAGTGATGTCGTTAATATGAAGAATAAAAAGTACTGGTCCTAAAATACTTCTCATCATGAATGTTTGCTGCTAAGACATTCCGCAACAAATTGGAAATTTCATCTAAAATGAATCTGATAGCAACTATTTAGCGGCTTGTAATTTATTCTGAAATGGTTAGTTCGATCGCAGAAAAATTAATAATGACTTACACTTTTTTTCACATGAATTCACAGAGACATTTCAACTCGTAGTGCAAAATCTGAAACCGGTTGCTGTTAAACGTAATTATGTAAACTTATATCGAGTGGTTGATTTCAAATAAGGTCTTAATTACAAATAAGTTAAATTTTTCAAATTCTTGAAGTGTCAAGAGATTTTTCAATTTCGAAGGGCAAAAACTTATTCTGAGCGTGCCTAAAATTGAAGAAATTCCAAGAAAACATCTCACTAACATCTTGTTATAGACTACCTCTTAAAAATTTCAGTTGAATCAGTTAAGAAACTCAATCAATGTTTCGAAATGTTCATTCTTGCGATCTGCGGGAGATCAGTTTTTAATATAAAGCATACAACAGATCTGTATCCTTGCGAATTCTCTCAAGCGAGTACAACCAACTTCTTAAAAATTCCTCAGTATTCTATCCACTATGCCCATCTCGTAATCTTCAATATCTCCCAGCAACACCATCCAGCATCCAAACAATGCCAGGCAGGCCAAGGAGCTACCGACAAATATGCAGAATCCATAAAGCCCCAGTCGGCAGTGGAACCTGGGATATTTTTTGCGCATATAAGAACAGCATATTTACAAGGATGTCCCTTTGTAATTCACATTGTGGTGTCGGAGCTGATACATTATCAATCGGTATAAATCAGGTTTTGAATGCGAACGGTACGGTATGTGGACCCTGTATCTGATCCGAAGACAGTGGCTTCGGATGGGAAAAGAAATTCGGATAGATAGGGTACCACGAAAATATACTAATTGAAATTAGAAGCTAGGAGGTATTTTAATGAACGGTATTCGTGGGACATCCTGTATATGTGTTTTACGAATACCGTTCGTAAAAATACTTTTGGGAGTGAATCGAAAATCACGTTTGCAATTTCGGTTTGACGAGAAAGATGAGCCCTTCAAAATTTTTGAGATAAGAGGGTATTCCGGTTTCACCGGAAGTGACACCGACTTCCCTTTTTCAAATAAGAAGCCTCATTATAATGAAAATAGATTTCCAATAAAATTCCGAATTGTTTCAATGTTAATTTTTCGAATTTGTGTTGAAAGTTTTTTTTTCAACGTGAAATAAGATTGAAATGGCGCTCTGCTGAAACATTGATATCTTAAGAGCAAACAATACCAAGAATATAACGGGGTGAGTTCTGGAGGACATAGTTCGTTTTTTTCAAAAAACTTGGTACAAATGGTTGAAAAAAGTTGTGGGATTGCGCAATGTTGTCACTTTTATATTCAAGGAAAATAAAAACTGGAATGGAGTGAAAATGGAAAAATAACTAACACTGCGCATTCTCGCTGAAGAATTAAGTGAATCCCAAAAAAAATTTCCATAAAATACTCACTGAAGCCTGCAGAATGACACCCCGTTTTCTCATATAAAGGTCAACATTTCTCCGAATTCTAATGTTTCATGCTCCTACAGGCAACGTTCAAGCTTGTAGACTCGGTCCAGGGGCCTGACCTTGAGATATAAACGAGGTTTGATGACATTTAAATGTGGCTGTGTTAACTAGCTATATTTTACTACCACGTGGTATTGTTTCCTCCTGAAGGTATTTCATTAGGAAAAGGAATGATAATTAATAATGATAGGAATTGGTCTAATGGAGAAGAAAGAGCTCCAGTAATAATAAATTAACATAATTACGAAGGACGAATATCTGTCGATAGATCAAAATATTTTCCCCCTTGATCAGAGCTAATCATCCAATCAACCAACTTTTGGTTGATTGGATAGATATTCGTCCTTGTGATTGTGTTAATTCATAAATAATAATGCACGTGTCATAAAAGTCAGAATCAAGAATCATGACACAGAAGGTCACAAAAGCGTCGTCAGCGTGAAAACTATTATTTTTCAAATTCATACCTCATTTTTTCAAAGCCATAATGGAATCTAGGTTGAAAAATGATTGAGCTGTGGAAATAGTACTGATGCCCTAAAATTAATACTTTCTGAGATATTCTTGAAAAACAATTTACGTGATCACATTTCGAATTTTGAAATATCTCAAAGAGAATGAATGACATATTAAAAATCAATTTTAGATTGTATTCATAGAAATAATTTATTTCCAGTTTTGTTTGTATTTTTGAGAAGATGGATAATAAAAATGTAATCACGATTGGAAATCTCAGAAACATATAAATTCAAGAGCACTAGTGTTGTTTCCACACCTACATTATTTTGGACGTAGATTCCATTATGACTATAAAAAATAAGGTTCTGATTTGAACAAATTGAGTTTTTGCGTTTCGAATTTGCCAACTTTGACAACGCTCATCTTTTTTTATATGGGGCTTCCCATTTGAAAAACGAAAGTTGATGTCACCTCCGTTGAAACTGGAAGTCCCACGAATCTCAAAAAATTTACAGTGATTCATCTCTCTAGTCAGGGCTTAAGTCTGAAATTTCAAATGTGACTTCCAATTCCTTCAAAAAAATATTTCACGAACGTTATTTGTGGAACACCTGGTATAGCCAGAAAAAATGATTATTGTTATTAAATAAGTATGCTGTGATAACGATTTCAATCGTTTAGTTGGTATAAACAAATTTTTCTTTATCAGTTTTGTCAACATTGCCTGTTCAATTAAAACGTTCATGAAACCTGATAAGTACAAGTATTTTTAGTTATTGCCTGGCAATCGACTTTTGCAAAGCCATAAATAAACGTTATAAGATACCTAGAGTTCGAATACGTCAACATCAGCACAATGTCAGCGATCTTGACAGGAGTGGAATTACTATCTATCGACGTGTTGGATTGTACTTTCGCGAAATTAGCCGTAGTGGGTATAGCAAAACGTAGAAGACCAACTGCTCAAACGAGGCATAAGAAGAAACCGATTTACTACTATGCGTAAAATCGCTGATCACTGGTTCGTAGATGAAGGTAGACTTGTTACTATTCGTAAATTATATCGCTCGTATCCGAGCATTCGGACTCTTCTCATACCGTTCACAATTAGTTGCCTTCAACGTCGGACCGCTGTCGTCAACGTTTGAACTGGTGCAGTGAACGGCAATAGTGGTAGGAAGAATGGCAAACTGTCGTTTTTATCTGCGAATCACGATTATGTCCACGTATGAACGATGGCAGAAGAAGGGTGAGACGCCACCGTGGAGAGCAAGGTGATATTGCGTTTGCTGTTGAGAGGCATTCACACTGGACTTATGTAGTTTGGTTCAGGGAATTATTGCATATGGTAGCAATATAATAGCTGCGTGTTGTGTAGACGATGTCCTTACAAACCCCTTCTGCTGTTGAGAAGCATTCACACAGGACTTATGTATCTTTGGTTCAGGGAATTATTGCTTATTGTAGCAATATTACAGCTGCGTGTTGTATAGACGATGTCCTTCAAACCCCTTCTGCTGTTGAAGGCATTCACACAGGATTTATGTAGTTTTGGTTCAGGGAACTATTGCTTATGGTAGCAATATGACAGCAGCGTGTTGTGTAGATGATGTCCTACAAACCCCTTCTGCTGTTGAGAAGCATTCACACAGGACTTATATAGTTTTGGTTCAGGGAATTATTGCTTATAAGAGCAATATGACTGCTGCATGTTGTGTAGAAGATGTCCTACAAACTCCTTCTGCTGTTGAGAGGCATTACACTGGACTTATGTAGTTTGGTTCAGGGAACTTTTGCTTATGGTAGCAATATGACAGCTGCGTGTTGTTTAGACGATGTCCTACAAACCCCTTCTGCTGTTGAGAGGCATTCACAGGGGACTTATGTAGTTTGGTTCAGGGAACTATTGCTTATGGTAGCAATATGACAGCTGCGTGTTGTGTAGACGAAGTCCTACAAACCCCTTCGGCTGTTGAAATGCATTCACACAGGACTTATGTAATATTGGTTCAGGGAACTATTGCTTATGGTAGCAATATGACAGTTGCGTGTTGTGTCGATGATGTCCTACAAACCCCATCTCTTGTTTTATGTAAATAGCCACGCAGACGGACTTTTTCAGAAAGAAAGCGCATGTGCCCATCTTGCTCATCGAACTATGGACTTTCTTCACGAAGCTGATGTTAACGTTCTGCTATGGCCACGCCGTTTGCCAAGTTTTAATCACATCGAACATGTATGGGATATGATGGGAGGGGGATTGTCCAATTTGCACCAACTTCTACATTCTCTGGCATAGTTAATCCCATCTCGTAGATTCACAAGCTAGGGGTCATCTAACATATTATTCATTTTTTGCTTATATGTTTATGAAATTTCCTGAAAATGTTATCTTTTTATTCTTGATGTGAGACAACCACCTCGCCAAAAAATGAAATTCACAAAGTTATTCGTTGTACAATTCTTAAAATTCCAAATGACGATGAGTAAATAAAAGAATATTTTTTGCTTGTTCGAGATTTTCTAATAAGAATTTCGATGAAAGCATCGAAGTGAAGTCCGAAGTTTCTGAGTTTGGGCATATATTCATATTTGGATTCATTTGAATGGTCTTGAAACCTTTTGATATTTTGAGAGGAAGCTTTGATTCAATCCGGTAGGTTTCATGTTTCGTCATGGCTTGATCTGGGAAATTGTCAAGATATGTCGAAGTGAGCATGTATGACTGCGTGTTAGTTGGCGCACTTCATGCGTATCATTAAAAGAACACTGGGACCGTAGGCTCAATGGATGACATAATGTTTTATTTTTGTAGGGGAATACGACCCTCGTGAGTAGATAGATGTGGCCTACATACAGGGTATGTTAATTGCTACAACCGGATGACTTAGGTCAGGGTTTGTTGCACTCCGTGACTGAATTCAAGATGCCTCGAAACGAACATATGACAAACACAAATGTAGCGTTAGGAGTTTGATGTTGAAAAACACAGTAATAAATACTTATAGCAATATGATTATCCCACATATTATATAGATTTTCTGTTGAATCTACTCAATAGCTCTCGAGATATCAAAAAAAAAACATTTTTCATCTTCTAAGAATGTGAACCTCACAGAATTTGGCAGAAAGCTTGGCGTCGTTATCCCACAACTCAACACTGTAGAAATGAGAATATTATTGAATCGAATCACTAAAGTTACCTATAAAACCTTCCGAGCAACTCGATAAATGTTGCCAGCTAGCTCTCTGTCCTTATCAACCATATTTGTTCCTAGTTGGTTGACCATGAACCAAAACTTCAAAATTCAAAAAAATCACTGAAACTGAATAAGATTCTACCACATCCTACATCAAAACTTCATCTTGAAAATTATGCTTTGGTATATTAGCTTCGTTCAAGACCGAATAGATTGCAGTTATTCTCCATAAGGAAACTCAGGCAAATCTTGAACCTCTGGTTTTCGCCAAAATACTGCAATAAACTACTCTAAGAATAAACTGTGCGGCGTCAATCTACTTTGCAGTTCTCGTGAGTTCACGCCATCTGAAGGGCGGCGCGCTCTTAGGAAAAGTTTTTTCGTCCCAGTGCAAGAGGAGGACCCATCAGATAGGAAATCCTCTGGCACCTGCCTATGACGACCGCAGAAGTGGCGTAGTGAGCGACCATGACCAACGCGCTTATGCCATGTAGGAATTAAGTAGCTAGCGTGCTTGGGTCAGTGGCGCCATCGTCTGGCAACTCAGCTGAACTACGCCGCCTACACTGAATAAATACGAATAACGAAAAATATACAGAAACCCTATTGGAAGGAGTTGTGGTACTATTTTTCCGTCTTAACAGATAATAGTCTCAAACTAATGGAATTAATACTTTAAAATACCTTTCAAATTTCGTAGAAACCCTTTTAAGATATAAAGGCACTCCGACGAGTACGAGCCCTAGTGCTTAGAGGAAAAAGAACACCCTTATGTGAATTCATGATGACGATTCCGTGGCCTAGGATCGTACCACCACACCATCGAACCAATAAGCCAGTAGTTTGCTTTTATCAATGCATCACTTGAGTCGTTTGTATAAACGATCTAGTAAGGAGTCGTTATATCGTATAGCACTCTAGTCGATTGTAGCTATTTCTTGAGAAAACACGGAGACCTGGGAAAAAAAGGTCTCTAAGCCTTTTTGGTAAGTTTAATTTTTCCGCTTTCACTCGGAATTATTGAAACTTTGTTCGACCTTTCAAAATAATAAGACTATGCTCCTTCCTACAATTGAAACCGATTCAGAAAGAAAATGAAATATGTAACGAAGAATTCACCATCCATTTCACCTGAGAATGTTTTCACTTTTTACAACATATCCATAGAGCTGTCTTTCGAATAATTGATGAGACTATATTGGTTCGCAGTTTCCGACTTGCAAAATGGCGAAGGTGTCGGTATTTTTTCTTGCTATCTCGATCTGACAGTTTTTCAAAACAGGAACTCAGAAACCATCTTCTGAAAAAAGATTTCAAAATTTTAATCCCCAAGTATATATATTAAAAATCGCCACATTTCATTCTGGATTATTTCTCAAATGAGATATGTTCAACAGACTACCATTTTTCACATTCACTGATGAAATATGAAGACGCAATATCAGTAAGAGACTGTTGGTTTGTAACGTCCATGATATTATATCACATGAACTATTGGCAAGAATTTGGAAAGTTTCTTTAGTTACTTTTTTCTCATTAAACATCAATCAGAATCTTTCAACCATGCTGTTTTTTTTTCAGAAATACTAGACAAAGATAGTTCACCATTTCATCCAGTCTATCAAAAGTCAAATCTGTATAGATACGAGTCTTGATGAAGAATCACAAAAAATTCGAAACGTCGGCAATGTACTGATATGGACCCAATGGATAAACTGTCTAAATTCCTGCTAATATTTCATTTGAGTAGTTCAAAGACGAAAATTCCAGAAAAGCACTGTCCTAAAGCTAGGAGCTCTCAAGCGCTTGTTCAATTTTAAAGTGATCCAGCTCAGAAGTTTCGCATCACGTCTTAATTTTTCATCCGAATACTAGATTTCAATTGAATCAGATAATAATAATAATAGTAAGGATTTATTGCCAATAGGTAGAAAACCCAGTAACAGGAAATTACATAACACATATGCCTCAAACTCAAGATACAATGTACACTAAAAACAATAAAGTTTCATAATCTGGACAGTGAACATAACAAAAATTATTCCAAAACCAAAAATGGAGGAAAAATAAATATCTCACTTGCTGAATTTCAACGCCTACTCTTACAGATCTCAATATATATAGTACGGATTGATGAGAACGTGTCGAAGTGTATATCACAAAGATTGGAGGTGTCGTTATAAGTTGAGCACATCAAATTCAACGGTGACTGCATTAGAATGTTCGTTCTAAGTACAGCGAGCTCAAACAATCGAAAAGATCTTGAGCAGGGGCGACGAACATGAAAGCTTATACTAGAAAGTGAAAAGGAACAATCAACACTACCATTCAAAAGCCCATGAAGAAATTTGAGACATGATATACCTCTTCTGACATGTAGTTGCACTTCATCGAATCTATTCAACAATGAAGTATGGTCAAAGCCCCTACATGGATAAACACCTTCTTCTCTGAAAACGAGGTACTTGAGGAATCTCCTTCGAGCAGCCTCCAAGTGATACCTGTGACATTCGTAGATAGGGTTCCAAACTGCACTGTCATATTCCAATCTACTTCTAACGAATGCATTGAACAACGTTATTATCGTCCTTGAGTTAGTAAAATATTTGCAGTTTCGTATAATGTATCCATACATTTTGGGAGTTGAAGCAAGCAGGCAATTGATGTGTGGAGCAATCGGCATTGGAATCGATTCTACAGATGAACTTGAAGTCGTCAGCATACGCCAATTCAGACACATCCTTCACTCCCGCTGAAAAAGGCACCACCCGCTGCTCCCGATGTCTTCTCCCACCTCTGGCACCACCAATATTCAATAATCCAGGCAGCGAAGTCGATGAGGTGTTTCCACCGTTCACCAACGTATCGTAAAAAAGGACATTGATAAATAAAATAAAAAGTAAAGGACCTAGATTTGAACCCTGCGGTACACCAGAAGTGAAAACATAAATAACAGAACAGCAACCCTCTAGATAAACAAACTGCAGACGATCTCTCAGATAAGATATGAAAAAATTCACAAGATTATCAGAGAAACCAAACAGCGTCCTTAGTTTATGTACGAGTACCTTATGGTTGACCTTATCGAACGCTTTCTGAAAGTCAGTGTAAACAACATCAACTTTGCCAGAAGTATCTAGAATTTCAGAGATATAGTGCGAAAACACAGCAAGATTTGTATTACAAGATCTCCTCGACATAAAACCATGTTGTTCAGGACTAACTAGATGTCGCTCAGCAGAATATATTCTCTGATATAATATGCTCTCAAAAAGTTTTGCGAACGTCGAAAGTATGGAGATAGGCCTGTAGTTCTTTAAGTCAGTTGGATCACCCTGCTTCAAGATTGGTATCACCTTCGCCATCTTCCAGCATGATGGAAACTTGCAGGATCGTAGAGCCTTGTTGAAAATATGACGAGGTGGGGCAGATAATACACCGATTGAATCCTTCACAAAAAAGCTGGAAATACCATCAGAACCAGCAGTCATACCGGTAGATAACCTTCTTGACGCCAGCATCCAAGACTCTAAAGAAATGCACCCCAGTGAAACGGCATCCTGATGAACAGCTTCTCGAATATCAACGTCAATAGCATCCGGGAACTGAGCATAAACGCTTTTGAAATAGGTACCCAAGGCCCCAACTATATCGCTCTTTCCTCTATGGACCAGTCCTCCGATCTTCATAATTCCAGGAATTCTGGAGTTACTCCTCCTACCACTAACATAGGACCAGAAATCAGATGCATCTTTCAATATCTTCAACTCTGAAGCCTGAATGTATTTCTTGTAATCCGACTTGATTTTTATCTTTTACATAGACCTCAGTGTCCTGTAACGCTCCAAGAGGGAGCTTGTCTTGAATTTTCTATACTTCTCGTACACCTTTTACTTATCGAAAATACACCGAACCGTCTCAGATGTGTACCAAGATGGAAATCTTCTACGGCGTCTACACTCAAAGGAACCGTTTCGGCAAAAATACTATCGAGGATTCCATAGAGAATTCTGCAAGCAGCATCAACATCATCCTTCTCCTCCAATACAAGTGACCAGTCCGCATCACAAATCGACTTATATAAAATGGAAAAATCAGCTTTTCTGAAATTATACTCATTGTTGAGGAAGCTATGAGGTTCAAGATTGGGTCGATCATAAAGTTTGTCGCCTAAAACAGTATGAAGTGGAGGATGATAAGTGTCTACTGTCCCAAAGAGGAAAGAATCCGCCTCAACACTACATACAAAAGTCGAAAATACAAGATCCAAAAGCTTTGAACTACTATTAAATACATTATTGAACTGTTTCAGTTTCAACATACTCGAGATCAAACTCAATGTTATTGACCTATTATCAGTACCATTGTTATCAACGTATGCTGGCGCATTCAAATCACCTAAAATTAACAATTCTTCATCCAAAATACAATTCAGAGATGATAATGTATCAAAAAATATTCATATGTAGATACATCAATTCTTGGAGGAATATACACCAGATGAAAATCAGATGAAAATAGAATCATTTACGAATGATATTCATCATGTAGTTTACCCATCCAGAAATTAGACTGGAATTGAGCCCCAAATCTGCTTCACATACATTAATATTTTCAGTAATATCTTTTGAAAAGATATCGGATTGATGATATGTCAAACGGCAGGTCGTAAACACAATAGATTGTTCGACAACGAACCAATTTGTGAACTTTTAATATTGAGTTTCGAATTGTTTATGACCTTTGATATCACAAATATAGAATTATTACCAAAAATTTCAGTCGAAGAAAACATGAATAGAATATATCTAACAAAAATTGATTTTCATTCTACTGAAGTCATTGAAGTTTTTTCAGAATTATCTTGAAACTCAGCTGGCTTTCAGTTACAAAGCCAACACCTATAGAGTTTAACGCCTCTGTGTACACCACTGTCTTCATGTGAACCGATATCAGATGCGGATCTATCCTGTACCAGAAGTTATCGAAGTTAGTTACATCTCACTTGGCGGATTCCCTGGGTGGAATGCATATACCCAAGGGAGAATTATATGCAAACAAGTGGTATCGCTTGTTATGATCGAAATTCTTCCGCCTTTCGAAAAAATTTCCTACGTTTCTCATAACTCTCGGTGAACGTTCGAACAACCTCACACAACATAATAAAATTGAATTGTCTATTGTACTAACGGGATCGTATGCTCAGCATAATTTCATCACGATAACTCTTCGATAGTGTTGGATACCCAAGAAAATATCTATTAAATTTTGACACAATACTTCTAATGAAAATTAACATATGAATCATCAATAACAGAAAAACCAATGAACTAGATAACGTTTGTACTTCAAATATCCCGGATAAGTTCGAAAATGGGTGAAATAGGTCAAATAGTTTCGGGGAAGGGCTCATTTGAAATTTTGAGGTTAATTCCTCGACATCTCATGAATAACTGATTCATTCCGATTGAAACTTCGTGAAAAATGTTCGAATACCAATGCGTTACTCAGTGCAAAAATTCGTGTGAATCCGGTTGTTAATGAATAGAAAAAAAAAATTTTTTCGGGTGTTTTTCAAATTTTTGTTGAAAATTTTTCTTTCTCAAGAAATATTGATCAATATCAAAGAAATTCAGCCGAAACCTTAAATTCAGTATTCAACAACACCAGTTCAAATTTCAAATTCATAAGCTATTAACCTTCGAAGACATAATAAGGAAACAAATATGCCAAATTTCGTTTGTTATGTGGAATTTCGATCTAAAATTTTTAACAGTTGAAGAATACCAACCCAAAACTTGGTGCAAAATTTCGCGTCGATCTAGTAGTTAGAAAATCAAAAAAAATTATTCGATAATTTTTGAAATTTTTGTCGAAAATTTTTTTTCTCGTACAGTCTTGACCAGATTCCGGAGAAGTTTGGCACAGACTTTGAAATCATTAGTATTTAACAACAATGTTACAAATTTTAATTAGATACGAAACGTAATTTCTGAGATATATGAAAAAAAATGTGAAATTTCGTTGTTTGATATTTTGACGTTATTTCCCCAATATCCCAAGCAGTAAAAATGCGATCAGATCGAAACTTCGTAATTATATAAAGAATAGCATCGATACATATTGCAGAATTTCGTATGGATTCAGTTGTCAGAAAATTTCGAAAATGTTCTGGTGAAAAATTTTGTTTATCGGAAAATATTGATCAGATTTCAACCAAATTAGGCGCAGCTTAGTACACAAGCTCAGTTTTCAACAATAACGTTTCAAATTTGAATTTGATGAGATATTTACTTTCGGAGATATATGAAAAAAAATTGTCAAATTTCATTGTTGAAATGTTCAACATCTCAAGAAATACAAAATAAATCACATCGAAACTTCATAATTCTTTGAAGAATATTTACGCGTAACTTACCGCTCAGTAGCGCCAGAATAATTCTTATAGTAGATATTTTTTCGAGATTATCAATTCTCTGTCAAAGATTTTTGAGAAAGCTTCTCCCAAAATATCATTTTATCGATAATTTTTATGGTATCTTCAAACTCTGCGGAAGAACAAACTTATTTATTGGATGATATTCCTCCCCTCTTTTGATGAGAAATTACACTCATGCATCAAAGAGGACGTTCTGTTACACAGCTTTGTTATTGAAAGCTTAGCAACAATCCTGTTTTCGAAACAACATGGAACACAAATTAATAGAATCAATAAATAACCTCGTAATACTACCAAACGTGGTGACAAATGCGACAAGGGAAGACTAGGAAATGGATCACAATTTAGCTGACTGCCTCTAATTCCAACTTCCCTCGTCCAAGATGAATGTTTACATATATAAAACCAAGGAAATGTTGATGGCAACAGCGAGTTATAGCTCATAAGACATTATGAGCGAGGAGGAGACATCGAAATTGTGGTAGTAAATAAGAAATCGCTCATTGTTTTCGTTCCTTTGTCATTATCTCACTTCCTGCCCGAACAGGGTTTCCTGTCCGGTTAATGGCATATCCACACAAGATATATATGAGGAAAAATTCCAGAAAGGTTATTTCATTATGTAAGTTTTTGTGTTTTCACTCCCAATATCTGAAACAGAACTATTGAAAGTTAAAATAAATGGTTTTTTTTATGGAAAACGCCCTTGCGGATTGCAGGATCGAACAACTTGTCAAAGACAGTTCTTGAAAAGCAGGTCGCCTGGTGAACAGTTTTGAGACAGAACAAAAAAGTCAATCCTACAATCCGTGAGCGGTTTTCTATAAAAAAACAACCCAGAAAAAATCCACGAAATGATGAAAAATCCTCTCAAAATAGGTTTCAATTAATACTAATGAAGGTTAAGGCTTCAAATTATTATTTAGCCTATGAAGCTGGCACAACTATTTCTATTTGTATTCAAGAAAATCTGATTCTCACGAAACGCAAATAATTATTGTCCTATTGAAATTGGTTCTTTTTCAATGGCTCAATAAATTTGAAAAACTTATGAAGGCAATAGCTCTAACCTCACAGTGTGTTTCATTTCGAGAAACGACAATTCTTTGTTCCATATCGAGACAACCGATTCAATAAATATTATATTATAGCTGATATACCGTATGCGAATCTTCGATCGACATTTCAATCCAATATGAAAAACGCAAAATACACTTACAGAGTTAACTGACAGCTGATGGCCAAACAACACGTGTGTATAGAGTTAGTATCAACTGTTATGATGAAAGTATTTTTCACTACTTTTCATTCATATAAGGAAGAAAATGATCTGGAAATATTGTGATAAAATTGTTCTTTGCACAAATACTCGCATTAAAAAAGCTTGCCAGGGGTCCTGAATCAGCTGAGTCTGTTTATAAGCAAGTGCTTCTGAGAACACCTGGTAAGATTTTGGTATATAATATAGAATAGATGCTACTGATGATTCTAACTGAGAAAATAAAAGGTAAAATTGTGTTTAGTATTATTTTTGTATTGTCGTGTATTATGTTACCGTTTTCTCAAGTATTTTACTTCAATCATTGTATGCCAGTCGATGTAATGATTAAATTTGTCATTCATACGTAGTACGTTGAAGACAATAGAAGTATGTCGTGAGATATCAATATCGAAAGATGTCATGTAAAGGAATTAAAAAAAAAACATATTCTTCAATATTCCTGAAACTGGACTACGCTATTTGTATCCTCTTCATTGTCTCATATAGCGCATTTGTTTCCAGTTCAGACAAATACACTTATTTTAACATTTCAAAAACCTTTTTTATACTTATATTCTACCTGTTTTTTTTTCAGTCGTGACGTTATTTCAAAAATTTTACACCTGTTAATAATCAACAATTAGTTGACAAACTGTGCTGACATGCAACGTTGGCCATAGTTGACTAGTTGCACAATATATTCTATACATTACTTCTAGAATGTTACAGAAAAAATATATTGAAATAATGAAAAATAATAAATTCAGAATACCTACTTTCTAGACCGGCTATATTCAAGTTTCATAGATACAGAAAAATATCTCATGGATACCACGTAAAAAAAATTCCTCCGAAGTTGTGAATTTGTGAATTTTAATCTGACCTGAGTGAGTTCCATCTAATAGGCTGTAGGTATATGGTAAGTATGTTCGAAAAATCTATAGTTCGATTTCGTTTTATTTTGAAGCCTTAAAATGAATTAATAAACTATTGCGTTCGATCAGATTCAATATCAAATACTTTTCCTATTAATCATTCATTTTCTTCAGTAGGTTATGTTTTGGGTGGGTTGCATTCATGATGTTTCACTATAAATTCTTAATCAATTCGGCGATCGAAGAAATATAAGCCTGTATAATGTATTCCTCTGTTTCCTCAACAAATCAAAAACTTCACTTCATCTAATACGTTATGAAACTCTTACCATATATATAACGGACATGAAAAGTATAGAAAAAAAGGCATTAAGATAAGTATGTATGTTCTCTTTTCTTAAGATATTAGTTACCCAAAGAATAACTTATCTAGTATCGAGATGCTTTTCCAGAGTATAGACAGCTCTGTTTGCTTGAAAAAATTTAAACTTACCATCAAGGTGAATATTATATGAAGACTAAATTCAGACGTCCCTTCTAACGAGTATTTGACTGACCTCATGTATATTCAATGGTTTTTAGTTCTCTGAAATGTGTAACAGTTTTCCTGAAATTGCATTTCTTCGAAATCTCTAGAAATATGAAATACTGATTCTAAAATTCGAGAAGAAAACCATTTGTCAGAATCAATCAATTTGATATCGCCAAAATTTTTCACGAGTATGAAATTATATTTCTCAACGAGCTGACCGTGGAGCTATATGGAGTATGTGAAACGTAGAACAAATGTATTTTTTCCAATTCTTCTATAAAAAAACATCGAAGGTTCTATTACCTTTATGTCTTTTGTAGAACACTTCCTGTTTATTTCACAAAAAATATCTTGCCAGACGTAAAACCCTTTGAATTTCGAGTTTTTTTTTATTCGAATATGGTGGATGCCATTTGAACTAATCGATATTATAATATCTGTTTTTTTAGACACCCAGTATATTAATTCTTGAATTAGGACTCCGTGATGCTATACAGAATAGGGAAAAGAGTGATGATAATTTTTAGTAAACGAGAGTATTGTGCACTTTCCTTTTTGGGGAGACTCTGTATCTATACTGAACTATAACATTCTTGTTAAAAAAAGAATGTGTTTTTTCCTATTCTCCAACACGAAATGCCACTCATATGCATTATAAGTTTTCACTTCGGTCTGCTCAATGTTCAAAATTGATGGTGTGATGACTGGTACTTAGGACCTGCATTCATCGAGAACCTACAGTTCGAAGGTTCATAGAATTTGATGAGGATGATATGGTAAGAAAATCACAGAATTTTTTTTCAAATTGTTCTAATGACACGATCATCACGTTCTGCATAAAGTTGTCTTTTAGCATCTTCAAACTAGCTGAAAAGTTTTATCAGGATTGAATCAGTATTCCTCGAGTTATACTGAAAAAAACAGCGATATCGAGGAGAGAACCTCGAAATTTGACATATTTTTCCCGATATCTCCGAAACTTATGATCGTATCGAACTGAATTTGGTACACTGCTGTGAAATATGAGGCTCAAAGTCAAAATTTCTTTCCAATGTGATAGTCGGTTCCCAAAAAAAATTTTTTGGAAAAAAATTTTGAAAAAAAATTTTTTTTAATTAACTGATAGTATGATTCTGACAAAATTTGGCTCAAAGTTGAGCGTCATTATACTCCACCTAACTGTTAAGTTTGAATTTAATCGCTAAATTGGTTTCTGAAATAAAAAAGAAATAACTCCTACCCTGAAATTTTCAAGTTGCTCACTCCGTTCGATAGTTATCGTGTCCACGGCCGGCCGAACGGCCGGCCGGACAGAATCGATTTTGACACCGGATTCGTCATCAGTGCGTCCCATCTAGTCATTTGAGACCATTTTCGGCTCAATCATCGAAAATTACAGACATTCGGACAAAACGATAGCACGCTGTTTCCCTTGAACATGCGCGCAAAAAATTAAGCATTGAACCTATGGACGTTTTCGTTGAAGATTCGGTATATAGGTCTCGGCATCGGTCGAGGTGCCTCTCAAGATCCCATACACTTCTTTTCACTCCGCATAAAGAATATCCACTCACGTAGAGAAGGAATTGCCTTAGGTTGATGCATGTCCTGGCGAGTAAAATTTGATGTAGAATTTATCAGGGATCATCCAATCAGAAGAAACAATACTGCTTTTTCAACAAGATAAAAGAAGCTATGTTGAGCGGTTGAGCATAGTCAATACTTGGTGAACTGGCTACGAACTTGAACAAGCGCATAAAGGCAGTTCACTCCAGTGTTTTTGTGGAATGTTCAATGTACTGCACCTATAGTAACAAATATACTGATTATCAGTGAATGATATTGAAAACGAAGTCGAAACATTTTTCACAAAAAATTCCCCATGCGTTCTGAAAATCGTCTGCTTACTAGGTCTGATGTGAAACTTATTCGGATACATAAATTCCTCCATCTCCTTTAGATCTTATTTTCCACATAAAAAGTATTTTCCCTTTGGCGTTTTCCGAAAAGAATCACGAGCTATCGGCCATCTAACGCCTAATAAACTGGCGACATTGATTAAGGAGGTCTTCTTTTAAAAGTTAATCTTTAATTCAATCCTATCAAACAAGCAGATCTCAGCAGGGAGTGCGTTCGGAACAACTTTTTTAATCAGCCGATCCCTGAGATTACTCACTGTGATCTAAATTGATGTTAATGGAATTGCTATCGATGTTGAGATGATAGGAAGTTTTGGAAGAGCTTTTATACGAGGGAGGATAAACTAAAAGTTAGAAATAAATCTAAGAAGTAAAAAAGAAAGGACTCGTATCTCAAAGTCACGATTTGAAATCCTATTGAATACAAATACAACTCACGGGATGAAGGTTTCCAAAATATTTTACCTAGATTGAATATCAGACATATCATCCTGGTAAATTTTTAACCGGCATAATATAGTATAAGAAGTACCAAAAAATCAGACAATTAACACAAACCATACGTATTCATTATCCTCACATTTTCAGAAATTTACTTCAGTACTCATTCATCCCAAAATATCTTTAGTTTCCATTCTGGTATTTTCATACTGAAACTGGTAGACTTGATGTGGTAAATTCAGTTGTCGAAAACGAAAAAACTCAGCTGGCGCCGAAGTGTGGTAATTGTTCGATTGATTCATTTAGTTGTGGCCAGGAATTTTTCCACAAGGATAACCTTGTGATATGCTGCGGAATCGTGGTGCAAATTCCAGAAATTTCCTTTCAGCAGATCTGGTATTTCATAGTAGAGAAATTCTGAATATTCTGAAGTTTTTGGTGGTTTGTAGGGAAGTTTTTTGAGTGTATCGCGCTTCGTCCTGGAAGAGTTGGTGGTGGTTGTCGAAGCATGCGTAAGACTAAGATTTCATACCGGCGTTAAAGAACACCCCTCATGCAGGATCCATGAAGGAGTGTGATCGTAGATTAATATTGCGATGTAAGGTGAGGTTATCAGGATACAAGGGAGCATGACGTCAGTAGGGGCAGAAAGAAGGAGAGCAGATAGAGAGGGCGCATGATACAAAACTTCACTTGCAGTGAAAGCAAAACCTCTGTGGTACCATTGAGTATTAAACCTTTGATTCTTTATTACTCCATGGTGTTACTAAAATCGTAAACGTATAGTGTTTTTCTACAAAACGCGGATGCGATTGCGGCGTTATCGCCATTGAGGATCTTTTGAGCCCAAGTTTGCGAAATTTCATGCACAGTGGACCGTTTTGTGTAGAGATGCGTTGACATTTGGCTTTTTGTCGATGTTCACGGTCGATTCAGATCAGGTTGTTTCTCAGCAGAGTTTGAATGAAATCACAACGGAAGCTTGCCGATGATTTGCGAGGAAGCTTGAACCTCTCTGGGAGTTTCATGTATTGTTCAGGGGCCCTATTCTTGAATGCGATGGTATGAACGTTCGCTATAGTTCCATCATAAATACACCGCGTTTCCTTGACAACAGCGTCGACACGCCTATTTCATCACGTTCCCGATTCAAGAATAGGGCCCCAGGTGTAGTCTGCGGGCACTCGTCAGGGCGTTGCCAGACTGATCCTTCATGCCTGGGTGAGTGGACATCCTTCATGAAGATCATAATGTGCCAGATTGTGCCAAATCTTGACTAGCGTCGTAAGATCTCAGGAGGATACAATAGGTACGGCGTAAGCGCCAGCGCCACTTGCACGTTGGACCTGGCAGCGCGATTCAATCCAGGTCGAAGAGGGGGAGCAAGACGGCGTACCTCCAATTAAAAAAAAAAATTTTCAATACCCCTTACACATTTGATTCACCTCTCCAGTTTTTTTTATTGATATTCCCAACGCTTCCACACGGTGAATTCCAAAAGTGGTATTGCAAAATTATAGTATACACATAATAATGCTATGGATAATGCTTAAACCCCTCGTGCACATAGAAAAAAGTCTAACCAATAAGGACAGAAAAAACGGGCCCTTTAAATGGTCCATTTCGAGAATGTATATAAATTATTCTATGCTAGGTAACTTATCTATTATATAGTATACTAATTGAAAGAGGTGCTACTCAAAGCGATCTTATTGAACTCGAAATTGAAAAACTTGGACGACATTTCGACTTATTTGGAAAGAAGATGGAGATAACCGATGATTCCGAATATTTTTGAAAACATGCACTGAATTTATACAGTGATGGATCGATTCCTGTTCATGGGCCATTTTAGAACTGTAGAAAATGGCTATGGGGCTGACGTCTTTTACTAGAGTTTTTGCATTCAAATCTCAATTGATCGGCCCGAAAAAGGATATCTTTTGCTAGGATTAATTTAAGGTCTTCACTTATTTCTACTAAATTCATTTAACTATCCTTAGTATGTCGTTTATGAAACGAAAGCGTACGTATATCGTACCTTATAAATATAGTAAGTTTTAGGTGCACTGTTCCAAATATTTACACCATTTGTTTGTTAATTTCACCACTAAAGCACAGACTGTGAGCGAGTCAATTCTTTCGTGGTTTATCGAAAAAAGTCATTTTGGCGACGCCTATATCGTCACGTGGCTCCCTGGACTGAAAAATGGAACAGTCCCTTTCAAAATAAGACGAATGGTGAGCATAGGTACCTTAACCATACATCCAAAAATATGGCCGCTATATCCTCGCTCGACTCAGCCACAGATTGTTCCTTTCAATTGATTGTTCATAAGAATCATTTTGAATTCAATAGCGCAACACTACTCACCCTAATTCATCTTGCAAAATAGTGAAATTTGTTTTAACAAACAACGGCATCACAAAATAATCTTCAAGATGCAGTGAGTATGGCCTTAATCACTATGAAATATCATAGCCTTCATACCTTTTTTGGGCGCATGTTCCAGGGGAACAGCGTACTGTTGTTTTGTCCAAATGTCTGTGATTTTCGAATTTTGTGCTGAAAATGGTCTCAAACGCGAAGGTTGGACACACTAATGACGAATCCGGTGTCGAAATCGATTCTGTCCGGTCGAGGACACGATAACTTTCGAAGGTAGTTCGTGCATCGAAATGCCGCGGTTGAGTCGGTTGATGGGCCAAATTAGCCTAATGGTTTCGGAGTTATAGCCATTTGAAATTATGGGGTTGTTTCCCTGATATTCCAGGGTCTTCTGGAGCGATTGGATTGAAACTTGGCAGTTAGTTTAAGCATAACGACGCGCAACATCGAGCGATTTTGGTTGGATCGTATGGTCACTTGATTGATAAAAAAAATTTTTTGGAAGAAAATTTTCTTTCAGAAACAATTTACTATATCCAAGAACAATTCTGCTTATACCTTGAACTTCATATTTCACAGCAGTGTACCAAATATAAATTCGATACAGCTATTAGTTTCGGAGAAAAATGTCCGAAAAAATATGTAAAATTTCGTGGTTTTCTTCTCAGAACTCAGAAAATACTGATTCAATCGTGATGAAATTTCAAAGCTAGTTTGAAGATGCTGAAGCATAGCTTTGATTATCGTGTCATCACAACAATTTGAAAAAAAATTAAATTTCTGTGATCTTCCTATCATATTTTCCTCATTAAATCCCGAATGAACCTCCGAACTGTCATTTTTCATTCAAGTACTGGATTGCAATTCGACCTAATATGTCTGTCTGTCTTACGGCCGACAATAAACACAAGTTTGAGGCTTAATTACGAAGTTCGAATTCGTGAAAGGGTAAAATCCGCCCAATGATTCCGTAGCTTTTTTCAGTTCTGCCATGAAGGCAGCAGCTTTTGCGCCCATGTGCGAATTTGTTGCCAAATCGGTCATCTCTAATTGAACATACGCGCAAGAGCTGCAGCCTACACGCCAGTGCTTTTCTAGGTTTTTTCATTAATTGATCAGGTTTGAGTCCTGAGGATTGTCTCTCGGAAACGAACAGTTGGTATTATTATTAAGACTGAAAAAGGTGATGTTCAATATAATTTGAAATTCTTCATCCAAATATATCGGTGTTCAACCCGATATTTTTCACCCATTGGCATCATTCTATTCTGATTTAACTTGATATACATAGCAGTTCGTGAATGCATAACGACGGTTAATTTTTTTCTGAAATACCCCTGTATAGCGTGAAGTGTGCCCGGCAGCGCTGATGTTAATTAAAAAGTTTCAATGTTGTCACCCTGAGTTGGCCGAAGCGTATTCTTTTCGGATGCGATTTTTATCTCCGGAAATTCGACAGCGTAAACTCTTTAAGAGAAGTTTTCTATCTTGTTTAGCATAACTGGGTAGTTGAATTCGGTTGAATTGGATTAGAATGATCTGGAAGGAGGGAGCGCATGCGCTTGATGATTTTTGGGTAGAATACGAAATGAAGCTTCTATACAGAAATGAAGGATTTGAACTATGATGGAAAAAATGAAGTTCAGGTGTTAGACTTTAGAAGGGACATGTTCTTTTTCACATAGAGGCATAATACTCAATAGAATTCCATACATTCTATTCCATATCTCTCCTTTGGTATGATATGCTTACTAAATCACTCATCACATCTCTATGCACTTTGAAGAACTGAACCTCGAATACTTTTGTTGTGTCAAATGTTGCACACTACAGTCCACATCCTTCCTATTGTAAGTAGTGAAGTAAACTTTGGGGGCGCATCCAGAATGCACAAAATATTCTATTAAATTTACATTTTCGTGTTAGACACATAGACCTAGACGATGGACATAGATACGTGAATAGCATCTTTGCTTTCAAACTGAAATCAACGAAAAGAACTTTTCCCCTTAAGTAAAAAGGAAAACATATTGATATGAGGAGAATCCCTCATCCATTTGATTATCAATAACTTCATGAGAAATTCACTTGGCTTCAGCCAACTGTATTGACCATTTCATTTCCAAGATTAAAAAAAAAATTATGGGGGAAATAGATTTGCCTATTTTTAGGGGGAACCGGTTGTATGGTGTTACAGCAAAGTGGTAAATATTAAAGTTTTGGGTCCCCGCTGATATTGAATCGAAGTTTGGTTTTTCCTAATAAATTTAGTCCCCTGAACAGGAATCTGCAGTCAAACCTTGGCGGTCTAGCTTATTTTCGAAGATATTGGCCCCCAAAGTTCCAAACATGTCCATTTTCAGATCGCTTTTTTCACTATAGAAACAATCAAAAACCACTGTTTGTTAGTCCACATATCATCTATGAACCTTTGCCTAACTATTCACTACGATTTTTCCCGAGAATATTCATTATATTCGTCATGCGTCGTAGACAGATGTGGTTACGAAGAAAAGTAATCGAATTCGTATTCGATAGAGAAAAACATTGCGAAATTCGAATTGATAATTTGAATTTTTTTTTCAGGTGGTTTAATAACTAATAAAAATTCTTAGTTTAGAAGAAGATATTAAGTACTTGGTTAGGTTAGGTTAGTTTAGTTTAGGACAGTGCCAGTTCGAATCTGAAGAGTAAATTAGTTTACTCTTCTGATTCGAACTGGCACTGTTCTAAACTAAACTAACCTAACCTAACCAAGTACACGAAATTCACGCATTTGACTATTTCCCTTTCCAGTAAACAAACCCGAACGATAACACTCAAATGCTCCAAACGTCAGTTGATATTCGCGCGTTTGCCAAACTTCAGTTGTTGCATGTTTGAATGTAAGCAGATTTTGAGGTTAAATGGCAGTTCGCTAATTTCGCATTTATTCAATAAATAATGAATATTCTCGGCAGAAATTATAGTGAATAGTTAGGCAAAGGTTCATAGATGATATATGGACTGAAAAGCAGTGGCTTGTTATTGTTTTCATAGCGGAAAAAGTGATCTGAAAATGGACATGTTCGGAACTTTGGGGGCCCATATCTCCGAAAATAAGGTAGACCGTCAAGGTTTTACTGCAGATTCGTGTTCAGGAGACTAAATTTATTGATAAAAACCAAATTTCAACTCAATATCAGCGGGGACCCAAAACTTTTATATTTACCAGCAAATTTAAAGTCTCTATGTCCATGAAATGGACTGCGCAATATACTCACAAAGTTGGTCTTCACTATGCACCTCCAACTTCAAAGAGAATTAATGAAATAAGGATGAGAATAAACATATTCAGATTGGTACCGAACGAAATCAAATTGGGACTCAGAACCTTCAATTCGGTAATAATCAAGTTTACATTGGTACAAAATTTGTTACGTCGTGAATTGGCTTTTTCAATTACCTACAAAATGACTTTTACACTTTATTTCAAACCACAGTGGTAAACGACTGCATACTGAAATTTGATTCGAAAATATGCCCCATATTAAGGAAAAAGTTTCGGAATCAATTAGGAATCAACTAAATCCAGTTCATAAAAGAAACGGCAATTGGAAAATACTCAATGAGTATTAAGAAGTCATTTTTCTGAAGGTGGATAGAAATTCAAGAAGGACAAGGCCAATTAGATGTTGTACCAATATGAAATTCATTGCTTCCAAAAAATGTGTTCAGATACAATCCGAATATTTCATTTTTAGGTCTCAATATGAAGTTGAAAATATAGCGAAACGTACATAAAGGAATGAAATTGATTGGTATGTGTCCAAAACTGTAAGCCTTATTCTGCCCATTAACTGATTCTCTCCTGAAACTTTCAACGTGCACACGGACAGACATAATAAAATTTTATTCTGTCCGTCCGACCGTCCAGTTGTGTGCGCTTCAACTTTCGAAAGAAATAACCTAGAGTCTATAGTCTTGAAATTTTCAGATTAGGTTCGAAGTCAAATTATTTCGGTTGAGTTCGTTAATGGGTGACATTAGTCCAATTGTTTCGAAATCAGGATTTTGTATATAGGTACATAGTTTGAAATTATCCACGCGCAACCTAGTGCAAAATAACGGGTTAAACCAGTAGTCAGTAATTTCAAGAAAATGTTTATACCGAAATTTTTCAAATTTTCGTTGAACTTTTTCTTCCTCAGAAATTATGATCAGATATACCTTAAAGTGTATTCAAGAACAATATTCCGAATTGTATTCGATTCTTTTATTTGTCCTCCTCAATGAATCTTTAATTCTGTTTTGTATCAATCGAATTAAATCCTTACAAACGTCCATGTTTATTATTGTTCGACATGATATATTCGTTCAGCTTCTTTAATGTTCGAGTTCGACACTATCGCATTACTTTAGTTAATGACATATGAAGAACCCTCTTTCGATAGTAATCCCGGGGGTGGGAAAGTAAATAGCTTAGTGCCAAAAATCATCGTAGCACGTAATCACGTGATATATTGCGACATCTCGTGGTTAATTCTTGGGGTTGGGAAAGGCAGGGAAGTATTCGTCCGTGATTTAATCACATTCATATTTTCTTCAGAAGATATGGTTTCATTATTTCCTCACATAATTAACAGCGGAGATTTAATCGTTATGAATCAGATTTGGAGTCGGCTGACTCCAAATCCGTTGCTTCGCTGTAGCCCAATAAACAACTCGACTGATGTATTTTGAATGAGCCTAGGCTCATTCAAAATATAACTCGCTCAACGTTTCAGGAACTATTGACGGAACCGGATTTTGAAACTTGGTAGCTCAATGAAGAATACCTACGCAGAAATTGTAGAATTTTCACATGTTGTTATGTTGGAAAAAAATCAACTTTTTTGAAATTATTCATCAGGTTCCAATAAATTCCGACAAGAGTCTTAGGGTTTATAGGTTACCATGAAGTGCCAAATTTCAGCTAGATCCGATATATAGTCAAGGAAATATTGGGGAAAAATATGTAAAATTTTCCCATTTTTTTCATTGTCCCATTTTCTCGTTTTCCGCTTTGGAAATTATTTCGGGGTCAGGTCAGTGTTTTTCTGGAATTTTTCAGAATGAATCCTTGAGACGAACATATTTCTGTAACAACTGAAGACGGTATTAATCCATGAATTTTTCATTGGAGATCCTGATTTCAACATTAATTTTTGTATGTGCCTTTCATAAGGAAGACCTTCTATTGTAGTGTTCAATTTGGATCACCATGTATGAATAAAATATATCTATCCATAGGTATTTTTTGAGTAATAGCTAGATAAACTTTTGATGGCTAAACAATATGTTATGTGAACAGAATTCGCAGTGTTGTGTGACAGGACACCATACCCCTTCAAAAGATACTCTGTTACCCCGTATATGATAATAGATACGTCGGATTGGTTATAATAATAAACTATCACGCTCATATGAAAGGCCTTTGTTTTCATTGAAACACCTTAGTGATCGACCAACAAAAAAAAAATTTTAACCCCCCCTGAAAATTTCCGTTTACGTTTTGAAGTATGTAGATTTGAATGTAGGAATAAAAAAAAATGCGCCCGTCCGCCGTCCAACGTCCGCCGACCGCCGTCCACCTTCCGCCGTCCGCCGTTCGCCGTCCGCCGTTCGCGGTCCGTTATCCGGGGCTTTTCTCTGGAAGTACTGAACGGAAATCCTTGAAACTTGGTAGAAAAATCGTGTGTCACTCGGGATTGATCCTCCAATTTTCCTTTCATATGGGTTGATAGAATATCTAAAATCATATATAGGGGGAGTCTGTGATTCGTACATCAATTTTTGATGTGCTAATACACTCCTGCACTTCAAGTTCTATACTGACAACTACTACTGTTGTCTATATTATGAAATATACAATTCACTATTCGATTCTTGTGATTCGGAGCTCATTGCAGCATTATACTAAGGATAACTTCAGTATATCTGTCTATTAAATTGCTGATCTCCCACTCGATCTTCCCGCAATAATCATTTGCTTCCACCATAAGATTGTACACAATCCCAACATCGCTCATTCTCATCTTGAAAAGCCCATAAATATTGAAGTTTTCATCCGATTCATAATTGCGTTACATAAAATAACAGAAATTCTCTATATTGATTATGAGAAGAGTCGTGTCCATAGACATGGAGATATAGTGTCCCTACGATTTAATTGGGCCGGTCACAAAATGAAGATATAACTCTATGTCGTCCGGTTGAAGATGAATGTAGGTAAATTCGAGGTTTTACAAGCTCAAACGCTACGAAAATAGTGAAATTTTATGATCTTCATAGAAATTCATAACAATCAACGTTTAAAATGTCGTAAACGGTGGGTGTTAAGAGAAAGTATAAAGAATAATTCAGAATTCTAAAATAACTGAAGATTCTTATACTGACTCAAGATGAACTTTATATGTATTTTCTATCCTAGTTTCTTCCGATTTTCTGGATCAGCAACCTAGAAAACGGTCTTAAGAAGTATGTAAGTGCCCACGAAAAATATTGTGTCATTATTCATAAGAAACTCCACACCAAAACTCATCATATTCCGAATGACCATATCAAAACAACAAAAAACTGTTTTTTGTTTCGGAAATTTCTTGTATATATTTATATCTCAGCCGTATCTGGAAAAAAATTGTCAGTTTCGAAACTGATTGTTTGAGAGGAATCTATGGTTGAAATTAATGTTCTACTCAAAGACTCACCCTGTATGGCCGTTTGAATTTACTATTTCGAAAATTTTGTACCATATTGAACTCTTCGGTCCGTCTCTGAAGTCGGTTTCCTCTCTGGACACCCGCCAACCATACTAACACATCCGAAAGTTTCCATTGTAAAATGCTGCGGTTTGCAATGTAAAAATTTCGGAAATGCTACCCCCAACGACATAGCGCAGATTGCATAACTCAAAGATGCGTTTCCGCCCTTTGATGTATGTCCTGGGGCGCTGCAAATGTCCACTTCCGATTTAAACTACAGAGTGGCAATTTTGAAGTCGTGAACCCCCATAGATTTGAAACTGCTTCGTGATTTACGATTATTGTGGTGTTGTTTGCCATTATGGTCAGAAATTGAGGCTTGGTATCAGCGTTTTGTTACGAAAAAATATATATTGAATGGTTTTCATACTCACAGTTGAAGACCTCGACTGAATAATGATGGTGATCACTCACATCCTTCCTGATTTAACAAGGGTACTAGGATTCAATGCGAATCGAATCCTCTTGAGTCGTCTATGCCAAATTCATCGATTTAACGAAAGTCTTTTTGATTGAGGCTATTAATATGACAACTAAAAATACAGATTTCTCTGTAGTACATAATATCTTTCGATATTTTTGATATCTTGAATTTAAAATATTCGAATGAAAGCATATAGTTTTTAAGGGTCAATATCAACTATCATTTAATTTTTGAAATTATAAAGATTTTTGAAAATACCGCAATTCGTTTGTCAAGAAGAAGGTGTAAGTAAACTATGTGGTAATATTGTTTCTATGCACAATTTTAACAAGCTTGTTCGTAGAATTATATCAACTGAATTCCGTTGAAGTGAAGTGTAGGTGGAAAAAACACGTGGTCAGTTTATGACATATAATGTAGAATAAATGCTACTGATGATTCTATATCTAAATATAGAAGATGAAAGACTGTGCCTAGTATTATTTTTAGATTGTATTTCAGTATGTAACTCTTTTCTCGAATTTTTTACTTCAATCATTGTATGCCAGTTGATATAATAAAATTTTGCCATTGAAGATGTGGTACATCGAAGACAATAAAAGTATATCGTAAGATATCAAATCGATATCAGAAGATATAATGAAAAGGTACTACAGAGAAATTTTTATTTTTTGATTGTTATATTAAAAGCCTCTATCAAGTAGACTTTTTTGAATTTAATAATTGAAAGAAAACATATACCTAGTTTTCGAGAATCAATATCAACATTTAATTTTGAAGTTATAAAGATTTTTGAAAATGTTTTTTACCGCATTTCATTCGTCAAGGAAAGAAGAAGGTGTAAGTAAACTATGTGGCAATATTGTTTCTTTGCACAATTTTAACAAACTTGGACGTGGACTTATATCTACTAAATTTTGTTGAAGTGAAGTGTACGTGGAGAAAACACGTGGTGAGTTTTTGACATATGATGTGCAATAAATGCTACTGATGATTCTGAGAAGAAAGATAGAAGATGAAACACTGTGCCTATTATTATTTTCAGATTGTAATTCATTATGTTACCCTTTTCTCGAGTTTTTACTTCAATCATTGTATGTCAGTTGACGAAGGAGACGTCATTGAAGAGGTCAAAGGGACCCCAAAATGACGTCGAAATGTCACATCCATCAGACGTCATAATGGTGTGAAATGAAAGAAAATTTGAATAATCTGCTAACACAGACATTAAATTTTCCATTTGTTAGAGGTAATTCGGTAGTCTTCAATTGGAGATACTTCATGGTGATGTTGCAAATTAAACTGGAAACATACTCTACAAATATATTCCCTATGTCGATTCTTCCTAAAATTAATGTGTTTACGGCCGGCCTAACCACTGGTAGTGAACAAAATAACTTCCGGAAGAATCTACTCGGTAGCTTAATAATTGTATAGTAAGTTGGGAGTTTAATTACGAAGTTCGAATTGGCGAATTAGTGAAAAGTGTCGAATGATTCCGCAGATATACCCTTTCAAATTTTCAGTTTCCGATATTTCCAAAAACATAGATCTAATCGCCCTTCAATGAAAAATGCAACCTTGAAGTTTCAGCCAAATATGCTCTACCGAACAATGAGCAAACTAACTGTCTCCATTTAGCAAAATGCAGGAGGACTCTGTAATTTGTTTTGCTCATTGTTCTGTAGACCCTATTTGGCTGAAACTTCATGAACTTCATCAAATTTTCATGAAGGGCGATTCGATCTATGTTTTTGGAAATATCGGGAAATTGAAATTTTGAAATGGTATATCTGCGAAATCATTCGATAGTTTTTACTAATTCGCCAATTTGGCCTTCGTAATCAAACTACAAACTTACTCTACAATTATCAAGCTACTGAGTAGATTCTTCCGGATGTTATTTTGTTCACTATCAGTGGTTAGGCCGGCCTTAAACACATTAACCTTAGAAAAAATTGACAAAGGGAATATATTTGTAGACTGGGTTTTCAGTTTGACTAAGAAGGTCGAATGCTTGAATTCGTTGAATCCGCCAATTTTTCTTGAGATAGTTATACCCATTCGAAATTTTGGATCGAATTGCAATCTAGTACTTGATCGAAATTTATAAATTGAGGTTCATGCAGAATTTCGTGAGGACAATAAGAAAAATCTGCGTTTGGCAGGGTTAATACTTGTATAGATGACCGCTTTGGCAGCGGAACAAGCGCGTTAAAGCTCCTGACCTCACGTCAGTGCTTTTCTAGCTTCTTGTTGTTATAAATTTAGCCATGATTTTACGGGAGGAGGAAAGTATCCAGCACAGAAATTGATATTTTATTCGGAAGCTCACTGATTATAGTAGCTTCTGCTGCGAAGAAGACACCCTCCATCAGCATTTCTCATTTAAAAGACCATTGGAAAGATATGACGACTTATGCTCTCTTCAGAATCGTTATAAACACCTCATGACCAAATCTGCTTCGGCTTCGGAAACCATTGCACTCATGAAATATTATCTTTTGAAAAATCTCCCATTGATGTATTACTTATTCAAAAGTTTACCTCCTGTATGATTCAAAATGAACAATGAAAGAAGAACAAATATTACTTTTTTTGAATGATGTCTCAAATTGATACTGAAATTAAACAGGGAAAGCAGGCTCCACCGTAAAAAGATAATATCTCAGAATCATTGTTAATCAATTAATTAAATACCATTAGCTGTTCAGAATCGTGAATGATGGTTTCCATTACCGGTAACAAACTGCTTTGTCGGTCGGCTTCATAATTGATTATTCTACTTTTTTCGGAACAAGATATAAACTTGGAACTTGACTCACCCGCAGTTCTTTCCTTTGAAAACACAACGTCTAATAAATATTGAAACTGCCAAGTAAGGCATGAAGTACCATGTCAGCGTGACAGCACTGATGTGTAAAAGACCACCCGTAAGAGGTGGGCCGAAGATCAGCGAAAAAATTCGCGAATAATTCCTCCGAAAAGTAGAAAGTTGTACATAATTCATATTTGAGGAAATGTGATTCTTGGTGAATCCACTCCGGTTTTAAGCAAATGGAACCTTCAGGCTTGGTTTGAAAGAGCTATTTTTTTCCATCTATGATTCTCAAGTTTGATGACTTGATACATATAGTTGTGTCGTGAATTTTATGTATGAAAACAAAACATCATGATTGTTTTGAATGCGGTTCAAAAAGGGTCAATATTATTGCACAATATTTCAGGTTGCACAATTTAATTGATCGTGTGTATACGTGTTGAAAAGTTGTGCAATATATTGCATGATATCAAAAAGTTGAACATATGTGGTGCAGTCTGGAATATATTGTGCTATCTGCGCAGCACATGTCGTCTTGGGCGATACTGTAGAAATAGGGATTAACGTTGACATGTAGCAATTGCATTACGCATGATAGTGTCTGTTTCTTCGATTTGATTAGTCACCAATGCGAGGAGCGCATCGAACAATTCTCCGTCTATATAAAAAAGGTTGCGAAAGTCTCAAGGTTCGAAGATTGTCAGTTCATTCAGTGATATTTGGTGGCTTTACTTCTCCAGGTCAATCAACCACCGTTTCCTCATTTTTCTTCCTGTTTCTCATTTACTTTTATTCAAAAAACGCTTCCAGCCATTTCAACAAAGCCAGTTTGATACCACTCAGCAGTATAAAACTCTGCTTCGAGGATGTTGCACAAAATATCTAGCCGACTGTTCTCTTGATTGCATGTTACAGAACCTTCAATATCATGTTGAAAGGAATTTATGGTGCAAAGTAATTACAACCGTCACCATATTGTGCAATCTATACTGCACCATAATATTGACAATTTTTGATACGCATTAAGGCCAACGCTTACTTATCAGCAAGGACCACGGCAAAACGGAAACTTATTTCTCTACTTATTTGCCGTGTTCCATAGCGGTCGATTGCGCGCTGTCCCATTCAATTATATGGAAAGAATCAAATTCCGTTATGGTGTGGGCTGGGCTGTTGACGATAAGTGAGCGTTGGCCTTTAAGGAATCAACAAACATTTCGGAGAAATTGTTAGGATTCGATCAGATTCTGCATTCAGAATTCTTGTTGCCTTTTTATAGAATTGACCGTATACTTTGTTCAAGAAAAATAAATTATCGGTGCAAGAGATCGAAGGTGAATCCCGAAGGTTATTGTCTTTTATATAGGGTGAAACTTTGAGTGATGTTCATTGATACACTATTCCATTTGCCTTTTTTCCATATTTGGTTCAGGTGAAAACTTATAAGCATTTAAAAAGTTCACAGTGTGCTGATTAAGGATTCAATGCGTCCTTCCTCTTTTTATGTTAATGCCTCCATATTCAACTCGACTTTTTTTGAGCTTTTCCAAAGCATCTTTAATCCTGATTAAAATATTTTGCCATCTCCCTATTTCATAGTCACAACGAAATTCGGTATGAAGTGGAGCTGTTATTTTTCAAGCAATGGAGTGCTAGATTTCTATTCGATCCCATCTATTTTTGGGAATTATTGGAGAAATGTGATTTCGACTAGATATGTTTACGGATTCATTGAGCGGATGCCATCACTTCATTTCCGGTTTTATACCAAAAGCCTAACGGCCAACCATAAACACGATTTTATTCGAAAGAATCAACTATGGAACTCGATATCTGCTGAGTAAATTTGGAATTCAATTACTAAAATCATATTCATGAACGGAAAAAATGGACTTTTGATTTTTCCACTTTTTTGGTACTTCTTCGGAAATTATAGTTTGAAGGTTAGTGCAGAAGTTTGTGAGGATCACTTGATGGCTAAATTATCTTATGACCAAGGGCCGGTATTATAAAACTTAACTGGAAGTTAAGTTTTATAATACAGTAATGTTAGGACATATCTGTCACTTAAAGTTAAAGATAACTTCCAGTTAAGTTTTATAATACCGGCCCTAAGTATAGCAGCCCACAGGGTGAAGTCAATATATGAATCGATGATCGCTTTGACAACGAATTCGAAAGAGCGTGTAATTGTTCTACCTTAATCAGTGAATAGTGGTGTCATTCGTTTAATAATAAAAAATATATTAAGAAAGCGTAGACAGTTCTTCGTTGACGTAAATTTGCAGTGAACAGTGATGAGATCTCCTCTAAAATTCACATTGTACATAAAAATATGCTCATCTACATAAAAACACCAAACTCATTCTTCATTTTATAATGGATATTGTTGGTTACTGTATAATTAAAATCCTCTAAAGAGTGGACACTTCTGTGATGGATTATTCTGTTTGTTTACTATGAACCATTGATTTCTAAAATACTGAAATTGTCCTGATTGAATGAATATTTGATTAAAGAATTTATTTATAAAAGCACTGAAGTGAGGTCAGTAGCTTTTACACGCATTACATCAAACTGACCTAATGATTAATGATACTGAGGAAATCTTTGAATTCGTGTCAAATCAAGCTCGTAAGATCTGAAGTGGTTTGCTTGCTTTCATCAATAAGTTGAGGGAATGAAAAGTAAACACTTGTTCTGATGAAAATATCTAATCGATATATATTACGCGCTTGATCTGGAAAACAGCTCGTTATCATTTCGTCACGATGTCTGAATTTTCGAATTTTGAGCCGAAATTGGTCTTAAACGACTAGATTGGACTCACTGATGAAGAATCCGTGGTCAAAATTGATTATGTCGGTCCGACCGTGTGCTCTATAACTTTCGAAAGGTAGGACCTAAAGTCTAAATTTTCAGGTAAGTTTGAGATCCTGAATATCTCGGCTAAGGCCGTTAATGGGCCAAATCTGCCTAATGGTTTTTGTGCTACAGCCGTTTGAAATTTTGATTTTTCAATAACTCGAAAAATATTTATCTGATCGAAATGAAACTTGGTTGGAATATGAACAGTGTTGATAACAAGAATAATCCATAAAAAAATTTGAAAAAAAAAAAATTTTTTTTTTATTTTTTTTGAAAATTTTTATATTTCATTGAAATTGCACTGAAATTTTCAAGTCATCATTTCGCAATGTGAACAAGCGCGTAAAAGCTGCTGACTTCAGGTCAGTGCTTTTCTAGATTTCATAAAATATCATGTCGTTCGATGAATTTGAGTATTTATGTTCCGTTTAACTCCTTTGAATGCAATCTTGAGGATATGACAATTGAATTGTAATAACGTTGATGATTCAACATATTGCAATGATCTCACGAATTATGAATCTGAATTCGTATGTCTGTTTTATTCCGCGTCTCGATGAATAATGCCACAGGTTTGTGGTACTGCTTTCTCAACGCATCATCCCTTATCAAGTAATATTTAACACTTGAGTTTAGAATTCTGTTGATATGGGCCGATGTAGACACGTGTTTGAACTTTGTAGGTTTTTTTGTGGGTTTTCGCTCCCACTATCTGAAACAGAACTATTAAAATTGAATAAAAGAAAAGAAAATAAACAAAAATGGTTTTTTTATGAAAAACGCCCTTGCGGATTGCAGGATTGAACTATTAGTCAAGAGTAGCCCCTTGGAAAATAGGGTGCTTAATAAACATTACCGGAACAATACAAACAATGAACAAAGCGAACTGCGACATTTCAGAGTACAAATCTGACAAACGAGAAAATTTGAAGGAATATTTGCCTTTCGTTTTTTGTCGAACTGACGTTTCTGCGGAATCACAGCAACACAATTTCACTTGGTTTGAAAGTTTTTCAATTCTACCTCTTTTTTGAGTAACTGCAGCTAAATATGGTCCATTTCTTCAGAATATTGAGTAAAATTACTCACTCCATCTAACAAAATTCCAGAGGACTTAATCGATATCAACATATTCAAGACTATTTTGATTAGTCCGAATACAATCAATTTCGCACTAGCATTAGCGATTATTCGTGAGATTACAATATTTTGATTGCGATTTCACGATCTCGAGAATGAGGAAACAATTCTCACGATTTTTGACCAAATTAGTTTTGAATAATCGCATTTGAACTAAATCGAACCAGCTAAATATTGTCCAATTTATTGATAGAATTGCCAATTGAGTAATTTACTCCGCCCTGTAGTAGGTTAAAAATAATCTGACAGAGGAAGCAAATGGGGAATCTCCTTCGTCTATACAAGTACAAAGTTATCGTGCGAAATGCCTAGTTGCACTATATTATATTCATCCGTATTTGCATACTTTCCACCTAAAGGTGGATTCTCACTATACGTTCCGTAACCTTCCAGTATCCTTCCCGTAAAATATTATAAGGTGTAAATGAATTGATGTAAGCACACTATACGTCCCGTTTACGTTCCAGCAACATGATATTTTTGCATACTAAATTTCGATGTAGCTTATACAGAAGAGATGCGGGAAGGTTACGGAAATTATAGTGGGAATCAACCTCAAATGGGTAGAGTTTTTCATATACCTAAATACATAGAGGGTGAATCTTGCGCAGAAAATAAACTCATACTCATTTTTGCACCTGTACTGGTACTATATGATATATAGTGTTATATAGATAATGAATCCTAATGGTATCTGTTACATTTTACATTTATAACGAATAATTCTTATTCATGGCGCTAGTCTACCCACCCAGATACCATTTTTTCCCCTTTTTGCTTACAATTCAAGGCTTTGTCATGTGGTTCTGCTTTTTGTCGCTCAAAGCAGTTATTTCATTGCTTTCAGTTCATTTATTTGTTTGCATTTTACGCACTCGTGTCATAACTGCCGTAGCCTTAGATTCGCTGCGTTAATGTTTAATTAAGATAAAACAATACCACGTGGTGCTAAATTACGGCTAGGCAACACATCCACATTCAAGTTCCATTAAAACTCGTTAATATCTCAAGGTCAGGTACCTGGACGCAGTCTACATGCTTCAACGTTGCCAATAGTCACGTTAAATATTAGATTTCGGAGAAATTTCGACGTGTTACAGGAGAAAACGGGGTGTCGTTCTGCAGGCTTCAGTATGTATTTTTTGAAATTTTTGTTTGGGATGGACCCAATTCTTCTGTGAGAATGGGCAAGGTTAGTTATTTTTCCATTTTTCACTAAATTTCAGTTTTTTCCCCCGAAAATTCTTGAATATAAAAAAGTGGCAACATTACGCATTCTAGTTTCAACGATTTGCCAACCATTGTTTGAAAAAACTCGGGCCTCCAGAAGTCACCCCGTTATATTCGAGGTATATATTTTTGGCTCTTATACAATGTCTGAGTCAGAAGTGTAGAGCAGTTCCTTCGAATTTACCTACGTCAACATTTTTGGAATCTGTTATCTTGAATATTCTCTTGTTGATAATAATATACAGAGTGTAACAGCCAAATGGAATAAATTCGATAACGAATAAATAAGGCCGTGTTGGGAAAAACGCTCGGACACGTCGATTTGTAATTTTAAATGCGCATATTTTTCAAGAAAATAATATTATATAGGGTGTTCCATGTGACTGTGGCCAATACCAACTTTCTTATTTCTAATGCAACCCCCTGTATATTTTTTTTTCGGATTCTTCAGAGAATTCTAGACACAATTCATGCACAATGTCCTATTCCTGTCTTTAACTATTTCGGAAATATTAAGTGTTTTCAGATTTAGTGCAAAAATCAACGTTTCAAATAAAAATTATTTTATTTCACAAATTCGGTACATTACACTTAAAACCTAATAAGTAATACTGATTATTTCTTAATGAATAAAAAAAAACCAAAAAAAAAACATTGATGTCAATGTAGGAAATGTTCAAAATGCTCGCCGCGAACGTATTGGCAACATGCTAATCTGGTGTAGAATTGTCTTCTAACGTTACTCAACATTTCTGAAAAGACTTAATATTTCCGAAAAAGTTGAAGATAGGTTTAGGACATTGTACATGAATCAGGTCAAGAATTTTCTGAAGAATCCAAAAATAAATAATATACAGGGGGTTACATTTGAAATAAGAAAGTTAGTATTGGCCACGGTCGCATGGAACACCCTATATAATTTTATTTTCTTGAAAACTATGCGCATTTAAAATTACAAATCGACGTGTCCGAGCGTTTTTCCTAACACCACTCATTTATTCGTTATCGAATTTATTCCATTTGGCTGTTACACTCTGTATAATATGTAAATGAGTTGATACATCCTTTGAACGGCACAGTATATTATCGTGTTTTTTATTGATTAAATATTAAGTAATTTATAATGTCATGATTTCTCACGAGTTTTCGTTATTGAATTTCACGATTTCTGCTTCACCACATTTGGCAACACTGCGCAGCGTTGCCATTCATTACGTCACGTAAAATCAAGCTCATCAATTCCGGAAATACCTTCCCTACTGTCCAAAAAGGACGATCCATCCTCGAGATGAATATTAACGCCATTTTAATAACCGCACCGTCGACATTCGGAATTAAAACCTCGAGCCCGGCTCGGTAATTTTTATATCCGCCATCAAGAAACTGATAAAAGATTTGTTTGAGTTGTAAAAGTTGGACTGTTCCGGAACGAGCGACGGCCGATGTAGAATATCCATTAAAATTCCGGAGAATTAACCGGATCCAATTAAAAAGTGAGTGCTTTTTCATTTCGCGAAACTGAAGAGCTTGAGGCCGTCCCTATCTCTGTTTTATAATTTCGCGATTATGGTTCTTTCTACTTTTTCCGGAAGAATTAGGTTGTGCTTGACAAGACTGACGCTTGATTTTTGCATTTTGTAGAGATTTGTAGGGACGCGAATTATTCAGAGAGGGTGATTATTTTTTTTACGGTAGAGAATTTCGGTTCTGCGAAATAACAGGGGAATGTTCATCGAATATTCATGTACCGTTGAGAATTGAGATAGCTGGAAAAGTTCTAATTGATCGCCAGAATTTTCATGGCTGCTTTATGATTTGATTTTCCATACTTCTGTCAGATATAGTCTCTCTAGAAACGAGAATTACAATTTCCACTTAGGATTTGAAGTTGAAATATGAACTCTATGAGAATAGTAATTTACCCCCTTGATCAGAGCTAACCATCCAATCAACCAAAACATCTACACCGAAGGAACGGATCCAGGGAGAATGACTCCTACAGCTCTTTCACTGTTGTTACTGATCGTCAGGTCAACTTACGTTGGAAAAACCACAAAGGGAATCTCGATACTTGTCACCTTTCAGATGGACCGCTGCAGCATTGTATAAATACAACTGTTGTCTTTATACAATGGCTGCAGTTTAACAACGTACAGCGCGACATCTTCTGAGAGCATCTTGCGAACCCCACCTTCGAGTGCAGAATACCGGTTAAGTTACTTTACCGGCCTCGTGATGTAATGTGTAATTTCCCGGACTCAAATGAGTCCGGGAAATGGCACATTGCATTACAGTATGAAATAAAAGTATATTGAGTGTGACAACAATATGAGCGATCTGGCAATGCTCTCCTGTTTCACTTGACTTGACATTATCATTCGGATTCATATCCGAATAAGATAATATGAAAGGAAAAGGATCATTCATCAAATATTGTTATTAATTAATTAATTTTGGATATTCATGCATTTTCATGCAAATTCATTTGTTAGAGTTGATCGAGATCGCTCCTGATCGTCACCGCGGCCGCGTTGGTTTGTAGAATCCTTTGAGCAGCACATACGTGTCGCGATCTGTCTGCGACCTGGCAGCGTTCAGACGAAATCGGTGGCGTTCGAAATCTGTATGGTCGTGATCCTTGAATGCAAAAATGAGAGATGGAACATATGGGTATTGTGAGGATGCAGTCATGCGAACATAAGCGGAAGCCGACTATGTACTTTTCAAACAAAACCGATTGAAAAAGGTAGGTTTTAAATTCGCCGAAAACTCTCTTATGCTTTTTGGGCTTGGCTTCGTTGCTCATGTGACGAACTTGATGATTCTTTTGGCGTTCGTTTCAGTGGGGCTTCGAGATTGTCCGTTTCCAGAATGAGACGTATTTACAGAGTGTTCCAAAAAAAGGAAATAGTATCATCAATGGTTTTTTTCGTAGAGAAATATTCACTGACAAATTGGAAAGGACATACTTTCTACGTAAAAAAAATAGTTGGTAATCTGGGTGAAATATGCAGCGTGTCTCAGAAAAATAGATCAATTTTTACGATTTCTTTCTCTCTGTATCCCGTTTGGTTGACGGTTGCCTGATTCAAGAATGAAATATACAGGATGCCCCAAAAATAGACATAATTAAATAGATGTTTTTACCTGGCAACCACGATTCTCGGAAAATTGGGAAGACTACGTTCTTTTACGTTCGACAAAATATTTTTGGTGAAATATATAGGGTATCCCAAAAATGTCTTTCCACAATTCTGTTAGCGAACCTATCTCAACGATTTTTGCGCGCATGTTCTAGGGGAACAGCGTGCTATCGTTTTGTTTTTAGGTAGATTGAGTTTAGCTTGACGGTGGTTACACCATTTCACGTGAGGCGAGAAACATATTGATTCCCATAATTCTATGTGATTGTCTGAACTAAGTTTGATGGTTCGCCATCGTTTCGATCCGCTTTCGATTGAATATATCACATCTTTCACATATTACAAGATATAAATGGTGCAACATAAAGTGTGCTTTGAATGGAAGTTTCTATCGAACTTCTTTTGAAGATTTTCTAAAATTCCATGCAG
The DNA here is from genome assembly GCA_958510865.1 of Myrrha octodecimguttata. Taxonomy (NCBI): domain Eukaryota; kingdom Metazoa; phylum Arthropoda; class Insecta; order Coleoptera; family Coccinellidae; genus Myrrha; species Myrrha octodecimguttata. The sequence goes on from OY294056.1 coordinate 35,463,579, forward strand.
TGCCCAAATGACTTCTGCAACTCGCTCTAGAAATAAACATGTTTCACCATCTCTTATAGAAACAAAGCACCGCAAGATTATCAGTTTTGTTTGACATGATTCAGTCAAAAACTAACATTACACTAGGACGAATGTCTGTTGATATGTCAACAAATACTCCATCTTGATCATAGCTAATCATCCACATAATTTGTAATTCTTAGTTAGAACTTATTATACTTAGCTGGATTACGCTTCTATCTGAAATTAACATCGACGTAAAAACTAGATTATAGAAAAGATTTTATCTATTACGTAAAGAAAACAAAATCATTTATATACTATCAATACTTACTCTGCTTTTAGGATTTTCAGAACTTAAATCACAAGATGTGGTCAACTACAAGAACAAAGGAAGATCTTCTGCGACATGCATACGCTTGACGTGTGATAGAAGAATATGGTTATTAATCTTATATTTCATGAAATTCCGATGAAAAACATAATCATTTTGCCAGTTCAGGCAAGTTTCGAGCATAAGAATAATGTTGAAATTGTTCATTTCAGAAGGTTCATCTATGCAGCAAAGTCATCGCATAGGAAATCAGCACTACCTCAAGTTATGCATAAATTGGCCATTCATGGACATTTCCTGGATCAACATACATACTATAAACACTCACCAACTCTTTGAATGAAGATCTCGTTGAAAATATTTATCAGATAAGTTTGTTTACGTGAATGCTGCTCTTTCAAATTGATCTAAATCTAATATTTCCTAGATATATTCTACACCACATATTTGCTTGAAGTAACAGGAAACCTCCAACAACCAACGAAATACTTGGCACATCATATGTAAAATATTTAGCGGCTCTCGTGAGTTCGCGCCATCGGAAGGACGGCGCTCTTAAAGGTTGTTTCGTCCCAGTGCCAGAGGTGGGCTCATCAGATAGTCTGAATCATCTGGCACTTGCCTATGACAACCGCAGAAGCGGCGTAGTAGGAGACTATGACCCACGCGCTTATGCTGTGTTGAAATGTGAAGTAGCCAGCGTGCGTCGGTCAGTTGTGCCACCTTCTGGCAACTCAGTTAATCTACACCGCCTACACACTACAAATATATAACTTCAGAATCCAACTCTTTCTGAAAAACCATAATTTTCATCTGCAAATGAATCACAATGAAATGTGCAATTACATAGACAATAGTGATTAGTCATTACCATATATCCCCAACTTGCCTCCACAAATTCTGAGGTTTCTTCTCAGTTAATCTCAAAGTAGCTGAGGTCCCAAAGTTATCGAAGAAAATATACCTTGATACACTTATTCCTCAAAAATGTTACATATATTAGTCACTATTTATTTATGATTCATGTGTTCAAATGGACACAATTCCGGTTATATTTTATTTTCTTACTGAATGTGAAATTGTGGAAACTAAATAAGATTTATTTTCAAACCAATTTGAAATATAATTCAATCAGTAAATTGTGTTATGCATATTGTGAGAAAAAATTAGTTTTCTCCAATTTCTACAACTTTCATCCACTAAGAGGGAAATGGAAGCAAGTTATTGTGGGTTGAAAAATTGATGAACATTCTGAAAACATAAGAACACAAGGAATAATTCCCTTCTGGAATATACTCCAGAATATTCTCAGAACGTTCTGGGATATTCTGAGGAACGTTCATAGCACACCTATAGAAACAGAGTTCCTTCTCATTTCATAGTTCGTAGAACGATCTTTGAATATTATATGCCTTTCGTGAGAATGTTCTAAGAATATATGACCGTTCTGGTGATTCCTTCTTTTTGAACGTTCCTGGAACGTGTGTGTGCTATCTGGGATGGTTGATGTAAATGGTTTGACATTTTAGAATGTCTAACTGTGTTGTAATTTATATTCAGTGAGGTTTGGAATATCATCATGAATCGTTATAGCCTTGAAAAACGCTTCCAAATCGTGGAAATTTACATTGGAAAAAATTAATGTATTCGCAAAGCACTTCCATTTTACAGTCGATATAATCCGCCGAGTGAGCGAACAATTCGTGCACTTATTGATCTTTCGCACTCATTTTACTCTTTTCGATTCAGAGCCATCAACATAACACTCAGATATGTGCGATTCGTAGAGAATTTTGCTATTGTTTTCAACTTCTTGGTTCTTCGACTGCGTGAAAAATTTACATGAGAATCTTGGCTTACGTGCCTATAAAATACAGCTTTTGCAAGAATTGAGGCCATACTTGTCATGCAGCGCACTTAACCATCAACTTAACGCACAATCAATTTAGTGACAGCTTTATTTCAAAAAGTGGTCCTGTTAACTGACACACTTGTTCGTACGACTTGTTGCCTTTCAATTTTTTTATGAGACCATGTTTAGTCGTTGGAAGCCAATTTTAAGCCACCGTTGACGCCATAAATAGATTTCTTGGAGAAAGTAGCGAAAAATTCTACTGATCGGAAAGACTACGTTACGTGCAGCTGCGGCGGACATATTCCAGGAATCAAATCCAAAAAATAAAATGTCATGACATGATCTGGTAGATTGAAAAATGAGAAATAATTTCAACAGTAATTCTGTCCTGTACAATCGTTTGAAGATTTCATGCCCTTAGAAAACCCTTTGGTTAGAATTCTACCGAGAAAGCGTGAATTCTAATGAAAAAGAGGGTTTTTTTTGGGGGGAATAGAACTTTAAGTTGGCAACACTGTTTTTACTGGTGGCCATTTTGTCAGCCGTCAACTGATTTGTGTTTTTTTTGTCTGGCATTTCAACATGAATACACTGACGCCTGAACAACGCTTTCAAATTCTGCAAATTAATTCTGAAAATAATGATTCAGTTTGAAGTACGTATCGCACTCTACGTCCATTTTACGGTCAACATAACTGTCCATAAGAGCAATTAATTCGACATACTATGGACCGTTTTCGCACCACGTTTATTATAACTGATAATACTCATCCATACAGAGACGTCGTACGGTGAGAACAGAAGAAGCCATTGCTGTTGTAGAGCGTAGCGCAAAGGAAGACCCGAATAGTCTATCCGCCATCGTGTACAGCTATAGAGCCATGATTACTGACTTTTTCGTTCCTCAATCGAACAACCATGATGTGCAGCAGCTGTGATTTCAGCAAGACGGCGCAACATGTCACACAGCTCATGCCACAGTTGATTTACTGGAGGAAGCGTTTGATAATCGCATAATTTCATGACCCGGGCCCGTGAATTGGCCTCCAAGATCGTGCGATTCAACTCCGCTAGACTATTTTCTGTGGGGATATGTGAAGTCGCTAGTCTACGCCAATAAGCCCGAAACGATCGACCACTTGGAGGACAACATTTGCCGCGTTAAGGCCGATATACGGCCACAAAAGTTTGAAAAAGTTATTGAAAATTGGACCTCCAGATCAGATCACGTCCGAGCCAGCCGTGGCGGTCATATGCCAGAAATTATATTCAAATTATAATGCCTAAAGGTTATATTTTGAACAAAGTCACTTTCATGTCAATTTTAAAAATTCGTCCTTGTTTTATTACATTTGAAAGTTTTATACCTCTAAAAAACCCTTTATAACATAAGAGATTACAATAATTCATGCATAATATTTGAGCGATTCAGAGTGAAATGAGAAATAACAAATGTGTTAAATTTTTTCAATTATTTCGGAAGGATTTTGCAATGATCATTATTCGAGGCAAATGTTGAAATATAATGCAGTAATCACTGAAAGAATTCTCTATACTGAATTCGGGCAAAGTTCGAAACAATCCTCCTCCTCGAAAACATAAAATTATAGAAGCCAACATCGATTAATCCCCAATTTAACGGACACCTCGCACAATGGAAAGCTTTTACGACCTTCCGCGTCAGAACGCGTCGGTGTGAAGCGGGCATAACGACGCGGCGCAAGAGAGCAAATGCGAAGGATTAAGAGCGGCAATAAAACCGTGTGCACGCTCCTGGCAATGCATAACAAACAATAATAGTGTCAAGCAGGCCGGCACGTGACTGTAATGAATAGAAAAGGCGGCAGCGAAACGAGCAGGGCGGCGCGTACGCACGGGCCGCGTGGCGTTTTCATTTGTCGCGCCCTCTGGACCGCTAATGCATCTGGGATGAAAGAGGTTATATTGCATCAATTTGACGTGTGACTAGGTGACGCGCTGTTGTTTATGATTAATTTTTGTTGTTGGGTTAGAGGAGTTGATATCATTGAGGTTCCAAAACATGATTCAGCTGCCATATTCGGACCCTGAGGGCACGGCCAGAGTGTACGCGAGATTGCGATACTACTAGTAGGCTTCTCGCTTGGTGATAACTATAAGCAGTTAGAGGTAAACAAATGAAGTCTCTATGGGATAATTGCAAGCTCAAGACTAATTCATTTTACCTGGACTTTGACGTTGGCAAAATTGTCAAAACGAGTTCCTCAAAGCAAGAAGCTGACTCGCGATGTCGCTTTCTCACTGGCTCTTTGCCGGTACCCTTAGTCGCTCCACCAAATTTGTGCAATTTTAACGACTTCATCAGGCAGACTGAAAAAATTTCACACAGGTATATCCCTAAGTTTTTCCGTCGCGGACATATTGATTAAACATATTGGTAAATTACGGCTTCATTGAACCTGGTTAATATCTCAAGGTCAGGCACCTGCCTACGGTCTCTATGCTTCAACGAAGCAAATACCAGCGGGAAATATTGAAATGTACTCAATTCTTTTGTGAGAATGCGCAATGCTAGTTATTTCTCCAGTTTTCACTCCATTTCTGTTTTATTTTCCCGAAAATTCTTGAATATTAAAAACATTGCGCATTCTAACTATCATTTTCAGCTATTCGCGCACAAAAATAGTTTCGAAAAAAACAAACTCTGGCTTCCAAAAGTTAACCCTCTATATTCGAGGTACTGTTGGTTTTAAGATATTTAAGATTTAGATATTAACATCAACGTACCTTGCTGTTGAAATAAAGAAATATTTGCCATTATTACAACGATTGATCTTTGCCCTTATATTTCTAGCGATAAACCAAACTACGGCCACAGTGCTCTCGAGATTGCGATATCGCGAGTCGGCGAGAGGTCAGAATATTTTACCAGCTCGTTCGAATTGTTGCTAAAGTGGTCATCTATCCACTTATTGACCCCGCCTAATGCAAATTCACTTTTTCATGGAAATATTACTTCACTTTTTCATGGAAACATTTGGTGACCTACTTTTCATATAATTCCCACAAAATTCTGCATGAACATTGAGGCTATCATTGTTCGATCGAACAATAAATTCAAAAAATCCTCTATATTTTTAAAAATATTCGAAACATAAGACTTGATTAACTTTATCTACGAATCATTGGGCGGATTTCACCCATGACTGAATTCGACCTTCATAGCTAAGCCCCAAACCTACTCTATGAATATCTGATTCCTCAGTCCATTCTTTCGGAAGTTTTTGTGTTCACTGCTCATCTAACCCGATAACTACCGAAAAGATCTATTAGAAGATTTGATCAATGAAGAGCAGGTTTGGAGTTTGTATGTTTAATTTAAGGTTGAGTGCGCAAATAGGTGACATCTACCCAGTGATTCTGCATACTGAAAAAAATTTTATATATATTTCCAGAAAATACATATTGGATCCAATTGAAATTCATTACTTGATTGAAAAATTTCAGTTTGAAGGTTCATGAAGAATTTCATACTTCAATATATGTTTAGAACATCGTGGAATATCAGATTTTCGAAAAAAATCTGTTGAAATTTTGTTGTTAATTGTTTTAAATGAAGCTCTGCCCAAGTTCGCGCATCAGTATTTACCAATGAGTTAAAGTTACTTAGTTTTATCACCATTGGATCATCATCTCTGAATTATTCCGGAAATAATATTTATACTGAAAACCTAAGCACCAAATAAGACATATTTTCGCCCCGGTTTCTCCGAAGATAAACATCCGAAACCCGACTGACCTCAAGGTCAGTGCAAAACTTGAGTGCAGGCTGATGAAAAGTTCTTGGAAAAACAATCTGTTTCTCAAAAAATCTTTTAATTTTCAAAAAATATTTCTGTTGAAGTATTAACGTGTCGGTGCCTCATGAAATTTGGACAAATTTGTGCATCAATAGGTGTTCAATAACTAAAACGATGAGGTTTAATCTTGATGGCGTCAGTTCTACGAAAGATTTCAAGGAAATAATCCCGAAATTTCAGAAAGCCACTAAACTTCCTTGTGAAATTTAAAAAATGATATAAATATTTCAAATCAACACCAACATTTTTTTAACTTATTTTCTTCCAATACCGAAACAAATATTGTAGTCATTGAATTGAAATTTGACAGATTGTTGTTAATAATTACTTCAAAAACTTGGAAAATTTTATTGCTATCTGATATTCTCCGAAAAAAAATTTCTTCAACAGAATCAGGAAAATTTTGGAATTTTTTTCGCAATTTTCGAATCAGTAGATTCCCACAAGTTCTTCACGATGTTGCTCGTTGATATCATTCAACTAGTTCAGAAGCTTCAAACTGATCCTATTAGTACTTTTGAAGAACTAACCTCAAATAAGCGTAGCTCCGAAACCGTTCGTCCCAACCCATTCTTTGAGGAGCTAAACCGATATATTTCAATTCTAATACTTAACTGAAAATTATAAGTTGATGGGTGGTTTCCTCCGACAGACAGACATAATTGAATTTGACCTCGGACTCTTCTCCAGTCTAACCCTAATCGTTTAAGATTATCATGAAAAAACACAAACATCTGAATGTTGAAGTCTGTTGCTACTGTTCGATGTAGACACGAATGTGAAAAAACTTTCCATATTCGAAACTTCTTTTATATTTGGAATTTGTGCATTTGGACGAAATGATTACGAACTCAATAAAAAGCGTGTAAGAATTGAACATCCAAATAATATCTGAAAGTATCCAATATCTCAGAATTCTACCCCGCTCGAAAAACCTTGCAAACATCTACCAAACTGGATTTCGCGTCAGAAAAGACGCTAAAAAGAGAGACGTCTACTAAAGTGTTCGCGGTTCGTTGGAGTGAATCCCCTCAGTACGTACGTGAAAGGACTGGCTGAGCCCCCGATGTATAACACGGCAATACATCGATAATACACGACCCCAAGGGGGTCTGGGGGGTAAGACACGTGTTGAGGTGGCTGGATACGACGGCGACACGAAAAGCACATTAGACCTGAGTAAGGACCGATTGGCCCTCAGGATATCTGCATGTAAGTAACAGCTAGTAGGTTCTCAGGACTAGGAGGTTGGGTGTAAGAATATGCCCCTTTCTGAAAACATATCCGTGACAGAAATCGTTAATGCACTGGGGATGCGGATGAATCGGTTCAACCTGCTTCATACGAGTTTTTTCGATGTATGAATCGATTGGTTGAAAATTCTTCAACTCGCATTTCAGCTTTTTCGCGAGATCGTATATCAAATGAAGGATTTTTTGACAAGAACTTCGTTTTTCGCTATGATCACACCTGAAGTACATGACAGTTCGACATTTCGTGTTTTGACATATCTATAGTAGGAGCTTGGGTAATAATTACAATGGACACAATTCCACTAGAGAACCGTATTAAAATGATAAAATTCACTATGAAAATTGTGGATCTGACAAAGTTACATTCCGTAAAATTCGGAATGTTTTCGATACATGATCATCCTTCTGAAACTGCTTTCAGAATTGGTCATTAGATTTGATTCGACCAGGCTCCGAATAAAATGTCAATACCGCGCTCGTATTCCTTGACTAGGGTTATCCAAAACAACCATATGGCGAATTCTGCATGAGGATTTGGAGAGATTAAGAAGGTGCAAATGTAACAATTTAAGCCAGCCGCTGATTCGCATCGCCATTGATTCGCACTCATGAACAACCCGTTGGATTTCCTGAAGGAATTTTTCACAAGAACCCCATTTCCATTTGCCAGGCTACGTCAACAAGCAACAAAGTCTGAATTCGGCTTCTGAAAATCCAAGACAGATGGTTGAGAAGCCTTTATACATGCTGAACATGTCACAGTATGGTGCGCTGTGGGCCGAGAATTTGGCTGAAAATGCGTTCACTATCAATAGATCAGGCTACCAGGAGATGGTAAAATCTCAATTATCGCCCTTTATTGAAAATATGGATATCATTATCATGTGGTTCCATTGAGACGGTGCCACAAGAAACACAGTCGCACCCAAACAACGAATTTACTGCAAACCAAAATTCCTGATCGAATGAAGCCTTAAAACTCAAAATCCGTAAAGGGATTAACGGAATAGACCCACCATTTTGTAGGAAAGTGAAGTAAAACTTCGATGAAAGCATCGACACCTGCACCCGTGGCCTTAGTGAGCATTCATCAGATATTATTTTCAATTCATAATTGTCAAAATTTTTTTGAATAATCCAGAGATTTGTATCATCTTTTAGGTTTACCTATTAAAATCAAAAAAAAAATTGGTTTTTCATCTTAGTCCTTCTCTAATCAAAACAAAACTGAACTTGTTTTTGATTCTTTGGCTTCCATTACTTTCAAAAGGTAAAACTAAATTTGTCAAAGGCAGCTCCTTGGAAAACAGATTGCCTAATGAACAATTCAAGAAGAATATAAACGATAAATTGAGCGAATTGTGACGCTTCAGAGTACAAATCTGACTCTTTCATCAGAAAAAGGATAGAATTCAAGAATTATTTTGTATAATTCTAAGGGACTTTGGAATAACCTTATTATTTCCGCATCTGCACATGAAAGTGACGCTATTTTGAAAAACGCCCCAGAGGTTTGCAGGATTGTGATAGTTTTTTATATTATTCTTCCAATTTTCTGAAATAAACGATAGAAAAACACCCATACCTTTCCTTTGAGTATCGATTAAAGCTTAGTTTGGGAGGATTTCGTATCATGTCTGAGGTTTTTCCTGGGATTTCACTCCCAATATCGGAATCAGAACTATTAAAAATTAAATGAAAATTGTTTTTTTATATTACTCTTTCTATAATCGAAGCAAAACAGAACTTCTTTTTGATTATTTGGTTGCCACTACTACTCATAAAAAGTTAAACTATTTGTCAAGGGCAGTTTCTTGGGAAACAGATTGCGTAATGAACAATACATAAATGATATAAACGATAAACAAAGCAAACTGTGACGTTTCAGGTTATAAATCTGACACTTTTATCAGAAAAAGGAGTAAATTTTGAGAATTATTTTGTTGAATTCTAAGAAACTTTGGAATTACTTTATTTTTTCTGCATTTGCACATAAAAGTGAGGCTGTTTTGAAAAACGCCCTTGGGGTTTGCAGGATTGTGATAGTTTCTTATATAATTCTTCTGATTTTCTGGAATAAACGATCGAAAAAATGTTCACCTTTGTCTAATGAAAGAGTCAGATTTGTACTTTGAAACATCACAGTTCGCTTTGTTTATCGTTTACAGTGTTCCTGTATTGTTCATTAGGCAATTTTTTTTCTAAGAAACTGGCCTTGACGAATAGTTTTACCTTTTGAAAGGAATGGAAGCCAAAAAATCAAAATCGAGTACATTTTTGTTTCGATAAGAGAAATAATAAGATGAAGAACAACTTGATTTAATTTTAATATTTCTGTTTCAGATATTGGGAGTGAGAACCCAGGAAAAATGATACGAAATCCTCCGAAAATAAGCTTTAATTGATACCCAGGGATTTGAATCATTGTCCATTGAATTCATTGTCTTTTTCATTCACAGAATGAAGTTCTGGTTGAAAAACCTTCCAATCATACTTTTTGTTGAATAGTGATGACGCATGAAACCCGTAACGTTTAATCAACGGAAGCAAGTAAAAATATACTATTTACTGGGACAAATTATAGTTACCGAGCTTATTCCATCTATTCATACATCGGATTGTTAATGTTGGTGCATGCGACTCCACACTAAATGGAGCCGTAATTTTTTTCATGACAAACACCGAAAGTATTTGTGCCCTTTGAGAGTGTAGTAACCCATTCTTGAGTGTCAGTGCTACGCATGGGGACAGTCAGGGGATTAGATGTAAAAAGGGTCTCATTAGGTTTTGGATGATTCAAAGTCCTTGTTCTATAAAGAATCAATATTTTGATTATTGTGGGAGACTTCATCACTATGAGCCGTCCGATTATTTCACCCTAGGTAATACTTACTATAAGTTAGGAGCTTTTGCGCGCTCGCTATAAGTCATATCTACAGCGGTTTAGCTGGACCAACCTGTAACTTGGGGAAAACATTCTACCACATGTTTTTTAGGCAGGAAGGCAAACCAAATATTTTGATTTCAAAATTTTTTTTTTTCAAGAGGGTTCCTCAAAAACATTATAAAATGGCAATATTTGGAACATGGGTCCCATGTAGTGGTGATATTGGTAAGATGGATATAAACACTGTAATAAGCATGATAAATAACTAAAATATAATTTCATAACAAAACTTTCATTTCATTTTCATTTTTACCTCATTATGCAGAATAAAAAGAAATATGTTTCAAGGAAAATCGTACAAAATAAAAGGATTTGATACACATCAACGACTTTGCTGATGCTGGATCCACTTCTTATGGCTGCCAATGCTTCTTCAAGATCATTTTGCGACCACTCAGCTCCCTTCTTCTTTAGTATTTGTAAAAAAATTATATTTGTTAAAGCTAGTGGCAAAAAGCAATAATCCATCATTTTTATTGGAAAAATGTTTAGGTGCCAAATATTGCCATCATTCAGTTACTGCAAATTATTTACTTCTGTGGATAAAATATTATCAATTTGTGTTTGTTGATCCCATATTCATTTATTATCATAAATTTATTTACGCAAGCTAAAATATATCTGGTCTATATATAGGTGGCAATAATATGCACCCATTAATCTACTGAAGAACCGCAGTTCGGGTGTTTCTAGATACCCGCAGGTATCGGAAAACACCTTTACATTTAACATACAAACTACACAATAACAAAACAAGTGCTTTGGGGCTTACCTCATGTAATTTTTTGCATAATTCATTTCGACTGGTGAGCCGATACGGAGTCGATAACATCTGCAGATTTTTAGAGCTAGGTTAAAAACAAACAGCCGTTTCCAGTCGAGCATTGCGGGCAGACTGCACAATTTCCTATTGCGTTTGATTGGTTGATTTCAACTATTGTCTTTATCCAATGATCTCAACACTTGAGTATTCAGTACAGAAACCAGCCGATAGACTACTGATGCCAGGATTTTGGATCAGGTGGCAGTATTAGAAAGATGGCAATATTTGGCTTAGGTATCTTAGTACAAACATAGGACTTCCCATTCAAAAGTATCCAATTTGGCCTACCCTGAGATTCGAAAGCTCCTTTTGGCAATTTTTGAAGTAATCGTGAATGCTCCGTCAGAGTGCCACTCTCGTGATCCCTTAATTTCCCAAATCAGCACATGACCTAATAAATAATTAATATATAAACGTTGTCGCAAATATCCTCATCTCCCCCAACAGTATATGTACATTCAGCGTGCGGTAAATTCAGTTAGGGTGCATTATTGCGACAAGTGCATTATAACAATGCATTTTAGCGCTCCGGGTTGTATTCTCACAGTGGCACATTGCGAGATGGGGGTGAGAAGGGGATGTGAAAAGATGCATCTGCAATATGGGTTTTAGAGTGTTTGTATGTGAGCCGTGCAGATTTCGGAGATTTCTAGGTGGAGAAATTATGAGAAACACTGTGGGAAATGAGAAATAATGCTTCCGGGAATGAGGATTTGTATTATGAAGAATGATGTTGTGAGACGTCTACGATGCTGCTCTTCAGGGCGAATGTGAATCATATGGATACGTGATATTATCTAATAAACAGAATCCATTAAATGTGTATTTGTCATAAACTTCCCAAGTCAGTATCAACCAGCAACTAATATATTTTGTTAACATAACCGCAAGGACGAATATCTGTCGATTAATCAACAAACATTCCACCTTGATCAGAGCTAATCATCCGATCAACCAAAACATCTACACCGAATTATTATCTATTATACAGTGCGCGTCAAAATTATGAAACAAATTCATTTTCTTAGAAGAAAAATATTTGGCAACAAAATTCTGATACAGGTCAATTTTCGTTTCACTTTTACCAATTTTTTATGTATTTTTGAAGAATTTTTGTTGCACCCTGTGCCATCCCCATCAACACTCTAAATTTTTTGAATAGGTAAAGTGGGTTATGTGCTACTTTTTTGGCAAGGTCTTTGTATCTTCTTTACAGGCGTGCAGAAATTTTCAAGAAGAAAATATTTTTTTTTCAAAAATTTGTTAGTTCAAAGAGGTTTTCTGTATGTGCACTTCGTCATGGCTCATTTACTCAGAGACGATGGTACCTGATGAAATTTCTCACCGAATGAAAGTCGACCATTACAGTTTTGTTCATGCACAACTTTCAACCCCTACGAACCATTCAATGAAGAAAAAAAATTTTTTTCACGTGAGAGGGTTTTCTCCATTGAAGGGTTCGTAGCGGTTGAAAGTTGTGTATGAACAAAACTGTAATGGTCGACTTTCATTCGGTAACGAATTTCATCAGGTAGGTATCATCGTCTCAAAGTAAATGAGCCATGACAAAGTGCACATACTGAAAACCTTTTTGAACTAAAGAATTTTCCAAAAAAATTTTTTTCTTGAAAATTTCTGCACGCGTGTAAAGAAGATACAAAGACCTTGCCAAAAAAAGTACCATATGACCTACTTTCCCTATTCAAAAAATTTAGAGGGTTGATGGGGATGGCACACGGTGCAACAAAAATCATTTAAAATGCATATAAATTTGGTAAAAGTGAAACAAAAATTGACCTGTTTCAGGATTATGTTGCCAAATATTTTTCTGCTGAGAAAATAAATTTGTTCCATAATTTTGACGTGCACTGTATAATATCTATTATATAGTAAGTGGATAAGTGGCGACTTGTGGGTGAAAGAAGCTATGTGAACCTGGCAATTGACCTTGAAATTTTCTCGTGAAAATTTTGTGATCGATTGTACCCGGTAGGTACCCGATTGTACCACAAAAATTTTTGTTTGTACCCCTAACGTTTTCTCTACACAGCCATTATAACTTTTGCACCCAACGGCACCCAAAAAAAAAAGTTCGAAATTTCCTCATGAAAACTTGGTGAAGGATTGTACCAGGTAGGTACCCGATTGTACCACTTTTATTTTTGCTGAAATCCCCATGGTTTTTTTTATACATCAATTCGAAATTTTTTTTTCTCTTCAACTCGTGATTGGCCGATAATTGATGGAATTTTTGTATGAAAATTCTGTGGTCGATTGTACCCGGTAGGTACTCGATTGTACCACAAAAATTTCCGTTTGTACCCCTAGCGTTTTTTTTATACAGCCATTATAACTTTTGAACCCACCGGAACCCCAAAAAAAAAAATCGAAATTTCTTCATGAAAACTTGGTGAAGGATTGTACCAGGTAGGTACCCGATTGTACCACATTTGTTTTTGCTGAAATCCCCATGGTTCTTTCTACACATCAATTCGAATTTTTTTTTTCTCTTCAACTCGTGATTGGCCGATAATTGATGGAATTTTTGTATGAAAATTCTGTGGTCGATTGTACCCGGTACGTACTCGATTGTACCACAAAAATTTTCGTTTGCACCCCTAGCGTTTTTATTGTACAGCCATTATAACTTTTGAACCCGCCGGCACCCAAAAAAAATAAATCGAAATTTCTTCAGGAAAACTTGGTGAAGGATTGTACCAGGTAGGTACCCGATTGCACCACTTTTATTTTTGCTGAAATCCCCATAATTTTTGTTACACATCAATTCGAAATTTTTTTTTCTCTTCAACTCGTGATTGACCGATAATTGATGGAATTTTTGTATGAAAATTCTGTGGTCGATAGTATTCGGTAGGTACTCGATTGTACCACAAAAATTTTCGTTTGTACCCCTTACGTTTTCTCTATACAACCATTATAACTTTTGAACCCACCGGCACCAAAAAAAAAAAAAAAATTCGAAATTTCCTCATGAAAACTTGGTGAAGGATTGTACCAGGTAGGTACCTGATTGTACCACTTTCATTTTTGCTGAAATCCCCATGTTTTTTTTTATACATCAATTCGAAATTTTTTTTTCTCTTCAACTCGTGATTGGCCGATAATTGATGGAATTTTTGTGTGAAAATTCTGTGGTCGATTGTACCCGGTAGGTACCCGATTGTACCTCAAAAATATTTTGTTCGTACCCCTAACGTTTTCTTTATACTGCCATTATAACTTTTGAACCCACCGATACCCAAAAAATTTTTTTTTGATTATTTCATGAAAACTTGGTGAAGTATTGAGCCATGTAGGTACCCGAGTGTATCATCTCCATTTTTGCTGAAATTCTCATGGTTTTTCGTACATATCAATTCGAAAATTGTTTTCTCTTCAACCCGTGATTGGCAGATAATCGATGGAATTTAGGTGTGAACATTCTGTGGTCGATTTCACCTGGTAGGTACCCGATTATACCACAAAAATTTTCGTTCGTTCCCCGTACGTTTTCTTTATACAGCCATTATAACTTTTGAACCCACCGACACTCAAAAATAAATTGCAATTTAAATGAAAATGTTTGCTTCCAGATTTTGTGATCGGACATAAATTTAAATTTTTCATTTTGTTTGTTCTATACAGTAATTATGAATTCTGTACTTGTCGGCAGCTGAAAAAATCGGAATTTCTCCGTCAAAATTTGGTTTAGATTTGTACCGAGTAGGTACCCAGGTAGGCGAATATCCACCTCATTTCAGTTCAAACTTTCAGATTCGTGCTACACAGCGATTCGATTTTTTGTTCCATTCTCATAGGAGCTTGCAAAAATGGAAAGAATATTCAATATCTTTTAAAAAAAATATCATTCAATGGATGATATCAAGATTACATCCAGCCCAATGGGAAATTTATTTGTCGCTCATAGGAATCATAAGTTCGTGTTCTTCCTCGAGAATCGTATGATGGATTATAATTACCTTATGGATGCTTGATTGTATGATGTTTTTTTTTATAAGATATGGAATACTCTTTCCATTTTTGCAAGCTCCTATGAGACTGGAACAAAAAAATCGAATCGCTGTGTGGCACAAATATGGAAGTTTGAACTGAAATGAGGTGGATATTCGCCTACATAGGTACCTACTCTGTACAAATCTAAACCAAGTTTTGACGGAGAAATTCCGATTTTTTTCAGCTGCCGACAAGTACAGAATTCATAATTACTGTATAGAACAAACAATATGAAAAATTTAAATTTATGTCCGATCACAAAATTTGGAAGCAAACATTTTCATTTAAATTGCAATTTATTTTTGACTGTCGGTGGGTTCAAAAGTTATAATGGCTGTATAAAGAAAACGTACAGGGAACGAACGAAAATTTTTGTGGTATAATCGGGTACCTACCAGGTGAAATCGACCACAGAATGTTCACACCTAAATTCCATCGATTATCTGCCAATCACGGGTTGAAGAGAAAACAATTTTCGAATTGATGTGTACGAAAAACATTGAGAATTTCAGCAAAAATGGAGATGATACACTCAGGTACCTACATGGCTCAATACTTCACCAAGTTTTCATGAAATAATCAAAAAAAATTTTTTTGGGTGTCGGTGGGTTCAAAAGTTATAATGGCAGTATAAAGAAAACGTTAGGGGTACGAACAAAATATTTTTGAGGTACAATCGGGTACCTACCGGGTACAATCGACCACAGAATTTTCACACAAAAATTCCATCGATTATCGGCCAATCACGAGATGAAAAAGAAAAAAATTCGAATTGATGTACAAAAAAAACCATGGGGATTTCAGCGAAAATAAATGCGGCACAACCAGGTACCTACCTGGAACAATCCTTCACCAAGTTTTCATGCGAAAATTTCGAATTTTTTTTTTTGGGTGCCGGTGGGTTCAAAAGTTATAATGGTTGTATAGAGAAAACGTTAGGGGTATAAACGAAAATTCTTGTGGTACAATCGAGTACCTACCGGATACTATCGACCACAGAATTTTCATACAAAAATTCCATCAATTATCGGCCAATCACGAGTTGAAGAGAAAAAAAAATTCGAATTGATGTGTAAAAAAACCATGGGGATTTCAGCAAAAATAAATGTGGTACAATCGGGTACCTACCTGGTACAATCCTCACCAAGTTTTCATAAAGAAATTTCGATTTTTTTTTTTGGGGTGCCGGTGGGTTCAAAAGATATAATGGCTGTATAAAAAAAACCCTAGGGGTACAAACGAAAATTTTTGTGGTACAATCGAGTACCCACCAGGTACAATCGACCACAGAATTTTCATACAAAAATTCCAACAATTATCGGCCAATCACGAGTTGAAGAGGAAAAAAAGTTTTGAATTGATGTGTAGAAAAAACCATGGGGATTTCAGCAAAAATAAATGTGGTACAATCGGGTACCTACCTGGTACAATCCTTCACCAAGTTTTCATGAAGAAATTTTGATTTTTTTTTTTGGGGTGCTGGTGGGTTCAAAAGTTATAATGGCTGTATAAAAAAACGCTAGGGGTACAAACGAAAATTTTTGTGGTACAATCGAGTACCTACCAGGTACAATCGACCACAGAATTTTCATACAAAAATTCCATCAATTATCGGCCAATCACGAAATGAAGAGAAAAAAAAATTTCGAATTGATGTGTAGAAAAAACCATAGGGATTTCAGCAAAAATAAATGTGGTACAATCGGGTACCTACCTGGTACAATCCTTCACCAAGTTTTCATGAAGAAATTTTGATTTTTTTTTTTGGGGTGCCGGTGGGTTCAAAAGTTATAATGGCTGTATAAAAAAAACGCTAGGGGTACAAACGAAAATTTTTGTGGTACAATCGAGTACCTACCGGGTACAATCGACCACAGAATTTTCATACAAAAATTCCATCAATTATCGGCCAATCACGAGTTGAAGAGAAAAAAAAATTTCGAATTGATGTATAAAAAAAACCATGGGGATTTCAGCAAAAATAAAAGTGGTACAATCGGGTACCTACCTGGTACAATCCTTCACCAAGTTTTCATGAGGAAATTTCGAATTTTTTTTTTTGGGTGCCGTTGGGTGCAAAAGTTATAATGGCTGTGTAGAGAAAACGTTAGGGGTACAAACGAAAATTTTTGTGGTACAATCGGGTACCTACCGGGTACAATCGATCGCAAAATTTTCACGAGAAAATTTCAAGGTCAATTGCCAGGTTCACATAGCTGGTGAAAGAAGTGGTTGTTCTGCATCCAAATCAGAAAGCACCGACTCTTATTGTTCTGCCTTTTTTTAATGATTCTATTTTGTATTTTGATCTTTGATCTTACACAGGCTATTGGCGAATGAAGATAAGCGCTACTCTCTCTGGTGGCTATCAGGATAACCCGTGATAGTCAGAGTATCATTGTCAGGTTAGAAAATATGTCAAGAAAATAAGAAAAATATTGCATTTTTCTTGGCGTTTGTGTGATTTTACAAGTGTTTTCACTGAGAAAAAGCAAACTCAAATGTCCCTCATTATAGATTGCCACAGCCCGATGAAAAATTTCGAGTTTGAGAAAAGGAAGTTCCTTTAAGAAGTCGGGCCTGAACTTGTAACTCAAAATTGGTGAGCTAACAAACAATATTTATGAGTGGTAGTAGACCCACATTTTACCGATGATGATCATTTTTATTGAGGTAAGCTCATGAAATATTAGATCACATTTATGAGGACAATTGTTTTTCAGGCCCCTAATTCAAGCAAGGAAAGTTACTTAAGAGGAATGCTGCTTTTTGATTGGATGATCAGCTCTGATCAAGGTGGAATATTTGGTGATTTATCGACAGATATTCGTCCTTGTGATTATGTTAGAAACTTCATAAGGTTTTTCACATACCCGTTCTGAAATGAAAGAGTAATCTGGAATGCTATTTAAAAAATCGAAATACTTTCTAATTATTTCTTTCAGTAACGAAAAACAATTCTTAAACTGACAGACGATGGGGAAATATTGAATGTCGCCTATCATTACTCTTCAGCTGAAACTATCTTATTCATAAGTTAGAATCATAATTCTCAACATGGAGAATGAAAATATTAATGGGAATGAAATTTCATCGTGAACTTTAGCATTATAATAGTATATCATAAACGCGCTTCCGATTTTCGAACGTTTTCTGTGAATAAATGAACAAAACTTGCAAATGCTTGATGGGTCTAGTATTTTTTTTTCATCGAATTATGCACCAATTGTTGCGAAACATCATTATGAAGCCAGTTTTGTTCTCAGGTTACCCAAATTTGAAAACGGATGTGAATTTCAGTCTTTTAAGCATTCGTCATTGTTTATCATAATAAATACTGCCATCTTTAATGGCGTCGTCTTATAAAATGGTTTTGGATCTTTATAAAGCTTCCTGTAATAATGCTTTGAAACAACATTATTCAATATATATTCAACACCATCGTATTGGTAACTAATGGAAACATACACGGGGTCCCCAGATCGCAGCTTTAACCTGTGCGACATATTTCGCTTTGGTGTCATAAGGTCCATGGAATCCACAGTTGTAACAATAAAAGTTGAAGGTGAATTAAAAAATTGCGAAATGCAGCTTATCTGATGAAGAAAAAATCTTGAAAAGCACTGAGGTGAAGTCAGCAGCTTTCACGCGCTTGTTCACATTGCGAAATGGTGACTTGGAAATTGAAAATAAAGATACATAAATTTTCAAAAAAAAATTAAAAATTTTTTCGAATTTTTCCAAGGGTAATTCTTTTTATTGACACTGTTCATCTTCCAACCAAATTTCCTTTCGATCAGATAAATATTTCTCGAGTTATTGAAAAATCAAAAGTTCATCGGCAGAGTTGGCCCATTAACGAACTTAACCGAGATATTCAGGATCTAAACCCAACGAAATCGAGAATTTCATAGTTGATTATCATCATGGATTACGAAAACATAAATTTTGATAAGAAAGCATACTGTTTGTGCAAGGCATTTTATAAAACTATTATGTTAATGCGTACAGAGTAAATTTGAAATAGTTTTATAATGTATTCATACTGAAGCCAGGAATATCAGAGGAATATGTTAAATATCCACTAAAACGATTCAAACCTATAGATATTTCTGTTTTAAAGGTTAGATATAGATCTCTTAAAAAATAATATAGGGACAGATTTATATGATATTCCATAATTTCGCCACATAAACGTTTTCGTGACTAAGCTACTTGAGATGTCCCCAACAAATTGGAATTTATCTCAATAGATCACACTGGGAACATTAACGCAGAAAATATTTAATCAAAAAAAGCGTCAAATCTAACGTGAACGAAACCAGAGAGATGATAAAAGATTGAAGATCGATCAACATTACAGAGTAAGAACTTGTAGACAACTTGAGTTGCCAGAGGCTTCGCCATTGACCGACGCACGCTAGCTACTTCATTACAACACAGCATAAGCGCGTCGGTCATAGTCGCTCACTATGCCGCTTCTGCGGATGTCATAGGCAGGTGCCTGAGGATTCAGCCTATCTGATGAGTCCTAACAGCGCGCCGTCGTGAAACGCCAAAGTGGTGACCCCGACGTGATGCCATGGATAAGCTAATCTCAATGAGTTTACTTATCTATGAGCTATTCTATCTTTGATGATGGCGGTTTTCTGTACACATCGCATCTCTTCCTCCTTCGTCATCATCGTTGCTGGTGGGGGAGTGTGTAGGCGGCTTAGCTTAACTGAGTTACCAGAGGATGGCGCAAATGAGCGACGCATGCTAGCTACTTTTTTCCAACAGAGCATAAGCGCGTAGGTCATGGTCGTTCACTACGCCGCTTCTGCCGTTATCATAGGTAGGTGCCGAAGTATTCAGCCTATCTGATGAGTCCACCTCTAGCACTGGGACGAAACAACTTTTCCTAAAAGCGCGCCGTCCTTCAGATGGCTCGAACTCACGAAAACCGCCAACAACTACTAAATTTGTAGCCCACGCTTCGGGAATTCACCAACAGAGGTCTTATATCTTATATCATATATCTAAATTAACAAACAAGTTGTTTGAGTCACTGTAAATTCAATCAGAAATTTGAAACATTCCAATATTAACCCAACACTCTTCTCTAGAAATATACTCGAAAATATTTATTTCATACTGCACTGTAATGTGCCATTTTCCGGACTCATTTGAGTCAACATTTGGTTTCCATTCAGGATTTTCTCCACATTGAAAGTTTTGCGCCATTCACAGAATATTTCGTACTCCTTTTGTTATTGTCTGGAAGACTTGGCCAGGATAAGTTTCGCCGTCGCTTCAGAACTTTATTCAAAATCTCTGCATCCATTTTATTTGAAACCAAAAATTCAAAACGATGCTGAACTGACAGGCAAGACACTCAATAAAAAAATCTTTGTTACTGTTAGCAACCGATTCAAAAGATACTACATTATCACCCTATATTAATGGATGGTTTTACATCATGTACT
This sequence comes from Myrrha octodecimguttata, assembly GCA_958510865.1. NCBI lineage: Eukaryota > Metazoa > Arthropoda > Insecta > Coleoptera > Coccinellidae > Myrrha > Myrrha octodecimguttata. Next base: position 35,484,112 of record OY294056.1, read on the forward strand.
GACACATTACTGACACCTTCAAACTACCTGAATAGACAGTTCAATTTTTGTACCAAAAATTCGAAAAAAAAATATTGAGCAGTATGAAATAAAACGTTGTAAGATACACGTCCGTGAAATGTCATTAGAATACTCGTCTAGAAATTCCAGAGTCGGCTCCATCGTCGCCTCGTCAGTGAACATCAAAACTATCACTTTAATGAGCCATTACCTGGCATTGTAACGTAAATTACTATTCCAGTTCGAGCAATTAGGTCGAAAACACATTGAAACCTACAAGTGCAATTGCGGATATATGGAAGTATCCTATTCAAAATAACTCTGAATTCAGATCAAGTTGATGAAGAGTACACATAAACCTAGTTCACCCTGAGCTAGGTTCCCCGTAAATTCAAAACTGATTCAATGGATGGTGTAACACACGTGCGGGAAATGTTCGTCCGATTCAATATCTTCGAGAATAAGTATTTACGATTGGATTCTATGAATAATTCAATAGATATGGGAAAACTATGTCATCTGTAATGTTTTTATTACGTCTGTGAATATTATCGACGTTTCTTGCAGATTCACGATCGTCCAATATACTCGACTTCGAAGATCCTCATATATATATGGTTGAATTCAGAAAAAATCGTTTTATTAGAAAAGACTAGATTATGATGTCTAGAACGCAGATTCAAAACATTCTGAATAGTAAATGAAACATTCGTGTCCATTTTTAGGCGTTTTTCTACATTTGAAAAGATACGTTCTCCAGTATTCATTCAATTATTCTGCAGAAGATTTTGATCTTCCGAAAACTACTGTCTCAGTCAGTTTTATCCAGATATTGTAAAAATAATCATTTCAATTGACAAACAATAGCTTTTCGAATATTAAAATAAGATATTAAACCCACAAATTTCTTCCATATTTACTATCACGGGGAAGGGGAATTTCAGAACAAATTCGACTTGATGAGGTTCGCGTTATTCATAAATATCCGTAAAAGATGCCTCGGCTCCTCAAACAAGAAAACTCCTTCCAAATATAGGTTTTTATTAAGATCATCTCTGATTGGCTGAAATTTAAGTTGGGGTTCCTGGTTTCATGTTAATAGTGTCAAATTTATATAGGATATGTTCCGCAAATCAACTTGGATATTTCGGTTGCCGGTTTTCTGTTCCGTAAATATAAAGTATTCGGTTGGTTCCTGAAAAAAAGGTAAAGTACGGAATTTGATTGATAAAAAAAAGTTTTTTCTGTCACCAGAACGACAGTCAATGTTCTATGGTAGCATATCCATAGCACTGAACAACCTTTTCATTCATTCATTCCTTTAAGTGTCCTCGGCTACTATGGCCATTTAGACAAGCTTTCAATTTTTTACATTTAATACATTGACATTCATTCTGATTCATACCAACTAGAGACTTTTTATTTATAGACACACAAACATTTACCTACACCACAAACTTAACACAACATCCATAACCTCGCCGGGATTCGAACCCAGTACCTCCGGTTTTACAAGCAGGTAATCAACCCACTGCACCACCGTGGCAGTTAGCAACCTTTATTCACTTTATGATATATAGAACATAGACGATAGAACAATCAACAATGAAAAAAGTATGGTCTATGGATCATGAGGCAAATATAGATTGTTCCATGATGTAAGTAAAACAACCATGGATTGTTCTATGCCATGGATATGTTACTAAAGATCACTTACTGTTGTTCTGGTGAAATAAAGATTGCTATTTCATCAATCAAATTCCGTTATTAACCTTTTTTTCAGGAACCAACCGAATAATTCATATTTACGGAACGGAAAACCGACAACCGAAATAACCAAGTTGATTGGCGGAACATATCCTATATAAACTCGACACTATTGACATGAAATCAGAAACTCCAACTTAAGTTTCAGCCAATCAGAGATGATCTCAACACTCAACAAAAACTCATATTTGAAAGGAATTAGATTGTTTGAGGAGCCGAGGCACCTTTTACGGATATTTATAAATAACGCGAATCATTATGTCGAATTCGTTCTAAAATATCCCTTTCCTAGTGATAGTAAATTTGGAGGAACTTTGTGGGTTGGCAACTTGGACCGAAGTCGTCTATTGCCAGTTGATAATAATTCTAACTTTGTCATTTCAGAGATTGTCCTTTGGTGGACATAATGTCTATCTTAAAATATCAATATAGGTAGATATATTATGTGAAAATGCAACAGAAAAATCTGTATCATTTCAGAAAAATCTGTATCATTGGATGATGGAATTAATAATCTGAGTATATCAGGTTGACTATTTCGGATTTAAGATTCAGAATAAAGCAAATGTTTTATAGCAGATATAAACTGCCATCTAGTTTTTTGAAGTTTTGAAGAAGCTGGTGGTTTCATGAAATATTTCGTATTTCAAGCAAATAAGTGTGATGTATGGTGAAGATTGTCCTATGCACGAGCAAAGTATGAGGTTGTCCATACTGCCATGTCAATATCTTCCATTCGAACAAAGAAGATTACGTGTTGGTCCTTCTGATGGGTTATTGCGAGCATGTTCTGGGGAACAGCTTGCTATTATTTTGTCCAAATGTGTGTAGATGCCGAATATTTTCTTGAAAATGGTCTCGAATGTTTGGACTCACTGAAGACGCATCCTATGTCTAAATCGATTTTGAAAATCCCATCGACTTGGATTTGCAATTTCGAGGATATTACCCCCATATCATCTGAACTACCTGACTGATTGCATTGGAACTTTGAATTTAGTTGAGGAATATTGACGCGAAACTTGTTTCGAAATTTCGTAATGATCGTGTAATTAAAACAATGAGAATAAAACATTTTGATTTTTTTTCAAATATTCTATATGCTTCGATCTTCTTATCATACTATCCTCACAAAATTCTGCATAAACCTTCAAGCTTTAATTTTTCAATCGATTACTATCAATTCGATCTCATTTGTATTATTGGAAGAATTGCGGAAATAAAGATTTGAATGTGTATATCTGCGGATTCATTCAACGAACTTTACCCATTCACGAATTCGGCGAAATTGAGATCCAAACCTCCTCAACAAGTATCGAGTTTCTAAGTTGTTTCTTGAGTGAGGATGAACGTGAACACAATAACTTCCGAAAGAAACGACCTAGGAACTCGATATTCTTAGAGTAGGTTTCGGGCTTAGTTACCAGGGTCGAGTTCGTGAATGAAATCAGTCCATACTAAATTGAATTGTTTGAACATTTCCATAAAAACAGATTGAATCTTTGGCAGCTCTCGTGAATTCGCGCCATCTGAAGGACGGCGCGCTCTTAGGGAAAGTTGTTTCGTCCCAGTGCCAGAAGTGGACTCATCAGATAGGCTGAATCCTCTGGTACTTGCCTATGACAACCGCAGAAGCGGCGTAGTGACCATGACTGATCCGCTTATATAGGGTTGGAATGAAGTAGCTAGCGTGCGTTAGTCATTGGTGCTACCTTCTGGCAACTCAGTTAAACTACGCTGCCTACACACTCCCCCACCAGCGACGATGATGACGAAGGAGGGAGAGGTGCGATGTCATGCAGAGAACTGTCATATGCAGAGATAGAAAAGCACATAGATGAGTAATCTCATTGAGATTAGCTTATCTATGGCATCACGTAGAGGGGCACCACTTTGGCGGCTCTCGTGAGTTCACGCCATCTGAAGGTCGATGCGCTCTTAGGGAAAGTTGTATAGCGCGAACTCATGAGAAACGCCAGAGTGGCGACCCCGACGTGATGTCATAGATAACCTAATCTCAGTGAGATTCTTCATCTATGTGCTATTCTATTTTTGAACATGGCGGGCCTCTGCATAACATTGCACCTCGTAATCCTTCGTCATCAATGTTGCCGGTGGGGACGTGTATAGGCAGCGTAGATTAACTGAGTTGCCAGACGATGGTGTCACTGACTGACGCACGCTAGCTACTTCATTCCAACACAGCATAAGCGCGTCGGTCATGGTCGCTCTGTATTTGCGGTTGTCATAGGCAGGTGCCAGAGGATTAAGCCTATCTGATGAGTCCATCTCTGACACTGGGAACTGTGCGAATGAATTCGATATACTCAAATCCTCGTGACTGAAAACCTTGTTCATTGAAGAATTCAGGAACGATACATCCAACATACATACAGTTTTAATGTACGTCAATTCGAACAACCCTTATTACTGGGGTGAATTTGGCTGTTCGAAAAATGGCGAATGAAATATGAAGTACTCATTCGACGAACGAAAACTGCTCGAACACGTGAACAACATACACTCCATCCATCCCGATATAGGGACCACGAAAAAACAATCATTAGAGCAACCCTTTGTCAGAAGACGAGAACGAAATACTGATGTAGGCAAAAATCAGAAACCACCCTCATCCTCTCGCCCAGAGCTACATATTAATGAACTACCCTCTTTTTGAGCATGCCCTTCGCGCATAAGATGTTTCATTGTACTTCACGTTGTTCAGACATCGACGGCATTGAAAGTTTTTCCGATCCGTTTCAACACGGCGCACATCTAATTTGACCCCGGGGGCACCTGGTGCCGAACATCCGCGATCATTAGGATTGTTCCCCTTGAGCCTCGAAGATGTGCGTTAATATCTGAAGCAGTGGTGGCTCGTTCGAAACTTCATCAGCTAGGCGGGGGTTCAGAAAGAATCTTGATGTAGCAGTGAATTAATATCTTGAGGTTCGTTTGTTGTACCTATATGGAAATGTTCATTTACTACGCTTCACTGAATTTGTTAGTGCCAATGAGAGCAGTACAATCTGGTCACTGATTCTGCTGATTCATAGATGACCATAATATGCTCCTTTCATTTTCGGGAATAACTGTAATAGTACGATGTCTAATTCATACATACATACTGTACTATATGTATACATACTGTTATTGATGCTAGAAATTACTCATGCAAGTACAATACTCATCAGCTGAGAGATATTTATATTCAAATACATATTGATGTGAACCCATATGAACATCACAGAGTACGAAGTCAGAACTTCATAATCTGTGACTGCACTTCATTCAAACATTTCAGGTTTGTTCATTGTACCCGACTCCAAATGTTATCGTATATATGATGAATGGTTTTTCATTTTCCTACTAAATCATTACAACAAACACGGGACACCAATAGTATTTCATACTCTCGCCACCGACACAAACACCACAAATCGACCAATCAGAGCGCTTGATACTTTTATTGGTAATACGACAATTGTCATTTTCAATTTATTTATGATTTCTCAGATTATAATTCATTAATAGATAAGTGCGCGAAATCTTTTTGTGTTAGCTTCGAAGAATTGTGTAGATCCTTATATACTTTTAAATGAGTCCCTTTTGTATTTGTTTGGACAGTGCAAATGTATATGAAACTTAGTGTTCAAATGGAGGAAGAATCTTATTTATAGAATAACATAATCACAAGGACGAATATCCGTCGATAAATCAACAAATATTCCCCCTTGATCAGAGCTAATCATCCAATCAACCAAAACACCTACACCGAAGAAGCGGATCCAAGTAGAATGACTACAGCTGCCTCACAATTGTTATTGATCGTCAGGTCAACTTAACTTGGATGGATTGATCCAAGTTGAGTTGACCTGACGATCAATAACAATTGTGAAACAGCTGTAGTCATTCTACTTGGATCCGCTTCTTCGGTGTAGGTGTTTTGGTTGATTGGATGATTAGCTCTGATCAAGGGGTAATATTTGTTGATTTATCGACGGATATTCGTCCTTGTGATTATGTTTTTTATTATTACTGAAGCTCTCTCTTCTCCATGAAACAAATTCTTATCTTATTTATAGAAGTTATAAACTTCATGATAGCCAGAAGCAAATTATTCTTTTCATTATTTTCTTTCAATAATTTTCACTAATCGAGGATCTCCGACTGTATCAAGAATTATGTGTTAAAAACCTACAATACTTGCTTATCTTAAAATAAAGAGAAATCAGGGATAATGCAGTTTTGAGATTTCACAAAGTGGTTGAAAACTTTTGATCTCTTATGTTTGAGGTTTCTGTTGATGACCCATTGCTCTTGACCTTAAAATTTGAGCGGTTTTGAACTATTACTAAGTCAAGATCTCGTTGTTTTTTTGTGTCATATTGTATAATAGGTACAGTATTTTTCTGGAATAAACATAATTATTATATCTTTGGTTATTAATTCTTCAGGATGACAAGAAAGGTAAGCAGTGGTATCTTTCTAATTCCACGTTCATAAGTTACAATGACTATCGACAAAATTTTATAGGAGACCCAACGAGAATTATTGAAAGAAATTGAGTGGGAGCGTTATTTCAGCAAAAGCATAACTGCAATCATGCATATTATTTTTACTATTGAATATGTTTCGGTTCTTTATTGAATATAAATGAATTGTTAAGCAATTTTCATTTATTTGAAATTGAAATTTACTTATATATGCTACTATTTAGTGCTACAAGAAAACCTCAGTTCTCAAATCCGATGAAATAAAATTAACCATTTTATAAAACACCTGATTTCTGATTGAAAATCACATGAGTTTGAATGGGAAAGAACTCAACTTGCCATTGTTAAATAATATCGCCTATTCGATGAGTTCGATTCTCTATGGAACCCCTTCTCAGTCTGACTTAACGTAAGGATAATGTTAGTTCAAAATCAACTTCCATAATCTTCCCGCCGTTTTACCACATTCCTCTGTATATATGCACAATCTGGAAAAATATGATTATATTTGAACAAGCCATCAAATGATATCGATGTATCAGTAGATTCTGTGAAACAATTTCACATTTCTAACCTAAAAATTTCATGTCTCTCGTGAAATCGAAAAAATCGAATGATAGTTTTCTCGCCAAAAATTTCAATGTATATTGAAGTCTCAGAATATATTCCACTGAAAGTTATAGAAAACATAATATAGTACAAATTTATTCATACCTTATATCAGTTCTGACAGACTGCTGCGTTGACGACTTGTCGTTATTTCCAAATGGCGCCATCTTCAGTGGAGAAATCAAATTCTAGCGACTTCCACAGCATTGGCGAAACAGAAGCACATCTTTGAATTCACCTCATCTTCCATGCACCTTAATTGTATAAGTACTATACTCAGGTACCTCGGTAGCCTAGAGGATGGAGACATTGTCTTGGATGCTGAAGATACTGGGTTCGAATCCGACGTCATAGATATTGTGTAGGTTTAGGGTGTAGGTATATGTTTGTGTGTCTTAATAATGAAACATGTATTTAGTAAGGCATGAATCTGAATGATTGTAAGTTTAAAAATATATAAAGATTTTGTGACTGGGCACATAAACACAGCTTGAACCCAATAAGTGTGAATGATGAATGAATTAATGAAGTACTACACTCCACAGACTTTCACTTGTCAATGCAGATGAGTGCAGTTCAATCTTTTCACTGAGATTCTGCTCAAATAATAGATGACCGCTCTATGCTATTTTCGTTTTCGCAAATATCTGTAATATATCGAATTTGAGGTTAGGTTATGGATATAATTGTAATTGCTGCTAGAAATTATTCACGCAAGTACAATCATCATCAACTGTTTGATGATGTTTGATATTTATATAAACACACATATCCCCAGATTCTGTGCAACCTCACAGAGTACGTCAGAACTTTATAATCTGCGAATACAATTCATGCAACATTCCAGCAAAAAACTTAGTCCAAGTTTACGACAAAAATCACCGAACGTTATTAGTGCTACACGATCTAAACTGGTGCACAATATTGTAGTTCATCTAGGCACAAGGAACAAACTTCCTAGTGTACGGGTTGAAGAGTTCACCCTAGTGTTTTCTTTATTCATATAAATAGTCGAGAACGAGACAGTCGATCTGAAATTGCAATACCATGTTGGACAATATTTTAATAATTTGAATGTCGGTGTCTTATGCATTAAACGGAATCCATATCCAATTAAATGAAATATTGTATATTATTCTAATAGTTGTTGAATGACGTTTCGTTGATCGTAAGTTCATATGATTCTTGATGAATATGAAGTATGTTAGTTTCAGAAGGAAGAAATTGAAAGAATATTCATATTTATTATGATTATAAAGGGTGAACATTGAAAAGTTGACAGAACACTCTTTGACATATTTTGGCTCTGAAATGAGGTCCAAATGATGTCAAAATATGGCTTTGTTGTCTCTTTTCAATTTTCGCCGATAGATGCCGGCATAGGAAAATCTGCCATATAAAATCTGAAATATTTACGGAAGTAACCGACCTGTCATATTGGAACTAGTAAAATCAAACTTCTTTCTGATTTTCCGAGTTGGCTTATACATTATTTTCAAGAATTTCCGAGAATACACTCATTTCGACAATTTTAAATTATGATTATTCATTTCATTCCGTCAGAATGGCGATAATGTAATATACAAAGGTCTCTGAATTCACTTGATATTTTTGAAAACCTGTTTATTACAAAAAGTATTTATTACCGCAATATTTAGTTCATAGAAAGGAAGTATTCCAGAGTTGCGTTTTCAAAACTATCACAAGAAATCATTTGGAACGATAGATACTACAATTAATTTGTTTGGCTTGAAATTGGTCTGAAAAATTCGTATAAACATGAACAGCAAAGTAGAAAATTATATATCAATGTCAATAATAACAGACATGAACATTTCCTCTAAACATTTTCATAAGTCTGTAACAATATTCATGAGCTTTCAATTGAATATGTATTAATAGTAAAAAACAAAATTTATGGACCATATTTTCATGAAAGGAGATCCAAACTATCCAATTAAATCAGTAAGTTATAGTAATATCAATCGCCCGTTCCGTTTTCATTCTTGTTTTGGCTTCGAAATAACTTCTTGTACCCATCCATGAAAGTATTCTTACAATAAATAAACCTCATATTTTTCCTTATTCCCTTATACATATTTTATATTAATCATGAGTAGATGTTCCACATTTGTTAAACTCCTCTTCCTCTTATATATTAGTAAGAATCCCTAAATTTCAAATATCTGATAATTTTTTGGGAATTAATTGCATGGACTTGAGAAAGCGACCTTAGAGCCATCATCGTTTACCGAGCCAAATAGGACAATTTGTGACAAATCTAGGACCGCGTTTTGGACCCAAAATTTTAGTGGGTAATAGTAGGAAAATATCGACACCTGATATATTCTATGCATCTTGGTTGACAGTGAGGAATAACAATCCAGTACGAAGTAGTTCTCATTTTGTTCGCTTCATTTTCTTATTATCTGATTCGAACCAAAGCAAAAAATTCATTACATTATTGAAGACTCTGATGATTAAAATTTTTTCTAATATATCCTTAAATATCGAAAAAGAAGTATGAGAAGCCCCATCAGGGGTGTTCGTTCGATGAGATTTGTTGATTCTGAAGTTTTTTTCCTGGCTTAGTCTGGGGGCACTCGTTGGGAATTGTAACAAACTAAGCCCTTTCATGCCTACGTGGGTGGACTCACTTGATGCGGATCCTAAAGAACTTCACCAAATGATCGGAAATGACCAGGGAAATGATATCTTCAGAAAACCTACTCAGTACATCGTAATCGCTAGCGCCCCCCGCACATTGACCAATGTGTCCAGGCTTTACCTTGCAGGTAACGTATGATTAAATAGGCACGAGGGTCTGGGAGGTGGCATGCGCTACATATATATACTCTCGGACAAAGTCCAATTAGTAACCCTATCAGCTCTATTCGGATTTCATGAAATATCTGAAGTTCCTTATGGAATTTTTCGAAATATTTTGTGCCATTTTGAAGCTTCGGCACGTTTCATAAATTTCAAATGATTCGAAGTAGAGAAAAAACCAAAATTATTGCAGTACAGATCAGCGGACCTCGAAATCGACTCGGTTTACTCGCGGAAGCGTTCGGATATCCGTGTTTAACCTAAGTACTTTTAGTGAAACTTATTTATTGGAATGCGCAGGTTCATCGTCAAAGCGTTTCTCTAGAATGTTTCAATTATAAATTTGCTTGCAACTTCTCGAAGTGTAATCTCAGAATTCGAGATTTTCAGATTCTACTATCCATTTGAATTTATATCTATATCCTTGCTCACGAATTCGATGCATAGATAGCAGGGGTCCTTCCATTGAAAAATTAAGAAGCCGTCGAATGGGGATTAACTGGCTCCTAGAATGATCATGAAAACCAGGAGAATGGGCGGTGCTTACTATAAAATCATTAACATCTAACCAGAATTGGTAGGATGGGGTGAAATCTCTAACTTGAAAATCGTTGCTCTTCCATGCTATGTAAACTTCGTTTTGAGGCAGCTACCGTGAGCCACTGATGATTGGAGGGGTTTTCACAACCAAGAGAACACACGCTCAGCTTCAAAGGATCGTTTGATGAAGACAACATCTGGAAAGTTCAAGATTTGTGGGGGATTTCTGTGCTGGAAAAATACATCTTTTGTTGGTGGAAATCACCCCCAGCCTAGCGTTTATGAAACAATGTTGGGTAAATGAGGAGTCGACAGAGACGATTAAGTCTAATTCGTCACCTTTACAGATATTTTTCTCGAGTTTCTTTGAATTCAGTCATTAGAGGACGCCATCGGGTATAATTAACTTGAAAAGAATTTTTAACGGACGATTTATCTTATTCTACTGGTTTATTTGAGTTTTCTTTGTTTACTCCAGAAAAATTTCATCATTTCCGTTTGGAATTTCGTAGAGTCTCATTATTCCACTGGGATTAAGCTTTCATTTTTGACCTGCAAGTTAGAGTACATTCGAAAAGAGGACTGTCAGTATGCTCTCTGAGAGCTTATCAAGAAATATTCGAATCATTTTTTTGGTATCACAAATCACTGTCTACGTGTCAAGTGAACGATATATGTACGGAAATACCTTGGTAGTTCGAAGAACTTATACTGGTGGAGCAGCATAATACTTATTTCAGTGTTGTGTTATCAGGATAATTCCTGATGATTGGTTTTGTATCAAACCGACTTTTCAGAAATCATTATTTTCTCTTCTAGTTGAATGAGGTTTTTTATTACAATAACTCATCTTTTCTTTTGTTTTATGGAAATAAATGAGGAAAATCCGCCAATTATTCCGTAGATATACCAATTTAAGGTTTGTGCAATGGAAATTTCGATTTTTCTATATTAAAATGGATTAATGATATGGTCACTACAAAATTTCACACGAAATTGTGCACGAACATCTTCCACCTAGTAACCGAGTTTCATCATCAATAAATTGGTTTTTCCTGAGTTATTTCGTAATCAATCACGATACCGAGAAAAAAACACAAAATTCGAAATTTTTTCCAATATCTCGAGAAATTGCAATCGTTTCGAACGAAAATTTGAAGCATTGTTTTAGGTTTGAGGTATGTGCGAATTCTCTCCAAAATTTAGTGAATACTTGAAAATTGTTCTTATGAAAAATTTTCAAATTTGTTTCTTCTTGCTCTAATGAAAGCTTGCTCTCAGAGTAATGCATTAGTATTTTTCAACTAGCTACCAAGTTAGATCATGATTGGATTAATATTTTTGGGTTACTCTGGAAATTACAACTTTTCAGCGAAGAATGCAAATACCACCACAATATTTGACATAATTTTTCCAATTCTTCGGGAGAAAATTGTACAATATGACGAAAATTTTGTCCAAATCGATCAGAATCCACTAACTGAATTAAAGAATTTGATTCCAGTTTTCGGTAGTTTATTCAGAGTACATGATCCTTGATAATTATTCATTAAAATAGAAGAAGAAATTTGAATAAATTTGAGTTTCAAAAATTCATTATCTAGTAGAAAATTAGTGAAGTATAAGGATTTTGATTGATATTTCAAGGAAAACCATTATGGCTTCTTCAGATTAAACACAGTTTCGAGCAGAAATCACATCTAGAACTCCGAAGAAAATGCAACTTTTCGATAAAAATTAGGTATCGACCAATAACTTGCGTATCATGTAATTATCAGGTGTTGAAAAAACCATATCACAGTTTTACTTTGAGAATGGGGTGTATCCAAATAACAACGAAAAAATGTTGGGCGTGATTCTGTTTAAAAAAATCAAGGTTGGTATTCCGCCTACAAAAGTTACAGCCCTCCGAAGATTAACAAAAAAAATTGTTTTTCTTTTTTATCATCCCTGTATATTTAGCTCATGACATGAAACTTGGTAAATATCATTTGTCAATGAAACTATACATTGTGAATTTTTTCAACTCTGAAGTATGCTTGGTATGGGTTGAGATAGTCAACCCCTAAGATATTTTTTTTATAACTTCTTTCTGGATTGAAATTTTCCTTTTAAAAAAACATGGCTCAATAACCCAACTCATTAACTAACTTTTTCTCTACAACTTTTCTCGAAAACTTAGGGATTTACGAGAAAATATAACTCATGTTAAATAGCATTTCATTGAACAACAGTCAACCTACTTATGATTCTACTAGGCTAACACTTCCATAACTAAAACAATAGCGAACAATGAACAAAAACCTGTCGAATATCGACAATACAATTATAATTAATGTTGAAAATTACCGCCTTCAGCTTCACTACAAGCATTAACTCTTCTTCTGATTGAAATGCGTTTGTGATGAAATGTTCCTGCTGAATTTCTCATCGTTTCACACACATCGTAGGTTATCGATATTTTTTTCGACATAATATGTTGATCCATTTTCATCCGGAGAATAGGTTAAAAATTCTTCATAAAATAAAATTCGATTAATCAATCCATCAGGAGAATCAGATGATAGACAATATCAGAAACATATGATAAAAAAGTATTTCAATATGAGTAGCAATTTTAATTTCTTCAATAAAATCAATAAAAAGGATCAATACTTCCATTCAAATTATCCAATCTTCGTTACTTCCAAAGTCCATATCAAAACAATTCGTGATAGTCCTCAAATGTCAATCCAATACAGCCTTCAAAATGTTTTCAGTAATTTTACAATACATTTTTTTGTGTGAGGATGAATATCTGCCAATTCAGCCTCTCTTTCCTATCATCAAATTCGTTTAACAATAATTATTCGCGTTGAATTAATCATGGAATGACACATCTACCACGAACAAAAACAAAGTAGTTTTCATGTTCATACGCGAAAATGATTTAACACAACCAAATTTTCATCCCATTTCTGTGGTTTCGTTGATCGGATCCGCAGAAAAACGAGGTTATCAGACTATCCCCTGATCAACTGATCGACGTATTTGATGGAATGATGAAGGTTTGTGATATCCAATATCGTTGATCGGCCGATCAAATTTGTCACAGAAGTCTGTTGATTGTACGATCATCGCATCTTTGTGAAACCCATAGTATATATTCTATATTTGTATAGAAAAGAATTTGGATCTCAATTGAGTCTCCGTAGATACATCCATTAGAAATTTTACATTTTAATTATTTCCGAAAATACAGATTCTGTCTGGATCAAATCTATTACTTGGTTGAAAAACGATGACAAAAAATTCCATGCGAATTTCAAATCGAGAAACTGTTTTTATCTGAATGTCAAGTGGCAGGTAGTCAACTATGAAAGGTTGATGGCTTCGTCTATGAATTCGAACAATCGCGCAAAAAATCCTGAAGAAATTCTGCACGGACATTAATGCGATTCATTTACTTCTTCTATATATTAACCTGGCAGGATCTCCATTTTGGGAAATACTCAGAATAGGTATAGAATTTGAAACTGACGAATTTCCTCCTGAGATAATTAGAATGAAAATATTCGCGTAGGAATGAGATACATACATACAATTCCTTCTCGTCCGATATGCTGAAATAATGCATGCTCAACATCCTGCCGTATCCGATTATGGGTGATTCTTCGAACAATTTAATGAGATATAGAATATCATTCCTGTGATACCCACTGGCCACAATAGGATGCACCTGCACAGGCCCGGTCGTAAACAATTACGTTGAAAAAACCGGTAGCAAGAAGACATATTTTCGAGCCGAATTAGCAAATTATTCAAATTAAGCTACTAATTGGCTCGTGAACTCCCGCAGTCACAATATTATCTAATTTCGAGGTTAATAATGGCTCTCTCGGTGTAATTCCTTGTATTCCGAAGAGACATTATTTATTATCTACAGAAAATATCGAAGCCGGACGGTGACATTTTTGAATATTTTATTCATTTCACCTCTTAAAATGTCGACTGGTATTATGAGCTCAATAAATTGAAGATCATGAAGTAATAATTAATTATGATGTTAAAAGATAATGATGGAGTGGTAGAGGTCACATTTCCTTTCAATCAAGCCTTACTATTGAAAAAAAATAAGTGTGTTATCTCTTTTCGAGGACCAGATAAAAACACGCCGAATTTTTTGAACGGGTGAATTATTCCTAGAGTTAAAATTTATTCCTGCCAATGTTTTATATGCAAATGTAACGCGAAACTCTTCATAGTTGAGTACAATTTAAAAATCCTCTTCGATTGCATTGAGAAATAATATATCTAGATTTTTATTTTTCTCATCAATTATATTCGAGTTTTTTAGCTATCCTCCTTTATTTTGTTCAAGGATGTTGATTTGGAGGTAACAGCCTACAAGCCTGCCAGAATTCACCATAAAAAAAGCTATTCGCCATGATCGCCAAACAAATCCCCCCATTCTATTGTCTTTATATAGCCGGGAGTGCTTTCGTCGCAGCCCAAAATTTAATTGCAAGTCATGCACGTATACTATACAGGTATTTTTTTGTGTTGGAATAATTGATCTTTATCATACTATAGAAAACCTTCTCGATGCCTATGGCCCTGTAAGCCGACCATATTGAATATCTGCTAACAAAAATGTTCATATTGAGTTTGAAATAACGAAAACTACCAGGAATGTCTTGAAATCTCAGCTCAATATCAAACAAACAATAAGCAATGTCGAAGAAGGTGAGGAGAGTAATTTTATTTAGTGAATCAAAATAAAATTCGAAAAACATAACATCATGAAATTGTATATTATTAGTTTGAATTGTACCCATATGTAATCAATAATTTTACAAAAAAATACTTATATTTTCATAATTTCGAAATGAGTAATATGAAAACATAATTTTCACAGTAACTCTATTTTAAATTTTCAGCTGAATCCAATGGATCAATGGGATGTGTAATGTGTTGAAATAACATTTTTCTGCTAGAAATGATATCATCTTCAAAGAATTGTCCGCTAAAAATTTTCCGTTTTTCGTTTTTTTTAACTATTGAACAAAACTTATTGTTCCACTGCACTGCAAGTATAAAATTACTGTGTTCGCACTAGGGAGAATAGAATATACTATTAACAATTAATTATATTCTCAGTGGTTCGAACCAACCCAGGAGGTAATTATTCTTCAGATATCATCAGGTTTCCTGAGATACCTTTGAATTTTGATGGAATGAAACCTCATTGAAATGGTTATGTCTTTCTTGACACACTTTGTAAACATAATTTTTGCATTGAAAACTCAATAGAAAACAAAATCCACGGTTTTCAGCTGTTATTTTTAACTATCGCTTCAACAGTTCATTTTCGAAATATTCCTTTTCAGTTTGAACACGATTTTTCCTCGAAATTTCTCAATGTAAACTTCATTCATATCGTTCTTGATATATCCATATCTATGTATATGTTTTTTATTGATACTTCAAATTGGTTGACTAATAGTTTTGATTTGATGCAATTCGGGATATAATTTACGGAAATGATCATGAAGTTTCAGAAAAAAACTAATTGATTATTTCAATTTTTCATATTCTCTCCTGTGGCTAGAAAAATTCTCTCAATCTCAATACCAAAATTAATCAATTCATGAAAATGGGTACAATACATCGAATTCACTTTAAACTTGTTCAATGTTATTATTGCCAAATCAAAGCGAAGTTCAATTTTCATTAGTCGACAGTAGAATAATTAATTTAACCAGTACTTCTGGAGAAAAAATGTGCATATAAGAAATTTTCTATATGGTTCCACGAAAGTAGTTTTGGCCGATCGAGTTAGAAAAAACACGATATTATTAACTCACTTGAAATTGGCACCAAAAATTCAATTTATTTTCAATTAATTGGATCGAATAATAAATACCGGAGTAGATTTCAAAAAATTTCACTCATTAAAAAAAAAATACAAGCTACTAGGGAATTGAAAAAAATTTTTTTCATTATAGGAATTTCATATTCTATAACAATGTTAATCTTTCGAAGAATTCATTCAGAGTAAATGTTAGTACTACTGTTCTTTCATGATGAATATTTATAGTCCAGCCACCGCACAGTTTTGGTCTGCCTGCGGAGCTTAGTGTCAATCAAATTCACGTGGGTACATAAAAAAAAACTAACAAGCATCAAGACAGTGCAACACAGCGGCGGAGTATATTTATTTTTTAGAAAGGTACTCCGAATTCTCGGGATGAATAAATACATACTTTCTTTACAAAATTTTGATAATTTCAGAGTGTGGAATTGTGTTGGGACTTATTCAATAGGAGGTATAAAAAATATAATATATCACGAGCAATCGAAATGAGAATATTCAAATTGCAGTTTGTTCGAAATTTCATTCCTCTGAGTATCGATTGAAGCTTTTTGTTGAAGGATTCTGCATTACTTTGTCTTCTGAGTTTTCACTCCTAATACCTATCGGAAACAGAACTTCAAAAATTAAATAAAATTTTTTTTTCATGCAAAACGTCCCTTCGGATTGAAATATTTGTCAAGGCTAGTTTCTATGGAAAAAGAATGAATACTACAGAGACAATGAAAATGATCACCAGAGTGAACTGTAACGTTTCAGGTTCCAAATCTGACTCCCTCGTCACATAAATGAAAAAAATTTTTGGAAAAATTTTTTTGAGAAACTGTTTATCATATTGGGAAAAAAATTGCTTAGATTTCAAGCTTAATATCTCCCAGTAGTGTATTGAATTTCAGTTTGATTTGATCATAATTTTTCAAGAAAATATATGTCGAATTTCGTGTTTTTTCTTAGTTGTCGTTGTTTTTTTGCGAAATAACTCAAGAAACACCTAGAATATCTGCAAGTTTTTTATTCAATTAGAGCCCAGCATTGATGGTAAATTAGTGCCAGAAAATATTTTCACGAACGAGTTGAAGGATAAATTATTCAAGAGTTTGATACCTATATTTAATGCATATAAAATTGAATGAAACCTAGTATTTAATATTTTTCTTGAAGTAAGCGAAAATTGAACTTGAATCCAAAATCTTTCATTTGAAAAATTCAATATATATGAACCAAGGAAATAGCCCATCCTTCTTTTCATTCATAATTGTTGAAAATCGAACAATTCTTCCGAAATATTTTATTGAGTATGAAAAACATGGTCTCCCATGAGAAATTGTACATACCTGCATCATTTGAAGGGTCTTCCGTCAGTTTCATCAAAGTGGAAGATTGTTTAAAAATATATTTTTTTTCCTTGCCAAATATACGGGATAATTCAAAATTTCTGACCGTAAATTCTTTATGTTATTCTTGCCATGGTTATGGTTGCTCAGCATGGATTAATTTGTTCCGAAGTTGATGCGGTAAATAACATCGGTTGAATTATTCACACTGGGCCTTAAATTTCAAGGAACGTGATTTGATTCGTTTTTTTCATCCACACTCCGTACGCCACTGGTGCTCCATCTGTCCGTTTCGAACCAAATAAGGCTCCACCGGGCATATGAAAAGATTACGAGAATCTAAAAAAAGTCAACATTCATTATTATGTACGAAAATTTCATTTGATGTCATGGTTGGCTGCTTTCGTATCAAATAGTCCTAAGAAACACTTGTATCTACATGACAGGACTGGATATTAAAACCTCATGAAAGGAATGAAGAGAGGATTTTACAGAGCGTTGAATTAACAGCGGTATTTAGAGAAATGCGTCTTAGATTCATATCTTTTTTTGATAAAAACGGTGGTCCCTCACCTGACTTCCGTTCGTCCACTCTTGACTGCTATGCTACAATCCCAATGTCTATCTTTAGCGGATTTTTGAAAGAAATAATCCCAAACGATTGAATTGGACATACTCCTGATGAAATTATGGTCCAACTTTATTTCCGTTCTCCTTTTTTATTTTTTTCTGGATTTTACTCCCAATATCTGAACAGAACTCTTAAAAATAAAATAAAATTTCATGGAATATGCCCTCGAGTTTTGCAGGATTGAACTATTTGTCAAGGGAAGTTTCTTGGAAACCAGGTTACTTAATGAACAATAGAGGATCAGTAGAAACAAAACTAACTGTGATGTTTCAGAGTACAAATCTGGCTCTTTCATCAGATCAACGAGTGAACCGAATTTTCTCAAATTGATTTATTTTTTGTTTCAAATTCATTCCTATTTGAAATATTCACACAATGAAAAATATGTGCAGTGTCGTCTATGAGGAAATGATGAATTATTTCACCTTCTGATCGTAATATATCTTGTTGGAGTCTAACCTTATTTTGTCTGAGGAAACTTTCTCTTTCTCTAATCGAAGCAAAACTGAACTTATCTTCGATTTTTTGGATTGAAAAAGTAACTTAGTTCTAAGAACCTAGGAATTAATAGTTCTGTTTCAGATATTGGTAGTAAAAACCAAGGAAATGATGCCTTAATCGCTACTAAATATGTTCTCCAGTTCGTTAAGGAAAATGTATAACGCTGCAAGGAATAACTTACTGGAATCTTGATATTTGTGGGGAATTCTTTCGATGTTCGAGTATAATGACCAGTTACTACACAGTAGGCCGAACCTCCAACAGAGTCTGAAAGGCACTCGATTTTTTCAAAATTCCCAAAAACCAAATCCCGCCGTACGAATCATACAATTCCTTGAAACGACAAACTTCTTGCACTCAAAGCTCACGGTTTTTAAAGAGCTCATGTGATGGCGCTAGCGAAATTTTGGTCTCAAGACACCTATCCAACCCTTTCGGCATTTGAACAAGTTGAGTCGTACTGATGAAACTGCTGTAAATGAAAATTTTCCACTATAATTCTTCGATGTTGAGGCTTTTGTTGATTGGATGGTCAGCCTGTAAATAGGGGTGGAGTATTTATTGATTTATCGATGTATTCGTCCTCGTGTTCATGTAAGGTTATTATTCGAAATAATATGATGAGTCAATAAAATAACCAATCATATATCACATCATGCATTTCAACATAACAACATCAACATTTCAAATAATTTTTCAGACAAACTGAAAGATTGAATAAGTTTGAAATTTACGACAAAAGGATGAACGTCATTCACATCGATCAGGGTATTCTGCACTCGAAGGTGGGACTCGCAAGATGCTCCTGGCAGATGGCGCACTGTGCGTTGTTATACTGCAGCGGTCCATCTGAAAGGTGACAAATATCGAGAGATCCCTCTGCGGTTTATCCAAGGTAAGTTGACCTGACGATCAATAACTGTAGTCATTCCCCTTGGATCCGCTTCTTCGGTGTAGGTGTTTTGGTTGATTGAATGATTAGCTCTGATCAAGGGATAATATTTGTTGATTTATCGACAGATATTCGTCCTTGTGATTATGTTATTTAAAATTTCCCCTCGCAAGTTGAATGCTGCACCCTGTGAAAATTCCCCGGGAATGCCCATATTTCCGACGGAACTCATGTTATTATTTGATCGGAATCCGTTTTTGCTCGCATGGTCTGCGATCGTTTTGTCCAAGTAGCTGTAATTTCCGAATTTTCTGCTGAAAATGCGACTAAATTGCACTCACTGAAACCTATCGACATGAAACTCTCAGATAGGTTGCATTTCGAAATGCGATGGTTAAGTTCGTTGATGGACACAATCGGCCGAACAATTTCGGAGTTATAATTAGCCATTTGAAATTTCCAGATCATTTCCCTGATATTTCAGGAACTACCTGAGCGATTGGATTAAAATTTATTAGTAGACGCTACTTCTTGCGGAATTTTGTTAGATTTTACTGTTAGTAAATCAAAAAAAAAAAAAACTATTCATCATGGTTGAGGAGAATGTAGCTCAAATCTTGAACTAGATATTTCATAGCAGTATAATAAATTTTAGTTCGATACAATCATGATTTTTGAGGATATTGAGGAAAAATATGTGGAATTTCCTGTTTTTTCCTCGGTATCTGCCTATTATTTCTAGAATAACACAGAAAATCTTGACCCAATCATAATGAAACTTTGTCACTTGGTTGAAAATGCTGATAGACAACTTTGTACAAAATGTTGTGATGATCGCGTCAACATAATGAACAATTTGGAAAATTTCACATTTCTCTTAAAAATATTCAATATTCTGCCATATTATTCTCACGAAATTCTTTATCAACATTGAAGCTGTCATTTTTAAATCAAAAAGTGAATTCAATTCGATCTTATCTGTATGTTTCAATGAAATCGAATTTCGAATGTATATTTCTTCGGAATATTTGGGTAGATTTTACCCATTCACGAATTCGGCCTCTGTAATTAAGATAGGGTACACCACACCCGACTTTTCTCAAATTATTTATAAGAAACTCGATATTGGTAAAGTAGCTTTAGGGCTCAATCACGAAGGTCGAATTCGTGAGAGGGAAAAATCCGCCAAATGATTCCCTAGATTCAAAATTTTTATTCGAAAAAACCGTGTTTTCGAGTTTTCGAAATCGTCAAATTTGTCAACTCTTTTGTGACCTCCTGTATCATGGATTTCAATTCTGACTATTGCGACAGTAAGCCTAAAAACGGAATTTTTCCAATGAAACACATGGAAAATATCCATGTTTCAGCAGAGCGCCATTTTCAATATTTTATTGGAATTTTATGTCAAAGAAGAATTTCCTACAGAAATTCAAACATTTCAAACTGGGACAACTCAGAATTTCATAGGGGATCTATTTTAATCATAAAATATGGGGCTTCCCATTTGAAAAACGAAAGTTGGTGTCACTTTCGGTGAAACCGGAAGTCCCACGAATCTCAAAAATTGTACATGCAGTCATCTCCCTAGTAAAAGCTTGAGTTCGAAATTGCCTACGTGAATTTTGATTATTTTCCAATAATATTCTTACGAACGGTAATTCCTGGAATACCCGGTAGATATCTATTATCACATTATTTATGTCGAGATTTTGAATCTCCTTTCAATGACGTGTGAAAACAACGTTTTATTTGTAGTTATTAGAGAGATATCGAAACCCACATAGAGGCGTACCTTGAAAAAAGTTTCCTTTAGTTTGACATAAACGCATGCGTACTCACAAAACATTCAAGGGTGGGCTTTGATAATATACGGGCCTCCCTAACTTTAACTTGAATGAAAGGTAGGCTCACTCAAATAAAAGATCCCTAATTTGACAGTTCTCCAGCCATTCCTCCTATTTATGATTATTATTTCTGATAGTATAAACAATGGTATAAATTCAATAAAGAAAAGAAAATCGATCATATTCACCTATTTAGAATAACAACGAAATTTCATATATATTTTTTCACTACATCTCCGAAAGTAAATATCGGATCGAATTGAAATTTTGAACACCGTTTTCGAATATTGATATCAAGGTCTGTGCGAAATTTCAAAGTTATCTGATGAATAGCTGCCAAGGAGAACTGAATTTTTAAGGAGAATTTGTTGAATTCAAAGCACCATTGACAAATGTTGACTTCAAGTAAGAAATGCCAGCTTAAAACTAAGGGGAAATTAGTTCCTTCGATAGTCGATAGTCGAACCAACGATAAGCGAACTTTTATTACAAGATCCTTTAATGAAGTCGGACCTGTATTCGAGTTTCGATAACTCTCTATTTCCAATAAATTTCTTTATGTCTCTCTCTTGATCCCGGCAGGCAGGAACCGGCTAGTATAATTAGGAAACGATAGCTAGGGTCCTAATCTAGGGCGATCGAGTGGACCCAATCTGTCTAGCTTCCTACCACCCCACATTCAAGGCAGTATCATGGAAACGTCGAGAGCATGCATTCAGGAAGGAGCCGGTAACATAACATCTGGAAAGTTCCCCAGTATTTTGATGAAATCTATTATGATTCCGATATTCAAAAAAGGAGACCTGAATGAAATAACAAATTATCGTCCGATATCCATTCTGAGCTTGCTTCCGAAGGTATTCGAGAGGATTGTTTTCAACAGCATTATGAGTTATCTAAACAGATTCAAATTAGTCAACCCTGCACCACATAGTTTCAGAAGCGGCCGTTCAACACAATCAGCTGATGTTAATTTCTTTGAATCATTCTACTAGTGTCTGGATGAGAAATGATTTGTGGCAGGTATATTTTTTGACCTTACCTTCGGCTTTCAATTCACTCTCTTTTAAGTTTATACTTGAAAAATGCTACAATTTGGGTTTCAGGGGCGTATTCCTGGAATGGTTGCGCAGTTACCTCAACGAAAGAGCGATGATGGTAAAAATAGGCAGAAGTTATTCTGAGAGTTGCCATATTGGCCTAGGAGTTCTACAAGGTTCCGTAAGCGGACCCCTTCTATTTATATTATTTATAAACGATCTGCCTTTGTGGTTAGCATGTTTTTTAGTAACATTATTCGCAGATGATGTGTCTCTCTGCAGTTGTTTCGGCGGGTAGTCTTGAGGAGCTCCATAAAGCCTGCGAATATATTGTAGAGGAAATTGTAAATTGGTGTCATGTTAACCATATTAAAGTATAGTAAGTAAGTATAGTAAGTAATACTGTTTGCGTCCAATTTTGTTTGAAAAATATTAGAATTGGAGCATTCAACATAAAGTTTGGTGATTACACTATCCCGACATCTGAGTCGATGCCAAGGCATCCATGTCGATATGAATTCAAAATGGACAACGCATATTGACGTTTTATGTGAAAAATTTAGCAGCTCATACTTTGCAATTAACAGTATTAAGGACATTCTGCCCAAGAGCTGTTTGATGAATGTTTATTTTAGCTCGGTGTATAGTCATCTATCGTATAACATCTTGCGCTGGGGTAGGTGTACTGACATCTCCAGTGTATTCATAGCACAGAAACGATTCATACATGCAATATTCAAGCTAAATTCAATGGATTTGTGCAAGCCAGTTTTGTTGAAAATAAAATTTTAACTTTGCCGTGTATTTATATTTTCAAGTGTTTGCTATATGCCGAGGATAACAACTGCAAATGAAAGAAATTGTCAAAATATCATAGCTATTAAACGAGGAATTCTCAAACTTTATTAGTACCTAAACATAGGACTCATAGATTTGAATGCCCTCTATTTATCGGAGCATCAAATTGTTTAACCATCTACCACCTCCTATTAAATCCCTGAATTCTTATATGTCCAAAAAGAAATCAAGAACCGTTTTTTATTTGAAGGCTTCTACTCCGTACAAGAATATTTGTGTGACTCTTTGGTTACATAAGTTTTATTGTTAAATAACAATAAGAGTTATAAAAAAAAATTTATAACTCATATTCTGGCTTGTCTTATACACCATGTTGTGTCACGAAGGATTAAATGAAGTTATAATTATTATCATTTTATTATCTAAGGTAATATAATAAGCGACACCGGGCACTTGAAATTGGGTGGTGAAATAGGCGTTCAACGTAAGTTCTCCGATGACAATACAACTTGTGATATCAATATCGAACCATTGGATGTCAAGGTTAACAGAATAGATCCGTATTTATTTTCATTTTGAATTCATTCATTGTTATTCCGATTGTACAAAAAACTAAGCGAATTTCTCCAGTTCAGATGATTCTCAAATAATTCATGTGGTTATTATTCTTCCACATATGGATCAACCCAACCAAACAAAAAATAATATTTTCCTCCGAGAATACACACAAATTCGAATCAACTCGACCCTTTTTCGGGCGAATGCATACGTATGATTCAGCCACCCATCAAAATCCTCGACTTGTCTCGAAAGCGCAATTAACTAATTGGCCAACGTCAAAGAAAAGTAAATGTTACAGACAGAGCGATCGTCCGATACATCCGAAATGAGTCGATGAAATTTATTCCCCACGTAATAAACCAAAAACCTGTACGAAAAACAGGATGTCATACATATTTCCGGATATAGGGGCCCGTTTATAAATCAAACTGCCGTTCGTTCGCCGATGGGGTCTACATATTTATGAACGTCGAAAATGCGCCGAAAAAGAGCCTGTCGATTGTATCTGGACGTCTTAGGTGGCTGTGGGACATAAAGAATTTACGTTTTGTTTTTGTTAGGACGTTCCTATATTACCGGTGCTTTCTCGTAATGAGCAAAATATATAGGATTGTCTCTTATTTTATGGCGCACATAGATATTCGAGTCTGTTATTCAAAATCAATATGATTTGGAAAGCAGATCGGTCAGAAAGTAGTTCTTATTATAGTTAACGGTTCAACCAAAATCATTTCGAAAATATTCTATAAAAGCACAGTAGTGTACAATCGCACTTTCAAATTCTTGGGCGAAAATATTTTTTTATACTATCATGAAATCTCACACATAATTCTGAATCAAGTCTTTGATTTACATATAGGGAAAAGTTTTATCTTGGACCGGAACCTTATTTGGATCGTTTTGATTTGGATATTAATTAATCTCAACTGACGACCTCTGTCGGCTGTAAGTTGAAGCTTTGATGTTATATTCTATCTAGGCGTAAAACGAAATGAAATGCCTGTACACTTTGAATAATTCTGCGGTTTGTTTCTTTGCTGTTATTTTAGGTTTACTTCAAGCGTAGCCTACTTAAACTATAAGGCCGGAAGGTTAGACGTTGCCGTCGTTGCTCAAGGAGGGTCATGAAAAGGGACAACAGCGGATTGAGCACCGATATTGTGGTCACTTTCTAGTTTATTTATGATGTTATTTTGAAATTTTTCATTCATAATATCACTAAGAATCATTTGTGGAATAGTTGTAGAGCATTTCGTTTATTTGCGATTAGTTTTGTAATCATTTATCGAAATTAATCCAGAACTCATGAGGAAGAGTTAACAAATGAGAGTCTCTAATTGACCTACAAGCACCTCTGGAAATTGGAAGTGAATTGAAGTTGTCCACAAAAACAAGCCTGCAGATATAGAATAAATGGGCTTCGGTGAAAGTAGCAATATTAGTTGTTGAATTAAAAATTTTTTTCTTCTTCAACTTTCTCGAAAATACCCTGACCTGAAGTACTGTTGGCAGAAGCAGTATGGAATCTAAATCGATTCAGTTAAATTAGGAAATAAAGTTTTTGAATTTCAACCGTCTGTCATAAATGTATCTATCACCTAAATAGTTACTTGAACTCAAAAATGGGTATGTTGACTTCGTCTTCAAAAATTTTAATCCACAAATCAATGAAAATCTCGAACCCCGACGATAGAATAGAATAGAATAGTTTCATCAATCCATTCAGACACAATACATTGTATAGGACAAGTCAAGTGTATAGCCAACAGTATAGGAAAAGTTTTTGGTAACTCTCCCTCGAAATTTATCTTATAAAATTGAACAAAATCATTTTCTTGAACGTTTGAAATTGCCTTGTTTCTGAAATGGGCACAAAAGTGAGAAAATGAGTCAATCTTATCTTGATTGTACCAGTCGTTATAAACTTTGTCATAATGAATAACTTATTCTTGCCTTCGATGTTTTGGGTCAGCTTTTTTGGGGGTCATTATAGAAGAACTGTAACTCGGTTGATCTGGAAAAATTGAAGGGAATTATCATCCGTTAGTTTGAGGTGGTTGTCCCACCGCTTTACTACATTCCTTTATTATGTGCACAATCTGGAATGAAATTAATATATTTGAACAAGCTATCAAATGATATCGATGTATCAGTAGATTCTGTGAAATAATTTTACATTCCTTACTTGGTGATTTCACGCCTCTCTTACTATACTGAAAGAAAACATCGAATGATATTCTATTCGCCAAAAATCACAATATATTTTGTATTCTTACAATATATTCCAACGAGTTATTTAAAACATCATATAGTAGAAATTCATCAATCCCGATATTTAATACCTTACCTCTGAATTCAATGAATTCATTTCTGACAGACTGTTGCTCTGACGACCGGTAGTAATTTCCAAATAGCACCACCTTCAGGGAGAAAAACCAATTCTAGCGATTTCCCCACAATAGACGACTTCGGCCCAAGTTGCCAACCCACAATTTACTTAGCAAGTTTACTTTCACTGGGGAACGGGAATTTCAGGACAAATTCGACATGATAAGGTTCGCTTTATTTATAAATTCCCGTAAAACATGCCTCGGCTCTTCAAACCAGATAATTCCTTCCAAATATAGGTTTTTGTTAAGATCGTCCCCGTTGGCTGAAATTTAAGTTGGGATTCCTGATTTCATGCAAACAGTGTCAATTTTCATAGGATACGTTCCGAAAATCAACTCTGTTGTTTCGGTTGCCGATTTTCCGCTCCGTAAATATGAAATATTCGGATGGTTCCTGGAACAAGCGCGTGAAAAAGGTTATTTACGGAATCTGGTTGACGAAAATGCGGTCGATTTACTGTCACCAGAACGATTTTCTATGGTAAATACCTATAACCGTCCCGAACATATCTGAACTCGGAACCAAAACAAACCTAAAGTAAACATAGATTGTTCTATGCTATGGATATTTACCATAGAAAATCGTTCTGGTGACAGTAAATCGAACGCATTTTCATCAACCAGATTCCGTAAATAATCTTTTTCACGCGCTTGTTCCAGGAACCATCCGAATATTTCATATTTACGGAGCGGAAAATCGGCAACCGAAACAACAGAGTTGATTTTCGGAACGTATCCTATGAAAATTGACACTGTTTGCATGAAATCAGGAATCCCAACTTAAATTTCAACCAATCGGAGACGATCTTAACAAAAACCTATATTTGGAAGGAATTATCTGGTTTGAAGAGCCGAGGCATGTTTTACGGTTATTTATAAATAATGCGAACCTTATCATGTCGAATTTGTCCTGAAATTCCCGTTCCCCAGTGAAAGTAAACTGGCTAAGTAAATTGTGGGTTGGCAACTTGGGCCGAAGTCGTCTATTGGCGAAATAAAAGCGTATCTTTGGATTCACTTTATCTTCTATGCACCTTACATAATTCCGACTTAAATTGTTCAAATTTCGACTCCTCATAATTCCAATTTGAAGGTCGTGGATATTTTTATTTCGAGTTCAAAGTCAGAATTTGAATTATTAACAGTATAAATTCAAAATCAAGGATAATTCCACTTTTTAAGTCGAAATCAAGGTTTACTTAAAAATTGCCGCAGGACTTATGTCAATTGATTTGACAGATCTTCATTGCCTGACTGAAAAACTCCAACTTGAAGGAACCTCAGCAATAAGGCTATAATGCTTCTGTCCTACATTGAATCTCATCTGTCGCTCAACTGAAATAATTCCACCATAGTAGAAAATACATGTTTCGCAAATTTCCTTATTTCTTATGAATATCACAAGAAAATCAGGAAAATCATTTTCCGATGAATGAAGGGTGTTGGTATAGTCTCTAACGAAATGTGAAAAAATTTACTATCGAACGATTGAGTACTGAAAATTCCCAAACATACCCTGATTCTTCGTTTATGGCCGAAAGAAAACTAAAATTCATCAGCAGTAACAAAAATATTTTTATTTCAATGAGTATTTAAGTTGTTCATGCTTAATATTGCATGCAGGTCTATGTTAAATATTTAATCTATCCGTAATCATATTGCATAACAAAGGGAAATTAATTGAACACTTGTTTCAATAATCACAGTCTAATTTTTCTATGAATAATCTGATGGCTTTTTAATTACAATCTTTGACGAACGATAGTTCTCCTACAAATTCATTTTTAATGAAAAATTAGGAAATCATACTGAAAATTACAGGTATGTCTGATAATCGGATGATTGGGACTCGACATGTTTCAAATAAAATCATGGTATCGTGAAGTTGATATATAAATAGAAAAAAACAGAGATTTCGATTCAGTTGCAGTTGTTTTTTCACCAAGATTCATTGTGATAAGCTTCATTGCAATATTATCGATATGTTCAAGTTTTTGTTGTTGATTGCGATTGTTGCTGTTTCGGTCAATGGGGTATGTGATGTTGTTGAGAAACTTTGACGTATCGCAAATATTAGAAAAGACTCGAATAGAAATTAGTCTTCCTTATATGAGTAGGTCAAGTTTGATGGAAAATTTAGTAGACGATAGAGATTCGGAAAATAGTATGAATTTGCTTGATGAATGATATCCAGGAAATGTTAAGTTTACAGAGCTCAAGGGTTAATTGAAATAACGCGTTGTTCCCCAGAACAAACAAGTAAAAAAGGTGCAAATTTTACACAAGGGTTTATTATTTTCTCAGATAAATAACCCGATACCATTGATATTTCGAAATGAACTTATATATTATTCATAACTCATTGGTTTTCCACAAACACAAAAATTCGAATGTGTTGAAAAGTTGGTAATCAATTTTTTCATCCACTATTAGATATATGATTCTGGATGGAAAGTTAACCGATTATTCCACTGAATTCCAATCTTAGAACCGAATGCAATGATTCATTTTCGGGAGTATTAGAAATTTGCAGCGTTTTTACGGGCTTGTTCTAGGAAACAGCGCGTTATCATTTCGTCACGATGTCTGTGATTCTCGAATTTTTAGCCGAAAATGGTCTTAAACGATAAGGTTTGACTCCTTGAAGAAGAATCCGTGGTCAAATTCAATTCTGTTCGTCCGTATGTGCTCTAAATTTCGAAGAAGAATACTTAGTGACTTGAAATTGTCGAATTAGGTATGAAATCCAAATATCTGGGGTGAGTTCGTTAATGGATAGAATCGGTTGGACAGTTTCCGAGTCAAGGAAATTCGAAATTTTGAGATTTATTCCTCGATATCTCATGAAGTATTGAGTCGATCGAATTGAAACTTCGTGGACAGTTTTTGAAATACCAACGTGCAACTACGAGAAAAATTTCGTGTGGACCCAGTTGTTAGAAAATTCTCAAAAAATTCAATTCGAAATTTATTAAATTTTTGATGAAAAATTTTTTTCCCTGAAAATATTGATAGATTTCATTGGAATTCGGCACAAACCTTAGAGTCAGTATTTAACAACAATGTTTCAAATTTCAATTCGATCCCATATTTACTTTCAGAGATATAAGGGAAAAAAATGTGCCAAATTTCGTTGTTATTTGGAATGTAACGCTATTTCCGCAATATCTCGAGGGATACGAATGCAATCAGATTGAAACTTCGTAATCAGGTGGGGATTACCAACACGTCAGTGCTTTTCTAGATTTTTCTTTATAACTCAGGGACCACTGGTCGGAAATCATCCGGGTCAAAATTTGTAGGTTTTAGGTTGATGCAATAGTAATAAACGCTTAGAATTTCATGAAAATTCGGTGATAAGTTTTCGAGTAACAATTTTTTTTCCTCCAAACCACAATTTTGACCCCTTAGGGTACACCGATTCTGCTGAAAAGCTTGGATCAATCCCGAGCGACACACGATTTTTCCACCAAGTTTCAAGTTCTTTCATAGAAAAGCTCTGGACAACGGACGGCGGACAGACGGATTTTTTTTTATTACTTCATTCAAATCTACATACTTCGAAATGTAAACCGTGAAATTTCCAGGAGGGTAATTTTTTTTTTTTGATCGATCACTAAGGTTTAATATTTGATTTTATCAAATGAAAACCAAAAATCAAATTCATTCAGTTTTCCCGAACGGTTGAAGATATCCAAGCTATTTCTAAATTCAGAAAGAGTTATCCTGTCAGAACAAAACGTTAATTTCCAATATGATTTTTTACTGATTCAAAGCGAAAAATAATTGGGAGAATAAACTTCATAGAAAGAATCATATCAGTGTGGTTTTTCCGAGTTGACCTGGAATATCAAACGACAAACATTGAATATATTGGACATAGGAAGAAACTGGAAAGAAATTTTGAGAACGATCCTTTCTGTTTTTGGTCATTCATGAAAAATAAAAAATCTCAAACTAAGAAAAAGAGTCCCAGTGGGGCGAAGGACTTAGTATCAAATGTCTTTCATTCAGTTTTTCGAGTCCGCTTACACCATGGATCCTACCGTTGTGACAAGGGGCCGAACTGGGGAACTGGTTCTCCTTGATAATAGAGGACGATCGGAGGAAAATTGTCAAAAAGTTGAAACCAAAAAAGTGCCTAGGTCCACATGATATTCCTTCTTATATTTATAAGGGCTGCATTGATTTTCTCATTGATCCACTACTTTATAGTTTGTACTAGTCCATAATAGATATCGTATTTCCCGATATTCTGAAAAAGCAGTAAATACTCCCATTTATGAGACAAAAGACTTGAATCAGGTATAAAATGTCAGGTTATCAACTTCATGCTATAGATAAACGCGATAGAATTCAATTATTCAATCGGTTCGCAAATGGTTGAGCGTAAGTCGGAGACCAAAGACTTGAGCGTCATCTTTCACCCGAATTTAAAATTCAATAGCCACTTTGACTTTCGACTGATAGAGCATATAAGATATGTTAGATATTCAAAAGAATCAAATTGTTAAACTACCCCCCTGCTTTATAAAGCCCTTGTGAGATCTCATCTTGAATATGCCTCTGTTATTTGGATGCAGTTGACAGAAAATATAACATAGATAAAAATGAAAGAGTTCTGAGCTATTCACAATTGAAGAAATATAATGAATATCCTTTTAGAATATCGCAAATATCCATGTATTCACTTGATATCAGGCGAAAGTTCAAGGCAGTGATCTTTGTATTCAATATTCTCAATGAAACTTGCTACCTAAATTGGGAACTCATAAGGTTCATCAAATTTAAAGTACCCAAATTAAATTTGAGAATAAAAAACAAAGGAATTTTTCAAGTGGAACCAAGTAATTCATCTCCTATAAACTGTTTGATGATTCTTTGTTATGAAATTGTGACCAAATTGATGTTTACATTTTAATATTTACACTAGTGAATTGAAGGCAATATTTTTCATGGTTAGGATATGTTTCTGTTCTGCATATGTAATTATGTGCAATAGTGTCGGTGTTGAATTTAATTGAACAGCAAATAAATAAATTTGGCTTAAATTGTGTAGGACTTAAAGTTTAAGGTGGTTGCGACTTTTATGATGGAAACTATATTTTATCCTATCAGTGGCTTCCCAACTTGCACGTGACTGGACATTTTCGAAGCAAAAATTGTGACCTTTCTATTTTTTGCGCGCATGTTCTAGGGGAACAGCGTGCCATCGTTTTGTCCAAATGTCTGTAATTTTGGATGATTGAGCCGAAAATGGTCTCAATCGACTAGGTTGGACTCACTGATGACGAATCCGGTGTCAAAATTGATTCTGTCCGGCCGGCCGGTTGGCCGGCCGTAGACACGATAACTGTCGACAGAAGCAAGCTAGCTACTTGAAACTTTCAGGATGGGTTGCGCATCAGAATGCCGCGGTTAAGTTCGTTAATGGGCCAAATCGGTCGAATAGTTTCGAAGTTACAGGCACTTGAAGTTTGGAAGTTATTCATTTTTTATTTCAGAAACTACTCAAGCGATTGGATTCAAACTTGAAAGTTTGGTGGAGTATAACGACGCGCAACTTTGAGCCAAATTTCGTCAAGATCATATTGTCAGTAAATTTAAAAAAAAAATATTTTTCGAAATTTTTTTACAAAAAAATTTTTTTTCGGAAACCATTCATCATATCCAAAAAAAATTATACTCACACTTTGACCTTCTAATTTCACAGCAGTGTACTAAATTTCAGTTCGATACGATCATAAGTTTTGGAGA
Organism: Myrrha octodecimguttata; assembly: GCA_958510865.1. Taxonomy (NCBI): domain Eukaryota; kingdom Metazoa; phylum Arthropoda; class Insecta; order Coleoptera; family Coccinellidae; genus Myrrha; species Myrrha octodecimguttata. Next base: position 35,515,958 of record OY294056.1, read on the forward strand.
TATCGGGAAAAAATATGTCAAATTTCGAGGTTTTCTTCTCGATATCGTTGATTGTTTCGGTATAACTCGAGAAATACTGATTCAGTCCTGATTAAACTTCACAGCTAGTTTTAAGATGCTGAAAGACAAGTTCATGCAAAATTTCGTGATAATCGTGTTATTGGAACAAATTGAAAAAAAAAATTTCTATGATTTTCTCATCATATCATCCTCATTAAATTCTGCATGAAACTTCGAACTGTTATTTTCGATGAAGTACTGGATTTCAATTCGATCTGATCTGTATTTTTGGAAATATTGGAAAAATAAAATTTTGATTGGGTATATCTACGGAATCATTGGGTGGATTTTACCCATTCACGAATTCGGTCTTCGTAATTAAGGTCCAAACCTTCTCTACAAATATCGAGTTTCTAAGTTGTTTCTCTCGGAAGTTCTTGTGTTTACGCAGTCGGCCGTTAGGCTGACCGTAAACACAATAACTTCCGGAAGAAAAGACTTAGAAACTCGATATTTGTAGAGTAGGTTTGGGGCTTAATTACGAAGGTCGAATTCGTGAATGGGTAAAATCCGCCCAATGATTCCGTAGATATACCCATTCAAAATTTTATTTTTACAATATGTCCAAAAATACAGATATGATCGAATTGAAATCCAGTAATTTATCAGAAAAAAATTTCAAAAAGCACTGCCGTGAAGGCAGCAGCTTTTGCGCGCACGTTCAAATTCGTTGCTGAAGCGGTCATCTACATTGAACATGCGCGCAAAAGTTGCTGCCTTCACGGCAGTGCTTTCTGAAATTTTTTTTTTAACAATTTTCAATTTGTGATAAAAAAGTTCTCTTTCATGTTTGCTCAACTGAGCACCTTTTTCAAGAGTGAAAATTCAAACTCAATGATTCCGCATATCATTAAATTTGTTCTTTGTCTCCATGAATAATACTATTGTTCACCAGTGTAGATATTCTGATACCGTTCGGTGTTTTTTGTTATAAACTTGTACTCTGTTAGTTGAGGAATTGTTGGAAATAAGTGCAGTCACAGATTACCTTTAAGCTGGTTATTTATTCGAAAAAGATTTCGTGGAATAGGGTGAAAGATGTAGGATAAATTTGGTATGTTGAATCAGATTCGTGAAACCAACCGAGTAAGAAACGTTATCTGAGAAAATTATTAGGCATTTTATTATTTCTTTCTTGAATCAATCACTTAGTGTCAGTAGTTCAGAAAATGAAATATTCTTGATACATTCATCATATTTTGAATCCTACTGTGGAAAGAATTTTGAAACAAGTATGAAATCGTTCTCATTTAATGTGGAAAACCTACTGGAATAATACACTCTGCTCTTTGAATATCAAATGAATGGGTAGAATGTTTGGTCCTCTGGCTTCATTCAAAGAGTTCCAGATCAGTTTTTCTCGTCATACAAAAATTGTAATTTTCAGCTCAGTCAAGAGTTGAAGCAGAGATTCATGGAGAGACTCAATAAGGAAGGACATGAGTGTGCAGCAGAAGTTGGAGCAAACGAAGGTAAAAAAATTGGGTATTATGTTTCATCAAGAAAAGCATGGATATAAAATATTCTGCAATTTTCGCCTATATTTCCTTTTTTTAATATCACTCAAATCAGCAACAGTAATCGTGAATACTCTTACAGATGATGTCAGTGAATTACAAGCACACAAATTTCCTCCATCCAGACACGAGGGCGAATGTTTGATTTTTTGTCTTCATAAAAAATTCAACATGGTGAGTTCTGAAATATTGTTGGAAGCATTTTTTCTTCAGCAGCATTCGAAAAATTCAAACGATCATATTATTGTTATTCAGATGCATCCTGATGGAACTATCTACACCGAAGGAGCCATAAAAACTATGCAACCTCTGAAAGAAGATGATCCAGAGTATTACGAAAAATTCATGACAATTGGAAGGCACTGCACCGAAGAGGGTAAATTTTATAACATTCTCAATAATTGTGAATTATAAATTAAATATTTTGTAGTTCAAAAACAAGAGGATAAATGCAAGTATGCTACGGAATTGGTTCAATGTGCTGTGAAGAAGGGAAAAGAGGTAAGGTTATCTCTTCATTCACTTCTGATCTAAGTAGGATTCAAGTACGAAAATGATGGATTTCAATTTCACTTACAGCTGTGATGTATTTCTAGAATTATTTCGGATTACTGTGGCATCTTCAGGATTACATTGAATTCAAGATATGATCCTGAAGCCATAGTGAAACAATTGTTGAAATGCATTCAAACTGAAAGAATGCAAAAATAAGGTGAACCTTAGTTCGGAGGGCGATATTCCATATGATTGGTTCCAATCAAGTCGAATCAAGGATGAAAGCGTGAGGACAGCAACCCTGAAATTCTTCAATTAGGGGAGTTGATTGATACCTGGTTTTGAAGGTTATCGGATAGCCCTTTCAAATAGGCGGTCAACTTGACCTTTCTGGCCAAGGGCGTCGCCAGGGGGGGGCAGGTAGGGGCAGCTGCCCCCCCCTATAGAAACCAACAAATTTTTCCAAATGTCCCTTAGGTCCAGGCTCTCGACTTGCGAAATATCAGTCGAGATAATTCCTACATGTCGAAACTCGAATGAATTCACTAATTCCCTTCCAATTTCATAACATTTATACCCGTGTTGTTACTCATAGTTTATCCGTCTACAAGTGGATCTTTCGCTTGTTCGGGTTCGAATTATCCATAAAATAAATAAACATCCGCCAGTGCTGTCGCCTGCCTTGTTTATAATAAAGCAATGTGAGTGACGAGTTGGAGGCAATACTGCCTTGGTTTCAAATTTTTCACCAATTTATTTATGAACCCCACAACCTTATCGTCTGTTTTTTGCGCGGCATAACACATAAGATAGGATCAAATTCTTCTTATTCGTTCAGTTCGTAGAGGATAGGGAATAATGACTAGTCATTAATAATAATAAGTTCTCAGTTGAGACAGTTGATAGGTCCACATTCATCAATATGGACATCAGAAAGTTTTTTGGTGAGTTTTTAGCGTTTTACTTTCGTAGATTCCCTGGAATGAGGTAAATTGTTTTTTGTGAAATATAAATAACTGAGCAAATCAACTACAAAGGTACAATATGGAATCAATATGGGATATCGAAATGAATTCATTGTAAATCGATTTAGGTGCAGTTTTTCATAATGACGCAATGAATTTTAATCAGTAACGACCGTTGTGGGTCCATTCCACAAAAAAGCGCCCTAGAAAACTTTCAACACAAAATACTTATGGGTCAGTGAGATTAAAATAATGTCGCATAGTTCGTAGTCAACCTCGGTTTTGTGGTCTTAGCTTCACGTTATTGGTTGGATCACATACAGTTATAAGATGTTTCAAGGTATGTTTGGGATAAACCTACCTTGAATCTTTGCTCCGTGATCTGAATGAAGGAGGGCGATAGGGCGTTACTTTGAAACTTTCATATGGGGGATTTTTTGAGAAATGGTTTATTCAAATGGGTTCTACAAAATTCTGCTAAAAGAAAATATCCACCTTGGAAAACACCATGTATTTACCTACCTATCTTAAATGAATCATTCATAAATTATATTATTGACATTTTCATCGACTATTCACATACACTAGAATCTTCAATTAGAAACATCGCAGCACTACTGAAAGGTTACAAGGTACATAAATACGTGTCTTTCAAACAATGCCAAGAAAAAACTGTAAATTTTTTCAGTGGATAGTTTCGCTCGTTTTGAAGGATTTAAATTTAAATAACTAATTGAGAATTAAAATTGAACACCCTTTTATTGTGTATGTTTTTTGACAAGCTACGAATACGTTTGTAGAAAGCTTTTGCGCAGAGACGTGTAAATGTGAAACGGTTACATTTGATAGACTGTTAGAGTTGAGAAATTTATAATAATAGTTGTTAGTTTTGATAAATAACGAAAAGCGAAGTAAAATATAACAGTGACGATGGTTGAGGAGCACTATGTCGGAAGATCACCTCAATGGTCTTGCCATGATGAGTGTGTATAGAGCACTTATTAACAAAAACTTGCAGGATTTTCGTAATGAAGTGGTCGAAAAATTCACGAAAAACCCCCGAAAATTATGTTTCAATTAACTTTTATGTATTGAATACAATAAATAAACTTTCTCTGATAAATGCGATAGTTTAGTTTACGTTTTATTTTTGGTACAGTAAAGATACTCTTGACTGTTCCCACAATTTATACTTCCCCATCTTTCATTCATATCAACCTGCCCCCCCCTAGGCCATCGGCTGGCGACGCCCTTGTTTCTGGCTAGTATTCTTCAATTCATTCTTATGAAGAAGTGTGTTTTTTTCACACGTGGGATTCACTGATATTCTGGGAAATCTTTCTCTATTTCATGTTTCATTGCAACTCTCGCTACCGTAACTTTTCTACTCTTATCATATTTGTCGTAAGTACTTACATTAAAATGCAGGTGTATAGCATATTCGAAAATGCAATCGAATTACCATTGCAAGAAGGTGCCAACCCCCTTTCCTACTTATGATTTTAGGTGTTGCTCACACGGTTGATTGGCACCAACGGTATTGAATGTCCCCCAACAAAACAAAGCTTAGGTCTTTTTGAATTCTCCCTGTTTTTGCATGGGTGTGTTACGTTTTCAAACCGACACTCTGCGGAAATTGATGTTTATTATTTTTTCACTTGATGCAATTACGAAAATTGGCAAAGATTTTGTATCGAAGAAATAACAAAATGGGACAGAAAACAATAATGAGATTTTGTCAGCTACAAAAGTTTTTCGATATTGATGGAATTTGTTGAAATATTTTCATAGTCAGCTCATTCCTAGGCTCTTAATGTGATATCCTTAATCCTTCATTTTCCTCGTATGATGGGTTGATAAGAAGAATTCTTTTTCATATTCACATTTGCAAATGTATCAATAGTGATTTTATATACCTCCAAAGATTTTAACTAATGAAATTTTAATTTTCAGATGGGATTGGATGAATCAATCTTCGAGTAAGATTAAAATTGTATACGGAAGACGTTTATTTCTTAATGATTGATTGTCTTGAATAAATATTCAAAACTATGTTGTTATTACATCACCCCGAACTACCTTTCTGTGAAGACCGTATAATATCGGATAAATGTGTTCGGAAAAAGACTCAGAGTATAAATTCTTTGAAACAGCGTATTTAATGTAAGAATCCTCACGTAATTGTGCAGAAGTTTTCCGTCAGTATTTTAGGAGTTATCACTAAGTTTGAATCCCATCGGGTCATAATATTTTGAAATATAACATATTCAAGGAGAAAATCTTGGGAAGAATTCTGCAGAAGTTTTTTACGTTGGTATTCTTCAACTCATTACCAAGTCTTAATGCGACCGCAACAGTATTTTTTTCAACATAAACTGTTCGAAATAAAATTCTCATTATGCATCCGCCCTTTACAACCAATGATCAAGTTGAAATTGAGCACGCATTTCTTTTTCAGTGAGTCCAAGCAACCTTTTGATAACATTTTCGGCTCATCAATCGAAAATAACATACACTGCATGTTTTTTCAATTGGATTAAATCTTGAAATATATCTATAACTGGGCACAATAATGATGCTGTTGTTTTTCAGCGCAAGCGTTAAAAATCAATATGATGGACCATAGCTATATTGAGTACCAAATTAGTTTTGGAGTATGCACACAACTGGTACAGATTGTCCATATACAACAAGTTTTCGTTCGCTTGTTGTAAGCAACAGTACAGTAAGTTATTTAAAAAAAAAATTTAAATTGTCTATATCTTTTATGAAAAAAAAATTTTTTTTTTCGGAATCGATAATGAAGATTCCGAGGAACTTCCGCACAGATCTTGATGTCAATATATGACAACAATGCACCGAAATTCAATTTGATTTGATTTTGAAGATATTGGGGACAGAAATATGCCAAATTTCTTGTTCTTTTTTTCGGTATCAATAATACTTCTGGAATAGTTTGAAAAATACCAATCCAATGCTAATGCACAAATCTGTGCAAAATTTCGTGATGAGCATAATATTAGAACAATTAAAAAAAAATTCAGAATTTTTTTCCGTCCACGAATTTGAACATTCGCGCAAAAGTTGTATACTGTCAGTCCTTCTCAAGAATTTTATTTAAAGATGTGGTGTATGAATGGCGCAGCACTGAACAGCGTCATTATTTCATTATATTATTGGATTGTTTGAACTGTTCTATAAAATAAATTCATATATAAATATGTAAAGAAGAAACCCAAATTCCTTATACATGTATATGGAGAAGGCCAAAAACTCAGATGCATTCAAAGATTAAGTACCATCAACTCCCTGCGAAGATTTGGTGACACCTTGGCATCGTTAAAACGACATTACGCAAATCGTATTCATATTTCCTTCGCTCGTAATTATAAAATTACGAAAATATTTGATGTCTCCGTTTTGCTCCCAGCAGGAAAATAATTACATCCAAGACTATCTCGTATCCTGGTCCGAATGTCATTTTAATTATTTTATCTGGCGGCGAATCTCCTGGTATTCAAATTTGGCACTGACATAATATGGAAATGCGGAGAAGAGTGAACGCAAAATATGAAGAAGAGAAGTAAGGATATGTTATAGTGTTGATCTCATTATGTTAAATCGAACTTCTGAATGAAATTCAATAAACATGCTTCATTGTTTGAGGATACCTAATTCTGATGGATTTGTTATCAGAAGCAAGTATTAATATTTTTTAAAGTTGAATTTTCATGGGAATTAGAGAACACAAGAAGAGAAACCACTTTTGTGATGGCCAAGGTTCAGGAAATTTTTAGTTTCATCAACAGGACTCTAGAAAAAGGATCAGGTAAACCAGAAGTACAAGCATGAATAGGTATAAAATTAAAGAACGGATATTGAATATCAAAGGTATAAAGAGCAACAGAAAGATGCTATCTAGGAGGAACAATATTGACGAGATCACTATAGTCACAGAAACACTGAAAATCGTGAACAACGGTTATATATGAATGTTTTGACCTGAATTGGTTTATTCAGGTGTTTTGGAGTTTCAATAGTAGAGACTCCGTGTGGATGAATTAATCGCACTGGATTAATTCTGTCGTTGTCCAGATAAAGATACGACCGACGAATATTTTCTGATGTTTATCAGAGAAGTTGATGCTTTTAAAATAAGCAGATAATTGAAGAACTTATTGACCAGTTGTTCAATATCGTTGCACTGATGAGCAGAAACTGGTGATGAGGTGTATTAAAAACGCACTTTTAACACGTAACAAAAATGTATTTGCTTGTATCTGTATTAGATAACAAGACCGAAATGGTATACAAGTTATACACTAGAATCTTCCTTCTATATCTTATTCGATAGCAAGGTCGAAGCGACTTTCAAATGAGAAGTTACGAATTTTTACAACACAAGAATTAACGTATAATCTTGTTTGTAAATTCGAAGGCGAATTGTTGTGTACTGTACAACGGTCAAATGAAGAGTGTTTAAAACTAACTAAAACCCAAATTAAGAAAATTCCCTTCTTCACATTTTAGAGGGAGACTATACATTTTGATTGGTTTTTTGAATTAAGCGACGCCCTTCTAAGATCCGAAAAAACACCTCGGATTGGCTGGTGCGAAAGAGAGAGCATAAAAGTGTGAAGGAAATTTCCCTAATGGTCTGGGACGATAAATTCTATAAAATGTCATATGTGATGTCTGGATTCTTTGAGTACCACCCATAAAGCTACGATTCCTGGAATACTAAGAGCTTGAATTTCATCTGCGTGTTTTCTGTCATGCAAATATAACTTAATTGTTGGCTTGAGATAAAATGCTCTTAACGCCGGTGTTAATTGATTTAAACCAAAAAATATTGAATTTCGGGCATATTGCTGGAAACCAAAGAATTCAGACTGCGACGTTGAAAAATCAAGAAAAGGCAATATATCATAAAATGATGGGTCCAGGATACGGGACACAACATACTCCCGCGCCTTGAACCATCAGGTTCAATATAATTGGATTGATATCTTCGAACAAATGAATAGTTAACAGAATATTTACAAACAAAAGAATTAAAAATATAGATCAATTACTATAATTAGAATGATGTCTTCCAACAAGTGAATAGTACATAATATTCACAAACGAAAAAATTAAAAATATAGATCAATTACTATGATTAGAATGATATCTTCCAACAAGTGAATAGTACATAATATTCACAAACGAAAAAATTAAAAATATGGATCAAATATAGCATATGATACGAATTAATGTAATATTCACAAATACATCAATCATGAAACCTGAACCGAATATATATACGCATGAACTGCAACCCATAAATAATATGTTTATAGACTCATCAATCATAAAAAAAATCTGGAATACATAGCATGCAAACAATCGAATTGGTAGAACTACATTTCAAAATATTGCTAGGTAAACTGAATTAACTAATATGATTGAGTCAACAAGGTACTAGCAAGAAAAACCTTAACAAGGTGCAAAATTCCAAACAAGAAATAGGTGTTGAAGTTATATGATCGAAAAAACACAGCTTTTTTTCCTATAAGAGATCGCTTGCCATAGTACCACCAATGAGGAAAATGAGAGGTGTAAGGAATTACTTCATTTACGTCAGATGCCATGAATGATATGAGCGAGAAGTTGAAAATCGGTTCTATATGGTTAATAATGCTAGTAACAGCTTTTCGATGAACGTAAACAATGTTCGTAACGTTAAACTCCACATTATAATCAGATGTGGAGCTATTTTCAAGTTTTATATTAAACGAAAGTGATAAAACGCTTAGAATGCCTGGTAAAGGTACATAGTTTCCATAGGCCAACAAGCAGTAAAATACATTATAATAGACTGATTCCAAAAGCGACAAGACAATATGTTTCATGGTAGACACAACAGATTTAGAATAACCCTCCTTGTTTCTTGATACATCGATCGGGCTAGCATGAATGACAAAAGCGAAATATGTATTTTTGATTGAGCCCGGAACTGCATAATACTTCGTACGGCTATTACTAATCGAAAATATTTGATGACATACATGTCCAGGAGGTGCGCGGATATGATGGTATGTTTTAACAATAAGTGCCAAAATAAGGGATTCTACATATTCCGCATAATTTATGACCTTTTCCATCATCACCAGATAAATAAACTTATAATTCGAATTAACATACTCATGTACACCTATGAATAAAATATATAAATATAATTGGTCAGGCTCCGAGAATTTTAGTACAGCACTGTTGATAACATGTGCATGAGTTTTATGATCGTTCCGTTTTTTATTGAGATGAAGAAGTGCCTTACACTTTTCGAGACACCCTCTGTATTTGCCGGCGGAACAATGAAACGAGTCGCGATATTTAAACGAAAAATAGATATTTAAAGAAGCCTTTCTTGAACGTTTACAAATTGTACGATTTCGACCGGACATTCGATCTATGTATGCGGTGAAATTACCCAAAGGCGAACGAAAACGAGGGATGAAAGACGTCGATTCATTTTGAATATTTTGACCTGCTATTAGGGACTCGTTCAAGGAGATTACCGAGGAGGTAGCGAAAGTATCTACTTGTATTGCAGCTGGGCAATAAAATTGTTGATGAACATCGGTTTCTTCAAAACTCGAGAGGTCTTTGAAATTGAAAGGTTCCGAACACAAATTCGGATTCCTTTCGAAAGGGTCGCACACTTCGAAGTTTGATTTATTGCCTCCCAAGTGTGGCCGACCAACAAGGCTGTCATTAGGCTCATTTCGGTTATTGAAATTATCTTCGCACCGAGTTTCTTCAGATAGCTGCGTTTCATTTGATGCTCCAATAATTGCATCAGAGAATTCAGAATTCATGCTATTAATGCAAGGCATATTCTTGGTTTGCCAGATTAATTTCTGTGAGCATGAATTTGATTCAAATTGAGCACTGAGTGAAGTGCGTTGGTTCAACAGATTGATAGCTATCGTATATAATTCTATCCACCTTTCCTCAAATTTATTTTGATAAATTTCTAATTCGTCTAATTCGACGGTTTCATCTGAGATTAATTGTAATTCTAAATGAATTTCTTCGGAGGTAGTGCGCGCGGCATCTACTTCATCAAGATATTTTTCCAAGAGAGGATAGTGCTTAGTTGCATCGAACTGGTCCAGGAATTTTTCGAATTGTTTGAGTTTAGTCCTAGCATTTTCGCGTTTGATTTTCAATATCTTTATTTCGTTTGACGACATTTTTTCGATAAAGCAATACAAATAATCAATTGATCAACATAAAGAATACAAGAATGAGGAATCCGAACAAAGGGAAATAACTTGGTGGGTCAATGACTTACAACTTACAAGCTGGACAATTCCTCACAATATGCAGAAACACAATTATTTCGCACTTAACACAATTCGCGAACTTTTCTATATCGCGGCACAAAAACTCATCAGCGAACTTTCACTCCAAGGGTTGGTTTGGGATCCGTTGAACCTGGGTTGACAAGGATCTTCGAAGGATGGACTGTATGATTGTATGTGAATAATATCCGTGGTTCGATGAGATCAATTGCTCCTTGGATATTATATTCGATGGGACTAAAGTTTCTGTGAATGATATCCGGTTCGCTATGACCAATGTTTTGACTTGAGCGATATCCCGCTCGAAGGACCAATGTTTTGACCTGAATTGGTTTATTCAGGTGTATTGGGGGGTTTCAATAGTAGAGACCCCGCTTGGTTGAATTAATCGCACTGGATTAATTCTGTCGTTGTCCAGATAAAGATACGACCGACGAATATTTTCTGATGTTTATCAGAGAAGTTGATGCTTTTAAAATAAGCAGATAATTGAAGAACTTATTGACCAGTTGTTCAATATCGTTGCACTGATGAGCAGAAACTGGTGATGAGGTGTATTAAAAACGCACTTTTAACACGTAACAAAAATGTATTTGCTTGTATCTGTATTAGATAACAAGACCGAAATGGTATACAAGTTATACACTAGAATCTTCCTTCTATATCTTATTCGATAGCAAGGTCGAAGCGACTTTCAAATGAGAAGTTACGAATTTTTACAACACAAGAATTAACGTATAATCTTGTTTGTAAATTCGAAGGCGAATTGTTGTGTACTGTACAACGGTCAAATGAAGAGTGTTTAAAACTAACTAAAACCCAAATTAAGAAAATTCCCTTCTTCACATTTTAGAGGGAGACTATACATTTTGATTGGTTTTTTGAATTAAGCGACGCCCTTCTAAGATCCGAAAAAACACCTCGGATTGGCTGGTGCGAAAGAGAGAGCATAAAAGTGTGAAGGAAATTTCCCTAATGGTCTGGGACGATAAATTCTATAAAATGTCATATGTGATGTCTGGATTCTTTGAGTACCACCCATAAAGCTACGATTCCTGGAATACTAAGAGCTTGAATTTCATCTGCGTGTTTTCTGTCATGCAAATATAACTTAATTGTTGGCTTGAGATAAAATGCTCTTAACGCCGGTGTTAATTGATTTAAACCAAAAAATATTGAATTTCGGGCATATTGCTGGAAACCAAAGAATTCAGACTGCGACGTTGAAAAATCAAGAAAAGGCAATATATCATAAAATGATGGGTCCAGGATACGGGACACAACAATGAATTTTAAATCAATAATAACATACAATATGAATAATAGCAAATCCATGTTCACAGCAGAGATTTTTCATGGAATATTATAATAATGAGTAACATAAAACATGGAATAGTAGCAATCACAGGAAAGCCAACTAACAAAGCAGATACCCAGGAGCGCTCAACAAAACGACTACCTTCACACATACAGGCGTGAAGACAAAAACTCAAAGATTCATGAAACAATTCAAGTTCTTAGTCATTATAATAAATTATAGCGAGACATGATCAAACAATTTATGTCAGTTGCTTTATTGACAGAATTAGGAGTTGTTTTGATGCATGTCGAGGATCTTGACATTGCCAAAATCAAAATCATGTTTGATTTCTATTTTGTCCTATACCAGAGCAGTTGGATTTTTCTTTATTAAAAAGATTTACTGTCATTACGATGTTCATATTAATCTTTGTTTCAAATATCTACCAGTCCGCCCCATACAAAATTTAAGACCGCTTCTACAAGGTATTTCATAGACGGTATTAGAACCATAATTCATGTCGGTTTTTATTTCAACCGAGTAAAATATAGGCTTTGAGGAGTATTTTCACATTTTCGCGCGATCTACGAATTTTCCAACTTCCCTTCAATTTTTTTTTCATTTTCTATGAAAGACAAAGACAAAGACGAAGAGAATTTTGGAATATTTTATCGGACTTTTGTCCTCTCTTGTACTCTGTGAATTTCGCCATGAAAACCTTTTTATCAGGGATTCTGAATAGATATTTTCTGAAACTAACTCCCGGATGTAGTGTTCATCCTCAAAATGAAATTCTGGGTCTGATAGTCTTCCACTCCGACTCTTCATTATTATTAATAATGATATGAAGTGGCTGTTTTCGGTCGAAAGAACCAAATAAAAATCATCAATCGTAAGACGACGTTTCGGTGGTTTATTTTCCACCTTCCTCGGGCTAAAAATGAATGATTACGTCGTTACAGGTGTGAACATAGAATTGTTTCCGTTTCCAATCCAAATTGCTCTCTAAATTATACAGGGGCATTTTCTACTCTCAGGATTTCTGGAGGTGATAATGTTGAAGTTCGGCTAGGCATCGATTTTTACGCGCTTGTTCTGGGGAACAGCGCGTTATCATTTCGTCGCGATGTCTGTAATTTTCGAATTTTTAGCCGAAATTGGTCTCAAACGACTAGCGAAAAGTCAAACACTCGGTTTCAGTCTAAACAGATATATATTCTATAATTTTCTGAAACATAAGATGTATAGAATATTCCTTTACATCGACCGTTCACGGCATCTAGTGGTGAATAGTGGAAGCATACAGTCTCCTTATGCGGTATAGCGGGCATAGCGGCGTCTGTTCACACTCTACATATGCTTCATGAGGTGACTCCCAGGAGGTTATATCGGTACTTCCCCATAGCGCATGAGCAGTTTATCGAAATCGTCACTACTCAATAACAGTGTTTCAAATAACAGCTTGATCGGATATTCGTCTTGAGAGATATTGAAGTCGAAATTTAACAACTTTTTAACTCGATCAGATATTCATTTTATTTAATGAAACATATTGAGCACAAAGTTATTTTCTCTCATTTCGCGCTTGTTCTAGGGAACAAAAGAGTTATCGTTTTGCACAGAATTGGAGATTTTCAAGTTTTGAGCCAAAAATGGTCTTTATGGGTTCAAAAAAATCTAAAAAAGCACTGATGTGAGGTCAGGAGCTTTCACGCGCTTGTTCCGTTACCAGAGCGGTCATCTGTACAAGTATCGACCCTGCCAAACGCAGTCCTAACGAAATTCTGCATGAACCAGAACTATAATTTTCGATCAAGTACTAGATTTCAATTCGATCCAAAATTTTGAATGGGTATAGCTATCTAAAGAATAATTGGCGAATTCAACCCATTTAACCATTCGACCTTCTTAATTAAACTGAAAACCTACTCTACAAATATATTCCCTATGTCAATTCTTCCTAAAGTTAATGTGTTTACGGCCAACCTAACCACTGATAGTGAACAAAATAGCTTCCGAAAGAATCTTCTCGGTAGATTGATAATTGTAGAGTAGGTTTGGAGTCTAATTACGAATGTTGAGTTGGCGAATTAGTAAAAACTATCGAATGATTATGCAGATATACCCTTTCAAAACTTCAGTTTCGCGATATTTCCAAAAACATAGATCGAATCATCCTTCAATGAAAAATGCCACCTTGAAGTTTCAGCCAAATAGGGTCTACAGAACAATGAGCAAAAAAAATTAAAGAGTCCTTCTTTTGTTAAATGTAGAGAGTTATTTTGCTCACTATTCTGTAGGCCTTATTTGGCTGAAACTTCAAGGTGGCATCTCCAGTCTATGCTTTCCAATCTGATTTCTTCGACTTTCTCCTAATAAGGATACAATAATAATCAATGCAAAACCATAAGAGTTATGAAATAGTATGAAATTGGTACAGAATTTGAACCAAACATTGCGAGATGCAGATATTATTTCCTTCACTTCTCTAGTTTACTTCAGGGGCCATAAAATTATTTAGAGGTTATTTTCGGTAAGGTACACCAACAGGTTTCAGTCGAATCGAAGGCTTCCAGGGTGCTAACTGTATGCAGATAGCCTAGCAGAGATCGATATGGAGGAGAATGAAAAAGAACTATGTCCAGGAGTGAACGTTAACGGGATGAAGAAGAAGAAAAAGAAGAAACCAACTACTGAGAGTAATTGTCGAAATAATTATAGGTGATTTGTCAATTTTGCCACATGTTTATTGTTGGTTCCAAACTGCAATGTAACTTTTTTGAAATATATCTTATTTCCCAGCAAAGTTCATTTGAATATAGATTTGCAAAAAATATACCAGGAGAACATGTTATGGTTTAATGAACAATTCGAAACAATTCATTCAATTGGAGTAGCAATTTTAATTTCTCCACTGAGAAGTATCGATACTTTCAATCGACATCTTTCATCATTCACCACCTCCATTACTTTCAAAGGTCATATCGAAAAATTATGAATTTTTTGACATCACTGTAGTATTGCCTGTTGAATGTTTGTAGCAAATTAAATTATATTCTCTCGATTGGAGATCAACATCTTCCAACTTCTTGACTCTCTTGCATTATCAAATTCAGTTCACTATCAGTTTCCGACAATTCTTCATGAAATATCACATCGGTTATCAGAAACACGCAAGGAAATATATTAACATAACCCAATTTTCATGATTTTTTTGTGGTTTCGTCGATCGAAGCAGCAAAAACATTTTATTGCTCGATCAACTAATTGATACTTTCGACGGAGTGTTTAAGTTAAGATTTTGTGAAACACGAATCTGTTGATCGGCCGAAAAAACTTGTCAGAGCAGTCTGTTGATCGTACGCAAACCGTGGGTTTCACAAAGCTTAATCCTCTGATCAACGCGTTGATATTCTGTGGTATTGTTAAAAATGAACTGAAATTGAACATAGAATTGTCTTAATCAAAACAATCAAGTTAATCAGAGCTTTGTGAAACCCGCTGTTAGCCTGAAGGAGTGAGTATATCGCATGCGAAATTCCCCCAATAGCTAACTTCAGCTCATTAATAACCCAAACTTCAGTGTAACAAAATTACTGTCGAGAGATCATAAATTAAATACGAAACTTGAAACCAATCGGATTAGCGAACTGAAAGGCGAGAATGGTAAGATGTTAGGTCAACATATGGCAATTAGTGACAAGATAAACGGACAGTTTGCTGTATTGGGCAGGTGTGTGTTTCACCTCGTTCAATATTTACTACAAGGATGTATATCGAGGTTCCAGCTGAAGAATGAGCAACAAAATATTTAACAAATTTCCTCTGAAATTGAATTCCTGGAATCAATCACAAGTTGTAAAGTCTCATGTCAGAATGTGTTTCGAATATTGCTACCAATTGGGGAACATTTCAAGCAGAGACAACGAATCTATTTGTTCTATTCAAACAATTTCAGTGGACGAAATTTCGCCCGAATCAGTAATTGGTGAATTTCCGACCAAAAATGACATTGAATGATCAGGTTCGCCTACAAGAGCTTCAATAATAGTGGGTTCTCTTGTGAAAATTTCAGCCATACTTGAGACATATTGGGTTGAAATGCCCCTTAGATATTTAAGAGATGAGGTGCTAGCTCCTACGATTTCCATATCGGCTCTTCTCATATCGTTGTAACTATACCATTGAGGTCAATTTAATAGATAGATATTGCTGTGTCAAATTTGTGTGACGTTATCACATCTAAGCATGCGCAGATTCAGTTTCAGAATAACGCGATGTAAATAGCGTTAGCGTCTAACGTTATTTACGGAAAATTGCGAGCTGCAATTTACGTTGCGCTATTCGATATCGGAAGGATTCTTTAAGCTTCGGGACTTTCCGGCTCCGGTCACAGTCATACAAAAGTTTTCTGGTATTAATTTCACAACTTCCTCAGATGTTTTGAATCTATTTTATAATACCTTTTATAAACAACTGATATTAGACATTAAGATTTATTAGTGCTACCACAGCAAATTTTTTCCATATATAGGTATTTGTTACATTTCCACGAATTAAGAAATACAACATTTAGTATTAATTGTCAAAAAGACAATATCCAGTATTTTCATCCCACTTTTATGCGGCCCACCGACGATCAATATTATTCCGCAATATTTCAGGTTGCATAAAAAAACTTATCGTTTGTAGACGGTAGCGATGTTAAAAACGATCAAAATATATGTTGAAATCTGGAAAATATTGTGCCTTCTATGGAAACTATTGCACAATCTACTCCGTTCGTATCATCAAGTTGTACATATCACGTTGTATCTGGAAAATCCATTCATATCAGAATTAATCGACCTTCTGGCTCTATGACTCAAGCATTATGACGTGTTGGTGAGATAATACCACGAGAAATAATAATTCATAACGCGTTTGTAGTGAAATAGCAGATGAAACGAAATCTTCAAAGATATTCCCACTTAAGAGATACCGAACATTTTTCGAAAAACTTTTGATTGGGGGTGGCCAGAGGGAGGAGATCATCGAATGATTCTCTATCCTTCCTGAAACGGTTGCAAAAGTCATCGTGTTTGATGTTTTTCAGTGATTCAGTAATTATTCGTGCACTTCTCCCGATCAGTAAATCATTGCTTGGCACATTTCCTTCCAGTCTTCTTCTTTTAACTTTCATTTCTAGGCAATATCAACATAATACAGTTCGGTATTACTCAACACTAATACAATTCTGAAGGCCCTACCAGGGTATTTATTCTCGAAGATGTTGCACACAATATCCAGCTGTCTTCGCACGTGATTGCGCAATATACTGCACAACATTCACTCTTGACTACAAATAATTTTTTTTCTTCCGCTTACTTTTGGCTGCAGGCCTGTAAGTTCCAATTAATCGATTTCCAAGAATCTTTCTATCTTTTGGGGGCATACCCGTGGTCATTATACTCTCTTCGCCGCTTTCGACCCCACCTAACCACGTCCTCGATCTCGCATTCCTTTCTTGTGTCACTACTTCGTTTCGTGTCACTCATAGAGATGTCTGTTGTACTTCTGGAGCACTATTCTTGA
Source organism: Myrrha octodecimguttata (assembly GCA_958510865.1). Classification (NCBI taxonomy): domain Eukaryota; kingdom Metazoa; phylum Arthropoda; class Insecta; order Coleoptera; family Coccinellidae; genus Myrrha; species Myrrha octodecimguttata. The sequence continues at coordinate 35,533,218 of OY294056.1, forward strand.
AATCCTGGGAAGCGAACAAATGGGAAAAATTAGGCCTCTCGATGGTGTTGGCAACGAAACTCGATGCATTTATGATGAAGCGATAGATATTCTATTGCAGTCAAGAATAGCAACACTGAGAGTTTTATGTTGGCTGTTTGCAAGATGTTTTTGGCCATTTGGTATTCTGCCCAGTTTTCTTTGGCGTATGTTATGCAAGTCTTATTAATCTGGGTTTGAACTCGAATATTCATGTACTTGTTTTTTCATATTATCTCTTTCAGGGAACCAGCTATTCGGTTGGCTTTTTCTGCTTGGTCTCTTACTCCGTCGGTGCTATTCTGACTGTAGGTAAGTCGCACTACCAGGTATTGATAGAACGCGTGCAAAAACCTCTGCAGGTCGTCCTCGTTTTTAGCTATGATCACTGCGTCGTCTGCATAGCATACGATCTCTTTCTCAACATAAGTGAGCATGTAGCCTCCGCCAGCCTACTTGACGTAATTGGTGGTTTCGTCCATGATGATGCTGAATAATTTAGGGCTTAAATTGTCTCCTTGTTTTATTCTTGTTGTTATTGGAGCCCCTTAATCCAAACGAAATGTATTATTGCACAATATATCTTTGAATATCCAGGGCCAACTATCATTATAGTGTAGCGAGCGCCCTCTCTCAGCTCTTACTTAAGTCGCGCGCGCAGTACCATCCCTTGCGTCTTAAGTACCCTACGTTACCTGCCTGTAACGCTTGGCCACATCATCGGTCAACGTACAGGGGGCGCTAGCGCGCACGCTGTCCCTGGTAGATCCTCTCAAGATCTCGGACATACACTCATCCCCAACGGACTGGTACACTCCCTTGTGATCCGCAGAAGGGGTGTCCGCTCACGTAGGCATGTAAACGGCTTAGTTTGGTGCATGCCCTGACGAGCTCCCCCAAACTAAGCCGGGACGAAACGTGACACTCCCCCAAAGAGGTTGAAGCTACCTCGCAAACCTTCAAAAGCATCAATAGATTCTATATTGCACAATAATATTGACCTCCTTTGGGCTTCAATAACTACAATAATATTAGCAGTACCTCATTCGCTATAATTTGCAGGTGAACTTGAAAACGATTCGCCCCTGTCGTAGAGAAATAGTGCGAAGAAAGGTGCGCCCGGAAAATTAACGTAACGGCAAGTTCAACCGGGAAAACTAGTCGGAAAATTCGGAACAAAACCTCCGCAGTCGAATTTGTCGGCGCCCGTGTCGAACTAATGACTGTCGAGAGAAGTTGATCGAAGTCAACTTGGATCTAGACGGTGTTTTACCCAATTTCGTTCCGCTCTGGCTGATCCATTCTTCGGTAACGATTGGGTCTGGTGAAAGGATTTTAAGGGAATATGTTATAAACCTTTCCAGTATAGGCATGCAGAGATTATTCCTGAGATTTGAGTAGGGAATTTGAAATCGTATTAAATTACATCGTTGATTGAAATAGGTTGGATGTAATATACAGGGTGATTTTTTTAAGTGTTTCATTAGAAGTTTTCGAGGAAGGAATTGTAATACAGATTAAAGATTTTGGATTTTCGTTTTAGAGAACATGAACTTTAATTGCAAAATATTTTCAAGCGGAATCTACTTCCGGTTTCACCGCAAATGAATGTAACTTCGTTATTTCAAATGCAACACCCTGTATATTTTTACATATTCGAATTCTTCGTTTAATTTTACACTGATTTCATGTATGATATGTGCAAGCACTCAAGCGGTTTTAGAATTATAACCTGATTATCAAATTTTTTGAAAAAAAGGTTGTCACAGATTAGTGTCCATATCTTCAAAATCCTTCATTATAAGAATTTCTTTTTGCGAAAGTAGAACAAAAGAAAGTACGCTGATACTGTTTCTTGTATAACTTATGAGGAAATATTATACAGGGTGTCTGAAAAAGGGCCCCAAACTGAGCCTCGATAAAACTATAAAATCTCACTTTTTTCAAATGGCAACCCTATAATTTTGTAATTCCAATCGATTGCTCGTCAAAAAGTAGTGAGGGTGTCCCGAACATTGCATGCCTCTAAAATCAGTAGTTTTGCCGTTATTCAATGAAATTCGAATTTCATGATAAAAGCCTGCTTTCGCACAGTCAGATTCATTTGTAAGCTTGCATTTTTGAAGTAGGCTATGTTAGGAACTGTCATTCTTACTTTTTCTTACAGGTCAAGCACTATGCAAAACATGCAATAACAATTACACTAGAATGATATATCAAAAGTATGTTCTTTATTTGCGGCAAATGTAACAAATTCCTAGAAAGGGTAATTAGAAATTCAACGAAAGAAATTCACATTTACGAACTTTAACAAAATCTATGGTTAGACTAAGAAACCTTGATTTATTCCCGAAATTCGAATTTTATTCAATTACGGCGAAATTACTGATTTTAGAGGCATGGAATGTTGGGGACACTCTAAGTAGTTTTTGACGGGCAATCGATTGGAATTACAAAATTATAGGGTTGCCATTTGAAAGAAGTGAGATTTCATAGTTTTATTGAGTCTCAATTTGGGGCCCTTTTTCAGACACCCTGTATAATATTTCCTCATAAGCTATACAAGAAACAGTATCAGCGTACTTTCTTTTGTTCTACTTTCGCAAAAAGAAATTCTTATAATGAGGGGTTTTGAAGATATGGACACTAATCTGTGACAACCTTTTTTTCAAAAAATTTGATAATCAGGTTATAATTCTAAAACCGCTTGAATGGTTGCACATATCATACATCAAATCAGTGTAGCATTAAATGAAGAATTCGAATATGTAAAAATATACAGGGTGTTGCATTTGAAATAACGAAGTTACATTCGTTTCCGGTGAAACCGGAAGTAGATTCCGCTTGAAAATATTTTGCAATTAAAGTTCATATCCTCTAAAACGAAAATCCAAAATCTTGAATCTGTATTACAATTGCTTCCTCGAAAACTTCTAATGAAACACTTAAAAAAATCACCCTGTATACCGGATAAATCTTTGGTTTGTTTATTACCTATTCTTGACAACAAATTACCCTAGTCTCACGAGTTCGGACCTTGATTATGAAGGCCGAATTCGTGAATTGGTAAAATCCACCCAATGATTCCGCAGTATGGTTACCTATTCAAAAATTCATTTTCCCAATAGGTATTTCCAAAAATACAGATTAGATCTAATTGATATCTAGTGCTTTTTCGAAAATGATAGTTCGAAGATTCATACAGAATTTGATTGGGATATTATAATAAGGAGATCACAGTATACTGAATATTTGAAAAAAAAAATGACATTTTTTTTGAATTGTTCTAATAACACGATTATCACAAAATTGTGCTGCAAAGTTCCATCATGATTGAGTCAGTATTTCTTAAAATATACCGAAAAAAACAACGATATCGAGAAGAAAACCACGAAATTTTATATATTTCTTCCGAATATATCCAAATTTATTGTCGTATCGGATTTAAATTTGGTGCACTGCTGTGTTATATAAAGCTCAAGATATGAGCGAAATTTTCCCCTAATGAAATTGATGGTTTTTGAATGAAAAACTTCTCTGAAGAAATTTTGAAAGAAAAGTTTTCAAAATTAAGTGATCATACGATCCCATCAAAATTCCGCTCAAAGTTGTGCGTCGTCATGTTCCAACTAACTGCCAAGCTTCAAACCAATCGTTTCAGTAGTTCCTGAAATATCAGGGGAATAACCTCAAAACTTCAAGTGGCTATAACTCGATTCGATTCGATTCGATATTCTGATTATACGAATTCCAAAAAATGTTGTGGAATTGTGCATCAGTATTTGCCAACTAGCTACCAAATTTCATTATAACCTGATAAGTAATTTTTGAGTTTTTCTGGAAAAAACAACGGTACCGGGGGAAAATTTACCAAAGTTATTTCCCAATATTTCCGAAAATTTAAACAGGATCAAACTTGAGCTCGGTACACTGCTGTCAAAAAACGTTCATGTACTATCTCATTGAAATCTGATATTCGTTTTCAAAAAAATGGAAAAGATCCTGAAAAAATTTTCCTACAACTGAATACCAAGTTTCAATCTTTAAACTTGGCAGCTAATTTGGAAATGCTATTGGGCAACTTCATGCAAAAATTCGTGATGATCGTGTCGTAAGAACAATTTGAAAAAAAAATAATTTTTTCTTTAAAATACTCAATATTCTGTGATCTGCTAATCATATCCTGTATGAACCTTCGAACTGTCATTTTTCGATAAAATACTGGATTTCAATTCGATCTAATCTGCCTTACGTTCGACCGTAAAAGATGAATTGTTGGATTTCAATTCGATATCATTTGTATTCTTGGAAATATTCGGAAAATGAAATTTTAATGGGTTTATCTGCACGGATTCATTGGGTGGATTTTACTGATTCGCTATTCGGCCTTTGTGATTCAGGTCAAAACTATTCTACAAATATCGATATTTGTAGAGTAGGTTTGGACCTTAATTGCGAAGGCCGAATTCGTGAATGGGTGGAATCAATTCAATGCTTCCGCAGACATACCCATTCAAAATTTCATTTTCCCAATATTTCCAAAACACAGATTGGATCGAATTGAAATCCAGTAGTTCATCTAAAAATTACAGTTCAATGGTTCATACAGAATGTTTTTAAGATGATATGATTAGAAGATCACATAATATTGAATATTCGAAAAAAAAATTTTAAATTTTTTTTTTCGAATGGTTCTTATGACACGATCATCACGAAATTTCGCACAAAGTTGCCCAACAGCATTTCCGAACTAGTTGCCAAGTTTTCTTTCGATTGAGTCAGTTTCTTGAGTTTATCCGGAAAAAAAACAACGATATCAAGAAAAAACAAGAAATATCATATATTTCTTTCCAATATCTCTAGAAATTATGGTTGTATCGGAATGAAATTTGGTACACTGCTGTGAAAAATGATTAAATGAATAGTTTCCGAAAAAAATTTGGAAAAAATTTTTCCAAAATTTACCATCAGTGTGATCTCAACGTAATTTCTGGAAAAGTTGTGCGTTGTTATGCTCCAATTAACTGTCAAGTTTCCATCGAATCGAACGAGTTGTTCCCAAAATATCAGGAAATTAATCTCAAAATTTCAAATGACCATAACTCCGAAACCATTCCACCGATTTGTCCTATTAACAAACTCAACCGACCCAATCCGAAAGTTTCGAGTGGCTCGCTTGATCCTTGATCCAGTAGTCGTGTCATTGGCCGGTCGGACGGCCGGAAAGAATCGATCTTGACACCGGATTTGTCATTAGTGAGTTCAACCTAGTCATTTCCGACTATTTTTGACTCAAAACTCGAAAAAAACAGACATTTGGACAAAACAATAGCACGCTCCCCTAGAACATACCTGCAAAAAATTGTAAAGCAACCATAATATCTACACTCGTTGCCAATATCCAATAGAAGTATTCTATCAGGTGTCGATAAGTCGTAAGTTGCAACACCTTCGAAGCAAATCTATTGAGGACCTCATTTGTCAGTTGACATTTCGCAGTTCGTTCCCGTTGAAAATCCAATCACCACGCTTCAGAAAATTTTCAATAGTATCGTCTGACGACTTTGATCGGTACTTCAAAAGTCGACAGGTATTAGTTCCGAACATAGCCAAGAAGAAAGGGGACAAGCTGCTACCCATGTCGAGGTTTTGTACGCTGGTAGGCAACGCAAAGGGGATGGTGTAGTGTTACAATTGCGTAGGATTCAAAAGAGGCAGATCGGTAGTGAAGAAAATTCTGAAAGTTTGTATTGGATATTGATTCATTTCAATCAATATTGAACCTCCGAGTTTTAAATTCAGCCACTCACTTGCTGTACAAACATCTATACATTTTCCACTTCAAATTGAGACCTAACAAAATCAAATTGGGAATAAACATATTAAAATTAGGAATAATCAATTTCATATTGGTACAACATTCGTTGCTGTGCGAATTAGAGTTTCATCAGATTCCCCAGTGTGAGCTATGCTCCCGCTATCTCTATGGGATTCTCCTTTTATTTTTTCCCACCTTTAGGTGGTTGATTTCCTGATACTCGAAAATTCGCAAATCCTTTCCAATCGCCGTTTTCTTCATGGACTGCAATGGGGGTTTTTCCTTTGAACGAAAATGCAGTCATTTTCATGAAAAACCTTCAGAACATCACATTTCAAATATATAATTTCAATATTATATTTTTGAAAAAATTTTTGATAACCTAAAACTGAAAAATAAAAACGGGGATTTGCATTTAAAGGGATTTGTCTTGAGTGCACGATATGGCAACGTCGAATTCAGCTTTCTCGGAAAGAAAAGGACGTCAAATGTGCTCAAAGGTGTTTAAACTTTGCTAAGTAAAACAGAGATAGCGATAATTCGATCTGGTTAGAGTAGAAGATAATGACCAAGGAATAGAAAAAGAAGAGCACAGACTGTCATACTGTCATATTAATGACAAATCACAAACGGAAATTGTTTGGTTATATTGACAAAGAACACGTGTGTACCACAGAATAGGAATAAATATTTCTTTATTCTATAGTAGAAAAAGCTATTCTACTGAACAACGTTTTCACTTCGTGCATGCATGGCAAATCCCAAACCCCAATTTTGAAATCTGATTTTGAATACTTTCCGAAGGTAATTTAGGAAAATGATGAATCAAACCCATAATAATCATGTTCAAATTTGCAGTTGCAGTAATAACCCATATTCAAGAAACACCCCTATTCTCTGCTATTCAATTGATTCCGACACTTCCTTCTCAATAAGGGATATAATTTCGAATTAAACTCTGGTTTGCACTCACTAAATACTATCCTTTGACATAAAAGTGTTAATAACTTTATAAAATCCATTCGAAGAGCAACGGATGTTGTACCCTTATTAAAATGGTTAGTTTCAATTGGAAATATATATATTTCAAATTGGTGAACATGTGAAAATAACTACTCGCAATTTGAAATATATATGTTTAGAATCAGTGATAATCAGTTTCATATGGGTTCAATATTCGTTGCTCTTTGAATCGGATTTTTTGTTTACCTTATAAAATTAACAATTCAATGTAGAAGGAGAGGATGGAATGACAGCAAGCCAGATTTTATTTAATTCGAAAATATTAAAGAAGAAGATTTGTAATCAATTAATGAGCAAAGATTTTCAGTCCATGAAGAAAACTACGATTGGAAAGGACTTGCTTCAAATTATTCATACAATTAGTCATTTGGGGAAATGACTGGTACTGTTCCATCAAAAAGGTGTTTTAAATCATCTGTTGTCCATGGGTGGCGTTTCGTAGAACTTGGACGAGCCTTCAGATGATAAATATTCGTGGAAATATATCGAATATTCCCAAAAAAATATCAACAGTTTGTGTGAAATTTGTTTTGATATGATAACTCAAGCAAGGATAAGAAAATAAAATCTTTCCCTATCGTCAAAAAAAGTTCAGTATGTGAAAAGATTTTAAATTCGAAAGGAAGTTGTTGATTCCATTGATAAACGAATGCGATGTTTAATTTCACCATCATTTCTAAGAATACGACGACTAGACTGAATTCTTTCATTTTATTGCAGAATTTCAGTGAAATTCTACCTTTAGATTTTTTCAGGTCTTCGTACGATCGTCATGTATGTCTGCTCAGGCCTTCGTATCGGTATTCTTCACTTACAACTGAGGCTAAATTCAGTAAGAGAGGATATCTTCACATCATCAGAAACTATTGAGTGAATTTTGCCCATTTTGGAAATTATTTTGCGTACTTAAAGCCTAAGATTACACCAAATACTCGTGATTCAAATTTCTTCACGTTCGAATCAGAGTACTTTGGAGAGGCATTATTGGATATATAATCCGACCATAATTTTTAGTAATATTTCTTTTTAACAGCCAAAAACTCAGAAATCACATACTTGAATGATTTCAAGTATCGATCAAAGCTTATTCTGGAATTCGTATCATTTTCAGATTTTTTCCAGGTTCTCAATCCCAATATCTGGAACAGAAATATTCAAATCAAATGAAATTGTTCTGTCATAAAAAACGCCCTTGCGGATTCCAGGATTGAACTATTTGTTAAGGCAGTTTCTTGGAAAATAGATTGCCTAATGTGATAACTGTGATGTTTCAGAATACAAATCTGACTTTCATCAGACAAAGGAGATAATTTTAAGAATTATTTTCTTTAGATTTTTCGTTTTGAGTTGAGACTTTCGTCAAATTGACATTTTTCAGAGAACACAGCAGCACAGATTCATTTGGTGTGAAAGTTTTTTAATTCTACCTCTTTTTTTTAAAATAAATTCAGCCAGATGACGTCTATTTCTATAGGAAAATAAGCAAAATATCTCTCTCCATTTAACAAACTGTAATGAAATGAATCTGTGTGGGATTTCTCAAAAATGTCAATTTGACAAAAGTTTCAACTCAAAACGAAAAGTCCAAAAATTAATTCTTAAAATTTTCTCCTTTGTCTGATATTGTTCCTGTATTGTTCATTAGGCAATCTGTTTTTCAAGAATCTGCCCTTGACAAATAGTTTTATCCTGTAATCCGAAAGAGCTTTTTCCATGAAAAAACCTGAAAAATGTAATGATTTCATTCGAACAACAATTAATTGTTTCCCATCTAATTGATCAGTTGTCATATAAGGACCTATTTAGATGGGTAACGCTTCTAGCGAATTATGTCATGAAAATCATTCAACTAATTGCAAAACTTTTTGCGGTCATATCGTCAGCAGATCTTGAAATAATTCATTCTTAAAAATTTTGCGAATTCACTTTTCAAGGTACTTGAGGTTAATATTTCACATATGTGTAACAAATTTCAGTTTGATTAAATGTTTATTTCCGGGAATATGAAGAAAAAATATTTCAAATTTCCTGAGCCCATCTCATTTCTGTAATAGCTCAAAACAACCAACTCATGTTTTCAAATATTTTATATTCATACAAGCATATGATTCACAGATAATTCGGCAGGAGCTTTTGAACTGCCATTTCTAAATAAATTTGCAAAGCAAGTTGCAATTTGCAAAGCAATTTGCAATTTGCATAGCATTTGCATAGCAAAAGCTATGATCTTTTCGTCATTGCTTTTTTAGGTTTTATTCTCATTTCGATATGATTGCTATTATGAAGAATTATACTGAAATTCATTGAATGAGATCTTATGCCAGAAGAGACCTTATTAACACTTGAAAAACAAATTGTTCAATTATTTATCGGATGAACTACACCTCGAAATATGGGTCAACTTCGATATTGACGGTTTAATGTTCTGGATATCTCTGATGAGCTCAGTGTACTGGTAAATCAGTAATTCTGCTCCAAACAATTAGAAAGGGACCTGTAATTGCTTTTTGAAAATTCCTGCTGAAAGGGGAGACTTCGATAACGTTTGGTAATACTGCATAGCTACGGCCCTGTCTTCTTCTTAATTCCATATAGGAATATGCTACACTCTTCATCGTTCTCCAACAGAAGATGTCAATCTGGGTCTTAGACCAGTGGTGTGGAAAAGTGTCAACTTTTGATGTGGGGCAACCATGTGAGGTTTTCATCTGGTAAAGTGGCGACCTAGATCGACCTAAAAAAAACTGTTGAAAAAGCTTTCGTTGTTACGCCCAATTCTAATCCGTCTGAAACTAATTCCGATGTCTGCGTGCAGCGAAGCTCAAGTAACAAGACTATTAGGAAGCGCTGCTTTTGAACATTTTTTTAGGGAATGATAACAAGGAAGAAAAATCGAAAACAATTTTTCATGTATTTTCAGAATTTTGAAGATACAAAAAAAGATAGTAAAATATTAATCTCCCTCAAAGTAATATTGAATAATTTGATTACTGTTCCAGCAATATATGATACAGAATCTCTGGTAAACTCGAGGTTATTGAATTTGAAGAATTGTTAACCTAACATAGAGAATCAAATAACTTTGAAAACGATTAATGCCTTAAAAAGAACAAACGGAGTTGTTAGGTTGAAAGTCAAAATTATGAATATAGAGTGTTCAGAATTCTGAACAGGAAATTCCATAATTCAATTGTGATTGATTTCATTGTATAATTCTTAGAAATAGGAAGCGTCCTATCGAAAATTTCCTTTCAGAAATTATTTAAAGGAATTCTTCAACTTCACGAAGCGATCGAAGGTCAGCTTTGTTTAATTTCTACACATCATATAAAAGTCGCCAAAACAATAACTTGACAATGTTATACGATAGCCTGAATAATTAATTGATAGAGATTACGAAAATGCAATTCTGAACAAAGTGGAAACTCTTCCGATTGTCTTCTCTTGCCAGTTAGCACGTTCCGTATGGTTTCTCGTAGATCTTTGGGTAAGGGGCTTTAATGTAAATGAAATATTGAGATGAATAAAGTTATCATTCCCCAAAGTTATCTATCATTACATGCAACTGTGAAGTTGAGAATTTCATTGAAACGGCTGAGTCTGGTCGATCGGTTGCATGTTGTACAATATCTTCAACATTCTCATAATTGCTAATTTAACACCCAACTAATATTGCTAATTATGCGCATAAAAAGAATTATGATTTTACTATAGATGATGATAATTTCAATTATGACTTTTCAATCAAGAAAATGATGAACTCGAAATTGAATAAGATACAAAAATTGTAACTGTGGAAAAGAGATAACAATTATTTAAAATAACAGTGATAGAACAGTGACAACTGATTATTCACATGGATTCAATTTTAAACATGATATTGAAACAAGAAATCGCCATAATATAGGTAATTCGAACGAAAAAGATTAAAACAAATTGAAAAATCTAGTTAATTAATATTCAACGATATTTGAGAAAGATAAATTTGACGTGGGAAAAGTAAAAGAAAATGAGGCAAGAATTGATTTACAAATAGAAAAATCTTCTAGCAAAAGAACGTGAAGGTATACAGCCGAAGATAAAAAAGAAATTGGACCTAAATTACTCAACTCTTAATAGGGAAACTTTTTGAGGAATCATATAGTCAATTCGCAGCACCGGTCACATTAGCTTACAAAAAGGATTAATATAGAAGCAGATGATGTGAGATTTCAGAGAGCTTTGTGAAATTATAGTACCTGAACCATGGCATTCTCCGAAAATTGAAGATAGGTATCCTGCTCTGAAAACGTCGCCTATTCCAATATTTCACTGAATATAAGGGAACATTGTCAGAAAACATGAACTATTCGATTTCACAAAAGTTATTTAGATGATACCTTGATATTTAAGATATATATATAATTCACTATAAAAACTATTCCAAGCAATATTTAAAGAAGGTTTCAGACTGAATCTCACAAAATGTAAATTTTCTGTGGATTCAGTTATATATTTGGACATGAGATCAGGTATAATTCAATAACCTCAATGAATGATAGTTAAGTAGCTGTAAAAGATTCCCCAGCACCAAGAAATCAACAAAATATTCCACAATTTTTGGGTTTACTGAGTTTTTATAATGAATATATACCAAAAAGACCTATAATTTTGGATACATTACACACAAGTCAAAAATTTTAGTCAACAGATAAATGCCATAACACCTTTGATTACCTGAAAAATTTTTTGTGTACAAAACCAGTGTAATCAATATATGAGCCATATCTGCCCATGCACATTTATCAGATGGAAGCATTTTAGATATTGGAGCAGTAGGGAACCAACCTCAACCGAATAGAGCTAATCGAGAGAAACCAATTGCCCATATTTTCAAGGAACTTGAATAAGTCACAGAGGAGGAAAAGAAGCTACGTATCTGGAAACACTAGCACTCAAAGAAGCAGTACTGGTTAATCGGAAGAACATTCTTCCGATGAGTCTTCACCATAAACCATTACAGGATCTGAATATAAAAGCCAGACCAGATGAAGAATTAGGTGATCTCAATGTCGTTCTGTCACAGTTTGATATGGAGATGAAATAGAATCCTGGAAAGTTTAATGTAGAATCAGTCTGAGCAGAATGATCAAGAAGAAATATTGAGATCAGAATATTTTTTGTTAGTCTTCCAGATATTTAAATAGATCCAAAGAGCAATGAGAATATTAGGACCCAAAATGAAATATAATGCAGAGTAAAGGTATTTTCTTCGAGAGGAAAAAACAAATATTCAACAGAAGAATTCCAGAAGGATCTATTAAAAAAACAAACACCTGAACATATGCCATATGGGCATTAATCGAATGATATCTATGCTTTCACCTCATCATACATCCTAAAATTTGTTGCATAATATAAAAAACCTATATTCAAACCTGAGAGATCCGCATAAAATGGGTCGTTTTCACAACAAGGCCCATTCGAAATAGTATCTATAGATACAATTGGTGGATTTGGCGGCTCTGGAACAACGAAAAAGTATCTGCATTTATTAGTTGATTACTTTTCAAGATATGCATTTGACTTCTAAGAGACAAATGAGCTCAGATTTCATCAAACTAACAAACAAAGAGGGTAAAATTAAAAAAATCTTAATAGAGAAATAAACTCAAAAGAAAATAAAAAATTTTCACGGCTGTAAATTTTCCCTATTCAAATGGTTTGAACGAGAGGCTAAATCAAAGAAGAGTAAATAAAATCAATTGTCAGTTGAATGGACAAGAAAATAGATCGGTATGGACAACAGTAGCGCATAAATGTTTACATGAATACAATAAACCATCCACACTGTAATCAAATTCAGCCCAGAATACTCGATGAAAGGAATCGATTCTTTATTGATGCCTAAAGAATTAAGAGTATTAGTGCAGTATAATTTGAAGGAAGATAGGAGGACTGCATTGAAAAGCGGTACCAAATAGCACCAATAAAATATAATAAAAATTATTTGACGTGCATAAGAAGGATTGTTAGAACTTAAAAGTAGGTGATCCATGTTGAAAACGCAAATCTATTGAATAAGAAGAAATAAGATGAAATAAAAGACTGGTTCTTTCATTATCGGTGCGAAAAAAATTTAATTCCATTTATAAAATATACACTGGATATAGAAAAAAAGAATTGAATCTCTTTCGTGCCACGAAACTCATTCCAAACTTTGAAAATTTCCAGAAGTTTTTCTCCACTGAAGGAGGATGTAAGAAAGCTCAAACGTTCTCGTATTATTGTTTCATTTTCTAACGCTGACAGATGAAAAATGCGAAAATCAAATGAAATGAAAATAAAAATTAATATTTGTTAAAAGTTGGAAATAGAACATTGAATATAGTTTCTTTATTCCAGGTTTATTCGGAGTTGAATTTGTATTATTGAACGAGTTCAATACATGTTGCTTTATTGCAGGATAGGAAACGCATCTTGTTTATTTCCCAAGTAATAATTTCTTCGAAAGCGAAAACACGGTACTCCAACCACCAATGAGCCACGGTGAACAAACTATGACACAATGAGGCACACGTAAGCCTACAAGTCGCTTTTCACCCTCAGAATATACCTATTACGTATTCCTGTTTTCGGATTTCCTGGAACCCTCCCGTAAAGATTTCAATCCATCCCCAAAATATACATTCATACCACACCAGTGACAACCTGACTCCAAAAGCGGCGCAAACAATGTCAATTAAAATGATACAAAACGATTCGTCGCGGTATTTTCTAATGATCGATAATAATTAAAGAGAATTGTGTCACATGTCTTGCAACAATGTAGGACAAGAGTTAAAACCGGTCAGCGGAGTATGACAATTGCAATTAAAAAGAAATGAGAATCTTGTCATACTCATAATTGGTGAGGTATTCTTGAGGAACATAATGACCATTCCAGGCATGGTTGGCCTATAAATATCATTCGAAGAGAAATATATGAGTGGAACAAAAAATCACGGCTTATTTCACATGGAGATTTATTATTTTTCTTCGGCTCTACTGGTTAATTTTTTTTTCTCATATTGAGCATATTGTTATTTCCTACTTGCGTTAAGTACTTGAGTAAACAATTTTCTCCATAGTCCTGATGTGGTGGAAATTATTCGGAGTGTCAATTTGAACCACCTCTAATATCTTGTTTCCATCATAAAGGATGAAATAAGAGGTAAAGTTTAGTTCGCGTGGCGACGTTTTATAGAGTTGGTTTCAATCAATTTGCATCAATCCCGAGAGCGCGCTGACAGCTACCCCTGGGATATTGAAAATGAAGGAAGATTGAGTGATACCTTGTTTTGAAGGTTATTTGATAGCCTTTTCAAAAATGCTATACACTTGTTAAATTTCGTTCTCATGCAATTGAAACTAGTTTTAATTACACCTGTAGTTAATATCTCCTCATCTATCAAAATTCATAAATCATTTTGAATTTTCTGTATTATGATTTCATTGATTAATATAGATATCGAACTAAAACATTTATTTGACATGGTATGTATATATTCTTCTGAGATGAGCAGTAATTTTTTTCATATCAAACAATAAGTGTTGTCACATTATTAGCAAAGGAAATGTGAACGGGGTACCAAACATTTTTACGTATGATACAAAAACACAGAAAAAAACCTCAGGAAAAACTCTCTATCCCCGTATAAGTGTAGTAAAATTGTTGTTTGTTATTCAAGGGCTTTTTTTCATCAACATGAACAAGTAAATGATTTATTACTCATTAAATCAAGTTGGAGTTCACGATCCATCTCGAAAAAGAATCGGTTACCGAATGAATTGCCTCGAAATCATCGTCAAATTTATATATTGGACAACTATTAACTGAATGTTCTATTGTTTACTCTTCTTCTCCGCACTCGCACCTTGGGCCTTCGACCGAATTCCATTTGAAGAGGAAACTCTTACAGCGACCATGACCGGTTCTTAGTCGATTCGAAATGTACCAAATTTTCCTAGGAAGATTGAAACCGTGGACTTTTTCTGAAGGATCGCTGATCAAACCGTTGTTGAAAACATTACACGAATTCCATTCCGAATGCCAAATTTCTTTGTCACTTTTATTGGAATGAAGAGAATCGTTAATCCATAAAGGTTAACGAGATTTCAATCTAGCAATTTTAGAATCCAGAATATCAAACATGATTGGGAATGAATTCGGAAAGGAATGAAATTTATCCCAAGACTTCATCACTGCAACCTGTCTACGAATATGGGGCGGTACAATACTTGAAGGAACTGGTAACCACTGTAGAGGTGTGGATCTTATGGTCCCACTAATGATTCTCATTGCAACATCCAGCTGTATATCAATTTTACTAACATAAGCGCTGTTAAACCAAACCGAACAACAAGATTCAGCAGCAGAAAAAACAAGAGCCAAAGCTGCGGTACGAAGGGTGGTAGGGTAAGCACCGCATGAAGAACAAGCTTCTCAACAAAATAATTCTTCAAAATTTCTAAATCGGTATTCAGAGTGTTTTCAATAACTTTAAAATCAGAATGAGAAAAAGCCAGAGCAATATCATAGATGAATTTCTCTGAAGAAGTTTCAGGAATATAACATAAATATAAATTAAATAAAAGGGGAGCTAAAACTGTTTCTTGTAGGGGTCCATTATTAAAAGTTTTGAACCCACTACCAACATCATCAAGAAAAAAACGGGGTCTTCCTGGCATGGTGATCGTAGACGGGGTACCATACATTTTTACATATGATAAAAAAGAGCACAGATTAAAACCTCAGCAAAAACTTTGTCTCCCCATATAAGAGTAGTATTTTGTTTGAAGATAATACATGTCTTCTTTTTCTTTGGAAAACAATTTTTGCGTCATCCTGAATTTATTCGGACAACCTATCTTGTTAAAATCTCTGAAACAGAAAGAGGGACAGAAAACCTGCAGGAAGAAGTAAATGATATTTTCTACATTTCTCTGACAGGGAGGGTCTTTTGACCAGGTCTGGCTCTCCAACCGATGATATTTCGGATCCTCAGATAAACGAAGTACGCTACATTCCCCCTTTATTGGGGAATCATCTCCCATGGATCCATAAATGAAAATTTCGAACTAGAAATCTAATAAAATATCCGGAATAGATTGAAAAACATGGTGATATATAAATCCGAAAGAATTCTTCATCGTCAGTGGTTCAATGAAAATAATTCATGTGACTGCCTATATAAAGTTTAGGTTTTCCTAGAATTTCAAGCAGGTACGGAAAAAAAAACAACAGTTTCAGGTATGCTCGCACCAATCTTATACATCTGGTACATTAATATAAACAGAGGTATCAACTATTTTATGGGCTCAGTAATGAATATTGTCCGTAAAATTCCCATCTGTATCCTTCCTGCCTCTTTAATTCAATTTTAATATCATTGGCATATAACTTCTTTCAATGACAAAATATTGACACCTGTGGCGATAACGGAGTCCCCCGCATAAGTAATAACCTACGTCATTAGTATGATGCTCGCATGTTTGCGTGGCCACCTCGGAAATGAGCGGTAATCATATGCAAGCTCCTAACCTGACGCGTTCTGTAATTGAACAGCTGTAAAGAAACACCTGTCTGTCCTTTACATGAAATGTCGAAAGAATTGTAGAAGCCATTCAGAAAAATCAGATCTCAAGATTGGCCCGAATATGAGAGAAGTCATCCCGGGCATTGAATTAGTTAGCTTTTTTAAATTTCCTACAATTTAAATATTTTAGTTCGATCCGATTATAATTTCCGAAAAAAATTTCGATTTTTTTATTCGGTACTTATCGTTGATTTTTTTGGAATAGCTCGAAAATTTTGATTCGATCGGAAGGAAAGTTGGTGACTTTTTGGCTTATGTTGATGCACAATTTGGCGCGATGTTCTGATGCGAAAAAAAAATCGGAATCATTATCTACCAAATTGGAACATTCGAGCAAAAACTGCTGATATCCAGTCAGAGTATTCCTGAAAGTTTTATGTCATAATGATCGGAACTAAAACGATGGTGACGTGAAAAACTTTCTATACAATTTCATGAGATAATAGATTTGCAGTCTACTTAGCGCTCAAAAACTTCTGACTTTAATTAAATACCTCTCTGGATTTTTCATAATCTTCTCATTCCTCAGAAGAAGTGCATTGTTTCACCTAATATGGATTGTTAAATACAATAGTGAGGAATACTAGTGGGAGCCATCAATCAAACCTAGCGTTAGATTATTTTGGATAGTTGAGTTGAGATGGAAGTGCAAAAAACCTAGGGAGGCACTGACGTGAAGTCAGCAGCTTCTGTGCGAACGTTCCAAGGGGATGGCCGCTTTGGCAACGAATTTGAACATGCGCGCAATAGGTGCTGACTTCACGTCAGTGCTCTTCTAGGTTTTTTTTCAAATTGTTCTCATTACACGATCGTAACGAAACTTTGCACGTAATGGTTCATCGGCATTTTCAAACTGGTTACCAAGTTTCATTATGATTGAATCAGTATTTTTTCAAGTTATTCCGGAAAAACCTACGATGTCGCGAAAACACCACAAAATTTGACTTATTTTTTCCCAATACAGGGTGTTCTACAAGCTCTACAACAAACTTTGACAGCTGTGCTTATTCTGAACATTTTTTTTCCTATGAACATAGGTCTGATTCGTTCTCGTTTCGAAGTTACAAGCATTTGAAAAAATTTATTTCTATATTTTGATCAAGTAGACCGACATAAAATATCGGTCGATATGGTAATTGACGTTATTTTAATCATTCATTTGACACTTGGTGTACGTTTTGAATAACAATGCATTCTCTCACGACTCAGGAATATGCAGATATTGTATTTGTATATGGGTATTTTAATGGTAACACCATAAGAGCAGCTCGAGAATACCGAAGAAAATATCCTAATAGACACCAACCTGTCAACACAGTATTTTATGAATCATTCCGAAAACTTCGAGAAACAGGCAATCCGGCTCCAAAGAAAGCCATTCAGCCAACTGAAGTGAATGTAGAATATGAGGAAAATGTGATAGATGCTGTCCGTGACAACCCGATTAGATCACGATTAGTGTTCGACGTATATCTCATAAACTTCATTTATCACCAAATTTCGTATGGCGTATTTTGAAAGCAGAAATGTTGCATCCATTTCATAGACAAAATGCCCAAGATAATAGATTTATGTCGCTTTTCATGTGGTCTGAAGAGGCTTGTTTCACTAAAGACGGTATCAACAATAACCACAATGAACATGTATGGGCACTGCAGAATCCATATGCCATTAGACAAAGACGATTTCAGCAACGTTTCAGTGTAAACGTTTGGGGTGGGATTTTCAACAATGATTTGATGCCAGTACATGTTATAGATGACCGTTTAAATGCAGATTTGTATAAAAATTTTTTGGAGCACAACCTTTTTGACTTCATTGATGACTTAGAGCTGAATATTGTAGGACCAGCAAAGCAAATACGAAAGGACCCAAATCTGATCCGCCGAGTAACGGCATCTTTAGTTCGTCGATGTGAAGCTTGCATTCAAGCCGAAGGTGGACATTTTGAATAATTTTTATGGTATCAAAATTTTCATTTATAATTATTATTTGAACATGAAAATATAGTTTTTCAAATGCGTGTATCTTCTTAACAAAAACGAATCGGATATATGTTCATAGGAAAAAATATGTTCAGAATAAGCACTGCTACCATCTGTCAAAGTTTGTCATAGAGCTTGTAGAACACTCTGTATGTCCAGAAATTATGATCGTTTCAAACGGAAACTCGGTACACGAACATAAAAATGAAGTTCATGGTATGAGCAGAATGATTTTTGGAATATAATGAATAGTTTCCGAAAAACAATGTTTTAAAAAAAAATGAGTTTTTGTTTATTATTTTACCGACAGGCCAATCCCAACAACATACTGCTCAAAGTTGCGTGCCGTTATGCTCCAACTAACTCTACTCTTCTTTTAATCCAATCGCTCCAATTGTTCCTGAAATACCAGGGAAAAAATCGTAATGCCGATTTTGCCCATTAATGAACTCAACCACGAAATTCTGATCCGCGACCTACCCTGAAAGTTTCAAGTTGATAGTTTGCTCCGTTAGACAGTAATCGTGTCCTCGGCAGGACAGAATCGATTTTGACCAAGGATTCATCATCAGTGAGTCCATCCTAGTCGTTTGAGATAATTTTTGGGGAAAAATTTGAGAATTATAGACATTTGGACAAAATAATAGCACGCTGTCCACCAGAACATGCGCGCAAAAACCAAATTGAAGAGACGAAATTTTTTGCTGGAGTTGCAAAATGGCGAATTAGTAGATAAATCTCGTCCTCAAGTTTACTTGAGTCATTCAACCCTCCCCCAAAGATGATTAAAAAGTAAAATAACTTATTTCCGTTTTATATAAAATAAAGCGGAAATAAGTTATTTTACTTTTTAATCATCAAGATGAATTTCCGACAAGTAAAGACTGAGACAATCAAGTACTCCCCCAAAGAAATAGACATTTCATTCGAATTTTTCCATTTAGACTCCCAGATTCACACCTAATTCAATAAATGCAGTATAGAAAAACAAAACTTCGATGTTATGCTAACATGGTTCCGATTTGAATGAAATTTGTTCATACCTAATAAGTAATGAAAGTTCGCATCCACCTCCTTTCTACACAAATTATTTCCCTCACTTAAACAACTTCACGACTCCCTCCTTTCTCATTTTAAACCTCAATAATTCTCCTCCTTTGTTCCCCAAACATTGCCAACTTTGCCCGGTTCAAATCCGACCAATTGTCACATTCGGAGACGGCGTCAGATGGGTCTCACGTTAAAATCTGCGTTTACCAAGACTCCCAATGTGCTGCCGAAGAAGTTTGACGGTATTTATAAAGTCGGAAGTTGGGTTTGCGAGCTCCTTGCGGTCCTTTATTGCTCAACCCCTTGGCGGGGGGGCCCGCCGCTCATCCGCTAATAAGATTTTCCTTATTAGTATTGAAATGGGATTCAGACAGCGCTCCCTGAGTATTCGATGGCTCCGGCGTAGTTTGCAAGCTTCAGCTACACGTGTTGCACTTTCATTTACAATCCATTTCGATAAGTTTATAAACTGGATGATGGCGGGATCAGGAAGGGGTTGCTTGAGTCTTGGCACCGGTGGCGCAAGCTGTCACGTTTCTTAGTTCTGCTATTTTCTGGAGAAATGATACTAGCAGGAGATTCAACTCTGAAGGGGTTCGAGATTGTGAGGTGTAATTTTTCAGGGTAACATGCCTCTTAGCATGGGGAAATTAGGATCATTAGGATTGTGAATGCCGATAATTAATCCAAACGATAGATTGGCCTATGTCGACAGATCAATTAAGATGATAGTGCAAAAACATCGGTACCATATCCACTGTCATCACGATCAATCGCGTACTGTGTCGAATTTGATAATTCTTCAGTAAACTCCGGAAAAAGATAAGGTTATTTCCTTGATTTATTAGCTCAATACTTCAACTCTTAACGAAGAGAAAAATTTCGAAAAATTCAAATGATTCTGTTTCGAGTTTGAGCTAGTTCAGACTGACAGAATTCTCAATTAGTATGATTTACGGTGTGAGTCCTTAAGTTGTTCATTTCAACCATAGATTTTTCTAGTTGAATAAAACACTTTTTTATTTGCCATTGCTCCATATTGGGCTCAGGTGAAAAGTTAAAAGCATTTAAATATTTCTCGATGTGCTAATACACTCCTTCACTTCATTTGCATGTTCTACACAAATATCTCTTATGGTGATCTCTTTCGCAGAATAATCAATCCCATTCTGACTTTTATGTATTAGAGCAAAAGGTTCATTCCTGACTATCTTTCTTTTTTTTGTTTTCCTGTCAACCAAGTTTCAGTTTCTATGATGGGATATCATATTTTGTGTTTTTCATCTTTATTTTTGAAATTCTTCTTTATTTTTCAAAATTCAAAATTTGATATTTTAGCCTTGAACACGAAACGAATGGTTTCGAGTCCGCAAAATCATAATTGATCTATTGTCAATATGTCCAACCCCTTACGAAAATTCATACATACAACCAATCCAATGTTTTAAATTCAAAGGATCATGATTGAGAAATAGTTATTTATGTACCAAGGGAGTTATGAGGATGTTAATTACCGAGGGCAACAAATTTTAATCCAGAGGGACGTCAGTCCCGAGGGATTGTAAGTTGCCCGAGGTTGTTAACATTCAATAACTCACGTGATAGATAATAGATTTTATTTCATACTAATGAAATATAAAAACCAAATTTTGTTGGTTTTCGAAATCAGACGAACGTTGTTTTAGAATGAAGTATATAGACATGATCACCCTGGATATATCAACTGACAAGTTTGTAAATATTTGTCAACTTTATTTATTCGTGAAAATGAATGAAAGCTTGGAGGGAGTTGATATTTAAG
Organism: Myrrha octodecimguttata; assembly: GCA_958510865.1. NCBI lineage: Eukaryota > Metazoa > Arthropoda > Insecta > Coleoptera > Coccinellidae > Myrrha > Myrrha octodecimguttata. The sequence goes on from OY294056.1 coordinate 35,554,530, forward strand.
GCGATTTCTTGCGATAGGCTGAGAAAGCTAAACAGAAAGAATATTACAAATTGCAGCAGAAGCTGCGGTTAGGCAGTTTGCAAGGACAAATGCTTTTAAATTTTGTTGGACTCAAGACTGTAGGATTCTGTTAAAGAAAAGTGAAGGAACTAAAATTGTTAATGTAACATCAGAAAGTCAGCTGCATAATTTGATTAACTAATTCAACATCCGCGATTAACTAAGGTGTAGGTATACACTATGTCACAATGTATACTTCACTGAGCATATATTACCTGAACTGTCGTGGCCTCAGAACTAAAACTAGTGAATTTTGTACATCTTCTTTGAACAGTAGCTATGATTTGATCTGTGTTACGGAATCTTGGCTCAAACCTCACATGGGCAGCTCAGAATTTATCTGTGATAAATATAACGTATATAGAAAGGATAGATGTGAATCAAATAGCGCCAAGAAGGATGGTGATGGAATTCTTGTCGGTGTGTCTACAGACATGAAGGCCGAGATGTTAACAAGCTTGCCAAATTTATCAGTGGTGGAAGACTTGTGGATGAAAGTGACTATTGATGAAAATTAGAAAAAACTTCTTTTGTGCGTTTGCTACTTTCCGCCGAACATTAGTTCCGATGACTACCTTCAATATTTCAGTTAGGTTACTTCCCCGATAGAGTTGTATCCTGATAGTACTTTTGTGATGGTTGGATTTTAATCTTCCAGAATTTTCTTGGAAATATGATGGTGATAAGGGTTTGGAATGTTATGTTGTCAAAACTGATAAATATAGTGCTTTTCGAGATTTCACCTCTTTCGGCTCTCTATTTCAATTTAATGGTGTGTTGAATGATAATAATAGAATACTAGATTTGTTCTTGTGTAACGATGCCGAGATGGAGATTTATAGGTACACTTCGCCGTTTGTTGCCGAGGATGCTCATCATCCTTCTTTGTACATATATGTTAGTATAACGGTTGTAAAAAAATTTTCAAAATGCCGTTCTTCATATGAGATTTTCAATGCTAACTATGAAAAAATAAGAAATGATTTGTCCAGTGTTGATTGGGGGGAGCTTCTGTCGGCTGCGGACGTGGATGTGTGTGATGACTCTTTTCATTCAACCTTGAATGAGCTAATTGTTAGATATGTTCCGAAGAGATGTGAAAGGAATGCCAGTTTCCCTATCTGGTTTTCCAGAGGAACAATTGCTGCTATTAAAGATAAAGCCAAGTATCATAAGAAATTTGAGAACTTCAGTAATAGGTTAGACTATGAAATGTTTGTCAAAATGTTTCGGACATATATAGGCTTTTTAAAAAATCGTGAGAAAATGCCATCAGTAATGAACTACTACAACTTAGTTCTCGAAGACGAATCTTCTATAGCTGATGCTTTTGCTGCATATTTTGCGAGCCTTTTTGAATCCTCAGATAGGCCAGTTCGTTATAGAGGTAAAGATACAGTCACTTCATCGATTGTAATCAACAATATAGGTATTGATTCAACTGAAAACGAAATGAATAATTTAGATAAAAATAAGGGTTCAGGACTAGATTTGATATGCCCTATATTCATTAAATCCTGTGGTGAACTATTGGTAGAGCCACTCCATATTATTTTCGATAAATCTCCCATTCAGGGACTTTTCCCGAAAATGTGGAGGGTGGGCAAAATTGTACCAATATTCAAGAGCGGAAAAAGGAATGATGTAACCAATTACAGATCTGTCTCTATTCTTAGTCATTTTGGAAAAATGTTCGAATCAATTTTAAGTCATATTTTTCTTCAGCAAATCAGTTCAAAGATATCAAGTCGACAGAACAGTTTTTTTAAAGGAAGATCAGTGTAGACAAACTTATTCCCTTATATTGATTTCCTAACTGAGAGCTTCGATGGTGGTTCAGGTGGGTGCAGTTTATACAGATATGGCTAAAGCCTTCGACAAGGTACATCATCCTACCCTGATGGCCATTTTGAGTGACTTCGGGGTGGTGGGGTTATTTCTGAGTTGGATAGAGTCATATATTTCCGATAGGCAGCAGTTCGTGGTTGTGAATGGTACATCATCTGATGTTGTTCACGTGACATCTGGAGTATCACAGGGTTCTCATTTTAGTCCACCATTGTTTTTGGCATACATCAACGACATTTCATCTTGCTTCCTGCATGTTCTTTTCGAGCTGTATGCAGATGATTTGAGGCTTTACAAAAGCATCGAGTCCCATCAAGATCTTTTATTTTTTCAGGAGGATTTAGATCGTTTGTTTAAATTTTGCGCAGAGAGATATTTTGTTCTGGAATTACATAAGTGCATGCATATAACGTTCACGCGAAAAATCAATTTTTTCAGGTTTCCTTTGTCACTAGGAGGGTGTGAGCTACGGGATGTTGATCACGTGAAGGATCTGGGAATAATCCTCGATTCTACATTATCTTTTGACACTCATATCGACAATATTGTCACAAAACGTTTCAGAATGCTTGGCTTCATACTTCGCAACACTAAAGATTTCACGAGTGCTTCAGCCCTCAAGTCTCTCCATTTTTCACATGTCAGAAGTAAATTGGAGTATGATACTCCTATCTGGTCACCTTTTTATCATAAATAATTAGATAGACTTGAAAGGGTCCAGAGGAAATTCATAAAAAGTTTAAATTATAGGTTTGATCGCTCTCAGTTGGATTATAGTTACGAGATTAATTTAAGAAAACATGGTATTCTCAGTTTACAACATAGGAGAGTGTATTTCGATTGTATGTTCCTGTTTAAAATTCTAAATAATTATTTTATTTATGCATTGATACGTTTTCTAGCATTCAATATCTCACAGTATCCAGATCGTCGGAGGGCACTCTTCTGTGTTCCTAAGGCAAGAACAAATTTACGATATCATTCAGTGTTCCTGAGGGTGATGCGCCCTTACAATTGGCATCTGAGCGGTATCGATGTTTTTGGCTTGGATATAAATAGTTTTAGAAGAACCATAATCACATATTTGCAGTCATCGTATGTTTAAATTTTGGAATGTTGGAAACTGTTTTTGGTTGTTATATTTTTTTGGGGGGGATACAGGTAGTCAGTAGTTTTTTATACCTTATGTTGGATGAAGCCACTATACATTTTTAATATGATACTGTGTTAATTTTGTGAATCTCTGTAATTGGGTTTTCCTGTTGAGATTTCTGTATCAATAAATAAATAAATAAACTTATAATGATACAAATGGGAGTGGGTAGTAACTGGAAATTTCGTTGATAATCAGTTTGTTTTGGTAAATACATTAGAGGGAGTTAAAGATTTATAACTGCCTAGTAAAACTCCCAAGGGAGTTATAACCATGTTTATAGTTACGGTAACTAAGGCTTTATTTGCCTATATTGTATAACTCAGTAACTCACTTAATCCGTATATTTTGTTCCTTTTAACGATATTAATGTAACGAAAACATTCCATTTCAATAGACTATTGAAACACTGATCTTCATATTGATATATCATGCAATATCTAATTTCATTCCACCATAAGATTATAGACAGTTCCATCCTCGATCATTCTCATATTGAAAACTTCATAATTATCCCCATTTTCATCAAATTCATAAATAAGTTGTATGAACTCATTCTACTAACCTAAACACATCGATTGTACTCTATGGAAATTCTGGTCCATACACTGAGAGAAACGTTTGTTTGTAATCAATAAACTATATTAGCTGCAAAGAAATATCAGCTTTGAATAGGGCCGAACTTACGTGAGTTCTTCTGCAATAATTCGAATATTAAAATTTTTTGAATGAACTATTCATTATATATTGCCCAATCATATATTCCTGAATAAGAATATCATATTTTCTGAAAGCATATATTTATTTCTGTTGAATAAATGATGTTTTTGTATAATTAAGATATCTTTACCAATAGCAAATAATTTATTTGCATCAGATAAGTTACCATTTTGTATGAAACTACATTACTTGCTATTCAACAAATGAAGATTTTCATGTTTCTTACATTTTATTGTATAAAGAAGTATAAGTTAACATTTAACCACATAATTTGCTGTTGAGTCAATATATCTTTCCCGGTAATATATATTCATTAGGATCAAATGATATATCGGTTGAAATAGTTGAAGGTGTTTTGATTGGACGAAACCGTTGGAGACAGTATTATTAAAGCGGGTTCCTCACCAGCACATCTTTCTACTGATAATGAAAGCTCTCCGAATTATCTACAAAAAAAAACTATGATAACAAAGCATAGCTATAAGAATTATCTAACTTACACCATAGCAGTACTTTTTTGTTCCAAGTTTCTTTCATGCTTCAAAATAATCCTTGACTTTTTGATTAGGCTTTGAACCTAGTCCTATTTTCGGAACCAGCAATTCTTAGATATTTTCATTAATAATTGGTCCCTCCACAATTTGTGATGATATAGTCTCTTCTGTAAGTAAAGAAATCAATTATGAACAGCCTGTGCAACATTATCAGAGTGAATGATTTGCATAACGCAATAGCCAAAAAATACTGTGGGTTAATATCGAAATGAATTTCCTCAAACACTGTATGCTATGGATTTCATTCAAGTTATCCACAAATTTCCATTTAAATTATTTGAGAAAAATATGCAATGCTATCTCTAACGAAATATTTTGTAGGAGTTAAAAGATATGATCAATATTAATATATCGTATTAAATACTAACAAATAACGAAATAAAACGGTTTTTTGGTTAATTTTAAGAAAAGCACGTTATCGTACCGAATAGCAGATTAATAAGTGAACTGAAAAAAAATCTCACCCTGAAATGTATCCATCAATTCCATCGGACCATATTCTACTAACAAAATATTTCGAATCCGTTGATGGTGGCGGGATAAAATGATGATGCACATGCTTCATGGTTCTAGTCCTCCTCCGTCTTTTCATATAAGGAATACTATTCTGAAATAAAATTAATATAAGCTAACTTAAAAAGCCGATTGATACTTATAATTTGTAGAAACTCATCGGTAGGTACTAAGGTAAACTGTTTTACTTACTAAGGTTATATAAAATGAGCCAGCATATAAACCAACAATCAATCGCAATGCAGTTAGGGCACTAAGCGGAGATGACGACACTTATCACGAATAATATACCTAAGATTTAGTCTCTGAAATCTGCCATCAAGAAAACCGACAAACAGTTGGCAAAAGTTGGAGCCATCACCTTGCGTTTTGATGCTCACTATATACGAGTATTACTGTTTCTAAACGTTCATTGGTCAAGCCCCTGCTGCCACAGAACGACTGCAATAGATAAACATTTGTTTGGGATAATCGAAAGTATATTAAATATAAATAGGTGTTACTGACGTTGAATATACTCTATGATTGTCATTAATATAAGAATTACCGAAAATGAAATTTTCATTGGGAACGAATTAATATTGCTGAACAAATATGAAAAGTTTCTCGTAAATATACGTAGTGACACTGAAACTGATCATGTTAAATGTGAACATGATTTGTTCTGGTGAAATATTCCACAGAAAAAAGGATTTAATATTCCAATTATTCGTCTATAAGCTGAATAATTTATTCTTTACATTTGCCTGCAATGAATTATGCTAATCGGAAATATGGCATATTGATATTTAACTAATAACAGTTTAACATATCGATAAAATATACACAAGTAAACGTTTCTCTCAGTGTAGACATGGAGACATAGCCTAAACATCTGTGGCCTGATCACGAAAGAGCACAGACCTAATATAAGGACATTAGATCTGCGCGAAAAAGATGAATATTTCCGCGTATTCTATGGTCCGGATAAACGTGGGCGGAGCTTAATTAACGGCCTTAGTAGCTCAGGGTCATATCCATAAAAATAAGATAATTCCTCGAATAATTATCAGATTTCATAACACTCAACGTTGAATATCTCCAAAACGTTGCGTTTAAGGAGAAATTATGAAAAAAATAAGTATTCTGAAACGATATAAAATGAACTTTTTCTGCATTCTTTATGCTAATTTCTTGTAGTGTTATGAATCGGCGGATCTTTAAATGAGGAACCGTTTGAAGTAGGATGAAAATGATGACTGAAATTCTTCAGTGTAATGTGCAATAGTTATGGAAAACTCCATATACCAAAATTCATCTCATTCGGAGTAACCATCGCAAAGCTACAAGAGAAAGAGTGATTTTTTTCCGAAATTTCAACAGCAACAGATTCACCCATTATAATAAGATATAATTCTATAATAGTAGGAAATTGGTCGGAAAAAACTCATTGGAACTCGAAAAAAATGATAATATCTTTTTTCATTTAATACTTCGTTGTGCCGCCCGATGTAAACATCTGGTTTTTCATGTTCCGGCGCCATTGCGTAGCCGTACCTGTGGTTTGAGGTTCAAAGTATCAGATCAGAAAATGCACATATATCCGGCGCCACAAGAAGATTTTCCTCATAAATATCGAAATGGGATTCAGACAGGGTTCTCTGAGTACTCGCTGACTCCGGCGTAGTTTGCAGTCTTCAGCGACACGTGTTGCACTTTCAATCACAATGCAAGAAGGGGTTCGAGATTGTTATGTTTAATTTTTAGGCTAACATATTTCTTAGCGTGGTGAAATGAAAATTAATGATTATTGCTCTTCATCAGTTAATCCTAGCGTTGAATTCGCCTTTGTGGACAAATCACTGGAAGTGCAAAAATCATCGGCACAGCAACCTCTGTATTCGGTTGCTAAATGGCGCATGATCCGGGATCAATCGATTACTGTGCCTATTTTGAAAATATATCGCACATGTTTTTAGGAACATCGTGATATCGTTCCGTCCAAATGTTTGTTATTTTATGATTTCGTACCAAAAATGGTCTGAAATGACTATGTCAGGTGTCCCACGAATTCCGTTCTTAAGAATAGGATCCAAATTCACGTTTGAAATTTCGGACTTGAGCTTTTACTATAGAGATGACTGAATGTAATATTTTGGAGATTCGTGGGACTTCCGGTTTCACTGGAAGTTGCACCAATTTTCTTTTTTTTTAATGAAAAGCCCCATATTTTATAATGAAAATGGATTCCTCATGAAATTTTGAATTGTCTTAGTATGTAGTTTTTGAATTTCTGTCGAATTTTTTTTTTAAAAATGAAATTCCAATAAAAATTGAAAATTCTGCTCTGCTGAAACATGTATATCTTCCAGGTTTTTCATGAAAAGTGCCGTTCTAAGGCTTCCTCGGAAAGAGAGAAAATACACGAATGCGTTGTCAAAGTTGGCAACATCAAAAACGTGAAAACTCAATTTTTTCAAATGAGAACCTCATTTTTTTTATCGCCATTTTGGAATCTTCGTTGAAAAATAATGTAAGTGTGGAAATAACACCAATGCCCTAAAATTCATATTTTTTTAGATATGCAGTCACGATAACATTTCTAATATCACTGTCCTAAAAAATACAATCAAAACTAAAATTCAGAATTTCTATGACAACAATCTGAAATGAATGTTCAATATGTCCTCCATTCCCTTCGAGACAATAATTTTTTTTCTGAGAAGTATAAAATTCGAAATATGATCGCGTACATTGTTTTATACGAATATCTAAAAAATATCAATGTTCGGGCATTGTTCCACACCATCATTATTTTTCAACGTAGATTCCAACATGGTCATAAAAAAATTAGATTCTAATTTGAAAAAACCGAATTTCCAAGTACTCTAATTCACCAACTTTGTCCAAGATTTTGTGAACATTATTTTTACTCCTCGCGGAAGCTTTAAAACGCCATGGAAGATAAAAATGTCTCTGCAGAGCGCCATCTTCAATATTTTCATTGGAATTTCTCGTTAAAAGAGAATTTTCTGACCGAAATTCAAAAAGTTCAAATAAGAGCAACTCAGAATTTCATAAGGAATATATTTCCATTATAAAATATTAGGCTTCCCATTTGAAAAACTAAAGTTGGTGTCACTTCCGGTGAAACCGGAAGTCCAACGAATCTCAAAAAATTCACATTCAGTCATCTCTATAGTAAAAGCTCAAGTGCGAAATTGCAAACATGAATTTTGATACCTTCCTAAAAATATTCTAACGAACGGTATTCGTGGGACACCTGGTATAGTTTATCCAAAGATTATTGAATATACCAATGAAGCCTCAAAATTTTGCTAATAAACTCAACACTATCGAACACAGATAGCAATAAACAAATATTCAGTATTCTGCGATCTTGTGAGGATATAATGCCTCACAAAATTCTGAATTAAGCTTCGAGCTGTCATTTTTCAATCAGGTTCTGGATTTCAATCCGATCAAATCTGTATTTTTTTCCGATCGTTAACACAATAGAAATTTAGAAACTCGATATTTGTAGAGTAGGTTTGGGGCTTGATAACGAAGGTCGAATCCGTGAATGGATAAAATGCGTCGAATAATTTCGGAGATAAATACATTCAACATTTTTTCCCCAATATTTCCAAAAATATAGATTTAATCGAACATCGACCTTTTTTGTGCAAATCTCTGTTTGATCGCATCTATAAAGGGTTCCGCAACAGTGGCGCGGGTGTTCCACATCTCTAGTTCGGAAACGGATGGAAATCTCGTTTGCTATGACGTTACCTTATTGTTCGAAGTCGACAAATTAAAAATGTTTTCGGCAACACAGGGTGTTCCATTTTTTCTGGGCCGGTGCAATTTTGTTTTTTCAAATGGCAACCTGTATTTTTTATTACTTTCAAGGTATCTATATGATGAATTAAATACACTTTATACATATCTTCACCTCAAAAATATCAATGGTTTTCTAGATATTCTGCCTGACATGTCGATTTTTCCAATAACCTTCACTCAGAGTATTTGAAATTATTGAGTTGTGCCAAGTTCCATTGAAATTTATTTCTGTGGAAAGTATCGAAAATTAAGGGATAGAATCACGGGTTTAGGACTTCACGTAAAAAACAACCACTTAAAACAAAGTCGACGTTTCGTCGATATATTTCGACTTTATCAAGACTAAAAGGAACAGAATTGAAAACAAAGACAATATGTAATCTAGCAGGGAATATTCGTCTTACCTAGTTTTGTCAGTTGTCTAAGAATAATGTGAATGGCATATAAAAAGGAAGAAGAACACTATGTCTCATAATAAAAGGTAAACTGAAATTCGTTGAACATTACAAATAGATCAATGTTATTTATTTATTTATTGATCTATTTGTAATGTTCAACGAATTTTAGTTTACCTTTTATTATGAGACAAAGTGTTCTTCTTCCTTTTTATATGCCATTCACATTATTCTTAGACAACTGACAAAACTAGGTAAGACGAATATTCCCTGCTTGATTACATATTGTCTTTGTTTTCAATTCTGTTCCTTTTAGTCTTGATAAAGTCTAAATATATCGACGAAACGTCGACTTTGTTTTAAGTGGTTGTTTTTTTACGTGAAGTCCTAAACCCATGATTCTATACCTTAATTAAATGGAAGGACGTGAAGAGCAAGTAGAGTATCGAAAATTTTTCAATTATTCGTTGAAGGAATAAATAAACGAAGGTTATCCAATGACGTTTATTACTATATATAAGGTGCAATACATAGAAATAAGTTGTGATTTTTTAAGCTTGTGAAAAATAGCCGAATTTAGTTCAAGCCATAATTAAACAGCATAGAAAACTATATTCCTATCTGTTTCCTAGATAGTGGTATGGAACATCCCAAAAACAATGTTGCCTGACATACTGACGAAAAAAATAAGTCGGATCTATATTAATGGAATCGTAGGAGTGGATTTGACCCATTCACAAATAACGCATCAGTAATCTCCAAACTCCAACCTGCCAAATGGTAGGTAGTTTACTATTATGTATGAGATATATTTCAAAATTTTTTCTAGTGCAACGAGCAACGATCCTCACGAAATTTTGCATAAGTTTGAGCCTGTATTTCAGCACAGAATACCAAGTTTCGATTCAATCGGATGATTACTTTTTGATTTAATGTTGTTATGATGGCAGACGGGCAAGCACAGGTACATATTTGAATTTCTTCAGCACTGAGTTTGGGTCCTAAATTTAAAAATTTCGAAACAAAACGAAAACGCTTCTATTATGTCGAAAATGGGGCAGGGAAAATTGTCTTGCACGCGTTATTATCTTAAGTATCAACTGTTCCCTCGTTAAGTTGATCGAAATAAACCGTTACAGAAGGGATTCGAATAATCTAAAATAATTACTTTGGACTAAGGAAGAAGTATCAATTATGCCAAAGTCTATTTACATCTCTTCCTTATACATGCCTGTGGGTTTCCAAAGATATCAATCTTATATATAACGATGAAGTTTCACGATAGTTTTTATCGAATTAACACCACTTACTTACTCATTAATAATTAGATATAAAACATAATTCTATTTCAGCATAAAATATCCTTTATGGCAACATAACACGAAGAACATTTTCTGTTCAGAGTAGTTTACTTCAAATCGGTACTAAAACCATTAATTAAGATCATTATAGAATCAAAAAAGCACCCATAACATTATTCAAATTAACTATTTAACATATGATAATATAATACGACGCGAATAACCATTTATGAACTCCCAATTTGAATATTATTTGAGATAAGTATTGTAATGTTGATTTTGACTATTTTTGTTCCACCTTTGCTTCCATGCACGATGTTCATTTTTAGGCTGACGAATAATTGGAACTTTCGAATTGACATAAGATGAATAAGCAGCAGGAATAGTAGATAATCTTCATTTACCATTCTCATTTCAAGAATTGTGACATTTTCTGTTTAAAATTTCGAGGGGTTCGTTCAGCACATTCTGCTGAATTCTTTTGTATGAAATTATTAGAATGAATAGTCATTTTCATATAACTGTTCCACTCAGAATGAAGATAAGCAAAGAAGGTAATTCTGATCTGATAATAAAAAGTGTTCCTCACAGACGTCCACGCTTTTGTTAAAATTTTCAATGACATTTTGACGTAATTGAGGCTCTTTCTCACCAATGACACAAATATTTCCATCCTTTAGTTCAGGAATCGATTGTGGATTATTCTTATAGACCTGGCTTTTCACATAACCCCAAAGAAAATAGTCTATCGATGTCAAATCACATGATCTTGGTGGCCAATTGACATCACCGTTTCTGGAAAGTGAGGTGTAGCGCCATCCTGTTGAAACCAAATGTCTTCTAGATCAATATTCATTTATTCAGGCCACAAAACTTCGATTATCATCCGACGGTATCGATCACCATTGACAGTTGCAGCTTCACCAGCAGAATTTTCAAAGAAGTAAGGTCCAATTACACCACTTGACCATAATGCACACCAAACAGTGACTCGATTAGGATGCATAAGTTTCTCATGAATAATTCGTGGATTTTCCTCTCCCCAGATTCACGTTATTTTTTAAAGAAACACTTTTCACAGAACGCCGATTTTCATAAAATAATTCAATAATTTGAAAGCGTTGATGTATAATGTAAGAAGCCAGTTTTATAAAAGTCATACCTCACACTTCTTAAATATCAAAATACCAAGACGAATTCAGTGCGCCATCAATATTTTATTCATTCTTAAAAAAAACGCGCAATTGGAAACACCCTTTTCAATGAAAAGAAATGTCGGGGTTACTCAAACAAAGCTTACATCTAGAATGAAAACTTTCTGAGTTTTCAAAGAAACACACAAAATATGAGGAAACAGCCAAAGAGCACTGTCAGCTGACGTCACAACATGGCCGTTGGGGGACAAAAAAAGAGTTTGTTATTATTGTATCAGACATTTGTTATGCTACTGCTGAATATTGTCAATTTAATGAGTTTTGATTGTTTTCCTGTGGAATTTTAGTTATTGGCAAACTCTAGACGCTTGAGCTGAACATATTCTAGGAAAATATTTTTGAATCCCTCTGAAAATTCAGCTTGAATTTTTTCTCTCAGGTTGATGGTTTCGGATGGAATATCAAAGCATTTTGTACTATTAAGTAGAAGATTTGCAATTGAAATAGTGTGAATACAGTAATTTCCATGAACATGTCAACTAAGCTTTCAACTGTTTCAGGGGAGTTCATATTAGAGGTATTAATCCAAACAACAGAAAGTTATCTTTATAAGTATACTGATGCTACACTACGCGAAACTCCGAACAATTTTGATTATCCTATTGAGAAATTATATCTTGCCTTCAATAAAAATACCTACATAAAAGTGGAAAGGAAATATTCAAGCTGAAGAGTATTTGGGTCAATAAAAAATTCTGAACGTCGTTAGAGACCACTTCAAATAAATGATTGTACATAAGAATATATGAGATAATTAACTCTTCAGGTTCGAATACCAGTTAGAAAGAAAGATTTCACATCGATTTTAAGTAGTGAGTTTTGATTGAATACAATTTATCGATAATAGTTCTATATGGAGAAATAACATAATATAAGACAAATATATTCATTTATTTTCACAATGGTTGCAATACATTCTTAGGGATAGTTGTCAATATTAACATTCAATAAAGTCTGAGGCTCAACTGATTGAGGCTTCACTGATATTGAACTTTTGGCCTCCAATGGCATTATTTTAATAGCTCCAACAAACACTGGAATTGTATTGAGATTTATTATAGATTAACTGTGAGCCTCCTGTTGGAAGACAATTACAATGATACAAAAATGTATCTAAGTTGAAGGTTGTACTTTTGTTACCATTTACTTCATGTTTATAATTTCAGTATGCCATTCTGAAGGGTACCATAAACATTTTGAAATCTGTCCTGAAATGATATTTATGCATAAATATGTTGAGGGACTTCGTTAGTGCCTCACCTATAACAGAATATGCAGAACATAAATGAATCCACTCTACAATTAGGGAAATCATCCATATGGAGAAATGAAAGAATTGGTATGCTTATCATAATTGGACTGGTGGCTACAGCTCAAAACTGAACGAAATTTCATATTAGATTTTAATCTGTAGAAGGAGACATATCAATGTATGTGACAAACAGGAGTCCGTTTATATTTGAACTGGAAAATTCTCTATTAAATTCACTCTTGCAAACTATTCTCTCATCTGATGGTATTCACTACGTTTGATGATCGAAATTAACACAAAAAAAACAATCACAAACCTTTTTTCCACTGATATCACACACGAAACATTAACATTGGTTGTTATGGGAAACCTCTCTGTTTGTCCCCCCATCACCTGATTTTGACGTATCATCTTGCTGAACCATAGAGTGCTGACAGGGCTCTATTTCAAAAATAGTGAGTATACTTTATTCACCTTTATAAATTATCCCGGTTGGCCATGAAATTCTGACAAAATTCACCATGTATATATTGAAAATGTTAAGTTATTTTACTGTCAGATAACTACGCAACGTTGTTCTCTCTACATAGAGGTCGTAGTATTTACGTATTTATCAAAATGTTTATTTACTTTGGGAAAATAATGAATTTGAGAAAATATTATGTGAATTCAATAATTCCTAAGAAGTGGCGAATGTTGAAGAAACTTTTTTTCTCTGTTAACACAGAAAATAGTTCCCGTATATAAAAATGGTTAGAAGATTCAGTTATGCTATTTTCTGGTCCGGAAATCAAGAATCGAGTATTTAGATTTCACTGAAAAATAATAGATAGAGTAGTCCGTTACTTTGTGGTTGTTCATTCGAAAAAAAAATAGAAGAACTCGGATAACTCTGCAGTAAAACTTCTTAACGAACAGACAAACCTATATGGAATTCCCTATTTTTCGAAAAGCTCAAGGAATAAGTCTACAGAAGATATTCAAATATCTTGTTGCAGAACTTGAATTATTCCAGTATAAAAATGTAGGATTAATACAAAACCTGTGTCAGTTTAAAAGAACTAACTCAATTTACAAAGTTCTTGGGAATCTATGCGAACGATACACTGTCTACTCACATATGTCTAAACTGTTGGATAGCTTGTGATAAATTATTGATCCCAAATTATGAGGGGTTACTATCAGAATAAGCAGATTTCAATTCTACATAGCACTTTCTTATACTTCGACTCTGCTTTTTCAAAACTATCTTCGGCATTTCTAGTTTCCAACCATCATGATTATGTTGATATTGAGTTTAGAAATTGGCATTGCCATTTGGCAACGTCTCTGAAAATAATTTTGACATTGCGGATATTTCAGGAGTGCCAAACTGCGTCTGTTTTAAGTAAAAAAAAAACTAGATAGACCTTAATTATGGCTAACCGGGATAGTTCATAAAAGTGAATGGAGTATAGAATGAGAGTTCCAGAAACTACAGAAAGAAAGTTAAATTCGATGTGCCGATAAAAAATTATAAAATTTCATGAATTCTAATGAATTATTGTTAATTTGGATATTTAAAAATCATTAATGAGAATTTACTTCATAACTCGGACAGTTTTCTCTTTATATATGGTTTTTCCAATCGATCCCCTTTCTGTTATTCATGTAGAATTTATTGAAAGATTGAAAAAATAGCCAACAATTGGATTATCCTGAGATTCGATGAATTTGATTTGTCGAAGTTGATGATCCTCTCATGAACACCCACTACATTTCGGTCCAAATAGCTAGATCTGTCTCATTAAACTACACATCCGCAAAACTGAAAAATATTTTCTCGAAGAACATTTCTGCAGAAATATTCAAAAAATTGTGATTCGACATAGTACTTTTTTCCTAAGAATTCAAAAAACTCAGAAAACGTCGAGTTTTAACCCAGAGTTATATTGTTGTGAATGACACCGATAATCCTTTAAAGATATGCAACGATAAACTGGAACCATTCGAACCAAAATAGTAGTAGGCTGCTTTCGGGTTCACCGGAAGTTACACAAATCTGAAAATATTTTAGAATGGAAGTTAATTGTCGAAAACCCCCCACATCTCAACACAAAATTATGATTAGTTTCTCTATGAAAGTCAAAGTGATAAATCACCACTTATATGAAAGATTCCAATCAGAGGTATAATCGAATATTGAACTCAATTTTTTGTCCTTGAATGCTTTTATTTCTATCTTTTTTATTACAACTTCTTCATTTTTTCATTCGCATGTCTTCAGTAATTTCAACCACAAAACATCCAAATGCGATTTCAATCTCAAACAGACATCTGAACCCATTAACGAATTCCATTGTTTTCAGTCACTATTGTTGGAAATTTCTGATATTCATATTCCCTTGAGATTTGATTCCATACTAAGTAGTCCCCCAGTTTCTTGTTGTCGTTCTTTTATCATCTTCAATGGCAGACTTTATACCCTGTTTTACCACAGAGAATTATTTCCTTCTCGGGCCCCTTTGTGGTACAAATTGTAAGACAGACGAAAATGCTCCTTTTCCGCCGATAGGTATTAAGGATGCTAGTTTGAGTTTCCTATTCAGAGCGTTGTTTTGTTCGAATTCTCATCTCTAACTTTCTGGGATTACGATATTGACTTTGTCTGAGAATATTCCATTTGCTGAATACAAGGATGGTCCTTCGTAAGTCTATGGATTAACTTCAGAACTGAAGTTGAGATAAATATTCATTTTTGCGCGAATGGTCTAGGAAACAGCTTGCTATCGATTTGTCCAAATGTCTGTAATTTTCGAATTTTGAGCCGAAAATGGTCTCAAACGACTAGGTTGTACTAAACGATGACGAATCCGGTGTCAACATCGATTCTGTCCGGCCGTTCGTACGCAGGATTACTGGCGCACGGAGTTGCATTTTGAAATGCTAGGGTTGAATTGTATAATGGGCAAAACTGGTCGAATGATTTCGGAGTTGTAGCAATTCAAAGCTTTGAGGTTATTTCTCTGATATTTCGAGAACTACTGGAGCGATTGAGTTGGCAGTCAAATGGAACGTAAGGACTTAAAGAAAACTATTCCAATGATGATTAAACTTGGCAGTTAGCTTAGAAATGCTGATGGACAACTTTGTGCGAAATTTCTTTATGATCAGGTCATTAGAACAATTTGAAAAAACTTCCAATTTTTTTTCAAATATTCAATACTCTGTGATCTTCTGATCAAAATAGGTTTGTTCTTTGTAACTGCATGAACTACACTAACTACACAAACTCCACTGACTTCCAATTCTCAGTGCAGCGGAGTGTAGTCACAGATTACCAAATGAGTGGCCTTGGTGTAGTTCAATCTGTTGTATGATTCTCACAGAATACAAATATATGATAGATGATTTTACGCAAACCCAAGATGACAGAATTCTATGCCTCTTTTGTTTTCGCTATCACTTCGAGGTGATGCAGATTTGTCGTAAAGTTTTTTTAAAGTCATCACAGACAGAAATTCCATTTCAAATAACGATATGATGAAAATTTATTTCGTCCAAAAATATCCACACATAGAGAACAAAAGAAGTCCAACCAGTAACCAGAGACAACCACAGATGTCTATGATTATGAATTATAATAGACGACTTCGGCCCAAGTTGCCAACCCACAATTTTCTTCACAAATTTACTATCACTGGGGAACGGTAATTTCAGGACAAATTCGACGTAATAAGGTTCGCGTTATTTATAAATATCCGTAAAAGATGCCTCGGCTCCTCAAACAAGATCATTCCTTCCAAATATAGGTTTTTGTTAGGCTAAAATTTAAGTTGGGATGCCTGATTTCATAATAATAGTGTCAAGTTTATAAAAGATATGTTCCGCAAATCAACTTAGTTATTTCGGTTGCCGGTTTTCCTTTCTAGAAATATGAAATATTCGGTTGGTTCCTGAAAAAAAAGATTAATTACGGAATTTGATTGATGAAAAGGCAATCTTTCTGTCACCAGAACATAGACATATTAAGTCTATGCACCAGAACGACAATCAATGTTTTATGGTAACATATCCATAGCATAGAACAATTTTCATTTATCTCATGATCCATAGACCATACCTAGTAATTTTTCCATTGTTGATTGTTGTCTCTTCTATGTTCTATGGATTATACAGTAAATAAAGTTTGTTCTATGGCTCTATGCTATGGATATGTTACCATAGAGCATTGACTGTCGTTCTGGTGACAGAAAGAACGTTTTTTCATTCATCAAATTCCGTAATTAACCTTTTTTCAGGAACCAACCGAATATTTCATATTTACGGAAAGAAAAACCGGCAAACGAAATAAACAAGTTGATTTGCGGAACATATCCTATATAAATTTGACACTATTAACACGAAATCAGGAATGCCAACTCAAATTTCAGCCAATCAGAGATGATTTTAACAAAACCCTATATTTGGAAGGAATTATCTTGTTTGAGGAGCTGAGGCATTTTAAACTGATATTTATAAATAACGCGAACCTTATCATGTCGAATTTGTCCTGAAATTCCCGTTCCCCAGTGTTAGTAAATTTGTGAAGAAAATTGTGGGTGGCAACTTCACTTCAAGACCACTCAGATAATACTGACTGACTGATCTGGCGCAGAATGCAGATTGTTCATAAGATAATTTGTTGAGTCAACGTACCGACTTTGTTGAGCCTTTTGTGGTTCTCGTGAGTTCGCACCATCTGAGGTCGGCGCAGTCTTGGGGAAGATGTTTCGTCCCGGTGCCTAAGGTCGAATCATCAGATAGGCTGAATCCTCTGGCACAAGCCTATTACAACCGCAGAAGTGGCGTAGTGAGCGCTTATGCTATGCTGGAATCAAGTAGCTAGCGTGCGTCGGTCGGTGGCGCCATCATTTGGCGACTTTCCAGCCCAGTGATACTATTTGGCATCATCAGCATCAAGTGCTCCTTATAATCACTATATTCATATATATGCTTTTTTGCAGGTTTGCATTTCTTAATGCTAGCCTAAAAAGTAAATAGTCAACTTTCAAATATTATTACTTTCGAATTGTGCTATATAGACACTTCAGAAAAATCAGGGTATGTTATAATGCTTTAGTTCAATCAATAATTATTTTATCCAAGAAAATTGAAAGTGCAAAATACCCCACCACCCCCACAAACTCATGATTCCAGTTGGAATCACTGGCCTCCATACTTAACAGAAATGGTCTATTATATCGAATAAATAATTGAATATAATATTCCCGTTCCCGAGTGATAGTAAATTTGTGAAGAAAATTGTGGGTTGCAACTTGGGCCGAAGTCGTCTATTACGCATAACCATCACAGAAGATAACCTCACTCCATGCATTGCACACGTAATCTGTGACTACACTTACTGCCACTCACGGCAGTGCTTTTCTAGGTTTTTCATCATCAATAGACGAATGTGTCCCAACTGAATAGAATTTGCTGTCATTTGAACTTCGAATCCAACAATTCATTATTCGAAGGTTGAAAGCTGCTAACTTCACGTCGGTGATTTGCTGGAATTTGAACCTGCGCACCAAATTTCCTTCACATCAGGTCTCTTCTTGAATATTTCAATATTATTCCTGAACAATGGAAAGTGGAATATCAACATATAGCCACTTGATTTGATTAGAAAATACCGCTCAAATTCAAATGTGTAGAATATAATAGAGAAAAATTGCAAGTTGAAAAAATATGATAATTCGAAAATTTATAAATCAAGACATCAAGTTGCTCCGACAGAATATTTTTTCAAATTATTCACAGCTAGTTTTCCGTGGTATGTAATGGCTAACTGTGGAAAAGTTTCGAATATTGATTGAAAATTCGAGAATACAGAAAACAATCAGACAATGCAGAACAACACCAGAGGATGTAACAACAGTGGCGCTAAAAAAGTATTTCCCAGATGTAAGAAAAATAGGACGAAATAAAATGGTTTTTGATAATTCGCGCAGTTTCACAATTCCTCTATTCTCTGTCTACTCCTATACGACATGAAAGAAGATATCCCTTTACATTGAATTGAAACCATCCATTACATCTGCTTAGTATATCCCAAAATCACATTTTACCCATATTTTCTCACATCTAGAAACCTACAAATCACAATTCATTATTCGAAGTTTGAAAGCTGCTAACTTCACGTCGGTGCTTTGCTGGAATTTGAACCTGCGCACCAAATTTCCTTCACATCAGGTCTCTTCTTGAATATTTCAATATTATTCCTGAACAATGGAAAGTGGAATATCAACATATAGCCACTTGATTTGATTAGAAAATACCGCTCAAATTCAAATGTGTAGAATATAATAGAGAAAAATTGCAAGTTGAAAAAATATGATAATTCGAAAATTTATAAATCAAGACATCAAGTTGCTCCGACAGAATATTTTTTCAAATTATTCACAGCTAGTTTTCCGTGGTATGTAATGGCTAACTGTGGAAAAGTTTCGAATATTGATTGAAAATTCGAGAATACAGAAAACAATCAGACAATGCAGAACAACACCAGAGGATGTAACAACAGTGGCGCTAAAAAAGTATTTCCCAGATGTAAGAAAAATAGGACGAAATAAAATGGTTTTTGATAATTCGCGCAGTTTCACAATTCCTCTATTCTCTGTCTACTCCTATACGACATGAAAGAAGATATCCCTTTACATTGAATTGAAACCATCCATTACATCTGCTTAGTATATCCCAAAATCACATTTTACCCATATTTTCTCACATCTAGAAACCTACAAATCACCCGGTAAGACATCACGTGGATTGAATACAAACGTTGTCAACAATGGTACGAAGATTGACAGATTAATTTATAAACATGCGGGGGCAAATAATAATGCACAAAATAGCTTGGTTGCGTCACTGCACTTCAATAAATGGCCGGCTCATTGCTGTCGGTGTGTATGCTGGTTGATTGACACATAGGACAAGGCCGGCGCTACACTTTCCCTAATCAGGGTGAAGTGTTACAGGGTTGGATTTCGGAACAAAGAAATTATTGGATTTTCTTCCCTTAGCACGATGAACATCTGGTAAGTATAGTATTTTCTCTTGATCGATTTGTATTGAAAATATTAGCTCATTAACACCCCAAAATCACCGCGAAAAATTCTGCCCAAATTATTAATTTCCAATAAACAGAGGCATCTAGTCACAACGGGGCTCAGTTACATATAACTTTTTGTCCATTACCATTGAATAATATATACAGTCATTAATTAAGCCTGTGGATAAAAGGCGTTTATACTGAATATTATACGTTCCATGCATAGATCAAATGAAAGTTTGGACGTTTCTAGTAAGCTTGACAATTTCCAGTGAAACAAGTTTACTGTTCAGACAACTTATAGGTTGTTGAAAATGCAGAAGCATAGTATTGAACTCGCATATACTCCATTCACTTTTATAAACTATCCCGGTTGGCCATGACATTCTGACACATTTCACCGTGTATATTTTGAAAATGTTAGGTTATACTCTTTTTCCTGTCAGATAATTACACAACGTTGTCCTCTCTACATAGAGGTCATAGTAATTACGTATTTTTGAAAATGCGAATTTACTTTGGGAAAATAATGAATTTGAGAAAATCTTATGTGAATTCAATAATTTCAAAGACCTGGCGAATGTTGACAAAACTTTATTCACTGTTACCACTGGAAATATTTCACATTTATGAAAATGCTTGGAAGATTCAGTTATGCTTTTCTTTGTACGGAAATCAAGAATCGAGTGTTGAAATTTAACTATTCAAGATTAACTCGTTATTATCTTGGTAATGGTTTTCTCGGAAAGGCACAACCCATTTTCCTAAAATTATTGATATTGGAGCTCAATGAGCAAAATGAGTATTTGTTTGGTGATGATATGTACAGCCTGAAAGCAACCCATTCTCGGGATGATTTCGATACAAAGTATACTCCATTCACTTTCATAAACTATCCCGGTTGGCCACAATTTAGGTCTATCAAGTTTTTTCACTTAAAACTGACGCACGTTGACACCCGTGAAATATCGGCAATGTCAAAATAATTCTCAGAGACGTTGCCAAATGCTCAACATAATCATTACGCTCGGAAACTAAAAATGCCGAAGTTAGTTTTGAAGAAGCAGTGACATCAGTATCAGGAATAGTAACCCTGATAATTTGGAATCAATTATTCGTTACAAGCTATCCAACATTTTCGACGTATGTGCGTGAAAACCCAGTGTATCATTCACATAGATTCCCAATAACTTTGTAAATTGAGTTAGTTCTTTCCAGGCAACACAGGTTTCGTAGTACTACTGCATTTTCATACTGGAGTATTTCAAGACGTGCAACAAAGTGTTTGAATGTCTTCTGTAGACTTATTCCTTGAGAATTTCGACAAGTAGGGAATTCCATAGGTTTGTCTGTTCGTTTAGAAGTTTTACTGCAGGGTTATTCGAGTACTTTTATTTTTTTCGAATGAACTATCACAAAGTAATACACTTCCCTATCTATTATTCTTCAGTACAAATTCAACACTCGATTTTTGATTTCCGTACAAGAAAATATCATACCTGAATCTTCCAACCATGTTTATCTACGTGAATTATTTCCTGTGTTAACAGAGAAAAAAGTTTCTTCAATATTCGCCATTCTTTGGAATTACTGAATTCACATACTATTTTCTCAAATTCGTTATTGTCCCAAAGTAAAAAAATACGTTACTACTACGACCTCTATGTAGGGATGACAACGTTGTGTAGTTATCTGATAGGAAAATTACTATAACCTAACATTTTCAAAACATACACGGTGAAATGTTTCAGAATGTCATGGCCAACCGGGATAGTGAATGGAGTGTACTCAGCTCGTAAATTTAAGGTGTCAAAAACTTTCAGAATCTTACTTACAGTTCGATCATAAGTATATTATGATTCAAATATTACAGCGAGTGAAATTGAAGGAACCCTCTCGCCAGAAAACACATTTTTCCTGGAGCCCTCCCTGCAACGATTCCTAGGGGTCGCAAGTGACAGCACCGGCCTCTGGGAAAATATGTCAATCAGAGTGAGTAGTATTCTTATTTAGAGCATCTGTCGTCGTCCTCAAAGTCAACCGATGTCTTTTATTGTGCAACGACGTGTTAACTTTTTGCGAATGCATGTTTTGATAGAAGTCCATTGTTGAATCCGTGTTCTCTCGAATGGAATCGGATCAAAACACGGTTCATGTTATTGTGATTTATGTATGATTAGAAAGAGGCCACATACGTTGCAGAAGTTTCACATAAGAACGAAACATCTTTCGAAGAAATATTTTCAGGAATGCTAGTTTTGGGACATAAAGCAATTTTTGCGATTTCTTGAATTCCATTTCGATATTTTAGTATTCTTCAAGTGTGATTGTAGCTATCAATCAAATTAAGATCCACATATCATTCCAGGAATGTCAGAAGCATTGGCGCGCATGTTCAAATTCATGGGGAAAAATTTTGGAGAAGTTTTTCTTTTGAATTGTCTCAATCATACGATCATAACAAAATTTTGTACGATATTGGACATTCATCACAATATCGATCAGATTAACTGTTGCGAAATTTGTGAATTTGCCTAACAGCGGACCGTAAACACAATAATTTTCGAAAGGAACAACTCGATATTTCAAGGACCTTAATTACGAAGGCCGAATTCGTGGATGAGAGAAATCCACATTTTCATTGTCCCAAATTTCCAAAAATACAGATGAGATCGAATTGAAATCCAGTACTTCATGAAAAAATCACAATTCGAAGGTTCATACAAAATTTGATGAGGAGAATATGATAAGAAGATAATGTAATATTGAATATTCGAAAAAACAATTTTGGAATTTTTTTTCAAATCGTTCTAATCGAACGATCATCACGAAATTTTGCACAAAGTTGTCTTTCGGCATCCTCAAACTAGCTGCAGAGTTTCATTTTGATTGAATCAATATTTTTTGAGTTATACCGAAAAAATAACGATATCGAGAAGAAAACCACGAAGTTTTACATACTTGTTTCCAATATCTCCGAAACTAATAGTCGTATCAAATTTAAAATTTGGTACACTGCTGTGAAATATGGAGCTCAATGTATACACTGGATTGGTTTTTGAACGTGATGAACAGTTCACGAAAAAAAAAATTTTTTTTTTTTAAATTTTCGGTCGTAAAAGCTCCTCGGCGCTCGTAAAACGCGTAGCTCATAAAAGCCCCAAATCGCTTCCAGTGGACGGCCAGGCTTAAATGCTCCTTATAATCACTAGATGTCACTTATCACGTTCTTGTTGCTTATTCGTATTTCTAGACAGGGCACTAGTTGTATGGATATGATTCAATTCAATATTTCTGTTTTTGCGCTTTTGCAGGTTTGCATTTCTTAATGCTAGCCTAAAAAGTAAATAGTCAACTTTCAAATACTATTACTTTCGAATTGTGCTATATAAAGACTTCAGAAAAATCAGGGTATGTTATAATGCTTTAGTCCAATCAATCATCATTTTATTCTTGAGAATTGAAAGTACAAAATACCCCACCACCCCCACGTAGTCACGATTCCATTTGGAATCATTGGGCTTCATACTAAACAGAAATGGTCTATTATATCGAATAAATTATTGAATGTAATATTTATAGAAATATTATGATATTCATGGAAATATTATTATTTATATAGAAATATTGCTAAAAATGTATTGTTCATCAATTCAGGTCAAAGTGACGTGTTATGAGTTGACGGAAGTAGAAGAAAGACATCTCCTCCTACTTTTAGAAGTAGATATTTCGGATTTTTCGTTAGAAAACTCTGATGAAGAGGCAGATGTTGGTGATGAGGAACACAGACACTAAAGTGTCAGATATGACAAATTTGCACATTGGCCTAGACACTCAGAGACCAATGAACGAAAGCAGCATTGCAAATTTGGAATTGCAGCATACTCAAGGGTGCGGGGTATTAGATTCAATGTTGTCTTATCCCTAACAAAAGACATAAATGGTTTTTTATCGTTTCGTCCGAAGTGAAATCACATTTAATACGGTCAAATGAATGTTTATTCTGTTGACACAAAAAAAATTAAATTTCTTCGATATTTGTGTAACTCCCAATGATTCCATATGGCATCATGTGTCCTGTAAGGATCAGGTCACCCTTTAACATGAATTTATCACATATTTGTAACTATGGAGGGTATCTGAACTTTTGGTGGGTATAAATTTTTTTTTCGAAAATTGATAATTTGGGCTGTAAAGGGATTCTACGCCACCTACAAGCCAACGTACCCAGTTGGTTGGGACAAAGAATATTGTTCATGTACTGGATTCATTCCTATAATGACCTGTGAGAATCGAGAGGCAAAATCAGTATCGAAGCTGTCAATCGACGCCTGCTCATTGGGATAATGAAACTAAACATAAAATGAATTTTTATTTCAATGATTTTGTGCCAATGTACGGAAGGTTGATGAACAGCATTCGTTGATATTACGTTCAAAATTTCTTCCAGTGTTCAGGCGAAATAATTTGATTTCTTCATGTAAAGAAATTTGTGAATGAGTGAAATAATGTTGTTTCACACAGAGAAAAAGGATCTCTTAAATCAAACAAGATATATTCGTGAATTAAATAATCTTCCCCCAAGAGTAATAATTTAATTTCGACCAATATACTTCTATGTTCGACTCATTTCGTTGTTTGCCTGTTTACATGAATATTCTTGAATCGAATTCAGTTGAACCAAGACATACATACTTTTCTCTTCGGAAATCAATTTCAGCTAATCATAGTTCTCTTGGATCAACAATATCATTTCTTATTAAATGTGTTTTGATGACGGAGGCACGTACACGTGACCCCCTCGACCAATAAGCGGTATTACTGCTGAAGATGGAACGTAGAATAGCAGACGGCAGAACAAAGGGATATTTAGATAGGAAACAACGCTATGTCCGCCATAGTGAATAGTGAACAATTGCGTTTGTATTTTTGATGGTGCATTATGAATTTTGTATAAATGGAGAACAACTTATCAAGATCGAGGAAGATTTTCGGGAACAGAGTTTCGAAAGTCAAGAAGAAAAGTTCGGTTTTAAGAATATGTTTGGTTAATTGAAAAATGTTTGTATATGTGGGTGCATGCGTGAACTCCAGACTATACAATTTAATTTTATGTTTGGAAGTCGTGAGTATACATAGTAACTGGTCCAATTGTTACAACATACTTCTGCTCTTAGATGTTCGAAACCCTGTTCCCAAAAAACTTTCCTGTTGGAAGATGATCCTCCTTTCGCACCTTATTCATAAATGATATCTTCAAGAAGGATTATGAAAAGCTTTTTGAGATAGTGTATATTTTTTGTATTTGAGAGCCGCTAATTGCAGACATATTATATTCTCTTGATAAAAAATATTGAATTCTGATTAAATACAATAACGAGAAATCTTACATTCGTATCAAAGATACAGTATTTCAGAATAATAATATGAAACATATTTAACAAGCATATTCAGTAATTCTTGTCAATTTTCTCATTTGGATCAAACGTGATTCCGCTTGAATCAAGAGGATGATTATTCACATGGGTCAAGAGTATTTCATCGAAAAATCAAACTAATATTTGGTTGGACCTATTCAAGAGTACCATTCTCTTGAATCAATGCGGTTACAAATTGATATAAGAGAACCTTTTTTTCTGTGCAGAAAAATTCAATATGCAGAATAATTTTCAAAATTGTTCCTGAAAAATAGTTCATAGCGCATATTAGGTAGAGGTGCAAATTTTTCAAATTACGTTTTTGAATTTAATTTTAGTACCTCTGGTTCAGACAATCTATTAACCTCCAAAATAATTGAACACTTCCGAAAGTATCCTTCAATCAATTTATCATCTTATGTGTTTCCAAAAAGAGAATGTTCCCAAAAAATTATGTTTAATTCTCGCATTTATTCATTATTCTATTGGAGCCTTTTCCCTTCCCCTGATATTTTCCAACTTAATCTACAGAATCAATCAAAGCCTTCGGATATGCATTTCTTCCCTACAGCCAAACAATGAATGTTATAGTCGTTAGGCTCACACTATTATTCATATACACAGCAGTCCCGGTAGATAATCTCAGGGTGTTACGTCCAAATGACGTGTATATTGGAAAAATGGATTAGCCCTTGTGCGGAGAAGTGCCCCTGGGACAAACTATCGCCTAAAACACTCAGAGAGGTCTCGTGGGGAGCTTTTCACCCCTCATGGTGTGCATTTGGCGGGGTGTCTATTACTTTACACTGCACCAACAACTGTTATCTGCATGTACACATGTATAAAATTAATTTGGAGACACTCTGGATGGGTTAATTTGAATTTTCCTCATTTACATATGGGGATGGAATATTTTCCGCATTCTTTCTCGAACGTTTTTGTATGTTGTGATCATTGTGAGAGCAAGTGGCTGTACTTTTCTGTGTTGAATGTTGAAGGGAACGACTTGCAATCGTTTCTCCTAAATGTCTGTAATTTTCGAGTTTTTCCAGAAAATGGTCTCAAAAACTAGGTTGGACTCACTGACGACGAATCCAGTCCGGTTAGCCATCTGGCGAAGGAAAGATAACTGTTGAAACGAAAGGTCTACCGATTTGAACCTTTTAGAGTAGGTTGCGCATTAGGATGGTTAAATTAATGAGCCAATTCTTCTAAACGGTTTCGGAGTTATACACGTTTGGATTTTCAAGGTTAGAAGCTTAATATTTCGAGGACTTCTGATGGCATCGGATTGACAATTGACATTCAGTTGTAGAATACTGACGTGCAGCTTGTGCAATATTTTATTAGGATCGGAATGTAAGAACCTTAGGAACATTTTATGTTCTTTTTATCAAAATATCCATCAGATATCGATAATTTTCTTCTTTATGTAATAAATAACTCAAAACATACTTAGGCAGCCAATTCAGACATGCTCGCAATAGCTGCTGACGTTAGCTCATGCTACTCTAGAATTTCTTCCAGAATAATTAAATAATGCTCAGTCACTCTGGATAAAACTTGCTTACTCGTTGGCTTATGCAGATGAACAGCATTCTGCAATGTTGCGTGATAATCGCAATTTTAGAACAATTCGAAAAAAATCACAATTTACCTTCAAATATTTTATATTTTGTCACCTTCGAATATGTTTCTAAGGATATTTCTACAGAAACATTTAGCAGTCATTTTTCAATCAAGTACGGAATTTCAATTCTATTCAATCGGTTTTTCTAGAAACAGTTGGCGAATAAAATCGTCAATAGGATTATCTGCGAAATTCTTGGGTAGATTTTACTCATTCACGTGTTCGGCCTTCGAAATTTAGGTCCAGACCTACTTCACAAATATCTGGTTTCTGAGTTAGTTTGTTCGGAAGTTTGTGTATCTACGATAGGCCTTTAGGATTGCATCGAATTGAAATGAAGTACTTGATTTAATACGGAATAAATAGGCAACTTTATGGTACAATTAATAGAATCATTTCTTTGTTTTTCTGTTAATGACTGTGTTATTGTGTTGAATTTAATTTCATTCATTCTATTATCCTATGCTTCTAAGCAATGAAATTTGTTTTACAATATATTACATTATATATTTCAGAGCGATGTTGTATATTTGCAATCGGAATTGGGCTGAACTATAAATTTTAATATCTATGCCAAATTCAAGTTGAACATCTCAGTAGATGCTGATTGTATGAGAAAAAAAAATTTGAAAAATTCAAGATCTAACACCCTGTATTTCCGACACAAAACGTTTGCGGTCCTATCATGGTGGGACTCTTTTTTCTTGAATTTATGCAAGGAATCTCGCCTCTCCGTTTCTACCTCCATTAAAGCAGGACCCTGTATAATATGTGCAATACTGCCCCAGATAGCACACCATATCTCCAGTATATCCTCTCAATATCCTATTCGTGGCGTATGTCCCAGGACATTGGGAGGATATACGGGGAATGTACAATTGGGGATATCCCTACGATTTAGGATTCGTATATACCAAATATGTCCTCTAGTAGCTGCGAATGCTGCGATGCAATACACGTCAAATTTTCGGAATACGCCTTCGCGTAGATTGCTGGTTCAAAAACCAATAAGAGCCAGAATGTTTATGGGTTGGATCTATGTTGTATCATTTCATAACGAAAAATATCCAACTTGAGGTGTGAAATCGAATTATTCACTTTTTTTAATATATCTGGGTGCATATCTAAAAGCTGAGATCAATGAATATCATTTGTGGATTATGAAAAAATCAGAAATAATTAAATAATACAAGGAAATTCAATGTAGCAATGTGAATAATGTAATAATATATTATTAGATCATTGATTATCGATCACACAGATTAGGAAGTAATAAGTTCATATTACTTTATGTTCTGTGGTTCATAATCTATGATCGGTGAATCATGACATTTGACAGATTCTGTGTTGATCGATATTTTTTAATTTTTTTTGCTTTTTTTCTTGACTTGGAGTATTATTAATTATATAATTATGGGCATCACAAAACACATGAACTGATGAAATGGTATACTTTCCGTCTTCCGTCAGTGATTTTGTGCTATATTTTATACCCTGTGGTATGTAAGTATAAAATATTCATTAACTAGCTAACAAATATAACATAGGCGTCCAACGACAAAAAGGAGCAATTCAATACAAAAGCTTGAATCTCAAACTTGCAGGATTGAAACATACTTTGGAGCAGTCAGTACCACAGAATACAAATATATCAGTACAGTGAATGGAAAATGGAGGTGGTATGATTAATGGAATCGACACATCTGAAAATCCCATGAGTTCTTGCAATATAAATTAGTTGAATGATGTTCCATTATCCTATTATTCTTCAGAAAAAACTTTACCGAAGGCGACTTTAAGTAAACCATGATTGAAATTGTTTAACTACTCTTAGGTGAGTACAGCAGATATTTGTTCTATTTCATTAGCTAGATAGGCGATACATCACAATGCTGGAAATAAAACAATTAATGGAAGGTATACTAATAGGTATGCATTCAAACTTGTGGAGGGATACCCGAACACTTTCAGGTACCAACTGTTCCTGTTGGTTCAGGCTTCTATTTATTTTGGGGTATACAATTGTTTACGAAACTCATGAGCTGGTCGATGCAACTCAGCCAATCAGGAAATCGAAATCGAATTCAAAAGTGAACCAGAACTGGAATCGAAGCTCGATCAAAAACGCCTAGTTCATAAATTTAGTTCTGTTCCAATTAGCGTTTGGCCTCGCAATATAAAATCTGTATAGGACCTAACATAAAGATCAGAATACAACATGAAGTTGGTGTTGTTCATAGTTGATTTTTTGTGAACTCATGTTACCTTTGATTCTTTCTATTAATTTCACTGAATATTTTATTGCACTTTATATTATTTTATATCTTTATTCATTTCTAGCATCAAATACAGTGAGTGGAACAAATTGAACCAATGGAATGTGAAATAATGTATGCAACAAGCATTGCACACAAAATAATTCGAACATTTGTGAGTTGATCAGGTGCAGTTCGATAATACAGTATAATATGTGAAACTTTTTAGTTGATCAAAGTATGGTTAGGACTCTGATTACGCAGTGTCACATGATCCTGAGTATTGTGTTGGATATTGTACAAAATGTGAAGAAAATAAAACAAAACCTAAAGGAAGCCAAAAAAACAGCAAACGATGAAATATCAACCAATAGGCTGAAGGACTTTGGTTGATGCCATTTTCAGAGAGAATAAAGGACGGTATTATTATTATCATCAACTAATTATTATGATTCTTTGGATACAACCTTTCCAATGAAAAGCTTAGATCTGGAGACATTTAAGATTTTTTTTTAAGTGACAAGCAAATTTTTCATCTAGTTGTGGGTTCAATTAATAGTTTGTAGTTTGTACATCAAGTGATTCAAATGAATTCCTGAGTGGAAAGTTCAACCTATGAGCCCGAAGTTTCAATTCATTTTGATGAGGATTTAAATGATAATTTCTTCTCAGAAAAAAAGTATTTTAGGATATGAGATTAAATGTATTGCTTTGATTAATGGTTGCTAGGTCACTGAGTATTTGATTGTCATCTTACCCCTGATGCTATGGGTTGAATAATGTCCTTTTAAATGGTCAAAATGGGATAACATGAATCAATTTCAGGCGATGGACCTTAAGCTCTGCTTATCGTTCGGTTATCCAAACTGACTTATAGCAAGAGGATAATCTGTCAAATTGGATAACCGTAACTATAATCAATTTCAAGCGATGGACCAAAAGCTCTGGTTATAGTTACGGTTATCCAAACTGACATAGGTGATGGATAATCTTTCAATTTGGATAACCGTAACTATAACCGGAGCTTTTGGTCCATCGCTTGAAATCACATTTTGTGTTGATAAGTACTTACAACTGTCTGAATGTCATTTGTTATAATGTTAATGTAACTTGCTGACTATTTATTTTAGGCCAAAGAGATTGCACAATGCGGAAGAACAATAGTTATGAATTTGTAGGGGAGGGCAATGACTACCCCAATCAGTGACAACGGCAATGCAGTTTAACTGGCGAAGAAAAAGAGGAAATTTGGGAGATTGTATATTACAAAATTGATAAATGGTAAGCAAAATAAGTCTGCAATTTATTGTTTCAATTTATATATTTTGTTTCAGACGCTGATGAAATTGCGAAAGTTTCTACACTGAGAAAGACGGAAAGATCTAATGTTGGCTGGCTAGAGAGATGTAAGAAGATGATTGAACCCTGTGATAGGTTGAGAAATATGTAATATTCCTTTTTTTTTGTAGGCTTTCTTTTAGAATAAAAATTATTGAAATTACGTACATTGCTTTAGCCTAATGACCCTGTAATGTGAAACTCCCCCTCCCTCTTTTCTAAATTAGGGATGTCCTATAGTCAACTTGGAACTATTTCCCTAGAATATATGTGTAGACCGCTGGGGGAGTTCCCACTTTTCTAAATAAGTCATCCTCAGGATGTCCTCTTGATAGCTTATGGTCTGTGGAGTATATCCTCCGGATATACAAAAACACCACCTGGGGGATTCCCACTTAGTAACATTCTATATCCTAAGGATATCCTGAGGATAATGTATAGACGAATTCGGATTTCCCTGGGATATACTGATATCTCTGCTCGATATCCCAAAAACATCCTCAGGATCTTATTGTGCTATCTGGGGCTATGTTCCAAGGGTCCCTAGAAATTATTCGTGCATGAAAAGATTTTTCAAGTTTCAATCAGTTATATTGGACTTATTGAATGAATGTCCGGGCAACTATTTCAAAACATTTCTTCATTGAATTTTTGCGCTCGACGCTCATTCAGGGCTCTATCATATCATGTATCTATATAGAAATTTACCCAAGACGTAAAACTCCTAGATCCGGCTCTGACCTGCATATGCGGTGAAAAAATCGATAAAGTTGGCCTTTAATTGCTTCATGAAGTTGTCAAACTTCTTTTAATAATTTCACATGGAAAATCTCAGATAACAAGCTCTCTATTCCCAAGACGTATGGTATACAAGTGATTTGGGTACACATTTTTCAAGAGAAGGTGAGCTTAAAACGATTTCTGGTTTGTCTATAATGTATGATTCATACAAATATTTTTTCTATTATATTATAATATATTCGTTGTTATTGAGCACTATTATTCTTTCTATTTCATCAAGAAAGGCATATCAAGTATTTTTCTTTATTTGGTTGTTGAATAATGAATGGATACAATCATTGTTATGAGTGGAGTTCCACCATTATTCGAATATTTAAATGAGAATATCTCACATTGTTCCTTATACTTACTCTTTATTCAAGAGGTCATATTTATCCCTTATCACAAGCGTCGATACTTTTGAGCGCTTTCATAGTTGGGCATCTATTCATCGAAAAAATTACCTAGCAAAGAACTCAATTTCTTCAAAACCGGTATTAACTACTTAAACGTAAACAGATGTCGAAGCTTTGTTAATGATCTAACTAACTATTTACATCATGAACAAAATGTATTCCAGTATATTTGGTATAACAATAAGATGGCTTTTCTACAAACTGAGGCATCTAACACGGTTTTTCCCTATATTGATTAAAAAATTATTCCTGTTTAGAACTCTGAACTTTTATTCTTTGCATCCATAATCCTGTTTAAAAGCTATTTCGCCTCAATTCCAATTCGTCTTATTTGCATGATTGCAATAATGCTGGATTTTCCATGAAGGCTCAATAGATTAAGATTTCCCAACTGAATTGAGCTCAATTCTTTAATTATACTTGAATAAAATTTCACACAAACCAACTATATATCATATCTTAACCAAGTAAACTTGATCTCAATATTGCATTAGATCTCTATTCAAGGAGATAATAAGAAAATCAATCACGAATGCGACTCTCATTGTTGAGTTCCGAAATTTACCTACGCTTATCTAATTTTTCCATGTAAATTTTTCCGGAAGTCACAAGCAAGTTCTAGACGAACGTGAGCAAAAATGCTGTCGACAAATACAATTTACAGAATCGAAATTTAAAGAGCAGGCTGGTAGCTTAATCACGAAGTGGGAATTCAAGAAGGGTCGAAGAAATCCAAAGATTCCTATATTTTTAACCTTATTCTGTATTGGATTCTTGTTAATGTCTATCTACTACGTACGTCAGTTTTGAAGGTAATTGAGATTTCTCTGTGATTTCTCTCTGTGAATCGGAACTGTTTTTAGCTCTGAAAAAGAGATAATCTTGTCACCAAAATGTTGGACGAAGAAACTAACGAGGAGCAGAATATGTCTGATTCCTGATTTGTTGTTTGATCTAATATATCAAAAAGGGGTATGATATATAGGTAAGTTGAACTTATTATAAATTTCAAATACTCGTTTCTTGTCTATACCAGAACTCCAGTCTCTAGAACTCCTTCGACAACAACCAAAACTTCCGAAGAACAAATATGCCAGTGAAATCTGGGATTATAACGCCCCCTACCCTATGATTTCACAGCAGGAGCGCCAAACTTAATTAACAAGACATTATAAGTTTAGAGCCGTTCCAGAGATGGCGCGGCTGCAAATCAGATATTCGGCAGCTTGTTTAATAGTTATCCAATTATGATTAAAAGGTTACAAAGAGTGTATTAATTATTTCACTGGGGTAAGAACGAGAACCCCTCGATATTGAGGATTTGGATCGAGTTTTATTTTAGTAATCCCGCTAGAAAAGTGATGAGATGGAAGATTAGCAGAGGGAGGGGGTTGGGGGTAAGCAGGAAGCTCTCGGACGAACTTCGGAAAATGCAAATCCCTGTTGGAGTTGGAGTGAAAGTTGTCAGAATTTCAATATTCGGTATCAGACGAATTTATTCTGCACGATGTCCGGATAAACCCGCAATTTTTTCCGTCGAAAAGGTGATAATGAGATGTTTGCATCAATACTGAGCTGATCTGGGCTTTTATCAACCCTAAATTCATGGGTAGTAGCCCAAACGAGTGTTACGCCTATGAAAAATCATGGAACTAACAGCATAATGTCAATCAAAAATATCTGTGGTCTTATCTATTTTTCGGTGGTTTGAAAATGACAGAATGACTTCAGGGAGATAACCATATAAATATTCAACTCTCTGGGCATATTCAACTCTGTGGGCATGGCTTACGGGTTAATTTCTGAAGATTTGAATGCGGATAAGATATGGATTGAGAGGTCGAGAGAGAGAGAGAGATGGAACTAGTTCGGGCAGACCCTAGACAACATACTTGGTAATCGAGAATGATCTCACTTGTATAATATGACATAGAACTAGCGATAAATTCGAGCATTCACTAATTCAAATAATTAATAACAATAACTAATTAATTACTTTTTCTCTTTGAAATTTTCTTGGGCAGCCGGTGTCAGAACGGTTTAGAACCATAGACATATTGAACTCAGAGTTGAAATTACACATTTTTCCCATTTTTATATCTCCTCGTACAATTGAAGGCACAACAAGAATTCATCGTTGTTCACTTAACAATTAATCCGATTCGAAAGGAAAGAACTCAAAAAGCTTATGACAACAAAAATAACACGAAAATTATAACTTTTATGCAGTCTCTATAACATAATAAAAAAAGTCCAAAAAGCACTGCCGTGAAGGCAGCAACTTTTGCGCACATGTTCAATGTAGATGACCGCTTCAGCAACGAATTTGAACGTGCGCGCAAAAGCTGCTGCCTTCACGGCAGTGCTTTTTGAAATTTTTTTCTGATAAATTACTGGACTTCAATTCGATCATATCTGTATTTTTCGACATATTGTAAAAATAAGATTTTGAATGGGTATATCTACGGAATCATTGGGCGGATTTTACCCATTCACGAATTCGAACTTCGTAATTAAGCCCCAAACCTACTCTACAAATATCGAGTTTCTAAGTCGTTTCTTCCGGAAGTTATTGTGTTTACGGTCAGCCTGACGGCCGACTGCGTAAACACAATAACTTCCGAAAGAAACAACTTAGAAACTCGATATTTGTAGAGAAGGTTTGGACCTTAATTACGAAGGCCGAATTCGTGAATGGGTAAAATCCACCCAATGATTCCGTAGATATACCCAATCAAAATTTTATTTTTCCAATATTTCCAAAAATACAGATCAGATCGAATTGAAATCCAGTACTTCATCGAAAATAACAATTCGAAGTTTCATACAGAATTTAATGAGGATGATATGATGAGAAAATCATAGAAATTTTTTTTTTCGAATTGTTCTAATAACACGATTATCACGAAATTTTGCATAAAGTTGTCTTTCAGCATCTTGAAACTAGCTGTGAAGTTTAATCAGGACTGAATCAGTATTTCTCGAGTATTACCGAAAAAATCAACGATATCGAGAAGAAAACCTCGAAATTTGACATATTTTTTCCCGATATCTCCAAAACTTATGATCGTATCGAACTGAAATTTAGTACACTGCTGTGAAATTAGAAGGTCAAAGTGTGAGTAAAATTTTTTTTGGATATGATCAATGGTTTTCGGCAATTTAAAATTTACTGACAATATGATCTTGCCGAAATTTGTCTCAAAGTTGCGCGTCGTTATACTCCACCAAACTGCCAAGTTTGAATCCAATCGCTTGAGTAGTTTCTGAAATAAAAAATAAATAACTTCAAAACTTCAAGTGCCTATAACTCCGAAACTATTCGACCGATTTGGCCCATTAACGAACTTAACCGCGGCATTCTGATGCGCAACCTATCCTGAAAGTTTCAAGTAGCTAGCTTGCTTCTGTCGACAGTTATCGTGTCTACGGACGGCCGGCCGGTCGGCCGGACAGAATCAATTTTGACACCGGATTCGTCATCAGTGAGTCCAACCTAGTCGATTGAGACCATTTTCGGCTCAATCATCCAAAATAACAGACATTTGGACAAAACGATAGCACGCTGTTCCCCTAGAACATGCGCGCAAAAATGGAATAACACCAAATCTGTTCTGAAATATTGCCGAAAATACAAATATAACTTTCAAAACTTTTGTAAAAAATGTGTTTCAAACAAAGACTTTCAAACTGATCTGTCTCATCTTTACCGTATACTATGGTTTGCCCGAATTAGTTCCACTCTTTCAAGGCCGCAGTTCCTGTCTCTCTAAGCCATGTACATTCATAGTTTTATATGTCTATGAGGATTACCAAGGGCTGGAGGCGGCACCGCAATGTAAACGGAGGTTTGTAAACTAGGGAGGTGCCTGTTATATTTTTACGAGCTTGTTCTGGGGAACAGCGCGTTGTCATTTCGTCGCGATGTCTGTAATTTTCGAATTTTGAGCCGAAATTGGTCTTAAACGACTAGGTTGGGCTCACTGATGCAGAATCCGTGGCCGAAATTGATTCTGTCCGTCCGGCCGTGTGCGCCATTAATGGGTCAAATCTGTCGAATGGCTACAGCCATTTGAAATTTCGATTTTTCAATAACTCGAAAATTATTTACCTGATCGAAATGAAGCTTGTTTGCAAGATGAACAGTGTCAATGAGAAGAATTATCCAGAAAAAATTCGGAAAAAAAATCATTTTTTCTTGAAAATTTTTATATTTCATTGAAATTTCACTGAAACTTTCAAGTCACCATTTCGAAATGTGAACAAGCGCGTACAACCTGCTGACTTCACGTCAGTGCTTTTCTAGTTTTTTACTTAGTAGCATTGTTCATCGACGCCATTTTGGACGGTGTTATATTTCACAAAGATACATGAGATTTTTACAAGATGTGTTTTGGCAAACTCAGCGATCTTCCTTTGGTCAATTATGTAAACTTGAACGAGGTAAACTGAAGTAGATATTTGCAAGATTTCAACCGCTTACCACATGTTTTGAGGAAACTTTCATTCTGAAAATCATGTATTTATAATGGATCTTATTATTCATGATGATTTGTACTTCTGAATGAACGGATATATCTGTGTTTTATGTCTCAATAGGATGCTCATTACATTCTGAGAATTGATTAAAATTGAATATAGGTACTTCAATTGAAGAACTATTGTTTATAGTTTGATAAGGGGTAACATTCCACTGCGACCTTAAGGTCTACTATGCACCCCCGTCAAAGCTGATTTCGCTCTGCGCTACCTAGAGCTCGCCCTCCAGCTCTAGAGCTCTTATGACCTCCAATATCTAAAAGGGCTACAAGGAGTGTAAGTTCACATTCCTCCCATAATTCTCCTGTACAAGACATTCCTTGTGCAATGGCAAGGCATTCTGTGACCAGATGAAAAGGAGTTTCTTCCTCTTCGTAACAGAATCTGCAGTCATCAGTTTCTGATAAGCCCAGTCTCTTCAAATTGTTCTAAATGAAATCCAAATAATTTTTGGACCTTGCAGTTTCGAAGTTCCGAACGAACTTTTGAGAATGATCCAGTCCTGGAGAATTCCTCCAAAGTGCTTTCCTTTTTTTTTCTTCCTTCTCCAAAAACTCTTTCTTATAGGTATATTTACCTATACCACAGAAAGATTCAAGGCCAGTGGGTAGCGTTTGTGCTTCTTTTCTGGCTAGAGTCTCAGCCTGTTCATTTCCTTTGAACCCTGAGTGCCCAAGATCCCAGACTAAGGAAACCTTGTTGTTCTTGCTCACTTCATTGAGTTTCCTTCGGCACTCCCATGTCAGCTTTGAGTCGATGACATAGGAGTTCAGTGCTTTGATAGCAGCCTGACTATCAGAATGGATCACTATGTCATACTCTTGATAGTTCCTTCCAGGTGTATGTCTATGCATCGTTCGATTGCCAGTATTTCTGCCTGAAACACAGTCGAGTAGGAGCCTAGCGATATTGTACATTTAGTTCTAATTTGTCACCTAGAAAATGCAACATTGAGGTTAATTTCTTTCAAGTCGCTCTCCAGAAAGGCCTGCCTCCTTCAGTTTCTCACTCCATGGCAACTAAATTGTCGAATAGTTTTTGTTTGGTCCTGAATTCAACACTTGTTTTTGTCACTTAATAAATGCAACATCCAGATAGTTTTATTCAATGATACCCTATCCAAAATCAGCCCCCTGGACCTTTTCATCAAACGTTTTTCAGTTTATTATCAAATAGTTTTTGTTCCATCCTGTATAAAACATATTCGTTGGTTTCTCTTCTTCTTTGCAATTGAATCTTAGAATTATTCTTGTTTGGCCTGAATAAAATTCTCTTCTGGCCAACATTCTTTCACAACCTCCTTTTGCGCGCATGTTCTGGGGAACAGCGTGCTATCGTTTTATCTAAATATCTGTAATTTTGGAATTCTGAGTCGAAAATGGTCCAAACGACTAGGTTGAACTCACTGATGACGAATCCGGTGTACGGAGAATCCTATCGACCTGATGAAACTTTCAGGGTAGGTTGCATCCCAAAATGCGACGGTTGAGTTCGTCAATGGCCGTAATTGGCCAAGTTGGAGCCTTTTGATATTTTGAGGTTATTTCCGTGATAAATTGAAAACTACGGAAACCATTGGATCGAAACTTGGCAATTAAATGGGATATAATGGTGCGAAACTTTTTGCGAAATTTTGTTCATTATATTTCGAAAACAAGTTTCCGCATGCGCGCAAAAGCTTTTTTTTGTTTTCTCAGTACCTGATGTACCAAAGTGGGTCAAAAATACACTCGATTGTGAACTCATTTATCCTTTACAAACCTCAAGTGAAATTAAAACTTGAATCAAACACTTCATGGAACATGTATTATGAGCTCGTAACTTATATATATATATATATATATATAAAATATAAAATATAAGTTTATTGAAGAAGGAAAAATATTGACATGTTTACATTAGCGCTTTAATGCGCTACTATTCTCAGAAAACTGGAATACCTCTCGAAAAATATAGAGAAACCTCCGTAACGCGTTCTAACAACACGGAGGCAACAAAGCCCCCGCAAACACTCTACATTGTAAAACTTTCCTGTTATATATGCATTCAGAATTTGTAGGGCTCTCAATCTCTCGCTTTATATGCGAAATTCAAATATGGCGCTATATACCGTCGTCCCATACACGCCCGAGAAGTTCCCGGCAAACTTATGTCGCATAATCGACCGAGTTGTCTTCGAAAGTTGTGCCTGTTTTTCCCGGGTTGTTTGTTTATGTCTTTCTTGTTTTAGCGCCAGTTCTTGACGGAATCTATTCAGTCGAGGGCTTTGTTGAATATATCTCATTTTCTTCGAGGCAGCCCCACCCCTCGGCTCGGTATTATTCAGAGCGAGGTTTTGTGAAAATTGATTTTGTTGGCACTCGGGTTATGTTCGTTTCTCGAGAAGTTATATCTCTGTTCGGAAGCAGGGGGATGAATTGGAAAATCAGCGGGAAACCATGGAAAATCTATTGTTCCGATTTAAATTCCAAACTGATTTATTTCCATGATTTTCCTCATAAACTTTGTTTTGTGAATCAAAATAAAACAATGAATCTAGATGAAACTGATTCAAATTTATTTGTTTATCAAAAAAGTAAGGTAAGGCAATTATGCATGGCAACTGATATCACATAAAAGTCGACCAAGAACACGGATACTGATGTCGATTTTTTCATCAGTTTTCAATCAGTTTCTGACCGAATGGTGGCCTTATTTCTTTGATCACTTCACGAATGTTGAGTATTAAGGCTTTCAATCGATACAATTTGCTCCGTATAGTCTCCAATATAACAGCATAAAGAATAGTTCAGCCGAGTTGAATCGCAAAATCAAGCTACTCATTTAAATTTCGTAAAATTATGCGGTCGGGAAATTTGGTTTAAAATAATTTCATTGTTTCGGTGTCTTTCGTTGACTTGGTGATATCTGGATCTTCCAAAATAGGCTATAATGGATCTATCGATATAGTAATCCATTGACATTTACAGTCCAATTCTCGAAGAAAATCCACACCTTCAGACCACTTAGCGCGCCATTACTGTGACATACTCAGCATTTAATAAAGGTTTCTCAACAATATGTCTTGGATTTTCAGAAGCCCAATTTTGACTATATTGCTTGTTTACATGGCCTGACAAATGAAAATGGGGTTCGTCTGAAATTTTTTTCTTCTGAAGCGGCGACATGAATGATCTTCGAGCTTTCATTGTTGCACCATTTGCGCCATAGGGTTGTTGTGGATAACCCTAATTTTAGAGAACAACGAGGAATTGACAAATTCAGATTTTCTTGAACACTGGTTCACTGTTGCAATGTTTCCACGTGAACGACCCGGTCGAATACGCGCCCCGGTGTTGGCACATTATGAACCTAGCCTGTCGAATCAAAATTATTGACCAAATTCCAAATAGCGGTCTCAGGAGGACGATTATGTTGACAGAAAATATTCAGAATGTAACGAAATGTAACATTTACAGATTCACCATTTTCATAGGCAATTTTTATATTTTGAGTAAGTATTTTAAGTGGAATTGAATTCATTGTGATAATTGCTCAAGATTCCACTATAAACATGACAATTATATTTCTTACATAGTAAATATGACACATAAATAAATGTCAAAACTGTCACGTAACTACTCATGTGGTCATAGTGCAAAACGAAATTCTTATTCATTTCAATATATATTGTGCATTATGGGAGAAATTCGCATGAATTCGCATGTGAATTTGAATATTCATTGATATGCCTCAAATATTCGTCGTTTGTTGTTCGATAAATAGAATTATTAATATATTTTATCTTAAATGTTCATATACTTGAAATTGATATGGTTTTTGTAGAAAAAAGTTTATCGGCACACAAAACGAATATACCTGCAAATAATGAACATATTGACTCGAAAATTAATATATTTACAAAACCAGTTTTTTCCCAAACGTCGCCTTATAGGTAACCATATAGTATGTGAGTGCACGATCGACGTTGCGCTAAGTCATGATATTGAGGAACTTGAAAAAACACTTAATAACCTCTTCAAAAAGAATTGAAATCTATGATCAGATATAACATTTGAAGAAATTTTCTTTAACATTTTGTGCCAAAGTCAATTTTTAGGACCTGAAATGTGTTCTTGTATATAGCAGCAACATTGTGAATAGTATATTTTGCCAATGAACAGTCGAATCACAAAAATCTTTCAATAAAAATCTCAATGAAACATTTGTAATATAAAGGAGATAATAATGAATGCACTTTGCTTGAGCCAAGTGTATTCATCATTACCCTATTTAGATTGGCGCATGTCCCTATAAACAGGGGTGCATTTTTTGTGCCTTGTTTATTGCCTCGATAAATATTGTTTTTCATCATTTCAAATTATAGTTCTTTGTAGAATTGAATTTGAACGTCAAGTTTATTAATCTTTGTACCTTTGAAGTGTTCTCTTTCAATTTGTCAATCAGAAATGGTATTGTCAGAAACGCAACATTTCGAAGTCTTGATTTCGCTGGGATGTGGGGATAAAATGAAAATTGAAAGTGAAGTGTGTACTTCATTTAATGCAAAATAATCAGAAAATCAAATTTGCCAAGCTTCTGTTGGCAACATTTTCCACAAGTTTGAAGAACATGGAACAGTAAAGAACTTGTCCAGAAGTGGTGGGCCACGTGTTTTAGACGAGGATCTAAAGTTAGACGTTGCCTTTTCTCTGCAGGAAGATCCCCATATATCAAGGGTTTAATTAGGCCAAAATCATGCTGCGGCTAGACGTACCATTGAGAGTTTTTTGAAAGCAGAACAATATTACCCTTATAAGGTGCTCTCTTCCAAGAGCATCTGAAAGATGACAATGACGGGCGTTTGGAATTCTATGAGGAAATGATGAGGCGCTGTGACGAGAATATGGATTGGGTTTCCACTCAATATACTCTTTTCGGATGAAGCTACCTCTTATTTGAATGGAGTGTTTAACAGGCTCAATTATCGTTTCTGGAGTACGGAAAACCCACACTGGATATGTGAAGCTCATACGCAGCATCCTCAGAAAGTAAATATATGGGCAGGTATCATTAACAACAGAATATGAGGGCCATACTTTTTTGTAGAAAATCTTACAGCTGAACGCTACTTAGACATTTTAAGGTTTGACTTGGTCCCTGCTCTAGCTGTTCTGTTTCCCAATGAAGTAGATCCAGATATCCCTATTGAAACCATTTGGTTTCAATAGGACGGCGCTCCTTCACATTTTGGGGTTAATGTCAGAGGATTCTGGATCAAATATTTGCAGAAAGCTGGATTGGACGACGTGGTAGAATTGAATGGCCACCCAGACCCCCCGTCTGAACTCCACACTAGATTACCTCCTCTGAGAATGTCTTGGATACTATGTTTACCAAAACAGGCCGGCAAATATTCAAGATCTAAAAAATTAGAGTGGAAATAAATAACATACCAGCTGAGACCATTCGGAATTCCATTGAATAGTTTTACCATCGTCTGGGAGCATGCCAAGTAGAGGGTGGAGAGCATTTTCAGCATCTACTATGTTAAATTCACTCGTAGATAGCGCATTAGAAGGTATAAATATTTTTTTTGATTTTAAAAGAGTTTTGTCTCATTCCCTCATAACCACATAAGTAAAATGAAAAAATATATGATGCTAAGATTCCATCTGGCACTAGCTTTTTAACGAACCTATACACGACATATGTTTGCATTCGGAAAAAACCTTAGGTGGGGTTGCAGCTAAGGGTTTCACGAAAAATATTTCATTTTATTGCCAAAAAATACGTTCAATTAAAAGAAAAATCCCATGTTTCAGCTTTCTGTTTCTAAGACAAATATTCAAAAAATATTAATTTTATCAAGGACTTTCGCGCAACTCTGTATATTTGAAGGAATAATAAGATTATAACAATTGCACTTCACTTAAGCCAATTGTATTACATTATTCGGATAAGTCTTTTGGTCTGTGGTTTGACATGATGTGAGAAATATATTGAAAACATTCAGACCTAGATATTTTACAATAAATCTGAATTTTAATATGGAACAATGACATCATATTGTACACCATTGCTGGATACCTTCATATAAATAACTGAATACCTATCTTATTTCATATAAAAAAAAACATTCAAAAAACAACAAGAGATCTTTCATAGTTCTGACATACTCAAGTTCTGATACTGATAATCGGA
This sequence comes from Myrrha octodecimguttata, assembly GCA_958510865.1. Lineage (NCBI taxonomy): Eukaryota > Metazoa > Arthropoda > Insecta > Coleoptera > Coccinellidae > Myrrha > Myrrha octodecimguttata. Next base: position 35,596,995 of record OY294056.1, read on the forward strand.
TTCCGGTTTTTCCTCAGGTAATGAAGATGGCATATCCTCTCCACTCTATCTGTGACGAGTTTTGTTGATGAGACTCAGAATTCTCTCCGAACTTGGGTATTCCAAAAAATTCGATAGATGCTCTGGTTTCTTTCTTTCTGTATATCCCTTTAGTCGATTTGGCGTTTTTTTTACGACACCTTTTTATTCGAGCCATTTTTGGAATTAAACAATCAGATATGAATATTGTATGACGTTTGTTTACATTCACACTGAACCACAGAATGAGAAAAATATGCGTCACAATTCTTAATGATGCTTTTCCATAGAATTCGAGTTCTGAAAACATAACACCTTGAGTATGGTCCATAGAAACTAGGCGATGTGGAACATGCTATTTGACATGATGGGCGCGTTTTTTAATTCACCAAACTGGTGTTGTTGTGGTGGAGTGTGGTGGACATATAGCATAAGTAGTGGATGTTGGACTAGATAATTTGACATTTACGTCATTCAAACAACAATAAAAAACGATTTGGTGGATCCATCACACTTCCACCACACCATTTTGGTGAATTAAAAAACTCGGCCGATGTAAGTAAAACATGGTGTGCTCATCTGCTCATCTGTGAGAGTATTTACCAATGATGACGTAATTTTTTCAGTCAAATTCAAAGCACAGAATACATATTTCCTTGTATTTTAATCTTGCTGACGTCACTTTTCTTTCAGATGAGCACACCATAATCGATTTCAAGCGATGGACCAAAAGCTCCGGATATAGTTGCGGTTATCCAAACTGACATATAGGCAAAGGATCATCTGTCAATATGGATAACCGTAACTATAACCGGAGATTTTGGTTCATCGCTTGAAATTGATTCATGTTATTTACATCATGCTTTTTGGGTTATTCAATCAAAAATGAATTGATATAATTCGTTATTGACCAGGAAAAAATAAGTTCATGGATACATGAAATATCAATTCTAGCTGCACCCTTGTATTTCATGTGAAATTTCGATTTCGATAATATAATGAATTGTGCGGAAATTGTGGTGACAGTTGTAACGGAAAAATTGAGTTCATTACATGCACGATGTAATATAATTTTATAAATTATAATACTGAGTATGTATGGTGCTCTTTCATATCATAGCTGTCAGAAAGTTTTTAGATATGAACATCCTTAACCTGTGGATTGGTCGTAGGGATCCTTCAAAACGGACGGCCAGAACTCCAGATCTGCATCCTCTAGACTTTTTTTTTGTTGGGCCACTCAAAATTCGTGAATGAGTAAAATCCACCCAATGATTCTGCAGATATACCCATTCAAAATCTTCCAATATTTCCAAAAATACTGATTTGATAGAATTAAAATCCAGTTCTTCGAAAAATGATAGCTCGAAGGTTCATACCATGATGTGAGCAAAACATGGTGTGCTCATCTGCTCATCTGTGATCGTATGATTACGTCACTTTTCTCATTCAAATTCAAAGCACAGAATATATATTTCCTTATATTTAAACTAGCTGACGTAACTTTTTCTTCAGATCAGCACACCATGTTTTTTACATCATGGTTCATATGGAATTCCATTCCGTTTCATCATGATTGAATCAGTATTTCTCGAGTTATTCCGACGATATCAAGAACTATCTGCAATGCAATCGCTGCAGTTATATCAGGAAACAACCTCAAAATTTCAACTGGCTATAACTGATAATTCATGAAAATTTCAACTGTGAAACACGTAAATTGAGAGCTCCGTTGTCAACTCCAAAATTCCTGGTTTGCAGTGAATATTCTCTGGTGAAATTTGTGTGGGTGTTTACGCAAGGTATTTATATTTTATCGAGGCATTTTTGTCGACATTTGATTGCTGGAAAAGTCTCTAACAATTCACGGCAATTCCTAATTTTTGAATCGAAAATATCAAGAATCGATATCTCATTGTCAACATCTGTAGCAGTGTCACAAACAATCGTATGTGCAAGCCGATTATCTCTGTTATCGAGTGAACTAAAGGATACCATACTCCTTCGGATTTCTGAGTTGAAACCTACTGAATCGTAACAATGCCCATTTGCACTACATGCTCGAAAAATGTATCCTCTAAGGATAAGGTCATCTGTGCCAACTGCTCCAGTTCTTTCCATGGGTCATGCGTTAATCTCTCCCCGCAAGACATCAAATTCATCGGAGATTCCAGTGGAAAGTTCACCTGCCAAACGTGCATCAACAATGTGAGGCTTCTAAGGAGTAACTCTGGTGGCAACACCCCAATAGTTACGTCGAAATCTACTGGCAGTTCATCACAGTTCGACCAAATTCTAGCCAAACTGAGTATTCTTGATAGTATAGCTAATGATATAGCTGATATTAAGTCAAACCAGACAATGCTTTCTGAGCGACTGGCGGCATGTGTGGAAACATTGAAGGTACAGGGAGACGTATTGAATGAGCATACTAGCACAATAAAGATCTGTCAAGCTGATATTTCAACCCTGCAGGAGGCATATAGTAATGTCAATGAGGATTTATCTACTGTAAAGTCTAAGGTATCGCAACTGGATGAAGTATCTAAAACACTTGAACAAGCATGTCAGTTGGCCCCATCGAATCCTACTGCCTGTCCGGAAGAAGTGGTTCTGCGTGTCAAGAGATCATACAACCTTCTGATTCGCCATGTTCCCGAAGATGGCGATTCCGGTCTTGATGATTCACTGGTGCAGGAGATTGTGAAGAGGGTTGATGCTAGGAGTGCTACCGATATATGTGCTGTTTACCGTGTGGGGTCATCCAAACCCGAACAACCAAGGCCAATAAAAATTGAGTTCAGCAACCCAAATTCGGTGACTCGAATTCTTCGCAATAAGAAGATCCTATCAAGCCATCCCAGATACAAGAAATACATACTTTCAGATGATAAGACTCCTGTACAAACGAGGCAGCTTCAGGACCTTCGCACAGAGCTTGAAAGAAGACGCCGAGCTGGGGAAGCCAATATCACCATAAAATATATTAGAGGTGTTCCTACCATAATATCAAATAATTGTGCCTCAAAAAACTAGCATTACCTCTGAATGTATGGCCAGTATTATATACCAACCTAGCTTCTCTACCTGCCAAGTTCAATGAGCTCCTTCTACTGGTCGAATATCACAAGCCCCCTCTTATACTGATTACGGAAACATGGCTGCATCCGGAGAAGTCAGATATGGTTGCCCATATACCCGATTACACCATAAACCGTTGCGATAGTCTAACCACTCCGGGATATGCAGGGATCAAATCAAGAGCCAACAACCCCAGATCTAATCCTGACAAATGATGTTTAGACTTGACACCTGGAGATCGAATAGGACTGCATGAGTTGTTCGGCTGGCTTGTTGTGATTCCGTGATTCTATTGTTTAACTTGTGTATACTTTTCATTTTACTTCACTTATTTCACTTGTTTCTATTTTTTACAGTTGTGTTTTTTTTTATTTCTTTTAAGTTAGAGTTTATAGGTTATAAATGTACCTCAACTCTGTAACCTGGTTTAATAATAATAATAATAACTATGAAACCGTTTGTCCGATTTCGCTTATTAACGAACTCAACCGTCGAATTTCAAAATGCAACCTACCCTGAAAGTTTTAAGTCAATAGGATTCTCCGTACGCCCGTAATCGTGTGAACGGCCGGCCGGAAAAAATCGGTTTCTTCACCGGATTCGTCATCAGCGAGTCCAACGTATTCGTTTGAGACCATTTTTGGCTCAAAATTAAAAATTATAGACATTTGGATAGAACGATATCTATCATTGAATCATTATTGCATAATTAGCTACGATTTCACAGCTCGTGAGGAACTTCAGCTACCTCCGTGTTCGTTTAAACCACATTTTATGAACTATAGTATATTTTTGAGTTATTCCGAAAATAATAACGATACAAAGAAGCAACTATGAAATATGACATGATTTTTCCAATATCTCCACAAATTTGAATCTTATCAAACTGAAAGTTGGTGCACTGTTGTAAAATATGGATTACAGGTCTGTGCAATATTCATTCTGAATCTAATAAAAATGGTCCAAAAAAATGTGAAATTTCGAGAGAAAATTTCCAAGTATACCCACCATATGATACAACAAAATCAACTACCAACTTTCAATTCGATCACTTGAATAGTTTTCAAAATTTGAGGAAACAATCTCTAAAATTCGAATCTCTAAAGGTAACTTCTCATCCATTTGAAAGATTTGGCACATTAACGAACTTAAGAGCAAACAATACCTCGAATAAAACGGGGTGGGTTGACTTCTGGAGGCCAGAGTTCGTTCTTTCCGAAAAACTTTTTGGATTGCTACTTTTTTATATTCAAGAATTTTCGGGGAAATAAAAACTGAAATGCGGTGAAAAATGGAAAAAATAACTTACATTGCACATTCTCATTGAATAATTAAGTACATCCCAAAACGAAAATTTCCAAAAAATATTCACTAAAGCCTGCATGACGATACCCCATTTTCTCCTAAATTTCATGAATTTCCAATATTTCTCGCGGTTAGTGGCAACGTTAAATTAGACATACAGTGAGAAGGCATATTGATCTTGAGATAGTAACGAGGTTTAATGAAATTTCAATGTGGCTGTGTTGCCGAGCCGTAATTTACCAACACGTGGTAATGTTTCCTCCTAGGGTCCGGTGCACAATTATGATTTTTCAAGCTGCGGCGCCGTTGCGGTGCCGTACTTAGGTGTGCATTCTACAACTGATGCTGTGTACTTCAGACCGTGAGTGCGTCGCCGGAGCTGAAAAAACCGTATGTGGGTACCTAACCGTCGGACATAATTGATTTTAACATCGAATGTGTAACAGTGAGTCAAGCCTAGTCGTTTGAGAAAATTACAGACATTAGGACAAAACGATAGCATGTTGTTCCCTAAAAGAAGCGCTCAAAAATTCTTTCGTGGAGCAGATTCAATTTCAAATTGTTCTATGACCTCGAATTGAAAGAGGTCATCTCTCATGTATGTTTTTGTCCGCATTTTCTAGGGAACAACGTGCTATCGTTTTGTCCAAATTTCTGTAACTTTCGATTTTCTTCCCGTAAATGGTCTCCAACGACTAGGTTGGACTCACTGATGACGAATCACTGTCGAAATCGATTTCGTCTGGTCGTCCGGCCGGCCAGCCGTCCGTATGAACAATTACGGAGGTTCACAGAGGACTCTTTTGACTTAAAAATGTCAGAATAGCTTGCATTAAAAATTCGACAGTTGAATTCGTTGGTGAGCAAAATCGGTCGAATAGTTCTGGAGCTATAGCCATTTGAAATTTTGAGGTTATTTCGATAAATACTCAAGGGATTGAGTATTGAGTGAATATCAAGAATAATATTCTTCAAAATTTTTTTGAAAAATTTTTTTTTTAAACGCCACATATTTGGGAAAAATTGTTCTCTTAAACTTGAGCTTCATATTTAGCTGCAGTTAAAAGAATTCCAGTTCGATACGATTGTTGTTTTCGGAGAAATTAGGAAAAGTCAAATTTCGGGGTTTTTCCTTCGGTATCGTTGTTTTTTCCGCAATATCTCGAAAAATACTGATTCAATAATAAAACATCCTGATGAATTCTGTGTTGTCCTTCACACTGCGTCCCTGGATCCTCCATCTAAAAAAACTCCACTTCTTATCGATCCTCGAAATCAAGTCTTGGTTGTAACTATTAGTTATCCCCAAGCTCGAGTGGAGGCGCTGAGATCGCGCTTCTTTTACACCGTGTTGACAAGGACATCAATCATAACACTGCCTCGACTATGCTCCACTCATAATTCATCACTTCCACGCCAAAGAGACAATAAGTCACCGGAGGAGCAAGCATCAGAAGCACTCCGGTGATGGTGACATGAATGCTTTTGTCCCCAAGCCTGAAGAAGGTGTGCTATACGAAGTGTAACGAAAAAGATGTTCTAAAGGATCTGCTCTTGTAGTTCCGAGTGAGTCTTATTCATACTGGAATGTTTGATATGCTATATGAAGGTAATTGTTTTCGGCATTAGCTCATGAAATAAATGGACATTGTTTAACTGAAATTCTGAATAATTCACACTCGAAAATATCATATCTCCAAAGATGATGACTATCATATTCCGAATAAGATTGAAAGAGGATATTTTCTACCTAATTCATAAACTTTATTCAAATCGGAGTATCATCAATGAAGAAAAAACTAAAAGTTAAAATACTGTAATGAATTTTAAGTTATACCTATTCATCAGGGTTCATAGATAGGCAGGTGCGCAATAAATGAGCTTTCAGGCCAGAGATAAGGGGGCAGTTGATGGAAATTGCGTTGGAAAACCTGTTTTGTAATTGTGGGTATTTTATTGTTTTCTGTGCTATAGTTTCAAAAACGCAGAATCTTTCATATTTTATGGAATATAGTATTTAAAAAATAAATTCATTGTCTTTACTCATGTTCATTGATTTGCCCCCTTATATACCTTAGTTATTCATCTATTACCCTTTAAAACATTCATTTTTTGTTTGAGGTTGTTTATTTTTAAGGATGTTGCTTTTAGGCTATCTCACGTAAAAATTCCAATCTCCAATTCTGGCGTGAATGAAATTCGAGCATACAAAATATCCTATTCTTCGAACTAACTAAGCCATGAAACCAAGAAAAACATTTCTTCATTCAAAACGTTAAGAAACTCCAACCTCATAATACATAGGGGAACGAGTATCTAGATACTCAAAGTTACTTGGGATACTCTATCAAAAAGTTACTCTCGTATATAGATCCTTTCCCAAAATATCTTTGACAGCTCTGATAGTAGATAATTATTTTATGATTGATAAACTAACAAAATCGAGTTGTTCCTATTATAATTAAAGTATAACAAAGTACAATATTCAAGGAGGTGAAAGAACTGACTATTTCCAACAAAAAATGTGCTCATAACTTTTACCTTGAACCCCCGGTTCTACAGATATTATATTTTCTGGAAACTACACTACCTTGCTCCAGAAAAGAGAGTATATCTCCTAAACAATAAAGCCTACGGAGATGTATGTATCTTCAATCAAAAGATATCAAGATGTTTCATCCACCGTATTCAGTTTCGCCCGAAAAAATTCAACAGTAACCGGAGGAACACAGGTTCAGTAAGAAATTTGGATAAATGAAGAAACCAATATGAAATTTCTCGAAAAATGCTCGAAGTGAGGTTATACTTTTATAATGGTGAAAATTCTCCTCAAGTATCAGCTTCTCAAATATGAAGCACAGTTATCAAAAGATCTGCTTACGTAGGAAAATAAATCGAATCTATCAGAAAACGTTAGCGCCGCAATATAGTGTAACGTTTTCTCGGTTTTCAAAACGTTCAGAATGATTAAACTATTTATTTACACTATTTACACACTACTATTCCAATAACTTAACAAGTATTTCTATTAAAGTCTGTTCACAATTTATATCCACACTAATTTATCTTCACTGAACTCTTTCCGCTACGAATCTCTCTGCTGAATTGGTCCCTGTGCTGATCCGCCCTACCTTTTATTACGTGTGGAATTTCCAGCAGTTTCCAGAATGCTCTAGAGCGAGGCGGGTGACTCATAGACTGCTCGGGCCTTCTGGAGCATTCAACAACATTCTAGAATAGACAGGGTCGTACTCGTCACACTGTCCTCCCCTTAAGCCTGTTTTGTCCCAGAACAGATTCCCTGAATTCCTCGGAGGACCGTGATGAAATCTGCAACCGTCACCATTTCTACAGTAGCCCTTCTGATGGAAGTAACAGTCTACGGTTTTGCTGGACTTTTCGGTTTGCTTTGGGTTGAAATTGCATACCAAGATCTGCATACCTGTCTTTTGGAAGACTACTTCAAGCATGCTTCGCACAACTCGCCAATTCAGTTGATCCAGTCCACAACCTAGTTTGGGAACAGCTAATTTCCTAATCCCAAAGCATTGAAGGTTTTCTTTCAAGCCATGCAGCGCTGTCCATAAATTCTGGTAGGTGGGCTTCTGATATGAGTATTGTTTGGTGACTACGTAGTAAATGAACCGACCCTCTGACTTCAGTCTCAGGCATTTTCCGATTCTGGGCTGCTGTCTCATCAGTTCCTCATGGCGTCCAAATTTATTTCTGAATACTCTTGCTATTCCTCTACTCAACCTTAGATCCGCTGCTACACAATGAGCAAGAGAGTATTCCTCGGAAACTGTAAATAGGTCTTGATGAACTTCCTTTGTAACGCCAAACCGTGCAACTCGTGTTCCTCCATAGCTATTCATAAATTCCTGAAAATCGTCACTTTCCTTCGCCGGAACCTCGATAAAACGTACTTTTTCTTCGTCATCCTGTGTTGACGCGTACGGAGCCAATCGATTGAAATGGACGACCTTCGGTTTTCCTCTAGGAAGCTTCCGTATCCGGTAAACTACATCATTTATCCTTTTCATGACTTCATACGGTCCTTCCCACTGTCTCTGCAGCTTCGGAGAAAATCCTCTTTTTCTTTGAGGGTTATACAACCACACCAGATCTCCTGCGGTGAACCCTCCTTCAATGGCCTTGATGTCATAGCGCATTTTCATCCTATAACTTGCTTGCTGCATTTGATTGCGCACCTTGTCATGGATGTAATCTAGCTTACTTCTCAATTTACTGACGTAGTCCTCCCCGGCTACATCTTCTCCAGGCTTACAACCAAACTCTAGGTCACAAGGTAGTCTAATTTCTCGGCCGAACATTATATTGGCCGGAGTTTCCTTGGTGGATTCTTGAACCGAAGATCTATATGCCATGGTGAATAGATGCAAATACTCATCCCAGTCCCGCTGGTGGTCGGAGACTACTTTGGCAAGATGTTTTCCCATGGTCCTATTCATTCGTTCTACCATGCCATCTGATTGGGGATGTAGAACTGTTGTTCTTGTCTTATTAATCCCCAATTTCCTACAAACTTCTTGGAATAATGTCGACTCGAAATTTCGGCCTTGATCACAATGCAGCTCTAGAGGTATTCCAAATCTGCAGAAGAATTCTTTGACCAATTTATCAGCAACCGTACCTGCCTCTTGATTGGGAATACCGTACGCTTCCACCCATTTGGTAAAATAGTCCATGGCTACCAATATGTACTTGTTTCCGTGATCTGTTTCGGGAAAGGGGCCCGCTATGTCGATAGCTACTCGTTCCATGGGAGATCCGACGTTATATTCTTTCATTGGGGCCTTCCCTTTGCCGTAAGGACCGTTAGCTGCAGCACAAGCTTTACATGTTCTACACCAGTCTTTAACGTCTTTCTTACAGTTGATCCAATAAAACCGCTGCCTAACTTTCTCCAACGTCTTAGTAATCCCGAAATGTCCACCTGAAGTTCCATTATGTAGTCTGGTCAAAACGTCTGTCACTCGACTCTTCGGCACGATCAACTGGAGCCTCTGTTCAGATCCATCGTCATTCTCCCAACAACGCTTCAGAAGACCTTTATCGATCTTCAACGTTTCCCATTGTGCCCAATACGACTTAACATTTTGACTCAGTTTGGATACTTCTTCCCAAGTAGGTCGTCTCCCACTCTTCTTCCAACTCAGGATTACTTTCAAGCCTGGATCTTCTTCTTGTGCCCGTTGTATTTCTTGGGGTAGCCAATCTTCTTCAATTACTGTGGTCCGTCTCACATCAGCTTTGTCTTCCACACGTGAGCAATGGCTGCAATCCTCGGGGCAAGGCCTTCTTGATAACGCATCGGCATTGCGATAGGTAGCTCCCGTTCTATGTTCGGTATCAAAGTCATATTCTTGCAGTCTTTCGATCCATCTGGCCACTTGTCCTTCCGGGTTCTTGAAGTTCAGGAGCCACTTCAAAGCAGCATGGTCCGTTCTCAGCAGAAATTTCCTTCCGTACAAATATTTGTAGAAGTGTTCTACGGACTTGACGACTGCTAAAAGTTCTCTTCTGGTCACGCAGTAATTTCGTTCTGGTTTCGATAAGACTTTGCTGAAATATCCTATCACCCTTTCTTGTCCATCCTGAACGTGCGATAGAACACCCCCGATGGCTGAATTGCTAGCATCCGTATCGAGCACAAACTTCCCTTAAGCTCTTGCGTAGCTTAAAACTGGAGCTGTGACCAGGGCCTTCTTCAGCTGTGCGAAAGCTTCAGCGCAATCATAGGACCATATGTACTCCTGTCCATCCTCTGTTAATTTTGTAAGAGGTTTGGCAACTTTGGCGAATCCAGATACGAATCTTCTATAATAGGTGCATAAGCCTAAGAAACTTCGCAATTCACTCTTGTCTCTCGGTATAGGCCATTCCTGTACTGCTGTGATCTTATCCGGGTCAACTTTCACGCCCCCTCGAGAAACTACGTGTCCTAAATATTTCACTTCAGTTCGAAATAAATTGCATTTCTTGGGACTCAGCTTTAGGTTGGCTTCACGAAGTCGCTGGAAAACTTCGGACAGGTGGTGTAGGTGGTCTCGGAATGATTTTCCCACTACTATCACGTCATCTAAATACACCAGGCAAGTCTTCCAGGAGAGTCCTCTCAGTATTGTCTCCATTAAACGCTCGAATGTAGCAGGAGCGTTACATAAATAGAAGGGCATCACTTTAAATTCAGCAAGGATGGTTGTGCACACCAAATCGAAATGAGTAAATGAAAAAGAGGTACTTCAGTGTGGTTTTTTATTAATACGTCGAAAACCGAGCGCTTTCGGCCAGTCAACAGGCCATCATCAGGGTTTTCCTGGAAGGGTTATTAAATTCATAAAAACAGATAATTTACAAAATAAGGATGATTACCCGTCCAGGAATTATCCCAAGTTACAGTAAAAAGGAGGAACGGCACAGCAAACGACAACAATAACGTACATTTTGTGGTGGTCAAGTTAATAAAATCAACAAAGTACAAGAAACAGCGACTAAACTACACGAATAAACAATATGACAGCTACAACCTCGAGAAAACCGGGGAATGAGAAAGAAAATAGACGTCCTACCTGTCAAAACAATGTCAACAGTTGGTGACAGCGAAAGGTTCGTTGAACTCGTATGAAAGTCAGAGGCGTCACTTAGTGAGGGGGAAATCTCGAGGCTATATCACACTTATAAAAACTTGTTAAATATTAAATCAAAGTCTTAAATAAGGGAGTAAAACTATTATTTAAATTTAAATTGACCTGTGTGTTTACACAGTTTGTGTTCGATTTTAGCTCACGGACTATTTCGATATCTTCGAAAAGGTTCATTCTGATGCTATATTTGTTCGACGTGATCTTATGAAGCATTTTTGAGTTGTGATTAGGGCTGAATTGGTGACCTGTGAATTTTAAATGGTGGCCGAATGCTGATGACTGAGGTTTTTTTAGATGTTCTTTTATTCTGACCTCTAATTTTCTTCGAGTCTGCCCGACATAAGAGACATCACAATCATCACATTTCAACCTGTAAACACCACTACAATGCAGCTTGCTCAATTTATCTTTGGAATTCCACAAGATGTTGTTCAGGGAAGCGGAGTTAGAAAATGAAATTTTTACTCCTTCACAGGATCTTTCAAGAATATGCGCAACGGCATTGGAGAAGTGTCCCAAGTAAGGCAGCGAGAAGTATCTTGGGCTCGAGTCGAAGGTGTTTGAACGGTAGGCCAGATCTTGCCTTTTTTTGAATGAAGAATTGTTTGTGAGCCTATCCACTATGCTAGGGTTGTATCCATTGTTGAAGGCTATTTGCTTGATGGTGTTTAGCTCTTTCATTCTGTTAGCTTCAGAAAGTGGGATATTAAGGGCTCTATGGACGTAACAGCGCAAAGCTGCCATTTTATGGCTAGAAGGATGGTGAGAATGGTTGGGAATAATATGGTCAGTTTGCGTGGCCTTTCGGTAAATATCAAAGTTAAGGTCACCGTTTGATCTCGAGATAGATAGGTCCAAAAAATTGATCTTTTTATCAATCTCAACTTCGAGGGTGAAATTGATTTTAGGGTGGATGTTATTAATGAAATCGAGTAAGATGTGAGCGTCGTCGGGGGAACCATCAAATATGACAAAAACGTCATCAACATATCTGTACCAACGTATTATTCGAGTGAATTTTCTTAGGATGAGCAGTTCAAGTTTTTCAAGGAAACGGTCAGCCAAAATGGACGATAAAGGGCAGCCCATAGCTAATCCTTCAGTTTGTCTGTATACTTTTTCGTTGAAGACAAAGAAGTCCTGGGACAAAGCAAGCTTCAGCAAAGGAAGCACATCAGATAGAACAGAGTCGGGGATGTTATTCTCACGAAGGAGATCGGCGACAAGAGGAATACATTCGTTTCTGGGGATAGAGGTGAACAAGTTACAAACGTCGAAAGAGAGCAGAATGTAACTATCCTTCATTTCAAGGTCTTGTAATTTCTGTGTGAGATCGGTAGAGTTCAAGACAGAATATTTGGGCTTGTAATTGGTGAACCGTTTTATGTAATCGTTCAGAAATGTTGAAAGATCATGTGCAGGGGTATTAGAAAAGGACACCACTGGTCTAATTGGTATGTCTAGTTTGTGGGTCTTAGGTAGTCCATAGAGTCTAGGCATGGTTGGATTGCATGGTAAGATGTGTCGTTTGTTGTGTTGGAAAAGGAAGTTCTCACACATACGTACATAGGTTTTTGCCTTTTTCATGAAAGTATTCAGGGGGTTAAGGTTCAGTTCTTCGAAATCATTTCCATGAAGAAAAGTCTCTACTTTTCTAATGTAGTCACCTCTGTTCAAGATCACGAGACAATTGCCTTTATCTGCTTTTGAAATGATCAAATTCCGTTCCGAAATCTTATCTTTGATGTCTTTGAGTATCCTAGAATATATGTCATGTTTGGACTCTCTATGTCTATTATGTTTGTTACGTAGAAAAAATGTAAGACAACGGTCTCTGAGAGATCTCTTGAAATCCAAGTCGCTTGATAAACACTCTATCACACAGTCCACGTGAACAGAAAGGTCTTGAAGTGTCCGGTCATTTAATCTTTTTGTAAAACAGAATTTGAGCCCCTGTGAAAGGAGCTCTAATTCAGAAGGTGTGAACTGCGTATCAGAAAGGTTCTTGACTCTGTCGTAAAAAATGTGGTCCGTGAATCTCTGTGTTCTCGTGCTATCTGTGGTTGACTTGACAATAGTTAAGCGTTTTAGTTTTTCCTTAAGTCTTTTTTGCTTAATTGATCTTTGGAATTCGACCCAGTCTGAACATCTGTTAAGAAGATCCTGTAGGGTGTTGTAGTCTAAAGTGTGAGCCAACTTGTCATATAAAATCTTCATGTCGACATTAATTCTATTCAGTTTCGCATAGTTCGTGTTGATGGCCTTTTTGAGTAGTTTCTTCTCTATATCTATTTTGATATTGTGTGGTACGTTCTTAGAAGTTTTTATCCTAGCAAATGTAGGAGTGAGTCCGTTTCTCAAGCATTGATGAACGAACCAAATGTCCATTTGCAAGCAACTCCTCTTCACCGCCAACCTGTGATAACTATCAACCATAGCTATTGTACAATAGGATGAATACAGCAAGGATGGTTGTGCACACCAAATCGAAATGAGTAAATGAAAAAGAGGTACTTCAGTGTGGTTTTTTATTAATACGTCGAAAACCGAGCGCTTTCGGCCAGTCAACAGGCCATCATCAGGGTTTTCCTGGAAGGGTTATTAAATTCATAAAAACAGATAATTTACAAAATAAGGATGATTACCCGTCCAGGAATTATCCCAAGTTACAGTAAAAAGGAGGAACGGCACAGCAAACGACAACAATAACGTACATTTTGTGGTGGTCAAGTTAATAAAATCAACAAAGTACAAGAAACAGCGACTAAACTACACGAATAAACAATATGACAGCTACAACCTCGAGAAAACCGGGGAATGAGAAAGAAAATAGACGTCCTACCTGTCAAAACAATGTCAACAGTTGGTGACAGCGAAAGGTTCGTTGAACTCGTATGAAAGTCAGAGGCGTCACTTAGTGAGGGGGAAATCTCGAGGCTATATCACACTTATAAAAACTTGTTAAATATTAAATCAAAGTCTTAAATAAGGGAGTAAAACTATTATTTAAATTTAAATTGACCTGTGTGTTTACACAGTTTGTGTTCGATTTTAGCTCACGGACTATTTCGATATCTTCGAAAAGGTTCATTCTGATGCTATATTTGTTCGACGTGATCTTATGAAGCATTTTTGAGTTGTGATTAGGGCTGAATTGGTGACCTGTGAATTTTAAATGGTGGCCGAATGCTGATGACTGAGGTTTTTTTAGATGTTCTTTTATTCTGACCTCTAATTTTCTTCGAGTCTGCCCGACATAAGAGACATCACAATCATCACATTTCAACCTGTAAACACCACTACAACCTTTTCGAAGATATCGAAATAGTCCGTGAGCTAAAATCGAACACAAACTGTGTAAACACACAGGTCAATTTAAATTTAAATAATAGTTTTACTCCCTTATTTAAGACTTTGATTTAATATTTAACAAGTTTTTATAAGTGTGATATAGCCTCGAGATTTCCCCCTCACTAAGTGACGCCTCTGACTTTCATACGAGTTCAACGAACCTTTCGCTGTCACCAACTGTTGACATTGTTTTGACAGGTAGGACGTCTATTTTCTTTCTCATTCCCCGGTTTTCTCGAGGTTGTAGCTGTCATATTGTTTATTCGTGTAGTTTAGTCGCTGTTTCTTGTACTTTGTTGATTTTATTAACTTGACCACCACAAAATGTACGTTATTGTTGTCGTTTGCTGTGCCGTTCCTCCTTTTTACTGTAACTTGGGATAATTCCTGGACGGGTAATCATCCTTATTTTGTAAATTATCTGTTTTTATGAATTTAATAACCCTTCCAGGAAAACCCTGATGATGGCCTGTTGACTGGCCGAAAGCGCTCGGTTTTCGACGTATTAATAAAAAACCACACTGAAGTACCTCTTTTTCATTTACTCATTTCGATTTGGTGTGCACAACCATCCTTGCTGTATTCATCCTATTGTACAATAGCTATGGTTGATAGTTATCACAGGTTGGCGGTGAAGAGGAGTTGCTTGCAAATGGACATTTGGTTCGTTCATCAATGCTTGAGAAACGGACTCACTCCTACATTTGCTAGGATAAAAACTTCTAAGAACGTACCACACAATATCAAAATAGATATAGAGAAGAAACTACTCAAAAAGGCCATCAACACGAACTATGCGAAACTGAATAGAATTAATGTCGACATGAAGATTTTATATGACAAGTTGGCTCACACTTTAGACTACAACACCCTACAGGATCTTCTTAACAGATGTTCAGACTGGGTCGAATTCCAAAGATCAATTAAGCAAAAAAGACTTAAGGAAAAACTAAAACGCTTAACTATTGTCAAGTCAACCACAGATAGCACGAGAACACAGAGATTTACGGACCACATTTTTTACGACAGAGTCAAGAACCTTTCTGATACGCAGTTCACACCTTCTGAATTAGAGCTCCTTTCACAGGGGCTCAAATTCTGTTTTACAAAAAGATTAAATGACCGGACACTTCAAGACCTTTCTGTTCACGTGGACTGTGTGATAGAGTGTTTATCAAGCGACTTGGATTTCAAGAGATCTCTCAGAGACCGTTGTCTTACATTTTTTCTACGTAACAAACATAATAGACATAGAGAGTCCAAACATGACATATATTCTAGGATACTCAAAGACATCAAAGATAAGATTTCGGAACGGAATTTGATCATTTCAAAAGCAGATAAAGGCAATTGTCTCGTGATCTTGAACAGAGGTGACTACATTAGAAAAGTAGAGACTTTTCTTCATGGAAATGATTTCGAAGAACTGAACCTTAACCCCCTGAATACTTTCATGAAAAAGGCAAAAACCTATGTACGTATGTGTGAGAACTTCCTTTTCCAACACAACAAACGACACATCTTACCATGCAATCCAACCATGCCTAGACTCTATGGACTACCTAAGACCCACAAACTAGACATACCAATTAGACCAGTGGTGTCCTTTTCTAATACCCCTGCACATGATCTTTCAACATTTCTGAACGATTACATAAAACGGTTCACCAATTACAAGCCCAAATATTCTGTCTTGAACTCTACCGATCTCACACAGAAATTACAAGACCTTGAAATGAAGGATAGTTACATTCTGCTCTCTTTCGACGTTTGTAACTTGTTCACCTCTATCCCCAGAAACGAATGTATTCCTCTTGTCGCCGATCTCCTTCGTGAGAATAACATCCCCGACTCTGTTCTATCTGATGTGCTTCCTTTGCTGAAGCTTGCTTTGTCCCAGGACTTCTTTGTCTTCAACGAAAAAGTATACAGACAAACTGAAGGATTAGCTATGGGCTGCCCTTTATCGTCCATTTTGGCTGACCGTTTCCTTGAAAAACTTGAACTGCTCATCCTAAGAAAATTCACTCGAATAATACGTTGGTACAGATATGTTGATGACGTTTTTGTCATATTTGATGGTTCCCCCGACGACGCTCACATCTTACTCGATTTCATTAATAACATCCACCCTAAAATCAATTTCACCCTCGAAGTTGAGATTGATAAAAAGATCAATTTTTTGGACCTATCTATCTCGAGATCAAACGGTGACCTTAACTTTGATATTTACCGAAAGGCCACGCAAACTGACCATATTATTCCCAACCATTCTCACCATCCTTCTAGCCATAAAATGGCAGCTTTGCGCTGTTACGTCCATAGAGCCCTTAATATCCCACTTTCTGAAGCTAACAGAATGAAAGAGCTAAACACCATCAAGCAAATAGCCTTCAACAATGGATACAACCCTAGCATAGTGGATAGGCTCACAAACAATTCTTCATTCAAAAAAAGGCAAGATCTGGCCTACCGTTCAAACACCTTCGACTCGAGCCCAAGATACTTCTCGCTGCCTTACTTGGGACACTTCTCCAATGCCGTTGCGCATATTCTTGAAAGATCCTGTGAAGGAGTAAAAATTTCATTTTCTAACTCCGCTTCCCTGAACAACATCTTGTGGAATTCCAAAGATAAATTGAGCAAGCTGCATTGTAGTGGTGTTTACAGGTTGAAATGTGATGATTGTGATGTCTCTTATGTCGGGCAGACTCGAAGAAAATTAGAGGTCAGAATAAAAGAACATCTAAAAAAACCTCAGTCATCAGCATTCGGCCACCATTTAAAATTCACAGGTCACCAATTCAGCCCTAATCACAACTCAAAAATGCTTCATAAGATCACGTCGAACAAATATAGCATCAGAATGAACCTTTTCGAAGATATCGAAATAGTCCGTGAGCTAAAATCGAACACAAACTGTGTAAACACACAGGTCAATTTAAATTTAAATAATAGTTTTACTCCCTTATTTAAGACTTTGATTTAATATTTAACAAGTTTTTATAAGTGTGATATAGCCTCGAGATTTCCCCCTCACTAAGTGACGCCTCTGACTTTCATACGAGTTCAACGAACCTTTCGCTGTCACCAACTGTTGACATTGTTTTGACAGGTAGGACGTCTATTTTCTTTCTCATTCCCCGGTTTTCTCGAGGTTGTAGCTGTCATATTGTTTATTCGTGTAGTTTAGTCGCTGTTTCTTGTACTTTGTTGATTTTATTAACTTGACCACCACAAAATGTACGTTATTGTTGTCGTTTGCTGTGCCGTTCCTCCTTTTTACTGTAACTTGGGATAATTCCTGGACGGGTAATCATCCTTATTTTGTAAATTATCTGTTTTTATGAATTTAATAACCCTTCCAGGAAAACCCTGATGATGGCCTGTTGACTGGCCGAAAGCGCTCGGTTTTCGACGTATTAATAAAAAACCACACTGAAGTACCTCTTTTTCATTTACTCACTTTAAATTGCCACAGACCCGTTCCAATACTAAAGGCAGTTTTCTCTTTGTCTCTTGGATCCAGGCCAACCTGCCAATATCCACTCTTCAAATCTAAGGTGGAAAACCAACGTGATCCCGAGAGTGTATCTAGTGTATCATCTATTCTAGGTAAGGGATAGCTGTCCTTCTTCGTAACTTGATTGAGCTGCCTATAGTCTACACAGAACCTGGTGGACCCGTCCTTTTTCTTCACTAACACTACAGGCGACGTCCAGGGACTATTGGATGGTTCAATGACACCTTCTCTAGCCATGTCTTCAATTATCTGTTCAGCCTCTTCTCTTTTTGCCAGAGGAAGACGTCTGGGGTGCTGTCGGATGGGTTGTGCATCACCAGTATTGATTTTATGCTGCACAATATCGGTCTTTCCTGTTCTTTCGTCAGTGGCAAATACGTCGGAGAATTTCTGAATCAGTTTCCTCACTTCGGCTAGTTCATAACGGTCCAGATCTTGACATTTTGAGGTGAGAAGGGACACCAGCTCTTCAGTATTCTTCTGGCCCTGCGAGACTCCTGCAGTATCTATCCCACCAGAAATATGGTACACTGGTACTCCGTGTCCAATCAAAGTGTTCTTCTTCAAGGTGACTGGAAACATGTTCATATTCAGTAATCGGATGGGAATATTATCTCTCAACCTTACCAGTGTCTTCCCAAGTAACAGTCCTTTAGCCAGTATTGCATCGTCAGAGGGCTCGATTACTTTAACCCAGCCATTTCTCGTAACATCATCACAACTACCAATCACTATGCTTTCAGTTCGACCTGGCAACGTGATGTCCTCTGTCAATCGAATCCGATATGTCTTGTCATCCACATCATTGAACGGGATCTCTTCATTTCCCAGTCGAAGAACATCATTCTTCATATCCAGTTGGCATCCAAGTTTCTTGACGAGGTCCAATCCCAGGATTACTTCTTCCGTGATTTCAGCCACTAGAACTTCGTGCCTGGTTGTCGTATTTCCCAATTCAATAGTGGAGAGGACCGATCCATAAGTTGGTATTTCCTGTCCAGACGCAGTTCGAAGTTTGATCACAACTGGATGAATCTTGAATCCTTTAGCTATTTCTGGACGCACAATGGTTCTGGTCGATCCAGTGTCTACCAGGATTTTCACATTTCTATCGTTTATTTTTCCGGGAACAACTATGCTTGAAGAATCCGTAGACATGATTCCTCGGATTATCACTTCAGGGGCATCCAAAGCTTGGGTCGATTTATGCCCCTTATCACCGACCCTTTTCAGTTTTCCTGCTGTGGCTCTTTTTCCATTTTGGGACAATTTCGCTTAATATGCCCACTTTTATTGCAGTACCAGCACACAGCGTCCTTTTTCTTAGTACGTAATAATCTGCTAACTTCTTCTCTGATAATTTCTTCAACAGGTCGGTCTATTTCTTGGACTTGTCTCACACGAACTTGTCCTCTATGAGATGCCTGCTTCGCTGCCTCGAATTCTAAAGCCTGAGCTAAAGCATCATCCATGGTTTTAGGGCGTGCGAGTCTCAAGGCTTGTTGTATTTCGCTGTCCTTGATCCCATCTACAAAGGTTTGGATGGATAGCTGTTCAAGGAAGCTGTCTGGAGCAGTTGGGTACGCCAGCCTGACTAATCTAGCCACATCTGCTTCAAACTCCTGGAGATTTTCTCCTGTTTTCTGCACCCGGTTCTTGATTTGGGCATGATAAACTTGTTGTAAATGAGCATCACCATATCTCATCTGAAGTTTCGATGTTAGAACTTCATAACAGGCCTGTTGGCTCTCCGGAATCGTTTGCAGAATGTTGAGTGCCTCTCCTCGTAGAGCTATTATCAATGCTGTGGCTTTTTCGTTATCGCTCCAACTGTTTGCCATCGCAGCAGCTTCAAATTGTTTTTGGTATGTCGACCATGGGACTTTTCCATCAAATGTCGGTGGCTTGATCTTCATTTTTCCACTTTCGCCGTTATTTTCCATTTTCATGTTGCTTAAGGGTGATGAAGCCGGATAATCTTTTCCAATTGACATTCTTTTCAGGGACTCTATCATTTTAGAATGCTGTTCAATTATTCCTGTTATTTCTTCAAATTTTCCGTTAACCTCTCCATACACTTCGTCAAATTTTCCGTCAAATCTTTCACAAACTTCGTCAAACTTTTCGTCTACTTTATCAAATTTTTCATTAACTTCGTCCATTCCTTTCTTCATTTCATCTTTTATGATTTCCATTTTCTCGTCCAATTTACTTGCGAATTGACTCACCAATTCACTGCTATTCCGAGAATTTTCCTCCATTTTCCGGGAATTTTCTTCTGCCTTATTTTCCATTTTATCCATTTTCTCATTAATTTTCTGAGAATTTTCTTCCATTTTCTCATTGATTTTCTGAGAATTTTCTTCCATTTTCTCATTGATTTTCTGAGAATTCTCTTCCATTTTCTCATTGATTTTCCGAGAATTTTCTTCCATTTTTTCATTCATTTTACTCAAAAATTCCATTATCGCCTGCGTCTCCAATGCGCTCTGCAGTCTTGTAGTCACTGGCATACATTTCAATCAATAGAGTTTATGTATTCAATTCGAGCGATGTCGAACCGCACACCTGACACCAATGTAACGTTTTCTCGGTTTTCAAAACGTTCAGAATGATTAAACTATTTATTTACACTATTTACACACTACTATTCCAATAACTTAACAAGTATTTCTATTAAAGTCTGTTCACAATTTATATCCACACTAATTTATCTTCACTGAACTCTTTCCGCTACGAATCACTCTGCTGAATTGGTCCCTGTGCTGATCCGCCCTACCTTTTATTACGTGTGGAATTTCCAGCAGTTTCCAGAATGCTCTAGAGCGAGGCGGGTGACTCATAGACTGCTCGGGCCTTCTGGAGCATTCAACAACATTCTAGAATAGACAGGGTCGTACTCGTCACAATAGGTAATAGATTAGTGTAGATAATAAATACCTAGGAAAGCACTGCCGTGAAGGCAGCAGCTTGTGCGCGCATGTTTAATGGGGATGATCGCTTTTGCAACGAATTTGAATATGCGCGCAAAAGCTACTGCCTTCATGGCAGTGCTTTCTAGGTACTGGATTTCAATTCGATATAAGGTGTATTGTTGGGAAGTTTCTAAGTTTCTAATCCCCCCAATGTTGAACTAAGTTGGCAAATTTGTAAAGCAGTTGAAAAATTCTCAAAGCATTCCAAAAACTTTAAAGGCTGTTGAAAAAATTTCAAAGAAGTCGGAAAAATTTCAAAGCAGTCGGCAAAATTTCAAAGCAGTTGGAAAACTTTCGATGGATGGGTGCTTAACAAACCCACAAACCGGATAAAAGCATGCAGAATAGAGAGATAGAGCGGGATATCATGAAATAAATCCAACTGTACAAAGTCGTGCTTTGTGTTGACATAGTTTCAGGGTTTTAAGGGCCGGTATTATAAAACTTAACTGGAAGTTATCTTCAATTTTAACTGACAGTTTTGACAGTTGCATTCGGACATAACTGTCAAAACTGTCAGTTAAAGTTAAAGATAACTTCCAGTTGAGTTTTATAATACCGGCCCCTAGTCCGATATGTATAGCCGGCAATAGATAGTATTCATCCCAATACCAAGTGTTTGAAAAGATGAAACATTTTTCTCCATTTGCGTTAACCCGCAGCAGGTACCTAGTTGTAGATTTTTCAGTTACGTCGCATGGACTGTGTCATGAAAATCCATCTGGTATCATCAATTTGAGCTGTTTTTATCAGTCGGGCAGAATTAATCATTTCCCTCTACGTATACTGTGTAATAGTTTTGGGAAATAACTTGTTCTGGAGAACAGCGTGCTATCTTTTAGTCTGTAACTTCCGAATATCCTCCCGAAAATGTTATCAAACAACTAGGTTGGACTCACTGATGACGAATCCGTTGTCAAAGTCGATTCTATTCGGCCGGCCGATCGTCCGTCTGGCCGATGACACGATAACTGTCGAACAGAGCAAGCTAGCGACTTGAAACTTTCAGTCAGGTCGCGCATCGGAATGCGGCAGTTAGGTTCGATAATGGGTTAAAACGGCCAAGTTTTTTCGGAGTTGTAGTCGCTTGAACTTTTGAGATCATTTTCCTGATTTTTCAGGAACTACCACAGCGATTGAATTGAAACTTAACAGTAAGTTGGTGCATAACGACGCGCAACTTATGAGGAACATTTGTTGAGATAGTACTGTTAGTGAATTTTTAAAATTCATAGGTGTTCAAAAAAAATTATGTCAAATTTCGTAGTTTCTTTCGCGACTCTTTTTTTATTCGGAATATCTCGAAAAATACTGATTCAATCATGAGGAAACTTGGCAGCTAATTCATAAATGCTAATATTCAAATTTGTGCAGAATTTCGTGATGATCGTGTTATTAGAAAATAAGAAAAAACTTTTTTGTCCAATTATTCAATATTTTGCCATTTTCTGATCCTATTATCCTCATGAAATTCTTTATGAACCTTCAAGCTGTCATTTTTCGTTAGAGTACTGAATTTATTATTTTCATAATATGTATTTCCGAAAATGAAGATTGGATCGAATTAAAAGCCAGTATGTACTTGATTGACAAAATGACAACTTGAAGGATCATGCAGAATTTCGTGAAGATAATATGATTAGAGGATCACCAAAAGTGTGTTTGGTGGGGTCAATAGTTGAAAATATGACGGTTTTAGCAACGAATTTGAATATGCGCGCAAAAGCTGCTGACTTCACGGCAGTGCTTGTTTAATTTTAATTTTCACTCTAAATATTTGGATAGATTACTTGTTTAATAAGGAACCATACTTTTTATCTCAATAAATGTTGAGTGATTCGGCTATTTTTCACTTTTCACACAAGCTTAAAAAGTCCCAACTTATTTCTAAGTATTGCACCTTGTATATAGTAATGAATGTCATTGAATAACCTTCGGTTATCTATTCCTTCAACGTACAGTTGGAAAATTTTCGATGCTTTAACTTCATGTTTGACTTACTATCAGCACAGTCTTCATTCGCCCAGCTGACATATATTTGGAATAATGAGCAAATTTGCTGAACCTGATAACCAATCATAAAATTCAAGGTCAAGACAGCAAGTAGTCTGTCCAGAGGTATTCTTTTAAATCACTTTTGATGTCGGATACATTTTCAAAGGCCAAACGAACTCACCTCGAAAATGGTACCAAAAAGATATATCTTTACATGGGGGCTGTAAGTTTTAAAGCTTTAGTGACAGTATCCGTGTAACTACAGAAGAAAAATGAAAACAAAGCACTTGCCTTGAAAACACTGCTCAATTTCGAATGAGGTTCGTGTGTGTAGCATGTTTTCTTCAGTGCGAAAATGATACTGAATTAACTATAGCTTATTACGTGTTTAAAATAAGAGGTAAATACAACTCACCGTACATACAACTCGCCTTATCGATGTCGTAAAATTAACTAGACTTCCAGGGCTTCTCGCTAGTCACAGCAGGGTTCAATTTTTCCGCTTAATGAAGAACAAACATGCATAGAAAGAGAATATTCCGTAATTATTCTAGTCATGTCTGCTCCTTCCATTGTATCATCCATTTCACTTGCTAATTCACCATCATCGATAAAATCGATTCCGAATTATTTTTTATTAGATAAATGCCAGACTTCGTTTTTCGCATAAACATTGCATTATACCACACTTATCCGATTTTTTCCACGAGTCCTATACCGTAATTTATAGAGGTAAAACAAGCTATTAGTTATAATTATATTGCATGCACAGAACTCGGATCTTGATAAGACCTAGTTCGAAATTTTGTTCCACGGTAAGTTATGGCATCAGATTAGTGTCTGATTTGCATTTCTCGATATTGCCACGCCAACTCTGCCAGGCCGTGATAAAGTTGTGCGTTGCTCAAGAGGCACACAATGCGGAAAACTTGAAGAAATGGGACGCTGATTGTGACAGTCACGTGGGGTATGAGAATAAACTCTGAGTTACCTAATAATAATTTGTATCATTTTGGTCAGATCTTTGTGAAATTAGTGTATCTTGGATCTTAAATTTTTATTATAGCAAAGTTGTTAATCATTCGATCTTTCCTCTATACCCTCTCTAAACTATATTTAAGTTGAGCACCCTCAGGTGTCAGTCCGTGGACCAATGCTGTATTTATTATAGGTAGCTAGAATCTCACAACTGGTACTGAATTCGCGGTACTTCATGTTTGAAGAAGACACACTATTTGCGCGCGTGTTCTAAAGGAACAGCGTGCTATCGTTTTGTCCAAATGTCTGTAATTTTCGATGATTGAGCCAAAAATGGTCTCAAACAACTAGGTTGGGCTCACTGATAACGAATCCCGTGTCAAATTCCATTCTGTCCGGCTGTCCGGCCCGCCGTCGACACGATAACTGTCGAACAGAGCCAACTGGCAACTTGAATTTTTCAGATTAGGTCGCGCATTGAAATGCGTTAGTTAAGTTCATTAATGAGACAAATCGTCCGAATGATTTCGGAAGTATAGCCACTTAAAATTTTGAGGTTATTCCCCTGATATTTCAGGAACATCTAGAGCTGTTAGATTGAAACTGGGCAGTTAGTTGGAGCATAACGACGCGCAATTTTAAACAGAATGTTTTAGGGATCATATGGTCACTTAATTTGCAAAAAAACTGTTTTAAAAATTTTTCACAGATTTTTTTTTCAGAAACTATTACTCGTATTGGAAAATAATATATCTAAGGCTTCATATTCCACAACAGTGTACCAAATTTCAATTCGATACGGCTATGAGGTTTGGAGATATCCAGGAAAAATATGTCAAATTTCGTAGTTTTCTTCTCGATATCGTTTTTTTAATAATAATTTTTCATAATAATTTATTATAATAATATTAATAATAATAATAATAATAATAATAATAATAATTTATTCCTCCTTTAAGACATCATACAATGTATAGGAATAGTCATCAAGAAAAAAAATGAAACAATATTATGAAAATCCAAAGTTGAAAACTGTAAAACAAAGTTAAAAAAGAGACTTAAATGATAGAGTTAGCAAAGAATTCTTGAATACTATAGAAGCGTTTTTCAATCAACATTCATTTTACTTCCGTCTTAAATCGTTTTTCACCAATTCCTTTCTAATGTTTGGGCAAGTGATTATATAATTTAATTCCTGTGAAGGTTGGTGACGACTCATACTTTTTAGAATTATGTTTGGGAATACATAAAATATCATCATGCCTTCTGTTGTAGTTATGAAACTCAGTACATGTTTTGAGTTTTTTCAAATTTTGATGAACATACATAAGACAGTTCAACATGTATATTGATGGAAACGTTAATATTTTATTTTCCTTGAATACAGGGTCTTTCACGAGGAACCTCACCCATATTTATACGGGAAACTACTGAACGTATTTCCATGAAATTCAGCACTTATAAGTATTTCACGATGCTGATGAAATCTAAAATATTTTCAAGGCATGAGCACCTCCGGTTTTTCCGGAAATGACGTCAACTTCCGTTTTTCAAATTAGAACACCATTTTTTTATTGCAGAAATAGATTCCTTAGAAAATTTCAATTTATTTTGATGTAACATTTTTCAGTTTTGGTTGGAAAATTCTCTCTGAGCGGGAAAATTCGAAAAAAAAATCGAAAATAGAGCTCCGCTGAAACAAGAATAACTTCGAGGTTTTTGGATGGACAATTTTCATTTTTGGGATTTTTCAAGATGTAAGATTGATGTATCCACTTTAAAAATCGAAATCGCGATTCATGATACAGGGGGTGAAAAAATCGCTTTCAAAATTAGGGATGACAAAATCGTGAAAAATCAATTTTTTCAAATTAGAACCCCCTTTTTTTATGGCAGATATTGAATCTACGTTAAAAAATAACGTGAGTGTATGCATCACACCTTTGCCCTAAAATGGATATTTTCTGAGTTATTCACAAAAAACTGTTTTTCGTCTTGAATTTTCAGCTATTTCTTTTCCCTTCACGCCAAAAAGATGAAATTTTCAGGAACTGTTATTTGAACCATGCTGAAGATTTTTCACCCCTTCTTGAAACCGACTTCAAAGTACTATTAGGAGAACCATGGCAAACTCTCGCAGTTATAACTAGAGAAGATGCTCAAAGTTTTGACCGTTAATTTCTAGACATTTATTTATACGTCTCAGGAATGCTTCGTGCGCTGCTCTTCTTATTTCATCGGGAGGAAGAGATCTGCAAAAGTGTTTAAAAACCAAATTGAGTTTCAAAACTATGAATCTAAAAATCTAAACAAACCTGAACGCATTTCTGACTCGTTCTATGCAGTCCTCTTTATCAGTCAGGGGAGTTGAGTAGACAATATTTTTTATCCTACCCCAAACATAATAGTCTAAAGGAGTTAAATCGGGAGAACGTGGTGGCCAAAGATGTGGACCATTGTTCGCCAACCATCGATCTTCAAATAGCCTGTAGAGGATATTTAACACATTGAGTGAATTGTGTGGAGGCGCGCCATCTTGTTGATACCATAAGTCATTATGGTTCTGTACTAGCGGCTCAATTATTTGAGTCAATATGTCAGAATATCTATCTCCTAAGGGAGAACATTCTTTAAATAATGCAAACATGTGTAGTGTTCTATCTTACCAGTTAAAGTCCCATCATAAATGTGAACATCGAGAATTGCATTATTTTTGATGGCGCAAAAAACATTGAAACTCCAGGTCTCTTGAAAGTTCCATTGTCTGAAGTGGTGGTTGTTCTCTTCGTCCCAATAATGACTGTTATGCCTATTGAAAGAACCATTCTTTGTGAATTTAGATTCATCTGTCCAAATTATACAGTCCAAAAAGTTTTCATTCTCTTGAAATCGAATCATCATAGCTTCGCAAAACTCTGTTCTCCTGACGAAATCAGTTTCCTTCAAATGCTGTACCCTATTGAATTTATATGGGTGCACTTTATGTTTTTTTAATATTCTCCAAACACTCGATTGAGATAATCCCAGATCAATCTCGGCATCTTTGAGAGAATTTTGAGGATTCACACGAAAATATGCAAGAACTGTAATTTCGTTGTTCTCATCTTCTACTACACTTTTTTCTCTGTGTGTAGTTTTCTTAACGAAAGATCCGACATTTCTCAAGTTTGTCATGGTTCTGTTAATGGTATCTCTCGTTGGTCTGGGTCGGTCAGGAAACCTCTCAATGAACAGTCGAATCGTTCTATCTACAACTTTATTACATTCTCCATGAAGTAGAATGAGATTTAAATAATCTTCATTGGTAAAATTAGGCATAGTGATCGATTTTATAACTTAATACGAATTATCACCAAATTAATAGTAAACACAAAATGCTACTGAATAAAGAGGAATTTGGCAGATGTAATTGATGATATCTATCATTAAAAAAAAATAATGTAAAACATGGTAAGTTTTTGCATATGGTTCATAAGGAATTATTTATTTATCACTGGAGAGAAAACCGATGGCCGATTAGTTGAAATAAAGAGGTTTCCGATACAAATTCGAATCCAAATTCGCCATCTATTTAGGAACAACCTGTAACTTTTTTCTCTTGCATATTAGGGTAGTAAAATCTAAAACATGGTTTAAGTAACAGTTCCTAAAAATGTCATCTTTTTGGCGTGAAGGGAAAAGAAATAGCTGAAAATTCAAGACGAAAAACAGTTTTTTGTGAATAACTCAGAAAATATCCACTGTAGGGCAAGGGTGTGATGCATACACTCACATTATTTTTTAACGTAGATTCAATATCTGCCATAAAAAAATGGGGTTCTAATTTGAAAAAATTGATTTTTCACGATTTTGTCATCCCTAATTTTGAAAGCGATTTTTTCACCCCCTGTATCATGAATCGCGATTTCGATTTTTAAAGTGGATACATCAATCTTACATCTTGAAAAATCCCAAAAATGAAAATTTTCCATTCAAAAACCTCGAAGTTATTCTTGTTTCAGCGGAGCTCTATTTTCGATTTTTTTTTCGAATTTTCCCGCTCAGAGAGAATTTTCCAACCAAAACTGAAAAATGTTACATCAAAATAAATTGAAATTTTCTAAGGAATCTATTTCTGCAATAAAAAAATGGTGTTCTAATTTGAAAAACGGAAGTTGACGTCATTTCCGGAAAAACCGGAGGTGCTCATGCCTTGAAAATATTTTAGATTTCATCAGCATCGTGAAATACTTATAAGTGCTGAATTTCATGAAAATACGTTCAGTAGTTTCTCGTATAAATATGGGTGAGGTTCCTCGTGAAAGACCCTGTATAGGATGACATGAGTCTCGAGGTCTCAGGTTGAAAATGAGACGTAGTATTCTCTTCTGTGCAACAAATACACGCCCAGCATCTGGGGATGAACCCCATAGAATCACGTTGTAGCAAAGATGACTATATACACTGCTGAAATATACTCCAACAAGAGAATCCAATGGCAACGAACTCTTGAGCCGAGAAATAGCAAAGTAGCTTTTACTGATTTTATTACATACGTGGTCAATGTGGAAGGACCATCTCAATTCACTATCCACGCGAACTCCAAGAAAAGTAACACACTCCGATGACCTGAGGCTGAAGTCCAAAAGGTTGACAGAGAAATCAAGACTGTCCGTAATCCGAAATTCGATGATTTTGGTTTTATCCATATTAACAATCAAGGAGTCCCTTGGGCACCAGACAATAAATCTTTTGATAAGAGACTCACAGATCCTTCTCAGTTCCTCAAGATTACGAGCTCTAATGGCCAAGGACGTATCATCAGCAAACAGAATTATAATACAAGGCACAATATACTGAGGAAGCTCGTTGATGAACAACAGAAAAAGAAGAGGTCCCAAAACTGACCCCTGAGGGACACCTAACTTGGCATAATATCTTCGGGAATGGGATTTACCCAGCTTAACCACCATAGATCGGTTTGAGAGGAAACTGCGAATCCAATCGAGGAATACTCCTCGGAAACCCATTTGATACATTTTCTCAATAAGAAAGATATTGGACGATAATTTTCTTAGTTATCAACACTACCTCTTTTATGAACTGGTTTGACCACTGCCTGCTTTAATACTGCAGGAAATTGACCCAAGGAGATAGAGAAATTGATCAAATCAGAAAAATGCTCCGCAATGAGAGGAGCTATATTATTATTATTATTATTATCTTTATTTGAAGAAACTTGTACAATCAAATTACACAACAGCAATTTTATCATTCACATAGTCAATTATTATACTTGTTCTGCTCAAACAAGGATACAAATTTACTCCTAATTGCTTCATTTTCTAGAGAAAAGTTTAATTCGTCACCTGAACTCGGAGTTCGTGTGTGATCGAAATTCCAGTATTAAGCCAATTTGTGTAATAAATCTTTACCTACGCTGAATGAACAAATGAATGTCAAAGACCGATCATACAAAATCACAAACAAAAAAGAAGAGAAGAAAAGAAAAAACCGCAAAGTGAACTGATCCAGTGAAGCTGGAGAAGAAAAGTATTCTGCTCACAGTGAGTCACAAATAAAACAACCACCCAATGTATGATCGCTGAAAGGAGACGAGACCAGAACGCAAGAGACACGCTCCCTTCTTCATCATTTTTCTCTCATTCACTTACTGAAAAACTCTCAACAATGTTTCCCCATTCAAATGGATGTAATGTTTCAGTTTTAATGTAAAAGATCTGTAAGATGCAGCACGAATTATCTCTCTAGGCAGAAGATGATAAAGCCTCGGCGCGAAATAAAGTACACTCCTCTGAGTGAAGTTTGTCCTGCATAATGGTATCTCAGGAAAGTCGGCTTGTCTGGTTCGGTAATGAGGATCTTTTCGGACATTTCGTTTCCTCATCCACATAATTGACTGGTATATATAAGTTTTTCTAATAGACAACACATTTGCTTCCTTATAAAGAGAGTCAGTTGGATACAGGCGATTCTTTTTCAGAATTACCCTAAGGATATTATTCTGCGCTTTTTCTAATGAATTCAAAGCATTATTATAACAACCTACCCATGCAATGACACAATATCTCAGAATGGACTCAACGAGAGCCTTATATGTACTGAGTAGGTGTTTTCTCTTCAGTATGTTTCTCAATATGTAGAATTTGTAAACTAGAAATCTAAGTTTTTTAGACAGAGAATTAATTTGCTCTTTCCAGTTTAAATGCTGATCGACCTCCACTCCAAGGTATTTCACAAATTTATTTTTATAGATATGTCCACACGAACAGTGCGTAAAATTTTCGCACTCAGCGTCGTGCATCCCCAGCGATTCCACCTCCGGCTGGTCCGAGATTGTAGCAGAAAACGTAAGAAATTTTGTTTTAGATATATTCAGGCTCAAGAGGCTCTGATTCAGAAATATTTTGACTTTCTGCATACCCAATTCGGCGGTTTTGAATACCTCTGCCCATGTCTGACCCTCAAATAGGACCACAGTATCATCTGCGTAGGAAATAACCTTACCATCTATGTTCAGACCACCAAGCAAGTTAATATATATCAAGAACAAGATCGGTCCCAGCACAGTTCCCTGGGGAACCCCCATAGAGGCAGCGACCGGGCTACTGATTGTCTCCCCAACCCTAACCACCAGCGACCGACCTTCAAGATAACTACGGAAGACACCCAGTGCCACCCCACGAATACCAACAGTCTCCATTCTTTCTATTAATATCTCGAAATTGACAGTGTCGAACGCTTTAGCTAAATCCAGGAAAACATGTTTGAGCAATTTAGAAGAAATATTATCAGGCCCAGACTCACCACAAATTTTCAAACCTGAAACCACAGTCAAAATCTCCTCAGGAACAACAGGAAAAAAGAAGAAATTACAGTGTACCAATTTTTGGGTGGTGCATGAATACGAAACCAACCCTCCATATTCACCCAATAATGCGAGCTCACCCATAGTAGAGAAGTAGCTCCCAAATGCGTTGGTGACCTCATTGGGAGCTGAAATAGTCTGTTCATTAATAGTAAGCGTAATACGATCGGCACGACTTCGGTTCTTAGTACCTAGCTCCATATTTACAAGGTCCATAAAGTTTTGTTGCGGTTGCTTGACTCAGAAAGAACTTTCTCATTATAGACATGTTTAGAAGTCTTCAGTAATCGATTGTATGTAGTTTTAGCTTTTCTGTAATTAATTAGAGCATCTTGGGATTTCAAGTTCTTAAAAACCCAGTGAAGATTCTTTAAACGGTGTCTAGCTTCAAGTATTGAGGAATTTATCCATTTCGGTCGACACCAAGAAGAAGAAGAAGGATATGACCTCAAGGGGCAAGTAGCCTCAACCGAAGAAGTCAATAAATCCAAAAATCCCTGAAATCTGGCGTCAACAGTATCACAGTTGTATAAAACTTGGAAATTGGTATTGGAAATCATGGAGGAAAGGTTGTCCAAATTTGAGTGCGATAACATTCTGAAAGTTATGAGATCTTTTTCAAATTCAAGTTTTTCATGACAAAGGTACTCCAGAATGAGAGCCTTATGATCACCAATAAAGGGTTCGTGTACGGACACCGCAATGCTCATCCTATTGGCATTGGTAGCCATATAGTCAACCTTGCTAGACGAAGTTTTTCCATTTTTATTTGTAAAGACTCCAGTAGGCTCCAAGGAACATTCCAATAAGCCAAAAGCATTAAAAAGATCATCAAGAAGCTTTTTCGAAGAGTCGTTAACTGAAAGGAAGTTAATATTCAGATCTCCACATAAAAATAAAATTTCTGAAATAGAAGTACAGTAGTTGAGAACATATTCTAAAGTCTTCAAAAACAGAGGAATATGACCCGATGGAGGTCTATAAACACTTAATACACAGTAGGTAGTTTTTTTTGTCTCGATCTTTATAGCACATAATTCACAATGCATTTCAATAGAGAACCTGTCGATATTCAGGCGTTGTACTTTATAATCCGATTGAACGTAAATAGCATCACCTCCATGTTCCCGACCTGGTCTGCAGTAAAATGAAGCGATTTGGTAACCAGTCAAAGTCATATAACTGATACGATCTGAAGAGCACCAGTCTTCCACGACACTAACACAATCAGGATTTGTAGAATTGAGAAAGAGTTCCAAGTTGTTCAATTTATTTGGAAGACTTTGAACGTTTAGATGTAAAACTCTCATGGAACGAACCTCTCTAGTGCTATCATATTGCACTGGTGGTTCAGCTTTTTTAATATATCCAGATAAATCATCTACGTGGTGTTTTGGTCCTTCATTTTTCGTTTTAAAAAAAATTTATTAATCATTATGACTTCTGGCCAGAAATCAGGATCCATAAGTTTAGTTTCATACTCCGATGGAAAGGATATCTTTAATGATGAGTAAATATCAGGCTGCTTAGATTTGAGTTTATCCCACGTCAAGTTTGAAACGATAGCACAGAGAAATTCATTAAGATCTTCAACAGAAGTAGTGGGGCTCAGTCTAGAAACATGAACATGTGATAACCGTTTTCTAGGAGCACTTTTGAGAGCTGTAGATTTGTGGCACCGATAATTGGCTCGGTATAATTACCTTGTTTCATTACCTTGTTTCCTATCAGCAGACTTTAACTCATTATCCTTACTGTTGGCAATTTTTCGATTGGACCTCTTCCTCTTCTCAACTAAAGTCCACTTGGAAGGAATATTATGAGGTAATTCCAAGGCATCATCTATAGCAGTGTTCCCCCGGGAAGGAATCTCCGAAACCGAATTCACCAGCGAGGAGAGATTAATTTCGGAATAAATCGAGGAATTGTGATTCAATCATGATGAACTTAGCAGTTAATTTGAGGATGATTTCTCGACAATCGTGTCATCAGTACAATTAAAAAAAAAAATTCAAATTTTTTTTTCAAATGTTCAATATTCTGTGATCTTCTAGTCATATTATCTCCATCAAATTTTGTATGCATTTTCGAATCATCATTTTTCGATGATGTATTGGATTTCAATTCGATCTTATCTGTATTTTTGAAAATATTGGGAAAATAACATTTTGAATGGGTATATCTGTGACATCATTGGGTGGATTTCACGCATTCACGCCCTTCGTAATTGAGGTCTAAACCTACTCTACAAATATGGAGTTTCCAAGTTGTTTCTTTCACGCAAAAGCTACCTCACATGAAGTCAAACTAGTATTTTTCTAATTTTCTACCTACCAGTGCATGGCGGTCGTTATAACAACTAAAAAGCACTTTCACTGAGCTACTGAATAATTCAAGTATCAAGTGACATCACCTTTGCTTTTATTTATTTTTAAAACCTCTCTAGATTGATTCACATAAATTCGCAGGTCGAAAAATTTTGATAACTAAGGTGATTCAACCCTTGCAGTGTATCTTCAGAAACATTTCAAACATTCGTATAACTCAAGCACCAACTTTTATACAGGGTAAAACACAAAGATTGCTGTGGTATACAGCCCCGTAAACTGTTTTTTATTGGTTGATTACGATATAAAGATCACTCGACCCGGCATGCACAGATTCAAGACAGCCGTAAACGAGAGTAAAGGGCTCTCCTTATAACTTGCAGTTATAATTCACCGCAGCTGCTCCTTTGTTGCTGAATTATTGATTAACTATACTTTTTATATATTTCGGCCATTCTTTCATGTCCGCTGGATGGACATTGCATCGATTAATTCCGAAGATATTACAGGTTGATGTTGATGATTTCGTCTAATTGGCAAAGAGGCCAAGTAGCAAGATGTTCCGAAAATCTTCCCTTGAATTATATCCACTGAGCATTCTTGTCTGTATTGCCATCTGAAATCATTTTATTTGATTTTGGTTCATTATTTGATGAAATCGAAGATAAACCTTGGTGATCGACAAAAAACGCTGCAAATTTCACACAAGGGTTTATTATTTTCTCAATTAAATAGCCCAATACCACTGATATCTTAACTAAAACTCATATATTATTCATAACTCATTGGTTTTTCACACCAAAATTTGAGGCGTTTTTTTTATGACTGAGAGACCACTGATCGGAAATCATCTGAGTGAAAATTTTTAGGTTGAGTTATGCAACAGTAATCAACGTTGAGATCATGAGAATTCAGGGGTAAGTTTTGAGGAATAATTTTTTTCCCTCCAACCCCCAGTTTTGAGCCCTTATGGTACACCGATCGGCTGAATGCTTGGAGGATCAAATTTGAACGACACCCGATTTTTCCACCGAGTTTCACGAATTTCTATTCAGTACTCTCAGAGAAAGCCCCAGACAACGGACGGATTTTTTTTTATTAGTTCAAATCAAATCTACATACTTCAAAATGTAAACTGTGTTATTTGATATTATCGAATGACAAACCAAAATAACCCACCCCTGAAAATGTGATAGTTCACATTTGAAAATATGTAGATTTGAATGAACTAATGAAAAAAATCCGTCCGTCCGCCGACCGTTGTCCGGTGCTTTCCTCTGAAAGAACGATACCGAAAACCATGAAATTTTGTAGAAAAAACGTGTGTCGCTTGAGATCGATACTCGACTAGCTTTTCGGCAAGGTCGGTGTATCCTAAGGGCTCGAAACTAGGGGTGGAAGGGAAAAAAATTATTTCTCGAAAACTTACCGCCGAATTTTCATGAAACTCTCAACGTTGATTACTGTTGCATTACTCAACCTGAAAAATTTCACCCGGATGATTTCCGACCAGTGGTCTCTGAGTTATAAAGAAAAACGCTGCTGGTATTCGAAAAACCAAAGGATTATGAATAATTTATATAAGTTTTATTTAGGATACCAATGGTATTGAGTTATTTAACTGAGACAATAATGAACCCTTGTGTAAAATTTGCAGCGTTTTCTGTATATAACAAATAAATCTCTTATTCGCGCTTCTAATCTAGGATACAGCGTGCAATCACTCCGTCCAAATGTCTGTATTTTCGATTAGGAAAGATAAAATTCGTTCCTTATGTTAGGTTCACAAAATATAAACAAAACATTCGACATTTATTATACAGTGTGCGCCAAAATTATGAAACAAATTCATTTTCTCAGAAGAAAAATATTTGGCAACAAAATCCTGAAACAGGTCAATTTTTGTTTCACTTTTACCAAATTTATATGCATTTATGAAGGTTTTTGTTGCACTAAATTTTTTGAATAGGGAAAGAAGGTCATGTGGTACTTTTTTGGAAAGGTCTTTGTATCTTCTTCACAGGCGTGCAGAAATTTCGGAGAAAAAATTATTTTTTTTTGAAAAATAACTCAGTTCAAAGAGGTTTTCAGTACGTGCACTTTGTCATGGCTTATTTACTCTGAGAAGAAAGAACCTAATGAAGTTTATCACCGAATGAAAGTCGACCATTACAGTTTCGTTCATGTACAACTTTCAACCCCTTCAAACCCCTCACGTGAAAAATCAGAATGTGTCAAACGCGTTGATTATTGCATCCAGAACGATGGTGTTCATTTTGAACATTTAATTTACCTTATCTTGTAAACCACAATGATTCTCTGGGTGGCACTTCTATAACGAAATGAACTTCCAATGTCACTCCATTTCTTTTCTCCATTAAAGGGTTCGTAGGAGTTGGAAGTTGTGCATGAACAAAACTGTAATGGTCGACTTTCGGTGACAAATTTCATCAGTTACCATCGTCTCAAAGTAAATGAGCCATGACAAAATGCACATACTGAAAACCTCTTTGAAGTAACTAATTTTTCAAAAAAAATATTTTCTTCTTGAAAATTTCTGCACGCCTGTAAAGAAGATACAGAGACCTTGCAAAACAAGTACCACATGACCCACTTTCCCTATTCAAAAAATTCAGAGGGTTCATGGGGATGACACAGGATGCAACAAAAATCCTTCGAAAATGCATAAAAATTTGGTAAAGGTGAAACAAAAATCAACCTGTTTTAGGATTTTGTCGCCAAATATTTTTTTTCTGAGGAAATTAATTTGTTCCATAATTTTGACGCGCACTGTATATCAATACTGGCTTCGATTTTATTTAGCTACCCGCCTTTCGGCTTTAGCTGCTTTGAGGCTGCAAGGATGTTGTTTGCAGCGTAGTTTGTCCATCTGTCTGTTCATGTATATCAATACTGAATGTAATTTCAATGAAACTATTTAATCTACCTGATTTGTCTCGAGAGAGATCTGAATCAGGAAACGTCGACTACTTAGAATTGATTATTTCATTTGGCCAGTCCTGAAGCCAACAACCAACTATCTCGTAAAATATTCTGTTAATGTTGAAATTTCTCCCAATTCGGTATTCAGAATAAATCTCAACATCCCCGTTACGAGGAGAAAACATCAATCATCCTTTTATCTGATTCTTCCTCGGAGGCGAATATATTATTATTCTCTCAAGACCATTATTAACACATTAATTTAATATTTTTACAACTAGGCGTGTCTATCGGAC
The DNA here is from genome assembly GCA_958510865.1 of Myrrha octodecimguttata. Lineage (NCBI taxonomy): Eukaryota > Metazoa > Arthropoda > Insecta > Coleoptera > Coccinellidae > Myrrha > Myrrha octodecimguttata. The sequence continues at coordinate 35,633,323 of OY294056.1, forward strand.
CATGTGTCAGATACACTCGCCTGGAAGGTAGTATTGATATCATTTAGGGCCAGTCCGGATGGAATTTAGCAGAGCCGCACTCAGAAAAAAGTAACCGCAGCAGAAAATTTCGATAAGAATAGGCACCAAAATTTCCTGTTATATTCAATGAATGATAACAGTACTTCAATTCCTCTCGAAAGAACAGTTTCTATGAAGGGAAATCAATTGTCACCAATAAAGGAATTAATTTCTCTACGAAGTACGGGAAAAAACTTACATAACAAAACTTATTCATTTTTCTCTAAAGTATTTTGGAGTCACCAATTTACACCATCGGAAATCACGTTGAGCGATCGTTTCACGTCGTCAGCTCTAAGACACCAAGACGTCATTTTTTTCTCCTGAATAATATAACAGTTAATATTTTCGAGATCATTTGTTTCGTTATATTCGACTTGGCAAATCAAATATCGCCCAATTTACCTGCAGCATAATATGATTATCAATTTCAAAGAGACAATGTAGGAGCTCAAATTGTTTTCAGAAAAACAATGCTCTCTGGCGATTGAAATTCAAACCCTTCCAAGCTAGTTGTTTTCGGATTCATTTTCGAGCTTTTTGTTGTTTTCTGACTTGAAAGTTTGCTATATCGGAAGTGTTTGATTAGAATTTTCGGTTGTGTTAATCCGAAATCCTTCCGAAATGACTATTCTTGTGTACCTCAATTAAAGCCAATTCCTAGTAGAAAAAGAAAGCATCGTTTACTGCCATAAGTTTGTTTTAATTTTTTTCCAAAGCAAATAAAAGTAGAGCTTTTGGCAGTAAACCCGTCGATAGGAAGAAGGCCTGCATTTCGAAATTGAAGATTGGAAAACAGGTCACGCAATACATGAAAGCATGTTCACTGCATTTCTCTGAAGTTGATTATTCTCATTAAGGTAAATTACAATGTATTCATTCCAGAAGAACTTCACGTCCATATTTTTTTAGGTGTATATGAGAATAAGAGAATGTTGATGAAGAACGCTGTTCCTTCATAAAAACTGCTGATCACTTTTGCAGCCACCTACTTCACAAACTACACAAAATCATATTCAAAGTAAGTGATCTGACACACTGTTCTATTTAAAAATAGCTGAAATTATTCATATAAATATATCAATATGTTTCATTTGTATATAACTAGATAGCTTCAGGATGCAGAACGAACCATAGCACAACTGTGTTTTTATTTTCATGATTCATTTGTTTGTAAACAAAGAGAACATAAGTCATATCATTCGGACTGATTTTGGATTTAGCACATAATATGGCCTGAATTCAGCACTTCTTCACATTAATAAGAGTCCTTGAATTACTTAATTACTAATTGAGGTGACTATTTCTCCAGAAATTCAAGCAAAGTTAGTTATTGGTTCATTTCGATCCACCAAGCAACACAGACACTAAAACACTGAAATATCGTCGACATTTCCCTCCAGGAACGATTTCATATAGTGATTTAAACGAAAAGTTTCTACTCAAGATATCTGACACAAACTGAAGACCCCAACGAAAAATCATGTTTAGACCATATTCATCAAAAAACTAGATAATGGTCTCTTAGAGAATGGCTTAAACTATTACCCTTTACTTTAAAAAAAATGAAAGAAAATTTATAAGTCTCTGATCTAACACGTTCAATGAAAATAGAAAATCTAACATATGAAGAATTTCCATAGTCCATATAAAATTTTGGATTTCTACTGGTTATTTTTTTTATGAATTGACCCCCCCCACACCAAAGCTTAGCGTTTATTGAACCAAACAGATAAGAATGTGCTTAGCTAAAACAAATTGACAATGACATTTCAAACTTTCAATTGCGGTTATCTCAAAACGAATAAATTGTGACTTATCATGATTTCCATTGGGGTCTTCAATTATAATGATTTCTTTAAATATTGTGGCCCTGCTCAATAAATATTCTTTGTCCAGCACATTTCTACGGTTTGTTCGCATAAACTACTAGCTTGGACAAGTTCCAAATTTTCCGTTAGGGCGCTGGCATCTTCACAGAAGTTCCCAATATTGAAGTGAGTGAATTTCCCAGTGTACCGGAAAGGTGCGATACCACTGGTCTCTAGATTGCCCCCTAAATATTTCCTTGTTACGTAAGAGGTAATGTAAGCTCTCAACGAAACTAAAGTCAGATTAGTCCAACCCTGCTCTACAAAGAGACCCTGCATCGATATCGTGGACCACATCGAAGGAAGCTGCTTCCATTCACGCTTAATCGCGCATGTGATATTAATGTGCCGCGAAATGTCACCGACAGATTTTAAAACTGGCTAATGCGACAGTGGCGACCTCATAAGGTCGTCCATCATATTTATTAAGGGATTCCGTATGCAGCAACCGAACGAATAATAAATGAATCTTTGCAGACCCCACCCGAAGGTGATGTATAATGAGTTCATTTTGCATATGTGATGCTCAGGGATTTGTCACGCTGTAGATTGAATTGAACAACCCTTTGTAGTTCTTTGTTTATTACTAAACCAAAATTAGTTTCAATTTCCACTTCGGCAGATCCTTATAACACCATGTCTTCAGTGCGTGAAATTATTTAAAATATGAATTTCAAGATCACTTCTTTCCTTAGGTACCTACTCATCATGGGTAGGAATGATGTCAATCTTTTCAGTAATCGATCATTTGGTTCCCTGTCAGCAAGAAATATCAAACCTCCTTTCGAAGAAATTTGAGAGAATATGAAGTCAAGGAATAGAAGAACGAAAATCTAGAAAAGCACTGACGTGAAGTAAGCAGCTTCTGCACGAATGTTCAGATTCTTTGCTAAAGCGATCCATCTTCTCACATATTGACCTCGCCAAATGCACTTTTGCTACTTGATAAAAGATTTAGTTCATAAAACTATGAGAAATCATCATGAAGAATTCAGATAAAGCTTGTCTTATGTCATTATGAGAATCTTCAATCATTTCAGAATACTTAATTATTCTTCATATATTTTCTTTAAACTTTTTGATTTTATTCAACGTTGAATGTTATAAAATCTGATGAAAATTCGAGGAGTTTCCCTATTTTTATGGATCCACCCCATAGCTAGTGAACTCGTGAATTATAAGCTTCGCCCACGTACATCCGGACCACAGAATACACAGAAATATCAATAAAAACATTGCGCATAGAACTCATATAAATATATTAGGTCAGTGCCATTTCATGATAAGACCACTGATATGAAGTCTATGTTTCCATGTCTATGGGCCAGACTTTCCATATAAATCAAGAGTTCAATTAATGTGTGTAAGTAAGTTGAGTGAATTCATATTATTATGAAATAAAGAGTCTTCAATATGGGAATGCTTCAAGATGGAATTGTGTTTAAACTTATGGTGCAATGAAATTGGATATTGCATGAATATCAAGGTGAAGATCAGTGTTTCACTCGTCCATCGCAGTGAAATGTATTCGTTTCAACAATATCGCAAACAGTACCAAAACTACCAACTCATAAGAACTAAGTCAGTATAAATGAGTTTTCTCAGTGATGTTTCTTCGATAACGAAACAGTGTGAAACTACTCTCTTATCCACATACAACTTACAATTTGAATGTTTATAACTTTATACCTGAGCCGAATCTAGAAAATATGCAATGAAAAAAGTGTTTTATCTAATGGGAAGGATCTATAGTTAAAATTAAATTACTAAAAACTTAAAGACTCACCCTATATAAATCCATTGTTAAGAGCAACAAAATGCCAAGAGTTTGAAAACATCAAAATTATCATCTTATCAGCGACTTTGACAGGAGTAGTATAGTTTCCTATAGCGATGTTGGATCATCCTTCCGCGAAATAAGCCTTTGTGTTAATTTCACGGCAATGACAGTAATGCATATTCAACGTGTATGGACAAATGAAGGAAGGATAATACGAAGAAGACCAACTGGTCAACCGAGACATACCAAAGAACGTGAAGATAGGGTTCAAGCAGCTGGCTGTTCGAGACTGTTTTGATACCTTGCGTCAAATAGCTGATCAATGGTTTGGATAAGGAGATGCGAAGATGGGTCTGTTATTATACGTTCTTTATATTGCCCTATACTCTACCATTTGGACTCAATTCTACATGTCCACGATTAGTGCTGCAATGAACTACGGACCACTGTCGACTGTGTCGACAACGTTTGAACTGGTGCAGAGAACAGCAGTACGAAGAGGAAGATTGGCATGATGTGGTATTCAGTGGCGAATCGAGATTCTGCCTAGGTATGCTCGGTGGTCGTAGAACGGTGAGACGGCGACATGGAGAGCAACATCCCTCTCCATTTTTTTTTGATACACATGTACACAGGACTGTTGGAGTTAATTCGGGGGTATTTCTCATGGTACCCGATCAATAGTTCTGTTTACTCTGCGTCGAACCATGAACTTTCTTCAGAAATTGATGCTAACGTTTTGACTTGGTAACCCCGTTCATCGGATTCAAATCCCTTTGAACTTTTGAGTTGGATATGAAGCGAAGAAGACCGTCCAATTTGCCCAAAATACAACAGATAGATAATTATTGTGGCTTGAAAGGTGTTGCCACGAGCATATCGCCCATCTTCTTTCGTTGTTTCTACAGGGTCGTCAAACACTTCACCAGTTTTTGCTAGCCTAAATGTTCATTACATATCCTGAAAAAGTTATTATTTCATTCTTGATGTGAGACATTTCCTAAAATTGTAGTTCTTAAACTCATTCTTCCCGATTCGTAGAAACCAATTGAAAAAATTCAATATAGGAACGAAGAGAAAGTCTTTATCTTCATAAATTGGAACCTATGTAATAAATTATCCTGGATGAACATGTTTTGACTCTACGGTTATCTTCAGAATCTACTATAGATCTGTAATTGATGAATTTACAAAAAATTTTGTCAGCACGTTGCCCGATATTATGAAATCGAAGACTGAAATTGAATGTTTACCAACCTCCAAATTCAATCGACAGAAAAAATTCCTAAATTTCAAAAATCAAATCTGGAAGAGTAATTGTTGAGGTTAAAATCGAGAATGAAAAATGAAAATTACGAAATTGACACTTACAATCATGGTTCCAAGAGTCATACAATCTTTAACATTGAATCAGGTTACAAAGTTGACACTGCTGTCTAGACTAAATAAAATTAAGGTAATATAAAATCTGAAATCTTTACTCAGTTAGTTTCGTTCATGGACGCCATTTTGGACGCTGTTATATTTCACAATGGTATATGAGGTTTATACAGATATGTTTTGTCAAACTCAGCGATCGTCCTTAGGTAATTTATGGAAACTTGAACGATGTAAGCTGGAGTAGATATTTGCAAGATTTCAACAACTTACCACCTGTATTGAGGAAACTTTCATTCTGGAAATCATATATGTAAAATTGAACTTATTACCTATGTTGATTTGTACATTTGAATGAACGGAGATATTTGTGTATTATGCCTCAATAGGATTCTTAATGCATTATGAAACTTGGTGGTACTTTCGATGATTTCGGTATCAAATTCTAGACCATGAACATTCTTGAATTGTTGTAGAAACATTTAGCAATTAGGCACTTCACTTATATGAACATTCGTTTTCATATTGAAAGTGTGTTTGTTCTTTAATGCGTCTTAAAAATACTCGCAAAAATTGATGGTTACACCCTTAGGGTCTTAATGTATTTGTTGAATGTCTTAGTGAATCGTCTTTTCCAGGTGTACGTTGACAGAGCTAGTCTTGTTCAGGTGAATCTACAAGTAGTATGTGGTTTTTCATCGGGCTCACCACAACTACTGAGAGGCTAATTCCCTGCATTTCATGAAAGTTCACACTTGATTCTTAATATCTAAAATATTCATTTACTTTAGCCCACAATGGATGGCCTGTTAGTGAAGTCAACGACTCCGAAACTCTGTACGATTAGCGTACAACCTACCGATCTTCCCCAGCAACTAATCCCTGGAATTGTCCGCCTGGGCGAGTTACAGGAAGCTACGGCTGTCGGCCTGGTGCGGGTTGTCGGTATTAGTTCTTGGTGTGAGAGAGTTAGTGTAATCTGATGTGTTTCTTGGACTGCGAGTATATTTAAATCCATAATTACTACTCCTTGGGGTATCTGCCAGAATACTTAAACCCATCGCTCCCCTAGTGGATGAACATCTATCCAATCTTATAAATAAATCTGTTACTTCTGGATGTTTTCCGTTATTTTCGAAACTCACCAAGTCAATACCTATTCACGAAGAAAATACTACAAACAACATAGCCAACTACCGCCCCAAGTCAATCTCAAGCCAACTGTCCAAGGTGTTTGAGAAAATAGTGTTCCAGCGAATGAGCGAATCTCTCACGAAATTTTCCGTACTTTCCAATCAACAACATGGTTTTAGGGTCGGTAGATTAACGCAGACTGCCTGTTCTGAATTCATGGAGTCCGTTCATATCTGTTTGGATTTGGGGTGACCACGTCGCAGGAATCTTTTTCGATCTCTCAAGTGCATTCGACAGTTTGCAACACAAGTTCATTATCGATAAATTGTATCAGATTGGATTCAGGGGTATATTTCTCGATTGGATACTCAGTTACCTGTCTAATAGAACCATTTTCGTCGATCATAGTAATTGTTCATCTAAAACATACTCCACTTAATTAGGTGTTCCTCATGGATCAGTTCCGCGACCTTTGTTATTTCTGTTATTTATCAATGACTTACCGGACTATCTTGTTGCATTCATCTTAATACTTTTTGCAGATGATGGTTCTTCAGCTATAAGGGCGAACAGTATCGAAGAATGGAAGCGTACATGTGAAGAACTTATCGAGCAATTTATTGACTGGTGTTGTAAGAACTCTCTTGTTGTAAACTTGGCGAACACTCAAATAATTAAGTTTCAAAACCGTGATTTTATTAATTCTAATCCACTGGTGGTGAGTGTCGCAGGTAATTCTCTCGGCACTGTTGAATATGTAAAGTTTCTGGCAGGCAGATATTCATGAGTTTTAGAATACTTATACTTTTCTGTATATACATCCTGAATTGCCTTTTATATGTAAGATCAAATATTAATTGTTTCGCGAAATTTTCCGTTTTCCATAGTTATAACACTAGGCACCAAAATGTGTTATGTATACCAAGGCACACCCCTACCAAATTCGAATCATCCCCCAAATTTGCTGGTATTGCTTATTTCAATCATTCAACTATTAGGTGTAAGTCACTGAATGAGAAACAATTCAAGAAGGAGGTAACAAAAAATGTATATTCGAAAGCATACTATGATTGGAGGAATTCTATTCAGATGAACTGAACTGATTAAGTTGTTATATTAGTGATGTTCTTTCGTACTGAACGAAGTGATTTATATAACTTCAATCAGAAAGATCAGTTGAAGCGATCGTTCTTTCGTTTCAATCAGTTCCCCCTTCCACAACTCTAAAGTGATTGCAAATGATTATTCTAATCGCGGAACAAGTTCCATCAGTTCAATCAGTACGAAAGAACACTACTATTATGTATTGATATGTTCTATATATCTCCATGGTATCTGAAAGGATGAATAAATGATATTAGTATTATTATTATTATTATCAAAGATAGGAATTGGTTTCACGGAGAAGAAAGAGCTCCATTAATATTGAATAACATAATCACAAGGACGAACATCCGCCAATAAATCAACAAATATTCCCCCTTGATCAGAGCTAATCATCCAATCAACCAAAATACCTACACCGAAGAAGCGGATACAAAGAGAATGACTACAGCTGTTTCACAATTGTTTTTGATCGTCAGGTCAAGTTACCTCGGATAAACCGCAGAGGGATCTCTCGATACTTGTCACCTTTCCGATGGACCGCTGCAGTATAACAACGTACAGTACGCCATCTGTCAGGATCATCTTGCGAGTCCCACCTTCGAGTGCAGAATACTTTGATCGATGTGCATGACGTTCATCCTTAAGTCGCATCAGGTCGCTGTAACTGCGATATTGCAGCTTTACAAAAAACCGTCACGACATTGATGCTCCTGGCAGATGGCGTACTGTACGTTGTTATACTGCAGCGGTCCATCTGAAAGGTGACAAGTATCGAGAGATCCCTCTGCGGTTTATCCAAGGTAAATTGACCGGACGATCAATAGCAATTATGAAGCAGCTGTTGTCGTTTTCCTTGGATCCGCTTCTTCGGTGTAGGTATTTTGGTTGATTGGATGATTAGCTCTGATCAAGGGGGAATATTTGTTGATTTATCAACGGATATTCGTCCTTGTGATTATGTTATTTATTATTATTATTATCATTATTATGAGACTCATTCGTATTCTATTCTAATTATACTTCCTCCGTTCATGATAGTGAGTATTAATGAAGGATTTATTAAGACCTTACTGATGTTCGAATTTTAAACTTCCCGCCGCTTTTCCTTGCATTTTTCGAGTGTTACTTGGGCAGCCTACTCAATAAAGTGTCCCTTCTATTTAACTAGACGATCACAATTAAGCCAAAGTAGGGTACTGGGGAAATCGAGTACGGGGTCATTACAATACAATAATATTTTCATGCAGGAACAACGAGTTCGCGTATCTTTTCAATCATCACTTTTTCGCAACCAATACAACTCTTTAGCCCATACAGTTTTTGGAGGGTCAATATTTCCTTGTACCAGTTTAGATATTGATTGGTTTGAGGTTTCTACAGTTCTGGTAAGGAAGAGGCAGAAGAGTGGCATATAATGTGGAAGTATCTTTATAAAGCGGTAAGTCCTAATAAGGGAACCATTTGGAGGAGAATCCAATCAACCGGAGGTATCACAGAATAATCATCCAGTTCATGAAAGGGATATCTATGTTCTACGACCCCGCAGGGCGGCCAACCACCCGCGACGACCCCGTCCATTATACTCACAGATAAAGTCGATTCAATTACAGGCGACCGCATCTGCCATCTGCCGGCCATTATGGTCGCCCATTCGTAGACCTAACGTGATTAACTAGGCCGGTAATCTGCACGCAGCAGCTTGACTCTGTGCTCCGCGTCGCTCTTCTCTCTCTGTGTTTCGCCACTGATCTGTCCGATTGTTATTGCGATAAGATGCGTGATAGGCCGTGACGCGTCTCTGTGATCTGCACGGAGGGTATCTTTATTGCTTATTTTTGGAAGTCGGCCGGGGTGCTAAGTGATTTCGCGTCTGTTTGCCGGCTAATGATTTCTTTGTTTATTGCGGTGGGCCGGATATTGGACGCAGGATCTGGAACGGATCATTGGGGTCATGTGACATTTCGGAAAGATGCTCGAAGGAGATAAGTGACGTATGTTTCTGTTGAACGGTAGTATGGGGGCGAACGAACAATTATTAGCTCAACTTTGGGAATTCATGGCGACATCACATTTTTCGGTATCTAAACGCGAATGCATTTAGCCAAATGGTTATGATCACACTTTTATATATCTTACAGCAGCTTCCAATTAATAAAATGGCAAGATCGATGGAGAACTCAGTTGAAACAGCGTGTCTCCTATAAACGAAATTCAACGAGACATCTATTCTGTCCTACTTTTGCCCAATATCGACTCAGAGATTGGTACCAAATTAATTCAAATTTTTTGAAATTTTTCTGACGACTTGATATTTACAAAATTTGGATAGGTGTGCTTCGGCATTATACAACTAATCAACAAGTTCAAGTCTGACTGATAACGTTCGCATTTCTTGAGATACTTGTAAATTATTCTCAAAATTAAAAATGTTTATAACTCCGGAACTCTTTGGCGAATTCTGCACATTCACGAATTTAACGGGGATGATCAGAATCTAAACGTATCTTGAAAATTTCAAAACTGTAGGAATTCTATCGATTAAAGGAATTCTATCGATGATTTGTCAAGGGAAGTTACTATAGGAAAAATTTTGTTGAATTGTTTCAATAAATTTTTTTAGGAGAATTTTACCAAGAAACTGCACAGGGCAAAAGGTTCTCCCAAACCAATTTTTAACCACATCAATTCAAGATAATGGTACGTTTGATCCAAATGGGAAATCTGACATAAATTACTGGATATGTTTTATATGTTGTTATTCTGAATTATGACTTTGATACGAATGTGAGATTCAGCATGTTGTTCTTATTTGAAATATTTCTCTAGAAGATTTCAAGTTCTTTTATTACCAAGAGAATATAATGTTTGCTGGTGTTATATGCGGCTCTCAAATACAAAAAAATATGGTATCTCAAGAAGTCTTTCATACGCATTCTCGAAGATATCAATCATGAATAAGTTCAAATGAAGGATCACCTTCCAACAGGAAAATTTCTCGGGAACAGGGTTTCGAAGTTTGAAGAGCAGAAGTCTTTTGTAACATTTTCCTTGGTTACTATGTATACTCACGACCTCCAAGCACAAATAAAACTGTGTAGTCTGAAGTTCACAAATGTGACAGTGTTTGTGTATAACACTCATGCATGTATGCGTGTACCCATATATGCGAACGTTTTTCAACCCTAGGTTTGATCGCGAGTAACCAAGCTAATTCTTAAAACTAACCCTTTCTTCCTAACTTTCGGAAGGCTGTTCCCGAAAAATTCCGTTGATCTTCAACAGTTGTTCCCCATTCACACCAAATTCATAATGCACCATAAAAAAATCAAACACACTTGTTCACTATTTTAATATGATGGCCATAGCTTTGTTTCCTATCTAAATATCCATATGTTCTACGATTCTACAAATGCATATGCTTCCGTTATCAGAAGAAATGATATTCTTGATCCGAGCGAACTATGATAAGATGCAATTTTTTTTCTAAGTGAAGAGTACGTATGTTTCGGTCCAACTAAGAGAATACATGTAAACTGTCAAACAAATAAATTAGGTGGAAAAAAAGTGAATTGGTAAATCTTGAATTATTATTCTTGGGAGAAGATTATTTAATTCAACTATATGTATATATTTGATTCAAGAAAGGAATCACGACCTACCCGTGTGTTTGTGAATACCCTACTCTTAGCAATTCGACAACAACAGCTATCAGGGTATAAGATGAAATAATTATTTTACATTAAATTCAACAGTAAATGTGAGAATTATCACAGAAAGTAAGTTTATGTTCATCAAATTACCTTTGCTATCGAAATTATACTCAAAAATTCATATTTTCATTTGTTTATAGATAGACGCGAATCTGCAATCGTTTAAAACATACATACATGCCAATTTGGTGGTGCCTACGTAGCGATTGATAAAAAGGATTCCAACTCTGAAAGTAACTTGACAAAAATTCTCAGAAATCATTCCTTTCAATTAGAAAAGTGGTACAAGAAGTTCAGCAGCAAAAATCAACTATAGAGAAGACATGAAACCCATTAGTCAGATTTTTCAATTTTCAATTATTTGATATTTCATGAAATCTCATTTCTAGAAGCTGCAATGAACTGAACTTAAATATTTTGGCATACATGATCATCTTAATAAGTATTAAATTATATATAGGGATTTTAGTGATAGTTTAGAGAAATTCATGACTCATTTTTTTCATTCGAATCTTTTTTTATATGATATGATGTATATTTGACTATACAGAGGCTTTAGGCAGCAACTATGTTTTATTACTCAAGTTTCTAACTATCTCGAAAATGGGAGAGTTTGAACAAATTGAAAGTTAAATATTTTTGATAGTAGTTAGTTACATTTACTCACATTCGGTACATTGTCCCAATGAATTATCATTAGCCCAATGAATGCGTTCATTGGACCAATTTTGTAAAGTACCTGTTCATTGTCCTTTCATTGTTCCTTTTCCGTTCAGTGAATTCTTTTTGGGATGTCCTATATATTAACGTGACTCTTTTCTGATTTTTTGAACAGGATGATGAGGATGGAAGAGTAGTATTGGCATAGTTTGCGAAATGGCGAATGCAATAAGTGTGTAAACGGAGAATCAAACTTATTTCTACTAATTTTCGAGATAGTATTTTTAGCTCTATCTATATTCTTGATATTCGGAGATCTCAACATTGCCACATGCACTGTGAGGATATGTGAAGTCTCTAGTCTACGACGATAAGCCCGAAACGATCGACCACTTGGAGGACAACATTCGCCGAGTTATTGCCGATATACGACCACAAATTGACCATTGAAAATTGGACTTTCAGATGAGATTACATACGTCCGAGCTAGCCTAGACGGCCATATGCCAGAAATTATATTTAAATTATAATGTCAAAAGATTATCTTTTGAATAAAGTCAATTTCATGTCAATTATAAAAATTCATCCTTGTTTCATTCCATTTCAAAGTTCTATACCTCTAAAAAAAATCCCTTTAGGTCATCGCAGTATATAACCTAGAATATAACGATATAAACCAGAGTGAACTCGATTTTTTATCATTTACCACTGAAATCTAGAGAACATGTGTTTCACTGAAGATGAAATTATCTGAATGAACCTCCATATAATCGCAACAATCAATAAACAATGTGGAAATCATATATTACACGAGGAAAACAGGAGTTCTTTGTGATAAACGAAGGAAAATTATGAAATAATATTCCATGTACCGTGTACCAATAGACGACTTCAGCAAGATAATTCCTCCAAATATAGGTTTTGGTTAGGCTGAAATTTAAGTTGGGATTCCTGATTTCATGTTAATAGTGTCAAGTTTATAAAGGATATGTTCGGCAAATCAACTTGGTTATTTCGGTTGCCTGTTTTCCGTTCTGTAAATATGAAATACTCGGTTGGTTCCTGAAAAAAAGGTTAGTTGCGGAATTCGATTGATGAAAAAACGTTCTTTCTATCACCAGAACGACAGTCAATGTTCTATGGTAACATATCCACAGCAAAGGACAATCTTCATTTACTTTATGATCCATAGAACATAGAAGAGACAACAATCAACAATGGAAAATTACTAGGTATGGTCTATGGATCTTAAGGTAAATAAAGATTGTTCTATGCTATGGATATGTTACCATGAAACATTGATTGTCGTTCTGGTGCATAGGCTTAATATGTCTATGTTCTGGTGACAGAAAGATTGCTTTTTCATCAATCAAATTCCGTAATTAACCTTTTTTTCAGAAACCAACCGAAAATTTCATATTTACAGAACGGAAAACCAGCAATCGAAACAACCAAGTTTATTTGCGGAACATATCCTTTATAAACTTGACACTAGCAACATGAAATCAGGAATCTCAACTTGAATTTCAGCCTTACAAAAACCTATATTTGGAAGGAATGATCTTGTTTGAGGAGCCGAGGCATCATTTACGGACATTTATAAATATCGCGAAGCTTATCATGTCGAATTTGTCCTGAAATTCCCATTCCCCAGTGTTAGTAAATTTGTGAAGAAAATTGTGGGTTGGCAACTTGGGCCGAAGTCGTCTATTAAATTGCCTCGTCAAAAATGCCATACACTTGACCTTGTTTTTGTATTTCCGAAAAATGAAAGAAATAGTAAAATAGTACTTGCAATACAACTTAAGAATTTTTACCTACATTTCTGATAACAGCACTAGAATACCAGTGAGTCCCACGTGTGGAAAAAAAACAGATGTCGAGACAAATATTTTTTCTACACTACATAATTTGTTGCAGTTTTCAAATCCAAATAAGAAAGTGAGGAATTACTAACAAATCATTCTAACTATTATATCAACATGAAATTTTGCACCTAGTTGCGTGTTGGTAATCTCCACCTGATTACGAAGTTTCAATCTGATTGCATATTTACTTCTCGAGATATTGCAGAAATAACGTTAAAATTCCCAATAACAACGGACTTTGGCACGAAAGTAAATATCGGATCGAATAAAAATTTGGAATATTGTTGTTAAATACTGACTCTAAGGTTCGTGCCAAATTCCATTGGAACCTAATATATATTTCCATATGTTCGGAGAAAAAAAATTTTCATCAAAAATTCAAAAAACTGTGAAATAAATTTTTTTTTTAAATGGATTCACACAAATTTCTACTTTAAGTTGCGCGTTGATACTCCAAAACTGTCCACGAAGTTTCAATTTGATCGAGTCAATACTTCATGAGATATCGAGGAATTAATTCAATGTTTCAAGGGTTGCTGTCATCACGCTCATGAGTTCAAGCAAATTGATTGGAACCCACTGTATCAAATGTCTGCCTATGCCTACCAACCAAAGTTTACCCCCTTTTGCATTTTGTCTGATATTGTACAGGGGCCGAGATATGCAGGGTGTACACACCGTATATTTTCCATAATTCCTAGAGCAGTATAGACCAAAATAAGATCCTGATATTCTTTCTTGTTGTCTGAGCTCCATAAATACAAACCCCTCGAAACCATAAATCATTCCCCGAATCGAAATCGATCATAGATAATGCGCGTCAAACACAGAGTAAGTAGATATTTATATTGACACCCCACACTCCCCGACTGTCTTTGTTTACACTGGCGTAATAAATGCGGTTTAGTGACTGGAATATGACATATCGATGTGTGCAGATTAACATACGAATCGGATTTATTATATATTTAATGTTTGCTGGCCGCACGCGTGTTGAGACTAAGGCCGTCCAAACGGAACGTGGGAATTGCAAATAGAGAGCATAGAGACTGCGAATGATTATTATTTATGTACCGTGAGCTACTGTACACTCGAATCTCACTGTTTACACGAGCTCCTTTGATAAGGGTGACTTTCGTTGATGGAACTGGTGAAGTGGTAATATTTTCTATGTCGCTTGTGAACTTGACACATGTTACTCAATGGATGTTTTTAATGGTTGCAGTTGTCGAAGAAGTAGTTGGAGCGGTCTCACATTTAAATAGATGGGATGAACACTGTATCTGATAGGGGATGATTTGGACACTCGAATTCTTGAGACTACAACAACACGAAAAATATTCAAGAATATTTGACTTCCCAGTGTGTCCTGTTTCATTTGATTTGATTCATACTTTCCTCCTACCACCTTAATTAAGACTTTATCTCCCCAAACAGTTAATCAGTACAAGAAATCTGACCTAGTGTTGAATTAATTTGAAGATTGAATAATGAACCGAAGAAAAATCTGAGAGACCCGATGTTCGTAGGTATAATTCTATGCTTCACACATGGTGTCGACGTCGAGCGGTAATCGAGTGGGCCCTAGTCATAATTATCAGAAAGATTTGAGAAAACTTTAATAATGGATTTTAAAAACTCACTTGTATTTTTCTCTTCTGTTGCAAAAATATATTTCAAATTCATTTCAATTCACTTGAGCTTGTAGGAAAATGTCACTTTCTGTTCAACAAGCGTAGTACGTGTATTTCATGTATAGTCAATATTGGGGACTACATCAAGTATCCGTTCGAAATGCTTGATTTGGTAAAAAGTAAAATTGTGGTCATGCTGGCGTTGAATTTTGAACAGTTCACAGAATTATTCTGGATTATATGAGAGGAAAAATATTGTGCAAAATTTGGGAAGCGGGGTTCATGGTTTTAATCTATCGAGATAAAATACTTTCAATATTGCGACGTTGCCGATCATACGATAAAATTCTACAAAATCAGATATTCCAAATAGGACACCTCATTTATTATAACATTCTTTCCTTCTCTATCACCATCTGAGTATTTTTGTATAGTACTTGCCTATTCCAATTTTGATTCTTTCGGAGATATGAACGGTTTTTCGAAAAACAATCCGCAAACATGGATCCAATAAAATAGGACCTCTATCAATGAAGAAAGCTGAAATTCATTGATCTTTTGAGTATGAGTTTCTCGTTGGAAAAAATATGACTTGTGATATAAAAGTGTCCGGAATACTTCGTCTTTTCACTCTATACAAAAACCACAAAAGGTTTATTTTTTCAAATGGAACACCCTATGTTAAATCTGATATCTCCAGAATGATTTATAATACATATCTAATAATGTACGAATAAAGATCATGGTTTCGGAAATAAAGTCAATAAAAGTTTAGAATAGGGGTTTTTCAGAGTAGAACTGCTGTTCCCACCGTGAAATTACTGCTACATTAATTTCATGAGATTCGAGATTCATTATAATCATTGAAAACCGGAACAGCATTTTCGGATTTGCTGGTTTCAACTGGATGTAGCCGCAGTTCATTGCACCAGAAAAGTATCAAGGGAATTGCCTGAAATATTAGACGATCGTTGAAACATACTGCTTGGACCGCGGAGTAGCATGCGAAATTTCCTGATTTAACTACGCTTGATTTTCGTTGGTGGGGTGCCTTGAAAAAATATAATGTAAACAACACCAAGGCCGAAATAGATGTGCGCTAACAGATGATCACTTCCTTTCAAGAGCAGGATCCACGTATACACGCGCCCAGAAGTTGCTGACTTCACGTCAGTGCTTTTCTAAGTTTTTAAAAATTTTTCTGATGACACCATCATTGCGAAATTTTGCACAGAATTGTTCATCGAAATTTTAAAACTAGTTACCAAGTTTCATCATGATTGAATCAGAATTTTTGGAATCATTCCGAAAGAAACAACGATATTGAGAGAAAAACCACGAGATTTGACTAATTTTTTCCTAATATCTCCGAAAATTATGATCAACAAAAGACTGTTCAAAGTTGCGCGTCATTATGCTCCAACCAACTGCCACAGTTTCAATCCGATCGCTCCTGTTGTTCCTGAAATATCAGGGAAATAATTTCGAATTTTCATATGGCGTTACTCCGATGCAGCCCGATAGCGAACTAAACCGCAGCTTCCTGATTCGCGACCTTCACTGAAAGTTTCAAGTCGCTAGCTTGCTTCGTTCAACAGTTATCGTGCGCTCGGCCGGACGGCCTGTCGACCGAACAGAATTGGTTTTGACAATGGATTCGTCATCAGTAAGTCCAACCTAGTCGTTTGAGATCATTTTCGGGAAAAAATTCGAAATAAAAGACATTTGGGCAAAACGATAGCACGCTGTTCCCCAGAACATGCGCGCAAAAATGGGTAATACTTCGAACATTTTTTGTAAAAATCAGGAGAGGTCGTATTCGACTTTCTTTCAGTTTTTCAGCGATTTCATCACATTGTTCATGAATAAGAAATAATTTCAATTAAACTGCATTAGTAGAAACATGATTGATATTCATTTTTCGCAGAAATGCGTTGCTAATGTATAAATGGAGTGTCCCATTTGAAATAAGGGAGTTTGGAGTATTTTTTCCTATAAGCAGAAATTTCGCAAAATTTAATGTATACTCCATTCACTTTTATAATGTAGCCCGGTTGGCCATGACATCCTGACAGATTTCACCGTGTATATTTTGAAATTGTTAGGTTATGGTCATTTTCCTGTCAGATAACTATGCAACGTTGTCCTCTCTACATAGAGGTCGTAGTAATTACTTATTTTTCAAATGTCAATCTACATTGATAAAGTAATGAATTTGAGAAAATATTATTTGAATTCTATAATTCCAAAGACCTAGCGAATGTTGAAGAAACTTTTGTCTCTGTTAATACTGGAAATATTTCACGTATATAAACATGGTTGAAAGATTTAGTTATGCTATTTTCTTTCAAGGAAATCAAGAATCGGGTTTTTCAAAATAAAGTCTTCAGTTCAGTCTTTTTGGGTGCACCAATAGAAGGATATTTTTTGTCGTCTCTTTCACTTAAAATCTTCCTTATTGTGTTGATGTGCAGCTAAAAAATAAATATCTATTCATATAAAATATAATTCCTTGGTTTTCACTTATATACGTCGAAAATGTTGCATAGCTTGTGTTGAATTATTGATTCCGAATTATCAGGGTTACTATCAGAAGAAGCCGATTTCAATTCTACATAGCACTTCCTGATACTTTGCCTCTGCTTCTTCAAAACTACCTTCGGCATTTTTATTAGTTTGCAAGCGTTATTATGCTGAGATTTAGAAATCTAGAATCGATTGATATTGATAATAGTAGAAATTGAAATTTGGCAACGTCTTTTGACATTGCCGATATTTCATGAGTGCCAACCTGCGTCAGTTTTAAGGGAAAAAACTTGATAAACCTAAATCATGGCCAACCGGGCTACATTATAAAAGTGAATGGAGTATATGTTAGCACGAAAGATTTGAGGCGTAAATCCTACCTTCCAAATTTTTAGGAAAATTCTACGAGCCGTTCTCCGTAAACGTTCAAATAGGAACTCCACATTGGAACACCCGGTTGCAATATGAATGTAACAAATAATTTATGAAATATTATAATTTTCAATTTCCTAGTCATGGCATTTTGTACAGTTTTGTGCCGATACTTCACAAATTTTTTGAGATATTGAAATAACAAAGTTTCACATGACTATACAATACTATATTTATTCCAGAATCATGAGCCGGGTGACCACTAAAAACTTACCCGGCACATTTGTAACCTATACAGGGTGTTTCATCCTAAATTGGTCAAACATATATAGCGGTATAGATGACATTGGAATTTTTTGTTTTCGATTGCCAATTTGGATAGCATCATTTCAATGTACTCAATTTTCTAAGATTTCCGTGAATAAATTTTTCCAAAATACATACTTGACTTTTTTTTACATGTCTACATTAAAAAAAAAATTTCACCTCAAATTGTTGGAATCTATCGAGTCTTTCATTCTGAACACTAGGTGTGAAAACAGAATGAAAAAATTTCCATTGGTTTTCATTTTATAGCCTTCCAAACATTCCGCTCGGAGTACTTGAATAATTTTTATTCGAGAATCTGGTGGCCCTACGGAGGCCAAAATAACCCGGATAATAATATGAATTTATCAAAAAAAAATTGTTTTCAACCGAACTTTGGTAGGAATCGAACTCTCTCCGCATTCGGGAAAAAGGGTCAAATTCAATTAACTACCGTTGCTTGGTTACGGACAACATTATAATCAGAATGAATCCAACTTATACGCGGCCCTATTGTCCGTAAGTGGAGCGAGTTCGAATCCCATCGAAGTTTTGTTGAAAAAATTTTTTTTTTAAAAATTCATAATTCTATCCGGGTCATTCTGGGGACTCATTTGCATAATTTCGGCCTCCGTAAGGCCACCAGTTTCTCGAATAAAATTATTCAAATACTCCGAGCGGCATGTTTGAAAGGCTATAAATTGAAAAACAATGGATATTTTTCCATTCTGTTTTCACACCAGTGTTCAGAATGAAGGAAATTTCACCTTGAAAGATTTCAACAATTTCGAATGAAATTTTTTTGTTCACTGTAGACATGTAAAAAAAAAGTCGACTTCGAATTTTGGAAAAATTTTTTCACGGAAAATCTTAGAAAATTGAGTACATTGAAATGATACTATCCAATTTGGCAATCGAAAACAAAAAATTACAACTTTGTAGATTTTCCGCCTTTTTGAAATATTTTTTCTCGAATTCTACAAAACAATTGAACTGGGCACTAAAAAATACTAAGATGTGACTAAAAACCGTTATTGTGAAGGTCACGCATAACTCACCACAGTTATCAGAATATTGCTCAAAGTTGACATTAAACACTCTGTATCTCGCTTATGCTTTGAAAACGGGGTATATGTCATAAGGCAAAAATTACTTTCCCAATGTCATCTATACGGCTATATATGTTTGACTAGTTTATGATGAAACACCCTGTATATTCTGAAAATATTTCTATTTCTCCATGAGTTCAATTATTTGCATTTTACAATGACTCACAATGACGCCGGGAATTGAACTGCAAATTGTTCTAAAAATTGTGGAGTTATCCAAAAATGTTTTTATATTCTGTCCTATTTTTCACACGTTCATCCAATAGAATTCAGAGTGAAAATGTAAAATTCAGCACCATGAACGGATGATTTTTGTAGCGCGCATGTTCTAAGGAAACAGCGTTATATCGTTTTGTCAAACTGCCTGTAATTTTTGAATTTTGAGCTGAACATGATCTCAAACGACCAGGTTGGAATCACTGATGACGAATCCGTTATCTGAATCGATTCTGTCCAGCTGTCCGTCTGTCAACACGATTACGGACGTAGGGAGGATTCCATCGACCTGAACATTTCAGGGTAGGTTGCATTTCAAAATGCAAAGGTTCATTGGTTAATGAGCGAAATCGGCCAAAAAGTTTCGGGGTTGGAGCCCATTGAAATTTTGAGGTTATTTTCGTGATAACTCGGGAACTACTGGAACGGTTGGATTGAAACCCGGCAGTTAGTTGAAGTATAACAACGCGAAACTTTTTGCAGAATTCTGTTAAGATCGCACTGTCAGTGAATTTTTCAAAAAACTTTTTTTTTCGAAAACTCTTCATTATATTCGGCAAAGGACATTATGTCGCAGTAGTGTATTAAATTTCAGTTCGATACGATCATAAGTTTTGGAGATATTTGGAAAAAGTATGTCAAATTTCGTGGTTTTTCCTCGATATCGTTGTTTTTTTTTAAATAACTCGAACCTACTGATTCAATCATGATGAAACTTGTCAGCTAGATTCAAAAACTGATTTGGCAACTTTGTGCGAAATTTCGAGATGACCGTGTCATCAGAACAATTCGAATAAAAAAATCAAATTTTTTTTTTCAAATATTCATATATTATCCTCATGAATATCTGTATGAATCTTCGAACCAACAGTTTTTCGTTGAAGTATTGGATTTCAATTCCATAGACACTTGATATTTGATGAGTAAGTTTGGGGCTCAATTACGCAGGTCAAATTCGTGAATAGGTTGAATCCGCCCAATTATTATATACACCCATTCAAAATGTTATATTCTCAATATTTCCCAAACCACAGGTTAGATCGAATAGAACTCCAGTACTTTATCGAAAAAAATCTAAATAAGCACTACCGTGAAAGCAGCAGATTTCGCGCGCATGTTCAAATTCGTTGCCAAAGCGGTCATCTCCATTGAACATGCGCGCAAAAGCTGCTGCCTTCACTGCAGTGCTTTTCTAGGTTTATACGTAGTTTTCAAAACAGGCTCCTTACTGTATTTCCTCTCTTTTCCCTGACAAAAGACGAATAACTCATATCTATGCACGGCGTATGGAGGAGGGCAACACAGAAATCAAACTGATGATACCTGAAGTTTCGGTTCTGTAATGTAAAATATGGATTTCCAAAGTCAAATTGGTCTGCAGGAAAATTTTCAAACTCAGTTCATCCTATCACAACAATAGCACGCTTTATGTGTAAGAAGTTATGGAATTTCATGTCTCACTGAAAATTGAGGAGAATGAATGAAATACCTTGATATTGAATCTTTGGAAACTGCGAGAAGCTTTCACCACCATTTAAAGGGATGTCCCTTTCTAGAAATATGTATAGGGACCAATGTTCAAATTAACTATCTGTATTATTTAACTATCCCGGTAGGCCATGACTAAGATCTATTAAGTTTTTTTAGTTAAAACTGATGCAGCTTGGCACTCGTGAAATATCGGCAATGTCAAAATAATTCTCAGCGACGTTGCCAAATGCCAAAGCCAATTTCTACTTTTGATCTTAACATAATCATCACGCTTGGAAACTTAAAATGCCGCAGGTAGTTTTGAAGAAGCAGTGACAAAGTATCAGGAAGTGCTATGTAGAATTGGAATCTGCTTTTTTGATAGTAACCCTGATAATTCGGAATCAATGATTTATCACAAGCTATCCAACATTTTTATGCTGGAGTATTTTAAGTTGTGCAGCAAGATACCATTTGAATGTCTTCTGTAGACTTATTTCTTGAGAATTTCGAAAAGTAGGTAAATCCATAGGTTTGTCTGTTCGTTAGAAGTTTTACTGCAGGGATATTCGAGTACTTTTATTTTTTTTTTCGAATGAACTATCACAAAGTAACGGACTATTAAACATTATTTTTCTAGTAAATTTTCAACACTCGATTCTGGATTTCCGTACAAGAAAATATCATAACTGAATGTTCCAACCATGTTTATTTACGTGAAATATTTCGAGTGTTAACAGACAAAAAAGTGTCTTTAACATTCGCCATTGAATTCACATAAGATAAGTAAATTCACATTTTTAAAAATACGCAACTACTACGACCTCTATGTAGAGAGGACAACGTTGTGTAGTTAGTTGACAGGACAATGACTATAACCTAACATTTTCAATATATACACGGTGAAATGTGTCAGAATGTCATTGCCAACCGGGATAGTTCATAAAAGAGAACGGAGTATACATATTAAAATAATATCACCAAATTTCGGTATAAGACGTGTAGAATTTTTCGTTTGAAATATTCAAGTACAGGAAATGAAATATTGATATTGAGCGATGTATTTCGACAGCAACCTCATTATTTATGTATTTGTATTCATTTATGGTATCTCAGAAAGGATAGTTATATTTCATTCAGAAATTCGATGGGTTGGATATGAAAATCATCTCATGGGAGAATTTTAAAAAATTCAAACACACTGTCATGTTATAACGGTCACGTTACAACCCATATGCATGTAATGATCCCACTTTACCCGCAACGTCCGAGTAAACATGCAGTATGATAATTGGCACCTCTACATGGCAATTACAATGTAGTACTCTGATTAGAACCTGCTGCCTGTCCTTTGCTGTCCGTCAAAGTAGAGGAACCTGCTCTCTGAACAAAATCAGGCCAGTATTCAGAAGATATACAATGCGCGTCAAAATTATGGAACAAATTCATTTTCTCAGAAGAAAAATATTTGGCAACGAAATCCTGAAACAGGTCAATTTTGTTTCACTTTACCAAATTTATATGCATTTTCGAAGGATTTTTGATGCACCCTGTGGCATCCCCATCAACCCTCCAAATTTTTTGAATAGAGAAAGCAGGTCATGTGGTACTTTATATCTTCTTCACAGGCGTGCAGAAATTTTCAAGAAAAAATTTTTATTTTTTAAAAATTAGTTAGTTCAAAGATTTTTTCAGTATGTGCAATTTGTCATGGCTCATTTACTTTTAGACGATGGTACCTGATGAAATTTGTCACCGAATAAAGGTCGACCATTACAATTTTGTTTATACACAACTTTCAATGCCCTCACGTGAAAAATTTTTTTTTTCTCCTTTAAAGGGTTCGTAGGGGTTGAAAGTTGTGCATGAACAAGACTGTAATGGTTGACTTTCATTCGGTGATACAAAGACCTTTCCAAAAGTGTACCACACGACCTACTTTCCCTATTCAAAATATTTAGAGGGTTGATGGGGATAGCACAGGGTGCAAGAAAAATCCTTCAAAAATGCATAAAAGTCTGGTGAATTTTGTTGCCGAATATTTTTCTTCTAAGAAAATGAATTTGTTCCATAATTTTGACGCGCACTGTATAATCCTGAAAATGAATTGAAAATGTATTATGGCCTGCCACATTGTCTTTCACTGCATGGTAAAAAGGATCTTCAAGTTTGTTGAGAACCCCTTTGTTATTTTTGTAATTTATACGTCTTTCACCAGTAATCGAGTCAAAATTCAACCTAATATCCGTAAAATGGAAATGGCATTGAAACAAGCGAATTTCATCATTATCATTCATCATTGTGCATTATGAAAATACTAAGATATCATATGTATATCGGGGCACTCCGAAAACAAAAGTTTGCATATGAATCTACCTTTCCACATTGATTGTTTCAACAAACAGAGTTATCGTCAAATCTGTTTTGAAGACACAAATATTGTAGGAACTCGATCACATCATTTAATGTAAAATCAAAAATTTTCATCATGGAAATATTCACTGGACGAAGTATCTACGGACATCAAATGAAAAAACATTAATTTATCGAGATAATGATTGCATGATTAGAATATTTAATTCACAATGAATATTTTGAAAGAATGTGTTTTGTCCTCCATCAAAAAGGTATTTGATTTATCACGGAATACTAACCCAGACCGCATAAGCCACACATTAACAAGTTTCGAAAATAATTTTGTAAAATTCAACTTACGCACTTACAAACTCCGAACCGACCAAACAAATTGTGAGAATTTTGTTGAACTTCAGAGTTGTGGGGCATTATGAAAAGATGGTATATTCAAAGGTGAAAGATCCTCCAAATGCTCCAAACAAACACTGCGTACAAAATGAATTGTAATAATTGCAATGCCAATTGTGTGGTTCGAACTAAACAATTTTTAAACAACTGAATACCACAACATTAAAATATTCTCAAAAAAGCCTTACCAATAATGGAATGGTTGATGCAGAGCTCAACAAATATTCCACCTTGGTCTGAGCTAATCGTCCAATCAACTAAAACCTCTGCAATGAGGAATCAATTTCCAAGGAATTTGTTCACTGCAGTTTCTTGGTGTTGCCGATCATCAGAATGACTCACCCTGATGCATTCCGAAAAGGCAATAGATACCTAATGCTGGTTGTCAAATTTTATTCACAAAAGCGTCATCCAACGGATATTAATCTCTAGAGCCCTTTCGGCATTCAACAAGGTGAGTCGTTATGATTATCGGTAAGACCGTGAGACTACAATAAATGAATGCTTCTTCGTTGTGGAGGCTTTTGTTGATCAGATGTTCAGCCCTGTACACATTTAACTACAGTGATTATTATCTACACACAACCAAAATATTTTATTTTACTATAATACTTTGAAGATGAAGCCTTGTAGGGCTGCAGAAGAAAAAATAAATATGCTGTGCCGGTCCTGATCGCCTTGCCATAACCATCAGGTACCTTTCAGGGAAACGGCCAACATTTTGATAGGTGTAATTGAGTTCTCAATTTCGTGCACTTTTTCCATGTAATTTCGCATTTGCGGCTTGTGCTCATTTCGCACAAATCGGAAACATAACACTTATCGTATAACTCGACATGATTTGGATTATGCTGGTTAATTAATCCATCATTGTTCACCAAATAAGTTGTGTGATAGAAATGTTGTTTGCGTGGGGTGTTTTCAGACATGTCTTCTTTTTTCTACTCCATGATTTTAGAAGATGTATTTCATTCTTAGGTATAACAATGTATAGAGATTTAAAATTCGAAGTAATGAAATTGTTTTTCATGCTCAAAAACGTACATAACATGTTGCGTTTAAATGCGCCCGGTATCATATCATACGATGAATGTCTTACTTTCGGAAATTTTGAATTCAAGTTGCATTCAATCCATGCTCCAATTCGAGTTCATTTTTTCAAAATCGAAAAAAAATGCCTCAGTTAAATGAAAAACAGTTAATTGAAATTTAAATGATGATCGAGGGGTTGATAGAGTCCGTACTCAACAGGAAGTTTGTGATATTTTAAACGCCAAATATCCAGAAAGACCAATAACAAGGTCAACGGTCAGTAAAATTGAAAGCAAATTCACGGAGTACGGACATGTTAGACATATGCCGGACGACCCAGAACCTCTGAAGACACAGAACTGAATGTCTTGGTGGAAATCGAAGGAAATCCTCATAGTACTTCACGACAGTTAGCGGAACATAATAACATTTCTCAGAAGACTGCTTCACGCAGAAGAATATCACCCGTATAAAATTCAACTACATCAGGAATTAAACGAAGATGATCAACGGAATCAGTTTTGTGAAATTACGCAATATGCGTTGAACCAGAATCCGCAATTCATCAAAAAAATTGTTTTTTCTGATGAAGCCACGTTTTCTCTGAACGGAACAGTGAACCCACAGAATTGCAGGTTTTGGAGCCGAGAAAATCCGCATTGGATGGTGGAAGCACATACGCAACACCCGCAGAATAATAGGGCCTTTTTTTCTAAGGAAACCTCAACAGTGCAAGGTATTTAGAATTCCTCCGGAATGAGCTTTCACCCACTCTTGCCAATATTTTTCCGAATGAAAATGAACCAAACATGCCAAATTGCACAATATGGTTTCAACAGGATAGAGCACCTGCGCAATATGCGCGTCCTGTGCGCGAGTTCCTGGACAATGCGTTTCCTGAGAGATGGATTGGAAGATGCGGTCCCATGGAGTGGCCAGCCAGGTCTCCAGATCTAACACCGCTCGATTTTTTCTTATGGGGCTACCTAAAATCGAAAGTGTACAGGGTGGGCAACATTCGTTGTCTACTGAAGGGATCTCGAGAACTATAGTAGCTAGAAGAAAACTGATAACACATTCTCGAGCTCTTTTTTCCTGACTAATCCAAATCTGAAAACAGATCCAGCTTATCGTTCATAGAACTGGAGTTATGAGCGAAAATTGAGAAATTGTCATTTTCAATAACGCTGAATAACTCGCTTGTTTGAACTCGTATTGGAAATCTGTTGATACATTCTACAGGCACTTTTTAGGAGTAATTCAAATTTCATATAACTGAATTTTTAATCCAGCCATTTTCGAGAAATGAGAAAGATTTTGGATTTTTCAAATGTAAACTATAGTCGAAAGATCTCTTATCTTGCAACGAAATTTTTGCTGATTTCAAAAATGTATCATATGTCACTATTTACATGAATATTACATGAGAAAATGATCAATAGTTTTTTCCTGCTTTTCTTTTCACTGTTGAATTATGAGTAGGCTGACGTTGCCATAGCGACGATTGAAGATGCATTATCTTTGTGTGAACTTGCGCCTCTATGATTGGAATCAGCGATTGCTGAATGAATATTTATATGGTTAATTTGTCATAGTTCTTAAGATTAGCAATAGAAAATCTGTTTATTAACACTAATGACCCGAAATATTGCTGATCTTAAGAACTATGACAAATTAACCATAGAAATATTTATTCAGCAATCGGTGATTACAATCATAGAGGCGCAAGTTCACACAAAGTCAATGGATATTGAATCGTCGCTATGGTAACGTCAGCCTACTCATAATTCAACAGTGAATAGAAAGGCAGGAAAAAAGTAATGAATATATTCTCATGTAATATTCATGTGAATAGCGACATATGATACCTTTTTGAAATTTTGTAGCAAGATAAGAGATCTTTTGACTATAGTTTACATTTAAAAAATCCATAATCCTTCTCATTTCTCGAAAATGGCTGGATTGAAAAATTCAGTCATATTATATTTGAATTACTCCTAAAAAAGTGCCTGTAGAATGTATCAACAGATTTCCAATACGAGTTCAAACAAGCGAGATATTCAGCATTATTGAAAATGACAATTTCTCAATTTTCGCTCATAACTCAAGTTCTATGAACGATAAGCTGGATCTGTTTTCAGATTCGGATTATTCAGGAAAAAAGAGCTCGAGAATGTGTTATCAGTTTTCTTCTAGCTGCAATAGTTCTCGAGATCCCTTCAGTAGACAACGAATTTTGCCCACCCTGTACATTAATAGGCCCGAAAATTTGAAAGACTTGAGAAAGACTTCAGAAATAAGGATCGAGATAGGTATAATAACTCCAGGAACTCTCCAGAAGGTACAGGAAGAATATGCCAAGCGCTTTGATTGTTGCATCCAGTAAGATGGTGGCCATTTTGAACATTTAATTTAACTTATCTTGTAAAGCAGAATGATTCTCTGGGTGGCACTTCTTTACCGAAATGAACTTCCAATGTCACTACATTTTTTTTCTCCATTAAAGGGTTCGTAGGGGTTGAAAGCTGTGCATGAACAAAACTGTAATGGTCGACTATCATTCGGTCACAAATTTCATCAGTTACCATCGTCTCAAAATAAAGGAGCCATGACAAAGTGCACATACTGAAAACCTCTTTGAAGTAACTAATTTTTCAAAAAAAAAAATTTTTTCTTGAAGATTTCTGCTCGCCTGTAAAGAAGATACGAAAACCTCGCCAATAAAGTACCACATGACCTGATTTCCCTATTAAAAAAATTCAGAGGGTTGATGGGGATGGCACAGGGTGCAACAAAAATCCTTCAAAAATGCATAAAAATTTGATGAAAGTGAAACAAAAATTGACCTGTTTCAGGATTTTGTGGCCAAATATTTTGCTTCTGAGAAAATGAATTTGTTCCATAATTTCGACGCGCACTGTATATTCTTTTGAGAAAGAGCATTACAGTTTTTGGTACATTACAGTGTTAGCAGAGGATATGTAAACGGGGTACTTCACATTTTTACGTATGATACAAGAGCTCAGATAAAATCCTCAGCGAAATCTCTGTCTCCCCGAATAAGTGTAGTAATTTGTTTATAGAATATGGATGGCATCTTTTTCATTGAAAAATATTTTTTTCATCATCTTGAATTAATTTTAACAAAATATTTTGACATAATATCTGAAGCAGAAAGAGGTGCAGAAAACCAGGAGGAAGCAGTATCTGGACAGGAAAATTACTATAACCAAACATTTTCAAAATATACACGGTGAAATGTGTCAGAATGTCATGGCCAACCGGGATAATTTATAAAAGGGAATGGAGTATATCATTACGCGTAACTATCACAGAATGTTAATCCACTCTATGCACTGCTAGCGTCATCTGTGACTACACTAACTTTCAACATTTCCGCAATGCAAGTTGCAAGTTTACAACAAAACACAAGGAACGATATCAGTTCAGTTAGTGTAGTTCATGCAGGTATAACGAACAAACCTTTAGTTCCTTTCCACCGCCCTGTATAGACAATTGAAAATAGACCAAAAATCGCAATTAAATGAAAATATCTGTTTTAGTTCTCTCTGGAAATTAGATCTCTTCCTGGCTACCAGTTTTACGATCAACAAATCCTCATTTGAATGAATGATTGTTTCGGTTATTGTAATTTATGCGAAACAAGTCCGCAGACATATTTTATTTCCCGGTCCATAAAAACTTCACCCACACTTGTCGGTGATATTTCATTTGGTAGTAATCACACCCCTATTATAGTCAGGGCCGCCAACTACTGTACACGGGTATATTTACCATTTTCGCCGATATCTCTTTATAAGCCAGATAGAGTGCACTGTTATGTTTGATTGTTTTAGATTTGCAATGCAAACGTCGCACGTGAGAAATGCGATAGCGTACGTGACTTATCGAATTCCGTGTGACAACTTGGTCAATATTTATTGTTATGTTGTTTCGTTGTTTTTGTAAGAGGTGGAAAAGAAACATGATCTGGATATTTTTCCCACTTAGTTGTGGAGCTATAAAGATCTATCTTGATTCACAGTTAGTCGAGCAGTAAAATGAAATTGAAATTTTCATAGTTTATGTTGTGAAGTACAATATATATGAGAATGGAACTTTTGTGAATGATTATTCAATTCAACAAAAAAAATTAGAAAAGCACTGACGTGAGGTCTGCAACTTTTGCGTACATGTTCATTTATGGTTATATTTTTCGAACATGCGCACAAAAGCTGATGACCTCACGTCAGTGCTATTCTAGGTTTTTTTCGATGAAGAACTGGATTTCAATTCGATCTCATAGGTATTTTTGATGAACCGCAGCCCTCGAAAAAGGCTGATGGACAACTTTGTGCAGAATTTCACGATGATCGGGTCATTAGAACATTTGAAAAAAATTACATTTTTTTTTTCAAATATTCAATATTCTGTCATCTTCTGATCATATTATCCTCATGAAATTCTGTATGAACCTTCGAACTGTCATTTTGCGATGAAGTACTGAATTTCTATTCTATCTAACCAGTATTTTTTTGAAATATTGGATAACATAAATTATGAATGGGTTTATCTACGGAATCATCAGGCCGATTTTATCCATTCACGGATTCGACCTTCTTTATCAAGCCTCTAATGTACGTACTCTACAAATATCGAGTTTCTAAGTCGTTTCTTCCGGAAATGATTGTGTCCACTAGCTGAAAAGTTCCATCCTGACTGAATCAGCGTTTCTCGAGTTTCTCCGAAAAAATAATGATATTGAAGAAAAAACCACGAAATTTTACTTATTTTTTTCGAATATCTCCAAGAATAATGATCGGATAGAACCGAAAGTTGGTATACGGATGTGAAGTATGAAGCTTAAGGTCTGCGGAAAAAGTTTACCAAATATTATGAACAGTTTCCGAAATTTCGCAGGAGGTTGCGCGTCGTTATACTCCAACTAACTGCCAAGCTCAATATAATCGCACTAGTAGGTCCTGAGTTATCACTCAAATAATCTCATAATTTCAAAAGGCTCTAACTGCGAAAACTCTCGGCACATTTCGCCCATTAACGGACCAAACCGTCTTATTTTAAAATGCAAATTATCCTTACCTTAGTTTCAGGTACATAGGATTCTCCGTACGCCCATAATAGTGCATACGGACGGCCGAACAGAATCGATTTTGGCACCGGATTCGTCATCAGTGAGTACAACCTAGTCGTATGAGGCCATTTTCGGCTCAAAATTCTGAAAGTACAGATATTGGAACAAAACTATAGCACGCTGTTCCCCTCGAACATGCACGCAAAAACGCAGTTGAAAATAAAAAGGAATCCTGTAGTTGAAAGAATCGAACCATATGAAAGTTATAATTAGTTCAGGATATTGTGAATGATCTCATTCATAAGTGCCAGTTTGATTATAATTGAAAATAAGTATTTATTCATTTTCTGAAAATCTTTATTTTCTCGCCGAGAGAAAAATCGAAATTTTTCTTTGAACCTTCCTAATGATAGACATATTCAAAATTGTTTTTCCTCAATATCTCCAGAAAAAATTCAATTGATTTGATGTCTAACAGGGATTCGGTTGAAAAATGCATGAATGCAATGCAAAATTTCAGCGAAATCTGAAAGGGAACTACGAAATCGACCAGCGTAATTGAGCCACAAACCTTCTCCAAAAACATCGAGTCTTTGCGTGGTGTCTTCCGTAAGTTATCTTGTTACAGCCAGGATTAACCAGCGCTGGTGAACCCAATATGCCCCGGAAGAATTGCCTCAGAGACTTGATAATTATAGAGTTGCTTTGGAGTTTGCCTACGAAGATCAAATTGAAAGAATTGGCAAAATCGACCCGCAGATACAACTATTGAAAATCAAATATTTCCCACATATTTTCGCCAATTGATTCGTGAATCCATTCGAATTTTATTTTCCAATATTTCCAAAAAAAACGTACTGGATCGAATTGATTCAGTACTTGATTGATGAATGACAAAATGAAGGTTAATGCAGAATTTCGTTAAAAACATATAACAAGTGGAGTTCAGAAAATATAAGATAATTTTCCATTGTTCTAATGGAACGATCATCAAGAGATATTGCACAAATTTGCACATCACCAGGTTTTATCATTGCCGAATCAACAATTGTTGAAGTGAACATCCAGGAAATAACCGAAAGATTTGACATATTGGTTTATTGTTTGATAAAATCAAATAATAAACCTTAGTGATCGACCAAAAAAAAAAATTACCCTCCCTGAAAATTTCACAGTTTGATTTGAATGAACTAATAAATAAAAAATCCGTCTGTCCGCCGTCCGTTGTCCGGGGCTTTTCTCTGAAAGTACTAGACCGAAATCCGTGAAACTTGGTACAAAATTCGTTCATCGCTTGGGATTAATCTTTCAAGCTTTTCAGCAGAATCGATGTACCTTAAGGGCTCGAAATCGGGGGTTCGAGGAAAAAAAATTATTTTTCGAGAACTTATCACCGAAATTTCATGAAACTTTCAATTTTGATTACTGTTGCATAACTCAACCTAAAAATTTTCACCCGGATGATTTCTGTCCAGTGGTTCCTGAGGTATAAAGAAAAATGCTGCAAATTTTGGAGTGAATAACTAATGCGTTATGAATAGTATACAGCGTGCCAGAAAAGTAACGTCAATAATTCTTGTTCGAAGAATTATTAAGGAAAATCCTCGCACCCGTGGATTTTTAATTTCAGAAGCAATTTATCCTGTGTTAAAAAAAATATGAAATAATTCACATTTGTGATCGTTGAGTACTGCCATCAGATCATTATTCTTTAACTAATTATTATTGAGGGAAATCCACGAATCCATGGATTTGTATTTACGAAAGCAGGTCTCCGCATATGCCTTTTTGAATTTGAAATCTCCCATGCACCCTTCACGATCTACACCCCTGTAATGTTTTTTCAGATAGTAATATAGGGATTGTGATATATCAAATTAAAGGACATTTGATTGCACATTGAGCGGTGTGACTGAAAAAAGAATTTGTAAAGCTATTTTTTCATTACAAAATTAACAATTTGTGATTGGTGTCCGTACATCATAAAAAAATCATATAAACAATTTCTTTTCCAATATCTCCTAAAATATATAGCGCTCAAACCGAAATTTGTAGCACTCTTGGTAAATATTGGTTTTAGGTTACTGCCAAGTTTTTTCAAAATCTGAATATGTTTTCGAAAAAGAAATTTTTTCAGAAAGATACTGAAAATTGTAGAAAGTTTTTCCTACGATTTGCACTGCCACAATTCTCCCGAAGTTTTGTACGAAGTTCTTCTTCAATGTCCCTCGAATAGTAATACAGTTTTAATCTGATTGAGTCAGTACTTCTTGAGATATTGAAGAAATATCCTTAAAATTTCGAATAAAACTGAAATTTGATACTGATTTTTGGGAATGTGCCAAATTTCATTGAAACCTAATTGTCTTCGTGAAAACAAATTCCAACAGAAATTCTGAACAATATTCTCTTCAATTTTCTGACGATTAGGTCCCCACGAAGTTTTGGAAGAAGTTGCGTTTTGGTATTCCTCAACCAATAGCGAGGCCTGTCTGGAAGTATCAAAACTTCGAATTGGTCAGAGCTGTGCCGAGCATTGATGGAAAGTGCTCCGAGCACAAAGCACTAAGCCCTTTCGAAAAGTGCTCCGGAATCTGGAGCACTAAGCACTCATTTTTTGTGAAATACTCGCGATTACGAAAACCAAAATTTGATAAGTACACTCCACGTGACTTGACGTCAGTTCATTTTTTGAAATTTTCTAACACACTTTGGAACGGAATACTAATATCTCCATGATCGAGATAGAATACGATATATTCTAATATCGATGTTCCCAGCTGAGAGCTAAGGCTTTGAGATTTCGACTCTGACAGCATTTTACTGTTTTCATAGGTAATAGTAATACAAAACTAAACTTAAACATATATATCACGAATGTGTCGAATGAGGAAGCTTGTATTCCTTGTAGAATGTTTTCAAACACCAGAGACAACAGATATATCAGTTTTCTTTTTCTACTCCAATCACGCGATAGCCCGACATTTTCCTGTTTCGACAAGTCCATGAAGGGCTCAGTGCTTAGTAATCCCGAACGAAAAGTGCTTCGAAGCCCTGCGGTGCTCGGGAGCACTTTGCGGTGCTCGGGAGCACTTTGGTGCCTGGGAGCACTTTGCGGTGCCTGGGAGCACTTTGCGGTGCTCGGGAGAACTTTGCGGTGCTTGGGAGCACTTTTTCGAATGACTAAGCACTAAGCTTTCTCGAAAAATTCTCGAAGCACCAAGCACTAAGCACCGGCTTAATGAAGTGCTTGCGAGCACAGTGCTTAGGAGCACAAAAGTGCTTCGGGTGCTTTCACGAGCACTAAGCACAAGGCTTTGGCACAGCTCCGGGATTGGTAAAGTTTAACTCCGAAACCTTGCTGTCGGTTTCGCCCATTCCAAACTCATCAGAGAGCAAAGATATTCAGGCTTCAAACGAAACTGGAAAACTGTTAGTCCTTGCCTTCGAAAGTAAGAGCACAAACGGATGGCTGGACGGACAAATTCAATTCGACAACGAATTCTTCATCAGTGAGTCCAACCTAGTCGCATTTAGGCAAAATGATGAAACGTAAAAATAGTATTTTGTTCTCCACTAACAGATTCCTGGTGCTTTCTCGACAATGTAGTTATAGGTACCTTTCAGATTATTGGCACTGATTAACGAGCATCCAACAATTTTTGAGAATCTCAACAACATTCCATTAACCCTGTCCGTTTATGTCGCTAATCTTCGTCGCAAAAAATGCTTCTCAAGCCTGAAATAATTAAATAAATTGCTCTGGGAGAGCTGTGGCATCATCCTTCCAGGCACATTACATATTTACCATTATTTAATCATGAAAATCTTATCAGAAATTATATCGGACTAATAATGATCAGTTTGAATCAGACCAAGCCTGTAATCAAGCAATTACACGACCGGGTGCTTGGATGACAGACCTTCCCTTGCTTGTTTTATAAAATCGACAGCTATCGAAAACTCGAAAATCGCCGTTTAGTCAAGGTGATCTTGTAAACTTAATTGAGAAATAAATTTACTTCGGACGGTGGTTAGTATGCGAGACGATCCACGGAAAAGTATGGACTGGAATATAATATGAAAATTGTGAATATCTTTGAATTTGATCTTGATCTACAATTATTTTCATGGTTGGCTCGGTTGTAACGAGCTTATCGACATGGCGACGGGTACATATTAAGTGTGTCCGTTCTTATTATGTCAGAGAGAACGATAATTATTAGGTTTACGTTTTGGTGCCACCATGGTGGAGAAAACAATAACATTTGGTAGAATTCTTTTAAACACTTGAAATGAGAATCTGGTCGCTTGCTTCTAATGTATCAGAATTTTGAATCGAAAAGTAAGTGGAACGATTTAAGTTTCGAAAAAATTGAGTGGAGCACTGACGTGACGTCAGAAGCGTTCACGCGCTTGTTCAAGTTCGGAGCTATTCCCTTGAGACATTTTTCATTAACCGTCACGCCACGTTCAACCAAGTATAAGATTCAATTCGATTGTTTCTGAATTTTTGGAAATATTATATTTTCAGAAAATTTCCATTATTTTGATGAAATACATTTGGTATCATGTTGCTAAAATGATTATATAGATTAAATTTCCAACTATAAACGAGGCATTCCTTCGTATAGCGGGTGCCACAGGAATCAGGTTCGCCCCCTTAAATATATTCATTTTCCAAAATTTAGGATTGGAATTTTGTATATCAATACTACAAAGTGTTTTCCATCGACAGAAGTAGTTAATTTTCGTCTATAACTTTCGTTTCGACCGGAAGTGAACGGAACTTTTTCGTAGATGAACTGATATATATTTGTGAATTATGAAACACATACAATCGAAAGAAAAATAAAATTGAGACACAAAAATTGTCAATCACAATATTTTTGTTTTGTCTTCGACTTCGGTTCGATAATAATGCTCGATATATGAATTTTTGGCTTTCTCATCGATCACTGAAATTTGTTTTCACTCGGACTTGACCATCTGGACAGAAGTTACACATATTGCGAGCATGTTCTAGAGGAACAGCGTGCTATCGTTTTGTCGAAATGTCTGTAATTTTCGATGATTGAGTCGAAAATGGTCTCAAACGACTAGGTTGGACTCACTGTTGACGAATCCGGTGTCAAAATCCATGCTGTTCGTGGACACGATAACTGTCGAACGAAGCCAGCTAGCAACTTGAGACTTGCAGGGTAGTTCGCGCATCGAAATGCCGCAGTTAAGTTCGTTAATGGGCCAAATCGGCCAGATAGTTTTGGAGTTAAAGCCATTTGAAATTTTGAGGTTATTTCCCTCAAATTCCAGAAACTAATAGAGCGATTGGTTGTAAACATGGCAGTTATTTGGAGCATAAAGAAGCGCAACTTAAAGCAGAATTTTGTTGAATTCGTACGATCACTCAATGTGAAAAAAAATTTTTTTCAAAATTTTTTTCTGAAACTATTTTTCATATTCGAGAACAATTTCAGTTATACCTTGTACTTCATATTTCACAGCAGTGTACCAAATTTCAATTCAATACAGCTATCAGTTTTGGAGATATCGGGAAAAACTATGTAGAATTTCGTGGTTTTCTTCTCGATAACGTTGTTTTTTCGGTATAACTCAAGAAATACTGATTCAATTGTGATGAAACTCCGCAGTTAGTTCGAAGATGTTGATGGACAACATTATTCAGAATTTCGTGATGATAGTGTCATCAAAACACTTTGAAAAAAAAATTCGATTTTTTTAAAAATATTTAATATTCTGTGAACTTCTCATCATATTATCCTCCTCAAATTCTTGTTGAACCTTCAAACTGTCATTTTTCGATAAAGTACTGGATTTCAATTAGATCTAATTTGTATTTTTGGAAATATTGGGAAAATAAAATTTTTAATGGTTATATTTGCGGAACCATTGGGTGGATGTGACCGCATTTGTACTTATTGAGATATTGAGTAAAATAACCTAAAAATTCCCAACAACAACGAAATT
Organism: Myrrha octodecimguttata; assembly: GCA_958510865.1. Classification (NCBI taxonomy): domain Eukaryota; kingdom Metazoa; phylum Arthropoda; class Insecta; order Coleoptera; family Coccinellidae; genus Myrrha; species Myrrha octodecimguttata. Next base: position 35,669,398 of record OY294056.1, read on the forward strand.
TGACATATTTTCCATATCTCTCAAAGTAACCATCGTATCGAATTGAAATCCGAAATGTTGTTGACTACTGATTGTAAGGTTTGTGTCAAATTTCATTGAAACAATAATTGTTTCCGAGAAATAGAAATTTCAACAAAATTTTTTTAGTAAATAAAACTTTCAATATGAAATTTCAGACTGACTTGTGCATTGATATTCGAGAACTAATAACTCAGTTTCAGTCCGATCGAATCAGTACTTCATAAGGTACCGAGGAATTAACCTCAAAATTTCATAAAGGTATAACTCTGAAACTGTTCAGCCGATTACTCCCACTACCGAACTCCACCGAGATATTCAGGCTTCAAACCTATCCCAAAAATTTCAAGACTCCAGGTGCTTTCCTTCGAAAATTAGGGCGCACAAGCCCGAACGGCCAACTGGACGGACAGAATCGAATTTTAACACGGGTTCTTCATCAGTGAGTCGTATAAGACCAGTTTCGACTTCAAATTCGAAATTCACAGACACCGTGACAAAATGCTAACGCATTTTTCTCCAGAACAACTACTCATGACAAATAGAATGAATCGCGCAATTTCCATAAGTAATAAGTTCTATTTAATTTAAATAGTTGTTCTTCGGATATTGGGAGCGAACACCCTGGAAAATATCGTGAATATTGTGATTATTTTCTTGAAGAAACCTCCGATTTCAATTAAGCTGACCACTATTTAAAAATAATGTTCCTTCATCCATCAATACACAGTAATTATGACTGTGATGTGCAATTCCATTCATTCCTATACGCAAATTTTCCAACGCAAGTATCCAATTATGAACGGCATCGACAAACGGCACAGACCAGAATTCCGCACACCCGAGGCATAAAATCTCCCCGATGTGAAACACGAGCATTTTTGGATGACCACAAATGGCGATTGGGTTGTTCAGACACAAAATGTTCGGTCCGCATGTTTTTACAAGGGCTTAATCTGCCGCCGGCAGTTTGCGGCGCCAAATTTAATATGATCGCTGCAATATTTTCCACTGTTATTGCGTATGCAACTAAATATTTATTCATTCGGATTGAGGGCTATGTACATGCTGCTTCTAGGAGAGCACAGGGCTGGTTTTATCGATTGCATTCCTGCAAAACATTGAAAAAGAATTTGTGTCTATAGTACAGCAGGTAGCGTACCATTTTCTTGAGTAATTTTCTACCGAATTAATTCAACATAGAACAGCTAAACTGGCAATAATACAAGAACGAATATCTGTCGATAATCCAACCAATTCTCCAGCTTGATCTGAGCTAATCAACTATAAAGAAGCTTGGTACAAATAATTCGTATCATCAGAATGACTCGCCCTGCCCAAATGCCGAAAGCGTTTCAGATACTTAAATTCAGTTAGGTGGAAAGCTCGTAAACAAAATTTCACCAGCGCCATCCCAAGAGCAACTTACAAACCCTTACCGTACATACAACATTGAGCGATGTATATGTGTTCATCTATTTATAGTAGCATCCAGTTCATGTGGTTCTTCTGCAAGACGGTTATGAACTAACATGAACACAAGAACGAATACTCGTCGATAACTAAACAGATACTCCACCTCGAGCAGAGCTAATTATTCACTCTATCGAAGTCTCTACCTCGAAGAAGCATATTGTCCAAAATATTCGTAAACAGCAGTTTCACGGTTATTACCAATCATCAGTGCGACTCACCTTTTCAAAATGTCGAAAAGATTCCAGGTACTTGCAACCTCGTGGATAGCTTTTCTGTGAACAAGATTTCACTAGCGCCATCTCATGAGCAACTTACGAACCCTTTATCTTGAGTGCAGATAACACTCAGCGATTCGCATGGCGTTCATTCATTCGTCGTTTCAGTCAGCTGTATCTGAGATTTTGTAGTTTGTACAACATTAATCCATTAATCCAATACTTACAAACAGAAGGAGAGGATTTTTGATAAAAAATTGATATTGGAAGAACTGCAAATGCGCTCTAGGCTGAATCAACATTTCAAGACATTACGATGCATCCATGAAATCATGTCGATGCTTCTTAGTGCTCGTAGATATCTGCGAATTTTTTGGGATATCGTTTTTCGAATAACCTAGGCAGAATTAGTTAGGAAGAAAATTCAGAAAAATAATCTGGTAGCCTTTACATAAATGAATTGACCCTAGCAGGAGATTCTAATATAAAAAGACACAGAAGTAATTTCCTGATATATTCAATAAATGATAAAAGTACTTCAGTTCCTGTCGAAAGAATAGTTTTTATGGTAGTGGAAATTAGTGGTGACCAATAAAGTAATCAATTCCTCCATAAAGTACAGAAATTAATTCCTGTGAATTCGAAATGACCTTTTAAAACTGATGTTGAGTTTCACAGTATTATTTGTTTATTGCAACAAAATATTCTAGTTACACAGGGTGTAACACCGAAAAAATTCCTGATGAATATCAAGGGAGGTATTTGGTATAAATTTTCTTTAAAAATTTCCCTCCGGAAAAGTTACACCCCTCCGAAGATAAACAAAAAAAATTTTTTCTCTTTTATATTTTCCCTGTATATTGAGCTGAAGTCAGGGAACTTGGTAGATATTATTTATCAATAAAACTACACATTTTGAAATTTTTTCAAACTTGAAGTATGCTTAGAAGGGGTTGAAATAGTCAAGATATTTTTTCTATTAACTTTACTTTGGATACACATTTTCCTTTCAAATCCACATGCCTGAAAAGCCCAATTCATTTACTTATTTCTTATCTCTACAAGTTTTTTCGAAAACTTTTTCACTTACGAGAAGAAAATATCGATGATCTGCGGAACCGCATTGCATCAGAGAATAAAACAATAAGAAATTCAGCAGGCATATAGGTATTATCACATACGCATTTCAATGAGGACAAGAGTGAATGCTTGTATTGAAACTGAAGGCAGTCATTTTCAACATTTATTATAATTGTATTGTGGATATTCGACCGATTTTTGTTCATTGTTCGCTATTGTTTTAGTTGTAAGAGTGAAGCCTAGTAGAATCATAATTTGGTTAGCTGTTGTTCAATAAAATGCTATTCAATAGGAGTTATGCTTGCGCTTTCGGAAAAACTTGTAGGGATAAAAGTCAGTGTGTAACGTTACAAAACGCTCCACTGCTGATTTCAGTTTCCATCGCGAAAATACGCTATACTTATAATTTCAATTCCAATCGCAGGAAAACGCCCTACTGCAATTATATGATCAATCGCTAAAGAACGCTCGTCGTGTTGAAGGTTGAGTGTGTGTTTCGCATGCTCGACCCTTCGAACTCTGTCCAACTGATGGAAATTTTTTTTTTTTTTGGTGCGTAGAAGCGAAGATTCAACACCTTGCTAGAGTTTAGCGAATCAACGTACCTCGTAATCCATTAACATCGTGGAATTTTGAAGTTTTATTGTTTCTTATAAGACGTCTATTCAAAAGGCGTCTTCGTACCGGGGCTACCGCCTACTGGATTATCTTCGTACCGGTACTAACGCCCATTGGAATATCTTAGTACCGGACCCAGACTTTTACTGGATTATCTTAGTACCGGAGGCAATTAATTCTGGATTATCTTAGTAGTAGAGCTGATTATGGCTGGAATACCTTTGTGCCGGAGCTAATTATTACTGGAATATCTTGATTCTGGACTTTGCTCTGGATGGAATCTCTGAAAAATGGACGACCTGAGTAATAATACCTGCATTTTGGAGAATCATACCGCCAAATCCTTCACCACACACCATCACACCTAACCTTAAGATAAGTGCTTCTTCGAATCCCAGATCTCAGATTCACTGTACCTAAATTTGTGTTTGTAAATAGCAATTTTAATTGTAAAGTTGAAATAAACAGATTGGGAGTAAGAGGTTGCATCATTACCACCAGATTAACGACTCGGGATACATTCAGGAGTTAATTTGATTTCAAGTGAATAAATTGGGCTTTTAAGCCATGTTTTTTGAAAGGAAAATTTGTATCCAAAAAAAGTTGTGAGAAAAAATATCTCGGGAGTTGACTTTATCAACTTCTTCTCATCATACTTCTCCAGAAAGAGGTTGTTCAAAAAATTTCATACCAAATACCTACCTAAATTTCAACCACAGAATCACCCATTCAATTTTTTCAGTATTATTCAGATAAACCCCGTATATGAGAAATAGAAGCTGTACCTGCACTTAAATACTTAGTTATGTTTGATAATGTGAACATAATTTCTGGTAGTTTTTTCTTTTGAATCAAACCAAAATTATTGTTGTATGAATCAAGACTTTCCTCCACCATTCAATCTAATTTATGTTAAAATCCCTGGAATTGGTTGTAATAAATTCAATAAAAATTTGAAAAATCTGTTCTGAATGAAAAGAATTCCAAAACCGTTTTGCCGATTCGACACATTAACGAACCCCTTTATGTTGGCTATAAACATGAGCGCAAAAAAAATAAAAACCAAATCCTGTCAAATTCTTACTTTGCTCCATGGGTCCGGCCCTGCCAAAACTGCATTTCCATGCAACGATACGGTCGTCTATTATGTTTAGTGTATTCATTATTGTCCAGTTTCATGTTTTCGAAATATTCGAATGTCCTACGGTCACATAAATGATATTTATACTTCATCAGTTAGTATTGTTCTCGGAATTTATTTTTTGAGTGTATACGATTGGGAACAGTGCATTTTATTGTGGCGTGTATCGATTCGAGAGGGTTGTTTTGGTTCCTGCCATGCATACAATAGAGCTGTGAAAATATCGGTCGTTTTCAGGAGAACGAATCATACAAAAAGGTTAGCTGAAATTTTGTTTCAACCGCAGATAGCCTTTATTAATTGAGTTCAATAAATATTCGAACTTATGCCTCAACAATTTGGAATTATCATCTGTGATGTTTTAATTATTTAGTTCATATTCAATTACTGGAATTTAATATAAATTATTTTTTCTCTTGAACAGATATCTTTCCATTCGAATTGTTAATGGAGTCTGAATAAAAGACCGTTATCGTTTGTTGACGATAATATGAATAATAGGAATGCCTGAATTGTAAAAATTCAAGAAACTCAACAGAATTCAATTCTCACATTAATATTACCTTCGTCTCGTGTCTTTGGATTGAAGTACAAAATGAGCAGAAATATGAGGAGAGAACATAAATACATTCGTGATTCATTTTCAATTTCATATTTTTACTTCAGAATTTAAATCATAATATATCAAATATTTCAACGAATGTATTCGTATGTTTCTTCATTATTATTCGGAAACTGTATAGTCTATACTGATCAGAGCTGTCAGAAAAAAGTATCTTAGTTACTTTACAGTAACTTAGATACTAAAGTATCTGAGCAGTAACTTATATATATACAGTGAAGTATCTGAGTTAGTGTATCTCACTTCTTCTTTTTTGTTGACGAAAAGAAACTAGCAACTAAGATACTTTTCGAAAGGAACTGTATCTTGGAACTTTAAACTTCAGATGAAAGTGTGTGAAGTTGGACCAGCGCTTTTTGGTTTTCGAAAATATTTGTTTGTGCTGAATTGTTCTTGGCTCGTGCTGCTTTGTGTCGTTGAAATTTTTATCATTAACCCAGCAATCTCGTTTCTATGTGTCAAAAATAGTTTGATATGGTTGTGCTACATTTATACCGACTTGTGCCGGTCAGATTTTCAGAAAAAACTTTCCACTTCTCCTTTGAACGTTGAGAATTGGAAAAAAACTTTTTTGTTCTGAATAAGTGAAAGAAGTTTTATCTATTACCCTTATTTTTTGAAGTTGTTGTATTTCAAGCAGGTTGCTTCAACCTTACGCAAAAATTCCAATCTCCAATTCTGGCGTCAATGAAATTAGAGCATACAAATTCTCCTCTTATCTAAACTAATTTAGTCAAGAAAACAAGGAATACATTACTTCATCTGAAACGTTAAGAAACTCCAACCTTTTATATTAGGAAACTCAAAAAGTATTTTTTCTTAAAAAGGTACTTTAAGATACTTATCTAAGTTTTTTTTTCGGAAGAGTATCTAAATACCTAAAGTGACTTAGGATTCCCTATCAAAAAGTAACTATCTAGTATCTAGATCCTTTTTCAAAGTATCTTTGACTGCTCTGATACTGATATACTAATAGAATGAGAAGTGCATTTGCTGTTACCAGCACAAATAATCTAAATATAACGATTGATCTGTTGAGAATTTTAAAAAGGCACTGACGTCAAGTCAGCAGTCTATGCGTGCACATCAAATTCGCTGTCAAAGCAGTCATCTTTTCACATATTGACCCCGGCAAATGCAGCTTTCTTTCCTGATGAAAAGATTCGATGTTTTTCTCTTTTCCTCCTGAAATTCTTCATGTTTTTCAGGAAAAAATTTCCGAAAACAATTACCCTTTTAATATCTCTAGATTCAAACAAATTCAAAAAAACTGTTAAGAAGTTGATGTTAAGTGGATGTTATTATACGGTAAACGATTACCTCAATGATGTTATAGTGATTTAGCTAATTTATATTTTTCTTTATCTGTATGACTTATCCTATACATTAATTTGTCTCAGAGGATCAATAAACTATTATTATTATTATTATTATTATTACTATTCTACTGTATTGTACAACTAAACTAGTTTCAATCTGACCGTTTCAGTATTTCTTGGGATATTGAAAAAATAGTTCCGAAATTCAAATTACAACGAAATATTTCATATTTTTTCCGAACGAATCCGAAAATGAATATTGGGTAGAATTGACATTCGAAACGAATTTCTTCAACAAAAAGAAAAATGTTTTTTACATTTTTATAAGAATTTTCTAACATCCCCATAAAATTCTGCACTTTCCTTATTCTCCAACAAATTTCGAAGTATCAAATCAATAGCATCAGTACTTCCTTCGCGGAATTTCTAATGGGCATAACTCCGAAACCGTTCAGCTGATTTCACCCATTCACGAACGCAGGGGAAACAATTGGACTCCAAAACTAACCTCAAAAAATGTATTCACTAGGTCCCTCTTTTTGAATGTTGCAGCATTCATCCCTGTATATTGAGCTGAAGTCAGGGAACTTGGTAGATATTATTTATCAATAAAACTACACATTTTGAAATTTTTTCAAACTTGAAGTATGCTTAGAAGGGGTTGAAATAGTCAAGATATTTTTTCTATTAACTTTACTTTGGATACACATTTTCCTTTCAAATCCACATGCCTGAAAAGCCCAATTCATTTACTTATTTCTTATCTCTACAAGTTTTTTCGAAAACTTTTTCACTTACGAGAAGAAAATATCGATGATCTGCGGAACCGCATTGCATCAGAGAATAAAACAATAAGAAATTCAGCAGGCATATAGGTATTATCACATACGCATTTCAATGAGGACAAGAGTGAATGCTTGTATTGAAACTGAAGGCAGTCATTTTCAACATTTATTATAATTGTATTGTGGATATTCGACCGATTTTTGTTCATTGTTCGCTATTGTTTTAGTTGTAAGAGTGAAGCCTAGTAGAATCATAATTTGGTTAGCTGTTGTTCAATAAAATGCTATTCAATAGGAGTTATGCTTGCGCTTTCGGAAAAACTTGTAGGGATAAAAGTCAGTGTGTAACGTTACAAAACGCTCCACTGCTGATTTCAGTTTCCATCGCGAAAATACGCTATACTTATAATTTCAATTCCAATCGCAGGAAAACGCCCTACTGCAATTATATGATCAATCGCTAAAGAACGCTCGTCGTGTTGAAGGTTGAGTGTGTGTTTCGCATGCTCGACCCTTCGAACTCTGTCCAACTGATGGAAATTTTTTTTTTTTTTGGTGCGTAGAAGCGAAGATTCAACACCTTGCTAGAGTTTAGCGAATCAACGTACCTCGTAATCCATTAACATCGTGGAATTTTGAAGTTTTATTGTTTCTTATAAGACGTCTATTCAAAAGGCGTCTTCGTACCGGGGCTACCGCCTACTGGATTATCTTCGTACCGGTACTAACGCCCATTGGAATATCTTAGTACCGGACCCAGACTTTTACTGGATTATCTTAGTACCGGAGGCAATTAATTCTGGATTATCTTAGTAGTAGAGCTGATTATGGCTGGAATACCTTTGTGCCGGAGCTAATTATTACTGGAATATCTTGATTCTGGACTTTGCTCTGGATGGAATCTCTGAAAAATGGACGACCTGAGTAATAATACCTGCATTTTGGAGAATCATACCGCCAAATCCTTCACCACACACCATCACACCTAACCTTAAGATAAGTGCTTCTTCGAATCCCAGATCTCAGATTCACTGTACCTAAATTTGTGTTTGTAAATAGCAATTTTAATTGTAAAGTTGAAATAAACAGATTGGGAGTAAGAGGTTGCATCATTACCACCAGATTAACGACTCGGGATACATTCAGGAGTTAATTTGATTTCAAGTGAATAAATTGGGCTTTTAAGCCATGTTTTTTGAAAGGAAAATTTGTATCCAAAAAAAGTTGTGAGAAAAAATATCTCGGGAGTTGACTTTATCAACTTCTTCTCATCATACTTCTCCAGAAAGAGGTTGTTCAAAAAATTTCATACCAAATACCTACCTAAATTTCAACCACAGAATCACCCATTCAATTTTTTCAGTATTATTCAGATAAACCCCGTATATGAGAAATAGAAGCTGTACCTGCACTTAAATACTTAGTTATGTTTGAGAACGTGAACATAATTTCTGGTAGTTTTTTCTTTTGAATCAAACCAAAATTATTGTTGTATGGAATTCCCTGGAATTTGTTGTAATAAATTCAATAAAAATTTGAAAAATCGGTTCTGAGATATCCAGAAATTTACCCCATCACTCCGAATGAAGAGAATTCCAAAACCGTTTTGCCGATTCGACACATTAACGAACCCCTTTATGTTGGCTATAAACATGAGCGCAAAAAAAATAAAAACCAAATCCTGTCAAATTCTTGCTTTTTATGCTCCATGGGTCCGGCCCTGCCAAAACTGCATTTCCATGCAACGATACGGTCGTCTATTATGTTTAGTGTATTCATTATTGTCCAGTTTCATGTTTTCGAAATATTCGAATGTCCTACGGTCACATAAATGATATTTATACTTCATCAGTTAGTATTGTTCTCGGAATTTATTTTTTGAGTGTATACGATTGGGAACAGTGCATTTTATTGTGGCGTGTATCGATTCGAGAGGGTTGTTTTGGTTCCTGCCATGCATACAATAGAGCTGTGAAAATATCGGTCGTTTCCAGGAGAACGAATCATACAAAAAGGTTAGCTGAAATTTTGTTTCAACCGCAGATGGCATTTATTAATTGAGTTCAATAAATATTCGAACTTATGCCTCAACAATTTGGAATAATCATCTGTGATGTTTTAATTATTTAGTTCATATTCAATTACTGGAATTTAATATAAATTATTTTTTCTATTGAACAGATATATTTCCATTCGAATTGTTAATGGAGACCGTTATCGTTTGCTGACGATAATATGAATAATAGGAATGCCTGAATTGTAAAAATTCAAGAAACTCAACAGAATTCAATTCTCACAATAATAGTACCTTCGTCTCGTGTCTTTGGATTGAAGTACAAAATGAGCAGAAATATGAGGAGAGAACATAAATACATTCGTGATTCATTTTCAATTTCAAATTTTTACTTCAGAATTTAAATCATAATATATCAAATATTTCAACGAATGTGTTCGTAGGTTTCTTCATTATTATTCGGAAACTGTATAGTCTATACTGATCAGAGCTGTCAGAAAAAAGTATCTTAGTTACTTTACAGTAACTTAGATACTAAAGTATCTGAGCAGTAACTTATATATATATACATTGAAGTATCTAAGTTAGTGTATCTTACTTCTTCTTTTTTGTTGACGAAAAGAAACTAGCAACTAAGATACTTTTCGAAAGGAACTGTATCTTGGAACTTTGAACTTCAGATGAAAGTGTGTGAAGTTGGCCCAGCGCTTTTTGGTTTTCGAAAATATTTGTTTGTGCTGAATTGTTCTTGGCTCGTGCTGCTTTGTGTCGTTGAAATTTTTATCATTCCAGTTCACAAGATATTCCAAGAAATGTCTGAAATAGTCCAGCCAAGCACTTTTCAAAAAACTGGGTTTCAATGACTGAAATAGATTTTTCTGTACATATACTGAGTTGAGCCGTCTGAATATTTGAAATTCTAATATTCCGAGAAATCATAAACGAAGAATTTACTCCTAAAATAGAGTGAAAAAATTTGTGCCGACTTGTGTCATAAATATTTCCACGGAATTTTGTCGGGTTTCCCGAGAAATCGCGGAAGTGAAACTTAAGTTAGCCCAGCAATTTCGTTTTTTCGTATTGAAAATATTTTTGCCAAAATTTGCGATATATGTAAGATAATTTGTGCTGTTGAATTTTTCACGAAAATCCTGCTGATTTTTCAAAAAAAAAAAGATTTTGGAAAGAAGTTAACCCAGCACCCTCGTTTCTATGTGTCAAAAATAGTTTGATATTGTTGTGCTACATTTATACCGACTTGTGCCGGTCAGATTTTCAGAAAAAACTTTCCACTTCTCCTTCGAACGTTGAGAATTGGAAAAAAACTTTTTTGTTCTGAATAAGTAAAAGAAGTTTCATCTATTACCCTTATTTTTTGAAGTTGTTGTATTTCAAGCACGTTGCTTTAACCTTACGTAAAAATTCCAATCTCCAATTCTGGCGTCAATGAAATTAGAGCTTACAAATTCTCCTCTTATCTGAACCAATTCAGTCAAGAAAGCAAGAAATACATTACTTCATCTGAAACGTTAAGAAACTCCAACCTCATATATATAACTTTAAGATACTTATCTAAGTTCTTTTTTTGGAAGAGTATCTAAATACCTAAAGTGACTTAGGATTCCATATCAAAAAGTAACTATCTAGTATCTAGATCCTTTTTCAAAGTATCTTTGACAGCTCTGATACTGATATACTAATAGAATGAGAAGTGCATTTGCTGTTGGCAGCACAAATAATCTAAATATAATGTTTAATCTGTTGAGAATTTCAAAAAGGCACTTACGTCAAGTCAGCAGTCTATGCGTAATGCGTGCATATCAAATTCGCTGTCAAAGCAGTCATCTTTTCACATATTGACCCCGCCAAATGCAGCTTTCTTTCCTGATGGAAAGGTTTGGTGTTGTTCTCTTTTCCTCCTTAAATTCTTCATGTTTTTTAGGGAAAAATTTCCGAAAACAATTACCTTTTTAATATTCTACTGGTATTGTACAACTAAACTAGTTTCAGTCTGACCGCTTCAGTATTTCTTGAGATATTAAAAAAATAGTTCCGAAATTAAAATTACGACGAAATATTCCATATTTTTTCCGAACGAATCCGAAAATGAATATTGCGTAGAATTGACATTTGAAACGAATTTCTTCAACAAAATGAAAAAAAATTTCTACATTTTTTTAAGAATTTCCTAACAAGTAGATCTCCATAAATTTCTGCACGTATCCTGTTGTTATTCTCCAACAAATTTCGAAGTATCAAATCAATAGCATCAATAGTTCCTTCGCAAAATTTCTAATGGGCATAACTCCGAAACCGTTCAGCTGATTTCACCCATCAACGAACGCAGGGGAAACAATTGGACTCCAAACCTAACCTGAAAAATTTTATTCACTAGGTCCTCTTTTTTGAAATTTGCAGCATTCATAGACAGACTGGATTAAATTTCACCACGGATTCTACTTTGGGAGTCCTCTCTAATCGCCAATTGTGACTCATAATTCGAAAAGAACAAGAGCTTGAAAATATAAATCAATGATAATGTTCCGCCATTCGAGGAGCACCGCGAGGGTTCAGAATAGAAAAAATTTCGTCTTTTTCTTGGTCAAAGAATCTGTTCCTAAGATTTGGAGGTCAATTTCTCAATCACTTTGTATTTTACCTAGGAATGCAATGCAAAATGGCGAATGAAACGGTCCAATTTGTGAAAACACAAACGGTCAAATGAAGGAATGGGTGAACGGTGGTGAATTATACTACGTAAATGATTCGCACAAAAATCTTACTCCCTGCCTCGAGAGCAACCAAAGCACACTTCGAGCAAACGGACCGGAATCAAACTCCAATATCTGGCTAACGCCCCTGCTCAAATATATCAGTTTGGAGTGGAAAAAGAAAGCGGGGAAGCGGGAGTTTCGGTCTATAAAAACACGAGGGAGGCCCCCGAAGGCATCAAATTCACTTTTATAACGAAACAGTGTATAAAACGCGTATTTGATGAATGGCGTTATCGCCGGAATGCCGGTCACGTAGAGCGGTGCCGGATAATCGCCAGTCTCGCCAACCTTACGACCGAAAAATACCGAGGAGTAAAAGGTCTGGTGCATGTATCACGTCTCGGAAAAAAACAGAGCCGGTGTGATAAAAAAAACCAGAATATCACTTACGTGAAGTCAGCAGTTTTTGTACGCATGTTTTCTTTTGATGATATCCATGAACCTGCACGCAAAAGCTGCTGACTTCATGTCAGTGCTTTTCTAGGTTTTTTTCAGTTATTTCGAGAAAAAACACGATACCGAGGAAAAACCACGAAATTTGACTAATTTTTTCTCAATACTTCCAAAAATCATGATCGTATCAAACTGAACTTTGGTACACTGCTGTGAAATATGATTCCCAAAGATTGATCGAAACTTTTTTGAAACATGATGAGCAGTTTTCGAAAAAAAATTTCTCAAGAGAAATTAAAAAAAAAAATTCTATGCACTGAAAGTATGATCCCAACACAACTATGCAAAAAGTTGTGCGATTTTATATTCCAACCTACTGTCAAGTTTATTCAAGTCGTTTCAGTAGTTCTCGAATTTTCACGGAAATAACCCCAAATTTTCAAGCGGCTCTAACTACGAAACCATTTGGTCGATTTCCCCCTAGAACATAAAAATAACAATGAAGCTCATAATAATTTCCCACTAATATGAATGTGTATCCTGGTAACTATTCGAATATATATGCGATGTCACATGTTGATTAACGTCACAAAGTGAGTCACTTTGATACATGAATTTCTTTTCTCGTGAAATGCCACAGGTGTTTTAGTGTTAGGTGTTAGGTGTTAGTTTCATATTGTTATTTCAGATGTACCTATATGTGATATATATTCTGTACGAAATTGTAAATTTCTTGAAGTAAAATTCTCAATCTCAAATGTTCAAACCAAGCCCAACCAGCCCCGGTATGCCATATTTTGAATCATGGTTGAGTCCAGACAAAATCAATTACAAGACTAAATCGCTTTCTCCAGCAGACTATGCCCTGCATTTGGTAGAATCAAAAATGTGAAATCTAGTATATACTGTTGAAACCTGAGATATCCTTAAACACTGAAGGCTAAAAATATATAATAATCGATTAGAATCGAGCACCACGCGAGTATGAGGGTGCGGCCCTTTGTTTTCACATGATGTTTCCATATAAGCCATGGATTTGATGTTTTAATGGTGCTCATCGTTATCGAACATCGATGCGCTAAATTTTAAAACAATTGTGTCTGTATTTCTGTGAATATTTATATGCTGAAGGTGTCTGTTCAGCCTATCGACGAAGTTAACTTCCACATTTTGAAATGCAACCTACCCTGGAAGTTTCAACTCGACAGGATCTTCCGTATACCCCTGTAATCGTGCATACGGACAGCTGCTACGGACAGAATCTTCCGAAACTATTCGGCCGATTTCGCCCGTTAACGAACTTAATCGTCGCATTTTGAAATGCAAACTACCCTGAAAGTTTCAAGTTGATAGGATTTTCCGTACTCACGTAATCATGCCCACGGACGGACGGCCGGCCGGACAGAATCGACTTTGGCACCGGATTCGTCATCAGTGAATCCAACCTAGTCCTTTGAGACCATTTTAGGCTCAAAATTCGAAAAGCACAAACATTTGGACAAAGCGATAGCACGCTGTTCCCCTCTAGAACATGCGCGCAAAAAGCAATATCGAATGTTCTGAAGAGAGCGAAATTCAAAGGGCCTGGGAAATCGGATTTTCCGCAGTTATTCCCGAGAAATATTAAATGATTCAAATTCAAGTTGTATTCAAATTATTTCAATGAATTTTTTCAGTCATTCTCACTTACATTTAGATGAACGGTAAGTACACTTTCCGTTACCGATCTGTTTACCTTAGCAAGCAATAAAAATGATCTACAGATCTAGCTATAACCGCGGTAACCAACAAAAGTCGTTCTATTGTGAAGGAATGCATATGAAACAATCAATAAGTGAACGTTTTCTACTTTATTATTAACACATGACGCATTTCAGTACATTGTAGTTTCTTCAGATGCTAAGTAGCAACTGTCTACAGAAGTGTGTACCAATGTTGCATGCACTGATCTGAATAAATTGAACAATATATATTGAGTTTGACAGTTTTTTCTTGTCGTTCAAAAAATTCCTAGCATTCTCCAAAATGGTTATTTCCAAAGCCTCCAAAAAACTAATTCCGTCATTTGTTCCCAATGTGTAAAATCTTGAAATTTTCGTCGAACCATTTTTTTCTCTCATTAAATGCTCTGCGTTCGCGAAATTTAGAATCTTTTCCGTAAAATGGTCTGAGAAGACTAGTTTGGTCTTCCTGATGAAGAATCCTGTTCCACAATCGATTCAGACCTATTTCACGATAACTTGAGAACAGAAAAGAGCTAGCAACTTTCATGGTAGATAATGGACCAACTCGGCGAAACGGTTATGGATTTGTCATTGTGTTTGGGTTGATTGAAGTACACTTATATTCAAACGAACTTATAACACCCCTGAACTAGCGCGTAAAGAGCTGATGTGTCTCTGAACGGATTTGGTCAGTTAAAAATTAATCGAAACCAATCAGAAAACATTTATTCTCCGTCACTCTAGCCGACTCTAGACCCTTCCCAAAACATCTAACCAAAGGGGTAAAAAAACACCCCTTTCTCCAATTCGTTAGGCTTCGACAATGGACTCAAATCGAAGCGATCACGAATTGATAATATGTATGCTAAATAGCGGACTCCACAGCGCGGTGACTTCAACCGATCAGGCGTCAATTATAAAACCCTTCCAACACAGTTGTCACAGACATGTGTGTCCTCTTCTTTTTCGGATATATATCCTCAGTTATTACATCTATGCCGAAAAGTGTAAAATTTAAAATTGAACTGGGGTGGGGTATTTTTAATATCGGCCCATGTGCGTTATGTCGGAGTTACATCTGAGTTATATCCTTCCTCAGAGAGGATCAGACATTTGTTTCGAGATATTGGCTATTTTATCGGCGATATTCCGAGTCTGATATGACGTTATTGGAAAGTATATTTCATGTTTAAAACTGGGCGATAACAGATGCTACTTGCTGCATGTACGGATAGATATACTGAATTGAGGTAGTTTCCAATATGCGACTACACATTTTATTTCTCATATTCGTAGACGCCACTAATGCCGAACCACATAGATTGAAGAACGCTGCAAATTTTAAACAAAAGATTATTATTTTCCCAGCTCCATGTGCAAATTTTTCAGCGATATTTATCACACATAGTACCACAAATGAGAAGTTTGACAGCGGAATAAAACAAAAGTTTCAAGATTGTCTGCCAATATCGGCTACTAAACGTAATAGAGGGATTCGAAATTTTTCTGAAGAAAATTCTGAAATGCGAGCAGCCGTATCAAGCCTCTTGCATTCGGAATATTCATTCAGAAAACTGCGATATTGGCGAGCAATCTCTTACACTGTTTAATTTCATTTCTTAATTCAATTCCTACCTGTCTTGAAAAATTAGAGCTTTCCAAAATTGAATATAGAACAAAAACAGGTGGATCATCGACTGCTACATTAGTCTAAGGCTCCTACCCTTAGTATTAAATTCTCCACAATTGTTGAGTTTTCCGGTTTGTCATTGATTTTTTTGCATATATCCTCCAATTCAATCATATACATGCTCATTATCTTTTATATTCATACTTATCTCAAACTCTCAGTAAGAAAAATATTGGATCTCGATTGAAACCAGTAACGGATACCCACATGTTGACGATAAATGTAGGTACTATACGCAAACCAAAATTGATAGATTACTCCAATCAACCGAATTTTTGGGAAATCTTCATCATGTTGAATTAAGCTACTTAATTCGCGTTCTGTATGTAAAAGTTTTAATAATATATAAGTTTTGTTTAAGATATAAATGAGTTTCATGAATAAATTCAATCTCAAATCTCGTCATCCGCAGGGTGATTTCTATAAATAATAATTTTTATTCGATTTTTAGTAGTTATGTTCCACATATTGGGAGAGAAAATCCAAAAAGATTTGATTTGAACTACTTACGATTATATTATATTATTATATCTTTCAGTCTAATTTGACTGGACTACCTACTGAAGAATTTTTGAATGAATTGAGCTCAATTCATTCGAATTGATGACGAGTTAACGTTTACTCGTAAGACCATTTTCACTTGAAATTTCAGATATTCGGATTGAATGACACTATCTTTTTTACCAGAACAACCGCGCTAAAGGCGGAAAATTAAAATTACAGACTATACGCACAAATTATCGATTGAAAGATGTTTTGGTAGTTTTAGATATAATGGTGAAAACCCAGACAAAACCTGAAAAATACAATCCTTAAATTTAAACCTGTTGTTGTGAATCTATGTTGTATATAATGTGAAATTTATTTTGAAATTTTCAATTTGTATATCAGGATCCAATAACAAAGTGAAAATTTTGATTAAATTTCCCGTGGCTGTATCTCTCATTCTCACGGTGGATTCTATGATCTAAAACTAAGTGGGTAATGTTTGTTGAATTTAGAATCACAATTTCAATGGGAAGATTATATTATGAAATCAATGGAACTACTAAACTAACTATCCTAACTAATTAAATTAAATGAAATTTTATGATGTCCTTTCAGTTCTCACCCACGATGTTTTAGTCTATATAATCTCATTTGATTTCAGGATACCAGTCAATTCGCTTTCATGTAGTTTTACTTTGATTATTCCAACTGAAATGCCAAGAGGTTATGCAAATTCGAGGGAGGAAGAGCTACAGTCTTGACTTTGGTTGAAAATGGACTGCCTGCCCATGATCAAGCCTTGCGCTGATAAAGTTTTGACAAATGTTCTTCAAAATCAAAATAGCCCTGCATGTCCAAATTTCTTCAAAAATAATGCTTTCGCAATTTTCTTCTCGTAGGTAAGTTTTTCTTCTTCGAAACCACTCTAGAAAATTCGGCCATATTTTTGGACGCATTTTGATGTTCCATTTGCCAATGTTCTTATTCTTTTATATACAAATTTTTACGAATTTATATCTAAATGTTGCAATTTTTCCAAGTTTCCAATTTCATTCATTAATTCATAAATATCTAATTACATTCGCTAAAGAATATTTTCATTATATTAAACAAAACCTATTTCTAAAATATAGATGCAATTTGTTTCTTTCGAAATTCTGATAAATACATGGTATGCAAATTATTGGTCGCTATCACAAATTGACAATTTCTTTAAAGTTCTACATCTTTTTCTGGTTTAAATTGTTATTTGTGTTCATTTCAAACCTATCATAATAACTTTCAAAAATATATTACTCAAAATCCCCACAATTCACTACTTTTTGACTAGATAATGTATTCATGAAATTGAAGGAATATATTCGAAGTTTTTTTTACTTTCAGATCATGAAAAGCCTTTGAATTGGATAATCAACAAAGATTATGTTCCCTGAATTATAATGAACTGCTGAAATTAAATTCTCTCATTTTGTTTGTGGATCTTGGTTGATTTGGATATTTCTTATATTTTACGGTAGAATTCGCTATTTTTGATGCCTGGATTTATCTTAATTGTATATTGTGATAATAATTTATTGAATTAGTGAAATTTGTGTTCATCGGTAAGTTATTCTTCATGTTTCTTTATAATGATTAAGAAAAAAGCATAACACTATACTATGTACAAATTCATCATACGAAAAGAAAACATCGTCCTAATGCCGATTTCACAAAACCCCGCTTGATAAATCTTCAATAACTATAACATAATCCTACAACAATTAAACCGAAAAATGGTACATAAATTCATACGCGCACGACCCCACCGGTTCCCATTGAAAGGTCCGGATTGTTGACTGTGTTTAAAACCTCACGACCCATCTGCAAATATTGGAGTACCTCAGAAGGGGATGTAGACAACAGATTAGAGCACACCGGTCGCTCAAACTTATTGTTTGCCCATTTACCGCCAGCTAAGTTCTGCTTTATTTGCTTATACTTTACACGCGGTTGGGAATCGTGTAAGAATACAAATAAAGATTGGGAAAGTTGCGGGTTGAGTTGGGTATGAATGGGAACAAGCTTTAGTTTTATTCTTTTCTGATTTGAACCGATACTTCTTTCTGTTAAGGAAACACAAAATATCTCTTGGAAACTGGAGCAGAATTCGACTTTTCCAGCAGAATACGATCCCCAGTAGCACACAATCTTGGCTAAACATTGATTCAATATTGGCCCAATATAGATTCATCGTACATCGAAAAACGAGTATACGCCAATGTTGGCCCAATATCGAAATTTGTGATAAGGCCAATATTGTGAATTAGTATTTTGGCCAATATTGGCCCAATATTGGGATGAGTGGATTGTGCCAATATTGTTTATCAATGGTAATGCCAATATTGGTCCAATATTGGGCAGAAGTTATTAGCCAATATTGTAAATCACATTGCCACCAATATTGGCCCATTATCGGGATAAGTGGATTGCGCCAATATTGTTTATCAATGGTATCGCCAATATTGGTCCAATATTCGGCATAGTTTTTTAGCCAATATTGTGAATCACATTGGTACCAATATTGGCCCAATATCGGGATAAGTGGATTGCGCCAATATTGTTAATCAATGGTTTCGCCAATATTGGTCCAATATTGGGCATAGGTTATAAGTCAATATTGTAAATCACATTGCTACCAATATTGGCCCAATACCGGAATAAGTGGATTGCGCCAATATTGTTTATCGATGGAATCGCCAATATTGGTCCAATATTGGGCATAGTTTTTTACCCAATATTGTGAATCACATTGTTACCAATATTGGCCCAATATCGGGATAAGTGGATTGCGCCAATATTGTTAATCAATTGTTTCGCCAATATTGGTCCAATATTGGGCATAG
This sequence comes from Myrrha octodecimguttata, assembly GCA_958510865.1. Taxonomy (NCBI): domain Eukaryota; kingdom Metazoa; phylum Arthropoda; class Insecta; order Coleoptera; family Coccinellidae; genus Myrrha; species Myrrha octodecimguttata. The sequence goes on from OY294056.1 coordinate 35,688,638, forward strand.
GTTATAAGCCAATATTTTAAATCACATTGCTACCAATATTGGCCCAATATCGGGATAAGTGGATTGCGCCAATATTGTTTATCGATGGTATCGCCAATATTGGTCCTATATTGTGCATGGTTTTTTTGCCAATATTGTTAATCACATTGCTACCAATATTGGTCCAATATCGGTGTAAGTAGATTGCGCCAATATTGTTAATCAATGGTTTCGCCAATATTGGTCCAATATTGGGCATAGGTTATAACTCAATATTGTAAATCACATTGCTACCAATATTGGCCCAATACCGGAATAAGTGGATTGCGCCAATATTGTTTATCGATGGAATCGCCAATATTGGTCCAATATTGGGCATAGTTTTTTACCCAATATTGTGAATCACATTGTTACCAATATTGGCCCAATTTCGGGATAAGTGGATTGCGCCAATATTGTTAATCAATGGTTTCGCCAATATTGGTCCAATATTGGGCATAGGTTATAAGCCAATATTTTAAATCACATTGCTACCAATATTGGCCCAATATCGGGATAAGTGGATTGCGCCAATATTGTTTATCGATGGTATCGCCAATATTGGTCCTATATTGTGCATGGTTTTTTTGCCAATATTGTTAATCACATTGCTACCAATATTGGTCCAATATCGGTGTAAGTGGATTGCGCCAATATTGTTCATCAAACGTATCGCCAATATTGGTGGAAAAGTTCTTTTGGCCAATATTGAAAATTACATTGCTACCAATATTAGCCCAATATTGAGATGAGTGGATGGCGCCAATATTGTTTATCCATGGTATCGCCAATATTGGTCCAACATTGGGCATAGTTTTTTGGCCAATATTGTAAATTACATTGCTACCGATATTGGCCCAATATCGGGATAAGTGGATTGCGCCAATATTGTTTGTCAATGTATCGCCAATATTAGTCCGATATTGGGAATGGGATTTTAGCCAATATTGAAAATAACATTGCTACCAATATTGGCCCAATATTGGGATGAGTGGATTGCGCCAATATTGTTTTCCATCGTATCGTCAATATTGGTCCAATATGGGGCATAGTTTTTTGGCCAAAATTGTAAATAACATTGCTACCAATGTTGGCCCAATATTGGGATTAGTATATTGCGCCAATATCGTTCATCAATGGTATCGCCAATACTGGGCATAGTTTCTTGGCCAATATTGTAAATTACATTGCTACCAATATTGGCCGAATATTGAAATGAGTGGATTGCGCCAATATTGTTTATCAATGATATCGCCAATATTGGTCCAATATTTGGTATAGTTTTTCGACAGTATTGTAAATTACATTGCTACCAATATTGGCCCAATAAAGGGACAAGGGGATTATGAGTGTGAATCGTTTTCCTGTGGAACTTCGGTTAATGGCAAACTTTGGAGGCTTGCAATGGACATACTCTAGAAGAATATACTGTAAGATTTCTGAATTCCCTTGAAAAATCGAATACTTTTGGTTATATTATTCCTTTCAGGTTGATTATTTTGGACGATATATCGAAGCATTTTGTACTTGTAATAGTAGAATTTCATCTGAACTGATGGGTAAATACATCAATTCTCATGAATTTACCGACTAAGCTTCCCACTGTTTCAGGGGACTTCATTTTGGAGATATTAATCCGAACTGAAAGCTATCCAGATAAGTATTCTGATACTACACAAGCCGAAATTCCGAACAATTTTGATTATCTTATTGTCTAGAGTCTAGAGGAGATATTCAATCTAACGCGTGTTCGAGTCAAAAGAAAATTCTGCAATTTATTCAGGCGATTGGGACCAGTTAAAACAAATTATTGTATATTAAAAAATAGGAAATCAAGTAACTCAGTATTAATCGAATATTCAGAAATAAATTCATTTATGCTAATTCTGAGGTTATTTCGCACTTACAGAATACTTTCAACGTATTTCACCAATGAAGGTACATAATTCCATAATATAGGTTATTATCTGTGCACAGAAAATTAAGTCACCCTGATCATCACACCTGTTGAGGTTGAACTAATCAATAAATCCTCAAAATAAGTATTAGTTATAATTTACATTTCCAACGAATAAATCTCGAAAAACATTCCCTTGTTATAGCCTCAGGGCCATTTATCGCCCGAGAGTGGCTTCCGTCTAACCAGATGCTGTTTTATTGCCCTTTGCTTACATTTCAAGGAGTTGTCGCGTATTATTCTTCGATTCACATTTTATTTTTACATAATATTCCTTTTTGCATCCCGATAGTTGTTCCATCCCATCACTTCCTAATTCATTAGTGTGCAACGAATCTTTTTACGGGCTTGTTTTGGGGAACACGCATCATTATTTCGTCACGATGTCTGTAATTTTCGAATTTTGAGCCAAAATGGGTATCAAACGACTAGGTTGGACTCACTGATGAAGAATCCGTGGTCAAAATTGATTCTGGCGTTCGGCCGTCCTTCCGTCCGTGTGCGCTGTAACTCTCGAAAGGAACTACCTAGAGTCTTGAAATTTTCAGATTTGGTTACGAGCCTGAATATCTCGGTTAAGTTTGTTAATGGGCCAAATCTGCCGAATGGTTTTTGTGCTACAGCCATTTGAAATTTTGATTTCTCAATAACTCGAAAAATATTTATCTGATCGAAAGGAAACTTGGTTGGAAGATGCACAGTGTCAATGGGAAGAATTATCCATGGAAAAATTGGAGAAGAAAATTTTTTTTTTCGAAAATTTTTATATTTCATTGAAATTTCACTGAAATTTCCAAGTCACCATTCCGCACTGTGAACAAGCGCGTAAAACCTGCTGACTTCACGTCAGTGCTTTTCTAGATTTTTTATAGTTAAGGTCGGCCTAACTGCCAAACGTAAAATGAAAAGACATTTAGAGACTTGATTTTTTTTGTTGAACCGGTTCAATTCCGAAAGCTGAATTCGCGAATGGGTGAAACCATCCAATGACGCCACATATATATATATATAATTAATTACAAGAAATTCGACACATTTTTTTTCTCAATATCTCCAAAGATAAATATCAGATGGAACTGAACTTTGAAACACTGTTGTAAAATACTGAATCGAGGTTCTCACCAATTTTATTGAAATCTAATGAAAAGCTTCCGGTTGAAAAATTCTTCAACAAAAATTCCCAAAATATTTGAATACATTTTCACAGTTTTCCACCCCTACGATCCTAACAAAATTTGTCAGTTTTAAGTATTTTTCTACTTACTACATAGTTTGAATCTGTTCGCTTCTGTTCTTCTTGGAATATTGAGGAAATAACCTCAATCTTCCAATATCTCCGAATATAAATATCGGATCAAACTGAAATTCGAAGCGCTGTTTTGAAATATTGATTTCAAGCTTTATCCCAATTTTCAATCTGATCGTGTCGATAGTCATCGAGATATTAAGGAAATATTCTGAAAATTTCAAATAACAACGAAATTTCACATATTTTTTTCTTAATACCTCCGGAAATAAATATTAGATCAAATTGAAATTGGAAAAAACTGTTGTAGAATACTCACTTCAAAGTCGGCGCTGAATTTCATCGAAATCTATTCAATAAATTAGAAAAAACAATTGTTTTTTCGATAAATATGTGAATAATTTTCGAAAAACAATTTTTTCTTGGTTCGCGTTAATATATTCTCCGAGTAATTACGAAGTTTCGATGTGGTCGCATATGTTCTTCTCGACATATCCAGATAATTTCAAACAACGAAATTTGACAATTTTTTTTTCATATATCCCCGAAAGCAAATATCTCAAGTTTAAATTTGAAATTCCGTTTTTGAATATTGATTCCAAGGCCTGTGACGGATTTCATTAAAATCTGATCAAAATGTTCCGAGAAAAAAAATTTTTCCACAAAAATTTCAAACATTTTCGGGTAAACATTTTCTTTAAATTTTTTAACCACTGGATCCATACGAAATTTTGCGGAAGGTTTCGCTTTGGTATCCTTCAACTTATTACGATGTTTCGATCTGATCGCTTTTGTTTTTCTTGATATGTTGAGGAAATAACGTCAAAATTTTTGTCATATCTCTCCGAAAGTAAATATCGTATCGAATTGAAATTTGAAACGTTCTTGTTGGAAGACTGATTCTAAGATATATGTGCCAAATTCAGTTGAAATCTGATCAACACTTTCCGAGAAAAAGAAATTTCCAATGAAAATTTCGAAAATTTTTTAATAATTATTTCTATAAATTTTTTAACAATTAGATCCATACGAAACTCCACACTTATTTGTTTGTTGGTATTCAAGAACTTGTCACGAAATTTCAATTCGATCGAATCAGTTCTCCATGAAATATCGAGAAATTAACCTCAAAATTTCATATACTCCAAAACTGTTTGGTCGATTTGGTCCAATAACGAACTCAGTCGAGATTTTCAGGATCTAAGCCCAACCTGAGAAATTCAAAACTCTAGATCCTTTCTTTCGAAAGGTAGAACGCACACGGCCGGACGGACAGAATCAAATTTGAGTCTAACCTAGTCGTTTGAGACCAATTTCAGCTCAAAATTCGAGAGTTGCAGACATTGTGACGAGACGATAACGCGTTGTTCCCCAGAACAAGCGCGTAAATACAGTGGAAATTACCGAATACATATTCATTCAAACCGTTAAATAAGATAGTAAAAGGATAGAAAACCATAGGCGAATGAAAAGCTATCTGTGCAAAATGAATCCATTCAATGTAGAACGACAGCATCATTAAGGGGTTACAGGTTCCCTGTAAGTTCAGGTACGATGACGAATGACGACAGAGCGAGCTAATAGCTCTGGGAGCTACTGTATCGTTATAATACAAATTGTATGACAATTGATTAAAACATTTACAGATTGATTGAAGCAAACCCTATCCAAATGATGAATTGAAAAAATAGTTCGAGCTCTGAGCGACAAAAACATCGAAAAACGATAAGTGACAAACCCTTGCAAGGGGCAATAAAATAACATCTGGTAGACGGGTGCCACTTTCGGTTGTCAAATAGCCCTGAGGCAATAACAAGGGAATTATTTCTAAGAATTATTCGTTAGAAATGCAAAATATAACAGATACTTTGTTAGGGTTTATACATTATTTCAATACTATATTCAGGTGCAACGATGAGTGTGACTTAATTTTCTGCGCACAGATAACCCCTTATACGTATTAACCTATAGAAAATAATTTACCTTCATATAGGTGTAAGTGCGAAACAAGGTCAGAGTTAGAACAAGTATACTGAATATTGGCGTGCATTGTTCATCTCGTAGAGGAACGATAATTCCATTAACAGTTTAGTTTATATTCGAAATAATTTATGGGATTGAAATAGGTTGGGAATGAGACACTAATTCATTCCTTCAAGCGACGTTTCGCGACTGTTTTGTTGCTTCGTCAAGCTTTTTAATATAGAATACTTATGAATAAATCAACATAGTATAGGATTTCAAAAACTTATTTTCCTACCTCGGAAGCAGTTATTTGAATTGAAACAGTATTTTCATCGATATTGAACCGGAAAGATAAACAAAACTGACATGTGACGTGACGAACATATGAATGAAATCCTGTTCTTCGATTCTCAGATGAATAACTTTTTGGATGAACAGGAACCACTACCACATCAACACATCAACTGCTTCGGAGGTAAGAAAATAAGTTTTTGAATTCCTATACTATGTTGATTTATTCATGTTGTTTCACTAAGTATTCTATATTAGAGAGCTTGACGAAGCAACAAAACATTACCTAGCGAAAAGTGAAGGAATGAATTCCAATCCCACGAATTATTCTACATATAAAAATGAATGAAAGGAATACGAGATCACAGTCGAGTGTACTTTATATTGTGATAATAAGATATTTTATAGCTGAAATTTGACGTGCCTATCTTTCAAACATTTTTCGTGTCTTTTGAACTATTCATATTTTAGCGTCACAATAGTGACGTCACGCGCAAACATTTTAGAAAACAGTTCGTAAAAGTCGAAAACATAAGTTTGAATACTGTTAAATCTTTTATAACTGGTATTTTAGCGCCGTAGCGGTGACACCGGTGACGTCACACGCAATATTATTTTCCATTTCAGCGAACTTCTTAATGACGTCATCAGTTCGATGGTCGCCTAAAACGGATTTTTCAGGACCTTCCGTTTTTTGTTGGTTAAAATTGATAATTTTCATCCTCATCAGATTTTGAATGCTATGTTTTCTTGCTCTCTTCCACGCGTGCGGAAATCATTGTAATTGATGAATAATGAAGTAAAAAAAACAAACCTTCTCCATATTTTGAAGATTCATACTTCCATACATTAATAATCACGAAATTTCACTGAAATGAGTGAAATATCAAATAACGCGGTCTCCTAACTCACACAAGCATAATAATCAGCAGCAATAATAAACCTACCTCTCCTTAACCCGGTTTGAAAAGCTTAATATTCTATTAAAGTGAAAATTTTCCTGAAATACTTATCTAACCAAATAAATCAATACAAAAACAGTTCAGAGTTATTCAGCGTTGGTCGTAATCAAAACAAATACAATGTAATATTACGCATCATAAGCCTGAACTCGTATGGTCATGGGTAGCCCAATGGTAGAGCTTTATACTTGCGGCGCAGATTGTCCGGGTTCTATTCCCGCAGCGGACGATTGGTTGGTGGTGGATTTTTCAGGTTGGTGGTTTCTCGTATTTCTATAGGTAGGTCGTACGTCAGAGTCTCAAGTTGGTGGGTTTCAGGAAGGTCGGTGATGGGCGGTGGTGGTTGGTCATGAGTTTCGTAGTGGGTTGATTCTGTGTGTACTTGAAAAACGCGAATATATTTATAATTTTATTTTTTTACTTTTTGAATATTGGGCCAATATTGGTTTCCAATATTGGGCCAATATTGGTATCCAATATTGGGCCAATATTGGTATCCAATATTGGGCCAATATTGGTATTCTATATTTGACCAATGTATATTTCCAATATTGGGCTTATGTTGGCAACCAATGTTGGCCCAATATTGCAAAAGGTCAACATTCTTTATTGGGTCAGTATCGGTATTCGATGTTGGGCCAATATAGATATTCAATATTGGGCTTATATTGGTTTCCAATGTTGGCCCAATATTGCAAAAAGTCAACATTCTTTATTGGGCCAATATTGGTATTCGATGTTGAGCCAATATAGATATTCAATATTAGGCTTATATTGGTGTCCAATGTTGGCCCAATATTGCAAAAAGTCAACATTCATTATTGGGCCAATATTGGTATCATATATTGGGCCAATATGGATGTCCAATATTGGGCCAATATGGATGTCCAATATTGGGCTTAAATCGGTATCCAATGTTGGCCCAATATTGCAAAAAGTCAACATTCATTATTGGGCCAATATTGGTATCATATATTGGGCCAATATGGATGTCCAATATTGGGCCTATGTTGGTAGCCAATATTGGCCCAATATTGCAAAAAGTCAACATTCTTTATTGGGCCAATATTGAGAAACTATGTTGGGCCAATATTTTCACAATATTGGCCCAATATTGGTCCAATATTTGTGTGCTACTGGGGATTTCTTCGAAGTAACATAAATACTAAACTTTATAGGGTGTTACTAAATTGCAGGTACAAATGGAATAATGAATTTAAGTAAAATGGTCACAGAAACATGGAATCGCAAACGTTTTATTTTCGAGATACAGGGTTGAAGTTCGAATTTTCTTCAAGTTTTTTCCTAATAGAATGTGCACTTCATGAGTCATTACTACAGATCAAAAAATATCCCTGGAAACTATTAATGAATTTATTCACTGCAGTTTACTTACTGGATTTCATGATGAATAGGAGTTTTCTGAGGATTTCGCGGTAATCAATTTTTTTCTCTAAATCGGGATCAGATATGACAAAGTTATAAGAGGCTGTAGATTTGCAATCGAAATTGTCAGGTTTTATTGTGTGAACTCTAGAATGTTATCTATGACAAATTTCAGGTGAATATCCTCTGAAATCCAGATACTGTGGAAAAAAACTTGAAAAGAATTCAAAATTTTACACCCTGTACTCCGTAAACGACACGTCTGCGGTCCAATGCAAGTTACAGTCCTTCTTTCCTCAAAATGACTTCGTTTGTACCTGTTATTCACCCTGTATTTTACCACACAGTGCGAATAATTGTAAATTATTTTCTCACTCCGAAAAAGTCTACGTGAGCAACAAAACAGGGCACGTGAAATTCGCATCGAGAAATATTTAGAACTTAAACTCCATTCACTTTTACAAACTATCCCGGTTGGCCATGGCATTCTGACACATTTCACCGTGTATATTTTGAAAATGTTAGATTATAGTCATTTTCCTGTCAGATAACTACGGAACGTCATCCTCTCTACATCGAGGTCGTAGTAATTACGTATTTATCAAAATGTTCATTTACACAAATCTGAGATTTTCATTCAACGAGTTGTACTGTTAAAATTTGCGCAGGTAAGTCTTTTTGGCTGCAACAACATGAAATTTGCGTTCATTAACCCTTTTGAATTTGTTACCCATTGATTTTATAATTTTAAAAAGTGATCTCCGTCTTCTGTTATATTCCAAATGTTCCTTTGCAAAAGTGAGTAGTATATCAATCGAAAAGTATTCATTTTCCAAATTATAATTTAAAATTTGTCGTAGCAGATCTTTTCTCCGAGTGAAGTCTTCATTCAGTGTCTTCTTGGGTGCACCAATAGAAGGAAATTCTTTGTCGTATCTTTCACTTAAAATCTTTCTTATTGTGGTTATGTGCAGATAAAAATGAATATCTATTCTTATAAAATATAATTCCTTGGTTTCCACTCACATAGGTCGAAAATGTTGGTTAGCTTGTGATAATTGATTTATTCCAAATTATCAGAAAAAACATATTTCAGTTCTACATACCACTTTGTCTCTGCTTCTTCAAAATTATATTCGGCATTTTCAGTTTCCAAGCGGCCAAGCGTGATCATTATGTTGAGATTGAGAGTGGAAATTGCCACTGGCATTTGGCAACGTCGCTGAGAATTATTTCATTTCCGATATTTCACGAGTGCCAACCTGAGTCAGTTTTAAGTAAAAAAGTTGATAGACCTAAATCATGGCCAACCGGGATAGTTTATAAAAGTGAATGGAGTTTATGTTCATTTTCTTAAATAATCTTTATAACAGTGTGAATCTCTATATGTTAGATTGACGAAAAATATGTTGTTCGTTTTTCAAGATAAATCTTATGTCTTTATTTGACATATTTAGGTACATCTTGTAAAGAAAAATCAAAATATTTCTCCCAACTCTCAGAAATACAATTAATCACAAATTTCATCGAACCTCCGAATAAAATAATTATTGGGAATTGGTTCACATTCAAACACCGAACAGTTCAGATCAAATTTATCAAGACGAAATTTCACAGAAATAAGTTTCTTCGAACAACTTTTTGTCAGATTTTCATTATTTTGGACAAACTTGGCTCCTTGATTTCAGTCAGGTAGCATACTCTTCAAGCATATCTAATTCTTGAAATTTCTGAAAGAAAAGTCGTTACAACTCATATCCAAAGTTTTCCTTGTTGTTGCCTTCATTATTTTTATATTCGAGAATACCAAACTGACTACAAAAAAATCAATAGCTGGTTGCTATGTGAGTTGAATTTATTTTTTTATGTGATTTCCAAAACATTGAATTTTTACATTAATAAATTTGTTCAAATTATCCTTCAAATCAATAGATATACTCCATTCACTTTTATAATGTAGCCCGGTTGGCCATGATTTAGGTTTATCAAGTTTTTTCCCTTAAAACTGACGCAGGTTGGCACTCATGAAATATCGGCAATGTCAAAAGACGTTGCCAAATTTCTACTATTATCAACTATCTACTATTATCAATATCAATCGATTCTAGATTTCTAAATCTCAGCATAATAACGCTTGCAAACTAATAAAAATGCCGAAGGTAGTTTTGAAGAAGAAGAGGCAAAGTATCAGGAAGTGCTATGTAGAATTGAAATCGGCTTTTTCTGATAGTAACCCTGATAATTCGGAATCAATAATTCAACACAAGCTATGCAACATTTTCGACGTATGTGAGTGAAAACCAAGGAATTATATTTTATATGAATAGATATTTATTTTTTAGCTGCACATCAACACAATAAGGAAGATTTTAAGTGAAAGAGACGACAAAGAATATCCTTCTATTGGTGCACCCAAAAAGACTGAACTGAACTTTATTTTGAAAAACCCGATTCTTGATTTCCTTACAAGAAAATAGCATAACTAAATCTTTCAACCATGTTTATATACGTGAAATATTTCCAGTATTAACAGAGACAAAAGTTTCTTCAACATTCGCCAGGTCTTTGGAATTATCGAATTCAAATAATAAATAAAATAAAATAATAACAGTTCTTTATTGGAAAAACATTCCAAAAGGCCATCGACCGAAGTCCTTCAGCCTTTCAAATAATATTTTCTCAAATTCATTACTTTATCAATGTAGATTGACATTTGAAAAATAAGTAATTACTACGACCTCTATGTAGAGAGGACAACGTTGCATAGTTATCTGACAGGAAAATGACCATAACCTAACAATTTCAAAATATACACGGTGAAATCTGTCAGGATGTCATGGCCAACCGGGCTACATTATAAAAGTGAATGGAGTATATATTATTTTATCGTTTGAAATACGGTTTTTCCTCGGATGATACAAATAGGAAAGAATTTATGAGAGTTTCTAAATTTATAACAGCTTTTTCAATGAATCAATTTTCTGAAAGGGATCTGCATCCAGTATTCTCTTAAAACCAAAAGGCAACTGACCTAAGGTTTCATGCCATTCATACAAGCAATTTTTTCATTAACCTTCGTTCTGTCATTTTTCAACCCAGTCCCTACTATAATTCGATCGATTTTTTGACCATATTGGAAAAAAATTGGAACTGATATATTTATACCAACGGAATCATTGCACGGATTTCACCCTTTTATCATATTCTATTTATGAATGTTCATACTAAATAGAATCGCGAAATGAATTTGGGTTGAAGTTAGGTTGAATTTTCAGTTGGCCTCAGCTAGTATTTCTCGAAATCGGATCTTTTTTTTCGGAAATATAGGCAGAATCAATTTTAGAATGGATATATACTCCATTCAATTTTATAAACTATCTCGGTTGGCCGTGATTTAGGGCTATCAAGTTTTTTACTTGAAACTGACGCAGGTTGGCACTCGTAAAAAATCGGCAATGTCAAAATAATTCTCAGAGACGTTGTCAAATGCCAAAGCCAATTTATACTCTCAATCTCAACATATTCCTCGACAAGATAACATAATAATCAGGCTTGAAAACTAAAAATGCCGAAGGTAGTTTCGAAGAATTATAGACAAAGTATCAGGGAGTGCTATAGGTAGAACTGAAATCTGATTTATCTGATATTATATCGTATAATTTGGAATCGATAATTTATCACGAGCTATCAAACATTTTCGACGTATGTGAGTGAAACCAAGGAATTATATTTTGAATTAATAGATATTTATTTTTTAGCTGCACTTCACCACAATAAGAAAGATTTCAAGTGAAAAAGACGACAAAGAATTTCCTTCTATTGGTGCACCCAAAAAGACACTGATCGAAGACTTTATTTTGAAAAACTCGATTCTTGATTTCCGTACAAGAAAATAGCATAACCGAATCTTCCAACCATGTTTATATACGTGAAATATTTCCCGTATTAACAGAGAAAAAAGTTCCTTCGAGATTTGCCAGATCTTTGAAATCATTGAATTTATATAATATCTTCTCGAATTCAATATTTTCCCGAATAACATTCACAAATCACATTATAGAAAATACGTAGTACGACCTCTATATAGAGAGGACATCGTTGCGAAGTTATCTGACAGGAAAATGACTATAACCTTACATTTTCAAAATATACACGGTGAAATGTGTCAGAATGTCATGGCCAACCGGGATAGTTCATAAAAGTGTATGGAGTATATCTGCGGAATCATTTGGTGGATTTTACCAATTTGCGAATTCGACCTAAATAATTGAACCAGCCCTATAAAGATCGCTCTGAATGGATTATCAAAAAAATAACGATTCGTCTTCAGACCGACCGTGGCCACAATAACTCCCGGAGAAAACAAACAAATATTCAATATTTTCAGACTAGGTTAGAGGCTTGATAACGAAGACTGAATTCTTCTGAGGTGTCAGAAAAACACATTGTTTTAATATATTTCCCTCGAATAGTACAAATGTGTAGGGTGAAATATCTCGAGGATGTGTTAAAAAATATCCTTCATATTGACAGAAAAATTCAAATATATGGTAGTAATCGATATATGGAGGAGAAACAAGAATTACTAGGACCACCCTGTACATTGATTGCATAGATTTTCCATCTGAAAAGAGTCCCAAATGTTACCACAAATACTCATTACCTCGTCCATTCAACTGAAATTCTTAAAAATCTGCAATCACTCCCGGCGACTGCAAACGTGACCAAGTAGAATCCGAAGATATTTCGGACGTTCTTTGAATGTCGCCGACTGAGCCAAAAGATAAATATTATTTTTCGCACTTGCCAATCTCGAAAGACACCGGCAATAACATTTCCAACGAGCCGAGAAGGACTGCGGTCGATACTCGGTTATTTCCAATACGCCATTAGAGGCGATCAAAGCGACCGCCGTTTGACAAATCTGGACCTAAGCAAACACACCTGGATTGGAGTCATCGATATTCCCATACTCGTTGCCGAAGGCCGTTAACTGAGGGATCTCCTAACGCATACAACCCTGTAGATCAAACATTCGAATAATCTGAAAATACATTCAGAAGAGATTTTGCTATGATCTAGAGGATTCTACCGATTTCAGTCCGAGTATAATAGCATTATTTCAAGTATAGGAGGGGGACTTAACCTGGGTTTCACAAAGAAACTGTTAACGTTAGATCATCAACAGATTGCTCTTAATGAATTTTGGTTTCACAAAACATCCACTCCGTCAAAAATCTCGATAAGTTGATCAAACAGGAGCACAGTCTGACAACCTTGCGTTTCTGCTTCTTCGGTCAACGAAACCACAGAAATGGAATCAAAATTAGGTTATGTATGGAAATTGATCTTTGGTTGTGTGTTGTGCTATAACGGATGTTTTTTTAGGGGTATAGAACTTTGAAATGGAATAAAACAAGGATGAATTTTTAAAATTGACATGATTCAAAAGATATAATCTTTTGGCATTATAATTTAAGTATTATTTCTGGCATATGACCGCTTCGGCTGGCTCGGACGTAATCTAATCTGGAGGTTCAATTTTCACTAACTTTTTCCAAATGTGTCCAAAACGGCGAATGTTGTCTTCCAAGTGGTCGATCGTTTCGGGCTTATCGGCGTAGACTAGCCACTTCACATATCCCCACAGAAAATAGTCCAGCGGCGTTAAATCGCAGGATCTTGGACGCCAATTCACGGGCCCGGAAAGAGAAATTATGCGGTTATCAAACGTTTCCTTCAGTAAATCAATTGTGGATCGAGCTGTGTAACATTTTGCGCCGTTTTGTTGAAACCACAGCTGCTGCACATCATGGTTGTTCAGTTGAGGAACGAAAAAGTCAGTAACCATGGCTCTATAGCGGTCACGATTGACTGTAACGTTCTGGCCAGCCCATAAAGCACACAAAACGACGTCTCTGAGGATGCGTATTATCAGTTAGAGTAAACGTGGTGCGAAAACGTTCCAAAGCAAGTCGAATTAATTGATCTGATGGAAGATTTTGTTGACCGTAAAATGGACGTAGAACAGAACCATTTTTTTCAAAATAAATTTGCACAATTTGGAAGCGTTGTCCGGGCATCAGTCTATTCATGTTGAAATGCCAGACCAAACTAAACACAAATCCCTTGACAGCTGACAAAATGGCCGCCAGTTAAAACAGTTTTGCCAACTTTGAGTCCTATTACCTCTAAAAAAACACCCTTTATAGCCGTGCGAGCACATCATAGATGATATTTTGTTTTTGTTGATCAATGATGTATTATTTTAAGAAAAATTCAACAATAGGTGATTCTGAACGAATTATTTCTGAAAGAATCGATAATTGGAATGATCATCAAGAAAATCGGCGCTTTTGCCAATTCGTTACCGCAAGTTACATCATGGTTGGAGTTTTTCCGGAAATAACACTAATACTGAATAAATAAACTCGAAATTGGATATATTTTCACAAATATTCACATCCAGCAAAGAAAAATGAAAGGGAATCAGTACTTCAGGGTGGAATTTTCATTTTAAGTAGGAACCGAGGCCTTCGACACCAGGTCATAATCAGCGTTCCTCGTCCAGGAAAGATACTACAAGAAGCATGTGAAACAGGAACAAATCAATAGAGAAACTATCCAGAAGGGAAGTCAAAATGAGGAATTCAAAAACTTTCAACAAATTCACGAAATGAACCAAAACAACGATTATCCGTTAATACCCTCTACCAAAACACGACAATAAAAAACTTTCATAAATTGTTTGATATATCTCTCCCTCTGAAAATGAATCTCGAATTAATACGGAAATAATGAGCACTATGGGTAAATTTTCAATGTAGTGATATCTTTTCGGAGAAAAATTTTCGGAAACAATTTATATTTCAGACATGCGCAAACAGAATTGAATTTGACCACACATTCTTCTTCAGAGAGTCCAAGATAGTTTAGGACCACTTTCTTTTCAAAATTCGGAAACTATATACACTTAGGCAATACAATATCGCGCTGTTTTCCAGAAAAAGCGAGTGAAATCGTTCATTTTGATATTTTGTTTAAAATCTATTCAACCGGCTATGAAAAAATTGAGGCGGCTTGAAAATTGAGAAAAATGCTGTCAAGAATTTAAATGTAGACATAAAATAATATTTCAATACTCATTGCAAGATGTTTATTAATTTCAGTATAAAAGTTGAACATGTTTAGTTAGGTTTATATCCTTCTCAATAAAATAGTATCTATTCCAAAAAGCACTTTTTTTTCGAATTTTCGATATAGTTAGTGAACTTTTTGGTAGTGATGCCCGAAGATTTTTTGTGATTCGGCTGGACACCGAATTTCTGAATGAATCAGCGAAGGCTTCCACTGAAGCATCCACCATCGAAAGTATTGATATATAGGTACATGTTTACTTATTTGTGAGACAGTAAATGAAAAGGAAACACCATATAGTTGCTCAAGGTATATTTTCTTTCAAACAAATGTTAAGATCAACATCGAAAGTATGACCTTGAACATAACACAAAAAAATCTAGAAAAGCACTGCCGTGAAGGCAGCAGCTTTTGCGCGCATGTTCAATGGAGATGACCGTTTTGGCAACGAATTGGAACATGCATGCGGAATCATTGGGCGGATTTTACCCATTCACAAATTGGACCTTAATATTAAGCCCCAAATCTTCTCTACAAATATCGAGTTTCGAAGTCGTTTCCTCCGGAAGTTATTGTGTTTACGGTCGGCCGTTAGGTTATATCCACCCAATGATTCCGCAGATATACCCATACAAAATTTCATTTTCCCAATAATACAGATTAGATCGAATTGAAATACAGTACTTCATCGAAAAATGACAGTTTAAAGGTTATACATACAGAATTTAATGAAGATAATATGATGAGATGACCACAGAATAGTAAATATTTGAAAAAAACTTCAAATTTTCTATTCAAATTGTTCAAATGACACAATCATCACGAAATTTTGCACAATGTTGTCTTTCAAAATCTTCAAACTAGCTGAGAAGTTTAATCACGATTGAATCAGTATTTCTTGAGTTAGAACTTAGAAAACTATTGAGAAGAAAACCACGAAGTTCTACATATATTTTCACAATATCTCCGAAACTAATAGCCATATCGAATTGGTACACTACTGTGAAATATGAAGTTCAAGGTATAACTGAAATTCTTCTCGAATATGAAAAATAGTTCCAGTTTTTTTCTAAAATTAAGTAACCATACGATTCCAACGAAATTGCTTAAAGTTGCGCGTTGTTATGCTTGAACTAACTGCCAACTTTCAATCCAATCGCTTCAGTATTTTCTGAAATATGAGGAAAATAACCTCAACATTTAAAATGGCTATAGGTAACTCCGAAAATATTCGGCCGATTGGGCCCTTTAACGAACTTAACCTTCGTATTTTGAAATGCAACCCTTCCTGAAATTTTGAAGTTGATAGAATCCTCCGTACGCCGGCCCGTAATCGTAGTGACAGAATCGATTTTGGCACCGGATTCATCATCAGTGAGTCCAACCTAGTCGTTTAAGACCATTTTCGGCTCAATCATCGAAAATTACACAGACACTTGGACCAAACGATATTATGGCGCTGTTCCCCTAGAACATGCGCGCAAAAAGTTAGATAAACTCTGATATAAAATCAAATTTGTTCTCTTAGTAAACGAACATTACAGAGAGAAAGTAACCTGTACCGAATACCAAAACAGATTTCTAGAACTACAATTGAAGGCTGTTTCAACTTTTTGCTTGAGAATCCACCTTACTTTTGTGTCCTGTATAAGTGTTCCTCAGTTTTTTCACCTATCCATTATTTTTTTACAACACACTAAACCTTCATATTCTTGATGATAGGTTTATGTGGGGAAAAAATTCGTCATATTTTCCGAGATACACTTTTTTGAAATTCAGTCATACAGTCAAACAGCAACATATTTTTTTAATACTATACAAGAAAATTAAACTGGACATTTTGGAGAATCTGTGGTTGATTCATAAGATATTATCCAATTTTTTGTTGAATCATCTCACAAAGAGGACGTTCAATTCCCCAATCCGGATTTCGAATCGTTTGAAATTTTTTAAGAGAATCATAGTAACGGACCAAATTTTCTTCTGTAATCACTTGTCAGAATACTTGACAATTCCTTAATTCTCATGATTTCAACATATAATCCCAATCTACATTTCCCACATCAAACACGGAGAAACTCTAGTGGTTTCATTACACGAACATCCTTCAAAACGCTCATATTCGTCCCTTTTATCGGAAATAATAACCTTCGCGTCGCCTCTGTCGAATGCATCCGAGCGCCGGAACGTTTCATTTAATTAAATAAACCACCATTTCCCAGTAGAGCCAACTATTAAATTGTTCATGTCATTATCATCAAACCAGCTCCAATTCAATTCACAACCCGAAGCAGTTCCACAGCTACAACAAATAAAATCCCCATAAACCATTGAACAGAACGAGACGGCAACAATTCTAATGCCAGCCCGCCGCTAACAGATGGCGCTACAATACCGAAACGCTGTTAAATGGGCGGGGCGTTAGAGGAGGGGCAACAGGCCCGCCCCCAACAGTTGAGCTAACTGATTCTCCATAACAGACTATCCTCTAAGCCTGTTTTCCACATCGGTGGAATTAAAAATTAAGTTCTCATGATTGTTGGTAATTCGAGGGGTCGGAGGGGAAAGCTGAAGGGGTGGGAATCGTGTGACAAGCAGCAAAGCTGGTTCATCGCAATTGGATTTTAATGAATGATTTTGCGGGGATTTTGTTGAGCAGTATTATTAATACTGTTGAAATTTAGTGGAGTTTTATTTCTATTTTTACGGACTGTTATATTTTTTGGTTTTGCGAGGGATGAAGCCGGTTGGACTGAAAGTAATTGAGTTTGAATTAATTATTTTTTCGGTGGCGGAATTAAATGCGGAGTTGAAATGATCAAGTGGAATATGAATTTCATTATAGTTGAGCAGGAAATTTCGATGTGTTTGGCCATAATATTTGTTCAGAAAAATATGCTTTCAAGGTGCTCTTTGCTCTAATGAATGTTTTCGATGGACAAAAAGCAGGTAACTTGAAGAAATGAAATTAGCAATGACTACGACTAGAAAATTCTATAGGGAAGCAGTTTCGTTAGGTTTAAAGCGCTTGTTCGAATTTTCTGCCAATGAGGTAATTCGTGAATAAAAACGCTAATGGAAAATAATATCCACGGAAATGTGACATATTTTCCCCGATATTCCTGAAAATCAAAATTGAATCGAGCTGAAATGTTGTACACTGTCTTTTTGAATAGGTTTTGAATATTTGTTGGGAGTCGGATGAAAAAAAAAATTTGAGAATTTGGGAAGGAAGTTGAAGCTTTGTTGAAATTACTCGGATTTTGTATTCTTGATTTCATAAGTTATTGAAAAGAGGACAATATTTCAGTGAAATTTCGATAAAATGAAATTTAAATTGATTTTTATTGTTATAAATATGATATTTTTTGGGCTGTTATGTTTCTCGAAAATACTAAACTTCCTTCCAGGTGATTTTGATTGGCAGATTGGCAGACCTGTTATGGATCATGCTTCAATATATTTTGAGAAAAAATGATTAGACTTCATTCCTTTGAAGGATCTTATTCATTTATTTGTTATGATTCCTTCTGAAATCATTTTCCATTTCATCCTGGAGACTTTTCCCTGAAGTCTATAGCCACCCTTCTTTCATGTTTTTTTCACGAAGGTACAATAAAAGAGTACACTGAAAGAACAGTTTGGTAATATTTATTAAAAATTTTTAACAGTTACCTAATCCTAATCCGTTATTGAAATATGGCTTATCAAACATTTGTTTTGTATGAACGAATTATTTGTTCACGCCTTGATAAATAAAGACTTATTCAAGGTTATCATACATCTATTTCATCATTTTATTCATTTATTGATAGTGAATAAATATTTTGTGGTCTATGCTCCATATGACAAAACTATAAATAAATTTTGTTCTTCGGAAATTAACGAATATTGAACGTAAATTACTCATCATTAGTAATCAACAAATATTTTGTGATCATTAATCAATGTTTATTTCGGTGAAAAAACATGTTTGTAATAATGATTTCAACGTTTTGAAAATTAATTTTAATCAAACCTTATTTCTTTATTAATAGCACGTTGTAACACCAAGATACTGAAAATCTTCAGCATTTCATTGTATAAAATAACAAGCGCAGGATTCACAGCATCCTTCGTGCTACTTGCTATTCATAAACATAATATGTTTCAATAAATAAAATTTTCAAAACTGTAAAATCAATGGTAATTAATCACAAAATACTCATCCATTACCATCAACGAGTAATTTCAGTTCAAAATCTGTTAACATCTGAGGATGAAATTCAGTTCCTACAAAAATTCATTTTCAAAACAATAAATCACTAGATTTATCATGTTTCTGACAAACCTGCTCGTTTCATTCAAAAAAACTATCAAGACAAAATGATACATTTTTCACAAACCGCTGGATTTCTTCATATGTGGGGTCTTGGCAGCAAACAATCTATATATCTTTCATGCAAATCATTTATTTTCAAAATAAAAAATAATTATTATTTTTCATAATTGAAACAATGCTCAATATTATGCATTGATTGAAGAGTCCATTTACTAAATAAATGCAGCAGTATATATGTTTATGTTTTATGAAATCATTAACTGATATCTTCCTATTTACTACATACAAGAAGTTAGGAATAAAATGTTATGACAGTATTGCAACAAGAAATAAAAGCTATTCTGAAAATAACAAAACAATAAATTCAATCACTGACTCACTTTCT
Organism: Myrrha octodecimguttata; assembly: GCA_958510865.1. Classification (NCBI taxonomy): domain Eukaryota; kingdom Metazoa; phylum Arthropoda; class Insecta; order Coleoptera; family Coccinellidae; genus Myrrha; species Myrrha octodecimguttata. The sequence goes on from OY294056.1 coordinate 35,708,306, forward strand.
TCCTGAAGAATAGTTCCAACACGTCAGAAGAGAATATTTGAAAATTCGTATATAGAATGAATTGAATTAGGTTTTTCTTATCAAGTCAAATTGCTTAGAATCCACACAAGAAATCTGTTTCGTTGAGTTCAAACCTTTTGAACCATATTTTCTGTACGAGGCACTATCTCATTCAGTTTTCTTCTTTCGCATATATCTCATTTGGCAGTTGGAAGGGATTCATTCCATTTTCTGAAAAATTAATCATTTTTGATCCATATTGCGCAAATATAATCAGAGTCAATTATCTTAACATTTATTGGTTTACAATACTGCTTTTGTATACCTGAGTCATAATCAATTTATAGCCAAATTTCGACCTGCCTTTGCAAAATTTACATTTATAAAGTTTTTGATGCATGAATTACCCATATCGTGAATGGGTTAGGAAATATTAATAGTGTATACATATACCTGATTTGTTTCCTCTTCTTAACAATTCCAATTCAATATCACTATGAACGCTAAGAGCCTCGACACAAAAATCAGACCCGATGGATCGATGAGATACTATACATTATTGACACCACACACGATAATCGACGAGTCTGAACACGATCTGAGGTGACTCTGAACATCCCCGATTCATAATAAACGTGAATATTTATTTATTAATAGCCACCCCATTATTTATTGATATTTACCTAAACTTATTGATGAGAAATATTTGAATCTTTGTAATGGACAAATGATTCATTGTTAACTTATTTTCTTTGTAATAGCTGAATATCGCTGTAACAAATGCTTTGTTCATAGATAATATCAAAACATAATACAAACAGTTTTAATGATTCAGCCATATTGATTGTGAATATTATTTACTCATTCTTAACAAATTCGAAAGAAACAAAGGTTTATCCAATATAACTGAGATTTTTCTTTCAGTGCAATTTTTAATATTGTGTGGAAATAAAAGATTCTAGGTGAAGGCTTTGGCGGATTTGGACTATTATTCTTTTTGAGCTTATGTTCTGGGGAAACAGCGTGCTATTGTTTTGTCCAAATGTCTGTAGTTTTCGAGTTTTTTTCCGGAAGTGGTCTCAAATGACTAGGCTGGAATCACTGATGATGAATCCGGTGTCAAAATCAATTCTGTCCGGCTGGCCGAAGACACGAAGACTGTCGAACGAAGCAAGCTAGCAACTCGCGCATCTACATGCCGCGGTAAGGTTCGATAATGGGTAAAAATCAGCCCATTGGTTTCAGAGTTATAGTCATTTGAACTTTTCCCTGATATTTCAGGAGTTACTGTAGCGATTGGATTGAAACTTGGCAGTTAGTAGAAACATATTGGGACGCCACTTCTTGCAAAATTCTCTTGAGATCGTCCTTTCAGTAGATTGGAAAAAATTTTTTAGAATTTTTTTTTTGCGGAAAATATCCGCCATATTAATTTGCTTTTACCTTGAACTCCGTATTTCATAGCAGTGTTCCAAACTTCAATATTCTGTAATCTTATAAAATAAATATAATAATATAAAATAAATGTTTGAATGTTTATATCTGCGGAATCTTCGAGTGAATTTTACCCATTCCCGAACTCGGCCTTCGTATTTGATGTTCAAACCTATACTCTAAAATTGTTTACACCTTAATTACGAAAGTCGAATTCGTGAATGAGTAAAATCCGCCCAATGATTCCGTAGATATATTCATTAAAAATTTTATATTCCCAATATTTCAAAAATTATATGGTGGATCGAATTGAAATCCAGTAGTTCATCGAAAAAAATCTAGACAAATACAGACGTGAAGTCGGCAGCTTTTACGCGCATGTTCACAGGATATGACCATAAGTGAACATGCGAAGTTGCTGACTTCACGTCAGCGCTTTCCTGGGTTTTCTGTCCCAATTTCAGTTTTTCGCATTTTTTCCGAAAATGCTTGGACTCCCTGATGATGAATCTGATGCATCATTCAATTCAGTTCGGCCAATCCGAATCGAAATCCGATACTTCATCGAAAAATGATAGTTCGAAAGTTTTATGCAGAATTTCATGAGTTTAATACGATCAAAAAATCACAGAGCATTGAATATTTGAAAAGAACAAATTATAATTTTTTTTTCGAAATGTTCTGATGACACGATCATCACGATATTTTTGCACGAAGTTGTCAATAAGCATTTTCAAACTGGCTGCCAATTTCAATTGAATTAACAACTTTTGACTTATTCCATAAAAAACAACGAGATCCAGGAAATTTCACATATTTCTTCGAAATATCTCCGAAACTCATTTTCAAATCGAACTGAAATTTGCGAAATATGAAGCTCAAGTTTTGGAAAAATGGTTTTTTTGATTTACTGCCAGTACGATCTCGACAAAATTCAGCAAACATTTGCGCGTTGCTATACTTCAACTCACTGCCAAGTTTCAATATAATCCTTTCAGTAGGTAGTTTTTGAGTTATCACGGAAATAACCACAAAATTTCAAAGGGCTCTAGCTCCGGAATCGCTTGGCCGATTTTACTCATTAACGAACTCAACCGTCGTATTCCAAAAAGCAGCCTACCCTGAAAGTTTCAGGTTGAAATGATTCTTCGTACGTCCGTTATCGTGCATACGGACGAACAACCATCAGTGAGTCCAACCTAGTCGTTTTAGACTATTTTCGGTCCGAAATTCGAAAATTACAGATATTTGCACAAAACTATATCAAAGTGGTCCAGGTGGACCCGCAGGGGTCCATAGGAGACCACACGGGGCTCCACGTATATAGACGTGAAAATAAAACTGGGGTTCACAAGTTGTAAGCGGGGGTCTACGAAAAATATCCTGGGCTGTGGGAAATTGCGAGAAAATTCTTGATAGCTTTTCCCTCGTCATAAATATGTTGTCGAAAGAAGATTCAAGTGCCGTTATCAACCTTTTATAACAATAAGAAAGGAACAGATTGAACATCACAGAACGGGGAGATTGGAGATAACTTTCCACAAAACTGAGAACAATTATCGATAATTTGCTGTCATTTTATCAAGTACATCCGTCTCATTAAAAAAATTACTTTGTTTTATTTTTGATTTAATCTCAGAATTCATTGCTGATTCTTTGTCAATTGTTGATTGTTTGAAATAATAAATGATTATAATTTTGTATAACCTCAACTATTATTTTAATGAATAGGACACAAGAAAATGTGCTACTTTTTTACTTTTTACCCCCAATTAAGGGTGATATTTTGCATTTGTTTTGGGAATACAGTAAAAATGCATCAGCAGGGGGTCTACCGAAAAGAGTAAAACTTTGAAAGTGGCCAAGAGAAAAAAGAGTTGGGAACCTTTGCCCTAGAACATGCGCGTAAAAATAGTACGCTGATCCTCATCCAGCATGGGCGCAAAAATCTGTAAATCCAATCTGATTTCGTTTATCCAGTTTTCACCACGAAATCCGTTTCAGTGATTCCGTTCCAAACTAGCCCACTACCAGTCGGCAAAATACCTCCGATCACATGAACTCCTGCTTCGAAAGGCAGTAAATCATGTCAATCGGGACTGATTGGCGTTTCCCATGGAAAACACATCAGGGCTAATGTATCAATTAACGTCGTTTTTGTAGAACCGAGGGGGAGTCTTTTAATTCTTTATAAGCCAATACAGGATGAAGTGACGCATTAACAGAGGGCGCCCCCGCGCTGGGAACGAGGCCCGAAGTCCGACGGTGTTTTCCGCGAGCGCGCAGGGGGCTTCCCTAATGCAGGGTCCCGGGGGAAGGGCCCCATTATCGCGCCCCCTCGACGCTCGGCGACGCGGCACAATGATATCAATTCCCTGGTGCAACAACGTATACGTTTAGTTTAATGCCTCGGTTGTCACTCGCCTATGCGAAGCTTCTGCTCCTCTTTCGTTTCTTTCCACCTTTTTAGCGAGACTGTTATGTGTATTAGAACATTGCTCGGAAAAAAGGATTGGTTGAATGAGACAGAATTCGTTTCAGTCAACCAAGTAAGGGTGTCATATGTGCACGACAAAATATTTGGTCACAATCAGGTCGATTCTATTTGCGTATTGTGTTTGCGTATTGCTATTATTGCTATGAACCTTCTTGCTAATCTAGTCATATTGCTATCTCTCTAATTTAAAAGCAATGTTTGCTATGATTTTTGTCATAGTATTATTGCTATAGTGGACTTCCATAATCGGTGATTTCAGAGCTGACTACACTGTATTTTGTGACATTAGAGCTAGAAGGAAGAAGAAAATAAATCTACTCCATAAACATTTCACGAGTTTTGTATGAATTCCATAGACTCATAAAACTATAAGTTTAATATGTCTATGATGTCTTACGTTGTTCATGTACACATCGATATAATAAAAAATTTCAAAAAGCACTGCCGTGAAGGCAGCAACTTTTGCGCGCATGTTCAATGCAGATGACCGCTTCAGCAACGAATTTGAACGTGCGCGCGTACCAAATTTCAGTTCGATACGATCATAAGTTCTGGAGATATCGGGAAAAAATATGTCAAATTTCGAGGTTTTCTTCTCGATATCGTTGATTTTTTCGGTATTACTCGAGAAATACTGATTCAGTCCTGATTAAACTTCACAGCTAGTTTTAAGATGCTAAAAGACAACTTTATGCAAAATTTCGTGAAAATCGTGTTATTAGAACAATTTGAAAAAAAAATTTATATGATTTTCTCATCATATCATCCTCATTAAATTCTGTATGAAACTTCGAACTGTTATTTTCGATGAAGTACTGAATTTCAATTCGATCTGATCTGTATTTTTGGAAACATTGGAAAAATAAAATTTTGATTGGGTATATCTACGGAATCATTGGGCGGATTTTACCCATTCACGAATTCGACCTTCGTAATTAAGCCCCAAACCTACTCTACAAATATCGAGTTTCTAAGTCGTTTCTTCCGGAAGTTATTGTGTTTACGGTCAGCCTAACGGCCGACTGCGTAAACACAATAACTTCCGAAAGAAACAACTTAGAAACTCGATATTTGTAGAGAAGGTTTGGACCTTAATTACGAAGGCCGAATTCGTGAATGGGTAAAATCCACCCAATGATTCCGTAGATATACCCAATCAAAATTTTATTTTTCCAATATTTCCAAAAATACAGACCAGATCGAATTGAAATCCAGTACTTCATCGAAAATAACAGTTCGAAGTTTCATACAGAATTTAATGAGGATGATATGATGAAAAAAACATATAAATTTTTTTTTTCAAATTGTTCTAATAACCCGATTATCACGAAATTTTGCACAAAGTTGTCTTTCAGCATCTTAAAACTAGCTGTGAAGTTTAATCAGGACTGAATCAGTATTTCTCGAGTAATACCAAAAAAATCAACGATATCGAGAAGAAAACCTCGAAATTTGACATATTTTTTCCCGATATCTCCAAAACTTATGATCGTATCGAGCTGAAATTTAGTACGCTGCTGTGAAATTAGAAGGTCAAAGTGTGAGTATAATTTTTTTTGGATATGATGAATGGTTTCCGAAAAAAAAATTTTTTTGTAAAAAAATTTCGAAAAAAATTTTTTTTAAAATTTATTGACAATATGATCTCGACGAAATTTGGCTCAAAGTTGCGCGTCGTTATACTCCACCAAACTGCCAAGTTTGAATCAAATCGCTCAAGTAGTTTCTGAAATAAAAAATAAATAACTTCAAAATTTCAAATGCCTATAACTCCGAAACTATTCGATCGATTTGGCCCATTAACGAACTTAACCGCGGCATTCCAATGCGCGACCTACCCTGAAAGTTTCAAGTCGCTAGCTCACTTCGTTCGACAGTTATCGTGTCTACGGCCGGCCGGCCGGCCGGCCGGCCGGACAGAATCGATTTTGACACCGGATTCGTCATCAGTGAGTCCAACCTAGTCGATTGAGACCATTTTCGGCTCAATCATCCAAAATTACAGACATTTGATCAAAACGATAGCACGCTGTTCCCCTAGAACATGCGCGCAAAAATTGTTACGAAACAAGAAGAGTCTAATTGAACAAAAACCAATGTTCTGGATATCAATAGAATATTGGTTACCAGAAATCAAACGCAGCAATTTCATTCAGGCGTTAATAATCCCAAATTCGATAAACTTTTTTGTTGGCACCTCAAAGGGAATGCTGTTGTTGAAATGATTAGAATAATCATGTCAGCTGTTGTCCACTTTGCCTGTGTTTTAGTCTAAGAATTTTCCTTTAAATTGAATATTCGAGAGAACCTTGAACACATTTCTATTAGCACATACTTCCCTATTTTCAAATTCTTGGTAGAAATAACACTGAAACAAATGGATCACTGTAAGATTCCCTTTCTTACCTATCTTGTTATCAAGCAAAGCAAGTATACTATTTTGAACTTGCTAAGATAGCAATATTGATAGCAAGATTCTTGTTGAAGTGACAGATCAAAATCGATGATCAGAATACCAATATTTCGGTTCTTGCTATGGAAGCAATATCTTTTTCCTGTCAATATTGCTATTTGCAAAAAGAATCGATCTGAATGAGTGAAATGAATTCTTACTTCAGAATGAATATTCATATCAAATCAAGAGAATATAACCCAAATTTTGTTGGACATCCGAAAGAAAGTGATTGAATCCAACAACAAGCGGTGATTTCAACAAAGTTCGCGATTTGCTTCAATAAGAATTTTTATACATTGAAGAATTCATTTATTCCAATACAAAGTGAAGGATGGTTGATTCAACAGACTAGCTTGTTATGTCTACAACAATTTTTTTTAGCATATATGACAATTATTCAAATGAAGCTTTTGCTTCGTCAGAGTATTTTCGGAAATGGATCGAATGAACCATGCAAATAATCAATCCAAATATTTCCGATTTTGATTTAATGTTGAAGCTTTTGAAGGTTTGCGAAGTAGCGTCAACCTCTTTGGGGAATTGTCACGTTTCGTCCCGGCTTAGTTTGGGAGAACTCGTCAGGGCATGCACCAAACTAAGCCGTTTACATGCCTGCGTGAGCGGACACCCCTTATGCGGATCACAAGGAAGTGTACCAGACCGTTGGGGATGAGTGTATTTCCGAGATCTTGAGAGGATCTACCAGGGACAGCGTGCGCGCTAGCGCCCACTGTACGTTGACCGATGATGTGGCCAAGCGTTACAGGCAGGTAACGTAGGGTACTTAAGACGCAAGGGTTGGTACTGCGTGCGCGACTTAAGTAAGAGAGAGAGAGGGCGCTCGCTACAATGTAACCGTTGTTTCGATCTTGCATTATTTTTATTGAATTGACTATGGATAGTAATCATCGTAATTAAAATTTTTTTTTCTCAAATATTTGATATTCTGTTATCTTCTTATCAAACTATCCTCATGAAATTCTGTATAAGCCTTCGAACTATCATATATCGATGAAAATCTGGATTTCAATTCGATCTAATCTGTATTTTTGTACATATTGGGGAAGTAAAATTTTGAATGGATATATCTGTGAAATCATTTCGAGGAATTCTAACCATTCACGATTTCGGTCTTGTAATTAAGGTCAAAACCTACTCCACAAATATCAAGTTTCTAAGTTGTTTCTTCCGGAAGTTAGAGTGTTTACGGTCGTTTAGATTTTTTCCCGAAAATGGTTTCAAAAGACTAGGATTCCGGTGTCAAAATCGATTCTGTCCGGCCACCAGTCCGTATGCACGATTGCAGGCGAGTTGAAACTTCTAGGGTAGGTTGCATTTCAAAATGCGACAGTTAAGTTCGTCAATGGGCTGACCACCCGGTTTCGGAGTTATAGCCATTTGAAATTTTGAGATTATTTCTCTGATATTTCAGAAACTACTGAAGCGATTGTATTGAAACTTGGCAGTTAGTTGAAGCATAATGACAAGCAACTTAGAACAACATCTTGTTGAGAGTTTTCTTCAAAAAAATCTTTTTCTTTGGAAACTATCGACTGAACTTACTATATTTTACAACAGTATAGTTGAGATTGTGGTTTTTTCTTTTGTATCGTTGTGTCTTCTACAATAACCCAAAAAACAACCTAGAAAAGCACTGACGTGAAGTCAGCAGCTTTTGCGCGCATGTTCATAGGAGATGACCGCTTAGGCAACGAATTTGCTCGTGAAAGCTGCTGAAATCACGTCAGTACTTTTCTTTTTACGGTTTTTGTTATAAATCTGAACCAATATTTGTGAATATCTAAGAACCCTTAGCTTAAAATGAATTAATATCATTGATTTTCTTATAGGAAATGCAAATATATTTAAAAAGAAAATCATATGTAGTTAAATTGACCAATGCCCTGGAAACAAGAAGAATATTGGTTACCAAAAATCAATTACAGCAATTTCCAAATAATTTGATGAACTGTTCTGTTGGCAACAGGGATTGTTGGTGTCTCCTATTTTTTTAGTCTAAGTATGTCCCATTAAAATTGAATATTCTTGAGAACCTTGAACACACTTATTTCTCTATTTTCAAAAGTTTCCAAATTCTAAGAGGAAATAATACCTAATGAAACAAATGGTTCTCTGACATAACCACTTTCTAACTCATCTTGTTATCAAGCTCAAAAAGTACTATTTTGAATTTGCTAAGATAACCATATTGATAGCAAGATTCTCGTTAAATTGACAGATAATATTGCTCAGAATCGATAATCAGGATATCAATATTTTCAGTCTGGTTACAGAGGCAATATTGCTATTTGCAAACAGACCTGATTATCTCGTTTTTTCAGATGGAAAGTTTTCTATATCACAAAAAATTGCATATCAGTAATGAACATACCAATCACTTCATTTTGTAATAGATTCTTTGGCAGCATTGTGAAATTATTCTCGCTTGATTCACGGCTCAACTTCTTAACTTCCGGAAGAAACTTCTTAGAAACTCGATATTTGTAGAGTAGGTTGGGCGCTTAGTCATGGAGGTCGAATTCGTGAATGGGTTAAATCCACCTAATGCTTCCGTAAATATTCCCATTCAAAATTTTATTTTCCCAATATTCCCAAAAATACAGATTACATGGAATTGAAATCCAGTTCTTCATCGAAAAAAACCTAGAAAAGCACTGACGTGAAGTCAGCTGCTTTTGCGCGTATGTTCAAAGAATATCACTGAGAGTGAACATGCGCGCAAAAGCTGACTTTACGCCAGTGCTTTTCTACTTTTTTTTGAGTTTTTGCGGTACCGAGAAAAAAACCACAAAGTATTTCCTCGGATACGCCCGAAAATTGAATCCAAAGCTGAAATTTGGTATTTTGTTGTGAAACATAGAGTTTGAGATTCGTGGGAAACCTCATCGGAATCTTATCAATAGATCAATAGGTAAAAATATGGAATTTTTTTTGTAAAATTTACTAACATAATGATCCTAATAAAAGTGCGCTACCAGTTGAACTTCAGTACGTCACAACTGACTACCAAGTTTCAATTCGATAGCTTCAGAAGTTCCTGAGATATTCGGGTAATAATCTCAAAAGTTCAAACCACTACGACCATAATAATTTGGCGGATTTGGCCGCATTCCGATGCGTGACCTACCCTGAACGTTTGAAATCGCAAGCTTGTTCTGTTCGATAGTTTTCGTGTCGCCAGCCGAACAGAATCGATTTTGACACCGGATTCTTCATCAGTGAGTTCAACCTAGTCGTTTGAGACCATTTTTGGCTCGAAATTCGCAAATACATACATTCGGACCAAACAACGCCATGCCGTGCGCAAAAACAGAGATAATATAAATTTATTCGATTGAAGTTTGTCATGCAAAGTTTCTTCATCTCAACAGCGACTTTTTTCAACTCAATGCTCCAATGTTCTGAGTAATGGTGGCCTGAAAATATTGAAAATTTATGATCCATTCGCAACTACTGCTAAGCGATACGCCCTCTGGCAAGAGAAATTCGAACACTTCCAAGCTAGTAGTTTTTCGATGTACCCCTTGTTCTAACGTGTTTTTTTTACTTTCAGAGTTCATTTTAGAACTTTTGTGTTGTTCTATGGGTTGAAATTTTGGTATACCCTGTTAGTGATATTCATCAATCGAGGTTCCTTTCTTTCCGATTAAAATTTGGGCATCCTCCAGAAATGACTATTGTTGTGTTCCTCAACTCAATGTTATTAATGGTCCGGGAATCATCTACAATGCCTCAAGTTTTAAATTTTTTTCAAAGTCAAATGGAAGTGGAGTTAATTTGGAAACAGCATTCGGCAGGGAACTCGTTGGAAGAAGAGAGCCCTGGATTTTGAAGATTGGAAAACAGGTCACGAAATACCTGTTCAGTGCATTTCTTCGAAGATGATTCATGTCCATATGTTTTTAGGTGTAAATGGAAATGAGAAGATTCTGATGAAGAATGCTATTCCTTTAGAGAAACTACTGAGCACTTTCACGGCTACCTACTTCACATACTACACAAAATCATATTCATATAGAGAGTGATCTAATTGGAAAACTGATAAAAACCAGATATACTGTCATTGTTGATGAGAGCTAAAATTATTTATATTAATACATTAATATTTTCCATTTGTATATAGGTAGTTTTGGTTAAACCAGCTGTGACATTTTTCATTTTGCTAGTATCATCGGCTGCTATGATATAAAATAAAATCATTATATATGTATATTAAACATCTATCTGTTTCCTTCTCTTTTGAAATACGATGCAAAAGAAGTATCTTTTCATTCAATTGATTCTCTCGTTTGTGAACGAGAACATATAAGTCATATCATTCAGACTGATTCTAGATTTACCACATAATATATGGCTTGTATTCAACACTTCTTCACATTAATAAGTCTTTGAATTACTTATTGAGGCAACTATTTCTCCAGAAAATCAATTAAACAGATATTGGATCATTTTGATCCACCAAGCAACAGACACCAAAATAACATGGAAATTATACCCCGGGTACGATCTAAAGCAAGATTCATATCGAGATCCATACGAAAAGTTCCTTCTCAATAAATCTGACACAAAATTATAATAATTTCTTTGAATATTGTAGCTCTGCTTAGTACTAATAATAATATTTATTCTCCACCACATTTATACGGTTTCTTCACATAAACATACTAGCTTGGACAGGTTCCAAATTCAACCGTTGGGGCGCTGGAATCTTCGCAGAAGTTCCAAATACCAAAGGCTTGTTGAATTTAACCGATCCACAAAATTCAATCGAAATCGGACAACTGATGCCCGAGTTAGTTCAACATTGATAAATCATCCGTTATCTCTGAAAATAATAGCCTTAGGAAACAATCGAAGCTCCTTATCCTGAAAGAACTGATGCACGATCTGAATTTACTTGGCCAACCACACCTGTAAGACCCAGTATAGCCAGAGCCTTCAGCCAGATTCTGATCATTCTCGTCTAGGCACTACGCCTAGTGACCCATAGCAATTACGCCATATGTGGAAAATTGATCAACTGAAACCCTACTACCATGAAAAATCATACCACTTTCACGTGTTAACTGAAGAAATAAGGTTGACAAAAGCACATCACTGCACTTCGCAGTCCATAATTCCTCTTCAAAATACGCACGACGTGACTCGTTTTACGGAATCATAAACCAAAATGCATCAACACACAGAATTGCAAATTCGAATTCCAGGTCAACTCTCGTCGTAATTTGTTGAGTGGACAAAAACATAAGTACAATCGTATTTCAGTTGCATTTATGGATTGCTTAGACATTTTCGCCCATGTTGACAATTAGAGGCTCATAACACGTGTCATAATATACTATGTGACCAATATTATTTCTGATACCGTTTTGGATCAAGACAGAAACGGACTCTGGGAAGTCAGAGCAACCAACATTGTGGTTTTACATGTGGAAGGCCTCGTATGCTCCATTCAACATTATGATTTCAGTCGGTAGGCTACATTGGACACATTCCAGTCTTTTCCTATCATTAAACATAACCAAAGAGTCTTGGATGAGAATATGTAAGAATAAGTCTCTTGCATGCTATCCGTAAGACTACTGAAAAACTTTAATCGCTGACAAAAACTTCGATTTTCAACGAGAAAAAGATCTTTTATGTTTGGCTCCACATAATGGCTGTTCAAACGGACTGATCTTCGCCTTCGCGCCTTCCGGGACGTACTGGGATATAGGTACTCAATCTCTCTCTCTTCTCATGTACTTTTCTCTTTAGCAAGCCAATAGACAGCGTCGGCTGTATCGATCGGTGAATCATGCAACAACCAGTGACGTAGAAGGCGATCTGACGCGTGTCAGCCACTTCGACCTTGCGTTCCGATTTTACCATTTTCAATACCGAATTATTCAAAATTCGCGAACAAAGTGTGAGATATCTTAAATTATGATTTTGTATCGATATAAAATGGGAAAAACATGAAAATATGATAATTCGTGTAACATGCAAGAGAACTATTGGCAACGTCTCGCCTAATTATTTCGACTTCGATAATCGAGCAAAATTTTCTACCGACTACCGACCAATAAAAAAGTTTACCGACAGCCCAAAGGAAAGAGGGGTATGTAGTTTGTATGTTCATTACATTTACAGGATGCTTCGTACCGGTATATACGGTACGAAATTCAGATTCTGACCCGTGAGGTCGCTTGTCAGAGAAGATCTTGTGCTTATATGCCTGTAGTTGAAATTTCGAAAATTCATAAAAATATTGTAGATATTATTGAATCAATTTAGTTCTAATTTGGTACAGGTATTTTAGATAGGTATTTAGGTGCTACTTTACAACAGAGTTGTTTTTTTGCGCGCATGTTCTGGGGAACAGCGTGTTATTGTTCTGTATAAAGTCTGTAATTTTCGAATCTGGAGCCGAAAATGGTCTCAAACCACTAGGTTGGACTCACTGATGACGAATCCGGTATCAGAAACGATACTGTCCGGCCGACCAGCTGGCCGTCCATCCGTAAGCACGATTACGGTCATACGGAGAATCCTATCGACCTGAAATTTTTAAGGTAGGTTGCATTTCAGAATGCGACCATTAAGTTCAGTAATGAGCAAAATCGACCGAATGGTTTCGGAGTTGGAGCCTTTTGAAGTTATTTTGGCGATAATTCGAAAACTACTGAAACGATTGGATCGAAACTTGGCAGTCAGTTGGGGTAAAGCAACGCCCAACTCTTCGCTAATTATTGTTGAGATCATACCATCAGTCAATTTCAAAAATTTTTTTTTGAACATTTTTTCGAAAAAAATTTATTTTTCGTCAACTGTTCATCACATCCGGAAAAAAAATTTGTTTATACTTCGATCTCCATATTTCACAGCAGTGCACCAAATTTCAATTCGATATTCTCATTAGATTTCGTGGTTTTCTCCTCGATATCGTGGTTTTTTCAGTATAACTCAAGAAATACTGACTCAATCCGAATGAAATTTCTCAGCTAGTTTGAAGATGCTGAAAGACCACTTTGTGCAAAATTTTGAGATGATTGTGTCATTAGAACAATTTAAAAAAAAATGTCTTTTTTCGAATATTCAATATTCTGTGATCTTCTTATCATATTATCCCCATTTAATTCTGAATGAACCCCAGATCTCTCATTTTTCGATTGAGTACTGGATTTCAATTTGATATGATCGGTGTTCTTGGAAATATTGGGATTATAAAATTTTTAATGGGTAAATCTGCGGAATCATTGGGTGCATTTTAACCATTCAAGAATTCAGCCTTCGTTATTAAGGTCCAAACCTTCTTCACAAATATCGAGTTTCTAAGTTGTTTCTTTCGGAAGTTATTGTGTTTACGGTCGGCCATTAGGCCGAATTAACTCTATCAACCTTAAAATTGGCTTAGCGAATAAGTGTTATTCCGATGAATAATTTTCAAACTAATAAATTTCGATTGTAATTGATTTCAAATTTATAATTACTCTGAAGGAAATTGATGAATTCCAATTCCTGCTTGAAGCACGAATCATCGTGAAATTCTCAGGAAAACGAATTCCATATTTATGTAAAATGTCTATGAAATCAAAATAGAATACTGCATCATTTGATATGAATAAATTCAGAAAAATATAGACACGATCGTATCGGAACTCAACACTCGAATATACGATGTACACGAACTCTAATTTCAAACATTAAACAAATTATTTTTATTTGATTTTATCAAATAATAAACCAAAATAGCACAGAACTGAAAAGGTTTAATTTCCATCTGGAATATTCGTACTCAAAATTAATTGAATGCTCCCCTGCCTGTCGCTACTTTCCTTCTCTACGATGGCATTTCATTAGTTATTGTAATAGCTTTGGCAACATTTTCAGGAATTAATATGAGAACAAGTCAAGTAAATTCTCACACTTGACAGAAACGACTCTATCAATTCCTTGACGTATTCATAAAATACAACAATGTACGTAAATACCAAGGTATGGGACACATCATTTGCTCTTTGTTTCGAAACAGGTTGAATTTGGTTCAAATATAGTTCATATACAGTGAAAAGCTGAAAGATGTGATCTTCTGCAAGGCCAGATCTTTTCTCGATTGAGGATTAGGATAGCTTCGAAGCAGAACAAATCGAAAAGCTGAATATATTTTTCAGGGATAAAGAAAAAAATTTGAATACAATTATCTATAATGTCAACAAACGATACAGCGTCCTCCATATTCAATAAGGCATAAATTGGTAGCAGGAAATAAGACATAAATACAAATGAAGATGTTAAAAGTTTATTACATACGTGGCGACGTTTCGCAAAAATGTCCCGTTGCTTCTTCAGGCCTGCAATTTATTTAAATATGTGCAGATTACAGGTTTGCTCTTCTTTCCCTTTATAATGTTTTCTGACTTACCAAATAATGTTAAACTCAACAGTAATTGCACATATCCGGGCACATAGTACGCAAGAACACAGTGAAAATTAAAACAACTATTGAACACGAGAGTTTTCAAAAAGAAGAAAATGCAACACACCAAAGTACTCAAATTATCACTTCAGACATGTATTATTCAGGAGATAAAATGACAGATCCCATCGAACACGCCTATAAACATTCATTGATTGAATCTTTAGCAACCAGACATTCGATCAAAAAGTACAAACAGTTGACTGTCTCAACCTTAACATGACTATTTATGATAATTTCCATTTTATCATTTTCATTTCTTTATACTTTGAAATAATAGAATTGTAATGTTCAGCTAAATGCTCAGTATCTGTTCTATAATTCATTGAGTCGAATAAACTAATATAAACCATCTATAAAATATTCCTCTTCTTATAATTCTTTTCTCTCTCACAAATTCTAACTTCATCAAAATTAATTATATGATCTTCATTGAAGTAGTGAGAACATAGAGCTGTTTTATTTTTAGGTTTGATGTCCCTCAAATCGTATATGTGTTGTTTTATTCGATTATCTAAATATTGTTTTGTTTGTCCAATATATTCTTTTTTACAGGTGGAACAAGGAATACTTTATATTAAACTGGAAAGCTGCCCCTTTTCAATTCTATCATTCAAGTTACTGTAAACGAACATACCAATTGTTTTCAAATTACAAAATACTATTCTTACATTTTCATTGTACAAGCACCTTCTGTTCTTTTTTGATAGAATAGGCATGAATAGAATTATATATACAACTGCTGATAATGATAATAAGATTTTTTACAGAATTCCATTCAAACCTAATCTATCAGAAAATATCAGAAGGTATTTGTACAATGAAAATGTGAGAATAGTATTTTATAATTTGAAAACAATTGGTTGGTTTTTTTACAGTAACTTGAATGATAGATTTGGAAAGGGGCAGCTTTCCAGTTTAATATATAGTATTCCTTATTCCAACTGTAAAAAAAATATATTGGACAAACAAAACAATATTTAACTAATCGAATGAAACAACAAAGATACGATTTGAGGGGCATTGATGGGATCTGTTATTTTATCTCCTGAATAATACATGTCTGAAGTGATAATTTTCAGTACTTTGGTGTGTTGCATTTTCCTTCTTTTTGAAAAATCTCGTGTTCAATAGTTGGTTTAATTTTCACTATGTACTTGCGTACTATGTGCCCGGATATGTGCAATTATTGTTGAGTTTTACATTATTTGGTAAGTCAGAAAACATTATAAAGGGAAAGAAGTGCAAACCGGTAATCTGCACATATTTTAAAAAATTGCAGGCCTGAAGAAGCAAAGGGACACTTTTGCGAAACGTCGCCACGTATGTAATAAGTTTTTAACATCTTCATTCGTATTTCTGTCCCATTTCCTGCTACCAATTTATGCCTTATTAATTATAATGTCGCCTTACTCCTTGCTTGAGCTCAAAACAATAAAATTTCCAGTCATACAGGGTGTTTTATACTTGGGAGGTACAACTTCGATTCTCTATATGGCAACCTTTATACATATTTGAATACTCTAATGATTTTTTTTTTGTTTCTCAACGGAAAAGTTTTCTTCAGGTTTTTGATAGTTTCCGAGATTTGTAGCATTGAAATTTTTTACTGGTCAATAAATGTGATTTAACAACGGAATAAATTATACAGTGGACTACGTTCATAATAATCAATTCAGATTATCTTGTTGACGTGCACGTTTCGGGATCTAGCCCCATCTCATCATAGATAGTTAAATAGATAGCTTTTTTCATTGTATGTAAATGAACATAAATAAATAGTATCAAGAAAACAAATTTTAGCACCAATAATCAGACGAGTAACACGCTCTCTAACTTTTCTCTTTGAGATCCTCAAATTTTTAACTCATTCATTCTAGCAAGTAATCTATAATTATTCTTGATACATGCATATGAAGGATGCCTTCCAGATGATGACAGCTTATGTTTCGGTAATGAAAATTGATGATGATCTTAGGGAGTAATTGGTCCTACCTGAATGAACAGAAAATATATCTCCATTTTTGAAAAAAAATTGAACATTTCACAATATAAATCCCAAGTACCGTGAGTATTTTTTTTTGAAGTTTCCTCTACATGTTTGAAGGTAACCCATCGACAAAATATACCTGAACAATTCCTTCTGTATTATGAACTGTATTTTCACCCCACCACTCGATCCCCAAAATATAACACAGTATCTAAGCGAGGACTCAAAATCAGCAAAATATAATTTCCTTAAATTATCAACACTCAAAAATCCCGAAAAAGTTCTGACATCAAATCCCAAGGTTATATATGTTATGATCTTTCCTGAGAAAAGCATCCAGGTACACTCCCATAAACATCACACATTCCTCAACTTTCACTCAACAACCATTCAAATTCAGTATTCTTTCTCTCTTTTTTTTGATCAACTAGTTCTGAAAAGAACCGCTGATGTCTTACTTTCATACATCACTGATTTATTTTTAGGAAACCAAAATTTTATTTCACTAGATAATAATAATGCTTTAGATTCATTATCATCAAACTCAGATCCCTTCACACTAATTTTGTGTCATCAATGGAAGAGGACAATCATCTCAAGATGTCCTTATTCGAATGTGTCAATAAGAAAAATAATAAACAAAATTGGGCCTAAAACACTACCCTTGGAATCCCCAAAATTTTACTCTGGTAAATCAGATCTTACCTCCCTACCTTCCTTGGCAACTGATACTCTTTGCGTGCGCTTAGAAAGATATCATACATAATCCACTGTTTTACCATTCTTCCAACTCCTAATCTCTCAAGCTGCTCCAACAGGAACGGCCTGAAAAGCCAGTCGTAAGCACTAGCCAGATATACAAACAAACGCACACCAAGAAATACCATCTTCAATAAGTTTCATAACTCAACTGAAATAAAGCTGTCTGAACTGAACATCCCTCTGAGTAACAGGGCTGGAAACTATTGGAAACCTTACATTCACCCATGAAATTCTACAATCTACCACTGAAAACATGTTCAAAAATTTCTCTCAAGACGATAGTGGCCTCCAATTCTTGTATTGTCGCACATTGGTCTGAAAATTGAAGCTGCGTTTCTTCATAGAGTTTCTCTGAGATGTACTCGTAAATTTATTTTGTAGTACTTTGAATTTCAATAAGAGTAATATTTCATTTCAGATGTTACTAGAGACCGATATACAATGTTATTCGATTTGATTCTCCATCACAATGAGATTCAATTCACGAAAAATATTGAGAATTTGTAATTAGACTCTGAAGAAAATTAGACACGGTCAGTATTTAATCAGTTATCTTTTATGGCCGCATAAAGCTATGTTTCATCGAAATGAATTTGTAAATAGACATATATCCTGTTGAAATCCTTCATTATTTATAGGTTTTTGTGGGAATACCGTTGAACCCAGTCGAAAGAAATTCACATTGGAAAGAGGAAAAAATAGCATTCTTTCGAAGGCAGAAAAGGTAGAAAATACTGAGAGTGATTTGGAAGTCTTCATTTTCGCGTCATATGAAACAAAAATATACATACCGTGTCCTTTTCTATAAAGGAAAGGATTTGTGCATTTTAATTCGAATGTTTTGCAAACCATTAACAATCAGAGAGTTAACAACATCGAGAATAATCAACTGATCACAATATCGAAAAAGTAAAAAACATGTTGACACACAATAATACAATATTGTGATCCACAAAATGGTATTAAGACATATATTTTCATTCTGTTGTCTCACTCTATACAGGGTGTTCTACAAGCTCTATGACAAACTTTGACAGATGGTAGCTGTGCTTATTCTGAACATTTTTTTTCCTATGAATATAGGTCTGATTCGTTCTCGTTTCGAAGTAAGAAGCATTTGAAAAAATTTATTTCCATGTTTTGATCAAGTACACCTACATAAAATATCGGTTGATATGGTAATTGACGTTATTTTAATTATTGATTTGTCACTTGGTGTACGTTTTGAATAACAATGCATTTTTTCACGACAGAAGAGCAGCTCGAGAATACCGAAGAAAATATTCTAATAGACAGCACCCTGCTCGCACAGTATTTTGTGCATCATTCCGAAGACTTCGAGAAACAGGCAATCCTGCTCCAAAGAAAGCCATTCGGCCCTCTGAAGTGAATGTAGAAAATTAGGAAAATGTAATAGATACTGTCCTTGACAACCCTTCGATTAGTGTTCGACGTATAGTTACTAATCTTCATTAATCACCAAATTTCGTATGGCGTGTTTTGAAGGGAAAAATGTTGCATCCATTTCATAGACAAAATGTACAAGCTTTACATGCCGACGATGGATTACGAAGGTTTGAATTTTGTAGATGGTTACTTCAACAACATGCCCAAGATAATACATTTATTTCGCTTGTCATGTGGTCTGACGATGCTTGTTTCACTAAGGACGGTATCAACAATAACCACAATGAACATGTATGGGCACTGCAGAATCCATAATATATGCCATTAGACAAAGACGATGTCAGCAACGTTTCAGTGTAAACGTTTGGGGTGGGATTTTCAACAATGATTTGATGCTAGTACATGTTATAAATGACCGTTTAAATGCAGATTTGTAAAGCAGATTTTTTGGAGCACAAGCTTTTTGACTTCATTGATGACTAAGAGCTAAACATTGTAGGAAATGTGTGGTATCAGCACGATGGTGCACCACCACATAGAGGGAGACACGTGGTCGGTTGGCTGAATGAACATTTCCCGAATAAATGGATAGGTCAAGGAGGACCAATACAATGACCACCTCGTTCGCCTGATCTAAATCCCTTAGATTTTTATTTATGGGGACATGTGAAGCAGCTTGTTTATTATGTTGGAATCGAATCTCATCAACAATTACTTAGAATTCAAGATGCAGCAAACCAAATACGAAACGACCCAAATCTGATTTAGTTCGTCGATGTGAAGCTTGCATTCAAGCCGAAGGTGGACATTTTGAACAATTTCTATAGTATCAAAATTTCCATTTATAATTATGATTTGAACATGAAAATATAATTTTTCAAATACTTGTATCTTTTTAACAAAAACGAATCGGATATATGTTCATAGGAAAAAAAATGTTCAGAATAAGCACAGCTACCATCTGTCAAAGTTTGTCATAGAGCTTGTAGAACACCCTGTATATCTACCTAACCTGTAAAATTTCCATATTTTACCCAATCGAAAAAAATATACATAACTCTTTTCGTTTATGAAACCTGAAAAATTAAACTGATAAAACCACTCTCCAAACAGAAGACCCACGTATAAATCAAAACACAGAAGTGAAATCAACGTAACCATATACCAGGCGCTAACATGAATTGAATAATATTATTATTTTCGTTTAATCTATAATTCCATTCATTCGTCTGCAGCACAAAATTGAAATTTATTCATTAACCATATTAAATCCAGAGCAATATCTATTATTGCTATTGAAACGTCAATATTTCCAACATTTTAAATGAATTAGATCATGAAATCGATGAATATTATATGAATACAATGGAACGCGATAAAAATAAAATCGAAAAATGAATTGTTGTCAAGCGTCGATACGTTCATTTTCGATGTGGACAATTGGCTTTTAATTTTGATATTCTGATTCTAGACGAAGTACAGTATGTTAGTCATACTTTTGGCAAGGGAGGAAATATTTTATTTGTTTCCATTATTTCTGCAAAGATAAGAATCTGATTTATCAGTATTGCTCTGAGATTTATTTTTATATGCTCTTTCTAGAAAACACTAACATTATCCTGTGCCAATTGTCGGCTTTTTCGAATGTTATCTGAAAATTGTTTCTTACGATTAGGCTAAGAAATCACCAAAAAAGAATCCGTGTTTAAATTCAATCTCGTTTGGGTATCCGCCGGCCTGCTCGTCTGGAAATTTTCAGGTGACGTTCGGTGCCTAAATATCTGGCTGAAGGTCTTCAGTGGGCAAAATCAGCCAAACTTTTCGGAAGTCAGAAAAAACTCTGTAATCAATCAAACAGAAAATTTTTATGAAACCTGTTTGAAATATAATGTCCTAAAACACAAACTGGGGTGGTTTCAAGCCAACAAACCCAAAAATAAAATAAGCTGAGAAACTCAGTGAAAATAGAGAAAAAATTAAGATCGATGAAATCGGAATTTCAGAGATTTTCTTGTCTTATTTCACTTCAATAGGACTGAAACGCCGATGTCGATATAACTCACCACCCTGTAAACAATTTCCAGATCAAAAAGACATGTATTTTTGTAATTTTTGGATGGATGTTACCTATTCACCTAGTTATCAAGTATATATATATATATATATATATTCTTTTGAGTAACAAACTTGAAGGGGTAGAATCCACCCTATGATTTTGTTGATATGTGACCTTGTTTTTTCTGAAAGGCCATGTACATACGGAATCACACTTAATAAATTGGGCTGTTCATGATGGTTGATCTTGTGTTGTTTTTGTTGATTTTTATTTCATTTTTGCCCGCATGTTCTAAGGGAACAGCGTGCTATCGTTTTTCGAATGTCTGTAATTTTCGATGATTGAGCCGAAAATGGTCCTAAACGACTAGGTTGGATTCACTGATGATGAATCCGGTGTCAAAATCGATTCCGTCCGGCCGGCCGTGGAGACGATAACTGTCGAACGGAGCCAGCTAGCGACTCGAAACTTGCAGGGTAGTTCGCGCATTGGAATGCCGCGGTTAAAATCGGTAAAGGGCCAAATCGGCCGAATAGTTTCGGAGATATAGCCATTTGAAATTTTGAGGTTATTTCACTAATATTTCAGAACTAATGAGGTAAGATGATGGATTGAAACTTGGCAGTTAGTTGAAGTATAACGACGCGCCACTTCAAGCAAAATTTAATTGAATTTGTATGGACTCTCAATGAAAAAAAAAAATTATTTCTATATTTTTTTCGAAAAAAATTTTTTTTTCTTGAACCATCATTCATATTCGGAAACAATTTCAGTTATACCTTGAACTTCATATTTCAAAGCAGTGTACTAAATTGCTATTCGATACGGCAATTAGTTCCAGAGATATTGAAAAATAAATATGTAGAATTTCGAGTTTTCTTCTCCATATCGTGGTTTTTTTCAGTATAACTAAAGAAATAATGATTCAATCGTCATGAAACTTCGCAGCTAGTTCGAAGATGTTGATGGACAACATTGTGCAAAATTTAGTGATGATCGTACCATGAGAACAATTAAAAAAAAAAATTAAATTTTTTTTTTCGAATATTTAATATTCTGTGATCGTTTCATCATATTATCCTCATAAATTCTTAGTGAACCTTCAAACTGTAATTTTTCGATAAAGTACTGGATTTCAATTCGATCTAATCTGTATTTTTGGAAATAGTGGGAAAATAAAATTTTGAATGGGTATACAGGGTGAGTCTTTGACCTTGCAGAATATTTTAACAGAAGATTCTTGAAGCTGAAAGAAACACATTTGTCCTCTACCATTTTTTCCGATTCGGCCTAGATAAAAAGATATAGGCATTATAAATTTTCATTATAGGCTAGCCGCCCCTGGAAAGCTGAACACTGAAGTTTTTCCAAGCCTAAGATATATCATTCAAATCTTCGAAATAAGCAACTCTGTTATGAAAACAAGCGTCAACTTACTTTTTACATTCCAATTGGTGAAAAAAGTTATATTTATAGTACAATAAACAAGTTAGGTATTCCAAATTTCGTGGGCGATAAAAGTTGAATATTCTTCTCTTGGTTTCATTTTCGATAATGAGGAATTCATCTAACTATCACTCATATTAGCTTTAAGATTCATCTTCAATTTGTAATTATCAATTTTCCTTGTTTATTTCATTTTCTCCAAGAATTATCAGATTCAGACATAACCCATTCAAACTTTCATTTTCATAAATAAATAAAACAGATGTACCTAATTTATCTATGAACGTACTAACGTTGCCAAATTGACGAACCGAAAGAAAGAACTCTTCGAAATCAAACAACACACAATGCTAATTCTATGTATACACTTGTATAGTCTATGATTCTGAACTGAACTATAAATCTGTGACTCCGTGGTTTTAAGGTTATGTCATGATGGTTGTTATGTTATGAAAGCGCATTTGAAGAATATCTCAAAATAAATACTATCAAAGTTCTGTACATAATTTCAAGAAATTTGGATCAGCAGAAAGATTGCATACAAACCAGTAAGAATCCCCATTATCATGGAAAAGTGAGAAGTTGATCAATTATACTACACAAATTAGCTCGAAATTGAAAAGGAAGCTTCATGAATGGATTCAGGACCGAATCACCACTGTATAACACAGATATAGTTTTGGGATGGAAGCCTATTTTGGAGAAACTTCTTATTTCGTCTTGGTGATAATAATCGTAGTATGGAAAACCTGATGAATACATCACTGGAATTGTATGGATACAAAACAAATAACTTCAAGATGTGATAGTTCATTCAGATTGCAGAGATTTCTGTATAAAATGAGGAGCGTTTGGATCGTGACAACTATCCCATTGTCAACGAGATAGGCAATGGAAAGACAGAAAATTAACAAGTTTTAGACGTGGCAACGCGGAAAAATTGAATTCTGTGAATTTTTTGAACAGAGTTGCATTCAGCCAAAGTACCCAATTCTCGGAATTTCACAGATATTTTTTATTTTTAAATTTCATATTACTCGAAAACGGCGCATCATACGAAAAAAAATAAAGAATACTTTTACTTTCCAAAATGGTCAAGAATTCGTTGAATAGCATTCAAATTATTTTTAAAAGTTGGATTCTTTGAATTTCTGGTATTTTTATGAAATGTTATAGTTATATTAAAGAAACTGGAGGATGTGGATGAAATTTTGTAATCCACGAACATTCATCGTATGAATAAAAACTATATTCCAAAAATCATCTCATTCGATGAGATCGTTCGCGAGATATAATCGAAAATTAAATTTTTTTATGGATTTTCAACAGTCTGTATCTTACGAACCAAGCCGAATCGGAAAAAATGGTAAGGGAAAAAAGTGTTTCTTTTGGCTTCAAGAATCTTCTGTTAAAATATTCTGCAAGGTCAAAGACTCACCCTGTATACAGGCCGAATCATTGGGTGTATTTTACCCATTCACGAATTCGGCCTTCGTAATTGGGGTCCAAATCTTCTCTACAAATATCGATTTTAAGTTGTTTTTTTATGTTATTGTGCTTACGACGGTCCAGTCGTCAGGCTGCTGCCTTCACGGTAGTGCTTTTCTAGGTTTTTTGTTGATCATTGATGTGTTATTTTATGATGATACCTCAAAACAAAATTCATAAGGTAATGATTCCGCAGATATTCCTAACGGCCTACCGCCAACACAATAACTTCCGGAAGAAACGACTTAGAAACTCGATATTTGTAGAGAAGATTTGGGGCTTAATTACGAAAGTCGAATTCGTGAATGGGTAAAATGCGCAATGATTCCGTAGGCATACCCATTCAAAATTTTATTTTCTCAATATTTTCAAAAATACAGATCAGATCGAATTGAAATCCATTACGTTATCGAAAAAAACCTAGACAGCAGCTTTTGAGCACATGTTCAAATTCGTTGCCAAAGTGATCATCTCCATTGAATTCATCTTCAAATATATTATTTCCAACTAGTCTTCAATTTTTCGCTTCTCCTTCAAGAACCGGAACCAGTCCATACGGATCTCTCGATACTCTCAACGGATAGAATGTAAACACATTTGAGGCAATTAAAGGCGAAAGGTATCCGGCTGCTGTGATGTGTCCCAATCAATCACAATAAGTCTGGGATCGGTTGGTGCCAGCACGCCCACGTACGTGCTGGAAGACCTCAGCGCCCGATTTTGCAAGTCAATATTGTCTGTTATCGGATATCGGCTGTGCATTAATGTCCAGATCGTTGTTACAGTGCGGGTTTATATGTTTCGCTAAGAAGTTGCTGGGTTGTACCTAAGTACGGGAGTTGTTGATGGGATAGGTTTTATTATTTATAATTATTTTGTTGTATAAGTCGAAATTGAAGAAGGATTGTCAACTACCGATAGAAGGATATTTTAGGACGATTTTGCATTACTTTTCAAGTTATTCCTATGTTTCCACACCTAGAAAAGCAATGCCGTGAAAGCAGCGCATGTTCAATGGAGATGACCGCTTTGGATACGAATTTGAACATGCGCGCAAAAGCTGCTGCCTTCACGGCAGTGCTTCTCTAGGTTTTTTTCGATTTAGTCTGCCATTAGGCCGACCGTTAACACAATAACTTTCGGAAGAAACAGTTTAGAAATTCAATATTTGTAGAGAAGGTTTGGACCTTCATTACGAAGGCCGAATTCGTGAATGGGTAAAAATCCAGCCAATGACGCCGTAGATATTCCCATTCAAAATTTAATTTGCTCCATATTTCCAAAAATACAAGTTAGATCAAATTGAAATCCCGTTCTTCATTGAAAAATGAAAGTTCGAAGATAGATGCATCTAATATATTCTATGCATCTATGTTCGAAGGTTCATACAGAATTTAATGAGGATAATATTATAAGAAGATCACAGAATATCGAATTAACTGCTAGGTTTCATCATGATTGAATTATTATTTCTTGAGTTATAACGAAAAAAACCATGATATCGGGAAGAAAACCACGAACTTTTACATATTTTTTCCCGATATCTCCAAAACTAATAGCCGTATCGAATTGAAATTTGGTGAACTGCTGTAAAATATGAATCTACGCAAAATTGTTCCTGAATATGATTCGAAGTTGGTGAAAAAATAATTTTTGTCGAGAAAAATCCTGAAATTTTTTTTAAAATTAACTGACCATATGATATCAACATAATTTTGTTTGACGTTACACGTCGTTATGGTTCAACTAACTGCCAAGTTTCAATTCAATCGCTCCAGTAGTTTCTGATGAAATATCAGGGAAATACCGAAACCATTTGGCTGATTTGGCCCATTAACGAACTTAACCGCGGCATTCCGATGCGCGAACTACCCTAAAAGTTTCGAGTCGCTAGCTTGCTCCGTTCGACAGTTATTGTGTCCATGGCCGGACGGACAGAATCGAAGTTGGCACCGGATTCGTCATCAGTCCAACCTAGTCGTTTGAGACCATTTTTGGGTCAAATTCGAAAATTACAGATACGAAATGGTAGGTCACTGTTCCCATAGAACATGCGCGCGAAAAGAACTATTCAAAATGAGAGAAAATTAATATCTTCAGAAAATGCTTTGTGAATTGCGATTTTTCGATGGCGAGTTTCTAAAGAAAAGGTTACCTAAAGATTAATATCGGAATGATGAAAACGATCAACAAAATTAATTAACTTTCGAGGTTTATATCTGATTTCTTCATCATATAATAAAGAGGATATTTGCGAAATTATATCCTTCAAGACTTTCTCAAATTAACATTTTCGGAAAACACAGTAACGTAGATTCACTTAATATGAAAATTTTTGAATTCTGCTTAGAGATATGCTTATATCAACCAAGAGTTTCACTGGATTTGGGTTTTTTTCAAGAGAGTTGTTGTCAGCCAAGTTGCAGTTTGGTGATTTATGGCTACTAATGCCTGTTGATGTGAACAAATTTACCAGGTTTTCTAGCAGTTGCTCTGGTTCTACTTTCGACTGGAATATCTCTGGTAAATCGTCTAGATATAGACTAGGAAAAATACGGGCCCTAAATGGTACCTTGTGGCACTGTTATTTCGATAGTCCCATCAGACGATATGTCACACCCATATGTTCACCATGTAAAACAAAGATCTGTTATCTATCTCTGAGATAGTTCTCCAAAACTCTCAGTGGAATACCCCGGATACCACATCTTTCAAGCTTTGACAGCAAGATATTATGGTCTATGCGGTCAAAGGCCTTCGAAAAGCTTATAAAGAGTCCTCCAGGTATTTCTCTTTTTTCAAGGGAAAGTATTATCTTCTGGAGGAACTCAAAAATTCCTGTCCCTGTACTTCTACCTTTGATGATATCTGAGTCCCCATTCTTGAATCGGGAATGGGAGAAAATAGGCGTGTCGACACTGTTGGCAAGGAAACGCGGTGCATGTTTGATGGAACGATAGAGAACATTCATACCATCACATTCAAGAATACAGTCCCTGGGATTTTGCATTTCCTGAAGCACAATCACAACTAGGTACCTAAAAACCCTGTTCATGTGGTTTCTCCCACAATACTGGAACGTCTTATATCATACAGAGGAATGGTTCATGACAATAATAAAGCTCTCGAAAAAAAAAATTTTCAAAATTTACTGATAGTATCATGCCAACAAAATTTCGCGCGAAGTTGCGCGTTGCTGTACTCCAATTAACTGCCAAGTTTCGATCCAATCGTTTCAGCAGTTTTTGAATTATCGCCAAAATAACATCAAAACTTCAAAAGACTCCTACTTCGAAACCGTTGGGCCGATTTTGCCCATTAACGAACTTAACCGTCGCTTTCGGAAATGCAATCAACCCTGAAAATTTCAGGCCGGCCGGACAGAATCGATTTTGACACCGGATTCGTCATCAGTGAGTCCAACTTAGTCGTTTGAGACCGTTTTCGGCTCACATATCGAAAATTACAGACTCGTTTTACACTTATATACTGAAAAAAGAAAGAGAAAACTATCCAGAGATTTCTTTTCAATAAATTTTACACATATACGCACCCAATCTGCTTCTAAAAACAGTTTGTGAAAAATTGAATATGTTGATAAAAAGATATGCCACTTATAAAATAGCCAAATCTCAGGAAAAAGATGGAGTTGTGAGACAATGATGCTCCAACTATATCCTGGAAGTTTCAAAACGCGTGTTTCATTCTTTACTAACAACCTTGGCAACTGCCGTCCAGGTCAACAAAATCGATTCTGACGACATTTGAGGACATTTCTTTATTTGAGCAGAACGGTAGCACGCTATTACAGCTACATAAGAAACAAGTTTCAATTCAATCGGACCAGTATTTTTTGAGTAATAGGGTGGGTGAAATAATTCCGAAATTCCGATCTTGTTCATTCTTAGATCTTAATTGTCGCATTCAGATCCGAAATCCAACCGCAAAATTTCAAGTTGTGAACTTGTGTACTGTCCGGTCTTATATATCTTATGAGTGCACTAAAACCCTCTACTTAGTCTTAGGATGAAGTGATAAGTTCAATTATTCACAAGGTAGATTATTGCAAATCTGTCTTTCGTGACACAATCCTCTCCATAAAAAATTTTTTGGAAACTGATTTTGATCGAACCAATAATTCATTCATGTGAGGAGATTTGTTTCATGCTTTCGAATTTCAAGAATACAGATATTTGGGTAATATAGCCACTTATCAATCCTCCCGAATCGATTTGTCCCTAGTAAACATCAAATGATATTTCAGTATCATCTGTTCAATTCCATTGAAATTAGAATCAACCAGTCAGGAAACTCAACGATGTCGCTGTTATTAATCCACTTCCAAGTTAGAACCGGAGTAATTTCTCCTGATTGAAAGTTTAATAAACATCATATTCCAACCCGTTCAGCCAACATCTCGTCACGAATGAGAAACGAGACCCAATCTCATCAAGTCCCCTTACGGAAAACACAGAGCAACATCAACAGGCACTAAAAGAGCCGAGTGTGTTTGCGATACACTTACAACTCATAATTAAAAGTGTCTAACTGTCTCTAACTCTCTTTCTGCAAACAAGGGGAGAACAGGACGAGTCTGCTACCCCTGCTTGAGAACCACCGGGGTTGTCTGAATAATATAAATTGAAATTGAAGTCTCTGTTTATGGGAGTATGATGTCGTTTAATGAAATTTATTACCTCTGGTTTAATTAATACTGTTTCTTCTATTTTTTCCGCAGAGAGAATTTTAGAATTTTCAATTGTTTCATATAAATCATTCATCTTTCTGCTTTATATTTTAAAACCTCATAACTAAAGGAACAAACTAACCTATCTTCGCCATTGATTTCGTTCCTCGTTAGACATTTGTCATACATTGGAGGTAAAACAACCTCACTTTTCCGCTTTGTTTATGTTATGAAATACAGCATAACAATTTCAGGACGAATTCACATGTTAAAATGATTTATATTAATAGAATTGGTGAAACACTATGCCAACTTATTGTGTCACTGTGAAATGCAACATAAATACACCGAGAGACGAAGGAATACTTTCGATTGTTTACATTGGCGAACAGCGATTATTTGGAGTTTTTTGGGATTTTATTCTTTTTACGAGTGAAATTTCGTGATAATGGATCTGATTAACTGATATTCAATCTCAGATGATATTCATTCAGAACGATATAACTAAAAATTTCAGTGTTTGACATTTATCCTTGTCTTATGAAGCCTAGAGTCATCAGAGAAAGCATTTATTATAAGTATAACTAGGTATTGAAAATGAAACAGTAAATGTTTGTCTCATTCATTTCTGAAAACAAACAGCATAATGCAATTCAACAAATGCCTGGAATGGAAAAAACATGGGTTTCAGAGAACTTCTCAGTACTATTTCAAATAACGTTATATGTTGCAAATTAACAACTTACATTTATATTAGTCGGCAGTTGCTATGTCAGTGCTATCATAATCTTCAAGTACATATTAATCATACTGAATATATGTTACAAATGAAATAACTCATATGAAATGTCATCCTTGTGGTAGCCGATCTTCAAATGAACACTGATTTCAATTCATCCCCACAAAATGCTTAACAATTCATATAGAATGTTTTTTTATTAGACAGATGCAACATTAAGACTTTCATAATCTTTAATTGATTGTAAAGTCTATTCGAAATATATTACAAACAACAAAATGTAGAACAAGTTCCATCCTTGGGTAGTCGATCCACATCGGAACATGTTCGGTTGAGAACAAAGAAAGTTATCTGGTTCATTATGATTATAAAATACATGCATTATTTTGAAAAACCTATCAAATCTATCACATAACTAACTGCTTTAATTGGCTTTATATATCATATGGAGATGTGAGTGGTAACCACAGGATGGGTTTTGTCCATCGTAACGCCAGCTATGGTAGTGTCGAGAAGATATAATTCTTGAAATGTGTATAACAAACACGAATCATTCTCAACATAATTATCTCATCATGATTCAACTTATTAAAAAAAAGAATTAAATAGATAGTCCTTCATAATTCCTTCACCAGTGTGAAAATGGCTGGAACAAACTCTACCATAGTTTGTTACTTTGTCAGAACAGTTTTCTCAATTTATGGCGAAAATATAGGATGTTTGCCTTCTCTGGGATAGTTCGCATAGTATTCTATTTCTTCAAATACCAGATCAAATATAAGGGAATGGGCCAAAAATGCCAATATTCAAATATAAAGTCTACACTACAATATATCTGAAAAATCAGATTCCTTAGTCTCTCGGTGTATTTATGTTGCATTTCACAACGAAACAATAACTTGTGAATTCATCCTGAAATTGTTGAAAATGCTGAATTTCTTAACATAAAGCAGGAAAGAGAGGTTGTTATACCTCCAATGTATGACAAATGTCAAACAACGCACGAAACCAATTGATATTTTTTTACCTATACTTAAGAGCAAACAATACCTCGAATATATCGGAATAACTTTTGGAAGCTAGAGTTCGTTGTTTTCAAAACATTTTTTTGGTGCAAATAGTTGAGAAAGCTCGTAAGAAGGCGCAGTTTTGTCACTTTTCATATTCAAGAATTTTCGGGAGAATAAAAAGTGAAATGGATAATCCATATAGCCTATATTTTTACGCGCTTGTTCTAGGGAATAGAGCGTTATCATTTTGTCACGATGTCTGTTAATTTCGAATTTTGAGCCAGAAATGGTCTTAAATGATTGGGTTGAACTCCCTGCAGAAGAATCCGTGGTCAAATTCAATTCTGTCCGTCCATCTGTCGGACAGTCCATATATGCTCTAACTTTCGATGGAAAAGACATAGCGACTTGGAATAGTCAGATTAGGTTTTGAGTCCAAATATCTCGGTTAGGTTCGTTAATGGGAGGAATCGGTTGGTTAATTTCGGAGTTAGGCTCATTTGAAAATTTAAGTTAATTCCTCGATCTCTCATGAAGTATTAACTCGATCGAATTGCATCTTCGTGGACAGTTTCGGAATACCAACGCACAACTTAGAGCAAAATTTCGTGAGGATCCAGTTGTTGAAAAATTCGAAAAAAGTATTTTTTTTCTCTGAAACTATTGATTAGATTTCAATGGAATTTGGCATGAACCTAAGGAACAGTATTTAACAATAATTTTCAATTCGATCTGATATTTACTTTCGGAGATATAAGGAAACAAAATGAGCCAACTTTTGTTGTTATTCGGAATTTTAACGTTATCTACGCAATATCTCAAACAGTACTAGCGCAATCAGATTAAAACTTTTTAATCAGGTGGAGATTACCAACACGCAACTAGGTGCAAAATTTTGTGTTGATCTAATTCTTAGAATTTCAACAAACGCGTAAAAGCTCCTGACCTCACGTTAGTGCTCTTCTAGATTTTTACAGATCTATAGAACTATTTCCAGTTCATATCAACGACTATTTACCTCTTGAGCCACCCATTACAAGATTCCTCATCACTCAGACCTAAAAACATCGAATACCTCTCCAAACATTTTCATTCGGGTCCTACTCCCTTTGCCCACTCCCAAATCCCGTTCCGTCACCGTCTTCGCTGAATCATTAAGCGTAATAGAACGGGAACGACCCGTGTCCGGCCAACGTCGGTTCTCCCGTCCATCCCATCCATTATTCAGGGAGGCTGGGAGAGAAGAGCCAAGAAGCCGACGACAGTCCGTGTCACCTCGTGTTCCCGATGGAACGGACAAATGTATCCCTCGTCTGGGCTGACCCGAAGGGCTTAGAAGGGACTTGTCGACGCCTGACACTTTCACCGCTAAATAAAAGAGAGAAAAAGGGAAATGTATTTTCATTAGGTCGAGGCTTAACAGGAGGAGTATTGATTCAGGGGATCGGAGTGAGGGGCGAGGGGGTTTCTTGACGAAATCGACACATTTCAAGCCGAAAAATTGAATATCGATTATTATCGAATGATTATCATATCAAATTGAGGTACCAGTAATGAAAGTGGAAAAAGTTATTGCCTCAATCTTTCTAGTCTTCATGTCTGGTTATAAGATTTACGGCTTGGACAACCATACTCATAAGGTTTGTTCATTATACTTGCATGAAAATGTTATTGGTCATTAACTTCAAGTAGTTACACTTATCAGTGTAGATGAGAGTAGTTGAGTGTAGTCAGATACTATGACAGAAAATTTTTGTAGTCAATTTGTTCCATAATTTTCCGCGAATTCATGATGACTGAATTCTATACTTCCTTCCTTTTCGTTACCATTTCGAGGTTAAGTTTACATAATGGGTTATGTTTATTGTCATTTTCCTGAAGTCATCTCGGAACAAAATTATAATCGTTTAAATGAAGCAAGTGAATGTGGAGAGAAAGCAGACAATTTCAAGCCAGTGAAGGTTACCCAGATAACAGAATAGAATCAGAGACAACAACAGGTTACTATATGATCATGAATTTTATTCACGCAAAAGCATCTCAGAAAATCACCTGACTCTATATACTGTACTCGTAATCTGTGACTACACTAATTTCTGCAACGACTAGGGTGCAAGTTAACAACAAAACACACCGAAAGGTATCAGTTCTACACTATCTATACGTACTGGAACTGGTGGAGAGTAGTACATAATATAAAAGTATTACAGAAGCGACACTATCGCAAGGTTAGTTAGTTGAACTTCTAGTTCAACGTGGCCACAGATATCATATCATTACCACAGAATATTGAGTCGTATATATTAAATGCTCATCTATTTCGTATCGCTAATATGATATAAAAATGGATCAAAGAACACAATCCAAACAAAGCTACAATGAAGTCAAAAACGTGGAAGTAAATAAACAAACGCACGTGGACGATGACCTCAGAATAGAGGATTTTTAGTTCTATTCATATTCTCTGTGTTGACAAAAACTACTCACAAAATGGTGAAATTAGGACATCGGAGAAGGAAAAGTATCGTATGTCTATTCAGGGTGTATGGATTCAACTCTTATATACAGGGTGATTCCGGAGGAGACCGTCAGATTTTAGGATAAGTTTACACTAGTCAAGACAGTCTCGAAACAATGTTTGATTTATGGTTGAGGGTCTCTATTGAGAATATACAGGGTGATTTGTCTGATTCGACCCATTTTACTTTTATAGATAACTTTGGTATGCCATATTCGATTTTAATGAAATTTTCAGCAAAGTACAATATTGATGAGCACATTCATTAATTTCTAAATTTTTTCAAAATAAGCGGTTGTTATTGTGATAATTCCAGATCAATTGTGCAGGTTAAAAAAAACACCCTACATCGCGTTTCCTAAACTACGTTATCTGTTTACGATTCTACTATAATAAGTTATTATTTGAGATTTTCTAATTTATTTGGCACACTTCTAGTTTTCTGAGAAAATATTTTCAAAAACAGACAATGTCGAAATTTCGCTCCAATCGATTCTACTTTTTTTTAATAACTTTGGTATGGCTCATCCAATTTTGATTATATTTGCAGTGTAGAACAACCCGACCGAGTACATTCAATAATTTTAAAAATTTCTCAAAATACAGGATCGTTATTGTGATAATTTCAGAATTTCCGATGAATTGTTCAGTTGAAAAAAAACACCCTGTACATTGCTTTTTTAAAACTTTCTGATTCGTTTCAGATTCTATAATAATATTTCTTTATTCAAAGGTTTTTAATTTTTTCGGCACACCTCCGGTTTTCCGAGAAAAAATGTTTGAAGAAGAGCATAATCGAAATTTGGCGCAAACGCATTGAGAATATTCTACACTACGTCGTAAAGCTGTATATTCCAAGGATGCACAGCAGTTCTTAAGTTGTAGAATATTTCTTTTCGAATTCCAAATTCATATTTAACTGCTCATATTCTGTATGAAATCATTAAATTCAGAATAATATTTCATATGCACATAAACCAAACAAATCTACACACATGAAAACAAATTTTGAACATACATACGAAACAAATAACAAGTATAATTTAGTATCAACAGGAAACTCACATTGAATTTTCGAAATGGTTTCCTCTTTTTCGAATACATAGATGCGCCTCTTTTTTTAAATTTCCATTCGACTTTATTGAACGAAATCACATAACGTCACTACTTCATAGAAATAACCCTTTTATTGAAAAGCGGAGGTTTGCAAAAAAATTCAATTAAGTTATTTTCTGAATGGAATGATTGTATACAGAAAATGAGCAATTGAAAATAAATTCCGACTTTGAATAGAATATTTTAGAAGTGACGAATAACTTCGCATCCTTGGAAAATACAGCTTTCCTACCTAGTGCAGACTACTCTCACTGCTTGTGAGAGATTATTATCTTCTTCAAAAATGTTTCCTAGGAAAACCGGAGGTGTGCCAAAGAAACTAGAAATCTCTCAATAATGACACATTATGGTAGAATCTGAAACAAATAAAAAAAATTTGGAAAAGCAATGTACAGGGTGTTTTTTTTCAACTGCACAATTAATCTGAAATTCTGAAATTATCGCGAAAACAACCCTTTATTTTGAGATTTTAATGCAATTATTGAATGTACTCATTCAGATAGTTCTATACTGCGAATTTCATCAAAATTGGATGAGCCATACCAAAGTTATTAATAAAAGTAGAATCGATTGGGGCGAAATTTCGACATTGTCTTTTTTTGAAAATAATTTCTCGGAAAACTAGAAGTGTGCCAAAAAAATTAGAAAATCTCAAATAATGACTTATTACGGTGGAACCGTAAACAGATAGCGTGTGTACAGGGTGATTTTTCAACCTGCACAATTGACTTGGAATTATCAATAACAACCGATTATTTTGAAAAATTTTTTGAAATTAATGTATGTGCTCATCAATATTGCACTTCGCTGAAAATTTCATTGAAATCGAGTAAGCCATACCAAAGTTATCAATAAAAGTAAAATAGGTCGAATCGGACAAATCACCCTGTATATTCCCAATAGAGACCCCGAACCATAAACCAAACATTTTTTCGAGACAGTCTTGACTAGTGTAAACTTATCCCAAAATCTGACGGTCTCCTCCGGAATCACCCTGTATATTGGGGGTGATTTTGAAGATCAAAATATGAAGAAAGCTCCATTTCAACTTAGATGCTAAATTATTCCCCACAGGCGCTACCACCCCTTCAATTTCACTTCAATTCACGATAGCCTTGTCAAAATTTTGCGGACTCAAACAGTTATTGGAGGTTTTCGAAGAAACTGAATCGCCTGGTGATGAAGCCATTGACCGAATCTTCCATCGATCGCGGAGATCATGGAGGGCATATTGGTCGAGAACTCCATTTCTTCGATTGGAATTTTAATTAAATATATTTCTCAAAACTGAGAGATAATCTCATGAACTTCAACGCTGATGAGATCCAGTTGATTTTTGTATCACCAGATGATTGGGTCTCATCAAAAACCTTCATATAGGTACTGGATTTAATTCGAATCCGCCCAGTTTCGACAAAATTATAGTAAATTTTTAGGATTTCAGAGGTCACATTGAAGAGACCTTAGCGCCCGTGGGAAACATTTTAGGAGCTAAGTTGATCTGAAGTTTTCGTCATATTTTGATATCTAAAATCACTCACTTATATATTTAAACGTTGAATCCGGACATCTGTTCTTACATCATGGCCAAAATTTATTATCATCCGGCAAGGTGACACTATGAAACTTGAGATACGGCTAAAGTGCAAGCGAGATTGTGATATCAGCTTCTAGCTCAGTGATAAATCTCTAATTATTCAGATTCAAACAAATGAAGTCTTTCTGGAATATATACATGCTCAAAACTGATCGTATTTATTCTACCTGAAGTATGAACACCTTTTGCGTTGACGTTGTCCGAACTGTCATGATGAGTTTCTCGCAGCAGGAAGACTACTCGCGATATCGCAGTCTCGCAAGTACTTTGACTGTTCTAGCTCGAGACTAAACAGGACTCGAGAGGATCTTTTATCGACGGAACGAAACGAGGCTTTATAAAAAAAATCTAGAAAAGCACTGACGTGAGGCCAGGCGCTTTTACGCGCATCTTCAGATTCTACATATTAGATCAACACAAAATGTTGCACCCAGTTGCGTAATGAGAACCTCCACCTAATTACGCAGTTCTAATATGATTGAATTTGTACTTCTTGAGATATTGCGGAAATAATGCTAAAATTCCAAATAACAACGAAATTTGGCACATATTTTTTTCCTTATATCTCCGAATGTGAATATCGGATCGAATTGAAATTTGAAACATTGTTGTTGAATATTGATTCTAGATTTTGTGCCAATTTCCATTGAAATCTAATCAAAATTCTCAGAGAAAACAAATTTTTCATCGAAAATTTGAAAAATTTCCGAAATAATTTTTCTTTAAATTTTCCAAAACTGGATACACAGAAAATTTTGCTTCAAGTTGAGCGTTGGTATTCCAAAACTGTTCACGAAATTCCAATTCCATCGAGTCAATACTTCATGAAATATCGAGGAATTAACTTCAAAATTTCAAATGGGCCTAACTTCAAAACTACCCACCTGATTCCACTCATTAAGGAAACTTAACCGACATATCTAGATTCCAAACCTAATCTGACAATTTCAATTTGCTAAGTCTTTTCCTTCGAAAGTCAGAGCACATACGGACGGACAGAATTGAAACTGACCACAGATTCTTATTCAAGGAGTTCAACCCAACCGGTTGAGACCATGTTCGGCTCAAAATTCGAAAATTACAGACATCGGGACGAGAAGATAAAGCGCTGTTGACTAGAACAAGCGCGTGAAAATTATTACAGACATCGCTTTTTATCACCTGAATTACTATTGAAATGGCCTGAATGTTACTACAGTAACGGAACCTATTCAGATCGCACCTGATTCCCCAACACTCACAAGCTTAATCACCAACCCTCTAAATTTTTTGAATAGGGGAGAAGGTCATGTGGTGCTTTTTTGGCAAGGTCTTTGTATCTTCTTCAAGGGCAGGTAGAAATTTTCAAGAATTTTTTTTTAAATTAGATAGTTCAAAGAGGTTTTCAGTATATGCACTTTGTCATGGCTCAGTTACTTTCAGACGATGGTACCTGATGAAATTTGTCACCGAATGAAAGTCGACCATCACAGTTTTGTTCATGCACACCTTTCAACCCCTTCACGTGTAAATTTGTTTTCTTTATTAAAGGTTTCATAGGGGTTGAAAGTTGTGCACGAACAAAACTGTAATGATCGACTTTCATTCGGTGACAAATTTCATCAGGTACCATCGTCTCAAACTGAATGAGCCATGACAAAGTGTACTTACTGAAAACCTCCCTGAGGTAACTGATTTTTCAAAAAAAAATGTTTTTTCTTGAAAGTTTCTGCACGCCTGTAAAGATACAAAGACCTTGCCAAAAAAGTATCTTTCAAAAATGCATACAAATTTGATAAAAGTGAAACAAATATTGACCTGTTTCAGGATTTTGTTGCCAAATAATTTTCTTCTGAGAAAATGAATTTGTTCCATGATTTGACGCGCATTGTATATGTATAGATGGGGTGCTCGAAATCTGAAAATTCAAACTCATTGTTGAAATCAATCTGAATTACATATTGACTCAACAGAAAAGGTGTGAGTTCCTCTCACGTCTCAAATTTTCATGTTCAAACTCTTTTCCTCTCAAACTCCATAAAATCTAAAATTTATACCACACCTACATATAGCCATCTGTAGGAAAAAAAAAGAATGGAGGAAATGACAATGTTAACCTTGCAACATGTATAAAATCCTTTTCGGGTATATCTCCTCTTCTTCAGCGTGTCTTGGTCACTGGCTACGTCCTTGGTCAGATGTCAGCCATCACTCAGGACGCTGTCCGCTACACGCTTTTCTACTTAGCCTGCCAAGACCTAATTGGGAGAGCGCTGGACACGGGATCGGCCTCTCCTAGGGGCGAGAAAGGGGAAGCGGAAAGTTTCTGGAGACGACACGAGTTGACTCCTGTTTTCGGGATATGACCGTATACTCTTTTCGTCCAAGAAGTTTCCGATATAGGTTGCTTTAGTTTTAACAAGGAAGTTTTATGAATATATGGTGTTACGAGAGATTCGGGTCTGTTTATATTTAGGAGTAGCCAAAAATTGTCGTTCCTGAAGTTTTGATTCTGTAGTTTCCATTTATCAAGACATTCAGCTAACTAAAAAAGCTGTTATTTTGTCGATTTAAATTTTTTTTTTTAGTGAAATGTTGGAAACATATTGAAAGAAATCAATGTCATTATTTGATATGTCCACCCTTGAGTCGGATGACTCTCTTGATTCTGCCGATGAACGCATCGAATTTTGCTTAGATGTGGGCTTGGGGAAATCGATTCAATTCACGGCGAATACTTCATTCAATCAATTCCAAACTCTGATATTCGTTTGAGGACATGTTGGCCTACAAAATACTTCAAATGGTTCGGTAAAATGTTTCAAAACATTTTACTCACGTTTTTTGAATTTTATGTTATGTTTTGAGGAGAAACTCTAATACTCTCTCTTTGTGTCTCCTGATTATGTCGACAATTGATTGACGAAATATTGAGAAAAGCAGAGAAAACTCTGAATTTCCTCTAAACCGTACAGACCCATTTCCCGAAATCTACCATTATTTTAGTTGAGTCTGGTCGAAAATAACACATTTTCATTATTTTTTTTCATTACAATATAACTGAAGAAGAGAATAAATAAAAGAAGAAAAGCATCGATGTGAAGTCAAAGTGCAGGTTCTAGCTACCAAGTGGTATTCTTTTCACGTATTAACCCCACCAAGTCCAAATGTACCTTTACTTACTGATGAGAAGACTCGTGATTCTCTGATCATATTATCCTCACGAAATTCTGTATAAACCTATGAGCTGTCATTTTTCAATCCAGTACTGGTTTTCATTTCGATCTCATCTGCATTTTTTGAAATATTGGGATCATAATGTGGATTTACCCATTCACGAATACAGCCTTCGTAGTTGCTGATGAGTATTTCCACACTTGCTTCAAATTTCATTATGATTGAATCAGAACTTTTCGAGTTATTCAGCAAAAAATAACGATACCCAGGAAAAAAACAAAAAATTGGATATATTTTCATTCAATATCCCCAAAAATTATGATTTTGTGGAACTGAAATTTGGTACACTGCTTTGAAATATGAAGTTCAAGGTGTGACGGAAATATTTTTTAATCATAGTGGATGATTTCCGAAAACCAAATGTTTCTGAAAAAAAAGTTTTTTTGAATCTACTGTTAGTAAAGTTTATTATCTCCACCAAATTCTGCAAAAAGTTGCGCCTCGTTATGTATCAACTAACCGTCAGGTTTAAATCCTATCGCTCCAGGAATTTTTGGAATATCAGCAAAATTATCTTGAAATATCATCTGCTATATTTCCTGAACCGTTCGACCCATTTCGCTCAATTACGAACTCAACAGTCGCATTTTGAAATGCAACTTACTCTAAAAGTATTGAGTCGATAGGTTCCTCGCTACACCCGTAATCTTGCATACGGCCTGCCTGACAGAATCGATTTCTACACCGGATTCGTCCTCAGCGAGTCCAACCTAGTCGTTTCAGACCATTTTCGAAAATAACAGATATTTGTTCAAAATGATAGCTACTGTTCCTAGAACATGCACGCAAAAAATAGAAGACAAAAAAAAACTCTGAGTTCTGTCGAATAATTTCTTGAAGTGATTCACGCTCGTCTCTGATATCTCCCGAACAAGGAGAGAGTTTCATATGTTAAACGCACAGTTACTACTGAAGGCCTATTTTACGAGGTATTAAGGCATTCCGGAAGGCGCTTAAATACGTGTCCTCGATAGTCTCTGGGTGGGGCACAAGACAAGTCCACCATACTCCAGAATTGGACAAACATAATGGTACGATGAGTTGAGGAGTTTGCATGTTTTATGACAACAAAATGAAGATAATTATCTCTTTATAATATATACCTTTCTTGGCATTCGACATGACGTACGGAATATGTCCAGTCACAGAATCGCTTGGATTGCCGTTGATATAGTAGGTATGCGGCAATATTCTTGCCAAGGTGGAGAAGTTTACACCCAGAAATATTCAGTGTTAGAAGCCAGACATGGAACGATTTCAACACAGATCGCAAATCCTCATGTAACATAAAATGAGGGATGAGTGCATTTGAAACAGTTTCGTATTGTAGCGCGAACCCTCTCTCTGCTCTTACTAAGTCACGTGATCCCTACTTCATCCCTTTGTGTCTTGAGAACCCTAAGATCTTATTCACCTGGTCATCTCAGACGCTCTTTCATGGTCTTTTATGGTCCGTATAGAGTGTGTCCTCTCGCATAGCCATGATATGGCCTAGTTTAGCGCATTCAATGACAAGGTCCTATACAGACTAGGCCAGGACGAAATATGGTACCACAAAGGAGTTGGAGGTACCTTAAAAATCTTTAAAAAGCTTACATATCATTACATTACAGTTTGGTCTATAGCCACTTATCATACAATATTCTGCTATGGGGAAACTCTTCGGACGTTGGAAGGGCTTTCATAATACAAAAACGTATTTTACGCATGCTGTTCAATATACCTCCACGTTCGTCTTGTAGACCTTTATTTGTAGAAAACAATATTCTTACATTATCATCCATTTTTATTTTAAAAGCTCTTTTATATGTGAAGGAAAATGAGAAAAGTATTGTTCAGTTGTCTAGTTTTCATAACTATGGTACCAGAAGTGAGAGAACATTATATGTCCCCAAGCACAGAACAACCAAGTTTGAGATGTCTCCTATGTATCAATGTGTTAAACTTTTTAACGATTTGTCTCATAATGTTAGATCTCTAGATTTAAACAAATTCAAAAAAACTGTTAAGAAGTTAATGTTAAGTGGATGTTGTTATACGGTAAACGATTACCTCAATGATGTTATGGTGATTTAGCTAATTTATATTTTTCTTCATCTGTTTGACTTATCCATACATTAATTCATCTCAGAGGATCAATAAACTATTATTATTATTATTATCACAACAAATAGAGACACGTCACAAAATGAAGTGGCACTCAGATCTGTGACATATAAAAGAAACACCGTAGGGTCCGAAACTGAACTCTGAAGTACACCACTCCTCCAGTACCTTCATCGGATATTCCCTACTCTGACTTCAAACTGCCTCTGTTTCAACTTGGCCAGCAGTAAATATCCACTGTATTTTGAAATCAATAGAAGACGGTAGAGAACAATGCTGCTTTTAAGGAATAATCATCTTCTCAACATCTTGGAAACCATTTACAGAAGATTCATCGGTCAATAATTTTTAGGACATCAGATACCACCCTGCTTCTGAATGCTTCTTCCAAAGTCCAAAGTCCAAAGATTTGTTGTGCATCACGGAACATTGGCTTGAAACATCACAATTCGAAGTACTGCAGCTGGAATATTATGAGATATCTGGATTCTTTGGTTGAGAGCATTTTGCGGAAGGAGGAGCCTTGATAGCGTTGGAAAGTATATGGAAGTTTGAAAAGATACCGGAAAAAAACAATTTTTCTTTAGAAAAGCAGGCTGAGTCTACTGGTGTGTTTATACTAGCAATTAATTCTATAGTCATAGCAACTTATAGATCGCCCAAAACAAGTGTTGCTGAACACCTGATGAGGCTTAACGGGGTCTTACATTATGTGGCGGAAAAATTTGAAAGTAAGCATATAATATTTGCTGGAGATTTTAATATAGAAGTTCTCAGTGACAAAAAAGAAGAGAGGGAGCTATTAAGCTCAATGCTGACATATGGACTAGTGCATTATTTCGAGGAACTTTCTAGGATGGGAATGAACAATACTGGCACTTGTATCGATTACATATTCATGACCAAAGATATCCCCCGCCAGACGAGGACAGCTGAATGGCACATATCTGATCACAGAGTGCAGCTCCTTGGCATCTCTTTGGAAAGGGAACATACCGCAGATGAATAGAGGTTAATAAAAACGCGACAAGTAAATGATACGAGTATATACCAAGTGGGGACAGAACTTGATGAAGTAACATGGTTTATGTTCTTGAATGTAAAAATGCTGAGGATGCGTTTACTGCATTCCATAGTGTACTTCTGGATGCTGTCAATAAGTGGATGCCTGTGAAAGGAAAAAGGAAATTAGTTGGTCTCAAGAAAAAAGTATGGAACACCCCTGAACTTGTGAGGATGAAAACTCAGTTAGATACTATTTATACTAAATTAGAGGTAAGGAAAGATGAAGCTACAAGGACGGAGTATAAAAATTACAAGGAAAAATATAGAAAGGCAACACTCTATAAAATCAAAAAATGAAGAAATCATAAAAAAATCAGGAAGTACAACCAGGTCATATTGGCAGATAATAAATAAGGAGAGAAAATCAAGAACTGTGGGACAGAAGAAGTCAAATTTAACATCGGATGTCATGAATGCTTATTTTTCCACAGTGGGAGAGACCATAGCTGACAGCGTGCACCCGACTGATAAGATCCCGGAAAACTTTCTGGAACAGTTGGGTAATAATAGAAACTCGTCATCTTTTTACATGATTGAAGTCACTGAAGAGGAAGTAAGCACAGCAATGAAAGTAATGAAGTCAAAAAACACAATGGACATCTACTATTTATCCTCAAGTATCATAAAGAAGTTGGCCACCTCCCTGGACACGCCACTGACACTGTTAGTAAACAGGTGCAAGAGGAAGGAAGGAAGAGGAAGGCAAGAGGAAGTATATCCAAAGAAATTGAAGGCATCAAAGGTCATACCATTTTATGAGAAGAAGGTAGAGATAAACAACTGCTCAAACTATCAACCAATAAGCAGAATTATGAAATTCCTTGAAAAGAAAAAACTAGTCAATATAAACCAACATGGGTATAGGAAAAATCGGACCACAACAACAGCTTTGGTTGAAATGCTTAGAAGGACAGTGGAGGCATTTGATAGAGGTGAACACCTTATTATGCTTAACTTCGACCTTAGCAAAGCATTTGACAGTGTCTGCATCCAAACGCTTCTGAAGAAGTTAAGATTTTATGGTTTCCGGGTCACTTGGAGATCATACCTGGTTGGAAGAAGTCAACAGGTTTATTGGCAGGGTGATATATCAGCAGTGTTGTGCAATGAGTTTGGATTACTCATGGGTCAATACTGGGTCCCATTCTGTTCATCATCTATATCAATGACTTGCATATACCTGGGTGCCTTCATGGTTGTTTGTACTGTGATGATAAGTCTTTGTTGATAAGTGGAAAATCCTGGGAGGACCTTGAGAGGATAAGGGTAAATGCTCTGGAGAAAGTCCAAGAATGGTTCGCAGTCAACAAGCTCAAAATGACCGATGAAAAAACTCAGACTCTTACTTTCTCTCGAATGAGTGGACAATCAGTCAATTTCTTAGGAGTGGAGATTGACTCTAGACTCGACTGGAAGGAGCAAATAGACAAGTTGTACAGGAGAGTATGTAAATCAATTTATTCACTTAGAAGGCTTAAGTACATCCCTTCTCCTGAGGTGCTGAGGACGGCTTATTTCGCTCTGGTGCATGGCGTTATAACATATGGAATCCTGGTTTGTGGTATGTCTTCTGAGGCGGCTAGACTCTTCATTTCGCAGAAAATAGCTATCAGAGTTATGTTGAATATGAAAACCGACGGCACGTGCAGGAACAGTTTCAGGACGGAGAAAATACTCACCCTTCCCTCAGTTCATATCAAGGAGACTCTCAAATATGTTCATGCAAGCAAGGATAATTTTTGTAGAAATGGATAGTTACATGATAAATACACTCGATTTGGCGATCAGTTCACTACACCATTACATTTGAAGAAATATACCCAGCAATTCGTGGACTATTGGGGAGGAAATTTATACAATCACTCACCGAAAGGGGTCAAATGTCTCACACACACGCACTTCAATAGGAGGGTGAGAAAGATGCTGACTGTGGGCGCATACTACTTAGTGGAAGAGTTTCTACAGTCAAAATTGAATGGGTGAAATGTTGTTTTTTTTTATGTTCCATGTCGTTATTTAATGTATTGTATGTGTTTTTGTATTAATTCTACTGTTACATACATTTCTTTGAAATTCATGCTGTGTTGACTAGTCATGTAATATTGATGACAATAAAATATCTATCTATCTATCTATCCATCAAAGTGACAATTAAACAATATTTTTTGAGTAATAATACAAATTTGGAGGAAGCTGTGATCGAGTGGAGGATATTGTGCTGACAGCAGAAGCTGTGAAAAGCACTGAGAGGTTCAAATATCTCGGTGTTTCTTTTACGGAAGATGGAACATGTGACACTGACAAAATGAATAGGATTGCTCAAGGAACGCTACTAGACAACTGAATTCGGTACTATGGAGTAGTCAAATATCGAAATCAACAAATATAAGAAATTATAGGGCTATTGTGGAGAGTATAACAACTTATGGAGTGAAAACATGTACCACAAGCAAACAACTGAAAAAAAAAACTGTTGGCAACGGAAATGGGATACTGAGGACGAGCATGTAGGCTTACACTCAGAGATAGAGTGTTGTTATAGTTATAGTTGGTAAGGGGTTACATTCCACTGCGACCTTAAGGTCTATTGTGCCCCCTTGTCGGAGCTATTTTCGCA
The DNA here is from genome assembly GCA_958510865.1 of Myrrha octodecimguttata. Classification (NCBI taxonomy): domain Eukaryota; kingdom Metazoa; phylum Arthropoda; class Insecta; order Coleoptera; family Coccinellidae; genus Myrrha; species Myrrha octodecimguttata. The sequence continues at coordinate 35,752,991 of OY294056.1, forward strand.
ACCTACAGCTCGCCTTCCAGCTCTAGAGCTCTGATGAATTCTACTATCTGTGAGGGCTTCAAGGAGGCTAAGTTCTCATTCCTCCTATAATGCTCCTGTCCAAGATATTTCTTGCGCAGGCTCACAATGGCGAGGCATTCTGTGATCATCAGGTGAACAGGAGTTTCCTCCTCTTCCCCACAGAATCTGCACTCGTCAGTTTCTGATAAGCCCATTCTCATTATGTGCTTCCTTAGGCTACAGTGACCTGTGAGGAAACCAGTGAGGAGGCGTTACTTATTCTTACTGAGATCCAAATGATTTTTGGATCTAGCAATTTCAAAGTTCCGAAGGAACTTTTTAGAGTGTTCCATTTCTGGCGAATTCCTCCAGAGTGCCCCTCTTCCAAGAAAGAGTAAGGAACGAAACTGTCAGAGAGAGGATGGGTATTTCAACAAATATTGTCGATGTAGCAGACTCAAAAAGTCTCAGGTGGTATGGGCATGTGCAGCGTAAAGATTCCCAAAGGTGGCCAAAAAAAAATCCTGGACTGGCAGCCAAAACAAAGAAAAAGGGGGAAGTACAAGAAGAAGATGGATGAATGATATTGAAGAGAACATGACAGAGGTCTGAGGAAAGGAGATTGGAATGATCGGAGAAGGTGGATGTTAGGATGCGGAAAACGACTTTTGTGGCAAAAACCCACAATATATAATAATACAAATTATTTCCACAGCTTTTCAGCATAATATTATACACACCCTCCCCTTGATATTAACGCGGGAAGAAAAACATGAAATTTCTTCAGCAAACACCCTGTACATAAAACCGTCAGATAATAGTCATAACGGACTACGCATTTCGGACATCAAGTACAATCTCGATGTTGAAGCGTACACGGTATACCGACATCCACTGCAAACAACCTACAAATGAAAACATGTAAGCAGTAATTCCTGTCGGCGGTACGTTGAACATGGCTGCCTAAACCAGGGACTATTTATTATATCGAATAGAACCAACGCAGAACAGGAAAAGCATCAAGGAACCGTTGTGGAACACAGTTTCGCATGATAAACAACCATGCATTAGAGCCCTGAAGCGTACTCGCTTCGAGTATGGGCATTATTTCCCATACATAATGCTTGCTTGGTGTTGTTAATGATGGAATTGTGACCTGATCCTGTTGGTGGCTTGTTCTTCATGTAGGAAATTACTGAGAGGGGCTTTCGTCATGCGTCGATTGATGATGATAGTTCGATGGAACGAAACAAGAAACGTCTTCATAGGTAGGTATACAAAAAAAATTCAATCAGCATTTGTTGAGACATAATAAGTATGAGGGCTGTTCTCATCAGTTTGCATCTAGTGTAGTTGCTATATAGAAGAAAGTTTAATTCACGCAGTTACTCCAACCAACACAGCTTTACTCAATTATGAAAAGAATTAGCAATCTCCTAGGAATACAGCGTGCCAAGAAAATAACGTAACTCGTCAATAATTCTTGTACGAAGAATTATTAAGGAAAATCCTCGCACCCATCAATTATTGATTTCGAAAGCAATTTATCCTGTGCTTTTTGAATTTGATATTTCTCATTCCCTACGCCCCGCACCCCACTACTTTATTTTTTTAAATGGAAATATATGAATTGTGATACATCAAATGAATGGTAATTTGATTACCTATTCAGCGATGTGGCTTGAAGTAGAATTGTTTGAGCCGTTTTTTGACTAAAAAATTAGGAAAAAATTCACATTTCGTGAATTTACTGAATATTATTGAGGGAAATCGACGAATCCATGGGTTTTCTAATTTCGAAAGTACGTCTCCCTATGCCTTTTTGAATTTGAAATCTCTCATCCTGCAAGCTCCACACCCCCTACTGTTTTTTTTTAATAGGAATTGGATTGTGATATATCAAATGAAAGAACATTCGATTGCAAATTGAGCAATGTGTGTTAAGTTATTTTTTTATTACAAAATTAACAATTTGTGATTGGTGTCAGGTTTTTATTCCTTAAATAAAAAAATTTAGAAATATCTTCCTACCCACCGATTTCTATTTCCAAGTTTGAGGAATGCATGCAGTTTTTTTCTATTGGAAAAATACTGCTTGTGATATATCGCATCAAAGGTCATTCGATGACCAATTCAGTTATGTGGAGGGTAAGTGGTATGAACACCTTCAAAACTGAATGCATTTCTCAAACTTCGAAAATAGCAATCGGCGGGTACGAGGATATTTCTCAAAATTTATTATTTCAAGAGTGAGAACCTGACACCAATCACAAATTGTAAATTTTTTAATAAAAAATAGCTTAACAAATTATTTTTTCAGTCATACCCCTAAATGTGCAATCGACCTTTCATGTGATATATCACAATACATATGTTTCTATTTGAAATAAAACAGTATAGGGGTGTGGAGCGTTAAGGGTTGGAGATTTCAAATTAAAAAAAAGCATAGGGAGACCTGCTTTCTATAGATCTATAGATCTATAGATTTGTGGATTTCCCCTTATAATAATAAGTAAAAGAATAATGGTCTGCTCGCAGTACTCTCCAATCACAAATTGTAAATTATTTCCTGATTTTTTATTAAAAAAACGGCACAACCAATTCTACTTTTAGCCATATCGCTGAATAGGTAATCAAATTATATTTCATTGGATGTATCACAATCCATATATTCCCATTTGAAAAAATAAAGTAAAATGGTGCGTGGCGTGGGGGGTGGTAAATATATTCAAAAAAACACAGGATAAATTGTTTTCAAAGTTGAAAATCCAGGGGGCGAAGATTTTCCTTAATAATTCTTCGTTTTTTGGCACGCTGTATCTTCCCCTGGAAATCCGATCCAATCTCTATTTTCGGAAAGGAAAAATTTTAAAATGAATATATCTTTATGGAATCATTCATCAATTTGACTATCGCAATTTGATCCCAACCTACTATTTACTCAGTAAAATCCAACCAAATATTCTGCAGTTGTATCCATTCGGAATACTTTCTTTCCGAAAATATAGATCAGGATATGCAATTGAAATACATAATACTTGGCCGAAATATGAATGCATGCATAATCTACCTTGTCATTCCATTCGAAAGTTGGCGGTCTCTAGCTAGACAGAGTATTGATTCTTAAAGGTGAGTACAATTTCGTTTAAAACCTTTCGGCAAAAAATTCGAAAGTAACAGACATTTCAACAGAATGAAGATACCATTGTTTCCTAGAACAAGTGTATGAGAAATGAAAAGAACTGGAAAGTCATTTTTCGTAATTCAGCTGACAAGATATACCACTACGGCATGGGACTGTGAAATTAGTTATAGGATGCAATTTTGAATTCAGAACTACGGAAAGTACCAAGTTGATGTAAGGAAGGGTACGTGGAGGAAAAGGAGAAATTCAAAAACTCTAGAGCCTGACTTCAGTTTTGCTCTAGGTTTGAGTTATTGCGTTTCTTAGTGCGACCAGAGTGAGTCTGATATTATTCTATAGATATTTTAAGCAAATGTAGTGTACATATCCCATGTATATTCTGGTTTTCGTAGGAGATGAAGAATGGAGACTTTTGCGTATGTTGACCCATTCCCAACTATTCCATGGAGAAAGGAAAAGGAATAGATACATCAGAGTCATCCTATGTCTGGATGTAATAGATCATTGCAACCGCCAGGTCTTGCCAGATATACTCAGTCATAGTAGAAGTGTTACACCCAGAAGGAATAACTTTGTTAATGGCAGTTTGTAAAGCAAGCTTTGATCATAACCATGTTAGCGATTCCGACAGGGGTAGAATTGTTGCCCATCACAAGTAAGTAGGCCTGCTCAATATGAGAGTTATCATAGATCTTGTGAATAGGTCACGAGCAGTTTTGACAGTTGGGAGAGACTGGAGGGCCAACAATAACCTAAAATGCATTGTTTGCTATGGGAAAAAGCGAATTCTCTCGTGATTTCGTATTCATTTGGAAATTTTGGATAGATTTATTCACTTTTTTTTGAAAAGGATAGTATAAATTTGGTGTACTTAATATGAAATCAGTCCCTGGTTTCATAAACAGGCAAATAAACAGACCTTTGGTAAGTTCAGTTAACAGTTTTTTGTGTGTTGCAGTAAATTATATAGGTACTTTCATATGGAGGTAAAATATTGCGAAAATATTGGTGCGCAACTAAGTTCTCGCTGTTTGTCAGTAGATGGCTCTAGCAGTAAGAGCTAGTCGATTTTGACATATCCAAAACGTCATGAACCAAGCTTAGACATATGGTAAACAAACCGCCGCGACACATAAGTGATTTTGTTTTCGCATTATATACTTCTGGTTAAGTGAAAATGTCGAATTTCGTGCCAAACAATCGTCATTTGCGGGAAGTGTTGATTTTCTTTTTTCATTCGAAAAAAACGGCAGCTCAAGCGCATCGAGAGCTCCAAAAAGTGTACGGAAACGCTGCTCTAAGCGAAACAACATGCCGTGATTGGTTCCGTCGCTTCAAAGACGGTGATTTCGATGTTGACGACCGTCCACGTGAAGGAAGACCCAAAACCTTCGAAGACGCTGAATTGGAGGCATTGCTCGATGAGGATTCGTGCCAAACTCAAGAAGAGCTTGCTGCAGAATTAGGAGTTACCCGTCAAGCCATTTCCAAGCGATTGCATGCATTGGGGATGATTCAGAAGCAAGGAACTTGGGTTCCTTATGAGTTGAAGCCAAGAGACGTTGAGCGTCGTTTTTTCGCCTGTGAACAACTGCTCCAGCGGCAAGAAAGGAAGGGTTTTCTTCATCGCATCGTGACGGGTGATGAAAAATGGATTCATTACAGCAACCCAAAGAGGAGAAAATCTTGGGGACTACCCGGGCATGCTTCTACGTCGTCGGCTCGGCCGAACATTCACGCTGCGAAGGTTATGCTGTGCATTTGGTGGGACCAGGTCGGTGTTATTTATTATGAGCTGTTGAAACCGAGCGAAACCATCACTGGGGAACGTTATCGAACTCAATTGATGAGATTGAGCCGAGCACTGCGCGAAAAACGGCCACAATACGAGCAAAGGCACGAAAAAGTGATTTTACTGCATGACAACGCTCGGCCTCACGTTGCCAAACCTGTTAAAACCTACTTGGGCACGCTCAAATGGGAAGTTCTACCCCACCCGCCATATTCCCCAGATATTGCGCCGTCCGATTTTTACTTGTTCCGTTCGATGGCACATGGCCTGGCTGATCAACAGTTCCACTCATATGAAGACATCAAAAAATGGCTTGATTCGTGGATAGCCTCAAAAGACGAACACTTCTGGCGTCAAGGTATTCGAGCTCTACCAGAAAGATGGGAAAAAGTTGTGTCTAGCGATGGGCAATACTTTGAATGATTCATTTGTAACCAGTTTTTTATAATAAAGTTATATTTTCATCGAAAAAACAGCGAGAACTTAGTTGCGCACCTAATATTTTGTGATATCATAGTGCTAATAAATTTTTCATTCCTAGACACTGCCAGTTATTCCTAGGTGTAGTAGATAGGAACAGTGTTTTGACACAGTGGATGGTTTTTGTTTCTAAAATACGACTCATGGGTGATCAAATTAGGCTACTAGGCCGACCAGTGATGATTCAGATCTTTTCTTTGTGAAAACAATCGGGAATGTTTATCAAAAACTGACGATTTTACGAAAATTCCCTACCTGGTATCAATCGGCATACCCAAACAAAACATTGTCAGTAGAAATACAGCACCTTAAGTGAGAATCAGCTAAAAATTTGACTGCATTGAATATCTGAATGGAAATGTCTTTTATAAATCATGTCTTGTTCAAGTAATAAAGAAATGCTTATTAAAAACTTATGATTTTCAAATATTCCATACCCCGAATCGTTCGGTATGCCCTACCATAATAACGTACATGATATTACTCGACTAAACATGAAAATCAGCCCAAAATTCGATGTTATTGCATACCTGAATGTTAATGGTATGAATCAATCCTATCTAATTCAAGTTTTATTGATTGCGGAGACTAATATACAACCTATGCTCTTAGCCGAGGTAACTGACAAGTTGCAAAGTAACATTTATTCTATGAATTTACATTATATAGCGCAGTTCTTTATTGAATTCATTCAGAAAATATAATTTTCCCTTTCAGAACCGATAGAATTTTCTTATGTCTCTCTTTTATAATGTATACATTGAGTTCCTCTCCACATACCGTTAGTATCTACCATTCAAATGAAAATACTTAACAACTCATTGGTGGTTTTCATCGATTTGATGTTGATTATTCGAGCTTGAATACCTGAATTTACTTCAAAAAACTTAGGTTTTAAATTTTATTTCTTGCCTTACTAAACCAAGCAACATGCAACAACAGCATCAACCAGCAAGAATTGTATTTATTCGAAAAATTCCATAAGTTTACTGTTACAAGATATCAAGTACTTTGGATATAGTTCCTAGATAATGCAATAGTTAATATTTCAGTCTAAATTCATACAAAATCACATACCAAATCGCTTTTTCCCATAGTAAACAATGCATTTTAGGTTATTGTAGGTCCTCCAGTCCTTCCCAACTGTCAAAACTGCTCGCGCCCTATATCCTCTGCGAGATTAGGAACCTTGAACTAACATAACGACTCTTCTGGACTATCTACGAAAAACAGAAATATTTCGTATCGTGTTTAGTAATTATGAACTAAAAGCTCCAGAAAAAATTCAAATATATTAACATTTACAGTCCACCAACCTACTCAAAAAAATGCTTCTACTCTATCCTGAGCTCATATGATAACTTGATACGGCAAGTTTTTAACGCAATACTTCATCCATCTTAATTTAAACTAGACGATGCCGCATTGCATTAATCCATTGTGATGGGGCTACGACGACTACTCATCTAAAATGTAAAACTGTGTAGAATTACCTCGAACGAAAATAACGAAGTAGTATGAGATTTATAGTCGCTCCAACTTAATGCTTAAATTTTGATTTATAATGATTAATTGTGACAAGGCATTAGGTGGTTTTATATGTATTGTTTAATAGGGGTTATGACTACAGACATTGGACGGAAAAGAGGAAATAGTAAATGTTTTACTGATGAATTCATTCCATGCATTAAAACCACAACACCAACTTTTTAGTTGATTTGTATGAATTTTCATAAAATGATTTATTTCAAGGGAGAAATTGGCACGAAAATCGCTAATTTCCGGATGTTTTGCTTGAAATTATCTGAAGGCGCATATAGATGGACTCGAAATGATCACAGGAAATCTTGAATTTTCAGTTCGAAGTTTTGAATATTAAGCAAAACTCACCCGTCGGACGAAATTCGAGCGATTCTATGAAGTCTATGAAATATGAAAAGAATAGATGAAAGTTCATGTGATTTTTTTCATTTTATCCATGCGTAGTATCCTCCCAAACGACATGGTCTCGAGTTGATATCAACGCGACTAAATAACTATTGAAAAAAACAATTTCTAGACTCAAAATTAGTGATGACCACGAGAGTCTCGTTTTCGAGACTCTCGTCTCGTCTCGCCTCAAAAACGAGACGAGACTCGAGACGAGACCGCGAATTATTCATACGAGACGAGACGAGACTATTGTCTCGTCTCGAGTCTCGTACGAGAGTCTCGTGAGTCTCGAAAGTTTAATCGATGAAATTCGAAATACTTATTGAATTGAACGTACTCTGAGGTCTATAGAAACGAGAAGATGAAATATTTCTACTATTATGGGGACTGTATCACATTTCGTGTAATTTTCATTGTTTTTGAAAAAAGCATCTTGATGTTTGATGTGCTAATTAAATGAAATGGGATCATTAACATTCCGATATAATTATCAAGTGATTTCATAACTACCAATTTTGAAATATGCTCACATTTTCAATCAGTGGTGAGACCAAAATTATTGTAAAAATTTCACAAGCTACGGTTTCTTTACAGGAATTTCAATCGAAATTACTTTAGGAACACATTTTAATTCACCATAAAATGATAAAAAGTTGAAGAATATCTTTACTCTTGTTTCAATGATTTTCAGCCTATCCGCCTTCGAAGGCTGATTACAGTGAAAAACGGTTAATAAAGTACTACTTTTTCCATATAATTTAAGTGATTTAGGACCTTGCAAAGTTTCAGGATTCAGCCAGGACCTATGAAAATTCCTTTTTGTATTTTTAAATTGGTGTTGAATGTTGGAGTGAATCCTACTGAAAACCAAAGTTCAAACGTTCAAGCCTTTTTTGAGTAACTTTGAGTGATTTAAGGAAGCTGAATTAATTTTGTCATTGAAAAAACATTCAGGGAGATCATGTCGCAAAAAAATGGGCAAAATAACTACTATATAAAAAGATACGAATTTTCGAAACCTCGCTGGCATGATAAATCAAAAAACACAAAAAAAATTATAACTCGAAAACTACAAAAACTCGCATCACAGACATGAGGTATTTTTGGATACCTCCAGATGTGAGGATTATTTTCGTGACTACTCGGACCCTGTATAATGAAGGACATTCAAATATACTCTTTGTGATATAATTTGAAAACAGTACCTTTTAATATTAAAACAAATAAAAACACTTGACTACGTTCACCAAATTGTGAACGTAGTCAAGTGTTTTTATTTGTTTTAATATTAATTACGATGTTTCACCAAGTGTTGAGCGAGCAATCAATTTCAGTACCTTTTAATTTTTTGTGTTATATATTCGTGTGATATCCACCATCACTGAGTCCAACCTAGTTGCTCAATATGATTTTTGACAAGAAATTCGAAAATTTTGGACATTTGGGCATCATTATAACGTCAGTTTCCAAGAACAAGCGCGTAAAAAGTATTATAACAAGGATTTAACTTTGTATTCTCCACAGCACAGCTTGCTGGTAGAAGCATCGAACTGCAGTAATAACCAGAGATAGTCTATCACTTACAACATTACGACAAGGTACCTAGATAGGACGGAACCCACGCACCCGATGCCCGATAGTAATAACTCAGGCATTTATCTAAAACGATCTGTGTTTGATATCGTCTACATAGTTTACCTGTCTACTGTAAAATGTATTAAACCGGACTTGAAATACTGTACTTCTATTTATTTTCGAAATGAACGAGTTGAAGTCGTATATTTCTGTTTATTTTTCTGTTTGATTCAATGGTTTCAGTAAGGTTGACGATGAATTTATTCATGCAACTCCGTTAAGGACTGTGAAATATTCTCGGTAGTGATGTTGAAATATTGGTCGAGAAATTTATGTGACAAGGGGATTTGAACGCATAAATTCAATATTTTATTGTGGAAATAATAGTTTGTTATGCCTTCAAACTCATTTACCAAGCTGTGCAAAGGTTGAATCGAGGAGTTTCTAATGAAATTTTCAATTCTTCAATTTTTAGCATGAAAAACGTTTAATATCAACTGGAAAAAATTTCCCTTATTTCTAATTCATCAAGAAATTCCCAATAAACTTTTGGAGACCAGTCAGTGGCACTTGAATTAAAATCATAGTTTAACAGGCTTTTATAGAATGAAATAGGAACTTTATCGTTTTCCCAAGTGTCTGTAATACCATTTTGTATGTCTGAGTGTTTGAGCTGTAATCTTATAGAATGTTGAAATTTCGGGGTAGATTGAACCCTCAATATCTCGTGAGGTTATTTCCAAAATATCTCGAGGAATTCTGACGTTATCAGATTTGTGCTTGATTATTGCTTGTAAAATACCAAGGCTCAATCAGTGAAAAATTTCGTGAGGTGTTAGAAAAATGGAAAAGTTTTGAACTTTTTCAACTTTCAGTTGGAAAACTTTTTCAAGAAAACTATTAGTCAGATCCCGATGAAATTGGGCAAACTGAAAGTCGACATTCAATCGATTGGATAGGTACTTTCGAAAATATCGAAAAAAGTATTTTCAATGGCGAAATTTCTTTCAAGTAGTCGTACTTCATTATTGAGCTCCAAAGGTGCACTAGGAATTTCCAGTCTATACGTTTATTTATACAGAAGTTATGGGTCTTATGGGTTGACCATACACAGTACCTTTTTTTGAATTTTATTGGTCGATACTCGATAAAAATTCGTTGTATGAAACATATGTGTGCTGATGGATATTTGGAATCCAATATTTTTATTCTAAATCAACAAATATGTGTTTTATTTCAAAAATTTACAATAACATCTGAAAGGGATTACGTGAAATCTCGATAGTTGCAGAGTAACTTAGTGCTTACTAACCAAGATGGAATTTATGAAAGGGTCGAATTCGTCCGATGATTCCGTCGACAGGAATCTCATGAATTTTACATTTAAATTCACGTCATAAGTTTCGAATATGTACCTGCAAATTGACTGCATCTGAATTTTGGAAATATTGGAAAAGTTTAATTTCAAATTACCTCACTTGCCAGTGCAAGATGAGAGTAAATAAATCATATTTCGAAATTCAATGTTATCATCCTGAATTTGATTCATTTTCCTGATTAGGACTGGCATTGTCCTGATACAAAAAAATGTAATGCTCATCTCAAAAGAATATATATATATATATAGATATTGTCCTGTCACCTGTAACCTATCCAAGGATCTGAACAAATCAGAAGACAACATTCAATATTCAATTCCGTCCCCTAATTAGAGCTGGCACTGTCCTGAATCGAGCTCATCTTTTCAAGGATTCAAACAAATCAGAAAAGTCAGGATAATCAGTCAAATACCATACAACATTCAACACGATAAACGAATAATCAACTCAAACGACTATTCGTGACTTGTCAAAGATAATTTTATTATTCCCTGTTGTACTACAAGTTATTTCACAATTTTCGACTTCTCATTGAAGATTACCCAGCTTTGAATCTATGAGAAAAGGGTTTCCGTGAAATGGTTTCGGTGGCGTTCCCGAATAAATAAAAATACGCTCCCAGTTCGTGAGAAATTCTGTTATAAATAGTTCATTAGTGAAGGAATTCGAAGTCCAAACCTCAACCGGTGGATTCACATATTGATTCCCTACTCTGAACATTTCAAATCGTTAGGTCTTTAATAGGCCTCTTGCAGGTGACACGAATTATCATATTTTTATGATTTCCTTATCATAATGTATGCTATCTCACACTTCAACAATTCGAGAATTTTGAATAAATCGGTATTCAAAATGGTCAAATCGCATTCTACATCACTCGTTAATCTACGATTCACCGATCGATACAGCCGACGCTATCTATTGGCTTACTAGAGAGAAAAGTACACGAGAAGAGGGAGATAGTGGATATATCTCGGTACGTCACGGAAGTGACGTGAAGTCCGTGAAAGTGAAGTTTCGTCCGTTTAAACAGCCGATATGCCGGGCCGAATTTAAAAGAGTATTTTCTCGTAGAAAATTGAAATTTTTGACGGCGGTTACAGTTTTTCAGTAGTCTTACGGATAGAATATTTGATTCCAATGATAAAAAAATCTCACAAGAGACCTATTGCGGAAATTAGAGTGATTAAGAGTAATCTTGATTTTTTTTGGTAGAAACTATTTTTGGCTAAGAATTGAAAAATATCAAACATATTCACGTTAAATTGCATATGGATTTCGAAAAAAATTATAAATCATTTGATTTCCCAATTCGTAGAAAGAGACATTTTTGAACCGATAATGCTCCTGTTCTCCAGAACAAGCACGTTGAAAGTTGAGCGAGTGAAAATCAAGTAAGGACCACTGTATTGATTCGATGAAAAAGAAGAAGCTTTTCAGAAATTTGCAACATGTTTTCAATTGGATAACCTCAAACTGGCCGTTTCAAAGCGTACGTGGCAATCCTACCAAAAACCAATAGGCGTATCCTGAAAAATTTTGTAGGTTTTTTCTGGGTTTTCACTCCCAATATCTGGAACAAACTGAAAATAATTTTGTTCATTGTATCAATAAACAGCGTCCATCGACATCAATTCATTGTATCGATGAATTTTTCATTGAATTGATGTACGATTCATCAAATTTATTTCATTATTTGATAAAAGCATTTATTGAATGAATAAAAGTACATTCATCGATTCTCGATTATAATAGTTTCAGCGAATGATGTACTCATAGGTGAATATAATGAATCCAGCTAATAGAATAAATGAAAATTTCCATCGTCACATAGAACGTAGCTTGGTTGAGTTGGTTGCATTCATACTTGAATGAATCTATTCGTTAAACAATGATATTTTTCATCATATTGATGACCTGTTTCATCTAATCAATAAATTATTCCCTTACTGAACTGAAAACTGGAAACAATAAAGGTGTAGTCGAAATTCAGATGTTAAACTCCTATAGACTGTTTCATTTCGCCGACATATCTGTGTTAATATGTTGTTAGTATCGTAAAAAATGAGCTTATAAGGTGAGAATGCTATATTTTCAATCATTCCAATACTTCTGGAATATGAACTGTTGAAAATCTTTCAACATCGTTTAATTATTTACCAAAAAATTCACATGTACGGATCTGTATTCCATATTATTAATTTTCATAATTTATTTCAACTAAGGTTCTATTGTTTTTCGGATGTTGAGTTATTATTCGCATACGGTATATTTTCAAATTAGAAAAACTGTAATTTACCACCTTCGTCAAGCTTATATCAAGGAAAAAAAGCATCGATATTGTGCGTTCAATATGGTTGTTTAAGAGGACATGAGTATATTCAACTATCTATGAGGAAGTCAAAATAATTCTATCATTGGATAAATTCCCTGAGTTCCTTTAGATAATCATAATTCTCATCTGGAATTTTGCAGAGTTAGAAAGGGGTTCAGATTCTCATTAAGAATATACAAAGTTTGATTTGATTGTATGATTTCCAATTATTGGGGTGTTCAAGAAAGTCACCTTAATAGTTGGAGAGATGATTTCTGAGGTCGTTCCAATGAATATCACATATTCATTCATACTATCAATTCTAATTTTTTTTCTCTGAATCGATCTAGAAAGTGATCTTATAGAATATTGCCGCCTTGTATTTATCCATATAGGTTTGAGAAGTTCAATCTAAAAATTACGCATTCGTCACAAAACTCGATTCATTTCAGATGAATCTGTAAGGAGAAAGTCATCAAGAGGGCCGCGGAACATCACTGTGAAATTTACATGGGAAGATTTTCAGTAGTCAATTCGGTTCTTGGAGAGTTCCTACCAGAAAATTATTTTCCGAGGGGGGAATTAAAAGAAATAATAGAAATAGAAAGAGAATTTATTCATCTCTAAGTATTAACAAAGAAATCAAAAATGAAGAAATTTTGAATTTCAAACAACCTCGTGTTTCTTCACCCTACAAAAATCTTAAAATTCCCGAATGTTTTATGGTTCACACTTAATCGCAAAATGAAATAACTTCTTCCAGAAATTTTTTTCATACCTATACTATAAAATTGCGCAGGCAAAGAATTGAACAATCTGTTGCACATAAACCTTGCAATATTTTGGGTCAAAGTTGAATTATTATGTATTGGGTAATTGAATTTTACAATCTGTCTGGTTCCAGTATTCTTATTTTTAAATTTTTCGAATAATTCTGGATGCTGTTTGAGAAATTTAATGCTATCATAAATATAAAGACCTGCAGGAGTAAGAATATCATTCCCACGAAAAGCACCTCTACAAGTCTGCCTGAACTTCATACCTCAATATTTCTTGAAGCCATTTTCTGTTTGAAGAATAAATAATCCGAAAATTTCACCAGCGGACTATACCATACGATTATATTGATTCAATATTTGCAAAATATACGCTTCTCAAAATGCATACATCAACTGACGTTTTCAGTACATCTATAGAATAAATGGCAGAGTTGAGTTTTTTCTTTAGAGATTCAATATAAACCTTCCATTTCATGATGCAGTCCACATGAACCCCAAGAAATTTGGTAGAGTTACCCACTGGGCACACCATCCAGCATTATTTCACATGGCAATTCATAATTGCTTCTATCCGTATGAACAATAACACATTCCGTCTTACTTGAATTCAAACTAGGATCATTTCTTGAACACCAATCCTTTACGTCATTAGAGACCTCTTTCGAATCAATTGTCACATTACTCAGATCATTGAAAATTTTGATTACATTAGTATTATCTGTAAGTATTATTACATTAAGCTTTGAATACAGGAAGGAGAATAACGGTTTTCTACTTCGTATATCACTGCGACGTATGCGCCCATATTTAACTCCAAGTATGACTCATGTTTTCTTCATTCAAACTAAAGTATGGACAAATTCGTACATACAATATCGAAAAATTCAAAATCTGCTCAAAATAAGCTTCAATCGATACGTACCTTGGATGCCTTCTCCTCGCATTCGACCATTATCAAAATATCCAGATGAACCACCGTGTTCTTCCCGACTCCTCTAGTATAATCCCGTTAATTCTAACTACCTCCGTTGAGGAGACAATTCCGTGTTGACATAATGGGATATGTTACAACCCCCGGAATACATAATCTTCCACCCTTCGCCTTCTAATCCTTCTACACTCGTGTAGAGTGAATGAATTAATGTAAGAACGGTCCATAACGGTCATTCCGACCCGGAGCTTATGAATAATAATTAGGGATGGCGGTAAGGATCACGATGGAAATCCTGGAGGATCCCGCTCCCGAATCTGCTTCGCGGTAAGCCACAGGAGGCCTCGGTCCAACGCTGCGGACATTGATGCGCTGCAATAATTATTTTGGATGGTCAAGGTGAAGAGGGTGAGTCACACCACAGACCAACCAGATGAACCACTTGCGTCATTTACTTAGGAAATCTATGCCAAAGCGTATAGGAATGTGAGACTCACTCAAAGGGGTTATAAACTTGTAAATAAACTGCAATAGGTCACGATCACTTTTGACAGTTGAGAGAGACTGGAGTATCAACAATAACCTAAAATGCTTTGTTCACTATGGGAAAAAGCGATTTCTCTCGTTATTTCGTATTCATTTCGGAATTTTGGACTGATATATTCACTTTTTTTCGATAAGGATAGTATGAATTTGGTGCACTCAACATGAAACCAGTCCCTGATTTCATAAACAGGCAAATAAACAGACCTTTCGTTAGTTCAGTTGGACGTCTTGCTGCGTGTTGTGGTTTATATATATAGACACCTTGATACTTTCAGATGGGGTGAATATTGCGAAAATATTTTGTGATATCATCGTGCTAATAATTTTTTCGTTTCCAGACAAATCAGCCAGTTATTCCTGACTCTAGTAGATAGGAATAGTGTATTGACACTACATGCTACAGCAACTTCATGGGGCAGTCCGCCAACTCTTGAGATCCACACTCCATCATCATCTTTCCACGACGAAAATGGACGCCAGAGACGTATTTCCTCTATCCGTGCTTTGATACATTTCTTCCACCAGGACGCCCTTCAAAGTGGAGAGTTACTCAGCCTTCATAATAGCCCTAGCGTAGTCCTTGGTGATTATTAATACCCTGAAGGTCGCCTTCTCTGCCTTGACACTTTCTGCATAACCAGTGGCTCGCCCGGTTTTCGCTGCAGCCGTCTTCTGTTTTTTCGGCGGATGCCACGGAGGAGGAGTGATCAGCTCCAAACCTCTTTTGCCGTGCTCTTTCCGTTGGAGTATCCTTTGGGCGTCGGTGCTGAAGAGCCTGCTTCCTAGCCTCTCTAGGTTCTAGCCCTTAAGGGATGAGTTGCAGGTACTTCCGCACTCCTGTTCCACTGAGTCTGTTATTCAGTGGGTCCTGTTATGCCAATAACCCCCTCACCTCACTGGGCCTCGAGACATGCCCAGGGACTGCTAGGAAGCGTTGGCGCAAAAGAATGCTCGGGGTACCATCTGGCATCGCTTATACCGGTGCAATCTCTTGGTCACGAAACTATAGCTGGGGCATTGATGCCCTGCAGTAAGTATTTTGGGTGCCCAACGTGGTCAAGGTGAAGAGGGTGAGTGACACAGCTATCATTCTATAGTTTTCAGTGTAGAATTCTTTGGTATTTTTAGAATTCGTTTCCATTTTTGCATGCACGTTCTGAAGGACGGAGATCGGAATGGAGTACAATACTGCCACGTAGCTTGAGCTGAAATTTTGTTGGGATCGAATAGAGTTTGAAAAAAAAAAATTGAAATTTTTCCTCAAAAAATTTTTTTTCGAGCCTTATTCAGATCCGGATCCAACTTTCGGAGATATCAAGTGAAAATATGTCAAATTTGGTGTTTCTCGGTATCGTTATTATTTCTAGAATAACTACTGATCCAATGAGGAGGAAACTCAACAGCTGGTTAGAGAATGTATGCACATTTTTGTTTGAAATGTCGTGACGATCGTGTCATCAGAGCAGTAGGAAGATATTGGACAAAAATATGTGAAATTTCATGGTTTCTCCTTTGGTATCGTTTTTATTAACGGATGGACTGAAATAAATATACCCAATAGAGTTATGAAAGATGCTTATACACAAATTTGTGCGAAATTTCGTGATAATTGTGTTATTATACGAAAAGGTTGAAAAACACTTTTCTCAAAATTTTTCTTCGATTTTCGCGAACTATTTATCAGATTTCGAATTCATTCGACACAAACCTTGAAACCTATATTTAACAACAGTGTACCAGATTTCAGTTTTATCCGGTAAAAATTTTTGGAGAGATTAATCCTCGGTATCGTTTTTTCCGGAATAACTCAAAAAGTACGGATTTAATTGAAAAGGAATTTAGTAACTAGTTGAAAAATACTGATGCATAACTTAGTGCAGATTTTTCTGCTGATCGTGTCATTAGAACAATTAAACAAAATGTTATCTTGAAAATTTATTCTTCGAAAACTTTTGATCAGATTTGAGAAAACGGTCATTCCGACCTGTAGCTTATGAAAAATAAGTAGGGATATCGGTAAGGATCTCGTTTTCGAACCTGCCTCGCGGTCAGCCACAGGACGCCTCGGTCCAAGGCTGCGGACATTGATGCCCTGCAATAATTATTGTTGGTGCCCGAGATGGTCTAAGTGAAGAGGGTGAGTCACACAACTGTCATTCTATGGTCTTGAGTTTGAAATGTGGAAGGTCATGAAGTATTTGGGAAATAGCTTTTAAGGCTTTAGTCTGAACAGATAAGAAGAAAATAATCAATGATAATACTCTGAATTTAGATCATTTGATTTGCACCGGTACTCTCCTGAATTAAATTGACACAACCAAGGGCATTAACAAATCAGATAACTGAATAAGCACTGGCTTGAATTGTTTTTCATCTTCTACTGTTTCAGATTAAAACTGCATAACTGGCACCTCAATTGAAATAATTAATTCAATGCCTGAATTTATCCATCTTCTGATTTAGACAGGTCCTTCACTAAATTGAGTTCACCTAGGTCAAGGGTGTGAACGAATAAGAGGACGAAATTCAATATCACCATCCTAAATTTATATTTGACTTTCAATTAGAGCTAGTATAATCCTAAATTGAAATAGTAAGTGAGTAAGTAATATCTTTATTTCAAATGAACCTGAATATTCAGAGTACAAGAGAAATCGTGTTATAGTATAATATTTACAAAACTTGTTCAAGATTATATGCTTCTTTCACAGCTAAGCATTTATGTACAGCTTTTCTATATTTATTGTAATTTTCATCTTTTTGTATTGTTGTTGGCCACGAATTGAACAATTTCAGACATCTATATTCATCCTGATTTTGGGTTTTTGTCAGATGTACCTTAGGCTATGTGTAGTTTAAGTTGCTGATGGTGTATTCTATTTTTTGGGGGTTAATGTTACGTGAAGAAAGTTATTGGTTCTTATGTAAAAATAGAAGACATTTCTAAATTTACACAGGGTGAGTCTTTAGGTAGTACATCAATTTAAACCATAGATTGCTCTCGTCAAATGAAACCCTTTCTTCCTTTGCCATTTTTCCAGATTCGGCACACGTAAAAAGTTATAAGCATTTAAGTATTTCTCAAGGTTTGAAATTCAAAGAAACAAGAATGAGAAAACTCATTTACTCACTTAATTCTTATGATTTGGTGATTTTTCAGATATTATAGCAAGGAAAAGATTTTACTATACTGGATTTGAAACACTGATCTTCAACTTGATGTTCATGCAATATCCAATTTCATTCCACTATAAGAATATACACAATTCCATCCTCGCCCATTCTCATATTGAAAACCCCATAATTATACTTTTTTCACGAAATTTATAAATGAATTATATGAAATCAATCAACTACCCGAAAAACATTCTCTAGAATGTTATGGTTACGGAAAGTTTAGTCTATAGGGACTATATGTCTGTGGTCTGGTCACGAAATAGCATATGCCCATAGAAATTTTAACTTAATGTTACATCTATGCATATACTTAATATTAGTTCTATGCGAAATAGATGAAAATTTCGGTGTATTCTATGGTCCGGATAAACGTGAACCCCGCTTAATTTTCTTCCTCTTTTATATCAGGGGCAGCTCCATAAATATAAGAAAATTTTTCGAATTTTATCCGATTTTATAATACTCAACGTTGAATATCTGCAAAACGGTGCGTTTTAGGAAAAATTATAAAGAATAATCAAATATTTTAGAATGATTGATGATTCTTATGATGACATGAGATAATTTTTATCTGCATTCTTCAGGCTAATTTCGTATAGTTTTATGAATCGACGAGTCTATAACTCGGAAACTGTTTGAAGTAGGATGAAAGTGATTACTGAAACATATGTGTCATAGTTATAGAAAACTTCACACCACAATTCATCTCATTCGGAGTTACCATATCAAAGCTACAAAAGAAAAACTATTTTTTTTTTGTAAATTCAAACAGCCTGTATCTTTTTGCTGGAGCCGAATCTGGAAAAATAATAATTGAAAAAAGTGTTTCATTTGATTAAAGGAATCTATGGTTAAAATTAATGTACAACTCACCCTGTATATAGCATGAACTCTGAGCATTTAATATTTTAAAAAAAAATCTCGACATGATTCCATACCTAGGTTGAACATTTTTCTGTACAGACCTTTTTTGCAAGACGAAGAGTGGAGATAAATTCCCAGATCCATGGAAAAATATACCGAACCTCAATCTCGATTCCACTCTAGCATGGTAGATTGTGTTCAGGGTATTAGTATTGACGTATTTGGATATACCCAGATAGCACAGGACGTCCTAAGGACGTCCATTACATGTCCATATTTGGTCGGAACGTCCAGGACCAATTCTGGACGTTTTAAGAACGTCCAGTTCGTTAAATCCTCAGAACGTCCAGAAAGCGACCTCCTTAGAACGTCCATTCTACGTACGAAGATCATATCTTCGAATTGTTCATTTGTGTGATTACTGGCATTATTCAGATCGAGTGTATATTTTGCTATTGGATCATGATATAAATACGCCGATTCTGCCTCTTTGTATAGATTTTACTGTCAGATCAAGATTTTGATCGACCTGAGAATTTATAAATAATATGCTTGGTGAATAATAAGAGGAATAATTATATCACATTTGCAAAACTATCCTAGTATGAAGTATCATTGTTCAAACAATAGAAGAAGTATAATGCGATTGTTCAAACAATTCCATTTTATACAATGTTAATACCATATCCTCGGAATTAAGAATAAGGAGACGGTTATTGTGGTTCTGTGTTCTTTTGTGAAGTGTGACCGTCATGTCAGATGTCAATGGTTGTTAAATTTTTAGCGGGACGCCACACGAAAGATAGAAATGAAAATAGCTAAGGAAAATATATTATTACAGAGAAATTGTCTCAGATTATTATTCAGATCAGATTAGATTCTCAAAGGATATCAGTGATTTCAAGGAATATTGAGATACCGAAAGGTTAGTAAACATTATAATGTCTCAACTAAGGAAACTTAAACACTTGAGTTTCATGAACCTATATTACATCATTCCTTTTTCGTGCCTATTTGTCTGCTGACTGACGGTTCACAACAAATTTGTATGCGTTCTAGCCGGTTTCGTTAACTGTTTTAGGTTTCCCCTGAAGTCAGGCTGACAAAATGGCACAAATAAAGTATTCAAGTGGTACGAGTTCCAATCATTTCATTCTTCATAATAAATTCAATTACAGGATATTGAGTAAATGATGCAAGTCATTCCAAGAACTTGCTCCACAATGTTGCTGTATGTTCGATATTTCATATACCGTTGAGAGCAAGATCTTAAGCAAGAACTGCTGAAGAAACAAGTGACTTGGAATCAGAGTTCAAGTCAAAGACCAATTCTTTCTTTAACGAAGAATCAATAGGTGATATAAGTCTTCTTCCTTCTCTTTAAATAAAAAAAAATAGTTACTTATCGAATTTCTAAACAACATACACATACACCATGTTCAATAACATATTCTTCATTTTACAGGGTAATCTTTGGGTTTCGACAAGTGGAGATCAAAACAATATGTGCGCATGCTCCAACAGAGTCATTTAGGGAGCATCGTTGCCAGACTGTAAAATCAATCCGATGCCACAAGAATGTCATGTCATTTAAAATCCTGTTTCATTTATATATGTCGTATAGAAATAATATGATTAGGAAATTGAATATCAAAGGAATATAATTGAAAAAGTGAATAAGGGCAATTCTGTACTATTTTATTTGAAATAGAGGAATAGTAAGTTTTTCAATCATAAGTTGTATGGAATATAAGATGAGGAGACTTAATATGAAACGAATGTTTGAATCAGTAAATAAGGGCAATTATGGCCCTATTTTGTTTGAAACAGTGATATAGTATGTTTTCAATGATGGGACACCGTTATTTTTACTTTCCGATTTGGATTAGGACGAATGGAAAGACGAAATTCAAGTGCACTATCCCAAATTTTATTTATTTTGATTTGGACTGGCAATGTCCTGAATTGAACCATTTATCCTAACCCCGACAGAATGCATCACATTACTCGATAATTACTTAATGTACTTATTTTCAAGTCAGAATGAACCATCTCAAATGAATCGAGATACTATCACCATTGTTTAATTGTTCTTAAACAATGCTATCACACAAATCTAATATTAGGCTCCGCACAATCTGGCAACGATGATCCCGAAATGACACTGTTGGTGCATGCGTGCATCTTGTTCTGATTTCGACTTGTCGAAACCCAAAGATTACCATTTTACAGTTAATGAGGCAGTTTCAGAGCCTAAAAGTATTATTGGTGAGCTAAGTTTTGATTATATACGATTGAATAACTGTTTTCAGAAATATATTTGAATATATCTAATTTTTTCTTTATAGGTGATTGACAAGATGGTAAATCATCTGAAGTTGTCCAGGATATGTTGTACTCTTCCGTCCATTCTGATACTTCCTTCCATTCAAAGGAGTCTGGAATTCACAACGATAAATATAATTTAAATTTTCCTTTGATTTCAAAACAAGAAATAATTGAATTTGATGCTATTTTAAATATTGAAACAAATGAAAATGTGAGTTGATTTAATATTTTTGCTCTTTATTGTTCGTAATACATATTATAATGTTGCTTCGAATCATCAGAATGAAGAGGGTTTTTGTGATGAATAAGAAAATTACTTTGCAGGTGAATAAATGCAAAAATAGGAGGTACAAACAATTATAATATGGTGAAGCAAATATTGATTTTATTGATCACTAATGATCAAACAAGTAGTTGGTTGGGGCCATGAAAGTCACTGAGCTAATCATAAGAGAGTATTTTGTAGTCACTGCCTGTACGTTGAAGTAGATATCACAATATATTAGGCACCATATTAGGCACAATATATTAGAACACAGGTGCTCACATTTTTCCATATAATTCTCACACACCAGAGATTTTGAATTATGATTTTCTCCAAAAAAATAAAAAATAAAAACTGCTTTATAATGATCAATACTGAGGAATTTGGAATTGCATTTTGATCTGCCATTCAGTTTGGATAAGCAATTTAAATTATTTTCAGGTTTAGCTGAGAAGCCAGACAGGACCAAGAAAAGAAACTGAATCGTCAATTCTGGCATGGTTGAAAAGGGCAGAGGAGAGGAATGGTGTGAACTCAACAAGTTTTTATATCAAACAACATATAAATATTGTTTGGAAAAAACTCCTTCTAAATAAAAAATTATAAATTATTTTCACTTATTTCCTGGAGGAATTCTGATGAATAATGAATCAATTCATTTCATTTGAAGGAGACAGGACATGGATATATACAGTGTGTCAATGTGAAAAGGTACAACACTTATTATTTCTGCCCCTATACAAAATCAGTAAATATGCAGTAAACGGTAATCTTTGGTTGGTTGGGCGGACATTTTGAATTGGTTCTAATCAATTTTCATAAACCCTGTGAGGCTGATGACAGCAACCCCTATAATGTTACATGGAAAGGGGTGTTGAGTGACACCTTGTTTCGAAAGTAGATCGATTGTCTTCCAAAAAAAAAATACATCTGACCTTTTTGTTAGTACTTCCGAAAAATTGATAGAAAAAGTTTCAATGAAACATGAAAATGTTGAAAAGCACTTTCGAGTTTCATTACAACTTTTGCTACCAATTTTTCGGAAGTTCTAACAAAAAAGGCCAGGTGTATGGCTTTTTTAGAAAGATGATCGAATTACCTTTGAAAGAAAGTGTCACTCAACACCCTTTCCCATGTAAGATTATAGGGGTTGCTGTCATCACCCTCACAGGGTTGATAAAATTGATTGGAACCAACTGTATAAAATGTCCCTGTACAGACAAAAGTTTAACAGTTTTTGCATTTTTTCTGATTCCGCATGGTGCGAGATATAAAGGTGGTGCCTCTTGAAACTGACACACTGTAGAATAACCCCTCGATATCTTCATGCGCCCCCAACTATGTCCATGAAACGTCCTTAAAAAGACGTCTGTAAGACGTCCTATGAATGTCCATTTTAAATCCTGAAAGGCTCTATTATGGACGTCTTGAGGACATCCTGATTAGTAACATTGGACGTTCTAAAAACGTCCATAAGACGTCCACGTCCGTAAAATGGACGTTTTGAGGATGTCCCGAATGTCTGAGCTGGACGTTTTAAGAACGTCCCTAAGACGTATTTGTGCTATCTGGGTAACTTCCACTCCATACATCCAATTACACAGTTTGAAGCATATATGAAATTTCCAGTTCAATAGTCTGTCAATGAATTGTTCAAGAAATTTAACATGGTCTTTCAATTTGTAAATTACATTATTTAACTTGATTTTGCTTGGATTTTCATCTTCAGAGTTTATACAGTGAAATAAAATAACATTGGTTTTGTCTTTGTTCAATATAAGGTTATTATTATTGAACCAGGAGTTTGCAATTTTCAGTAATTTTGCTTCTGTGGTGTTGAGTTCCGGCCATTGATCTTCTATGGTGAGAATATTGGTGGCATCGACATAGTTAACAACTGTACCGTCATTATTGATTGGTGTAACTTCCTCACTAAAGTCATTTATGTTGATAAGGAGTGCTACCGGCCCAGCGATTCCCCCTTGTGAGACTCCCATTATTATTTCCTGTGATTCTGATTTAAGAATCACTCCATGTACTTATATTCTCACCATCTGAAGTCTTGTTTCTTAATATGATCTTATTCATTTTAGTGCCGAACCCCATTTTTCATTTCTCTCGAGTTCCTCCAGTTCTCTATAAATTTTCACACAGTCATAGGCTTTAGACAGGTCCAGGAATGATCCCATTGCTAATTCATTGTTTTCAAAAGCCTTTATTTTCTTCCTGAGAAATTCATATAATGTCGTCTCAATGGATTTTCCTTTGATGCAATTGAGTATCAGAGATGATGTTCGTTAACATAATAATAATAATAATAATAATAATAATGTTTATTCATTCCATGAATCCAGAATACGTCCATACAAGCAGGATACATATTAAAATATACAATAATGAATAATTCACATTACACATTAATAAAAGGTTTTCACAAAATTACAAAATTCCTCAAGGGAATAAAAACAATTATCAACAAAAATCTCCTTCAGTGTCTTACTAAAGTGTTTATAAGACATATGCGCTAAACGAGACGGCAACATATTAAAAAGTTTACAACCCGAAACATTCGGAGACCTTTCATGAAAATCATGAACTGACCTCTCCTCACAGAAACGGTATTTGTTCCTGGTCTCATAGGAATGTACCTCTTCACGTCTGAGAATTTGAGAGCTTCGCTTGTGTGTGTAAATTGAAATATAAAAAATATAAATAGATGGAACAGTTAAAATGTGATGGTGCTTAAAATAATCCCTACATGACACTCTAGATGGTAGATCAAATAGTAGTCTCACAATGCGCTTCTGTAAGATAAAAACTCTCTCCCACTCAACAGATCGGCCCCAAACCATAATATTATACCTCAATGTAGAGAAGACATTTGAATAATAAAAAGCCAGGGCGTAGATTCCATATGTTGACCGCAAAAGACCATCTCGAATATATTAGAGAAAGACGTAAAGATACTTAAAGTATGTAGTTGTTATAGTTGGTTTTGTCTCCTTACTTGAAAATAGGTTTTACTATTGCTACTTCCATCTGGAAAAACTCTTTGTTTTAGTGATTATTATTTATTATATATTTTAGCGGTTGAACTTATTAAGGATCAGAAGACAAAATTCAATTCTACCATCCTAAATTTGATTTCGTCTCCTGATTAGGACTGGCACAATCATGAATTATACTAATTTAGCTAGAAATCTGAATAAGTTGGAAGTGGTTTTCAATGTAACCATCCTAAATTCACTTTCTTCTAATTAGGGTTTTTACTGCTCTAAATAAGGCAAACCCAGCTGGGGACCTTAACAAATTAGAAGACGAAAGTCAATGGCACCATTCCTAATTTGATTTTGTCTTTTTATTAGAATTTCACTTCATGAATTGAACTTATTTCACCAAGAATCTGCATATACCATAAGACTTAATTTATTCTCATCATCCTAAATTTTATTGCGTCTTCTGAACAGGACTGGTACTATTCCATATCAAACTAACCTTACCAAGGATCTAAAGAGATCAGAAGATGCTACTCAATGCCACCATCCTAAATGTTTTCTTCTTAGAAGGACGGCAGAATCTTGAATTGAGCTTAGATCAAGGATCTAAATAGATCAAAATTGATTCAGTGTCGCCATCCTGAATCTAATTCTGTAATGTGTAATGTCAGGATTAGCCCAAATACCAATCGAGCTCAACTAGTCAAAGATCTAAACAAATCAGAAGTGAAATTCAATATCGTCCTCCTAAATCTAAGTTTGTCTTCTGATTAGGAATGGCACTAAACTAAATCTACCTAGTCAAGGATCTAAACAAACTAAATGGTGATATTCAATATTACCATCTTAAATTCAATTTCAATTCCTGATTAGGAGCACTGTCATCCTTAATCAAATCAGAAGTGAAATTCAATGTCATCATCATAAATTTACGTTCGTCTTCTAATTGGAAAAGGCATTTTCATAAATAAAGCCTATACCTCTTCAAGGACCTAAGCAAACCACAAGGCGATATTCAATGTCACTATCCTAAATTTAATTTAATCTTCTGATTAGGAGCATTGTCACTCTTGATTTGATTCAATTTCTTCTTGTGATTAGGGCTGGCACTTCCCTAAATTCAGTTTACCTAATCAAGGATTCAAACAAATCAGACAACTTAGGATAATCGTAAGATACCATACAAATTCAATATATACGATAAACGGAAAAACAATTCAAACGACTATTCGTGTCTTGTCATGGTTAACATTATTATTTCCTGACATATTAAAAGTTCGTCCAATGTATTTTGATTCTACATTGAAGAATGTCAAGCTTTGAATCTAAAGGGTGTTTAAATTGCGCGTTTTTTTTTTAATAAATGAAATAAAGGTGGCGCTCTGAATTCGTTAGGGTATTTTGACATTCGAGAAGTGTGATTCACTATAAAACAACGCGTTCAACTTGTTGAATTATTCCACGTAAATCAGCGTTCTGTGAAAGGTGTTTTTAGAAAATTACGTGAATTTAGTGGCTCACATAATCGTCCATCTCAAAGCACCATCGGTCGAATTATTAAAAAATTTCAAGAGATCGGTTCGGAGGAAGATCAAAAAAGTGAAAAATACAGTCGTATAGCGGTCGTTTACAAGAAACTATTGATTTGATTCGCGAAAATGTTGCTGAAGACCCTGGATTGTCCATTAGCCGACGTCCATAACAAGATGGACTTAGTGGGTCCACAACATGGTAGTTTACACAAGTATTTAGCTCTGAAGGCTTATTAGGTTCAAATAACACAGGAACTAAAGCCATCAGATCATTTAGAAGGTCGTTCATTTGTCAATTTCATAAATGAACAACCAGCTAATTTTTCTCTAAAAATTAAGTTTTTCGATGAGGTACATTTTTAACTTGGTGGCTTTGTTAATAAACAAAATTATCGTATCTGAGGTGAGGAAAATCCACGAATTATTCATGAGAAATCTATGCATCCCAAACGAGTCACTGTTTAGTATGCATTATGGCCAGGTGGTGTAATTGGACCTTACTTCTTTGAAAATGCTGTTGGTGAAGCTGTAACTGTCAACGGTGATCGATACCGTCGGATGATAATCGAATTTTTGTGGCCTGAGTTGATGAATATTGATCTAGGGGACATTTTGTTTCAACAGGATGGCACTACACCTCACTTTGCAAATGACACAATTGATGTATTGAGAATAAAATTTCCTGGACGAATAATCGCCAGAAACGGTGATATCAATTGGCCACCAAGATCGTGTGATTTGACACCGATGGACTATCTTCTTTGGGGTTATGTGAAAAGACAGGTCTATAAAAATAATCCACAATCGATTCCTGAACTAAAGGATGAAATTATTCGTGTCATTAGTGAGATAGAGCCTTAATTATGTCAAAATGTCATTGCAAATTCTAACAAAAGAGTGGACGTCTGTAGAGCTGCAAGAGGAGGCCACTTGACAGGTATTATTCTTCGTATATAAATTTCATAACTGATACTTCAATTACCAATAAAAAGTTTTTGAAAATGAATGCAAATTATGTGTTTTATTTATTCTTAAAGGAAACACGCAATTTTAAACACCTTTTATGAGAGATAAGTTTCCAAAATAAGGTTCTGGAGGCGTTTCCGAAGAAATGAAAATACCCTTCCGGTTGGTGAGCAATTTCGTTTTTGATCACTTCAATTGGGGGGATTTTGAAGTCCAAACCTCTACTAGCGGTTCCACATAGTGATTTCAAGCCGTTATATTTTTAATTGAGAAAATCATAGTGATTACGAATCATCTTGATTTTTTGGATGAGAATATTTGGCTATGAATTGGAAAACATGGAAACTTCATGTTAGATTGCATGTAGATTTCGAAAAAATATATATCATTGAATTTATATTTCGTAGTAATAGATGACCTCCAATTGGGAAAATATAGAAATAACAGAAGAAATAACAACAATTAAGATGAGCAACATTCAGCCTTCAGAAAATCTACTTCGAGTCTACGCAGCAACCAATCCAATTCAATTCCATAACGACCCTCCATATTACTCAGAATATACCAACTTATCTCAACTAACTTTCCCAAAGGCTTATTTTACCGTTAATCAAATATATCTCTTTGAACCAAACCGCAATACATCAAGATCTAAGTACCAACGTGTATCTCATATTTATCCAGAGGAATAGGTTCCAATGAACATAAGTAACGAATGCGACACAGAATTTCAACTAACGAGGCTACATTTCAATTTCTCTATGATCTCGGTATCGTAAATTGGAAACGGTTCAAAGCGTTCTATAATTGAGTTGGACACAAGTGTCATAACTCATGTCTTTATGAAGTTGTATTCGGAAAATATTGTGTTGAGCTCGCTTGTTGACTATCTAATAAAACAGTCGGCATGACACTTTATTTTTTTTGAGAAGGTGCGATTTCTATTACTGCATTACCTTGGAAGTAGTTAAGAGAAGGTATCAACATTTCATTTATCAAACTTGTCGCAAATTTGTTTACGAACAGTTTTTTGAGAAAATAGAAAATGCTGAAGACATCGAAACAGGAATGAGTGTTGGGTGTTCATATTTTTGAAAATTCTATGTTATGTTCTAGAGCAAGATGCATAGAATACATCAGGTGTTGACACATTTTCCTGCTATTACCCACTGAAATTTTGGGTCCAAAACGCGGTCATAGAATTGGCATATATTATACTACTTGGTGAAGGTGGTGCTAAGGTTGCTTTGTCAAGGCCATAAAATAAATTCCGCTGAGTAAAAATGAATTGAGCTCTGATCTATCAGATCCAAAATATGAATTAGACATTAGTTGTAAATTTTTCCATTAGTGTGTAAAGTTAATGTACTAAAGGAAAAATTCAATCACACCAAACTTGTAATTACCAGTACACTCTCGGCTATCGATTTTAGCCTATAGGTCATCATCAGGCCAGCTGAAAATACAGGAATAACAATAGCATATTCATATACAAAACGATTTCCACATGAAACATTCTATTCACTCGACCTAAATGATCATAATTTATTTGATTATATGATAACAACAACAAAGTATGAGTAAAATTAATTTGTGTTTCGCAAATCTAACGGTAAGATATATTTCGAGGTCTCTGACTTCTTCACAGAAGAATTCAAGAAAAAACTAATTGGATTCACACTCTGCTTCATGAGGTGATTCCTTGGAAGTTTCATCGGTACTTCCCCGCAGTGCATGAGCAGTGTATCGTTAACATCTATAATGCGGATGCTAGACGATACTTCCATCCTTACTTACCCACGCATGAAATTTGTTAACAAATTTCATGCGCGGGGGTAGCTCCGAGCTACCCAAATCGTCAAAAAGAAAGCAGCAAATTGCTGCTTGATTGATACAACAGCGGGCAGACTGACGCAGAGCTTGAGGTCACTGCTTAACAACATTGTTTCAATTTTACGCTTTATCAGATATTCGTCTTGGGAGATATTGAAAAACAATATTTCTGTTTTCGTGCTGATTTCCTGAGAATCATTCATATTTTCGAAATAACTCAAAAAATGTTGATTCGATCATGACGAAACTTGGAACTTGATGCGCAAATTCGTGCGGAATTTCTCGATCATTTCATTCGCACAATTCAAAATTCAAAGATTAAATTTATGAATACGTCATATCCCCCAATCATTTGGTTCTGGGAAACAGCGTGATATAGTTCGATCACAATGTCTGTAATTATCGAATATTAAACCCAAATTGGTTTGGACTTTTTGAGGAAGAATCCATGATCAAATTCAATTCTGTTCGGTCGACCGTGTGTGCTCTTACTTTCTGAGGAAAACACCTAGAGTCTTGAAATTTTCAGTTTATGTTCGGTGTCTGAAAATCTCGGTTGAGTTCGTTGATGGACGAAATTGGCCGGAATGTTTCGTAGTAACAGCAATTTGAAAGTTTGAGGTTCGTTCCAAAATTAGTTGATGCGATCAGATTGGAGCTTCGTCATAAGTTGAATCAGTTAAAATTTCTTCTCGGGAGACGATCAATCAGATCCGAATGAAAATTGGCACATACCTTGAAGTCAATATTTAACAACAATGTTCCACATTTCAACTTGATCAGATATTTATTTTATTTTATAAAACATATTAAACAAAAAGTTGTTCTACAGAACAAAAGCAATATCGTTTTTCTCAGTGTCTGTGATAAGTAAGTTTTGAACCAAAATACTCTTTATCGATTAAAAAAAAATTCCATTTTTTAAGCAAAAATTTCATCCGAATTCAATGAAAATTGTCACAGACCTTGATGTCAAAATATAAAAATAGTGTGCCAAATTTCAGTTTTAGCGAATATTCATCTGCAGATAAATTGTTAGAAAATATATAATATATCTTGGCTATTTAAAATGTTTAGATGATTTCCTCAATTTCTCTCTTCAATGGTAATGCCAACGCATAATTTTCGAGATTTCAGTTGAAAAAATTGTTTTTTCAAAAAATATTCCTAACCTTACCATAGAGTTTGGCACAGACCATGAGGTTTAACAACAGTACTTATATAAAATTTCGGAATTTGATCGGATGTTTATCTTGGGAGATATTGAGAAAAAATATGTTCAATTGGTGCTGACTTCATTGATATCATTGTTAATTATTTTCGAAATATATCTATATATCCCATCATTTATTACAAGGTTATGTATATCTGCAGGATCACAGGATGGATTTCAAGAATTTGGCGTTTGTCATTAAACCACAAACGTGCTCTACAATTATAAAGTCTCTAAGCATATTCTCTCAGTATTTATCGTGTTTACGATCAGTTAATCACAGATTAATATTGCCAGCCAAATTCATGAAATTGAACAAGCGCGTGAAAGCTGCTGACTTCATGTCAGTGCTTTTCTAGGTTTTTTTCTGACAGTTCTGCAAGAAGTTCAGCACTACTTGAGATACAAAAATACCGCAAGGAAATAGTTCAGACGATTTCCAGATTGTCTTATGAAGGAGTCAATACAAACTCTGAAACATCACTTTTTCATTCGTTAATCGTAGTTTTCGTTTCGGTATTTTCAATTAGGCAACATTATTATCAAGAAACTGCCCCTGAAAATTAGTTTAAAATCAGCAGTCCACAGAATCTATTTCCATAAATGAAATTTTAATTGTTCTATTTCAGATTATGGATGAGAGAACCTAAAAAGTGCTAAAAAACAATCAGAATGTGTGGATTTTTTTCATTGATACTGTGGAAAATCGGATGTGCTGTGAAAATATTTACAAAATTTTATTAATGAAGATCCTTCAATGCAATTGCTGTATGTTTTGTTCCTAATATTTCATGTTTTTTCTAGTAGTAAATTGTTCTTGTCTGGGCTATATTTATTTCATATTTCATTATGGATAATTATATAAGTGGAAACTATTCAGGGATTTACCCTATTCGCACCAATGAATAAATTAATGACGTGAGGTCAGGAGCTTTTACGCTCATCTTCAAATTCTAACAATTGGATCAACACGAAACTTGGCACATTTTTTTCCTTATATCTCCGAAAGTAAATATCGGATCGAATTGAGATTTGGAACATTGTTGTTAAATACTGACTCTAAGGTTTGTGCCAAATTCCATTGAAATCTTAGCAACATTTTCAGAGAAAAAATAAATTTTCATCAAAAATTTTGGAAATTTTCGAATAAAATTTATTTTTCTCATTTTCGAACCACTGAATCTACACGGAATTCAGCTTCAAGTTAGTATTCAAAAACTGTCCACGAAGTTTCAGTTTGATCGAGTCAATACGTCATGAGATATCGAGGAATTAACCTCAAAATTTCAAATGGTCCCAACTCCGATACTATCCAACCGATTTCACCCATTAACGAACTCAACCGAGATATTTGAACTCCAAACCTAATCTGACAGTTTCAAGTCGCTAAGACTTTTCCTTCGAAAGTTAGAACACATACGGACGGACGGATGGACAGAATCAAATTTGACCACGGATTTCTCTTCAGGAAGTCCAATCCAATCGTTTAAGACCATTTCCGGCTCAAAATTCGAAAATTGAAGACATCGTGACGAAATGATAACTCAATATTCCCTAGAACAAGCGCGTAATGAAAGTGAATAGTGACTTCAACTGATAATGCCCGTTGTGATTGCCGAGGATCTTTATCGCCAAAAACTACACTAAAGGAAAGTCCAATCCACAGAATAATCAAAACTCGTTCTAGACCAAGAAACTTTTACAAACGGACCATGATCACCCAACCATTCATTTTTGTCGGTATCTGCACTACACCCCGGACGAAATAACTCTCCATTAGATATTCCGCACGTTTTTCGGCATTGCCGTAAAAAACTTTGTACCCGATCGATCGCAGTCTTGTTTTTATTAGGACGTCCCCCTATGCGGCCTAATAAATTAACATTAGCGTGGGTTAAAAATATCCCGAAACAACCAGATCGGAATCCGACACTCTGAAAACAATGCCATGCATTTTAGCATTCAAATCAGGCATGGCAAGGCAGACAAATAATTTAAAAGTTGTTCGGAGTTTGTCCGCGCTCGAAATGACCGAATACATCATGGAAGGCCGCGCGGAAAAAGAAGAACGTCGCCGCTGTTCTTCTTCTTGCCCTAGACGGCCCTCGCGTTGTTAGGATTTCGCGGCGATGCGTTCCATTTGGACAAAAACGGTGGTGTTTCTTTTATTTATTGGGGGCTTTGAGTGTCCCGACCGCAAGGTGCTGAAGTAATTAAGAAAAGCTCGCCACCCATTCTGAGGAGCGGGTCCTCGTAAAT
The DNA here is from genome assembly GCA_958510865.1 of Myrrha octodecimguttata. NCBI lineage: Eukaryota > Metazoa > Arthropoda > Insecta > Coleoptera > Coccinellidae > Myrrha > Myrrha octodecimguttata. Next base: position 35,785,297 of record OY294056.1, read on the forward strand.
CTCGAGGTACCGAAAACAGTGGCAGCGGTGTAGGCCATTTGGCATAGGCCTCATGCATCGCGTAACTTTCTCGTCTTCAAGTTGAAACTGCGATTTTTCTTTCTATGTATTCACCTAGTGAAAGTGGTTGCACTCACATGCGGTCAAGAACTTTCAATAGGTCACAAGTGTTTTGACAGTTGAGAGAGACTGGAAGCCAACAATAATCCGAAATGCATTGTTTACTTTGGGAAAAACGCTGCAAATTTTGCACGAAGATTTATTATTTTCCCAGCCTAATGTAAAAATTCTTCAGCGATATTGATCACACTTTCATCGTCGCGAGTACCACAAGTGAGAACTTTGACAGTGGAATAAAACAATTTTTGAGATTGTCCGCCAATATCGGCCAGTAAATATTATAGGAGGAATCTGAAGAAAATTCTGAAATTCGAGCAGCCTTTTGCATTTCGAAATATTTATTCAGAAAACTCCAATATTGGCTAGCAATTTCTCAAACTGTTTAATTTTTCATTTCTCATTTCAATTCCCACCTGGCTGGAAAAATTGAATCATAGAACTAAAACAGGTGGATCATCGGCTCCTACCTTTGTCTAAGGCTCCTACTCTTAGAATTAGATTCTCTACAATTAATGAGATTTCCGGTTTGTTATTGATTTTTTTGCATATATCTTGCAATTTATTTTGTCATTTACATGCTCATTATATCTTTAATATTCACCCTTATTTCAAAGTCTCAGCACGAAAAATATTCGATTTTGATCTAAACCAGTATCGGATATCCACTTGTTGACGATACTCTTACTACGCAAACCAAAATTGATGAGAACCTCCGATCAACCGAATTTTTTTGGAATCTTCATCATTTTAAATTACGCTACTTGATTCGCATTCTGCATGTCAAATTGTTATTCAGTTCTACAATAGTCTTTATTGAGTTTAAATGAATTTTTTCGTGGAATTGGTTTTTGTGTTGTAAAAAACCAATGATTTATGAATAATATTATACATAAGTTTTATTTCAGATATAAATGAGCTCCATGAAGAAATTGGATCTTAAATCCCGTAATCCGCAGGATGATTTCTATAAATAATAAGTTTTTCCGATTTCTTGAAGTTATGTTTCAGATAGTGGGAGAGAAAACCCAAAAATACTTAATTTGAACTACTTACGATTATGAAAATGTCAAGAATATCGATGCGGCATTGTTTATAAAATAATAATAATAATCAATCTTTTTATTTCCTTCAGATATATAATTCTGGAAGAAAGGTTAACCGATTATTCCACTGAATTACAATCTTAGAACCGAATGCGATGATTCATTTTTGGGATTATTGGAAATTTGCAGCATTTTTCTTTATAACTCAGGGACTACTGGTCAGAAATTACCCGGGTGAGAATTTTAAGGTTGAGTTATACAACAGTAATCGCCTCTCAGATTTCATGGAAATTCGTTGGTGAGTTTTCGACCAATAATTTTTTTCTAACTCCCAATTTTGAGTCCTAAGGGTAAATTGATCCTCCTGAAAAGCTTGGAGGATCAATCCCGAGCGACACAAAATTTTCCTACCAAGTTTCACGGGTTTCGGTTCAGTACTTCCAGAGAAAAACTCCAGACAACGGACGGCGTACGGCAGATGACGGACAGGCGGATCTTTCATTAGTTCATTCAAATCCACATACTTCAAAATGTAAACTGTGAAATTTTCAGGGGGGGTAATTTTTTTTGGTCGACACTAAAGTTTAGCATTTGATTTTATCGAATAATAAACCAAAAGCGATTTGGCTTCTGATGTTGTATCAACTTGGATATTTTGGACTGAAATATTTATTATTGCATTATCAAGAAACTATTCCTAAAGTATTTAATGTCTTTTTTATACGGTAACAGCTCTACTAAACCTATACAATTTTCCAAATAAATACGATTCCTGCTAGTTGATGCCGTATTTGCGTGTTGCTGGGTTTAGTAAGGCGGGAAAAATAATTCGAAACCTAAGGTTTTTTAAGTAAATTTAGATATTCAAGCTCAAATAATCCAAATCAAATCGATAAAACTACCCATGAGATGTTGAAGCATTTTCATTTGAAATGGTACTATCTTGATGTGGAAAGGAACTCAACATATGCATTTCAGAAGGGAGAAATAAGAAAATTATATTATTTCTGAAAGGAAAAATCATATTTTCTAAATTCATTCAATCTATAACTGCAGTTGGAAAATCAACAGAATGAATGTTTCTTTCCAACTTATCAGTTACCTCAGTAAAGAACATATGGTGAAACTAGACTCCACAATCAGTAAAACTTGAATTAGATTGAATTGATTCATTACAATGACATTCAGGTATGCAATGAAAGCGAACTTTTAGCGGACGTTCAGGTTAAGTACTTTCATGTACAATATTTTGGTAGGGCAGGCCTATAATAAGCATTTTCTCATCACTTGAAAAACTTGGGGTTAATTCAAAATATTCACATTTGAGTATTTAATACAGTCAAATTTTGAGCTGATTCCTACTTTATCTGCAGCATAATTACCGACAATGTTTTGTTTGGGAATGCCGATTTATTCCAGATAAGGAGTTTTGAGTGAATTGTCAGTTCTTGATGAGCATTCCGGTTTTTCTTTGCGAAGAGAAAGTCTAAAGCATCACTGATCTGCATTTTAGCCATATGTGATCACCCTTGAGTCGTATTTTAGAGTAAACATAATAATAAAATAATAATATAAACCATCAAGTGTGTCAATACACTATTCCTATCTACTGCAGCCAGGAATAACTGGCTGTGTCAGGGAACGAAAAAGTTATTAGCACAATGATATCAAGAAATATTTTCGCAATATATTACCTCAATATGAGAGTAACAAGGAGCCTATATAATACTACAACACGAAGAAAGAGGGCAAACTGAACTCTTGAAAAGTCTGTTTATTTGCCTGTGCATGAAAATTATAATTATCCTCATCGAAAAGGAGTGGATATATCAGTCCAAAATTTCCGAATGAATATGAAATCAAAATAAATCGTTTTTCACCATAGTAAACAATGCATTGTAGGTTTTTTTTGGCCCTCCAGTCTCTTTCAACTGACAAGACTGTTCGTGACTTATAGTTCCTTTTCTACCTGCAATTACCCTGAATTTGAACTGTTCAAATTATTCGTCTCAAAAGATACATATTTGACAGATACCACTCCGAACACTTATACCTTACGCTGTTTAAATCTAAGATGTCCCGTTTTTTCCAACCTTCTGATCATGATGATCCTGATCGAAATATACCTAATCAAGATATTAAGTATTTTTTTACTAACCACTATATTTGAATGGATTGATCGGGATTGAATATTTTTAGATTATCGTTAGAGAAATCGAATGAACTTATTCCTGAGGACATTACACACATGTTGTCGAAAAATGGCTTCTAGAAAGAACATGCCACTTTTTTCACCGGTGCGTGTGTGTGTTATGGTGATTATACATTATTTTTGGTTGTTCTTGAATGTGAAACGATTCATACAGAAAATTATAATTCAGAGTTATAATTTTCTGTATGAATCGTTTCATATTCAAGAACAACCAAAAATGTGAGAATTCGTGAGAATTCAGAGTTCTCACGATATTCTGTAAAACCCTCCAAAGAATACTCTAAATAAAAACTCAATACGATCGAATAAGATCAATATTCTTATCGATTTCATCTGCTGACAAGCTTGTTGTAGACCTTTAGTTACCCTTAGTTTACACCTTTTTTGCGCGCATCTTCTAGGAGAACAGAGTGCTATCGTTTTGTCCAAATGTCTGTTATTTTGGATGATTGAGCCGAAAATGGTCTCAATCGACTAGGTTGGACTCACTGATGACGAATCCGGTGTCAAAATCGATTCTATCCGGCCGTCCGTCCGGCCGAGGACAAGATAACTGTCGACAGAAGCAAGCTAGCAACTTAAACTTTCAGGGTAGGTCGCGCATCAGAATGCCGCGGTTAATTTCGTTAATGGGTCAAATCGGTCGAATAGTTTCGGAATTATAGGCATTTGAAATTTTGAAGTTATTTATTTTTTATTTCAGTAACTGCTTGAGCGATTGGATTCGAACTTGACAGTTAGGTGGAGTATAATGACGCTTTGACAACTTTGCGCCTAATTTCGTCAGGATCATATTGTCAGTAAATTGAAAAAAAAATTTTTTTCGAAATTTTTTTCCAAAAAAGTTTTTTTTTCGGAAACCATTTATCATATCCAAAAAAAATTCCACTCACACTTTGAGCTTCATATTTCACAGTAGTGTACCAAATTTCACTTCGATACGATCATAAGTTTTGGAGATATCGGGAAAAAATATGTAAAATTTCGAGGTTTTCTTCTCGATATCGTTGTTTTTTTCGGTATAACTCGAGAAATACTGATTCAGTCCTGATAAAACTTCGCAGCTAGTTTGAAAATGCTGAAAGACAACTTTATGCAAAATTTCGTGATAATCGTGTAATTGGAACAATTTGAAAAAAAAAATTCTGTGATTTTCTTATCATATCATCCTCATTAAATTCTGTATGAACCTTCGAACTGTAATTTTTCGATCAAGTACTGGATTTCAATTCGATCTGATCTGTATTTTTGGAAATATTGGAAAAATATTTCCAAAAATACAGATTAGATCGAAATGAAATCCAGTAATTTATCAAAAAAAATTTCAAAAAGCACTGCCGTGAAGGCAGCAGCTTTTGCGTGCATGTTCAAATTCGTTGCTGAAGCGGTCATCTACATTGAACATGCGCGCAAAAGCTGCTGCCTTCACGGCAGTGCTTTTTGAAATTTTTTTCGATGAATTTTCCTGAAGAAAAAAAAGACACAATGATACGATTGATGTAGTGAATGTAGTTAATGATAGTAGAAAATCACCAGACCCAGTATCATTTAATGAATACAACGTACCATTCCTATCAAACCAACAACCTACGACAATCGAGATCAAGTGGAGCAACCAAACTATCCATTGTTATCTTCTCGTTCTCAAGATCCATCGTTAAAACGGACCATCAAGCGATAAGCGCCCAATAATAGCTCTACAACTCGCTACAAAATGATATTTCTTAGAAAAACGCTCGTGTTCTCGAAACCGAACAAGATAACGACGAACTGGCCCAAAACTCTTATCCACTCCTACAGACACATTCCCATGTCCTACGCCTCTGCACCTTCCGGACCATCCCAAACTGTCTTTTTTTTCTCGAGGCAAAGGACACCTTATACCTCCACTTGTCCAATGTGATTTTCGTGTTCGCCGCTTATCTGGAGAGAGATCTGAATCTAAAAGTATCACGGTTCATCTCTTTGTTTCCTTTTTTACCGACAGTGGCGCCAAGATCTGCTCCTCATTAAATACCACGTATATTTGTGTCATCTTGTATTCCGGCTGACGACCAATAAACCCTTGCTGACAAGTTTCTTTCAAATTAAGGCGCTTTTTTAGGGTTATTAGGGTCGTTTGAAGGGGCTCAGGTGAGCTAGCCATGGCGTATCTTGTTTCATAGATGGGAGATTCAAATGTGATAATCAATATTCTATAGGCACCTGTAAGTAACGAGGGGTATTAGACAGGTATCGGGAGAAATTGGAACCGCCGAAGGTTGAATAGAATTCAAGGAGTTGTTCGTGTTTCTGAAGGATATGAAATGGAATTCCATTCAAAGAAACTTGTTACTTTTGTTGAGCATTCAATTCAGGGATTATTTAAATGTTATCTTGTGCTTTGGTTTCATTACTTTTATCCGACTGCAACCATTTGAATACCAGTGCAATAGAACATTAATTTCCTGGCAATATAGATAAATATCAAATGAAAAAAACCTAGAAAATTACTGACGTGAAGTTAGCAACTTCGGCTCGCATATTCAAAGGAGATGAGCGCCTTGGCAACGAAGTTGAACGCAAAAGCTGCTGACTTTACGGCAGAGCTTTTTGAGTTTTTTTCCAACCGTTGCAGAAAATACGACGTTGCCGAGAAGAAAACCACGAAATTCGACATATTTTTTTACCAATTTCTCAAAAAATTCTAATAGTATCAAACTGAAATTTATAATACACTACTGTGAAACGTGAAGCTCAAGCTAAGTTAAAGTTTTTTGCAAATATGATGAACAGTTTCCGGAAAAAAAATGTTTGGAAAGTGTATGATCGCAACAAAATTTAGCAAAAATTTGCACGTCGTTATACTCCAACAAAAAGTTTCAATACAATAGATTCAGTTCATTAAATAATTCAACCGTCGCATTTTGAAATGCAACCTACTCTGGAAGTTTCAGGTCGATAAGGTACGACGATACCCGTGCATATGGACGGCAGGCCGGACAGAATCGAATTTGACACTGGATTCGTCATCAGTGAGTCCAATCTAGACGTTTGGGACCATTTTAGACTCAACATTCTGAAATTACTGACATTTGGACAAAACGAGCGCACGCTGTTACCCACAACATGCGTGCAAGAACCTAGAAGAGACCGTGAAATCAGCAGCTTTTGTGCGCATATTCAAATTTGTTGCCAAAGCTGTCATCTTTGGTGATTTCCTAATCGTATTATCCTAACGGAGTTCTGCATGAACTTTCAAGCTGTCATTTTTCAATCAAGCACTAGATTTCAATTTTATCTTATCTGAATTTTTTGAAAAGGTTTCATCTACGAAATCATTGCGTGGATTTTACCCATTCACTACTTCAAGATATCGAGTTTCTGAGTAGTTTCTTCCGGAAGTTATTGTGTTCTAGGAGTTCCCTTATATGTCACAGAATATCGAATATTTATAAAAATAATTTGAATGTTTTTTCGAATTGTTTTAATGATACGATCATCACGGAAATTTGCACAAAGTTGTTTATCAGCATTTTCAAATTAGCTGCCCAGTTTCAGCATGATTGAATCAGAAACTTTTGAGATATTCCGAAAAACCAAACCACGATATCAAGAAGTCATCACGAAATTTGACATATTTTTTCACAATATCTCCAAAATTTATCATCGCATCGAATTGAAATTTGTTACACTGCTGTGGAATATGAAGCTCAAAGTATGACCAGAATTTGTCCGAATGAAATTATTTCTCTCTGGAACAAAAAATTTTTTGAAAAAAAAGTTTGAAAGAATTTTTTTTTAATTTTACTGACTGCACGATCTGGACAAAATTTTGCGAAAAGTTGCGGGTCATTATGTTTCAATTAACTGCCAAGTTTCAATCTAATCGCTCTAATAGTTTCTGAAATATGAGGAAAATAACCTCAAAATTCAAATTGATCCTGACGAAATTTGGCTTAAAGTTGCGCGTCGTTGTACTTCACCTAACTGCCAAGTTTGAATCCAATCGCTCAGGTAGTTTCCGAAATAAAAAATAAATAACTTCAAAACTTCAAGTGCCTATAACTCCGAAAGTATTCGAACGATTTTGCCCATTAACGAACTCAACTGCGACATTCGGATGCGCAAACTACCCTATAAGTTTCAAGTCGCTAGCTGGCTCCGTTTGACAGTTATCGTGCCCACGGCCGGCCGGCCTGACAGAATCGATTTTGACACCGGGTTCGCCATCAGTGAGTCCAACCTAGTCGTTTAAGACCATTTTCGGCTCAAAATTCTAAAATTACAGACATTTGGACAAAACAATTGCACGCTGTTCCCCTAGAACATGCGCGCAAAAAATACAGATTTCTCTGTAATACTTTTACATAATATCTTTTTTTATTGATATCTTCCGATAAACTTTTATTATCTTCAACGTTCTGAGTCTTCAATGGCAAATTATTATATCAACTTGCATCCAATGATTATGAACTATGAAGCTTGATAAAACGGTAACATAATAAACTACCACCCAAAAATGATACTGGACACATTTTTTCATCTTTTATTTTTTGATTTACAATTATCAGTAGCATTTATTCCACAGTATATGTCAAAATCTTACCACGTGTTTTTGCGTACAACGGCATTAAGCAGATATACAGGGTGAGTCTTTGACCTTGCAGAATATTTTAACAGAAGATTCCTGCAGCCAAAAGAAACAGTTTTTTCCCTTACCATTTTTTCCGATTCGGCTTGGTTAGTAAGATACAGACTGTTGAAAATCCATAAAAAAATTTAATTTTCGATTATAACTCGCGAACGATCTCATCGAATGAGATGATTTTTGGATTATATTTAGTTTTTTATTGATACGATGAATGTTCCTTGATTACAAAATTTCATCCACATCCTCCAGTTTCTTCAATATGACCATAACATTTCATAAAAATACCAGAAATTCGAAGAATCCAACTCTAAAAAATAATTTGAATGCTATTCAACGAATTGTTGACCATTTTGGAAAGTAAAAGTATTCTTAATTTTTTTTCGTATTTTTCGAGTAATCTGAAATTCAAAAATAAAAAATATCTGTGAAATTCCGAGAATTGGGTACTTCGGCTGAATGCAACTCTGTTCAAAAAATTCACAGAATTCAATTTTTTCGCGTTGCCACGTCTAAAAGTCGAGAATGCAATCCTAGCATTTTTCATTTGGCATGATTTGTAAGCGGAGAAGCCGACTTTGGCCAATTCACAATGGACGTAACCGTAAGAATCCCGCAAGTCGTGCGTAAAAATCAAAGAGGAAACTACAAAATTCATAAGTACCAAAATCTTCACAATAGGTTCAACTTTGCTGTTGACTTTGGCCATAAGTCGAATGCAGTTCTATTCTTATTCCTTATGATTTCTGCTGTTTAATTCTTACATTTTATGTATAAGTAAATTTACGGTAAAGTGGAGTAATATGAATAAGCCCACCTCAACTTCTACAATTTAAATACTCCTAATGTTCAAGCAAATTTCCACACCACTATCCATTCATGAAGCTTCCTTTTCAATTTCGAGCTAATTTGTGTAGTGTAATTGATTAACTTCTCACTTTTCCATGATAATGGGGATTCTTACTGATTTGAATGCAATCTTACTGCTGACCCAAATTTCTTGAAATTATGTACAGAACTTTGATAGTATTTATTTTGAGGTATTCCTCAAATGCGCTTTCATAACATAACAACCCATGGTGGAAGAACATTGTTCTTTATTCAAAGGAAAACCACCATGACATAACCTTAAAATCACGGAGCCACAGATTTATAGTTCAGTTCAGAATCATAGACTTTACAAGTGTATACATAGAATAAGCATATTGTGTGTTGTTTGATTTCGAAGAGTTCTTTCTTTCTGTTCGTCAATTTGGCAACGTTTTTACGTTCATAGATAAATGAGGTACATCTGTTTTATTTATTTATGAAAATGAAAGTTTGAATGAGTTATGTCTGAATCTGATAATTCTTGGAGAAAATGAAATAAAACAAAAAAAATTAATAATAACGAATTGAAGATGAATCTCAGAGCTGATATGAGTGATAGCTAGATGAATTCCTCATTATCGAAAATGAAACCAGGAGAAGAATATTCAACTTTTATCACCCACGAAATTTGGAATACCTAACTTGTTTATTGTACTACAAATACAACTTTTTTCACCAACTGGAATGTAAAAAGTAAGTTGACGCTTGTTTTCATAACAGAGTTTCTTATTTCGAAGATTTGAATGGTATATCTTAGGCTTGAAAAAATTTATAATGCCTATATCTGTTTATCTAAGCTTCAGGAATCTTCTGTTAAAATATTCTGAAAGGTCAAAGACTCACCCTGTAGATCCCATACGCAAGCTTGTTGAATTGTTCATAGGAAATATTGCCAGATCTACACCTTTTTCTTTCCTTGAAAAACTGAATGCGGAAAAAAACACTTTCAAAAATCTCTATAACTGGGTTATTCTTTTCCCGGGAGAATCAATAAGTCAAGAGGTGAACTATAAATTTTTCATTGCGACATATTCTTTGATAAACAAACTGACTCGCTGCATAAAAAACACCATAAACACCGAAATCGCTCGTCTTCAACCTACACAAAAAATCTCCAACAAAATGACACCAACGCAACTGTTGCCGAAATAACGATGTTAGTAAATCGCCGAACAGCGGCGTCTGCAAAAACTTCCTAATCTACGACACCATAAAATAAAATTCAGAAAATTGCGTGTCGCGACGCGAAGGGGGTGTAGTAGATATTAAAAAACTTGCGAAAGTAATCATAATGCTATCTTCGCAAAACGACGGGGGTTGAAGGGGAGCAGTCGGTGAGAGGAAGCGGAAACGGGAGTAAGAAAATGTAGCGAGTTTGTTGAAACTGTTAACGAATCTGGAAATCCCTTAAAAAGTGATCCTAACTTTATAAAGTCCCGGATTCGATAGAGTGCGGTCGCCATAAAAATTAAGCTTCACACAGCATCCGCGGCATTCATTACTACGGCGCATAACCGTAAAAAACCACCCTTACCATCTAGATGGCCTCCTCTTTTCTCCACAAGATTCATGCAGGTGGGGACTCAATATTTTTAGAATGTGTCGAGTTCGCATAAAGAGCACAGGGTGTTTTGCAAAGGTGATTTTTAATTTGCGAATGTAATAAAAACTGATGCCATCTATTTCATACGAATCTTTTTTTTATTACGTTGCTGATATGCCTTTTACTCGTTGCATGTTTCATTCTATCCAAGTTCTCAATTCTGCTCCATACTGCCTTGACAGTTGATGGAAAGATTCCCAACTCCAGTACTACTTCTTCTTTTCTTGTTTGAAAGTTTTTTTGTGTTCGAAATTTAAAAGTGTTTTTTTAAATTCGGAGATATTTTCGCTTCACTTACTACATGAAAAGTCTTTTTGTAATGATGTGAAATGATCCAAAGACAAGCACCTGGGTGCTTATTTGGGTCTCATAATTCTTTTATACAGTGCGCGTCAAAATTATGGAACAAATTCATTTTCTCAGAAGAAAAATATTTGGCAACAAAATCCTGGAACAGATCAATTTTTTTTCAGTCTGACCAAATTTTTATGCATTTTTGAAGGATTTTTGTACCCTGTGCCATCCCCATCAACCCTCTAGATTTTTTTAATAGGGAACGTGGGTCATCTGGTACTTTTTTGGCAAGGTTTGTATCTTCTTGACAGACGTGCAGAAATTTTCAAGAAAAAATTTTTTTCTGAAGGATTAGTTACTTCAAAGAGGTTTTCAGTATGTGCACTTTGTCATGACTCATTTACTTTGAGACGATGGTACCTGATGAAATTTGTCACCGGATGAAAGTCGACCATTACAGTTTCGTTCATGCACCACTTTCAACCCCTACGAACCCTTTAATAGAGAAAAAAAAATTTTCACCTGAGGGGGTGAAAAGGGGTTGGAAGTTGTGCATGAACAAAACTGTACTGGTCGACTCTCATTCGGTGACAAATTTCATCAGGTACTATCGTCTCAAAGTAAATGAGGCATGACAAAGTACACATACTGAAAACCTCTCCGAACTAACTAATTTTTCAAAAAAAATTTGTTTTTCTTGAAAATTTCCGCACGCTTGTGAAGAAGATACAAAGACCTTGCCAAAAAAGTACCACATGACCCACTTTCCCTATTCAAAAAATTTCGAGGGTTGATGGGGATGGCACAGGGTGCACCAGAATCCTTCAAAAATACATAAAATTACTATGTATCATCGTTTTTATTGTCAATAGGGTCAATATCAATAAAATTATTATTATTATTATTACTGCAGTAGTAGTATTCGATTAAAGGATATTCCGGGATGATTTTTCATTATTTTTCAGTTGTTTTCTAGGTTTTCAATCACGATACTCACGATATGAAAAAAAACTGTTGAAAATTAAAATAAAATTGTTGATTTTACTAAACGCCCTGGCGCCCAAACGTAAGCCTCCATGATCTCGAGTAAAAATAATGAATCTCAGAGATCAACAGGCAAACAAACTAAGTTTGCGCAAATGGACCTAGCTTTTATTTTATAATTCCGAGTGAAAAAAGATTTCAAATATTTGGCAACAAAATCCTGAAACTGGTAAATTTTTTTTCACTTTGACCACCTCTAGATTTCTTTAATAGGGAAAGTGGCTCATGTGGTTCTTTTTTGGTGAGGTTTGTATCTTCTTGACAGGCGTGCAGAAATTATCAAGAAAAAAATTTTTTTTTGAAAGATTAGTTACTTCAAAGAGGTTTTCAGTATGTGGACTTTTCATGGCATTTACTTTGAGACGATGGTACCTGATGAAATTTGTCACCGAATGAAAGTCGGCCATTACAGTTTTGTTCATGCACATTTTTCAACCCCTACGAACCCTTTTATGAAGAAAAAAAGACAAGACAAGACGTTTGTCTGATGAAGGAACTAGATATAGACCCTGAGTCGTTACAGTTAGTTCGCTTCGCTTATCGTTTGTATTATTCTGATTTTTTGTTAGACCAAATATTTTCTAGAAACTGCCCTTGGGAAATGGTTTTTATCCTACAATCCGCGAGGGCGTTTTCCATTAACAACAAATTTCATTCAATTTTATTAGTGGCATTGAGTTTTTCAAAATTTGAAAACTCAATGTTAGTAGTGAAAAATACAGGTTCTCTCTCCAGATTGGTTTCTCATTTTTTTACTGCTGGATAGACGGCCAGGCACTTTTGATGGATCCTTCATCGTAAGTCAAACGTTAACAGTTGAAATCTATTTCGAATCGAAATTATAAAATGAAGACCATGCCCATTTGCGCAAACTAAGTTTGCTTGCCTGTTGATCTCCAAGATTCACTATTTTCATTCGAGATCATGCAGAATCACGTTTGGACCCAACACTAGCAAGCACTTATAGCCCAGTCAATCTAAGTAAAATGAAAATAAAATATTTCAGTTCTCAAAACTGTCCAAAATGTTCTTTGAATGTTCCTCCAGTACATATGCACGCACAAGTTTTACTTTTGTGGGTCTCACTTTATTTATTCACCATTTGTTATATTGCATATATTGTATACTTCAGTTAAATTTCTGGTTAATAAATATTATTATTATTATTATTATATTATATCCAACAACCCTACACAAAGGGTATTGTGTTTTAGGTCCCATTCCTCGGTTTTTCATTCAAATTTTCCGAATATACTTCGGAGTGCAAAATGGGAGCTCATTGAATTTCCTACAAAATACAGACACGAAGTTATTTTGTTTTATCCAACCTTTTACGAGATTTATAGATATATGGAAAAAAGTTCAAAAAATCTAGTTTAAAATGGGAGAGAACAGCTTCTGTGACGATTTTTTCTTAGTTCCAAAATGTTCATCATTATCTATTGTCCAAATGCCCATTTTCTACCTAGAGTATGGTGAGTTGAGGTGGTAGGAGGGAGGGGGATAGCTGAGCATCCATGAGGATATCGATTAAAGGCTTCTTGGCGATACGTTGATGATGTTTTGTAATTTGGCAACATGAGTTGGTCAAATGTTTTGAATATTAAATTTCTAAGGAATCGCATTGAAATTTACAGAGGAATTAGGAAAGGATAATGAACATACATCTTAGGCTGTTCCAATCAAAAAATTCCAGATAAATATAATCACTTTCAGAGGCTCTTTGCTCCCCACGTTAAGCTTAGTTTCTGGACTTAGACTGCTTGTATATCTATATATCTCGCACCGGCAGAAGCTCGAAAAAATCTGGCATAATTCGTCGGGAACTGGATACAATTTCGTTTTGCATTGCTGAACATTTCTAGAAATTGATAGTTACCTAGATATTTTGCAAAAAACCAAAAAAAAGGATACTGGATGAGGGCCAGTCGCTGCCAATGGTATGGGGTTTTTGAATATGTTCCCAAAGGAATGTCAATAGAAAATTTTTCTCAGTTCTCAAAACTATGAGATTTTTCATTGTTATCTGATGATTTTGATAGTAGATTGACTAGGCTATTTCCCGTCGACAAAATTCTGAATTATGTTCGTGCATTGGGCCTCTTATAAGACGTTGTTATATACGTTGTCCGTGAAATTCATGTTCAGCAACTCAAAAAGATACTGACAGAGAATCTGCAACACCCAAGAAGGAGCTGTTAAAATTTTAAATTTTTTTTGGTAAAACATAGATAGTACAGCAAGGAGTAAATGATTAGAATTTTGAGAAAAAAACGAAGGGTTTACAATTTTTTTATTAAAGTTGGTAATAATGTGTTTGTCCACCGCAGTTATCTATACACTGCCCAACACGTCTTGGCATTGTTGCAAGAAGATAGTCTATTTCTTCTTGAGGGATACTATCCTAAGTTATCTCTACTTTATGTTTCAGGGCCGCCAAAGTCCGTATGGGCTGGGGTAAATTTCAAAGCCTTCTACCCATTATGTTTCGAACATGCTATATGGGAGAAAGATCGGGGGATCTAGGCGACCATGGCAAAAGATTCACATGGGTAGCTTCAAAAAAGTTCAAACTAACTCTGACAACATGAGGTCGAGCATTATCTAGCTATCATATTGGATTCTCGAGCCGATTGAGGTAAGGAAGAACTATTTCTTGAAGGTAACGCAGCGCTGTCATGTTACCTCGAGTAAAGATGACCTACTTGTATGTGCAATAGCACCCCATACCATAACGCCTACTGTCCGGTCTACATGACGCTTAACATCAATATGAGTGTCACGTCTTTCTCCCCAACGTCGTCTAACCCTTCTTAGGCCATCATGTGCACCCACGCAGAATCGTGATCCATCATGAAAGACGACCTGATGCCATTCCACATTCCAATGTTGCCGTTCTTCGCACCACTGTAATCGTCGCGGGCGATGTTCAACCTTAAGAGGTAACACAAGATGGGGTCGATAATGCTGCAGTCCAAAAGACCTTATACGGCGGTAAACAGTTCGGGCAGTTACAGGATGGCCTTGTTCTCCAAACCACTCATCAGCCAAAGATCGAGTTGTCGCAAATCGATCTTTAATGGTCATAAGTCTCAGACATCGATCTTGAACTTCATTTTGCCCCTTCGACGTCTGTGCCTACTCTTCTTCGATTCTGGGCATTATCAAACCAAGCTTGACAACTTCTCATAACAGTAGTTGGATTTCTGTTCGTACGGTTAGCGATTTCTCGAAATGACAACCCCGCCCTCTGTAGAGTAATAATTCGACCTCTTTCAAATTCACTTAGCTGGCGATAAATTCCGCCTACACGTGCTCTAGGCTTTTTATCAACTGAACAGCGACTTTGGATCTCCTCGAACAGCTGGTTTGTTGTGAAATTTAAAAAATTTGCGATAAATGACTACAGTATTAAAGTAACCAAACATGTTTACATGAAAAAACCTTCACGATTTTTTTCTCCAAATTTTAATCATTTACTCCTTGCTATAATATCCATGTTTTACCAAAAAAAAATAAAATAAAATTTAAACAGCTCCTTCTGGGTGTTACAGTTTCTTTGTCTCTTTCTCAGTTAGTATACAGTGGGCGTCAAATTTTCTCAGAAGAAAATTATTGGGCAAAAAAATCCCGAAACAGGTCAATTTTCGTTTCACTTTTACCAAATTCATCAACATCAACCCTCTAAACTTTTTGAACAGGGGAAGTAGGTCATGTAATACTTTTTTGGCGAGGTATCTTCTTCACAGGCGTGCAGAAATTTTCAAGAAAAAAAATTTTTTTTTTTTGAAAAATCATTACTTCAAAGAGGTTTTCAGTATGTGCACTTTGTCTTGGCTCATTTACTTTGAGACGATGGTACCTGATGAAATTTGTCTCCGAATGAAAGTCGACCATTGCAGTTTTGCCCATGCACAACTTTCAACCCCTACGGACCCTTTAATGGAGAAAAAAATTTTTCTCGTGAGGGGGTTGAAGGTTGTGCATGAACAAAACTGTATTGGTCGATTTTCATTCGGTGACAAATTTCATCAGGTACCATCGTCTCAAAGTAAATGAGCCAAGACAAAGTGCACATACTGAAAACATCTTTGAACTAAGCAATTTCTTCAAAAAAAAAAAAAATTTTCTTGAAAATTTCTGCACGCCTGTAAAGATACAAAGACGTTGTCGATAAAGGACCACATGACCCATGTTCCCTATTCAAAAAGTTTAGAGGGATGATGAGGATGGCACAGGGTGCAACAAAAATCCTTCAAAAATGCATAAAAATTTGGTAAAAGTGAAACAAAAATTGACCTGTTTCAGGATTTTGTTGCAAATATTTTTCTTCTGAGAAAACGAATCTGTTCCATAATTTCGACGCGCACTGTATATGAAATTCATCGGTTTAACTGTTTCCGTATACAATAATTCATATTTTTTTGAACAACTAAAAAACTGAAATACGGTGCTGAATTACCGTATCCCCTTTCTCCACCTTCCAGACTCGATTCCATTATACTTTTCTGGAGCAGTTAATCTAAGGTATAAGTATAAAACTTATGCAAACGAGTCTGCCGCGTGGTTTTACAAGAAACGTAATTTCGTAGGGGACGCCCTGCTCTCACGCAACGTCGCGCTAGGTGACGCAAATTAAGACGCCTGTCATTTACATATTCGCGGGGGTATGACGACTATTGAGATCAGGAAGACGTTAGCGGGGACCCGGAAAAATTAAATCGATACAAGGCGGAGAATTTTTTGAACGAATCACTCCATTATGTGGACTCTTCGAATTTTTTTTTATCTTTGCCTAAGAAATGGCTCAGGTGAGTGATTGGGGATAAATGAATAGAATAAATAGAAGTTATTATGAATTTTATGCAGACATCGAAAGAGCGCCTTCTCACAAGGGTATCGATATGAACGAACTTCACGAAAAAATTTTATGAAACGACAATGGACGTTTTTCCTATATCGCCGTTCTAAGAGAACATCGACCCAACTGTAAATTGTTCAGGAGGATTGAAGAAAGATTCAGATTCATCAGAATTGTTAAATATACCATTTCAATTTGAAAAAAAATATATCAGATTTTGCAAATAGGTCTATGTTATTTCATTTGGATGAAAATTAAAAAGAGCATTTGCGTCATTGTTAATATTTTATGATTACCAAAAATATTTGTATTGTATAATTGTATTCAGACTGAAACATTTTCTCTACACAACTTTTGTCTGTAGACAGATCTGCTGTTGTAGAAATGCTACGCTCAATTTGACTTGAATATATTTTGCTGATGTCTGTCTTGTCAGGGATTTCGCAAGAGTAGATTCTGTAGTTGAATAAGAGCTATCAACTTCACAGAGTTTCAAAATTTCACTTGTTTTTGTATTTATAATGTAATTGTAAATATTGAATATTTGAAATTTTTTTTCAAACTGTTCTAATGACACGATCATCACGAAATTTCGTACAAAGCTGTCCATAAGCAATTTCAAACTAACTCGCAAGTTTCATCATGATCAAATGTGTATTTTTTTGAGTTAACCCAAAAAAACAATGATATCGAGAAAAAAACCACGTAATTGGACATATTTTTTTCTAAAATCTCCGAAAATAATAACCGTATCGAATTGAAATTCGACACACTACTGTGGAATATAAAGTTTTAAATCCAAGTGAATTTGTTTTTGAATATGATAAATCGTCCAACAAAAAATTAAAATTTGCTGACACCACGATCTCAACAGAATATCGTGACAGGTTGGGTGTCATTATGCTTCAACTTACTGCCAAGTTTCAATACAATCGCTTCAGTAGTTCCTGATATATTAGAAAATAACTTCAAAATTTCAAATGGCTATAACTCCAAAACCATTTCACCGATTTTGCCCGCTAACGAACTTAACCGTCGCATTTCGAAATGCAACCTACCCTGAAAATTATGTGAGCAAATCTCCGGGTTATGGAGAAACATAAACACAATTTTTATTTGAGTCGTTGTTGCATGAAAATGAGGAGAATCAATTGCATTTATTTGGAGCAAAATGAGCTCAAAGTACAATTTGTTCTCTGTTACACAACAAAAATGAGCATGTTGCAGTTATATACAGCAGGAAAGACACAACATACTATCAAGCCTTCATCGTCTCAATAGAACGAAACCCTCGAAACAATAAATAAACACAAAATGCACTCACGCGGTTGTGTCTCCAAATTTTCTTAAGCCGCGTACAGACACGGGAGCAGAGCTGCTCATGAGCAGCTCGCGAAAAAATAGACACAGCGAGGCAGCCTTGAGCGAGATTTGAGGCCAAGTCGTGCCGCAGTGGCTCGCGAGCCCCTTCCCAGTAGCCCGTACAGCAGCGTAGTAAAACAGACGTTTATTATTTTACGAGAATTCATATGTATCAACGTGTTCTGATATGACGAATGAGAATAATGCTAAATATAAAAATTATTTAATGGGCATGATTGGGGAATCTAGGTTTTCATGGTATGTGGTTGGAAATACGGAAAATTGATAAATGATTGAATTATTCCATAGGAATATTGTACATTATAAGCTTATTCAGAATGATTTGACAACGAAATATATATACACATTGTGAACCAACCAGAAAAGTCAAGAACAGAATTCGTTCAACCCTTTGATTATTCAAAGTAACTGATGTGGCCCCACGAAGCTCATGCTGAATGGAAAAGTAACATAGTTATATTATTCAAAATGCACTTATCCATACTCTCTCACAACTGTTTCAATTTTCATAGTGCCCTGACGCTTTTTTCAAAGGCTAAAATAAATTTAACTCTCTATACCATCAGAAAAATAAATTGCAACTACAGTTGCTTTTCCCTGTTTATTTCGTTAACTCTAAGTTTTTACGGCACAAATTTCGAATCATCTAGGGTTAATATCAATATAGACTCAAAGTAGGTACTACCTTGATGAATACGCTTATATCAAAATACTAGAGACAAATCTGCCGAAACATTTCATTACAGTTGCATTCCAAAAAAAACGAGCTTACCATTATATACCTAAAGATATTTTTCATCTGATAAACAACCTCGAAGTAATTATTATTATTTTCAATATGTATAACTCTGCGAGAATCGTTAGTTTTTTGTCTCTGATTATAGATTATTGACAGAATGAAAAGTAACGAATTATGCATTATATCTATTCTTTCAGTGAGAATTATTCTGAAAAATATCCTATACGATTCAATCCACAAAATATATCTCACGGCTCGATCCGCATTTTTATTAAAATTCTATTTCATTAGAACTATTCCATACAAACGATACGCCTATGAATAACATCAAGACGGATAGCGTCACGAAACGCAGCTGTGTGCTCTTCAACATCGTAAAAACATTCCAACGCTACTTGTTTACCGTCCAAATTGAGCCTGAGGAATCCTTTTGCCTCGCCGTAAAAACCGACATCGGATGGATCGAGTTTAGCGGCTCGCGCACCGCTCTGCTCCCGCTCAAAAAACCGTCTACACTTGCGAGGCAGCCCAATTAACTTGCCTCACAAGCCGCTCAGCTCGCGTGTCTGTATGCGGCTTTAGATTAGTACCGCAGGTGGCAACTAGCACATAGGCCAGTGTTGCACTGAACATGCGCAGTCAATCACGAGAGCTTTAACGCAACCAATACAGGTGTATTCGAGAATACGCAACACCAAGTCAATATAGACGCAACTACCATCGCCGAAGCGTGTAACTACAATTACGCCTTTGTTGTAGCGCATAGAGGAGGTTTTTTCAAAAATTTGCAATAACGTCGATGTTCTTGCGGAAAGGTGATATGGCTAGGGCCGACTTTTTTCTTATTTCTAAAGTCGAGTAACCACGTAAAGGATCCTCGTTTAAGAATTAGAATACACAAAAAAAGAATTCACGGAGAGAACTGTTATCGATTCCTGAAAATATATTCAAAAATGTTCTCGCTGACGAATAAGTATTGGTATATGAATTTGAAAAAGCCATTTTGTTTACGTAGACAGTTGGGAGATAGATAATATAAAATCTTCTCAATGAATACTCAATTGATTTTCATCTTCCCATCCTTACGCGCTTGTTTTGGAGTAAAGCGCGTTATCGTTCAGTCCATGAGTTTTAATTTTTGAATATTTCACTGAAAGTGGTCTTTTGAAGATTATCATTTTTTAAGTTCTTTCTGGGTTTTCACTCGCAATATTCGAAAAACCCAAAGAAAAACTAAAAAAATACACGAAATCCACCCGAAACAAGCTTTAATCGATACTTTTAACTATTATGTTGGACTCCATAGAGAAGTTCGTTGAAGGGCTGAATCAACCCAATGTTTTCAGTGCTGAGATTTTGTTTTCTCTATTGCTTCGATTGAATGGGAATTCCAGAGTAAATTCCTAAAATTTCGTGAGGATTATATAACCGGAATATTTCTTTGAAAATATTTTAAAATCCTTCCTTATCTCAAAAACTATCAGCTATATGCTGCTGAAATGTTTTGTCTTCATGATGTTCATCTTTTAAACGAGTTGTATGAAAAGTCAGCATCAATGCTGTTTCACGAGAAAAGAAAATTGAGTTTTCCTCTTTTTTCATCCTGAAAGTATTCATTGAATTCGAAAAAAAGACCTTGAGCTCTACATCATACAGCACTCTACAAAAATGACAAATTTTTTCAGGATCAAACTCGGCCACTGCTTCTAAAATGCTGATGAACAACTTTGTATAAAATTTTGTGATAATCATGTTAGTAGAAGAACAATTCGAAAAAAACAAATTTTGTTTTTTTTTCGAATATTCTGTATAAACATTCAAGCTGTAATTTTTCAATCAATTATTGAATTTCAATTCTATGTTCTATGCATTTTTGGACATATTGGAAAAAATTTGAATGTTTATATCTGCGTAGTTTTTGGTTTGAATTTACCCATTCACGAATTTGACCTCCGCAACTGAACGCGCTCTACAAATATCGAGCCTCTATTTGGATTCCCATTGTGTTTACAATTGGCCTTGAGGCTGACCGTAAACACAATGATTTCCGAAAAAAACTTCTCGATTTTTGCAGAGCAGGTTTGGAATTCAATTGGGTACATTAAATCCACCGAATGATTTCGTGATGCTATTCTACCAATATATAATTTTTATGCAAAATTTCGTGAGGAAATGTTTTCGACTCTGAATAAGAGCGTGAAAGCTCTTGGCTTCAAGTCAGAGACCTATTTTTGAAGAGGGTTTTACTAGACTCTCATCATTCAAGATTTCTTGTCTTGTTTCGTTTTGATTTCGAGATGAGATCGAGAAAATACTTCGAAATTTTTTAGAGATCGAGAAATCATTTCGAGATGTCTCGATTTCGATGAAAAATGTGCTGCAAATGAAAAAAAAATAAGTCAGAAAAGATAAAATAAAACTCTTAAAAGCAGGTGGGGTCAGGAGCATTTAGGCGCTGGTTCAAATTCTAGCTATTAGATCAACACGAAATTTTGCGCGTTGATATTCTTCTCCTGATTAGGAAGTTTCAATGTGATTACATCTCTGTACTTCTTGAGATATTTCGGAAATAATGTTTAAGATTTGTGCCAATTTCGTTGAAATCTAGTCAATATTCTCGGAGAAAAAACACTCGTCCAAAGTACTCTGCACTCGGAGTTAAGTATTCGCGAGTTGCTCCTGGGAGATGGCGTGCTGTATTTAGTTATACTGCTGTGTTCCATCTGACAGGTGATAAGTGTCTGGATTCTTATTCTGCGGTTTTAACAAGAAAGGGGGGTCTAAAGATCAGTAAAAACTGTGAACAACTATAACCATTTTTTTAGATCCCGCTTCTTCGGTGTAGATGTGCTGATGTTAGTTGATTATTCTTTATTTTATGCTGATACTCGGTGGTTTTTTCGTTTTACGTGACTTTTATTCCATAGCATATAGCCTCTGTATTTCAATGACTTTCGTTTATAGAAAAAATGTGATATACCCTGTGTTTTGGTGAAAACTTTGGCCTCGTGTGATAAGTTATAACCTATACATTGCATTTTTTAATATAATTCAGTTTTTATTCTCGAGAGTCTCGAATCGAGATCGAGAAATTGTCTTCCAGAAGGACATCGAGACGAGAGTTTGTTTATTATTATTATCGACGATGGAAGTGAGACGAGAAAGTGCCTTCGAGATTTCTTGTCTCGATGAAACCCTACTGAATTTGAAATTCAGAATATTTATTTCCATACGCACAATCGCAAACCATGAAAGTAATACCCAACGTCGAAATTTTGACTCCTTGCAGGTTGCTCAAGATATCTTGTATTGCAAACACCCTATTATGTGACGCCTCCTCTCAGCGAGGAGCCTCCGACAGGCGTCTCGGCACCCCCAAGGAGATAAGAACGCCTGTCATCTCCACATTCTCCCTTTATATAGAACAATATTAAAGAAATCGTGTCGATCATAATTTTTATTGAAAAGAAAAGGGAGCTCCTTTGTGGGTGTCAAATATGTCTTCTTTTATGAAAAGATATCAAATACATGGGGAATATACAGGCTGCGATGAGTGTTGCAAAATAAAGTGAACGATTTTATTGGGAATTTTTCGAAAGTTCCCACAACCAATCAAATTTGTCAATGTGACTTATGGAATAGTTCCACTCAATCACATCAACATCACACTGGATATTTCCCTCATGCATAGAACTTCTTCTGACAAGAAAGCAATTATCGAAAAATATCAGCGGTAATTGCAATGCAGAGCGAAAATTGCATCGTGAAATCATTCTGTTGCCTGAACAACACAAACAATAAAAATAGATGAGTTGAAAGTGTCAAGAAATGTCGCGTTCAGGTGAATGCCCATTACAATTGATTGATGACATTTTTGGGCGCATGTTCTAAGGGAACAGCGTGCTATCGTTTTGTACAAATGTCTGTAGTTTTCGAATTTTGAGTCAGAAATTATCTCAATCGACTAGGTTGGACTCACTGATAACGAATCCAGTGTCAAAATCGATTCTGTCCGGCCGGCCGGCTGTAACCACGATTACGGGCGTACGGAGGATTCTGTCGACTTGAAAATTTCAGGTTAGGTTGGATTTCGCAATGCGGAAGTGAAGTTCGTTAGGGGGAAAAATCAGTCGAACAGTTTCGGAGTTATAGCCATTTGAAATTTTGAGGTTATTTCCCTGATATGTCGAGAACTACTGAAGCGATTGGATTGAAATTTGGCAGATGGTTTGACCATAGGGATTCGCAACTTTTCGCGGAAGTTTGTTGAGAGCATGCTGTCAGTAAATTCAAGTAAAAAAAATTTTTCGAAATTTCTTTCAAAAAATTTTTTTTCGGAAACTATTCATTATATTCGGAAAAAAATTCTGTTCTGGCCTTGGGCTTCATATTTCGCAGTAGTGTACTAAATTTCTACTCGATTCGTTCATAAGTTATGGAGATATTGGAAAAAAATATGTCAAGTTTCCGGTTTTTTTCTTGAGTATCGTTTTTTTCGGAATTACTCGAAAAATACTGACGAAATTATGATGAAACTTAGCAGTTAGTTCTAAAATGCTGATGGACAACTCAATGCGAGATTTCGTAGCGATCGTATCATTAGAACATCGAAAAAAAAATTTCAAATTCTTTTTCCAAATATTCAATATTCTGTGATCTTCTGATCATATTAATCTCATGAAATGCTGTATGAATCTTCGACCTGTCATTTTTCGATAAATTGTTGGATTTCAATTCGATCTGATCTGTATTTTCGGAAATATTGGGGAAATAAAATTTTGAATGGGTATATCTGCAGAATCATTGGGTGGATTTCAGCCATTCACGAATTAGGGCTTCGTAATTGAGGTCCAAACCTACTCTACAAATATCGAATTTCTAAACTGTTTCTTTCGGAAGTTATTGTGTTTACTTTCGGCTGTTAGGCACACAATAACTTCAAGGAAGAAACTCGATATTTGTAGAGTAGATTTGTGGCTCAATTACGAAGGTCGAATTCAAAATTTTATGATTTCCATATTTCCGACAATACAAATAAGATCAATTTGAAATCCAGTACTTTATAGAAAAACCTAGAAAAGCAATGCCGTGAAGGCAGCAACTTTTGCGCGCATGATCAAATTTGCCTAAAAAGCTGGTTTCTCCAATGAACATGCGTGCAAAAGCCTTCACGGCAGTGCTTTTCTAGGTTTCTTTAACATTCGAAGGAGCATTCGACTTTCAACCTGTTTTTACAGAAACATTATTTGAAAATTACTAAAATCATATCCCTATCCGGTCATCGTAGGATTGGAGAGTATAAATGCGAAATTTTATACAACTACTTGCAACGTGATTAGAATAAGAACAAATGGCAAACTAATCGCAAGGGACTAAAACAGAACCTGCAACAAAATTCTTTGGTCAGAAGTACAGGTGGTCAATTTTCGGTGTATTTTTTTCGAACTATAACGACTAAAATTTGTAAATACGAAATAACTATTCAAGACAAGTCAAAATCTGAAAAGAAAGTTCCTCATTATTTTTTCTTTGATTTAGTCTTCTTTCTACGGCTCTCCACCCAAAATCCAACGAAGAATTCGAACCGGAAGTCATATAAAAACATTATTCACCATATAGTTGATAGCAAACAAACTTAAGAATCAATATCCAATATTTCAAACCGACATCTTGATGAATAAATGTTTTTGGAGGTGAACCTCTATATGTATAATACTGATTCTTGAAAATCCTAGCAAAGCACTAATGTGAAGTCAGCTGTTTTTGCGCACTTGTTCAGTTTCGTTGCCAAAGCTGCGTTTGGGAGGAAGGTCAATACGAGAGAAAATGACATAAATTTTTTCGAATGTGATAATTAGCTTCAAAAAATTTTTTTTTCATTTACCGACAGCACGAATCCAACAAAATTCTACAAAAGTTGGGTGTTCTTATGCTCCAACTAATTGTCAAGTTTGAATCCAATGTCTTCAGTAGTTTTCGAAATATCAGGGCAATAACCTCAAAATTTAAAATACGAATAACCACGAAATTGTTTGGCCGCTTTTTCCCATTAACGAATTTTACCGTCACATTTTGAGGTGCAACCTACCACGAAAGTTTAAATTCGAAAAAATTCTCCCTTCGCCCATAATTAATTGTGCCTAGGAACGGACGGACGGCCTGACGGATACAATTGATTTTGACACCGGAATCGTCATCAGCGAGTCCAACCTAGTCATCATAGACTATTGTCGGCTGAAAATTTGAAAAAATTACAGACATTTGGACAAAACGACAGCAGGCTGTTCCCCTAGAATATGCACACAAAAATAAAATTTTCAATTTTTCTTTACTTTATTAATATTACTTGATCAATTCTGTAGTTTCTACTACAAGTTGAAAGCTGAAGTATTTTTGAAATGCCTGAGAAATTCAACAAGTGATCTTCGTTATTCGCCGTAGTGAATATTTGAGTGATAAAATGTCTGCTTTAGAGGTAACTGGAATCGTATATTTATTTTGAGTTTTACATTCCATGTGTGTTTCAATAGGAATAAAGGATATTATTGAATAATTACATTACTAAAAACACACTTAGGATATGGTGAGAAATAATTCTTCATGAGCTTTGCAACGAGATCAAAAAAACACAAAACATGTGAACGGATTGAATAGAATTATTAGTTTGTAATCACAAAAAAATTGGCAGAATTAAATAAATTTCAGCTAACGAATTTCTGCGTGTTTCTTTTGAGTAGTTGGTTGAAAAAATTATTAATTTTATTCCAGAATATAGCCCAACCAATAAATGGGTCAGATTGATTTTGTCCACTGTTTTTCCAATGTTTTCAACATTATAGTATTTTAATTTTTTACCTTATGTCTTCCATGAAACAAATGTTTCTTTCAGCTATGAGAATATAACATTATATCTTGTTAATGGTATTGACTGTAAATATAATATTACTCGTTCTTATATTATAAACATAGTTATCCTGAAACTTTTCTTATATAGAAGAGAGAAGCCAAAACAAAAAATTAGTTCAATTATCCGATGCAAACAGAAGCTCACAAAAATCTCAGTCATGTTTTCTTCGGAGTTAACCACATCTTTTATCGATCTTTACTATGAAACACATCGAAAGCGTTCAACAAGCTCAAAACCTGTCTCTCATCTTACAAACCGAGGCGTATTCCCATAATTGCATCACTCCCAACCTAAACTACTCACTTTATTGATACTTTAACTATCCAGAATGCTCAGGTAAACCACTGTGAACATTAAACTTCCATTGCCGAAAATAAAAAAGTTCCACTTCATCGACACTCTTGCCGAATGAGAAATTCCAAGAACTACTACCGACATTATGTCTCGGAGAAAAACTCAGTTGTGATAAAAAAAAACCTGTTTTATTGTTTTAGGACTCGCTAATATATGCCTAATTAGGCATCTTCTTTTATATTTTTTCAGGACTAATGCATAAAAGTCCATCGTCTTGATGTAGGTGTTCTCTGCCTCTCTCGAGATCGTGTTTTAGATATCTCAACACCATCTAGAGGCAATGATATATCGCGCCCATCGAGAAACAACAAAAATATCTAAACTCTATAGGAGCAGTGGAACACTGCAGTTCAGTGGAATTGTCTACTTCGTTTATGCACGTTCAACAATGTTCTTCGATAACACAGGAATTTCATACAGACTGCATAGAATTAATTATTTTACTCTTCATTTTCAACAATTTCCTACAATGTTGGTTTCTTCCGAAATTTGTTTATTATGTAGCCAAAGAACTATGCTTATTGTAGAAAACTATATCAGATCGATCATTTCGCCCCTCAAATAAGACATTTTGATAGTTTTGTGATTTCGGAATGAAATCACAAAGCGGCAAAATAATCCGTTCAATGTTTTGGATAGGGATTTTTTGAAAACAAAACTTGCAACAAAGTATAATAAATTACACACCTTCTCTTCTCGAATAAATATTTTCATATAATTTACAGGAATGATATTATTTGATGTAGGTCTCAACCGATATCTTAGAATTTTTGTCACATACAGCCTTCATGACCATAATTAATGTTTCTTCTACTTACTGTTCTGGGAGTCGTGAGAGAGTTTTCTGAAATAATACATAGTAAAAACTCAGGAAAGCACTGTCATGAAGGCAGCAGCCTTTGCGTGCATGTCCAATGGAGATGACCGCTTTGGCCACGAATTTGAACATGCGCACAAGAGCTGCTGCCTACATGGTAGTACTTTTCTAGGTTTTTTTCGATAAATTACTGGATTTCAATTCGATCTAATCTGTATTTTTGGAAGTATTGGGAATTCAAATTTTGAATGGTTATATCTACGGAATCATTGGGCGGATTTTACCCATTCACGAATTTGACCTTCGTTATTGAGCCCCAAACTACAGATATCGATTTTCTAAATCGTTTCCTCTGGGAGTTATTTACAGTCGGCCTAACTACCGACTGATTTGAATTTTTTTTTTTCAAAGGTCAATTTCAAATTTTTTTCAGATTGTTGTAATGCCGTGATCATCAGGTAATTATGCACGAAGTTTTTCATCAGCATTCCCAAACTTGCTGTCAAGCTTCATCATGATAGAGAAAGTATTTCCTGAGTAATTCCGGAAAGAAATAATGATATATTGAAAAAACCACGAAATTGGACATATTTTTTCAAAATGCTTCGAAAATAAGGACTCTATATAACTGAAATTCGGTACACTGCTGTGAAATAAAAAGCTCAAGGCAAATATTATGAACAGTTTCCGAGAAAAATATTTTTTTCAAAATTTACTGATTGCACGTTCTCAACAAAATTTCGCAAATAGTTGCAAGTCCTAACGCTCAAACTAACAACTAAGTTTCAGTTCAATCGCTTCAGTAGTTCTCGATATATAAGAGAAATAACGTCAAAACTTCAAATGGCTGTAACTCCGAAATCATTCGACCGATTTCGCCCATTTACGAACTAAACCTCCGCATTTTGAAATGCAACCAACCCTGATATTTTTAAGTGAATCCCCAGAATATTTGGCAATTGTCCTAAGAATTTCATGGAAATCAAGTCAGCAATATTTTATTGGTTTGAAATGGAACTGACAATTTCAAGAGGAAAATTTCAAAGCAATAAAGATCCGTAGGGAATGTTTCGATTTTTTAATTAGTGAGGTATGAGATCCTTCAAAAACGCGGATGTGAGAGTAATTCTGAGTGTAATTTCTCACTCTTAGTGATAACATTTTTTCAGTATCATCAAAATTGTCAACAACTAAATACGCGTTGGCCTCCTGCCAAAATTTTATTCTTCTCGATTTTTCCATATAGAGGACATAGAATAAAATAAGGAAAGTAATGACGTGAGGCCAGGAACTTTAAAGCGCCTGTTCAAATTCGTTGTTGAAGCGGTCACCTATTTACATATTGACCCCACCAAACTCAGCTGCATTTGGAAATATTGAAAAATAACATTTTGGATGGGTACGCTTATCTACAGAATCATAAGGCGAATTCCACGAGTTTACAAATTCGACTTTCCTTCGATAAAACCTGAAACCTACTCTCCAAATACACTGAACGAAAAACGTACGTGAATATAATCATATTCAACCTTAGGATAATGTATTTGGACATTAATTTTCAGCCGATGCTCGAGTTCATTGATATAATGTCCTGTTGGTGATTAGTTGATGTTCGAGTGATTGTATCAATCCCCCAAGAGCATTGAATTCATCGCCAGAATTCAAGGACCGTTCACATTGTATCAATGACCAAGGACATTAATACCAGGTCACAAGTACATCGATCCATCAACACCAGTCCTTATATCGATGATTTCAGGGCATTGTATCAATGACCAAGGACATTAATACCAGGTCACGAGTACATCGATCCATCAACAGCAGTCCTTATATTGAATATTTCAGAGCATCGAATATATGAATATCGGTCCTTGTATCAATGCATTTCGGACATCAACTAATCAATTTTAGCCATTTATATATTGTATCTGATATTTTAGAGGGATATATTTTGCTATTTTTATTCCACTGATATCGGACTGTTGCTCTATCTGCTTTTTTTTTCATTTATATTTATGAGTTCATAGGTTCATACTTGAATTCTTTTTGCATCTAATAATAACGGTGAAGTTGCATCAAAATAATTGAAGAAAATATAGATCAGATTATATAGAAAAATACTTTTCATTGAACAATCTTTATGGGGAACTTCAGTAGTGTTCAGAGTAAGGAAAATAATAATAAAACGATTGATATGATCTGGAAAATTTATTCAGCATTGGAGAGGAATTCACTTAAAACATGGGTTTTCGGAAATGAGTTCTCGGATTTGAGCGCAAAAAAAAGATTTTCAATAAACGACCATACCATCATACATTCTGAAGGATAGCTCAAATTGAAGAGATAAAAAATTTTTAAACACACTTCCACTGCTCTTACAATATTGAAAAACTTGTATCGTATACCGTCGAAATATGTGTACACTTCTTGAATTTGGGTGATATCGTCACCAATGGCATACACGAAGGGTTGGATCGATTGTTTTTTCGAATTTAAGAAGTGTATCCATTGTTCGACTTCTTGTATCGATCTTCCGACATACAGGAAGGCACTTTGGGAGTCACGAATTGTAAATTTCGTTGTTGAGTTCCTTCCTGTGTTGTCCTGTTTTACAGTCTTGGATGTTGGTTCAAAATACCCATGCAGTGCCCACAAGACTGCTGCATCTCGTCCATCTAGAAATAAACATAAATTACCATCTTGTATAAAAACGAAGCTCTTTCAAGATGATCAAATGTGTATGAAATTCATTTATAACTCTTAGTTAATCTTAGTTGTTCGCCGCTTTAAATTAAATGAAAAAAACACCAATCAACTTCGCTTTACTTCCTGTTTACAATATTTGGCGATCTTCTATTCATAGATACTTGAAGGTTTCCAGTTTGATTAGTAGAACCTGCAATGAAGGAAATAATATATGTTTTTAATTCTCATGTCATGTCAGTGAATGCAGATGATATTAAACCAACAAATGCATGAATAAGTTCTTCAAATTTCAAGAGTCCATAGCAGCAAGGACTACCATATTTCGATAAATAACTTTGACCTATATGTAAAACGAAACCGTATGATGTATCTTAAGCTTGGTATAATGTAGAACTAATTTTTTCCGCAAATAAATTCGTTAGAAATTAATCTGCAAAGCTGGCGAAAGTTTTTATCTAAAATCAATTGAATGAAACATCGGTATGAAAACTAGAATACAGAAAAGATTCTATTCATTAAGTCGAAAAATCATTTTCATACATAATTTGTACTCACCTTTTAAAATTCTCCGTTCCCAAAACACAAGATGTCGTCAACTTGAAGCACGAACCAAAAACTATCGTGAAATGCATACACTTGCTGCACTTTTCGACTAGACAAATGAAACTAGACAAAGCTGCTCGCGAAATAACCCTTCGGTGGCTATCGCTTCTAGTCGCGTCAATCAATTGATGAACTCGGTGATTGTTATAAGGTTCGCATACATCAACTGATGCACACGGTGATTGTTATAAGGTTATAATATAAGGTTACATCAATTGATAAACACGATGATTGTAATAAGGAATCAGGACATCGGGTGATGACCTAAAGCATTGATAATATAACTCCAGGGCATGAATCAATTACGCTGATACATTGATGTGATGTATACATAGCATGGATCCATTACAATAGGCATTGACACAAGGTTTCGTGATGATCAGCCGTGCCTTGTATTGATCACTTCCTGGACGTAAATTCAATGTAATTTTTACATTGTCCTGAGGCGAATAACATCAAATGGATGTACTTTATCATCAGTACAATGTACTGAATACATTATAATAATGTCCTAGCGTTCATTATATCGATCACAATATTGATTAATCAATCACTGAAGTACATTATATTGATCAACTTCTGACATTGTCGCAATGAAAAATACATCATAGTAATGTCCAAACGGTCAATCACTTGGGGTGATTGATATCAGGCTCAGTATTTTTCTCTGTGTATCAAGTGTATAAGTCGTTTCTTTCCGAATTGATTGTTTTGACGGCCGGCCTAGACGCTGATAGTGAACAAAATAACTTCCGGAAGAATTTACTTAGGGACTTGAAAATTGTAGAGTGGGTTTGGGGATTAATTACGCTGGATTCGTGAATGGGTGGAACGCACCCAACATTCTGCAGATATACAATTCCATTCAAAATTTCATTTTTCCAATATTCCTGATCATGTCGGTACTTCTGGAGATATGGAGGAAATAGCCTGAAAATTTCAAATAACGAGAATTGAGATATTTTTTCCATTATTTCTCCGGAAGTAAATATCGACTTCAAGGTGTGTGCCAAATTATATCGGAAAAGGGTGAATAATTTCAGAAAAGAAAAATTTCAAAAGAAATTCGGAGATGTTTCGAATGATTTTTTCTTAAATTTCATAGAACGAAAAACGTACTTGAATACAATCAAATTCAGCCTTACGACAATGTATTTGGACATTAATTTTCAGCCGATGCTCGATTCCATTGATATATCCTTTTGGTCATTGTTTGATGTTCTAGTGATTGTATCAATCTCCCAAGAGCATTAAATTCATCAACAGCATTTGATAACCGTTAACATTGTATCAATTATCAACGACATTAATACCCGGCCACGAGTACATCGATACATCAACAGCAGTCCTTATATTGATGGTCCCAGCGCATTGAATTCAGGCTTATTGGTCATTGTGTCAATGTATTTTGGACATCAACTAATCATTTTCAGCGCATCATTCAATGCTTAGGTACATCAACGTGATGCCAAAAAACATCAACCTAAAGGCGTGCTATAGTGGTTGTGTTTTGGATTTAAACCAAAAACTACTTTGTTTTTTTTCAATAAAACAATATTGAAGGAAATAATGCCTCAATATATACATATATAAATATATTTGTGTTGAACGAAATTTTGTACAATTGGGTTAGATTAGTATTTTTCATCAATATCTTTCAGATTTATGAAATATTTTTATATTTTGAGTCGAATCTATTATCTTTTGGAGATTGTGTTTTTTTGATTCCATTGATGTCTCATCTATACTTTTATATTTCTGTTTGCGAGTATATAGGGTCATATACATAGTTTCATTCCTTTTTGTATCGAATTTTGATGGTAAAGAAGCATACCTGCATAATAATAATCAAGAAAGAATAGATCAGATTATAGAAAGTTCCTCATTGAACAAACTTTATTGGCAACATGATTTGTTCGAAGTCACTGAAATAATAATAAAACAATTGATATCATGTGAAAAATTTATTCAACTTTCGTTAAAAATTCACACAAATCATGGGTTCTAGAATATCAGTGTTAAAATTTGAAAGCAAAAAAATAATAAGTTTCAATGAATTACCGAAACAGCATACGCTCTGTAGGGTAGCTAAAATTGAAAATATAAAAAATGTTTAAAGAACATCTCCATCGCTCTGACAATATTGAAAAACTTATACCGTGGAATTATGTCTATACTTCTTGAATTTTCAGAATATCCCCACCAATGGCATAAATACAGGGTTTTATGGCTTTTTTTTGCGAGTTAAGAAACGGAATTCACTTTCACCACTTTCTGTGTTGGTCTTCCAAGGTAGGGAGAGGCACTCTCGAATTGTAAATTTCATGGTATAGGATCTTTCTGTATTGTATTTTTTATCAATCCTGAAGTGCCCATATGACTGCTACATTTTGTCTATCTAAAAATAAGCATTTTTACTGTCTCGTTTTAAAACAAAGCACTCCTGCAAGAGAATCAAATTTATATGAAATTCAAGTAGGACTTTCAGTTGATCTCAGAACTTATTCCACTTGGCTAGCTAAAAACAATCAAAAACTAAATTAAAAATTAAATTGAAAATATATAACAGAAAAGATTTCATCTATGACGTCAGGAAAACAAAATCATATTTATAGTATAAGTCTTACTCACTTTCTAAAATTCTCGTCAGAACTCATAGCACAAGTTGTGGTCAACTTCAAGCACAAAAGAAAATCTTCCCGATGTGCATCCGCTATACGACTAGACCAGAATTAAACATGATACAACTAGAAAAATAGTACGATGATTGTTTTGAGGTTCGCGTACCCACATCAATTGATGAACGCGGTGATTGTATTAAGGTTCGCGTACATCAACTGATGAACACGATGATTGTAATAAGGAATCAGGACATCGTTTGATGACCTAAAGCATTGATAATATAACTTCAGGGCATGAATCAATTACGCTGATACATTGATGTGATGTATGCATAGCATTTATCCATTACAATTGGCATTATCACAAGGTTTCGTGATGATCGCCCGTGCCTAGTATTGATCACTTCCAGGACTTTAATCCAATGTATTTTTTACATTGTCCTGAGGCAATTTTCCTTGAATTCATGTATTTCATCATCAGTACAATATAATAAATACATTATAATAAAGCCCTAGCGTTCATCATAACGATCAAAATAGTGATTGGTCAATCACTGAAGTTCATTGTTCAGATCAATTTTTGACATTGTCCCAATGCATAATACTAGTAATGTCCATACGGTTAGTCACCTGTGGTGATTGATATCAGGCACAGAATTATTTTCTGTGTATCCAAAAAATAGATCCTCACTAAAGGAGTATCAAATCGAAGTGAAATTTGGAATGCTGGTTTTTCATAACTTCAAGGTTTGTGCAGAATTTAATCGAAATATGTTCACTGATATCAGAAAAAAAATGTTTTCAACAAAATTCAGAAAGTTTCCGAATATTTTTTTTATTATTATTCAACAGGTAGATCCACACAAAATTTTGAAATAAATTGTGTTGGCATTTCTCTACTAATCACAAAATTTCAATATGATCGCATCAGTTCTTCATGAGGTATCAAGGAAATAATCTCAAAATTTCAAAAAACAAACGATATTTGACATATTTGTTTCCTTATATCCCCGGAAGGGGATGTAGCATAGAATTGAAATTTTAAAGGCTGTTGCTAAATATTGATTCTGCTATTGATTTGCTAAATTCCATCAAAACATGATCAATAATCTCAAAGAAAAAAACAATTAACAGAAACTTTGAACAGTTTTGACTAAATTTTTGTTTTAATTTGTAAGGAACCGACTCACACCAAGTTTTGTACTAAGTTGTACGTTGGCATTATCCAACTCACTACAAAATTCGAATCTGCTCACATCAAACGAAGCTCAAAATTTCAAATTAGTAGAACTTTTGGCCGATTTGACACAATGACGAACTCGACCAAGATATTCAGACTACGAAATGAACCTGATAATTACAGGACTAGCTCGTTTTTTTCGAAAGTTAGAGCACACACACACACACGGATTCTTCAACAGTGAGTGCAACCTAGTCGTTTAAGATCATTTTCGGCTCGAAATTACAGATATTGTAACGAAACGATAACGCGCTGTTCCCCAGAACAAGCGCCTCAAGTTCCTCAAGTTCAAATAAGGGCAGTAACTTGGAGTTAATTTCTATCCAAAACCACTTCTCAAAATTTCGATTCAGTGTATCATTTTTTCACTAATCATCAACAGCATTTTGGTAGAGCATAACAGTTTTCGGAAAAAAATAAGTATGACAAATGTGCCAATATTTTGGTCACTACTGTTTGTGCTCTTAATGTTTATTATATGGTAAGGTAACTAGATATCAGATTTTCTCGAATGAGTGCGCACCTACTGAATCACTGTCTCAACTTTATTGTGATTATTATGGGTGTAGTAAAAAATTATATTGTCTTGTGTTCGAGATAAAGTGTAAATTAAAACTGTCATACTTAACTGAACTGATTAGATTCGACAAGGTACAATAATATTTTAACGACTACCAACTGTCGTTTCCACTTTGTTTATGAATATCTCCAAGATAATTCGAATAAGCGAGTGGAAATTGTAGAAACATAAATCAACTTAAACTCAGCAATAACGGCTGCTACAGGGGGGGACAATGGACAACCTTCTTGATATCTTTACATAAAGTAAGATTTTCCTTCATGGAATCATTCTTTTCGAAGTGGCAATCAAAAATGACGAGCGTCTCGCGACAGTAAAATCTCCGCTGCCAAGGTCATATTTGCCAATTTTGAAATCGGACAGAACAGCTGATAACTTGACAATCTTGACAGGGTGGTGGCACAGCCGTCTTTAATGCACGGCTGTGGTGGTGGTAAGGAATATTCTTTCGATTCATAATGCATAATTCTTGAGTGATGAATTCTGATTTATATGGATATCCCAAAAATTATACAGTTTGGGATTTGATTAGTTTGTTAGATAATAACGATTTCTCAATAATCTTAATTCTTGCCTCTGTAACGCTATGCAAAAAAAAACTTTGTTATGATCATTCAATTTTTAAATGTTGAAGTTTTATCACTTATATTTTTATGAACTCTTCATTTCTGATTGAACTTCCAAATAAATAGTATGTCTTAATATATTCTGTATCTAGTTTTTGTCTGAAAATCAGTGATGAATCCAGAAATAATTGATTTCTCTGGAAGAGTCCTGTTTCATCAATGATTTGGTTCATTTAATTCACTGAATTGTAAAATGAGTTGATGAAGTATGGGTTATTACTCGAAAGGAATTAGGAACAGAAATTATATCAGGTAATCATATTTTAAACTGTTTATATTATAAACTTCAGGCAAAAAAGTAAAATTACGAATTGAAAAAACAAATATTTGATCATAAGTATCGATTGAAGCTTATATTGGGAGGATTTTGCATTCTTTTTTAGGTTTTTATTGGTTTTCACTCCCAACAACTGAAACAGAACTATTAATAATCAAATAATTTTTTTTTTCATGAAAAACGCACTTGCAGATTGCAGTATCAACTATTTGTCAAGGGCAGTTTCTTGCAGAAAAGATTGCCTAATGAACAACACAGGAACAACACAAACGGTAAAGAAAACGAACTGTGACGTTTCAGAGTACAAATCTGACTCTTTCATCAGACAAAGCAGAAAATTTCTAGAATTATTTTCTTTCGATTTGAGACTTTTGTCACATTGACAGTTTTGAAAAGACACAGCAACACAGATTTATTTGGTTTGAAAGGTTTTTAATTCTACCTACTTTTCAAGCAAATTGACCCTATTTGGCTGAATTCACTTAAAGAGGAGGTAGAATTAAAAAACTTTCAAACCAAATAAATCTGTGTTGCTGTGTCTTTTCAAAACTGTCAATGTGACAAAAGTCTCAAATCGAAAGAAAATAATTCTAGAAATTTTCTGCTTTGTCTGATGAAAGAGTCAGATTTGTACTCTGAAACGTCACAGTTCGTTTTCTTTACCGTTAGTATTGTTCCTGTATTGTTCATTAGGCAATTTTTTCTGCAAGTAACTGCCCTTGACAAATAGTTGATACTGCAATCCGCAAGGGCGTTTCAGATAGGGAGTGAAAACCCAAAAAACCTAAAGAAGTATTTTGCACAATCTCTATTCTCTTCAGTACACTGTCGGTCGCTGAACTGTACAGAATACAACCATAATCGATAATTGATCGAATATATGAACGGTAGAATATCAGGCAGGTCGAGGGATCAGCTCCCCACCATGTCCTCCTGATGAGCTTCTAGAAGTTTAGTCCTGTATTACACTTGGTAACAATGGTATTCACAAAAGGTTTCCTCCTCGCATTCGTTGACGAATGCCGACTTAAACTGTAACAACAATATATAATGTATTATTTATATTATTTATGTTTTATATTGGCTATAATGAGCGCTAGCTCCTGCGCCATTAATAAATAAATAAAAAAATAAAAAAACTTTAAAAATAAATATTTGATCATTTTCGAGGTAAGTAATCCAAAGTCGAGAAAGAGAAAAAAAATCCAACGCGTTCATTCAAACCCCAACATTATGTAGAAAGGAGTTGGTGAATGACCGATATTATGTCAATTTGGAATTAAAAAATTACTTGGGATTCATTGATATTGTTAATAATAATAAATAATAAACCACATCAGGAACAGGACTCTTAATTATTTATCTTACGGTGGAACGGTTACCTGAAAAATCATTTTCCAGCCAAGGGCTTGAACCCTAGACTCCCATTCGTGAAGAGCATGCTTTGCCAATTTTATTGGTAGTGGAACTTTTCATAGACCTCAAACCTTTTCCTTGCCCTTCATATTGTTGATAGCTAGAGCTATTTATTGTCAAAGACATGAAACATTTGTTTTCTTGAATTCCTTTTTTCCACTCAGAAAAGACTGCAAGTGCAAGGCAAAAATAGTAGAATTTTGAGATAATTGATAAAGCATATATAATCAGAATAATTCTATGGATCTCCAGCATTATTCAATAAATACCATCTTTACATAATATTCCTGGCATATTCAAATGGGAATATGGATCGGAAATTCTATGGATATTCGGAAAATAGGTATACATTCATGAAATAATGTACATCAAGGAAATACTCTAGGACTATCTGGTATTATACAGTGCGCGTCAAAATTATGGAACAAATTCATTTTCTCAGAAAAAAAAATATTTGGCAACAAAATCCTGAAAGAGGTCAATTTTTGTTTCACTTTTACCAAATTTTTATGCATTTTTGAAGGATTTTTGTTGCACCCTGTGCCATCCCTATCAACCCTCTAAATTTTTTGAATAGGGAAAGGGGGTCATGTGGTATTTTTGGGCAAGGTCTTTGTGTCTTCTTAACAGGCGTGCAGAAATTTTCAAGAAAAATTCTTTTTTCCTTGAAAAATTAGTACGTTCAAAGAGGTTTTCAGTATGTGCACTTTGTCATGGCTCATTTACTTTGATACGATGGTATCTGATGAAATTTGTCACCGAATGAAAGTCGACCATTTCAGTTTTGTCCATGTACAACTTTCAACCCTTACGAACCCTTTAATGGAGAAAAAAAAATTCCACGTGAGGGGGTTGAAAGTTGTGCATGAACAAAACTGTAATGATCGGCTTTCATTTGGTGACAAATTTCATCAGGTACCATCGTCTCAAAGTAAATGAGCCTTGACAAAGTGCACATACTGAAAACCTCTTTAAACTAACTAATTTTTCAAAAAAAAATTATTTTTTTCTCGAACATTTCTGAGCTCCGGTCGAATTCAGACTCAATAGTAGTGAAATGGAGAAACCGGGTATTAGTCACAGAAACCGAACGTTTCTGAAATTACCTACAGGACTAGTAGGAATTTAAAACCGATGTTCCAATCGTATTCTCTATTTTTGCGCGCAGATTCTGGGGAACAGCGTGCTATCGTTTTGTCCAAATGTCTGTAATTTTCGAATTTTTTTTCGAAAATAGTCTCAACGACTAGGTATGACTCACTGATGACGAATC
This sequence comes from Myrrha octodecimguttata, assembly GCA_958510865.1. Classification (NCBI taxonomy): domain Eukaryota; kingdom Metazoa; phylum Arthropoda; class Insecta; order Coleoptera; family Coccinellidae; genus Myrrha; species Myrrha octodecimguttata. The sequence goes on from OY294056.1 coordinate 35,823,516, forward strand.
ATACTTCCGTATCTTGCTTTTGACAGGAATACTGCATGATAGATAGTTTTCATGGAGGATTTATCCAGATATCTTGTCATTACTCCCAAAGATAACAGACTGAAGCTAAGCTGCATCTCTGTTTAGAAATATGTATCATGCTGGTTGATTCCCAAGAACTTTGTAAATGGAGTTAGTTCTTTCAAGGTTTAACTGTGAAACAGGTTTCGTAGTACTACTACATTTTCATACTGGATAATTTCAAGTTGTGCAACAAGCTATTTAAATGACTTCTGCAGGCTTATTTCTTGAGACTTTCGAAAAGTAGGGAATTCCATAGGTCCACCTATTCGTTTTACTGCCGGGTTATTCGAATACTTTTATTTTTTTTCGTATGAACTATAACAAAGTAACGGACTAGGTACTCTATCCATCATTTTTCAGTAAAATTCCAAAACACTCTATTTCTCATTTCCGCACAAGCAAATAGCTGAACTGAATCTTCCAACCATATTTATATATGTGAAATATTTCCAGTATAAACAGAGAAAAATGTTTCTTCAGCATTCGCCAGGTTTTTGGAATTATTCAAGTCACATAATATTTTCTCAAATTCATTATTTTCCCAGAAGTAAATTAACATTTTGAAAAAAACTAATTACTACGACCTCTATGTAGAGAGGACAACGTTGCATAATTATCTGACAGGAAAATGACTATAACCTAACATTTTCGAAATATACACGGTAAAATGTGTCAGAGTGTCATGGCAAACCGGGATAGTTAATAAAAGTGAATGGAGTACAAGTATAATTCTTATTCAATTTTTAATATTTTTTCTTCAGATATTGAAAACGAAGTCCTTAAAAAAACCTAAAATTACCAGAAAAGACTCCGACTACTCGTGACTGTTTTCTCGAAATTGTCGTCCGCACACTATTCGATTCACGAACGCGCCCAGCAGCACCATGGCGCTCCAAAAGACCCATGTGGGCGACCAAATACCTTCATGTTCACCTCCGAATTTCATTCACAAAAAGAGGAACAATCGTCCTGGCTTGTTGCCGTGGAAACCGGCTGTTGTAGATTTAATCGAGGAATATTCGTCTGGCCTTCTTGACGCCAGGGTCCATGTACGGTCCAATTATAACACCTCGACAACCCGATGAGCGCGATGGGCAGACCGACAACAAGGACCCAATAAAAGTTTATGTCTTCAGATAGAGTTTCGTAGTCGTAAATCGACTGAAAAAAGTCGAGAGGAAGAGATTCATCAAAGGTGGAGATAAGGACCAGCCCGTTTCGGGGTTGGTTTCGGCAAGGATCATATTTCGGTCGGACAAGAATGAAGTAGGCCAGACCATGATGCATCCAGGAGGCATTATTTGACGGAGGATGAATTCGGAAATACTTCGAGAGCACTGCTGTGCTATTAAAAGCTTTGACGTCATGTTTTAGAAAGACGGCGTACACAGAGAAAAAGGTTCTCTTAAATCAATTTGTAACCGCATTCGTTCAAGAGAATGGTATTCTTGAATAGGTCCAACCAAATATTAGTTTGATTTTTTGATGAAATACTCTTGAACCATGTGAACAATGATAATTGATTGAAGCGGAATCACGTTCGGTCCAAATGAGAAATCTAACAACAATTACTGGATATGTTTTCTATATATGTTCCATATTTTCATTCGGAAATACTATGGCTTTAATACGAATGTAAGATTTCTCATTTTTGTATTCGAAATACTTTTCTAGAAGATTTCAATTCCTTTCTTCAAGAGAATATAATATTCTTACGAAAAAGTTTTTTGGGAACAGGGTTTCGAAGATCAAAGAGCAGAAGTCTTTTGAAACAATTTGCTTGGTTACTACGTTTACTCTCGACCTCCAATCTAAAATGAAATTTTGTTGTCTGAAGTTCACGAATGTAGGTATACATGTGACAATGTTTGTGCATAACACACATGCATGTAGGCATGTACCCTCATATTTCAATTCAAACTTTGTTCTCGAGTTATCAAATTTATTCTTGAAACCAACCTTTTCTTCTTGACTTTCGAAACTCTGTTCCCAAAAAACTTCCTTGATATTGATAAGTAGTTCTCCATTTACACTAAACTCACAATGCACCATCAAAAACACAAACGCACTTGTTCACTATTCACTATGGCGGCCATGTCGTTGTTTCCTATCTAAATATCCATATGTTCTGCGATTCTACATTCCATACACGTCTTCAGCGCTAATACCGCTTATTGGTCAAGGGAGTCACGTGTACATGCTTTCGACAACAGAACACAATGAATAAGAAATGATATTCTTGATCCAAGAGAACTACGATTAGCTGAAATGGTTTTCTAAAGTAAAGAAAACGTATGTTTTGGTTCAACTAAATTCGATTCAAAAAATTCATGTGCACAGGCAAAAAACGGAATGAGTTGGAAAGAGAAGTATATTGTTCAAGTTGAAGTTATTATTCTTGGGGGAAGACTATTCAACCCAAGTGTATAATTTTTTAGTAATAATTTAGGAAGGACCACTCGATTCTCGAGAAGAGACAATGAACTGAATTGTATGAAGTGAGATTATAGGGCAATTGGAGATATGGGCGAAATTATGTGAACACGTGAATAAAGGCACGACTCACCTCAACAAACTATGGAGATTGTCGCGCTGGCCAGCGTAGTATAAGTCCGTTCTGCTCCACACTTTTCTTCCAAAAAAGAACACCAGCGGCGAAAATTAACTTAAGCGGTTTTCTTGACGAAGTTTTCTTATGCGGCGGAAAATGATGATTCTTTCTCCTACACATCTGCGGCGATACTGGTTGGTTCGTCCATGTGTCACACACAACGTCGCACCTTTATTCTTCAGATGCGCGAACAACAATAACAAAAAACCCACAAAAATAACAATCCCCAATCACCCTCCAAACAAACTGGAATATTTAAGAAAATAAAAAAAAAGAAGAATAAATGAACATTCTTTTCATATATACAAGGGTTTTGCATCTGAAACTTGTTCATTCCGGCCCACCAAAATGAGAATCATTTTCTAGTGGAAGTGGATGTAATTTCACTAAAGGGCGTTTAAAATCGCCATGACAAGTATGAATTTTCGCAACACGGGCTTGTCCATCAGGACCTTCATACAGTTCAACAATGCGACCTAGGCGCCATTCAAGTGGAGGGCAAGTATCGTCTTGAATCAAAACGAGAGTGCCTATGGAGGGTGCTAATCCTGTTCTCAACCATTTTTGTCTGACTTGAAGCGTATGAAGATATTCTTGTGACCATCTACGCCAAAAATCGCGCTGCAAACGTTGAACAAGATTCCAACGAGTTAGCCTATTTAATGGCTTGTTTGAAAAGTCTTCATCAGGCAGCGAAACTAGAGGGCCTTGAGTCAAAAAATGACCGGGAGTAAGTGCTTGAATATCATTGGGATCAGCTGAAAGCGGAGTTAACGGTCGCGAGTTCAGGATAGCCTCAATTTGGCATAGCACTGTGTTCAATTCCTCATAACTGAGTATTTGCGCTCCAATAGTCCGAACTAAATGAAGTTTGACGGATTTTATACCCGACTCCCATATACCACCGAAATGTGGTGCAGATGGAGGAATAAAATTCCAAGTGATAGCTTCTTGGCAAGAGGCTTTTTTTGCGAGGGTCGATAAAAGTTTATTAGATTTGACGAAATTAGTACCGTTATCAGAAAAAAGCTCTTTAACGTAACCTCGTCTAGCTATAAATCTACGAAGGGCAGCCAAAAAGGCCTCGGCTGTGAGATCAGAGACTAGCTCCAAGTGTATAGCTTTCGTAGCTAAGCAAACAAATAGGCAGATATAACCCTTTTGCGATCTGACTCCTCTATGCTTACTAAGAGTTAAGGATATAGCGCCACTGAAATCTACTCCACTGAAAACAAAAGGTTTCTGTGGACTAACACGATAAGAAGGTAATGAACCCATCAGGGGCTCATAATGGCGTGGTTTTACTTGGAAACAACGAACACATCGAGAAACTACGTTTTTAATTAGTTTCTTGCCTGCTATTATCCAAAAGACATCAGTAACTAAATATTGAAGGGTCTGAACTCCTACATGTAGGTATTTTTTGTGCAAATACTCAACATACCGTACAGCGAGTAAGCTATCACGTGACATGAGAATGGGATGCTTCTTATTGTATGAAATAGATGCTTGTTGAATTCTACCTCCTACTCTCAGAAGTCCATCTGGATCAAGGAAAACATTTAACTTTCGTAATTTTTTATTGGCATTGATTTGAGAAATTATTTCTGTAAAATATTTTTGTTGTTCATGTTTAGCCAAACATTTCAAAGCATTCCAAAGATCTGAAGAATCAATATTAGATTTTTTTCTATCGTCCTTAGGTAGCTTACAATTTCTTAAAAAGCGTAAAATGGAGGCCAAGATATATTCCGTTTGATAGAAATCGGATTTATTTTCAAGGAGGTTATCTAAGAAATTATGTGACGAATCAGTCGCGATTAAGGTAACTTGTTTTCTCTTTTCATTTTCTAAAATTCCTGATTTATCTGAACTACTAGACGGCATAGTTGGCCATTTGTCGCATGACTGCATTAGAAATGCAGGTCCGGCCCACCACAACGCATGATTGAGAAGTTCATTAGGTGAACAACCCCTACTCGCGACATCTGCTGAATTCAAAAATGAAGGTACGTAGTACCAGTGCGATGCGTTAATTTTATCCTGAATGAAAGCAATTCTGTTGGCTATAAATGGTTTCCATTTACTTGGATGTGATTTAATCCAGTGCAAGACAATTTGAGCATCAGAAAATGCGTATATATTATTTATTTGGATTCTTGTTTCTAAACATGTCGAAGTATATTTCAAAACATCAGCTAATAAAGAAGCGGCGAGGACTTCAATCCTAGGAATGGTCAAAACTTTCTTAAGAGGAGCTATACGGCTTTTAGCAATTAGAAAAGAGATATGGTATTCACTACCCTTCAATACTCTTAAATAAATAACGCATGCGTAGCCCTTTTGACTACCGTCACAAAATCCGCATAAATCTATAGAATCAGCATTGGTTAAATCGATATGCCTAGACAATTTGAAATTTTGCAAACATTGAAATTCCATTCGGTAAAGGTCCCACTGCCGTATAATTTCAGGAGTAGGAGTTTGGTCCCATTCCAGACCCAACATCCAAATTTGTTGGATCAAAAATTTAAGCGTGAAGGTGATAGGCGTGAGATAACCATGGGGATCATAACAGCGAGCCAAAAGAGATAAAAGGTTTCGTTTGGTACAGTTATCTTGAATACTAATAATTTTAAATCTGAGTTCGTCACTAGAAGGGTGCCAGCAGAGACCTAAAACTTTGGCGACATCATCTGAATCAAGAGCAAATATGTGAGGATTAACCAGAGAAGGATCTAAATGCGACAAAACTTCTGCTTTATTGCTGCTCCATTTATGGAGATGAAAACCTGCTTTTTTCATAAGATCTGTAAGTTGTTTTTACAACTCGATAGCTGCGTCGACTGACACACATGACGTGGTGACGTCATCAATATAAGTGTCCTGAAGAATAACCTGTGCGGCAGAGGAAAATTTTGTCTTTCTATTTCGGCTAAATGCTTCAGAGTGCGTAAAGCAAGATAGGGTGAGCAATTAATGCCGTACGTAACTGTGAGTAATTTATAAACCGATATTTTATCAGATGGATTGAAGCGCCACAATATTTTTTGATATGTCTGATGTTCAGGAGTAACCATAATACCCCGATACATTTTTTGTATATCGCAAATAAGAGCTACAGGATGGAGACGGAAGTTGAGCAAAATTTGAACAATGTCCTTTTGTAATTTAGGACCTGGCAATAAAATGTCATTGAGCGATAAATGCGTTGCAGGATCTGGTACACTAGCGTTAAAAACTACACGCAATTTGGTGGTTACAGCGTCATTTTTCACCACTGCAAAATGGGGAATATAATAACTATCGAAATCCTGTTCATCATCAACGACAAGTTCCATGTGACCCAAATCCAAATATTCTTGCATGAATTTAGAATATTCTGAATACATTTCAGGATTTTTCAACAGTCGTTTTTCTAATGACAAAAATCTACTGAGCGCCACATGTCGAATATTTGGAAAAAGTGGTGATCTGGAAACACCGTTGCGAAATGGCAATGAGACCGTATATACTCCGTCTTCATTTCGAAACACCGTTTTCATGAAATAATCTTCCCAAATTTCGTCCTCCGGACTCATCAGATTTTTTTGCGGTACTGAATCCACATCCCAGAATTTGGAAATTAGATTTGAGAGCAACTGGTTTTCAGTATGACAGAAAAACGAATTTACAGAATTCAATGTTTTGGTGTGATTGCTCATAGGACCCATAATTATGTAACCGAAAACTGTATTTAAAGCGACAGGATGCCCTGAATCGGAACTGATAATTTTTTCACCCTTTATAATTTGCGGAAACAAGTCCATACCAATGAGTAAATGTACCGGTGAGGGTTGAAAAAAACCGGGATCTGCCAATTGAATGTTTTTGATGAAATGCCAATTTTCAATATCAATTTCTTCAGTTGGTAATTCAGGACACACCTTTTGAAGAATAGTGGCTTGAGTAGTAACGAAAATATCAGGTTGATAAATATTACAAATTTTTATGAAAACGGATCCTAGGTTGGATGATAAATTTTTTCCACCTACACCCTGTATAAAAGTTTGGGTAGGTCGTTTAGGGAATCCTAAGCGTTGCGCAAGTTTCTGACTACAAAATGTAGTTTGAGAACCGCAATCTAAAACTGCTTTAACAGATTGAAAATTACCGCGGACATCCTGTACAGGGTGATTCATTAAGGGTGGCCACCGGCCGTATCTCGGGAACCGTTCATCCTATAACTTCCGGAAAAAAATTCTAATGACAAAATTGGCCCCTAGAAAATGATTGAAAATATTTTCAAGTTCATAGTTCCCCACTAGAGGGCGCAATCTATCACTTGTAAAGTATAATCTCATTTTTTACGAAATATTCTCCAGCTAACAGTGGTAAAAAATAATGAAATAAGAAAAAACTCCTCCTATTCAACAACTTTAGTTCGAGTTATTTTTCTATATTTCCTTTTTTTTAGTGATGGGATGGAAAAACTTTTCTTCACAAAAAAAACACTCTTACTTCTGTATGCGTGAACCGATTTTCACGTAGTTTGATTTTATTCGAAGGCCATTAAAAGCAGATCACACAAAAATATGACAACAAAATACAGGGTGATCCAATTAAAAACTACAGGGTGTTTTATGTCACTTCACCCTATTTGCGCGTTTTACTGGAGAATTTCAAATGCAATGCTATGATTCTAACCGACTGAGAATAAGCTTAACATTATCACCTATTGACTTGTTAAAACCGCAGACAAATACCTTCAGTCATTCCGAAGATATTAACATTTTTGTAAATTTTGATAAGTGTCGATCAACCCTGTGAGCTTGAAACAACAAGGAAGTGACTTTAGTCGTCATGACAACGCAGCAAAATACTAAACACACATGAAATAACAATAATACGATAAAATGAAACAAAAATTAGCAACAACGAAAATATTCGAACAAAAAACAACGCTTATACCTAATCATTTCAAATATTCAAAATGTCTACCATTTTTTTCTATTCATAAACTAAGTCTTTCTTTAGTTGATACTGGTCACAGTTTCAGCTGCCTGTCGAAATCTATTTTTCATATCCTCACTTGTAGTTGGGGGTGTTCGGAAAACTAAGTCTTCATTCTCCCCCAAAAATAAAATCTAATACTGTGAGGTCGAGTGATCTTGCTGGAAAAATACTCCCTCGTCCAATCCACCTCTTTGAGAAGACGGTATCTTATTCCCTAACATTAGCAGCATAATGCGCCAGGCTACCATCTTGTTGATACCACATATCTAACCTGATTTGAATAGCAATATCTTCTAAAAGATTTCGACAATTTTCCTTTGAAATTTCAAGCACCTTTGTCCAGTTAAGATACTATCGAAGAAAAATGGTCCGAAAACTGTTCCATCAAAAATTCCGCACCACACGTAAACACTTCAGCGATTCTGATTATTGACTTATCTTTGCCAATATGGATTGTTAGATGATCAGTAGTGGCTGTTGTGTAAATTTATTTTACCATTGCTAGAAAAAGTAGCCTCGTCAGTCCATAATATTCTATGAAGTGAGTTAGGTTCGCCGTTAAGCATTCGTTTCAACCAATTGCAAAAGTCCTGTCGTCTCTTTCAATTCTTGGTGCAAGACAACATGATACGGATGCAGTTTATGGTCCTTTAGTATCCTTTGAACTAGCGAATAATTCGATCCCAAATCACTTGCAATTTTTTGGATGCTTAAATGTAATTCAGCATAAACATAAGCCAAAACTTTTATGATATTATCCTCATTACGGCTTCTACGTTTTCCATTTGTTCTCCCAACATATTGAACCTTCCAAGTTTGTCGCAGTCTTCGTGTCAATATTTTGAATACTTTTCTGGAATGACGACGTCTTTCAGGATATCGTATCGGGTATTCCCTTTCAGCTATTGCATTTTCTAAACATTCAGCATAAACATTAAGCATATCATATGCTTCTCCTTTTGAATAATGGGGCCTCATAAACTAGTAGTTTGCAATCGACCTAAATAAATTTTGCAGCTATAGAAACCGAGAATAAACAGTAACGCCAAAGCTTACTGGATATAGATCAGCTTGTTTTGTGAGTGGCATACATTTTTGATAAGTTTTTTCTTTCATTTGATTGTTTAGCTGATGAAATAACTCAATTCCTCCTGAATTTCACAGGGTTGATCAACACTTATCAAAATTTACAAAAATGTTAATATCTTCGGAATGACCGGAGATATCTGTCTGCGGTTTTAACAGGTCAATAGGTAATAATGCTTAGCTTATTCTCAGTTGGTTAGAATCATAGCATCACATTTGAAATTCTCCAGTAAAACGCGAAAATAGGGTGAAGTAACATAAAACAGCCTGTAGTTTTTAATTGGATCACCCGGTATGTTGTTGTCATATTTTTCTGTGATCTGCTTTTAATGGCCTTTGGATGAAATCAAATTTCGTAAAAATCGGTTCACGCATACAGAAGTCAGAGTGTTTTTTTTGTGAAGAAAAGTTTTTCCATCCCATCACTAAGAAAAAGGAAATATAGAAAAATTACTGAAACAAAAGTTGTTGAATAGGAAGAGTATTTTCTTATTTTATTATTCTTTACCACTGTTAGCTGGAGAATATTTCGTAAAAAATGAGATTATATTTTACAAGTGATAGATTGCGCCCTCTAGTGGGTAACTACGAACTTGAAAATATTTTTAATCATTTTCTAGGGGCTGATTTTGTCATTAGAATTTTTTTCCGGAAGTTATAGGATGAACGGTTTCCGAGATACGGCCGGTGGCCACCCTTAATGAATCACCCTGTATATTCACCAAAATTGTGGATAATAACACAACTTGAGATTGAGCTGAAGTGAATCCACATTGAGTGAAAGTTTGTGTCGAACCTTGTTCAGGCGTTGGCATAGTATTAGAAGAATTAAATTTTGAACTTCGAGGGGCCGCAGAAGATGACTGATCTTGAGCATGTGAATAAGAAGGTTGCAGGTTATGCGTATGATTATTATTGTTAGCGTTTTGGCGGACGAAGTGTATTAACGTATGATGACGCTTATTTCCAGGGCAATGACGACAAAAATTCGAACTTTGACAATTACTTGTGTCATGTTTATTACTGAGACAATTGAGATAAAGTTGTCGATTTTTAGCAATTTCGTAACGTTCACGAGCGGGCTTATTTTTGAAAGCGGTGCATATATAAATTGAATGAGATCCTTTACAATAGACACAAGCGTCTTGTGTACGAATATCAGCTCGAGGAGACTGGGCTCCAAGAAATGTTTTAGTTCTTATTGATTGAGAGTTCTTAGCTAGAAAACTTGTTTTGGAGCCACTACATTTATTTCTTGAATGAAGGGAATACAGGGAATGACATTGAGTCTCTAGAAAATCATAAATTTTTTCATAAGTTGGCATTACGTTAGCTTTTTGATTAGCGAGTTCGAAGCGCGATAATAAAACATCAGGTAATTTATCAAGAAGAATATTGGCTAGCGGAAAACACCAAAATTGAGTGTTATAATTGAGTCGTTTAAGAGCTTCTAAATTTTCAGAAAAAACGTCCAGGAGCGAACGTAACAATTCTGGATCATCATTTTTTATAGGTGGGAAACTGACTATGTTTCGCCAATAGGTTTGAGCAGTTAAGCGGGGATTATCATATCGTTTATGAAGAGTATCATAAGCAACTTGATAATTTGCGTCAGTAATAGGTAAATGTTTCACAACATTTAGCGGCGTTCCTTTCAAATAGGAAAGGAGTAAATTGAATTTAGCGTGCGTGGGAATAGCAGGGTTGTTATGAACAGAACTGTTATACATATCTATAAATGTGGAAAATTTAGTGATATCTCCATCGAACTCTACTAAGCGTAACTTAGGCATTAAAGAAGCAATAAAGCGATCTGAATCTGCGGAAACTTGAGGAGTAGTCAATTGAGGTTCGTCTTTACACTCAAACAGTTTGGCAGCTATTTCTTGAATCTCGTAGTATAGATCTTCGAACGCTTGATAAGCTTGAACTTCTTCGTTCAGCCTTTCAGGAATTTGCGCTTGTGACTCGATAATCTGAGTTTGATAAATGATGTATGCTTCTTTTATTTCAGAAATATCCAAAATTTTAGCTTGAAATATCGGCCTCTTTGAAACATCTTGATCACACAATTTAGCTAGCTGATGAAGACTTGTCATACGATTAAGTTGAAGACAGCGAAGAGCTTCTACCCTTTTCAGAGCTGTACTCATTATAATTCGATTTGAAAAATCGAAACAACAAATAAATGATATCCAACACAAGATTCAACTAGTGACACTTCTTTTGTAAACAAACCGAAGTATGAAAACGGACAAACTGAAATATCGTGTTGTCAGGCAGCAAAGACGCAGGAACAATAATTGGAGTTGCGCGAATCTTGTTTGGAATAAGTGAAACGAAAGGAACAAGTTTCGATGCTTCGATAATGACCGTATGTTATGTCTCCCTACAATATGCAAGAAATTGAAATAATTTTATCGAAAAAATTCAAATTGAATTCTGTGTTCAAAAATACATCAATTAATTTCTGGTTTATTCGGCTCGAATTCGGACCAATGTATAATTTTTTAGTAATAATTTAGGAAGGACCACTCGATTCTCGAGAAGAGACAATGAACTGAATTGTATGAAGTGAGATTATAGGGCAATTGGAGATATGGGCGAAATTATGTGAACACGTGAATAAAGGCACGACTCACCTCAACAAACTATGGAGATTGTCGCGCTGGCCAGCGTAGTATAAGTCCGTTCTGCTCCACACTTTTCTTCCAAAAAAGAACACCAGCGGCGAAAATTAACTTAAGCGGTTTTCTTGACGAAGTTTTCTTATGCGGCGGAAAATGATGATTCTTTCTCCTACACATCTGCGGCGATACTGGTTGGTTCGTCCATGTGTCACACACAACGTCGCACCTTTATTCTTCAGATGCGCGAACAACAATAACAAAAAACCCACAAAAATAACAATCCCCAATCACCCTCCAAACAAACTGGAATATTTAAGAAAATAAAAAAAAGAAGAATAAATGAACATTCTTTTCATATATACAAGGGTTTTGCATCTGAAACTTGTTCACCAAGAATATTTTATATTGGAATGAAGAGATCCTTTTTCTCTGTGTATTGGGACCATTGGAAACGAACCAAAAATCTACCAATTGATAGATTTATTGTGTGAATTTACACATTTAATCTGTCTGTCTGTCTGTAAATTCTGTGCTTGATTTCAGTTCATTTTCAACCCAACCATCGAATGCAAACCTTAATCAACGAGTTGATCGGACGTCAAAAGTTTTGTGAAACCGACGGTAAATCTCTCAATTGATAGATTTCATTCTGTAAATTTAAAAGGCCTGTTACACTATCCAATTTCAAGGACCCGTCTATTGGGTGTTACTTATTTCATTGCCGTATTATCCGGCACCTTCCTGAATGTACGCTCTCGGAAATGCTATGATAATGCCCTAAATGCCAGGTGGTAGGGAATTAGACAGATCAGATCTACTCGATCACTCTAGATCAGGACTTTAGCTTGCGCTTCCTTACTACACTACCTGGTCCCTCAGAGTAACAAACAACATAGAGGTAGCATACGTCATATTTAGAAGGCGAATGCTGTCAGCAACATGGGATAGAAAATTTGACACTCTGACCGCAATCAAAACAATCTTGTTAACAAACCAGTTACCAACATGTGATACGATATTTCCCTCAATACACGGGATTCTCCACAAACAACACACTTCTTACGCCCCATAGTGAATCAAAGTATTGTAATAATTCGAAAAATATTGAAGTAAACAGCTAGAAATAACCAAAAACTCGTTAGAAACTCACCAAACTAACGAATGACAGATTGACCGGCGGTATACTGTTAATGCGGCATCGTTACCGAAGCTTGGATTTCAGCAGGTAGATACTGAAAAGGGTAAGTATTCTTCTTGCCACAAATTCGAAACTGAAGAAAAATATCTATCGTGAAATGTTCAAATGTCCATATTTAACCGAGAATTACTAAAATTAATATTTTTTATTTCATTTAATATACAATTACTATAAGATAATATCATTGCGCACTTCCAAATATATCACAATCTGACTACGTCGATAAAAGCATGTTGCGGACACCCAAAAACTGCGTACAGCTCTATGTTGTTTGTTACTCTGAGCATGGTCCCTGCCTCTAGGACTTAAATACTGAATAGTGTAATAGGCCTTAAAACATTAAGGCCGGTACATTCATATTCGAATGAATTTCCACTATCTGACAAATAACAATCTGTCAAGTAATTGTATCGGCATTTGCAATATGGAGAATAGCTTATTTCAGTACTTTCAGTTGAAATTATCTGACAAATGACAATTCATGATTTAAGCAATAGTATGCTCATCTGTGATCGTATTTACCAATGATGACGTCACCTTTTCCATTAAAATTCAAAGCACAGAATTTATATTTCCTTGTATTTTAATCTTGCTGGCGTCACTTTTTTTTCAGATGAGCACACCATGTTTTTCACATCATGTAACAATTCCATGAATATCGCTTCAGACCATAGATTTCCAACTACGTCTGAGATAGACACTTCCATAAGTGAGAAGTGCCAAATTACAAATATTAGGAAAATAGTACAGTTGTCTCACAATTCCTATCTTTAAGACAAGAATGGAACTAATTCAGTTTTTTCATAACAACTGTCAAATAAAATAAAACTGATTTAATATCTTTATCGACATCGAACGTTAGCTACTTCTTCCCAGGTGCAATTATTTGATCATTCCGGTAGAAACAGAATCATGCTGATTTAATTTCTGAAGAGGATCTTTGGTGAGTTCAGCTGGTCGTAAAGGAATAACTATTTTGGAAAGTAAAAGAAAATTGATGAGAAGTTTTCAGAGAGGGTAATTTTTTTCGTCATTCAGTATAAGGTTTTTTATTCGATTTTATCAAATAATAAACCAAAATGGGATCAGAGGTGCCTTTGAAAATTCGGAACAATAACCTGGAGACTCATTTAAGAGTTATTTGCGGAAATGCTTTTTATTGTCGATTTTACATGTGGTTAGTTCAATACATATGATTGGAGAATACTTATATTTCGATTTTTCAAAAAGTCTCGAAAATAATGATGCAAAATAATTTTTAATTTTGTCATTTCTTCAAAAATCCCCAAACTGATCTTAAACGATATTTCTGTCATTCTGTTCAATCTAGGAGAGTTTTGGTTTGGGAATAAATGTGGAGTATGACAAAAAGATTTATGGCATAGCATCGTTCAGTTGCTGGGACATCATCCCTATTTCCTAGTTTTGTTATCTCATTTTCAAAGAAGCAGGGATTTCGAACATTACTTGAATTCTGATACATTAGTGTATTCTCTCGTACCATCCAATTCAATTCTGAAGATTTGTTCCAATTTTTTGCGGAATTCATCATCATTTCATATGTGGCAGACTTCTGCTTTTGAGTAAAGCACTTCAATGTTCAATCAGGAATTATGGTGTATATTGAATCAATATCAGGATCATTCAGTGGCTCGAATGTAATTCATATTCAGATCCAGTATATTCAGAAAAGCACAATTCAAATTATCTATAGTCGATACAATACATACAAAAGTGTCCTACTGACATTTGTATCTGCCAAATAAATACCTAACCTGGCGTGAGGAAGCTTGAGGCTATATGCTAGTGCATATTGCTCCTGAGAGAGCCTAAGAAAAATGGCAATGATAACGATTACCTTAACGATTTAAACGCTAGAATTAATGTTTCTTAAGTTTTCTTCATTTGTGCTTAAAAGGTGCTTCACAGAAATTATAGTTTCCCGAGCTTGTCATATAAGAAATTTGTAATTTTGGTAAAACTGAGACCTCTTGTATTCTTTAAAAACATTTCAAATGTTCAAAAGAAGGCCAACATATAGGTTCATATATTTTCATTTCGCACAGTAGAACTTGTAGGCATTCATATATCTCATATAGACACCTCATGAATCCAATCTATATCAAATATGTGTTGTATAATTTTCAGTAAATGCATACATCATGCTTTGACTCGCTTGTTCTGAGAAATAACAAGTTAACATGTCTGAAGTTTTCAAATTTCTTGACGGAAAACATCGAAAACTACAAGGACTCTATGTCAAATTCAATTCAGTCCGGCCGGAAGTCAATTTGCCACGATAACTGTCAAATGTAATGAGCTATCAACTCGAAATTTTCAGCGAAGGTTGCGGAACAAAATGCGGTAGCTGAGTTCATTAATGGGCACAATCGGCTAAATGATGTCGAATTTTCTATTCAACATGTTGAGGGTATTTTCTCGAATTCCTAAGACGTCGGTACCTATACTCCATTCACTTTTATAATGTAGCCCGGTTGGCCATGACATCGTGACAGATTTCACCGTGTATATTTTGAAAATGTTAGGTTATAGTCATTTTCCTGTCAGATAACTATGCAACGTTGTCCTCTCTACATAGAGGTCGTAGTAATTACTTATTTTTCAAATGTCAATCTACATTGATAAAGTAATGAATTTGAGAAAATTTTATTTGAATTCGATAATTCCAAAGACCTGGCGAATGTTGAAAAACTTTTGACTCTGTTAATACTGGAAATATTTTACGTATATAAACATGGTTGGAAGATTCAGTTATGCTTTTTTCTCGTACGGAAATCAAGAATCGAGTTTTTCAAAATAAAGTCTGTAATCAGTGTCATTTTGGGTGCTCCAATAGAAGGATATTTTTTGTCGTCTCTTTCACTTAAAATCTTCCTTATTGTGTTGATGTGCAGCTAAAAAATAAAGATCTATTCATATAAAATATAATTCCTTGGTTTTCACTCACATACGTCGAAAATGTTGGATAGCTTGTGTTGAATTATTGATTCCGAATTATCAGGGTTACTATCAGAAAAAGCCGATTTCACTTCTACATAGCACTTCCTGATACTTTGCCTCTGCTTCTTCAAAACTACCTTCGGCATTTTTATTAGTTTGCAAGCGTTATTATGCTGAGATTTAGAAATCTAGAATCGATTGATATTGATAATAGTAGAAATTGAAATTTGGCAACGTCTTTTGACATTGCCGATATTTCATGAGTGCCAACCTGCGTCAGTTTTAAGGGAAAAAACTTGATAAACCTAAATCATGGCCAACCGGGCTACATTATAAAAGTGAATGGAGTATATGTGATCCGATTGAAACTTTCATATTGGATGAAGAATATTGACAAGAATCTTCCTGCATCATTTCTTGTTAGAAAAAACAATTTTTGGCGACTCCATGTCGCCTTTGCATACTTTTCTTCTATAATTTTTGGACAAAGGATAACGCCAAGAGTGATCATTTCAAAGTGTGAATTATAATCTAGATGAAAAATGGAATTTTTTGTCTCCCAAATGGGGATCTAGTAACCTTAACTTCGAGGTAATGGGATATACTCTGGATTGTTTCTTCATAATTAATGAATAGATAACGATATGCTCTCATTATGTCTAGGTGGATAGTTAGGGTAAACCACTGATGAATAAAAAAATATATATTATTCAATGGCCATTGATTCATAGTTTCAAAAGCTGAACTGCCTTTAGGTTCTGAATCCAACTTAGCCATTGATTTGTTTTTGAATTCCGAATCAACCGAGCTCCATAAAAAAAACACTCTTCATTTGGAACCTACCATGAATTGGCAACCTCACATATGTTTTGATCCAAAATCTGCAAGAGTGCTAGTGTAGTCTCAAAAAATTTTTTTCTCCGAAACAATGCCCGATTGTGAACTATCAAAACTGAAACAACATTTTTCGAAATATTGGCCCGTTGACGCACGTTCGTTGCCGACAAGAACGAACTTAAAAATATTAAAACGGTGAAATCATGTAATTTCCGAAAGTGTGTCTCATTTCAAATCATAATAACTCCGGAACCCTTCCACCACCTTTGTCTGTTGACCAGCTCAATTGGTGCATTTGGATCGACGAAAATTCCAAGAAGGTAACTTTCTAGCCTAAGCCGGGTCCAGATGAGTTTAACCCGAACAGCAAATTTCAATAAAATTTGATAAACGATTCGACGAATAGTGTGGACGACACTCGAGCTCAGCCTCGAGTAATACATTCAAATGCATCGTTCGAGTCGAAATCCGAGTCTTGACGGATCAGAAAGGAAGCTGCCTCGAACCATAAAACTCCCTGTGATTTATTGCATACGCTGTTCGCATTACACTCATCTGGACCCGAATCTATGTAGTTTCGTTGTATACCAAGGATTGGAATTGAATTTGACCTTGAAATATTCAGTTAGTCG
Organism: Myrrha octodecimguttata; assembly: GCA_958510865.1. NCBI lineage: Eukaryota > Metazoa > Arthropoda > Insecta > Coleoptera > Coccinellidae > Myrrha > Myrrha octodecimguttata. The sequence goes on from OY294056.1 coordinate 35,840,529, forward strand.
CACCTATTCGTCTGAGAACTGTTTCGACTGAAAATTCAAAAATTACATACATTTGGGAAAAAAAAATTTATTTTTTGTGGACTGCTGTGAACTCAAGGCTTCCATGAGCAACGTCCGTACAAAATTTCATTCAGAACCAGTAGATTTAGCATATCTACTGACGCCCTGGACTTATTATTCCAACCGAAATTGTAACGAAGTGAGGACCACCATGCTTCATAGATAATCCAACAGAAATCCACAGATACGATTGATATCCCAACCAAGTACCAATAAAAACTCCTGCCCCTAATTAACTAAATGATTCATTCTTAACGATTTGTAAACTCATAAACTCAAGACGACCAGAGATGAAACCAACTAAACTTCCAGTGTTATCTCCTGCCGAAAATAAAACTTTACGATCTGTAAACACCACATATATCAAGGCAAAAAGAAGACCAATACTAGCCGTCCAGTGGTGGGGGAAATGTCGCTTTGAGCCCTCCGGTAAGCGATACAAAGCACGTTTAAACCGCTTCCACTGTATGTTACACCAATTAAAATAAGAACAAGGAAAAAACAAAAGGACGTTGACGTTGACGGCCGCAGACTGTCGCCAGCGCCGGGCGGCCATCTTGAAATCGGGCTCAGCTTGTTAACAGAATTTTTTTAGGAACTGGTTGCCGATACGACAGAGGAGTGGCCGGATGAATGGCTCCGCCTTTCTTCAGGTAACTTGATGATCGGACAAGGTAAGTGTACCTGTGACCGCGTGTTAAGGTTGTTTAGACGCCACCGGTAGGTAGGTATTGTGGCGGTCATGTTGCCGGCTATGTCATAGAAGAGTATCGAATTGCTGGTCTCTGAGGGAATTTCTATGACGGGGATGCGTTCCAGAAACGGTTCATCGATTTAATGATTCACGATTCGCAGAAAATCAAGTTGCATATATGCAGTGCATTTGATGCTTCACAAAGTAAAGGAGGAAGCAGGAGTTGGAATGTTAGCCTTCCAAAGCATACTGTTTCTCTCCGACCTCCGGGTGAAGAATATACTTTAATATGGAGTCAAACACTATCACTTATTCCACCCCATTTGCTTTGTGCATATTCAAAATACAATCAATGTAAGTGGATTTATTACAGCCATGACCTATTTATGGAAGGTTGAGAACTGACTGAAGAATTTATTCAAATAAATCCAAATTATATATTATGTACAGGAAAATGAGGTATTTTCATATTTCTCCCTAAATTTCATTTTCTACCAAACACAGTATATCACGAATTTCAAATATATAAAAATAAAACCTAGAAAAGCACTGCCGTGAAGGCAGCAGCTTTTGCGTGCATATTCAATGGAGATGACTGCTTTGACAACGAATTTGAACATGCTCGTAAAAGCTGCTGCTTTTTTAGGTTTCGGTCGATAAAGTACTAGAGTTCAATCCGGTCTGATCAGTATTTTCGGAAATATTGACAAAATAAAATTTTGATTGATTGGGCGGATTACTCGCGTGTATTATTTCGTGAATGGGTAAAATCTTTCCAATGATTCTGCAGATATACCCATTTGATATTTTATGTCCCCAATATTTGAAAAAATACAGATTAGATCGCATTGAAATCCAGATGTTCGTCGAAATATGACAGTTCGAAGGTCCACACCATGATTAAATTTGAATGAAAAAAGTGACGTCATCATTGGTGAATACTATCACAGATAAGCAGATGAGCACACCATGTTTTACTTACAGATGTAAATGTAAAGAACATTGTGTGCTCATCTGAAAAATGAGTGACGTCAGCAAGATTAAAATACGAAGAGTTGTATATTCTGTGCTTTGAATTTGCTTGTTAATTCAAAGCACAGAATATACAACTCTTTGTATTTTAATCTTGCTGACGTCACTCATTTTTAAGATGAGCACACCATGTTCTTTACATCATGGTCCACACCATGCTGTAAGTAAAACATGGTGTGCTCATCTGCTTATCTGTGATAGTATTCACCAATGATGACGTCACTTTTTCCATTCAAATTTAAGGCAATATATATTCTGTGCTTTGAATTTGGATGAAAAAAGTGTCGTCATCATTACTACCTCGGTAGCCTAGAGGGTGGAGACGTGTTCTAGGACGCTGAGGGTACCGGGTTCGAATTCCGACGTGGTCATGGATGTTGTGTTAAGTTTGTGGTGTAGGTAAATGTTTGTGTCTATAAATAAAAAGTCTCTAGTTGGTATGAATCAGAATGAATGTCAATGTATAAATGTGAAAAAATTGAAAGCTTGTCTAAATGGCCATAGTAGCCGAGGACATTTAAAGGAATGAATGAATGAATGAGTGACGTCATCATTGGTAAATACGATTACAGATGAGCAGATGACCACACGAAATTTCATGAGGATAGTATGATTAGAAGATCACAGAATATTGAATATTTGAGAAAAAAAAAAGTTGTAATTTTCTTTAAAATTATTCTAATGACACGATAATCACGAAAATTTGCAGAAAGTTGTTCATAAGCATTTTCAAATCAGCTGCCGAGTTTCATCATGATTGAATGAGTATTTTTCGAGATATTCCGGAAAAAACACTGCCGCGGAATATAAAGCTCAAATTATGACCAGAATTTTGTCCGAATGTAATGAGAAGTTTCTGAAAAAAAATTTTTCGAAAATAAATTTTGGAAAAATTTACTGACAGCACGATCCCAACAAAATTTCGCAAAAAGGCGCGAGTCCTTCTGCTCCAACCAACAGCCAAGTTTCAATTCAATCGTTCTAGTGGTTCTCGATATATCAGGGAAATAAACTCAAAAATTCAAACAGCTTCAACTCCGAAACTATTCGACCGATTTCAACCATTAACGAACTTAACCTTCGCATTCGAAAATGCAACTAATTCTGATATTTTCAAGTCAATATGATTCTCCGTACGCCCAATCGTGCTTACGGACGGACGGCCAGCCGGACGCCCGGACAGAATCGATTATGACACCGGATTCGTCATCAATGAGTTCAACCAAGTCGTTTGAGACCATATTCGGCTCAAAATTTGAAAATTATAGACATTTGGACAACACTATAGCACGCTGTTCCCCTAGCACATGAGCGCAAAAATGGAAGTTTGTGGTTCAAACCGAAAACCCGCCCAATATAGCACGCCTTCAGATATTTTCGGGCATCATTTTGGAAAGTGATTAGTTATGTCCAGAATACATTGACACAATGACCGATAGGCATATGTTCAATGTCCTAGGACCATCGATATAAGGACTCCTGTTGGCAAAACGATGTTTTTTTGACATGGTATTAATGTCTTTGGTCATTTATATAATGTTAACGCTTCTCAAATGCTGTTGATGAAATTAATACTCTAAGGGGATTGATACAATCACTCGAACATCAAACAATGACCAACAGGACATTACATGAATGGACTCGAGCATCGGCTGAAAATCATGTCCAAATACATTAGCTTAGAATTGAATTTGATTATATTCACGTACGTTTTTGGTTCAGTATAATTAATTCATTAGGGGTCCACAAAAAATCATTTTAACCGTCATAAGATTGTTCTTTTAGAAGCTGTAATAAACCTTGTGCAGCTTCGATTTCATCGGAAGAAGCACTATGTGAAAATAGTCAACAGATATCTATTTGTTGACTCAGTTTCAATTGGTCAACTCTACCTCTAGAACATTTACGTTGTGCAACAGCGAGATTTCTGAGGGGCATAGCTTCCCTTAAAAGTAATTTTCTCTGCTCGGATTAGCGACCTGTAAACAATTGTCCCCATGAATATGGTCTAATACCTATTTCTTCGGTAAAATGTAGGTAACATTCTGTCATGAATCTTGTTGGATTTTTTTACTAATTCGGAGTTGCAAGTTGCCTATCATTTTGTCTAAAATTCATCACTTTCAAGCCCGACTTCTTAAAGGAAGTCACTTTCAACAAACTCGAAATTTTTCACTGGCCGTGGAATCCCAGTGAAATCCCGAAACAAATGCCAAACTATTGAGTTTTTTGCCGATATGTTCATTTTTCGGACCATTCTGGTTGTGGCAATGTTGTTATTCGTATTGAGCCACCCAAAGGATATCAATTTGTCAATTTTCAAGACTAATAGGCAAATGGACCGCATTTTTCGATTGTATTCATGGTCATCAAATTCCTTCCAGCGGAGCAGACTCTGCTCATGAAGTCTTGACATGAAATTTCTTCAAGGAACCAAATTTCCATAACAGCCTCATAATGATCAAGAAGTGTCTACAACCTCATATTCACATCCGATCTAATAATCCTAGACACTTCTCGCATATGAAGAACTTCATCAAGCCGATCTCCTCGTCGACAATGCAATCAGCCCTCCTATAAAATTCATTTCTTGGCGCGATATTTTTCGCGGGCTCGGTTCAAATGAACCATTACTTCTTCCAACGCCTTGTATTGAATTATATTTCATCCTACACGTCATTTGAATGCGACGGACAAGTGATATCGCATTCTTGGCTCATCGTAAACTTTAAGTGCCGGGAGTTATTAGAACATGACCTTGGAGCAACGTTAATAAAGGATGTTTTGATGGTCTTTATAGGTCTGCAAATTGCGGGGTATTTCGGGTTGAATTTGATGAGTTTGTTATTGCTTTGTGATGATTTGTGTTATCTTGTTTATTAATATTGCTTTAATTTTTCACGAGGCATTCTAATATACTAACTGACGTCCGAAGTGTTACTTACACTCAGAAACGTCACTTTCGGAGACGAGATATTCTTACAAAACCAAACATTAAAGGATAATATTTCAAAAAAATTCTATCAACTTTTGACCGAAACAAAAATAATATTGTGTTTGACAACCTCTGAATATACTATTGTACCAAATAATTAATTAAGGGTGGCGACCCGAATTATATCGGAAACAGTTTATCCTAAGCATAAATAGGGTGAATAGACATTGGAACACCCAGTATATCGTTGTCATATGTTTATGAAATCTGCTTTTGATGGCCTTCGAAAGAAACCAAAGTACAAGAAAATCAATTCGAGCATACAGAAGTCAGAGTGTTTTTTCGAGAATCCTAGAAAAATGGCTGAAACAAAATTGTTGAATAGAAAGAGTAGTTTCTTATTTTATTATTCGTGCCCACTGTTAGTTGAAAAAATGCCGTGAAATGCATTTATATTTCACAAGTAATAGATTGCGCCCTCAAGTGGGGATCTACGAACTTGAAAATATAATTAATAATTTTTTAGGCGCTGATTCGGTCATAAGAATTTTTCCCGGAAGTAATAGAAAAAGCGGTTTTCGAGATAGGAACTGCCGGTCGCCACCCTTAATGAATCACGTGGTACAAGTCTGAACATCGATAAAACGATGTGGCAATGTCTGCTTGGGACAAATCGTTTCATAGTACTTCGGACCTCGTGAATTAATTTATCCAGGTTGTTGCAAATTGTACAGTCTTTTCCCCATAATAGCCCACACATGTCCGATTGAATTTAAATCCGTTGAATCGAATGGCCACGGCAAAACTTTAACGTCAGCTTCTTGAAAAAATCCCATAATTCGACGAGCAATATAGAGACGTGCGTGATCTTGCTGCAAAAAAACGTCTAGACAACCATTTGGATGAGGCAGTACAGTGGTTTGAAGGACATCGTCAACATAACTCACAGCTGTTATACTTCCTCGAACAGATTTGGTGATTGGCTATCATAGGTAGTAGTCTTGTTTTGGTTCCGAAATTCAGAACTGTCCTAGGATAGTTCTAGAATTGCGCAAAATCTATGCGCTATTGAAGCCCGATTCTGAACTATCCTGTTGAAAGTTGTGCATGAACAAAACTGTAATGGTCGACTTTCATTCGGTGACAAATTTCATCAGGTACCATCGTCTCAAAATAAATGAGCTATGACAAAGTGCACTTACTGAAAACCTCTTTGGACTAACTAATTTTTCAAAAAAAATTTTTTTTTGTCGAAAATTTCTGCACGCCTGTGAAGAAGATACAAGGAACCAAAAAAGTACCACATGACCTTCTTGCCCTATTCAAAAAATTTAGAGGGTTGATGGGGATGGCACAGGGTTCAACAAAATTCCTTCAAAAAAGCATATAAATTCGTAAAAAGTGAATTAAAAATTGACCTTTTTCAAGATTTTGTTGCTAAATATTTTTCTTCTGAGAAAATTAATTTGTTCCATAATTTTGACGCGCACTGTTTATTTCTGGGCATACATACTGCATCCACTTAAATTTTTTTCTTGTGGAAAATATTTTTTTCCAATTTTTCTTTATTAAATTACATCCCAAAATGAACCAACAATCTGAAAGTGAGTAACACAAAAGAGTGATTGATTCGTATAATAATGAATATGATTATAAACGTATCTGCGTTCTGGAGAAAAAAATTATTTCAAAACATTATTATTCATAGGGATAACAGATTCATTTTAGATGTAGGTACACATATCTCGGGTGTGAAAAAAGTAAAATCCTTTTGATTATTATGGGAGGTAGAAGCGAAGGAATCATCCCCAATAACAAGAGCTTAAATTTAACAGCTAACCATGTCCTCATAAAACAATCAGGAACCAACGTACGACACCGAAAAGGTCAGGTTAACCATTTGAATCGTTGACAGTCACTCTATGCTTCTGCGAACTACCCAATTCTGAAGCAGTTCCAACTCTTACGTCCGAAATGCTTCCACAGTTCAAAAACAGTTCGGAATCGATTCTGAAAATAACCAAAACGGGATTACTCAAATCCTGAACCGCTTCTGAAATGAACCAGAACACAAAATCACAATCGCGCATACTCGAACCGTTCCGAACAGTTCTGAACTTGGAACCAAAACAAAGCCAATATTTACCACAATCATAACTCTATCAGTCCTGTGTACATGTCCTTGAAGCGAAAACGGAATATCACGTATTTCTCCGCGGCAGTGTATTTATTAGCTTCGTATCATCTTCGTGCGTAAGCATAAGCCCCTAAAACCATAATTCCAACAGTCCTGAGTATATGCCTCCCTAAGCGAAACGTCGCTATCCACGGCGGCGTCTTACTCTTCTGCGGCCATGCTGCATACCTAGACAGAATCGTGATTTTTCGCTGAACATGACATTATGCTATTCTGCCCCTCAATGCTGCTGTAATCAGCACAAGTTCAAACCATGACAACAGCAGTTAAAAGCAGCACTAATCTCGGACGACATGAGGAGAGTACAAAGGCTCTTATACGATATGATCTTCCGTAAGAACAGGTCTACCTTCTTCGAACTATTGATCAGCGATTTGACGCCTAGTAGCAACAAGGACTCATAGAGCCATATGCCTGATAAGACTGTCTTGACATTCTGAGCCAGGGCACGGTTGACCAGTTTGTGTTCTTCCTGTTCCTCTATCAACATTTGTCCATAGACAACAATTCTAGCCCTGGCAAAATCTCTTTCATGGTGATGAATTTGACGGCTTCGAAGTCGAGGCATTTTTTATGCTCATTCTCAATAAATGCTATAACTTGGGTTTCATGGGCGTTTTTGTTGACTGGTTACGGAGTTTTCTCACCGTTAGGACTATATCAGTTAAAGTTGAAGAAGGTTGCTATTCAAGAGATCACAACATCGAGCGGGGAGTTCCTCAGGGTTCCGCGTTGGGACTGATACTGTTTTTGTTATTCATCAATGATTAACCTGCATATCTGACTTGCCTTATATAAACATTGCCTGCTGATGATACTTCGGTGGTTGTTTCAGCACGGAGTTTTGAGGAGCTCAAATAGGCGTGCGAAAATTTGAGTAGTAGTGTTCTGGATAAAATAATAACACCGGTTGAATGTACATCATTTCTGGGTATTCATATGGACAGAAATCTAAACTAGGCATACCATATTGACGTTGTTTGTAAAAAGTTAAATTCGGCCTTTTTGCGATAAGTAGGTTTAAGGAATATTCATCTCGTGGTGGTCTTATCGACATCTATTATGGCCTTCTATACAGTCATTTGGCTTATAACACCCTACTCTGGGGTAACTTCGTTACTGTTTCCAGAGTATTCATTGCGCAGAAAAGAATAATTCTTTAAATTTTCAATTTAAGCTCTCGTTCATCCTGTAAAACTGTTTTTGTACTCAATAGAATAATGTCGTTGCATTGCTTATGCATTTTATAATGTCTTAAGTATGCTTAGGAAAATGTGAATGAGTGGAAAACTCTATCAAATTTTCACGAGTACAAAACCAGAAATGCGCACACTCTTCTGGAGCCAAAGCATAAAACTCATACGTTGTAGTATTCTCCATCATACCATAGTATAAGAATGTTCAATCGTTCATCCCCATTTATTAAGTCTTCGAAATTTTTAAGTTCAAAAAGGGAATCAAGAACTTGCTTCTGATGAAATGTTTCTATTCGGTTGAGGAATGTTTGTCTGATTCCTTAAAAATTTAGAATAATGATTTGTTTTTAGGAAAACAGCATGCTAATGGTCTCAAACGATTAGGTTGTACTCACTGATGACGAATCCGATGTCAAAATCTATTCTGTCCGGCCGGCCGTGGACACGATGACTGTCGAACGGAGCCAGCTAGCCACTCAAAACTTGCAGGGTAGTTCGCGCATTGGAATGCCGCGCTAAAGTTCGTTGATGGGCCAAATCGGCCAAATAGTTTCGGAGTTATATACATTTGAAATTTTGAGGTTATTTCCCTCATATTTCAGAAACTACCTAAGTGATTGTATTGAAACTGGGCACTTAGTTGGAGCATAACAACGCGCAATTTTAAACGAAATTTCGTCGAAATCGTCACTTACGAAATTTTTTTCGAAAAAATATTTTTTCCCGAAAGTGTTGTTCATATTCGAAAAAAATTTCAGTTATATCTTGAACTTCATATCTAACAGCAGTGTACCAAATTTCAATTTGATACGGCTATTAGTTTTGGAGATATTGGGAAAAAATATGTAGATTTTCGTGGTTTTCTTATCGTTGTTTTTTACGGTATAACTCAAGAAATACTGAATCAATCCAGATGAAACTTTGCAGCTAGTTCGAAGATATTGACCGGCAGCATTGTGCAAAATTTCGTGATGATCATGTAATTAGAACAATTTGAAAAAAAATTAAAAAAAATTTTGAATATTTAATATTCTGTGATCGTCTCATTATATTATCCTCATTCAATTCTGAATGAACCTTGAAACTTTCATTTTTCGATAAACTACTGGATTTCAATTCGATCTAATCTGTATTTTCGGAAATATTGGGAAAATAAAGTTTTGAATGGGTATATCTGCTGAATCATTGAGTGGATTTTACCCATTCACGAATTCGTAATTAAGGTCCAAATCTCCTCTACAAATATCGAATTTCTAAGTTGTTCCTTTCGAAAGTTATTATATTTACGGTCGGCCGTTACACCGAGTGGTATCTTGAAAGATTATTAAATTATTATTATTTTTTTAATGACTATTTCAAAGAACTATCCCCAAAAAACACGAAGTTTCGCAAACTATGTACTTTAATTCAATTCCTTCTGTACTGTTCCGCTAAATATTCTAAAACTGACCATCGCAGTGTCATCCCCCATTTCAACCTGGACTCGTCCACCAAATCTCATCGTTCTATCGCATGAGTATCTTCGTGTGACGCCGTTAGATCTGTTTTACGATAGAGATAAAGTGACCGCCATGAAGCGATCATAACTCGTCAACAAGTCATAAATGATCCGAAATGAGACAAAGGGTAATCATCCAAACAGAACAACCCTAATCTACCACAGCTACCGAGCTTCAATAAAGCAGTAATTGCCGTATTAAAAATAGCATTCTGTTCGACATATGAAATGTGTTCATTTCGTGTAGTGGTGTCTATCTCTTTCAGTCAATATTAATAACATAGGGAGGAATTTGATCTGAGAATGAACAGTAAACAGAACAGAATCATGGTTTTTCCTAATGATTCATAAAAACATAAAAAATAACTTACTGAAGAACAAAAATTTCACTGATTAAATGATTTGTTATCACAAAATACAATCAAGTACCTAAGAAAAATCTAGGCATACAACCTAGTGAATCTTACCAAAAAATATGTATACTCCATTCACTTTCATAAACTATCCTGGTTGGCCATGACATTCTGACACATTTCACGGTGTATTTTTTGAAAATGTTAGGTTATAGTCATTTCCTTGTCAACTACACAACGTTCTCCTCTCTACATAGAGGTCGTGGTAATGACGTATTTTTCAAAATGTGAATTTTTTTTAGGAAAATGATGAATTTGAGAAAATATTATGTGAATTCAATATTTCTAAAGACCTGACGAATGTACTGAAAATATAACACGTATATAAACATGGTTGGAAGATTCAGTTATGCTATTTTCTTGTACGGAAATCAAGAACCGAGTGTTGAAATTTTACTGAAAAATAATGGAAAGAGTAGTCCGTTACTTGGAGATAGTTCATTGGGGAAAAAATAAAAGTACTCGAATAACCCTGTCGTAAAACTTTCAAACGAACAGACAAACCTATGGAATTACCTACTATTCGAAATTCTCAAGAAATAAGTCTACAGACGACATTTAATTACCTTGTTGCACAATTTGAAATACTCCAATATGAAACTGTAGTAGTACTACAAAACCGGTGTCACCTTAAACGAACTAACTCAATTTTCAAAGTTCTTGGGAATCACTCACATACGTCGAAAATGTTGAATAGCATGTGAAGAATTTTTGATACCAAATTATCAGGGTTATTATCAGAAAAAGTAGATTTCAATTCTACATAGCACTTCCCGATACTTTGTCTCGGCTTCTTTAAAACTATCTTCGGCATTTTCAGTTTCCAAGCGTGATGATTATGTTTAGATTGAAAGTAGAAATTGGCATTTGCATTTGACAACGTCGCTGAGAATTATTTTGACATAACCGATATTTCACGGGTGCCAGCCTGAGTCAGTTTCAAGTAAAAAAACTTGATAGAACTATAGCATGGCCAACCGGGATTGTTTATAAAAGTGAATGGTGTATATAAGAAATGTTCGAATCAATCACGATCCACTAACTGAACGAGAGAATTTAATTTCAGTAAATAGGATTCTCATGTTCTTTGAATGTTAAGAGGAACCTTTGATTAATATTTTGCATTCTATAAATGTATCATCTAGTCAAAACGTGGTGAATTATAAGGATCTCCAGTAATATTTTATTGAAAGATATTATGATAGGTTGAAATTGAACATAAATAGCAATCTCAAGTAGAAATTAGAAGGATAACTTCAGAGAAAATGTATATTTGTGATGAAAATGAGGTATTGGCCAATAATTTGCATATAATTGTCAGGTGTTTAGAAGAACCAATTTGCAGTTACATTTTAGAAATAGGGCTAGTTTCATATAGGTAATGAAAGTATCTTTTGCCGAATAAAATGAGAATTTATGAACTCTAGGCAAGTGAAATTGGAAACTTGGAAAATTTGTAACATTCAGGTATAAATTTGTATATTAGGAAATAAGAACATGGGCAAATGGGAGAGAAGTTTCGAAGGAGGAAAACTTACCGAGAATAAAATTGCGAAATCATCATTTGTGAAGAAATTTTGACAGGCAAACTACTATGATTTTGAAAATTTGTCAAAACTGTATAATGCGAAGGCTCGGTTATAAAGGGCAGTGCATTTTCAAACATCGTCGAGACTGAAGCTGTTCGCAAAACTTTGAATAACAGCGTGGTATTCCAGTCAGAATGAGCAAAGTAAAATTTGATGAAATCAGATTGACTGATATCCTGAAAACAAATGGAGATTAAATACATGGAAAATGTGAAATGAGGTGAGATACACTCACCAAAATATGGAAATCAAGAAGTCAGCAATCTTCGAGCAAGTCAAGACTAGAAATCAATCTGCAAGAGTCTATACTTGGAACTCTGGAGCATTGTGAAAAAAGAAAATGCACAAGGATATTTGAAGGTTATACCCTAAGTCACAGCATAAAAGCGAATAAAAATAAAGAATGACAGTTAAATACACCGTGGGTGGGAACTGAAAGGATTTCATAAGATTTCACTTAATGAATGGGAAAAATTTACCCAATGACCCAGTCTTACATAATTGTTTCTATTCTAGTGGCTGTTCTTAGCTTTTGTTTTCGTATAAGCCATTCTATTCGATTATCATTGGGAAAAAGATACATGATATACAGAAAGGAAGCTGCATGTTTATGGTCCATTATATCTATCCGGTAAGAAAGATTGATTCAGTAGTTCATCGATTGCAAAATTTTTTCATATAAATTTATCTCTTCTACATTATTGCCGGGGTAATGCTTATCCTCTTAAATCGTTCAACCTCGCATATCTTTTCAATTCTCGTCCTATCCGAGGGTACGAATGATACCCCACCCCATAATTATAAATCTTTTAGAGACCTCTGTCCATGAAAACTTGGATATTAAAGGTCCTTCACCGAAAATCTCACCACTAAATCCCACAGGATCTCGAAATCCGAACGTGTGCTAGTGATGTTACCCTGATTTTTCTTGTTCTATTTCCAGAAATCTGAACCCGACCGAAATATTGTAGTGACAGCCTGGGGCTAATTAGTTACCCGAATTTGCATGTTTGTGTGAGATTTCGTGCCACTTAGCGCATTTCTGTTCGGGATAAAAATATTTCAGTTCGATTTAGGAGAGTATGCAGACGACATGATGTCTGCCTTAGCTGGAAAGTGGAGAAGATTTGTTAATGCCAACGGAATACATTTGAGGATTTCAGAGGGTGATTTATGTTGTTTCTGCATTGATTGGTGACATTGGTTAACTGATTACTCGTCTATTTTCGGTAATCTGTTGTGAGAATAAAGCTTTGATAATTGAGTGTATTTGTTTCGGTTGAATTTCAACAGAAATAACGAAATGCTGTTCTTTTGGTTCCTTGAATAATCTTTCATCATCTATACATTATATGCCGTATCTCCGAAGTACTTCAGAATGGGAAAAAAGTTGTACCAAATCTGAAGAACGCAGAGTTATATCAGTTTGACCTTCTTTCAATTTCTAGTCCACTTAAATTCCTAATATGGTCCATTTCATTCAAGGAACTAACACAAATGACCGAAATAAACTTCAAGTATTTATGATTTCTTGGTACTGACTGTGTACAGGGTGGACAAAACGCATGATCATTTTTTAGGTTTTTTCTGGGTTTTCATTCCCAATATCTGGAACAGAACTATTAAAAATTAAATAGAAATTGATTTTTCATGGAAAACGCCCTTGCGGACTGCAGGATTGAACTATTTGTCAGTTTATTGGTGAATAGATTGCCTAATCAACAATACAGGAACAATACAAACTATAAACAAAGTGAACTGTGACGTTTTAGAGTAGAAATCTGACTCTTTCATCAGACAAGCAGGAAAATTTTTGGAATTATTTTCTTTCGATTTTTCGTTTTGAGTTCAGAATATTGTCAAGTTGACATTTTCGAAAAATCACAGCAATACAAATTCAATTGGTCTCAAAGTTTTTTAATTTTACCTCTTTTTTAAGTAAATTCAGCCAAATAGGGTCCCTTTCTACAGAACAATGAGCAAACTTACTCTCGCCATTTAACAAAATGCAAGAGGACTCTTAAGTTTTTCGTTTCAAATTATCTGATTTCGACATCAGTATTTTTGTATTGTCCCAATCTAGTTGGCTGAATTTACTTAAAAAGAGGTAGAATTAAAAAACTTTCAAACCAAATGAACCTGCGTTGCTGCAATTTCTCAGAACTGTCAATTTGACATAATTCTCAACTCAAAACGACAAACCGAAAAAAAAAATTCTAAATATTTTCTCCTCTGTCTGATGAAAGAGTCAGAATCGTACGCTGAAACGTCATAGTTCGCTTTCTTTATTGTTTGTATTGTTTTATGTTTTTCAAGAAACTGCCCTTGACACCCAGAAAAAACATAAAAAATTATGCGAAATCCTCCCAAAATATGCTTTAATCGATACTTTAAACGTATGACACCTGGGGGCCGATTCTTAAATCTCAATCACGAATTGAAGAGTATTACAATTGTCATATGTTTATGTCGATTTTCTAACTTTTCTCGAGCATGTGCAAAATTTGTGAGAGTTCTATTCGCCATTTCGATTATGTTGTCGAGCAAATATTCAAGAAATAAACTGGATGCAAGATATCGAGAAATTTCAAATCGGATAATTAACCTAACCTTATAACCGTTTCCTTCGACATAGCAACGAGTGGTGGGGGATATAGGAGATATATGATATAACCACAGATCAACCAGATAAACCACTCGCGTCATTTACTTAGGAAATCTATGTCAACGCAGATATGACCCTGAATCGAGCTAATCAGAATTTTAGCAGGCGTTTGGGGTGCTTTGGGGTGCCAATCAGATTGCAGGAATAGGATTACGTCACTCTCGCCACTTTCGGACTCGCTTGAAGAGGTTATAAACATGTAAACAAACTGAAATGAATTTTTCATCCTATTTATTGATGAATAATTTCGTATCTGTTCCATATCAGAATATAATCCAAACAGTTTTTTACAACCAAATCAATTGTTTAGTCATCTTTGAGGTTCTATTTTATGATGACAGTCCTCATTATATGTTTCAATTATACAACAAGAATTGGAATCGAACTTAGGTGGACTCATTCATAATGTTCATTTTTCATAATGTAAAGGAATCGCAACTGAAGTAAAAGCATTACAACCTCCATTATTCAATTAAAATGATGGGATGTCTAATAAAATTGTATATGATTGTACACACGGATTAGAATCTATTGGTCTATTCATAGTTTGATTTTATATTGACATGAATCTCATTTGATGTGAAACTACAGAGATTCTCTGATTAAGGTAAACGGGTTTTCCATAACATTTTTCCAAAATTTTCATTTACTCCAACCGAGTTCTTTTACAGGAGTTTGAGATGTGACAAAACACTCGCTTTGGTATTGGAAATTTGCTTTTCAAATGGTTTCATCGAAAAATCTTAGTCTGATTTTGATTTTGTGATTCCTGAATCCCGACAAATACGTTTTTACATTTCGATTTTAGATATTCCAAAATCAAGTATTCAATTTGACAGCTGTTTCGAGGAAGGAGAAAGTGTGGTTATGTTTGTTATATTTCTCAAGGTCGGAGAGACGCGATTCCCGCAAACGATGAAGTGATTTGTCTTGTTGGTCTGTGATATAACATTCGATTGTCGAGTGACATTCGGTTCCACGCGCAGGTCATGTCTACTTGTTGTTTATATTTGAACTAAAAAAATCGACGCAAACATATGGTAATTGTCATAGTCTTCAATTCTTGATCGAGATTCAAGAATCTGCACCCTGAACTACAACATGCTCAACACAACGGTTATGTTTTGTTGTTTATATTAATAGCCTCGAAAAAGGATCAACTAGGTCTAAAACGTTGGCGAAGGAATAAAGTAGTTATTAAACTTGAGTCCATATTTCTGCTAAACTAATAAAATAAAAATGGATGTTAACATTTCATCGACTACTGTTATCCTTCTACGAAAATCTCATGATGTCAACTGCATTTCTGCACCCTCCTTTGATTTAGAATTATATACTATAATTCTCTTAAGAGAAAACAATACCACGTGGTAGTAAATTACAGCTAGGCCACAGAGCCACATTTAAATCTCATCCAACCTCGTATATAACTCAAGGTCAGGCTGCTGGACCCGGTCTCTATATGATTAACGTTGCCTATAGGCGCCTGAAATATTAGAATTCGGAGAAATTCTGAAGTTCATTGGAGAAAACGGGGTGTCGTTCTGCAGGCTTCAGTGAGTATTTTTTGAAACTTTTTATGGGATATACTCACTTCTATAGCGAGAATGCTTATTTTTCCATTTTCCAGTCCATTTAAGTTTTTATTTTCCCGAAAGTTCTTGAATATAAAAAAGTGGCAAACTTGTGCATCCCAACGATTTTTTCAACCATTCACACCAAAAAAATGTTTTGTAAAAAAACGAACTCTGGCCTCCAGAAGTCACCCAGTTATATTCGATGTACTGTTTGCTCTTGAGGGGAGTGTCAAATTTGATTAAAGGCATGATGTCCGTTTCTGTTGGTGCTATAAAACTCGAAATTATACATAGATTTCAACACGAATTTTGAAGGAATCCGCATTTTGCACAAATGTTTGAGTTTTCCAATTTTTTCTGGAAAATGGTCTCAAACAACTTGGTAATCTTCACTGATGGTAGACGAGATGTCAAAATAGGTTCTGACCAGAACTAGGCACGAGTGAGAACTTTGAAATTTATCTCGAAATTTTCAGATTAGGTTGAAATTCAAAATGCGACGTCAAGATCGGCAATGAGTGGAAGCGGCAAAATGATTTCGGAGTTATAAGCATTTGAATTCTTGAGCTCACTTCCTCAATATTTCAGGAATTGCCCATTCAATCGGATGGTTGGCGAATGCGAACATAATTAAGAATTTCGTGACTATATCATAATAACAATATGACAAACACGAAACATTTTATATTCGACTTCTTCTGATCATTCAAGCTGACATCTTTCTTACAAACCTTGGATTCTAAATCGATGATATCTTTATTCTTGTATAAGGAAAGTCGAATTTTGAATGGGTATACCTGCGGAATCTTTGGGTGCATACAAATATTAAGTTTCTCATTGGTTTCTTTCAGAAGTTATTAATTATATTCACCATTGGCCATCACCATAGATTCCAATCATATGATGTATGTTTTTAACCCGAGCTGATTTCGTTTCTATAAATGAATAATTGTGGGTTACGAGAAATTGAATATATTTTATTACAGAAAAATATATCGAAGGTATCTGTATACGAGGGCTCAGAAAACATCTGGTCCTATACTCCATGCACTTTTATAAACTATCCCGGTTGGCCATGATTTAGGTCTATCATGTTTTTGTAACTAAAACCAAATCAGGCTGGCGCTCCTGAAATATCGACGATGTCAAAATAATTCGATGCGACGTTGCCAATTTTCACTCTCTTTCAATAACAACTCAGCTCCAGCCTATAAAATTAACATTTCGCTTTGATTCAATCGAAATCGAAAGAGTAATCTGAAGAAGCAAGAACAGAATATCAGGATGTGCTACATAGAATTACGCTCATTCCGCTTGTAACTGATATTTTGGAAACAATCATTCATCAGAAGCTATCTTAAATCAACCACGTATGTGAGTAAAAATCAAAATATTTTATTCTATAAGAAGAAAATATTTCTTTTTTTAGCTACACGTCACCACGATCAGAAAGATTTAGAATGAAAAGAGAGCAACAGAGTATCTGGTATTACAGAGTTTCCTTCTATTGCTGCACCTAAAAAGAAACTAACTGAAGATTTTATTTTGGAATTCTGATCTGCAATGACAGTTTGGAATTATAATGTGAAAAATTACCATTTTTCGATTGACACACGGCCGAGCACCCTACTCTTTTTGTGGAGGAACATTTGGAATATAATCAAGGACGTATATCACTTTTCCGAAACACAAAATCAATTGATTGCTAATAAAAAATGGGTACATGAACACAAAATTTTATGTAAACAAAAACATGTTATTACAAAGATTCTTCAAAATTGAGGGCATGTAGGATTCTCCGTATACAGTGAAGATCTGAAAAATCATTGCTTGGAGAGCCAGATCTGGTCGAAAAACATTCCAAGTCAGGCAGGTAAAACTATTTTCAATTTTCTGCAAATTTTCTATCTCCTTTTCTGTTGTAGATATGATTTCAAGATGATTTTTCAGTTTTAATCTGAAAAGAAAGAAGAAATTTTGTCTTGGGAAAACGAGGCCTTCTATTATGAATATGTCAGCCTATTTCTCTACCTTATGCAAGGGGACACTATATCTTTTTAGGTTTATATATTAATGTTCTTGTATCATAGTTAGCAACGTATGGTGCCCTGTTCAATCCCTCTTGCTTTTACTGTGATCTTATATTGTTGAATGTATCAAAGAACCTGTACTTTTTCAATAAAAATGTTAATATGTAATGATGTTAGAAAATTATATCTTCTACTTGCATATTATTCATATTTTATGCATCGAAAAACAGTTTTTTTATATTGTCTTAATGGTTTCTCAACTTTTTGACTTCAATCATCATATGCCAGCTGCAATAATTAAATTAGTAATTCAAAACTTGATAGGTATCTTGAAGTCAATGAAAGTTTATCGTTAAATATCAATCTCAACAGATATAATGAGAAGGAATCACAGAAAAATCTATATAATATTGAAAGATTGTATTGAGCCTTAATTAAATAGGTAGTTATGTTTGGATTGAAGAAATTCCTTATTAAATAATTTCAAAAGTTATATATTTCTTGGAATTGTTTCGATAAGAAGTAGTACATTGAAAATGAACTTGGTATATCTATCCTATGTTGGCAGAACATTGAAATTTTACGTATGAAAATAACATGACTCATACGGTATCTCATTCAATTCTATTTTACCTTGATTGAATATTTGAGTTGACTTCGAAGTATGTCCATAAAACATAATTCCATATCATGCTTTTGACTCGAATACTGCATGATAGATGGTTTTCATGGAGAATTTATCCAGATATCTTGTCATTACACCCAAAGATAACAGACTGGAGCTAAGCTGCATCCCAGTTTAGAAATATGTTCATCCTAATTCAGTGTATGTATCATTCACGTAGATTTCCAAGAACTTTGTAAATTGAGTTAGTTCTTTTAAGGTGACACGGGTTTTTTAGTACTACAACATTTTCATACTCGAGTATTCCAAATTGTGCAATAAGGTAGTTCAATGTCTTCTGTAGACTTACTTCTTGAAAATTTTGTAAAGTGGGGAATTCTTTAGGTTTGTCTCTTCATTTGGAAGTTTTACTGGAGGGTTATTCGAGTACTTTTATTTTGTTTTCGAATGCACTATCACGAAGTAACGGACTACTCTTTCCATTATTTTTCAGTGAAATTTCAGCAGTCGATTCGTGATTTCCGTTTCTACAAGAAAAAAGCATAACTGAATCTTCCAATCATGTTTATATAAGTGGAATATTTCCCGTATCAACAGGGAAAGAGGTTTCTTCAACATTCGCCAGGTTCTTTGGAATTATTGAATTCACATAATATTTTCTCAAACTTCATTATTTTCCCAAAGTAAATTCACATTTTGAATAAGACCTTTATGTAGATAGGACAATGTTGTGTAGTTATCTGACAGGAAACTGACTATAACCTAACATTTTCACATTATACACGATGAAATGTGTCAAAATGTCATGGCAAACCGGGATGGTTTATAAAAGTGAATGGAGTAGGTATGTAGTTATATATTTCCATTCAGATCATCGTCAATCAGCCAGTGAGTTCATCTTTTGCAAGGAAATTTGTGATTGGCCAAAAACACATGTCCAATATATCTAAAGAAGAATCATTTTCGATATATAAAACTCACCAAAACGCGTCTCTTTTCAAACACAATTGATTCTAAAATCACCTGCACATTCCATCAAAGTCATCCAATACCATCTCTTTCACCGCAGCTGCTGTCTCTTATCTTCTTCGCCTAGTACGTCATTTTCATGTAAATGGCCCTGCTTGTCTTCCTTGTCTTAAGTTCTTTAAACTGCGAGTTTATTGAGTGGTGATGTGCGGAGGATGCTGATAAGTAATCTGGTGTTAAGTGCGACTCGATGCTACTGACATCTTCCATACGTGTCCCGAGTCTTGGTGAGGTGTACGGAAATAGTTAACAAGGAATTGGGATATGGATGTTATATTTTATGGGTTGAGATGTTTCTTCTTTCTGAAAACCATGTTTGGGAAATTGTGGGTTGGATCTATTAGGTGTTAAGTGACAAAATGAGGACCTTCAAGAAAGTATGGGAACTTTTGGAACGATTTGAGCTTTTCGAACCCACTTATCGAATACTTGAGAGTTGATACCAGTTTGGAATGATCATTGGAGTTTGTTAACTTTATACATTTTCGTAATAGAGGTGTCTAAAAACCCCAGTGAATCATCCTTTTTGTTCTGGGGAATGACCTGCTATCGTTTAGTCCAAATGTCTTTAATTTTAAAATTTTGAGAGGAAATTTTTCTCAGACTTCAAGGTTGGACTCTTTGATGACCAATCGTGTGTCAAAATCTATTCTGTCTGGCCGACCGTCCGTAGGCACGATAACGGGAGAACGGAGAGCCATATTGACTTGAAACTATCAGGGTAGTTTGTATTTCAAAATGCAATGGTTAAGTTCGCTAACGGGCAAAATCATCCAAACGGAGCTATGGTCATTTGAAATTTCGAGGTTATTTCCCTGATATTTCAGGAAGTATTTAAGCGATTCGATTGGAACTAAGTTATTTGAAGCCTAACAATGCACAAATTCTTGCTTTTAGTAATAATAATAATAATAATAATAATAAGAGAGTTTATTCAGAAAAAAATCTACAAAATAAACTCTATGATACTGTAGAGTTAATTATATTAACTGTGCACAGTACTGAACATAACATTTTTCTTTAAACACGCCGCAAAATGAATAATTTTCTTGTTTTGTACACTCCCAAAAACCTCTGTCGCAGATATGAGCATGCAGATATTGTATACCATGTCAGTCTACAAAAAACGTCTCAATCCATCCTTCTTCACTGTCACGTCCGGGTAACCGTCAAATTCATTTTCTAAAAGTCATGTCAAAAATCGGGAATTCATTATTGAGTCTGATTTATTGTTCTATGTATTTCCGTTCTATCAAAATTCATTATCCATTTTTTCAATTTTTTTTTGAAAGATCGTTTATTTTTTAGTTCAGTTAAATCTTCGGGCACTAGGAGAAACAGCCTTGGAGCTATATAGGTGCAGCATCTTTGGCCAATTTTTTTTATAGTTCTTGGGCGTTCAAAGTTTCTTTTGGCAGCTCTGGTATGATATTGGTGGTCCTTCTTTTTTATGTGAATTTTTCCCTCAAAGATGTTCATAACAATCTTCAGAGCAAACAACTGCCTTACATCGGGTACCCTGGCCAGTTCATAAAGTTGTTTACTAGGGAAAGTTATTATTTTACCATGTATTATTTTGAGAAAATACTTTTGAAGCACATCCAGTCTTCTTTTGTGGCTGTCTAGTACTCCGCCCCAACCGATTACACCATATAATAACTGGGGTTGCACGAGGGCATTGTATAAGATATTTAAGTGTTTAGTACTACTTATGCTATTTTTTATATATTTAAATTTGTACAAAATACCACGCAGTTTTCTTGTTAAATATATCATGTGCTTATCCCATTTCAAGTGTTGGTCAATTTCAATTCCCAAATACTTAACGGAGTCTGCTTCGGGAATAACCAACTCTTCGTTAATATGTATGTCCTCAAGATTTTCAGTTACAGCTTTGCTCGATGTAAATGGTAAGTATTTTGTTTTGCCTAGATTTAAGGTGAGTTTATTTAGCTGTAACCATTTATTTATTTTGTCGAAATCTCTCCTAACCGTATTCCTCAGATCCGACCATGATTCCTCTTCGTACAAAACCACAGTATCATCAGCAAAACCTATGAGTTGCCCCTCACTGCTCATCAACAACAGACCATTTATGTAGATGAGGAAGAGAAGCGGTCCAAGAACCGTGCCCTGAGGGATTCCGTAACTAATCCTTTCTTTTTCACTGAGTTTCTCATTCACCATTACAACTTGTTTTCTGTTTGTAAGATAGCTCTCGATCAAGTCATATATTGGTCCACGAAATCCATAGTCATATATTTTTCCCAATAGTATTTCATGACTCACCGTGTCGAATGCCTTCGCAAGATCAATAAATATAGCGAGAGTTGGTTTATTCGTATCCATATTTTCATAAAGTTTTGTTGTTAAAGCTTTTATTGCATCTTCCGTTGAAAGTCCCTGTCGAAAACCATATTGTTTGTTTGATAATATTTTATTTTTTTCCAAAAATCTCATCATCCGCACTTTGATTAATTTCTCAATAATTTTGGCCACATTTGAAATCAAAGTAATTGGTCTATAGTTAATCATTTGCGATTTATCCCCACTTTTATGTACTGGTCTTACAATTCCTAACTTCAAACTATCAGGAAAACAACCCTTCCGAAAACAAGTGTTCACCAGATAGGATAATGGTTCAGCTATTTCCTCTTTTATTTCTTGCAGCGTTTCAGCTCTTATTCCATCAAGACCGGTCGATTTCTTAGTTTTCAAATCCGATATAACCTGAATGACCTCCAGCGGTTCCACCGGAGCTAGATAAAATGAGCTATCAACTTTAAGACTATTCTCAGTGAAGTTATCGGGACTTTTTATTTTACTAGCATATTTTTCGCCTAATTTGCTGTAATATTTATTGAAAGATTGTGCGATCTCATAATCATCATCAATTTTTCCTCTATCTGGTGTTTGTAGGAAATTTATTTTTGTTTCAGGTTTATGTTCATTACAAATGTCTCCAACACAGTCCCATAACGCCTTCGACCCTGTACTCTCTTGGATGCGATTTTGAAAGTAGTTGAATTTAGCTTCCTTTATTTTTTTCTGGACGTCATTTTTGCATCTTGAATACTCATTTTTCAAATTTGGGTCATGTTGTTCTTTTTTGAACCTACAATATAATTCATTTTTGTAGTTGATTAATTTACAAATTGCAGGGGTTATCCACCCTTTCCTTATTCTTTCGATTTTTTTTACCGCGACCGTAGTTGTACATGCTTCAATATGTTCAGTCAAAAGCCCTACAAAGCCATCAGTGATCTTATTCACCTCATTATGTTCATATACCCGCAGCCAGGATTCAGTTTTTAATTTCTTTTTAAGCATAGAATAATTAATATATTTCTTTTCCTTTTTGGGGTTGGCATTTTTACATTTCATCCTCAGATCCAGACCCAAAATAACAGGGTTATGGTCTGTTACAAGGTACTGCAGGACACCAGCATCAGTTTCATCACCATCGGGGTTAAAACCTCTCACAAAAAAATGATCAAGACACGTCCCGCTGTCCGGACGTGTTGGAATGTTTATCATTGAAACAAACCCATATGACGATAAAATGTTCTTATATTCCTCTACAAGATTGTCATGACCAAGTAAATTGATATTCATATCACCCGCAATAATATGTTTCATATTTAAATTTATATTATATAGGTACTTCGATATCTCAATGTTGAATGAATCTAAAGGTGTTCCCGGCGACCGATATATAGCGGACAACTTCAAGTTTTCTCCATTTACTGTTTTCATATCAACATCCAATAAATTTATGTTATCGATTTTGAGTATTTTGTATTCATAATTGATGTTTTTTTTAATGTATATTATCACACCGTCATTTTTGTTGAATTGTCCTTTATTATAGATAATATTATATCCCTGTATATTGTATAGCTCCGGTTGTTCGACATAGAAAGTTTCTGTTAAAATTATAGCCTCATAATGTTGTTTAGTCGTTTGCAGCAGCATGACCAACTCATCGAAATTTTTTTGTATGCTTCGTATATTCATCTGAAACAATCTGAATTTATGTCCAATAATATTTTTATCTATATCATGAATATTTTCGATAACTTTGGTATTGTAGTCTTCGTTTTGATAATCTCTGACAAAATTATCCATATTTTTCTGCTAGAGTTCAGCACAATTTATATCCCCACACAATTTATATCCCCACACACATCTACAATTTTATAGGTCCGACAATCACACAAATTCTGCAGCAAAAGGGTAAATACGACAACAATGGGCTACCCACAGTTTAGTCCTTTGGCAATCCTTTTGCTCGAAGTTTCATTACTTTGACTGCAACACCCTTTGTTGTTTTGTTCTTCGATGGAAAGTTTTTTTTACTGGCAGTCAATTTCGGAGTAGTTGCTTTGGACGCATTCTCTGATTTTGTGGGGATCCCGCTGGATGAACCATTTGTCTCTTCTTCTGTGGAACCGCTGCTTTCTTCTTCACAGGAACTGTGCTTTTTGTCTCTCAGGGGTGTATGGGGAGCACTATTTGCTTTAACCTCCTTTTCAGTGCCTTGCAGATCTTCTACCGTATATACTTTGTTTCCGATAACTAACTTGTTGCCCCTGATGTATGCTTCTCGCCCTTGCTGTCTAGCGTTTTTGAGGAATGTATTCAAGACCTTTATTTCTTCACGTTGCTGTAGAGTGAGGTCGTTTGATATGGATACACCAGTTCCTTTTAGTTTCTTGGTATTTCTGAAAATGAGCCTTTTTTTTAGATGAGAAATAAGTTCAACCTTTATGGGGCAATTTTCAGTTTTTCCTAAAGGATAAATGTCGTCTATGTCAGATTCACCCAGTTTAATCTCCAACAGGCGTGCTAGTTCCTCGCAGACAAGTGGTGCAGTTATTTCCTCACCTCTCCTCCTTAGTCCAAATATAATTATGTTATTTTTGTTCTGGCTGCGTTTGCGAAGCTCTAATTGTTCTCTCAGATGTAGATTTTCCTTTTCTAAATTGTTCAATCTATTTTTTAAACTTTGTATTTCTAAAATCAATCTTGTTTCGGACGCTGTGATACTGTTCTTCAATTCTTTTCTGCTATTGATTATTTCATTCAACAATTGCCCCGTTGAAACTTCGTCCCTTGCCCCCTCAGACATCTCACCACGAACAATCTGCCGATGTGTGGAACTCTTTATTGGTATTGATCGCGTTAACAATCGCAGGGCGCGATAAGGATCTATGATAAGAAAAGTTGCTTTATTTCTGAATGAAAGGATCGATATTTATTTCGGTTGTTGTAGTTTCTTGACGTTGTTTCAAACTTATCGATCTATACAAAGACAGCTCTGTTTCACCACTAATCAATATTATTCCTTCGACCCACTTCCGTTTTCTTAATTTAACCAAATGTTGACTTTGAGACGACTTTTATAGGAGCACTTTACACACGTACTTATTCCGCGACGTTCATCACACATGATAGTGAATTTCAAAAAACCTTGATATTAAAAGAAAAACAGCTCAGACCTTCCAATTTACATTTCACAGCAGTGTACCAAATTTCAATTCAATACGATTATAATTTTTGGAGATATTTGGGTACAATATGTAAAATTTCTTGGTTTCTCTTCTGACCTCACGTCAGTGCTTTTTTAGATCTTTCTATCCTAAAGAATTCATATCACAGTGTTGAAACAAGTACCGGTTGTCAATTAAACAAAAGATATGAAATGATGTGTAATCTTGGTATGGGTTTCCTCCCCACTTATTTGTTAATTTTCGACAATTTGCTCTTCCACATGCTATAAATGCAGAGACTATCCCTTATGTAACCTGTTCAACTCGTGAAAAGCCATTTTCAACAAAAAATTTGGGACCAATTTTTTCTTTCCTCGTTCGAAACAAACATACTCCAAATTAATTGACGAAAGGGGACACTGCATTCAAACTAAATGAAGTGACAAACAGAATTACGTCAACATCTTGGAGTGTGCTTTTGAAATGGCCAATGGCCAATATACTCGTGAACGAAGCTTTCGCATGAAATTTGACAGTTTTCTAGCTCTTCTTGGATTTCTGGATTCCAGAGAGCCCGGCGAGAACACAGACTACGCATAATCCCTTCAGGGGTTAATTGAAAGATATGTTGATGTATTTTTTTCTGAGTGCATTTTTGAAACAAGTTTTGCGCGCATGTCCTAGGGGAACAGCGAGCTATCGTTTTGTCCAAATGTCTGTAATTTTCGATGATCGAGCGGAAAATGTTTTCAAACGACTAGGTTGGACTCACTGATGACGAATCCGATGTCGAAATCGATTCTGTCCGGCCGACCGTGGAAACGATTACTGTCGAACGGAACCAGTTAGCGACTCGAAGCTTTCAGGGTAGTTTGTGAATCGGAATGCCGCGGCTAAGTTCGTTACTGGGCCAAATCAGCCAAATAGTTTCGGAGTCATAGCAATTTGAAATTTTGAGGTTATTTCCCTCATATTTCATAAACTAATGAAGCGATTGGATTGAACCTTGGCAGTTAGTTGAAGTATAACGACGTGCAACTTTGAGAAAAATTCCGTTGAATTCGTATGATCACTCAATTAGAAAAAAATTTTTTTCGAAAAAATTTTTTTCTGGAACTATTGTTCATATTCGGAAACAATTTCAGTTAAACGTTGAATTCATATTTCAGCAGTGTACGGAATTTCAATGCGGTACGGCCATTAGATCTGGAGATATTGGGAAAAAATATGTAGAATCTTCTCGATATCGTTGTTTTTTTCGGTATAACTCAAGAAATATAGATTCAATCGTGATGAAACTTCGCAGCTAGTTCGAATATGTTGATGAACATAATTGTGCAAAATTTCGTGATGATCGTGTCATTAGAACAGCTTGAAAAAAAAAATTAAATTGTTTTCTTCAAATATTCAATGTTATCTTCTCATTATATTCTCCTCATTAAATGCTGTATGAACCTTCAAACTGTCATTTTTCGATAAAGTACTGGATTTCAATTCGATCTAATCTGTATTTTTGGAAATATTGGGAAAATGAAATTTTGAATGGGTATATCTGCGGGATCATTGGGCCAAACGGCCGACCGTAAACACAATAACTTCCGTGAAAAACGCCTTAGAAAATCGATAATTGTAGAGGAGATTTGGGGCTTAATTACGAAGGTCCAATTCGTGAATGGGTAAAATCCGCCCAATGATTCCGTAGGTATACCCATTCAAAATTTTATTTTCTCAATATTTTCAAAAATTCTGATCAGATCGAATTGAAATCCAGTACTTTATCGAAAAAAAACCTAGGAAAGCCCTGCCGTGTAGGCAGCAGCTTTTGCGCGTATGTTCAAATTCGTTGCCAAAGCGCTGCCTTCACAGCATACTTCTCCAGGTTTTTTTATTCAACAATATTTGCCTCTACCTGCACAAACAACGAATCGATTACCTCAAACCGCACAACGTGATGGTTGTCTATAAACGGGCATCAATCAATGAGAGTAAAGCCCCAAAAACCCGCAGACGATAAAATTCGGCGTGGAAACACAACGGCTCTCCTGTAAATTGAAACGGGAACATCTATTACAATCAGCGCGAAATTAGCATCCAGAAAACGGGTTTCTATCGTCCCGAATTTAATTATACACAATTCGGTGATGTAATATTTATGTATTTATTCAAATGCGATGGTAATCCTCCGGCCAAGTTGGGAGAAACTGGGGGACAAGGAAGGGGGCAGTGCAGAGTCGAATCCAGAAGAATGATAAGAAAGTTTTCTTGAACATGCATCCGTCGAAAAAAAATGTGTTCATTGATTACTTGATGCATGAAATCTACAGAACTTTCGAAATTAATATTTCCTTACTCTTCAGGTTTCTTCTAGGTTTTCATCCCCACTATCTAGAAAGAAAAATTGAATATAATTATCATTTTCAGAAATGAACCTTGCTGATTAGGGAATTCAAATTATCTGTCAATGGCACCTTCTCGAAAGAATATTCTCTAATGAAGAATATCGGTATAATGTAAACTATCAACGGAGTGTAATGTAACGTTTCAGAGTCTATATCTGAGTTCTTTATCAGACGGAAAAAAAAATTTCAAAAATATTTTCTTGCAATACTTTCGAATTTCAAATCTATTGTCAAATTGACATTTTCGAAAATCAACGTGGATTCATTCGATTTGACAATTTTTAAATTCTATACTTCTTTTTCAGTGAATTTAGCCAAATATGCCTAAAGAACAATGAACAAAATTATTTTCTCCATTCAGCAAAATACGAACTACTTATTTTTCTTAGAGCATCTGGTTCCTTCAATAATATCTTCGTATTATCTCAATCTATCATGTGATCAAACATAACTAATTCTTCATATGTCTCTATATTTTTTTTTTTGAGTTCTCGCTTTCTGATCTAACGGTCGTAATGTTTTCATAAATACAAGGAATATTATAAACACAATTTTTCGATGATTACTTTTTTTAGTTAATGTGGATTCAAAACTATTTTTTGATTCGAAAATTATTCTTATATTGAATTAGGCACAAATTCTTTTGATTTTCCCTGAAAGGCCATGTATAGCATTCAATGAATTGGGTTGTTCATGATAGTTGATTTTTGTTGTTCTTGGTGGTTTTCTGAGTATCAGAAGAGGTTTTTCCCCTAAATTTGAAATGCTATGACTGCATGTAACAAATCCATGATGTAAGGCTTCACGTATTCCTTCACAAGTTTCTGAAGAACAGTCTGATAGAAGTTCAGATAATCAGTTATGACATTTATATACGAAAAATAATATCTGTCACATGGCCTCCTCTTGCAGCTCTACAGACGTCCACTTTTTTGCTAAAATTTTCAATGACGTTTTGACATAATTGAGGCACTATTTCACTAATGACACGAATAATTTCATCCTTTATTTCAGGAATCGATTGTGGATTTTTCATATAGACCTGGCTTTTCACGTAATTCCAACGAAAATAGTCCATCGGTGTCAAATCACATGATCTTGGTGGCCAATTGACATCACCGTTTTTGGAGATTATTCGTCCAGGAAACTTTTGTCTCAATAAATCAATTGTGTCCTTTGCAAAGTGAGGTGTAGCGCCATCCTGTTAAGACCAAATGTCCTCTAGATCAATATTCATTAATTCAGGCCACGAAAATTCGATTATCATCCAACGGTATTGATCACTATTGACAGTTAAAGCTTCGCCAGTAGCATTTTCAAGGAAGTGAGGTCCAATTACACCACCTCACCATAAAGCACACCAAACAGTGACTCGTTTAGGATACATAGGATTCTCATGCATAATTCGTCGGTTTTCCTCACCCCAGATACGACAATTTTGTTTATTAACAAAGCCACCAAGTTGAAAATGTGACTCATCGGAAAACATGATTTTTTCAGAAAAAGCAGCTGGTTGTTCATTGATAAATTTGACAAATGAAAGACGTTTTAAATGATCTAATGGCTTCAGTTCCTGTGTTATTTGAACCTTATATGCCTTCAGAGCTAAATCTTTATGTGAAATACGCCATGTTGTGGTCCAACTTGTTGTGAAAGTCGTGTAATGGACATTCCAGGGTCTTCAGCAACACTTTCACGAACCAAATCAATATTTTCTTGTGAACGACCGCTACGACTGTATTTTTCAGTTTTTCTAAAAACACTTTTCACAGAACGCTGATTTTCATAAAATAATTTAACAATTTGAACGCGTTGTTGTATCGTGTACGAAGCCATTTTTATAAATGACATACATCACATTTCTTAAATGTCAAAATACCCAGTCCAATTCAGTGCGCCATCTATATTTTATTTATTTTTAAAGAAAAACCGCGCAATTTGGAACACCCTTTACAAGACTCAACCGCTCGCAAAGGTGCAAGATCGATACATAATGATTGTATCAGTAATTTTTGATAATCCTACAATGATGAAAACGTAAGGCGAATTTTACTAGTCATCAGTCCTCATACTAGGATTCGGGTAGCTCAAATTGGGTTTCAGACTACTGCCAGGCTGAGCTGTGGTAACTGAGCGGATATTATTTGAGCATTATGCAGTGCGTAGGAGAGTTGGTCTGTTGAAAAAACCCAGATTTGTGGAAAAAATTTCGTGAATTTGGTCCTCAGAAGAAGTCAGATCATTTCATGATGCCATCATTGTGAACTAAGTTCATGCTAAAAAATCAACGAATTTTATGGAACACACTTCGTACTTTCCCTTTATGATTCCGGCAATTTTTTTTTCCTTTTCGATCACTTCAATTCCTGAAAATGCGAAAATTATTTCCTTCACCAATTCGCTCGACTAGTATACCTCCGAAGTAACTCAATACCCGAATATCAATTCTGTTATTTCAAAAAAATTTCCCATCGGGATCCGGTCCTGGTTGCAGGCGTATTTTGGCGGAGTATCGGTCTCATTCTATTAAAACCCACAATGTTTACGGTCGCTTCACTTAATGACGTTTAGAGGTGTCTTAGAGGTTTTAGGGTTTATTTTCTTACTGCGGGCGACGCCGTAGCCTTCCTCTGGAGTACCGACGCCAATTGGGGAAGGATTAGGCGGACCACCGACTTCTTTCGCGTATATATTCAAATTCCGGATTTGAATTCCAGGATTTTGCCAGCCCTAATGGAATCTAATGTTTCCGGTTAACACTAAGACGAACCATTTTTCTCGATTTCGGTTTATAATTTGATTAAATCAAATAATAAACCTTAGCGATCGACCAAAAAAGATAAAAAATGACCTCCTCTGAAAATTTCACATTAAACATTTTGAAGTATGTAGATTTGAATGAACTAATAAACAAAATCAGTCCGTCCGCCGCCCGCCGTCTCCCGTCCGTTGTCCGGGGATTTTTTCTGAAAGTACTGAAATCCGTGAAACCTGGAAGAAAAATTGTGTGTCGCGCGAGATTAATCCTCCAAGCTTTTCAGCAAGATCGGTGTACCTTAAGGTCTCAAAATTGGGGGTTGAAAAAAAAATTATTTCTCGAAAACTTACCGCCGAATTTCATGAAACTCTCAACGTTGATTACTGTTGCATAACTCAACCTAAAAATTTTCACCCGTATGATTTCAGTGGTCCCTGAGTTATAAAGAATAACGCTGCAAATTTCCAATACTCCCGAAAAGAAATCATCGCATTCGGTTCTAAGACTGGAGTTCAGTGGAATAATCGGTTAACTTTTCATCCAGAATCATATATCTAAAAGTAGATGAAAAGATTCGAGGAATTTTCGAATTTTGAGCCGAAAATGGTCTCAAATACAGAAAATAATACTGAGCCTGATATCAATCACCACAGGTGATTAACCGTATGGACATTACTATGATGTATTTTACATTGCTTATTTTTAGATAGACGAGATGCTGCAGTCATGTGGCACTTCAGAAATGGGGAAAAAATACAATACAGAAAGATCCTACACCATGAAATTTACAATTCGAGAGTGCCTTTCCATACCTTGGAAGACCAACATAGGAAGTGGTGGAAGTGGATTCCGTTTCTCAATTCGAAAAAACAAGCCATGAACCCCCTGTTTATGCCATTGGTGGGGATATTCCGAAAATTCAAGAAGTATGCACATAATTCACGGTATAAGTTTTTCAATATTGTCAGAGCGATGGAGATGTTCTTTGAACATTTTCATCTTTTCAATTTTAGCTACCCTACAGAGCGTATGCTGTTTCGGTAGTTCATTGAAACTTGATATTTTTTTGCTTTCAAATTTTAACACTCATATTCTAGAACCCATGATTTATGTGAATTTCTTACGAATGTTGAATAAATTTACAGATGATATCAATTGTTTTATTATTATTTCAGTGACTTCGAACAATAGTCATGTTCCCAATAAAGTTTTTTCAATGAGAAACATTCTATAATCTGATCTTTTCTTACTTGATTATTATGATGCAGGTATGCATTTTTACTATCAGAATTCGATACGAAAAGGAATGAGGGTATGTATGTGACCATATAAACTCGCAAACAGAAATATAAAAGTGTAGATGAGAAAACTTGCTGAAATCAATAGAACCAAAAAAACACAATCCCTAAAAAATGTTACATGTTAAAAACATTTCATTTCGTTCAAAACAAAAGTCTGCAAATATAGTTATATATGTGTATTGAGGCATTATTCCATTCAATATTGTTCTATATTAAAAAAAATAGTAGTTTTTGGTTTAAATCCAAAACACAACCGCCTTAGATTGATGTTTTTTGGCATCACATTAATGTACCTAAGTGATTAGTTGATGTTCAGAATACATTGATACAATGACCGATAAGCCTGAATTCAATGCTCTGGGAACATTGATATAAGGACTACTGTTGATGGATCGATGTACTCATGACCTGGTATTAATGTCGTTGGTCATTGATACAATGCTAACGGTTATCAAATGCTTAATACTCTTGGGGGATTGATAGAATTACTCGAACATTAAACAATCACCAACAGGACATTATATCGATGAACTCGAGCATCGGCTGAAAATTAATGTCCAAATACATTGTCGTAAGGCTGAATTTGATTATATTCACGTACGTTTTTCGTTCTGTGAACAACTAGACTGATTTCGTTTTTGGGCGACTTCGGCCAAACGACTTCGGAATTATATTTACTTAAAATTATAGGTTATTTCCTTAATGTAACACTTTGAATAAAGGACTGTTCTTTATTCAGAGGTGTAACAAGAATCAAACGAGCGATATACAGATATGCAGAGTGTAACAGCCAAATGGAATAAATTCGATAACGAATAAATGAGGGCGTGTTGGTAAAAACGCTCGAACACGGCGATTTGTAATTTTAAATGCGCATATTTTTCAAGAAAATAAAATTATATAGGGTGTTCCATGTGACCGTGGCCAATACCAACTTTCTTATTTCAAATGCAACCCCCTGTATATTATTTATTTTTTGGATTCTTCAGAGAATTCTAGACACAATTCATGCACAATGTCCTATACCTATCTTTAACTGTTTCGGAAATATTAAGTGTTTTCAGATTTAGTGCAAAAATCAACGTTTTAATGAAAATTATTTTATTTCACAAATTCGGTACATTACACTTAAACCTAATAAGTAATACTGATTATTTCTTAATTATTAAAAAAAAAAACAAAAAAAACATTAATGTCAATGTTGAAAATGTTCAAAATGCTCTCCGCGAACGTCTCGGCAACATGCTAATCTGGTATAGAATTGTCTTCTAACGTTACTCGGCGTTTCTGAAAACACTTAATATTTCCGAAAAAGTTGAAGATAGGTATAGGATATTGTACATGAATTATGTCTAGAATTTTCTGAAGAATCCAAAAAATAAATAACATACAGGGGGTTACATTTGAAATAAGAAAGTTGGTATTGGCCACGATCGCATGGAACACCCTATATAATTTTATTTTCTTGAAAACTATGCGCATTTAAAATTACAAATCGACATATCCGAGCGTTTTTCCTAACACCCCCTCATTTATTCGTTATCGAATTTATTCCATTTGGCTGTTACACTCTGTATATATTACATACACTTCTACATGAACCTTCAACTTTTTTCAATTCAGTACTGGAGTGCAATTCGATATGATCTTTATTTTTGATAATATCCGGAAAATAAAATTTGTAATTGGCGCATATATCAGGGGAATAATTCGGTGGATCCATTCACTCAACACATATCGATTTTCGAAGAAATTTCTTTCGGCAGTTATTGTGTTTGCGATTGGTTGTAAGTTTGGGCCTTGATTACTATTGTCGAATTCGGGAATGGCTAAATTCCAACTTGAAGGGCGAATGAAGTCCCACTTCGTAAAAAATATACCCTAAACACGAAGTGTGGTGGGGATTTTCGAAGATTCCTTGAAACGGAAATTTTTGAAAATTAGAACAACGGCTGTCGCAAACCCTTGTGCTTAACGCTTGTTGAAGAAGCTGAGCACCTCTGTGCTTCCAAGCATTATTCTTGCGAGCACTATATCGAGCATTGGCTTAGTACTTCGAAGAATTTTTGAGAATGCTTAATGCTTGGTTGTTCGAAAAAGTGCTCTCGTGCACTCCGGTCTACTATAACGCTCCTGAGGTTCGCAAAGTGCACCAGAGCCCTGAGTGCACTAGTGCTTTCAAGCACTGCAAGCATCTAGGGCACTTCTTATAAAGTGAAAAGCTGTGACATCCACTGCTCAATTACTCAAGGCTATGAGTATTCGTAGCGCTGAGTATATATCAATGTAAAATACTTTAAGGGAAGCTCATTATTGAAGAATCGGAATGAGCAATCATGTGGAAGTTTGATGACGCTCGTCTAAATGCATATCAAGAGCAGTTATCCATCTAGATATTCAAGTTACCCTATGTTGCTTGGTTTCCAAAACAATGATATAAATTATTTACCAAGTTCCATTTCGATCAGATCTGTACTTTTCGTGCTTTAAGAATTCAAGTAGATTGACTTCAAAACTACCGAGCAGATTTTGCCCATAAACGAACTCAACTGACATATTTGGCGCCAAATCCCTTAAAAATTTTTAATCCATAACCCCTTTTTCTTCGGAGTGTGCTCGCACGGATGGTTAGCCCTGAATTTCGCCAAGAATACTATAAATAAGTCAGTGTAACCCCCAACCGTATTCTAGGGTCAAAATCTTGAAATTACAGAGATTTGAATGGAATGATTCCTTGAGCCAAAAATTCGAAAAATTTGAAGTCTGATCTACAGCAGTGACCTATTCAGGTACCTACTGAACTTGCCGAAGGCTGCTTGACTTTTAGAGAAAAAAAATCGTGTTGAAATTCTAAACTTGGCTGACAAATAACGTTATGAAATGCCAAACAATGATGAAGTTTGCGGGACTAGGACAGGAAAGGAACCAATGATTTATAGTTAGCGATGTTCCGCAAGACTTTCGTCTGCTTCTTCAGGCCTAAAAAACATTTTAAAAATTAACATCACTTACACACTAGATACAAACAATACAATGTATTACCTCTATAACACTAAGAAATCCTAAGGTATAAACATGGATTAAACATCATCGTGATATTGCAGAATCTTATTTCAAAATTAAGATGTTTGCAGAAAGTCAGGTGAGTCGTATACCTGTAAGGTAATTGGGACGTTTCAAGGCCACCCGACTCCCCAAGCAAGGTATCACGTGGTGATAACGTGCAAGTAGGTCAAAGGTCACTGGATCTGCACAATCAAGGTATTATACAGCATGTTTTCAAAAACATAGAAATTATTCCTATATATTTATCACTCTATATAAATAGTTATGTTTTTCTGATTAAATTGGGAAAAGGTGAAAAAAATCTGTTAATTGTTCAAAAAAATTTGGACCAAAAAATGATCATTTATACAGGAAACTGTTTCAATACATATACAAAGGAATATAATAATAATATTTGTATAAGGAGATTTCGTAGAAAAAGATGTTCCATTGTTAAAAATCTAGAAAAGCACTGCTGTGAAGGCAGCAGCTTTTTCGCGCATGTTTAATGTAGATGACCACTTCGGCAACGAATTTGAACATACCCGTGAAAGCTGCTGCCTCCACGGCAGAGCTTTTCTAGATTTTTTTCCGATAAATTACTGATTTTCAATTCGATATAATCTGTATTTTTGGAAATATTGGAAAAATAAAATTTTGAATGGGTATATCTACGGAATAATTGGGCGGATTTTACCCATTCATTAATTCGACCTTCGTAATCAAGGTCCAAACCTTCTCTACAAATATCGAGTTTGTAAGTTGTTTCTTTCGGAAGTCATTGTGTTTACGGTCCTAATATTTCCAAAAATACAGATTAGATCGAATTGGAATCCAGTACTTTATCGAAAAATGACATTTCGAAGGACCATACAGAATTTAATTAGTATAATATGACAAGAAGATCATAGAATATCGAATATTTGAAAAAAAAAATTTGAAATTTTCTTTTTGAACTGTTTTAATGGCATGATCAACATGAAGTTTTGCATGAACTTGCATCATCTACAAAATAGCTGCGAAGTTTCATCATGATTGAAACAGTATTTCTTGAGTTATAACGGAAAAAACAACGATACCGAGAAGAAAACCACGAAATTTGACATATTTTTCCCGAATATCTCCAAAAATTAGGATCGTATCGAACTGAAATTTTACACACTGCTGTGAAATATGAAACTCAAAATTTTAGTGAAACTTTTCTTCGAATATGATAAAAGGTTTTCAAAAAAAAAATTTTTCGAAAAAAATTTTTTTCTGAATTTAATGACGATATGATCTTGACGAAATTTCGCTGAAAGTTGCGCATCGTTTTACTCCACACAACTGCCAAGTTTCCCAATCTCTCTAGTAGTTTCTGAAATAAAAATAAATACCCTCAGAATTTCAAGTGGCTATAACTTCGAAACCGTTCAACCGACTTAGCCTTTTAACGAACTTAACAGCGACATTCCGATGCGCGACCTACCCTGAAAGTCCCAAGTCACTAGCTTGCTCCTTTCGTCAGTTATCGTGTCGTCGGCCGTCTGGACAGAATCGATTTTGACACCGGATTCGTCATCAGTGAGTCCAACGTAGTCGTTTGAGACCATTTTCGGCTCAATCATCGATAATTACAGACATTTGGACAAAATGATAGGACGCTGTTCCCCTAGAACATGCGCGCAAAAATGTAGATTATTTTGAAACCATTTTGTAAGGAGATATTTTTGTCTTCGAGACAATAAGTGGGTAGATCATCATTTATTCTCGTCTTTGGCATTGAAACGTGCCAGTTCCCCTGCAGGTTACTCAGGTGCACATTGAAAACGCTGTAACATCTTCGCAGATCTCCTATATGGTTTATTTTCGAATCGAACAGACAAACTTTCCTTCAAGTATGGACAACGTGCATCCACATCCACATGCTAAATCATTTAAGCAAGTATTGCTTGCAACTTGAATCTTGAAATCCTATTTCTTCAGGGATATTTTCTCATCACGTTATAGTCTTTGAGTGTAGAAATCTGAATAAAGTATAAAATGGGATTTTGTGAGTTCCAATTAACATTTCCTTCAACTCCAGTATCGCAGCCATAAATCCTTTGTTTCAACCACAGAAAACACAACTCTTCTTCGGAATCACGCTCATGAACCCATGCATCTTATTTTTCCTCTACCATAATCGTTAACGAACAGTCATGTCCCCATGTCGCAATTTTGTTTCCTCGATGTAGTTATTTATTTACGATCTACAATCCAGCCTCTGTGTTCTCGAATCTGGAGCGATATTACCGAAGTCGTGTCGTAAGGTCGGTAACAACGGTCCCGTGATTGCCGACTGCTTTATGGGACGCAGTGGGTGGCAGCCCTGATAAGCCGAGAGAGAGTCTGATTGTTTTCTGTGGTTCTGCGAGTCTTCTTTCCGAGATGAACTCTGGCCCCGGCATTTTTAGTGTCATCGGTTTCGATTGTGTCGTTTGTTTCTGCTCGGAATGGATAACTGGGATCGTAAAATTCAGATATTCTCATGAATGGACGATGCGTTGGAGTAGGATTGTTTTGCGGATTGTCTGAAATCGTTTGATTAGCATTACATTCACAACTTGTATACTAAAATGACACTTTTGCTTGAATCGTTTTCTAGGATTGTTTCAAGAGTTGCCAAAGCACTTTTTTAACCGCAAAGGAATGTTATGTTTTTACGCGCTTGTTCTTGGGAAAAGCGCTCTATAATTGTGCCTGAAATAGGTTGGACTACTGATGAGGATTCCGACGTAAATTTAAATTCTTGCTGGCCATCCATAGGCGCCATAACTTTCAAACGAATGAACTAGAGGTTTTGCATCAAAATACATCTTTTAAGTCTTTTGAAAAGTAAAATCATTCAAACTTTTTCAGAGTTATATTCATTTGGAATTTTGACATCATTTCCTCAATATTTATGTGCACCGATGCGATCAGGCTGAAATTTCGTAATAAGTTGAAGAACGCAGACGTGTGAAATTTTAAAACAATTTCGTTGAAATTTTTTCGAACCTACCATCCAGATTCCTATGAAATTTGGCTCATACTTTTGAGTTGATACTTAAAAGGAGTATGTATCTAAATGGAGTTTTAACGATATTTTCTTAAGGAAAAGGGAAAAACATATGTCAAATTTTTGTGGGAGGTTGCCTACCGCTTTGGCAACGAATTCGAACGAGCCTAAAAAAGCTCCTGATTTAACGAGTATTTTTCCAGTATTTATTATCATGTAGCATATGTTATGCATTTCAGGCGATGTTAATCTCTGCCAAATTTCAGCTCGCTTTAGTCAGGAATGCAGAGGCTAAAAAAAATCTTTCAAATAATTCAAAGTTCACCCTGAATCTCAGAAATGCAGTGTTTGTGCACCTATATTCTTCGGAATTTCAGTCATGATAAAAATCCTCGAGTACGCATGCCATCCTTCTGATTGTTTCCCTCATTCAGGATCATACTGTATAGTAAGTGATATATTCAATATAAATCCGAATGATTGTCGACAAAAAAATTGATTAATATTTATTGCTTCTAAGATTTCTTCTTCGTGCGAGCAAAATATACAGGGTTTCTCTAGATCAAGATATAATTATATAGGTCGATATTTGCAAAATCAGTGAGGTAGTTCGTTACGAACGGCAATGTGAATAACATATATGTCAGACGGCTATAAGGTAATAAAAATTGAACCATTTTTTCCTTCAACGAACTTTTAATTATTGTGCAAAATACAAATTCAATAGGTACAGAAGTTTTTTGATTTGATTCTATAAAAATCCATAGCGCATAGGTACATAAGAACCATCAGATTTACTAGAAAATTTGCAATCAGTATATACAATATTGTGTTTTTATAATAAAACAACAATCCACACAAAACCTATATAATAGGTTTTTGAGAGAAAGATACCTATTTAGTTGATAATATTCTCAAGTTTCCTCAATTTCCCGCCTTCTTCGATTACTCCTACCATGAAACGTTGTCGGAATATTTTAACACTCCCTTATTTCATCTTATTCTGTAGCTCAATTCCACTCAATACTCAATTTCAAGTACACAGATTCCTTTGTATTATAATAGTCGATGTGAGAAAATTTTCAGGAATAAAAAATGAAAATGGTGCCATTTCAAGTATCTCTATTACAACACATATAACTTTTTAGTTCAATGAGTTCTTTGTGTGGAACGGAAACAATAAAATTTCATCAGTTATCTGGATCATTCCATAAATTGAAACATCAAAGAAAACTGTCCAACCTTTATCGCATACTAAAAACACTACAAACACCAGAATTTCTCAAGAAAAGTTCATTCCAACGACCGACAAAGTACCAATAAGTTTTATCACAGAAACCAATGAAGCTAATTGCAGTAAATTATATTCTGTAGAGATCAAAATGATTCCTCTCAACATCTTCGATTAATTTATCTTAACAGCCTCGATAAAAAACTTTAATGGCAAATATTAACTAATTGAAAGAGGCTAAGATATCGAAACCAATAGACCGATATTACAAACATCCTCAACCACATGAGTGACATAAATAATCATCTAAACACTTTAATTTTGTTGAAACGAAGTACTTGACGAAAAGATAAATCAATTACTGATAAGACTGTGAGTATTCTTAGAAGTTCCCAGATAAGTAAGACACGTTATTAAAGTCGAAATTTTCCACTTGATGGTGTTCAACAGAAAATCGGAGAGTGTTGATCAATATTTACAAGGTGTCGAAAATGAGAAACAGGATCTTTTTGGTATGCCGATAGTTGAGTGGTTCACGTTCGATGTTGTTTATCTTGGTTCGCACGAACGTACTGAAATTAACAGGATGGCCGAGTGACACCCTGTAAAAATATGATATGGGGGAGTGTTAGACAACTGCGTTGAAACGAGCAATATTTCCTGCCCGCTTGTTCTGAGGGATGTGAAAAATATCATTATGTCTAAATGTTTGCATTTTTGAAACGAGTTTTCCTCACTGAGGAATTCATGGCTGAATTCAAGCTGATTCGTCTAAGCAGGCTGCAACTTCCACTAACCATTAACGTAATGGACTCACCCTGGAAATTCTGAGTATCTAGGTACGCGAAATGTGCTCAATAGTTTCAGAAATATCTGAAATTTTGTTGCTCTAAGAAAACCAATTGCGAAACTATTGGATTGAGACTTGCTTGGTAGACTGTTGGTTGATAAGTATGGACGTGGAAGCTTGTGCTCAGTTCATTAGAATCGTTTCACTAGAAAATTGAAGAAAATTTACTCTAAAATTGCGATTTTTCAGAATCAATTCGTCAAATTAAGATGAAAACATGAATCGCATAGAGGAGTAATAGGTTTTGAGAGTGAAAATTTGTGCAGTGTAAATTATGTAGCACTGGTAATGTTCGTTGACTTTTTTTTATAAACTTGCACCCTATTCATTGCTGAAATATTGTATTGAAGAAATCTCAGAAATTAAAGTTATTTGCGAAGGGAGCAGGAATATTTTCTCACCTTTGAATAGACGACTTCGGTCCAAATTTCGTCAAATTTTCCAGCACTGGGGAAGGGGAATTTCCAATATTTTCGTTTGCGGATATTTGAAGGAAAATTCATCAAATATCTCCGTTTTTGAAATTATCAGATTGTTTCCCAAGATGTACTGACGTGATCAAATGGAAACCCCGTAACAGCAATGGAAGTAACTTTCTTACCAAATTCACAATTCCTTTTCTCGTATCGCATAGCAACCAACACAGAATCTAAATTTCGAATGGGTGTATCTACGGAATCATTGGGTGGATTTCACCAATTCACAGATTCAACTTTCGTAATTAAGCCCCAAACCTACTCTACAAATATCGAGTTTCTAAGTCGTTTCTCCCGGAAGTTATTGTGTTTATACACATAACTTCCGAAAGAAGAGCTCAGAAACTCGATATTTGTAGAGTAGGTTTGGACCTTAATTACGAAGATCGAACTCGTGAATGGCTGAAATCCACCCAATGATTTCGCAGATAAACCCATTCAGACTTTTATTTTCCCAATATTTCCAAAAATTCAGTTTGGATCGAATTGAAACCCAATAGTTTTTCAAAAAATGATAGTTCGATGGTTTTATTAAGAATTTAATGAGGATAATATGATCAATATTTGAAAAAAAACTGTTCTGATGATACGATTATCATGAAATTTTGCACAGAGTTGTCAATTAGCATGTTTGAACTAGCTGCCAAATCTTATCATGATTGAATTAGTAACTTCCGACTGATTCCATAAAGAACAACGATATCCAGGAAAAAAACACGAAATTCGACAAATTTTTTTAAAAAAATATCTATGGAACTTATTTTCGGATAGAACTGAAATTTGGTTCACTACTACGAAACATGAAGCTCAAGACCTAAGCAAAAATTGATCTTTAACATAATGGACAGTTTTCGAAAAAAATTCGTTTCGAAAAATGTTTTGAAAACATTTTTTTTTAATTCACTGTCAGTACGATCTTGATGAAATTCTACAAAAAGTTGCGGATTGTTATACCCCAATTAATTGCCACGTTAAAATCTAATCTTTTATATAGTTTTCAAGTTATCACGGAAATAACCACAAAATTTCTGGGGGCGTCGTATTTCGAAATCAAACCTACCCTGAAAGTTTCAGATCGATATGTTTTTCCGTACGCCCGTAATCGTGCATTCGGATGGCCAACCGGCCATCCGCACAGAATCTATTTTGACACCGGATTCGGCATCAGTGAGTACAACCTAGTCGTTTGAGATCATTTTCGGCTCAAAATTTGGAAATAACAGAAATTAGGACAAAACGATAGCTCAGTGTTCCCCTAGAACAGGGGTTCCTAACCTGTTTTTGGTCAAGGATTACTTTTGTATCTTTCTTGTTAGCAGGGACCACTATGCAGGTATAATAAAAACACAATGACGACTGGCTCATTGCCCGCTAAATTTAAAATAATCTCGCGGACCATATTTAGGATTCTGCGGACCACTTGTGGTTCACGGACCACTGTTTGGGTACCACTGCCCCAGAACATGCACTCAAAAGGTACCGTTAAACAAATATTCGTATCATCATCAAGTGAATATATTTCAAATGTATCAATTCCTTTATTGCAAGTAATTTCTGTGTCTTCGCTCCATAGCTACGCTTATACCTACAATTTACCCTGTGTTGAAACAAAGAGTGGTTTTCCCCATTTTCGTGTATACTAGATG
Source organism: Myrrha octodecimguttata (assembly GCA_958510865.1). Lineage (NCBI taxonomy): Eukaryota > Metazoa > Arthropoda > Insecta > Coleoptera > Coccinellidae > Myrrha > Myrrha octodecimguttata. Next base: position 35,882,286 of record OY294056.1, read on the forward strand.
GTGGCACCCAACATGGTGCCGTTTTTCAATTTCGTCTTCTTGTCCGGATTTTCCTGAATAAGTACATGAACTGTCGGCCTGAAGTTAATACCAGCGAGATTTGGCACGTCTAGCTGCTTAACAAATTGCCTACTATTTTAGCACTGATTTACGACCAATCTGAACCCTTCATCCCAAGCCTGCTATGCACTCGAAAAATAATTAGTTAGAGATCTCAAGGAGAGCATTTAATTAACGTGGTTAAACTTCGTGTTTTATTCGGATAAATCGTGTGAGAATATAGAAGATATACAGTGTGATCCAACGGAAATTTAACACCCCGATTTACCGGCTTCAAAATGAAAATGTGGAGAAACGCTCGGACCCATCAATTTCTGACTCAAGGGTTAACAACATCTCTGCTCGTTGCTCAGCATCACCGTAACTGCAACCCCCTAACGAGATTTTGAATAGGGATGAGGGGAGTTGCGATACCTCATTTTGAAGATCTTTTCGTGTACTATCTGATCCCTAAATTTCGTTCCAAAATTTCCATCGTTAACGAAAGACAGGTAAAATAGTGTAAAAGTAGGGACTTTTACTTAAGAGGAAACAATATCACGTGTACCATTTAAATGTCATCAAACCTCGCTTATATCTCAAGGTCAGGCCGCTGGACCCGGTCCACATGCTTAAAGGTTGCCTATAGGCGAGTGAAATCTTAGAGTTCGGAGAAATTTCGACGTTTGCGTGCATGTTCTAGGAAACAGCGTGCAATCGTATTAACCAAATGGCTGTAATTTCCTCGAAATTGGTCTCAAACGACTAGGTAGGGCCCACTGATGAAGAATTCCATATCAAGATTTTGTCTGGCCTGTCAAGCAATGCCACTAACTTCAGAAAGAAAAAAGTTAACCCCTCGAAACTTGAAGGGTAAAATAAAATGCATAGCAGGATGCGCTGACTATATTCATTAATGGGCCAAATCGGACCAATAGTTTTGAAGTTATACTCATACGATTTCCAAGGAAAATTTTCTCAATATCCTAAGAACTACCAATTGGAATGTATTGAAACTTGAAAAATACTTGTATAAACAATGATGCGCAACTGACCAAGAAGTTTTGTTGGGACCCTATCATAAGCGAATTAAAATTATCTTTTTTCGAAAATTTCAAAATTTTCATTGAACTTTTTTTGAGGAAACTTACTACCTATCCATGCGATTTCTATGAGATTTGGTACAAGTTTGAAGTCAATATTTCAAAAAACCATTACCAATTATTGTTGGATCCGATTTCAATTTCAGGATTTCAAACAAGTCGAATTTCGTTGTTTTCTTCTCTGTAGGGTTAATATTTCTTGAATAACTCAATAAGTACTACTTGGCAAATGCTAATGAAGTTGTGAAGAAAATTTATTTCATATAAATCGATAAATCGTCCAAATCTGTTGTTTTGGGAATATATGCAACATTTAAGAGATATTGATTTCTTGTCATGATGATACATAAAATTGCGTGCAAATGCTGGTGAATTCACGCCATTACTTTTTTAGAATTTTTTATTCTCCCGATATTATGAGAAATAAAAATTATTGAATTAACTTGTTTGTATTTCTGAACTTTCGTTTAAATAGCATTAAACAATAAATGAAACAACAATGTCTCCAGAAAAGACGGCGCTCTTAACTTGTAAATTTGACAGATCGTTTTCTAGAAATCTATAATTACCAATAATTTTTTCCCAGGTACGGGAAATACGGAGTAAAGAAAACAAATAACTTGGTAGATACTGGATCGGATAATGCTCCTTGATTTATCCCCCTTGAATAGTTTTTTCGCAGTTATTTGAAGGTACTCCAGGGGACACTAGTATTTCACACTATCATCTTTAATTCGAACATTTTTTATTTTTAATTTAATGGCTCTCAAATTTGGGCATAGATGTAATCGATTCATTATTTGTAATAAATAAAAAAAATCCTAGTGAATATTATAAAGTGCATATAAACAGCTAAACAGGCCTCCCATTTTGTTAAATCATCAATTTCCGAAGATTCTCAATGTAATGTTTTCCACAGGACAGGACAATTCTGAAAAAACACTGACGGATGATCGTGAAAAAACATACTTCCGAAAAATAAAACGAGTCTGGCTTGTTATTGATCAGTTTTGGACCTCAATTACGAAAGCGAAATTTGAAAAGGGCTAAAATCCACCGGATAATTGTGCAGATATATGCATTCAAATTCTTTTTCTCATCATTTCCGGAAAACATATTACTGCGCGAGGCATATGATGAATTAAAGCGCAATGCGCAATCTAACTGATAATTGCTGAGATGGTGATCTCGTGATATATTGCTCACGAAATTTTGCTTCAGTCCTCGTGTCAATACCCTACAACCAATTGTAACGAACGAGGAGCTTTGGCTTAAGATAATATGGTATTTTTATTCTGGATAATATTTTTCCATCCAAATGGGCATTTGGCATTTCTCTTACTAATTTGTTGAATGTGCCTAATGTGTGGTGCTTCCTGTACCAGCCCCTATCATAATCACGCTTTTAAAATTTGAAGGTGATGCGATCATGCCATGGAAATATCCGAAAATCAGTGTTTTCTGCGCATCAACCAGTTGATTTCAATGTTTACAATTTCAACAAGTAAAATATTCCAGAAGATGAACTCGTTTGATTTATCATGAACCAATATAAAAATAAGAAAGTGAAGTGATTGGATTGAAACTCACCTTGGAATCTATCAATCAAACAGGTCTTAAGGTAAAATTGAAATTGATCAATTTCAATTTGGTATGGCTTTCATTGATAATTGAAAACATCGAAATATACGTAAACTGTACAGAGATTAAAATTGACTTGAACATTTCGTTCGTTTGTCCCAAACATAATGAACAAAGCATCCAACATTAAGAAACTGACCACGTTTTCTAAAGGAAGACACTAATGGTATTTATCGATTTAGATAACGCTAATTATCGAAGTTCCAGAAACCTTTTCTAATCAATTAATTATACATCATCTGATAAATTCCCAGATCATTATCTTGAATCATTCTGACCAATAAAAAGCCATCAGTCGACAGTCAAATAAGGTCGAAATAATGAAACGACGTATTCAGAACAACGAGCAACTCATTTTTCAGAGCAATAACGATCGACTTTTATGAGACTCCTCTGAACGTCATACGACAGCAAAATTACTTCCAACTTCATCGAAATTATCTTTTCATGAGAATTCATTAAAATGTGCAGTTATTGCATTATAACCCTGCAATTTCTTGCACGCATGTTCTGGGTAACAGCGTGCTGCTATCGTTTTGTCCAAATGTCGTAATTTTCGAATTTTGAGTCGGAATGCAGCGGAATGGGAGCAATCAATCCAACAGTTTCCGAGTTATAGCCATTTAAAACTTCAACATAATTTCCCTGATATTTATTGAGGAATAACTGAAGCGATTCGATTGACAATTTTGTTGAGATCATCCTATCAGTAAATTGAAAAAAAACGTTTCGAAATTTTTCTCAGAACAATTTTTTTTGGAAACTATTTATCATATCTGAAAAAAAATTTATACTCGAGCGTCGAGCTTCATATTTCACATTAGTGTACCAAATTTCAGTTTGATAAGACAATTATCAACAAATCTGACCCTTTCATCAGACAAATGGGAAAATTTTAAGAATTATTTTCTTTCGATTTTTCATTTAGAGTTGAGACTTTTGTCGAATTGATATTATTGAGAGGACACGAACACAGATTCATTTGGTTCGAAAGTTTTATAATTTACTTTTTTTTTAAGAATAAAAATTATTTTTTGATGGAAAAAAAGGGGTAGAATTAAAAAATATTCAAACCAAATGAATCTGTGTTACTGTGTTCTCTCAAAAATGTCAATTCGACAAAAGTCTCAACTCTAAATGAAAAATCGAAAGAAAATTATTCTTACAATTTTCTCCTTTGTCTGATGAAAGAGTCAGATTTGTACTCTGAAACTCCACAGTTCACTTTGTTTATCGTTTATATTGTTTCTGAATTGTTTATTAAGCAATCCGTTTACCAAAAAACTGCCCTTGACAAATAGTTTGATCCTGCAAACCGCAAGGGCGTTTTTTATGAAAATATAATTTTATTCAATTTTTAATAGTTCTGTTTCAGAGATTGGGAGTGAAAACCCAGAAAAAACCTAGAAAATGATATACTACTTTTCCTTAACCATTCGGAAATACTCACAGAAATGGTCAAGTGTATGGTATTTTGGTTTTGTATTTGATAAAATCGAATAATAAACCTTAGCGATCAAATAAAAAAAAATTACCCCCGAAAAATTTCACAATTCACATTTTGAGGTGTGGTGATTTGAATGAACTAATAAAAAATCCGTCCGTGGCTTTCCTCTGAAAGTACTGAACCGAAATCCGTGAAACTTGGTAGAAAAATCATGTGTCGCTCGAGATTGATCCTCCAAGCTTTTCAGCAGGATCGGTGTACCCTAAGAGCTCAAAACTGCGGGTAGGAGGGAAAAAAATTATTACTCGAAATTTACCTCCGAATTTTCATGAAACTCTTGATTACTGTTGCATAACCCAACCTAAAATTTTAACCCGGATGATTCCGACCAGTTTTCCCAGAGTTATAAAGCTAAATATAAAGGGTGATACAGTTTCAAATTAACAGTCTGTATATTATATTTTATATAATTAATCTATAGTGGGAGTACGGAAATGTGAAAGGGTCTTGATGAATTGTCGACGTTTCTATCATCTATTTCCTGACCTCTCTCAGGATTTTCATTTGAATTTGATTTCCCACGAACTAACCCCCGATATTCCTAGGGAGATCAGAGCATGAAAGATCGAAACGTTGTCAATGTATTTAGTATTTTTACTCTTTCTTGTCCTTCCACCACAAAGAAATCACTCAGAATTCTGCCTTCTTCGAACCTCCAGAACACAAAAAACACATCGTTACAAGTCCTCAACCGAAATCGAACTGAGTTCGAACTTCCCACAGATCTTTCCTAATTGAGAAGCAATAATTAATTCAGGAGCAGAGCTCGAATCCAGTCGCTGATGTCCTAGTAGAATCCAGCCCATCCATTATTGCTAATGACAATCTTAAGAACTTCCCAGACAATTACCGCTAAATAATCAGCAGACCGCTAATTTTCGTTCCCTTTAAAAATCAAGAGTGCCATCAGGCCTTTGTCATCGGCGACTTGGATATTTAAATCGGAGGCGACGTTTTTCGAAAAGAACCGCGAAAGCAATTAGGCGATTTTTCGGTTTCGAGGGCGTAATTAAACTTTTGTTTTAACGGTTAATTTCCTTCAATTCATCATCTGATTATTTCGGTTTCTCCCCTTTTTTCGGGACCATTCATGGCCACAGGAAATGATCCTTTGTTTCAGTCGTGACACGTGACCTGGTTGCTGAGGAAAAAACGGACAAACATGCTTGGCATGGCGTGTGTCCTGAGTAGTTTTTAGGAGTTTTTCATTGGGAGAATGTTCGGTCCAGTGGATAATTGGATTGTTTCCATTAGTTTCCATGTTGAAATGGAAACAAAATGTTTTTTGTACATGATTTGGTAATTCATTAGAAACGCAAAATTTGGATTTCTCTATATTATACTTCTGTTGATTAGAAAAATTTCACCCAGGAATACAATCTTCTTGAATTTCATTTATTGGAATGTGTGGTTATCATACAAAATAACGACATTTCAGAAAACTGAATCCTCTTGATGCAAGCGAAATTACAGTTGATCCAAATGAGAAAACTAACAACTATTACTGGATATGTTTGAGTAAATGTTTCATATTATTATTCTGAAATACTATCGTTTTCAGTGGCGGTTGCTCAATAAGGCAACCCCTGCCTAAGAAATATATTGTCGTACGATACAATTAATTCATTTTGAAATAATTAATATTTTAGTGAGAAACAGCAACCGTTAGTTAATATTCCAACAAAAAACACAAATATTAATTCTTTTTAACGATCCATCAATCCGCCTCCAACAGAATACGTCTTCATTCACCGTGGGAATATCGAAAATGTATCTCGGGCGAGCGAAATTCGCGACATCACGGCTAGGCTCGCCAGAACCCTCATATAGGAACAATCACAGCGAATGCTCCGAATTATAAGCACACTAGTGCCGCGAAATTTCTGCGGCCTCAGTTCGAGTTCTGATGCGGTCGGATGGGTTACTGCTGTTCGTTGGGTCGATGAACGTCTTCGTGCGTACTCTCGTGTTTATTTTTTTATTGAGTTATATGTTATAGAATTTACCTTGTTGGTATTTTCTTTTTGTGTTATATTTATAATGAATTCAGTCAGCAACATTCTAGAACTAAATTTTGATTGGCAGGATATAAGCTGCAATTAGCCGATTAATCAAAAATCAAGGAACTAGAACGGCGTCCGAATTTAAGATTGCAGCGCAACGGTGGCCAGTTTGAGAACCTTAGGTAGAAGGATAGGAGCTAGGTTTTCAAGTGTTTGCTTGTGTATTTGATCGATTAAAATTCGATTTTACAATTTGTTCGAAGATTTTTTCAGCTAAAAGAAGTGATTCTGTGTATACATATTTCATTTTTATGAAAGAGAGGTATCATCTATCCTAATTCAGAGTAGCAATGCTACAATTACCGTTAGAAGTATTTTAGCATCAACTTATTACCACTCTAAATGACAGGATTTATATTACATTTTTGTAATCTTGAAGGCACAGAAGCTAAAAGTGTTAGGGAAGATGCATGTGGTATTATGTTATTTGCAAAACTTATAAACTTTCAACTTTTTCACCTACACAACTTGATCATTTATCAAATACCCCCTCAGATCTACTGCTCAAGGGGTTGAAAAAAAAGATAGTATTTTGGAACATACTTTTTGGAATAATAGACAAATACTAAAAACTCTACTATTCATATAGGGGGACTGAAATTACTCAATATACAGTGAATAAAATGAATACATTCACATAAAACTAATGCTACTTGTACCGTAAGCCTTATTCATTATAGATTGACAAATAAATTATCCCAACACTCATATGATTGGTCTGGAAAAAGCTGTAATAAATAAGCCTTGTACAGCTTTGATTTCGTCGGCAGAAGCACTTCGAGACAAGAGTATTCATCACCAGATATTTCCTTGTTGAGACTCTTTTGTTTCAATCGGTCAGTTCTATCACTGAAACATTTACGTTGTTCCTTAATGATCAGGCATAGGCTTTTATAAATCTTGTTCGTTGGTTTACCAATTTTGAGTTACAAGCTGCCAAGGTTTCAATCGATTTTTCAACACTTTCAGGCTCGACTTGTGGAAGGAAGTTTCTTTCACCCAAATAACTCGAAATTGTTCACCGGGCTGTGGACATCTATGGAAAGGGACATTCGAGTTTGCTTTTTCTCAGTAGACACACTTGAAAAATCACACAGACGCCAAGAAAAATGCATAAACTTTCTTATTATCTTGACTTTTCTTCAACTTGTCAATGATAATCCCTGTACCTCGGGTTACTCTGATAGCTACCAGAGGGAGTAGCGCTTATCTTCATTCGTCAATTATTCTTGAATATAATATACTTCATTCATAGATCAAGTGAAAGTTTTGACGTTTCTCGTATGCTTCACAGTTTCCAGCAATCACAGGAAATTGTAGGTTCTTCAAAATGCAGAATTATTCCAATTTTACCATTGAAGTTGTGGACGAAGCATAGTATATAACTCGCATACATTTGCTATTATTCACTTGGGTGATTTGGTGACACCGCCTGCAGCTCGTGTCGCTAACTTCACCCTCGTGAATAATAGCAGTCATTATATGCTCGTTGACTATTATACTATTATGTCAGTTTCGAGTGAAAAAAACATTTTTCTCGACCGTATTTCCCAATTTTAATAGGTGTGCCTTACTGAACTAGATAGAAGCAACGGTTTCGAAAAATGCATCTAAATCTGATTCTTCATAAGAATTATCAACTTCTATGTCCTTCTATTGCGCTATTATCATTATTCACTCCACAATCTGTTTCGACCTCAAGATATCCTTCAAACCATATCGGTTTTTGATCAGTATCTCTGGCATACAGTATTTACGGCGTGTCCAATAAGTTATATCTTTTATAAGTCAAAAATTATTTTTCTCAGTACACCACAAAGAATCAGGAACTATTCAACAGTGTACAATAGGTCTCCTGATATTCATTCTCTTAAAATCCATAAATAACATCAACAACTCAAACCAATGATATTTTGTCACCATTATAGATTCTTTATGTACGAAAAGACCCTTTTCCACATTTAGGAAAAGGGTAATTAAATGCCCCACCCTTGATCCTACGCCCAATATCCTCATTACGTTAATAGGAGGCGGGGCCAACGAGCATGGCCAGCTTGATGTTTCGCTGTCACGCACTGCCGACTTCCGATAAAAAGTCGATTCGGATTGCAGGACGAATTTGATTTGATCTTTGTTGTGTGTTTTTAGTTGATGCTTGCGATCGTGGAAACCAACAGGGCTGAACTTAGGTTTGTTTAAGCCTAACTACCCTTCATCATGTACAATAAAATCGCTTACATGAAACGCGAAATTTCATATTTTATATTTTTCTCAATCCCGAAGAGATATCGGCTATGTTCCGATATACTCTGCGAGCACTGTGAGGTCTGGCGTCAATTCAGTATATTGCGATGCCGTTCGTTTTTGTTGGCTGTACTGCTTACTGTATAAAACGGAACGCAGTTCAGTATACTTTCATGGTTTTTGGCGCCAATTTCAATTTCAAATTTCAAATAAAGATCAACTATTTGGCCGTCAGTTATCAATAGTGACTTACTGAATTTCCAATTCATTAGGAATTGAAAAGTATCTGGCCTCATATTGTAATTTAGTAATTGATGGAAATGCAATGAAAAACATTTAATGAAAATCCTAATTACAATGATTTCTGATGTGAAACCAATAATATCAATAACTTCATTGAATAAAATGCATGCCTTTCCCAAAATTACTTCTAAAATTATCATGAGACATTCGAAAAACTGTTTTCTCCACATTATTTTCTGTTCTGGTGATGATATTTTATTCCGCTCGATTTCCAGAAAGATATATTGAGATATTCATCATTGTCAGAGTTATCAATGGAGAATTCCAATAAATGTTTGGCTGTACCAGCTATTGCAATTATTCGTATTCCATTCGTTATTGTTTTTCAGTTAAATAATAAACACTCTGGAAGTTCACTTTTACCGTACATAACCTCGTTTGAATAATTCAAATTTCAAAGCACCTTACCACGAAACCGCGATGATATGGCGATGATCAATGACGTCACACATTTCTCTAGAATACTGCGTCAGTATACTGACAGTCCATAACCGAACGCATTTCTCCGCAGTGAGAGCACTGGACATTGCTCCCAGTGTATATCGGAACATACTCATCATCATGTATAATATCACACACATTCGCGAATTTTGAATAATAGAATAGAATAGTTTATTAGTTCTTTAGGATATCACAAAGATATATAGGATAAGTCAGGATCTAATACAATAAATCAAGTTAATTGCTCTGAAAAGTACCCTCTTGACTCGTAGAAACCCTTAGAGTATAAAAGTTTTTTGACTTCTTCCTTGAATTGCCTGTCGTTTAAGATTTCGAACCTAATTGGTAAATGATTGTAGAAGAAAATTCCATCAGCGAATTTCGGAGATGTCTTGTATTTTGTTGTTGAGTGCCTTGGTATGATTAATATAGTGGAAGTCGGAACATTTCATTAGATTGTGTAAGTTGGATTGCACGTACAGTAGACAATTCAGGATGTAAATACACCAATACACGGCAGCGTCAGTATATGAAAATTTTTGAAAATCTCTCTGCAAGAATCTCCAGGTCTCAATCCAAATATCAGACGAATTATTTTTTTTGGTGACAAATACTCGATTGCTATCAGACGACGAACCCAACAGAAGGATATTGTAGTGCAAGTGGCTATGAACTAAGGAATAATAAACGTTCACGAGGGTATCAATAGAAAGTGACTCCTTCAAGCGATATAATCATAGTATGCCTTGTTGAGAGTATTACATAAATGATCGATCTGGAAGTTTCATATCAAGAATCTATCGACGTGAAGACCCAGGAATTAAGTGGTGAGTTCGAAAAGCAGGTTCAAATTTGGTGAAACGTGATAGATCGCCTCTACGTCACAAGTTACAGAACGATTCTAGGATCCACACAGCGGGCCCAGTCTATTCGGTTGGTGAAGTGGAAGGTATACGAGAAAAGAGAGAGAGTGAATATGGAACATTACGTCATCACAGAATAATGAACCTCGGGGGTTCGAGCGTTCAAGCAGCCAATATGGGAAACCAAATTCAAAAGATAGTTTTCGCGTTGAAAATTAGACGACTAAATTTTTTCAGGTTAATAATAAATACATACATAGACCTATTGTTACTTAAGGCCACATAGAAGTAATATATTCACCACCTTTGATGAAGTTATCTTCGAATCAACAGCATTAGGGACCTTTCAATACTGATTCTTTTGTTTCCTGCTTTCACTTTCTCAAACTAAGTATGGGTACCTACCTGAAACTTCACAACATCAATGAAAGCTCAATCAACAATATTTTATGTATATACATGTAAGAGCTTGAGTTTTTCTGCAGACTCAATAGGAATAAAAGGTTTGTTCGTTGTACCTGCATGAATTACACTAACTACACCAACTCCACTGACTTCCAATTCTCAGTACAGCTGAATGTAGTCACAGATAACTGAATCAGTGGACTTAGTGTAGCTCAATCTGTTCTATGATTCTCACAGAATACAAATACATGATAGATGATTTTACGCAATCTCAAGATGACAGAATTCTATGCTTCTCGTGTTTTCGCTATACCACTTCGAGGTGATGTAGATTTGTTGTGAAGTTTTTCTGAAGTCGTCACGGACAAAAATTCTATTTCAAATAACGATAGGATGAAAATTGATTTCGTCCAAAAATAACCACAGATAGAGAACAAAACCAGTCCAACCAGGATCCAGAGACTACCACAGATGTCATATTTAAGCATAACGATCATAGAGGATGACCTCACTCTATACAATGCACACGTAATTTGTGACTAAACTGACTGCCAATAATAATAATAAATAATAAATAATAATAAATTTATTCTTCCAATCAACTATTACATTTTTTTCCATGAAACATAATATAATACAACCAATATTTGAGCTGGTCAATTCAGTGATCAACAGAAGAACAGATAAGAATCAAACCTGTCTTACACCTAGCTAACTTAATAGCTGTATGTGCATATCTTAATTTATTTTTTTATAAGCAACTGAGAATTAACATGGAAACCGTTTTTTCCCAACAAACTCAACTCATCAAAATCCCCCAAATCCCGATCCCCAGATCCCTATCTTCAGCAGTGAAAACCAAACATTGATGCATTAGTCCACACAAAAAAGCGACATGCTCTACTGAAAGATTTCCGCAACGAACAGAGTGCACGTTTACAGCAAAACACACCGAACAGTATCAGTGGAGTTTGTGTAGTTAGTGTAGTTCATGTAGGTACAACGAACAAACCTAAAGATTTCCAACATGGATTTATACAAGAACATGCAGGTTGTCCTTGTAAGTAGAAACGACAGTATGAAGAAAATTTGTCAAACATATAACGGTCTCCTCCTCATCGCCTTAAAAAAAGATCAATGTACACATGACCTTGAACCAGTTCAACATATTAATAATGACTTTGAGAGATAAGAAAGTCTTCAATTCGGTGCTAATTGTTCAAAATCGTTTCCAAATTATTTCACATATAAACCTAGCCAAATACAATTTGGCAATCTTCTTATTCTATGTTTTCGGAAGAATCATGAATAAAAAGTTTTGAATGGATATATCTTCGAAATCAATGTGGCAGATTGAAAGCCAACACTTGATAGAAAAATGAAAGCCTGAAGGTATAGGCAGAAGTTTGGGAGGTTTATAAGATTGCAGAATATAGTGTATTTGAGAAAAAAATTTGAGTTTTTTTTTAACTTTTCTTCCAATGACATGATCATCCTGATATTCTACAGAATATTGACCATTAGCATTTTCAAATTAGTAACCAAGTTCAATAATCTGTGAATCAGTACTTTCCGAATTACTCCAGAAATAAAAACGATACCCAGGAAACTACTCAGAAATCGTTAGGCTGATTTGGCCCATTAACGAACTCAACTGTGGCATTTTGATATGCAGCTCACCCTAAAAGTTTCAAGTATATAGGTTTCTCCTTTCACATCTAATCGTGCCAGCAGTCAGCCGGACACCATCGATTTTGCAGCTGGATTCGTTATCAGTAAGTCGGATATTACAGACTTTTGGACAAAACTATAGCACGCAATTCCCCAGAACATGCGACACGTATCTAATATCAAGACTGAAAGTGAATTTGTTCATGAAGATGTTTATAATTAAAAGGAATTAGGTAATCAGCATTAGACTTCCAGGAACTCGATCTCTAGGAAATGGTCGGGTCAGCGACTTCCACGTTCTAGGGATATATAACTCGAGCAAAGAAAGTAGAGGAAAGCAGTTGATGGAAGTACGTGTTTCTCAAAAAAAAATCACGACCATGTGCCACTCATTTTTCTCTATCTTTCAGTGTTCAGTAGCTTAGGTATCACCATATTTTAAGCTGATTTTATAAACTTGACGTCACCGCTTCCATCCGCAGTTCCCGTTCAAAGATAGCTGCAGCAGTTGACAGTTGGTGTGCCGCTCTTCTATTTTTCCGCGAACGTTCAAGATGACCATAAAGCTGATGACGTTCCCGTTCGAAATTCAACCAATACAGTGAGATTAGGATGCAACTGCAATTTTGAATTTACTTTGTTTGATAATGAGTTAGGTACACGTGACATTCCTTATTATGCAAAAAAAACCAAAATTTATTGGTTATTTGACTTAATTAAAACCTCGTAAATGTGAACTGGCTGAACGGCGAACGTCAAATTTATAAATGAGGCATAGTTCGATTCGAACTGCGAGTGGAAAACGGCACTTTCAGGAATGAACGGAAACAGCAACACACCATAAGGACGACTATCTGTCGATAAATCAACAAATATTCCCCCTTGATCAGAGCTAATCATCCAATCAACCAAAACACCTACACCGAAGAAGCGGCATCCAAGAAGAATGGTTACAGCTGTTTCGCAGTTTTACTGATTGTCAGACCTACTTACCTTGTATAAACCACAGAATCTAGGATACTAGGAATCTAGATACTTATCACCAGTCAGATGGAATACTGCAGTATATCTGTGTACAGCGCGCCATCTCACAGGAGTATCTTGCGAATCCTACCTTCTAGTGCAGAATACTTTGATCGATGTGCATGACGTTCATTCTTTGGTCGTATCCGGTCTCTGAATCTGCAATATTGGAGTTCACAACGTCCGTCGAGACTTGGAAACACTCGGTTCATGTGGTTTTCCAACAAGACGATAACTTCTAACATCTAACAAAGATAAGAATTGGTTCATGTAGAAAAGAGAGCTCCAGTAGTAATAAACTAACATAACCACAAAGACGAATATCTGTTGATAATTCAACAAACATTCCACCTTGATCAGAGATAATCATCCAATTAAACAAAACATCTACACCGAAGGAGCGGCGTCCAAGTTGAATGGTTACAACAGTTTCACAGTTTTTACTGATCTTCAGACCAACTTACCTTGGATAAACTGCAGAATAGAAATCTAGATACTTATTACCTGTCAGATGGAATACTGCAGTATAACTATGTACAACGCGCCATCTCCCAGGAGCACTTTGCGAGTCCTATCTTCGATTGCAGAGTACTTTGATCGATGTGCATCACTTTCATCCTTTTGTGGTATCAAGTTTATAAATCCAGCTCACTTACCTCAATTACGTCCTTCGTTTCAATATTTCTTCTGTTAATCACCCCTAAATTCGTTTGTTAATTTGATAGTCCATTTATCCAGTGGTGAAATACAGCCAGTCGACCTAGGGAGATAAAGCTTTATATGCAGCGTATTAAATCATCAGAGATAACGTGAAACATGCAAATTTCACAGTCCGCCAGATAAAAAGAAACCCTTTTCCGCTTAGAGGACCGATGTTTTCGGCTGTAACCTGGAGATTACCCGTTTCGCCCGGCCAGATAAGGCAAAAAAACACTTGTCACAACACTGGCGACCTGGACGACTCCGACGTTTATCACCAGACTGCAGGACCTGAATAATTTGGGGGAAGGTGCAGGAGCTAACGATTTGGAAACGGCTGATTTCCATGGTAATTGAAATTTTTTGGTTCGAAACTCAACTTGCTGTAGTTTGGAGGCTTTGTTTCCATTTTGTATGAACACGGTGTTTCATACTTTACTGAAGAATTATTTGTTATCGCTTAGATGACATCAGAACAGTAATTTTTGCTTGATGATATAAAACCCGATTTAGAAACATTGATAAGCTCCGGCAGCCCTACGTGTCATTCTTTAGGTTTTTTCTTGGTTTTCACTCCCAATTGGCGAATGAAGATAAGAGCTACTCCCTCTGGTGGCTATCCGAGTAACCCGAGGTACAGACATTATTATTGACAAGTTAAAAGAAATGTTAAGAAAATGAGAAACTTTATGCATTTTTCTTGGCGTTTGTGTGATTTTACAAGTGCTTCTACTGAGGAAAAGCAAACGCAAATGTCCCTTTCAATAAATTTCTACAGCCTGGTAAAAAATTTGGAGTTAGGATGAAAGAAACTTCCCTTAACAAGTCAGGCCTGAAAGTGTTAAAGAATCGATAAAAACCAACAAACAAGATTTATTAGAGTCTGTTACCTGTATTTTACCGATGATGATAATTTTTATAGAGGTAAGCACGAATTGCTCATGAAATATTAGATCACATTCATGAAGACAATTTTTTTCCAGCACCCTAATCTAAGCAGAGAAATTTACTTAAGAGGAATGCTATGCCTTCCAGAAATCTGCCTGCTGAACTGATCATTAAGGAACAACGTAAATGTTCTAGTGATAGAACAGACTATTGAAAAAAAGAGTCTCAACAAGGAAATAGCTGGTGATGAATACTCTTCCCTCAAAGTGCTTCTGCCGATGAAAGCAAAATCGAACAAGGCTTATTTATTAAGACCAATCATATGAGTGTTGGAAAATTTATTTGTCAATCCATAATGAATAAGGCTTACGGTACAAGTAGCACTAGTTTTATCTGAATGTATTCATTTCGTTCACAATATATTGAGTATTTAGTCCTTCCCTATAAAAATAGTGTAGCAGAGCTGTGCCGAAGCCTTGTGCTTAGTGCTCGTGAAAGCACTCGAAGCACTTTTGTGCTCCTAAGCACTGTGTTCCCAAGCACTTTATTAGGCGGGTGCTTAGTGCTTGGTGCTTCGAGAATTTTTTGAGAAGGCTTAGTGTTTAGTAATTCGAAAAAGTGCTCCTAAGCACCGCAAAGTGCTCCCGAGCACCGGAAAGTGCTCCCAAGCACCGCAGTGCTCCGGAGCACCGCAAAGTGGTCCCGAGCACCTTAGGGCTTCGAAGCACTTTTTGGGATTACTAAGCACTAAGCCCTTCATAGACTTGTCGAAACAGGAAAATGTCGGGCTATCGCGTGATTGGAGTAGACAAAGAGAACTAATACATCGGTTGTCTCTGGTGTTAGGATACATTCGACAAGGAATACAAGGATCCTCATTCGACACATTCGTGATATATGTGTTTAACTTTAGTTTTGTGCCACTATTATATGAAAATAATAAAATGCTTTCATAGTCGAAGTGTCAAAGCGTGAGCTTTCAGCTGGGAACATCGAGATAGAATATTTCGTATTCTATCTCGATCATGAAGATATTAGAATTCCATTCTGAAGAGTGTTTGAAAATCTCAAGAAATCCACTGACGTGACGTAACGTGGATTATACTCATTAAATTTTTGTATTCGTATGTCACACACTCGACCGGTTTACATTTAAAATTTCATTGTTTTTTTTCTCTATAATTTCGAACCTAATGATCTGATTGAAATGAATATTGTTTTTTGATCTCCTGATTAAACGGTCATCACGAAACTTGGCACGAAGCTGTCCATTTTAGAAGTTATGGGAGAAAAATATATAATTATGCTCACGTCAATAACACTAACTTGCCGACCGATTATGCCTATAAATGAACTTTGCCGAGATATTTAGGCTCTGAACCTACCCTGCAACTTTCCAGGGCTCTAGATTTTTCGTTTGGAGAGTAATCGTGTCTACGGACGGCCGAACAGTCAAACATCGATATGGATCACGGATTCATCATCAGTGAGTCAAACACGTCAAGTATTGGATTTCAATTCGATATTATCTGCGTTTTTTAGAAAAATATTGGGAATATAAAATTTTGAATCGATATATCCACGGAATCATTGGGCGGATTTTACCCATTCACGAATTATACCTTCGTAATATGTACACCCATTCTAAATTTCATATTCCCAGTATGTCCTGTCAATGTTTCCATATAATGTCATAAAATTTCGATATCAAGAATCTTTGGTTTTATTAATCTAAAAGTCAGCTCATTGAAACTGTATTTTCATCGATATTAAATTAGGAAGGTAAACAGAAAAATTTTCGAAAATACAGATAAGATCAAATTGAAATCCAGTATTTGATTGAAAAATGACAACTCGAAGGTTCACGCGGAATTTCGTGAGGATAGTATGATCAGCAGAACGCAGAATATTGAATATTTGAAAAGAATTTTTTTTCAGATATTTCTAATGACACGATCGACACGAAATTCCGCACAAAGATGCAAATCAGCATTTTCAAACTAGTTACTAAGTTTCATCAACCAACATAACCGCGGCATTCGGATGCTCGACCTATCCTGAAAGTTTTAAGCCTCTAGTTTGCTCCGTTCGACAGATATTGGGTCCTCGGTTGGACGGCCAGCCAAACAGAATCGACTTCGACACCGGATCAGTGGGTTCAACCTAGTCGTTTGAGACCATTTTGCAGACGAAACAAACACCAAACAAACGATAGCACGCTATTCCCTAGAACATGAGCGAAAAAACGAGTTCGCCGTAGGCCATGCACTCTCTGAGCCATGTGTTTATGTTTCCATTATTTCGACTGCATATTATTATGGCGAAAACTATATTTTGAAAGTGATCGAATTTCGGTCAGTAAGTTTTAAATTTTAAACCGAGAATGGACTCACTAATGAAGAATCCGTAGTCAAAACCGATTCTGTCCAGTCGTAAACACGATAAATCTCAAGGGAGAAAAGCTCTGTTCGGGTTCCGAATTATGGTCGGTCCTTGGATGGTTTTCCGACTTCGAAAAACCGAAATGCCAAAACTACAGACACTTGGCTGAAATAGTCTTAAAGTCGAAGTTTCATATTAAAAAGTGCTTAGTGCTCGGTGCTCGTGTAAACGAATTACTTTTTGAAAGTGCTCGGTAATCGCTAGCATTTCACAAAAAATGAGTGCTTAGTGCTCGAGATTCCGGAGCACTTTTCGAAAGGGCTTAGTGCTTTGTGCTCGGAGCACTTTCCATCAGTGCTCGGCACAGCTCTGGTAGGTATGAGTATTTGTCTATTATTCCAAAAAGTATGTTTTATCATACTATCTATTTTTTCACCTTTCAACACATCCTAAGAAATCCACCAAAGTCAATCTTGCCATTTGGATCTGAAAATAAATAATATTAAAATACTGTCTAACCTTGGAGATATCCCCGTAATTTTAGAGTTGCTACACTCAATAAGATTGAAGAATGATTCATACCTACTTTATAAGAATGGAATATGTACTCCCAGTAATACTCTCGTCAACTATAAAAATCTAAAAAGTATTTGAATGAATCGTGAAATCAAAAATTATCCAACCAAACACTAACAAACAGTACAAAATCGACTATCAAAACAAAATCTATGTCTGTACGTTAAGTTGTAAAACTGGCCACCGTGGCGCTGCAATCTTAAATTCAGACGCCAATATCTGAAACAGAGTCTTTAAAAATTAAATGAAATTGTTTTTTTCATGAAAAACGCCCCTGTGGATTGCAGTATTAAACTATTCATCAAGGGAAATTTCTTGTAAAACAGATTACGCAATGAATAATACAAATGATAAACAATGTGAACTGTGACGTTTCAGGGCACAAATCTGACTCTCTCACCAGACAAAGCAGAAAATTTCAAGAATAATTTTCCTTCGATTTTTCGTTTCGATTCGAGGCTTTGGTCGAATAAGCTTTAATCGATAGCTCTTCGTATATCACCAGTCTTCTAAAATATTGGTTTTGAAGCTTTCGATGAATCGATGGTTTTCGAGGCAGCTGCAAACTCTTTGGAGGTCTTTCTTTTCTGGCAGAGTTTTCAAGGTGCAAAGATCGATTTTATATTAACGATCAATATCGATTAATTGAGTTTAGTATTCTCATTGATTTTGAGGAATTTTTACCTGTGTGCTCTAATATTAAGTATTAGGGGTAAGTACTTATATTTAACTGTTCTGAATGACCTAATATATATATATATATATATATTTTATTTGCTTTTTCCCGATATTTCATCACATGTAGGAATTTTGAGAGATTGTAGCCAGGAGGTTTTGCGACTCAAATAGTTTATCTGTTCATATCTTATTAATCTTCAAGTGGATTATTTTCCAGTCTATATATTTTTCTTAGTTGAATTTTGTCATTGTTCATTCTTTTAAAAAATTTGAAAGATAGACTGGAGGGTAAAGCCAACACAAATGAACATGTGGTAATTTTCTTCGAATTTTTTTTAGCACTTTTCCTGGAATCTAACTTCCTGGAAACTGACTTCCTGGAATTCAACTTTTTGGAACCTTACTTCCTGGGTTCTCACCTTTTGGATACCGAGTACCTATTTGCCTGGTTTATTACGTACTTTTGGGACTTGTCTGGTATTATCTAAGTATTTCCTCATACCTACCTGATAACCAGTACCTGCTAAGGACATACCAACTTGCGTAACTACCTGCAATGCCTCCTGTGATACCAAGCAATTTAAGAGCACAAACTAACGATAGCCAAAGTTAGATTAAAAAGGCCTACGACCTGAGATCTTCGACCACCAGCACACATGCTCTAGCCGATTATTAGATAAGTGTTATTTTTCTTGTGTTTCCATCTGAACTCAGAAATTGTTTGTAAAAATATGTAGATATTTGTGAAAGATTAATATATTGGATAGGTTATTAATCCAGTCTTTCAGTTTCCTCTCCATGCAATAGGTTGAGTGAGTTCAAGGCGTAAATATAACAATTCAATTACCTTTTTTTACCTTTGTTATACAAATTATTCCTTATATCTTTTTATTGTTATAAAAACAACTAACTCAATTCACAAAGTTCTAGGGAATCTACATGAGCGATACACTGGGTTTTACCTCACATACGACGAAAATGTTGGATAGTCTGTAACAAATTATTGATTCCAAGTTATCAGGGTTACTATCAGAAAAAGCAGATTTCAATTCTACAAAGCACTTCCTGATACTTTGTCTCTGCTTCTTCAAAACTACCTTCGGTATTTTTACTTTCCAAGCATGATGATTATGTTGAGATTGACAGTAGAAATTTGTTTTACATTTCCGATATTTCACGTTTCAGTTTTAAGTGAAAAAACATGATAGACCTAAATCATGGCTACCTGGGATAGTGAATGGAGAATAGTTGAATATTCAACCTACTGTCTCGTTGAGTCTCAATCCATCCATATTGCAATTACGCAATTCGTCATATTTTCACTCAAGCTATAATTCCCACCCCATTATCCTCCTAGATTTTCCTTGCATTCCTTCACTTCCCCCAACTCCAGAAACCCGAAATCTTCCCGTCGAATTCCAAATATTCCAATCATATCCTTCCCGAACCCACCCCTCCAGACCCCTTAACTCCAGCGACAAACGGATCAACGCATGATCTACATAATAATGACATCCCATAGATTCCCTGGGGACGCACGAGTCTAGGATTAACTCCAGATCCGGGAGTTATTAATTGAATGCGACTCACGTACGTCCGTCATTGGTTGCCACTTCTCGCCACGGCTTTCACCCAGTGTGTATACTGGATATCACTTTATGAGATAACCAGGATACGTATCTTTTATTATATCAGTCCGGTCAACGCTGCCACTTAATTGAAATTGGAAATTACGACCCTCCATGTTGATTACTGGTGGAGAGGCTTAGTCCTTCCGGATTAGCCGAATAAAAACAGTACGTGTGTCGGATCTGTTCGACTCCGGGTGGAATGTGTAATTATTTTTGTTCCGGGAATTCTGCCTGACCCTGGATGGATTTTTGGGGGAAACAGGTTCGATTGTTTCTTTATGCGTTGAGAAAGGGAATTAAAGAAATTCAGATGTGTTACACCCAGAAATAGTAACTCCGTGAACTACATTTTTCGGCAATGTAGTAGTCCCTCCTCATGAATGGAACGATATCATTTTCAGAAAATTTGATTTATACTCGAGCAAAAACAATAATATTATGTCTAGGAATATGGAAAATAAAGTTATCCTTGTCTGCTTGTGACAACTAATTCTAAGCAAATCGATATTGGGCCAGAGTCTGTGGAGCTTGGTGTACATTGGAAATTCTTCTCTTCGTTATATCCCAAATATTTATTTTCTGAAAGATTTAAAGCCAGTTAACAGGTTGGCTACTGCAAAACATTAACGTCCATACACAAAAAAAATCTTTTCCTGAGTTGAGTAAATGAGATTTCATTGGAGTCTTTAAGTTGTACATTAATTTTAACAATGGATTCCACTCATCAAATAAAACACGTTTTTCATTTGCCATTTTCCCAGATTCGGCTCAGGTAAAAAGTTATAAGCATTTAAACATTTCTCAATGTGCTAATACACTCCTGCGCTTTGTTTGCAAGTTCACCACAGACATCTCTTACGGGGATTTTTTCTGGAGAATAACCAATCCAAGGTTTGGAATTCAAAGAAACAAGATTGAGAAAACTAATTTACTCACTTAATTCTTATGATTTGGTGCTTTTTACGATATCGCAAGGAAAACATTTCACTACATTGATATTCTGTAACGTTACAAAACGCTCCACTGTCGATTTCAGTTTCCATCGCGAAAATACGTCATACTATTAATTTCAATTCCGATCTCAAGCAAAAACGCCTTACTGAGATTATACGATCGGTCGCGGGAAAACGCACTTCGCTTTGACAGTTGAGTGTGTGTTTCGCATGCGTGACCCTAATTCGGTCTAGCCGATGGAAAACTCTTTCCTTTCGTGCATAAGAGGTTGCATCCTTACCACCAGATTAACGACTAGGGATACATTCAGGAGTTAATTTAATTTTACTGGCGCAGGTAACGTGGGGCCACGAGTAACTTTTTTTTGAGTAACATTTTTTCCCTGAGTGTGTCTCTTTCGTTTTTCTGGTTGTGAAGGTGACTTCGTTGTGAGTCTGAGTTCCGAGATTGAATGTTTGATATTACTATCTTTCAACTTTTACCTTATCATTATCTTATATTAGTATTGTCTGAATAACTGAATCATGAGTCCCGATAGCTTTAAGTCTCACGAATTGGAGTATTTACGTCATTCTCGATACCTTTAATGCTTGGTAGGCCTGGTTGATGGTGGGCTTAGATTTTGGAGCCATCATACGCTTGGGAAGATGGCCGTCGACTATCTGATGGGTCAAACCAATTCTTATCGTCGGTTTATTCGTGAACAATTGTAGTGTGTTCGTGTGATAGTAATTTGTTGTTTGTAGTATGTCTGTCTAGCAAGGTGTATGAAAGTTATCGCATCCACCAAAAAAAGGATTATCTTGTTTCTTGTTATGTGTGACGAAGGCAGTTATGTTTTTGGATGGAGGTGATGATTGGTCGTTTTTTTTGTGTATCTAAGTTTCCTAATACCTTTTCTCCTTTTCCTATTTTAAGGCAAGTGTCGGTCTGTCCGGTGCAAATATTTATTAGTTTTTTTCTTTTTGGTTTACATGTCGATTTCGTGAAGATGGCGATTAATCTTTCGAGTTTAACGCAGCTATGCAGTGCCTTGAATGGAAATTTGAGCGTAGTCTGCGGTTTACTTTGAAGTTTTCTCAGGCCTTCGATTCGACAATTACCATATCATTTTCCTTACCGTGTCTTACGACAATTACCGTATCTTATCGTGTCTAATGACAATTTATCTTATGCCGGTTGGCAAATACCGTATCTTTTGTGTCTCGGACACCTATCGTATGTTATGCCTGTGGGCATCTTATCTTTTAATATTTTGAAGTTTAGAGCGGCTATGCAGTATCTTGATTGAAAATTTGGCGTAGTTAGCGATTTACTTTGAAGTTTTCTTCAATCTGTGAGTCTCACAACGTATCTTTTCATATTTTGAAGTTTAGAGCGACTATGCAGTATCTTGATTGAAAATTTGGCGTAGTTAGCGATTTACTTTGAGGTTTTCTTTGATCTGTGAGTCTCATAGAGATTATTTTTCTTGCATTTTTGGATGCAGTTATTATTTGTACCAACGGGCGGACACTTCTCTTTCTCTTTCCTTACCTGTTGTTTGTATCTATCCCTATTACCTATTCTCTATTACCTATTTCCTATTATCTATCCCTATTACCTATTATCTATCCCTATTACCTATTTCTATTACCTATTTCCGCTTCCTTATATCGAACCTACTTTGCGATTTGTAATCGCTGGCGCCCAATCTTATCTTTTCTTTCCTACGTATTTCCGGGAGTGTTTTTCCAATTTATTATCTACTTGAATTATTTTCGCATATTGGGGATCGCTTCCTAGGAGAGGCCTGCTTGAGGAGTGATCGCTGATACATATTTAACATCTTCCGTCAGATAAATTAGCTTTAAATACCTCTTGATATTATTGGTTACATCATCTTCACATACATCATTAACACCTTCAGTGAGATTAATTAATTAGCTTCAAATTTCGAGCTTTGAAACTTGGAAGACCACCTCGGGATATGTTCAATAGTACCTTGCCTGATAATTTTTTTTTCTTCTCGATTCCTTCCTTCCCTTTCACAATTTCCTAACAGTTTTGTTTTTTTTATCTGCATCGTGCCACTTGTTAGACTTCACTGCTCCGGGAAGAAACATCTTTATCTTGACTACTGCTGCCTACCGTTTATAACTTTATCGATTTTGAGTACCTCAGTCTGGATGATTTCGGGATTTGATTCGTGTAGACTACCTTACCTGTCGATAAGTCGATACCTATCTTTTCTTATATCTACACGTTTTCACTCCTGACTTTGTCTACCGACCTCTCTACCTATATAACGATTTTTACCTGACGTTTTTCTTAACTTCGCATCAGCTTGTGTTCGCACAGGATGTTGCAAGTGTCTCTTATCTTACCTTGCTATCGACTTTGTCGATTATTACCGATTTTGACTGCTTCACTAGATGATTTCGATGTTTGATTCGTGTGGATATTGTTTACAATAACCATACGCATCATCCTTCGATTTTCATCTGTGAATTTACCGATTTAGACCGTTTTTCTTTTCTTTTACTTTACCGGATTTGACATCCTCTTGTGCTCGCTGAAACCGACACAGGATGATGGGAGTTTTTTTGTGGTTTTGGTCTCTAATCCATAAACCTCCATGCCCTGGCCATTCAGTTTTGTCTCGAACTGAGTGGTTCTTTTTTTTTTTTTGCGGAGGCTATGATGACTACGTTCGGAGCTTCTATGCCGTTTTCTTTTTATTTGAGACTTATTTTTTTTCTCAACCCCGATTATATCGGAATTTTCTTTCGAGAATAAAATTTTTTGAGTCATTGACTTCGGTTGATGTTTGGGCATGTGCGACGTTTAGTCGGTCGACAGCGTGTGCTCCGCAACGCTCTCGACCCTTTTCCATTGGAAATGGCCTTCAGTGTCTAAACGGCGCTTTTAACTTTTTCAATTGTGTCGTTTATCTTTGTTACAGGTAGGTGCGTTCAGGTTTGATTGGAACGTCGAGTATACGAGGATTTTGCTTATCTGGATTGCGCTTAATCGCACTGCTCGACTTGGGTGACGAACAACTGTCGACCCATTGCTGGTTCTACAAATTTCCAATTTTTTTTTGAGTTTTGATCTCTCTTTGTTTGCCCATGAACTTCATGTGAATTTATGATTCAGTTATGCTGTGTGACCTGCAAGATTAATTTCCCTTTCACCCATTTGACTTAACTTTCAGTTTGGCATTTAACGTTAAAGAACTTTATTTTCCTCATAGTAATTGTTCTATTTTTCAAAATTAATCGAAACTTATTGGCTTTACATTTTTCTAAAAAAATTTCTTCAAAATTTTTTTTTCCTGGTAAGTGGTGTGTGTAACGTTACAAAAAGTAAAATTAAATTAACTCCTGAATGTATCCCTAGTCGTTAATCTGGTGGTAAGGATGCAACCTCTTATGCACGAAAGGAAAGAGTTTTCCATCGGCTAGACCGAATTAGGGTCACGCATGCGAAACACACACTCAACTGTCAAAGCGAAGTGCGTTTTCCCGCGACCGATCGTATAATCTCAGTAAGGCGTTTTTGCTTGAGATCGGAATTGAAATTAATAGTATGACGTATTTTCGCGATGGAAACTGAAATCGACAGTGGAGCGTTTTGTAACGTTACACACACCACTTACCAGGAAAAAAAAATTTTGAAGAAATTTTTTTAGAAAAATGTAAAGCCAATAAGTTTCGATTAATTTTGAAAAATAGAACAATTACTATGAGGAAAATAAAGTTCTTTAACGTTAAATGCCAAACTGAAAGTTAAGTCAAATGGGTGAAAGGGAAATTAATCTTGCAGGTCACACAGCATAACTGAATCATAAATTCACATGAAGTTCATGGGCAAACAAAGAGAGATCAAAACTCAAAAAAAAATTGGAAATTTGTAGAACCAGCAATGGGTCGACAGTTGTTCGTCACCCAAGTCGAGCAGTGCGATTAAGCGCAATCCAGATAAGCAAAATCCTCGTATACTCGACGTTCCAATCAAACCTGAACGCACCTACCTGTAACAAAGATAAACGACACAATTGAAAAAGTTAAAAGCGCCGTTTAGACACTGAAGGCCATTTCCAATGGAAAAGGGTCGAGAGCGTTGCGGAGCACACGCTGTCGACCGACTAAACGTCGCACATGCCCAAACATCAACCGAAGTCAATGACTCAAAAAATTTTATTCTCGAAAGAAAATTCCGATATAATCGGGGTTGAGAAAAAAAATAAGTCTCAAATAAAAAGAAAACGGCATAGAAGCTCCGAACGTAGTCATCATAGCCTCCGCAAAAAAAAAAAAAGAACCACTCAGTTCGAGACAAAACTGAATGGCCAGGGCATGGAGGTTTATGGATTAGAGACCAAAACCACAAAAAAACTCCCATCATCCTGTGTCGGTTTCAGCGAGCACAAGAGGATGTCAAATCCGGTAAAGTAAAAGAAAAGAAAAACGGTCTAAATCGGTAAATTCACAGATGAAAATCGAAGGATGATGCGTATGGTTATTGTAAACAATATCCACACGAATCAAACATCGAAATCATCTAGTGAAGCAGTCAAAATCGGTAATAATCGACAAAGTCGATAGCAAGGTAAGATAAGAGACACTTGCAACATCCTGTGCGAACACAAGCTGATGCGAAGTTAAGAAAAACGTCAGGTAAAAATCGTTATATAGGTAGAGAGGTCGGTAGACAAAGTCAGGAGTGAAAACGTGTAGATATAAGAAAAGATAGGTATCGACTTATCGACAGGTAAGGTAGTCTACACGAATCAAATCCCGAAATCATCCAGACTGAGGTACTCAAAATCGATAAAGTTATAAACGGTAGGCAGCAGTAGTCAAGATAAAGATGTTTCTTCCCGGAGCAGTGAAGTCTAACAAGTGGCACGATGCAGATAAAAAAAACAAAACTGTTAGGAAATTGTGAAAGGGAAGGAAGGAATCGAGAAGAAAAAAAAATTATCAGGCAAGGTACTATTGAACATATCCCGAGGTGGTCTTCCAAGTTTCAAAGCTCGAAATTTGAAGCTAATTAATTAATCTCACTGAAGGTGTTAATGATGTATGTGAAGATGATGTAACCAATAATATCAAGAGGTATTTAAAGCTAATTTATCTGACGGAAGATGTTAAATATGTATCAGCGATCACTCCCCAAGCAGGCCTCTCCTAGGAAGCGATCCCCAATATGCGAAAATAATTCAAGTAGATAATAAATCGGAAAAACACTCCCGGAAATACGTAGGAAAGAAAAGATAAGATTGGGCGCCAGCGATTACAAATCGCAAAGTAGGTTCGATATAAGGAAGCGGAAATAGGTAATAGAAATAGGTAATAGGGATAGATAATAGGTAATAGGGATAGATAATAGGAAATAGGTAATAGAGAATAGGTAATAGGGATAGATACAAACAACAGGTAAGGAAAGAGAAAGAGAAGTGTCCGCCCGTTGGTACAAATAATAACTGCATCCAAAAATGCAAGAAAAATAATCTCTATGAGACTCACAGATCAAAGAAAACCTCAAAGTAAATCGCTAACTACGCCAAATTTTCAATCAAGATACTGCATAGTCGCTCTAAACTTCAAAATATGAAAAGATACGTTGTGAGACTCACAGATTGAAGAAAACTTCAAAGTAAATCGCTAACTACGCCAAATTTTCAATCAAGATACTGCATAGCCGCTCTAAACTTCAAAATATTAAAAGATAAGATGCCCACAGGCATAACATACGATAGGTGTCCGAGACACAAAAGATACGGTATTTGCCAACCGGCATAAGATAAATTGTCATTAGACACGATAAGATACGGTAATTGTCGTAAGACACGGTAAGGAAAATGATATGGTAATTGTCGAATCGAAGGCCTGAGAAAACTTCAAAGTAAACCGCAGACTACGCTCAAATTTCCATTCAAGGCACTGCATAGCTGCGTTAAACTCGAAAGATTAATCGCCATCTTCACGAAATCGACATGTAAACCAAAAAGAAAAAAACTAATAAATATTTGCACCGGACAGACCGACACTTGCCTTAAAATAGGAAAAGGAGAAAAGGTATTAGGAAACTTAGATACACAAAAAAAACGACCAATCATCACCTCCATCCAAAAACATAACTGCCTTCGTCACACATAACAAGAAACAAGATAATCCTTTTTTTTCGTGCATAAAAGGTTGGAGAGTAAACACCTTGCTAGAGTTTAACGAATAAACGAACTTCGTAATCCATTAACATCGTGGAATTTTGAAGTTTTATTGTTTCTTATAAGACGTCTATTCAAAAGGCGGTAAGTACTACGTATATCCCGACCAATATTTTTGCTTTTGTGAATGCCAAATTGTGATTTCTGATTATTTTCATTCCATGCAGGTTACACCGCTTAACATTTTCCTTTGTATGATATTGTGCATCTGATTTCTTATCTCATTCTTATTATCGAATGACGTGCTCTTATTCCTGAGTTCTAGATATTTCATCTCATATTTATTAACTTGTAAATTGTTTCAATAACGTCTAGATTCGCTGGGAATGAGATCACGTGTTACAAGCACTATCTTATAGTTTTTAAATTTGCAGTCTTTGTACCGGGGCTACTGCTCACTAAATCATCTTTGTACCGGGGCTGTTGGCCACTTAAACATCTTTGTACCGAGCTATCGACTGCTGGATTACCTTTTTACTGGGACTAATGCCCATTCGAACATCCTACTACCGGACCTAAGGTTTAACTGGATCATCTTAATACTGGAAGCAATCATTGTTGGAATACCTTTATTCCGAAGCTAATTATTACTGGAACATCTTAATTCTGGACCTTATTCTGGTTGGAGTCTCTTGAAACTAGACTACCTGCATAGTACCTGTATTTTGGAGGATCATACCACCGGATCTTTACTTTTAAGATAAGTGTCTCTTCGAATCGCGGATCTCAGATTCATTGTACCTGATTTTGTGTTTGTAAATAGTAATTTTTAATTGTAAAGTTGAAATAAATAGATAGGGAGTAAGAGGTTGCATCATTACCACCAGATTAACGATTAGGGGTACATTCAGGAGTTAATTTAATTTCAATTCAACTCGATGTTCATGGAATATCCAATTTCATTCCACTATATGATTATACACAATTCCATCCTCGCCCATTCTCATCTTGAAAACTCCATAATTATACTTTTTTCACGGAATTTATAGTGGAATTATATGAAATCAATCAATCAACCTAAAAATATTCTCTAGACTCATAATATCATGTTATTCTATGTCTATGAATATTATGGTTAGGTCTGTGGTTTGATCACGAAATAGCATATTCCAAAATTAGTTCTATGCGAAATAGTTAAATATTTATGTGTATTCTATGTTCCAGATAAACGTGAACCCAGCTTAATTTACTTCCTCTACTAGATCAGGGGCGGATCCATAAATATAAGGTAATTTTTCGAATTTTTAGCCGATTTCATAATATTCAACGTTGAATATCTGCACAACGGTGCGTTTCAGGAGAAATTATAAAGAATAATCCGGTATTTTAAAATGATTAAAGATTCTTATAGTGACATAAGATAAACTTTATCTGCATTCTTCATGCTAATTTCGTATTTTTTTATGAATCGGCGAGTCTATAACTCGGAAACTGTTTGAGGTAGAGTGAAAGTGATCACTGAAGAATATGTGCAAAAGCCATAGAAAAGTTCACACCAAAGTTCATCTCATTCGGAGTTACCATATCAAAGCTACAAAAGAAAAACTGATTTTTTTTGGAAATTTAAACAGCCTGTATCTTTTTGCTGGAGATGAATCTGAAAAAATGATAAATGAAAAAGTGTTTAATTTGATGAGGGAAATCTATGGTTGAAATTAATGTACAACTTAAAGACTCACCATGTATAAGCAAGAATATCGAATATTTAAGCCAAGTATACCTCAGTCTCAAAATTCGAATATACCAATTTTTTCCACTAAGTACAGTATGTCCATCAATGTAATAACGTCGATATGATTGACTCAAGGAAATTCATTTATTTTTTGTGAGTAAAATGCACGAATTCAAATGAGTATTTAAAATTTCTTTGGCAAGTAAGGTATTCTCAAGGCAAGTGATTGGATTCCTTAATTTCACTTGTTTCTCGATTTGAAGAAAGTTTATCATTAAGTTGAATAAAACAACTAATTATACGCAAACCAAATTCAGATTGGTGTTGAAACAATAAGTATATAGTAGTGGCAATTCAAAATCTATCTTATGGTTGTTTCGAAGAAACACTGAAGTCAGTTGAAATAAATATCAATTTCGAAAGAAAAAATGCTATAATCTATCTATCCAATTCATTGAATTTCTTCATCCGAACCAATGAGAAATCAGAAGACTCCGTTTGGGTATAAATTATTTTCAAGATGAATGCTTGAATTCATTTATTCTAGTTGTTTCATCATTGGATGGAAATCAACCATATACAAGTTAACACACTTATTAAATCTTTCAAATAAAATAGAGATTGAGTAAAAACAAATTTATTACTTTTTTGAACAAAAGGAATTATAATGATTATAGACGAACTAATATACAATATACAGGAAAAATAATGTACCACAATTTTCATCACATGTAAATTCTCAAAGATTGGATAAAACATTTTTCCACAAAAGAGCATGTATCATCATACCTGGTGAAAAAATGATTAATGGAAAATATACAGATACAAAATAACTTATTATCTGAAAATGTTAAATATCGAATCCCTGGACAACCTCTTGGATCGCAAATTTTCATTGAGATTTGTTCTTGATTGATCTTCCTTTAGGAGGAATAAGGAATGAAAGACTGATCAGTTGACGGATGAACCTGACATCTGAATATCCAGATTACTTTATAATTTGGTACACGCAGGTGAGAAGCTGCTCAGCCGTTACCTAAATTCTTGGATTTAGCATTTTCCAGAAAATCTGCAGAGGAGAAATACTTTCGAATAATTTAAAGAGTGAATTATAAAAGGTCTTCCACTTCGAAAACAATTTCGGTCCTCTATTTGGCTATCTATCATTGTGTTTACGGTCAGCTGTTAGGCAATATTTCCGAAAATACAGACTAGATCGAATTGAAATCATGTACTTTATCGGAAAATGACAGTTCGAAGATTCTTACAGAATTTTATGAGGATATTATAATGAGCAGATCACCGAATATTGAATATTCCAAAAAATATTTTGAATTTTTTCTTTCAAATTGTTCTGATGACACGATCATCACAAAATTTTGCACAAAGTTGCCCGTTAGAATTGTGAAACGAGGCGACAAGTTTTATCATGATTGAATTTGTATATTTTGAGGTGTTCCGAAGAAACCACAACACTGAGGAAAAAACCACGAATTTTTACATATTTTTTCCCAATATCTCCAAAAATTTTAATCGTATTGAACTGAAATTTGGTGAACTGCTGTTGAATATGAAGCTCAAAGTCCGAGTAGACCTTTTTTTCAAATATGATGAACAGTTCCTGAAAAAGTTTTTTTCGAAAGAGATACTGATGATCTCAACAAAATTTTGCTGAATGTTTCGCGTCGTTATACCCAAACTAACTGCCAAGTTTCAATCAAATTGCTTCAGTAGTTTTTGAAACATAAGGAAAATAACTTCGAAATTTCAAATGGCTATAACTCCGATTTGGCCCATTAATGACCTTTACCACGGCATTCCAATGCGCTACCTTTCTTGAAAGTTCCAAGTATAGTTAGCGCCCTCCGTTCGACTGTTATCGTGTACACGGCCGGACGGACATAATCGATTTTGACACTGGATTCGTCATCAGTGAGTCCAATCTAGTCGTTCGACACCATTTTCGGGAAAATATTAGAGAATTACAGACATTTGGACAAAACGATAGCACGCTATTCCTCTAGAACATGCGCGCAAAAATAATCTCGATCAAAACAATTTACTCAAGGAGTCAAAGGTTCCTCGTCTGGCTGATCTACAGATTATAAAGAGTGAAACATTTTGTGTATTGATTGGTCTTTCGATATTTCAATTCACGAGAGAACCTCTAAACCAGATACAATCCATCCATTCACAGAATGAAGTCATTCCTAAATCGTAGATATTTATCTCTATAACAACAAAGGATCCTAAAACGTTATCATCGCCTAACTGAATCACTGGACTGATAAAATCTGGGAACCGCCCTGTATCATAATGAAAAATTATGTAGACTTAATTGAGGGGGGCCATATATAAAACGGACGAGTGCTTTGGAAGTGTAAATAATAGAAAAGTGCAATTATCCGGCTGTAAGTGATCTGCTCCCCCGTTGTCTCGAAACCATACAAACAAAAGGGATGCTGGGGTGAGGGTGTAGGATCAGATTGGACTTGGCATCTGTACTGAATTATTAAGTCTGTATGAGAAATACATGGTAAGTCGAGTCATTGAAGATAGGATTTTGTGTTTACTCTTTAGTTAATAAGTGATAAATGAGATGCATCTTAGCTGTTACTCATGAGATGAATGAAGAAAATTTATGACTTGATAGGATGGGAGTAGAAAAGTTGAATCGACATCTTCTGGAATTATTTGATTTAAATGTGGTACTCAAGGTGATTTCGTCAAAATAATTGTAATTTGCCAATTTTAATAGAGGAATCCTATGAAACTTAACAAAAGATTTGGAGATCTTAAATTTTCAGCAGAAGTTTCAGGCTAACATGCACCCATTAATTCGTAAATGCGCAAAACCTTCCAAATGTTTTTCGACACTGCGCAATCTTAATTTATTTACCATTTCATCGTGAAAATGTACGCAGGCTAATTCAAAATTTCTCAAAGAATCAACTTCGTTTTCATGTGCTTTTATAGTTAAGCCATTCTTACACTGAACGAATATTTAGGAAAATTTTTGTGTAAAAAGTGACATCCGAATAAAATAGAACTAAAAAATCTGGAAAAGCACTGACGTGAGGTCAGGAGCTTTTACGCGCTTGTTCAAATCCTAACTATTAGATCAACACGAAATTTTGCACCTAGTTGCATGTTGGTAATGTTCACCTCATTACGAAGTTTCAATCTGATTTCATTTGTACTTCTTGAAATATTGCGGAAATTACGTTAAAATTCCAAATAACAACGAAAGTTGGTACGTTTTTTTTCTTATATCTCCGTAAGTAAATATCGGATCGAATTGAAAATTGAAACATTGTTGTAAAATTTAGACTCAAAACGTTTGTGTGAAATTCCGTTGAAATCTTATCGATATTTTCAGAGAAAAAAAATTCCATTCCAAAAATTTTAAAAATTTTCGAATGAATTTCTTTTTAAATTTTCTGCGAACTAGATACACAAGTAATTTTGCTCGAAGTTGCGCATTGGTATTCCAAAAACGAATTTTCAATCCAATAGAATCAAAACTTCAAGAGATATCGAGGAATTAAATGGAAATTTCGGTTGGGCCTTACTCCGAAAGTATCCAACCGATTCCACCCATTAACGAACTCAACCGAGACATTTGTACTCCAAACCTAATCTAAAATTTCAGATAACTTAGTCTTTTCTTTCGAAAGACAGAATTGAATTTGACCACGGATTCATCTTCAGGGAGTTCAACCCAATCGTTTACGACCTTTTCGGCTTAAAATTCGAAAATTACAGACATATTGACGATATGATAACACACTGTTCCCTAGAACCAGAGCGTAAAAAGCATTGACGTGAAGTCTGGAGTCAGTAGCTGTTGCTCGCAGCTTTCACGTATGACCCCGCCAAATTTTGAACGGGTATTGGAGTCTGAATTTAAGATCGCAACGCCAAGGTGGCCAGTTTCCGAACCTCAGATACAGACATAGGTTTTGTTTTGATAGTCGATTTTGTACTGTTTTTTAGTGTTTGGTTTTGATAATTTTTTATTTCACGATTTATTCAAAGACTTTTTAGACTTTTATAGTTGACGAGAGTATTACTGGGAGTACATATTTCATTCTTATAAAGTAGTTATGTATCATTCTTCAATCTTATTGAGTGTAGCAACTCTAAAATTACGGGGATATCTCCAAGGTTAGACAGTATTTTAATACATATTATTTATTTTTAGATCCAAATGGGAAGATTGACTTTGGTGGATTTCTTAGGCTGTCTTGAAAGTTGAAAAACAGATAGTATTGTAGAACATACTTTTTGGAATAATAGATAAATACTTATAACTTTACTATTTCTATAGCGAAGGACGAAATTCTCAGTATATTGTGAATAAAATTAATGCATTCACATAAAACTTATGCTACTTGTATCGTGAGTCTCATTCATTATGGATTGACAAATAAATTTTCCAACGCACATATGATTGGTCTTGAAAACCCTGAAGCACTTTGAGCGAACAGTATTCATCACCAAATATTTCCTTGTTGTATTTCAACACTTTCAGGCCCGACTTGTTACAGGGAGTTTCTTTTACCCTAACTCGAAATTTTTCACCTGGCTGTGGAAATCTATGGGAAGAGACATTTGAGTTTGCTTTTCCTCAGTAGAAGCACTTGTAAAATCACACAAACGCCAAGAAAAATGCATAAACTTTCTCATTTTCTTAACATTTCTTTTAACTTGTCAATGATAATGTCTGTACCTCGAGTTACTCGGATAGCCACCAGAGGGAGTAGCACTTATCTTCATTCGCCAATATCTACGAATCGGAAAACGGATATAATCCGGATGAAATTAATAAAGAACTCGAAATTTGTAGAGTGTGGTTGGGGTTGAATTTCAAGGGTCAAATTTGTGAATAGTTGAAATTCGCCCTTTTATTTTAGTAGTTATATTCACTTAAAATTTTATTTTCCTAAAATTTTCAAAATACAGATTGGGTCGAATTGAAATCAAGCAGAATATCATGAATTTAATTAATATGTGAAGAAGATCGCCAAGTTTTCCATCAGGAAGCAAAGGTAAGTTGGGTGGGGTCAATACATGTTAACATGACCACTTTGGCTACAAAATCATCACGAAATTCTGCACAGAATTCTGCATGTTGAACTAGTTGAACTAGTTCAACTAGTTCAACTAAGATTCATTATCATTAGATCAGAAAGAATTCTTCGAGCCATTTTCGAAATAGCAGCGGTACCACGAGGAAAAAACTCTGACAATTTTTCCCTATATTCGTAAAAATTCAAACCGAATCGGAATAAAAGTCCAAACACTATTATAAAATATGGCGTTCAGATTCATTGCAAATTATTCATGAAATCTGATGAATATTTGCCGCAAATAATTCCACTCAAGAAAATTCTGTAATTTTTTTTATAATTGTTCCTAGGACACTATCATCACGAAATTCTGCGTGAGATTGTGTAGCAGCATTTTCCAACCTACTGTTAAGTTTCATCATGATCACATCAGCGTTTTCTGACTGATTGCGGAAATAACAACGATACCGAGGAAAAAACACAAAATTTAACACATTTTTTTCTAATATCTCCGAAGTTTGAACCCGGATCGAATCAGAATTCTGCATACGGTTGTGAAATGTAGATTTTCAAGGAATTAACTGATTTTCGTAGAAATTTCATGAAAACTTTCCGAAAAAAAATGTTATCCCAAAAAAACTCCGAACAAAATATTGTAATAAAACTCAATAACTCTATACGATAATTGCGCTTCAGTACATTCCAACTATCAATCCAGTTCGAATCTGATCGCTTCTGTAGTTCTTGAGATATAAAGGAAATAATCTCAAAAGTTCAAATGATTATAACTCAGGAACCATTTGACATATTAAAGAACTTACTGCCGCATTCTGATGCGCAGTTATCTGAGAGAATGTTTTAGCTCAAGATTCGAAAATTACGGACATATGGACAGTACCATAGCACGGTACTCCCAGAGCATGCGATGTTTTTATTCAAAAATTAGAAAAATCGATCGAAATTCATGGAGATCGTCGCTTTCGACAAAGCTTTGATGTGCAAATGGCCGCCTTTTCAAAACTTAACATAAAACAATACCTCGAATATAACGGTTAGACTTTTGGAGGCCAGAGTTCGTTTTTTCGAAAATTTTTTTTAGTTTAAATGGTTGAAAACAATCGTTAGAATGCGCAATAATTTTGACACTTTTTTTCATTCAAGGATTGTCGCGAAAATAAAACGGAAATGTAGTGAAAACTGGAAATAAAACTAACATTGCGCATTCTCACAAAAAAATCAAGTAAATCCAAAAAAAAAATTTTCAAAAAATACTCACTGAAGCCTGTAGAACGCACCCCGTTTTCTCCTATAAACGTTGAAATTTCTCCAAATTCTAAGATTTCACGCGGCTATTGGTAACGTAAAAGCAGGTATACCGGGATGCAGATGCCTGACCTTGAGATATTACCGAGGTTTAATGAAACTTTAATGTGGCTGTGTTGCCTAGTCTTAATTCCGCACCACGTGGTATTGTTTGCACTCAAAACGAATACTATAGGTGAGAGTCATATGGAGCTCATTTTGTTGGCAGATATTCGAGATAATTTGGATAAAAAATAAGTTGCTTCAACTTTCAGCGAATCCCTCGGTTCTCAGTTATCCCAGAATTGACTTCAAGCAGATTCATCTATCTCTTTACACTACAGACCTCACTATCTGTAATCTATGCTCACGACGACGTCGAACACAATCGTTTCACCCTATTTTATTTATTAATCATTCGATTGGACTCGACATACGCTACATTATTTATTAGTTTGATTGTGTTCTCTTATGATAATCCACATTAGCGCATTCATGACTGTTTTTAAGCCCGAAAACGTGCTCGTACTGGTTGATGCGACTTTTTCAGCTTCCTTTGTTCCAGTCGGAGCATCCCTCGGTTTACACAATGGTCATATCGTCAGGGATATATTGCTTTTTCGATTGTTGAATGTGAGTGAAAGGGAATTAAAATCCAAGTCGAACAGTTGTTTCAAAAACCGAGGGAATAATGTCCAATTCAAATGGGCCTTCTTGATAAGGGTTTATACATCCATTAAATAACACAGACATTACTGTATCGACTTTTTATTTTTCGATATACTTCATTTTCCTTGAACATATTTCTTCAATGAATGAACGAAGTCAAAATTTATATCAACTGGTATATAATAATTGAAATCATCAACTTAAGGAATAGGTCAATTATTTTTATATATACAGGGTGTTTCACCGTATCTGGTGGAACTGGTCAAACATAAATAGCCGTATAACATTGGAAAAGTCATTTTTGCCTCATGACATATACCCCGTTTTCGAAGCATAAGCGAGGTACATGGTATTCAATGTCAACTCTGAGCCATTTTCTGATAACTGTGGTGATTTAAACGTGACCTTTGAAATAGCGGTTTTTGCTCACATCTTAGTATTTTTTGGTGGTCAGTTCAATTTTTGTGTATGATTCTGAAAGAAATATTTCAGAATGGCGGAAAACCTACAAAGTTGGAATGTTTGTTTTCGATTGACATCATTTGTACTCAATTTTCCAAGATTTTCCTTGAAAAAATTTTTCCAGTTTCAAACTCAACTTTTTTTTTAAATGTCTACAGTAAAATAAAAATTTTACTCAAAATTGTTGAGATCTTTCGAGGTTGAACTAACCTACATTCTGAACACGAGGGTGAAAATAGAATGAAAAAATCTCCATCGGTTTTCATTTTATAGCCTTCAAAAGACTCCGCTCGGAGTACTCAAATAATTTCTATTCAAGAAACTGGTGGCCCTGCGGATGCCAAAATTATGCTAATTGGCTTCCAGGATGACCTGGATAGAAACATGAATTTATCAAGAAAAAAATATTTCCTAAAAAACTTCAGTGGGAATCGAACTCTCTCCGCTTTCGGAAAATAGGGTCAGATTCGATGAACTACCGTTGCTTGGTAACGGAAGTCATTAGAATCAGAATAAATCCAATTTATAAGCGACCCTGTTGTTCGTAAGTGGAGCGAGTTCGAATCTCATCAAAGTTTTTTTGAAAATTTTTTTTTTTGATAAATTCATATTTCTATCGGGATCATTCTGGGGGCCCCATTAGCACAATTTTGGCCTCTGTAGGGCCGGCAGTTTCTTAAATAAAAATTATTCAAGTACTCCGAGCGGAATCTTTGGATGGCTATGAAATGGAAACCAATGGATATTTTTTCATTCTGTTTCCACAGCAGTGTTCACAATAGAGGTTAATTCAACCTTGAAAGATTTCAACAATTTTAGGTGAATTTTTTTTTCACTGTAGACGTGTAAAAAAAATTTGAGATTGAATTTTGGAAAAAAATTTTTCAAAAAAAATCTAAATAAATTGAGTACATTGAAATGATGCTATCCAATTTGGCAATCGAAAACAGAAAATGTAGGTTTTCCGCCATTCTGAAATATTTTTTTCAGAATTCTACACAATTGAATTGACAACCAAAAAATAACACACCCTGTATCTCGATTATGCTTCGAAGACGGGGTATATGTCATAAGGCAAAAATTACTTTCCCAATGTCATCAGTATGGCTATATATGTTTGACCAGTTTATGGTGGAACACCCTGTAGAATATACTGATATGACATTAGACTCGTGTTTTATCTTTCATGACGGAAATTCATCAATGATGTCTAATTTTTGCGCGCATGTTCTGGGGAACAGCGTGCTATCGTTTTGTCCAAATGTCTGTAATTTTCTATGATTGAGCCGAAAATGGTCTCACTGATGACGAATCCGGTGTCAAAATCGATACAGTCCGGCCGGTCGACCGTCCGTAGACACGATTACGGTCGTACGGAGAATCTTATCGACCTGAAACATTCAGTGTAGGTTGCATTTCGAAATGCCACGGTTAAGTTCGTTAATGGGCGAAATCGGCCGAACGGTTTCGGAGTTATAGCCTTTTGAAGTTTTGACTTTATTTTGGCGCTAATTCAAAAACTACCGAAACGATTGAATCAAAACTTGGCAGTTATTTGAAGTATAGCAACGCGCAACTTCTCGCGAGATCTTGTTGAGATCATATTATCCGTGAATTTAAAAAAAAATTTGTTTCAAATTTTTTTTTGAAAAAAATTTTTTTTTCCCGGACCATTCATCACATCTGAAAAAAAATCAGCGTGAACTCTGAGCTCTATATTCCACAGCAGCGTGTCAAGTTTCAATACGATACCGTTATTAGTTTTGGAGATATTGGAAAAAAATATATGAAATTGGGTAGTTTTTTCCCGATATCATTTTTTTGCGGTAAAACTCAGGAAATACTGATTCAATCACGATGAAACTTCGCACCTAGTTTGAAGATGCTGAAACACAACTTTGTAGAGAATTTCGTGATGATCGTTTCATTAGAACAATTTGAAGGAAAATTTCAATTTTTTTCTCTCAACTACATAATATCCAATATTCTGTGATCTTCTTGTCATATTATACTCATTAAATTCTGTATGAACCTTCGAACTGTTATTTTTTGATTAAGTACTGGATTTCGATTCTATATAATCTGTACTTCTGGAAATATTGGGAAAATAAGTACTTTATCGAAAAATAACAGTTCGAAGGTTCGTACAGAATTTAATGAGGATAATTTATCGAAAAAAAATTTAGAAAAGCACTGTCGTGAAGGCAGCAGCTTTTAGGCACATGTTCAAATTCATTGTCGAGGCGGTCATCTACATTGAACATGCGCGCAAAAGCTGCTGCCGTCACGGCAGTGCTTCCTAGATTTTTTTGGAAATATAATAAACAATTTTCGAAAAAAAAATTTTAAATATTTTTTTATTTACTGACAAGACGATCACAACGAAAAACTGCTCGAAGTTGCGCGTCATTTTGCTCCAACTAACACAACGTGAACACCCATTCAAATTTTTTTAATCCCAATATTTCCGAAAATACAGACTAGATTGAATTGAAATCCAGTAGTTTATCGAAAAAAACCTAGAAAAGCACTACCGTGAAGGCAGCAGCTTTTGCGCGCATGTTCCAATTCGTTGCCGAAGCGGCCATCTCCATTAAACAGAAGCGCAAAAGTTGTCTTGACGGCATTGCTTTTCTAGGTTTTTGTCAATGAACATTCCACATAGCACCACATAGCATGTGGGTTCATTTATAAGTAGGTACATAATAATAAACTAATTGTTCTCCATTCTAGCACGTAGCAATAAAGTTTTACGTCCATTCGTTCTCATACATCTATATATAATATGATAATGAAATTCCTTACAATAACTTCATGACAACATTCGTTAAATAAAACTAATATTCATTTTCAGCAACGAACGAGGACATGTAAAACACAATAAAAATACAATTCCACCTCAGCACAATATTAATAATAAAAAATATTCATATTCGAAAGAATAATGAAATGAGGAGACTTCGGACGACAAGCTAATTCCCTCCTTTGTTCCAGAAGCGTTTGACATAAAGTTCCATAGCTGACTGACGTCAAACGATGCAAATTTCATGGCTGAACCCGCGTTGCTGCATACGCAGATCCGGATCGAAAAAAAAGAGATTTGCACACAGGAGGAAGGCAATATGAATGTCAAACAATGCTCGACATGATTGCATGAATAATAAGGGAAAATTCAATGATAAATAGGTCTTTTGCATTTTACAAGAATTATCGTATTTTTATGTTTCCTCATTCTATTTCGATACCAAATCGCTATCACACACTCAAATCGCGAATTTCGAATAATTCGGTTTAGAAATTGATCAAATCGGGACGCTAGATCAAAATGGGTGATATGCGGTAGATCGCCTCGAACGTCACTCGTTATTGCACGGTTTTCTGATTGATACAGCCGTTTGGCTTGCTAGAGGCGCAAAGGTGCAAAGTTCAAAGCGTTCGTTTTCTCGTTGAAAATTGAAATTTTTGACGGCGGTTTAAGTTTCTCAGTATTCTTACGGATAGACTATTTGATTCCAATAATAAAAAGAATACCTGCAAAAGACTATTTCGTTGTGTTCCTCATTTAGGTCATTTAGACGACTAGGTTGGATGACGAATCCGTTGTCAAGAACGAATCTGTCTGGCCGACCGGCCGGCTGTACGTAGACAGGTTTATGGTCGTACGTTAAATTCTATCGACATGAAAATTTCAGGGTTGGTTGCATTTCAAAATGCGACGGTTGAGTTCGTTAATGGGCACAATCAGCCAAATGGTTTCGGAGTTAGAGCCTTTATAAGTTTTGACGTATTTTGGCGATAATTCAGGAACTACTGAAACGATTGGATCGAAACTTGGCAGTAAGTTGAAGTATAGCAACGCGCAGCTTTTTGCGAAATTATGCTGAGATCACACTATCAGTAAATTTGAAAAATTTTTTTTTCGAAATATATATTCAATATTCTTTGATCTTCTTATCATATCATCCTCATTAAATTCTGTATGAACCTTCGAACTGTCATTTTTACGCGCTTGTTTTAGAGAACAGCGCATTATCATTTCGTCACGATGTCTGTATTTTCGAAAAATCAAATTCAATTCTGTCCGTCCTTCCGTCCGTATGTGTTCTAACTTTCGAAGGGAAAAACTTAGCGACTTGGAATTGCCAGACTAGGTTAAGAGTCCAAATATCTCGGTTGGGTTCGTTAATGGGTGGAATCGGTTAGATAGTTTCTGAGTTGGGCCCATTTGAAATTGTGAGGTTAATTCATTGATATCTCATGAAGTATTGACTCGATCATATTGAAATTTCGTGAACAGTTTTGGAATACCCACGCGCAACTAAGAGCAAAATTCCGTGTGAATCCAGTTCTTAGAATTGAAAAAAAATTATTCGAAAATTTTTAAATGTTTTAATGAAAAAAATTTTTTTCTCTGGAAATATAGATTAGATTTCGATAGAATTTGACACAAACCTTAGAATCAGTATTTAACAACAATGCTCTAAATTCCAATTCGATCCGATATTCACTTTCAGAGAAATAAGGAAAAAAATGTGCCCAATTTCGTTGTTATTTGGAATTTTAAGGTTATTTCCGCAATATCTCCAGAAGTACAAATGCAATCAGATTGAAGCTTCTGACCTCACGTCAGTGTTTTTCTATATTTCTCTTTTAAGTACTGGATTTCAATTCAATCTAATCTGTATTTTTGGAAAAATAGGGAAAATGAAATTGTGAATGGGTATATCTGCGGAATCAATGGGTGGATTTCACCTATTCACGAATTCGGACTTTGCAATTGAGGTCCAAACATTTTCTGCCGTTTCTAAGTTGTTTCTTCCGGAAGTTATTGTGTTTACGGTCGGCCTTGACTTGTCACACACTTGACCACATTGGAACAGAATTATGAATAACTCTTAGAAACTGATCACTCTTACTATTCCCTGATACTGCTAAGAACATTCCATCTCTGCAAAATACCTACTACAAAAAAGATATAAATTTTCGAAACCTCGCTGGCAGAATAAATTAAAGAAAACATCAAAAAATTATAACTCGAAAACTATAACAAATCGCGTAACATAAATGGGGTATTTTTGGTAATATATATATTTTCT
Source organism: Myrrha octodecimguttata (assembly GCA_958510865.1). Lineage (NCBI taxonomy): Eukaryota > Metazoa > Arthropoda > Insecta > Coleoptera > Coccinellidae > Myrrha > Myrrha octodecimguttata. Next base: position 35,923,884 of record OY294056.1, read on the forward strand.
TTTGAGATGAGCAGTACATTTTTTATATCAGACCACCCTGTATAATGACAATGTACTCAATAAACTCAAGAATCCCTTGATAAGAAACATCGTAGTAAGTATCACGAAATATGAAACAATACATGTCACAGCGACAGCTAACATGCACATATTGTCCGAAGAATTTTGAAATCATATCAAAATGTCCTAAGAGTATCAAACTGTCTCATTATCTCCTTTTCTTTCTTCTTCTTCTTAACACTCCAAATAGTCGGAAGCTGTTAATTAATGTGAATAGGTAAATATATAAGTGTGGAGTGAAAAAGTAAGTTGATACATACCTATTGGTATAGTATTGTCACTGTTATTCTGACTAGGAACACATTCCTACGTCTTATGAACCAAAAACCACATAAATAGAAAAAGTTATCTCTAGTGATGAATGGTTATACATTGGAATTGAAATTGACATAAAAATAAAATATATATAAAATGAATGTCGAATTCCGTAATCACAAGAATTTTCTCATGTACATTTTATATTGTAACCAATACGCCCCTGCATCGAGAACTACATTATTAAAGCCCATTCCACCATTCGCGACAAAAATACAATGCTTCTAGAGAATTCGACTCTTGTTTCACTTAATTGTCAACACTTCCATTTGCTTTTTTACGTTTATCGTCTGTATACAAATATCTTTGACTTTCTGCGATGGCATAACAACGGTGATGAAGGAAAATTTTTCAGTTTTATTTCCTCTCAGGCCTTTTGAGATGCAAATTTGGACTTTTCGTCGCAAAGCTAGTGACAGTTATGATAGTAACGACTAGAAGGGTGTGTTACTGAAAAATAGATCCTTCTCCTTCTCTTTCAGAGAAGAAAAATCTGGAAAGAGGTGGGTGTGGCGTGCCTCTCAAGAAATTTATTGTCATTCTTCATGGAAATTGTACCTATTATCAACTCAAACGAATTTGTCATCTTTTGTCATTTGTAACATTGGTCATAAAGTTGATAGAGAAATATACCGGGTGACCCATTTCAACTTAGGCAGCCAAATAACTCGAAAAATAAGCACACTACGAAAAAATGTTTAGGATCAAAATTTCGTCATTTCGAGGGGGACGTACAATGACGTTAAAATGAGCCCCCCCACCCTTCCCCCTGGGCGGTGAGGGGGGTCAAGTTTGAAATCTTAAATAGGAACCCCTATTTTTTATTGCATATTCGGAATTTTTGGCTAAAACCACATACAATTTGTCTGAAACATTTTTCTCGAATCATGATAGATGGCGCTGTAATCGACGAAATTCAATTTCTTCGATTTCTCTTACTGAGAACCCATGCTTACGATTCTGCAATAAATTAACAATAAAAATACCACGTTTTCATTGTTACAAGTGTTTATGTATTTTTTTAACATTTGTACTCTGATAAAATTTTGGTAAAATGGCAAATTATACGCCTACAGAAGTAGTCGATATGCAGTTTCTTGAGAAGTAATTAATGAGTAATAAAAAATAATGAGAAGTTTGTTTTAAGACTAATTTCGAGTATTAACAATGAAAACGTGGTATTTTTATTGTTAATTTATTGCAGAATCGTAAGCATGGGTTCTCAGTAAGAGAAATCGAAGAAATTGAATTTCGTGGATTACATCGCCATCTATCATGAATCGAGAAAAATGTTTCAGACAAATTGTATGTGTTTTTAGCCAAAGATTCCGAATATGCAATAAAAAATAGGGGTTCCTATTTAAGATTTCAAACTTGCCCCCCCTCACCGCCCAGGGGGAAGGGTGGGGGGGCTCATTTTAACGTCATTGTACGTCCCCCTCGAAATGACGAAATTTTGATTCTTAAAATTTTTTCGTAGTGTGCTTATTTTTCGAGTTATTTGGCTGCCTAAGTTAAAATGGGTCACCCTGTATAGTACTAACCATAAAATAATGAACGCTTTATGAATACTACGTATGAACTCTTATGTATAACGTTATAAGTGTATTATTTCTGAGAATCTATTTATTATCTGAATTACTAATATAATTTTTCAGCTGATATCTTATACGATTTCGTTGGTAATATTTCTTCTCGTTTTCTTTCTTTTCTAAATACCCATATTTTGCATATAATCATCTTTGAACAAAAAATAAATGTGTATTTCATTTTTGAATAAACCTATAGTTTTGATATGAGAGGTCAGTAACTTCCCTAAATATTTCAGATTTTATATGGCAGATTGTCCTATGTTGGCATCTATCGGCGAAAGCTGAAGTAAGACAACAAAGCCGTATTTTGACAACAATAAATATCAACGGTTGTCAGGAAAGTGGACACTATTACTGCTCACACAAAAATTTTGCCGACGTTTCGAGGAAATTTTTTATCTTCTTTTTCAAGGCTGTAGAAAACAGAAGTCTTAGATCATCAGTACACAAGGAAACCAAAGATTATCAACCAATATTTTGAACAATATACTTCAGTTAATACTAAAACTATGCAAGAATAGCTCTCCAAACTGTAAAAATATAGGTACTACGAACGCATATGTGAGGCAAACTACAATCTAACCTCAAACAATATAACATAGAGTACAGTACATAGATGATGGACCACTGATATTCTGTCAAAAAACTAACAAAAAAACAATGTAAACTTTCAGTATTAAAAATTCGCGTAATTTGGTTGAGATCATGATGAGATCATGAGAACATGGTGTGCTCATCTGCTCATCTGTGATCGTATTTACCAATGATGACGTCACTTTTTCATTCAAATTTAAAGCACAGAATATATACTTCCTTGTATTTTAATCTTGCTGACGTCAATTTGTTTCAGATCAGCACACCATGTTTTTTACATCATGGTTGAGATGATATAGGACATTGTGGTACCTGATAGTTATATTCTTGTGTCATTTGATGTTGTATCCTTATTCACTAATGTACCGAAAGAACTGGTTATTAAGGGTTATATAAAAAAATTTCAAAAAGCACTGCCGTGAAGGCAGCAACTTTTGCGCGCATGTTCAATGTAGATGACCGCTTAAGCAACGAATTTGAACGTGCGCGCAAAAGCTGCTGCCTTCACAGCAGTGCTTTTTGAAATTTTTTTCTGATGAATTACTGGATTTCAATTCGATCATATCTGTATTTTTGGACATATTGTAAAAATAATATTTTGAATGGGTATATCTACGGAATCATTGGGTGGATTTTACCCAATCACGAATTCGGCCTTCGTAATTAAGGTCCAAACCTTCTCTACAAATATCGAGTTTCTAAGTTGTTTCTTTCGGAAGTTATTGTGTTTACGCAGTCGGCCGTAAGGCTGACCGTAAACACAATAACTTCCGGAAGAAACGACTCAGAAACTCGATATTTGTAGAGTAGGTTTGGGGCAGCAACTTTTGCGCGCATGTTCAATGTAGATGACCGCTTAAGCAACGAATTTGAACGTGCGCGCAAAAGCTGCTGCCTTCACAGCAGTGCTTTTTGAAATTTTTTTCTGATGAATTACTGGATTTCAATTCGATCATATCTGTATTTTTGGACATATTGTAAAAATAATATTTTGAATGGGTATATCTACGGAATCATTGGGCGGATTTTACCCATTCACGAATTCGACCTTCGTAATTAAGCCCCAAACCTACTCTACAAATATCGAGTTTCTGAGTCGTTTCTTCCGGAAGTTATTGTGTTTACGGTCAGCCTTACGGCCGACTGCGTAAACACAATAACTTCCGAAAGAAACAACTTAGAAACTCGATATTTGTAGAGAAGGTTTGGACCTTAATTACGAAGGCCGAATTCGTGATTGGGTAAAATCCACCCAATGATTCCGTAGAGATACCCAATCAAAATTTTATTTTTCCAATATTTCCAAAAATACAGATCAGATCGAATTGAAATCCAGTACTTCGTCGAAAATAACAGTTCGAAGTTTCACACAGAATTTAATGAGAATGATATGATGAGAAAATCATAGAAATTTTTTTTTCAAATTGTTCTAATAACACGATTATCACGAAATTTTGCATAAAGTTGTCTTTCAGCATCTTAAAACTAGCTGTGAAGTTTAATCAGGACTGAGTCAGTATTTCTCGAGTAATACCGAAAAAAACAACGATATCGAGAAGAAAACCTCGAAATTTGACATATTTTTTCCCGATATCTCCGAAACTTATGATCGTATCAAACTGAAATTTGGTACACTGCTGTGAAATTAGAAGTTCAAAGTGTGAGTTTAATTGTTTTTGGATATGATGGATGGTTTCCGAAAAAAAAATTTTTTTGTAAAAAAATTTCGAAAAATTTTTTTTTTTTAATTTACTGACAATATGATCTTGACGAAATTTGGCTCAAAGTTGCGCGTCGTTATACTCCACCAAACTGCCAAGTTTGAATCCAATCGCTGGAGTAGTTTCTGAAATAAAAAATAAATAACTTCAAAACTTCAAGTGCCTATAACTCCGAAACTATTCGACCGATTTGGCCCATTGACGAACTTAACCGCGGCATTCTGATGCGCAACCTATCCTGAAAGTTTCGAGTAGCTAGCTTGCTTCTGTCGACAGTTATCGTGTCTACGGCCGGCCAACCGGCCGGCCGGCCGGCCGGACAGAATCAATTTTGACACCGGATTCGTCATCAGTGAGTCCAACCTAGTCGATTGAGACCATTTTCGGCTCAATCATCCAAAATTACAGACATTTGGACAAAACGATAGCACGCTGTTCCCCTAGAACATGCGCGCAAAAACGATGGAGTTATATATCTAATTCCACATACTTGGATAGATCTATATTTATATCGTTGGATGAGATGTGCTTTGATAGTGGCTATTTTACTTTTGATGGTTACTTCTCCAGACAAATATATGGTACCTACAATAATGGGCAACCCAGCTAGCTCATACTTCGTTAATCATGTGATGAATGATTTACTCGTGTTTGTAGTTGGTAAGATTCCATTAGTAATTTCCTTGTTAATATTTAAAATTGTAGGTAAATGATACCATCACATTAATACCCAAAGATAGTTGGTATGTGCTACTACAGTTGCAATAAATGCAATAACTTCCGGAAGAAACGACTTAGAAACTCGATATTTGTAGGGAAGGTTTGAGGCTTAATTAGGAAGGTCGAATTCGTGAATGGGTAAATCCACCCAATGATTCCGTAGATATACCCATTGAAAATTTTATTTTTCCAATATTTCCAAAAATACAGATTAGATCGAATTTAAATCCAGTATTTTATCGAAAAAAACCTAAAAAAGCACTACCGTGAAGGCATAAGCTTTTGCGCGATTGTTCAAATTCGTTACCAAAGCGGTCATCTTCATTAACAATGAGCGAAAAAGCTGCTGCCTTCACGACAGTACATACTTTTTAAGGTTTTTAAATAATCTGGTTGCTTGATAAGAATCTTTGGAGGGTTCGCTATTTGGGATATTGAATGTTCTATTCCTTAGATTGATTTAGTGTTCTCCCTTTCTGATACCTAACGGCCTTAGTAGACTACTGTAGGTCCTATTAACCGTGGATCTCGAAGCAAGCAACAACGTTTAGTTTTGGATTTTGTGAATGAGTCAACTACAACAAGAGAAGATGATCGTAGAAAGAGCCCGGATCAAAAGGTGTTCTCAAATTTTTGGGAATTACTGGACACGTTGTCACTGTTTCAGAATGGTACCATATACAATTTTCACCAATTGTTTTACCTAGGTTCTCAGTAAATTTGCGGAACATTTATATATGAAGCTCATCTCACATCGAGATAGCTCTCGAGCTTATATCGCCGGTTCAAACTGTTATCTGAATGCCCAAAACATATAAGTGTTGAGCGATTCACTTTGTTTCAGAGCTAGCTCTAAATAACAGTCATTAAGTATTACTTCCAGTTTCTTTATCATACGTTTATTAGGTTCACGCATTCAAAACTGAAATATTCAAACAAAAAATATCCTAGAAAATTGGGAAAACTGTCAATTTCTTCATTGGAAAATAATTTTTTCGTCATATTGAATTCATTCTGACAAAATATTTTGACATAACTTCTGAAACAGAAAGAGGGACAGAAAACCAGCAGAAGCAGTAAATTATATCACCCATATTTGCTCTGACCGGGAGAGTCTGTCGGCCAGGTCATCCGGTTCACCAAGCGATGATATTTCGATCCTCAGATAAACGAAGAACGCTACAGGCCCCTTATATTGGTGAATCATCTCCCATAGATCCATAATTGGTTATTTCACACTAGAAATGCAATAAATTATCGGGAACAAATCGAAAAACTTGTGACATATATTATGTCATGATGACATTATATAATAATAATGATTCAATTCAACTACCTTTTACATAGTTTCGTATCTTTGATGATGTTGAAAAATTCTAATTCATTAGATAAATGGATGAAAGGAAGAATAATAATATTTTTTATCATTACCCAATCATTTCAAATCATTTTCCTGATTTCAGCCGGGACCTGGGCAAAAGGAAAACCTTCTTCCCTACTAATTTGCCGTGTCCCGTAGCAGTCAAGTGCGCGGTATCCCATTCAATTATATGGGAAGAATAAAATTCCGGTATGCCGTGGGCTTGGCTATTGCCCCTACGTGAGCGTTGGCCTTTATACGGAGAAATTTCCACTACAGGTATCTGTTTGAAATATTCTAGCTATATTAACCGAAATGGATAATATGCACTAACTGATAGTTCTTTCACTATAAATTTAATATTGAAAATCAACGTTGTTCACCTATCATCGAATTATTTCCAACTGGACAGAAATGAATGAAGCGTATAATTTATTAATTATATATTATACATTAACGTCAAGTCCATCAAACCGCACATTTTGAAATTTTCATAATTATTCAATTCTGGTTTGTCATTACTATTTTGCATAATTAGACTCGGCAGGAAATATGTTCATAAATGAATAAATGGCTAATTGAGATTTTTTCATCATTTCATAATGATTGATTAGCCTCTGAATGCAAAACCATGTAGTCGTTACAGAATATTTCTCTATATATTTAATGAACTCATGAGTGCTCTTTTTAAGTGTTAACATTCTATTTAATCCTGATTTTTCTTAGTGAAAGAATCCTGCCATAACAGAGGGACAGAATGAACTGTAAATTATTTCCCGTTACTGACAATATGCAAAAGCAGATTCACAATTGATGCGAACTTACATATATGGAAATTGAGAGTCTTTCGGGTAACTACTGGTGTGTCGCGTGAATGTATTCGTGAAACATGGGAGCAATATTACATACTCGAAAATTTAATGGATTTGTTGTTTCCAATGGCTAGTCGCGACCAGGAAGTTAAAGTCACAGGAATTGGACTCAATTGAAAAAGCTTTTTTAAAACAAAGTCGACATTTCGTCGATATATTTCGACTTTCTCAAGACTAAAACAAACAATTATCGAGATAAAAATGAGCGTTCTTACACTTACATCTGAACTCACAAAACGTAAATAACAATGAAATTAATTTGAAAATGGTGCCTCACCTAGTTTTCTTCACTTTCAATTGAATGTGTAGTAAGGTTTGAATTTGGAAAATGAACACCCTGCATTAAACATAATATTATTGTTCTCACAACGAATAACTTTGGCAGGTGAAATCAACCAGCGTCCAGAGGAAACATAAGCATGTGAATGATCGAATGTGTCTTTGATATCCGCTACATGTGGAAACTTTCAAATTATTCAGGGTGATTTTTCTAATGACGCTGATATTCTTTGAAAAACGATATGAGGTTTTTGTAGATTTTATTCAGATCTTGAGTATCACTTCTGTGATTTATAGTATCTATTATGATAATAAAATCACTGACATTCTTTTTGTTCCAATTCTTTTCTGAATCTAAAACTGACACTCGATCGAAACCAAATTGATGACATGTGTCAAAAAAGTGTAACTTTAAATCTGTTTTATCGTTTCTATCTCAAAATTTTTCTAGACAGTCATATACTTATATTGTTTAATTCTGTTTTTGCGCGCATGTTCTAGGGAAACAGCGTGCTATCGTTTCGTCCCAATGTCTGTAATTTTCGATGATTGAGCCGAAAATGGTCCCAAACGACTAGGTTGGACTCACTGATGACGAATCCGGTGTCAAAAACGATTCTGTCCGGCCGGTTGTCGACACGATAACTGTCGAACGGAGTGAGCTAGCAACTTGAAACTTTCAGGGTGGGTCGCGCATTAAAATGCCGCGGTTGAGTGTGTTAATGGGCCAAATCGGTCAAACAGTTCCGGAGTTATAGCCATTTGAAATTTTAAAGTTATTTATTTTTTATTTCAGAAACTACTGAAGCGATTGGATTGAACCTTGGCAGTTAGGTGGAGTATAATATAATAAATTTTTTCAAAATTTTTTCACAAAAAATTTTTTTTTTTTGGAAACCGTTCATCATATTCATAAAAACTTTCACTTGTACTTTGAACTCCATATTTCACAGCAGTGTACCAAATTTCAGTTCGATACGATTATAAGTTTTGGAGATATTGGGAAAAAAATATGTCAAATTTCGTGGTTTTCTTCTCGATATCGTTGTTTTTTTCGGTTTAACTCAAAAAATACTGATTCGATCCTGATAAAACTTCGCAGCTAGTTTGAAGATGCTGAAAAACAACTTTGTGCGAAATTAAGTGATGATCGTGTCATTGGAACAATTCGAAAGAAAAATTTCGAATTTTTTTTTCAAATATTCAATATTCTGTGATCTTCTTATCATATTATCCTCATTAAATTCTGTCTGAACCTACGAACTGGATTTCAATTCGATCTGATCTGTATTTTTTGAAATATTGGGAAAATAAAATTTTTAATGGGTATATCTGCGGAATCATTGGGTGGATTTTACCCATTCACGAATTCGACCTTCGTAATTAAGGTCCAAACCTTCTCCACAAATATCGAGTTTTAAGTTGTTTCTGTCTGAAGTTACTGTGTTTACGCAGTCGGTCGTTAGGCCGATCGTAAACACGATAACTTCCGGATGGAACGACTTAGAAACTCGATATTTTTAGAGTAGGTTTGGGGTTTGATTTCGAAGGTGGAATTCGTGAATGGATAAAATCCGCCCAATGATTCCGTAGATATACCCATTCAAAATTTTATTTTTCCAATATTTTCAAAAATACAGATTAGATCGAATTGTAATAGGTAAATAGGTTTAATATTTGGTTATCTCCACATTTCATACTTACTGATGTTGAATATACTCTGATTGTCATAAACATAAGAATCACCAAAAATGAAATTTTCATGAGAAACCAATCAATATTGCTATAAAAAATCTGGAAGGTTTATCGTTAATATACGTAGCTACACTGAAACTGATCATTTTAAACGTAAACATGGTTTGTTCTGTTGAAATATTGCACAGAAAAAAGAATACAACATTCCAATTATTCGTCTATAAGCTGAAGAATTTATTCTTCATATTTGCCTGCAATGAATTATGCTAATCGTAAATATGGCATATTGATATTCAACTAATGAGGGTTTAACATATCGATATATTATAGACAAGTAAACGTTTCTCTCATTGTACAGAATCATAAACCATATTTTTATGAAAGGAGATCCAAACAATCTAATAAAATCCATTGGTAAAATCAATCCTCTGTTGTTTTGACTTCCAAATGACATCTTGTATCCATCCATTAAAATATTCTCACAATAAATCTCATATTGGTCCTTATTCCCTAATACATATTTCATATTATTAAAGAATAGATGTTCCATATTTGTTAAACTCCTCTCATATATTAGTAAGAATCCATAATTTCAAATATCTGATTAATTTTTTTTGCGAAATAGTTTAATCAGATTATTGGCGAATGAAGATAAGCGCTACTCCTTCTGGTGGCTATCCGAGTAACTCAAGGTACAGACATTTTCATTGACAAGTTAAAAGAAATGTCGAGAAATTGAGAAAGTATATGCATTTTTCTTGGCGTTTGTGTGACTTTGCAAGTGTTTCTACTGAGGAAAGGCAAACTCAAATGTCCCTTCCCATAGATTTCCACAGCCTGGTGGAAAATTTCGAGTTAGTGTGAAAGAAACTTCCTTCAACAAGTCGGTCCTGAAAGTGTTGAAGAATCGATAAAAACCAACAAACAAGATTTATGAGAGTCTGTTACCTTCATTTTACCGATGATTATTATTTTTAAAGAGGAAAGCACGAATTGCTCATGAAATATCAGATCACATTCATGAAGAAAATTTTTTTCCAGGCCCCTAATCCAAACAGAGAAATTTACTCAAAAGGAATGCTCTGCCTTCCAGAAATCTGCCTGTTGAACTGATCATTAAGTAACAAGGTAAATGTTCAAGTGATAGAACTGGCTATTGAAAAAAGAGAGTCTCAACAAGGAAATATCTGGTGATGAATACTGTTCGCTCAAAGTGATTCTGTCGATGAAAGCAAAGTTGTACAAGGCTTATTTATTATATCATATCATATGAGTGTTGGAAAATTTAATTGTCAATCCATATAATGAATAAGACTTACGATACAAGTAGCATTAGTTTTATGTGAATGTATTCATTTCTTTCACAATATATTCAGTATTGAGCCCTTCGCTATAAAAATGGTAAAGTTATGAGTATTTGGCTATTATTTCAAAAAGTATGTTTTACAATACTGTTTTTCAACTTTCAAGAGCCTAAGAAATCCTCCAAAGTCAATCTTGCCATTCGGATCTGAAAATAAATAATATTAAAATACTGTCTAACCTTGGAGATATCCCCGTAATTTTAGAGTTGCTACACTCAATAAGATTGAAGAATGATACATACCTACTTTATAAGAATGAAATATGTACTTCCAGTAATACTCTCGTCCACTATAAAAGTCTTTGAATAAATCGTGAAATCAAAAATTATCAAACCAAACACTACAAAATCGACTATCAAAACAAAATCTATGTCTGTACCTAAGGTTCCAAAACTGGCCACCGTGGTGCTGCAATCTTAAATTCAGACGCCAATAGCTCAATTCATTTTCATTCAGCGAAATTAATTGTATGGACTGGACAAAGCGACCTTAGCGCCATCATTGTTCACAGAGCCAAGTAGGACAATATTTGACAATTCTAGGACCGCGTGTTGAACCCAAAATTTTAGTGGGTAATAGTAGGAAAGTGTCGACACCTGATATATTCTATGCATCTTGTTTATGATCAACATGGATGAAAATTTCAAACCAAATTTATGATTATTGCTAAAACGACGGCAACAATTTTACCACAGTCAAAATGGCTAACTTGGAGGATTTGGATAAGCTTGATCTTAACTCAACACAGGTTGACTGCCTGGCAATAACTAAAAATATCTCTACCATTCGGGTTTTATGAGACACATTCTTAACAAACAAAATTACAAAAAAACTTTCTTCGTGCAAATTGAAACGTTGATATCATCACAGCATATTTCACATATATGGTCATTCAGTTGTCAAAATATACTCCTTGTGAATGTAATGATCCTAATGTCACTGAGTACATCATGACCATCCAAGTAACGACCGTCCCTTGTACGAAGCATTGGTGAAAACTGTCTCCCATAGCAGTCGCAGCAAACATACATCTAATTGTATCTCACGCACAGGCATATGTAACCGTGTATGTCTTTATTACCTCACCGCCATCGCGGGTAAAACATGGGGAACACCAACCATAGGTCCCCATATTGTACCCCAAATTGAGACAGATGTAAAGTGATGTCCATTAAACACAGGATCCCATCCTGCGCGTTCTGGATCCGTATCCATTCAGGATCGCCACAGGGTGCCTACGTATCATTTACGTAGCCAAGTACAATGTACGCGAAATAAAAAAGGGAGTATTTTATCAAAATATCCCTCTTGGCAGTTGGCAACAGACGACTACTACTTTCGTACATTTCTAAACCGCAATAGGGGGCAACATTAATCTAAATAATGGTTCTTTTAATGAAAGGGATGTTTGGAAATGTCATGCCTAATACGACAATGTGTGAATGCGGATTTTGGCACCCCGACGGGGTTGGTGGTTGGTCTGTTATGGATTCCAGGTAACCAATAGTAAACAGGATATTCAGCTTGTTCTAAGGATGGTAATATTTCAATCGGAATGAATGATTTGAAGAGCAATCTTGGTATTCTCGATTCACCAAGCTGTCATTTTCTACTTCTGTCTCTATAAGACTAAGGGCCGGTATTATAAAACTTAAGTGGAAGTTATCTTCAACTTTAACTGACAGTTAAACATTTGCCCAAAAATGTAGGAATTATGAAAGTCTCATTTCTATCATAGACAAGATATACTGTGATGATTTCTATGAAAAGGAGAAGGAAATAATAAAAAATTCTGTGATAAATCTGACCACCAATTTCTGGGTTGAAAAAGTTGGACTTTGGAAAAATACTTCCTTTTAAAACATGATAGGAATCAATATGGAAATAAACAATTCCTTTGTTGACAAATATTCTCACTATGTATCAGGGAACTCATGGATTGTGGTTTCCATAAAAATAGAAAATAAATTACTGATTTGAGGGAGCGTGGCAATGATCAATTTTTAAGTCTTATATTTTTTGCAATACGGAAGGGATAATTGGGTATTTATTTGGTCATCTATGTGAAAAAACTACTTCCACTAATGAATATACTGGAAATGAAAGCTTAAAAGGAAAAACTTTGAAAATAATGAGATACATTCAATTCAGGAATAATTGAACAATTACAATAAAATTCGTCCAAATCCAATCAGGTACAGAAATTTTTTTTACAAGTACTTCACTCTTCACCAACAGGCAAGTAGTTTCAACTGACACTGGAAGTGGTAATAATAATTTCAACACTAAATTTGCATAAAATGTCATTCAATTGAAAAAGATGGTAATATTTTGTATGGCTCCGGGTTATCGAGCCCTGATATCTAGAATTTGTACCCGGCTATCAGCTAAAGTTTGGACATTATTATAAGAAAAATATCCATTGCAATTGTGATGATTTTCTCCTTCATCTAAAAAGTTAAATTATGTGAATAAATTATTATGTTTCATTACGCCTTTACAACTATTATCTGTTATAATAGGCACCGAAAAGAATAAATGCCAATTAATATGTTTTTCATCTACATCTTAAAATAGTAGAACAGAAAGACTAACTGATATTTTCATTACAATTATATGCCATGATGAACTCTCCAGATATGATTCTTACCCGAGTGAGGCTTATAGCAGGCATTTTGATGTAAATAGATAATAAGTATGTAATTTTTCATGGGACATTTCTTATAATACAGCCAGTAAAGTTGATTTCTGAAAAGCCCTAAAAATCTCCAGCAACTATCAAGAAAGCCCACAGCACACATTTGCATCACTGGCGTCAAAGCATGATTTCTAAGAATATGTGTTCCATCACGGGGTACCGAGTGTCAAGATAAGCGAAATCGGTTTTTGAATTTCGTGTCTTATCATAAGTTCAAATAGTCCAGCCGATTTCTAAATATCCTTTCCCAATAAGGATATTCAACAATATTCGTGTCATCTTCGTCATCGCGAATTAAAAGTTCTTAAAAAATGAAGTGATTATATCTTGCTAACATTTTCCCGAAAATATCTTAACAACAATGAAATCGAGGTTATATTCCCCTTATGTCAGCCGAAAAGAGAGAGAATCTGTGGAAAACCACGATTTAATTTTAACTTTAACTATCATTGATACCCAAACCACCAGATAAACATAACCCTGCAAATCTTACTTTAACTGGAAGTTACTGCGAAACTGTCAGTTAAAGTTGAGGGTAACAACTTCACCCTGGTTCACATCTTACGAACGGAAAATATTGTTATCTTTCAAATTTATAGTAATATGGCCATGATATTCATTTTATGTTTCGAGTGGTACAGCAATGTTTGTTATGAATTTTGTCATAGCAATATTGCTCTCATGGACTTCCATAATCTGTTATTCTGGAGCTGACAACACTGTATTTTGTGACTTTAGAGCTACAAAGAATAAAAAAGAAGATAATCCCACTTCATAAACATTTCGTGAGTTTTCATGATTTCGCATACATAACCACTATCTACGGTTTTCATTTTTCATGTAAACATCTATTTATTCAAAAATATTATGATATAGACAAACCAATCGAAGTGAGATTGGGCAATAACCAATTTACCGGTTACAAATAGAATATTGGTGACCAGAAATCAAATGCAGCAATTTTATTCAAGCGTTAATAATTCGAAATTCGATGAACTTGTCTAGTGGTAACTCAAAGGGACCTGTTGTTGAGATGATTATAATTATCATCTCAGCTGGTCTCTACTATGCCGGTATTTTAGTCTTTATTTTTTCCCCAAAATTAAATATTCAAGAGAACCTTGAACACATACTTACCCCTATTTTCAAAATTTTTGAATTCTTGGAAGAAATAATATTGCAACAATAAATTGATCTATGCAATATTTCCTTTCTTACTTATCTTTTCATCGAGCTTAGCAAGTACCTACTATTTTAGGTTGCTAAGAAAGCAATAATGACAGCAAGATTCTTGTTAGGGTGACAGATCATATTCTCAGAATCGATGGACAGAATAACGATCAATTTTTCTCGTCTTGTTATGGAAGCAATATATTTTTCCTGGTAATATTGATATTTCGAAACAGAATAGGCCTGATTGTTTGGTATATGTATAGCACTAGTTTAAATTTTATGTCAGCCTCGAGTTGATAGGTACTATGTCCCGTACATATGTATTCCTGCTCTAGTAAAATAAATAAATAAATTAAAAACTGAACTTTTACTGTTATTACTTTTGTTATTGTTCTGAATATTTATCTAATTATTGGCGTAATTGACTCGAAAAAGCAATCAATATCAAAAAAATCAATATTTTCGAATGGAAAATGACGATTTTTGGATAAGTAGAGTAAGAGGAAATGCTTATGATATGATTATGTACTTCCAGTTCAACTGAACATAACCTCATTATTTTCATTCGAAAGCGACGTTCGTGTAAATTTTGATATATTGTTTCATTTAAAATTCCTGTTTAATTGGCATGATAAATTTCAAACGAAATAACTGAGAGGTTATCCCAAACCCAATTATCAGAAAAATGATACCGTGAAGGTCCATCCAAATTCGGGAGAATCACATCTATGAAATCAAGGGACGGATTTTACCAGTGCAGAAATTTCACCTTTGTTATTGCTGGACATATCGAGATTCTATTCAATTTCTGCCAGAAGTTATTGTGACCCGAGTCGAGTTATAGAAATGAAATTAGTAGTTCACATTACGTTCAAACTGACAGCCGATCGTAAACACGAAAACTTCCGAAAGAAAGAACTTGAAAACTCGATATTTATAGAAAAGACATTATTTAAAAAAATCAGCTTATGATTCCTAAGATATACCCATTCAAATTTTGAATTTTATTTCCAAAAATACAGATCTGATCGAATTAAACTCTATTACTTGATTGAAAAACGATAGCTTGAAGGTTCATCCAGAATTTCATGAAGACCATATGAAAAGAAGATCATACCATCGGTAACGGTGCATAATGACTAAGAATTTGAATGATACGGTAATCACGAAATTTTGCACAAAGGTGTGCGTCATCGTTTCGCAATAAGTTACCTAGTTTGATAATGATTGGATTGGTATATTTTGAGATATTTCGGACATAACAACGATATCGGGAGAAACTACAAAATTTTACATATTTTTTCATCGGCGGTAGTTGAACCTGGATCGAACTTGAATTTAGTGCACTGTTGTGAAATATGGAGTTTGACGTCTGTTCAAAATTTCTTTGAAATCATAGGAATAGTTTTGTAGAAAAAACTTCAACAGAATTTTTTTCGAAGTGTACTGAGCAAATCCAACCTAGTCGTTTGAGATAATTTTCGGGACAAAAATAGAAAATTACTGACATTTGGACAAAACGATAGCACGATGTTCCCCAAAACATGTGCGCAAAAATGTGTTAAAAAATTTTCTCGAGTTTTTTTTATTTACCAATCCTACGATTGCAACAAAATTTTGCGAGCAGTTGCACGTCAGTACTCAACAAAAAATCACCCATTTTCAACCCGATGGCTCAAGCATTGCCTGAGATATTGGGAAAAAAACCTCCTTAAATTTAAATAACTATAACTCCGAGAAAGTTCGACAGATTTTGTCCATTAACGAAGTTAACCGTAACAATCTGAGTTTGGTTTATTATTTGATAAAATCATATAATAATCCTTAGTGATCGACCAAACAAAATTCCTCTCCCTGAAAATTTCCCAGTTTACATTGTGTGTCGCTAGGGATTGATCCTCCTAGCTTTTCAGCAGGATTGGTATACCCTTAGAGCTCAAAATTGGGGGTTGGAGGGAAAAAAAAATATTTCTCGAAAACTTACCACCGAATTCTCATGAAACTCTTAACGTTGACAACTGTTGGATAACTCAACCTATACATTTTCACCCGGACGATTTCCAACCAGTAGTCTCTGAGTTATAAAGAAAAACGCTGCATATTTCCAATTAAACCGATAATGAATCATCGCATTCGGTTCTAAGATTGGAATTCAGTGGAATAATGGATTGACTTTTCATCCAGAATCATATATCCAAAAGAAGATGAACAAATTGATTACCAAGTTTCCAACACATATCGAGAAATTTTAACGGATTTCGTTTATTATTTTATAAACACAATGTGCCAATGCCCCATTGATATTCTTGACAATTTCATAATCGTAAGTATAGTTCAAATTGAATATTTTTAGGTTTTCTCTCCCAATATCTGAAACATATCTACTAAAAATCGTTCAAAAATTATTATTTATATATAATTCATAAATCATTGGTTTTTCACAACACAAAAAAACAATACCATGAAAAAATTCATTTGAAACATTGAAATCTCAATAAATACTCTTGTATAACTGAATAACTCGTTCACATGCAGAATGCGAATTAAGTAGCGTAATTTAAAATAATGAAGATTCCCAAAAAATTCGGTTGAACGGAGGTTTTCATCAATTATGCAACAAAAAAAACAATAACAAAGAGGAAATCTCCTTCATTGTAGAGAATCGAATACTGAGAGTAGAAGCCTTACTGTGGGTTTCACAAAGCTTGATCGTCCGATTAACGCTTTGATATTCTGTGGTGTTGTCAAAAATGAACTGAAATTGAGCATAGAATTGTCTTGATCAGAACAATCACGTTAATCAGAGCTTTGTGAAACCCGCTATTAGCCTTAGATAGGAGCCGATGATCCACCTGCTTTAGTTCTATGATTCAATTTTGAAAAGCTTCAATTTTTGCAGTAAGGTAGGAATTGAAATAAGAAATGAAATTTAACAGTTTAAGAAATTGCTCGCCAATATCACAGTGAATCACATCTGAATGAATATTCCGAAATGCAAGAGGCTTGCTCCCATTTCAGAATTTTCTTCAGAAAAACTTTGATAATATTTTCTAGCCGATATAGGCGGCCAATCTTGGAAATTGTTTTATTCCACTGTCAAACTTCTCACTTGTGGTACTCGCGACGATAAAAGTGTGATGAAAATTGCCGAAGAATTTGCACACTAAGCTGGGAAAATAATAAACCTTTGTGTTAAATTTGTAGCGTTTCGACCTAGCCTGGAAGTTGCAAGGCACCAGCTCGTTCCGTTTGATAGTTATCGTTTCAAAAATGGGTATGATAGGAGTCCAATTCTCACGTAATTTTTCGGCTCCATTTTTGGATTGCAACTGGAAAAAAAACGTACGCTAAAATAAAGTTTCTAACCATTGACAGAATTTTAGCCCTGGACCCTCCAAGTTCAACCGCATCCTGCCGTAAAACAGCAACTAATACCATATATCCAAATGGACATCCTGTTACAGCTGTCCCAATTCGGGGGTACAATGAACACCGAGCTGCAACCCCACGGGGTAGATGTCAGAGCATCACCACCGGCTCCAACCGCTCGACAAGGTTCCCGTTCCCGCCTTTTCCCTGTAAGACGGGATAGTTCCTGATTGCCTCGCTACGCTCGTTTGTTACCCGGATTCGCTGACACCAGGTTCGACAGTTCGTTGTTCGTGTAACGTATCGGTTCTGTCGGATTTTCGGATCGAAGGTGCCTTGTCTCGCTGGGAGAAGCCGATATCACTCAGTGCACAGGGTGGTTTTTTTTTCGCTCGTTTCAGGGGGCTATGATTTTTCGATAATGATCGTGAACTGTAAGATTAGACAACCAGTATAAAGTATTTCAGATCGGGCAACATGAATTAAACACTATTTCATTTGCAACGTTTCGACAACTTTTCTTGTCTTCTTCAGGCTAGAATCGAGAACATTTGTTTCGAATCACTAAAGAGAGTTGCCTTTTATATTTCGTGATAATAGAACGAACATTTATAATCGAAATCACTTAATTGTTTTCAAAATATTCTTCACGAAGATATACACTTCTGCATGCGTTTGAACCAATTGTCCATGCAGGTTTGCTACTCTGATTGAGGTATCTCCAAAACATGCTTCCACCGCTTCTTCATGTGTCGAAAAACGTTGACCTCTCAGTTTATTTTTTACGTGCGGGAATAAAAAGGAGCAGTGGTTCGAGCCGATTTCTGAGCGCTTGCGTTGCTTGTGGCAAAGAGTAATCCGTCTACGGCGTTGGTTTTCCTCAAGACAACTGGCGAACAAATTATTTTGTATACTACCTACCCATAATTGACCGTTTTGCGTTATTCTTGGAACGGTTCCGACATGTACAGTTTTTCCGAAACCAGCCGACTATTTGCTTGGAATTGCTTCGTGTGCCAACAACTTTTGTTGGATTTGGCTAATCTTGAAGCACTCATACCGTTCACTTTCTGGCTCATAGGTGTGAATACACGAGTCGTCACCTGTCACGATGTCATGGGCGTGTTTCAAAGCACCGCGATCGTATATTTCGAGCAAACGCAAAAAAAAAATTATGACCGTCAAATGTTGATGCAATATTGAATGTATGCTGGTCTCACTGATGCTTAAGATCGCCTCAATCTCAAGATAGGCTACGTGATGATCTTTGAATATCAAGTAGTTCCTTTACTGCATCAATTGTTTTCGGGACAACAACTGATTTTGGTCTAGATTCACGAAATTAGTCTTGATGCGAATTACGACCTTGATTGAATTCACCTTACCATCGATAAACTCTAGTCCTTGGAAGGAGCTTCATCGCTGCAAATTGTATTGAGTAGTTCATCGATGTTGCTGAGTGAATCCACGTCGAACGTTGTAAACAACTAATTGCCTAAGATGTCCACGATTCAATTCAATTTTTGGCCGAGATGAATCTTTTGAGTAATTGTTAACAGCACTAACTGCGCTCGTATGTCGAAACGTTTTGAGTTCGCAAGACCTCAAAAATGTCAAACTTTACGAAACAGCTTGCCAGTTTGCAAGACTTGGGATGTTCCATCCCGAAATATAAAAGGCAGCGTGGGTACATGGTTAAATATACAAACAATTGTAAACAACAAACACTTGCATTTTCGACAAATTTCCGAGTATAGAATGATACTTGAATAAAATTCCCAAAACAGGTCTTAAAAACAAACTATGCATATGAAACATGTTACATTGAACTTACTACCCTAACAGAAGCCCAACGACTGAAAGCAAATCGAAAAAGTGTTCTTCCTATTTATAAAAACCGTAATAAAGCTAGCCATTAAAATATATAAAGAAAATTTGAGGATTTCTGATAAATTCTAACAACAAGTTCTTCGTTTGAATTCATCAACAACACTGATGAGTGATAATGACCGCGACTAACTTCACATATATTTATGATTCATACGTAGGACCATTCTCTTCATACATGTGCCAGCCAACTTCGCTAAGGGAAGCGTAGTCTGTATTGAAATTGATGGTATTACATTCGACTTACTCCTTTGTAGATCGACTGTTATCTTCACCAAGTTCTATGCCGGGTGTCACAGAAATCAGGTTCATATCCAAAACAATCTACATTTTTCGAGATGTCGGATAGAAACAGTTTACATTAATATCACAGATCGAAGAATTCACTTTCGATTTTGTTGAATACAGTTGAAAAAAAGATACAACATTTTATTCCAGAACTATTTTTTGTGTTGGACTGGTTCGATTGCAATGTTGGATATTAAATTTTGTTTGAGTACCATGCAAAGGGGTCAGCCTAGCTTCTTCGATAATAATGCGTCTAGGTTGATTATAAATATTGCAGGCATATTCTTTTACCATACAGTATCTGGATGGAGAAATAATTTCAGTTTTTTTCAACCATAGAGCAATGGTAAAGAGGACATTTTTTCATATTTCAATGTAGCATTGTATCTCCTACGTTTGTACAGAATGATAGCACACTGTCCCCTAAAACATACTCGCAAAAATCAACAATAGTTCATATATGAGAAAATTTACCTTAGACAAGTTTGAAATACTCTAGTATCAATTTCCGGAATGAATAGTGGACAAAATAATCCATATAACGATTAAAAGTTGAAGAAATTTATAAATCAATTAATTAACTAGATTCAGCTGAACATTTGTATTTACAATGCGAGGTAGCGATAAATTTAGCATTATTTGTAGAGCGGCAGATAATTTGTATAAAGTAAAAACCCTAGACGGGCACTGAGCTGAAATCAGCAGTTTTCGCACACATGTCCAAAGTCGTTCCACAGCGGTAAAATCTTATAATATCATTTTTCAATCGAATACTACATTTCAATTCGATGCAATCTGTATTTTTAAATGTTGGGAGGATCAAATTTTGAATAAGTATTGGACGGTTTCACAAAACTTTGATTGCTCGATCAAGGGCTTGATTGTCAATCAACAGTGAATTCTGTGCTCGATGCCAGTTCATTTTGAACCCAACCATCGGACGCGAACCTTAATCAACGAGTTGATCGGCCGGAATCATTGAGCGGATATAACCCATTCACGAATTCGGCTTTTGTGAGTCCAACCTATCCTACAAATACCGTGATTCTGGGTTTTCTGCTCCGGACGCTATTGTGTTTATGATCGACCGTTAGGACAACCGTAAGCACAATCACTTTCGGAAGAATTACATAGAAACTCGATATTTGTAGAGTGAGTTTGAGGTCTGATAACGAACGTAAAATTCGCCCGATGATTCCGTAGATATACCCATTCAAAATTTTATTTTCCCAGTATTTCCAAAAATGGTGATTAAATCCGAAACCTACTATACAAATATCGAGTAACGGTAAGAAAGAACAAAAAATCGATATTTGTAGAGTAGGTATGTACCTAATTTGATTACGAAAGTCCGTCTATCTATCCGTCCAATGGTTCCGTAGACATAACTATACAATTCTCATGTTCCCAATATTCCCAAAAATACGGATGCAATGAGGATTTTAGTCTTGAGAAACGATTTTAAGTTTGAGAAAACGCTGAGGTGTGTCTATGGCCGTTAATGCTTGAAGGGCTTTTGCCGATGTCATAATACATGGAAAGATTCTTTTTTCTCAAAATTTTACCACCCTCGAGTTTAAAAGTTGGAAGGTTCACTTAAATTTTTTCTCTCAAAATCAAAGATTTACTCCCTTAAGTATCACCAGTTTATTATGAGCAGCATTTATATTATTCAAATTTTCTGGAGAACTGGCTTGTTTTTGGATTAACGAAGATTTTTTCTTCGTTTAAATTCAGCCCTGTGCAAACATTTTAGGGTTTGATTATGACCCTGATAATAATCGCATAAATCCCTCCTACCATTTGTTTATCACAGTTGAACATCGGAGTTCCGATAATGATAAGTCCCATATAAATATTCAATTCTTTTCCCGATTTCGTCTACCCCTACTAAACGATCTAGGCATTCGAAGCGCGTCTCGAAGGGTAGCTTTGGGGAAACGCAAACTAACCCATACGTGAATTTATGCGTTGGGGTGGGACACCTAATAGAAATAATTCAATCCATTTCTGTTTATCCCATATTGTCGTTAGAGATCTATTTGTAATTCATTAGATCGTCATTGTGGCCTTTTGAAAGGTCTCCAAAAATGGCCAGTCATCTGTCCGAACAGAAGGACAGACAGCGGTTGGAATTAAGATGGATGATAGACTGGGTGTTTATACGCCTACGCCTTATTGTAAATGGGTTTTGTGGTTAGTGATCAGGAAGGTAATTACTGAAGGATTTGTTGGGTTGTTGAGGATTTCAGCAATATCGAAACTTTCGTTGGAAGAATTTTATTTTGAAGTGGAAATGTGATTCGACTGATATTGAAGTATCTTCTAGAGTTGCTGGAGGGTGAGCTGTAGGTAGCGCAGTGCGGAAAAAATAGCTCTGGCGAGGGGGCACAATAGACCTTAAGGTCGTAGTGGCCTTACCAAACTATAAAATATATCTTCTGGAATTACTCTTCAATAAAAATATTAATATATATTTATTTTCGTAATTGCTACACAACCAAAAAAAAACAAGTCAAAACTAATTTTTCCAGGGGAAAACATAAAAATTACAGATCCCTGCAGTAATTTTTGAATTCAAGTAGTGTATGAGGTTTACACTCGACTATGATTGAAAATACTTTTTTTTGAGAATTTTGAATTCATTTACATTTCTCATCATTTTCGGTAAGTAATTAAATAATCTTATGCTCATATGGAAAGTACTTTGTTCGGCCATTGAATATTTGTGCGAAAACAATGAATGTTCTTATGAAAAAAAAATAAAACTCTGTATATGTATGAGCCACACATTGTAAGGATGTCATTCTTTCTAAATACACCTCGACAAGACTCTCTATACCTCATACTGAACATGGTCCTTATGGCTAGTTTTTGTGTTTTAAATACTTGTTCTGATGATGTACTAACCAATATGCATTTCGAAACAAGGAAAATGTCGACCCTGGACGTATAAGGAAGGATAATACGGTGGTTGTCCGATTTGTTGAGTTTTCCACCATGGCGAGGTTCAGTTGCTTCATAAAATAGGAATTTTTGACACTAACTTGTAGAGCGAAAAGGCGTTGAATGCCTAATTGATGGTTAAAAATGTTACAAATAATTGGTGAGACACAGAAATCTCTCTGGACGACGTTTTCCGATCACTTATTTTCTTAGTCCACTGATTTTAAAATGGAGGTATTGGAGGTAGGACACTGTGAAGCAAATCTTTCACCAATTCTCGACCACTCTTCAATGCACTCATATACTAGCGTCTTTCATAGAATCCACTCCCTGTGAGTCTTCTGTAATAGTTAGCATTGCAGCACGAGAAGTTAGATTTGCGATGCGATTCAACATATATTTTATGTGTTCTACCATTTATTCATTCAGACAGTCGTACCAATGAGCCGAAGAAAGGAATTTCGACAACACCTTCAAGTGAGCTTTTATACGAAGAATTCTATATAATTTTTTTATTTTGTGCAAATTAAAAAATTGTGTTTGCCAGAAAGTAGAGTACAGGATAAGATGAATATCTAACCCGATCACACGTATTTGAATACATTTTTGTGGTTTTCGAGTGCAATTTCATTTCTTTTCGAAAAACCGAGCTCGGATCATAGATGTGCTTACCGCAAATTTTCTGACTTGACTGGAATTTGGATACAAGCCAGAATTGAAGACAAGTAAGCAAAAGCAGCGAAAAATTCAAATTTCAGTTTAACTGGATAACTTAGAAGCTGCTCATTTCAAGTTTAAAATGAGCAATAGAAGTTCTTCAGGGAAAACCTGAAACTACGGAAGTATGTTTATCCTTCTTCACAAGGAATTAGCTGTCTAGGGCAGGAAATCGAAGTGCTTTTACAACCTGGTCTCTAATGTGAGATGTATTATCAAGATGTTTATTGTGAATTTGCAAATCACTTCAAATGTCCCAAATCCGCGACTCGATAAAAAATCAATTTTACTGGAATAATACTCTCAGATGGAGTCAAGACTTGGAACTTTCTCTACTGTTTCGTTCTGGAAAAATTATTATACTAAAATGAATCCAGCACTTGATGCTATCATGCAGATACGTAGAACAGATGTAAACTTTTATATCACCAGCGTGAAAATGCTTCTGTGGTACTGACAGCTGCATCCATAGCTTGTATGGAACCTCCCGTTTTTTCATGTAACTATCGAAAAATTTCAAAAAAATATTCCAAAAGAGAATGAAAATTACACCCAATTACTGTTCAGTAATGACCAAGCCAATCAGGAGTCAAACAATAGGTTCATGAATGCATCACTGCGAATATGAACTGTCGGAGTAAAATATCAAGATGATTTCTATAATACTGTCTCGGCTGATAATTGTTTGTTGTATTTGGCGCAGTTGCCCCGTTTGATTTGTCTACAATGATTGTCCGTTCTCAGATTCCTCGACTGCTCTCCTGCTTCTGCTGTTCCATTTTGGCCTCATTTTTTCGGTGTCGCTTGTTCATCGTTGCTACCCAAAGTTGTTGTGAATAAAGGTTTGAGGAAATATTCTCGGCCATTTATATCTTTTAGCGGATATCTTCGAGTCGAAGTACAAGAAAGCAAGATATTCGGTTTACTTTCTCGAATTCTCATTCCATGTAGATGAGGCGCAATCTTGATTTTCACACAAAGACGATTCACTTGCAGTATCTGTGAAATAGAAGATACAATTTAAAATTTCAGCGAATTTGCTAGTTTGGGTTTCTTGATCTTTTTCTCACTACTATTCTTCTGCTTATGGTTAAACAGTGCCCATGTGAAATAATAATAAAGATTTCTGGTCTAAGAATCAAATGTAGTGACTGTCTTGTATGGAAGATACCATCGTTTCGTTTG
Source organism: Myrrha octodecimguttata (assembly GCA_958510865.1). Classification (NCBI taxonomy): domain Eukaryota; kingdom Metazoa; phylum Arthropoda; class Insecta; order Coleoptera; family Coccinellidae; genus Myrrha; species Myrrha octodecimguttata. The sequence continues at coordinate 35,948,719 of OY294056.1, forward strand.
TGTTAAAGTCCACATGCTTATGAGTTTTTGAAGCAGAGAAAGCTTTTTCCCCTGAATATTTAACGGTTGGGTTCTATCAGAGAGAGATAAAGATTCGTTAATTACTATCTTAAGTGCAACCAGCATCAGATTTCCATACTCCACTGCGGGCAATCTGGCATTTCGTTTCCTCTGAATTCTGGTTACTTTTTGATTCCTCTGAAGAAGCCAAATAATGATTTAACGCATATGTCCATCCTCAGTTGAATTTGGTAACTTCCCCCAATAATTGGTCAGAGTATGATGGTAACCTTAGTGATAATTTCAAGATTTGTAAGTGGTACTTTGAGACTTTGTTCTATCTCAATAAGAAATATCCAGCATAGCACCATTTTTTTGCTGAACTCAAAATCTCAAGTGTAAATTTGAAGTGTATAGTACCTTAGTCATTGTTGATGGTGCAAGAGAACTTCAAAGGATATTTATTTAATTGTTAATAAGGGTACCTGTAGACTTTTCCTTGGTTCCAAACCCCCTGCAAGATCATACTGGATGATTTTACGGTGGAGTTATTATTTGAGCTCTTTTGTCAGAATTATAACTGTTATATATATCGCTTTGCTTTCTGGGTAACCAGTATATCTAGGCCCTACTCCAGTTCTTTTCATGATCTCTGATTGTGAGTCCTTTGGTGGTAGAGATACGTGGCTCTTCCTATATTGTTAGGTTTCAAGTTGATGATTTTGAGTTTTAGTTGGTGTTTCGGTTTTGTTCCCTTAATACTCCAACTTGAATTGTTCGTCTCCCTCACATTCTTGTTTCTTTCGCTAAAACCTCAACATTCTACAGCCTGAGTTTATATCCTCCTTATTCTTTGTTTTGAGGAACAGCACTCCTAGTACCTCGTAAGCTGGTAGCTGATATAGTTATTGAAGCAGTCGAATGTTTTGTACTGAGAGGTTTGTAATAATAGTATTAACTTCTAGGATTATAGTGGAAAATAGGATATTAAAAAGAGGGGACATGAAGTGAAATTATTCCACCATACCCACCAGACTAATCCCCGAGTAGTTTTTCCTCATATCGTCGGAGGAAATAAATTGTGGGATACTAGAAAGTGGAACCTTTTCTATTAGAACAATAATTCACAATCTCCATTTAAGGTATCTCGCACGAATAACAAGTTATAGAATAATCAACAGAACGATACAGTTAGTCCTCTTCATAAATCAATCCCTTAATCCCAGACATAGAAGAAATATCCTCCTCAATTCTCCCTCACTCAACGAACATATAAAATCCAAATTCAATCAGGACCCATCTGGACCTCAAAAGTAATTCTCCTGTCGTTTAAAAGAGACAGCAGAGCAAATGGATAAACTTGCAAAACGTTTTCGACTGTACATTCAAATGTATAGACTGGATCCACCCCCCGATAACAAACCGATATATTGCCCCGCAATAGAACATTAACAAATTGCAGTTCACACTTAACGCGGAGCTCATTTCGGCATATGGGCCGAAATATATGCATTAAATAGACTACGGCCCGGATATTAGTCACAGTTGTGGGCGTGGAATTCCGGAGGGGGTGGATCGTGGACCGAAAGTTTATAGATTGCCGCCGTTTCGACAGTTCATTGAATATCTAATTCGGGTCTGGGGATTGAGTGATACGACGGAGGAATTGATTTTCGTTTTGATGGTATAATGTGATAGGGGTGCGTGTTTCTTTTCGTAGTTGACGAGAACGTTGGTTTAATCAAGGGAGGTGGCAGTGAGGAAAGATATCCATTCGGTCCGGAAAAAACAAGTCTTCGTGAATCAGTAGTCGACGTGACGAAGCATCGCAAGAGAAGATAAATCAGAAGGTTGAGGAGTGCTTATTTCTCTTAAAGTATCCTTAACTTCGCCCATATGATATGTTCTAAATAATATCTTTCGTGAAATTATAGATACAATTCACAGAAAATGATTTCATGATTCTTTCATTGCCCTTCAACTTTTAGTTTCCAGTTCATTGAATATTGCATCAAAAACAAAACAAAAATTTTATCCCATTAAGCTACTTCAAAATATCAATTTGAAAAGGAAACAATATTCTATTCTAGAAGAAAGTTTGTTTTCGAAGGGAACATATTCTGACATGTTCATTTCATCATTGTATCATTTCGTTCTTTTTCATAGCCATCCCAACCCCTTGAATTCGAATTGGAAATATCACCTAATTTACTTAGAGCAGAGGATGATGACCTATTTCGAAAAGACAATGCGGGAATGAAAAATTAGTTCAGAAAAGAGGGATAAGTGCCCTGTATAGTTAATAATGTGACTCAAATTGAGCAACGTTAACTTCCATACGTCTGTATGAATTCTGCCTCACATTCTGGAGCATTTGGGGGTTAATTTGGCCACTTCTGTCCACAATTCAATGGCATAATTCTTCAAGACAGACGCATTTTGTGACATGAGTTTTCGATTTTAAGTGACCACACAAAGTCAGTGCTTTTATAGACTCTATAAAATATTAAATGTTTGTCCTTTTCAGTCGTATTCTTGTGCTGTTAGAGTATTGTTTTTAAATTTGTCAAATTCAAACTTCAGTGAAATATGTTTCAGGATGTCATGACAACGGATTTCATCAGAACTGATGATGGTGGATTATTCTCTTTCAGTTTAGTCCTTCGCACCGAAAGATAGTATTCAGTCAGAATGTTTGGACCAAGTTTCTTGAGTATGCAACAATAATTCACTGCCATAATTATTCGGAAAAACAAACGAGATTATACCAAAAGCAGCCCGAAAGAAACTGGGGAGGGGGTGGAGTTTCAATGTTATCATGAGAAAAAAACTATGAGGATTTATTAGAGTAAACATAAACATTCCCCTCTCGTTCGGTGTGATCTGCACGAGACATCCTATATTAATAATAATGTCATGTATAATGAATGTGCTCAGTATTGCAAAGATAACTTCCATGAAAAAAATTAGAATTCTGGAAAAGCACTGACGTGAAGTAGGCAGCTTTTGCAAGCATGTTCAGGTTTGTTGCCAAAGCAGTCATTTACTCACGTATTGAAGCTGACAAAGGCAGCCCCATACGGGATTTTTTTCAAATTGATGTTCTGACTCGAATATCACAAAATTTTGTACAGTTTTTTGCATCAACGTTTGCCAACTTGCTACCAATATTCATCATGATCCAACCGGTATTTAAGATAACTCACCCAAGCTGACATTTTTTTTCCACAATATCTCTGAAAATAGAAACCCGAAATAATCGAATTTCATGAGAAACTAATGGAAATTTCCCGAAATGAATTTGTTAAAAAAAATTTCCAGAAGAAATTTATACACGATACGATCTCTAAAAAATTCGTGGAAAGTGCGAGTTAGAGTTGTAAAACTAATTACCAAGCTTTCATTCGCCCGCATAAGTAGTCCGTTAGATATGTGGGAAATATCCTCAAAAAATTAGATGAGTGTAAATCCGAGACCCTTTAACCAATTTGGCCTGAAAATAAACATGATCGAACATTTTAATATGCAACCTAACCTGAAAGTTCCAATTTCCTAGTTTTTCCGCTCTCAAGTTATCCCTGCAATACGATGAACAGGTTTCAAGATCAGTGATTTTATGCCAGCGCTTTAAATCATTTTTCGAGTGAATTTCGAAGATTTGTCAGAACGTGCTGTGCCGTTCACTATACACCGGCTGTCCCAGGAGTCAGGTGCACCTCCTAAAAAGCTGCATTTTTTAAATATCGAATAGATATTTTGGAAATTTATACCAAAAATTTTTTTCCATCGCCGGAAGTATTTAATGTGTGCCTATGTCTTCCCGTTTAACCAGAAGGAGACTTAACTTTCGGTTTTCTCTTATGTACGAATTTTTTTTGCATATTCGAATTCTACCTTGAATTCTCAGTAAAATTTCGTCATAAGAATAAAATAATCAAGAAAAAAATTCAGTTCGATTTGAATGATCGATATATTGATTTTTATGTCCGTTATTAAAAATCATCAAAATTAATTTTCACTAGAAATTGACCACTTGGATATAAATTACAGGAATTTTGTTTTACCAGTAGTGTAAATTCTTTCCATATTTCGTTGGAGCATTTGATTTCTTACCTATTTTCACAGAAATATCGTATCGTATTACTAAAATTATTCCTGTATCCAATAATTTTATGATGGGATAGTATGATAAAAAAATTCCTAATCCTAGACGCAATGTAATTAAAGTTAGAGCAGAAGGCTCACCCCTCGCGAGAAACTAAAACAAAAGTACTGTAACTTCTATCCAGATGAACTTCTTAATTTTTGGTGGAATCCATTCGATATTCATGGAATCACCCATACTCACATCAAATCTCAGCCTACCGATCGATGATCCATAGAGCCTTTTCCTTGCCCCTGTTCAAAAACATCTGTAGAACTGAAATTGAGAGGAAACAATACCACGTGGTAGTAAATTACAGTTAGGCAACACAGCCACATTTAAATGTCATCAAACCTCGGTTATATCTCAAGGTTAGGCCGCTGGACCCATTATACATGCTTAAAAGTTGCCTATAGGAGCGTGAAATATTAGAATTCGGAGAAATTTCGACGTTCATGGGAGAAAACGGGATGTCATTCTGCAGGTTTCAGTGAGTATTTTTTGAAAACATTTTTTTTGGATGTACCTAATTCTTTAGCGAGAATGCGCAATGTTAGTTATTTTTTTCCATTTTTCACTAAATTTCAGTTTTATTTTCTCGAAAATTAAAAAAATAAAAAGCTGCGCATTCCTACGATTTTTTTCAACCATTTGCATCAAAAAATTATTTGGAAAAAAACGAACTCTAGCCTCCACAAGTCACCCCGTTATATTCGAGGTATTATTTGCTCTTAATACAAAAAAAACAATAGCTGAAAACAACGGTTTCAACCACGAAACAATAGATAAAATAATATCTTATCAACACAAAATTTCTTTTCTTCGTTTCTCTTTCGTACTTTAGTGAAATAAGTGAAAATAGATAATAATTCATCAAAACTAAACGTCAATATAGCTTTCAAACCAAAAATTAGTTATCGATTCAACCCCAAAATTACTCAAATCAGGAGTTTAGAAGTTAACAGGTCCAACTCGCAACAAGAAATATATAGGTCAGACATGACTCTCATTCAAGGAAAGATTCTATGAACATCAAATGGATTTCACCGAGAATTTCCATCAATAGATAATCTGAAACTAAAACATCTACAATCAGAAGGAATGAAACTCATTTATCTGAAGTACATTGAAATTTATAAATTAGTACAGAGAAATATTCTTAGAATAATCAACGACCAAACAGATTTGTGTAATTCCCAAATTTTCAATGCTTCCAAATGATACCTACATCCTAATGATTCCTACGAAATTCATTTTTTCTAACATCTGCTTCAGACAAAATTCCTCAACTGCCTTTTTTTCGAATTTTGAGCCTAGGATGTTCTCGAACAACTAGGTTGGACTAACTGATGACGAATCTGGTTTCTAAATCGATTCTGCCCGGCTGTCCGTATGCACGATTACGAAGTACGGTGAATCCTATCAACCTGAAACTTCCAGGGTAGGTTGCATTTCAAAATAAGACGGTTAAGTTCGTTATTGGGAAAAATCGGCCAAAGGGTATAGGAGTTAAAGCCTTTGAAAATTTTGAGGTTATATCCCTATTAATTCGGGAACTAGTGGAGCGATTATATCAAAACTTGGCAGTTAGTTGAAATATAATGACGCGCAACTTTTCGCGAAATTTCGTTGAGATCATACAGTTAGTAAATTCAAAAAAAAATTTTCTCAAAATTCTAATTCGATACGGTTATTATTTTCGGATGTATTGGGTAAAAATTTAAAAAGCACTGCCGTGAAGGCAGCAACTTTTGCGCGCATGTTCAATGTAGATGGCCTTTTCAGCAACGAATTTGAACATGCATGCAAAAGCTGCTGTCTTCACGGCAGTGCTTTTTGAAATTTTCTACAGATGAATTACTGGATTTCAATTCGATCAAATCTGTATTTTTGGAAATATTGGAAAAATAAAATTTTGAATGGGTATATCTACGGAATCATTGGGCGGATTTTACCCATTCAAGAATTCGACCTTCGTAATTAAGCCCCAAACCTTCTCAAACCTAACGGCCGACTGCGTAACCACAATAACTTCCCAAAGAAACAACTTAGAAACTCGATATTTGTAGAGAAGGTTTGGACCTTCATTACGAAGGCCGAATTCGTGAATGGGTAAAATCCACCCAATAATTCCGTAGATATACCCAATATAAATTTTACTTTTCCAAATATACAGATCAGATCGAATTGAAATCCAGTACTTCATCGAAAAATAACAGTTCGAAGTTTCATACAGAATTAAATGAGGATGATATGATAAGAAAATCATAGAAATTTTTTTTCTCAAATTGTTCTGATGACACGATTATCACGAAATTTCGCATAAAGTTGTCTTTCAGCATCTCAAAACTAGCTGTGAAGTTTTATCAGGACTGAATCAGTATTTCTCGAGTTATACCGAAAAAATCAACGATATCGAGAAGAAAACCTCGAAATTTGACATATTTTTTCCCGATATCTCCAAAACTTATGATCGTATCGAACTGAAATTTGGTTTCCGAAAAAAAAAATTTTTTGGAAAAAAATTTCGAAAAAATTTTTTTTTCAAATTTACTGACAATATGATCCTGACAAAATTTGGCTCAAAGTTGCACGTCGTTATATATACTCCACCGAACTACCAAGTTTGAATCCAATCACTTAAGTAGTTTCCGAAATAAAAAATAAATAACTTCAAAACTTCAAGTGCCTATAACTCCGAAACTATTCGATTGATTTGGCCCATTAACGAACTTAACCGCGAAATTCTGATGCGCAACCTATCCTGAAAGTTCCAAGTTGCTAGCTTGCTTCTGTCGACAGTTAGCGTGTCTACGGCCGGACGGACGGCCGGCCGGCCGGACAGAATCGATTTTGACACCGGATTCGTCATCAGTGAGTCCAACCTAGTCGATTGAGACCATTTTAGGCTCAATCATCGAAAATTACAGACATTTGGACAAAACGATAGCACGCTGTTCCCCTAGAACATGCGCGCAAAAATATGAAAAATTTCGTGTTTTTTTTGTTTTACTATCACGTCACTATTACTAGAACCTGTTTAACATGAGCCCAGATGTCAGCTGTCTGAAGATGAACTAAATTTCGTAACTAGTCAGAAAAATGTATACCTTACATAGAAACATTTCATAATTGTTAGTAGTAAAACATTTGTTTCAATTTTAATCAACTACCAAATAGTAACTGCTGAAACAGTTGAATATCTTTGAATATTTCAGAAATTGATAATTGTTTCGAAACGTATAGAAAAATATACATCGAGATATAAAACGCGCGCAATTCCGTTGAACGTTGAAACCAAACCTACCAATTCCCTACCGGAATTCCCCAGCATCCGATTCCTTATCCCATTTTCAATTTCGACCAGGTCTATTAATCACCAAGTTCGGGATAATCTTCCGCATGTGTTAATAGTCGAACCGGGATAGTGTTGCCCGATTCTCTGAGGCAGAGGGCGGTTTTGCTCGAGGAAGTGGTACATATGTGCGGGACGATGTTCCCGACTCCCAGGGGATCCCTGTTTTCAGCCTTATCGACGTTGCCGCAGCATCTACAGACCCTTGTTGCGATTACACGGATACACAGTTCGGTCTGGTTCTTTGGCTCCTAGTTTAGAGTTCTGGATTTCGGGTTGGAGTAGATGGTTTGGTCGGTTTGCATGGGATGGGGAGAACTTGGTGATATGATTCTGTGCGTGGTAGGGTGGACTACCTGTTAAAGAGGAATAAGTTGTATATCTATTATTGGATATTATTGGAAGAGTTCCAAACTTATTATCTTGGCGCACATGCAAAAAAATTTAGAAAAGCACTGACGTGAGGTCAGGAGCTTTTCCGCGCTTGTTCAAATCCTACATATTTGATCAACACGAAATCACACTAGTAACACGTTGGTAATCTTCACCGGATTACAAACTTTCAATATGATTGCATTTGTACTTCTTGAGATATTGCGGAATTAACGTTACAATTCAAAATAACAACGAAATTTGGCATATTTTTTTCCTTATACAGGGTGATTCCGGAGGAGACCGTCAGATATTAGGATAAGTTTACACTAGTCAAGACAGTTTCGAAACAATGTTTGGTTCATGGATGGGGGTCTCTATTGAGAATATACAGGGTGATTTGTCCAATTCGACCGATTTTACTTTTATTGATAACTTTGGTATGGCTTATTCGATTTCAATGGAATTTTCAGCATAGTGCAATACTGTTGAACACTTTCATTGACTTCAAATTTTTTTTCAAAATAAGCGGTTGTTATTGTGATAAATCAAGATTAATTGTGCAGGTTGAACAAACACCCTGTACAAAGCGTTTCCTAAACTACTCTATCTGTTTACGATTGTACTATAATGAGTTTCTAGTTTTCCGAGAAAATTTTTTCAAAAAATGATAATGCCGAAATTTCGCCCCAATCGATTCTACTTTCATTCATAACTTTGGTATGGCCAATTCAATTTTGATGAAATTTGCAGTGTTGAACAATCTGAACGAGTACATTCAATAATCGCAAAAGTCTCTCAAAATACAGGGTAGTAATTGTGATAATTTTAGAATTTCAGATTATTTGTGCAGTTGAAAAAAAAACACCCTGTACATTTTTTTTCAAAACTTTCTTATTCGTTTCAGATTCTACAATAATATGTCATCATTCAGAGGTTTTTAATTTCTTTGACACACCTCCGGTTTTCCTAGAAAACATTTTTGAAGAAGAGCATGATCGAAATTTGGCTCACAAGCAGGGAGAGTATTCCGCACTAGGTAGGAAAGCTGTACCTATTGTCCAAGGATGCAAAGCAGTTCTTAAGTTCTAAAATATTCTTTTCAAATTCCAAATTCATATTTAATTGCTAATATTTTGTAGGAAACCATTCAATTCAGATTATGTTTCGAATTTGAAAAGAATACTTTAGAAGTGACGAACAACTTTGCATCTTTGGACTATACAGCTTTCCTACCTTGTGCGGAATACTCTCACTGCTTGTGAGCTCTTCAACAAAAATGTTTTCTAGGAAAACCGGAGGTGTGCCAAAAAAATTTAAAACCTCTGGATGATGACATATTATTGTAGAATCTGCAACGAATAAGAAAGTTTTGGAAAAGCAATGTACAGGGTGTTTTTTTTCAACTGCACAATTAATCTGAAGTTCTGAAATTATCATAATTACAACATTGTATTTTGGGAGATTGTTGCGATTATTGAATTAACTCATTCAGATTGTTCTACACTGCAAATTTCATCAAAATTGGATGAGCTATACCAAAGTTATCAATAAAAGTAGAATCGATTGAAGCGAAATTTCGGCATTATCATTTTTTGAAAGAATTTTCTCGGAAAACTAGAAGTGTGCCAAAAAAATTAGAAACTCTCAAATAATGACTCATTATAGTACAATCGTAAACAGATAGCGCAGTTTAGGAAACGTTTTGTACAGGGTGTTTTTTCAACCTGCACAATTAATCTGGATTCATCCCAATAACAACCACTTATTTTGAAAAAAAATTTGAAATCAATGAATGTGTTCAACAGTATTGTACTACGCTGAAATTTTCATTGAAATCGAATAAGCCATACCAAAGTTATCAATAAAAGTAAAATCGGTCGAATCGGACAAATCACCCTGTATATTCTCAACAGAGACCCCCAACCATAAACCAAAAAGTGTTCCGAGACTGTCTTGACTAGTGTGAACTTATACCAAAATCTGACGGTCACCTCCGGAATCACCCTGTATAGGATGCTTCTCACTATATGTTCCGTAACCTTCCAGTATCCTTCCCTTAATAGTAATTTACGTTGGAAGGCCGGGAAATGGCTCATTATAGTACGAGTTTGTAATTTCTAGACGAGTATTTAGATGACATTTCACGGCCGTGTATCGTATAACGTTTTATTTCATACTGCTAAACATTTTTTTTTAATTTTTGTTACGAAAATTGAACTGTCTATTCAGGTAGTTTGAAGGTATCAGTAATGTGTCAGTATATGATGTAAAACTATCCATTAATATAGAGTGATAATGTAGTATGCTTTGAATCGGTTGCTAACAGTAACAAAGATTTTTTTTATTGATTGTCTTGCCTGTTAGTGGAGCATCGTTTCGAATTTTTGGTTTTGAATAATTTAAAATAAAATGGATGCAGAGATTCTGAAAAAAAGTTCTGAAGCGACGGCGAAACTTATACCGGCCAAGTCTTCCGGACGATATGAAAAAGAATACGAGATATTCTGTGAATGGCGCAAAACTAACAATGTGGGGAAAATCCTAAATAAAAACATAATCATGGCTTATTTCTCGGATGCGGATGTAGAAGAATCTACAGTTATGAATTCCTCCATTAGTGTGATCATTATTTGTAGGGAAAGGAAACACACTAAATAATTTATCATTAATAAATAAAGAAGAGAACTATAATAAACTGGTTCTTTTAGAACAATATGAAATTCTCAAAAACTGAGACAGTAATTCACTTTTGAATGATATATCCGAATTAACTGGAAGGCATATATTTAATTCTTTATGAAAACTATAATAATTATTTTGTTTTATTGTACTGAAAGGGTTATGTAGATGTTACTCCCTTTTCTGAGCGCCCACTCGTTTGACAATCATGATAATGTGTTTAGATTCCCCTTATGTGTTGAATCCATTGTCGTTCTTTCCGCCTACTTGTTCGTTGATGTTATGATAATTTTGAATATTGGAATTGTATCTCAAATTATTTTATGACCTGAGATTGTAATAATTAGTGTTGACATCTAGAAAATGTTTCTAGTTGATGTTTTTTCATAGTTCGACGGTAAGTTTTGTTTTGTTTTGTTTTCATAAAAATGCGTCCAAGTCGACGCCAAGATTTTATAGGGTGACTACGTGTTTTCTATGTAAATCTCCTTCTATCTATATGTTTGTTTGTATTTCAGCCGGCCTGATGATGGCACTTGTAGCCGAAACCGATAGCCAATAGATTTTTATAATATTATTTAGTGTGTTTCCTTTCCTTACAAAAAATGTAGAAGAATCTGTTGTGGTTTCGGACGTTAATGGATATTTTTGTTCTGCAGACCTAAAAAAGCAATACCCTCACAGCTGATCATTTCAATAGATTCAGCCTATTCTATAAGAGCTTTTCATTCGAAATCTCCATAATTCTTTAACGTTAGAAGAAGATAATCAATTTCGAAATATATGGGAGATCATTGGGTTATAGCCTAATCCAATTACTCATTTATTGTAAATATCTTTACAAAATTTCGGTAATTTTTGCGTGAAAAAAAGATGAAGTAATCAATTTGCGTAGGCCCATTAGCTCAGTTGGTTAGAGCGTCGTGCTAATAACGCGAAGGTCGCGGGTTCGATCCCCTCATGGGCCACTAATTTTGTATTCATTTGAAACGAAGGAACAATAAATAACTAGTTCGAATATCTTTTACAATGTCCAGAACTATCGTTGTTTTCAGAAATATTTACGATCGACATAAAATATTATATTCATTTGATGATAACATTCAAATTGAGTATTTCGCATAAACTTATGAACTCATTTGAAGAAAGGTATGAAGTAGTGAGAAACGGTAAAAAGCTATTTCATTTTCTCGAAAATTTTAGTGGCCCATGAGGGGATCGAACCCGCGACCTTCGCGTTATTAGCACGACGCTCTAACCAACTGAGCTAATGGGCCAATGAATCATTGCAATGAGATACTTCTCAGAGTAGTCGAAGTCTCATAAGTGAAAAAATACCCTACGAAATATCCTACGGATTAGATATGTGAAATATTCTGCTCATTAAAGTTGGTAATGATTTTGATTCGATATTTTCATATTGAAAAGTAAAATGATTATAGAGTTGATTCAAATGTTTTAAATAATAAATCCCAACACATTTGATGAGCAATTACATCTGGTATTCTGGTATGAAATCTATAAAGTTACTCTTATTTTAATGGCTGAATTTCGGTCCGTGATTAGGTCAGAGTATCTGATATATAACTTTTGAGCAGTAAACGCAGTAAGTGAAAGGATACCCTACGAAATATCTTTCCGATTAGTTATGTGAAATATTCTGCTCATTAAAGTTGGTAATGATTTTGATTCAATATTTTTAAATTGAAAAATATAATGATTATAGGGTTGATTCAAATGTTTCAAATTATAAACCCAAACACATTTGATGAGCAAATACATCTTTCATGAAATCTATAAAATTACTATTATTTTAATGGCTGAATTTTGTTCCTGTCAGAGTATCTGATATATAACTCTTTGGCAGTAGATATGTAATCAATTTGGACAAATAAAAAGGTTGAGAATTTATCAGTTTTGCAATAACATACAACATTATCACATTCAACTTCTAGCCTTAATAAAATACTTCAAATAATTCAGAATTAATCTTGCCATTCTGAGTTGAAATAAGTGGATATCGGGAATCCTTCTAACAGTAATTGTAGCACTGGTGTACGAAATTAGAATAGATGATATACAGGGAGGTCCAAGTGGTGATGCCAATAATTTTTTTTTTAGATTCCTCCCACCTGGAAGTATCCAAAAACACCCCATGTATGTTACTCGTTTTTTTATAGTTTTCGAGTTAATAAGCCATTATTTTTTTGTGATTTTTCAATTTATTATGCGAGGTTTCATAAATTCACATATGTTTATGAAGTAGGTATTTTCAGGGTTCGAAAGATGAATATCGCCAATATTTATCATGATATATATCTCTACATATAGGTATCGACATTTATATGCATTGATATATATCAATGATATTCATAAATTAACTGAAAATGTGCTATCTTGCGTAAAAAGTGACGATTTAATAAGAGAACGCCTTTGTGCACGTCAGCTGAAAACCGTTCAATCCGATCGTTTCAGATTTGTATCAAAGAGGCCCACAGAAAAAGCAGACCTTATGAAATTTTGTGACAAGCTACTAACAGCAATTGCCCCTGCATCACCATCCTTGGACAGGTATTTTTCAATATTCTGCTTGGTACAATCAAACTGGAGAAATTGATTATGTTAATATCATGATATTTTTGAACCCTGGGTATTTTGCAGATTTTTTTATAGCATGATCATCCTGAATGTTGCTTCTGTTGGATTGGGGATGCCCTTAGGAAGATAATAACTACAACGGTTTAAGGTTTCAGAAGTTTATATGTACGCAGCACAGTGTTCAAATACAGAATGAGAATTAACTAGCTCGAATGAGGAACATCTTGACAGCCACATGCGGACTAGCGTTATGAATCACAGTGAGGTCCACAAGTTTAGTTTTTTGTTACAGTGAGAATTACTTGCATAATTCAATAGCCCCTCTCAAAAAATTGAACCTTAAATAACATTATGCCTCATGAAACCTTAGTTTTTATAGTGAACTATTCATACAAACAACAATGTAGCTAAACTTTCATTATTTCCATATTTTTTTTTTTTAGCTTTTAATTTTTTTTTTTTTTACAACAAAAATTATATTCATACAATCATATAATTATATCTTTCTTCATTCCAAATTCAATTTCAATCTTAAATGTGTGAATTTGGTAGATGGCAGGACCTTTGTGAAAGCATCGGCCAGCTGCTCACCTGTAGGGATATATTTCAAAGTTATTACTTTGTTTTCAATTTGCTCTCGTGAGAAATGATATTTGATGTCAATATGTTTTGACTTCTTATGATTAGTAGGATTGTTGGCTATGCTTATACAGCTATTATTATCTTCGAATATAATTATAGGCTCCAATAATTTTTGGTTGATGCTGCATGATAAGCCCTTTAGCCAAACAGCTTCTCTTACTGCTTCAAAAAGTGCCATATACTCGGCTTCTGTTGAGGAAGCAGCCACAGTGTTTTGCTTTCTTGTGTTCCATGAAATAGTATTATACAATTTTCATAAAGTTTGAATAAGTAACCTGTTGTACTTTTCCTGTCTATTTCATCACTTCCCCAATCAGAATCCGCATAGCCAACCAGTATATTTTGATAGTCACACTTTTTGTATGTTAACTTCAGATCAACTGTTCCTTTAATATATTTAAGTAAGTGCTTTAAGCAAATCCATAGTTCTCTGTTATTTTTACTCTGATATCGACTCAAGATATTTATTGCAGCACAAATATCAGGTCTAGTGCATAACATTGCATACATAAGATTACCGATTAAATTTCTACATGGTGCTTCATAATATTCATCAGAATTCAGAGCAATATAATTCAATTTTGCAGGAAGAGGTGATTTAATAGGATTGCAATCAGTCATACCAAATTTATTGATAATATGTTGAAGATAAACTGATTGATCCAGCGATATTCTTCCTTCGGTTTTTATGATACGTATTCCCAAAAATAATTTTATTTTTTCAAATCTGTCATCTTGAATTGTTCCATCAAACAAGTTTTGAAGTTTGATAGAACTAATTCATCTTTCGATGCGATGACAAGATCATCAACATATAATATGACATAAATATTTTTGTTTATACTTTTATTATCTAGAACATATAGGCACGGATCTACTTTCGAATTTATGAACTGCATCTGCTTGAGAACAAGATCAAAACGTTCAAACCAGCATCTAGATGACTGTTTCAGGCCATATAGAGCTTTATTTAATTTGCAAACTTGACCAATTTTTGATTTAACACCATCAGGAACTTCCATGAAAATTTGTTCCTTGAGAACACCGTTAAGGAAAGCTGTTTTAACGTCCATATGGTGAATACTCGAATCGAATTGGTTAGCAAACGCCAAAATGAATCTGAGTGTTGTAACTCTGGCCACTGGGGCGAAAGTTTCGTCATAATCATTTGGATATTGTTGACTGAATCCCCTGGCCACTAACCTTGCTTTATATCTAGCTGGTTCACCTTTTTCATTATATTTAACCGTGAATACCCATTTGCAAGATATAATATTTTTATTTTTGGGTTTGTCAACAAATGACCATGTTTTATTAGTTTGAAGTGAAAGAATTTCATCTTTTATAGCTTCTTCCCATTTTTGTCTATCATTTCTTTCAGATATTTCCAAATATGACTTTGGTACATCAGAGTGCGTACTAGCAATTGACAGGTAATAATTAAAATCATTATGATCCTCTGAATATGACTTTACTGGGATATTTTTAATTCTTTCACTTCGTCTAATATTTTCCGGTTCTATTGTTACCTTTTTAAATTTGTTTTGCTCTGTACCAACATCATTGTTGTGTTTATTAATTTTGTTGGGAATTTCATTAGTTGTATCACCTGATGGTCTGGAATGTTTGAAATTAAATTCATCTACAATAACGTCTCTCGCGATAAAGAATTTTCCAGTTTCAATATCCCATAATTTGTAACCATTTGGTTCATATCCGACCAGTATCGCTTTAAATGATTTTTCATCAAATTTGCTTTTTCTGGTCTTATTATGGACAAAGACTGTGGATCCAAATACCCTTAAATGGTGTATTTTAGGTCTTTTATTGTGCCACAGTTCATATGGTGTTTTATTCATCAGAACGGCTTTTGTAGGTGAAATATTCACTAAATATGTGGATGTTAAAATAGCTTCACCCCAAAAGTATCTTTCTAAACTCGCACTTGTGACCATGGTAAGTGCCATTTCAGTCAACGTGCGATTCATTCGTTCTGATACACCATTTTGCTGCGGTGTATATGGAACCGTCAGATGATACACTATTCCCTTTTTAGAGCAAAATTCTTTGAATTCTGTCGAAAGGTATTCGCTGCCATTATCACAGTATAAATTGACAACTTTCAAATTGTGAAATGTCTCTGCTTTTGAAACATAATCATGAAACATTTTGAAAACTTCTGACTTAGAATTCATCAGGTAAGTTACTGTATAATGTGTGTGGTTATCAATGAAAGTAACGAAATAATTTTTTCGTCAATTGTTGAAGGTGTTATTGGGCCACAGACATCTGTATGAATGATAAACAATGGCCTACTGTTTGGTTGTTTTGGTTCAACTTTGGCGAATGGAAGTCTGGACTGTTTACCAAATATGCACCCTTCGCAGATTCCATTATCAGGAATCACATTTTTGATTAATGAATAATCATGAACTAATTCCTTCAAGTTTTCAAATTTGAATTTATTAATATGACCCAGACGTGCATGTCAAAGTTTATAGTTTGAAATATTACTAACATTATTGATGCTACTTCGATTTTCATTCAAACAACCAAAAACAACTTCAAACAGATTATTTGAATTTTTACCTGTTAATAAAATTTCTTCGTCTTTCATAACTCTTACTCCATCTTTGTCGAAAATCACTGTCATTCCAGCTTTCTGAATGCGATGAACTGACAGAAGGTTGTGAGGTACCTCTGGTGAATAAAGGACGTCATCCAATGTACCCACAACGCCCATGTTAGTTGTAACTTTTATGCTGCCCTTTCCAATAGCAAACACTGACGTACCATTTTTTGCTACACTAATCTTCAAGGGCACGGATAATTCGGAATAAGTACTGAATACATCATTACTGTTTACTATGTGGTCTATTGCTCCAGAATCTAAGAGAAAATTAACTTCGTAGGAATCTGAAACTTTGGGATTTTTATATGCTTTGAAGGTTGACAACATAAAAGCAAAACTTCCCTGTTCATCATTGGTGGTCTGGATGTTCTGAATGGTCGTTGGACGTTCCCGTTGCTTGCTCATCATTTGTTTGTGATAATAACAATCTCTTCGTATATGGTTTCGTCGTCCACAATGGTCACACATCAAGCTTGACAGTTTATAGCGGGATTGGCTCGTCTGATGGCGTGAAAACTTCCCTTTTGAATGTTTCGAACTTTTCCATTTTTTCTTAGTTATCCCAGATGTCCCTGCCGCATTTCTATTTTCAAAATTCAAAACTTTTATGTCTATAGATGTTTCTGTTTTTAGTTTTATTTCTTGATCTAATAATCTTGTTTTGACAAAAGCAAGATTGAGGTTATCTTCACCAAGGGTCTCCAAGGCCGTGATCATTCCATCATAAGATGCAGGCAATGTCAATAATAAATGTGATACCTTGTCCATTTCATCAAGGTTCGCTCCCGCAGAAATCAATTCGGTCATAATTCCATCGAAACATGCAAAGTGCTGTAGTAAGGTGTTGCCGGATTTCAATTTCAATTCTAGAAGTTGTTTTCGCAGGGCAAGTTGAGATGCCAGACTTCTCCTTTCATAGATTTCATCTAAGTTCTTAATGATTGTTTTTGCTATACTGTTATCTCTTGCATAGTTCAAAACGGAGTCACTTAAATATTCAACAATGGTACTTTTTGCTGTCAAATTTCTTTTTGTCCAATTTTCATCAGGATTTTTTGGCACTTCGTTTTCTATTACGTCTAATACTTGTAATTCCGCCAATAAAGATTTTATTCGAAATTTCCAAATACTGTATCTCTCACCATTGAATTGTTGAATGTTTCTTTTGTTTTTAACATTCAGATCCATTATCAATATTTGTATCGTCACAATGAAATTATCACTATTCTTTATCAATGTTTTTTTTTTAACTTTATTAGAACTCGGAACTTATCACTTTTTATATCACTGTAAATCGTCAGAGTATTCGAAGGTAAACTGGGCTCATAACCTGTTGGATTGGGGATGCCCTTAGGAAGATAATAACTACAACGGTTTAAGGTTTCAGAAGTTTATATGTACGCAGCACAGTGTTCAAATACAGAATGAGAATTAACTAGCTCGAATGAGGAACATCTTGACAGCCACATGCGGACTAGCGTTATGAATCACAGTGAGGTCCACAAGTTTAGTTTTTTGTTACAGTGAGAATTACTTGCATAATTCAATAACTTCTAAAACAAAAATAACTCAGCTCCCTTGAATTACTCAAAGTTACTCAAAAAAGGCTTGAAGGTTAGAACTTAAATTTTCAGTAGGATTTACTCAAACATTCAACTTGTCATAGCCTCCGGTTGCGTTTAAAAACTTTGCAAGGTTCTAAACTACCAGAATCATATAAGAAAAAATTGTTTTTTATTAGCCTTTTTTGTTGTGATCGGCCTTCGGAGCTGAAAACCATTGAAACACGATCACACGTGTACTACATAAAAAGTAATGATTTTTTGAAACCTCGCTGGCATGATAAATTAAAAAAACACAAAAAAATGACTACTCGAAAACTACAAAAAATCGCATAACATAAATGGGGTATTTTGGATACCCCCAGATGGGAGGAATCTAAAAAGAATTTATTGACGTCACTGCTTAGACCACCCTGTATAACTACTCCATAAAAATAAAATATCTATACACAGAACCATTTCTGCTAGCTGAAAAAGTTTTTGAAAATAAATTTTAATATCGAGTTTTAATCAATCAAATATACAAAAAAAAACTTCAAAACTCAGCTCGAATTTGACTATATAAGGAGCTTAAACTGGCCATCGTTGCGCTGACATCTCGAATTCAGAAGCCAATAGGAAATAATTGAAACGCTAGACAAAACTTATTCATCTGGTGATTTTCTTATGACAAATTTCTATAATAAATGCAACAGATAACTAGAAAAACTCATATTTAACATTTATTCAGAATATTTCTAGAAGTATGTGACGAATTTAGTACGAAAATATTGCAAGAAAATAGTTTTGCAAATTTACGCTTCATTGTCTGACGAAGGAGTCGGATTAGCCTCTGAAACATTACATTTCACCCGTTGATAGTTCACATTATTCCGATATTGTTCATTAGGTTACACTTCTTAAAGGAGAAATAGTTTAAATACTTCAGTCCGCAAGGTCCATTTCTATAAAAATAATTTGAATAAAATTTTTTAGCAGTTCTTCATCAGATATGGAAGAAAAAGAATTAAATGAAGCAAAATCCACCCACAATGTCCTTTTATCGATAATATAAATATAAGCATATTTGCTGAGTATGGTTGCTTTTTGAACTAATATATTCTGTATTAGATAACTTTCCACGATCACAGAATTTTTAACAAATAAGTACTCTTCCAACTCAAATGTTCATTTGCAATGATAAATCAAATTGAAGAAAATTCTCTTCAAGAATTCCACGAGGGAAACTAACATTCCAAATAATGTTTTATTATTATTATTATTATTATTATTAATAAACATAAAGAGTAGGGGTTTTCACCCATAAACTCAAATTTACAAAATTAATTGGAATTCATAAACTACAAAATAAACAATAGAGAAGAAGCGCATATTCACAGTCACTCAATAATTGGTCTGGTCTCGAATGAACTTGTCGAGTCGGTTCTTGAAGGAATTCACCGAATTTGCACCAACAACACAATGCGGCAGTCCATTCCATCCCTCGAAAACTCTATTGGAAAGAAACGTTTGTCGCTGTGTGGTCCTGAAATTTTCTTTCGCCAGTTTGAAGGCATGGCCACGGAGTTGTGTGCTGCTTCTCATGTAAAGATGATCTAAACTGACGCCAAAGAACCCACGCAGAGCCCGAAATGTCACAATAAGATCACCTCTATCCCGTCGATCCTCAAAGGTTTGCAGATTAAGCATTCTCAAACGAGCGTGGTAGTCTGGTCTTATTATCCCAAAGGGGATCCTTGTATTCCAACGCTGTACAGACTCGAGGAGAAGTTGGTCACTCCTGAGAGAAGGGTACCACACAGGTCCAGCATACTCCATCAAAGGACGCACATAGCTACAATAAAGTGCCCGACAAGTTGCCAAGCTGCAGCCCCTAAACGATCTCTGAATCATGTAGGTCATCTGTCTGGCCCTAGATGCGACAGCCGCCACGTGGTGAGACCAGCTCAAATCATGGGACACTGTGATGCCCAGATCATTGTAATGCTCAACGGGAGTCAAGCGATGACCATCGACTTCATATTGAGACTTAGGATTGTTTCTGCCTAAGTGCAAAACGTGACATTTGCTGACGTTGAGTGGCAACAACCATTTTCGACACCACTCCTCCACAGCCCTCAAATCTTCCTGCAGGGTCAACGCATTCGATGATTGGTTATAAATTTTCGTATCATCTGCAAAAAGTGCGCATGGAGATTTCAACAGTCGGGGCAGATCAGACGTATACAGCAAGAAGAGAATGGGGCCCAGGACAGATCCTTGCGGGACGCCACTGGTAACGAGATTATCCGTAGATGAATGGACGTCTGCTACTCTCACTCGAAACGTTCTATTAGACAGGAAAGCTCTAATCCAAGCGAGCAACTCTCCGCCTATGCCCAGTTGTTGTAGTTTGGATAAAAGGCGACGGTGTGGGACCCGGTCGAACGCCTTTGAGAAGTCCAGATACAAGACATCCACAGGAATACCCCGGTCCAGACAGCGAGTCCAATCGTTAAGGCAGCACAGTAGGTTAGTCATTGTAGAACGACCAGGAACAAACCCATGTTGTTCACGAGGAACCAAGTCATTAGCTAGCGCAAAGTGAAGTAGCCGCTCACTTACAATTCTTTTCAAGACCTTGGACACCGAGGAAGTAAGGCTTATGGGTCGATAATTAGTGGGCGAGAGCCTGTCCCCTTTTTTGAATATAGGTGTAACCGAGGCCCTCAACCAATCCTTCGGGAGAGCGGAAGTATCCAAAGACATCTTGAAAATGAGGGACAAGGGGAGAGCAATGCTAGAAGCACACCTTTTCAAGTAATAAGGAGAAAGGCCATCAGGACCAGGAGAAGACGCTTCCTTGAGATTCATGAGATGTCTGAGCACTATTTCCTCATCGACAGAGACACACCGAAGTTCCGCACTCGGACCAGGTACAGAAATAATGGGCAATGGCCCGTCTGGTTCGGAACAGTAGACGTCGGCAAAAACATCAGCCAAAGAATCTGCAGACTCCTGGACATCCTTGGAAATGTCCCCAGCGGAATTCCTCACCAACGGGACAGACACTCTCGAGTTCATTGTTGCCCTCATTGCGCGGTTTTTTTTTAAGAATAAATAAAATATATATGGCCCACTGAATTCGTCTGGGTATTCTGACATTTAAGAAGGGTGATGTATGACATTTATAAAAATGGCTTCGTACAAGATACAACAACGCGTTCAAATTATTGAATTATTTTATGAAGATCAGCTTTCTGCAAAAAATGTTTTTAGAAAATCACGTGAATTTTATGGTTTACATAATCGTCCATCTCAAAGTGCTCAAGAGACCGCTTCGGTGGAAGATCAAAAAAGTGAAAAATACAGTCGTAGCGGTCGTTCACAAAAAAATATTGATTTAGTTCGTTAAAGTGTTGCTGAAGAACTTGGAATGTCCGTTAGACCACGTTCACAACAAGTTGGACTTGAGGGTTTACAACATGGCGTATTTTACACAAGGATTTAGCTCTGAAGGCATATAATGTTCAAATAACTTGGGAACTGAAGCCATTAGATCATATAAAACGTCGTTTTTTTGTAAATTTCATCAATGAACAACCAGCTGATTTTTCTCAAAAAATCATGTTTTACGATGAGGCACATATTCACCTTCGTGGCTTTGTTTATGAACAAAATTGTCGTATCTGGGGTGAAGAAAATCCACGAATTATTCATGAGAAACCTATGCATCCTAAACTAGTCTCTGTTTGGTGTGCATTACGGTCAGGTGGTGTAATTGGACCTTACTCCTTTGAGAATGCTGCTTGTGAAGCTGTAACTGTCGATGGTGATCGATACCGTCGAAAGATAACCGAATTTTGTGGCCTGACTTAATGAATATTGATCTAGAGGACATTTGGTTTCAACAGGATGGCGCTACACCTCACTTTGCAAATGACACAACTGATTTATTGAGACGAAAATTTCCTCGATGAATAATCTCCAGAAACGGACTATTTTCTTCGCGGTTATGTAAAAAGCCAGGTCTAAGAATAATCCACAATCGATTCCTGATGGAATTATTCGTGTCATTAGTGATACAGAGGGCGCGTTTTTTAATTCAACAAATTGGTGTGGTTGTGGTGGAGTATGGTGGACATAGAACATAAATGGTGGATGTTGGACTCGAAAATTTGATATTTACGTCATTCAACCAACAATAAGGAAACGAGGTGGTGAATCCATCACACTTCCACCACAACAGTTTGGTGAATTGAAAAACTCGGCCAGAGCTTCAATTATGTCAAAATGTCATTGAAAATTTTAACAAAAGAGTGGACGTCAGAAGAGCTGCGAGAGGAGGCCATTTGACAGATATTAGTTTTCGTATTTAAATGTCATAACTGATACTTCAATTATCGATAAAAAGTTCTTGAAAACGAATGCAAGTTGTGTGTTTTATTTATTCTTAAAAAAAAACGCGCAATTTGAAACACCCTTCACAACAAAGCACATCTAATTGATCATTTCCAAAACAATTCTGTATATTCCTACCAAGCTTAACTTCGTCATTTCAATTCCTACACGTTCGAACGAATCTCCTGGTCCGGATTCACACTCCCGCATCTCCATTGATCGGATTCCCCATATTCCCGAGATGATGAATCCTATCTACCCGTAATATATCCGGTCTGTTAGCAGTTCAGACCCTCCTCTGAATATTTCACACCCTCGTATCACGGCCTCTCGTCTATATTGGATTCGCATAAGAAGCAACCTTAAAAGATACGTCTTCTGGGAAATGCCTCTGAATTTCTTTGTGGGGTTCGTCATCAATTTTCCTATTAAATAACACAGAGATTTACTGACAACATTATTCATTCGATGTGGCAGAGATTGATACATTGTCTTAATAAGAGAACAGAGAAATTGTAGTTCGAGGAATTGTTTCGGGAGTTGTTATTTCAGTATAACTTTATTCGGAAGATAACTTTCCTTTGGGAATTCCACAGACTTCATACCGAATGCACTGAGAAGAGAATTAACTAGAGCGGCCACCCAGATACTCGCGGTATGTCAAGCTTTCCCCACTCTCTGGTGCCCTACTAGCTGACTCGTACTAGGCGGGCTCTTATAAGAATTGCACTGTTCTGAAGTTTATCATATTGACCCTTTTTGTTTTGATTGATTACAATAGAAAGAATGGCCGTGTGCGTCACTTTTGAGCGTAATAACAGGAAGAAAAATAGGAAAATTGCAAGTACCGAGGTGAAAAAGAAGTTCCTCTTTATCGTTTACCTTAAGATCCCGAATTCAAAGGAAAATGGATTATAGAGATTAGGAGGTATAATTGTGAACAAAGCGATCATAGTCGTGTTAAAAGTGGCCTGTTTGAAGAAAATTATTATGATTATTAATGTCCCTGTCGTAGGCACTTGGAAAAAGGCTGTTCTATCGGTTTCCCCTTATCTTCGCCTCATAAACAGCCATCAACATCATCCGAATCCTCAATGAGTATTTTCAAGCGTGGCCCCTCTCCGATTATTTTTTCAATAGTAGAAAAAATTGCTCAATCTTATCTGGAAATCAGAACAACTCGAAAATGCTAAACAGAAACCCGTTGAAACGAAAGTCGTTAATTTAAAAGACATTGTTGAAGAATTACAGGAACAGACTTTTATTCTATCAGAACATGTTGATTTACTGAATATAATTTCAATATAATCTTTCTGCCTAATAAAAAGAGAATCTCAAAAAAAAATATCCATTCTTCTCGTTTCAGAACATACAACAGCTGAGTAAGAAACATCAGCAAAATGTTACACGATTGATGAATTTAATGATGAACATATCTCATATATATTTTTGGGATACTTGAGTCCCCTTAATTTTTTTGTAAAAATCGTTTTTCTGAATTTTCTTCAGTATTCCCAGTTTATTTCGAAATGAACCAACAAATTATTGATATAGATATAATAATGAATTCAATGATGAATAACGTATTTCAGATATGTGCTTCTCAGAGAAAAATTCATTCGAAACATTATTATTCAATAGAGAAAGAGGACTCTTGCATTCATAGATTTATTTAAGAAGAATACATCCCAGGTGTGAACAATGGAAATAAAATCCATTAGATTATCCTGGGAGGTCATAGCGAAGTAATTATGTTCAATAACAAAAGTTTAAATTTAACAGTTAACCATTTCCTCAACAAATACAACAATAATCAAAAACCAAATAAACACGAAGTCGAAAAAGTCAGGTTAACCATTTAAATCGTTGACAGCCACTCTACGCTTGTGCGAACTAACCAATTCTGGAACAGTTCGGAATCAATTCAGAAATTAACCAAAATAGGATTACTCAAATCATGAACCGGTTCTGAAATGAACCAAAACACAAAATCGCAATCGTGCATGCGAAACCGTTCCAGAACAGTTCTGCACTCGGAACCAAAACAATATAGTGTTGATGAAATTCTAAATGATAAAACTTGTATTTAGTGATTTATTTAATTAATCTATGACTTGTCCTAAAACTTCATCTGTGTCTGATTTGATGATTAAATATCAACTATGTATTGAAATTCTGCCGCACTATTTTACATTCTCTGAATATATCGCAGGATACCTACGTTATCGAAGACCTCAGGAAGGAAGATCAAGTGTGAAGAATTTTGTTTGCAATAACTTCAGACAAAGAAAATACCCCTCAGAATTTGAGAACAAATTTAATATGTGAACCGAATTTCTATAATCTGTGAATGAATATAAAGCATCAGTTCGGAATAACAAAATCAATATCAACATCACCACATATCCCTAAGATTTAATTTCGAACGTTTCAATATTAACTTTTTCATACAATCAAATCATTTATCAATCAATGGAGAAAAAAACCTAAGAACTAGTTGATTGAAAATATAGTTCACCATCAGAATTGAAAAAAAAAAACCGTGACCACAACCAGAGCATCAATGAACAAAAGTGCGACAGCAATTCAAAAACATAATTCATTTTAAAGGAGAGTAATGAAAGTATGTTACTCTCGTATTTCGTTTTCTTTCAAAGCATTCGCTTGATTTACTTCTTTACATTTCGATGTGTTTCAATTGGTTTGTCGTAACCATATTGTTTAATCAATTGTCATCTATCTATATATCAACTTAAAAACTTGAAAGAAATAAAATCAAAGCGAGTAACACCTGTGAAAGCGGCTGAAACCGTAATATAGCGGGTCCGATGAAGAGACGATAGGGCACCAGATAGTGGGGGAATAAGAGCACATATTCGGTAGCGCGTTCGCAATTCTATTCTCTCTGACCGAATGTTCGGAAGGACTGGATTGAAGAATGATAACCTAAATGTTCATGCAGAAATTGACCATTTGAGGACCATGATATGAAAAAAGAATATCGCCAAATCTTTCCGCCCAAGAGGTAAAGGTTTGTCGGGGTCAAAACGTGAAATGATGACCGCTTTGACAGCGAATTTGAACGACACGAAATTCTGCTTAAAGTTTCATCATTTTTGCGCGCATGTTCTAGGGGAACAGCGTGCTATCGTTTTGTCCAAATGTCTGTAATTTTCGATTATTGAGCTGAAAATGATCTCAAACGACACGATAACTGTCGAACGGAGTGAGCTAGCAACTTGAAACTTTCAGGGTAGGTCGCGCATTGGAATGCCGCAGTTGAGTTCGTTAATGGGCCAAATCCGTCAAAAAGTTTCCGAGTTATAGCCACTTGAAATTTTGAAGTTATTTATTCTTTATTTCAGAAACTACTCGAAAGATTGAATTCAAACTTGGCAGTTAGGTGGAGTAAAACGACGCGCAACTTTGAGCCAAATTTTGTCAGGATCATACTGTCAGTAAATTTCCAAAAAAAAATTTTTTTTTATTTTTTTCCAAAAAAATTTTTTTTACAGAAATCATATCCATAAAAAAATTCCGCAGGAAACTTCGAGCTTCACATTCCACAGCAGTTTACCAAATTTCAGTTCGATACTATATAAGTTTTCGAGATATCGGGAAAAAATATGTCAAAGTTCGAGGTTTTTTTCTCGATATCGTTGCTTTTTTCGGTATGACTCGAGAAATACTGATACAATCCTGATAAAACTTCTCAGCTAGTTTGAAGATACTGAAAGACAACTTTCTGTAGAATTTCGTGATGATCGTGTCATTAAAACAATTCGGAAAAAAAATTCTGTGGTTTTCTTATATCATCCTCATTAAATTCTGTATGAACCTTCAACCTGTTATTTTTCGATGAAGTACTGGATTTCAATTCGATCTGATCTGTATTTTTGGAAATATTGGGAAAATAAAATTTTGAATGGGCATATCTGCGGAATCATTGTGTGGATTTTACCCATTAACGAATTCGGCCTTCGTAATTAATTTGTAGACTTCTCTACAAATATCGAAAATCTAAGTTGTTTCTTTCGGAAGTTATTGTGTTCACGCAGTCGTAAACACAATAACTTCCGGAAGTAACGACTTAGAAACTCGATATTTGTGGAGTAGGTTTGGGGCTTAATTACGAAGGTCGAATTCGTGAATGGGTAATATCCGCCCAATGATTCCGTCGATATACCCACTCAAAATTTTATTTTTCCAATATTTTCAAAATTACAGATTAGATCGAATTGAAAGTTTCGAATAGCTAGCCCGCTCCTAGACAGTTATCGTAACCTCGGCCGGCCGGACAGAAACGGTTTTGGCTTCTGACATTTAGCACGTCGTTCCTAAAAAATGCAAGCTATCGGATATGCCCACTCTTCGGAGAAGAAATATTTTTGCTCTCGAAACATGTGAATGAAAAATTTTGGAAACCTAAAGCCTTTTCTCCTACACAATGCTTCCTCTAATTTTGAACAATTATCATGACTTGTTCATCTTTTCCCATCAGCCCGTGAAAATATGTATTTACAAACATGTCACACGGCTATTCCAGGACTAAATCACAGCTTTCAACCATAAATAGAACTTCATCCTTCATAAACTACCGCGGAAAAATAAAATTTGATAGCCTGTCTAATGAACCATAATTTCCCCTTCCAAAAACCTTGTCAATCGTTCACTTCCGCCATCCACTTCCCTGGCACAAGCGATGCCAGTCCACGTAGACGGGGTTAAAATTGAAACCATGTTTTGAAATCGGTTTATTGGAGTGCTTAAAACTATCGCAGGATGTCGTAAATTAAAAAGAAATGTCTGAAATTTCTGGCTTTTTCGTCTTCCTTGTTTACACTTCTTCTGGAATGGTATTGGTCGTAGGAATATCAAAACAATAATTCCTCACACATAGTAAAAAACCCGAATACTGATTAATTGAGACAATTGGAAAATTTCTTATGCGTTGGAGATTTCACCGACAGGGACGGGCCGCAGGCAAATTTTTGGGGTGGAAAAGCATCGAAAACTGTACAGTGGGGGAATAGATATTTGAAGGTTATAAAATATTTATAACTACATATAGGGTTTATATTTGTTTTGGTTAGAAAAAAACATTTCGGGAAAACTTTCAGTGTAATGAAAGAGAACTAGAAAAGCATTGACGTGAACTCAGCACTTCAGCAGCTTCTGCTTCTGCTTCTGCCTTTGGTGATATGCTTTGAACATGCGCACAAAAGCTGCTGACTTTACGACAGTGCTTTTTTAGGTTTTCCTGATAGAGTACTGTATTTCAATTCGATCTTATTTGTATTTTCGGCAATATTTGGAAAATAAAATTTTGAATGGGTATATCTGCGGAATCATTGGACGAATTCGATCTTCGTAATTAAGCCCCAAACCTACTCTACAAATATCGAGTTTCTAATTCGTTTCTTCCAGAAGTTATTGTGTTTACGGTCGACTGTTAGGCTGAACGTAAACACAATAACTTCCGGAAGATACGACTTAGATACTCCATCTTTGTTGAGTAGATTAGGGGCTTAATTACGAAGGCCAAATTCGTGAATGGGTAAAATCCACCCAATGATTCCGCAGATATATCCATTCAAAATTTTATTTTCCCAATATTTCCAGAAATTCAGATTAAATCGAATGGAAATCCAGTTCTTCATCGAGTAATCACAGTTCAAAGGTTCATACAGAATTTCATGAGGAAAAAATAATTTTGTTAAAATTGTTCTAATGACAAGATCATCACGAAATTTTGCACAATGTCATCCATCAGCATTTTCAAACTAGCTGCCAATTTCATCATAATTAAATCTGTATTTTTCAGTTGTTCCGAAAAAAAAACAACGATATCGAAAAAAACAGGAATTTTTTTCCAATATCACCGAAAATAATAACCGTTTTGGATTGAAATTTGGTCAACTGCTCTGAAATGAAAAGCTCAAGCTGCAAGCAAATTGTTTTCCGAATATATTTCGGAAAACAAATATCAAAAAAAATTTGGAAAAACAATTTTTCGAATTTACTGACAGCCCTATCGCTGCAAAATTTTTCGACAGGTTGCGTGTCGTTTTGCTCGAACAATGGCCAAGTTGCGAAATAATCGCTGCAGTAGTTCCTGAAATATGAGGAAACCATCTCGAAACCTTTCGACTGATTTTGCCCGTTAACTGACTTAACCGTCGCATTTTGAGATGGAACCCACCCTGAAAGTTTCAAGTCGATAGGATCCTCCGAACTCTCGTAATCGTGCATACTGCCAGACAAAATCAAATTCATCATCAGTGAGTCGAACCTAGTCGTTTGAAACCTTTTTCGGCTCAAAATTCGAAAATTACACACATTTGGACAAAACGATTGCACGCTTTTCCCCTAGAACATGGGTGAACGTGGTATAAATTATTAGTCATAAGTCATAACATATGTACCACAAAAGAACTAATGACACCACATCTATTGCAGGTATATTTTGATTTTCCAAGTACACAATTTCAAAGAAAAACGAGAATTGCAGTGCTTAATCGAAAAAACCCAGAGAAGCACTGACGTGAAGTCAGCGGCTTTCTTCTTCTTCTTCTTCTCTCTTCCAAGTAGGCTTATGCCTGTTCCTCATCGCAACTCGCCTCATGGAGGTAGACCGTCACACCAACGCTTTCGGGGTCTTCCTATGCTTCGTCTTCCCGATGGTGATCTATCTCTCGCTACCCTCACCAGTCGATCTTCTGCCATTCGCGTGATATGGTCGTTCCACTCAGTTTTTCTTCCCAGCACCCATTCATTGACATTCTCGATGTGACATGCTCGTCGAATGTCCTCACTTCTTTCCCTGTCCAGTAGTGTTCTTCCGGCTATTCTACGGACTATCTTCATTTCTGTCGCCTCCATAATTTGACGTGTTTTTGATGTTTCCGGTCTTGTTTCTGCCACATACGTCAGGATAGGTCTTATCGCTGCCTTGTAGATACGGACTTTCGATTCTGTTCTCAGATATTTATTCCCGAATATCGTGTCATTGAGTTGCGAAGCGGTTCTTGCTGCTTTGATAGCTTGTCCTCTTACTTCAGATTCTATGTCGCCAAAACACGAAATCTCTATACCCAAGTAACTGAATTTCATCTCTTGGTGTATTATCTTGTCATCTATTGCTAATTTACATCTGATAGGTGTTTTGGATGTAGTCATGCACTTCGTCTTGGATGCTGATATCGTCAAACCCAGCGATTTAGCGACCGTGTTAAATGTATGAAGAAGACTTTGCAGATCAGCGGCTTTCGCGCGCATAATCAACGGATATCACCAAAAGTGAACATGCGCACAAAAGCGGTTGTTTTTCTGGGTTTTTTCATCAACATAGTTTCTTCTTTTATTTCGATGCAGATTGATAACTCGAAATCACACGTGAAAACAAAAAAAAAGACAAGGAAATCAATATGAACTAGTAAATGATTCATTACTCATTAAATTGATGAAATTTATATATTGGACAATTATTTTCTAAGTGTTCTGTTATTTCCTTTTCTTCTCCACATTCGTACCCTAGACTTTTGATCAAATTCCATTCGAAGAGGAAATCATTACAGCGACCATGAATTGTTTCAAGTCGATCCAAAATGCACCAAATTTCCTAGGAAGATTAAAACCACGAACTTCTCTGAAGGAGCGCTGATCTGAACGCAAAATTTCTTTTTGTCACTTTTATTAGAATAAACAAAATCGTTAATCCATAGAGGTTTACGAGATTTCAATCTAGCAATTTTAGAATTCGGAATTTAAGCCATCATTGGGAATAAATACGAAAAAGAATGATATTTATCCCAAGACTTTTTCACTCCAATTTGTCTACGAATATGGGGCGGTACGATATTGGAAATAAAAATCTAGAAAAGCACTTCCGTGAAGGCAGAAGCTTTTACGTTCAATGTAGATGACCGCTTCGGCAACGAATTTGAACATGCGCGCGAAGCTGCTGCCTTCACAGCAGTGCTTTTCTAGATTTTTTTTCGATAAAATACTGGATTTCAATTCGATCTAATCTGTTTTTTTGGGAATTTTGGATAAATAAAATTTTGAATGGGTATATCTACGGAATTATTGAGCGAATTTTACCCATTCACGAATTCGACCTTCGTAATTAAGGTCCAAACCTACTCTACAAATATCGAGTTTCTAAGTTGTTTCTTTCAGAAGTTATTGTGTTCACGCAGTCGACCGATATGTGTAGAAAAGGTTTGGACCTTAATTACGAAGGCCGCATTTGTGAATGGGTAAAATCCACCCATTGATTCCTCAGATATACCAATTCAAAATTTGATTTTCCTTATATTTATGAAAATACAGATCAGATCGAATTGAAATACAGTACTTCATCGAAAAATTACAGTCCGAAGGTTCATACAGAATTTGAGGGGCATGATATGATAAGAAAATCACATATTTTTTTTTCAAATTGTTCTAATGACACGATCATCACGAAATTTTGCATAAAGTTTTCTTTCAGCATTTTCAAACTAGCTGCGAAGTTATATAAGGGTTGAATTAGTATTTCTTGAGTTATTCCGAAAAAAACAACGTTATCGAGAAGAAAACCTCGAAATTTGACATATTTTTTCCCAATATCTCCAAAACTTATGATCGTATCAAACTGAAATTTGGTACACTGCTGTGCAATATGGAGTTCAAAGTCCGAGTGTGATTTTTTTTTCGGATATGATGGGCGGTTTCCGAAAAAAAAATTTTATTTGAATTACGGACAGTATGATCCTGTCAGAATTCGGCTCAAAGTTTCACGTCGTTATACTCCACCTAATGCCAAATTTAAATCTAATCGCTCAAGTGATTTCTGAGATAAAAAATAAATAACTTCAAAATTTCAAGTGGCTATAACTCGGAAACTGTTCGACCGATTTGGCGCATTAACGAACTTAACCGCGGCATTCGAATGCGCGACCCACCCTGAAAGTTTCAAGTTGCTAGGTCACTCCGTTCGACAGTTATCGTGTCCACGGCTTGCCGGACAGAATCGATTTTGACGCCAGATTCGTCATCAGTGAGTCCAATCTAGTTGTTTGAGACCATTTTCGGTTCAATCATCGGAAATTACAGACATGTGGACGAAACTATAGCACGCTGTTCCCCTAGAACATGCGCGCAAAAATGAAAAACAAGAAATTGATAATTATTTTGACATAACCTTACTGAATTCGCTTTGTATTCCTTTAACATCAAAAGTGCATAATTTCATGTAACGATCCTACCGAGTCGACTCAAGTCGGCACTTATCCAGGCCCAGCTGGATTTTATAGCCCCCCAAACAGCCCGAATAAGATCCTCCAAAGGCACCAGGAATAATTAGCCAGGGCAACTGTAGAACATCTTTGCATCTGATGTGATATAGTAATATTAATTCGCGTCTTAGTTTATTAAGTGGAACACAGTGTTTGGCGGGTACAATTACAACAAAAGCAAGTTGTTTGTTGAGAGTAAGCTGCTGGCGTGGGGTAACATTAGCTGTTATACACTAGGGGCGAGGTCAGGCAACGTAGTTAGCTAGTTGAATTAATGCCAACGTTGTAGACTGTATGTAGCTCGTTGTAATTACCATGTCCTGGATTCCCATGCTTTTTGTTGTCCTTCGTTGAATCACGTGCAGGACCGAACCTTACCCTAAGGACTATTTCGGAACGCACCTCATGGATAACATAAAGAGATATAGAGGTATGAAAGTGGTGAATAGGATACTAATCGATCTAATGATGAAACAATAGTTATTTTCATGTGTTTTTCCCGAACCTTATTTTTATATTTCTTGTCTATTCTGAACTCGACCTTCATATTGAAGCTTTAAACTAACCCCGAAAATACAGTCTCTAATTCATTGCTTTGCAAAGTTATCGCAGCAGGTTAGAAGCAAAACAGTTCTAGAAAAGCGCCGGCGTGAAGACAGCAGCTTTTGCGCGCATTTTCAAATTCGTTATCCAAGCGGTCATCATATCACGTTTCGACCCTGCCAAACGTATCTTTAGCTCCCGATGGAAATATTTTGCAATTCTCCTTTCACACGGTCCTCATGAAATTCTGCATGAACCCTTAAGCTATCATTTTCAATCAAGTACTAGAATCATTTCAGTTCGATCCAATCTGTATTTTTGGAAGTATTGAAACGATAGAAGTTTCTATGGGTATATTTATCTAACACAACAACTCCCGAAAGAATCAACTAAGACACTTTATATTGGTAGAGTAGGTTTGTACTTTGATCACGAAAGCTGAATTAGAGAATAGGAAAAATTCACCCGATGATTCAGCAGATATACCTTTTTTTCGAGTACTTTTTTTTTCGAATGAACTATCACAAAGTAACGAACTACTCTATCCATTATTTTTCAGTAACATGTCAGCACACGATTCTTGATTTCCGTACAAGAAAATAGCTAGCTGAATCTCCAACCATGTTTGTATACGTGAATGTCATGTCAAACCGGGATAGTTTATTAAAGTAAATGAGGTATAGATAAAATGCATTTGAAATTGTGTCATCCTGATATTTACGAAAATATAGTCACCATCGGTTTATATTAAGAAACCAATGGCTCATATTATGGAAACAATACGTAAAAATATTGCTGTCTTAAATTGTATTCGACGAGATTCCAATCCAATCACGAGAATTCATCCTCATATTATACAGGGTGTTTCACCATGAATTGGACAAACATTATACATATAGTCGTGTAGATGACATTTGCCTTATGACACACACTCTGTTTGCGAAGCATAAGCGAGATACAGGGTATTGAATGTTAACCCACAACATTGACCGTGGTAAGTTATGCGTGACCTTTGAAATAACGGTTTTTGGTCACATATTTGAATATTTTGGTGATTACCTCAATTGTGGTGAGGAATTCTGGAAAACAATCAAAATGGCAGGACACCTGCAAAGCTGGAAATTTTTCTTTTGGATTTTTAAATTGGATAGCATTATTTCAATGTACTCGATGTTCTAAGAATTTCCGTGAAAAAATGTTTCAAAATTTCAAACTCAACTTTGTTTTCACATGTCTTCCAGAAATAAAACCAGAATAAAAAATACCTATTGTTCTTCATTTTGTAGCCTTCCAAAGATACTTAAATAATTTTCATTCATAAAGTACTTAAATGATTTATATACCAAAAACTGATGGCCTTACAAGAGCCAAAATTGTGCGAATGGGCCTCCAGAATAGAAATATTAAAATATGAAAGCTTTGGTGTAAATCGAACTCTCTCCACATTAAGACATTAGGGTCAAATTCGATGGACTACCGTTTCTTGGTAAGGGACTTTAATATGATCAGATTAAATCCAATTCATTCTCGAGAGGTAACGTGAACCTACTGTGAATGAAAAATCACAGCTTTGCAAGTTTTCCGCCATTTTATTATCTTTTTTCCAGAATTCCACACCACAATTAAATTGACCACCAAAAAATACCACACTTACCACAGTTACCAGAATATTGCTCTTATTTGACATTAAACTCCTTGTATCTACCTTATCCTTTTTTTATGGTTGAACATCCTGTATATTTCCGAAACGACTAATATTACTGAGCTAAAATTTATTGATTGATGTGAACTAAATTTTCTTTTGGAGTATTAATGGAAACTTTCATCTGGTACTTCAAAAACGATTGCATTTTTTCCATTGTTTCGTCATCATCAAAATGATTCATCAGCATTTTTCACCTAGATACCAAATTTAAGCACGAAAATGAGAATCGGATCATAATGGAACTTATTACTTCGTTGTAAAATATTGGCTTTCATTTCCATTGAACATGCTCGCAAAAGCTGTCTCCTTCACGGCAGTGCTTTTTTAGGTTTTATCCAATATCTCTGAAAATAATATCCCTATAGAATTGAAATTTGGTACACTGCTGTGAAATATAGAGTTCAAGATATGAACGAAATTTTTTTCGAATATGATGAGTTCCCGAAAAAAATTTTTCGATGAAAATTGCGAAATTTTTTTTTTAATTAAGTGACTATATGATCTCTACAAAATTTCGCTAGAAGTTGCGCGTCATTATGATCCAGCTTACTGTCAATCCAACCACTTCAGTTGTTCCTGAAATATCAGGGAAATAGCCTCGAAATTTCAAATTGTTATATCTCTGAAACCCTTCAGCCGATTTGGCCTATTGACGAACTCAACCGCAGCATTTTCATGCGGGAACTATCTTAAAAGTTTCAAGTCCCTAGCTTGCTCCGTTCGACAGTTATCGTGTCCACGGCCGGCCGGATAGACTCGATTTTGACACCGGATTCGTCATCAGTGAGTCCAACCTAGTCGTTCGAGACCAATTTTGGCTGAGAATTCGAAAATTACAGACATTTGGACAAAACGATAACACGCTGTTTCCCCAGAACATGCGCGCAGAAAGTACACGTACCGAGTGGAAGAAAATAATATGTTAAATTGTGTCATGGATTTTTGCAGCATGTTCTAGGGGAACAGCGTGCTATCGTTTTGTACAAATGTCTGTACTTTTCGATGATTGAGCCGAAAATGGTCTCAAACGACTAGGTTAGACTCACTGATGACGAATCCGGTGTCAAAATCGATTCTGTCGGGCCGGACGTAGACACGATAACTGTCGAACGGAGCTCTAGCGACTAGAAACTACTAGAAGGGTAGTTCGCGCATCGAAATGCCGTGGTTAAGTTCGTTAATGGGACAAATCGGCCGAACAGTTTCGGAGCTATAGCCATTAGAAATTTTGAGGTTATTTTCCTCATATTTCAGAAACTATTGGAGCGATTGGATTGAAACTTGACAGTTAGTAATTTCAGTTATACCTCGAAATTCATATTTCACAGCAGTGAACCAAATTTAAATTCGATTCGGCTATTAGTTTTGGAGATATTGGGAAAAATATGTAGAATTTCGTGGTTGTCTTCTCGATTGATTTTTCGGCGAACTCAAGAAGTACTGACTCAATCGTGATGAAACTTTGCAGCTAGTTCGAAGATGTTGAAGGACATTATTGTGGGAAATTTTGTTATTATCGTGCCATGAGAAAAATTTGAAAAAAAAATTTTTTTTTCAAATATTCAACTGTCTGTTATCTTCTCATCATATTATCCTCATTAAATTCTGTATGAACCTCCAAACTGTAATTATTTGATAAAGTACTGGATTTCAATTCGATCTTATCTTTATTTTTAGGAATATTAGGATAATAAAATTTTTAATGGGTATATCTGCGGAATCATTGGATGGTTTTCAACCATTCACGAATTCTCGTAGTAAGGCCCCAAACCTTCTCTACAAATATTGGGCTTCTAAATTGTTTCTGTCGAAAGTTTTTGTGTTCAAATTCATTGCCAAAGCGGTCATCTCCATTGAGATTGCGCGAGAAAGCTGCTGCCTTCACGGCAGTGCTTCTCTTGGTTTTTTTTTCATAAAATTCCTATTGAATTGAAAGCTCCCAAACACTCTGCAAAATTCACATTCTTTCGTTCTGAATTTCACTGGCTTTCGACCTACATAAGAAAATAAATCTTTCATTCTATTTATAACCTACAACATCGAAAATTCACCACAGCTTCCATAACAAAATTTCCTCCTCCTCTGTCGAAAACGCTGTTTCATCGTAAACATCGCAAAATTCCATCCGGCCAGCTTGGTCCCTAGGGGTTCACCACGTCCGTAGGCCGGCGTGGCGTCCCCGAGGTGTTGATGATGAACAGACCCCATCAGTCAGCTCCAATTGGTATTAATGCAGCGTTGGTCGGGCTGCGGACAGACCGGACGACAGACTGGTCAGCGAAACCGGGAATTGATATTAATGGTCTCCTAGAGTTGATGTTATAATACGGCCGGACCTAAGAAAACGGAATCCTCCAGGTCCGTATCCCTGAGCTAAAATTCAACTTTGGTATCCTTATAAAGTGAGCTTTAGAACTTTAAATAGTAATACAAGACAGAAATATTGTCGAAAAAAACATCTATCATCCCTCGGATAGTCGCGTGATGTACTCAAACATGGGTAGTCGCGTCGGTCTCAGAGACCGAATCTACTTATCATCCCATAAATACATGGGTTCGACGAAAAATACATGCAGATAAGGTTAACAATGAAATGTCTAAGTGAAGGCAAATTCAGTTGGTATTTCTAATTTCTCCGAATATATCAAGCAATTTGAAAAATTGCGTTTTTCAGTAGGAACATTACTTTTATTCAATCACATACGGAAAAATCAAAGTCGAATATCGAAAACAGTACACCTTTGCATTGCAAAATATTTTCGAATAAAAACATTTCAAGATAGTAGAAGTTTTTTGGTTGACATTCCTTGGAAATATCTTTTTCTTGGCACCCATGACAATTTCTCTGTAAGATTTTCTGCCAATCTAAATTTTGGAATAGTGGTAAACAAAGTTGATGGTCTCACAGACCAGGCGCGACTATCGGAGGGTTAGCATAATCTGGTAGATAATTTCATGGCATTCATTTTTGCGCTCATATTCTAGGTAAACAGCGTGCTATCGTTTTGTACGAATGTCTGTAATTTTAGACTTTTGAGCGGAAATGGTCTCGAACCACTAGGTCATAATCTATTCTGTCCGGCCGGCCGACCGGCCGTCCGTATGCACGATCACGGACGTACGGGGAATCTTATCGGCCTGAAACATTCGGGGCATTTTAAAATGCGACGGTTCACACGATTAAGTGCGTTAATGGGCGAGATCGGCCGAAAGGTTTCGGAGTTAGAACCCTCTGAAATTTCGAGGTTATTTCCGTGATAACTCGGAACCTCTTGAGACAATTTGATTGAAACTTGGCAGTTGGTTGAAGTAGAACTACGCGCAACTTTTTGCGGAATTTTGTTTAGATCTTATAGTCGGTAACTTTTTTTAATTTTTCTCCAAAAAATTTTTTTTTCAAATCTGTTCATCATATTCGAAAAAAATTTGCTCAGACCTTGAGCTTCATATTTCGCAGTAGTGAACCAAATTTCAGTTTCATCCGAATATTATTTTGGGAGATATTCGGAAAAATATGTCAATATTTTAGTAGGTTGAATTTGGCTTCTGTTGTGTGAACCCAATTTCTCTAAACTTATATTGAGCGATTAGATAAAAATTGGCAAAAGTTCTTGCGTTATTTGGCTTTCAAATGTTTTAACGTGTTTAACAAGGGAGATTCTAAATAGCTCAAGATTTT
Organism: Myrrha octodecimguttata; assembly: GCA_958510865.1. NCBI lineage: Eukaryota > Metazoa > Arthropoda > Insecta > Coleoptera > Coccinellidae > Myrrha > Myrrha octodecimguttata. The sequence goes on from OY294056.1 coordinate 35,986,294, forward strand.
CCAAAATGATCAGGGCAGAAGAACAGTCGGTGAATTAATTTTTATCAGAAAATTGATCAGCTGAAATGCGTCGATGTCACCCCTAAGCTACATTATTTCATTTCTATGAGAAGATTTAGGCAGTTTGATACATTTAATTTTACTAACTAGCAACTAGGCACACTTCAGACCAATAAACTCTCCATTATATAGAATACTTGATCACTGTAATGAATTTAAGCCAAAGATATAATTTTTCACAGTTACAGTCCTTCGGAGAAAACAATGAAATATAACTTTATCACCACCCATTAATCTTTTATCGCTTTGAACCTAGTTGAATTATTTTGTCTCCAATATTATGCTTGTTACTTGCACTGTTGAAAGATTATTGTTGAAATTTGTCTTATTTCATTCAGAAACAGAAAATTGATTTAATTCACGTTTCTGTAGAGCTTTTTTTTCGTCCTAATCTAGGAATACATTTTTTCTGAATATAAAATCACCTGTTTGTGCACCACAAGTGTACTTAATAAATAAACATTAAGGAAACAGTCGACTTTCCTAGTAGAAAAATCAAGATTTCAGAAAATCGTTTATACTCAATGATTTTGTTCTCGACTGGGACATTTTCTCACGTAAAACTCCATCATTATGTCATTTCATCCCACTCTGCAGCAATCTCAAGCCCTCAAATTTGAATAGGTAAGATCGGTCGTGCAATATTTTGTTGAAATCTTCTTTTTCTTCTGAAAATGACTGATTTGGAATTGGAATTACATTGTGCCTGGATCATTCGTTTGAATAATAATCGACTTGCAAAATGAATGATCAACCAATTCATTTGAATCTTGAGCGATAAGAAAGGATGATAACCGATTTCGAAGAGACAATGCGTTTCTACTCTTTGACCTTATGGTCAAAATATGTTCTGAAATACGAGATGAGTGTCTTGAATGGATCAAACAAATGCTCTCATTGAGACGCGCCAACTTCCGTTGTACTGGATGAATTTTGCTCATATGTAGGCCTCACATTCTGGAGTCTATCAGAAGTAATGTGGTTTCACAATAATATTTCTAAAGTGGATAGATGTGGAGATCTGGCTGACCATTCTATGTGACTGCTTCGACCAATCCACTGGTGGGAGAAGGTCATATCTGAATGTTCAATATCCACTTCATTATCCCTATAGCATCAATGAATTATTGAATTTCCTTCAGTTATGCTCCTTACAATTTCAAATTTTCATTCACATTCCTTATAGATTGTACTATTTAATGATAAGGAGCTGCATTATCAATTTACGATGAGATTCTTTGGGGTAGTCAAGGCTTCTAAGTTAAGTTTTGTGACCTCCAACGACTATAACATTTACTTATTCAAAAAAGAATATGATTTTAAGCATCTATACAATCCTTGCAATATTCATTATAATTAGCAAATTGATATGGTTGATATATTTCAAACATAGGTAGGTACATTCTCAAGAATCAAATGGGAAATTTTTCGACGGAGTAACCTGAAACCATATTAACAGAAATCAATTAATTTCCCTAATATTTCAGTGTCAGTCAGTTCAGGGTCTGGTGCTTTAGACAGAGCAATCGGATTCCTTGGTGAGGAAAATCTGCCCAATGATTCCGCATTCAACTAATAATTCCTCCAATGCAAAAAATGCAGGTTTAATCGAATCAATATCAAGTGCTCAATTAAAAAATAACGGTTCAAAAGTTTCAGCAAACTTTCAGCTTAATTTGACTGACTTTGGGAAATGAAGAATTTAATTTTTCAATTCTAGTTGCTAATAATTAGTTTTTCAATATATTGGGTAACCAAATCAGAGATCTCTGTATTATTTCTGGAGTATCAGTCAAATATTTCAAAAATTTGAAGGCACTAAATTTGAGGGGGTATGATAGGCCGATCGAACAGATGGGCAGAATTGAATTCTAACAAATATTCTCCATCAATCTTATTGTTCAAGTTCATGAATCGCTCACAATTCGAAAATTAAAGATGAGGTGATTGGATGTTGAACCTCTCATTCCTAGGTGCAAAAAAAAGGGTGGAAATGTGAGAAAATGAAAATTCTAGAAAAGCACTGACGTGAAGTTAGCAGTTATTGCTCCCTGGCTCAAATGGATTTTAAAATGACATTTGGAAGGTTTATGCTGGATTTTGTGAAGATAATGTGATATGAAGATCGCAAAATGTAAAATATTTTAAAACAGATTTCATTTTTTGCTAAATTGCTCTAATGATAAGATAACCGTGAAATTTTGAAGGGACTTATATATCAGGATTTGCAAATTACTAACCAAGTCATCATAATTATGATTTGATATTATTTTTCGAGTAATGCCAAATATAACCATGACAACGAGAAAAAAGCAGAGACATTTAATATCATTTCTTCCCGATATCGCCAAAAATAATAAATATTCGGGCCGAAATTGGCAAACCATTCACGACATCGACTTCAAGGCATGTGCCAAGATTCATTGAAATCTGCCAAAGATATTTCAAGAAATCAACTTAAGGTTATATGTCAAATTCCATAGGAATCTGAAGAATGATTCAACAGAAATAAGTTTTTCTCTGAAAAAAAATATAAAGATTTTTTTTCAAATAATAGGATCCTGAAAAATTCCACAGGAAGTTGTGCCTCTGTATTCTTCCACTATGAACTTTCGATTCGATAACATGAGCAGTTTTTGAGATATTCGAGAAATATCCTCTAAAATTGAAAAGAGTATAACTACCAAACCATTCGACCAATTTTGTTAATTGACAAACTCAACTGTGGTATTTCGATATGGAACCCACCCTGAAAGTTTTGAGTGGATTCGATGGCTCTTTCCGTTGGAAAAACATCCTCGAAATGAACAGACGGACGGCCAGCCGGTCAGATATCGACAAAACTTGTCGTTTGGGTTTAAAACAATTTCGCCAAAACTTACAGACATATCTGAGCAAAAGCATAGCAAGCCATTTCCTAGAACGTACCGTCAAAAATAAAAAAGTTGGAATATTATATATATGAGCGAGAATTGATCCTGATATGTCATCTTTACATGAACGGAAAATCTTCAACCTTTTCATCAAGTTTTTTCTCTATTGAATATAATGAATATTTGAAGCAGTTTTCTTTGTTCGTTTATTCTAACTAAACATTTTCGTGTCACAAAATTTTTCAAAATTTCTCGAATCTTTGTTTTAAGAAGGAATCATTTTTCAAAACACACTTTCCTGAAAATTAACAACTGACCACTCAACACAACATTGAGCCTAACCTGAACTCGCCAATCACTCCGCTTTGTCCGGCACTGTCCACCTCACAAAGAACGTCTTCCAGGTCCATTCAAAGGTTCTACACGTTATCGCTATTTTATTCATATGACAGGCTCCTTTCATGCCGGAATTCAGTTATAAATGGTTGGTAAATTGATTTCGTGATTCCCCATCTGACGTTTATTGGCCATGATTAATATATTTCATCGGTCAGTCTTGTGAACGTACCCATTTGGGCTTCGTTTAAGAGGTTATGAATGGCCCGATGATGAATTTGTATGTCAACAATGATGTTAATCATACCTTAGTCCGTTCATTTGACTGTTGTGGCTTAGAGATAGGGATATTGTTGGTATAAGGAAGTATGTTCGAATCTGAAACGTGGTATTTATGCCGTTAATTTCCTATTCAATCAGTGTGGCGGTGGGGATAATGTTTGGCAAATATCATTAATATTCGTTTCTATCAGTTCTTATTGAGAATTCGTTAAAAAAGTCGAGAAACATAGAATCAGGCCCTTTTGCACCCTTGTTGACTGGATCAAAAGATCAAACCTATCACCTGGAAATTTTCAGTTTTCTTAGTAGGTCTCCGAAAGCTGAATATTTATTCTAGAGCACTTACCCATGCATGTAATAGTTCCGACCAATGTTGCAAGCCTTTCAGATTTTTCCCATCAATCTCATATGTTTCTCTGGAAAATCTTCGTATTCCTGTGGTCATTTCACATCAACTGACTTTACTAAGCTGCAGGCTCATCAAGAATCCTGTAAGTTATCGAAAAAATTACCGAGGAAAAAATCATAGGGGCAGTTTATTTGATATATCATTATATAACATTGATGACTATGCAAACATTCAAAATTACACCGCTGATCCCCTCAAAAAATACAAGGCAAAAAATGGAGATAAATCAAAGCACCAATTGAATGAAATATCAAACCAATTAAAAATTGCTTTGAAGTATATTCATTAACTTCAAATTTTTTTTTGGTGGTTAGCGTCCATGTTTATAAATTCAATAAAGTTTCTCAGGAATTTGGACAGTAATTCATTAGAATCTGTAAGTACATTGCCAACGTTTCGAGCCTTGAAAAAGAACCAAGAAAGGTTCGAAACGTTGGCAATGTACTAACAGATTCTAATAATTTACTGTCCAAATTCCTGAGAAATTTCATTGCATTCAAATTTATATCTAGGGCCATTTAAAATTGATCATCTAAACGAAATTCCACAAACCGATAATAGTATACCGGTTGTCACAGAAAGCAGGCTCACCCCCGAAAAGACACTTATTTTTAAGACGTCTCTTATTAAAATTTTGGGCAGTCAATTTACATAATGTTTCTCATCGACTGAGGTCAACAAAGTGAATCTACGGCTTCCGGCTAACTGGAGATGTAAATTTTTGCATATTCTGATTGTAAGTTGAATTTTGATTGAAATATTATGGTTATTTTTTACTTCGGAACTACTGGAATTTTAATCTTTAGTAGAAACCACTAATATTCATTTCAAATCAAAATTCTTCTGCTCCTGCTCACTATAACTGAAATGTTACTGCGTCTAGGTTAATGAAATTCTGCACGCATACTCTCTGACCATACAATATCGGAAAGAGGAATTACTTCATTGATTTTCAAGCAAAAAACAATATAATTGAGGTCAGTTTTTTACACAAAGGTACAGATGGAGCTTTCGATGACTTACCTTACTTACTCCACAGTACAAGGTATTGAAATTACAAGTGAAAATAAACTCTCATATCGGTAAAAAACAATATATCAGAAATTCCAAAAGATTCGAAGTAAAAAATATTGAATGAAAATTTCATTTTAAATTCCATTTTACTTTAGACGAGTTTCATTTGAAATTCAACGTATGAGTCGAGGATAAAGAACTTATATCACATAATATGAGGAAATCGAAAGCTTTGGCCATCTCTGTTTGAACCAGAAGACATAGAACCCCCTTTTTAACCTTAGTCGATGGAAGACAATCAGCCAATGTCCAAAATTTTAATCAGATATCATGAAGAATGAGCATTTTTTGGGGGTGAGCTCGAATACTGTGGAACGATTATGTTTAGAACTAACAATTGAAGGAAAAAAAATATAGTCAATATCTGAAATCCATAACGAAACAAATTAGCAGCTATCATTTCTTTGACTCTTCGAATTCTTGAATAACTCTTGAAAATACATGCTTAAATTTTAACGTTTAAAAATCCTTCTATGCTATGAAATTCTTGAGGAGGGAAAGCAAACAATAATTACTCAAGGCTTGCAGGAATCCTCAAAAAAAATTTTTGATTTTCAATTCGAATAGAGATATCACTACAGACAATTTTATCCTTTCGAAATTTCGACCTATTTCAAGAACGATAATTAAATATGTACTTAACTTACATCTATATTATCATATTGATACATTAAAACAGGAATTAAAATCCATGAATCCTAAATAGCCTTTATATATTTTCTAATAATTGAGTTAAACATTTTAACTCAACACAAGGAAGCGATTTTGTTTGTGTATAAATTTCCTAATCTAAAACAACTATTTGAAATATCGATTAAATTTTATTTCGGGAGAGTTTTGCATCATTTTTTAGGTTTTTTTCTGAGTTTTCACTCCCAATATTAAAAATTAAATAAAAATCGTTTTCATAGAAAACGCCCCTGCGGATTGCAGGATTGAACACTTTGTTGAGGCAGTTTCTTGGAAAATAAATTGCGTAAGGAACAATACAGGAATAATATAAACGATAAACAAATCGGTGACGTTTCAGAGTACAAATCAGACTCTTTCATCTAACAAACGAGAAGAATTTGAGAATTTTTTTCCTTCGATTTTTCGTTTCGGGAAAAAAAAACGCAAAATTGAAAAAAAATAATTCCAAAAGATTTCTCGTTTTCTATATTGTTCATTGCGCAATCTGTTTTGCAAGAAATTTCCGTTGACAAATAGCTCAATCGTGCAATCCGCAATGGCGTTTTCCAGGAAAAAAAAAATTTATCTAATTTTTAAAAGTTCTATTTAACATATTTGGCGTGAAAACCCAGAAGAAACCTAAATAATAAAAATGAATCTACTCGAACTGCCTTCATGTATTTCTTCGCACTGCTTCGAGGATTTATCAAGGAAGTATCACCGTGTGACAAATTTCAGGGTAGATACACAATCCTACAACATGTTGACATTCCATTTTCCGAAAACTCGAAGCATGTTTTGACTATGTAAAATCGTAATATTAGGTATACACCCTACCCCTCTGATCTAACACCAACCAGGAAGTGTTTATTTTATGTTGAACAGATATTGGATCCCACGAGAAAAAACAAATGTTTTCCAAACACACTTATGTCTCATATGTGGCTGTAAGCGATACTTTGGTGGTGTTGAGTTGTCAATTTATAGCATACATAACATTTTCGTCAGTTTCTTGTTTATAACAAGATGCTCATCTGTCTTTCAGCATTTATTGGAGTACACACTTCATTTCATGAATATTTCAAGTGGTCTTATCGCAGTTTGATTAAGAAAGAATAAATATTTACGAGGAATCAATTGAATCCTACGATGAACCATTTGTTTTTCACTCTTTACAAATGTTTTGGAAGAATTATCTTTTCTATAATATCAATAAGATGACATCAATAATTTAATTTGCGAACCGGCGGAAAGCCGAAAAAGTTATCTAATATCAATTGTTTCAGGTATTTAAGTTATTTTCACGGATATGTAATAGTTGAATTCTACCAAGAATGTTCAATCAGAATTCCCGAACTGAAAACAGTTGGGAGATTTTTTTCAGATAACTGACGATTAAATCACCGAAACTACTGGGTGGAATGAGACACGTAACATTTCTGATGGATACTTTAAAACCATTAGCAAGATTTCACGTATCAACCAGCGCAGTCTGATGCGCTACATAAACTCTCGGATATGCTGATATTCTTAATTAAATTTGACCACGAATCCTGCATTGGTGAATCAGCAAATATCATATAGGATCATTTTCGGCTTGAAATTTGAAAATATTTGATATGGGTCCCATCAACTAGTGCCAAAAAAATTAAATCGCTGTCAAGTTATAAACTCCTCACCGTCAAGAAAATCGAAAAATTTCTAGTTACGATATTCACTGTTCTCGAGATAACAGGTATTTTGGAAACTCCTAGACAACCGCATTCTCACACCGATATTCTGGACGCCATATGTAAAAACAATGACAGATTCGAAAACTATTTATCCTGAAAATTACTCATGGGTGTTGCTTTTGCTTGTATAAAATAGTTCTCCAAAATTGATATATTTTTGACATTGAATTGAAGAGTGTTGTTTAATACATTTCACTCATCAAATTTTATTTTGAAACTTGTTGTCAAAATTGTTCTATGCACAAATATTCGCATTTCCATAGATGCATAGAATACAATGTGCATACACTCTTTGACATATTTGGGTCTGGAATGAGGTCCAAATGTTGTCAAAATACGGCTTTATTGTCCTATTTCAGTTTTTGCCGACAGATGCCAGCATCGAGAAATCTGCCATGTAAAATCAAAGTTTTTTCTTTTATTTTTCTAGTAAATCATTTACATGATTCATGAATTTTCAAAAATAAATTCATTTTGACAAATTTAAGTTATGACTATTCATTTCACTCAGTCAGAATGGTGAAAATAGGTATATGTGTGAATACACAAGTGAATACACAAGTCTGAAACTTGATATTTTTGAATACCTATTCATTATAAGAGGTGTTTATTATTTCAATATTCAGTGAATGCAGAATGAGGTCTTCCCGAGTTGCGTATTCAAAAGTAAGTACCTATAGGAAACATTTCGAACTATAGATACTAAAATTGTCTACTAAATTTGTCAGGTTTTAAATTGTCCTGATGAATCCGTACGAACATGAACAGCAAAGTGAATAATTCATATTTCAGTGATAATAAACATGGAAATTTCCTCGAAATATTCTCACAAGTATGTAAAAACAAATTCATGACTTTTGAATTAAATGTTTTTTTTTCGGTACATACAAAATTTATAAACATCCTCATATTATCAGTTAGCAATTGTTCCACATTTGATATACTCATCTCATATATTAGTAAGAATCCATGATTTGAAATATCCAATTTATATTTAGGGAAATAATTTCATTTGATCTAATGAATTATAGCTCAATTAATTTTTATTCAGAGGAATTAATTGTATGGACTATGGACTAGAAACAGCGTCCTTAGCGCCATCATCATTTACAAAGGGAAATAGGACAATATTTGACAATTCTAGGAGAAAAAGAAGATGAAATACTAGGTATTTTATTATGTTACCGTTTTTTCAAGTCTTTCACTTCAATCATTATACGCACTTGATAAAATAATTAAATTTGTCATTCATACGTAGTACGTTGAAGACAATAAAAATATACCCTAAGATATCAATATCGAAAGATAGTATGTGGAATACTTACAGAAAAATTTTTAATGATGATACAGTTTCACATAAATGGGAATGAAACCATCATTTCATTTCCCCCACTAACATAACTTTTCCGAAATGAATGATACCACGTGGATGTAAATATTTACTACATAAATATTATTACTTTAATTGGTATAGAAAAACTTCTCTTATAAATTTCGAGAAGAGGTGATGTTTTGCATTGAAAAAGGATGTGAACACATACTGGTACATTCTTTCATCCACATTCATGACTTGTCGAAAGAATTTAAATGTTACAACTACAACTGACATGAAGTAACTGAATCGGTGTATCTGCAGGGCTACTCAGGGAATCGTTGATGCACATATTTCGTAGGTCAATGTTGGACAACTACGTGGTCATATATTTTTTTTGAAATTCTGATCTGTTTCAAGTAAATCGAAATTTAGAATTGTTTCATACATCCAAAAGCGGTAAGTATACTCATAAATATCAGGATAAAAGTTTCTCGAATCAGTCTCAATTTGTCTATATCGTATCCGAATCATCGGTGCGAGGTTGCGATTTTCATGAGATTTCCAAAAGGTCTATTATCTGAGAAACTGAAAATTTTCAATGCGGAAATTTGAACCTGAAATTTTAGCTGTTCCCATATAAAGTCTATCGAACACCATGGATTTTCCGCATTCTCTGGGTATTTCTTGGAGCAAAACGTCTCGATTTTCTGTTTTCCTTTCAACGAACAGAAAACTGCGTATATCTTGTCTCCATCCCTTTCCCACTCGGCCTCTGCAAAATGTAATTTATAAAAGTGGAGGTTTGTTTCGAAGTCAAAAACACTTCGTAAGCGCTCCTTAAAGAATAAGCGCGTTTACCCACGGCCATTTTTCTTCATCTGGCCTTCTTTTCCGCTTTATCACGCCGACGTCATTAATTTCACTTTTATATTCTCGAGATGCTCTTCTTGTGCATTTCTTACATCCGGCTAATGGTGATAAACATTGTATACAATGTCGGTGGGGCTCGGATGCCGAGGAGAAAACTGCGAATTAGTTGTCCCCATTATAAAGAGTGGAAAGGAAATTTAGGGTTTGAAAACTTTATATAGTCATCTTTCTGAATTTAGGGAGAATAATGGACTTGCACGAAGGAGGGTTAGGAATATTTCAACCATCTGGAAAAAACAAGACTATTCGGTATTATGTTCATAACACAAACACGTACCTATCTAAAAAAATATTTGCATCACCTGAATATACCTGCTCATGAGTGAATACGAAAGAATTTGAAATGAATATTAAGGGGCGTGTTTCTGAACTGTATTAGAAGTTATTTAGAAGGTAGGGTCGCGTCCGTTAGAATTCACGACTCCTTTTCTAGTGGGCATAAACTTAGGCTGGGAGTGCCTCAAGGCTCTGTTCAGGGTCCACTTTTGTTTTTGTTATTCATTAACGACCTTCCTAGAAATTTGAAAAAAATTTTCTTCAAGTTATTACAAGATAATTTGTTAACCCAAATAATCCGCATACTCCTGTTTGCTGATGATACCTCAATAGCGGTTATTGCAGACACCCTGGAGGAGCTACAGAAGTTGTGTGAACTGTTGGTGCAGAGTTTTATGGAGTGGAGTTCAAACAAAATTTTAATGAACGTCAAAAAAACGGAGTGCATTCACTTCTCACTCTCCAGTGATGGTCAGAATGAGTTGATTATTCGGCATCTGGATTTCATCATTCCTACCAAACACTGCACTAAGTTTCTTGGTATCCACATCGATAGACATCTGAGGTGGAATTCACATATTGACGCTGTTTGTAAGAAGCTAAATAGTTCTTACTACGCAATAAGTAGAGTTAAAGGTACACCTCCTTTGAAGTCTCTTGTTAACGTCTACTATAGTTTGGTGTATAGTCATTTGTCATATAATGTTCTATTATGGGGGAATTCCTCTGACGTCGGCAGAGTTTTTATCATTCAAAAAAGAATTCTCCGCATGATATTCAACGCCGCTCCGCGGTCGTCCTGTCGACCTCTTTTCGTAGGAAATAATATCCTAACACTGGCCTCTATATTTATTTCGAGATGCCTTGTGTATATTAAGGAGAATGAGGGCAGTATTGTGATACTCTCAAGTTATCATTCTCACAACACAATTAATAAGGATATATTGGAGTTTCCTATACACAAAACGTCTAATTTTAAATGTCTCCGTTATATCAGAGTGTCAAACTTTTTAATCATCTTCCACGAAGTATACAGTCACTTAATATAAGTCGGTTTAAGAAAATAGTTAAGTCCTTATTACTGAGTAAGTCTTTCTACAGTGTGAATGAGTATCTCTGTGATAATATCCAAAATTATTGAATGTTTGATTATTTCTTTCTTTCTTTTTTGACCTGTCCTATACATAAATGTTATGTCTGAAAGGATTAATAAAATTATTATTATTATTATTATTATTATATGGTGTTTGATGGCCCTGTAGGATTACACTATATCACACGTCTAGGCACAAACGAAATATGATGGTGGATGTTTGCTTGTGAGAAATGAGGCGAATTAGACAGTCTCCTGAATATGATATCTCACACCTGTTCAATCGGATGTATATCTGGTAAACAGGCTGGCCAAGGATGTATATTAACTACAACTTCTTGGAGAACGCCCAGCGTTCGAACAGGAATTTGAGAATGTGCATCGTCTTGCTGGAAAAGGACCTCAAGACAGCCCTCCACATATGGTAGTGAAGTGTTTTGTAGGACATCGTCAACATTAAACAGAAGTGGTGATAGTGTTCCATATTTTTTTTTTGTTTTTTTATGGGTTTTCATTCCGAATATCTGAAACAGAACTACGTGAAACCGAACTGTTTTTTATGGAAAATGCCCTAGCGGATTGCAGGATACAACTATTTGTCAAGGGAAGTTTCTTGGAAACAGATTGCCTAATGAATAATACAGGAATACTATAAACGACAGACAAAGTGAACTGTGACGTTTCAGAGTACCCACGAATCTGACTCTTTCATCTGACAAACAAGAGAATTTTCGAATTTTTTCTGAAACAATAGAAAAAAACCCATACTTCGTCTTTAAGTATCGATTAAAACTTCTTCTGGAAAGATTTTGTATAACTTTCTTGGTTTTTTCCTGGGTTTTCACTCCCAACATCTGAAACACAATTATTAAAATTTAAATAGAATATTCTTCAATGTAAAACGCCCTTGCGGATTGCAGGAGTTAACGTTTTGTCAAGGACAGTTTCTTGAAAAACAGATTGCCTAATGAACAATACAGGAATACTATAAACGATAAACAAAGAGAACTTTCAGAGTACAAATCTGACTCTATCATCAGACAAACAAAAAATGTTTAGTTTTCCATGAAAAAACAATTTTATTTTATTTTTAATAGTTTTGTTTCAGATATCGAGAGTGAAAACCAACAAAAAACCTAAAAAAAGATGCAAAATTCTCCCAAAACAAGTTTCAATCGATACTTAAAGAAAGGTGTGGGCCTTTTTCTATCGTTGTTTCAGGAAAAATTCCAAAAATTTTTTCGTTTGTCTGATGAAAGGGTGGGATCTGTACTATTTAACGTCAGTGTTTGCTTTATTTATCGTTTATATTATTTCTGTATTGATCATTATATATGTCATCCTGACATAATACATGTCACAAGTTTTTCACTTCATTCCCGATATTTTATTAGATTTCTAGTTCGAAATGAACAATTATGGATCTATGGGAGATGATTCCCCAATAAAGGGGCCTGTAGCGTTCTTCGTTTATCTGAGGATCTGAAAATCATCGCTTGGAGGACTGAACCTGGTCGAAAGACCCTCTCGGTCATGAGCAAATGTAGGTGATATTATTTACTGCTTCCTTCTGGTTTTCTGTCCCTCTTTCTGTTTCAGATATATTTTGTCAAGATATTTTGTCGAAATGAATTCAAGATGACGAAAAAATTATTTTCCAATGAAAAAGATGCCATCCATCTTCTATAAACAAATTACTACACTTATACGGGGAGACCGAATTTTTCCTGAGGTTTTTATCTGTGCTCTTGTATCATACGCAAATATGTATGGTACCCCGTTTACATTTCCTCTGCTAACACTGTGATATATCTTAGAATGTAATGCTCGTTCTCAAAAGAATATATTATATATATATATTGATCATTAGGAAACCTATTTTCCAAGAAACTTCCCTTGACAAATAGTTCAATCCTACAATCCGCAAAAGCAATTTTAATTTGATTTTCGAGAGTTCTTTTTCAGATTTTGTGAGTGAAAACCCAGAAGAAACACAAAAAAAATTATGCAAAATTCTCTCAAAATAAGCTTTTATCGATATTCGTGTTCCATAGGTAATGGCCCCCAAACCATCACTCCACCATTTCAGTGGGCATGATTTCAACAGCAAACTCAATATAACGTTGATCTCCACAGAGGCGTCTTCTACATCCATCATGCATGCCTGAACAGAATCGAAATTCAATATTAGATTATGTCATTCTACCTCCCACAGTTGCCATGCTGTGAATCAGTTCAAACCTTAACGACAGTGGTCCGCAGTTAATGGCTACACTAATCGTGGACGCTATGACAACTGCCCAAAGGCTTGAATACAGTAATGTCTTATAGAGCCAGTAGCTAGCAGGCGACTATCTTGACATTCTGTGGTACGTCTCGGTTGACATTTGGGCAATATCTCAAAGCAACTGTATTACTCAGTTTTCATGAACCACCTTCTTCATAAATGAAGAAAAAAATTGGTTTATATAAACTGCAACGTTGATACCATTATCATAGCATGCTTGAAATATGGTCATTCCATTGGAAAAAAGTAAAGTTCGCATTGTTTTTCCTGTGGGTTGTCACTGTTTATACTTCAACATGCATCTTGGCTGAGAATAACATTTTCACACCACCTGGAGATAGAGTTTTTGCACCGTTTTCTAGTACTGTGGTATCGTCAGTAGGCCTCATCCACATCTTACGTAAGATTCTAATATTTGGGCTACCCTTTGTTGCTCTTGTTGGTGTGCTAGGTGGTGAGAGTTTATCATCTCAAGTATTGAACAAGACCAAAATTTCTTCCACATCAGTCATTACAAGACTATCAGATTCATCGCAGTCTTTGTCGTTTCCAACTCCTGCGGATGCTGTTGGTAGCAGTGCCACGATATTGAATTTGATTTTATATCATATGTTCGTTCGTTATACCTACATGAAGTACACTCGCTACACTAACTCCACTGACTTCCAATTCTCAGTGCAGCTGAATGTAGTTGAGTATAGTCAAAGATAAAGAATGAGTGGAGTTAGTGTAGTTCAATCTATCCGATGATTCTCACAGAATAGAAAGATATGATAGATGACAGTATTCGATGCTTCTTCTTGTTTCCGCCCCTATTTAGAAGTGATAATAATATAACAATAATAATAATAAGTCGTTTATTTCCAACAGGGTTTACCACAAATTACAGGAAAACACAAAAATTATATTACAACACTTCCATGGTAACAACTCTTCCACAATTCATATGGAACCCATTACGGATAGCAATATACACAATGAACAAAACAAAAATCAAATGAAAGTACACCAACCCAAGCCTCAAAACAGCTCATAGAGCTGTGAAAATTATGGACCTCCACAATGGACCGAGGACCATGGTGTATATCACAAATACTTGCAAGTTCACATGAATACATGAATAATAAATAAGTGATCTATGGCACCAGGTTGTGCTCCTTATCCCACATTAGAACAGCTTTACGCTCCTAAAACCCAAACGGGAAACCAGAAATAGCAAACTAGCTGAAATCTCCGAGCAATCAATCTTGCCATTTACAATATTATAGACGAACATCAATGCGCATAAATTAAGCCTATCTACAGTGGACTGGGCACCGAATCTCGAGAGTAGCAGTTTATGATCATACCCTATGTGAGGGTAAAAACCATCAAATATTTGTAAAATTTCCTCTGTATCGACTCAATTTTCCTGCAGTAATATTCACAAATAGGTCTCCAAATTAAGCTACAATATTCCAACCTACTTCTTATCAAACTATTGAATAAGGCTATAAAAGTGTTAGAACTTTGAGAGCATTTAGAGTTTTCAACAATAAACCCATATGTTCTACTGGTAGCTAGCATCAACTGACTGATATGTGGTACAAAAGAGCAAACAAAGTCAATATTCCAACCTACTTCTTATCAAACTATTGAATAAGGCTATAAAAGTGTTAGAACTTTGAGAGCATTAAGAGTTTTCAACAATAAACCCATATGCTCTATTGGTAGCTAGCATCAACTGACTGATATGTGGTACAAGAGAGCAAACAGAGTCACATAAAATCCCTAGATCTCTAATTTCAGTTACACGAGAAAGTACCAAGCCACTGATGATGTCATGATGTGACGTTTTGAGATATTTAAACTCAATATATTATCATCACACCAGAGGCGATCAAGAGCTGCTTGCCGTCTGATAGAATCCATAGGCCCCTGCCTTATATGTTGACATCATCTGCGAACAACAGTAGTGCCACATCCATAAAATCAACCATATCATTGATGAACAAGAGAAAAAACAAGGGCCCAAGATTGAAGCCCTGAGGAATCCCAGAAGATGCACTGAACTCAATAAAGTAGCCATTCTCAATCACAACAATGCATATCCTGGTGATGTTGATTTGTCGTAAAGTTTTTTCTGAAGTCATCACGGAAAAAATTCCAATTCAATAACGATAAAATGAAAATTAATCTCGTCCAAGAATAACCACACATACAGAACAAAATAATGGAGTTAGTGTAGTTGCAACGAACAAACGTTGATTTTGTGGAGCATGCATATCTGTGGTCATTTGAAGTAATGCTTTTCTCAGTTTGGGATTTTTTCTGAGCACAATAATTAACTTCACTATCTTGGTTGAATAGTGCGCATGTTGAATGGTAACACCTGAAGATATCACTTCGTGAACTACTGTTCACCTTTTTTACCGTTTTAGAAGAATGTCCATGGCATTTAAGTACGTGAGATTTGGTGACTCTGACATACGAACTCTTTGAACACGATAAAAACTTCTTTCGAGATCACCAAAATCGAACCTAAAATCTTACAGTTTCTATACCAAAAGATGGAAAATGAAAGCTCATTGAATTTTCTCCGAAATGCATCTAACAAGGTTTTTTCTTCTTCGTGACAGTAATTAACACAACCCTTTACCCACCAGGTTTGTCAATAAATATCTGAATATCTCGAAAACGATGAAGGCGGGAAAAAAACCCTTTCTGACAGTGTTTCGTAGGAAATCCAATGAACATTCATTTTGTATTCCTGACTATTGTCGAAGCGTTCATTAAAGTTTTCGAGATATTTTCAAAAAAAAACAAAAAAGCTACCTAAAAATTTGGGCGAAATTTCCATAGTAACTGGAAAAACTATAACCAGACCACGGAATTTCGAATTCCAAACACTGAAATAATTTCCTATTCCATTTCCCTGATCCACCATCAATGACGAATTACGGCCCAATTCCTCATCCGACCGAATTTTCCTTGTATGCCCCGATTCAAAAATATGAAATTCAAATGTTGGCTCATCTCCAGTCGCTACATCGCCAAAGAGGGGGAAGAGGGAGCGTTCCCGAACATCCCCCGGGAGCGGCGTTCCAATTGGCCCCCGGATCGCCCGATCTTGCAAATCTCATCCAGGCAACCGCGGGAGCTTGACGCCAACGAGTCCCGATATTACATTCGACCCGAGTATTTTTCAATGTTTACATTTCGGGGTTTGTTGAAATGTAGATTGGGAATGATGAAACCCATTTGCGATATATCTGCATGCCGACGACTCTGGGAATATATCACCGCAATCCACCCCGGCGTTTGGCGTCTCCTGAACGTCAATCGGCTAGGGTGGTGGAGGATATGAGAAATTTGGGCATTTGGAAGGAAGAAGTGGGAAGATACAGTCGATTTTTTACATTTTAATTTTCTTTTGAGTCGAAGTTCATGTGGAAAATTACCCAGTCCATATGGAATGTTCTGGATGGATTTTGGAATGAGAATGAAGAATTTTCTTTGTCGGTGGGGCTTATTTCAAGCTCAAAAAATGAAAGCTTTTGCGCGCTTCAAATGCGAAGCCATTTTCCAAATAATTCTGTATGAACCTATACAGCTCTTGGTTGGTAATTTTATGCATTGCTGTGTAGGGAAGGAACTTTTTGAGTGATGTCAATCTAAAAGCTTCTTTCGACAACTAATTACGATTTCCTCACGAACTATTCGTCTTTTGGTGATCAGTATCTCTAATTCCTTTGCCAAAATGTCTATTCAGTGATCCGAACATAAATATGGCATTCACTGATCCATCACTCAGCGAAACTGGTCAAACAACAGATGAAAAGAAATAATGAGCTTTGGTTTGTATATGAAGCAGACACGTGGTCCAGCGTTGAACTGATTCCAAGAGATTTTCATTGTACTCAGTTGATGTCCAGCACACCTGTCTAGCATACTCCGTAAATCAACGTATTTGTGAGTTCTAAATTGTATCGCAGTTTTTGTAGAATTACCAAGAGTGTACGCTATTTGATTCGCCTCCCTAGTTTATTACTTTTATGATCATGTATTATTATTATTATTATCGTTTATATCGACATGACCAGTCACAGACTCATGAATCCATTCGATAACCATCAAAACCATCAAAAACACTGGACAGATGTGGGAAGTGCGAATGAGAGGTGTATAGAATAAAAGGAATTGGCCCTTCACTGAGCCCTGAGGGAAACCTGATGTTATAATACAATTGACAAAAGAGAAAGCATCAACCTTACTCTTACGCGGAACCTGCTCCTGGTTGAAAGGATCTGAGCTAGTTCAACAACTATTCCTATATTTCTAGGTATTGAAACTTAGGGAGGCGCATGAGTGGAACTCGATGGGATGTCTTCAAAAAGTCAAAATACATCAAATTGGTAAGAGATCCGGTGGCCAATGCTAAAGTCCAGTCACCGATGACACGAGTAGGTTCCAAATGATATTTTGTTTACATTTCGGGGTTTGTTGAATTGTAGATTGGGAAACCCATTTGAGATATATCTGCATGCCGACGACGAAGCTGGGAATATATAAACGCGATCCACCCTGGTATGTGGCGTCTCCTCTCCTTCAATCGGGATGGGGTGGTGGTGGATATGAGAAATTTGGGAATTGAGAAAGAAGAAGTGGGAGGATGCAGTCGATTTTTTACATTCAAATTCTCTTTTGAGTCTATGGTGATGTGGGAAAGAATAAGTCCCTAGCAAGTATTCTGAATGAGTTTCGAAGTGGAAATGGAGATTTTTTTTTGGTGGCAACATGAAAACCCTGATTGGGGCAAGTTTACACAACACAGTGTTCATTTAGAGCTCATTCGATGGACCGTACATTTGATTAGATAATAATGAAAATCTATTAGATAATAAAAAAGATGAAAGAACAAATATTGAAAAAGCACAAAATTTTTGTGATAATCGATACGAAAATTGAATTTTAACATTTTGGTGTATTAATTCTGTCCTGTGCATGTGCAATTTCATCGAAATATTTTATATTCATATAGTTTCAAATTGTTTGTGGTTGCTGTATTTTTAAATTATTCATGTTCATGAATTTTTCAGCCTCGAAAAAGGCACGAATGGTGCGGAAACGTAGGTAAATATTTGTATGTGAAGAATCAAAATCATTAAAAATTGTCTACTTGCCCGATAGACTTTTATTCGACAGTTTCTTCTTTAGTTCCTTACGCAATGATACAAAGAAGATATGTCTTTGAACTCATTGCGTTAGGAACTATACCCTATCAAAAACTCCACTGATACAGTTCGGTGAGTTTTGTTAAAAACTTGCACTCTGTTCGTTGCGAAAATGTAGGGAGTAAGTGTATTCACAGATTACGTGTGCAGTGCATAGATTGAGGTTATCTGCTCTGATGGTTATGCGTGAATATAATTCATAATCATCGACATGTGTGGTTATTTCTGGACGTAATTAATTTTCATGATATCGTTATTTACAATGGTTTTTTTTCCGTGACGACTTTAGAAAAACTATATATATATATATATATATATATTTTTTTTTTTGAGATGAGCAGTACATTTTTTTTATATCAAACAATTTGTGTCATAACAGTATTAGAAGAGGAAATGTAAACGGGGTACCATACATTTTTACGTATGATACAAGAGCACAAATAAAAACCTCAGGAAAAACTCTGTCTCTACATTTTCTCCACTCATTCTATAATCTGTGACTACACTCAACTACACTCAGATGCACTGAAAATTGGAAGCCAGTTGAGTTGGTGTAGTAAGTGTAGTACATGAGGGTACAACGAACAAACCTAATAATAGTGGCTTTGTTGAAAGAGCAAAAAAAATTACATGAGTCACCCCCTTATTTTCTTGTTGGATATAACTTTTACCATTACAACTCAATTGAACAATTATAATCGGTCTCTAACGACTAGGTCGGACTCACTGATGAAGAATCCGTGGTTAAATTCGATTATGTACTCACGTGTGCTGTAACTTTCGAAAGTAAGGACCTATAGAGTCCTGAAATTTTCAGGTTAGGTTTTGATCCTGCATATCCTGGTGAAGTTCGTTAATGGGCAGTGAGAAGAATTATCCATGGAAAAATTAAAAAAAAATTTTTTTTTTAAATTTTCATATTTCATTTGAATCTCACTGAAATTTCCAAGTTGCCATTTTGCAATATGAACAAGTGCGTAAAAGCTGCTCACTTCACGTCAGTGCTTCTCTAGTTTTTTTTCACCTTTTCATCAACAAGATTTCATCGCTATACACGCAGATAGAATAAACCTTCAGCAAAGTCAAACCCTGCAGATTCACCGTACTGCACCGCAACATCTCGAACCCTTCAAATATTCCCAGAAGGCCTCTCTTGTCACAAATTGCCTCATTCTCCGACTACGAGTACTCAGACTCATGAACCTCCTGAACGTGCCAAATAAGCCTCCGCGAATAAAAAGAAAATAAAAAGTTTCATTGCAAATCCAGTGGGTCGCGTTCTTACTTCCTGCGACATCTCATTTGACTACGAGCTGCCTACTTGATACTGCCTCCCGTATCATGAAATATTCATCAGGGGCTGACACTCTCAACTATATTAAAAATCCCAAATAAGTTGGCTAGGCCGTCGGGGTGATGAGTATGCATAGCTGACTGCGTTTATTTTCGAGTCGGGGAGTTTTGGTTGCTTCAAAAAATTTGGTGGAGTAACTTTTTTGCTAATCTAGTTTTTTGATTTGTGAACTTTACTGGGGATTGCAAACTATGCAAATTGCTTTTGTAGATGAGTTATTTTTGCGGGAACTAGAATATTTCGAAATAAACTTTACACGCTTCAAAAAAATTTATTATGCGCAGCTATAATTGAAAGTGCAGCTTGAGGATTTTTCATTTGTATTTTTACGAGCTTGTTCTGGAAAACAGCGGGTTTTCGTTTCAGCAAAATGTCTGTTTTTTCTAGTTTTGAACCGAAAGTGATGTTGAATGTAGGTTGGACTCCATGAAGAAGAATCCGTAGTTAAATTTAATTCGATATTCGTCTATTTTTTGAAAAAATTTCTTGATTGAAATTGTTTCTTTGGAAACTACGATGAACTTTGGCGAAGACCTTGAAGTAAGTTCAATATTCAACAACAGTGTTTCAAATTTGAGTTCGATCCAATATTCACTTTCGGATATTTGGAAAAATTTGTGTCAAATTTTCTTCTCAATTTTGTGATTATTTGAAATTGAACTTAACGTTTAGTTGCAGAATACGGGGGCATAACTTCAGACAGAAAATCGTGAGGATCGTACATGTAGGTCGAAAATCTAGGAAAATTGGTTTATCGAGAACAAGTGATTTTTTGAAGACTATTCATAAGCTTGAAAAAAAGTTTGGTATTTTGGGATCCAATAACATAATATCATTCTGACATGATATATGTCACAAGCTTTTCAATTTATTCCCGATACCTATTTTATCAGACTTCTAGAGTAAAATTATAGATCTATGAAAGATGATTCCCCAATACAAGGGCCTTGTAGCGTTCTTCGTTCATCTGAGGATTGAAATATCATCGCTTGGAGGACCGGACCTGGTCGTAATACCCTCCCGGTCAGAGAGCAAATGAAGGTAATATAATTGACTGATATTTGGTCCAAATAAATTCAAGATGACAAAAAAAGTATTTCCCAATGAAACAGATGCCATCGATGGTCTTTGAACCAATTACTACACTTATACGGGGAGACAGAGTTTTTTCTGAGGTTTTTATCTGTGCTCTTTTATAATGCAAAAAGTGTATGATACCCCGTTTACATTTCCTCTACTAACGTGATATACCAAAGAATGTGATGCTCGTTCTCAAAAAATTAAATATATTCAATAATTCATTTCAGTAATATTCATATTAAGAGATATTGGGATAAAATAATATGTCAAATTTGTGGCTTATTCATATCATATCATGGGTATTCCCGAAATAACTTCAAGAATACTGATCCGATCATGATGTTGCAAATGCTTATGGGCAAACGCAAAATTTTTCGAAGAACGTTCAAATAATTTTGAAAAAATCCGAATTATTCAAAAATTTTTTATATTTGACAATTTTTCAATCATATGGTCCTGACGAAATTATGTATAAACTTGCAAACTATCATTCTTAAATCAGAATCTCGACTGAGAAGTATATCTCCAGAATCATTGGCTAGATATTATCTATCCACTCAGTAAATTGTTTTGCTTATTATCGTGTTAGCGATTGGCGTTAAGGCCAGTTAACACAATTACTTCGAAAAGAATCGTCTTAAGAACTAGATATTTATAGAGTAGGCTAGAGGGCCAAATATGGAGCCCAAACTGGTGATTTTAATCACCAATCCTAACTATAGTAAGGATCTACCCAATGATTCACAAGTACACCCACTCAGATTTCATTTTTCATATATATTCAAAAATACAGATTGGACCGAATTAAAATTTAGTATTCAATTGAAAAATGATATCTTGAAGCTCCATTCAAAATTTCGTGAGGACCATATACAAAGAAAATCTTTCCATCTGAAAATGAAGCTGCTTGGTAAAAATTAGAATTGGAGACCGCTTTGGAATCGAAATTGAAC
Organism: Myrrha octodecimguttata; assembly: GCA_958510865.1. Lineage (NCBI taxonomy): Eukaryota > Metazoa > Arthropoda > Insecta > Coleoptera > Coccinellidae > Myrrha > Myrrha octodecimguttata. The sequence goes on from OY294056.1 coordinate 36,008,234, forward strand.
GAGGACGTAAAAGCACATAACCTCACAACAGTAATTTTTCAGAATTTTTGTCTCCGTTAATCGATATTCCATAAAACATTTTGAGAGTTCTTAGCTTGGACTACTCAAGAGCTTGGATGTTGGTTGTTTGTGTTTTGTAACTGTTTCCGTACACCACCTCGGTTACAGCGCTCTCGATTGATTACCGAGCAATGAATAGAATTTTTCAGGTGCAAACTTGGAGTTGAGTTCATTTTTTTTTACCGAATCTGCGCACTATTCGGTTATTTTGATATTGGTTTGGTTTAGCAATTTAACGTGACTAGACTACGTCACCGTATTATTTTGGAAATTGATAAAATTTCTTGTGGAAAAAGTGGACACACAACCAGTTTTCGATTTTGTGCAGTGTTGTGCTCACGATGTGTGGCTAGTCATCCACGTGCTCAGCAATGAAACTTCTGTTATTATTATATATATTTTGAAGAGAATTTTAGGAGGAGATCATGACAGATTCGACCCCTACATGAATTGAAGCCGCGAAATCAAAATAAGCTTCAGGGATAAAGCACACTAAACACTAAGCTGTATTTTGGCATAGGATTTTGTATAAGTCTCCAGAGTTTTTTTGGGTTTTTGCCATCAATTATTTGGAAAAATGGTTGGTTCTCAAGGTAAATTATGGGTTTTCACTCCCAATGTCTGAAAAAGAACTGTTAAAAATTAAATAAAAATTGTTTTTTTTTCATGAAAAACGCCGTTGCGGATTGCAGTATCAAACTATTTCTCAAGGGCAGTTTCTTGAAGAACACGTTACTTAATAAACAATACCTAACAATACAAACGATAAAGAAATACTTTCGTCAAATTGACAAAAGTCTCAAATCAAAACGAAAAATCGAAAGAAAATAATTCTTGAATTTCTGCTTTATCTGATGAAAGAGTCAGTTTTGTACTCTGAAACGTCACAGTTCGCTTTGTTTATCGTTTGTATTGTTTCTGTATTGTTCATTAGGCAACAAACTGCCCTTGATAAAAGGTTTGATACTGCAATCCGCAAGGGCGTTTTTTATGAGAAAAACAATTTCGTTCAATTTCTAATAGTTCTGTTTCGGGTTAAAAAACCTAAAACAAATACTTATCTTTTGAATAAACTAAATTTTATGGATATTGAAAACATTTTTGTGTATTTTGTTGGAATTTCTTAGCATCTACAAATTTATCCTTCACAAGAACAAACTTTTTACGCACGAACGTAATCGTCGAGCGGCAGCAGTCAGCAGGGGGACACAAGTGATGAGCTCAGTTCACGGAGGGAGGACCCCCCTTAGCGGGCGACTTGCTTCACACCTCCGTCCGACCATTCTCACTAAATTACAATCTCCCGTGTCTCGCACGATGTTTGCCTAGCGAATTTAAAAGTCTAATTAAGGTTAAACACTCGCCCGCTCCATCTTGATTATGAGATGTTGGATTCAATGGATATCGACTTACTTAAGAAGACGTTGATATCTTTCAGGCATGGAAATGATACTGGTGAAAAAAAATGAGTATTCATCCCATTCTTCATTTCAGAGATGGTACATTCAAATTATTTTGTTCTATAGGAAGGTATTTTAATTAGAGCGAACGTATCTAATGAAGATCATTTGTAATATACTACAACTCGAACTACAATGTGTTAGAAGATGAGAGTTAATAAAAAACGCTGCAAATTCTGCACGAAGGTTTATTTTTTCCAGCCTTACGCCTATATTGGCTAGAAAACATTATAGCGGGATTAAAAGTTTTTCTGAAGAAAATTCTGAAATGCGAGCAGCCGTATAAAGCCTCTTGCATTTCGGAATATTCATTCAGAAAACTGTGATAGTGGCGAGCAATCCCTTAAACTGTTTAATTTAATTTCTTATTTCAATTACTTCCTGCCGACTGAAAAAATGGAAGTTTTCCAAAATTGAATCATAGAACTAAAACAGGTGGATCATCATCTCTTACCTAAGTGTAAGGCTCCCTAGTATTAGATTCTCGACAATTGATGAGTTTTTCGGTTTGATGTTTTTCTGCATATATCCTCCACCTTGTTTTATCATATACATGCTCATTATCTTTCATATTCACCCTTATTTCAAACTCTCAGTACGAAAAATATTGGACTTCGATCGAAACCAATAACGGATGTTGACCCGATCAACCGAATTTTTTCGAAATCTTCATTATTTTGCTTGTAAAAGTGGTATTGAGTTATACAAGAGTATTTCTTGAGATTTCAATGTTTCAAATGAAATTTTTCATCGAATTTTTTTTTTTGTGTTTTGGAAAACGATTGATTCATGAATAATATAAATCCGCAGGGTGATTTCTATGAATAATAATTTTTTGCTTTTACTTGCGATTAAGAAATTGTTGAGAATATCGATGGAACATTTGCACATTGTGTTTATAAAATAATAAACGAATCCGTTAAAAATTCCTCGAATTGTGTTGAAAATTTGTTAATCAATCTTTTCATTTACTTTTAGATATATGATTCTATATGAAAAGATAACCGATTATTCCATTGAATTCCTATCTTAGACCGAATGCGATGATTCATTTTCGGGATTATTGGAAATTTGCAGCTTTCTTCTTTATAACTCAGAGACTACTGGTCTTAAATTCCCCGGGTAAGAATTTTAAGGTTGAGTTATGCAACGGTAATCAACGTTGAGAGTTTCATGAAAATTCAGTTGTAAGTTTTCGAGAAATAATTTTTTCCCTCCTACCCCCAGTTTTGAGCCATTAGGGTAGATCGATCCTACTGAAAAGCTTGGTGGATCAGTATCGAGCGATACACGATTTTTCTGCCGAGTTTCACGGATTTCGGTACTGTACTTTCAGAGAAAAGCCCCGGAGTAGGGATGGCGGACTGATGGATTTTTTTTATTAGATCATTCAGATGCACATACTTCAAAATGTAAACTGTGAAATTTTTAGGGGGGGTAATTTTTTTTTTTGGGTCGATAACTAAGGTGCATTTCAGCAATAATTCCATAAAAAAACAAATATTTTTCAATATTCAATTGAAACAGTTGTTTTTCAGATGTTCGTAGTGAAAACCCAGGAAAAACTAAAAAAAATGTAATTGGAGTGTTATCACTTGTGCCATTCATTGTTCAATATCATGGAACTGGAATCAAAACAGCCATAGGAATCACCTTGCTTCAAACTAACCTGCAGGATACCCATAATGACAGGCAATCCAAGATTTGAAACAATCCTACATGAGAAAGACCCAATTTCAGTGAAATATGATACAATATAGTTGTGGTCTACATGAATTTTGTTTTGTGATTCCCAATGAGAGGCACGGGAGGATATTTTGGAAAATGAATTCTAGTTCAACTGATCATAAGACTTTTCGACTTGTTTAGCTCGAAGAATATAATTAATTACCCAATATCAGTCAGGACATCGAAAAAGTTATAGTTATGGTACAAAATTTACTAAATAAACTACTATGATTCTTTTAGATAAGTCATGGTCTCTCAGATGCGATTCTTGATAAAATATACGTCTGCAAGAAGTGTGGACCTCTTATGGCTAGTTTCGTTAGTGACAGGTAACAGAGTTCATATGGGAGTGTCTCAGGGGTCCATTATGGACGCATTAATGTATTTAATGCATTATTTGAGTCAGATCTAGTGCTGCATAATCTCGTACTGCCAACGCTTCATGCAGATAGAACTCAAATGTATCAGTCTTTCCAGACGTCGGTGTCAGATCAGGCCATACATTTGATGACCATAACACTTCTTAGTTCTCTTAGAAGCTCTGCCCTCGAGTCTGCGGTCGTGGCGTTCGATTGGAGGCTTCATGAATTTAAGGAAATATACCAGAACTGCATCCATATGAACCAAGAACTATATAAAATGTTGAAGTGAAGTTAAGAATTTGATACTAACTGACTATACAGGGTGAGTCTTTGACCTTGCAGAATATTTTAACAGAAGATTCTTGAAGCTAAAAGAAACACTTTTTTCCCTTACCATTTTTTCCGATTCGCCTTGGTTCGTAAGATACAGACTGTTGAAAATCCATAAAAAAATTCAATTTTCGATTATATCTCGCGAACGATCTCATCGAATGAGATGATTTTTGAAATATAGTTTTTTATTGATACGATGAATGTTCCTGGATTTCAAAATTTAATCCACATCCTCCAGATTCTTCAATATGACCATAACATTTCATAAAAATACCAGAAATTCAAAGAATCCATTTTTTAAAAATAATTTGAATGCTATTCAACGAATTTTTGACCATTTTTGAAAGTAAAAGTATTCCTTATTTTTTTTCGTATGATGCGCCGTTTTCGAGTAATCTGAAATTCAAAAATAAAAAATATCTGTGAAATTCCGAGAACTGGTTACCTTGGCTGAATGCAACTCTGTTCAAAAAATTCACAGAATTCAATTTTTCCGCGTTGCCACGCCTGAAAGTTGAGAATGGAATCCTACCATTTTTTATTTGGAATGATTTGTAAGCGGAGTAGCCGACTTTGGCCAATTCACAATGGACGTAACCGTAAGAATCCCGCAACTCGTGCGTAAAAATCAAAGAGGAAACTACAAAATTCATAAGTACCAAAATCTTCACAATAGGTTCAACTTTGCTTTTGACTTCCGTAAGTCGAATGCAGTTCTATTCTTATTCCTTATGATTTCTGTTGTTTAATTCTTACATTTTATGTATAAGTAAATTTACGGTTAAGTTATGTCCATTGTAAATTTGCTATTAGTTCGAAAGTGGAGTAATATGAATAAGCTCACCTCAACTTCTACAATTTAAATACTCCTAATGTTCAAGCCGTATGGAGACCCAGACAAACAAAAAGAAGCGTTGGGCGTCCACAGAAACGATGGGTCGACCATATAAAGAAGGTGGCTGGAAAGAATTGGATAATTAAAGCACAAGACAGAGAGACGTGGACATTTTTGAGAGAGACCTATGTCCAGGAGTGGACGAGCACAGGTTGAGAAAGAAGAAGACAAAAGAAGAATGTTCAAGCAAATTTCCACACCACTATCCATTCATGAAGCTTCCTTTTCAATTTCGAGCTAATTTGTGTAGTATAATTGATTAACTTCTCACTTTTCCATGATAATGGGGATTCTTACTGGTTTGAATGCAAATTAATTAAAATTAATTTCTTGAAATTATGTACAGAACTTTGATAGTATTCATTTTGAGGTACTCTTCAAATGCGCTTTCATAACATAACAACCCATGGTGGAAGAAAACCCACTATGACATAACCTTAAAACCACGGAGCCACAGATTTATAGTTCAGTTCAGAATCATAGACTTAACAAATGTATACATAGAATTAGCATATTGTGTGTTTGATTTCGAAGTGTTCTTTTTTTCTGTTCGTCAATTTGGCAACATTTGTATGTTCATAGATAAAGTAGGTACATCTGTTTTATTTATTTATGGAAATGAAAGTTTGAATGGGTTATGTCTGAATCTGATAATTTTTGGAGAAAATTAAATAAACAAAGAAAATTAATAATTACAAATGGAAGATGAATCTCAAAGCTAATATGAGTGATAGCTAGATGAATTCCTCATTATCGAAAATGGAACCAAGAGGAGAATATTCAACTTTTATCGCCCACGAGATTTGGAATACCTAACTTGTTCATTATACTATAAATACAACTTTTTTCACCAAATGGAATGTAAAAAGTAAGTTGACGCTTGTTTTCATAATAGAGTTGCTTATTTCGAAGATTTGAATGGTATATCTTAGGCTTGGAAAAACTTCAGTGTTCAGGTTTCCAGGGGCGGCTAGCCTATTATGAAAATTTATAATGCCTTTATCTTTTTATCTAGGCCGAATCGGAAAAAATGGTAGAGGACAAATGTGTTTCTTTCAGCTTCAGGAATCTTCTGTTAAAATATTCTGCAAGGTCAAAGACTCACCCTGTAGAAATGCATATCAGTGGTAAACTTCAGTCTGCATATATCAGACTGTGTCATTGAAACAAGTTGAAAAATTTTTTTTAATATTCAATATTCTGCGATATTCTGATGATATTATCCTCAAAAATTTCTGAATTAAATTGCGTATTAGATTTCAGTTCGATTTCACCTGTATTTCTGGAGCTATTGGGAAAATGAAGTTTTGAATCGGTATAACTGCGGAATCAGTAGGCCCCCAATCACCCATTAGCGAATTCGACCTTCGCAATTGAGCCGCGAAATTCCCCTACAATGGCCGATTGTAAGCACAATAACAATAAATAACCGAAAGAAACAAGTAAGAAATTCGATATTTGTAGAGTAGCTTGGGACCATAGTTGCGAAGGTCTAATTACTGAATGCGTAAAATTAGCTAATGATTCCGAAATTTGGTTTTCCCAATATTTCCTAAAATGCGGATGTAATCGAATCGACAAGAAATTCGAGCATGCGCGCAAAACCTGCTGACTTCACGTCAGTGCTTTTCCAGATCTTTCTTTCATATTATTTTTCATATTGAACTACTATTAGATGTGAAATACAACCTCACTATCAATGAATGATCCGAAGCCAAACTATCAAAGTATGAACCGGCAACATCAAACAAATCGCCCATTACCTTGTCTATCAACACTATCCGAGACCATTTTTTTGACGACGTCGTTCTCAGTTGAACTCGGCCGCCATTTCCGTGAGAACATCAGGAAAAGCCGCGTCCAAACAATCGATATTCCCTCTTTAATGTCGATACTAACTCAAATTTATGAAGTTGTCATCTCGGATGAAGCCGTAATATAAATCGATGGCCGTAGAACTACCAGCCATAAATATTGTGGCAATAATGTTTTTAATATGAGAAAACGCCGCATCCAATTCAGTATCGTTTCGCGATAAAGCATCATGCCGCTACGTACGGGCAGACAATGGGTTCTTGAGTTAGGTCTTGACACAGTGGCGGATCTTCAAGATGAGTGCGACACATGAAATTTTGCGTTTGATCATCATTAGCCCCTATGAAATTGCTAATTTCTATATATTATTCTATATTCTCTAATCACTATATCCAGGGAATTCTACACGAACCTTCATGCTATCATCTTTCAATCGAGTACTGGATTTCAAACACATCCAAACTGTCTTTTCGGAAATATTGGGAAAATTGAATTCGGAAGGGATATATAAGCGGTATCATTTGGTGGATTTTCCTCATTCAAGGCAGAAACCAATTTCAGTAATATCAAGGTACCAAGTTGTTCTTTTCGGAAACATTAGATTTCTCATTCGAGAATTTCATGTATTTTTCTCGAAATTAGCCAAATAAGGTTTTCTTTCACAAAATAATCGGCAACACTGTGTGATTTTCATTCATATAAAATAAATAGAGTCCTTATTTTATTTTTTTTAATCGACAAGCTCCATCATCCGGATGTTTGTATGTATTTCAAGTTATTTCCATTTGTTGAACAAACATAATTTGTAAGTTTGGATCTATTTCAATTTCTATTCTTCATGTTGTTCTCGTGTTCTCTTTTTATTTTACTTGGATTTTGAGATCTGATCAAACTAACACCCGACCGGTAAAATAACAATAGCAGCAAAATTTTTCTATAATTGAAAACCTGATATTAGGGATATTCTTGAGGGAATATATACAACCTACGTATTCAAAAAACGTCACAACGTTTTGAGTGAAACATGAAAAAAAGAGACTCCGGCCTATAGCAGTAGATCTTCTATATCCAACCAATGAAAACCACATAAAAGGTTGGAATATAATGAAGATCCTGATGACGGAATTCGAGCAGTTGAAATGAAAGAATCCAACGGAAACAACTTGTATTTTACTGAATGGACCAAAAAAATAATTGTAGGATGAAACCTATTATGAAAGAAAGAAGATATAGAAAAATGAAAAAAAAAATATTTCAGGGGCGAACTAAAGTCAGGAAGTGGAAGGGGTTGTGTTTGAGGGTAAAACATGATTTATCTAGATTTCCGACAGAGCAACAAATCATATGGAAAAAGTTGAACGCCAAAGTAGTAGGTTATAAAAAGATCTACAGCTTTTGTTTCTATACATTTTTACATGACCTCAAAATTTATGTGAAATATTCCAAATAGCCCAGTTTTTGGTTTTTATATTTATCTTTCAGAAAAATTGTTTTTCTCACAAAATTTGGTGTAAACCCAATTTTTTATGATCCGAAATACAACATAATCTATTTGATTCAAAATATCTATTCGTTCGCCTTATTTTGACTGAAAATCGAAGAAGCATCCTTAATATTCAATCGAAAAGACTCACATAAAATGTCTACTTTTTTCAAGAAAGTTGGTGACTTTTTTGTTCACTGAGATCTCATTTATGGAATGGTGTAAAAATAAATATTATACATCTCCATGGCAAATTCTTTTAAAAAACTTTAATAATAATTAATAATAATTAAACGAATAATTCTGGAATAGCAATGAACAAGCTTGTCCGCATATAATTTCTAGAAGATTTCACAACTTCTCAAAATGTTGTAGATGACTTGGGGAATATTAATTTTATTGATTTATTCTGTTGTGAGTTGAAGTAGTATATTTTTGCATTTCCAGACAAAATTTACTATATCTATGGTTATTTTTCTTACACCGGCAGAAAGTAGAAATTTCAGCAAACAAACTTATTTGAAAAATGGGATATTTCGACTTGAGACTTTTCAATTGGAAATGAGGGAAGCTTCTCCGATATTTAGTAAAAATGGGACGAACAATCAACTGTTCAAATCAGAAAAATGATTAAATATATTATAGATTATAATTTTCACTGAATTCAGTGAAAAAAAAATTGTTTTCGTGAAACTGTAAATAAAACCAAAACTTGGTTATGTTAATTTTCACATACATTTTGAGGCTGTAGATCTTTTTATTACCAACAACTTTCACAACCATTTACTTCTAGACCTCAAACCACCTATGAATCATTTTTACTTTCAATTTTGTTGAACTGTCTTTCTATTTCTATGAGATTTATATTTTATAATTTTTTTTTTTCGTTTTTCGCCATTTTCGAAGTCTCCAACTGGTCCGAATTGCAAACTGTTCGAGAAAATATCTAACATTGGGAAGAATTTATTAAGGAGATTCTATCAGATAAATTTCATTTGTATGTAATAAATATGTAATTTCATGGATCAACCATATCTGTTCTTCCATAAGAAGAACATTTCGAAGAAAAATTTATAATTTTCATTGGGATTTTTCTTCAGCTCGATCAATGTTTCACGGAAATAGCGGATGAGAACCGAAAGTTTGAACATATATATTTAATTCATCTGAATCAATCAACTTTTGAACAAATATCTGCGACTGCTTGAATTTTATTTGCAATTTACCCACTTACTACGTATACAGGGTCTTTTACGAGGAACCTCACCCATATTTATACGGGAAACTACTGAACGTATTTTCATGAAATTCAGCACTTATAAGTATTTCACGATGCTGATGAAATCTAAAATATTTTCAAGGCATGAGCACCTCGGGTTTTTCCGGAAATGACGTCAACTTCCGTTTTTCAAATTAGAACACCATTTTTTTATTGCAGAAATAGATTCCTTAGAAAATTTCAATTTATTTTGATGTAACATTTTTCAGTTTTGGTTGGAAAATTCTCTCTGAGCGGGAAAATTCGAAAAAAAAATCGAAAATAGAGCTCCGCTGAAACAAGAATAACTTCGAGGTTTTTGGATGGAAAATTTTCATTTTTTGGATTTTTCAAGATGTAAGATTGATGTATCCACTTTAAAAATCGAAATCGCGATTCATGATACAGGGGGTGCAAAAATCGCTTTCAAAGTTAGGGATGGCAAAATCGAGAAAAAACAATTTTTTCAAATTAGAACCCCATTTTTTTATGGCAGATATTGAATCTACGTTAAAAAATAATGTGAGTATATGCATCACACCCTTGCCCTAAAATGGATATTTTCTGAGTTATTCACAAAAAACTGTTTTTCGTCTTGAATTTTCAGCTACTTCTTTTCCCTTCACGCCAAAAAGATGAAATTTTCAGGAACTGTTATTTGAACCATGCTGTAGATTTTTCACCCCTTCTTGAAACCGACTTCAAGTTCAAGGAGAACCATGGCAAACTCTCGCAGTTATAACTAGAGAAGATGCTCAAAGTTTTGACCGTTAATTTCTAGACATTTAATTATACGTCTCAGGAATGCTTCTTGCGTTGCTCTTCTTATTTCATCGGGAGGAAGAGATCTGCAAAAGTGTTTAAAAACCAAATTGAGTTTCAAAACTATGAATCTAAAAATCTAAACAAACCTGAACGCATTTCTGACTCGTTCTATGCAGTCCTCTTTATCAGTCAGGGGAGTAGACAATATTTTTTATCCTACCCCAAACATAATAGTCTAAAGGAGTTAAATCGGGAGAACGTGGTGGCCAAAGATGTGGACCATTGTTCGCCAACCATCGATCTTCAAATAGCCTGTAGAGGATATTTGACACATTGAGTGAATTGTGTGGAGGCGCGCCATCTTGTTGATACCATAAGTCATTATGGTTCTGTACTAGCGGCTCAATTATTTGAGTCAATATGTCAGAATATCTATCTCCTAAGGGAGAACATTCTTTAAATAATGCAAACATGTGTAGTGTTCTATCTTACCAGTTAAAGTCCCATCATAAATGTGAACATCGAGAATTGCATTATTTTTGATGGCGCAAAAAACATTGAAACTCCAGGTCCCTTGAAAGTTCCATTGTCTGAAGTGGTGGTTGTTCTCTTCATCCCAATAATGACTTATGCCTATTGAAAGAACCATTCTTTGTGAATTTAGATTCATCTGTCCAAATTATACAGTCCAAAAAGTTTTCATTCTCTTGAAATCGAATCATCATAGCTTCGCAAAACTCTGTTCTCCTGACGAAATCAGTTTCTTTCAAATGCTGTACCCTATTGAATTTATATGGGTGCATTTTATGTTTTTTTAATATTCTCCAAACACTCGATTGAGATAATCCCAGATCAATCTCGGCATCTTTGAGAGAATTTTGAGGATTCACACGAAAATATGCAAGAACTGTAATTTCGTTGTTCTCATCTTCTACTACACTTTTTTCTCTGTGTGTAGTTTTCTTAACGAAAGATCCGACATTTCTCAAGTTTGTCATGGTTCTGTTAATGGTATCTCTCGTTGGTCTGGGTCGGTCAGGAAACCTCTCAATGAACAGTCGAATCGTTCTATCTACAACTTTATTACATTCTCCATGAAGTAGAATGAGATTTAAATAATCTTCATTGGTAAAATTAGGCATAGTGATCGATTTTATAACTTAATACGAATTATCACCAAATTAATAGTAAACACAAAATGCTACCGAATAAAGAGGAATTTAGCAGATGTAATTAATGATATCTATCATTAAAAAAAAATAATGTAAAACATGGTAAGTTTTTGCATATGGTTCATAAGGAATTATTTATTTATCACTGGAGAGAAAACCGATGGCTGATTAGTTGAAATAAAGAGGTTTCCGATACAAATTCGAATCCAAATTCGCCATCTATTTAGGAATAACCTGTAACTTTTATCTCTTGCATATTAGGGTAGTAAAATCTAAAACATGGTTTAAGTAACAGTTCCTGAAAATGTCATCTTTTTGGCGTGAAGGGAAAAGAAATAGCTGAAAATTCAAGACGAAAAACAGTTTTTTGTGAATAACTCAGAAAATATCCACTTTAGGGCAAGGGTGTGATGCATACACTCACATTATTTTTTAACGTAGATTCAATATCTGCCATAAAAAAATGGGGTTCTAATTTGGAAAAATTGATTTTTCACGATTTTGTCATCCCTAACTTTGAAAGCGATTTTTTCACCCCCTGTATCATGAATCGCGATTTCGATTTTTAAAGTGGATACATCAATCTTACATCTTGGAAAATCCCAAAAATGAAAATTTTCCATCCAAAAACCTCGAAGTTATTCTTGTTTCAGCGGAGCTCTATTTTCGATTTTTTTTTTCGAATTTTCCCGCTCAGAGAGAATTTTCCAACCAAAACTGAAAAATGTTACATCAAAATAAATTGAAATTTTCTAAGGAATCTATTTCTGCAATAAAAAAAATGGTGTTCTAATTTGAAAAATGAAGTTGACGTCATTTCCGGAAAAACCGGAGGTGCTCATGCCTTGAAAATATTTTAGATTTCATCAGCATCGTGAAATACTTATAAGTGCTGAATTTCATGAAAATACGTTAAGTAGTTTCCAGTATAAATATGGGTGAGGTTCCTCGTGAAAGACCCTGTATATTAAGGTTTTGACTATTTCAATGACATCGATGTTTTTCCAAAGAAAATTATTATCAAGTATTGATTATTCCAATGGTATTTTAGTCCTCTATTCATATAGTAGATGCCTTTAAAAAACACCATTACATATATAAAAGCCTAGAGAAGCACTGACTTGAAGTCGGCAGTTTTTGCGTGCATGTTCACTCTTGGTGATATACTGGATGTAATCTGTATTTTTGGAAATATCTGGAAAATAAAGTTTTGGACGGGTGGGTATATCTAATGAATCATTGGGTGAATTTACCTATTCACGAATTCGACCTTCGAATAAAGACCAAACCTACTCTACAAATATCAAGTTTCTAAGTCGTTGTGTAAACACAATAACTTCCGAAAGAAACTACTCAGAAACTCGATATTTGTAGAGTGGGTTTGCACCTTAATTACGAAGGCCGAGTTCATGAATGGGTGAAATCCACCTAATGATTCCGCAGATATATCCAGTATCATGAGGATATTATGATAAGAAGATCAAAGAATATTGAATATTTGAAACAAAAAGTTTTTTTCAAATTATTCTAATGAAACGATCAACACGAAATTTCACACAATGTTTTTCTTCAACCATTTTCAAACTAGCTGCCAAGTTTCATCATCATTGAATCAGTATTTTTTGAGTTATACCGAAAAAATCAACGATATCGAGAAAAATAGCACGAAATTTCACACATTTTTTTCCCAATATCTCCGAAAATATTATTCGTATCAGATGGAAATTTGATACACTGCTATGAAATATAGAGCTCAAGGTATGAGCAAAATTTCTTCCGAATATGATCGATAGTTTATGAAAATGAAATTTTTTTGGAAAAAAATTCCGAAGACTTTTTCTTCAATGAGTGATCATACGATTCCAACGAAATTTCGTGGAAAATGGAACTTAATTTTGCTTCAACTGAGTGCCAAGTTTCAATCTAACCGCTTCAGTAGTTCCCGAAATATCAGAAATCAAATGGCCATAACTCCGATTTGGCCGATTCTGCCCATTAACGAACTTAACCTTCACATTTTGAAATGCCACAAACCCAGAAAATTTCAAGAAATCTTCTGTACGCCCGTAATCGTGCGTAGGGCTGGCCGACTGGACAGAATCGATTTTGATACCGGATTCGTCATCAGTGAGTTCAACCTAGATATTTGGACAGAACGATAGCACGCTGTTCCCCTAGAACATGCGTGCAAAAATAGGAATATCACGATTGCGTCCCATACATAATTACCAAATCCGTATTTTACCATAAAAACTTAATTGGAAAAAGTATTTCTCTCAGAACAATTGTTACACCTGAAATAATCAAATCTACGCAAGGAGTTACATTCGTCGATATTTTTTTCCGTAATTCGAAAACGAAGTTGTATTTCCATTGAAAACTCATAGTTTACCTTGACATATGAAACAGATCGCCTTCGCATTCATGTATCTACACTGAAAAAGAATTGCATGTCGTGCCAATTTCAAGTGCTCCGTTAAATTTTCGTTCATAAATCTCCACTTGGAAGGACGGACAATAACAGAGTTCTTAAGGTAATCCACCCGATATCTACCTCAATAATTTCGTATAATAGGTAGTCAAGACCATTAAAGTCTCCATATATACGCCACTGGTACGTGTATTCCGCGATGTACAAGCAGACAATGCTTTCTTGAACATGTTTACAAATCAAATAAAAGACCATGTAGCAGAACATATCTCGTGGTATTTTGAACACGATTCGACTCTATCAATACCATATGGTTTATGGTATTTGAATGACCATGGCGTCGGGCAGAAAAGCAAACGACCCTTCAGGTACAAGCCGGGGAATTAGAAACTATAAAAGCCATTTTCCGATAATACAAAGGTATACTACTTATACTCCATTCACTTTAATAAACTATCCCGGTTGGCCATGATTTAGGTCCATTATGTTTTTGTAACTAAAACCAAGGCAGGTTGGCGCTCCTGAAATATCGACTATGTCAAAATAATTCGAGGCGACGTTGCCAATTCCTACTCTCTTTCAATAACAAATAAAAATTCAGCTCCAGCCATAATAAATCATCATCTCGCTTTGATTTGTAATCGAAAGTACATAAAGTAATCTGAAGAAACAAGGACAGAGTATCAGGAAGTGCTATATAGAATTACGCTCATTCCGATAGTAAGTGATATTTTGGAAACAACCATTCATCAGAAGCTATTTCACATCAACGACATAGGTGAGTAAATAACAAAATATTATATTCTATAAGAAAAAATATTTCATTTTTAGCTACACATCTCCTCGATGAGAAAGATTTAGAATGAAAGGGAAACCAAAGAGTGTCTGGTATTACGGTCGGCCCAACGGCCGACTGCGTAAACACAATAACTTCCGAAAAAAACAACTTAGAAACTCGATATTTGTAGAGAAGGTTTGGACCTTAATTACGCGAATTCGTGAATGGGTAAAATCCACCCAATGATTCCGTAGATATACCCAATCAAAATTTTATTTTTCCAATATTTTCGAAAATACAGATCAGATCGAATTGAAATCCAGTACTTCATCGAAAAACAACAGTTCAAAGTTTCATACAGAATTTAATGAGGATGATATGATGAGAAAATCATAGAAATTTTTTTTTTCAAATTGTTTTAATTACACGATTATTACGAAATTTTGCATAAAGTTGTCTTTCAGCATTTCAAAACTAGCTGTGAAGTTTAATCAGGACTGAATCAGTATTTTTCGAGTTATACCGAAAAAATCAACGATATCGAGAAGAAAACCTCGAGATTTCACATATTTTTCCCGATATCTCCAAAATTTATGATCGTATCGAACTGAAATTTGGTACACTGCTGTGAAATAGGAGAGTCAAAGTGTGAATATAATTGTTTTTGGATATGATGAATGGTTTCCGAAAAAAAATTTTTTTGGAAAAAAATTTCGAAAAAATTTTTTTTTTAAATTACTGACAATATGGTCCGGACGAAATTTGGCTCAAAATTGCGCGTCGTTGTACTCCACCTAACTGCCAAGTTTGAATCCAATCGCTACGGTAGTTTCCGAAATCAAAAATAAATAACTTCAAGTGCCTATAACTCCGAAACTATTCGACCGATTTCGCCCATTAACGACCTCAACCGCGGCATTTTGATGCGCAACCTATCCTGCAAGTTTCGAGTTGCTAGCTTGCTTCTGTCGACAGTTATCGTGTCTTCGGCCGGACGGCCGGACGGTCGGCCGGACAGAATCGATTTTGACACCGGATTCGTCAGCAGTGAGTCCAACGTAGTCGATTGAGACCATTTTCGGCTCAATCATCCAAAATTACAGACATTTGGACAAAACGATAGCACGCTGTTCCCCTAGAACATGCGCGCAAAAACCTCAACAATAAACACAAGATGGATGGATGTGACGCGCACTCATGGTCTCAAGCTCAAAAAACTGAACAATTTTTAAAACCATTAACTGAGGGGACACTTACAACAGCAGATGGCAGATCATTCCGTGCATCCAATATTATGTTGGAGAGAAAACACTGAAATTGAGATGTTTCCAAATTTTTCTTTACCAGCTCAAGATCATGTCCCCTGACATGGTTATGGTTTCCCACGAACATGCTCTTCAATCAGTAATGAAAATGACATCTCCTTTCTCAAGCCGTTCTTCAAAGGTTGACAAGCCAAAACACTTCAGTCTATCTTCGTAGCAGGGACGTCGAAAACCAAAAGGGATATGGGTGTTTATGCGTTGAACTAACTCCAACAAGTTCATATAATTTTTCTGTGCAACCCACCAAGCCGGACCAGCATACTCCATTACCGGTAGGACCTACTACATAGAAGTTTAGTGGTTTCAACCTCGCATTTGGTTAAGTTTTTCTGAAATAGCCAAGTGATCTTTCTGGCTTTCACTGATATAGATGCTAAGTGGTCAGAACAGGTTAGATTGTTTGCTACTATGAGACCCAAGTCGGAATGGTGTGAGACCGACTTGACTAGCACTCATTACACTATCCACTTAAGTAGTTCAAGTCCTGCTGCGATGAACCTGGGTTGAGGAGAGGGTTACTATAAATTTAAGCATCACCAGTCTAAAGTAAATAAGTAGATTTGAGCTAGCCTGGAGGATCTGCTTTATTTGAAGTGAATAACATTGGTCTAGGCACAGACCCCTGGGGCAACCCACTTGTTATCTTATTCTCCTCGAAGGAATAGGAGCTTCCAACTGGACGAGAAAAGACCTGATCCAGTTCAGCAAGTTTCTACGAACACCTAAGCGTTCCAACTTTCTCAAAAATCTTTTGTGCGGAACCTTGTCGAATGCACTGGAGAAATTTATGTATATAGCATCAGTGATAATCCTTTTATTCCAGTAACCAGTCCAATCATTCAATATCCTCGGCTTCAACGAAACCCCTCAGAAGCTTAAAGCTTGTGCGAGTTAGGATTCCGGGTGTGTTCTGTGTAGGCTTTGTTACTAATTCGTTGCGCCACGTTAGGAACAGCACTTTTAATTGTTTACCCAACAGCGAATGGTTGGACGGTCCCGTAAAAACCGGAAAAGTTATTTCCCGGCCAAGGGCTTGAACTCCAGACCTCACGATCATGGGGCTTGCGCTCTAACCACTGAGCTACCGCCCCTATATTGTTGGCCAAAGCAGAGCGACCCGGTATGAGGCCGTGTTGTCCATCAAGTAATCCTTTTGAGAAAGGGCATATTACAAAAGTTGGTCGCAAAAACTTATCTCCGAAACTTTCGATAGAGTGGGTAGTAGTCATATAGGACAGTAATTATGAGGGGACAGCGCGTAAACCTTCCCGAACACAAGTGCAACAGAAGTCTTCAACCAATCCCTAAGTGTTGTGGAAGAATCGAGAGAAATTCGAAAATCACAGACATTTGGGCAAAATGATAGCAGGCTATTCCCTAGGACATTCGCGCCATAAAGTCTTGTTGATAACCATATTCTTGGTGATAAAACATATTCAGTCTCACTCAACTCCGAGAATTTTTTTTTCAGCATTCGCTATATCTGCATTTAGCTGGAATACTCATTTTAACGAAATCTAAATGCAGTGAGAAAAACTCTTCAGACTGAAATATTCCATATTTTTTCCGAAAAATTTTTGAGGTGTGAAATTGATCGACAAACTGAAATCCGAAAGGAACAACTTCAGACTTTTTATTTTTAGAGCAGTTGTTGACCTCAATTACGAAGCTCAAATTGGCAAATGGGTAAAATTCACACAATGATTCCGCATATATATATATATATATATATATATATAAATTCGCCAACTATTTCCAAGAATACAAATTCGATCAAATTGGAATCTAGTTGTTACTAGGTTTAAAATAGCCAAATCGCCACCATATGATAAGAAGATCACAAGACCCTTTTTTCAGGAACTGCATCGGGAAAGCTATAAGTCAACTGTCACTGAAATTTTGCATGAACCTTCATAACGTAGTTTTTCTACGAATTTCCACATTTCATATCGATCCAATCTGTATTTTTGCATCGCGAGATCATGTACCAATTGCAGCAACAACTCGAGGAATGGTGAAATTTAGGTCTAGTTCAAGAATACCAGATCGACTTAACCAATGTTTCGTTTGCATCGTATCACTAGATTCATTTCATTCAGTAAACAATGAAATATCTAAATAAAAACACTGAAAATTTGCAGAGGGCTTTGAAGCACTCTAACAAATACTGAATTAATTGGGGATTGATTTTCCTGAATATACCGGCAAATAAATTCCGATAACATTCAAAGGATTTCACCATATCAATATTTCAATATTCTTCATCGCGCTTCAACCAAGTCTACTATAGTATCATTCCCATTAGTTGCTTATTTCGGAAAGAAGGGTGTCTAGAGTCCAATGTCAAGTCATAGCGAAATCTGTTCCTTAGTCTCAGAGATAAACTGAGAATATATTAGGGAGCTAATTAAAATATTCATGTAGACAAAATATCAATTGCCCCTAAAAACCATCGAGACCCCTAGGAATTGAATAATACAAAAACCGTATTTTTTTCTTGACAGATCATGATGTACAAATTGCAGTGTTTTCTCGATAACTTCAAAAATAGTTATACAGCCTACAATCTAAACTTCACATAGTCATAGAATCGAAACTATTCGACTCCCTTTGTTTGTTAACGAGAAGTGTCAGATCCCATTCACTTCATCGAGGCAACTATCCAACATTGTGTACCAATTACTCGTACCACAACATAACAGTTGCAACTACTCTCTAATCCACTTACACTTTCTGCGTCTAACGCACTTTTCGGAAACCACATTTCCTTCGCCGAAAGCTAATGTCAAGCAATGAAATTTTGATCAGTACTTTGAACAATAGAACGTCTGTTAGACGCAGAAAGTGTAAGTGGATTGGAGAGTAGTTGCACACTGTTTTTTTTTTTTTTTTTTTTTTTTTAATAATAATAAGAGAGTTTATTCAGAAAAAAATCTACAAAATAAACTCTATGATACTGTAGAGTTAATTATATTAACTGTGCACAGTACTGAACATAACATTTTTCTTTAAACACGCCGCAAAATGAATAATTTTCTTGTTTTGTACACTCCCAAAAACCTCTGTCGCAGATATGAGCATGCAGATATTGTTTACCATGTCAGTCTACAAAAAACGTCTCAATCCATCCTTCTTCACTGTCACGTCCGGGTAACCGTCAAATTCATTTTCTAAAAGTCATGTCAAAAATCGGGAATTCATTATTGAGTCTGATTTATTGTTTTATGTATTTCCGTTCTATCAAAATTCATTATCCATTTTTTCAATTTTTTTTTGAAAGATCGTTTATTTTTTAGTTCAGTTAAATCTTCGGGCACTAGGAGAAACAGCCTTGGAGCTATATAGGTGCAGCATCTTTGGCCAATTTTTTTTATAGTTCTTGGGCGTTCAAAGTTTCTTTGGCAGCTCTGGTATGATATTGGTGGTCCTTCTTTTTTATGTGAATTTTTCCCTCAAAGATGTTCATAACAATCTTCAGAGCAAACAACTGCCTTACATCGGGTACCCTGGCCAGTTCATAAAGTTGTTTACTAGGGAAAGTTATTATTTTACCATGTATTATTTTGAGAAAATACTTTTGAAGCACATCCAGTCTTCTTTTGTGGCTGTCTAGTACTCCGCCCCAACCGATTACACCATATAATAACTGGGGTTGCACGAGGGCATTGTATAAGATATTTAGGTGTTTAGTACTACTTATGCTATTTTTTATATATTTAAATTTGTACAAAATACCACGCAGTTTTCTTGTTAAATATATCATGTGCTTATCCCATTTCAAGAGTTGGTCAATTTCAATTCCCAAATACTTAACGGAGTCTGCTTTGGGAATAACCAACTCTTCGTTAATATGTATGTCCTCAAGATTTTCAGTTACAGCTTTGCTCGATGTAAATGGTAAGTATTTTGTTTTGCCTAGATTTAAGGTGAGTTTATTTAGCTGTAACCATTTATTTATTTTGTCGAAATCTCTCCTAACCGTATTCCTCAGGTCCGACCATGATTCCTCATCGTACAAAACCACAGTATCATCAGCAAAACCTATGAGTTGCCCCTCACTGCTCATCAACAACAGACCATTTATGTAGATGAGGAAGAGAAGCGGTCCAAGAACCGTGCCCTGAGGTACTCCGTAACTAATCCTTTCTTTTTCACTGAGTTTCTCATTCACCATTACAACTTGTTTTCTGTTTGTAAGATAGCTCTCGATCAAGTCATATATTGGTCCACGAAATCCATAGTCATATATTTTTCCCAATAGTATTTCATGACACACCGTGTCGAATGCCTTCGCAAAATCAATAAATATAGCGAGAGTTGGTTTATTCGTATCCATATTTTCATAAAGTTTTGTTGTTAAAGCTTTTATTGCATCTTCCGTTGAAAGTCCCTGTCGAAAACCATATTGTTTGTTTGATAATATTTTATTTTTTTCCAAAAATCTCATCATCCGCACTTTGATTAATTTCTCAATAATTTTGGCCACATTTGAAATCAAAGTAATTGGTCTATAATTAATCATTTGCGATTTATCCCCACTTTTATGTACTGGTTGCACACTGTTTTCTTATCAGTATTCTATTCACAGTGAACTCAAATAGTATATTTCAACATAGCTTCTCAGTCAGGTTAGTTTAATCTATTGTTTAAACTACTAACCAAAATTTCATTGCTTGACATCAGGTCTGCAGAAAGGAAACGTGGTTTCAGAAACGTGCGTTTGATGCAGAAAGTGTAAGTGGATTAGAGAGTAGTTACACACTGTTTTGTTATCAGGTTCCTATCCACAGTGAACTCAAGTAGTTGATTACTCGTACCACATTTCATTCCTATCGAATCTGTTTTTTTTTCTTAAGATATTAGGATATACAAGTTGCAGCATTTTCGCTCAATGATTTGAAAAAGAGTGATATAATTGAATCGAAATTCAGTTATGACTTTTGAAATATCTACTCGACTTTGCCGAAGTTTCGTTTGCATTGTATCGCCAGTTTTTTTCCACTCAGTATTCAATAGAAAGATTTCGCTGAGATTTTGCAGAAAGCTCCGAAACCGTTATTTTACATGTACTAGATATGATCTGATCGATATTTCTGAAAATACTAGAAAACAACATTCAGAATGACCGTCGGTTTCACAAAACTTTTGATGGCCGATCGACTCGTTGATTAAGGTTCGCATTCGATGGTTGGGTTGAAAATGAACTGAAATCGAGCACAGAATTTTCTGTTCATTGACAATCAAACCCTTGATCAGGCAATCAAAGTTTTGTGAAACCCAACGTACATCTACGGAAACATTGGATGGATTTCACATGATACTATTTCATTATTTGTATCATCGACTCTTCTCTATTAATATCATTGTTTTGGAAATTATTTTATTCAGAGTCATTGGTAGGTCAGGCCACAATCTGCACTATCGTCTCGGAGACATAGTGCGAATATATTAGGAATTGTGTTATTATAGTATGTACCACACATGTAGACAAAATAACAATCAACCCAAAAGACCATTAGGAATCCTTGGAATCGAATAATGCAAACCCAAAATGATTACCTCGCACATAAATCAAGTCATATTCTGACCATATTCTACCAAAGACCAAGCCAAGCGTACAAAACTCTTCAATGAATAACCCACAAGATGATATACGTCCCACCTCCTCAAAGATAGTCATTTTATGCCCTGAACGTCTTATTTTCATGAATGGACACTTTTCAATGAATTCGCACCTTTTCCTGTGTTCCAACCAAAATATTGTGAAGTCATAGAATCGAAACTGTACAACTCCCTCTTTTTGTTAACGAGAAGTGTCAGATCCCATTCACGTCATCGAGGCAATGATCCAAGTTATGAGATTTTGTGCCTAAGGATGAATTGGAACGATTCTTGTGTGAGCTCACCCTAATAAATCATCGAGGTGAATGGATGTTTTGGTTGCGGGTGGCCAGAAGTGTCAGAATCCAATTCTGGCGTTGCTAACTTCATTACGCTTACAACACCTGGCACATATATCACGGACGAAGAGGTGTTTCTTCCGGTCAACGTTTGATCTGATGGACGATTTTTTCATGGTGAGTGGAGGATATTTTTGGTAGCCGGAAAGGAACATGTTGGTAGACACTAAGCATATTTTATGGATATAAGGTTACGTTTTATGGGGAATTATCCCTATTACAATTTATGATTCTATTTTTGGATAACGGATGAATGGTATTACTTTCTGGAAAAGGGCGAGTTCAAAACTATGCGATTTTTTCTGGTTGTCATTTTCAAATTCATATTGGTGTTTATTTCGATATCTTTCGTTTCCTTTGATCGATCGTCTTTAACATGTTGTTTGATAGGTTGTTTGTCAGGCTATCTAGTATGCGAAGAAATTTTAATGAACAATACTATCTGGCAGTTCAATCTTGTCCACAAGCTTGGTTGAAGAAAGATGTCAAACATACCCATTTTTCGTGCGAAATATAAGTTTGTATGGTAGGAAAACTACGATCGCTATCCATATCAATAAAGTTAATTTCACTTTCTCTATACAAGGTCAGTCTTTGAGTTTTACCTTGATTCAAATTAACCATAGATGCTTTCCTTCAAATAAAACTCTTTTATCATATTACATTTTTTTTAGATTCGGCTTAGGTAAAAAGTTTAAGCATTTAATAAGTTCGCAATATGCTTGTACACTCCTGCATTTTGTTCAAAAGTTCAACACAGGTATTCTTACTCATATATCTTTCGTAGAATATCCAATTCATTGCTAGATATTTAATGAAACTTGATCAGGAAGATTTATTCATTCTATTAATTCTCATTATTTGGTACTTATTGCAGTGTTAATATAACAAAATATTTCACTATGCTCGAACATGGAAAAACACTGATATTCCACTTGGTATCCCTGCAATATCCATTCGCTTCCATCATAAGATGTACACAATTTCATTGCCGCCCATCCGCATATTCAAAACTACATAAATACCGTAATTTTCATTCAATTTATTAATGAATTAATTGAAATCACTCAATAAGTGTGAGCACATCGCTCAAACTAAACGAATTCTTTGGGACGTCTGCTTCATAGGCATTGAAACTTACTCTCTATTTCTATGGTTTGATCCCAAATTCAAGGCCTCTACTAGCTTAAGGGCGGATCCAGAAAAATAGTAAAATTTCTCCAATTTTTTTTTCAAAGTTCACATTCAACGTGGAATCTCTCGGAAACGTTTCAGTAGGAATAATACAGGATAATTAAATTGTTTTATGTATTTGAAGATTCTCATAACTACTCGAGATGAGCTCAATCTGCATTTCATGGTAATTTTTTTAAGTTAATGTTCCACACCAGAATCCATTGAATTCGGAAAAATTATGCAAATACCGCGAAACGAAAAGTTTCAACATCCCTTTCTAGCTGAGCCGAATCATTTGATAAAGGAAATCTTTCCTTGAAATAAATGAAAAACAGAAATATCCAACAAGCTAAGTAGACGTTCAAAAGTAGCAATGAAAAAATTTTTCACTGAATTGTATGAAACACTCTGCAATCAAAAGAAGTGGAAAAGATGCATTATGTTGATGGTTTGATATGCCAACTAAGATTCTCTATCTGTGATATGAGTATGTACAGTTCCTTCAGTTAACCCTGTATGAGCTGACATTTCACATTTGATATCGATTAATGAGAAGATTTTGCATTATTTTTGACATTTAATTATGCTCCCAATATCTGATAAAAACTATTAGAAATTAAATGAAATTATTATGTATACAGAAGAGGCCCTTCCGAATTGTGCCATTCAAACTTTTCGTTTCTTGAAAAGAATATTGCCTAAATAACAATAACGAAATAATGTAATGTTAATGTGAATTTCAATTCAATATTTGAAAGTCTTTTTTTAAATACAGTGAAGTGCGAATTTGCGAAATTATTTTTCTGATATCTTGAAATACGAAAGGATTTCAAAACAAGCGCGTAAAAATAATTTTGGCAATTCTCACTTTATTGAATGATGAATGAGTCACACACAGACTTTGAAACGTGATAGTTCACTTCGTTGATTGCTCACATTATTCCGATATTGTTTATGACGCATCATTTTTTCAAGAAAATACCCTTTAGAAAGAGTTTGAATGCCGCAATCCGCAAGGACACCACTATAAATAATTATTCATATTTGTGCGCGCATGTTCTGATGGGGAACAGCGTGATATAGTTTTGACCAAGTGTCTGTAATTTTCAAATTTTAAGCCGGAAATGGTCTCAAACCACAAGGTTGGACTCATTGATGACGAATCCGGTGTCAAAATCAATTCTGTCCGGCCGTCCATAGGAACGATTACGGGCTTACGGACAATCCTGTCGATCTGAAAATTTCAGCATTGATTGCATTTCAGAATGCGAAGGCTAAGTTTGCTTATGGGAGAAATCGGTCTTATAGTTTCGGAGTTATAGCTATTTGAAGTTTTGAGGTTATTTCCCGGATATTTCGAGAACTACTGAAGCGATTGAATTGAACCTTAGCAGTTAGTTGGAATATAACATTTTTTCTCGGAAATCGTTTACTACAGATGTGAAAAAATTCGGGCCTACCTTGAACTTCATATTTCAAAGCATTGTATCAAATTCCCATTCGAAACAGTCATTATTTTCGGAGATATCAGGAAAAAATATGTGAACTTTCATGTTTTTTTTCGCGAATCGTTGTTCTTCTCGGAACAACTCAAAAAATACTGATTCAATCATTATAAACCCTAGTAAACAATTCGGAAACAATGATGGACACTTTTGTGCAAAATTTCGTGATGATCGTGTCATTAGAACGAATTGAAAAATAAATTTAAATTTTATTTTCAAATATTCAATATTCTGTGATCTTCTTATCATATTATTCTCGTTGAATTCTGTATGAACCGTCGAACTGTCATTTTTCGATAAAGTACTGGATTTCAATTCGATCTAGTCTGTATTTTTGGACATATTGGGAACATTTTAAATGGGCATATCTCCGGAATCATTGCGTGGATTTTATCCATCCACGAACTCGGCCTTCCTAGTTGGGGTCCAAACCTTCTCTACAAATATCAAGTTTCTAAGTTAATGCTTTCCGAAGTTATTGTGTTTACGGTCGGCTTAAATGCCGAACGTAAACACAATAACTTCCGAAAAAACAACTTAAAAACTCGATATTTGTAGACTAGGCTTAGGGCTTTATTACGAAGGCGAAATTCGTGAATGGGTAAAATCCGCCCAATGATTCCGTAGATATACCGATTCAAAATATTATTTTGTCAATATTTCCAAAAATACGGATTAGATCTAATCGAAATCCAATGGTTCATCGAAAAAAACCTAGAAAAGCACTGCAGGCAGCAGCTTTTGTTCCAATGTTCAATGTTCAAATTTGTTGCCGAAGCGGTCATCAGTCATCTCCATTGACCATGTGCCCAAAAGCTGCCGTCTTCACGTCAGTGCTTTTCTAGGTTTTTTTTTTCAGAAATTGGGAGAAGAAACCTAAATAAAACCTGGAAAATATTTCACATAAGCTAGGCTAGGCGCCTTGTCTTATCTGACACTAAATTCCTGGCAATGTTCCAACAAACTGAAAACCATTCTGCACAAAACCCGATCGATAAACCTTCATTCAAGACACTGCAGCACCACCGATTCAAAATCTTCCGACACACCGATCCCTGAACGATCTTCCACGGGGAATCGAAGGGATAAATCATACTTCGCTCCCCAAAATTATCCCCTTATGAAGTTACCTAAAAGTTGTTCAAGTGCATCGAGGAAGAATAGAAAACCGAAGCCCACCTAGATCATTTCATGGCACGCCGCGAGGAATGCGGGGAGCGCAGCTCAGAAGAGATGATTAATTGCCGAACTGTTGACAGAGTTGACACTGATGACTTATTACTTTCGCGGGAGCGAGATTGTTAACTCTCACATAACCTTATTGTCCTGCTGAAGTCACGGAAAGCCGGAGGAAGTGTGCAGTTTGAAGTTGAGCACTTGGGACAACTTTGCCGTTGGGGTTTCTCGGGAAACTGTTGGAATTTTCTAGTCTTGAAGAAATTATAGGTTTGTTTTGGTTTCGAGTTCAGAACGGTTCTAGAACGGTTCCGCATGCGCGACTACGATTTTGTGTTTTAATTCATTTCAGAACTGGTTCAGGATTTGAGTAATCCTGTTTTGGTTATTTTCAGAATCGATTCCGAACTGTTCCAGAACTGTGGAAGGAGTTCGGACGTAAGAGTCCGAACTGCTACAGAATGGGATAGTTCGCACAAGCGTAGAATGGCTGTCAACGATTTAAATGGTTAACCTGACTTCTTCGATGTCGTGTTGATTTGGTTTTTGATTGTTGTATTTGTTGAGGAAGTGGTTAACTGTTAAATTTAAACTTTCGTTATTGACCATAATTACTTCGCTAAGACCTCCCAGGATAATCTAATGGATTTTAATTGCATTGTTCACACCTGGAATGTATACTTCTTAAATAAATCTATGAATCCACGAGTCCTCTTCCTCTATTGGATAATAATGTTTCAAATTAATTTTTCTCGGAATAGCCCATCATTGAATTCATTATAATATCTATCAGTAATTTGTTGGTTCATGTCGAAATATAATTGAAGTGCTGAAGAAAATTCAGAAAAATGATTTAAAAAAAAAAATTAAGTGGACGTAAGAATCCCCAAAAATATATATGAGATACGTTCATCATTAAATTCATTATTATATCAATCAGTAATTTGTTGGTTCATTTGGGAACATGAGGAAAATTCAGAAAAACAATTTTTACAACAAGAAAAAATTAAGTGGACGCAAGTATACCTAAAAATTTTTATATATTACATCGTGCGACAAGGACTAACGCATATTTTTTTCAATTGAATCACAGACAATATGTAAGACAGGATAATCATTCCTCTTTTCTGCTATCGCTTTTAGAACTGTCCTAGCATAGTTCTGAGTTTGGGAACAAAAACAAACTTTATAAGATGTTACAGAGAGTGAGTTTCGACAAGGGAGAAGATAACAAAATACAGAATATTCAAATAAACTCAAATTTAGCTTCAAATGCTTGGTCACACGATCGTTACAAAATTTTGCAACAAATTGTTCCTCGGAATCTACAAACTAATTACTGAGTACCATGATTGGATCAGTATCTTCACAGTCATAACGGGAATAACAACGATGCCCATGAAAAAATAAAATGAAATTTGACAGTGTTGAACTGTCAAAATCTAATATAAAGTTTCTGAAAAAAATTTATTTTTACATTTAATAACCATATAATCTGCACGAAATTAAGCAGGCAAATGCCTGTAGTATGCATTGTTTTCGGGAAAAATCCATTTAAAAAATGTATTTCATTTCTGCCAAACGCAGAACTAGAAGTATGTGTAAGTGGCTATAGCAATATTGATTATACGCGCTTGTTTTGGGATTACAGCTTGATATCATTTTGTCCAAATCAACTTGAAAACCTCAGGTGAATTAGGTTATATTATACCATCCAAGAATTCAGTCTTCGTAATAAATGTGCCACTCTACAAATATCAAGTTTCTGAGTCATTTTTTCAAATTTTTATTGTGTTTACGATCGGCCGTTAGGCTGATCGTGAATACAATAACTCCCTAAAAAGTCAAATTCGTGAATGGTGAAATCTGCCCATGATTCCGAATATACCATTCAAATTATTTTTCCATTAACTTCGAAATATAGATTTAAATCTAGTTCATTATCAAAAATTATTGTTTGAAGGTTCCATAAGGACAATATACAGATGTTTCTTCGGTCATCAGGTCTGTTGCTCACTAAGCACTCTTGTTGTATAATGTCGCAATTCAAGAGCGAAATTCCGTAAACGCATGATCGAAATCAATAGCAAAAAAACACTTTATTCGAACCTAAAGCCAGTATCTGAGACGATTTTTTCTGAGGTTATCATGATTACATGCAGCTGGACATGTTAGACTTCCACAAATTGTACGCCAGCGACTCCAACGTAATTTCTTTCCCAATTTGAAAACATTCCATTGTCGAAATTATCCAGGTAGGTAGTAAGTAGACATCATCAGATAAAAATAATTTCATAACAAAACGCCCTAGGATCTTCCCTAGTTCCCTGAACATATCAAACTCAAACAAAAGCCATAACTACACGTGTAAATATATGTATTATTTTCCCAACGAGAGATACTTCTCGTAATCGATTTCTTTGTTGCCGTTGATACAAAAGACGAAATTCGGTTGTTTTCCTTACAGATTAGGGCCAGTCCTTCACAGGTGGTCCCTTTTGAAATTCAAAAAATCATTCACCAATTCGACACTGTCGTTATTCTACGCCCCAGATAGGCCGTATCTATGGTCTACATTTATATCTTCGAGCTATTATCCTGACGTTGCGTTCCTGGACATTATTTATCTTCGACATCTCCAGAATGCTACTTGAGATATGTGGTGAAAACGTGAGATGAATGCGCTTTTGTAGGGTGGAAAGATTAATAATTTTTAAGTTGTATGGAGCTGTGACAGGCCCGGATACGAGTATATTCGGAATCTCATAAAATTCATATTTCACAGGAGAGTTCTTTTATTTTGCATTTTGTTACTCCTCTGGCTTTGAGAGGTCTATTCATGTTGCCTTCTGAAGGGGAGGGTAAAGGAAGGAAGCTGTTGTGATGTTGCTGCAATATATCGAGGATATTATTGTATATAACTCGATAAATTCTTAAGGAGCAGTAAGGGTATAAACAGAACAAGTAAGTCTCGGTCGAGATGGAAGTAGAGGTCGATGTCGACAGCACATAACAAGGAGGTTATCTGCGACGCTTAGGGACGGTATTGGCGAATGAAGATGAGCGCTACTTCCTCTGGTGGCTACAGAGTAACCCGAGGTACAGACATTATCATTGACAAGTAAAAAGAAATGTCAAGAAAATGAGAAAGTTTATGCATTTTCCTTGGCGTTTGTGTGATTTTACAAGTGTTTCTACTGGGAAAAGGCAAACACTAATGTCCTTTCCCATAGATTTCCACAGCTCGGTGAAAAATTTCGAGTTTGGGTGAAAGAAATTTCCTTTAACAAGTCAGGTCTGAAAGTGTTGAAGAATCGATGAAAACCTTGGCAACTTGTAACCCAAAATTGGTAAACCAGCAAACAAGATTTATGGGGGTCTGTTACCTGCATTTTACCGATGATGGTCATTTTTATGGAGGTAAGCACGAATTGATTATGAACTATTAGATCACATTCATGAAGACAATTTTTTTCCAGGCCCCTAATCCAAGCACAGAAGTTGCTTGAGAGGGATGCTATGCCTTACAGAAATCTGTCTGTTGAACTGATCACAATAACAACGTAAATGTTTTAGTGATAGAAACGACAAGTGTCTCGACAAGGAAATATCTGGTGATGAATACTCTTCGCTCAAAGTGCTTCTGCCGATGAAATTAAAGTTATAGAAGGCTTATTTATTACAGCTTTTTCAAGACCAATCATATGAGTGTTGAAAGAATTAATTTGTCAATGCATAATAAATAATGCTCACTGAACAAGTAGCATTAATTTTATGTGAATGTTTTCATTTCATTCAAATATATCGTGTAAATTTAGGCCTCCCTATATAAATAGTAAAGGTGTGAGTATTTGTCTATTATTCCAAGAAGTATGGTTTACAATACTATTTGTTTTTCAACTTTTTGAGCAGTAGATCTAAGAGGGCATAAGATCAATAATCAAGTTGAGCAGGTAAAAAGGTATAAAATTTATTATTTTTGCAAATAACATGCAACATAATATCACATCCATTTCCCTGAACACTTCTAGCTTCCTTGCCTTCAAGATACTCCTAATAATTTGAAATTCATCTCGCCATTTAGAGTTGAAATAAGTTGATACTTAAATACTTCTAACAGTAATTGTAGCATTGCTACTCTGATTTAAAATAGATGATACATAACTGTTTCATAATAATAAAATATGTACTCTCAGAATCACTTCTGTTAACTGGAAAATCTTTGAAGAAATTGTAAAATCGAATTTTAATCCATCAAATATACAAGCAAACATTTGAATACCTAGCTCCTATCCCTCTACCTAAGGTTCTTAAACTGGTCACCGTAGCGCTGCAATCTTAAATTCAGACGTCAATTATAAATATCCGCAGAAAATATGTTAAACTTCAGCCGACAGTTAAACTTTTGCTCAGAAATCTAGGAATTATAAAAGTCTCATCTCTACCATAGACGAGATAACAATGATGATTCCTATGAAAACGGAAAAGGAAATAAATAAAACTTCTGTGATAAATCTAACCACCAACATCTGGGTTGGAATAGTAGGACTTTGGAAAAATATTCCCTACAAAACTTGATCGGAATAAACCAATTCTTTATTGACAAATATTCTCACTATGTATAAGGAGCTTAATTGATTGTGGTTTCCATTAAAATCGAAAGTAAATTACTGATTTGAGGGAGCGTTGCAATGATCCATTTTGATATAGAAGGGGATATTTAGGTATTTATTTGGTCACATAAGTGAAAAAACTACTTTCACTAATGAATGTATTGGAAATAATAGCATAAAATAAAAACTTTGACAATAATGAGATAAATTCAATTCAAGAGTTATTGTAGAATTACAATAACATTTGTCCAAATCGAATTAGGTACAGAATTTTTTTCACTTCACTCTACACCAACCAGCTGGTACTTTCAACGGACACTGGAGGGGGTAATCTAAACACTAAATTTGCAAAAATTGTCATTGAATTCGAAAATATGGTAATGTTTTATGTGGCTCCTGGACATCGAGCCATGATATCTAGAATTTATAGATGGCTATCAGCTACAGTTTAGACATTATTACAAGAAAAGTATCCTTTTCAATTGCCATGATTATCTCCTTCATCTTGAAAACTATATAACCTGTATAAATTATTTTGCTTTATTACAAGTTCACAACTATTATCTGTTATATTGGGAACGGAAAAGAATAAATGCCACTGGTTTTTTATCTTCATCGTATAATAGTAGAACAGAAAGTGTAGCTGAAATTTTCATTCTTATCCGAGTGAAGTCTATAGCAGGCATTTTAATGTAAATAGATAAGTACGCAATATCCAAGGGACAGTATAGTTGATTTGTGAATACCCCCAAAATCTTCAGCAACTATCAAGAAAGAACAAGATGCATAAAATCTGCGTGTAATCAACACATTCGCATCACTGGCGTCAGAGCATGATTTCTATGAATATGTGTTCCATTAGAGGCGTACAGAAGAGTCTCCAGGTCAGCGAAATCGGTTTTTCGATTCCGTTTCTCCCCATAAGTTCAAATGGTCCAGCCAATTTCTAAATATCCCTCCTCAACGGAGATGTTCAACAATATTCACCTGATTTCAATAAAATTCTGCACACACCTTGAGATCAATATTTGTCAACAGTGTACGAAATATTCGTTTGATCCGGTTCTAATTTCTGGAGATATTAGGATAAAATATGTCGAATTTGATTATAGTTTATTATTTGATCAAATCAAATAATGAACCTTAGTGATCGACTAAAAAAAAATTATCCCCCCTGAAAATTATACAGTTTACATTTTTAAGTATGTAGATTTTAATGAATTAAAAAAAATCGCCCGTCCGCAGTCCGTTGTCCGGGGCTTTTCCCTGAAAGTACTTAATGGAAATCCGTGAAACTTAGCAGAAAAACCGTGTGTTGCTCGAGATTGATCCTTCAAACTTTTCAACAGGATCGGTTTAGCCTAAAGGCACAAAACTGGGGGTAGGAGGGAAAAAATTAATTGTCGAACACTTACCACCGAATTTTCATGAAACTCAACGTTGATTACTGTTGCATAACTCAATCTGAAAATTTTCACCCGGAAGATTTTCGACTAGTGGTCCCTGAGTTAAAAAAGAAAAACGCGCCTTTTACTCTACCTCTTCGGTGGTGTTGAAAAGAGTGAAATTATTGAAGAGGTGTGTAAAGTCTCTTCTCATTCAAAATTTTATTTTAAGTCATGCTACTGAATTAGCGTTCTGCATATGGAAATGTTATTCAATTATACAAGAGTAAATATTGAAGTTTCAATGTTTCACATGAATTTTTTCATGGAATTGGGTTTTGTGTTGTGGAAAATCTATAAGTTATAAATAATATATAAGTTTTATTTAAGGTATCAAAGGTACTGGGTTATTAAACTAGGAAAATAATAAACCCTTATGTAAAATTAGCAGCTTTTTACGGAATAATTCAGGAAATACCTATCCGATCATATTGAAACTTGGGGAACTAGTTGGCATATGCTTATTTTCGGGAAGAATCTCATGACGATCGTTTCATCAAGACAATTCATTATTTCCAAATACGACGCCTAGTCGAAAACCCTCTTAGTTTCTGAAACTGTATGAAAAATATGAAATCAAACTTTACACTGGTACCAATTATGGTAATGGTTCAAATTATTCTTGCAGCTTGTACTTTCTACCTGAGAAGGAAATGAATTTCTGAAAAAAATGTGAGTGGAGATACACCCCATATTCCAAGAGGAATTCAGTTCGTTATAGTATTCACGGAATACCCTGATGCATATGCTGCAAAAACCATTGTGGAAACATTGAAATCTTCACTTCTTGATCAACAAGCAAGTCCAAAAAATTCAAATTCAAGTCATCTACATGATGTTAACACAATTTTCATATCATCTCTACAATTCTCTTCCTAGAAAATATCAGATGTCAAAGGAGCCTCTTCACTTTGTGCTTTGTGGGAAACCTAAAGACCACAGACATGGACAAAAAATACCGCCGGAGTGGGCCGACCAAGACTTCTATCTAAATGACATCTCGTAGATGTTTTGCATACGACATCTAGTACCACAGTGTAATAATAACTGTTCTACATAATAATACGGATTGTTGGGGATCTATTACTACTGTCCACGTCCACTGGGACCAGATACATCTTGAGAGACGCACACATGTCGTTTAGATATGCGTCTAATAGAGGGCAATTGTACGTTTTGTGTTGGTGGTCTTGTTTTATAGCCTCCTGCTACTAGTTGTACGTGATGGTACTTCGAGAATTTCGTAATAATAGAGGCGATACTGGTTGTTCGTCTGGTATGTCATGGAGAAGGTAGTTGGTGTGTAATTAGTTCGCAAGTCCTTAATTAGGTAGTAGCAAGTTTGTCGTCAGAGGTGGCATTTGTAGATTTAAAAAATTAAATAGAATCTTTGGAATTCACTGAAGGGGGGTAGCGTTTTATTCGTTATAATGAGCATTGGAATACTTCAAGAAACTGTAATGCCTGGCCGAATGGAAACATATATTGTGTTTAGTTATACAGGGTCTCCTGTAAAGTCAAACGAAAAGGAAATGTTGTACCTGTACCTGATGAAATGAAATCTTTCATATAAAAGCCTAACCTTTATCACAATATCAGTTCTTCATAAGAACATAGAATTTTGACCAATTCAGTTGTTGTCATCTCTGCGCCGTTAGTATGATTTTCGTTTTTCTTTTCCTGTCTTCCATTGAAATAGTGCCAAATTTTCTCGAAAAGAAAACCTGAACATTTTAAAGGGGGTATATTAAATAAGGACTTATAGTAGCAAATTATTTCCTTCATAGAGTCCCTTGCAGTAGAAAAATATGATGGGCCATTGATGCAAATGAAATCTGCAAATTGTCTATTTCATGATTACCTACTACAATTTGGTATGAAAGAAATCATACTGGACTGAAAAACGAGATTTGGTTGTTTCTATGAAAAAGTCTAGAATAGCATTGACATATGGTCCTAAGGACACTTTCAAAATCGAAGCCTTATAGCGGCCACCCACTGCAGTATTGACCTGTCCCACTTCGTTATTTTGAGTCGGTTTTGCAATTTTCGAATAATATGATCCTCAAAAAATTCTGCGCTACTCTTCAAAATTTCATCGCCCAATCAGATACTGAATTACAATTCGATCTTGTCATTAATTTTGGAAATATTGGGAAAATGTTTGGATTTTGGAAAGACGTGATATGCAGGTGGATTTTGCCTATTCACGAATGGTAATTATATCGAAAACCCGCATTGAAAATATCGAGAAATATCGAGGATAGGCCGTTCTGTCGATCATAAGTTTTTCTGGACCTTGATAATGAATGTTATAGTTACTTAAAATACAGATCCGATCGAATAAATATCTACTTAGAAGGAACTGGGTTATAGAATGAAAACTTGAAGGTTCATGCCGAATTTCGTCAGAATCGTTCGATAAGAAGATTGAATGCCGTTATTCTTCAACCAAGTTATAATGCAGTTTATTTCGATTTGATCTGTATTTTTGAAAATATTTGGAAAATGAAATGTCAAATATGGTTATGTATATCTGAGGAATATATTAACTGAACTCTGAATCTGTACTTCTTGATCGAGACACCATATTCTTCAAAATAAACATCTTACAGATGGTCCACGATTGGGCTCGATTGCTGAAGCCAACAGAACTTATGTATTTAATTTAAGCTTCAGAAAAACACAGATACTATGAAGTGTTACAAATTCTGAAAAAATATTTCAATTCTCATTCAGAATTAATGAAAAAGAAAGATAGAAGTCATTTCGTGATGCTGGTGATATACTATATAGGGTGAGTACATTAATTTTAACCGATTCCTCTCATCAAATCAAACACTTTTTTCATTTGCCATTTTTTCGGATTCGGCTGTTTAAATTTCCGAAAAAATCATTTTTTCTTCTTTAGCTTTGATATGGTTACTTCAAATGGGGTGAATTTTGGTGTGAAGTTTTCTATAAATATGACACAAATTCTCCAGTAATTACTCAAATCCTACTTCGAACAGGTTCCTAGTTAAAGACTTAACGATTCATAAAACTATAAGAAATTAGCATAAAGAGTGCAGGTAAAGTTTATCTTATTTCGTAATGAAAATCTTCAGTCATTTTAGAATACTGAATTATTCCTTATAATTTCTCCTTAAACCCACTGTCTGGAGATATTCAACGTTGAATGTTATAAAATCTTTATGGATCCGTCCATGAGCTAGTAGAATATTTATCTATTTCGCATGGAACTAATGTACTTATATTAGATCTATGCTATTTAGTGATCAGACCACAGACATGGGTCCCTATTCTTGAAATGGGGAATGGAGAAAATAGGCCTGTCGACGCTGTTGCCAAGGGAACGCCGTGCATTTTTGATGGAACGATAGAGAATGTTCATTCCATCACATTCAAGAATAGAGTCCCTAGAGGTTAGGTCTTCATTTCTATGAACTAGACTTTCCATTGAATTCATATAATGTGTTTAGGTTAGTCGAGTGATTTCATATAATCCATGTATAAATTCGATGAAAACAAGAATAATTTGTAGTTTTCAAAATGAGAATGGCAGGCATGGAACTTTGTATAATTTTATAGTGGAATTAAATTTAATATCGCAATGATATCAAGTCGAAAATCACTGTGTCGATAGTCTAGTGTGGTAAATGTCCATAATGAGTTTTTCAATCATGTTTTTTTGAATTTTGAACATTGGTATTCCTGCACTTTCTTAGCACATTGAGATATTTGAATTTGATATTCATTGGTTGAAATTAATGTACAACTTAGAGACTCACCCTGTATATTTGGTATTAGTATGTATGGTTCTTCTTGAGACCGTCTGTATTTCGAGGGTGACTGTGGAAAACTCCATATCAACTGAGGTTCTAGACTTTTTCCTTCAGGCGAGAGCCTCTCCAACAATATCTCCAAAATTAAATATATTCGCCAAAGCTTTGTCAAAATTTGGTGAATTCAAATGAAATTTCATACATAGATGCTCTTGAGGAAACGAATCGTCTGGTTATGAAAAAAACTGACTGTATCTAATCAGTGGGGGAGATAATATCTTCTGACTTTAAGTGAAAAAAAAAAATTATAACCAAGATAATGAACTCCTCAATCATTTTCGAACGAAAAAATACCTAAAGTTAAAAGTGTTACGGAGCATCATTGTTGAGAGAAAACAATTTCATGATGATATGCTTTCTAACTGAGCAACAGAGCACAGTTCTTGGCTCAGTTGAAATATATATCATTACAAAGTGTCAGTGTCAGTATGATGCTCCAAAACGCTTTCAACCAAGGGTACCGTTTTTTCAAAAATTTATTTCTTCAATGAAAATATCCATAGTATCACTTACTTAAAAATAAGTAAGATCGTTCCCTATTATATCCGCCACTGGTTCAATTCAGTCATTTCTAAACCAAAGAAGTCAGTGCCTTCGGAAACCTAAATGTAATAAATTTCATTTCAATCGGTCGAATTTTGACAAAGCTATGGCAGATTCATCGTATTTTGAAGATAATGTTGAGACTCTAGCTCCCTTGGGGTTCATTTCAAGTTTTCTCCATATTGCGATCTCTAGAATCATCCTCGAAATATATGACCATTAAATCCGGACACCCTTTATATTATGTTGAAGTTTAACTTCAAACATTTCTTTAACTTAAATTCAGGAACACCATTTTTCCCCTCCCTCCTAATATTCAATTCTGAAGACTGCTGTTATTTAATTTTTTCAAGCCATCACTTCTCCATGCAGAATATATGCATACAAAATTCTCTTTTTTACGACTATCCTCAAGTCCACACCCTGTAGAACAGATTCCTCTGACCACCCGAGCAAACAATCCAACGGAATAATGACATTAAACAATATATTAAGATTTAACAAGTTTCATTAATATTTATGATATGTAAATTGGAGAATAAATCAAAACCAACTATTTCTGATATCGTATAATATCAATTCTACAAATGATCTATGTATAGGTTTCAGGCAGGTAGCATTATATTCAAATCTCTCGTTCTTATTCCGGCTAGATTTATTATGACCACATCAGACAGTTCTCTGGTTGTTACTCGGATGTCTGTTGTTAGAGACGTCTATAAAAATTACAGAACATTTGTTCAGGATTTCTTGGTATATTGCGTGGTGTGAAAACTACGCTGGATAGGTCTGATGAAACTGTGTAAAGAACTCGGGGAGCTTATTAGATATTCAAAAATTCAAAGTGAATCGAACTACAAGAATAATTTCCTAGCAATACTTATGGTAAAGGATGCTCAACTTAAGTAACTAAGATAATAAGTAAGTTTCTTTATATCGATGGACTATACATAAAGTATCATGAAGATAGAGTCAATAAAACAGTACATACATAAAGATATTTAACAACGGCCAACCGTAAATACAATAACTTTCAAAAGAAACAACTTGGAATCTCGATATTTGTAGAGTAGGTTTAGGGCTTAATTACGAAGGTAGAATTTTTGAATGGGTAAAATCAGCCCAATGATTCCTTAGATATACCCATTCAAAATTTTATTTCTCCAATATTTCCGAAAATGCAGATTAGATCCAGAAATCTAGAAAAGCACTGACGTTAAGTCTGCAGCTTCTACTCGCATCTTCAAAGGATATCACCAAAAGTGTACATGCACGCAAAAGCTATTCACTCCACGTCAGTATTTTTCTAGGTTTTTCAGTAGAGTATTTCATTTTGATATCACGGTTTCCAAGTCATGTCAATCAAAATATCCTGAAAAAACACTGACCTTAAGTCATGCATCATATACATATATACATGCTCAAAAGCGTGGCCGAAAAACTATTTTTGAAATTTTTTTCCAAATTGTCATGATGATAATATCACTAACGAACTAGTTCCCAAGTTTTATCATAATTGAACCAGAGTTTTGCGAGTTGTTCGAGAAGAGCGATGATACCGAGATATAGAAAAATTTTACATATTTTTCTCGCAATATCCCGAAAACTCAATCTGAACTAGGAATCTGTTTTTTTTTAATTTACTAACAGAATTATTTTCTCAAAATTAACTGACACCACGATCCCCACTAAATTCTGCAATAAGTTGCAAGTCCTTATATGCTCCAAGTAACTGCCAAGTTTCATTCTAATTGCTACTGTAGTTCTCGAGATATCTTGAAAATAACCTCAAACTTTCAAATGGCTATAACTCCGAAATCGTTCAACCGATTTTGCCCATTAAATTACTCAACCTCCACATTTTATAATGCAACAAACCCTGAATTTTCAAATCGATAGATGTCTCTGTACGCCCGTAATCGTGTGCACGGACGGCCGGACAGAATCGATTTTGACACCGGATTCGTCATCAGTGAGCCCAACCTAGTCTTTTGAGAACATTTTCGGCTCAAAATCTAAAAATCACAGACATTTGAACAACACGATAGCACATGCTCGCACACTCGCACCCTCAGGCAAAACAAAAGCAAGCTGTTCCTAAGAAGTGCGTGCAAAAAGTGAATGAATTCTGAAACACTTTGAATAGTCGTGATAAAAAAAAATCGATAGAAAGCGTGTTCGTTCCGATTTAATTTTACATCACAAGAGTATTTCGATATATTCTTCTCATGCTGAATATGATAAGGTAGAATAAGGAAGGAACTCATGACAAATTCTATTGTTTATGATAGGTTCCAGTTTCATTAGTTAAGTAACATTTTATATCTTTCATCTAAGGTGTGGGCTATTAGAGGAAAAAATGTATGAATTATATCTCGTGTGAATTTCAACTACCATCACAAAGTTTCTTAATTTTCTGAGAAGGTTCCTCAGAGCCGGATCTAGGACGTGGCGAGGGAGGCATTTGCCACGGGCGCCAAACGACTAGGGGCGCAAAATTATGATTTTTTTCTTCTTGAAATGATGTTTTTTCACTTCAAACTTCATTCATATTTTAGAGCGGTGCTATAGTGCATGCACCTGTTGTACAATATGCGGCGACAAGTAGTTACCAATGAATTAACAGATGAATTTACACTTGTCGGTCGCCCTACGATTCCCGATCGCGTCCAGATGTTTGTTATTCGAACACTGAAAGACCTCGATTAGCGGCAAGTTCAGAGGGAGTTTAATGGTTTGAGCTAGCGGCTGTAGCGCTCCGTCTAGGGTCGGGTTCTTGACGGCATGACAAAGAGATTCAGATCGTCCACATTATTCGCCGAATCGTTCATCACACCGGCTTTGATAAGGGTAATATATTTCGAAAACGTTTACGACCGATAGGCTTGATGAAATCACCCCAGTCTTATTAATACTACTTTTTTTCTCGCATGTGGGGTACTCCCATGCAGCGGCGCAGTTGATGGCATCAATAAGAAAGATAGATATCAGGAACTTATCGTTATATTTTAAATTATGTGCAATACCGCAAATAACGTGATCGTGCAAGCGGACCGGGAAATTATTCGTGCTTAAAAATTTCAATCAGGTAAGTTTGAATAATTCAATTTTGAGTTGAGGATTTTTGCGCGCTCGGTCAAATTATGCAGATGCATCGTTCAACTGAGTCCCGATGGAGCAGAAAGAACGCTGCCTTGAACCATAAAACTCCTTGTGATTTATGGTGCGATGCTCCATCAAGACTAGGTTTTCACCTCGAACGATGCATTTGAATGTATCATTCGAGGCTGAGCTCGAGTACCGTCCACACTATTCGCCGAATCGTTTGTTAAATTTTATTGCATTCGCTGTTCGGATAACACTCATCTGAACCCGGCTTAAGTCGTCAAAATGAGCCGAACGGTTTCGCAGTTATGGATGTCTGCGTCTAAAATTTTTAGGTTATTTACCCAATCCTTTGAATAAAGAACAACAGGAAGGAGCATAACACTTTTCTACTTCGTATAAAAGTGGGACATAGGCGCCCATATTGAACCTCCATTTATGACTCATGTTAGTTAGTTTCTCCAGACAAAGAAGTCTCGGAATAAATTGTTCTCTCTTCAAAGTGAGAGGAAAGTCGGCCATATGCAACATCCATCCCGGACCCACTTTGTGAGGCAGTATGCCCCTTCCTTATGTTCTTTATTTAGAGACCCAATCACTCAAAAACTACTCATGCGATTAGATCAGTATTGGGTCGTAAATTCCGACGGCAACCCTGTGCAAAATTTTGTGTGGATTTTTCTATTGGAGAATGAAAAAATTTTCAGAGATTATAAAAATTCATACTTCGTAAACTGTTCGATAGATTTCACTTTAGCTAGATCGGATATTTATATTCGGAGAGAATTGCATGAAAATATGTGATATGTCGTTGCCATTTCCATTATAAGAAAGAAGTGTTGACCCGATAGCGGAGAAAATTTAATAATAGGTTGTAAAATGCTAGCATGCTAACCAGTGCAATCATTGCCTATTTCATAAAAGAACTTGGTTCTTAATTGGAATACGTCAACCTACGAATGTTCGCAAATTTCTTGAAGATAATTACAGTGAAATAGGTATAAAATATATAAGAATGAGTTTTCGGCTTGAGGCCTTCGTTATTGATAAACTAATTTACTTGACAGGGTTGAAGGTCAGGTTGTTGAAACAAAACCACCTCTCAGACCATTGCCGACATGTTTCGATTTTATTCTAAAATCTTCTTCAGGGCTCTAAAATGAATTGCAAGATTTGTCTTTTAACACTTATATACAATGCTGTAATGTGCAATGGGACAACACGTTTTGAAACTAAATGAATAAATAATAACATAAATATCAGTTTACTACAATGCAAAAAACAAACTTTGAATAGAACAGTGAGAGAAACATTAAATATAATTCAGCTCAGTATACAAGTACTTGATCCAAGATTAAAAGAGGGAAAACAATTACTTATCTTTTTGTGGTTTTAACGTCAGAATCATGAAAGAAATGAAATAAACAATAAAACTTGAACACCATCAAACGAGAAGTTAGCAATAGATTGACAAATCGGGAACAGACTGTTCCTATCATAAATAAATATGTTATGAGTATTAATGAATACTGTTTTGATCTACACAAATGACATTGACATTCAATTTGAAGAATTCGTTCAAGATATTTCTTCTTTTATTTCATTGATGAGATTGAAATAGGCCGTATTCAAACATTCGATTCTGTTCTTTGGTTAAAGGAATTTTTATCTTGTTTTATAGAAATCATCTCATGTAGTAAACGTTTCTTCGCAATGATTTGGCGTCCAAATATTTGTATTGCATCGATGTTAAAATCAAAGAATGAAGTGCATTTGATACATGCTCTGCTAGAGCGGTGATATTTTCATTTATCTTTTTTAGAGGGTTGAGTATGTTGGGGGAATCTCACTCGTGTTCGAAGATTCTGTCCTTGCAATACCGACCTGTTTACCCTATATATGTAGACTGACAATCACTCAACAATTCCTCTGGAGTTGTGTCCTTTTTTTTTGTGAAAAGCTTGCTGTTAGTGTTGTTAAATCGAAAAGCTATGTCAACACCAAGTGATAAAATAGTTTCTCTTATCTGCTCAGATAAAATATATATTTGTTCAAAAAATGTCTGAAGAATATCGTCAGGATTATATGATCAGAAGATC
Organism: Myrrha octodecimguttata; assembly: GCA_958510865.1. Lineage (NCBI taxonomy): Eukaryota > Metazoa > Arthropoda > Insecta > Coleoptera > Coccinellidae > Myrrha > Myrrha octodecimguttata. Next base: position 36,049,566 of record OY294056.1, read on the forward strand.
ACAAAATCTAATTATAACGAAGTGGAGTAGCATAAGGCGGGGTAAATAAATGAATACATGACCACTCTGGGTAATAATTTAAACAATGGCGTTCTGTCTTCTCGTCAGCGCATTTGTGAAATTTTTTCTTGATATCACCAGATCGAGGTATTCCTGAAAACATTTTTCTGAAATACCAGTTAGATTTCACAGGGTTAGGACTCAAATGACTACAACTATTTTCAAAACAAAGTCCACGTTTCGTAGATATATTTCGACTTTTTCAAGACTAAAACACAAGCAATGAATAAGATGAATGGAAATTTCCTCACAAACAGATATCATTGTGTCTTACCTAGTTTTTTGAACATTTGCCTACATCTAACATTGATTCGGGCATAATATTTATGTGGAGACCACTTTGTCAATAATTCATATGGACTACTTTCAACGATATTTCAACTGTTTGAAAAGTGATATTAAATGATTATATAAGGTTGTTTCAATCCCTGAGTATCACTTCTATTATTCACGGTACTATTCAAGAAAAATTTTTTTGAACCAATTCCTTTCCACGTCCAAGATACCTAGTCATTCCATCAAAACCGAATTGGTGTCCCATATTGAAGGAATGCGAAGCCAGAGTTTTTGATGGAATGACTATCGTGGATGTGTAAAGAAATTGGTTCAAAAGAAATTTAAGTGAGATGATTCATATCAATTTAAATAATGATAAAGTGAATAATAGAAGTGATACTCAGGGATTGAACCAATCTCATAATAATTTAATATCACTTTGCAAACAGTTTAAATATCGTTGAAAGTTGTCCCTAAAAATTATTGTATGTTATCTCGTTTGTGTCGTGATTGAATGTTGTCTATGTTCGTCGCATATGTATGGCCTGTTTCTTTCATGGTATTCCTTATTACGTCTGCTTATATTTGTCATTTATATCTGAGAAATTATTTCAATTTTTGACAATTTTATTTTCATGAGACAAAGTGATCTCCACATACATATTATGCCCGAATCAATGTTAGATGTAGACAACTGTTAAAAAACCTAGGTAGGACACAATGATTTCTGTTTATGAGGAGAGTTCCATTCATCTTATTTATTGCTTGTGTTTTAGTCTTGAGAATGTCGAAATATATCGACGAAACGTCGACTTTGTTTTGAAAATAGTTGTGTGTGAATCTACCTGATATCATTATGAAAGGACGTGAAACACAAACTAATTTCTCTGAAATATTATGTATGAGAGCCATGGAATAGGCAATATGTTGAACTCGAACTACCATATTTCACCATACAGCTCAATTCCCCTGAAATCGACCAGCTTCATCTCGGATCATAAAAACATCCTTTCTTCCTGTAATTCACGGTCTAGATTTTCCAATAAAACCCCTCGTCCGAAATCAAAGCGGCTTACGATTGCACTTCCCCAGTCCAATATTCTCATGGAATCGTGCAGAAATGAAATACACAAACGCGTCAAATATGTTTCATCCCTGTCCATTGTGTAAAGCTACAATATTGTCGACTTTTTGATCCGATTTGTCAGATTGTCCTGTGGGTGGGTCGGGCTCTGATCCTTTTTCTATAACGTTCAGAGTGGACCGAATGTAAGTTCGATACAACCCTCGAAAAAAATCACGGTTGTCAGTTTGGTCCGCTGTATTCTTTCTAACGTCCACATTCGTCCAAACAAGGGCATACGAGTTATGAGTTCACGTGTAGGGCGATATACGTCTGGTCTATCATACAGTGGCAATATAATCCTCTTCTGCTCGAACTTCAACTTCAGTAATGACAAAAATAACACATGTGTCCTGCCTATAAGGGCGTCTTACTGTCACGGTAACAATTGCTTTTCTGTTGCCTGGAAAAGGCCCGTTGTAGCACCCTTAATCGCATTATTGGGGATTATAATTCTGTCCGTTAAGTCGGGTGTTAATTATCGTTTGAAAAAAAGATGGATTTCTGGTGGTACCGAAGGGTGTGAGAATCAATATGTTTACGTTTTCGGTTTAATCTTGTTTACTAAATAGCCGGAGAAGCGGCGGTTTTGTTAGGCTGTCAAAGGATTACTTTTGTTATAGTTTGTTCGGGATTTGTAGGTACGAAATTTGGATTCTTTCACGTAGCACCTTAGAAATGAGAATTCTTTATTGGTGCATTCATGTGAGCACTTATGGCGAAGAATAGAATCTTCAGTTGGTGGTAGGTGCAATTAATACATTGCTTCAGTGAATAAGTCATCAGTATCACGAAATTCACAATCTGTTTTAATCAAAAATAAAAGATAGGTCTTTTGCATGTATCTATCTTTTTGCGCGATCGTTCTGGGGAACAGCTCGTTATCATTTCGTCACGATGTCTAAAATTTTCGAATTTCGAGCTGAAAATGGTCTTGAATTGGGTTCAATTCCCTGGAAAAGAATCCGTGGTCGAATTCAATTTTGTCCGTCCTTTTGTGCTCCAACTTTAGAAGGAAAAGATTTTGCGACTTAAAATTGTCATTTTAGGTTCGGAGTCCAAATATCTCGGTTAAGTTTGTTAATAGGTGGAATCGATTGGATAGTTTCGGAGGTGAATTCCTCGATATCTAGTGAAGTATCGACTCAATCAAATTGAAACTTCGTGGATAGTTTTGGAATACCAGGGTGCAACTAAGAGCAAAATGTCGTGTGTGTCCAGTTGTTAAAAATTAAAAAAAAAATTATTCGAAAACTTTCAAAATTTTTGATGAAAAATTTTTTCCTCTGAAAATATTGATTAGATTTCAATGGAATTTGGCACAAACCTTAGAGGCAATATTTAACAACATTGTTCCCAATTTCAATTCGATCCGATATTCACTTTCGGAGGTATAACGAAAAAAATTGTGCCAAGTTTCGTTATCTGGAATTTTAACGGTATTTCCACAATATCTCAAGAAGTACAAATGCAATCAGATTGAAACTCCGTAATCAGGTAGAGATTAACACCACGCAACTAGGTGCAAAATTTCGTGTTGGTCTATCCATTTGTTGAGGTGATTTAATTACGCATTCGCGTATTGGTAAAATCATCCAATGATCCCGCATACATATCCATTCGAATTTTCATTATTTCAGTATTTTTTTTGGGTAACTCAGTAAAAAATAACAGTAACGGGGAAATAACCAAGAAATTTGACACATTTTCCCCAATATCTAAATATATAAGGAAGATATGTGATCAAACTGAACTTCGAAATACTGTTGTGAAATGCTGTTTAGGTTTTTGCCAATTTTGTTGAAATCTGATGATTAGTTTCTGGTGAAAAAATTTCCAACAAAAATTTCTGAAATGTTCGAATAATTTTCAGCAATTCTCTACCCTTATATACGATCCTCACGAAATTTTTTTTGAAGTCGTGCTTTGGATTCTTCAACTTACCTACTACATAGTTTAAATCTTATCTCGTCTGTTCCTCTTGAGGTATTAAGGAAATGAACTTCATCTTTTAATATCTCCGAAAAAAATATCGGATCGAACTGAAATTTGAGAAACTGTTTTCGAACATTGACTTCAAGTTTTACCCCAAGTTTCAATCTGATCGCGTCAATAATTATCGAGAAATTGAGGAAATATTCTCAAAATTTAAATAACAACGAAATTTGACATGATATTTTCTGATATCTCCAGAAATGCACATCAGATCAAATTGAAGTGTCACAAACTGTTGTGGAAGATCCGGTTTGTGAGTTTCATCTGGTCAATAAAATCAGAAGGAAATATATTTTTTTCTCGATGAAGATGTAGATAATTTAAAAAAACCATTTTTTCAAGATTTTTTAACGACTGAAGGAAACTTTTTGGTCAGTTGAGCGTTGATATTCTTCAAATTATTACGAAGTTTCGATGTGATCTATTCTGTACTTCTTGAGATATTTAGGAAATAACCTCAAAATTTCGAACAACGCAATTTGACATATTTTTTTTCCATATACCTCCGAAAGTAAATATCCTATCGGAATGAAATTTTAAATATTGTTGTTGAATACTGAGATTGAGGTAGGCGCCTTATTTCGTTGAAATATGATCAACAATTTCCTAAAAAAAGAATTTTCCAACAAAACATTTTTGAATGAACATTTTTCGAAAATTTTCTAACAACTGGATCAATAAGAAATTCTTCAATGAGGTTCACGTTGATATTCTTCAAATAATTACGAAGTTTTGATATGATCACATCTTACCTGCTTGAGGTATTGAGGAAATGACGTCAAAATATCAACAAATAACGAAAATTGAAATATTTTTTTCCATATATCGCCCAAATTGAATATCGGTATCGAAATGAAATTTGAAACACTGTTATTGAACACTACTGATTTGTATGTCTGTGCTAAATTCCGGACGGACAGAATCGAATTCAACCACGGAGTCCTACCTTATCGTTAAGGACCATTTTCGGCTCATAGTTCGAAAATTACAGACACTGTGACGAAATTATAAAGCTAGGTTTCCCTCGACAAGCGCGTAAAAGATTATTTTTTATATATATCCTTACTTCCTAATCACCTATCAGCAAAATATCCGCCTCAAATTCTCGATTTGCCTCCAAATCAATCAAGCTTTCGAAAGGAAAACATCTGCTTCTGCCCTTAAAGAATTCTCCTATCAGCTTCGTAATTTTCCTGATAAATCCACCAGCCCAAAAATAGAAGGACGAACCCAATCCTCCCCCGATAGGCCAGCTGACTGATGGCGGAAACATTAACACTATCAGTGACTAAATAAGGCGATCGCGCTCTATAATGGTCACTTTTCCGGTTTCTGTCATCCATTCCCATTATTTTATTGTAATACCAACGGAGAGCGGTTCTAGTTTACAGTAATTAAATTAGATGGACACCGTCGAGGACATCTGCGAAATGGAATACAGAAGTTAATGGTTTCGTTATCTCGGAGCGGGCCTTATAGGACATAACTCTGGACATATCTTGGCCAGCTCCTGCTCTTTGTTGGGATACTTACCGGATGGTGGTGTCGAAGCTTGTAACGATTTTAATTGGTCTGATTGATGTGGTATCGCCAAGGTGGCGATAATGCTTCCTACCATATTACTGAAGGAGTATTCATAAGATTTAAATTGACAAATTCATTCATGCTGGTCAATAGTTTATAGTTTATAGTTTGGTAAGGGGTTACATTCCACTGCGACCTTAAGATCTATTGTGCCCCCTCGTCGGAGCTGTTTTTCGCATGCGGTACCTACAGCTCGCCCTCCAGCTCTAGAGCTCTGATGAATTCTTATATCTGCGAGGGCTCCTACAATTCTCCTGTCAAAGACATTCCTTGCGCAGGCTTACAATGGCGAGGCATTCTGTGATCCGGTGAACAGGAGTTTCCTCCTCTTCCCCACAGAATCTGCACTCGTCAGTTTCTGCCCATTCTCATCATGTGCTTCCTCAGGTGACAGTGTTCTGTGAGGAAACCAGTGAGGAGGCGTAACTTGTTCTTACTGAGATCCAAATGATTTTTGGATCTAGTAATTTCAAAGTTCCGAAGGAACTTTTTAGAGTGTTCCATTCCTGGAAAATTTCTCCAGAGTTTCTCTTTCATTTTCTTCCTTCTCCAAAAACTCTTTCTTTTAGGTACATTTGCCTATACCATAATTGGTTTGATTGATGTGGTATTGCCAAGGTGGCGATAATGCTTCCTACCATATGACTGAAGGAGTATTCATAGGATTGAAATAGACAAATGCCTTCATGCTGGTCAATAGGCCACGAGTAGTTTTGAAAGTTGAGAGAGATTGGAAGGCCATCAATAACCTAAAATGCATTGTTTACTATGAGAAAAAGCAATTTTTATCGTGATTTCGTATTCATTTGGGAATTTTGGAATGATATATTCACTTTTTTCTGATAAGGATAGTATAAATTAGGTGTACTTAATATGAAATTAGTTCCTGATTTCATAAACAAGCCAATAAAGAGACCTTTCGTTAGTTCAGTTGGACGTCTTTCTGCTAGTTGTATTTCATTATATAGGCACCTTGTTGCTTTCATATGGAGGTAAAATATTGCGAAAATATTTCATGATATCATCGTGCTAACAACTTTTTCGTTTCAAGACGCAGGTATTCCTGGGTGTAGCAGATAGAAATAGTGTATTGACACAGTGAATGGTTTTTGTTTCTAAAATACGATTATTGGGTGACTAGATTTGGCTTGAATGCAGATCAGTGACGATTTAGACCCTTATTTTGTAAAAACAAACAGGAATGTTTATGAAAAACTTGTGTCTTACGAAAATTCTTTACTTGGAAATAATCGGCATACCCAAACAAAACATTGTCGGTTGTATCCTGCTCCTAAACTGAGAATCAGCTCGAAATTTTACTGAATTGAATATTGAATGGAAATATTTTGAATAAATCTTGCCTTGTTCAAAGTAATAAAGAAATGCTCATTAAGAACTTGTGATTTCTCAAAGATTTCATACCCGGAATCGTTCGGCTTGCCCATACAAAACATTGTACATGATATTACTCGACTAAACATGAAAATCAGCTCAAAATTCTATTTCATTGCATTTATGAATGTCAATGTTATGAATCAATCCTATCCAGTTCAAGTTTTATTGATTGTGGAGTCTGATCTCCATCCTATGTTCTTTACCATGGTAACTGACACGTTGGAAAGTAACATTTATTCTGTTAATTTTCCAGTTCTCAAACGCAGTTGAAGATTGAATGAAATCAGAAAATCTGATTTTCCGTTTCAGCACCAATAGATTTTCCTTATTTCACTATTTTATAATAGATAAGTTGAGTTCCTCTCCACATCTGGATAGTACCATTCAAATGAAGATACTTCAACAACTCATTGGTAGTTTTCATCGATTTGATGTTGATTAATCAAGCTTGAATATCTTAATTTATTTCAAAACGCTCAGGTTTTGAATTGAATTTTCTGCGTTACCAAAACCAACCACACGGAAAAACGGCATCAACCGCAGCAAGAATTGTATTTATTCGAAAAATTCCATAAGATTAGTCAATGTGGTACTGTTACAAGATATTAATTACTTTGGATATAGTTCCTAGATAATGCAATAGTAAATATTTCACTCCAAAATCTCCCAATTAATACAAAATCACAAGCCAAATCGCTTTTTTCCAAAGTGAACAATGCATTTTAGGTTATTGTTGTTCCTCCAGTCTCTCTCAACTGTCCAATCTGCTCGTGACCTATTGTTTAAAATTAAAAGTAGGGATCCTATCGACTTGAAACTATCAGCTTAGGTTGTATTTCGAATTGCGGCGGTCGAGATCGCTAATGAGTGAAATCAGTCAAACGGTTTCGTAGTTGAAGTCATTTGAAATTTTGAGGTTATTTCCTCGGAATTTCAAGCAGTGATGCTACAATCGTATTGATACTTGATAGTTATTTGAAGCATGGTAACACGCAAATTTTTGCGAAATTTTGTTTGAATCGTAGGATTGGCGGATAAAAAAAATTCTAAATTCTTGAATATCGGAGATATTTGGGAGAAATGCTGCAAATTTTACAAAAGGTTTTATTATTTTCTCAGTTAAATACACAATATCATTGATATCTTGAATAAAACTTATATGTATATTATTCATATTTCGTCGGATTACCACAACACAATTTGCAGCGTTTTTCTTTATAACTCAGGGACTACTTGTCGGAAATCATCCGGGTAAAAATTTTTAGGTTGAGCTATGCAACAGTTATCAACGTTGGGAGCTCTTTGTCTGCACTCTGATCACTAAGTAGACGAATGATGTGTATTCTGTGGTCCGGATGAACTTCGATGGGGCTTGATTCAAGGCCTTTGCTCAGAGGCGGATCCACAATAATACGAAAGTTTTTCGAATTTTACCATTCAACTTCGAATATCTCTATAACGGTGCGTTTCAGGAGAAAATATAAGAAATAATTCTAAAATAGTCGGGGATTCTTACAGACAGTAAAGTCTAAAGGATGAACAACATGCACATCTATCAGGGTATTCTGCACTCGAAGGTGGGAGACGCAAGATGCTCCTGGAAGATGGCGCGCTGTACGTTGTTATACTGCAACGATCCGTCTGAAAGGTGACAAGTATCGAGATTCCTCCTGGTAAGTTGACCTGACGATCAGTTATAACCGTGAAACAGCTGCAGTCATTCTCCTTGGATCCGCTTCTTCGGTGTAGATGTTTTGGTTGATTGGATGATTAGCTCTGATCAAGGTGGAATATTTGTTGATTTATCGACAGATATTCGTCCTTATGACTATGTTACTAAAGATGAACTTTATCTGTGAAAAGCTACGAAAAAAAGACTGATTTTCCTGATCTCTTCGTAGATAATGTTTCAACCAAATTTCGCTCAACACACCATTCAAATAGCGTCAAAAAGCAACAATCCAAAGCTATCAACAACTCCACAATTCATCCCTCTCCAATTTGCAGCTTCCCTGTTCCACCATCACAATAGACCTCTGATCAAAATTCAGTTTATCCACACCACTCCTCTCGTTTCCAATATCGGCAATTCCCTTTGTACCCCTTTTAACACAAGTTCCAGTTGTATAAACAACCGGGTCCGGAAAATCCGGACGCCATCAAAGGAAAGCCGTGCTGGCCCGAACCGGAAAACCGCTGTCGGGGGGTTGAAGAGGTGGAGGGGGGGAGTGGAGTTGGGAGTCGAGATCGTCGGCTCATGTAAGTTTCATGTAGCGTGTATACACACAAGATGGCGGACATATCAGAGACATGAACGTCCACAAGCCGGCGACAAACGCGATGCAATTACGTTGCTCGCAACGCCCTCTTTCCGGGCTAGGATGTTGTCGTGAGGAGAAGGAGATTTGGGGGCTTGGAGGCAGGGGCGGAATGGTTTTCCATGCGAAAATATATGCTTTCATGCTCATGATAGGATAAAGGATTATTCTTAGTCAATGAAAAAACTGTGAGTTCCGAATATTGTTACTATTGGCGTCTGAATTTAAAATTGCAGCGCCACGGTGGCCAGTTTTAGCACCTTATATACAGACAGACAGAGATTTTGTTTTAATAGTCGATTTTGTACTGTTTGTTAGTGTTTGGTTTGATAATTTTTGATTTCACGATTTATTCAAAGACTTTTTAGACTTTTATAGTTGACGAGAGTATTACTGGGAGTACATATTCCATTCTTATAATCTTATTGAGTGTAGCAACTCTAAAATTACGGGGATATCTCCAAGGTTAGACAGTATTTTAATATTATTTATTTTCAAATCCAAATGGCAAGATTGACTTTGGTGGATTTCTTAGGCTGTCTTGAAAGTTGAAAAACAGATGGTATTGTAAAACATACTTCATGGAATAATAGACGATCACTCATAACTTTACTATTTTTATAGGGAAGGACTAAATACTCAATATATTGCGAATGAAATGAATACATTCACATGAAACTAATGCTACTTGTACCGTAAGCCTTATTCATTATGGATTGACAAATAAATTTTCCAACACTCATATGATTGGTCTTAAAAAAGCTGTAATAAATAAGCCTTGTACAACTTTGCTTTTATCGGCAGAAGCACTTTGAGCAAAGAGTATTCATCACCAGATATTTCCTTGTTGAGACTCTTTTTTTTTCAATAGTCAGTTCTATCACTAGAACATTTACGTTGTTCCTTAATGATCAGTTCAACAGGCAGATTTCTGGAAGGCATAGCATTCCTCTTAATTAAATTTCTCTGCTTGGATTGTGGGCCTGGAAAAAATTGTCTTCATGAATGTGATCTAATATTTCAGGAGCAATTCGTGCTTACCTCTATAAAAATGATCATTATCGGTAAAATGCAGGTAACAGACTCTCATACATCTTGTTTGTTGGTTTTTATCGATTCTTCAACACTTTCAGGCCCGACTTGTTAAAGGAAGTTTCTTTCACCCCAACTCCAAATTTTTTATCGGGATGTAGAAATCTATGGAAAGGGACATTTGAGTTTGCTTCTCCTCAGTAGAAGCACTAGTAAAGTCACACAAACGCCAAGGAAAATGCATAAACTTTCTCATTTTCCTAACATTTTTTTTAACTTGTCAATGATAATGTCTGTACCTCGGGTTACTCGGATAGCCGCCAGAGGGAGTAGCACTTATCTTCATTCGCCAATATAGGGAAAAATTGAATGTATGGAACATTTCTCTCAATTTTGTTCATAATTGACGCTATATTGGTAGGAAACTATGAAGCGACGTTTGGGACAAAAGTACGTTTACGAATATATATATTTCTGAGTACCTAAATATACTAGTAGTTACATCACTAAACGTATACATATTTTGAGGGACATTAAACTCATTTTTCCCTTCTTCTTCTTCTTCATCTTATTTCAAGACAATGTCCTGTTATTTCAAATCTGTAGCCTAAGTTGGACTTCGAACCTTCGTTTGGGGGTCTGCCTGGGGTTCTGCGGTCGATAGGTTTGTCCTCTTCCGCAATATTGTTTAGTCGATTATTAATTACCAGCCATTCTGTCGGCGTGTTCTCTACATGCTCGTCTTCTTACTTTTGACCATCTTACAATGTCTTGAACATCACATTGAGCTCTGATATCGCTGCTTCTCACTATGTTTCTCGACGTTTTGTCCGTAATTGATCTTAGCGTCTTCATTTCCGCTGTTCTCAGTGGTTCTTTAGTAGTGACTGTTTCTGCTCTCATTTCTGTGGAGTAGGTCATAACAGGTCTTACAAAAGTCTTGTTAATTTGCATTTTGCCTTCAATACTCATATATTTGTTTCTCCATATTATGTCCCGGAGATATCCTGATATTTTTTCTTTAAGGTTTCTATTTCTTGTGATATCATTGTCTAGGAATTTGAGAGACATGATCCGTTCTACACTCTTATTGTAAATTGCCAACTCCACATCCCCTCGGATCTCCTGATATTCTCAGAGACTTCGTTTTCTGGACAGAGATCACCATGTTCAATTCACTTGCAGTTTCCAGTAGTCCAACCTCGAAAAAACTTGAAAATATTGATAATAAGTCCCGATTTCATTATGATTCGTGAACATTTAGTGTAAGTCCTTAAATATTGAAAGATATAGTTTGAAGGTTACAATCTGATTCTCTTCGAATTCATTTTTCTGTCAAATGATACAAAATAAGAATTGTGGATATTCACCCATTCTAGCAGAGATTATTTGCAGCAAAAAATATTATATGGATTGCACATAAGAATGAATTCGACATTCCGCATTCACTGTACATAGGGTAACTATGCAAAGGTAAAACTTATAGATACTCGATATTTTCAGGGCAGGTTCAAAGCTTAAATAAGAGAGTCAAGTTCAGAATGCGCAAAATCCCCCTAGGGGTTTAGTAGATAAACGCCTTTGAAGATCCGTCATCCCAATATTCATAAGAATACTTTTCGAAATTCAGCACTTCGATATAAGATGGCGATGGGCTCTCATTCAAACATGAAATCTATGGTGATATAAAGACACTAAGTTGGTACTTGTTTGAATAACGGGAGTCATAGGAATCAAGTTAAGTCCAAAAATCTTCACTTTGCAAGATATCGGATTGCAATTTTAGACAATAATACTGCAGATTGTTTTCCATTGACTAAGGTTAACTAAATGGGTCTATGACTTCCGGTTCAACCGATAATGGGCAAAAATTTCTCATATGAACTAATGCTTATTTTTGCAACTTCGAATTATACGATGGCTCCGTTAGAATATCGTTAAAAAAAAATAAAATTAAGGAAAATTTTTTTCACATTGGATCGATTGAAAATCTGGATATTAATGTTATTACGAACCATTGGAACATTTTTCTACTCAAAATTGACCATTAAGGGAGAAGTTAAGGTATTTTGTTTCAGTCTCTTGGGAGGGGTGAGCCTCCTCTTCTAACTCTAATAATACTGCGTCTGGTTTTATAAAATGTTGCACACGTATACTTCTCGACCAAGCAGTAATTGGATGGAGAAATGATATTAGTAATTCTCAAATTATATTTTTGTGAAACAAGGTAAGAAATCAATGTTCCATCGAAATGTGGAAAGAATTTCCACTATAATATCCATGTTTGGAAAATGAATGGAATTATTCCTCTATCCAGAAACTGAATGAAAAAAATTTGCTTGCAAAATTTCAAGAAATTGGACAATTAGAGTTAGAACAGAAGGCTCGCCCCTGCCATGGGACTGAAACAAAATATGTGTAACTTCTGGTCAAGGGGTCAATTTCTAGTACAAACAAATTCAAATGGTTTGTAATAGTGGCAAAATTTTATATCGAGCATTTCTGTTGAACTGAGGTCAAAAACAACACAAAATTTTTCGACCAAAATTTTTTTTTCTCAATTTGAATTTTTTTTCGACAGTATTCCACTTGAAATTAAAAGTAAAATTCGATTATGTAAAAATGTACATCAGTTCATAGGAGAAAAATCAAAGTTGCGTCCACATTTGGTTAAACCGGAAGTGATAGAAACACATTAATCACTTCAGTCGACAGGTAAATATCTGTAGTACCTATCACTTTCCGAAATAGCAATCCGAAATCTTCGAAAATGTAGATTTTATTGGGGTTGATCCTATTTCCTGTGACACCTAGTAATATCACTACCTGAAATCGAATCTCCAGTTTGTTTTTTCAACTTCGCAGAATCACAAGAATTTTTTCCAAATATCTCTATAATATCAGATTTTTTCCAAATAACAGGTAAGATCGTGTTACAATTTATCGATTGATATGAAACTCAAAATGGAAATTTTCCATTTTAACTGGAAGAAAATATCGAAAGTGGTAGATCAGCATCTGCCAACTGAAAGACAAGTTTCTTCAAAAGAACAGAATAGTTTTCTTGGAATTATTCCTGAAATAAAAACGATGCAGAAATTTGACATATTTTCATCCCAATATCTCTGAAAACTAAAGTATAGTGCTCTTTTGGAAAGTATTTTACAAGTTATAAGGGTGAATTCGATTGCATCAGCGATTCCTGAGATATTGAGGAAATAACCTCAAACATTCAAATGACTATAAAACCAGAACCGTTCGGTCGATTCGACCCACTAGTAAACTCAAAAGTCTCATTCTGACACTAAACCCACCCTAATTGATTCAAGTTCCTCTTTTCGTTTTCGAGTCATCGTTTCAACAGACGGCCGGACAGACACGATTCTTAAATCTGTTTCTTTAGCACTGAGTCCAGCTTAGTAGTATGGGACTCAAAATTCGGAAATTATAGACATTTGGGTGAAAAGATTGCATGCTTTTAACAAGAACATGCCTACAAAAATTCGAAATTCCTAGTACAATACCTTCCAGAATTTTGCATTGCACCTCAAGCAGACAATTCACAACCTCGTACCACTTTTTAAGACGACAAGTTCTCAATTTTTGGTAATATGGTAAAAATGAAATTTAGTATAGGTTTCATGAATTTGCCATGCTTTATTATTAAGCTCGGAATTTACTCTGCAAATATTGAGTTTCCAAATTTTCGAGAGTTGAATAGTCTGTGAACGGCTGTACAGACCGGCCGTCAACATACGAGAATAATAAGAGCCCGCTCCTGAGATCAACGATATGACAGATTCGAATAGAAACAATTTCAGATATTTTGGGATCTTCACTTATACAAAAACAGTTGAAGTCGAGTGCAGTGGAGTGCAAATTATGCTTCAATGAATTTTACTGTTAATGAAATCTTCTCCTATACTTTGCCCCTGAGTTTCTACATATGAAGAAATTCAAGGATATGCAAATATGCAAATTCATACTGAAATTCACACAAAATTCAGTTATTCAAGTGTTGTTTCGAGGCCAAGTTTCCTCTATTCAAATTTCTACATAATCAGTAAATATGACGTACGTACCCAACGAACGAAACAAATGAACATATTATGGGAAAAGAAGAATTTCTATTTTTGTTATCGATGAAAAATGTATATCTCCAGGTGGGATCACCGTATTATGCTGATTTCATATTCCATACGTGTTATTTTACATGAGAAGCACCTAATGTTCCAACGTATTTTTATTATTCTGTGTTAACTGTTCAACATTCAGCTTTAATGTGTAAGGCATTCATGAACATAAAACACTATCTAATTAAGGCAATCTTAATAGTGGACCGATTTTAAATGATGATTTGCTTTCGTGAACAATCGACAATAGGCCGATGAAAATGGTTCAATTATGACCGGAGTAATTAACTGTTTTAATAAGATGTAATAAAATTTTATTATTGCAGAGCTGGCGATGGAATTAATCGGAGGAATTCGATAACCAGTTGGGGCATAAAAAGCATATAGATATGATTTATAACAGTAGGCAGCGACAGTTTGTGGGGCTTCTAATTGAATGAAATGATTTGTTTGGACTACTTTAGTGGGCCTACCTGCTTCTGGTGCTCCTGAATGAATATAATGTATTCTTATGGGTTCCTCGCAAGCGCCTCGAGTCCAAATGATAGAGGGATTAACATCTGTTGGGTTGGAATTTCAGCCTAACAAAATATTTTCATTATTTCTGGTGTGGGTTATCATGGTTGAATGAAAGGAAATTCTCCTAAACATAGCTACGTTTGAAACTTTAATCAACCTTGAATCAATCGTGTTATGAAATTATTCATAATGTCGATAGCAATGCATTCATTTTTCGAAAAACGACTGCTGTAGATTTCAGTGCATTTTTTGAGATTCAGCGATAAATTTTTATGGGCATATAAAGTAACATGAATTTCTAATAATGAACTTGTTCGGTTCTCATGACAGAAGATGATATTTTTCTGTAAAATATATTAACTGCTTTCAATCATGAACAAGACAGAGATGAAATTCTATGACCCATTGAACTAATGCGGAATCTGATGATGACAAAATTCAGAAAATTTCTTCTGAACAAAAGGAATTGTTACTGGGAAATGATTTTCATACCAAACACCGTAACTTCTCTAGTGAACATAAAATATAACTACAAGTATATTATAATTCTATACTCTAAATATTGTGGCAAGTTCCTTAGTGCTCTTTAAAAAATAATTTCCATCTGATGATCAATATTCATTTAAACAGGCATGCAGTAGGAGGTACTGGGAGGTATAAATTTCGCAAATTTTCAACTATTTAAGCTACGGCTAGGATTTTTTGGGAAATGAGTTGTTTTTATCTTTCATTTATCAGGAAATTTATGTTTTTTTAGAAATTATTATTTCTGGCTATTTGAATGATGGTATTCAATTCGCTCCTCTTAGCAATTCTATCAAAGGGAATTAAACAAGTCCTAGAATTCTTGATCTTGACGAAACTAGTTTATAAGAGTTGGGGTGGATTGAGATACTGGGTTGTATCTGTCATAAGGAGTTTTTCAAATATATGAAAGGAAATAATTTCGCTTGTTTTGCCAAATGGCCGATAATGTTCGAAGTTTTGCAGAAAATTGACTTGAATGTATCTGGGTTCAACTCACTTATGAAACGTCGGAGTCAGTTGCAACATGTGAATATGGTATTGAGCAAAATTGGTCCAAAGGTTTCAGATTTCTTTTTGAGAGATTGAGATATTGCGTGAAATCTCAAAACAACTAACGCTATCGAAGTGGAACTTAGAAATGAGTTTGGAAATGTAGATTCATTCATTTATTTATTTAATCAATCAATGGATATGTACATGTACAACCCTTAGAGTAATTACATATATAGAGAGGTAACAATTACACACACAAAAAAGCTTTCAATTAATTCACACAAATATTGAGTATGTCTATATAAATTTTCTCAACGAATTCATTACAGATAATTCACATTGTGTTAATAGAGAATAACAAAATAACATAAATAGGTTTAACAAAAAATATGTTCTTATTGTGCAATCTTAAATTTAAGTTTGGAACGTTACGATTAATATAACCTAGAAAATCACAGTCAAAGTAACTTTTATTATTTACAACATCAAAAACGAAAAGCACAGCTTTTGTTTTTCTTCTATTATCTAAAGATTGAAAACTAAACTAGATTAACATAAAGGGATAGGATTTCATGAGTGAAAATTCGTTATATTTTACATGTAAGTCAGGAGCAATCATTGTTGACCCTTTTCTATGGTGTCCATGTTGAAGTCAGTTAAAGGCATCCATACAACCGAGGCATATTCTAGATGTGGCCTTGAGAGCGCTTTATGTAGAGTAGAAGTTGTCGCACACATAAACTCTCTTGCATTTCTCATTCCTAGACATAAGAGTTTGCAATCTTTACTTGTTGAGAACTCGAATTACTTATGAATCTCAAATTTGACTGCAATACAACTCCTAAGTCCTTTATTTCTGATTTTCGTGTAATTCTTTCTGTGCAGGTTTCACAATCTTATCCTATTGGGTTCTTTCTAGTGAAGCTGACGATATTACACTGAGGGATATTCGAAGACATTTTATTTTTACTGAACCATTGTACTATCTCACTTTAATCAGCTTGTAAAATATTGCAATCGAGTATGCTTCAAATTTTTTTGAGTAACTTGAAATCATCAGCAAAATGCAACGCAGTAGAAAACTGCACGCAGGCAGGAAGATCATTCGAGGATATTAAAAAAAGGGGAGGACCCAAAACACTACCCTGTGTTACCCCTGTTGTTTGTACTATATTATGTGAAAGAGCGTTACTAATCATCACAACCTGAAAATGTGCTGTAATTGGTAAAAATAGTTTCTGGGCGCATGTTCTAAAAAACTATCGCCTTGCGCAAATGTCTGAAATTTTCGAGTTTTGAGCTGAAAATGATCTCGAACGGCTTGGTTGAACTCATTGATGAAAAATCCAACATCAAAATAAATTTTGTCTGGCTGGTCGTCCATTCGTTGCTACAACTTTAGTACGAAATGCGCGATTTGAAAATTTCACTGTAGATTGCCTATCAGAAAGCACCTGTTAGATTCATCAGTGGGCTAAATCGGCCCGAACAATTTTGGAGTTATATCCATTTAGATGTTTTAAGGTTTTTATCTCAATATCTTAGGAACTAACAATTTGGTCGGATTGAAACTTGGATATCGATTGAATAATACTAACGTGCAATCTTCCTGCAAGTTCATTGGGATCGTAAATTCATGAAATTTCTTCTTAAAACATTTAATTTTTCTTTAATTATTCATCAGAATCCTGCATAACCCTTGAAGTCCATATTTTACAACAGTGTAACAAATTTCAGTTCAATTCGATCATAACTTTTGGTAATACTGCGATAAATCTATGTCAAGATTCGTGTTTTTACTCGGTATCATTGATATTTCAGAAAATACTCGTCTGATTATGATGCAAATTGGTAACTAGTTGGCTGATTTATAATTTCCCGCTAAGTTTCATGCTATTGGTGTCATAGAAAAATTCAATAACAAAATATCAATATATATTTTTAAGTTATAATTGAAAAAACCTACTGAAGTGAATCTTTCTATTTTGAATAAATTTCAACTCGATCATATTTGTTTTTGAGAAGTATTTGTTATTGTAGAGAGATATGGATGATGATTTCTCGATTACATTAACCATGTGCTGAATTTCGACCTGAACGTGTCGCGAGGTTTGACCGCTACTAAAATAATTTCTTAAAAAAATCTAGGAAAGCACTGCAATGAAGGCAGCAGCTTTTGCGCGCATGTTCAATGTAGATGACCGCTTCGTCAACGAATTTGAATATACGCGCAAAAGCTGCTGCCTTCACGGCAGTGCTTTCTTTTTTTTCGATAAATAACTGGATTTCAATTCGATCTTATCTGTATTTTTGAAAATATTGAAAAAATAAAATTTTGAATGAGTATATCTACGGAATCATTAGGCGGATTCTACGGTCGGCAGGCCGTAAACACAATAACTTCCGGAAGAAACGACTTAGAAACTCGATTTTGTAGAGAAGGTTTGGACCTTAATTACAAAGGCCGAATTCATGAATGGATAAAATCCACCCAATGATTCCGCAGATATACCCATTCAAAATTTTATTTTCCCAATATTTCCAAAAATACAGATCAGATCGAATTGAAATCCAGTACTTCATCGAAAAATTACAGAGTTTAATGAGTATGATATGATAAGAAAATCACAGAATTTTTTTTTCAAATTGTTCTAATCACACGATCGTCACGAAATTTCGCATAAAGTTGTCTTACAGCATCTCCAAACTAGCTGCGAAGTTTTATCAGGATTGAATCAGTATTTCTCGAGTTATACCGAAAAAAGCAACGATATCGAGAAAAAAAACTCGAAATTTTACATATTTTTTCCTGATATCTCCAAAAGTTATGATCGTATCTAACTGAAGTTTGGTACACTGCTGTGGAATATGAAGCTGAAAGTCCGAGCGGAATTTTTTTTTTGGATATGATAAACGGTTCCCGAAGAAAAATTTTGAAAAATTTTTTTTTTAATTTACTGACAGTATGATCCTGACAAAATTTGGCTCAATGTTGCGCGTCATTATACTCCACCTAATCGCTAAGTTTGAATTCAATCGATCTAGTAGTTTCTGAAATAAAAAATGAACAACTTCAAAATTTCAAGTGGCTATAACTCCGAAACTATTCGACCGATTTGGCACATTAACAAACTCAACCGCGGCATTGCCAGTTGCTAGCTCACTCCGTTCGACAGTTATCCTGTCCACGGCCGGCCGGACAGAATCGATTTTGACACCGAATTCGTCATCAGTGAGTCCAATCTAGTGGTTTGAGACCATTTTTGGCTCAATCATCGAAAATTACAGACAACGATAGCACGCTGTTTCCCTAGAACATGCGCGCAAAAAAACAAACTTGATATGTGTACCGTATAAATGAATGGGTGCAAGTCGCCTTATGTTCCGTAGATATTCTTCTGCATCAACCTTCAATTCGGTCGGAAGTGCACCAACTTTGAGCTTGTGTTGTAGCTATTAGTTTAGGTTAATCAAGGCCACATCTGGGCCGGTTTCAATTATCCCAAACTATTGAAAAGAATTCATTCGTATACTGGGTCACACCAATGTATATGGTACATCTCAAATCACCTCGACTATGACTACAAAACGATTATGAAAGCAAACAGAACAAAACATACGTCAGTGATAACTTATCGTACCAAAAGCTAAAAGCCATTCAATCCGACTAATCCTGCAGTATCAAAATCCGTATACAGCCCATAAAAAACATAAACAGATCCTCACTTAGCGCAGGAGTGAAATGGTACAAGACTGGTAGCACCGAACGGTAATCTGCCAACAATAGGGGCATATCTTCACAGATTCCCATATATTTCGGTGAATGGGATGACGCACGATTTAGTATAATTTTATGGCTGGCTACCTGGTGGTCCCGTGACGGATGGGACCGGTAGCCAGACCAGCCAGTTTGGGTATTATCATCTCTACTTCTGATAGCAAACGCCAGTGGCGGAGTGACGACTCTAAACGAAAAATTTCACTTTCATTATCTCTTATGTGGGGTCGGCATTCTTGAAAATCTGGGAATAGAAGAAATGGGATAGAGTGGGAGTATCCAGGGAATTTGTACTCTTGGATCGAATGCCAAGAGAACAGTGATCTCGTGAGGATAATCTCTTACGATTTCTGAGAGAACGAAATAAGTAACTGAAGTTTTAATTGTATGAATAATAAGAGGGTACTTTTTGGTCTGGATTAGAGAAAAACTCAATTTGACGGAATGCCGACGTTTCGATATATTTAATATCTTCTTCAGGGCTCTACAATAAATGACACAATAATTAGGGTAAGAACATGATAGAAAACAACATTATGATATTCTCGAGTGAAAAAAAAACTGTTAGGAACTCGGAAAAGCAACGAGTTAAACAGAGAACCGATCATAAACCTTGTTGGTATTAGCAAGGTCACAAAAATAACGGACAATGTATAAATAAAAATCGTCAATACAAAAACAATTAAAATAATTTTGAAACAATTAAAATAATTTTGAAAAATTGATTTCCATCGAAAAAAAAAAACAATAAGTTGTTACTCACACTGTCAGTTGGTCTCTCTTGTCACCTTATTAATAATATAAAATTCGGGTGAAACAATACCGATCATAATGAAGCGAAAACAGTGTAGTGTAATATGTCAACAACAGAGACTGGTGGATGCTACATATAGAATGCATTATTTTATCTATCAAGACATCGGGAAAGAGAACTGAAAAAGGTGTGTGCCGAGGTGACGAACTGTTAAGATTATTATTTAGATGTTATTTTTTTATTCTCTGGATAAGGTCGAAATAGGCCGTATTAAGATTATCAATATCACTTCTTTTATTGAGTGAGTTAGGTTCTTTTTTTATTTCTAGCATTTCACAACATAATCTTTTCCTTAGGTTCGCTTGTGTGTCTAAAATGACTACCCTATCGAAGTCGAAAGAGTGCAGGTCACTAAATGAGTGTTCAGCCAATGCTGTATTGTTTTCTTTTGTTCGGGTAGGATTGTGAATATTAATACAGTCTCTTTTATGTTCAGTCAGTCTTGTTCTTAGGTACCTGTTGGTCTGTCCGATGTACACTTTGTTGCATTCTTTGCAAGGTATCTTATATATAACGTTTGATCTTGATTCTAATGTTGTCTTTGACTTCAATTTGGAATGAAATCTTTTAACAGTATTAGCTGGTTTGTAAGCCACTTTTACCACCTCACTATCAAGAAGTTGTCCCAACCTCTCAGATAGCCCATAGATGTAGGGAATTTTGAAAAATCGTTTAGCTGTACTGAGCTGTCTTGGCAGTGATGTTTCATTACTGTATAAATAAAGTTTTAATGTCACAGGAATAGGACTCAATTGAAACAATATTTGAAAAACAAAGTCGACGTTTCGTCGATATTGTTTCGATCGAGTGTCAATTTTAGATTCAGAAAAGAACTGGAACAAAAGAAATGTCAGTGAAATGATTTTATTAACATAAAAGATACTATAAATCAGAGAAGTGATACTCAAAATTTAAATAAAATCTACAACAACCATATATCGCTATTTAAAGAATATCAGCGTCATTAGAGAAACCACCTTAAATCATTTGTTAGTTTTCACATGTATCAGATATCAAGGACCAAAACATTCGATCATTCACATGCTGATGTTTCCACTGGACGCTGGCCGATTTCACCTGCAAAACTGCAGTTTTGATCAAACATCCAAAATCTGAACATGTTCAGATTAACGAGGGTAAATATTTGGAACACTGTTTGAAATGTTTGAAATTCGAACCCATCTTTTTTGAATTTTTCCCTATTATTATTATCTGCTATCAACCAACCTATTATACTATACAGTCTTCGCTAAATATATTCGGCTGGCAGTTCTTTTCTTCCCCTTCAAATGTTTTTGGAAAACTACCTTCTCTTCTCTGACTAATATAATTTCATCATTTTTTAGGTTTCCTTTGGGTTTTCACTTCCAATATTTGAAACAGAACTATTAATAATTAAATGAAAATTGTTTTTTTCCGAAGAACGCCCTTGCAGATTGCAGGATTAAACTATTTGTCAGGACAGTAGAGAACAGATTGCCTGAAGAATACTAACGATAAACAAAGCGAACTGTGAAGTTTCAGGGTACAAATCTGAGTCTTTCATCAGACAGAGGAGAAAATTAAGAATTATTTTCTTTCAATTTTTCGTTTCGATATTTTCGCATCATTTTTTAGGTTTTTTTGGGTTTTCACTCCCAATATCTGAAACAGAACTATTAAAAATTAAATAAAAATTGTTTCTTTCATGAGAAACGCCCTAGCTTTAATCAATACAACTCCACCCTATATAAAGAACTCCAACAACTTGACTGACTACTTGTCAAAGAATGCATATCACACTTAGTTACAAGTGCGAAGTTATCTTCGAGTGTTCTGTCGAAAAAATCTTGTTTCTGATTGCTTAGAACATTTGGCATCGACTTAGAGTCCCTATATTTGAAGAGCAGTTTTGGGGTTAAATAACGAAGGTAGAATTAGTGAATTGGTGTAAACTCCGCAATTTTAGAAAAAATGGCTACCAAATTGAACAAGTACTCAAGAGCACCTGACTCCACGTCATGCTCTTTCAGATTTCTTTACCCTGAGATACGTATGGATTGAAACTATTTCTGACATTGTTCACGAATTTCAAGAAATTCTGAAACATGTATTTTTTTTCTGAAAAATTGTTTTTCTCCACAATATTTCGAAATATACATGGTGATACACTGAAGCTTGGTTCTTTTTCTGTACTTTAGTAATTATTTTTGTTTGTCTGATTGCAGAGAGATTTTCCCATCACCGGCAATGATAAATGTTTGTCAACGGTTGAAAACCTGAAAAGGTGTCAGCATAAAATTCAAATTAAACCATAAAACACAGAAATTATTAATGTTTCAGGTTATGTATCTCAAAATGATCTCTCTTTCAGCTCGTGTGTTTTGTACCCATGATTGTTCATCGGTGAGTTGTTTATGTATGAGTTTCAGGGAAAGCAATAAAGGGACCACTTTAAGTTTTGTATACGATTCCGAATGAATTATTCAGGCGTAATTTCAACTAAGCTAATCTCTCATCCAGACTTAAGGCTGCAATAATTGATACATTGATCAAATATGAATTAAATCCAGAATGAAAGATCCAACAGAAAAAATATTTTGTATTCATAAGTAACAATATGGCCATATAGGTATAGTTTTAAATATCTTTTTTCATTGCATTGTTAATATACCTACGCCACTGAATATCCATGTTTTTCAGTATCGAGTCCACAATGGCAAAGGACGCCTCCGCTACACGAAAGACTCAGAGACCATTGCATGCGATAAGAATCAAGTAAAGTACCCAAATGATCTTCTGCCTACCTAGTACAAGGATGATTACACAAGCCAACAGTCGGTCCATCAAGATAACATTCAGTGGCTATATATCATTACTCAGCATCTGAACGGACACAAGAGGAATAAGAGAAAAAATGGAGTGCTGTTATTAATAATGATGTTTTTAGAAATTGCCATTATAGTTATCACACGATTACCAGAGACAGTCTATTAATCTTCACCAATAATACCCCCTTTATGCAGAGTAAAGAATTATATCTATTCAGGATTACACAAAATTCCTAGGGAATAGAACTGTAGTTTCTTCATAAGAGACTAATGGCATTCGGAAGATTACTATTAATTCTAAAGAACAGGAAAATCAAGTTCGAATAAAAATCAACGAGTTCGCGAGGTCAATCCCAGATTCAGGCATTAATGGCAAACGATAATTTTGGAATAAAAATATTATTAATAAATTGTAGTAGAAACGCACGGAACATCGGCAGCTTTTGAGCGCATGTTGAAATTCATGAAGATTTTCAAGTAATTTTTACCTAAAAAATATTTTATGCCTTATTGTATATATTCAAGAAATATGAAATTTCAAGCTTTCCATCTACTTATATTTCTAATTGTTTGTTGTACACTCGGAGGAATGTCTCTCATGAAGTGCTCCCAGTATCATACATATGGAACAAGGCACAAGGACATCATATCCATACCGTCCCACAGGACATCAAAATTTGAGAATTCACCTACATTCAGTGGCATTAAACTGTTCAATCATCTTCCTGGGAGACTGAGGGTTCTGCAGTATTCAAGTTTTAAAAGGTAGGTCAAAGAGCTCTTGATGGAAAGGTGCTTTTTCAGCAAAACCGAATATACCTGAGTGCTATGATAGTTTGAAAAATAGTATGTATGTTTTCGGGTGTTTTGTATTTCGATTTCTTCTTGTGTTCACATTGTCTTCTGTATGTGCCTTATCATATACATGTAAATCATGTCTTAAGGGACTAAATAGATTATTATTTTTATTATTGAAAAACTGAAATATATCATTCCCAATATATCCGACAATTCTGAGCAAGATCCTATTTTTCGAAAAAAAAATTTGCAAGCTGTTGCATTTTGTTATTCTACAGTTAATAACCAAGTTTCACTTCAATCCTATGGGTAGTTATTGAGGAGAAAACTGCAAAAATTTGAGCGATGAGTTAATACCTAAACGACAATCAGAAATTATATCTGCGAGTAAAAGGAGATTTAGTTGTAATCGACAGTCTACAACCAGCTTGTTCCCAATGTATATAATTTCCGAATATCCAAAAATGGCCAGAATCGATTCGGTGTGACTCACTGACTCTCTCTCCTTTCACGATTCAATTCCCCTGAGCAACAGTGCAGATCGAAAAGCTGTATATGTATAATTATATATTTTTTTTCTTTTGCTTTTCTGTTTTCTCAGTACAATTGTTTGAAAACCTGCAGAAATATACACTTCATTCAAAACCTTTTATGTTTCATATTATCATTTAAAAAAAAACCTAAAAAAGCCAGCCGTGAAGGCAGCAGCTTTCGCGCATGTTGAATAGAGATGACCGCTTTGGTAACGAATTTGAACATACGCGCAAAAACTGCTGCCTTCACGACAGTGCTTTTCTAGGTTTTTTTCGAAAAAGTACAGGATTTCAATTAGATCTAATCTGAATTTTTGAAAATATTGAGAAAATAAAATTTCGAATGGGTATATCTACGGAATCATTGGGCGGATTTTACCCATTCACGAGTTCGACCTTCGTTATAAAGCCCCTTACCTTGATTACGAAGACCGAATTCTTGAATGGGTAAAATCCACCCAATGATCCTGCAGATATACCCATTCAAAATTTTATTTTCCCAACATTTTCAGAAATACAGATTAGATCGAATTGAAATCCAGTATGTTATCGAAAAATGACAGTTTGAAGGTTCATACAGAATATAATGAGGCTAATATGATGAGAAGGTCACAGAATATTGAATATTTGAAAAAAAAGAATTTTTTCAAATCTAAAGCCACGATCATCAAGAAAAATTTTGCACAATGTTGTCCTTCCGCGTTTTTGAACTAGCTGCGAAATTTCATCACGGTTGAATCAGTATTTCTTGAGTTATACCGAAAAAAACAACGATATCGAGAAGGAACCCACGAAATTCTACATATTTTTTTCCAATATCTCCAAAACTAATAGCCGTATCGGATTGAAATTTTGTACCCTGTGAAATATGGATCTCAAGTTATAACTTGAATTTTTTTCGAAAAAAATGTTGAACTTTTTTTTTTAATTTTCTATACGATTTCAACGAAATTTTTTCAAAGTTGCTCGTTGTTATCCTCCAACTAACTGTCAAGTTTCAGTCCAATCGAACAAATAGTTTCTGAAATATGAGGAAATAACCTCAAAATGACTATAACTTCGAAACTATTTGGCCGACTTGGCCCATTAACGAACTTAGCTGCGACATTCCGATGTGCGAACCACCCTACAAGTTTCAAGTCAATAGCTGGCTCTGTTCGACAGTTATCGTGTCCACGGCCGGCCGGACAGAATAGATTTGACACCGGATTCGTCATCAGTGAGTCCAACCTATTCGTGCGTGAGACCATTTTCGGCTCAAAATTCTAAAATTAGAGACATTTGGACAAAAAGATAGCACATTGTTCCCCAAGAACATGCGCGCAAAAATAGAGATTCTTCACATAAGATATCAATATCTAAAGATATTATGTAAAGGTACTACAGAGAAATCTGTATTTTCTTATGATTGTAGAATCCTAGACTCGTTTGAATTTAATATTTTAAAGAAAACATATAGTTTTCTAGAGACAATATTAAATGACATATAATTTTTGAAGCTTTAAAGATTTTTTGAAGGTGTTTTTTACCGCACTTCAGTTGGCAAGGAAAGAAGAAGTTGTAGAATATGTGGCAATATCGTGTCTATGCACATTTTGACAAGCTTGCGCATGGATCTATATCTGAAAAATCCCGTTGTAGTGAAGTGTACGCGAAAACACGTGGTAAGATTTTGACATATAATGTAGAATAAATGCTTCTTTTATTTTTGGATTTTATCTTATAATGTTACCGTGTCCTCAAGATTTTTACTTTAATCATTATATGCCAGTTGAAATAATAATTTGCCATTGCAGACGTAGTACGTTGGAGACAATAAGAGTATACTGTAAGATAGCAATCCTCCCAATGATTCATTAAAAAGATTCTATTTCCAAATCCAAATTACATTGAATTGAAATCCAGTACCTACTTGATTAAAAAATGACAGATTAAATGTTCACGCAAAATTTCGTGAGGGTAGTATAGATTATTTCAAAAAGGAAATCAGAAATTTTCTTTTCCAGATTGTTCTAATGAAACGATGATCACGAAATGTTCCACAAAGCTGTGCATCAGGATTTTCAAACTAGATAATAAGTTCAATCCTAATTGGATCAGTATTTTTTGAGTTATTCTGTTAAATAACAGTGATAACGAGGAAAATCTGTCGACACTCGGCATATTTGTTCCGAATCTCGGAAAATTATCATCGGATCCGACGTGAATTTGGTACACTGCTGTGAAATATATATTTCAAGGTCTGGGCGAAATTTGATCGGACTCTGATGAGTTTTTTCCGAAAACAAAAAATATGCTAATGCTCCAACTAACTGCAAAGTTTCAATCCAATCGTTCAAGTAGTTCCTGAAATATCAGGGAAAATACTTCAGGACTATAACTCCCAAATAGTATGGCGAATGTAGCCCATTAATGAACTAAACCGTAGAATTTCGAAGTGTAACCCAACCTGCAAGTTTCGAGTCGATGGAGTCATCTGTTTTTACGTGACCTTGCCAACGGCAGGCCAGAAAAAATCGACTTTCACAATGGATTCCTCATCAGAGAGTCCAACTCAGCCGGTAGAAATCAAGATCGAAATTCGAAAATTACAGACGTTAGGACAAAACGATAGCAGGAGATCTCCAGATCATGCCTGCAGAAATTAAGATTTTTTTGGGGTTGAACCTGATTCCTATGACACCCAGTATCATATTGATGTATTTTCGAAATCGTGTACGAGGAAACACTTTTCGGTGGAGTTAAGATCCTTTCAACTCGCAGGTCGACAGTGATGAGGAACGCCAAAAATTGTAAACCAATAGGCCTCTTGCATGATTTTTTTTACCATTGAAATCAAATATTCTATCCGTAAGCCTACTGTAAAACTTTGACCGCTGCCAAATTTCAATTTTCAACGCGAAAATGATCTTTCAAATTTTGCTCCTCAAATCGGCTGTTCAAACAAACGAAACTTCGCGGCTTCCGTGACGTACCAGGATATATCCATTCTCTCCCTCTCCTCGTGTCCTTTTCGCTCTAGCAAGCCAATAGACAGCGTCGGCTGTATCGATCGGTGAATCGTACAATAACGAGTGACCTTGAATGCGATATGATGCATTTCTCCCGCTTCGACCTTCAGTCCTGAATTGACCATTTTGAATACCGAATAATTCAAAATTCGTGAATTGTTGAAGTGTGATAGCATACATTAGGATTTCGTAACGATGTAGAATGAGAAAATCATAAAAATATGATAGTTTATGTTATATACAAAAGACCTATTACCGCAATACTGAAAGATATCTTTGCCACTCATCATCGTCACCAGGACAAATTTCAATATAATCAACCCACGATTCAATCATCCCTTCCTACATCCCTAACAGCCACCCCCTCTGCCTCTTTTTAATTAAAGTCCCGTGTCGATCTGCTCGTCCTCAGATAAGACTGAGGGATATCGATTGTGTAGACAGAATTATGACATCAGAGTAACCTATGAATACAAAGTGGCTGATAAAAATGTTTATCCACAGCCGCCTGCAACCCTTGGTGCCTCGTCCCTGTACAATTCACAGCTTCATAAGCTCCTTTAGCTGCAAATTTTATTCTGTGCCGACATTATTATATACTTGCTTACTAACAGGCTTCGTATTGATTTTCGCGGTAATCCCTTTCGATAGAATCTTTTCGTTATGGTCTTACTTTCTCCGCCGTTGCTTCTTTGTTGCTTCTTTATGGGGTTATATTGACGGAGTGTATGACAGAGATCAAGAAGTTGGATTCGTTTTGGAGGCGGGATAGGAAAACGCTGACTTTCAAGATCTTTATGTTCGACGCGATAAAATTCGAGTTTTCGATCGCCAATTTTAGTACGGGGGTTGTTCAGAATATAACGCTGAAAGTCTTTCTTCATATGTAGACCTGGAACAACGAAAAGAATCAAGACATGGCAACAGTGCTTCATTCAAAGGTTACCATGAAGGTAGGAAAAGAGTGAAGAGGGCAAAAGGTTTGAAAAGTACACAAAACAAAGTTCTGTGGATTCATCTCAGAGTAACAAACAACATCTCAGGTAGCATACGTCATATTTAGAAGGCGATTGATGTCTGCAACATGTGATAAAAAATTTTACACTTTGACCGCAATCAAAACAAAGCAGTTACCAAACCTGTGATACGATATTTCACTCAATTCACGGGACGGGATTCTCCGCAAATTACAAGGTTCTTAGATCCCATAGTGAATTAAAGTATTGCAACAATTCAAAAAAATTAACTAAGCAGCTAGAAATATCAAAAAACTTATTAGAATTTCGCCAAAACAACGATGACAGATTGACCGGCAGTAGGAGTGTAATGCGGCATCGATGCCAAAGCTCGGATTTCAGCAGATAGATAATGAAATGGGTAAGTATTGTTCTTACCACAAACTCAAGACTGAAGAAAAATATCGATCGTTAATTGTATTAATTTCTATAATTAATCGAGAATTATTGAAATTAATATTCTTTATTCGATACAATATACAATTAAAATAAGAAAATATCATCACAATCTGACTACGAGAAGAATGTTCCCAAAAACTGCGTATAATTTGTGTTGTTTGTTACTCTGAGGGATTTGACCTTACCAATATGGCCGACTATTTAAACGTTGAATTTTAGTATTTTTGGCTCATTTGCTGATCCAGCAGGTACCATCCTTCTACTGTTTGATTTTTGGAAAATTTGTTTTGGTTGATTTTTCTGGCAATTGAGACGAGGAACTGGTGGCCATCGGTAGATTCAAGAATTTGTTCGATTCATTTAGAAGGAGAGGTTTTAGAATTTAAATCGAACCTCTCTATATATGATGTGTGAAAGTTAAGAAACATTCTGTCCATCAATTTTCTTGCAATCTCTTTTTACTATGCAATCAAGAAGGTGGGTGAGATTTATACTCCTTAATTCTGAAAGAATATATCAGTTCTTCGAGAACTACTAGATAAACTTAGGTAAAATTAGCTTACAGCTCTTTTGTCAATAACGGGACAACAATTACTTCTGTTAACTTTCATTGGTAAATGCTTATTCATTCAATATTTCGAAAATTTCAGGTTCTTGGAGCTACCCCTCAAAAAGAAACTTTTAAAGGGTGTTATTTTAGAGGTACAGAATGAGTTGGCAACATTGTTGGAACTGACGGCCATTTTGTCAGCTGTCAAGTGATTTGTGTTTAGTTTGGTCTGGCTTTTCAACAGGAATAGACTGACGCCTGAACAACGCTTTCAAATGGTTCATTTTATTTTGAAAATAATAGTTCTGTTCGAAAGACGTTTCGCGCTCTACGTCCATTTTACGGTCAACATTATCGTCCATCAGAGCAATTAATTCGACTAACCATGGACTGTTTTCGCACCACGTTTACTCTAACTGACTGTTTGGTGTGCTTTATGGACTGGTGGAATCATTGATCCGTTCTTCTTTAATGACGATGCTAGCCAGAACGTTACAGTCAATGCTGACCGCTATAGAGCCACGATTACTAACTTTCTCGTTCCTCAATTGAACAACTATGATGTGCAGCAGCTGTGATTTCAACGAGACGGCGCAACATGTCACACAGCTCGTTCCACCATTGATTTACTGAAAGAAACGTTTAATAACCGCATAATTTCCCGTTCGGGGTCCGTGAATTGGTCTCCATGATCGTGCGATTTAACGCCGCCAGATTTTTTTCTATGGGGATGTGTGAAGTCCCTAGTCTACGCCGATAAGCCCGAAGCGATTGACCACTTGGAGGACATTATTCGCCGCGTTATTGCCGATATAGGGCCACAAATGTTGGAAAAAGTGACTGAAAAATGGACTTCCAGATTAGATTACGTCAAAGTCAGCCTTGGTGGTCATATGCAAGAAATTATGTTTAGGATCCCAGTGCTTAACTAGAATCTTTTTCGCCAACTGATCGAATTGGAATAATATTTCTGTGGATTCCTGCTAGTTCAGACATTGGGGGGGGCTGATAAATTGAGCATTGCGGTATTTTTATT
Organism: Myrrha octodecimguttata; assembly: GCA_958510865.1. Taxonomy (NCBI): domain Eukaryota; kingdom Metazoa; phylum Arthropoda; class Insecta; order Coleoptera; family Coccinellidae; genus Myrrha; species Myrrha octodecimguttata. The sequence goes on from OY294056.1 coordinate 36,079,766, forward strand.
TTGAAGATCCATTCTGCCTTTCGGATTGCTGAAATTTCACCCTTAGCAACAGTGTGAATTATCAGAATTAGAAAGAAGCATTGAGATTCTTTGTGAGCGGGAGATTACTGCTTAGTAGAACCATAACATTAGTTCTAAAAATGAAATAAATCGAAGAAGTCGTTCGAAAGTTATATGAAAACAATTTTTGGCCGAATCGTGTGAATCACTATGCTTTTTACTAACGAAGTGAAAAAGAAAAATTCTGTGTTTGGTTGGATATTTTCATTGAGGTCCTCGAAATATGTTGAACAGTTATTCAGGATTCAAAAATCAGTTGTTCACGTAGAATCGGATACGAAATTAGGTACGGTTTTTATACGCTCGTTCTGGGGAACAGCGCGTTAGCTCCGAGGTTAACTCGACAATGTCTGTTTTTTTTCGAATTTTGAGCCAAAAACTCCTCAACGATTAGATAGGACTCTCTGAAAAGGAATCCATGGTCAAATTTGATTCTGTCCTACCGTCCGTATGTGCTTCGGAAGGAAAGGACCCATCAGCAACCTAAATTTTCAGGTTTTGTGATCCAAATATATTAATTTCGTTAATGGGTAATCGCTGCTGAACGGTTTCTAAACTACGGAAATTTGTAATTTTGAGATTAGCTCTTCAATATCATAAGAAGTACTGATACTATCACTTCGAAATTTGGCAATTATTCGAATAAGAATACCAGCTCGAAACTTTACGCAGAATTTTGTGGGAATTCACTCGTGAAGAACTTTTTCAGATATTTTTTCTTCGAATTTTTGATATTTTTCATCAAAAAATTTGGGTTTAGGAAACTATCTGTCAGATTACGATATAATTTGGCACAAATGTAGAGGATGATATTCAACAGTATCGTTTCAATTACAATGTGATCCGATGTTCATTTAAGGAGATATTGAAAAAACTGTTTGAAATTTCGTTGTTAATTAGGTACAAATTTTGAGGTTCTTTCCTCGGGATATTTAGGAATATGTGGGCGATCGGAATGAAGCTTTGTAGTCTAAAAGAATACTGACGCAGTGACGCGTGATAAAATGCAAAATTGTTGAGGATAGTATCGGTACGAAATTAAAAAAAAATTTCTATAAATACATATGTTTTCAAATTTGTTTTCATCAGATTGGGAAAATCATTTAACAGGTTGTAGAGCTGTTTTTGCCAGGGTCAAATTAAAAGATGACCGCTTCGAAAAAGAATTCATACAAGCACGTAGACCTTTTAACCCCACGTCAGTGCTTTTCTAGAATTTTACATTGATTTGAACAGATCACTCTTTTCAATTGTAATATGATTGTGTTGATGAATCCGTATATTTTAAGATCTGACTTCCACAATGAAGCGAGAAGAGTAAAATTTTTCTTGTATGTCCTATCCCTCACAGAACAGAACATCAAGTTGGATAGATTGGGCTGATAAGCGGCAATTAAACAAATACACACCTTTCTATTGTTTTCGAAACCACCTCTCAACGAGCTTCATTATCCTCATCAAATACACACTTTCATCAACATCAAAACTCATCAACTAAGCAATATTCCTATGATAACGGCACCGTGTCAACTCGCCACGATATCCATAATTCTGGCTCACTTTGATTATTTTAACATAATTAAATCCTCCGGATTGACGGCCACATTAGACCACGATTCAATATTTCCGACTTGGTGATATGTGACATATGTTTAATTAAAATATTATGGAGTGGCCGGACGATTCACATAATAATATCGAGAGGCTGGCGGGTTAATTAAATTCGTAAGGCCATATAATGACAAAGGCTGCTCGATTGCCGATAACGCGGCGTTCGTGGACACGCGTTCAGGATTGGCAGTCCTTAATCTGTCGGGACACATACTTTCAGGGAATTAGATGTTGAGGTTAATTGGATATCGATATCGATCGTTCACGGTTACGAAACTGGGGTGGTATGGGTGGTGTCGTGTGACGTACCGACGATATCTGAAAACCTCGGTGCATGTGTAATCCTGGAATTGGAAAACTTGATATCGTTGGGTACCAGGTTCTTGCAAGGAAATTCGATATAACAACGAATAACAAGGTTGGAAGTATGTCTGATAGAAATACAGAGTGTTTTCTTATTGAATTTCAATGATTTAGTGGACCAATTTGGACCCATTTTCAGAAGAAAGCTTCATATGAACGTATAACCCGAAAATCCTAGCTTTTGGGATAATGGTGCCGATATTATAATGAAGAGCAAAGTTGTTCTTCAACTTCATATGGCAGTTAACCTTTTGCTCAGAAATGTAGGAATCATAAAATTCTCATTTCTATCATAGACGAGATAACTATGATGATTTCTATGAAAAAAGGCAATAAATAAAACTTCTGTGATAAATCTAACCACCAATTCTGGATTGGAGAAGTTGGACTTCGGAAAAATACACCCTTACAAAACATGATCGGAATGAAATTATTCTTTATTGACAAATATTCTTACTATGTATCAGGCAGTTCAATTGATTGTGGTTTCAATAAAAATCGAAAGTAAATTGCTGATTTGAGAGAGCGTTGCAATGATCAATTTTGGAGTAAATTTTTTTGCAATATAGGAGGGATGTTTGGGTATTTATTTGGTCACCTAAATGAAAAAAACTACTTCTACTGATGAATATATTGGAAATAAAAGCGCATAAAAGAAGAACTTCGACAATGATGAGATACATTTAATTCAGGAATTATTGCACCATAACAATAAAATTTGTCCCAACACAATGAGGTACAGCATTTTTGTTTAAAAAACTTCACTGTACATCAACCGGCTGGTACTTTCAACTGACACTGAAGGTGGTAATCTCAACACTAAATTTGCAAAAACATGCGCGCAAAAATTGGGGTGACGGAATGTCATGCAGAGATTACTTCAGAAAGAATGGCATCCTGACAATATGTTAAGGAATGTTTGATATTTTTCCATAAACATAAAGCTCTGTTTGATCAACATCGCAATCTAAAGGAAAATTATAACACAAGAACATTGGCGTATAACTTGCCAAAACATAAGCTGACATCTACAAAGGCAAACGGAGTAGAGTTGTTTGAAACTCTTCAACAGACTACCAAGGGACATACAGAAAATCGATGAGCTGAAGGTTTCCAAGAAAAAAATTTTGATTTATTATTAAATATGGAACCATACAGTATGGAGGAATTATATAGATGAAGGAATAATCTTTTTATGCCTACACTATTTCTTGTACTCAACTTGAATTGTTTTGAAATAAAGATTACTATTATTATTATTATATATATTAGCTGTAAGTTGTATACTGCAGCGATCCCTCCGAAAGGTAACAAGTATCGAGAGAACTCTCTGCGGTTTATCCAAGTTGAGTTGACCTGACGATCAATAACAATTGTGAAACAGCTGTAGTCATTCTACTTGGATCCGCTTCTTCGGTGTAGGTGTTTTGGTTGATTGGGTGATTAGCTCTGATCAAGGGGGAATATTTGTTGATTTATCGACGGATATTCGTCCTTGTGATTATGTTATTTATTACTACTGGAGCTCTTTCTTCTCCATGAAACCACTTCCTATCTTTGTTAGATGTTGGACGTTTTCGTCTTGTGGGAATCCACATGAACCGAGTGTTTCCAATGTTGATCGGTTGTTTGTAAAGCTGCAATATCGCAGTTACAGTGACCTGATGCGACAAAAGGATGAATGTCACACACATCGATCAAGGTATTCTGCACTCGAAGGTGAGACTCGCAAGATGCTCCTGGCAGATGGCGCGCTGTAAGTTGTATACTGCAGCGATCCCTCTGAAAGGTAACAAGTATCGAGAGAACTCTCTGCGGTTTATCCAAGTTAAGTTGACCTGACGATCAATAACAATTGTGAAACAGCTGTAGTCATTTTACTTGGATCCGCTTCTTCGGTGTAGGTGTTTTGGTTGATTGGGTGATTAGCTCTGATCAAGGGGGAATATTTGTTGATTTATCGACGGATATTCGTCCTTGTGATTATGTTATTTATTATTATTATTATTATTTCGAATGCCTTTCGCTACTTAACCATCAGGCAATTTTTGCCATTTTGAACTTGACCTCAATATTTAAACTTTAAATCTGACCTGAAAATATTTACTTTTAAAGTTATTCTTTGCAAATTTATCGTGCCGGAAGCCGGCACTAATCATTTTACGACTACAGAAGGGGGTCCGTCTCTTTTGACCTCTGATGGACATTCTACTTATGATAACAGAAGAAAATCCACCTGCTACATGAACAATAAGATTTCTACTTTTCACAGATTTTTCATCGAAAACCAACTAATTGATTAAACAGTCTGCCCGTGATTTCTTCTATACACTGTGAAATTTTGCTATCTATATAATTGGAAAAACATTAGATTGGACATTTTTCAAAGAAAAAAGGAGCAGTCAACTGTAGCAGTTTTTTATGCCTACACATTGTAATTCCTAAGAAATAACTCATAAGGGTGCGATGTTCGTGTCAGACCGTCACGTTGAGTGAATTAAATGGCGCCACTGGAAGATGCTAAAGCTCCGAGCATTCCATGAAACAAAAGGAATATAGTGTGGTTTCGAAAAGTGCCATTGTAGGTATTTGGGTTGAATAAAAAAAGTCAAGTTCATGTTTTGGCGGCATTGCAGATATACATAGTTGAATTGATTTTTCCTCCGATATTTCAGAAAACAAAATGCAGAGGATGTAGGTTGAAAATACGTGATGAAATTTTTTTTGTGTGTAATTCCCTGCTACATTTGGAGACATCACGAGGCTTCAGATACCAAGAATATTTCCAGTCTGGTGCATATATCTCTTGTTTGAAGTATTAGGATGAATATATAGCATAACAATTTGATGACTTAATGCTTATGACTTTTGAACAAGTGATTATTTGAGTTACGTTCCATTATTATGACTTGTTTACTTCCATCTGAAAAACACTCTGTATTTGTAATTAAAATATGTCCTCAAGAATGTCTAAACTTGCAGATTCGATAAGCAATTTCATCCTAAGACATTCGAACTAGGATACCTACCCATAATTCATGAATCGCCCAAAGATTTTGACAATGACAACCTCAAATTCTTCTCGATAAACTCGTCAAATCTTCAAAATTGTTCTAAGGGAACGATATCATGAAATTTTGCATACATTTACAGCACATCAGTAATTTCCAACTAGATACCAAGTTTATCTAGATTGGATCAGCAGAAATCTGACATGTATTTTTTTCAATATATCTGGAGATAAATGTCCGATATAACTGGAAAAATTGTTTTGGAAAAGTGACGCAAGGGTTTGTGCCGAATTTCATTGAAATCTGATAAATATTTTCTGGAACAAAAAATTTTAATCAACTGAAATTTGGATGAATTTTGACGTTTGTTTTTGCATTTTCTGCCTTTTTACACAGTTGTGCATCGATATTCTTTAATTGACTGTAAACTTTAAATCTGATTGCCTCAGATGCTCTTGTGATAGTGGGAAGAAAACCTAAAATTTCAAATAGCCACGTAATCTCCGGAAATGAATCTAGGATCAAACTGAAATTTGAAGCACTATATTTGAAAACTGTCTTCGAAATTTGTTCCTAATAGATGTGCAAAAATCCTATGAATAATACCCATAACATTTCTTTGTCGAGAACAATTTGTTAAATTATAAAAAAAATATTTTTTACATTTCTCACAGAATACAATCTCACGAAATTCTACATGAAGTTGCGCGGATATTCTGAAACTAGTAATGAGTTTCAATCTGATCTTATCGAAACTTCTCGAGATATTGAGAATTGAACATAAAAATTTCAAATTACAAGGAGATTTGGCATATTTACTTTTTTTTCAATGTCTCCGAATATAATTGTCGGATCGAATTGGAATTTGGAATGGTTTTTTTTAAATTGTTTCAAATTCTGACCTAGATTTTATCGAAATCTAATCTATTATGTCCGAGAAAAAATTCTTCTTCAACAAAAATTCGGAAAATTTTCGGAAATTATTTTTAAAACTCATCTACCGATAATTTACTCACATAATTTCGCGAAGAGTTGCTTATAACGAAGCTTAAATCTGATCACATCAGAACTTTTTTAGGCTCCCAACATAACCTGAAACTCTAAACTTTCTCCATTCAGAGTAAGAGCATAGACTACCGAACATAATTAGAGAGACCTCAGATTCTTCTTTGAGTAGTCCAACCTAATCAACCTAAGATATTCAATATTCTGTGATCTTCTAATCTTATCATCCTCATAAAATTCTGTATAAACCTTCGAACTGTTATATTTCGATGAGAATCTGGATATATATTCGATCTAATCTGTATTTTTGTGAATATTGGGGAAATAAAATTTTCAATGGATATGTCTGCGGAATCATTGGTTGGATTTTACCCATTCACGAATTCGGCTTGCGTAATTAAGGTCCAAACCTACTCTACAAATATCAAGTTTCTAAGTTGTTTCTTCCGGAAGTTTACGGTCAGTCGTTAGGCGACATGTCATTAGTACACCGAAATGTTCACCTAAAAATCTAAAAATATTTCAGAAATAAAACGGAAACTATCCGTGATATATGTTTCTATACGGATACTTATAAGTCCATACGACACAATGTAGAAGCGATAAAGGAAACTCTACACTCAAAACAAACCCAAATGGTATTTAATGTGTCTAAAAACTCATTTCGGTAACAAATGATGAACAATTTTTTGAGAAACAAATCAGCTAACCTATTTAGTGTCGACCCATCAGTGTCTGAATCAATTTGAAGATTCCAAATCGACTCAAAGCAAAGTCGTTTTGAACACACGTGTCTTCCATACAGTGCGCTTCAAAATTATGGAACAAATTCATTTTCTTAGAAGAAAAATATTTAGAAACAAAATCCTGAAACAGGACAATTTTTGTTTCACTTTTACCAAATTTATATGCATTTTTGAAGGATTTTTGTTGCATCTTGTGCCATCCCCATCAACCCTCTAAATTTTGTGAATACTGTCGCTGAACGTTCGATTCCAGCTGGTACGACAGTTGCTGGGAGCACTGCAACTGGTGGTCTCCGGTTTACTTCTGATATTCTTGGTACGTACGCTTCGAAATCTGCAACTGTTGCTCCTGTCAACACAAAAAGTGTGGAACTCTTGCGTGCTATTCCGGCAATCCATGATGTACGTGAGAAAGGATTACCCAAGCAATTAAATAATCCCAGTTCTCATGATGTTACACGGGTCGAAATTGATGAAAATAGGGATATGGAATGGAAGGTGGTCAACCGCAAAAGACCTTTTCGGAAAACCCGTAAATCATTGGTCACAGGTACCTATTCAGGAGAGGCAGAGGTTGAGGGATTGGACAAGTTTATGGCCCTACACGTGTCAAATTTGAGGCCGGAAACTTCTGCAGAAAATTTGGAAAATTTTCTAAATCGAAATTTTTCTTACGTTAAGTGTGAGAAGCTAACTTCTAGGTACCCTGATTCATATTCCTCATTCAATGTACTCATATTGGGTTCCGAATATGAAAAGGCTCTGGATGGTGCAAATTGGCCAAATAAGGTGAATGTGAATCGTTTTTTTCATCGAAGAAGAGCGGCTCAATATCCAATGGATTAAATTCCAGTTCGAAGGTTTCAGGTGTGGGTTCTTTCAAGATTCTTCAATTGAACCTACAGGGTGTTTCGAATAAATTCGACAGTTTAGAGGTTCTTGTTAATGAAATTAGACCAGAAGTGGTGAGTTTGGTGGAACACTGGTGCAACGTGGACAGTGTGAACACTGCGGGAATTCCGGGGTATGTACAGGCTGATTTTTTTTGCCGAAGTCAGAGGCAACGTGGTGGATCGATGATATTTACCAAGTCGGGATTGAAAGTGAAAAAGTTGTCGATCTCAAAATTTTCTGTTGAGATGCATGTAGAAATTTCTGGTATAATAGTTTCATTGGAAAATAAACGTTTAGGCATTATTACTGTTTACAGACCCTGCTCGGGTAACTTTGAGTTATTCCTTGAGAAACTGTTTTGTGCACTTCAGAGTTGTTTCAACGATTTTGATAATATTTTTCTGTGCGGAGATTTTAATGTGAACTATTTGAATATGAATTGTCCGAGTACAAAATTGTTTATCGAATTACTAGATTGTTTTAACCTAACTGTTACATCTAAAGAACCTACCAGAGTTTTCACTAATATTGGAGGCTATACTTCTGTTTCTAAAGTGGACTACATCATAACTAATTTAGAATCAGTTCGTGACTGTGAGACTGTTGTTTTTGAACCTAATCTAAGCGATCATAGAGCACTATCACTTGATTTAAAAACTGATCTTGGTCAGATGCATACATCGAAATTCCAAATTATAAGGGAACTGAGTGAGGACAATCTTAATAGTTTGGTGAGCTGTTTGTGTGAATGCGATTTTTCTGATATGTTTCTTGAAACGAATGTTAACAAATGTTTTGATACCTTTAGAAATGCACTTCAATATTGCTTAGATTTGTGTTGCCCCATGAGGAGAATTACTTCCGTACCGAAGAAAACTAAATGGATTACTCCGGAAATTGTACAAAGCAAAAAAAATCTTCTAAATCTGTATTAGCTGCATTCAATTGCCAGAACAACTGAAACTTACAATAAGTATAAAAATGCGAAATACTTACATAATTCCCTCTTAAAATTGACAAAACTTAAATATCACTCCTCTCTTATTGCTAATTCTGTAAACCGGAATAAAACGGTATGGAATATTGTCAATTCATACACTGGAGGACTTGGGAAAGTAAACAATACCATTACCATTGATATTGACGGTATATCATATGACGAACCTAACAAAGTAGCTGATTTATTCGGAGAGTATTTCTCCTCGGTGGCAAATAAAAAACTGGACACCTATTATGGTGATGACATATCACTTTTCTGTACAGTCTCTCCGCCTCTTGTGTGTAATTTCTTCTTTCAACCAGTCTTAAGTTTTGAAATTGAGGAAATTATTAAAACTCTGAAAAATAAAAAATGTGTTGGCGTGGATAACATCTCAGCGAGAATATTAAAAAAGATTTCTCCAATAATAAGTGAACATCTTGCTCATATTATTAATCTGTCTGTCACATCTGGTGAATTTCCAAATGCTTTAAAAAAATCTATTGTCGTACCAATCCATAAAAAGGGGAATTTGAATGAAATAACCAACTATCGACCAATATCAATTCTTAGTGTTCTTTCCAAAGTTTTTGAGAAAGTTGTTTTCAAAAGGATGATGTCATATTTGAGTAAATTCAATATTCTAGATGAAGTTCAGCACGGTTTCAGAGTTGGCTGCTCCACTCAAACAGCCGCACTCAGGTTCGTGGAGTCAGTTTATGATTGCCTGGATTCAAATATGCTTGTTTCAGGGATTTTTTTCGACCTTTCATGCGCTTTTGATACTTTATCTTTTCAGTTTATAATTGATAAATGTTACAACTTAGGTTTTAGAGGATTTTTTTCCGATTGGCTCCGTAGTTTTCTCCATCACAGAACTATGTCAGTAAAAAATGATAAATGTTATTCCAAGGAATTCAATATGAATATGGGTGTTCCACAGGGTTCCGTATTGGGACCTCTGTTATTTTTGTTGTTTATAAATGACTTGCCTCCTCATTTATCCTGCTTATTGCTCATTTTATTCGCTGATGACACGTCTGTCATCATCGCGGCTCGAAGTCGTGATGAGCTCCAGAGAGTTTGTGAAAAAATTATGGCAGAATTCACATCATGGTGTCGTCGTAACAATTTGATTGTAAATATAGGCAAAACATCCTGCCTGTATTTTGGTCTGAGAAACTGTGAAAAAGGATTTCTGAAAATAGATTGTCTGGGTACAACTATAATTTCATCAGAATGTACTAAATTCCTTGGGATCCATATGGATCGAAGTCTAAATTGGTCAACTCATGTTGACGTCTTATGCAAAAAAATAAATAATTCTTATTTCGCTATAAATAGACTCAAAAGTACCTTACCACCTAGTTCTCTTATTGATGTTTATTACAGCCTTGTCTACTGTCACATTTCATATAATGTTTTACTCTGGGGAGACTGTAGTTCCTTCTCTAGAGTTTTTGTTGCACAAAAAAGAGTGATACGTCTGATTTTTGATATGAAATATCGTGCATCATGCAAACCTGTATTTATTACCAATAGGTTACTGTCACTGCCCTGTATCTATATGTTGAAATGTCTCATATACGCGAAGGATAATGAGTCTACTTGGAAAAAACTTGGTAATTCGCATGAACATAGAACTCGTAATACACAGGTGCTTCTGTTTCCTAAACATCGGACTCACAGTTTCGAACGTTCTCCAATGTATCAGAGCATAAAATTGTTCAACCATTTGCCTCCTTATTTCAAATCTTTGAACAAACGAACTTTCAAAAAAGAAATTAAGGAGCAATTACTAAAAAAATGCTTTTATTCAGTTAAAGAGTTCCTTGCTGACTCTTTAACAACTTAGTAAGTGGGATTGTATTGTATTGGTATTTTGACTTATCCTATACACATTGTTGTGTCCCAAAGGATTAATAAAATTATTCTATTCTTTATTCTATAAAGTAGGTCCTGTGGTACTTTTTTGGAAAGGTCTTTGTATCTTCTTCACAGGGGTGCAGATATTTTCAAGGTAAACAATTTTTTTTTTGAAAAATTACTTCGACTTTCATTCGGTGATAAATTTCATCAGGTACCATCGTCTCAAAGTAAATGAGCCATGACAGAGTGCACATACTGAAAAACACTTTGAACCAACTAATTTTTCAAAAAAAAAAAAGTTTTCCCCTAAAATTTCTGCACGCCTGTTAAGAAACAAAGACCTTGCTAAAAAAGTACCACATGATCTAGTTTCCCTATTCAAAAAATTTAGAGGATTGATGGGGATGGCACAGGGTGCAACAAAAATCCTTCAAAAATGCATATAAATCTGGTAAAAGTTAAACAAAAATTGACCTTTTCCAGGATTTTGTTACCAAATATTTTTCTTCTGAGAAAATGAATTCGTTGCATAATTTTGACGCGCACTATATTTCTGTCCATATACTTCGGTCACAATAAGTTGGAAATATGTCGACCAAAACTCGACACACCGAATGCAATTTGGACGGAGGCCGATGTGCTCTGAAGTCTTTCGAGATGATTGAGACACAAAAAATTGTACCCAGTTTCACTACAAATTGCTACTTGGGATCATTTCACAGAAGAAATCAAAGTCCCATATTCAATACCCCCTCGAAGTGAACGAATACCCATTCCATCAGCCTGAATAACTTTACCAACCGATGAATTTTCCACCCGTTAGACACGTAGAAAACAGCTTATGGGATGCCGCATTCTGCGGAACTGTCAGTCGCTCGTATCTACGGGATGATCGATGATTTTTTCCCTTCAGACGGAATCACTTGAGATATCACGTTCCTCCTTTACCGATGCATATGTAAATGTGTCGATGTCAATTTCCAAAGCCGCTGCTTGTCAATTACAGCCTTATTGATGGCTCTGGGATTTTTCATTAGACGTGTTTTAGAGGTACAGAACGTGTTCGCGATGTTTGTACCTACCGGTGTATTCCCTCTGGTGAATGTTGTTGATTCTTTCTTAGAGTTAGGAATTTCTCTTATGGAGTTCACGCTTCTGTATTTTCGAAATGAATACGAGTGGCGTAGCAAGAAGATTGCCATAAGTACTAAATGATGTCATCATATCCTTCGAAATATTTTACTCTCTATCAAAAAACAAAAAATGATTTAGATCGGGCGAGATAAAATGGCATTACAAGTAATTCACCCAGAAGAAATACATCGTACATTCAACAACCCTTTCCAGCCAAATTATTAATTTTCGAAAAAAAATGTATACCCACCAAAAGAAGTTCAATACACTCTATAGTTGCAAATATGTGAGAAATTCATGTTGAAAAGTGCCTTGATCCTAAAAGGACCCATGATACCTTATGGAATCATTGGGCGTTACGTTACACAAACATCGAAGAAATTTTAATTTTTCTTTGTTTCAACCGACTAAACCTTCATTTGGCCATATTATATATTAGTTCACCTCGGACGAAACGATAAAAAACAATTTATGTCTTTTGTTAGGCATAAAACAACATTGCATCCAACACCTTGCACCCTTAAGTATGCTGCAATTCCAAATTTGCAACGCTGCTTTTTTTCATTGGTCTCTGAGTGTCTAGGCCAATCTGCAAATGTGTCACATATGACACTTTAGTGTCTGTAAATAACTTTCTTTTTGAAGAGAAATTTCTTCTTCACCAACATATGCCTCTTCGTCAGAGTTTTCTAACGAAATATCCGGAAAATCCCCTTCTAAAAGTAGGAGGAGAGGTCTTTCTTTTACTTCCGTCACCCAACGAACGTTATTTTGACCTAAATTGATGAACAATACGTTCTTATCTATATTTCTATATAAATAGTAATATTTCTAAGAATATAACAATATTTCCTTAAATATTATATTTAATTATTCATTCGATATAATAGACCATTTCTGTATAATATGAAGCCCAATGATTCCAAATGGAATCCTGAATTTGTAGGGGTGGTGGGGTATTTTGTACTTTCAATTTTCATAACTAAAAATGATTATTGAATGAACTTAAGCATTTTAACATACCCTGATTTTTCTGAAATCTCCTTTCAGCACAATTCGAGAGTAATAATATTTTAAAGTCGAATGTTCACCTTTTAGGCTAGCATTAAGAAATGCAAACCTGCAAAAGAGCATAAAAATAAATATGGAGCTCTTTACTTCAAATGATTGATATCCATACACTAGTATCCTGTCTAGAAATACGAATAGGCAACAAGAAGGTGATAAGTGACATCTAGTGAACATATGGAGCACTTAATGCTGATGATGCAAAATGGCATCTCTGGGCTGAAAAAGGTTAATTCTTTGGCTTGTGAAATACTACATCTGAGGATTTTTTCTACGAACTTGATAAATAGTGCTGAACTTGACGGAGTATGCCTCCCAGCAAACACTAAAACGCAGTAAGAGTACAAAAACTGTACAGCGTTGCTGAACTTGAAGTGCAGCGATGGTGGTACAGTAACTATATCGAAACGGACCGTATATATCTCGCGGAATTGCATCGAAACTGTACAGCTCGAACTGCATTCGAAGTACAGCCACTATACAGCAGTTGTGCAGGAGCTATGCCACCTTGTAATGCAGTTTGCACATAGTAATAATGCACCAACTGTGCTACTTAGATATGAAGTTTCTAAGCAGCAATAATGTAGCAGAAGCTCGGCTGTATAACGAGACTCACAGGAATAAGACTTACCCCCGAAAAAATAATTATTTTTTAAGAGTTTGAATTGAAACTTTGCACATTGATACTAAATTATTTACCTTCGACAGATGTGAAAAAAGAAAGTCTACTACTTCCAGTTTATTCGGAAATTTCCGAATAAATCTTGATTTTCTTATATGATGTGATGTATATATTTTTGCATATTCGACTTCTATGCTTTACGGTAAAAAAAATATTGCAATTTTTTCTATATCTAGATATTGATTAATTCACAAAAAAAATATTTAAATTATTCAATTTTCACGAAATTTCACCAAAAATTCAGCATGGAATTCGAATATATAAAAATATACACAATATAATTTTAAAAAATTGTTCGGTCATATCCAGTTAGACCAGAAGACACAGAATTTCCTATTTCCCCTTCGTCGATAAAAAATAGTCGGTAGTATGCATGTCAAGAATTTCAATGCGAATACTTGAAAAATATAGGTTTTTCGGAGTTGAGCCTGATTCCTGAAACATACTGGCTGTTTTAGGAATCGGGTTAGCCTACTAAATGTTAAGCATATAACGTGAAGTAATTCATAGCAAATTCATTTGAATAAATGAAAAATTTGCACTAGGAACATGACTTTAATGGAAAAACTTGAATTTACACAAATACCGGCCATATCAAATATTATACATGATATAATATATTATTGGGTGACTCTCTCTCGTTCCTTTCTAAGTCCTCTAAAATAAGTAGATACATATTTCTCAATCACACCATGATGGTTTTTTCAATATCAGTTGGTGAATCATTTTTGCTCTCTTTGTTCTTTCGTACAGCAATTTGAAGTGGAGAAAAATGAGTTAATACACAAAAAAAGGTTTACCTTGTGTGAATATAATACCTCAAATACCTTCATTGATGTTTATGTACTTCGAAATTCTGTTTTCTGTTGACCCTGTCCAGTTCAGGTAGAGACTCAGATGTTTTCTTCTATTGTCTATTTATTCCAGTTCCAAAAGAATCGGCATCATCTAAATATTTATCTTAGCCACTCAGATCCGTCTAATTTGCCTTATTTCGTTTTTTCGGGAATTGATCATGTCAAAACATCAGTTTTTCACACTTGCACCCAATCAACTCGAAACAAACAGTCAGTTCAAATAGCGCGATTCACTTAGAACCAAAAACGAATTTACTACACAACAAACAAATTTCCGTTACAAAACAGCATGGCCGACGACGACGATCGACAACGTTCTCTAACGTACCGGCTAACAGCACAGGCAACGATGGCTGATTATTAAAACGAAATATAGCATCAAAGACAGAGACAGCGTTGTCTCATACAGCATTTCGATTTTGCTGCACAAAAGCTGTACAGCAGCTGTATTTAAAAGGCTGCATTTTTAGGACAGTAGTATCACCAATGCAGAGACTGTGCAGTTTTAATACAACATTGTATGTACTGCATTCCGGTGGCACTTGTGATGCAGAAACTGTACAATTGCTGTATGTTGTGTTTGTTGGGCTGTATTGAGATTGCCAATCCTATAAAAAAGTTCGAACTTCCAAGGTCAAATGAATACTTCTTGCGTGCATGTTCTGAAAAACACCATGCTATGCAAATGTCTGTTTTTTCTGATTTTTTCCCGAAAATGGTCCCAAACGACGAGGTTGGACTCACTGATGACGAATCCGCTGTCAAAAATCGATTTTGTCCGGCTGGCCGGATGTCACCACGATTACGGGCGTACAGAGATCGACTCGAAACTTTCAAAGTAGATTGAATTTTGTTTTGTTAATGGGCGAAATGGGCCAAACGGCTTAGAAGTTAGGGTAATGTGGAATTTTGGGGTTATTACTCTGATGTTTCATGAGCTTTTATTGCGATTGGATTGAAACTTGGCAGCTACTTGGAGCAGGTAGAGGCGCAACGTTTTGCAGAATTTTGTTGAGATCGTACCGTGTCAATCATGATGAAACTTAGTTAGTGGTTCGGAAATGATGATGAACATCTTTGTGCATAACGTGATGATCGTGTCGTTAGTTCAATTTGAAAAAAAAAATTTCGAGAATATTTTATATTCCGCAATCTTCGGATCATTATATTCGAAAATTCTGTATAAACCTGCAATATGTATTTTCCAATCGAGTTCTGGGTTCTTATTCGATCTTATCCATATATTAGAATTTTTAATGGTTATACCTGCAAAATCGTCTGAAATGAGATTCAGAAAAGCATTGATCGGCAGCTTCTTTTAGAATGTCCAATTCGTGAGCGGAAAAAAAATATTACTTTCAATTGCTGTAATGAAACGCACAGCAGACAGTTTGGCACAAAATTGTACATCAGCGTTCACCATTCGATTCTGAGTTTAATTTTGAGTGGATCAGTATTTTTGTATTTTTTCCAGAAATATCAACAATACCGAAAAATAACTGGAAAAATTAAATATCTCCAAACATTGAAATCTGATGAAACTAAAAATTGATGCACTTTTCTTAAATCTTAACTTGAAGGTCTGTGCAAGAATTTATCGAAATATTATCAATAGTTCCTGGAGACAAGTATTCTCGAAAAAACTTTCAAAAATTTTCGAAAAAAATTCTGGGTAATTTCCTTACGATAATATCCTGCCAAAATTGCAAGCGTCGGTAACCTACGACCAATTACTGATATGAGTTTAAATCTGATCGCCGGAGAAATTGGATGTTGAGGAAATTACCTCAGACATTCAATTAAGATTACTTCAAATCAATTCAGCCAACTCCATCCTTACTGGCGCATTTTGATAGGCAACCAACCCTGAAAGTATAAATCCGGATCAAAATGTTTGCGAATATTCTCCTTGACTAAAGCAAACTGAAGATCCCATCTTAGGATCAAATGATCTTAATCCTAGAGAAGGTTGAATTCGCTGCGATTCTTTTTGGATGTACAAGATTTTCTGTCAAGATACTTTATTTGACAATAAATAAAATTTCGGAATCTATTGATAAATCCCGAATTAAATCTGAAATAGTCCATAAAGTACGAATCCATCATTGCCAGATTCAACCGTGTAGAAATTCCAATCCAAGCAACATTCGCAAGACCGATTCCCCATCTCCCTCGAATAGAAAAATTGCAGTAAGATTTCCCCGAAACTAATAACGCAGAAATATAAGTAATCTTCCAGCAATAGAAACTTCATCTCTCCAAAACAAACTCATCAAAAAGGCAGACCAATATAGTCGGGACCTAGCGTTCATTTCGACGGCAAGTATCAACTTCGTGGAGCGATTGATCTGAGACAAGTGTTTACAGGGTCAATATCGGGCTGGATTTCAATTAGAATCCACTATTTGCTGAGCTCTCGTTATGATTTCATATCGTACAAGAATCGTCTCGGGGTCTCCAAATGGACAGACCGTGTTTGCATTGGACATTTGTTCCTACGAAAACGTCTAATTTGATCCCCTCTATGGCGTTTTCATGCGATGCAAGTTGTGGCTGGTTTCAGATTGAGGTTTCTCTCGTGAACTTTGATGATGAAAATTAATATCTTGTGGTTCGACTTGCAGACTTGCTTTCGGAATAATTTGAGCGAGTATTCATGTGATTTCTAACCAAAATTCGTGTTTATCCAAATTATTTTCATTTTCATGGGCTTGTTCTGAGGAACAGGGAGTAATTGTTTTGTTCAATGGTCTGTTTTTTTTCAGTTTTTTTGGAGAAGATGGTTCCAAACAGCTATTTTCCGAGCTCTCGTTATAATTTCATCTCGTACAAGAGTTATATCAGAATCTACAATCGGACAGACCACTTTTGTTTTGGACATTAGTTCCATCGAGAACGTCCCATTTGATCTTCTTTATGGGTAGCAAGTTGTGGCTGGTTGCAGATTGTGGTTTCTCTCGGGAACTCCGATGATGAAAATTAATATCTAGTGGTTCAACTTGCAGACTTGTATTGGGAATAATTTTAGCGAGTATTCCTGTGATTTCTTGCCTAAATTTCGTGTTTATGGAAATTATTTTCATTTTTATGGGCTTGTTCTGGGGAACAGCAAGAAATCGTTTTGTTCAAATGTCTGTTGCCTAATGGCCGACAGTAAACAAACAATTTAGAAACTCGATATTCGTTGAAAAGGTTTTGTCCTTAATTACGAAGGTCGAATTCGTGAAAGCGTAAAATCCACCCAATGATTCCGTAGATATAACTATTGAAATTTTTTTTTTCCAGATATTTCCAAAAATACAGATAGAATCAAATTGAGATCCAGTACTCCATCGAAAAATTGCAGTTCGAAGGTTCATACAGAATTTAATGAGGGTAATATGATAAGAATATCAGAGAATATTGAATATTTGGAAAAAAATAATTTCAAGTTTTTTTTCAGATTGTTCTAATAACACGATCATCACAAAATTTTGCTCAAAGTTGCTTCTCAGCACCTTTCAACTAGTTGCTAAGCTTCATTCAGATTGAATCAGTATTTCTTGAGTTATACCAAAAAACACAACGATATCGAGAAGAAATTTCACATATTTTTTTCCAATATCTCCAAAACTAATTGCCTTTTTGAATTGAATTTTGGTGCACTACTATGAAATATGGAGCTCAAAGTATGCGCCGAAGTTTTTTTTCGAATGTTGTGAAAAGTTCACGAAAAATTTATGTAAAAAAATTTTTTTCAAAATTTACTGATTTTATGATCTCCACAAAATCTTGCGAAAAGTTGCGCGTGGCTATACTCCACTTAACTGCCAAGTTTCAATTCAATAATTCCATTAGTTCCCGAATTATCCCCGAAATAACGTCCAAACTTTAAAAGACTCTAACTCCGAAACAGTTTGACTGATTTTGCCCATTTACGAACTTAACCGTCGCATTGTGAAATTCAACTTACCCTGAAAGTTTCAGGTCGATAGGATTCTCTGTACAACCGGAATCGTTCCTACAGACGGCCGGCCGGACAGAATTGTTTAGGACACCGGATTCGTCATCAGTGAGTTCAACCTAGTCATTTGAGACCATTTTCGGCTAAAAATTCTAAAATTACAGACAGTTGGACAAAACGATAGAACGCTGTTCCCCAGAACATGCGCGCAAAAATCACTCTACTGGTCAGGATTTTAAAAGAATCTGACAGTTTCAACGTTTATTAGCTGCTTGAATGTGGAACCTGCAACAGAAAGGGTAGAGGTTCTCTTTTCGTAAATTTAAAATGGAATGTTTTGTACTAGAATGCTTTACGTATAAATGTGTTGTATTTTCACACATTTCCTCAGTGAACCGATTTGGGGAATCTTATATGATGACTAGCAGGTAAATATTGGACCTCCTGACGTTATACGTTCCAATTTTATAATATCGAAGAATTGGCGAATGAATATAAGCGCTACTCCCTCTAGTGGCTATCCGAGTAACTCAAGGTACAGACATTATCACTGACAAGTTAAAAGAAATGTCGAGAAATTGAGAAAGTTTATGCATTTTTCTTGGCGTTTGTGTGATTTTACAAGTGCTTCTACTGAGAAAAGCAAACTCAAATGTCCCTTCCCATAGATTTCCACAGCCCGGTGAAAAATTTCGAGTTAGGATGAAAGTGAAGCTTTTGAAGGTTTGCGAGGTAGCTTCAACCTCTTTGGGACAGTTTCACGTTTCGTCCCGGCTTAGTTTGGGGGAACTCGTCAGGGCATGCACCAAACTAAGCCGTTTACATGCCTACGTGAGTGGACACCCCTTGTGAGGACCACAAGGGAGTGTACCAGACCGTTGGGGATGAGCGTATATCCGAGATCTTGAGAGGAGCTAACCGGGACAGCGTGCGCGCTAGCGCCCCCTGTACGCTGACCGATGATGTTGGCCAAGCGTTACAGGCAGATAACGCAGGATACTTAAGACGCAAGATGGTACTGCGCGCGCGACTTAAGTAAGAGCTGAGAGAGGGCGCTCGCTACAGGACTCCCCTTCCAGTGAAAACGATACCAGAAAGGTGTATCTGGAGGAGTGTGACCGAGACCGAAAAGGTGTTCTCCTCTAAAACGCGGCTGTGAGCGAGCCGTTGTGCCATTGCTGCGCTGTTGAGCACGAGTCTACGGCGTTGGATGCACGGTTGACCAAACCGTTTTGTGATGAGCCGTGTAGACTGTGTGCTAGAGCGCTCTGCCTCGTCGTTCGAGGAGTGTGACCGATTTAGAGGAGGTCAGCTTTTGACGGAATGTAGTCGTGGCCGTATTGACCAGAAGATTTCCCACAAGTGCGGCCGTGATGCGGAGCAGTTGTGTGCCTTTGAAATGTGAGAAACCCGGATTGAGAAACGCTGCGCCACTTGTGAGTTCCTATACCACTCGATGTCGTGCAGTGAGCTGGGTGCATTAGTGAGCACATCTTTGATCAGCGAGTTGCAGCACGAGAGCGAAGTGGCGGTGTGGAACCTCCTCGGGATGGTTGCCGAACCATCGCCGAGGGAGGAACGGATAGGATCACACAGTGACAAGCGAGGATCTCACTGGAAACGAAGATGATCGCGGAGGGACAGAAATTGTGACACCGTCGTTGAAGTGAATCACGTCGGAAAGTCACCACTGAAGCTTTTGAAGGTTTGCGAAGTAGCTTCAACCTCTTTGGGACAGTTTCACGTTTCGTCCCGGCTTAGTTTGGGGGAACTCGTCAGGGCATGCACCAAACTAAGCCGTTTACATGCCTACGTGAGTGGACACCCCTTGTGAGGACCACAAGGGAGTGTACCAGACCGTTGGGGATGAGCGTATATCCGAGATCTTGAGAGGAGCTAACCGGGACAGCGTGCGCGCTAGCGCCCCCTGTACGCTGACCGATGATGTTGGCCAAGCGTTACAGGCAGATAACGCAGGATACTTAAGACGCAAGATGGTACTGCGCGCGCGACTTAAGTAAGAGCTGAGAGAGGGCGCTCGCTACAAAAGAAACTTCCTTTCACAAGTCGGGCCTGAAAGTGTTTAAGAATCAATAAAAACCAACAAACAAGATTTATGAGAGTCTGTTACCTGTATTTTACCGATGATGATCATTTTTATAGAGGTAAGCACGAATTGCTCATGAAATATTAGATCACATTCATAAAGACAATTTTTTTCCAGGCCCTTAATCCAAGCAGAGATATTTACCTAAGAGGAATGCTATGCCTTCCAGAAATCTGTCTGTTGAACTGATCATTAAGGAACAACGTAAATGTTTTAGTGATAGAACTGACTATTGAATAAAAAGAGTCTCAACAAGGAAATATCTGGTGATGAATACTGTTCCCTCAAAGTGCTTCTGCCGATGAAAGCAAAGTTGTACAAGGCCTATTTATTACAGCTTCTTCACCGTTACCAATCATATGAGAGGTCGAAAATATATTTGTCAATCTATAATGAATAAGGCTCACGGTGCTAGTAGCATTATTTTTTATTCACAATATATTGGGTCTTTAGTTTTTCTCTATAAAAATAGTAAAGTTATTAGTATTTGTCTATTATTCCAAAAAGTATGTTTTACAATACTATCTGTTTTTCAACTTTCAAGACAGCCTAAGAAATCCACCAATGTCAATCTTGCCATATTTGGAACTGAAATTAAATAATATTAAAAAACTGTCTAACCTTGGAGATATCCTCGTAATTTTAGAGTTGCTACTCTCAATAAGATTGAAGAATGATACATACCTACTTTATAAGAATGGAATTTGTACTCCCAGTAATACTCTCGTCAACTATAAAAGTCTAAAAAGTCTTTGAATAAATCGTGACATCAAAAATTATCAAACCAAACAACAACAAACAGTACAAAATCGACTATCAAAACAAAATCTATGTCTGTATCTAAGGTTCTAAAACTGGCCACCGTGGCGCTGCAATCTTAAATTCAGACGCCAATAGAGGTAGTGAAAATATCAAAGGAAATTGTGAATTTACTCCGATTTCAATCGACAAGAATCAGTTGACACGATGGTCAGCAATGAAACCTTCCGGTTTCCCATTATTTCCGCATATCCAACTCCATTGAGCATTTCAGGCAGCGAACTACGCAGACCATAGAGCACCATAGATCATCGGAATGGGCTCCAAATTAGGCCAATTAACCGACCGACCAACGGTGTTTAGCCGAACACGGATTCCGATCCAAGAACACAAGAATATATACGGTGTACAATTGTCCGTGTAATTGTGCCGGAATCGATGGCTTTTATATCGACTGCAATAACCCATAAACAAGGGCGGACAATGGCGTACCGTCCGCGCATTACGTCGGACATTAATTGTAGTCCTGTCTACATGTGTAGGACACGCGTAGCGACGCGACGCTCTGTTTACAGCCTCTCCCCGGTCTCGTACTTGTGTGTATGACAACGTTCCTGAACCACCGACGCCGAACTCTATGACCAAGATTTATGAGATCGATCTTATTGACAGTCGGCGGGGGCTCAGTCTGAATGTGAGCACCGTGGACAATCGGCTTAAGGGGTGTTGGAAGCTTCCGTGGAAATCTTGTATGAAACATCGGCGTCGGTGGAATAAAGTATGGTAATCTCGAATACTATACAGGGTCTTTCACGAGGAACCTCACCCATATTTATACGGGAAACTACTGAACGTATTTTCATGAAATTCAGCACTTATAAGTATTTCACGATGCTGATGAAATCTAAAATATTTTCAAGGCATGAGCACCTCCGGTTTTTCCGGAAATGACGTCAACTTCCGTTTTTCAAATTAGAACACCATTTTTTTATTGAAGAAATATATTCCTTAGAAAATTTCAATTTATTTTGATGTAACATTTTTCAGTTTTGGTTGGAAAATTCTCTCCGAGCGGGAAAATTCGAAAAAAAAATCGAAAATAGAGCTCCGCTGAAACAAGAATAACTTCGAGGTTTTTGGATGGAAAATTTTCATTTTTGAGATTTTTCAAGATGTAAGATTGATGTATCCACTTTGAAAATCGAAATCGCGATTCATGATACAGGGGGTGAAAAAATCGCTTTCAAAGTGAGGGATGACAAAATCGTGAAAAATCAATTTTTTCAAATTAGAACCCCATTTTTTTATGGCAGATATTGAATCTACGTTAAAAAATAATGTGAGTGTATGCATCACACCCTTGCCCTAAAGTGGATATTTTCTGAGTTATTCACAAAAAACTGTTTTTCGTCTTGAATTTTCAGCTATTTCGTTTCGCTTCACGCCAAAAAGATGACATTTTCAGGAACTGTTACTTAAACCATGTTTTAGATTTTACTACCCTAATATGCAAGAGAAAAAAGTTACAGGTTGTTCCTGAATAGATAGCGAATTTGGATTCGAATTTGTATCGGAAACCTCTTTATTTCAACTAATCGGCCATCGGTTTTCTCTCCAGTGATAAATAAATAATTCCTTATGAGCCATATGCAAAAACTTACCATGTTTTACATTATTTTTTTTTAATGATAGATATCATTAATTACATCTGCCAAATTCCTCTTTATTCAGTAGCATTTTGTGTTTACTATTAATTTGGTGATAATTCGTATTAAGTTATAAAATCAATCACTATGCCTAATTGTACCAATGAAGATTATTTAAATCTCATTCTACTTCATGGAGAATGTAATAAAGTTGTAGATAGAACGATTCGACTGTTCATTGAGAGGTTTCATGACCGACCCAGACCAACGAGAGATACCATTAACAGAACCATGACAAACTTGAGAAATGTCGGATCTTTCGTTAAGAAAACTACACACAGAGAAAAAAGTGTAGTAGAAGATGAGAACAACGAAATTACAGTTCTTGCATATTTTCGTGTGAATCCTCAAAATTCTCTCAAAGATGCCGAGATTGATCTGGGATTATCTCAATCGAGTGTTTGGAGAATATTAAAAAAACATAAAATGCACCCATATAAATTCAATAGGGTACAGCATTTGAAGGAAACTGATTTCGTCAGGAGAACAGAATTTTGCGAAGCTATGATGATTCGATTTCAAGAGAATGAAAACTTTTTGGACTGTATAATTTGGACAGATGAATCTAAATTCACAAAGAATGGTTCTTTCAATAGGCATAACAGTCATTATTGGGATGAAGAGAACAACCACCACTTCAGACAATGGAACTTTCAAGAGACCTGGAGTTTCAATGTTTTTTGCGCCATCAAAAATAATGCAATTCTCGATGTTCACATTTATGATGGGACTTTAACTGTTAAGATAGAACACTACACATGTTTGCATTATTTAAAGAATGTTCTCCCTTAGGAGATAGATATTATGACATATTGACTCAAATAATTGAGCCGCTAGTACAGAACCATAATGACTTATGGTATCAACAAGATGGCGCGCCTCCACACAATTCACTCAATGTGTCAAATATCCTCTACAGGCTATTTGAAGATCGATGGTTGGCGAACAATGGTCCACATCTTTGGCCACCACGTTCTCCCGATTTAACTCCTTTAGACTATTATGTTTGGGGTAGGATAAAAAATATTGTCTACTCAACTCCCCTGACTGATAAAGAGGACTGCATAGAACGAGTCAGAAATGCGTTCAGGTTTGTTCAGATTTTTAGATTCATAGTTTTGAAACTCAATTTGGTTTTTAAATACTTTTGCAGATCTCTTCCTCCCGATGAAATAAGAAGAGCAACGCACGAAGCATTCCTGAGACGTATAAATAAATGTCTAGAAATTAACGGTCAAAACTTTGAGCATCTTCTCTAGTTATAACTGCGAGAGTTTGCCATGGTTCTCCTAATAGTAACTTGAAGTCGATTTCAAGAAGGGGTGAAAAATCTACAGCATGGTTCAAATAACAGTTCCTGAAAATGTCATCTTTTTGGCGTGAAGGGAAAAGAAATAGCTGAAAATTCAAGACGAAAAACAGTTTTTTGTGAATAACTCAGAAAATATCCATTTTAGGGCAAGGGTGTGATGCATACACTCACATTATTTTTTAACGTAGATTCAATATCTGCCATAAAAAAATGGGGTTCTAATTTGAAAAAATTGATTTTTCACGATTTTGTCATCCCTAACTTTGAAAGCGATTTTTTCACCCCCTGTATCATGAATCGCGATTTCGATTTTCAAAGTGGATACATCAATCTTACATCTTGAAAAATCTCAAAAATGAAAATTTTCCTTCCAAAAACCTCGAAGTTATTCTTGTTTCAGCAGAGCTCTATTTTCGATTTTTTTTTCGAATTTTCCCGCTCAGAGAGAATTTTCCAACCAAAACTGAAAAATGTTACATCAAAATAAATTGAAATTTTCTAAGGAATCTATTTCTGCAATAAAAAAATGGTGTTCTAATTCGAAAAACGGAAGTTGACGTCATTTCCGGAAAAACCGGAGGTGCTCATGCCTTGAAAATATTTTAGATTTCATCAGCATCGTGAAATACTAATAAGTGCTGAATTTCATGAAAATACGTTCAGTAGTTTCCCGTATAAATATGGGTGAGGTTCCTCGTGAAAGACCCTGTATTGTCGAACGAAAACTTAACATTGAATATGTGAAAAAGTGAGCAGCTCACTTAGTTAATCTATACTGAAATAATTCAAACCTTCACTACTATCAAGTAACTTGTTTTTCGAGTCAAGATCAAGAAAACACTTCGAGATTTCTCGATCTCGATAAAAATACATGTGCTACAATAACACGCAGTTCTAAATACGTCAGAAAAGAGAAAACAAAACTCAGGCAAGGCACTGAGGTGAGGTCAGCAGCTTTTACGCACTTGGTCAAATTCTAACTATTATATCTACACGAAATCGCGCACCTAGTTGCGCGTTAGTAATTCTTTTTCTGTTTATAAAGTTTCAATCTGATTGCGTTCGTACTTCTTGAGATATTACGGCAATAAGGTCAAAATTCCAAATAACAACTGGATTAGCATATTTTTTCCTTATACCAAAATCAAATATCGGATCGAATTGGAATGTGGAAAATTGTTGTTAAATACTTACTTCAAGGTTTATGCCAAATATCGTTGAGATCTAATCAATATTTTCGGAAAAATATTTTCGAATACAAATTTTTGAATTTTCTAATAACTGAATTCACACGAGGGTTTGAACTGTTTACAAAGTTTCAATATTATCGATTCAGTGAGATATCGAAGAATAAACCTCAAAATTTCAAGTGGACTTAACTCGAAATCATTCAACCAATTCCACCGGTTTACAAACTCAACCGCGATGCTCGAATTCCAAAACTTATCGGACAATTTCTAATCGGTAGATCCTTTCCTTCTCAAGCGGGACGGATGGACGGCCAGAATTGAATTTGACCAAGGATTTTCCTTCAATTCAATCCAATATTTTAAGACCCTTTTCGTTTCAAAAGACGAAAACTCCCGACATTGTGACAAAACTATAACGAGCTGTTCCCCAGAACAAGCGCGTAAAAACTATGCTAAGAAATATTTTCAAGATACCCGACCAGTGTTAGCAGGTCGAACCACAAGCGGGAAATGAGAATGAAATGAATGATTGTCATTATATTTTTAGTAGATTTAAAAATAATTTCAGTCTTGTCCACTGTTTTTTATTTTTCTTTATAACAATAATTAGAAGATAATTATTATTACTTTCAGGGAAAAGAAATGGCCATAATGGGAAAGGACCATTAATTGAACATTTTTTCTATTGTATTTTTCAATAGTGTTATTCCAAGCTTATTAATCTGATACTTTTGAAGATATTCTCATGGCAGACTCATGGCTGATATTAAAAAAAAATGCGTATTATCGGTACATTTTTTTTTCAACAGACAACTTTTACTGGTACTGGTATTCTTCTCTTCATGAACTGAGAAACAATTCTGAGCTTTCACTTTTTATGTCTAGACAATTTTTGAATGTATGGATTAAAAAATGAATTAAAACATCAGTGATTCGTCTGATTTCATTTTTTGGAACGATATTCTTCATTTTAGTGCTGATGCTCGGTGGATTTCTCGTTATACGTGGCTTTTAGTTCATAGCATATAGTCACTGTATTTTTGCGTAAGTTTGGTACAGAAAAAAATTTATACCCTGTATTTTGGTGCAGCCTTAGCCTTCTGCTATACGTTATAACCTTCAAATAGCATTTTTCAATAACACTCAGTTTTTGTTTTCTCTCGAAATTTCGAGAGTTTCGGACCGAGATCGAGGAATTGTCTTCGAGAAAAACATGGAGACGAGAGTTCATTATTATTATTGATGTTAAATATGAAATAAAAGTTGAGTTGAACACCTATGAACTCAAATAAGCTTGCATGGGGTAACCATTGCCGACACCAAGCGGCCAGTCTATCGAGATCCTGTTGAAGCTTTGTGGCGTTCAGAAGGGGGATATTATAAATCTAGGTTCCATTCGCATACATGGAACACCTCCACAAAAAATAACCATGGAGATCGGAGGTATACAAAAATATTAGAATAGGGCCGAGAACTGATCCCTGAGGAAAACCACTGCGAACATGCCACATGGAAGAAGAGAAAACATCGCCTACTCTCACTCGAAAAGTTCTATGGGTCAAAGAATATCCACTCAAGAAGATCTTCTCTCAAATCCAGCTCATTAAGAAGACGATTATGTGGTACTCAGTCGAATGCCCCAGAAAAATATAGGTAGATCACATCAACTGTAATGTTCTCATCCCACGCCCTTGTCTGGTCACTAAGACAACGTATCAAGTTAGTGAGGGTTGACCAATGAGGTAGGAATCCATGTTGTTTGCTAGGAAAAATCTTCTGGGGTAGCAGAAGTCCACCACCTGGTCACAAACTATCTTCTTGAACACCCTAGACCGACAGCAGGCTTATAGGTCTGTAATTGACCCTTCTTATAAAAGGGGAGTTACAGAGGCGGTTACCCAATGGTTGAACAGAGTGCACCTGGAGATAGATTTCCTCATAAAAAGAAAAACTAGAAACGTCAAGGCTCCACAAAAGTTTTTCAACAAACGCCGCGGAAAACCGTCTCTACCAGGTAAATGATCCACCTTCACCCAAGAAAGATATTTCATCACCATTTGCTCAGTTACAGTTATAGTATCCATAGCAATATACGTTCGAGCAGCAGCGAGAGCACGTAAGCTCCCTGTAGGCTCTAGGGTGAATACTACGACAAACTTACTTGCCAGCTGTCTCTCGTAGACTACCGCAGAGGTCACCAGATTGGCTTCTCACGACTTGAAAGCTCACTTTAGAGTTCATCGTGGTTCTCAAGTACTTGAACAACTGCTTTTTGTTGGATTTGGTCGCTAACTTTCGTCTTAGAATTTTCATAATATTTTCGTTAATCCAGAGTTTGTTGGAATGAAAGTAGATGTGGCGTCGCTGGTCTCAGCAGATATAGCTTAATTCAGTTCTGCTTCAAACAGCATCTTCATCTCTTCAACTGGTAGATCAGGAGGTAAAAAAAACAGTCAACTAATTACAGGATTTCTAATATTTGGTGTCTTCTTGACCCTTGTCTGCCGAGACTGCAACGCAGTGGGCAGCTGTATCTGCAGTTTAATAAGTAAAATGTCATGATCGGATTTACCAAGAGTTGAAAAGTGTTCAACTTCAGATAACAGGTTTCTTTCCGATACAAAGAAGAAATCAAGTAAAGGGGAAGTTTGGCCATGCCTCTGTCTAGTTGGCTTTTTCACCACCTGCTGGAGACTCGTGGACATAACAAGATCAGTGTAAGGGTAAGAGGGAGACCTTAAGTCTCCAGCGATGAAAATATTGGAAGGTGACTCAGATAACTCCTCAGATATCAAACCACGTTGTCGTCATCAGTACAAGGGCGAGGTCTATGAATACATCCAACTACACTTGAAAATTGGGGATTGTTTATCACCCGTCTCGATGATCTAGACGTTACGAAAAAGTGCCTTCGAGACGAGATTTCTCGTATCAATGAAACCCTACTGTGCATCAAAATGCGACGGTTCTGCTACGAGCACTGATGCTCAACCGTTCCCAAAACTTTTTGTTTCGCAAGTATTGATCAGATTTCAATGAAATTCTAGTCAGACCTTGAACTCAATATTTCAATACAGTGTACCATACTCCAGTTCGATCGGAGACATTGCACAAAAAATATCAAATTTCCTTTTTTTTTCCTCGGTGTCTTTATTTCTGGGATAACTCATCCGATACTGATGAAACTCGGTAACTGGATAGCAAATGCTGATACTAATTATGTGCAGAACTTCGTGATGATCTCTTGACTGGAACAATTACCAAAACTAGGATGAATTTTGGATGCGTTGCGAAATTGGAATTGCTGGATGTTTAGTGTTTATTGAATGACAAGTGGTCTTGGAATAACAACACCTAGACATTAGTTGCAGGTGTAAAATGTTTCGAATTTATTCCTACTGCCTAGTCGTTCGAGACCATTTCCGGTAAAAACGGTAGCCTACTGCCTTAAAAAAATAAGGCTCGCAAAAATAATTTTGTGTTTGAGTTTGTGTTGATAATACCGCATCAGTGATGAGTAAATCATGGCTTACGGACTGAGCATGTGAATATATCTCGAAATTCATTATTGCCTGATTGAAAAACTCTCTGCATTTTGGCATCATTTGGGGTTCGTATCATACAGAAGAATTCACCCACTGATTGTAGACAAGAGCAACCCTGATCATATCACCTACCTGTATCCTCTTTAAATGTTGATTTCTGAAAAGAATGAAGGTTATGCGGAAACTACGAAAGACTCAAAATCTGCACAATCTGAAGAAAATTTTACTTTCTGTAGCTCAACACAGAGGTTTACGGAGAGGCCCCGGGCGGAACAAAGGTTTCTTTTTAGACGAGGAAATATTGTGTTTAGTGAATCTATTCCGAACTATTTTGGCCCCCGTACATGCCATTGAAGAAGTTCTCACAGAAAATACTTATTCTTGTGAAGACAACATATTTTTGGGCGAGGGTTAGCTTAGAGATATGTTCTTCCTTCCAGATTCGAAAATTTGTTGTTATATCCGTCCTCAGTTCTATATGCCTTGAATGTTGTTCGAGTAAACTGAACGTGTGAGCATCCTACCTACTTCAGAAGATCAGGCATTTTGCTTCAGTCCAAGTGGATCTTATTATCATTATTTTCAAAGATAGTAAGATAGTAGATTCGTGCAGAAAAGAGGGCTCCATTATTAATAAACTAACATATTCACGAGGACGAATATCTGTCGATAAATCAACGAACATTCTACCTTGATAAGAGCTAATCATCCAATCAACCAAAATATCTACACCGAAGAAGCGGACTCAAGCAGTATTACTACGGCTCTTCCACAATTATTACTGATCGTCAGGCCATCTTACCTTGGATAAAACCACCTTTTAGATGGAATATTGCAGTATGCAGTATGCTACGTACAGCGTGCCATCTTCCGGAAGCATCTTGCGAATTCTACCTTCGAGTGGAGAATTAGTTCATTATTTTCAAAGTAAGACAAACGCATATTTTGAATGTTTTTTTTTCTTTGAGTTTCAAAGGTGAAATAGATAGTTGGATTGACTTGAGAGCTAGAAGGACTGTGGTACAAAGGTCATGTCCAGAGTCCTTCATTCTCGTCGAACTAGAACGCCTCATTTCTAATGACAACACAACATATACTAATGAAACTTCTTCCTGCAATATTGGAAATAATTCCAATTTCTTGCGTAGCATCGAATTCCATCGTCTCCTCTCTATCCACACACCACGGTCCGACACGGATCGAGGGATATCCTCGATAAAATTCTTAGCAGATATTATTAATTTCGAAAATCCAGACGCGGCAGTCGGATGCACGGAACCTCCAGCAATCCGCAAGAATAAAGGTGGCCGTTTGACAGCGACTCCTCATCCGTGACGGTCCAAGGATGCCGAACATGCTTGCGGGAATATCGCGAGAAAAATTCAATATCTAGGGACGTATTGGCGTTTGTCAATAGACGTCTTTGTGCCGGCATGCCATGGCTGGCTGGTTGCAGATCTGGACTTTTGATATTTCGACGAGATGATTGATAGTCTTAGATCCTTCTGCAAAATTAGTGTGCTCATCTAGCTTGAAAGCAATTTTTTTACAAGCTTTCGTTAATAGGAGAATGTATACATCTACGGGGTTGCTTATCAAAATGTGGCCGCATCATATTCAACAGGCAGCAACCCTTATATTTGGTTATATTTACTCAGGCAATCCTATGTCATCGAACACAGAAGAAAAAATAGCCTTGATTTGATATGTGAATAAAAGATGTACGTTACGAACGTAAAAACTAACAAATTCTCATCTGTTCACATTTGGCTGCGAAGAGGTATAGCCAAGTGCGCAACTGCAGCCGTAAACACAATAACTTCCGGAAGAAACAACTTAGGAACTCGATATTTGTAGAGACGGTTTGCCGAATTAGGAAATGAATAAAATCCACCCAATGATTCCGCAGATGTACCCATTCGTTTTTTTTTCCCAATATTTCCAAAAATACAGATGAGATCGAGTTAAATTCCAGTACCTCATCGAAGAATGACAGTTCGAAGGTTCATTCAAAATTTAATGAGGATAATATGATGAGAAGATCAAAGAATATCGAATATTTGAACAGAGAAATCATTTAAAATTTTCTCAAAATTATTATAATGATACGATAATCACGAAATTTTGCACAAGGTTGTCTTCTAGCATCTTCAAACTAGCTGCGAAGTTTCATTACGATAGAATAAGTATTCCTTGAGTTATACCGAAAAAAACAATGATATCCAGAAGAAAACCACAGAATTTGACATATTTTTTCCCAATATCTCCAAAAATTTAGATCGAATCGAACTGAAATTTGGAACACTGCTGTAAAATATGAAGTTCAAGGTATGACTGAAATTGTTCTCGAATATGAACAATAGTTCCAGAAAAAAATTTTTCCCAAAAAAATTTGCTTCAACCAACTTCCAAGTTTCAATCCAATCGCTACAGTAGTTTCTGAAATATGAAGGAAATAAACTCAAAATTTCAAAGGGCTATAACTGCGAAATTATTCGGCCGATTCGGCGCTTTAACGAACTCAACTGCGGCATTCCAATGCCTTAACTACCCTGCAAGTTTCGAGTTGATAGCTGGCTACGTTCGACAGTTATCGTGTCCACGGCCGGCCGGCTGGACAGAATCGATTTTGACACCGGATCCGTCATCAGTGAGTCCAACCTAGTCATTTGAGACCATTTTTGGCTCAATCACCGAAAATAACAGACATTTGGACACAAAACGATAGCACACTGTTCCCTTAGAACATGCGCGCAAAAAGCAAGTGAATGCGATTTTTTCCAAACAATTACTCAATAATTATTTATTCAAAAATATTTTCGGCCACATTTTGATAGGCAACCCTGTAGATTTATATTCTCCTATCAACAAATCTATGTGTAAAATTGGTTTCAAGCGAATACTCGATGAGCGCACTAATTCTGCAGCCGGATCTCGTACTATAAGGACGATTTAGGTTTCACGAATTATATCTTCGTAGTTTTCCCTGAAACTGAGTCTGAAAGAAAAGCACTTGACCATGTACCAACCCTTGAAGGACTCCTTGCGTAGGTATATCAATCGAATCTTGCTAATACTTGAACCTGACTATAGTTGTCACAATTCAAGTGTCATGTGCTTCAGGTCTTCTCACGGGCGACCTGAAATACTAACAGTTCTTTATTGCCCACAAACAAATGGCCATCGTCAAGGCTTCTTCCAACCCTTGAAATAACATCAAACATAATTTCTCTTTATTTTACATCCGGCTGGACAGAATCGATTTTGACAGCCTAAAAAAAAAGAAAATTACAGATATTTGGACAAAACTATAGAAAAAAACATTGACATACAGGGAGACCCTTTAGTTTATACATTAATTTTAAACATAGATTCCTCTCATCGAATGAGATTTTCTGTTCATTTATCATTTTTCCAGATTCGGCTCCAGCAAAAAGATACAGGCAGTTTAAATTTCCAAAAAACTTTCACCCTACTTCAAACAGTTTCCGAGTTATAGACTCGCCAATCTATAAAATTATGCGAAATTAGCATGAAGAATGCAGATGAAGTTTATCTAATGTCATCATAAGAATCTTCATTCATTTTAAAATGTTTGATTATTCCTTACAATTTCTCTTTTTACAGATATTCAACGTTGAATATTATAAAATCGGAAAAGAATTCGAAAAATTTCCTTATATTTATGGATCCGCCCCTGATTTAGTGAAAGAAGTAAATTAAGCTGGGTTCAGGTTTATCCGGACCATAAAATACTCAGAAATATTCATCTATTTCGCATACAACTAATATAAGGTACCTATATGCATAGATATAAGATTAAGTTATAATTCCTATGGGTGTATACTATTTCGTGACCACGCCGCAGACAAAGTCCCTGTCTATGGACTAGACTGTCCATAACCATAACATTCTAGAGAATGTTTTTAGCTTAATTGATTGATTTCATATAATTTATTTATACATTTCTTGAAAAAAGTATAATTATGTAGTTTTCAGTATGAAAATGGGCGAGTAAGAAATTGTGTATAATCTTATAGTGGAATGAAATTGGATGTTGCATGAACATCGAGTTGAAGAGCAGTATTTCAAGTCAAGTGTAGTGAAATGTTTTCCTTGCGATAATATCGCAAATCACCAAATCATGAGAATTAAGTGAGTAAATGAGTTTTCTCAAACTTGTTTCTTTGATTTCAAAACTTGGATTGGTTATTCTCCAAAAGAGATCACCGTAAGGGATGTCTGTGGTGAACTTGCAAACAAAGGGCAGGAGTGTTTTAGCATATTGAGAAATATTTTAATGCTTATAACTTTTTACTCGAGCAGAATCTGGAAAGATGGCAAATGAAAAAAGTGTTTTATTTGTTGAGAGGAGTCTATGGTTGAAATAAATGTACAACTTAAAGACTGACCCTGTATAAAAGATATTTTTAAGCTTGCATTAGAATATTATCTACGGAATAATCGTAATTAAGCACCAAGATTTTCAACAAACATCGATATGCATTGTAATTCCTTTCAGGAGTTACTATGTTAACTATCAGTAAAAAGCGGATGATTCAAAAAACAATTACTAGAAAATAAGGATAAGTAAGAGCACTTATATACAGATGTCCAGACAGAAATAGAAATGAACACGGAATATTTGAAATGAAAAAAATTTAGATAAAACGAAAACGCTCCTGTTCTCTAGAACAAGCGTGTGAAAACAGTTTCCAAGAAATGATTTATTTTTCTACATCTCCGTTTCTTTACTTCAAGACCCTACTGTGCGCCTTATTTCTTCAGTTATGCAATATTTTCCAATATTCAAAAATATGTATTGCTCAGGTTTAAAAGAATATATCCCAGGTTTCAACCCATTGGGACCGATATTTTTCGAGTTTCTAATTGAACTATATTTGAGATGGCTCTGCCTCCGGGCCTATTAGCCGGTTTAAGCCCCTCAACGAACTTAAGGAGCGCATTCGAACCCCATATCTACTCTGGTAAAATCAATATTCTTGGCTCTTTCTTTCCGATAAGTTTTTCAGTCTATCTCTTCACCATAAGATTGATAACCTCCAAATATTGTTCGCAGCCAAAAGCCACCCCTGTGCTGAGAAAGCAAGACCTAGCCCCATCGAGTCTACAACTGTCAGATAAATGACAGGCAATGTCAAAGCGCGATTTGACTGATGCCAAATATGAGACCCCGCTTCATTTGTATGCCGTTACCGTATATCGAATGCAATTACGTATTTTCAGCTTCTGACAAGTCGCTAGATATGCCGAATATACTGATGATTTGCATTCTGTCTACTAAGAGTGTGACAGAAATATTACGATAAGCGGACGAATTTGCATCATGGACTTGAAACGTTCATCGAGATTAATTAAATTTTTTTTCGCCGAGGAGTAGAGTGGTTTTCATCTCTTCAATTATGGAGTCTGTTTGAGGGACTGATTTTTATGTTTGGTCACTGTGGCTTTATTTTTGAAGGTGAGTTGACCAATGTATATACAACTTATGAGTTCTTTCAATATGGTTTGCAAGCTTTGACTAATGTGAATATTTCGGAAATTACGAAATTAATGTATTAACAATACGAAACTTATTGTATTAAATTGATTTCAGAATGTGGAACAGTTTTCTGTTTAGAACATTTGTCGTTTTTTACCATCAATATTGTGCTTTTTTCTATTAGTTTTGAATTCCGAGTCGCAGGAGACAAGTTATGGCGAATATTATGAGCTGGCAAAATGAAATTCACGATTCTCCATGTATTCTGTACATACAGACATTAGAATTTGCATGTTCATGGGAGCTTAATATGATACTTTTTTACTAACTATAGTAACCATTCAAATTACCATAGACCTATAAATATATGGACATGGCTTAAAGAGAGAGGAAGCGGGCCGACAAAGAGGGAACTAGGGCGGGCCAAACCATCATAGAATACGGCAAAAATAAGACAGATCAGTTTGAAGCCATAGACTATAATAATGAATCTGTTTGAAATAAATTTTTTTCGAAAGTCACATTTGTTTTTTCCAAAGTAATTCAAAGCAGATTTTGATTTATAGTATAAAGACTGTATGTAAGATATAATTTTCGTGTTGTTTTCGTTTTTTGTGTTTTCGTAAGTTTTTGAATAGAAACCGGATTCACTGTCAAACGAATAATGGTGAATTCTTGTTGTGTCATTAATTGTACGAGGAGATATAAAAAGGGGGAAAACGTGAAATTCCATAAGTGAGTTTACCTTGTATGAATAACTGTGAATTTGTTCATTTTTTGCGCGCTTTTTGTTGGAAAGAAGATAACAATATCAGTATTTTAGAGCAAAAAATGTTCTTACTGATGAAAAATTTTTGATCAAACTGGATTCTGTCCGTCCGCCTGGCAGTTCTGCGGTCTTGGTTTTATGTTCGTTAACGAACTAAATCCCCGAAGAACTATTTTGATTGTGGTTGAAAAATGGGACTCAACTGCTTCTAGGGGTCAAAATAATTTTTATAATACTGGTCCGAAGTTTCGTTAATCATTATACATATATCATACTCCCTTAAGATTTCGGAGTTACGGCCGGCTAATCATCTGTTTTTCCATAATTACTCGAAAGCTACACTCTGATGATCAAAATCAATGAGGAATATCAGTTCGAGATAAAATACTGCACAGAACCAAAGACAAACCATATAGAACAATCATCATTCACGTTGTGAAGTTCAAAATTACCGCCATTCCGTGTTTTCTCTGATTGGCCGATTTCCTTCATGCCCCTGTCACTAGTCGCATGTTATTTTAATCGTGTATCTTGTCTATGGTCTGCCCGCTCCAGTTCCATCTCTCTCTCGGACCTCTCACTTGGTTCATTATCCCCATTCGACTCTTCAGAAATGGATTCGTACGCCGTGTCCAGAGAGTTTAATATGATTATGCAAATTACTCAATTTTGAGTCATGTGTCAAATTTCATCCATTCACCTATGGATTACAGCGATAATCCCTACATGTGGTGTTTTCAGTTTGGTGTTTTCGACAATGAGGATCATCGAATTTAAATTGAACGTCAGATTCCTCATACATTTTTTGAAATCTACAAAGTGAAAAATTATCTTATCGAATAGCCCTCGGGCCTTGATAAATCCTCAAAATTTTGTCATAGAGAATCCTTAATGCGTATTGCTTAAGGATAATATTTTCGACCAACACCCTTTCAGCATTCTCCATGACAAAATTATCTCGGTATTATCATGGCCCCAGGGGTATTACTATTGAAAACTTTGCACGATAGACAAATATTTGGACGTTACAGATTCGGAGCCTACTGAACCAGTGAATGCGTAAAAGCCACCCAAAATTCATTTGAAATTATATTATATTTTTGCAATAGTTGAAACAAGTGAGAATTACTCACATTTTTACTGAAATGATTACATGAAAATTTCAGAGAAGTCTAAATGAAAAAATTAAGTTCATATCGAACAATCCTCTCAAAATATGAATCCCACCTTAGACTCGAACCTGGGGCACCCGCTCAGATATAGGTATGTACAGGGTGGACCAAATTGGAAACTCCTAAACGGGAAGTCGTATTTCTGTACTAGATAGAAGAGAACTGATGTCGATATCTGAGAGCCAATTTTCATAAGAAACTCGTTGGCGAAAACATAAACTGCATAGCTATCACAGTTACTTATGGTTACTGGGTGGTTATCGAAAATATACATTTTGAAAATATTGCTGTAACTTTTCTTCTGTTGAAAATTCTTCATTTCTGTAGAATATTCCCTTTTCTTTCTTCTCTCATTTCTTACGTAGAATTCAGTGATGAACTGATAACTTATGAGACATTGCTATGAAAATATGTTCTCCAGTATTCTTTGAATATTTTGATAGAGCTAGAAATTGCTATTTCAAAAATAGAATGGATATTTTTCTTAACTCATGTTCGAGCTATTGAATTTTCAAATTACTCGCTTGGATATAGTAGACTTTGGACTGTGCGTTGGTGAAAATGAGATAATGCGAACATTGAACATTGATTGATTCATCCAAGAACCATTGACAAAACTCAATATGGCATCCGTAATCTCCAGGCATGAGGTGATGACATCCCTTGGCTTCATAAAGTTTCAATTTATGAGTTCTTAAAATCTTTCTTGATTTTCCTGTTAATTTTCCACGATGCAGTTCACTTGCTGCCCCTGCATTTTATTTATTTTTTTGTCGCTCACAAATCCCACTTCTAATAATTTCATTGCAGAAAATTAACAGAATTCAATTAACGTGTTTGAATTGTGCTCAAGAAGTTGCTTCGAAAATGTTTAAACAGTATTGGAAAATTTTCAGTAGAAGTTACAGCAATGTTTCTGAAATAAAAACATTTCCGCAAAACATCCGGCAATTATATAACGGCTATAGCTATGGAGTTCGCTGAAGCGTTTCTCATGAAAATCGTCCAATATGACCTACCTGTACTCATCCGATGTGTTGTTTTTTACATCCTCGAAGAAACGTACCTCATCGAGCTTGAATCTGACTCTTGCTTGAAAAAATTATGGCGCAGAGGTCCATGCTGATTATTTTCTGAGATGAAATTTTGAAGACATTTTAAATTTTTGCTAGTATCGTTTTTTTTAAGTGTATTACGAGTAAGTTGGACTCACCGATGTCAGAACCGATTCCGTCCGTCCCTTGCCATGATATATTGTGAACCAAAGGAGCTAGCGACTTGGCACTCTCAGGAAAGGTGGCCTATCGGAATATGCCGGTTGAGTTAATTGGCCAAATCATCTGAACAGTTTTGAAGTTATACTCATTCCAATTTGTGAGGTCATTTCTACATATCTCAGAAACTGCCCGAGTGATTGTGATGATCGAAACTTGGCAGTATTTGGAGAATATCGTTGTAGAACGCATATTTTGGTAAGTAAGCTATAAAGTCCTCATTTCGAAAATTTCACAAATTTTTCTTCAAAAGTTTTTCAACGGAAACTATTCATCAGATTTTGGTGGCATTCTGCACAAATCTCAGAGAAAATTTTCCCCAACAGAGCACTCATTTTCGGTTTGATAAAATTTTAATTTTCGAAGATTTTCGAAAAAAATTATCCCATTTCGTGGTTTTTTCTGTCTGTTGATAACTCAAGAAATACTGATCCAATCACCTCATCTTGTCATAAGAACAATCTGAATTACTTTTCAATTTCTTCAATATTTTCTGAAGTATTAATACTTAACATAACCTAAACCTACTTGATTGAAAAATTACGATTTGAAGGGACATGCAGATTTTCATGAGGACCATATGAAAAGAAGATCGCCAAATATTTCCATCAAGAACTCAAGGTGCGTTTGTCGGGGTCAATACGCCTTTGAAAATGAGAGCGAAAGCGGACTCTACGGCAGCGTTTCTTTGAAAATTTTCTGGATATCTTCATGAAATGTCATGGAGTTATACACGTTAATATTTCACATCCAATGACCATAATATTCAATTTAATTAATTCATGATTTTTGCCATATGCACAAAAAAAAACAGATGTCTGCAAAAATGAACTGTCAAATATGAAATAAATAAATAATATATTTATTAAATAATAAATATATGTCAGTTCCAACAAAATTGGAGTTGAAAATATTACCATGTACTATCATCATATATAAAACCTATTATGAATTCCACCAAATCACAGCCGAATCAATTATTCATGTCAGAAATAGTTCAGTTAAAAACATTTCTGATTCCTGATAGTTACATGCTATACGTCATATGATGAAGCGGAATTCACAAATTGACGTTTATTGAAAACACGTGGAGTAATCGTTTTCCTGAAATATACTTACTTTTACCACTTCGAACGTGAGATCTATGCTTTCCTAATATCTACTAGACGTTGCGCTCTGGTATGACCCCTCTGTTGATGCACAGTTTAGCAGGCATTAAATTTTGGAACAACACAAAGGTGTAGTGTTTACCAAGAGCATTTGTAGAGGGATAACACGCTCAGGAACGTTCACAGACCAAGAAACAATCAATGTAAAGCGAGAAAATCTCTTGGATAAACAGAATTTGGAACACACCGCAACTAATATTTCTCCATAAGCCTGTATATGCGTTCAGGGTATGTTTATAGTACGTGTGACATGGTGGGTATGCTGAATCTGCAGATGTTCCATTGTTGTTGTTGTGTCAACAGAGGTGATAGACGTTTTCGCTGCACAAACAATGGAGGTTATACTAAATGGTGTATGCTAGGATATCGGTTAACATCCATTTTTAGGTATTAAGAGGTGATATATCAGGAACTACTAGCACATGGACATATGGAATGGGAGGTAAATTCACCAGTTCTAGCAGTTGAAGGCTGCGCTTTTGCTTTCTTATTTGTCAAGTTTTTCCATTCGTTCCCGATATTTTATTAGATTTCTAGTGTGAAATAACAATTATGGATCTATGGGACATAATTCCTCAATATAAGGAGCCTGTAGCATTCTTCGTTCATCTGAGGATCTAAAATATCATCGCTTGGAGGACCGGACCTGGTCGCAAGGCCCTCCTCAGAGAGCAAATGAAGGTGATAAAATTCACTTCTTCCTGCTGTTTTTCTGTCCCTCTTTCTGTTTCAGAAATAACGTCAGGATATCTTGTCAAAATGAATTCAAGATGACGAAAAAATTATTTTCCAATGAAAAGGATGCTATTCATGTTCTTCAAACAAATAACTACACTTATACTGGGAGACAGAGTTTTTGCTGAGGTTTTCATCTGTGGTCTTGTATAATACGGAAATGAGTATGGTATCCCGTTTACATCGTCTGCTAACACTGTGATATACCAAAGAATGTAATGCTCGTTCTCGAAAGAATATTCAGTGCGCGTCAAAGTTATGGAACAAATTAATTTTCTCAGAAGAAAAATATTTGGCAACAAAATCCTGAAACAGATCAATTTTTGTTTCATTTTTACCAAATTTATATGCATTTTTGAAGAATTTTTGTTGCACCCTGTGCCATCCCAATCAACCCTATAAATTTTTTGAATATTGAAAGTAGGTCATGTGGTACTTTTTTGGCAAGGTCTTTGTATTTTCCTTACAGGCGTGCAGAAAATTTCAAGAAAAAAAATTTTTTTTTTGAAAAATTAATTAGTTCAAAGAGGTTTTCAGTATGTGCAATTTGTCATGGATCATTCACTTCGAGACGATGGTACCTGATGAAATTCATAACCAAATGAAAGTCGACCATTACAGTTTTGTTCATGCACAACTTTCAACCCCTTTCAACACCCTCACGTGAAAAAATTTTTTTCTCCATTAAAGGGTTCGTAGGGGTTGAAAGTTGTGCATTAACAAAACTGTAATGGTCGACTTTCATAAGGTGATAAATTTCATCAGGTACCATCGTCTCGATGTAAATGAGCCATGAGGAATTGCACATACTGAAAACCTCCTTGAACTAACTAATTTTTCAAAACAATAATTTTTTTCTTCAAAATTTCTGCACGCCTATAAAGACGATACAAAGACCTTGCCAAAAAAGTACCATATGACCCACTTTTCAAATTCGAAAAATTTTGAGGGTTGATGGGGATGGCCCAGGGTGCAACAAAAATCCTTCAAAAATGCATAAAAATTTGGTAAAAGTGATACAAAAATTTACCTGTTTCAGGATTTTGTTGCCAAATATTTTTTTTCTGAGAAAATGAATTTGTTCCATAATTTTGACGCGCACTGTATAATTGATGTGGGAATAAGATACATATTTTCTTCGTTATCTAGATTTTGACTCGATTCAAGTCATAAATAAATAAACCAATTTAAATTTTGAGGGTATATTCCCAACTATTTCAAGAATTACTTTAAGCTTGGTGAGCCATAATTTTTTTCCAAAAATGTGTGCTGAAATTATTTTTTCTGAAAGAATCATCTCTGAGTGAAACTTAAAATGAAACTTTTATGTCGATATTTTGCAGTAGTGTTTAAAATTTCAGCTCGACCGCATATTGCTCTCGGAAACATTCGAAATATAATACATATTTCGGAAGACGCAATTTAAAGGTGGAGTCTACCCATTCATGAACTAATTTTGAGGCTATGATGTTTTTTTTCGAGGAAATTATTTTGTTCACTATCGGCCACTAGATTGACCGTAAACCCAACATATTCTGAAAGGAAAAGCGTAGAATCTCGATTTTTTTGAGGGACTTGGGGCTACATTATGAGGGGGATAATTATAAATGGTTCAAATCTGTCTGATGATTCCGTCAATATGATTATTCTCCTAGAATTGTCTGCATTCGATTTCAATTTGATCGGATCTGTTTCTTTGGAAATCAGGAAGATAGGTTTTCAAAAGGGAATATCTGCTTGATATTAAGTGGATTCTAACCATTCATAAAGTCTATCTGCGTATTTCAGCTTCAAACCTGCTCCATAAAAAAATATCGCGTCACTAAGTTTCTTTCGGAATCTATTGTGTTCTTCTAAAAACGACCATATTTCTACATAAGGTTCAGAGCTTAATGACGAAGATTAAAGCCATGAATCAATATCTATTCGAAATATCATTTTCCTAATATTTCCAAAATCCAAATATTCATTGATCGAATTTTAATGGAGTTTCGTGAGGAAATGATTTTGAGCAATCGCGTAACATATTTTATTTTTCATTTTCGAGATACAGAGTATGTTTTTCCATCTGGACAAAAATATTTCAACATTCATATGCATTGAAATGAATTTTCACAGGTTTCTAGGTCTGGGATTTTTCTCGACAACGAATTTTTGGGAAAAAAGCCAACTAATTTCAACTTCCTTCTGAACTCTCCATCAGGGCTTTGAAATGGAATAACAAGAACTACAAATAAAATAGATATCTAAAACAATATTATTGAAATCTTATTTTGAAATTCACGAAAACAAACGAAATTCACAAGTGAAGAAACAAATAAAATAAATGAAAATTGTGAATTCCGTCCGCTCTTTTGGAGGAAAAGACCTAGCGAATGGGGCAATCAACCCCCCCTCATGAGAATCGAAAATCTGAAAAGAAGTTACGCAACATAAAAGATTCCATGCAACAATTTGGAATCAGTAATTTCCATAATATTGCAATCAATGACAATGAGGTGATTAAATATTGTGAACCTGATTTATTGGTTCTCAATCGTTAATAACCAAACTATGAAAAATAACTATATCCGCCCTTGTTGCGAACCGTTTTGGAATGCCAACGCTCAACTTAGTGCAAAACTTCGTGTGAATCCAGTTGTTGGAAAATTCAAAAATGTTTATTCGAACATTTTTCAAATTCTTGGTGGAAACGTTTTTTATTGACTAAATATCAATGAAATTGAGCACCAACCTTAAAGTCAGTATTTGACAACAATGTTCCAAATTTCAATTGGATGCGGTATTTACTTTCGGAGATATAAGCAAAAGAATATGCCAAATTGCGTTGTTATTTGGAATTTCAAAGTCATTTCCGCAATATCACAAGAAGTATATATGAAATCAGGATGAAACTGCGCAATCAGGAGAAGAATACCAACGGTCTACTAAGGGTGAAATTTCGTATTGATCTAATAGTTAGAATAAGAAACAAGCGCTTGAAAGCTCTTGACCTCACTTCAGTGCTTTTCTGTTTTATTGTCTCTTCTGACTTATTCAGAGCTGTGAGTTATTGTAGCACATATATTTTTTTCGAGATCCAGAAATTGTGAAATAATTTTTCGATCTTGAAAAATCTCCTCTCGAAAAAAAAAGGTTAGTCTCGTCTCGATCTCGTCTCGAAATTGAGACGAGAAATCTCGAATATGAAGAGATTCGTGAAACCCTTAAACGGCGTGCTATCGTTTTTTCCAAAAGTCCGTGATTCTCGAATTTTCGA
Organism: Myrrha octodecimguttata; assembly: GCA_958510865.1. Classification (NCBI taxonomy): domain Eukaryota; kingdom Metazoa; phylum Arthropoda; class Insecta; order Coleoptera; family Coccinellidae; genus Myrrha; species Myrrha octodecimguttata. The sequence goes on from OY294056.1 coordinate 36,122,488, forward strand.
TATGTGACGTGCAATATGTAGCGAAATTGTGTTAGGATTATATGATAGATGATAGTTGTAAAAATTTTAAATATTGAAAAAAAATTTTTTTCAAAAATTATTCCTCAGAATCTGACCAAGTTCTCCACGTACCTCGAACTCTTCATTACAGTGTTCCAAATTTCACTTCGATTCAAAATTTTGAGACTTTTCTTCCGTATCGATGTTATCTCCGAAAAAAACTCAAAAAACAATGATCCACTCATGATAAAACTTGGCAGCTAGTTCGAAATGATGATGCACAACTCTGTGCGAAAATTTCCTGATGGTCGTGTCATTCTAATTCATAGGCAAGGCGGACCATATTTTCACGTATCGACCCCGCAAAATCCACCTTTACCTCCTGATAAAAAGATTTGGCGATATTCTTCTTATATGGTCCTCATGGAATTCCGAATGAACCTTCAAACTTTTATTTCTCACTCAAGAACTAGATTTCAATTCGATCCAATATATATTCTTGGAAATGTTAGGGAAATTAAATTTTGAATGGGTGTAGGTATCTGCGGAATTATTGGGTGGATTTTACTCATTCACGAATTCTGCTTTCGCAAGCAGTTCTGAGTTTCTGTCAGCCGGACGACAAGTCGGACGGAGACCATTCAATTTGACGATGAATCCTTCCAGAGCCGGATCTAAGACGTGGCGAGGGAGGCATTTGCCACGGGCGCCAACCAACTAGGGACGCAAAATTATGATTTTTCTTCTTGAGATGATGTTTTTTCACTTCAATTCAATATTTCGAAGACGTTTACGACCGATAGGCTTGATGAAATCACCCCAGTCTTATTAATACTATTTTTTTTTCTCGCATGTGGGATACTTTCATGCAGCGGCGCAGTTGATGGCATCAATAAGAAAAATAGGAACCAGGAACCTATCATTATATTTTATATTATGTGCAATACCGCAAATAACGTGATCTTGCAAGCGGGCCCGGAAATTATTCGTGCTGGAAAAAGTTTAAAAATTTCAATCAGGTAAGTTTAAATAATTCAATTTTGAGTTGAGGATTTTTGCGCGCTCGGTCAAATTATATTCTGCCGTTCACATGAGTGTCGATCATTTTCGAAAGATATTACTTAGAGACTGCAAAATTTATCAGGTTATGTTTGGGTTGGACAAATGTCGGCGATATTATCGTTCGAATTTTATTTGCGAGATCCCAAATTATACCGATTCAATTAAAATTGCGTTGTTCCATAATCACACGAATTTTCATATGTATGTATAAGAAGAAGTTAGAAAAAAAATCAAAATGTTGAGAATAATACGATAAATTCATAGTATCTCTAGTTTTTTATTAATCAGCTTCTTAGCTATGGGTACTACAGAAAGAGGATCAAATGTCGATCAAATGAATAGTATGATTCTTGAGTTTCACTGAAACATGAAACCTTTTTCCGTCCTCCTCACATTTATCGAGCATTGAAAAAATTCAGATATGAATATAAACGAGCGCTCAAAACATTCCGATTCGACGTCCATGCATTTTCAGAATTTTATATAATTTGAGGATCTCAATCTCGGAAGATCAGGGATAAAAAATTATTAGACCTAAAAAAATACTAGTAATATCTCAAGTTACCGAGCATTATCGTCAGAAAGTATTCCATTTCGGATAATTCGGACAAGGAAAATTCTTCTGACGAGGAATCAGTACTTACTGAGGTTAAACCTGAACCAGTTGATTTAAATGATCCTACATCATGGCGAATTACAAAAAGTAATATTAAAATGTTCGTTATGACCTTTGTTTGCATGTGTGTTCTTCAATGTATTTCAGTTTTTCATTTACACTTTCATTTATTGTTTTTTGAAACTTTGAATGCTTATATATTATTTTGAGACTGAATCATTCTATTCGTTTCCTTTTTGTTTTCTTCATACCCTTATTATCGTATATTAATACGTTCATGAGTTCTCTTCACTACCTTATAAGGTACATGGGAGATTACAGTAATTTCTTTGCACATATTGTTGGACATACCTAAGAATCTGATGCTCGTTCTTAAAAGAATATAATAACAGTAAAATATCTTAGAAATAGAATAAATACTATCATTCATGAGAAGTATGAAGTCATTGAAAAACAAATTTGAAAAGGGCGCACTTCGATAACTTGCCACGGGCGCTGAAATACTAGATCCGGCTCTGAATTCTTCATATGTGGGTTCAGAATGGTTTGAGACATTTTCCCCACAATCCGGACTCACCGAGTCAAAAACGCTCTAGAACAGTCTGTAGAACAGCCCGTAAAATGGAGAATGTTACAAGTACGGTCCTGACAAAAATTCGCCACTTCGAATTCAACTTTTTTGTCGTCATATCGCTCCCGATGAAGTTCGCTGTGGCCGGTTAAGTAATTAAAATGCTCGAGAGATGGTAATGCACATTAAAAGACGAAAGATGAGGGGCTGGGGACCCACGAAATGTTTATACTCGAATTCCCCAAAGACAGTACAAGATTGATTATAGTAGGTCCTGACACAAAACCACCAGACCCATTCATAATAACACGGACAGTCACACAAAGTATAATACAAATCCGGCATTCACGGATCAAGTATACAAACACGGATGTGTATAACTTTTCATATCGCTATGGTTGATGCAGTGGGGCAGTGAGAACTGCAAACATTGTAACGTACGTATTTAGGGGTAGGAGCTTTGTGGATGATGATCGTGGAAAAAATTTGCACACAAGCTGTAAACTTATTATTCTCTCTCTTCAAGAAATTGGCATGACGCTGATGTGGTATATTTTCTGATTTTCAAAGATACAAGGGTACAAATTTTACAGAGTCCTAGCGTTATGTCATTATTTTCTTACTTATTACACCCATTAAAATTTGTATACGCCATTCACATTTATGAAGCTAATCGGTAAATAGTTATATCAAGTTTTTGCACGCATGTTCTGAAGATCAGCGTGCTATCGTTTGGTCCAAATGTAATTTTCGAATTTTCTCCCGAAAATGGTCTTAAACGACTAGGTTGTACACTTGATGACGAATCCGGTGTCATAATAGATTCCGTCTGGCCGGCCCACGACACGATAACGGTCGAAAGAAGCGATCCAGCGACATGAATCTTTCAGATCAGGTCGCGCATTAAAATGCGCCGGTTTGATTCGTTAATGGGACAAATCGGTCGAATGGTTTCGAAGTTATGGTCATTTGAAATTTTGAGATTAATTTCGTATTTCAGGAACTACTCATGTGAATAAATTGTAACTTAACAGTTGGTTGAAGCATAATAACGCACACCTTTCCACAAAATTTTGATGGTATCACACTATCAGTATATTCTGAAGAAATTTTTTCGAAATATTTTGGAAAAAAGTTTTGTTTTCGGAACTGTTAATTGAATCCAGAAAAAACTTCTGCTCTCAGTTTGAACATCGTATTTTACAGCAATGTACCAAATTTCACTTCGATACGACAATAGTTTCTGGAGATATCGAAAAAAAATATAAATTTTTTTTTCCTTTCGATATCGTTGTTCTTTCTGGAATAACTCAAAAAATGCTGATTCAATCGAAATGAAACGTGGCCGCTAGTTTGGAAACGCTAAGGGGCAACTTTGTACGTGGTTACGTGGTGATCTTGTCATTAGAACAATTTGAAAAAAAATTCAATTTTTTTTTTAAATACTCAATATTCTGTGATCTTCGGACAATATGATTCTCATGATATTCAGTAAGAGCCTTCGAACTGCCATTTTTCGATGAAATACTTGATTTCAATTCGAACCCATCTGTATTCTTGGAAATATTGGAAAAAAAAAATTTTTGAATGGATATCTCTGAGGAATCATTAGGTGGATTTTGCCCATTCACTAATCCGGCCTTCTCAATTGAGGTTCAAACTCGATATTTGTAGAGTAGGTTTAGGGCCTAATTACGAAGGTCGAGTTCGTGAATGGGTAAAATCCGCCCAATATGACTCCGTAGATATACCCATTCAAATTTTTTTTTTCGAATATTTCCAAATATGCATATTAGATCGAAATGAAATCCAGTACTTCATCGAAAAAACCTAGAAGACAGCTTCTGTGCGAATGTTCAATGGAAATGACCGCTTCGGCAACGAATTTGAATTTGCTCGGAAAAGCTGCTGTTTCCACGGCAGTGCTTTTCTAGGTTTTTTCGATGAAGTACTGGATAACATTTCGATCTAATTTGTATTTTTGGAAATATTCGGAAAAATTCGAATGGGTATATCTACGGAATCATTGGGCGGATTTTACCCTTTCACGAACTCGACCTTCGTAATCAAGCCCTAAACCTACTCCACAAATATCGAGGTTCAACCTCAATTAACAAGGCCGAGTCAGTGAATGGGCAAAATCCACCAAATTATTCCTCACATATACCCATTCAAAACTTTATTATCCCCATATTTCCCAAAATACAGATTGGATCGAATTGAAATCCAGTATTTTATCGTAAAATGACAGTTCGAAAGTTCGTACAGAATTCAACGAGGATAATATGATAAGAAAATCACATAATATTGAATATTTGAAAAAAAAATTTGAAATTGTTTTTCAAATTGCTCTTATGACACAATTATAACGAAATTTGGCTCAAAGTTGTCCTTCAGCATTTTCAAACTAGCTGCGAAGTTCCGTCATGATTGAATCAGTATTTCTTGAGTTAAAACGAAAAAAACAACAATATCGAGTGGAAAACCACGAAATTTTACATATTTTATTCCAAAATCTCCAAAATTAATAGCCGTATCGAATTGAAATTTGGTACGTTGTTTTGGAATATGAAGCTCAAGGTATGAACAGAGTTTTCTACGAAAAAAATTTTGGATTTTTTTCTTCAACTAGGTAATCATACGATCCCAACAAAATTATGCTCAAAGTTGCTAGTCAACTAATTGTCAAGTTTCAATCTGATCGCTTCAGTAGTTCCTGAAATACTGCGGAAATAACCTCAAAACTTCAAACGGCTATAACTCCGAAACCATTTGACCGATTTGGCCCATTAACAAACTTAACCGCTGCATGTTCGACAGTTATCGTGTACGCGGCCGGCCGGCCAGACAGAATCGATTTCGACACCGGAATCGTCATCAGTGAGTCCATCCTAGTCGTTTGAGACCATTTTCGGCTCGAAATTCGAAAATAACAGACATTCGGACAAAACGATAGCACGATTTTGCACTAGAACATACGCGCAAAAAGGATTACCATGTACCTATCCAGAGACTGATTTCATTACCGCATAAGATCAATAAACCTAACTCCATTCGGTACTTGGAAAACGAACAGTCTCCAGACTACCCTTACCCGCTACGATATCCTCTTCGCAACAAAAACAAATACAGCCCGCGAGATTGAAGACCACTCAAGTGGCAAACTCATTATCTGGAACACAGAGAGTAAGACCCTCTAGTGGGCATCCAGGGCACGTCCTAGACCAAAGCCACATCGGATCTCTCGCGACCAATACAAACACGCTACGATATAAACAAGCTAATATGACAAAGTCCCTCTCATAAGTTTACCGGAGAACAATGGGACTCAATTCCGGAGGAATACAAATGCTCAATCCATAATATTAAATCTGTCTCCCATTGTCTAATTGCGATGAACGGCGGTCGCCAGAGTTGTGGGCCCAGTCATTTGGCGGCAGTGAATTATTCATGGTTCTGATGTTGGGACAGGGTCGAACAACGGAGAAGATTCGAAACTTTAAGGATGTATCTTCTGGTTCAAACTTGGTCTTATGGTCAGGTGACGGATAGAAACAGAGAGATAGCGAGATTTAGGGTACCTATCTCATTAGTTATATTTGGTTTTCCCCAGGGTTCATTATTGGGCCCAAAAAAGTTTTTCCTTGGAATGGATTTATGCGATACGGCTCTGTATATCTTTTAATAGATGATACTCAATTGATACGTTGGAGATGAGTAGGTTGAATAAAGATCTTCAAATGATGAGTCTAGTTGCAGAGATACCTCTGTTGATGAAAGTGTTCTGTTCAAATTTGATAAGAGTACTGTCCGGAGTCCAGGAATCTCCAAAAACTCCCCCTATTCAAAATGAAAAATTGTGTTGATTGAGTGTGTTATTTCGAGAATTCACATTCACTCTATATTTAATTTATGGAAAATGAAATTTTGAACCGATGTATATGTGGAATCATTTCACGGAGTTAACCCATTCACGAATTCGGCCTTTCTGACCATGCTCGGACTCTGCAATACAAATACTGATTCTCTTAGTTGTTTCTTTCAGAAGTGTTCGTGTTCACGAACGGCCAACTTTAGTTTTCAGCTATACTGTCAGGAAAAAGGTATTGTGGTCGAATATGGATTTAACTAAAATGCCCATTACACTATCCAATCTCAAGGGACCGGCATGTCGGGTGCCCAATCTGATGGGTCGGGTGTCGCTTATTACACCACACTAGATGCCAGCCGCTTCTAATCTATTCGTGAATGATCGCTCCTTGCGTTGCTATGATACAGCTCTGTATGCCAGGATTGCCAGGCGGTAGGAAGCTAGTCAGGGTCCCTATTCTTGAATCGGGGAAGGGAGAAAATAGGCGTTGTCAAGGAAATGCGGTGCATTTTTGATGGAACAATAGAGAATAGGATCCTGGAAGCCGGTTCGTTATTTCACTACAAGAACCCTGCGTGCCGGGCCCGGGATATTGAGTAATGTGATAAGCCTTTTAATCTGATCGTAATGGTATTTTTTGAATAATTTAGAGAACATTTTAGGTTGCTGTAATTTCGAATGTAGGGCCGACATAATCTGAATTGTAGCCTCTAGGTTCCCTTTCTTGAAGTTTATTACCACAAATTCGGTGAGTTAAACATAATCATTGCAGAAAATTTCGACTCAAGAGTGAGGAGAAGACATTTGGGAAAAAGAATTGTGCTGCTGTTACTCGTACACGAACGAAGGTGCAAAATAATCTGAAATAACACAGCAAAAATAATGTCACCGATACATTCACGAAATATCTTACGATATACTTTAATAACATCAAATAACAAAATGAGAATATATCTAACAATTAATTCATTATATGTTATATGTGTGTTTTTTCCCAACTTGCTCTCAAACAAATAGTAAATTTGATCAGATGTGCTGACGTTCCTGTTATATGCTTGGGCATTGAATAATATTGCCCGAAACTTCGAAAACGAGATGTCAGTTGATGATGTGTTCAGAAACACGTTTTGCGATTTATTCAAATTGTAAAGGAGTCTAAAACGGTTATATGTTTAAAATAGTTATCATTATGTTTGACATAATATTTTCGACATTGATATTTTATCATTGATTTCAATGACATGTAAATTCCATTCATGTCTGACAAAACTGAAATAATATAAACTGGCATATAATGATGGAGGTCAAAAATTTGAAAGAACCATATGAGGCGTTGTTGCAACAAGAGTGCGTTTGGCAGTATATTTATTTTTCAGTCAATATATTCATTAGTTTATATATTTTGTAATGATATATTTATTTTTTATTCTGATATATTCATATCTTCCAAATACTATGAAATGACAGTTCGGAGTTTCGAATATATGAAAAGAAAGAACCAATATATTTATTTATTCGATCTATAGAACAAAGTCAAGAGATGGCGCGTCGAAGGCAAGCTTACAGTTTCCCTCAATGCAGCAACCAAAGTTTGAAAGGGCTTGAAAATATTGATAGTCAGTCCTGGCTTTGATATAATTCGTGAATATTTACTTTTATTCCTCAAATAGTTGTAGTGATAACCATCGTAAACCCAGCTTTTAATCACAATTGCTGTAAAGTGTATACTAGAAACTGTATGCTCCCGGCGTGCCATCTCTTGACGTTGTCCGATAGATCGAATTCATAAATACATTGGATCTTACATGTTTATATATTTCAAAGTCCCAACTCGTGAATATATTGTGTTTGGTAGAAAACAAATATATTTGTAGGAATGAAAAATGAATATATACATTGCGCGTCAAAACTATGGAACAAATTCATTTTCTCAGAAGAAAAATATTTGGCAACAAAATCCAGATCAATTCTTTTACCAAATTTTATGCATTTTTGAAGGATTTTTGTTGCACCCTATGCCAACCCTATCAACCCTCTAAATCTTTTGAATAGGAAAAGTGGGTCATGTGGTACTTTTTTGACAAGGTCTTCGTATCTTCTTCACAGGCGTGCAGAAATTTTCAAGAAAAAATTTTTTTTTTGAAAAAGTAATTACTTCAAAAAGGTTTTCAGTTTGTGCACTTTGTCATTTACTTTGAGACGATGGTACCTAATGAAATTTTCACCGACTGGATAGTCCACCATTACAGTTTTGTTCATGCATAACTTCCAACCCCTACGGACCCTTTAATGGAGAAAAAAAATGGAGGGGGTTGAAAGGGGTTTAAAGTTGTGATGAACAAAACTGTGATGGTCGACTTTCATTCGGTGACAAATTTCATCAGGTACCATCGCCTCAAAGTGAATAAGCCAAGACAAAGTGCACATCCTGAAAACCTCTTTGAACTAACTGATTTTTCAAAAAAAAATTCTTGAAAATTTTTGCACGCCTGTGAAGAAGATGCAAAGACCCTGCCAAAAAAGTATCACATGACCTACTTTCCCTATTCAAAAAATTTAGAGGGTTGGTGGGGATGGCACAGGGTTCAACAAACATCCTTCAAAAATGCATATAAATTTGGTAGAAGTGAAACAAAAATTGGCCTGTTTCAGGATTTTGTTGCCAAATATTTCTCTTCTGAGAAAATGAATTTGTTCCATAATTTTGACGAGCACTGTATGGTCATACAAGATGATTATATTGCTGCAACTAATATTCCTTGAAAAGAAATATACATATTTGCTCCCAGTTTTGTTACCGGTGCCTCATGAAAGTATCACACAAAAAATTCAGTAAAATAACACGGAAAACAATCTTTATCTTCTGTAATATGTCAAAACATTACCACGTGGTCATAAACAAAACCATATTCGATCGAACGAGCTCGACGAGAGTTCTGACAGACAAGTCATATGCTTGTACATAGAACGATATTGTCGTCATCAATTCCAAATCTTCTTTTTCTGACTAATGATATTAACATAATTTCAATTATGTTATTCAAGTATGAAACTTCCATGAAAATGAAGTAAATCATTGGATTTCTATTTCGAAAGATTATGTAATATTTATTGTCTACAACCTGTATTCGAGAAACTAATGGAAAATATTATCGAAATCACAATAGTTCCCCCCACTCTAACCAGGACCTCTTTTGAATCCAGTCAATTCCCCACCTCTCCTCACCATTCTCCAGAACGATTTCCAGCAGAAATGAATGCATCGTCGGTTTTTCCGCTCAAGAACGCCTAATGACCATCAGGAAAAATTTCGTTCCTGTTAATTCCTCTTAGAGTCCCATTTATCAAAAACCGGACAATTAACGCTTTCGGACGGATGCGCGGAATATTCCGGAGTGCTGCTTTGTGAGCCGAAATTAGAAAAAGGAGGGTCCATTCCGGGCCGTTTCAAAAACATAAGTAGCCGGATTTGATATACGTACCTACTGTTTTCGCCGTTTTAAACTGCGGCGGAGGGTTAATTTACATTTCTGGATTTTCGTGCCTGCGAATAAGTTCGGACCGGATGTTCTGCGATTGTTTTAGGAGTGGGGATTAATTGTGGTGGTGTTTCTGATGACGATGAAGATGAGGAATGCGTTGGTAAATCGGAGGAGTGGGGTTTTTCTGATACTCGTTCTCTATCGATATCGCGAAGGAAACCATGCAATTTCACATATTTCTTCTCGATATCACCGAAACTGATAGTCGTATCGAATTGAAATTTGGTACACTGCTGTGAAATATGGAGCTCAAAGTATGCGTTGAAGTTTTTTCAAATGTGTTGAACAGTTCGCGAAAAATAATTTTTTTTTTAAAAAAATTTTTTCAAAATTAACTGATAGTATGATCTATGACGAAATTTCGCGAAAAGTTGCGCGTCGTTATACTCCAACAAACTGCATAGTTTCGATCTAATCGTTTTAGTAGTTCCCGAATTATCACGGAAATAACCTCTAAATTTCAAAACGCTCTAGCTCCGAAACCGTTCGGCCGATTCTGCCCATTAACAAACTTAACCGACCTAACCTGAAAGTTTCAGGTCGACAGGATTTTCCGTACGACCGTTATCGTGCGTACGGACGGCCAACCGACCGGTCGGACAGAATCAATTTCGACAACGGATTCGTCATTCACTGATGTGATGTCCAACCTAGTTGTTTGAGACCATTTTCAGCTCAAAATCCGAAAATTCCATACATTCGGACAAAACGATAGCACGCTGTTCCCCTAGAAAATGCGCGCAATAAATTAATGCGGCTTATCAGAATACATGGATTGGATGATTTAGACCGATACAATACCCGCAAGGAGTCCGTACTTAAATCCTTTGGAAGAATTGATGGTGATAATTGAAGAAGCCTGCGATATGGTCCGAGGAAATGCGCGGGAACTATGGAGGGCACATCGAGCACTACACTTGAACAAAAGTGGTGACTTTTCACCCAAATACATTGATATGATTTGATTCTTATTATTATACATTTCAAGATCATTCTAAATTTTATTTCTCAAAAATGCCTGCTAGGAAACCAACATAAAATCATCAGGAAATTAGTAGTAGGTGGTCTCAGTTACCTACCTATAGTCCGTTTCAGAATGATCGAAAACTCGGGTGGCTGTGGAAACTGGAAATTATGTTGGTAATATACCAGTCAAATATTAAATTCAAAAAAGTCTACTTGTTAAAGGCTATTGAAACAACAATTAAATACAGATTTTTCTGTATAACCTTTACATAATATCTTTCGATATTGATTTGATATCTTACGATATACTTTTATGTCTTCGACGTACTACGTCTTCAATGACAAAATTATTATATCAACTGGCATATAATGATCAAAGTAAAAAACTTGAGAAAAGTGTGAAAAAATGAAATACAACCTAAAAACAATACTAGACACAGTGTTTCATCTTCTATCTTTCGATTTAGAATCATCAGTAGCATTTATTCTATATTATACATCAAAAACTCACCACGTGTTTTGTTACGTACACTTCACTTCAATAACGGAAATAAGCAGGTTTAAGTCCATACGCATGCTTGAAAGAAGAAGGTGTAAGTAAAATCTGTGGCATTATTGTTTCTATGCTCAATTCTAACAAGCATGCGTATGGACTTAAACCTGCTTATTTCCGTTATTGAAGTGAAGTGTACGTAACAAAATACGTGGTGAGTTTTTGATGTATAATATAGAATAAATGCTACTGATGATTCTAAATCGAAAGATAGAAGATGAAACACTGTGTCTAGTATTGTTTTTAGGTTGTATTTCATTTTTTCACACTTTTCTCAAGTTTTTTACTTTGATCGTTATATGCCAGTTGATATAATAATTTTGTCATTGAAGACGTAGTACGTCGAAGACATAAAAGTATATCGTAAGATATCAAATAAATATCGAAAGATATTATGTAAAGGTTATACAGAAAAATCTGTATTTAATTGTTGTTTCAATAGCCTTTAACAAGTAGACTTTTTTGAATTTAATATTTGAATGAAAACTTATAGTTTTCAAGGGTCAATATCAACTGTCATTTAATTTTTGAGGTTATAAAGATTTTGGAAAATGTTTTTTACCGCATTTCATTTGTCAAGGAAAGAAGAAGGTGTAAGTAAAATCTGTGGCATTATTGTTTCTATGCACAATTCTAACAAGCATGCGTATGGACTTAAACCTGCTTATTTCCGTTATTGAAGTGAAGTGTACGTAACAAAACACGTGGTGAGTTTTTGATGTATAATATAGAATAAATGCTACTGATGATTCTAAATCGAAAGATAGAAGATGAAACACTGTGTCTAGTATTGTTTTTAGGTTGTATTTCATTTTTTCACACTTTTCTCAAGTTTTTTACTTTGATCATTATATGCCAGTTGATATAATAATTTTGTCATTGAAGACGTAGTACGTCGAAGACATAAAAGTATATCGTAAGATATCAAATCAATATCGAAAGATATTATGTAAAGGTTATACAGAAAAATCTGTATTTAATTGTTGTTTCAATAGCCTTTAACAAGTAGACTTTTTTGAATTTAATATTTGAATGAAAACTTATAGTTTTCAAGGGTCAATATCAACTGTCATTTAATTTTTGAGGTTATGAAGATTTTGGAAAATGTTTTTTACCGCATTTCATTTGTCAAGGAAAGAAGAAGGTGTAAGTAAAATCTGTGGCATTATTGATTCTATACACAATTCTAACAAGCATGCGTATGGACTTAAACCTGCTTATTTCCGTTATTGAAGTGAAGTGTACGTAACAAAACACGTGGTGAGTTTTTGATGTATAATATAGAATAAATGCTACTGATGATTCTAAATCGAAAGATAGAAGATGAAACACTGTGTCTAGTATTGTTTTTAGGTTGTATTTCATTTTTTCACACTTTTCTCAAGTTTTTTACTTTGATCATTATATGCCAGTTGATATAATAATTTTGTCATTGAAGACGTAGTACGTCGAAGACATAAAAGTATATCGTAAGATATCAAATCAATATCGAAAGATATTATCTAAAGGTTATACAGAAAAATCTGTATTTAATTTTTATAGACCAGTCAGTAACATTTGTCTTGCAGGATTCATGTTGGTATTGAGAATAATACTGACTTTTTCAAGTTTGAGTTAACTTACTGAAAATATTTGTATTCTGTGGAAAATATTTGGAATTTATTTCAAATTGTATATGTTCTTGATTCAATCGACAAATAAGTTTTAGATTTTAGTATTTCTTAAACCTTACCAAATTGAAAATGGCTGGAATTCATCAAGAACGTAGGGCAGTGTACCGGTGTTCATGCGAGGTTTTCAGGGATTCATCAGATAATTCTGCTAGTATTATCGCGATTCGCTAGTTTTTCAGGTAACCAATCATTTACCTATTCAAGCAAGGTGTTTTCTGATAAATGAATAAGTCTTAAAATTTTAGATTTTTCCAAGTACTGTCCAAAGAATTTTGAAGAAAAAAGAAGGCAAGTCAGTACAGCCAGGAGTAATCAGTAGAAGGAAACCTATTCCACATGATTATACCTTCAAAGACGTTAAACGACGTTATTTATTCGAAAATCAAAAGCAATGAATATATCAGTTTGGATATAATTTGGAATTATTTTATTCTTTTCCTTCCTAAATTCTGAGGAAAAAATAGCACAGGGCTAGAACTTGGATGAATTTCTAATAGTCATCAGGAATACAAAGATTGCTGAAGAGTGAAATCTTTATTGAGCAGGAACTTCATGTGATCTTTGATTACCTAAGTTTTCATTATTTAATGAATGATATCTCAAAATTGGAGTTTCTCGAAAGCCTGAATGATTTTATGTTGAAGCATTCCACGCTATTTTCATCAACAATCCTGAATTTCCATGATTGATCTGCAGTGAAATAATGTGGCTGTGTATTTTCAGTCATCAGTTCAGCTGTATGCCTTTTGGCATTTGAAACTAAGTTTGAAAATTTGACAATGCAACAATGATGAAAATAATATACTGCCGCTGTACAGGTTTAGAGCATCAGCGTAAAATAAATATTCCCAAGAATTTCAAATCAAATTTGCCTTAGAAATAATTTTATAGGTTATATTAGTATATTTTAATCTATGATCAACACACAGAAATTTTTAGTTACTTTTTGTAACTAGAAATAAAGCCGCGACTAGACTTTCATGGCCTGCTCTGATAATCAATAATCAATAATTTTGAAATTCGATTAATTTTCCCAAGTCAGCGATTTTTTCTTGACGAATGTGCCACATATTTAGGAAGCTGAGACTTGAGGGAAGTTTTCACAATTATAAAAAAAATACCTCAATTCGAGCATTTTTCGAGAAAATGGTGGATATGATGTCATATTGATTTCTTAATCGGAATACATTTCCCACTGAAGCTGTGTTATTTTGTTTTCTGTTGAATTTGCTCGAGCAGACCTGAATGAGTAAATGTAGCTTCTTGTTCTCTTTCGATTAAGAGCACATTTATTGTCGTAGGTCTCTTAGTTCTGGAGATATACTCTCTTTTCTGGAGCAAGATAGGGAAAAATGAAAAAACACAAAAGAATTGATATCTGAAGAACCGAAGGGTTTGAGGAAAAAATTATCAGCACATTTTTGGTTGCAACTGATCTGTACCTCTATGAATATTGTAAAAGGTGTTTCAAATTGCGCGGTTTTTCTAAGAATAAATTAAATAAAGATGGCGTACTGAATTCGTCTAGGTATTTGGACATTTAAGAAGTGTTATGTATGACATTTATAAAAATGGCATCGTACACGATACAACAACACGTTATTGAATTATTTCATGAAAATCAGCGTTTTGTGAAGAGTGTTTTTAGAAAATCACGTGAATTTTATGGTTTGCATAATCGTCCATCTCAAAGAACTGTTAGTCGAATAATTGAAAAATTTGAAGAGACTGGTTCTGTAGAAGATTAAAAAAGTGGAGTGAAGTGCTGGTGAAGCTGTAACTGTCAATGGTGATCGATACCGTCGGATGATAATCAAATTTTCGTGGCCTGAATTAATGAATATTGATCTAGAGGACATTTGGTTTCAACAGGATGACGCTACACCTCACTTTGCAAATGACACAGTTGATTTATTGTGACGAAAATTTCCTGGACGAATAATCTCCAGAAACGGTAATGTCAATTGGCCACCAAGATCATGTGATTTGACACCGATGGACTATTTTCTTTGGGGTTATATGAAAAGAGACAGGTCTATAAAAATAATCCACAATCGATTCCTGAACAGAAGGATGACATAGTTCGTGTCATTAGTGAGATAGAGCCTCAATTATTTCGAAACGTCATTGAAAATTTCAACAAAAGAGTGGACGTTGCATCAAGAGGAGGCCATTTGACAGATATTATTTTTCGTATATAAACTGATACTTCAATTTCTAATAAGAAGTTTCTGAAAATGAATGCAAATTATGTGTTTTATTTATTCAAAATAAAACGCGCAATTTGAAACATCCTCTACATCAACTCTGTTGAAATCTAGTATAATAGCATAACAGTACTTCTCAAAGGCATAAATATTAAAAAATTATTTCTGCGTTCTTTCACACTAATCAATCAAAATATGAACGAGCTTGGACGAGTCCCTGACGACCCTTCATTGCCTTGAATGTCAGAATTTGATTCGATCTGACTACTTCAACGATAATAAGAAGGCGTCTAGGTCGAGCCCTTCATAATCATATTCAATTCTGATTAATTCTTCTTTGCGTATAACTCATCTTTTCTGTCCTGGAGTGGTCAGTTGACAACATGCATTATTTCACAGCCATCTCTTCCATTTTTCAACCCCTAGAAAGTGTTTTAGACGTTGGTACTTTTTGCACCGCCCCAAATATTCGAATATTAAACTTAAATCCCTTCGAAAATGCGACGAAAAAAGGGTTGAATTAATGATGGTGCAAAGGGTTGATTTCTTTGGAGAATAATATTGAACGATAAGAGAGAAATACCCAAGGAACACTGGTTCATGTACAGAATGTTGTTCATGAACGACATGCATCTATTGGAAATTTAAATCCTACATTTTAGAACAGCATTGATGTGAAGTCAGCATGTTCATATTCGTTACCAAAGTTTAAAGGTGGTACTCACTGCCGGTAATATCGAATTTAAATCCGGTCCTCGATTAAAATATGCCAGTTTGAGCGTTCCGGCCGAATTTCGTGAGGAGAAGTTCGAAGAATATGAATATTTGAAAAATAATACTTGAATTATTTTTTTTCAAATTGTTCAAATGATATGACCATCACGAAATTCTTCATTAATGTTACCAAATCAGTTGAGAAGTTTCAGCATGATTACATCAGTGTTTTTAGAGTTTTTCGAAAATAAGGATTGTAGCGGAGACAAAACACAGTGAATATCGGGAAAAGTTTCAATCCACCCGCAGGAGTAGCTCTTGAAATATCAGGGAAAGAACCTGAAAAATTCAAATGATTATTACTGATGCGAGACCGTTTGGCTTATTTTGCCTATTAACGAACTCCCCAAGCCGAATTCTAAAGAAAAACCTGCAGTGAAGGTGTTTATGCGCAAGCTCGTTTTGCCAAACGTCACCGAAATTAGGCACAGGCATTGAACCTTATATTTCACAACAGTGAACCAAATTTCAATTCGATGTGATTTTTATTTTGAAGGATATTGAGAAGAATAAGTATTTTTCTCAATATAGCGGTTATTTTCGGAATAAATCACAAATACTGATTGAATCTTGACGAATCTCGAAAACTAGGTGGAAAATGCTGATGCACAACTTCGTGCCAAAGATCGTGGGTATCATGTCGTTGGAGCTATTTGAAGAAAAACAATTTTCATTCAAATAGTCTACATTCTTCTTATCATATAATCCTTAAATAAGGGTGAAAAATACTGCATGAACCTTGAAGTGGTCATTTTTCAATCCAGTACTTTCAATTCGACCCTTAATGTATTTTTGTAAATATTGGAAACAAAATTGAATCTGTATTATTGGGGACATTTTGAACATTCCAGAATTCGTCCTTCGTAATTGAGTTTCGAATCTATTCTACATATATCGATTTTAAGTTGTGTCTTTCGGGTGTCATTGTGTTATGATGGGCCGTCAGGACGACTCAATGATTCCGCAGATCAACCATCTCGATATTTTATTTCCCGAATATTTCCGAAAATTTGTATTAGATCGAATTGAAATATAGTACTCAATTAAAAAATCAAAGCTTGAAGGTTTATGCAGAATTTCATAAAGACAATATGGAAAAAAAAGATCGCGGAGTTGATACATGAAAAGGTGACCGCTTTGGCAACGATCATGCGCGTAAGAGGGTGTATACACATTAATAAGGTGCATTCACAGTTCGCTGTACCATGACACACAACCTCAGCCGAGCTTCTTACGAGCACTCAGGACATGCGCATAGGTATTTATTGTTTTCACTCCAAGGTAAATTCAAATGACCTGAGAGGAAAGTCACTTTTTCTTCGCATTTGAATCATTGTCATTTATTGATGTGAACATTCAACTATCATAAGTTGAACCTCGCCATTATTCGTATATTTCATTGAAACATTTCTGAAAAAAAAAATTAAAACAATGAACACTCCTACACTGCCGATCAACGTGGCTGGAAATATTATAACATATAAACCTAAAAAAGCACTGCTGTGAAGGCAGCAGCTTTTGCTTCAATGGAGATGACCGCTTTGGCAACGAATTTGAACATGCATGCAAAAGCTGCTGCTTTCACGGCAGTACTTTTTTAGGGTTTTCGAAAGAGTACTGGATTCCAATTTTGAATAAAATGGGAATTTTGAATGGGTATATCCACGGAAAATTCACGAATTCGAACTTCGTAATCAAGCTCCAAACCTACTCTACAAATATCGAGTTTTCAAGTCGTTTCTTCCGCGAACACTATAACTTCCGAAAGGAACAACTTAGATACTCTATATTTGTAGAGTAGGTTTGCGGCTTTATTACGAAGTTTGAATTCGTGAATGTTCCGTAGATATACCCATTCGAAATTCGATTTTTTTAAATTGAAATCCAGTACTTTTCGAAAAACCTAAAAAAAGCACTGCCGTGAAGGCAGCAGCTTTTGCATCAATAGGGATGACGGCTTTGGCAACGCATTTAAACATTCATGCAAAAGCTGCTGCCTCCACGGCAGTGCTTTTTTAGGTTTTTCGAAAAAGCATTGGATTTCAATTTTGAAAAAAATGGAATTTTGAATAGGTTTATCTACGGAAAATTCACGAATTCAAACTTCGTAATTAAGCCCCAAACCTACTCTACAAATATCAAGTTTCTAAGTCGTTTCTTCCGCGAACAGAATAACTTCCGAAAGGAACAACTTAGAAACTCTATATTTGTAAAGTAGGTTTGGACCTTAATCACGAAGGCCGAGTTCGTGATTGGGTTGAATTTACCCAATGATTCCGCAGATAAGCCCATACAAAATTTTATTTTTCCAATATTTCCAAAAATACAGATTAGATCGAATTAAAATCCAGTACCCTTTTGAAAACAAAAATTGTTTTCAAATTTTTCAAATGACACGATCATCAGATCATCTCGAAAAGTTGTCTATCAGCATCGCCAAACTAGCTACCAAAAACGTACAGATGTTTTTACATATTTTTTCAAAATATCTTCTGGAATGATTATGGTATCGAATGGAGCTTTTTCCTGAATTTGGGTTATCACTGCAAATGCAAATTTGGACATAATTATTATGGGTTTGATTCATCAGTTTCCCAAGTTACCTTCAGAAAGTATTAAAAATCACATTTCAAAATTGGGGTTTGGCATTTGCCAGGCATGCACGAAGTGACAACGGTGTTTAGTAGAATAGCTTTTTCTGCTATAGAATAATGAAATATTTATTCCTATTTTATGGTACACACGCGTTCTTTGTCAATACAACCAAACAATTACCGCTTGCGATTTGTCAGTAATATGACAGTCTGTGCTCTTCTTTTCCTATTCCTTGGTCGTTGTTTTCTACTCTAACCAGATCGAAGTATAGCTGTCTCTGTTTTCCTAAGCAAAGTAACACATTTGACGTCCTTTTCTTTCCGAGAAAGCTGAATTCGACGTTGCCATATCGTGCACTCAAGACAAATCCCCTTAAATGCAAATCCCCATTTTTATTTTTCAGTTTTAGGTGATGAAATATTTTTTTAAGAATGTAATATTGGAATTTATATGTTCGAAATGTGATGTTCTAAAGGTTTTTCATGAAAATTACTGCATTTTCTTTTAAAGGAAAAACCCCCATTGAAATGTGGTACACGGATGTAAAATATAGAGCTCAAGGTGCGATCAAAACTTTTTCCAAATGTAATGAATAGTTTCCGAGAAATTTGTTCAAAATTTACTAGCAGCACAATCTCAACAAAATTTCTGCCAAGTTTCAATTCAATCACTTCATTAGTTCTCGAGATATCAGGGAAAAAACCTCAAAACTTCAAATCACTATAACTCCGAAATCATTCCACCGATTCTGCCAATTAACAAACCATCGCATTTTGAAATGCAACCAACCCTGAAATTTTCAAGTCGATTGATTTCTCCGTACGCCCGTAATCGTGCGTACAGACGGTCGGACAGAATCGATTTTGACACTAGATCCGTCATCAGCCATTCTAACCTAGTTGTTTGAGAGCATTTTCGGCTCAAGCGATAGCACGTTGTTTACCTAGAACATGGGGGCAAAAATAACTTATCGTTCGTACTAAAAAAAACTTAAATTTTGAAGGGGTATATCTGTGGAATCATTGGGTGGATTTCACCCATTCATGAATTCGGCCTTTGTAATCAAGGTCCGAACCTACTCTGAAAGTGTTTCTTCCGGAAGTTATTGTGTTCACGGTGGGCCGTTGGGCCCACTTCAAGTCAGTGCTTTTCTATGTTTTTTTTGCGTTGTATGAGTAAATAAATCAAATACTGAAACTTATTAACGTCACTCGTTCTGATTATTTATGCAGAATATTAATATTTCATATTGAATAATATTTTCAAAGAAATGTCATTCAATAACTGACTTACAATAAGTTTCATCATAAATTGTAAAGATTACACATAAAATAGCTTGCACTGCCATGTTAATATCATTCAGCTTTTTCTGTAATTTTTCAACTCGGAGAAATTTGCCACTCATTAACGATCAATATATAACACGCACGTTTCATTAACCACTAAAAATCTATTTCCTGTTCGAAATGCCGATAGTCGTTCTGATTTCCAGCCTTAGGCCGTCCAACCGGCCTTCATCAGCAAACCACCCAGGTATTATCTGCTTATAGACATCGAATTCAACGACCCTGCCGAATTTCAAATCAATTATTCCTCGCCAAGCCAACTAAAATTCCGGTCGCCATCTACGGATATTCGTTATAACGACAATATCCTTCCTTCCATATTCAGAAACTGTTGAATTACAAACGAGACATACATTCTGTCGTGGAGTAAAACAAGCGGTAAATCTGTAAGATGATTGTGTGGGCGAATATACTACATCCGGTCGTTGACGAAAGGCCATGGTCGTGGACAGGAACTTTCCGTGGATTGTAATTGTGATTCATGATTGAAGGGACGTTCTTGCCATTTGAAAGGTACACGAAGATGCTGACTGTGTGAAAATTTATAGATTACTGAAGAAACTTGAAAGAAATGGAATGAGAGGTCCAGCACTAAAATGGATAGGATCATATTCTGAAAAAAGACTTCAGATGGTGGAAATACAAGTTACTGGAGAGATTCTCAAATCAGAACCACAGAAAATAATAATGGTAGTCTCTCAAGGAGGAATAGCTGGGCTGGTACTCTTCTTTGTCTACATAAATAATTTTAATGAGGAAGTAACTCGAATCAACAATGACGGTACAGATGTTAACTATGTCGATGACACCAATATTCTCATATTAGAAGATCAATGGCCTGAACTCAAGGCAACAGCAGCAGGAGTACTGAAAACTGCAAAGTCCTGGTTCAACAATAACAACCTTATATTGAACAAAGACAAAACCAAGATCACCTTATTTCACTGTATTAACTCTGAAAATGAAAATCTAAGTAAAATTATGTTGAATAACGAAACTTACGAATTGAAAGACCATGTCAAATTTCTTTGAATTTTCATTGACAGAGGATTGAACTGGAAATATCACATAGACTACATCTCAAAAAAGATCTCCTCATGCATAAATGGACTGAGAGTTGTGTCTGGATACGTGAACACCCTGAAAACAATATACTATGCGACAGTGAAATCGAGATTGGGATTTGGTATACTCTTCTACGGATCTGAAAATTTATCTCACTTTTCGTCTTGCAAAGGAGGGCGGTCAGAGTAGTTTTTAACCTTGGTATGGAATCATGTCGAGATATTTTCAAAAAATATAAAATGAATACAGTCTATGCTATATATCCAGGAATGTCTTCTATACTCCATAAGAACAAAAAACTTTTTTCACACCACACTAATCCCAAAAAAATAGAATACAACATCAGACACTCGAACTACACTTATCCCAAAGTACATCTGACAAAAACCCAAAATCAAGCAGAATATAGATGCCCACAATTGTTTAATTCGTTGCCAACAATAATACAAGAAGAAGACAATTACAAGAAATATAAGAACGATATACATGCATATTTAATAAAAATGGAACCATATAATCTTAAACAATTTCGTAAATATTATGTTGACACAACTTCACTTGTACGTTGAATACTCAGATTCATTTGAAATAAAGATATTAACTCACTACTACTACTACCTACTACTAGTTATAAGATAGGAGGATCCATCTTCAACGGTTGATGGCAGCCAGACTTATATGTATAGTCCATTCCGGTTATAAACTATCCCGGTTGGCCATGATTTAGGTCTATCAAGTTTTTTTACTTAAAATTGATGAATGATGACCCTCGTGACATATCGGCAATGTCAAAATAATTCTCAAAGACGTTGCCAATTCTAATTTCTACTCTCAATCTCAATATAATCATCACGCTTGGAAGCTAAGAATGCCGAAGATAGTTTTGAAGAAGCAGAGACAAAGTATCAGGAAGTGTTATGTAGAACTGAAATCTGCTTTTTCTGATAGTAACCCTGATAATTTGGAATCAATAATTCATCACAAGCTATACAATATTTTCGACGTATGTGAGTGAAAACCCAATGTATCGTTCACATAGATTCCCAAGAATTCTGTGAATTGAGTTGGTTCTTTTAAGGTACACAGGTTTTGTAGTACTACTACATTTTTATGCTGGAGTATTTCAAGTTGTGCAACAAGATGATTAAGGGCCGGTATTATAAAACTTAACTTTAACTTTAACTGACAGTTTTGACAGATCTGTCCTAGCATAACTGTCAAAATTTCAGTTAAAGTTAAAGTTAACTTCCCATTAAGTTTTATAATACCGGCCCTTAATGTCTTCTGTAGACATAATTCTTGAGAATTTCGAATAGTACGTAATTCCATCGGTTTGTCTGTTCGTTTAGAAGTTTTACTGCAGGATTATTCGAGTACTTTAACTTTTTTTTCCGAATGAACTATCACAAAGTACCGGACTACTCTATCCATTATTTTTCAGTAAAATTTCAACACTCGATTCTTGATTTCCGTAGAAGAAAAGAGCATAACTGAATCTCCCAACCATGTTTATATACCTGAAATATTTCCAGTGTTAACAGAGAAAAAAGTTTCTTCAACATGTGCCACATCTTTGGAATTATTGAATTCACATAATATTTTCTCGAATTCATTATTTTCCAAAAGTGAGTTAACATTTTGAAAAATCCGTAATGACTATGACTTCATGTAGAAAGAACAACGTTATGTAGTTATCTGACAGGAAAATGACTATAACCTAACATTTTCGAAATAAAAAAGGTGAAATGTGTCAGAATGTTATGGCCAACCGGCATAGTTTATAAAAGGGAATGGAGTATATATATAGATTTTATTTCACCTGAATCTCATCCACGATAATTCATTCTCTCTTTATCTTACAGGCAAACTTCCAAACAGTATAATCAGCTCTTTGGGACATACATCGAAAAATACAGAGGAAATCACATCACTCTAGGGATCACCTCGGGAACCACTAAGTAAAATGTTACTAGAAATCATTACCTATGACATTATCAAGAATGTATGTCGCCGCCTCTGGTACCAAATGTATCCGATATCTTTCGCTCAGTGTAATAAATATAGACACCATCAGCAAAAACATTATCACACAGGTTGCCTTATGATCTAACTCATTCCTGCATTGTTGAAATTACGTTGGTTGTTTTATCAATGATCCCATTGTAAATAAATGGAATAATATGCTTACTGTATTTCAATTGGTATATTACGATTGATATGCAGTAATGGAAGTTCAGATTGTTTTTTCCGGACGAAGCCTTGTGGTTTCACGTAACAATGCTTTTCCAGATGTATATAGAATAAATAACATTGTATACAGAGAGAGGGTGTATAAGTTATTGGCGAATGAAGATGAGCGCTACTCTCTCTGGTGGCTATCAGAGTAATCCGAGGTATAGGGATTATCATTGACAAGTTAAAAGGAATGTCAAGAAATCGAGAATGTTTAGGCATTTTTTGCGTTTGGGAGATTTTACAAGTGTTTCTACTGAGAAAGAGCAAACTCAAATGTCCCTTCCCAAAGATTTCCGCAGCCCGGTACAAAATTTGGAGTTTGGGTGAAAGAAACTTCCTTTAACAAGTCGGGCTTGAAAGTGTTGAAGAATCGATAAAAATCTTGGCAGCTTGTTACAAAAAATTGGTAAACCAACAAACAAGATCTATGAGAGTCAGTTACCTGCATTTTACTGATGATAATCATTTTTATAGAAGTAAGCACGAATTGCTCATGAAACAATAGATCACATTCATGAAGACTATTTTTTTGCAGGCCCCTGATCCAAGCAGACAAAGTTACTCAAGAGGAATGCTATACCTTCCAGAAATCTGCTATTGAACTGATCATTTAAGGAACAGCGTAAATGTTTTAGTGATATGACTGACCGATTGAAACAAAAGAGTCTCAACGGGTAATTATCTGGTGATGAATACTCTTCACTCAAAGTGCTTCTGCCGATGAAATCAAAGTTTTAAAAGGCTTATTCATTACAGCTTTTTCAAGACCAATCATATGAGTGTTGGAAGAATTTATTTGTCAATCCATAATGAATAAGGCTTACGGTACAAGTAGTATTCGTTTTATGTGAATGTATTCTTTTTATTCAAAAAATATGGTGTAAATTAAGTCTTTCCCTATATACACAGTAAAGTATATCTGAGTATTTGTCTTTTATTACAAAAAGTATGTTTAACAATACTATCAGTTTATCAACTTTTTGAGCAGTAGATCTGAGGGGTTATTTGATCAATAATCAAGTTGGGTAGGTAGAAAATTTGAACGTTTCTTATTTTTGGGAAAAATAAGCCAGATAATATCACATGCATCTTCCTGAACACTTCTAGCACCTGTGCTTTCAAGATACTCCAAATGATTTGATATTAATCTTGCCATTTAGAGTTGAAAAAAGTTGATAATAAAATACTAATAGTAAATGTAGCATTGCTACTCTGAATCAGAATAGATGATACATAGCTCTTCCATAAAAATGAAATATGTATACACAGAATCACTTCTGCTAACTGAAAAAATCTTTGAACAAATTGTTGAATCGAATTTTAATCAATCAAATATACAACCAAACACTTGAAAACCTAGCTTCGATCCCTCTACCTTAGGTTCTTAAACTGGCCACAGTGACACTGCAATCTCAAATTCAGACGCCAATACACCACATAAACAGTCTGGAGGTATGAGATCGGGACTTCGAGCCTGCCAACTTAAAAAGGGTCAAACGTTATACAAAATATTAGGGTCTTGAAAAATTGGACCATAATTTATGGAAGCTTTTTGTTGTAAATTGCCTAGAGAACCACCCTATGAAATTTGTCCACAGATAACTTGCACACCCTGTGGTATATTTGCACGTGATTGAAGATGAGTAGATATGTCCCCTCGAACTATCATTTAGAGACAAAATGTGATAAAATTTCCTAAATTTGGTTATCACTGCAAGCGCAAATTTGAACCGGAAAATTATTTACCTCATTGATTACTTTTCATTCTGTACATGCAGAAAATATATGAATTCAGTTTTCAAAAACTCATTGCTAAAGTGGTCCCTTATCAACGCCAAACGCAGCTTCAAATGCTGATGAAAAAAATTAAGAAAAACACAATTATCACAAAAAGTTGCACAATGCATGAGCATTTGTCAACCAGTTGCTAAATTTCATCGTGATTGGATCTGTATTTCTTGAGTAACATTCCGGAAACTACAACGATATCAAGGAACTAACCCCTCATTTTGATATATTTTTTCCAATATCTCTGAAAACGAAAATCGGATCAAACTGAAATTTCGTAAACTGTTGCTAAATATTGACTTCAAGAAATGCGCTAAATTTCCATGTTTTCAGAGAAAATTTGCAGGATTTTCGAAAAACGATATTTCACAAACCCACTAATGATACGATTCAAAATACAGAGTGTAACAGCCAAATGGAATAAATTCGATAACGAATAAATGAGGGTGTGTTGGAAAAAACGCTCGGACACGTCGATTTGTAATTTTAAATGCGCATGCCCTGTTACCCTCTGTATATTTAAATTATGGTATAACTCCTAAAGTATCCAGTCTCTTCGTTCGTGAGCTCTTGTGTGCACAGTGGGTCTGACTTTTACTTGATATTTACAGAGTTTGGTCCTTAATTACGAAGGTCGAAGTAGTAAATGGATGAAGTTTGCCCAATTTTCCCGTAGATATGCACATTCAAAACTATTTTCAATAATACAGATCGGATAGAATTGAAATCCAGCACTTGATTGAAGGATGGCAGCTAGCAGGTTTATTCAGAATTTCGTGAGGATACCATGATTCGAAAATTGCAAAAATATCTGAAGTAAATGAATCGACGACCTGAATAATGTAATTCTCAATGATGAGTCATATAGAAATTGAAATAGTTTTTATGTGATTTCATTCTGGTACATAAAAAAGTTGAATATTGATTTCAGTATAATGTTAGAACCGATAAGTCTCAATTTTGTATCTCGGATTAGGAACATTCAAGACTCTTTTTCGTGAACTTTCAGGTTCTTGTCAAACTCGCAATTGAATAAATTTAAGATAATATATAGAGAACATATTTTAATTACCTGTTTGGTAATATTTCCTCAAAGGTCGATAATGTGCCTTGAAACTGCTACGTCTACTCTTTTGATTTCCTTAATTGGGTAGATCATAATGTTACATTATATACCTATTCAGTTCTCGATATATACAATAGCAGAAATGGAAGTACGATTTTATCTGTAACAATATCAATAATACTCTACTTCTCACTTAGGTATGAACCTATCTTGCATGAACTCTCTAAGATTCAACGATGCATAAACTCGTAATTATGCACATTATGTATAATTGTTTGGATTGCGAACAGTATCAACTTGATGTGAGGTATAACAACATGCCAGATCATGAGTATATTAAGAATGACTCAGTTTGTTAACACTAGTGTGCATATTCAAATGGAGAGACAGAGTGAATCATCATTTTTCAATTTTCAATACAAAATATATTTGCGTATGTATAAGTATGCCAGAGACCCTATTCTTGAATGTGATGGATTGAACGACTTCTATCGTTCCAGAAAAAATGCACCGCGTTTCCTTGACAACAGCGTCGACACGCCCATTTTATCCATTCCCCGATTCAAGAATAGGGACCCTGTAGGAAATATATATGAAATCTTTCAACTGTATACCTGGAAATATGATTCCATGTGAAATTGAGTTGAAAAATAATTTAATTTTCGAAAAGTATTCAACTGGTGTAAAATATTACACATTTTGGGCATCAAGTTATATATTCAGAAATTATGGGAAAACGTCTACGAACATTGTGTTCGAGGTCAGGAATGAATGCTCGAAGTGCATCATAAGAATCAGAAAATCTGATACCCTTCCTCGTGTAAGGATCACTATAATTGAAAATTCATTTAGTGAAATGTTGATTGCTCATTCACGAAGCCAGAACCCTGAGCTATTCACGCATTGACACCATCGGAAGTAGCTCCACTTCTTTATAAAAAGATGTTGCCATCTTCCAACTATACAGTTTTCAGAAAAATTTTGGCATGAACCTTCGAACTGTCATTTTCCAATCGAGTACAAGACGATTGGATTCGATCAGTATTTTTGAAAATATAAGGAAACACCAATTTTGGATGAATATATCTGAGGAATCATTCGGTAGATTTCAGCCTTTCACGAATACGGCCTTCGTAAATCTAGACCTGCTCTACAAATATAGCATCTTGGAGGATGTTGTCAAACCGAACTTCAATATAAAGTTCGAGTTCATGATTGCGTGATGAATTTCCGTCAGTTGAAATGATATTTTGGTTCCCTTCTTTCAAATATCGACTTTAAAGTTTCTACCAAATTTCCATGGAATCAAACAGATAGTTTCCGATGAAAACTTTCAACGCAGGTACTTCTTAAATCTGCCATATGTTCCATATTATTGTTGCTGTTTGCACCGAAGGTTGAACTATTGAAAATTGACTGAAAATTGTTTTATCATGAAGAACGCTCTTGCGGTTTGTAATTGGCAACATGGAAGGAAAGAATTAGACAAATTTTTCGAATACAAAAATTGTCGAGAACCCACAATGGAATTGGAAAAGAATATTAAAGCTTCATTTTTGGATGTTTCCGTTGAAAAATATTAGCATCATTTTGAAACAAGTCTCTTCAGAAAAGATACCAATACAAATAGATATCTAAATTTTTATTCCAATCATCAACTCAGTGTAAAACAGGTACAATCGTTTCCTGAAGTAAACGAATATCCAAGAGAATTTATAAGTAGAAGTTTTCAAAATTCAGACCAAAAATCCTCTTCTAATTATCAACCAAATCAACACAACAACCATCATGAACAACCCAATTTATTGAATGTGATTCCTTATTTATATGGACTTTCAGAGAAATTAAGCAATGATTTGAGATCCATACTAACTAAAACCAATTAATCAGAAACAAAAATCAAAAAATTTTGTTTATAGTATTCACTTTATTTGTGGAAAGACATATACAGCGGAAACGTCTCGACTGTTGGATATCTAAAAACGAGAGCTCAAAAACAACCATAATGTTCGACCATTGGAAATCACATGATAGATTGGGACAAAACGAACATAACGTTTGTTTTGGTTGCGAAATTCAGAACTGTCCTAGGACAGTTCTAGAACTGCGTAGAATTCAGGCGCTATTGAAGCCCGATTCTGAACTATCCTAGAACAGTTCTGAAAGTGATGAAACCAAAATACGAATTAAGTTCTGGTACGCATCCGGATTGAAGAGAAAGAAAAACTTTCGTTTGAGTTGGCAGAAAAGAGGGATGTTAATCAGGTTTTATTTATTGCCTGTGGTTCAATTAAAAATATGCGGAAGTCCTTGTAGCACTATGTAGATAATATATATAAATATTTTCGGGTATACTTCCGTCCGTTAATTTTTTTTTGCAAAAATCGTTTTTCTGAATTTTCTTCATTACTTAAATTATATTTCAAAATGAACCAACAAATTATTGATTGATGTAACAAAAAATTCAATGAAATGATTTTTGTTGTAAAAATCGTTTTTCTGAACTTTCTTCATTACTTCAATTATATTTCAAAATGAACCAACAATTTATTGATTGATATAATAATGAATTTAATGATGGAAGTATTTCAGATATGTGCTTTTCAGATACAAATTCAATCGAAACATTATTATTATTCAATAGAGGAAGGGGACTCTTGCATTCATAGATCTATTTAAGAAATAGACATCCCAAGAGTGAACAATGGAATTAAAATCCATTAGATTATCCTGGGAGGTCGTAGCGAAGGAGTTATCCTCAATAACAAAAATTTATATTTATATTTAACAGTTAATCATTTCCTCAACAAATATAACAGTCATATCAAAAACAAATCAACACTTCGTCGAAAAAGTCAGGTTAACCATTTGAATCGTTGACAGCCACTCTACGCTTGTGCGAACTTCCCAATTCTGAAGCAGTTCGGACTCTAACGTCCGAACTCCTCTCACAGTTCTGGAACAGTTCGGAATCGATTCTTAAAATAACCAAAACAGGATTACTCAAATCATGAACAGGTTCTGAAATGAACCAAAACACAAAATCGCAATCGCGCATGCGGAACCGTTCCAGAATAGTTCTGGAACAGTTCGGAATCGATTCTGAAAATAACCAAAACAGGATTACTCAAATCCTGAACCGGTTCTGAAATGAACCAAAACACAAAATCGCAATCGCGCATGCGGAACCGTTCCAGAACAGTTCTGAACTCGGAACCAAAACAAACCTATACTGACGTTGGAACCAGATAATTTCAAAGGAAAAATTAAAGAGTCCTCTCGCATTTCGTTGAATAGAGACAATAATTTTGCTCATTGATCTGTAGACCCCTATTTTGCTGAATTCACATAAAAAAGAGGTAGTCATTCTTGAAATTGCCTCCTTTGTTTGATGAAAGTGTCAGATTTGTACTCTGAAATGTCACAGTTCGGTTTGTTTATAGTTTATATTGTTCATTAGGCAATATGTTTTCCAAGAAACTGCCCTTGACAAATAGTTCAAGACAGCAAACCGCAAGGGCTTTTTTCATGAAAAAACAATTTTATTCCAATTTTAATAGTTCTGTTTTAGATATTGGGAGAAAAAAACCAGAAAAAGCCTAAAAAATGATACGAAATCCTCACAAAATAGGCTTCAATCGATACTTCCGTAAGTGAATTTACTTTCATTTGAATCACAATATTTAAGTGCACTCCCTTACGGAAACTGAATATTGATGATGTTGGTCATTCGCTCAATGCCATGAGAGTACCTATAGACGAATTCATTAGGCGTTAGATTTCTATTAACATAGAATATGAGGTTCGACACGCAGAAAGATATCTCAGATAAGAGAATCACATAGATATTATTTTTTCTCGAAAAAGTATTACGAAGTATTCTCCACCTAATGGGAAAGAAAAGTGGAAACATTCTACTTACATTTGTTAAGAAACTGAATAAATTCATTCATTGTCTTTCTTCCCGAAGGAAAAATATCGAGTTCACACTCGAGAACAAACACGAAGAAATGTTTCGTAAAATAAAATGTTCTTTATGAAATATTCGAATGAGAACAAACAGAAAAACAAGAACAGAGATCACACCCTTCTATTATGTGAGAGAATAACTTTTAACCTTTCCCATTCTGTATGAAGAGGTTATTTTAATTGGTATTAGTTTTTGATAATATTAGAAGTTCGGTTGATGACCTTCTTGAGCATAACTGGAGAGGTCAGAAAGGCAAAGAAACACCTTCAGTTCGGCCAACGTTTCGACATATTTAATGCCTTCATCAGGACAAAATTGATTTGGTTCCTTTCAAATCATGAATGAAAACAAAAACAAAGAAGAACAGATCAAACTGCTCTGTTCTTGCTGGATTCCCTCTGTGTCAAATTAAATGTTTGTTTTTGTTTTCATTCATGATTTGAAAGAAACCAAATCAATTTTGCCCTGATGAATACATTAAATATGTCGAAACGTCAGCCGAATTAAAGGTGATTCTTTGATTCTCTGCGAGAAGTAAGAATAATGCTTCTCTGACAATAGACAGAATCAAAAGTCATGATACAGGAGGTCACAAAAGCGTTGTGAAAGTTGGCAATTTTAAGAAAACGTGAAAACTCAATTTTCTCAAATTAAAACTTCATTTATAGCCATAATGGAATCTTCCTTGGAAATTTATGTAGATGTGGAAACATTTTCAATGCCCTAAAGTTCATATTTTCTGGGATATGCAGTGGCGATTACATTTCTATTATCAAGTTTTTCGTAAATAAAAACACAACTGAAAATTAAGTATTTCTATGAGTACAATTTAAAATAATTCCTTCATTCTCTTCCAGTCACTCATTTTCTTTTCTTTTTTTGTTTATTGTTTCATTGTTTGTATTTTAATCCCTTTTGGAATATTGGTGGAATAATCTTCCGAATGGTTATACCTACAGTATGTTTGGGAGGATTATACCCCTTAACGAAATCGACTAACATAAATGAGCCTCCAACCAGTTCACAAAAGTGAAATATTTTCAGTAACAGAGAAAACAGTTTCTTCTACATTCGCCAAGTCTTCAGATTAATTGAATTAATCATATCTTCAGAAAATTCATTATTTTACCACATATACATAACAACTACGACCTCTGTAAAGAGGACAACGTTGCGTAGTTATCTGGCAGGAAAATGACTATGACCTAACATTTCCAAGATATACTCGGTGAAATGTGTCATGGCCGACCCAGGGACTTTATAAAAGTGAATGAAGTATATAGGTTATTCTGTTCGGGGTCTGCCTGGACTTCTGATCAACCCTAAAAGCTCTAGTATCTTTGCTGCTGGAGTAAAACATTTTCCGGTAAACTGTAAGCCATATACCAAAGTAGGAATTGAAACTACATTTACTGCTTGATTCCTACTTAACGGTCGTGTAAATAATAAAGAATCATGCAAAGTGCCTGAACCTCAAACACGTTTGTCGATCAAGTCAAATAAAATGGACTTGTGAAATGTTTGCTTCCGCACCAAATTTTCAAGTAACCTTCATGAAATAACTATAGAATATCTGATTTAACTATTCAACAGCACATTCAAGATCAAAGTCTGTGTATGAAACGATTCAATACATCTTGTTAACAACTCCTTTGACATTCATCAAACTCGGAACAGAGATCATTAAATTTTGAATAGTTTTCAATGGGAAAAAAATGAAAAACATCCGGTCAGTGCTTATTTATAATTATATGAAAAGAATTTTAGAAGTTAGTGGTTCAACCAGAGGCAAACTGGGAACACAAGTACTGTATCAAAAATACTTAATAAAATCGAATTATGAAAGTAGGTCAGGAGTTTTATAACACTTATCTTCCAAAAATTCATATCCTGTCAGGCTTGAATTTAGTACACTATTGTTGAGTATAGATTTCTGGTCTCCGTCAAATATCAACCGGATCTGTCCAAAGTTCCGTTTAAACTCAGTCAACAAAATTTTTCAAATTTATTGTTGAGGATACGATAGGTTTGCACTCTGCATTCTACAGCGAACTGAAATAATATATGGTCATCGAAATTCCTGGCGGTAAAGAAGGAATAACCCCAAAATACAAAATCTAAAAAAGCACTGACCTGAAGTCAGCAGCTTCTGCGCATATGTTCCAATTCGTTGCCAATATTTTCACATTTTGTCCTTGAAAAACCCGCCTTGACTTCCTGATGGCAAGACTTGATATTATGCTCAAGAAATTGTGCATGAACCTTCAAGCTGTCATCTTTCAACCAAGCATATTGAACTACAGCTTAGAATCCTCATCAGGGTGGCTATATTTGAAGAGCAGGTCTGCATAGTTAAATCCACTCGATGATTCCGCAGATATACCCATTCAAAATTTTATTTCTCATCATTTTCAAAAATACAGATGAGATCAAATTGCAATCCAGTACTTGATTGGAAAATTATAGCTTGAAGGTTCACACCGAATTTCGTGAGGATAGTATGATCAGAAAAAATTAAAACTTTTCTTCATTTGTTTTGATAACACGATCCTCACGAAATTGAGCGCAAAGTTGTTTAGCTGCATTTTCAAACTAGCTATTAAGTTTCATCAAGATTGTATCAGTATTTTTTGGGGCTTTTCAGGAAAAACAATGATACCGACGAAAGAAGCACAAAATTTTTTATATTTTTTCCAACTTCCTCTAAAAATAATGAGGATATGAAACTGAAATTCGGTTCACAGCTGTGAAATATGCTGCTCAAGTTATGACAAAGTTTTTCTTGGAATAAATAGGTTCCGAAAAAAAAATTTCTCGAAAAAAATCTTCAAAAAAATTTGCTTGGAAATTTACTGACCTTATTTATTATCTCAACAAAGTTCCGCAAAACGTTGTGCGTCATTATGTTCCAACTAACTGCGAGGTATCTAGTGATCAGTAGGGTAGCCCATGAAGCTATTCCTAGAGCCTCTAGTGAAGGTTCAGGTAATGAGAGAATTAAATGTCAGAGTCTGGTCCTCTCTGAACGAGTACATCACATCAGCGAACCAACCTAGTGATGTTATGATTGAAAAAGTAAGCATCGAGAAGAACTTTAACTCAATGCTATGTAAAAGGGAAGAATGGGAAAACGAATACACTACCTAAAACTTAAATACCGTTAAATGGTATGCAGATGGCTTTAAAAACTGGATTGGGGCCGGCGCTGGAGTATACAGGCCTAGAGCCAAGTGAACACTATCGCTACTCAGTGTATTTCAGGCAGAAATAATTGCAATCGAAAGATGCATGGATATAAACTTGGAAAGAAACTATCATGACACTCAGGAATCAAAGGAATTGAAGAGACTAACAGTCTAGCGAGAAAGGGAGCACAAACGCTACCTACTGGTCCAGAACCTTTCTGTGGTATAGGCCAATGTACCAATAAGAAACAGTTTTTGGAGAAGGAAGAAAATGAAACAGGGGCACTCTGGAGGAATTCTCCGGGAATGGAACACTCTAAAGAGATCCTTCGGAACTTTGAAATTGCGAGGGCCAAAAATCATTTGGATCTCAGTAACAGTAAAAACAAATTATGCCTCCTCACTGGTTTCCTCATAGGTCACTGTCTCCTGGAAAAGCACATGATGAAAATGGGCTCATCAGAAACTGACGAGTGCAGATTCTGTGGGGAAGAGGAGGAAACTCCTGTTCACCTGATCACAGAATGCCTCGCCATTGTGAGCCTGCGCAAGGAATATCTTGCAGAGGAGAATTACAGGATGAATGAGCACTTAGCCTTCTTGAAGCCCTCACATAATTCATTAGAGCTCTAAAGCTGAACAGCGAGCTGACGGAGGAGCAGAATAGACCTTAAGGTCGCAGTGGAATGTAACCCCTCACCAAACTCACTGCGAAGTATCAATCCAATCGCTCAAGGAGCTCCTGAAGTACCAGAGCAATAATCTCGAAATTTCAAATGGCCGTAACTCCGAAACCGTAGGGCCGATTACGCCCATTAACGAAATTTACCGTCTTTTTCGAAATTCAACCTTCCTGGGCCGACAGAATTCTCTGTACGCCCCTAATCGTGCCTACGACTGGCCGAACATAATCACTTTTAATTCCGGATTCGTCATCGGTGAGTCCAACCTAGTCGTTTAAGACCATTTTCGGGAAAAAATTCGGAAATAACAGACATTTGGACAAAACGATAGCACGCTTATTTTCCAGAACATGCGCAAAAAAGGATACAACTGCGTAAATTTTTCCTACTGATGAAATAAACCGTTGCATTTCAATGGAAGTTTCTATTCGCTAGCTCTTCCCATTCGAAAATAATCGTGGTGTGGAATTTCACCTCGGATTCTTCATCACTCAGCTCAAAATCGGGAATTAGAAACATTTGGGGCAAACAGATATCCCCCTATTCTCCAAAACAGGCTCATAAAAAACTAACAGATTCCTTCTATGACACTTCCTTGAATTTCCGATTCTCACTGTTTTGCAAAACTAACTTCATTCATCAAGACCTGATTTCTCGGTTGAGGAATTAATCAGTCGAAATAGAACTAGCGTAATTCATGAGAAACACGTACAAATAAATGTCTAGATTGCCCGTGGGAAAATACATAAAACATGACGACAGCAATATCAAATTAATCATATTCTCTTTTATCAATAATACATGGAAGCACATCTCGGAATCTTTTCAATGAAATGCTAATGACTACTGCCGATTGAGGACATCGTATCTATTTAATGGAATAATGTCATTTCTTTATGATTATTATACATTTTTCTGAAACAGGTTTGTGGGATGATGAAGTAGTAGGGCGTAGGCTGAGTATACAGAGACGGAAACACGTAAGTTATGAAATGTATTGATGAAAGAGGATTATCCTTACATTTTCAATATATGCCAACCCACAACTGTCGTCCAAATTTACTATCACTAGGAAGGAGCAACTTCAGAACAAATTCGACATGATAAGGTTCGCGATATTTATAAATAGACATCGGACTATATAAATTTGCATATTTGCATATTCGAATGCATATAACGCGATATTCTAGGCATTATTGCATATTTTGGTACTTTTTTGTCGAAAGTACATATTTCACTTGTGGGACGTGATCCTGGTGCATAGATTAACCGGAAAACGTTGAACGAGTGCGGAGCTATAGAAAGATTGGATACCAGAAATCTTCTTCTATTCACATCCACAGAAATTTTAGAAAGAATAATGGAACAGAAATATGTCCTTACTTATTTACTTTCAGAAATGAACCATGACAAATTCAAAAACACGAAGCTCGCAGCACTTAAGAACATAGGAGTATATGTCAACCCACAAGGAAAACCTTGTCTACAAAGCTAACTTCAGAAATGACGAAAAATTCTAGTTCCGTCTCTTCACTCTAATGGTCGTTTTCGGCCTATAACTTGATATTAACAGACAGACGTAACAAGTTTTTTTTGGTATACCTAAAAAACCTAGAAAAGCACTGACGTGATGTCAGTGGCTTCTACGCGCTTATTCGCATTGCGAAATGGCGACTTGGGAATTTCAGTGAAAATTAAATGAAATATAAAAATTTTGAGAGAAAAATTCATTCAAATTTTTTCAAAGATAATTCTTCTCATGGGCACTAATAATGTTCCAAGTTTCATTTCAACCAGATGAATATTTGTCGAGTTATTGGAAAATCAAAATTTCAAATGGCTGTAACACAAAAATCATTTGGCAGATTTGGCCCATCAACGAACTCAACGGAGATATTTAGGATCGAAACATAACCGGACAGAATCTATTTCGACCAAGGATTATTCATCTGTGAAGAACCTAGTCGTTTGAGACCGATTTCAGCTCACAACTGGAAATTACAGACAGTGTGACCTAACGACAACGCGCTGTGCCCTAGAACAAGCGCGTAAAATGTCTAATTTTGTATAGTAACAAAATTATAATTGATTGATGACTGAAAATTAATCGGAGACACAATGGAAATTGATATTTTTTAATGCATATTATGTGCATATTCCACTTTTTAAGTGCATATTTGCATGCATATTTTGCCAGTTTGTTAATGCATATAATCCGATGTCTATTTATAAATATCCGTAAACGGCACCTCAGCTCCCCAAACATGATAATTCCTTCGAAATATAGGTTTTTGTCAGGATCATCTCCGATTGACTGAAATTTAGGTTGGTATTCTTGATTTCATGTTAATAGTGTCAAGTTCATTTAGGATATGTTACCATAGAACAATCTTTCTTCACTTCATGATCCATAGAACATAGATCAGACAACAATCAACAATGAAAAAATACTGAGTATGGTCTGTGGATCATAAGGTAAATATAGATAGTTCTATGCCGTGGATATGTTACCATAGAACATTGACTGTCGTTCTGGTAAAGGAAAGGTCGCTTTTTCATCAATCAAATTCCGTATTTAACCTTTTTTTCAGGGACCAACCGAATATTTCACATTCACGGAACGGAAAACCGAAATAACCAAGTTGATTTGCGGAACATATCCTATATGAACTTGACACTATTGGCGAATGAAGATAAGCGCTACTCTCTCTAGTGGCTATCAGAGTAATCCGAGGTACAGACATTATCATTGACAAGTTGAAAGAAATGTTAAGAAAATGAGAAAGTTTATGCATTTTTCTTGGCGTTTGTGTGATTTTACAAGTGCTTCTAATGAGGAAAAGCAAACTCAAATGTCCCTTTCCATAGATTTCCACAGCCCGGTGAAAAATTTCGAGTTTCGGTGAAAGAAACTTCCTTCAACATGTAGGCCCTTAAAGTGTTGAAGAATCGATAAAACCCTTGGCAACTTGTAACTCAAAATTGGTAAACCAACAAACAAGATTTATGAGAGTCTCTTACCTGCATTCTACAGATGATGATCATTTTTTTAAAGGTAAGCCCGAATTGCTCATGAAATATTAGATCACATTCATGAAGACTATATTTTTTACAGGCCCCTAATCCAAGCAGACAAAGTTACTTAAGAGGAATGCTATGCCTTCCAGAAATCTGCCTGTTGAACTGATCATTAAGAAACAACCTAAATGTTTTAGTGATAGAACTGAACGATTGAAACAAAACAGTCTCAACAAGGAAATATCTGGTAATGAATACTCTTCGCTCAAAGTGCTTCTGCCGATGAACTCAAAGCTGTACAAGGCGTATTGATTACAGCTTTCTCAAGACCAATAATATGAGTGTTTGAAGAATTCATTTGTCAATCCATAATGAACAAGGCTTACGGTACAAGTAGCATCAATTTTATGTGAAGTATTCATTTTATCCACAACATATTGTGTAAATTTAGTCCTTCCCTATAAAAATGTTGAAGTCATGAGTATTTGTCTATTATTCCAAAAATTATGTTTCACAAAACTATCTATTTTTCAACTTTCTGAGCAGAAGATCCGAGGGGGCATTTGATCAATAATCAAGTTGGGTAGGTAAAAAAGGATAAAGTTTATTAGTTTTGCAAATAACATGCAATATAATATCACATGTATCTTCCTGGACACTTCTAGCTTCTGAGCCTTTAAATACTCCAAATAATTGAAATTAATCTTGCCATTTGGATCTGAAAATAAATAAAATTGAAATACTGTCTAACCTCGGTGATATCCCCGTTATTTCAGAGTTGCTACACTGAATTATATTGAAAACTTTATTAGAATGGAATATGTACTCCCAGTAATACTCTCATCAACTTTAAAAGTCAAAAAAGTTTTTGAATAAATCGTGGAATCGAAAATTATCAAACCCAACACTTACAAACAGTACAAAATCGACTATCAAAACGAAATTTATGTCTGTATCTAAAACTGGCCACCGTGGCGCTGCAGTCTTGAATTCAGACGCCAATTAACATGAAATCAGGAATCCCAACTTAAATTTCAGTCAATCGGAGGTGATCTCAACAAAAACCTACACTGAAAGAACAGTTTGGTTACATTAAGTAATAATTATTAACAGTCACCCAATCCGTTATTGAAATATGGCTTATCAAATATTTGTTTTGTATTAACAAATTATTTGTTCACGCCTTGATAAATAAAGACTTATTTAGGGTTATCATATATTCATTTCATCATATTATTCATTTATTAATGGTGAATGAATATTTTGTGGTCTATGCTTAATATGGCATAACTATAAATACATTTTGTTCTTCGGATGTTAACGAATATTGGAAGTAAATTACTGTTCATTAGTAATGAACAAATATTTTGTGATTATCAATCAATGTTTATTTCAGTGGAAAAAACATGGAGCTGGATTTCTTCATATGTGGGTATTGGTAGCAATGAAGCAATAAATCTTTCATGCAAATCATTTATTTTCAAAATCAAAAATAATTATTATTTTTTATACTTGAAACAATGCTCAATATTATGCATTAATTGAAGAGTCCATTTACTAAATAAATGCAGCAGTACATATATTTATGTTTTATGAAATAATTAACTGACATCTTCCTATTTACTACATACAACGAAGTTTGGAATAAAATGTTATGACAGTATTGCAACAAGAAATAAGAGCTATTCCGAAAATAACAATAAACAATAAATTCAATCACTGACTCACTTTTTTCCTGAAGAATAGTTTCAACACGTCAGAAGAGAATATTTGAGAATTCGTATATAAAATGAATTGAATTAGGTTTTTCTTATCAACTCAAACTGCTTAGAATCCACACAAGAAATCTGTTTCGTTAAGTTCAAGCCTTTTTTGAACCATATTTTCTGTACGAGGCACTATCTCATTCAGTTTTCTCCTTTCTCATATATCTCCTTTGGCAGTTTGAAGGGATTCATTCCATTTTCTGAAAAATAAATCATTTTTGAAACATGTTTCGCAAATATAATCAGAGTCAATTATCTAAATATTCATTGGTTTACAATACTGCTTTTGTATATCTGAGTCATAATCAATGTACAACCAAATTTCGACCTGCCTTTGCAAAATTCACATTTATCAAGTTTTTGATGTACGAACTACCCATATCGAATAAAGGTTGGAAAAATTAATAGTGTATACATACCTGATTTGTTTTCTCTTCTTTAACAATTCCAATGTTCCAGTTCAATATCACTATGAATGCTAAGAGCCTCGACACAAAAATCAGACCCGATGGAACGATCAGATACTATAACATTACTGACACCACGCACACGAAAATCGACGAGTCTGAACACGATCTGAGGTGACTCTGAACAGCCCCGAATCATAATAAACGTGAATATGTATTTATTAATAGCCACCCCATTATATATTGATAGTTACCAAAACTTATTAATGAGAAATATTTGAATCTTTGTAATGGACAAATTATTTATCGTTAACTTATTTTCTTTGTAATAACTGAATATCGCTGTAACAAATGCTTTGTTTATAGATAATATCAAAACATATTACAAACAGTTTTAATGATTCAGCCATATTGATTGTGAATATTATATACTTATTCTTAACAAATTCGGAAGAAACAAAGGTTTATTCAGTATAACTGAGATTTTTCTTTCAGTGTATATTTCACAGGAATTATCTTGTTTGAGGAGTCGAGGCACCCTTGACGGTTATTGATATATAACGCGAACCCTATCATGTCGAATTTGTCCCGAAATTCTCCTTCCCCAGTAATAGTAAATTTGGACGAAATTTGTGGGTTCGCAAACTTGGCCCGAAGTCGTCTATTCATAACTATCTTAACTATCCTATGGAATGAAGAAGTCTTCATTTCTTTGAGTATAATGGATGTAATTTTCGATTCCCGCCCAAAAATGTTTGAAAACCATCATTTTGGATATAGTGATGAAGAATCATTGGCCAAAGTCAATACTATCCAAGAAGATATTCAGTTTTGTAACTTCCAGGATGGAGTCTACATATATTATCCCGAAAGAGTTTCTTAACAGGAAAATCCACATCATAGTTCCGGAGAAATATCCAGATGAAGCTCTCTTTTCTTCTCAACTTCAAAAATACCGATATGTTTGACTCAAAAGCTAGTGAATTGTTGATTAACGCCGGCGCGCATAGTTTTGTGAGGATAACTTATTGTAGCTATAAGCTTCTGAGAGGTTTCCTCGAAGCCTAGGAAAATCAGCAAAATACCCTACAATAAATTACTTCAAAAATTTTAAAAAAGCAATGAGTAGTTGAGAAATGCTGATTCACAACTTTTAGCGAAATGTAATGATCGTGCCATTCAAATTAATTGCCAAAGCGGTCTTTTTTTCACGTATGGAACCCGTCAAACGCACCTTCTCTTCCTGATGGAACCATTTGGTTCTAATTACTTTCTGCATGAACCTTCAACTCGTCATTTTTCAATAAAGGTGCGTTTGGCAGGGTCAATACGTGAAAAGATGACCGCTTTGCCGACAAACCTGCATAACACGATCGTCAAGAAATTTTGCTCAAAGTTGTAACTTAGCAATCTTATGTAGTAACCAGACTCAAAATTACTGGATCCGTATTTTTTGAGATATTTCGGGAATAACGATACCAAGGAAAAAAACCTAGAAAAGCACTGATGAGAGGTCAGGAGCTTTTACGCTCTTGTTCAAATTCTAACTATTAGATCAACACGAAATTTTGCACCTAGTTGCGTGTTGGTAATCTCCATCTGATTACGGAGTTTCAATTTGATTGTATTTGTACTTCTTGAGATGATGCGTTAAAATTCCAAATATCAACGAAATTTGGCAATTTTTTTCCCTTATATTTCCGAAAGTAAATATCGAATCGAATTGAGATTTGAAACATTGTTGTTAAATACTGACTTCAAGGTTTGTGCCAAATTCCATTTAAATCTTATCAATATTTTCAGAGAAAAAAAATTGTTATCAAAAATTTCGAAAACTGGGTCCACACGAAATTTTGCTCTGACTTTGTATTCCAAAACTGTCCAGGAAGTTTCAATTTGATCGAGTCGATACTTCATAAGATATCGAGGAATTAACCTCAAAATTTCAAATGGACCTAACTCCGAAAGTATCCAAGCGATTTCACCCATTACCGAAATCTACCGAGATATTTGGACTCCAAGCCTAATCTTACAATTTAAAGTCGCTAAATCTTTTCCTTTGAAAGTTAGAGCACATACGAAAGGACGGACGGACAGAATCAAATTCAACCACATATTCTTCTTCAGGGAGTTCAACCCAATCGTTAAAGACCATTGTCGGCTCAAAATTCGAAAATTACATACAGGTATAACTACGAAACTGTTGATCCGATGTTGCCCACTAACGAACTCAACTGAAATAATCAGGCTCCAGACCCAACCCGAAAATTTCGAGACTCTAGGTTCATTCCTTCGAATGTGAGAGCACGTATGGACGGTCGGACGAACAGATATTGAATTTGGTTCACATTCCAGCAGTCCAACCTAATCCTACGAGACCCTTTCGGCTCGAAATTCGAAAATTACAGACATTGTGACGAAACAATAATACGTTAGTTCCCAGAACAAGCGCGTCAAAAAGACGAAATCTCAGTCAAAGGATTCCACAATGATTTTTATGCGGAATAACGCAAAAATTATAATGCATAAAAAAATTTGACAATTAATTTTTTGGATGAGAGTTTCTTCTAATTCACTTGTAGTCTATTTTATATACTTGTAGTTTTATAATTATTCGAATTGAAACATCACTAATTATCTAAGGAGTTATTAGCGATCCTAATCTTCACGATTCTACACTAATTAAAAAAATTAATCCGAGGCTTGCTACTCCAATCGCAATTTAGCCGCCACCTAAATCTTTCACGGTTCCCTGTCAGAAACAAACAAACTAACAATAATTGGGACGTCAATCAGTTATGGTGAAAAATTCAGCTCTTTTTCGTTCTTCTCCGACTAGTTATACTTTAATTATCACTCATATCTTCATTTTTCATCGACGCTATTTCATATGCATGTATTTTTTTATCCGACTCTGTAAGGCGGACTTCATTAACATTCGTTCAACACCGGTCTTAATTGCCCTACAAAGTTAACTGCCACACCATTGAAGAGGATACGGGGATAACTAGTGAGTTACACGATAAGCGGTCTACCGCAAATAGGATAATATGAATTTTAAGTCTATTAATAATTACTTTTAGTTTAAATGCACATTTACAACCTTTATTGACTCATTGCAGACGTAGGTTTTTATACACGAAACGTATAGTTCGTATTATAAAATTGTCATATTATAATAATCGATAAAAGCTGATTTTGGAAGGATTTCGAATCAAGTCAATTTGACAAAAGTCTCAGAACGCAAAATCGAAGGAAAGTAATTCTTAAAATTTTCTCGATTGTCTGATAAAATAGTCAGATTTTTAATCTGAAACGTCACAGATCGCTTTGTTTATGGTTTGTATTGTTCCTGTAGTGTTCACTAGGCAATCTTTTTTCCAAGACAAATAGTTCAATTCTGCAATCCGCAAGGGAGTTTTCTATATAAAAAAAATTTATTTAATATTTATATTTCTGATACAGATATTCGGAGAAAAAACCTGGAAATTTTCATGTTATC
The DNA here is from genome assembly GCA_958510865.1 of Myrrha octodecimguttata. Lineage (NCBI taxonomy): Eukaryota > Metazoa > Arthropoda > Insecta > Coleoptera > Coccinellidae > Myrrha > Myrrha octodecimguttata. Next base: position 36,164,949 of record OY294056.1, read on the forward strand.
GTTGAAGATTTTTGAAAATGGTTTCCTACAGCAGTTAATTCATCGAAGAAAGACGAAGGTGTTGGACTGGGGGGCAATACGACAAGCTTGTCAACAATTTCATATCCATGGAAGTGTTTTTCGTTTCAACCATTTTGCTTCAAGTAGAAAATTATAATTAATTTATAGTAAATAACAACCTTGTACAATGCGAATAAATTTTCAAAAAATTCAAATAGGAGTTGGGGAAAAACTCTCAGATTTGCTAAATTTGATTCTCGCGAGGTTCAACGTCTTGATTTAGAAAAGCGGTTTTATCAAAAAAAAAGCCATTCTGATACGACTCTGTTTGGAACGAATTGACTAGAAATACCACATTTCTCCTCCAGAAAATGCAAACTGCTCAGATGAGAACATTTCGAAATTTACTGCTATGGATTCGGATGTCTTGCAGCTTAAAAATCTAGAAAAGAATCCATGTGAAGTTCGGACCTCTTTCCTGCTTGTTAAACTTGATAGACGAAGCGAATAATTATCCAAGTTATGGAAATGCCCCGCCCCGCTGCTTAACAGCAGAATAAACGGTTAAATTCGATAATGGGCGCAATATCGGCTGAATGGTTTCGGAGAAATAGTAATTTGAAATTACATCTGAAATCTGATATTTCAGATTTTTTTTGAGTGATTGGATATAAACTTGGCAGTTTTTTTGAGCATATCGAACTGACTGATAGTGGAAAAATAAAATATTAAGAAAGTTTTCTCGAAAAATTCATCATAACTGAGTGAAATTTGCTCGGACATTGAACTTCATATTCACAGCATTGTACCAAATTTCAGTTTGATATAATTATAATTTTTGGAGATGTTTCTTTGTGTAATGTTTGTTCATTAAGAGAACAAATTTTATTTTTTATAAGAGTAAATCCTACTTTTTTAGGTAATGTTTTTGACTATGATCAAGATGTTGATCTTATCATTTGTTTATAGATGAAATAAACATTGAGTTAAAATGTTGTTTCTTTTTTACGCGCCTGTTTTAAGGAACGGCGAGTTTTCATTTCGTCACGATGTCTTTATATTTCGATAAGGATGTGGATAATTTTCGAAGAACAATTTTCAAAAGTTTTCAACAATTAGATTTGCACGAAACTTCGCAGTAAGTTGCGCGTTGATATACTTCAACTTATTACCAAGTTTCGATTTGATCGCATATGAACTTCTTGAGATATTGAGGGAATAACGGCCGACCGTAAACACAATAACTTCCGAAAGAAACAACTTGAAAACTCGATATTGGTAGAGTAGGTTCGGACCTAAATTACGAAGGCCGAATTCGTGAAAGGGAAAATCCATCCAATGATTCCGCAGATATATCCATTCAAAATTTTATTTTTCCAATCTGTATTTCCAAAAATACACATTAGATCGAATTGAAATCCAGTATTTCATCGAAAAATGTCAGTTCGAAGGTTCATAAAAAATATCATGAGGATAATATGATGAGAAGATCACAGAATATTGAATATTTGAAAAAAAATTGATTTTTTTTTAATTGTTCTAATGACACCATGATCACGGAATTCTGCATAAAATTGCCAATCAGCATTTTCAAACTAGCTGCCAAGTTTCATTGCGATCTAATCAGTATTTCATTTTATTTTGGAAAAAAATCTATCTATCTAGAAGAAAAGTACGAAATTTTATATATTTTTTTCCGATGTCTCCAGAAATGATGAATGTATCAAAATGAAATTTGGTACACTGCTGTAAATTATGATGTTCAAGGTATGAGAAGAAGTTGCTTCCGGATTCAATGAACATTTTCGGAAAAAAAAATTTTTTCGAAAAAAATTTGGAAAAGAAATTTTTTAATTTACCGACAGTGTGATCTCAACGAAATCTCGTGAAAAGTTGTGCGTTCTTAGGTTTCAACTAGCTGTCAAGTTTCAATCGGAGCCAATGAGTAGTTCCTGAAATATCAGGAAATTAATCTCAAAATTTCAAATGACCATAACTCCAGAACCATTCGATCGATTTGTCCTATTAACAAACTTAACCAGCGCATTACAATGCGCAACCTAATCTGAAAGTAACAAATCGCTAGCTGGCTTCTTTCGACAATTATCGTGTGGTCGGCGTTTGAGACCATTTTCGGGAAAATTCGCAAATTAGAGACGTTTGGACAAAACGATAGCACGCTGTTCCCCAGAACATGCGCGCAAAAAGCCGCTCAAAATTCAAAATGAGTATAATTCTACAACTATTCGGCGTATATTGCCCACTAACGAACCCAACCGGGATATCAAGTATACCTTGAAAATTTCAAATCTCCCAAAGTTAGAGCACACATATACGACAGGCAGGCTGGACAGAAAGAATTAAATTTGACCTCACATTCTTCATCAATGTGTTCGACATTTACAGACATTTGGATAGAATGATAACACCCCTATTCCCTAAAACATGCACGTAAAAATCAAAATGTGTGATATATTCGTTATATACAAGCGTGACTACATCTCATTCTTCCGAACGTTCTCAGTCAGTCTATCATGTTCTTCGCGGCCTAATGAAAATGCATGACCATAAATCCATATTTATTAAATGTTATCTCTGAAAGCAACAAAGTATCCGTGGCAATTATAAAATTGCGAACAAACGGAAAGATGATCCTGCACTCCGATTATACGTACACCTACCGCATAAAATTATGAATGATTCACATTGAAGGCGAGAAATGGAATAATGAAAAGCTGTGTCGATGATAACAATAGAGTCTTGTATTGTTGGAGTCGTTGTTCTGAGAATGAAACATAGTAATACGAGAATGTAATCGTGATACTGAAAGTATACAAAGCATTAATTGGAGACTTACAAATGCTGTATTTGGATTATGAGGAATTCAATGCTGGCTTTTGCATTTATTATGAATGGACCTCGATTCCAAGCGTTGATTTATGAATAAATAAAACGTTTCCTCTTATTGCACACGTGTTGGAATATTAGATAACTCTGTTCTAGAAGAAACTTCTACTCAAGGGTATTGGAATACCTATAAAAAAATTATTTTAAAACTTTTGGCTACTTCATATAGCTTAATTTCGCAATTTTCAGTCAATAAATTAAATTATCTCCTCAATAATTGAAAAAAAAACATATCAGGCGAAAAATTACCTTTAATATAAAAGGTGTTTCCAATTGCGCGGTTTTTTAAGCATAAATAAAATATAGATGGCGCACTGAATTCGTCTGGGTATTTTGGCATTTAAGAAGTGTAATGTATGACATTCATAAAATGGCGACGTACACGATACAATAACGCGTTCAAATTGTCCAATTATTTTATGAAAATCAGCGTTCTGTGAAAAGTTTTTATGGTTTACATAATCGTCGATCTCAAAGCACTATTGGTCGAATTATTGAAAAAGTTCAAAAGGCCGGTTCGATTGAAGTTCAAAAAAGTGAAAAATACTGTCGTAGCGGTCGTTCACAAGAAAATATTGATTTGGTTCGTGAAAATGTTACTGAAGACCCTGGAATGTCCATAAGACAGTTGGACTTAGTGGGTCCACACAAGGATTTTACATTTATAGTGTAAAAGGACTTACTCAATAATAAGGTTTTAACTGCTTTCTCAAACTGACTGGCATTGAGTGATTGTGTACTTAGAGGAAGATGATTGAATAGTTTGACATTCTGATATAGTGGAGTCATTTCAAATCTGGAGGTTTTGTGTGAAGGAAATTCTTATTTTGGCTTATTTCGTGAACTGTGAGAATAACAGCTTGATAGTTTCATAATACTGCTTTCAATCTCCCTCACATATACAATATTTCTCGAAATAACTTCTCCTCCTCAGGTGTCTATCGATGTAGATACCAAGAAACTCAGCAATCATCAGCAAACAAAGGCCAGCGAACCATTTTGGCTTATAAATTATTGGAGTTTAATAATTTAAAAATAGTTTTTTCAAATCAGTTGGCAGGTCATTGAAAATAGCTGAAAAGAGTAACCCAGAACAGAGCCTTGTGGAACTCCTAACTGAAACTTATGCTCACTAGAAAAGTAGTCGTCGATTTCATCGGAAGCGACCCAATCCTCTAGACAACGTCGAATCCTGTCCAAAAATGTGCCCCGGTATCATAGATTATATAATAGGTCCACTTATATATTATCTCGACAAAATGTATAGCTCCAGTTTGAGCAGAGCGACCTGATCTAATACCATGTCGAGCGGTATCAAGAATCTGAAGTTCATCTAGGTGTACATTATTCTGCTGAAGACTTTACGCTCGAATACTTGAAAAAAAACTGAGGATAGAAATAGGACAATATGGCGTGAACCAGTTATATCCTGAAAGAAGATTATTCACGTTGGTTGCTGAAAATAGTTAGTATGTTGTCATTGGCCGTTGTTGCCTTTTGTCTGACTAAGTCAGAAATTTTAAGTTTTTTTTATATAGAGTTATCAATTACCTTCGTTTCAGGTATCAGCCAAGCATTTCATATCAAGTGAATGGCAAACTAACAGATGAACTAACCAAGATGTGTTACGGAGTCTATCATCTATAAACAACATTGACATTATTGACGTGGGATGAGGAAATCCAACACAACATTCAGCCAATCATACATCATCTCTACAATTATTAGTATTTTGATCCAATCACCTGATTTGAGGAGAAGAGGATCACGTTACGGATATTCATGAATAACTCGAACCCAAACATGACGATTGGACAGATTAATTCCCAAGCATACTCCACACTGTTCATCTCTGCAGAACATTATTATTATGTTATGTTGTTTCCAACAACAACGAAACCAACTTCAAATCATTCTCAGGGACAATGGCATCATCTACATGGGCCATGGCTTCAGCAAAAACCAACTCACAACAATATATGTTTGGTGCTAGCAGAGTATTATTGTGCCCAACACCTTAACAATAGGAACTTCTGTAGAGTTCAAATCAACAAAGGCCTCATTGGACTCATTTACATGAATCCATCGTTTTATCTTCTTGGTTCATCCCACCTCATATCTGCCATTCTCTGACCCCAAACCAAGTTGAGTACCTTCAGAATACTCCAGTAATTCAAACAAATTCCGTCAATTTCTTTCCGATTAATTGTAATCGAAAACCCTAGTGGAGCGAAAGGGACAACGCTGAAAAGGAGTAAAAGGTGGGTCTGATCTATTCTTAACAAATATTCTGACCTCCCCAAAGTGGTTCTAACTATTGGAAGCAAACATCGAACCATTCTCAGGAGAAAATAATGACATCATTTATATTATCAATTGATCTCAACAGTTCATAGCCTTCAGCAGAAAACAATAAAAGTTTGAAGCTCACACAGCTTTATTGTGGCCCGTACCTGAAAGATGTGAATTAGAGTTCGAATTAACATCAACCAAAACCAGGAAGATGATGTCCCTATTGAAGAGAAACTAGAGAAGTGTTGTTTTGGATAGACATGAGAGAATTGATACTTATCAAAGTACTTGGTGAGATTTCAACCTCATTTGCATGAGTCCATCGTATTCTCTCCCTGGTTCATCCCTCTACATTTTCTGCCACTCTCTGACCCCAACCAAGCTGAGTACACCTTCAGAATACTTCACAGAAGTAATTTAAACCAATTCCGTCAATTTTCTTTCGATTAATTGCGATCCAAAACCGAAGTGGAGCCAAAGGGACAACGCTGAAAAGGGGTACGAGGTGGCAAGAGGGGGACGATTGGACGGATCTATCTCCAAGCCCACTCGACACTGTTTATCTCTGCCAGCCAGCCGGCGTAATTTCCATCTCAATCGTTACTTTTAATGGACGCCCGAATTGTTTTCTTGATTGCAGTGACACGTTCAATCATACTCTTTATTTAGTAAGATGACTCGTTAATTGAGTTTCAGGAAAATCGCTGTTCCTTTTGTTTTCAGCTTGCTACCGCTGCTGTACAAGAGATAAGCGCCAGTTCGCGATTTAAGCATTTGTGTTTCGCAGTCCGTATTGTAGCGTGTACGATTGTTCGTTTGGATTCGAAACGTAACCCTTTTTCGAAGGGTGAAAATCCATCAAGCAGATTGGAGCTAGTATACGTGGTTCGTGGATTTTTACGATTTTTTTTATGGAATCGGCCACAGGAAGGGATGGAGTATGAATGCTGTAAAATGCTCCAATCTGTAGAATTTAAAAAAATGCGTCAGAAGGTCGTCAATGTTCATATCAATCCCCATTTCCTCGATGAAAAATGTAACCTTCCAAAATTCAGAGAGAACATGAATATTCATAATTCTCAATTTGTGATAAACAAATCCGGCCGCCGAAACGATAACTGTCGAAAGGAGCAAGCTAGCGACTTGATACCTTCAGATTAGGTCGCGCCTTGGAATGCGTCGGTTGAATTGAAACTTGACAGTTAGTTGCAGCATAACAACGCATAACTTCTCACAAAATTTCGTTAAGATCATTATTTTTTTCGGAAACTATATTCATTGAATCCGGAGAACATTTCTGCTCATAACTCTATAATATTTGTCTTCTCGGAAATGTTTCTAATGCGTTTAAACAATAACTATAAATACAAAATTGGCACATTTTATAAAATAATTTTGCGACCCTCGAGATTTTATAGAGCCTCTCGTGAAAGTTACAAGAAAAATATAAAGCAGCTTTAAAACTGTTTTATAGGAACTTCATGAGGTTTTTCACATGCCTGTTCTGAAATAAAAGAGTAATCTGGAATTTTATTTAAAAAATCGAAATACTTTTAAATTATTTCTTTCAGTTGCAAAAAACAATTCGGAATATGACAGTCGATGGGAAAATATTGAACGTCGCCTATCTTTACTCTTTAGCAGAAACCATTTTACTTATACGTTAATGCACTAAGAGTCATACATATTTCCCGAAATAGGGAACGGAAATTTTGATGCGAATTAAATTTCATTGCGAAATAAAGCATAACATTAGTGTATCATAAACGCGTTTCCATAAATAAATGAACAAAACATTAAAATGCTTCGTGTGTCTTATATTTTTTTTTCATCGAAATATGAACCAATGTTTGTGAAACATCATTATCAAGCCAATTGTTTTTTTTAGGTTATTCAAATATCAACACGGATGCCAATTTCAGTACTTTCAGAATTCGTCATTTTTTATCATCATGAATACTGCCATCTTTAATGGCGTCATCTTATAAAATAGTTTTGTATCTTTATAAAGCTTTCTGTAATAATTTACCTACTATACAACTGCTATGAAACATATTTAACACTATCGCCTTGGTGACTCATGGAAACATACACAGGGTCCCCAAATCACAGCTATAACCTCTGTGACATATTTCTCAATTTCGCTTTGGCGAAAAACGCAGCTGATTTGATATAGAAAAAGTGTGGTTAGAATCAGAAGCACGCTCTGACTTCTCATTTTCATATATTTCCCCAACTCCAGTGAATGGTTATGTCTTACAAAATCAAGATTGAGTTCAAATTCCATTAATCGATTTTCACGAAAACTTCAAACATGTTGATTCTTTCGTCGTAACCTCACTCGAAATTCGATACAGATAATATTTTATTATCGTCACGGCATTAATATAAATTAATAATAACGAACCCTACTGTTGTAGGAAAAGTGTGGTTAGATTGATTAGAAGTACCACCCTTCATATTTTTTTCTCAACACTAGTGAGTGGACATGCTCGACGAAATCAAATACCTATAACTTTCAATTGTAGATATAGATTTTCATGAAATCTTTTAAGATGTTCATTATTTCGATATAATCTTACTCAAAATGCGATTCAGATAATATTTATTATCGTCATGGAATAAAATAATAATAACAAACGCAACAGTTACAGGAAAAGTGGGGTTAGAATTTTTTTCTCCATTAAGTAAGTGGACAATTCCAACGAATTCGGGAATAATTTTCAATTTTATCTATAGATTTTAAAGATATCGAATATTGAATCAAAATACATTTCATATTCGATTATCGTCATGGAATACAATACTATAAAATGTGCGATCACGAAAAAATGAATTTTCTTATAAAAACATACTGCTGGTGAAAGTTATTATATAAAACTATACTGTAATTTCATACGAAGTAAATTTGAAACATTTGTTTAATGAATTTATACTGAAGGCAGGAATATCGTAGGAAAATGTTACGAACCCACTAAAAAACAATTTAATGATGAATTTGTAAAATACTTGATGTCCACAACAGATTGAAATTTATTGAGGATCAATATAATGAATTGACATTCTAGAGAGTTCAATATAATACTTATAAAATGAAAAAGTCGAGAATCATCAGAATTATACAACTTTGCTGGTTGGGTTGGAAATCATAACTACAGCAGTACACCAAATTTCATTTTGATACAACTATAATTTCTGCAGATATTGAGAAGAAATATATAAAACTTCGTGTTTTTTTCTAAATTTCGTTTTTTCAGATTGACTCAAAAAATACTGATCTAACCGGAATTAAACTTGGTAGCTAGTTTGGAAATTCTGATGGGCAACTTTGTGCAAAATACTGGATTTCAATTCGATCTAATTTATATATTTGGAAATTATTGAAAATTTTTAATGGGTATATCTGCGGAATCATTGGGTGGATTTTACCCAACGGCCTAACTGGCGACAGTAATCAGAATTACTTCCGAAAAAAACGACTTAGAAACTCGATATTCGTAAAGTAGGTTTGGGGCTTACTTACGAAGGTCGAATTCCTGAATGGGTAGAATCTGCCCAATGGTTCCATAGATATACTCATTCAAAATTTTATTTTCCCGATATTTCCGAAAATACAGGTTAGATCGAATTGAAATCCAATAGTTCATCGAAAAAATCTAGAAAAGCACTGCGTGCCTGTTCAAATTCGTTGCCAAAGCGGTCATCTCCATTAAACATGCCCGCAAAAGCTGCTGCCTTCACGGTAGTGCATTTTTAGGTTATCTGAAATATTTGTTCTCATCATTTGACTATTTTGACTTCAATTAATCTCATATGAACAACTACAACTAACGAACCATGTGAATACCAATCAAAGGTTCAACGTACGATTACCATTTCAATGATATATAAACATATATATTAAGTGGCCGAAGCGGTAAGGACATTTTACCGATCAAAAACAATAGTTTTGAAGAGGAGCGCCGCGAAGACTCCAATCATTGTCGGAGATCGGTAGTTCTTAACGTTCTGGATACTTAAGCGATTTTTGCACGATAGACACACTTTCTACTACGAAAATGCAACTCCAAATTAATTATGCAAGAATTAAAATAGTCATTCCTCAAGGCTGTGTAGGAATATCAGGCAAGCCGTTGTCTTGGCTATGAAAGAACATTGATTGTAGATTGTCACAGTGCCAATAATCAACTGAATTTGCCAATAATATAATTTAATATCCTTGAAATTGAAATACACCGAAAAGTAAAATGGGTAAAGATTATATATACTATTATGTTGTATCTGCGTATTCTCTAAGCCATCCGTAAGACTTACGTAGAGTAAATACATATTACACTTCGCATTGTAAACCCTTTCATGTGAGACCAATATTTCAAATTTACGTTTCACGTATGAATTGTCATCGAGTTACGTCTTACATTCATTGTGAATGAGTCATAAGTTATTATTCGAATCCAGCACCTCAAAAACCTTCAAACTCTTGCACCGACGTCCTTCGGCTCTCAAACAAAGGCCGCTTTGATCGGAAACATAAATCCAGCTTGGAGGAATCCGATAACCCAGCGATTCTCCAACCCGGACCACGTATTCCCAGAATCGCTGGACGTTTAGCTCGAACTCGTCCGAATTCATTAACAAAAAAAAATCCTGTTCGTTACAACCGGCGTTACGATATCGATGTGCCGATGGACGGCATGATATAACGACCAGACCACGTCGAGATCGTGGTTAATGACGGTCCAGATAAGTTAAAAGTGATGTACCAGAATTCCGCTACTGGCACTTCGAAAACGCCGTGGAATTTGAAAATTAACAGAGTCCCAGGGCCGGTGGTCGTTGGGATACACCGGTTTTTGAAAGTGGAACGAGTGATTTGGTACATGTCGTATGGACGAGATCAGGAGTCTGTCTAATCGAATAAATAAATTGACCCAAGGAATGAAAGATACTGATATTAAGTTTTAATATTTTTGTTAGGATTCTTGAATCGGACACCAAGTAATGTGAATTTTTGCCAATTTTTTTGCCGCTAAAAATTTTTTGGTCAGTTTTTGATTCGAAATGTTGAATACTTGAATGCAAGTAAATTCAATGAATTAGAACAATGTAAACTAATATTCAAGATAACAAAGAAGTCAACAAAATCTGATGTACAGGGTTCTGCAATAGAGCGTTAGGCTTCCATAGATGCCAAACCAGACGTTTTAGAAATTTTGTTGAAAAGCATTCCCTTTGTACTTTCAATTCTACATCTCTGGAAATTATTTTCTAATATACAGGGTGTTCCCAAATAAAATTATTCAACAAATGAGTGATTTTTTAAATGAAACACGCTTTATATTTTCGCATATTTTGAATGCTCTGCAATACCTCTATCATGACGCAAAATACTTGGGATATTTTACCAACGGTACGGATCTTATTCAGAAAAAACTGCAAAATTTTTACGAAACAGAAGCTCGATAAAAGCCCTCTACCGATTCTCATCCTCTCTTATACAGGGTGTCCGTTATCAATGTCCAAATATGAAGAATTTCAAATTGTTTTTTCTCGATTTTTTCAGATACAACACCCTGTATTTTTTTCATGATGATGTTCACAGTTCAAAACCTTAAATTTTTTCAGAAGTAACCTTAGGTTTTTTTCCCCCCTGTCAGCAGATACGAAAAATGACATTTCAACCAAAAATTTCAGGAATAAAGAACATAATAACTAACGAATATTTCAAATGAGTCACCCAATGAAATCAAACTGAACGACCAATTTTCTAAAGTTTTTAAAACTCTTCCAAAATCATAATCCTTGAAGTTCAACATGAAAATGATAATATTTGTCCGAATAAGTAACACATACATTGGTATTACTGGTAACTTGTGTATTCTAACGATAACAGAGTTGTATCGGCGTCCAAAAAAATTATTATTCATGAAATGGTTCATATGATTTTCATGTCGAAGCAGTGCTACAGAAATTGTTATCAAGTACATCGATTATTATTATTATTGATCAAAATATTGTTATTCAGGGCTCAAAGTTATTTCCGATTACAATAATATTCCGAAAGAAGACATCCACATAAGTTGAGTTTTCGGAGGCTTCTGAACAGATTTGTAGGGACAGGAGATGTCAAGTATAAAAAAGGAGAGAGAATAAAATCTGCCACTAACGAAGACAAGGAGCTCGAGGCTTTACTGCATGTAACTGAAAATCCACCCACAAGCCAAAGGGAGCCTGGTGTAGCCTGTAGTATAAGTGAGCGTTCTGATCAAAGTATCCTCAAAAAGAATGAGTATCATGCCTACCACATTCAGATGCACCAGGCGCTTACCGATAGCGATTTTGAAAAGCGTCTGAATTTCTGCAACTGGGCAAGTTTTCAAATTGAATAGAACCCTACATTTTTTGAATCTGTTTTATTCAGTGATGAAGCAACTTCAAACAATTCCGGAGTCGTCAATAGGCACAATTTTCAGTATTACTCTGTAGAAAATCCAAGAATTATAAGGGAAATAGGCAATCAACACAGGTGGTCATTGAATGTCTGGAAAGCAGTAATCGGCAATCATGTCACAGGCCTTCATTTTTTCGAAGGAAATTTAGATGGAGCTGCATATTTGAATTTCATTCAAAACATTCATCCCGGAATGTCAGCAGTGTTACCTACGGAAATACGAAATGAAATATGGTTTAAGCACGATGGAGCACCCGCTCATTATTCTCGTCCTGTGAGGGATTTATTGAACCAACAGTTTCCAAATAGATGGATTGGTAGGAGCGGACCGACAAGATGGCCTGCTAGATCACCGGATTTCACCAAAATTGTTTTTTTTTTGTGGGGATACATCAAGGGAATCGTGTATGATGAAGCTCCAACAACAGCTTCCAATATGCGAGATTAGATTGTGACTGCTTTCCGAAGCATTACTCGAATCCAGCCATGCTGATGAGGGTTAGTGGGTCATTCAACGATCGGATAGCTTTGTCATCCAGAGAAGGCGGACGACACTTTGAACATCTCTCGGATCATTAACACAATTTTTCTTTGTCTTCTTCAACGCCCGTTTGTTTTTATATCCAATGTTTGAATAAAATTTTCCGTTCTGATTTCATTTTTCGAGCCTGCTGGACGCAGGAGTAGAAATAGTCCTTTGGTTACTTCTGAAAAAATGTAAGGTTTTAAACTGTGTACATCATCATGGAAAAAAATAGAGGGTGTTACATTTGAAAATATCGAGAAAAAACAATTTGAAATTCTTCATATTTGGACATTGATAACGGACACCCTGTATAAGAAAGGTTGATCATTTAGGAACGATGACTTGGCAAATTCTTAAGTTGAAAGAAATCTCGATCAAATCTATATTTCTATCGCTTCTGGAAATCGGTAAACGGCTTTTACCGAACTACTGTTTCGTCGAAATTTTGCAGTTTTTTCTGATTAAGATCCGTACCGTTGGAAAAATATCCCTAATATTTTGCATCATGGTAGAAGTATTGAAGAGCTTCGAAAATATGCAGAAATATAAGGGGTGTTCCATTTAAAAAATCACCCATCTCTTGAATAATTTTATTCGGGAATACCCTGTATATCAGAAAATAACTTCCTGAGATGCAGAATTGAAAGTACAAAGGGAATGTTTTCCAACTTTATTCCGAAAACGTCTGGTTTGGCAGCTATGAAAGCCTAACGCACTATTGCAGGACCCTTTTTAATAGATTTATAGGTGCAATTCATCGGCATGCCAACAGGTCATTGACAAATATACACCTGTTGAATGTATGAACAGATAAAGGTATTAACAATCCTATCGTTCTAGCTATGTTGAAATCTTTTACCTGAACATGTCAGAAATATACAAAAAAAAAATTTTATTCATTAAGGAGGTGAAATCTTACTAAGGCCTGTTGTTATGTCTATATGCTTATGTAAATTTTGTGTAAGATGCGGATGTACCAGAATTCCGCTACTGGCACTTCGGAAACATCATGAAATTTGAAAATCAGCAGAGAATTTGAACATACGCGCAATAAACCCCGCTGTCAGTGACTTTAAAATATCGCAAGTCACTGAAAAAAAATATACAAACCTGAAAACCTGCAAAAAACGTTGAAGCATATAACACTTGGAGGTTGAAATCTGCTCAATATATCAACATCATCGAGATTTGGTTGCCAAAGTATCCTCTTGAACTCATTATACCCTACACTTGTTACCCATCCATCTCATCCATCCAAATCCACTCCTGTCCTTGCACCACGTCGCCAACACCACAACCTGGTGCAAAAAAAGACAACAGCCGTGAGAATGAGGAGACCATCGTCCGCGGCGCCGAGCTACCTCTAGCGGCAATTATAAATACCTATCTACTTAACATTCCCCAATCGCCGACAAGACGATAAGGGCCGTATAATGTTAGATCGACCCGTTCGGCCGTAAATAAGATAAGGAGAAGATTTTTAACCCGGCCCGGCGATCGGGAGACGATTAAAAAGACGTGGACAACGCGACAGCGGCGCTTTTGATGACCTGCGGGTCCTTGGATCTTCCTGATTGACCTGCTGGGATTATTAATTCATCGGACAGGGTTGAAGTCGGTCTCACACCCTGTAAAGCGAAGTTCTGAGATCATCTTATCTTTTTGGTCGGATCGGCTGAGGGGATATTTGATGTTAATAGGGAGGTTGGGTTTTATTGATTCTCCGGCGAAGATTCTGATCTCAGATGATGATCGTTACAATCATCTTTAAATTTCATTCATGCGATGCCTGTTATAGTAGAGGATATTTTTTTCTTAATTCTATTCCTTCTGCTCTTACCACCGGTGAAATATCTTCCGACATCTTTCCGAACTCTGACTCTCACCAGCAAAAAGGACGTCCACCGAAACCTCAACTTCTTAGTTGACTTTTTCGTGAACCACTCATTAGATTCGGATGTTTCAGCGCGAATGCCCTATGTTTATGTTTTCTTAAGAACGTGATATTATTTGATCCAAATATCTGTTATTTTCGAATTTTTCCTAAAAATGATCTGAAACGACTAGTTTAGACTTTAGTCTGAGGGAACAAGCTAACGATTTGAAATTTTCAAGCTAGGTCGTCTATCATAACTCGACTGTTGGATTCGTTCCTCAGCAAAATCGGCCAAATGGTCATGTAGTTAGATTCATATGACAATACGAAAAGGGCCATATAATGTTAGATCGACCTGTTCAGCCCTAAATAAGATAAGAAGAATATTTTAACCAACGCGAGAGCGGTGCTTTTGATAACCTGAGGGTCCTTGGATCTTCCTTGATTAACCTGGTGAAGTATTAACCAGGTCTGAAGTCGGACTCACATCCCGTAAAGTGAACTTTTGAGATCATCTTATCTTTTGTGTCGGATCGATTAAGGGTTTGTTTGATGTTAAAAGGAGTTGACTTTTATTGATTCTTCGGCAAAGATTTCCCTTATATAAGGCTGATCATTAAACTCATCTTTCAATTCTATTCATGCGATGCATTATTATAGATTATTATAAAGGATGTCTAGAATAGATACTGTCCGGCTGGTCAGCCGGCAGAGAACACGATTACTGTCGAAAAAAATCGAGATGGCGTCTTGAAACAATCAGGATTAGTCGTGCATCATGAGGCGACAGTTGGTTTCGTTAATGAGCCAAATCGGCCAAATGGATATAGAGTCATTTGAATATTTGAGGTTTGTTTTCTTAATGAGTCAGAAACCACTTGAGCAAAATTTTGTAGATCTCGTATCTTTTTACGCGCTTGTTCTTTAGGGAACTGAAGAAAAATCCGTGGTCAAACTCAATTATGACCGTCTGCCAAATTTCGTTGTTTTTTTGAATTTTAACGTTATTTCCGCAAAATCAAGTAATACGAATGCAATCAGATTGAAACTTCTTAACCAGGTGGAGATCACCAACACGCAACTTGGTGCGAAATTTCGTGTTGATCTAATGGTTAGAAATTGAACAAGTGCGTAAAAGCTCCAGATCTGACCACAGTGCTTTTCTCGGTTTTTTTAAAGGAATTATACACATACCTAGTGGAATAATTGTCTTTATTTCATCAATTGGGCATTATGAAGGTTTACCATTGATAGCAGGTTTTGGACCTTTACTCATCATAAAATGATTGAGGGTTGAGATTATAAAACATTATTGTTTTATAATCTCAACACTGATACAACAGTAATATTATTATCACTAGTGAGGTGTAGTAACCTTGATAAGCAAAGTCCTTCCCACTTCATACAATCCATTAATTACAAATAATTAAAAAAAAACTTCTACAAATAAGAGTAATCAACCTTTCAACATTTACAATTATTCGTTCTACGCATCTCGTTCATTGTGGATGGATTCTATTTCTTCGTTCCATTTTCCAATATTTCCGAACATCTGATCGAACTAAAATCAAGTATTTGATTGGAAAAGGATAGGTTGGAGTTTAGTGCAGAATTTCATGAGGACCATATGAAAAGAAGATTGCCAAGTATTTCAATCAGGAAGTATAGCAGGGTTTGCAAGGGTCAATACTTGAATAGGTGACCAGTTTGGCAACGTATTGTAACAATCACGTGGACGCTGATGACCTCGAGTCGGTGCTTCACCAGTATTTTTTATTCAGTCCTCCATTCATTATGTCTATGCCAGTTGATGTATCATTCGAGAAGTAGTACATTATAGCACAATAAAGTATATCGTGAGATATAAAGCTTCAAAAATATTACGCAGAAGAATCTGTTTTATCTAGTGATACTTATTTCATTTTTTTAACACTCGTGTTGAAGATATTGAAATGTTCAAGAGAAATTATCGACCTAAATCTATAATACTGAAAAGATTCGGGAATAGAAATATTACCGATGAAAGCTAATTATACAACCGAAGTTTTCCGGATCAACTCAAAAAAAGGATCTACAACTCATCAAACTCTCTTTTTTTTACTCACAAGAATTGGCATTACGACTATGGTGATACAAACATATCATTCTATGTATCATTCAAGACTTAGTACCTTATAGCACAATAAAGTATATCGTAAGATGAAAAACTTCAAAGATATTTTGCAGGAGAATCTGTATTATCTAGTAATACTTATTTTATTTTATCACTCGTGCTGTAGATATTGAAATCTCCAAGAAAAATTATCGACCTGAAACTATAATACTGAAAAGATTCGGCAAAAAAAATATTACCAATAAAAGCTAATTTTACAACCAAAGATTTTCGGATCAACTCAAAAAAAGGATCTACAACTCATCAAACTCTCTTTTTTTTACTCAGAAGAATTGGTCTTACGTCTATGGTGATGCAAACGTATCATTTTTTGTATCATTCAAGACTTAGTACATTATAGCACAATAAAGTATATCGTAAGATGAAAAACTTCAATGATATTTTGCAGAAGAAACAGATCTAGTGAATATTAAATAAAATTAGGAATTGGTTCATGGAGATAAGAGAGCTCCAGTAATCCAGTATTATTGTCAGTTAGATTAAACGAAATTGTTTTTCTATGGAAAACGCCCATGAAGATTGCAGGTTTAACCTATTTTTCAAGGGCAGTTTCTAGGGAAAAGGTTTTACCTAATGAACAACACCAGAACAATGCAAACGATCAACAAAGAGAACTGTTACCTTTCAGAGTATAGATTTGACTCCTTCATCAGACAAACGAGAAAATTTGTAGATTTATTTTCCTTTTATTTTTCGTTATTTGAAACTTTTGTTGAATCGACATTTACAAAACACCACAGCAACACAGCTTAACTTGACATGTAAGTTTTTCAAAATGCAGGAGGAATTTATTTTTGCAGACTATCTGGTTCCGACATGAGAATTTTTGTATTGTCGCAATCTATCATGTGATTCCCGATACTCGAACAAACATGGGTCGCTATTTGGGATCTTGAAAATATCACATTAAAGCAAAAACGCTGTAAATTTTACACAAGGGTTTATTTTTTTCTTAGTTGAATAACCCAATACCATTGATATCTTAAATAAAACTTATAAATTATTCATAACTCATTGGTTTTTCACCTTTATAACTCAGAAACCACTGGTCGGAAATCATCAGGGTGAAAATTTTTAAGGTTGAGTTATGCAACAGTAATCAAGGTGGTAAGTTTTCGAGGAATTTTTTTTCCCTCAGTTTTGAGCCCTCAGGGTACACCGATCCTGCAGAAAAGCTTGGATAATCAATCTCGAAAGACAAACGATTTTTCTACCAAGTTTCACGGGTTTCGGTTGGGTACTTTCAGTGGAAAGCCCCGGACATCAAACTGCGGATGGAGGGATTTTTTTATTAGTTCATTCAAATCTACATACTTCAAATATAAAGTGTGAAATTTTCAAGGGGGGTATTTTTTTCTGATCGATCACTAATGTTTATTATTTGATTTTATCAAACAATAAACCAAAATGAAAAGGAACTTTGTTTCAATCGTAAATCTATATTGAAACTGGCAACCTGGAATTCTGCTCTGAATTGGATCATAGAAACGGTCATCGGATAATTCTCGAGAAAATGAAATTGAAAATTTCTTCCGGATAATTAAGTTCAATATAATAGCTTATTTCCAGAATTCTGTGAACATTTTGGAGAGTAATGTAATCACAAAGATATATGAAATTCATGCCTTATCCTTGGTTTGACATTCTTTGGAGATTTTTTATGAATGAAATCCTCCCTTATAATCCATAATCGCGATAAACAAGTGAACATTCGTACACCAAGGAAACAACATTATTCTATTCAAATCGCTTCGGTATCGAAACAATTTCCTTCAAGAACTCTCACTCTCATCAGAAACTAGGTGTCTCAACGATAAACTTAATTAAAAAACCTATTAACTAAGATAATTGACTTACCCATATAATATCAATTTTCACACCCTATTAATTGAAACATTAGCATAAAAAGACGTGTTTTGGCACATTTCGATAGATAGCTACAAGACAGGAAGTATTATTTTGTGAATGCCAATTAATGTGAGCTTTTCCCTCGGTTAGAATTAATTACACTAATTTACATATACCGTCAAAAATGCGCAACTTCAACCGAAAATTAAAGTCATAATTAACAAGTCTCCAATGTATATGAGCTGTGTAATTTTTTTCTAGGATTCTATTATAATAATTTACGGGGCTGGTATTCAGCAAAACCATCCTATTTGTTTATATATTATTATTTTATGTATATTTACTTTACACCGTTGTAACTATTTACGCTTATCTATTATTGAAATATTAAAATTATGTTTATGGGCCTAATTATAATCTTGAGTATGAACCGTGAAAAATAATGGCCTTTTCAGAGCAAACTGGTTTCGTTTCTTTCATGTTCGTCCTACATACGATGAATGTAGATGTTGAAACTATTGTCGGAAATAGATTTTGATGATATATTGATGTTTATTAGACAGCATGATGATTCAAGGTGAGAATAATGGCTGCTTTTTCCACTGGGCGGTTGGGGGCGCACAATTTTCAGTATCAAGGCCGTCAATGGGGCCCGTTGGTCGGTGCTGATTTAACAACCAAAAAACACGAATTGGTATTACGTCCATGGTGATGGTTATCATTTCATGCATACAACCATGATATTTATGCTCATAATAAAAACAAATTGGACTCGAACCCATGCGATTCTTATTCAAATTTCAGGACTCTCAGTCCGTCTCAAAAACGCTGCAAATTTCACACAAGGGTTCATTATTTCTTCAGTTAAATAACCCAATACCATTGATATCTTCAATGAAACGTATATATTATTCATAACTCATTGGTTTCTCACACCAGAATTTGCAGCGTTTTTTTTTATATTTCAGGGACCACCGGTCGGAAATCATCCGGGTGAGAATTTTTAGGTTGAGCTATGCATCAGTAATCAACGTTGAGAGTTTTATGAAAATTCGGTGGTAAGTTTTTTGAGAAATATTTTGTTTTTCCCTCCAGCCCCAAGTTTTGAGCCCTCAGGGTACCTACACCGATCCTGCTAAAAAGCTCAGAGGATCAATCTCGAGCGACACAAGATTTTTTTACCAACTTTCATGGATTTCGCTGCAGTACTTTCAGAGAAAAGTCCTGAACAACGGACGGACTGATTTTTTTCTATTAGTTCATTCAAATCTACTTACTTCAAAATATAAACTGTGAAATTTGCAGGGGAGGTATTTTTTTTTTGATCGATCATTAAAGTTTTTATTCGATTCTATCAAATATAAACGAAAATGCAACAAAAAATTATGAAACTATGAGTCTTTCTTAAATTCATATAGGCCCATTAGCTCAGTTGGTTAGAGCGTCGTGCTAATAACGCGAAGGTCGCGGGTTCGATCCCCTCATGGGCCACAATTTTTTTTTCATTCCGCAAAAAGAATTTCTCGTTTAACTAACCATCTTGAATTCTGGAAAAAGTTGAATGATTTTCGGTAACATTGTGAGAATATCCATAAGTTCACCACTTGTACAATGTACAATTTATAGCTTGAGAATTTTTGCGACGTTTGTGTGTAAGTACATAAAAGGAAGAATCTTAATAGCAAGTCATTCTGAGCTTAGGGCCTACTCGCTCATTAATATTTGAATAATTTTCCCTTCAATATAAAAACGATTCTAGAAAAGGCAAAAGCACCGACGTGAAGTCAGTAGCTTTTGTGTGCATGTTCAAATTCGTTACCAAAGGGGTCATCTTTTCACGTATAGACATTTTATGGTTCTTTACTCCCTGATGGAATGATTTGGCATATGGTTTCAAATTCTGCGAGAACCTTCAAGCGATTATTCAATCAAGTACTAGGTTTCAGTGTTTTTCAATCTGTATTTTTGGAAACATGTTGTTCAAATATGGAAGTACTGAATCGGGATCAACTGAAATTTGGTGAATTGTTATGCAAATATAGAACTTGAGGTAGTAGCAAAATTCTTCAAATTCTGACGAAAGTTTCCGAAACAAGAATTTTCTCGAGTAAAATTTGAAAGAATTTTTAATTTCAAATTCACCAATCATACGTTCCAAAGGAAATTCAACGTCAGTACGCTCCAACTAACCACCAAGATTCAATCCGATCACTCTAAAATAGTTCCTGAGATGTTGAGAATATAATCTCAAAAGTTCAAATGACCATAACTCCGAATCCATCAAGGCGATTCCCATCATTAACGAAGCTATCTGTTGCATTTTGATGTGTAATCTGACATGAAAGATTCATTATTTTCTAGGTTTTTATGGGTTTTCACTCCCAATATCTGAAACAGAACTATTTAAAATGAAATAAAATTGTTTTTTTCATGAAAAACGCCTTTGCGGATTGCAGTATTAACCTATTGGTCAAGGGCAGTTTCTTGCAGAAAAGATTGCCTAATGAACAATACAGGAACAATACAAACGATAAAGAAAACGAACTGTGACCTTTCAGTGTACAAATCTGACTCTTTCATCAGACAGAAGCAGAAAATTCCAAGAATTATTTTCTGCTTTTGTCTGATGAAAAAGTCAGATTTGTACTCTGTACTACTACTACATAGCATTATAAATTATTTCTTCATAATTATGAATTTTTTTACTTCAAGCAAGTAGTTAGAATCCCTGATTATAATTTATACCCATGTCACAAATTTCTCGATTCAATATCCATCCAGGATTTGCTCAAAGAATAGAAATAACGAAGACTTTTACGAGGCTGAGGGGCTAGATGGACCCAAGTTTCAATACTTCTCTTTTCTCACATCTGGGGTAAAGTGCATTAAAATTCAAAATATGGGAACTCATAAAATATTATTATGTGCGATGCGATTATCGTCCAAGCGGGCCTGGAAATTTTTGTGCTGGAAAAAAGTTTGAAAATTTCAAATCGGTTATTTGAGGAAATTTTTGCGCGCTGGAGCTGATCCAGGGCGCTATCATATCATTTAGACTCGGAACAAATTCTTCGAATTTAAGAATTTGCCTTTGAAACATTAAGAATTTCAGTTGATATAAGTCTAAAATGACTGTTTGGAACACACTGATCCAGAGTTCTAGGCCAAATAGTGTTCTTTCCGGCAGGTCATCCGACCGTGAACATGATAGCCGATATAACTTAGAGTACAAATTTATAAGTTAAGTTTGGGACGTGCATATGTCGGCTGAGTTCGCTTATTGGTCGAATTCGTACTATGGGCTCGGAGATACCATCGTATGATTTATTTTCTTACAGATAAAATGAATACCTTCAATTATGAAAATTATGTAGTTATGGAAAATGAATTTCCTCAAGGGCGCATTTTGAGAATTTGCTACAGGCGCTGAATCCTAGATCCGGCTTTGTAACTCTGAAGACATACGATACAATACATACGATAATATTTGGAATAAATCATTATTTCGATTATTTCATATCGAATGATCATTCAAAATAACCGCAAAAATATCTCAGTTATATTTTTATATCCATGTTTCATCACCATCTGTCATGACATTATAGCTTCCCATTATTCTGCAAGTATATAGACTTCTACAGAACGTTTAGTTTGTGTGTAATTTTTCAACATTAATTTCTCGAAAATCGGAATAAACCAATTATTTATGGAATGGACAGTTGTCGTGCCTATTGTCGCTTTTACGTATTGACATATCAGGAATAGATCATTATCTCTCGATATCCGACCACCTTAGACTATTTCTAGAATTAATTTGTCCATATTGGTTGAAATAGCCGCTAGAGTTATTGCTGTTTCATCTGAAGATGAAAAAAAAATTACATTGGCCCATGAGGGGATCGAACCCGCGACCTTCGCGTTATTAGCACGACGCTCTAACCAACTGAGCTAATGGGCCAGTGTGTACACTGTGAATTTGGAATCATAAGGAATATTTCTTCTGTTGATCGTTCTTTGAGCATGATGATTTTAGAAGGGAAATCTTGAATTGTAGCTATTTGGAGCTTTCAGAAGTATATGATAGCTCGGTGCTTCTTACAACTACTGATTATATCGTCAAATCTCCTGAAGATCATGCGATTTCTTATCAAAAAACTACATATTAACGTATTAATATTTAATTGGATCTTCTTATTCGGCGATTATATGCAGAACCTGAGTAATATTAATGAATGGAATACAATTCCAGTAGATATAAATAAGTTCTATGTCACAGTATTAATGGCAAAAACCTATCAAAGCAGTGACGTGAAGTCAGCAGTATTCGTTTTCAAAACGTTCATCTTCTCACTTACTGAACCTGCCAAACGCACCTTTACCTGATGAAAAGGTTTGGTAACCTTCTTGTCATATTATCAATTATCCTCAAGAATTTCTGATCGAACCATAGAGCTCTCATTCTTCAATCAATTACTAGATTTCAATAGACGACTTCGGCCCAAGTTGCCAACCCACAATTTACTTAGCAAGTTTACTTTCACTGGGAAACGGGAATTTTAGGACAAATTCGACAAGATAAGGTTGGCATTATTCATAAATAACCGTAAAACATGCCTCGGCTCTTCAAACCAGATAATTCCTTCCAAATATAGGTTTTTGTTAAGATCGTCCCCGATTGGCTGAAAGTTAAGTTGGGATTCCTGATTTCATGCAAACAGTGTCAATTTTCATAGGATACGCTCCGAAAATCAACTCTGTTGTTTCGGTTGTCGATTTTCCGCTCCGTAAATATGAAATATTCGGATGGTTCCTGGAACAAGCGCGTGAAAAAGGTTATTTACGGAATCTGGTTGATGAAAATGCGGTCGATTTACTGTCACCAGAACGATTTTCTATGGTAAATATCCATAGCATAGAACAATCTATGTTTACTTTAGGTTTGTTTTGGTTCCGAGTTCAGATCTGTTCGGGACGGTTCTAGCATAGACCAATAGTATGTGGTTCTGAACTCGGAACCAAAACAAACCTAAAGTAAACATGATTGTTCTATGCTATGGATATTTACCA
The DNA here is from genome assembly GCA_958510865.1 of Myrrha octodecimguttata. Taxonomy (NCBI): domain Eukaryota; kingdom Metazoa; phylum Arthropoda; class Insecta; order Coleoptera; family Coccinellidae; genus Myrrha; species Myrrha octodecimguttata. The sequence goes on from OY294056.1 coordinate 36,188,089, forward strand.
TAGAAAATCGTTCTGGTGACAGTAAATCGACCGCATTTTCATCAACCAGATTCTGTAAATAACCTTTTTCACGCGCTTGTTCCAGAAACCATCCGAATATTTCATATTTACGGAGCGGAAAATCGGCAACCGAAACAACAGAGTTGATTTTCGGAACGTATCCTATGAAAATTGACACTGTTTGCATGAAATCAGGAATCCCAACTTAAATTTCAGCCAATCGGGGACGATCTTAACAAAAACCTATATTTGGAAGGAATTATCTGGTTTGAAGAGCCGAGGCATCTTTTACGGATATTTATGAATAAAGCGAACCTTATCATGTCGAATTTGTCCTGAAATTCCCGTTCCCCAGTGAAAGTAAACATGCTAAGTAAATTGAGGGTTGGCAACTTGGGCCGAAGTCGTCTATTCGATCTTACCTGCATTTTTAGAAATTGGAAAAATAAAATTGGGAATGGTTATATATAAATATATATATCAAGCAATTATTAGGCGGATTTTAACCATTCAAAATTTTATTTTCCCAATATTTCCAAAACACAAATGAGATCGAAACGAAATCCAGTAGTTGATTAAGAAAAGACAGCTGGAAGGTTTATTCAGAACTTCGTGAGAACAGTATGATCAGATGATCGTTGAATATTGAATTTTTTTCTTTCGAATTGTTTTGATAATACGATCATCACAAAATTCGCACAAAGTTGTAAATCGGCCTTTTCAAACTAGTTACCAAGTTTCATCATGCTTGAGTTAGTATGTTTTGAGTTATTTCGGGAAAACAAAGATACCGAGGACAAGACCACGAAATTTTACATATTTTTCCCCAATATCTCTGGAAATAATGAACGTATCGAACGAAAATTTGGTACAATGTTGTGAAATATGGAGCTCAAGGCATGAGCAAAATTTTTTTGAAAAATGGTGTTTGTTTTTCAGTCTAATCAGCATTTCATTTTCAACGGTCCTTTCTTCCAGTTTGACTGAAGAAGGGCTTCAATCTGTAACCTTTACTCTGTTAGATCCTAAACAATATTATTATTAAGTATTATTAGATCATTGGTTAGATCATTTTGAAGATTTAGATCGGATTTCACATCTCTCTACGACCAATGTTACACAATTATAACCTCTCACTACAGAAAGACAACAAGAAATTTCTTGATTATGGAATAACTCTGCAGTTATTGATTATAATCAGATGTCTCATGATGATGCTTCGTAATTTACATAGTTTTACCGAACCATTCTTCTACAGCGGTTTATGCTCATCCTAAAGCTCATGCTCAAAGTTTTCGAATGAATACGTAAAATCATACATACATAAAAATGTAGGCACAGCATTACACCGCAACGTTTCCCGCTTTATAAATCTCGACACAAGATGTAAAATCGCTGGAACACACGGCCTACGGTCCCATATTTCTGCTAATAAAGACACACACTACTCGCTGTATCCCGAACATCGTCAAACACAATACGGAAAAAACCCGCGAAGCTCATAATTTCGGTTAAAATAAAGAAAAGATTTGAAATATCGCAAGGCTCCCGGGGTTCAGGGACAATTTAACGGTGCCTGGGGCCCATAAAACCATGACTGCACAAATGTATACCTGCGTATATTTATATATTTATGTTCTACAATATGGAAATATATAATACAAGCCAGGGAGATATATATTCTGCCATGTCTTCGCGGATTTGACGTAGTGCTTTGTCGTGTAAGATGTGTTTTTTGTTTTATTGAATTGTGGTGTGAGTTGACTATTTGATATATTATATTGGGTTGATGTTAAATGAGTTGCGGTAACATTGTGAGAATATTCAAAAGCTCACCACTTGTGCCATTTCAACAAGAATGTATAGTTTTGGAACGAACTTTCAACACAATTCTAGAGCGGCCATCGGCCACCGTATTACGAACGCGCTACTAACACTAACCCCGCGTTCCGATATTACTGAACATACTGCCCAGTATATTTTGACATTCCGATTTTCCTGAAATTTACTGGCAATGGTTTCGCACCAACCTTCTGGATACCCTGTTTGAGGCTAAAAAATTACTGATGCTACTGCCACAGAAGTGGTCATGCAGCTCCATTATCCCTTCCCTTTCCCAAGTTTGACATTTCGCTTTGTTTATGTTATCATTGGCAAAAAACGATTATTTGTTATCTAATATCACAGACCAACAAGACAAATCACTTCATCGTTTGCGAGCCTCTCGTCTCTTCGACCTTGAGAAAATGACAAAGATAACCCAACTTCGATCCTCCTTCCTCTATTAGATTCAAAACAAAATTTTAACTGACAGATTGATTTGATTTGATAACTTGACTGCTTACTCTATTTGATCAGAATAGCAACAAAGCTCAAATTATTCATTAAATACCTGTAACAAGATATTCTTAAACGTTTTTCTGAAAACGATTCACCTAACTTCATAAAAATAATTTAAAATATTATTTTAAGTTCTCAGAGTTGAAAGTGAATTTGGTTTTTGACTTGAGAACTGCCCTAGTTGTTTGTTTTGCATGATATTTATTTTATATACTTAGTTGATTTCCATATTTTTACTGTTTAGAATTAGTTTTTGCATGATGCATGCCAATATGGAGGGTGGTAAAATATGTTCAAAATGTTCTGTTAAGAACTGTAGCAGTTACCGATATCTTGGTAGTTCTACAAATCCTATTAGATTTTTCAGATTTCCTAAGCCAGACAACATGGAACGGGTCTTGCATTGGAAATTGGCTTGCAGTGATGAAAGCATAATGAAAAAAGATCCAATGCTGTTATATTCAAATAACCGAATTTGCAGTGTTCACTTTGAAGAAGGCTTAATGTCGTCTTGCAGATTGTCGAAGGGTGCAGTTCCAACTTTAAATTTGTTTCAGAAACCAAAAGGTATTGACGTTCAGACACAAACTGACAAGAAACCAGTGGCACATGTTGAAACTCAAACTGGTAGAGAACTTTCTCTCAGAACACCAAGAAAAAATAAGTTGAGGAATTTGGTGAAGGTAAAATATATAAATAGGAGGAATTTAATGAAAACCTCAATGTTTCAGTCAAAGACACTTGAAATCAGAAGGTTGAGTCTGGAAAAATTCAAGCTGGAACACTCATTCAGAGAGTTGGACTCCTGTGATACAGATATATCGAAAGACACTTTCAAAAAGGCTTGTGATATTCATCTGCCGACTGGTTTTGGAAATATGGTCAAGATAATCAGTGATCTCAAGGATAAAAAGCCTAAGGGTAGAAGATACACGAGGGAATTCAAACAACATGCCCTTTCATTGTATTATTCTGGGCCAAAAACCTATAGAAAGATGGTTGCGGATTATCATTTTCCATCAGTAACCACACTGAGAAGAATGACAGAGAATATACAGAAGAAAACGGGTCTGAATGATTTTGTTTTCAGAAGTTTGAAGTGGAGATTGCAAGGGAAAAACAAAGAGGATAAATTGTGTATCCTATCAATGGATGAAGTATCCCTCAAAGCAAATCTTCAATATGATCCAAAAAGTGATGAAATAATAGGATTTCATGATATTGGTTAGTGTTTGAAGCTGTATTTTTCTCGAATACGACGGCTGATTCATCCTGAACCATTTTCCAGGTAAAGAAAAAAAATATATTCCAGCAAAAAATGCCTTGGTGTTAATGGCAAGAGGAATACACGATAATTGGAAGCAGCCGCTAGGATATTATTTCTTACACACGGCTTGCAGTGCAACAGACGTGAAAGGAATCGTCAGTGATTGTATTGCCAAAATGGTTGAAACAGGACTTGATGTTAGAGCTATTGTATCTGATTTGGGCTCCAACTTCGTTTCATACTCAAGAAATTTAGGTGTAACTAATAAAAACAGTAAATTTCAGGTGAATGGAAAGGAATTATTGTATATATTCGACGTTCCCCATTTGATCAAGTGCATGAGGAATATATTGATGAAGTACGAGATAGAATTTGAGGAAAAGGTTGCAAATTGGAAGCCAATTGAGGAATTATATAATTTGGAGAAAGACAAGGACTTAAGAATGGCAACCAAATTAACTGAGGCTCATGTATATCCCAATTGCTTCCAGAAGATGAAGGTGAAATATGCTGCTCAAGTTTTCAGTTCAACAGTAGTTTCAGGTGAGATATTATGGAAAAGCCTATTGTCAATTAAGAATAATATTTTTCATTTACTTTCAAGCTTTATCCACATATATTGCCAATGGTCAAATGAATGCATCAGCTGCAAACACAGCCTCTTTTCTGGAAAAATTTGATCATCTGTTCGATATATTAAATTCTAGTTCTACTAAGACTGCAAACCAGTTCAAAAAACCTTACATCGGAACTGAGGATCAGGAAAGATTTCTTTTATCGATGTTGGATGGTTTAAGAAATATGAAAGTTTTCTCAAAAACAAATAGGGGTAAGCGGAATATAACAGGGACATTTAAATCCATCACTTGTTTTCAGGTATCTATCAATAGTATTATGAGCCTATGGAAAGAAGTAAAAGCAGAGGGATTGACACAAATGAAGACAAGGCGTTTAAACCAAGATTGTCTTGAAAATTTCTTTGGTAAGATACGACAGCAAGGGGGCAACTCTATAAATCCTACACCAATTCAGTTCATGCATGCTTTCAAGAAATTGTCTTGCATGGATTTACTCGATTGTGTGGATACATTCAATTGTGCTGCTGATTTCGACACACTCTTAATGGGCAGCACAACAGAAGAAGTACCTGTCCCTCTAGAGCCCAGAATTGTACTGCCAAGAACAAACACTTTCAAGGTATAGTGCCCATGGTAGATGGTTGAAACAACCATATGGGCTGTATTGTTATTAATTATTTTGCTTTTTCCAGAATCACATTTAATTTTTGCTGCTTTTTTTTTCCAGAATTATATTTTATTTTCTTTATATATAAGTCAGCAAATAATTTATTTGAATCCATAAATTGAGGGTACGCATAATTAACTATCAGAAAAGTATTTAATATTCTAGATTTATGCAGGCGTCTCAAATTGATTCAATATATTTTATTTGTTGATTTATTGGTAGTATGTTGCAAATATGGGTGGTAAGTAATATGTCATGGAAGGTTCCGCTTGTTCATTTTACGATTAATTTCCAGATAACAAATGCAGATTTTAGAAGGAATGACCTGCCGTCCAAAAATGTTGAGCATTACATCAGCGGATACCTTCTGCGAAAATGCCTCAAGAAGCATTCTTGCTCAACATGCGAAGAATATTCTAAGTCAACTGTTATATTAGATTCCACCAAGTTATTTTGTCATTTCAAAGGTACCTCTATCGTGAAGTACTTTTCTTTAATAATACTAATAATATGTGTAGGGGATGCTGTCAAATATGGTAAAGGAGACGGAAACTTTGGAAAACTGCTGATGCCAGAAGATTCTTTTGTGGAGTATGTTTCATTGATGGAGAAGATATTGATAGAAAATACAGCATCGATCGCATTAGGAAATCCAGCAGGGAAATTATTTGAAAAATTGAGAATCATACCTTTTGAACACCCTTGCCAAAATTTTCCACATATTTATTTGATCAATTTATTTATAAGAATGAGAATTTTTTACATCATAAAGTATGCTAACCAGACATTCCAGTAAGATGAAAGACATAAAAGAAAGAATAAGAATTCTAGAAAGTTGCAGATATTGAACCACCAATGAGGTACTTGTGCAGTTTGTGCTTCAATATTAGCAAATTGGCAGATCTCAATTTTTCAAAAGTTAAGATGTACACAAAGGGTTAAACCCCTAATGTATGTATAACACAGATATTGAACTATATTTTGTTCCACTTTGTATTTCATTTATGTTGCATGTTTGAAGCAAAGCTGTGTGGATTCAAATTGGTAGTATAAAATTGACGCAAGTTGGAACATTCAAGGATAGAACATATGGAATGATGGATCGCTTACAATGAATTATAATTATATTGCATATTTATTTGCAGCAATGTATTCAATAAAGAAAATATTCATATTGGCTTTGATTTATTTACCTTAAAAGATTTCTATGAAAAATATGATGGATTTTCATAATGCATACCAATATTCACTTTGTTTTTAAGCCCATCTCTTTTAGAATCATGGTATATATCTAATAAGTATTTGATACAAAACATATTCTTCGATATATAAAAATTGTTTGACACAACTATCTTTGTGTGTATATTTTCACCAACCAACTGATTAGTTGAATAAAACAGAAGCTCTAATATTATCCTCGAATTATATAAGTGATTAACATAATAAATTATAATGAAAAGGACGAGTAGTTTCATTAGAAATATAGATATCCATATAACGAATTCTTCCATTGAAAACACCAATGACATTCCCAGGTTCGTCACTTGAAAAATCATGGTTGAGGTACTATTTTCTCACTGAGGAGGAGGTTTCTATTAATCAATACCGAAGAACATACAACTTTTCAATATATGAAGGAAACCATCAAGGTTTGATGCCTTATCACTTTTTGTGTTGATTTTCAATAAACCTGCCACTGAATCTGATGGAGAACACTACATACATGATGTTTCATTTGAGTAATTCCACTAGCTAATTTGTTGAATCCAGCAGAAACGATTTAATTCTCAAATTGAAATGATAAATTTCTCATTTCAAATCTGACATTCAATGGTAACCTCACTAAATACAAATTCATTGCTGCGATTTTGCGATTGGTCGCGAGAGTCAAGTGACCCTATATCTGCAATCTGATTGGCACCCCAAAGCACCCCAAACGCCTGCTAAAATTCTGATTAGCTCATTTCACGGTCATATACCCGTTGTCATAGATTTCCTAAGTAAATGAGACGAGTGGTTTATCTGGTTGGTCTGTGCTAATATCTTTGATATAAAGTAGGTTCTTCAGAGGAAGAAGGTCTGAAATAAAGCTACTTTATTTTATAAAAAGATCTCAAACTGTTCATTAATCTTTGATTTGGACTATTTGGGGCATAGACTAATAATAAACATTATTAGTCTATAATTTGGGGTTTTGTTCAGTGGATTACGACTGAAATGGATTTGCTGAACGATATGAAGAGTAAACTGTAGTGTGCCTTATTTGGCATTGATCCCCATCTTTTGTTGCAGAAAGAATGGACATCAGAGATATTGTTGATTATAGGCATATCTATTGAATATGGAACATTGAAAACTTACTGAAGGTGAACAGCGGAATGAGATCAAACATACCTTCTATTTATGTAATTGAAAAACTGGTTGGAGGAAACTTAGATTTCAAATCAAGTAGTGTTATAAGTTGCAAATTATCGATTTGCTACTTCTTATGTTGTAAGAGTCATGATAATGCTATCATAAGCTTGATTTCAGTGTTTACTCAAGAAAAATATATCATAAACAAAATTATGCAGAATAAATTTAATTCTCGTGTTAGCGGATCCTAAACTGAACAATTTCATCCATATCAAACACTTTAATTCTATAGATGCAATGTCTGTGCTTTTATGACTTCATATGGAATATTGAAATACTTATAATAGTTTTCTAAATATATCTTTCATTCATTATATTTTTTCAATGGTTTCATAAACCATATTTATGGGGAGGTGATTCCGAATCAGTAGGTATGTGTTTCATACGTTAGGCCAGATCTGGTTATCCTTCAACATTGGGTAAGTTTTGTTTTGAGAAGTATATAATAACTAAAAATTAGTTTTATCATGGTGATCTCGTCCTGATTGAGTGAAATATATAGACCGAAATACATAGATAGATCAACACAATTCCACTTCCATTATAGCACAACTCAGGGCTGTTTGCCTTCTCTAGGAAATTCCACATATTTTTCTATTTCTTATAAGGACAGAAAAGTGATACGAACATTCAAATATGAAAGCAATACTACAATATATTCGGTGCCATCGTCTTAAGAAAGAAATATTATCACAATCAACAAGATCCTTTCAACTGACAGTCCAAATACACATTCATCTTGAATTTGCCGCCAACGTCATTCAAAGTTACTGATGATAGTACCTACTGATTCCCGTTCCGATATTTACCTTCAATAGTAGTTTACTGGAGCAGATTTCGTTCCGATATTGCTTATTATTATTTACTGATGGCCACTGCTGCCAGTTATATCGGACCGCAACCCAAATATGTGCTCCTTTTCCCCCACTCTCTGGTGCCCTACCGTCTCTTCATCGGGCACGCTATATCATGGTTTCAATCAGAGGGCTGAAACTTCTATGCGAATCTTGGAAACAAGATACTTCAAATGACAACAACAATTCACGGTTTACAAATCACGGTATTCGATTTTGATCTGCATAATCAAGTCAATCAGCGTTGCGAATTAAAGAATTCTTCAACTTACTTATGATGGCGGTTATGGCGCGCTGTGTTGATTTCATAATAATAATGTAGTATATCATCAGATCATTGATTTAACCACATTATAATTTAATATTGATTATAGGTAACAGTTGATGGAATTGATTCATCTGATAGTTTCCTCAATTTATTTTTCAATTCATTAGTAAGTCAGGAAATGTAGAGGTCGCTTCATACCCCACAATTTACATTACAAAATCAGATTATTCGGAAACAACTATCCCAATTATTGTCTTAGAAGAATCCTATGATCTAATAATACACTAGATAGCGCCTAGACAGAGAGGAATCATCCAACCATGAGAAAGAGACGAAATGATGGTAATCAACTGATTTTAGGACGAACTTTCGGTCTAGTTGTATTATTTCTTATGAGATTTCGACGGATATTATGAAATATTTTCAGAACTTTTGGTGCATTTGATTGGATATCACATCATTTCTTGTTGTTGTAAATCGTCATAAGTGTTTGGTGTTGGGACTACAATGTTTTATTCCGTTTTTATCTGACTATTCAAGACACAAACAATATTTCCAAATGATAAATTCTTGTTCAGCTTATGGATATACCATCAAATTTCACTTGGATGAAGCATATGGGTTCACTGTTGAGGCTTTAAAAATAATGATTCCAATATTTTATAATTCAGCCTTCGCAAAAATTCAAGTACTTATGCTGAATAGGTGCCGACAGAAACTTTCAGAAGACAAAAATAATTCCTGGGACAAGGTTATCGTTATGATTTTATTATCAGTTTTGGAAGCAAAGCTTTGTAATGGAAGCAATTGCTTTCCATTTTGAGCAGTCAAGTTGACAACTCAAGCTCCTCAGTGAAGTTGATGACCTAGGATATCTTCATGTATTATTATCTAATACTTATATCAAGTGTGAATTGATTTTTTTCTGTTCTTCCACAGGCAGCAGAGCAGTAAATACAGTCAGGTTGTGACTGAAAGAAGAGCAGTTCAGTGAACAATGGATATATTATCTGAAAACATTCTATGCTATAATAGCTGGCAGAAAGCTCTCTCAAATGAATTTGAAAACTGCTTATAAAATCTTTTCAGAATACTATTCGATACTTGAAATTGGCTAATAACTTGATTATAACACACACTTTGACTTTTTCAGTTGATGGGACTGGCCACTGCTGACTTCATTCACATAACACACCCGATATCCTAACTCGCACAAGCTACAAGCTTCTGAAGAGTTTCCTTGAAACCTAGGATAATTGGCAAAATGAAAATACTATATCTTAGTACTTCTGTTAAACTAAGTAGGTATATATTTTTTTCCTTCGAATTGCGATTTGGCTCATAAACTTCTCATCAAAAATTAGATGTTCATTATTTTGTTCTATGAATAAATATTTTTGAGTAACATGCTTCAAAAGTTATTTGTTTTCATTCTATCTCACTACCTATCTTTTTTTCTCAGTTTAGTTTTTCAAACGTGGTGCACTGTTCTTTCGTTGATTTTCAGCGGCTTTCGTAACCTTGGCAGATCTAGCTCCTCTGAATTAATACTCATTATCAACAATTAACTATTATCATCCTTGCCATAATTCACCAACAAGACAATTTTATGTACTCAATTCAATGTGTTTGGGGTATAATAGGTAGGTATATAGAATACTTTTATCGCTCAGATATCCGAAAACAGTTGAAATATTTTTCAAATTTTGTGACAAATAAGGTGCTCCTGAAACTATTTTACTGGGTAACTGAAGGGTCCTGAATATGTAGTGATGATCTCAGTCCAAGCGAATATTTTTTTAGAATTTCTATCGCGGTTGTTGGAATGACAAAATCGCAGTACGGTGGGTAAAATTGTTATATTTTGTTGATTTAGACAAATAATGATTGAACTTAATCAAAAATAATTCAATATCAAAGAATATTTCCTCAAACAATACGTATTTTCAATGACAATAACGCCTAAAAACCCTAAAAATTCAAAAAAATATCATTTTCCTCATGAGGGCAATGTGAATCCGTCCGGAAACCACGTGATCATTTTCTATCCATCTCAGTCGCACATGACAGATAGCCTATAACCCTATCTCTCTTTCATGGTGGGATCAATGCTCAGTACGTCATGCTAGCTCAAGGGTGCTTCTAGTATATTATTAGCTCATGTGCTTTTTTAGTCCCAAGACTGATTATATTATATGATCACCTCTAAATGCTATTTCCTGGTTTCCTCATCAAACTCAAGAGGAACATGATTTTTATACTTCCATTGACCATAACAATGCCTATGAAACTCATGGGAACATTATTGATGGTTAAACAATAATAATCCAATATGATCCAGAACTTGAAAAGTCACTGTTTCCTTCAACATTTAAAGAGAGTTTTCCCGAAACCCCCTTATCAGATAGCACCAAGGAAATCTTGTTCATATAAAACGGGTTTAAATAATAATTTGGAATGCTATTCATTTTAGCAGCAAATAAATCAGGATTCTTTGTAAAAAACTGACAGGGACATATTTTCAAAATTTTCTGAACTACAATCAGTGCTGAGGATTGAATGTATTCATTTCTTTGCTAAAACTATATACAGATGGCAGATTGAAGTTTATTGAAGAAAATTCAAATGAAGTTATTATTAATAAATGCTCAATCAAGAACCTAATGAATTCTCTACTGGCATGAATTGGCCAATGGAGGATTAAAGCAATTGCTTTGTCCATTTTCAAGAGGAGTCCAAAGTTAGGAGTACCTCAGATTCTTTTTGCCATCAAGTAGAGATATACAAACAGTTTAGGCATCAATATCGGCTTCTCTAACCTGTCCTTTTTTTTGTCAGAAGAATATTTATCTGATTAGAATTATAATGTATTTTATTCATAGTTTATTGAAGATATTTTATTATTTTGAGTTGATCTGTATATGTAGGTATTTACCAAATGTACATGACTTCAAGTGGTACAACTTTTGATAAATCTGTCTGAGTTTTGAATACCATAAACCTTTAACTAATAAGGAATTTTATGTAATATTATTCGTGGAATGCAAACGTCGAATTTTCCGTTGGACGGAAAGATCAACACAAGTTGGAAGTTTCTCGTTGGTACTTGATTTGATCGAGTTCGTGCAAGCCCTCTCATTTCAGACAAAGAAAGTCTTTATGTTGGCATACGGAGAGCTCTCCTGACGTTACCAGTACTCGCGAAATCATTAGTCACATTCGCACACAGATAAAAAGGATCTCTTAAATCAAATATAAAAATATTCTTGAATTAAAAAATCTTCCCCTAAGAATAATAATTTGAAATTTAATAATATACCTCCTTTCTCAACTCATTCCGTTTTTTGCCTGTTCACAGGAATTTTCATGAATCGAATTTAGTTGAACCAAAACATGCGTTCTCTTTACTTTAGAAAACAATTTCAGTTAACCATAGTTCTCTTGGATCAAGAATATCATTTCTTATTTAATGTGTTCTGATGTCGAAAGCACGTACACGTGACCCCCTCGATCAATAAGTGGTATTAGCGCTGAAGATGTGTATGGAATGTAGAATCGCAGAACATATGGATATTTAGATAGGAAACAAGGCCATCGCCGCTATAGTGAATAGTGAACAAGTGCGTTTGAATTTGGTGTAAATGGAGAACTACTTATCAACACCAAGGGAGTTTTTCGGGAACAGAGTTTCGAAATTCAAAAAGAAAAGGTTGGTTTTCAGAATAAGTTTGATTACTCGAGAACAAAGTCTGAATTGAAATATGTGGGTACATGCCTATACATGCATGTATGTTATGCACAAACATTGTCACAGGTATACCTACATTCGTGAACTCCGGACGACTTCAAAAGACTTCTGCTCTTTGGTCTTCGAAACCCTGTTCCCAAAAAACTTTCTTGTAAGAAGGTGATCCTCCATTTGCACCTTATTTATGATTGATATCTTTTAGTATTTGAGAGCCGCTAATTTCATCGAACTTATTATATGCTCTTGGTGAAAGAAATTGAAATCTTCTGGAAAAATATTCCCAATACAAAAACGAGAAATCTTATATTCGTAACAAAACCATAGTATTTCCGAATGAAAATATGAAACATATATAGCAAACATATCCAGTAATTGTTGTAAGATTTCTCATTTGGACCAAATATGATTCCGCTGAATCTAGAGTATCATTGTTCACATGAGTCGAGAGTATTTCATTGAGAAATCAAACTAATATTTGGTTGGACCTATTCAAGAATACCATTCTCTTGAACGAATGCGGTTACAACTTGATTTAAGAGAACTGTGCAGTTTTTATTGCACACTTTTGAGACCAGATTAAAAATTTCTTGCTGCAGTCTTTTGAATTTCTGAACTCTGTAGCCGAACGAACACCAGAAACTGCAGCATCACATCATACCAGTGGTAAATCACGCGTTTTTTTCCTGAGAGTCACGAATGCGACGCCGCTAATTAATCGAAATACCGAATTCGCCTCCGAAAACAATATGTCTTCCGAAAAATAATTAGGCCCGCATTTGTCAGCGGCATCCTGTGCATCTTTTCCACCGATAACATTTTTAAGACGCGAGCGCGTGGCCCCCTTTGATGCCGGATCGCGGATGATGAATGGCCGTGCGTTTGTCAGTGCCGCACGACATCCGGGATAGATCCAGACGGGCCCGTCAAAGGTTCCTGCGGCATGTTGGATAAATATTTCGCGTCCGTGGTTTTATTAGGTGGAAGGAACGGGTCAAGATGAAAGGGGTCGGATAATCAAAGTGGTACGATTCCTTTATGATTTCGGCTGATTTTGGATCAGTGGCGTAGGTGTAGGGGAAATATTAATCCATTCGTTAAGATTTCCCCAATTCACAGAATAGATCTCTCAGTATTTCCAGTTTATTCGTAAAAGTATATTTTATGTTGATAAGAATTATGGGTTCCTTTAATGGCACAATTCATACTAAAAAACAAACGCAGTAGATGGATAGAATGGATATTATTGTATCATTAAATTCAAAAGAGTATACTTGACAGAGGTTGAATTAAAAATACAGATTTTTCTGTAATACCTTTACATAATATGTTTCGATATTGATATCTTACAATATACTCATCTTCTTCGACTAACAACGTCTTGAATGACAAATTCAAACGTCACCATTATAAAATACGATACAGAACTAATATTCGATACGAGGTGTTTCATCTTTCGATACAGAATCATCAGTGGCATCTTTTCTATTATTTTGGTATGGAATTTTATTATGTTACCATTTTCCCAAGTTTTTGACTTCAATCATTGTATATGCCAGTTGATATAATAACAAAATTTGTCATTCAAGACGTGGTACGTCGAAGACAATGAAAGTATATCGTGAAATATCAATTTCGAAAGGTATTATGTGAATGTATTACAGAAGAATATGTATTTTTAATGCTTGTATAAATAGCCTTCATAGAGTAGACTCGTTTCAATTTAATATTTGAAATAAAATAAAAGTTTCATAGAGTCAGTATCAACTGTCATTCTGAAGTAATAAAGATTTTTGTCTATGAACATTGAATAAGATATATATTTCGATGGCTCTTGTTGAAGACAAATGACAATCATTAATCAAGCCCGTCGATAATAGGCGTGAATATATGAATATATTACAGTCCAGGCATAGATCAAGTAAAAATTATGACGTTTCTCATAAGCTTGCCAATTTCCAGCAATCACAGAGAATGAAGTTGACCATTTTGACAACTCTATTGTAGGTTGTAGAAAATGCAGAATTATTCCAATTTTACCAATGAAGTCTTGGACAAATCATAGTATTCAACTCTCATATGATTGCTGTTATTCACTTGGGTGATTTGCGACACGAGCTGCAGGCGATTGCATTTCATTTATCAGTGAAAGAAGATGACGTAGAACTTGTTGATAATATTGTTCTATGCACAATTTAACAAGCTTGCAAATATCACCTTAGTTCGTTTGTAATCTACTTTTCGTGAATACACGTAGTAAGATTTTGACATATAATATACAGGGTTTTTAAAGAGTGTGACCTTACATACGTCAATGGCGGAAAGAGGACTATTCCAAGGCGAGTCAAGATCCTCCGAAAAAAAAATTTTGTTCATTGTTTACGAAGATACAGGGTGTTTTGTATGGTACATTTCTGAAACGCTTGAAGTTATTCTGTTGAAATTTGCTAGTAGTATTCCTCTGTCAGAACTTGTTAATATGCAATTCTGGATTGATTCAAATCCAAGGCCGGGCTGGAAAAATTGTGATATACAGTTATTTGTTGAAAAATTTTATTTCCTGACCTCATTTTTGAAAAACTATTATTGGATTCGAGAAGCCAAGGAAAAATGCTACAATAATCGCTCTTCATTGGATGGGACATCTGAATTGTTTCAACAAAAAAAAATGGCAAAGGAAAATCTGTGAGAACCATTTCATTTTCGACCCGACATACATCAATGGTTGATGAAAGACTTCAAGGCGAGTCAAGATCCATAAAAAAAAATGTTTTTTGTTCTTTCGAAACTAAGATACTGGGTGTTTTTAATGTGTGGCATGAAACTTTAATGAGCGATAATTCTGAAACACTCCAGCTTATTTTGTTGAAATTTGCTAGTAATATTCTTCTGTCACAACTTGTCAATATGCCATTCTGGGTAAATTCAAATGAAATGCGGACTAACAGGCAAAATATTCAGAAAGCGAGCATTTCCTGCTGCGCTTCAATAATTTAACCCCGCTTTCTGAAATAAGCTACTAATTTCTTTTTTCAAGTTTTGGCTTTACTGTTATAAAATATTCAATAAATGTTGTTAGCTGCTCTCAATATTTTTGTTTCAACCAAAAAATGAATTTTAGTGAATTCAGTCAAACAATATCTATTCGTGAATTACTTTCGGTCGAAAATGAAAAAACTTCCTTACGAATTTTTCTTTTTAGGTCGTTTTGTTGAAACAGTTTAGGTGTGCCATCCAAATTGAAGGGCGATTAATGTAGCATTTTTCCTTGGCTTTTCGTCGAATAATAAAATGAGTGAAGATCACAATTTTTTCAGCCCAGCCCTGGATTTGAAGTCACCCAGAAATAAATATTGATAAGCTCTACAACATAATAATATTACTAGCAAATTTCATTAAAATAACTTAAAGCGTTTCAGAAACATCGCTTATCAAAGTTTTATATCAAACACACAAAACTGTATCTAAGTAACCAATAAACAAAAATCTTTTTTCGGCTTAGCTTGACTCGCCTTGAAGTATTTTTTCCGCCATTGACGTATTGTATGCCTGTTGATCTAATATTCGATTCTGTCATTCGAAACTTGGTACGTTGAAGACAATAAAAGTATATCGTAAGATATCAGTAACCTAAAGTATCACAGAAAAATCTGTATTTTTAATGATTGACCTTATCTTTCATTTTATTTTTATTTTAAGTTCTAACAGGAGATGAGTGGAAAATACTAGATTATCGAACCAATTTTTGATTTCCTTTGACATAATAAACATACCTAATTCATAGATGGTTATTTTCAAGATTCGTGGTCAAATGTCCGGCTGGCCGTCCGTCCTGCCGAGTGCGCTCTAATTTTCGAAGGAGAGGACTCAAACTATTGGGGGTTTGGAGCCAAATAATCTGGGTTGAGTTTGTTATAGGCGAATAGGACGAACAGTTTCGGAGTTTTGCCAACACGCTAAAAAACGTCTCGTTCTGGTATTAATAATTTTTTTTAATACTTGACGGAAATTTTCAAAATTTTTGTAGGACAATTCAATTCATTTTTGGATTATCAATTTGATTGCAATGAAATTCGGCACACACCTCGAAGTCAATAATTACCAACCATGTCGTTTGAATCGATATTTAATTTCGGAAACATTGAAAAATATTCATTTAAAATTTCGTTGTGTTCTAAAGTTTTTAGGATATTTCCTCAATATCTGAAAGAGGTCGAACACAGTTAGAATAAAATTTCGTTATTAGTTGTAGAATACTACCTTGTAATTATCCGCAAAATTTTTTTGGTGTTGTCTTGATTAAAATAAAAAGCTTTATGAACACTATCCAAATCTTTTTCATTGAAATTGGATACAGAACTTGAACACAATATTTAACACCAGCGCTTCAAATCTCAGTTTGATTCGATATACAATTCCGAAGATATTGTTATTTAAGTATAGGTCAAATTTCGAGGCTATTCGAAATTTGGTGCTTGTATCAATATCTCAGGGAGTTCAGATTTACAATCTGTAGTTCATAGAAGAATACCACCAAGTCCTTGTGCGGAATTTCATGAGAATAACAAGTGTTGAAGAATTGAAAAACTATTCGAAAATTTTTTTAATTTTTTTGAAAAATACTGTTTTCCTCGGAAACCATCCTTCGGATTGGGATGAAATTTGGCATAGACCCTGAAGGCACTATTGAAGATTTTTTTAATTTCAGTATGATCAGATATTTACGTTTGAAGGAGATATAGCAAAAATATCACATCAAAATTCCTACTTATTTACTCGGTATAGTTATTATTTTCAAGTCAACTCAAAAAATGCTTATATGATCTTGATGAAACTCGGTTCTTCATTACTTACTGATGAAAGAAATCGCAACCAAAACTTGCTGAAACACTTCGTATCGAACTGCAATTTGGTACTCTGCTGAGAAATATGAAACTTAAGATATGACGAAAATTTTTTTCTTCAAATGTAATGAATAGTTTTCAGGGTTTTTTTTCAGTTACACAGCACGATCTCATCAGTGAGTCCAACCTAGTCGTTTGAGTCCATTTTCGGCTCAAAGTTCGAGAAATTATAGACATTTGGACGAAACGATAGCACGTTGTTCCCCAGAACATATGCGCAAAAAGTAGAAATTGGTCACTGACACTGGCAGATACAACAAGTGTCCCTATAAAAATCTGTTTTCCGAAGGTGATTGTGTCAACGTTTCTAATGCTCCCTTGTTTATCCAGTTAATTGTATTCTATTGGTTTGATTTTGCACCCATAATCAGACATTGGCTTGAAAAATCGACACCATAAATTTAAATTCGGATTAAACTTTCTTTCTTAAAAGTTTATTTTTTTCTACGGCACTGTAAAATATATGCCCTGACACCTTGCTCCTGGTGTTGAATACAGCTTTATTATTTCGCCTGTTGGAATCATTTTAACATTCATCCAGATGAGTCGTATTTATGTTATGGGTTTTAGGATATTTTTGTTTTCTATGATGTGATCTTTGCGTTGACACATTTGTTGATTTTGGACACTTTGATCGAGGGATCTCCGGAAGCCTTTGCGGCGAGTGAAAATATTTTGATACATTTTATATGACGTCACAGAAACTTTTACTGGTAGGTATGGAGGTTTACTCCGACTTTGAAGGAAAAAGAAAATATTGAATGACTTTTAACGGGTTCATCCAGAAACATCTATATGGAATTATTATTCGCGTTCTCGGATGTGGCACAATGGATTGACTTTTCTTCTCATTCAACTGAAAATGTCAGTTTCTGTTTCATGTTGATCCATGTGGACTGAATGGAAATGAATCAGAAACTCATGTCAGAATAGTCTAGCGAGAGAAGAAATTTCTAACTGAATTGAATTATCGTATCGAGAAACGACAACCTAGTTTTAAATATGTCGCGTGGATGAATACTAATTCAAAAATTCTAGAGATGTGAAGTGCATCAGCATCTGCCAAATATCTAGTAGGTTCCATCATATCGGACCAATCATCTTTGAATTATTCCAAAAATACCGAGGAGAAACCAGGAAATTTTCCTTAGAATATCTCTGAAAATTGGAGTCGTATCAAACTAAAAATATAGAAAAGCACTGCCGAGAAGGCAGCAGCTTTTACGCGCATGTTCAATGTAGATGACCGTTTCGGCAACGAATTTTAACTTGCGCGCGAAAGCTGCTGCCTTCACGGCAGTGCTTTTCTAGATTTTTTTTCGATAAATTACTGGATTTCAATTCGTTCTAAACTGTATTTCTGTAAATATTGGAAAAATAAAATTTAGAATGGGTATATCTACGGAATCCTTGGGCGGATTTTACCCATTCACGACCTTCGTAATTAAGCCCCTAACCTTCTCTACAAATATCGAGTTTCTAAGTTGTTCCTTTCGGAAATTATTGTGTTTACGCGTGTATGGGTGAAATCCACCCAATGATTCCGCAGATATACCCATTCAAAATTTTATTTTCCCTATATTTCCGAGAATACAGATCAGATCGAATTGAAATCCAGTACTCAATCGAAAAATTACAGTTCGAAGGTTCATACAGAATTTAATGAGGATGATATGATAAGAAAATCACAGAATTTTTTTTTTGATTTGTCCTAATGAGACTATCATCACGAAATTTTGCATACAGTTGTTTTTCAGCATCTTCAAACTAGCTGCGAAGTTTTATCAGGATTGAATCAGTATTTTTCGAGTTATACAGAAAAAAACAACGATATCGAGGAAAAACCTCGAAATTTGACATATTTTTTCCCGACAACTCTAAAACTCATAATCGTATCGAACTGAAATTTAGTACACTGCTGTGAAATATGGAGCTCAAAGTCCGGGTGGATTCTGTTTTTTGGACATGATTAACGGTTTTCGAAAAAAAAAATTTTTTTCAATTTACTGACAGTATGATCCTGACAAAATTTGGCTCAAAGTTGAGCGTTGTTATACTCCACCTAATTTCCAAGTTTGAATTCAATCGCTCAAGTAGTTTCTGAAATAAAAAATAAATAACTTCAAAATTTCAAGTGGCTATAACTCCGAAACTATTCCCCCCATTAACGAACTTTACCGCGGCATTCCAATACCCTGAAAGTTTCAAGTTGCTAGCTCACTCCGTTCGTATCCACGGCCGGCCAGACAGAATCGATTTTGACACCGGATTCGTCATCAGTGAGTCCAATCTAGTCGTTTGAGACCATTTTCGGCTCTATCATCGAAAATTACAGACATTTGGACAAAACGATAGCACGCTGTTCCCCTAAAACATGCGCGGAAAAAGTCTAGAATAGCACTGACGTGAGGTCAGAAGCTTTTACGCGGTTGTTCAAATTCTAATGATCGACACGAAATGTTGCACCTATTTGCGCGTTGGTATTCTTCAACTGATTAAAAAGTTTCAATTTGATTGCATCCGTTTGAGATATTGCGAAAAGAACGTCAAAATAGCAAATATCAACGAAAATTGGCATATTTTTTCCGAAAGTGAATATCGTATCGATTTGAAATTTGGAGCATTCTTGTTGAATACTGAATTGAAGGTTTTGCCAAATTTCGTTGAAATCTAATCAATATTTCTGGAGAAAACAAATTTTTCAACGAAAATTTGAAAAAATCTCGAATGAATTTTTAAAATTTTCCAACGACCAAATCCACACAAAATTGCGCGTTAGTATTCCAAAACTATCAACAAAGTTCCAATCTGATCGAATAAGTTCTTCATGAGATATCGGGATATCAACCTCAAAATTTCAAATTGGCCTTATTCCGAAACTATAGGGCCGATTTCACCCTTTAACGAACTCAACCGAGTTATTTGGACTCCCAACATAATCTGGCAATTTCAAGTCTCTAGATCCTTTCCTTCGAAATTTAGAGCACATACGAACGGACGGACGGATTGAATTTGACCATTTATTCTTCAGCGTGCTTAACCCAATCTTCCAAGACAATTTTTGGCCCAATATTCGAAAATTACAGACACGTCGATAGAGCTTGAAACTATCATTTCAAAAATATATCATAGTTGATATTTTTCTGGAATTATATTCGGGATATTGAATTTTCAACTGTCATGCTTAAGTCTATAAGCTTCGGAGGATGGTCATAAAACGTTAATTGGAACAATATTAGTACTGTTTAGATCGCAACTTCTGTTCAACTTTCTGCGACGAAATACGAAAATTAAGAGAAGTGCCTGTTTTATATAAACCGAAGAAAAATCATAGACAGCAAATGATTTGTATCTTAAAAACCTGTTCATTCGTGGTGATATCCTTCGAACATGCTCGCAAAAGCTGCTGACTTCCTAGGTTTACTGGATTTCAATTCAATTTAATCTGTATTCTTGGAAATATTGGAAGAATAAAATTTTGAATGGGTATATCTACGGAATCATTGGACGGATTTTACCCATACGCGAATTTGACCTTTGTAATTAATCTCCAAACCTGCTCGACAAATAACTTCCGTAAACAATTACTTAGAAACTCGATATTTGTAGAGTAGATTTGGGTCTTAATTACGAGGGCCGAATTCGTGAATGGGTACAATCCACCTAATGATTCCGCAGATATACCCATTCAAAATTTTATATTTCCGATATTTCCAAACATACATATTATGTCGAAGTGAAATCGAACACTTCATCGAAAATTGACAGTTTGAAAGTTCCTACAGAATTTCATGAGCATAATATGTTCAAAAGACCACAGAATATTGAATACATATTTAGAAGAAAATTACTTCAAATCTTTTCTTCAAATTGTTCCGAAGACACGATCATGACGAAATTTTGCTCAAAGTTGCTCATCAGCATTTTAAACTAGCTGCCACGTTTCATTATGATTGAGTGAGTATTTTTTGAGTTATTCCTGAAAATACAAAAATATCGAGAAAAACTTAGAAAAGCACTAACGTGAAGGCAGCAGCTTTTGCGCGCATGTTCCAATTCATTGCCAAAGCGGTCATCTCCATTGAGCGTTCGCGCAAACGCTGCTGCCTTCACGATAGGGCTTTTCTAGGTTTTTTTTTCGATGAAGTACTGGATTTCAATTCGCTCTAATCTGTATTTTGGGAAATATTTGGAAAATAAAATTTTAAATGGGGATATCTACGGAATCATTGGGCGGATTTCACCCATTCCCGAATTCGACCTTCGCAATTAAGCGACCGACCGTAAACACAATAACTTCCGAGAGAAGCAACTGGGAAATTCGATATTTGTAAAGTAGGTTTGGACCTCAATTATGAAGGCCCAATTCGTGAATGGCTAAAATCCACCCAATGATTCCGCAGATATACCCATTAAACACCTCACTTGATGAAATTGTTCGTTTCTTGATATTTTTAAATGCAGTTTCAGTTTTGTTGTTTTCAGAAAGACCACGGGTTCTTCTCAAACTATCTGTTGCAATCAAATTTTGACAGCCAACAATCAATGTTCGCATTATTTTATTTTCACCTTCGCGTAGTTCTAAGCCTACTGATCCGAAGAGATGAAATTTGAAAATTCAAAATTTCGAACATAATTCCAGAAAAATACCAAGTATGCTATATTTTGAAATGGTGATTTTCAGCTTCATCAAAATATCTAAGAATATATGGAGTGTCTCATTTTAAAAAAAAATTCTCAATGATATCTCATAAAATATCAGTCTGCAGAAAATTCAGTTAATCCCATTGAATTATACGTGAGAAGTTGCTACGAGAATGATTTTACAGAATTAAAAATTTTCCACAGAAAAGAAGTCACAGCATTTGTAAAATGAACATTTTCGAAAAAAACTCGGTAACTAAGTATGTGATAGCTATAGAGTTGCGGTTTTCGCCATAGGTTTCTCATGAAAATTGGCCCTCAGACACAGACATCAGTTTTCCCCCATCTAGAACAGAAATATGACTTCCCCTTCAGAAGTATCCAATTTGGCACACCCTGTACATTGTAGTTTCACTTTCACTGGAAAGGTTCCCTTCAACAGTTTCAAAGAAAAGTAGCTGTCAATGTGTCTATGTTCAGTGGTTTTTAGTATGTTGGCACAAGTGCTATATAAACGGGAAGCTCGCCCAGTTGATGTCTGTGAAATGTCAAATTCCCTTCCTGAAACAGTCCTGTCCAATTTGGGTACCCAATGTTGCAAAGTCGACAAGTCGACTTAGGAAAGCACAACCATGTAATGCGTAAAACTAGCAAATTGCGCCAATTTTTGCCGCGAAGAAATAAAATCAGGAAACCAGCCGCAAGATGTCACAACATTGCTGCCATAAACAGTCAGATCTACATTATTCCCCAACCAACCAAAATAAATGTACATGAGCTTAAAAGCCTTGCATGTCATTCATGTCCCCAATGTTTTTTATTGAAATGAGTAAATATCTTTGAGCAACCCCTCCTCCCCGTTTTCAACGTAATTAACGAATAGATCCAAACCGCTGCTTGTCCTTCTACCGGCTCATCCTCTAATGGCTCATAGAGGTGTCACCGCAACCCTATTTATGACAACATTAAACGCAATTACCTGGGTCGGTCCACAACAACCTGCCGATCGACGATTTATGGCGTTCTCTATGACGACAATACACGATACCACTATCTGTAGATGTTCCATCAACAAGAAACGCTACCAAGCTGTGGAGATCGGGCCTTGTTCGATGGACATACTTCAGCAATTTTATGTCACTATGATAACGTTACCGAATATGGGGAATACTCTTGGCATCAAGTAGACTACCTATGTCATCTTACCGGTTCTGAAGTTGAAGTCTGGTTTTTAGTCGCTTCGAGATAATTTGTAGTCTTTCAGTTTGATGTTGTGTGGATTTAGTTGGATGGGAAAAGTGGAAAGTAATTGAGCAATAGCTGTTTTCACAGATGAAAAAGCCAGGTGCTAAATTCGTGATATTTTACAGTTGGACATAGTACCATATACCGGGTGTCCCACGAACGCGGTTCGTTATAATATTTTTGGTGAGGAATTGAAATTCACGTTTGCCATTTCGGACTTGAGCTTTCATTAGAGGGATGACTGAATGTAAATTTTTTGAGACTCGTGGGACTAACATTCGTTTTTCAAGTGGGAAGCCCCATATTTTATAATGAAAATAGCCTAGTTGCCCCAGTGTGAAATTTCTGAATTTCTGTCAGAAAATTTTTTTTAACGTGAAATTCCAATAGAAATATTGAAAATTCCGCTCTGCTGAGACATGGATATCTTCCAGGTTTTTCATTGGAAAAAAGCCGTTTTTAGGCTTCCGCGAGGATTGAGAATGATGTTCCTGTCGCAATAGTCAGAATTGAGACTCATGATACATTAAGGTCACTAAAGCGTTGACAAAGTTGGCAATTTCGAAAATTTGAAAACTCAGTTTCTCAAATTAGAACCGCATATTTGCGCGCATGTTCAAGGGGAACAGCGTGCTATTGTTTTGTCCAAATGTCTGTCAAATGTCACTGATGACGAATCCGGTGTCAAATACAATACTGTCCAGACGGCCGTGGACACGATAACCGTCGAACGGAGCCAGTGAGCGACCCGAAACTTGCAGGGTAGTTCGCGCAACGGAATGCCGCGGTTGAGTTCGTTAATGGGCCAAATCGGCCGAATAGTTTCAGAGTTATGGCCATTGGAAATTTTGAGATTATTTGCCTCATATTTCAGAATCAATTGGGGTGATTGGTTTGAAACTTGGCAGTTAGTTGGAGCATAACGGCGCGCAAGTTTTAGCAGAATTTCGTTGGATTGGTATGGTCACTCGATTAACAAAAATTTTTTTTCAAAATCTTTCTCGAAAAAATTTTTTTTTCTGAAACTATTGTTCATATCCGGTAACAATTTCAGTTATACTTTGAACTTCATATTTCAGAGCAGTGTACGAAATTTCAATTCGATACGGCCATTAGTTTTGGAGGTATTGGGAAAAAATATGTAGAATTTCGTGGTTTTCTTCTCGATATAGTTGTTTTTTTCGGTATATCTAAAGAACAACTGATTCAATAGTGATGAAATTTCGCAGCTGGTTTGAAGATGTTGATGGGCAAGATTGTGCGAAATGTCGTGATGATCGTGTCATTAGAACAAAAAATTCAAATTTTTTTTTTCAAATATTTAATATTCTGTGATCTTCTCATCATATTATCCTCATTAAATTCTGTATGAACCTTCAGACTGTCATTTCACGGTAAAGTACTGGATTTCAATTCGATTTAATCTGTATTTTTGGAAATATTGGGAAAATAAAATTTTGAATGTGATTATATCTGAGGAATCATTGGGTGAATTTTAGCCATTCACGAATTCGGCCTTCGTAATCTTCTCTACAAATATCCAGTTCCTGAGTTGTTTCTTCGGAAGTTATTGTGTTTACGGTCGGCCGTTAAGCCAATGTTTTTTGCTCTCTTCATTAGTTGGGGTCAAAAGTAGACTCAATGTCTAAAAGACTAGAATTTTGCCGAGCAGATTTAGAGCTTAATTACGAAGGCAGAATTCGTGAACAGAAAATTCAGACAAGTGTTCCACAAATATATGTATCCATTTTAGTGATGTCCACGAGACCAACGAGATGAGACTCTCCTAAAGTCTCGTTTTTGAAATCGAAGTCTCGTCTCCAGTCGGCAATCGCATTCCTCAGTCTGGTCTCGTCTCGAGTCTCCAACGAGAGTCTCGCGAAAATCTCGGAGTCTTGGAGAACACGAGTTGCACGGTTTGGCGTCACACAGGAAGTTTATCAAGACCAGTTTATAGTTTCCGAGGAATACTATCTTCCTCATTGTGTAGCAGCCGATCTAAGAATGTGTAGAGGAATAGCAAGACTATTCAGGAATAAATTTGGACGCCAAGAGGAATTGATGAGACATCAATGCCTGAGATTGAAGTCAGAGGGTCGGTTCATTTATTACCTAGTCACCAAGTAGTATTCCTATGAGAAGCCAACCTACCAGGATTGTGGATAGCGCTGTAAGGCTTGAAAGAAGATCTTCAATACTTTGGGGTTATGAAATGAGCTGATCCCAAGTTCTGTGTTATGGATTAGATCCATTGAATTGGCGGATATGCAATTTCAACCCAAAGCAAATCGAATGGCCCAGCAAAACCGTACACTGTTACATTCATCTGAAGGGCCACTGTGGAAATGGCGACAATTGAAGATTTCGCCACGGTCCTCCGAGGAATTCGTGGAATTTTTTCTGGGATAGAACAGGGTTGAGGAAGGGACAGTTTGACGAGTACGGCCCTGTCTGTGCGAGACTGTTCTAGAAGACGCTACAAGTTCCACGGATTATACAGTGCGAGTCAAAATTGTGGAACAAATTCATTTACTAGGAAGAAAAATATTTGGCAACAAAATCAATCTTGTTTCACTTTTACCAAATTTTATGCATTTTTGAAGGATTTTTGTTGCACCCTGTGCCATCCCCATCAACCCTCTAAATTTTTTCAATAGGGAAAGTGGGTCATGTGGTACTTTTTTGGCAAGGTCTTCGTATCTTCTTTACAGGCGTGCAGAAATTTCCAAGAAAAATTTTTTTTTTCCGAAAAATTTGTGAGTTCAAAGAAGTTTTCAGTATGTGTACTTTGTCATGGCTCATGTACTTTGAGAGGATAGTACCTGATGAAATTTGTCACCGAATGTAAGTCGACCAGTACAGTTTTGTTCATGCACAACTTTCAAACCCTACGAACCCTTTAATGAAAAAAAAAATTTTCACGTGGGGGGTTGAAAGTTGTGCATGAACAAAACTGTAATGGTCGACTTTCATTCGGTGACAAATTTCACCAGGTACAAAGTAAATAAGCCATATGACAAAGTGCACATACTGAAAATCTCTTCGAAGTAACTAATTTTTCAAAAACGAATTCTGTGAAGAATATACAAAGACCTTGCCAACAAAAGGACCACATGACCTACTTTCCCTATTCAAAAAACTCAGAGGGTTGATGGAGAGGGCAACAAAAATCCTTCAAAAATGCATAAAAATTTGGTAAAAGTGAAAACTGACCTGTTTCAGGATTTTGTTGCCAAATGTTTTCTTCTGAGAAAATGAATTTGTTCCATAATTTTGACGCGCACTGTATAAGGACAGGCGCAAAGCAGGAAGGGGAGTCATTCAGGGGACTTCTCCTAAAAGTTATAGCGTAAAGTAATCAGTGAAAATAAAAATAGTGTGTAAATAACTTGTGCACAGACTTAGAAAGAATTAGTTGTTGAGTTATTTGTTTTAAGTGTTAATAAATGTAAATAAATGTAAATAAATAGTTGAATTATTCTGAACGTTTTGATAAATGGAGAAAACGTTAGGTACACTATGATACCCTCACACAATAACCACCAACCTACAACTACATACGACCACGAGGAAGAAAACATGTATGGCCACCTTACGGCCTGTTTAATGATTCCAGTGTCTGCTTCCTGTGTCCAGCAATTCCAACTGCCATTCCAGCACAAAATAATCAACTCTCAGTCCGAAAGTATCCACCTAAACTCCTCAAACACATCTCATTGCATGCTCAGAAGCTGCAACTTTGCCATTTATCGAATTGATACAACGCTCGTAAAAAGTTAACCAGCCAAACACTCTGTTCGCCAATAGCAGTCTTGAGAACAGTCATAAAAATATGGCGTAAACGAAAACTTCGACGTCTTAGCAGGATGAGTACAGCCATTTCATATTAAATAAGCGACCGTTAAAGTTGCCATACCAATAAGTAGTTTACACGATTTTACTTTCAACTAAATAATTCGCTAATAGAATTAGCAAAGTAGGTAATTAAGACTATCGAATGTAAGCCATTAAGTTCGGTTTTATGGCAATCAATAACCGATCGAAATATGTGAGAGAGGCTCGGAGGAACAGCTGGAACAGTTGTTCGCATTAGTGTTATCGGCTTCTTGTAGTTTTACTACCAACAGCGGGAAAAATAACCGGTAGCTTTCAGTAAAAGGTATGTTAATAAGTAAGATTGAAATATATTAATATCACAGTGGCCATCAGTGGCGCATGAAGATTAAACGACCAACAAGGTGTTTCTAGAGCACGAAATTTGTGTTTCTGTAAATCTGCAGATGGTTCATCTGCAAAATATAATGTCTTAACGAAAAACAGCATTAAGGTGTAACGATAAGAGTAGAATTCACAGTAGTTTCTCGTGTTACTACAATTCCATCTTTAAATCATCGTTGATAAAAATTTTATGTCGAAGAATAGAAGCCTTGCACAGTAAATATAGCGTTTCTGCCATCGAAATAATAAATAGCCAATGCTTAAGCTTAAGCCTTCACAAATGGTGATTAGTGAGAAAAAATAATAAAAGGATGAAACTCATTGGAAAAGGA
Organism: Myrrha octodecimguttata; assembly: GCA_958510865.1. Classification (NCBI taxonomy): domain Eukaryota; kingdom Metazoa; phylum Arthropoda; class Insecta; order Coleoptera; family Coccinellidae; genus Myrrha; species Myrrha octodecimguttata. Next base: position 36,215,566 of record OY294056.1, read on the forward strand.
AGATAATATAACAAAAATTAATGTCAAAATAATATATAGGTGATCTGAGGTCAGGAAGTGGAAGGGGTGGATATTAAGGGGTAGAACATCGTTTACTACAAGTCCTATGAAAATAAGTTGAACAATAAAGATGTAGGTAATTGAAAAATCTACAATTTTCGTACTCACACATTTCCCATGTAACCTCAAAATTTATGTGAAACATTCAAATAACCATGATTTTGGTTATTATGTATTTTTCTTCAACTAAAATTTTTTTTTCACGAACTTCTGTGAAAACTTACCTTCTCATGTTCCAAATCGAACTACTTTTTTGGAAAATTTGGTGAGCTTTTTGTTCGTTAAATCCCCCGTCTTTCTGAGGGTGTGAGAAATAGCCATTACCATGGTAAATTTCCCTAGAAAATGCAAAAATATACTACTATAATGGAGACTATAATTAACAACCAAATAAATTAATTAGCTAATTTATAATGAGACATTCACAATATTTTGTGAAATCTTCTTCAAATTATATGCGTAGATGCCTATTCATTTCTATTCCAGAATAATTTATATAACTCAGTGACCCACCGAAAAATTGAGCCCATCAGAAGGTATTTCATCGAGAAATGGAAAGAGGCTCTCGACCTTACTACATGATTATTTGGAAGAAAATTCACCATAGTGATTTGAAACAGTGGAAATTCCAACGAACAAAAAAAGTAGATATTTCGACGTGTGACTTACCGATTGACAATAAGGGTTTTTATTCGATATTCAGTAAAATTTGGCGAAAAAACTAATATTTCAAATCGAAAGAATAACCGTGTGTATGGGACATAAAAAAGGAAATTTAAACCGAATATTGTGAAAGAAATTTTTTTTGTGAAAGATAAAAATGAAAAACCATAAACGTGGTTATTTAAATTTCTCACATGAATTTTGTGTTAATGGAAAAAAGCGTAGGTAAATACAAAAATTGTTGATCTTTTTATTAACTACAACTTTGTCACTCAAAATTTTTCCGGGGGACTTCTTGTTTTGCCGGAAATCGATTTAACCCGGGATTTACCCTCAAACACTTGCCACTTCCACTTACAGACCACAGATCACCTCTAAATTTTTTGTCCCTAAATTTTTGTTACATTTTCTTCCTACCCCAATGGGTTTCATCCTCCTTTTATTTTTTTTCGGTTTAAAAAATTATCGACCCTGGTCTATGATATTATTATATTAAAGCATTCATTATAAACCAGAATACAGATATTATGTCCCCCGATATAAAGTATCCTCGAATGAAATTATACAATTAAGAAATTTCAAATCATGTCCTATTGATCAATCTAGTAAAATCATCCTTAAAATAAATGAAACGCTACTGACAATTGGAACTACAATTAACTTGAGGTGAAAAGAATGATACTGGTACTGTTGACGCACAGCATGAAGGAAAGGACCATTAATTCTATCACATCTGCCTATCTTGATCTCGATATCACATCTTCAGACAAATTAAAATGAAGAACGTTCTCACATTCCTTATCGACTTCTAGCGACAGACTTTCTCAGAAATAGGTTGCTAACATCGGAAAAATTTTTTAGAAGAGTATTGGCACTTGATCAAATTCGTTGCCAAGGAGGTCACCCGATACGACCCCGGAGCTTAACTTCATTATAAATGAATTTTGCGATATTCTTATCCTACATAATCCTCACGAAATTGTGTGTGAACCTTCAAGTTATTTTTTTTCAACAAATAGGTATAATAGAAATTAAATTCAATCCGATCTGTATTTCCAGTAAGACAGGAAAAGAACATTTTTAATAGATGTGTGCGGAATGATGAGGCGTATTTAACCCATTCACGAATGAGACTTTTTGCTTGAGCCTCAAATCTGCTCTACAAATATTGTGTCTCAGGTCATTTTTTTTGGAAACTGTAATTCTCGGTCGGCTGATAGTTAACGAAAGAACGAAAGAAACCACTTAGGAACTAGATTATTCAAGGAGTGGGTTTAGGTCTCGGTTATGAATTCTGAATTTATAGATGGAAAAATCTCGGCTCAATTTTCTGCAGATATTGTCAATGAAAATTCAAATTTTCGAATATTCCCAAGAATATGTACAAATTGGCCCGAATCGAATTCTAGTACATGGTGAAGGAATTATAGAAATGCACTAACGTGAAGTAAGCAGCTTTAGCACGCATGTTCAAATCAGATGTCAAACAGGTATTTCTTGAGTATAATTCGAGAAATAGAACCCAACGATAAAGAAAGGAATCGCAATCAAATTCGACATATCCAATAGAAACTTGGCTCAATTATGTAAGGTATAAACCTTAAGGTTTGTGATAAAGAGAACAATTATTCCAAATATTCAGGTTTGCAGTTCAAATATTTTGGTTAAATTCGTTAATGGGTTAATCGGACAAATTGTATCGGAGATCCGTTTTAAATTTTGAGGTTTATTCCTCGATATCTCATGAAGTACTAAATCGATCCAATTGAAACTTCGTGGAAAGTTTTAGAATATTAACGCGCAACCTAAAGCAAAATTTCGTGTGGATTCAGTTATTGGAAAATTCAAAAAAAAATTCCAAACTTCTGATGAACAAGTTTTTTTCTCCGAAATTATTGATTAGATTTCAACGACATTTGGCACAAACCTAAGAGTCAGTATTAAAAACGATGTTTTAAATTTCAATTCGATCCGATATTAACTTTCATAGATATAAGAAAAAATATGTCAATTTTGGTTGGTATTTGGAATATTTTTCCGCAATATCTCAAGAAGTACAAATGCAATCAGATTGATACTTCGTATCCAGGTAAAGAAGATCAACGCGCAACTAGGTGCGAAATTCGTTGTTGATCTAATAGTAAGAATTTGAACAAGCGCGTATAATAAGCTCTTGACCTGACTTCAGTGCTTTTTCTAGAGTTTTAATTTCCTCTCATCTGACGTATTTAGAGCTGTGAGTTATTCTAGAACTAATTTCTTGATCTCGAAAAATTCTCGAAGTGTTTTTCACGATCTCGTTTCGAAATCGAGACGATACGAGACAAATCTCGAATTTTGAGAGTCTCGTGAAAGCTCATATTTGATAGAAATATGTCGAAAATGGATACCTGATTGAGCTGAATATTTTGAGACTTACAGCAATTACAGAGGCGTGTGTAATTTCAAGGATTTCCATATTTTCCAAGGAAACAATGGTACTCGAGTGTCTTTTTTCAAGAAAAAATTCATTTCTGCAATCCTTATTCAACTTATAACATGAATTTTTTTTTCTAAGATACACTAATTCGTAGTAGAAAGTTGAAAATCGTTCGTTATTCAAAAAAATACCAGATTGAAAAAATGACAGCCTGAAGGTTCATGCTGAATTTCTTGAGGATAATATGAGGAGAAGATCACAAATTCTTTCTATCGGGTAGTTAAGGTATCCGTCTGGCGGGGTAAATTGTTGAAAATATTTGGCTACGAATTTAAACGTGCGCGCAAAAGCTGCTGACTTCACGTCAGTGCTTTTCTAGATTTTCATCTTCTTCTGTTCAAACCTACTTCGATTTCATAGAGAAGTAAGGAAACATGTTTTCAGCTGGAGAAGCTTAAATATATTCTTTTACAAAATAGGTAACTAGTAGATAGCAATGGCAAAAAATACAAGTACTGCTCTACTGAAGATTTTTTTTTTTTTGCGTAACAATACATTTTTTACACGTATATTGTGGAATGTTATACTTGAACCCGATTCGCCAGCAGCTTCTATGATTACACGAATGATAATCTCAAAATTTCTACTTCAGATTAACAGATACGCTTTTCCATATATATCTCTCTCTCTCTCTCTCCTGATAGCGATAGATTTGTCTTTTTCTAGAGATGACCAACTTTGTGAGGGAATTGCATAGTCCATGTTCTTATGTTTGAGGAAGCAACCTGGTGTTGTAACAAACAGAAAAGTTTGAATATTCGAATTCATACTGTTATTTTCGGATTATATTAATTGTTCCTTTTTTGCGCGCATGTTCTAGGGAAACAGCGTGCTATCGTTTTGTTCAAATGTCTGTTATTTTCGATTAGTGAGCCGAAAATGATCTCATACGACTAGGTTGGACTCACTGATGACGAATCCGGTGTCAATTTGGTTCTGTGCGGCCGTCCGGCGACGCGATAACTGTCGAAAGGAGCCAGCTAGCGACTTGAAACTTGAAGGGTAGTTCGCGCATCGGAATGCCGTGGTTGAGTTTGTTAATGGGCCAAATCGGCCAAAGGGTTTCGGAGGTATGGCCATCACCAAACGGATTGGACTGAAACTTGGCAGTTGGTTGAAGCATAATGACTCGTAACTTTGAGCATAATTTCGTTGAAATCGTATAGTTACTCAATTTAAAGAGAAAATTTTCAAAATTTTTTTGGAAAAATATTTTTTTTCTGATACTTATTGTTCATATTCGAGAACAATTTCAGTTATAACTTGAACTTTATAATTTACAGTCGTGTACCGAATTTCAATTCGATAAGGCTATTAGTTTGGTAGTTATTGGGAAAAAATATGTAGAATTTCGTGGTTTTCTTCCCGACATCGTTGTTTTTTTCAGTATAACTCAAGAATCAAGATGAAACTTCGCAGCTAGTTCGAAGATGTTAAAGGACAACATTGTGCAAAATTTCGTGATTATCGTGTCATAAGAAGAATTTGAAATATTAAATTTCAATTTTTTTTTTCAAATTTTAATATTCTGTGATCTTCCCATCATATTATCCTCATTAAATCCTGTATGAACCTTCAAAATATCATCTTTCGATAAAGAACTGGATTTCAATTCGATATATAATCTGTATTTGTGGAAATATTGGAAAAATGAAATTTTGAATGGTTATATCTGCGGAATCATTGGGTGCGATTTACCAATTCACGAATTCGGCCTTCGTAATTAAGGTCCAAACCTTCTCCACAAATATCGAGTTTCTAAGTCGTTTCTTCCGGAATTTATTGCTTTTAGGTTCGGCCTTTTTATTTTCTCAATATTTTCAAAAATACAGATTAGATTGAATTGAAATCCAGTACTCTATCGAAAAAAAACCTAAAAAAGCACTGCAGTGCTTTTCTAGGATTTTTCTCAAGTTTTTAATTTCAGTTGCAATTATTTCAATTTTGTCATTCAAGACGTTTTACGTTCAAGGACAATAAAGTATATCGAAAGTATATGTAAAGGTTTTATGTTAAGGTATTACAGATAGACCTTCAGATCATCCCAGACACATCTCTATTATTTAATGAACCTTGTACCACCCACTGAAGCCAACTATCGACCGTTTATATGTTCTTTCCTGAATTCGGATTTAATCTCAACAAAAGGGTTTGAGTCAAAGATTCAATCAGATCAATCGAAGATTCTATTTTGAAAAAATTCAGACTTCAGTTGTTCTTGCGATCCTGTGGCTGATCGAAGGAGTCATAGGTTATAGCCTTAACCATTGATTTTAGCCTTCCAAATAGGAACGAGCTCTTCTCAAAAACCCTGCTATTCTAAAAAGCAGTCGTATACCCACCTAACAGGTAAGAATAATTGAATCTCCTATAATTTCCACGCATCTAGTCCCGCTAATTCCTATAATTTACTCCTTATCTCAAGAATGTATATTAATCTTTCGAGAGTTTCATTTATACCTACCAGCTACCCACGCCTCACAATAAAAACCATTTTTCATACCGAAGTAACACGATAGTTACTGGTTTCTAATACCTCCACCCAGCCCTGCTACTTAACTAAATGAGATAGGTGGCGTTAAAAAATGCGACAAATTATTTACACGTGAGAGTGCTTAATAAAACAGATGTTTGTTTTTACGGCTCAAACTACTGTGGAAGATTTATTTTTAGTTCGGAGGCAAATAGCTAAAATAATTGCATATGACTGAAAGAACGGAACAGTTTTTTCCACTGTTCTAATTCTGGAAGCGGACAGGAGGCACAAAACGTAGAGGAATTTTAGACCGTGTTTGACAGGAGCGTCAAGCTTGAGGGAGGTTGCCAATTAGGCAGGAAGATGTTGAATTTATGGTAGTGTGGTGTTAAGTGAACAGATTTTGTTCGCGGTGTGATTTATTGGTGATGATATTTTTATACGGGATGGTGTATATAGAGTTTGTTCTGTTGTTTGTATGGATTAGTAGACTGGAAATAGTGTAGTATATTCATTTCGTCTCTAAGATTAATTTAATGAAATTTGATAAATGACTCGGCGAATAGTGTGGACGGCACTCGAGCTCAGCCTCGAATAATATATTCAAATGCATTGTTCGAGTTGAAAACCGAGTCCTGACGGAGCAGAAATAACGCTGCCTCGAACCATAAAGCTCCCTTTAATTTATGGCATTCGCTGTTGGCATTACACTCATCTGGGCCCAGCACTTTCGTTTTGAAGATATGAAGATATAGAAGATATATGCAAAAACTTGTGATATACGTAAAATAATTTGTGCGTTGAATTTTTCTGCAAATTCCTACTAATTTCTCAGAATAAAGCGATTTTGGAAAGAAGTTAGCCAAGCAACTTCATAGTATGTGTCGAAAATTGTATGATATGTATAGTGGTGCTACATTTATACTGGTGCCAGTTAGATTTCCAGAAAAAACTCCACTTTTCCTTCGAACGGTGAGAATTAGAAAAAAAATGTTTTTTTTTGAATAAGTGCATAAACTACTATCTATTACTCCATAAATAATTCGTTGTTTTTTTGAGGTTGTTGTATTTTAAGCAGGTTGCTTTTAGGCTGTCTTACGTAAAAACTCCAATCTCCAATTCTGGCTTCAATGATATTTTAGCATACAAATTCTCCTATTCTCTGAAATATCTAAGTTGAAAAAACCAGAAACTAAAACTCCGACCTTATATATGAAGGTATCTCTTTCGAAAATAAACTTTACCATACATAAGTTTTTTTTTTTTGAAGAGTATCTAGATCCTTTTCGAAGTATCTTTGACAGCTCTGCAGATGATCCACAACAATACATACACTCGAAAAACACATAAAAGCATATTTTGACCGGTTAAGGATCGAAAGTGATGACTGACTTCGAAGACCATTCCTGTGAGGAATTTATGGAATATTAATTGCTTCGCTTAAGCATGATTTATCACTTGGATGTATTGTTTCTAATTATTTCGGTCTGGTTTCAGGATATGTAGAAAAACGAAAGGTTTTTCTGTGAGAAGTCTTCAATAATTAAGTCCTGCTCATGAACACCATTAGGTTTTCTTCGCGGATATTTTCGACATATTTCTATTTACCTGCGATACTCAGGATTATATAGACTTCTCCACAGAATCCCAATTCTTTCCTGGAATCGCCTCGCTACCGCCTCACAGACTTGGATATCCCTCTGTAGACGATGAGAATCAATTAGCCAGAAGCGGGGGCGCCGGTAAAAAACCAAACCCATAAATTTCTACATATAGATTGATATATAAGAAAGTTGGTATCTTCATTATTCCGGTAGGTCGCAGCCTTATAGGGTTAAATTGGTCCAGCCTGACAGCCGATGACAACATCATCAGAAGACATCGTTTTTAGAGCCCATGAAACATTTATGAGTCCTCCAGTGATGTATGCTGGTTGCTCAGCTCTAATTGATGTCACAGAATTTGATTATGCGGCCCACAGAAGAGCAGGGAAGAAGAGATATACCGGGCCGATCATAAATTCTTGATGAGACAGAAGAAACAGATACATATGTAACTGTGGGAGACTATCTGCCTGCTTTTTTCTCGGTTTGGCTTCTTGGAAACGGTGGAGAACGGTCCGAAGCGCGGATAAAAGAAATATGAACGATGGGTTGGAGGACGATGGGCAGGAATGATATAAATCAGTTGAATCAATCGATGAAAATGTCGTTCATCATGAGAATTATCAGTTCAATATGGCCGGAATTTTCCCATCTTATGGCTGATTGTAGTGCTATTAGTCTGAACCTAATGTTGGCTGTAACACAGAGAATCTCAAACATACAAAATTCTGCTTGCTGCGTCATATCAAAGAGGCTCCTTTAAAGGAATCAGTGAATTCTAGAAACTAAGTGATTGCTGAAATTACAATAGAGATGGTGAATTCACATTATTACATGGAGAAGCATTGATTCAAGAGAAATGACGATTCACAGAGTCGTATGAATAAAAAATTCCAAATGGATATAACACAAGAACCATTCGGCAGATTCGGCCCATTAGTGATCTAAACCGAGCGCACACGGACGGCCGGACAGAATCAAATTTGACCACGGACTCTTCATCAGTGATTCCAACCTAGTAGTTTAAGACCAATTTTGGCTCAAAAATGAAGAACATACTGATGTTTAATGTATTAGCATTTGCTGCATAGTAAATAGTTCAAAACTGAGTGTGTAGTCAAGTTTCAATTGGAACTTATTCTGGGAGAATTTTGCATTTTTTTGTAGGTGTCCCCACTCCCGGTATCAAGAACTTTTTTCTAAGGAAAGCACCCTTGCGGATCGCAGAATTGAACCATTCATCAACTCTGAAACGTCCTTTATGCTCCAGACTTCTGCAGTATAATGGGCTGAGGCCCATGAAGAAATCTACGAATATTAAACGTATACATAAATAACAATCGATAAGTAATCAAGCAAGCAAAACTTGTGTAGCCGAGAATTAAGTGTGGAAATCTTCCTATATTGCCTCTGCCTAAGCGTACAAACAGAAGAAGTGGGTCACGGTCGATGTCAACATCCAAGTAAATCAAATACATTGAAGTGGATAGAAGAGAAAAAAAGAGGTGAGTCGCGGTAGAGATCTAGGACGATGCCACACAGGAGGTTTACATCGATGCTTTTTGAAAACAAATAATTTGTTTCACATGGATGTCTTCTGCGGGGTCTACAAGGATGCTCCCCTGTGATTGTCAAATTCAAGATTCAAGGCCCAATAAACATCCCAACCACCACTTCCAATTACATCGTTTATTATATCATCAAACATCTTGAGGATAGACATCGAAACGCGTTTGTGTGGAGAGGATGCAAATTGTGAAATCAAAGAGCCTTATCCGAATGAATCAAGTGGTTTGTTTGCTGAAGAAAGCACTCCTGGGAATGGATATAAGTTCGATGGTTTGTAACTCCTGTTGAAAAACAATCGTACTCTATGAACACAACAACAATAAACGTATCCACCTCCACGTGTAATTACCGCGACATTACACCATCGAACTTCTCGAGGAGCGACATCGAATTTTGTGTCAACAGGGTAGATGGTGAAGTGGATGCATATTGTAAAAGAAAAATAGTCAAATCTAGGAGGACGCGTGTGAATTATTTGCTGAAAAGGGTATTTCGGGGAATGCATAACACCTTCGAGCTTCGATGGGTTGTTGGAAAAAGGTTGAGTTCTATGATTACCCTGCTTGCACATTTCCAATCTCTGACATCTTTGAAAACCTCCTGAAACAACGAAAATTAACGTACCAACTACCACGCGAAAGTAAGGTAGTTTAATCATCAAGAACTCGAGGGTATTGTTCGTCGAAGAGAGGATATCTTTGATGAGTTGTACCTCCTATTCAGAGAAGGTTGAGTTCTCTAAACACCCCTTATGCATATTTTTAAATTCTGACATTCTAAACAATCTTCTGGAACAACAACAATAAACGTCCCAACCACCACGTCCAATTACCGCGTTATTACACCATCGAACGTCTTGAAGGGCGACATCGAAACCTGGTTTAACGGGATAGATGGCGAAGTGACGCGTTGGTGTGGAGTGGATGCAAATTGTACGAGTTAGATCGCCTAATAGAGTTAATCTTGTCGTTTATGTTCCACACTCCTGCGGTATAATTAGCCGGGACGAGGATACGAACAAAGGACCTCGACGTCGTAGCTGAGTCCTGGTGTTTGCTAGTTCTAATTACGGGGCCGCAAGCGACTTGAAATTAAACTTTCATCAGCTATTACCATATGAGAGAATTCTCATTAAGGTGGCGAACAGTGTCGAGTATTGTTCCTGAGCCGGGCGCGTTGTACGTTACACTTATATCGGAAGCCGTTGTTTTGCATCACAATCATGGTCGTGTTAGTTCGATGTGGAGGTTGGAGAAGTTGGGGTAGAGTGGAATCAGATCTGTAATTAGGATCTCCTTCGCACCCGTACGCTGTATGGGAGGGTTCTAGGGTTGTAACTGATTACTGTTTTTATGGAAATCGGTCCTGGTAGCATCCGTTGATTTCGGACGCTGTATCCTATATGTTGTATGTTTCGTTGTAACGGGTTCAGTTCCTTGTGGATGAAACAATTGAGCTGAAGAGATTTACTTTCAACAGGTACGGGTCGAAGTAAAATTTTTTGGGGAGATTGGAGTCGAGGGTTAAGCGTTGAAAATTTTCCTACTCTACCCTGCACTAATAGATAATCGAAGGTTATTTAATTATGTTTATAACTCTATACTGCATGTCACAGGAATTAGGTTCACTCCCAAAAAATCCTCATTTTACAAGATATGGAATTGAAATTTTTCACATTGTTACTACAGATTGTTTTTCGTCGACTAATATGAACACGGTATGTCTATGATTTCCGGCTTAACCGGAAATGAACTGATGGTCATTTTTGCATATTCGAATTATATTTGAGATCTGAGTCGAAATAAAAATAAAATATTTTCTGTTCTTTTTGACATCGGATCGGTTGAAATTCTGAATGCATCAATCCTCACGGTTACTGAAAATCATTGAATAATTTTTCTACCCAATATTGACCAATAATGAAGAAGTAAGAGGTATTTTGTTTTAGTCTTTTGCTAGGGGTTGGCCTTTTGCTCTTACTTTGATAACACTGCGTCTAGGTTTATGAAATTTTGCACCCATACTCTTCGATCTGGCAATAATTGGATAGAGGAATATTTCCGATAATTATCGAATTATATTTTTTTTTAAAAAAGCAATGAATCGAATGCGCAATCAAAATGTGGAAGAAAAGACCTCTTCAATATCGCTCTATGATTGGAAAATGAATTAGTTCAGTTATTTATCCAAAAAATTTACGATCGGAGATAACGAGTGCAAACTTTCATGTACGTAGACTCAGGCTCATCCTACGCAAGGGACTGAAACAAAAAATACGTGTAAATTCTCCTATGTGGTCAATTCCTAGTGGAAATGAATTCAACGATTTTAATGATGGGAAGAATTCATATATCGAGAAATACTTTCGAACCGAAGTCGTAAATAATTAAATTTTTCCATTAAATTTTTGCGCGCATATTCTTGGGGAACAGCGTGCTATCGTTTTCTCCAAATGTTTGTAATTTTAGAATTTTGAGCCAAAAATGGCCTCAAACAACTAGGTTGGACTCACTGATGGCAAATCCAGTTTCAAAATCGATTCTGTCCGTTCGGCCGTGAAAAAGATAACTGTCGAACTGGGCCCCGGGTAAATTCGTGGATTGTCCAAATCGGCCAAATGGTTTCGGAGTTATAGCCATTTGAAATTTTGAGGTTATTTCCCTGATATTTGGAGCGGTTAGATTGAAAATTGGGCAGTTAGATGGAGCATAACGAAGCGCAACTTCAAGAGAAATTTTCTTGAGATCGTATGGGCAATTCAGTTCAAAAAAAGTTTTTATCAAAATTTTATTCGAAATACATTTTTTCTTCAGAAACTATTGATCATATTCGGAAGAAATTTCGCTTAAATTTTGAGCTCTATCTTTCACAGTAGTGTACGAAATTTCAATTCCCAACGAATAATATTTCCGGAGATATTAGGAAAGAATATGTCAAATTTCGTGGATTTTTTTCGATATCGTTGTTCTTTTTGGTATAACTCAAGGAATACTGATTCAATTATGAAGAAACTTTGTAGCTAGTTTGAAAATGCTGAAAGGACACGTTTGTGCGGAATTTCGTGATGATCGTGACATTAGAATAATTTTTTTCGAATATTCAAGATTCTGTAGTCTTCCAATCATATTATCCTCATTAAATTCTTAATGAACCTTCGAATTTTCATTTTTCGATAACGTATTGGATTACAATTCGATCAGATTTTTATTTTAGGGGATATCAGGAAAAAAAATTTCAGATAAAAACTTCGTATTCAGGTGAAGGATACCAACGCGCAACTATACTTCTTTCACTTTCATAAACTATCCCGATTGGCTATGATTTACGTCCATCAAGTTTTCTTACTTAAAACTGACGCAGGTTGGCACTCGTAAAATACCGGCTATATCACAATAATTCTCAGAGTCGTTGCCAAATGCTCAACATAATCATCACGCTTGGAAACTAAAAATGCCGAAGTAAGTTCTCAAGAAGCAGGGATAAAGTATCAGGAAGTGCTATGAAGAATTCAAGTCTGCTCTTTCTGATACTAACTCTGATAATTTGGAATCAATAATTTATCACAAGCTATCCAACATTTTCGACTTATGTGAGTGAAAACCCAGTGTATCGTTCACATAGATTCCCAAGAACTTTGTAAATGGAGTTCATTTTCATACTGGAGTATTTCAAGATGTGCAATAAGGTATTGTGATTTCGAAAAGTATGGTTTGTTTGTCTGTTCCTTTGGAAGTTTTACTGCAGGGTAATTCGAGTACTTTTATTTTGTTTTCGAATGAACTATCAGAAAGTTACGGACTATTCTATCCATTATTTTTCAGTAAAATTCAATACTCGATTCTTGATTTCCGTACAAGAAAATAGCATAACTGAATTTTCCAACCATATTCATACACGTGAAATATTTCCATTGTTAACAGAGAAAAAAGTTTCTTCAACATTCGCCAAGTCCTTCGAATTATTGAATCCACATAATATTTTCTCAAATTCATTAGTTTCTCAAATTAAATTCACATTTTGAAAAAAAGGTAAATACTACGACCTCTATGTTGAGATGACAACGTTGTGTAGTTATCTGACAGGAAAATGACTATAACCTAACATTTTCAAAATATACACGGCGAAATGTGTTAGAATGTCATGGCCAACCGGGATAGTTCATAAACGTGAATGGAGTTTAGGTGCGAAATTTCGTGTTGATTTAAAAGTTAGAATTTGAGCATGAGCCTCCTGTCCTCATGTCAGTGCTTCTCTAGAGTTTTATTTTTTTTTAGCGGACGTATTTAAAGGTGTGAGTTATTGAAGCACACAAATATTTTTCTAGATCGAGATATCTCGTACTAATGTCTCGATCTCGTCTGAAAAAAAAATATAGTTAGTCTCGTCTCGGAATCGAGACGAGACGAGAAATCTCGAAGTTCGAGAGAATATTGTAAAATCATACTTTTAATTTTATAGAATATATTGCGGAAATATCATATTACGAATAAACTATACGGAAGCATCATTAGGCAATCCTACAACTTTTGCCTGCCATGCATTCCAATTTGCATATAGAAACATTTGCAACATGTCATTTGAAAGGGACCACGAATGAAAAACGTATTCAATTTTATCCTCTACAACTTGTTTTCAAACCTGAATGCTTATGAACTCTAAATCTCGAGGCCCCTTCCGCCGGTGGTCTCAGACAAGATCCATGAGATGGCCAACGATTCATTCCATTGTCGTCACAGCATACTACGGTTGACGTTCTGGACCCCACCGAGATCAACTGGTTTGGTTCATGAACCCTTTTCCGAAACTCAAGGAATTCTGCGAAACTCTTTCGTTGCACGAAATATTTCTGTAAACCTTTTCCAACATTCTAAAACTAGTCGCCAAGATCAGAAAATATTAGAAAAAATTCTCAAAATTCCAAGTGGGCATGAGTTCGGAAGTATTTGGCATACCCATTTTGTCAATCAACGAAATTAATCGTTGCATTTGAATAAGCAAACTACCATGAAAGTTTGACATAGGATCGGATTCTTCATCTAGTAGTTTAAGATTAGGCAAATCTTCAGAAAATTATGAACATTTGTACAATATGATATCTATGTTTCCTAGAACCTTTTAAAAATGCTGAATGATTTCAGAATTATTTTGGGATTCATCAAATTGACCCCATAGGAATTTCAACTCTCAGCTTTGAAAGTCTATTTGGACTTATATAAGAATCAAGTTGTTGGACGATGTAGTAGCGTCGTCTTTCTGGTATATTGATTGCCCATCATCGTCCACAGAAAGTAGTCCGAATTGTCTAAAGCTGGGTCTCGTTGTCCACACTTGGAACAAAAATTGATACCATTTGAACAACGTTACGATAACTATACCAGAAAATTGACAGATCGAAAAATGGGAAAGAAGCTTCAAATCCACTCCATACTTCTTCCTCCGCATCTTTTTGCCTTTCTTCGTATCTGATAAACCATCATGCATGGCCTGATTTTTTGCACAACCAGTACCAGTGAGCTATAGAAGAGTCTTTCTTTCCCTCAATTAGATGGAGAAGAACAGACAGATATTTCAACTCTCTCCTCTACCTATGATGAGCAAAAAGGTTTGTATTTCTTAAAAGTTTTACTCTACCGTTCCTTCCAGCTATTCACTGATTTTGAAACTTTGAATCTTTCACTTCCGTTCTGACTTTACAAACTTTGTTGTTCACTCAAAAGTTAGGGAAGTCCACTCTTTCAAAAATTAGTACAAGTTATACCCTTTTGGCATTATTTAATTGTTTTATAAATTGTCAAGAAAAACAGGTTTTGATCCCTATATTGACAAATTCAGATATTGGGATTTAAAACCCAGCTCACTGTATTGGTTTTTGGGGTCCATCACAAGGTTGGGTGTTTTCTTTGAAATTATGCTTGGTGAACTTCACCCTAAGTATAAGGTTTACATTCATAGAAACAGAGCAGCAATTAAGGCAGGGAAATCTGACATAAAATCGGATTTCCCCAGATGAACTATTCTTTTTTGATAACCACGCAGATTCACTGCGAATATAGAAAGTTTTATTGTGATGAAAATTATTGAGTAACTTAAGAGAGAGAGAGAGAGAGATTTATTGGTGATTACTACAAATAATACTTTGTTTTCACACGTCATTGTAAGGAAACTGAAAAATCTCAATATGAAATAATATGAGCATGTTCACTTAATATATATACACATACATAACATAATAAAAATAACAATCGAGTTGCTTGAAAAAAAATTAAATAAAAACAGCTCCAGAAGAGGATTACATAAAATCAGTCTCATCCAGAGTCAAGCCTAAAAACTCATCAATTGAATAAAATACATTAACTGCCAACATCAATTTCAATTTCGTTTTAAACGTTTTCATTGGCAGATTTTTCACCCCACCAGGAAGTTTATTGTACAGAGACACCGCGCGGTATCCAGGAGCCTGTTGGGACTTACTCAGTCTTAAGAAGTCCTTCCTAATGAGTGACCTATTTCGGGTACTGTATCCATGTATGTCTGATTGTAATAGGTATTTGTCTTTATTTTTATGTACATAGATTAAATTTTCCAAAAGGAACAACGATGGGAATGTGAGAATACCCAAAGACTTGAAAGTATCTCTAGAGCAGTCCCGATACCCCAGACCTCCCAGAATCCTTATTGCCCGCCTCTGCAGTCTGAAAACGGCCCCACGATGAGCGCTACCTCCCCACAGCAAAATGCCATATCTCAGATGGGATTCAACCAGTGCAAAGTACACAGAAACCAACACACCCGTTGTTAGGGAAAAGGCCAACGTTTTCAGGGCAAAAATATTTCGACTCAGCCTGTTCAGGAGGTTGTCAACATGTGAACTCCATGTGAGTGCAGCGTCCACATGAACACCGAGAAACCTCACCGAATCAACCGTGCCGTCTGGATCATCCAATGCTCTCAGAGTCATAACCATATTGTGTGTCTTACCCTCATTCACCAGTAGACCGTTTAGCAATCTACCCAGGTCAATTACTGCGAAAGTTTTCTGTGAGTGTGTAGTGCTGATTTTGGCAGAATCCCTGATGCTTGTAAAAATAAACCCTTTCGGAAGCCGCACAGAAAAGTCCAACCAGAAGAAATCAACACCCTATACTCTTCTTTATTTTATTGAAAAAGTTGAGGAAACTTTCATTCATATTCCTTCAAATGATTTCATTTCAATAACTACTATCATTGCGGGTAATGAATACTCTACTCTGGGTTCATGTGAGACTCACATTCTAATCTCGATGTCGGGATATGTAAATGCGACTCATTCACTACAAGAGTAGGATAATGAAAGACAAAACGATGCCACCTAGATTCATAACAGTACCTTCTTGGCTTTTCATCAGATAAATAATGCTGTATAATGAACTAAATATAATAATTAATCGTTTATCTATATCGGACAAAATAATTAACATCCGCTCGCAATTCCACATTTCATCCTGATGCATGACTTACCTTATAAAGATTATTTTCTTATCGTTCCAAAGAAATCACGGCTGTAGATCAAAGGCATCACTGAATATAAATGAAACGAAATTAGTTAATAATGAACGATTTATTTTATTGCAACACACGTCTGAGTCGAAATTAATATCGAATGAAATCATGTTGAAAAGGTACAATGTTCCAGCTGTTTGATATGTATTAACAGAAAAATACACATATTTTAAATGAGTCGTGCTATTATTAGACCTGCCATGTGTGAGATTTTTTTACAATCATTGCTATGATCATCCATTGAAATATGTCGTACGCTTATACCGACTAAACTGAATCAATATACTCTTCTAATTTACAAACAAATAAATAATATTTCTATAACTCAAAAACTTTACATTATTATTATTCGAAAGTGAAGTTTTATTTAGAAATTCGACCCTTATATACAACACCCAAAAGGGCTAACTTTCTTGTGCTTCAATATCTACGCTCAAGAGTTCCATTCTGTACCAAGTTCCAGTTTGTATAAGCTTACAACAACTCATATATTAGCTTAATTATTAATACATATTTATATAATAACAAATATCTGTTTACAATAATACACTAAATACATACATATAGATACAATATTTCAAAATGTTGCACTTACGCAGTCCATTTTCTCTGTACACGAAGAAACTAAACGTCCGAATGCGCTCAAAGGATAATAAGGAACCGAAGGATATATATCACATTAACTGTACAGCACAGCACACTACAGGTATTAGAGGCTTCAAGTATTATTGTCCGAATTGGTCAGGATATAAGAGGTAGATCAGGACCACGAGGTGGCCGTAAGTGTTGAAGATCAAGCTTTATTGAGCGCCATTGGCTTGTGGGGTGTTTCGGAGCCAGAGGATATTGAAGATGCCGGAGACATTCTCGAACTCGTGGTGAGTCCAAGAGGAAGTGAAGCGCCGCCGGATACACTTGAAGATGTAGCAGCTGCTAGATTTGCTTTGGTTAACACTGAGCTCAATGATGAAGGTACCATACTGCTCGAATTCGTAGCCGCTATGCTTCTCGAATAGTTCTCTAAAAGAGAAACTTCAGATGAACCTCCTGTTGCGTTTGAAAGATGTTGCGCAGCTGCTGGACCATATAGACTTCTATAAAATTCGTGGGGCCTTGCGTATGGACTTGTATGAAGACCTGGCGGGGGTAATCGGCCAGTCATTGGAGGCATCAATCGACTTGTAGAGTAAATGTTGGAAGCTGTAGATGTTGGGGAACTGTCTCCTTCTTTGCTGGCCATATCTGCCAACGACCATATCCTGGGTTTAGTGACAGATACTGATATCTGTGGGGGTGATGATGTTCGCGGTGGTAAGAAAGCAGGGTGATGTGGTCTGTCATAACATTCAGGACTGTCTGGCTCGCTGTCTGGTCGAGATTCGCTCCATTCACTTGCAGTGTCTGGTGCCAAACGCGAATGTGGTGGCCTGTCCCCATCTTCGCTTGAAGCTGTTCCTGAGTCTTTGGAATCTGCAACAAGAAGAATAAAATAAAAAAAACATACTCAAGAGAGTTATGAAGGACATGAATTGTCGAAAAGACTAGAACACAACTTACCAAGGAGATCTTTTCCATCTGTGCTTTTATGGTCATCGTCCTCATTGTTATTATCTTCGTCTTCAACTCTATTTCTTGGTTCCCAGGTCATCTTGTTTTCTTTTTTCAGCCTTCGCCTAGCGTTCGCGAACCATGTTGACACCTGAGTGAGTGTCATCTTGGTTATGATAGCTAACATGATTTTTTCGCCTTTGGTGGGATAGGGGTTCTTCTTGTGTTCATTCAGCCATGCCTTCAGGGTGCTAGTCGTTTCTCTGGTTGCATTTTTTCGACGAGCGCCATTCAGGTCCATCCCATACCTGAAACAAATAGAAAAATTTATGAAGAAACATGCCGGTTTAAAATAATATAGATTTTGATTAGATCGATGGTTTCGATGGCTGGAATGAGAAAATGCGTTATTGTAGTTTAACTTCAGTAGTGAAGTTATTTTCAGGAATTCTAGGTCAGCTCATTCAAATGAGAGTGTCATTTCATGTGAATTGTAATGACTTACGATCTCTCTGTAGTTGGCCGAAATTTCAAACATCGCCTAGTACTTTATCATATATGTCACATATGTTACTCTTACACACGTAGTCCTCATATTTACTCGAGTGTATCATATTATTCCTCTCAAACAACCGCGGTTGGAGCTTGTCCAAGTCCGAGACGTCACTTTAACAAATGCGGTGACTGATAGACAAGACATCAAAAGATTCTAGAGGTCTCTGAAACGGGGAAAATGTTACCATGCATAATTAAACAGTAATTACACCGTTGAGCCACTGGTATTTGAGGACTTCATTCTGAAGTCGTCCGGAACGGACTGGAAAAAGCTGAGAATTTATTGCCGTCAAGAATTCTGCCATTGATAGTTACGTAGACTCAGACGCCATTCATTAGGAGAGACGTTGCGATTTTTTTGCTTCTTGGATGAATGGGACTTGGGAATGCATTTAATCTTGTTCTGTATGCATTGGAACTGATTCGACCGTCTTAATTATATTCTTTAGTTCAGGAGTGCGTACTTGAATATGCGCTCTTGAAAATTATTCTGGATATCGAATAATTTTACGCACTTGTTCTAGGGGGAAGCGCATTTTACTCAAATGCCTTGAATTTTTCGTCGATAGAAGTCTGAGTTGGTATTCTTGATGAAAAATGTCATTGCTGTATGACAAAGTTTCGTGATGAAAATATTAGAGCTCCTCAGAAAAAAGTAGAACCATCAAGTAGATTCCCACAAATATTGTAATAATATAAACAGATGGTCAAAAAGTATCAACTACTCCAAGTTCTATTCAAATATTTCGGAAAATAAGAGAGTAGCTTGCATATGAAAAATAAGGTTAATCATTTTTGTCGTGAAATTGAAGATTTCATCGACTGCTATTCTATAAATAAGACAACAACATTGCATCGTAGATATTCGAGACAAAAAATAATTCAAGGACTATGTTACTTTGCAGGTAGTTTGAAAAGTATGGTTTAACCTATTTGTGGTTGGAAAAGAATCTGAGACTTTTGAGATTTAAGATAAGAATGAGTGATTATCCACTAAAACTTATCATGGAAGGATTTTGGTTTATTATCTAGATGTTTTCTGGGTACACTTTCTGAAACAGAAATATTAAAAATCAAACACAAATTGTTGATTATACAAAAGGACCTTGCATGCGGATTTGAGGATTAAACTATTTGTCAAGGGCAGTTTTTAGGAAAAAAAAATGCCGAAGGGAAAATATTGGAACAACGCAAACGACCAACAAATTGAACTGTGACGTTTCAGAGAGTCTTAATCTAACTCCTTCATCAGGCAAACCAGAAAATTTTAAGAATTATTTTCTTCCGATTAGTTTCGTTGTCTGAGACTTTGGTCAAAATTTACATTTTCAGAGAACGAAAGCAACAAAGATTCATTCGGTATGAAAGTTTGCAAGCTTAATGAAAATTGTACCATCTATTAAGATAGGAATTCGCCAAATCAATCGAACTGTGGAAAAGGAACTACTATGAAAACCTTATATAATGGTGACAATGATTTCCTCAAATCCACGAATAATTTCCATCTCATTTGAATTCTGCACTTTCCCAACCTATAAAAAAATTATCATACGAAGCCACAGGAAGTTGATAGTGAAAAACGGGGGTGTGTACCACCCTTTGTAATTTATCGAATTCCGATTGGGACGTCAGATTGTTTTTCTTCGAAATTTCCATTTGCGTACGCTGGGGTGACGCGGACACTTTCGGAACGGATACGCATTTAAATGAAAACGAAAGCCAGTTCCAGAGAGTGACAGCCACATTGCGACAGATGGGCAGGGATGAACAAAATCGAAGGGGCAGTTGATGTGTCGCGTTGATTTCACGACTATGGAAATCACAAATTGGTTATTTTATTTATTTTGAAAACATCATTCTCCAATTTATTGACTTTTATAGAAGTTAGATATGGGGAACCTTGGCAACAATTTTCTTTCCTCGACAAATGAACTGTTGTGAACATTTGTACTTCTTTAGATATAGAGGATACAACGTAAAAATTCCAAGAAACATCGAAATTTTTCACATTTTTTCCATATATTTCTAAAAATGAATATCAGATCGAATTGAATTTTGAACATTAAATGCTGACTCTCAGGTTTGTGTCGAATTCCATTGAAATCTAATCAATATTTTAAGAGAAAAAAAATTTTTCATTGAAAATTTTGAAGATTTTCTAATTATATTTTTTTCTATTTTCTAACTTCGGGATCCACACGAAATTTTGCGCTCTAAGCTGCGCGTTGGTATTCCAAAACAGTCCACGAAGTTTCAGTACTTTATGAGAGAACGAGGAACTAACCTCAAAATTTCAAATGGACCTCACTCCGGAACTATCCAACCGATTCCACCCGTTAACGCATTTAACCAAGATATTTGGACTTCAAACCTAACCTGGCAATTTCAAGTCGTTAAGTCTTCTCCTTCAAAAGTAAGAGCACATACGATCGGACGATCGATCGGACAGAATTGAATTTGACCACGGATTCTTCTTCAGGGACTTCAACACAATCGTTTGAGACCATTATCGGATCAGAATTCGAAAGTTACAGACATCGTGACGAAATGATAACGCTCTATTTCCAAGAATAAGCGATAAGGACTCTGATAAAACTTGTTGGAAACCCACATGATATTTCATTGAACGCCTTGAAATTTCTGGTAATGATCTTTTTTCGTTCCTTCCGAGGTGATCTGCTGTTCTTTGATAAAAACGAGATCACCCAATGACGAAGCCACTGCTCGATAAATAGCCCGTGGACATCCCTGTTTTAAATCGAGTTATTCCAGCAGAAATGCGTGGTCTCAGATTGCACCTGGCGGGCATTTAAGCAGCCTCGTTAACTGACGGGCCCTATCGGCGCGCAGATCTTATCGCTTCATCGGCAAACTCCTTAATACTTATAGTTTAGGTGTCACTGTTAATAAGTCAAGTGGTCGCGAACGGCTATACTTTTTGCTTTTTATTCAATTAGGAGAGATACGAGGGCCGTTTGGATTTATGCGATGAAGGAGTAGGGGTGTTTGTTTGTTCAAGATTGATTTTGATGGAGATGAGTTTTGATGGGATTTTACAGGGTGTCCAAAAAGGGTATCATTTGTTTTTGTGATAAAGATGAGAAGGGGTGGTGAAGCGGTGCAGGGTTTCGTGAAATTTTCCATTCGACAAGTGATTTGACACTGCTTTGCGTTGCTTTTCGAAAATCGTGAATTAGAGACATTGGACTGAAATGATAACGCTCTTGTTTTCTAGAACAGGCAAAAATATTGAACATTTCCCTATGGATGGTCTGAGTTACAGGGTGAAAAACTCAGAACATTCTGACACATTTCACCGTGTATATTTTGAAAATGTTAGATTGAAGTCATTTTCCTGTAAGATAACTACACAACGTTGTCCTTTGTACATAGAGGTCGTAGTTATCACATATTTTCAAAATGTGAATTTATTTTGGGAGAATAGTGAATTTGAGAAAATATTATGTGAATTCAATAATTCCAAAGACTTGCCGAATGTTGAAGACACTTTTTTCTCTGTTAATACTGAAAATATTTCACGTATATAAACATGGTTGGAAGATTCTGTTATGCTATTTTCTTGTACGGTGATCAAGAATCGAGTTTTTCAAAATGAAGTCTTCAGTCAGTGCAGCTAAAAAATAAATATCCATTCATATTAAATATAATTCCTCGGTTTTCACTCACATACGTTGAAAATATAGCTTGTGATAAATTATTGATTCCGAATTACCAAGGTCACTATCAGAAAAAGCAGATTTCAATTCTACATAGCACTTTCTGATACTTTGCCTCTGCTTCTTCAAAACTACCTTCGGCATTTTTAGTTTCCAAGCGTGATGATTATATCTTGGCTATGATTATCTTGAGATTGAGAGTAGAAATTGGCATTGGTATTTGGCAACGTGTCTGAGAATAATTCTTAGACACGTTGGATATTTGTGATGAATTTTACCGTTCTCACTTCAAAAAACAAGAGATAGAACATTCTAGTCTTAGAAATCCATAGAGGAGTATGAAGGCTTTTTGCGCGCATGTCCTGAGAAACAGCGAGCTATTGTTTTGTCCAAATGTCGGTAATTTTCGAATTGTTTGCCGATAATGGAATCAAACTACTAGTTTGTATTCACTGATGACGAATCCAGTGTCAAAGTCGTCAAAATTACGAGCGTACGGAGGAACCTATCTACTTGAAACTTTCAGTGATTGGATTGAAACTATGCAGTTAGTTCGAGCGTAACAACAAACTATCGCTCCCTTCGCTTCACTTCGATACGGTTATTATTTCCGTAGATATTGGGAAGAAAAATGTCAAATTTCTTGGTTTTTTTTCGGTATCGTTATTCTTTTCGGAATAACTTAAAAAGTACTGATTTAATAATTTTGAACCTTGATAACTGGTTTGAAAACGCCTTATCAACAACTTATCAGATAATTTCGTGATGATCGTGCCATCACAACAATTTGAACAAAATTTCAGAATCATTGAGTAGATTTTACGCATTCACGAATTCGGCCTTCCTAATTGAGGTCCGAACCTATTCTAAAAGTATTGATTTTTCTAGAGTAGGTTTGGGGAACGGAAGTCGAATTCTTGAATGGGTAAAATCCACCTAATGATTCGCTAGATATATTCATTCTATATTTTATTTTCCCAAACTCCCAATTTTCAAGAATAAAGATTAGATCAAATTGAAATCCAGTACTTCATCGAAAAACCAAGAAAAGCACTGATGTGAAGTCAGCGAAGGAGATCGCCGAAAGTGCGCTGTTTGGGGTTAATACGTGACTTCACGTCAGTGCTTTCCAAGATTTGTTTAGAATATTTTACGGTGTATGTACCTGATATGTCGACAGGACACGTTACGATTTGACATAGATTTTCGTCAGGGTGAGGTCACCAACATTTAAAACAAAAATCCGAAAATTGCATAACGTAGAACAATCGTGCTACATGAGAGCAACTACGAAATTACCAAATGAAACAGGAATAGTTCTGCCGGCCCGGTGACAAAGCGAAACTGCAAGAGAATGATTTTCCTCGTTTCCACCGGAAAAACCCCCATGAAAGGTTACATGTGCCATTTCGAGCCGTCCGTGTTTTCACCGTGTTCTATTCATCGGTTATCAGCGTTGCCATGGCGATCGTTGAAAGGGACGCGCCATGCGGATCTTCCGCTTCGATGTGCCAATAGCGCCGAGACGCTGCGCGCGACGCCGTTCGCGTCACGGCTTATCTAGTGCGGCGGTATCGGCGTCGTTGGAGAACTGTAAGAAACAGGTATACATTTTTTTACTAAGTCCGTCACTTGGACTATGAATCGAGTTTGTAGTTGATAAGCAAAATCGGCCCAATGGTTAGGTTAGGCTACGTTGGGTTAGTGGTTAATGGTTAGTGCTGTAGGCCCTGTGAGTCGCATTAGTTAATCATCTACAGGTTTATTTGTGGTTCATTCCGAAATAATGAATTTTTTGATGAAGATTCTAATAATTGACTCCGAGCAGAAATGCTCATTTAGAATTTTTACATGATATACGTGTGAATGAGCGAAGCGACCATACAGGGAAGCTAACATTTCTTATTAGAGAGGAAAGAATTTATATAGATTACTCGAGTTAGTTCTCATGGAACAATTAACGAGTAAAGGAACCTTCCAAGTTCATTTGTTGCCAATTAAGAAATTGCACAAGACAGGCCAATCTTTCTTTTATTTCAATAGTACCTAAGTGCTCCTCTGAAATTTTTCATTTATTCAACCTGTGCACCTGTTTCGCAACTGATTAATAATAATAATAGAAATAATAGTTACTGATAAATTATCCGCAGTCGAAATCTGTTTCACCCCTCTTTCTGCAAGCGCAATAATTCTAAATGGAAATTGCCTGAGAGATTGAAAAATTAAGTAGATTTCGAGCTGAAATAGGAAGGTGGGATTTTTCAATAGATAAAATTGATTTTTTCACTCCCCGTATCTAAAATTTCAAAAAATTTTCGTCTCAAGTTATGTTGAGTTGATTAGGAAATTATTTTGTAAAGGAACTATTCTGTACCGTTTATGTATAAATAAATAAATGAATAAATAAAAATTTCAAGGAACAATGACGTGGAGTCAGATGCACTCTCGTCCAAATTCAGTGCTGAAGAGGTCATCCATCCACGTGTTGACCATGCCCGACGCAGTTTCACTTCGTTATAAAACGATTTTGCATAGAACCTTTCAGACGTCATTTTTCAACCAAGTACTAGATCCATCTTGTCATTTTGGTAAATTCAAATGTTAAATGTGTATCATTGAGTTGATTTTACCCATTCACGGATTCGACCTCCGTATATGAGTCCAAGACCTCCCCTGAAAATATAGGATATCTAAGATCCGTAAATTATAAATACAATGATTTGCGATATTTGTAAAGCAGATTTGAAGCTTGATTACGAGGGCCGTATCTGTGAATGGGTGAAATCCACCTATTGATTCCGCAGACATACCCATCTGAAATATTATTTTCCCAATAAAAAAAAAAGATTTCATCGAAGGGAAATCTAGTATTCGGTCGAAAAAAGAGATCGTGAAGGTTAATACAAATTTTGTGAGAGTCATATATGCGTTATTACCGGACGTTTCCCCAATTATTGAGATTATATATTGAGTTCGTGTTTAGGAATAAGAAAATATATCAAAATATTCACCATTTTAAATATTATTTTTTCAATTTTACCTACATCAATTTTGGAAATAATATCGTTTTTGAGATATTTTTTTCTGACTTTTCGGCCTCGTGACATTTTGCGTGGGCTGGCCTAAAAAATTCAATACTCAAGGATAATTTCTTCGGAAGTGCAAAGGTACAGGCATTCTAATGGATTCAATAGAATTTATGGATTCTTTATCAGTGAGTTCAAGCCAGTCGTATCAAACCATCTCCGGATCAAAATGCAATAATGGACAAAATGATCACCTTCCTTTTCTCTGAGAAACGAGTAAAAAAAAAAACGAGTTGTGATTATAAAAGCATCATGTCAACTAGCGCTTTCGCTTTATCATTTCATAGGTTAGGTTAGGTCCATAGGTTACTTAACCTGTCAACGTTTAAAATATGTAAATTTCAATGAAAGATGAATGAGGAAATCGGACGGAAATACCCAAATTGAACCTTGTGGAAAAATCTAAGTTTCGCAAGAATAATGTGCCATCAAAAACAAAATCATTCGGGAAATAATTTGTACCATATAGCGGAATAATCATTAATTTTCATGAAGAATTCAAGCAGTCTCCAACCCCATGCAAACAGTTTTCATTCATAAACCCAAAGGTTTTTGAATTGAAACAGTCGATTCATAAGATATCAACAAAAAAAACCGACAAGTTCACTGCACACCTTTTCTATTGTACTTAAAAGTCATGTAAATCCATAGAGACATCCGATTAGTCTATGAACTATCGGTTATGACCGCTAAGGTCGGAAATAACAATAAACAAGATACTTGCGATGCGAACAGGCGATCCGACAATGTTTGTAATTGGTGATTCTTCCGTTTACGTGATACAGCCAGAGGGCATCGTACCACGTAGTCGGCGAAACAGCACGTGGACTACCCAAAACGACGTGTACCAAATTGTTATTGATCAGCTGCACAGTCCGGGCCTACTTGACCGATCCAGGAAATGACAAATGCTTACTTCCGAAGTGACAGATTGCATATTAATCTCGATTTATTGTGAACGGACGTGTGAAGCAGGAAAAATGATATTGGGTTTGTTGTACCGTGTACCGTTTGTCTTCCTTCCTATTTTGGACTGAAATGGTCGATAGAACCTAGAAAAATCGAATAACAGTTGTCTGGTCATTGTTGTTGAATGAGCTCAATAGCTGATTGATTAATGGTATTTAACGTACAGGTTTTCCGGTGATATTTTTTGATATTCTGCTAACCTGACATCAATCTCTCATTTCGAAAAGAAACTGATCCAAATTTATAGATATTTTTAGCGTTGGTTGGCAGTGGACAAATATGTTGAAAAATATTCGAAACGTTCAGAGAAAAGTTGGAATTAATTGAATTAAGTATTGTCCATGATGCAAGCACAGTTGTTCTTGTTGTAATTTAGGTTCAGAATCTTTAACGGTGAATCTGAACCACTTAGGCCTTTGTGGATCACATCGTATTATTAAGTAATTGATAGTTTATATTTCCAAGAACATCTGTAGCAGTTCTTGTGATCCTCTATCTACAGTGCGTGTCAAAGTTATGGAACAAATTAATTTTCTCAGAAGAAAAATATTTGGCAACAGAATCCTGAAACAGGTCAATTATGCATTTTTGAAGGATTTTTGTTGCACCCTGTGCCATCCCCATCAACCCTCTAATTTTTTTGAATAGGGAAAGTGGGTCATCTGGTACTTTTTTGGCAAGGTCTTTGTATCTTCTTTACAGGAGTGCAGTTTTAAAGAAAAAAATTTTTTTTTTGAAAAATTTGTTGGTTCAAAGAGGTTTTCGGTATGTGCACTTTGTCATGGGTCATTTACTTTGAGACGATGGTACCTGATGAAATTGTCACCGAATGAAAGTCGACCATTACAGTTTCGATCATGCACAACTTTCAACCCTTTTCAAAAATTTTTTTTCTCCATTAAAGGGTTCGTAGAGGTTGAAAGTTGTGCATGAACAAAACTGTAATGGTCGACATTCATTCGGTGACAAATTTCATCAGGTACTTTCGCCTCAAAGTAAATGAGCCATGACAAAGTGCACATACTGAAAACCTCTTTGAACTAACTAAATTTTTTTTCTTGGAAATTTCTGCACGCCTGTAAAGAAGATATGAAGACCTTGCCAAAACAGAACCACAAGACCTACTTTCCCTATTCAAAAAATTTAGAGGGTTGATGGGGATGGCACAGGGTGCAACAAAAATCCTTCAAAAAAGCATAAAAATTTGGTAAAAGTGAAACAAAAATTGACCTGTTTCAGGATTTTGTTGCCAAATATTTTTCTTCTGAAAAAATGAATTCGTTCCATTATTTTGACGAGCACTGTATACATTCAATGTATCAGAAATCATATTCGTATTCGAATTCTGAAGAATAAAATCTGCGGAGAAACAATATAAAACTAATTGATATAATTTCAGAACTATGGCCATTTCACGGTTCATTTCGATCGAAAGATATTGTGTTTGCGCTCATGGCCCAACACAGCCATAAATTCGAACCAGAATTCTTCAAAAATAGGTTCAGTAATCACATCGATACCCATTTAATAGAGCGACTTATTTTCGTTACAATTTTCACGATCTCCTTATCATAATTCTGATGAAATTTTTACTGAACCTGAAATCTTCAAGCTGTGATGTTTCAACTACGTACCAACCATTCCAATTCAATCCGATCAGTTATTTTGGAAATATTGGACAAATTGAATTTTAAATGAATTTACGAAATCATTGAAAGAATTTTGCCGAATTTCGAATTCGACTTCCCATATAACTCCTCAAACCTGCTCTATAAATATTGAGTCTCTTAGTTGTTCCTTCGAGAAGTTATCATGTTCATGGTCGTCCCAATGACCAATCGTTCACAACGATGATCAAATTTGAATTATGGAAAAGAATCAAAAATACACTTCGGCAAAATAGTATCGGGAGGTTCCTCTAAACAGTACCTACCAAAAAGAATCAATACTAAAATTAACATCTTGGAGAATAATCAATTTGAACATGAGTTGCTGAACATAAACCTAATATTAACGCTGAGAAAACCATCAGAATATTATCCCAAGAATGGTTTCGGTCATCAAAATGAATTCCAGAAGTCTCGACTGATTTCCTAGGTCTGCAGTCAACTGAGCTCTTCAATCAGCATCATCTTGACGAGGTGCACACCACGAACTGCTGAACGAAACCTCTGTGTCCCCAAGAAAATAACTCAGCCACGAAGCGAGCTATCACTTCGCATTTTCAATTAATAAAAGGTGTACATGACCAGACGATTATCTCTAAAACCGACACGTACATTTCTCGTCTCGGTAGTCTCGATCTTCTTGTCCAACAAACCAACATAAAATGGCAGGACTACTCGGAGTGAGAGCATTCTGAAGTACATTAGGCGATTACCACGGGATTGTTGCTAAGGGGAAACTAGACGAGAGGATTCTGCTGCAAGTAAGGCCTGGAGCGAAATACATCAATCATTACGAAAAAAATTATTTCAGTTTGCAATAACTAAGTAATAAATAAGTGTGTGTTCATACACTTTCGGCGGTAGCATTGCTGCCAGGCGTTGAAAGAGCATCAGTGGTGAGGGGGAAACGATAACACGCATCTATAAATGTTTCGAGGTTAGAAATTGTGGCTATGAAACCTCACAGCATTAACGCAAACTAAGTGTGCGTTCAAACAATGGCGTTTAGCTGAAGCCTGACGCTGAAAAACGTCATAAGTGATAGAGAAACGCTGTTAAATTTGTTTCGATGTTTGATAACATTGAATTAAAACACCGTAATATAAAAGCAAAGAAAGTGTGCGTTTATACCTCGGCAGTCGGCGTGAGCGTTAGCGCTTTGCGTTGAAAAACCGCAGGATGAGAGACAAACGCTAGGGGGAATAACATTTAGGTCCAGTATACACATAGCTCCGGTGCCGCTGCGGTGCCGTACTTACTGTCTGAACTACTCTGCAACAGACGGGAGAATGAACACATCCGACAGCACCGTTACGGCGCCACAATGGTCGATTTCACCTAGCACTTTCTTCTAGGACGCAAAGGCGCCGTAAACTATGGTCTCTTAGTTCTCTGTTGTATATCGAATCATTCACACATCAAGGCAACGATCGGAAACACACTGGCGGTATTTTAAGAACAAATGTTCATTCAATTGATCCGGCACCGCAACGGTGCCGGAACTAATGTGCATTGAAATGAATTGGCTCCGCAACGGCGTCGGAGCTGGAAAAACAGGATATGTAAACCAGGCCTCAAGTTCTTTCGACTTTTAAAAACGTGGCGATTTGAACACCATGTAGTATAAGCTAACCCTAAGTGAAAGTTTTTTATTGTGGCGTTTGGAGCCAGCGTTTTGCCTGGCTTTAAAAAATGCAGTGGCGAGGGAGAAACAATAACGCCCTTAAACAACGTCCCCATTTGTTCCCTTGTGTTGTTAAATTCAGGTTGTTTAGACGTTCAAGAAACCGCGATAAAACGCTACAGTATATGAAATTCTTCTGACCAAAAAATCAGCAGTCGGAACTAGGCGGTCTCTTATAGGCCCCAAAGTTCTGAAACGATGCAGCTTCAAGTCATTGTTTACATCATGAAAACAATCACTCACTATGCTAACCTCAATAAAACATGAGATATTCAATAAAACTAACTGAAAATACCGGACAACCATTCAACCTCTATTTCTACAGATCATTTTATCAATCTTGAAGTGAAGTCTGGCAACAACGGCTTATAATAATAATAATAATAATAATAATAATAGTTTATTTTACCCAACAGGAAATTTCCCAATAACAGGGTAACATATTGAC
The DNA here is from genome assembly GCA_958510865.1 of Myrrha octodecimguttata. Taxonomy (NCBI): domain Eukaryota; kingdom Metazoa; phylum Arthropoda; class Insecta; order Coleoptera; family Coccinellidae; genus Myrrha; species Myrrha octodecimguttata. The sequence continues at coordinate 36,245,590 of OY294056.1, forward strand.
AATGAATAATATGAACAATTATTCGAACAAAATTACACATTCAATGATACAACGATAAACAATAACCGCCCGTAACTAAAAAAACAAATTAATTTTAAGTGCATCAGCAGCCCTGCACAATCGATAGACCGGAGCTTGCTCAAGTATGTTAGTCCGAGGTTTAGGGAGTCGAAAAGTTGATGTGGTCCTCGCTTCAATTCTTGGTACACGAATGTCAACCCTGGACAGTAGATGAGGTGAATCGATTCCTCCAGTGACAAGCTTTTGTGCAAATTTAGCGCACTGTCGCTTCTGTCTCTCCTGCAACGTTGAAATTCGCATTTCCCGCATGATCTCCGACAAATCCGCACCACGTTCAGGATACCTGCCGGTCTTTCTATATTCAGCACACTTCAAGAATTTTCTATGAATGCGTTCAAGTGATGTTAGGTGGGAACTGTATATCGGAAACCAAACCAAGTTGGCGTACTCTAATTTGCTGACGACAAGAGAAAAATAGAGAATTCTGAGGACTGAGACATCAGGGAACTCCCTGGAACACCGGAACACAAAGCCTAAAGATCGACTAGCCGAAGAACAAAGCTCCTCGATGTGAGGAACAAAGCTGAACGTCGAATCAAATAACACCCCCAAATCGCGAAACCGATCTCCACTAGCGATAAGACAATCACCAATAGAATAATTGAAGGTGAGAGGACGTAAGCTTCTCGTGAAAGTCACCTTAAAACACTTTTGTATATTTAAAATGAGTCCATTGCGCGAGCACCAAACATTAACTAACTCCAAGCTGGACTGGAGCAGCTCTAAATCAGCAATTCCGCGTATCCTCAGGTAAAGTTTGAAGTCATCTGCATAGGCCAAGGCTAAGCAACTGAGAAGAGCCAGAAGATCGTTGATAAAAATTATAAATAACAATGGTCCAAGATTAGATCCCTGTGGCACACCAGATGACAGACAAAATTCGAAAGACTTGAAGCCATTATAGAACACATGACTCATTCTTCCCTCCAAGTAAGATCTCATCAGGTCAACATATGCTGGACTGAGGCCAAAAAAAGAAAGTTTATTCAGCAACATACGGTGATCAACCGAGTCGAAGGCTCGTGAAAAGTCTGTATAAATAACGTCGACCTGACCTCCGTCATCCAGAGTCTCCGCGATAAACTGCGACAATGTTGCCAAATTCGTGACCGTAGACCTGCCCCGCATGAAACCGTGTTGCATTGCTGATATATGTGGTCTAACATTATGACTGATATTAGCGTATAAAGCTTCTTCATATACTTTTGCAAAGTTGCACAGTACAGAAATTGGTCTATAGTTCCCCACTTGTGATTTATCGCCTTTTTTGAATATCGGAACTACTCGGGCTCTCTTCCAAATGGTGGGAAAAATGGAAGTACGCAAGCTGACAGAGATGATGCGATGTAGAGGCTCAGCAAGCACAGAGCTACAGTTTCTGATGAAAAATGAGGGTAGCTGATCGTCACCAGCAGTTGTTTTATCAGGAAATTTATCCATAATAGATCTAATTTCATCTTCAGTTATAGAGGGTAAGACAACTGGAGGGAATTGGGAAAAATGAGTTGCGCTACAATCCCCGACTGCGTCTGGCATACGAACATTTGAAAAATGCTTTGCGAACAAATCGACTATATCTCTTGGATCGTCATGTGATCTTCCGTCGCTATGAAATACACCAGGAATTCTTGTGCCACTCTTCCTATGGTTGATGTATCCCCAGAAAGAGGAAGGATTTGACTCCAAATCGCCTTGCACCTCAGCCAAGTAATCGTCGTACGCCGAAGAAATTCCAGACTTGACCAACGACCGCAAACGCCTGAAATCTCGGAGATATTTAGTTCTTCCTGTGGACCGCCATCTTGAACGATAATAGTTCTTTAATCGGATGTTGCGCCTCAAGTCAGGAGTAAACCACACTGGAAAGCAGCGTTTCCCAGAGGTATAAGTTCCAGTAGGTACATGATCTTTTATGATTTCGAACAATTTATCATAAAAATAGCGCAGAGCGTCATCAACATTATTGAATGTTTGGAGAATATTCCAATCAACGGAACCGAGCGACGAACGCAAGGCCGGAAAATCAGCTTTCCTGAAGTTATAAAACGTATTGTTGCGTGTTGGAAAATTTATTTGGCGTTCAAAGGAGCTTCGGCTCACAGTCATGCTCAGCGCGGGATGATACAGATCCTCCGGGACAAAGGGCGACTCACAATGAGCCACAGACACCTCGACAGTATCTCCTGCAAGGAGATTATCATCGGTTGCAAACTTATGTGATATTGTGTTCGACGAATATGAAGAATTTTAACTAGACACATTGTTTCATCTTCCTATTATGTAAATGATGAAACACTTGTGTGTCTAGTATTATTTTTGAATTGTATTTCATTATATTACCGTTTTCTAATTCAATCATCATATACCAGTGGACATAAAAATTAAATGCGTCATTTAGGACGTAGTAGGTACCTTGAAGGAATTACAGAAAAATCTATATTACTAATGATTGTATTAAAATAGCCTTCATCAAGCTCACTCGTGTGAATTCAATTTTTTTTTCGTTTTAGTTCGAAACGTTTGTAGATTTTCTCACTTTTCCACCGTTCATAGTCAATTTTCTCGATCGAAAGCATCAATGTTCACCTGAACTGTTTGCTCGGACCTTGAGTACACATAAAAATTGTGAACATTTCAAAACTTCGCTCACGCATCCAAGGATATATTATAGGAAAAAATCGAAACGAGGACTGATTTGAACACACGAAATGTGCAAATCCACCCTTAGAAATGCCTCAACGTCATACAGTTACTAACTAGAAGGCGTCCCAAGAACGAGCTAGGGCCCGTCGTCTGAACCACGCTTTAGCGGATTAAACCTCGATTCAGGTTATCAGAAATTTACGGCTTTCAGTTCGCAACGATCCCCGAGTCGTACGGCGTCTAAGCCGAATCAATCACAGGCGCAATAACACTAAATCTGCATGCTGGTCGTGGTCCATGATTCACGGCTAATAGACATTCAACATGCGGCCACGGGAGGGAAGAAGAAGAACGATCCGGTAATCGGTGGCGTCTTTACCTCCGCCGCTATGAGAGGTTCTTGCGATTTGTGGTCATTTGGGACACGCGCTAGGAATACGGATGAATTTTGGAGGGCTTATACGTCTATGTGTGGATGAGTGTTGAAAGATATCATTGTTTGAGCCTTGGACAGACGAGGTCTGTTTGATAAAATTCATTGTCCAGATCGACTTTTATTCCTTGCTCACAGGTGTTACCAGTAAAGAGACAGTTCAGACACCGAAAGAGCTATATTTATGATTCGCATCCTTATGTGAATATATACGAACAAGTATCGAATACAATTTCATGAAAGCACTTACGTGAATTCAGAAGAGCAACGCGCTTGTTTCGAATCAATTTCCTCACGAAATATTGCATGAACCTTCACGCAAAACATTTCTATCGCACGTTACTTCGATAAAGGAAAAGGGGATTTCGATAACATTTATCCAACCATTTAAATTTACTTCCACCGAGTTCCCCCACTTCTTACGATGGAACGATTTCGTTTAAGTTTGTGACTCTGCCACATGATAGTGAGCTTTGGGATTCCAGCCCTTTGCCGGGAAAGAATTGTTCCGGTTTTCAGGGGACCGTCCAACCATTTGCTGTTGGGTAAACAATTAACGCTTCTGTTCCTGACTTGGCGTAAGGAATCAGTAACAAAGAAAGCTTACACAGAACACACCTGGTATGCCAACCCGCCCAAGCATCAGGAGAATCAGCAACAATATCCTATCAAATTGAATAAGGTTTCTAGTTATTTCAAATTTTCGAGTTTTATATTTATCTTATCTTAGTGGATCTTAGTGGAAAATCCGTATTCAAATCTCAACAGATTATTTTTTGGAAGTTGAAAAAACTTGTGTTATCTCCGTCACTTCCACTCATGGTGGAACTATATTGTAGGTCTCTGGTCAAACTTCTAAGACTAAAAATAGCAACAAGATGTAATTGCAAATTGTAAGAAATATTAAATTTTACTTACATAAAATATCATCATTTTATCGCTTCTCGTTTTTAAGATACAAAATAAAAACACCATGTTTCCCCCTGTTTGAACCGCGATATCTCCCAAACGTTTGAATTTGGACCCCCCATTTATTATTATTATAATTATTACAAAACCGAGAAGAGAGGAGGCATAAGCCTATTAACTGTCAAAAAAAATTTAAAAAAATTCATAACACCAAAGTACTGAAATATATAAAACAAAACTAAGAGTATATTGCATCCAACTGAGTTTTGAAAGAATTAACACTTGAGGCGCATACAATCCAAATCGGCAGCAAATTTCACATCGAAAACCCTGTTATATAACAAACTTTCCTTTATTTTGAACAACGAATCGCCGCCCCGAATTTTTCGGACTTGTTCTGAAACACCTTGTATAGGATACCCTTAGCTCCTCCAATATGAATAATAATAATATGATAATTGACGCAATGATGTTTTCTTCAGTTTCAAAAGCGCTGTGAAAACTCGATTTCTGAAAGGAGAGATAATTCTTCTCTAATTCTTGTCTTCAGATTAAGACAAATTTCTCTTCACATATCTATACTTGAGACACGTCAACAGTTATGTTCTCCTTCATGAGAATATCGTTCTTGTTCATCAAATTTGAATGAAAAAGACAATAGAAAAAACACCGAGTCTCTCCATGAATTACTGTGGGGGAAAAACCATCAGAAATATAAAATACGTTGAAGTATTCTCCCCGTTTCGTGAGAGAATTCCATTAGAAAAGAATGTCCTGGTTGACGATATTTGTATTTTTGTAGACCTTGCTCAGAAGTGCGTGAGCTGAAACATTCAGAGACTACGTGGAAACAGGCGCGAATATTTATGGAAATGTCGCCACTTTCTATAATATCATTTTTCTTATTGCTTCTTTCATGCGATTTTTCACGAGGCTGACTGGAAATCTCCACCTCGATTACGAGATATTTTATTTTATTCCTTCTCCAGACACGAATATCAAGGATATTCTTATCGATATGAATTTCACTGTATATCAATAGGGAGGAATAGAGTTTGAGTCTTTCGAATGTGTGTATTTCGAGAGTTTGAACTATTTCACTTATGCTCTAGACTTCACGTCAATGTTTCCATACGATTATATATTCACGAACGAAATGACTCAGATTCAGAATTTGGACTTAAGCCAGCAACTCACATGCGATTTTCTGTCGCGCGATCGTTTAGTCGCAAATAATTGCTTTCTTGGCGACCGCGAACAAAAAATCGCATGTGCGCGCCTAGCCTTATTCCACTCATTGGATGTGAAACTGGAAAATGGTATATATACAGGGTGGTCCAAGTAGTGACGTCAATGAATTTTTTTACATTTATCACACTTGGGGAATCCAAAAATACTCCGTGTATGTTGAGCGATTTTTTGAATTTTTCGAGTTATAATTTTTTTTGGTTTTTCAATTTATTGAGCCTGCAGGGTCTCGCTAATTCATATCTTTTTATGAAGTAGGTATTTTGCAGATTTTTTGAAACATGATCTCCCTGAGTGTTGTTTCAATAACAAAAATAAGTCAGCTCCATGAAATTACTGAAAGTTACTCAAAAAAGGCTTGAAACTTTAGTTCTCAGTAGGATTCACTCAAACATTCACCTTTAATTTAAAAATTAAAAAAGGATTTAATATAGCTTCTGGCAGAGTTTTGAAACTTTGCTCGCCCCTGAGCAAAATCATAAGAAAAAAAATAGTACTCAATTGGCCTTTTTTTGCAGTAATCGGCCTTCAAAGAAGGATAGGCTTAAAATCATTGAAACAAGATTAAAGATATTTATCCACTTTCTATCATTCTTATCATTGGACTTGAAAATGTGACTTGAGAGTAGTTTTTGTTGAAATTCCTGTAAAATAATTGTACCTCGTGTTATTTTTACATAAATGGATTGGGCGAGCAGTGCCGATTGAATGGCCTCCGCGTTCGCCAGGATCTAAATCCCATCGATTTTTTCATTTGAGTATTTTACATAGAGCTGATGTAAGCGACGGAACGCAACAACAAAACAGAATCAAGACAAAAACTTTTAGAAGTCGAAGGAAAAATAATACAAAAAACGTTGACGATTATGTGTTCAAGTTGGAGGGAGGGATTTTGAAGATTTACTGTAGTAAACAGTAATTTTTCAGTAATTTGTGCTTCTCATTTCTCATCCAAAAGCAAGTTATTTCACAACTGCCAATTTTGAAATAGTCTTACATTTTCAATCAGTGGTGAGACCAAAACTATCGTGAAAAATACACGAGATACAGTAACTTAAGAGGAATTTCAATTAAAATCACTCAAAATCACATTTTTGAGGTAAATTAACTATAAGAGTGATGAGAAGTAGAAAAATAACTTCAATTGTGTTTCATTTTTGGCCTATCTACTTTTGAAGGCCGATTACAACAAAAAAGGCTAATAAAGTGCTAATTTTTTCTTATGATTTTGGTAGTTTAGGACCGTGCGAAGTTTTCAAACTCGGCCAGAAGCTATAAAACTTCATCTTTTAATTGAAGTTGAATGTTTGAATGGATCCTACTGAAAAAGCAGAAGGTGTGGAACTGGTCACAATATTGTTCTATGCTCCAGCATTTAATAAGCTTGTCGGCAGTTTCATGCAAATCTCATTCGAGTAAAATCAAGAGTCGTATAGCACGTGTGAGATTAAACATAGAAAAATTACTATTGATAATTCTCAAGCGAAAGTTGAAGATGAAACACTGTGTCTAGTATTATTTTCGTATTATTTTTTTTTGTGCAATTCTCTCAAGTTTTGATATATAATATAATACATATATATAATAATAATATACCAGTTTTTATAATTTTTAATTCTGTCATTCAATACGAAGTACCTTCGAGGTCAATGAAGTATATCGTAAAATATCAGTAAGATATTAGGTAAAGTTATCAGAAAAAATATGTTTTATTTGAGAATGGTAAAATATGCAATTCACCTAAGTGTTTAAAATAGGTGGAGCTTGGTGACATGGAAATTCCACGACAGAATACAACGGCTTTATATGTCGAGAAACACATCCTCAACAATGAGTGAATTAAAACTGCAATGGGATTATTGAATTATGGCCCAACCAACCAACGTCAGTGCAAAAAACTCTCAACCTAAAAACGTGCCAAATTATAACAATTAACATAATTTCGATCGCAATCTCTCCAGAAAATTTTAGGGTACGTCAGTGCATTAACACCCTATGATTAATTTCGATAGATACGACATCGTGAGCTCTTTATGAACACATTAACTCCAACTGCTCATTCCCCTTCTAGTCCTGTATTAAAACCCCATTCTGCGCCGCTCAGATATCATTTATTATTCAGAAATTTAGGGAGTAGAGCTGACGTTTGATCCCTCGAAGCATTTGATAATCATCAGCACCATTCGTTACCCCAAGGGATAAACAAGTCAACTATGCCATCGACAATGGTGTGAGTGGCAGATATCAAGAAATTCTGATCGGGAAGTAGCATTCCTAAGTCAAATTATGTAGTGAGGACTTCCTTGGGCGGTTATGACTTCATATGGTCCCCCTTGTAGATGGTTATCAGGCCAGGAATTTAATTTGAATGCTTGCTTGGTCACATGTTAATTTCAGTGGAGAAAATTTTTCCGAGAAACTCAATTAATTTGTACACAGTATTTTTGACAATCAAATATTTATTCAGATTTTTGGCTTTATCGGTCCCAAACAACAGATTTCGCATGTTTCTGATTTCATAAGTATAACACAGATGAATATTTTTGGTTTATTTCGGATATTTCGGACAGGAACGGAGAATCGCGAAGATGTAAATGGATAGAGGAGAACGAAAGTTTTGATTTCTGACGAACATCGCGGAAAAAAGCAATGTCCATTTTTGAAAAATTCGTGAATTCATCGAAAAATAGCTTCGATGGAAAATGCAAAACTAGAATTCTTTATGGATGTAGTTATTAATCTATTTTCTCGTTTCTTCAATTTGATAATTCTTAGAATTTTTCGATTTCATATGACATGGTCTCAATCAGATGATATCACAGCAAAAAATTCACAGAATTAAAATGGAAAGATTCATGTAGGTTAGATGTAATAAGTTTCAGAAAATGAAGTAGTATTTAAAAGCTTCAGAGCATACAGTACCTCGAATGTATCGGTGTGAGTTTGAAGGCCAGAGTTCGTTTTTTTTTTCAAGAGATGTGAAAACACAACTTCCAGAAGAAACTTCTTAGAGACTTGAGAATTTTTGTGCAGGTTTGACGTTCAATTACACAGGTCGAATTCGTGAATAGGTATAAGTATGTAGATATATCCGTTCGAAATTTTATTTTCGCAATATTTTCGAAAAAAAAGATCGGATCGGATTGAAATTTAGTAGCTACTTGGTTAAAAAATGACGGCCTGATGGTAGATGCAAAATTTCCGGAGGAAAAGGGTTTGCATTCGTGCAGGCGCGTAAAAGCTTCTGGCTTCACGTCAGTGCTTTTCGGGTTTTTTCGCGCGCATTTTCTAGTGGAACAGCGTGCTATCGTTTTGTCCAAATGTCTGTAATTCTCGAATTTTTTTCCCGAAATTGGTCTGAAACGATTAGATTGACTCGCTGTTGACGAATCCAGGGTCAAAATTCATTCTGTCCGTCCGGCCGGCCAATCGCGGAAACGATAACTGTCGAACGAAGCAAGCTAGCGACTTGAAACTTAGTCGCTTAGGTCGCGCATCAGAATGTCGCGTTCAAGTTCCAAATCAGTCGTACGGTTTCAAAGTTATATATTTGAAGATATTTCAGAAACAACTGAAGCGACTTGGCAGTTGGTTGAGTCATAACGGCACGCCGATTTTTGCAGAATTTCATCGAGATCTTATTGTTACTGAATTCTGAATTGGGAAAAAAATGTTTTCTCGAAATTTTTTCGGAAAAATGTTTCGTAGGAAATTATGGTTCATATTCAAAAAAAATTTGCCCGTAACTTGAACCCCATAATTCAAAGAATTGTAACTAATTTCAGTTTGATATCTTAATAATTTTCAGAGAAATTGGGAAAAAATCTGTCAAATTTCGCGCATTTTTCCTCGGTATCATTGATTTTTGCCGAAATAACTGATGAAACTTGGTAATTACTTTGAAAATGCTGATAGACAACTGTGTGCAGAATTTCGCGATGATTGTGTCATTAGAACAATTCGAAAAAAAATATATTTTTTTTGTTCAAATATTTTATATTCTGCAATCTGTTGATCATATTGTCCCCACGAAATTTGAGCTGTCATTTTTCAATTAAGTACTGGCTTTGAATTCGATCTTTTCTGTATTTTTGGAAACATAAAGAAAATGAAATGTTGAATGGGTATATCTGCGGAATCATTGGATGAATTTTACCCATTAACGAATTCGGCTTTGTAATGAAGGTCCAAACCTAATCTACAAATATAGAGTTTCTAAATTGTTTTTCTCGGAAGTTACCGTGTTTACCATCAGCCATTAGGCCTTTAGAGAATTTGGCTTGTGCTCAGAATCATCATTCTTATACTTATTTTCAATATCTTACAGAATCGCTGATACTCCTGATGATGAAATCACCGAAACCAAACACGAGTGCAGTTATCTGTTCTGATAGCAAATGACTTGCAAATCGCAGAATGCCATCCGGGTATGAAACATATTAACCAAAAATGGGCGAGCCGCCACTCCACGCCAAAAATAACACAAGGAACTAATTGTCCCATATCTCCCATTTCGGATTTTATGGCGGAAATATCTCTTGAACGGTGAGACGTCCGTTTGTTTAGCTTAATGGATTTATTTCTCATTATAAACAACAACGTTAATCTGCGCCAATTTGTTTATTTTATGTTTACGAACTAATTGAATCTTAGTTTCGAAACGATAAGATATTTCTTGCTTATACAATAATTGATTACGCGAATTTCTAAGAACTGGCCACACGCATAGCATCGTTTATCGCTTTAGAGGAGATTTTGAATACCTCACACGTCATGAGTTCACAATGTGTACTTATTTCAACGTTATTTATCGTCAGATATGAAAAGACGGCGCTTGAAATATGATTAACAGCGAAGCGAAAAGTCGAAGTAGCAAGATAGCTGCTGCGGCGTGGAAAAAAAACACGAACAAGTTGATTTTAGCTTAAGCTGCATTCACACCAGACCGGTCTACACGAAGAGGCGATCGTTCAGTTATTTCCTGGAGCTAATTGTCCGAAAACTTATCGAAAATGTTATGGTCGTCTTCGAGTGAATACATTCAACTACCGAAAGAAACAGTTTAGGAACTCTATATTTGTAGGGTAGGTTTGGACCTCAATACGAAGGCCGAATTCGTGAATAAAATCCTCACAATGGTTTCGCGGATATATCCATTTAAAATTTCATTATTCCAATATTTTTATGAACACAACTTAAATCGAATCGATATACAGTACTTGAAAAAAAAATCTAGAAAAGCACTGACGTGAAGTCAGCTTTTGCGCGCATGTTCAAAAGAAATGACCACTTTGGCAACGAATTTGAACATGCGCTCAATAGCTGCTGACTTCAGGTCAGTGCTTTTCTAGTTTTTTTTGAGCTATTCCGGAAAAAAAAACGATACCAGAAAAAAACTACGAAATAAGACATAGTTTTTCCCAATATCTCCAAAAATTGTAATCGTATCAATTTGAAATTTGATACACTGCTGCGAAATATAACTAAATTTAAAATGATTTTTTTTTAATACAATGAACAGCTTAAGAAAACACAAATTTTTCGAAAAAAGGTTTTTTCAAATTTAACTGACAGTTTGATCTTGACAAAATTTCCCTAAAAGATAAAAAATTCCAAAAGGTCTTAACTCCGAAACTGTCTGACCGATTTTGCACATCAACGAACTCAACAGAATGATTTTGACACCGGATTCGTCATCAGTGTGTCCAATCTAGTCGTACGACACCATTTTAAGCCAACCTTTTTCATCTACTTTCAGATAAATGATTCTGGATGAAAAGTTAACCGATTATTCCACTGAATTCCAATCTTAGAACCGAATGCAATAATTCAATTTCGGGATTATTATTGGAAATTTGCAGCATTTTTCGTTATAACTCAGGGACCCCTGGTCGGAAATCATCTGAGTGAAAATTTTCAGGTCGAATTATGCAACAGTAATCAACGTTGAGAGTTTCATGAAAATTCGGTGGTGAGTTTTCGAGAAATATTTTTTTTTCCTCCAACCCCCAATTTTGAGCCCTTAGGGTACACCGATCCTGCTGAAAAGCTTGGAGGATCAATCTCAAGCGACACATGATTTGTCTACCAAGTTCCACTGAAGCCCCGCACAACGGACGGCGGACAGACGGATTTTTTTTTATTAGTTCATTCAAATCTACATACTTCAAAATGTAAACTGTAAAATTTTCAGGGAGGTTGATTTTATTTTTTTTTTGTCGATCACTAAGGTTTATTATTTGATTTTATCAAATAATAAACCAAAATGTGACCAAACATTCACTGACACAGTCCACGAAAATCAAATTTTTCCTCTGACATTTATATTCCATTAATACACACGCAATTGAATCAAGTCGAATTATCGAAATTGGGGGTTTCGCCGGTACCCTTTCTTCCCATTTGCCCAACCATCGAATCATAGGGGGTGTCGAATTTATTGTTGCGCTTTTAGTCAGATCATTTACTCTAATGTACTCGTGATCTGATTTGAAAAGTGGCAATTATCTTGGAGTCACTTACCCATTAAATGGATATCCTGCGAAGGCGGTATCGTAAGGGTGATAAACAGAGGGGTAGGGCCAGCTAGCTGCTCCAGCTGCCAGGTTTTCTTTCAATTCTAAGCCTGCCTGTAAACGGAGAAAAAGTTTGAGAGGGTGAACATGAAAAGTAATATGAATAAATTTAATATATCATTTAAAACCATCGAAAAAAGACAGGATTGTTTGAATCATTTATTGGAATTCTTCATTATACATCACCCACAGATGCCCACAGATGAGTAACTTCACATATGAAAAACTTGGTTGCCCACCTTGGGGGTAGCAATATTTGCAAGCTACTGTTCGAATTCAATACGGACAGTTCAACAGACGACCAACCTTGTTGGCAGCACTAAGTGTTGCCAGCAAGGTTTGCAATGAGGTTTCCATCTGTTGGGGATCAAGATCACCAAAATCAATTCATTTCAGAACCATCAGGTGAAATAACACATTCAATAAACTATGTGCATGCAGACTTCCAGGAAGGTATTTTTTAACGACCCCCGTACATTGCTCACGTAACCCAGCCCAGAATTCTAATTTACAAATGAAGTGAGACCGCTACAATGGAATAACGTGATGTTAATACGATGTTAAATTATATCACATTACATATTTATGAAATTAGAAAAATATTAGCGTGTCAAGAATAAATAAACGTATTTGGAACAGGCCATTAGCAACTGCATTTGCCACTAAGTGGCGATAAATTTCTGCCCAAGTTACCGATAATACGATAAAATACGTAATAGCAAGTTCCGAAGTGTTATTTAAACTTTTTGTAAGCGTGTATGTATTTAACGGTTAGGAATAACATTAAGCATGAAGAAATTTCACCTTGGTAGCGTGGTATCGCAGGGTAAATAGCACGTCTACAAAGCGGTATGATTTATAGTGAAATACTTTATAGATGAAGGTCGAATTCTGGTGAAATCTCTTCAATCTTGAGTGTTCTGTTCAGTTCGCTCAGATTCTGAGGCACTTCTCACACGGAGAATGGCTAACCAGCCTAGGTAGCTAAGGGATGCGCGTGCGTTGAACGGTAGACCTAATCGACAAAGATTACTAGTTACAAGTTACAATCACTTTGCTTTATTTCATGTCTACATTCTAGTAATCTCGGCCATGACGTAATTCAGGAGCTTACTCATTGCTCAAAAGTTAGGTGCTTGATTTCATTCGTAAAACACTGATACACATATAAGGATGTCAAATCTTTATTGATAACAATAAAACAGTTTTGTTTCTCTCTGTAATACGAAAGCTTTATTAGCTATTATTCACACTATTTACATTAGTTTCAAAGTTACCTGTAATACGAAAGAAACAGCAATTAAAGTTTATTATTATCTATCTTTTGATTCACTTGATTAACGAATTATTTTTGATTCACTGCTTTGACGTATTATTCTGGAAACTTCAAAATCTGCTAGCCATCTTATTTAAATGAAGAAAGTACTTTCTTTACATCTCCCCTCTTCACTGTGAAAATTCTTATGAGAATTTTCATTAGCTACTTTATTCTGGTATTAATTTTGTTATGTGAAATAGTCCTGTTTCTTCGTTTCTTTTTCCGGTTTTAATTCTAAATATGGTATTTGATATTTTTTCTGTTATTTCAAAAGGTCCGATTCTGAGTTCATCTAATTTTCTCCTGTTCAATTTATTTCCGTTTTCAATGTATACGGAATCGCCTGTATTGAATTCATGTTCTTTTCTGTTTTTGTCAAATAGATTTTTATTATATTCGTGTGATTTTATAGTGTTATCAAGAGCTATTTTTCTATCTTTCTTCCAATCTTCTGCATTTTTATGTTCTTTAAGTTCTTCGGGTAGCATATTTGTATTGGTCCCATCTAGTAGATATTTTGGTGTAAAACCTGTAACTGAGTGTTCTGTTATGTTATATTTGTCAACACATTCTCTTGCTATTGTCGTCCAGGCCTTCTTTTCTGTAGATTCATTGATTCTACATCTTATTTTATTGACTATTGTTTGGTTTAATCTTTCATTGAGTCCATTTGAAAAAGGTGCATTTAAGGCTGTATAAATGAGTCTGATATTTTGTCTTTCTAAAAAGTTTTTGAATTCTTTAGAGTTGAGTCCTGGGTATTGGTCTGTTAATATTGTATCTATCTTGCTTATTTCTAGTGTGTTTTGAACTATTTTTATAAAATCGGTTGCAGCTTGGGTTTTTGAAGTGTGTATGAGTGCATATCTTGTGTAGTGATCAACTAAAAGATGGAGGTATCTTTTCGTTGATCTCTGACCACCAAACCCACCGATCGTATCAATCGACACTATCTCAAATGGCTTTGTTGCTGGTCCTAATTGTGACATTAATCCATATTTTGCTTGACCTCTAGATTTATTTCTTTTACAAATATAGCATGTTTTGCATATTTTCTTTATGTTTTCTATTAATCTTTTCGAAGTATAATATGGGCATATTCTGTTAGTCAGTTGATTTATGCCAATAGGACACCAATCTATATGTGTATTTCTTATTAATTGAATGCTCAATTTCTCTGATAATACTATCTTCTTTTTACCCCTAATTTGTTTATAAATTATACCATGTTCATCTATTGTTTTTTTCTTAAGTTCTTTCAATACAATGTTTTCATCTTGATCTTTTTTTATTTCTTGAATTTTGATTGCATTTACTATCTTCAATGTTTCTTCAGTATTATCTATTGATTCCAATACCGGGTTCCTGCTAAGACAGTCTGCTTCAGTGTTGAGTTTCCCTGGTATGTATTTAATATTAAAATCAAATTGAGACAGGTAATATGTTAGATCACCTAACTCTTCGTCTGTTCTTGATTTTATGTTGAGGTTCTCTAAAGGTTTATGGTCTGAATAAACTTCAAATTTTCTTCCAATCAACCAGTGTTCCCAATATTTCACTGCTTCTTTTATTGCCAAGCATTCCAAATATATAGCTTTTTTTCTTTTTTGCATCTCATTTAATTTTTTTGAGAAATAGGCCACAGGTTTCTCCTTCCATCCTGCTGTGTTTGTTTCAGTATTGCACCCATACCTTCTATTGAAGCATCTGTAAATATCTTAATAGGCAAATCTTTATCGAATATTTCTAGCACTGGTTGGGAACATAATAATTTTTTTATTTCTGTGAATGACTTTTCACAATCTACAGACCAATGAAATTTTACATCTTTTCTCAACAGTCTATGTAATGGATCTAGTATTGTTGAGATTTTCGGTATATATTCGTGGTAAAAGTTTATTTTACCAAGAAATTGTCTGATATTCTTCTGTGTTTTTGGAGTAGGAAAATTTTGTATGGATACTAAGTTGTCTTTGATTGGTCTTACTGTATTATTTTCTATTATATGACCGAGATATTTGATTGACTTGGATGCAAACGTGCATTTTTTTAATTTCAGTCTAAAGCCTTCTTTTATTATGGCTTCTAAAACTTGTTTTATATGCATGATATGATCTTCAAAAGTTTTTGAAAATATTAAGATGTCATCTATAAAATTTTCCGTGAAGTTCTTAAGATTATATTTTCTTAGTATACTTGATAGAATTCTTTGGAAGATTGCTGGTGCTGTTTTTAAACCAAATGGTAGGCAAGTCCATTGATAGTGTCCTTCTTGAGTTATAAAACCTGTTTTATTTCTATCTTCTATCCTTAGTGGTATTGACCAAAATGCTGAGTTGATGTCCAGTGATGTAAAATACTTACAATTTCTAGCTTTTACTATTAGATCATCAATAAGTGGAAAAGGTTGAGCTTGTGGTGTCACAATTTTATTTAAATCTCTAAAGTCGATACATAATCTAGTCTTTCCTTCGCCTTTTTTTAATGCTAGAGTCACTGGCGCAGCAAATGGGCTATATGACTCTTCAATTAAATTTTTTTCTAATAGTTTTGCCACTTGTTGTTCTATTTCATTCCTGTCTTCTATTGTACATCTATACGGTCGTTTATAACAGAACTTATCTACTAAGATATCTATTCTTGCTTCATAGTCTTTCACAGTTCCTATATCATATTTGTCTTTAGCAAATATCCCTTTATACTCTTCTATCAATTGTTCTATTTCAATTTTTCTATTGTCATCTAAATGATTTAAATCTATTTTAAAATCTTTTTCTTCAATGTGTTCATTGAAATTTATTTCTATCGTATCTTCTCTTTGCGATGGTTTTTGGCTTATATTCAGATTTTCATCTTGCCTCAAATTAAATTCTTTTATTATATCTAGGCCTATCAAAAAATCATGAAAATCCTCATTTTCCACAATGAACACATCTACTTCTTTTTCAATATTGAAAATTTGCAATTTTATTTTTGTCAATCCTTTTGTGAATGTTACACCACTAATTGTTTTCAATTGTATTGGGTTCTTATCTTTAATATTATTATTGATAGTTTTTATTATTCTTTTATTTATCAATGAAACTTGAGATCCAGAGTCATAGATCCCTTCTATATTAATCTTTCCTTCCAATACAATATTTAACTTAATTAGTGGTGTGTTTATTCGTTTTTTGGTTCAGCATAAATTTCTACATCTAAAATAGAATTGTTATTCACCTTTTTTGTTGTAGTGTTTTTTTCTCTATATTCTTCATTTTTCTTGAACCAACATTTTTCATTAGGGTGGTATCTCACACCTTTACCCAAATCTTCACACGTCCTACAAGGTTTCTTTTCTTCATATTTTTTCTTTTGAGAATGTAATGTGAATTTTTTTTGAGAATTGTTTTTGTTCACTAGACATTCGAGTTGTCTCAATACATTGAATAAGTCTGTTGTTTCTTTTAGTTCTGACTTACCAATTCTGATCAAAATAAATTCTGGTAACCCAACTGCTATTAATGCTATAAGTGACTTAATATCCATATTTTTATTGAAATCTATCAAAAGTTTCTCTTTTTTCAAAGCATAGTCAGTTAGCGAACCTTCTCGATATTTAAATGATAGTGCATAAGTAACGTTATTCCATCCATTATCTGTAAAGCATTCCAAAAATCTTTTTTTCCATTCTAACCAACCAGCATTTACTGCCAACCTAATGAGTGTAGATGAGTGCCAATCTAAACTTGGTTTATCCAAAAATAATTTCAATAATTCAATTTTGTCATCACTTCTATCTATTTGAAATCTAGAACACTCTTTTTCAAAGCTTTCCATCCACTGTTCAGAATTAGTATTATTGCTCGAAAATTTTCCTATCAAAAGTTTTTCTGATATTTGTTTTAAGTTTTTCTCTTCATTCTTATTTTGTGTTGTTTCTATCAGCTTTTCTAATATCTCTTTCAGATTATGATCTTGTGTTTGGTTTGTATTCCCTGCATTTATTTCCTCTAAATATTGATCCCCAAATTGTAAATTTCCATCTTCATCTATGTATGTCTCCTGTAATTCTTTTGTCATTGTTATCCACACTTTCCTTATATGATTTCTTTCCTTTAACGAATGAGCTAGTTTCGTGAAATTGTTAGTTTTTCTCAGTTCTACATGATCTCCCATATATCTTAATTCTTCTGGCAATACATATCTTTTTCCATCCTTTGTACAAATTGAGGTTATGGCAATAACATTGGTTTTAGCATCTTTTGGTGAGGCCACTACCATAAATTCAAACTGTAGTTTCGACATCATAAACAAAATTGCTGTTTTATAAGGATGTCAAACCTTTATTGATAACAATAAAACAGTTTTGTTTCTCTCTGTAATACGAAAGCTTTATTAGCTATTATTCACACTATTTACATTAGTTTCAAAGTTACCTGTAATACGAAAGAAACAGCAATTAAAGTTTATTATTATCTATCTTTTGATTCACTTGATTAACGAATTATTTTTGATTCACTGCTTTGACGTATTATTCTGGAAACTTCAAAATCTGCTAGCCATCTTATTTAAATGAAGACGGTACTTTCTTTACACACATATATATCATAGATTGTATAAGCCTAAATTCAATTCACCAACGGTTCCAGAAGGAACAAATCTATATTCCGTAGATAATATGATCGATGGATTAAAGTCCAATCAAGAATGTTTCCTCAAAGAAGCAATCGACCTACTGAGCGAGCCTTCTATCGGAATCCATAGAAAAGGATGATTCGACAAAATATATCCAAGCAGTGCCTTTCAGTCATAAAGACCGATGAGGTATTAGTGCTCAACGGAAATGAAGGACAAAAACATGAAATATCGAAGACTCAATGCATCAACTTTTGTGTATGTCGAAATTGTATATTTGGAGTAGTTTTGGGAGAGCACAGATGGTCATGAAATATTGGTGCTACTTAAACTACGGCCAGAATCAAGTATGGACGTACTTGCACTACATTAATCATCCTACTACATTCTCAAAGACTCAGTTTTTAGTGCAATTTGGGGTGACTTGTCAACTTCAACTCAATTTAATTTTCAGAAGCAGGTTAAATTCAGGAGAGATATGAACTGGTATACCCTTCGTCTCACCAATATTATGTGTATCTGATGAATATATGGTGTTTTATGATCCAACAAAAAGATAGTAAGCGTACTTGATGGTACAGATCCTGTTTATGGCAAGATAAAAAGCTAGCCCCATATGAAAGCTTTCGAACCCGTGAAACAATAAAATAAATTTCATGTGCCGACCTTACAGCTCAGACTGTCAGTACAACTGTTATTCCCACCAAGATATGCCAACCGATTACCACTCGTTCACTTGTAAAGAGTGGGTAGGTAATTTTCTTCCTCAGGATCAGGGCCCCGTTGTTTGTTTCCTTATTTAAGAATCGCAGTTGTTGTAGAGAACCTAGTTTATTACCATCTTGCACCTACAGTCGAAGAAGTTGTTACTGGTGGTACTTGAAACTTGTTTATGAGACTATCGAAGCAAGATCAAATAGTAGGAACGAAAACATCAGGGTTGACACACAAAGATGAGAATTTGTAGAGGATAAGAAAATTTGAGAGTTTGAGTTGCCTTAGACTAACCCAAAGTGGAAAGGATTTGATTTCTTCAAGGTATTAAAAATTCGAATGAGGTATTCAATAAACGCTCCATAATATATACTACACAAATTGAGGCTCTTGGAAGTGAATAAGTGAATTGGTGCGAGGTCTGCTTCCATTGCAGGTCTTTAAGGTCTTTTGGACGATGTTCGAAAACCTCAACTTCGAGGTTACCCCTCAAAACAAAATCACAGGGGCTCAAATGAGGACATCACGGGGGCCATTGAAGCGTGGGCAGAAAGGCACTCTGAGGAGCAGTCAAAGAATTATGTTTCAAAATGGAAACCACGACAGCAGAAACATCTCGACCACTTTACGTAGAGACTAAAAACTAAACTTCCAATATTTCCAAAAATACAGATTAGATAGAATTAAAATCTAGTAACTTATCGAAAAAAAATCCAGAAAAGCACTGCCGTGAAGCCAACAGCTTTTGCGAGCATGTTTAAATTCGTTGCCGAAGCGGTCATCTACGTTGAACATGCGCGCAAAAGATGCTGCCTTCACGGCAGTGCTTTTCTAGATTTTTTATAGTTGTTTGAGATATTGGGAGTGGAAGCCCAGAAAAAAACTGAAAAATTGTGCAAAATACTTCCGAAAAAAGCTCTTCGATACTTATACTTTTTTTTCAATGTTTTCAAGTTCTCTACGTCTTATAAGTTTTACACATATAAAGTAGTTTTTTGCTCTATCCTAGAGAAGATGATAGTCTCATGGTGATATCGTGAATACCTGTTTTATATAGGTATACTATCTGGAATGTTCTCACGGTAAATCTGTATGGATTTGAACATTGTATGTTCGAATTGAAATGCCAACAAGAAACTATTTTACAGTATTAATACGACAAGGTTCGGGCCAGGACAATCTCAAATGGCTTGTTCAACACATGTAACCTACAGATACTGACATAGGCGCATAGCCCTGTTCAATAATCCAGCTGATTAGTAAATGGCATAGTGTTGTCCCTACTTTGCCAACTAGCCGTGTCTTGTCCTCTGGGTGCACAATTTGCAAAACAACATCCCATTTGTCTCCGGATTCTTCATCTATTTATAGCCCTCGATCGATCAGAGTTTCGAATTATACGCATTCTAACCTTCGTGTTCAGAATTGTTAAACACTCATTGGAGTGATGCTCAAATTGCGATAGGATACGGGTGAAATATTTTCCTGCAAAGAAAATTGATCAATTTACCAAAGAGGCAGCTGATGGCCGTTGACTGCAAGTAAACAACCATATGGAGAGCAACCATCTATGAAAGGATATTTAGTGAGGATTCTGCTGTATGTTGGGGTTTTCTTCCTAGGTTTCTCAGAAGAATTATAAAAAATTTAATGAAAATCATTATTTATAGAAATCACCCTCACGGAATGTGGGATGCAAATTATCTGTCAAGGGCAGCTTCTTGAAAAGATGTCAAATGAATAATATCAGAGGGAATGCAACTGTAACATTCCAGAGTTTATATTCGACTTCTTCATCGTACCATGAAGCCAAAATTTGCAAAATTGTTTTCTTGCAATATATTGGTATTGCTGGAGGAAATAATTTCATAGTTCTATAGAAATCTTAAATTCACTTAAAAAAAGTAAAAGAATTGAGAATTTTCATATAAAGTGAATCTGCGCTGCTGTGTTTTTCGGTAATGCAAACTAGATAAAAATTCTTGAAATACGAATACATTGCAAGGAAATAATTTCGCTTTATTGTCTGGTGAAACAGTCAGACATAGAATCTGATACGTTACAGTTCAAGTCGTTGATTATTTTCTCGGACACGGTCGGCCGTTAGGCTTACCGTAAACACAATAACTTCCGAAAGAAATAACTTAAAAACTCGATATTTGTAGAGAAGGTTTGGGACTTAATTACGAAGGTCTAATTCGTGAATAGGTAAAACCCACCCAAGGATTCCGCAGGTATACCCATTCAAAATTTTATTTTCCCAATATTTCCAAAAATACAGATCAGATCGAATTGAAATCCAGTACTTCGGAAAATGACCGTTCAAAGGTTCATACAGAATTCAATGAGGGTAATTTGATAAGAAGATCATAGAATATTGAATTTTTTTTCAAATTGTTCTAAGGATACGATCATCACGAAATTTTGCACAAAAATTGTCTTTCAGCATCTTCAAACCAGCTGCCAAGTTTCATCATCATTGAGTATTTATTGAGTTTTACCGAAAAAAACAACGATATCGAGGAGAAAACCACGGATTTTACATATTTTTTCTCAATAACTCCGAAAATTATGATAGTAGCAAACTGAAATATGGTACACTGCTGTGAAATATGGTCAAAGTCTTAGAGGAACTTTTTCTTTAGTATGATAAACGGTTTCCGAAAAAAAATTACTGGCAGTATGACAAAATTTCGATTAAATTTGCGCGTCGCTTTACTCCACCCAACTGCCAAGTTTAAATCGAATCGCTTCAGCAGTTTCTGAAATAAAAAATAACTCCAAAATTTCTATAACTCAGGAACCATTCGACCGATTTCACCCATTAATTAATTTCAAACTTTTTGCGCACAAGCATTTCACAACGAATTACCAACTCTCTCATACATCAGATCAGTTTTTCTGAGTTACTGAGGAAAAAGCAACGATACTGAAAAAATAACAGAGTTGAATCCCATATTATTATCCCGAAAATTAATATCCGATCGGGCTTGATTTCAGTTCAATGTGGTTAAATGTGCACTCGAAGGTTCATGCCGAAATTCAACGGAATCCAAAAAGTATTTCCTCAAGAAAAATTTGAATTTTCGGAAACATTTTTTTTTCATCTTCCAACAATAAGATCCTCTCTAACAGTTGTATTAAGTTGAGCTTTGAAATTTACAAACTGATCTTATCAGTACTTGAGATATTTATCAAATCCGGTTTCAAAATTTTATTTGTAAATTTTCATTTCCGAAGCTGTTGATGTCAGTGGATGTTGCCCAAAATTGCCATCTCAAGAGAACTTCACCAGGACTATATCACTTCCCTTATCGCCTGATGTAATCGTAAGTTCGACAGAAACACTTTTCCAAAACTGCTTAAATCGCGAATTTCCAAATGAACACTATTATTCACGCCTGTGCACGACCAAAAATCGATCGCTCGATCTACAGTGCGCGTCAGAATTACGGAACAAATTAATTTTCTAAGAAGAAAAATATTTGGCAACATAATCCTGAAACAGGTCAATTTTTGTTTCACTTTTACCAAATTTATATGCACTTTTGAAGGATTTTGTTGCACCCTGTGCCATCCCCTCTAAATTTTTTGAATAGGGAAAGTGGGTCATGTGCATGGTACTTTATTGGCAAGGTCTTTGTATCTTGTTTACAGGCGTGCAGAAATTTTCAAGAAAAAATTTTTTTTTGAAAAATCAGTTAGTTCAAAGAGGTTTTCAGTATGTACACTTTGTCATGACTCATTTACTTTGAAACGATGGTACCTGATGGAATTTTTCACCGAATGAAACTCGACCATTACGGTTTTGTTCATGCACAACTTTCAACCCCCTCACGAGAAACATTAGAATGTGTGAAACACTGCGCTTCAGTTATGATCTTAAGTAGGTATGTTATTACTGGTAATAGTACTATTCTAGAAACGTACTAATAACATACCTACTGAAGATCATAACTGAAGCGCAGTGTTTCACACATTCTAATTTTTCACGTGAGGGGGTTGAAAGGGGTTGAAAGTTGAGCATGAACAAAACTGTAATGGTCGACTTTCATCCGGTGACAAATTTCATCAGGTGCCATCGTCCCAAAGTAAATGAGCCATGGTAAAGTGCCCATACTGAAAACCTCTTTGAACTAACTAATTCTTCAAAAAAAAAATTCTTTTCTTGAAAATTTCTGCACGCCTGTAAAGAAGATACAAATACCTTGCCAAAAAAGTACCACAAGACCCACTTTCCCTATTCAAAAAATTTAGAGGGTTGATAGGGATGACACAGGGTGCAACAAAAATCCTTCAAAAAGGCATAAAAATTTGATAAAAGTGAAACAAAAATTGACCTCTTTCAGGATGTTGTTGCCAAATATTTTTTACTTCTGAGATAATGAATTTGTTCCATAATTTTGACGCGCACTGTATGATGCATCATACGTCATGTTCGTCAGAATGAAAGAATTAAACTCCAAACAAACACTCCATTCTCGAGCGCACGGTTAGAAACGCTGTCAAGAGCATTGTTGCCCAACAAGCATTCAATGATTAATATAATAATCCGTAATGAAGTTATACAGACACGTAGCAGTGCTGATTTATGACAAAACACATTTTATTTCGTTAAAACCCTGGGCGTGTTTGTATGCAAGAGGTCTCTTGTTAATCCTTGATGCCTGGAGATGTACAATGGGCAACATTCACGTTTTCGTGGGCAGACTTGGTATATAATATTCATAATTAAATTTTATATGTCATGTTTGGTTGAATAATATGGTTCGAAGCACGCTACTAACTAACCTCTACGAGTTCTGAATGGTAGAGGTATTTTCATGGGCGAGGAGGAAGGACTAATTGTTACTGGAGGTTGTGGTGTCGTTTATTCATGACAGTGTGGACTAATAACAGGTCTATTGAGGACTTAATCAAGAAATTTTTATATGTATCCGGTGATGATCATGACTCTTTGATTTCACTCTCTTATATTTAGTTCCCATTGTTCAATTGAATGGGGTTAAGAAATCTTTTTTTTTATGATGAGTTTTGACTTTTATATTTTCCCAAGTTTATACAGGTTTTTCACTTGATACAGGAAACAATTCGCTGCAACCCTATATAACCCTTAAAACTCGAATAATGAAGATGGGTCGTGCGAAATGATATTGAAAAGGTCTTTTTGTTTCGAATATACAGTGCGCGTCAAAATTATGGAACAAATTCATTTTTTCAGAAGAAAAATATTTGGAAACAAAATCCTGAAACAGGTCAATTTTTGTTTCACTTTCACCAAATTTATATGCATTTTTGAAGGATTTTTATTGCACCCTGTTCCATCCCCATCAACCCTCTGAATTTTGTAAATAGGGAAAGTAGGTCATGTGGTACTTTTTTGGCACAGTCTTTGTATCTTCTTTACAGGCGTGCAGAAATTTTCAAGAAAAAAAAATTTTTTTTTTCGAAAAATTAGTAAGTTCAAAGAGGTTTTCAGTATGTGCACTTTGTCATGGCTCATTTACTTTGAGACGATGGTACCTGATGAAATTTGTCACCGAATGAAAGTCGACCATTACAGTTTTGTTCATGCACAACTTTCAACCCTCTCCAATTTTTTTCTCTATTAAAGGGTTCGTAGGGGTTGAAAATTGTGCATGAACAAAACTGTAATGGTCGACTTTCATTCGATGACAAATTTCATCAGGTACCATCGTTCCAAAGTAAATGAGCCATGACAAAGTGCACATACTGAAAACCTTTTTGGTGTAACGAATTTTTCAAAAAAAAAAATATTTTTCTTGAAAATTTCTGCACGCCTGTGAAGAAGGTACAAAGGCCATTCGAAAAAAGTACCACATGACCCACTTTCCCTACTCAAAAAATTTAGAGGGTTGATGGGGATGCCACAGGGTGCAACAAAAATCCTTCAAAAATGCATAAGAATTTGGTAAAAGTGAAACAAAATTGACGGTTTCAGGATTTTGTTGCCGACTATTTTCTTCTGAGAAAATGAATTTGTTCCATTATTTTGACGCGCACTGTAGTGTACTATTCGACCATCAACATGTCATATCGCTCAATTTAGATGCAGCAAGATGATTATCAATCTCAAAGAGTACAGGAAAATTCATCAGGGAAAATGAGACAAGTTTCCGGAATATGTAGTTTAATCTAACAAATGCTCAAATTTCCAAATTGGCCAAGGTATAAATTTTACTCAAACTTCCGCCTCTCATTCTGGATCATTTCGTGGGTAATAATGAATTTTCAACTTTAAGTGGTCCCACAAAATAAATCTAGATGGGATAGATCTGGAGATCTTTCCATAGGAACCTCCGGCTGATTCACTGGTTCGGGAATTTCATATTGAAAAATGGCCAACAGCAGCTCAATCTTGCAATAAAACGGACTTCTGGGAGTAGCTCTAGTGAATTGTCGACGAATTTAGGCGAATTACCCCCCAAATTCTCCAGAATGTGAGGCCGTCGTTATTCAAATTCATAACGTTGGAAGTTGGTGGGATTCAATTCGAGCATTTGTTAGATCAAACCATTCAAGTCATCTCTTTTTGAACACATTTTCGGCTCCTGCATTGTCTCTCGAAAATTGGTGATCATCTTTGTCGAATAGTACGTAAACAAATGAGCAAATCTAAAAAAAAATTAGATCAGTAGACTCTTCACTTGTTTTCGTGATTTTTGATATTTTTTGAGGCAGCGCAATCCAATGTTGAGTTTGAAGAATCTTTTTTCAAAGTTAAATACTTTGAAGCTCGAAAATATTTCGTTTCAAAGGAATGAATAGAAAAGTAGGTGGCGCTCACTTGATATAGAAATGAAAATATGTAGGTTCTATTCTAATTTTTTATTTGAGCATTAAATTTTCTTTAAATCACTCGAGATGAACCCTATCTGCTTTATTTTCCGATTTTGTAATCTCATGGGTGCGAAAGACCAAAATATTCGATTTTAATTAGTGTCGTCGTACCTTGTCCTCTTAGTCATGAATATTTACTTATCGGACGAAACTTTAATGCTTACAGTATGAATCATGATGAACGTTAAATTTCACTATGAAGCCACTGTTCGCCCGAAATTTGGATCAAAGATATTATCTACATTCGACCAAAATAGAAACAATTAAAAAATAAAAACTAGTCTGGGTGTGAAAACAGGAATTCTTTCAACTTGCTCATCAACATTGAAGCAATTACCTACAGTAATTATCGATAAAAATGTATTTATAACATGTATACTAATTGAAAGGTCCCCGAAATCGACCTTCACAAACCTGTCGCAAAAAAATATGAACGTGTCACTATATTTTTCGGATAATTCGTGCAAATGAACAAACTGTTGGTATGCTGTATTTTACGGTAAGGACAATGTTAATTAGAAAGATAATAATGGAGCCACTTGATGCAAAATAGCTATGAAACTAGGAAAATGTATTCATTCATTAGGTACGATACCTATTGAAATTAAAATGCTCTAGTTATTACTGATAATTTCAGGTCTATAACGAGATGAAAGCATGATTATTCTATGTTCTGCATTGTTCACGTCCATGTTCAAATAACCAAGTAATATTCACAGGGAGTTGGACAGAAATTGAACAAATCAATTATCATTTTGCCAACGTTTCGGAACAATTCGTTCCTTTTTCAAGACTCATCATAAATATAAACAATTATTTAACATAAATTCCGAAACGTTGGCAAAATCATAATTGATTTGTTTGAATTCCATCCAACTCCCTGTGAGTATTACTCGATTATTTTATGTTTTCCCTAATTTCCTTGGTAGAAATACAACAATAGAGAAATGGTGGTCTGTCATTCTCTTTGAAAAATCTTTTTTTGGTCATTGAGATAATCCTCTATCGAAGAGCTACCAGGAGTCTCAATAACCCTCCCAATGCATATTTAAAAACAATTTTTTTCCAATTACTGATTTTTTAGTTTTTGGGACTCCATTTCTAATAATACCAAATGAATGCAAATATGTGTAGAAACGCAAGCAGAATTACTTCTTAGAAAGCGAAAACAAAATTTTTTTGGATTTTTCTTCCAAACCGGCTCCACAAATTGTCAGTATATTCGTTGCTTTTATTCAGAATTCACAGTGTTTACAAGAACGACCGGATTGAGTTCAACCACAAAACTTTCCATAGTGAGATTATACAAGGCGTCTCAAAAGAAATTTTCTATTTGTTCAGCTTACTGTGTGAACGCAAGGCATCTGAGGGCCGCGAGGGTTATGTTAATCGGTCTCCTGGCTCTTAGGAATTTTGTTGATATGGACCACGGTGCACGAATTTTAAAAGCGGTAATTTTGAGACTATTGCGCGAAGAAATTTTTGATATGTTCGAGGTTTACGTCACTCAAATGATGCACCAAGCATTTCTCTCATTCGGAATCGGGTGAAGAAGTTTGAGGAGACCGGTTCAACACTAGGTTAACCAAAATCCGGACGACCAAGGTCATCGATAACGGAAGAGAACGTGGAACGGACTAACCAGGTTGTTCGTGATGATCCCAACCTCTCCAGTCGGAAGCGTGCAAGTGCTTTGCACAAAGATCTAAAGCTGCACCGCTATAAAATGGTGCAGGAACTTAAACCCCAGGATGCCATTCAGAGGATAAATTTCTTAAAGCAAGCAATTGAGCGCTTAAAACATTTAACATCTTATTCTCCGATGAATCTCATTTTCATCTTAATGGGTACTTAAACAAGCAGAACTGTCGCTATTGGAGTGCAAGAAATCTCAAATGTAAGCATCAGAAACCCTTCATTCGCCAAAAGTGAACGTATGGGCTGCAATGTCATCGCGAGGAATTATAGATCCATACTTTGTTTGAAGATGAAAGGGGTCGTGCTCTAACAGTGAATTCAGAGCGTTATGTTAGGATGTTGGATGGATTTTGGTTGCCTGAACGGCAAAACTTTCTTGGCTATAATCAAAGAACATGGTTCCAGCAGGATGGAGCAACGTCACACACGTCCAATAGGTCACTGCCACGAGTTCGTGAAATTTTTCTAGGCAAATTAATATCGAGAAGGGGTGACCAAAAATTGGCCTACACGCAGTCCTCATTCGACTCCTATGGACTCTTTCCTGTGGGGTTTCTTCAAATCTGAAGTCTACATTAATAAACCAACTTCCCTTGACCAGTTAAAACAAAATCTTCGCCACGAAATGGAAGCCATAACGGAGCCTACCTGCCAATCCGTCATCAGAAATTTTAATGTTAGATTGAATGAATGTCGCTAACGCTAGGGTAAACATTTAAAAGACATTATTTTCAAGAAATTAATTCCCAAAGAGTGTATTTCAATAATTAATAAATATTTTTTCGATGAACGGCTTATTTTAATTTTCATCGGTTTTTGAAATTAAAATTCATTTTGAGACACCTTGTATATTTTCAGAGTATTTCCTCAATTCTCAACCTGGATTATTCACTTATGGTTATCATCATATCCTCAAAAATACAATTTCAACTGCTATACTTCCCCATTTAACTTAATTAGCAGCCCTTTTCAGCTCCCAAAGAACCAATTTCACGGTCGGCCGTCTTTGTTGATTCAATTTTTTCGTGGCCACACTGGATTATTATATATGCCTATTTACACGTTATTCGAAGCCGAACAAAAGGCCGATACTGACCGGCAACGCTGGGGTCGTAAATCAATGTAAACGAGGCCTATAATTGTTTTGGTAAACATGTCAGCGAAACAATAATCGTATACGGTATTGTTTGAATGTTTTCGTTTATAGCATGATTAACTGTCTGCTAGCCTTGATCTTTACGCGGTGTCACACTGCTGAGGTGTTGGGAGAATCAAGAATTTTGTCGCAAAACAGAATTGAGGGGAATATGTCTGCTCTTGTTTCAATCCATAGAAAGAGAAATCATCCACCCAGGTATAAGGCCCGCCAAACGCTGCCCGACTTTCAGTTGAAAGAAATTTTGTGATATTTAATCACACACTGATAACATTCAATTTGCTTCGGGTGAACGATTCGCAATAACTTTACTGTACTATCAACTCTTCGTATACCAGAACTAAAGATTATTTCGATGCATTGGATCCAAAATGATTTTCATTTAAATTCCATGAATATAGAGGTTTTCAAATTCAATCCCTGGAATAAACGAATGGCGACGTAAAACCTTCGTTCGAGACCACTAAGAATTTTCCATTGATCGTTAAACGCCATGCATGGAAAATTTATCGGAAAAGCCACGCGGAACAGTCCCGAATCACTTGTCAAATGGGAAATTTTACGATACACTTTAACTGCCGATCGAAAATGCAAACAATAATGCAACTTCGATATAATACACGATTTTAATATCAATAAAACTTGTTCACAATATTGCCTATAGAGTTTCGATATCAAAACCAGTGAAATAAAACTCGAAAATAGTTTAATCCCGAATTTTATCGATATAAATTCATAATTAACAGGCGTAAATGGAACTGAATAATAAAATGAGTTGAATTAAATCGAAAATATCAATTTCGAGTTTGGCCGTTGATGGAAAATTAACATGTTTCATTTCTGTGACATGCCAACGTCCATTTCGGTTTGTTCTGATGAACTAGTAATGAAACTGGGGATTAAAATAATTCCATATAATTTTCAGTAGACTGAAAGCTTTGGATATCAGTTGAATTACAGAATTAAACGATAGAAATTCGAAACAAGTTATCAATTGAGGGTATTTATTCAACTATGGCGAAAATCGAATATTAGAATTTGTTGTGGAGAGTTTTGAGCGGTACAAACTTTGTTCTTTTTGATACGTTCTGAGGTGTACGTGACGTATAACAAATTATGTGATATGTCTTTAGTTTCAATCATAGATTCCTCATCAAATAAAACACTTTTATCGTTCACTATTTTTACTGTTAGGATTTCTGAAAGGGATCAATCTTTCTTTTGATATGGTTATTCTGAGTGAAGAGTGAAATGAAGCTTGGTGTGAAGTTTTTTATAACCATGACACATGTTATGATTTCTCCTGAAATAATCGTTTCTGGGATGAATGTTACGGAATCTTATAAAATTCGAGAAATGAACTTATTGTTGTAGATCCACCCCTGCGAGCTAATTAAAGCCTTCAACAAAACTCCACTCGCGTTCATCTGGACCACAGAATACATAGTTATTTATCTATTTTTTGACCCGAGCATAGATATCGACACTATATATGCCTTCATGGCTATGGACATCGACCATAGAATTCATAGATTTCAATTAATGTGTTCACGCTGATTTCATATACCTAGTTCCTTTAAAAATTTGAGTAAATATAATATAGTCATGGAGTTTTCAATGTGATAATGACCGAGAATGAAATGTACCTAATCTTATGGTGGAAATAATTGGATATTCCATTAATATCAAATAGAAGATCAGTGTTTCACAGGACAAATGTAGTGCAATATTTTCGTCACAATAAAATCGTTCAAAGCACAAAACCATAAGAATTGAATGAGTAAATGAGATGTTTTCTCCTTTGTTGATGTCCGCTACCATGAAAGGAATTACTAGAAAAATGTTATTATATTCCTTTTTTCGGCAGGAGATCGTTCGCTTCACTTTGCACATATGCAGTTTTAAATTTGAATGTAACTTCAAAATCTCAAAATGAGACGGAAATATCCGGGAAAGCTTCATTGAAGAGTATTGCTGCCTCAAAGATGGTAAATTTTATTCCTGAGAGGAGCAGAGAACAAATGAAATTGTGCATAGGTATTTTACGAATGGAGAAAAACCTTATGTTGAATTTTCACTCATCTCCTATAGTTGAGAAGGGATGAAATCAGTAACCCTTATTTTCAAATATCAAATATCTGGGAATCACTCTAGATAGTAAGCTTCTGTGGAATGAGCATGTTAAAATTACTGCTAGTAAAGCGATAAGGGCTTTAATGGTGTGCAAAAGACTATCCGGCAAAACTTGGGGGTGTAACCCTAAAATACTGAGATGGATGTACATCATGATTGTAAGACCGATAATAACATACGGGGCAGTAGTTTGGTTTGCTAAAGCAGGGCAGACAAGCACGAGGAAAATACTCGACAAGGTACAAAGGCTTGCCTGTGTTTGCATCACTGGGGCTATGTAGATCTCAGTCCTCTACATCTAGTGATCAGAAGGGTAGCCCATGAAGCTATCCTTAGAATCTCTAGGGAAGGTACAGGGAATGAGAGAATCAAAAGTCAGAGAGCCTGGTCCTCCCTGAACAAGTACATCTCATTAGCGAACCTAACTAGCGATGTTATGATTAAAAAAGTAAGCATCGAGAAGACTTTGACTCAATGCTATGTAAAAGGGAAGAATGGGAAAAGGAATACACTACCCAAAAACTCAAAGCAAATACCGTTAAATGGTATACAGATGGTTCTAAAACCACGACGGGGGCCGGCGCTGGAGTATACGGGCCTAGAACTAAATGTACACTATCGCTAGGCTCCTACTCGAGTGTTTTTCAGGCAGAAATACTTGCTATCGAGATGCATAGACATAAACCTGGAAAGAAACTATCAAGGGTGTGACATAGTGATCCATTCTGATAGTCAGGCTGCTATTAAAGCACTGAACTGCCATGTCATCGACTCAAAGCTGATATGGGAGTGCCGAAGGAAACTCAATGAAGTAGGCAAGAATAACAAGGTCTCCTTAGTCTGGGTTCCTGGGCACTCAGGAGTCAAAGGAAATGAAGAGGCAAACACTCTAGCCAGAAAGGGAGCACAAACGCTACCTACTGGCCCAGAACCTTTCTGTGGTATAGGCAAATGTACCTATAAGTAAGAGTTTTTGGAGAAAGAAGGAAATGAAAGAGGGGCACTGTGGAGGAATTCTCCAGGAATGGAACACTCTAAAAAGTTCCTTCGGAACTTTGAAATTGCTAGATCCAAAAATCATCTGGATCTCAGTAAGAATAAGTTACGCCTCCTCACTGGTTTCCTCACAGGACACTGTCGCCTAAGGAAGCACATGATGAGAATGGGCTTATCAGAAACTGACGAGTGCAGATTTTGTGGGGAGGAGGAGGAAACCCCTGTTCACCTGATCACAGAATGCCTCGCCATTGTGAGCCTGCGCAAAAGATACCTTGGACAGGAGCATTATAGGAGGAATGAGAACTTAGCCTCCTTGAAGCCCTCACAGATATTAGAATTCATCAGAGCTCTTGAGCTGGAGGGCGAGCTGTAGGTTGCGAAAACAGCTCT
Source organism: Myrrha octodecimguttata (assembly GCA_958510865.1). NCBI lineage: Eukaryota > Metazoa > Arthropoda > Insecta > Coleoptera > Coccinellidae > Myrrha > Myrrha octodecimguttata. The sequence continues at coordinate 36,277,365 of OY294056.1, forward strand.
GACAAGGGGGCACAATAGACCTTAAGGTCGCAGTGGAACGTAACCCCTTACCAACTATCAACTATCAACTAACCCTTATTTCATTTTCCACCATTACTTTTCCCAGGGTTTCGATATTGTCATTAAAACATATGAGTTTTTGTCGTACAATGATGGTATTTTCATGAAAAATAAAACAGTTTTATCTACGTTCAAACAATATTAATACACAGTATTGCAGTTTTCCGTCTCATCTTGAAGTTCTGAACCTACATCGAAATGTATTCCTACTAAACCAGTTACCCTTGGAATAAAATTTTTTGGTCAAAACTATTTTTACTCTATTCTTTCGTACATCCTTATACGAGTCCAGATGTAAGAACCGAACACTAGATGTGATCTGTGATTGCACAAATCTCTTTGATATTCTTGACATAGATCGGAATTCGGGCAGTGATGAATTGAATAAATTAAAAAATCTGGACCATGCTTAATGCTAATTTCTGAAGCCGCGTACAGATGTACGAACCCAACATTTCATTCATTTCATGATCACATGATATCCTGCGATCTGTATCTAGAAACCGCTCGTTCTGCTCCGATGGGAGTAGGTTTTCCGACGAATATCGAAGAGATTCCGCCATCATAAATCGCATTGAATTATCGGTTCGTAAATGTGGACGCGGCTTTAATTAATAACTTCTAACGAACGCGAAGCGAATGGAGCTTAAACAAGTTATTCCCCCAAAATCAATCGACTTACCGGTGACGTGTAAAAGGGTGCCTGGTCAGCTCCAAGGGCGGGAAAATATGCGGCCATTCCCTCGGGATAGGGTGCACTATACATCGAGAGGGCTGGGAGACCCGGCACGCCGGCGCTGGCAAGTCTTTGGTAACCTAAGAGTTCATATTGACACGAACAAACACTTTGACCGGTTATGGGATCCGTGAACAGTGGCCTTCCGGTGTCGCAACACCTTTGGGCTGAAGATGGTGGTGTTCCTGCTGGAGCCGAAGAAGTGACTGCCATGCTGGAGGAAGGTGACGAAGACTGGCTTGGACCAGAGGCAACTGTACTCTGGAAAGAAAAGTAAACTTATTCTACTGCTGGGTTGGTTGAACTGTAAAATGTTACAAACAAAATGTGATTGATATTTTTTGAATTCTCATTATCCTATATGTTCATTATTCTTCCTGTGTAATTTCCCCGAATTGATGGCTATTTATTAGCGAGATTTCCTTCGAATCACTGGCATTATTTTAAGGAAAGGAGCAAATATGTTATTGTCGAATTTTGTGTCGAATAACGTCTTGAACGAAAAGGCCCGATTACTTATCAAATTCAGTTCTGTCCGGTCGGCCCCCCGTATATTGCAGCCCAAACATCTCGGTTAATTCGTTTATAGGAAAAATCCACCCAACATTTGAAATTTTGAGGTTATTTCCTGAATAACCCAAGAGATGTGCACACCACTAGATTTGAACTTAATTATCAGTTATAAAATACCATGGCGAAATACTAAGCAATTAAATTTGTGAAAAAATTCTGATGACCTTCGACCCTTCGGGCCTAGATACCTATACGAAATTAATATTTTGAATGGAGCAATTTTTGGGTGTATTTTACCCATTTGTAAATTCGGAATTCTCCTGCCTAATAGTTAATTTTTTCAGAACTTCTGAAAAGAATTCCATAAAATTCACATAGTTGTAGAGCATCGTACAGCTTGATTACGAAAGTAAAATTAATTAATTCATGAATGGTTCAAATCCGTTCTATAATTAAATAAATCTGATTCTCACGGAATTTCTCATGAACCTCATGTCGTAATTTTTAGACCAAGTTTGTTTTTAATTGGTGAGATAAAATTCCGTATGGGTGTTCCTGCGGAATCAGTGAGCAAATTACATTTTACTCATTTCAAGATGCCACATCATTTTCATCAGAATGATATATTTATCGCCCACGCCACGTACAATTTACAATGTGGCATATTTCAGATAAAAGCATACTTCACATGACAAGAAACGTCTAATCAGATTGTTTATATAGAACCTAAAGCGATTGGACCAAAGTGGTACTAGAAATATAAATGATTGATTTATTATATTTAGTGCTTCAGAATGAATGATTTTGCTGATTGGTGGGAACATTCCTTCAATAGTAACAAATTTCAAATGCATAAATAACTACTCTCACTACTATCATTAAATTACGATGGAAAATTCTTGTGTGAATATTTTAAGGCGACATCAAATTTAAATTGTAGAAAAACTTCCTCCTGAACCTTCCTCTAGATCCGAAAATATTACTTTTAGAATGGAATTTTTTGATATCAAGAAAAACCTGCCATGGAACAGAAGAAAAATGGCAAAGCTAAAAGACGCTATCAAATAAATATAACTATAACATTCAAAAACTAGCTACAACACGTTCCAAAACAAACCTATACTCCATTCACTTTTATAAACTATCCTGGTTGGCTATGATTTAGGTCAATCAAGTTTTTCTACTTAAAACTGACGCAGGTTGGCACTCGAGAGATATAGGCATGGTCGAAAAAATTCGCAGAACAGTTGCCAAATGCCAATGCCAATTTCTACTCTCAATCTCAACTTTATCATCAAGCTTGGGAACTAAAAATGCCGAAGGTAGTTTTGAAGATGCAGCACAAAATATCAGGAAGTGCTATGTAGAATTGACTTCTGCTTTTTCTGATAGTAACCCTGATAATTTGTAATCAATAATTTATCACAAGCTATCAAACATGTTCAACGTATGTGAGCGAAAACCCAGTGTATCGTTTACATAGATTCCCAAAAACTTTTCAAATTGAGTTAGTTCTTTCAAGGTGACAAGGTTTTTTAGTACCTACTACACATTTTCATACTGGAGTATTTTAAACTGTGCAACGAGGTAATTTAATGTCTTCTATATACTTATTTCTTGAGAATTTCGAAAAGTAAGGAATTCCATAGGTTTGTTTGTTCTTTTAGAAGTTTTACTGCAGGGATATTCGAGTACTTTTATTTTTTTTCGAATGAACTATCACAAAGTAACGGACAACTCTATCCATTATTTTTCGGTGAAATTTCAACACCCGATTCTTAATTTCCGTACAAGAAAATAGTATAACCATGTATATATACGTGAGATATTCCTAGTGTTAACAGAGAAAAAAGTTTCTTTGGCAGATCTTTGGTATAATTGAGTTCACATACTATTTTCTCGAATTATTTTTTTTCCCGAAGTAAACTCACATTTTGTAAAATACGTAATTACTACGACCTCTATATAGGGAGGACAACGTTGTGTAGTTATCTGACAGGAAAATGACTTTACTCTAACATTTTCAAAATACACACGGTGAAATGTGTCAGAATGTCACTGCCAATCGGGATAGATTATAAAAGTGAATGGAGTATATACATATATTCGTAACATTGAAACTCAAAATAATTTCTTCATGTTACCCAAAACTTGTACTTATTTTTCGATATTCAATACCAAAGCTGTTTAACCCTTGACTCTTCAATTCTGAATATGGATATTACACATGGTCACAGAGAGTGTTTATTCCTTTTGTCGATAGATGAAAAAATTAGTTTACCATCCATCATTTCCTGTCAACAATTATGTAAATTATCGGACCTACAACCATGAAAACCGCAAACAAAGGATGAAATTAGATATTAATATTTCATAGTGAACTCTGTCGTGCACCTATTGTTCTTCAAATTCCATTGTAGTCTCATTCATTAACAGGTTTCAACGTATATCGAAGCAAATGCATGTTAAATATTCGTGTTGGAAGGATAATTTTCTATTGCTTTACCTTTATTCCGAGCATACAAAATGTCATTATCATTTTTGATATATTTTTTGATTGTTTGGAGGCCATTCCAAATATAGGACATTGATTAGGGGAAATAATTCAACTGCTTTGAGTTCTCATAAAAATCATGGTTATAGTTTTATTGAATCTACCAATGAATTATCAAGATTCGAAAGCCTCGTGAATTGGTTTCAAAGGTAATAGATTTCTGCTATATCTTTTTAAAGAAAATATCTTCGTAATTATAAGGCAGATTTTACACATTCACGAATTCAGCCTTAACAATTGAGGTCCAAACCTACTCAATGAAAATCGTGTTTCGAATTTGTTTCTTCACTCGGAATTATTTTTTATGATATTGCTTTATAATTTCGAGGATATAAAAATCTACCCCTTGAATTCATTTTGCACGAAACTGATCTTCTTATTCATAATAACCATCTAAAAATAAATTACAGATGCCTTCATTCGTGCTGCATAAAAAGATGCCCAGTGATTTTTCGCTAAAATTTTCCAGAAAAAAAAATTTCAAACAGATACGAAGCATGACTCGTATGGCTGCAAATTATTTTTGAACTTGTAACCGAACGTCATAGAGCAACACTATGAAAAATGTTTTGGGTGCCTTCTCACTCGCCTTAATTTTCTTCTTAGTTTAATTTTTGTTTGATATTTGGTCTTTGAGAAGAAAATTGAAGATTATTTTCTACTTTACTACCAAGCAGGGGCTTCCAAAACCTAAATTCCATATGAAAGGCCCACCCAAGGGCGTCGCCAGCCGATGGCCTAGGGGGGGGCAGGTTGATATGAATGAAAGATGGGGAAGTATAAATTGTGGGAACAGTCAAGAGTATCTTTACTGTACCAAAAATAAAACGTAAACTAAACTATTGCATTTATTAGAGAAAGTTTATTTATTGTATTCAATACATAAAAGTTAATTGAAACATAATTTTCGGGGGTTTTTCGTGAATTTTTCGACCACTTTATTACGAAAATCCTGCAAGTTTTCCTTAATAAGTGCTCTATGCACACTCATCATGGCCAGACCATTGAGGTGATCTTCCGACAGAGTGCTCCTCAACCATCGTCACTGGTATATTCTTCTTCGCTTTTCGTTATTCATCAAAACTAACAACTATTATTATAAATTTCTCAACTCTAACAGTCTATCAAATGTAATAAGTACCGTTTCACATTTTCACGTCTCTGCGCACAAGCTTTCTACAAACGTATTCGTAGCTTGTCAAAAAACATACACAATAAAAGGGTGTTAAATTTAAATCCTTCAAAAAGAGTGAAACTATTCACTGAAAAAATTTACAGTTTTTTCTTGGCATTGTTTGAAAGACACGTGTTCATGTACCTTGTAACCTTTCAGTAGTGCTGCGATATTTCTAATTAAAGATTCAAGTGTATGTGAATAGTCGATTAAAATGTCAATAATATAATTTATGAATGATTTATTTAAGATAGGTAGGTAAATACATGGTGTTTTCAAAGGTGGATATTTTCTTTTAGCAGAATTTTGTAGAACCCATTCGAAAAAACCATTTCACAAAAAATCCCCCACATGAAAGTTTCAAAGTATCGCCCTATCGCCCTCCTTTATTCAGATCACGGAGCAAAGATTCAAGGTAGGTTTATCCCAAACATACCTTAAAACATCTTATAACTGTAAGTGATCCAACCAATAATGTGAAGCTAAGACTACAAAACCGAGGTTGACTACGAACTATGCGACATTATTTTAATTTCACTGACCCATAAGTATTTTGTGTTGAAAGTTTTCTAGGGCGCTTTTTTGTGAAATGGACCCCCAACGGTCGTTACTGATTAAAATTCATTGTGTCATTATAAAAAACTGCACCTAAATCGATTTACAATGAATTCATTTCGATATCCCATATTGATTCCATATTGTACCTTTGTAGTTGATTTGCTCAGTTATTTATATTTCACAAAAAACAATTTACCTCATTCCAGGGAATCTACGAAAGTAAAACGCTAAAAACTCACCAAAAAACTTTCTGATGTCCATATTGATGAATGTGGACCTATTAACTGTCTAAACTGAGAACTTATTAATCACTAGTCATTATTCCTTATCCTTATCCTCTACGAACGGAACGAATAAGAAAAATTTGATCATATCTTATGTGTTATGCCGCGCAAAAAACAGACGATAAGGTTGTGGGGTTCATAAATAAATTGGTGAAAAATTTGAAACCAAGGCAGTATTGCCTCCACACTGGTCACCCACATCGCTTTAATATAAACAAGGCAGGCGACAGCGCTGGCAGATGTTTATTTATTTTTTGGATAATTGGAACCCCAACAAGCGAAAGCTCCACTTGTAGACGGATAAACTATGAGTAACAACATGGGTATAAATGTTATGAAATTGGAAGGGAATTAGTGAATTCATTCGAGTTTCGACATGTAGGAATTATCTCGACTGATATTTCGCAAGTCGAGAGCTTGGACCTAAGGGACATTTGGGAAAATTTGTTGGTTTCTCTAGGGGGGGGCAGCTGCCCCTACCTGCCCCCCCCCCTGGCAACGCCCTTGGGCCCACCCTATTTTTTGCGGAGAATCACCTTTTGAATTTTTTCGCATCTATTCCTTTACAATCTGTATGATATATGAAAAACCTTTCTGCACATTGAAAAACTGTGATTCGCCCTTCCAAAACCCTCCAATCCCCAAAAATGCGAACGAAGCGAACAAATTCAATTATGGCGTCTTACGCCGCGTTGCGTGCAGTAAATATCAATGTTGACGCGATAGAACGAGAACTGTATCGTTTCCAAATCCGCACATTACGTCGAAGGGGGTGGCAGGGTGGGACGTCCCTGTGGATGGCGAAAATATCGCCCCAAATACGATTCTCCCCCAGCCAACCTATCGTTAAAGCCCCGCATTATCTACCCCCGAACATCTTACCCAACTAGACGACGAGAGCACGTAAAATTATCTCAAATTACGTTAACGTGTTTTTCCAGCGAGTGCGCGGCAGATTCCGCTTTCTGTTAAGCTTGCAGAAGGGTCAGACTCGCTTGGTTCTGTCGGCACAGAACACCGTGATATTCACCGGTCTGTAATAACCGTATTATTTATTTACCCGGGGGGTTGCGCACTCAAGCGATGCCGTATTCGTTCGCCATTATTAAAAATAAATCTGCTTTCGGCTTCGTTTTGCGTTTCGCTCGCTGGGCTGGGAGCCGCTCTCTACGGCTCAAAGGAATCGACACGGATAATGCGAAAATTAATTTATTGAGGAACTCCAGTTAGGGATGTTGCGTTTCCGGTGCCATATGGGAGAAGGATCCGGTTTGTTTTGTAACTTTTTTGACCTAATTGAAATGTTGAATTTTTTTCAACAAAAACATTGGCTAGTTATGGAGAATTCGATTTATTTCAGTTTCTATCATTCTCAATGAATAGGCGACGATATTTCGACCACCCCATAACAATTTGAAAGCTTCAAATATGTGCAATGGAAAGCCGCGTACAGACACGAGAACTGAGCGGTTTTTGAGGCAGTTGCGAGGCACGTGTGAGGCATCCTCGCGTTGTTGAAATGGCTCGCGAGCCGCTCAAAACATCGGCAGCCCAATTAAACTGCCTCGAAATCGCTCAGCTCGCGTCTCTGTACGCAGCTGAACAGCGAATTCCTTAATAAACGGTAAGATCAAAGGGAGTTGAAATGTTCGATGTTATGCTGGAATTGATCCGTCTAGAGTCGTACAGATTTCAAAAGCATAAACATACAGCTCATAGTGTGGCGGCTTTCCGGATCATCTTGAGCCGCCTTCAGACGTACATACGAATCGTAAACTCAATCTGATTCGTGATTGAGGCGATCTTTTTTGATCACCGACTGATCAACCGGTTTCTTAACACAATTTAAAGGAATTAGTGCAATTATTCATCAAATCAAGTGTTCGGTTCGTACATTCATCTACGGAACCCTCAATGTGATTCATGATTATGCGAATCGCTGTGATGTGCGTCAAGATCCAATTGGAGTCGGTTTCTTGACGAATATCAAAGAGATTTGCACAGTCATAAATCTGATTGAGTGTTTGGTTCGTACATCTGAACGCGGCTTGAGGTGTGTGGAGTCGTGTAACTTTTAGGGCTTCTGTTTGAAGACAAATGTCAGAGGCTTGCGGTCCACGAAGATGGTAAAATTTCTGGCTTCTATTTTATGCCGGAAATGCTTGATGGCGAGGTAGATGAGAAGGAGTTCTCGATCATAGGCTCCATAGCCAAGCTAGCTTCTTTTTGCTCTCTTCGAATGCCTCTAAAGCCTTCGGAATCCAACTGACTTTAGCCTTCCCTTTGAGCTTTGGTACCAGAAGGCCGTTGAGGGGTGATTGAGTGTCTGATATGCTGTGTATGAAACGGCAATAAAAGTTTATCATACCTAGAAATGGGCGGAGTTCCTTGTCTGTGGTTGGTTGAGGACTCTCCAAAATGTCGGTAACTCTATCTGGTAGTGAGCGAGTGCCTTCAGCGGAAATGAGGTAGCCTAGGAATTTGACTTCAGGCTGACCGAAAACACACTTGACTGGATTCAGTCTAACAGATTATTCCAGGAATCTTGCAAAGATGATTCTTGGAGAGCTGAATATTATTGAATTTCCTCATAGCAACAAGGTTAACGATGAATGCAGATGAATCGATGAAGTGGAGTGATTTTGAGTACGGAGCGAAATATATTTAAACGATTTTTGGATTGGAATTTTGTGCTGAGTCCGCGCTTTTTTCTCTTTTCCTTCATGTGGATGAATTAGCTACAGGTGTTATAACTATGAGAAATACTTTGAAATGTATGGATTCAAGAAATCTATTTTCGAAATTTTTTTGCGAAATCTATACGGACAGAACAGGATATGTGATTCACGATTGCTCGAATCCCTATAAATACCTACAAACCCGACTCCAATCAGATAGGATCGATCAGTCTTCGAACCTCATCAAAGGGACTCCAGCAATCATATATCACATTTAATTTTGAGCCAACATATTTCAACATATTGTGATCTTCAATGTTTAACTTTCACTTTCCTTCGAATATGTAGTCAGTTGAACAACAACCGATAAATTCAATCCTTATCTCAACCAACTGAACATCTGCTTCATCTGGGGACATTAATTTCCCAGTAATTAGAAGCACTCTAGGAGACAAACACGTCCAAGATCCTATCGCTGAGATCAAACATCGATTACCTTCGAAAATAGAAATGAAAACACCTCGGACCGGTAATGTTAATTCTTCACATAACGAAGTTACAACTTTTCAAGCCTTTCCGGTGACCGTACGGGTTCGAGTTTGGACGTAAAACGTGAATATGGTCTCTTCGATTTAATTGAACATTTTTCTACCATTGCTCCGGTGTGTTTGTGTGCTTAGATAATGATCCGACTTATGCTGGTGCTAGCTAACCTTCTGGAGTTCCTTGTGGTATAAAAATAATGGATGACCTTAGTTTCTTAAGGCTCAATTTTACACAGACAAGAAGTCGACCCGAGATGTGGCACAAAAATATATATAGTTTCCACGTTTCTTCTAAGCAATTAAATTGGCCGATGTACATTGCAGCGATATACTGGAGAGACGATACGTGGAATTTCGTCCGTTAGCGAACGTCCCTCCGTAGTATCTCAGCGGGAACAAGGGGTGCGCGAAAAATTCAACATAGATACTGCTAGTTTATAAAGAAGACGTCGCAATTTCTGCTTCTTTGGGTACGTTGCACACATATCGTCCTCGCCAATGTTGTTCATGAACAAAACTGTAATGGTCGACTTCCATTCGGTGAAAAATTTCATCAGGTACCATCGTCTCTAAGTAAATGAGCTTTGACAAAGTGCACATACTGAAAACCTTTTTGAACTAACTAATTTTTCAAAAAAAATCAAATTTTTCTTGAAAATTTCTGCACGCCTGTAAAGAAGATACAAAGACCTTGCCAAAAAAGTACCACATGACCTACTTTCCCTAATCAAAAAATTTAGAGGGTTGATGGTGGCACAGGGTGTAACAAAAATCCTTCAAAAATGCATAAAAATTTGGTAAAAGTGAAACAAAAATTGACCTGTTTCAGGATTTTGTTGCCAAATATTTTTCCTCTGAAAAAATGAATTTGTTCCATAATTTTGACGCGCACTGTATACTGATCTTTTCCAGTAAGACACAAGAGGACTTATTTTCACTCTAATTGGTGGAAACAACCGATCACTTCGATATCTACGTGAAGTACCATCGAAAACAAGCAATCTATATTCGTCTATCAATCATTGAGATAAGGACAGGATAAGTCAAGTTCATTAACTAATTATACTAGAGGTTATCTACTTGGCTCGCTCTAATGTGTCTTGAATAATGGGGACAAGTAGACGGGATTTTTTCATTCATAAGAGCGTTATCAACAATTTTTTGAGATATCAGGAATTGAATGATGCATTCTTCAAACATTTTTATAAAAGCGTTACTGGATAGCGTTCATAGGTTCATCAAAAACAAACAATAAACCTTTGATAAGTTCGTAAAATTGATATAAAACGAGTTCTGAACAAAATGATCCTTCAGACTCTTCGTCAAAAATTATTCGAACATGTACGAAAATGTACCAAATTGAACGGCAAAAGGAGATTGTATAATATCTATAAATTTTTGCGCGTTTGTTTCTGAAAACAAGAGCGTTATCATTTCGCTGTTAGTCTCCTATTTTTGAATTTTGAGCTGAGAATTTTGGAATAACTAATGGAGAATCCACGGTCGAATTCTGTTCTGTCTGTTCGTGCGTGAAGAGTTCCGAAATTAATGGAATTGAATTTTTCAAGGTTTGTTTGAGGGTCTAATGCACCGCTTGCAGTCTTTAATAGATGAAATCAACGAAATGTTTTAGGCTCTTAAGAATGATTTCCTCGCGATAATCAGAAAAATATAATTTCATCGCATTGAATCTCAATGAATTACCGATACGAAGAATTATGCAAAGTTGAGTGAAAACGAGTAAAAAAAAATTAAAAACAGATATGTTCATGACGAACTATTTTTCAGGATTCTGAGTCGCCCCATTATTCATGACTGGGCCAAAACGAAGTTAGACAATAGGTGAACTGTAACAATCTTCTTTTGATTTTAACATTCCGTAGCTATTAGCTTATTTACAAATAAATTGAAAATCTCGGCTAGCTAATGATCCTACAATGTTTTGGTTCAAAATCGTAGTTTCGGCAAGTAGAGCAGGTTGCATTAGCTCTACAAGCTTGGACAGCATTGAAAAATTTTGAGTTGTATACATGAAAAAACTCGAAGAAACAAAGCGACAAAAAAGGAGATCCGACGTTTGTTGACACCAATATTAAAATATTACAGCTGGAATTAGCTTCAATTCACTTCATTTCATTGTTGAGTTTTTTCGCTACCAATATTTGAAGCAGAACTATTAAAAATTAAATAAAATTGTTTTTTTATGGAAAATGCCCTCGCGGATTCAGGATTGAACTGTTCCTCTAGGACAGTTTCTCGGAAAACAAATTGCCTAATGGACAATAAATAGAGGAATAATATAAACGAAGAACAAAGCGACAAAGTTTTTAGGATTATTTTCTGTCGTTTTTTCGTTTTGAGACTTTCGACAGATTGATATTCAATTCACTTCCCCGTATTTTGCCCTATTTGTCATAGCATGACCTATCTAGTCAGTATTCCCCGACGCATAAAAAGACGTCTACCCAATTTTTCGGACGTAAATCTCTTAATCAGTCCATAAATTCAAAGCCCGGACCGATTACGACCACACCGGGCGAAAGGTATACTGAATGTCCCATTGAAATGCAGTAAAAACCAAATAGACGTAACAAAAGCGAAACTCAAAAGACTGTATAACTTCAACCAACACCCTTATTTCACACTCGCGTTAGGACCAAATTCCACTGAAATCGCCCGGTATAGTTCAGCAGATGGTCGTGACCCTCTTTCGGGCCTTAGTTACGGTGAATTTCACCCATCAAAATAAATATTAAATCGTTATAAATCAAAAGGGGCACACTTTGCCCCCTGCGTTTCGCTTCGCCACACCGCTGTCTCCATCTCTGTCGAGCCTTCGGATCTGTAAGGGAAGCGATGCTTTTGAAGTGATGTATCGTTTTCCCGGCCTTATTTTGTGGAAATAAATTCGATTTTAGTTTGTTTATCGGGGTGCTTTTATCCGTTGCTTGGGTCGGTTTAATGGTTTTGGTTTACGCATTGATACCCGCGAATGCGCGGCGAATGTTTGCCGAATTTATCTCTTAATGATATTAGTAGATGAATTATGAGTTTTTGTATGGACACTGACTATTGTCAGAATACAGAAAAGAACCTCTTCTATTGTTCAGTGTTTCAATTATTTGTAAAAGATTGAGAGTGAGGTAACAAAACAAGAATCGAAGAATTCCGTTGTCGTAGACCGGAACATAGGAATAAGGGCAGTGTCAAGAATATCAATTACACTCAATATTGAAGAAAAGTATGATTTCTTTGGAACCGCCAAAGAAATATGTATTAGCAAAAGAATATTCAATTTTGATGAATTTAATTTTTTTTTCAAATTGTTCTAATGACACAATTCATCATGAAATTTCGACAAAGTTGCCAATCAGCATTTTCAAGTTACCTGCCAAGTTTCATCATGATTGAATTGATATTTTTCGAGTTATCTTGAAAAAAAAACGATATCGAGAAAAGAAACAGGATATTTCAAATATTTTTCTCCGAAATCTCCGAGAATAATAACCGCATCGAATTGAAGTTCGGTACACTGCTGTGAAATATGCGGCGCAAGGTGTGAGCAAATTGTTTTTCAAATATGACGAATAGTTTGAAAAATAATCGAAAAAAATTTTGAAAAATGATTTTTTTTTGTATTTACAGACACCACGATCACAACACAGGGAGGTTGCGTGTCGTTACGCTCCAACTAACTGCCATGTTTCTTCAATCCAATCGCCCTAGTAGTTCCTGAAATTTTATGAAATAACCTCAAAATTTCAAAAGGCTATAACTCCGAAACCACCTGGTCGATTCTGCTCGTTAACAAACTCAACCGTTGAAATGCAACCTACCCTGAAATTTTCAAGTCGAAAGAGTTCTTCGTACGCCCATAATCGTGCGTACGGCCGGCCGGACAGAATCGATTTTGACACAGGACTAGTCATCAGCGAGTCCTACCTAGTCGTTTGAGACTATTTTAGGCTCAAAATTTGAAAACTACGGACATTGGAAAAACGATAGCACGCTGTTCCCCTAGAACATGCGCGTTAAAGTGTGGAAATATATTTCGATTTAACGGTTTAAGTCTATATAGTCATCAAAGTCTGACAGTTTTCTCCACGATTTTGCATAGGTTTGCGCGTCGGCATTCTCCAACCAATTGCCAAGGTTCAATCTAATCGCATCATATATTGAGGAAATAAACCCAAATTTCAACTTCGAAACTATTCTGTTGATTTTGCCCATCAACGAGCTCAACCTACCCTCAAAGTTTCATGTCGCTAACTTGGTTCTTTCGAAAATAATCGTGGCAAAAACCACAACCGTTCAACACAATTTTAGACAGAAAAAAACAGACATTTGGGCAAAATGATCACGCGCTGTTAGCCAGAACAAGCGAGCGAAAAGGAGAAAATAGCGCTCAGCTATCTTACAGTTAACGACTTCGAAATTGGTTTTTGTGACATTTCGAAGTCAAGTGAACAGAAATTCGCTCTGGAATAGTTTGTGAATATGTATTCATTCTCTGTTATCTTCATTTGAATAATTAAATACCCCAGAAGTTTTCCTATGAAATAAATATAACCCTAATGAGTTTGTATCAGCTATTAAGATCACAGTTCTATTGTGAAGTATGACTTCTGTCCAAATCCAAGTTACATAAACATTTCTGTTATATTCTCATTATAAAATATTTCACGAAGAATTTTCAAAACACATTTAATTTACATTGTTTCGAACTGATTAACATAATTTATAGCTTCCTCACGTTAAGAAAGCATAAATAATACCCGATTTCAGATGAATTATTCACACCGTCGGGACCCGCAATGTGGTATTCAAAAATTTGGGGGACAGACCCGCCTTTCCTTGGAACAATTAATATTTCTGATACCGAACAATGTGATACCACGAAATAATGAACGTATTCAAAGTTGAGTTGGGAAACCGTCTTATTAAAATTTATAAAAATTTCCATTTTTCATTTACTAATGAACAAACATGAGCATCGTTCTACGCGTAGGTAAGAATTATATTTTGAGGCCTTTCCGGTCGATTTAATACTGTAATTACTTCTGTAATGATCATTTCTGGCCTAAAAGTTAATGAATTGATAACTCTCGATGGATTTTTCAAGTCCATAATGAAAGTTTCAAGGCGGAACATGATTCGAATTCAGGTGATTACTTTCGTGGTCGGACCACACCAGAGCCACTTTTTTGTTGCCTACGTGATTATAAAAATAATAATGTGAGTAACATTGAGTTGCTTCTCGCAGTGATATCGAGGAAAGAATTATTGAAACAATAATTAATCATCGTATACAGGTCGATTCATTTAAATATACTCCATTCACTTTTATAAACTATCCCGGTTGGCCATGATTTAGGTCTATCAAGTTTTTTCACTTACAACTGACGCAGATTTGCACTCGTGAAATATCGACAATGTCGAAATAATTCTCAGCGACGTTGCCAAATGCCAATGCCAATGTCTACTCTCAATCTCAACATAATCATATGACGAACGAAAGATCGGAATTTGATCTATTTGATCGGCTAAGAATCAAATGAGCAGTGGCGTTCCAATGGTGACTTAATATGATTTTCCATTGTGGTCCTCATTTGTTAATCGTTTGAATTGTTCCGAAATTGTTCATTAAGCAACTTATTTTCAAAGAAATGCCCTCGACAAATAGTTCAAATCCCAAGGCTTTATCTATGAATAATAATTTTCATTTAACTATCATTATTTTTTTTAGATATTGGGAGCGAAAATATAAGAAAATCCTGAAAAATAAATATAAATTTATAGACCAGGGTAGATAATTTTTCAAAACCCAAAAAAAATAGTACTAGTATGAAACCTATCGAAAAAGAGAAGGAATATAACAACATTAAAGGAAAAATGATTTAGAGGCGATCTCATCTTCCAAAAGAAAACATTTTCTCACGAAATTCTTCGAAAACTTACCTTTTCATGTTCCAAATACATTGTAATTCCAATGATTCAAAATATTTATTTGTTCGCTGCATTTTGACTAAATATCGAAGAAGCACTCATATTTTCAATCGGAAATTCTCACGTCAAAATATTTACTGTTTGAAAAACGTTGGTGGGCTTTTTGTCCGTTGAGATCTCTCCTTTCTGATAAGGTTGGAAAAAAATATGGTAAATTTTTTCAATAAAATTCATGTAGTAAGGCCCAGACCCTACTAGCTTCTTTCCCAGTTCTCTATGAAATACCATTAGATGGGCTAAAATTTTCCGTAAGTCATCCAGGCATATCAATTATTTTGTATAAGCAATAAATAGGTATGTACGCATATTTGAAAGAAATTTCACAAATTTCTCAAAAACTTATAGATTTCTTATGAAATAATTAACTTTATTGATTTATTTCGTTGTTGATTATAGTAGTATATTTCTGCATTTTTCAAGAAAATTTACCATAGAATTGGTAATTTTTCCACACCATAAGGAATAACTGATTTCAACGAACGAAGTCCACCTACTTTTTCGAAAAATTGGATATTTTGAGGACTTTGAGACTTTTCGGTTGTAAATCAGGATGCTTTTTCGATATTAATTCAAAATAACGGGAACAAATGAATATTTCAAATTTCAAAAAAAGTGAAAAGGTAAGTTTTCACCGAATTTCGCTAGAAAAAATTTTTTTTTGCGATAGATAAAAATAGAAACCAAAAAATAGGATATTTGAATTTTTCGTATGAATTTTCGGGACATGTGAAAAAAGGTTAACTTTTTCTCCATAGGACTTTCAGTTTGGCCGGAAATCGAGAGAAGCCATGTTTCACCCTTAAATACTTGCCCCCTTCTACTTCTCGATCTCAGATCACCTCATAATTATTTTTTCTTTCAATTTGGTTACATTTTTATTTCTTCCAATGAATTACATCCAACCATTATTTTTATTTTCATATTTCACTATTTTTGCAGGCTTCAGCACTGGTCTATTAACCTATGTGCTCGAAAAAATTATAGAAACCCTACGATTAACGGCCGGACGGACAAGCATTATAGAATTCCACCACGAACTATGTAAAAGTGAGTCTAACCCAATCGTTGAAGGCAATTTTCAGTTCGAAATTCCCCCTTATTCCTAAATACAATAGCGCAAAAAAAATTGTTAATTCCGATGCCGATGTTCATTTCCAAAACGAGAGAATTCCGAAATTAACCCCGCACAACAAGAATGCACCCCTGTTTCGTGTATGCCCCAATTAACTCCCAGTTTCGAGAATCGCAGCTCCGAGAACTTTTTTTTCTGTAATCGTGAAAACTACACTCGACAGAATCGGAAAACACGTGAAAAAACGGGACGGACTGTTCGAAAATTCATCCGAATTTTTATCGCGTTTCACGCACCGTTAGAAACGGGGCGAAAAAACCGGCAACCCTTATCAATAAAAATAGGCTCCTGGCGTCGCATTTTTCAGAGCGACGCGTTATGAAATCGCAGTTTAATCTATCAGCGTCTATCATGGCCTGCTGCTGTATAATCTGTCCATAAATCATTTTTCGGGCAGATCTGGTTTGCTGGTGTCATTCTGAAGGGTCTATTTTGACAGGATTGGTACATCTTCGGAGGGAAAGGAATGAAATAATCTCAGTTCGTTTCTTGAATTTTTTTGGGGATTGTCGGATATAGCAGCGTTTTTCCATGTGGATGATAAAGAATAAGTTTTTCTTCAATGTTGAATAAAGTTTGATTTTTTATTGGAATTGCAGTCAACAATAAAAAGCCAAAAACATAGCTCAATGATCGAAAGAATATTTAAAATAATTTCACTGCAATATTGATGTCAGGTATATTCACGGAAATTTTCGAATATTTAGAACAGTTTCGAAAGAAACTGTCTTGTTTTCTACTGCGAAATACTTACTGTGATCCCAAAATTTAATTAAAAAAAAAATCAATTCATTTCAATATCAACCACATAATTGTATTATTCGTTTATTGAAAATACCTGAATTCTGAATAAAGCAGGCTGAATTCGTGAATGGACGGAGATCCGCGAAAATGATTTTCAATATTTCTGAAAATAAGGATTGGGAAGAGTTCGGATTAAAGAGCAAACACCATCACGGCTTCGCCCATTTGGGCAACTTAGCCTCATTCAAGTTTCATAAATCCTCGTCAATATCCCAAGGTCAGGTCCTTTTTACGGTCTGAATGCTTCAACGTTGCCAATAGCCGCGAGAAAAATCAGAATTCGGAGAAATTTTGACGATAATAGGAGAAATCGGGGTATCGTCGTTCTGCCGGCTTCAGTGATTATTTTTAGAAATTTTTTTTGGTATGTACTGAATTTTTTTGTGAGAATGCTCAAAAACAGTTATTTTTCCATTTTAACTCCGTTTCAGTTTTCATTTTGCCGAAAATTCTCGAATATGAAAAAAAATGTTTCAACCATTTGCACCTAAAAATATTTTGAAAAAAACGAACTTAAGCCTTCAAAACTCACCCTGTTATATTTGAGGTATTGTTTGCTCGTAACTTCGTTTGAACATGATTCAAATGAAGTGAGTCAAGGGTAATATCATGAACCTGATGAAAAAAATAAGGTTTGAATTGAATGGAAAAAATTGTACAAGAGCAATGACGGTATTCAGCAGGTTCTGCAAGTTTGTTCTAATTTTAATTCGAGGGCAAAAAATTTTTTTTAACATTTTCCTAAAAATTCTTCTAATTACACGATCATCACGAAATTTCGCATAAGATTGTGCATCCGCATTGGCTAACTAGTTGCCAAAATGTTCCATGATCGATCAATATTTTTTCAGCTTTTACAGGAAAATGAACGATACCAAGGGGATTTTTTTTGCATATATTTGGAACCTAAAATCAGATAAAAGTTGGTGTGCTTACTGTTGTTAAATATTGAGTTCCAGGACTTTGCAAAAACTCATTGGAATTAAGAAAATTCTCGAAAAATTTAGTGAACAGATGTGCGTCGGTATTTTATAACTAGTTGTTAAGTTTCAATTCTATCACATAAGTAGTAATATCCTAGAAAAGTTAAACGAGCATAACTCCCAAAACGATCCGAAAATTCGGACCATTAACGCACATAGCATGCGAAACTCACCCCAAAAGTTTCAAATCGCTAGTTCTTACTGTTCTCAAGATATAGTAGCCGGACAGAATCGCTTTTGGAATCAGATTTTTCATCTACTTATTTAACACCATTTTCGGGTAAAAAAACGAAAATTACAGACATTTTGCCAAAAAAATAGCAATCTGCTCCCTAGAATATGTTCGCAATGAATTTCTGCGAAAACAACAAAGTAAGTTGAAAGTAAGAATCGAACATAGCGAATTATGTAGAACTAAATATTTGGAACAGTATCATGTATCAGATTCAAAATTGCAATGTCGAGCTCATCGTCTCCAATCGATTCTCAAGACAATCCGAGAAAATTCGAAGAGTTCTCAAACCTCGACTTCGACATCGTAAAAAAAAGACACTAAATCGTAAACGAACGCCACTGAGGCCGTCCTGCTATTTACAGGCCGTTCGAAAAAACCCTCGCAATTAATGTAACATCCATGTCAGCACTAAGAAACAGACAAGTCATCACTAGCATCATATCACGTAGATGCTCTCCGAGAATTAACAACTCGTTCACGTATAAAATCCTCGTTATCATTAATTAAGCACGAAAATTCCAGCTTATTGACTTTAATATTTATGAACTTCACAATGTGGACGGTGTTTTGCGAGGCTACAGCTTCGACCACTCCGTCCGGATCCTTAATAATGCCTGCTATGTCTCATGACAATGACAATTCAGGTAAAAAGGTAAAAAATAATATCAATCAATTTATAGGAATGGGGACGAGAGCACCGTTAGACTTGTCTCGAAACGCCATATGGTATTCCGTGTGCTCATCGATCTGGAAAAGCTGATACGGGCATCGTGGAACTGTCAACAGTGTCAACTGTGTATGCCGACTTATGCTTTATTTGTAACATAGAAATAACTGAGATTTTATTGGCGATATGAGCAAGTCGTATGGAACAGGGAAGTAAAACGAAAGCGAACTCAATGAAGGAATTACTAGAGCTGGGGTTCAATTCTTGAATCTCGATCAAGAATGGAATATGACAATTTTCATATATTCATGTCGATTTTCTCAAGGTCTATGCACAAATATTCACGGACCTGACAGATAGTGTTGGAAAAAAATGGATTTTTGGAAAAAATTTGGAACATTTTTTTTACTATTCAATAACCATGCGATCCCAACAAAATTTCGCAAAAAAGTTGCTCGTCCTTAGGTTTAGACTATCTGCCAATTCAAAATCCAAATGCTCAAGTGGTCCTTTGAATATCAGGGAAATGAACTCAAAATTTCAAATTACTAGAACTCTGAAGCTAATCCATCGATATTGCCCATCAATGAACTTCGTCGCAATTCAACTTATCCTGAAAGTTAAAATATATAAAGGGTGTTTCAAATTGCGCGTTTTTTCAAGAATGAATAAAGCACATAATTTGCATTCATTTTCGAAAACTTTTTATTGGTAATTGAAGTATCAGATATGACATTTATACACGAAAAATAATATCTGTCAAATGGCCTCCTCTTGCAGCTCTACAGACGTCCACTCTTTTGTTGAAATTTTCAATGAAATTTCGAGATATTTGAGACATTACAATGATATATTACAATATTAATGACACGAATAATTTCATCCTTCAGTTCAGGAATCGATTGTGGATTATTCTTATGGACCTGGCTTTTCACATAACCCCAAAGAAAGTAGTCCATCGGTGTCAAATCACATGATCTTGGTGGTCAATTGACATCACCGTTTCTATAGATTATTCGTCCAGGTGATTTTCGTCTTAATAAATCAATTGTGTCATTTGCAAAGTGAGGTGTAGCGCCATCCTGTTGAAACCGAATGTCCTCTGGATCCATATTCATTAATTCAGGCCACAAAAATTCGATTATCATCCGAAGGTATCGATCACCTGTGACATTCAGAGCTTCACCAGCAGCATTTTCAAAGAAGTAAGGTCCAATTACACCCCCTGACCATAATGCACACCAAACAGTGACTCATTTAGAATTCATAGGTTTCTCATGAATAATTCGTAGATTTTCCTCACCCCAGGTACGACAAATTTGTTTATCAACAAAGCCACAAAGTTGAAAATGTGCCTCATTGGAAAACACGATTTTCTGAGAAAAATCAGCTGGTAATTCATTGATGAAATTGACAAATAAACGACATTTTAAATGATCTAATGGTTTCAGTTCCTGTGATTTGAACTTTATATGCGTACAGAGCTTAATTCTTGTGTAAAATAGGCCATGTTGTGGACCCAGTAAGTCCAACTTGTGAACCCCGTCTAACCTTCCAGGTTCTTCAGCAAAACTTTCACCTGCCAAATCAATATTTTCTTGAGAACAACCGCTACGACTGTATTTTTCACTTTTTTGAATTTCCACCGAACCGGTCTCTTGAAATTTTTTAATAATTCGACCAATAGTGCTTTGAGATGAACGATTATGTAAACCATAAAATTCACGTAATATTCTTGAAACACCTTTCACAGAACGCTGGTTTTCATAAAAAAATTCATCAATTTGAACGCGTTGTTGTATCATGTACGAAGGCATTTTTATAAATGTCAAACATCACACTTTTTAAATGTCAAAATACCCAGACGAATTCAGTGCACCATCTATTTATTCTTAAAAAAACCGCGCAATTTGAAAATCCCTGTAGTTTTCCGTTCTCCACGGCCGATGGGCCGGCCAGATTTGAATAATTCGACAAATGTTTTCGTCATATCCCCGAAAAAAGGAATCGGATCAAGGTACGTGCAAAATTCAATTGACATCTGATGAATAGTTTTCGGAAAAAAAAATCCAATCCAAATTCGGTTTTCTGAACCCACTAACAATAAGATCCCAACAAATCCTACCTTAGAAGATTCAAGATGGTAGCTCTATCTATTTTCAAGGTATCGTGTCATCCGATTTTGAGATCGGATTCTAACATAGTTGTTTGGGACCTTTATCTGCCAAGAAATACGAAAAACTCTGTTCCCTGCAACAGAATTCAATAAAAAGGCAACTCATGCCCACTGTAACCAACTATATTGTTTCAATCTTTTCGATAGTTGACTAGAGCATCAATCTGATGGACCTCGTCCCATCGTCACTCCACCAATGTCCAATAGCACCCCAACCAAAAAAACAAAAAAGACGTACAAATGACGTAGGAATTGAAGAAGTGCCACAAAAGATCCTCGCGAGCAATTCATCGCATTTAATCTCAACCACAGCTCGAGGAAAAAGTTATCGACCATTTACAACAGCGACTTCGATCTCGAGCATAACATTAACATTGTGCGGAGGTCGCAAAAAACGACAGAATACCTGCCAGTTGCTTCCTGGATTATTCATTTTACCGGATACACTCCGTGTAATGACTGCTGGGAATCGTTAACTTCTTAATGAAGAATAGGAGTGATTAGTACCGTGTCTCCTGACGATGTCGAGGACTTAATTTATTGGTTTTTGTTGCGATCTTGTCTCCATAGTGGAACTCTATATTTTTTCATGGTTTGGGAATGAATAGAAGGAAAATGTGTTGAGAGGCCTGAGATGAGATAATGCGTTCTATTTCAATACTTGGTATGAATATTGTAGCAGCCATGCTACTACGCCATAGATGGAAGCCCATAGAAATGATCTGCGATGGAAATGTCAAATGTAGAAAGTATTCTCAGTGAATAAAGAAGCGTTATAACCAGAAAGAATAACTTTTCGGACTTAATTTCTTGTCAACTGATTGACCATATTCAAAGAATGCTATGATATCGATTGCAAAAACAAAATTAGTTTTCTCATTTTGTTTATGAAGAAGGCATTTCACGAAACTTTAACAGTAGAAATATTTCAAAGTTTTACTCAGCAGTCGACTTGTAAAGGGTTTCATCGAGACGAGTTTTCTTCTAATAAGTATATCTAACATATTTATTCATGAGCTGTTCAAGTGTGATAAAATTGAAGTAGACTTCGTCACACTGATGAGAGAAATGCATTTCATCTATAAGATACAGGTATCTCTATTAAGATAATGCAGAGATAATGTTATCATAAAACACAATAATATCAATAACCCTGGAAAATAAAAAATTTCAAACTATGAAAATTGCATTGAAGTGATCATTATTGGCGGAGGATCATCGTCCAGTTAGATAAGTAATGAATTGCAAAATATCTTTGGAAAAATAATATACCGAAAAATAATATACCCCTCAAACTATAATTCGAATTTTAGTTCAATCAGATCATGTAAATCCTTTGAGTTCTGGGTAAGACTTTCACTTTTGCATCACTTTCACAGTGATGCAAAATTACATTTTTTTATGTGATGAATACAACTAGGAATCTTGTACATTCAACATAAACATACGAATAGTTTCAGTATAGGAATCATAATTTGTTTGAATCTATTTAGTAAAAAATATACAACCTAGTTTTGTATAATCAGAGACAGCAGCAGCTAAATACATAAATACAGGGTGGTCCAGGTAGTGACCTCAATAAATTTTTTTAGATTCCTCACACTTGGGGGTATCCAAAAATACCCCATAAATATTACGCGATTTGTTGTAGTTTTCGAGTTATAATATTTTTGTTTTTAAATTTTTTAAGTCAGCGAGGTTTCAAAAGTAGGATTCACTCGAACATTAAACTTCAATTTAAAAATACAAAAAAGGGTTTACATAGTTTCAAACTGAGTTTAAAAATTTTGCATGGTCCTAAACTACCAAAATCATAAAAAAATAGTACTTTATTAGCCTTTTTTTGCTGTTATCGATTTCGAAGGCGAATAGGCTAAAAATCATTGAAACACGAATAAAGATTTTTTTAACTTTTTATCATTCTTATGGTAAATTAAACTTGAAAATGTGACTTCAGAGTAATGTTAGTTGCTATTCCTATAAAATAATTGTAGCTCTTGTTATTTTTACATAAAGATGGATTGGGCATGCAGAGCCGATCGAATGACCTACGTGCTCGCCAGACCTAAACCCCATCGATTTTTTTATTTGGGAATTTTACAGAGAGCTGGCGCAACAACGAAACAGAATGAAGACAAAAAACTTTCAGAACTGGAAGGAAAATAGGACAAAAAACGCTGACAATTATATATTCAAGTTAGAGGAAGGGATTTTAAAAATTTATTGTAGTGAATAGTAGTTCAGTAATTTGAGATTCTGATTTCTCATCCAAAAGCAAGTAATTTCACAACTACCAATTTTGAAAAATGCTCACATTTTTAATCAGTGATGAGACAAGAATTATCGTAAAAATCACACCTTCTGCAGTTAATTTATAGGAATTTAAATTGAAATTATTTTAAAATCACATTTTTTAGTTTATTTCACCATAAGAGTGGTATAGAGTAAAAAAATAACTTCAATCTTGTTTCAATGATTTTTAGCCTATCCGCTTTCGAAGGTCGATTACAACTAAAAATGGTTCACAAATTGATATTTTTTTCTTATGATTTTGATGGTTTAGGACTGTGCGAAGTTCTCAAACTCAGCCAGAAGCCATGAAAACTCCTTTTTGTATTTTCAAATTGAAGTTTAATGTTTCAGTGAATTCTACTGAATACTAACGTTCTAACTTTCAAGCCTCTTTTGAGTAACTTTGAGTAATTTCGGAAAGCTGAGGTATTCTTGTTATCAGAACAACATTCAGGGAGATCATGTTACGGAAAAATCGGCAAAATACCTACTGCGTTTTTGAAACCGCGCTGGCATAATAAATTAAAAAAACACAAAAAATTTATAACTCGAAAACTACAGAAAATGGATGTCCCCAGGCGTGAGGAATCAAAAACAAAATTATTGACTTCACTACTCGGACCACCCTGTATATCGAATGTTTCCTTCAACAGAATTCAGATGAATTCATCTCTTTCATTGAAAGGAAAACCTACTGTGAATATTAGTTCAATGAAAATTTATTCATATTCCGTAATCATTCATAAATTTATTTATCGAACTTCAGACATAAAACAATCTAAAAACAAGCATTCAAATAGAGACAAGATAGAGTTGAGTATGCTTCATTTTTGTTAGAAAAGGGTGCTTCAATCGTTTGATCAAATGATGCCCTCATGCTCTTATGAATTGTCCCAAATTTGGTGTAATAGTTTTCGATCTGAAAAGAATCCTAAGTAAATTTCCTATAACCATTATTCGATCAAATGAATAAACCATCAGAATCTCACCTCAGTGTAAAATCATCACAATAAATTCAAATCGATTAGGAGTGTAGTGATATTTTCTTTATCATCCTCCTTAAACGTGAAATGTCATCACAAAGTGGTCAGGAATTGAAAAACCGTGAATAATGCTAAGAACGTGGAGGGTGCTGGTGTTGGAACAAAACTCACATGACACTCCGAACGAGTGAAAGCAACGGTTATATCTATTATATGGGATAATCAGGAAATTCCTCAAGCGACCTAGTAAGTAAACCTCTTGTTGATTTCGTAGGAATGCCAAGAAATCATTTTCAACTACATACATAGACATCTGCATTGTTTCTTATTCTGCAAATACTAAGAGGAGGTAACTTCGGCTTGTCACGACAATGAGCTGAATAGAGCCGAGAGAGTCTGTCGAAATGAGGCTATAGCAGAAAAAAATAAAAACAAATTCTTCATTACTATGTTTTGCTACCAACAATTATGAGATGTTCTACATCATGTTAGATTTAAAATTTGTTGACTAGTTTTTACAGACAACTGACCTCTGAGCACATGGTTCATGATATTTATACAGATTTAGGTTAAACGTCGTGAGAATAAAACGTGACGGTTGAGGAATTTTGTCTGCAACAGATGTTAAAAAAATACATTTTTTGGGAATTATTAGTTTGTGGTTATCATTTGGAAGCATTGAAAATTTGGAAATTAAACGAATCCGTCTTGTCGTTCATTATTCCAAGCATATTTCTCTGTACTAATTTATAAATTTCAATGGACTCCAGATATTAGAGTTTCATTCCTTTTGATTGTATATATGTATAATAATTCCTCATTATCTATTGATGGAAATGGGTGCAATTCTAAATGCAACGGGTTGCGACGGTGCACATAATTTGATTTTTGCTGAAATCCAGTTCATGAAATCTTGTCTTGAATGAGCTTCTTGTCTGGCCTATACAGGGTGAATCTTAATTTCAACCCTACATTCCTCTCATCAAATAGAACACTTTTTTGATTACTATTTTTCCTGATTCAGCCCCGGTAAGAAGATACAGGCTGTTGAAATTTCCAAAAAAATCAGTCTTTCTTTTGTAGCTTTGACATGGTTCCTCCGAATGAAATGAATTTTGGTGTGAAGTTCTCTATGACTATGACTCGTATTCTACAGTAATCAATATCATTAAACTTCAAACAGTTTTCTGGTTATAGACTCCTCGATTCATAGCACTATAAGAAATTATCATAAATGATGCAGATAAAGTTTACCTCAAATCATTATCAGAATCCTCAATCATTTTAAAATACCTAATTATTCCTTATTTTTATTGTTTTTTTCCTCAAACGTACCTTTTTCGAGATATTCAATGTTGAATGTTATAAAGTCTGATAACAATTCTAGAAATTTCCTCATTTTCGTGGATCCGCCCGTGGGCTGGTCAAGACTGCGAATTAAGCTACGCTCACCTTTACCCGGAACGTAAAATACACAGAAATATTCATCTATTTCGCATAGACCAAAATTAGACCTATGCTATTTCGTGACCAGACCACAGACATAGTCCATGTCTATGGACCAAGCTCTCAATGGAATTCTAGAGTTCAATTAATGTTTTTAGGTTAGGTGGGTGATTTCTTATAATTCATTTATAAATTTGATGAAAATTAGAATAATTATGGAATTTTCAATATAAGAATTGGCAAGATTGAAATTGTGTAGAATCTTCTGATGGAAACAACTGGATATTTCACGAATGTCAAGTGGAAGATTAGTGTTTCAATGGTCAAGTGTAGTGAAATATTTTTTCCACAATAACACCGCAAAATGTACCAAATTTTAAGAATTAAGTGAGTAAATGAGTTTTCCAAATCCTATTTCTTTGAATTTCAAGCAGTGGATTGATTATTCTGCAATACAAATCACCGTAAGTGATAGCTGTATTGAACTTGCAGGAGTGTATTAGCACATTGAGAAATATTTAATGCTTATAACTTTTTACAAGAGCCGAATCTGGAAAAATTGTAAATGAAAAAAGTGTTTTATATGATGAGAGGAATCTATGGTTAAAATTAATGTTCAACTTAAAGACTCACCCCTTATATTTAGCATTGCAAGTTTAACATGTTAACCCTCAACCTACTGATATGAATAATTTTTTTTTTCGTACTCTCAAACCAAAAATAAATTATCGTCTCTGTTATTTAATGCCAAAGATTCATCCCCAAAATTACTTAAATCAGGAGTTTATAAGTAAAAACTTTCAATTTACAACAATAAATATTAAGGTCAGACAGGACACTCATTTGAGACCTGATTAGCAACTCATTTCTATCAATAGATAATCTGAAAATATCAAATGTACAATCACGAGGAATGAAACTGAAATATCTGAAATTTATAAATTAGTATACTCCATTCACTTTAATAAACTATTCCGGTTGGCCATGATTTAGGTCTATCAAGTTTTTTTACTCAAAACTGACGCAGGTTGGCACTTGTTCAATATTGGCAATGTCAAAATAATTCTCAGCGACGTTGCCAAATACCAATGCCAATTTCTACTCTCAATCTCAACATAATCATCACGCTTAGAAACTTAAATAGTTTCGAAGAAGCCCTGATAATTTGCAATCAATAATTCATCACAAACTATCGAACATTTTCGACATATGTGAGTGAAAACCCAGTGTATCGTTCACATTGATTCCCAAGAAGTTTGTAAATTAGTTCTTTTAATGTGAAGGTTTTGTAGTACTACTACATTTTCATACTGGAGTATTTCAAGTTGTGCAACAAAGTATTTTAATGTCTTCTGTAGACTTATTTCTTGAGAATTTCGAAACGTAGGTAATTCCATAGGTTTGTCTGTTCAGAAGTTTTACTGCAGGTATATTCAAGCACTTTTATTTTTTTTCGAATGAACTACCAAAAAGTAACGGACTTCTCTATCCATTATTTTACAGTAAAATTTCAACACTCGATTCTTGATTTCCCTGCAAGAAAATAGCATAGCTGAATCTTCCAACCATGTTAATATACGTGAAATACTTTCAATGTTAAAGGAAAAAAAGTTTCTGCAACATTCGCCGGGTCTTTGGAATTATTGAATTCACATAATATTTTCTCAAATTGATTAATTTCCCAAAGAAAATTCACATTGGAAAAATAAGTAATTACTACGACCTCTATGTAGAGAGGACGAAGTTGTGTAGTTATCTGACAGGAAAATGAATTTAACCTAACATTTTCAGATTATTCACGGTGAAATGTGTCAGAATGTCATGGCCAACCGGGATATTTCATAAAAGTGAATGGAGTATACAGGAAAGTATTCTCGGAATAATAAAGAACCGAACGGATTTGTGTGATTCTCAAATTTTCAATGCTTTCAAATGATACCTACCTACACCCTAATAATTCCCAAGAAATGTTTTTTCTAACGTCTATTGAAGACACAATTCCTCAACTGTCACTTTTTATTATCACGTCGTTATACCTCAATCTGCATGAATACATACCCCTGTACCATGTGGTCAGGGATCAGTTGTCTGAAGATGAACGAAATTTCGAAACTAACCACAAGAATGTAAACCTTACATATTGTAGAACATCTCATAAATGTTGGTACCAAAACATAGTAATAAAAAATTTATTTCAATCATGATCCACTACAAAATAGTAACGGCTGAAACAGTTGAATATTAGAAAGAACTTGTTCTTACTTCAAACATCTTTCATTCCATTTACATAGTTTCGACTCTTATAGGTTTTCGTTGGAGATCATAAGAAAGCTGAGGAATCTTCAAATGTATACACTTAAAGTAAAGTTGATATATATCAACGTCCACTCCAATTCTAACCAACCATTCGATAAGGAATTAAGCACGTAATGTATCCATAAAAAAACCAAATGGATCGCTTGCATTTCAGTTACTTCAACAAACTCAAACTATTCTCGAAACAAATCTCAGCAAATCCTACCGCCAGACTTGCTCTTCCTGTAAGCAGAGACGTTCAGTCAACGTCGAATGTTTACTCATCAGGAACTACAAAGAAACCGCCCTGATACGGCGTATCGCTTTGAAAACTGCCTATGCAAACAAACAACTCAAAGAGGCATATCTTATCTCGAGTTTTGTAGGTGTAAATCAGTGTTTGATCTGCGGAAAATATGAATGGATGGAGCTGTTTGGAGTCGAGAGGAATTGTGAAGGTGAAATGGGTTCCACACGTTGCTGTGCGCTCTGTTACGGCTGTTACGCCCACAAATGAGAGGTTTTGGTGCCCCCAGGCAGATCAATTATGACACCTTCTGTAGAAGGATGAAGATTGATTTACGATCTGTGATTTATATTGAAGTTGTGATGGGCATTGGAGTATGTTCAACGACGATTGATAGTTTTATGACCAATTTCTTTATCAACGAAAATGATTTTATGAAGTGGAGATTTGAATGATTTTTTAGTCTTATTTTTACCAAGTTAATCTGATCTATGTCACCAATATACAGTAGTATAAGCTCAATGAAGAATTGTTCAAATAAAACCTTCGGGTTTGTTTTGAAAATCGATCACAGAAAAATAGGATTTTTAAATCAAATATATACAGATTCTTGAATTGAATTATCTTCCCCCAAGAACACAATTATTTGAGATTGGATTCATTTCGTTGTTTGCCTGTTTACATGAATACGAACAAGTTCAGCTAATCATAGTTCGCTCGGATCAACAATATCATTTCTTATTGAACGTGTTCTGATCACAGAAGCACGTACACGGGACCCTCTCGACCAATAAGCGGTATGAGCGCTGAAGATACGTAAAGAATGTAGAACCGCAGAACAAAGGGATATTTAAATATGAAACAACGCCATAGTCGATAGTGAACAATTGCGTTTGTGTTTTTGATGTTGCATTATGAATTTGGTATAAATGGAGAACTTCTCATCAAGATCGAGGAAGTTTTCTTGGAACAGCATTTCACGAGTCATGGAAGAAAAGGTTGGTTTTAAGAATAAGCTCGATAATAAGCTTGGTTACTCGCGAAGAGACTTTGAATTGAAAAATGTTTGTATATGTGCGTAGAAGCCTGAATACATGTGGGCTATACACAAAAATTGTATCATTTATACATTCGTAAACTCCAGACTACACTTTTGAATTCAATGCTTGGAGGCCGAAAGTATACCGTTCCAAAAAATTGTTACACAAATCATCTGCTCTTTGATCTTCTGAACCCTCTTCCCAACAAACTTTCTTGTTGCAAAATAACCATTCAGTTGCACCATATTTATGATTGAGATATCCAAAAATGAAACCATACATTATTTGTATTTGAGAGCCACTAATTACAGCAAACAGAAAAATATTTCAAAAACAATAATGAGGAATCTTTCATTCGCATCAAAGCTGTAGAACTTCAGAATAAAATATGAAACATATATAGCAAACATATCCAGTAATTTCAGTAGAATTTCTCATTCGGATCAAACGCTTGAATCAAGAAGATCATTGTTCACATGGGTCAAGAGTATTTCTCCGAAAAATCAAACTAATTTCTGGTTGGACGTATTAAAGAAAGCTGTTCTCTTGAATGCAGTTGCAAATTGATTTGAGAGAACCGTTTTCGCTGTCAAGAATAAACAGGGTATTGTTAGGAAATTCATATCAAAAGGAGCAGTTTGATTGAATTTTGATCTTGATTAATTCGGAAATTCAGTCATATATTAATTCATCTATTGCTTTCGGTGAGCCAGCATTTTTTGGATATTAAATCAATGAAAATTCAGGCAAGGCAGCAAAAACAATTTGTTATTTGAAGGCTACTGATATTTGAATTACCTATTAGATTTGTTAGTATGTGTTTTTTAACTTTCTCACTTCACATTCAAATAAAAAACAGTCCACATTCGCCAATCTCACTATCATTCTGGAAAATTCATCAAAAAGAACATTTTTCGAAAAAATAAAATCATAACCTATAAACCTAACAACACTTTGACATTCAGGGGTAGGTATAGTGTATAGGTACTTCATTCATTCATCAGATTTTTTCTTTGAGATTTCCCTCATCAATATGAATTCGGGATCGTTTTCCGACTTTGGAGTTTTTAATGTCAGGTTTTTTGAAGCACCAATCAATAATCCTATTCAAAAAGGTATACTGAAAACAATAATAAATATTGGTTCCTTCGTTCTTCGACAATACAATCGAAACCATCAGATTTCAACGTACCATAAGGAATTATTAAATGAAAAATATAAATTGAAATTTTAATCAAAAGAAACGAAACTCTTTTCAGACAAATTAAGACAAAGATGGAAGCAAAGAATATCATATTTGTAGGAAATATTTTGCAGCATGATATTAAGTACTCTTTCATGTATCAACAGCTAAAATGAGTGGTGAAGAGAGATCCTTGATAAACTACAGAAAAAGTTCTTTCGAATCTACTGATATACCAAATTGAACAATATATAAAAAAGCTTACATAGGTACATTCGTTTCGGAAAAACAATACACTTTTGAATTGAAAAAAAAGTGGTCAACAAATTGTTTTCATCTTTGAAGAAATTGAAACATGATCTGTAGAATATTCTTGAGCGTTAATTCAAAACTTATTATAAGGAAATGTCAAAGAATTATAAGAAGATAAGCATGGTGAAAGTTCTGTTTCTCAACAAATGAGAATAACAAGAATTAAAATATTCGTTAGTGTTTACACCTCGATTCTCGAAATTTTTTTTACCACTCTTTGTTAGAGGAAATAAAGAATGTCCCTAGTGTATTTTTCTCAATTTTATGAATGATGAGTCGTATAAGCTTTATAGAATAGTGCTATTATCTATACGTGAGATGTTCGGGCCTTGGAATATACTGAATACCTATTTGTAAGATTTATTTGTGGAATCCGTTTTGAAATATTCACCTGGAAAAGCATAGGACCATTTGATAAAATCTTGATTTCTTTGATAAAACATCTGAATTTATTGAATGTACTGGTATGAGCTGATTTTCAAGGCACTCTTGTGTTGAAAATACACCTCACTTTTCCATGCAAAAATTTCTATTGACGAATAGGTTTAAAATTCGAAGTATTCAATGTAGATTGGGATAAGTGAACAAACAGACACGTCTTTAAAATAACGAAATTTCTCAACGAAGACATTATTTAAGAATTAACCTCATATTATTAGTAAAATTATTTTTACAAAAACATGTCATTATAGCTTGAGTTTGTTGGGATCTAGTTTAGAATTTTTCCACCTCAAAGGTGAAATTATATCGAAACTCCATAATAGGTATTATATTGCTCATTATGGTAACGACTTCACGATCATTAGGTTTGAAACGTTCCCTAAATGTTCTACAACTTTAAAGAGCGAAAATTTGTACCAATAAAATATAGGGTAGGTATGTCCTAAGTGAGCACTTCCTGACATCTTTAAGTTTCATTTGATGAGGTGTTCAGTGCGGTCGAGATGTCACAGAGTAAGTACCTAAATTGAATCAGCTGAAAATATTTTCTTCCGATTTCAATAGGAAAAATTAATAATCGGTAGGAAAACGCAGATAAACAAAAAATGAAATTCAACTACCTCTATTTGTATTTTCATTTGCGTTCTCATTATTATCTACTCCTTCAAAATTTCATGAAGTTCGTACTTATATGTGGCAATTTTTCATTCAATTCATGATAAGGAATTTTTCAAATTTTTAATGAAATTTAGATCAGTTTGTTTTGGCTTTGTCTTTTATTCCAAGGCAGAATGGATTTTAGATATCACCGAAGTTTCCAATATACCTATAGATATCTACCCGACATTTATCGATGGAAAATCCTGATGTAAAATTCAAACTACCTGATGTTTCACAAGAAATACTGTTCGCGCCTATTTTACGGAAACCTAGTTTATGAATACAATAGACGAAAAACAGTTTTACAGATTCAATCACATATTTTTGAATACAATAATCTCATTTTTCAAGGAACAATATGGAATATTGGATATAACACATTCAAGATTGCTCATGACATTCAAAACTGTCCGCTTGTTTTTTTTTAGTTACCTAAATCTTTTATCTTATTCTTATTATCTTGTATATTGTTTGAATGTTATTTTTTTCTTTTGAGTTTATACCTCGGGTTTTTCAGCCTCTGTATTTTAATATTAACAATAATTTGAATTCTTTATGGAATATTAGGTTCCTACTGTTACAAATGAAGTAAGTGCATATCTGACTACCTTTTTCATACGGAATTCACGGTTCTATAGAAATAGATGATTTATACATTGAATGTTTTCGAGTATCATCTCCTATTCATGAAAAAGTCATATATCGACTAATTTTTAAATTTCACACCAAAACACAGGTGAATGTCAAGTTGCGGTTCCAGTGATATTTTCTGCTCAACTAGAAATGCATCTATGGATTAGAACCATATAACACCAAATCTAGTCTGTATATCGTCTTCATGAAGTTGCTTTGCAATAATAAGTTCATTTATTGTAGATTTTTTTTTGTATTTCGAACTGTACTCTCTTCATATCGTATAAATAGTGAATGTCACGATTTCTTGTTAAACACAATAGAGAAAAATTGTTAGAAATGTCAGATCAAATTAAGCGAAAAATACTATTTATTTACACTGACATTTTCATGACAAAATATTTCTGGTAGAAATCGTAAATTGAAAAACAATTCCTTCAATTTGGATGAATCTGACGATGAATATGACAATAGAGATGTAGTGGAATCATTATAAAATTCACAGATACAAGAAATAGGTACATCTTCATTAGATATAGAAACTAAACATCTTGATCTATATCGTTGAACTTTTCTGATTTTTCTTCAATTATAAGCAATTTCAATTGAATAATTCGAATTTTTTCCCTCGAATTCATGGAGCAACCAATTTTCATCAAAGCGACCCCCGAACATTACTGAAAAACATTTTTGTACAGCTTTTTCAGATGTGCTGCATTTTTAAAAGAACTATTGAATGATAGTGGTTCGATCTATTTGAGAATTTATAGCTATTCTCGGGTTTACTACAACTGACAATGAAGTAGTTATATCAGAAGTGTCACAGATATCACGATTCGCCCACCAGGGAGCTTTCTCTGAGCGCAGAGTAGTGCGCAATGCCCTCTAGGAGCCGCTACAACCCTTAATAATTAAGCACATCTTGCCCGTACCTGAATATTCGGCGAAGCTCGAAAGCCAAACTGGGACATGATTGTCCCACACGGGACGCACTCAACTCTCAGATGCTCTCCAAAGAACCAGACATAGCACAGCAAACGTTACAGGCACTATCACAATCACAGTCACAGACGCGTATCGTGTTCACAGAGTTGGGGTATCGCACGTAACCGCGGTAGCACGAAGTTTACCAAGTTCGAAAATCGGCAGAAATGTAAAATGTCGTTCACAAGCAGGTGATAATTGCATCGGCGATCGTCGTATGCTTCTTTCTTTCTGTCGGTAGGATTTTTGCCAGTCAGCCCAGTGGGTGGAGCGGAGTGGGGTCGCGGGACCAGGGGAGGGGGCCGATTTGCGGTCAGAACGATTCATGCGACGGGTCCTGTTTTTGCCACCGACTACAGAACGCGACTACTAACTGATGTCACAGAATTCTTTTAACGGCGACAAATTGTCGCGCGATCACAACACACAAGCGCAGTAGTATTCGCGGTGGCTATTCCGCTGGAAAAAAGTGAACGGGATAGTGGCGGGGCAAGTGTTAGATCTGGCTTTCCTCGAGGGACCGTGCTCGCCGATATAACGTTCTCTTTACCGCTCTCTTTCTGAGAAACATTTTTGCAGCCTCCCCTCCGATGTTCCACCACTAAAAATCGCGCCCTACTTCTTTTTCCGTGCCCCTCCTGCGGCGCATTTTTCCCCTCTGCGGGCCGAGCCCACAGCGCGCTCTTCAATCCGTCCTGGTTACGCCCCGCCCCGCCTACACGTCTCGCCCAATCCAGATCGTATGATGGATCGACCGCGTGTAGTTGAGCGCTGACATCGGCTCTTTCAGTCGCTCGTCGTGTCTAACCGATGCTCGTGTTCTCACCTCGCTATACATCTTTGCTCTTTTGCTTCTGCTTGTCATTTTTCTGTCTCCTAATTCCCCTCGTTCTTATGATCCCCTCTCCTTAGGCTCTTGATCACTTTCTACCGAAGTTTTACCTGCCTATGAATAAGAGCAGATCGGCGTAGTAACTACATCTTCCATCAAATCAAGAATCGTGCATTGATTGATTTTGGTTTATTATTTAATGAAATTACATTAATTAATTAATACATTTTGGAGTATTAAGATTTGAATGAACTAATAAAAAAAAATCTTCTGTCCGCCTTCCGTTGTCCGGAGCTTTTCTCTCAAAGTACTGAACCGAAATCCGTGAAACTTGGTAGAAAAATCGTGTGTCGTTCGAAATTGATCCTCAAAGCATCTCAGCTGGATCGGTGTACCCTGAGGGCTCAAAACTTGGGGTAGGAGTGAAAAAAAATATTTCTTGAAAACTTACAACCCAATTTTCATGAAACTGTCAATTTTGATTACTGTTACATAACTCGACCTAAAATATTTCACCCGGATGATCTCCGACCAGTGGTCCCTAGGTTATAAAGGAAAACGCTGCAAATTGAGTTGTGAAAACCAATGAGTTATGAATAATATATTGGTTTTATTTAAGATATCAATGGTATATTGGGTTATTCAACTGAAAAAATAATAAACCCTTGTGTAGAATTTGCAGTGTTTTTGAATTTGTTTTGACTAATTATGACTTATTTTCAATTTTAATAATTCATCATAAGGTCCCAATTTTATTTCGCATAAACTTTGATGTGAGAACATACTTGCGATGAAAAATGCTAATTTTTTCGGATAAGTGTAGGTATGTGCTAGTCAAGAATCCATTGTTTATTTCTTACAAGTGATGTTCAGCAGTGAACCTAGGTTCAATTATGTTGAATGGAACCGTACAACTTTTGAGTATTCAATGATTTGAAGCAGAAGTCATTCTTTTTAGAATTCTTCTGGGTTTTCATTCCCAATATCTGAAACAGAACTATTAAAAATCAAATGAGAAGTCAATATAAGCCAAGGGCAGTTTCTTTGGAAATAGTTTGCCTAATGAAACAATACAGGAACAACACAAATGATAAAGAAAGCGAACTGTGACGTTTCAGAGTACGAATCTGACTCTTTCATCAGACAAAGGAGAAAATTTTCATTATTATTTTCTTTCGATTTTTCATTTTGAATATTGGAGAAATAAAATTTTGAATGGGTATATCTATACGGAACCATTGGGCGGATTTTACCCATTCACGAATGCGACCTTCGTAATTAAGACCCAAACCTACTCTACAAATTATCGAGTTTCTGAGTCGTTTCTTCGGGAAGTTATTGTGTTTACGGTCGGCCTAACGGCTGACTGCGTAAACACAATAACTTCCGAAATAAACAACTTAGAAACTCGATATTGGTAGAGAAGGTTTGGACCTTAATTACAAAGGCCGAATTCGTGAATGGGTAAAATCCACCCAATGATTCCGCAGATATATCCATTCAAAATTTTATTTTCCCATTATTTCCAAAAATACAGATCAGATTGAATTGAAATCCAGTACTTCATCGAAAAATAACAGTTCGAAGGGTCATACAGAATTTAATGAGGATGATATGATAAGAAAATCGCAGAAATTTTTTGTTTTTAATTGTTCTAATGACACGATCATCACGAAATTCTGCGTAAAGTTGTCTTTCAGCATCTTCAAACTAGCTGCATTGAATCAGTATATCTTGAGTTATACCGAAAAAACAACGATATCGAGAAGAAAACCTCAAAATTTGACATATTTTTTCCCAATATCTCCAAAATTTATGAACGTATCGAACTGAAATTTGGTACAATGCTGTGAAATATGAAGCTCAAAGTACGAGTGTAATATTTTTTGGATATGATGAACAGTTTCAGGAGAACAAATTTTTTGGGAAAAAATTCTGGAAAAAAAATTTTTTTTTAATTTACTGACAGTATGATTCTGACAAAATTTGGCTCAAAGTTGCGCGTCGTCATACTCCACCTAATTGCCAAGTTCAAATCGAATCGCTCGAGTAGTTTCTGGAATAAAAAATAAATAACTTTAAAATTTCAAGTGGCTATAACTCCGAAACTGTTCGACCGATTGGGCCCATTAACGAACTCAACCGCGGCATTCCAATGCGCGACCTTCCCTGAAAGTTTCAAGTTGCTAGCTCACTTCGTTCGACAGCTATCGTGTCCACGGCCGGCCGGACAGAATCGATTTCGACACCGGATTCATCATCAGTGAGTCCGATCTAGTCGTTTGAGACCATTTTCGGCTCAATCATCGAAAGTTACATATATTTGGACAAAAAGATAGCACACTGTTCCCCTAGATCATGCGCGCAAAAACAGAAAAATGATGCGAAATCCTCCAGAAATAAGCTGTAATCGATAAAAAGTAATTTGTTAGCGAAGCCACATTAGAGGGCAATGAGAAATATTCGATTATTCGGCCAATTTTGAAAGAGATTAACCTGAAGAATTCTCTGATGCAGAAGTAATTAACGATTATTTTACCCAATTTAATGCTACTACAAACAATGGATTTTGTATGGAACAAACAACGTTTTATGAGGATATCAAATTAGACCATCAGCCACTTTTTTTGAGTTTCCACACTTGTTAAAAGTCTCAAATTCTTGAAATTTTCTTCTTTGACTGATGAAAGAGTCAGATTTGTACTCTGAAACGTCACAAATCGCATTCTTACCTATCGTTTGTATTTTTCATTATAGGCAATCTGTTTCACAAGAAAGTGCCCTTGACCAATATTTTACTACTTCAATCCGAAAGGGCGTTTTTCATGAAAAAAACAATTTTTTTAATTTTTAATAGTTCTGTTTCAGATACTGGGAGTGAAAACCCCAAAAAATGTTACAATTCGCAATTTAAAAATTAAACTTTTGTTAAATATTGACTTCAACTTCTGTGCAAAATTTCGTTGGATTCTGACGTATAGTTCCATACAAAAAAAAATCAAAGAAAATTTTAAAGATTTTGAGAATTTTTTTTTAATTCACTAACCATACAGAATTCTGAAAGCAGTGGCACTTCAGTATTCTACAATTAATTACCAAGGTTCAATCCGATACCATAAGTGGTAGTTCATGAGGTATTGAGAAAATAACCTCAAGAATTCAAGAAAATTACCCATCAGGCTGATTCTCCTAATAACCAATTCAGGCGAAGCATTTCGATACACAAAACGATAACACATTGTTTCCTGGAGTATGCTCTCAAAAAGTCAAAAATTCAGAGATTTTCATTGGACATCGCCGGCGTATGAAGTGAAGAATGAGTTATTTCATTTCACGGAACAAAAATTCCATACTGCAAAGTCATTTTCTCCTTTCAATCTACAAATTATTCTCCAGCTTCCACTTCTCCAGACTTATAAATCCATAATTCCCCTGTTAACAACTGATCCTCCCCACCCAAACTCACTCCCGGGACAATATTTCCCCTCGATTCCATCCAAATTCTGGCGGAATTGAAGCAGATCTGCTTTTTATCCAGCGTTGAATCCGCGACTTAGAAGGCGTGAGTAAAATGCCACACGTCATACTCTATTAAGTATCCAGCGTAACAACAGTGCTCAGTCACCAAGGGGATTGTAGGAGTGTTTGAAGTATCGAAGTGGGAATGAATATACTCATCTCCTTTGCCCTTCCATCGGCTATCGAAGCCTCCCCTCCGCGGCTTTGATTACAGAAAATCGTTTTGATGTTTGTTTTGGCTGTTGGAACTTAGGAAAGAAAGTCGAGAAGAAATTGGATTTGTTCTTTCACGTATACTTCACTCACTTTTATAAAGTATCCCGGTTGGTCATGACATTCTGATACATTTCACAGTGTATATTTTGAAAATGTAAGATTATAGTCATTTTCCTGTCAGATAACTACGCAACGTTGTCCTCTCTACATAGGTCGTAGAAATTACGTATATATCAAAATGTTAATTCACACAATCAGAGATTTTCATCCCACGATTTATATTGTGAAAATTCACGCAGGAGAGTGATTTTGGCTGCAACAACATGTCTTTCTTTGTTCACATAAAATTTTGCGTTCATTTACTCTTTTGTATTTGTAAAACATCGGTTTTAAAATTTTAAAAAGTGATGTCCGTCCTCCGTTGTATTCAAAATGATCCTTTGCAAAAGTGAGCAGTGTATCAATCGAAAAGTGTTCATTTTTCGAATTATAATTCCAAATTTGTCATTACAGATCTTTTTTCAAAATAAAATCTTCAGTCTCTGGAAGGAAATTCTTTGTCGTCTCTTTCACTCAAAATCTTTTTTATTGTGATGATGTGCAGCTAAAAAATAAATATATATTCATATAATATACAGTGCGCGTCAAAATTATGGAACAAATTCATTTTCCCAGAAGAAAAATATTTGGCAACAAAATCATGAAACAGGTCAATTTTTGTTTGACTTTTACCAAATTTATATGCATTTTTGAATGATTTTCGTTGCACCCTGTGCTATCCCCATCAACCCTTTAAATTTTTTGAATAGGGAAAATAGGTCATGTGGTACTTTTTTGGCAAGGTCTTTGTATCTTCTTCACAGGCGTCCAGAAATTTTCAAGAAAAAATTTTTTTTTCGAAAAATTAGTTACTTCGAAGAGGTTTTCAGTATGTGCACTTTGTCATGGCTCATTTACTTTGAGACGATGGTACCTGATGAAATTTGTCACCGAATGAAAGTCGACCATTACAGTTTTGTTCATGCACAACTTTCAACCCCCTGCATTTTTTTTCTCCATTAAAGGATTCGTAGGGGTTGAAAGTTGTGCATGAACAAAACTGTAATGGTCGACTTTCATTCGGTGACAAATTCCATCAGGTACCATCGTTCCAAAGTAAATGAGCCATGACAAAGTGCACATACTGAAAACCTTTTTGAACTAACCAATTTTTCAAAAAAAAAATTTTATTCTTGCAAATTTCTGCTCGCCTGTAAAGAAGATACAAAGACCTTGCCAAAAAAGTTCCACATGACCTACTTTCCCTCTTCAAAAAATTTAGAGGGTTGAAGGAGATGGCACAGGGTGCAAATCCTTCAAAAATGCATAAAAATTTGGTAAAAGTGAAACAAAAATTGACCTGTTTCAGGATTTTATTGCCTTTGTTCCATAATTTTGACCCGCACTGGTTTTCACTCACATACGTCGAAAATGTTAGATAGCTTATGATGAGTTATTTCCAAATTATCAGAGTTATTATCAGAAAAAGCAGGTTTCAATTCCGCATAGCACTTCCTGATACTTTGTCTCTGCTTCTTCAATACTACCTTCGACATTTTTAGTTTCCAAGCGTGATGATTGTGATGAGATTGCGAGTAGAAATTGGCATTGCCATTTGGCAACGTCTCTGAAAATTGTTTTGACATTGCCGATATTTCACGAGTGCCAACCTGCGTCAGTTTCAAGTAAAAAAACTTGATAGATCTAAATCATGGCCAACCGGGATAGTTTATAAAAGTGAATGGAGTATAGTAAATCTATAGCTTACCTACACTATTAAATAGTGTGTCAATTTCAGAAGATATCACAAGTTTTTTCTCGGACCCCATGCAAAATCAGTAAAAATGCAAAAAGAAGTGAACTTTAGGTCCTACAGGAACATTTTATATGTACAGGATGAGCCAAATTGGACATTTTTGAAGCGGAAGTCCTATTTCTGTACAAGATAGACGAAAACTGATGTCTTTTTCCTATTATATTTCGGTATAAGTGCTAACAAAAAATTATGGAAAAACAATGCGACGTGAGATCAATAGCTTTTACGCGTTTGTTCGAATTCTAACAATTAGATCAACACGAAATTTTGCGCGTTGGCATTCTTCACCTGGTTACGAAGTTTAAATCTGAATTTTGCAGAGATAAAGTTAGAATCACAAATAACGACGAAATTCAAAATATTTTTTCTTATTTCTTCGAAAGTAAATATTGGATCAAATTAAAATTTGAAATATTGTTGTTAAATACTGCCTTTGAGATATGTGCGAAATTTCGTTGAAATATAATCATTACTTGCGGAGAAAAAAAATGTTCAATTATAATTTGGACATTTTTCGAATGAACATTTTTTCTCAAATTTTCTGATTATTGGATCCACACAAAATTCCGCTTAAAGTTGCGGGTTGGTATTTCAAAACTGTCTATAAAGTTTTAATCTGATCGAGTCAGTTCTTCATGGGATATCGAGGAGTTAACCTCAAAAATTCTAATGAGCCTAGCTCCGAAACTATTCGAACGATTTTACCCATTAAAGAATATTTAGACTCTAAAACTCTTCTGACAATTCCAACTCGCTAGGTTTTTTCCTTCGAAAGTTGAAGCAGATACGGCCGGACAGAATTGAATTTGACCACCGATTCTTCCTCGGGGTGTTCAACCCAATCTTTCAAGAACATTATTGGCGCAAAATTCGAAAATTACAGACATCGTGACTAAACGATAACGCGCTGTTTCCCAGAGCAGGCACGTAAAAAGGTCCAGTGTATGGCATTTGTGAAAATAAGGAAATCTTTGAAACAACTTGTCACTCAAGTACCTTTACCATCGAAGATTTTAGGGATCGCTGTCATCACGCTCACAGGGTTGATTGGAACCGAGATTTGAACCAACCGTATGAAAAAATGTCCCCGTATATACGAAGCAAAGTTTACTACTCTTTGCCATTTTGCTAACTGTATGTTTTCACAAGGTCTTATTCTGGGGATCCGATATCAAATTCAATTCTGTCCAGATCCGATAATTTCCTTACGGATCAAACTATCGACTTCCAGGTGAGGTATGCTTATCAAAATGCAACGGTTGAGTGCGTCGAAATCGGCTGAACAGTTTCGGACTTTTACTGATTCAAATTTCCTCAATCTCTCATGGAATACTGGCACAAGCAGATAGAAACTTCCTTATTAGTTGTAAGATATCAACTCGCCATATTGCAATATTCCTTGGGATTCATATCGTAAAAAGAAAAAATTTTTACTTAAAAAAATTTTTTTGGAGCTGTTCATCGTATCCAAATAAAATTCGGCGCAAACGTTGAAATGAATTTTATTTGATAACATTGTGCTAAATTTCACTTTACTCTGCTGTGGGTATGTTTTTTCGCATATACAGGGTGAGTCTTTGACCTTGCAGAATATTTCAACAGAAGATCTCTGAAGCCAAAAGAAACACTTTTTTCTCTTACCATTTTTTCCGATTCGGCTTGGTTCGTAAGATACAGAATGTTGAAAATCCATAAAAAAATTTAATTTTCGATTATATCTCGCGAACGATCTCATCGAATGAGATGATTTTTGGAATATAGTTTCTTATTGATACGATGAATGTTTCTGGATTACAAAATTTCATCCACACCTTCCAGTTTCTTTAATATGACCATAACATTTCATAAAAATACCAGAAATTCAAAGAATACAACTTTTAAAAATAATTTGAATGCTATTCAACGAATTTTTGACCATTTTGGAAAGTAAAAGTATTCCTTATTCTTTTTCGTATGATGCGCCGTTTTCGAGTAATCTGAAATTCAAAAATAAAAAATATCTGTGAAATTCCGAGAATTGGGTACTTTGGCTGATTGCAACACTGTTCAAAAAATTCACAGAATTCAATTTTTCCGCGTTGCCGCGTCTAAAAGTTGAGAGTGGAATCATAGATTTATAGTTCAGCTATAGTTGTTTGATTTCGAAGAGTTCTTTCTTTCTGTTCGTCAATTTGGCAACGTTTGTACGTTCATAGATAAATTAGGTACATCTGTTTTATTGATTTATGAAAATGAAAGTTTGAGTGGGTTATGTCTGAATCTGATAATTCTTGGAGAAAATGAAATAAATAAAGAAAATTAATAATTACAAATTGAAGATGAATCTCAAAGCTAATATGAGTGATAGCTAGATGAATTCCTCTTTATCGAAAATGAAACCAAGAGAAGAATATTTAACTTTTATCGCCCACGAAATTTGGAATACCTAACTTGTTTATTGTACAATAAATACAACTTTTTTCACCAACTGGAATGTAAAAAGTAAGTTGACGCTTGTTTTCATAACAGAGTTGCTTATTTCGAAGATTTGAATGGTATATCTTAGGCTTGGAAAAACTTCAGTATTCAGGTTTCCAGGGGCGGCTAGCCTATTATGAAATTTTATAATGCCTATATCTTTTTATCTAGGCCGAATCGGAAAAACTGGTAGAGGACAAATGTGTTTCTTTCAGCTTCAAGAATCTTCTGTTAAAATATTCTACAAGGTCAAAGACTCACCCTGTATGTTCACGCATATTTAAGAAAAATTTGTCAAATTTTTCGTATATTCCTTCGATATCGTTGTTCTTTACAGAAAAACTCGAAAAAAACTGATCTGGTCATGATGAAATTTAGCAACTAGTTGACAAATGCTCATGAAAAATTTTGTACCTAATTTCGTGATCATTAAAAAAATCCGCCCAAGGTTCCCGTTATATAAAAAATACAGATCAGATCAAATTTAAATCGTGCTTGATTGAAAAACAGACAACTTTAAGATTCATGCGGAATTTCGTGAGGACCATATAAAAAAAGGTCGTCATATTTTTTTATCCAGAAGTAAAGCTGCGTTTTGATGGTCAATATGTGAATAGGTCACCGCTTTCGCAACAAATTTGAATGAGCAAGTAAATTATCCTGACCCCTCGAATTTTTTATTGA
Source organism: Myrrha octodecimguttata (assembly GCA_958510865.1). Classification (NCBI taxonomy): domain Eukaryota; kingdom Metazoa; phylum Arthropoda; class Insecta; order Coleoptera; family Coccinellidae; genus Myrrha; species Myrrha octodecimguttata. Next base: position 36,320,549 of record OY294056.1, read on the forward strand.
CACTGGACTGATATAAGTGTTAGCATACCTAAGTAGAAGTTCAGATTGGTTCATTATGTTGAAAACTCATAGTAAATTCAACAGTATACATATATGGTTCGGCAAGAGTGTGGTAAATAATATCTTCCTTAAGAGAACGAATAGAATTGCAATTAAGAGACTCTCGCAGCTTTGATTGCCGAAAAACCTATTGAACTTTTATCAGTTGCTCTGTTGGTATAGTGTAGGTTGAAGGTCGAGGGAAAGATTTTAGGATTTGGAAATAGATTATATCGCAAGATGTGATTCGTTCTTATCCACGGAGTAAAATCCAGCTTACACTATGTGCAATCGTTTCATCCAAATATCTTTAATCATCGAATTCTTTTCCGAAAAGGGTCTTACACTAAACTCAATCCGATGTCAAAATTGATTTTCTTCCGCTGATGCACAAAAACTTGACAACACCCTATATCGAAAGAGAACTATTGAAAATTAAATAGAAATTGTTTTTTCATGGAATACGCCCTCGCGGATTGCAAGGTTGACATTTTTTAATGTCAATTTTGACGAAAGTCTCAGAAAACAAAAATAATCAAAAGGTAATGATTCTGAATTTTTTTTTATTTGTCTGATGAGGGAGTCCGATTTGACCTTTCCAAATGAGAGCTTTCATCCATAGTTAGTTGTAGAATGTCCAGGTGCAATATTTATTTGTTTTTGACCTCCACACAGAGAAAAAGGTTCTCTTAAATCAATTTGTAATTGCATTAATTCAAGAGAATGGTACTCTTGAATAGGTCCAACCAAATATTAGTTAGATTCTCCGACGAAATACTTTTGACCCATGTGAACAATGATCCTCTTGATTCAAGCGGAATCACGTTTGATCCAAATGAGAAAACTAACAAGAATTACTGGATATGCTTACTAAATATGTTTCATATTATTATTCTGAATACCGTGTCTTTGATACGAATGTAAGATTTCTCGTTATTGAATTTAACCAGATTTCAATATTTTTTACCAAGAGAATATGATATGTTTGCTGCAATTAGCGGCTAACAAATACAAAAAATGTATGGTATCTCAAAAAGCTTTTTATAATTATTCTTGAAGATGTCAATCCTAAATAAGGTGAGAATGGAGGATCACCTTCTAACAAGAAAGTTTTTTGGGAATAGGATTCCGAAGATCACAGAGCAGAAGTATGTTGTAAGAATTCACTCAGTTACTACGTGCATATTCACGACCCCCAAACATAAAATTAAAATGTGTAGTCTTGAGTTCACGCATATACATGTGACAATGTTTGTGCATAACACACTTACATGTAGGCATGCACCCACATATACAAACTTTTTTCAGATCAAAGTTTGTTCGCGATTAACCAAACTTATTCTTAAAACCAACCTTTTCTTCTTGACTTTCGAAACTCGGTTCCCGAAAAACTTCCTCGATCTTGATAAGTAGTTCTCCATTTATACAAAATTCATAATACACCATCAAAAACACAAACGCAATTGTTCACTATTCACTATGGCGGCCATGGCGTTGTTTCCTATATAAATATCCATATGTTCTGCGTCTGCGATTCTACATTCCACGCATTTTCAGCAGTAATACCGCTTATTGGTGTAAGGGGTCAGGTGTACGTCCCTTCGTCAATAGAACACATTAAATAAGAAATGATTTTCTTGATCCGAGAGAACTATGGTTTGCTGAAATTGTTTTCTGAGGTGAAGAGTACGTATGTCTTGGTTCAACTGATTTCGATTCAAGAAAACTCATGTAAACAGGCAAACAACGAAATGAGTTGAAAATAGAGGTATATTGATCAATTTCAAATTATTATTCTTGGGGGAAGATTATTTCATTCAAGAATATGTTTATATTTGATATAAGATATCCTTTTTCTCTGTGCAGTCTATCGGAATTCTAGATATATCAATTTCCACTTTTATTACGAAATCATTAAATTTCTCTTCGCCCAAACTTGACCGAACTTGGACAGAAGTTCCAAGACTTTTGTTTTATTCCTTTGCGAGAGGTGAGCCCCCTGATTTAACTTTAATTACACTGTGTCTAGGGTCATCGCATTTTGCACTCATACCTTCCGAACACATGGAACCTGGATTTCCTAATTATATTTTTGTGAAATCAGGTTAGAATATTACTAAAATTATATCTCTTTATATTCACATAATGTATGATCAGAGTAAATGCTTACAAATTTCCTTGAATCTAGAAGCAGTTTAGGTAATTAAAGTAAGGAAAGGCTCACCCCTCGCAAAGAACTACTTAAAACAAAATATGGAAGTAACATTTACCAAAGTAGTGTGCCAAGTATTCGATTTCAATTGGGTTTCAATAGCACCAAAAATAGATATATTCAATCGACCCAAAGGTTCAGGTTAGGTTAAGATCTTGAATATCTCGGACAACTTCGTTAATGGGCGAAATCTGTCAAATGGTTTTTGTGCTACAGCCATTTGAAATTTTGATTTTTCAATAACTCGAAAAATATTCATTCAATCGAAATGAAACTTGGTTGGGAGATGAACAGTGTCGATAAGAAGAATTATCCATAGAAATTTTTATATTTCATTGAAATTTCACTGAAATTTCCAAGTCATCATTTCGAAATGTGAACAAGCGCGTAAAAGCTGCTGACTTCACGTAAGTGCTTTTCTTGATTTTTTATTTCAATGTAGATAAGAATAATTATGTGATAATTTACATTTTTTCATAGGACAAAATAGAAATTGCGTCCATTTCCGATCAAAACGTGAGTCATGAATACAACTTGTTCACCTCAGTCCATGAAGACAATCTATAATATCAATGTCCATAGTGCAATCTGATATTTTTTGAAAATTGTGGATTTTTTTGGGATTTACCTGATTCCTGTAATACGATATATATCCCGCTTCTCTAAATGGAAATCAATGTTCATTGGATTTAGATTTTGGTAAATTCATACAGTGTGTCCATCAGTTTGAAAAGAAACCACTTTTTTGGGCTGTTCCTAACTTTGTTTTTTTGAATGATAACCTGTATTTTCTAATACTTTTTCGGTTTCCACATGAAAAAAAAAATATTTTTGATACATATCTGCATCACGAAAATATCAACGATTTTTGAGATATTCTGCCTGATATATCTTTCTTCCCAATATTCGTCTCTTAGAGCATTTGCGCCAAGTCCATTGGAATTTATTTCTGGTCAAATATTTACTATCGGTTACTCCCTCAAACGGTTTACCTGAAATCGAACTGGGATATACAGGGTATGAAAAACAACCTGCCAAATATTGGAAATGAAAATAAACAGAATCTTCGTTATTTCAAGTATACCACCCCATATTTTATCACAAATTTCGTCTAGTAGTCCTTATGGTTAATTGTACTAGTTTTCCTTAGAACAGCTCTTTTTCTGAAGAATGTTTTTATTCTATACTATACTAATTGAATAAGGGACGCATTCGCCATTTTGCAGCATTAGACAATCTAACCGCTAGGTCTCCTACAGTGCTGTCTCTGACATTTAGCAATAGGCGAATCTATCTGTGAGGAAATTATATGGCCTACACTAGTACCATACTATTTAAATAAGATGTGAATCGTGGAGAGCTCAAACTCGGAAAGAGAACAATTCGGAAGACAAAATTTGCGAGATAAAAGCTTACCAGTGGACCCAAAAATGTGAGGTTTGGACTTTGCCGAGTATTTTATAAATTAATTCAAAATCATTGAAGTCAGTGATAGATTCCGGCTCCTACTCCTTTTTGTGTCTAGAAAATCTCTTTTACTAGGTTCTTGCACCTACACCTCTAATGATTGGTCGGTGCTTATGTATACAGTATATATCTAATCTCTCTCTCTTCTCGTGTACTTTTCTCTCTAGCAAGCCAATGGACAGCGTCGGCTGTATCGATAGGTGAATCGTACAATAACGAGTGACATAGAAGGCGATCTGACGCGTTCCTCTCGCTTCGACCTTGAGTCCCGATTTGACCATTTTCAATAACGAATTATTCAAAATTCGCGAATCGTTGAAGTGTGTGATATCTGACATTATGATTTTGTATCGATATAGAATGAGAAAAACATTAAAATATGATAATTCGTGTAAAATGCAAGAGACCTATTCAGCTCCGATGCAAAATCAGAAACATGCTAAAAGATTCGATAACAGCGAATTTTTTGTGGTATTTTAAATATTCATATGAATTATCCATATACGTGCTGAATTTTTAGCACTGAGATTTCAGAAAATAGCTCCGACAGTCCGATTATTTGTTAAAAATTTAGCAGTTGAAGATGAATTCATGAAAATTATCACTGACATCAGGTTGAGGCAACTAAGTCGTGAATGAGTACATATCATATAATAGGTATTCAGATATTATCAAATCGTTGCCGACAAGAGATGGAGTACCTCAATAAAGATACTTTGTAAAATAAAATGAATAAAATAGAAATATAAGTAGGGTTTATAATAAGGATATAACTAAATCCTTTCAGATTTGATTGATTCGAAGGGTATAACAATTGTCAAATCGAATCCGGTATTTTTCACGTCAATAATCTACGTGTCAAGAATTATGTAATCCGCCATAATATAAACATGGAAAACACGAGCAGAAGGTATTTTATAGTTCTATGAGTATATTACTATATTTCAGAAAAGTCAAAAACAAACGAAAATATTGGAAAAATCTCAAGAAAGTAACCCATGAATCTGAATGATTTTGAGAACTTGTAACACACACTTTACTAACGGCATTGAAGAAACTCTTAAACTGTTCCAGCATCTATAAAAAAAATATTCTCCATTCTCACAAAATGAATTATTAACCTTACAATCCTTATCAGAACCCCGATGATTTGTTACCCTTAACGAACGAGATGATACCAAAACACGCGCAGTTGATCATATCCGACACGAAGACAAGAACAAAACTCATAAAATTGTTAATCCTGCTTTATAACCCAATCAAAAGATAACAACCTCCACTCCTCATATTATACCAACGTGAGCATCAAAGAAAAACAAAGAACCATCCCGAACTGTTATTAATGACCATAAAGCCACGGTCGCACCACCAATGTTGCCAGACACGGTACCCCTCGATAATTTCTAAAGGTGTGCGATCTACCTAGGATCTGACCAATCGGGATGCTGCATCGAAGATGGGCTGGACCGTTTTCTCATCAGAATTCATCGGGTAGTACCGCCCATTTGTGATTACGCGTCACCTGTGAGTGATTACCTGGATCCTAGTCGCCGGAAGTACCCAGTTATCTGGGGAGACCAGATAATCCGGTTTGCGAGAGATGCTGAATAGATTTCCAGTCAGAGAAGTCTAGGTGGTTGTTTAGCTTCGGATTGTATCGGGCTGGATTTGTCTAAACATCGAAATGTGTAATGAATTATAGTGAATGGTTATCTGTGATATCAAAAACTCTAAATAATTTCAGTCTTACATGACCACAATACTGCAAGTTTGAGTACTGAAAAATATTTTATCTTTTCTAACTATATGGCTATTCCTCGAACTCTGTATTACCTAAAGTATGAATGTTAATAACGAATCAAATATAACTTCGCACATGTATTTATTCCATGTCCACAGCTGTCTTCAATTTTGTGTAACATGTTCGCATATTTTGTTTCACACTGTTGCTGTGTTGTGCAAATTCACCGGAACGATGTATTAAAATCGAGGATATATGGATAGGTATAATCTTTTTCTTAATAACTTCCGAAATAATCAATATATAATATATTGTTAAGGACCTTCTTTATAATTTTGAATTTATATTGAATTTAGCTATAAATCAAGATCCAATATCAATTAAAAATTTTGAATTTTGATTGAATTTCCCGCGGCTGACTCTCTCAAGGAGGATTCTATGATCTGAAAACAATTGATGCTTATTGAATTTGGAATTAACAATTTGATAAAATGATTCAATTATAAAAGTATTAACGACTATACTAAATAACTAACTGATTAAATAAAATATATGAAGTCCTTTTTTTTTTCACCCACGGTGTGAATGTATATGTCACTTTCCATTTATTCCTTTTCTGTGGTTTCACTGTTCCCATTCTATATTCTAACCTCCACATCCAGTGGCTTGCTGTTTACGTGTTTACTTTCCGACTTCCACAGGAATATTGTTCCCGCTGGCTCCAATTGATTGTTCCTGGTTATTTCTAAATCAATTCAGATACGATTATGTTTCTATTGCTTCTAATTTTTCATATTTAACTTATATTCTTGAGTTTAGATTCCCATCCAGTTCTACTCCAAGATGTTCTGAATTCTTCTCTTTGGATTTTACGTAGAAAATGATTCCCTTATAGAATTAAATAATTTGCAAATTCTTTGTCGATTCCAGTTTCCTATCACAAATAACATTTTTTCTTTACAATTTTACTTATATCTTTATCTTAAACTTGCTATTTATGTTCAAATTTCAAACATCTTATACTATCTTCCAATCGAATATTAATCAAAATCATTGTGAATAACCATTTCTGAACTACCCAAAATTATGCTTTTCATATTGAAGATGTATTCAAATTATTTTCATTTTCAGATCATAAGAAGTCTCAGTGATGGATTAATATCGAGGATTATGGTTCCTGAATCATTACCTAAAATCGTGCCTTTGGTTTGTTATTGCATGAATAATTTTAAATGTTTTAACATTTTGGTGGATTTGCTAGTATAGTTATGAATGGATTCACTTATTTGGTGATGTATTACCCAATATATTATTTAAAGTAAAATGAAGCTTGCTTGGCTTTCCATAACAATATTTATATATAGAGCAGCTCTGGAGTCTTATTAAGATGCCTGAATTCGTGAAGGGATGAAACGCATTCAATGATTCCGCAGATTTACAGGGTGTTTCTAAAGTGTAGATACAAACGAAGAAAGGAAATTCCTTGCATAATTTTAAGACAGTCCAATAAAATGAGACCAAAAATGATTCTTTTTCTAGATGCAGGATCTTGAGTCTTAAATTTTTTTTCAAGTTTTTTTCATAGTATCTGCACATAACAAAATGACTATACGAGTTTATTGAATCTTTTGGAATAATTTCTACAAATCAGGCAAATATCCATAGAAAATAGTTATATGAATTGATTGAAATTGGCATGTCATATATGCCAAAATTTCAGTTGAATATCTCGTGAAGTGTAGAGCACTTGAGAAATATTTACATTGCAACACCCTGTATATCGAAAAAGGAACTTTGCTGTCCCATGTTTATGGGAATTGTCTTTCTCTAACTTACGAAGGAATCTCCCATCTTCGTTTGTACCTGCAATTCGGGAATACCCTGTACCCATATGCCTTCCGAATTCGAGTTTCTTTTAAATTCCGAAAAAAGATTTCATCGAATCGAACTAGTACATAGTCGAAAAAACTAGAAAAGCACTGACGTGGAGTCAACAGCTTTTACGCGCTTGTTCATACATTGTGACTTGGAAATTTCAATGGAATTTAAATGGAAGATGAAAATTTTCCGGAAAAAAATTTTTTTTTTTAATTTTTCCATGGAGAATTCTTTTTATTGATACTATCCATCCTTCAACCAAGTTTCATTTCGATCAGATAAATGTTTTTTCGAATTATTGAAAATTCAATATTTCAAATGGCTGTAACACAAAGACTATTCAACAGATTCGCCCCATTGAAGAACTTATCCGAGATATTAAGGATCGAAACCTAACCTGTTAATTTCAAGACTCTAGGTCTTTCCACTCGGAAGTTACAGCACACACGGCCGGATGGCCGGCCGGCCGGACAGACAGAATCACATTAGACCACGGATTATTCTTCAGGGAGTTAAACCGAATCGTTTAAAACTATTTTCGGCTCAAAATACGAAAATTATAGACATCGTGACGGAATGCTAAGGCGCTGTTCCCTAGAACAAGCGGCTAAAAGACAGCCAGGACCATGCAAAATTTTGTAGCATATAAACGCAATCACAAATCGAATGACTCATACTTCTTGGTTGAATTCATTTGCCTCGAGTACATTGAAGACTTCATATTTTGCGCACATGTTCTGGGGAAAAGCGTGCTTTCGTTTTGTCCAAATGTCTGTAACTTTTGCTCTGATGATAAATCTGCTGTCAAAATCGATTCTGTCCGGCTGGCCGTCCGTAAGCACGGTTACAGGCGGAAGACTCTAGCGACTTGAAAATTTCAGGGTTCAAAATTCGAAGGTTAAGTGCGTTAGTGGGCAAAATCGGTCAAACGGTGATATTTCGAAAACTACTGAGGCGATTGAATTGAAACTTGGCAGTTAATTGAAACATAGGGACTCGCAACTTTTTGCGAAATGTTGTTGAGATCATGCTATCAGTATATATTTTGAATAACTTTTCAAAATTTTGTTCCAAAACTTTTTTGCCGGTTACTGTTCATGACATTAAAAAAAAACTGTGGTCATCCCCTGAGCTTCATATTTCACAGCAGGGTACCAAATTTCAGTTCGATACTATCACAATTTTTGAAGATATCGTGAAAAAATATGTAAAATTTGTGGTTTCTTTCTCGATATCGTTGTATTTTTCGGGATAACTCGAAATAAACTAATTCAATCATGGTAAAACTTGGTTGCTGAATTGAAAATACTGATGGACAACTTTGTGCATAATTTCGTTATGGTTGTGTCATTAGAACAGTTTAAAAAAATTCCCTTCTTTTTAAATATTCAATATTTTGTGATCTTCTGGTCATATTATCCTCATGGCATTCTGTATGAACAAAGATAGGAATTGGTCTAATGGAGAAGAAAGAGCACCAGTAATAACAAAATAACATAATCACAAGGTCGAATATCTATCAATAAAACAACAAATATTCCACCTTGATCAGAGCTAATCATCCAATCAACCAAAACATCAACACCGAAGAAGCGGATCCAAGGAGAATGACTATAGCTATTTCACAGTTATTACTGATCGTCAGGTCAACTTACCTTGAATAAAACCGCAGAGGAACTCTCGATACTTGTCACCTTTCAGATGGACGGCTGCAGTTTAAAAGTTCATACAGAATTTAATGAGGATATTATGATTAGAAGATCACAGAATATTGGATACTTGAAAAAAAGTTTTAATTTTTTTTCAAATTGTGAATGACACGATCATCACGCAATTTTGCACAATGTTGTCCTTCAGCATCTTTGAACTAGCTGCGAAGTTTCATCACGATTAAATCTGCATTTCTTGAGTTATACCGAAAAAAACGATATCGAGAAGAAAACCTCGAAATTCTACATAGTTTCCCCAATATCTCCAGAACTGATAGCCGTATCGAATTGAAATTTGGTACACTGCCGTGAAATATAAAGCTACAGGTATAACTGTAATTGTTCTCGAGTATGAACAATAGTTTCAGGAAAAAAAATTTTTTTCGAAAAAAGTATTTTGAAATATTTTTTTTTGAATTGAGTGATCATACGTTTTTTACAAAATTTTGCTCAAAGTTGCGAGTTTTTATGCTCCAACTAACTGCCAAGCTTAAATCCAATCACTTCAGTAGTTTCTGAAATATGAGGGGAAATCACCTCAAAACTTCAAATGGCTATAACTCCGAAAGTATTTGGCCGATTTGGCCCGTTAACGAACTTAGCCGCGGCATTTCAATGCGCAAACTGCCCTACAAATTTCAGGTCGCTAGCTGGCCCGTTCGACAGTTATCGTGTCCACTGCCGGACGGCCGGCCGGGCAGAATTGATTTTGACACCGTATTCATCATCAGTGAGTTCAACCTAGTCGTTTTAGACCAGTTTCGGCTCGAAATCCGAAAATTACGGACATTTGGAAAAAACGATAGCACACTGTTTCCCTAGAACATGCGCGCACAAATTCAAAATATAAAGATTTAGTTCATAAATATCTTATATATTCTAATCATCAATCTTATAATTTAATGGTTCTGGGCAACAGCTTGATATCGTTTTATCACAATGTCTGTAATTATCGAATTTTAAACAGATTCAAACGACTAGGTTGGACTTTCTGAGGAATAATCCTAGAGTCTTGAAATTTTTAGTTTATGTTCGGAGCCTGAAGTTCTCGTTTGAATTCGTTAATGGGCGAAATTCACCGAAAGGTTTCGGAATGATAACAATTTGAAATTTGTTGTCCTATATTGTACTGTTGAATGATCATTGTCAATAAATTATTATTATTATAACTATTGCAAAACCTATGTATTTTCCAGCATCTCATCAGAATCAAATTCACCCAACCAAAGGTAAACATCTTTACGTAATTTATTACATCCAACGATATTTCGGTACTCAATCTAATTTCCATCTCGCAACATTAATTAATATATAACTCGGTATAAAACTGAAACAGTGATTGATGTACTGCCAGCTTTCTGTGAGCCGAACTACAACTCTCAATGACAAAGTTCTAAGAAGTTAATTCTTCTCTAGCTAGAGGCACCACTTGGTTCGATCATTATTAGCTCCTATTTAATTAATACGTTATGCGTTGATGTATATTAATTAGCGTAACTTATTGCGAATGGTGAGAGGTTTGGAGGGATAAGGGGAGAGTCCTCCATTCGCGATTTCTCAGGACCGAATTGGAACGTTTTGAATGGGCCTTATGATTTATTGAATATGAGTTTTGTTGAGCAGAGTGAGTTCAAGGGAAAACACTGGGAGAAACGTTTACTTGTGTATAGTATATCGATATGTTGAACCCCTATTAGTTGAATATCAATATGCCATATTTCCGATTAGCATGATTCATTGCAGGCAAATATTAAAAATTAATTCTTCAGCTTATAGACGAATAATTGGAATGTTAAAATTTTTTCTGTGCAAAATTTCAACAGAACAAATCATGTTCACATTTAACATGATCAAGTCAGTGTAACTACGTATATTAAAGGAAAAACGTTCCAGACTTTTTATAGCAATATTGATTTGTTCCTCATGAAAATGTCATATTTGGTGATTCTTATGTTTATGACATTCTTAGAGTATATTCAACATCAGTAAGTATAAAATGTGGAGATAACCAAAAATTACACCCATTTATATTTAATATACGTTCGTTTATTCCAAACAATTTTTATCTATTGCAGTCGTTCTGTGGCAGCATGGGCTTGACCCAGTAATGGTCTTATATATTGATCATCAAAACGTAAGGTGATCGCTCCAACCTTTTGCCTACTGTTTGTCGGTTCAACTTATTATTCTGCTATTCGATACAGTAACGTGCTTTTTCAGGTTATCACTTAACCTAAAAAACGTTTAATTTCGTTATTTGTTAATATTTAATACTATATATTAGAATATATTATCAACTCCTGCAAAATGTTTCGTTAGAGAGAGCATGCCCATTTAAAACACCTTCAACTATTTCAACTGATATCTCATTTGATCCAAATGAATATATATGTATTACCAGGACAGATATATTTACTCAACAGCAAATGATGTGGTTAAATGTGAACTTATATCTTATTTTATACAATGGAATGTAGGTTATATGAAAATGTTTATTTGTTGAATAGGAAGTAATGTGGTTTAATACGAATAGGTAACTTATCTGATGCAAATAAATTATTTGCTATCGGTAAAGATATATTTGTTATAGAAACAAACCATTTGTTCAACGGTATATACGCTTTCAGAAAATATGAAAGTCTTATTCAGGAACATATGATTGGACAATATACCGGGTATCCCAAGAATACCGTTCGTTAGAATATTTTTGGGAAGGAATCGAAATTCACGTTTGCAATTTCGGACTCGAGCTTTTTCTATAGTGATGACTGAATGTTAATTTTTTGAGATTCGTGGTACTAACGGTTTCACCGGAAGTGACACTAACTTTCGTTTTTAAAATGGGAATCCCCATATTTCATAATAAAAATAGATTCCTTATGAAACTCTAAGTTGTCTAAGTGTGAAATTTTTGAATTTCGGTCGAAAAATTCTTTTTAAACGTGAAATTCCAATGAAAAAATGGAAAATTGTGCTCTGCTGAAACATGTATATCTTCCAAGTTTCTCATTGGAAAAATGCCGTTCTGAAGGCTTCCGCGGAAAGTAAGAATAATGCTTCTGTCGCAATATTCAGAATTGATACTCATGATACAGGAGGTCACAAATGCGTTGTCAAAGTTGGGAATCTCAAAAACGTGAAAGCTCTTTTTTTTCAAATGAGAACCTCATTTTTTTATGGTCATTTTGGAATCTACGTTGGAAATTATGTAGGTGTGGAAATAACACCAATACCCTAAAATTCATATTTTTTGAGATATGCAGTCACGATTACATTTCTAATATCAATCTCCTAAAAAATACAAGCAAAACTAAAATCCAGAATTTCTATAAATAAAATCTTAATTGAATGTTTAATGAATGTCCCCCATTCCCTCCGAGACAATAATTTTTTTTTGAGAAGTATAAAATTCGAAATGTGATCGCCTTCATCGTTCTTTACGAATATCTTAGAAAATATGAATTTTCGGGCATTGGTGTTGCTTCCACACCTACATTGTTTTTCAACGTAGTGTTATGGTTTTTTCTTAATCAGTATTAAAGAAACATAAAGAATAACTCATCAATGAACACAAATTCATATATTCAATCATTTATTATCATAATATACAATTAAGTTAATTCCATCATAAAATATAAGAAATGTCCAAATCAATCACGATCCAGTAAAAAATCCAGATATTAGATATTATTATAGTTTATTCAGAGTACATAATCCCTCCAAATTACCTTTCTCAACAGGCTTCTCATGATCTGAAAGTACAAGAATTTGTATCAATACTTTGAAATTTATGAAATTGCCTTATCTAGTCAAAAAGTAGGGAATTATGAGGAATTTAAGTGATATTTTGTTGAAAATTATTGTGATAGGTTTGAATTGCACATAACTAGCAACTACAAGTAGAAATTAGATGTAGAATTTCAAAGAAAACGTAAATTTAGGATAGAAGTTATGTCTCGACCCATAAGTTGCACATACTATAATTATCAGGTTTCCGAAGGAACAAAATTGCAGCTATATTTCAGAAATAGGGTTTATTTAATATAATGAAAGCATTTTTTGGCGATTGTAAGTAGAAATTCAAGAATACTAGGCAAATGAGATTGTTAACTTAAAAAATTTTAACATTTAGGCATACAATTTGAAAAATTTTGTACATTAGAGATTTAGAATATAGGCAAGAGGCACATCAAAATACGGAGAGAAATACGGCCGAATTTTCTAGACCAGGTTCGAAGAAGGAAAACTTACCTCTGAATAGAAAACTGCGAAAGCATCATTTTTGGAAGACATTTTTAAATGCAAGGCACACTAGTTTTTGAAGGAAATTTAAAGAAGGTATAAATACCAAAGCTCGAGCACAGAGAATTTAGTCCATTTTCAACCATTGTAAAGACTGGTAGCTGCTCCTCGTAAAAAAGTTCTCGAAACATCGTGATATTCCAGTCAGAAACAAAAGTAAACCAAAATTGAACCAAAGTGTCTGGCATCCTGGAAGCATATTAGAATTAAATAATGGAATATTGAATAAAAAACAAGATAAACTTACCAAAGGGGAAAATCCAGAAGGAATCAAATCCAGACAAGCAAATTCGAGACAAATAAACATCATTTCAAGAGTCAACCTTTGGAGAATTGGAACTTGCACATTGCACAAAGTAAACACGAAGGAAATTTGGAGGTTATCCAGAAATCCCGAACCATAGAGGAAGAGCAAGAATAAAAGTGACATAGATTAGAAACACCGTGGGTGAGAGTAAAAGGACATTAATATAAGTTTTTAAAATTGATTCAATTAGTTGAGTTAGGTAGTTAGTTAGTTTGGCATTTAAATCGATTTCCTTAAATTATTTTCATTGAATATTATTATTCGAAATTCTTTAAACTGGTATTATTTCACATTATAGAATCCACCTGAGAAAGAGACAGAAAGCCCCGCGAAATTCAAATCCAAATTCAAAATTTATATTTTATTGTTATTGGATCCTGTTAAAAATTCAAAATCCAAAATTATTCAATCTTAAACAACAGTTCGATTCATAACAGTAAATTCCAATATGGTCATAATAAATTAGGTTCTAATTTGAAAAAATCGAGTTTTCAAGCTTTCGAAATCACCAACTTTGTCAACGATTTTGGGACCTCCTGTATCATCATGTATTTCATTTCTGACAAATGCGACAGAAACATTATTTTTACTCCTTGCGGAAGCCTTAAAACGTCATTTTTCTAACGGAAAGCCTGGAAGATATACATGTTTCTGCAGAGCGCCATATGCAATATTTTCATTGGAATTTCTCGTTGAATGAGAATATTCCGACAGAAATTCAAAAATTTTATATAAGGGCAACTCAGAATTTTATGAGTAATCTATTTTCATCATAAAATACGAGGCTTCCCATTTGAAAAACGAAAGTTTGTGTCACTTTCGGTGAAACCGGAAGTCCCACGAATCTCAAAAAATTCACATTCAGCCATCTCTATAGTAGAAGCTTAAATCCGAAATTGCAAACGTGAATTTTGATTCCTTCCCAAAAAATTCTAAGGAACGGTATTCGTGGGAAACCCGGTATAACGAATACTTCATTCAAAAAATATTAATATTCGGAATATTGCCGTGAGTATGTTATTCATTACAAAGAAACGCTTCCCTCAGTGATGAGCGACGTGAATTACACTGTATTTACGATCATCCGTTAGACCAACCCTAAACACAATAACATCCGAAAGAAAAGACCTATGAGAAATTCTATGTTTGTGGCAAGATTTGGTGATTAATTAGAAAGGTCGAATTCTTGAATGGCTAAAATCATCACGATGTGTCTGTGGACATAGGTATACCCATACAAAATTGTATTTCACCAATATTTCCAGTAATAATGAAGAGAACGAATTGAAATCTAGAATGAAGTTCTTTGCGAAAATGTTTTAAAACGAAGTGAAACTTCGATGCGTTGGGTATGTTTTGAAACGTCAATGGATGACTGCTATGGCAAATTTCAAAAAGCGCTCGAAATCTTTTGACTTCAAATCTGTTTTTTTTTAATTTTCCTTCGGACATCGATTCAAACTATGAATTTTTGAGAAAGGCTTAATGTCTTATGATAAAAACCTAAAAAAAGCACTGACGTAAGTTCAGGCGCATTTACGCGCTCGCGTTCACATTCGAAGCCATTCCCTCAAAACATTTTGCATGAACCTTTACGCCGTCATTTTTTAACCAGTGCAGCGTTATTTGTATAATTGTATATCTATGGAATCATTGGGAGGATTTTAAGTTTTCACAAATTCGGCCTTCTCAATCAACCCCCAGACCTGCCACGAAAATATCGAGTCTCCTAGCCCTTTTTTTTTGGATGTTATCGCATCTTTAAAATCGGCCTTAGGCGCCAACCCTAAATGAGAATCCATCAAGAGACGATATTCGTTGAACCGATTCAATTATGGAAGCCGAATTCGCGAATTGGTCCATCCAATCATCCAATGATTCCGCATAAAGGAATATCCATTCGAATTTTCATTATTTCATATTTTTTGAGTTACTCTATGAATAAAAACAATACCGAGGAAATAACCAAAAAAATTTGACAAATTTTTTTCACAATATCTAAGAAAATAGATATCCGATCAAACTGAACTTCGAACACTGTTTGAAAATGCTGACTCGAGGTTTTTGAAATCTAATAAATAGTTTCCGGTAAATTTTTTATATATATCTATATTATATAATGTTTAATTTTCGAATACTTTTTCACAGTTTGCGACCCCTACGATTCGCACGAAATTTACCTCAACTTACAAGTTTGACAATGATCGCAACTTCTTCTTGGGACATTCAGGAAATATTCCAAATCATTCAATATCTCCGACAATTAATGTCGGATCAACCTGAAATTGGAAGCTCTGTTTTGAAACATTGACTTCAAAGTATATCTCAAGTTTCAATTTGATTGTGTCAATCGTTATCGAGATATTGAGGAAATAATCTGAACATTTCAAAATAACAACAAAATTCTACATATTTTTTCATGATATCTCCGAAAATAATCATCAGATCAAATTAAAATTCGAAAAACTGTTGTGGAATACTAACTCCAAGGTATGTGCCGAATTTCATCGAAATCTGGTCGATAGATCAGAAAAAATAATTTTATTTTCGATAAGGTGGTGGATAATTTTTGGAAAGTTCATATTTCCAACCATCGTACAGTACGTTACTGCTCTTCTGAATAAGTTGTAGAAGATTGTCATTTTCATCTTAAAATTCAAAGAGAAGACTTCAAAACATCTTGTAGTAGAACTGGAATCTTAAATCAAGAATATAAGTTAAATATGAAAGATTAAAAGCAATAGAAATATAATCGTACCTGAATTAATGAAGAAAAAACCAGGATCGAGCAATTGGAGCTAGAGTAAACCATGTTCCTGTGGAAGTCGGAAAGTAAACATGTAAACAGCAAGCCATTGGATGTGGAGGTTAGAATATAGAATGGGAACAGTGAAACCACAGAAAACCAAAACATGAAAAGAGACATAGACATTAACACCGTGGGTGAGAAACAAAAAGGAATTCATTATATTTAATTTAATTAGTTAGTTATTAAGTATAGTAGTTAATGTTTTTTATTATTCAACCATTTCATTAAATGGTTAATTCCAAATTCAATATAGGATCAATTATTTTCAGATCGTAGAATCCTCACTGAGAGAGAGCCAGCCGCGGGAAATTCAATCCGAATTCAACATTTTCAATTGTTATTGGATCTTGGTTTGTATCGAATTTTCAATATGAATTCCAAATTATATAGCCGGTCCATAATAATTTACACTGTTTTGTTATCAGTTACGCCACATATTTCTAGTTACAAATTCAGTCCTTGTGTTGTCCAATTGAATTTATCCTGAATCGTTCCTACCTGAGGAAAAACCAATTTGGTATAAAGTTAATCATTTTTCAGTATTTTTAAGAATGCGGACAAACATGTTTTTCATTCTTCCCTTAAAATTTTCAATGCGCGAGCTATAAAAATTCAGAGGAGCATGATTCTTTTGAAAAGAACTCCGAGCGGAGCTAGTGTTGAAAATGACCATTGTGATTTGTGTACGTCGCAGAAGAACTAAGAGGGTGTCCACCCTTTCCCTATTATTATTTCTCATGGTCATATCAAGTTAATCCAAGTACGGAATTAATTATCGCGTTATTTATCGATATTTTGCTCCTCTCACTCATTGTAGAACTGACACGTAAACGTTCAGTCCAATTATATATATTATTCAGTATGAAAGACGTGGAATTGAAAAAATTTCTAAACATAGTAATCCTTCACTATGGCATTGAATATCCACGATCTTAACATTCATTTCCCAAATTTCAACAAGGAATCGTATACTTGATCAATGGTGAAATAATTGAAAGCTACCATCTTCGAAAAAATTGAGAGATAGACTCATCATCTATTATATTATTATTATCATTATTATTATAATTATTGAAATTTGATAAGAGTGGAGGCTGAACCATATAATCCCTCAAAAGATAACAAAATACCATGCATGTGATACAAAAGAATTATTTTTTCTCTTTATTCTATATTAATGTGTGAATTTTTTGTGTTTCAGAGCACTTTGTGGCAAAAATGTTTGTTTTATTGTAGGCCTAAATGCTGAGATCCTTCTATGAAGAGAATCATCCGAAATACTTTGTGTTAATTAACAGCATTCCTGACATAATGCATGTCACAAGTTTTCACTTTATTCCCGATATTTCATTAGATTTCTAGTTCGAAATGAACAATTATGGATCTATGGGAGATGATTCCCCAATAAAGGGGCCTGTAGCGTTCTTCGTTTATCTGAGGATCTGAAAATCATCGCTTGGAGGACTGAACCTGGTCGAAAGACCCTCTCGGTCATAAGCAAATGTCGGTGATATTATGCAAATGGATGTGTAAACAACTATTACACCATTAAATAAAAATTCTTCAGATTTCCCGATAAACATCCGCAGTTGAGACTGATAAGCGATACTTATGTGAAGACCACTTTGAAGACTCGGCCTTTATTGAGTGTAAAAGCAAACTTAAAAAAATTTGCTAAGCCCAGCAATAAATCTTTTGCAGGTAACAATTATTATAAGAATATACTTAATATTTGGCCTGCTTAATCTATGCTTATTATCTGAAATTACACATATATATTATTATATATAAATATTTCATTCTGTAATATTACACGAATACACTGACCAATAATTCTCTTCATATCTAAACTTCCTGAAAAAAATGTGAAAATTTCTACTTTATATGGCTGTATGAAAATTTTTTCGTTTGAATATATATTTTTCAATGTAATTCCTCTTTTCTGGTCCTTTCCACCTATTCATTGAAAATACCATACTCCAGAAGCATCAGAAACTCATTTTTGGGTGATCTTTTTAGTCTACGAAACAGGCTAAATAAGGATCGCCCAAAAATAAGATTCTGATTCTGCAACTCGCTCAATTCAACGTAACAATATATTTAAACAGAGCGCCAAATCTTGCCAGCTCTAGTTCCCAATTTCACCGCTTCGTTGGTGGCGCCGTTCTGGTCTGGATTCCACAAATATTTGTCTCGTCGAATTAGTGGGGATTGACTACTCTCTTCCCTCTATTTCTCTATGGTATTATCAGAATTATATTTTCCAAAAACACTCTGGAATTGTGAAACCAAACTCTAGGATTGTTGTGGAAACAAACCCGACGATTGTTGTGGAAACACACCCTAGAATTATACCCCCATACTTCAATGCTACTCTGCAGTTCTTAACCCCTCGCTGGAGAGGCATTTCTCAACAAGTAAAACGCTAACTCGAGCCAAGTTTAGCAATATATCAAATCATTTCAATCAAGGCCTTCTTTTCTATTTTTCCTTAAAAACTGTAGTTCATTTGGAGAACTATTAGAGAAATATGCCCCAATACTACCATGAGTATTTGCATGAGCCATTTGGATCATGCCCCTCTAGAGAGGCATTCCGCAATGACTAGAACTTCAACACTCTCCAAGCTCCAAGCATATCAATGGCAGATCAGAATAATTTCTCAATGCAGTTTTCCCGAAATATTCTGATAGCTCAGTACTTCAAGAAGTTTCCCCATGTCCCAATCCTACTACCTCAACCAGTTTGTCATTATAGTGTATGAGTCGAAAAACTCAAAATTGTCGCGTTATTGTTTTCCAAAATCACTATGGATTCTTGTGGAAACAAATCCTAGAATTTAACCCCTATAATTCAATACGTCTCTGCAAGTCCCAACCCCACCACCCCCTCACTGGCGAGGCATTTCTCAACAAGTTGAACGCTAACTCGATCCAAGTTTCGCACTATAGCAATATGTCTCGGCACAAACTTCGGAACAGTCGACGCTTTGAATTAACAAGTTGTTTTAATAAAATCCAACCCTTCCCCCGATGTTCCCGCGAGTTCTCCTGGAGAATTGTCGCGACCGGAACTCTCCGGGAATAAATCAAAAGTTGCCCTCTTCTCGTTTTACTGTTTTGCTTATGAATTTGTTTCAGTTTATGGAATGCTGAAGTTAATAATGTCGACTTCTACCCTTCTGCCACCTTTACGAGTTTTTGTTCAACATTATCCGGAGGATTTTCATTAGAGCCGGTCGGGGAAATGAATGTAAATTAAGTTATACAAGGGACGCTACGGGAAATGGAAAATTCCACCGGTCGTTCTTCATGCGGACGGAAAGGGTAGGTAAGGGATGACCGCGATGGAGCCATGTTTTTGGTCTTGCGTAAACAATATAATAAAAATTTATATCGAACGTAGTAAATTTCCATAGGGATACTTACTCTTAATGATTTTATTTTTCATTCATTTTCATCTCGTTTCATCTCAATTTAATTATTGAATAAGTATTTTTCCATATTTTTCCGAATATTTTATTGTTGAATATTTTTGTTTATATGAATAATCATGATAAATTCTCTGGCGTAGACAACAGAATAAAATAGATATCGAACGTTAAAAAAAGCGTGGTGAATTTCAGGAAATTTCTCTTTTAATTATTTTATTGCTCTTTCATTCCCATTTATTCCATTAACAATTGATTTCAACCTAATTATAACTTAATTATTTTTGCATAGTCTTCCGGATATTTCATTCTTGTTTGTATTTTCATTATACAGAGTGTCAATTTGAGAACTTCCCACCCCTATTATCTCGAAACAGGTAAGGTTTTCATAAAATCGCTAGGACATGTCAATTTTATTACCGAGGGTCAACCATTTTTATGTAGAAATCACTTTGCCTCTTTCAACCCGCTACCCCCCGGAACCTCCCTCTAGAAAATCTTAAATGGCAATAGGAGTTGGGTGATACGTCATTTGAAAGAACTTTTTATTCTCTAAGTTTTGGCACCAATTTTTTTGAATTTGAGTAGTGCGTTGCCAAATTGGGGTTATTTAAAGACTGTAAATTTCTCATTATTAGACATAATTCCTGTAAGTGTTTCAACTACGTCGAAGCTAAGATTTGTATTGGAAAATGTTGTTTTAGGTTGGTAAGTTGTTTTAATAAATCATTTAACTAACCAATTGACCAACATGACCATAAATAGAACAGGTGCATTTATCACTGAAAGTGTTTATCAATCCGATAAATTCTTTTGGTCATTAAAGCTAAACATTATTTTTTTTTCTTTTTCTTTGATTTTCGTTTGCAATGGAATTCGTCTCAATACAGTTTGATGATATGATCCGAAATTTAAAATATTATTTAGTGAACTTTCCTACCAGTCAATATCTTCTTGTATAATAATTAATTTTTCTTACGCATCTTCCTTGCTCACCATAAATGAAAATCATTTCAGTTCTTTGCCTAAGCGTGTATATCATAGTTACTAACAATAACACACAAATTATCGCAATAAATTTTAACTGATTTAAATACCTTGTGATATTGACTGGTAGGAAAGTTCACTAAAAAATATTTTAAATTTCGGATCATATCAACAAATTGTATTGAGACGAATTTTATTGCAAACCAAAATAAAAGAAAAAGAAAAAAATTAAATGTTTATCTTTCATGACCAAAATAATTTATCGGATCGATAAACACACAACACATAACAGTGATAAATGAAGTTGTTCACTTTATGGTCATGTCAAGAAACAGTTAGTCAATAGATTAGTAAATGATTGGTTGGTGTATTAAAACAACTTACCAATCTAAAAAACATGTTTAGCTTTAACGTTATCAAAACACTCACAGGAATAATGTCTAATAGTGAGTAATTTACAATCTTTAAATAACCCTAACTTGGTAACGCAGCACGCAAATTTGAAAAAATTGGTGCCAAAATGTAGAGAATGAAAAGTTCTTTCAAATGACGTATCACTCAACCCCTATGGCTATTTAAGATTTTCGAGAGGGGGGTTCTGGGGGTAGGAGGTTGAAAGAGGCAAAGTGATTTCTACATAAAAATTGTTCCCCCTCGAAAATAAAATTGACGTGTCCAAGGTATTTTATGAAAACGAAACCCGTTTCAAGGTAATAGGGGTAGGAATTTTTCAAATTGACACCCTGTATGTGTTTATTGTGTTTGGTCTGGCGTAAACAACAAAATGAAATTGTTCATCAAAGGCAGAAAAACATACAGCCAATTTCATAGAATTTTTTCTAACTCCTGATGATTTTATTTCTTTCATTTCATTTCAATGCCATTTATTCCATTCCCATTACATTCTAATCATCCAAAGCACCTACACTGGAGAAATGTCCAAGGGATTCGGTTACTGGAATTTCACGCTTTTATCGATCATCAGGCCGACTTTGAAAACGCAGTGAGGATTCTAGACACTTATTACCGGTTAGATGCCTTGCCTCGAGTATAAAATTATGCTGTGCCATCTCAGTAGTATCTGACCAACCCTAACCTTCGGGTGCAGAAAACTTTGAGCGATGTGCTTGAGTTTCATCCAATTGTCGTTTCAGGTAGTTATATCTTATATTTTGCAGTTTTCAGCAACATCAGGCCGAAGAAACATTCCCTTCACTTGGTTATCCTACAAGACGGTAACGGCAAGTAAAGAGCTGTTTAAAATTTTTGCACTCGAAAAAAAGGGTTCATAAAATGCTCATGAGAGCTTTTACGTGGTACATTTTTATATTTAGGGCAAGTCAATCAACATGTAATAAGTATCTAGCACCCTTTGTGCATTTTCAATGTGAGTCTGTCTGATGATCGGTAATACCGTGAAACTGCAGTAATCGGATTCCTTGGACAAAGCATCTGTGTATGCGATGATTGGATGATTAGCTCAATTCAAGAAAAATTGTGTCATGTTAGATTATATCAGAATGAATGTGTCAATTTGAGAGCAAACAGTACCATGTGAAGGTAAATCACGGCGTCGCTCAATCCGGCGACAAAACAAAGTTAAAGTTGCATTGAACCTCGTTAATATCTCATGATTGGCCTACGGTCTGCATGCTTCAACGTTGCCGATAGACGCGAGAAATATTAGAATTCGGAGAAATCTCGACGTTAATAGGAGAAAACGGGGTGTCATTCTGCAGGCTTCAGTGATTGAAATTTACTACTATATGCTACTATCAAGTGCTACTAGAAAAGCTAAGTTTTCAAATCAAATCAAATAAAATTAACCATTGAATAAAACTCCTGCTTTCTAATTGTGAACCTTATGAATTTAAATGGGAAAGAACTCAAATAGCACTGGTTTTATAATATGTCCTATTCAATGAGTTTTTATTCTCTGTGAAACTCCAACTCTTGATAGGTCTCAGTCTCAGTCTTGAAGTATGGATGATGCTTGTTCTGTATCAACTTCCATAAACTTCCCGCCGCTTCACCACATTCCGTTGTATATGTGCAAAATCTGGAAAAATATGAATATACTTGAACGAGCTATCGCATGATATCGATGTATCAGTAGATTTTCTGAAATAATTTCACATTGCTTACCTAATAATTTCACTCCTCGCTTACTTTATTATAGTAAAACATCGTGAGATAGCGTATTAGCCAAAAATTAAATTGAATTCTTAGAATAAATTCCACTAAAAGTTATGCCGAACTTAATATTGTAGAAATTCATCCATCATTTTTACCTTATATCTTGTCTGATGTCAATTCAGTTCTGACAGACAGTTGCCTTGACGACCGGCCGTAAGTTCCAAATAGCGCCACCTTCAAAGGACAAAACGAATTCTAGCGAATTACCCATCATTGGCGAAACAAAAGCTCATCTTTGAATTCACCTTATCTTCTATGCACCTTAGCTGACATGTTCTGTGAAAAATTCAAATCGAGAGGTTAACAAATGTCAGTTTGAAGCTTTCGACTTGAAACAGTTCAATAAAATGTGGAAGAAAAAAGTTAAACTTCATAATCCCTTGGTCTTATTACCTATAATTCTAGTGAGTGTAATTCTACTGTACCAAATATTGTACATGAAGTGTCAACATACAATTCTTCAAGGATCTAACAGAAGTCTCACAAGCTACAAGGAACAGTACGATGCAATTAATAATCACACTTACATCTACCCTATAGAAAAACTCCAACCATATGACTACCAAAAACTAATGGACCAGGATTTTGAGTTCAGGATAATGAATAAGAGTCAGTGCAACAACTCGACTTTCCTTCTGATCATGGTTCATTCTGCCCCAACGAATTTTGATAAAAGAAGCGTGATAAGAAATACCTGGAGACAAAAGGAAGGAACGGTTTTATTATTCGCGTTAGGAACAGTGAATAATTTTCGACTACAAGGATTAATCGAGAACGAAAATAAAATCCACGGAGATATATTACAGGGTTCCTTTATAGATTCCTATAGGAACTTGACATACAAACATGTGATGCTGTTTAAACATGCGATATACCATTGCGAAGAAGCTGAGTACATGCTCAAAACAGATGATGATATCTTCATCAACGTTGGTTCTCTTGTTTCTTTTCTCGATACGAACGTTTCATCCAAAGGAGCTATAAATTTTTTGCTTTGTCTATCGAATGGCGAAAAAGTCGTGAGGAGCTTTAGGGGGCAGTACGCAAAGTGGAGACTTTCCTTTGCAGAATACCCCGACAAACGCCATCCACCGAGTTGCGTGGGGATTTTTATAGTGTATTCTAAGAATGTTATTTTTGAGCTTTATACGAAGGCACAAAAAAACTCCGAATTTTGCTGGATCGATGACTTGCATGTCACAGGACATTTGTTGAAAGGGCTCCAAATAAACCATGTGGATGCACGATCATTCATGGTCCATCAGAAGGAGTTAATTAAAATGATGGCCAAACAAAAAGCAGTTGTACCTTGGCCTTTCTTTTTCTCTGGGCCAGATCTGAAAAGGGACGAGATGAAGTGGTTGAATCGTTATGTAAAAAATCATAAGGAAAAAATCACATCTTTTCGTTGAAATAAATTAAAGGGAAGTAATATCTAGTTTTGTAGAATAAGCTCTTTATATATTCACTCTTATTATTTCACTATTCACTATTTACAGTTTATGAATAGTTAACTACACGTTAGAATAAAATGTTCTTTACTCTAAACCCTTCATGCTTGAAGTTTTCAGGTTCAATGTATAATTGAATAATACAACCTATATGCAATTAAAATAACTCAGCCAGTCCTACGTGGCTCTGTGAACGATGATTGCGCTGACGCTAACATCGCTTTGTGAAGTCCATTCAATTAATTCCGCTGAATAAAAATGAATTGAGCTAAAAGTCTATCAGATTTGATGAAATTTCTTCCCAAAATATGAATCAGATATCTGAAATGATGGATTCTTACTAATATATAAGGGGAGTTTAATAAATGTGGAACATCTACTCATTATGAAATATGTGTAAGGGAATAAGGAGCAATATGTGGTGTATTGTAAGAAGACTTGCATGGATACAAGAAGCAATTTCGAAGCCAAAACAATGATAAAAACGTAACGGAATATTGATATATTTATTACACATGGATTTTGATGGATATTTGGATCTTCTTGCATAAAAATATGGTTTATGAATTTTGTATGTACCTATTACTAAATATTGAATTCAATTGTTACATACATCTGAAACTATTTCGACGAAATGTTCCTATGTTTATTATTATTTTTGAAATATGAATTATTCACTTTGCTGTTCATGATTTTGAAACCAGGCAAATTAATCGTAGTACATATCTATCGTTCCAAATGTTTTCTTGAGGTATTTTTGGAATTTCTGAGGGACTTCCATGAACTAAATATTGAGATAATATATACCTATTGTGTTGAATAGGTATAGGTATTCAAAAATATCAGGTTTCAGACTTGTATATTCAGAGACGAGGGAACCTTTTTTTTATATTATAGCCATTCTGATTCATATTTTAAATTCGTCAAAATGAATGCATTCTCAGAAATTCTTGGAAAGAATGTAATGGTCCAACTGGTGAAATAAAAAAAAAGCTCTGATTTGACTAGTTTCGTTATGACAGGTCGGTTACTTCCTCAAATATTTCAGATTTTGGTAAACCCGCAAGATTTCCCGTCGCCGAGATATTGAAAAGATTTTTACATCATTGTACGCAGTGTGATTTTCTGAATAAAAAATGTGAAATCGAACATAGGCGGCCTCCCTTAATTTGGAAGATATGGGCCCCCAAAGATCCAAAATGAGTCGTTTTCAGGTCCCTTTTTCCACCATAAAAACGATCTCTCACTTAATCTGTATAATTCACAAACCACCTTTGACCTTCAACCAACAATAAGCAACACTTTTTTTCAGGAATAATCAATATTTAATGAAAAAACAATGACATTACTGGACAACCACTTAACTTCCTTCTGATTACTAAAAGTGAAGTTTGGCAATGGCGCGAATTTCATCGGTCGGAATCGTGCCATCGTGCATATTCGTGAATGAGATAATTGCTGGCGAGAAAAATGAAATATGTTCTTAGACTTCTTAGTTCTTACTGTTTACTGCGATACTCTAAATCTTCCAATAGGAGAATTCGTTTCTAATGAAATCTACAAGGTTGAAACACATAGTAATGGAATGAGAATACACCCTGATATATATTTCAAAGTACATTTCTTTCATATGTGATAGGTCGCGCCCTTCCCAGATTTCCAATGAAATCGAGGTTATTATATAACGCATTTTATTGGAATACCCCGAATCTCATCCTAAACTGGGACCATCTCGAAGACAACAAAAAACGAAGTAGATAACAACCTCCCTATTTTGAAGGGGATAGAAAGAAAGTTCAAACGAAAATATTTTGAGTGAAACAAATATTCTCAATGATTTTGTTTTGATGTTAGAATAACCATCTCTCAGTGACAGAAGCAGTTTCCTTACAATCATATCCTTCAACTATCCATCGTTTCATATTTCCCGCCAGCAACTACTCTTCGGTCATAATACGTTGGCCAGCGATGAAAAGACGCTGTTGCCAAGCTCCGCTTCAACATTGAGAAGTATTTCGTAGAAATATAGGTTAAGTGGTTGTCTAATATTTTCACTTTTCTTCCTTTGAATAATGAATATTCTTGAAAGAAAGTGTCTCTATTCGTTGGTTGAAGGGTTCAAAGATGATTTATGAACT
Source organism: Myrrha octodecimguttata (assembly GCA_958510865.1). Lineage (NCBI taxonomy): Eukaryota > Metazoa > Arthropoda > Insecta > Coleoptera > Coccinellidae > Myrrha > Myrrha octodecimguttata. The sequence goes on from OY294056.1 coordinate 36,347,215, forward strand.
AGATTTGAGATAGTGAGAGATAATTTTTATGGCAGAAAAAAGGATCTGAAAATGCAACAAGTTGGAACTTTGGGGGCCCATATCTTCCAAACAAAGAGAGACCGCCTATGTTGGCCTTCATATTTTTTGTTCAGGAACTCACACTGCGTACAATGATGTGAATATCTTACTTATAGCTTCGCGACGGGAAATCTTGCGGGTTTACCCAGATTTTTTATGGCAGATCTCCTATGACGGTATCTATCGACGAAAACTGAAGTAGAACAACAAAGCCGTATTTTGCAACATTTTGACCTCATTTCGGACCCAAAATATGTGAAAGAATGTCTGCACCATGTATTCTATGCATCAATCAGCTATGAAATGTTCTCAAGTGACCAGTTAAGAGCAAACAATACCTCGAATATAACGAGTTGACTGCCCTGGAGGCCAGGGTTCGTTTTTTTCAAAAAAATTTTTTGGCGCGAATGGTTGAAAAAAATCGTAGGAATGCGCACTGTTGCCACTTTTTTATATTCGAGAATTTTCGGGAGAATAAAAACTGAAAGGGTTTGAAAAATAACTTACATTGCGCATTTTCGCTAAAGAATTAAGTACATCCCAAAAAAAATTTCAAAAAATAGTCAGTGAAGCCTGCCGGACGCCTCCCCGTTTTCTCCTAAAAACCTTGAAATTTCTCCGATTTCTAATATTTTTCGCGCCTAAAGGCAACGTTTAAGCATGTAGACCGGGTCCAGCAGCCTGACCATGAGATATAAGCGATAAATGTGGCTATGTTGCCTAGCTTTAATTGACTTCCACGTGGTATTGTTTCCTCTTAGGGTTGATTCTCACTTTACGTAACGTAACCTTCCAGTATCCCTTCTGTATGATTTACTTCCAAATTTAGAAAAAATGTTATTTAGACGGAACGTGGACGGGACGTATAGTGTGCATACATCAATTCATTTACACCTAATATTTTACGGAAAGAATACTGCAATGTTACGGAACGTATAGTGAGAATCAACCTTTACTTGGATATTTCACGCCGTATCTCGAAATCGAGATTTACAGTTCCAGAAGCATTGGTGGTTCAGTGGTGGAATGTTGTCCTACCACGCGGGCGGCACGGTTCGATTTCCGGCCGATGCACTTTCTTTTTGAGTTGTCTGAAATATTTCTGAACGTACAGCAACTTGGATGCTTAGGATCGTACTGTGAAACAAAGAGCAGCAATAAATTGGAAGCATCGGTGGTTCAGTGGTAGAATGCTCGCCTGCCACGCGGGCGGCCCGGGTTCGATTCCCGGCCGATGCACTTTCTTTTTGAGTTGTCTGAAATGTTTCTGAACGTGCAGCAACTTGGATGCTTAGGGTCGTACTGTGAAACAGAGAGCAGGAAAAAAACAGAAGCATCGGTGGTTCAGTGGTAGAATGCTCGCCTGCCACGCGGGCGGCCCGGGTTCGATTCCCGGCCGATGCACTTTCTTTTTGAGTTGTCTGAAATGTTTTTGAACGTGCAGCAACTTGGATGCTTAGGGTCGTACTGTGAAACAGAGAGAAGGAATTGAACAGAAGCATCGGTGGTTCAGTGGTAGAATGCTCGCCTGCCACGCGGGCGGCCCGGGTTCGATTCCTGGCCGATCCACTTTCTTTTTGAGTTGTCTGAAATGTTTTTGAACGTGCAGCAACTTGGAGGCTTAGGGTCGTACTGTGAAACAGAGAGCAGGAATTGAACAGAAGCATCGGTGGTACAGTCGTAGAATGCTCGTCTGCCGCGCGGGCGGCCCGGGTTCGATTCCCGGCCGATGCACTTTCTTTTTGAGTTGTCTGAAATGTTTTCGAACGTGCAGCAACTTGGATGCTTAGGGTCGTACTCTGGAACAGAGAGCTGGAAGGAAACAGAAGCATCGGTGGTTCAGTGGTAGAATGCTCGCCTGCCACGCGGGCGGCCCGGGTTCGATTCCCGGCCGATCCACTTTCTTTTTGAGTTGTCCGAAATGTTTTTGAACGTGCAGCAACTTGGATGCTTAGGGTCGTACTGTGAAACAGAGAGCAGGAATGAAACAGAAGCATCGGTGGTTCAGTAGTAGAATGCTCGCCTGCCACGCGGGCGGCCCGGGTCCGATTCCCGGCCGATGCACTGTCTTTTTGAGTTGTCTGAAATCTTTTTGAACGTGTAGCAACTGGGATGCTCAGGGTCGTACTGTGAAACAGAGAGCTGGAAAAAAACAGAAGCTCCGGTGGTTCAGTGGTAGAATGCTCGCCTGCCACGCGGGCGGCCCGGGTTCGATTCCTGGCCGATCCACTTCCTTTTTGAGTTGTCTGAAATGTTTTTGAACGTGCAGCAACTTGGATGCTTAGGGTCGTACTGTGAAACAGAGAGCAGAAATTGAACAGAAGCATCGGTGGTTCAGTGGTAGAATGCTAGCCTGCCACGCGATCGGCCCGGGTTCGGTTCCCGGCCGATGCACTTTTTTTTGAGTTGTCTGAAATGTTTCTGAATGTGTAGCAACTTGGATGCTTAGGGTCGTACTGTAAAACAGAGAGCAGGAATTGAACAGAAGCATCGGTGGTTCAGTGGTAGAATGCTCGCCTGCCACGCGGGCGGCCCGGGTTCGATTCCCGGCCGATGCACTTTCTTTTTGAGTTGTCCGAAATGTTTCTGAATGTGTAGCAACTTGGATGCTTTGGGTCGTACTGTAAAACAGAGAGCAGGAATTGAACAGAAGCATCGGTGGTTCAGTGGTAGAATGCTCGCCTGCCACGCGGGCGGCCCGGGTTCGATTCCCGGCCGATGCACTTTCTTTTTGAGTTGCCTGAAATGCTTTTGAACGTAATTTCTAAATAAAAAAAAAAATTCCAGTGAATCTGTGAAATAACTCCTGCTCATACCTCGAACATCATATTTACAGCAGTGTACCTAATTTCATTTTGATAGGAACATAACTTCTGGAGGAATTGGAAAAAAATATATAAAATTTCGTGGTTTTCTTCTCAAATATCAGCCAATCGGGGACGATCTTAACAACCCCTAATTTGTGAAGAAAATTGTGGGTTGGCAACTTGGGCCGAAGTCGTCTATTCGATCTAATCTGATTTTTGGAAATATTGAAAAAATAGATTAGATCGAATTGAAATTGAAAAAAGCAATGACGTGAAATCAGCAGCTTTTGCACGCATGTTCAAAGGATATCACCAAAAGTGCTTTTATAGTTTTTTTTCCTTTTTTTCATTTTCAGATACTGATGAGGACGTACAACTATCATAAATAAAACATCATTATTTATTCAATATTTAAAAGAACCAGATCTGAGAAACAAATTGAAACAACAAATACCTATGAGGGGGTAATGCATTTCTGAAGGATCGTTCGTAGTCTGTTGATTTTTTTCAGTTCCAGAATAGCTAAAAGACTCAACAAACCATGTCCTAATGCAGTAGGGTAGCTAGTAGTTTCTAGTTGTATTCACTGTTTGTACAGCATTGGTTTTCTAAGTACATGTAACCTCTCTTTTCCGGTGAGTTTCTCAGCCTTGTACAATGTGGATGTTTTAAGTAATTGATGTTTGATATGTAAAGTCCTGAAGAAGGTCCTAACCAGGGCCGAAACGTTGACGTATGGAATAAAAGAGAAAAACATTAATTAGTCAATTCACTTTCCCACAACCCCTTATTTTTGTTGGTGTAGCTCATGAAGCTATCCTTCTAGAAACGGTACAGGTAATGATAGAATTAAAAGTCAGAGAGCCTGGTCCTCTCTGAACAAGTACATCTCATCAGCGAACCTTCCTATTGATGTTACGATTAAGAAAGTAAGCATCGAAAAAATCTTTTACTTTCAACTCAATTATTTCTACTTCATAAACAAATAACGCGTTTCAGTACATTGTAGTTCCATCAGATTCTGCACAGTTGCAACTGTCTATAATGTCTATATATATTCTATATAAACCAAAAAAGGTACATAGATGTTTCCAACGGGCCAGATATGGACAAACCAATCGGGCTCCTAGCTGAATAGGTTCAACAATGGTGAACCAGGGATTCTGGATTCTGAATGTCAACCTATCAGGAGTTCATCAACTTTCCTGTGGTTTATGTCCTAAAACTTTCATAGGTCAAACGGGTGGATGATCATTCAACACCAGAATGAAAGAACACAGAAGTTCTTTTTCGAAAAATTAATTAAACTCCACGTACAAAGAACATTTAATAATAAAAAAATCTAGAAAAGCACTGTCGTGAATGCAGCGGCTTTTACGCGCATGTTCAATGTAGATGACCGCCTCGGCAACGTATTTGAACAGGCGCGCAAAAGCTGCTGCCTTCATGGCAGTGCTTTTCTAGATTTTTTTTTCGATAAATTACTGGATTTCAATTCAATCTGATCTGTATTTTTAGAAATATTGCAAAAATGAAATTTTGAATGTCGGCCTAACGGCCGACTGCGTAAACGCAATAACTTCCGAAAGAAACAACTTAGAAACTCAATATTTGTAGAGAAGGTTTGGACCTTCATTACGAATTTGTGAATGGGTAAAATCTACCCAATGATTCCGCAGATATACCCATTCAAAATGTTATTTTCCCAATATTTCCGAAAATACAGATCAGATCGAATTGAAATCCAGTACTTCATCGAAAAATTACAGTTCGAAGGTTCATACAGAATTTAATGAGGATGATGAGATAGGAAAATCACAGAATTTTTTTTTTCAAATTGTTCTTAAGACACGATCATCACGAAATTTCGCATTAAGTTGTCTTTCAGCATCTTCAAACTAGCTGCGAAGTTTCATCAGGATTGAATTAGTATTTCTTGAGTTATACCGAAAAAAACAACGATATCGAGAAAAAATTTGACATATTTTTTCCCAATAACTTCAAAACTTATGAACTGAATCGTATCGTACTGAACTTTCATACACTGCTGTGAAATATAAAGTTGAAAGTCTGAGTGAAATTTTTTTCGAATATGATTAATGGTTTCCGAAAAAAACAAATTTTTTGGGAAAAAATTTTGAAAAAAATTTTTTTCGATTTTTCTGACACTATGATTGGACAAAATTCGGCTCAAAGTTGCGCGTTGTTATACTCCACCTAATTACCAAGTTTAAATCCAATCGCTCAAGTAGTTTCTGAAATAAAAAATAAATATGTAATTTCAAAATTTCGAGTGCCTATAACTGTTCGACCGATTTGGCCCATTAAAGAACTCAACCGCGGCATTCCAATGCGCGAATTACCCTGGAAGTTTCAAGTCGCTAACTTGCTCCGTTCGACAGTTATCGTGTCCACGGCCGGCCGGCCTTACAGAATCGATTTTGATACCGGATTCGTCATCAGTGAGTCCAATCTAGTCGTTCGAGACCATTTTCGGCTCAATCATCGAAAATTACATCAGACATATGGACAAAACGATAGAACTTTGTTCCCCTAGAACATGCACGCAAACACACGAGTTCGACGAAAATTTCCTGATTCTACACATAGAGACCAAAGGGCGGAGGTTAAATTTAGTGGAGACACTAGAGGTAAACCCTTTAAGATTTTCAGGGAATTTTCTAAACGACCAGACGGAACTGTCAAATTCACCATTGTTGAACTTATTCATCTAGGAGCCCGGCTAGTTTTTCCATGATTGACCCGTTTGAAAAATCTGTGTTCCTGTATTGGTTTATATAGAATTGATACACACTTTTTGAGATAGTTGCATCTGATGAAACCACAATTTAGTGAAACGCGACATGTGTTTATAATGAAAGAGAGGAATCAACCACACTTGTGTCTTTTTATTGAGTTCACAATTGATTTGTATCAAGTAAAGGCCACCACAATACGGAGAGTAACTTTTAATGCTATGTAAAAAGGAAGAGTGGGAAAAAGAATACACTACCTAAAATCTCAAAGAAACTACCGTTGAATGGTAGAGACATGGTTCTTCAACTACGATGTTTTTCAGCGCTGAGTATAGGTGGCAAGAATCAAGTGCAAACTATCGTTTTTCAGGCAGAAATACTCGCAATCGAAAGATGTATAGACATAATCCGGAAGAGAAAATATCAAGGGTGTGACATACTGATCCATTACGATAGTCGAGCTGATATCAAAGCACTGAACTCCTATGTCATCTACTATATAGTCTGATATAGCAGTGCTGGAGGAAACTTATGAAGTAGGCAAGAATATCAATCAGTTTCTCTCTAGTATGAGTTCCTGGTCACTCAGGAATCAAGGGAGACGAAGAGGTTAACGCACTCTAGCCAGAAAAGGAGCAAACACGTCACTTACTGCCCCAGAACCTTTTTGTGGTATGGGCAAATGCTCCTATAAGAATGAGTTTTTGGTAAACGAAGAAACTGAAAGAGAAGCACTCTAGGGAAATCTTCCAGGAATGAGCCATTCCAAGCAGTTCCTTGGGAACTTAAAATTGGAAACTCCAAATAAAAATATTTGGGTCTGTTCACCTGGTGACAGAATGCCTTGCCATTGCGAGCCTGCGCAAAGAATGTTTTGGATAGGACAATTATAGAAGGAATAAGGACTTAGCCTCCTTGAATCCCTCTCAGATACTGGTGTTCATTAGAGCTCTAGAGTTGAAGGGAAAGCTGCAGGTACCGCAGTTGCGAAAACAGCCCTGATTGGGGGTAAAATAGACCTTTAGGTTGCAGTTGGGTATAACCCCCTTACCAAACTAACTCTACTAAATTTGTTCGAATGCTGAAGATGATTCGGAAAATAAATGTTATCGTAAGAGAAGACTCCAGACAAAACATTGAACTACGGTATAGATATCTAATTATTGGCCCTCAGAGTCATTCTGATTCCTCAGGGTGTGACTCTTTTGAGGGTATTTCCAACCTAGTGACTGGTATTTCACGCAATGTGGCCCAATACCGGTGGACAAGTTGCAATTTGTCTCAAATATGTTATATTATAAGATGGACAACAGTATCAATTTATTAATAACCTACAATCATTTCCCCTTTAAGTGATCGATAATACCCAATCTTACCGTACTTGTGAATAAGAATCTTTCTTCATGAATAAACGCAGATCGTAACATCTTACATGTTAACATCGGGCAGGATCATCTTGTTTCTAATCAGTTATCCATCCACCTGAGTATGAATAGTGTACAAGATTATTCCCTATTTAGCATAACGGAAACAGCGCATTACACATGTTCAACTCAGATGACAGTGCGTTCCTAATGGAACAGGATGTCGTAATATAGCGGTTTGCTCAAATGCCCACTACCCAACAAACCGGAAAGAGTGACGTATCAACCTGAAGATTTGCCACTGTGATAACGAAACCCAGGTTAACCACAATCGAATTTATGGTGGTAGCGGTGTCATGTATGCGACGTGATTAGTTGAACTGTTTTGAATTTTAAATACTGGTGAGACATTCACAGGTGAGATCGGCTTCTAAATCAAGATGGGGAGATATGGGTAATTGCTGATCGCCATTTGGAATACGTTCCTAGGAGAAGAGGCGTTTTGTTATACGTTGGACCTTTTGAAATGTGGATTTTGTAATGAATAAGATCATGTGCAAGATTATCAGGAGCACACTCAATTCCTACTGGATCCTGTTCTTGGGAGCATGTTGCTGGAGACAGCTTGCTATCGGTTTGTCCAAATGTCTGTTATTTTAGAATTTTCTCCCGAAAATAATCTTGAACGACTATGTTGAATTTACTGATTACGAATTCGATGTGAACCTCTGTCCTTCTGCGGACACAATAACTTTCGAAAGGCTAGCTAGCGACCTTAAGCTTTCAGGGAAGGTAGCGCATCAGAATTCGAGGGTTGACTTCGTTAATGGATCAGGTCGGCTGAATGGTTTCGGTGTTATAGTCATTTGAATATTTGAGATTCTTTCCTCAATATCTTAGAAAATCCTCGAGCCATCTAATTGAAGCTTGGTATTTAGTTGATACTTTTTGAAGAATTTTTTTCGAAAGCTATTTGCTGGATTTCGATTGAGTTCTTCACAGACCTTGAACATAGATTTCACCACAGTGTGCCAAATCTCAGTTCGATACAACTTTCATATCTAGAGATACTGAAAAAATTTCGAATTTTATGTTTTTGTACGCATGTTCTGGGGAACGGAATGCTATCGTTTTGTGCAAATGTCAGTAAATTTTGAAGTCGAAAATGGTCTCCAACAACTAGGTCTGGAATGACTAGATTGGAATCACTTGTGAAAAATCCGGTATCGAAATTGAAGCTAGCTATACTTGAAACTTTCGGGGCAAGTTGCACATCAGAATGCGGCGGTTGATATAGATAGATAGATACATTTTTTTTCAATAATTGAAAAACACATAATACAAAATGTAACAAGTCAACTTACCTTTTCAGACGACCACATGCAAAAATGACAAATAGCACACTATTTAGTTATTTCGATAATGACAAATATAACCCTAGAGTGATATGTATATACTCCATTCACTTTTATAAAGTATCCCGGTTGGCCATAATTTAGGTCTATCATGTTTTTGTAACTGAAACCAAGGCAGGTTGGCGGTCCTGAAATATCGACAATGTAAAAATAATACGACGCGAGGTTGCCAATTTCTACTCTCTTTTAATAACAAATAACAATTCAGCTTCAGCCATAATATACTAATAAATTAACATTTCGCTTTGATTGTATTGTATTGAGCATTAAGTAGGTAGTCTTGTTTGAATTGAACAAATTCCTTAACGAATAATTTCAAAAGTTATACATTTCGTGGAATTGTTTCGATAGTACATTGAAAATGAACTTGGTATATCCTATGTTGGCAGAACATTGAATTTTTATGCACGATAATAACATGAATTATACAATATCTCATTCAATGCTATTTTTTCTAATATTTAAGGAATTGCTTTTTTCTGGGAATTGAATATTTGAGTTGACTTCAAAGTATGTCCATAAAAGATAATTCCATATCTTGCTTTTGACTCGAGTACTGCATGATAGGTAGTTTTCATGGAGAATTTATCCAGATATCTCGTCATTACACCCAAAGATAACAGACTGAAGCTAAGCTGCATCCCAGTTTAGAAATATGTTGATCCCAATCCAGTGTATCATTCATGTAGATTCCCAAGACCGTTGTTAATGGGGTTAGTTCTTTTGAGGTTAACTGTGACAAAGGTTTCGAAGTACTACTACATTTTCATACTGGAAGTTGTGCAACAAGATATTTAAATGACTTCTGTAGGCTTATTTCTTGAGAATTCAGAAAAGTAAGGAATTCGAAGTAACAGACTACTCTATCCATCATTTTTCAGAATAATTCCAAAACAATCGATTCTTGATTTCCGTGCAAGAAAAAAGCATTACTGAATCTTCCAACCATGTTTACATACGTGAAATATTTCCAATATTAACAGAGAAAAAAGTTTCTTCAACATTCGCCAGGTCTTTGGAATTATTTAATTCACATAATATTTTCTCAAATTCATTACTTTCCAAACATATATTGACATTTTGAAAAATAAGTAATTACTACGACCTCTTTGTAGAGAAGACAACGTTGTGTAGTTATCTGATAGGAAAATGACTATAACCTAACATTTTCAAAATATACACGGTGAAATCTGTCAGGATGTCGTGGCAAACCGGGATACTTTATAAAAGTGAATGGAGTATAGGTATCTATCTATAAGTTATATGTATTGATGATGGAATTGAAGTGTGCTCTGAAATTAATATTGTGAAAACGTCAAATAAACTTTAGAAGTGTCACCGTCGGTTTCGCAAAACTTATGACGTCCGATCAACTTATTGATTAAAGTTTGCATGCGATGGTTGGGTTGAAAATGAACCATAATGAACTGAAATCGAGCACAGAATTTGCTGTCGACTGACGATCAAGCATTTGATCGGAAAAGGATAAGGAAATAAGAAGCAACTTTTCTGAAAACGTTTTGCTTGCATACATGGGTGAACTTTCCAATAGTATCCAATGATCATTATAATGGACTAATTATTCCATGTTGCATGCCACTTTATCCATTCACCACAATGAAGATTTCACCAAATATAGTGAACCTAAGGCGTTTTTAAAAAGGAAAAGTGACAGATATAAACCGGAAAAAGCTAACAAGAAATTTTTGAATTTAAAAACGAAGCTCCCGGTGAGAAACATGCTTCTTTTTTATTTGAAGAGACCAAATACGCACAAAACAAGCACTGGGCATTAACAAAATTGGAAATATACGTAGAGAAGTGGCTAAATTTTCAAATCTGAAGGATCCTGAAAAATACACGGGGCACTCATTTCGCCGTTCTTCTGCTACTATAATAGGAGATGCAGGAGGAGATCTAACTTCTCTGAAACGATAGGGAGGTTATAAATCGTCCAAAGTCGCAGAAGAATATAATGACGATTCTGCTACTAAAAGGTCAAATATTGCCAATAGAATTAGAGGTGCCATCAGCAGTACTTCGAGAGTTATCACTCCGCCTCTTCGAGAAACTGACATCAGGTCTACTACTGTACATAGTATACAAATAACAGAGAGAAATCTCCTCATTGCAAAGTCCATTACATTTCACTAATTGTAATAATAATTAGGTATATAACTTTTAATTTCTACAATTCTAAGCAGTAATCTTGTTCAATTATTACTTTTCTTCGTAAAATTTCGAAATAAAGTGGGAATATAATAATTTTTTTGCATTATGCCATATTTAGTGTTTTTTTCCTTGGTATTGTTATTACTTCCAGAAACACTCATCCAATACTGATTAAACTCGGCAGCTTTTTGTAAAATGCTGATATACACATTTGTGCATTTTGTACTGTTTTTTAGTGTTTGGTTTGATAATTTTTGATTTCACGATTTATTCAAAGACTTTTTAGACTTTTATAGTTGACGAGAGTATTACTGAGAGTACATATTCGATTCTTATAAAGTAGGTATGTATCATCCTTCAACCTAATTCAGTGTAGCAACTCTAAAGTTACGGGGATATCTCCAAGGTTAGACAGTATTTTAATAATATTTATTTTCAGATCCAGATGGCAAGTCTAAATGTTGAAAAACAGATAGTATTGTAAAACATACTTTTTGGAATAATAGACAAATAGTCATAACTGAACTAAATAGTCAATATATTGTGAATAAAATCAATACATTCACATGAAATTAATGCTACTTCTATACCGTAAGCCTTATTCATTATGGATTGATAAATAAATTCTTCCAATACTCATATGATCAGTCTTGAAAAAGCTGTAATAGATAAGCCTTTTACAACTTTGCTTCAATCAGCAGAAGCACTTTGAGCGAACAGTATTCATCACCACATATTTCCTTACTGAGACTCTTTTTTTTTTAATAGTCAGTTCTATCACTAGAACATTTACGTTGTTCCTTAATGCCATAGCATTTCTCTAAGGTAAATGTCTCTGCTTGGATTATGGGCCCGGAAAAAAAAATTCCTTCATGAAGGTGATCTAATATTTCATGAGCATTTCGGGCTTACCTCTATAAAAATGATCATAATCGGTAAAATGCAGGTAACAGACTCACATAACTCTTGTTTGTTAGTTTTTATCGATTCTTCAACACTTTCAGACCCGATTTCTCAAAGGAAGTTTCTTTCACCCTAACTCCAAATTTTTTACCGGGCTGTAGAAATCTATGGGAAGGGACATTTGAGTTTGCTTTTCCTCAGTAAAAGCACTTGTAAAATCACACAAACGCCAAGAAAAAAGCATAAACTTTCTCATTTTCTTAACATTTCTTTTAACTTGTCAATGATAATGTCTGTACCTCGGGTTACTCGGATAGTCACCAGAGGGAGTAGCGCTTATCTTCATTCGCCAATAGGTATTCATCATGATGTAAGTAAAACATCATGGGTATTCATTTGAACAAATGTTCGCGCACACTGTTGGTGCACCGACGGATAGTGTGTACCATGATGTAAGCAAAACATGGCGTGCTCGTCTGAAAAAAAGTGACGTCAGCTTGTTGAAAATACAAGAAAAATATACTCTGTGCTTTGAATTTGAATGAAAAAAGTGACGTCATCATTTGTACGTACGATCACAGATGAGCACACTATGTTTTGCTCACATCTGGTGTTTACGAACGTCCAGTCTCCGTGTATTATGCCCAATGTGGACGTACGACAACATGACAAATAACCTAATTTATGCCGCAAATTGAGAGTTGTGAAGAAAGGTGGAAATTCGTAATGATCTACCGAAATGGGGCTGGCGAATTAGTTTGCTAGTCTGTCGCAATCTCAGGGAGTCCTGAAGCTTCTTCGTGCCATCGGGTTCATCTCAAACCTTTTAACAAACTTGTTCATTGAAGTTTCGCTGAATGAAGCATATGTCCTGTTTGCTTTAGAGTTGGATAACCCAGTCTTCAAGCTTTCTGAACCAACAAGCTATCATTAATAACACTCATTTTACATGAATCACAATAAAAAAATATCATGAACTATTTTTCTGGGGAACAGCGAGTTATTGTTTCGTTTCTTCACAATCTCTGTTTTTTCGAATTTTGATCCGAAGTAATCATGACGAAACTTGGAACTTGATGCGCAAATTCGTGCAGAATTTCTCGATATTTCACTGGAACAATTCAAAACATGAAGATCTAGTTCATAAATATCTTATATCTTCTAATCATATGGTTTTGGGCACGAGCGTGATATCGTTCCATCACAATGTCAGTAATTATCAAATTTTAAACCGAAATTGGTCTTAAACGATTGGGTTGGACTGAGGAAGAATCCATGATCAAATTCAAAATTCTGTTCGGCCGACCATCTTCAAAGTAGTTCTAAACATAAAGCCTCAGCATCTCATCTACGTAATAGGTTTTGCCAGGAAGAAGAAATAATAATCCTTTCGCAGAAATCAGCTCCGAATACTTCTCAAGAAGTTCTATTGAACAGCACAAAGCATAACAGAGTCACTATCTGAGGTTATATACCAACCACAACCATCTGACATTGAATACATATTTGCCAACAAGCCACTTTCATATTTCTTGGTTAACACACCATGCTTCGCGGTAACACAGAAAGGCCTGGCAGGTCTTGAGCACAATCTCTCATGTCTGTTCAATCTGTACATGTGTATTGTCTTGACGGCAACAAGAAATGACTGACAATCAGCGGACAATTCTCATTTCAAATCAACCGCACAATACGAATAATTTGTCGCGTGTGTAAACTTAAATTATGTTATATTTACTTTCTAAATGAGTCAAATATTGTCTTTGTTGGGATTATTAGAAGGCAGCATTCAAAAGCACCGGCTAGGTCAGTGGGCTGGTGGTAATGGCAGGACATATATGACTTTCTATTATCTGGAAGGTTGTTGAGTTCAAATATATATTGGGTTTGTTTCGAGGAAGAAATCCTATATCCTTAAAAAATGCTAGGTTATATCGAAATGGATAGATTTTAATTCTCAATTATGTCTGGATAATAATAATCACTATCGAATGTCGAAAGAATTGTGAATTATCGAAATTTTTGGATAAATTTAAAATTCTGAATAAGAACCAGTTCGGATTTCGTCCGGGTCATTCCACTACTGACGCTAGAAATGCTTTCGTGGAGAGTGTGGTGACACATATTGGGTCTGGGAATTGTTCAGCAGGAATTTTCTGCGATTTGAGTAGAGCTTTTGACTGCGTGGATCACCGCGTTCTCTTGGAAAAGCTCAATAAATACGGTGTTAGAAGTAATGCGGAAACTGGATTGCCAGTTTTTAGTTTGCAAGAAAACAATTTATTACCATAGATTAATCCGGAGAGACATTTGATTCAGGACAAATGGAAAATGGAATTGGAGTACCCCAGAGTTCTGTTTTGGTTCCAGTTCTATTTCTTCTTTATGTAAATGATAGTACTGATGTAGTCGAGGATGAGGTGTACCTGTATGCGGATGATGCTTCTGTCATAATATCGACAAAAATGAGGATGAGTGCCTCACTTGGAAGACGCACTGGGAGAGTCTGTAGAAATTTGAATAAGGTGTTCTTTTTGTTCAGGAACTTGAGAAGTGTTCTGACATCTGGTTAGCCTTTATCAGTTTATTATGCCCAGGCTCATTCCAGGCTTCTCTATGACGTTATGTTTTGGGGGTCTTCCTATTGTTCGAATGATATTTTTCTTTGACAAAAAAAGCGGCATTGCTCAGACGATGTCCTGTAGACCTTTCTTCAAATCGTTGAAAATTATAACATTGCCTTGATTCTCGAATTGGCAACGTTAATATACAAAAATCAGTATGATACGCGGACTCAGCGATTTATGTGCTCCCAAACTTCAAGTACAAAATTGGTAGGAAGTCGCCAATTTATGTGGGTTTAGACATATACAGGGTGATTCCGGAGGAGATCGTCAGATTTTACGATAAGTTTACACTGGTCATGACAGTCTCGAAACAATGTTTGGTTTATGGTTGGGGGTCTCTGTTGAGAATATACAGGGTGATTTGTCCGATTCGACCGATTTTACTCTTATTGATAACTTTGGTATGGCTCGTTCGATTTCAATGAAATTTTCAGCGTAGTACAATATCGATGAGAACATTGATTAATTACAAAGTTCTTTTCAAAATTAGCGTTTATTATTGTGATAATCCCAGGTTAATTGTGCAGGTCGAAAGAACAGCCTGTACATCGCGTTTCCAAAACTATACTATCTTTTTACGATTCTACTATAATTAGTCATTATTTGAGAGTTTCTAATTTTTTGGCACACCCCTAGTTTTTCTGAGAAATTTTTATCAAAAAAAAATGTCGGAATTTCACACCAATCGATTCTACTTTTATTAATAACGTTGGTATGGCTCATCCAATTTTGATGAAATTTTCAGTGTGGAACAATCTTAATGAGTACATTCAATAATAGCAATAGTCTCTCAAAATACAGGGTTGTAATTCTGATAATTTCAGAATTTCAGATTAATTGTGCAGTTGAGTAAAAAACCACCATTTACATTGCTTTTCCAAAACTTTCTTATTCGTTTCAGATTCTACAATATGTCATCATTCAGAGGTTTTTAATTTTTTTGGGACACCTCAGGTTTTCCTGGAAAACATTTTTGAAGAAGAGCATGATCGAAATTTGGCTCACAAGCAGTGAGAGTATTCCGCACTAGGTAAGAAAGCTGCGTTGTCCAAGGAATCAAAGCAGTTCTTAAGTTCTAAAATATTCTTTTCAAATTCCAAATTCATATTTAATTGCTAATATTCTGTATGATATCATTCAATTCAGAATATATTTAGAATTTGAAAGGATATTTTAGAAGTGACGAACAACTTTGCATCCTTGGACGATACAGGATACAGCCTCTCAAATAATGACTTATCAGAGTAGAATCGTAAACAGAGAGCGTAGTTTAGGAAACGCGATGTACATGGTGTTTTTTCAACCTGCACGATTAATATGGTTTTATCACAATGACAAAAGCTTATTTTGAAAAAAAATTTTAAATCTATGAATGTGCTCATCGATATTGTACTCCGCTGAAAATTTCATTGAAATCGAGTAAGCCATACCAAAGTTATCAATAAAAGTAAAATCGGTCGAATCGGACAAATCACCCTGTATATTCTCAACAGAGACCCCCAACCATAAACCAAACATTGTTCCGAGACTGTCTTGACTAGTGTAAGCTTATCGTAAAATCTGACGGTTCTTCGGAATCACCCTGTATAATAAACTTAATAACTCTATCAAAAGTGCACTTTCGAAAAACAATTTAAAGAGTTCTTAGTCAAAGAGAGCTTCTACAACATTGGTCAGTTCCTATCGTATGGGGAGTAACCATCTTGCATTGTATTTGACTTTTTCCATAATGCTTGAACATTCTGAGGAAATAAAGTTGGTATTATTATTATTATATTAAAAACGGTGGAAATTTGTAATGATTTTTCAAGATGGCTGGTGAAATAGTTTGTTAGTCAGTGACCATCCCCGGGAGTCCTGAAGCTACTTCGTGCCATTGGGTTCATTTCAAATCTTTCAACAAACTTGTTCGTTTCGCTGAATGTAGCATGTATTATTTTTGCTTTAGAGTTGGATGATCTAGTCGTTAAGCTTTCTAACCAACAAACTCTCATTAATAACACTTATTTCACATGAATCACAAAAAAACATCTTCAACTATTTTTCTGGGGAACAGCGCGTTATTGTTTCTTCACAATTTCTGTTATTTTCGAATTTTGTTCCGAAGAAATCACGAGGAAACTTGGAACTTGATGCGCAAATTCGTGCAGAAATTCTCGATCATTTCATGGGAACAATTCAAAATATAAAGATTTAGTTTATAAATATCTTATATCTTCTCATCATATGGTTCTAGGCAACAGCGTGATATCGCTCAATCACAATGTCTGTAGTTATCGAATTTTAAACCGAAATTGGTCTTGAACGATTGGGTTGGACTCCCTGGGGAAGAATCCGTGATCAAATTCAATTTTGTTCGGCCGACCGTGTGTGATATAACTTTCTAAAGAAAAGACCCAAGTTCTGTATATTTTCAGTTTACGTTCGGAGCCTGAAAATCTCGCTTGAGTTCGTTGATGGGCGAAATTGGCCGAATGGTTTCGGAGTTATATATATATATATATATATATTATCAAAAAACCCAATTACCATATAATGGTGTAGGGTATTCCATTTCAACTTAATTAAATTTCAGTATATACAAAATCAAAGTATCTCATTTCTATGTACAAATTTGGTCCACCGTTTCTTATCCCCAGCCATAATCCTTGCTTCATTCCATGTTTGTCCTCTCCTATTAATTATTTCGGTGATTGTTTCGTTCCACGTCAGCTCTGGTCTTCCTCTCCTTTTCCTCTTTTGAATTCTAGCTTCCCATATCTGTTTAACAGGTCTCTCCACATTTGCTCTGTTCAGATGTCCCCACCAACTAAGTTGTCTTCTTTCTACGAAATCATGTATTGGTTCAATCTCTAGGTCTTCACGTATTCTTTCGTTCCTTATCTTATTCATTCTGGTTACGCCCTTTACTCTTCTTAGGTATTTCATTTCTACTGCTTGGATTTTACTTTTCTGTTTATTGTTCAAGGCCCATGATTCACATGAAAATGTCAGGGTAGGTCTATATATTGCTATATACACGTTCATCTTTGTCCTTTGGGAAATTTCCTTTTTACCTATGAAACTCTTATTCATCGTATGGTACAATTTAACTGTGTTTTCTATTCTTTTATTAATTTCCACATCTTGTTTTCCCTCTTCATCTATTTCAACACCCAAGTATCTGAAATTTTTCACCTGTTCTATTGTTGTTTCGTCTAGCTCTATATTAAGTTCTTCTGAGTTTCCTATCACCATAACTTTTGTCTTGTCTTTATTTATTTCCATTCCATACTTTTTGACAACTTCATCCCATATCTTCATATTTCCCTGCAAATCGTCTCTTCGTCCAGTAATCACGATAATGTCATCTACAAAAGCACTTTTTAGCGTTCTTCGTTTATCTGAGGATCTGAAAATCATCGCTTGGAGGACTGAACCTGGTCGAAAGACCCTCTCGGTCATGAGCAAATGTAGGTAATATTATTTACTGCTTCCTTCTGGTTTTCTGTCCCTCTTTCTGTTTCAGATATTATGTCAAGATATTTTGTCGAAATGAATTCAAGATGACGAAAAAATTATTTTCAAATGAAAAAGATGCCATCCATCTTCTATAAACAAATTACTACACTTATGCGGGGAGACAGAATTTTTCCTGAGGTTTTTATCTGTGCTCTTGTATCATACGCAAATATGTATGGTACCCCGTTTACATTTCCTCTGCTAACACTGTGATATATCTTAGAATTGTAATGCTCGTTCTCAAAAGAATATATATACAAAAGCACATTCTGATATTTCCACCCGCTGCATATTTTTGTGTCCTACGTGAAATTTTTTTGTTCTTCTTGTGCATTCCTTTAAAATCTCGTCCATGAAGATAGTGAACAGTACCGGACTCAAACTTCCTCCTTGCCTTAGTCCTGTTTTTGTGTGGAATGTTTTTGATGTTCTATTGTGGCTAACAATCCGGTTTTTATTCAATCTAAATATATTCTTTATAATGCAGATCAATTTTTTATCTATTCCTCGTTTCTTCAGTATTATCCACAGTTTTTCCCTGTTCACTTTGTCAAAAGCTTTCACCAGATCAATAAAGCCCAAGTACAATCTTCTATTCTCTTGTTTTGCTTTCTCGCATAATATCTTCATAGTGAATATATGATCTTGAATACTCCTTCCTCTCCTGAATCCACTCTGTGTTTCTTCCATTGTTAACTCTATTTTCTGTCTTATCTTTTTGTCTAATATTTTCTCGTAGAGTTTCATAGCTGTACTCAATAAAGTTATACCTCTGTAGTTATTACAATTATGTTTGTCTCCTTTCTTATATATTGGAACTATTAAGGCTGTTTGCCAATCCTCTGGTATCATTTCATCTTTCCATGCTTTTTCAAATATCTCCAGCAATGTGTTCAATCCTATTCGTCCCAAGTTCTTAAGCATCTCTGATGTTATTTTATCATTTCCTGGAGCTTTTCCATTTTTCAATGATGATATCGCTTGTTTCAGCTCATCCAGAGTTATTCCCTCAAATTCTTTATCTTCAATATTTTCTTGCTGTTCGTATGTATCTTCTACCTCGCTATATCCCCCATCCAGTAGTTCTCGAAAATGCTCTCTCCATCTATCCATTATTTCATCGTCACCCCTCAATAGAGTTCCTTCTTTATTCTTTATATTTACGCTTTCATTCGTTTGTCTGTTTCTTTGCGCTTTCAGGACTCCATAAAACAGTTTTTGATTAGTCTTGAAACCGTTTTCCATTTTTTCCCCGAATTCTTCCCATTTTTCCTTTTTACGTGCCAATATAAGTTCTTTGACTTTCTTTCTCTGGTTTTTATACTGTTGGTAATTGTCTGTAGTTCTTTCGTTCAAGTATATTCTCCATTTTTCCTTCTTCATCTTCACTTCAGCTTTCAGTTCTTTCGTCCACCATGCTGTTTGTTTTTTCTTATTTGTTTTCCTGTAACTTCCACAAACTTTTCTTGCTGATTCTATAATTATATTTTTGAATTTAGTCCACATGTTGTCAAGTGAAGAGCCTTCTTGTTGATATCTTTCTTGCTCGAATCTCCTTTCTGTTTCTATTTGGTATCGTTCAGCAATTTCTCTGTTAACTAATTTGTAAGTTCTCAGGCATTCGTGTTCCATCTTTTTCCCCTGGTTATTTCGGTTGTTCGTTGTACTAATGCCATCCATTTTGACTTTAGCTATTACTACGTAGTGGTCACTGCCTATTTCTGGTCCTCTTCTTACTCTTGAATCTAAAACAGTTGATCTAATTTCTTTTTGAACCAATATATAATCTATTATCGATTTCTCTCCCCGGCTACTAACCTCCCTTGTGTATCGTTGGATATTTTTATGTTCAAAAAGTGTGTTGGTTTTTAACATAGAATTAAGTATACAAAAGTTAAGTAGTCGCTCACCGTTATTATTCCTTGTTTCTTCTCCAAAGGGCCCCATTACTTCTTCATACATTTTGTCTCTTCTACCTACTCTGCCATTGAAGTCTCCCAAGATAACAATTTTTCCTTTCGCTTCTTCCGTAATCTCTGTTAAGTTCTCCCAAAATGTCTCTTTAGTTTCTGAGCTGTCATCTTCATTAGGCCCATACACCACTATTATTGTTGTTATCTCGTTGTTTCCACCTTTAATTTCCACTGACAATATCCGCTCGGACCAATTTTTCCAACCATTTATACTCCCAGATATTCTATTCTCTATTAAACATCCTACTCCTGCTTTTGCTCTAGTATTTCGATCCACTCCGCTATATATTAACAAATGGCCGTTTCTTGTTT
The DNA here is from genome assembly GCA_958510865.1 of Myrrha octodecimguttata. NCBI lineage: Eukaryota > Metazoa > Arthropoda > Insecta > Coleoptera > Coccinellidae > Myrrha > Myrrha octodecimguttata. Next base: position 36,367,105 of record OY294056.1, read on the forward strand.
TCATTGATCCTTCTCCCTTTTTCTTTGTTTCCGTTATTGCCAAAACTTTCAGTTCCATTTGCTCAAATTCAGTCTCCAGTTCATCTTCCTTTCCACTTAAACCTCTCACATTCCATGTTGCTATCCTCCATACATCTCTTACGCTCGTTCTACCGTCTCGTTGTCCTTTATTCTGCTCAGTCGTAATTTTCAATTCCGTTCCTACCTTCATCCTCTTCAATAGTTTTTTGACATTGATTTCTCAATTTTTCCTATATCATAATTCCATTTAAAGTGCACATTGTCTATGATTAGCTTTTGAAAACCCTCTTTAACATTCCTACCTCTTCCTCTCTCTTCCTTGGCAGCCGATCTTAGCTTTTCCTGTATCTCCCTTTGTACCTTCGTCATCGTTTATATAAACTACTTCATCCGTATAGTTCTTAAGTTTATTCTTATTTCGCATCAACTTCATTTTTTCCGACGTATTCTCCAATTCGATAAGGTAAGTTTACACTCCTATTTTCCTGGCAGTTTTCAAAAGAGGCTCTATCTCCATATTTTTCTTGAAAAACTGACTCATTTTATCCTGTATTGAGTCTTGTTGGGTTTCATTCATAGTTAGACCACTGACCACTACATTATTTCTTCTTTTATCTCTATCTATAATCTCTAGTCTAGAATTAATCATCTTAATTTCGCTTTTGAGATTTTCGTTTTCTTTCTTTATTTGTTCATTTTCTTCTCTCAACTTCTTCATTTCTGTCTGGTAACTCCGCTGTTCAGATCTTATCTCCTTCATTTCCCGCATCATATTCTCCATCATTTCCATCATTCTATCCATTTTATCATCCTGAGTATTTGGTTTTTGTTTTTGTGGTGTTCGAAAGATTTTTCTGCTTTTTGTAAATATTTCCTCTTCGTTGTCTTCTTCCCTTCTTCTTTTACCTTCATCACTAGTATATTCCTCGTCGTTTCTCATCTTAATATTTCGATTTCGCGATTTCGAATTAAACCTGAGTCCGCCTCTGTCAACTCCGAAATCCAGCTCGCTTATCTGCGGCGATAACGTTGTTTATCACTCACACCAGCTGCTTTTTCTACCGATGCTATACCTCTATGTCAGGTTGCAATATCAAAACAATTAGAGTTATATAACAATTTGAAATTTTGAGGTTCGTTCCAAAATTAACTAATGCGACCAGATTTGTGCTTCAAAATAAGTTAAAAATACAAACCCCAAAATCAAAATTAAAATTCTTTAATAGTTATGCCAACGCATAACTTACATCAAATTTCGGAAATTTATCGGATATTGAGTTATCATTGTTATTTATTTCCGAAATAACTCAAAAAATACCTATAGATATCCGATCATTTATTGCAAGGATATGTATATATTTGCAGGATTGACTTCCAAACCTGCTAAACAATTATTAAGTCTCTAAGCAGATAATCTCGGTACTTATTGTGTTTTCAATCAGCGGTTAGACTGGACGTAAAATCGATATAAACTGATGATATTCTAAAAAACGCTCGGTAGAGTGTGTTTCTAAAGCGGTCACCTATTCAGAAGTGTTCATTTTTCAAATTATACTTCCAAATTTGTCGTTGCAGATCTTTTTTCGATATAAAGTCTTCAGTCAGTGTATTTTTGGGTGCACCAATAGAAAGAAATTCTTTGTGGTGTTAAAAAACAAATATCTATTCATATAAAATATACGTTAGTTTTCACTCACGTCAAACATGTTGGATAACTTTTGATAAATTTATAATTTCCAAATTATCAGGTTACTATCGGAATAGGCAGATTTCAATTCTACATATCACTTCCTGATACTTTGTCTCTGCTTCTTCAAAACTACCTTCGGCATTTTTAGTTTCCAAGGATGATGATTATATTCAGATGGAGAGTAGAAATAAGCATTGGCAACGTTTCTGAGAAATATTTTGACATTGCCGATATTTCAAGAGTACCAACCTGCGTCAGGTTTAAGTGAAAAAACTTGATAGACCTAAATCATGGCTAACCGGGATAGTTTATAGAAGTGAATGGAGTATACAGGGTCTTTCACGAGGAACCTCACCCATATTTATACGGGAAACTACTGAACGTATTTTCATGAAATTCAGCACTTATAAGTATTTCACGATGCTGATGAAATCTAAAATATTTTCAAGGCATGTGCACCTCCGGTTTTTCCGGAAATGACGTCAACTTCCGTTTTTCAAATTAGAACACCATTTTTTTATAGCAGAAATAGATTCCTTAGAAAATTTCAATTTATTTTGATGTAACATTTTTCAGTTTTGGTTGGAAAATTCTCTCTGAGCAGGAAAATTCGAAAAAAAAATCGAAAATAGAGATCCGCTGAAACAAGAATAACTTCGAGGTTTTTGGATGGAAAATTTTCATTTTTGGGATTTTTCAAGATGTAAGATTGATGTATCCACTTTGAAAAACGAAATCGCGATTCATGATACAGGGGGTGAAAAAATCGCTTTCAAAGTTAGGGATGACAAAATCATGACAAATCAATTTTTTCAAATTAGAACCCCATTTTTTTATGGCAGATATTGAATCTACGTTGAAAAATAATGTGAGTGTATGCATCACACCCTTGCCCTAAAGTGGATATTTTCTGAGTTATTCACAAAAAACTGTTTTTCGTCTTGAATTTTCAGCTATTTCTTTTCCCTTCACGCCAAAAAGATGACATTTTCAGGAACTGTTACTTAAACCATGTTTTAGATTTTACTACCCTAATATGCAAGAGAAAAAAGTTACAGGTTGTTCCTAAATAGATGGCGAATTTGGATTCGAATTTGTATCGGAAACCTCTTTATTTCAACTAATCGGCCATCGGTTTTCTCTCCAGTGATAAATAAATAATTCCTTATGAACCATATGCAAAAACTTACCATGTTTTACATTATTTTTTTTTAATGATAGATATCATTAATTACATCTGCCAAATTCCTCTTTATTCAGTAGCATTTTGTGTTTACTATTAATTTGGTGATAATTCGTATTAAGTTATAAAATCGATCACTATGCCTAATTTTACCAATGAAGATTATTTAAATCTCATTCTACTTCATGGAGAATGTAATGAAGTTGTAGATAGAACGATTCGACTGTTCATTGAGAGGTTTCCTGACCGACCCAGACCAACGAGAGATACCATTAACAGAACCATGACAAACTTGAGAAATGTCGGATCTTTCGTTAAGAAAACTACACACAGAGAAAAAAGTGTAGTAGAAGATGAGAACAACGAAATTACAGTTCTTGCATATTTTCGTGTGAATCCTCAAAATTCTCTCAAAGATGCCGAGATTGATCTGGGATTATCTCAATCGAGTGTTTGAAGAATATTAAAAAAACATAAAATGCACCCATATAAATTCAATAGGGTACAGCATTCGAAGGAAACCGATTTCGTCAGAACAGAGTTTTGCGAAGCTATGATGATTCGATTTCAAGAGAATGAAAACTTTTTGGACTGTATAATTTGGACAGATGAATCTAAATTCACAAAGAATGGTTCTTTCAATAGGCACAACAGTCATTATTGGGATGAAGAGAACAACCACCACTTCAGACAATGGAACTTTCAAGAGACCTGGAGTTTCAATGTTTTTTGCGCCATCAAAAATAATGCAATTCTCGATGTTCACATTTATGATGGGACTTTAACTGGTAAGATAGAACACTACACATGTTTGCATTATTTAAAGAATGTTCTCCCTTAGGAGATAGATATTCTGACATATTGACTCAAATAATTGAGCCGCTAGTACAGAACCATAATGACTTATGGTATCAACAAGATGGTGCGCCTCCACACAATTCACTCAATGTGTCAAATATCCTCTACAGGCTATTTGAAGATCGATGGTTGGCGAACAATGGTCCACATCTTTGGCCACCACGTTCTCCCGATTTAACTCCTTTAGACTATTATGTTTGGGGTAGGATAAAAAATATTGTCTACTCAACTCCCCTGACTGATAAAGAGGACTGCATAGAACGAGTCAGAAATGCGTTCAGGTTTGTTTAGATTTTTAGATTCATAGTTTTGAAACTCAATTTGGTTTTTAAACACTTTTGCAGATCTCTTCCTCCCGATGAAATAAGAAGAGCAACGCACGAAGCATTCCTGAGACGTATAAATAAATGTCTAGAAATTAACGGTCAAAACTTTGAGCATCTTCCCTAGTTATAACTGCGAGAGTTTGCCATGGTTCTCCTAATAGTAACTTGAAGTCGGTTTCAAGAAGGGGTGAAAAATCTACAGCATGGTTCAAATAACAGTTCCTGAAAATTTCATCTTTTTGGCGTGAAGGGAAAAGAAATAGCTGAAAATTCAAGACGAAAAACAGTTTTTTGTGTATAACTCAGAAAATATCCACTTTAGGACAAGGGTGTGATGCATACACTCACATTATTTTTTAGCGTAGATTCAATATCTGCCATAAAAAAATGGGGTTCTAATTTGAAAAAATTGATTTTTCACGATTTTGTCATCCCTAACTTTGAAAGCGATTTTTTCACCCCCTGTATCATGAATCGCGATTTCGTTTTTTAAAGTGGATACATCAATCTTACATCTTGAAAAATCCTAAAAATGAAAATTTTCCATCCAAAAAGCTCGAAGTTATTCTTGTTTCAGCGGAGCTCTATTTTCGATTTTTTTTTCGAATTTTCCGGCTCAGAGAGAATTTTCCAACCAAAACTGAAAAATGTTACATCAAAATAAATTAAAATTTTCTAAGGAATCTATTTCTGCAATAAAAAAATGGTGTTCTAATTTGAAAAACGGAAGTTGACGTCATTTCCGGAAAAACCGGAGGTGCTCATGCCTTGAAAATATTTTAGATTTCATCAGCATCGTGAAATACTTATAAGTGCTGAATTTCATGAAAATACGTTCAGTAGTTTCCCGTATAAATATGGGTGAGGTTCCTCGTGAAAGACCCTGTATAGCTCTCCGTTGCCTTACTTATTTCGGAACATTCCTTTTACTGCATATTGACAATATTGTACAATTTTCAGAACTGAATAGTTTTTTTTTAACTCATTATTTTTTTTCAGTTTCTTAACATCCTCATTATTCAAATCTGCTCGGTTTTTGATCCACTGAATTCAAAAATGAAATAATTTCTCCTCTATGAAGCTCTCGACTGTCTTATTTTTATCAGATATATTATTATTGTGCTTAGAGGAAAAATATTTTCAGTGCTTTCGTATAATGTGAACACAGCAAATTTACTCAATTTTCACCCAAAACCGGTAGTATCAACTCAAGTCTATCCTGACAGTTGTCATATAATAATGGTGCAGTTATCAACTGAATGAAGATACAGGCCGGTTACAAATTATGATTGCATATACGAAGTACAGAATAACAACTGAAGCAGATAAATTCTTCCTAATGGCAGGATGAACTACGCCAAACCTATTTTCATTTGACAGTAGATATAAATCGCCAAGAAAACAACAGAACAGGCCATGAAATGAGTGTGACTAATCAGTAGAAAACAGTGGCGTCGCATTACCAAAAAATACATTCATGTTGTCATTCCGTTCACGAGGTGAAATTGTTCATTTTCCGATATTTTATCACACTGAGGCAATAATGTTCGAAAATTATAATAAGGTGTTATACTGCAGTTATATCCATAACTTTATCAGTATAGTATAACTCTGTTATTCCATACATTTTCATAGCCCTAAATAATTACAAAAATCCATAAAGGCTCAGTTCTAGACTAAATTTTCGAATGAAATAGTCATTAGACAAACGAAAGAAATTGCAGAAATATTTCCGATAAAAAAATAACAATTCTGCAAATTCCATCAGACAAACGAGAAAATCTGAAGATTAATTATCTTTGTATCTTGAGTTTAAAAACGCTGCGAATTTTACACAAGGGTTTATTATTTTCTCAGTTAAATACCTCAATACCATTTATATCTTAAATAAAACTCATAATATGCTGTTCATAACTCATTGGTTTTTCACCCCAAAATTTGTATAACTCAGGGACCACTGGTTCGAAATCATCCGGGTGAAAATATTTAGATTGAATTATGCAACACTAATCAATGTTGAGAGTTTCATGAAAATTTGGTAGTAAGTTTTCGAGAAATTATTTTTTTTTTCCTCCAACCCCCAATTTTGAACCCTTAGGGTACACCCATCCAGCTTAAAAGCTTGGAGGATCAATCTCGAGCGACACAGGATTTTTCTAACAAGTTTCAAGGATTTTGGTTCAGAGAAAAACCTCAGACAACGGAAGGCGGACGGACGGATTTTTTTATTAGTTCATTCAAATCTACACATACTTCAAAATGTGAACTGTAAAATTTTCAGGGTGGTATTTTTTTTAGGTCGATCATTTATTGTTTTATTTTATCAAATAATAAACCAGAAAGATAATAATTCTGCAAATTTTCTCGTTTGTCTGTACTCGGAAACGTAACAGTTCGCTTTGTTTATCGTTTGTATTGTTCCGATGTTGTTCATTAGTCCACCTGTTTTCCTAGAAACTGCCATTTATAAATATTTCACTCCTGCAATCCACAAGGGCATTTTCCATAAAAAAAAATTTTCATTTGATATTTTATAGTTCTGTTTCAAAGATTGGGAGTTAAAACCCAGAAAAAAACTACAAAATGGTATATACTTCCGCCGCGTCAACTTCTGAGGACATGAGATGGCTCATATAAAAGTTATTAGATTTGAAAGTTTCATATATTTCAGACTCCCATCTAACTGCTGAATATATTGAGTTTTGTACAAAAGATATTGAGGTTGTTTCAAAACAAGTCCGAAAAATTGAAGGGGGTGATTGATTCTTTGTTCAACATAAAGGGTAGTTTGTTTTATAAATGTTGGGTCAAAAGTCAAACGTTAGGGATGATAGGGGTAGTCTACTTCAACCACCTCCTTTCATTCATGAAAAAATATTAAGAAAGTGGTTTTTCATTAAAGGTAATACTTCCATAATATATCATCATTTTTTCGCTTTTCGTTTTTAAGATACAAAATGAAAAACATCATCTTTCTCCAATATTTGAACCACGATATCAACCTACCGTTGGACTTTTGACCAAAAATTTATATAACAAACTACCCTTTATTTTGAACAAGGAATCACCCCCTTAAATTTTTCGGACTTGTTTTGACACACCTGTATATCGGGACGAAAATCAAATAAATACTCACACAAATCGAATATATTTCTATACCTAAAAATTATATCGACTCAAATATAAATACACAGTACAATTCCGATTTTCCGAATCGCGGTTTTCGAAATCCGGTTTATCCGAAACAATTTTCAAAGAGCAAAATCCCGATTAACCGAAAAAATTCGCATTATACCAAACGCGTCTGGGATTCACCCATACTGCTAGGTGGTTCCCCTGGGGTTTTCACGGCAATAGGACGTTCTAAAATGATAATTGTTTTGGCTAGCCGACAAAGGGTTACAAGTACATATGTATTAATGTTACATGTCCATATGTTTTGAAGTGTAGAATCGGATGTATTTCATATTTTACTGGCAATAGCTTGAATAGGTTTAAAGGTCTCGAACAAGAAAACCACTCGTATACTAAGCCGACGTTTCGTTTAATATATAAACTTCAGGGTACTAGAAGAGAACAATGCAGATGAAATGTGAATCATTGAACAATAAAAGCATCAACCCTTCTAAATATGAAGAAAACAATACTGCATTAGCTGAACACAGTAAAAGTACTTTACATACTGTTATGGTTTTTTCTAAATCGATATTTAAAGTAACAGGAAGAAAATAACTTACCAATGAATACAAATGCTTATATTCAATCATTTATTTTCATAATATATAATTAAGTTAATTCCAGGCCTCAAACATAGTAAATTCTATCATAAGATATAAGAAATGTCCAAATCAATCACGATCCAGTAACAAATCTAGAGAATTCATTCCATCATTTCAATAGTTTATTCAGGGCACATAATCCTTCCAAATTATCTTTCTCAGCAGGCTTCTCATGATCTGAAAGTATAAGAATTTGTATCAATACGTTGAATTTTATAAAATTGCCTTATCTAGTCAAAAAGTAGGAAATTATGAGGAACTTAAGTGATATTTTGTTGAAAATTATTATTATAGGTTTGAATTAAACAGAACTAGCAATCATAAGTAGAATTAGATGTAGAATTTCAAAGAAAATGTAAATTTAGGATAGAAGTTATGTCTCAACCCATAAGTTGCATATAATGTAATTATCAGGTTTCCGAAGGAACAAAATTGCAGCTATATTTTAGAAATAGGGTTTATTTAATATAATGAAAGCATTTTTTGGCGGTTGTAAGTAGAAATTTAAGAATACTAGGCAAATGAAATTGTTAACTTAGAAAATTGTACATTTAGGCATAAAAATTTGAAAAATTTTATATATTAGAGATTTAGAATATAGGCAAGAGGCACATCAAAATATGGAGAAAAATACGGCCGAATTTTCTAGGCCAGGTTCAAAGAAGGAAAACTTACCTCTGAAGAGAAAACTGCGAAAGCATCATTTTTGGAAGACATCTTTAAAACATAGCATACTAAGATGTGAAGAAAAATTGCAAAAAGGTATAAATACCGAAGCTCGAACACAGAGAATTTAGTCCAATTTTAACCATCGTCCAGACTGTAGCAGCTCCTCATAAAAAAGTTATCGAAACATCGTAATATTCCAGTCAGAAACCCAAAGTTAATCAAAATTGAATCAAGTGACTGGCATCCTGCAAGAAAAACAGAATATTACATGGAATATTGAAGAAAATCCTATTAACTTACCAGAAAAAGAAATCCAGCCGTTGGAAAATCCAAACGAGAAAAATTCGAGCCAAAATAAATATAATTTCAAGAGTCAACCCTGGGAACTTGCACATTACGCAATAAACAAACAAGAAGAACTTTAGAGGTTATCCCGAAAATCAGAACCATAGAAGAATACAAAGCAAGAGAGTGACATAGAAAAGTAACACCGTGGGTGAGAGAAGGACATCATCATAAGTTTTTTAGATTTAAATTTAATTATTTGAGTTTAGGTTTAGTAATAAGTTTGGCATTTAAATCAATTTCTTAAAATTCATTTCATTAAATATTGTTATTAGAAATTTATAAATTATTATTTCATAGAATAGAACCCTCCTGAGAAAGATTCGGAAAGCCGCGCAAAATTCAAATCAAAATTTTATATTTTTTTTATTGGATCCCGTTGAAAATTCAAAAATCAAAATTAATCAAAATAGAACAACAGTCGGATTCATAACAATACATTCCATTTTGGGGAAACTGAAATACTAGGAAAACATCAAATCTTGAAAAAAAAGCTTTTGCAGGAGATGATTGAGATCAGAAGGGATGTTGATACAGTCAACAAGAGAACTGATATTGAAAAGCTGAACACTGCTTATTATTATTTTTTGATATCAAAGATGAAACGTGTCTCTTACTGTCAGTCTCTTACCTGGGAAATATGATCTTGATTTCATTGCGGTGTTATTGTTTGAATGTATCTTTTTTCACAATTAAAACTACATAGTACCGTAAGTAAATTTGAAATTTCACCTTTGTAGTTGTAATTACATTTGTTGGAAGATTAGCATTGTTTCCACGTAGCGCATTTCATTTGATATTTCGATGAATTTTATTCCAGTCATTCACTATCATGAAGCAGAAATAACGAATATAGATACTACCTTCGAAAAATATTTCTCTGTTTGTTGAGATTGTTGATTAATTGTTTTGATTAAGAGGAGTTCTTTATACAAAATTGCCTGTTTTTAACTCTGCATTCTGTTATATTGTTCAATGATTTACATTTTATCTGCATTGTTCTCTTTTAGTGCCCTGAAGAAGTTTATATATTAAACGAAACGTTGGCTTGGTACATAAGTGGTTTTTTTTTCGAGGCCTTCGAACCTTTTCAAGCTATTTTTAGTCATTATTGAGGTCGTCAGCAATACTTCTCAATTTATATTTCACGTTGCATTTAACATGTCTTTTATGAATGTGTGTACAAAGTTAGGCATTTATGTACATAATGTTGAAAAAAATCAAGTTATAATAAATATTGAACAAATTATTTGTTGACGTTATTTTTAAATTATTACATGAATTCAAGTTGAAAATTTCATGAATATTTTTAAGTTGATTTGAACATATACGCATCCTGAACTCCTATTTTTCAAAATGAAATTCGGATTAACCGAAATTTCGGTTATCCGAAATAACTTTTGTCCACATTATTTCGGATAATCGAGAGTGTACTGTATTTGCAAAAACACATTTGTCCCTCATAATAGTCATTGTTTTGACATATTATTGAGTGTTTCACAAGTCAAAGTTCAACAGTTACCATCATTCACAAGGTACAGAGACAGTTGTCTCTTCAATTATCATTTCCTACCCGTGTACCTTCTATTTTTAACATCCGATAGATGCGCCACTGTACCAGGACAATCCATGCAAGTAGCAGGGACATACAAATGTCATCTTTTTATTTTAATTGCTTAACATAAATTAAGACATCTCGCAGTCAGCTGCCCGACCAAATTTATCGGTAGTTATATGTTCGGTCTCCAACAATTCCTACGTTTGGTAAGTTTTTTTTCTACTCATCGAACATGTGCTCGTGTATTTTCCGGGGAGGCAACGAAATGGGTGAAATTCTTGTCCGTTTTTTGTCAGCTTTTTTCACGCAGCGTGGCGGATTGAAACATTCGTATAAACAAGCGACTAGAGTTCGTGCGGTGACAGAATTATGAGGTACGCTGTCGGTGAGCTATGGAAATGGAGGATATCTCCGTCCTCGGCCTCCAAGACGTGCAGCGTCGGATTCCGCTTTCTGGGGTCCTAGAGAGATGCTGAACAACTATGTGAACCTGTCAATTGAAATTGAATTTTTCTTGTGAAAATGTGATCGAATGTACCACAAATATTTTCGTTTGTACCACCTACGTTTACCATATACAGTGCACGTCAAAATTATTATGGAATAACATTCCGTCAACAAAATCCTGAAACAGATCAATTTTTTTTTACCAAATTTATATGCATTTTTGAAGGATTTTTGTTGCACCCTGTGCCATCCCCATCAACCCTCTAAATATTTTGAATTGGGAAAGTAGGTCATGTGGTACTTTTTTGGCAAGGTCTTAGTATCTTTTTTACAGGCGTGTAGAAATTTTCAAGAAAAAAATTTTTTTTTGGGAAATTAGTTAGTTCAAAGAGGTTTTCAGTATGTGTACTTTGTCATGGCTCATTTACATTGTGACAATGGTACCTGATAAAATATGTCACCGAACGAAAGTCGACCATTACAGTTCTGTTCATGTACATGTACATCGTCTCAAAGTGAATGAGCCATGACAAAGTGAACATACTGGAAACCTCTTTGAAGTAACTAATTTCTTCAAAAACAAAATTTTTTTTTGAGATTTCTGCACGCCTGTAAAGAAGATAAGGCAAAAAGACCTTGCCAAAAAAGTACCACATGACCCACTTTCCCTATTCAAAAAATTTAGAGAGTTGATAGGGATGGCACAGGGTGCAACAAAAATTCTTCAAATATGCATAAGAATTTGGTAGAAGTGAAACAAAAATTGACCTGTTTCAGGATTTTGTTGCCAAATATTTTTCTTCTGAGAAAATGAATTTGTTCCATAATTTTGACGCGCACTGTATAGCCATTATAACTTTTGAACCTACTGGCACTCTAAAAAAATTTTAATCTTTTCATGAAAACTTGGTGAAGGATTGTACCAAGTAGGCAACGAATTGGCCCACTTTTTGTTTAAAATCGTCATGGGTTTTCATACACATCAATTCGATATTTTTGCGCGCATGTTCTGGGGAACAGCATGCTATCGTTTTGTCCAAATGTCTGTCATTTTCGAATTTCGAGCCGAAAATGGTCTGAAACGACTAGGTTGGACTCACTGATGACGAATCCGGTGTCAAAACGATTCTGTCCGGCCGTCCGATTACGGGCGTACGGAGAATTCTATTGACTTGAAAATTTAAGGGTTAATTGCATTTCGGAATACGAAGGTTAAGTTCGTTAATGGGTAAAATCGGTCGAATAGTTTCGGAGTTATAACTAGTTGAAATTTTGAGTTTATTGCCCTGATATTTCGAGAATCACTGAAGCGATTGAATTGAAACTTGGCAGTTAGTTGGAACGCAAGAACTCGCAACTTCTCGCGAAATTACGTTGATACCGTAGTGTCAGTAAATTTCGAATAATTATTTTTTTAATTTTTTCGAAAAAAATTTTTTTTCAGAAACTATTGATTCTATTCGGGAAAAACTCTGATCATATTTTTAGCTTCAGATTCCGCAGCAGCGTACCTTCAGTTCGATGCGGTAATAATCTTATGAAATATTGTGCAAAAATATGTCGAATTTCGTGATTTTTTCTCGATATCGTTGTTTTTTTCGGAATATCTCAAAAAATACTGACTCAATCATGATGAAACTTGGCAGCTAATTTCAAAATGCTGATAAACAACTCTGCTCAAATTTTCACGATGACCGTTCCATTAGAACAATTTGAAAAAAATAATAAAATTTTCAATGGGTACCTGTATAATGCGGAAGTGATGGGTTTTACACATTCACGAATTCGACCTTCGTAATTAAGGTCCAAACCTACTCTACAAATATCGAGGTTCTAAGTTGTTTCTTTTGGGAACTTCCGAAAGAAACGACTTGATTTCAAATTTATCTTCGAATATTCTATATTCTGCGATCTTCTGATCATATTTTCCTCACGATTTTCTGTATGAACCTTCAAGCTTTTTCTTTATCGAGTAATGGATTTCAATTCGATATAATCTATATTTTTTTTATATCGGGAAAATAAAATTTTGCATAAATATATGGCGGAATCATTGGGTCCATTCACGAATTCAGCCTTCGTAATTAAGGTTAAACCTGGTCTGATCATATTAATGTTCGATACTATTCCGTTTTCACGTTCATCGAATTTGCCCGTTGTGTTCGAAGTTTGGTTGCAAAAATGTTTTTTTTTTTTGGTAAATCCATATTTCTCTCTCGGTCTTTCTGGAGGTCCATTCGCACAGTTTTGGCCTCCGTAAGTTCAACAGTTTTTTCATAAAAATTATTTGAGTACTCCGATCCGAACCTTTGGAAGGCTACAAAATGAAAACCAATGAATATTTTTTTATTCTGTTCACACACCAGTGTTTAGAATGACTAGTTCATCCTTGAAAGTTTCCAACAATTTTGGGTGAATTTTATCGGACTATTATAGATATTTAAAAAATTTGAATTCGAATTTTGGAAAAATTTTTCACGGAAAATCTTTTAGAATCGAGTAACTTGAAATAATACTATCCAATTTGGCAATCGAAAATAAAAAAATTCCAACTTCGCAGGTTTCCACCATCTTGAATTGTTTCTTCCAGACTTCTACATCACAACTGAATTGACCACCAAAAGCAACTATTATGTGACCAAAAACCGTTATTTCAAAGATCACGCATAACGCATAACATACCACAGTTATCAGAATATTGCTGAAAGTTGACATTACACATCCTATATCTTGCTTCTGCTTCGAAAATAGGGTATATGTCATGAGGCAAAAATGACTTTCCCGATGTCATCTACACGGCTATATATGTTTGTCCAGTTTATGGTGAAACATCCTGTATATTGGCATCCACTTGAAATGCAGTAATGATCATAACTAGGCCTCCTATGAATAGAAAAACCATCCGTATAGTGGTTCTAGTGGGATGATACATCTCACAAACATTATTAGATGGGCTACAGAATATCTGTCTTCGGGCCAAACTACCTCAACTTATCCAACGTGTAATTTCCCAAGATTGTGTTCGAAAAGTTGCTTCGCTTCCGTAAACGTCACCTGAGTGCATCCCTGTGAGACAACCCAGCGGGGTCGCCATCAGCTTCATAAATATGTATGGCCTAGAAAATTATACGTGTAGATGTGCGATAGATATCAATATGCATGTAAACATTCTGCGCCCCATGTTTGAACTGAATTATTAGGCTCCTAGATCTGCATGTATCATTCAGAAATGCGCTGTCTGATTATACCTACCTCTTTCCCATCTAGCTAGCTGGCTCCGTGTTCTGGAATTGTTGGACGATGCCCAGGACGCCATGAAAATGGAATTTGTTCCGAGTGTGTGTGAAATCGTGAGGGTTCAAGGGAATAATTTGAATACCGGAATTTCTGTATTTCGTTCGATGACTTTTGGCGATGATTGTTATCTGGAACCCTCAAAAATTTTGAACTCGTTTATCATAACATGCTTGAAGTGCCTGGAATGGTTTGTGCTCATAAGAATATCATTTAATCAGCTTGTTTTTTACTAGAACCTATTTCCCAAACAAAATCTAGAAAAACACTTTAAAAATGTTCGAAAAAAATGCTTTGATGAAACGATCATTCTGGAATTTTGCACATAATTGTGCACTATATTTTGACCCCTAGTTAACAAGTTTTATCATATTCGCATCAGTAGTTTTGGAGTTATCCCGGAAATAACGACGATATATTATTATTCTCCTAATATCTCCGTAAATTAGGATCGGATCAAACATGAAATTTGGTACACTATTGTAAAGAATTGACTCCAAAATCTTCGTAGAAATTTATTGTGATCTGACGAATAATCTCAAAACAAAGTATTTTCCAAAAATTTCAGATATTTTCGAAATTTTTTTCAGATTCACAGAAAACCCCAACGGAAGGTTTAAAGCAGTTACGTGTTTGTAATCTACAACTAACTACTAAGTGTCAATCTTTTTGCATACGTAGCACCTACGATATTGAATGATCAAACTCAAGTAAGTATAACTAAAAAACCGTTTGGTTCAGTCGATTTGGTCCATTCTTCAACCGTCGCTTTGTGATGGTCAACCTACCCTGATGGTGTTAAGTCTCTAGCTCCTCCCGTTCTCAAGTTATCGTGGCTGGTCGGACAGAATCGATTTTGAAATCGCATTCCCCATCAGCGAGTCAAACACTCATTTTAAACCATTTTCAAAAAAGAATCCGACAATTACAGATATTCAGACAAAACGATAGCACACTCTTCTGCTGTTCCCTTGAACATGCGCACAATGAAATTGTAGAATTGTCGAAATTCTTCACTTTCAGGCGCTTATTCTGTGGAAGTATGTTATATATCATTGGGCCCGAATATCTGTCATTTTAGAATTTTGAACCTAAAATTTTCTTAAACGATTAGGCAGGGCTCACTGATGAAGAAACCATGGTCAAACACAATTCTGTCCTTCCGGCTCCCTTAAGTGCCCCAACTTTTGGAACGGTTTCGGAATTCAGCCGTTTGAAATATTTCAAAAAATATTGATGTAATCAGATTGTAACTTATGCAGGATGTCGAAAAGTAAAATTGTGCAGAATATCGTGTGAATTGTATTCTTTTGAAAAACAAAACAACATTTTCTCCGATATTTCGTAACTTTTTTTCTCGGGAACGAATATTCTGATTTCGATGTACTTTGTAAGTCCACATTCCACAACATTGCATAAAATTTCAGCATGACCGAATATGTATTTTCGTAAAAATGATGGGTCAAGTGGTGTAAAAACAAGACTGGCAAAACTTGTGGTAAAAACGAGGCAATGGTATAAATCGTAATAATATACATTCAACTGAAATTAAAAAAATTTCATAAACGAAGTTGTATATTTCCGTTATATTTTTCCGTATTGAAAAGTTGTAAAAAACATGAAACCAATGATATAAAACCACTGAACCACTGAACACTGCAAATGGTGACCTTGAAAATTTACAGCGGCGACTGAAAACTTTTTTAACAGCGCGAACACTCAATGTCGGGTGCGGTCGGCGTTGTCGATCCTTCTAAATTGATTATATGCACGTATGCACGTCTTGTTTTATGCCTACGTTGTCTCGTTTTTTCCAAAAACGCAGGCTCAAAACGAGAAAACTAATTTTAATTTTTGTCACAATTTTTTCAACCATTCGCAAAACTTATTAACTGGTTTGATTTGTACATGTATGATAATATATTACAACAAATTTTGAATCTTTTGGACTAATCCTTTTGAAAATCTAGAAAAGCACTGACGTGATGTCAGCAGCTTTTACGCGCTTTTTCACATTGCGGAATGGTGACTTGGAAATTTCAGTGAAATTTTAATGAAATATAAAAATTTTCAAAAAAAATATTGGAAAAATAAAATTTTGAATGGGTATATCTACGGAATCATTGGGCGGATTTTACCCATACAGGAATTTGACCTTCGTAATTAAGCCCCAAACGTTCTCTACAAATATCGAGTTTCTAAGCCGTTTCTTCCGGAAGTAATTGTGTTTACGGTCGCCCTGACAGCCAACTTAGAAATTGGATATTTGTAGAGTAGGTTTGGACCTTAATTATGAAGGCCGAATTCGTGAATGGGTGAAATCCACCCAATGATTCCGCAGATATAACCATTCAAAACTTTATTTTCCCAAAATTTCAAAAAATACAGATCAGATCGAATTGAAATCCAGTACTTCATCGAAGAATTACAGTTCGAAGGTTCATAGAGAATTTAATGAGGATGATATGATAAGAAAATCACAGAATTTTTCATTTCAAATTGTTCTAATGACACGATCATCAAGAAATTTTGCATGAAGTTGTCTTTCAGCATCTTCAGACTAGCTGCTAAGTTTTATCAGGATTGAATCAGTATTTCTCGAGTTATACCGAAAAAAACAACGATATCGAGGAGAACTGAAATTTGATACGCTGCTGTGAAATATGAAGTTCAAAATCCAAGTGGAATTTTTCTGTATATGATGAACGGTTTTCGAAAAAAAAAATCTTTTGGAAAAAAATTTTGGTAAAAAATTGTTTTTTTTGATTTACTTACAGTATGATCCTGACAAAATTTGGCTCAAAGTTGCGCGTCGTTATACTCCACCTAATTGCCGAGTTTGAATCTAATCGCTCAGGTAGTTTCTGAAATAAAAATCAAATTACTTCAAAATTTCAAGTGGCTATAACTTCGAAACTATCCGACCGATTTGGCCCATTAACTCAACCGCGACATTCCAATGCGCAACCTACCCTGAAAGTTTCAAGTTGCTAGCTCATCCCCTTCGACAGTTATCGTGTCCACGGCTGGCCGGACAGAATCGATTTTGACACCGGAGTCGTCATCAGTGAGTACAATCTAGTCGTTCGAGACCATTTTCGGCTCAATCATCGAAAATTACAGACATTTGGACAAAACGATAGCACGCTATTCCCCTAGAACATGCGCGCAAAAATGGAATGATTTAAAAAGTGTCTCGTTTTTACACCACTTGTCCCTATTTGATTTTCATCAATTCTTCAATTCGAACTTCGCAAGTGAACTTCAGACCTGCTCTACTACTTCTGGCTCTGTAAGTAGATTTTAACGAAAGTAATTCTGTTCACAAACGGTCGCTAGGCTAGGTTGGCAGTACACTGAAGGGAAACCAAAGGAAGGTACTATCATTAATGGATCAAATCCGTCTCATGCTTCCGCGAACAAAAATCCCACGAAATATTGCATTAACTTTCACATCGAATACCGTCATTTTATGCTGCATCAATGAAACACTGTCTCAGCTTTCTGCAATAACAATATTTAAAATTTCGCCAAACTTTAATCATGGATCATCAGATGTGCTATTCCAAAAATTATTCTCAAATTTCGACTTCAAATGAAAATTCATAATACAATACTCTGTTTTATTCAACCTAAGAAATCCGCACCTTTATTGCCCTCATGCTCTAGGCAACAGAAATTTTTTTCCGGAAATGATCTCAAACGACTAGGTTGGTCTCACTGATGACCACTCGATGTCAAAATCAACTCTGCCCGGCCGACCGGCCGTATATAGACACGATAACAGGAAACCATAACGACTTTTAGTAAATTAACATAAAAACCATTCTCGAAAATTTTCCAGATTTTTGTTCGAAAAATTTCTCATAAACCATTCATCAGATTTCGAAGATAATTCCGCAAAGATCTTGAACTCAATATGTCGCAACACTCTACTGACTCTCAGATTGATCTGATTAAACTTTCCAGAGGCCTGGAAAAAAATGTGAAATTTTGCGGTTCTCTCCTCGGTATCGTTGATATTTCCGGAACTCAAAAATGCTGATCATATTATAATGAAACTGAGTCACTGCTCGGCAAATGCTGATGCAAAATTTGTTGCTAATTTTCGGGACGATCGTGTGATCAGCACTCAACCGAATTGTAATTCTCACGGGTCTTCTGGTTTTGAGGCTATACTCTAGAATTTTTCGAATTTTGTTGCTGTTGTCCCATCGTTTTTATTTTGAATTTCGTGTCAGAGATGTACAGGCAATTGCCTCATCTCATATTTCTATTAAACAATAATATCAATGATAATAAACATGAGGTTGATAATAATAGTAGTAATAATAATAAAATTGAAGAAATATTTATTGAAAGTATTCTGAAAGAAGTTTTAATTTTTTTTCTCCCATGAATATGAACATCCTTGTGAAAGCTGCTGACTTCACGTCAGTGCTTTTCTAGAATTGTTTAAATGCCATAAGAATCACAAAATCCAATGAATGTATAAGGTAGTTGAATCATCAAATATAGAACGTTGTTCCTATTTCTACTGCAAAGTGATCTTTAGCCGTTTAATTTCATGAGAAAGTAATACAACAAATTGTATGCAATGACTGTTACTGGCTTCCTAGAAGTGTTACAAAAAATTTTACATTTTCAAAATGGCATGACTCATAAAAGTTTATAGGTATACTCCATTCTTTCGTTTGAAGTCAGTCAGTATTGGTCATGAAAATTGGATACATTCCACTCTATATAACAGAAAAAAGTAAGGTTGGAACCATAGAGTCTTTGACGAAAACATGGAAGAATTGACACCTCAGTTCTAGTTTAATAAACTTGGTACACAAATTACAAGGCCTACCAACTGAATTTATGAAAGTGAATGGAGTATACGAAGTAATTAATGAGAAAGAAATGAAATTGCATTGCATGCTTATGCTAATAACTTGGAATATCGTTTTCAGACTGAATAATCCATTTGTTCTTTTTCATAAGTTCAGCGATATCTGTGTAGGTTACACGTTACACCCAAACTACGGATTATAACCATGCCAAACAACCCTTTCATTTGCATCTTCCATGATGGGATCCATGCAAAATTGCAACAAACAGTATCGTTCACTCGAATCGACCATAATGGAATATTGTTGTGTGCATTATCACAAGCGATGGCAAAATTTCAACGCTTACGACGAATGTAACGAGTTAATTGAAATAAAGTGCTACACGTTTCTAGAATTGCACAAATGCAATATGTTGGCATAAAGGCTGACACTTGTCCGCATATAATTTGGCCCGTTACGATTGTGTACAGGATGTTTAACGGAATTGCGTTTCCCTTTGTATATAATTTTATTTGTCTTATTCGATTTTGATTCTCGTAAAAGAGCATTGCAGATTTCAATTATTGATCATTTGGGAATTGCTAATTGAGTACATGATGACCCCTGTGAATATTTATACTCCATTCACTTTTTAGTTCGGGCAAATTAGCGTTTCACCTCGGAATGAGGTATAGTCTGCTAGAAATTTGTATAAAGCTTTATTTTGGTCCCCTAAAACTTGTCTCAAAAGTTACGTATCGTCACAGACCAATAAGACAAATCACTTCATCGTTTACGGAAATCGCGTCTTTTCGACCTTGAGAAAAATAACAGACATAACCACACTTTCTTCTTCCTCAAAACAGCTGTCAAATCGAAGACTTGACTTTGGAATATCTAAAATCGAAATGTAAACACGGATTTGTCGGGATTCAGGAATCACAAGATTAAAATCAGACTAAGATTTTTCGAAGAAACCATTGGAAAAGCAAATTTCTTATACCAAAGCGAGTGTTTCGTCACATCTCAAACTCCTGTAGAAATAAATGCAAGAACTCGGTTGGAGTAACTGGAAATTTTGGAAAAGTACTATGGAAAACCCGTTTTACTCAATCAGAGAATCTTTGTAGTGACGGACACTTATAGGTCTCTAGGAAACCCCTCAAAATTTTGTGGTTGTTTGGGTGTGTTCTATTTCACTGCAAGCCTTTTTCTTATATGTGTGGATACAATCGAATTAATGTGTTACGAATGAAAAAACTTTAAAATAGTTCTAAACAAGAAATAGAATTGTTTTTAAAACTACATTGTCTCATCTTTTCCTTAACACTATCAATTATTACTTATATAAATGTGTTATTCGTTAAGTTCAGTACCGATATTGTGGTAAATATACCATTTTCACGTAAAGTTTGCCAAACTGTTTTTGACATGAATAAATTCAGCACAAGTTGAGTAGAATCAAAATTTGCTTCACTATTTTATCAATAAAGAAGATATATAACAGTAATGTATTGAAAGGAGAGGTATTTTTTGGCAGAAACTTGTTCTTTGAAATCAATTTATTATTGTTTTAAATGGAAAATGTATAGGTTGTGATATTTTCACATCAAATGAGATTCATCTCAATATAAAATCAAACTATGAATAGACCAACTTTGTTCGATTCTAATCCTTGTGGTTGTGCAATCATATATAATTTCATTAGACATCCAATCATTTTAATTGAATAATGGAGGTTGTAATTATTTCACTTCAGTTGCGATTCCTTCATATTATATCAAATAAACATTATGAATGAATCCTCCTGAGTTCGATTCCAATTTTTGTTGTTGTGCAATTAAAACATTAAATAATGAGGACTGTCATCATGAAATAGAACCTCAGGGATGACTAAACAATTAATTTTGTCGTAAAAACTGTTTGAATTATATTCGAAAACGGAACAGATACGAATTTATTCATCAATTAAATATGACAAAAATTTCATTTCAGTTTGTGTACATGTTTATAACCTCTTCAAGCGAGTCCGAAAGCGGCAAGAGTGACGTAATCCTATTTTTGCAATCTGATTGGCACCCCAAAGCACCTCAAACGGCTGCTGGAATTCTGATTAGCTCGATTCCTGGTCATAAGTGCGTTGACATAGATAACCCAAGTATTTGACGCGAGTGGTTTATCTGGTTGGTCTGTGGTATCGTAGAGTATCCGCGTCTATAGTTTTTTCAAGGTCAAAGGTGAAAAAAAACTATCTTCTACGCATTTATTGCAAATATCGCGTTTCTTGTGGGTGTTATGCAACATACCTCTACAATATTGAAGAGAATTAACTGCTCTACAAATTTTGTTCGATCATTATTTCATGTATTGAACCATTTTTGAGAAAAAAGGCGAGTGCGCGCAGTGTATAACTATTTAAAGTGTAATTCGAGGTCAACTTTTAGGCCCGATTAAAATATTCCGTATAAAGTTTATTGGATAGTGAAAAATATATAATTCTGACTAATTCGCATTTTTAGTAACTATGACCTTATATAACTTATGAAGGTTTCCAAGTATTCAGTGTATATATGTAGGTATATATTCCTTTGAGAACCGAATTACTCAAACGGTTTCGGAGTTATACTCATAAGAGTTTGTGAGTAAATTTCCCGAATATCTCAGGAACTTCTCATGCGATTAGATTAAAACTTGGTATTCAATTGTAATAAACTATTGTTGGAATAGTGTGGATAGTATATTTTTTTATTCCTCCGAATTCGATGGTATTTCACGCAAACTTCGCATACAATATTTCACAGCAGTGCACCAATTTTTAGCCTGATTCGGAGATATAGTTTCCAGAATAACTCTAAAAATACTGATCTGATCATGATGACATTCCAAAACAGCACTAACGTGAAGTCAGCAGCATAGGCGCACAAGTTGCAAAAGACACCTTTTCACGAATTGGCCGATCGTAAACATAATAACTCTCGAAATGGAAACATAGACCTCCGATATTTCTAGAGTAGGTTTAGATCTTGATTACAAATACCGAAATACTGAATGGGTAAAATCCACTCGATGATTCTGCAGCTATACCAATTCAAAATATCATTTTCCCATTATATCCGAGAATACAGATAAGTTCGAATTGAAATCAAGTGCCCGATTGAAAAATGACAACTTGGAGGTTCATACAGAATTTCGTGAGGAGAATATGATCAGAAGATCGCAGAATATTGAATATTCGAGATAAAAAAATTGAAATTCTTTTTTCGTATGTTTCTAATGACACGATCATCACCGAAATTCTGCATAAAGTTGTTCATCACCATATTCGATCTTGCCAATCTGGCCGCCAAGGATCTAATCAGTAGTTTTCCAGTACTCCAGGAAAAAACAACGATACCCAGGAAAACAACAGGAAATTTGACATATTTTTCCCAATATCAAGAATGATATGAGATTTGAATTCGGTACACTGCTGTGAAATATAAAGAACAAAGTGTGATGAAAAACTTTTTTGAATATGGTGGATAATTTCAGAAAAAAAAATTTTTGAAAAAAATATTGAAAATTTTTTTTTTTTTTTATTCACTGGCAGTTTGATGTTCAATAAATTCTGCAAAAAGTAGCTCGTCGTTATGTTCCAACTAATTGCCAAGTTTCAATCCATCAGCTTCAGCGGTTTCTGAAATATCAGGAACATAACCTTGAAATTTCAAATGGCTATAACTCGAAAACCGTTGGGGTGATTTCGCCCATTGGTTTCGTGCATCATTTGACATTTGTCATACTTTGAAGGTAAAACAGCCTAACTTTCCCGCTTTGTTCATGATATTAAGTACAGCATTTTTAGCGATTTCAGGATAAATTCAAAAGTTAAAATGATTTATATTAATAGAATTGGTGAAGAACTAGGCCAAGTTATTGTTTCGTTGTGAAATGCAATATAAATACACCGAGGGACGAAGGAATACGATCTTTCAGATATATTGTGTTGTAGAGTTATATTTGAATATTTGCATCTTTTACCCATTTCCGAAAATTTTATCTGGTATTCGAAGAAATAGAATACTATGTGAACTATCGCAGAGAAGGCAAACATCCTAGATTCATGTCATAAATTTAGAAAACTGTTCTGACAAAGTAACAAAATATGGTTGTTTGTTAGAGACATTTTCACACTGGTGAAGGAATTATGTTGTACTATCTATTTAATTCGTTTTGTTTAATGAGTTGAATCATGATGAGATAACTATGATAATAATAATTCGTGTTCGTTATACATACACATACGAATTATATCTTCTCGGCCCTACGACAGCTGACGATACGATGGACAAAACCCATCCTAATTGGGTTACACTCACATGTCTATATGATATATATAGCCAATTTAGGCAATTCGTTATTAGATAGATTTGATAGGTTTCAAAAAATTTTGCATGAATTTTATAATAATTATGAACCAGATAACTTTCTCTGTTCTCAACCGAATATGTTCCGATGCAGATCGGCTACCCAAGTATGGAACTTCTTCTACATGGTATTGTATGTCATTGACCTCATAGTCAATTAAAGACGATGATAGCATCTTTATAATAAAAGAAAACATTTTATATAGATAGTAAAGCATTTTGTGAGGATGAATAGAACTCGGTGTTCATTGGAAGATCGGCTAACACAAGGATGAAATTTCGTATGAATTATTTTTTTTGTAACATATATTTAGTATAATAAAATTATAATTGAAGATTATAATAGAACTGACATACCGACTGCATACAAATATAGTAGTAATTTGATAATTTGCAACATATAACGCTATTTGAAATAGTACTGAGAAGTTTTTTGGTTCTTATTTTGCTGTTTGTTTTCAGAAATAAATGATCCAAATATTTCACTGTAAAAAGTTATACTTATAAAAATGCTATCCTTGATGTGGATGTGATAGTTAATCAGATTCATTATCACGAAATTTCACTTGTGAAATGAATAAAATCACTGAAAAATCCAAATAATTGCGTTTTTCGCAGGTTCGGCGCGCAAATAACCTCAAATTTTCTTTTCGTCCACAAACTCTGAGCATGCGCGGCAAACCTTCTGAATTCACGTCAACGCTTGTCTAGAATTTTTGACTTATCATGTCTACCCCCGTGTTCGTCCCAAACACAAATTCATTCAGAATACAAAGTGAAGCGAGCTGTCATTACTCAGTCCGACTGTACGTGACTGCATAAACAGATGGGGTTATAAACTCGACAATTTCCTAATGACGATGGGAGTAAAATATGCGTTGTTTACATCTTTCAAGACGCGGTGCACGATTCATTTTTCATTTGTCGCCTCGTAAGTGACTTGGATTTGTTAAATATGTGGACGTAAATTGACTCGCGTATTCTTAGACGCTGAGAAATTATGTGTGAACGCATTGGAGCCAACCGAAACTGAGGAGAACGAATATTTGGAAGCGAAATGAACAGTGGCGGATTAACCGGTACGCTTGATCGTAGGGCCCAGAGGTTCAGAGGGGCCGCTGATCGAATCAAAATTTGATCAGTATGAAAATTCGTTCTGCAAGTGTAAATCAGGAATAGCGTGAACAATATCATCAAATCAAAGGTTGTGCTTCCGCATGTTTTTGCGCGCATGTTCTAGGGGAACACCGTGATATCGCTTTGTCCAAATGTCTGTAATTTTCGATAATTGAGCCGAAAGTGGTATCAACCGACTGAGTTGGACACATTGATGACGAATATGGTGTTAAAATCGATTCTGTCCGGCTTGTCGGCCGTGGACTGTCGAACTGAGCAAGCTAGCGACTTGAAAAAGGGTGGTTCGCGCCTCGGAATGCTGCGGTTGAGTTCGTTAATGGGCCAAATCGGCCAAATAGTTTCGGAGTTGTAGCCATTGGAAATTTTGAGGTTATTTCCCTCATAACTTAAACTTCATTTTTCACAGCAGTGTACCAAATTTCAATTCGATACGGCTATTAGTTTTGGAGATATGTATTGGGAAAAAACATGTAGAATTTCGTGTTTTTCTTCTCAATATCGTAGTTTTTTTTTAGGTATAACTCAAGAAGGACTGATTCGATCATGATGAAACTTCGCAGCTAGTTCGAAGATGTGCACAACATTGTGCAAAATTTCGTGATGATCGTGTCATAAGAACAATTTGAAAAAAAAATCAAATTTGTTTTTTTATAAATATTTAATATTTCTGTGATCTTATCATCATATCATCCTCATTAAATTCTGTATGCACCTTCAAACTGTCTTTTTTCGATGAAGTACTGAATTTCAGTTCAATCTAATCTGTATTTTTGGAAATATAAGGAATATAAAATTTTAAGTGGGTATATCTGCGGAATCATTGGGTGGTTTTTACCCATTCACGAATTTTATCATCCCAATATTCGGCTCTAGAGCTCTAATGAATTCGAATATCCTCCTACAATTCTCCTGTCCAAGATATTCCTTGCGCAGGCTTACAATGGCGAGGCATTCTGTTATCAGGTGAATTGGAGTTTCCTCTTCCCCATATAATCTGTTCTCGTCAGTTTCTGATAAGCTCATTCTCATCATGTGCTTCGTAAGGAGACAATGTTCTGTGAGGAAGCGTAACTTGTTCTTGCTGAGATCCAAATAATTTTTGGACCTTGCACTTTCAAAGTTCCGAGGGAACTTTTTGCGGTGTTTCATTTCTGGAGAATTCCTCCACAAATTAAAATGATTTCTCAAATATTCTATATTCTGCAATATTCTAATTATGTTACCCTTATAAAATTTTGCATGAACCTCCAAGCTGTATTTTTTCAATCAAGTACTGGAGTTTAATTCGATCCAATATGTATTGTAGAAAATATCGGGAAAATAACATTTTGCATGGGTATATCGGCGAAATCATTGCGTGGATTTTACCCATTCACGAAATTAACCTTCCTAATTAAGATCCGAACCTACTTTAGTAATATCGTATGGCTGAGTTGTTTCTTTCGGAAGTTTACTTGTTAGGTCGACAGTATATCAAAAGCTGCGAAGTCAGTGCTTTCTTAGAATTTTTGGACATCGGATGGAGCTATAGCTTCCAAACTCGGAAGGACCCAAATTCTTTAGACTTTTTCGAGAAAATAATAAACCGAGAAATAGGAAAAACCCTATCAGATCAACCCAACATCCGTCTCCTTCTTGATCGATCGCTTCAGGAAATCAAAACAATCGGAATCTAATGATGTCAACACATCCAAACCTCCCCATACCCGCCGCAAGGTCCAGGCCTACCAAACCAACCACGCTTCATTTGTCTTGCGTACCATCATCCATCCAACGTAGATCGGGCCCCGATATACCGGACGTTTTAATGGGCAAACCATGTCCTGGCCTCGTATTAAGCAAAACAAAAACGACACATCAATTAGGCAACTTTTGGGGAACGCTTTTTTACACGCATTCGTTCATTTGCGTTAATATATGAGGACGAGGTATGCTGTGGACGCCGGTCTCGGACTCTGTCGGTTCATTAATACCTGCTACGGTTTCCCCTTTCGCGCTATCGAGTGGGCCGAGAGGAAGAGTCAGAAAAAACTGCCTGGAGGGAGGGAAACGCCGAAAAAGTCGAATTTGGGGAATATAGGATGGCTAATTAAAAACCTAGAAAAGCATTGACGTTAAGTCGGTAGCTTTTACGCGCATGTTCAAAGGAGCTGACCGCTTCTGCGACGAATTCGAACATGCTCGCAAAAGCTACGAAGGCGTAGAAGGGCCACTCTTTGTCGACAAAAATTTTTCCACCTAATTCCGACTTTAATCTCGGAATTATACTAATTCCGACTTTGAACTCGGAATTATACATAATTCCGACTTTGAACTCGGAATTATACTAATTCCGAGTTTGAAGTCGGAATTATAGACTAATTCCGACTTTAAACTCGGAATTATAGTCTATAATTCCGAGTTCAAAGTCGGAATTATGTATAATTCCGAGTTTGAAGTCGGAATTAGTCTATAATTCCGAGTTCAAAGTCGGAATTAGTATAATTCCGAGATTAAAGTCGGAATTAGGTGGAAAAATTTTTGTCGACAAAGAGTGGCCCTTCTACGCCTTCGTAAAAAGCTGCTGACTTCACGTCAGATTTTTTTTCTAATTGTTCTGATGAAACGATAATCACAAAACTCTCCATCAGCATTTTCAAACTAGTTACTAGGTTTCATCATGATTGAGTCAGTATCTTTTTGAGTTATTCCGGAAAAACAACGAGAAAAATCCACGAAATTTTACTATCCAAAAACTATAATCTTATCGAACTGAAATTTGACACATGGATGTTAAATGTGAAGGTCAAGGTCTGAGTGAGTTTTTTTTGAAAATGAAAAATAGTTACCAAAAAAATTTTTCCCAAGGAAATTTCGAAAAATATTTTTTTTTTTAATTTACCAACAGAACATTTCCAACCTAATACTGTTCAAAGTTGAACGTTATTTTGTTTTAACTAACTCCAAGTTTCAATTGAATCGCTCCAGTAGTTTCTGAAACATCAGGGAAATAATGTCAAAATTACAAATAGCAGTAACTCTGATAACTGTCGAACGTAGCCAGCTAACGACTTGAAACTTGTAGGGTAGTTGGCTCATCGGAATGCCGCGGTTAAGTTCGTTAATTGGCCAAATCGGCCAAATAGTTTCGGAGTTATAATCATTTGAAATTTTGAGGCTATTTCCCTCATATTTCAGAAACAACTGAAGTGGTTGGATTGAAACTTGGCAGTTAGTTGAAGCATATGACCCGCAACTTTGTGCAGAATTTCGTTGAAATCGTATAGTCACTCAATTGAAAAAAAATTTTTTCAAAATTTTTTTCTGAAAAAGTTGCTCATATTCGCGAACAATTTCAGTTATAACTTGAGCTTCATATTTCACAGCTGTGTATCAAATTTCAATTCGATACGGCTATTATAGTTTTGGAGATATTGGGAAAAAATATGTAGAACTTCCTGGTTTTCTGCTCGATATCGTTTTTTTTCGGTAAAACTCAAGGAATACTGATTCAATCGTGATGAAACTTTGCAGCTAGTCCAAAGATGCTGAAGCACAACATTGTGCAAAATTTTGTGATGATCGTGTCATTGGAATAATTTGAAAAAAAGTTTCAAAACTTTTTTTTTCATATAATCAATATTCTCTGATCTTCTCCTCATCTTATCTTCAATAAATTCTGTATGAACCTTCGAACTGTCATTTTCCGATAAAGAACTGGATTTCAGTCCTTTTAATCTGTATTTTTGGAAATATTTGGAAAATAAAATTAGGAATTGGCATATCTACGGAATCATTGGGTGGATTTCATCGAATCACGAATGGACCGTAAACACAATACCTTTCGACAGAAACAACTTAGCAACTCGATATTTGTAGAGAAGGTTTGATCCTTGATTACGAAGGTCGAATTCGTGAATGGATAAAATCCGCCCAATGATTCCGTATTCAAAAATACAGAGTATATAGATAGAATTGAAATCCATTACTTTATAGAAAAAAAAACCTAGAAAAGCACTGCCGTGGAGGCAGCAGCTTTTGGGCGGATATTCGAATTTGTTACCAAAGCGGTCATCCCCATTGAACATGCGCGCAAAAACTGCTGCCTTCACCGCAGTGCTTCTCTCGGTTTTTCCATTCAATATCCCGCATGATAGAACTATAGAACTTTAAGCTCATTCAGAGCATTTCAGCGAGCTCCCTTTTGGCCAAAACCTCAAACATCCCACACCAAGAGGCTATATCCCAGCATTGCAAAAAGTGAGTATGAAAATACAGATCTCGTCGAGTTTAAAGCTAGAATAAGTTAGTTTAAAAAACTGCTTGAAGGTTTATACATTTTGTGACGGCCATGTTTGAATTACCTGAACCCTTAGTAGCGCCCGACCGTGTTAGCTCAGTACCGTCAGCAGAATAACATATTATAATAAGTTTTTTATTTCGTAACCCTGTATCTTGTGAATAAGTTATCTTACTATACCATACTATGAAGTCTTGTATCTAATGGTGAAGTCCTGTCCAAGCAACTAATTCATCCTGTACAACAATATAATACATCTTCAATGGCGATTGACGAATATACATGATTTTCTTGTCCTCTTCCAGAAACTCTATTCGAAAATTTCTCCCTGATTTTATCATTGAATCTAAATCAATGCATAAATTCTGATCTATTCGTTTCTGACCTTTCCTGGATCAAAATAAGGAAATGATCAGATTTTCGGATATTGTTACCTATAGAATGCTTGAAATGAAATAGTAATACTCAACTCCAAAAACAACCACTACATGTTAACTTATCTCGTTAGTTTGTCGAGAAATATATTTCCTACATATCCTGTATCAGTTACAGCCATTAGCTACTCGAAACATCCTCCGAGTTGTTTTTCATACATTTTCCAGTCCTCTTTTTGCGATCATACACTTATGCCAACCCAAATAGAAGAAGATTAATAACTAGTTCTGTGATCTCGGACACTTCCCTCATTATGCATAGGCCACTTAACGAGGCCTATGGCTCTCTACGATGATAAACTGCTCACAAATTGTTACACGCAACGTACAAGTGTCAGAGACTATAATCAACAAATGTCATGATTTGTATTCAAGGATAATTTCCTATGTCGACAAAACTATTCTGGTGTTTGGGAGAAATTAGTTCTATGTCCTGGTTGCTTGATTGAATGGGGATGCAACACTTGCCCTATTTTGCAATTTGCTTATTTTGAACTAGAAGTACCCCTAAGCGATATGATTTAATTTTGTTTGTCGGTGTGAATAAATATTATTAAACCCATCAGATTAATAAAATCTAGAAAAGCACTGCCGTGAAGGCAGCAGCTTTTGCGCGCATGTTCAATGTAGATGACCGCAACGAATTTGAACATGCGCGCAAAAGCTGCTGCCTTCATGGCAGTGCTTTTCTTGTTTTTTTTTTCGATAAATTACTGGATTTCAATTCCATCTAATCTGTGTTTTTGAAAATATTGAGAAAATAAAATTTCGAATGGGTATATCTACGGAATCATTGGGCGGATTTTACCCATTCACAAATTCGACCTTCATAATTAAGGTCCAATCCTTTTCTACAAATCCACTGCTTTATCGAAAAATTACGGTTTGAAGGTTCATACAGAATTTAATGAAGATAATATGATGAGAAGATCACAGAATATCGAATATTTGAAAAAAAATATTTGAAATTTTTTTTTCAGATTGTTCTAACTACACAATCATCACGAAATTCTGCACAATTTTGTCCCTCAACATCTTTGAACTAGTTGCGGAGTTTCATCACGATTGAAGCAGTATTTCTTGAGTTATACCGAAAAAAACAATGATATGTTGAAGAAAACCACGAAACTCTACTTATTTTTCGCCAATATCTCCGAAACTAATAGCCGTATCGTAATGAAATTCGGTACACTGCTGTGAATTACAATGCTGAAGATATAACTGAAATTTTGCTCAAATATAAACAATAGTTTCAGAACAAAAAAATATTTTCCAAAAAAAAATTTGAAAAATTTTTTTCTCAAACACGATTACACGATTTCAACGAAATTTTGCTCGAAGTTGCACGTCATTATGTTCCAACGAACTGCCAAGTTTCTGAAATATGAGGGAAATAACCTCAAAATTTCAAACGGCCATAACTCCGAAACTATTCGGCCGATTTGGCCCATTAACGAATTTACTGGGGTATTTTAATGCGCGAACAACTAATAGCTAGCTGTCTTCGTTCGACAGTTATCGTGTCCACGACTGGCCGGCCGGACAGAATCGATTTTGACACTAGATTCGTCATCAGTGACATTTGGACAAAACAATAGCACGCTTTTCCCCTAGAACATGAGCGCAAAAATTCTAGAAAATTACTGACATCAAGTCATCAGCATTTGCCCGCATATTCAAATTTGTATCTAAGGCTTCATTGGGTGAATCTTTAATTATCTATTAAGTATTATTGCTTTAGTGTAGGTTTTGGTACAAAAAATTGGAGTTTCTATTTTGGATGGTAATATTTTAACGATTGACTCACTATTTTCTTACGGGCAAAGGATTTAATGCTTGAATGAAAGCTCATCGTTATCGTGATTCCATGGGGTGAATTTTGATCCGATCGTGCCTTCGGCTGATTTTAAACATAAAAACATTGCGAAGGAAAAGTTGAGTGTATCGAAGTTTTTGAGGAAGGTTTAAAGTTTGAATACGAATGCCTACTTGTTCAGAGGATAATGCATCAGTATCGTCATTCCAAAATCAGAAATACAGACATGATCGAGTCGAAAATCAGCACATGGATACACGATGTCTATGACCTCTTAACTCGAAATCCATTTGAAAATACTGAGTAATTTTTATTCCGGGAACTATCCATCATATTCAAAAAAAAATTTCAATCATACCTTGAGCTCTATATTCTACAGCACTGTATAACATTTCAATTTGATACGGTCATTGTTTTCATAGATATTAGAAAAAAATATGTGAAATTTCGTTGTTTTTCTGCGTTATTGTTATTTTTTTCGGAATAACTCAGAAAATACTGATTCAATCATAATGAAACTTGGAAGTTAGTTTGAGGATGCTGATGATGAACTTTGTGAAAAATTTGGTGACGATCGTGTCATTAGAACAATTAAAAAAAAAATTGAATTTTTTTTATATTTGATATCCTGCGATCTTCTGTTTATATTTTCCACACGAAATTCAGTATACACTGTCATTTTATAATCGACAAGTTGATTTAAATTCTATCTTCTCCAGTTTGGAATTTTTAATGAATTAAATTTTGAATTTTGAATGCGGAATCATTGGGTGGATTTTTTTTTTCAAATATTTAATATTATGTGATCTTCTGATAATATTATACTCATGAAATTCTGTGCGAACCTTCGAACTGTCATTTTTCGATGAAGCACTAGATTTCAATCCGATCTAATCTATATTGGCCTTCGTAATTAAGGTCCAAACCTACTATACAAATATCGAGTTTCTAAGTTGTTTCTTTCGGAAGTTATTGGGTTTACGGTCGGCCGTTAGTATTGGATCGAACTGAAATCCAGCACTTCATCGAAAAAGACCTAGAAAAGCACTGACGTGAATTCGGCAGCTTTTGCGCGCATGCTCAAAGGATATGACCATAAGTGAACATGCGCGCAAAAGCTGCTGTCTTCACGTAGTGCTTTTCTAGATTTTCATTGAACCATCAAAGTTTTTTGGTTTATTACTTGATAAAATCAAATAATAAACCTTAGTGATCGACCAACAAAAAAAATCTTTAACCCCTCCCTGAAAATTTCACAGCTTACGTTTTTGAGTATGTAGATTTGAATGAACGAATAAAAAAACGCTGCAAATTTTACACAAAGGTTTATTATTTTCTTAATAACCCAATATACCATTGATAACTCAAACAACTCAGAACCGAATGCTATGATTCATTTTCGACAATATCGGAAATTTGCAACGTTTTTCTTTATAACTCAGGAACCACTTGTCGGAAATTATTCGGGTGAAATTTTTTAGGTTAAGTTATGCAACAGTAATCAACATTTAAAATATCATGAAAATTGGGTGATAAGTTTCCGAGAAATAATTTTTAGCCTTTAGGGTACACCGATCCTGCTGAAAAGCTTGGAGGATCAACCCCGAGTGACACACGATTTTTCCACCAAGTTTCATGGATTTCCGTTCAGTACTTCCAGAGAAATGCCCTGGTCAACGGACGGCGGACGGACGGATTTTTTTTTTATTCGTTTATTCAAATCTACATACTCCAAAACGTAAACTGTGAAATTTTCATGGGGGGTTAAAATTTTTTTTTGGTTGGTCGATCACTAAGTTTTATTATTTGATTTTATCAAATAATAAACCAAAATCCGTCCGTCCGCCGTCCGTTGTCCGGGGCTTTTCTCTGAAAGTACTGAACCGAAACCCGTGAAACTTGGTTCAAAAATCGTTCGGGATTGATCCTCCAAGCTTTTCAGCAGGATGGGTGTACCCTAAGGGCTAAAAATTGGGGGTTGGATGGAAAAAATTTTTTTTCGAAAACTTACCACCGAATTTTCATGAAACTTTCCATCTTGATTACTGTTGCATAACTCAACCTAGAAATTTTCACCCGGATGATTCCCGTCCAGTGGTTCCTGTGGTATAAAGAAAAATGCTACAAATTTTGGGGTGAAGAACCAATGAGTTATGAACAATATATAAGCTTTATTTAAGACATCAATGATATTGGTTTATTCAACTGATCAAATAATAAACCCTTGTGTAAAATTTGCAGCGTTTACAATTTCAGTGGAAAATGTCTTTCGCATTGTTCTCAATTGAATTGTGATCGAGAGCTTGAGAGTCTTTATAATCTACCCAGGACTTTCACATTTTGATTGATAACAACGATGCCACTGAATGAGATTTAATGGCTCACAAGGATGGAAGTTTATCTGAATCCACAACTCACCTTCTGTGAACACCAATAACAACATCAGCATCTCTAGTATTATTTTATCGAAAACACATTTCGAATTCGTTTTGTTCCTAAATAATCATCATTGCCGAATCCAAATCGCGCGATTAAAATATTCAACCGCATCGTCGTTAGCTTTATCAACTAATAAATAGTTATATATACGTCTTCAACATTATTCCGTAGATCTTTTACAACCACTTTGTCGAAGGAAACCCATGTTAGCCTTATCTTATCTCCCTCCTCAAGTTTTAAGGCAGTCGTCATTCTTCTCTCTCAAATTAATTGCCGATGGTGGACAACAAATCCTTCGTTATTTCACGAAAAAGGTTGACGCGGACATTGGACAGGTACAGAAAATGGCTATAAAATGGTGATGGTATTTTTTTTGGTGCTTGTTGGGTTGATATGGCGCCGTAGTCTACGGTCTAATGAGGTGGAAACAATTGGAGTGATGCTCCGAAGAGGTGGTATCGAATGTAAATGGGGAACGTTCGAAAATTTTATTGCTTCACGTATACGAGGGAAGATTTTAAAATTGGTCGGAACAAGGACACCTCGAACAATAATGATTTCATTCTCATTCTTTATTTGTGAGGAAGTTCCGACAATTTTGATGGGTAATAATAACTTAGACTTTCTCCATACAATGGATGAATGGATGCAAATTCCCAAGATACGTTGAAGCTATATGATTTTATAGACGTTTGGATTCGTTGGAACTTTTTGTGACGGCTGTTTTCATGATTTTTGGCAGAAGCCTAATTTCAACATGCAGGATCGCAGTTCAGCTCCAAAATACGAAATTCATAAGAGCAGTGGCGGATCGGTGATTTCCGGGGCCCTACGCTCGAAAAATTCTGGGGCTCCCTTTCTGCTTTTTCAATTTCTCCCAAAACAATTTTTCAATCAAAAGTCGGTTTCTTCAGAACAAACATAAATTTATTGATGAAATATAAGGTAGGTACATAAATTGAAATATAAAAAATGAATTGAAATACCAACACAAATATACAAATGTAAAAAATTTAACAGTATATCAGGTAAAAAATACAAATCAATGGGCCTTCTCACAAAAATCAAATAAACATGAATATGAAAACTTATTGAAAAATAAAATGAAATCGAATATGAAATACCGAAACACTAGTCAAGTAAACTTTTTTTCCTTTTTTCATTTCTGTAAATTCTTGTATTGCAGCGTGATAATCCAGACTTCGTTATAACACTTCCAATCGAAAGTATTCCGCAAAACTGCAGACTATCTTTCTCCATATTCATTTTTTATTATGGAGAACTTGGAGAATGAAAGCTCTGCTTTGCAACTCGTTATTGGCAATGTTAAAAAAAAAACTTATATTTCCTTATTATAATATTATTATGTTGTTGCCGATTCTCCTAGGTTCCGCTGTGGAACTCTCAAAAGTTAATGCTTGTGCTAGTTAGGAGACCGGGTGTGTTCTGAGCAGGCTTTGATACTGATTCCTTACGCCACGTCAGGAACAGCACCTTTAATGGTTAACAGCTTATGGTTGGAGGTCCCCTGAAAACCAGAAAAATTCTTTCCTGGTCAAGGGCTCGAACCCAATACCTTACTATTATTATTTTTAACATACGTAAACAACTCGTGTTTTTTCAGAGCTTTTGAGAATTTCAGCCACTTCTTGAACTGAGATGCTTCTCTGATAATTCCTTCATCAAGATCCTCTTCATAAAATCTCAAGAGCGCTTTAAAACTGTCCATTTCAATATGCGAAATAAGGTCCCCTATATGGAATATACATTTTAATTGTACTGTTATATGTCGATAGACGGAACTTCGACGAACCAAATCGACAATTAGGAAATTCAAGCTCTCGATCCTAAATTATAATGCTTTTATTTTGTTAACATTTTCTCCAGAAATTACTCTGATGAGTCTGATAAATGGTATCCACCTTACCTCACCTTACAAGAGGTGTTTGAAGTTTAGAAGAAATTTTCTCAAAGCGTTCTAGACCTGTTTCCCAAAAACTGTTAGCATAGCGTTTTTTAAAATGCCAAACAAATGTTGCTAGCACTTTGCACTCCTCACTCCTCACAATATCGATGGTAGGATATACCCAGATTTTGAAGGCATGCCGACAACTTTACTGCCACCCTTGCGTGAATTTATTGCAAGTAGATAAGAACAGTTGGAGAAAAAAAAAACATGCGGAAGCAGAACCTTTGATTTGATGATATTTTTTCACGGGCAGCTG
Organism: Myrrha octodecimguttata; assembly: GCA_958510865.1. Taxonomy (NCBI): domain Eukaryota; kingdom Metazoa; phylum Arthropoda; class Insecta; order Coleoptera; family Coccinellidae; genus Myrrha; species Myrrha octodecimguttata. Next base: position 36,402,825 of record OY294056.1, read on the forward strand.
AATTTTGCTCCAGGTCTGGTTACGTTACGTGGACTAACAATTTTCACGCTATTCCTGATTTTCACTTGCAGAACGAATTTTCATTCTGATTGAATGTTGATTCGATCGATTGGGGCCTTACGCTCAAGTTTACTTAGCGTACCGGTTAATCCGCCACTGCATAAGAGTCCTAGTTCAGAAGAGGGAAAAGGAAAAACTTTAACCTAGCATTTTCAGATTGTTTTTTTCTTGATTGAATAAACAAGCTCCAATCACGTAAATGGAATTCTTAAATGAAATATGAGTTTCTATCGCAATTCTGATTCAATCCTTTCAAGTAATTTTTAATTGTATTCCAGTACCTAGTTCTGTTGGTAACCAATGAAGGACAATGCCCAATTTTGACCTGGAATTTTATGCTTGTTTATTTCTTTGATTAAATAAACAGGTGCCGATGACGTAAATGTATTTTTCGAATGAGATTTAACTTTCCGTTGCGATGTTATAGCCCTGTCGCAACCCCCTCGAGTTATTTTTAATTGTATTCCAAAATCAGATTCATATATGAGTTTTCATTTCCTCAGTACCTTGCTCTGTAACTAAAGAACTAAGAAGGCAAAATTTTAACCTAGAATTTTCCTTTTTTTTCCTTGACTGAATAAACAAGTTCCAATGACGTGAACGGAATTTTTAAATGACATTTAAGTTTCCATTTGCTATGTTATAGATCTGCTTCAACCTCTTCAGGATATTGTTATGAAATCAGATTTGGGGGTTTTCTTCTTCTCAGTACCTACCTACTACAAAGATATCTTTTCGGAAAAAAATTTGAATCAATGTAGAATGAAATGTTTTTCATCAATTTGAAGTACACTATGAACCACAAAAGCGATTCTCAAGATCCAAATAAAATCTATAAGAACCTGATATCGCCCTTCAAATAATATTAGTGTCAAAAACCTGAATCATTTTTTAATTTCCACAAAATATCGGTAAGGTTAGACGTTTACATCAGTGTACGCAGTGAGTTTTCCTGAACGAAAAACTGCAGTCGCATATAGGTGGTCATAGTTTGGAAGATATAGGCCCCCAAAGTTCTTTACACACTCTAACAAAACGATAATTGGCGATTTATTTTGAGACTATACAATAATTAATGAAAAAACGTGAAATCACCGGTCAAACATTCAACCTTTATTTCTACAGATTATTAATCAATCTTGAAATGAAGTCTGTCAACAATGCCTCATCATCGCTGGCAAGCGTAGATGATTGATATATTTCCCGCCAGCTGTCATAGACGAATACACAGAATTTTGACCGATTAAATTGCACAAACGCCAATTTTTACTTTTGGAATGATTTGAATGATCAGAAGAAAAAGAGGTTAGGTTGTTATCTGACATTTTCAGATATTTTTCTTCAAATATTATTACTTCTTCAAATCGTTCGTAACTCATAGTTGGGTGAAGTTTTCAGATGATTTGTGGACTATTATAGAAGAACCAAGTTATCGTTTTTTTTGGGGTAAAAGGGGACCAGAAAAAGCATAAATTTAGAACTTTTGGGGTCCATATCTTCTAGATATTAAAGGCCTTAAATGCTGCTGTTTCCTTTAGACGCATCTTGATTTCTCGAGCGTGGGAACAAAATTATCCGTTGCGATTACAATTATGTTTCTATAAGGTGTTCATCTTCCATATTTCAAACTCAAACCTTATAACACATTCAACTCGAACAACTGAACAAAAGTAGGTTAAGCTCAATTTCAATATTAATTTTATTCGTTAGTGTTTTTGAACATCCATTTTTATTTCTTTAAGTGTTTGGTTTTAGTCTTGATGGAGTGGAACCACAACTGATTACCGAATTTCAATTCAATATGGATTGAAAAACCTCGAAAATTCAAAGGATAATAACTCCGAAACCGTGTCGACCCATTTACTAACTTGACCGTCGCATTCCGATGCGCAAACTATCATGAAAATTTCCAGCACCTAGCCAGTTTGCTTCTTTCTCAAGTAATCGTGTCAAAAGCTGGCCAGAAAATATCGAATTTGACATCCCATTTTTCATCAGTGAGTCCAACCTGGTTCTGCAATACCATTTTCGGGAAAAAATTCGAAAATGAAAGGCATTTCGGCAGAACGATAGCACGCTGTTCCCTCGAGTATGCGCGCAAAATTGAAATGGAAGAGTTTCTATGAGACAAAGATAATAAATTGGAGGAAACCAGTAAGAAATTTATGGATAAAATAAATCGGAATATTGGTTTGTAGGACGATGAACGTTTCAATGAAAACATTCATGGGTGAACAATGATGATTCGGAAGATCAAGTTGCTCACGAAACAATTTACGATGGAGATGATGACAAAACATTTCAAAAAAGTCTCTGCTTTGCGTGCATGTTCAAATTCGTTGTCGAAGCTCTCATTTCTTCATGTAAATTGAAGCCGTCAAACGCAGTTTTCGTGATCTCCTAATCATATTATCCTCTCGAACTTTTGCATGAACGTTCAGGCCATAATTTTTCGATCAAGTACTGGAGTTCAATCTGATCCAATCTGTTTTTGGAAATATTTGAAAAATAAATTTTTGACTGGGTATATTAACGGCATCATTGGGCGAATTCCACCCATTCAAAAAGTCGACGTTTCTTCTTGAGTCCCAAACCTACTCTTCAAATATCGAGCTCCCAAGTTATTGTGTTTACTTGACATTTGTAGAGTAGGTTTGAAGTCAATTACGAAGACCGAATTCGTGAATAAGTAAAATCCACCTAATGATTACCATTCGAAAATTATATTTTCTCGATATTTCGAAAAATATAGATTGACTAGAATTGAAATCGAGTAGGTACTTCATTGAGAAATTACAGCTTCAACATCTTTGCATGGATAATATGATCAGAAGATCGCAGAATATTGAATATTTGAAAAAAAAAAGTTTTTTCTCATTCAAATTGTTCTAATGACACGATCATCACGTAATTCTGTACAAAGTTGCCCATCAGCATTTTTAAGCTAACGGCCAAGTTTCATTTCGATTGAAGCTGTATTTTTCGAGTTATTCGAGAAAAAACACCGATATCGGTGAGAAAAACACGAAATTTAAATGTTTTTCTCGATATCTCCAGTACAGAACTGAAATTTCGTACGCTGATGTAAACTATGGATCTCAAAGTATGGGAAAAAGTTTCTAACAAATATGGTTTCGAGAAAAATGTCGAAATTTTTTTTCGAATTACTGACAGTACGACCTCAATTTAATTTTGCACAAAGTTGCACATAATTATGCTTCAGCTAACTGCCAAGTTTCAATACAAGCACCTCAGTGGTTCCTGGAATATCATTGAAATAATCTCCAGAATTCAAATGATTACATTTCCGAAACAATTTGTCCTATTACCGAACTCAACAACCGCACTCCAATGCGCGACCTACCCTGAATGTTTCAAGTCGCTAGCTTGCTCAGTTCGACAGTTATCGCGTCGTCAAGCGGACCAGCAGAACGATTTTGACACTATTCATCATCAGTAAATCCACCGTAGTCATATTTTTCGGGAAAAAATTTGAAATTACATGATTTTGTACAAAACGATTGCACGCTGTTTCCCAGAACACGCTCCACATAAGCCACAAAGGTTTATAGAAAAATAAGACAAAGCTCCAGAAGTAGGTGTTTTCTTAGTTTTGATTTTGTATATCAAAATTTAGATAGCAACCTTCGTTTCAGTACCGATGAAGAAAGCCTCAGTCTAGATTTAATACTCCGTTTTAATTCAACAATATTTTGTCAGTCCTTCATCAATTCGAAAGAAATACTTGAACGACGAAAAACCTAGAAAAGCACTGCCGTGAAGGCAGCAGCTTTTGCGCGCATGTCCAATGGAGATGACCGCTTCAGCAACGAAAACACAATAACTCCCGAAAGCAATAACTTAGAAACTAAATATTTGTAGGGAGAGTTTGGACCTTAATTACGAAGGCCGAACTAGTGAATGGGTATAATCAACCCAATGATTCCGCAGATATACCCATTCAAAATTTTATTTTCCCAGAATTTCCAAAAATACAGATTAGATTGCATTTAAATCCAGTACTTTATCGAAAAATGACAGTTCGAAGGTTCATACAGAATTTAATGAATATAATATATCAAGAAGATCACAGAATATTGAATATTTGAAAAAAAAATTTCAAATTTTTTTTTCAGATTATTGTAATGACACTTTCATCACGAAATTTTGCACGAAGTTGTCTTTCAGCATCTTAAAACTAGCTACGAAGATCCATCATGTATTTTCTTGAGTTATACTGAAAAAAACAACTGTATCGAGAAGAAAACCACGAAATTTTACATATTTTTTCCCAATATCTCCAAAACTAATAGCCATATCGAATTGAAATTTGGTACACTGCTGTGAAATGTGGAGCACTTTTTGAAATGTGATAATTAGTTCGCGAAAAAAAAAATTGTTTTCGAAATAATTAAAAAAAAAATCTTTTGAAAATTTACTGATAGCTTGATCTCGAAAAAATTTCGCGAGAAGTTGCGCGTTGTTATACTCCAACTAACTGTCAAGTTTCGATCCAATCGTTCCAGTAGTTCCCGAATTATCGCCAAAATAACGTCAAAACTTTAAAAGGCCCTTACTCCGAAACCGTTAGGCTGATTTTGCCCATTAACCAACTTAACCGTCGAATTTTGAAATGCAACCTACCCTGGATTCTCCGTACGACCGTAATCGTGCCTACGGACGGACGGTTGGCCGGACAGAACGTTTTTGACACCGGATTTGTCATCAAAGTTTGAAAATTTCAGATATTTGGACAAAACGATAGCACGCTGTTCCCCAGAACATGCGCGCAGAAATGTCCAAAAATTTGCATGCGAATTCTTGATATTCCTGAAATATTTCTATTTTTTCTCTTACAAACAAACACAACGTGTTTCCTTTCGAAAGGGGCAGAAGGACCTTAAAACAAAGCATCTAAACTCAGCATGCCCTGACAACCGAAAAATCAGCGTGTACAGTTACGGTCACATTTTAGTGTCAGTAATAGCCTCAATAAAATTTTTTAGTGCCGTGACCGTTCGCCATAGAGTCCAGTTACATCGTATTCTTCGCGCAGCCTTTTCTGTGTTCGTTTTTATGGCCTGAGGTGAGCTGACTCGATTGTGTTGGGCATCAAGCGCCCTCTGGTCTTAAATTGTTTTAGTGTGGCGCCAAGAAAATAAAAAGCGATCGTTAAGAGGATGTATTGTATTAAAAAAGCTGACAAATTTCTGTAGTAGATACTATCACCAATTAGGAGAGGCGGGTGCAGTCATATTGGAGTTATAGCAGGAAAATCCAGATGCCTTGTGTACATGCAAAATTCGGTGGAATGATCATGAAAATGCCTCAATCCGTTTTCAAAATCTATTCTGGCCGTCCGGCCGTTTGGCCTACGACACGATAACTGTCGAACGGAGAGAGCTAGCTACTGAAGGGTAGATCGCGCCTTGGAACGCGGCCTTTGATTACGTTAATGGGCAAAATCAGTCAAATAGTTTCGGAGCTATAGTCATTTGAACATCTACAGAGATTGAATCAGAATTTGGCAGTTATTAGGAGAATAACGACTCGCAACTTTTTGCAGAATTTTGTTGAGATCGTACTGATAGTAAATTTCGGAGAAAAATGTCTAAGAAAATTCAATTCTAAATATTCGCAGAAGAATTTGCCAATATCTGAAGCTTCATATTTCATTGTAGTCTATCAAATTTCAGTTTCATACGATAATAATGTTCGCAGATGTCGGGAAAAAATATGTCCAATTTCGTGATTTTTCTCTCGATATCATTGTTTTTTTCCGGAATGACTCAATCATAATGAAACTAAAAAGCTAGTTTGAAAATGAAATGAACTTTGTTTAACATTTCGTGATGATCGTATGATTAGAACATTAAAAAATAATTCAAATTTTTTTTTTCGAATATTTATTCAATATTCAGCCATCTTCTGATCATATTATACTCATGTTATTCTTTATGAACCTTTGTTTGAAATTTCGTGATGATCGTATCATTAGAACATTGAAAAAAATTCAAATTTTTTTTTCAAATATTTATTCAATTTTCAGCCATCTTCTGATCATATTATACTCATGTTATTCTCTATGAACCTTCAAGCTGTCGTTTTTCGATAAATAGCTGGATTCCAATTCGATCTTATTCTGTATTTTCGGAAATATTTTGAAATTTGAATTTTGAATGGGTATATCTGCGGAATCAATGGGTGGATCACGAATTCGGCCTTCGCAGTTAAGGTCCAAACTGATTCTACAAATATCGAGTTTCTAGGTTGTTCCTTTCGGATGTAATTGTGTTCACGATCATCCATTAGGCCGACCGTAAACATAATAGTAGCTTAAAGGTTCATATAGAATTTCATGAGAATAATATTTTTATTTCACCGAAATTGCGTTTGGTGGGGTCAATACGTGGAAAGACCACCACTTCACGTCAGTGCTTTTCTGTTTTTTTTTTGGAATGCTGCCGTGTCACCAGCTGTAGTATAACGTTTTGCATACATGTTATTCTTTTGTCTGTAATTTTCGAATTTTTAGCTGAAAACTTGTTTTTCTAGGAAGATCAGATTTCAACGCAATTTCACCCAAACCTTTGAATCAGTATTTTATAACAACAATTCAAATTTCAATTCGATACGATGTTTACTTTCCTTACTTTACAATACCTCAAGGAGAACAGATGCAATCAGATTGAAACTTCGTAATCAGTTAAAGAATACCAACACGCAACCAGGTGCAGAATTTTGTGTTGATCTAGTAGTAAGAAAATTTAAAAAAATTTCAGAAAATTTTTCAAATTTTTGTCGACATTTTTTTTTCGGAAAATGTTGATCTGGTTTCAACGAAATTTGGCAAAGACTTTGAAATCAGTATTCAACAACAAATTCCGAAATCTCAATTCGAAACGATATTTACTTTCCGAGATAAAAATATGCAAAATTTTGTTGTTGTTAGAATTTTCGACATTATTTCCTCAATATCCCAAGAAATACAGATGCGATCAGATTGAAACTTCATAATTATATAAGGAATACCAACGCCAAAATTGTGGCAGAATTCCTATAGGATCAAGTTGTTAGAAAATTTTTGAAAAATGTATATTCGAAAATGTTTGAAATTTTTTTTTTCAGAGAATGTTGATCAGATTTTAACGTAATAGGGCACAAACCTCAGAATCAGTATTCAACAATAATGTTACAAATTTCAATTCGATAAGAGATTTACTTTCTGCGATATATGGAAAAAAATATATTGAATTTCGTTGTTTGAAACTTTGAGGATATTTCCCCACTATCTCAAGAAGAACAGAAGCGTTCACATCGAAACTTCGATATTGTTTGAAGAATATCAACGCGCAAGCAGCAAAGCTTCGTGTGCCTTCAATCGTTAAAAATTTTTAAAAATGGTTTTTCTAAAATTCTCCACATCTTTATCGAAATAATATATTTTAGTCAACAGATTTCGATGAAACTCAGCACAAACCTCCAGGTTAGTCCTCTCCAACAGTTTTCAAATTTCATTCTGATCTGATGTTAATTTCTGGAGATATTAGCAAAAAATATGTAAAATTTTTTTGTTATTTGAAATAATGAGAATATTTCCTCAGTATCTCGATTACTGTTGACGCCATCAGATTGAAACTTGGGATATACCTGGAAGTCAATGTTCAAAAATAATATTTCAAATTCCAATTCGTTCCAATTTTAATTTTCGTAGATATTGGAAGATTAAGAACAGACGCGATCAGATTCAAACTGTGCAGTAAGTTGAAGAATACCAACGCACGACCTAATGCAAAATTTCGTGAGAATCGTATATCGGGGTTGAGAATTGCTGAAAAGCATCCGAAAATTTTGGAAATTATTGTTGAAAAATTTTTTTACCAGAAACTTCTCATCAGGTTTCAACAAAATGGGTAAGAACCTAGCGTCAGTATTTGACAACAGTGTTTCAAAGTACAGTTTGATCCGATTTTCATCTTTGAAGATATTGGAAATTTTTTTTTCTGATTTCTTGGTTAATATCTCGGTATATTTGAAGACTTACTCAAAAAATACTGAAATAATGACGTTTCGAATGGAATCATTGGAATATTTTTCCCAATTCGTGAATTTGGCTTTCGTATTCGAACCGGTTCAACCAATATTAAGTCTCTAAATATTCTCATTTTATGGTTGGCAGTTTGGCTGACCTCAACCACAATCACATCCGAAAAAAACGACTTATTGACTCGATATTTTTTAGACGGCTTGGGAGTTAATTAAAAAGGTCGAATTCGTGAAAACTTGAAACCCCCCTATTGATTTCGAAGATATCTCCATTCGAAATTTTATTTACCCAGTATTACCAATGATGCAGATGGTTTCGAATAGAAATTCTGCACATGGCGTGAAGGTTCATGCAAAATGTCTTGAGGAAATGGCTTCGAATGTGAGCAAGTGCATGAAAGCTTCTGACCTCAGATCAGTGCTCTTCTGAATTTTTTAAAGTTACGCCGAACTATTGCTTCGGTCTACTTTTCGAGTAGTCGGTTTTGGCCGACACAGTTAACTGGCCTAAGCGAAGCTTTAACATTTTTTGTTGAGGATTTGATCACATATTATCTCTTTTGGAGAAGTTTCGATTGTGATGTTATTTTTTGTTGAAAGTGTAGGCGGCGTAGATTAACTGAGTTGCCTAACGGCCGGAACGTAAACCCAATAACTTCCGAAAGAAACAACTTAGAAACTCAATATTTGTAGAGAAGGTTTGGACCTTAATTACGAAGGCCGAATTCGTGAACGGGTAAAATCCACCCAATGATTCCGCAGATATACCCATTCAAAATTTCATTTTCCCAATATTTCCGAAAATACAGATCAGATCGAATTGAAATCCAGTACTTCATCGGAAAATGACAGTTCGAAGGTTCATACAGAATTTAATGAGGACAACATGATGAGAAGATCACAGAATATTGAATATTTGAGAAAAAAAATTTGAAATTTTCTTTTCAAATTGTTCCAATGGCACGATCATCACGAAATTTCGCACAATGTTGTCCCTCATCATCTTCGAAGTAGCCACGAAGATTCATCACAATAGAATCAGTATTTCTTGAGTTATACCGAACAAAATACAACGATATCGAGAAGAAAACCACGAAGTTCTACATTTTTTTTCTAATATCTCCAAAACTAATGGCCGTATCGAATTGAAATTTCGTACACTGCTGTGAAATATGAAGCTCAAGGTACAACTGGAATGTTTATGGAATATGAACAATGGTTCCAAAAAAAATTTTTTTCGGAAAAAATTTTGAAAAAAATTTTTTTTTGAATTGAGTGACCATAAGGTTTCAACGAAATTTTGCTCAACGTTTCGCGTCATTATGCCCCAACTAACTGCCAAGTTTCTATTCAATCGCTTCAGTATTTCCGGAAATATGAGGAAAAAATAACCTCAAAATTTCAAATGGCTATAACACCGAAACTATTTGGCCCAGTAACGAACTTAACCGCGGCATTCCGATGCGCGAACTACCCTGCAAGTTTCGAGTTGCTAGCTGGCTCCGTTCGATAGTTATCGTGACCACGGTCGTTCGGACAGAATCGATTTTGACACCCGATTCGTCATCAGTGAGTCCAACCTAGTCGTTTGAGACCATCATCGAAAATGAAAGACATTTGGACAAAACGATAGCACGCTGTTCCCCTAGAACATGCGCGCAAAAATCATGCAAGAGACCTATTCCAAAACCGTTGAGTGGATTTTCCCCGAGATATTCATGCACAAATAAAACTTGAACATTACAAGACTCTATGCGGTCCTTCTCTTTGATAGCACATACGGAAGGCCGGCTGGACAGAATTGAGTTTGACCAGGGATTCAACTTCAGTGAATCCGACCTAATCATTCAAAATAATTGTCAGATGAAAATTGCGAAGTAGCACTCATTGCCCTTGTCCCCTAGGATACGCGCGAAAAATTAGCAACCAGGATGTGAATAAATAAGCAAACAAATTCAATGCACTTTGCACGTAAATGAAGATACCGTTCTGATAACAGTTATGGTTGCACTTTCACTTATGACTTCGATAGCACAAAATTATCCTTATCGGTCAATGTTTTCTTACTAACACAAAAAAAACCCTGGCGACATTCATGTCATTTAGGGAGTAACGCTTCAAGGCTTTACTGTCAGTTTGAACTTAATATCATAATAAATTCAACATATGTGAACACAATTTTTACGGCATCAAAACAGATAATGACCGTCCCGATTGCCTTATAAAAGCTTTTAGTGAACTGTTTAATGATTTGTTCTGAAACTATTAAAATTAACTCTGTAAATTACCGCGGATGCGTTCTGGGAAGAGTTTTGCTCTACCTGGCCGGGTGACTGCTTTTCGGACTCTGGTTTTTATTGAGAAAACGGATTAATTTATGGAGGTTCTGAAAGATTATTCGAATTTTCGAGACAAATGCATCGAAATGGGTTCTCATGTGGCGAGGTTATCCGGGGAATGTCTTTATGATTAGTATTCGTAGTTAGTCACCTTCCATTTGCGACCGCAGGTATAACATTTATGTAACTTCTGGATTCCAAACTGAAGAGTTGGCTTGGCAATCCGTATCTCAAAAATGCGCATTTAACTTAATTCAATCGATCGGGTATTCGAAATTTAGGTGTTCTTTTTTTGGCTCGAAAGTTCTGTAATCGAACCAAATTTGGAATTCACTCTGACGCGAATCTACGAAGGCGTAGAAGGGCCACTCTTTGTCGACAAAAATTTTTCCACCTAATTCCGACTTTAATCTCGGAATTATACTAATTCCGACTTTGAACTCGGAATTATAGACTAATTCCGATTTCAAACTCGGAATTATACATAATTCCGACTTTGACCTCGGAATTATACTAATTCCGAGTTTGAAGTCGGAATTATAGACTAATTCCGACTTTAAACTCGGAATTATAGACTAATTCCGACTTTGAACTCGGAATTATAGACTATAATATATATATAGTCGGAATTAGTATAATTCCGAGATTAAAGTCGGAATTAGGTGAAAAAATTTTTGTCGACAAAGAGTGGCCCTTCAACGCCTTCGTACGAATCCACAGTGTTATCGAGTATTAATTGTAAAGAGAACGCAAAATTGTTAATGAATTGCACAATGCGTCATCTTTTTTCGAAAAACTTATAATAACGCCAAGTGTATTCCGCTTTCTTTTTTGTGCGCATGTTCGAGGGGAATATCGTGCTATCGTTTTGTCCAAATGTATGTAATTTTCGAATTTTGAGCCGAAAATGGTCTCAAACGACTAGGTTGGACTCACTGATGATGAATCCGGTGTTAATATCGATGTTGTCCGGCCGGCAGGCCGTCACCACGATTACGTGCGTACAGATGATTCTATCAACTTGAAAACTTCAGGGTGGGTTGCATTTCAGAATACGAAGGTTAAGTTTGTTAGGGGGCAAAATCCGTCGAACGGTTTCGGAGTTATAGCCATTTGAATTTTTGAGTTTAGTTTCCTGATATTTCAGGAACTACTCATATACGATTGGATTGAAACTTGACAGTTAGTTGGAGCATAACAACGCACAACTTTCACTAGATTTCGTTGAGAGCACATTGTTAGTGAATTTTATAAAAATTTTTTTCGCGAAAAAAATTTTTTTTTTCGGAAACTATTTATTGAATCCGGGAAAAAATTAAGCTCATACCTTGAAAATCATATGTTACAGCAGTGTACTGAATTTCATTTCGATACAAGCATAATTTCTGGAGATATTGGGAAAAAATATAAAAACTTTCGTGGTTTTTTCTCGATATCGTTGTTTTTTCCTGTTTAACTCAAAAATATTGATGTAATTGGAACGAAACTAGTTCGGAAATGCTGATAGGAAGCTCTGTGCAAAATTTCATGATGATCGTGGTCAAATTTAATTCTGTCTGGCCGGCCGTGTGTACTAACTTTCAAAAGGAAGGGCCTAGAGTCCTGAAATTTTCAGATTAGGTTTTGATCCTGAATATCTCGGTTGAGTTCAAATCTGCCAAATGGATTATGTGTTACCTACAGCCATTTGAAATTTTGATTTTGAAATAACTCGAAAAATATTGATCTGATCGAAATGAAACTTGGTTGGAAGATGAACAGTTTCAAAAACAAAAATTATCCATGGAGAAATTTAAAAAAAAATTTTTTTTCCAAAATTTTCATATTTCATTTAAATTTCACTGAAATTTTCGCCATTTCGCGATGTGAACAAGCGCGTGAAAGCTGCTGACTTCGCGTCAGAGAACTGATTCATAGAGATTCATAGAGAACCTAGAAAGGTTCTCTATGAAATTAACAGTTCATTATGACTTAGATATAATCATTTTATTATATTGTTTTAGTTCAGCAAAGAAATTTCTTGGAAAAAGTACGCCACAGGAAATATTTACAGGTCCTAAGTTTTATATATATTTTATAAGCAGTAGAAAAATGGTACCGCTCTCGGAACCCAGAAAAATTAGCTTTGTTTTGGTTCCGAAATTCAAAACTATCCAAGGACAGTTCTAGAACTGCGGAGAATCGATGCGCTGTTGGAGCCGTTTGTTTAGACTGAAAAGAGGAATATTAATCATGTCTTATTGTCTGTGGTATTTTCAAAAAAGTATGCAGAATTCCCTATCGCAGTTTATATGTAATATATATATATTTCGCGGATAGTTCGTCCAATTAATTTTTTCTTTGCTGTAAAAATCATTGTTCTGAATTTTTCCTTATACTCATTATATTTCAAAATGAACAAACAATCTGAAAGTAAGTAAATACAAGAAAATTATTGATTGATTCAATAATGAATTTAATGATGAAAGTATTTCAAATGTTTGCATTCTAGAAAAAATCATCCGAAATGTTTATTATTCAATAGGGAACATTTATTTAAGAAGTAGGAATCCCGGGTATGAATGAATTATCCTCAATAATGAATTTTTAATATAACAACTAACCGTTTTCTCTTTCAAGAAAGTCAGGTTAACCATTAAAATCGTTGACAGCTACTGTACACTTGTGAGAACTATCCAATTCTGAAGCAGTTCGGACTCTAACATCCGAACTCCTTTGAGAGTCCTAGAACAGTTCGCAATCGATTCTGAAAATAACCAAAGCAGGATTACTCAAATCCTGAACCGGTTATAAAATGAACACGAAATCGCAATCGCGCATGCTCGACCGTTCTGAACAGTTCTGAACTTGGAACCAAAACAAAGCTATTAGGTTTGTTTTGGTTCCCAAATTCAGAACTAAAACTGCGTAGAATCGATGAAGCCAGATTATGAACTATCCGAGAACAGTTCTAAAAGCGATGAAACCAAAACACGAATTAAGTTCGGGTTCTCATCGGGATCGTAGAGGAAGAAAAACTTCTGTATGAGTTAGCTGAAAAGAGGAATGTTTATCATGTCTTATATATTGTCTGTGGTTTAATTAAAAAAAATAAGTCGCACTATGTAATATATGAATATTTTTGGGTTTACTTGCGTCCACTTGGTTTTTTTTTGTTGTAAAAATCGTTATTCTGAATTTTCCTCATGTTCCAAAATGAATCAACAAACTATTGATTGAAATGATAATGAATTTAATGATGAAGGTATCTCATATATATTTTCGGGGATACTTGCGTCCACTTAATTTTTTTTGTAAAAATCATTTTTCTTAATTTTCCCCAGTACTTTATATTTCGAAGAGAATCAACAAATTATTGATAAATATAATAATGAATTCAATGATGAACGTATTTCAGATATGTGCCTTTCAGAGAAAAATTCGTCCGAAACATTATTATTCAATAGAGGGAGAAGACTCTTGCATTCATAGATTTATTTAAGAAGTATACATCCCATGTGTGAACAAGGAAAATAAATTCCATTAGATTATCCTGGGAGGTCGTAGCGAAGTTATTATGGTCAATAACAAAAGTTCAAATTGAACAGTCAACCATTTCCTCAACAAATACAACAATCAAAAACCAAATCAACACGACGTCGAAAAAGTCAGGTTAACCATTTAAATCGATGACAGCCACTCTACGCTTGTGCGAATTACCCGATTCTGAAGCAGTTCGGACTCTAACGTCCGAATTCCTTTCACAGTTCTAGAACAGTTCGGAATCAATTCTGAAAATAACCAAAACAGCATTTCTCAAATCCTGAACCGGTTCTGAAATGAAACAAAACACGAAATCGCAATCGCGCATGCTGAACCGTTCCAGAATAGTTCTGAACTCGGAACCAAAACAAACCTATTGAGTATTCAACTAGTTGTTGAGTGTTCCATGCCAGAACCCAAAGACACAATTTTAACTTTTTACATGAGATTCTTGAAAGTTCAACAATCGAAAAAAAACACAAAAACATTTTCCAATCGTACACAAGAAAATATCAATATTTCCCAAGCATAATTAAGATCGACATTCCTACCTCTCGAGCTTGAAGATTGATATATGTCAATGAACAGATGCGGACTTTGAATAATTGTGTTCTGATCCATTACGTTGACAATTCATCATTTGTTTCCGTAATGTACAGGCAGGAAACGCTTCAGCAACATTAATCATGAAGCTGTTTAATTAAAAATCGTTGAGGGAAGAGGGAATATAGGATTCTTCCTTGAATTATGTTGTGACGAAAAGTGAATGATGAATCATTATTCAAATCAGATTTGCGAAAAAACTTTAAACCTACCAATAACTTATTATTATTTTTATATTTTCGCTTATTGTCAACATTTCCACTTTCGGTAGAATGAAAGTCTTTTTTTATGAGAAACTCAGTCCCTTAAAAGTCAAGAGAAACAAATACAATTTCTGTGTGTTTCGTCTAAACGTTCTTATATTATTGTCTTTCGTTTAGCTATATTATATTGAAATCATTAAAAGGTACAGAGTTTTTCTGATAAATTTACATAAAATCTTTGGACATTGAAACCTCAAGATATACTGTTAGTATAGTCAATATATATATAGGTACTACGTCTTGTGTGTCAAATTTAATCATTATATCTATACTCCATTCACTTTTATACACTTTCCCACTTGGCCATTACATTCTGACACATTTCACCGTGTATATTTTGGAAATTTTAGGTCATAGTCATTTTTCTGTCAGATAACTATGCAACGTTGTCCTCTTTACATATAGAGGTCGTAGTAATAACGTATTTTTCAAAATGTTATTTCACTTTGGGTAAAAAATGAAATTGGGAATTCAATAATTCCACAGACCTGGCGAATGTTGAAGAAACTTTTTTCTCTGTTAACTCTGGAAATATTTCACTATATAAACATGGTTAGAAGATTCAGTTATGCTATTTTCTAGTACGGAAATCAAGAATCGAGTGTTGGAATTTTACTGAAAAATGATGGATAGCGTAATCCGTAACTTTGTGATAGTTCATACGAAAAAAATATAAAAGTACTCGAATAACCCTGCAGTGAAACTTCCAAAAGAACAGACAAACCTATGGAATTCCCTACTTTTCGAAATTCTCAAGAAATGAGTCTACAGAAGACATTCAAATACCTTGTTGTACAACTTACATACATACTCCGGTATGAAAATGTAGTAGTACTGCAGGTGTCATCTTAAATGAACTAACTTAATTCACAAAGTTCTTAGGAACGATACTCTGGGTTTTCACTCACCTACGTCGAAAATGTTGGATAGCTTATGATAAATTATTGATTCGAAATTATCAGGGTTACTATCAGAAAAACCAGATTTCAATTCTACATAGCACTTCCTGATACTTTGTCTCTGCTACTTCAAAACTACCTTCGGCATTTTTAGTTTCCATGCGTGATGATTATATTGAGATTGAGAGTAGAAATTGGCATTGGTATTTGGCAACGTCTCTGAGAATTATTTCGACAGAGCCGATATTTTACAAGTGCCAACCTGCGTCAATTTTAAGTAAAAAAACTTGATAGACCTAAATCATGGCCAACTGGGATAATTTATAAAAGTAAATGTAGTATGCTGGCATACAATTATTTAAACTTGATAAGCTTGTCTATAGATTCTTGTTCCTTGTTTCTATCATGAACAAGTGTCAGTGAAAGTCTAAGATTTCGGCATTCATTACATAAAATAAATGCTAATGGTAACTCTGAATCAAAAGGTAGAAGATGAAACAATGTGTCTAGTATTATTTTTGTATTGTAATGGCGTCTGAATTTAAGATTGCAGCGCCACGGTGGGCAGTTTTACAACCTTAGATACAGACATAGATCTTGGTTTGATTGCCGATTTTGTACTATTTGTTAGTGTTGGGTTTGATAATTTTTGATTTCACGATTTATTCAAAGACTTTTTAGACTTTTATAATTGACGAGAGTATTACTGGGAGTACATATTTCATTCTTAAAAAGTAAGTTTGTATCATCCTTCAATCTAATTCAGTGTAGCAACTCTAAAATTACGGGGATATCTCCGAGGTTAGACAGTATTTTAATATTATTTATTTTCCGATCCAAATGGCAAGATTGATTTCAAATTATTTGGAGTATCTTAAAGGCTCAGAAGCTAGAAGTGTTCAGGAAGATGCATGTGATATAATTATATTGCATGTTATTTGCAAAACGAATAAACTTTATACCTTTTTACCTACCCAATTATTATTACCCAATGATTATTGATCAAATGCCCTCTCAGATCTACTGCTCAAAAAGTTGAAAAACAGATAGTATTGTAAAACATACTTTTTGGAATGATAGACAAATACTTATTACTTTACTATTTTATAGGGAAGGACTAAATTCACACAATATATTGTGATTAAAATGAATGCATTCACATAAAACTAATGCTACTTGCACCGTAAGCCTTATTGATTATGGATTGACAAATAAATTTTTCCAACACTCATATGATTGGTCTTGAAAAAGCTATAATAAATTAGTCTTGTACAACTTTGATTTCATCGGCAGAAGCACTTTGAGCGAAGAGTATTCATCACCAGATATTTCCTTGTTGAGAATCTTTTGTTTCAATCGTTTAGTTCTATCACTAAAACATTTACGTTGTTCTTTCATGATCAGTTCAACAGGCAGATTTCTTGAAGGCCTTTCCTCAAGTAACTTTCTCTGCTTGGATTGGGGGCCTGGAAAAAAATTGTCTTCGTGAATGTAATTTAATATTTCATGAGCAATTCGTGCTTACCTCTATAAAAATGATCATCATTTGTAAAATACAGGTAACAGACTCTCATAAATCTTGTTTGTTGGTTTACCATTTTTGAGTTACAAGTTGCCAAGATTTTTATCGATTCTTCAACATTTGTTAAAGGATGTGCCTTTCACCCGACTTGAAATTTTTCACCGGGCTGTGGGAATCTATGGGAAGGGACATTTGAGTTTGCTTTTCCTCAGTAGAAGCACTCGTAAAATCACATGAACGCCAAGAAAAATGCATAAACTTTCTCATTTTCTTGACATTTCTTTTAACTTGTCAATGATAATGTCTGGACCTCGGGTTACTCTGATAGCCACCAGAGGAAGTAGCGCTTATCTTCATTCGCCAATTCCACTATGTTAACGTTTCCTCAAGTTTTTGAATTCAATCATTGTATGCCAGTTGATAAAATAATTAACATTGTCATTCAAGAAGTAGAACGTTGAAATCAATATAAAAATATAAGGAATGAGGTAGCTAATTGAAATTTCCAATGTGGGTTTGTTTCTGAGCAAAACCTATCTTACGGTTCAGGAGTTATCTCCATTTGGAATTTGGGGTTCTTTCCTGAGTACCTCAAAAAATTTCGATTCGATCAGGTTGAAAACTTGGTTATTAGTTGTAAAAAGCCGAACTTCAAACCTGTGCAAAATATCGTGAAGATCATTTGATTTCACAGAAATGATAAATTTGAAACATAATGAAAGTTAAAAGCAACCTTTCAAATGCACATTTTTGAGAAACACCTGGTACCTGTAATTATGCATATTCGGTTTTCGGCAAGCAGAGCCGGATCTAGGGCGTGGCGAGGGAGGCATTTGCCACGGGCGCCAACCAACTAGGGGCGCAAAGTTATGATTTTTTTTTCTTGAAATGATGTTTTTTCACTTCAAAGTCCATTCATATTTTAGAGCGGTGCTATAGTGCATGCACCTGTTGTAAAATATGCGGCGACAAGTAGTTATCAATAAATTAACAGAAATTTACACTTGTCGGTCGCATTACGATTCCCAATCGCGTCCAGATGTTTGTTATTCGAACACTGAAGACCTCAATTAGCGGCAAGTTCAGAGGGAGTTTAATGTTCCAGCTAGCGGCATGATTCCCACCGTCCACATTATTCGCCGAATCGTTCATCACACCGGCTTTGATAAGGGTAATGTATTTCGAAGACGTTTACGACCGATAGGCTTGATGAAATCACCCCAGTATTATTAATACTACTTTTTTTCTCGCATCTGGGGTACCATGCAGCGGCGCAATTGATGGCATCAATAAGAAAAATAGGAACCAGGAACTTATCATAATATTTTATATTATGTGCAATACCGCAAATAACGTGATCGTGCAAGCGGGCCGGGAAATTATTCGTGCTGGGAAAAGTAAAAAAATTTCAATCAGGTATGTTATTTGAATAATTCAATTTTGAGTTTAGGATTTTTGCGCTCTCGGTCAAATTATATTCTGTCCGTGCACACGAAAGTCAATCATTTTCGAAAGATATAACTTAGAGACTGCAAAATTTATAAGGTTAGGTTTGGGTTGGGAATATGTCGGCGATATTATCGTTCGAATTTTATTTGCGAGATCCCAAATTATACCGATTCGATTAAAATTGCGTTGTACCATAATTACACGAGTTTTCATATGTATAAGAAGAAGTTCAAAATGTCGAGAAGAATACGATAAATTTATCGTATCTCTAGTATTTCATTAATCAGCTTCTTAGCTATGGGTACTACAGAAAGAGGATCAAATGTCGATCAAATGAATAGTATGATTCTTGAGTTTCACTGAAACATGAACCCTTTTTCTGTCCTCCTGACATTTGTCGAGCATTGAGACAATTCAGATATGAATATAAACGAGCGCGCAAAACATTCCGATTCGACGTCCATGCATTTTCAGAATCTTATATAATTTTAGGTTGATATAACCAACCGAAATGCCGCCCAAGAAACTATCAGGATCGCAATCTCGGAAGATCAGGAATAAACATTATTAGAGATAAAAAAAAATATTAGTAATATCTCAAGTTACTTTAAGAACGATGCGGGTATTTTGTCGACAAAAAGTGGTTCTAATAGCGAAGCCCATCATGTAGCGGAATTTCCTTGTACTTCTTCAATTACCGAGCCTATTGTGAGAAAGTATTCCATTTCGGATAATTCGGACAAGGAAAATTCTTTTGACGAGGAATCAGGACTTCCTGAGGTTAAACCTGAACCAGTTGATTTTAATGACCCTACATCATGGCGAATCACAAAAAGTAATATTAAAATGTTCGTTATGACCTTTGTTGGCATGTGTGTTCTCTATTGTATTTCAGTTTTTCATTTAAACTTTCATTTATTGTTTTTTTGAAGCTTTGAATGCTTATATATTATTTTCAGAATAAATTATTCTATTCGCTTCCTTTTTGTTTTCTTCATACCCTCATTATCGTATATTAATACGTTTGTGAGTTCTCTTCACTACCTAATAAGATACATGGGAGATTTTAGTAATTTCTCTACACATATTGTTTGTTATACCTAAGAATCTGATGCTCGTCCTCTAGAGAATATAATAATAGTAAAATATCTTAGGAATAGAATACATACTATCATTCATGAAAAGTATGTAGTCATTGAAAAAAAAATTGAAAAATGCGCATTTCGATAACTTGCCACGGGCGCTGAAATCCTAGATCTGGCTCTGTCGGCAAGTGCTTCTCATAAAAATTGGCCCTCAGACACCGAAATCAGTCTGTCGTCTATCTAGTACCGGATTGGGCCTTCCATTCGAAAGTGTACGGTTTTTCCGTTATATCTGTACTGTCGCAGATAAAGTATTTTAATGAAAATTGAATGTCAATGTATAAAGCATTATGGCACTTCGAGGACAATTCTAAAAAGCTGTAATATTAAGGTCCCATGGTGTAATGGTTAGCACTCTGGACTCTGAATCCAGCGATCCGAGTTCAAATCTCGGTGGGACCTAATCGTTTGAGTATGATCTCTGGACATAACATAGTTTTTGTAATCATATTCATCTCCAGTGTATAAACTAACATTTTTACTATAAAATTCTGCTTTGGAGTTTCAGAAAAAACTCGATAAAACTACATAATGCCTATGTTATGTTTTATTCATGAATAACATGATTATTGGCATTGGCGAATAACGGGTCAAAGGTTGAGTGATCTTTTTTTTTTTTGTGGCTGTAGAATCGAAGAAATCCTCCTGAAACAGAAAGAACTGACACCTGCGCCCCTTCGCCACTTTCTAAATTAATTGATTCCTCTGATAGAAAGGAGTGATAAATAGATCTTTTTTCAATATTCTGGAGCTTAATTATTAATTCGAGACGGTGTTCGGATTATTTCAATTCCAAATGAACATCAGCTTCTTTTGAAATAGATTTTTGTGCTTTGAGTTCAGTCAAATATTCCCTGTAAGCAGGCGGTTCCATGGTGTAATGGTTAGCACTCTGGACTTTGAATCCAGCGATCCGAGTTCAAATCTCGGTGGAACCTGCATTTTTTTTTCTTCGTCTCATTTGTTGATATTTTATAACAGCTCCGTGGCATTTACAAGCAAACAAATATTATAAATCCCTCATGAATTTGATGAGATAATGAATTTATTGATTGGTGGAATACGAGTATTTTTCAATATGAAATAAGTTATTCGTACTAATGCTTCCAAAATTTCATCATTTGAGCTAGAAATGTAACTACTTTTTCTAAACATAAAAATATTGCGTCAGATCCGATATCATAAGTTCAACTGAATTCTAGGGATCATCCATAAAGGCACGTTTTTTCTTTTAACTGTTCCTGTGATCCTACGATTCAAAATTTTGGTTTATTTTAATCTCGGGAATTCCAATTTTGCTCGCATGTTCTGGGAAACGGCGTGCTATCGTTTTGTCCTAAGATCTATAATTTTTGCGCGAATGTTCAAGGGGAACAGCGTGCTATCATTTTGTCCAAATGCCTGTAATCTTCGATGATTGAACCGACAATGGTCTCAAACGACTAGGTTGGACTAACTGATGATGAATCCGGTGTCGAAATCGATTATCGTTAGATCGTTAAGTTCGTTAATGGGCCAAATAGGCTCAATTGTTTTGGAGTTATAGCCATTTGAAATTTTGAGGTTATTTTCCTCATATTTCAGAAACCAATGGAGCGACTGGATTGAAACTTGTCAGTTAGTTGGAGCATAACGACGCGCAACTTTGAACAGAATTTCTCTGAATTCGTACGATGACTTAATTGAAAAAAAATTTGTTTTCAAAATTTTTTTTTCTGAAACTAGTGTTCATATTCGAGAACAATTTCAGTGAGACTCTGAACTTCATGTTTTACAGCAGTGTACCAAATTTCAATTCGATACGGCTATCAGTTTTAGAGATATTGGAAAAAAATATGTAGAATTTCGTGGTTTTCTTCTCGATATCGTTATTTTTTTTCGGTATAACTCAAGAAATACTGTTTCAGTCGTGAAGAAACTTCGCAGATATTTGGAAGATGATGATGGACAACATTATGCAAAATTTCGTGATGATCTTGTCATTAGAACAATTTGAAAAAAAAATTAAACTTTTTTCTTTCGAATATTTAATTTTCTGTGATCTTTTCATCATATGGTCCTCATTAAATGCTGTATTAACCTTTAAACTGTAATTTTTCGATTAAGTTCTAGATTTCAATTCGATCTAATCCGTAT
Source organism: Myrrha octodecimguttata (assembly GCA_958510865.1). Lineage (NCBI taxonomy): Eukaryota > Metazoa > Arthropoda > Insecta > Coleoptera > Coccinellidae > Myrrha > Myrrha octodecimguttata. Next base: position 36,424,809 of record OY294056.1, read on the forward strand.
TTTTGGAAATATTGGGAAAGTAAAATATTGAATAGGTATATATGCGGAATCATTGGGTGGATTTTACCCATTCACGAATTCGGCCTTCGAAATTCGTTGCCAAAGCGGTCATCTCCATTGAACATGCGCGTAAAAGCTGCTGCCTTCACGGCAGTGCTTTTCTAGATTTTTTTAGTCGAAAATGGTTTTCCAACAACTAGGTTGGTCTCACTGATGATGTATCCGGTGTCAAAATCGATTCTGTCTTTCGGGCCGAAGGACACCCAGCTACTGACTAGGTTCTTTCAGGGTGGATCCGTATCGCAATCGGCCAAATGGTTTCTGAGTTATTTGAACTTTTGAGTTTACTTTCTGAATATTTCATGAAATAATTGAGAGATCGAATGGAAACCTAGTAGTTAGCTGAAAATAAACGGAGCGCAACTCATTGCGAAATTTTGTTGGGATCGTCTACTTCGTCCTCTATTCAACTTCGGGAGATATTGGGAAAAAATCTAAAATTTTGAAGTTCTTTTCTCGGTATTGTTGTTTTTTCCAAAATAACTCTGAAAATACTGATTCAATTACTATCAACTTTGAAGCTAGTTGGAAAAAGCTGATTTACAAATTTGTGCAAAATTTCGTGATGAGAGTGTCATAAGAACAGTTTAAAAATTCGAAATTCTTCTCAAAAAAAAATTTTTTTTCGAAAACAATTTCTCACATTTCAGTGCCATGCGATTCTTGTTTTTGGAGATCGGAAATTACTCAAAAAATAGTAATTCAATCAGAATAAACTAAGTAACTGTAATGCCTATGTACGAGTTTTTGAAACAAGAATTTTTTTTCGGAAACTACTAATCAGATTTCAATTTTAACTCGCGCACACCTTGAATCTCATATTTCATAACAGTGCGCCTTATTTCAGTTTCAGTTTCAATTTTTGGAGATATTGTGGAAAAACATGTCAAATTTTGGTTTATTATTTGATAAAATCAAATTAAATCAAATAGAAAGTACTGAACCGAAATCTGTGAACCTAACGGCCTGATCGTTAACACAATAACTTCCGAAAGAAACAACTTAGAAACTCAATATTTGTAGAGAAGGTTTGGACCTCAATTACGAAGGCTGTATTCGTGAATGGGTAAAATCCACCCAATGATTCCGCAGATATACCCATTCTAAATTTTATTTTCCCACTATTTCCGAAAACACAGATTGGATAGAATTGAAATCCAGTACTTTATCGAAAAGTTACAGTTTGAAGGTTGATACAGAATTTAATGAGGATGATATGATGAGAAGAGCACAGAATATTGAATACTTGAAAATAAATTTGAAATTTTTTTTTCAAATCGTTCTAATGACACGATCATCACGAAATTTTGCAGAATGTTATCCTTCAGCATCTTTGAACTAAATGCAAAGTTTCATCACGATTAAATCAGTATTTCTTGAGTTTTTCCGAAAAAAACCACGATATCGAGAATAAAACCACGACATTCTACATATTTTTTCTCAATATCTGCGAAACTGAAATTTGGTACACTGCTGTGAAATATGAAGCTCAAGGTATAACCAGAATTGTTTTCGGATATGAACAATTGTTTTAGAAAAAAAAAATTTTTTCGGAAAAAATTTTGAAAAAAAAATTTTTTTTGAATTGAGTGACCCTGAGATTTCAACGAAATTCTGCTCAAAGTTGCACGTTGTTATGCTCCAAGTAACTGCCAAGGTTCAATCCAATCGCTCCGGTAGTTTCTGAAATATGAGGAAAATAACCTCAAAATTTCAAATTGCTATAACTCCAAAACTATTTAGCCGATTTGGACCATTAACGAACTCAACCGCGGTATTTGGATGCTCGAACTACTCTACAAGTTTCAAGTCGCTTACTAGCTCTGTTCGACAGTTATCGTGTCCACGGCCGGCCGGCCGACCCGACAGAATCGATTCGTCATCAGTGAGTCCAACCTAGTCGTTTAAGACCATTTTCGGCTCAATCATTACAATTACAGACATTTGGACAAAACGATAGTACGCTGTTCCCCTAGGCCAAGAACATGCGCGCAAAAACTGACTGTTTGGTGGAATTATTGGTCTGTATTTATTTGAAGACGATGCTGGCCAGAACGTTACAGTCAATGGTGACCGTTATATAGCCTTGGTTACTGACTTTTTCGTTCCTCAATTGAACAACCATGATATGCAGCAGCTGTGGTTTCAACGAGACGGCGCAACATGTCACACAGCTCGTGCCACACTTGATCTACTGAAGGAAACGTTTGATAACCGCATAATTTCACGTTTCGGGTCTGTGAATTGTCCTCCAAGATCGTGCGATTTAACGCCCCTAGACTATTTTCTGTGGGGATATGTAAAGTCACTAGTCTACGCCGATAAGCCCGAAACGATCGACCACTTAGAGGACCACATTCGCCGCGTTATTGCCGATATACGGCCACAAATGTTGGAAAAAGTTATTTGAAGTTGGACCTCCAGATTAGATTACGTCAGAGCCAGCCGTGGCGGTCATATACCTACCAGAAATTATATTTATATTATAATTCCAAAAGATTATCTTTTGAATATAGTCAATTTCATGGTGATTTCAAAAAGTGTTCCTTGTTTTATTCCATTTCAAAGTTCTATACCACGAAAAAAACACCCTTTATGTCTTATGTGTAGGTATTTATTTTCGTTAAATATATAGGTATATAATATTTGATGGGATATGGACTGGTTTGTGGAGAATATACTGAGACTGTTAAAAAAAAATCAGATTATATGTATATATATATATAAATTTTGTAGTCATCCAAAATATCTTACGATTGTTATTTTATATATATTTTCACAAGTATTTTTGATTTTGTATGATTTTTGTTGTCAGTAAAATCTCCCTTGAATTAATCATTTGACTTTTATTAATATATCTATTCTTTTTTTTATCTTCATGGACAAATATCTATATTTCATTATGAAATTAACATTGACATAAAATATCATAATCATAGAGTCTCTACATTGGGTTCTATAAAGTCATAAGGCCAACATTCAACATCGATTACCTGTACCACCACAAGAAAAAAAATTCCATACCATATTTATCAAGTCTAGCTTCGTTGGCTTAGGTAAATACCGAAAGGCTGATACTCTGGCTGCATGTCCTAACAAGCACCCGAAAGCTCCTAACTTAATTTCAATGCTTTACTCGAATTCCCAAATCTCAATATGAAATTATATGAATTCCAAACAGACGTCCAGATGGACATCCTTATTAATAAAAAATTACACTAATAAATAACTCCCCATATCCAACTTTCCACATAATCTCATATGCAAACCAACTCCCTCTGCCCATGCATACCTTCTGGAAACCCGTAGAGCGCTTGCCCCCCTGAGGTAGGAAGGAAGTGCCCCTTGGGCTATGCCAAGCCCGGAGTAAGCCATAAAACGAAAAAATGTCAATGCGCACATATTTCACCAAATTAAGATTTAGAACACGCCCAATATATATTATAACAAACACTGTCTGTAAACACAACAGGTTATCAATTGTGGGGAGTTTGGAGCCCCACAGGGGGGCCATCGTAAACCCGAGAGAACGACTTACCTGTCGTGGTCGATAATTATTTAACTTTTTCATGAATGCGTGTACGGGCTCGAGTCTGAGCGTAATTAATTATGGTACATGGTCAAATTAAAATTATGACTTTGTTAATCATATTATCACGTCGGAAGGTTGTTTCTTTAATCTGGTTATACAAGTCGTGGAGATCTGGATGGAATTTGAGTGTGCGACGGAGTGAGTATTCAGGATCAAATTACAGAGAGCTGGTTGAGGATGGATCATTAGCTATAATCATGAAAGAATATTTAATGAGTAGGTGAAATGTGTTGATAACGGTGAAATTCTATGTATGCAAATAAAAAATGTATTATCATCAATGAACTTCAAAGGTGAGGACTGAATGCCTGAAATCAATAAAAAAATACTTGAAACGCATTCATATGAAGTCAAAGATTTTACGCTGATGATCAAAGTCAGGGGCGAAAAAAAATTTCAATCTATTTGAAATTGTTCTCTTGGCACGATCAACACCAAATATTGCACAGAATTGTGATCGGATCAGTATTTTTGAGTTATTCCAGTTATCAACGCTTCCGATGAAAAAAACAAGAAATTCGACATATTTTCTCGAAACATCTACGAAAATTGAAATCGGATCGAACTGACATTTGTAATATTGATGCAGAATGTTGACAAGGGCTTCGTGAAGCTGCTTCGAAATCTGTCGAATAATTTCAGAAATTAGTTTCAACAAATATAGGGTGTTTCAAATTGCGCGTTTTTTTAGGAATAAATAAAACACATAATATGCATTAATTTTCGAAAAATTTTATTGGTAATTGAAGTATCAGTTATGACATTTATATAGGAAAAATAATATCTGTCAAATGGCCTCCCCTTGCAGCTCTACAGACGTCCACTCTTTTGTTAAAATTTTCAATGACATTTTGATATAATTGAGACTCTATCTCACTAATGACACGAATAATTCATCCTTTAGTTCAGGAATCAATTGTGGATTATTCTTATAGACCTGGCTTTTTACATAACCCCAAAGAAAATAGTCCATCGGTGTCAAATCACATGATTTTGGTAGCCAATTGACATCACCGTTTCTGGGGATTGTTCGTTCAGAAAATTTTTGTCTCAATAAATCAATTTTGTCATTTGCAAAGTGAGGTGTAGCGCCATCTTGTTGAAACCAAATGTCCTCTAGATCAATATTCATTAATTCAGGCCACAAAAATTCGATTATCTTCCGACGGTATCGATCACCATTGGCAGTTACAGCTTCACCAGAAGCATTTTCGAAGAAGTAAGGTCCAATTACACCACCTGACCATAATGCACACCAAACAGTGACTCGTTTAGGATGCATAGGTTTCTCATGAATAATTCGTGAATTTTCCTCACCACAGATACGACAATTTTTTTTATTAACAAAGCCACCTAGTTGAAAATGTGCCTCATCGGAAAACATGATTTTTTGAGAAAAATCAGCTGGTTGTTCATTGATGAAATTGACAAATGGAGGACGATTTGAATGATCTGAAATGGCTTTAGTTTCTGTTTTATTTGAACCTTATATGCCTTCAGAGCTAAATCTTGGTGTAAAATCCTTCACGTTGTGGACCCTCTAAGTCCAACTTGTTGTGAACCTCATCTAATGGACATTCCAGGGTCTTCAGGAACACTTTCACCAACTAAATCAATATTTTCTTGTGAACGACCGCTACGACTGTATTTTTCATTTATTTGATCTTCCACCGAACCGGTCTCTTGAAATTTTTTAATAATTCGACCAATAGTGCTTTGAGATGGATGATTATGTAAAACATAAAATTCAATTTTCTAAAAACAATTTTCACCATACGCTGATCTTCATAAAATAATTCAATAATTTGAACGCGTTGTTGTATCGTGTAAGAAGCCATTTTTATAAATGTCATACTTCATAAATGTCAAAATACCCAGACGAATTCAGTGCGTCATCTAAATTTTATTTATTCTTAGAAAAAACGGGCAATTTGAAACACCCTTTATGAAGTTTTTAGATATTCATTTTCAAATTTATAAACAAAACGATCTCAACATAGTTTTGTTAACAGTTATGGGTCAGTGCTCTACAACTGAATATCAGGTTTCGATCCGATGGCTTAAGTAAATTCTCGGATATAAAGGAAAAACGTCAAAAATTCAAATGAATATAACTCCAGAACTGCTGAGAAGATTTTGCCCGTGGTCGAGTACAAACATGTGCTATCCTTTTTCATCATAAAATCATGATCAGCACTAAAGTTTTGAACCTTCAAGTCATCATTTCTCATCCAAATATCAGAATGCAATTCGATCGGATTCGTATTCTTGGAAATATCGGAAAAATAATATTCGGCATAGGAATCTAATGAGTTGGTTACGAAAAAACCAAATTTCGCGATAAAATTTCAATCTTTAATTAATACACTAATAATATGGTTCCGACAAATTTGTTGACAATGTCCATTTTGACAAAAGTTTGTCTGATGAAGGAGTCAGATTTAGAATCTAAAACGTTTCAATTCACTTCGTTGATCGTTTGAATTGTTCCAATTAGGCAACTTTTTCATAAACAACAATCTTATTTAATTTTTTATAGTTTTGATTCCGACATTGGGAGTGAAACCCCAGAAAACACCTGAAAATAAAATAAGCTGCAACCGACACTTAACGACAGTTCCTTTCTAGAAATTTTTTAGGAGCAATCAGAAAAGTTCATTATTCGAGAAAAAGATAGGCCAAAAGGTATCATGCGTCGCAGTGAGGACCTCGATCTTCTTCGCAAAAAAACAGAAACGCTGTTGCTGTCTTACACCAACCCCGACTGCCATAATAATAAACATGGTACACCGTGGCATCCGGCAAAACAATAGGAATTCCGTAAGTGGTCCATCATTGCGGCTTCGAGTACCTAACCGACGAATAACGATAACCGCGGACACGAAACCTGGGGGACACGAGGGGGACCCGAAGGGGCTTAGGGGGCGCCCCCGATGGCGCCGGCTGCATTCCCCGCGTGCCCCCATAAATCACGGGGGTCCCCGCTAAGCGTCTCACGAGAGCGCAAACAATGAAACAATGGGGATAATAAAACGAGGAGACATCACTTTGTTTCTTCTGTATAATTGTTGGCTGATGAGGTGAGGAGGATCGTGTGGACTTGGCAGTCACGCGCCGACCACTGGACCCGTGTTGGTGCCGTGAACTTTTTTTGGGAGTTTCGTATGAGAATCAGATTATTTTTTGCAACATGAAAACTTTTCTAAAAAGGCGTATTCTTACCATTGCCAAAAGAGCCAAATTGTACAAAAGCACTGGCATGCAGTCAGCAGCTTTTGCGAGCAAGCTGTCATCTATTCACGTATTGACATCCTCAAAGTCACTACCTGAATTTGGTGACCTTCTTATCAAATTCTCTTCAAATTCTGCATGGCCCATCAAGCTGTCAATTTTCAATCAAGCACTGGATTTCAATAGACGACTTCGGTCAAAGTAGCCAACCCGAAAATTTTATGAAATTCACTATTACTGGGGAAGGGAAATTCTGAACAAATTCGACATGATAAGGTTCGCGTTATTTTTGAATATCCGTAAACGGTGCCTCGGTTCCTCAAACGAGATAATTCCTTCCAAATATATGTTTTTGGTGAGATCATCTTCGACTGTCTGAAATTTTAGTTGGGGTCCTGATTTCATGTCAATAGTGTCAAGTTTGTACCTGATATGTTCCGTAAATCAACTTAGTTATTTCGGTTGCCGGTTTTCCGTTCCGTAAATATGAAATATTTTGATGGTTTCTGAAATAGGTTAATAGGAATAAGCTATCTTTCTCACACCAGAACTACAGTCAATGTTCTATGGTAACACATCCATAGCATAGAAAAATCTTTATTTACCATATGATCCATAGAACATAGACGAGACAACAATCAACAATGAGAAAATTACTAATTACTGGTCTGTAAATCATAAGGTAAATATAGATGGTTCTATGCCATGGATATGTTATCATAAAAGATTGACTGTAACTCTGGTGACAGAAAAATTGCTTTTTCATCAATCAAATTCCGTAATTGACCTTTTTTTCAGGAACCAACCGAATCATGATGTAAAATCATGATGTGCTCATCTGAAAAAAAAGTGACGTCAGCAAGATTAAAATGCAAGGAAATATATATTCTGTGCTTTGAATTTGAATGAAAAAGTGATGCCAACATTGGTAAATACGATCACAGATGAGCACACCATGTTTTGTTCATATCATGAACCGAATATTTCATATTTACGGAACAGAAACTGGCAAGCAAAATGAGCAGGTTGATTCGCGGAACATATCCTATTTAAACTTGACACTATTGACATGAAATCAGGAATCCCAACTTAAATTTCAGCCAATCGCAGATGATCTTAACAAGAACGTATATTCGAATTTGTTCTGAAACTCCCATTCCTCAGTGATAGTAAATTTTAACGAAATTTGTGGGTTGCCAACTTGGACCGAAGTAGTCTATTCGATCTTATCTGTATTGTCGGTTGTCGGGAATATTACTAAAATAAATTCTGGAATGGGCATATCTATACGTGATCATGGGCCGGATTTCATCCATTCGTGAATTTGACCTACAAATATTGAGTATATAGACACTAAATATTTGTAGGTTGACAGATTGTAGGTTCAAACAGAATTTCGTAAGGAAAATATAATCAGAAGATCGCAGAATATTGAATGTTTGAAAGAGGAAAGAATTCAAGTATTTATCTTCAAATACTTTGCACAAAATTGTACATCACCATTTTCAAACCAGTTTCCAAGTTTCATGATTATTAAACCCCTGTAATTCCACTGAAAAGATCTAGCAAGGGAATAGTGTGACTTCAGCCGAACTGTCTATTTCGTACTTTGTGACGAGTGTGTATACTCCATTCATTTTTATAAACTATCCCGGTTGGCCATGTTTTAGGTCTATCAAGTTTTTTACTTAAAACTGACGAAGGTTGGCACTCGTGAAATATCGGCAATATCAAAATAATTCTCAGCGACGTTGCCAAATGCCAATGCCAATTTCTACTCTCAATCTCAACATAATCATCACCACAGAATACAAATATTGGAAACTAAAAATGCCAATTACTTGTAATTGAAATACGTATTCGAAATATAAATACGTATTTTGTATTTGTATTTCAATTACTTCTTGAAAATGTATTTTGTAATTGGTAGTTGACACTGAAGTATTCTGTATTTTGTAATTCGATACTTTTTTCTTCGAAATACTTTCGAACAAATACATTTAGCGCTCTACGGTAAATAGTCCCTGAACCTTCCTTCAGATGGCGGATGTTCATCTGCTTAATCTAGTTCTTCTTCTAGCAATCATATTTTCGGCAAATGAAAAGGGAGAAAAGGTCCTGTGCAATGGTAATTTCCGAAATACTTGTAATAGGGACAGGTTAACTACTAAACTGTATTTTTTAGTTGAACTTCTCGTAAGGTTTGTTGTCTGTTCTTAAACGGTTATTTTCATTAAACTTGTTTGAGTTCTGTATATTTGACGAATTTATCAGTAAGAATTTAATTCAATTCCTTCCTGGGTCCCGGACGACGGCAGCGATGGAGACGGAGTGAATGCGGGGACGTATCCGCTAATCTTAAGTGGAAAGTATTTCACAGTGGTCAATAGCGATAATAGTACCAACAAATCCAACGATGAAAATGACTATGTACAGGCTTTAGATTATCTTCAGGGCAACAATTGTTACTACAGCAAACTTCTTCCCATTTTAGTGTCCATATGAACTAGATTAGATCAGCTGCGGGATTCCAATTGAGACATTTCACAGTTATTATATCATGACTGAAAGAGAGTTCAGAAAGAAGCTTCGACGAGTTTTTTCAAATGTCACCTGAAGTGAATGGAGCCATTTTGGAGTCATGTTGTCATCCTAACTATAAAATGCATTGGTTGCCAAACATCATCACAACAGATGAGAGTCAGAGAGTTCACAATCTGACTATTGCCTTAGAGGCAACTTACAAAAAAAACTAATCAATGCCTGGGAATAGCAGTAGTAATAGTGAGGAAGAAGACGGATTTATTGTTTTTGCGAATAGGGACATTGATCGACCACAGACTTCCGAAATGGAGTTAGAGTTAATCAGCTTCCATAAACGATAAGAGCAAAGAGCTCCTTGAACACTATCCTAATATAAAAATGTGTTCATACAATATGGAACAAGTTTGTGCTCATCAGGACCTGTAGAAGGATTGTTTATTCATTCCCCAACAAGAGGCTGTTTGTCTGATACCACATTCAAAAATTTTGTGTTCCTTTCTGAGAGGAAATTCCCTTGGCTGAGCCGAATTAGTTGTACTCTTTTTACATCTTACGTAACACCTGAAGTATTTTTTTATTTGTATTTTGTATTTCAGATAAAAGAAGTTGAAATACTATATTTTGTATTTTATATTCCAAATACCCTACTTGAAAATATTTTGTATTTTGTATTTCAAATACCTGCGAGAAAGTATTTTGTAATTTGTATTTCAATTAAGCCAAGCATGTATTTTGCCCAGCCCTGATGCATATACCCCATTCACTTTAATAAAGTCAGTCCCTCAACTACCTAAATCTGTCAACAGATACTATATAAACTTTTACACTAACCAAAAAACCTTCATTACCTGGAACGTTACACCGGTCGCATATATAATCATCACCTTCCGATCAGAATTCCCAGAAAATATATAGACTACATCTTCCTAGAAGAGCAAACATAAGAATTGTGTCAGTAAGTTTCGAACATCGATACAGATAAACGAGATAAAACTTTCACAGAAGAACGATCGACAATTCCTACAAATAGCAGGGTGAAAACCACCCACAACATTTCGCCAAACAGTCGGACCAAAATAATAGCCACCCGAAGAGGAACATTAGATCCAAATTCTCGAGATCGATTTCAACTGCGTGAAATCCGAGACACCCAACCGTGAGGCCACCATGAAATTTTTGTTAAGAAAATGTTTGTCAACAATGATTCCCTGTGTAAATACGTACAACAGGGCAGTCCCCTGAAGGTTTAACACAAGAATAAATGGTTAAGCTGACAAAGAATGATGACTTTGGCCGGTAAAATAGCTTGACAACGTAATTTACAGGCATCCTTTTGTGGCTATCGAATAGATTTTGGCGTTTGTCTGCTGGAAATTGAGTTGAAATGTTACGGGTGATTTGTTTTGCGATATTTGAAGAATGGTTTGACCCTGTTATGGGATGATTATTGTTAGCGTATGCTCTTCTTTATCTGCTTTTGGTTTTCTAACATTGAGATAGCAACGATGCTTTCATTAGTTGACATGTATAGGTTTCACTGTTTGAGGTGGATTAACAGATAACAGTTGAGGTTAGCTCTCTTACTTATGAATGAGTGTATATTTGAGATTTTTAACTGTCACAATCCATAGTTTGAATATGACAGTGAAATAACTGCGTTTGGTTTATAAACCCACTTTATTGATTAAAAAAATGCAACTCTGAGCATTCTGAATATTTATACGTATGAATTCGCGAATATAGACAACATTCCTAAACCAATTCTTATTCACTTGATTTTATGGTAAACCTTATCATCGGCTTACCGTAAACACAATATTTTCCGGACAAAACAACTCAGAGATTAGATATTTGCAGAGTTCTTTCGAAACTTCATTTCGAATTTGCGACTTATTAAATTCCGCTTCTGCCCCATACAGTGATAAAGATGAGGAACAAATTTAAAAAGAATTTAAAACAACGTTGTCCCTTGGAGTCAGACCTTGATCCATGAGATATTAAATTCTACTAGATGATAAAACTATGCATCAAATAAATAATTAACGTTAAATAAAACTGAAATTGATTGCTCGCTCAACACTTGGTGAAACATCGTAATTAATATTAAAACAAATAAAAACACTTGACTACGTTCACAATTTTTAATTTAAAATATCTTGTTGACATGCATGTTTCGGGTTTTACCCCATTATCAAAACTGAAACGAAAATACATGGGACTACACAAATATACATCACATTACAGATGTTAACACCGGAGATAAGCGGAACTCCAATTGATCATTAACAATTGGTAGTTTTTGTTTATGTGCCGATGATATTTCTAAAATTTCTAGAAGGCCTAGTCTTTTTCCTTTCTCTCCTTCATGCAAGATTGTTGTTTTATTAAAATCTATAAAGTGGTTGCAAGTTATACAATGTGTGGAGAAGCCAGTTGTGGATTTGTTTTGAAGAATTGACTTCTTATGTTCTTCCACTCTGACTTGGAGAGAACGACCGGTCTGACCGATATAAAATGCAGGGCATTCGTTACAGAAAAGTTTATATACACCACTCTTTTCTGAATGATTCAGTCGATCCTTACCACTAGAAAACATTGATCTTAAGTTCTTCTTATTTGTACATATAATATCAATATTATTTTGTCTTAACCTATTACAAATTTTGTCGCTTACTTGCGGAATATAGTTGACATATACAAATTTCTTTAATTGGTTTTCGAAAGGACCTGGGTAAATACTTCTTAACAGTCTATCGTATTGTTTTCTAAATATAAATTTATCTATTATATCAGGGGAGAAGCCATTGTTCTTCGCTAACAATTTTTTTTTATATCGGTCAGACCGGTCGTTCTCTCCAAGTCAGAGTGGAAGAACATAAGAAGTGAATTCTTCAAAACAAATCCACAACTGGCTTCTCCACACATTGTATAACTTGCAACCACTTTATAGATTTTAATAAAACAACAATCTTGCATGAAGGAGAGAAAGGAAAAAGACTAGACCTTCTAGAAATTTTAGAAATATCATCGGCACATAAACAAAAACTAGCAATTGTTAATGATCAATTGGAGTTCCGCTTATCTCCGGTGTTAACATCTGTAATGTGATGTATATTTGTGTAGTCCCATGTATTTTCGTTTCAGTTTTGATAATGGGGTAAAACCCGAAACATGCATGTCAACAAGATATTTTAAATTAAAAATTGTGAACGTAGTCAAGTGTTTTTATTTGTTTTAATGTTAAATAAAAGGTGAATTAAATAAATTTGATGACTGAAACAGGGCAATAATAATAAGTGTAGTCCTTTGAAGCATAAAAATCATGTACAGCAATTGTTAAAAAAGAATCAGGAATTTCAACAATTTTCAAGTTCATCACCAAAATACTCATTTATAGTTATTATATTTCTTTAATAACAATTCCTCAACTACTTTCTTGAATCTATTCACATTGAGTGAGTTATGAGGAGAGGTGTATGATTGAAAAGTTTGATGCTCTGATGAATTGGAGATGATTCATTCATTTGAAGTCCTTCGTATAGGAACATTCAAGGCTTTTTATTTATTAATTTATTTATTTAACATAAACAGGAATCCTAACAGGAACACCCAAATACAAGGATTCACAAAATGCAGGAAAAGACAAAAAAATGCTGCAAATTCTACAACAGGTATTTTGACCTGAATTGGTTTATTCAGGTGTTTTGGGGTTTCAAGGATAAAGACCCCGTGTGGGTGAATTAATCGCACTTGATTGATTCTGTCGTTATCAAAATGAAGACACGACCGACGAATATTCTCTGATCTTTATCAGAAATGTTGATGCTTCTAAAATAAGCAGATAATTGAAGAACTTATTGACCAGTTGATCAATATCGTTGCACTTATAACACGAAGATGTTGTTAAGGTGTATTAAAAACGCACTATTAACAAGTAACAAAAATGTATTTTCTTGTATCTGTAATAGATAACAATTCGATAATAAGGTCGAAGCGACTTTCAAATGAGAAGTTACGATTTTTACAATACAAAAATTAACGTATAAGTCTTGTTTGTAAATTCGAGAGCGAATTGTTGTTTACTATACAACGGTCAAATGAAGAGTGTCTAGAAACTAACTAAACCTAAATTAAGAAAATTCCCTTCTCACATTTTAGAGGGAGAATATAAATTTTGATTGGTTTTTTGAATTAAGCGACGCCCTTTTAAAATCCGAAAAAACACCTCGGATTGGCTGGTGTGAAAGATAGAGCACAAATGTGCGAAGGAAATTTCCCTAAATGGTCTTGGACGATAAATTCTATAAACTGTCACATGTGATGTCTGGATTCTTCGAGTACCCGAAGTATGCCACCCATCAAGCTCCGATTCCTGGAATACTAAGAGCTTGAATTTCATCTGAGTGTTTTCTGTCATGCAAAATTATACTTTATTGTTGGCTTGAGATAAAATGCTCTTAAAGCCGGTGTCAATTGATTCAAATCAAAAAATATTGAATTTCTGGCATATTCCTGGGAACCAAAAGAATTCAGACTCCGACGTTGGAAAATCAAGAAAAGACAATATATCATAAAATGCTGGGTCTAGGATACGGGACGCAACACCAGGGTTTATTATTTTCTCAGTTAAATAACCCAATACCACTGATATCTTAAATAATATATAATAAACTTATATATTATTCATAACTTGTTGGGTTTTTACAACACGAAAACCAATTCCATGGAAAAATTCATGTGAAACATTGAAATATCAATAAACACTCACTTGAATAACATTTTCACATGCAGAACGCTAATTGAGTAGCATAATTTAAAATAATATTTTGAATGAGAAAGGACGTTCCACCGTCATTTCACCTCCACCGAAGAGGTAGAATAAAAGGCACGTTTCTCTTTATAACTCAGGGACCAACGGCCGAAAATCATCCGGGTGAAAAAGTTTAGGTTTAGTTATGCAGAAGTAATCAACGTTGAGAGTTTCATGAAAATTTGGTGGTAAGTTTAAGAGAAATATTTTTTTTCCTCCAACTCCCAATTTTGAGCCCTGAGGGTTAACCGATCCTGCTGAAAAGCTAGGAGGATCCATCTCGAGTGATACACGATTTTCTTACCAAGTTTCACGGGTTTTGGTTCAGTACTTTCAAAGCAAAGCCCCGGACAAAGGACGGAGGACATCGTACGGCGGACGAACGGATTTATTTTTATAAGTTCATTCAAATCTACATACTTCAGAATGTAAACTGTGAAATTTTCAGGACGGAGTAAATTTTTTTTGTCGATCACAAAGGTTTATTATTTGATTTTATCAGATAATAAACCAAAAGTACATTCATAATCATGATCCCAATTAATTTCAGAATAAAATAAACTTAGTAACTTCCACGTAGATAAGAATATAGTTTTCTCCCTGAAACAGCACGTGAGATGTTGAATATGCCAATAAAAAAATATGCCAGTTATGAAATAGCATGAATCTAAAGAAGGTGGAGTTATAGAGCAATGATGTGCGAGTTCTGGAGATATAAAAAGTTCTCTTCGACGAGCGGTAAAAACACGAGAATTGAAATAAATTAAGTTTCTTTATTTCCCGTATTGTTAGAATGAAAGCTTGAAAGTTCTACAAAATTTCTCTCATTACCCTTCACATATACAGGACTTTTCAAAATGAATATACAGGCCACAGTGAGGTTGCCATTTTCTGAGAAAAGGGATCTGGAAGAGGATTATGGAGCGCAGTCGTACATTGAGAGTTTCTGATTATGCCAATGTCAGAGAAATTATCCTATAGTAAAATTTATACGCTAAGTGACTACATACTAAACTATAATAGACATTTATGAGAGATCTCAAAAGAAGTGAGTTTTAAATCCTGCTCAAAACATTATAGAAACAATTAACTTTTTTTACAGACAACATCCATATGTGTATATCCCACTTTAGATGCCTATCGATACGATCTCCTATAGGAGGTCAAGATTCACAACATTCCTATAGGAATCTTGTGTACGAATAACATGGAATAATTATATGTATAGATGTCGAATAATTCTGTTCCATTCTGATTTTCATCAGACAGAGAAAAGTGTACGCATACCGTTTTTTCGATGATCAGTATAATCCTTTTCAACTGACACCAATCCTTGAGGCTTTGAACTAGCATTTCAATAAACTCTGCAATTCTTCCAAGGTCTCTACAGTGATAACTATAGAAGAATCGGCAAACAAAATAAATCTGAGTCTTCTGTATAATAGGCTATTGTTGTTTCATACTTTCATGAAAAATTTTCCCAGATTTACCGCAAAAATGAAACTGGTCCAAACACAGATCCGTGAGGCACACCTAAATTAAAGTCATGTTTAATGGAAAAGGAGTACATCGATGAAAACAAAACTACCGATTCAGACCAATAACAATGAAGACGAAAACCACTTAAATGTGGAAGAAACCTTATCTATTAAGACAGAGCTCATATTGTATATATTGCTTGTTTTGCCGTTAAAATACACAGTGAACAAGTTCCGAATAACTCAATGTCTCCTTCGAATTCATTGACTTTGTATATCTGTATATTTTGTCAAATTGCATGTGTTTACTTTCTATTTGTTGCTAACAGAATCAAATTGAAAGATTATTGACTAGCTAGATGACCTGTCTCTGTTCTGTTATTCATCGAACCAAATGGAATAAAATAGGCCATTTTATTTGAGATATTTGTTTCTGTATAGTTTTTCCGCTTCCAAGTTTAGTATATTGGACAACATTTTTGCATTTGAGTGGATAACAGATTATCTCTCAGGTTATTTTAAGGTGTTTACTCCCAATTTCTGGAAAAGAACTATTGAAAATTGATTAAAATTGTTTTTTATAGAAAAGGTCCATGCGGATTGCAGGATTAAATCTATTTGTCAAAGGCAGATTCTCACAAGAAAATTGCCTAATAAACAATTATGGAACAATGCCAATAATCAACAAAATGACCTGTAACGGTTCAGATCCTAAATCTGACAATAACCCGATATTTGGAGGGAAAACCAAGAAAATACCTGAAAGAAAATGCAAAATCCTTCCAAAATAACCTTCAATCGATAACAGATAAATCATTTGTCTAATATTGGTAGCGATAAATTCGCCATCTTCAATAGATCAATTCAGTCAAGATATAAGGACGCGTTGTCTAGTGTTTAAAAATGGCGAAGGAGCCTGGTATCAAATTAATCAGTACGGATCAATTTTTTATCTTTTCGAATCGAAAATATTCGACATTTGGTACATTTATGTTCACTATTCCCTTCAAGAATTGTCTCTGATAAAGTTGAATTGCCATTTGAAACAATAGTCGATTACGTTATATCTCGAATTTTTGGGTAACACTGTATAAATTTTATCCATCATGAAGAGCATTTCAAATATCCGATCGACCTGTACGAGCATATTTTCAATCGAAGAACTGTCTTCGATTCAATGAATTGATTCTGACTGAAGGACTTGCACTGTATCAATCTGTCAGTGTCTCCGTAGAACACCAGTATTCTTCTCTACATACATGAATATACGGGGTAATTCCGCAGGAGACCGTCAGATTTGAAGGTAAGTTTACACTAGTCGAGACAGTTTCGAAATGTTTGTTTTATGGTTGGCTTATGGTTGGGGTTCTTGCTTGAGACTATACAGGGTTATCAATTAAGGTTAAATCGGTCGAATCAGATGAATCACTGTGTATATTCTCTATAGGGACCCCAACCATAACCCAAATATTGTTTCGAAACTGTCATGACTAGTAGACATCGGATCATATGCATTCGCATATTTGCATATGCAAATGCATATAACGCGATATTTTAGGCATCATTGCATATTTTGGTACTTTTTTGTCGAAAGTGCATATTTCAATAGTGGGACGTAATCCTGGTGCATAGATCAGCCGGAAAACGTTGAACGAGTGCGGAGCTATAGAAAGATTGGCTACCAGATATCTTCTTCTTTTCAAATCCACGGAAAGTTTAGAGAAAATAATCGAACAAAAAGATGTCCTTACTAATTTACTGTCAGAAATGATCCATGACAAATTCAAAAACAAGGAGCTCGGAGCAATTAAGAAGATAGGAGTATATGTCAACGCCACAAGGAAAACCTTGTCTACAAAGATATCTTCAGAAATGACGCAAAATTCTAGTTCCGTCTCTTTACGTTAATGGTCGTAGAGGAATCGTTTTCGGCCTATAAGATGATATTAACAGATAGACGTAACAAGTTTTTTTTAGTATACCTAAAAAGCACTGACGTGATGTCAGCAGCTTCTACACGCTTGTTCACATGGCGAAATGGCGACTTAATTTCAGTGAAAATCAACTGAAATATGGAAATTCAAAGAAAAAAATTAATTCGAATTTTTCCAAGGATAATTCTTCTCATTGGCACTATTAATGTTCCAAGTTTCATTGCAACCATATATTTTTCGAGTTTTTGAAAAATTTCAAATGGCTGTAACACAAAAATCATTTGGCAGATTTGGCCCATAAACGAACTCAACCGAGATATTTAGGATCAAAACATAACCGGACAGAATCCAATTCGACCACGGATTATTCATCTGTGTCCAATCTAGTCGTTTGAGAGCGATTTCAGCTAAAAACTCAAAAATTATACATATGGAAGTGAAAGTCCTTGAACTTCACAAAAAGATTGAAAATCCTCACCCTGGAGAAATTTATGACAGTCGAAAATTACAGACATTGTGACGTAACGATAATGCGCTGTGCCCTAGAACAAGCTCGGAAAAAATTTCTAATTTTGTATAGTCACAAAATTATAATTGATTGATGACTGAAAATTAATCGGAGACATAATGGAAATTGATATTTTTATAGTGCATATTATATGCATATTTAACCCTTTTTTAGTGCATATTTGCATGCATATTTTGCCAATTTGTTAATGCATATAATCCGATGTCTAGTCATGACTAATGTAAACTTATGCTGGAATCTAATGGCTTCCTCCGGAATCACCCTGTATATACTGTAACATTAGTAATAATACCTTCGCGAAATTTTTGGCAACTACATAGCTGTACACGTCTTCTTGCGATGGTTGAAAAAATTTTGAATAATGCGGAATGTTGCCACTTTTTATCTTCAGAATTGTCGGGAAAATGAAAACTGAATTGGAGTGAAAAAAGGGAGAATAACTAACATTGCGCATTCTCACAAAAAAATTAAACACATCCGAAAAAAATTTCAACGGCGCCCCGTTTTCTCCTATTAACGTCAAAATTCCTTCGAATTCTAAAATTTCTCGCGGCTATTGGCAACGTTTAAGCATGCAGACTATGAGAAAGTACCTGACCTTGTGATATTAACGAGGTTTGATGAATCTCGAATATGGCTGTGTTGCCGAAATGGCCGAAGCCGTAGCTTAGGGCACATGGTAATGATTGCTCCTAATTTAATTTCCAATTGGGGGCAATGCTTTTTGATTTTGTCATGCATGCGTTTTCTGATATTTTTTGTCGAAATGATACCTTTCAGTGAAATCATCATAAAAAATCAATGGATGAATTTAGTCAGTAGACTTCAGTGCTTATTGCATGTTCAAACATTGAGACTATCGCTTCCATATCATTATACGCATATTCATCCTTTCCAATAATTTCAACATGGATTAAAGGACTTGCGACTGTATAGAAATCAGAGTTGAATCTCGCTATTCGCTCCAAGTCTGAGGAACTACATGGGAAGAAAAGCAGGTCATATCACAAACGTGAGCATTCAGCATTGCTCGCATTCTATTGTCGTTCTCGACTCTCGTTCCACTACTCTATGTTTCTGGCTCCGATTCCGAATTCTTTCGAAATGGAGCATAAGGCCTTAGTTCAGTCACGAATCAGAAAAGGAGCTGTGATTTGGTGCAGTAATTTCTCTGAAACTGTCACAATGATGTCACAACACATATCTAGTATTTACATTAAAGTGTACAGAAAACGTAACAGTTCCAGCCGAATGATATCGAAAATGGCCGATGTCGATGATTCCGGAACTGCGAAGAATTCGAGCACCGACCGCGCAGCGCAGCGCCGTGCAACCGACCAAATGGACGAACCTAGTTTATCTTGGTTTAAACTTTCAGCACAGCGCTTCCACTGTAGACCGTGCAGCGCCGCTCTTCGTCACCGGCCTAATGTACTGCCAGCTGTACACTACACGGTCCCTGTCTGCCGGACCCTGGGTATTTGGTAGTGCAATAGGCATTTTACATAAAGGCCTATTACACTATCCAATCTCTAGGGCCCGGTATGCCGAGTGCCCGGTTTGCCGGGTAGGGTGTCGCTTATTACACTACCCTAGATACCGGTCTGACTTCTGTCATCTGAACGTCAACGTGACGACATTTACGAATATCCAGTCGTTATGTCCCCGAAATGATCGAAAAGACAAAAGTTGCATTAGTGGTGAGTTTGGCGGTCAGCACCTCGAAATCCACCAAACGGAAGGAGAGGGGAATATGGGTGGGAAAAATATTTGCTCCTCAGAGAAAAACTCTCAAATATACAAATACTTCGTTGTTTAGACCAAACAGATTCACGGAACTACTTGAGACTAGAAACAGACTAATTTGGAGAGCTACTTAACTTAGTAGCTTCGTTAATAAAAAAGATGAAACCATTTTAAGAGAAAGCTTAAATCCACAACAAAGACAGTTTGTCACATTGGGATTTCCAGCCACTGGAGACCCTTATCAAGATTCGAGATTTAGTTCTTTGATATCTCAACCTCTCTTATCAAATATTATAACCTTCACTGTTGTCGTTTCATCGAAAATTTTATATATTTTCTTGGATTTCTAAGAGCACCTTATAGCCATCATTCCTCAAGTCTTTATTGACATAGTCTTTGTGGTCTTTCTTCCACAGATACTGCATTTCCCTGTATATTTCTACTATATTAAGTAAGATTGCTTTTTCTCTTGCGTACGACATCTCACAGAATAACGCATTCAGGCTTATGACACGTTTATTTGTATTGTACGCTCTCTGCGTTGCTATGCGACTGAGCTCCCTAACTCCCTAGCGCTTATTACACTGCAGGTATGCCGGGTCCGGCAGATTGGGTCTACTCAATCGCCCTAGATCAGAAACCTAGCTGCCGATTGCTTATTACACTACCCGGTCCCTGCCTGCCGGGCCCTGGAGATTGGATAGTGTAATAGGCCTTTAAATGATAACTGTGACGTTCTAACGTTCCTATTGAATGAACAAAAAAAACTTTTTTTATGCAAACTTGAAAGTTGATGTCGTCATTATAGCATGCTGCCAATGTGATCATTCTCTCGAAAAAGAATGCAGTTCGCAAAGTTGTTCCATCCGGATATAATGCATTTAATGGCACTTAGTATATACACGGTGATTCCGGAGGACACCGTCAGATTTTAGGTCAAGTTCACACTAGTCAATACAGTTTCAAAACAATGTTTGGTTTATGATTGGGGATTCATCTTGAGACCATTCAGGGTGATTTATCTGATTCGGCCGATTTTACTTTGGACTTTGGAGTGGGTCACCCGATTTTGAAGAAATTCAAAAGTTCTTGAAATTTTTTCAACATACGCGGCTGTTATTGTGATAAAATCCGATTGGTTGTGCAGGTTGAAAAAACACCCTGTAGATTACGTTTCCAAGAGTTCGCTATCCGTTTCAGATTCTACCATCAAGAGTCATTATTCGAGTGTATCTAATTTTGCAAGCACAACTCTAGTTTTCCGAAAACAAATTTTCCCTTCCACCGATTCTACATTTTTCGAAATCTTTGGTATGGGTCATTCAATTTCGATGAAATTCTCAGTGTGGTGCAAAATGAATGAGTACATTCAATAGTTTTTCCAGAATGCAGGTATGTTATTGTGATAATTTGAAATTAGTTGATCAGGTTAAAAAAACACTCTGTAAATTGCGTTTCCGAAACTATTTCATCCGTTTCAGATTCTGTAATAACAAGTCATTTTCAATTTTATTTTTTGGACACACCTTGGATTTTCCGAGCAAATATTTGCGAAGAAGAACATTATCGAAATTTCAGTGAGAATACTGCACTAGGTATTGAAGAACTAAAGCAGTATATTCCAAGGATTCAAAGCGGCTCCTAATCTCTGAAATATTCTTTTCGAATTCGTAATTTATATTTGATTGCTTATATTCTGTATAAAATCATGAAATTTAGACAATGACTCCATATGCGTAATTGAGTACATTGTTGAATGAAATCACCTAACTAACGCTGTTTCATAGAAATAATCCTATTACGGAAAATTTAATATGAAATTTAAATTCCTGAAGAATATTTTTCGAACTGATGAACAGCTTTGCATCCTTGGACGATACAGCATCACTACCCAGTGCAGAATATTCTCACTGCTTTTGTGCGAAATTTCGATATTGTTCTTCTTGAATGTTTTTTCTCGGAAAACCCGAAGTGTGCCAAAAAATTGGAAACACCTGAATAATGGTTCACTATTGAAGTATCTCAAACGGATGGAGAAGATTCGAAAAAGCAATGTAAACTGGGGGTTTTTTCAACCTGCATAATTAATTTCAAATTATCACAATAATATACCTGCATTTTGCGAAAATGTTGAAACTATTGAATGTACTCATCCATTTTGCACCACACTGAAAATTGCATCAAAATTAAATGATCCATGCCAAAATTTTCAAAAAAGTAGGATAGCTTGGAGTGAAATTTCGAAATTTTCCTTTTTGGAACATTTTTTTCTGAAAACTGTTGTTGAGTTGAGTTGTGCCAAGAAATTAAATACACCTGAATTATGACGCATAATTGAAGAATCTGAAAAGGATAGCGAAGTTTTGGAAACGCAATATACAGGGTGTGTACTCAGCCTCCAAAACCAATCTGGAATCACCACAATAACAACCGCATATTTTGGAAAAATTTTAAGAATTTTTAAATTTGCTCATTTATTTTATCCTATGATAAGAAGTTCATCAGAATCGGATTAGCCACACCAAAGTTATGAATAAAAGTAAAATCGGTCGAATCAGACGAAGTTACCCTGTATAGTGCCAAGAGAGGCCCCAACCATAATCCGAATATTGTCTCGACTAGTGTGAACTTACCCTAAAATATGACGGTATCCTCCGGGATCACCCTGTATAGTCTAAGATCCCGCTGCTGAGTTAGTGCGCTCATCGAGGATTTGCTTGAAACCAATCTTCTAAAAACATTTTTCAATAGGAAAATATATATCTACTGGGTGACTCATCAAAATGTGCCCGCATCATTTTTAACAGGCAGCCACTCTTATTTTCGGCTAGATTTACTCAGGCAACCCTACCTCATCGCACACAGAAAAATTAGCTGCAATTTTATATACAGGTTGAAATAATAGATCTACGGTATGAACGTAAAAAGTAACGAAATCATATCTGTTCATTCCAGGCTGCCAAGAGGTGCGGCCAATTTCGCAACGGCAGTCTTCACATATATTGCTGTGGGGTGGATGATATCTTATTTGAAAAAACAATTGAATGCGATTTCTTCCAAAAAAACACTTAATATTTTTTTATTTAAAAATACTTGCGGCCACATTTTGATAGGCAACCATGTAGATATATATTCCCCTATTGGCGTCTGAATTTAGGATTGCAGCGCCACGGTGGTCAGTTTTAGAACCTTAGATACAGGCATAGATTTTGTTCTGTTTGTTAGTGTTTGGTTTGATAATTTTTGATTTCACGATTTATTCAAAGACTTTTTAGACTTTTATAGTTGACGACAGTATTACTGGGAGTACAAATTCCATTCTTATAAAGTAGGTATGTATCATTCTTCAATCTCATTGAGTGTAGCCACTCGAAAATTACGAGGATATCTCCAAGGTTAGACAGTTTTTTAATATTATTTATTTTCAGATCCAAATATGGCAAGATTGACATTGGTGGATTTCTTAGGCTGTCTTGAAAGTTGAAAAACAGATAGTATTGTAAAACATACTTCTTGGAATAATAGACAAATACTCATAACTTTACTATTTTTAGAGCGAAGAACTAAATACTCAATATATTGTGAATAAAATGAATACATTCGCATAAAACTCATGCTACTAGTACCGTGAGCCTTATTCATCATGGATTAACAAATAAATTTTCCAACTCTCATATGATTGGTCTTGAAAAAGCTGTAATAAATAAGCATTGTACAATTTTGCTTTCATCGGCAGAAGCACTTTGAGCGAACAGTATTCATCACCAGATATTTCCTTGTTGAAACTCTTTTTTTTCAATAGTCATTTCTATCACTAAAACATTTACGTTGATCACTTCAACAGACAGATTTCTGTAAGGCATAGCATTCCTCCTAAGTAAATTTCTCTGCTTGGATTAGTGGCCTGGAAAAAATTGTCTTCGTGAATGTGATCTAATATTTCATGAGCAATTCGTGCTTACCTCTATAAAAATGAACATCATCGGTAAAATGCAGGTAACAGACTATCATAAATCTTGTTTGTTGGTTTTTATTGATTCTTAAACACTTTCAGGCCCGACTTGTTAGAGGAAGTTTCTTTCATCCTAACTCGAAATTTTTCACCGGGCTGTGGAAATCTATGGGAAGGGACATTTGACTTTGCTTTTCTCAGTAGAAGCACTTTTAAAATCCCACAAACGCCAAGATAAATGCATAAACTTTCTCAATTTCTCGACATTTCTTTTAACTTGTCAATGATAATGTCTGTACCTCGGGTTACTCGGACAGCCACCAGAGGGAGTAGCGCTTATCTTCATCCGCCAATTAACAAATGCTTGTGAAAAATTGGTTTCCAGCAAATACTTGATGAGAGCACTAATTCTGCAGCCGGATATCGTACTAATACGGGCGCGTTTTCTGAAAAACCATAGTGATGTTGTGGAAGAGTATGTGATGCACCAAGTAGTTTTTTATAATTGTTTGAAGAGACGTCGATGTCATGGAGGAGATATAACATGGTGTGTTCTTGCGCATCTAGATACCCGTCTTTGTCGCTCGCTATGACGTCAGTCTGGTGAAATAGTTCAATCGTTTGAACGTTCACTATGGATTTTCGATGTAATCAACAATTTTGCTGGTTCTGATTTATTTGAATATCTTCAGTGTTATACATATGAGATCCAATTAAATTAATTCTTTTGAACTACTTGGGCGGAAAATGACTAATATTGGCTAAAGAAGAGGAAAGTGACTTGATTTGAATCGCTAGTATAGAAACCCAGAATGAATTTTTACCAGTGTTTTTCATTTCTAAAAAAATAAGTTAGAAAAAGAAGTGTTTACTGAACCCCAGAAATTCTCTTCTCTGGGAAAAAATGTCATTCATTTCAGAGTTTGTGAAAATGTTTCTTAACTCTATTCTTAACAAGCTGATAGGAGGATCCCCTCTTTTATTCATTTATTTTCATGACAGGATTGAAATATTTGAATATTTTCTATTGAAAATAATAAAAATATTGTTCTGTAAAATTTGATATATATGAGTTTTCCAACAAAGTTTCAGCTAAAGTTGAAGCAGAAGCATCAATAAGTAAAATTGTAAATTTGTGAAAAAAAATTTAGAAAAGTTTTATAGAAATCGTTGAAGTTTTTTTATTGATCTGTTTTCAGAAACTATGATGCAATACTCAATTATTCATGTACAAATGCTATTTCATGATATTATACCCCAAAAAAGATATAAGTATTAGGAGGGGATGTTGAAATAAAAATCGGTCAGTGTTTTTGCAATAAGTGGTATTTAACATTTTGATTTTTGACTTATTTTTACAATTTTGAAAACTTATCTTTCATTAAGGTTTCGCAATCTAATGTACGTTCTAGTACATACACAGTAAAATATCATCAGGGATGCTAATATTCAAGCTTATAAATTCAGTATTAGGCTCAACTACATTAATCAGGTTTTTCAAAATAGATTTTTGTTTGTTCATGAAATTCCCATAAAAATGGGTCCACAACACAGGCAGGCAGAGCACTTGAATGACTTCAAGTTAAAAATAATCCATTAAAATATACAATAAACAGCTACACGTGTTCTGGCCTAGCCTTAAATGCGAATTTACCACCACAATATCTGTAGAATGCTCGAAAACTTCGAAATTGAAAGGGTATATCTGATGAACAGGTATACAAGAGTTCGGAATTATTTCTCCGAGTGACAACATGCGCCAACAGGACAAAAATAAGCCCAAGCTGTGAGCACACCCTGTTATTTATATTGTCACCCTGATGACAAATAATCTAGTCTAGCGTCGATCTCTCATTCACCATTTACATTTTGTGTACACACTACTCCACCTCAACATTAGTTTTGTCAATTAAAAAATTTCAAAAAGCACTGCCGTGAAGGCAGCAACTTTTGCGCGCATGTTCAATGTAGATGACCACTTCAGCAACGAATTTGAACATGCACGCAAAAGCTGCTGCCTTCACGGCAGTGCTTTATGAAATTTTTACTGATAAATTACTGGATTTCAATTCGATCAAATCTGTATTTTTGGAAATATTGGAAAAATAAAATTTTGAATAGGTATATAAATAATAATAATAATAATAATAATAATAATAATAATAGTTTATTCGCTACAATATAATACACTACAATGAGATATATATTCTCTATAATAGCAAATAAACCCAGACCACCCCAAGGAAGCAAATCCGCGCGGGGTAATTGGCCAGTGTTTATTTATACCTTAATATTAGATGTGTAAATCATTACCTCACAAAATAAAACACACACTTCCAAACCACCAAAACCGTCCACACAAAATAACCCCAATGTACAAAGAAAAAAAAAAGAAATGCAATACTGTATAAACTTTTCCATATTTTAACCAATATCACTAATCCCCCATCTCCACCAGCCCATCAATTTCCTGCTTCGTCCGACCTGCAATCCATTCTCTTGTTTTCGACTTCCACATTTTGAACGAGTTTATGGACTTTAATTCACCCGGCAGCATGTTGAATATTCTAGCGCTTAGATATCGAAAGCTTCTCTGTCCAACACTTTTGTGGGCCCTTGAAACGTACACTGATCCTTGTCTATATCTGGTGTTGTACCTGTGTTCTATATTCTGGATGTTTCTGTCTCTGAACGTCTGGACCATCATAGCATGACAGTACAATTGTCTCACTCTAAAAAATCCACTCTCTTCAAACAATCGATCAGATGGATATCTCATTTTTCGGTTGAAAATGATCTTCATTATCCATTTCTGTGTTACTTCAATCTGTCGTAAGTAATTGTTTCTCACTGCTCCCCAAGCAACTATTCCGTAAGTTAGCTGACTCTGAACCAGTGCAAAATATAATATTTTCAACTGGCTACTATTACAAAATCTCTGACAAATAGTAAACTTAGGTATCAGGCTTCTGATTCTCCCAGATAAAACCTTCGCATGAACACCCCAATTGAGATGGCAGTCAATGTATACACCCAGGTATTTTATTTCCGTTTTAGATTTAATTTCTATTGTCACATTAGTAGCTGCTATATTTAATGTCTCGAACCTAGGCATATTACTGGAGTAGCTTGTATACGCCATGAAGTGAGTTTTGGCCCTGTTCACGGTAAGTAGTTTATTATTAAAGAAGTCTATTATCATGCCGAAATCATTTTCCACTTTCCTTTTCAGTGAACTCCACGAAGTATCCTCGTAAAAAATTGCCGTATCATCGGCAAAGCTGATTATATCACCGCATGTAGGTAAGTTGAAAATATCGTTAATGTATATTGAAAACAATAATGGTCCCAAGACTGTCCCCTGTGGCACACCACACTTTACCTGCCTTGGCATACTCAATCTTTCGTCAACTCGAACATATTGGATTCTTTCATTCAGATAGCTCTCCAACAAATTTTTACAGTTTCCCCTTATGCCGACTCTCTCTAGGGATTCCAATAGCTCAGGATGACTGACCGTGTCAAAGGCTTTTGCCAAGTCAACGAATACGCAGGTTGCTGGCTTTTTTTCATCTATTGCGTTATATATTTTAGCTGTTAAGTAAGCAACAGCATCCTGTGCTGATCTAGCCTTTCTGAAGCCGTATTGCTTATCTGATAAGATATTATAACGATCTAGATATGAGGTTAGTCTGTCCTTAATTACCTTTTCAAAGATTTTCAAAAGCACCGTCCTTAAGGAGATAGGCCTATAGTTGCCTGGATCTAAACTATCTCCTGACTTGAAGACTGGTTTTATCACCGCCTCTTTCAATGATTTTGGGAAGTAACCTATTTGTAAGCAATTATTGATAATAAAACATAGAGGGGCGACTATGAACTCAGCAGTTTCCTTCAATATTTCAGATGTTAAACCGTCAATTCCAGGAGCTTTATTATTCTTCAAGGAGCCTATAATAGTTTTCAATTCAGATTCAGAAGTCGGAACCATTAGCAGTGAATTGGCAACTCGACGGAATCCATGCTCTAATGGCTTCTTTTTAATCTTTTTTGCTAAATTATTGCCCGCATCTGAGAAGAAATCTGACAAGACTTCCGCCACTGCACCTGGTTCTGATATTACATGCCCAACTGGATTTCTTATACCTTGGACTTTAACGTCTTTTTTATACTTGTGTCCCAGCTCCCTCATAGTTTTCCATAGCAATATTGGGCTATTTGGATGTTTATTTATCTTATCACGGAAATAATCGTTTTTAGCCTTCTCCTTCAAATAATTCAACTTCTTGTTATACTCACTGAATTCTCTTTTGAGTATCAGGTTGCTTGGTTCTCTCTTCATTTTCTTGTACAGTATATTCTTCACCAGTGTCGACTTTATCAATCCGTCCGTTATCCAATATTTTCTCTTAATCTCATTCCTTTTAAGTTTAAACGCACTAGTAGAGTCACTTACATATTTTTGCAGCCTCGCTTTAAACGAGTCAATCGCATCGTCCATATCCGTAGCTTCGTAGACATTATTCCACAGTTCTTTACATAGATGCCTTTTAAGTTGGTTGAAATCAATTTTTCTTATGTGTTTGACCGCTTTGTTCTTAATTTGTTTACTTTCAGGGAAAACTGTCTGCAGAAATACAGGAGAGTGATCTGTTATTTGATCTTCTACAATTGCTGAGAAAAATGTTTCCATCTCTAGATCGCTCTTCATCATTATGTGGTCCAGGCAAGCAGTCTCTCTAGTTGGCTTGTTGATACCAGGTAAGTAGCCATGTTCGCTCAAAATATTTAAATAATCAATTGCAAAATAAGTATCTTCTAGAATATTAATATTGATATCCCCTACAAGGAGATTTACCGTACACTCTTGTTTGTAGGTTTGCAGAAAATTGTTCAGGTCATCATTAAACTTCAGTGGACAGCGTGATGGAGATCTATAAATGGCTGTTATACCGATGTTCACATTATTTAATTTTAAAATGAGACTAATTGAATGAATTTCGCCGATCTTTATAATATTGGAAGTGCTAGCAATACAATCTTTTACATATATAATTGTGCCATCATTTTTATTCACATCCCCTGAATTATATATCAGGTTATAGCCAGGAATCTGGTATAAATCAGCATCTGGAATCCTAAAAGTCTCCGTCAGAACAATACAATCAAGCCTTTGTTGGTACTCCCCTAAAAATATTCTCAATTCATCGAAGTTCCTAGCTATACTTCTAATATTGGTGTGTAGTAGACTGAAAGACTTTTTACTGCAGGACTCTAAAACATTCTTGAGTTGTCTTCCATCAATAATCTCAGTCTGGAACTCTTCCGCCCTGAAATCTCTAATGTATTGATCCACTTTACAGGACTCAAGATTGAGCGAAACAACGGAGACAAGGTAGAATTCACAGAGATCGAGGAAGTACACGAAGCAAAATAAAAAAAAAAAAAAAACTACTATGCTATTCAATCACCAAATTTAAGATTAAATTTAAACCACAAAGCTATATTCGGACAAAACAACAAAAACCAACAGAACCGAAAGCGTAACCTGCAATCTACGGTTGACGGTTCGACCTTAAACGTGTTTTAGGTGGACGTTGTGTCAGTTGTTCGACAGGTCTCAAAGTCTTTCTTACTGCTCCAGTTGAATGTGGTGTTGTTGTTACCTCCAGGGCGATCTTGGGAGGTTCCAAATACTCTTTCTGTGCAAGGTATAACGGCTCTTGAGTGGGGGTGGCCGGTGCACTATTAGATCTTCTGGGCTCACTTTGTTGATTTATTTTCAACTGTAACAGCTGACTTATGGATAATTCGATATCATCCACCATCAGTTTATTTCTTCTTATGTAACACTTTTTCCCCTCTTGACGCGCGTGGAGCAAATGTCTTCTTAATATACGCTGTTCATCCTGTTGGATTCGAGTGAGATCATGTGCAATATATATATATACCAGTTCCCTTGAGATTTCTCACGTTTTGAAATGTTTCCTTCTTAGTGAGATAAGAAACAAACTCGGCTTTCATCTACGGAATCATTGGGCGGATTTTACCCATTCACGAATTCGACGAATTGGAGTTATTGTGTTTACGGTCAGCCTAACGGCTGACTGCGTAAACACAATAACTTCCGAAAGAAACAACTTAGGAACTCGATATTTGTAGAGAAGGTTTGGACCTAAATTATGAAGGCCGAATTCGTGAATGGGTAAAATCCACCCAATGATTCCGTAGATATACCCAATCAAAATTTTATTTCTTCAATATTTCCAAAAATACAAATCAGATCGAATTGAAATCCAGTACTTCATCGAAAAATAACAGTTCCAAGTTTCATACAGAATTTGATGAGGATGATATGATAAGAAAAATCATAGAAATTTTTTTTTCAAATTGTTCTGATGACACGATTATCACGAAGTTTCGCATGAAGTTGTCTTTCAGCATCTCAAAACTACCTGTAAAGTTTTATCAGGACTGAATCAGTATTTCTCGAGTTATACCGAAAAAATAAACGATATCGAAAAGAAAACCTCGAAATTTGACATATTTTTTCCCGATATCTCCGAAACTTATGATCGTATCGAACTGAAATTTGGTACACTGCTGCGAAATATGAAGCTCAAAGTGTGAGTGGACTTTTTTTTAATGAATGGTTTCCGAAAAAAAAAATTTTTTGGAAAAGAATTCCGAAAAAATTTTTTTTTTTGATTTACTGACAATATGATCCTGACGAAATTTGGCTCAAAGTTGCGCGTCGTTATACTCCACCCAACTGCCAAGTTTGGATCCAATCTCTCAAGTAGTTTTTGAAATAAAAAATAAATAACTTCAAAACTTCAACTGCCTATAACTCCGAAACTATTCGAACGATTCGGCCCATTAACGAACTCAACCGCGGCATTCTGATGCGCAACCTATCCTGAAAGTTTCAAGTTGCTAGCTTGCTTCTGTCGACAGTTAGCGTGTTCGACACCGGATTCGTCATCAGTGAGTCCAACCTAGTCGATTTAGACCATTTTCGGCTCAATCATCCAAAATAACAGACATCTGGACAAAACGATAGCACGCTGTTCCCCTAGAACATGCGCGCAAAAATGCTCTCCAAAACACATGGAAAACTGCGTTCAAACTTCGACAGAGCTATGAATGAACCTCAAATCGTTCCAATCTGTCAATTCAACAGTGACATCAAATGTCAAACTCGAACGAAGCATATCGAACGGATATCGCCTGGTTCCCCGTGAAGCAACGTTTCTTGATTAATTACGCTACGGCTTGCCCCTCGAGATTCACGGGGTCACCGACTAGTAAAAGCCATAAATAACCAATTCATTAAACATTTAATAGGAATGTCGCTTTCCCGACGAATCAATGTTATGACTTATAGGGACGTTACAACGATTGACCTTATTGGTTGTGATGTTAGAAACGCTGGAATCAATAACGACTGTCAAAACTGAACAATGAAGACTGAGAGACTCAACCTGCCCCCCTGATGCCCCCCAAAGGGGAACAAAACTGATTCTGTCCTCCCTGCGGAGCGCGTGGGCAACGTATCTTCGGCAACACTCTCATTAATTCGACCACTTGTCCGTACAATTAAAATATATAATCGTATTTGGTCAATTTATACTTCGGTTTATATCATTGATCGACCATAAACGGCAATCGTACATCATTTATCTTGCGCATTGTAAACAGCCTCGCCAATGTGGACCGGCTGCCCCCGACAAGTTTTGTACGGGACAATCCTGATGAATTGGATAAGAAAATTTCGAGAGAAGTACTGTCATGATTTCCTGATGCTTTAGGTACCAAATTGTCATTCTTGAATGAAAAATTCAATAAACGAGATAGGAGAAAACGGATGTCGAATGGAAAGACTATTGGCGTCTGAATTTAATATGGCAGCGCCACGGTGGCCAGTTTAAGAACCTTAGGTAGAGGGATAGGAGCTAGATTTTCAAATGTTTGCTTGCATATTTGGTTGATTAAAATTCGATTGTACAATTTGCTCAAAGATTTTCTCAGTTAACAGAAGTGATTCTGTGTATACATATTTCATTTTTATGAAAAAGTTATGTATCATCTATTCTAATTCAGAGTAGTAGTGCTACAATAATAGGTCTCTTGCATGAATTTTCTTTATCATTGGAATCAAATATTCTATCCATAAGACCACTGAAAAACTTTATCCGCCATCAAAAATTTAAATGTTTAACGAGAAAATGCCATTTTAAATTTGGCTCCGCATGTCGGTTGTTTAAACGGACGAAGCTTCGCGGTTTCCGTGACGTATGGGGATATATCGACTCTCTCCCTCTTCTCGTATACTTTTCTGTCTAGCAAGCCAATAGACAGCGTCGAGCTGTATCGATCGGGGCATCGTGGAATAACGAGTGACGTAGGAGGCGAACTACCGCGTTTCACCCACTTTGGTTTTGCGTCCCGATTTGACGATTTTTAATACCGAATTATTCGAAATTCGCGAATTGTTGGAGTGTGAGATATCATAAATTATGATTTTGTATCGATATAGAATGAGAAAAACATGCAAATATGATAATTCGTGTTACATGCAAGAGACCTATTTTAAGAAGTATTTTGGTATCAACTCATTTCAACTCTAAATGGCAAGATTTATTTCAAATTATTTTGAGTATCCTGAAAGCACAGAAGCTAGAAGTGTTCAGGAAGATGCATGTGATATTATGTTGCATGTTATTTGCAAAAATAATAAACTTAATCCATTTTTACCTACCCAACTTGATTATTCATCATATGCCCCCTCAGATCTACTGCTCAAAAGTTGAAAAACAGTTAGTATTGTAGAACATACTTTTTGGAATAATAGACAAATACTCATAACTTTACTATTTATATGAGGAAGGACTGAATGTACACATTATACTCGTATTATGAAAAAAATGGATATATTCACATGAAACTAATGCTACTTGCACCGTAAGCCTTATGTTCGTTATGGATTGACAAATAAATTCTTCTAACACCCATATGGTTGATCTTAAAAAGCTGTAATGAATAGGCCTTGTACAGCCTTGATTTTATCGGCAGAAGCACTTTGAGCGAAGAGTATTCATCACCAGATATTTCCTTGTTGAGACTTTTATTTCAATCGGTCAGTTCTATCACTGAAACATTTAGGTTATTCCTTAATGATCAGTTCAACAGGCAGATTTCTGGAAGGCAATTACTCTAAAGTAGCTTCCTCTGCTTGTATTAGGGGCCTGGAAAACAATTGTCTTCATCAATGTGATCTAATATTTTATGAGAAATTCATGTTTACCTCTATAAAAATGATCATCATCGGTAAAATGCAGGTAACGAGGTAATCTTGTTTGTTGGCTTACCAATTTTGAGTTAGAAGTTGCGAAGGTTTTCTTCTCGGAAACTAATCATTAAATCCGGAAAAACTACTGCTCATACCTTAAACAACAAATTTTACAGCAGTGCATCAAATTTTTGGAGTTATCTGGAGAAAATATATAGAATTTCGTGGTTTTCTTCTCGATATGGCTGTTTTTCCAAAATAACTCCAAAAATACTGATTCAATCGAATTGAAACTTGCAGCCAAAATCTTCTCTACAAATATCGAGTTTCTTCCGGAAGTTATCGTTTTTACGGTCGGCTGTTAATAATATAATAACAACTTCCGAAAGGAACAACTTAGAAACTCGATATTTGTTGAGAAGGTTTGGACCTTAATTACGAAGGCCGAATTCGTGATTGGGTAAAATCCACCCAATGATTCAGTAGATATACCCATCCAAATTTTATTTTCTCAATATATCCAAAACAATTTGAAATTTTTTTTTATTGTTCTAATGACACGATCATCACGAAATTTTGCACAATGTTGTCCTTCAGCATCTTTGAACTACCTGCGCAGTTTCATCATGATTGAATAAGCATTTCTTGAGTTATACCGATACAACGATATCGAGGAAAAAACCACGAAATTCTACTTATTTTTTCCCAATATCTCCAAAACTGATAGTCTTATCGAATTGAATTTGGTGTACTGCTATGAAATATGAAGCTCAAGGTATAAATGAAATTGTTCTCGAATATGATCAATTGATCAAGAAAAAAACATTTTTTCGAAATAAATTTTGAAAAATTTTTTTTTTAAATTGAGTGATCATACGAATCCAACAGAGTTTCGCTCAAAGTTGCGCGTCGTTATGCTTCAACTAACTGCTGAGCTTCAATAAAATCCAGTAGTTTCTGAAATATGAGGGAAATAATCTCAAAATTTAAAATGGCTATAACTTCGAAACCATTCGGCCGATTTGGCCCATTAAGAAAATTACCTGCGGCATTCCGATGCGCGAACTACCCTACAAGTCGCTAGCTTGCTCCGTTCGACAGTTATCGTGTCCTCGGTCGGCCGGACAGAATCGGTTTTGAAACCGGATTCGTCATCAGTGAGTCCAACCTAGTCGATTGAGACCATTTTCGGCTCAAAATTCGAAAATTACAGACATTTGGACAAAACGATAGCACGCTGTTTCCCTAGAACATGCGCTCAAAAAATATTTCTGTGAGAAATAATGCATTGATAATTCTGAAATATGCCAATGGTTCATCAGCCTACTATTAATTCAAACATGAAAATATATTCCTTTAGAGTAACCTTTCTTAATGAGAACGAATCGGATCAAGGATCATAGAAAAAAGTTCAGAATAAGGATAGATTTTATACTTCAGAGTTGGTCATATAGGACTTGTAGAACACCCTGTACGATATCGATGAAATAATTGATCAGTTCAAAAATCAGCTATGGGCTTACCTTAACCATTCAACTAGAAGAGAAAGTGAAGATTGGCTGAAAATCCCTATACCTAAATTGGTCAATATATATGTATTCTCCGGATGAAATTCTAAAAGGTTATTATATATCAAAATATTTGTATTTTCACACCTTTTGTCAGCGGAGTATCACAAACCAATTTGATTAGTCGAATCAAGACATGGAGACATTTGGGTATGAAAATATGACCCAAAAGAAACAACTTAGACCATCAATGGTAGAGTAGGTTTGGGCCTTAGTTAGTACTGTACAAATTCGTGAATGGGAAAAATCTACGAAATATGAATTTACCCATACAAATTTTATTGTTCCAATTACAAACAAAAAGATGGCCAAATTTTTCCATCAGGAAGTGAAGGTGCGTCGGGGTCAATACGTGAAAAAATGACCGCTGCTGACTTCACCACGTCAATGAATTTCAAGGTTTTTGATCACATTCTATCGAAAATTTCCCAAAGTTAATAGTTATTTATTATACAAGGGGCAAAAGTATTAGATTTTAGCTCGAGGTTATGTTGTCTCTCTCCGCTTCGCGTCGGGAGACAATAAACCGAGAGCTAAAATCTAATATTTTCCCGTGTATAATACACTATTCTTTCTGTGACAGGAAAAACGACAATTTAATAGTGAAAGAACATATTATTACAACACAAGAAAATCCGTCTGTTGTACTGAATAGTTCAAGGAACATGTCATTCACGCAATGCACATTTAATAATTGTACTTTTGATATGAAGGAAATGTAACTTATGTCCAATAAAATATTCTAAAATCAAATATCTTCCTTTATCTATATGTATATATATATATATATATTATATATATATCCGGGAAAAAAGTACTCACTTTTTCCCCGGGGAAAAAAGTAATTTCGTGAAAAGTTATATTTTGTTACCTGTCAACAGAGATAAAATGTCAAATTTATTTCCCGTCACAGAAAAAATGATTTTTTCAAATGACCTATGTTTCTATAGGCAATAATAACAATGATGAAAGCTGTACCTCTGAGTGAGAATACATATACTAACTGACAAAAAAACTGTAACACCCAGAAGGAGCTGTTTAAATTCTAATTGTTTTTGGTAAAACATAGATAGTATTGCAAGGAGTAAATGATTCAAATTTGGAGAAAAAATCGTGAAGGTTTTTTCATGTAAACACTTTTTGTTACTTAAATATTGTAGTCGTTTAAATTTTACAACAAACCAGCTGTTGAGATCCAAAGACGATGTTTACTTGTTGTCAAACTGCCTAGAGCAGTGAATTTGAAAGAGGTAGAATTATTGGTCTACGGGAGGCGGTGTTGTCATTTCGAGAAATCGCTAACCGTACGAACAGAAATCCAACTACTATTATGAGATGTTGTCAAGCATGGTTTGATAATGACCAATTTGCGACAACTCGATCTTTAGCTGATGAGTGATTAGGAGCGCAAGGCCATCTTTTAACTGTCCGAACGGTTTACCATCGTATAAGGTCTTTTGAGCTGCAGCATTGTCAACCCCATTTTGTGTTACCTCTTACGGCTGAGCATCGCCGGCAACGATTTCAGTGGTGCAGAGAGCGACAACATTGGAATGTGGAATGGCATCAGGTCGTCTTTTCTGATGAATTTTGATTCTCCTTGGGTGCAGATGATGGCCGAAGAAGGGTTAGTTTAAGTCGGGGAGAAAGACGTGACACTCATTTTGATGTTGAGCATCATGTACACCGGACAGAAGGCGTTATGGTACCTATGGGGTGCTATTGCACATTGCACAGCGCTGCGTTACCTTCAAGAAATAGTGGAGCCATATGTTCTCCCTTAACCTAACCGGCTGGAGAATCCAATATTTCAGCAAAATAATGCTCGACCTAATGTGGCCAGAGTTAGTTTAAACTTTTTTGAAGCGACCCATGTGAATATTTTGCCATGGCCGCCAAGATCCTCCGATCTTTCGCCTATAGAGCATGTTTGGGACATCATGGGTAGAAGGCTTGGAAATTTACCCCAGCCCCCACGGACCTAGGCGGCTCTGAGTCATGAAGTAAAGGTAGTTAGGGATAGTATACCTCAAGAAGAAATAGACCATCTTCTTACATCAATGTCAAGATGTGTTGGGGAGTGTATAGATAGCCGCGGTGGAAAAACACATCAACAAATTCAATGAAAACAAATTGTAAATCCCTCGTTTTTTTTTCTCCAAATTTTAATCATATACTCCTTGCTATACTATTTATGATTTACCATAAAAAATTTGAAATTTAAACAGCTCTTTCTGGGTGTTGTAGTTTCTTTGTCAGTTAGTATATGATTTTTAAGGAGCGCACATGAAAAAGATATTCGAAGGCGACGTACAGTGAGAATCAACCTTCAGTTAGAAATTATTCAAATGTAATTCCACAATGAGATTCATGATTTCTTATCTAAATTTCGGTATATAATTTTATAAATTATTTGATTAACGAAATCGGATACATATCCAACAGAAACATGTCTTATGGTAATACAGTACCATTACCTACCGAAATTTATGCCCAGACTATACGACGTCACGAAAACGAAAACATCTAGGTGGTTTAACAGTCCTCGAAACGTTTTTATGGCGTGCATTAAGTGAAAAATAAAGCGAAGATTAAGTATTTCGTGTTAAATATGACAAAGTCGTGTCAACACCCCATTTCTGGAGCGCTGCACCCCTCGGAACCAACCACCGCGAACAGTACGCCGTAAATTTTCGACATCCAACAATTTTGTGGAATTTACATAACGAAAATTGGGAGAGTTTTGTCGATTTAGAAACCGCGGGGTGTATACAGTTTTTATCGTGTGGTTGCGAGGGAAATAGACAGGGGTGGGTTTTTATTGTGTCGAGCAGATGGGTGAGTAAGGGGCCTATTTTTTTTTTTTGGTGATTTATTGAGTGTTTATTTTTATGGAGTGTCTTTGTTCTGTTCAGATGAAAGATAAAAAGATCAAGGATCTTGAAGAAAATTTTATTCATTTATTTATTTTCACTGCAACATGATTGAACATTAACACAGGATCATTCCCCCTTAGAAAATAATCCATCAGACTTTAACGAAATTACAAACATCGAGCCGAAACACTCAAACTTACTCATGGACATTTTAAACCGCCGGCATCGGAGTGAAAGGCACGTGAAATGATCTAAATTTACACAGATCTTGTTAATTAAAGCAGGAACTCTGATAATAAATGAATTTTCTGTAGTTGAATTTCGATTATGCAATAACAGAAGAATGTGTGTGTTCCTTGCTGGTATTTGGAATTTGAAAAACTATAATAATTCTGGTGAATACACCTCACCATTGACCAATTATTCGAAGGAGATAATTGATCGTGCATTTGTCTTATTGCTTCCAAAGCCAGTAGATTCAAATTGGAATGCATTAATTGACGATCTCATTTATATGAAGCTGAAAATATTTTTAAACAATATATGAATAATAATATAAAATTTTAGTTCAAAATTTTTTTCCAAAAAAATTATTTTTCAGTATCTGTTCTTCATGTTTGGAAAAAATATAGCGCATACTTTAAGCCTTATCTTTCGCAACAGTGTACCAAATTTCAATTCAATACGGTTATTATTTTCGGAGATATTGGGAAAAATTTGTGAAATTTTGTATTTTTTCTTGATATCGTTGGTTTTTCGAAACAACTCGAAAAAAGCTCATACAATCATAATGAAACTTGGTACTTAGTTCGAAAATGCTGATGGACAACTTCGTGCGAAATTCTGTGATGATCGTGTGAGAAGAACAATTTGAAAAAAAATAGAATTTTTCAATATTCAATATTCTGTGATCTTCTGATCATATTTTCCTCATTAAATTATGCCCTCGAACTGTCATTTTTCAATGAATTATGGAATTGAATTCGATTTGGTTTGTATTTTTGGAAATATTGGAAAAATAAAATTTTGGGTATACCTGCGGGATCACTGGGTTCACGGATTTGGCCTTCGTAATTAAGGTCCAAATCTACTCTACATATATCGAGTTTCTAAATTGTTTCTTTCGGAAGTTATTGTGTTTACGGTCGGCTTCGTTTCCGAGAGAAAGGACTTAGAAACTCGATGTTTATAGAATAGGTATGGCGCTTGATTACGAAGGTCTAATTCGTGGATGGGTTAAATCCACCTAATGATTCCGTAGATAATATCCATTCAAAATGTTATTTTTCGAATATTTCCAAAAATACCTATTAAATCGAATTCAAATCCAGTAATTTATCGAAAAAAAATTGGAAGAGCACTGCCGTGAATGCAAAAGCTTTTTGCTTCGTTTGTTTCCAATCAGACTGATCACCTGATGCTTCTGGGGTCTTGCGATAATACTATTTTATGTTTTCCTCTAGTTTATAATTGCTGCCCTGTGTTTCGTCATGCTTTTATTTTATTGTCGCATTCTATAACAATACTCTATTTTTTTCTGTTCAGTGTAAATATTTCCACACATATGTTTTGGTTTTAGTGAATCTCTTCGAATTTATTTGATGTTTATTTATGGACTAATTTGTGGATTCTTTGAAATTAATCAGAATTATTATACCCATATATTAGTGCGGTAATTGCTCGTTCAAGTTATAAAACGAACCATCGTTAAAGAAATCGAAGGTATTTCTTCATTTATCCATTCATTTTGATAGGTACTCTGACGATAACAACACTAAGGTGTTAAATTTTTCTGAGCAGTTCAATGATAAAATAATTAAAGATTTTTTCAACTTCTAATTTCATTTAACTCCACAAGAAAAGTTTTCACAAAAATATAGAATGCAAATTTAAACAACTACAAAATTTACAGAGTTTTCTATATTTAGACCGACAGGCTTCTAGTGGATGTTCTAGATCTAGACGAAAAATATTTCGTCACGTGTCTCTAAAACGGCGTGTTGGAATTCTACAGACTGGCTAATATAAAAAATACGCATCGAATGGTTTGACAGAATTCTTTTCCTGTCAACTCTTTCACCTTTTATTATTTTTTAATTAAATTCACAAACTCTGATATTTCTTCTTGAAAAAGGTGCTTTTGTGTGATATCGCCCAGCTGCACTCGCTTACAGAAAAGTGAGTTGGAAGGTGAAAGGGTTGTCACTGAACTACCATTCGCAATTCGATTTCACGAAAGTTCCTGAATAAGAATTTAAAGAATTCTAAAGAGAACCAATTGAAGGTAGAAGAAAATATTTGTTTCTATCGCATCAATAAACAGATCGCATAAATTTATAATTCCGAATTTTTAATTCGAAAAAATTCTCCTGGTCCATCCCTGCAAGCGATCTAAGAAAACACAACAGCAGTCACGAGTGCTCTCTGCATGGGGTATCCGCCGCCACTGCCCGCAGGGGGCAGCACTGTCCACCCCGCCATTTCCTGCCGATTTATGGATCTCCAGACTTGACTACCTTATTGTTTGACTAACTATAACCTCTGTCACGCTTATCTACAGATGTATCTACCTTTATCTTTTGTAAATTTACTGTTTAGGTCATTTAGCATTTATTATATTTTATATGTGACCGCCTTCCAAAGACAAGTTTATTTCGCCGTTGACTAATGATCAATTTCGGCCTTGTTCGTGATGTGTATCTTGGTTTTCGTGTTTTAATATAATTTTGAATATATTTTTGCGTTCTCATGAACATAAGGTGTGTGGAAAGGCAGAAGGTATCAGGTATCAAACTAGGAATTTTGGAAACCATTCAACTTTTTCTTGAATGAGTGTACAAAAATGTGTGAATGTATATCTACTTGTCGACAAATCAAATAGAACAATTGATAATATTCTTGTGAAAAACGAAATTACCTTCAAGAAGACAGAATTAGTCTTATCTTGAACATAGCCGCAAAACGTATAAAAATCAGATATAAAGATTTTTAGCCCTAGAATATCGGCTTCTTATTATTGCGCGCATGTTCTAGGGGAACAGCGTGCTATCGTTTTGTCCAAATGTCTGTAATTTTGGATGATTGAGCCGATAATGGTCTCAATCGACTAGGTTGGACTCACTGATGACGAATCCGGTGTCAAAATCGATTCTGTCCGGCCGGCCGGCCTTAGACACGCCAACTGTCGACAGATGCAAGCTAGCAACTTGAAACTTTCAGGATAGGTTGCGCATCAGAATGCCGCGGTTAAGTTCTTTAATGGGCCAAATCGGTCGAATGGTTTCGGAGTTATAGGCAGTTGAAGTTTTGAAGTTATTTATTTTTTATTTCAGAAACTACTTGTGAGATTGGATTCAAACTTGGCAGTTGGCTGGAGTATAACGAGGCGCAACTTTGAGCCAAATTTCGTCAGGATCAGATTGTCAGTGAATTAAAAAAAAAATTTTTTTCGAAATTTTTTTCCAAAAAATTTTTTTTTTGGAAACCATTTATCATATTCAAAAAAAAAATTCCTCACACTTTGAACTTCATATTTCACATCAGTGTACCAAATTTCAGTTCGATACGATCATAAGTTTCGGAGATATCGGGAAAAAATGTGTGAAATTTCTCGATATCGTTTATTTTTTCGGTATAACTCGAGAAATACTGATTCAGTCCTGATGAAATTTTACAGCTAGTTTTGAAATGCTGAAAGACAACTTCATGCGAAATTTCGTGATAATCGTGTCATTAGAACAATTTGAAAAAAAAAATTTCTATAATTTTTCTTATCATATCATCCTCATCAAATTCTGTATGAAACTTCGAACTGTTATTTTTCAATGAAGTACTGGATTTCAATTCGATCTGATCTGTATTTTTGGAAATATTGAAAAAATAAAATTTTGATTGGGTATATCTACGGAATCATTGGGTGGATTTTACCCATTCACGAATTCGGCCTTCGTAATTTAGGTCCAAACCTTCTCTACAAATATCGAGTTCCTAAGTTGTTTCTTTCGGAAGTTATTATGTTTCCGCAGTCGGCCGTTAGGCTGACCGTAAACACAATAACTTCCGGAAGAAACGACTTAGAAACTCGATATTTGTAGAGAAGGTTTGGGGCTTAATTACGAAGGTCGAATTCGTGAATGGGTAAAATCCGCCCAATGATTCCGTAGATATACCCATTCAAAATTTTATTTTTCCAATATTTCCAAAAATACAGATTTGATCGAATTGAAATCCAGTAATTTATCAGTAAAAATTTCAAAAAGCACTGCCGTGAAGGCAGCTGCTTTTGCGTGCATGTTCAAATTCGTTGCTGAAGCGGTCATC
This sequence comes from Myrrha octodecimguttata, assembly GCA_958510865.1. Taxonomy (NCBI): domain Eukaryota; kingdom Metazoa; phylum Arthropoda; class Insecta; order Coleoptera; family Coccinellidae; genus Myrrha; species Myrrha octodecimguttata. Next base: position 36,466,741 of record OY294056.1, read on the forward strand.
TACATTGAACATGCGCGCAAAAGTTGCTGCCTTCAGGCAGTGCTTTTTGAAATTTTTACTGATAAATTACTGGATTTCAATTCGATCAAATCTGTATTTTTGGAAATATTGGAAAAATAAAATTTTGAATGGGTATCTACGGAATCATTGCGCGGATTTTACCCATTCACGAATTCGACCTTCGTAATTAAGCCCCAAACCTTCTCTACAAATATTGAGTTTCTAAGTCGTTTCTTCCGGAAGTTATTGTGTTTACGGTCAGCCTAACGGCCGACTGCGTAAACATAATAACTTCCGAAAGAAACAACTTAGGAACTCGATATTTGTAGAGAAGGTTTGGACCTAAATTACGAAGGCTGAATTCGTAAATGGGTAAAATCCACCCAATGATTCCGTAGATATACCCAATCAAAATTTTATTTTTTCAATATTTCCAAAAATACAGATCAGATCGAATTGAAATCCAGTACTTCATTGAAAAATAACAGTTCGAAGTTTTTTTTTCATTCATTTCATTCTAGAAATAGCGTCAAAATGGAAAATTCCACCCTTAAATCACTGCCGTTATTAACCCCAAAATTTTCCTTGATCAATTAGTATGGTATAGCATTATTCAATTAGTATAATATAGAATATTATGTTTGGTAGGTTTTCACTAAACGCTTGAGCGTATATATTGAGAATTTACCAAATTTGCTCATTCTTAATCACTTTTCCTAATGCCGGGTCCAGATGAGTGTGATCCGAAGAGCGAATTCGATTAACAATTCTGCGAATAGTGTGGACGGCACTCGAACTCAGGCTCGAATGATACCTCCAAATGAATCGTTCGAATTGAAAACCGAATCCTGACGGGGCAGAAAGAGCCCTGCCTCAAACCATAAAGCTCCCTGTGATTTATTACATTCCCTGTTCGCATTGAGCCGGGTCCAGACAAGTGTATGCCGAAGAGCGAATGCAATAACATTTGATAAACGATTCTGCGAATAGTGTGGATGGCACTCGAACTCAGCCTCGAATGATACATCCAAATGAATCGTTCGAATTGAAAACCGAATCCTGACGGGGCAGGAAGAGCCCTGCCTCAAACCATAAAGCTCCCTGTGATTTATTACATTCCCTGTTCGCATTCAGCCGGGTCCAGACAAGTGTATGCCGAAGAGCGAATGCAATAACATTTGATAAACGATTCGGCGAATGGTGTGGACGGCACTTCAGCTCAGCCTCGAATAATACATTCAAATGCATCGTTCGAGTTGAAAACTGAATTCTGACGGAGCAGAAAGAGCGCTGCCTCGAACCTCCCTGTGATTCATTGTATTCGCTGTTTGAATTACACTTATGTGAACCCCGCTTAAGGGGTTTTCTTAGAGAAACCTAGAAAAGTCGGCAATAATAATAATAAGTATAACATCACTAAATAAGCATCCCTTAAATTCGATTTAATTGTCTATAGAAATAAGTTTCCTATAAAAGTTGTTGAGTTCTGGCTCAATTTCGATGGAATGTTATAAACTAGAAAATCACTGACGTGAAGTCAGCAGTCACTTATGGTGATATCCTTTGAACATGCGCGTAGAAGCTGCTGACATCACGGCAGTGCTACTCTTGGTTTTTTCAAGTTATTTCGGAAAAAACATCGATACCGAGGAAAAATCCACGAAATTTGACATATTTTTCACCCAATATCTCCGAAAATCATAATCGTATCAAACTGAAATTGGGTGCACTGCTGTGAAATAAAGAGCTCTTAGTGCAGAATTTTTCGAAAAAAAAATTATCGGAATTTCTGTCAGTAAATTTTGAAGAAATTTTTTCTCGGAAACTGTTCATTACATTTGGAAAGAATTTTTGTCGTACCTTGAGCATTGTACCAAATTTCAATTCGATGCGATCATAATTTTTGAAGATATTGTAAAGAAAGAAGTGGAATTTCGTGGTTTTTCAAGATATCGTTATTTTTTTCAAAATTACTCAAATTATACTATTTTGATCATGATGAAACTTGGGAGCTAGATTGGAAATGCTGATGGAGAACTTTGTGCAGAATCTCGTGATGATCGTGCCAGAACAATTTGAAAAAAAAATTCAAATTGTTTTTTTCTCAAATATTCAATATTCTGTGATCTTATGATCATAATATATTCATGACTTTCTGCATGAAGATTTCAATTGTCATTACTCGATGAAGCACTGGATTTCAATTCGATCTAATGAGTATTTTTGGGAATATTGGGAAAATAAAATTTTGAATGGGTATATCTGCGGAATCATTGGGTGGATTTTACCAATTTACGAAATCGGCCTTCGTAATTAAGGTCAAAACCTTCTCTACAAATACTACCCATAATACTTACGTAAACACAAAAACTTATGGAAGAAACGACCTTGAAACTTGATATTTGTAGAGTAGGCTTGGGGCTCAATTACAAAGGTCGAATTCGTGAATTGGTAAAATCCGAACAATGATTCCGTAGATATACCCATAAAAATTTATTTTCCCAATATTTCCAAAAAAACACATTAGATCGAATTTAAATCCAATACTCTATCGGATAAAACCTAGAAAAGCACTGCCGTGAGGGCAGCAGCTGCATTCACGGCAGTGCTTTTCTAGGTTTTTTCATCATTATAGTGGTAACTTTGAACAATAGTTATATTTCGAATGAAGAGATTCTTCGATGAAAAATGTTCCAGAATAAACAACCTAGAAAGTCGATATTTGTAGAGTAGGTGTGGATCTTAATTATGAAGTTCGAATTCGTGAATGGGTGAAATCCACCCAATGATTTCGCAGATACACCGATTCAAAATTTTATTTCCTTAATATTCACAAAAATACAGATAAGATCGAATTGAAATCCAGATTTTCATCGAAATATGACAGTTCGAAGGTTTATATAGAATTTCATGAGGATATTATGTTAAGAAGAACACAGAATATTAAATAGTTGAGAACAATATTTTTTTTCAAATTGTTCTAATGACACGATCATCACGAAAATTTGCACAGAGTTGTTCATCAGCATCTTCAAATAAGCAGCCAAGCTTGATCATGATTGAATAAGTAGTTTTTGAGATATTTCGAAAAAAACAACGATATCGAGAGAAGAATACGAATTTTGAAATTTTTTTTTTCAAAAATTATTATCGCATCGAACTGAAATTTGGTACACTGCTGCGAAATGAAGAGCTCAAAATATGACGACAATTTTGTAGGAATAGAATTAATAATTATTAAATTATTATGAAAATATACTGACAGCACGATCTCGACAAAATTTCACGAAAAGTTGCGAGTACTTATGTTCCAACTAACGGTCAAGTTTTAATTCAATTGCTTAGTGGTTCTCGAAATATCAGGGGAATAAACTCAAAACTATTCGCTTTAAGCTTTAAAAAATATGGAAAAAAATTCGAATGCATAATTTCACCAAATTTTGTTCAAAACAAAAAGTTCGCAAATCTATCTATTGAGGCATTATTTCGTTTGTTGACATCATATTGATGTACTTGACCGTATGCATTTATTCAATGTCCTGGAATCATCCTTATAACGACTGCTGTTGATGGATTGATGTACTCATGACACGTCTTCGGTCATTGAAAAATTTAAACGGTCCTTAAAATCTGGTGATTGACTGACAGGACATTATATCAATGAACTCGAGCATCGCCTGAAAATTAATGTCCGTATAAATTATCGTAACTTGCCCAGTAAAGCAAAGTTTGACATGTCGGTTAGTTCATGTAAGTCATTAATTCCTTCAATATTTTCGTTCACAATCGTTCAGAACTGGTATCATGTAAATGAGTCTTTACTCTCACGAAGAAGCATGTCCGTTTTGATTATCTCGTTTTAAACATCCTGTTTCTCTATCATCAGAATTTAAAATAATTCCCATCTCGGCAACACCTTCAAATTTGTCTACAACCAACTTTCTGAGCTGCCGATATTTCGGATCTTGAGGGAAGTTTGGTCAGGTTGAGACCCCTGCAGCTTGGCAAAAGCCCCCTTTGTCCCCTAACGAAGTGTTTGTTTCTCCTCCTAATTTGTATTCAGCCGTTTCCTTTTACCCTTTTCATTTCGCAACAAATATCTCCGTATTTATGTCTTCTTCGATCGCCACCTGCTTCGATAAATTGAAATTAAAGCCCGCTACCCACTGGGTTTGTGGCACCATACCGGATGCCTATCGGGACCGTATTCATAATCCGGGGCCATTGTTATGCCCCACGTTCAACGGAATGTTCTTGGATCGTGGTCATGGAGTATCTTCTAGTCGTGGTTTAGTTTCTTCATTATTTATATTCATACGGACTGTTGTTTATTCCTTTCATTTGTCTTGTTGGTAATATACGGACAAGATTGCTCAATCGGCCCGTGGAAAAATAAATGATCGTGGGGAGATGATGTTTCACGTAGTGAGCGCTGGACGGAACGTGTATTTTATGTTTGGAAATGATTCATTCGAATGGAAATAATGTTCGACTATTCTGGTTATGAGTTCTATAATTCTGTCTGGGAGTATTGGCTAGGATGTAGATGTGATTCTGAAGAAGGTGGCGAATTTTAGGGCTCTTATTAGATGCATAAAAGAACGTCCCCTATATATGAATCGCCATTTCGGACAAAAATGTGTTTGCAAATATATTTATTTTTGAGACGAAATTTTCATTCGTTGCAGGAACATTTTCTTCGTGACAAGAAATATTCATTTTTCTTTCCGATATATTTATTTTTTCACCAAACACAACCTCAAAAGATGGCACGCCGCCAATATAATGTGTTTGTTAAAAAATATATATCGAAACGAAATATAAATATTTCGGAACAGAAAAAAACATATTGCTGCCATTGATACCTTTATAATATTTGGGTTTGGTTTTTAGGGAAATTAGACTGAACAGGACGGAAAAGAAAACTAAATCTCTTTTTTTGTCATTTAACCAAGCCTTCGAATAGTATTCTATTCTTCGTCAGGGTTCACTAAAATGGAAAAACAAACAATCAATACAATCGCTTGACAATCACAAGTAACCGTTTTACACTAGTCAATTTCCTTAGAAAACTACTTACACAAAGTGAGATCTATTCTTTAATTTATTCAAATTCATAAAAATTTTTTCATGAAATCATTTCTACAATCTTTACCTAGGACGTCAAAACATTGCTTCTTTCTCTTATAACCTATAATTCACTTTTATTGTTCGTTTTCTGTCATCTTATTTTTCTTCTTCTTTCCTGTTCCTTTTTTGGTCTTTTTTTCCCCTAACCATCCACTGGTCTCATGTATACCTCCCTTTGTTTACTCCATTGTTCTGAGATCAAATATGTGTATATGTTGCTCAATGAACTTGTATCAGTTTTTTTATTCATTGGATCTGGTTCATTATTTATATGGTACATTTCTAGGAATAGTCGTTTTTATAGTTTTTTTCAGACTTAGGTATTGTTGCCTCTTCATAGCTGATTTGATGGTCTTCTTCTGAGCTGTGTTTTGCTAACGCACATCGTTCCGGATGATTCTTTACATCACTTTTATGTCCTAGGATTCTGTTCTTCAACAATTGTGATGTTTGTCCTACATATTTTTTCTCACATTGTCCACATGGTATTTTGTAGACAATATTTGATCTCTCTTCATTCTTTTTTTTTTGTCTTTAGTCTTTGAGAATAGTTTTCCAACTTGATGTGTATACTTTTTGGTCATTTTTATGTTTTCATCTCTAAACTCTTTTATTATTTTATCTGACAGTTGTTCAATATTTGGTAGTATACAATAAAATTTCATACCTTTGTTCAGTCTAATTTCCCTAAAAAAACCAAACCCAAATATAACGGAAGACTGTTAAAAAATTAAGAGTAACATTTATAATATATATTGACCCAAAATAAAATATTCATCAGGAGTGAGAAGGACAATAGGGAATATGTGAAACTCGGCGTTGATTTAGACCAGGGTCCGAATCCAATGGCATATTTGCTAAGGTGGCACAAAGTTGAATTATTTCAGACATCAACCCATTAATATTCGTTGCTCTATCAATTTTTCTCCCCTAAAGCACATTTTTGAAACATCCCCTGAGAACAAATCATAGGAACTTAATTCTGGTGATCTGAAGGCCCATTCGTAGAACTGACACGGTCCGAAAAAATCGTCCTGAGATATTGTGTAACTACTCTTGCGTTGTGACTTGAACAGTCATCCTGTTGAAAAAACATACAGGATACTGGGTACGCAAAAGAATACTTAGATGGTCATTCTTTCTGGATTAATATCTTACTACTGATGGTTTTTTTTCTGTTCAAGGAAAACAATGACTCATCATTACATCTAGGGTTTCATCGAGATTCGAGACGAGAAATCTCGGCTCGAAGGCACTTTCTCGTCTCGTCTCGATCATTTTTCTCGGAGACAATTTCTCGATCTCGATTCGAGTCTCTCGAAATTTCGAGCTTCTCGAAAACAAAAACTGAATGTTATTAATAAATGCTATGTTTATTAGAACATATAACACAATTAGAAAATTTTTCAAATTTCAGATGAAAAAGTTTTTTTCTCCGAAAACATCCGATTAGATACCAACGAAATTTGGCACCAGTCAATATTTAATAACCACGTTCGAAATTTCAATTCGATCAAATATTTACTTTTGGAGATATAAGGAGGAATATATTCCAAATTTGCTTGTTATTTGGAATTCAAATGTTATTTCTGCAATATCTCAGGAAGTACGAATGCAATCAGATTGATATAATCAGGAGAAAAATAACAACGCACAACTAGGTACAAATCTTCGTGTCGATCTAATAGTGAGAATTTGAACAAGCGCTTAAAAGCTCCTGACCTGACATCGGTGCTTTTGTAGAGTTTCATTTTCTCTTTTCTTACGTATTAAGAATGTGAGTTATTGCAGCACATACATTTTTTTCGAAATCAAGAAATCTAGAAATACTTTCTCGATCTCGAAAAATCTCGAATCGTGTTTTTTCGATCTCTTCTCGAAAAAAAAACTGTATATTGTCTCGAAATCGAGCCGAGGCGAATTTCCAGAGTCTTGTGGAACTCATATTGTATCAGATTTAGAAATGAACTATTTTCATGCTTTTTTTACGCGCTTGTTCTAGGGAACAGCGCGTCATCATTTCGTCACGATGTTTGTAATTTTCGAATTTTATTTTCGGTTAGGGTGTGCTCATATAGATCCACCATGACACATGTTTTAAGTGGCATGCCTCAGGGTTCTGTCATGGGTCCCATTCTGTTACTTACCTATATTTCGGATCCATCAGCGTCTGCGAGTGCTCAGTACTGCTCATACGCTGATGATACAATGCTATTCAACTTTCCAACTGCTCATCATTATGTTCTACAAAGGGATCTCGACTCTCTGGCGAGGTGGTGTAATGACTGGCTGCTTCCGTTTAATATCGAAAAGTGTAAGGTGTTGTTACTTTTGGGAAGGAGAAATCCACATCTTTCCTACTTTATTGAGGGTCAGCAGATTGAAAGGATTTAAGCTCATAATGATTTCGGCTTGATAATAACGAAGGATCTCTCATCTCTAAGCATGTAGCATACTACACGAGTAAAGCAAGAAAGCTTCTCTATCTGTTCGTAAAGTCTTTCGTTAGTTGCGATCCTATGACTGCAGTACAATTATATAGGACCTACCTACATTCGCCCTGTTCTGGAGTTCGCCGGTCCTGTCTGGTGTCTGTCTGTTCAGCGGAGAGCCACCCTAATACCATATGGCTCTGAGCGTCCAGAATATGAAAGTAGATTGGCTCTCGTGGTTCTCGTTCAGTATGTTGAGGGGTCATCTCATAATCACTTATAGATCGCTACGTGGTCTCTTCAGTTGTAACCACAGTCATCTTTTTGTGCTCAACCAGAATAACCTTGAATATCAAAAGTTTAAGCTTTCACGTGAGAGATTCTTTACCACCACAAGACAGTACTTCATATCCAGCAGAGTATTCAACCATACTACAATTTCGAACCACCACCTGGATAATAATAAATCGTAGATATAATGAAATAGAACGATGCAAACAGAAGCTTTCATTGAAAACAACAGACCAGATATCACACTTATAGATCAGGGAAAGAAAATAGGATACGTCACTGATGTAGCTCACCCAGCAGATAAAAACCTTAACAGTAAAGCATCGGAAAAGATTGCCAAATATTTACCCTTGGCTACTAAAAATAAATATCTGAACGGTCTGGAAAAAGTTGTTATAATCCCTATCATCATAAGTGCAAACGGTTTCATCAGTAAGCGGACCATGAAAAAATCATGGGAAATGGGAATCCCAAGAAGAGTCATTTTCAAAGCGCAACACAGCACGGTTATCCAAACATGCTCAATAGTAAGAAAAGTATTGAACGGTCAATAGATTATAGAACAAAAGTATAATAATAAAAATATCACTACCGACCTTAGATAGTAGTTGCTATGTTCCTTGGAGTCCACTTAGATCCCAGGCTCTCCTGGAAAAGCCATGTAGCCTTTTTGTCTGCTAAATTAAGTAGTTCGATTTTCTTGCTGAGAGCTCTGTCTTGCTCTCTTTCGAGGGTTGTTCTCAGAGCCGTCTACTCTTCTCTGATAAAGACGCATAGGCGATATGGTATTCTTGCTTGGGGGAGTAGCCTCCATGCTCGAAAATTTACTGTATATTCACAACAACAAGGACAATTTTCGAGTCCAGTTAGATATACATGATCATAGCACGAGAGGTAAATCCCTCATAAGAAAAGATTTGCTCAGAATAAGGAAATCGCAGCTGGACCCCGTATTCTTTGGGGTTTCCCTATACAATAAACTTCCGGGTGGTGCCAGAAATTTGCCAACTACGCAGCTTAAGTGCAAACTCGTGAAGTTTTTAACGCAAAAAGCTTTTAAGTCTATTGATGGGTTTGATGTGTTGATGACGGATGACACAGATTTTTTATAAATGTTATTCATTTTCTATTTGTTCTTTTATCCTGTTCGAGTGCCCCATGGCAAGTATTTGTCGATTTTTCTCGAATGTAATGTGCATACATTTTTGACCTGTGGAAACAATTGTATTGTAACTCACCAATAAAATCTATCTATCTATCCTACTCAATAAATAGTCTTCTGAAGGACCAATGCTCTATTGGCAGAAAAGGACTCATTTGAATGTTTGCGGAGTTTATCACCATGCAAACCTCTCACTTCTTGTACGATCTCGCTACATAGCACCTCGAGTACAGCAACCGTATATCACAGCCACACCCGGATAACAGTCTCACCAACATCTCCAGAGATAAGACTATCACTTGTCAATTTTAGAGTTATGAAGAGGGGGCTCATTAGCAGCTCTTAACTAGGCGCGATAAGACCGCCTCTCATTAATATACATTAGCGTCGAAGGGTAACGGGGCCTGTGTACTCTCACACATGCCTTCGCAAAGGAGATAAAGGTGAATTATACTATTTAGACGCGTTTATTGTAGACATTAGCGGGACGAAATCGACTAGATGAGAGATGGGCTTTTGATTGAATTATAGGCCAATTACGTAATAGGCGGTTTATGATGGGTACTCAGGATGGTTGATAAGAATTAATCTCTTTGGATGGATGGGTAATTTATTTGGTTAGTTTGGTGGTATGATTTGTGGATAGATGGAAGGTCTGCCTTATCAGAGTTTGATTCTATATTTTCGGGTTGAGGTTGAGCGTAGGACAAAGTTTTTTGTTCGCTATTTGATCAAATAATAGACCTTGGTAATCGATGCATGAAAAATAATTTAATCATCATGGAATTTATGTGTTAGTAGGACAAATAGAAATGGTCTCTCTTCTTCTGTTTCAATAAGCCTCTTAACATATCAGAGTGAAATTAGCTAAACTCAATTCAACTTTAAGCTGTAAGTTCAATACATTCCACTCTGTATGATTGAAAAATATTTGGTTAGGCTTATTTTTCTGTTAGATATATAACTAGTAAGCGCCTAGATCTACCTAGCGATGGATCAATCTTCACTGTAGATCTACTTAAACGATACCTACGTAGGAAGCGCCCAGATCTACCTAGCGAGTAGATTTGCGTTTTTGGGTAGATCAATTGAATAGTTGACTAAATTATTTCAAACGGAGCGCACTGTATATAAATTAAGAAAAAATCAGTAACTAATGTAAAATTCGATCACGGTTATCGTCTATCCTCGAACTGTATTTTGACTAAATCGTGTCTGGAATTTTGGGAATATTGCGATGATGAAATTTCAAATGCGTTCACCTACTGAACCGTTGGGCGGATTTTGTTCATTGCGAAATTGACCTTCGAATTCAAACTTTAAACCTATCCGGAAAATTTCGAGTGTCTAAGTTATTCCTTTGCAAAGTTATCGCGTTTAAAGCTTGAATTCGAAGGTTAAGTTCGGAATGAACAAGATCTGCCAATGGCTCAGTAGATGAACGCATTTGAAATTCCATCATCTCAATATTCACAAAAAGACAGACACGATTCAGTCAAAATTCAGTTCGGGGATAGACGATAACCGTAGCCTCATATGCAAACATGAAATTGACCATAAAATCAAAACTCAATTAAATTTCGACACCAATAATACTGAATACATATAAAATCGCATGAAAAATTCGTATTTCAACACTGTATAACGTTGAAAAAATTTCTTGGATGAATCCGAAAATCTTCACTATTCCTGTCAAGTAATACCAGCAATTAATAATGTATAAGAGTTATACCCGCCATTCAATATTATAAACATATGGATGTTCATTTTCCAGGAATTTCCAACGTCGCAAAATAACTGAATTTCAATATTTTTTCCAGTATACTCTTCGACCTAGAATCACCAAAGGATGAATTCACTGATTTAAGGCATTCAATATAGTTTACATTTGGACAAAAATTATCAAATGAAATGAAATGATTCGTCGATATCGACTTTTCAAAAATGGGAATGTCCAAAAAGTTCACTGTCGTTCGATTCATCCGACAACAGTCACAATCGAAACATAAATCGATGAATAATCGTCACAAATTACGAAAGAATACCTGAAAATAGTTATATTAATTATCAAGAAACAGCATCGGTACTAACCTCATTCTATATCTACTTCAACAATTCAAATTTTAAGAAATTATTTCCAGCTAAATGTTACTTCATTTCAACTGAGACTGTTGGAAGTTTTCACGAAAACGGCTTATTATATAACCTGAATACTTGAAATTGGTTATTTATCGAAATTTTACATCGTTTCATACAAATATATACCTAAGTATATCTTGTCTCTGATACAAATTTTCTCAACAATAACTCAACGATCTTCGAAATCTTAACCTCAATTCAGTTTCGAGATTAAATTCACGAAAATACCCGATCGTTGTGAAACACGCGCTTTTCGAGATTTAATACTCGATCATTGCAAACAGTCAAAGTCCTTCGTGTTAGGAAATCCATACAGACAAAAAATACTGGAGAGAGCATTATCATTTGTATCAAAAGTGTCACATTTAATCCGTAATACTTTTATGGGTTTGTTTTGGCGAGAATTCAGTTTATTTGAGTGTGTTCAATTCAAAACTGCTTCACTTCGCTAAAATAATTCTTTTATTCGCTTACGTGACACTTTTCAACGGTTATGAGGAACATCAGGGAAAGTGACTTTGAAAAGACGGAAGTGCCCGATCTTTGCCGACGGTCAGAGCCTACGATTCTCAAGTTTAACGCGAAATCTTTGAATAAAGAATATGTTCTTTATTCAGAGCGCGAAATCGACAGAAATTCAGAGTTCAACGTTGCAATATATTCAGCGTCGCAAGTAATTCTACCTCCAAAGCGAGTCCGAAGGCGGCGGAGATAGACGATCTCGGCCGAGTTCACAGAAAAATGGGAAATTGCGAATTTTTACCGGATTTTCGTAGAAATGTCACTTTTTTCCATCATTCCTGCAAGAATACGAAAGTGAGAATCGAAAAAAGGGGCCCGTTACGCCACAATTTCGTCTTTCGTCTTTCTGTTCGTACCAAAAAACTTCACCTAGCTTGAACCCAGCGACCAAATTCTTTCCTGTGGTTTTGCACCTTTGGGAAATATCAATATTTTCGGTATTTTTCGGGAATTTTTCAAAAGTTTCTCTCGATTTTTCCGTGATGAGAGATCAACAGGACGGGAAAATTCGAAATTTCCTCATTCTAATCACGTTCAGATATCACGCCAAGTCTCCCCGGAAATATCCGAAAAATCCTCACGAAAATAACGCGTTTAGTATTATAGAATAGATAGAATAGACTACGCACGTTGTACCTCCTTCATCCTACATAAAGATTGTAGAAGTTAGAGGTATGTATGTAGAGTTTTCGATAGAAATATGTAGGACTTGGTAACGTCTCGCTGAATCATTTTGATCTTGACGACTTGACGATTGACTTCCTAAAAGTAAATGGAGTACACACATTTTCATCTGAACCTTTTCATTATATCTACATTTAGAGCAAGATCAATCATAAATTCTGGGTTTGTTTAGATTTTCTGTGGACCTCTTTTTTGGAAAATTTTCGATGTTCTACCAACGCGGTGTCAAGTTTGCCGGCGATCACACGATGATCGGGCGAATACTCGTATTTTTGAGTCAATTGAAGTTTTGTGTAACGTTAATACTTATTTACCAGTTGGTAATTTCACATATGTAAAAATGTGGGACCCAATATATTTATAGATTCGATTTACCTTCTGTCGTCAAGAGATGCGTCAGAAACATTTGGTACAGTTTCCAGTAGTTAAGCTTGAAATTTTCGTTGATGAGGATAGTCCCAACAGATACGGTCTAATGTTTTTACAAAGAAAAAAAATTTCGAGAAAAGTTACTCGGCTTGCTTGAACTCGAAAGAAATTGCAACATTGTTGTTAAGACAAGAACGTCAAAAAAACTTCAACACAAAGCATGTCCGATTCGAGGAGAATGTCCAATCTATTTCTGACTAGTCACCGGTTGCCTCAATGAAAAAATGAACTTTGATCAAAATATCTTTCCTCACCACTGATGAACGGCAATGTACCGACTATTTTTTTTCGTGAGATCTTCTACAAGCTTGACGTCAAGTTGGCAGGACAAAGAGAATTTTCCAAAAATGAAAACAGCAGAATCAAATTTATTTCGACTACGGTTTGAAGGATTTTTTCTGCTGATTTGATCAAATTGAAATTTGGTTAATAGGTCATGCATGTTTTCAATTGAGTAGATTTCGATGAACGGATAAAATGATGCAGCTTTCACACAAAGTCTTCAATATTATCGCAGCGTAAGGGACACAAAACGTGGGTCGCGGTCGAGGTCGATGCTTCTAGTTGGGTCGATGTCGACAGCACCTAACAAGGAAGGTATCTGCTTTGTCGACCTAGGAATTGTGCATGATTGCCAATTTGTGAGTAAGGGCTCTCATACCTCAGTAATTTTGTGAGAAAAGGCCTATTGTGTATAAATTTGCAGTTATCACAAGTCGGTGAACATTCGAAGTTCACATCGTACTTCCCTTCAATTTGAGGAGCTAGTCAATGTAAGGAGGTCAATTTATCTATACAGATATATGTACATATATTTACTCCGAGGTTAATTACTTGCTTCAGGAACTGTCGACTATCCCTTCATTGAAATCCTTCGAGATTTTCAGAAGAGGTTCCATAACATTCTTAGTCAGCCATTCACTGATATTTGTAACTTGGTGTATAGCCGATCAAGTATTTATATTCAGTTTGAAACTTGTAAACTATCATAATCCCAAATTTACCAGAAAACACATCATGCTATCACGAGTTGCTTTTGAAGAGCATGTCAACTTGACCTGTAACGCACCAATCACCGGAAACCATCCTTGAGGACCCTGTATATTCTTAATAGAGATCCCCAACCATAAACCAAACCGAGACTGTCTTGACTAGTGTATACTCGTCTCAAAATCTGACGGTCTCCTCCGGAATCACCCTGTATATATGAAATACCTAAGAGATCTGGTTCTTTAAAATAAAGAAAGTATAGGAATGGACCATTGAGGAAGTTGGGCGGAGCACCTCCCGAACCCTAAATTAGCCAACACAAGAACTAATAACACTTCATAAGGACCGTGGGTTAAGCCACCTAAAAATCAGGAAGCGCCCTTAAACTGACCGCCCAATTGTGTAAATGATCCAAGAATCATCACGTAGCTTCCATTTAAGAGTAGCTAGAATAATTTTTCCTCCTACTTCGACGTATCTTCATCTTCTCGCATACAATTGTCTTAAGAGTTTCAAACAATACAAGGTGGTGTTGAATTACGACTAGGCAATACAGCCACATTCGAGATTCATTAAATCTCGTTAATATCTCAAGGTCAGGCAACTGCATCGTAGTGTACATGCTTTAACGTTGCCAATCGCCGCGTGAAATCTTAGAATTCGAAGAAATTTCGACGTTTATAGGAGACAACGGGATGCCGTTCTGCAGGCGTGAGTATTTTTTGAAAAAATTTTTTTGGGATGTACTTAGTTCTTTTGTGAGAATGCGCAATGTTAGTTATTTTTCTATTTTTCATTCCATTTCAGATTTTATTTTCCCGAAAATTATTGAATATGAAAAAGTGGCAACATTGCGCATTGCAATTTTTTTCAAACATTTGCACCCAAAATATTTTTCGAAAAACGAACTCTGGCCTCAAAAAGTCACCTCGTTATATTCGAGGTTCGCTCCTAACTCACTTCGGTTGATTTCTGATCAAAACTTCTGTGTCTCCAACAATGGAAATTTAGAATTGGAAACTTCCTTATCTCGCAAATCTGTTTATGAGATTTTACTAATATGGTTTGATTTTCTTCCAAATAATCTTCTCACTACACTCATTTTTTGAATAATTTTTGCATTCCAATATTAAAACTCATTCATTACCATATAATCTTTTCTGGTCCGAATGAAAAATCAAAAAAAAAATCTAAAGAAGGTACTGATATTTAACCAATGTTCTTTACACCGTTGAATTTGATGAGGAATTCTCACGAAATTCTCTATGAAAATTCGAATTGTTTTTTTTATACCTACTAGATCAAGTCTATAACTAAAGGTATTGAAGAAATAAAACTTCGTTTTCATTCCAGGACGAATATGGGCAATATGGCAAATTTCAGAATTATGTTCACGTTCTGTCTCGAAATCTAGAAAGTTTCTAATGTTACCTGAAAGTTATCGTGCTTAGAGTCCTTGTTCTTGTCCACAAGGGAACAGCGCTAGCGCTATGTTCTGAACAATTATAGCAATGAAAAGATTCTTTTACCACCTTTTGCTCTACTAAATGACTTTTTTATTACGGCCCGTATAATTTTCAGCTTTAGTCCTCGACTTTTTTTAAGTTTTGCTCTGAAGTCGGTGTTCTAGACTTGGAAGTGTCAGACTTATCTGTCGTTTCATAAGGCACATCAATACAATAGGACACAGGGTAGTTTCTGGTACAGACAGCTTCCATGAGTAAACATTCTTTGTAACAGAATTTCTGTTGAATGATTTTTCATAATTTTCAAATATTTTTATAATATAATTCGAATGAATTCGAGAAATTCAGATTCTTTGAGAATCACCGACTAAATATATATTCATTGAAATTGTCGTTTCGGGTATAGAAACATGAATCTATGAAATCATTCTAAACCAATATCTATTAAAAATTGAATAAAAATCAGTTTTTATAGAAATTGCCCCTAAGGATTTTGCCACCAAGGGAACTTTCTCGAAATGATGCTACCTAATGAACAATATCGTTATCATAAGCTTGTCGAAAAAAAAATTTATAATTTTCGAAAGAATATGAAAAGAAAAATTTAATTTTTTTTTCAAAATTTACTATTCAACCTATTGGTCTAGGACAGTTTCTTGAAAAAATGTTGCCTAATGAACAATATCGTGAAATGTAAAAGAGCAACAAAGTCAATTCTAACCTTTCAGAGTAAATATCTGATTCCTTTATAACATAATGGAGCTTGCAGCATAATTTTTTCGCAACATGTACTTCCGTATTTCAAGAATTTTTTTTTTCTAATTTCATTAGTTCTTTCATAGATATTCAGAGCGTAAACCTGGAAAAAATCCTGAAAAATAATACGAAATCCTGCAAACTATCTTGCAAACTGGTTATTCGTAGAGACCTCAACTATAGTCTCACCATTTCTGATAAACCCTTTAAATTAATTAAATTTATTCAATTCTCTTAACAGAATAATCAGAACTACAGTAGGATATTGATGAGCATAAATTGGGAAATAAAACACATCAATTAGAATCTTCTTATATTTCAATTAAGACAATCATAATAGTATCTGTATCCTTCTATACACACTGACTTATTTACAAATACAATACTGTACAATAATTTAGGTCTAGAAAAGACAACAAAACGTTAGTTTCAATAACATATTTTATTACAAATTTGTGATATGGTATTTTTATATACAATTTATTAATATAAAGAAATCAATAACAATAAAATAGTTTCAAGTTCAAAAAACAGTCATTCGTCCACACTGGTCCAATCATAAAGATCATAGAAAATTCGGGAAAATAGTGAAAATGACGAGAGAACAAATATTTCAGTTGGAATAGTCTGAATTTCACAGATCGCCTTTTTCACTTATCCCTCTTTTCCGTACAAATCTCAATCAGTAGAGTTCTATGTTGGTGTTCGAATATTTGACTGTGGTTCGTTGAAAAGTTGCACATATAGACGAAATTCGTCATTCACAATTTTTTACCCAAAAAATCCGAAACTCCAGTTCCGGTGGCAAAACAATTTGCTTTGTTCATTATCACAGATATAAATAAATGCCTTTACACGAATATACAACAGATTTTTCAATTGTCAACATGCGGAGGCGAAGCTTGCTTTCCACCCCTTCGTGATATTTCGTTGCACTTTGCCCGTTTTTGCAGGTTTCATTTTTTCGTTCGTCGGCGTTCCTCACCTGTAAAAAAGAGAAAAATGTCATTAGTGGTGAATGCATGTTTACACGGATTTGCTATTTGATGCTACTAGTTAATGTGTACTTTTTCCGCGGGATATAGCAGAAATTGGGGGCTTTTTTCGATTTCGATGCTCTGTGCAGGTAATTGGCGTAATTCACGATCATTTTTTTTGTTTCCTATACATTTACTCCACTTAAAATAACGGAGTATGGGTTGCTAGCTTAACAGGGCGAGGTTTTTGGAATGACATATTCGATATGAACGAAACTGGAGTAATTTCATACATTGAGGTTACTATGAGTAGGTATCTTCTGAATTATTTTCAATTCACCAAATTGCTAAGATTGACTTGAGTCAATAAAAGTACTGGATTGAAAAATGATGGATTGAATGTTCATGCAGACTTTAGTGAGGACAATATGATAAAAAGAAAGTAGAATAAAGCATTTTCGAAATTAGAATTTTGAAGTTTTTTTCAAATTGTTCTGCTGACACGATCATCACGAAATTTTGCACTAGGTTGTGCACCAGCAGTTTTCAACAAATAACTGGGTTTCATCAAGATGAAATCAATATATTTAGGGATATTCGGTGAACAAAACGAAACCGAGGAAAAATGCACTAAATTTTTGAATATTATTCCCAATCTCCAAATCGAACTTTCAGTTCGATTCGATTTTATTTGTCACACTATTGGGAAATATAGTGTTTGAGGTCGTATGTGTAAGATTTTATCGAAATCTGAAAAAAATAAAAAATAAATTTAAAATTTACCAACCAAATATCCTTATCACATTCTACAGACCCTTGCGCGTCGGTATGGTACAACTAATTATCAAGTTTGAATCCGATCGTTGAAGTAGATATCGAAGAAATAGCCCTAATCAGAATTCGAATGACTACAGCCAATTTAGCCCATTGAGAATCTCAGCGAGTCACTAGACTTGATTCTTCTTTTGACAGTTATTGTGCCTCCGTCGGATGGTCTAAAACAATTTGGACATCGAATTGGTTAGCAATGTGTCGAACCTAGTCGCTTGAAACAATTTTCAGGTAAAAGTCCGAAAATTACAGACATTCAGACAAAACAATAGCACGGTGTTCTCTAGAGCATGCCGCAAAAACTTCGGTTGGTATTCGATACACATGTCAATGTTTTCACTGATTTATGGAATTCAGGTCCTGAAGATAAATCAGAAATTTGTACGAAATCTAAAATAGTCTGGGATGCACAATTTTTGTTTATATTTCAGGTTATGCAATTATAACGAAAATTTATTTTAATGTCGTCCTATCGCTATCACTTGCAATGGTACTTCGATAGGATCAGCATTTCTTGAGTTTTGAGATAACAAGATTTCAGATGAGCAGATCCCTGAAAAATTGGATGGATTTTCTGCGAATGTTAGAGTACTCGAAGTCGGTAGGACGGGCAAAAATTAAGGAATTAACCATATTGTGAAGAAATAATGTTTTTGCTCCCCAGAAGACGGGCCAAAAAGTTCACTCTTTATGTTCCTCCCCCATTTGAAGCCTATTCAGGCTATATGTATTATACAAATACTTGACCAGTGAAACTTTCGATGGAATTTGAATAAAATTATCCAACAAAAATTCACCCGTTTCCACTATACCTTATTGAAATAGTTACTTTCACAGTGAAGAATTTCCAGAGTAGTAAATGACAGTTTCTGAGAATTTCCATGGGATTAAATCTTAGCAGGAATCGTTCTATGAGTGATTTCAAATGAGAGCCTATCAACTCGACTAGAGTCTCCACAGAAACAAAGACAATCAAGTTTCACGTTTAACGGCCCATAACCTGTTCGAAGGTCACGAACGACATTTGAAAGAATCATTCACATCCATTCATTCACGTTTCCAAATTAAACCCTAACTCTACGATCAGAAACAAAAAATACCGGTTCTATCAACCGAAACCGGATCAATATCTCACGTTGACGCGATGCATCTTCCGCTCACTCGAACCAATAAAAGAAACTTCCTAACCTAACCTCAAATCGACACATAAACCTTCACGATAACGCCATTATGTCAGGACGCAACGCAGACAGAGATATTCTAAACGAGTACGAGTACGGGAAGTACCGGTATCGATGGTATCGTCTCGACCTCCTAATTGTGAACAGTTAATGACAGGAAGGGCGTGTGGGGGCGGAGGAGACAATAAGTCAGGATGAATGCGCGTTGTTGTCTTATGGAAAGGGTGTGTAAGGGGGATATTGATTTAAAACAATGGGCTCTCAGCGGGCTATCAGGACAGGTTTATCCGATTGAGTACGCGAGTTCACCGAAAGCTTGTTAGTAAGAGGCCAGAGACGGGTCTAGACTTTTTGGAACCGGATCAGAAATTTGGGAACTTTGTTCCAGATGGTTTGTATAAAATGTGTTATTATTTCATCTAGATAGTGTTTCAAGACCTTCGAATTATTTCAAGAATAGTTGATATAGGCTCGTGGTATGGGGGAACACAAGTGAAGTTGGTCTTGTTTTCTTCGACCTGAAACCTATCAACAATACTTGAAATATGTTGTCATTATCGATATTTTTATGATTTTATACTCTACTAATACTCGAAATAGAAAAACTCGAAAGACTTTCCGACTCTCTTGAGGAGAAGTTATGACATCAGGCAAACAAGCTGAGTAAAGAACGGGGTCTCTCGACGATTCCGAGTATTCCAAAATAGTTCATGAAACCGATACCATAAGGGTCTTTACTGGCGCCTGCATAATCTTGCAACAAAAAATCTCTGGTGATAATGTTTATTTTGTTTGTAAAATCTCAAATGATCAGTTCAAAGGGGTTATTTACCGCACCGATTGATGGAGGGCCTAGTAGAAACTAAAGCAAAATCTATAACCAATACAGAATAGATTCGAACTGGAAGAAAATAAATTCAAATTGTTCTTGAAATGATTGATATTTTCACTATTCACCACTTGGTGTTGATTCCAGGCGTGAAAAGTTCTATTTAGAAGATCAGGGACGAGAAAATTATCATTTCGGAACAATGACCATAATTCCCGAAGTTTAAGTCTAACTCTAACAGAAAAAGACCTTAAGAATTGAATTTTTTAGGGCAGCTTTGGAGTCCTAATGCACCTGTTGAATTCGTTAATGGGGATGATTCGCCCAGTGATGTCTAAGTTTCGCCCATTTCGCATATTGACACAGAGACTAATACAAAATTAATAACGATACCATCACCTGGAATCTGAATCGGATCTCAGTTACTGATTCAAATTCAGCTGAAGTTTGCATGGACATTCTCATTCACGTACTAGATGTAAATTTCATCAGAACTTCATTTCTGGAAATAAGGATTCAGAAAATGATACTTAATTGTTTTATGATTCATTCAAAATCCCGTGTTTGCAAATATTTTTATTAGTTGCAGGCCGATATTCATTTTCTGTGAAGATATATTTATTTTTCGTTCCGATATATTTATTTTCTACCAAACATAACATATTTACGAGTTGGGAGTTTTAAATACGGAAAACGTCGAAATCTAATATATTTATTAATTCTCACATCGTGAAGAGAGGGCGCGTCAAAAGCAGCAGAACAGTTTCCATTCTGTTGGAAGGTTTAAAATATCCTAAAAATTTTGATAATCTGTCACGATTCTGATTTTAATAGTGAATATTCGTAAGTAATATCATAAGGGTATCTGATTTTCCCGAAAAAAATCGAAAAAACACGAAATATTTGAACAATATTTTATTTGTTAAAAAATATTACTTTGCAATTTTTCACAGGAAAAATTAGATGCCCGAATGGTATTCGACAAGACTATTTCATGAGTAACAGATTATTCTGCATGCATTATGTATAGGTTTTCAAAGGTATTGTAATTTTTGGTGACAACAACTGTCAAGTTTTGCCGCGGGTAAACTCGAATAAACTGCTGACAGCTCCTGCCAAACAGTTTTTCCACCTAGAAACCATTTGTAATTCAAAATTGCTCTCTTCTGATAGGTCGAAACTACGACGAGGGAATTACGCATGATTCCGCAAGAATGTGCTTTAAGTGTCGAATATTGAAGTATTGAGTAATTCGACTCAAACTACCATTATATGATGGAATAAAATGAGCTTGGAAGAATATTTTTTCAACCATGTTGCGCTATATGTCTACTTGGGAAAAAAAAACATGTGTAGAGTTTTCGAATTTTGTGAATTCAGTTAACGAATAAAGGAATACTAGTATAATTCGGAGTAGAAAATTCTTCATGGACGTTCCATGGATGGAAAATAATAGGTCTCTTGCATGTAACACGAATTGTCAAATTTTCATGTTTTTTCATTTTTTATCGATAGGAAATCATAAAGTATGCTATAAAATACTTCAACAATTCGCGAATAGTTCGGTATTGAAAATAGTCAAAACGGCAGGCAAGGTAGAAGCGGGTGAAACGCATCAGATCGTCCTCTACGTCACTCGTTATTGTAAGATTCACCGATCGATACAGCCGACGCTGTCTATTGGCTTGCTGGAGAGAAAAGTACACGAGATGAGAGAGAGTGGATATATCCTGGTACGTCACAGAAGGCGCGATGTTTCGTCCGTTTAAACAGACAATATGTGGAGCCAGATTTAACAGATCGTCGTCTCGTTGAAAATTGAAGTTTTTCAGTAGCCTTACGGATAGAATATCTGATTCCAATAATAAATAATTCATGCAAGAGACCCACTAGTTGTATTTCAGTGAAATTCAAGTTATTCGAAATTATTGAGTTGAATAAATAAAGTTGTGAGCTTCATCAATATCCGAATTATAGTAATGACCATCTGAATGTCACTTCGAACCACCTGGATCTAAAAACAGAACAGCAAGACCCTCGAAAGGACGATCCTCGACTAATTAACGCGGCAGTGAGCCGCTCCTGCCTCGCAAAAGCACCATTCTGCGATCGGGATCTCGCGTCATTTGTCACTGTCACCGAGGTGGCGATAGCAAACGCAGGCATTCCTCATTCAGTATTTTCCAGCGAGCGTGGGTTTACACCGAACATCCGCACAGAAAATCCACGCTTGTACACCGTGGAGGAGCGCGTTTACAAGTAACCCGCCGAAGCGAGGCGTTTTGCGCCATTTGCCTTTTGTCTAGACGGCGCAGACATCGAATTACTCTAGGGAGTTGAGGCTATGCATTATAGAAAGGTGTATTTAACTAATGAGCGACATAAGGTAGAAATTAGGGCATCGACACAAAGAGATCGACTACAACTTTTCTCTAAAGCTGTGGAAGACAAGTTGTACAAGAAATACGAGGCACGAAGCAACTTTTCCCACACGTAAATGATAACAACTTATACGTCTCTCCCCTCTATACAGGGTGAGTCTCTAAGTTGTACATGAATCGTAACCCTAGTTTCCTTTCAACAAATAACAAACTTTTTTCATTTATCATTTTTCCAGATTCGGTAAAAAGATACAGGCTGTTGTAATTTCCAGAAAAAATCAATCTTTATATTGTAGCTGTAACATGGTTCCTCCGAATGGAATGAATTCTCTATGACTATGACTCGTATTCCACAGTTATCAATATCATCTAACTTCATACTGGTTTCCTGGTTATAGGCTCCCCGATTCAATAAGAACAATAAGAAATCAGCATGAATAATGCAGATAAAGTTTTCTTGAAGTCATTTCAAGAATCTTCAGTCATTTGAGAATACTTAATTATTCCTTATTATTTCTCCTCAAACGGACCGTTTTCGAGATATTCAACGTTGAATGTTATAAAATCTGATAAACATTCCAGAAATTTCCTTATTGTCGTGGATCCGCCTCTTAGCTAGTAAATGCTGTGAATTAAGCTCCGCTCACGTTTACGCGGAACATAGAATACACAGAAATATTTATCTATTTCGTATAGACCAAATATAAAGTCTTTGCCAAGGTGCATCTCTGTCTATGCTATTTCGTACCAGACCACAGACATAGACCATGTCTTGGGTCCTATAGACTTATAATAATTTTATTCTATGTCCATGTATGGACCAGACTTCCCATAGAATTCTAGAGTTCAATCAATGTTTTCAGGATGGATGAGTGCTTTCATATGGTTCATAAATAAATTGGATGAAAATTAGGATAATATATTATGGAAATCTCAATAAAAAATGGACAAGAATAAAATTGCGTAGAATCTCAGCGTGGAAACAACTGGATATTGCACGATTATGAAGTGGAATAATAGTGTTTCAAAATATAAAGAGTGTTTTCAAATGTAGTGAAATACTTTCTCCACAATAATACTGTAACAAGTACCAAATCATAAGAATTAGGATTTATATCTCGACCCCCATGCAAAAATTCGAAAACAGGTAAACTTTGGTTTTTAGGGAGACCATTTATACTGTTGGTTCCAACTAATTTGTATCAACCTTGTGAGCGTGATGGCTCCTAAAATGTTGAATAGGAGGGGTTTGACTGATATCTTGATTCACAGGGAACTCAATTGCGTTTTCAGAGATGTTATAAACTTGATATGATTCTGGTTGATGCTTCCAAAAAATAAAAAGAGCATACTAGTTAAAAGATTTGCAGGAATCATGAAGAAGTTGAGAATAGCAGCATTTCTTAGAAATGTCGAGTCGAAAAAAGGTAACTTCCAGAAACGCCATCATAAACATTTTTCCACAATATTGCTGAATTTGTTGTTGCAATCTTCAGTTATATTCTTCATCTCTTCAAAATAATGAACTAAAAGAGCACTGACAAGAAATCTCAATTGTACGTCATGTTTGAAAAGGTCATCGAGTCAACCGTATAAAATGTCCCCCTACAAACCAAAGTTATTCTCATTCCCCCTTTATTGTAACAGGCCTTATAAAATAGATATCATTCATTAAAAGTTACTCAGAAGGCCAAGGAAATTTGACACATTTCACTCTGTATAATGAAGAAAGAGAGGTTGAATCATTTTTCCTGTCAGATAACTACTCGATGTTGTTCGTTTTACTCGAAGGTCGAAGTAATTACGTATGTAACTGAACCAAACCAAAAGGCCCTGAAATTAATGTAGAATTGGCAACGTTCCGTTCAGATGGAATTTTTACGCGCTTGTTCTGAGGAACAGCGCGTTATCATTTCGTCACGATGTCTGTAATTTTCGAATTTTGAGCCGAAATTGGTCTCAAACGACTAGGTTGGACTCATTGATGAAGAATCCGTGGTCAAAATTGATTCTGTCCGTCCGGCCGTGTGCGCTGTAATTTTCGAGAGGAAGGACCTAGATTCTTGAAATTTTCAGGTTAGGTTAAGATCACGAATATCTCGGTTAAGTTCGTTAATGGGCCAAATCTGCCCAATGGTTTTTGTGCTACAGCCATTTGAGATATTAATTTTTCAATAACTCGAAAAATATTTATCTGATCGAAATGAAACTTGGTTGGAATATCAACTGTGTCAATAAGAAGAATTATCAATAGAAAAATTCGAAAAAAATCTTTTTCTTCAAAATGTTTATATTTCATTGAAATTTCACTGAAATTTCCAAGTCACCACTTCGCAATGTGAACAAGCGCGTAAAAGCTGCTGACTCCACGTCAGTCCTTTTTATTTTTTTTTATTTTCACGAGCGCCAACGTGACTCAGTTATTGAAATAGAAACTTGATGAAACTAGTCCAAGGCCTACCGACTACTTTATAAAAGCGATTATAGAGTTGTGTCGTCTTTTAGAGATGATTAACTAAGGGATAATAGGACATCGTATAAGTCTATGATTCTTTAGACAAACGCTAGAGGTTGCCGAGAGACGGAATATTTTGAAATGAAATATTTCAGGTGAATATCATCAGAGTTTCCTTTCTATCCTCATCCAATAGAATAAGATCAAAATCTGAATTTGCATCAGGTGCCTACAAGGTCAGTATGCTATTCCTTTTTAGGTTGCACCTTTACAGCCATAAATGAAATTCATTTTCAAGATGTCAGCAAATTAAGATCAAACAATACCACGAATATAACGGGGTGACTTTTTGAGACCAGAGTTCATTTTTTTTTGAAAAATGATTCTGGGTACAAATGGTTGAGAAGGTTAGTAATAATGCACAATGTTGCCACTTTTATATTCAAGAACTTTCTGGAAAATAAAACTTAAAATGGAGTAAAAAATAGAAAAGTAACATTGTGCATTTTCACAAAAGTATATCCCAAAAATAATCACTGATACCTGCAGGACCACACCCCGTTTTATCATATCAACGTCGAAATTTTACGCATTCTTATATTTCTCGCTACTATTGGCACCGTTCAAGCATACAGCTCGTTCACAGGAGCCTTACATCGAGATTTTAACAAGGTTTAATGAAACTTGAATGAGGCTGTGTCCAATGTTTACCAGCCAGCAGCTCTTAAGCTGGAATGAGGATTCTGATACATGACCGAATCGATGTAGTACGATTGAGCTTAAACGTTACGCAGAACCAAAGGATTACAATATTCTTGATTTCATTTTTTGAATACTATTGTTGGAATCAACTGTTAGTGCGAGTCCACAACGGAGCACCAAGCACTGACCATGGCACCGACCATCGCAAATAAACAAATTTAACCTATAAAATATAATGCTGAGATTATGGAAAGACAAAATAAATTTTGAGGATAGATACTGGATTCAGTTCGTCGGTCAGTACATAGGTCGATTACTTGATTCGAGGTTGTTTTGCATTTAAAACGATGGAATAAAGTTTTACTGGTGCGGTGCTTGGTTCGATACTGCGATTTGGTTCGCCGTTGTGGACGCGTACTTACTCTCAAGAGCATTCGACTGATCTAAGAAAATTGGTTGAATGAACGCACATCTGCTGATACCCGAGGGCAGAAATAACAGATAAAACTATCAATAGGGTGCAGTCAAGAAGAGATCGATAGATTTCAGAAATATCTCTTAGTCGATAAACTGATCTAAAAATACCTGCAAAGGGCAGTACGTGCCCTATCTCGGCGACGAAGAACATCCCACAAGCAACAATCATGGGTCATCTTGATATATAACATATGCCAATACGACATTTGAAAATTCAATTTAATTTAAATTGCGCCACGAACAAAAGAAACAATCATTTTCTGATCAGTTACACCCACACTCGAAAAATTTTAGCCTGCTATATCCATATACAGGAAATGAAACGAAAGGAACATGCTCAGAATACGCACCTCCCCGTTCGATCCGTCTGGAAGAGTGTTAAGGAACGGCTTCTCTAGACTGGCGACACGAAACCTCCGTTCATGCTCTGGGAGCTGCAAAGAATAAAGATGAATGTATTTCGTGACGGCTGGAAGAACGTCAGGACCGGTTGACTAGCTGATAAACTGCCTCTAATTACGGGAAATACTATCCGAGTGGTGAAAAGTCACTTATAGAACTGACACTTCGATTTAAATTTGGCTCAACGATTCCTCACCATATCCTTTGATATGCAATGATTTCAAGCAAATGAAAGGAAAGTAGATAGATGTGCGCATCGACCAAAGCCGATAATATTCGCGATAACTAGCGAGTATTTTACAGGTTCTTCTTGGTATTTCATGACTGACTCAAGAGAGAACCAAATAAGGATAGATACTTCAGGTTCCAAATAATGAAACGCTCACTCATGAACTATTGGTTTGTCTTGAAACTTTGACGAATTGGCTGCAAAACTTTGTGTGCAAGGTCATTGCAGGAACATATTGCGTTATAATATTGTATATGCAACACCTCCCTTGAGTTGTATTTCACTTTGGCTTGTTTGCCACTAATAGAACTGACACTTTGATTTAAATTTGGCTCAACGATTCCTCACCATATCCTTTGATATGCAATGATTTCAAGCAAATGAATAGAAAGTAGATAGATGTGCGCATCAACCAAAGCCGATAATATTCGCGATAACCAGCGAGTATTTTACAGGTTCTTCTTGGTATTTCATGACTGACTCAAGAGAGAACCGAATAAGGATAGATACTTCAGGTTCCAAATAATGAAACGCTCACTCATGAACTATTAGTTTGTCTTGAAACTTTGACGAATTGGCAGCAAACCTTCGTGTGCAAGGTCATTGCTGGAACAAATTGCGTTATAATATTGTAGATGCAACACCTCTCTTGAGTTGCATTTCACTTTGGCTTGTTTGCAATATCAAAGTTATTGGTTATGTCATATTAAATAAGGAGATTCTTCATTTCATTCTTCACTTCATACATAACATTTCCTAGCTATGACCATATATCAGCTGCGTTAATGCCAAATTCTTTACAAAAAAAGTACATGTCATGCAGAAAGGCAGTTTATACCAGAACATGAACAGGTCGGTCGATTTGGTCGCTATAACCCGTGTTGCCGATAAAGGTATTCACACGAAATATCCATAGGTATATTTATTCCAATGAGCAATATAGACTTTGACCATCCCTGCTCCCTGCACTAGCTAATTCTATAAGTTATCCGGAATCTAACTCGAAGATAAAAAGATACTCACGCTTTGTAGAAAGGTTTGAAAGCTGCGTCCACGTTCACCGGCGTCATTGTCTGTCCACCCTGCGGAGACGGTCTTGAATTGGTGCCCTGCATCCGCGAGAATCCCCCTATGAACCCTGACTGCGTGTACCCGCTACTGGAGGTGGAAGAAGTGCCATTGCAGTTGGTGATGCCTTGACTGGGCGTGAGGTTACCAGCGACGCTGGGCAACGTCATATTGGGAGGGGTTTGTGGCGGTGTGTCCGTCTGTACATCCGGAAAGCCCTGTTGACAATGACTAGGTAAGAATCCTCCCGTGCTGTACCTCGAACTCGGTAAAGCGAAACCGTTATTACCTGGAACAATTAAGTGGGTTGCCTGACTGAGCTCGAGAAACAAAGAATTTCGAAAACAAGTTTCGACCTCGAAGGTTAAGTGAAGAAAGTTGAAAATTAGACTTGTGGGTTGAATCTCACTTCATCGCGATTTTGAACGAGGAGATAACTACTTACCTAGCCATTGCTGGTGCTGAGCTGGTGGAGGTGGGGGAGGCGTCTTACAAGCTGCTGTATCAGCTAAAGACCATATTTTAGGTTTACTGGGCGGTAGAGGTACGCCACAGTCTGAAGTCTTCATTTCAGGTTTCATCCCATAGCCGTTGCTCATTATGTGATGCATGTTAGTACCTAAGATATCGTCTTTCCTATCGTCGTCCTGCATGTCATCGTCATCTTGTGTCCTGCTTCTTTCCGATTTTATCCTACCGTGAATATCTGCAAGAATTA
Organism: Myrrha octodecimguttata; assembly: GCA_958510865.1. Classification (NCBI taxonomy): domain Eukaryota; kingdom Metazoa; phylum Arthropoda; class Insecta; order Coleoptera; family Coccinellidae; genus Myrrha; species Myrrha octodecimguttata. Next base: position 36,494,992 of record OY294056.1, read on the forward strand.
TCATATTTATTCCTCCATTCGTTTTCGTAAAAGACACCAACGAACTAATTCTCCAAAATTTCGACCTCTTTTCTTACCTGTCGTTTCTCTTCTATCATCATCGTCTTTATCTTTGTCATCAGAATCTGACACCGTGGCATCGTCGTCGTCATCTGTTTTGTTCTTAGGCTCCCACGTCATTTTGTTCTCTTTTTTCAGTCTTCTTCGTGCGTTCGCGAACCATGTTGATACCTGGGTCAAGGTCATTTTGGTGATGATTGCCAACATGATTTTTTCGCCTTTGGTAGGGTAGGGATTTTTCTTGTGTTCGTTAAGCCACGCTTTCAGAGTGGCCGTTGATTCTCTAGTGGCGTTTTTTCTTCTTGCCGCCAAATCGTAACCAGCGCCGTAGCTGTAACAAAGAGAAGAAAAATAAGTTTAAATAATGACAATATGAGGAATGCTGTAACGCATAATGTGGGAATCACGTAGAAATCTATGGGAAGGGATGTTCTGATATCTCACAAGAGCTAATTGAAAAAAGATTTCAGGATCTAGGAGAAAGTTTCATAAACATAGTAAACCAGTTACACAAGCATATCGAGGATGTCACTATATTGTTAGCCTAAGTCAGAATTAGTGGATAATTCTTGGTCAAAGTGTGCACATCAAGTTTATGACATATGGTACACATAGTGATCACCTCCATTACCTTTGGAAAATTTTGTATGCCGTCAACAATGTTGCGTGATTATGATAAATGTTGTGCAACTTTAGCCACACCGAAGCAAGATCAGAATGAGAGTCACATTAGGCCAATATGGCGATCCTTAAATAACTTCAAAATAGGGGCCATTTGAAACGAACTTTGTATCGAAATGGATCTCTCATTTTTGTGCGTTCCCATTGGCTTCACATTGTCAGGTTGCTTTAATGACATTTTGACATAATTGACGCTCTATCTCACTAATGACACAAATAATTTCATGCTTCAGTTCAGGAATCGATTGTGAATTATTCCTATAGACCTGGCTTTTCACATAACCCCGAAGAAAATAGTCCATCGGTGTCAAATCACATGATCTTGGTGGCCAATTGACATCACCTTTTCTGGAGATTATTCGTCCAGGAAATTTTTGTCTCAATAAATCAATTGTGTCATTTGCAAAGTGAGGTGTAGCGCCATTCTATTGAAACCAAATGTCCTCTAGACCAATATTCATTAATTAAGGCCACAAAAATTCGATTATCATCCGACGGTATCGATCACCATTGCCAGTTACAGCTTCACCAACAGCATTTTCAAAGAAGTAAGGTCCAATCACACCACCTAAGCATAATGCACACCAAACAGTGACTCTTTTAGGATGCATAGGTTTCTCATGAATAATTCGTTGATTTTCCTTACCTCAGATACGACAATTTTGTTTATTAACAACGTCACCAAGTTGAAAATGTACCTCATCAAAAACATGATTTTTTAATAAATCAGCTAGTTGATCATTGATGAAATTGAGAAATGAACGACGATTTAAATGATCTAATGGCTTTGTTCATGTGTTATTTGAACCTTATATGCCTTCACAGCTAAATCCTAGTGTAAAATACACCATGTTGTGGACCCGCTTAGTCCAACTTGTTGTGAACGACGTCTAATGGACATTCCAGGGTCTTCAGCAACAATTTCAATATTTTCTTGCGAACGACCGCTCCGAATGTATTTTTCATTTTTTTGATTTTTCATCGAACCGGTCTCTTGAAATTTTTTATAATTCGACCAATACTGCTTCGAGATGGACGATTATGTGAACCATAAAATTCACGTAATTTTCTGAAAACACTTTTCAAAGAACGCTGATTTTTATAAAATATTTCACCAGTTTGAACGCGTTGTTCTATATCGTGTACGAAGCCATTTTTCCAAATGTCATACATCACACTTCTTGAATGTCAAAATACCCAGACGAATTCAGTGCGCCATCTATCTTTTATTTATTCTTACAAAAACCGCGCAATTTGAAACTCCTTTTATATGCGACTCCAATTAGGTAATAAAAGGATTCATTCAACTGAATTTATCACAATGTGATGCACTTTACTGTATTGATCCATACTGTTCTAATGACACGATCATCAATTTCATAAAAATTTTGCATCATGATCGGATCAGTATTTTTGAGTACCTTCAGAAATATCAACGATATAGAGGAAAACAAACCACGAAACTTGACATGTTGACAATTCTTGACGAAATGGACTGTATATTTATTTGTCAAATCTTCCAATAACGACTCCTGATTTCCATCCCCTCTTTTATGTGTAGCCAGGTCCAATGAAGCAGGCAAATCGAATCGAATCACCGAAAATAAATCGACTATATATCTGCCCAACTCGAAAAAAACTAAAATAACTCAGGGGCGGCGGCAGAGGGCAATTAGATTAATATATCGAGAGCGACTGACAGCCGCCCGAGACCGCAACTGAGCAGATGAAGCACCCTCGCCCTCTTTGCCGCTAAAAGAGCGGGATTTGATTACGCCTAGAGTGGTTTCACCCCCATTAAGCCGGCTCGGTTTTTTCCCATAGACAAGGGAAAGGCGGCCACCGCCGACGTCGATAAAATCGGAAAAAATAGACTTTCCTTCGATTTCCCGACTTTATTGATACACTTCTGCTGAGCGGGCAAACTTTACCTCCGTCTGTCCCCCTGAGCTCTAGAGTCGTTTATTTTCTTCTCCACTTCGTATCAGTTGAGGTGACAGTGATTTCCGATGTGATATGTTCCCCATAGAAGATTAACTGATAGGTGATGTGATAGGTTTTATAATGGTTCTTTCAAATTATCTGATAGAGCGGTAATTAGTGTACACAATAATAATTATATGGTAAATAATCACCTCTGTTGGAGATAATCGTATTCGCTAGCTTAGATGAAATTGAATAATTATCCACAGGGTCAAAATTACCCTTTCTCGAAAACTTTTCCACTTGTTTGTTAGTGCTCAATTGGGCAGTCTCCTTCCTATCATACCCCGCACATTTTCAATGGGATTTAAATCCGTTGTACGAAGGGGCCACGGCATGACGTTGACGTCAGTTGCTTGAAAAAAGTCCATGGTTCGACGAACAATAATGGTCGAATTTGTGAATTGGTAAAATTCGCCAATGATTCAACAGATATCCAATCGAAATGAAATATGGTAGGAACTTGTTAGAAAAATAACGGGTTGAAGGTTCATCTGAAATTTGAGAGTCTAACTACATTTGGCGAGATCAATACCTGCTCTTGCTTCGATCACGAAGCGAATGATTCAATTCGTTCGAATAAAATTCGATTGAAACAATTGAGAAAAACTCAACGAAATCATTGTGTGCGCATATTTAAATCTTCGAGGAGAAAAAATCCAAAATAAAAAATTTTATTCATCAGATTCAGGAAAACTGAATATGTCGAATTCACAACATGACTTCAATTTGTATCGATTTCTTGAAAAATGAAGAGTTTTTTGTGGATGGACCTGATTACTGACCGAGTGGTTGGCTACAAGACAGGTCACAATACAAATCGATAAGCGGAGTGATTACTGAGCTCAAGACCCAGGTAGGCTCCAGTACAAGGCAGATTGATGTTGAGGTTCCACAGGGTTCCATTTTGGGAACTTTCCTCTTGATTACCTATGTTAATAATGTCGGTGAGGGTCTGCATTCGCATTATACGTCGTTTGCAGATGACTCATCATCTATCGCTGCCGATAATTCCATAGACCTTGTAAAGGGGAAAGGTAACACCGACTTGCTCAAGCTTATGAACTGGTGCGCCAATAATAATCTGTTCCTCAACCTCTCCAAGACAAATTACATGCAATTTTACTATGATCAGCAAACACGCAATCTAAACTTGCATATAGGAGTTGGAGAGATCAGCGTGGATAGACATCGTTGCCTTCCTGGCCATTACTTTGGATGACACCCTCACGAGGAAACCACACTGTGAGAAGCTTAATAAGGATCCATTCAGTATGCTACATGTTTCCTGCCCTTGAAGATGTTTTCGGTTGTGGCGATCTGGTCGACCTCTTTCACGCACAGGTGAAGTCGAGACTTAGATACTGACTCCAAAAGGGTGTTCAAGGCACAGCAAAAATTTGCAATATTCTAAAATTCTTCCGATGACCACGAAATTTCAAACAAGTTTGCGCATCAGCATTTACTATAGATTTACCGAGTTTCGTCATCATCAAATCAAAATATCCCGGAAATATCGACACCCAATAATAAACGACAAATTTGACCTAGTTTTCAAATTCCTCAGAAATAAAGATTGGGCTCAAGCAAAATTTGGAATATGTAGAATATTGATTCAGGTACGCCGAAACTACTGGCTACATTGTAATGAACAGTTACTATAATTGAATTTTATTTTATGTTTTTCGTCTTCATCTTGATTTTTTTTGTAATTTTTGGTTTAATTTATGACACTTTTATTTTTTATTCCAGCATCGGTTATAACTTCGGAATTTCAAACTGAAATATACCTTAAAGGGTACACACTTTCGACTTTCACCAATAGTACCATTTGTGGTGTGAAATTGAATTATGTTAGAGTTCACTTGAAATTTTGTTCGATGAATAAAACCTAAAAAAAGTAATGTTTAATACGAACCGTGTAGCTAGCACCCTCTATGAGAGCCAGATATAAAAATAAATTCATGGGATGTGTCAGTTTCGCAAACATATTCGTATAAAATTTTATCGAAATAATGTTTATGAATTTTTTTTCTTCAACGCCTTTCATCTTGAATACCTATGGCGCTGTGGAAATGTTTCACTTAATGACATTACATTATGAAATATACAGGAGAAAACTCCTGTATATTTCATAATGTTACATGTAGATTTTTCGTGTAAATTTTAACAATTTATTTTCTGATGCAAAATGGCGAATGCTCCGCCTGATGCAATTCGGAATAACAACCAAACGCGTAGTTCACGACGAAGATTGACGAGTGGGTCGTTCGTTATATAAAAAACTGATTATTTTCAACTCGTACAGAAACATCAATCTAAAGTGATTCGTCCCAGATCATATTTCTAGATATCAATCCCGAAATTTTCGGACTTAAACCGATATCGCATAATCACACGAGCGTCCATTGTTTCAATTGCCAACTGTCCGAACGGTCATGAATACGTCGATTTATCCCTTTTTACGACCTCTCGTTCGGCCCACCGCAAGTGCCAATTTCTAGATGCATCGACCATGAACGCATTCGAAAAAGAACGAATCCTATTTTATCGACATTAAACTATAAATGGTGCATTGCGATGGCAGCGGCGTCGGAGGCCGACGCTGTTTCTACCTGCGGCGGCGTAGCGGTACCGACTCCGTCGAATCGATACGGCGTCGTCGCCGTCCCTCCGCGGCCATTTTGTCTTGGAACGCGACGGGGGAGTCTGTCGGACGGAAGAGCATCAGGTGTTTTTACATGTCTCGAGGGGGTTTCAGTTATTAATTTGTTTCGCGGGGGTGACGACATTTTATTATGAGAATTTTTATTTTCAATTCATAATCTTGATTAAAATTTCAATACTATTACTACATTTCAATTCGATCCTGTCTGTATTTTTGGAAATATTGGAAAATTCTGAATGGATATATTTGCCAAATCGTAGGGGTGGATTCTATCCATCCTGTCTTCGTTGTTAAGAGCCAAACCAGCTTTACAAAGATCAGTTATCCAAGTTGTTTCTTTCAGAAGTCATTCTTTCAGGTCGATCGTAAGAACAATCCTCACTGAAAGAATAGAGCAAGAAAGAAGTTGTAGTGTTCACTAGTGGTGAAGTGCGCTCTGTCCAATTCAATCATATATATGTTACCGATAAATGAGCTTTGGACATCAGGACGTATTTCACCTCCATTGTGAACAAAATGTTGTTTTTGCGCGCATGTTCTAGGGAAACAGCGTGATATCGTTTTGACCAAAGTCTGTAATTTTCGAATTGTGAGCCGAAAATGGTCTCAAACGACTAGGTTGGGCTCACTGATGACGGATCCGATCTCGAAATCGATTCTGTCCGACCGGCCGTCCGTTTGCACGATTACAGGCGTACGGAGGAATCTATCGACTTTAAAATTTCAGAGTTGGTTGCATTTCAAAAGGCAAAGGCAGAGTTCGTTAATGGGCTAAATCGGTGGAATGATTTCTGAGCTATAGCCATTTAAACTTTTGAGGTTATTGCCTGATATTTAAGAAAAAACGGAAGCGATTGAATTAAAACTCGGCAGTTAGTTGGAGCGTGAGGACTAGAAATTTTTTGCAGAATTTTATTGAGATGGAGGTGTCAGTGAAATTCGAAAAAAAAATTTTTCGAAGAAGAAGTTCATTAAAGTTTGGGAAAATTTTGGTTGTACCCTGAGCTTTATACCTCACAGCACTGTACCAAATTTTAGTTCAATACGATATTGTGAAAAAATATATCCAATTTCGGGTATTTTTCAAGACATCGTTATTTTTTCCGGAATAGCTCAAAAAATACTATTTCAATCATGATGAAACTTGGCAGCTAGTTTGGAAATGCTGGTGGAAATCTTTTTGCGAAATTTCGTGATAATATGTCATTGAACAATTTCAAATATTCAAGTTCTGTGATCTTCTGATCATAATATTTTCATGAATTTCATTTTCGGTAATATTGTATGGGTACATCGGCGGAATAATTGGGTGGATTTTACCAATTCACGAATTCGGCCTTCGTAATCAAGGTCCAAACCTACTCCACAAATATCGAGTTTCTAAGTTGTTTCTTTTTCGACGTTATTGTGTTTACGGAAGAAACAACTCAGAAACTCGATATTTGTAAAGTTGGTTTGGGGTTTAATTAGGAAGGTCGAATTCAGAAATGGGTAAAATCCGCCCAATGATTCCGTAGATAAACCCATTCAAAAATGTTTTTTCACAATATTTCCAAAAATACATATAGATCGAATTGAAACCCATTACTTTATCGAAAAAAATCTTGAAAAGTACTGCAGTGAAGGCAGCAGCTTTTGCGCGCATATTCACTTTTGGTGATATCCTTTGAACATGCTCGCAGAAGCTGCTGACTTCAATTCAGTGCTTTTATAGTTTTTTCTTGACAAAGTACTGGATTTCAATCCGATCTTATCTGTATTTTTGGAAATATTGGGAAAATAGAATTTTGAATGGGTATAATATCTACGGAATCATGAGGCGGATTTAACCAATTCACGAATTCGACCTTTATAATCAAGTGTCTAAGTGATTTCTTTCGGAAGTTATTGTCTTTGCGGTCGGCCATTAGGTCGACAGATCGAATTGAAATCCACTTCTTCATCGAATGGTGACAGTTCGACGGTTCATACAGAATTTAATGAGGATAAAAATGTTGAATTTTCCTTCAAATTGTTCCAAAGGCACGATCATCAGGAAATTTTGAAAAGTTGTCCTTCGGCATCTTCAAAATAGCTGCCAAGTTTCATCATGATTGAATCAGTATTTCTTGAGTAATATCGAAAAAAACAATGATATCGAGAAAAAAGCTGCTGCCTTCACGGCAGTCCTTCTCTAGATTTTTAATAAAACTGCTGATATTTCGTCCTGTCAGCGAAATCTGACTTTACGCACAATGTGGAAGCGTTCTTGTGCGCATCTTCAGAAACAGAATTTAAATTTTCCCACTCGAAGCTATGCTGAGCGAATAAACCGAGGCAACTGAATTTTTTGCCGTCCACATTGCATGGAACACCCAGTTTCGCCCACCATCGCCCGATAGATCGACACAGCCGTGTGACAATGGATGCCTGTCTGTCTGTGTAACGAAATAGAACACTATCGCCGCACAATCTCCGTTTTTACGCGGGTATAACGCAAACACACATACGCGGACATGCAACGTACCGTAGGACATGCTTTTTAACAATCGCAATTGGATCCGGCCGGTCACGAACATCGAGGACTTTTATTCCGCAGTTATGTAATGGTCGGAATTACACCGGTTCGTCCCCAGTCGGCGGATTTGATAATTACTTTAATTTTTCAGTAATTGGATGGATTTCTGTCATAACCGGGGCTTTAATTGCGCTCATTGTGTCTGCGCGAGTTAGCGCACTGAAATTATTGTCGATGTTGTGTGTTGTATTTTATCTGTTTTCATATCTTTATCACAGGTTATTATGATTGGCATCTGTTTTCGTGACATGATTCTGTCGATTTCGATGTGTTAGAACGATCAGGCTAAAAATAGCTCGCGCATCTATTGTTTTGTTGATATTGAGCTGTATGAAAATGAGTGTTGTTGAAATATTATTTCAGTAATTTCCTGCTGATTTTCTTGATTATGATGATATGCATTCGTCGGCATGCAATATACTTTTCATGGAAAATTTACTTACTAAATTACAACATTTTGCCCAGACATCCATTTTGTTTTCAAATGTTCGGGATGTGTTCTAATGAAGAAAGCTTAGGAAGTGGGTAAAGGACAGATTATCCTAGAGGGAATCTAGGATAAGAATGATGTAACTATTTAATTGGAAAAAACGTGCTATTGAGTTCTATGAAGATGAACCTTGCAGAGTTTTCTAGTACCAGAAGTGGCGCGTTTGTTAAAAGCACATGTTTTGCATTGTTAGGAATTGAAAAACCTAGGAAAGCACTGACGTGAAGTCAGCAGCTTTTGAGCGCATATTCACTTTTGGTGATATCCTTTGAACATGCGCGAAGAAGCTGCTGACTTCACGTCAGTGCTTCTCTAGTTTTTTCCGATGAAGTGCTGGATTTCGATTCGATCTAATCTGTGGTTTTGGAAATATTGAGAAAATAAAATTTCGAATGGTTATACCTACGGAATAATTAGACGGATTTAACCCATTCACTAATTCGACCTTCGTAATTAAGCCCCAAACCTTCTCTACAAATATTGAGTTTCCAAGTAGTTTCTTTCGAAAGTTTATATGTTTACGTTCGGCCGTTAGATCGAATTGAAACCCAGTACTTCCTCGAATAATGACAGTTCGAAGGTCCATACAGAATTTAATGAGGATAAGATGATAAGGAGATCACAGAATATTGAATATTTGGAAAAAAGAATTCGAATTTTTTTTTTCAAATTGTTCCAAAAGCACGATCATCACGGACAGACAGAATCAAGTTTAACAACGAATTCGTCATCTGTTAGTCCAACCTAATCGTTTGAGACCATTTTCGGCTCAAAATTCGAAAATTACAGACATTTGGACAAAATGATAGCACGCTGTTTCCCTAGAACATGGGCGAAGAACATTTTGATAGTGCACTGAAATTTTTACCGATTCATAAATTGTTTTTTCGTAATTGATTGATAATTACTTCAATTTTTCAGTGATTCAACTTTGTCGTAGGTTATTATGATTTGGTATCTGGTTTCGTGTTAAGATTCTATCGATTTAGAAGTGTAAGAACGATGGGGGTTGTTGAAATATTATTCAAGTAATTTAATGCGAATTTTCTTGCTTTTAATGATATACATTCGTTGCCATGCAATATCATTTTCATGGGCATATTTTACTCACTGAATTGCAACATTTTGCCGAGTAACACATTTTGTTTTCAAATGGTCGGAAGGTGTTCTCATGAAGAAATTAGAAATTCCAAAAATAGATTTGAAGGAAATCCAAGAGGCGGAACCTAAGACTTGCAGGCATATACAAATTCCATGTCAAAAAGGTAATCTTTTCATGTCTTGACCCCTCCAAACGGATGGGAAATTATGGCGAACTTCAAATTATGCTATCCTCGCGAAATACTGCTTGAACTCTACATATTTCAATTCGATCCCAAATGTATTTTATCTTTGAAAATATTAAGAAAATATAAATTTAAATGGGTAGATTATCTGAGGAATCGGTAAGCGGATTTTACCCATTCGACCTTCGCAATAACTTTAAACCTACAAATATTATGGTGTTTATGTGCGGCATAAATCTGCGTGTAGACACCCGAGCTGAGCGGCTTTCGAAGCAGTCTAATGGGGCTGCCTCGCAACTGTGTACGTTGTTTTGAGCGGCACGCGAGCATTTCAACAACGCGAGGCTGCCTCGCAAGTGCCTCGCAACTGTCTCGAAAGCCGCTCAGCTCTCGGCCCAACATTCGATCGTAATAACTTCCGAGACTCAATATTTGTGGAGTAGATTAATCCCTCCAAAGTTTCGAAGAATCACATTAGGATTTTATTTTCTCAATATTTCCGAAAATGCAGATGCGATTGAACTGAAATCCAGTAATCGATTGAAAAATGGTAGCTCGAAGCTTCATGCAGAATTTCGTGAGGATAATATGATGAGAAAATGGCTAAATATGAAATATTCGAAATGATAATTTTTATTCTATTTTCGAATTTTTTTTGGTAACTTGGTCAATACGAAATTTCGCACAATGTTGTGCATCGGCATTTGCCAACTAGTTTCCGAGTTTCATCATGATTGCATCAATATTTTTCGAGTTATTCCGAAAATACGAACGACACCGACGAATATAACGCGAAATTTGACAATTTGTTTTCTTGACTCGGTATCACGGAGTTTTGGAATCGGATCGAATCAAAATACGTTGAGAAGTATTCATTCAATGTTTGTGCAAAATTGGATGAAAATCTGATCATGTTCAGAAAAAATTTAACAATCCGATAAAGAGAAAACATTGAGATGATGGTAATATATCTAGTTCACGGATTTTTGCGTTGTGAATACTTGATTTTCATAAGAAAATGAAAAAAGGTAAAGTCAGCTGTATTCGAAGGGCATTTTCTTCCCGAAGGTGAAGGTAAAATTACACAGAAGAATTGAACGACGTTATTATCGACAGTGTACTTCCGTATATATCCTTACTTTTCCGAAGTTGGTCGTGTTATACTTATAATATTTAAAAAAATATATAGTACTTACCCATATGCTAACGCAGGGTCATAAGGATAGTATCCTGTTGTGGGTTGAAGGCCAGCGCTGGTCCAAGCACTCATGTCAGTACCTGCCGCACCCGTATCTTTTAGAGCGTATGGATTCGTCTGGAAATAAAGAAAATAAATTAAAATGATTATAGCCAACTGATAAGTCAACGCGCAAGTATGAAATAAAGTCCGTTCTTAGTTTCCATATAGGTTTGCTAAAATTACCAACAAAGCAAAAAATGTCAATTCGAGTGAATGTGAAGGGTTGAAGGCCAAAAATGGACTCAAATTTGCCGGATCAAGTCAAGTTTACTTCAACTGTCGTTCACATGAAAAATCTTCTAGTAGTTCACGCTTTCAATGCATAAAAATATAGAACTCAAAGGTAACAAGAATACACCATTTCATTCTATAGACAAATTTCTCGCTGTGGGCGCATCAAGAAGTGTGATATCCACTTTTGTTTCACCAGTTTCCCAGCCCTCATAAAAAACTCACCCCTCCGTGAAAACCGAGAAATGCGGAAAAAATGCGAATCAATCCCGTCCCGACCTTATGGCGATTCATATCGAGAGACCCTTTTATTCAAAAGTCGGCCCCGAGACGCCGTTTACCCAAAACCCATCTCTATGCGTCGCGACTCAATCGATCTGGGGACGGCGGCCGTGAGAACTTCTGGAATCTCTTAGCTACGACATTCATGACAATCCAGAGACTTTATCACGTGCTTGCTAGAAATCGGGTTTGGTTGTCAGATTTCACGGGAGAGTAGGATTAATTCCATGATGAGTGACTTGCGCGCATGTTCTGGGGAACAGCGTGCTATAGCTTTGTAAAAATGTCTGTAATTTGTCGATTTTTTCCCGAAAATGGTCTCAAACGACTAGGTTGGACTCACTGATGATGAATTCGGGATTAAACTCGACTCTGTACTGCGGCAGGCCGACGACACGATAACTGTCGAACGGAGCCAGCTAGCGACTTGAAACTTTCAGATTAGGTCGCGTATTTGAATGCGGCGGTAGTGCTCGTTAATGGAACAATTCGACTGAATGATTTCGGAGTTTTTTTTTTTGAACTTTTGAGTTGATTTCCCTGATATTTCAAGAACTACTCAAGCGATAGGATTGAAACTTGACAGTCATTTGAAGCATAACACGAAACTTTTTACAGAATTTTGTTGGGATCGGACTGTGAGTACATTTTGGAAAAAAAATTCGAAATTTTTTTCTAAAAAATTTTTTTTCGGAAACTGTCCCTCATATTTGAAAAAAACTTCTGCTTATACCGTGAGCTTCATATTTTGCAGCAATGTTCCGAATTTTTCTGGAGATATTGAGAGAAAGTATGTGAAATTTCTTGGTTTACTCAATTGTAAAAAAATTTTTTTTTTGAAACTATTGTTCATATTCGAAATATTTTTTCAGTTATACCTTGAACTTCATATTTCACAGCAAGGTACCAAATTTCAATCCGATACGGCTATTAGTTTCGGAGATATTAGGAAAAAATATGTAGAATTTCGTGGTTTTCTTCTCGATATCGTTGTTGACTTTTTTAGGTTTTTTGAATAGTTATTTCACTGAATTATTGCCATAATTTTTTTCGACCAAGATTTCTGCTATAGAAAACTACTGAACCGAATTGTTCCGCCTCATCTTTTCACGGAATATTGAAAAGAGTCTGAAATTATTCACGTCCAGCATAAAATATTTCGATGTCAGACACAAGAATACATTACAATATAATGGTATCAGATAAGATTCACATATGTCCAAAAATATAGTAGCTTTCAATCTTAACTTTTTTATTGAGCACTGAATTTTGCAATTTTTACCACTGGACCAATTCTCCGGGTTATTTGATTTTTCTTGAGGACCTAAGGCTATTTCATCATTTCGAAAAACTATCGGTTGATGTGGCAACTATGTAGGAAACTTCTCAGACCGCCCTTCTAGGGTAATGTTTCCGAAATAAAATACAACCCAAAGCGTCCACGCTATTTTCAATAATGAATGTGATTATTCTGGATAATTCCACATTTCCTTATGATAATTACCTATATTATATTATTGAATTTTCGATTGCGGATACATTATACCCATAAATCCATCTCCTCAGAACAAAAGCTTGTTATTCCATAGATTCTTCCACAGAAATTCTTTTTAGCGACACCCACCTCCACCTGAAAGTTACCCTATTAGACTTTTTGCGATACACCATGCTCGCGCTATTTGTAGCCGAGATTCGTGAGGTCTGGCAGCGCCGCTCGGCTAGATTTATTGCTTGGATTCTGTCAGGAAATGCGAGGATTAATGTAAATGCGGGTCCGATAAGGAATTCCATTGTCGACTATCCCATGTACGTTGGGAGTCCGTGGCTGTAACGGCGCGAAGAAGATTCATATACGTCTGGAGGTTGTTACCCAGAGATGCCGAGTTTTAGATTCCAGTAAAAAGCGCACGACGTGGCAAGATGCCGAGTCGCTGAAAGATTACTATTGACCTGTCAAAATCTTCTCGAAATTGCCAGATTAGATTAAAAGTAATAGAAGTTACACTCATTACATCTATCATTATAAGATTGACCTTCTGTTGCGGAATGGCGAATGCGCTAGATTAATTATTCACTATTGGATGGATGCAAGAAATGGAGAATACAACAATAATCAGTCAGTTTTTATCATACCTTTTTACTTCGAGAATAGTTTTCTTTCCTCACAACTTCTTCATCCAGAAAAATTTGGTAAATATAAATTTTTGGGTCTTGCAGATAGTGATCAACTTCGTGTTTATTTACACACCACTTTGGTCTGCTTGTACATGATTCTCGGCGGTCTATTTAAGTTCCGAAAAATGACCTGTTCCACTATCAAAACGATTACTCACTACTTCAAGTTAATATTTTCAAGTGTTATCCCAATATTGATGAAGGAGTCAGATCAAGACTCCGAAACGTTCCAGTTCACTGATCGATTGCAATATTCATAAGGCAACATTTTCCCTAGACAAATAGTTTCAATCCTCGAAGAAGTTTTTTACAAATATATTCTTTTAAATTCTTAATAGTCCTTTCTCAGATAAAGGGGGTAAAAAGCTAGAAAACACCTGAGAAGTAATGCAAACTGCTACCAAAATAACCTTTAATCGATACTTTTCGTTAGTATAAAAATTACCCTTTTCATACCGATTCGCGGTGTTGTCTTTATGTTTGATTGAAAAACATCGGATTCAACGAACTACCATTCCACCTATCATTCTAGGGAATTTGAGTTTGAGCGGAGTGAAGTTTGGCAGCGACGCAATTTCTTCACTGCTCATAAATGAAGCGGTTTCTATAAATAACATTACCCTATAACAATATGGAGGTTTTGATCGGCCAATCCAGTCAAGTAGGTTGAATTTGGCACAGTGCCATTGCATTTTGTATTTTTATTTGGACTAGAAAAACTTCAACTATGCACTAAGAATTGCGCGTTGGTGCCAAAGTTCACTTGTGATCAAAGCCAATCCCGTAAAATAACAGGTGAGAAGGTTGTTTGATCTGTTTGATATTTCTCGATCAAAAATAGAATATATTTTGAAAGAGAAAACCCTGAATAGTTGTAACAAGTTTTAATGATGATTTGTGGATCAACTGAAACTAGTCAGGAATAGTTCTGATATTAAAAAAAAATTACCTGAAAATGGAGTTTTCAGGAACTTTAGTGGCACAAATCTTCGAAACTCAGATAGATCTTGAAGTTTCGACTGAAGGTTTATGTTCCAACGACCTAATGGATTATATGCAAACACAAACTTATCACTATTTATGTATTTATAAATGTTTTTAAAATTTATATATATTTATATACAGGGTGTATATCTGTTTGAGAGCTCAATTCATTCACTAACTTTCTTATCTTTCACAACTTTATTCAAAAACTTAAGCATTCACGAGAAAAATTCAACTCTTGTTAAATAGCATTTTATTGAACAGCAGCCAACCAAATCATTATTCTACTAGGCTAAGACTTGTACAACTAAAACAATAGCGAACAATGAACAAAAACGTGTCGAATATCGCTTATAATTATAATAAACGTTTAAAATGACCGTCTGCAGCTTCAATTCAGGTATCTACTCTTCTTCTCATTGAAATGCGTATGCCAGTTCTCGAAAAAACTTGTAAAGATAAAAAAAGTCAGTAAATGAATTTGACTCTGCAGGCATGTGGTTGTAGGAACAAATATCTTAGGGGTTGAATTCCAAAATGTGTAGTTTTATTGAAAAATAATATTTACCAAGTTTCTTCACGTAAACTAAATATACAGGAAAAATAAAAACGAGAAACCTTTTTTTTTATCTTCGAAAGGGTGTTACTTTTTCAAGGGGAGGTTTTTCAAAAAATTGTATGCCAAATACCCACTATTCAGATACACACTGTATATTCATCTTTCAAAGGTAATAGTGTAAAATTGAAAAATCAAGTGCATCACGATAACTTAACCATGTGGCAGCGGCTACTTGAAACCCTCAAAAACCAAATTAACAACAGCAGGGAGAAAGAGAGCATTCTGGGTAGGTCCAACCAATTGGGCCTATGTTCTTGAAACATAGAAGTATGACTACTGACAATATCCAATGGAAGTTACATCGGTGGTGAAGCGTAATGATCCATATGATATTCGACAAGCAGCTTCAGAGAATCTCGACTGTACTATACTTTGAAACTTGGTCGAATGTTCCAAAAGTTAATCGGAAAAGGACGGGAATAAAGTCATCGAAAGAATGATTCAAAACCTACATAAATTCGCAGACATAAAACTCCAACCAATTAAGT
Source organism: Myrrha octodecimguttata (assembly GCA_958510865.1). Lineage (NCBI taxonomy): Eukaryota > Metazoa > Arthropoda > Insecta > Coleoptera > Coccinellidae > Myrrha > Myrrha octodecimguttata. Next base: position 36,510,736 of record OY294056.1, read on the forward strand.
TACAAGCGAACGTATCAGTTCAGCACGCCACCAAATTGAATCGAGCAAAACACGAACTATATGTTCGTTTATGTACTAATAAACCTCGGACCTAAACGGAATATATTCCAAGAAACGTCTGAGCAGATCTATTTTCACCCCAATTATCCGTCGCGACAAAAACATCTGCATGTTACAAACTAACGCCACGGTGTAAATATTTCATCCAATCGCCTTCTTCAGCCACCCAAACGACAAGATTTACAACCGCTTTATCGCCGATATAAACAAGGTTAGTGCCCAATTCGTGGCTGAAACCAGACCCAGCACCATTTTGCCGTTTTATCGACTTATTAAATACGTTATTGGACGTTGCATTGTTCTTCGCATCGTCCGGTCGCACTGGAAGCCTAAAAAGTCTTGTAAGTGGAAATTGGCGAATCTCACCGCTCAAATTGAACATGGACCTGGAGGTTTTCTTAGTAACGCTCCGTTGCGTTTACACGAAAGTGACGTGTTGCTGGGTAAATGAAAAAGCATCGGACCGTTCAGCAGACAGCGGTAAAGAATATCGACCATGCTATTCTGTGGCAACTGGACTGATCGATTGAATTGTGGTTATACCAGTCTGGCCAATCGGGAACAGGTTGTATCCGGTGACTGATGAATCTGGTACAATTTTCAGAATCCAATTCTGAAATAGCGTGAGCTATTTTACTGATTCACTTGAGCACAGATGCTTTTTCCAGTTGATTCTTCACATGTTTTCATACAGCGATTGACCCTCTCCACTAAGAATAGTAATTTCTCATATAAAAACAGATTGTATGTTCATACATTCTTGTAATAACGCGTTAGTACAGTTATATAGTAATATAGTATATTACATTCTTCTTTACATTTCATTGAGCTGAAGACCATTTATTTACGCTGGCCGCTATATCCACAGTAAGCGATTTCATCTCTGAAATTCAGGAGAAAGGGAAAAGACTTGGTTAATATAGAAGTAAGAAACCACCAGCAGTTATACAGGTTTGGCATAGACCCTCGACACTATGCAAAACGCCACGTTAATCTAGACATGATACCTCAGCGCGATGCCATATCGAATAAAAGAGTTTTTTTTGCAGGTTGGCAGGGAGTAAGAATTTGCCAGTATGCCAAGCGTGAGGTGTATCAGACCATATCGGTTGAAAATAAATACGAATATTTTATTCCATTGAAGAAGAGGAATTTGTTTGCCACAATGAATGACAAATAATTTCCTGTGAAAATGAGTACTTGAGTTCTTTCTTGTCATAACTGGGTTGAAAGTAAAATAAATTCTACGAAGTCAGAAATTAGAAAACAAAAAAAAATCTGAAAAATTGAAGGTCGATGAAATCAAATTAAATGTTCAAATAATCCAGATATTTGGCAGCGTTCACTCCCACTATCTGTATCAAATCTATTAAAATTGTTTTTTTCATGGAAAAGGCCTTTGCGGATTGCAGTATCAAACTATTTGTGAAGGGCAGTTTCTTGGAAAACAGATTATCTAATGAACAATACCGGAACAATACAAACAAAGCGAAATGTGACGTTTCAGAGTACAAGTCTGACACTTTCATCAGACAAAGGAGAAAATTTTCAGAATTATTTTTTTCGATTTTTCGTTTCGTGAGACTTTTGTCAAATTGACATTTTTAAGTAATGGTTCGAGAGTTCTTTAATTCAACCTCTTTTTTGAGTAAGTTCAGCTAAATAGAGTCCATTTATTCAGATTAATGAGCAAAATTACTACCTCCATTTAACAAAATTCAGGAGGACTCTTTAATTTTTCTCTTCAAATTATCCGGTTCCGACATCAGTATTCTTGTATGAACATACATGGTTCGCTATTTGGGATTATTGTATGTCTCTATTTTTAAGGTTCTGTTTTTCCTTCCAGAAAAACATCAAACGAGTTGGTGCTAAATTCAATATAAGAACGGTTTTCAAATCGAAAAATTATTTGGGATGAACAAAATCAAAAAATTGTATTTATAGTATTCCCCGTATTTGTGGAAATAGGGACGTTAGATATCAGAAAACGAGAACACAAAAACAACCTAAGGAATAAAGACATACAAAAATCTCAAATAGCGAACCATGAATGTTCGACCATTGGGAATCACAAATGGGTGAGTTTGCTCATTGTTCAGTAGAAATGGACAAAATTTGGCTAAATTTACATAAAAAAAGAGAGGAAATTAAAAAACTTTCAAGTAAGTGTATCTGTTTTGCTGCGATTTCTTAAAAATGTCAATTTGACAAAATTCTCACACAAGGAAAAACCGAAAGAAATAATTCCGAAAAGTTTCTCGTTTGTCTGACGAAGGAGTCAGATGTGTACTCTGAAACAGTTCGCTTTGTTTATCGTGTGTATTGTTCATAAGGCAATCTGTTTTTCAAACAAATAACAAATGCTCTCGACAAATAGTTGAATCCTGCAATCCACACGAGGGTTTTCCATAAAAAAACAAAATTTATTCAACTTTTAACCTTTGAATAAAGAACAACAGGAAGGAGCATAACGCTTTTCTACTTCGTATAAAAGTGGGACATAGGCGCCCATATTGAACCTCCAAGTATGACTCATGTTAGTTCGTTTCTTCAGACAAAGAAGAACAAGTTGTTCTCTCTTCAAAGTGAAAGGAAAGTCGGCCATATGCAACATCTATCCCGGACCCACTTTGTGAGGTATTATGCTCCTTCCTTATGTTCTTTATTCAGAGCTTTTAAAAGTACTGCTTCGGATAGTGGGAGAAAAAACCTAATAAATTATGCTAAATACTCCCAAAATATGCTGTAATCGATACTAACTCCTGAAAATTTTCTGGTTTGTCTGATGAAAGAGTCAAATTTGTACTTTGAAACGTCACAGTTCGCCTTGTTTATCGTTTGTATAGTTCCTGTTTTGTTCATTAGGCAATCTGTTTCCCAAGAAACTGCCTTTGAGAAATAGTTCGATCCTGCAATCCGTTTTCCAAAAAAAAACACAATTTCTATTTAATTTTTAATAATTCTGTTTCAGATATTACTATTATTTGATAGAGATAAAAGATGAGGCAATTGCCCATACGTCTCATATACATACAAAAAGTAAAGAAGAATTAAAGTGAAAACCCATAAAAAAACGATATCATCTAGTTTGCTTCGTGTTCTAGGTGGTTTTGTTCCGATCATTTAATATAAAGAAATATAACATTCACATATTCCGTGAACTTCGAAGCAATATCCACGAATTCGGTTTTTTCTCACACCGACCCCAACTATTGTCATCGCGATATAAAAAAAGATTTATGCGACCAATATCGATCCTTTCTGACCGATTCGAACGGCGCAAACAACGAAAAACCATTTCATTGTCGAATACGTCTCGCTGGCACCTTAGCCGCCCACAAAAAATCTGGAGATGGACCAGATAAGGCGGCAGGGAGACCATATGGACGGAATATTTACAAATAGGTCGGTATCGGGTCTACCTGTGGGTTTCAGACGCAAGGAACCGGAGACGAGGCGCGCTTTTTTGGGAGTTTCGGTTCTCTCATTAGTACCCGGGGCATCCGCAGCAGCACCACGGTCGATTAGCATAGGAATTTTCGGATTTCGACACCTTTTCGACTGTAAATGAATGAAATATCGGGTTGAGATAAGGCCAAGTCGTGGATTTATCGTGTCAGGTTGGTCTCGGAGGATGTATGTGAGACTGAACGTGTGAATGGAATGACGGATTGGAAGAACGTCTCTTGAATTCGGAAGGATCCACTCGGACGGCAACATCGGGCTTCTCACATCTCAAAATAGCGGTTATTCACTAATAATAGTTTTTCCTTTGAGTTAGAATAGAGTCGAAAAGCTGTATATTCATGAACGAAACTTTGAACCAAATTTTAGAAATCAAACCGTTGATCTCTACTGATCTATTGTATTCGAAACATGCAAATTTCAGTTGTTCAAACAATAGGTCTCTTGCATGAATTTTTTGTTCATTGGAATCGAATAATCTATTCCTAAGACAACTGAAAAAATTAAAGAGCCGTCCAAAAATTCAATTCTCAACGAGAAAAAGACCTTTCAATTGTGGCTCCGCATGTCGGCTGTTTAAACGGACGAAACTTCGCGGCAGCGTGACCAATTTTGGTAGAAATCTACTTTTTTGGTAGATTTTCTTTATAATTTCATCATTGTTAGTAGACAGAAATTGAGCAGTAGATTTTGGTAGTATTTCAAACTATCTTAGTAGAATTCTACTTACAACTGTTGAAGCAATAGAATGCTTCTGTCTGAGTTGAGAAGTGGCACAACCTCTGAATAAAGAACATAAGGAAAGAGCATAATGCCTCACAAAGTGGGTCCGGGATGGATGTTGCATATGGCCGACTTCCCTTTCACTTTAAAGAGAGAACAACTTGTTCCGAGACTTCTTTGTCTGAAGAAACTAACTAAAATGAGTCATACTTGGAAGTTCAATATGGGAGCATATGTCCCACTGATATACGAAGTAGAAAAGCGATATGCTCCTACCTGCTGTTCTTTATTCAAAGGGCACAACCCAACCTAACCTAACTATAATTAGTTATATTTCCATCGTTTCCATCCAAAAAGGAAGAGCCTTTCATTTAGGTGAATATATAAGAATATCTGCGGAATCATTGGGTGGATTTTACCCATTCACGAATTCGGCCTTCGTTATTAAGGTCCAAATCTTCTCTACAAATATCGAATTTCTAAGTTGCTTCTTTCGTAAGTTATTGTGTTTACGGTCGGCCATTAACTTCTGGAAGAAACTACTTAAAAACTCGATATTTGTAGAGAATATTTAGGGTTTAATTACGAAGGTCGAATTCGTGAATGGGTGAAATCCGCCCAATGATTCCGTAGATATACCCGTTCAAAATTTTATTTTCTCAATATTTTCAAATATGTATAGAGATTAGATCGAATTGAAATCCAGTACTTTATCGAAAAAAAACCTAGAAAAGCTCTGCCGTGAATTAGGGCAGCAGCTTTTGCGCGCATGTTCAAATTCGTTGTCTCAACGGTCATCTCTATTGAACATGCGCAAAAGCTGCTGCCTTCCCGACAGTGCTTCTATGGTTCTTTTTGCTTAGCGAATGTTAATTACTGAGAAATTTTTTTAAATTTCACGCATTCCTAGTTTTCCACTTTCCTTCCAACATAAAGTGCTAAAGACTGCTCCTAGGTAGCAGTAGATTTTCAGTAGAATTCTGTAATTGACTTTGGTAGAAAAAAGTAGATTTCTACAGAAGGTTTGGAAGGTTCTGAAAAAAATAAATGGTCACGCTGCTTCGCGGCTTCCGTGACGTACCGGGATATATCCACTCTCTCCCTCTTCTCGTGTACTTTTCTCTCTAGCAAGCCAATAGACAGCGTAACCTGTACCGATCGGTAAATTGTTCAATGAAGAGTGACGTAGAAGGCGATCTGACGCGTTTCTCCCGCTTCTACCTTGAGTCCCGATTTGACCATTTTTAATACCGAATTATTCAAAATTAGCGAATGGTTTAAGTGTGTGATAGCATACATTATGATTTCGTATCGATATAGAATGAGAAAAACATGAAAATATGATAATTCGTGTTACATGCAAGAGACATATTACACGAATACAATATTATCACGGTCTCTCTTCTTGGAGGCGAAAACTTTGCAAATTTGCTACACTGTTGTTGGCTGTTTGGAGGTTTGATTGACAACTCATCATAAATAGAGCCAGGCCGGTGCAACCAAAGTTCACAAATGGTTCAACTACTCTCAGAAAAACAGTTCGAGAAACTCATCATTCAGTGAATTTTGTGATTAATTTCAGAAATATGGGTCGTTATTACAATACGTTAACGTAGAATGGAATGCAACCAGAAAGATATCGTTTATTGTTCGTTAATGGGCGTAATAGGCAAAACGGTTTCGGAGATATAGTCATTTGCAATTTTGAGGATATTTCCATGATATTTCGAGATTCGGAAACTACTGGAGCGATTGGATTGAAGCTAGGCAATTAGCTGAAGCATTACGACGCGCAACTTTTCGAAACATTTTGTTGAGATCGTATTGTCAGTAAATTTGAAGAAAAAAAAAATTTTATTCGGAAACTATCAATGCTTTTTTGAAAATATTTTCTTCATATCTTGAGCATGATATTTCACAACACTGTACCAAATTTCAGCTTATTACGATAATAATTCTTGGAGATATCGTGAAAAACTATGTGAAATTTCCTGTTTTTTTGCTCGGTATCATTATTTTTTCCGGAATAACCCAGAAAATACTGAATCAATCATGATGAAACTCGGTAACTGGTTTGAATATGCTAATGAACAACATTGTGCAGAATTTCGTAATGATCGTGTCATCAAAACCATTTGAAGACAAAAATTCAAAATTCTCATTCAGCTATTGAATATTCTGTGATCTTCTCATTATTTTATCCTCACGAAATTCTGTATGATACTTCATGCTGTCCTTTTTTCAAACAATAATTGGATTTCAATTCGATCTCATCTGTATTTTTGCAAATATTGGGAAAATACAATTTCGAATGGATATATCTGCGAAATCATTGGGTAGATTTCAACCATTCACGAATTCAGCCTTCGTAATTAATGTCTAAAACCACTCCACAAATATTGAGTTTTCAGGTTGTTTTTTTGTGAAGATATTGTGTTTAAGATTGGCCGTTAGGCAATTTCCGCCGAACAGCATCAGTGCTATACTATCTGCACTAGAGTATAACAGTGTAGTTCATGGTAGCACAAACTATAAGTGTTGGTCAGAACGTTGCAGTCAACAGTGTTTGCAAGACGGTACCACATGCTACACAGTGTACGGCACAATTGGAATCTTGAAAGGATAATCGTATTGTCCCATCTGGATGAAAAGCAAAGAACTTTGATACTCTGCCTAGTCGTTATTTTTCAAATAATCCAAAAGCCGAAAACTAATCTAAAGGGGAAGTACTCCTTATGTTCCTTCAATAATATCCTAACCTTCTCCATCTTCATCAACAAGTAGAATCTCCTCCAGAAAAAAACCAAAACACCCTTCAAGATTAACCAGGAATGGAACTGTATCAATTGCCGGCGTTTGCTCAAGCACAACGCACGTAATTTGGGGAACATTGAGTAGGCGGCCAGGCATTTTTCGCCAGGAGAATCGGGCGAGAAAGTCGTCATCCGTCTTCTCGCGTTTATCCTCGGGGACCCTATATAGGCCTCCCCTGTCGGCCGTCTTCTTTCCGCAGGAAGATTTACGCCTCTGGAATGAAAGTAGAACGGCGACAGGGGTGCACTTGGGTAAGTTGAGGACTTATCCACTTTCGTTTTTACCCTTTGCATTGTATCTCCCAAAAAGGTGTTTTGTTCAGGTTGATAAGTCTAAATGGTTTTATTAAAGAAAGAATATTAGGGCTAAGGCGCCTGAACAAGATACACAGTGAAAGATTTTTTTAGAAACGCTACTGGAAATGTTGCATCTATTTCGTGTCATATGTCTGATTGGTTGAATCAATAAGATAGTCTTGTTTCAAATGACCGAAGAAGCTTGTGAAATGTTGAAATAGTGGGTCTATGGCTATGACCCTTAGACGAAAATTCAGTCAATGCCGCAAAACCAGGATCCTGGTCGTGAGTTTTTTAGATATAGGCAGAGAAGATCATAGTTTATTACAAGAGTAACAACTGTAGATTTAGAAATTTTGAAGGGTGTACTGCATCGTTTCTGATTCGCGAGTTTTTCGCTGGAAAATATGTTTATTGGTCCAAATCTGCACTGCTCGCCAGATTCAGCAACAAACGATTTCTGGCTCTTCTCGAGAATATAAAGAGTGCTGAAAGGATATAGTATTGACATCATCCGCTCATGTTTTCATGGCTATGGAAAAACCCACCGATCAAAAATTGATTAAAGTGATTTGACATGCGCAACATTTACACAAACGAAATTTGCTTCGAAGAAAAGGATCACAATAACAGCTGCTGGCTGCATAAATTAAAGACGATTCTTATGGATAAATCATTCGAGTTGCGTAGGATATAACTCCTGCTGAAAGGATACTGGTGAAGTAACATGAAGAATATTCCATTCTTATACTGATTGAATAGGAAATTAAGTGAGCAGAGCTTAACCTTTAAGTCCATTTTTGAGCTATAAAATGTCCGTTCCTGAGTAATCCTAGTATTTTTTAAATTCACAAAATCGACCCCGGTTCCTTCGCCATTTAGCAATTAAAAAAATTCTGGTAGTTGTAGGTGTGAAAATGCACAATAGTTACTTGCCTTGACAACACATAACCTGAATATTTCACATCCATTGTTTCCCCTAATTTTTAAAGAGCCCTCTCCCGTATCAAACTCCAGATTTCACCCCTCACTCCGAACATTTTCACGTTCTTCAACGTTTTATTAGCACCAACGCCTCCTCCCCCGTTCCACCCCTGTCCTGTTTCCTTATCCCGGTCCAAATCGGGGGTGCACGCACTTATATAAAGTGGATTTCGAAATCATATCTATTATATCGTAGCAGGGGTTGCCGCCGCCATTGGGGGAAGCCGAAACTGGCGAATAATGCGACCGTTATTAACTCGACGGCATAAAAACGGATATAAATTCGGGACTGTCTATTTTTGCAAGGTTCAGACAAATCCATTCCGTAAGGTCGGCGATAGAATCCGGTTTATGGAATTCCGTATTTTGTGTTTTATCGACGATAGATTCGAGGGAAAGTTTGATCTAGGACGTTTTGTGGTTCTCATTGATTCGTTGTTTATCACAATAGGTCTTTTGCATGCTTTTTTTTATCATTGGAATCAAATATTCTATCTGTTAAACAATAAGAACCTTTAACCGCCGTCAAAATTTTCAATTTTCAACGAGAAGATGCTCTTTAAATTTGGCTCCGCATATCGGCTGTTTAAACGGACGAAACTTCGCGGCTTCCGTGTCATACCGGGATATATGCACTCTCTCCTCTTCTCGTGTACTTTTCTCTCTAACCAGCCAATAGACAACGTCGGTTGTATCGATCGGTGAATCTTGCAATATCGAGTGACGTAGAAGGCGATCTGATACGTTTCTCCCGCTTCGACCTTGAGTCCCGATTTGACCATTTTTAATACCGAATTATACAGAATTCGCGAATTGTTGAAGTGTGTGATAGCATACATTATCATTTTGTATCGATATAGAATGACAAAAACATGAAGATATGATAATTCTTGTTACATTCAAGAGACCTATTCTTCTTGAACAATTCATTGGGATTCACTGCTGCTTTGATGACTGCAGTTTTAACTAAAAGGATCTTTGAAGCTGATGAAAGTTAAAACTCGAAAAATACAAGCAGAAAGATAGAAATGCTCGAGAAAAAATTGTGAAAATCACTGACGTGGAGTCGACAGCTTTAGCGCGCAGCTTCACTTCCTGATGGAAATATTTGCCGATCTTCTTTTGATTTGGTCCTCACCAAATTCTGCAAGAAACTTTAAGCTGTCAATTTTCATCAAGTACAAGATTTCAATTCGATATGACCTCTAATTTTGGAAATATTGGCAAAATGAAACTTTTCAGGATCGGATTTCACCTCACAAATTCAAGTTTCGTTATTAAGCTCCAAACCTACTCTACGCATATAGTCTCCAAGCCAATTCTTTCGGAAATTATCTGTTTACGGTCGTCCTCGCCATTGATCGAACACAATAACTTCCGAAAGTTACAACTCGAATATTTTTTGAACATTTTCCCGAAATTCGAATTCAAATCTAGTTCTTGATTGAAAAATGACAGCTCGAAGGATAATTTCATCAGAGATCGCCAAAATTGAGTATTTGAAAAAACACTTACAACTTTGCGGTCATCACGAAATTTTGCACAAAGTTGTTCCTTAGTACTCAAACAATTAACGAAGTTTCTCTATAATTAAATTATTATTTTTTAGTTATTCTAGGAAAAACTAAGATAACGTAGAAAAAACATGAAATTTAACATTTTTTTCCAAATTTCTCCGAAAATTATAAATGTACATTGGTTGTTGGCTGTCAAAGTTTGACTCAGTCAATAGTGTGAAGAAAACCCGTGGTCTTTTCGAAAACCATAAAACTGGATCTTCATTGTAAACTTACAAGCAACGAATAATTTCATCAAATCAGGTGTTCGAAGAGTTGGCCATTTTCATTCAACCACATGGGGCAAATTCTTCTAAAATACGAGTTGATATTCTAGGATTGATTTCATCAGCTCCTCAAACGACGACTTCTTTTGAATCGTTATTTTTAATATATTTCTTCATTCTTTTCTTCTCAAATTGACTCTCATTTATCAAACTGTGAAACAATCGTGCGAAAATATATTCGAAAGGATGTCGTCATTTTCATCGCACAAATCATTTGTATAAAACAGATTAACATGTCCCACCTCTCATAATTTTCGTATTTAATTGCAAACAACTGAACAGAAGTTGCAAACTAAACAGAACTTTTGTTGTTTCAATGAACGTTTCATAACCAACATTCTTCCATGCTTTCATTCCAACATCGCATACTCCGAAGCCTACTCGGAGATAAAAGTTGAAAATAAAATATCTCAAACATAACTCCAGAAAAATATCAAGTATGCTATATTTTTGAAATGTCAATTTCGAGCTCTATCGAAATATAGATCTGGAAAGATATATGGAGTGTCCCATTCGAAAAAATAATTTCCTAGTGATATCTCAGAAAATTCAATTAATTGAATTCTACGTGATAAATTGTTACGGAAATGTTTTTACGGAATGAAAATTTCCAACAGAGAAAAAGTTATAGCAATATTTCTAAAATGAACATTTTTCGGAAAACACCTGATAACTATGTAATGATAGCTTTGGATTTGTGTTTTTCGCCAATGAGTTTCATGAAAATTGGCCCTCAGACATCGACATCAGTTTCCGTCTATCTAGTTCAGAAATAGGACTTTCCGACTTTCTCTTCAAAAGTGTCAAATTTGGTCTACCCAGTAAGACTCAAGAACAACAAAATTCGCACTGTAAATGATATTCATTAGAGTACATGAATTTCGAAAATTTTTCTTGTTGCTCACCCGTCATACCACCAATTATATATCCCGTATCGACATGGCCACGCAATCGAGTTCAAGTTCTGCATGAAAGAATGTCATTTCGCTTTCGATTGATATCAAGAAGCTCTACTACAGTGTCGCGTTTCAAGTACACAGGTAGCAATAAAACGAGTCATGGTCAAACAAAACGCGAAATCCCCCTAGTTTTTTATGGATTCCATCACTAGCAGCGAGATCATTTCGCGCGGAGATATCGATACTCCGGCACGGTTGCCGATCTTAGTTGTAGACTGTTATGTAATACGGTTGTAATTCGAGACAGTCCAATCTTGCTGGTTTCGTCGACTTGACTGTTCAATTATCTCCGTGTTTTTGAAATTTTATTTCTCTCCATTTTTCGTCCGAGTACGGTTCAGTATAATAATAATTTTATTTGAAAAATTCCCGAAAAAAAATTTAGAAAAGTACTGACACGAAGTTTTTACGCACTTGTTTCGTTGCTAAAGCAGTAACCTATTCGCGCATCTGTACTCAAATATTGAGGAAATATCGTCAAAATTTCAAATTACAACGAAATTTCACATATTGTTTCCTTTATATCTCCGAAAGCAAATATCGGATCGAATTGATATTTCAAACATTTTAGTTGAATACTATGGTTCTTATGTCTGTGCCATAATTTCGCTCAAATGTGATCAACATTCTCGGAGAAACAAAAAACTAGAAAAGCACTGACGTGAAGTCAGCAGCTTCTACGCGCTTGTTCACATTGCGAAAAGGCGACTTGGAAAGTTATTGTGTTTTCGGTCGGCTATCAGAATATTTCGGGAAAACTGCATTGAGAAACACAATAACTCCTGAAAGAAACAACTGAGAAACTCTATATTTGGAGAGAAGATTTGGTCCTCAATAACAAAGGCCGATTTCGTGGATGGGTAAAATCCACCCAATGATTCCGCCGATATGCCCATTAAAAATTTCATTTTCCCAATTTTTCCAAAAATACAGATTATATCGAATTTAAATCCAGAACTCTATCGAAAAATGACAGTTTGAAGTTTCATACAGAATTTAGATTAAAAGTGTTCTTTTTACGCGCTTGTTCTGGGGAACAGCGCGTTATCGTTTCGTCACGATGTCTGTAATTTTCGAATTTTGAGCCGAAATTGGTCTCAAACGACTAGGTTGGACTCACTGATAAAGAATCCGTGGTCGAAAATGATTCTGTCCGTCCGGGCGTGTGCGCTGTAACTTTCGAAAGGAAGGACCTAGAGTCTTCAAATTTTCAGGTTAGGTCAAGATCCTGAATATCTCGGTTAAGTTCGTTAATGGGCCAAATCTGCCGAATGGTTTTTGTGCTACAGCCATTTTAAATTTTGATTTTTCAATAACTCGAAAAATGTTTATCTGATCGAAATGAAACTTAGTTGGAATATGAACAGTGTCAATAAGAAGAATTATCCATGGAATTTTTTTTTTTAATTTTTTATATTTCATTGAAATTTAACTGAAATTTTCTATTCGCCATTTTGCAATGTGAAAAAGCGGTTAAGAGATGCTGACTTCACGTCAGTGCTCTTCTAGATTTTCATTTTCATTTACTGAACTTGGCTCGTTGGCTTGATTCTTAATGTCGCTCCAATTAATTCTGTGATATTTTTTCGAAAATCTGAGGTTAACATTTTCCCACATGGCCATCATCTACAAGTTGTCAAACAAGGAACTGCATGTACAAGTTGAGAAAGCTAACGGTGTCGCGTATATCATTAGAACCGTGTTAATTGGCTCAAAACACATTCTTTATATAAGAAAGTACAATACTGTGAAATAACTGGTTCCTTAATTTGTTAAACATGTTTTTTATGTGTGTCTTGACAAGCGGCATGTTTTCCTGTCCATTAATTCGAATTCGGAGCTTATCGGCGAAGGAAGCCATTTAAAAACGATATTTTTCGATTAGAAAAATTTCAACACCGTTCTGTTTCGAACGAAATTGAAGACAGGGCAATTAATAGGCTATCGAAGGCTTAATGGAAATGATAAATTCGACATTGGTTCCAATTTTGTCGTGTTTTTCGCTGATATTGATCATTCACGTTAATTAAAAGTTTGTACAGGTTCTTTCGACGGAAGATTACAATTTTAATTGAAAGAAGCACTGAAACAAATTTTCAGTCTGAACAATTAAGTCCGGTGTACACATCCGATGTTTCAGTAGCCGTTGCCGTGCCGCGCCGTTCACGCGGTCTGACATACACGCACCCATTCAGCCCGCTGAACACAATAACTTCCGAAAAAAACAACTAAGAAACTCGATATTTGTATCGTATTTTTGGGGCTCAATTACGAAGGCCGAATTCGTGAATACGTGAAATACACCTAAAGATTCCGCAGATATACCCATTAAAAATTTATTTTCCTAATATTTCCAAAAACACAGATAAGATCGAATTGGAATCCAGTACTTTATCGATAAGTGATAGTTCGAAAATTCATACAGAATTCAATAGGGATAACATGATAAGAAGATCTCTGAATAATCAATATTTGAAAAAAAATTTTTTTTTTTTTTTTTTTAGATTGTTCTAATGACAAGATTGTCACGATATTTTGCAGGAGTTATCATTCAGCATCTTCGAACTAGCTGCAAAGTTTCATCATGATTGAATCAGTATTTCTTGAGTTATACCGAAAAAACCTAGAAAAGCACTTGCGAAATGGCGACTTGGAAATTTTTATAGAATATGAAAATTTTCAAGAAAAGAAAACTTTTTTTCCAATTTTTCCATGGATAATTCTTATTGATACCGTTCATCTTCCAGCCATGTTTCATTCCGATCAGATAAATATTTTTCGAGTTATTGAAAAATCAAAATTTCAAATGGCTGTTTCACAGAACCCATTCTGCAGATTTGGCCTATTAACGAACTCAATCAAGATATTCACAATTAAAACCTTACCTGAAAATTTCAAGACTCTAGGTCCTTTCTTTCGAAAGTTAGAGCACATACGGACGGACGGACGAACAGAATTGAATTTGACCATGGATTATTCTTCAGGGAGTTCAACCCAATCGTCTCAAGACCATTATCGGCTCATAATTCGAAAATTACAGACATCGTGACGAAATGATAACGCGCTGTTACTTAGAACAAGCGCGTAAAAACAACGATATCGAGAAGAAAACCACGTAATTTTATATATTTTTCCGAATATCTCCAAACCTAATAACCGTATTGAATTGAAATTTGGTACACTGTTGTGAAATATGAAGCTAAAGATATGAGCGAAATTGTTTTTTTATACGATTAATAGTTTCTGAAGAAAATTTTTTTCTGAAAAAATTTGGAAAAAATTTTTTTTTCGGATTGAGTGACCATACAATCCCAACAAAATTCCGCTTAAAGAAGCACGTCATCATGCCTCAACTAAGTGCCACGTTTTAATCCAATTGTTCCAGTGGTTCCTGAAATATCAGGGAAATAACCTCGAAACTTAATATGGCTATGACTTCGAAACAATTCGGCCGATTTGTCCAATGAACGAACTTAACCGACGCATTTCAATGCACGACCTAATCTGAAAGTTTTGAGTCGCCAGCTGGTTCCGTTCGACAGTTATCGTGTCGTCGGCCGGTCGAACAGAATCGATTTCAACACCGGATTCGTCATCAGTGAGTCCAACCTAGTCGTTTGAGACCGTTTTCAGCTGAAAATTTGAACATGCGCGCAAAAAGAAGTAGATTTAGGAATTGAGTTTGCAGTTCTGTGCTTTTTGAAAATGTCAATCACACAAAAATTTTTAAAATGAAAAAATATTCCAGGGAATAATTCTGACAATTCTGAGTCGATCGTGTGATAAAGATGTCAAATATAGACTCCAAGACGTAACGTTCAAATTCGTTAACTGTTTATATTGTTTTGAAATAATTCATCAAGCAACAAGTTTCAAGAAACTGCTCATGAAATATAATCCATCTCACATCCCATATTTCTCAGGGCCAATTTTTTACAACATAATTTTCATTTTTTATAGTTTTGTTTGAGATATTCAGAGAGAAGACCAATAATCCTTTGGCAAATATGTAAGCTCCTCGCAAAGTACCCTTTTATCGATAGTTCAGTTTTTAACTTCATAATCATATCCGCCTCTGCTGATATATTGATGATCAATTGAAAAGATTCGAATCTTCAAATTCCCAGTATAAATACCAGAAAATCGATCAAAGCAAATAATGTACCCATTCAGAACAACATCGCCCGAGAAAGCCATAACAAAATGGCACCCACCATACGCCATCATGGCAAGTTATAAAAAAACCCTTATCGACCTAATTCGCCTGCGAAACGAGGACGTAGCAAACGCGATATCCATCGAAATCGCGAGAAGGATAGTCGAAATGATCGTAACACAATGAGCGCACACACATTCACAATTTGTCAACAGATAATCGCATGTGTTGGACGCCATTCAATGCCGACAAAGCGTTTTCAATCTGGCTGATAACGAACGCGGCTATCTGCCAGCAGATAGCATTCTTTTTATCTTCCGCGGCACACTATTGCTCCCTCCAGGTGATATCGCGCTCTACAAACAATCTTTTCTCTTCTGGGCAAACATGGCTTATCGGATAATAGACGTATTGTGGATCGATGATCGTGTATCGATAAATCTGGCATTGCGGCTGGGAAGTAGGTGTTTGAGGAGTCATTCAATAAGGATATGGATGACAAAATACATATTTGAGACAAGTGGATGAATGATTGGGCTCGATAGAGTCCCTCGGAAAGTTGGAGTCGACGCTTCGAAACCAAAAGGATATTCCCTGCTCGTGGATTAGACACCAGGGGGTAATTTCTATCAAAGTTAAGGATGGCAAGGGTCATTCTGGTTTAAAAGAAGGGAGATGTTGATGATGCGAATAACTACAGGACAATGTCCATCTCGCCTGTATTCTCTAAATTTCTTGAAGAACTGCTGAGGCTAAGATTGGTTGCCTTTTAGGAAAGATAAAACTTCCTTAGTAAAGAACAACATGGTTTAACCTCCGGCAGTAGCTTATAACAGTCAAGAATAGAAGTACTTGATGATGAATATCAATGCGAGTTGCTGGCTTGTGACTTCTCTAAGGCATTTGACGGTGTTGTGAGGGAGATACTCCTGAACAAGATGGAGTACTATGGAGTTCGTGGCACCACTCTCTATATCTTTCAGTCTTTTTTGAGGAAGATTGAATATTTTGGAGTGGAAAGGTGTGAAGACTTCCGCCTATTTAACAGAGCATGATGTTCCTCAAGGTTCAATTATGGGACCCCTTTAGTTCATCATCTACACGGATGATGATGAAACCTTTCATGAGAGAGTAGGCAATCAATTCAAATCGACCAAAAAATGCACTCTGAAATGACAGAAATGGATAATCATTTTCATAAATGGTGGCTTGCCCAACGAGAAAAAAAAATATGGTGGTTTCTGGAGAAATGATTGAACAGAACGTCTTTACTCTTTGTGCTGGTTTGCATTTCTCTGAATTCAAAGCAAGTGGAGGATGGCTCAAGTGCTTCAAAGAACGTCATGGTGTGAGATTCTTGAATGAAAAACAGGGTAGAAGCTATTAAGTCAACCGGAACTCACTGCTCCATTCAAAGCAGAATTGAAGAGAGTCATTTAACACCATTAATTCAAGGAACATCAAATCTATAATGCTGATGAAACAGAATATGGTAATTGCTACCAGTAGTTCAAGCTTTGAACATAGCCATCGCAAAACGAAATACTCTGGATTCGTCTGAGATACTTGCTCTGAAAAACGGCATTTATCGAAATTAACTGCGAAGAAGACCCAGTCTTGAATAACATAATCTATGTCCATATAAATCAGTCATTATACTTTACAACAATTTATTCGGAAAAATGTGATGGCTTCCTCTATGCAATAAACTTTTTGTAACTTTATGTATATTATTATCAATGATATTCATATACTCAGTTAGAAATACAACCTTGAAAACACATTAAACATTATTTTTCTTGACCTTCAGAAATATGAACAGTTGAACAGTATAATATGAACAAGCCAGATTTTTTTGTGTTCATATTAACGCGATTGTAGTGTATTTTGATGTGCAGATTAAAATACCCATTCAATACAAGTTCATCGGATAATCCATTCCATGAAAATTAACATAAATACTTCGAGTTCACTTTAAGTAGATGGTATCAAATAAAATACAAACAACTGAAACACCAAAGCTCAACGTATAATAGTACAATCCCCATAATAACGTCGATCAAATAAAACAACCACATACTAAATGCCAACTAACTATCAGTCGAAGTCGTAAAAGACTAATTGAAAGTTTGGACGCAACTATGAGAAATCGCAATAAAACAAATAGTCATGAGATTATAATAACGAGAGAGAGGTTGATTTTTCTAGATGAAATTGATGTTTATGTTACTTTTAACATTTTGCCGACATAACATATGTAAATGGCAGAAGATAAAATCCTCGAGCGACTAGATTTCACTGCGAGAAAGACAACGTGCCATCTAGTGGTTTCACAGCGCAATGAGTGAGTGATTTATGACTCCAATTTTCTCGTTTCCTTTGCGATTAATTCAGGGTATCGTATAGGTAAAAATAGTCTTGATATTATTTCGGAGTGATGTCTCGGAGTACCTGGATTTCGATAAAATGAAAACCAGCAGACCAGCTATACACAAAAAATAGATTGTTATGGAAATGACTTATGGCACAACCAACTCCTGCTGACGTCAGTTCTTTTGAAATTATACCAAGTGAATTAAAATAAGAACGATCATTAAATGGTGGAATAATTGAATAAGTAATTGTATACTTGTTTCTTAGGTCTAGATAAGACAAGTGGAGATCGAAGATGAGACAGTGAAAAGCTTAAATTGATCCAAAAAAAATCAATATTGTTTGAGACTTACGATGTCATTGTACACTGATTGAGACGACTAGCTGACCTAAAATAGTGCCTCTTTGAAATTTTCGATACATCCAGCAAAATTATAAGAAACATACAATCGCGTTAATGTGAACACGCGATCGTATGAACCTCCCCGTAGTATGAACACCGAATTTTTTGTATTGACTTCTCTGTAATATAAACAAAGTAGAATCTCACTAGTATGAATATGTTGTTACTTGTCTATTTTATTCAAAGGAATGAATTTGTTTTCACGATTTATCGTCAGTTATCCATTACCGGTTCGCCCTTTCACAAGTTGCCTCGCATTGTTATTTCACGAATATACTATAACCAAGAAAATGGCGAGTGGGAAATTGAGATGTTGACTCTTCATGAGAAAGCCGAAGTTCTAGAACACATCAATGACGGACTTAGTGTTACCACTGGCAAAGAATATGGAATAGCTGAACCACCGGTTTGCTCCAAAAAAAAACTCGAGAGAGAGAGAGTAGACATTTGATTCAGATCGTCCAAAAAATGCATTCTAAAAAGGCGAGAATGCCTGAAATGGAAACTCAGCTTTATTAATGCTGAAAATACTGATCCATAAAGAAAATATGTCGGTTTCTGAGGAAATGATTAAACAGAAAGCGTTGAATTTTTGTGCTAGTTTGAATATCTCGGAATTCAAAGCAAGTGAAGGATGCCTCCAGCGCTTCCAAAAACGTTATGGTGTAATATTCTTGAAAATGATAGGAAGAAACTTTCAGGTCAGCCTGATCTCATTGCCCCGTTTGAAGAATTGAAGAGACTCATTTTAGTCCATGAATCCAACGAACATCAAATCTATAACGCTGATGAAACAGGATTACACTGCCGATTGCTACCAGCAGTTCAAGCTTTGAACGTAGCCATCAAATGGGCAAAACAGAATACTCCGGGTTTGACTGAGATATTTACCCTGAAAATAAAACATGAAAAAAGGAGTTATATCGAAATTAACTGCGAAGGAGAATCAGTCTAAGTTACATAACATACCAAAATCAGAAATTATAATTCACATTGATTTTTTTAAATATGTGATCGCTTTTCTCATTCAATAAACTTTTTGGTACTTGAGCTGTATCATTATGAATGAAAATCATGTACTCAGTCAGAAATACAACCTAGAAAATATGTCGAAAAATTATTTTTCTTGACCTTCAGAAATATGAACAGTTCCTATAATATGAACAAGCCAGAATTGTTTGTGTTCATATTAACGCGGTTGTACTGTATTTCGACACTTTAATTTTTCTATCGAAGCTACAGAAGATGAAATATTTTTTTTTTTATTTCGACAGTCTATATCTTCTGAACAGCGCCAAATCTGAAAGAAGGATAAATGAGAAAGTGTTTCATTATATGGTTTATATTCGAAATATTCTCGTGCTCCAATTCCAATGTCAAAAATTATGCAAACTCATATATTATTTCACATTTCGTGTACAATCTCAGTTCTCCAACGAAAACATCGTTCAAAATTCCGACGACTGAAAAACCAGAAAGTATTTCAACTCAAACACGAATTGAAACTAAGTGCCTCATCTAAAAAAACCGTCCTCACTGCAAAACCATTCTCATAAAACTTCCTTAGACTTCTTGTTCTCCGGAACAATTTCTGAAGAATGCCATTCGACATGCTGCTCAAATCTCAAGAAGTGTAACGTCGGTCTTTCTCGAGTCATATTGATGTTCTCCTTGCTAGCGGCTTTTTATCTGAAGTAAAAGGCGATCTTTAGAGTTGCACTTTACGCTCCAACAAATAAATATATTCCTAGAAATATGGGGGAATAAATATTTCTACGCTAGAGTTATGGGAAGTGGAAAAGAGTCTCTTTTGGACTTGTGAAGATTGGAGGTTAGTATTGAGGCAAGGTTGATCATGGAAACTTTTAGAACAGAAGGTTTCATTTCAAGGGGTGATATTTTATGGCACTTCAAGATTTTGATATTGCCAAGTAGTCGAAGAGTTGTTGATTCAAGTTGAAATTTTACATGATGCTAGATGAGTAGGTATGTAGTCGAGCGTCTTTCTGACCTACCTAAGTACAACAGGTACTGTGCATACAAAGGAGTTGTGAAAAATTTTTTACTACAAAATAAGAATAATTCGACAATTTAATATCCGTACAGTTGAAAACAATAAGACAAACTGTGAACAAAATAACCCCAAATGGGCATCCTTTAGGATACAAAAATAAGTATATGATTCGGGACCAAACAAAAACTTCTCAAAAATTTTGTAGGAAAATCAAGGGTGCCAGGACTGTCCTTAATGTAACTTTATGGCACATACATTGTCGGATTCATTTTTTTTTGGTCCTGAACTTAACACTTACTTTTCGTCGAAAAATGCAACTTTGTGGTAATTTTGTTCAATGTTACCTCATCCAAAAGGGTCCTCCTCATTTGTTTTTTCACTCTACCGAAACTGAGTCGAATTATTATTGTTTTGTCCAAAAATTGTTAAGAAACTTCTTTGTATACGCAGTATTTGGTGTACTCAAAAAGGTCAGGAAGACAGTAGATTACATTCCTATATGTATACACGATTCCTGAAATATGTATCCTGGGCTCTGGTACTAAATCGGAATACGTAATTTCCTTTTCTCAAAGACCGTATTTTTATGGAATTTCGATAGAACTAGAAAGCAATCGAAAATTCATGTCGAATGCGAGATGAAATATTCGACAGATTTCCTTCATCAATATGATGGCCCATTAAGAGCAGCTTTTTCATATCAATCGAAAACCTAAAAAATCAAGAAAATTATCAATCATGAGAGTATCTTGACCAGCACCAGCAGTGCGCTTGAGGAATTAGACTCAAAAAAACTCTTAAATTTGAGTTTATGCATCTTCAAAATGAAATAATTGGCCTTCAAGTTCCCCAGAACTGAATCCGTTGGAATTTTCTGACTGGGAATACTTACGAGGTCTACTACGAGCCGATCAAAAGTCTTGAAGGGTCCTCACTGCTGATCGTGAACACAATAACTTCTTGAAGGAACTCAGAAATTCGATATTCGTAGAGCTGGTAGAGCTTAATTACAAAAATCGAGTTTGTGGATGGGTAAAATGAAATTCAATGATTCCGCAAATATACATATTCGGTATTTCATTTTCACAATATTTTCAAAAATGAAAATTAGATCGAGTTGAAATCTAGTACATGGTTGAAAATTACAGCTTGAAGGTTCAAATTTTTGAATCTTTCGTTCCAACGACATGATCATCACGAATTTTTGCACAGAGTTGAGTAACAGCATTCTCAAACTGGTAACCAAGTTTCAATTAAATTGGATCAGTATTTTTTTAATTATTCAGGAAAAAACAACGGTTTTTTTCTCAATATCTGTGAAAGTTTGAATCGTATCC
This sequence comes from Myrrha octodecimguttata, assembly GCA_958510865.1. Classification (NCBI taxonomy): domain Eukaryota; kingdom Metazoa; phylum Arthropoda; class Insecta; order Coleoptera; family Coccinellidae; genus Myrrha; species Myrrha octodecimguttata. The sequence goes on from OY294056.1 coordinate 36,532,166, forward strand.
AAATGAAATTTGGTACACTGTTGTGAAATATAGAAAACATTGCAGGTGTTATTTCGGAATATAAAAGGTTTACTATGAAAAAGATTTTCCGAGAAAAATTTCGATTTTTTTTGTTTACTAATGATACGATCCCAACAGGAATTCTTAAATCACAGGCATTTGATCAGAACGATAGCACGCTGGTCCCGAAACATATGCGCAAAAAGTGATTTCCATCGGAAATAGATTTTCTTTCATTTTTTTTCTATACCTCGTTACACGGTTTCCATTCATTCTGGGACGCCCTGTATACAAAGGTTTTCCTTCAAATGTCCACCGCAATGTACCGAGATGGAATCACGAAACCGAAACAGATGAAGTAACTAATTATAATCAGAGTTGGCGAATAGCTGGCTGTCTGGGTTCGCAAAAACAAATATCTCCAGCGCATGCATTTTATCTGTGCAGTCACACTACCGACCAGCGGGAATGTCTAGAACGCATTTTTCTTAACACTACACCTATTCAGAAAGAAAACGCCGAGTTTGCACCATTAATTATTAATCTCAAAGGGCGCAGCTAAGAGCTTTTTCGACAGAGTATTTATGAATTTCAAGCATAGCTTTTGTTTCAATCATTAATTCAAGTGTAATCCATAACTATTCATGAGGGATTGAGTTGATATATCAGAGGCAGCTCGTGTGGAAGAGCCACTATTATGAAAATCTGAATAGCAGAATCATTTCAACTGTTTGCGAAATAACGTCATCATTTCATATGAAACATTAAATTAGGACAAGTTTATTTGACAAAGTTGACATTAAAAAAATACAAATTGTCCTGTAATACCTTCACATAATTTCTTTCAATATTGATATCTAACGATATACTTTTATTGTTTCAACGTACTACGTATGGATGACAAATTTAAATTTTTATCAACTGACATAAAATGATTTAAGTGGAAAAAGGCTTGAGCAAACGGTAACATAATGAAATACAATACAAAAATAAAACTAGACACAGTATTTCATCTACTATCTTTCGATTTAGAATCCTCAGTAGCATCTATTCTATATTATATGTCACAATCTTACCACGTTTACTCACTAACACCTGATTACAAACGGACTAAGCTGATTTAGCTTTGGCAAGCATGTCAACTGCGAATATTTGTGCATAGAGCAATTTTGAAAGCAAGTTTGAAACTATTTCTTCCTTTGATGAATGAAATGTAGTAAACGGAACTTTCAAAATATCCTTGAAGCTTCAAAAATTATCATTCTATGTCAGTTGATAAAATAATTAAATTTCTTCATTCATACGTCGTACGTTGAAGACAATGAAAGTATATCGTAAGACATAAATATCGAAAGATATTATGTAGATGTATTACAGAACAATATGCATTTTTCGATTATTCTATTGATATCCTTTATCAAGTAGACTCGTCTTAATTTAATGTTTGAAACAAAATAGTTTTCTAGAGTCAGTATCAACTGTCATATAATTTAGAAGTATAAAGGATTTTTGAAAGTGTTGTTTTTACTACATTTCCTTTATCAAAGAAGATGGTTTCAAACTTGCTGTCGATATTGTTCTATGCACAATCAGCTGAGTCCGTTTGAAACCAGGTGTTAGTGAGTACACGTGGTAAGATTTTGACATAGGTATAATAAAGAATAGATGCTACTGAGGATTCTAAATCGAAAGAAAGAAGATGAAACACTCTGTCTAGTATTATTTTTGTATTGTATTTCATTATGTTACCCTTTTCACAAGTTTTTAACTTGAATTGAATGAATGATTGAATTTGTCATTCATGTGTAGTACGTTGGATTCAATAAAAGTATATAGTGAGATATCTATATCGAAAGATACTATGTAAAGGTATTACGAAAAATATATATTTTTTAGTGATTGTAATGTTAACATGATTGGGTAGAATTGTTTCATGACACAAAATGACAAAATTGGAATAGTTGTTAGAATTGTCAAACATTATCAGATTATTATTATTATTCAGATCAATATTACCCGTTTTCAGTTTTGCTGTGAATACCTTTTTTTTGACATTACATATCGCTATTGTCAAAAAGAATAGGTACTATGTCTTAAGTAGAGTTGAATTACAAAAAGAAATCTAGATGTAATGGTATGGATTGCTAGTGAATAGACAGATCGGCGTTAGGAGATAAATCATAACGACAATTCATTGTTCTGTGTGAAATATTCCATATGTTTGTAATATTTCAGCATTATTCTTGTTCTTAGCGCACTTCTTTTCTCATTTTACCACCACGAATAAGATCGTGAGAAAACTATCCGATATCGTTTTGAATACCTATTTGATGTTGTCTTCCAAGTTGGAATTTCAATAATGATGAACCCGAAACAAGCTGCTTCCTGTGCATCATTCAGCTGGCTTAGAGATTGTGAAAGTTTCGATAGTGACATAGAAGATATCAGAGTTCGTTTGGACCAAAGTTGAAAATTTCAGTGGATTTATTCTTTCTTAAATTAATCTTTATTTTGCGAGCGCATGTCCTGGGGGCAGCCTGCTATCATTTCTTCCAAATGTCTGTATTTCTCGACTTTTTTGCCGACAATGATGAATTCAGTGTTGAAATCGATTCTGTCCGGTCGTAGTCACGATTACGGTTGATAGATTGCATTTCAAAATACGACTGTTCAGTTCACTGATGAGCAAAAAAAATCATTTGAAATTTTGAAGGTATTTCCTTGATATTTCAGGACCTACAGAAGAGATTGGATCGAAACTTGGCAGTTAGTAAGGGCGTAACGACGAGCAACTTTTTATAGAATTTCGTTGAGATCGTTCCTTCAGTAAATTGAAAAAAAAATTTATTCAAAATTCAAAAAAAAATTTTTTTTCGGGAACCATTTATCATCCTCAAAAACAAATTTGCTCATACTATGAGCATGATCCACATAATAGTAGTGTACCAAAAAATTTCAAATATCGTAGTTTTTTCCTCGGTATTACTACTTCAAATCAGTATGAATCTTGACAGATTTTGAGAATGCTGCTGAACAACTTGTGTGATTGTGATCTTAGAGGCAAGGATTAACAGGTCTCTCGGCTGTAACATGAATTATCATATTTTTATGTTTTTCTCATTCTATATCGATACAAAAACATAATGTATGCTACCACACACTTCAATAATCCGCGAATCTTAAATATTTGACTTGAAAATGGTCAAATCGGGACACAAGGTCGAAGCGGGAGAAACGCGTCAGACCGCCTTCTACGTCACTCGTTATTGCAAGATTCAGCGATCGATATAGCCGACGCTGTTGCCTTGGTAGAGAGAAAAGTACACGAGAAGAGAGAGAGCGGATATATCCCGATACGTCATGGAAGGCACGAAGTTTCATCCGTTTCAACAGCCAATACGTGGAGCTAAATTTAAAAGATAGTTTTCCCGTTGAAAATCGAATTTTTTAACGATAGAAGTCTTGAGGATAGAATATTTGATTCCGATGATCAAAATAATTCATACAAGAGACCTGTTGGATATTATTTACTTAGTCAATAAACCTATGTTGATATGCCTAGAACGATTACGTTTGAAGCGTAAATTTCAACAAATTATACATAATTAAGTATTATTTCTTTTCCATCCGCTACCTTCCTACCTAGTCCCATTTTCCTAACCTACTTTCATGTGGAAACAATGAGCCGCTCAATCTTTTCATCTGAGTCGAATGTGAACTGTAATTTAAATGCAATATGCCAGGATGCATTTCCAATGCAATTTCTCGGGTTAAATGCATGCAACAATAGAACTAATATGCTGTGGAGCACTCCACTTAGGTTGGTATTGAAAGCGAACTTGGAGTTAATATATTCGAGTTTTATACATTTTTCATGAATTTATTAAGATTCTTATTATTGAAATGATTGCAGTACACGAAGAAAGGGTTTCGTACGATGGTTCGATTAGAGCAAGAAGGCTACTCAGTCTAGAAGTGGGCGTTTTCGATAGATTTTAAAATTGATACATGGCTGTTTCATCGTTCACAGATGAAATGATATTTGAAATTAAGAAATTGATATAAATCATTTACAATTACTTGATAAACTTGATACTTGTTCGAAGGTACTTCTTGTTATTTGGGATCAAAAATCATTTCAGTTGTTAGCAACCCACACTTTATTTGAAAACATTGTTTTGACACAATAAGATATGTTATTTGATCCAAAATAGTAAAAACATTTATGCCAAACAAAATTCCGGAAAATTGCGAATCCTCTACACCAGTGTTTTTCAACCTGTGGGTCGCGACCCCTTGGGGGGTCACGAAGCTTCTGTAGGGGGGTCGCCAGAGGTCGAAAGAACTCAAGTAAAAAAACAATAAAGATGGATTCACTCAGTGAGAGAATTTCAACAAAAGGAAATACTCATGAAAGTGTGTATGCTAATACAAACAAATTAATGAAGAATAAAATCCTAAGACTCATGTTAATGCGAAGGTTGTGCTTGTTTTTGAGTACTTCTCTCTTCACGAGCGGAGAAACAATTTTAAACTTTCACCTTTCATACCTAGGTGAATTTTGAATATATTGAGGAAAGATTAAATTGAAACATCATTTAATTTCCATTCTTTGGAACAAAATTCTTCATTTATGTGCTGCTACTCGGTGCTTTTCTGTTATAAGTAGCTTTTAGCTCATAGCAATAGCCTAATTTTTTTATAGAAAAAATTTTATAGTCTGTATTTTGGTGCAGCTTTGGCCGAGACTATCGAAATGCCGGGAGTCTTGAATCGAGAAAGAGAAAAACATCGAGACGAGACGAGAAAATGCTTTCAAGACGTCTCGATAAAACCCTTGTGAGCTTCAAATAAATTGGCCCAAAATTTGAACATCATAGACGAATGATAAAATCACGTCCTTCCATTTAATATTCTTGAAAAATATTTCAGGAGGGTAATTATGAACTGCTGCTTGAAATTTCCTGATTAATTCTTGTTCTTTTTGTATGTAACTGCTTATTTTTTTAGATAGGCCGTTTAGGCCACACCGAGACTAGCAATCTAATCCGTAGCAGCAATTTCAACTGGAAAAAAATTCCAGAACAACAAGGTTTCCAATTTCACTGACGAGACGCCAAGTCGTTATCAGCGCATCCAATCAGCGACAACATCGCCATGCTTTATTCCAGCAGAAGGTCAACTTATTGGTTTAATAAGCAATTTACAAGACAGTCATCCATTTTGAATTATGGTTAATTAAATTTCAACTGTGAGACGCATTCTTCGCGTACTCGCAGGAGGCAATTACCTTAACAACCTAGTCGATGTTTAATTATAGGGGGCTGAGACGGATGATGGCATGTTTTCATATCGATTTAGCAATTACCGATACTGATTTTTTCGCGTTTTGGAATCGACGATTGTTGCTGGAAAATTGCAGCCAGTCGGTATCCGGATAACATCGTACACGCTCCCGCGGTTCGAGCTGGAACAATCGAGAAAATAACCGCTGGCGCATTCGCGTTAGCAACAAAAGAACTTAATAGCAGTGGCGTGACTATGCGATCTGGGAACAGTAAAAAATCCAACGAATGGAGTCCCCCCAAGTTTGAATAATTCGCGTTATGCACTGTCAGAACGGTCCCCCATCCAGATATTGGTCCTAACCAATGCAGCTTGATTTAATTTGAGAACTACTTCGAATCTGATACACATTTTTCGACCCTGAAGGAGTTTTGCGTGATCCTGCAAGCCGTCATTTTGTGTACATGTATTGTGTATTGGAAATACTTATGCTATGGGAATATGGAAGTGAAACTTGGCGGTTACCAACGCGCAACTGCTTACGAAATTTTATCGGCTAGTAAATCAAGTATGTTTTCAAAATGTATTCATCGGATATGGCACAGGCCATCAAGTAAATATTTCACGATTGCATCCGAGTTTTTTTAATGCGAGTGTTAATTTCGTTAATGGGCAAAATAGACCGAACGGTTTCTGGGTTATAGTCATTCGAAATTTCTTGAGCGATTGGATTGAAAACTATCAGTTAGCATAATCCTTACGACGCGCAACTTTTAGCAAGATTTTGGTGGGATCACACTGTCATTAAGTACAGAATAAAAATTCTCCGAAATTTTTTTCGAAAACATTTTTTTCCGGAAACTATCTATCAGGATTGAAAAAATCTGCTCAGACCTTAAACCTCATATTTCGTAACCGTGTATCAAATTTCAGTTCTATATCTAAATTCAATTCTCGGAGATATAGATGTCTTGATATTCATGTCATTGAAACAAATCGACAAAAAAAAATCGGAAAACAAAAGTTTGACTTGGTATATCTGCGAAATCATTTACAAATTCGAGAATTCGGACTTCTTAATAAAGGTTCAAACCTACTTCACAAATATCGATTTCCTAAGCATTTTCCTTCGGCAGTTATCGTGTTTAAGCTAGTCCTCAGGGTCGATCGTAAAAACAATAACTTCTGAAAAAACAACTTAGAAAGTCGATATTTCTAGAGTGGGTACCTCAAGGAAGGTCTAATTAGTAAATAGGTAAAATCCACTCAATGATTCCGTAGATGTAACAATGCAAAATTGTATTTTCCCAATATTTCCAAAAATACAGATTGGACCGAATTCAATACATGTAGTTGGTTGAAGAATGATAGCCTTATTAGGTTCATGCAGAATTTCATTCCTTTCCTCGACATTTCTGCCCGCTCTGTTACCCTATTGTTAGCCACTGTTGACGAGAGCGCGTCCAAATCTAGTAATTGCTTACAGAAATTATTCGGAACCGTAACTCGAAACCGCATGTGATTACAGGTGAAATTAGCATAATTATGATGTACAGGGGTCGCTTGTTAATTTCTATAATTATAACTCGGTCGGAATCTTTTGAATATGTCGAAATAATCAAAATCAAAATGAGGAATCTCACGAAAATGTCCTACACTAAAAGATAAGAAAAAATTGCTGTTCTGAATTTTCGGATATTAGACGTGAATTTAGCTCGAAAAGCTGGGGGGAAATGCACGCCAGTCGGCTGAAAAATCGGATAACCCCAGAAATGTGTTTCATTGGTGTTGAAATCGACCAAAATTTAAATGAAAATTATTATTAATTTCAAATGATTTGCTCCTTACAATGAGAACTTTGTATATCAACATAGGTACAGCTTCTTCTAGATAAATACAGTTTTCTGTACAATTGAAAATAAAACCCAATTTAAAAAAAAAAACAGGAACGTGACTCTAATCATAAACACCTCCTTAACCTTCCTGGGAACACAAAGCGAATTGTAAGCTTATGGTTTGAAGAAACAATCAGTCTTTAGCCCACAAACTAATGATCCCTGGCAATATCCACATCGAGAAACGTTCAAATACAATGAGGGGTATTTTGAACATAATGCACTTCCGATGCTGAGTAGGTGTCGATTTGTGTTTCCGGGAATCGCTTATCTCCTTTATTCTTTAAACATTCAGAGAGAACCCATAACTGTCACTATGTTTTCTGTCACCTAGTCAAGTCAGTCTTCCTGATGTTGAGTGAACGATTTCTGAGAAAAATCTGATTTCACAGATTCAGTGTTAACTGAAGAGCATTTTTATAGATATATAGTTTTATGGTGATCAAATAATCCACGTTTGAAGCAGATATTTTGATATAGATGTTCGGAAATTTCGAAATGCCTATTTTTGAAGAAACCATAAACCTTTAATACCTGGGTAATTTCAATTTTGTACAAACGTATGCCCAAGTCCCGACGCAAAATGCACAATGTTGTAGTGTGCGTAACAGAATGACTGGGATTCCCCTTCCCCAAAAACACTCACGGACAACGGCGATGTCTTCAGCAAATCTTGGGTTTCGTCATCTTACGAGTGTTTGTACGTTTACTGAAGAATTCCTAAACAAAACACTATTACAATAGAATCCCATTCTCAAGAAGGAAGTCTCTGCAATATCGAGATATTAAGCAATAGAATACTATCGAAGATTTCAGATTCACAATATCTTGACGAATAATTCCAGAAACTTGTGACTCAATATATAGGATAAATTTTAAGTAGGTACAAATTAATATAATTTTTGTGTATTATTTGATGAAGTCAAATAATAAACCTTAGTGATCGACCAACGAAAAAAAAATTTTTTTTTAACAGTTTACATTTTGGAGTATGTAGATTTGAATGAACGAATAAAAAAAATCCGTCCGTCCGCCGTCCGGGGCTTTTCTCTGGAAGTACTGAACGGAAATGCTTGAAACTTGGTAGAAAAATCGTGTTTCACTCGGGGTTGATCCTCCAAGCTTTTCAGCAGGATCGGTGTACCCTAAGGAGTCTAAATGGGGGGCTGGGGGGAAAAAAATTTATTTCTCGAAAACTTATCACCGAATTTTCATGAAACTCTGAACGTTGATTACTCTTGCATAACTAAACCTGAACAATTTCACCCGGATGATTTCCGACCAGTGCTTCCTGAAATATAAAGAAAATCGCTGAAAAATTCCAATAATATCGAAAATGAATCATTCATCGCATTCGGTTCTAAGTTGTAAAAGATATCAACGGTATATTGGGTTACTTAACTAGTAAAATAATAAACCCTTGTGTAAAATTATCAGTGTGGGTATAAATTAATATGATTTTTTCAGTAAACTCAAAATAATTAACTTGAAATACAGACAGTTTTGTAGGGAAAAAATAAGTAGGTATACACATTCACCACAATCAGGTAAAAAAAAGGATTTTTCTCAAACAGTAATGTGGAAACAAATAACAGAGATAAGAACTCTAAAGGTGGGTATGCATTTTTAGCGAATGTGCGCGCAGGCTGTTCGTGCACTGATGCTCAATGTGGACATAGGTAAACGTGAGCTCACATTTTCTCAAATGAATACCCACCTTTAAAATTATCATAATATATATGTAAAGAATTATCCATTTCAGGTTTTTGACTCTCTAAAATAGTATTTTCTGTCTATATACAGCGTGTTCCTTAAGTAGACCGACAAGCTTTTAGTGGATGTTCTAGAAGCTATTTTAGACATATTCGTCCCAGATTATATAATGCCAAAATGTTTCGTCAAGGAGCTAGAGCCCTCTGAAGATGACGTCCAGACAACACTTTTTGTCACATATCTCCAAAACGGCGTCACCTGAAGTGTTGAAATTTACACATTGGCTAATATCAAAAATCTGCACCCAGAACTACTCAAACGTCGAATTAATTTCCTAAGCATTCTTGTGAGAAATGCAAAATAATGGTGATAACTTCAACACGCATCGACTGTCAGACTTGAAATTTTCCAGTCCAAATGTATAGGACACGCTTGCTTCTAGCGACTAGTAACAAGGGTACCTTTTGTACGTAGATATGATAGAGGAATCGATTATTTCACTGAAAAATGTGCAAGAGGTGTGCGCTCGAAAAAGAAGAAAAGGTGTAGGTGTCGTCCTCTACAGATGAGAGAAATAATAACATCAGGTCTTAATTCGACACCTCAGAAAACCACTCAGTACTAATTTTCATTCAATTTAGGTCAGTATTTCGGAAGTTATTTGAAAAAAAGGGCAATGAAATTTTAACACGGATCGTTTTCTGATACATATTCATTTGGACAATTCATATTAGAATATTTTGGGGAATCATCTCCTGAAGTTTGTCAAAATACTTTTGAATCACCCTGTATGGAAGAACTCCTATTTTTTTTTAAGTGGGACAGCCTTGATGAATTCAACAATAAACGAACAATCCCTCTTCCTCAACCTGACTGCCGAGATTTTCACGAGGGTGAACACAAAAATATATTTTTCCACCATCCCCCTTGATCCAAACCGGTAATTTTAAAAAACGGACCAGTTAAACAGGAAGTACGATGAAATCTGCATTCGGAACCCTTCCAGACCTCTTCCACTCCATCTAGATTATAAAAACCGACCAATTCCCATATTTAACGGGCTCATCTACCGTAACGAGAGTTGAATTATCTTCGAAGAGCGCCATGTAATGGAAATTGAGGCACAGGGCCCCTCCCTTGTTTGTGGTTGGTTAAATACCTGAAGATTTCGATCTGGCTTATCTTCCCTCGGGTTATTATCGTTAGTGAGGCACTTTCTGGCTTTATATTTGCACAAGAGAGTACTCGGAGTGATTTGGAACGGTTTCACTGATCCAGATTGAATTTTTGATACTTTGGACGAGAAGGTGGATGGATATACAGGGTGTTTATCGATCTCGAGTAAGTGAAGAAAATTCAGGAACTTGATGCTGGCAAGAAATGTATCAATATTTCTTCAGTTATTCCAGAAGTAATGACAATAACAAAGTTTTTTTCAAATATCTCAGATAATATGAATAAAATCAAACTAAAACCCAGGAAACCGCTGTTAAATATTGGCTTCAAGGTCTGTGCCAAATTTCGTTGAGATCTGATGAATAGTTCCGGGAAAAAAATATTCAAGCTAAATTGAGAAATAGATTTTTTTATTAACTAACGTTAATATTTCTTCGATATTCCGTACTATATTGCGCTTCGGTATTCTACAACTTATTACCAAGTCTCAATCCGAAAGCATACGTATTGCTTGAGATATCGAGGAAATAACCTCAAAATTCAAATAAGTATAATTCGAAACCATAAGGTCCATCAACAAATTAAAAAGTCGTATTCCAAGAGCCAACCTACCCTGAAAGTTTCAAGTCAATAATTATTTCCGTTCTCAAATTATCGCGGCAGGACAGAGTCGAATTGGATATAGAATTCTTCATGAGTGTATCCAACCTAATTGTTCATGAAAACTCTCGAAAGAAATATCTAAAATTACATACATTTGATAGTTATTACAAGTTTCATAATCAAACGGTTGGTTAGGGAGAACAGTTAATATTTACAAAAATTAATTTGGAAATAAGCCTTGCGGATAATCAGCAGCATACTCCTATATTTTTTTAGTCCAAATATTTATTTCGGAATTTTTTTTTCCCTCTAGTATCATTCAGTTTGAAACTGATAAGACACCAGTTCGTCCAAATCGATTTTTTTGTGATTTTAAATTTTAGACGCCATAGAAACATAAAATTCAATATAAATGAGCCTGATTCTGTGAAATATTTATAAACTATGTTTATTGCTGTAAAATTGTTTTTCTTTGTTTCCTATTGATAATTATTTCATTTCAGACCATCTGTGATATCTTTTAATTGAACTAATAAATTTATTGAAAAAACAATCGTTTTTGCCGACTCAAACCTGGTAGGTATTGCTAAAACAACATTTCACGTTCAAGAAATAAATGTCCATAAACGATCATACTTCCAACCGAATTCTAGAAATTTTATAGTTTAAATGATTACGCAAATCGAATTAAAGACATTTATGTATTTTGCGAAGTAACAATTCCTACTGAAACCTAAGGGGCAAAAACCACTTGTGTTAAAGGAAAGCAATCGTATCTTGAATAAAGTTGGCCAATAACTTGCTTACGACCAATAAAATTTAGGACTCGGTATGTTTAAACGACCAGTATCGCCGATTAAACGAGATCAGATGATTGGCAATATAAACAAGAGGAAAATATGACAGAACGGCCATAACATTTTTATGTCTTTGTTAAGGCTAGGTGAGGAAAATTGTTCATGATATTCACCGTAAACGAAAATTTGAATCGCCACATATTCAGTGGAAACCATAGTAGAGAAACCGATATAAGTACATAAATGATATCCACATTTTTTGAGTTGGAGATGAAGCATTCTTATGACCATCATTAAGAGTGATTTTTTTCGAATGTATTATATATCATTTTGTATCACGGCTACCAAGCTGTTTGGGACATACATATTCCTAGCATCCTTACTAAGAATCATCTCTCATAGTTAAATGTCTTAAATAAAATAGAAATTCAAATATCCATTGAAGTTCATTTCGAAATGATTCCGCATTATTTTTCAGGTTTACTGAAATTTCATTTGATTTTTAATATCTATTTTTCAGAGATTGGTAGTGAAATATTTTTTGAACCAACATTCAACGAAGAAACGTGAAACCCGTTAAATAATTTTTAACTTTCCCCTTCTGGCGATGAAATTCATTATGTATTTCCTATTTTTGAGATATTGGTTGAAATACGAATTTCATTCCATACTATCGTCCAATTCTGTATTTATGTGGATTTGGTAATTTTTCCGTTGAATGAATAAATAAATAAACAATGAACTCTAGGGGTGCAAAGGACATTTACCTGCTCGGCATAAAGGCGCATTCTGAGTTTTTTACAGCGTCCTCACCGGTTTCCGTTCGCCAATAATTCACAGAATGCCCATCAAGAATTATAATGAATGATGGCGGCTTGATGGACCTATAAATTTTATTGCCGTGTGAACGGTTTTTGCGAACAGTTGCTAAATGTGACCATACTTACAATTATCATTACTGGTTCTTCCTACGCGATGAGCTGTGATAAGTTGGATTTTCAGTCGGATTTGGGTTCTTGTTTGACTTAAGTTGGAATCGAGCTAAATATTCAGTTAATTGCTTTTGAGTATCATGTAAAGGCAATAATCTGTTTTCGAATATGGAGTTTGATTGAAAAATACAGATTTTTCTGTAATACCTTTACATAATATGTTTCGATATTGATATCTCACGATTTCCTTTTTTGACTTCAACCTACAACGTGTGACTGACAAATTTAATTATTTTATCAACTGACATTTAATGCTTGAAGTAAAAGACTTGAAAAAACGGTAACGAAATAAAATGCAGTACAAAATAACATTAGACACAGTGTTTCACATTTTATCTTTCAATTTAGAATCCTCAGTAACATATATTCTACATTATATGCCCAAATCTTACCACGTGTACTCCATGAAACCTGATTACAAACGGACTCAGCTGATTTAGAACATCTGACAAGCTTGTCCAATGTAATGTGTGCATAGAACAATTTTGACAACAAGTTTCAAACCATTTCTTCCTTTGATGAATAAAATGTAGTAAACAACACTTTCAAAAATCCTTAAAAATACTAAGATATCAATATCAAAAGATATTATGTAAGTAGACTCGTCTCAATTAAATATAGTAATTTCAATTGAAGGAACATTTAGAAATTAAATGAAATTTATTATTTATAAACATAGCCTTTACGGTTTGCGGGATTTATTGTATTTGTCAAGGGAAGATTCTGGAAAAAATGTGCCTAATGAACAACATCCGAATAAAGCAAACGATTTTCTCCAACGATTCATCATCAGAACTTCAACTTCGAGAAATTTTGTAAATTTGAAAAAAGTTCTGAAAATATAAAGTATTGCACGCAAATAATTATGAAGTTATTAGTTATCTGTCTGATGAAGGAGTTTGAATAACCATCCGTTAATTGTTTGTATTGTGTCGATATTTTTCAGGAGGCAACATTTCCTCAAGAAACTGCCCTTGACAAATACTTTAAATCCATTTATTCTAAATATCATAATTTTAGTTAATATTCAACAGTTTTCTGTCAGATATTGGCAGCGAAAACCAAAAAAAACCTGAAAAATATAATGCGAAATCCTCCCGAAATATTCTTAATCGATAAAAATATTAACCATTATATAAACCATTTTTTATTAGTTCAAGTTATTGGAAAAGAACATAGCTGTTAGACAAAGTGTCTTATACTGTTTGAATGAACATGCTATATACTTCATTCTCAGCAATTTTATTTGACATCTGAGTAAGAATTTAGGTTTGAGCTTGGAATACCAACAGCTTAAACCGGGACATAAACTCATTGCCAAAATCATTGCAATTGGTTTGGATAGTTATAACTTCAATAACTTCCGTAATAATTTTGTGGCGTCGAATAAATATTCCATGTTTTTTCGTAAGGAAACCAATCCTAACTGCAAACAATTTTAATGTCACATGTAACAGGAACGATATTCAACGAATATCTCAACACAGGAATCCTGTAAACAATAACCATCATGCTACCATCGAATCAGAAATCAGATTTGAAATAATATTTCAAGGTTCTGAAAACATAACAACACTACACATTTTGAAAAAATACGATTGGTATCCAAAAAAAAACTGAATTACCAAGACAAAATTTTCAAGGCAATTGGTTCATTAACAATATATGCCATTTAAATTTAGGACTGCCTTCTATTTTTTCAGATAAGTCCACTTTCTCTCGAACTCAAATTGACCTAAAGAACTCCGAAGTGCAATCTCAACACTAGAATATAGTTTTAATAATTAAAATTTTTCGACAATCTAAATCTACCCTGAGCATTGAAGGTCATCAAGGATATAAAAGTGAAAACACTTGAATAAATATTTATAACAGCAAGAACCCCATATTTAATATCGACCGATAATAAACCAATTTTGAATTTTTGACACTGTTGCACTTTATGTAACTCAAGTATCATAGCTGAAGGTTGAATGATTTGAAATAAAGAAGCTTACTATTTATGTGCTCATATTTCACTCAACTCAAATCATCCATCAAATCTCATCAGCAATCCCATCCTTAAAGTCATTTCACAATCTCTATTCCGACCATCATTTCACTTATGAAAAAAATAAAATCGCTCACTTACCAAGGGTGAATAAAAAGCCGATGATTCCATCCCTATGCTTGGGTAAGGATTTTGGTCTGTGGACGGGTAAGGCGCTCCATACATGCTGACACCTCTGGGATACTGTGATAGCGCCAGTCGCGCGCTGTCGTACTGACAAGAACACATGCTCTGACCGGTTACGGGGTCGGTCATAAGAGGTCTGCCGGACTCGCAGCATTGCGTAGGTCCCGTTGAAGAGGTTCCCCCAGGAGACAGTGTTCCTGGAAGACCGGCAGATCCTCCAGGACTGAGGGAACCACCTCCCGATACCGGAGATGAGCCGGCGTTCGCAGAAAGGAGCTGAAACGAAGAAATAATGGATGATAAACAGTGAAAGTCAGAAAGGGGAACGTTACAAATTCAATACAGAGATTAATAATTTTTTCAACATAAGATGCAAATAATAATAATTCATAACTTTTATTGTTTTTATCGCCGAAAAACATTTACACTTAAAAAAAATGAGTATAGAATAATATTGAATTCAGAGTAGAAAACAAGAAGCAAATTTAATTTTTTTTTTTAATTTTCAACTTCAAGTTTACATATATCCCAGAATTCAAGTTGTTTCGCTTCATTTGACGAGTTTGGAGAATGAAGATGTTTCTTCCAAGTTTTATGATTTTTTTCTTTCCAGTTTCTGACGAAAGCATGGGGGAACGGATGGATGGTCACTTTTTGCGAACTTGATCTAAAAAACACTAGCGAAGAAAAACATAGAGATTCAAAAATTTCAAGAAAATTATGAGATCAAAGTCGCAACATAGGTTGGTTTCATTACTCGAGAAATAATGATCTGATAAAAATAAAAATCTAGAAAATCACATACGTGAGGTCAGGAGCTTTTACGGGCTTGTTCAAATTCGAACTATTAGAAATTTTGCACCTAGTTGCGTTTTGGTAATCTCCACCTGATTACGAAGTTTCAATCTAATTGCATTTGTACTTCTTGAGATATTACTGAAATAACGTTTAAGTTCCAAAGAACAACGAAATTTGGCACATTTTTTTTCCTTATATTTCCGAAATAAATGTCGGCTCGAATTGAAATTTGGAACATTATTGTTAAATACTGACTTTAAGGTTTGTGCCAAATTCTATTGAATCTATATTTTCAGAGAAAAAAAAATTTCATCCAAAATTTTAAAAATTTCCGAATAAATTTTTTTTGAATTTTCCAACAACTGAATCCACACGAAATTTTGCTCTAACTTGAGCGTCGGTATTCCAAAACTGTAGACGAAGTTTCAATTTTATCGAGTGTATACTTCAAGGAATTAACCTCAAAATTTCAAATGGGCCTAACTCCGAAACTATTCAACCGATTCCACCCATTAAGGAAGTTGACCGAGATGTTCCCTAGAACAAGCGTTTGGCATATTTTTTTCGCAATATCCCCAAAAAAAAATATCAGAGCGGATTGATATATGTCACAGTGTTGCTCAATATAAGCCTCATAATATGTACATATTTCATGAGAATCTGATAAATCGCTTCAGAAAAAAATACTTGATGAGATATCGAGGAATTAACCTCAAAATTTCAAATGGGCCTAAATCCGAAACTATCCAATCGATTCCACCCATTAACGGACTTGACCAAGATAGAGAGTTAGAGCATATACGGACGGACGGACAGAATTAAATTTGACCACGGATTCTTCTTCAGGGAGTTCAACCCAATCATTTAAGAACATTTTCGGCTCCAAATTCGAAAATGACAGACATTGTGACGAAATGGTAGCGCGCTGTTCCCTAGAACAAGCGCGTAAAAATGAGTAGAATAGTTACGATATCAAAAGTTGCAAACGAACATGAAGAGGGTGAAGAAGTTTCCACTAAAACGTTCAAAAGAACTTCCAGATGCCATGATAAAAATCATGCCCACAATATCACTGAATTTGTTGTATAGAGGGTGGTACATTATCAAATTTAAGCACTGTTCACCAGTATAATTTCCGTATGAATTGTGTCAATACTTGCCAAAAATAGTTTTGTTTTCAATTAACAATTTTTTTTTATTTTCAGTCTTTATTTCGAGATATCTGACGTTGACAGGTGACATTTCGTTTCATTTCATGACGCTCCTACCGAAATTGAAGTAGCTGAAATGTTACTTCAACATGGAGAATCCGTAAAAATAATACATATGTATATTATTCAAACTACTTCGTAATCACCTCGAACTATATCTCTACATATGTAGTAACATTGTTGCATAATATGTTAACCTATTTAATTTACCAATTTGGTATCGTACAAGTTATAATTTTCCTTGATCATTGTCTCGTCAACTTCAATCGCACCGACACATGTATAACTTATCTCCGATCGAAATATCCTCAATTCAAAACCCATATCGATCTATTTCCACCAATATAAAACTTATTTATAAAAGCGTCAAGTTTCCTCTCGAAAAACACATAATTTCATCCATAGATAACAGCCCGATTATGCCCTTTCCCCATATTGTCACCTCCATATCTTTACGAAACTCATCCTTTGATCTTTGCCGACACCTCTAAATAGCCTCTAATTGGAACACAAATATTTGACGACCAATCCATTTTGAACGATCCGGAGAAAAACAACTGCGCTAATGCAATGGTAAACTCTAATTAACCGTACTTGGGCATTGTTATCTAGACGTATTTTCCAATCGCCCAATTCGTGGCTAGAAACATGTGGTAGAGAAATGCCATAGGCGTATCGCACGTCGTACGTTACTTTATGACATGACGTAGAGTGTGAGTATGATTGATCTGGTTTGAATGAGGCAGAGGAAACGAGGCGAGGGAATTTTTGAAGAGGAATGTAGCATTTGGAATTTGTGGGGGGCTTATATAGGATGTGTTGATACTTAGAATAAACGCGTCTATTTGGGATGAAAAATCAGATATTATGATTGAGCTTGAACAGGACACCAAATTGTCTTCTTTTCGCAAAGTCGGGCGAAAATTGATGCATTAATAGTATGTACCACCATTTCGCAAAACGAGTGGTTGATATTTGGTGTAATTGTAGAAGTAAAATAAATTAATAAAGAAATAAATATAAAACTTGGTTGAATAGCAATCTGATAGAAATCTATTGTAAAAAATCTAGAAAAGCACTGACGTGAAGTCAGCAGCTTTTACGCGCTTGTTCACATTGCGAAATGGTGAAATTTTAATGAAATATAAAAATTTTAAAAAAAAAAATTTTTTTTTTCGAATTTTCTTCTTATTGACACTGTTCATCTTTCAACGAAGCTTCATTTCGATCAGATAAATATTTTTCGAGTTATTGAAAAATCAAAGTTTCAAATGGCTGTAGCAAAAAAAACATTCGGCAGATTTGGCCCATTAACGAACTCAACCGAGATATTTAGGATCTTGACCTAACCTGAAAATTTCAAGACTCTAGGTCTTTTCTTTCGAGAGGTACAGCGCACACGGTCGGTCGGACGGACGGACGGACAGAATCAATTTTGACCACGGATTCTTTATCAGTGAGTTCATCCTAGTCGTTTGAGATCAATTTCGACTCAAAATTCGAAAATTACGGACATCGTGACGAAATGAAATATATTTTATGTTTTGCCTCGGTCTAGAAGGCGACGTTGAAAAAAGTTAAGGTATAATATAAAAAATGACCTAATATTTTTTTCAACATATCATATAATTCCATAAAGGATGAGTTTTAAAAAACACTAAAAAATGTATGGCAGTGTCCCGTTTTCAGTCAAAAACTGAATAGCCACTTTAGTTATGAAGGATATCGAGTTTTTTCATACATATAGTCGAAAAATGAAGGGATTCTGTGCTTCTTTGTCAATTTGACAAAAATTCTTGAATGTTTCAAGAAAGCGTATTATCTCAAACTTATCGATTGCAATTTGTGTAAATGTGAATTTCAATGCACGAATGTTATTCATGGGGATATTTCACGAATAAAGGAATATTGATTTTTCCTGACAAACACTAGGAATGAATTAGTGCTGAACATGCTTTCAAACAAATTAAGTTTCAACCAAAACACGATATTCTGAACTTTTTGAAGTTGTTCCGATATGTTCCGGTATTGTTCGGGATGTGATGTTTTCGCAAAAGCAAAGCAATTTTTCGTTCTCCGTGCAGTTACCGTATTTTAATTTTTCCATAATTGCATTCCTGTCATGAGAAATTCTATGTACATACGAGAAAAATATTAAGGTTAAGTTTGAAACCCAAATAGCACGAAAAATTCCACCGTATGAGTTGTACCCATTCTACATATTGGGGATATTTTCTCAATTAGATTCAAACTAATTTGTACGCCGACACCCAAATCTATACAAAATATCGTGTTTATGGTACAGTCAAAAATCCAAAATTTTTGTTGAAAGCCTTTTTGTCTCTAAAACTATGTATAAATCAGATTTCGATGAAATTTGGCATAAAATTCAGGTGAAATTAAATACCAGAATTCCAACTCGATCGAACATGTATTTTTTTTTTCAAATCACTGAACTTTTGTGTTTTAACCATTCATGAACCACCAACTTAGAAATTAAGTTTTAAACATGCTACTAATATTGTTTTCATAAGTTTTTTTTTTATTGGAAGTACAGATTTCAATTCCACAGGATCTGTATTTCTAAAAATATGTATTAATGAAAAATTAAAAATTTTCTGACCACTCACTATAATATGACTTTTTCGTCACAATCCTGACATCATTTTGCATCATTGAGTTCATTCAGCATCTTAAAACTTCACTGATTCCGACTGGATCGGATGTGTTCTTTATAAATTTTAAAATAACGCAAAAGGAACGAAAGACTTAATGACCTATGGTTCAATTGATATAGCA
Organism: Myrrha octodecimguttata; assembly: GCA_958510865.1. Classification (NCBI taxonomy): domain Eukaryota; kingdom Metazoa; phylum Arthropoda; class Insecta; order Coleoptera; family Coccinellidae; genus Myrrha; species Myrrha octodecimguttata. Next base: position 36,551,612 of record OY294056.1, read on the forward strand.
AAAAATATGGTAATTTCGTGATTAGAGCTGATAACAGAAACTCAAACCTAGTTGCAGTGAAATCTCGAAAAAGAGCCGAAAACACCAGCAACATTTTTTCCTGTAGCAAAATTTGTTGAATTTAAGTGTCCTCCATTTCATACCATCCGCAGTCATTAAACCAGACTGCGATTTCCACCGTCAGATAACCGAATTCAGTCCGAACAGCGACAAATGGCGCATCCCGAGTAATTTACAATCGATATAAGCTCCGCTAGTCCGGAGGGCCCGTCCATCAATAGGCCGTCAATCCAAAAACGCGAGACCACGCTGTGCGTCACAGAGCTCACCCGACAAAGTAATTACAAATTGGTAGTGGACTCACGTGCGTACAAGAGGCGAGCAAACACCATCGGGGCTGCAAACGTTTGTTCAGCTCTCTTTGATGTCCGATATTACCGAAGCGCATTCACTTTCTAAAAACCGACAACGGAAGAAAAAAATCTGGGATGAAAGTTACGTACTTAGTGAATCAATCTAGCAGTTGTTCGTCTGTTTTTCTTGGTCATTTTTCGGAGACCACACAAGAGTTCGATCGGGCAGACCTACCACAACCTTTGTTTTTGTTGAAAACTTCTATTATCGGTGTTGTTTCAAAATATAATTTTTTTATACAACTTTTTCTTTTTGTTGTATTCCAGATAAAATAAATTTCCGTAATATTCCCGAAACCCCAGATTAGAACGACTTGAGAAGCAGTACCGACTGACCTACCACAATTTTTTTCTTTTTGAAGACTTCTATCGGTGTTTCAAAATATAATTTTTTCATACAACTTTTTCTTTTTGTTGTTTTCCAGATAAAATGAATTTCCGTAATATTCCCGAAACCCCAGATTAGAACGACTTGGGAAGTAGTACCTACTGACCTACCACAATCTTTTTTCTCTGAAAACTTCTATTATCGGTGTTGTTTTAAAATATGTATTCATATTTTGCATACAACTTTTTTTTTGCCTAAGTTGTCAGCAGAAGTTTCTCATTAAATTCTTCTAGATTGAATTTGCAAGGAACCAGAAGAGGAGTTTGATCGAATTATTGATAGACAGAGCAGTTACCCATTCAGATGCTAACCAAACGCAACACTGCTCGAATTCCAAATACAAATTTCTGCAATATTCTCGGAAACACACTCTAAGGGCTCGAAACTGAGAGTAGGAGAGAAAAAAATTCTTGAGAACTCACCGCCGAATTTTCATGAAACTCTCAACGTTGATTACTGTTGCATAACTCAACCTAAAAATTTTCACCCGGATGATTTCCGACCAGTGGTCCCTGAGTTATACAGAAAAACGCTCCGTTTACTCTTCCTCTTCGGTGGTGTTGAAAAGAGTAAAATTTTTAAAGAGGTGAAACGACTGTGGAACATCTTTTCTCATTGAAAATATTAATTTGAATTATGATACTCATTTAGCGTTCTGCATGTGGAAATGTTTTTCAATTTAACAAGAGTATTTATTGAGATTTCAATGCTTCACATGAATTTTTTCATGGAATTGGTTTTTGTGTTGTGAAAAACCAATGAGTTATGAATAATATATAAGTTTTATTCAATAAATCAATAGTATTGGGTTATTTAATTGAGAAAATAATAAACCCTTGTGTAAAATTTGCAGCGTTTTTCTAGTACATTTCTACAAGACCACACAAGAATTCCCATTCAATTAGAACGGCGCAAAATAATAAATCTGCAGTGTTATCAATTCAAACCATAAATATCCTTCAATAAATTTTTTGAATAAACACAAAGGGAACGATTACAGTTTTATAAACGGATTAAAACATACAAACATACATATCTGTCACGCCTCATTAAGCTGTCTTTCAACTCGATGGATCCAATGGCAAAAGAGTGGGACAAAGAAACGATCTGAGATAAAATAATAAGGAATTAGTCATTACCAAGTGTGAAACATGTTATTCAAGTTTGCTGGCTCTCTATTAACCTTCGTTTAGATTGCAATAATAGTGAATTGTCTACAGCGGCGTTGATATGCTCTCAATAAACATGTTTTCAGAACGCTTATCTGTCAATCAAGAAGTTGGTTTCAAGTTTCTCCGCTACATGATGAATCGGTGTTAAATATTGTTCATAAATATTCCGTTTTGTTGGTATAAACGGTTTTGTGTGAACGATGTTTTATGTTGGTAGAAATCAATAAGTCATTCCTTGAGAAATTTTGCTGTGCATGTTCACTCACACTACGAACAAAAAGGCGATAAGTGTTGCTTTGTAAATTTTTATTTTGATTTTCATTTTAACTTCTTCAGTATCAAGATTACCATATTCCGTACGTCCTTCCGTATGTGCTGTAACTTGCGAAAGAACGAAGTCTTACCAGCATAAATATTTCCTCAGTAGGATATTGAGAAGTATGCGATAGGACTGAAACTACGTTAAAAGTTATATAATACAGGGTGTTCCTAAATAAGTGTTTCAACGGTCAACTGTAAATTTCTCATGAAAAAATAACATTTTTTTTTCTCTTCCATTTTTTCCTCCGAGTCTTATTTTCAGAGATGTCAAAAATTTATATTTGTTTCAGTTTTTTGCTAATATCTCAGGAACCGTTTCAATTACAGAATTGAGTTTCTGTACACACATTGTCACTAATAATAGCTACTTTCTTCCACTTTATCCGCTTTTATTAGACGTGCCAGTGGCGGAGATATTGGATTTGCACAAAGGTTTCACCCCCCAACTGTTTCACCACTAGGCAAATTTGCATTTGCACAGCAAATTTCGATGCGCCAATGTACTTTACATGAAAAAGGTACTCCTAGCTCGTTGCTTCAAATTCAACCGTTTTCGAGAAAACTGGCATTGATTATCAATAATGATTTGCTGAAGCATTGTAAATTTCTTGTAATTGGAAAAATTAGAATTGATAATTAACAAGTTTATTAATTTCAACAAAATCTGACAACTAGGTTTTTAAGTTTGAATTGCAAATTTTTCATTATTTTTAGAGACCAAAATTCACAAATAACAGTCATTTTGACGAAATTAAAGCTGCCTGTTCCACATGAAAAATGAGTAATTTTAAAAAAAATTTTTAATACCTAGTTGGGTGATGAATAGAATACTACAAAAAGTTAAAATAACGCCAACAACATTCGTCGAGCTCTACTGCGTTTCTTTTTTAATTTCCTCTCAGAGTCGACCAGTATCAAATATCGATTTGATGTTCGATAAAGAATCGTAGATATTTTTCAATATTAATAGGAAGAAACTAATGGAAAATATAAACATGTGTTTTTTCCGAGGCAATTAGAAGAGCACCCAAAATAGAAGAAGGTTAATAAAGTTATAAAGTGAAGCTTAGTTCATATCTATGTTATTTTAACGACCTTTTTATTAGTTATAAAATTTCAATTATAACGTCATGGAAAACATCAAATTACATAAATCAATAACGTTGTCGACATCCATTTTCATGTAGGATGGATATTCTGAAGATAGGACTATTGAATTTGAACATGGAAATTTTCAAATTTAACTATGCAGGTTAGGTAGGTTTATCTGAATTTTTGATATGCCATGAATCGAAATCAGTATTTTAACGAAACAAAAGTAAAAGAAATATATCCCCAAATTTATAGCTACTTTTTATTATTAATCTTATTATATTGATGAGATCCTACTTAAAAACTTCAGTTACATCAGAATTCCACTGGACGGACTGTCATTATAATTGGAAAGAAAAGTTAAACCCCTTCAAAAAAGAAACAAACACGCATAAAGACAAGAATGAAACATCTGCATGAATAAATTAAAGAAATAAGACGTCTGTGTCCATCCGAGCGACACAAGGTCATCGATACAACAAATTATGCACACACCACGCGTTAAGAAAGTCCGAATAGATGATCGTCAGTAGATTAATAAGGTTAAAATAAACCTTCAGCCTACTTAAACGGGTTCGAAGATCGAAGGCATCAGGTGTTGCTTCGACCATCCGACGGCACCTGCTACAGAGATTTCAAAGTGATAATAACCCACACTCGAGGTTACTTTCGACTAAAACGAATATAGGTACTTCCTCTTCTAAATCGATTACATTTGTCGTAGAATAATTGAAAGATTGGGTTACCAAAGGTATAATTTCGATGTGATGAAACGATCAATAATTGTTTTCTATAGGAAACACACCCAGTAATTATGGACAGCACTTTCAACACTAGAAATGATGGTATAAATCGAAATAGATATTCAAGTATTTTGAAAGTGGACTGTTCAGGAAATATATGGAAAATGTATTTAAACAAGTGACAAAATGAATAAATGAATTAGTTATCAATAACTATATATCAGTCAGAACATAGAGAAGCTCATTGCAAATCTGACAGAGAAGCTCATTGCAAATCTGACATATTGAAAGTTCAGTTGTAACTTGTATTGGAGAAAATTAAAGTATACCCTATTCACATTTATAAACTATCCCGGTTGGCCATGACATTCACATTTCACAGTGTATATTTTGAAAATGTTAGGTTATAGTCATTTTCCTGTCGGATAACTACACAACGTTGTCCTCTCTACATAGAGGTTGTAGTTATTACGTATTTTTAAAAATTTGGATTTACTCTGGAAAAATAATGAATTTGAGATGATATTATGTGAATTCAATCATTCCAAAGACCTGGCGAATGTTTGAGAAAATTAACACTGGAAATATTTCACGTATATAAACAAGGTTGGAAGATTCAGTTATGCTATTTTCTTGTACGAAAATCAAAAATCGAGTGTTGAAATTTCACTGAAAAATAATGGATAGAGTAGTCCATTACTTTGTGAAAGTTCATTTGATAAAAACAAAATTACTCGAATAACCCTGCAGTGAAACTTCTTAACAAACAGACAAACCTTTGGAATTCCCAACATTTCGAAATTCTCAGGAAATAAGTCTACAGAAGATATTTTCAAATACCTCGTTGCACAACTTGAAATACTCCAGTATGAAAATGTAAACCTGTGTCACCTAAAAAAACTTAATTTACAAAGTTCTTGAGAATATATGTGAACATGATAAATTATTGATTCCAAATTATTAGGTTTACTATCCGAAAAAGCAGATTTCAATTCTATATAGCCTTTCCTGATACTTTTTTTCTGCTTCTTCAAAACTACCTTCGGCATTTTTAGTTTCCAACCGTGATGATTATGAAGATTGAGATTGACCTAAATCATGGCCAACCGGGATATTTTATGAAATTAAATGGAGTATAAGTATTCTATTTGTTTGTGTTCAATGTAGGTATATCAACGAAAATCGAATCCATAGGTATGGGGTGGAAAACTATGTTTTTTGTACGGAGCATATTATTTTTGTTTTTTTCGAAAATCTTCGTACCATTGTCATTTTTGGAACTGTAATATCTTCCAAGGTTTCCAAATGAACTTTCCTTGTAGCTTAGAGTTGTGAATTGGGTAAACCATGTGGATAAAAACTTGAATAATCAATTTCCGTATATTCTTCAGAATAGATTCGAAATTAAGTTCCACACGTACTATGTGTGTACATACCACGCCACATAAAAATTCTCATGTCGGATCATCCCTCAAATTACTTGTAATTAAGATAGCCCTTTCTAGGTAACTTAAATACTCCATATGTAGGTTATGCCAAAATCGACGGCATCTTTTATAGGGGGGTTATTTCTAAATTTCTCAGCTTCATAATGAAGGTCTAATGAAGTCAATTATCCATAATGTGAACTACCTACGTATTGAATAATATACTTAGATGGGTATAGGTCCAATTGAATCTGCAGAATTATCAGTCATGGCAAAAAACCTCGTAGTCTTTATATGGCCCAGTTATAGTCATAGGCTTGAGTATAGAATTCAAAATCATATTGCTTACTAGAGTCAAGCTGAACCTGTTTTTTTCAATAGCAGCATTTAAGTATTAAAGTCATAATATCCGTTATGAAAATGCTAAGAGAGTAACTATGATGCATAAATAGACCTTCAGTCAGTTATAATTGTAGCTCCACATTCAATGGAACCTATTTTCCATCAGCCACAACAGATTAATTATTATGCTTCGACTCTCGCTATGATCATGCTTACAATGTAAACATAAACCTTTTAGTGCATTTAACAAATACAAAACTATGAAAATAACCAACGAAACGAGATTGTCTTCGTACCTGTGTTGCCGACGGATAGGTGTAACTAAATTGGTGAGCATACGCGGCCATCATATAGAACAAGTTTTTTCTCTAAATCGTAGAAAACAGAACTACACAGTCACACAAACACTACGAATCCGTTTGAACGTCACGCAGCACAAAATCCATGTTCTTAAGGTCGAAACACACAGCAACAACCATCCGCCGCGCAGTGTACAAACTAAAACAAACACCACAAGACCTATGCGACTTGGTGATCAGATAGTAACTGGAGGACCACTCCAGCTGAAAACATGACGGAAATGAGTCTGCCCCCACACCCGCGCAACTGGGCGTGTCCTCGACGAAATCGTCGAACTACATGAAAATACTGGGGTTACACGGGAATGCGCGCTCGCGATTCGTTCCCCACTCCGGAATGGGCGGTCGTTGGAGAGGGGAAGTACGCCTACCAGGCGAAAGTGGGGGTTACACGCGTGACTATCTTGTTTATGTGGCTCCGCATATCCAGACAAATTCCAGTTGGGTGCAACAAAAACACAAACTGAATTTATTGGATACAAGGTGTTTGTCGGAATGGATTGTTGGAATCATTTGTATTCCGATTTGGACGAACGATGCTCCGGTTTTTACACGAAAACCCACTTTACACCTCTGTGCCGTTTGGTGCTTATTGTCACACGTGTCTTCGGAGCAGTAAAGATACGAGTGCACATGCTTAGATATGTTTATTAAATGGACATGGCATAAAACTCAAGTGCCATGATAAAGCGTTAGGAAGGCATTTTTTGTTTTAACCCTGATGTCGACGCCGTCTGGGATTATGGCGCGTGTTGGTGTTTGATTTGGTTCGGAAACAACTCACAGATATTGAAATAGAGGGATACGGGAGTATGTGAAACTTTTTAGGCAAATAGTGGGAAGTAATCCAACAACGCTAGAAATTTTACACGGTGGTTGCTTTAATCGTTTCATGTTTCTCTACATAACTTATATTCGTTGGAAACATCGCAGAAGATAATAGACAATTAGGTATACTCCATTCACTTTTATGAAGTATCCTGGTTGGCCATGACATTCTGACACATTTTACCGTGTATATTTGAAAATGTTTGGTTATAGTTACTTTTCCGTCAGATACGCAACGTTGTCCTCTCTTTATAGAGGTCGTAATAATTACGTATTTAACAGAATTATTATTTACACAATTGATAATTTCATCCAACGATTCATACCGTAAAAATTTGCGCAGGAAAGTAATTTTGGTTGCAACAACATGTTTTGTTCAAATAAAATTTTGCGTTCATTTACTCATTGATTTTATACTTTTGAAAAGTGTTGTTTTTCCTATTCAATCCGACATACGTTCTGTAAATTATAATACTGCTTCAAATTTTATCCGTCAAAATCCTCCAGTATTTTGAAATTGGCGAATTTTTCGCCTGCACCTTATATTTAAATGGTTAAATTAGAAAACATTGTCACTGATAGGTAATTAGAAATAATTCGTCTTCAGAAGGTATAGCTACACAATTTTGTAAATAGTGAATGTTTGGGATAGAGCTACAGGATAGATAATCGCAAATATTCAAAAAGTATTAAATATTTTGATCCAAAAAAGGATAAATTCATTTGCATATAAGGCGCAATAGTAAACTCCATTCACTTTTATAAACTATCCCGGTTGGCCATGAAATTCTGACACATCTCACCGTGTTTATTTTGAAAATGTTAGGTTATAGTAATTTTCCTGTTAGATAACCATACAACGTTGTCCTCTCTGCATAGAAGAGGTCGAAGTAATTACGTATTTTTCAAAATGTTAATTGGCTTTTGGGAAAATAATGATTTGAGATGATATTATGTGAATTCAATAGTTCCAAAGACCTGGCGACTGTTGTTTTTTCTCTGTTAACACTGGAAATATTTCACGTATACTCCATTCACTTTTATAATGTAGCCCGGTTGGCCATGATTTAGGTTTACCAAGTTTTTTCCCTTAAAACTGACGCAGGTTGGCACTCATGAAATATCGGCAATGTCAAAAGACGTTGCCAAATTTCAATTTCTACTATTATCAATATCAATCGATTCTAGATTTCTAAATCTCAGCATAATAACGCTTGCAAACTAATAAAAATGCCGAAGGTAGTTTTGAAGAAGCAGAGGCAAAGTATCAGGAAGTGATATGTAGAATTGAAATCGGCTTTTTCTGATAGTAACCCTGATAATTCGGAATCAATAATTCAACACAAGCCATTCAACATTGTCATACTGGAGTATTTCAAGTTGTGCAATAATGTATTTAAATGTCTTCTGTAGGCTTATTTCTTGAGAATTTCCAAAAGTAGGGAATTCCATAGGTCCGTTTGTTCGTTTAGAAGTTTTACTGCAGGGTTATTCGAGTACTTTTATTTTTTTTCGAATGAACTATCACAAAGTAACGAATTACTCTATCCATCATTTTTCAGTAAAATTCCAAAACACTCGATTCTTGATTTCCGTACAAGAAAAAAGCATAACTGAATCTTCCAACCATGTTTATATACGTGAAATATTTCCAGTATTAACAGAGACAAAAGTTTCTTCAACATTCGCCAGGTCTTTGGAATTATTGAATTCAAATAATATTAATATTAATATTAATATTAATATTAATAATATTTTGTCAAATTCATTACTTTATCAATGTAGATTGACATTTGAAAAATAAGTAATTACTACGACCTCTATGTAGAGAGGACAACGTTGCATAGTTATCTGACAGGAAAATGCCTATAACCTAACATTTTCAAAATATACACGGTGAAATCTGTCAGGATGTCATGGCCAACCGGGCTACATTATAAAAGTGAATGGAGTATATATATAAACATGGTTGGAAGATTCAGTTATGCTATTTTCTCGTACGGAAATCAAGAATCGAGTGTTGAAATTTTACTGAAGAATAATGGATAGAGTAGTCCGTTACTTTGGGATAGTTCATTCAGATAAAAAATAAAAGTTCTCGAATAACCCTGCAGTTAAACTTCTAAACGAACAGACAAACCTATGGAATTCCCTACTTTTCGAAATTCTAAGGAAATAAGTTTACAGAAGATATTTAAATACCTTGTTGCACAACTTGAAATACTTATTATTATTAAAATGTAGTAGTACTAAAAAACCTGTGTCACCTTAAAAGAACTAACTCAATTTACAAAGTTCTTGGGAATCTATTTGAACGATACAGTGGGTTTTCACCCACATACGTCGAAAATGTTGGAAAGCTAGTGATAAATTATTGAATATATTACAGAAAAATAAGATTTCAATTCTACATAGTACTTCCTGATACTTTGTCTCTGCTTCTTCAAAACTACCTTCGGAATTGTTAGTTTCCAAGCTTCATAATTATGTTGAGATTAAGGGTAGAAATCAGCATTGGCATTTGGCAACATCGCTGATAATTGTTTTGACATAAGCGAGTGCCAACCTGCGTCAGTTTTAAGTGAAAAAACTTGATAGATCTAAATCATGGCCAACCTGGATAGTGAATGGAGTATAAATTTCTAATTTTCACTAATTTACATACATCGCTTCACAAAAAAAAAACAACGAATTTAAATAATCTTAATGTTATAATGTTTCAATGGACACATATTACAACAACATTCCGCGTTCCACAAACACTGTCAAACACGAGGACTTTTGTAAATCACTATAATCATGTTACAGTAGATTTCTGTTTGTCTGTCTGGCACTAATGTACCAATCTTGTATATTGAAAAAATTGTGAACATCGGAAAAAAATTATAAATTGATGTATACGGTCTGATGGTGCCAAAGTTAAAAAAACGTAAATATAACTAAAATTACAGGAATTTTATTTTATTCACCACACTGTGTTGAACCAAATTAGTTTCTCTGAGAAATAGAAGTTTCAGAGCATTTATTGAAATATGTATATAGTTTTAATATAGGTAACATATTCCAATTGAAAAATTCGAGTAGAGCGCTGTCGTGAAGTTAGCAGCTTTTGCGCTCATGTTCATGCAAATTCGTTGCCGCAGAGATCATCTTGCCACGCATCGAAAATCTGAGAATTTTTTTTAGATTTTCCCAAATAACATGATTATCGCGAAATTTTGTACCAAGTTGTGGATCAGCATTTTTCAACTAATTACCAACTGTTCACGCCAAGTGAACGAGTTTCAAAATAAATTTCTCAAATTTTCAAACGCATAATTTGTATTTTGTTATTCAGATGTGAACTCTTTTACATAGGAGAACTCCCAAAGTTCTTCGTCTTCTTTCAACACATTATCTGTCAGCTGTGTTGATTTTTCGTCTCTTTCCTTCGTTTCCACCCGCAAAAGAAAATATTTTGTCACATGTTTGTTGCCATCTAATTCAGTATGAGATTAGATTGAATCGAAATCGCATCCTTCTGCTTCCGAAATAAACAAACAGTTAAATCAAAGTACGTTCAGTGAATTCTGAATATTATTACATTTCAAGATTCCGGTTTTAATCAGAAAATCGTGATCTGTTTCCAATATTTTCGAATTCAACATCGAAAATAAATTCGATACATATAGTGTCGATTTAAGTCATTGTTACCAGTGGCGTGACTTTTAAAGTTTACAAGGATAAGTGTGATCCATCTATTAGCAACCCTGACTCCAAGGATACTCCATTTCCATGTTCGTTTGTCGAGCTCGATCACTCTGTTCATGGAATAGTGGAGACACCATCAAGATCCATCTGAGTTGCTGATAAAGGTAAGAACTTTTATTGCTTTTGGGGACACTTATCCTTTCATTAGTGTTGGGAATAAATTAATTAAATAAATTCAACGATACAGTCCATTTGCTATTTTTTTTTTCATTTTATGATATTTCAAATAATTTCTAGTTCATAATCGAACAGCACTTCTGTTTTTTGAAAAGCTGAAATTCTACCCAACACCAACTGTTATCATGATTGGATCAGTAGTTTTTGTGTTATTTTGGAAATAATAACGATACTATGGAAAAAACAAAATTCAGCATTTTTCTTCTCAGTAACTCCGAAAGTTGAATCTACCTGGAACTGAACTTCGGTTCACTGTTGTGAAATGTGGATGGAGTAAGGGTTATGTGCGAAACTTCGTCAGAATCTGAGAAAAACTTTCAGAAAAAATTCGAAATTTTTTTTTTCAAATTTACTAACCATACGATTCCAACAAAATTTCACAGTAAGCTGCATGTTACTACGTCACAACTAACTACTAAGTTTCAATCTTATCTCTCAAAAATTTTTTGAGATATTGACGAAATGATCTCAAAAGTTCAAATGACTATACAGAGTGTAACAGCCAAATGGAATAAATTCGATAACGAATAAATGAGGGCGTGTTGGGAAAAATGCTCGGACACGTCGATTTTTAATTTTAAATGCGCATATTTTTCAAGAAAATAATATTATATAGGGTGTTCCATGTGACCGTGGCCAATTCCAACTTTCTTATTTCAAATGCAACCCCCTGTATATTATTTATTTTTTGGATTCTTCAGAGAATTCTAGACACAATTCATGCATAATGTCCTATACCTATCTTTAACTATTTCGGAAATATTAAGTGTTTTCAGATTCAGTTCAAAAATCACCGTTTTAAATAAAAAATATTTTATTTCACAAATTCGGTACATTACACTCAAAACCTAATAAGTAATACTGATTATTTCTCAATAATTAAAAAAAAACAAAAAAAAAACATTAATGTCAATGTAGGGAATTTTCAAAATGCTCGCGGCGAACGTCTTGGCAACATGCTAATCTGGTGTAGAATTGTCTTCTAACGTTACTCAACATTTCTGAAAACACTTAATATTTCCGAAAAAATTGAAGATAGGTATAGGACATTGTACATGAATTATGTCTAGAATTTTCTGAAGAATCCAAAAAATAAATAATGTACAGGGGGCTACATTTGAAATAAGAAATTTGGTATAGGCCACGGTCGCATGGAACACCCTATATAATTTTATTTTCTTGGAAACTATGCGCATTTAAAATTACAAATCGACGTGTCCGAGCGTATTTCCTAACACCCCCTCATTTATTCGTTATCGAATTTATTCCATTTGGCTGTTACACTCTGTATAAATCCGAAACCATCAGTGAAAGTTCTTAGTCGCTACCTTGGTATGTTCGACAGTGATCGAGTTATAGAAAATCAAAGACATTTGAACAGAAAGATATCAGAGTGAGTGAGTCCCATTTTCAGTCAATAAATTAATTTTATTTTTTTTAATATTTCTTATAGTGCAACTCTACTTATAACATAGGGTTGCTTTCTCGAAATTTCGTAGCACATTACATCGGAAAACATAACGCTAAATTAACAAACCAAAACCAGAAAGCAACCTCTAGTCGACCCTCACCTGTCAAGGGTGTCCCTCCTATCCTTAATATTCATCCCCAGTCTAGCACCCAATTTTGACCTCACTCATTTCCCGAGAATAATGAAGAAATATATCAAGTGGCTCCTAGTTCGAAAATTACTATAATTTAATACTCGATTTACATTTTTTCACAGTTACACAGTGCCGAATTTGTGTTGTCAAGTCACGCACGATTCTTATTCATGAGTTTTTCTGACGATTTTCACGCTTCGGTCGGGATGATTTTAATTTTCCTCTTTCGTGCCGTGCCCCCTCCACCGTTGCCAAGTATGCGCTAATTTACGGCCATTTGGAATATTCGGGTTAATGATGATGGTGTGAATTGTACCTAGTTACTCGGTTGATTCCCGTTTTTGTAATTAGAAGGTGCTTGAGTAGAAAGCTGGAAGAAATCAGGCACATGCTTTTAAATGTCTTGGAACAAACCACATTGTTGTTAAGGTCTCATTAACATTGATTACGTTTGGTCAGATGTAATTTTGAATTCTACGAAAAGGCAAATGGAAGAGTAATGATTTGAGGATCGAATCTAATTTACATATTTAACGCAATTTGGAATGAAGAAGAAAGAAATTGTGTAGTAAATAGGCGGTAATAGGCCAAATCTGCCGAATGGTTTTTGTGTTACAGCCATTTGAAATTTTGATTTTTCTATAACTCGAAAAATATTTATCTACTCGAAATGAAACTTGGTTGGAAGATGAACAGTATCAATCAAGAAAATCCATAGAAAAATTCGAAAAAAAAATTTTTTTCTCTGAAAATTTTCATATTTCATCTGAATTTCACTGAAATTTTCAAGTCACCATTTCGTCATTTGAACAAGCGCATAGAAGCTGATGACTTCACGTCACGTGCTTTTCTAGTTTTTTTCGAAAACTTTTCATCAGATTTCTATGGAATTCACTTCACATCGAAGTCAATATTTTACAATAGTTTACCAAATTTAAGTTCGACACTATTTCAATTTTCGAGATATTGAGAAAAATTATGTGAAACTACGTGCTTTTTCACTGGGTATCGTTGTTGTTTCAGAAATAGCTATAAAAATACTAATCCAATCACGATGACACTATGTTACTAGTTGGCTAATGCTGATGTACAATTTTGTGCCAAATTTCTTGATGATCGTTTAATTATAACAATTAAAAAAAAATCGCATACGCGTGAAATGCTGTTGACTTCGGATCAGTATTTTTCTATAATTTTGTATTGATAGATTTCGATTTAGACTCCAAAACAGCTTTATAAATCTGAAAATGACTAATAAATTCTTTGAAATGGGGATGAATGTTTATTTGAGATTTCATAGGATCTTGAATAATAAAGGAATTGATTACAGATAACTAAAATTCATCGAACAAGTAATCAAATGATTTGAGATCAAATAAAAAATAAGTACAAAATATATAAACATATTGTAAAAAACGGTTTGCTTAGGTTTTTTTCTTATTGGATCTACAGAATTTTTCGACAGGTGTTCTCTTCTAGAAGCATATCCATTTATTTGGCAGATTTTATATTTACGAATAGGAGGACCGACATGATTTGATTTCGGCAGAAATTCTAGAACTGTCAAGTCTTATGTAATATCGTTGAGATAACAAGATAATCAATATTTATTATTAATTATAGTTTTCAGTCATCATCATTAAAAAAATGTCTGAATACATTGATTGTTACATTAACAATTTGCATACAGCGGTTCCCCAGTTGAATTTGAGAACTCACTATCTCAGACTCAAATAATGAGTGCAGGTGTACCGCAAGGCTCAGTTTCCTCGATCAGAGTGTTTTTTAATTTATTCACCGCACGGTATTTCAGAAATTAGAAATATGATTTCTGCTTTAGGTTTATCTTCCGAAAATGTATTATACGATAACTATATGAATTTACAAATGATAGGAAAGTGTTGATTTGAGTTTTTGAAATTATTGTGAAAATATGCACTTTTATTAGGTATTTCTAAAAAATTGTCGTTAATTTCATACTGAATAAAGTCATCCATTAATTTCCTATATCTTTGATGGAGCTTAAAACAAATTGTCATAAAATGAGATTATATTTTTTATAAAATACTTATAAAAAATTACAGACATTGTGACCAAACGATTACAAGCTGTTTTCACAAGAAATGACATTTTCGAAAACAGAGAGCAACGCTAATTCTCTTGAAATATAATTTTCCAATTCTATATTTTTTTACAGAAAAAATCAGCCAAATATGATCCAGGACTACAGATCAATGGGCAGAATTATTTCCTCCATTCAGCGAAATACAGGAGTCTCAAATTTTTCCTTTTTGTATATTTCGTTTCGGAAATTTTTTATTTATTGTCTGATGAAGGAGTCAGATACATACTCTAAAACGTAACACAACGTTCTGGTTAATCGTTGCATTGTTACTATTGTAAGGCAACATTTTTTCAATAAATTGCCTTTGACGAATAGTTCCAATAAAATAATCTGCAAGGACAATTTTTATGTATAGTAATTTGTATTTTATATTTGAGAGTTCATTTCAGATATTTGAATCGAAAACTTGAAATGAACCTGAACAATAGTATACAATTGTATTTGACGAATTTGTTATTTTAAAAAATCTGAAAATCGGGTTGAAGGATTGGGTTGGTAGTTTTAAAAATTGTCTCAAAAATTAGGTTGAACTCACTGATGAACTGTGGATTATCCTCCAGTGAGTTCAATTTTTGGGACTTTTTTCGGATTTTTGAGAATTACAGTCATAAGGCAGATAATAACGCTCTCATTTATAAGAAAATGAAGAAATTAATGCCTCAAGCCATGAGGTATAGAGCAATTATTTCTTGTTTTTAATACTTCGAACCATCTCATATATTCAGTGAAAAATGGACAGATAAGTGAAAGTTATACAGGATGATTAAAACGTTTTCCCAGCTACTTTAAACCACATGTTCTATTATGTAAAATACCGAACCAAAAACGTAACATATCTCCGACAAATTGTACACTTGTAGGGACACAAACCTCCATTGCGTGTCGAAAAATGGAGGTCCATCCCCAACTCCATTTCCATAATTAAAATATTAATCTAATTCATCTAACAAGCCTCTACCTGCCGGATGTGTCAGCTCGAATATAACTATACGTTCAACAGGAAAATAATTATAATATGATAATGCCCCTTTTATTCATACGTGAAAGATTTGCGGGAAACAAGAAATATGGGCTATATCTTTTCCCCGCTTACTTGGTTGCGTTATCGGAACATATTTTTCAACATCAGATGTAAAAATACAGATTGTAGTGTAACAAACGGTTGGTTTGTTCTATTCCGCAGTCGGCATAGTTTATTTTTAATTTGTTTTAATTACGAACCTTTTAGAGTTTTGTTTCGAGTGTGTGGAGTTGATTAGGCCTCTGAGGTTTCATTTGACATGAATTGTTTCTTCCCATTTGTTTTATTCAGGTATCTTGTATCTCATCGACATTATTGAATTAGTTCATGATTCATAAGATTCTTGTTTTTTGTTCGGCCTAGCAGCCTACTGCGTAAACACAATAACTTCCGAAAGAAACAACTTAGAAACTCGATATTTGTAGAGAAGGTTTGGATCTCAATTTCGAAGGCCGAATTCGTGAATGGGTAAAATCCGCCCAATGATTCCGCAGATATACCCATTCAAAATTTTATTTTTCCAATATTTCAAAAAAATACAGATTAGGTCGAATTAAAAACCAGTACTTAATCGAAAAATAACATTTCGAAGATTCATACAGAATTTAATGAGAATAATATGATGAGAAGATCACAGAATATTGAATATTTAAAAAAAATAAATTAGAATTGTTTTTTTAAATTGTTCTGATGAAACGATCATCACGAAATTTTGCACAATGTTGTCCTTCAACATTTCCAAACTAGCTGCGAAGGTTCATCACGATAGATTTCTTGATTTATACCAAAAAAACGAATGATATCGAGAAGAAAACCACGAAATTCTACATATTTTTTTCCAATATCTCCAAAACTAATGGCAGTATCGGATTTAAATTTGGTACACTGCTGTAAAATATGGAGTTCGGAGTATAACCAAAATTTATCGAGAATATGAACAATAGTTTCAGAAAAAAATTTTTTTTCGAAAAATTTTTTTTTTTTTAATTCAGTAATCATACAGTTTCGACGAAATTCTGCTCAAAGTTGCGAGCCGTTATGCTTCAACTAACTGCCAAGTTTCAATTCAATCGTTACAGTTGTTCCTGAGATATAAGGAAAATAACCTAAAATTTTCAAATTGTTATAACTCCCAAACTATTAGGCCGATTAGGCCCATTAACAAACTTAACCTTCGTATTTCAAAATGCAACCCTTCCTGAAATTTTCAAGTCGATGAGATCCTCCGTCCGCCCGTTATCGTGGTGGCGGACAGAATCGATTTTGACATCGGATTCGTCATCAGTGAGTCCAACCTAGTCGTTCAAGAGCATTTTCGGCTCAATCATCGAAAATTACAGACATTTGGACAAAACGATAGCTCGCTGTTCCCCTAGAACATGCACGCAGAAAGTGAGTAAGTTTCCGTCCGACCGGATACGATATCTGTAGAAAGGAACGAGCTATCGACGTGAAACTTTCAGGGTAGATCACGCATCATAACTAGACGGTTTAGTTTGTCGATGGGCGAAAGCGGTCAAATGGTTTCCGAGTTCTAGTCAATTAAATTTGTGGGCATATTTCCTGAATATCTTTTCATGAGAGATTTTGTTTTTCAAAACTATTCATCAGATTCCGAAGAAAATTTGCACAGATCTGAAACCCTATATTTTTCATCTGCGAATTTCAGTTTGACACGATTTTATTCTATGAAACATCGGGAACAATGAATCAAACTTTTGATGTTTTTTTCCTGGGTATCGTTGTTTTTTCCGAAATAACTCAAAAAATGCTTTTCAACTCATTACTCAACTTGGTTACTATAGATCAGAAATGCTTATGCACAATTTCGTGCAAGATAACATGATGAAACAAGATTTAAAAAATTAATTTTTTTTTGACGGGGAATTTGAACATGCGCGAATTTTTAGAATTGCTTAACAACTCTTGAACGGAAATTCGATATTTTGTTGAAATATAAGATACATTCTGCGATCTTCAAATCATATTATGTTCAGGAAAGCCTGCTTGAACCTCCAAGCTGTCATTTTCCAATCATTTTCTGGAATTCAATTCGATCCAATATATCTTTTTTGGAAATACTGCTAAAACAAAATTTTGAATGAGCATATCTGGAGAATAATTGGGTGGATTTTACCGATTCGCGAGTTAGGCCTTCGTAACTAACTATGGCCCAAACTCATTCTACAAATGCTATTTTTATCGCGTTTGTTGAAGAAATATAAGCAATGGATAGCTGAAAGAAGTTTCAGGGACTTTTTAAAGCTGCGTACAGACACGCGAGCTGAGCGGCTTTTTTGGGGTGCATCGAACTATGTACGGTGTTTTGAGCGGCTCTCGAGCCATTTCAACAACGCGAGGCTGCCTCACAAGTACTTCGCAACTTCCTAGAAAACTGCGCAGCTCCCGTGTCTGTACGCGCGGTTTTATATTTCGAACAATTTCTTTTACTTGAATTCATACATTAGTCTGTTCTCGGCATCGTTGAATACATATTTTTTGTGCTGTTATGTTTTTAATGAATTCTTCCGATTTTTTTTTTTGCTCAAATACGATCGAACGAAAAATCTGTAGAAGTAATTGATTAGGTATGAGAAAAGTTAGTGACGTTACAGTTAGAGTTATATCTCCAAAATATCGCAAGGCAGCTTGCGAAACAAAATTATATTTAACGTTGTAAAATGTGTTCAATGTGGCGAAAATCGATTGCAGGATTTTATCCTAATGTTTTAAGCTTTTTGGCATCATCAACTAAACTGTAAACTGTGTGTTTTTCATGGAAAAATTTTTACGCGCTTGTTCTAGGGAACAGCGCGTTATCACCTCGTCACGATGTCTGTAATTTTAGAATTTTTAGCCGAAAATGGTCTTAAACGATTGGTTTGAACTCCCTGAAGAAGAATCCGGGGTCGAATCCAATTCTGTCCGTCCGTCAGTCCGTAGGTGCTTTAACTTTCGAAGAATGAGACTAAGCATCTTGAAATTGTCAGATTAGGCTTGGAGTCCAAAATCTCGGTTAAATTCGTTAATGGGTGGAATCGGTTGGACTGTTTCGGAGTTAGGCCTCTTTGAAATTTTGAGGTTAATTCCTCGATATCTTATGAAGTATTGACTTGATCAAATTGAAACTTCACGGACAGTTTTGGAATAACAACGAGCGACACAGAGCAATATTTCGTGTGGATCCAGTTGTTAGAAAATTAAAAAAAAAACATTCATTCCAAAATTTTTAAAAATTTTAAATGAAAATTTTTTTTTCTGGAAATTTTGGTTAGATTTCAATCGGATTTGGCACGAACCTTACAGACAGTATTTAACAACACTGTTCCGAATTTCAATTCGATATGATATTTATTTTCGGAGATGTAAGGAAAAAAATGTGCCAAATTTCGTTTTTATTTGGAATTTTACCGTTATTTTCCGCAATATCTCCAGAAGTACCATTGCAATCAGATTGAAACTTCGTAGACAGGTGGAGATTACCAACACGCAACTAGGTGCAAAATTTCGTGTTGATCTAATGATTAGAATTTGAACAAGCGCGGAAAAGCTCCTGACCTCACGTCAGTGCTTTCCTGGATTTTTATAAATTTATGACCAACATGTAACGATAGAGATTCAGATTTAACCAGATGAATATCTTCAAATCTAGATGCGAACCTTTTAAATTGCCTTTCTTGAATCCTAAGCCACTTTCGCATAAATCTCCCCATATTTACTCAAGAAAGCAATACCAAAATCACCGCAACAAAACAAATTCAAGATCAAGAATGATAAACGGAGAATACACGCTCCATCAACTAATTTCTATTCCACATCCGAACCGTTTTGTATTACTTATCAGCAATCTGTAATAACTCATTGTTCGACTAAATACAACAACAACTGGTTAATATCTCTCATAGCGAGACCATTCATAGAAAACAATGCGTCAGTCTGGCCCAGAATTCAAATGAACTATTCTCCACCGCGATTCGACTGGGACTTTGAGACAATGGCGTCGTACATGCTACATAAACTAGAATTTTTCCTCTGCTCGTATTTCCATTTACGAAAAAGGCGATTAGAATACTGATCGGTAATTCCGAGTTGATCCGAGCGTAATTATTGTGTAAGTGACGTGCAGGTGATGGATTTTTATGGGTGTTGAATTAGGATGAAGGGGATTTATTTATTTGGTTGTCTGATGATGTACAAGTACGTAGAAACTGATCAGAATGTGTCAGGGTTGCCGGCTGTGTGGTATTCTCAGTAATAGTGTCCCAGTTGTGTGGTCCTTAGGAACATTCGTGGAATGAACAAGTACTCATCACATCTGCCTTGGATGTGACTATAATGAGAAAAAATTGAATTTAAATTGATTATTTCCTCATTAGCATTTACTAACTGACTGGTACTACTAGACTGGATATTTCTCTATGAAGAACCGTTGGAAAAGTTGAGCCAATCATATTGTATTGAGTTAACTATGTGTTAACACAAACATTCTAGAAAGGCACTGACATGAAGTCAGAAGATTTTGCTCGCCTTTTAAAATTCGTTCGCGAAAGCGGTCATCCTTTCACATACTGATCCCGAAGAACACACGTTCATACTTCCTGATCCAAACTATTGACAATCATCTTTCATATTGTCCTCATGAAATTCGGCAGGGACCTTGAAGCAATCATTTTTTGATCCAGTACTAGATTTAAAGTTATTGTGTCTACGGTCGGTCGGCCTAACGGCCGACTGCGTAAACACAATAACTTCCGAAAAAAACAACTTAGAAACTCGATATTTGTAGAGAAGGTTTGGACCTTAATAACGAAGGCCGAATTCGTGAATGGGTAAAATCCACACAATGATTGAGCAGATATACCCAATCAAAATTTTATTTCCCCAATATTTCCCAAAATACAGATCAGATCGAATTGAAATCCAGTACTTCATCGAAAAATTACAGTTCGAAGGTTCATACAGAATTTAATAAGGATGATATGATAAGAAAATCACAGAATTTTTTTTTCAATTTGTTCTAGTGACACGATCATCACGAAATTTTGCATGAAGTTGTCTTTCAGCATCTTTAAACTAGCTGCGAAGTTTTATCAGGATTGAATTATTATTTCTTGGGTTATACCGAAAAAACAACGATATCGAGAAAAAAACCTCGAAATTTTTCCCAATATTTCTAAAACTTATAATCGTATCGAACTGAAAATTGATACACTGCTGTGAAATATGAAACTCAAAGTCCGAGTGGATTTTTTTTTTAATATGATGAAATGTTTTCGAAAAAAATTCTGAAAAAAAATTTCTTTTAATTTACTGATAGTATGATCTTGACAAAATTTAGCTCAAAGTTGCGCGTCGTTATACTCAACCTAATTTCCAAGTTTAAATCCAATCGCTAAGTAGTTTCTGAAATAAAAAAATAAATAACTTCAAAATTTAAAGTGTCCATAACACCGAAACTGTTCGAACGATTTGGCCGATTAACGAACTTAACTGCGGCATTCCAATGCGCGACTTACCCTGAAAGTTTCAAGTCACTAACTTGCTCCGTTCGACAGTTCTTGTGTTCACGGCCGGCCGGACGGAATAGATTTTGACACCGGATTCGTCATCAGTGAGTCCCATCTAGTCGTTTGAGACCATTTTCGGCTCAATCATCGAAAATTACAGACATTTGGACAAAACGATAGCACGCTGTTCCCCTAGAACATGCGCACAAACATGAAATATTTATACACAGAACCACTTCTGTGAACTGAAAGAGTCTTCGAATGAATTGTAAAAGCGAATTTTAACCAAACAAATATACAATTTAACACTAGAAAACCTAGCTCCCATATGTCTATCTAAAGTTCTTGAACTGGCCACCGTATAGCGCTGCAATCTTAAATACAGATGGCAATTGAGGTTCAATTCGATCGCTCGAGTGGGTTCTGAGATATAAAGAGAATAATAATCTCAAGAATTTGAATGAGTATAACTCGGGAACCGTTCGGCCTGATTATCCCGTTAACAAACATAACCGACGTACTCACGTCGCTAGCTGTCGAAAGTTGTTTTGTAATTCGAAAATTAAAGATATTTGGATAAAGAATTTCTACTTATTTGAAACGTGAAATATGCTGTACAAATTTTATCGAGTTCAAATCTAGTGGTTCGTTCTAATCTGCGAACCGGACGGACGAACAGAACTGAATTTGACCTTCAGCAGTGGGTCCAACCCTCAGAGTCACAAACAACATGTAGGTAATATACGTCATATTTAGAAGGCGACTGCTGTCTGCAATATGTGATACAAAATTTGACACTTTGACCGCAATCAAAACAGAGCAGTCACCAACCTGTGATATGATATTTCACTCAATTCAAGGGATTCTCCGCAAATAACAACACTTCTTACGTCCAATAGCGAATTGAAGTATTGTAACAATTCAAAAAATATTGAAAAAAACAGACGGAAATACCTAAAAACTCACTAGATCACCAAAACAACGATGACAGATTGACCGGCAGTAGGCGTGTAATGCGACATCGATGCCAAAGCTCGGATTTCAGCAGGTAGATACTGAAAAGGGTAAGTATTCTTCTCACCAGAAATTTGAGCCTGAAGAAAAATATCGATCGTGAATTGTATAGATTTCCATATTTAACCAATAATTATTAAAATCAATAATTTTATTTGATTCAATATACAATTACAATATGATAATATCATTGCGCATTTCCAAATATATCATAATCTGACTATGTCAAAGAAGAATGTTGCGGACACCCAAAAACTGCGTACAGTCCCTCTATGTTGTTTATTAATCTGAGGTGCAACCAGATTTCAGACAAGTGCGCAAAGAATCATATCATCACTTGGTTATAATTTGTAATATATATTTCAAATCAGATAGACATCCATTACAGAATTTCTATTGCAATTTCTATCGGAGAGTGCTCCATCAGCATGTGGAAGGGGTAAATTTTGCAGCTTACCGTGAACCGTAAGACGAAACTAAAACTAAACGATTTAGCAGCGATTTTTTCAGCCTGCCGTTTAGCGACATCGTAAAAATCTGTTCTGGGGTGTACAGTTTCAAAAGAATGCACGGTTCTCTCAATTATAGTTATACGGGTCGTGCTCTCGATAGTAAAATCTCTGGGATATATTAGGTTACTTCCGACGGCGCCAGAGGTCAGCTTACCTGATCCATTGTAACCATTGTTGAAGTTGTTGTCTTTATTGGCCAAAGATTCGAAGGTTCAAAAGGAAAGGATTCAATTATTGTCCACGAAATACTATGAAATTAATGAAGCAATGTGTGATGGAGGCAATTGTTTTCGTAGGTCCCATGAAAGGCCTCACAGGGTTGCCAAGTTGGACACTGATGGTCCTTTTGTTGGGCAGAGAAACATACGGTATTCCAGGGGAACTGCGTGCTATCGTTTTGTCCAAATGTCTGTAGTTTTTTAATTTTGAGCCGCAAATGGTCTTAAACGACTAGGTTGGACTTATCGATGGCGAATACGGTGTCAAAACCGATTCAATCCGGCCATCCGTTTGCACGATTAAGGACGTACAGAGGATTCTATGGACTCGAAACTTTCAGGATAGGTTGCATTTCAAAATGTTCTTTAATGAGCAAAATCGTTCCAATGGTGTCGGAGTTATGGCCATTTGAAATGTCATGGTTGTTTTCCAGAATTTCAGGAAACAGTGAACGAATTGTATTGAAATTTGGCAGTAAGTAAGAACACAACGACACGCAACCTCTGGCAAATTTTTTTTTAAATCGTATAAATATATTTTTTCTTCAGAAACTATTAATTGGATTCGGAAAGAACTTTCTCACACCTAAATCTCCATATTTTACAGCAATCTTAAAAATTCAATTCGATACGGTCATTATTTCCGGAAAAATTGGGAAAAAATAGGTAAAATTCCGTGGTTTTATGTTCGGTATCGTTGTGTTTTCCGGAATAACTCGAAAACTACCAATCCAATATTGATAGAACTTGATTACTAGTTTGAGAATGCTGATAAACAACTTTGTGCAGAATTCCGTGATGATCGTGTAATTAGAATAATTGGAAAAAAATATTCAATATTCTGCGATCTTCTGGTCATATTTTCCTCACGAATTTCTGTATGAACCTTCAAGCTGTCATTTTCCAATCGAATAATGGATTTAAATTCGATCTTATCTGTATATTTGGAAATATTGGGTAAATAACATTTTGAATGTTATCAGCGATGATTGGGTGGATTTCACTTACTCACGAATTCGGCCTTCATAATTAAGGTCCAAACCTACTCAACAATTATGGGGTTTCTAAGTAGTTTCTTACGGAAGTTGTTCTGTTTACGATCGGCCGTCAGGTAACCACAATAACTTCCAGAAGAAAATACTTAGAAGCTCGGTATCCGTAAAGTAGGTTAGGAGCTCGATTACGAAGGATTTGAAACTTTTAGGATATGTTTGGAGCCATAAAATATCGCTTTAGTTCTCTAATGGGCAAAATCGGTCCATTGTGTCGGGATTATACCAATTTGACATTTCGAGGTGAGTTCCTCATTATCTCAAGAAGTACTATACACTGTGCCCGTAAAGTATGGAACAAATTCATTTTTAGCTAAACAGGTCATTTTAAGAAATATTCAGGATTATTTCTTAAAATGACCTGTTTAGCACGATATTTGGCATTAAGTTGAGTGTTGGTAATTTTCAACAGATAACGAGGCTTTAATCTGATTGTATTTTACACTGTGTCCGTAAAGTATGGAACAAATTCATTTTTAGCTAAACAGGTCATTTTAAGAAATAATCCTGAAACACGTCGATTTTTGATTTTAATTTACCGTATTTTAAAATAATAATCTAATATACAGGGTGAATTACATACGAGTAATGACGTCACCGTCATTTTTTTTAATGGAACAGCCCCATTTTGTCTCAATATTCGGATTACTCTAGCTGAGCTGATTCCAAAAATGTATCACATGTTGATTCCAATTGGTACAGGGTGGACAAAAATACAATAGTTTTGTGTGCTCATAAAGTAACGCGTAACATTCTTTATTAGGTAAATTAACAATATTATCAAAAATACTTATTGTCTAGCGGCAATTGGTTTGAATGTAACAGCCCGTAGGTTGCTACATGTTTAGAGTAATAAAAATGAGCTGTTTCCAAACATGTTTGGTACTTGTGGTCTAGCAGACAGAATATGAAAGAAATCATTTCTTATCTATTTATAAAAAATAAAAATCATAGTCGTCTAGTTTTTTGTGAAATGTCATTATTTGTTTAGTAATTTATTGATGTTCAGGGACAGTTTAGTTCTACAATATTTTTGGTATTCGTGAATATTCGAATGATTGCTTAGATTTAATTGGAAGTAGAAATGGAGTTAAGTGTAACACAAAGAATTGAAATACTTACGATGATTGGGTATGGAGACAGATCGCGAACTCCGATGGAAGTGTGCAATTTGTTTACTGATAAATATCCAGAAAGACCTATAAGGCGTTCAACAGTCAGTAAGATTGAAACGAAATTTCGAGAAACTGGTACGGTTGAAAATGTACGCAAATCAGGTCGTCCCCCTGCAAATGCTGATACAGCATTAGATGTTTTACTGAGTTTTGAAGAAGATGCGCACACTTCTGTTCGTAAAGTTAGTCGCGATATCGGTGTTAGCAAAACAACGGTACACAAACTATTGAATCTTGAAAAATGGCATCCTTATAAAGTCAAACTTGTGCAAGAATTAAACGAAGATGATCCTGATAGAAGACTCCAATTTTACGAAGAAATGATGGATAAATGTCACCGAGACCCTCTCTTGATACAAAACATTATTTTTTCTGATGAGTCCACTTTCACATTAAATGGTGAGGTTAACCGTCAGAATTGTAGATACTGGGCAAAAGAAAACCCCCACTGGATGCGTGAGCATCATACCCAATACCCTCAAAAGATAAATGTATGGGCTGGAATTGTACGAAATCGAATCATTGGACCCTACTTTATCGAAGGTAATTTAAACGGGGCAAAGTACCTTGAGTTTTTAAGGGGGTATCTCGTACCTACTTTACGTAATTTGTTTCCCAGCAGACGTAATCCTGGAGGTTTCGATGAAAGTTCATGGTTTCAACAGGATGGTGCACCTCCCCATTATGCTGTAGATGTTAGAAGGTACCTAGATGAAATTTTTCCGAACAGGTGGATTGGTCACCAGATTTAAATCCTTTGGATTATTTTCTGTGGGGCCATCTGAAGAATGTTATTTATAAAACGAAACCAGCAAATACTGAAGATGTTCGAGAGAAAATTCGAACAGAAATATTACTCAAGTAACCATACACAAGGTTCAACAAGAATTTGTACACCGTTTGGGTTACTGTCAAATACAGCAACGGCTGCATTTATAAAGTCATGTATTCCAGCATATTATGTCCGCTAGACAATAAGTATTTTTGATAATATTGTTAATTTACCTAATAAAGAAGGTTACGCGTTACTTTATGAGCACACACAAAACTATTGTATTTTTGACCACCCTGTTCCAATTGAAATCAACATGTGATACATTTTTGGAATCAGCTCAGCTAGAGTAATCCGAACATTGGGACAAAATGGAGGTGTTCCTTTTAAAAAAAGTGACGGATTAAATTCAAAAATCGACATGTTTCAGGATTATTTCTTAAAATGACCTGTTTATCTAAAAATGAATTTGTTCCATACTTTACGGACTCAGTGTATAATACAATCAGATTAAAGCTTCGTTATCTGTTGAAAATTACCAACACTCAACTTAATGCCAAATATCGTGAGGATCATTACCACAGATTGATCATTTCTAGACATTGTAGATTAGATATCAACAATATACCTTGAACGCAAATAAGTTGAAAACTACCAACCTTGACCTATTAAGGGGATTTCTATGTTTCAACACTTTTGAAGTATCTGAACATGAGAAAACTCTTCTTCAAATTCGAACAAAAAACATTGGAATATTTTGAAACAATAGACTAAAATCACTTCAGGATATTCATAATGAAACACTCTGTATCTCGGAAAGGGAAAATATTTTATTCCAGTTTTCTTTGTTGAAGCGTATTTTGAGCACGATTCTCTCCAATTTCAGTATGGACAATTCTAAATGAGATATCCTGAATAAATAACAGCTCATGCAATAATCTATTTTCGTCCTTTAAAGAGATTTTAGATAAGGTTCAGGTGACTTCCCTTGCAGATGAAAATAATAAGATAAATAATATGATGAGGTCTCAATACTATTTCGCCAATCAGAAATTCACTTCTTTCATAGATAGATGGGGAGATAAATAATGTGATGAGGTCTTAATACATTTCGGACCATAAAATGTCAGTGATGAGTCATTCATTAATTTTCGACAGAGACACAAGCTGAGTGACCTGAGGGGGTGTAGAATCAAATCCATTCATAATATGTGTCGTCATCGAGAATTCTTATAGGAAATACTCCATGGGGCCTCATTTCAAATCCCAGGTACGTCGTGGTAGCTGGCGCCTAAGAGAACGTTTAGTTATAACTCAAAAAGTTTATTGTTTCGAAAACGTCCCCAAAGATTTGAAAAGTTATCAGTTCGAATGGAATGTTCGGAATGACAGGATAACTCAACTAGAAAGTGAATCATTTGTGTTGTCTTACCTGTATTTAGAAGCATGATGTAACAGGGCAGGATGGTTTTAAGAGACATTCATTTGCAAAAAATTGCAGTCTCGACATGTATTGTGAAATAAAAATTTCTATGTAATCATTGGAGAGTAATTGATGCTGAAATGGTTACTTGAAATAATTAAATGGAACGCATAATAATCGAGAGGATAGGCAGAATCAAATCCAAATTAAATCTGGAAAATGCAAATTTTATACTGTAAAACCTGTGTTAAGTTTTCATCAGAATATTCAAATTTTTCTATTTTTAACAACTACCACTACATTCCTTCTATATAGTTAGGTTGTAAAGGTTGAAAAAATTATATTTCAATATCGTCAGTCGATTCCGTATTTTATGTAAATTCATTCATGGCTTATGATGAGATTTTTATTTTTAATTTTGATCTTAGTTCATAATGGATGGCTATCGTAAATCTCATAAATTGGCTGATCGATTCGAAACATGCCAATCAATTGTGAAAAGCTGACGGTAAACTTGTGCAAAACTTCGTGAATGTCAAAAATTCTTTTTACGCACTTGTTCTGGGCGTTATCGTTTTGTCAAACTATCTGTTATTTCAGAAATTTGCCCGAAAATCAACTCAAACGATTAGGTTGGACTACCTGAAGTTGAGTCAAAGGTCAAATTCAATTCTGTCCGTCCGTCCGCCCATCTGTATGTGCCCTTTATCTTGAAAGAAAGCGACCTAGCGACTTGAAATTCAATTCAATTCTAATATTGGAAGTTGAGCCTGCAATATCTCATTAACTACTGATGCGATGTGTTTGGAACTTCGAAATTAGTTGAAGAATACCAACGCCAGTATTTTGTAAGGTTTTGCAGTCGTTGAGCAATTAAAAAAGGAAATTCTTCGATAATTTTGCTGTTTTTTTTTGTAAAGTTATTATTTTCGGAGACTATCCATCAAATTACCACAAAATTCAGCAAAATTCAATCTGTAACAACAGAGTTTCGAATTTCGTTCCGATTCGCTATTTTTTTTCGGAGATAATGAATAAAAAAATTCAAGACTTCAACGGTTGAGTGGAAGTTGTGCGATCATTTTCTCAATATCTCAAGATATACTTGAGCGATCGAATGGAAACTTTGTAAGTAGTTGTAGAATACTGACGCGCAACGTGATGCATAATTTCGTGAGAATTTCGAAAATGTCTCAAATTTTTCTCGGAAAATGTTTTACTCGAATTTCTTCAAAAAAGAATTCGATAAGATTTGACACAGCTTTTGCGATGAAGAATCAACGTAGTGCTCCAATAAGCCCAATACAATCAGGATTAATATTCCCTATAATTATAAAATAAATACGGACACATACTATACTTAACCTTCGAACAGAATTTCGTGAGATCGCTTTATCTTTTAATCGGGAAGTAAAATTCCATTTGACAGGGTAAATAAGAATTTGAAGAAAGCGCTTAAGAGGAAAAAACACCACCAGCTCGGCTTCGCCCATTTCGGCAACACAGCTTAAACATTCAAGTTTCGAAAAACGTCGTTAATATCTCAAGGACAGGAACTTTTTCACGGTCTGCATGCTTCAACGTTCCCAATAGTTGCGAGAAGTTTTAGAATTCGGAGAAATTTCGACGATTATTATTTTCTATTTTTCCATTTTTCATTCCATTCTAGTTTTTATTCCCGAAAATTTTCCAATATAAAAAGTGGCAACATTGAAACCATTTGCACCCGAAAAATTTTCAAAAAAAATTAACTCTGGCCTCCAAAAGGTACTTGAGGTATTGTTTGCTTTTAAATGTTTTAAATGCTGCTCGGCTTCGCCCATTTCGGCAACACAGTAACAACATTCAAGTTTCGAAAAACTTCGTTAATATCTCAAGGACAGAAACTTTTTCACGGTCTGCATGCTTTATTGTTGCCAATAGCCGCGAGAAATTTCAGAATTCGGAGAAATTTGGACGATTAGTATTTTTATTTTTCCATTTTTCATTTCATTTCAGTTTTTATTCCCGAAAATTTTCCAATATAAAAAGAGGCAACATTGCGCATTCTAACAATTTTTTTCAACCATTTGCATCCAAAAAATTTTCGAAAAAAATGAACTCTGGCCTCCCGAAGTCACCCCGCTATATTTGAGGTATTGTTTGCTTTTAAAGGCTTTAAATGCTGCTCGGTTTCGCCCATTTCGGCAACACAGCAACAACATTCAAGTTCCGAAAAATCTCGTCAACATCTCAAGGACAAGAACCTTTTGACGGTCTTCATGCTTTAACGTTGCCAATAGTCGCGAGAAATTTTAGAATTCGATGGAATTTCGACGATTATTATTTTTTATTATTCCATTTTTCATTCCATTTCAGTTTTTATTCCCGAAAATTCCCCACTATAAAAAAGTGGCAACAATGCGCTTTCTTACAATTTTTTTCAACCATTTGCACCCAGAAAATTTTGGAAAAAATGAACTCTGGCCTCCAAAAGTCCCCCCGTTATATTTGAGGTGTTGTTTGCTTTTAAATGCTTCTGATCTCACGTCGGTGCATGCTTTTCTAAATTTTTTTTAAATGGTCTTTGGAGATGACGAAATTGTGGTTTATATAATCTAAGAAGAAAGTTCAGTTTATAGTATTCGGATTTCTTTCCATGCACCCCAAGATGGTTCCGTTACTTGTAAACATGCCTCAAATTGTTGGATTTCAACGGTTCATTTAATCATAATAGGAGATGGTCGGCAAGAAAAATAGATAAACATGTAATGGATATTCTAAAGTCTCAGAACAGACAATACAACCACAGATAATAATAGGCACCCACAGAGCCTGATTGACACATCCGAAAGTCATTTGGGAAACAGGAGAATTTTAAGAATTATAGTTGCGTTAAGAGCACAAAGGTACATTCAACATCTTGACCAAAAATACTATTAGTAGCTCATTATTATACATTGTGAGAAATGATTCCTTAGTTAACAAATATCCCTTACACAATTCCTACTGATATTCAATGTATTTGATGAAAGTAGATGGCAGAAGAGATCTTTATTTTAAGATTACCAATAACATTTTTCTTTCCTATTCTTGGAGAAATAAATATCTAAAATTTTCGAGAAAATCACGATCTGAAGTCAGGTGTTTCTGTGTGGTTATTCATTTGTCGATTTGACCCTCAAGTCTCTGAAGTTATCTCTTTCAAAAGTAACTTATGCAGAAAACAGTTTAGAATCTTCTTATCGCATGATTCTATCGAATCATTTATCTGATTGGAAAGCTATATTTGTATTCAATATGAGTTTTTGAAAATGATGAATGAATGCATTGGTAGGTATATATATCTCTGGAGAAAGTCTTCTGCGAGAATGTCTGTAATTTTCGAATTTTCAGTCGAAAATCACCTAAGACGACTATAGGTTTGACTATTGATCCGAAGTGAAATTCAAATCATCAATGGGCAGAATTCAATCAACCCTTCCGGTGTTATATCTCATCTGATGAGTCTTAAATCTCATAAGTCTAGAAATACTGATGAGATCAAAGTGAAATTTTTCAATATTTGTTTTGCCGACACGCAAACCTGTGCGGAATCGTATCGTTAGAATTTTTTTTTCTATTCGAATGTTTTCGGAAAGTAGACTTTTGATTTAACTTTCAAATTATTGGTTTCATAGTTATATTTTAAACAACTGATAAAGAATCCAATATCAAATGAAATTCTGACCGCCTGACCAGCCATCCGTATGTGCCTAACTTTAGAAGAAAAGGACAAAGGTGTCTTGAAATTTCTAGGGTAACTTTGGAGCCTAAACATTCCAGTAGAATTATTAAATGGGCATAATCGGTCGTACGGTTCCGGAGTCAAACAAACCATTTGTCAGATGAGGTTATTTCCTGGAAGGTACCTAGAATCAGATGGAATCATCGTAATTAGTTAAGATACCGACGCCCAACTTTCTGCAAAATCTAGTCAGGATAGTAGCGTCGAAAATATTTTCGACTATTTCCCTCGTCGTAATTTCTACCAAACAGAAACGCGCAAATTTGAATTATAAATGGTTTCCAGGTGGAAAAACTGCTTGGCAGGAGCTGTCAGCAGTTTATTCGAGTTTACCCGCGGCAAAACTCGACAGTTGTTGTCACCAAAAATTACGATACCCCTACCGTGTACCAAAATGTTTGTAGTATTTTTGATGAAATAAATTAGCCTGTTTTTCAGTTTTCAAACTATCGGTCACGTAACATAATTTCGTTCACATTTGGCACCAACCATAGTTCTGCAAAATTTTAGCTTGAATCTATAAATACTTCCAGGAATATTGGGAAAAACTATGTAAAATTTCGCCTTGACAACGATTTTGTACAACCGCGTAAAAGCTCCTGACCACACGTCGGAGCTTTGCTATATAACTTTTGGCTAAATCTTTCTTCAAATTTAATTTTTTTTTTTAAATTCTCTATGTTCTCAAAAACAATGCTTCAACTATTGTAGCTACCAACTAAATCAACCTAAGCATCAGCTAAAACCACTGTAACGTAGTTACATTCCCACATAATACTGAACTCATCATTTTCGATTCAATCTTCCTTTTTGTTCGGATAAATTATTCCACCGATTACGCAGAACTCATTTTCATCCAACGGCTATCTATACATACATGACTTCCTTATTAAACACTGTGTAGAAAAGTAACACCTGGCCACAAGGAATACCGCAGCTATTAAAGGAATTTTAAATATTCTCTTATAGTCATAATGTTGTGTGTGATGGAAGCAACGTATAATGTGTGTTCAAACAAAACCGTTCGGATCACGTGTTGAATGAAGTCTTCCTGTACAAGTGTTCTCAGCGGCAACCCATAAAAAAGACAGTGTATGAAGTATGTAATAAGTAATATTTTATCCTTCCCGTGAAATCAATTTGAATTTTCTTTCGAACGCTTTGTTGATTGGATGTAACACTTTTCGAGAGCGTATACAGTGAGTTAATTTGAAAAGTTACAACTCTTAATTTCAAGGCTCTAATGCAAAATCAGAAAAAATCCAAAAATCTAGAAAAGCACTGACGTGAGGTCAGGAGCTTTTTACACGCTTGTTCAATTTCTAAATATTAGATCAACACGAAATTTTGCACCTAGTTGCGTGTTGGTAATCTCCACCTGATGACGAAGTTACAATCTGATTGCATTCGTAATATTTGAGGTATTGCGGATATAACGTTAAAATTCCAAATAACAACGGAATTTGGCACCTTTTTTTTTCCTTATATCTCCAGAAGTAAATATCGGATCGAATTAAAATTTGAAACATTGTTGTTAAATACTGACTCTAAGATTTGTGCCAAATTCCATTGAAATCTAATCGAAATTCTCAGAGAAAAAATGTTTCATCAAAAATTTTTAAAATTTTTGAATACAATTCTTTTCAAATTTTCTCACAACTGGATAACAGGAAGTTTTGCTCTGAGTTGCGCGTTGGTATTCCAAATATGTCCACGAAGTTTCAATTCGATCGTGTCAATACTTCATGAGATATCGAGGAATTGACCACAAAATTTCGAATGGGCCTAACTCCGAAACTATCCAACTGATTCCATATTTGGACTCCAAACCTCATCTGACAATTTCAAGTAGCAAAGTCTTTTCCTTCGAAAGTTAAAGCACATGAAGGCAGACGGTCGGACAGACGGAGTGAATTGAATTTGACCACGGATTCTTCTTCAGGGAGTTCAACCAAATCGTTTAGGACCATTTTCCGCTCAAAATTCGAAAATTACAGACATCGCGACGAAATGATAACGCGCTGTAACAAGCGCGTTAAAAAGGTAAACGTTGATACAAATTGATTGGAAAAGTTCACTTCTTTGTGCATTTTTTCTGATTTTGCATGGGGCCGAGATATAGAAAGGTGGTACCCTTTCAAATTATCGTACTGTATACACTACTTGGAATATATCACGGCGTTTCGTTTGTATGTTATAATTCGATTCTTTTCGGTCAACTGCTATCGTTATTTCATATCTTATATGGTGAGGTAATTTCTGACACCAAATTTAAACTATGCCTTGAGATGAAAAATCTTTATATTCAGTAGGTTCTTTATGTATTAACTAAAGTTCAGAGTCTGCTGAGTTCTATAACATATTTATTCTTCAAATGATATGAAAATTTCAGAAAAAAAAAACGATGATTCAAAACATGAAAAAATTAGAATGAAAAATAAGGCTTCATTTTTGAACACCCTGTACCAAAACTCAGTGTTCTTCAACAAGAAGTATTGCTGGTGCTCGACCACTAAAGAGTTATATTTGGGCAGAGAAGTAAGAAAATTGCATTTCAAAAACAATGCGGCCTACCTTTGTGGATTAAAATTTCGAATGCTCGAAAACACAATATAGTTTGTGTTCCGAATTGCACTCTATGGAATACTTTTTGCGCACGTTCTAGGGAACAGCGTGCTTTCGTTTTGTCCAAATGTCTGTAATTTTTTCATTTTGAACCGAAAATGGTCTCAAACGACTAGGTTTTAGTCTAAACGGTAAAAAGATTTTGGACATGTTTTCAGTCAACTCGAGCTCTGGAAAATTCAAATATAGGGCTATCAAATGAAATTGGGAACATTTTGATATTGAGAGCAAACAATACCGCGAATATAACTGGGTGACTTTTGGAATACACAGTTTGTTGTTTTCAAAAAACTTGTTGGGTGTAAATAGTTGGAAAAATTTTAGGAATGCGCAATATTGCTACATTTTATATTCAAGAATTTTCGGGAAAATAGCTGAAATGGAGTGTGCATACTCACAAAAGAATTGAGTACAAAAAACTAATCACTCAAGCCTGCAGAACGACACCCTGTTTTCTCCTATAAATGTAGAAATTCTTCGAATTCCAATAATGCTCACGGCTATTGGCAACGTCAAAGCATGCAGACCGTGGGCAGGTACATGACCTTGAGATATCAACCAGGTAACTTCAATGTGGCCGTGTTGTATTTCATTCTTTATGAAATGAAAAGAAAGGTATGAATTCTATTTCACGTTCGAATCCACAAATGCGCCATATAAAATAAAAGGGAAGATCCACAAGCGTTAAACGAATTCCACGAAATGTATGAAGATTGATACTCTCTGCGTATTCAAAAAAAAATACCTGGGCACCGACCTATATCAAATAATTCATTTTAATTAACATATGAAAGTAATAATTTGTAATTAATCCCTATACAAAACCGTGAAAGTCGTGAACAAAAATAACATGATGGTTGACTTGAGGTGACTATCTCCCATTTTATCACTTCCTTCTCCACTAAATATATTTCAGAACCAAATAACTAATTAGAATTCATTTTGAATAATATCATATCTAGACCTCATCTTCACAAGAAGATATTCATGAATACTCACGAAAAATAGATATTGCGTAGCTTCATTTGAATTTTTCGAATATTTTATAATTTTTGATATGAAGATAACAAAATACAAGCGCGTTATAGAATTAGAGTAATGAACTAACGTAAAGTTAGAATGGTTGGCACGCTTCTTCTGCTACCCATTAACGTTTAAAAACTATGTAGATAGTTTCAAGTCTGCGAGTAATTTCTTTCAGAATTTTAGTATTTATTACATAATGATTTTGAGGAAGCGAATCAGACTACTGTAAATTTTGAACCAATGCACGTATTTCGTCCATTAGCAAAACTAAGATAAGAAAAAGAGTTTACGGCTATTAAAATTGGATGATGAGTTCCTCACAGATAAGTGCAACATTATCGTTCCTTTTCGGCTCAAAATGAGGAAATTACAGATATTTGCACCTTAGTATCAAATGCGCAAAATACACAATTTTAATTAGAAATCCAAAATTGATATGAATGGATTATTCACCATGAAATCATTTTGAAAATTCTGAATTTCTGATGAAAGTGAAATTTAAATCATTGTTATGTTTTCTACGCCCGTTGTTCAATCTCTAATGAAGATGTTGCATTGTCCAAATTTTATTAGAGAAAATATCATTTCTTTTCATCAAAATACAATGATACATGTTTTAATGAACCAATTTATTATGTATCAGGTTATAAAAAAACATTTTAACGATCTTTTAATTAGCTTCAAATCGTTGACAGTGTTCTGAGAACTAGATATAGAGCAGCTGTTAACATGAAAAGTGCCCGAAATATTCACAGATGATTATAATAAAAATAGGATATTATAAAGATATCAAAAGGCAGCAGGGGTGACTAGATTGTTGAACACGAATATTAATATGAAGGCTCTAGGCTACGGTAGTAAAAACTAACCTAGTTATTATTGAACTCAACGGTTCGTGCTCACATCTATTTCATTTAATACTTTATTATTTGCGGATCACTATATCAAGGGAGTTTCGGTAAAACTTTACTTTATGGAATGTGCTCACTTTTGATACTGATTTTTTATAGATGCAGTTTTTCGTAGCGTATCGATTGATACCAACGTCGACCCCGGCAAACTCTTAGTTTGGAAGATATTGATTATTGAAAATCACATTTTTTTGTACTGAATTTGATATATTTGTTACATATGGACTGTGTTTTCTTGCGGGATCATGGAATATTCCGAGATGAATCATAGAAGAATATTCTAGGCATTAGGGCTGCCATCCATTGGTGACTTTGCCGAAATCACAGATCACAACGTCTATCTCCGAACATACAGAAATAGTACCGACCAGGACTCGAAAAATTTTCATTTTACCCCCAGGTCTTATGAAACAGCCTGTATATGGAATATGATTTTGTCGTCAATATCATTTGATTCTGCATAGATTTTTCTTTCGGATACTGTTTTCCATGTGAATGGCACATCGACCATTCTTTTTTCGTTTCTCGAAAATAATTCAACGCTTATGATTTTTGAAAGCATAGAACGATCGTTATCCTAAAACGTTCGGTGGTTTGAAACTGCTCTGTCAGGATATCTTGTACAATATTCCTTTGCTGTTGCTTGTCATTTCTTATTGCAGAAACCATAAACAGGTATCATATTGTACTACTGAAAGTTTGAAAAACGAGTCGTAACTCATAAAAGAAAAATGTCATTGTGAGAACCAGCAACAAAATTTAATTGATGAGAAATGTTAAATGAAATATTTCTGTGGTCACTGGGTTTTGGGCATGTTGTTCATGAATGAGAGTGATGAGTATAACATTGTTGGCTGAATATTGGAACTTCCAAATGTAAATTGATCATTTGAATAAATAAATTCAGTATCAGAAAAATATTATTACCTACATTATGGCTGCAAGAACCCTCAAAAATCATAATAAAAAAAATATTTTCGATGAAAAATATCTGCCACATTTGAAGCGATTACGAGTAATAGCCATCTAGAGGTTCTGCCAAAATCAAAATACCACCCTGTTCTCAGAAAAAGATAGCCTTAGTGCAAATTTAATTGTCATTTTCTGGCTTCCCAAGGTAACATCTATTCACCATCTAACGATGTACAGGGAGGGCCAAATTAAACACTTTTGAAGGGGAACTCCTATTTCTGTACTACATAGACGAAAACTGATATCGGTGGCTGAAGGCTAATTTTCAGGGGGAAATCATTGACGAAAACTGAGCAAAAACCGCAACTCTAAAGCTATCATCGTTACATAGTTACCGGGTGTTCTTCTAAAATAATCATTTCAGAAATATTGCTATAACTTTTCTTCTGTTGAAAATTTCCTATTTCTGTGAAATCATTCTCGCAGCAACTTCTCAACTAGAACTCAATGGCGTTAATTGAATTTTCTGCAAACTGATATTTTATGAGATATCACTATGAAAATATTTTTTTCAAATGGAACACCCCGTAAATTTTGAAATTGCCTTTTCAAAAGTATAGCATACTTGATATTTTTCTGTAGTTATGTTCAAGATATTGAACTTTCAACTTTCATTTTTGAGTAGGCTGTAAAATTTGCGATGGTAAATGGAACTATGGATGTTAGTTATCAAACTGAAACAAAAAATTTCTACTTAGTTTGCAACTTCTGTTCAACTTTCTGCAGTTAAATACGAAAATTATGAGGAATGGGATATGTAAGTCTGTTTCGTAAAAAAGGTATAAAATGCAGAGGCAGTAAGTGATTTGTATCGTAAAAACGATATCATCCTTTCAAATGGGTAAATTTTCGTACAACTGCGTCACAACTTAATGAATGACGGTCAACTGGAGAAGGATGACCGGAGAATATTCAGATTTAGAAGAACTTCCCATTTTAGGAGCTGTTGAACTCAAGCCTAGAATATCAACTAGTATTTCAGAAGAATTTGCCGTACTCATGTGCTTGAACGAAAGGCCCGACTCTCCATTTGATGAAAATATTCATTTCTTGCTATTTTTAAATAGAGTTCCTATTTTAATGGATTTTTCAAACCATTTACTGTTTGAATCGAAATTTGTCATCCAACAATCAATGTTTGCATTATTTTATTTCCACCGCCGCACAGTCTCAAAAGCAAACAATACCTCGAATATGCGCAATGTTCCCACTTTTTAATATTCAAGAATTTTCGGGGAAATAAAAACTGAAATGAAGCGAAAAATGGAAAATAACTAACATTGCGCATTCTCGCTAAAGAATTGAGTACATCCCCAAACAAAAAAAATTTCAAAAAATACTCGCTGAAGCCTGCAGAACGACATCCCGTTTTCTCATATAAACTTCGAAATTTATCCGAATTCAAATATTTCACGGGCCTATAGGCTAGTTTAGTAGTCTACGTTCAAGCATGTTGCCCAGAGGTAACTTACTATCACGTGGTATTGTTTCCTTTTAAGGACACTCAACCTAAAGATAAATTTTAAAATTCAAAATCAAGTATGCCATATTTCTGAAATTTCAATTTCAAGCTCTATCGAAATACGTAAAAACATAAGGGTTGTACCATTAAAAAAAATTCATAGTGTTATCTCATCATATCAGTTTGCAGGAATTTCAATTAACGTCATTTGAAGTTGCTACGGGAATGTTTTCACAGAAATAGAAAATTTTCAACAGAACAAAAGCAATATTTCTAAAATGAATATTTTCGGAAAACACCCGGTAACTATTTAACGGTGATAGCTATGGAGTTGAGGCTTTCGCCAATAAGTTCCTCAAGAAAATTGGCACTCAGACACTGACATCAGTTTCTGTCTCTTTAGTACGGAAATAGGAGTTCCCGTGTCCACTTTGGCCCACCCTGTACAGTTACTCGCGGACCATCCTGTATTCGAAGACATTCCGTTTCGTCGCAAATCGAATTCATTAGGTTATAAACTCTTCACCATAAATTCCTAAAAATATCCAGCGATATAATGTAAATCAAGGCGGTGTCTTCCACAGATCCAGTGTTTCATTTCCCACGTCTGAACGAGTCCTCATAGAAGAATAATTAGCAGCATAATGTTTTCCGATCCTAACATCACTAAATTCTCCTGCTAGGTTATATTTAGAAAGAAAAATGACCTGGGTTTCTGGAACATATTCATAAAAATACACAGAGCGATAAACTATTAATCTCGCCGAAAAGCAGCGTCGTTAGATGACAGTGAAATGAGTGGTTTTCAAATGATCAAATGGCCGAAATGGGGATCAGATAAACCACGAAAAACGTATCATTTTAAGGTAGCTGGCATATTAGTTTATAATGACACAGACACACACCATAGATGCAACTGGTTATTATACCCGCCTTTTCTGTGCTCGGCCGAAGGCATAGAACCCCTAATCATCTGGCAGGTGCTAGCGGAGCTATTAATACTTCGAATTGAACCAACATTTTGCCGTAATACTCTGCTGGTAGAGGGTTGACTCTGGGATTTTATGCACCTGTTACCGGAGATTCTATTGATGAATGCTCATTGACATCAGATATACCAAAAATAAAACATTTTATAAGGTTGTGTTATGAATCGAACTGTTGTTTAATGTTGAATAATTTTGAATTTTGAATTTTCAGCAGGATCCAATAACAAAAATATGAATTTTGAATTTGATTTAAATTTTGTGCGGCTTTCTGTCTATTTCTCAGGTGGATTCTATGACGTGAAATAATAGTTTATATAATTTCGAATAATAATATTTAATGAAATAATTTTAAGGAAATTGAATTAAATGCCAAGTTTATGAATAACCTAACCTTACTAATTAAATTAAATTAAACTTATAATAATGTCCTTTTAGTCTCACCCCCGGTGTTTTTAGTCTATGTCACTTTGTTAATTGATGTTCTTCTATGGTTCGGAATTTCTGGATAACCTCCAAAGTTCGTCTTGTTTATTTACTGCGAGTTCCAAGGATTGTCTTCGAAATTATGTTTATATTTCTGGAGTTCACTTGTGTGAATTTGATCACTGCTGGATTTTCCCTTTCTGGTAAGTTTATCTTGTTTTTTGTTCAATATTCCATGTATTTAATTCTGATATGCTTCCAGGATGCCAGTCACTTTGATTCAATTTTGGTTCACTTCGGGTTTCTGACTGGAATATTACGATGTTTCGACAAATTCTTACGAGGAGCAGCTACAGTCTTTACGATGGTTAAAAATGGACTAAATTCTCTGTGTTCGAGCTTCGGTATTTATACCTTTCCTGAATTTTCTTCAACATCTAGTTTGCTTTGCAATTAAAAATGTCCTCCAAAAATGATGCTTTCACAGTTTTCTCTTCAGAGGTAAGTTTT
Organism: Myrrha octodecimguttata; assembly: GCA_958510865.1. NCBI lineage: Eukaryota > Metazoa > Arthropoda > Insecta > Coleoptera > Coccinellidae > Myrrha > Myrrha octodecimguttata. Next base: position 36,591,731 of record OY294056.1, read on the forward strand.
CCTTCTTCGAACCTGGTCTAGAAAATTCGGCCGTATTTTGATGTGCCTCTTGCCTATATTCTAAATCTCTAATATATAAAATTTTTAAAGTTTTTAAAATTTTTAAAATTTTCTAAGTTAACAATTTCATTTGCTGAGTATTCTTGAATTTCTACTTACAATCGCCAAAAAATGCTTTCATTATATTAAATAAACCCTATTTCTAAAATATAGCTGCAATTTTGTTCCTTCGGAAACCTGATAACTACATTATGTGCAACTTATGGGTCGAGACATAACTTCTATCCTAAATTTAAATTTTCTTTGAAATTCTACATCTAATTCTACTTGTAATTGCTAGTTCTGTTCATTTCAAACCTATCATAATAACTTTCAACAGAATATTACTTAAATTCCTCATAATTTTTCTACTTTATGACTAGATAGGGCAATTTTATAATATTCAAGGTATTGATACAAATTCTTATACTTTCATATCATGAGAAGCCTGTTGAGAAAGATAATTTGGAAGGATTATGTGCCCTGAATAAACTATTGAAATACTAGAATGAATTCTCTGCATTTGTTACTGGATCGTGATTGATTTGGACATTTCTTATATCTTATGATAGAATTTACTATGTTTGAGGCCTGGAATTAACTTAATTGTTTATTATGATAATAAATGATTGAATATATGCATTTGTGTTCATTGGTAAGTTAATTTTTTCTGTTTCTTAAATACCGATTTAGAAAAATACATAATAGTTGTTTCCAATCAATTTTCATCAACCATTAGAGCGTTAAGATAGAAACCCCTAAAATCATAAATGGGAAAGGGGGGTTGAATGACCCCGTGTTTTGTACTCATTTAATTTATTATTTTAAAGAAAATGACATAGATTATGGGGAAAATCTCCATCATAGTATTGTTCTAGAGGAACATAGTGCTATCGTTTCGCCAAAATGTCTGTGATTCTCAAACGACAAGATCGGGCTCACTGATCAGTAATCCAGTGCCCAAATCAATTCTGTCCGTCCAACCGGACGTGGACACGATAAATGCCGAGCGAAGCAAACTTGCGACTTGAATATTTCAGAATAGGTCGCACATCAGAATGCCTCGGTTAAGAGCAAACAATACCACGAAAAAAACGGAATGACTTTTGTAGGCCACATTTTGTCGAAAACATTTTTGGGTGCAAATGGTTGAAAAAAATTGTGAGAATGCGCAATGTTGCCACTTTTTTATATTCAAGAATATTGTGCATTCTCATTGAAGAATTAAGTACATCCCAAAAAAAAATTTACAAAAAATAATCACTGAAGCCTGCAGAATGACACCCCGTTTTCTCCTAAATTTCATGCATTTCCAATATTTCTCGCGGGTATTGGCCACGTTGAATTAGACAGATAGCGAGAACATTGACCTTGATATATTAACGAGGATTAATGAAACTTGCATGTGGCTGTGTTGCCGAGCAGTAATTTACCAACACGTGATAATATTTGCTCTTAAGTTCGTTAATGTGCCAAATGGGTGGTACGGTTTCAAGGTTAAAGCAATTTGAAGTTTTTAGTTATTTTCTTAATAATTCAGAAACCACTGGATTAAAACATGGCAGTTAGTTGAATCATAATGGCTGGCAAGTTTTTGATGTGATCGTATTGTTACTGAATTTAAAAAAAATGTTCAACATTTTTTTCGAAAATTTTTTTTCCAGAGACTGTTCTTCATATTCGAAACAATTTTGTCCATTCTTTGAAATCTACGTGTCACCTCAGTGTACCAAATTTCAGTTTGATACAGTAATAATTTTTCAAGATATTGAAAAAAAAATTGTCAGATTTCGTGCATTTTTCGGCATCGTTGTTTTTTTCCAGAATAACTCTGAAAATACTGATTCAATCATGATAAAACTTGGTTATTAGTCTGAAAATGCTGATGGACATTTTGTGCAGAATTTCGTGATGATATTAGAACAATTTGAAAGAAAAATTAAATTTTTTTGTTTGAATATTCGATACTCTGCTATCTTTTGGTCATATTATCCTTGCGAGATTCTGTAGTGGTACTGGATTTCAATTCGATCTCATCAGTATTTTTGGAAATATTAGATATATGAAATTTTGAACGGATATATCTCCAGAATCATTTGTTGCATTTTACCCATTCACGAATTCGACTGTCGTAATTAGGGTAACTAAACCTACTCTACAAATACGAGTTTCTAAGTTGTTTCTTTCGGAAGTTATTGTGATTACGATCGGCCGTTAGGTTCAAATTGATTGGAATTGGCCATATAAAATGTTTCCCTACGAATTTGACGGTTCGATAAAGAAAAAATACATTGGATGATCAACGGCTGTTGATTGCCGATCAAGCACTTTCAAAAAACATTTTTGAGGGCTGGTTAACATTCATTTGAATCTCGATAATATTCATTGATCATTGGACAAATTTGGGCAATCTAGCCAGTTGATCTCAGTGTGATGTAATGTATCACAGAGTTGATTTTGAAATGCTTTCAAATATAATTTCTTCATCTTTCTCACCAGAAGGCAATAATAATGAATACAAAATCATCCGAGTTTTGGAATTGTCTGAAATTGGTACAGAACATGAACAAGCGGTATTGCGGATATTATTACCTCTACTTTTCCAGATTACTCTAGGGGATCATAATCATTATTTTTTGTCTAGGATAAACTAACGACTAAATAGTAACATTCAATATTACTTCAGATGAATTGTCTTTTTTGCCTGTAGGCTTCTAGCGCCTGTGGCAAATTGTCAAAATGCTCATAGTCTAAATGATGCATAAAATTGCCTGCTGGTACAGTTGCCCAGATATTGATTCAATAAGTTGAATATGCATGATTGAAATTTGAAAACTCTTTTCCAAGAAGGCCAGCACATAATATAAGTATAAGAGTTTCTATTTATTAAATAGGTGCGAAATATTTCCCCTGCATATAATAAATGCAAGAATAGAGAATTATTCAGACATAGGTGGGTAAAGTCATTATAACTTGTGATCTTTGAGTGGATCCCAGATCGTGGATCAAGAACCGTGTGGATGCCGACAAGTGAAAAAATTAATATCGGGAATTTTGTTTGGTAACTACTTATCATCTATCTATGTACAACAGGTTCATGCATCACAGCACTACTCAGAAATAAGTATAAATTTTGAAGTGAAAAATATTATTATAAACAGTATAATTTTGCGTCCCTAGTTAGCTTGCACCCGTGGCCAATGTTTCGGGTTATTTCCATTCGAGATTTGAAGATCATGTTCCCAATATCTCAAGAATAAATATGGTTGGATTGAAACATCGTAGTTCGCTCTAGAATACCTACGCGCAACATCATGCAACATTTTTTGTTCATCATATGGCAAGAAAATGAAAAAAAATTCGAGAACTGTCCATCTAATATCTAATATTCCCGGAAATATTGGGAAGATAATATGTCATATTCCGTCTTTTGTATTTCCAATACCTAAGTTGCGACCCTGATCGGCACCTCAGCAAAGACAAATATTGGAGTTAGAAATAGTTAGTATAAAATTAACAAAAAATTATGAAAATGTTGGTGTTCGAATCTTTTTGCATTGAGTTCTAATGTTGTACCAGTGATAGTAGGAATGAATTGAATTAAATAAGTAGAAAAATTGATATAGGTATTCACCCTGTCGAAATAATTCCAACAAACTCTTCTCCTCATTAATGAAAAAAACAATAAAAATTCTCACGCCTACAAGCCGGAAATTTTGGTTGAAAAACAAGTTTCCAGCTGAACCGGTTACTAATAATGTGTTAAGAGATTGTTAAAGTTAAAATATAATAAGCCATTGTATAAAGACGAGAAACCTCATTACCGAAAATTAATATACATTTTGTAACAAGATGCCATAAATATATGAGCTCATATCCAATTAAAAAGCTCTAGCAACGATATGAAACCAGTAATTAGTGCAAGTGAAAATTGCAAGTACGCATAATTTTTCTAATATATGCGTGCTAATTATATATACACGAAAATATCGACGAATATTGTATAGTTTGCGGTTGGCACTTCGTCTACGCGTAAGAATATAGTGTATTGTGTGTTTTCATTTCAGCTGTATTGTTTGGAATACATAAAGTGTTTCTTTGCTGAATGAACATAGGTAGGGTTTCTTGAGCCAATTCAATGGAATTAAAGCCTTAGGTTATCACCGAGATATAGCTATGAGTAAGTTTATACTGAGTGTTTCACCATAAACTGGTCAAACATATACAGCCGTATAGACGACATTGGAAAAGTCATTTTTGCCTTATGACACATACCCCGTTTTCGAAGCAAAAGCGAGATACAGTGTATTCAATGTCAACTTTGAGCAATATTCTGATAACTGAGGTGAGTTACGCGTAACCTTTGAAATAACGGTTTTTGGTCACATCTCAGTATTTTTTGGTGATCAATTCAATTGTTGTGTAGGATTCGGTAAAGAATATTTCAAAATGGCGGAAAACCTACAAAATTAGAATTTTTTGTTTTCGATTGCCAAATTGGATAGCATTATTTCAATGTACTTAATTTTCTAAGAATTTCCGTGAAATTTTTTTCCAAATTTCAAACAACTTTTCTTTTATTTCTACAGTGAAAAAAGTTGAACTTACTATCATTCTGATGCAAATAGAATGAAAAAATATCCATTGGTTTTCATTTTTCAGCCTCTCAAACATTCCACTCGGAGTACTCAAATAATTTTTATTTAAGAAACCGGTGGCCCCCACGGATGCCAAAATTATGCTAATAGGCCTCCACAGTGACCAGGATAGAAATAAGAATTTGTCAAGAAAAAAAATATTTTCCAAAAAACTTTGGTAGGAATCGAACTCTCTCCGCATTAGGTAAATAAGGTCAAATTCGATGAACTACCGTTGCTTGGTAACAGACGTCATTATAATCAGAATTAATCCAATTTATACGCGACCCTATTGTCCATAAGTGGAGCGAGTTCGAATCCCATCAAAGTTTTTTTCGCATTTTTTTTTATAAGTTTCTATCCAGATCATTCTGGGGGCCCATTAGCACAATTTTGACTTCCGTAGGGTAACCAGTTTCTCGAATAAAAATTACTTTAGTATTCCGAGAGGAATCTTTGGATGGCTATAAAATGAAAACCAATGGATATTTTTTCATTCTGTTTTTACAGCAGTGTTCAGAATGAAGGTAAGTTCAACCTCGAAAGATTTCAACAATTTTGAGTGGAATTTTTTTTTCACTGTAGACATAAAAAAAGTTGAGTTTTTTCACGGAAAATCTTAGAAAATTGAGTACATTGAAATAATGCTATCCAATTCGGCAATCGAAAAAAAAATTTAAATTTTGTAGGTTTTCCGCCATTTTGAAATCTTTTTTCCCGAATTCTACACAACAAACAACAAACCTTTCAACCATCCATTACAGTGCTCTGATATTTGGAATATATGATTCCCTTTCACAGATTAATCGATTTATTAAATGGCAAAATAAATCAAGGTCGAAATTTTGAGATGGGACCAAAATATCTGAAAAGTGGAAAACATTCTTAATGATGAGGAAATTAGGTTAAAGTGTCGCTTCTCATCCTACTCTTCAGATTTCTGATTAAATTTAAACCCAGAGAAATCCCACGTTTGCTGTGATTGGACTGAAATAACAGCCAATCGTGAACACAATATTTGAAACAGCTTAGAGACTCGATATTTGTAGATAGAGCAGGTTTGGAGCATTTTGGAGGCCGAATTCAAGAATTATCAAAATCCATCTTTTCAGCAATTATGTTCATTCAAAATTTTGTTTTCCTAAAATCTCTACGAATACATATTCAATCGAAGTGAAATCTGGTACTCATTTGTGAAATGTCATCTTCAATGATTGAGCAAATTTCAGTGCAACCAGACGGATATTTTTCCAAAGATGATATTTTCAAAAAAAACATTGGATTGCTTTTATTTTTTAGAAGAATAAAGCTCTAAAATCACCATTAAGATTATTACTGGATGAACGTCGAAGACAGCGCTCGAAGTTTTCTGCTCTCAAAAGTAAGGGTTAGTAAGGTGCTCCTGAGATGGTGCTGTTTATTTTTTTACTCAAAGAAAGTCATCCGACAGGTACTGAGGGTTTAAAATCCTCAATGCGTTTCCAAAGTGAGTCATTCTGATGATCATTGAAACCATGAGTTTGCAGTTAACGAATTCCTTTCGTTGACTGTATGATAAGCTCATATAAAGGGGAATTATTTGTTCATTTATCCACATATTTTCGTCCTTGTATCATGTCACTTCTATCATTCATCACTCTTATTCTCTATAATTGAATTATTATTCAGGATTTTCATGACTTCATTTTGTTAACTAGAGTTTCAGATTGAATATAATCACAGCTGCAAATGACTTTTCGTTTTCAATATCTCAAATTGTCGATTTTTATCAAAATAGGTACCAAGTGTTATTAAATTTCAAGCTTTATTGAAATATTCCAAACTATAGAATTTCATTCATGAATGAAGAGAAAAAATTACTATCCCTTCAAAATTTCTGAGAAAAAGTGATTCAGAAATATTTTCACAGAAAAAATTATTTTTCCCATTACGTGTTTCATAGAAACTGATCCTCAGAAGCCAATATTCACGTGCGCCTATTTAGTTTATGAATTAGATATTCCATTCGAGTGTATCCAATTTGGTAAATCCTGTACATCAGTGTTTTTCAACCTGTGGGTCGCGACCCCCTGGGGGGTCACGAAGCTTCTGTATAGGGGGGTCGCCAGAGATCGAGAGAACTTAAGTAAAAAAAATCTAGAAAAGCACTGACGAGAAGGCAGCAGCTTTTACGCGCTTTTTCACATTGCGAAATGGTGACTTGGAAATTTCAGTAAAATTTTAATGAAATATAACTACAAATTTTTGAAAAAAATAATTCGAATTTTTCCATGGATAATTCTTTTTCTTAACACTGTTCATCTCCCAACCAAGTTCCATTTTGATCAGATGGATATTTTTCGAGTTATTGAGAAATCAAAATTTCAAATGGCTGTAGCACAAAAACCATTCGGCAGATTTGACCCATTAACGAACCTAACCGAGGATTCTTCATTAGTGAGTCCACCCTAGTCGTTTGAGACCAATTTCGGCCCAAAATTCGAAAATTCCAGACATTGTGACGAAATGATAACGCGCTGTTCCCCAAAACAAGCGCGTACAAACAAATTAACAAAAAATAAAATCTCGTGGCTCATGTTAATGCGAAGGTTGTGCTCGTTTTTGATTAATCAATTTCACCGATCGTCGATCTGTATTTGCTACATATAGAATTAAATCGTTTGCCAAAATTCAGTGACTTCTTTTTTAACTTTTTATTTGAGCGATTGATGAAAATGTCAACTCGCATAAGTATGAGGTGGGAAATGGAATCGAACACTTCAAAGCCTCAGTTGTCAATTCCGGTTATACGTAATTATGTGCGTTTTTTTGCATTAGTAAGTTATCAAATATGTATTTATTACCTATAGAGTATTACGTATGGAATGAATAAAAAGAGAAGGGTTGGGGGGTCACGAGATATTTTGTCATTCCAGGGGGGTAGCATCATGAAAAAAGTTAAAAAACATTGCTCTACAAGATATCATTTCAATTCGAACATTAATTAAATGCCTAAACACATTAACTAGAGATAAGAATTCGATTCAATCGAAGTGGCGTACGCATAAACGTCGGAGCCCTAGGTATGATTTATTCTCAATTTCGTTAATTACGACCATACGTGTAAAAATATGCGAGTACGCACTCGCAAGAAAATATCGCAATACCGAGCCGGCCGCGATAAGCGATAGCGCCTACTTATGGAATTAACAATTTAAAAAACACATGTCGACATCAAATTTAATTGCACCATTTGCATAAAAATAATTATCGCCCCAATGTTACCAAACAGGAAATTAATAAATAATTTATATCTGGCAAAACAGGGACTGATTTCGGAGGATGTCGGTCGACACCAACTGACAGTTACCATAATTGTCGATTAATCGCAAATTTAACAGAAACATGTTGGATTCACAACATGTTACAAAATCATCCGAGTACACGATCGCTGGTTAACATGATAAAAATATCATCATCATGTAAGATCCGCTGAACCACCCAGATACAAAGTCTTTGAAAAGTTGAAATCCCCTTCGGAAGTTTTTCGAATTGAAGGATTTATTTTTTACCTTTTGAATATTTGTACTGATGGGAAAAATTTATATCAAGCTCTATTTGATGCAAAATGAAGAACCCTTCAGAACGAGAAGTGAAGAAGAACTATGAAATACTAGGGACACCAAGATTACCTTCCTTGTTGAAGGTGTATCGTTACAAAACAACGTCGTGTAAATCAGAATATACTCTCAAATCCTAAATTATATCAATCCATCATAGAACGGTTCCTCCAAAGGTATCCAAACAAAATAATATCATGTTGTGTTCCTTGAAAAACATTTTCAATTCATTCTGCACCATAAAAGAATCCATTGAAATTTCTTTGTTAACCTAAGATGTTCTAAAAATGAAATAATATGAATTTGTTTGCTCAGATAATCGGAAAATTAAATCATAAAGAGAAAAAAGGTGGAGGTGAATGAGCCATGGGGCGTCCCATATATGATTGTTAGATAGGAGTTGGTTAAGCTTCAAAAGTGAAACATTTGAAGGAATAAAAATATTTATATTGATAACGGTGAAGAAGTGAAAACTTATATACAAAAATGGTTAAAAAAATACAGATTTTTCTGTAATACCTTTACGTAAAATCTTTCGAAATTGGTGTCTTAATTTTAATATAAATATTATATCAACTGACATAAAATGAATAAAAATAAAAGACTACTGAGGATTCTAAATCAAAAGATAGAAGATAAAACACTGTGTTTAGTAGTATTTTTGTATTGTATTTTATTATGTTAACGTTTTCTCAAGCCATTTACTTCAATCATTGTATGTCAGTTGATATAAATATTAAACTTTTTATTCATACCTGGTACATTGAAGACAATCAAAGTATATCGAAAGATATCTGTACCGAAAGATATTACGTAAAAGTACTACAAAAAAATCTTCATTTTCTTTCAATGTTTGTGTTAATGACTTTCATCAAATGGACTCGTCTTAATTTAACGTTGGAAAATATATAATTAGAAAATACAACTACAACATCTGTGGAAGTTCAATATATATGATCAAACAAAATAATAATATGATCAGTCATTGAGCCGGAAACATTTTGAGGTCGAATAAAGTTACACGTTATAAGAACAGAAAAAGTGAAACGTCACACCTGACAACCAGAGTTCAAATTATTGATGACACCAATGAAGAGAACTGAAATTGTCTTCTTTTTACTCCCTTACGCTTGCAGTGGGTGTTTTATAAAAAAAACTTAAAGAAACCAAACCTACATGAGGGGAGGCAAGTGGTGTAAAATCTTTCTTATTTTTATGCCTTCTTGTTCAAGGAGTCAGTAATGTTTTCTATTAAATGATTGCCCATTATAATATTTTGGGACACTAAAATCTTGAGTCTTTTATTCACATTGTTGTTCATATCCATTCAACTTACAAATATGTCGTAATTTTATCTCTCAATTAAAAGATTTTATTTTTGTGCTTTAAGATTCGATAAGTTTGATGCCTGTTTTAAATGAATTGTAACTTTTTCGATCTTTATTGTTTTAACAATGGCTGTGATAGCCGGAACATGTCACCTGCGTGATGAAACAATAGATTGTTTCATGAAACATCTTCAAAAGATGAGATTTCGTGAGATTATTGCGGAATTATTATATACAGGTTGATTCCGAGTAAGACGTTAACCTTAGAGGTGGTGTTAGTATCACTCATTTGTTATCGTTTTAGCTATATTCATTGATATCCCGATAACCGTAAATCAATAGTTTACGAGATTTTTTTGAGTTCATGTGATCTTTGAAAAATTACCCACCTTTTTCTACAATTTTTGGTGCATTGACCAAATTTGAATATAATTTTGGATTATTTTCATCAGGAAAGTATATGATATGTATGAAAAAAGCAGAGCTATGCTGTATAAGATATTGAAAAAAATCAGTATGGGAAAGTGTAGTATCCACAAGTCGATTTCAGGTAATAAACCTTTAGAGAGAAACATTGCCTGATACAATTTTATACCATAGATACAATAACCGCTTTTATGTTTTGGCTAGTGAATACTATGATATTTGATAAGAAATTTTCTTTCAGCTTGCTTGAATATTGATTATTAATTACTCTATGTGGCAACGGATGGTCCCTTAATAACACTTTGCGCGCAGGCGCACATCTAGTTTCGAAATAGGCCTGTGGATCCTGCACTTTTACCTTAGTATTATAACACGTGGTAGCTTGATCCTTTTTCGTTAAAATTCCGCTATTTTCATGTAAGACATTCAGAAGATTGCTTATAAAAAAATCTGCTGAAATGAAACTAGTGAATGAATTCTAACGAACCTTTCGAATGAATAAAGAAGGAATAATAATTTTGGTATACATAAATTGTGAAATTCGAAATCAATATTAAACATTGATTATTTTTTTTTTCTTTTATCACCTTTCAAATCATACTTATTCTTTTTTAATATCTTGTGAAGCATAGTTTTTCTTTTTTCATACATTTTAACTTCTCTCCTGATAAAAAATAACCCATAATTATAATCAAATTTCGTCACCTATTCTATTGGAAACTGTTCCGCTCAATAAGCGAACTGATAATTATAAAATGGAATTACTTCCTAAGCACAATCAAAACAAATGTTTCATCATGAAGAGAAACTATTACCAGCATACAGTTATTAATTAAACATTTTTTTGGCATGTGCGAACAAGTTCCTACTTCCTAATCACTGAGGTGATGAATTTCAGACATTTCTTTAGTTTATCGCTTTGATTTCTGGACCGGAACGGAATAGGCTAACGGTTGTCGAGGATTAGATTAACAACTTGATTCTCCATATTAATATCCTGAATTATTGCTATTTGTTTTGTAATTAGCAACATGAGAATAGAGGATTTTCCGAGGAGATATGGAATGAACAAGTAGTTTTCTGTTCATTCAGTGGAGTGCGATAAGGAATTAATTATTCGAAAATGGGGAACAATATTTAATTGAATGAACAAAATTGGAGTATATAATATTGAAATATTGACATGGATTTATTTTTTCGCTGGAAAATCATTCAGATAAAATATTGATTTAAAATTAATTTTCAACAGAATCATAGCAATTTTTTGTATTTTCAATTCGCCCAAATGTATATAATTTTCGAATATTTAACCAAGAAAAGTCTTGAATGGCTTGTTTGGAATGATGAAGAATACTTGGTCAAATTGAATTATATGTGTGAACTTCCGAAAGAGCGGACCTACAATGTTGGAATTTTCAAGACTGTAGGGTGTGAACGAATATCTCTAACTAGTTCGTTAATGGGCAAAATCTACCCAACGGTTTCGGAGTTAAACTCATCTGTAATTCCGTATCATCAATATCTCAAAATACTATTGGCGTTCGAAGATTAACTAATTGGGTACTGTAATAAAAGTCTATTTTATCAATTTCACTCATTTATTTTATTTGTTATTGTACGACCGGTTTCGGTTTTCACATCATTATCAAGTACCAGACTGAGCAATTATCTACTATACAATTGTGTATAGTATGGTATCATATGTTCAAAACAAATTCAATAAAGAAGACCTTGACAAATCTAATTGACTGTTAAGAAGGGTTATTTCTGTGTTTTCATTCAGTTTATTAATTTCCAAACATTCATGTAGGTCAGTTTTCATTCCCTTATCACAAATATGGAGAACTTCTAGGTCATATGTGTCTATTGGGTGGTTTTGAGTGTCTATATTTTCAAGAATTGAGTTCCATCGGTTGTTAAATGTTCTTTTAATCCTTTCTGAAAATATCTACCTGTTCGACCCACGTAAGCTGATGAGCATTCTTTGCAAACTATCTTGTAAATGCCTGATTTTTGTAATTTATCCGACTTTGTTTTATGATTGAATAATAGCCTACTCAGATTGTTGTTAGTAGCAAAGGCAATATATCAAAGATATCTCCCCAAAATATGTCAAACTATCTATCTATCTATCCAGCACTTTCTTCTCAACTGGGTATAAAAGATGGGAAATTTGTTTTCTTCATACTGCAAGATCAACTTATCAACTAGTGGGATTGGAATTTTTTATTTTTGGCTATTTGTTTAATGATACCAATCTCAATATTGAAATCTGTTTCAGATAGCGTAACTGAAAATGCTCTATGTATCATTGATCTGTATGCTGTTAGTTTATGTGTTGTATGGTGTAATAAATCCATTGGAATGTTTGGAAATTAATAAACTAAATAAAAACACAGAAATAACCCTCCTAAACAGTCAATTAGATTTGTCAAGATCTCCTTTATTGAATTTGTTTTGAACATATGACACCATATTATAAACAATTGTATAGTAGATACTTGCTCAGTCTGGTACTTGACAATGGTGTGAATACCGAAACCGGTCGTACAATAATATATAAAATAAAAGAGTGAAATTAATAAAATAGACTTTTATTACATTATCCAGTGAGATGATTTTTTACAAAACAGAATCAGCAACAATTAACTTCTATGAATATAAACTCAATATTTCTACGAGTTTATATTTAAAACATTTAATGAGAATCGTTTAGCAAGAAGAAAAAAATGGAAACATTTTATATCTCAGAATCTGTCCAATGGATATGGCTGAAATTGCGCATGAGTCTTCAAGTCACCATTTGAAAACCTTATAGCAGATATCAATCGAATATATTCTTGGAATTATATCGATTGAGTACATGAACACCTACATGGGGGATCCAGGTTCGAACCCCCTCTGGGGTATTCAATATTGTTTATCGATTACACTGAAATTTTGTCTGAATCTTCACGCTGTAATTTTTTCAACGAATACTTGGAAAAAATGTTAAAAACAAAATATCCAATTAATATATGAATATATGGAATCATTGTTCGAATTTTCGTCATTCATGAATTCACCTGCTCTAAAAATATCGAGTCGATATTTACAAAGTACGTTTGTACCTTTATATGAAGGTATAATTCGTAAATAGTAAAATTCGGCCAATGATTGTGTCGATTTACCCATTCGAAATTTTATTTTTCCAATTTTGCCAAAAATACAGATCCGATTGAACGACGGATGGGAAATTAGTGCAGAGTTTAAAGGATTTGTTACGATATAAAACCCTATTGGACGAGCTTAATACCTGGATGATTGAAAGACAACGAAATATGTACAAACGCGTGATATCACCTGAAATAACGTCAGTGCTGTTCTATAATTTTCATGTTCATTTTGGCTGTTTTTTTCATGGCTACACCACGCATGTTTTCAGGCATATAAGAATTGAAGGCGAGTAAATCTACTTCCAATTATTTTTGTTGGATATTTCGTTTAATTTTCTGATTTTTTGTTGTGGCATATGGAATCTTCCTTTCGAGGATAAATGCAAAGAAATTAAAAAGAAGTGCTCACTGCAATTACAGAGAAACAAAATTTCAAAATAAATTATAATCTTCAGTTTGATGCGAAAGAAATTAGGTAAATGATTTTATTTATTCCTTATATCTTGCACCGAATTTAATTATATTTTATCACTACCTTATATTTGCGATATACTCCTTATTATATTCGCATTATGCAGATATCCTCCTCATTTATTTCTTGGTAATGTCAAGTAAAACCGATAAACTGTTGGCAGTCCTGATATTACTATCGGTATCTGTGGTTCTTAAGGAAGTTGATGAGACTCAACCTGAACATTTCGAAGAAAAGTCTTCATAAGTATTAGAAAATTTCAAATCTACGAAACTTTCATCGTATATATCAATCAGATTCATCCACTCGAATGTTGAAGGCATTTCGCCTTCAGACTCAATATGGATCAATATGAATTAATAGTCATAGTCTCTATTTACAACTATGTATTAATGATACCATCTTTTACGATGTTTCCGACAATAAAATGTTATAATACAGACATTCTTCAGCCCCCTCATTCTATTTATCTATCGAAATCTTAATTAAAACCCCTATTTTTCATAAAAACTACCTCTACGATCCCACTGATAAATTACTTTGTTATATTATAATTAATAATTTGTTTTAATTAATATTTCGTGTGTAATACACGGTAACCCAGTACGTTATAAAATGTCCCTTATCAGCCTCCCCATTACTTATCGGTTGACAGTTGAAATAAGGCGAGTTAAGTGCCTTCTAAGTGAGCACTTAACGAGTGTTGCAGGTGCGTTTGGACTTCTTGAGGCGATCAGAAGCACGCAACACTAGGTATATCCCTTACGGAAGTCGGCTTAATTGCTTTTCTTTAGCCAACTACACGTGCGTGGATGGGTCGTGGGAAATAACTATTTGTCTTCAAAGAATAATGTCAACAAAAAACGATGCGAATTTCTCATAACAGTTCATCGTCATTTCATCGCACTTCTTTTGGTTTATTATTTGATAAAATCAAATATAAAACCTTAGCGATCGACCAAAAAAAATATTATTCCCTCTGAAAATTTCACAGTTTACATTTTGAAGATAGTAAATTTGAATGAACTGATAAAAAACATCCGTGCGTCCGCGGTCTGTTGTCCTTGGCTTTTCTCTGAAAGAACTGAGCCGTAGAAAATCGTGTGTCGCTCGAGATTGATTCTCCAAACTTTTCGGCAGCGGTGTACCCTAAGGGCTCAAAATTGGGGTTTTGAGGGAAAAAAAATTTTTAGCAAAAACTTACCACCGAATTTTCATGAAACTCTCAACGTAGGTTACTGTTGCACAACTCAACCTAAAAATTTTTACCCGGATGATTTCCGACCAGTGGTCCTTGAGGGTTTATCATTTTCTCAGTTGAATAACCCAAAACTATTGATATCTTATATATTAATTTTTGACTCATTGGTTTTTCACACCAATATTTGCAGCGTTTTTCTTTATAACTCAGGGGCCACCGGTCCTAAATCATGCGGGTTCAAATTTTCAAGTTGAGTTATGCAACAGTAATCAACGTTGGGAGTTTCATGAAAATTTGGTGGTAAGATATCAAGAAATAATTTTGTTCCCTCCAACACCCAATTCTGAGCCCTTAGGGTACACCGGTCCTGCTGAAGAGCTTGGAGGATTAATCTCGAGCGACACAAGATTTTTCTACCAAGTTTCACTGATTTCGGTTCACTGTTTTCCGGGTTAACTCAAAAAATACTGATTTGATCGGAATGAAACTTGGCAGTTAGTTTTGAAATGCTGATTTGCACCTTTGTGCACAATTTCGTGATGATAGTTTCATTAGAACAATTGGAAAAAAAATTCTAATTTTTTTTCAAATATTCAAAATTCTGTGATCTTCTGATCATATCATCTTCATGATATTCTGTATAAACCTTCGAACCGTCATTTTTCGATGAAATACTGGAATTCAATTCGATCTGATCTGTATTTTTGGAAATATTGAAAACATGAAATTTTGAATGGGTATATCTGCGGAATCATTGGGTGGACTTTACCCATTCACGCATTCGGTTTGGTCCTAATTACGAAGGCCGAATTCGTGAATGGGTAAAGGCTCGTACTCATGGACGCGTCGAAAACTAAAAATCGCGCGATTTTTTTGCCCAATGTCAGTAATTTGTGGCTGATATCTGTCATTATGAAGACGCGCGATTGTTCATGAAATTTGAATTGAATTATATGAATTTATTTCCACGAGTCTAGTTCTACAACAAAGTATAATCATTGTTTATATACCTTTTTTTCAAGGGATTGAATAAATAGACGCTTTTGATTCCTTGGACATGCTCATAGCTTTCGAAAAATTGTTTTTGCTGGAATTAGTTCTGTTCTGCAGAAATGATTATTTGAGGAAGATCGATAAATCAATATAATAATAAGTGCCCATAATCATATGACAGACGAGTAGAAACAATCTCTTGAGTGTTTTGAATGTCCCACCTTTTTCTTGAAGTTGAAATTTTTCAACTACAAAAAAGAATCGCGCGATTTTGGCGGGAGAGCGTCTGACAACTCGAATGTCATCGCTTGGGCGACAAACGCGTCCATCAGTTTGCGCCTTAAAATCCGTCCAATGATTCCATAGATAACCCCATTCAAAATTTTATTTTTCCAATTTTTCCAAAAATACAGATCGAATTGAAATCCAGTAGTTTATCCAAAAAAACCAGAGAAGCACAGCCGTGAAGGCAGCAGCTTTTGCGGGCATGTTCAAATTCGTTGTCAAAGCGGTAATCTCCATTGAACATACGCGCAAAAGCTGCTGCCTTCACGGCTGTGCTTTTCTAGGTTTTTTCAATGTCTAATAGACCAATCCTGAAAAATTTTGCCTTAATTTGCGCGACGAGTTACTCCAACTAACTACCAAATTTGAATTTGAAATTTGGTCCCTACAGTAGTTAATAAGATATTGATGAAATGATCTCAAATTCAAATCCAAAACCGTTCGGCTGATTCGGCCACTCAACGAACTCAACAGTCGCATTTAAATTGGCAAGCAAGCCTGAAAGTTTCGAGCCCTTAGCCTTTTCCCTTCTGATGAGAGCGTGCTTACGGAATACAACATTGGATTCTTCATCAGTGCAGCCATTCTATAGGTGAAGAATTCAAAAATTAAAGACATCTCGACAAAACTATATCACACAATTCCTTATTATTAGAGCATGTGCGCAACAACATAAAGGGTGTTTCAAAATGGGCGGTTTTTTTAACAAGAAATAAAATATAGATGGCGCACTGAATTCGTCTGGGTATTTTAAGATTTAAGAAGTTTGATGTATGACATATATAAAAATGGCTTCGTACACACAACAACGCGTTCAAATTGTTGAATTATATTATGAAAATCAGCGTTCTGTGACAAGTGTTTCTAGAAAATTACGTGAATTTTATGGTTTGAATAATCGTTCATCTCAAAGCACTATTGGTCGAAATAATAAAAAATTTCAAGAGACCGGTTCGGTTGAAGATTAAAAAAGTTAAAAATACAGTCGCAGCGGTCGTTCACATGAAAATATTGAATTTGGTTCGTGAAAGTGTTGCTGAAGAGCCTGGAATGCCCATTAGACGACGCTCACAACAAGTTGGACTTAGTGGTACACAGCATGGCGTATTTTACACAAGGATTTAGCTCTGAAGGCATATAAGGTTCAAATAGCTCAGGAACTTGAGCCATTAGATCATTAAAAACGTCGTTCATTTGTCAATTTCATCAATGAACAATCAGCTGATTCTCCCAGAAAATCATGTTTTCCGATGAGGCACATTTTCAACTTGGTGGCTTTGTTAATAATCCACGAATTATTCATGAGAAACTTCTGAATCCTAAACTAGTCACTGTTGGGTGTGCATTATGGTCAGGTGGTGTAATTGGACCTTACTTCTTTGCTGCTGGTGAAACTGTAACTGTCAATGGTGATCGATACCGTGGGATGATAATCGAATTTTCGTGACCTGAGTTATTGAATATTGATCTAGAGGACATTTGGTTTCAACAGGATGGCGCTACACCTCACTTTGCAAATAACACAATTGATTTATTGAGCCAAAAATTTCCTGGACGAAAAACCTCCTGAAACGGTGATGTCAATTGGCCACCAAGATCATGTGATTTGAAACCGATGGCCTATTTTCTTTGAGGTTCTGTGAAAGGCCAGGTCTATAAGAATATTCCACAATCGATTCCTGAAATAAAGGATGAAACTATCCGTGTCATAAGTGAGATAGATCCTCAATTATGTCACAATGTCATTGAACATTTTAACAAAAGAGTGGACGTCTGTAGAGCTGCAAGAGGAGGCAATTTCACTGATATTATTTTTCGTATATAAATGTCAGAACTGATGCTTCAATCACCAATAAAAATGTTTGAAAATGAAGGCAAATTATGTGTTTTGTTCTTAAAAAAACCGCGCAATTTGAAACACCCTTTATTTCCAAGAGACCTCACTTTATCGTGACCTTTCGCTCTTCGCTAAGTTGGCCATAACTTCGATCTTCATATCCGGTATGAATCGCCTTCAACCGATAATTCCGCGCACCAGACAAATAAATTAAAAAGTACCAACATTTATGCTGCACATTAACAAAAAGCCCTATAAATTAGCCATCGGTAGAAATATATCTCGATTTAAAATATGTTCGAATGTACAGACGGACAGACGATAGGAATTTATTGGCGTTCGAGCGAAGAGTTACAAGACTTTTAATTTAATAACTTGTTTCTGTATTTTATCTGTTATTCGAGCGGACCTTAGTAGATAAATTGAATAATTAAAATTTGAGCACCTCGAACAGAATTCCGATAATGATTTAGTGGGCCGATTGAACAGGTTTTTTGAGAGGAACTACGGATCTTCGAATGTTTTACAGTTTATCTTTCTCAATGATTTATATCCATGTGGAATTGTGCAACAGTATTGTGACGACAATTCCTTATTTTATAGCTAGACGACTGGAATATATGTTATATTTTTTTTGAATGAGGTAGGTACTTACTCCGTCAGATTCTAACATGCCCTATTTCATGTTATGCCTTTTTCATGGCACACTGTGATAACGAATGAAAGCTCAAAAATTACGAAAACACAGTAAGTATCTTTCGAAGGATAATTCAGGAAAATCATTGTCGTGAGGTCAAGAGCTTCCACCGGCTTGTTCAAATGTTAAAAATTGGCTTCAAGGTCTTTACCGTATCTAAATAAATCTGATTGATAATTCTCCAAACTTTTCGAAAATAAGTTATGCTTATTTTCTAACGGAAATTCCGAATAAAATGGCCCTTGGCATTCTACCTCTAATGACATAGTTCCGGTCCGATCGCAACATCAGTAGCTCTGCTGAGATATTGACGAAGCTGTCGAGTTTTCTCGCGAACTTTTCAAAACTGATGGATGCATCTGATCGAGAAAAAAGAAGAAAGAATATTTTCCAATAAAAAACATTGGATTTTGGGAAATTTCGCCTCAGAATTGAAAAAATATTGAGATGCAACTGATCGAAATTCAGGCAGTATGTTCAAGTGGTACTCTGAGCTCATGAGTACAAAAGAGCCGTGCTTAATTTCATGGATTTTTCTACGTTTAGTTCTGGATAAATTAATTCTAGGGCTATTGCTCTGAACAGAAGGATTTAAATAAAAAAGAATTATTTGAAATCCCTCCAATATTTATATCTCATTATAAGTGTTGAATTATTGGACCCTCATTCTGGAACCCCTTCATACAAAATTCAAGAAAATGACCCGAAAATCAAATATCTCAGATCTATGTTGAATCTTTCAGAAGATACTAGATGAGATATTTTTATAGAGTATTCGAAGTTGCTTTGGAAATCTAGTTATTCTTTAAAAAAGGAAATAAGATACTCGAATTGAAGCTCCTTGTATTAGATACTTTTGAGGTTTTTCCAAATAAACGGTAAGAGTTTTGTAAGGTATAAATTAAGATGGTGTAGCTAGCTTAATTAGTTAAGGAAACAGAATATGTTTGCCCGAAATTCTTTTACGCTAGAATGAGGGATAATTAAAACTTTTAAGTCGTTGTGACGGTAGCTCAGTGGTTAGAGCGCTAGCCTCATGATCGAAAGGTCTGGGGTTCAAGCCCTTGGCCGGGAAAGAATTTTTCCGGTTTTCAGGGGACCGTCTAACCATTCGCTGTTGGGTAAACAATTAACAGTGCTATTCCTAACGTGGCGCAAGGAATTAGTAACAAAGCCTACACAGAACACACCTGGTCTCCTAACTCGCACAAGCATTAGCTTCTGAGGGGTTCCGCAGCGGAACCTAGGAGAATCAGCAACAATACAATACAATACAATACAATACAGTCAGCCAACTTGGATGCTAACCTCTCCAAATACAACACACTCAAAAATCAAAGCATAACTAGTAGAAAAAGCATATATTGAATATAATTAACTGAATATATTCGCACCATATACATATTGGAGCCTCACCCCAGTTTTTTTTTAATGTGACAAATCACATTGCTTGGCCACACAAATCGACTGCTTTGAACCCTCTAGAGTATTTTATGTTAGGACATTTGAAAACAAAAGTATATAAAGAAGGACTTAGAAGTGGCGAAACTCGAAAGAATGTTCGAGGAAATCACTATTTGGAAGCAAAATCCAAATTTCATCACAATGTCGATTAGAAATTCATTAAAAAGGACTATGAACTGAAAAAGTGGAAACCATTTCGAAAATTACATCTGAATTTTATGTTGATCCTTGGTTTCGACTTTCATATATTTCCTTTGTTTCTATCCAATATTTATTTTCATTTTTGATTTTTTTGGTTTATTTGCTCATGAAGTAATTTTCTGAAAAAAATGATTTTATTCTGCATCCTCGGACGATATACAGCTACAATTCCTATAGTTTAGAATATTCTCACTGCTCCAGAGCGATATTTCGATAATGTTCTTTCTGGAGAAACTTTATCGAAAAATTAAACACCTCAATGATGACTGATTATGATCGAATTTAAAATGGATAGAGAAATTAACTGAGTTACTGTAGAGTAATTGAGATATTTTTTTCGGACTGCTCTGCTTGGATACAATTGCATGTCAGATACTTCTCGATGGAATCTCCAAATGATCAGGAATTGTATGGAAAACGTATACAAAGAAGGTGTTAAAATAACTCATTCGATATCAAATTTCAGGGATTCTCTGGGTTTACATTCTCACTATCTCAAACAGAACTATTAAAAATTAAAAAAATTGTTTTTTATAGAAAACGCGATTGCGGTTTTGGATCTGTAAAATCGCAATCGTGTATACTCGAACCGTTTCAAACAGTTCTGAATCCGGAACCAAAACAAAGTCTATGACTCTGAAAGGTCACGTTGTTGATCATTTGTGCTTTTCCGATATTGTTCACTAGGCAACTTTTTTTCCGAAAAACTACCCTTGACAAATAGTCCGCAATTCACAAAACAGTTTTATTTAATTTTCAATACTTGTGTTTCAGATATTGGGACTGAAAACACAGAAAATACCTGAGAAATAAAGCAAAATCCTCCCAGAAGAAGATTTAATCGCAACTCATTCGATGTCCATCTAACATCGGTATGCAGAGATAGACCCCATAAGAAGGGCTAAAGTCTTTTCACGCGAACGCTCTCGTGGGAAACGCAATAAATAAGCCGACGGTGAAAGAACCTCTAGAACAACAACCTCTTGTTTATTTCACCTTAATTAAACACTGGAAAAATTAAAAACGCGTAATGACACCATTTAATATGGAAATTTTTTCCAGATCCGTAGAGTCGAACAATGAAACGAGCACTGCTTGTCCGTCTGAAAAAAGTCTTTTAAAAATAATTTTCCATGATTGTAATTAAACATTACGGAATAATAGAGATACTTTATTTCACTTCCAATTAATAGCCGGTCATTTCAGCGATACACCACAGTAATTATGCAAATGTCCGTCGTTACAAAACGCCATCGGTTTGATGAAAACGATAATTTTAGGAAAAGAAATTGTTTGATCAGAAGGATGAAAGACTTGAGTTTTACGGCGGCGCATTAGTGCCACGGCGAAAAATATTCTAGAAAAGCACTGACTTGAAGTCAGTAGTATGTTAAAATTCAACGTAAACTTTTTTTAAATTTTTCTAATGACACGATCATCTGGAAATTTCGCATCACCATTTGCTAATTAGTCCCCCATTCATCATGATCATGGTACATGATTTTGAAATATTGACATGAAGCTGAATGTAGAATTTCATCGTAATTAGATAAACAATTATCGAAAGAAAAATTTTATCGAAGAAAAAATTTTTCTTTCAATCCACACTTACGGTGTACAATCACTGCAAAGTAAAACAGGCAGTTGTGAGTTGGTATTCTACAACCAATAACCAAGGTTCAATCTGATCAAATGCAAGTTCCTGACATATTAGGGAAAATTCAAATGAGTGTAACTCCAAGACAATTTGTCTGATTCGACCCATTAACGAACCCAGACAGTGTATCTTGATGCGCAAGTAACCCTAAATGTTTCAACTCTTCCCATTCTCAAGTTATCGTGAGAGTGATCTATATACAGGGTGTCCGGTAAACCTTACACAAGATTTGTACAGGTGATAGACTAGGTCAGACACTTCAGAATAACGAAAAAATTGTAGGTAAAATTTCATGTATCTGTATTGGTACTGATTCGAAATGTATGAAACAATTTTCGAAAATTGATATAATTATGGGAAAATTGGAATGAAAAGACATATTTGAATTCTACCTATTATTCTCGTAAATTTGACTAGATTTTCTGAGAAAATCTATTACCATGTGAATGTGAACATTCAATACAAATTAAGCGCACTTTGTCCACTCTCCAAAATTGTATGAAACATACTCTCATTATTTCTGGAAGCGGTGATATTTCCGTTGCAAGAGAATGGGGGGATCTTCTGGTCTCTCAACGTTCACAATTTTGAGGAAAAATATCTTGTTTTGAGAATTTTTCGGAATAAAATGATGGGATAATGATTATCAATAATGAATTCTTTGCTCGGGAGTTTTCATAAAAATAAAGAAAACCATTTCAAATCTTCTTCTAATTAAAATCTTCTAAAACCAGAGTTTCAAGCAATAAATTTCACGAACGAATGTTCCGAGCAAAAAATTACAATTTTACAACAATTTTCTGATAGCATTTTGATACACCGTCCCAGTTGTTTCATGTCAGTTGCAGTTGTTACTCAAACTTGTTGTATTATGAAGCCCAGGTGAAGTTTATCACAAGATTTCAGTTCATTTATCGGGACGCCCTAGGGCTGCTCTAGGATGTCTTGTCGATTATAACAAGGTGCATTAACATTGTCGAACTTATGGGCCAGTAATACTCTGCCTACCAATATTATGATGGATTGGAGACTCTAATCTTGAAATTATGTAATTCAATTCACTTGGGCTATTTGATAGTATATCTTAACTTGTTAATGGAATTTATTGCTTGAAAATCAGGATTAAAAGTATAAGGAGAGGATTTGTTTATTTTATATTTATGAAGAATCTCAAGCAATTAATTCATTAGTGCGCATATTTTTGTAGTGAATGTTCACATTCACGTGGTAATGAGTTTGTTCAGAAAATCGAGTGAAATTTACGAGAATAATGATGGGTAGAATTGAAATATGTCATTTCATTCCCATTATTCGCAGAATGGTATCAATTTTTGAAAATTGTTTCATAAATCCGTAAAACAGCAGTCATCAGCAATGTTCAGTAAAAAAAATATTTCGAATTAGTACCAATTTGGAGACAAGATGTCCAAAACATCGAGAGGTGGCGATTTTTCACGAATTTCCAAAATGCCCATTATCTCGAAATCGAATTTTACCTACAAATTTTTCGATATTCTCAGTGGTCATGAAGTAGTCTATCACCTGTAAAAATATTGTTTAAGGTTAACCGGACACCCTGTATACATTTCAAATTTGCACATACAGTTCCCATAGCTGAAATTCATTTATTTCTAGCTATAATACTTGAAAGCTTGCAAAGCCGCTGGTATTAGCTGTAATATAATGTTGAAAAAAATTTTCGAATCTAAAAAAGTTCCTCTTGTTTGAATTATATTCGCTCTAGTAGGTTCTGTGATTATTTGGCTTTCAACTTGTTTACTCTTCATGCTTCAATTCATATTATTTCTCATGAAGTAATTTTCAACTGGTACATGAAAGAGGTCACTCAAAACCGATGTTGCCGATGTGTACGTTTTGTTTAGCGCCGCCGATAACAGCAATGATAATTAGATAACCTCAAACTATACGGGTTTTTATCTTCAACATAAATTGTTCCAATACATTGTACATCGTCACAGTAATAATGTGTCGAATTTCAATTGCTTAAGTGCTTTGCAACGAAATTATTATGCTTTACCTAAATAGCACGAAATTATTATACTTTACTCAAATAGCACACCAACGCAAATACTATCTATACTACGACAAATTATATTATCTACCAGAATGTAACAAAATGGATCTTCATCGATGATATGAGAATTTCCGTGGAAATATTGTTTCTCACATTTTTAATTTTATTACCGCTGGGAAATCTCAGTAAATTTAATACAAAGGTAAATATTTTGTTGGTATGATTTACAAATTGTTGTTGAATTTAGTATTTCCATCCTCCTTGTATATGAACTAATATTTATTAATTTCTCCGTCCTGGACTTCTCATAACGAAAAATATTGACCAATTAGAAATGATCGATTGAAGGATATTTTTCTTGAGAAATATCGTGATACGAAATGTCTGTATACCAAGTTGTATGAATCACCGTAATCACAATAAAGATTGATTATTCAGTAAGAGAATTTTAAACAAAATTTGTATGATAATACAGATAAACTAACAAAAAATAAAATCCCAAGACTCATGGTAATGTGAAGGTTGTCCTTGTTTTTGATTAATCATAATCAATGAATACTTGTAAAACTGTAACATACACATATACATGATAAAAAAGCGGAGGTTCGGGGGGGTCGCGAAATATTTTTTCATACCAGGGGGGTAACATCATTAAAAAGGTTGAAAAACACTGCTCTAAACAATGCATATTTGATTTTTAGTTAATAATTGGGAGAGCGAGCGTTTTTCTTATTTCCTCAAAAACGATGACGTTTGCGTTGTAATATACAAGCGCAAGTGCCTACTTTGGATATCGATTGTAGAAAGAACAAATGAGTGCTATAGTTGTACTTCGATAGGTTAAGTATGGAAATTTACATAGGGATTTGGGAAAATCTTCCTGCTGAAAAATTCCACGGATGTATTTTTATATTCGAGAAGATTATGAATAAGAATTACTGACGGCTCCTAAGCTGTTTGAGTGCAATGGCTTAGTAATGGTTGAATGAAACGATTATTTCTGACACACTAATTGAGAATTAATTGACCATCAAATGAGAGGAAATATTCAGAAAACTCTCCAGGAATAATATGCAATGACGTGAAGTCAGGTGCTTCTGCAAACTGTTTAAAACTCATATAGATATATGCGTTTGACCAGCCGAAAAACCCAAGCTTTCGATATTCTAATCATATGATACCAACTGATAAAATTTCGTATGAAATTAAACTGGATCGGATGTACATCTGGAGATATTGTGAAAATGAAATTCCGAATGGCTATTTACGCATTGAAATCTCAAATCTATCTTGGGAGTTTTGTGTAGCATAGTGTCTCATTTCGAGAGTTATACACTTCATTGACACCGATTTGAATTCTTTTAAAAAATTAAACATTTATTGGATACCGCTCTTGTTTTCTAGTAAAACTAGGCAGAAAGTTTACTTCCGTAGTCGTCAAGCTCGTCACCTTCAACTGACCCGCAGAATACACAGAGGTATTTATCGATGGACCAGAGATTCCAGACAATTCACAGAGTTCAATAAATTCGTTCACGTCGATTGAGTAATAAACATTTTCGAAAAATTTCATAAAAATTAAAATTGTTTTCAATGGGAGAATGTGCGAGGATGGATATGTGATTGAGAAATTTCATAAATTTTTATGTCATTTTATGTCATCATTTTTAAATAATTTCATGAAAATTAATATAGTTATGGAATTTTCAATGGGAGCATGTGAGAGGATGGATTTTTGATTTATCTTATGGAAGAAACAGTTGGATATCGTCTAAATATCAAATGAAATATTACTACAATGGATAAGTGTAGTGAAATATATTTTTCGTTACAATAATACCGTAGAAAAAGGAATGGATGGGTTGTTCAGAAATACTGATAACCTCGAAAGATATCCGTATCGAACTTGTAAACGAAGTACAGAACAGGAGGGTATTAGCACATTTAAATAATTTAAAGCTTGTTACCTGAGCCGTACCTAGATAAATGGCAAATAAAAAGTGTTTTAATTTATGAGAGGAATCTATGGTTTAGATTAATGTACAATTTCAAGACCTGGTGTAAATTAAGAAATATTTTTGAAAATATTGAGAAATGAAATTTTGAATGGGTATATCTACGGATTCGTTGGGCAGATTTAACCCATTAACAAATTCGACCTTGGTAATTAAGCCCCAAACTTTTTCTACAAATATCGAGTTTCTAAGTCGTTTCTTCCGGAAATTGACGGCCGACCGTAAACACAATAACCTCCGAAAAAAACATCTTAGAAACTCGATATTTGAAGAGAAGATTTGGACCTCAATATCGAGGGCCGAATTCGTGAATGGGTAAACTCCACCCAATGATTCCGCAGACATACCCATTCAAAATTTTATTTTTCCAATATTTCCAGAAATGCATATGAGATCGAATTAACATGAGGTGATTTGTCGCAATTCGACAAGTTCTTACGGAATTTAATGAGTATAATATGATCAGAAGATCACAGAATATTGAATATTTGTTCTGTTCTAATGACACGATCATTACGAAATTTTGCAGAAAGTTGTCCATCAGCATTTTCAAACAAGTTACCAAGTTTCATTGTGATTGGATGAGCATTTTTTGAGTTATTCCGAAAAAACAACGAAATCAAGAAAAATCCACGAAATTTTACATATGTTTTCCCAATATCTCCGAAAGTAATAACCGTATCGAATTGAAATTTGGTACACTGCTATGAAATATAGTGCTTAAGATTTGCCTGAAATTCTCACGGAATCTAATGAATAGTTCCAAAAAAAAATTTTTTTCGGACAAAATTTTGAAAATTATTTTTTTTATAATTTACTGACAGCATGGTCTCAACGAGTCCTTATGGTCAAACAATCTGCCAAGTTTCAATACAATCGCTTCAGTTGTTCTCTAAATATCAGGGATTAACTTCAAATAGCTGTAACTTCGAAACCGTTTGACCGATCTTGCCGCCTAACGAACTCAACCTTCGCATTATGAAAGGCAACCTACCCTGAAATTTTCAGGTCCATAGAGACCACAGAATCGTTCAGACAGAGAACCATCTACAGAATGAAATCCGTGGGTTCACGTCCTTGAGTTGACATACTGATTTGTTAACAGTAATAGGACGGGTAGAAATGAAACGACCAAGTTGTACTAAGCCGACGTTTCGTCCATATATTTATATATTTCAGTTGAAATAATAAAATTTTCTTGATGCTCAGTCCGTTTTGCCCGAATTTTATACTCTTCGGCAATCCACTGCCAATTATCTTACAAACACTATTCGACTTAATGAACTTGCCTTGATAAAGTCCAAATATATGGACGAAACGTCGGCTAAGTACAACTTGGTCGTTTCATTTCTACCCGTCCTATTCCTGTAAACAAATCGGTAAGTACATCTACAGAATCTCTTCAAAATACCCCAGTTCGAGTTCTGCAATTCTTTCATGGCAATATGTCAGGGCTAAAATAGTTTCGAAACTCACATAATTAGAGTGCACTAACGCAAATCACTCGAGAATTCCGAATTGGTGTTTTCAGTCGTCGTGTGTCCTCACTGCACACGCATCCTGAATGCAAATCGTCCAAATATGACAGATTGGACAATGGAACACTCAAAGCGTGTCTGGACTCCATTTTCTGTTCCAACACGTAAAATGTATGTCGCATATTGATTCAGTATTGATATTCCGATACCTGCGTGTCGCAACGAAGATGTTCTACTGTTTTATTGCGATGAATGCGATGTGACTCATTCCTTTGGAGGTTTTCGTGACGTACCTCTTCTCCAACAAATGAACGATGGTCACGTTGTGCTCGATCGGACGCCATTTCGTTCAACGAGTGATTAATTGGAGCAGATTCGTATTGAGAGTGTCGGGAGTGGCGGATTCTCCATGGGAGATCTGGGCAAGGTGTTTTTGTACTTGCCCATTACGATGGTAGTAATGAACTTGAGAGATTCTGCACGACAGCTATTTTTGCTATCTACCACAAAAATTTGTCTTTGCGACTATCATATTCTTCATTATGAATATACAGGAACTCCAAAGAAATCATCCGCTTCAGATCAGGTATACTGGTGTGTTGTTATGTTGCAAGATATCTTTGAGATTCTCCATCCCCCCAAAAGAACCTCAGTCATTATTTCCTTTCAAACCGTATTTCACGAAGATTCTTAGGCCACAATAATCACTTTGATCAGTTTTTAGATTCCTCAGAGTTCATGTTTGGAAGGGAACTGCAAGAATATCTCCTCAACTCACGTTAGAGTCCTTTCTCTAGCTTCTGTCTCGGCTACCTTATCTTCCGGGTTGTCCTCTCCATTAATGAGAAAACTTTTCTTGTCTAGGTCTTTCAACTGAAAACGTTGAATTTCATTACTCTGACAACTTAGCTCTCACACTGGATTGTCATGTTAGCTGACAGCTCCTTCATAGATTACATCATACTCGCTACTTAATCTCTTACAAGAGCAAGAACAATCGATTTTGAGTATTCAGCTGTAGTTCCGAAATCACTAGCTTCTGCCCTGAAGAAGTGGTTTTGAGTCATCCTAATATTATTCATGATTATTATTTAGAGAGTCCTTCTTCATTCTGAGCTTAGTGAATCTTTCGAAGCTGAATCTTCAACAGCTCCTCATTAATGAGAAAATTATTCTTGTCTTGGTTGTTGCACTACAACTCCTATACCATCTTTCAACTAAAATCGTTGAATTTCAATACTCTGACAACTTAGCTCTCACACTGGATTACCATGTTAGGTGAAAGCTTCTTCATAAGGTTAAATCTCCTACGAGAGCAAGAACAATCGATTTTGAGTATTCAGCTGTAGGTCCGAAGTCACTAGCTTCTGCCCTAAAGAAGTGGTTTTGAGTCATCCTAATATTATTCATGATAATTATTTATAGAGTCCTTCTTCATGCTGAGCTTAGTGAACCTTTCGAAGCTGAATCATCAACAGCTCTCCATTAATGGGAAAACTATTCTTGTCTAGGTTGTTGCACTACAACTCCTATACCATCTTTCAACTGAAAACGTTGAATTTCAGTACTCTGACAACATAGCTCTCACAATAGATTGTCATGTTAGCTGACAGCTCCTTCATAGGTTACATCATACTCGCTTCTTAATCTCTTACAAGAGCAAGAACAATCGATTTTGAGTATTCAGCTGTAGGTCCGAAGTCACTAGCTTCTGCCCTGAAGAAGTGGTTTTGAGTCATCTTAATATTATTCATGATAATTATTTTGAGAATCCTTCTTCATGCTGAGCTAGTGAACTTCTCGAAGCTGAATCTTCAACAATATCATCAGTCCTGGTGAATGATATGTTTTGGGTTGGATATAACCATCAGAATCTCCTATCTCTGATTCACTTATTGTCATAGTCTGTAGATATATGGCTTCGTGGATCAATCTAACAACTGCCGTGTGGGCCTTTGAAATGTTCATCAAAAAGGAGAGACAGACGCTCGTGGAATGACGTATATAATGGGTTTCCGGTAAACCTCTAACAATATTTGTACATATGATGGACTAGGCCATGACCACTCAGAATATCGAAACATTTGTAGGTAAAATTTAAACCTTTTTCGAGATAATGGACATTTTGAAATTCGTGCAAAATCGCTACCTTTCCACCATGTTTTGAATAGCATGTCCCTAAATTGGTACAGCTCCTGAAACTTTTTTCGCTGAGCATTGCTGATGAATGCTGCTTTGTGGGTGTACTAAACAATTTTCAAGAAATGATATACTTCTGCGAAAAATGGGGATGAAATGACACATTTGAATTTCACCTGTTAATGCACTCGAAACTTTGACCCGATTTTCTGAAAAAACTTATAACCACGTGAATTGAACATTCACTACAAAAACATACTCTGATTATTCATGAGATGGGTTATATTTTGTTCTCAAGGGAATGGGGAAAAAATCTTCTGTTGAGACCTTTTCGGAAAGAAATGAAGAAATTATGATTAATAATAAGAAATTCATTGCTTGAGTGTTTTTAGAAGAACAAAACATCGATTTCAAATCTTCTTCTAATCAATATCTTTTCAAACCAGAGTTTCAAGCATTAAAATTCACTAACGAATATTTAGAGGAAAAACTTGAATTGTTCTCTATCTTTTCTGACGCAGATATGATAATCTTTCAAGATGGATCTTTTGAATGTTGTTTTGACCCCTTTACAACAATTTTCTGATAGCAATTTGATACACTGTCCCAGTTGTTTCATGTCAGTTGCAGTTGTTGCTCAAACTTGTTCTATCATGAAGCCCAAGTTTAGTTTATCGAAAGATTTTAGTTCATTGATCTGGGAGCCCTAGGGCTACTTTAGTTTGTCTCATCCATTGTGCAAGGTACATTAAATACAAACATTGTCTAACTCGCGGGCCAGTAATACTCTGACTACCTTCCTCGTTGAAAATTGTTGCATATTTGTGTATATGTTACATGTCTTTTCTTTTCTTAATTGTTGTAGTTAACTTCGCAATCGTTGACATGTCCTTTACATTGTGAAAATGTCTGACAGGATGAATAAACGTTATTATTATTATTATTAATAATAAATGACCGAATTTTATTCCATCCGTATGACAATAAGGGGTAGATTACTTATAATTACTCCAAGCTTTGCTATACTTTTCCATTTGGCCAACTCAAGCCCAGGTATCCAATAGATGACCGAATTTTGTTTTATCCGATCAGCCGAGCAATACTGCTGACTCTACTTCCTGCTGATTCAGCTATCTCGGCTCAACACTGTTCACGTGTTTTTTCTTCGTTCTTTATTCCGCACATCCTGCAAATTCTACCCGTTACACGTATATTTCCTCATGAGGCCTGTCGCCCTTTCAGAAGCATTTAATTACGTTTTAACATTTTCGCGACCATAAATACGGCTAGATGTTATCATCCGGTATCGTATACGAAGCGGTTTTCAGAACAGCCACCGGCTAATTCGGCGAGCTTTATAGCATCCAACATTTTACCAACATGTACCAGGTAATTATCCCTCATCTCCCGTTATTAAACTCTGAACTTGCAACGTTCTCTGTTTCCTCTCGAATAATTTAGATATACCACATTCTTTGCCGTTCATGTCGAATTGCCTTCTATGCACGCGGTTTCAAATTTAGGAGTTTTCCTATGAGTTTGCTGGGAAGTTAACAATCCTCTGAAAATATGATTGCCTTCTTGAAAAACCTGAAATTCGATGTGTGAATGCCTTGAGTTGTTTTGGTCTAAATAATCCAAAGACGATCGAAAGGATGACATAATAATATCATGGGTTCACAAATCAATGTTCTAGGAAAAAAATTATATCATAGGCCATGATGAATGTGTAACATTTCAAGTGGTGATAAAGCCGAGAATAAAGCATATGGGTCGGCGGTCGAAGTGTTATCAATCAAAATTGCTATTATTATCATTAGTGAATTCCACGTGCTTGTTCTGGGAAACAGGTAGTTATCGTTTCACCGAAATTTTCAAATTTTGAGATGAAAATTATAAGGTTGGATTCCCTGGAGAAAAGTCTGTGGTCAAATTTTATTCCTTGTTGTTACCATTGAAGAAAAGCACTTAGCGACTTGAAATTTCCGGGTTAGATTTGGATCCTGGATATGTCGGTAAGGTTCGTGGATGGGCAAAATCGATGGAACGATTGAGGATTTTTTTCGGAAATGTATTATCAGATTACGATAAAATTTGGCTCGGACCGCGGGGTAGAAATTTTCAGATTGAAACTTCACGAATAGTTAACATGGACGCGCATCATGCAGAATTTCATGAGGCTGGTATCGGTAAAAATTCGAGAAAAAATCTCTACGAGAATTATAGAATTTTTCTTGAACATAATTTTAATCGGAAATCTATGCATTAGATTCAAATGGAATTTGTTAAAGGCTTTGAAGCTTAAAATCAAATAAAGTGTCTCAAATTTCGATCTTATCTGATATCTATTTCCGGAGATATTGAAGAAGATATTCCAAATTTCGTAGCTGAAATTTTTTTTAAGATTATTCCCTGAATATTTCTAGAATAATTGAAGCAATCGAAATGAAACTTCATTTTTGGTTGAAGAATATTAATGCATAACTATATGGAAAATTTTAAGACGATCGTACAGGTAAAAATTTAAAAAAAATGTTTTTCGAGAATTCTCTAGACTATTGTTAAAAAAAATTGTTTTCTCGAAAAATATTCATCAGCTTGAGATGGAGTTTGGCTCCCTTCTTGAGGTCCCTATTTGACAACGCGCTCTTAAATTCCAGTTTGATCGGATATTCATCTTCGGAGCTATTGCGAGAATAATATGTCAAATTTTAGAATTTTTTCCTTGGTATCATTATTATTTCCGAAACATCTCATAAAATACTGATCTGATCATGATGAGATTTGCTAACTGATTACCGATGTGTAAACTTGTGCGGAATTTTTTGATAATCGTTCCATCAGAAGAATTCAAAAACAAAGACTCAAAATTGTTTTCGAATATTTTACATTTTCTAGTCATATGGTTTTCATGAAACTTTTCAATCAAGTACTCGATTTCAGTTCGGTACAATCTATATTCTTGGAAATATTATAAAAATTCAATTTTGAATCCTTGGGTGGATTTTACCGATTTGCGAATTTGTACTTCGTAAATAAATTCCAAACCTGCTCTGCAATTATGAAGTCTATATAGGAGATAGATTAATTTTTGCGCTCATATTCTGGGGAACAGCGTGCTCTCGTTTTGTCTGAATGTCTGTGATTTTCGAATTTTTTCCCGAAGATGGTGTCAGACGACTTGGTTGGACTCACTGATAACGGCTGGCCGACGATACGATGGCTGTCGAACGATGCGAGGTAGAGACTTGAAACTTCAGATTAGGTCGTGCATTGGAATGCGCCGGTTAAGTTCGTTAACGGGACAAATCGGTCGAATGGTTTCGGAGTTATGGTAATTTGAAATTTTAAGATTAATTCCCTGATATTTCAGGAACTACTCAAGCTATTGAATTGAAACTTGACAGTTACTTGGAGCATTACAAAGCACAACTTTCGACACGTTTCGATCAAACTGTCAGTACTTCTTGAAAAAATATTTTTCGAATTTTTCTCGGAAACTGTACATTAAATCCGGAAAAATCTTCCGACTATACCTTCATCATGATATTTTCCAGCAGTGTCCAAATTTCATTTTGATACGACCATAATTTCTGGAGATATTGGGAAAAAATCAGGAAAAATTCGTGATTTTTTTTCTCGATGTCGTTGCTTTTTTCGGAATAACTCTGGAAATACTAATTCAGTCATAATGAAACTTGGTAGCTAGTTTGTGCAAAATTTCGTGATGACCGTGTCATTAGAACAATTTGAAAATAAAAGCTCCCAGTTTTTCTTTCGAATATTCAATATTCTGTGATCTCCTGATCATAAGTTGAATGCGTCGAATGAAGTACATAGCTTCTTTATTTGAAGGTGTTAGGTCAGGCTAGGTTACGACAGTGCTCTTTTATTTCGTGTGTTCATTCGAATTCCGTGAAAAACTAGAAAAGCACTGACGTGAAGTCAGCAGCTTTTGCGCGCATGTTCAAAGGATATCATCAAAAGTGAACATGCGCGCAAAATCTGCTGAATTCACGTCAGTGCTTTTCTAGTCTTTCACTGAATTCGAATGAACACACGAAATAAAAGAGCACTGTCGTAACCTAGCCTGACCTGACACCTTCAAATAAAGAAGCTATGTACTTCATTCAACGTAGCTGCAGTTATATTTTATTATATTAGGTTTCAAAGCTCAAAATCTGACAGAGCTGAATCAATTATCATTGATAAAGTCAGAGACTGTAATTGGTACCAGATCATACAAATATTCGGGTTTTTTCACCAAAACCTACCCGAGAGACGCTCGACCTCGGCACTACTACATTGAGTGACAGAACATTAACACACGTCCAAGAATGCCTGATAGCTCTATACCAAAGCTGTCACGAAATAATACTCTCCAGATGAGATTATCATGGCCCAAGGGTGCAAGTTCAGGTACAGGGTGTGAACGCTATCAATCAACCCCAATCAGGCAGTTCATTTTTAACATACACCCCCGTATCTCGAATAGTCAACAGAACTCTAGCAATCCGGACTCACACAAATTGTAGCGTAATTCACTTATTAACGAATATCCGATAATGAACGTCAATAATTACCATCTACAATGATTATTTCGATGAAATGTCAATTCGAACCAATAATGAGCCGCCGAGAATTGTTTTTCGCCGTCGGCGGGCGCAGGGACACAATAATGAAATTCATTTTCCGACGTCATTATCAGGGACTGGATTTGGTTCGAGCGGCTGCCATTAATATGAAATGAGGTCCGCTCATATTTTATTAGAGCACATTCAGCGATTGGGAGATAACCGCTTTCAATGTTTCCGTAATTACGGAACATGCAAGTTCAATTATTTTGTATCCGTTTCGTGGGGGCCCCCGATTGGTGTGGTTTCGGGGGTCGAGAAGACGAACACGCAACCCTCGAGTTTCCTCCACATCGAAGGACCATTCATACGTGTTTGTGATTCGATATTTACAATACATAGATCCGAGAACATTCGAAGATTACTTTGTTGATACCTCCTATTCAAAGTTCCATTCCCAGAATTCTTAATCGCCATTTTCTTATATTCTCTGTTTCATAAGATAACTGCTTTTCCGGGTTGAAGAGTCTATAGAATGTCCTGGCTGTAATTAATTGTTGTAAATAATTTTATCTAAAGCTTATAATGATCATTAAGGTTTTCTTCGTCAATCATATTGAATAATTAAACAAGTATCAGGAATCGGACAATGTAATTCTCCTAAACTGATTTATTCCTGCTGATTCATTCCTGCCAACGTTTCGGAACAGCACTGTTCCTTTTTCAAGGCTAAAATACAAAGAAGGCAGTTGAACACGTGAAACAATACAAAACAAGATCTTTTCAACATGTACCTTTCGAAATCTTCAATTCACGGAGATAGACAACAATTGTGTGATTAAATATTCAGGTTTTCAGAACGCATATCTCAAAAATTCAGGAACAAATTGATTCATTTAGATAACAAGATAAGAAAGCTCCAGCTACTGTCAAACATTAACTGTCATGAAACGATGTAGACATCATAGAAAAAGCAAACGGAAGTGTTCGAGAAGCATGTACTCTAAGGAAATTCAATCGTAACGTAAAAAACAATTTATAAAAATACGAAAAAGGAAATTAATAGAAAAGAATACAACACAACACAAAGTTACGTCGAGTGTCCACTCGACAATCACACATACAATATAAATATATATTATCTCCATAATATTCCTGCTGTACAGATGTGCAGATCTTTAAAACTTAACTCTCAAAAGTTGAAACCATCTAAAAAAACAACAACTACCTCAGCGAATTCGTTGCTAAGACTTCAGAAAGTTCTTGCTGATATTGATAATGTTAGATCACAAATTTCTGATTATATAACATTACTAAGAAGAAATTTTTTCTCCCTATTTATTGCCTACTTGTCAGATAGAATTGGGAACATTTTAGAGAGTTTGATTGCATCTGTGCGTTCTGTAACTTTTCGTCTTCTGAAAAATTCTTTACTAAAATCAAAGAAAATATCCCCACAGAGCAACAGTCAGAAGTAGTTTATCAGATTTCTTGTGAAAATTGTGATGGCGCTCACATAGTACAGACAGGACAACATATCTTAGGGAAAGACTCAGACAACATAAATATGACCTAAAACACATCAAAAACAAAGACAAAACTGCACTAACGACAAATGTACACACGGAAGGTGTAAATTTGACTTTCTCAATGCTGTAAAATTAGACAGGGAAAAACATCTGTAAAGAAAAATTATAGGCGAGATGATATATATTGAAAAATGTGAGATTAATTTCAGAGATTATTTAAATAACTTCAATTGTTTGTATGATTGTTTACCCGAGGTAACCTAGGGTTGTGGTGTGTTCTTTACTAGTATTTTATTTTTTGTATTTTTATAAATTCTTGTTTTGACCGACGTTGGCATATTATCCCTCACACTTCTTATATATGTAAAAATGTTTACCAAACCATATATTTTCCTGAGCTTAAATGTTTCTGGAACACTGTATTTTGATATTTCTATGGTTTCGACATGGTTTCATGGCAGTTGATGTTTGACAGTAGCTGAAGCGTTCTTATCAGGTGAGTTAGACGAATTCATTTGTTCCTGAAGTTTTAAGATATGTGTTTGGAAAACCTGATCATTCTATTACACAATTGTTGTTGTCTCCGTGCATTGAAGCTTTCGAAAGATACCTATGTTGAAAAGATCTGGTTTTGTATTGTCCCGTGTGTTCAACTGCCTGTTTGTATGTTAACCTCGAAAAAGGAACACTGCTGTTCCGAAATGTTGGCAGGAATAAATTAGTTAAGGAGAATTACATTGTCTGATTCCTGATACTTGCTTATAATGATGTTCGGTGCAGACTAGGCCATAGTGTTTGCAGGTCTCAAAGTATAGACATAGATAAAGGGACTGGGCCCTTTTTTTACATATTTATTCATTTAGTCATTTATGTACACAATATTGTAATGACATAATAAATTTGTTGTAGAAAGGCGTAAGAATTGAGATGGAGATAAGGATCATATGTTTCAATATGAATTGAAAAAAAAAGTTCGATAGGTTTGGCATAAATTTATCTGTTTTATCTACAGTAAGGTGAACAGATTGGTGAGGATATGCTCAGCTCGAATTGTTTCAAGAGAATGATTATCACGAAATTTTGCACTAGGTTGTGCATCACCATTTTCCAACAAATTTAAAAATGTTATCATAACTGGATCAATATTCCTTGAGTTTTTCCGGAAATAACAAAGATACTGAGTAAAAACCACGAAATTCATCATATTTTTTTCAGTATCCTGAAATTTGAAATTTGAG
This sequence comes from Myrrha octodecimguttata, assembly GCA_958510865.1. Taxonomy (NCBI): domain Eukaryota; kingdom Metazoa; phylum Arthropoda; class Insecta; order Coleoptera; family Coccinellidae; genus Myrrha; species Myrrha octodecimguttata. Next base: position 36,628,730 of record OY294056.1, read on the forward strand.
GAATATTTTCCGAAAACGAAGAGAAATTCCATGCATACTGAATAGCACAGAAGTCGACCTTTGTTGCTAAGCCATTGAGGGTAACAAAGTACCTCAAGTTCTAAGAGCGCAGAGTTATCACCATGTCAGGGATTTTGACGAAGTACAATTAATGCATATATAGATGTTGGTTTGTTGGACGGATGAAGGTTGATGAACACAAAAAAGATGAGCTGGTCAACCGAGGTTATATCGCCTCATTGCAGCCTTCGAAATCTTCTCATACCGTTCACGATTAGTGCTGCCTATTATTAACTTTTAAACTGATGGAGAGTACGGCAGAGGCAGAAGAATGGCATGACGTCGTATTCAATGACGATTCGTGATGATGTCTAGGTATGCAAAATGGCCACAGAAGGGTAAGAAGCAGCCGCTGAGAACGCGATATTAATAATAATAATATTAATGGTCTATATTCGTCACTTGAAGTAATACATTCATAACAGAAAAAACAGTATGACGAAAAGGCAAAGTTACAGCTGAGCTGATTTCAAACTTAACCTCATATAAAATCATCGCACTAAAACATGTAGAGAAAAATCCAAGAACCAAACTAGTATAGGTTGTAAAATCATCAAAGTAGAGAGAGTAGAGCATATCCTTCAATATTTCTTTAAAATTAAACAATGAATTATCCCAAAACTGAGCTGGGAGCGAGTCGTAATGTTTAGCAGCACAAAAGGGAGAAACTGTGCCGGAACAGTGCCGTGCAGTGTCACGGAGTCACCAACAAGATCTTCTTCCGTGTTTTAAAACGATTACAGGAACGATATAGGGTCAATCGATTCCGCAAGTAATATGGAACGTTGGATTTTATGGGTCTGAAAAAGCTGGTGGAGGCTTCGCAAACTATCAAGTCTAGGCCAACCAGACTTAATATATTTCACACTTATATGATCGTGAGTGCCGGTCCATAAACACAATCGCAGTATGCCAGTCAGCCTAACCGCAGACCGTAAAATAATAACTTCCAAAAGAAACAACTTAGAAACTCGATATTTGTAGAAAAGGTTTCGACCTTAATTATGATGGCCGAATTCGTGAATGGGTAAAATCCGCCCGATTATTCCGTAGATTAACGGCCAGTTTCACAAAACTTTGATTGCCAAATCAAGGGCTTGATTGTCAGTCAACAGTAAATTATGTGCTCGATTTCAGTTCATTTTTAACCGAACCATCGAATGCAAACCTTAATCAACGAGTTGATCAGAAGTCAAAAGTTTTGTGGAACCGACGGATACCCATTCAAAATGTCATTTTCCCAATATTTCCAAAAATATTACAATAATTGAAGTCGTCGCTGCGCTCCCCCACCAAACTATTGTTTTCGATCGTTAAACTGTCCTCACCGTTCTCGAAACTTGATATAGTATTAAAGTCCATGGTTCCATTCAGATCAGGTGTCACCTTTGAGCCAATGAGCCAAACTTGACTGGAAAACAAGCACTTCGCAGAAAAATGAAATTTTCCCAAGTAAATTTCCTCACAAAAATACCTAAATCCAATATAATTGTAGCACAATCTCACCTCGTTATCGCAGATGTTTTCCGATAAGTCATCTCGTGCGGAAAAATTCCCGCACGAAAAGTTCTGGCGGATCAGTATGTATTTCATTTTCGCGTAACGAATTCATATATTGCCTCCGTATTTCTCCCTTTCGTTCGACATTTGCATAAAAATATGGGGTTCCTCTTCATCCATCTTGTTCTTGACACCCACGTCAGGTAAAAGGCGTGACAAGGCACATACGTAACATTTGATCTAACATCGATATAAAGAACGAATCAATTCGACTTAACAGGTCAACATTCGTATAATTTTAGGCGACCATTTGAGGTCTCCGTTCCAATATGAGTAGGTGGTTGTGGTGAAATTTTGTTTTTACCATTGATTTGGTTCGAAGTCAGATGAAGATGATTCGCGATACGTCCATAAATAGGAAAAAAGTTTTATTTCATTTCAGGGATAAAAACAAATTTGTAATTTTTTCTGTGGATAATTAAATTCAGTATGTCGGAAAGTAGATACCAGAAATCAGTGAATGATACACGAAATATGTATGAATCATCCAAATTCATTGGATCGCCCTAGAAGTATACTCCATTCACTTTTATAAAGTATCCCGGTTTGCCATGAAATCCTGACAGATTTCACCGTGTATATTTTGAAAATGTTAGGTTATAGTCATTTTCCTGTCAGATAACTATACAACGTTGTCCTCTCTACAAAGAGGTCGTAGTAATTACTTATTTTTCAAAATGTCAATCTATATTTGGAAAGTAATGAATTTGGGAAAATATTTTATGAATTCAACAATTTCAAAGACCTGGCGAATGTTGAAGAAACTTTTTTCTCTGTTAATATTGGAAATATTTCACGTATGTAAACATGGTTGGAAGATTCAGTAATGCTTCATTCTTGTACGGAAATCAAGAATCCAGTATTTTGGAACTTCGAAACCTGTGTCACAGTTAACCTCAAAAGAACTAACTCCATTTACAAAGTTCTTGGGAATCTACGTGAAAGATACATACACTGGATTGGGATCAAGATATTTCTAAACTGGGATGCAGCTTAGCTTCAGTCTGTTATCTTTGGGTGTAATGACAAGATATCTGGATAAATTCTCCATGAAAACTACCTATCATGCAGTACTCGAGTCAAAAGCAATATGGAATTATGTTTTATGGACATACTTTGAAGTCAACTCCAATATTCAATTCCCAGAAAAAAGCAATTCCTTAAATATTAGAAAAAATAGCATTGAATGAGATATTGTATAATTCATGTTATTATCGTGCATAAAAATTCAATGTTCTGCCAACATAGGATATACCAAGTTCATTATCAATGGACTACTTCCTCTCGAAACAATTCCACGAAATATATAACTTTTGAAATTATTCGTTAAGGAATTTCTTCAATTCAAACATGACTACCTACTTAAGGCTCAATACAATACAATCAAAGCGAAATGTTAATTTATAGTTTATTATGGCTGAAGCTGAATTGTCTTTTGTTATTGAAAGAGAGTGGAAATTGGCAACCTCGCGTCGAATTATTTTGTCATTGTCGATATTTCAGGAGCGCCAACCTGCCTTGGTTTCAGTTACAAAAACATGATAGACCCAAATCATGGCCAACCGGGATACTTTATAAAAGTGAATGGAGTATAAGTCACATCCAGATAATTAACTTAGACCAACGAATATTCTCAATCCCAAATCTTTTTTCAAATCAGATTTTCAGCAATCGATCCCAGTATCCAGGTGCTTACTACGAATATCGCGATCTTTTCATGATGTGATCCGGACGAAATTTTGCATTAACCCTTATTCCGTCATTTTTGCGCGCATGTTCTAGGGAAACAGCGTGCTACCGTTTTGTCCAAATATCAGTAATTGTCGAATTTTGAGCTGAAATGGTCCCAAACGACTAGGTTGGACTCACTGATGATGAATCCGGTGTAAAACCGATTCGATCTGGCCAGTCACCCTGCCAACCGTATAGACGATTAAGGGTGTACGGAAAGTCGTTTCGACTTGAAACTTTTAGGGAATGTTGCATTTCAAAATGCGACGGTTACGTTCGTTTACGGGCAGAATCGGCCAAATGATAACAGAGTTATAGCCATTTGAAAGTTTGAGATTTGTTCATGATATTTCAGGAACTCCTACAGTAATTGAATTGAAACTTGGCAGTTAGTTGGAATACAACGACACGTAACCTCTCGCAAATTTTTGTTGTGATCGTGTGTTCAGAATTCAGTGAATACACCCCTGTGCGCGCCCAAACTGTTCCCATATGGTTTGTGTTACCATAAAAGTGTGATTTTGTGAACTTTTCAACCACTTATGATCAGAGACTCGAGAAACACACAGTACCTTATTGTAAATACGTCATTCATCTATTAAATACAGTTAAACGAAATAAACAGTTTTCCTACGTATCATTTTTATACATATTCCACTTACATCTAGAGTTAATTCAAAACATCGTGCCTTCAGTATATTCTAAAAAAAATATTTTTCAAATTTTTTTTTCGAAACTATTCAGCATATTCGAAAAATAATTCGCTCACACCCTGAACTCAATATTTCACAGCAGTGTACCAAAATTTCAATTCACTACGGTTATCATTTCTGGAGATATTGGGAAAAAATATATTGAATTTCGTAGTTTTTTCTCAATTCAATCATGATGAAACTTGGCAGCGAGTTCGAAAAAAGAAATAGACCATCTCCTTGCATCAAAGCCAAGACGTGTTGGGGAGTGTATAGTGGACAGACACATTATTAACAAATCTAGTAAAAAAATTGTAAACCCTTGCTATACTATCTATGTTTTATCAAAAAAAAATTTTTTTAATTTAAACACCTCGTTCTGGATGTTGCAGTTTCTCTGTCAGTTTAGTATCAAGTATTTTACGTGTATGCGATAGCACACTGATGACATTCTGTCGACTTTGACTGCCTTCGCCATATTGAACCATTTGTTCTAAAAGTAACAAAATCCGAAATAATAAACCGTTTTACAGCTAGCCCATTCTACTTAAATTGTGGAATAATAGTTCCACAGATACAGCTGCTGTATTATGTGTTGCCAAAGATAAATGAAACGCGAAAAGTATATTATGTGCAGTGTCAAGTTTATTTGATGTAGTTCATTACAAAGTCTCAAGTTTCAATGAAGTTAATGCAGCAATAAAGCCACCAAGCTACCACCTGGTCATAACTGCAGGAAACGTAGCCACATACATTTTGAAATATTCTGAACTCCGTGTTGGTTCTTCAAATTCAGGAGATAACTTAAATATAGCACACCGGATAATACAGGGTTACAAGGTTGAGATTTAATTCGGGATGAACCTCTTTCAATCGAAAACGACGATATGAATGAATTGCTAAACATGAGTGCAAAAGAGGAGAATTGGGTTTGCTATGATAATCTATACAGGGTCTTTCACGAGGAACCTCACCCATATTTATACGGGAAACTACTGAACGTATTTTCATGAAATTCAGCACTTATAAGTATTTCTCGATGCTGATGAAATCTAAAATATTTTCAAGGCATGAGCACCTCCGGTTTTTCCGGAAATGACGTCAACTTCCGTTTTTCAAATTAGAACACCATTTTTTTATTGCAGAAATAGATTCCTTAGAAAGTTTCAATTTATTTTGATGTAACATTTTTCAGTTTTGGTTGGAAAATTCTCTCTGAGCGGGAAAATTCGAAAAAAAAATCGAAAATAGAGCTCCGCTGAAACAAGAATAACTTCGAGGTTTTTGGATGGAAAATTTTCATTTTTGGGATTTTTTAAGATGTAAGATTGATGTATCCACTTTAAAAATCGAAATCGCGATTCATGATACAGGGGGTGAAGAAATCGCTTTCAAAGTTAGGGATGAAAAAATCGTGAAAAATCAATTTTTTCAAATTAGAACCCCATTTTTTTATGGCAGATATTGAATCTACGTTAAAAAATAATGTGAGTGTATGCATCACACCCTTGCCCTAAAATGGATATTTTCTGAGTTATTCACAAAAAAACTGTTTTTCGTTTTGAATTTCCAGCTATTTCTTTTCCCTTCACGCCAAACAGATGAAATGTTCAGGAACTGTTATTTGAACCATGCTGTAGATTTTTCACCCCTTCTTGAAACCGACTTCAAGTTACTATTAGGAGAACCATGGCAAACTCTCGCAGTTATAACTAGAGAAGATGCTCAAAGTTTTGACCGTTAATTTCTAGACATTTATTTATACGTCTCAGGAATGCTTCGTGCGTTGCTCTTCTTATTTCATCGGGAGTAAGAGATCTGCAAAAGTGTTTAAAAACTAAATTGAGTTTCAAAACTATGAATCTAAAAATCTAAACAAACCTGAACGCATTTCTGACTCGTTCTATGCAGTCCTATTTATCAGTCAGGGGAGTTGAGTAGACAATATTTTTTATCCTACCCCAAACATAATAGTCTAAAGGAGTTAAATCGGGAGAACGTGGTGGCCAAAGATGTGGACCATTGTTCGCCAACCATCGATCTTCAAATAGCCTGTAGAGGATATTTGACACATTGAGTGAATTGTGTGGAGGCGCGCCATCTTGTTGATACCATAAGTCATTATGGTTCTGTACTAGCGGCTCAATTATTTGAGTCAATATGTCAGAATATCTATCTCCTAAGGGAGAACATTCTTTAAATAATGCAAACATGTGTAGTGTTCTATCTTACCAGTTAAAGTCCCATCATAAATGTGAACATCGTGAATTGCATTATTTTTGATGGCGCAAAAAACATTGAAACTCCAGGTCTCTTGAAAGTTCCATTGTCTGAAGTGGTGGTTGTTCTCTCCATCCCAATAATGACTTTTATGCCTATTGAAAGAACCATTCTTTGTGAATTTAGATTCATCTGTCCAAATTATACAGTCCAAAAAGTTTTCATTCTCTTGAAATCGAATCATCATAGCTTCGCAAAACTCTGTTCTCCTGACGAAATCAGTTTCCTTCAAATGCTGTACCCTATTGAATTTATATGGGTGCATTTTATGTTTTTTTAATATTCTCCAAACACTCGATTGAGATAATCCCAAATCAATCTCGGCATTTTTGAGAGAATTTTGAGGATTCACACGAAAATATGCAAGAACTGTAATTTCGTTGTTCTCATCTTCTACTACACTTTTTTCTCTGTGTGTAGTTTTCTTAACGAAAGATCCGACATTTCTCTAGTTTGTCATGGTAAAACATGGTAAGTTTTTGCATATGGTTCATAAGGAATTATTTATTTATCACTGGAGAGAAAACCGATGGCCGATTAGTTGAAATAAAGAGGTTTCCGATACAAATTCGAATCCAAATTCGCCATCTATTTAGGAACAACCTGTAACTTTTTTCTCTTGCATATTAGGGTAGTAAAATCTAAAACATGGTTTAAGTAACAGTTCCTGAAAATGTCATCTTTTTGGCGTGAAGGGAAAAGAAATAGCTGAAAATTCAAGACGAAAAACAGTTTTTTGTGAATAACTCAGAAAATATCCACTTTAGGGCAAGGGTGTGATGCATACACTCACATTATTTTTTAACGTAGATTCAATATCTGCCATAAAAAATGGGGTTCTAATTTGAAAAAATTGATTTTTCACGATTTTGTCATCCCTAACTTTGAAAGCAATTTCTTCACCCCCTGTATCATGAATCGCGATTTCGATTTTTAAAAGTGGATACATCAATCTTACATCTTGAAAAATCCCAAAAATGAAAATTTTCCATCCAAAAACATCGAAGTTATTTTTGTTTCAGCGGAGCTCTATTTTCGATTTTTTTTTCGAATTTTCCCGCTCAGAGAGAATTTTCCAACCAAAACTGAAAAATGTTACATCAAAATAAATTGAAATTTTCTAAGGAATCTATTTCTGCAATAAAAAAATGGTGTTCTAATTTGAAAAACGGAAGTTGACGTCATTTCCGGAAAAACCGGAGGTGATCATGCCTTGAAAATATTTTAGATTTCATCAGCATCGTGAAATACTTACAAGTGCTGAATTTCATGAAAATACGTTCAGTAGTTTCCCGTATAAATATGGGTGAGGTTCCTCGTGAAAGACCCTGTATAAGCGCACAAGGTGCTATCGTTTTGTCCAAATGTCTATAATTTTTGAATTTTGAATCGAAAATGGTCTCAAACGACTAGGTGAACTCATTAATGACGAATCCGGTGTCAAAATCGATTCTGTCCGGCCGTGCGTATGCACGAGTACGGGCGTACGGAGGATGTTATCGACTTGAGAATTTGAGGGTTGGTTGTTGCATTTCAAAATACGAAGGTAAAATTCGTAAACAGACAAAATCGGTCTAAAGGTTTCCGAGTTATAGCCATTTTAAAGTTTGAGGATATTTCCCTGATATTCCAAAAACCACTGGAGCGATTGGATTGAAACTTGGTTACTACATTGAGCATAAGGACTTGCAGCTTTTCACAGAATTTCGTTGGGATCATGCTGTCAGTAAATTGGAAACACTTTTTTTCAATGTTTTTTCGAAAAAAACTTGAAAAATATTTTTCTTCAAAAAATATTGCTTGCATTCGAAATAATCAATTTCATTCAATTTTTAATAGTAGCATTTTTGCGATAGTTCAAATTGGTTGTCCAGACAGTATATTTAGTTAACTGAGAAATATCAATGAATTACTCTTCAGGTATTTTCCGGGTTTTCACTTCCAATATGTTGAGCAGAACTGTTAAAATTAAACAAAACTGTTTTTTATGGAAAACGGTCTTGAAGGTTGAAGAATTGAACTATTCGTCAAGGGACAGAAAAATAAAAAAATTTTCCAGATTATTTTCTTCCGATTTTTCATTTTCTCAAAAGTCTGGAAACAACGCGACAACCGCTGTTCCAATGAACTATTTATTAACCAGCGAAGGCCATTCTTATTGGCGATATATTGTTTCCTTTCGACAGCGCTATTGTTTAGAGTGGCGAAATGGCAAAGTAACCTGGATCGATTTTTAGAGTTTTTCAAAAAAACTCGGAATCTTCCAAAATACAACCCCTTCAGTTCATTGTACAAGTGTATCAAAAACGTGGTGAAATTGATCTTGATACTGCTTCAGATACACAAACATAAAAATTTTATTGATCGATTGTAGGCCAGCTTATCGTCGTACTGCAACATTTAATGCGCCTGTAACACGAAATTAAGTTTGCTATCTGATTGGGCGAGGAGATAAGTTTTATTATAGCTACGAACCATCACATCAGAAACTGCTTTCTGAATTTTAATTGAGCATATCTCATCGACATAACACTGAAATGTATACAATTTGAGCAATTTTTATAGCTTCGTTAGATATGCAAAAACGAAATAAGTATTTTGTTCTACATAATGTAGACATAAATTATATTCATCTTGATACGTAACAGGGGAAACTTTGGAGTATTCATCACATTTTTTCTTTAGTGAGATTGTTCATTTAAAACCATTGGTGAGTTCATTTCTCTCGAAAAAACTCAGCTACGATTTTCTTGAAATAGAATACATTTTCAAGAAAACATTTACCAGGTATTTCAATTGATTGTCTGATGTAGGTGTCATATAGTCCGGACCATGCTCCTTCGAATTCACCAATAGCTTGATTTTTTTCAAAACAATACATATGGGAAAATAGTTAAAAAACTGCTTTTTAAATAATTCATATCATAGGATAAGGCAGGCGCAATTTCTATTAATAATATTGAATCTCGGCAGTAAGTTGGAGTATAGCAACGCGCAACTTATCGCGAAATTTTGTTGGGATCATACTATCAGTAAATTCTGGAAAATTTTTTCTTCAAAATTTTTTTCGAAAAAAATTTTTTTTTCGCAAACTGTTCATCACATTTGGGAAAAAATTCAGCGCGAGCTCTGAGCCCCTCATTCCTCAGCAGTGTGTCAAATTTCAATTCGATATGGTCATTAGTTTTGGAGATATTGAGAAAAAATATATGAAATTCCGTAGTTTTCTTTCCGATATCGTTGTTTTTTTCGGTATAACTCAAGAAATACTGATTCAATCACGATGAAACATCGCACCTAGTTGGATGATGCTGAAACACAACTTTTAACGAAATTTCGTTATGATCGTGTTATTAGAACAATTTGAAAAACATTTTGAATTTTTTCTTCCAAATACTATCTAATCTGTATTTTCGGAAATATTGGAAAAATAAAAGTTTGAATGGGTATATCTGCGGAATCATTGGGTGGATTTAACCCATTCACGAATTTGGCCTTCGTAATTAAGGTCCAAACCTTCTCTTCAAATATCGAGTTTTTAACTTTTCGAAGAAACGACTCAGAAACTCGATATTTGTAGAGAAGGTTTGGGGCTTAATAACGAAGGTCGGATTCGTGAATGGGTAAAATCCGCCGAATGATTCGGTGGATATACTCATTCAAAATTTTATTTTCCCAATATTTCCATAAATACAAATTAGATCGTATTGCAATCCCGTACTTTATCGAAAAAAACCGTTCGAAGGTTCATACAGAATTTACTGAGGATAATTTATCGAGGACAAAACTAGACAAGCACTGCCGTGAAGGCAGCAGCTTTTGCGCGCATGTTCAATGGGCCCAAAAGCTGCTGCCTTCACGGCAATGCTTTTCTTGATTTGTTCTCGATAAATTATCCTCAGTAAATTCTGAATGATCCTTCGAACTGTTTTTTCGACAAAGTACGGGATTGCAATTCGATCTAATCTGTATTTTTGGAAATATTGGGAAAATAAAATTTTGAATGAGTATATCCACGGAATCATTAGGCGGATTTTACCCATTCACGTATCCGACCTTCGTTATTAAGCCCCAAACCTTCTCTACAAATATCGAGTTTCTAAGTCGTTTCTTCGAGAAGTTAAAAACTCGATATTTGAAGAGAAGGTTTGGACCTTAATTACGAAGGCCAAATTCGTGAATGGGTTAAATCCACCCAATGATTCCGCAGATATACCCATTCAAACTTTTATTTTCCCAATGTAGAATTGAAATCCAGTACTTTATCGAAAAATAACAGCTCGAAGGTTCATAGAGAATTTAATGAGTATAATATGACAAGAAGATTCAATAGATATCCTGAGAAATTGGGCATGTCTCGAACAAATTATTAATTCTCTACTATATATACCTGCCGGTTTCGCGTAATGAATAGAGATGTTATCGCCATAAAGTAAGTATACATAAGTGTAAATATTTTTTTACCATTCTTTCCCTTCGAAGAAGATAGACTTTATATTTAAAACCTTACTTCCATGAAAAAGATTCAATGGATCCGAAATGATTATTGTTCAAAATGAATCTATAATGAGAGAAACTCTTTGTATTCCTCCGAGTCAACGTCAACTTCAATTACAAGAATAGAGTTGAGTTATGTTCCCGAACTTTCATTTCCATGTTTTACCGACAAAAATTACCAAATATCCGAAGAAAGTTATTGTCACGAACAACAAAAGATTCACCAATTATAAAGCCGAAAGTTCTTGTTATTTTATCGTTCTGAATTGATTTTTGTTCGGCAAATCTTCTTTTCATTTAAATCCCTGAAACGTGCTAGAAGTTTCAAGGGAAAAGATCAGTGCCAATAGGTACTGAACATCGGGCTGTACCTCAATAGATACCATATTCTGGAACATCAAAAAATGAAGCCTATGAAAATTGCAGAAATGAGAATAAATCTTTTCATTATTTATTAGGGGTACAAAATAAGTTTCCACTGTTTTTTTTTCGAAAAATATAAGATTTAAGAGCTCGGCTCAATCTCATCAATTGCGTTTGTTGAAGATTTTCAGCGATTGTTTGGCTTCGATTAGGCTAGGCGCGCACAAGCAATTTTCTGTTGCACGATTTAATATTCGCGATCGCCTAGACAGCAATAATTTGCGATTATTTGGTCGTTTATGAGCGCATTCGTATTTAAGAGTCTTTGTTTCATTTTTGCGACTAAACCTCGCCTCTATCAATATGTAATACACCATACTCAGGTGATTCCACCCAATACTCATCATGAGTTTTTTTCATGGCCTTTCACTTTAATCTTTGTCTTCTACGTCAAATTTACCTTTTTCAAACATCTCAAACCACTCACGAAATGTTATCTCACTCAAGGAGTTCTTAGAGCAGTGGATGTGGGTCTGCTGTAGATTTTTTTTCAATTCGAGGACTAAATTGAAAGATCCCGCTTATTTGGCTCGAATTAAGACATTTTTGAATGAAAAAAAATATAGGAAGCTACTTTGAAGTTGAGGAAATAATAGGATTATGTTGTTCTCGAATGATCAACCTGATTTGATTCATATCATCTGCAAATTCTTACGTCCTCCTCGTGACTTGCCATCTGGCTCGAAACGGCGAAAACTTGGTACCCCTAATATATTGAATACGTATATGAAGTGTTTCAATATTATTATTTTTTTTATTATTATTATTATTATTATCTATAATACTAATTATTATTATCATATTATTATAACTTGATACAGAGTTGAAGCATCGCCTATAAACTCAACAATATGTTTAAATAAGGAATACTATCACAGAGAAACAATTTAAAGCAAGTAACAGAAGAAACATTCGAGCTAGAAATGAATGGAAAATAACATTGAGAAAATGTTCTCTCAGTAGAATTGGGGCATAATTACGAAGGTGAATGAAAAAATCCTCCTAATTATTCCGGAGATATAACTATGCAAAATAATTTTTCCCCATATTTCCAAGAACACAGGTTGGATCGAATTGAATTCCAGTACACGATTTGGTAAATGAAAGCTTGAAGGTTCACGTAAAATGATTTCACAGAATATCTTCAAACTGTGTTTGACGGAGTAAGAGTGAAAAGAACCGGTGAGACAACTAATTTGAATACAAAAGCAAAATTAGCTGACTTCTCGAATTTTTCTCCTTGAAAAAATTGAATGCTGATTTTAAAAGAAATTTTTTTCAGTAGAGCCCCAAATGAAAGCCCATACACCCCTTGAACCATCAGCAACTAGGGACTTTCGGAAGATCTTGAACCAAGTATTGAAAACAAGCAGAAAGTCAGCTCCTTTAGAATCTTCAACTGGCCATCCAACAGGAAAAATATTACATTTCATGAACTTTAATTTCACTTTTTCGAACGATGGAACCACTTTTGTTATTTACTGCGTTTGTTGCTAGATCGGTGGATCATTTTTACTGATTGATAAGGTGAACACAACGGTGAGTGAATCACTTACCGTTTCGCGAATATGAAGATATTCATGAAATAATGAAATACATAATTCAACAACAATATGAATTTGATTCATTCTCGGATTCATTTAGTATTTCTCGGGAATAATTGCAGAAGAGCCGATTTCCTAGGCCCTATGAATTTCACTTTTTTTCAGAAGATATCGCTCATTTTCAAATTATATTATGGGCAAATTTAGTAGATTATTGTCAACTTGGCAATCTACAATCAATAAGCTTTCATCAGCAAGACAAAGGCTTCCTTTATATTCCTACATAGCATTGACGAATGACTTTTTTAATTTTTTTGAATAATTATATTGTAGTTTAAGTAAAAGGTGTTTCTATTGTACGAAAAACGCTTCAAGTATATTGAACGTTAAAATGTCCTTATCGTTCCCTTACTCAATATAAGAATCAGTTCTACAAACACTTTGTCTAATGTCTCGTTGCTTATTTCGTTCAGTTCGACAAATTTCAATAATTATTTCATCAGATTGGTCCCACACCATGTCAGATCAATGAAAATATTTCGAAAGGTTCATCCTGTTCCAATAAAATCCAATGTTTGATCGAGTTCGGCCATTTCGTGAACCCTCAGCGATTCAACCATTTCTACCCTAATTACATCGGATCGAAAATCATCGGATCGGCCCATTGATTCTAACCCTTTGAATTTCCATATCATCTTCATCGGAAACGTCTAGAATGCTTCCAACTTGGTAGATTCAATCACTCAACCCGTTCTCCTTCACCCCCCCAAAACTAACTCCCACCGAACCCCAATTAACGATGCGAAACTGTTCCCCCCGTTCAAGGACCGGTTAAATTCGGCGTATATATTAGTTAGGTTAAGTAATGCTGCAAGCCCGCCCCCTGGTGTGAGTTATGGCAGTTGTAAATGCAGAGACGCATGGACTACTGACAGATAGGTTAATCTATGGGGCCTAAATATTCTGGCTGAGGGCTATGGAGGTGAAATCTGGGGTGTAAGGAGGGTCGCGAGATGTGTATCATCTTGAGGGGTTGGGGGAATGTTAATTGGCGGTGAGGCTTCTTAGGAGATGCAAATCTTAGACTATCAGATTATACACGTTTGAAGTGTACGTGAGTTTGATGGGAATAATTATTTCGTTAGATTTCCTGTCTTTGTTTACATCTACAAAATTAGATGCACAGGGTGTTCCAAAATAGGTCTCTTGAATGCAACGCGAATTATTATATATTATGTTTTTCTCATTCTATATCGATACAAAATCATAATGTATGCTATCACACACTTTAACAATTCACGAATTTTGAATAATTTTTTTTTGGAATAATGACTTTTTTTACTTCAAGCTTGATACACATTACAGAGCGGTGCTGCAGACGAAAAAGTTTTACAATGTGTGTCAACAAGTAGTTACCCAAAAACCCAACAAAATCGTAAACAATAATTTAACACTTGTCGGTCGCCGCATGAGTCTCAATCCACTATCTGAAATATCCACCCAAAGATCATAATTCACAAAACCAGGGTCGAGGGGCTAGATCAGTGGTTCCCAACCAGAGGTCCGCAGAAGTCTAAAAATGGTCCTTGAAATGATTTCAAATTTAGCGCGGGCGGTGAGCCAGTCGTCATAGTGTTTTTATTTTACCTACATAGTGGTCCCTGCTAACAAGAAAGATACAAAAGTGATACTTGACCAAAAAAGGTTGGTAACTCCTGGGCTAGATGAACCCACCCATATGTGAATACTCCTCTGTTTTCGCATTTGGGGTGAATTTATGCAGCAGGAAATACACAGGTTATACCGCATTAAATTGAAACAATACAGGAAATATTTGTGCTGAAAAAGAGTTCTCAAATTTTAATCAGGCATATTGACCTTATTGTATGAATTTCTGGAAAACAATATCAGCTAATTTACTGAACCTAGTCGAAATATTCATGAGAATTTTCGCAATATCAACGCTCATCCATGGCGCTATCATATCGCTCAGATTTTGTATGAAGATGCATTTTCACAATTTTCCACAGTCGCAGATGTCCTAACTTCGTCTCCTATGATATCTGCACTTCTCAAGATGATTTTATAGAATCTTTGTGAATCCGCAGCCTACTTACTGGATTTTATGATAATTCGGACTCTGGGGATTTGTTTCTCGAAATTGGAATAAGTCACGAAAAAATTAACAGAGGTTATAAATTTTAGTTTGACAACAGAGCTTCTTGCTGCAATTTTTCCTACTGACAGTGGCTCACCCAAAAAAAGTTCTGGCGGGTAAGAGGTCAAAGTGATCCGGAAAATCTCACCCTGCAGATTTGCAATCGAAATTGGCAAGTTAGATTGTGTGAACTCTAAAATGTAATATCTATGTTGAATTTTAGCTGAATATCTTGTGAAATGCAGAGACTTCGAGAACAATTCATAATTCATAATTTAACACACTGTATCCCGAAGAGGAAACGTCTACGGTCCTATGTTAATGGTACTTTTTTCCTTGAAATTACGCAAGGAATTTCCCCTCTTTGTTTGTAATTACAATTCTGTATACATGAGTTGTACATCAGTTTCATGCATAGATTCACTCATTATATAGAAAACTCTTTTCATTTTCCCCTTTTCCAGGTTCGGCTCTGATAAAAGTTATAAGCATTTGAATATTTCTCAATGTGCTAATACACTCCTGCAGTTCGTTTGTAAGCTACATAGATATTTTTATGGGGATGCTCGAAATTCAAAGAAGAATGATTGGAAAAATTCATTTAAACATTTGATTTTTATGATTTGATACTATTTTTATGCGTTAATATTTTAAAAAACATATTTCAGTACACCTGACCATTGAAACTAAACTTCTAGTTGATATTCATGCAATATCCAGTTGGTTCGACCTGGGATTATACACAATTTCATCCTTAACCATATTGAAAATTCCATAATTACCGTTATTTCCCCATTGAATTCATGAATGAATTATAGGAAATCATTCAATTAGCGTGAAATCTACGAATTCTATAGAAAGTCTGGTCCACAGAATACAAATATTAGTCTGTAGTCTGATCACGAAATAGATAAATATTTCTCTGTATATTCTTTGTTCCGGATAAAGGTAGGCGGTGCTTAATTCACAGCCTTTATTGCTCAGGGACGGAATCACAAAAATAGAAGCATTTGTCAGATTTTATAGTATTCAAAGTTAAATATCTAGGAAATTCCTCATGAAGAAATCATAAGGAACAATTAAGTATTCTGAAATGATTTAACATTCTTCTTATAACTAAATATAAACTTTATCTGCATTCTTTATGCTAATTTCTTATAGTTTCATGAATAGGCTTGTATATAACTAGGAAATCGTTTGAAGTAGAATGAAAGTGAATACTGAAGCATATGTGTCAAAGTTATAGAAATTTTCGCACAAATTTTCATTTCATTTGGAAACATGTTAATGCTACAAAAGTAAAACTGATTTTTTCTGTGAATTTCAAGAGCCTGTGTCTTGTTGCCGAATCTGTTAATATGGCAAATTGAAAAAGTCCTTTGAATACTCACCCTGTATAGGTTATCACACAAATAATAGTGTTCTGAATAGGAATTCTGTATGCGTTGTTTAACTGTAGGTGTACGTCACCAAAATAATTCATCATACCGAAACCCACTGATAAACAAGTACATTTATTATCTCCCTATGTGTTTTCATGTTTTTTATTGTTGTTGTATTGGTATAATGTTGTATAGCATTCAGGATATTGTTTTATCGAAACAGATGATATCACTAATGATTCAGTTCGTCTAGAATTTGAGGATGCTCTGAATAAATATCATTATACGAATGGAAGAACTCCCTAGAACCTCGAATATAATTTTTCTCATACGGTTATGATCTACAGGCTTATTCACAATAAGTTACACACCTTTCATCATAGACGTTATTGCGTAAAGATAAAAAGTTACATGTAAAAGTTCTTTGGTTGTGGAATTCTAGAACTTAACTAAACACAAATTCACCATGTGTGAAATCTCCATCTCTTACCGTTTTAGGCGCTTGTTCAAGATAACATTGTATAATGATCCATTCGCCCAGATGTCTGTAATTTTCGACTTTATCTGACCGACTGAGAAATAATCCGATATCAAACTAAATTCTGTCCGGCCGTCCGTCTGTCTATTGCCAGTATAATGCGGGTGGAACCAACTTGCGACTCCAACACTTGTATTTGTATTTGTATTCTTTCCGAATATCCTAGGCTCCAACGAAACCCCTCAGAAGCTTAAAGCTTGTGCGAGTTAGGATACAGGGTGTGTTCTGGGTAGGCTTTGTTACTAATTCCTTACGCCACGTTAATTGTTTACCCAACAGCGAATGGTTGGACGGTCCCCTAAAAACCGGAAAAGTTATTTCCTGGCCAAGGGCTTGAACCCCAGACTTCACGATCATGGGGCTTGCGCTCTAACCACTGAGCTACCGCCGATAGAATTTCCAAACCTTCTGACTGGTTTCCTATTGAAATGCAACGGTTAAGCTCGTAAATGGGCCAAATCGACCAGACTATTTCGGAGATTTATATTCATTCGAAATTTTCAGTTTGTATACTGAAGAAAATATCTCAAAAATTACCCGCGATCGATTTCAAACTCCGTTATTAATTGTAAAATAATCACACTAAAGTTAAGAACTTAATGAAGAATTTCATTAGGATCGTTTAGTTGGAAATTTACAGTTATTTTTTTCTGAAGCGATTTATCAGATTTTCCTGAAATTTGTACATAATATGAGGCTTATATTCAACAACTGTGCGTGACATACATCATTCCGCTCTGATATTTTTTTCGGGATATTGCGAAAAAAATATGCCAAATAATGATGAGCCGAAGTGTCTTTTAACGCGCTTGTTCTAGGGAACATCTCGGTCCAGTTCAATAATGGGTGGAATCGGTTGAATAGTTTCGGAGTTAGGACCATTTGAAATCTTGAGGTTAATTCCTTGATATCTCGTGAAGTATTGACTCGATCAAATTGAAACTTCGTGGACAGTTTTGGAATACCAACGCGCAACAAAGAGCAGAATTGCGTATGGATACAGTTGTCAGGAAATTTAAAGAAACTATTCGAAAATTTTTAAAATTTTTGATGAAAATTTTTTTTATCTGAAAAAATTGATTATTTCTCAATGAAATTTGGCACAAACCTTACAGTCAGTATTTAACAACAATGTTTCAAATTTGAATTCGATCCAATTTGTACTTTCGGAGATATGAGGAAAAAAAAATGTGCCAAATTTCGTTGTTATTTGAAACTTTAATGGTACTTCCGCAATATCTCAAAAAGCACAAAAGCAATCATATTTTTCATTTCCAAAAATAATTAGATTTCTAGATGTCAACTAGAAATAACAGCATAATCTAAACGTATCTGATAGATTCGACAATAAAGCTGAGCAAGTCTCATCAAGAAATTTTCAGCGTCGCTTCGGCCGAATCGGACAACTGAATCATTGAGAAGTAGGCCGAAGCGGCCAGATACCGTAGCCGAATCGATGTTTCGGAAAAACCTCAATGCCAAATTTTGTCATTATTTCCTCGATAGCTCAGGAAATATTGTTTGACCAACGAATTCGAACAAGTCAATAAAAGCCTACAAGCTCACTCCGGTGCCTTGCTAAAAAATTTTATATTAAACGTACAATATCGTACTTCAACCAGTTTATCTTGGGAATATTCAACTATGAAACTAAACTAAAATTTTTTTTATGCCACGTGCGATGTCTTGAAAACGGTATAAGATAGAGGTAATACATTTTTCATATATATTTGGAATTAGTAGGAAACTCGGTAGGAAACTATAATTCCAAGAATTCAATGATACACGACATCTCCTAAATAATAAAAATGTTGTTTCTTTTGAAGTCTGTAGACGTGTCAGTTTTTTATAGCTTTTCAGCAACATTTATTTATTTATACAGGGTGAGTCTTTATTTACTGAATTTTAACAGTAGATTCCTCTCAACAAATAAAACACTTTTTTCATTTGCCATTTTTCAGGTTCGGCTCAGGTAAAAATCATGGGCATATGAATATTTCTCATGCAGTTCGTTTGTAAGCTCAACATAGATGTTTTTCACGGTGATCTCTTTTGGAGAATAACAAATCCAAGGTTTGAAATTCAAGACAAACAACATTGAGAAAACTCATTCACTCACTTAATTCTTATGATTTGGTGCTACTTGCGATATTATCGCAAGGAAAACATTTCACCACATTGGACTTGAAACACTGATCTTCAACTTGATGTTTATCCAATTTCATTACACTATAAGATTATACAGAATTCCATACTTGCCCATTCTCATATTGAAAACTCCATATTTATACTTTTTTCAAGGAATTTATGAATGAATTATTTAAAATCAATCACTAAACCTGTCTAGTCCATAGACAGACAGGGACTTCGTTTGTGGTATGTGGTCACGAAATAGTATTTACCCATAAAAATTATAAATAAATGTTATATCTACGCATATAGGTAATATTAGTTCTACGCAAAAAAGATGAATATTTCTGTGTATTCTATGGTCCGGATAAACGTGAAACCAGCTTTGTTTACTTCCTTCACTAGATCAGGGGCGTATCCATAAATATAGGGAAATTTTTCGAATTTTCATTCGATTTTATAATATTCAACGTTGAATATCTGCAAAACGCCTTTCAGGAGAAATTATAAAAAATAATCAAATATTTTGAAATGATGACTCAAGATAAACTTTATAGCATTCTTCATGTTAATTTCGTATACTTTTATGAATGGGCCAGTCTATAACTCGGAAACCATATTATGAAAGTGATTACTGCAAAATATGTGTCATAGTTATAGAAAACTTCACACCAAAATTCATCTCATTCGGAGTTACCATATCAAAGCTACAAAAGAAAACGAATTTTTTTTGGAAATTTAAACAGCCTGTATCTTTTTGCTGGAGCCGAATCTGAAAAAATGGTAAATGAAAAAAGTGTTTCATTTGATGGGAGGAATCTATTGTTAAAATTAATGCACAACTCAAAGACTCACAAAAACTTTTTTCCACAATAGTCATATCGATGATTGACGGATTTCACAGTGAGTAACCCTGGTACATATTAACCTTTATATGTGACGTAAGAGAAGAGACGTTTTTCGAATTATCCACATAAGACATGAGGCTGGGTTTCAATTATATGACATTGATTATTTCGAAGGTTGCCCGCTGAGCGATGTTGAAATCACTCAAGTCCATAGGTCATTTTCAAGATATTCCCTAACACCATCAACTATTCCATTGACATTGTACGAAATTGTCATAATATTTTTGGATTAATTGTAGTTTTAATGAATAATAATTTTTAGTTAGCGACATCTGAATTATTTATTCATAATTTATTCATTTTTCATATTATGAATAATCATTCTTTATTCATATTATAAATAACCCTCTGTACTTTTTGTTCTAAATTAAATAATAAGATTTAGCGGTTCCGAAATGAATGCAGGAATTTCGAAACTAAATGCTTCAACTAACTTAACTGCACACATTTTTTTCTTCAGATAATTCTATTGGGACCGTTGTAAGTTTTATGCATTCTCTTGTAAGTCGATAAGAAAATTGCTTACTTCCTTCGCGGGGAAATGATTCCACTGAATTTCTGCGCTATTGTTGGGAAATATTTTCTCCGGTTATAAGACGGATATAACCGATATTCGATCGCTTCTTCAATGAAGATCACACATCGATAAATATACATTTTATACAGACTTCTAACCGTCGCTCCTTCTTGCACTATTTTTCTGAACATATACTTCCGTCAGACAATTCAGTTCTAATAGTGGAGTTGAACCTTCGTGGTTTTCGGCATTTGATACGAATATATCATCTTTACGTAGTAAGAAAAAACCTATTAATATCCTATTAATATTTTTTTTGCATGTAAAGTGTTTCCCAATAAGGGGTGTTATTTTGAATAGCCCGCTTTTCGGTAGATGTCACTTTAGAAGCTGTCATTTTCTGACATTTGACAAGTAGAAACTACGCCATTAATAAAAATGGAACGATACACACTTCAACAACGCATTGAAATTATTAAAATTCACTATAAAAATGGTGAAAATTTGGCAGAGACGGCTCGTAAAACTCGAACATTTTTGGGTCTTCGTGAAGCACCTTGTCGGACCGCAATAAAGGAATTGGTGGAAAAATTCGAGCTGTTGGGACAAGTTAGAGCTGTGAAGAATGAAACCCGTGTACGTCGCTCAAGAACAGCCGAGAATATTGCTGCTGTAGCCGAAAATGTTGAAGAAAACCCAGGTTTGTCCATTCCTCGTCGTTCTTTGTAATTAGGCATTCCACAAACGTCATTACACCGTATTTTGCATAAAGATTTGGGTCTTAAGGCTTATAAAGTTCAGTTAACACAAGAACTCAAGCCGGTCGATCATCAACAACGTCGTGTCTTTGCTGATTGGGTCGTTGAAATGCATGAAAATGATCCGGAATTCCATCAAAAATCATCTTGAGTGATGAGGCCCATTTCCACCTCGGTGGCTTCGTCAACAAGCAAAATTGTCGCATCTGGGGCTCGGAAAACCCGGGAGTTATTGTTGAAAAGCCTCTCCATCCTCAACGTGTGACTGTTTGGTGCGGTTTATGGTCCGGCGGAGTCATTGGACCTTACTTTTTCGAAAATGAGGCTGGAGCAATAGTTACGGTGAATGGATTGCGCTATCGAGAGATGATAAACGATTTTTTTTATGGCCGGAATTGGATGGTATTGATCTGGACAACGTCTACTTTCAACAAGACGGCGCTACGTGCCACACAAGCAACGAAACCATTGATCTTTTGCGGGAAAAGTTTCCGGACCGTGTTATCTCTCGCAGAGGTGATCACAATTGGCCACCGAGATCTTGTGATTGAACACCTTGCGACTTCTTCCTTTGGGGCCACGTGAAAGATAAGGTCTACGCCGATAGCCCAGCGTCGATTCAAGACCTCAAAGATGGAATTCGTGAGGCTATCGAGGACATAGGGCCGCCACTTTGCGATTTGGTTATGGAAAATTTCATCAAAAGGATATGGTCCTGTAAGCGTGGTCGTGGTGGTCATTTGCCTGATGTTATTTTCCACTATTAACGGCATAGCTTCTTCTTTATAATGAAATAAACATCCGATCATTTATGTTGAAAAATGGCATTTTTCTTTGAATATCAAAATAACACCCCTTATTGGAAAACCCTTTATGTTCAAGAAAATAGCGTGTAATTGCTTTGCTCCAACGTCTTTTCGTAAGTTGAGCCCAAATAGGTTGTCCAACGATAAAGAATTTGAGGTCCATATGTTCGACCGGCCCGGTCGTCTCTTGGTGCGATGGGGCAAATTCGGTTGAGGTCTTCCGAAGTTGATGATAATTTGGACATTGTCCACCTTAATGAAATTCAAAAATGATAGTGATCTGTAAATAGACAAAGAACTTATTTCTTCAAATTATTAAGTACAGATCTAAGTCCTTGCTTAAATTAAGCTTTTGGTCTCAGAGGCAGGTGCAGGTGGTTCAAATTTATCCATACATCTCAGTGCCAAGGAATTTTACGATCGAAAATCACAAATTGATCTATCGCGATACGTGAATAACTTTAAGAATGGACAGTGATCAATGAACTATGGTGAAATACTAGTACCCAGTAACCTGGTATTAATATTTAGTTCACTGATTCACTAATTGATGATAATGGATTAACATTTCTCCAAAATTCAGCATGATTCTGATGAGGAATGTGGGAATTGAATATTTCGTGTGGATGGGAAAAGGCATGACAAACAATAAAACATAGCCTTTACAGTTCTGTTTATAAAAAGTGCTGTAGCTTTCAGAGTTCATCAATCATTAAGCACTATTATGCCGAAGACAGTATATCATTGAATCAACATATATTTCTGTGTGAATTTTTAAGTATCCCCAAATATTCTTGAAATTCCTTTTTATTGTAGCTTTCAATCTACCATCGGTTAGTACGAATTTTCAAAAAATATATCCAGAGTAGCACCCTTTATACGCGTTTCAGAAAACGAGAACATTTAAATTTTTTCTTCGCGATTATTTCTCATTTTCAAGTTTCTTACCGAAAATGGTATTGTTCGATCCGTTAGAATCAGGAATGAATAATTCGTGGTCACTTTCAATTCTGTCTGTCCGTCAAGCAGTGAACTCTCTAACCTATGTATATTTAGTAAAAGAACTAAATGCTTGAACATAGTGCGTTAATGGCCAAAATTTATCCATTTGAAATTTTTTATCAAATCTCGAAAATAATTACCTATTCAATCGAGTTAAATCTTGTTGTTGAGGAAGTCTTGACAGGAAGATCTGAGCAAAATTTCTTGAAGATCGAATAGAAAAATCTGGAAAGGTTGATTTTATTTTCACTTCTCTGAAAGTATGATAGAGAGTATGATTGAAACGTACAAAGGAAAACCTGTGCTTCTCGGAGTATTGTATATGCACCTAAGTTCCAAACCTACTCGAAAGTTTTTGTATAGAACATAATTACTTGTGCCTCACTTCATATTTACTTCTACAGGGTGAGTCTTTGACCTTGCAGAATATTTTAACAGCAGATTCTTGAAGCTGAAAGAAACACATTTGTACTTCACTATTTTTTCCGATTCGGCCTAGATAAAAAGATATAGGCATTATAAATTTTCATAATAGGCTAGCCGCCCCTGGAAACCTGAACACTGAAGTTTTTCCAAGTCTAAGATATACCACTCGAATCTTCGAAATACGCAACTCCGTTATGAAAACAAGCGTCAACTTACTTTTTACATTCCAGTTGGTGAAAAAAGTTGTATTTATAGTACAATAAACAAGTTAGGTATTCCAAATTTCGTGGGCGGTAAAAGTCGAATATTCTTCTCTTGGTTTTATTTTCGATAATGAGGAATTCATCTAGCTGTCACTCATATTAGCTTTGAGATTTATCTTCAATTTGTTATTATTAATTTGCTTTGTTTATTTCATTTTCTCCAAGAATTATCAGATTCGGACATTCAAACTTTCATTTTCATAAAGAAATGAAACAGATGTACCTAATTTATCTATGAACGTACAAACGTTGCCAAATTGACGAACAGAACGAATTCTATGTATACACTTGTGTAGTCTATGATTCTGAACTGAACTATAAATCTGTGGCTCCGTGGTTTTAAGGTTATGTAATGGTGGTTTTCTCCCACCATAGGTTGTTATGTTATGAAAGCGCATTGCGCATTTGAAGAATACCTCAAAATAAATACTATCAAAGTTCTGTACATAATTCCAAGAAAGTTGGGTCAGCAGAAAGATTGCATTCAAACCAGTAAGAATCCCCATTATCATGGAAAAGTGAGAAGTTAATCAATTATACTACACAAATTAGCTCGAAATTGAAAAGGAAGCTTCATGAATGGATTCAGGACCGAATCACCACTGTATAACACAAATATAGTTTTGGGATGGAAGCCTATTTTGGAGAAACTTCTTATTTCGTCTTGGTGATAATAATCGTAGTATGGAAAACCTGATGAATACATCACTGGAATTGTCCATTGTGAATTGGCCAAAGTCGGCTACTCCGCTTACAAATCATTCTGAATAAAAAATGCTAGGATTCCATTCTCAACTTTTTGACGTGGCATTGCGGAAAAATTGAATTCTATGAATTTTTTGGACAGAGTTGCATTCAGCCAAAGTACCCAATTCTCGGAATTTCACAGATATTTTTTATTTTTGAATTTCAGATTACTCTAAAACGGCATCATACGAAAAAACATAAGGAATACTTTTACTTTCCAAAATGGTCAAAAATTCGTTGAATAGCATTCAAATTATTTTTAAACGTTGGATTCTTTGAATTTCTGGTATTTTTATGAAATGTTATGGTCATATTAAAGAAACTGGGGGATGTGGATGAAATTTTGTAATCCAGGAACATTCATCGTATCAATAAAAAACTATATTCCAAAAATCATCTCATTCGATGAGATCGTTCGCGAGATATAATCGAAAATTAAATTTTTTATGGATTTTCAACAGTCTGTATCTTACGAACCAAGTCGAATCGGAAAAAATGGTAAGGAAAAAAAGTGTTTCTTTTGGCTTCAGGAATCTTCTGTTAAAATATTCTGCAAGGTCAAAGACTCACCCTGTATATCCGTGCGAATATGAACAGAATTCTGAAATAATGTTGTAAATTATACAATAAAAATTAATTTCATGTTACTTGACATATATTATGTGGCTCTAGATTCAACAGTAATCAATTCAATTTTCTTTGGAACCTTTTAGTATATCTTGGATTTCTATTTTGTTGGGTGATGAATTGATAAGTTGCAGGCATCCATATTATTCCAATTGCTCTCGATTAAGTTTAGGAAATTTGAACTTCTGGCTTCATTGAAACCGAGATGAACACGTTTCTTATTATTATATTTCTGACAAAGGTAACTGTTTTTTCTTATGAACAACAAACCTTTCTGTACAAATGAAGAGTGCCTTATCAATTTTTCTCGAAATTTTTTTTTGTGATTGGTTTTACTTCATGATTCTTATTGTTTTTGCTCTCTAATACAAACAGAGCTCCCATATTGGATATTCAATAGAAGATAAGCTCAAATCTCAACATCGACTTAACTGTCGCATGGTATAAAACTTTTGTTGTTACAATAATTGACTTTTATCCGAAAAGAAAATCGAGGAATAAATTTTGGAATCGGATATATCTCGACGTATCTTCGATACAGAATTCCGTTCGAGTTCACTCCATCTCTAAATGGAATTCGCGGAGTGATTAAAGCTTATCATCAAAGCGATCGATAATTTATACATTTATTGCCATATGAGTATTCTTATAGATCTCATGACAAATCTCAGGAACTCGGGAGAATATGATACGAGTTCTATCAGATGTAGGCTGCGCACCATAAATAAAATTGTGACATTTTCAGTTTGATTGGTTCTTTAAATCTTCTTAACTCACCTCTTGTCCAAAATAATCGTGCTGAGCATTCATCCCTCTAACGAGGTGTTCCCTAATCCCGTGGCTCAGGTCCGAACCCATCCCCCTCTCAATATCGTGATGCATATCCCCGTTCAGGTCACCGTGTCCACCTCGAATACCCTGGTGATGTTGCGGCATCATCTCGCCTCCAATCTCGTGGTTGACTCCCCCGCAGGGGGGCATGTCTCCTAATCCCTCCATATCGTTCATACCGACCCCCATCATCAGGGGGGACACGTGGCTTTCCCACCCCTCTTCCATTTCGCCGCTTAGACTTCTGCGCAGGACTTCGTCAGATTTTTCCGCCAAAAAGAGGCGGGCTTAAAAGTTTTCAGATAATTCACTTCAAGTCCACTGTTACACGCGGTATTTTCAAATTTTATTCATGTCGTCCATCAAAAATGAAAATTTTATCACTTTATTGTTCTTTAAATCAGGGAAGCATATTTTGAATTACTAGGTCTCGAGATTCGCCGTTTACAGCATAATAAATCCGAAGTTATGACCACGTTCTTTTATATGGCAATAATCATAAAATTTATATCCAAACAACCTTTGTCTAGTTTATTCTCATTATTACCCACAATGATAATCGTTGAAATGGGGGTCTATGACTATTTATTAATCATTTATCACTTTGTTATGGACCGTAAAATCCTCGGTTGATGTCAGAGAGAAATTCTTCGATTCTGTGACCTATGAAATCGACTACAATGTTTTGATCGCCCTGTCACATCGGCATCTGTGATTTATGCATCCTGGGCTCTCTCTTCAGCTGTGTCTTCAATCTGCCACAATCCCCCTGTGAAGAACATAAAAAACCACTTAAAAACACTTGAACTAGAAGCGGAATTTCAAAATTCCGATGTGGTAAACTCCTAGAACTATCTAGAATGCAAAACGTTTATGTGTTTTCGAACGGTGACACCTATTAAAAGTTTTTTTCGAGGAAATTACTCTGTTTGAAAATGTCAAATTTTTCGCGCCAAAAATGAAACTTCACAGACACTGGAAACTCGGGCACAGAAGTTCAGGAACTGTCATAGATCATCGGGATCTATGTTTCGCGTCGCGGTGTGGACCATCGAGCGGCCCGTATAGCACAGAGTGGTGCGCTAACAGCGGTTCAACTTGAGCGCGAAGGCAGGTACAGAGTAACAATACGTACGTACGTATGTGTGTGTGTTTGCTGCGGACAGCGGTGCCGTAGACGGCGGAGCATGAAGAGACTTGCGTGAGGACGTGGTGACCGCCCCCCTCTACCCCCACTGTGATGCACTGATGGCCAACCCCCCGAATACGATTATAATTAGCCGGTGTAAAAGCGGTCTCTGGCCGACGGTGACGGCGTCCGCGACGCTGGGAATGGAGCGGTTGGTGATCGGAGAAGCGCGAGGGGACTGGTTGAGGGGGGTTCCGTAATTGCTAGGATAATATTCTATGAATTTTAGCGAGGATTTTTTATCGTTTTCTGGATTATTTTCTGATTCGGATAATGGATTTTTTTTTGAGTTCCGCAAAGTAAAAATAAAATTATTTGAAAACTTAAAAGTAACTAGTTGAGAGCTACATATTTATTTCCAACTTTCCTTTGTTATTCTCTTTCTTTTCTTCAATATCTTTCGATGTTTATCACAAGAATGAGTGGCATAAATGATGAAGTTTTCCGTGTTCAGTTTTAGGTTTCACAAAACCTTATGAAGCGATAAACTCTTGATTTCAGCTTGAATTCAATGGGAGGTGTCGAAAGTGAACTGAAATACAACACTTAATTCATATGAGTTCGAACGAATTTTGCCCATCAACGTATTTAACCAGAGCATTATGGCCAGACAACTAGGCGGAACATTTCAATTTATTAGGACAAATTCCTCTCAAGTTATTGAGCCACTGGTCGGAAAGACAGTATATGCCAAGATATTCTTCATCCAACCTAAACGCTATATAGAGCATTTCCGGCTGAGAATTCAAAAATTACAGATGTTTCGGCAAAATACAGACGCTTAAGAGAATAAGCTTGTTTTCGTGAAAAGAACAAAAGAACGATTGCCGAAAAAAAATTAAATAATTTGAAAGAAAATATTGGGAATATTGGACCCTATTTTATTTTACTGTTTCATTAGTAACAACGCCGACGTTTCGAAACTGTTCGTTTCTTTTTCAAGGCTGAAATTAAACACAAATATAAAGTATACAATAAGACATAATGTGAAAAACATTACCTAGTTACGGTGAACAATATTGTACACTTATTGAAAATATTTAGACATTTAAGGAATCGAATCGAACAAAACAGGCACGCGATATAAACGTCATTAATCACATTCAACTTGACCATGACATTGAGGTTACAACATGACATGATCTTAAATATCCCTATAAAATTATTGATGAGGCCAGCACTCATCTTCTAAGTATACTATTATAAATAGTATACTTAGAAGATGAGTGCTGTGTTTTGTTCGATTCGATTCCTTAAATGTCTAAATATTTTTAATAAGTGTACAATATTGTTCACCGTAACTAGGTAATGTTATTCACATTATGTCTTATTGTATACTTTATATTTGTGTTTATTTTCAGCCTTGAAAAAGAAACGAACAGTTTAGAAACGTCGGCGTTGTTACTAATAAAACAGTAAAATAAAATAGTGTCCAATATTCCCAATATTTTCTTTCAAATAATTGATAATGGATGATAACCAAGCAATAAAAATTATATAGTTAAAATTTTAGTATCATTATTAGAGGTCGCTTGTACTGTATTACGCTCGCCCCTTATAGGCGAAGGAGGGGATGGCTTAGAAAACTACAGACCAGTGTGCATATGCAAATGCAAAATTTGCGAGATAATATAGATCAAAGTATAATTAAATCCCCACGACATTCGATAAATTCCTTTCTCGTTATCTTCATATAAATATGATATTGATATGACATTTGCAACACTGTTATGAAATATTGACTTCAAAGTGTGTGGCACAAATTCGATTTGAATTTGACGAATAGTTTCCGAGACCAACAATTTTTTCGGAAACATCTGGAAAATTTCGAAAATAATTTAAATTATATTTCACTGATACGACCGCCATCAAATATTGCACAAAGTTGTTCGTTGATGTTCTACAACCAGTTTTTCTTGAGGTACTGAGGGAATTATATAAAATTTCAAATGGAAACCATATTTTACATATTTTTTCCAATAGCTCCGGAAATGAGTATCGGACGAAATATAGAAATTTGTAAATTCTTGAAATATTGACCAAAGTTTCCAGATAAAAGTTTTCTTATTTTCTCACCATAAAATCCTCACGATGTTTCGCATTGTAATATGCAACTTATTACAGAGCTTTAATCCGATCTCATCAGTTCTTCTCGATCTATTGATGAACTAACCTTGCCGTTCAAAATGGGTATAACTTCTAAACCGTTCGACCGATTTTCTCCATTGACTAACTCAACCGAGATATTCTGCTCCAAACCTAACCTAGGAATTGGAAAACTCCAAGTTTTTTTCTCCACAAACGGATGGAAGACCAGACAAAAAGAAATTTGATGGACCTAATCTTTTCCTGTGTAAAATTCGAAAATTATAGACATTTCGATAAAGTCATTACGGCTGTTCACCAGAGTAAGCGCGGTTCAAGAAGAATATTCATTAGTATAAAAATATAAATATACGGAACTTGACTCTGACCTCTGACATGTTAGATGTTCAAAATCGCGTTTTCGATATTGTGGGGAAAAAAATTGTTTCTGAGTTCTTCTCATATGTACTCACAATATCTCCTGCAGTTTTGTTCCGGAAGTGATTGTGCTCAGACAATGTAAAAATAATTTAATGCGACCACGAATGTTCAATCAATGTAATTGCTGCAGAACTATCACCTATAACTTCAAAAATATCCCATAAAGCATTGAACAGACTGATTGATTACTATTATTCCTCTGATAATCATGGTGAAATTGATATAGTGTTATGCAAGTACTGAAAATAATAGTTTTAATTATAGTTGTAATTACTAACTATAGGTATCGCCCTATAAGGAAAAGATGATTCTAAATGAAAATCCTTGTTTTTCATATTCTAATTGAATGTATTATCGATTGCGTGCTGCTTGTCTAGAGAATTGCTGAACGTGATATTATTCTCACTTTCAAATAAAAGAATTTCTCGATGAGAATACAGGGGATTTCGAAGTCATCTCTTGGCGTTGTTCGATAGATCTAATTATTAAATATATTGGAACTTTAATGTTTATTCATTTGAAAGTGCTAACTCATAAATATATTAGAAAACGGTAAGAAAACAAGTAATGGGAACGAAAATAAATATATCCTCAGATGAAATAAATATATCGCTGCAACTAATAAATATATTTTAGGCACTTGTTCAAATTTTAACCATTAGATCAACACGAAATTTTGCACATAGTTGCATGTTGGTGATCTCCACCTGATCACGAAGTTTCAATCTGATTGGATTCGTACTTCTTGAGAAATTGCGGAAATAACGTTAAAATTCCAAATAACAACGAAATTTGGCACATTTTATTTACTTCCAAACTAGCAATTTCATATTTAATAACTGTTGCAGAAACGTTTTCAGCCAAATGCTTATATAATATTTGTCTTCTCGGAAATGTTTCTAATACGTTTTAACAATAACTATAAATACAAAATTGGCACATTTTATGTAACAATTTTGCGACCCTCGAGATTTTATAAAGCCTCTCGTGAAACTCACAAGAAAAATATAAAGCAGCATTAAAACTGTTTTATAGGAACTTCATAAGATTTTTCACATGACTGTTCTGAGATAAAAGAGTAATCTGGAATGTTATTTAAAAAATCGAAATACTTTTTAATTATTTCTTTCAGTTACAAGAAACAATTCGGAATATGACAGTCATTGGCAAAATATTGAACGTCACCTATCCTTACTCTTTAGCAGAAACCATTTTAGTTATACATTAGAGTCATAGTTCCCGAAATGGGGAACGAAAATATTGATGCGAATTAAATTTCATTGTGAAATAAAGCATAATATAAGTATATTATAAACGCGCTTCCTATTTTCGAACGTTTTCCATAAATAAATGAACAAAACATTAAAATGCTTCGTGGGTCATACAATTTTTTTTTCATCGAAATATGAACCAATGTTTGCGAAACATCATTATCAAGGCAATTTTTTTCTTAGGTGATTTAAATATCAACACAGATGCAAATTTCAGTACTTTCAGAATTCGTCATTTTTTATTATCATAAATACTGCCATCTTTAATGGCGTCATCTTATAAAATAGTTTTGTATCTTTATAAAGCTTTCTGTAATAATTTAACAACTATACAACTGCTAGGAAACATATTTAACACTATCGCCTTGGTGACTAATGGAAACATACACAGGGTCCCCAAATCGCAGCTATAACCTCTGTGACATATTTCTCAATTTCGCTTTGGCGAAAAACGCAGCTGATTTGATATAAATATATTGGAACTTAGAAAAAGTGTGGATAGAATCAGATGCGCGCTCTGATTTTCATATATTTCCCAAACTCCAGTGAATGGATATGTCTTACAAAATCAAGATTGAGTTCCAACTCCATTAATAGATTTTCACGAAAACTTCAAACATGTTGATTCTTTCGTCGTAACCTCACTCAAAATTCGATACAGATAATATTTTATTATCGTCACGGCATTAATATAAATTAATGATGACGAACCCAACTGTTGTAGGAAAAGTGTGGTTAGATTGATTAGAAGTAGCACCCCTCATATTTTTTTCTCAACACTAGTGAGTGGACATGCTCGACGAAATCAAATACCTATAACTTTCAATTTCAGATATAGATTTTCATGAAATCTTTTAAGATGTTCATTATTTTGACATAACCTTACTCAAAATGCGATTCAGATAATATTTCATTATCGTCATGGAAAATAAAATAATAATAACAAACGCAGCTGTTACAGGAAAAGTGGGGTTAGAATTTTTTTTTCTCCATTAAGTAAGTGGACATGTCCAACGAGATCGGGAATAATTTTCTTTTTCATTTATAGATTTTAAAGATATCGAATATTAAATCAAAATGCATTTCATATTTGATTATCGTCATGGAATATAATACTATAAAATGTGCGATCACGAAAAAATAAATTTTCTTATGAAATCATACTGTTGGTGGAAGTTATTTTATAAAACTATAATGTAACTTCATACAAAGTAAATTTGAAAAATTTTTTTAATGAATTTATACTGAGGGCAGGAATATCGTAGGAAAATGTTATAAACCCACTAAATAACAATTCATTTGTATAAATATTTATGTTTTATAAGTTAGTTATAGATCCCTTAAGAAATAGTATAGAAACAGTTTTATAAGATATTTTATAATTCGGCCATATAAACGTTTTCGTGATAGATTTATAAAATACTTCAGATGTCCACAACAGATTGAAATTTATTTAGCATCAATATAATGAATTGACATTCTAGAGAGTTCAATATAATACTCATAAAATGAAAAAATCGAGAATCATCAGAATTATACGACAACTTTGCTGGTTGGGTTATATCTCCGACAGTAAATATCGCATCGAATTGAAATTTGGAACATTTTTGTTGAATACTGACTCTTAGGTATGTGCCGAATTCAAATTCAAAAACTTTCGAAAAAAAATTGTTTTAAATTTTTCTTCAAGTTGCGTGTTGGTATTCCAGACCTGTCCACCAAGTTTTAATTTGATCGAGGCAATACTTCATATGATATCGAGGAATTAGCCTCAAAATTTCAAATGGGTCTAACTCCGAAACTATTCAACCGATTCCACCTATTAACGAAATAAACCGAGATATTTGGACTCCAAACCTAATCTGACAAGTTCCTTCGAAAGTTAGAGCACATACGGACGGCAAGACCATTATCGGCAAAGTCACTTTGTGTCCCAAACAGTGCCTCAAAACTGCCGCATACTGACGGAAGAATTCGTCTTCTCATTATATATATATTCTTTTGAGAACGAGCATTACAATTCTAAGATATATCACAGTGTTAGCAGAGGAAATGTAAACGGGGTACCATACATATTTGCGTATGATACAAGAGCACAGATAAAAACCTCAGGAAAAATTCTGTCTCCCCGCATAAGTGTAGTAATTTGTTTATAGAAGATGGATGGCATCTTTTTCATTTGAAAATAATTTTTTCGTCATCTTGAATTCATTTCGACAAAATATCTTGACATAATATCTGAAACAAAAAGAGGGACAGAAAACCAGAAGGAAGCAGTAAATAATATCACCTACATTTGCTCTTGACCGAGAGGGTCTTTCGACCAGGTTCAGTCCTCCAAGCGATGATTTTCAGATCCTCAGATAAACGAAGAAAGATTTTGTGAAAGGGATCCCGGAAGTTTCGATAGTGCCGAACGATATAAAATGAATAATCGAAATGACAGCAGCCAAAATAACTTGTAGCTTAATTTTCTGTCCTACAGGATTTTCGGTGAACGCGTTGTTGATCATATGATAACGTCACTTTGTATACAAAAATCAGCTGATCAATCCCATGTTAGCAGCGAAATTAATTACTGACATCAATTTCCGCAACGCTTTTCACATAAAGGTTTCTTGGCTAGCAGAATCCAAGAATTGAGCCTCATCCCTACGGCTCATTAGAACAGTTTGGTCCAAGTTAGCAACCAAAAATTTCGAGAACTTTCTAGCACTGGAGAAGGGGAATTTAAGAACGAGAGGAATTATATGAAATTCGTGAATCAGCGTGAACACAATAATTCGACTCTATGATTTCTATGGACAGTCTGGTCCATCGACTTGAAAACGTAGTCTGTGGGTTTAGCTCTGGTGACAGAATAGCTTAATAACACTTTTTTGTTCTGTGATTCAGACGAACGTGGGCAGAACTTAATTCAAGGCTTTGATTAGCTCAGGGCCGGATCCACAATAATAGGGAAATTTCTCGAATTTTATCAGATTTTATAACATCCAACGTCGAAAATCTCGAAAACAGAGTATTCAGAAGAAAGTTTAAACAAAAATAAAATATTCCAAACTATAACTAGTAAACTCGTAAAGTGTTTTGAGTAGGATAAAAGTGACTGAAGAATCTATGTAAGGTATAATAATAGAATATGTCACAGCAAAATTTATTCCATTTAAAATATCCATGTGAATGCTATAAGGAGCAAACTGTTTTTTATTTCAACACCCTAAATCTCTTTACCTGATCTGAATTAAAAAAGATGTCAAATAAAATAGTATATTATTTGATGGGGAAAATCTATGGTAAAAATTAATTGACCACTCAAAGGCCACTCTCTATAGTAGAAAATGGATACCAACGTCAATTATAAATCGTAAGATAGACATTGAACAAGTGTTTATATAGTATTAGGTTTATATTATGTGCTTCATGTTGCACATTTTTCAAGTTTTTGATCTCATTTATATTATGCCAGTTGATATATTATTTCAAATTTTACATTCAAGATGTAGTACGGTCAAGGAATACGAAAAATATCATTATCGACTGATACTATGTTATAGATATTCATGTATCAAGAGAGTAATGAGGATGTTAATTACCGAGGGCAACTTATTTCAACTTATTGTAAGTTGCCTCAGGTTGTTTACATTAAATAACTCAAGTGATAAATAAATGGTTTTATTTCATACTAATGAAACATAAAAACCAAATTTTGTTGCTTTTCGAAATAAAACCAACGTTGTGAATAAAGTATATAGGCATGATTACCATAAATATATAATCTGACAAGTTTGTAAATATTCGTCAAATTGATTTATTCGTGAAAATTAATGAAAGCTTGGAGAAAACAGAGATTTAAGCCAATTTGTTGCAATGAGCTGAGAAAGATCGTGTATTACTACCGATAAAGTCGGAACCAAAGTATAATAATAATAAAAAGAATATGACACATTGCAGCAGTGGCTGAAATTTAACCGTATTAAAACCAAAAATATGAGTGAAAGTATGATGTTGGTTTACTTTCAAGACATGGTATGTATTTATCACTCTACATTCTAGTCAAGTGAATTGATTTTTTTTCTCACAGCTAGAAGTGGTCAATATCAAAATTAATGATGAGAATTTATAATGATTCAAATGGAAGTGAGTTTCACGAACTGGAAAATTCGGCAATTGTCGGTTTGTTTTTATAAATACATTTGAGGGAGTTAAAGATTTATAACTGCCTAGTATAACTCCCAAGGGGGTAATAACCATGTTTATAGTTACGGTGACTTAAGCTTTATTTGTCTTTAATGTATCAATATGGAATAAAATGTTGAATGAAATGTTCAATATCATACGCAAAAATATTTCTAAAACAGTCTGGCTCCTTCTTCAACAATGTTACATTCTCATTCGTGGGTATAATAAACATCTCAAACACTCATTCTTCAGTTCTTACCGATGACTATGCGAGGTCAGATTTGATGAAATGAATTCAATTTTTCATCCTATGTTACAACGGTCTCATTCTCATAAAAAATAACTGCTGCGGTCAACAGAGCGGTATGAATCAAGAATATTCAAAGAACTCTCAAATTTACATTTGAATTTATAGTGGTCAACGCAGGCCTGTATCATGTGTAACGAGATTGAAGAGTCAGATAAGACAAGAATTCCCGTGTAATATCACCTAATATATGTTAGTCGGTTCCTTACGGAATCAACAGCAATAAAAATGGAAAAAATGAAAAATTTTAGTGTTATATAGCATCGAGTTCAGCTCCGACATAAAAAACCATTGCAATGAAAATACCATTGACTTTCTAGTCTATGTCGATGGTCTGCACGTATATTCATAACTGTAAAGTGTATTTTCATTCAAACCAAGGGAAGTTATCTTAAAATGTTCACATGAATTTTTTGAATCATAGCAATCATTAAATAACTCGTGAAAAATAATTCCGTTTCTAGGAAAGGCACATGAATTAAACATGCTACTGTAATTTTGGGAGAAACATTTGCAAATACCATGAAATAGGAAAAGGCGATCCCCTCACTAATATTTTTGGTCAACCATAGGATCCGAAAGATTTTTTAGTAGAATATAATTCACATTTCGTGGTTTGAGAGGCATGTGGCAGTGCTAGGTAAGTTAGGTCATCGATGTGTCAAATTTCTCTGTGGCTATGCGTTGTTGGCATAGTGCTATGTGTTCGATTTCTTTCTATTTTTTAGGTTCCATGCAGATAAGATGCATATAATAAAGGAATTTGTTTTTTCCACTGTAGGTGGCGCTACTTGTAAAATACGACAGATCGTCAAAGGTCAAAGCAACTATCAACCCTGTGTCAGAACTGAATTGACATACTATGATGAAAATAAAATATTATTGATCATGTATCAGATAAGATATAAGTTAAGAAATATCTGGATGAATGAATTTGTACCATATTACGTTTTGTATTATATAATTTTCAGTGGAATATATTCCAAGAAATCAATATACATTGTAATTTTTGGCAAATACACTATCATTCGATGTTTTCCTGTTATAAAGTACAAAAGGCGTGAAATTATGAAGTGAAAAATGTGAAATTATTTTACAGAATCAACTAATACGTCGATATCACTTGATGGCTTTTCTCAATAAACAGTGCGCGTCAAAATTATGGAACAAATTCATTCTCTCAGAAGAAAAATATTTGGCAACAAAATCTTGAAACAGGTCGATTTTGTTTCACTTTTACCAAACTTATATGCATTTTTGAAGGTTTTTTGTTGCACCCTGTGCCATCCCCATCAACCCTCTAAATTTTTTGAATAGGAAAAGTGGGTCATGTGGTACTTTTTGGGCAAGGTCTTTGTATCTTCTTCACAGGCGTGCAGAAATTTTCAAGGAAAAAATTTTTTTTGAAGAATTAGTTAGTTCAAAGAGGTTTTCAGTATGTGCACTTTGTCATGGCTCATTTACTTTGAGACGATGGTACCTGATGAAATTTGTCACCGAATGAAAGTCGGCCATTACAGTTTTGTTCATGCACAACTTTCAACCCCTACGAACACTTTAATGGGAAAAAAAATTTTTCACGTTAGGGGGTTGAAAGTTGTGCATGAACAAAACTGTAATGGTCGACTTTAATTCAGTGAGAAATTTCATGAGATCTTAAGTAACTAATAGTATCACCAAGCTCAAATTTCAAGATGAATTGCAATGGGTCATTGTTATGTAGTGTACATAACATTCAGATATTACTCTGAAACCGATGTTTCCTAGAAAAATGTAACTTTGAGAGAATGTCGTTTTCAGAAAAAATCGATCGACACAGCCTATACATTGAGATTATATCGAAGCTTCCATTTCAAGCACCGCAATACGAGTTAATTATACAGCCGCCTTGAATAAATTTAAATACGAGTAGTGCGATTGTAATGTACATGCTTCGGGACAGTGGCACATATTTTTAATTGGATTTTTGCAATTTTTTCTGACAACGAATTGCGTCTCAAGCAGTAACCAGCGTGAAGCGTTGAATTGATCAAATTTATTCTTTTTAAAACTTATGCATGTTGTGAAAATATGTGTTTCCAAAAAACATTCGAAAGAAACTTTCTAGAAGGTCAAAGTCTTCGATTTGGAAATGATGGAAATTATGAATGTATTGACGTAATCTGTCATGCTTATTTCCCCCCAATATTAATGAAAGATGGGACATCGGACAAGGACAAGTGACGAACATACAGTGTGTCAATTTGAGAAATTACCACCCTAAAAATCTCGCCCCCTAGCGAAATCAGAAAACATGCGAAAAGAAGTGAACTTTGGTTTGAATTGAAAGATCTCAATAAGGTTGATTCAAATAAATTTGTATCAACCCGGTGAGCGTATGATATCAGCCACCCCTGAAATCTTAAATGTGAAGGGAATTGAGTGATACCTGGTGTTGAAGATATTTTGAGGTTGTTTTCAATAATGCTGTACACTTGGCTCTTTTTGTTGGTACTTCTGTAATTTATTGTTCTGAAGCAGTGAAAAAAATAATTGAAGAATGCAACAACAAATTCAGTTTGGTGAAAAAACTGTTAATAATTGGAGTTCTGTATTTTCCACACTTAGGATTCGACTTTCATTCGACAATGGACCTATTATTTAATTAAAAAAAAATTTATAAATTTCATGTTTCATGCAACTATGACTATCGTAACTAGTCTACTCTGTGTTTTTATTTTTTGGAATTACTGACAAATGAGGTCAAGCGGATGGCATTTTTCAATATCCAA
Source organism: Myrrha octodecimguttata (assembly GCA_958510865.1). Taxonomy (NCBI): domain Eukaryota; kingdom Metazoa; phylum Arthropoda; class Insecta; order Coleoptera; family Coccinellidae; genus Myrrha; species Myrrha octodecimguttata. The sequence continues at coordinate 36,666,853 of OY294056.1, forward strand.
TCGAATTACCTTTGGAATAAGGTGTCATTCAACCCCTTTCCTAATTTTAATTACAGGTGGGCCCAAGTTTTGACGTCAAAAATATTTTTCAGGTTCATCACACTTAGGGGTATCCAATAATACCTCATATATTTTAAGTGATTTTTTTTAGTTTTCGAGTTAATATTTTTTTGTGTTTTCTCAATTTAATATGCCAGCGAGTTTTCAGAAATTGTCTTTTTATGTCGTTGGTATTTTGCAGATTTTTTTTCGTAACATGATCTCCCTGAATGTTGTTTCAATAACAAAGTAACTCAGCTTCCTGAAATTACTCAAAGTTACTAAAAATGGCTTGAAAGTTAGAACTTTACCAAAATCATAGGAAAATAATATTACAAGCCTTTTTTTGCTATAATCGGCCTTCGAAAGCGGATAGGCTGAAAATCTTTGGAACACGATACAAACTATTTTTCTACGTTTTATCATTCTTTCGGTGAATTAAACTCAAAAATATGATTTTAAAATGATATTTGTTGAAATTCCTGTGAAGTTACTTTATTTCGAGCAATGTTTTCAATCATTTTGTTCTCCCCACTGATTGAAAATGTGAGCATATTTCAAAATTGGTAGTTTTGAAACTACTTGCTTTTGGATGAGAAATAAAAGGCACACATCACTGAAAATTATTATTTACTACAATAAATTTTTAAGATCCCTTCCTTCAATTTGACTACATAATCGTCAACGTTCTCTGTTTTATTTTTCTATCAGCTTCTGAAAGTTTTTGTATCAATTCTGTTTTGTTGTTGCTTTCCGTCGCTTACACTAGCTCTTTGTAAAATCCCAAAATGAAAAAATCGATGGAGTTTAGGTCTGGCGAACGCGCAGGCCATTCGATAGGCCCTGCACAGCCAATCCATCTTAATGTTAAAATAACGCGAGCTTATTTCACAGAAATTTCAATTGGAATTAATTTACCATAAGCATGATAAAAACCTGGAAAAGCATTGCCGTGAAGGCAGCAGCTTTTGCGCGCAAGTTCAATGGAGATGACCGCTTCAGCAACGAATTTGAACACGCGCGCATAAGCTGCTGCCTTCACGGCAGTACTTTTCTAGGTTTTTTGTCGATAAAGTATTGGATTTCAATTCGATATAATCCGTATTTTCGGTAACATTGAGAAAATAAAATTTTGAATGGGTATATCTACGGAATAATTAAGTGGATTTTACACATTCACGACTTCGACCTTCGTAATTAAGCTCCAAACCTACTATACAAATATCGAGTTTCTAAGTCGTTTCTTCCGGAAGTAATTGTGTTTACGGCCGACCTTAAACACAATAACTACCGAATGAATCAACTTAGAAACTCGATATTTGTTTGGACCTTAATTACAAAGACCGAATTGGTGAATGTGTAAAATCCACCCAATGATTCCTCATAGATATACCCAATCGAAATGTTATTTTCCCAATATTTCCATAAATACAGATTAGGCGAATTGTTGGAATATTAACTAAAGTTTGCTGTTTCTTAGTAAAATATTTATTATTTCAAAAAGAATTAATCGTGTCGTACGACAATATCTTTTAGGGAGGGGGCGCGCGGCCCCGCGGCCTTATTGAGCAACCGCCGCACTGCATCTTGTTGAACTAACATATCACGCAAACTATCTATTATTTTCATTTACGTTCACAAACCAGCTCAATTCCATATGTTTATGGATATATTATCAAGTAAGATAACATGAAAATCAGAACTTTCATTTCGGAGAAAATAATACTCATAGAATTTCATTATATCCTCTGACTCATCAGCACCTGCAGCTCTAACACTATTGTAGGCATATATATCGTGAATTTGGTAGTCAATTTAAATTTCCTAGTGAAGACTCATACGGAATTCCAATTGGAAAACAGAGACAACTCGAAGAAAGATACTACATATTTCATTCTGTCGGTATCTCCGAACTTGCATTCAATTTAAATACGAATATAAATTTTCGTAGAGCAATGCACTGGTTCGCCATAATTAAGAAGCGGCCTTTAAAACCGGTACAAACTCAAAATTCAGTAGGCGTAATTAAATTAACAAAAAAAACCGCAATGAGTCACAACGGAAGCAAATAAAGTAAGTATTGTGAAAACTTTGCGATTATAATTCGAGCTGTCAGTGAATCTGCAAAAAATGCAGTTGTAGAAAATCATGAAGCAGAATACATATTCACATTGATGTTGAAATTAATAAGCGGATGGGATTTTTCGTTGGCTTTAAAGCAAGAAATTTTTCATAGATTTTTATCTCTTCCTGATATTATTCAGACCTGCTGCAATTCACATGTGATACGAATTGTAGAATGGAAAACTCAACACTCGTTTACACGCTGAAGTTTATTCCACAAAATGGCTTGCTGAAGCCAATTTGCACAAACGATTCAGTTTGTGCGCTTATGTTCTAGGGGAACAGCATGTTATCGTTTTGTCCAAATATCTGTAATTTTAATTTTAAGCCAAAATGGTCTCAAACGACTAAGTCCAGACTCACTGATAACGAATCCAGTGCCAAAATCGATTCTGTCCGGCCGACCGTTCGGCCAGCCGGCGGTCACCACGATGATAGGCGAACAGAGGATTCTATCGAATCGAAAATTTCAGATTGGGTTGCATGTCAAAATAGGAAGGCTAAGTTCGTTTGGTGGCAAAATCGGTCGAACGGTTTTGGAGTTATAGCCATTTTAAGTTTTGAGATTAATTTTCTAATATTTCAGGAACCACTGATACGATAAGATTGAAACTTGGCAGTTAGTTGGAGCATAACAGCGCACAACTTTCCACCGAATTTCTTCGAGATCACACTGTCAGTAAATTTCGAATAAATTGTTTTTCGAAAAAATTTTTTTTCCAGAAACTATTTACTAAATCCGAAAAAAACTTCTGCTTATACCTTGAAAATCATATTTTACAGCAGTGTACCAAAAAACTTCTGATTTAATCGGAATGAAACTTTGCAACTAGTTTGGAAATGCTAATGGGCCACTCTGTGCAAAATTTCGTGATTATCGTATCATTAGAACAATTTGGAAAAAATTTCAAAAACTTCTGATCATCTCATCTTCATGATATTCTGTATGAACCTTCGAACTGTCAGTTTTTGATAAAATACTGGATTTCTATTCGATCTAATATATTTTTTTGGAAATATTGGAAAAATGAAATTTTTAATGGGTATACCTGCGGAATCATTAGGTGAATTTAACCCATTCATGAATTCGTCCTTCGTAATTAAGGTTCCAACTTACTCTACAAATATCGAGTCTCTAGGTTGTTCCTTTCCGAATATTAGGTGTAAACACAATAACTTCCGGGAGAAATGACTTAGAAACTCGATATTTGAAGAGTAGGTTTGGGGCTTAATTACGAAGGTCGAATTCGTGGATGGAATTTTTTTTATTTTTCCAATCTTTTCAGAAATATAGATTAGATCGAATTGAAATTCAGTAGTTTATCGGAAAAAAACTAGAAAAGCACTGCCGTGAAGGCAGCTTTTGAACGCATGTTGAGTCATGTGCATGAGTCAATATTTTACAATAATGTGCCATATTTCACTTCAGTATGATTTTTATTTTCAAGATATTTGAAAAAAAAGTTTTTCCAATTTCGTGATATTTCCTTGATATCGCTGATATTTGTGATGATGAGCCTCTAGAATGACCTGGATAGTATTATAGATTTATGAACAAAAAAAAATTTTCAAAAAAACTTTGGTGGGAATCGAACTCTCTCTACATTCAAACATTAGGGTCAAATTCGATCAACTACCGTTTTTTTGGTAACAAACATTAATATGATCAGAAATAAATCAATTTATACTCGAGAGGTAACGTCACCCTACTGTCCGAAAGTGGAGCAAGTTCGATTACCACCAAAGTTTTTTCGAAAAAACATATTTTTATCGATGAATTCATATTTCTGTCCAGGCCATTCTGGTTGCCCATTGGACCAATTTCGGCCTCCTCAAAGCCACCAGTGTTTTAAATAAAAATTATGCAAATACTCCGAGTGGACTCGTCGGAGGGCTACAAAATGAAAATCAATGGATATTTTCTATTCTGTTTTCACACTAGTATTCAGAATAAAGGTTAGTTCGACCTCGAAATATTTCAACGATTTTGGGTGAAATTTGTTTTTCACTGTAGACATATAAGATTAAAGTTGAGTTTGAGTTTCGGAGGAATTATTTCACCGAAAATCTAGGCAAATTGAGTACATTGAAATAATTCTAATTTGGCAATCCAAAATAAAAAATTTCAACTTTGCGCAGTTTTTCCGCCATTTTGAAATTTTGGCAGAAATCTACACCACAATTGAATTGACCACTTAAAAATATCAAGATATAACCAAAAAGTTTTATTTCAGAAGTCACGCATAGCTCCCCACAGTGATCAGAATATTGCTCCAAGATGACATTAAACACCCTTATGCTTATGCTCCGAAAACGGGGTCCATGTCATAAGGCAATAATTACTTTCCCAATCATCTACACAACTATATATGTTCGTCCAATTTATGGTGAAACACCCTGTATATGCATTCGAAATTTTATATTTTCAAAATTCATATTTGATTGAAGTGAAATCTAGCTCTTTGAATATTATGCCCTCAATGATGGAAAAAATATCACTCACTGCTGCAAAAATCTTCCATCAGTACAAACGGCTGAAATAAGCATAAATATTTCAACCTCAATGATCATATCACAAACATCAATAAAAATCGTTCATATAAAACATGGGTATCGTACTTCAACACGTTTGAATCGATATCTATAATTGTCCCCAATTTACTGTTTTTCCCACGAAGGATTTTCTAAAACGTTTCTAACAATCATGCACCGATTCCCACCACCTGCCGTACAAAGTAGGCAGTGCGCTTCGAACAATACAAATTAAATCTAAAAAACTCTTACCAATGACACCGACTTCCTTCAAGTGCCCATAAATTACAGAAACACAATTATTACATTAAAAGTCAAGTAAGTTCTCTAGTTTTTCCACGGGTTTGGTCGCATTTCCTTAAGTACAACTTACTGTTCTTCTTCTGCGTAATAGTTTAATGTCTCTCATTACCGCTATCTAAATATAATAATTGTTTTTCAGACGAAACAGGGGTAATTGGAATCACTACGAAATCCCATTTCCATAGTGATTTATGTCTTTAATTAAGGATTTTCACTTGGATTTATTACTTACCAATTATCTCGAGAAAGAGATTCGTGTAACAGCGCGGTTGAAAGGTTATTTATATTCAGGTTGAAGAGATTTGACGCCGGGTTTATTAGGAAGAAAGGCCAGATCTTCTTTCGAGGTATTCATTCACATGGAAGTTTGTAGTTCAATGGGTTCAAACTCTGTGGTATTTCTCTCTGTCATGTTTATAAATATTTATATTTCTTCTTATTGTTCAACATTTATTTCGATAATGATACTCACTTGAGTATTGTTTCCTAGAACTATGATGACATTAATCTTTCAATTTGAATCAGATGTGATTATTCTGAATCGAAACAGCTAATTTCACTTCAAGAAATACCAAAAATCAACGAAACCTGGTCGAAAAATTTTATTCTAGAAAAAGATTTTATATGAATTTTTCAGGTGCATTCCTTTTAAATTACCCACCCTTTATTATCGTTTTTATTGTCAGTAGAAATAAAGAAATTCGAATAAAAGGTGTTTGATATAAAAGTCAATGCCTGCAGATTTCGGGAGACACAAAAAACAGTTTTTCATGCAGGATACTCTGTGAGATATTGAATTCTTGAAATGATATTTTTATCTGATTTCGAAAATATAAAATCTGACTTAACCTCTATCTCGTATCGTTTAAGAGTTGGTAAGCGTTAGAAAACAGAAAATTGTCATTTCCAGAGCTTGACTGAAAAATGTTAATTTTTATAGTGGGGTTTTTGTAGAAACAACCAAACGAAGTTCTTTTGATGTACGAAAAAAAAATCCAGATAATTTTAATAAAGCACTGACGTGAAGTCAGCAGCCTTTGCCAAAACGGTCATCTTTACACGTATCGATCCCACCGAATGCCCCTTTACTTCCTGATGGAAAGATTTCGAGATCTTCTAACCATATTTTCCTCGCGAAATTCTGCATGAACCTCCAATTGACATACAGAATTTCGTGAGGGTAATATGATCAGAAGATCGCAGGATATCGAATATTTCGAAAAAAGAATTGAATTATTTTTTTCAAATTGTTCTAATTACACGATCATCACGCAATTTCGCACAAAATATTCAATCAGCATTTTCAAACTATTTACCAAGTTTCATCATGACTAAATCAGTCTTTTTTGAGTTTTTCCGAAGAAAACAACCATACCGAGGAAAAAATCACGAAATTCAACAGATTTTTCCGTAAAAAATCCAAAAAATATAACCCTATCAAACTGAAATTTTCTACACTGTATAGATTCTTTTCTTTTATTGTGTGGACTGTTTCGCCAATTTGTGAAGAGTTGGAAGAATATTTTTAATGGTATTATCAACTTTGCAAAATTTAAAAAAAAACCTTATTTTCACATTTTTCTAGTTAATATCAAGATGAAAACAGAACGCTAATAACATAGAGGCATTTACTAAATATCATGTGCGGACTGTCGGCCATTTTATATTGAGATGACAACGCGGAATATGAAAAAGAGATTCTCAGAAAACCAAAAAAATTGGCCTAATTCAGCTCAAGGGAATCATTTAATGCAGCTCAACCACAGAAATCACAGAACCACTTTTGAAAATCTCAAAATTTTACATAAGAAAAATAATTTTCGTTGGATGATTTTGCTGGAACAATACGAGATACTTAACTTGATTTTTTCATTTGATTTTTATTATTGTTATTGTGTTTTCGATTCATTACATTTTGTTATGTTTTTAACACAGAAAACCAAATTTTGTAACCAGTCTAATGTCTCCCTTTTTTGTGGGTAATTCTAGTTGGCCTGATAATGGTTTATCACCGAAATCGATAGCAAATAAAATATAATTACATGATAGTGTGTACTTTATACTTCCTCTTATACATACGGTCAACACACTCATGGAAGAATATATTTCCAAAAAAAATATAAATGATTCATTCAAATGAAATGCACAGCTCTTAATCTTACCTAAAGTCCAAATTAAATCAACATAATCTGAATCATGAAAGAAAATATCATTCAATAACACCTGAAAAGGTATTGAACTTGTGTAATCATTCGGTATTATGTTAATTTCATTAATATTAAATTCCATATATTATAACGAAAAAAAACTGCCATGAGTCACTTCAAAAAAGTTTTCTCGTTTCATATTTCATTTCTCATGTCATTCTTCCATTTGAAAATATACGCTTTTGTTAGCTTCTTTTCTATTCAAAGTACGAAACTAGGTGGGGCGTATGTCCTTGTTGCCATTTTTCCTACTCTCGCCTCACCCCTGCCCTGAATGTTTCCAATCGCTAGCTTGCTCTGTTCGAAAGTTATCTTACACTGACAATAGAATTAACTAGAGCGGCCACCCAGATACTCGCAGTATGTCAAGCTTCCCCACTCTCTGGTGCCCTACTAGTTGACTCTTACTAGGCGGGCTCTTATAAGAATTGCATTATTCTGATATTTAATTTGTTTATCTTATTTACAATTTTTGCTTTGATTGATTTCACTGGAAAGAATGGACATGTTCGTCGATTTTGAACGCAATAGCAGAGAGAAGAATAGGAAATTTGCAAGTACCGAAGTAAAAAACTCTTCGCTTTATTGTTTCCCTAAAGATCCCGAATTCAAAGAAAAATGGATTCTAGCGATTAGGAGGGATAATTGTAAACAAACCGATCATAGCCGTGTTCAAAGCAGCCAGTTTGAAGGAAATGGTTATGATAATTAATTTCCTTTTCTTGAAGGAAAATGTTGTTTCATCGCATTTTCGCCTAATAAACAGCCATCAACATCTTCCAAATCCTCAATAAGAGTTTTGAAGCGTGGTCCCTTTCCAATAGTAGAAAAAAAGCTAAATCTGAGCGGAAAATAACCTCAGAACAACTCGAAAACACTAAACAGAAGCCAGTCAAAACGAAAATCGCTAATTAATAAGACAGACTTTCATTCTATCAGAAGATGGTGATTTACTGAAGAAAATACCAAAATATTCTTTCTACCTTATGAAAAAAGGATCTCAGAAGGAACATCCACTCTTCTTGTTGCAGAACATAGCCCAGCTGAGTAAGAAACATCAGCAAAATATCACAGCATTGTCCTGTACAATCATTTACCTGCTTTGATAAAATCTTCGAATGTGCCAAGTTTCTCTAAAAGTATTGAATGGCTCGAATGTAATTATAGTGTTGATGAAATTCTAAATAATAATTGTATTCAGTGTTTGTTCGATTAATTTATGACTTATCCTATACAGTTCATCTGTGTCTAATAGACGACTTCGGCCCAAGTTGCCAACCCACAATTTTCTTCACTGGGGAATGAGAATTTCAGGATAAATTCGACATGATAAGGTTCACGTTATTCAGAAATATCCGTAAAAGATGCCTCGACTCCTCAAACAAGATAATTCCTTCCAAATATAGGTTTTTGTTAGGCTGAAATTTAAGTTGGGATTCCTGATTTCATGTTAATAGTGTCAAGTTTATAGAGGAAATATTCCGCAAATCAACCTGGGTATTTCGGTTGCCGATTTTCCGTTCTGTGAATAAATAAAATATTCGATTGGTTCCTGAAAGAAAAAGGTTAATTACGAAATTTGATTGATGAAAAAGCAATCTTTCTGCCACCAGAACATAGACATATTAAGTATATGCACCAGAACGACAATCAATGTTTTATGGTAACATATCCATAGCATAGAACAATCTTTATTTACCTTTTGATCCATATACCATACCTAGTATTTTTTTCATTCTTCATTGTTGTCCTTTCTTTGTTCTATGGATCATAAAGTAAATGAAGATTTTTCTATGCATGATGTTAGCAAAACATGGTGTGCTCATCTGTGATCGTAGTCACCACTGATGACGTCACTTTTTCATTCAAATTCAAAGCACAGAATATATGTATGTTCTGAATATTTCATATTTACGGAATGGAAAATCGGCTAGCGAAATAACCAAGTTGATTAGCGGAACATATCCTATATAAATTTGACACTATTAACATGAAATCAGAAATCCCCATTTAAATTTCAGCCGATCATAGATGATTTTAACAAAAACCTATATTTGGAAGGAATTATCTTGTTTGAGGAGCCGAGGAATCTTTGACGGATATTTATAAATAACGCGAACCTTATCATGTCGAATTTGCCCTGAAATTCCCGTTCCCCAGTAATAAAAAAATTTGTGAAGAAAATTGTGGGTTGGCAACTTGGGCCGAAGTCGTCTATTGGATGATTAAATATCAACTATCCTAAAATGAGGAAATCATATCATGGTCGATGACGAAATTTTGGTACTTTTTTACATTTTCTTATTATATCACAGGATACCTATCGGATTTGTATAATCTGTGAAAGAATATTCAAAGCATCAGTTCAGAATAACAAAAGCAATTGCAACATTACATTTAAAGGACAATTATGAATATGTTCCTGTCATACTTTTGAGTTTTCCTTCAATATATTCAATTGATTTACTTCTTTGCATTTCGATATTGTAACAATTTCTGGTTTTGTCAAAACGTTCAGAATAATTAGACTATTTATTTACACTTAATTACACACTACTGTTCTATAACTAAACAACTTATTCTATCAAAGTCTATGCACAGTTTATTTCCACACTATTCATTTTCACTGATCACTTTCCGTTTTGAATAACTCCGCTGAATTAGTCCCTGGGCTGCTCCGCGCTTGCCCTTATATCGCTCGTGCAAATTCTAGCGATTGCGGGAACATTCTCGAATAGACAGGGCCATACTCGTCACAATATGTTTCACTAGATTTGTCCTAGCCATATTGTTTAATAAATTTACATTCATCGATCTACTTAATAATTCGAAAGAAATGAAGTACAAAGCGAATAGCACCTGTGAAAGCGGTAGAAACCATGCTATAGCTGGCCCGATGAAGACACGGTAGGGCACCAGAGTGTGGGGGAATAAGAGCCCATATTCGGTAGCGTGTTCGCAATACGGTGGCTGCTCTAGTATATTCTATTCTCTCTGTTATCGTGTCGTCGGCCGGACCACCGGTAGGACAGAATCCGGATTCGTCATCAGTGAGTCCATTCTAGTCGTTTACGGGAAAAATTCGAAAATAACAGACAATGGAACGCAACGATTGTACGCTGTTCCCTGGAACATGCGCACAAAAGTTATTCGTTTGATAAGGAGAAAATATGTGAATAATAAAAAAAACAACTCAATGATACCAGACATTATAAAACAGTACAAGGCATTCTGATTTGCATCGAATCGAATGTTATAATTTCCCGTTGCGTACGTGCATCCACTGCAACGACCCCGACAGCATGCAAGAAGTGCATGTTTGCCAATTACCGAAACCCGCAACCAACCACCAAAAATAATAATTAATTAATTCCGACCAGAATTATCATCGTCGTAGGAAGGAAGCGACCGAAATTCATACTTGCCATGCCGTCTTATCTGATGGCGATATCGTATGGGGGGGAATTCACTTAATTAAATATTTGGTGGAGTGAGGGGGCGGGGGTTCACTATGTGCATGACACCTGCAATTAGTGCTGCTTGGCTCACGATGAAAAAGCGCAATCGTTGGTTTATGGGTGAGGATGTTATGGCATCGAATTTGCCAATAGTCATCGTGAGAGTAAGCGTTTGGTTTGATATTTCGTTGAATATTGAATCCTACAGTGATTTCCATAAGAAAAAAATCTGGAAGAGCATTGACTTTATTGAATCATGAGCTCTCACGCTGGTGTTCGATTTCATTGCCGAAACGGTCAATACTTCAAAAATTTATCCCAAACCACACAACCTCACTTTATTATAAAACAATTTGGCGATATTCTCACTAGACAATCATCGTCAAATTCTGCATGAAAATTCAAGCTTGCAATCGTTATGCCCGAATGACTGGAATTTTCAACTTTTTCCTCAGAAATGATCTATAATAGACCAGTGCTGAAGCCTTTGAAATAATAAAAAGTGAAAGAATATAGTAGACTGAAACTCACTGGAAAAAGAATACAATATAACAAAAACTTAGAAAAGCACTGACGTGATGTCAGACGCTTTAACGCGCTTGTTCCGTTGCCAAAGCGGTCATCTATACAAGTATTGACCCTGCCAAACGCAGATTTTTTCATATGGTCCTCACGAAATTCTGCATGAAACTCAAGCTATAATTTTCGATCAAGTACTAGATTGTAATTCGATCCAGAATTTTTTATGGGTATAAACACCTAAAGAACAATTGGCGAATTGAACCCATTCAAGCATTCGACATTCTCGATTGAACTGAAAACCCATACTCTACAAATATATTCCCTATGTCGATTCTTCCTGAAGTTAATGTGTTTACGGCCGGCCTAACCACTGATAGTGAACAAAATAACTTCCGGAAGAATCTACTCAGTAGCTTGATAATTGTAGACTAAGTTTGGAGTGTAATTACGAATGCCGAGTTGGCGAATTAGTAAAAACTATCGAATGATTCCGCATATATACCCTTTCAAAATTTCAGTTTCCCGATATTTCCAAAAACATAGATCCAATCGCCCTTCAATCAACTATGCCACCTTGAAGTTTCAGCCAAATAGGGTCTACAGAACAATGAGCAAAAATAATTAAAGAGTCCTCCTGCATTTTGTTGAATGGAAAGAATTATTTTGCTCATTTTTCTGTAGATCCTATTTGGCTGAAACTTCGAGGTGGCATTTTTCATTGAAGGACGATTCGATCTATGTTTTTGGAAATATCGGGAAACTGAAATTTTGAAAGGGTATATCTGCGAAATCATTCGATACTTTTTAGTTTTCACTAATTCGCCAATTCGACCTTCGTAATTAAACTCCAAACTTACTCTACAATTATCGACATAGGGAATATATTTGTTGAGTAGGTTTTCAGTTTAATTGAGAATGTCGAATGCTTAAATGAGTTGAATCGCCAATTATTTTTTAGATAGTTATACCCATACAAATTTTTGGTTCGAATTGCAATCTAGTACTCGATTGAAAATTATAGCTTGAGGTTCATGCCGAATTTCGTGAGGACCATATGAAATGTTTAAAGGTTAAAAGATCTACAACTTTTGTCCTCACCCTTTTTTTCACATAACCTGAAATTTACGTGAAAAATTCAAATAACCAAGTGTTTGGTTTTCATTTTTGTTCTACGAAATTGGCAATCGACCTTGAAATTTTCTCGTGAAAATTTTGTGATCCATTGTACCCGGTAGGTACCCGATTGTACCAAAAAATTTTTCGTTTGTACCCCTAACGTTTTCTCTGTACAGCCATTATAACTTTTGAAACCACCGGCACCCAAAAAAAAAATTCGAAATTTCCTCATGAAAACTTGGTGAAGGATTGTACCAGGTAGGTACATGATTGTACCACTTTTATTTTTGCTGAAATCCCCATGGTTTTTTTTACCCATCAATTCAAAATTTTTTTGCTCTTCAACTCGTGATTGACCGATAATTGATGGAATTTTTGAATGAAAATTCTGTGGTCGATTGTACTCGGTAGGTACTCGATTGTACCACAAAAATTTTCGTTTGTACCCCTAGCGTTTTTTCTATACAGCCATTATAACTTTTGAACCCACCGGCACCACAAAAAAAAAATCGAAATTTCTTCATGAAAACTTGGTGATGGATTGTACCAGGTAGATACCCGATTGTACAACATTTATTTTTGCTGAAATCCCCATGGTTTTTTTACACATCAATTCGAAATTTTTTTTTCTCTTCAACTCGTGAATGGCCGATAATTGATGGAATTTTTGTATGAAAATTCTGTAGTCGATTGTACCCGATTTTTACCACAAAAATTTTCGTTTGTACCGCTAGCGTTTTCTCTATACAGCCATTATAACTTTTGAACCCACCGGCACCCCAAAAAGAAAATCGAATTTTCTTCATGAAAACTTGGTGAAGGATTGTACCAGGTAGGTACCCGATTGTACCACATTCATTTTTGCTGAAATCCCCATGGTTTTTTTACACATCAATTCGAAATTTTTTTTTCTCTTCAACTCGTGATTGGCCGATAATTGATGGAATTTTTGTATGAAAATTCTGTGGTCGATTGAACCCGGTAGGTACCCGATTGTACCACAAAAATTTTCGTTTGTACCCCTAGCGTTTTCTCTATACAGCCATTATAACTTTTGAACCCACCGGCACCCCAAAAAAAAATCGAAATTTCTTCATGAAAACTTGGGGAAGGATTGTACCCAGTAGGTACCCGATTGTACCACATTTATTTTTGCTGAAATCCCCATGTTTTTTTACACATCAATTCGAAATTTTTTTTTCTCTTCAACTCGTGATTGGCCGATAATTCATGGAATTTTTGTATGAAAATTCTGTGGTCGATTGTACCCGGTAGGTACCCGATTGTACCACAAAAATTTTCGTTTGTACCCTTAGCGTTTTCTCTATACAGCCATTAAAACTTTTGAACCCACCGACACCCAAAAAAAAATTCGAAATTTCTTCATGAAAACTTCGTGAAGGATTGTACCAGGTAGGTACCCGATTTTTCCACTTTTATTCTTGCTGAAATCCCCAGGGTTTTTTTTACACATCAATTTGACATTTTTTTTCTCTTCAACTCGTGATTGGCCGAAAATCGATGGAATTTTTGTGAGAAAATTCTGTGGTCGATTGTACCCTGTAGGTACCCGATTGTATGACAAAAATTTTCGTTTGTACCCCTAACGTTTTCTTTATACAGCCATTGAGGCTTTTGAATCCACCGACATCCAGAAAAAAATGTTATATTTTTTCATGAAAACTTGGTGAAGGATTGTACCAAATGGTAACTGTTTGTACCACTTTCATTTTTGCTGAAATCCCCATGGTTTTTCCTACATATCATGTCCAAAAATTTTTTCTCTTCAACTCGTGATTGGATATTCGATGGAACTTTTGTGTGAATATTCTGTAGTCGATTGTACCCGGTATGTACACGATTGTACCACAAAAACTTTCGTTTGTACCCCTAAAGTTTTCTCTATAAAGCCGTTATAACTTTTGAACCCACCGGCACCCATAAAAAAATCGGAATTTCTTCATGAAAACTTGGTGAAGGATTGTACCACGTAGGTACCCGATTGTACCACTTTTATTTTTGCTGAAATCCCCATGGTTTTTTTACACGTCAATTCGAGAGTTTTTTTTCTCTTCAACTCTCGATTGGCCGATAATCGATGGAATTTTTGTGTGAAAATTCTGTGGTCGATTGTACCCGGTAGGTACCCGATTGTACCTCAAAAATTTTTGTTTGTACCCCTAACGTTTTCTTTATACAGCCATTATAACTTTTCAACCCACCAGCACCCAAAAAAACAAATTTCGAATTGATATGTACAAAAAACCATGGGGATTTCAGCAAGAATAAATGTGGTACAATCGGGTACCTACCTAGTACAATCCTTCACCAAGTTTTCATGAAGAAATTTCGATTTTTTTTGGGGTGCCGTTGGGTTCAAAAGTTATAATGGCTGTATAGAAAAAGCGCTAGGGGTACAAACGAAAATTTTTGTGATACAATCGAGTACCTACCGGGTAAAATCGACCACAGAATTTTCATACAAAAATTTCATCAATTATCGCCCAATCACGAGTTGAAGAGAAAAAAAATTTTGAATTGATGTGTAAAAAAAACCATGGGGATTTCAGCAAAAATAAAAGTGGTACAATCGGGTACCTACCTGGTACAATCCTTCACCAAGTTTTCATGAGGAAATTTCGAATTTTTTTTTTTTGGTGCCGGTGTGTTCAAAAGTTATAATGGCTGTATAGAGAGAACGTTAGGGGTACAAACGAAAATTTTTGTGGTACAATCGGGTACCTACATGGTACAATACTTCACCAAGTTTTCATGAAAAAATCAAAAAAAAATTTTTTGGGTATCGGTGAGTTCAAAAGTTATAATGGCTGTATAAAGAAAACGTTAGGGGTACAAACAAAAATGTTTGAGGTACAATCGACCACAGAATTTTCACACAAAAATTCCATCGATTATCGGCCAATCACGAGTTGAAGAAAAAAAAATTTCGTATTGATGTGCAAAAAGAACCATTGGAATTTCAGCAAAAATAAATGTGGTACAATCGGGTACCTACCTGGTACAATCCTTCAACAAGTTTTCATGAAGAAATTTCGATTTTTTTTTTGGGGTGCCGGTGGGTTCAAAAGTTATAATGGCTGTATAGAGAAAACGCTAAGGGTACAAACGAAAATTTTTGTGGTACAATCGGGTACCTACCGGGTTCAATCGACCACAGAATTTTCATACAAAAATTCCATCAATTATCAGCCAATCACGAGTTGAAGAGAAAAAAAATTTCGAATTGATGTGTAAAAAAAACCATGGTGATTTTAGCAAAAATAAATACGGTACAATCGGGTACCTACCTGGTACCATCCTTCACCAAGTTTTCATGAAGAAATTTCGATTTTTTTTTTGGGGTGCCGGTGGGTTCAAAAGTTATAATGGCTGTACAGAAAAAACGCTAGGGGTACAAACGAAAATTTTTGTGGTACAATCGAGTACCTACCGAGTACAATCGACCACAGAATTTTTATACAAAAATTCCATCAATTAACGGCCAATCACGAGTTGAAGAGAAAAAAAATTTCGAATTGATGTGTAAAAAAACATGGGAATTTCAGCAAAAATAAATGTGGTACAATCGGGTTCCTTCCGGGTACAATCGATCACAACATTTTCACGAGAAAATTTCAAGGTCAATTGCCAGGTTCACATAGCTGTTTTTATGTTAGATACTGTAATATTTCGATTAAAAAATAATTAATTCTGCTTTTCTGACTGAATATCGAAAAAGCACCCTAATTTTCAATCAGAAGGTCTATCGTGGATATAGCGAATATTTCAAAAAAGTTGGTGCGCATTTTGTTCGTTGAAATCTCTACTTACTTCGATAAATTTTCCTAGAAATTGAAAAAATATATTACTACAATTAACAACCAAATTAATTAATGAGAATAATTTTTATAACACATTCACAATATTCTGAGAAAGTTGTGAAATATTCTTTAAATTATATTCGTTGATGCCTATTGTTTGTTTTTTTGAAATAATTTATATACCTGATTGACCTACGGAAAAATTTAGGCCATCAAAGTGTATTCCATCGAGAAGTGGGAAAGAGGTTGGGAGGGTCTGGGACTTACTGCCTGTTATCATCTGAGAAAACCATAGTAATGTACATTTTTTTAACACCATAAGGAAGTAGAGATTTCAACGAACAACCGGTCCATCAACCTTTCCAAAAAAGTAGATATTTTGATGTGAGACTTTTCGATTGAAAATGATAGTTCTTTTTCGATGTTTGGTCACGATGAAATCAGGCATACAAATATATATTTTAAATGGAATTTACAGGGTATTTTGTCCATAAAATGTAAGTTTTCATCAAATTCCATGAAAAACCATTTTTTTTGTGGAAAATATATAAAAATGAAGAACCAAAACTTGGTTATTAGAAATTTTTACATGAATTTTGAGGTTATGTGAAATAAGGGAAACACAGAGTTGTAGATCTTTTGATTACATATAACTTTTCCAATTATTTTTTCCACAGGATTCGTAGTTTTGCCGGAAATCGATATTACCCTCTTGAACATTTTTTATTCTATTCTCTTCCTTTTACAATGGGTTTCATCCGTCATGTAAAAAAAGTTGAGTTCGAAAATTGGAAAAATGTATTCACGGAAAATCTTAGGAAATCGAGTACATTGAAATAATGCTATCCAATGCGGCAGTCCAGGATAAAAAAAATCCAGCTTTGCAGGTTTTCCGCCATTTAAATTTTTTTTCCAAAATTTTGCAACGCGTATAAATTGACCACCAAAAAATACTGAGATGTGACCAAAAGCCGTCATTTCCAAGGCCACGCATTACTTACCAGAGTTATCAGAATATTGCTCGAAAGCGGGGTATATGACATAATGCAAAGATGACTTTCCCAATGTCATCTATACGACTATATATGTTTGTCCAGTGTTTGGTGAAAGACCCCTATATGTATTTTATTTCTTCTATTTCAAATCGGTAATGTTGTGATGATCATGTCCTTTTGTTGCCAAGTTGTTTATTTTCTTATAGTTGCTGGTTTGAGGATGAGGAGCTGTATCTTCCACGAAATTGATCACATTTCTAACATAAATACTATTAGGAAGACTGGTTGTATCAATTCATGAATTATAACTTCATATCTGAACAATTTACATAACCTTAGTTGTCTAAATTAACATAACCTGACCTACCTAATAATTTATCTGATCAGCAGATATTCGGAATAGGGATGCGGCTATATAGGCGGACTTTTCTGCTCAATATTCGAAATGTTTTATAATTGTACGAATCGAGCCTATTCGATATCGGGCAAAAGTTAATATGCTGTCACGTTCTTTCTTGAATTTAAGTATGTATTTTTCATTTAATTATACTTATCAAGCAGAATTACAGCGAATATTCTCGAATTACTTCGCGTCAAAATTGAATATCGCTAACAATTGTTGACAGATAGATGTCGTGACTCTATTATTGACCACTTGATTAAAAATGCATTTTAATGTCCAATATTTACAATTGGCGACAGTTTGGCAAACCCATATTTTACAGCGCTATACGTAATGGAGTGGATGGCCTTTAATAATGTTAGCATGCAATCTTGACAGCCGCTATAAAACATGATTTATGCATCCGGTTGAAAATAGAGTTCATTTCCCAAATAGTTGTTGATTATTATTGTTATGTGATTATTATTCGCCATTTTGTTGCGAGATTTAGGAAGGCATGGAAATTATTCCACGAAATAATAAAGCTCAAATACCAATAATACCAGGAAAGTTTTGTCTGTAGTCCTATCAACATTACATTATATAGGAGGGCTACGGAAACCGCAATTTTATGGAGTAGACAGTAAGAGTAGAGGGGTGAGCGAACTGGCGCGGTTGGCTTTCTAACCCTCTGTACATTGTGTTCATCCTGGTTCATTGGCTGTTGGAGCACCTCTTTTTCTCCCATAGGATAACTTTACTGCAATACAATTTTAAGCTGTTTGAATAATGTAAGAACTAGAGACACTTTTGTAAGCTTGAAATGAAAATGAAATGAAATGAAAAATGGCGCAAGCAAATGATTCCATGGAACGGAGTTCTTTCTAGAATACTATGCTGGATATGTAGATATTTTCCGTTTTTTAATAGCGATAAAATCGAGGAAAAGATATGGCTTTTACATAGCGTGATTCGCAATCTCTTCTTCTTATTTCATATAAGTATATTCCGAGCATTCATTTTGAAAGGAATCTTGCTAAGAATATTGCAACCCGCCAACAATATTTGTTTTAATCTTATTGCTGTATTATTGCAATATCTTTTACTGGAAAATATTGCTATTTTCAAAGAGAATATAGAAAATAAAAAATATACAATTATTTTTTTAATGCAGTGACGTTTCTAGGACCTATTCAAGATCCTCACAACTTTATTCGACAATATACTCTTTTCGGATGAAGCTACCTTTTAGTTAAATAGAGTGTTTAACAGGCCCAATTATCGTTCCTGGGGTACGAAAAACCCACACTGAATATGCGAAGCTCATACGCAGAGTCCTCAGAAAGTGAATGTATGGGCAGGTATCATCAATATCAGAATATTGGGGCCATACTTTTTTGAAGGGAACCTTACAGCTGAACGCTACTTAGACTTTTAAAGGTTTGAATTGGTCCCTGCTCTAGCTGTTATGTTTCCCAATGAAGTAGATCCAGATATCCCCATCAAAACAATTTAGTTTTAACAGGACGGCGCTCCCCCACATTTTGGGCTTAATGTCCGTGGATATCTAGATCGAATATTTGCAGGACGCTGGTTTGGACGACAAGGTACGATTGAACGTCCACCAAGATCCCCCGACTTAACGCAACTAGATTACTTTTTCTGGGGATGTCCTATATAAAGACAAAGTTTATCAACAGCCCGGCTAATGTTGAAGATCAGAGTGAAAACAAATAACATACCAGCTGAGACCATTCGGAATTCCTTACACGAGTTTTACCATCGCCTAGGAGCATGCCAAGTAGAAGATCAAAGGCATTTTCAGCATCTACTACGTTAAATTCACTCGTAGATACCACTAAGAAGGTATTGGTGTTTTTTTGGTTTCCAAAAAGTCCTATTTCCTAATAACCACATGAGTAAAATAAAAAAATATGAGCTCTCCGTCTATCGGTTTCCTCTTTAATTCCACTACTCAATATTGTTGGCTTCAATACCGGGTGTCCCACGAATATCGTTCGTTAGAATATTTTTGGGAAGGAATCGAAATCTACCCGTTCACAATTTCGGACTGAAGCTTTTACTAGAGAGATGACTGAATGTAAAAATGATTCGAAGAACTTCCGGTTTCACTGGAAGTGACACCAACTTCAGTTTTTTAAGTGGGAAACCACTATTTTATTTTGGGATATTTCTCATAAATTCTAGGTTTTCTTTATGTGAAATTTTAGAATTTCTCTCGGAAAAATTTTTTTAAAGTGAAATTTCAATAAAAAAATCGAAAATAGCGATCTGCTGAAACCTATAGATATCCTCCAGGTTTTTCTCTCGGAGAATGCCGTTTTAAGGCATATAAGAATATTGCTTCTGTCGTAAAAGTCTCAATTGAAACTCATGATACAGGAGGTCACAAAAGCTTTGTCAAAGTTGACCATTTCAAAAACGTGTAAACTCAATTTTTTCGATTTAGAACAACATTTTTTATGCCGTATTGAAATCTACGTTGAGAAATAATGTAAGTGTGGAAATAACACCAATGCCCTAAAATTCATATTTTCTGAGGTATGCAGTCGCGATAACATTTTTAATATCAATCTTCTAAAAAATACTAGAAAA
Source organism: Myrrha octodecimguttata (assembly GCA_958510865.1). Taxonomy (NCBI): domain Eukaryota; kingdom Metazoa; phylum Arthropoda; class Insecta; order Coleoptera; family Coccinellidae; genus Myrrha; species Myrrha octodecimguttata. The sequence continues at coordinate 36,686,968 of OY294056.1, forward strand.
CCAAAAATTCAGAATTTCTATATCAGTACAATCTTAAATAAATGTTCAATATGTCCTTCATTCCTTTCGAGACAATAATTTTCTGTCTGAGTAGCATAAAATTCGAAATGGAATCGCTTTCATTGCGTTTTATGAGTATCTCAAAAAATATGAATTTTAGGGCATTGGTGTTATTAGCACACCTACTCTATTTTTCCAGACAGAATCGATTTTGACACCGGATTCGTCATCAGTGAGTCTTTCTGCACAAAATTGAAAAAACTACGGACATTTCGACAGGGGCGCAGCCAGGGGGGGGGCCGACGGGCCCGGGCCCCCCCCGAGATTTTCTTGGTTGTAAACTGCTCTACCTGTATCTCAGTAGGATTAAAATACCATATGTTTTTCTCTCCCTGAATATTTGTATCGGGCCCCCCCCAAACGAAAATTCTAGCTGCGCCACTGCATTTCGACACAACGATAGCACGAAGTTCCCCAGAACATGCGCTGGAAAACCAAATTTCGAATTTTGTTTTTGCCCACGATTTTGAACGAAAGCTGATAACTTCACGTTAATGCTTGTCTAAAATTTCCTTTTTGTTGATCACCAAGTTTTATTGATTATTAAATAGACAATTTTTAAAACGATAAGGATGTTCAGATCATTCTTCATTCGTATTTATAGGATATTTCTCACTACGGTTGCGCAACCTGATACCGACGGTTACCTGCCTTGAATATCACCAAGCAAACGTAAACACATATAACCTACAAAATCCCCTAGATGTCAAACAAACCATGGCTACAAAAGAATCCGATATAACTTTTGAACAAGTCTTACAATATTTTCGTGATAATGGTGGATCAGTGAGGAATCGTGATGTTGTTACAAGTTTCAAGAAATATTTGACGGATCCCGAAACAAAAGGTAATTACAATTCTGATAACAGTTTTTGTTTGTCAACTACTTGTTGATCAGGAAGTTTGGGAAGAATATCGGTTTTTATAAGGACACTATATCATGAAATGTATGTATATGTATATTTCATACACATTTCACTGAACAGAATCTATAATATAGTGCCAATTCAAACCAAATTAATGTGATTGTTTGGAAAAGTTAGGTTAACTCATTCATAATAATGTTATATGTTTCCTCATACGACTTCCTCAAGGCTCACGCTTATGTCATCGATTTCTACAATGTTGATTGACTCTATATTCAATTTGAAGATGCTTTTGTGGCCTGATGTACATTTTCTATTGGAATACTTCTTTGGCATGACTTTGAGCTGAAGTCGATAACTCGCTTAATATGTTCTTGATCCATTTGTTGATTACTCTACTTGTTTCCCCATTTGAAATGTTTTATTATGGTAACGAAATGTGACATTTCGTCAAACATTTTGTATATTAATTTTATTTCTGTTTCAGATGATGCTCGGATAAAATTCAAAGAATATGTTAATAAATTGGCTGTGTCGAAAGTAGTTAACGGAGAAAAATTTTTATATTTGAAGACCAGATATTTACAGTATCAGTGCCCATCTTCTCCTAGTCTAAGTACCCCTAGAGTTAACCAAATGCCAAGAGCACCACCTCCGCCTTTAGAACAAATGAATTCTATCGGTAAGTCAAGGAAACTTCAATGTCAACTACGATTAGTAATGAATGTTAGGTACTCATCAGATTTTGAGATAATATGTTGACTGAATTGATTCATCAGTCTATCAATGTATACGAAGTAGTTTATTCAGTTAGATAACTGGAGATTGAAACACTGCAGAACATTTCGTTGGTTCTCTGAGACTATTCGTGTTATTCATACATTAAAGTGTTCAAATAATACTTTTGAGAAGACTGTTTAGTTCAGTAGCCACCATTTATTCAGCAGTGTTATTTTAATTATTGAATTCGACGTGTTTGTACATTAGGGACCTTTTATCAACTTTACGAAAGTATTTTTGACAGCAAAGAAGTTTCTGAAATTATTTGAATTGAAATATCTGTAGGTATCTTGTTTACAGATATATGCACATTGAAAATACACTTTACTTTAACTGCGGATGATGTTCAAATCATCTGATTCTACCCTGATACTAGTCTAAATTTCTGTCTAAAGGTCAATTCATTCATCATCGCCTCTAACGTAGTCTAACCTACAGTCACTGAACCAATCATAGAATTAATTTATACATATTAACAGCAATAGTACTTATAACCATAATAATCAGGCTCTTAGATATCTCAAATTTTGGGATACTCACCGATACTCGAGTCTGAGTATATCAAGTCATATGGACTCTGGACAATGTCTGGTTTTTGTAAAATAAATACTTGGACTATAATCCGAAAGTCACATGAGATCGAAAGCAATACAAAGTCAAACATATTCGAATCGTTATTCTGATAGTGTAAGTTGACACCCGTTTTCATTTTGTCCAATTGTCAGTAATTTTCGATTTGTTTTCCAAAAATGGTCTCTAATGCCTAGGTTGTACTCTAATTTAGATCTCGATGTCAAATTCAATTCTTCAGGCCAGCCTTCTGGGTGTCTATCCATATGTGGTGTAGCTTTCAGAGCAAAACTCCTACAACTCCTTGAAAATTTCAGGGTTGTTTTGGAGCCTAAATATCGATATGGAGTAATACTCGTTTGAAATTGTGAGGTTATTTATTACCTCAATATCTCGAAAGGTACTAATGCGATCGTGATTAATTCTATAGTATTGACCGCACAACTTCGTCCTATATTTCGTGAAGATTTTATATTATTTTTGAAACAAATTTTTTTTTGGAAACTGTCAGATTTCTATGAAATTTGGCAAATACCTTGAATTCAATATTGAGCAATAGTGTATCAGTGTACCAAATTTCAGCTCGATGTGATATTTATTTTCGGCGGTATTTGAAACAAAATATATCAAATTTCATTTATATTTCCTCAGTCTATTGTTATTTTTATAATACCAATTTGCAACGAATTTAGACAAGCGCGAGAAAGCTGCTGACCTCATAGCAGTACTTTTCTAGAATTGTTTAGTAAATGATCTTTACACGTGGGTTATAAAAATAATAAAAACAATTTTTTGCGCGCATGTTCTGGAGAGGGGCGTGCTATCGCTTTGTACGAATGTCTCTAATTTTCGAATTTTCTGCCGAAAGTTTGACTAGGTTCGTCTCTCTGCGCATCAGAATTCGGTGGTTGAGACCGTTAATGGGTAAAATCGGCCAAATGGTTTTGGAGTTGTAGTGATTTGAACTTTTCAGTTTATTTCCTCGATATCTCAGGAACTACTGGAATGATTGTATTGAAACATGGTGGTTGAGTGTAGCGTACTGACGCGCAACCAATTTGTTTTCAGTTTTCTCCAAAAAATTTCTTTTTATTCATCAGATTTCTACACGTGCCTCAAACTCTACATTTCATCGTGATGTACAAAAATTCAATTTGTTTTGGATACTTTCCGAGATATCCTAAAAAAATATGTCGAAATTTGCGCGCATGTTCTGGGGAACAGCGTGCTCTAGTTTTGTCCAAATTTCTGTAATTTTCGAATTTTGAGCTGAAAATGGTGTCAAACGATTAGGTTGGACTCACTGATGACGAATACGGTGTCAAAACGATTCTGTCCGGTCGGCCGTCCTATCGACCTGAAACAAAATGCGACGGTTAAGTTCGTTGATGGGCAAAATCGGCCAAACGGTTTGGCAGTTAGAGCGAAGTTTTGACGTTGTTTTGGCGATAATTCGGGAACTACTGGAACGATTGGATCGAAACTTGGAGTACAGCAACGCGCAACTTTTCGCGAAACTTTGTTGAGATCATACTATCAGTAAATTTTCAAAATTTTTTTTCAAAATTTTTTTCGAAATAGTTCATTTTATCGAACTGTTCGTCACATTCAAATTCAGCGCATACTTTGAGCTCCATATTTCACAGCAGTGTACAAAATTTCAATTCGATGCGGCTATTAGTTATGGAGATATTGGGACAAAATATGTGAAATTTCGTGGTTTGCTTCTCGATATCGTTGTTTTTTTCTGTATAGCTGAAGAAATACTGATTCAATCATGTTGAAACTTTGCAGCTGGTTTGAAGATGCTGAAAGACAACTTTGTGCGAAATTTCGTGATGATCGTTTCAGAACAATTTGAAAAAAAAAATTGAAATTTTTTTTCCAAATATTCAATATTTTGTGATCTTCCTATATCATATTGTCCTCATTTAATTTTGTATGAACCTTTGAACTGTCATTTTCAGATAAAGTACTGGATTTCAATTCGATCTAATCTGTATTTGTGGAAATATTGGGAAAATAAAGAAACGACTTGGAAACTCGATATTTGCATAGAAGGTTTGGGGCTTAATTACGGAGGTGGAATTCGTGAATGGGTATTATCCGCCCAATGATTCCGTTCCATTCTAAATTTTATTCTCTAAATATTTCCAAAAATACAGATAAGATCGAATTGAAATTCATTACTTTATCGACAAAAACCTATAAAAGCACTGCCGTGAAAGCAGCAGCTTTTGCGCGCATGTTCAAATTCGTGGCTAAAGCGGTCATCTCCTTTGAACAAGCGCGCAAAAGCTGCCGTCTTCACGGCAGTGCTTTTCTAGGTTTTTTTTCCTCGGTATCGTTGTTATTTCCAGAGTTTCTCGAGAAATACTGATCCAATCAAAATGAGATTTGAACACTAGTCAGAGAATGCTGACTCACGACCTAATGCAACATTTCGTGTTAATCCTGAATTTTGAAATTTTTGTTTTCGGAAACTAGATTTTAAAAAGAATTTGGACGGACGTTGAACCTTGTATTTCATAGAAGTATAACAAATTTCAGTTCGATTCGATACCAATTTATTGAGATATTAAATTTTACAATTTCATGTTTCCTGGTTATCGTCGTTTTTTTCAGAATAACTCGAAAACTACTTATTAGATCACGATAACACTTGGCAACTAATTGAAAAATGATTCGAAGAAATATTTTACAGACCTTGAACCCCACGTTTAGCAACACTGGACCAAATTCCAGTTCATTCCGATTACTTATATGAATTATTATGTCTAAAAGGATGAATAAAAATTGTTATTGTAATTATTATTTTCCGAAATCAAGAGAAAATATGTAAAATTTCGTGTTTTTCTGACGGTATCGTTATTTCTGGAATAACTTGAAAAATACCTATGCAAACATGATAAAACTTGGGAACTGGTTGAAAAATGCTGATGCCTAACTTTGTGCAGAATTTCGTAATGCTCGTGCCATCCAATTTCTTTGTCAAAACGGTCATCTTATCACGTATTTGTCCCACAAACGTCACCTGGAAAGATGGAAAGATTTGGCTACCATCTTTCCATATAGTCCTCATGAAATTCTGAATCTGTCTTCAAACTATAATTATTAATCAAGTACTCGATTCCAATTCGATCCAATTTGTTTTAAAGGAAATTTAAAGGGAAGATAAAATTCTGAATGGATAAATATGCGGAATCATTTGGTGGATTTTACCATTTATGAATTATTCCTTAGAAATTAAGGTCCGAAACTACCCTACAAATATTGAGCATCCACGTTGTTTCTGTCGGAAGTTATTGTGTTCTCGATATCTGTGGAATAGGTTTGGGGTTTGATTCCCAAGGTGGAATTCGTGAATGGGTAAAAACCATCCAATGAATCCACCAGGCGATCCCAAGAAAATTTTTCGCGTCGGTATAATACAACTAACTACCAGGTTTCGATCCGCTCCAGCGGTACTTGGGATATTGACTAAATATCCTCAAAAATACAAATGATTACAACTCCTAAATCATTCGGCTGATTCACTCCATTAACGAATTTAACCGTCGCATGCTAATGAGTGACCTACCTTGAATTTTTCTAGTCGCTAGCTTGTTTTTTCCGACAGTTATCTTGTCCTCGGCCGAAAAGAATCGATTTTCACATCGGATTCGTCATCAGTCAGTACTACTTAATCAGTTCAAGATCATTTTCGCTTCAAAATTACAGACATTTGGATAAAACTATAGCCACGCTATTTCTCCGGGCATACGCCCAAAAATCTAATGGCTGAAAATCGCATATTTCTATGATTTCTTCATTAATTGCTTCCTTCTTATGATTCAAAATGTTTACAGGCATACCTGTCTCCCCCCTTCCTTCACCCTCGCAGTCTATGAAAGACCTCCCGACCTCTTCTCCGCGCCAACCCCCGCCTTATAGACCACCCCCTCCAGTCCTTTCTCCGTCCCCATCTTTGGACACGCTGTCCATGAACTCCTTCACTCTCTCCATCCAGGAGCTCGGCACCCCACAGCCTCCACCAAGGAGGAAGAGTACCGAGAAGTTCAGGCTGAGCGACGACGATCCCGGCACTCCTACCACACCAACCTCCATGGTCGAGATGAGGGGGAAGGAGCCCCTGGAGGAGAACAAGGAGGAGGAGGAGGAGAGTGAGGAGAACGAGGCTAACGTTAGCGTTAAGGAGAGGACGCAGAAGTTCAACAGGCTCGCTTCAGTGGAGGGCGAGGAAAGGAGTACAAGATGCACCAAGACACCTGACAAGGTGATCAAAAAACAGGTTGGTGGATATTTTTCCGATTATCGTTGATTTGGTAGGGGTCAGAGGATTCGACTGTGAGAAATTTTTTCTCATTTGTGGTCAATTACCTCAGGTGTGGCACAGGGTTCCATTCTTAGTTCCCTGCTGTTTTTGATATACATAGCAGACATTAATAAAATTGTCAGATTTGTGTTCACTAATATTTATTGCGATGATGCTCAGTCTCGCCTATCCTTTCATCCCTTTTTTCTGGATCAGGCTGTTGAGCAGTTAAATGAAGATCTATCAAAAATTGTGGAATACTGTCAGAGAAATATTCTGAAACTGAATGCGGCAAGTGTTTATATACAGCGCGTCAAAATTATGGAACAAATTCATTTTCTCAGAAGAAAAATATTTGACAACAAAATCCTGAAATAGGTCAATATTTGTTTCACGTTTACCAAATTTTTATGCATTTCTGAAGGATTTTTGTTGCACCCTGTGCCATCTCCATCAACCCTTTAAATTTTTTGAATAGGGAAAGTGGGTCATGTAGTATTTTTTTGGCAAGGTCTTTGTATCTTCTTTACAGGCGTGCAGAAATTTTCAAGAAAATTTTTTTTTCGAAAAATTAGTTAGTTCAAAGAGGTTTTCAGTATGTGCACTTTGTCATGGCTCATTTACTTTGAGACGATGGTACCTGATGAAATTTGTCACCGAATGAAAGTCGACCATTACAGTTCTGTTCATGCACAACTTTCAACCCCTACGAACCCTTTAATGAAGAAAAAATGTTTTCACGTGAGGGAGTTGAAAGGCTCGAAAGTTGTGCATGAACAAAACTGTTAGGGTCGACTTTCATTCGGTGACAAATCAGGTACCATCGTCTCAAGGTAAATGAGCCATGATAACGTGCACATACTGAAAACCTCTTTGAACTTACTAATTTTTTGAAAAAAAAATTTTTTTCTTGAAAATTCCTGCGCGCCTATAAAGACTTTGCCAAAAAAGTACCACATGACCTACTTTCCCTATTCAAGAAATTTGGAGAGTCGATGGGGATGGCACATGGTGCAACAAAAATCCTTCAAAAATGCATTCAAATTTGGTAAAAGTGAAACAAAAATTGACCTGTTTCAGGATTTTCTTGCCAAATATTTTTTTTCTGAGAAAATGAATTTGTTCCACAATTTTGACGCGCACTGTATATCTTTCTGTCCTATAGCGTTTGTTGTTCCGGCAGATATCCGAATAGGCGGACAATCGATTCCACCTTCCAAGAAACTTGGAATTGTCTTTGATTGCCAGTTGAGATTCTGGAAGCACGTGTCACTGCTGTTGAGGAAATATGTTCTTGCTCTATAATATTTGTATAAGCAGAGACAGTTTTGGGATTTTTCCTTTCGTAAATATCTGTGAAAAAATATTTAAAATTTCGTGGAATTTTTTCTCGATATTGTTGTTTTTTCGGTATAACTCAGGAAATACTGATTCATTTATGATGAAACTTGGCAGCTAGTTTGAAGATGCGAAGGTCAACTATGTGCAATTTCGTGATGGTCGTGTCATTGGAGCAATGTGAAAAGAAAAATTCCAATTGCGATAAAGTACTGGATTCCAATTCGATCTAGTCTGTGTTTCTGAAAATATTGAGAAAATAAAATTTCCAATGGGTATATCTGCGGAATCATTGAGTGAATTTTGCCCATTAAAGAATTCGGCCTTCGTAATCAAGGTCCAAACCTATTCTACAACTGTCGAGAACTTGTTTCTTTCGGAAGATATTGTGTTTAAGGTTTTTTAATGATTGTTGTAGCCCAGTGGTTGTGACTGAGCCCCATGATCATGAGGTCTGTGTTCCAAGCCCTTGGTTGGGAAAGAATTTTTCCTTTCAGGGGACCGACCATCCATTTGCTGTTGATCACTGATCTCGTTGAGATGTTGTAGTTTTTTTTCTGTTTTTCATTTAAGTATTCTATTATGTGAAAAGCTGTCATTCTTCTTGTGGTTTTCATTGTGTACATTTGTGAACCATAGATTTGAGCGTTGTATTTCTGTAATGGATGAGCATTCCGTAGCCAGAAAATGTAATGTTCACGAACAGGCTTAGCCTTTGTGAGCCTTTTTAATTTCATCGCTTTGTTAAGCTATGATTAGTAAGCGCCCAGATCTACCTAGCGTTAGATCAATCTTGACTGTAGATCTACTTAAAAAAATACCTTCGTAGGAAGCGCCCAGATCTACCTAGCGGGTAGGTTTGACTTTTTGGGTAGATCAATTGAATAGTTGACTAAATTATTACAAAAAAATTTCAAAAAGCACTGCCGTGAAGGCAGCAACTTTTGCGCGCATGTTCAATGTAGATGACCGCTTCAGCAACGAATTTGAACATGCACGCAAAAGCTGCTGCCTTCACGGCAGTACTTTTTGAAATTTTTACTGATGAATTACTGGATTTCAATTCGATCAAATCTGTATTTTTGGAAATATTGGAAAAATAAAATTTTGAATGGGCATATCTACGGAATCATTGGGCGGATTTTACCCATTCACGAAATCGACCTTCGTAATTAAGCCCCAAACCTTCTCTACAAATATCGAGTTTCTTAGTCGTTTCTTCCGGAAGTTATTGTGTTTACGGTCAGCCTAACGGCCGACTGCGTAAACACAATAACTTCCGAAAGAAACAACTTAGGAACTCGATATTTGTAGAGAAGGTTTGGACCTAAATTACGAAGGCCGAATTCGTGAATGGGTAAAATCCACCCAATGATTCCGTAGATATACCCAATCAAAATTTTATTTTTTCAATATTTCCAAAAATACAGATCAGACCGAATTGAAATCCAGTACTTCACCGAAAAATAACAGTTCGAAGTTTCATACAGAATTTGATGAGGATGATATGATAAGAAAAATCATAGACATTTTTTTTTTCAAATTGTTCTGATGACACGATTATCACGAAATTTCGCATGAAGTTGTCTTTCAGCATCTCAAAACTAGCTGTGAAATTTCATCAGGACTGAATCAGTATATCTCGAGTTATACCGAAAAAATAAACGATATCGAGAAGAAAACACATTTTTTCCGGATATCTCCGAAACTTATGATCGTATCGAACTGAAATTTGGTACACTGCTGTGAAATATGAAGTTCAAAGTGGAAGTGGACTTTTTTTCGAATATGATAAATGGTTTCCGGAAAAAAAAATTTTTTGAAAAAAAGTTTCGAAAAATTTTTTTTTAAAATTAACTGAAAATCTGATCCTGACGAAATTTGGCTCAAAGTTGCGCGTCGTTATACTCCACCCAACTGCCAAGTTTGAATCTAATCTCTCAAGTAGTTTCTGAAATAAAAAATAAATAACTTCAAAATTTCAACGGCCTATAACTCCGAAACTATTCGACCGATTTGGCCCATTAACGAACTTAACCGCGGCATTCTGATGCGCAACCTATCCTGAAAGTTTCAAGTTGCTAGCTTGCTTCTGCCGACAGTTAGCGTGTCTACGGCCGGCCGGACAGAATCGATTTTGACACCGGATTCGTCATCAGTGAGTCCAACCTAGTCGATTGAGACCATTTTCGGCTCAATCATCCAAAATTACAGACATTTGGACAAAACGATAGCACGCTGTTCCCCTAGAACATGCGCGCAAAAATCAGAAGCTCATGTAAAATTCAATTACGGTTATCGTCTATCCTCGAAATGAATTTTGACTATATCATGGCTGTATTTTTGCGAATATTGAGATGATGAAATTTCAAAAACCTTCTGAACTGTTGGGCAGATTTTGTTCATTCCAAACTTGACCTTCAAATTCAAGCTTTAAACCTTCCCGGAAAATTTCGAGTGCCTTCGGCCGACTGTAAACACGATAACTTCGCAAAAGAATAACTTAGACACTCGAAATTTTCAGGGCTGGTTTAATGCTTTTTCTTGAAATAATCATTGTTGGATTTGGAATTAGGCAGTATTGACCATTGATTGATACTTCTTAATGCATTTCCATTCGTTATCAACTTTATTTTCGTCAACTCCAATGTTCTGACGGCAAATTCGAATTGATGTTATGATGTTAATGACAATTGACATACACATAGCGCCTGTTCGGCTTGAGAATATTGGCGGAAGTACCTGATCGTCTCCGAACTTCAGAGCCGCCTTTGTTCAAGTTTTTGCCAAAGACGGCACAAAATCGCAGTTCGATGTTGCCATTCATCGCTACAGTAGTGGATTCTACCTCCAAACCGAGCCCGAAGGCGGCGGAGATAGCCGATCTCGACCGTGTCCACAGAAAAATATGGAATGGCGAATTTTTACCGGATTGTCGTAGAAATATTAATTCTTTCCATCATTCTTGCAAAACCACGAAAGTGAGGATCGAAAAAAGGGGCCCGTTACGGATCAATTTCGTCTATCGTCTTTCTTTTCGTACCAAAAAACTTTACCTAGCTTGAACCCAGTGGCCAAATTCTTTCCTGCGGTTTTGCACCTTTGGAAAATATCAATATTTTCGGTATTTTTCGGCAATTTTTTAAAAGTATCTCTCGATTTTCCGCGACGAAAGTTCAACAGGACAGAAAAATTCGAAACTTCCTCTTTCTAATCATGTTCAGATAACACGCCAAGTCTCCCCGGAAATATCCGAAAAATTCTCATTAAAATAACCCTTTCTTAGCAAAAGTTTTTCTTGATCTTGAGCAGTGGTTTCGGCGGTGTTGCCTGTAACGCGTTTAGTATTATAGATTATCATTCTAAAGTTGCAATGAAGGATTTTCATGGTGAATAAAGTAATATTATTATTACTATTATTAATTAATAACCTTTATCAAGTTGACTCGTTTGAATTTCATACTCACGAAAAATCCGCCAATTTTCTTTTGTGCATGTAAATATATTTTCTCTCTCATACCTTCTGAATTTGGTCAAGCTACCCGCTACCTTCTGCTTATCACTGTTTATGTGAAAAGCTTCAATCCCACCGACAGACGAACATTCTCAAAGCCCCTGGTATCGTTTCTTCGATCGGCATAATCCGCTTCGTCGACGACGAGGTTCAAATCCCCGCGAAGCATTACAAATCTTGTCGTAATCACATATTTATGATATCAATTATTATCTGTCAGGTGACTTGCAGAAATTCACGTGACATGGCCTGACCGAATCGGGACTATTATTAGCGTTCAACGTCGTGACGACATTTCAGCGAGTGTCCCGCTGAGCTTGTCTCTAACTCTGTCTAACTACTTTTCTGTCGTGGCAAAAATCGTTTTGAACGGAGCCTAATTGGTTTCAAGAGAAAATTCTGCGTTTGAACGAAGATACGATATGATCGAAGCTTTTGGAAATGTTTCGATTTTTTCACAATTAACATTGATTTGAGATTTGAAAAAAAAAATCCTTTTTGCGCGCATGTTTTCATTTATAATCTCTCCAGATTCGCCTGAGGTGACAAGATTCCGGCTGTTGAAGTTTCCAAAAAATCAGTATTTCTTTTTTACTTACTTTTGACATGGTTTTTCTGAATGAAATTAATTTGTTGTGAGGTTTTCTTCAATTAAGTCACATATCATAATATTATATTCATCGTACATTCACCGATTTCCAGGATATAAATTCGACTAATATCAAAACTGAAAAATTGACATAAAAAATGCCTAGAAAATTTATGAGAATCCTCGATTATATTGAATAGTTTATTTCTCAGAAAGCTGTTTTCGAAATTTTTTAATTTGAATGTTATGAAATCTGATGGTAATTTGAAAAATTGCTCTATTTTTGTGAATCCGTCCCTGAGCTAGCGAATGCCAAGCAACAAAATACACAAGATTACGCGCTTGTTCTAGGGAATAGGGGGTCGATTCTTGAATCTCGATCAAGAATTGATGAGTATGACAATTGCTATATGTTTGCGTCGATTTTCCAAGTTTAATATGTACAAGTAGAGATGACCTGCGCATGGAACCGAATGTCACTCGACAATCGAATGTTATATCCTTAACTCCGTACCACTCGTTGCTAAGTCGAAGGAAACGGTGATGCTCGAGAAAACTTGCCGAATTTTGAGCCAAAAATTGTCTTAAACGATTGGGTTGAACTCCCTGAAGAAGAATCCGTGTTCAAATTCAATTCTGTCCGCCCGTCCGTATGTGCACTAACTTTCGAAGGAAAAGACTTATCGACTTGAATTTGTCAGATTAGGTTTGCAGTCCAAATATCCCGGTTAAGTACGTTAATGGGTGGAATCGGTTGGATAGTTTCGGAGATAGTCCCATTCGAAATTTTGAGGTTAATTCCTCGATATCTCATGAATTATTGCCTCGATCGAATTGAAACTTCGTGGACAGTTTTGGAAGACCAACTTGGAGCAAAATTTTTAGTGGATCTAGTTGTAAGAAAATAAAAAAAAAAAAAATTATTCGAAAACTTTAGAAATTTGATGAAATTTTATTTTCTCTAGAAATATTGATTAGGTTTCAATGGAATTTGGCACAAACCTTAGAGTCAGTATTTAACAGCTACGTTTCAAATTTCAATTCGATCCGATATTTACTTTCGGAGATATAAGGAGAAAAATGTGCAAAATTTCGTTACCATTTGGAATTTTAACGTTATTTACACAATATCTTAATGAGTACAAATGCAATCAGATTGAAACTTCGTAATTAGGTGGAGATCACCAACGAGCAAGTAGGTGCAAAATTTCGTGTTGATCAAATAGTTAGAATCAGAACAAGCGCGTAAAAGCTTCTGACCTAACGTCTGTGCTTTCCTAGATTTTTTATGTGGTGTCCAGAATATCAAAAGAATAAATGGAGTTCAATTTACGTGTTAACACTGATAGAGTGTTTTCTTATAATTTCTTGAAAATTTGATGGAAATTAGGATATATATTTAATTTCCAAAAGGAAAATGGGCGATGATAAAAATGTATATGATCTTGTGGTGGAAAAAGCTAGATGATGCAGGAAAATTAAGTTGGCAATCAGTGTTTCAAGAGTCACGTAAAGTGAAATATTATAGTTGCCATTATACTGCAATAAGTACAGAACAATAAGAATTTAGTGAGTAAATGAGTTTTCTCAAATAAGATCCATTGATTTCGGATTGGTTTTTCTTCAATACAGATCACAGAAATAGTTGTCTGTGTTGAACTTTAAGGCAATGTATAGGAGTGTATAAGCATATTGAGAAATATTCAAACCTGAGCCAAATCTGGAAAAATGTCAAATGAAATAGTATTCAATTGAAGGGAGAAATATCTGTTCAAATTAATGCAAAACCTTAAAACTCCCCCTTAATATTTTTCTCATTCCCCTTGGGGCTCAAACCTACCCTGAAAATTTCAAGATATTTTTTTATTATAAAATAATTGTGCCATCATTGTGTTTGAGTTTGATATTAGACTCATGCAGACGGGTTGATTGCCCCGAAAGGAACATCATTCAATCTGGGTGGTATAATGGAGTATGTATATGGTAATTGAAATGCATAGACATATCGGTCACCCAACCATGCGATGACCTGCTCAACGCTGCTCGATCAGATATGATTAATTTTGCGTTGTTTTGATCATATTATGATCACAAGGAATTGTGTGATTCGTATTTTATTTCCTTAATTTTGCGTGACCTTCAAACCGTCACTTTAGGATTTTAACTCTACGATACTTTGCGTCAAAGGGATGTTGAATATGTGCAAGTAAAAGATAGCGAGAAGAAATATTTAGCAGACGGTTTATGTGGTTTCGTTCTTTGAACAGATGTTTTGAAAGCTACATCATCCAAATGATCCGATTCCTCAATTCATGTTCGTTGGTCCACTATGTCATAGTACCAGTCAGAAGTTAGCTGTGTTGGTGACGCCATCCTCTTCAAGTAAGTAATGCCAAATGATGCCTTTAGACGAAGGTACTCACCAAAGTATGATTTTGGTAACGAAGGTTTTGCTTTTCATTATTTTCACACCCTGAAAGATGATCTTCCTTGCTCGCCCACAAACTCTCTGTTCGAGGGAGACTCTTTGGATAATTGCCAGGCAGAAGTCAACACTCTGCCCTTAATCAATATGCTCTAGGGTTCCTGCACTACGAGGGTGTAAGTTCGATCCTCCATATCACCAATTTGCACCAACTCTACAGTAGCTCTCCGAGCAGGCGTTCAAACAATTTCCAGAAAACTACTAACTTCACGAATTGTTATTTTTGTAGTGAATTTTAACAATTTGATAACGTTGTTTGATGATATATTGTTCCTTTTTTTTGAGGACCAATCAGTTCTCTTCTTCCGCTTACGCTGTATGGAACGATGTGCCATAAGGAAGCAGTCGGGACGAAACATGATACCCCTCAAGAGTTCTGAAGTTGATTCGAATTTCCCAGAGTATTTGCTTCTCGATATAGTCTCACCAAGACCCTTGAGGCGCATCCCCATAATGCGTCATCCATAACAAGTGAAATGAACTTATATGGTCCATAGACTGCTTATTCCCCTGATTCTATAACTGCTCTTCCGTTCAACTTCGGTTCACATTTTCCAATCGGGGTTTCGTAAGACGTCCGCGAAGCGCGTGTATACCACGACGCAAACCAATTTGTGATCGCAGCAGGACCAAACAAACAGACACGCACGAAATTAGACGTCCGAAACGATGACGGAACGCATTCCGGACAATGGGCCATTAGTCATTTTCGTGGCGATGCGTTATCTTGCGCCCGCCGCGCTCGCGTCCGCTTTGCGCTGATCTAACGCGCGACCCGAGAAATAGGTTATGTTCGGTCTTAGGAAAGCTTGGTCATCGTCATTTTTCTATTAACATGTAAATAGAACCAGGGATCGAGATCGATTAGGATTGGTAATTGAATGTGGCAAGTAACGGCGTTTTCGAATTGGCTTATGGACGTTGAAACGAAATGAATAGATAGTTGGGCAAACGCTCTAGGAATTCTGGAGGTACCTAGCAACACCAACATCTCCCTTCAGATTTACAACTCAGTGACATAAGGTTTGTTTTGGTTCCGAAATTCAGAACTGTCCTAGAACAGTTCTAGAACTGCGCAGAATCGATGCGCTGTGGAAGCCCGATGCTGAACTATGCTAAAACAGTTCTAAAAGCGATGAAACCAAAACACGAATTAAGTTCGGGTTCTCATCGGGATCGTAGAGGAAAAAAAACTTCCGTTTGAGTTGGCAGAAAAGAGGAATGTTAATCATGTATTATATATTGTGTGTGATTTAATTAAAAATATGCGAAAGTCCTTGTCGCACTATGTTATATAAAAATATTTTTTGGTTCCACTTATTTTTTTTCTGAATTTTCTTCATTCCTTCAATTATATTCCGAAATGAACCAACAAATTATTCGTTTATATAATAATGAATCTACTGACGAACGTATTTCAGAAATGTGCTTTTCAGAGAAAAATTAATTCCAAACATTATTATTCAATAGAGGAAGATGACTCTCATATTCATAGATTTATTTGAGAAGTACACAACCCAGGAGTGAACAATGGAAATAAAATCCATTAGATTATCCTGGTAGGTCGTAGCGAAGGAATTATCCTCTATAACAAAAGTTCAAATTTAATAGTTAACCGTTTCCTCAACAAATAAAACAATAAAAAACCCAATCAACACGACGTCGAAAAAGTCTGGTTAACCATTTAAAACGTTGACAGCCACTCTACGCTTGTGCGAACTACCCAATTCTGAAACAGTACGGACTTTCACGTCCGAACTCCTTTCACAGTTCTAGAACAGTTCGAAATCGATTCTGAAAATAACCAAAACAGGATTACTCAAATCCTGAACCGGTTCTGAAATGAACCAAAACACAAAATCGCAATCGCGCATGCGGAACCGTTCTATAACAGTTCTGAACTCGGAACCAAAACAAACCTATAATAAGAAGCGTTAGATCCGGAAGGAATAACTGCAAACTTCAACGGAATGTCC
Organism: Myrrha octodecimguttata; assembly: GCA_958510865.1. Lineage (NCBI taxonomy): Eukaryota > Metazoa > Arthropoda > Insecta > Coleoptera > Coccinellidae > Myrrha > Myrrha octodecimguttata. The sequence goes on from OY294056.1 coordinate 36,703,461, forward strand.
ATATTCTTCACTGAAGCAATATGCAGTGTTATTATTTGTATATGAAATAATTAACAGCATCGAATATACTGATTGACAAAAAAACTGCAAGACCCAGAAGGAGCTGTTTAAATTTTGAAATTTTTTTGGTGAAACATATACTCCATTCACTTTTATAAAGTAGCCCAGTTGGCCATGACATCCTGACAGATTTCACCGTGTATATTTTGAAAATGTTAGGTTATAGTCATTTTCCTGTCAGATAACTACACAACGTTGTCCTCTCTACGGAGAGGTCGTAGTAATGATTTATTTTTCAAAATGTGAATCTACATTGGGAAAGTAATGAATTTGAGAAAATATTATGTGAATTCAATCATTCCAATGACCTGGCGAATGTTGAAGAAACATTTTTCTCTGTTAATACTTCACGTATATAAACATGGCTGGAAGATTCAGTTATGCTTTTTTCTTGTACGGAAATCAATGTTTTGGAATTTTATTGAAAAATGATGGATAGAGCAGTCCTTTACTTTGCGATAGTTCATTCGAAAAGAAATGAAAGTACTCGAATAACACGGCAGTAAAACTTCTGAACGAATGGACGGACCTATGGAATTCCCTACTTTTCTAAATTCTCAAGAAATAAGCCTACATAAGTCATTTAAATACCTTGTTGCACAACTTGAAATATTCCAGTAAGAAAATGTAGTAGTACTACGAAACCTGTGTCACAATTAACCTCAAAAGGACTAGCTAACAGTTCTTGGGAATCTAGGTGAATGATACATACACTGGATTGGATCAACATATTTCTAAACTGGGATACATACAGCTTAGCTTCAGTCTATTATCATTGGTTGTAATGACAAGATATCTGGATGAATTCTCCATGTAAACTACCTATCATTCAGTATTCGAGTCAAAAGCAAGATATGGAATTATGTTTTATGTACATACTTTGAAGTCAACTCAAATATTCAATTTCCAGAAAAAAGCAATTCCTAAAATATTAGAAAAAATGGAACTGAATGAGATATTGTATTATTCATGTTACTTTCATACGTAAAATTTCAATGTTCTGCCAAGATAGGATATACCAAGTTCATTTTCAGTGTACTACTTCCTATCGAAACAATTCCACGAAATATATAATGTTTGAAATTATTCATTAAGGAATTTGTTCAATTCAAACATGACTATCTACTTACTTAAGTCTCGATACAATCTTTGAATAATAAATAGATTTTTCTGTGATTCCTTCTCATTATATCTGTTGAGATTGATATATTACGATATACTTTCATTAAATTCAAAGTACCTATGAAGTCTTGAATTACTAATTTAATTATTATATTAACTGACAAATAATGGTTGAAGTCAAAAACTTGAGAAACCATCAAGACAATAGTAAAAACTCGTTTTCGATACATAAAATATCAATAATATGCAAGTAGGAGATTAACTTTCTAATATCATTAGATATTTATATTTTTTATTGAAAAAGAGAAGGTTATTTGATGCATTCAACAATATAGCATCATGGTATAAGCAAGAGGGAATGAATAGGGCACCATACGTTGTTAACTATGATACAAGAGCATAAATATATAAACCTAAAAAAAAATATAGTGTCCCCTAGCATAAGTGTAGAGAAATAGGCTGACATATTCATAAGGCCTTGATTTCCAAGACAGAATTTCTTCTTTCTTATGGGATTAAAACTGACAAAATATCTTGAAAACATGTCTGCAACAGAACAGAAGAGAAAATTAGCAGAAAATTGAAAATAGTTTTACCCAACATTTGTGACCTTACTTGGAAGGTCTTTCGACCAGATCTGGCTCGCCAAACAATGTTTTTTCAGATCCTCACTGTATACCGAGAATCCTACATGCCCTGAATAATGAAGAATCTTTGCAATAACATGTTTCTGTTCACATAAAATTTTGTGTTTAGTGTGTTATTAGCAAGCGATTGATTCTGTGTTTGTGCTTCCTTGATTATATTCCAACTGTTCCTTCACAAAAAAGAGTAGGGTGCTCGGCAGTGTGTCAATCGAAAAATGGTAATTTTTCAAATTATAATTCCAAACGGTACGTTGCAGATCAGTTTTCCAAAATAAAATCTTCAGTGAGTTTCTTTTTTGGTGCACCAATAGAAGAAAACTGTAATACCAGAAACTATCTGGCTTCCTTTTCATTATAAATCTTTCTGATCGTGGTGACGTGTAGCTAAAAAAGAAATATTATTTCTTAGAAAATATAATATTTTGATTTTTACTCACATACATCTCGATGTAAGATAGCTTCTGATGAATGATCGTTTCCAAAATATCAGTTACTATCGGAATGAGCGCAATTCTATATAGCACTTCCTGAAACTCTGTCCTTGCTTCTTCAGATCACTTTATGTACTTTCAATTTCGAATCAAAGCGAAATGTTAATTTATTAGTTTAGTATGGCTCATAGACCTAAAATAACATGTTATTTTAGGTCGTTGGTATGGCTGGAGCTGAATTGTTATTTGTTATTGAAAGAGAGTAGAAATTGGCAACCTCGCGTCGAATTATTTTGACATTGTCGATATTTCAGGAGCGCCAACCTACCTTGGTTTTAGTTACAAAAACATGATAGACCTAATTCATGGCCAACTGGGCTACTTTATAAGAGTGAATGGAGTATATATAGTAAAGCAACTACTAAATGATTAAAATTTAGAGAACAAATCGTGAAGGTTTCTTCATGTAAACATTTTTGTTACTGAAATATTGTAGTCGTTTTTTGCAAATTTTTCAAATTTACAACAAACCAGCTGTTCGAGGAGATCCAAAGTCGATGTTTAGTTGTTTTTAAAATGCCTAGAGCACGTGTACGCGGAATTTATATATATATAATATATAAGTGAATTTGAAAGAGGCCGAATTATTGGTCTACGGGAGGCAGGGTTGTCATTTCGAGAAATCGCTAACCGTACAAACAGAAATCCAACAACTGTTATGAGATGTTGTCAAGCGTGGTTTGATGATGCCCAAAATCGAAGAAGAGTAGGCTCCGGACGTCGAAGGGGCACAAATGAAGTTCAAGATCGTCATCTAAGACTTATGGCCATTAGAGACCGATTTGCGACAACTTGACCTTTGGCCATTCTGTAACTGTCTGAACGGTTTACCGCCGTACAAGGTCTTTTATACTGCCGAATTATCGACTCCATCTTGTGTTATGGGGTGCTATTGCATATGCAAGTAGGTCACCTTCGGCCCCCAGGGGGTCAAATCTTGAAACTCTATCAAGAATTGAAGAGTATGACAAATGTCATATGTTTGCGTCGATTTTCAGAATCAGATATATACAATAAGTAGACATGACCTGCGCATGGATCCGAATATTACTCGAGAATCGAATGTTATATCTCCTATACTCCGTACCACTCGTTGCTTAGTCGAAGGAAACGGTGATAAGGTTATGTTAATATTCGGATTTGAAATTTCTCGATATCTTGCGTTCAGTTTATTTCTTGAACCCTTGCTTGAAAATATATTCAAAATGGCGAATAGAACTCTCACAAATTATGCAAATGCTGAAGAAAACTCAGAAAATCGACATGAACAACTGACAATTGTCATACTCTGCAATTCTTGATCGAGATTCAAGAATTGACCCCCTGTTACTATACGTACGTTATATCGCCGTATTCGATTCTTTGGACACTTCTCCCACCGTCCATGGTTAGTGCTACCCTTAACTGCGGACCACAGTCGTCAACGTTTGAACTTGTGCAGGGAACGGCAGCAGTTGGACGCGGGATGGCATAGTTTCGTATTTACCGACGAATGTTAATGGCCGTCTGGACGCCTTTTTTCAGTAAATTCATGAAGCACGAGTTGCTTGGAACGAGTTGCCAAACATTTCGTCGATACCTCGTCGAATACATTATCATTTTTTTGCTTAAGTGTTTACCAAATTACAGTTCTGCTAGTTCGAGCAAGATCGTCATGTAACATCTCTTTAGATTGAGGCATTCTTTGGCTGTAATTCTACGCTCACATATACAATATTGCATGAACATTTGGCCGTCTAAGAGATCTTTTCAGGTTGGTACCGAATAAATTTAAAATCGGTCAAAAAATGCTTCTGTAGATTTGGGAAAAAAATTACTAAAAACATTCAATCCGGGAGTCCCAAAAAGTGTCTTCAGAATCGCAACAGTCCAAAAATAATGGACCTTTGCTTCTGGAAACTGAGCACATTTTAACAAAAGCTGTCTGCGCAGGGTGCACTTCGATGGAATTGGCCGCTTCTTTTTGCGCGCATGTCCTTAGGAAACAGCGTGCTATCGTTTGGTCCAAATCTCGGTGATTAATTAATTCTTTCGCGAAATTGGTCTCAAATGACTCGACTGGACTTATTGATGCATTTCAAAATATGACGGTTAATGGACTGAATCGGCCAAACAGTTATGGAATATTAGCCATTCGAAATTTTGAGGTTATTACCCTGAAATTTCAGAAACTACTGGAGCGATTGGATTGAAACTAGGCAAATTTTTTTGGTATCGTACAGTCAGTAAAATTTGGACAAAATTTTTTTCGAGAAAATTTTTTTTGGAAACTATCTAATTTATTCGAAAGAACCTAGATAGGTATACTTCACAGCGTTGTACCAACTTAATGATTAGTTGAAAAATGCTGATCCACAGCTTTGTGCGAAATTTCGCGATGATCGTGTTATCAAGGAAAATCTAAAAAAAAATTCAGAAACTTGCGATGCGCGACAAGATGACCACTTCGGCAACGAATTCGCATGAACATGCGCGCAAAAGCTGCTGACTTCATATCAGTGTTTTTCTAGATTTTTAAGATTTCTTGTTTGTCATATTTCGTTATTATAGTAAGAATATTGCGGAGGAAAATTGACTCAACAATGAAGATTGAGAACTCATAAAAGTGAGAGTGAAACCTAACCTATGAATGATGTCGAAAAGGAGGATCAAATTGTTGTCGTATTTCTGAGAATTCAAGCAATTTGAGCTGGTAACGTTTTATCTTCTGCTGCCGTTTCCGATGAAAATGCAGCTATGGACCTAAATCACCGGCAATATTCGACCAAGCAGGGATTGTCTCTACCAGAACATTACCTTTACATTTCGTCACTCACTATGTACTCTTTTATATCTAGATCGAATCCCGGTGAATTATACCGATCCATTACTCCGGTACACCGCAGTTTCCTGGACTCGTTCTCTCCCGAGCGCGGTTATTTAGCATGTGAATTTGTTTGTCACAAATTGCTCTCGCTATTGGTCTACATACATTCCTGTCGTCGTTTGTTTCCCGCGGAATTTATCGCCTAATTATAAACCCTGCCGCGCCCCCTCCCTCTGCGCGCTCTCGATCCCGTGTAACCGTACGCGATGCGAAATTTACTGCTTCATTTGTCGCGGGCGACGCGCTAACTGCTACGCGGGTAAATTTCACTCGGTCCTGGTTTCTTCCTCGTCTTTAGGAAGGTTTGAAAGTAGGCTAGGCTGATTCGGTAACTAACTGCATATATGCCGTACTAGGGGTAGGATCCAGCAATCCGGCTCGAAGGACCAATCTCATAATGGATAGGGAAAACTTAGACACGATTATATTGGTAGATTACATCGACCAGAATGTGGAGATGAAAGTAAAAAGTCAGCCGTTTTGAAGGAATCCTCAACTGCACAGCTTTTTCAATTTGGATGGAACATCATTTCAGTTTATTGATTAATGAAAGTTGTTATTCTGTACTGGGATCAAAAAACTCTTGTGAGTTACCATGAAATTTTATTCGGCTTCATTCCCAGGCAGTGAAGGAGTTGCCATTCCAAAGACCAGGGTATGGTAACCTGAAGTTACTCTGCAGAGATGGGTTTGTTCGGGAAGGTCATGCCAAATTCCACCGAAGCCCCTCATCCATATTATGATGAAAATAGCTGGCGATCAGCCATTACTTCATGTCGTTCTCGCAGACTGTTGAAGATAGCTGGGTTACAATACTTAAGCCTTGGAATAACGTCGATTATCTTTCTCTACGATAGGTGATTGTATTGTTGCCGATTTTCCTAGGTTCCGCTGTGGAACCCCTCAAAAGCTAATACCCCTGAAAACAGGAAAAGCCGGCCAAGGGCTTGAACCACAGACCTCATGATCATGGGGTATGAGTTCTTACCACTGAACTGCCGCCGCTACAAAAGATCTCGAACTTGATTTTATTCATTGTCGGACATACACAGATGATGTGCATGGCTGTTCCGATTTCTTGTAATCACTGATCGCATTTATCATTATCAGCTACACCGCTTTTGTGCTCATTAGGTGGACCTGTAAGAACACCGAAAACAACTCAAATTTTTCATTTGTTTAATTCTTGATTGGACAAGGATGGGTTCGAAACGCTCTGAATGAATGCTTCCGTAAATGTGGAGGCAGGTTTCACCTTGTCCGTTATTGCTCGCTTCGCGATGTCATGTTGTATGCCCATAAATGGTTCTAGATCTACAAGAGGTTATGTCCAAGTCTCCTCGTTTTGTCTTCAATTACTCCGACCTCTGAACGAATTCGATTATTATTCTTGTTGCTTTGACTTAGGTTATATTTGATTTAGTAGCCTTTTTTGTAATATTATTATTTACCGGACCGGGCTCGAGTGTCCTTGCGCTCACAAGTCAGATGACGTCCTTAAGAATTTCGGCTGTTACCTCGCATCGTGAGGGTTCAGAAGCAACTAACCCATATGTAAAAATCTCAGGTTGGGCTATCTCTGGATAATTGCGTACTTACATGTTCAGCTGTGTCTGCCTCTGATCCATATCGCCGGCATGTTTGATCTGCTAACTTGCTCATACGGTACAAGAGGCATTTGTACTTGCAATGTTATCTGCACCATGATAACCCGAAGGTTAGTTTCTAGCAGCTGCACGAGCTTCCTTGTATGATAGGATGATGAAAATTCAAAGAATATGATTCTGCAAGACAAACGGGTTGCTTTGATATTGATGTCCTATTGTGCTCCTAAATCCTATAGATGAGTTTCTTTTTTGCCTTTAGTCAGTTGCTCCATGGTATCTCGGCACTTCCAGGACATTATCACCTTTTGATCAATCGATAAAGGGAATACACCACACTCAGACGGTAACATATGACCATTGCAAAGCGTGTTTCGCAATCGAACATGGTATGTTCTACCCAGTATCAGATTGGAGATTTCCCCTGAAAGATGTTCTTGTGGCAACTATCAGGGAACATTTGAGGCTGAATAAGTCTGTCCTAAGACGCTTATTCTGTTATTCTAGCTCCTGTACCACCAGCACATAGGACATCGCACGCCTAGCAGTTTCCGAACAGGCAGGTGGCCTCGTCTGTTTTTTATTCACATTGTTAGGGATGGGACGTACTTCCGCTGTGTATGACCACGTTACCATTTTCTGCTTCAACCTTATCGGCTTTTTGTAGACTCGCATAGGCGATTTAGTTTTGGAAATGATTTCTTCCATGTGTGACATTCAGTGTGATGTTTTGGCAATTGCATTCATTGAAGAAGATTAGAGCACGGCCATTCAGGACCGTAGCTCCTAGCTTCAGATTCTTTCTTCTGGTGAAGGTAATCGAGGCTCTTGGAGTGATTGGAGTCAATTATATTGAGCGTAATTTACATTCGGCTGCTCAATATGACTTCATGCTTGCGTCTAACAGTCGTCAGTACACCATCAGCATATGTCTGGCCTTTGAAGCATAGGTCAAGAAGAAGGAATTACATGTTCTCGCATATTACCTGATGTATGCTTCGAATAATGAAGGTGATAGCTGTATTTGTATTCGGAAGTAAGAGGATAAAAGGAAATGATTAGGGTACAACAGAAATGCCAGATGTTACTTCCTGGCCAATAGAAGAAAACGATGATGATGGTGTTTGGTTCCCTATGAAAACTCAATCACTAAATTTCGCTTTTCCTGATGTGTGATGATTTTGTAATGATAGTGATGATCAGATGAATATGTTTGCGAAAAAAACTCTCAAGATATGAAGCAAGCGGATTCAATTACCGAATTATCTTACCAGATAAAAATGTTTAGCATTGGCGCACATATGCTATATACTGTTAAGGGAACCTACGTCGCTGCTTCAAAGGGAGGTGAAGAAGTAAAAGCGAACTAATACCGATGTTGATCTCTAAACGGTCCACCGAACCTACAGTTCTTGGCCAAAATATTAGATGCGAAATCTCAATTGAACACGCTTCTGAATTGGTTTTTGGATATTGAATTACTAAATTCAATATATATGTTTACTAGATTTCATCTATAGGGTCTTTCAATAGGGACGGGTCGATGTTGGCAGCCTGTGGCGGCCATGTTGTTTTAACGTCGTCTTTCTAACCTATATTTTTTTATTCAGTTAGTAATGCCAAATCACCATGGCAATCACCTAACCGCCAAGTTTGAATCCAATCGCTCAGGTAGTTTCTGAAATAAAAAATAAATAACTTCAAAACTTCAAATGCCTATAACTCCGAAACTATTTGATCGATTTGGCCCATTAACGAACTTAACCGCGGCATTCCAATGCGCGACCTACCCTGAAAGTTTCAAGTTGCTAGCTCACTTCGTTCGACAGTTATCGTGTCTACGGCCGGCCGGGCGGACAGAATCGATTTTGACACCGGATTCGTCATCAGTGAGTCCAACCTAGTCGATTGAGACCATTTTCGGCTCAATCATCCAAAATTACAGACATTTGATTTATTTCATGTCAAAATCGACCCGTCCTTATTGAAAGACCCTATATAAATGGTTTTCACAAACAACACAACATATTTGATAGAAAATGTTGACTTATTAATGATTCAACAAGTTGGAAATGAAATACTGATATTTTGTTGAACCACCTTTTGCCGCTATGAACGCTGCAATTTTTCGCAGCATATTATCAATTCAAAATTATACAGTCTGCTACATTTGTGGATGATGATTCCTTATGTGGACTAGTCTTTTCGAGAGCTGTGCTCTGGCTGTGATCAGATCTTGAGCAGCTTCTCTCTTCATAAGTTCCCCCACATTTTTTGTTCGCGTTAATAGGTTTTTACAGACAAGGGTGTGTGGCAGGGTGTCCCATCTTGCATAAAATCAAATGTTTCTTCATTTGGGAACCATTTTTTGACTTCTGGCAGCAACCGATTTCGCAACACTTCTTCGTACTGGTCTTGTCTAATTATGTCTTTCACCAAGTACAAACGTCCTGTGCCTTTTTCGCGGATCACTGACCAAGCCATCACTTTCATAGGGTGCTTAACTGTCTGGACCACTCAGTGTGGATGAAAGATTTCTCCATGGAGAGGACGTAAGAACTGAGTTTTGTACTGCAAATTTTCAAAGGTGCTCTCATCGCTAATGCAGACCCACCACTGACAGAAAATAAACATTAAAACACTAATATTCAATGCAGTTTCCTGATTGCCTAGTCGTTGCTGATTGATCCGATATCAAATTGCAGTACTCCACACATTATTTCGCCACTGTTTGGTCCAATTCAGGCGCTGTGCGTTCATTGCAGCTATTATCTTTGGTTTCTTGGCAGTTTGGTAGGCCTTGAAATCCAAATCTCTTAATCTTCTGCGTACTGTGCCATCAGAAGCATTCACATTAGCATCTGTCGATTTGGATTTGGTGATTTTTGTGGTTGTTAATCTGTTTTTCAGATAAATTTTCTGTAGACATTGTTCTGACCTTGTAGACAAGTTGGCATTCTTCCACATTTTTTTTTGGCGTTGATTCTTGATCGGATTCAACTGCTTTCTTTATGCGTTGTACGCTAGCTTCAGAAATATTCAACCTTTTTGAAATTTTGCGGTTGGGAAAAATTTCTGCATCAGTGGGGGCCATAATAATTTCATAATTATTTTTTTTTGCCTGGTGTAAGGTCCCCTTTTTTACCCATGATTCGACGGTCACAATAATCTTTTTTTGGTTACTAAATGGGCTCTGGGCAGAGTAAACATACCGTTGTGGGACTAAAGACTACGAAATAGACAAACAAAGCACGGAATATCTGGCTGACACGTCCAATCTGAACTCATTCATACTCTGGTACCAATATGTCAACATTGTAATGCGACACATAAAAAATGAAACAATAAAATGAAATTTCTTAGTAAAAATGAAATTCTGTGGATTTTGAATTCAAATAATTCGCTTTTATTCTCGGACAATACAAATTGGCCAGGGACTGTATGCGTAGGTTAGGTATGACTTTTAAGGTCCTGACTCTCATGCTACCGCTCTAATAGACGTCATCGCACTCGTTCTATGACGACTGCGTTATTCGTTGTATTTTGTGTTTTGTCATTTACATGTGGCAAATTAATTTCGGCCATATACCGGCGGCGGTAGTCGTTCGCGTGCGAATAATTTATCGCGTTATGGAAAATGAATATTTTATTCGGCCGTTCTAGTAGCGACAATGCGAACACGCCACCGACACCGATGTAACGCTGCCCCGCGGCCGAAATATGTGTTTTCGTTTTTATCGACAATTGTCGTTTGAATTTATTGGAGAGGACGCGGAGAGCACTCTTGGTCTGGTTGTTTTCGACTGACGGACAAACAATGGCTTCGCGGTCATGTGGGTTTTGTGTGGGAGGTTCGTTTTTGCAGGGAAATTCAGTCAATTTTTTTTTTGGGGGCGAGTTGATGTACAATATTCTTTTCAGTTCTTTAATCATTGTTCAATGTTTTTGTTCAAGTGCTCATATATGGTAAGGGTAAAAAACGTTCAAATTGACAAATATGGACAGAATTCAATACTAGGAAATGCAACTTGACATCGTTAACCTAAACCTTCTATGTCAATTGATTTTTTCAAATGTATTTTGTATTTTCGAATATTTATACGTTTGTCTTTTTTCTTCTGAATAACATATTTCAGCATGGCTTTGAAGGTGACTCAAAGTCGAAACATGTCAGCCAACAAATAATAAGTTTCTATATACAGGGTGATCCAAGTAGTGACGTGAATAATTTTTTTTAGATTCCTCCCACCCGGGGGTATCCGAAAATACCTTATGTATGATTTTTGTAGTTATCAAATATCGATTTGTTTTCGTGTTTTTTTGAAATTTATTATGATAGCGAGGTTTCAAAATTCATATCTTTTTATGTAGTAGGAAATTCGCCGATTTTTTTGTGACATGATCGCCCTGAATGTTGTTTCAATAACAAAAATAACTCAGCTTCCTGAAATTACTTTAAGTTACCCAAACAATCAACTTCAATTGTAAAAAAACAATTGGAGTTTTTATAGCTGAGTTTAAAAAATTCGCACGGTCCTAAACTACCAAAATTATGAGAAAAAAAAGTACTTCATAAGCCTTTTTTTCTTGTAATCGGCCTTCGAAAGCGGATAGGTTGAAAATCATTAAAACACGATTAAAGTTATTTTTCTATTTCTTTTATCATTCTCAAGGCAAACTAAACAGAAAAAGATGAGTTTTAAGTAATTTCAATTTAAATTCCTGTAAACTAGCTTCAGCTCGTTTAATGTTCACAATTGTTTCAGTCTCACCACTGATTGAAAATGTGGACATATTTCGAAATTGGTAGATATGAAATAAGTTGCTCTTCAATGAGAAATAAAAAGCACAAGTTACTGAAAAACTTCGGTTTACTTCAATAAATCTTCAAATTCCCTTCCTCCAATTTGAATACATCGTTCTTTTCGCTTCTGGAAGTTTTTGTCCTAATTCGTTGTTGTTTTCCGTCGCTTACACAAACTTTGTAAAATCTCCAAATGAAAAAAACGGGGTCTAGGTTTGGCCAGAAGCTAAATGAAAACTCCTTGTTGTATTTTTCAATTGAAGTTGATAGTTGGAGCGAATCCTACTGAAAACTAAATTTCTGACTTTCAAGTCTTTTTCGAGTAACTTTGAGTCATTTCTGGAAGCTGAGTTATTTTCTTATCAGAACAACATTCAGGAGATCATGTTACAAAAAAATTTCCAAAATACCTACTACATATAAAGATATGAATTTGTGGAACGTGGCTAGCATAATAAATTGAAAAACACCAAAAAAAATTACAACTCGAAAACTACAAAAATTCGTGTAACATACACGGCATATTTTTATTTTAATATTTTCTGCATTATTTTGTGCTATGAACGCTTCTCAAAAGGCTCTTGCGTTCGCATTGTTATATTCATTATTCGCATATACAGGGTATCAACGGTCCACTGTAGATTTTTCATGAGAAAATAACACATTTTTTTTACAGGGTGTCAAAAATTAACATTTTTTGAATTTTTCGCTAATATCTCATAAACCGTTTGAATTACAGAATTGAGTTTTTGTACACACATTGTGACTAACAATAGCTACTTTCTTGCACTTTACTCGGTTTTATTAGACGTGCCAGTGGCGGAGATATTAAATTGGCACAAAGGTTTTACTCCCCAAGTTTTACACCACTGGACAAATTTGCATTTGTACAGCAAATTCTGATCCGTCAATGTGTTTTACATAAATTAGGTACTCCTAGTTCATTGCTGTTAAGTGGACCGTTTTCGAGAAAATTTGAAATTTTATGATCAAAAATTAAATCAAAGCAGTATGACAACTAACAAAGTTACCATTGATTATTTTTCATGGGGCCACATGAAGACCATTGACTATGAAACTTCTGTTAACACCGTAAAAGAGTTGACCGCTAGAGTTGATGCCGTAGCAGAGCAAATTAAAAATATGCCTCAGATTATGAACAACGTTCATAGGAACATGATCCAGACATTATTGTAATGCGTGCATTTCAGCCAACTTGCGTATTATTGCAATCTTGTTAATTATGGTCGCTAAAAATAATGAAAAATAACTTTGCAATTTAAACATAAAAACTTAGTTGTCAAATTCTGTTGAAATTAATGAACTTGTTAATTATCACTTCTAATTTTTCCAATTACAAGAAATTTACTATGCGATAGCAAATTATTATTGATCATAAAATGCCAGTTTTCTCGAAAACGGTTCACTTTAGAGCAATGAACTAGGAGTACCTTTTTCATTTGAAGCACATTGGCATATCAGAATTTGCAGTGCAAATGCAAATGTGTCCAGTGGTGTAGCAGTTGGCGGGGTAAAACCTTTGTCCAAATTCAATCGCCGCCACTGGCACGTCTAATAAAACCGAGTAAAGTGGAAGGTAGCTATTATTAGTGACAACGTGTGTACAAAATATCAATTCTGGAATTCGAACAGTTCCTGAGGTATCAGCAAAGAACTGAAAAAAATATAAATTTTTGACACCATGTATCTCTGAAAGGAATACCCGGAAGAAAAAATGGAAGAGGATAAAAATTTTTTATTTTTTCATGAGAAATCTACAGTTAACCGCTGATTCACTTATTTAGGAACACCCTGTAGATTGTATTCACTCAATGCCGCATTTTGAAGTTGGCGCATACATTCCGCAGAAAAGGGTCCCTGTAAAGAGCTGGGAACTGGAACAGATCATTACATCTTTCGCTATTACGACCAAAGGTAAGTCATCACTGTTGACCGCTATTTTGAATCTCTAAGAACCTTTGATTGGTACAGTAAGCCGTTGGTCCAGCTTCATTCTTTCAAATCTGCGTCATAAAATACAGTCTTGTTTTCTTTCAAAATTAACTGAGCTATTGGAAGCATCAGTATTGGTTAATCCGCCACTGGGGACTTGGTACTAAAAATCAGGTCGATTTTGTTTGCAAATAGCAATATTGCTAGGAAAAAGATATTGCTGTCATAACAAGATTGGAATTATTGGTATTCTGATCAAAGATTTTGAGAAATATGATATGTCACTTTAACAAGAATCTTGCTATCAATATTGCTATCTTAGCAACCTCAAAATAGTACTTGCTATGCTCGATAGCAAGATAGGTTAGAAGGGGAATCTTAGAGAGATCTATTTGTTTCAGTATTATTTCTTCCAAGAATTCGAAAACATTTAAGATAGGGAAGTATGTGCTAATAGAAATTTGTTCAAGTTTCTCTAGAATATTCGATTTCAAGGAAAATTCTCAGACTAAAATCAGCCCTCCCTCTGAATTGCCAACAGAAAAGTTCATCGAATTTCGAATCATTAACGCCTCCATAAAATTACTGCATTTGATTTCTGGGAACCAATATCCTATTAGTATCCAGGAAATTGATCAATTTGACTTCAATTGGTATTTCTGTTTCGTGACATTTTTCGGATAAGTCGATGTTTACATGAATAAAAAAAAGTATATGCTAATGGAAATGTGTTCAGGTTCTCTAGAATATTTAATTTCAAGAAAAATTCTTAGACTAAATACAGGCATAGTAGACAACAGCTGAGATGATTATTCTACTCATCTCAACAACAGTAATTCCTTTGAGGTGCAAACAGAAAAGTTTATCGAATTTTGAATTATTAAGGCCGGGATAAAATTGCTGCATTTGATTTCTGGTAACCAATATCCTATTGGTATCCAGGAAATTGGTTTCTGGTCAATTTGACCATTTTCGTTTCCTAACATTTTTCATGTCCATGTTTACATGAATGATGAAAGCCGTAGATAGAGGTTATGTATGCGAAATCATAAAAAAACTTACGAACAAGGGTTATTTCCTTCTTCCTTGTAGCTCTAAAGTCACAAAATACAGTTTTGTCAGCTCTAAAATCACCGATAATGGAAGTCCATGATAGCAATATTACTATGACACAATTCATAATTAACATTGTATAACACTCGGAACAGAATACGTAACATCATGGCCATATTGCTATAACTTAGAAAGATAGCAATATGACTAGAATGGCAAGTATGAGGCGCCGTTTGGGACATTAGTGTGTTTTCAAATATATGTATTTTCGAGCCAATATATTTATTAGTTGCAGGAAAATATTTATTTTGTATGCCGATATATTTATTTTTACGAAACACAATATACTTATGAGTTGGGTGTTACAAATATACAAATTCGTGGTAACCAATATATTTATTAATTCGACCTATCCCAAGTCGTCACGAGAGGTCGCGACGGCAGCGTTTGGTACAGTTCTGAGCTTTTGGCAACATGGCTTAGTTATTAGTACATTAATTGCTCACAGTAAGCAATGGTTGGGAAAGTTATCTAACTTTCCTATAACTATAACTATTACCTTTTTTCCTACCTCCATGGTTTCAAGTTCCGAAATTAATTATTAGAAGACCACGATACAAATAACATAACCATATAGGGGTAGCAGATTACAAAGAGATAAGGTGCGTTTTTATTTTCATCCAATTGATAAATCTCTTCTTTGGTGGAGCGCATAAGAGAAGAGAGAGGGAGATTACATAGATTAATCAGTTCGACGAAAATGAAAACGCACCCATTCAAACGTCTGTACACAAATACTAACAATAACAAGTTTAAGTTCACTGTTTGGTTTGTGCTACTGGAAGAAGTGTTGAATAAGGATTATGAACGAATGATGCATCAATTGGCCATAACACTGTAAAGTTCCACTTCGTGAATTTCCGTTGACAAAATCGTAATTTCACATTTCTTTCCGTCGAAAACTACCATCCAAATGAGCTTGTACTCTAGTATAAAGACACAAACCAACTGCTGTTAGGATTCCTTAATATGATAATATCTACTTATCTACAAGATAGATAACGAAGAAACATATCTATGGTTATGTTATTATAAATGGGCATTGATTGATCATTGATTGATACTCATCTCATCATACACAATATGCTATAAACAAGTTAGTTTTCTGCTTTCAATATCGACAATTTCTAAGCCATCTGTCAACCAGTGTAGATACTACGCATTAAGAAGATAACTACTTGATATGTTGTACTAATGGCTACGCCATGTTGCCAAATGCTCGGAATGTGCTGAACGCTGCCGCCGCGCCCTCTCGTGACAACTTGGAGTAGGTCGAATTAATAAATATATTTGACACCACGAATTTGTATATTTGCAACATATCAACTCATAAATATATTGTGTTTCGTAGAAAATAAATATATCGGAACGAAAAACAAATATATCGGCACACAAAATGAATGTATTGCTGCAACTAATAAATATATTGGCACAAACATAAAAATATTTGAAAACGCACTTAAGTCCCAAATGGCGTCTCATAGGCAAGGTTCATAGCAATACGCAGACAGAATCGACCTGAACGACTTTCTGAAATTGATGGTAGGCGATGAAAAAATTTTCCCAAGTCCTCGAACGTCGAAAAGCTGAAGTGAGCGGCCGACGAGCGGTTGCCAGCATCCGGCGCCGTAGGTTGTAAAATTTCAATTCATCGGGGCAGTGCATGTGAAAAGTTGGATGATTTAGGGGCGCGCTTTTAATTCGAGTGGCCGTAATATTAGCCGGGTAACAACCGTGTAAAATATGTGGCGAATTTTTCCCTCGCGGGTACTAGACCGGACCGTTGCTGTGTTCTGTCGGATTAACGCGAGGGCGGCAGGAGGAGGGGCGGTTCAGGACGCGTGGCGGGGGTGTGGAGGATGCATCTACTTCTGTCCGAATGGGACATGCATGCGTTAGTGTGCCGAGTGTTTTAGAAAGTTGATTAATGTTGAGGGTTCGGAAAAGCGTGAAACTATCCGCGGGAATTTTCCGATATTGTTGGGGTTATTTAGGCTGAAAATGTACGATATTCACGGCAAAGTAGACAAATCTAGAAAGGCACCGATGTGAAGTCATCAGTTCATGCGCGCACGTTCATTGTTGTTTCCTAGGCGTTAAGAGATTCTATATAATTAAGTATTATGATTTTGTTTGTGATGATATACATAAAATTGTATAAGATTGATTTAAGAGCAAACAATACCTTGAATATTACGGGGTGACTTTTGGAGGCCAGAGTTCGTTTTTTTTAAGAAAAAAAATTGGGTGCAAATGGTTCAAAAAATTGTAAGAATGCGCAATGTTGCCACTTTTTTATATTCAAGAATTTTCGTGAAAACAATTACTGAAATGCAGTGAAAAATGGGAAAATAACTAATATTGCGTATTTTCACAAAAGAATTAAGTACACTGCCGGACAAAATTATTAGATCACCTAAGAAATTCGAATTAAAATTTCTGTTGATAACTTTTTGCAGGTGAATTTTTTTTTAGTCTGCAATCATGTTTGTTATCTAAACTTCGTTTCGAGTTTCATATCGCAGTTTCTTTACCTGTAATAAAAAAATTATCAGTTTGGAGACTTTTCAGGTCAGTGTTAATTTTATCTTAAACGGGTAAACACTGATTTTGTTTTCACTATTTTTCCTTAAAACTTGAAAATGAATGTGCATGGTCGGGTTAGAAATGCATTATCATTAGAGAATTGTGTTAGAGTGGTAATATTGGTGGAGGAAGGTCGTAGTCAGCGATATATCGCAGAAAGACTTGGCATACTTCGTATGATTTAAGAAGGCATAGGGAAAATGGGGATCATCAAAGATGACCAGGTCATGGTAGAAAACGCGTTACCAATGCTGTCCAGGATCGCTACATGGTCCAACAAGTCCTTCGAAACCGAACATTAACAGCTCCCGAGGTGCAAAATGTGGCTAGAAGGACTTATGGAATCCAAATAAGCTCAAGAACCGTAAGAAGACGGTTAAGGGAAAGAAATCTTACCCCACGGATCCCAGCTAGAGGGCCGCGTTTGAGCGTTGAGCACCGGAGAAACAGATTTCAATTTGCGCGAATGAACGTTAATTCGGAATCGGCCGATTGGTGTCGAGTTTTGTTTACAGACGAGTCAAGATTTTCCCTTCACCATTCAGATAGACGATACGCACAGTGCAACTTCGTTGAAAACATTCGTCATGGTGGTGGCAGTGTCATGTTTTGGGGAGGCATCTCTTTGGGAGGACGTACGGAGCTAGTGACGCTTCGAAGGGACAATGTTAATGCTGTTCGGTACATCACGGTCATTCTTGAACCTCATGTAGTGCGATATACTGAAAACTTTGGTGCTGATTTTGTTTTTATGCAAGATAATGCACGGCCTCACACAGCTCAGGTGAGACAAAATTTTCTTCGTCGTGAAAATATTGAGACTATGAATTAGCCAGCTAATAGTCCTGACCTTAACCCCATCGAGCATGTATGGGACATGATGGGTAGACGCTTTAGAGCACTTCCAAATCCTCCGAACGACCTTGAAGTTCTAACTGTTTCCATTTCTGAGATTTGCAACGACATCGATCAAGGAGATAAGGGAGCTTATTTTAAGCATGAGGCGAAAATGTGAAGCTGTCATACGAGCTAGGGGTGGAAACACTCGATATTGACAATTTTCTTCATGGGTGTGCTAGACTTTCATTTTTGAGTTTCTTTTTATTCTTTGAATTAAAGTTTATTTCATAATTTTTTGCAATAGAATGGCGTGTAATAAGGTAATTTTTTTACGTTCCTTACGCAAAACCAACGAGATCACAAATTTTATATAAAAATTCACTTAAAGTTATTGTGTGATCTAATAATTTTGTCCAGCAGTGTACATCCCAAAAAAAAGTTTCCAAAAAATACTCACTGACGCCTGCAGAACGACACCCCGTTTTCCCCTATAAACGTCGAAATTTCTCCGAATTCTAAGATTTTCCGCGGATATTGGCAACGTTTAAATATGTTCACCGCGATTCAGGTGCCTGAGTCTGAGATATTAACGAGGTTTTCTGAAACTTGAATGTAGCTGTGCTGCCTAGTTGTAATTTAACACCACGTGATATTGGTTGCCCTTAAGGTATTGATGTTTTCACTCGATTACTCAATATTTCCATTTGAGCCATATATTTGATCTTGGAGTGAGAACCAGCTCATCGTATACCCACGTGCTGAATTTCTAACCGATCTTCTGTATTTTTGAAAATATTACGAAATTCAAAATGCAATAATTTTTTTTTCTAAGCCTTCAGTCAGATAAGTATCGACTTAAGCTTAGTTTGGGATGATTTTGCATCATTTTGAAACTTTTTTTCTAGGATTTCACTTCCGATATCTGAAACAGAACCCTTAAAAATTAAATAAAAACTGTTTTTACGCGCATGTTCTGGGGAACAGCGTGCTATCTTTTTGTTCAAAATGTCTGTTGTTTTCGAATTTTGAGCCGAAAATGGTCTCAAACGACTAGGTTGGACGTCAAAATCGATTCTGTCCGGCCGGTCGTCCGACGACACGATAACTGTCGAACGAAGCGACTTGGAACTTTCAGATTCGGCCGCGCATTCGAATGCGGCGGTTGAGTTCGTAAATGGGACAGATCTGTCCAATGGTTCCTGAGTAATAGTTATTTGAACTTTTGAGATTAATTCCCTGATATCTCAGGAACTACCGAAACGATTGAATTGTAACTTGATAGTTAGTTCAAGCATAACAACGCGCAAATTTTCTTTGACTATTGTTGAGTTCAAACTGTGCGTATATTTTGAAAAATATTCTTCAGAAGTTTTTTTTCGGAAACTATTCATCATATCTGAAAGAACTTCTGCTCATACCTTAAGCTTTATATTTACAGCAGTGAATCAAATTTCATTTTGATACGACTATAATTTCTGGAGGTATTGGTAAAAATATGTAAAATGTCGTGTTTTTTATATCGTTTTTTTTCCGTAATAACTAAGAAAATACTAATTAGATCGAGATGAAGCTTGACAGCCAGTTTGGAAATGATGATGGACAACTTCGTGCAGAATTTCGTGACGAACGGTCATTAGAACTATTTGAAAAAAAATTGTTATTCTCATGAAATTTTATATGCACCTTCAAGATGTCGTTTTTCGATGAAGTAGGTACTGGATTTAATTTCGATCTTATCCGTATTTACGCATACATTCGAAAAGTGAAATTCTCAAGAAAATTCACAAAAAAATTCCGAAAATTTTTTTTCTTTACTGACTTTACTGACAGCACGATATCAACAAATTCCTGCAAGAGGTTGCGCGTCATTACGCTCCACCTAACTGCCAAGTTTCAATATAATCGTTGCAGTAGTTCCTGAAATATCAGGAAATAACCTACGGATTACAAATTGCTATTACTCCGAGACCATTTGGCCGATTTTGCCATTTTAAAATTCTACCTACCCTGAAAGTTTCAAGTGGATAGGATCCTCCGTATTTGAACATAACGATAGCACGCTGTTCTCCTAGAACATGCGCGCAAAAGAAGAGCTCTATGTACTCACAGTATCAGATTTAAATATACCAATTTCATTATGTAGTTTCAATCTCGATAAATATTCGGCCCCCTAAAACAGGGACCTCAGAGTGAGCACGTTGTTCTGAAGATTGAGGAATGAACCTAAGTTTCAAGATGAATAAATATTAAGTACAACAGGACGTGTATTAATTTTAGTACAGAATCAATGTGAACTACCAACATTTCCCTGTTCATGAGTGAGCAAGCTAAATGCTAAATGCGGTGATGCAATATTTCATTGAAAAAAAACCTACAAAATCGATTTATAGGTTAGTCCAGTCTGCTAGCCTTAAATATTTCTGCCACAATATTATTCCAATTATAATTATTATTATTTTTTACTTTCCTACACAATTTACACTTCGAGCACTCCGTCTCTGTCATTGCAAAACCGGCAGGTACAGTGTAGAGGATTTGTACTCATTCGTTAACCTCACTTCTTGTAGGCTATCAAGTTGTGACATAATGTTTACCTTAGTTGAGTTTGATATAAAGAAATGGTTTGTTTCGAAGGAGTGCTTAAATTTTGTTTGGCATGAATATATACAGGCTGTTTCAAAATATATGCGAAGGACTTAAGAATGTGATAGCTCGTCCAAAAATATGAAAAAAGTTTCCATTAACTTTCTCTCTAAGATGCACCATTTTAGAGATACAATGTACTTTGGGTCATACGCTCTAAAGTCGACCGTTTTCCAGGAAAACCAACTTTTATGTTTAAACACATGGTTCTGTTACCTGTTTTAAGGTTCAGATGAATTTGATTCAGGTAATTAGTAAGGAAAAAATATATTTCAAAAGATTGTCCATGTTTTTCAACATAAAAGTTGATTTTTCTCGAAAACGGTCGACTTTAGAGCGTATGACCAGACCGCCTTTTTTGTATAGAAAACAGTGTCGGTTCAAATGGGCCTCTAAAAAAACCGTACTTTTTCCATTAGCGTAGAACTTAGGGAGGAAAACAGTCGCTATCCCTTCGGAACCTTCACCAATGAAGACAAAACAGTTTATTATGATTAGAAGATACTTACGAAAGCTGTTTTCTGTACGATATATGGTTCCCGACATATTCGCAAAAAACAATTTTTTTTCCATTTCAACACCCTGTATCTCGAAAATGGTACATTTTAGAGGGTAAGTTATATATTCATAATTTCGGACGAGATATCACATCCTAAAGTCATGCGCATATATTATGAAACACCCTGTTTATTATTATGGATCAAACAACATAACTGTGACTAAGAACAATGTTTTCAAATAAAGAGTGGGGTGCTCATAAATGAAATGATTTGTTAATCCCAAATTACAGAGAGTACCGTTGAAAAAATATTCGTATCATCAAGTAAATTAGTCATATATGTCCATTTCTTTATTTCAAGTGATTCTATTTTCTCTATGCAGAGAGAAGTTCGTGTCGATTGATCAGAACAAAATATTGAAAGAATTCAATTTCGTGGTTTCATCAGACGTGTATGAAATCATGACAGGCAAGAATTATGGATGTATGCATATGAAACCGAAGATAAATGAAAATCTGTATGACTGTATGGTTCTTTCATGACCAGTCATTACAAGATAAGATATTCGCCCACGAAGCAAAATGGTCGCTCATTTTTTTCGGAAAACTGGATATGTCGCCACAGTTTAATTGAAGCAACGTTCAACAGACAATTCTGAACGAAACAAGCGCATGCGTTCACCAGATGTAAACAGAAAAATCGGGGAAATCAATCGCTGAAGACCAATTATTCTTCACACATCTGCTGAAAAAAAAATGTTTTTAGCAGTCCAAACATGACCTAATTGATCATTCACGGTATAATCTTGATTCTGGAATTGAAACAAACTTTTTTCAACGCCTGAAGGTGGTTGATTTAAGAGTATTTCGTCTTTATCATGATTTTATTAGCATCCCCCAAATTATATGATCTCGATATTTTTCGGGAACTTGCCACGACAATCACCAATAACTGGTTTTCCAAAACATTTTGTATTTCTTTGACAATAATAATAATAATTCCTGGATGGTTGCGCAGTCAGCTCAACGAAAGAGATGAGATGATGGTAAAAATAGGCGAAAGTTATTCTGGGAGTTACCATATTGGCCTAGGAGTTCCTCAGGGTTACTGCTCGGACCCCTTCTATTTATATTATTTATAAACGATCTGCCTTTGTGGTTAGCATGTTATTTATTAACATTATTCGCAGCTGCTGCCTCTGCAGTTGTTTCGGCGGACAGTCTTGAGGAGCTCCAAAAAGCCTGCGAATGTATTGTAAGAGGAATTTGTAAATTGGTGTCGTCAAACCATTATATGGTGAACATAAGTAAGACTGTTTTCGTTCGATTTTCTTCGAATTTGAGCATTCAACATAAAGTTTGGTGATAACACTATCCCGACATCTGAGTCGACTAAATTTCTTGGCATCCATGTCGATATGAGTTTAAAACGGACAACGCATATTGATGTTTTATGTGAAAGATTGAACATCTCATGCTTTGCAATTAATAGAATTAAGGACATTCTGCCCAAGAGCTGTCTGATTAATGTTTCTTTTAGCTCGGTGTATAGTCATCTATCGTATAACATCTAGCAATGGGGTAGCTGTACAGACATCTCCAGAGTATTAAAAGCACAGAAACGGATCATACATGTAATATTCAAGCTAAATTTGATGGAGTCGTGCAAGCCACATTTTGTTGAATATGAAATTTTATCATTGCCTTGTATTTATATTATATTTTCAAGTGTTTGCTGTATGCAAAGGATAACAACTGCAAATGGAAGAAATTGTCAGAACATCATGGCTATAAAACGAGGAATTCTCAAACTTTATTACCACCTAAACATAGGACTCATAGATTTGAAGGCCCTCTATGTATCGAAGCATCAAATTGTTTAATCATCTACCACCTCCTATTAAATCCCTGAATTCTGAAATGATTAAAAAAGAAATCAAGGAACTTCCTTTACTTTAAGGCTACTACTCTGTACAAGAATATTTATGTGACTGTTTGGTTAATCATTTTTTATTGTTATTGTTTATTATAACTCTTATTCTGACTTGTACTATACACCATGTTGTGTCACAAAGGATTAAATAAAGTTATTATTATTATAATTATTATTATACATAACATAATCGTGGGCAGTGTTGAACTGAAAGCACACCATCATCACAAGCTCCCAGGGGCTGAATGATATCCGTATCACTTCCAACTCATCAGATCCAACAGAAAATATCATTTTTAATCAAGCGTGACCTATCAGGGTCGACCCAGTTTTCTATTATGACCTCTGTACGACGTTGGTTGTTCTATTCATAATTGATGTAATAAAACGCACGTTTTTATTCGAATATGTAAGCAGGAGCTCATTGCCGCAGACAATCGGATAATAGAGGTACTGTAACTCTATTGTGTCGCGGGCTTTATCCGATTCCGCCTATGAATCCGAATGCCCCATCGAAAGTGTACCTACTTGAGTCGGCCAGTTCAACAATAGCCCTCTAGTTATCTTCTACTAATAGGAAATCCCTAATTGATATGCTACTGGAAGGCCGTTCTTGCGTGTGTTTTGTGTTTTCGTCCGCTGCCGCACACATCCTAGCGGCCTCTCGGATCTCTCCGCTGTTTTTTTTTCTTCGGCAGTTAATTGACGCGTGTTCATTGTTCCTTTGTTTTTCGGCAACAATCGGACCGTTTTTCGGTTGACTGATAAGTGGGCATTATTTTGTGGCACTTTATGGGAAAGCGGGCGATTTGTATGCGGCGGGACATCGGGAGGTATTGAACTCTACCAGAGCGAGCGGCTAATGAAGGCTACTAAGGAGGAAATGGTAAGGTTGCATCTGGACTTATTGGAGTTTTATTGATAAAGATGTTCTTTATCGTTTCCCTTTTCGCGCGCCTTTTTTTGCGATCAGTGGTGCACAAGGTCCGAATTTTGAGTCGAAAATTGTCCCAGACGACTGGCTTATGCCCATACGCAAAGTCGATACTCCGAACTTGAGAACGTCTTAACTGGACCGTCCATCCTATTGGTTACTTGTCAGCCAAGCACTACATCTCCAGTGCTTGGAGTCATGTTTGCTCAAGTCCTCGAACGACCTACATTGAGGCGTGCTCAAGCATGATGAAATCACAAAGCAAAGATAATTCGTTTTCTGCGATTTTAACTAATCCAGCGTTGCTATTTGTACTATAATACTATGTGGTACTCCATACTATGTACGATACCGCATGTACGACAATTGCCGTTTTGGTTTATTATTTGATGAAATCGAATAATAACCAAAAACCAACCAAAAAAAAATTTTAAGCCCCCCTGAAAATTTCACAGTTTACGTTTTGGAGTATGTAGATTTGAATAAACGAATAAAAAAAATTCGTCCGTCCGCCGTCCGCCGTCCGTTGTCCGGGGTTTTTCTCTGGAAGTACAGAATAGAAATCCTTGAAACTTGATGAAAAAATCGTGTCTCACTCGGGATTGATCCTTCAAGCTTTTCAGTAGGATCGGTGTACCCTAACTGGGGGTTTGGGGAGAAAAAAAAAATATTTCTCGAAAACTTATCACCCAATTTTCATTAAATTTTAAACGTTGCATAACTAAACCTAAAAAAATTTACCCGGATGATTTACCGACAAGTGGTTCCTGAGTTATAAAGAAAAACGCTGCAAATTCCCAATAATGTCGAAAATGAATCATAGCATTCGGTTCTGAGTTGTTTAAGTTATCAAGGGTATATTGGGTTATTTAACTAAGAAAACAATAAACTTTTATGTAAAATTTGCAGTGTTTTTTGCGATGATTTCAGAGAACCCACGATTTGAAAATTCATTTCATTCAAGTGCCCGAAGACTCTCTCAGGGAATGAAGATGATTTTCGAAATCAATTCATTAATTGCAGAACCTAATACATCTGACCTTAAACATAATGATCGTCATGCTCACTCATCACTTCTTTTTTCGGAAGTAACACAGGTGCCATATATCATCCACTCTGTCGGCATTTTCTATAACAGAATAAACGTTCGTTTTATCTGGCGGCTTCTTTGACAGCTTCAACAGATACTGCCACATAATGAGAATATTTCAGTGCGACAAACATGAAAACGTGAAAACACCCTAGATTTGATCGATATCCATGATCTTCGCCGAGAATTGCCGAAGGTGTGTTAAAGGGATAGAACCCTTGCTATAAGCATGTGTCAATACTTGGGCTTGTCTCAGCGAAAAATTTCTCAAGTAGAAGTTCTAGATCAGACTATGCGTCCGGGCCTTGGACTCATTAATAACGAATCCGATGTCGAAATCAATTCTTTCCGGTGGGCCTTGAGTTGTCACGATAACTTTAGAGCGGAAGAAGCTAGCGACATAAAACTTTCAATGTAGCTTGCGTATCAGAATGTGCTGGTTGAATTCGTTTTTAGTCCAAATCGTCGTAATTATTTTGAATCTCAAGAACTACTTATTAAGGGTCTGAATTACTCGACGACCCCCTTCTTCACATGTTTGGAGCCATCCGAATTTCCTGTTTATTCTCAACTTGAAAAAATATTCAGAGGTGGTCAATGGTTCACAATTGTTTGAGTAGGATGGACACAATGTACAGGGTGTTTCACTATAAACTGGTCAAATATATATAGCCGTATATATGACATTGGAAAAGTCATTTTTGCCCTATGACATAGTTTTCGAAGCATAAAAGGGATACAGGGTATTTAATGTCAATTTTGAGTAATATTCTGATAACTGTGGTTATTTGAACGTGACCTTTGAAATAACGGTTTTCGGTCACATCTTAGTATTTTTTGGTGGTCAATTCAATTGTTGTGTACAATTCTGGAAAAAATATTTCAAAATAGCGAAAAACCTACCTTGTTGGAATTTTTTGTTTTCGATTTCCAAATTGGATAGCATTATTTCAATGTACTCAATGTTCTGAGATTTTCTGTGAGAAATTCAAACTCAACTTTTTTTTTACATGTCTACAGTGAGAATTTCACCCAAATTGTTGAAATGTTTTGAGGTTGAACTCGCCTTCATTGTGAACACTGGGGTGAAAACAGAATGAAAGAATATCCATTGGTTTTCATTTTATAGCCTTCCAAAAATTCCGCTCGGAGTACTTAAATAATTTTTATTTAAGGAACTGGTTGCGCTACGGAGCCAATTCGATGAACTACCATTGCTTGGTAACGGACGTCATTATAATAAGAATAAATACAATTTATACGCGACCCTATTGTCCGTAAGTGGGGTCGGGTTCGAATCCCATCAAAATTTTTTTGAAGAACAATTTTGTTTGATGAATTCATATTCATTTCTATCCAGGTCATTCTGGGGATCCATTAGCACAATTTTGGCCTCCGTAGGGCCACCAGTTTCTCAAATAAAAATTATTTAAATACGCCGAGCGGAATCATTGGAAGCTATAAAATGAAAACCAATTGATATTTTTTCATTCTGTTTTCACACCAGTGTTCAGAATAAAGGTTAGTTCAACCTTGAAAGATTTCAATAATTTTGGGTGAAATTTTTTTTTCACTGTGGACATGTAAAGAAAAGGTCAGTTTGAATTTTGGGAAAATTTTTTCACAGAAAATCTTGGATTATTAAGTTCATTGAAATGATGCTATCACATTTGGGAATCGAAAACAAAAAATTCCCAACTTTGTAGATTTTCCGCAATTTCGAAATATTTTTTCCAGAATTCTGCACAACAATTGAATTGACTACCAAAAAATACTGAGATGTGACCAAAAACCTATATTTCAAAGGTAACGCATAACTCACCACAGTTATCAGAATATTGCTCAAAGTTGACCTTAAACACTCTGTATCTCGCTTATGCTTCGAAGACATAGACATGTCATAAGGCAAAAATGACTTTTCCAATGTCATCTATACGGCTTTATATGTTTGACCAGTTTATGGTGAAACACCCTGTATAATCGTATTGAATATGATATTCAAGCTGCGTTACACTTGGTGAAATATAGCCCTTGAATACATCTGTTGCGCAGTATCGAACCTATAGCATCGTGCACACCTCCTCGGCTCAAGTTATCGGCCTTCGTACTAACTTTAGAGCTAATACCAGCGTCGACTCTCAAAATTCATTTTGTAATTTAATAAGTTTAGCCTGGTTAAATTTGTGTATTTACGATGATTTTTGCTTGTTGCTCCGTTGTGTTTGTACACTATCACTCGTTATGCTGGACATAAACAATAGAGTCACCCTTTTCTGTATACCGAGTCACATAATTTGCAGATGATGGGGAGGCAGATCAGCTTGCAAACAATGGTGCAACTCTGTTCTTTTGTGGAAACCGTTCATGGCATCCCACCTGACATTGTGATGCCAGTACTAACGGTCAGTACGAGGGCAAAATCAAACTCATTCTAGCCGAGCCATTCTGGCTCGAAGCGTTTCGAAGCATCGATAAAAAGCGTGAATAGTTTGGAACTGTTTCTTGACCAGTCAAATATACGGATGGAACTAACCAATAATGAAGGCTCCTGGTAGCATTTTGACAACTCACATACTCATATGCTTAAATAAAATGAGCCCGCAGATGATGACGAATGCTGACCGTGTCTAGAAGAGAGTTCCATTTATGTCTTTCTCTATCTACGCTGGGGTGAAGGTTGAAATAGCCTCGTCTCACCAACAACGGCTTTCGTTCACAGATCCCGAGGAAAGTCGCAATCTGTGTTCTAATGTCTATGGACTCTCTAAATAGATGAGAAATGCATTGAGGATCTTTCGCGCATTCCATGTCCCTATATACTCCATTTACTTTCAAGGTCAGTCGGTAGGCCATAAAACCTTGACATATTTCACTCTGTTTGATCAAAAAATGTTAGTTTATACGGTTTTCATTCCAGAGTCTACGCATCATTGATTAATGAAAATATACAGGGTGATTCATTAAGGGTGGCCACCGGCCGTATCTCGGAAACCGTTCATCCTATAACTTCCGGAAAAAAATTCTAATGACAAAATCGGCCCCTAGAAAATGATTAAAAATATTTTCAAGTTCGTAGTTCCCCACTAGAGGGCGCAATCTATCACCTGTAAAATATTATCTCATTTTTTACGAAATATTCTCCAGCTAACAGTGGTAAAGAATAATAAAATAAGAAAATACTCTTCCTATTCAACAATTTTTGTTTCAGTAATTTTTCTATATTTCCTTTTTTTTAGTGATGGGATGGAAAAACTTTTCTTCACAAAAAAAACACTCTGACTTCTGTATGCGTGAACCGATTTTTACGAAATTTGATTTCATTCGAAGGCCATTAAAAGCAGATCACAGAAAAATATGACAACAATATACCGGGTGATCCAGTTAAAAATTACAGGCTGCTTTATGTTACTTCACCCTATTTGCGCGTTTTACTGGAGAATTTCAAATGCAATGCTATGATTCTAACCGACTGAGAATAAGCTAAGCATTATTACCTATTGACTTGTAAAAACCGCAGACAGATATCTCCAGTCATTCCGAAGATATTAACATTTTTGCAGATTTCGATAAGTGTTGATCAACCCTGTGAAATTCAGGAGGAATTGAGTTATTTCATCATCTAAACAATCAAAAGAAAGAAAAAACTTATCAAAAATGTATGTCATTCACAAAACTAGCTGATCTAGATCCAGTAAGCTTTGGCGTTACTGTTTATTCTCGGTTTCTATAGCTGTAAAATTTATTGAGGTCGATTGCAAACTACTAGTTTATGAGGCCTCATTATTCAAACGGAGAAGCATATGATATGCTTAATGTTTTAGCTGAATGTTTAGAAAATGCAGAAGCTGAAAGGGAATACCCGATACGATATCCTGAAAGACGTCGTCATTCCAGAAAAGTATTCAAAAGATTGACACGAAGAGTGCGACAAACTTGGAAGGTTCAATATGTTGGAAGAAAAAATAGAAAACGTAGAAGCCGTAATGAGGATAGTATCATAAAAGTTTTGGCTTATGTTTATGCTGAATCACATTTAAGCATCCGAGAAATTGCAAGTGATTTGGGATCGAATTATTCGCTAGTTCAAAGGATACTAAAGGACCATAAACTGCATCCGTATCATGTTGTCTTGCACCAAGAATTGAAAGAGACGAGAGGACTTTTGCAATTCGTTGGAACGAATGCTGAACGGCGAACCTAACTTACTTCATAGAATATTATGGACTGACGAGGCTACTTTTTCTAGCAATGGTAAAGTAAATTTACACGACAGCCACTACTGATCATCTAACAACCCATATTGGCAGAAATAAGTCAATAATCAGAATCGCTGGAGTGTTTACGTGTTGTCGGACCATTTTTCTTCGATGGTATCTTAACGGGACAAAGGTGATTGAAATTTTAACGGAAAATTTTCGAATTCTTTTTGATGATATTGCTATTCAAGACAGGTTAGATATGTGTTATCAACAAGATGGTTGCCCGGCGCATTATGCTGCTGATGTTAGGGAATATTAAGATACCGTATTCTCAAAGAGGTGGATTGGACGAGGGAGTATTTTTCCAGCAAGATCACTCGACCTCACAGTATTATATTTCATTTTTGGGGGAGAATGAAGACTTAGTTTTCCGAACACCACCAACTACAAGTGAGGATATGAAGAATAGATTTCGACAGGCAGCTGAAACTTTTTCTCATACTGAAATTGTGACCTGTATCAACTAAAGAAAGATTAAATTCATGTATAGAAAAAAATGGTAGACATTTCGAATATTTTTTGTTCAAATATTTTCGTTGTTGCTAATTTTTGTTTCATTTTATCGTACTATTGTTATTTCATGTGTGTTCAGTATTTTGCTGCGTTGCCATGACGAAAAAAGTCACTTTCTTGTTTTTCAAGCTCACAGGGTTGATCAACACTTATCAAAATTTACAAAAATGTTAATATCTTCGGAATGACCGGAGATATCTGTCTGCTGTTTTAATAAGTCAATAGGTAATAATGCTTAGCTTATTTTCAGTTGGTTAGAATCATAGCATTGCATTTGAAATTGCTTCAGTAAAACGCGCAAATAGGGTGAAGTAACATAAAGCAGCCTGTAATTTTTAATTGGATCACCCGGTATATTGTTGTCATATTTTTCTGTGATCTGCTTTTAATGACCTTCGAATGGAATCAAATTTCGTAAAAATCGGTTCACGCATACAGAAGTCAGAGTGATTTTTTTGTGAAGAAAAGTTTTTCCATCCCATCACTAAAAAAAAGGAAATATAGAAAAATTACTGAACAAAAGTTGTTGAATAGGAAAAGTATTTTCTTATTTTATTATTCTTTACCACTGTTAGCTGGAGAATATTTCGTAAAAAATGAGATTATATTTTACAAGTCATTGATTGCGCCCTCTAGTGGGGAACTACAAACTTGAAAATATTATCAATCATTTTCTGGGGGCTGATTTTGTCATTAGAATTTTTTTCCGGAAGTTATAGGATGAACGGTTTCCGAGATACGGCCGGTGGCCACCCTTAATGAATCACCCTGTACATATCAGAATTGATAACGTCCCTCCGAATTATTTGACCTTGATAACATTTCACGAGAATCAAGCTGTCTCAGTTCTAGTTACAAAAACTTGGTTAAACTATTCCAAGACTACCGAATGACAATTTTTGGTAATTCTTAGATTCAAATTTAGTGTTTTTATCTCGTTATTTAAGTTTTTTTCAGAATAACTCGAAAAAAAAACTAGAAAAGCACTGTCGTGAAGGCAGCAGCTTTTGCGCGCATGTTCAATGAAGATGACCGGTTTGGCAACGAATTCGAATATGCGCTCATAAGCTGCTGCCTTCACGGCAGTGCTTCTTTAGTTTTTTTCGAGTTATTCTGAAAAAATCTTCGATTTATAAAACTTATTATCGTATGGAACCGAAATTTGGTACACTGCTGTGGAATAAAAATCTCACAGAATTACAAAAATTAATTTCTTATGTAATGAATAAAAGAAATTTTTTGGGAAAATAAATATTAAAAAAAAATTTTTTTTCGAATCACTGACAGCCCGATCTCGACAAAATTTCGGACAAAGTCGCAAATCCTTATGCCCTGACTCGTCGCCAAGTTCCATTCCAATTCAGTAGTTCTCGAAATGTCAGGAAAATAACCTCAAAAGTTCAAATGGCTGTAACTCCGAAAACGTTCGACCTATTTTGCCCATTAGCGAACTTAACCTTCACATTTTGAAATGCAACCAACCCTGAAATTTTCAAGTCGCTAGTACGGCCTGCCGGCCGTTTGAACGGAATCGATTTTGAAACCGGATTCGTCATCAGTGAGACTAACCTAGTGATTTGAGACCATTTTTGGCTCAAAATTCGATAATTACAGACATTTGGACAAATTGATAGCGCGCGTTCCCCTGGAGCGTGCGCGCAAAATCGAATTGTGTGTAAATGTTAATACCATTATTTCAATATGCTCAGCAGTGAATAGAATAAGGTTGGAAATCTTTGGCAACATAACTTTCGAACGAAACTATCAGAAAGGCCTTCCTTTAGGTAGGATAATCGTCTTCATTCCAGGAATCTACTGGAGGGACTTTGAGTGTTGTAAAACTATGAGCCACGATATAAGAATAATATTTCAATCTCGGATCTATGAAAAAACATAGATACATTTGCTGCCAAATAATGCTTGAAAGCGATTTAACTACTGAAATGTTTTGTTTGTTTACGTTTATGGCAGTCGAAAACCAGAGGAAGTGGCCGTCGATATGAGCAGTGTTGCCAAAAGTAAGTAAACTTATGATCGCTGCTTCAAATTTTTGAAGTGCCTTACATTTTGTACAGTGAAAACGACAGTCTATCTAAGATCTTGCAGAGCATTGTCCACTTTTTTGGGAAAAAATATTTCTCCGTAATTTTTAGGATAACGAATTTAGTGAAAATATGAACTATTTCGTATTGTTTGTAGACAACATGGTGAAATATGAACCTACATTTCTCGGCTTTAGAAAATATGATGTTTACATAGCATCGAGCCTATGGTCTTTTATTGATCTGGCATTTCAATTTTTCCTCGTAACCAGAAGATCCTCTTTACAGATTCGTCAGGACATCCTGTATCACCATACAAATACCATATTAACGAGTCCCGCTATCCGAGATATTATTTGCGACCACGATGACGTTCTTTAATATGCGCACAGAACGGGGCACAAACAGATTCTATCAGCGCGTCTGACTTACGACCTAAGCGACTGGCGATCCGATACCAAAAACGAAGACCGTATGATTTAGAAGGATCGTATTGCCGTTTCTATGGTGTCGTGGCAGTCATAATTCCGGTTATCTGCCGATTTATGGGACACGCGATCATCGGTGGAAGAAGAAGAGGCGGCAGAGAAATAAAAAAAGGCGCGCGTAGAAAGTAAAACGGATTTATTTCAGGGACTGTAACGTTGGTGCCTTCTGTAACGTAATAGCTTTCAGCTTCTGGAACGTGGTAGTCGTTGTTGGTTCTCTTATTACCGCCCAATTATGCGTGTTTGTCGGGGAATTATCCTGGAAATTGATGGTAATGGACCAATGGCTTGGGAATGCAGGATGAATTGGGGATATTTCAGGTTCAACGACGGCGTCCGCCGTTTGTGGCACTCTGGAGGATCGATTGGAAGAGTTTCCAGAGTTGTGTGGATTCTGATCTATTGGTACAGGATTCTGATGATTTTGGGACTTATCCGTAATGAACGAATCCTCATGGAACATCGTGCAGGTTAGGTTGATTTTTGATAACTTGTCATTTCGATACATTTTTGCGAAACTATCGTGAACCTCAACGTAAGCCGCTATCTAGCGGCTTACGCTAATTTGGTGAAAATTTTCGATTTCTGGGCTATGTTTTCAGAAGTATAACATATTGTCAATAGGTATACCACATAAATGGTGTATGGTCCTTCGAGCCGGATTGCATAAGCTGAAGCAGATGTTAACATGTTATGTAACTTCGCATCTACGTTTCTTCTCTATCTGAATAGCTTTCAGCTTCTGCGACGTGGAAGTCGATATTGGCTCTCTTATTACCGCTCAGTTATGCGTGCTTGTCAGGAAATTATACTGGAATTTGATGGTAAAGGACCAATGATTCAGGAATGAGGTATACATTCGGGAATTTGTATCTTATATACATTTCATTCCACTGTTGAATATAACCGGACATTCGAAAATTTTTTGACCCTTAACTCCTTTTGTATAGTATACGGGATTTCCTACGAATACCGCTCGTAAGAATATTTAAGGAAGGGAATCTAAATTCACGTTTGCAATTGCGTTCTTAAGCTTTGACTACACTTCCGTTTTTGAAATGGGAAGTCCCAAATTTTATGATAAAATTGATATCTCATATAATTCTGAATTGGTTCAATTTAGAATTTGAATTTCCGTCAGAAATTCCTCTTTGACGTGAAATAGCGAAAAAAAAAATCGAAAATGGTGTCCTGCTGAAACACGGATATCTTCAAGGTTTTTCATTGGGAAACTGTAGTTATTGGCTTCGCTCGTGGGAAGTAAAAAAATGCCCCTGTCGGAAAAGTCAGAATTAAAAATGATGATACTGGAGGTCACAAAAGCGTTGTCAAATTTGGGAAGTTCGAAAACGTGAAATCTCAATTTT
This sequence comes from Myrrha octodecimguttata, assembly GCA_958510865.1. NCBI lineage: Eukaryota > Metazoa > Arthropoda > Insecta > Coleoptera > Coccinellidae > Myrrha > Myrrha octodecimguttata. The sequence goes on from OY294056.1 coordinate 36,737,315, forward strand.
TTCGAATTAGAACCTCATTTTTCTAGCCATAATGGAATCGACGTTGAAAAATAATAATTTATATGTGGAAATAACACCAATGCCCTAAAATTAATAATAATGATAATAATTTATTTCATCCATTGAGATACTGCATAGTATATCGATTGAAGCTTATTTTGGGAGGATATTGAATCTTTTTTTCGTTTTCACTCTCAATATCGGAAACAACTATAAAAATTAAATAAATTTTTTTTTACGGAAAACGCCCTTGCGGATTGCAGGATTGAACTATTCATTAGTCAAGGGCAGTTTCTCCTTGGAAAACAGATTTCCTAATGAGCAATACAGGAATAATATAAACGATAAACAAAGCGAACTGAGACGTTTTTCAGAGAACAAATCTGACTCTTTCATCAGGCAAACGAGAAAATTTCCTTATTTTAGATTTTTTTGGCTTTCATTACTCTGATAGGGTAGTTTAATTCTTAGAAACTTTGGAATTACTTTATTATTTCTGTATGTGGAAGAATTATATAAGAATCTATCACACACAGAAAATAGCCTCACTTTGATGTGCAGATGCAGAAATGATAAAGTTATTCCAAAGCTTCTTAGAATTAAACTACCTTTTCAAAGTAATGGAAGCCAAAAAAACGAAAAATAGAGAATTTTCCCGTTCGTCTGATGGAAGCGTCAGATTTGTACTCTGAAACGTCACAGTTCGCTTTGTTTATCATTCCATTCTTCATTAGGCAATCTGTTTTACAAGAAGAAACTGCCCTTGATAACAAGTTGAGTCCTGCAATCAGCAAGGGCTTTTTTGATATAAAAACACTTTTATTTAATTTTAATACTTCTGTTTCAGATGTTCGGAGTGAAAACCCAGCAAAAACCTAAAAAATGACTACATAGTGTATTGGACAAGTCAAGTTACAATAACTTCAACTAAATATTCCGATCACACACTCTTTCACACTGTAAAAAAACTTCCTCAAAAACATCTTTTCAATTTCTTTTTTGAACATATTTGCAGATTTGTGGGTTCTATGCCTGGGTATTAGAAAAGTTCGCGAAATTCTTGTCCGCCATTCATGGTGATCTTATTAGGCGCTTGTTTTGGGGACAGCGCGTTATCATTTCGTTACGATTTCTGTAATTTTCGAATTCTGAACCGAAATTGGTCTCAAACGACAAGGTTGGACTCACTGATGAAGAATCCGTGGTCAAAATTGATTCTGTCCATCCGGCTGTCCGGCCGGCCGGCCGTGTGCGCTATAACTTTCTAAAGGAGGGACCTAGAGTCTTGAAATTTTCAGGTTGGGTTAAGATCCTGAATATCTCGGTTGAGTTCGTTAATGGGCCAAATCTGCCGAACGGTTTTTGTGCTACAGCCATTTGAAATTTTGATTTTTCAATAACTTGAAAAATATCCATCTGACCGAGATGAAACTAGGTTGGAAGATGAACAGTGTCAATAAGAAGAATTATCCATGGAAAAATGAAAAAAAAAATATTTTTCTGAAAATTTTTATATTTCATTGAAATTTCACTGAAATTTCCAAGTCACCATTTCGCAATGTGAACAAGCGCGTAAAAGCTGCTGACTTCACGTCAGTGCTTTCTTCAAATTTTTATTTCGTTCATTCTTTTTTCATTTTCCCTTTCATATAATAAACATAAAACAAACTATAGATACCTGACAGGGACATATTTTCTGAGATGTTCGTGAAAAACAATGTTGGCGATCACGTTTCGAATTTTATACTTCTTGGGAAGAAAATGACTGTCTCGAAGTAAATGTAGGACATATTAAAGATTCGTTTCAGATTGTAGTCATAGAAATACTAAATTTCCCCTTTTGTTTGCATTTTTGAGAAGATTGATATTAGAAATGTAACCGCGACTGTATATTTCAGAAAATATTAATTTTAGGGCATTGGTGTTATTTATTTCAACACATACATTACATTCCATTATGGCTATAAAGAAAATGACATTCTGATTAGAAAGAACTGAGTGTTCACGTTTCCGATATTTCTAAATTTGACAACGTTTTTATGTCCTCCTGTATCATAATTTTTAATTCTGACTATTGCGACAGGAGCATTTTTCTTACTTCTCGCGGAAGCCACAATACTAAATTTTTCGATGATATCTTGATGATATCCATGTCCCAGCGTAATTTCACGTAAAAAAACCCAGAAAAGAACTGACGTGGAGTCAGCAGTTCTTACGCGCTTGTTCACATTGCGAAATGGCGACATGGAAATTTCAATGAAATTTAAATGAAATATGAAAATTTTCGGAAAATAATTTTTTTTTTCAAATTTTTCCATGGATAACTCTTCTCATTGATACTGTCCATCTTTCACATAAGTTTCATTCGATCAGATGAATATTTTTCGAATTATTGAAAAATCAAAATTCCAAACGGCTGTTACACAAAAACCATTCGGCAGATTTGGCCCATTAACGAACTTAACCGAGATATTTAGGATTAAAACCTAACCTGAAAATCTCAAGACTCTAGGTCTTTTCTTTCGGAAGTTACAGCACACACGGCCGGTTAGACTGCCGGGCGGACGGACAGAATTGAATTTTACCACGGATCAGGGAGTTCAACCCATTCCTTTAAGACCCTTTTCTGCTAAAAATACGAAAATTACAGACATCGTGACGAAATGATAACGCGCTGTTCTGTAGAACAAGCGCGTAAAAAGGAATTTCTGACAGAAATTCGAAAATTCTCTGGTAAAAGATTATGTCCGAAATTGCAAACGTGAATTTCGATTTCTTCCCAAAGATATTTTAACGAACGGTATTCGTGGGACACTCGATATATGTGGGTATATTGATACTCGGTCAGCTCCAGCCAAAACCGCGAACCACAACCAGCACCACCATCCACCCACCGGCTCCACATCTCTCTTATCTTCTTCTGCTGCCGTTATCGTCCGTTTACCTCCTTTCCCCCTGACCCCTCGCCGCGTTCGTGGATCCTCACGACGGGTCGCCGAGATGCCGGCTCCTATCTCGGATGTCCATCTCCATTGTGTCGTAGCAATAACATGCAGTAAATTGAAAAGATTATAAAATCAATTGCCCGTACCTCGTACCACGTAGAGGTGGCAGTGTGACAGTCATGCCCCCCGGCGTCTCAGCGCCCGCCGCCCGCGGCCACGAGGTCGGCAGCGGGATGACGCGAGGAACGGGCGGTCAACAGGGGGCCCCGGAAAGTACCCCCGGTCCACGGAGCAGGAAGTGGGTACGATGGGAAAAGGTTGAGGTTGTAGGAATTTTACGAATATTTGGGTTGATGGACGCGGAATGGATTTGGTGTGGCGCCTTATGGAAAAGATGTGACAGACGCCACTGAGAGTCAAGAGATAGATGTACTTATTCCAAATATTTGGACAAACCAATCATCAAGGTTATGATTGTTATGAATATCCGAGATCAGTTCAGTTTTTGCGCGTATGTTCTTGGTGAACAGAGTGCTATCGTTTTGTCCAAATATCTGTAATTATCGAATTTCGAGCTGAAAATGGTCTCGAACGACTAGGTTAGATTCATCGTAATGAATCCGGTGTCAAAATCGATTCTGTCCGGCCGTCCGTATTCACGGTTACGGGCGTATGGAAAATCTAATCAAGCTGAAACTTTAAGGATAGGTTGCTTTCCAAAATGCGACGGTTAAGTTCGTTAATGGGCGAAATCGGCCAGGAAGTTTCGGAGTTAGAGCCCTTTGAAATTTTTGAGTTATTTCCGTGATCACTCGGGAACTTCTGAAATTATTAGATTTGCAAAATTTTTTTGGGATCGTACTTTCAGTAAATCTTGAAGAATTTTTTTTCAAAATTGTCTAGAAAAATGTTTGTGTTAAAAAAACCTTTTATCATATTCGAAAAAAAAATTCTCAGGCCATGAGTTTCATATATCACAGTAGTGTCCAAATTTCAGTTTGATGCGATTATATTTTTTGGAGACATTCGAAAAAAATATGTCAAATTTCATGGATTTTTCCTCGATATCGTTGTTTTTTCGGAAAAACTCGAAAAATACTGATTCAATCATGATGAAACTCGACAGTTTGTTTGAAAATGCTGATGGACAACTTTATGCGTAATTTCGTGTTGATCGTGTCATTAAAACAATTTGAAAAAAAAAATTTCAATTTTTTTTCAAATATTCAATATTCTGTAATCTTCTGATCATTTATCCTCATGAAATTCTGTATGAACCTTCGAGCTGCCATTTTTCAATGACGTACTGGATTTGTATTCGATCCAATCTGTAATTTTGGAAATATTGGGAAAATTAAATTTCGAATGGGTTCTGAGGACTCATTGGGTGCATTTCACCCTATAACTTCCTGAAGAAACGACTTAGAAACTCGATATTTGTAGAGTAGGTTTGGGGCTTAATTGCGAAGGTCGAATTCATGAATGGGTAAAATCCGCCGAATGATTCCGTAGGTATACCCATTCAAAATACAGATTAGATCGAATCGAAATCCAGTACTTTATCGAACAAAAAACTTAAGAAAACACTGACTTGAAGTCAGCAGCTTTTGCGCGCATGTTCAAAGGATATCAATAGAAGTGAACATTCGCGGAAGAGCTGCTGACTTGACCTCAGTTTTCTAGGTTTCTAATGGTTTCAAAATCATGCGGGGATAGTATGGATAAACTCAATCTTAAGATGTTAAGCTGATTCGGATGCAATGACAAATTGTCAAACTCAATTCCTCATAGGAATTTCCTTTCCTTGTCAATTATGCATGAGTTTTCAGCACTTTACTCGTATCGCCTCTTGACAAATTTTATAGGGAATATAATTTTATCCGTTAATAAATTGAACGTGACTAGTCCGTTTTACCAGAGTGATGGACGACGGTATAATCGGTCCTCAGATTTTATCTAGACGCTAATTTATACAGGTACCGATGCTTTTATTCAACGAGTGTTGTTTTCTGTCCACAGGGTGCCGATGAGGACGATGGCGCTTCAGTCACGTCGGTAAGTACCATTCTTATTTTTCTATTGTGCTGTTTAGAAATCGATGCGATAAGAAATTTTAAATGATCGGGGAAATGGAAAACAGTCTCACAGAAATCCCCAATTCGTTAGACGACAATTAACTAGAGATAATGGAATTTAAAGCCGCGTACTGGCACGAAAGCTGAGCGGCACACGAGGCAAGTTAATTGGGCAGCCACTCAAGTGTTGATGGGGTTATGAGAGGGAGCAGAGCGATACGCGAGCCGCTATATATATCTTTTAGTGAAATTTCATTGAGATCGTATGGTCACTCAATTCGAAAAAAAATTATTTTCAGAAACTATAAATCATATTCGAAAAGAATCTTCCTCATACCTTCAGCTCTATATTTCTCAGCAGTGTACGAAGTTTCTATTCGACACGAATTATATTTTCGAAGATATTGGGAAAAATATGTAAAATTCCGTGTTTTTGCGGGCATGTTCCGGGGAACAGCGTGCTATCGTTTTGTCGAAATGTCTGTAATTTTCGAATTTCGAGTCGAAAATGATCCCAAACGACAAGGTTGGTTGCATTTCAAAATGCTAAGCTTAAGTTCGTTAATGGGCAAAATGATCGAACTGTTTCGGGGTTATAGCCATTTAAAGTTTTGAGGTTATTTCCCTGATATTTCTAGAACTACTGAAGCGATTGAATTGAAACTTGGAAGTTGAATGGAGCATTAGGACTCGCAACGTTTGGCAAAAGTTTGTTGAGATCGTGCTATCAGTTAATTCGAACAAAATAACTTTTCAATATTTTTTTCGAACATTTTTTTTTCCTAGAAACTATTTATTACATTTGGTACAATTTCTTGTCATCCCTGGAGCTTCCTATTTCACAGCAATGTACTAAATTTCAGTTCGATGCGATCATAATTTCCCAAGATATTGTGAAAAAATATGTCAAATTCCGATATTTTTCGATATCTTTTTTTTTTCGGAAAAACACAAAGAACAGCAGTTCATTCATTTTGCAAATTGGCAGCTGGTTTGAAAATGCTTTGTGCAAAATTTCGTGATCATCTCGTTAGAACAAGTTGAAAAAAAGTTCAATTTTTTTTTTCGAATATTCAATATTCTGTGATCTTATGATCATATAATTCTCATGAAATTCTGTATCCTTCGAACTCTCATTTTCCGATAAAGTACTGGATTTCTATACGATCTGATCTATTTTTTTGGGAATATTGGAAAATTAAAATTTTGAATGGGTATATCTGCGGAATCATTTGGTGGATTTTTCCCATTCATTCAGCATATTCAAACCAGCTGCGCCAAGTTTAATCATGATTCAAAAAGCTTTTTTGGAGTTTTACCGAAAAAACAACGATATCGAGAAACAAAAACACGAAATTTTACATATTTTTTTCCTAATTGATTATTGAAATTTACATGTTTTAAAATACTACCTGTGAAATTTCATTGAAGGGGCTCATTTGGTCCTAGGAGTGATCATTCCAGATAGAGTAATGAATCAAATTGTTAGACAACTATATGACAACCGTTTTTTCAATTACTAGCCCATGGTTATGTCACCCAATAGAATAGAAGCCTTTGATTATACGTAATGTTGTGTATTTCACTCAATTTTCGATGCTTTGAACCTGCAACTAGTGAAAAGAAAAATCCATTAGACTTATTTGCTTCAGGAAGCTCATACATTATCTTTTGATTTAAATCTCCACTGGCTCTGTGTTCAATTAAAACTGCTTAATTGTTTTCTTTATCGTAATGACGCTAGTAAATTTGCATTAATGAAACTGACCCCAAGTTAAATATCCACAATCACCATCCATCGTGACAATATTATGCTAATTAATTTAATTATTCTCATTCTTGTTTTGATTCATACTTGTTGCCGATACTTTCCTTATACGTATTATCTGATGTATTACTTCTTTTTGCTTAGTAATTCGAATCACATATTCATTCGACTGGATCAGGTTGTTCCTTTGATAATGATAGACATTTTTTTTTTAATGAACATTATGTTTGTTTTGTCAGGAATTATTTTCAATACGTCAATCAAGAGTTATTTTTCTATTCTTGTGAATGTTTTCCTGTTTTTGATTGAAGATTTTGATTATGCACTTAATACATCGATATGACAATGAAACTGATTTTAGTCCTAAAGAAACAGTTTCTTTTTTCAGAATTTGGATCCGAAAAAATGTGTGGAATGGTATGTGACGGCATCGAAGGGAGACTGCCAGGAGCTGCTGAAATTGGCCAAGGACGAACCCCGTCTCGTCAACAAAAAGGTCAGTTATCACAATATGTTTTTGTTTCTTTCAAGATTTATCAATCGATAATGTGGCGGTGGTTCAATGGATTGACCAGGAACAATAATCGTAAGATCGGGGTTTCGAACCCCAGATCGTTGAAAAAAATTTTTTTGGATTGAATTATTCGCTGTTGGGTGAACAGTTAATAGTGCTGATCCTGCCAAAAACCTGTTCATAACCTAAGAGTACACCAGGGAGTCAATTCTTGAATCACGATCAAGAATTGAAGAGTATGACGATTGTCATATGCTTGCGTCGATTTTCTAAGTTGAATATAAACAATAAGTAGACATGACCTACGCATGGACCCGAATGTCACTCGGCAATCGAATGTTATATCTCCTATACTCCGTACCACTCGTTGCTAAGTCGAAGGAAACGGTGATGAGGTTGTGTTTATATTTGGATTTGAAATTTCTCGATATCTTGCATTCAGTTTATTTGTTGAATATTTGCTTGAAAAAATAAACGAAATGGCGAACAGATGTCTCACAAATGTTGCAGATCGACATAAACATATGACAATACTTTTCAATTCTTGATCGAGATTCAAAAATTGACTCCCTGTTCGCCTCACTCGCACAAGTTCATTTAGCTCCCGAGGGGGTTCCAAATACAAACGTGAGAAATCAAAACAAATAAATAAACTAATTTTCGTAGCAAGTTCTTAAGCCGGGTCCAGATAAGTGTAATCCGAAGAGCGAATACAATGAAACACAGGGAGTTTTATGGTTCGAGGCAGCGCTCTTTCTGCTCTATAGGGACTCGGATTTCAACTCGAACGATGCATTCGAATGTATTATTTCAGGCTGAGCTCTAGTGCCGTCCACACTATTCGCCGAATCGTTTATCAAATTTTATTGCATTTGCTGTTCGGATGGACTCGGCTTTAGGTAGAATTCAATGACGTTGGAAGAATTTTCTGCCAAATGACAATTTATGAGACATCGCAATGAAAATATTTTTTTCGAATTGGTCCCAACGTATATTTTTATGGATTTTGATAGAGCTTGAATAAACAATTCCAAATATATAGCATACTTGATTTTTTTCTGGAATAGAGATATTGAATTTTCAAGACTCATCGCTTTGGACTGTGCCGCGGTGAAAATAAAATAATGCGAACATAGACCATTGATTGGTTTATTCGAGAACAATTGACGAAACTCAATACGACACTCGAAATCTCCAGGAATGAGGAGATGAACTATTTGGCTCCATTAAATTTTAATTCATGTGTTCTCAGAATCTTTCTGTCAGCCGTTCTTGGTACTTCTATAAATTCTTTTATAATCCGATTTTAAGTTCTAGGATTGATTTCAATAGGTCCTAACACAATCCGTATTCTTCAAATATTTCTTCCGTATTTTTTTAATTGACCTTCATTTATTAAAATGAGACACAAACCTGCCAAATATCTATAACGGTTGTCGTCTTCCTGGATATTTTTCATAATAAAAATCATACACTGCATTCTATCCGTTTTGTATAAGACAGACTTTCGCATCTCACTCCTCATAATTTTCGTATTTCATTGCGGAAATTTGAACAGAAGTTAAGTACTGAACAGAACTGTTATTGTTTCACAAAACCCTTGATAAGTAAAATTTTCGTGATTTCAATCACCATCGCATCTTCCAAAGCCTACTTATCCTATCCAAGAGGAAAAGGTTGGAAATTCAATATCCCGAACATAAGTACAGGAAAATATCGAATACCTATGCTATTTTTCTGAAATGGCAATTTCAAGCTCTATCGAAATCTGTTAAAATATACTGGGGGTCCGATTTGGAAAAAATACTCTCAAATTGATGTTCTGATTCTACAGAAAAAAAATTTACAACAGAACCAAAATTAATATTTCCGTAAAACACTCGGAAACTAGGTAAGGAGTTGTGGGTTTCACTAATTAGTTTGTCATGAAAATTGACCCTCAGACATCGACTTCAGTTTTCGTCTTTCTAGTACAGAAAAAGGACTTCCCATTCAAAACTTTCCAATTTGGCATACCCTGTACATATTTCAGGTATTTCCAAATAGCAACATAACCAATATGTCCAATATGAAAAAAACAATTTTTTTTCAACAGAAGTTTGAAAAGTTTTCGATAAAATATGTTCTTAATATTTTCTAACGCTACGATCCCATCAAAATTTCCCGAGAAAATTCGCATCAGTAGTCCGCAACTAATTACTATGTTTCAAGTCTATTGCCGAAGTATTTTTTCGAGATATTCAATAAATAATCTCAAAAATTCAAAAAAATTAACTTTTGGTTGATTCTTCCCATCAACGAATTTAACCATCGCTACAGAATATCTGGTTGTGATTGGGTGTTAATAAACTGGGACACATGAGTTAGGGATATCGACTTAAATTCCAAAAAAATATAGTTAAAATAAGATTTTTGTGATAAAAATTCATATTAATATGATTTCAAGTTGCAAATTAATTTTAGCCTGTAGGTCTGCAGCGTATACAGGGTGGTTAAGAAAAATCGAGTAAAATAATGACATTTTATTTTCAGATAATTCAAGCATTTTAAATTTTTATCAATACAATGTATGGCCCCCACGGGTATCAATAACAGCTTGACATCTTCTTTGCATACTACACAGGAGGATGTTGAACATTTCTTGAGGAATTTGGTTTCATAAACGGGGCAGAAGCTCTCTCAGATCCTTTAAGGATTCTGGGGTAGGTTGATGATTATCTAATCTTCTTTGGAGCATATCCCATGCATGTTCTATGCAATTCAAATCTGGTGAGTGCGGAGGTATTGGTAAATGTGGAATACCAAGCTCCTGGCGCGCATTCTCAACTATGGCTGCACGGTGCGGTCTAGCGTTATCGTCTAGAAATCGAAAAGTTTCACCAATAGCAGCGTGAAAATTTGGCACAACATTGTCAATAACATGCTCCCTATAGTGTAAGGGGCTCATATTCCCAGGACAAATGTGTAAATCTGCGCGCCCGTTGAAACATATCCCGGCCCATACCATAACACTACCCCCTCGGAATGGATGGACTTCTTGGACATAGCGACGATTACGGGGTATGCGTGGGATTGTCCTTACCCTAATTCTTCGTGAATCTGAAAATCGTCCATATCTGGATTCATCAGTGAAAAGGACACTACGCCATTGATCGTTCCAATTGATATGTTGCTTTGCCCAATCCAGTCTTTGACGCTTATGGTCACGTGTTAATGGAACTCTTCTTAATGGACGTCTAGAACCTAGATTCACCTCTCTCAAACGTCGTCTGATGGTTTCGATGGAAACTTGGACCCCATCTGCATTTTGAAGAGTATTCCGAAGCATTCTACACGTAGATGTAGGGTTTCTTCTCGCCGAAACGGTGATGAAAAGATCCTGAGCAGGTGTTGTTTTTCGTCGCCCACCAACCCTTGGTCTTTCCAACACGGAACCTGTCTCCCTGAACCTATTCCAAAGTCGAGATATCACACTTCGGCTGACTTGGAGCCTTTCCGCTACAACAACCTGAGTTAGGCCACCCTGTAGCATTCCGATAGCCCTATTAGCCTCAGCGTTTGTTAATTTACGTCTTGGCATTTTCAGAAAACTCGTTTCAAATCGAAGCCGTTGATAAACTGACTTCATTTCAAAATAAGAACATTCATGAAGCATATGCAAAGAACCACACTTCAGGAAAAAGGCGACCAGATTGACGAAATGTCTGATACTGATTTTTATTGGATCGATTCAAGTTGTTATTGAGTTTTAAATGATTTTACAGCGATTATCACGAAGATAACATACTTTTAAGAACGATTGAATACGATATCCCTAACTCTTGTGGAGCAGTTTAATTTGTATACCTATATTCATATTATCCTAGAAAAATATGGACTACCTCGCATAATTTCTGATATTTCATTACGATAATGTTGCTCTGACGCATATGAATAATAGCTGCACGCCATTTCTCTGTCAAAATAGATTAGGTAAGTACTCACTCTGTTGTGGAAGGACCGTCATCGTCTTGCTTGTCCTTAGAAAGCCTACATGTTATGTTGCATCCTGCACTTAGCCTTTTATGTTACAAAACAACAAGATTTATGGGGTGGTTGAACAAATTGATTTGATTACTGCATTATGTGGAAACATTTGTTGTATTATTCGCGAATTTACATAGATGATTGAGTTAATTGTACTATTATTGAAGTTTAATTGCGAATTATCGATAATGAGTCGTTATTAACAAGATCCAGAAAACAACTGAAGAAAATTGTAATAATAAATATTCTCAGGTCTTCGAAGTGTGCCATAATGTTCCTGACAACTTTCATACTGGTTGTTCACTTGAATTCCTGATTGTATATAATCAGATATAATAAATGAACGAAATGGTCCAATGAACGAATTCATTGGCTACAATGAATTATCATACATTGGACAATGTAACGATTCATCACTACAGTGAATGTGTTCATTGTCTCAATGTATGGAACTTCATTGGCTCAATGAAGGGATCATTGATACAATGTACTCGTTCAATAAAATGACGAACGTATCCGTTAATACAATGTACGTTTTCATTGGTTCAATGATTTCGATTCATTGATTCAATGAACGATATTCATTACGTTTTCAATGAGAGCATAATTTTATATTGGGTAGATGATAATCATAAATGAGGTGTAAAACTGTAATTGCAGCAAGTTCCCCTTGACTATACTACTGAAAATATCGGGGTCGAATTAGTATCAAAATGACTGAAGTAAACTGATGCATGTATCTTAATAATGAAATTATGAAAATCAAACTTCCGCATATTTTGGGGAGTTGGGATAGAATAGAATAGAAAACATTTTATTTCCAAAAATAATTAATACAAATCAAGGAAAAGGAAACAGGTCAAACAACAGAAATTACACATTGACGTTACGGCAAGCAAGTTCAAAGTCCTCCAGAGAGTAGGGCTCAATATTCAAAATTAACTTAAAGATCTCTTTCTTAAAATATTTACAGTCAAGTTGTGCTTGAACATATCTTGGTAACATATTAAAAATGTGATAGCTCTATATGTGCAGCTTTTTTCATACATTCAGTCTATGAATGGGAAAGAAGTATGGGAGTATTTTTCTTGTATTATTTGCATTTTTAAATCTATTAAAGTAGTCTCTAAGTTTTTGCACGAACAATAAACTTTTATGTATGTATAAACCTATCACTGTCAAGATTCCACTGGACCTAAAGGTACCCCTACAGGACTCTCTAAAACTGAGGTTGAAAATTACTCTTATGGCTAGTTTTTGAACGATAAAAATAGTCTGAAGGGAAGAACTGCTCTCAAGAAATACTAATTCAACCGTGAGGAAACTTTGCAGCTAGTTCAAGGATGCTGGACGATAATATTGTGCAAAATTTCGTGATGATCTTGTCATTAGAACAATTCGAAAAAAATTTCGAATTTTTTTTTCAAATATTCAATATTCTGTGATCTTCTCATCATATTATCCTCATCAAATTCTTTATAAACCTTCAAACTGTAATTTTTCGATGAAATACTGGAGGTCAATTCGATCTTATCTGTATTTTTGGAAATATTGGGAAAATAAATTTTGAATGGGTATATCTGCGGAATCATTAGGTGGATTTTACCCATTCACGAATTCGGCCTTCGTTATTAAGGCCCAAACCTTCTCTACAAATATCGAGTTTCGAAGTTGTTTCTTTCGGAATTTATTGTGTTACGGTCCGGCAGTTAGGCCTATCGTAATTACAATAACTTAACTAAGATCAGAATGACTGAAGTAAACTGATGTATGTATGTATCTTAATAATGAAATTATGAAAATCGTCACTTTTCTGAGGGGAACTGGAAATTATGATCAGAAATATTCAACTTTTAATTTGTTCAAACTTCCTCTTTTTTTGGGTAGTTGGGAACTTGGATAACGAAACATAGTTTCAACCAATTTTTTAGGAATTCCTCTGAACACTTAAGTATACATCATATCAAATAAAATGAATATTTAAATGAATAATATCAATAGTCATGAATTTCTCAAAACTGTAATTAAACTCCCTAAAGATTGTTCATACTTATTATACTTGAAGTCCTTTCCACTCCCCAATAGCTTGACCGTGTAGTAGTGCAATAAGGAACCGGAAAATTAGGGTTCTGATCTAGGGCAATCGAGTGGACCCGATCTGCACAGCTTCCTATCACCTGGTATACAGGACAGTATCATAGCAACGACGAGAGCGTAATACATTCAGGAAGGTGCCTGCATCTACACAGAAAAAAAGGATCTCACAAATCAAATGTGAATATATTCTTGAATTAAATCATCTTTTCCTAAGAATAATACTTTGAAATAGAACAATTTACTTCTATCCTCAACTCATTCCGTTGTTTGCCTGCTTACATGAATTTTCTTGAATCGAATTTAGTTGAACCAAAACATACGTTTTCTTTACTTTAAAAAACCATTTCAGCTAATCATAGTTCTCTTGGATCAAGAATATCATTTCTTATTTAATGTGTTCTGATGTCGAAAGCACGTACACGTGACCTCCTCGACCAATAAGCGGTATTAGCGCTGGAGACGCGTATGAAATATAGAATCGCAGAACATATGGATATTCAGATAGGAAACAACGCCATGGCCGCCGTAGTGAACAAGTGCGTTTGTGTTCTTGAGGGTGTATTATGAATTTGGTGTAAGTGGAGAACTAGTTATAAACATCAAGGGAGTTTTTCGGGAACAGAGTTTAGAATGTCAAGAAGAAAAGGTTGGTTTTAAGAATGAGTTTGATTACTCGAGAACTAAGTTTGAATTGAAATATGCCTACATGCATGTTTGTTATGCTCAAACATTGTCACATGTATACCTACATCAGTGAACTCCAGACTACACAATTTTATTTTAGATTGAAGGTCAAGAGTGAACATAGTAACCAAGCGAATGGTTTCAAAAGACTTCTGCTCTTGGATATTCGAAACCCTGTTCCCAAGAAACTTTCTTGTAAGAAGGTGATCGTCCATTTGCACCTTATTTATTATTGATATCTTCAAAAATGATTATGAAAGGCTTCTTTAGATGCCACACATTTTCAGTATTTGAGAGCCGCTAATTGCAGCGAACATATTATATTATATTCTCTTGGTGAAAGAAATTAAAATTTCTAGAAAAATATTAGAAATACAAAAATGAGAAATCTTAAATTCGTATCAAAGCTATAGTATTTACGAATGAAAATATGAAACATATATAGCAAACATATCCAGTAATTGTTGTGAGATTTCTCATTTGGACCAAACGTGATTCCGCTTGAATCAAGAGTATCATTGTTCACATGGGTCAAGAGTATTTCATCGAAAAATCAAACTAATATTTGGTTGGACCTATTCAAGCATACCATTCTCTTGAACCAATGCGGTTACAAATTGCTTTAAGAGAACCGTTTTCTTTGTGTACGGTAATGTAATGAGCAATGACAGACACCCTGGAGATTGGATAGTGTAATAGGCCTTCTACTCTACAGAGATTATTTCTGAAGATAATTAATACCAGGTATTTATCAGGTCGATTCTGTTTGCGTATTGCTATGAACCTTGCTATTCTAGTTATATTGCTATCTGTCTAATTTATTGCAATATGGCCATGATGTTACGTATTCTGTTCCGAGTGTTGTGCAATGTTTGTTATGAATTTTGTCATAGCAATATTGCTATCATGGGCTTCCATGGGTTTTTTTATGATTTCGCATACATAACCTTTATCTACGGCTTTCATGTAAACATCGACATAAAAAATGTTAGGAAACAAAATGAGTCAAATTGACCAATGACCAATTTCCTGGATACCAATAGAATATTGGTTACCAGAAATGCAACAATTTTATTCAGGCGATAATTATTTGAAATTCGATAAACTTTTCCGTTGGCACCTCATCAAAGGGATTGCTGTTGTTGAGATAATTACAATAATCATCTCAGCTGTGTTCTGCTATGCCTGTATTTTATTCTGAAAATTCTCCTTGAAATTGAATATTCTAGAGAACCTTGAACACATTTCCATTAACATATACTTTTTTTTTATTCATGTAACATCGAATTTCCTGGATACCAATAGAATATTGGTTTCCAGAAATCAATTGCAGCAATTTTATGCAGGCGTTAATGATTTGAAATTCGATGAACTTTTCTGTTGGCAATTCAAAGGGATGGCTGTTGTTGAGATCATTAGAATGATCATCTCAGCTGTGATTTACTAAACCGATATTTTAGTCTAAGAATTTTCCTTAAAATTAAATATTCTAGAGAACGTGGAATAGATTTCTATTAGCACATACTTCCCTATCTACAATATTTTCGAATTTTGGAAGCAATAATACTGAAACAAATGGATCTCTGTGAGATTCCCTTTCTATCCTATCTTGTTATCAAGCATAGCAAGTACTATTTTGAGGTTGCTAAGATAGCAATATTGATAGATAGCAAGATTCTTATTAGAGTTATAGATCATGTTGTTCAAAATCGTTGATCAGAATATCAATAATTCCAATCTTGTTATGATAGCAATATCTTTTTCCTAGCAATATTGCTATCGAACCTATCGACCTGAATGTGTATCTAACTATTCAAGTTCAGTTTGTTTCAGCCTCTAGAAATGAGATTTCATGAAGTTCAGGAGCATTGAGAATTCTCTGCGAAAGTCTCGAGGCATGTAGAGTACAACATTATATATCTATCACTCTTAAAGGATTTGAATTTGATATCATTGAAAATATAAAATCTCACCTATGTGTTCCTTGTAATCCCTTTTGTCAATTTTTGATGCGGGTTCATATATGAGTCAAATAAATAAATATAAAGGTAATATATGATATCAATAACAGCTGTTGATCCTCAGAAACTCCTCTAGTTGTATTTTACTCAACTTTTCCCTAGCCTAGCCTAGGAACTATATGTTTTGAATGTCGATCGTAAAAATGATTATGCTGAACAAGCGACGAAGATCTCGAAGGATTTCTGCAAATTGTCGAAATGCCTAAAAGCATACCTAGGATAGTCTGAACAAGTAGTGCCTTGTGCCTTACATCTATATTAAGGGTTTCACTTCGGTTCCGTGAACGTTCGTGCTGGAAGTAATTCGGAATTGGTTCAGAATTTGAAATGCTCCCTCTGACTGAAGGGTTTATTCAGAATCGGTTCGATATCGGACCCGCGAATATGGGTATTGAAATGTAAAAATGATAGGATTAGCTGCAAAGATTATGTATATTATTTCTGAAAATCCATCAGACAATTGGATCACCTAATATTTTATTGGGGATCTTCATTGAAACAGAAAATATGAAAACTGTTCGAATGACAAGAGTCTGTATCGGAATCCCATGCGTTTTGCTGAATTATGTCCATAGTGATCCTGAAAATTTCTAAGTAATACAGGTCTAGAAAAAAAGATATTTCAATTCGAAATCTGTGGCCACTTTCAACTAACACTTATTAATTTATTGGTAGTAGAATTCAGTTTCTTCATTACATGTTCTGGGGAACGGCTTTATATCGTTCCTCCCAAACGTCAAATTTTATAATTTTTCCTTAAATGGTCTCAAACGACTAGGCTTGAGTCACTGATGACGAGTCCGATGTCAAAATCGATTCTGTCCGACAGGCCGGCCATCTGAGGGCACGATAACTGTCGAAAGGAACAAGCTTGCTCGCGCAGCAGAATTCGGCGGTTGAGGTTGTTTATGGGGCCACATCGGCCAACTGGTTTCAGAGTTGTAGCGATTTGAATTTCTCAGGTTATTTCGTCAAAGTTTTAGGGAATACTCCAGCGATTGGTTTGAACTTGCGAGGTAGTTTGTAGTTCAGAAACTATATGTCATATATTTGACGATAGCGTACCAAAATAAGTTCGACTCGCCATTAGATCAACCCTAAATACAATAACTTAAAAAAAACAACTCAAAAACTCGATATTTGTGGAGTAGGTTTGACTCTAAATTACGAAGGTCTGAGTCGTGGATGAATAAAATCCGACCAGTGATTCCGTAGATATACCCATTGATAATCTCAATTCGCCAAAATTCCCAAAAATACAGATTGGATCGAACTGCAATCTAACACTTGATTGCAAAACGACTGCTAGAAGGGTTCATGCAGAATTCCATGAGGACTGTGGTCGATACGTGTGAAGATAACCTCTTAGGCAACGAATTTGCACACAAAAGCTGCTGACTGTAGTTTGTAACAACAATTAAATACAGATTTTTCTGTATTAACCTTTACATAATAATATCTTTCGATATTGATTTGATATCTTTCGATATACTTTTATGTCTTCGACGTACTACGTCTTCAATGACAAAATTATTATATCAACTGGCATACAATGATCAAAGTAAAAAACCTTAGAAAAGGGTAAAAAAATGAAATACAACCTAAAAACAATACTAGACACAGTGTTTCATCTTCTATCTTTCGATTTAGAATCATCAGTAGCATTTATTCTATATTATATATCAAAAACTTACCACGTGTTTCACACTCACATTTCACATCAACGGAAATAACCAGATTTAAGTCCATACGCATGCTTGTTAGAATTGTGCATAGAAAACAATAATGCCACAGATTTTACTTAAACCTTCTTCTTTCCTTGACAAATGAAATGCGGTAAAAAAACATTTTCCAAAATCTTTATAACTTCAAAAATTAAATGACAGTTGATATTGACCTTTGAAAACACGTGGTAAGTTTTTGATATATAATATAGAATAAATGCTACTGATGATTCTAAATCGAAAGATAGAAGATGAAACACTGTGTCTAGTATTGTTTTTAGGTTGTATTTCATTTTTTTACCCTTTTCTAAGGTTTTTTACTTTGATCATTGTATGCCAGTTGATATAATAATTTCGTCATTGAAGACGTAGTACGTCGACGACATAAAAGTATATCGAAAGATATCAAATCAATATCGAAAGATATTATTATGTAAAGGTTAATACAGAAAAATCTGTATTTAATTGTTGTATCAATAGCCTTTAACAAGTAGACTTTTTTGAATTTAATATTTGAATGAAAACTTATAGTTTTCAAAGGTCAATATCAACTGTCATTTAATTTTTGAAGTTATAAAGATTTTGGAAAATGTTTTTTTACCGCATTTCATTTGTCAAGGAAAGAAGAAGGTTTAAGTAAAATCTGTGGCATTATTGTTTTCTATGCACAATTCTAACAAGCATGCGTATGGACTTAAATCTGGTTATTTCCGTTGATGTGAAATGTGAGTGTGAAACACGTGGTAAGTTTTTGATATACAGGGTCTTTCACGAGGAACCTCACCCATATTTATACGGGAAACTACTGAACGTATTTTCATGAAATTCAGCACTTATAAGTATTTCACGATGCTGATGGAATCTAAAATATTTTCAAGGCATGAGCACCTCCGGTTTTTCCGGAAATGACGTCAACTTCCGTTTTTCAAATTAGAACACCAATTTTTTATTGCAGAAATAGATTCCTTAGAAAATTTCAATTTATTTTGATGTAACATTTTTCAGTTTTGGTTGGAAAATTCTCTCTGAGCGGGAAAATTCGAAAAAAAAATCGAAAATAGAGCTCCGCTGAAACAAGAATAACTTCGAGGTTTTTGGATGGAAAATTTTAATTTTTGGGATTTTCCAAGATGTAAAATTGATGTATCCACTTTAAAAATCGAAATCGCGATTCATGATACAGGGGGTGAAAAACTCGCTTTCAAAGTTAGGGATGACAAAATCGTGAAAAATCAATTTTTTCAAATTAGAACCCCATTTTTTTATGACAGATATTGAATCTACGTTAAAAAATAATGTGAGTGTATGCATCACATCCTTGCCCTAAAATGGATATTTTCTGAGTTCTTCACAAAAAACTGTTTTTTGTCTTGAATTTTCAGCTATTTCTTTTCCCTTCACGCCAAAAAGATGAAATTTTCAGGAACTGTTATTTGAACCATGCTGTAGATTTTTCACCCCTTCTTGAAACCGACTTCAAGTTACTATTAGGAGAACCATGGCATACTCTCGCAGTTATAACTAGAGAAGATGCTCAAAGTTTTGACCGTTAATTTCTAGACATTTCTTTATACGTCTCAGGAATGCTTCGTGCGTTGCTCTTCTTATTTCATCGGGAGGAAGAGATCTGCAAAAGTGTTTAAAAACCAAATTGAGTTTCAGAACTATGAATCTAAAAATCTAAACAAACCTGAACGCAGTCCTCTTTATCAGTCAGGGGAGTTGAGTAGACAATATTTTTTATCCTACCCCAAACATAATAGTCTAAAGGAGTTAAATCGGGAGAACGTGGTGGCCAAAGATGTGGACCATTGTTCGCCAACCATCGATCTTCAAATAGCCTGTAGAGGATATTTGACACATTGAGTGAATTGTGTGGAGGCGCGCCATCTTGTTGATACCATAAGTCATTATGGTTCTGTACTAGCGGCTCAATTATTTGAGTCAATATGTCAGAATATCTATCTTCTAAGGGAGAACATTCTTTAAATAATGCAAACATGTGTAGTGTTCTATCTTACCAGTTAAAGTCCCATCATAAATGTGAACATCGAGAATTGCATTATTTTTGATGGCGCAAAAAACATTGAAACTCTAGGTCTCTTGAAAGTTCCATTGTCTGAAGTGGTGGTTGTTCTCTTCATCCCAATAATGACTGTTATGCCTATTGAAAGAACCATTCTTTGTGAATTCAGATTCATCTGTCCAAATTATACAGTCCAAAAAGTTTTCATTCTCTTGAAATCGAATCATCATAGCTTCGCAAAACTCTGTTCTCCTGACGAAATCAGTTTCCTTCAAATGCTGTACCCTATTGAATTTATATGGGTGCATTTTATGTTTTTTTAATATTCTCCAAACACTCGATTTAGATAATCCCAGATCAATCTCGGCATCTTTGAGAGAATTTTAAGGATTCACACGAAAATATGCAAGAACTGTAATTTCGTTGTTCTCATCTCCTACTACACTTTTTTCTCTGTGTGTAGTTTTCTTAACGAAAGATCCGACATTTCTCAAGTTTGTCATGGTTCTGTTAATGGTATCTTTCGTTGGTCTGGGTCGGTCAGGAAACCTCTCAATGAACAGTCGAATCGTTCTATCTACAACTTTATTACATTCTCCATGAAGTAGAATGAGATTTAAATAATCTTCATTGGTAAAATTAGGCATAGTGATCGATTTTATAACTTAATACGAATTATCACCAAATTAATATAATAGTAAACACAAAATGCTACTGAATAAAGAGGAATTTGGCAGATGTATTATAATTAATGATATCTATCATTAAAAAAAAAATAATGTAAAACATGGTAAGTTTTTGCATATGGTTCATAAGGAATTATTCATTTATCACTGGAGAGAAAACCGATGGCCGATTAGTTGAAATAAAGAGGTTTCCGATACAAATTCGAATCCAAATTCGCCATCTATTTAGGAACAACCTGTAACTTTTTTCTCTTGCATATTAGGGTAGTAAAATCTAAAACATGGTTTAAGTAACAGTTCCTGAAAATGTCATCTTTTTGACGTGAAGGGAAAAGAAATAGCTGAAAATTCAAGACGAAAAACAGTTTTTTGTGAATAACTCAGAAAATATCCACTTTAGGGCAAGGGTGTGATGCATACACTCACATTATTTTTTAACGTAGATTCAATATCTGCCATAAAAAAATGGGGTTCTAATTTGAAAAAAATTGATTTTTCACGATTTTGTCATCCCTAACTTTGAAAGCGATTTTTTCACCCCCTGTATCATGAATCGCGATTTCGATTTTTAAAGTGGATACATCAATCTTACATCTTGAAGAATCCCAAAAATGAAAATTTTCCATCCAAAAACCTCGAAGTTATTCTTGTTTCAGCGGAGCTCTATTTTCGATTTTTTTTTCGAATTTTCCCGCTCAGAGAGAATTTTCCAACCAAAACTGAAAAATGTTACATCAAAATAAATTGAAATTTTCTAAGGAATCTATTTTTTCCATTAAAAAAGTGGTGTTCTAATTTGAAAAACGGAAGTTGACGTCATTTCCGGAGAAACCGGAGGTGCTCATGCCTTGAAAGTATTTTACATTTCATCAGCATCGTGAAATACTTATAAGTGCTGAATTTCATGAAAATACGTTCAGTAGTTTCCCGTATAAATATGGGTGAGGTTCCTCGTGAAAGACCCTGTATAATA
Source organism: Myrrha octodecimguttata (assembly GCA_958510865.1). NCBI lineage: Eukaryota > Metazoa > Arthropoda > Insecta > Coleoptera > Coccinellidae > Myrrha > Myrrha octodecimguttata. The sequence continues at coordinate 36,758,854 of OY294056.1, forward strand.
TAGAATAAATGCTACTGATGATTCTAAATCGAAAGATAGAAGATGAAACACTGTGTCTAGTATTGTTTTTAGGTTGTATTTCATTTTTTTACCCTTTTCTAAGGTTTTTTACTTTGATCATTGTATGCCAGTTGATATAATAATTTTGTCATTGAAGACGTAGTACGTCGACGACATAAAAGTATATCGAAAGATATCAAATCAATATCGAAAGATATTATTATGTAAAGGTTAATACAGAAAAATCTGTATTTAATTGTTGTATCAATAGCCTTTAACAAGTAGACTTTTTTGAATTTAGTAGTTTGTAACGTTTCATTTCCACTAGATACCCAGCTCGGTCGCTTTTCAGGTCGTTGTTCAGATCTCTGAATTACCCATGATGAAAGCAACACAAAATTAAGTCGAGCAGATTGCTCGTTTATTTGGGATGCACAAGTATTTGACAAATTTTTTTTGGTACCAGAGACCAAACGAACACGAATAATTTTTACAGATTTGATATCTGAGATTAATTTTAAAATAAACAAATAAAATTTATTTACAAACCCGAAGAACTACTTCCTTGTAGATCCTCACTCCACCTTGGAATCTGAGAAGAACTGAGTTGATGGACAGTTCTTATGTTTCTCAACAGGAATCCAAATCTTCAACTAGCAACCTGAGCAGCTAGAAAGCAAGTCTTTGTCACCTTCAGTGGAAAAACCAAACTTCCAGTGATCAGTTCACAAGAGGTAGCAGAAATTGTGCGGCAAATAAAAATATACCACAAAAACCCTCTGTGAGGGTTTTTTTGAATACGATAGTAATGTTCGAAAGAGATAAATTCAAACTATGGAGGAATATATTTCAGCGACGATATTAATATTCTATTAATCAGCAACGAAAAGAAGTGAAGTATTCGCCGCATCGGTTTACATATGCCGGTTCGTAGATATACGCATTGCATATCATCGGTTCTTCATTATTTCCCTTATCAACATATCGACAGCAAACAATTAATGTTGTAGCACGCTACAATTATTATTATTCTCAAAGTCGCCATGTTCGAGCATCAGCTCTATAGGCTTATTAAAGGGAGAAAATGATAACATTCATTTTGGCGCGCATGTTCTTTGGGAACAGCGTGCTATCGTTTTGTCCAAATGTCTGTGATTTTCGATGATTGAGCTGAAAATGGTCTCAAACGACTGGGTTAGACTCCCTGATGACGAATCCAGTGTCAAAATCGATTCTGTCCGTCTGGCCGGCCGGCCGTGGACAGTCGAACAGTTTCGGAGTTGCAGCCATTTGAAGTTATTTATTTTTATTTCAGAAACTACCTGAGCGATTGAATTGAAAATTTGCAATTAGGTGGAGTATAACGACGCCCAACTTCAAGTAAAATTTTGGCAAGATCGTATTGCCAGTAAATTGAAAAAAAATTTTTTCGAAATTTTTCTCCAAAAATTTTTTTTTTGAAAACCGTTATCATATTCGAAAAAAACTCAGCCATTGAGCATAATATTTCACAGCAGTGTACCAAATTTCAGTTCAATACATACAAAAATGCAAATCAAGAGTCTGTAAACTCGAAATTTCTCTCAGTGGAAATATTTGTTCCTCAGGGCTCTACTTTGGGACCAGTACTTTTCATTCTTTATATAAACGACATCACTGGTAAATATTATGTTCGAACTTTTTCTATATGTTGATGATGCTACGGCAATTGCATCGGAAAAAAATAATTCCTCCCTACAAATGGAGTCCCAAAATGTCCTGAGTAATCTATGTAATAGGTTCAGTATGAATGCATTACATCTCAATTTCAGTAAAACAGTTTATATGATATTTCACAATTATAATAAGACCATCGATATAAAATTAAATTTGGAACAACAAGAGTTAACTAGAGTAGAAAACACACGATTTCTAGATGTAGATGAGCATCTTAATTGGAAATCTCATTGTGAAAATCTAAGTAAAAAACATAGCTCAGTTCCTTTTCTTTTCAGAAACTTGAGGAATGTTTAAGCATTGGAACAGTTAGTTCAATTATATCATGCGCAGGTATCGTCTCGATTAAGGTATGGGGTGGCCTTTTGGGGTGCCTCGTCTTTTGTCGAGGCTGTTTTTGTAGGTCAGAAGCGGGTGATAAGATGTCTAGCTGGCATTAGACAGAGAGAATATTGTAGACCATTTTTTAAATCTCTGAATATTTCTACTTTGCCGTCAATTTTCATTTTGGAGTTGGCCACATTGGTATATGACCACAAGAGTACGTTCAGCAAAAACAGTGATTACAACCATTATTCCACTCGCAATCAAAACGATTTCACTATTCCTGCATTTAAACTGAGGATAGGACGACAATCCCCAATGTATTTGGGAATGCAAGTCTTTAATACATCGAGTTGCAAAATTAGGAACGCAGATAATACATTTTTATCTAAGAAAAGGTTGAAATCTGTCTTAATTGATAGATGTTTCTATAGTCTATCCGAATTTTTACACTGAGTTAGGATTTTGTATGTTATTTTTTTTTTCTTCAAGGGATCTTGGACCTTTTCCACAATGTATGTAAACATTCTATGGAAATAAAGTGATTTTTATTATTATTATTATTATTATTATAGATATTGGAAAGAAATATGTCAAATTTCGTGGTTATCTTCTCGATATCGTTGTTTTTTCGATGAAACTCAAGAAATACTGATTCAATTATGATGAAACTTCGAAGCTAGATTGGAGTTGCTGAAAGACAACTTTGTTTAAAATTTCGTGATGAAAGTGTCATTAGAACAATTTGAAGAAAAATTTCAGTCATTTTTCGATGAAGTGCTGGATTTGAATTCGATCTGATCTGTATTTTTGGAACTATTGGGAAAATGAAATTTTGAATATCTGCGGAATCATTAGGTAGATTTCACTCATTCAGGAATTCGGCCTTCGTAATTAAGGTTCAAATCTTCTCTAAAAATATCGAGTTTCCAGGTAATCTCTTCCGGAAGTTATTGTGTTTACGGTTGGCCTAAAGGTTTTGGGCTTAACTACGCAGGTCAAATTCGTGAATGGGTAAAATCCGCCCAATGATTCCGTAGAATACCCATTCAAAATTTTATTTTCCCAATATTTCCAAAAATAGAGATTAGATCGAATTCAAATCCAGTACCTCATCGAAAAATTTTTTTTTGCGCGCTTGCTCAAATTCGTTGCCAAAGCGGTCATCTCCACTGAACATGAGCGCAAAACGTGCTGCCTTCACGGCAGTGCTTATTTTCAATTTGTAAAGTTTTCTCACCAGTAATCCCTCAAGCTTGAAACTGCTTATCCAGCTGTCCTCCCCAAAAAATACAGGCGCCTTGGTACATTTTCATCCGATCCAAAGATCATATCCTATAACAGTCTAGACAAGGGCCCGCCCAAAAAAATGGGCGATTTGTACGAATGTTAAACGAGGCATCGGTCTTTATTTCGAAGATGTATCAATTCGCAGTTTTACCTGTTTCTGGAGATGCCTATCTAGCTGGGAATGGGCGTAAGACAATGGATTAGTTGCGATATTGTTGGAGACAGAGGCGGATTGAATGGTATACTTTCAGAATTTCGCGTTTTCAGAAAGCTATGGACCTATTTTGGGAATCCCATGTCTACTAATCTCGGCTCTAAAAATCAGACTATGAAACACCCGCAAATCAGAATTCATAATAACAAAATTGACTCATTTTGTTCGCAGGATTCGAGAATTTCGTGAAACTGAAATAATTATTTCTACCTTTTCTGGACGTACTATCTTTTTGCCCGAATGTTTGTTATTCACAAATGTTTTCCGTAAAATGTCAAATGAATAGGTTGGATGCGATGCGATGCTATTTATAGGCCAAATAAGCCGAACCCAAAATGAGCCTAACAGTTTCGGAGTTATTCTCATTTCAATTTTTGAGCTCATTAACCCAATGCTACTACACATTGGTTTCTATCGAAAAAGCTAAAAAAGGTATGCCTGTGACTTCCGGTTTAATAAGAAATGGACTTAAATTTTGATTTTTTCATATGAACTAATGATTATTTTCGCATATTCGAATTATACATAGTAAAAAAGGTTCTTTCAAATCAATTCGTAACCACATTCGTTCAAGAGAATGGCATTCTTGAATAGGTTCAACCAAATATTTGTTTGATTTTTCGATGAAATACTCTTGACCCATGTGAACTATGATAATCTTGATTCAAGCGGAATCACGCTTGAGATATCTTATAACAATTACTGGATATGTTTTGTTTCATATTTTCATTCGGAAATAGTATGGCTTCGATATGAATGGAAGATTTCTCATTTTCGTATTTGAAATATTTTTCTAGAAGATTTCAATTTCTTCCACTAAGATAATAATAATATGTTCGCTGCATTTAGCGGCTCTCAAATATTTAAATGTATGGTATCTTAACGAGCCTTTCGTAATCATTTTTGAAGATATCAATCATAAATGAGGTGCAAATGGAGGATCACCTTCCTACAAGAATGCTCTTTGGGAACAGGGTTTCGAAGATCAAAGAGCAGAAGTATTTCGAAACAATTTGCTTGGCTACTATGTTTACTCTCGACCTCCAATCTAAAATAAAATTGTGTAGTCTGGAGTTCACAAATGTAGGTATACATGTGACAACGTTTGTGCATGATACACATGCATGTAGGCATGTTCCCACATATTTCAATTCAAACTTTGTTCTCGAGTAATCAATCTTATTCTTAAAACCAACCTTTTCTATTTGACTTTCGAAACCCTGTTCCCGAAAACTCCCTTGATGTTGATAAGCAGTTCTCCATTTACACCAAATTCATAATGCACCATCAAAAACACAACCGCACTTGTTCACTATTCACTATGACGGACATGGCGTTGTTTCCTATCTAAATATCCATATGTCTACGATTCTACATTCCATATATACGCGTCTTCAGCGCTAATACCGCTTATTGGTCGAGGGGGTCACGTGTACGTGCTTTCGACATCAGAACACATTATATAAGAAATGATAATCTTGATACTAGTGAACTATGATTAGCTGAAATTGTTTTCTAAAGTAAAGAGAACGTATGTTTTGGTTCAAGTAAATTCGATTCAAGAAAATTCATGTAAACAAGCAAACAACGGAATGAGTTGAGAATAGAAGTATATTGTTCAATATTAAAAATTATTATTCTTGGGGGAAGATTATTTAATTCAAGAATATGTTTATGTTAGATTTGGGGCATCCTTTTTCTCTGTGTACGTTGAAATCTAACTGCAATGTTACAAAATTTAAATGAGAAAAAAATTGTTTTTTCTGCCATCGAATCGATTAGAATTCTGGATTTATTGGGTCTCACCGTAATTGCAAATCATTGAAACATGTTTCTCCTCAAAATCGATCATTTGGGCAGCATTTTCCAGGGCAAGGCTTCTGTTCTAACTTTAATCGCCCCGCGTCTAGCTTCATGAATATTTGCACTCATACTTTACGATTATACAATAACTGGATAGAGAAATAATTAACGTAATTATCAATTTTATTTTTGTGGAATGAGGTAAGAAAGCGAATGCCCCATTGGAATGTGGAAAAATGTCCTCTATAATATTGCTCTATGGTTAGAAAATAAATGAAATCATTTACTCATCCAGACATTGTAGGATAATAGATTATGCGTGCAAAATTTGGGACCCTAAATCCCGCGTAATTCGAGTTGGAGCAGAAGGCTCACCTCCCGCATGAGAGTAAAACAAAGTACATGAACTTCTTCAAGTGATCAATGTTTAGTGGAAATAAATTTCAATGATTTGAAATAATGCCAAAATTAATGATAAAGATAAAACATGTTGTGATTGAAATTTTTTTGCCTTAATTCTATTTTTGTTTACGGTTTGTGACGGCCGCAACATAATACTCAACACATTGATCGCTTCAGTCGGGGGAAAACAATCTGTATTCTAAATGTCCAAAACTTAAATCCGATATCTTCAAAAATATTGATTTTTTGGGGTTGAACTTAATTCCTGTAACACCCTATTGATGGGTGGAATCAGTTATAAGCTAATATAAAGTTCATTTGGAAACCATTCAAATGTTGCTATGTATATTTATTCGATTTTATTCATTTTATAACGAGGAAGATTGGCGTTTTTATCCATATACATAATTCCGAGTATAGTTTGTGTGAAGAGTTGATCTATCTGCTAGTCTCCGAATTTCACGAAAAATCACCTTTGCACTTAATTTCCTGACGTCACAGTTTTAAACATCCTCTTACATATACGGAGACATAACTGTCTTACATAATACAAACAATAGTCTCAAATGGTTGGAATCCGATTCTTCAAAGAGGGTTAGTGAGGCCAGGACTAAATTTCAGATTTACGGCCGTGCCAAAAGACACCACCTGACATTTTTATCGGTGAAATCGAAACCTTAAGAGAGCATGAGTCAAGACAAGGCGCCCTTTGCCTATCTGTCTGTATTTCTAAGCTTCACGGGAATTTTTGGGGGAAGACATGATTATATATCTGCTCAGATAAGGTAAGACGTTAATTCGTTTCCGTTTCTTCATGTTATTTACAGCATTCCGTAGATCTGTCGCAGATATTTTCGAGAGGATCTGCTACAAATGGAACAAACTGTCATTATCTGTTGAGTAATTGAATAAGATTTGATACCGTTCGAATGATTCATACCACTTCGCCGACGTTTCGGATTCATTTGTCGTTCCTAAAGGCTGAAATATTTATAAATTATTCGAAAATTATCTAGTTTAGAGAGAAGACCTGACGCTCACCTCGTTATGTAACAAATATATAATATATATAATATGTAACAAATATTTCCTGGAAAATCCCCCTTCTCTGTTGTTCCATCAAAAGTTACTTTTTTCCATCCTTCAATTCATTTCGAATTTTCACTTCATGTCAGCTAGTAGATAAATCTTTATTCTTGCACTTATTACCCTCATTTTTGAAAGGTTAATTTAAATTATTATCAATTTAAATGTCACGAGGTACATTAAAATTGAATTCAACAAGTTGAAATACTGCATTGTGAAACATCATCATATTGAAGCCAAACACAAATTACATTTTTTGCGCGCATGTTCTAGGGGAACAGCGTGCTATCGTTTGGTCCAAATGTCTGTAATTTTGGATGATTGTGCCGAAAATGGTCTCAATCGACTAGGTTGGACTCACTGATGAAGAATCCGGTGTCAAAATCGATTCTGTCCGGCCGGCCGTCCGGCCGTAGACACGATAACTGTCGACAGAAGCAAGCTAGCAACTTGAAACTTTCAGGATAGTTTGCGCATCAAAATGCCGCGGTTAAGTTCGTTAATGGGCAGAATCGGTCGAATAGTTTCGCAGTTATAGGCACTCGAAGTTTTGAAGTTATTTATTTTTTATTTCGGAAACTACCTGAGCGATTGGATTCAAACTTGGCAGTTAGGTGAAGTACAACGACGCGCAACTTTGAGCCAAATTTCGTCAGGATCATATTGTCAGTAAATTTGAAAAAAAAATTTTTTCGAAATTTTTTTCCAAAAATTTTTTTTTTCGGAAACCATTCATCATATCCAAAAAATTCCACTCACACTTTGACCTTCTAATTTCACAGCAGTGTACCAAATTTCAGTTCGATACGATCATAAGTTTTGGAGATATCGCGAAAAAATATGTCAAATTTCGAGGTTTTCTTCTCGATATGGTTGATTTTTTCGGTATAACTCTAGAAATACTAATTCAGTCCTGATTAAACTTCACAGCTAGTTTTAATATGCTGAAAGACAACTTTATGCTAAATTTCGTGATAATTGTGTCATTAGAACAATTTGAAAAAAAATTTCTATGATTTTCTAATCATATCATCCTCATTAAATTCTGTATGAAACTTCGAACTGTTATTTTTCGATGAAGGACTGGATTTCAATTCGATCTGATCTGTATTTTTGGAAATATTGAAAAAACAAAATTTTGATTGGGTATATCTACGGAATCATTGGGTGGATTTTACCCATTCACGAATTCGGCCTTCGTAATTAAGGTCCAAACCTGTTCTACAAATATCGAGTTTCTAAGTTGTTTCTTTCGGAAGTTATTGTGTTTACGCAGTCGGCCGTTAGGCTGGAACATGCAATATATCCCGAGCTGTTTCTGAGAAATAATGTGTTTTTAGAAAGGGGGTTTTAACAAGACAAATATTTCTGAATTAGTATATATCTCATTGAATTCAGATAAAAAGCGAAATTCTAATGTATACAAATATACATTCGAGAAACCGTGCAAATTCCACAAATGAATGTACGAAGGGTCAAAACCTCATCAAAGATCTACGTTTTGAGGTACTCAACACTCGATATTTTAAATCAGAACTTATTCATTCTGCCGAGAATCACGAAAACCTATTCGAGACGTTCCTTCCTATGAACATGCCTAAATATGTTTTTAAGTTATATCGAAAAAAGTATGGATTCAGAACAAGTTCATAATTACTTTTCCAGTACCTTCCTGGAAATAAAGAAAACTAACATTTCTGTAATACCTCTACAAAAAAAAAACACTGCGATCGTGCATAACTGGACAGAATCGCGATTCGTCACTGAATACGACATTATGCTATTCTGCTTCCCACTGCTGTCGTTTTCTGCACCAGTGCAAACGTTGACGACAGGAGTCCGCAGTTGAAGGCAGCACTAATCGTGGACAGTATAAGAGTCCAAAGGCGTTATAACGTATTCATTATGGTGAAGGGTCCTCGTTTTTCTCCGAACCATTGATCAGCGATTTGATGTCAAGGTGCTGTTCGGTGTTCTGTGGTACGGTTGACCAGTTGGTCTTTTTCGTATATACTTACCTTTATAACAATTTTCATTGAATTTAATATTCGTGGATTGAATCGACACTAATAATTTTTTCGAGGTTGAAAAACAATGTATAGGAGTACCTCAAATTCGACATCCACATAGATAACCTTCCAAGAAGTTGTCATCGGTCATATTCCTTTAAGACCGACTGAGAAGGGTAAAATAGAATATTTTCATCTTTTAGAGCCAATTCATTGTTCCTTGTTTGCTTCATGTTCATGAGAATAAGCCAAAAATACCGAAAGTTTCGAATTTCATCAGGAAGCTTCACGTGAAAGACACGACCGAAGTGAGCTCTATCATAGAATGAAGGCCCACGCTTACTTATTGGCAACAGCCCGAGCCAGCCCACGGCACACCGAAATTTATTCTTTCTATATAATTGAATGGAACAACGCGCACTTGACCGCTTCGGAACACGGCAAATTAGTAGGGAAATAAGTTTCCGTTTTGCCGATAAGTGAGCGTTGGCCGTTCTGCTGACAACCAAAGCCACAAATTATCTGACCATAAAATTATACAACCATCTTCCAGGAGAAATAAAACTAAGAATTTTCTATGAAAAGCGCGCCTCAGATGTTTGCTCTAGTCTAAATATTACTACTCTGTTGATGAATTTTGTCCGATGAGTCAAAGTATATTTTTTTGCTGTTGTTTTTGTATTCGACCATTAATTGTTACTACTCGTTTAGTAATTGTTTGTTGAAATAAATTTGATTCGATTTAAATATGTTTCCAACGCTGTCTAGTTTCTATTCGAGTATATTAATAATCGTAACGTAATGAGGTATTACGAGATTCGGATTAATCTCTTCGATCACGGATTCTATTTCTGATTGCCTTCCAGCCCCCCTGATCGTTCGGGGGCCGTCCGCGACCTAATAAATCACGGATTGGCCCTCGCCTGACCGTTCGATCCGGGAACGAAGAAGCTACGGCAAATCTGAATATTTATAACCAGTAGTTGAGGCCCAAGGCCCGTACTAAATAGATTTTAATTAGAATCGATAATATATTATCTTAATTACGAGCTTCTCGGGCCTCCCGAACTGTAGGTGGGCGCCACGGTCCCCACCGGCTGATGTATCGCCTTTATGCGGAGGCAAAAAGCTTATTTATCCCGGTATGGTCGGTCAATTGGGCCATAGGTTTGAATTGATCGCGCCGGTATAAAAAGATTCTGAGTTCTGATTCTGATTTCTGAGAGTTGTGAGTTTTGGTTTATTACTTAGTATTTTAAATTTTTTTGAGTGATATTAGCTATGTTCGCAGGTCGGATAACGAACCAATTCTGAACCAACTTCTTACCACAGACAGTGCGCATGTCTAGTTCTGAACCAATTCCGAATTCCTTTCAGCACGAACGTTTACGGAACTGAAGTAGAACCCTTAGAATAGACTTGAGTAAGCCACAAGGCCCTACTTCTACAAACTCTTAAGTTCTAAGCATTTCAACAATTTGCAGTAATTCTTCGATCTTGATCACTTTTACGTTCGAGATTCAAAACATCGCTCGGGAAAAGCTATCAGGAATAGCCTTTTTCTGAGTAAAATAAAACTATAACTAACTTGAAATACAATACGTTGTCTGAACATGAGGATCAACATGCACCTCAGAGCTGTTATCAATATATTTTTGTGTAAAATTGCGTTTTCACGAAAAATACAAAATTCCATCCAAACCATGACAGTCGATTTCAAGATGAGCAGAATAAAACCTATATTTTAATCGATATATTTTACCCTCAAACGAATAATTATTGCATTTGTATGTACAAGAATTGCTTGTTTGAATGATTAGGTATATAAGACGATATTCGCTGATCTATCGCCCAAACTTGGTTATGTTAGAATAAATCGAATCTAGAACCACTAGTTCTTCCAACATTGTGGGAACTGCTAGGACCGGTTCGGAATCGGACCCGCAAACATAGCTATTGACATTCAATCGATCCGAAGTTCGGTGCGGAATACTCAGAAAACAAATCTGTTTACATTTGTACAACTATACAGAGTAGGTAAGATTGGGAATTCTTGAACTAAAACTTTGAAACCGATAGGGGCATGGGTAAATAATGCTGTCAACTGCATTCTTCTAATTTTTTTTGTTTACGGGATCTAAGTGCGAACTGATATTTGGCAATTCCCTCCTTGAAAATTTTCTGTTTTCGCTGAGAACTTCAAATACAAACATGATACCCTTCTTTGATAGCAATTCAAGGGTTTACTGAATTATGTTGTTCTTCGAGGAGGGTCTATTCTGTAACCGAAAATAAAAAGTGGGTTACACCTGAGTCAATACAAAGTAAGGATGAATTGAACAAACTTTATTGGCTTCACATGAATATCGGACACCTACGATAACTACAAAAGAAAAAAACGCTATTACAACTCACTGATGAAATCCACCAAATACCATAATCATTGTGTAAGAATATCCAATTCAGCGAATAAGAGCAAAAAGATCTGGAATATTGTTAACATTGCAATTGGAAAATCGAAAAAATATCATAATCCGATTTCTATCGAAATTGATCAAACAATTTATAATCAACCTGCTGAAACGTCTAACCTGTTTGCGAATTATTTTTCTACTACGGCAAAAACCAGACTGCACACTTACTACGGTGACAATCTATCGCTCACATGCACTAGTTTGCCGTCTCTATCTAGCAATTTATTTTGAATCCTGTTTCTTCTTCAGGAGAAAGCTAAAGCAAATCAAAATAACAAAAAGAGTGTAGGATCCGATTATATTTCAGTAAGAATACTTAAAGCAATTGCTCCAGTAATCAGCAGTCATTTTGCTCAATTGATGAACTCATCCGTCACACCAGGAAAGTTTCCGTTGATTTTCAAAAAATCTATTATGGTTCCAATATTTAAAAGTGGAAATCCTTATGATATAACCAACTACCACCCGATATCAATCCTGAGCGTCTATTCGAAAGGTTTTTGAAAGGGCTGTGATTGAGAAAATGATAAATTGTATCAACAAATTAAAAATATTACACGAGGCACAACATGGCTTCAGAAACGGTCATTCTACCCAAATTGCTTCACTCAGATTCGTGGAAACTTTCTACGAATGCTTGGATAGAATATACAGATAGCTGGGATATTTTGTCGACCTCTCTTGCGCGTTCGGTACCCTCAACTTTACCTTTATTCTGGACATGTGCTATAGTGTAGGTTTCAGGGGAGTATTCTTTGACTGGTCACGCAGTTTGCAGTTCTGAACAATAGAACATATCATTCAAAGTAGAGGAATGCTTTTCAAGTGAGAATAATTTAGACCTGGGGGTTCCTCAGGTTTCCCTGTTGGGACCGCTACTCTTCTTATTATCCATAAATGATTTGCCCGATTATCTGGCTTGTCGTTTGTTAACCCTGTTCGCTGGCTATCAGTGGTTGTTTCAGCGGGGAGCGCAGGCAAGGTTGTGAAAGTGTGATGGCAGAATTTTTCAGGTGGTGTCGCTTGAATAACTTAATGGTAGATATAAGAAAACCAGTTTGTTTACATTTTGGCCTAGGTGAAAACCATGAGAAAGAGATCCTCTTAAATTGGATTTTTAGGAACTATAATAACCCCAGTTGATTTTTTGGAATTCATATTGACAGAAGTCTAGGCTGGTCGTCCCATATAAATATTCTATGTAAAAATCAATAATGCCTACTTCGCAATGAATGCGTTCAAACATTTTATGCCCCGTAGTTCTTTCATTGACATTTATTATGGTCTTGTTCACAGCCATCTTGTATATAACATCTTACTTTGGGGCAACAGCGTTTCCATTTCAAGAGCTTTCCTTGCACAAAAATATAAAAAGATCAATTTTAAATTTAGCACCTGGAGATCATACAGGCCAAACTTTGTATTAAATAGAATATTACCACTTTCTATATTTTGGAGTGCCTTGTTGTATGCTGAAGAAAATGTAACTGATTTGAAATCAGTTTCGAGTTCTCACGAATATGTAACCCGGAATTCTCCAATCATTCTTGTGCCGAAACATAGAACACACAAAAATGGGTGCTCTCCTTTATATCAGAGCATTAAACTATACAATCATCCACCATCCTCTATGAATAACTGAATAAATTCATAAAAGAAATTAAGAGATTGTTATTGTCGAAATGTTTCTACTAGATAAGGGAGTATTTATCTGATTCTTTAGCTCAAGGTAGAATCATTTATTGTAATTATCATTGTTGACCTATCCTATACGCCTTGTAGTGTCTTACAGGATCAATAAATTATGTTATGTTACGTTATACTGTGATTTTTCAGCATGGTTTCCTTGCTCAAGCTATAATTTATATAAAAGTTTTTTTTATGGAGACAACAATTCTTTACTATACTTATTGAATAGGGGGGCATTCGCCATTTTGAAGCATTAGACAATGTAACCGCTAGGTCTTTTACAATGCTTTCTCTGACATTCAGAATTAGGCGAATATATAGATTCGATGGCTTGGACTAGATCATTATGACTAAGAAATATAATCTCTATAAATAAATGAATAAATCATTTATTTATCTCCTAATACATGAAATTATGTGAGATACAAGCCAGAAAAAAAACCTAGAAAAGCACTGCCGTGAAGGCAGCAGCTTTTACGCGCATGTTCAATGGAGATGACCGCTTTAGTACCGGATTTGAACATGCGCGCAAAAGCTGCTGCCTTCCCGGCAGTGCGCCTCTAGGATTTTTACAATAAAGTACTGGAATTCAATGCGATCTGATCTGTGTTTTCGGAATTATTGGGGAAATAAAGTTGTGAATGGGTATATCTACGGAATCATTGGGCGGATTTTTCCCATTCACGAATTCGACCTTCGTAATCTAGCCCCAAACCTTCTGTACATATATCAAGTTTCTAAGTCGTTTCTTCCGGAAGTTATTGTGTTTACGGTCGACCGTAAGGCAGAATTAGAATTTTTTTTCAATTCACTCACAATGAGACCCCAAAAATATTTCGCTAATAGTTGCGCGTTCGAAGTCAACAACTAATGAATTATTTTCAATCCAATCGTATAAATAGTTCGTGAGATATTGGCAAAACAACGTTTTGCTGATTTCGCTCATTTACTCACACATCTCATTCTGATGCGAGACCTCACCTTAAAGTTTCAAGTCGCTAGCTCTTTTCGTTCTCAAATAATCGTGGCAACGGTCAGACGGACGGCCGGCCGGACAGAATCGATTTTGACACTAGATTCTATATAAGAATCCTAATTGTTAGAGAGTGCTTGTTACGCGCTTGTTCTGTGGAACAGCGCGTTATCATTTCGTCAGGATGTCTGTAATTTTAGAATTTGGAGCCGAAATTGGTCTCAAACGACTAGGTTGGACTCACTGATGAAGAATCCGTGGTCGAAATTGATTCTGTCCGTCCGCCCGTGTGCGGTGTAACTTTCGAAAGGAAGGACCTAGAGTCTTGAAATTTTCATTTTAGGTTAAGATCCTGAATATCTCGGTTGAGTTTGTTAATGGGCCAAATCTGTCGAATGGTTCTTGAGCTACAGCCATTTGAAATTTTGATTTTTCAATAACTCGAAAAATATTTTTATGATCGAAATGAAACTTGGTTGGAATATGAACAGTGTCAATGAGAAGAATTAATCATGAAAAAATTCGAAAGAAAAATTTTTTTTTTGAGAATTTTTTTGAGAATTTTTATATTTCATTGAAATTTCACTGAAATTTTCAAGTCACCATTTCGCAATGTGAACAAGCGCGTAAAAGCAGCTGACTTCACGTCAGTGCTCTTCTAGATTTTTGCTCAGAAAATTACAGACATTTGGGCAAAACTATATATAAAACGTTGATTCCCTAGAACATGCACACAGTATGTTTTTGCGCGCATGTTCTGGCGAACAGCGTGCTATCGATTCGTCCAAATGTCAGTGATTTTCGAATTTTGAGCCGAAAATGGTCTCAAACGACTAGGTTGGACTCACTGATGACGAATTCCGTGTCAAAATCGATTCTGTCCGGCCGGCCGTCCGGATGTCCGTTGCACGATTACGGGCGTATGGAGGGATCCCATCGACCTGAAGCTTTCAGTGTAGGTTTTATATTGAAATGTGACGGTTGAGTTCGTTAATGGGCGGAATTAGCGAATAGGTTTTGGAGTGTCTTTTGAAATTTTGAGAATATTTTCGTGATAATTCGGGAACTAGTGAAATGATCGGATCGGATTGAAAGCTGTAGTACAACGACGCGCGACTTTTCGCGAAATTTTGTTGAGAACATATCGCCAGTAAATTTCAATAAAATTCAAAAGTTTTCGAAAACTTTTTTTCGGAACTTGTTTATCATGTTTGGAATGAAGTTTTGCCCAGACTTTGAGCTCCATATTTCATAGAAGTGTACCATGTGTCAATTCCATACGATATCGATTTTTGGAGATATTAAAAAACATGTCGAATTTTCCTCGGTATCGTGGGTTTTTCCGGAATAACTCAAAACAATCTAGAAAAGCAACGACGTGACATGAGCAGCTTTTGTTGTACGCATGTTCAAATTCGTTGCCAAAGGGGTCATACCCTTTGAACATGCGCGCGAATGCTGCTGACTTCACGTCAGTGCATTTTTAGGTTTTGTTTTGTTGAATTGATTCGAAACAAGAGACTCGAATTATTAGTTGTAGTCATTCTATCGAATTACTCTCTTCAAAATCTGACTTTTTAATACCCCACTACTTTCCCTTCGACCCTTGGCCCGGTTGTCGTGCCACCGCCCATTCCGTGGATCTTCCCCCGTAGGTGAGTATTTGTGTGTGTGTAATTCATTAGTGGTATGTTTATTTAACCGAATGCTTTTTGCTCTCCCTTTCGCGGCCAACCTCGTTCTCCTGCGGTCCAATTAAAAAATATAAACGACCGGAACCCGACTTACCTGCTGGAAACGAATCTCATTCATCTCTTCGCCGTATTTGATCTTCGATGTGAAGAATTAGCCGCCAATATTCGAATCTTGACTTTGATCTAGTGGAATCGAGACGCTTCAATCAGTGAAATTTCGAGAAGAGCACTCCTGAAGTTACAAGAATTTGGGTGATGTCTATAATTTGTGGCTGTATTGATCAACAATTCTATTACTGAGCCCGCTCAGAGCTGCGTGAATTCCAGATAAAAACAGTTTTCCCATTTTCTTATCGTTAAATAACCTCACAACCAAGTTTCAGATTTCGATTCAATCGGATATTATCGGCTATGGCGGAATTTACCTGTTCATGAAGTCCACGATCCACAGTCGGAATATCCTACGAAAGTATCAGCTAAGTGACTCGATATTTGTTGAGTAGGTTTTGAACTTTTAACGAGGGCCAAATTGGCGAATTGGAATCGAGAATTCTATATAACCTTCACTTCCTAAAAATACTGATGGAATCGAATCAAAATCCAGTATTTGGTTGAAAATCTAGAAATGCACAATTGTGAAGGCAGCAGCTTTTGCGGGCATGTTCAGTGGAGATAACCGTTTTAGCAACGAATTTGAACATGCGCGCAAAAACTGCTGCTAGGTTTTTTCTATGACGTACTGTATTTCAATTCGATCTGATCTGTATTCTTGGAAATATTGAGAGAATTGAATTTCGAATGAGTATACAGAGTGTTTCATCATAAACTGGTCAAACATATATAGCCGTATAGATGACATTGGGAAAGCCATTTTTGCCTTATGACATATACCCCGTTTTCGAAGCATAAGCGAGATACAGGGTGTTTAATGTCAACTTTGAGCAATATTCTTATAACTGTGGTGATTTATACGTGACCTTTGAAATAACGGTTTTTGGCCACACCTTAGTTTTTTTTAGTGTTCAATTCAATTGTTTTGTAGAATTCGGGGAAAAATATTTCAAAATGGCGGAAAACGTACAAAGTTGTAATTTTTTATTTTCGATTGCAAAATTGGAAAGTATTGTTTCAATGTACTCAGTTTTCTAAGATTTTCCGTGAAAAAATTTATTCAAAATTCAAACTCAACTTTTTTTTTACATGTCTACAGTGAACAAAAGATTTCACCCAAAATTGTTGAAATCTTTCGAGGTTGAACTTACCTTCATTCTGAACACTGGTGTGAAAACAGAATGAAAAAATATACATTAGTTTTCATTTTATAGCCTTCCAAATATTCCGCTCGGAGTACTTAAATAATTTTTATTCGAGAAACTGGTGGCCTTACGGAGGCCAAAATTGTGTTAATGGGTCCCCAAAACGACCCGGATAGAATTATGTATTTATCAAAAAAAAAAATTTCGAAAAAACTTTGGTAGGAATCGAACTCTCTTCGCATTCAGAAAATAGGGTCAACTTCGATTAACTACCGTTGCTTGGTAACGGACTCCATTATAATCACAGTAAATCCAACTCATGCGCGGCCCTATTGTCTGTAAGTGGAGCGAGTTCGAATCCCAACGAAGTTTTTGTGAAAAAAATTTTTTTTTGATAAATTCATAATTCTATCCGGGTCATTTTGCCCATTAGCACAATTTTGGCCTCCGTAAGGCCACCAGTTTCTCGAATAAAATTATTTAAGTACTCCGAGCGGAATATTTGGAAGGCTATAAAATGAAAACCAATGGATATTTTTTCATTCTGTTTTCACAGTGCTCAGAATGAAGGTAAGTTCAACCTGGATAGATTCCAACAATTTTGGATGAATTTTTTTTTCACTGTAGACATGTAAAAAAAAAGTTGAGTTTGAATTTTGGAAAAATTTTTTCACGGAAAATCTTAGAAAATTGAGTACATTGAAATAGTGCTATCCAAATTGGCAATCGAAACCAAAAAATTCCAACTTTGTAGGTTTTCCGCCATTTTGAAATATTTTTTCCCGATTTCTACAATACAATTGAATTCAGCACTAAAAAAATACTAAGATATGACCAAAAATGGTTATTTCAGAGGTCACGTATAAATCACCACAGTTATCAGAATATTGCTCAAAGTTGACATTAAACACCCTGTATGTCGCTTATGCTTCGAAAACGGGGTATATGTCATTAGGCAAAAATGACATTCCCAATGTCATCTGTATATATATACGGAATCATTAGGCGGATTTTACCCATTCACGAATTCGACCTTCGTAATCAAGCCCAAACCTACTCTACAAATATCGAGTTTCTAAGTCATTTTTTCAGTCCGTAAGCACAATAACTTCCGGAAGAAACAACTTAGAAACTCCATATTTGTAGAGTAGGTTTGGAACTGAATTACGAAGGCCGAATTCGTGAATGGGTAAAATACATCTAACGATTCCGCAGATATAACCATTCAAAATTTTATTTTCCCAATATTTCCAAAAATACAGATTAGATCGAATTGAAATCCAGAACTTTATAGAAAAATTACAGTTCGGAGGTTCATACAGGATTTAATGAGGATAATGTTATAAGAAGATCACAGAATATTGAATATTTGAAAAAAACTAAATTTGAAATTTTTTTCAAATTGTTCTAATGAAACGACCCTCACGAAATTCCCCACAAAGTTGTCTTTCGGCTTCTTGAAACTAACTGCGAAGTTTCATCATTATTGAATTATTATTCCTTGAGTTATACCAAAATAAAACAACGATATCGAGAAGAAAACCACGAAATCACATATTTTTTTCCAATATCTCCAAAACTAATACATATCTGTATCGAATTGAAATTTGGTACACTGCTGTGAAATATGGAGCTCATAGTATGCGCTGAATTTTTGGTCAAAAATGATGAACATTACGCGAAAAAATTTTTTCGAGAAAAATGTTTTCAAAATTTACTGATAGTATGATCTCAACAAAATTTCACGAAAAGTTGCGCGTTGCTATACTCCAACTCAATGCCAAGATTCGATCCAATCGTTCGAGTAGTTCTCGAATTATCGTCAAAATAACGTCAAAACTTCAAAATGCCTTAACTCCGTAACTGTTTTGGCCGATCGTGCCCATTAATGAACTTGACTGTCGAATTTGTAAATGGAACCTATCCTGAAAGTTTCAGGTCGATAGGATTCTCCGTACGACCTTAATCGTGCCTACGGACGGATGGCCGGACAGCAGAGTTTTTGATCCCGAATTCGAAAATTACACACATTCGGGAAAAAACGATAGCACGCTGTTCCCCAGAATATGTGCGCAAAATGAGAGTTTCAAGGATTATGCAGAATTTCGGGAGTACCATATGATTAGATGATATCAAAGATATAATTAGAGGATGCTATCGTTTTCTCCGAAATGTGTGTAATTTTCGAATTCGGGATCGAAAACTATTCTGTCCGGCCATCCGTAGGCACGATTAGGAGTTGGACAGCTAGCTCTCTTATGACTAAGGATGAAAGCTAGAAATCCTCTGGCGCCAGGTAGAGAAGTTAGTGGTCGCCACGACTTCATGTATGTACATCAATGTATCCACATCTGAAAGAAAATTTACGATTTCAATCCAAAACTGTTTACCACTGTCTGTATGTCAGTGGCTCGAGTTTCCGTACCAAATCTAAACTCAATGTCAAGAATCCAATAGGCACGAAATCCAAAGCAGTGACCTCCTCACCATTATCTTCACCGAAATTGTTAATTATCGACCGACATCCCATTCATCATCACCGTCGATAATTAAATCTCCACCAAAGTCCTAGCAGGCGCCACTGCCTCCGTTAACTGCACTGGTATCAAACCATCCGCAATTTGTTATTGTAATAATCGCGCTTACATAATTAGAACCTCGCGTCCATCCGTCTTGTTAGGGATGGGAGAACAGCTGGCCGGCAGGCTCGACTCGCAGAATTGATCGCAGCGCGAGCTCGCAGAGATCGCATCTAGCCGAGGTCATATTTGTCAACCCGGGAGAAATTGATGCACCCCAAGTACTGAGGCGACAGGGCAAGATAAACAATGTTAAGTGTTAATTACGTTCGTAGGTCGATGGAGATATCTCTTTGTGCGTATAGGGGGTATGTGTGCTGATCTGTTGGTTGATTGAATGTTTGCCTTCATTGGAACCGTGCGAATATTGCTACTTGATTATTGTTTTGATCTACATATGTTTATTTCACTTGCTCAGTTTATGACGGTAATTTTAATGAAATGTGGAGAGATCTGATTCGGCAGAGAATACCTAACACAAAGGCGAAACTCAAAGGCAACTTTGAATTTCATGGGGCGAATTATGGTGACCCTACCATATATTTCTACTCACAGGTTTATACGCCTTCGTTTTCAGAAGCAAGAGCTTGATCGTTGATCCCAAATGTCTATAATTCTTGAATTCTGAATAGAAAAATGTCTTAAACGATTAGGTTGGACATAAAAAAATACCCGGTGTCCAGTTCAATTATTTTTGGCTGGCCTATAAGAGTTATATGAGAACTCAGCTTCACTGCTGATCCACGTGAAAACCAAACAATGTCTTTCTGCTTTTATAAGTGGTTAAATGCGGTAAGAATTTATAATCAATTTGTTTCCAGTTCCGAAATGTATATTTGATTATTTTCAAACGATCCAATAAATATTTCTCGAGATATGCGCATATACGGGGTGTTTCAATACATGCGCAGGATTTCAGGATGTGATAGCTCTACCAAAAATATGAAGAAAAGTTCTCATTGAGTAACCCTCCAAAATGCACCATTTTCGAGACACAGGGTGTTGAAATAAAAAAGAAATCGTTTTTTGCGAATATCTCGGGAACCGTATCGTACAGAAAACAGCTTTCGTGAGTATTTTCTTATCATAATAAGCTGTTTTGTGTGAATTTTTTTTTCAAGTCTTAATGGGTGAAGATTTTGAAGGGGTGTGGGTGTTTTCCTCCCCAACTTCTACGCTAATCGAAAAAGTAAGGTTTTCCAGACGCCCATTTGAACTTACACTGTTTTCTACACAAAAAAAGGGTCTATGCATATGGGTCATATGACTTTAGAGCGAGTCCCTTTTTTTGTGTAGAAAACAGTGGCGATTCGAACGGGCTTCTCAAAAACCGTACTTTTTCCATTAGCGTTGAAGATGGGGAGGAAAACACCAACTGCCCCTTCGAAACCTTCAACAATTTCGACTCAAAAAAAAAATCTGCACAAAACATGATTATAATGTCATTATATTTGAAAATAAAACAAGTATCAGAAATGAGACAATATAATTCTCCTTCAATAATTTCTTCCTGTCAACGTTTCGGAACAGCACTGTTCCTTTTTCAAGGGTTTCGTAATTTTTCGTAATTTCAAAGTTTCGAAAGCCTCGAAAAAGGAACAGTGCTGTTCCGAAACGTTGGCAGGAAGCAATTATTGAGGGAGGATTATATAGTGTCCCATTCCTGATCCTTGTTTTATTATGATTATTATGATTAGAAAAAACTTACGAAAGCTGTTTTCTGTACGATAAAAGCAGGTTCCGGAGATATTTGCAAAGCAATATATTTTTTTCAATTTCAACACCCTGTATCTCGAAAATGGTGCATTTTAGAGCGTAGGTTAATTGAAACTTTTTTCATATTTTTTGACAGCTATCACATCCTGAAGTCCTGCGCACATATCATGAAACACCCTGTATGTATTTGTAAAGACAACTAGTCTATGGGTAATTTTCTTCCAAAACTTCAAACGCGTTCTTTTGGGAACTATATTTTTCATGTGCGGATGACAAGATTTATGAAAAACAGCTTATCAACTGATTGGCTTGAAATTTTCACACAAGCTTTTCAGATATAGAGTGAAATCTCCTTTGGATGGACACCAACGATAACGCAAAAATTCGTCCGTAAGAAAGAGACGATCTGACAAAAAAAAATTCAATTTTTCAAATCAAAAGGCTAGAATGTTTTATTCATTTCAACTGAATAACGTTGAATTACTTATAAAAAATTAATACTATGAACTGAGCATTGAAGGAGAATATAAAGTATGTTCACGTTTATGTAATAAATAATTATGTAAAAAATTTTGGAAATTATACATTATCTGCCTTATGCTCATATTTCTGTAGTCGTCTCAAAAATTTCTTGTCCGAATGGCTAACAAATAGAAGCACATTCAGGACAATCAGGTGGCAAAAAATAATATCTAGATGTTTCTCAAATTGGCTTTTCTAGGCATAGTTTCGATTTTTTTAATTTTAAATTCTTATATTTTTCTGTCAAAGATGTTTATCCAATCTCTCATGATCTCAGACGTTATCCAAACCTTTAATTTTTAAGTGATAGTGTTCACAGGCATGTGAACTATACAGGGTGGTCCAAGTAGTGACGCCAATTAATTTTTTTTAGATTCCTCACACTTGGAGGTATCCAAAAATACTCCATATATGTTATGCGATTTTTTGTAGTGAGTATTTTGCTGAAATTTTTCCTCTAACATGATCTCCCTGAATGTCGTTTTAATAACAAAAATAACTCAGCTCCAAGGAATTACTCAAAGTTACTGAAAAAAGGCTTGAAATTTGGAAAAAAAATTTCGGTAGGATTCGCAACAAATTCAACATCAATTTGAAAATACAAAAAGGAGTTTTCGTAGTTTCTGGCTGGGTTTTCAAAACTTCGCACTGTCCTTAACTACAAAAATCAAAAGAAATGATTTGTTCTTTATGGGCCTCTATTTGCTGTAATAGGCCTTCGAAGTCGAAAAGGCCAAAAATCATTGAAACACGATTAAAGTTATATTTTACTTTTTATCATTCTTATGATAAATTAAACTCAAAAATGTGTTTTTAAGGTAATTTTAATTGAAATTCCTGTAAACTAACTGTAGCTCGAGTAATTTTTACAATAATTTCGGTCTAACCACTGATTGAAAATATGAGCATATTTCGAAATTGGTAGTTGTGAAATTACTTGCTTTTGGATGAAAAATAAAGGCACAACTTACTGAAAATTTACCATTTTCTATAATAAAGCTTCAAAATCACTACCTCAATTTCGAATACATAATCGTTCACGGTTTTCATTTATTTTTCTTTCCGATTCTAAAAGTTTTTGTCTGAATTCTGCTTTGTTGTTGCTTTTCGTTGCTTACACCAGAATAAAGAATTATTATGTCAGTTCTTTTGTTAATTGAATTGGAATTTTCATTTATTTCAATCATCTCACTTATTCTTTTTCTATAGATATGTTGTTCTTCTAATATTTCAAAGTTTTCGGAATTGAAACTATGACCCAACTTGATGCAATGTTCCATAAGAGCAGTTGGATTAGATTTTACAAGATTATTTTGCTAGTCATTTTCGTGTTCTTTCAAACGTGTTTTAAGGAATATTTCCGTTGTAGCAACCCTTGCAATGAAACCAAGAATTTTCATATTCAATATCGTTTCGTTCTTTCGAAATTATCTTCGATTTTAATTCAGTGAAAAATTTTCATAATTGCTGTTTAAGGGTTTGAGAATTATTTGATGTCCGTCAAGCTTTTTTCGCGCTTGTACTATGCGTACAGCGTGCTATCGTTTTGTCCAAATATCTGTTATTTTCGAAATTTTGTGATGTGGACCTAAATCTTTCAGATAATCCTCTGATATAAGGAATCTTAAAGTATTTCGTTGGAATAATATCATTTGGATTAATTGGTGCAAGTGGTCGTGGAGTGGTGCTCTGAATAATTTTCCTTATTATTTATATTATTTTCTGTTATTTTCGAAATTTTGTGATGTGGACCTAAATCTTTCAGATAATCCTCTGATATAAGGAATCTTAAAGTATTTCGTTGGAATAATATCATTTGGATTAATTGGTGCAAGTGGTCGTGGAGTGGTGCTCTGAATAATTTTCCTTATGAGTGATTGAGGACTTATGAGTGATTGAGGATGATGATTTTTTTGAAGGATTTCTGTGACGTATTGACAATTTTTTGTTGATGTTCCGGACTTGAAAAGCATGTTGCTTTCAGTTTCAAATTTCAGATGGTTATGACCTTTTGATGAAAGAAATGATTGGGGTGAACATTTAGGAATCTCTCCGCAAAGTCTCCTTATTATCAAGATACCAAAAAATAATATTCATATCAGTTTCGTTCTCTAGAGTGAACTGCAGTGTATTGAAAATATTGAGGAAGAATTCTTTTGTATCCTCTGCGACAGCAGGGATTATGTCATCTCAATAATATCTTTTATAAAATGGCAGTTCAAACGGTAACAGTGCGATACATGTTTTTTGTAACTTTGACATCGGCAATCGGCACAGGCAGATAAAATACAGTTGCCCATTCCTATATCATGGGTTTGTTTGAAATACGAATTAGAGAACTAAAAATAATTGAGAGAGTTTTTCGATTTGTATTTCGTCAAATCATTATTTATGCGCCTTAACATTTTGCATCAACCATGTTTTAAATCGATGGTTTATTTTATTCCTAGTTATTTAGGCACCATATTTTTCCGAATAACATTTCATCAGATTTCGATGAAAGTCAAATCTTTTCATCGCGCAGACTTCTTGGTCTGGCTGGTTCAATGCATGAGAGGATGACCGTTTTCACACCGAGTTTGAACAAGCGCGTAAAACCCCCTGACCTCATGTCCGTGCTCTTCTAGAATATTCATTGTTCCAATTTTTGTTGATGCTCATTATCCAAATAAGCAATCCCACACCCAACCCTGGCGTCCTCGTAACGGGCTTCTATGGTCCCGCTAAACGGATGCACCGTATAACATGATTGATGTCGTACGTCTCGCGGGTATTATTGTACCTCTGCCCCCTTGTCGTGCCGCCGCCCCCTCTGCCTCGTACGGAAACTGCCCCGATCGCTGATTGCGGGCCCTTGTTTCATTAGCGATCCATGTAGAGGTATCGATATTGCCGCCGGGTAAGGGCGCTCGCCGCCCACCGCCGTCCCCGGCTGTCGAATCCTGAATTAATGAGCGTCCTGTAAGCGACGCCCGGTCCCCTGCCCTCGACGGTGGTTCTGATGTAGAACGTGTGTGTGTGGGTCAGGCATTGTTTTGCGAATACCTGCCCCCGAAGTGTATGTTGCGTCGGCATTATTGAACCATCGGTGGGTCGTCGGTGGCGGCGATTATTAGGATCTGGAGATCGGAGGCATAGTTCTGTATGGCGATCATTTTCTCGTACGAGCATCAGGTATATTGGATCCTGGGTCATGATGAAGTGCATGAGTCTGCTTAATACAATCATTAAATAACACAGACTTTTCGCTGTGATGCCTTTACATAATATCTTACGATATACATTACTATCTTCGAACGTACTGCGTCTTGAATGACAATATTAAAAATCAAATTGATTGGTGTTATCTATTCTATATTATACGTCAAAATCTTACAGGTGGACTCATCAACATTCCATCACAACAGAACGAGATCGAAATGAAACTTTATAAAATACTTAAATATCACAGATTTCTCTGTGATACCTTTACATAATATAAAATTAATAATGATATCAACTGGCATATGAGTCGAAAACACAAAAGAAGAAAATAAAAAAATAAAAGATATCTATCGTTCGATTCACAATTATCAATAGCATCAATTCTATAATCTTATACGTAGTCTTTCGTTTGTGACCAAGGGTGGCTGCAACCACGTGGAAGATTTCGATATAATAAAGAATAGATTCTTCTGATAATTCTGAATCGAAAGATATAAGATGAAAACATTATGTTCAGTATTATTACTGTGTTATATTTTTTTGTGTTACCGTTTTCTCAAGTATATGACTTATATGCCAATCACTATATGCCAGTTTATATAACATAATTCAAATTTTCTTATTCAATACCTATACTACGCTCGAAGACAATGAACAATATCGTAAGATATCCGTATCGAAAGATTTCATGTTCGATGTATGTATTGAGTACACTGCATTTCATAAGGATTTAATTAGAAAATATTCTACATAAAAACAGTACAGGTTTCAAATTTTTATCCTTATAATGACGCTAAGAAATATGTATCCGCCTATGAGAAGAAATGCCGGAGGGAAGGACGTCCATGATGGAACCCTAAAAAGAGAAGAGGTCCTAAGTGGATATCACTGGTCGACTACCGAAAGCAAAAACAGTCAATTTGTTAGGAGCTTTCAAGTCGCTGAAAGGGCCATCGATACGTTTATGTTTTGATGGTCTCTTCCTCTTCTTTTCGGTATTATTATTTATGACTTATGTCCGGTTCCACTCGAGTTTATCGTCCAATTTTGTACCTTTTTTCTGCTAGGCCATTATTGAAGATGCGAAATTCCTTGTTTGCTGTCGAATGGTTTACAAACTGATGATTTGTTTTTGTTGTAGTAAACCATTAGACATTCAAACAGCTCGAATAGGTTAATTGTTGGGAGGAATTCATAAGATGTTTGGGTTAATTGTAGACATAGTATCGATGGGTATTTACTGTTTCACACACGAAGGCTTTGGGCATCTGACATGCCGTCTAAATCTCGAAACCAATAGAATTTTACTTCCGGTTTTTGTTTTAATCCTATCGTATATGATTTCCAGAATGTCTGAAATGTTCAAATTCCGTACTGACAATGTATTTTAACGATTATGTAGGACTGACGGAAAAAGAAGCCGTGGAAACATTTAATTCTTCTTAGATCCTGCCGTCTGTGCTTCAGCCAACAAAAGAAAATAACTAGACTCTTTAAATTCTCAGCGTATATTTTGGAACCGAAATGTCTCGGTTTCTGGGAAATAGTGATCTGAAATTTCGTTTTCTCGATAACTCAAAAAACCGAACTAGTTGAATCGAAACTTGGTGATAAATTGCAACTTTTGAGAAATTTCGAAGGGATCTTTCTTTCGAAAAAAAAGTGTACACATATTTTCAAATGTTGGAAAATTTCATATTTCGAAAATTGTATCTGGAGTAACGTTCGAATATTGCAGAAACTTTTTGGCGAAACCTATTCAAAATTCGTTGTTGGGCCCCAAATCTGTTGCACAAATCTCTAGCTCCTATATTGTATATTTTTCGAAGTTCTCGTGTTTAAGACTATCAGCCGCTAGGTCCCGAACCGCGAACACGTTAATTTCAGAATGAAATCAAATAGAGACTGGATGTACTTATGGTAATGATAATGTTGACATTGACGTGCCGTTGGTGACAAAAAGCAGTGTGTTTCTGAATCACAATCAAGGATGAAAAATAGTTGCCCCTATTTTAATTTTATAACAAACTGTTGAAAGTGACGAAATGAATATCGAGTTTCTAAGTTGTTCCTTTCAAAATTATTGTGTTCATAGTCGGCAGTTTTGTGGCGAATCTCAAGAAAAGATCCTCGTTTACATCCATACAAAATTATTTTGGCCCAAGAACTCGAAACAGCTGTTCATTTAAAGCGTTGTGTATTCAGTAATTGCTGAGAAAAAATCAGAAATGATGCAGATTTTCATAAGAAAATCATACTCGGCGATAAGGCGCATTTCGGTTATGTTAACAAACAGAATTGCAGTGTCTGGAGTAGTGATAAACCTGAAGAATATCAAGAACTGCCATAACATCCTGATAAACTTAATGTATGGTGAGGATCTTATGGAATTCGTTATCATTCAATGTTGACTGATTTTTTATGGCCTGAATTGGTTCGTCTTGATCTGTAGAACATGTTGTTTCACAGGACGGTGCCACTTTTCATACTGCCAATGACACAATAACTATATTGAAAATAAAAAATTTGATTCGCCTCGTTCCTACTATTTAACTCCATTGGACTTCTTTCTTTGCGGCTACATAAAGTAATTGGTTTACAGCAGTCATCCAGCAAATTTAGACGATTTACAGATCAATGTTGAACGAGTAATTACTAACATACGACCTGATTTTTTGGGAAAGGGTCATGGAAAATTGGGTTCATCGACTTCATTCCTGCCAGCTTTTCCGTGGTGGACACATCTGAATGATATTTTATTCCATAACTAATGGTATCCATTTTACTTGATAATGGATTAAAAATTTGAATAATTTTCAAATGAATAATGTGTTTTATTTACAAAACAAAATAAGCCGTTCTTAATGAAAGACCTCTTGTGATGGATTTGGATAAAGAATATAGTTTGAAATGCTCATTTGAAATTAAGTGAGAATGTTTTCCTAGAATTTATTTTTTATTTCAAAGAAAATACTTATTTCTTCGCTCAAGCCATGACTTCCTTTTCTCTTCTTCAGGAGAAATGTTCTTGGATATATGATTAAGTGTTGATAAACATTTAGATGATTTTATTTGAGAGTTATGAATTATCTCGATGTCAAGATAACGTCATGTATCTCCAATTTTTTTTTCTCGATGAAGAGACAATAAAATCGGGTCGAGACTAAAGGACAGTTGTACTATTTTCCCCTTCATAGAAATTGCTGCAGTTCCCTTTAATATAGCTTTACGAACAAATATTCAACAAATACTACGATATTATTCATGAATGTCCAAATAGGCTATAGAAAGGATCATCATTTAAATAGCTGAATCATGAGAGAAAGTTACGGGTTTTCAAGGCACTTATTCCGGGAAATACACCTCCTTATCGGATGTGCACTAACCGAGTTGATCAAACTCTAACTGAAACATATGTGCGAAATTTTGTGGAGATGATATCACTAGAAAATTAAAACCAAATTTCTCTAACCCTTGTTCTTGTTGCTGAAATTTTGTACATTCATAAAGGGGAACTCTAAAATAAGGTTTATGAAGACTCAACTTCACAGCTGTTTCACCAAAACAAATTGAGATTATCTGATTTGATGAGTATTTTTTAATTCTCGATGAAATTTCGTTGGGTGAGAATGGCCTTTTTTGAAAAGCTGATAATTCATACCAGCAAACCGCAAAAACAATAAAATTCAGCTGCCTCTCTGAAATATCTTCTCTATCTTCAATTCTCATGTCTTCTATTTTCTTACATATTCATATTATATCAAACTGTGAAATACGTTTGGGTAGAAAAAGGTACCTCGATTAAAGCTTATTTCGAGAGGATTTTGCATTAGTTTTCATGTGTTTCCTGGGTTTTCACTCCCAATTCATGAAACATGACTATTAAAAATTAAATAAAAATTATTACTTATATAACAACGCCCTGGATTGAACTATTCGTCAAAAGCAGTTTCTAGGAAAAAAATTATAAATTTGACTCCTTCATCAGACAGACGAGAAAATTCGCAGAGTTATTTTCTTTCGATTATTCTCGTTTTGCGAGATCTTTGTCAAAATTATCAATAAAGTAAACTGTAATTTTTAAGAGACTAAATCTGACTCCATCAGATAAACGAGAAAATCTGTAGAATTATCTTACGGTTATACGTTATAGTTCACTTTATTGATCGAGTGCATTGTTTAAGTATTGTTTATTGGGCAACAAGATGTCCTTGACAAGTAGTTTAATCCTGCAATTCGCAAAGGGCAAGGTATAATTTGAAATTTCAGATTATGTCAGCTTCACTAAATTCAACTCAATGCTGAGTATTTTGTTCACATTATGGAATGTAAACCTAGCAGGCCAGTTTTTCATGAGAAACCTCTCATCATTGTCTTATTCCCTCATGATATTCTGTCAGAAAAATTATTTGCATGTTAATATAAAAAATCATGTCAAATTTTCCGACTCAGTACTTTTCTTGGATTTTTCTCTTCACCATAATTGACGACGAACTTATACTGGCATCGGATCGCATTATTCACCAACTAAGAATGTCTTCCAGGCTGACAGGGGGGTTAGGTCCTTCTGCCTGGCGCCAGCCCTAAATCACGGAACTGTTAAGATAATAGATATATCTTTGGGATGAACGTAAAATGGCTAATTAAAACCGAGGTATGAATTTCTCGTAGTTTACGGAATAACAAATGACGAAACGTCAGGAGTAGTATCGGATCGAATTTCGCTCGTTTGACTTGTGAGATTTTCGCAGGGTGGGACTTGGAAATATTTTTTTATGTGAGTTTGTGAGTTTATAATTAATGTGACCTGAATTGTTTCCATTAGTTTTGATGTGCTTTTTTCTCAAAGAATGATAACGATATGTTTCACTTTGAGAGTCGACAATTGGGTACTACGTTACTGGACTTTCTGGACGATGGATCCGAGAAAATATTGCATTGGAAACGAGACTCTCCAAGTTTTGTATATTCGGATAATGTTTAGTTTAAGGAATATGACAAAGAAATACTTGATTGAAAACCAAGTAAGTACCTTCTAACGATAAAGGTACATCAGGAATTTTCGAATCCCAAGTGTTCGAGTCCAAAATAGGACAAAACCGAATTTTTTAGAGTGTAAAATGTACTGACTATTGACAGCTCAAATGCAAAAATCGATTTTCTCATACTCTACATTTGAGTAGAACTTAACTCTTTGCAGCCAATGCTATCATGAGAATGGATACACTGGATGACTCTTGATAATATTTGCGAGACACTCAGTACCGTCCACGAAGGTCACTCTCAAAAATTCGATTTTCTTCAAAACTCCCTTATCCTGAAAAAATGTCGAGTTGGTTTTCGTAACTTTTGCGCCCTCGTTTGTTATCGTAGAAGACTATGGGAAGGGAAAACCACGCAGTACTCAATTAATCCCAGGATATAAAGTGAATAATTTTTTTAAATAATTATATCAATAAATCTACCTCATTCCATTGATTATTCACAGATCCATATAAAATAATCGGGTATTTTATTTTCAAAATCGGTCGTCCAATTCCAAACTCATGGGTAGATATTCTTTTGAACGAGAGGAATAAAAGCTTCTGGATATTGAACAATAGGGTATATGAATAACACTTTTATTAGCAGATCAAATTTAAAACTGAGATCATGATAAAAGAGCACAAATATAAAAATTTCAACAAAAATACTCACTCTCCCTGCATTAATGTAATAATTTTGGATTTATGCAAAATTAATCTTGGGTGACACATATTCGTCCTTAAGTCATGATAATTCATATCGTAAAAATATTTCTTCTTCGGTTTCATTCAAATTGTCGAAATAATTTAGAATTCTTATGGAAAATGAGACATATCAAGTAGATTTGTTCTCCTCATTTCCACAATTTGCATTTTGAAATGAATAGATTTCATTGGGATATGCTGTAATCCATTCAGAAATGCTACAAATTATACATCACCTCTAATCATCTCTCTATGAGATGCGTATTACTTGTAACTTCGTCTACGAAGTCCTTAAACGGGATATCCAAAGTTTGAAACCGGCCAATAACCTTTGAAGCCAATATCTATAACGATATACCAAATTTTAGCCTGATACGATATGTATGTATTTGGTGGATATTAACCATTATTAAGAATAAGAAGTTAATTCAGCTACACTCTTCATCTACAAATTGGAAGTATATACTATATTTCTCCTCTGAATTATTTACATATACCTAAAATTACTTGTAGTGTGCATTTTATCGAATGTCGTGGAGGGGTGAATCGATAAAACATTTTTTTTTATTTCAAACATTAAATTGAGACGAGTCTCCTCAATAAAGGTTATAAATGCAATCATTAAAAAGTTGTTTACTACATTTTATTTATCATAGGAACTTGTTGTCGAAATTGTAGTTCTATGCATTTGACAAACTTGCCAGAGGTTCTAGATCAGCTTAGTCCGTTTGTAATAGGGTGATAGTGAATACACGTGGTAAGATTTTGGCATATAATATAAAATAGATGCTGCTAATGATTCTAAATCGATCGATAGAAGACGAAACACAGTGTCTTGTGTTATTTTTGTATTCTACATTATGTTACCGTTTTCTCAAGTCTTGCACTTCGATCATTATATGTAAGTTTATATCATAATTGAATTTGTCATTCAAATCAAATCTGTATTTCTAATGCGTTTTTCTTGTTTCCTAAGAAAAGCAGCTCTGGAAATTCTATTTCAATTTGCTCTTGTTTTGCATTATTACGCTGCACTTGGTGGACCGGAAAGACACTCGCTTACGTACTGATCTAGCCTATGCGAATGTGTACAGGGTTTGGGATAAAGTACGGAACCAAATATCTTTCGTAGTTGAGTGTAATGGCATATAATGCATCTGATGTACAAATTTTTGTTGATAATATACCGGTTGAACCGAAAATACCCTCAACTTTTTCAATTTATATGGGACCTCTTGTATTTCTTTGGAGATATTGAAAGAGATTGGGATTTCGAATGCGCACGTACTAAGTTTAGTGTGAAAAATCTATAAAAGCGAGGAATTATCGCATGCTAATCAACTTCATTCGAGGTTTCTACATTACAGTAAAAAAAACGTTCAGATAAACAAATTGATGTTGTATGTATGCATAGTATAAGTAATGAACGAGTGCGATCTATTGGTAACTGTTGGCCAAGTGTCAAATCCGAATTTACATAAATTCAATTGTACAGGGTGATTCATTAAGGTTGGCCACCGGCCGTATCTCAGAAACCGTTTATCCTATGACTTCCGGAAAAAAAATCTAATGGCAAACTCGGCCCCTAGAAAATGATTAAAAATATTTTCAAGTTCGTAGTTCCCCACTAGAGGGCGCAATCTATCACTTGTAAAATATAATCTCATTTTTTACGAAATATTCTCCAGCTAACAGTGGTAAAGAATAATAAAATAAGAATCTACTCTTTCTATTCAACAACTTTTGTTTCAGTAATTTTTCTATATTTCCTTTTTTTTAGTGATGGGATGGATAAACTTTTCTTGACGAAAAAAACATTCTTACTCCTGTATGGGTGAACCGATTTTCACGTAATTAGATTTCATTCGAAGACCATCGAAAGCAGATCACAGAAACATATGACAACAATATACCGGGTGATCCAATTGAAAACTACAGACTGTTTTATGTTACTTCTCCCTATTTGTGCGTTTTACTGGAAAATTTCAAATGCAATGCTATGATTCTAACCGAGTGAGAATAAGCCAAGCATTATCACCTACTGACTTTTTAAAATCGCAGACAGATATCATTGGTCGTTTCGGAGTTATTGACATTTTTGTAAATTTTGATAAGTATTGATCCACCCTGTGAAATGCAGGAGGAATTGAGTTATTTCATCTCTAAACAATTAGATGAAAGGAATAAAATCATCAAAACAACGAAACAAGCTGATTTAGAACCAGTAAGCTTTGGCGATACTGTTCATTTTCGGTATCTATAGCTGTAAAAGTTTTTTAGGACGATTGCAAACCACTATTTTATGATGCTCCATTATTCAAACGAAGAAGCATATGATATGCTTAATGTTCATTTTGAATGTTTAGAAAATGCAGTAGCTGAAAGGGAATACCCGATACGATATCCTGAAAGACGTCGTCATTCCAAAAGGGTATTCAAAAGATTGACACGAAGAGTGCGAGAGACTGGTAAGGTTCAATATCTTGGAAGAAACAATAGAAAACGTAGAAGCCGTAATGAGGATAACATCATAAAAGTTTTGGCTTATTAACAAGACAAAGGTGCTTGAAATTTTAACGGAAGATCTTCCAATTCTTTTAGAAAATATTGCTATTCAAAGCAGGTTAGATATGTGGTATCAACAAGATGGTTGCCCGGCTTATTATTATGCTGCTAATGTCCGAGAATATTCATCGTCTTCTCAAAGAGGTGTATTGGACGAGGGAGTATTTTTCTATGGCCAGAAAGATCACCCGACCTCACAGTATTAGATTTTTATTTTTGGGGGAGAATAAATACTTAGTTTTCCGAACACCCCCCACTACAAGTGAGGATATTCAAAATAGATTTCGACAGGCAGCTTCTTCTCTAACTGAAATTGTGGCCAGTGTCAATTCGACGAAAGAAAGACTAAATTTATGTGTAGAAAATAATGGTAGACATTTTAAATATTTGAATTGGTTAGGTGTAAGTGTTGTTTTTCTGATCAAATATTTTCGTTGTTGCTAATTTTTGTTTTATTTTATCGCATCATTGTTATTTCATGTGTGTTGAGTATTTTGCTGCCTTGTCATGACACATAAAGTCACTTCCTTGTTTATTCAAGCTCGCAGAAAGGATCAACATTGATCAAAATTAACAAAAATGTCAATAACTCCGAAACGACCAATGATATCTGTCTGCGATTTTAAAAAGTCAGTAGGTGATAATGCCTGGCTTATTCTCACTCGGTTAGAATCATAGCATTGCATTTGAAATTTTCCAGTAAAACGCACAAATAGGGAGAAGTAACATAAAACAGTCTGTAGTTTTCAATTGGATCACCCGGTATATTGTTGTCATATGTTTCTGTGATCTGCTTTCGATGGTCTTCGAATGAAATCTAATTACGTGAAAATCGGTTCACCCATACAGGAGTAAGAATGTTTTTTTCGTCAAGAAAAGTTTATCCATCCCATCACTAAAAAATAGGAAATATAGAAAAATTACTGAAACAAAAGTTGTTGAATAGAAAGAGTAGATTCTTATTTTATTATTCTTTACCACTGTTAGCTGGAGTATATTTCGTAAAAAATGAGATTATATTTTACAAGTGATAGATTGCGCCCTCTAGTGGGGAACTACGAACTTGAAAATATTTTTAATCATTTTCCAGGGGCCGAATTTGTCATTAGATTTTTTTTCCGGAAGTCATAGGATACACGGTTTCCGAGATACGGCCGGTGGCCACCCTTAATGAATCACCCTGTACAATAAATACGATCTCTTTCACTTAAATGAAGCATTCTTTATTGTACAATTGAATTTATGTAAATTCGAATTTGACACTTGGGCAGCCCTTACTGCTAGATCGTACTCGTTAATTATTTATACGATGCTTTCACACAACATCAATTTGTTTACCTGAAGGTTTTTATGTGATGTAAAAAACTCAAATGAAGTTGATTATGGTGCTATAGTTCCTCGTTTTTATGGATTTTTTTTTTAAGTTTGTATGTGGGCATTCGAATTCCCAAGCTCTTTCAATATCTACAAAGATATACAGGAGGTCCCATATAATTGAAAAAGTTAAGAATATTTCTGGTAAGTATATTATCAACTTCAGCAATTGTACATCGGATGCATTTTGCGCCATTGTACTCACCTGCTAAATTTCATTAATATTGTTCTTTTCGTTCTAAAGATATTTACTTGGTTCCATTCTTTATCTCTACCCTGTATACCAACATTTAAACTTTCAACTTGAATCAAACACTTCAGAAACAAGTGCCATGAACTCTCCCACTATTGAATCATATTTCACCGAACGATAAAAAACGTTTCCCATTCGAAAATAATAAACCAGTATTGAAAATGTGGAACAATGAAAGAGTGACGAAAGCTTAGATCATTCTCGTCTGATTCGGCCCTGAAATTCCAGCAAAAACCAGCGTCGTAACACTCGAAACCCCGTCTAGACCTCGAGTACGTAATCCCCGGTCAGCAGAGGCGCCACGGTCCGGCCAGATCGCATCGATAACACTCGGACCTAACCTCAAACCCGTCCCCAGATCGGTCATAAAACACTCGAAACTCAAGACAGGGGGCATAAAACAACTTCCTCTTGACACGTCATGACACCCGTCGCCTTTTGGTCGTCGATGATGACGAAGACGAAGATTTCCTGCCAGAGAGGAGGAAAGAAGTCGTAAAATTGTAACGGAGCTGAGGGCATCGGTAACAAGGGAAAAGAGCAAACATTTGGCGTGAATGTGCGATATTGGGTGGATTCTGATACGGGGAGGCTTCTGGGTTACGCGTGTTTGCAAGGTTTGGCCGGTTGGGAATGATCTGGGGTGTTTGTAGATGAAATGTTATACTGGCAATACGAAAAGATATATTACTCAATTGAATTGTTGAAATATGCTCAACCCTTAAGTGCTGTTGTTGAGGTCGAATTCGACCCAGTCTTTATTAGGACCGATATTATAAAGATTCGCAGAAGTTTGACTGACAGTTAAACATTTGCTCAGAAATGTAGGAAATAAAAAGTTTTATTTCCATCATAGACAAGAAATAGATTTCAATGAAAAGGAGAAGGAAATAAATAAAACTTCTGTGATGAATCTAACCACCAGTTTCTTGGTTGCAAAGGTTGGACTTTGGAAAAATACTAACTTTCAAAACATGATAAGAATAACCTAATTCCTTATTCACAAATATTCCCACTATGTAGCAGGGAGCTTATTTGATTGTGGTTCTCATAAAAATAGAAAGTAAATTACTGATTTGAGGTAAGTTACAAAATGATCAATTTCGATATAGGAGGGAATTTTGGGTATTTATTTGGTCACCCTGAGTAAAAAACTTTTCCAGTAATGAATATATTGAAAATAAAAGCATAAAAAAAACAACGATGGGATACATTCAATTCAGGAGTTATTGTAAAATTACTATAAAATTTATCATAATCCAATTAGGTACAGAATTTTTTTACAAATACATCAATCTACACAAATCGGCTGTTACCTTCAACTGACACTGGAGGTGGTAATCTAACACTTAATTCGCAAAAATTTTCATCCAATTCAAAAATATACTAATATTTTGTGTGACTCCTGGTCATCGAGCCATGATCTTTATCTTGAAAGCTATACAACGTGTATACACTCGTATGCTTCATTACGCCTTTACAACTATTATCTATTATATTAGGAACTGAAAAGAATAAATGCAACTGAATTTTTTCATCTTCATCGTGAAATAGTAGAACAGAAAGTGTAACTTATATTTTCATTACAATTATATGCCATGATGGACTCTCAGGGATGAAGTATTATTCGAGTGAGGTGTAGAGCAGGCAATTCAATGTAAATAGATAAGTACGCAATTTTCCATGGGTCATTCTTTATAATACAGCCAGTATAGTTCATTTGTGAATACCCCAAAAATCACCAGCAACTATCAAGAAAGAACAAGATGCATAAAATCTGCGTGTAATCAACACATTCGCATCACTGGCGTCAGAGCATGATTTCCAAGAATATGTGCTCCATTACAGGCGTCCAGATGAGCGAAATCGGTTTCTCAATTCCGCTTCTTCTCGTAAGTTCAAATGGTCCAGCCAATTTCTAAATATCCTTTCTCAACGAGGATGTTCAACAATATTCATGCCATCTTCGTCATCGTCACTTAGAAGTTATTCTAACATGAGGTGAATATCTCTTGCTTACATGTTTCCGAAAATATCAAAACAACATCTATAAGATCAAGGTTATATTTCCCTTATGTCAGCCAAAAAGACAGAGAATCTGTGGAAAACCACGATTTAATTTCAACTTTAACTTTAACTATAATTGATACCCAAACCACCAGATACAGATTACCCTGCAAATCTAAATGGAAGTTACTGCAATTCGTGACGTCAAGCCAAGATTTAACTATTCTCGAGTTATCTGTATAAAGAGCTTTATAATACCGGCTCTTAATAATGCATAATTGTATTAACGCATCGCTGTCGATTCTTCTGGTTCTAGATATTCTCAAAAGTCACTTTTCCTGTGCCGATAGAGGAATATTTTATTCGCGAGGTTTCGAAATCTGATTGCTTTTGGGCCAGTTTGGACCACATGATAGATTTTACCTGAAAAGTTTCAAACTTCTTGCTATCTTCAGTAAAATTATGTCTTTCATAGTCGAAGGCAATGGCAAATTCATAAAGTATACCTGTTGAAACAAACTAATGAATGCTGGACCGGTAGCAGTGTAGATGCCATTGCAGTCATTTTTGCCTTATGACATACATATACAGGGTGATTCCGGAGGAGACTGTCAGATTTTAGGATAAGTTTACACTAGTTAAGACAGTCTCGAAACAATGTTTGGTTTATGGTTGAGAATATACAGGGTGATTTGTCGGATTCGACCGATTTTACTTTTATTGATAACTTTGGTATGGCTTATTCGATTTCAATGAAATTTTTAGCGTAGTACAATAGTGTTGAACACATTCATTGATTTCAAATTTTTTTTCAAAATAAGCGGTTGTTATTGTGATAAATCCAGATTGATTGTCCAGGTTGAAAAAACACCCTGTACATAGCGTTTCCTAAACTACGCTATCTGTTCACGATTCTACTATAATAAGTCATTATTTGAGAGTTCCTAATTTTTTTGGCACACTTCTAGTTTTTTGAGAAAATTCCATCAAAAAAAGACAATGTCGAAATTTCGCTCCAATCGATTCTACTTTCATTGATAACTTTGGTATGGCTCATTCAATTTTCATGAAGTTTGCAGCGTAGAACAATTAATTGTGCAGATGAAAAAAAACACCCTGTATATAGCTTTTCCAAAACTTTCTCATTCGTTTCAGATTCTACAATGATATGTCATCATTCAGAGGTTTTTAATTTTTTTGGCACACCTCCGGTTTTCCTAGAAAACATTTTTGAAGGAGAGCATGATCGAAATTTGGCTCACAAGCAGTGAGAGTATTCCGCACTAGGTAGGAAAACTGTACCTATTGTCCAAGGATGCAAAGCAGTTCTTAAGTTCTAAAATATTCTTTCAGATTCCAAATTCATATTTAATTGCTAATATTTTGTATGAAACCATTCAATTCAGAATATATTTCGAATTTGAAAAGAATATTTTAGAAGTGACGAACAACATTGCATCTTTGGACGATACAGCTTTCCTACCTAGTGCGGAATACTCTCACTGCTTCTGAGCCAAATTTCGATAATGCTCTTCTACAAAAATGTTTTTGAGGAAAACCGGAGGTGTGCCAAAGAAATTAAAAACCTCTGGATGATGACATATTATTGTAGAATCTGCAACGAATAAGAAAGTTTTGGAAAAGCAATGTACAGGGTGTTTTTTTTTTCAATTGCACAATTAATCTGAAATTATCACAATTACAACAATGTATTTTGAGAGATTGTTGCGATTATTGAATTAACTCATTCAGATTGTTCTACACTGCAAATTTCATAAAAATTGGATTAGCCATATCAAAGTTATCAATAAAAGTAGAATCGATTGAAGCGAAATTTCGACATTATCATTTTTTGAAAAAATTTTCTCGGAAAACTAGAAGTGTGCCAAAAAAATTAGAAACTCTCAAATAATGACTTATTATAGTACAATCGTAAACAGATAGCGTAGTTTAGGGAACCCTATGTACAGGGTGTTTTTTTAACAATTAATCTGGATTTATCACAATAACAACCGCTTATTTTGAAAAAAATTTGAACTCAATGAATGTGTTCAACACTATTGTACTACGCTGAAAATTTCATTGAAATCGAATGAGCCATACCAAAGTTATCAATAAAAGTAAAATCGGTCGAATCGGACAAATCACCCTGTATATTCTCAACAGAGACCCGCAACCATAAACCAAACAGTGTTCCGAGACTGTCTTGACTAGTGTAAACTTATCCCAAAATCTGACGGTCTCCTCCGGAATCACCCTGTATACCCCGTTTTCGAGGCACAAGCGATATACAGGGTGTTAATTGTCAACTAATAGCAAAATTCTGGTAACTGTGGAGAGTTAGGAGTGACCTTTGAAATAACGGTTTTTGATCACATCTGAGCATTTTTTGGTGGTCAATTCATTAAATTGTTTGTAGAATTCCGGGAAAAAGATTTCGAAATTAGGAAAACTTACAAAATTAGAATTTTTTTATTTTCGATTGCCAAATTAAATAGCATTAATTTAATATACTCGATTATCATAGATTCTCCGTGAAAAAATTATTTCAAAATTCAAACTCCACTTTTTCTTACATGTTGACTGTGAAAAACAAATTGCAACCAAAATCATATTTCGAGGCTGAACTAACCCCCAATATGTACACTGGTGTGACAACAGAATGAAAAATTATTCATCCTTTTTCCGCTCGGGATAATTTAACAGTTTTTATTTGAAAAACTGATCGCCTTACGGAGGCCAAAATTGTGTAATGAGCCATCAGAATAACCTGGATAGAAATATGAATTTATCGAAAAAAAAATGCTCAAAAAAACTTTGATGGGAATAATTCGCTCCAATTTCGGAAAGTAGTGTCACGTTACCTCTACAGTATAAATTGGATTTACTCTGACTATATGAATGTCCGTTACCAAGAAGCAACGATAGCTAACCGATTTTGACACTTATGTTCGAGTGTGGAGAGATTTCGATTTCCATCAAAGTTTCTTTGAAGAAAACTTTTTTCTTGATGAGTTCTTATTCTATACAGGTCATTGTGAAGGCCCGTTAGCACAATTTTGACCTTCGTAAGGCCACCTGTTTTTTAAATGAAATTATTTAAGTACTCCGAGTGGAATATTAGAGAGGCTACAAATTGAAAACGAATGGATATACTTTTTTCAACCTAGAAATATTTCAAAAATTTTGGGTAGATTTATTTTAACTGTAGACAGGAAAAAGAAGGGTGAGTTTAAATTTTGGAAACCATTTTTTCACGGAAATTATAAGAAACTCGGGTATATAAATAAAATAATTTCCAATTCGTCAATCAAAGATAAAAAATTTCTTCTTTGCAGGTTTTCCGTCAAATTGAATTGGTCATTAAAAAAAACTATACTATTTTTTGGTGATCAATTCACATCTTATAGGATGTGACCAAAAACCGTTATTTTTAAAAATCAAGCATAACGCACTACAGTTATCAGAATATTCCTCAAAGTTGACCTTAAACATCCTGTATCTCGTTTATTATTATATCATAAGGCAAAATGACTTTCCTTATGTCATCTACACGGCTATATTCATCCAGTTTATGGTGAACCAAACTGTATAGGCTTTAGATGACGAAAATTCAATCTCGTTGAGAACGGTCAATACGATAAGAATGCTAGCTCCGTAAAGTACACTACATTTTGAAGAAATAACTCAGGGCCTTGGAACGTTGAGGGTTGTTTAAGGACGGATTGACAAGCACTCAAAATCTCCTAACTTCGCGTCCTCTTGTTTTCTCGAATTTGTTAATGCAATTGCCTATCGCATCGAAGTGCAGCAAAACTGACCGGCCGCGATAAAGCAAGAAGTGCCATCAAGAGCGTCTGGTACATCGCGGGTGGTCCGCGCAAATTACCAGAGACATTAACGCGCACGTAACTTCCATATAATGGGGGGCGAAGGGGTTCTTCTCGCAGGTCCTACAGAGAAGAAACGGGATGGTCGAGATTGCGGCCGGCGCTAGACACTCGCAAAATCGTGGGAAAGAAGACCAAAACGGAGTCCACAAACTTGCCGGGTACAAGAATATTTTTAGGCGCTTGTTCTGTGTAGGCGCATTATAGATTTGTACAAAATTCTTCTCTTTCCGAGTACTGAACTGAAAATGGTCTAAGACGAATGGGTTGGACTCAGTGAAGCGAATCCGATGTCGAAATGGATTCTGTATGAGGAGGGCACGATAAGTGTCGAAAGGAATTTCCCTGGCAGATTACACATCAGAATGCAACGGTTAAATTCGTTAATTGACCAAACATGCCAATTTTTTTAGGATTTAAACATATATAGGAAATTATTTCCTCGATATCTCAGGAACTGTGCGGTGAATTGAACTTTTAAACAAATTCTGTTGGGATAAAGTCAAATGATTCAATCGAGGTCTAGAAAATCAATGAAGTGAGGTCAGAAGATTTAACGCGCTTGTTCGAATTCCCACTATTGTATCAACACGACATTCTGTTCCTTGTAGTGCGGTATTCTTCACCTGTTTCAATTTGATTGCATTTGTACCTCTTGAGATATTGCAGAAATAACATTAAAATTCCCAATGACAACGAAACTTGGCATATTCCTTTCCTTCTATCTCTGAAAGTAAATATCGGATCGAATTGAAATTTAGAACATTGTTGTTGAATAGGTACTGACTCCAAAGTTTGTGCCAAATTCCGTTCAAATCTAATCAATATTAACAATGAGTTATCTAGATTTCTATTTAGTGGTTTTATCCAAGGTAAGATGGCATGACGATCAGTAATAACTGTGAAATAGCTGTAGTCATTCTCCTTGGATCCGCTTCTTCGTTGTAGATGTTTTGGTTGATAGGATGATTAGCTCTGGTCAAGGTGGAATATTTGTTGATTTATCGACAGAAATTTGTCCTTGTGATTATGTTAGTATTACTACTGGAGCCTTCTGTTCTCCATGAAAAATTCCGAATGAACATTTTTTTCGATTTCCCAATAACTGGATCAACACCAAAATTCGCACTCAGTTGCGCGTTGGTATTCCAAAACAGTTCACAAAGTTTCAATCTCATCTTTTGAGTAGTTCATTGAATATCGAGAAATCAAACTCAAAGTTTCAATTGGGCCTAACTTCTATTCTACCGATTTAACCCAATCTCGAACTTTACCAAGATATTCGGACAAACCTTATCTGACGATTTTGAGTCGCTAGGTAATTTCCTTCCAAAGTTAGAGCACATACGGGCGGACGGAAGGCCGGACGGACAGAACTGAATTTGAGCACGGATGCTCAACCAAAAATTTCAAGAACATTTACAGACATTTTGACATAACGATAACGCGCTGTTCCCCTGAACAAGCGTGCAAAAATTCGAGATTCGGAACAATCGGGACATTCCCTGAAATTTTCCTCTCGAAAAATTTTCAACAGATTCCGATGAAGTTCGTACAGGCCCCGAACTCCATATTCTTCAGCAACATACCAATCTCAGTAAGATCCTCTTTTATTTCTGGAGCCTTTGGAAAAAATATGTGAATTTTTTTTCTGGATATTGGTTTTACATATTTAGTAACCCAAAAACTATCATTGCGATCATGATGAATATACTTAATTCTTCAGTGAGAATGTGTATTATTTTCAAGGTTTTTTCTGGGTCTTCACTCCCAACATCTGGAACAGAACTATTGAAAATTGAATAAATATTGTTTTTCCAGGAAAAAAGCCCTTCCGGATTGCAGGATTGAACTATTTCTCAAGCACAGTTTCTTGAAGAACACGTTACCTAACAAACAATACCGTAACAATACAAACGATAAACAAACCGAACTGTAACGTTTCAGAGTACGAATCTGACTCTTTCATTCGACAAACGAGAAAAAAACAAAAATCGAAAGAAAATAATTCTGAAAATTTTCTCGTTTGTCTGATGGAAGATTCAGGTTTGTACTCTGAAACGTCACAGTTCGCTTCGTTTACCGTTTGTATTATTCCGGTTTTGTTAATTTGGCGATCTGTTTTCCAAGAAACTGCTCTTGAAGGTTAGTTCAATCCTGCTATCCGCAAGGACATCTTCCATAAAAAAATTAATTTTTGATAGTTCTATTACAGATATTTTAAGTGAAATCCAGAAAAAACCTAATAATTATCCGAAAAATATATTATAATTCTTTTAAACTGACACGTAATTGTTTGACAGGATTATGATATTGAGTAATAAGAACATCAAATATTCCTCGAAAAAGCAGAAGAGCCCTAATAATATTTCTACTAGATATAAGCGGCGAAAAAGGCCAAAAGTTGGTACTTTTCCCAATTCGATTCAAAATAGTTTATGTGCTAAGATAAACCATTGACACCCTCCGTTTCATTTGAAGAATAGATTAGGAATTTAAGTTCTCGTCTGATTCATGAAGAGAAAAATGAAGTTCCACGTAAAATTCGCATCAAGTAAATCGAAATTCGATCGCAACTACCACCTCGCCCTGTCGAGGGAACCCTCATTTACATTCACAACTCGACGTCCCACACTTCGAACGACCGGTCCGGCCCGTACGCGTGGGCCGGTTTAATTTCGGGAGATACGGGTTTTTCTCTGGCCGATCGACAAATCACGGGGTCATTCCTTCCTTACAATGGGACATGTCGATCGACAGAGGACCCATTAATCTTCGAAATTACCAACACACTTCCTGTCCACGGCCGATGAATGAACGAAAAGACGCCGGGCGAGAAAATGACGCCGTTTCGAGGTAATTTAATATTCATCGGGTTCTCGAGTATCGAATACGAGACGGGATACCTGAGGAAGGACAGATCAGCTACAGGTTGCGTCATCGGTATATTTACAATGAGTTGAGATGTCTTTTGGTTTTTTTAGAGCCTATTGATGCTTTAAAATTCTATGAAAGTTCTTACTTGGAGTCAGCGCGAATGTCCCAAGTCCGTTTCCAAAGCGGTCATCTTTTCACGTATTCACCCACCAAACGCACCTTCGCGTCCTGATGGAAAGATTTGGCCGATCGTTAACTCCCGAAGGAAATAACTTTGTAAATCGTTATTTGTAGACTAAGTTTGGACCTTAACAACTACAAACACCAAATTCGTGGATGGGAAAATCTACATACATCTTTCAAAATTCTATTTTCCCACTATTTCCGAGAACACAAATAACATTTAAGAGCAAACAATACCTCAAATTTAACGGGGTGACTTTCGGAGGCCAGAGTTTGTTTTTAACGCGGTTGTTCTGGGAAGCAGCGCATTATTGGGTTTCAGGGGAGTGTTTTTGGATTGGTTGGGTAGCTACCTTGATCAGAGAAATATGCGTGTTAAAATTGACGATACTTATTCCGCTCAATTCCCAATAGGTTGTGGGGTTCCCTAGGGCTCTGTGCTGGGACCACTACTTCTTCTATTATTAATTAATGATTTGCCCATTCACTTGAGACAATTTCTATTGGTGTTATTTGCCGATGATACATCGGTTGTGCGCTTGTGAGGAAATTATTGGCCAATTCGTCAATTGGTGTCTGTCCAACAGAGTTGTTGTGAATATCAATAAAACTGTTTCCATTCATTTCAGTATTAGGAAAAACACTGTAGAAACTGTTGTACAAAATCACTCCAACTTCAATTTAATATCAGCCGAAGAATGTAAAGTTTTGGGAGTCTATGTTGATAGGAATTCAACCTGGTCTACTCATATCAGTTTTCTCTGTAAAAAGCTCAATAACTCTTACTATGCCATCAATAGAGTGAAAGACATGCTACCTGTCAGCTCATTAATGCAGATCTACTTTAGCCTAGTATACAGGGTGAGTCTTTGACCTTGCAGAATATTTTAACAGAAGATTCTTGAAGCTGAAAGAAACACATTTGTCGTCTACCATTTTTTCCGATTCGGCCTAGATAAAAAGATATAGGCATTATAAATTTTCATAATAGGCTAGCCGCCCCTGGAAACCTGAACACTGAAGTTTTTCCAAGCCTAAGATATACCATTCAAATCTTCGAAATAAGCAACTCTGTTATGAAAACAAGCGTTAACTTACTTTTTACATTCCAGTTGGTG
This sequence comes from Myrrha octodecimguttata, assembly GCA_958510865.1. Classification (NCBI taxonomy): domain Eukaryota; kingdom Metazoa; phylum Arthropoda; class Insecta; order Coleoptera; family Coccinellidae; genus Myrrha; species Myrrha octodecimguttata. Next base: position 36,803,801 of record OY294056.1, read on the forward strand.
AAAAAAGTTGTATTTATAGTACAATAAACAAGTTAGTTATTCCAATTTTCGTGGGCGATAAAAGTTGAATATTCTTCTCTTGGTTTCATTTTCGATAATGAGGAATTCATCTAGCTATCACTCATATTAGCTTTGAGATTCATTTTCAATTTGTAATTATTAATGTTCTTTGTTTATTTCATTTTCTCCAAGAATTACCAGATTCAGACATAACCCATTCAAACTTTCATTTTCATAAATAAAGAAAACAGATGTACCTAATTTATCTATGAACGTACAAACGTTGCCAAACTGACGAACAGAAAAAAAGAACTCTTCGAAATCAAACAACACATAATATGCTAATTCTATGTATAAACTTGTGTAGTCTATGATTCTGAACTGATTTATAAATCTGTGGCTCCGTGGTTTTAAGGTTATGTCATGGTAGTTTTCTTCCACTATGGGTTGTTATGTTATGAAAGCGCATTGCGCATTTGAAGAATACCTCAAAATAAATACTATCAAAGTTCTGTACATAATTTCAAGAAATTTGGGTCAGCAGAAAGATTGCATTCAAACCAGTAAGAATCCCCATTATCATGGAAAAGTGAGAAGTTAATCAATTATACTACACAACTTAGCTCGAAATTGAAAAGGAAGCTTCATGAATGGATTCAGGACCGAATTACGAATGTATAACACAGATATAGTTTTGGGATGGAAGCCTATTTTGGAGAAACTTCTTATTTCGTCTTGGTGATAATAATCGTAGTATGGAAAACCTGATGAATACATCACTGGAATTGTCCATTGTGAATTGGCCAAAGTCGGCTTCGCTTACAAATCATTCTAAATGAAAAATGCTAGGATTCCATTCTCAACTTTTAGACGTGGCATTGCGGAAAAATTGAATTCTGTGGATTTTTTGAACAGAGTTGCATTCAGCCAAGGTACCCAATTCTCGGAATTTTACAGATATTTTTTATTTTTGAATTTCAGATTACTCGAAAACGGCGCTTCATACGAAAAAAAATAAGGAATACTTTTACTTTCCAAAATGTTCAAAAATTCCTTGAATAGCATTCAAATTATTTTTAAAAGTTGGATTCTTTGAATTTCTGGTATTTTTATGAAATGTTATGGTCATATTAAAGAAACTGGGGGATGTGGAGGAAATTTTGTAATCCAAGAACATCCATCATATCAATAAAAAACTACATTCCAAAAATCATCTCATTCGATGAGATCGTTCGCGAGATATAATCGAAAATTAAATTTTTTTATGGATTTTCAACAGTCTGTATCTTACGAACCAAGCCGAATCGGAAAAAAATGTAAAGGAAAAAAGTGTTTCTTTTGGCTTCAGAAATCTTCTGTTAAAATATTCTGCAAGGTCAAAGACTCACCCTGCATAGTCAACTCTCCTATATCATCCTGGGAAACTGTGTAGAATTTATCAGAGCTTTCATAGCCCAGAAACGGATAATTCGTTTAATATTTAATTCAAGTTCTCGAACATCTTGCAGACCAGTTTTCGTTGAAAATAATTTGCTCTCTCTGCCATGTATGTATATATTCAAATGTTTAATATGTGCTAAAGAAAATTTACTGAGTTGCACCGAATTATGTGACAACCACGAATATAGTACTAGGAACCAAGGAATTCTGCTTATACCTAAGCACAGAACACAAAAATTTATTCTCCCATGTACCAGGGTGTAAAATTGTATAATTGCCTACCTAAAACTTTGAAGTCTTTCAAATTGAAAACCTTCAAAAAGAAAATCAAGGAGTTGTTAGTTAATAAATGATATTATTCTACTGTAGAATTTTGTAATGATTGTCCGTCACTTATCATTGATTGATGAATTGTTTTATTTGACCTGTCCTATGCACTTTGTTGTCTAAGAGGATCAATAAACGATTATTATTATTATTATCGTTTCGTCACAATGTCTGTAATTTTCGAATTTTCAGCTGAAATCTAGTCGGAAAACGACTAGGTTGGACTCTATGATAAAAAATTCGTGGTCAAATATGATTTATGTGTGCTCTTACTTTCGAAAGGAAGGACCTAGAATCTTGAAATTTTCAGGTTAGGTTTCGATTCTGCATATCTCGGTTATGTTCCTTAATGGGCCAAATCTGTCGAATGGTTTTTATGTTACAGCCATTTAAAATTTCGATTTTTCAATAACTCGAAACATTTTTATCTGATCGAAATGAAACTTGAATACTTGAAAGGATGGCACCTTTGCTGAAGACATTGAACACTTTCATCACGAAAGTCTGAACGAAAGTGTGCATTGGCAGTTTTTTAAACATCTATCAAGTTTGATTATAGTCGGATTATAATGTTTTGAGTTATTTTATAAAGAGCAACGGTACCGAGGAAAAAATCATGAAATCTTACATATTTTTTTCCCAAATCTCCATAGATTAGAACACCGGATCGAACTGAAACAATGGCAATTCACTTCTACCAAGATGAAGAAGAACAAAAGAAAGGAGAAGCATTTGAGAATTTCGGATCACATGGATAAAATACCCGATTTTTTTCAATTTACACTGCTTTAATCACTTTCATCATTTGCCACCCTGGCCACTATCTTCAATTATTCATAGTTGCAAATTAATAAACAGAATGACAATAAATCACTTTGAAAAAACACATTAAGTCCACTTCCTCAAACGTGTGCATATTATGACGAATTTTGAATAATTATATCTCACAAACGATGGCTTCAAGGAAAAAAAACTAGAAACGCACTAACGTGAGGTCAGCAGCTTTTGTGCGCATGTTCACTTTTGGTGTGATCGTTTGAACATGCCCTCAAAAGCTGCTGAGCTCACGTCAGTGCTTTTCTAGGTTTTTTTTTCGAGTTATCTTGGAGAAAACTACTGGATTTCAATTCTATCATTATCTGGAAATATCTAGAAAATAAAATTTTGAATGGGTATATTTACGAAATCATTGGGCGGATTTTACCCAGTCTCGAATTCGACCTTCGTAATCAAGCCTCAAACCTACTCTACAAATATCGAGTTTCTTAGTTGTTTTTTTCGGAAGTTATCGTGTTTACGGTTGGCCGTTAGGCCGATAGTCGAATTAAAATCGAGTTGTTTATTGAAAAATGACAGGTTCATACAGAATTTAATGGAGAGAATATGATCAGAAGATCACAGAATATTGAATCTATGAAAAAAAAAATTAATTTTTTTTTTCAAATTGTTCTAATGACACGATAATCACGGAATTCTGCGAAAAGTGGTCCATCAAAATTTCCAAACTAGTTACCAAGTTTGATTATGGATTAAATAAGCATTTTTTGAGTTATAGCGAAAATCGATATCGAGAATGAAACCACGGAATTTTACATTTATTTTTTCCAATATCTACGAGAATAATAACCTTATCGAATTTGGAAGAGCTGAAGCTATGCCCGAAAGTTTACCAACTGTGATGAATAGTTCCACAAAAAAAAATTCGAAATTTTTTTTTTTAATATACTGACTGCACGATCTCAGCAAAATTTTCGCGACAAGTTTAGAGCCTGTATGGCCAATCTTACAGCCAAATTTCAATCCAATCGCTTCAGTAGTTCTCGAAATATCAGGGAAATAACCTCAAAACTTCAAATAGCTATAACTCCGAAACCATTCGACCGATTTCGCCCATTAACGAACCTAATATTCGCGTTTTGAAATGCAACCTACCCTGAACGCGCAAAAAGTACAGGTACATTTTTAATAGACAATTTTGTGATCTACAATTTTCTTCCAGCTTATTTTATGATAAAACTCACCGTTTCGCTGAAAATCGCGAAAAACTCTTTTTGATACCTTTCATACAGAGTAGAAATGTTTACAAATGTTGGACCTATGTGGACGGTTTAGGTTTCCTTAATAATTGAATTTTGAACAGTCCCCCTTTTTTCAGCTAGCTGGTAATTTTTGTAACCTCGGAAGTCTAGTCTGACCGCAACAAAGGAAATAATCTCAAAGGTTCAAATGGCTCCAACTGCGAAAGCAATTAGGCCAATTTCCTGAAAGTTTCAAGTCGCTAGCTCGCTCCGTTCAACAATTGTCGTGTAATCGGCCGGACTGCTGGACATGAGTGAAAAAAAGTTATTTTTCTGAATACATCAGAATACTTTCCACATAATCCGACTAAAAGTCGACCGATGTTTCCTGTGCATTAATCTTCACTTCGAAACGTATTTTCCGCTAGCTTGCAGATTGAAATAGTTATTTTATTGAAGACAGTCTAGAAAAATTCCTTACCAACGAACGAACTTGAACCGACAACTGACGCATAAAGAACTCATATAAAACAGCATCGAATAGGCAAATCCGAAAATAACCCTTTAGTCTTCCCCACAAACTCCTTTATGACAAACGCCATTAGTGGCTTCTCTTTGACACCACTCAGTCAAATAAATAATTCCCGGCCGTAAATTTCTCGTCGAAAGAATCTCTTCACCCCTTAATTGTCTAGTTGTTTCCAGATGTCCCTTCGGATCAAAGTGGCGTAAATAGGAGATAATTCAGCGAGAAAAGGGAGAGCTAAATTATTTAGCAGGTCATAATCGTAAAGTGAAATCACGCGGGCGCGTCATTAAGCGTAAATCTGGAACGCATAAAGTGATTGGAGATGGTTGGAAAATACGAAGAGTGAGGAGTTTTATACAATGCAGTGGCACAGAGAGATATGTGAATTGTTTCGTTGAAATATGGCAGTTTTTGAGGAGATAATTATGAGTTCTTATAAATAGACACCAAAAATGTTTATCAAGAAATCCAGAAAAGCACTGCCGTGAAGGCAGAAGCTTTCGCGCGCATGTTCATTGTAGATGACCGCTTCAACAACGAATTTGAACATGCCCGCTGCTGCCTTGATGACAGTGTTTTTCTGGATTTTTTTTCGATAAATTACTGGATTTCAATTCGATCTAATCTGTATTTTTGGAAATATTGGAAAAAAAAATTTTTGAATGGGTAAATCTACGGAATCATTGGGCGGACTTTTCCCTTTCACGAATTCGACCTTCGTAATTAAGCCCCAAACATACTCTACAAATATCGAGTTTCTAAGTCGTTTTTTCCGAAAGGTATTGTGCATTCAAAATTTTATTTTCAGATTTTTCCAAAAATACAGATTAGATCGAATTGAAATTCAGTTCTTAAAATGACAGTTCGAAGGTTCATTCAGAATTCAATGAGGATATTATGAGGAGAAGATCAGAGAATATTGGATATTTGAAAAAACTAATTTTTTTTTCAAATTGTTCTAATGACATGATCATCACGAAATTCTGCACAATGTTGTCCCTCAACATCTTCGAACCAGCTGCGAAGTTTCATCGCGATTGAACCAGTATTTCTTGAGTTATACCGAAAAAAATAACGGTATCGAGAAGAAAACCACGAAATTCTACATATTTATTCCCCAATATCTCCAAATCTAATAGCCGTATCGGATTGAAATTCGGTACACTGCTGTGAAATATGGAGTTCAAGGTATAACTGACAAAATATCTCGAATATAATCAATAGATTCAAAAAAAAATTTTTTCGAAAAAACTTTTGAAAAATATTTTTTTTCAAATTGAGGTACCATACGATTTCAACGAAATTTCGCTCAAAGTTGCGCGTCGTTATGCTCTAACTAAATGCCGAGTTTCAATCCAATCGCTTCTGTAGTTTCTGAAATATGAGGAAATTAACCTCAAAATTTCAAACGGCTATAACTCCGAAACTATTTGGCCTATTTGGCCCATTAACTAACTTACCCGCGGCATTCCAATGCGCGAACTACCCTACAAGTTTCAAGTCGCTAGCTAGCTCCGTTCGACAGTTATCGTGTCGTCTGCCGGCCGGAGAGAATCGATTTTGACACCGGATTCGTCATCAGTGAGTCCAACCTAGTCGTTTGAGACCATTTTCGGCTCAATCATCGAACCTTACAGACATTTGGACAAAACGATAGCACGCTGCTCCTCTAGAACATGCGCGCAAAAATACGAAACTTTCACACAATGATATATGGATTCCACAAAATAATATTTTATTTCATTATAATATTTCCAATTGGCGATGTCTAAGCACAAATTTTCGATTGATACTGATTTTAAACACCCCAAACAATTTCGAGCTAAATTCCAGAGCTACCTGCAAGGACAAATGGATGAACGTCGTACAGGGTGTCCGATAAACCTTAAACAATATTCGGATTGGTGATAGACCAGGTCATGATCTCTGAGAATATCGAAAAATTTCTGAGTGCTGCATTTTGGTTGCATGAAACAATTTTAAAAAATTTATATATATAATTTTGCAAAAAATGCGAATGCAATAACAGATTTGAATTCTCGTAAGTTTGACCCTATTGTATGAAAAAAATTGTAATAACGTGATTGTAAACATTCACTACCAAAATATGCGCACTTAGTCCAGTTTCCAAAATTGTATAAAACAAACTGTCATTGTTTCCAAAAAGGAAGATAATTTCAATGCAAAAGAATGCGGAGCTAATCTGGTCTATCCTCAACTTTCCCAATGCTGGCGAATAAAGTATACTGTTGCATATTGTTCGAAGGGAAATGATGAAATAAAGATTGATAGTAATAAAATCATTGCTTGGGAAGTTTCAGGAAAATAAAAAAAAAACAATTTCCAATCTTATTTTAATTAATATTTTCAAACTAGACTTTCGAGTAATGCATGGCACTTACTTATATTCAGAATTTTCTTTATTATTTTCCTCCCTGATTTTAAATGGTGTTATGCCCCTTCACAGCAATTTTATAATAACATGTAGATACATCGCCTTAGTTGGTTTATGTCAGTTATAGTTGTTGCTCAAACACGTTCTTTCAAATAGCCCAGGTAAAGTTCATATAAATAATTCAGTCTATAGATTTGGGGGCCCTATGGTTTGTCTAGGATGTCTCATCCATTATACTGGGTACTTGAAACCAAACAATGTCAAACTCACGGACCAGTTATACATTTGGCTACTTTCCTAAAAAATCACTTCGTATTGCGAAATCACTTGTGAGTATTGAACCACAAGTTCGGTAATATCTGGCTCTAATGTACCGAGTATAATGGATTGAAAACTGTAAATCAACCTTGTGACCGCCCAGATCACTCAAGTGCAATTAGTTGATTTATATCACTTGGGCTATTCGATAGAAGAAGTCTACGTCTACATTCAAATACAACTGAGGTTGAACCATTCAGATTATGTATCTACATGGATACTCAGAGTATCGTTGATGCGGTGACGAAGCATTGTTCTAAAAGGTCTTTTTTTAAATTATGATACTAGCCCATTTCTTTGTAATGAATATTCTATCTATAACTGAGGAGCTGCCCCAAAAACTTATACCACAAGTTGCCATAGACTGGAAGTTTTTGAAATATATGGTCGTTAATACATCCTTACGAACCTAAGATTTGATAACATTCAAGCTTTAAACTGAGTTTAATTTTCCCCTAAGTTGTTTGACATGATTACCCCACTTTAAGTTAGTAACTCCTAAGAATGGTACACAGCTTTTAACCTCAATATTATGTTCACTGTTTTTGACACTTGTCTTAATCTATCAGTGCTGAAGTAGGTGAATATTTATTTTTGCATGTTTATTACAAGTTTATTGTCCCAACAGCTACTTATATCATTCAGTACAGTTTTGAGCCAGTCAATAGATGTGGGGACGTTCTCACAATCAATCACTGCTCCGACGTTGTCAGCATAGTTCTTAAATTTACAATTTCTCGGAACACAAGATACAGATGAATGATTTCTATTAAAAGCAGTGGATATGCTATTCTAAGGAACGTCCAAGGAAATTCCAAGTTATCGAATTCACTAGTTTCTCAAAGTCGAAAGTGGTCTCTTAAACGGTTGGGTTACACTCCCAGAAGAAGAATTCGTGGTCAACATCAATTCTGTCCGTCCTTATGTGCTCTAACTTTCGAAGGAGAAGATTTAGCGACTTGAAATTGTCAGATTAGGTTTGGAGTCCAGATATCTCAGTCAAGTTCGATAATGGGTGGAATCGGTTGGATAGTTTCGGAGTCAGGCCTATTTGAAATGTTGAGGTTATTTTCCCGATATCTCATGAAGTATTGACTCAATCAAATTGAAACTTTATGGAAAGTTTCGAAATACCAACGCGCAACTGAAAGCTGAAAGTGGATCCAGTTGTTGTGAAATAAAACAAAAAATTTTGTTCGAAAATTTTTGAAATATTTGATAAAAATTTTTTTCTTTCTGAAAATATTGATTATATTTCAATGAAATTTGGCACAAACCTTAGAGTCAGTATCAAGCAACAATTTTTCAAATTTCAATTCGATCCGATATTTACTTTCGGAGGTATAAGAAAAAAATGGGCTAAATTTCGTTGTTAATTGAAATTTTAACGTTATTTCCGCAATATCTCAAGAAGTACAAGTGCAATCAGATCGAAACTTCGCAATCAGATGGAGATGGTCAACACGCAACTAGGTGCAAAATTTCGTGTTGATCTAATTGTTAGAATTTGAACAATCTGCAAAACCTCCTGACCTCACGTCAGTGCTTTTCTAGAGTTGCAAAATGGCGGAGGGACAGATTCGATCCCCGTATCTGTCGATTCCGAGAATTCTTGATAGCATACTGGAAAGGTCACATTCTTTATCTTCCTTCTTAGCTCATTCTCGCAATTTTCTCCCAAAGAGTTCGGAATGTTGTCCAAAATCTTTCCATTCCGACTTAAAGCTCGCCACTATTTACACCCAATTCAATTAGTTTAATGCAGAATAATTCCTCTTCCGTACTCAACCTCACCTAAATTCACTTCAGTCAAGCTGTATTCTTATGTTTCATTCGAACAGCGAGAATTACTGATGGCCCCACCTAACTTATGTCCCGGCAACGACTGCAAAACAGTTCTTCTGGAAATCAACATTCCTGAAACTCTGGGTGAAAATTCCTAGCGTCGTGTACTCTCGACGTCTAGGAGAGAGTTATTCAAACCGAAAGCTCGGACGAAAGCGAACGTTCCCGGCTTAAAATATATAGCCCGGCGAACGGGAGAAATTTCAACATCCGGTAAATCAGCTGCGGAACACTAAAATCCACTCGTAAGATACAAGAGTGGAACAAATTGACGACTAGCTCGAACGCACATATACTATATGACAAAACGCCTGCGACTCTCTCTCGGCTAAACGGACAAGGTGATCGATTCCCGGCCTTTCCTTGTCGTATTTTGTCCGGACGGGCCTCTTTTTCAGCGCATTCGGGACCGGGCCGACAAGTAAATGCACTTAGGGGCCGACGGGGTCGCCCGTGACAGCCTACAAGGATGCACTTATGCAGAACACGGTGCTGCACCATCTGCAACGGGATACACGGGACGAGGAGGGGTGGTGCCCCGCTGGCAGAGTGTCGCGGGGTCCTGTCGACGGCGGCTCAGTGATCCCGAGGGATTGATTGAGTTGAAGAGGTCGGATGTAGGTGACCGGATTTGGTGGGAGCGAAATTTATTTCACATCGATGATTGATTCCCGGATCTCTCTACAGTGTTTTCGTGGGTTATTTGTATCGCATCGGGTATGTTCAGATATGCATCAGAAATAAGTCACCGATTTTGAAATTATTATTTATTCATAAATGACAACTACACAGGATATTTCCACTTTGTAACCTTTATTACGAAGGTCGATGACGTGAATGGGTAAAATCCACACAATTATTTAATTTTTCCAATATTTCCAAAAATACATATTAGATCGAATTGAAATCCAGTACTTTTTCGAAAAATGATAGTTCGAAGATTCATACCGAATTAAATGAGGATAATATGTCAAGAAGATCACAGAATATTTAATAATAATATTATATATAAAAGCTTGAAGGTTCATACAGAATTGGGGATAAAATGATCAGAAGATTGCAGAATATTGAATGTTCAGAAAAAAAATTCGAAATTTGTTTTTGAAAATGTTCTGATGATCATCACAAAATTCTGCACAACGATGTAATCAGCATTTCAAACTAGTTGTCAAATTTCATTATGCTCGGATTAGTGTTTTAAGAGTTATTTCGGTCGAAACAATTTTACATATTTCTTTTCCCAATATCTGCGAAAATTATAAAAAAATATATAAAAAAAATATTATCGTATCAAGCTGAAATTTGGTACACTGCTGTAATATATGGTGCTCGAAGTATGAGCAGAATTTTTCTCGAAAATGATGAACAAAATTTTGTTTGAAATTGCGTGTCGCTCTGCTCCACCCAACTGTCAAGTTTCAATCCAATCGCTTCAATCGCTGAAATATCAGTAAAATAATCTCGAAAGTTCGAAAAACTATTACTCCGAAACTAATAGGCCACTTCGAATTCTACCACCGTATTCCGATGCGCGGCCTAACCTGAAAGTTTCGAATCACTAGCTTGCTTCGTTCGAGAGTAACGGATTCGTCATCAGTGAGTCAAACCTAGTCGTTTAAGATCATTTTCAGGAATAAAAATCTAAAATGATAGATATAAGATCTCGACGATTATTCCTTCTCGAATGGATATCTAGGAAATAACCTGGCAAATATGAATGACTATAATTTCGAAACCGTTCTGACGATTTCGCCCATTAGAGAACTTCACTGCCACACTCTGACTCGCGAGCTATCCTGAAAGTTTCAAGTCGTTAGATGATTCTGTTCTACAGCTATCGTTTTCTAAGCCGACCGGATGGACAAAATTTATTTTGACATTCGTTTCGTCATCAGTGAGTCCAACCTAGTCGTTTGAGACCATTTTCGGGAAAATATCCGAAAACTGCAGACATTTCGCCAAAACGATAGCACGCTGTTTCCTGGATCATGACCTCAAAAATACATGCAGGCGACCTCTTGATCGATCATAATAAACAGTGCGTCAATTTGAAGAGCTTTCACCATTATTTCGTCACGATCTCTGTAATTTTCGAATTTTGATTGGTCTCAAACGATTGGGTTGAACTTCCTGTAGTAGAATCCATGGTCAAATTCTGTCCGTCCGTCCGTATGTGCTCTAACTTTTGAAGGGAAAAACTTAGCGACTTGAAATTTTCAGATTAAGTTTGTAGTCCAAATATCTCGCTCAAGTTCTTTAATGGGTGAAATCGGTTGGATACTATCGGAGTAGGGCTCGTTTGAAATTTTTAGGTGAATATCTCGAAATATCGTGAAGTATTGACTCAATCAAATTGAAACTTCGTGGACAGTTTTGGAATACCAACGCGCAACTTAGATCGAAATTTCGTGTGGATCCAGTTGACAAGGCCATCGAATTACATTCAATACACGGTGTACTCAACACCCCTTTATTTAAGGTTTTAGAGGTTGCTGTCATCACTCAACACTCAAAGAAGTTATACAAATTTAACGCCAGCGAGCGAGGGTTATCTTTTTTTGAATATTTTCTGATTTATTATGGGGACAGAGATATTAAATGTCGTACTCCTTCAAATTGGCACACTGTAGAATTAAGTTTGTTTTTGGTAATCCAAGATTGACATTCCTTCGAAAGTGTACGAATAAACTTCAATTAATTTTACGTTACTTCCACATTCAAAAGTAAAAAAGTTGACAAAATTATTCATTCCATAATAAAACTCCAGTGTTCTCTCGAATGCGGTATCGAATAACGAAAGTCCCGAACCGAAAGGCATAAACAATCATCGAAACTCCGGGGCAAAAATTCGCGTTGTTTTATGGGCCCCACGCCCACGCGTGGGTCATTTCGATAAACAGCCGGATTTATCGGGCGGATTCTGAATTGCAAATTCGTCAAACGTTTCGGCTCTTTCTGTTGCGGCCGTAAATTATCGACAGAAACGGAACAGAGACGGTTATAATGAGGTATATAATACTGTGTGTATGTAGTGTGTTGGCTGTCGCGCTATATTTCGCGCGGAGGGAGGCGTTCCGCACGTCCGGAAAAATTTATCGCGGCCGTTATGAATAATAAGCGACGCTGCCGAAACGATACGTCCCGATCGGAATTTCGAGATTAGACGATGCGGATTTCGGTAGTTGATATCGAATGGATTCCGTGAAAATATGCTATGAAATTACCCAGAATTGATACTATAATATCATTTGAGTTTTGCCATTTTTCATAGAATGATTAGATTTTTGCGCGAATGTTGTAGGGGAACAAAGTACTATCGTTTTGTCCAAATATCTGTTATTTTCGAATGTAAGTTGCATTTCAAAATGCGACGGTTGAGTTCGTTAACGAGCAAAATCGGCCGAATGGTTTCGGAATTATAGCCATTTTAAATTTTGAGGATATTTCATGATATTTTAGGAACTACTGCAGCGATTGAATTGAAACTTGGCAGTTATTTGGGGCATAATGATATGCTCTCGCAAAATTTTCTAGAGATTGTGCTGTGGGTCAATTTAGCAATATTATTTTTCAAAATTATTTTCAGAGATTTTGGGAAATATGTGAAATTTCGTGGTTTTTTTCAATATCGTTGTTTTTGCGCGCATGTTCTAGGGGAACAGCGTGGTATCGTTTTGTCCTAATGTCTGTAATTTTCGAATTTTAAGCTGAAAATGGTCTCAAACGATTAGGTTGGACTCACTAATGACGAATCCGGTGTCAAAATCGATTCTGTCCGGCTGTATGCACGATTACGGGAGTACGGAGAATTCTATCGATTTAAAACTTTCAAGGTGAATCGCATTTAAAAATGCGACGGTTAAGTTAGTTAGCGGGCAAAATAGGCCTAATAGTTTAGGAGTTATAGCCATTTGAAATCTTGACGTTATTTCCTGAATATTTCAGGAATTACAGAAGCGATGGGATTGAAACTCGGCAGTTATTTGAAACATTACGCCACGCAACCTCTCGCAAAATTTTGTTGTGATCGTTGTAACAATAAATTTTGAAACAATAATTTTTCAAAATTTTTTTCGAAAATTTTTTGTTTCGAATGTTTTCATCATATTCCAAAAACAATTTGCTCACACCTTGAGCTCCATACTTCAAAGCAGTGTACCAAATTTCAATTCGATACGGTTATTATTTTCGGAGATATCGGTAAAAAATATGTAAAATTACGTGGTTTTTTAAAACCTTGGAACCTATTTCAAAACGATGATGGACAACCTTGTGCGAAATTTCGTGATGATCGTGTCACTAAATTCAAAAAATTCTAATTTTTTTCCCAAATATTCGATATTCTGTGACCTTCTGATCATATCATCTTCATGATATTTTGTACGAACCTCCGAACTGTCATTTTTCGATAGTAGATTCTTATTCGATCTAATCTGTATTTTCGTTAATATTGGGAAAGTAAAATTTTGAATGGGTATATCTGCGAAATCATTGGGTGGATTCTAAAATCATTCACGAACTCGGCCTTCGTTATTAAGGTCCAAACATACTCTATAAATATCGAGTTTCTGAGTTGTTCCTTTCGGAAGTTATTGTATTACGGTCGGCCGTTAGATAACTACTGGTTATCTGTCGAATTATTTGCGTAAGGCTAGCCCTTATTTGGCTAAGAAATCCTCAATTACGAACTAGAAATGGTGCATCAATGCCAAACCTCACTCATGATCACAGTCGAAATCCATAAAATTGTTGTTCAATGAAATCGGTGTTTTTCAATCAAACATTGAGTCTATCTGGAAAAAACACCGCAAATAGTCGTGAAAAGGTTCAAGGATAATTCAATTACCAACAGGAAGTAAAAGGCGTTTTGATAGTAGAAATCTGATAATATACATTTTCCTGAGATTTGAGGGCCCATCTTCGCAATCGAGGCTGACCTAGTTTCGACTGCGGATTTATGTCCAGAAGACCGAATTGAGTATATAAAATCAAAAACCTAATCCAAATTCGTAGGATGCTAATGTGTTCCTATATTTTCCCTAAAAAGTGTTTCGAGCATGCCCAATAAACGATGATCGGCCATTGTTTGACCGAGCTGTCAAATCGTTGATTCCCGATTGAATTAGATTATTGAGCATAGAATATGGTGTTCATCGACCAATTCAGAGCAAACAGTAACTCGAATATTACGGGGTGACCTCTGGAGGACAGAATGCGCTTTATTAGATAAAACTTTTGGGTGCAAATTGTTGAAAAAAATAGTAAGATTGTGCACAGTTGCCAATTTTCATATTCAAGATGTTTCGGGAAAATGAAACTTATATAGAGTGACAAATGGAAAGATGAATAACAATGCGCATTCTCACAAAAAAATTAAGTACATCCCAAAAAAAAATTTCAAAAAATAATCAACTAAGCCGGCAGAATGACGTTTTCTCCTTTTTACGTCAAAATTTCACGCATTTTAATTTTTCTCAATGCTATTGACAACGTTAAAGCATGCGGATCGTAGGCGGTGACAATGAGATATTAACGAAGTGTTTCGGAACTTGAATTTGGCTGTGTTGCCGAAATCCACGAAGCCCTAATTTATCAACCGGCGGCACTGAATGCTCTTAAGAGCAAACACTACCACGTGCTAGTAAATTACGGCTTCGCGCATTTCGGCAACGAATCCACATTCAAGTTTGATTGAACTCGTTAATATATCAAGGTCAGGCACCTGCTCACGGTGTGCATGCTTTCAAGTTGTCAAAAGCCGCTATTTTTCGAGAATTTTTTTTTGGATGTTCTGGATTCTTCTGTGAGAATGCGCAATGTCAGTCATTTCTTCATTTTTCAATCCATCTCAGTTTTCAATATCCCGAAAATTCTTGAATATAAAAAGTGGCAACATTACGCATTCTTACAATTTTTTTCAACTATTTTCTCCCAAAAATGTCTTTGAAAAAAATGAACTCTGGCCTCCAAAATTCACTTCGTTATATCTGAGGTATTGTTTGCTCCCAAGTTATAACGCTTTGTAAAACCTGCAGTGAATGAGATTAAAAGTCGAAAAGTCCGAATGATCTAATGTGTGTGTATCATCATCCTATGTCATAATAACCTCCAATGGCTTGAAATCGATCTTAACCTTTTCTTCCTGACTCAAAAATGAAAAAAAGCTTGGGAAACTGACCTCAACGTCTGGTAGATTTTCGCTAATACAGTGAAACGAACTACTCAATTCGATTCCCTTCTAAATATAAATCTTTAAATAAATATCCTCGAATGTCAAGGCAGCTTTACGTATCAGGAATAATATAAAATATGTATATTAAACAAAACGAACAAAAACAATATGGGACTGTCAATTAGTCTTGGCAAATATGAGGATTGTTTTCGCGACAAATTGCGACAACACGTCCACCGTTGTAACGCCATCAGGGCGATTTTTCAACATCGGCAAAATCCGTCGTTCCCTAATTAAAATACGATGTAACAATATCCAGAAACCGGCGTCCAATCGAAGAAACACATGTCGAATTAATTTCGGCATCGACTCAATTTACACGGAGCACCGAAATAGCAATTTGCCGGATAGCGCGTACACACACATACAGATATACAGGCGCGGTTGCGGTATTTTGCATTTCGATATGCGGAGATATATTATTTCGATTTAATTGGGACAGCTGAAACGGAGACACGACAGCTCTTTTATATCAGTCTGTCGGGTACAACAGCGATATACAATTTGCCTACGTCCGATGTTCGGAAATCGGCAGGGGCGGATTTGTAGAGGTCCTGTTCTGATGAAGTTTCGGATTCGGACTTTGTTGAGATTTTCGTAGAATCCTGCCGAAAGTAGAAATTGGCACGAATAACCTCCGATCTCATTTGGCTTTGCCAAAGAACATCTACCCAACTGCGAAATAGCAAATGGTTCAGGAGGACGAAGAAACGATTCAGATTTATCAGAATTGTCCTTGTCATGAAAACTAATTGATTGATGTCTATTAAATTTATTAATATTATATAATCAATGAAGTAGTTCAATATAGTAATTCAGTAAAAGTCATATTGTTTTTCAAATCGAAAAAATGTCCTTGTTTCCTTTGAATCAAATTGAAATTGAGCATTTGCGTCATTGATAATATTGTATGATATTTTCGAAAAAATCCACTTGGGGAAACTCTATATTTGTTGAGTGGATCTCTTGCATGTATCACGAAATATCATATTTTTATGTTTTTGCGCGCATGTTATGGGGAACAGCTATCGATCTGACCAAATATCTGTAATTTTAGAAATGTGAGCCAAACGACTAGGTGGGACTCACTGATGATGAATCTGCTGTCAAAATCGATTCTGTCCGGCCGGCCGTTCGTATGCACGATAACGGTCGTACGGAGAATCCTATCGACCTGAAACTTCCAGGCTTAGTTGCATTTCGAAATTCGACGGTTAAGTTCGTTAATGGGTATCATCGACCAGAAGGTTTCGGAGTTAGTTGGAGTATAACGACGCGAAATTTCGTGGAGATCATACTGTCAGTAAATAAAAAAAAAAATTTTCATAATTTTTCTCGAAAAAAAATTATTTTGTTTTGGAAAAGTTCATCATATCTGGAAAAAATTAAGCGCATATATTGAGCTTCATATTTAGAAGCAGTGCTGGCCTAACGGCCGACACAAGGTCGAGTTCGTGAATGGGTAAAATCCCATGCGCGCAAAGGCTGCTGACTTCACGTCAGTGCTTTTCTAGGTTTTTTTCCCAATCCATTTCGATACAGCTCACGAATTTTGAATAACTCGTCACAGAACTAAAAACGTACGTGAATATAATCAAATTTAGCCTTACCACAATGTATTTGGACATTGATTTCCAGCCGATGCTCGAGTTCATTGATATAATGTCCTGTTGGTCATTGCTTAATGTTCTAGTGATTGTATCAATCCCCCAAGAGCATTAAATTCATCACCAGCATTTGATCATCGTCAACATTGTATCAAAGACCAACGCATTCATACCAGGTCACGAGTACATCGATCCATCAACAGCGGTCCTTAGATCAATGGTCCCAGGGCATTGAATTCAGGCTTATCGGTGTATCAATGTATTTTGGACATCAACTAATCACGTAGGTACATTAACATGATTCCAAAAAACATCAATCTAAAGGCGTGCTATAGTGGTTGTGTTTTGGATTTAAATGTTAATATTCACAATAGCCTTCAATGTTCCAACAAGCATATGAATGTATTTGTTGAATTTCAACCCAATAGTTGACAACTCGTGTTAATAATGACCTATGTCATGACCATGTCTCATGCTTCACAATTTGATTCCGGAATTCATTTCAATTTTAAGAAAAAATAGCATATTTGAAACTATGGGAGATGATGCCTCAATATGCCTCGTTTACCTGAGATCTTGGAAAATCATCGCTTGGAGGATCGGAACTGGTTTAATAAACCTTGCCGGTCAGAGAGCAGAGGTATTAATATTAATATTAATTCCTGTCTTGCATAAACACGAGTAGAATTCTCTATCTCATATACTGGATCAAATTCGAAATTCTTTCACCATCAAAAATTCTTTGCGCTAAACATACCTTATTCCCTTTTATTTCTTTATTATTGCCTCTTCACACCTCATTTCTCGTTATATTGTGCTTTGTTGTTTGATCTTTTTATCTGATCACTATCTAGCTTTCTTGGCACCCATAAATAAGATCCAAACTTTCCTCACTAATTGGTGATATGTATATTAGAGCTTTCGTGGGAAGAATTAGGTGCTTGATTCTAATCGTACTGGTTTTCGTATGCTAGGTGGGAAGGATGGTATAAGATGTGAATGAAACCGACATTATCTCTTCATTCCAATAATCGATATCCGATAATCGAATTTCAATTGAAAATAAAAAAAAACATTTTTGCGCGCATGTTCCAGGGGAACAGGAATAGCGTGCTATCGTTTCATCCAAATGTCTGTAATTTTCTAATTTTGAGTCACAAATGATCTCAAACGACTAGGTTGGACTCACTGATGACGAATCCGTTGTCAAATTCGATTCTGTACGGCCGGCCGTGGACAAGATACCAGTCCAACGGAGCGAGCTAGCGACTGCAGACTTGTAGTAGTTCGCGCATCGGAATGCCTCGGTCTAGTTCGTTAATGGGCCAAATCTGCCAAATGGTTTCGGAGTTATAGCCATTTGATGTTTTGAGTTTATTTCCATGATATTTCGGGAACTACTCGAGCGATTGGATTGAATCTTGGCAGTTAGTTGGAGCATAACGACGCGAAACTTTATACAAAATTTTGTTGGGATCGTATGGTCACTTAATTGAAAGAAAATTTTTTCATAAAGTGTTAATCATATCCGAAAACAATTCTGCGTATACCTTGAACTTCATATTTCACTCTAAATTTCAATTCGATACGACTGTTAGTTTTGGAGATATTGCGAAAAAATATGTAAAATTTCGTGGTTTTCTTCTCGATATCGTTGTTTTTTTTTCGTAATAACTCAAGATATACTGGGTTCAGTCATGATGAAATTTCGCAGCTGGTTTGAAGATGCCGAAGGACAATTTCGTGCAGAATTTCCTGATGATCATGTCTTTAGTACAATTTGAAAAAAAAAATTCGATTTTTTTTCAACTATTTGATATGCTGTGATCTTCTTATCATATTATCCTCATTAAATTCTGTATGAGCCTTCGAACTGAAATTTTTCGATAAAGTACTGGATTTCAATTCGATCTAATTTTACGGCCGACCGTAAGCACAATAACTTCCGAAAGAAACAACTTAGAAACTCGATATTTGTATTATTTTTCAGGTTTTTATGGGTTTTCACTTCCAGTATCTGAAACAGAACTGTCAAAAATTAAATAAAAATTGTTTTTTTTTCATGCAAAACGCCCTTGCGGATTGCAGTTCAACTATTTGTCAAGGCCAGTTTCTTGCAGAAAAGATTGCTTAATGAACAACACAGGAACAATACAAATGATAAAGAAAACGAACTGTGACGTTTCAGAGTACAAATCTGACTCTTTCATCAGACAAAATAGAAAATTTCAAGAATTATTTTCTTTTCTCAAATCGAAAGGAAATAATTTTTGAAATTTTCTGCTGTTTTTGATGACAGAATTATATTTTTACTTTGAAACGTTACATCAGTTCTTTTTCTTTATTGTTTGTATTGTTCCTGTATTGTTCATTAGGCAATCTGTTTCGCAAGAAACTGTCCTTGACAAATAGTTTGATAGTGTAATCCGCAAGGGGGTTTTCATCAAAAAAACAATTTTATTTAATTTTTAATAGTTGTAGTAGTTAATAGTAGTTATTGTGTTTACGGTCCGGTCGTTAGGCCAATATTTCCAAAAATACAGATTAGATCGAATTGAAATCCTGTACATTATCGAAAAAACCTAGAAAAACAGTGCGGTGAAGGCAGCAGCTCTTGCGCGCATGTTTAAATTCTTTGCCAAAGCGGTCTTCTCCATTGAACATGCCCCCAGACTTCTCGGCAGTGTTTTTCTATGTTTTTATACAGAAAATCATTATTATGCTATCTAAGTATATAGGAAGCAAAAACCTCCTAAGATGAATTACCTGCATACCTTTTGGAGCTGTCAGACGAAACCATCATAGGAACACAACCGTTGCGCACAATTTATCTCCAATTATTTTGTATCTATTAGAATCAAAGAAATGATACACAATGATAACAGAGCTTCAGTTATGAGACCTTGCGTTCTTGGGGAAAAACCACAGAAACTCAGCGTTTTCGAGTTGTTTTGAGACTTGCAAATGATTGGTGATAATAGTAAAAATCAATGCGCATGGTCAATAGAGATGACCGCTTTTGAAACGAATTTGAACATGTACGCAAAAGCTGCTGCCTTCACGGCAATGCTTTTATAGCGATAAAGTACTGGATTTCAATTCGATCTAATTTCTACTTTTGAAAATATTGAGAAAATAAAATTTTGAATGGGTATATCTACAGAATCATTAGGCGGATGAAAGAAACACCGTGAGAAACTCGATATATGTAGAGAAGGTTTGGACCTTAATAACGAAGGCCGAATTCGTGAATGAGTACAATCCACCCAATGATTCCGCAGATATACTCATTCAAAATTTTATTTTAACAATATTTCCAAAAATACAGATTAGATCGAATTGAAATCCAGTACTTTATCGAAAAATGACAGCTTGAAGGTTCATACAGAATTTAATGAGGATGTTGAGAAGATCACAGAATATTGAATATTTGAAAGAAAAATTCGAAATTTCTTTGTCAAATTGTTCTAATGATACGATCATCACGAAAGTTTGCACAATGTTGTCCTTCAATATCTCCGAACTAGCTGCGAAGTTTCATCACGATTGAATCAGTGTTTCTTGAGTTATACCGAAAGAAACAACGATATCGAGAAGGAAACCACAAAATTCTACCTATTTATTCCCAATATCTCCAAAACTAATAGCCGTATCGAATTGAAATTTGGTAAACTGCTGAAAAAATTATGAAGTTCAGGGTATAACTGAAATTTTTCTCGAATATAGTTTCGGAAAAAAAAATTTTTTTCGAAAAAAATTTGGAAAAATTTGTTTTTCAATGAGTAACTACACGATTTCAATGAAATTCGATACTTAACCTTCGCATTTTGGTGATGGCCGGCCGGCCGGACAGAATCGATTTTGACACCGGATTCTTCATCAGTAATTCCAACCTAGTCGTTTAAGACCATTTTCGGCTCAATCACCGAAAATTACAGACATTTGGACGAAACGATAGCACGCTGTTTCCCTAGAACATGCGCGAAAAAACTAAAGTACAAGAATTCTTTGGACGATACTTACTTTTAGTGAAATCTTCGGTAGTTATATGTGAGGGCTAGTTTAGATGAAGGTGTAATATTGGTTGATTTATAGACTATTTATGTCCTCGTATTGTCGAGTTCGTGAATGGGTAAAATCCGCCCAATAGTTCCGTAGATATACCCATTCGAAATTTTATATTTCCAATAACTCCAAAATACAGATTAGATCGAATGAAATCTAGTACTTTATCATTAAAAAAACCTATAAGAGCACTGGCCTGAAGGCAGCAGCTTTTGCGCGCATGTTCGAATTCGTGGCCAAAGCGGTCATCTCCGTTGAACATGCGCGCAAAAGCTGCTGCCTTCATGGCTGTGCTTTTTTGGTTTTTTTTTATTTGTCTGGATATATTTTTCAATTTTACTCCCTAGGCTTTTTATCTGTGTTCCCGTTAGAATTATACTACTATAATTCCGATAAAAGATGGGAGATCTGTTTCGTTTAGCTGTGATAAAGTATTCATTCCTAATTCGATTGTTCTCCAGTAATAATTCTAGTTAGGATTTACCACTGGTTAAATCGGCACAGAAATTGAGCTCACGTTCCACTGTCATCTCGCGTTCAAGAAAACTCGACCGCTCCATCTCTGGCTGGGTCAAGTCTGTGGTGTGGCGCATTCGTGCCAAACCTCCCAAATTACATGGTGAGAAAAGATATCATTTGCATTTTTATTGGTTTTATGGTTGATATGTGTATTTACAATTGTATGGCAATGTGTTGCTGATAATCAAGATTAGATTGTTTCATCTGCACTAATTATGACATATAGATGTTCTGAGTGGATATCGAACGATATCCTATAATTCTATGTTCCATTTCTGAAGGAACTATTTAATTGTACTACCACATACTGTTTAATTGTATAACCACATAGTATTTTGTTAGAATATATAGTTTAGTTTTCCATTTCTTCAGTTGGCTGGAATGATTTTGTTGCTGTGTCAAGAGATTTTGTGTTATTGCCAATTCATTATTACCTTATATGGAAATGAAAATATTCCTCCCAAAAAATTTCAAAAAGCACTGCCGTGAAGGCAGCAACTTTTGCGCGCATGTTCAATGTAGATGACCGCTTCAGCAACGAATTTGAACGTGCGCGCGTACCAAATTTCAGTTCGATACGATCATAAGTTCTGGAGATATCGGGAAAAAATATGTCAAATTTCGAGGTTTTCTTCTCGATATTGTTGATTTTTTCGGTATTACTCGAGAAATACTGATTCAGTCCTGATTAAACTTCACAGCTAGTTTTAAGATGCTAAAAGACAACTTTATGCAAAATTTCGTGATAATCGTGTTATTAGAACAATTTGAAAAAAAAAATTTATATGATTTTCTCATCATATCATCCTCATTAAATTCTGTATGAAACTTCGAACTGTTATTTTCGATGAAGTACTGAATTTCAATTTGATCTGATCTGTATTTTTGGAAATATTGGAAAAATAAAATTTTGATTGGGTATATCTACGGAATCATTGGGCGGATTTTACCCATTCACGAATTCGACCTTCGTAATTAAGCCCCAAACCTACTCTACAAATATCGAGTTTCTAAGTCGTTTCTTCCGGAATTTATTGTGTTTACGGTCAGCCTAACGGCCGACTGCGTAAACACAATAACTTCCGAAAGAAACAACTTAGAAACTCGATATTTGTAGAGAAGGTTTGGACCTTAATTACGAAGGCCGAATTCGTGAATGGGTAAAATCCACCCAATGATTCCGTAGATATACCCAATCAAAATTTTATTTTTCCAATATTTCCAAAAATACAGACCAGATCGAATTGAAATCCAGTACTTCATCGAAAATAACAGTTCGAAGTTTCATACAGAATTTAATGAGGATGATATGATGAAAAAATCATATACATTTTTTTTTTCAAATTGTTCTAATAACCCGATTATCACGAAATTTTGCACAAAGTTGTCTTTCAGCATCTTAAAACTAGCTGTGAAGTTTAATCAGGACTGAATCAGTATTTCTCGAATAATACCAAAAAAATCAACGATATCGAGAAGAAAACCTCGAAATTTGACATATTTTTTCCCGATATCTCCAAAACTTATGATCGTATCGAGCTGAAATTTAGTACACTGCTGTGAAATTAGAAGGTCAAAGTGTGAGTATAATTTTTTTTGGATATGATGAATGGTTCCCGAAAAAAAAATTTTTTTGTAAAAAAATTTCGAAAAAAATTTTTTTTTAAATTTATTGACAATATGATCTTGACGAAATTTGGCTCAAAGTTGCGCGTCGTTATACTCCACCAAACTGCCAAGTTTGAATCCAATCGCTCAAGTAGTTTCTGAAATAAAAAATAAATAACTTCAAAACTTCAAATGCCTATAAATCCGAAACTATTCGATCGATTTGGCCCATTAACGAACTTAACCGCGGCATTCCAATGCGCGACCTACCCTGAAAGTTTCAAGTCGCTAGCTCGCTTCGTTCGACAGTTATCGTGTCTACGGACGGCCAACCGGCCGGCCGGACAGAATCGATTTTGACACCGGATTCGTCATCAGTGAGTCCAACCTAGTCGATTGAGACCATTTTCGGCTCAATCATCCAAAATTACAGACATTTGGACAAAACGATAGCACGCTGTTCCCCTAGAACATGCGCGCAAAAACACTATCAGGATATCAAATTTGTGTTAAAAATTGTGTGTGAAGAACTCGTTCGCCCACAGTTGTTGTGTTACACATTTCCGAAATTTGAATGAGGAAAATATAACATACAAATTTTTGTGAAAGGAAATGAAATGTTATTATCTACAGTTCCATATTACTTACTTGTATTATTGTGAATTATGTATGTATAGTCAATATTATGTGATCCAATAAGGTAATATCTGCTCTACAGGGCCCTGAAAAAACTTTAGAATAAAGCAGACACTTTTCGGGATAATTTGGAAAATTGGTTTTTGTTGTGGGAATTAAATTATACAACCACTCAGCATCCTCTGTGAAGTCTCTGAATACACAGGGTGTTTCACCATAAACTGGTCAAACATATAGCCGAATAGACTTTGAGCAATATTCTGATAACTGTGGTGAGTTATGCGTAACCTTTGAAATAACGGTTCTTGGTCACATCTTAGTATTTTTTGGTCGTCAGTTCAATTGTTGTGTAGAATTCGGAAATAAAGATTTCAAAATGGCGGAAAACCAACAAAGTTGAAATTTTTCGTTTTCGATTGCCAAATAGCAATTATACTTAATTTTCTAAGATCTTCCGTGAAAACATTTTTCCAAAATTCAAAGTTTTTTTAACATGTCTACAGTGAAAAAAAATCACCCAAAATTGTTGAAAACTTTCAAGGTTGAACTCACCTGTATTCTCAACATTGGTGTGAAGACATAATGAAAAAATCTAGAAAAGCTCTGCCGTGAAGGCAGCAGCTTTTGCGCGCATGTTCAATGTAGATGACCGCTTTGGCAACGAAATTGAACTCGCGCGCGAAAGCTGCTGCCTTCACAACAGTGCTTTTCTAGATTTTTTTTCGATAAATAACTGGATTTCAATTCGATCTAATCTGTATTTTTGGAAATATTGGAAAAATACAATTTTGAATGGGTATATCTACGGAATCATTGGGCGGATTGTACCCATTCACGAATTCAACTTTCGTAATTAAGCCCCAAACCTTCTCTTCAAATATCGAGTTTCTAAGTCGTTTTTTCCGGAAGTTAATGTGTTTACGATCGGCCTAACGGCTGACTGCGTAAACACAATAACTTCCGAAAGAAAAAACTTAGAAATTCGATATTTGTAGAGAAGGTTTGGACCTTAATTACGAATGCCGAATACGTGAATGCGTGAAATCCACCCAATGATTCCGCAGATATACCCATTCAAAATTTCATTTTTCCAATATTGTTGAAAATACAGATCAGATCGAATTGAAATCCAGTACTTCATCGGAAAATTACAGTTCGAAGGTTCATACAGAATTAAGTGAGGATGATATGATAAGAAAATCACAGAAATTTTTTTTCAAGTTGTTCTAATGAACAATCACGAAATTTTGCGTAAAGTTGTCTTTCAGCATCTTCAAACTAGCTGCGAAGTTTTATCAGAATTGAATCAGTATTTCTAGAGTTATACCGAAAAAAGCAACGATATCGAGAAAAAACCTCGAAATTTGACATATTTTTTTCCGATATCCCCAAAACTTACGATCGTATCGAACTGAAATTTGGTACACTGCTGGGAAATACGACCTAGTGGAAATTTTTTGGATATAATGAATAGTTCTCGAAAAAAAAAATTTTTCAGAAAAAAATTTTGAGAATTTTTTTTTTTATTCACCGACAGTATTATCCTGACAAAATTTAACTCAAAGTTGAGCGTCGGTATGCTCCACTTAATTGCCAAGTTTGCATTCAATCGCTTCAGTAGTTTCTTCAAAATTTCAAGTGGCTATAACTCCGAAACCATTCGACCGATTTGTCCTATTAACGAACTTTACTGCGGCATTTCAATGCGCGACCTACCCTAAAAGTCTCAAGTTGCTAGCCCACTCCGTTCGATAGTTATCGTGTCCACGGCCGGCCGGCCGGACAGAATCGATTTTGACACCGGATTCGTCATCAGTGAGTCCAACCGAGTCGTTTGAGATCATTTTCGGCTCAATCATCGAAAATTACAGACATTTGGACAAAACGATAGCACGCTGTTTCCCTAGAACATGCGCGCAAAAATATCCATTGGTTTTCATTTTATAGCCTTCCAAAGATTCTGCTGGGAGTATTTAAATAATTTTTATTTGAGAAACTGGTCAAAGGGAGGTCAAAACTGTGCTGATGGGCCTCCAGAATGACCTGAATAGAAATATGAATGTATCAAAAAAAAAAAAATTCTTCAAAAAAATTTTGATGGGATTCGAGCTCGCTCCACTCACGGACAAAGGGTCGCGAATAAATTGGATTTATTCTGATTATAATTACGTCGGTTACCAAGCAACGGTAGTTCGTCTAATTTGACCCTATTTTCCGAATGCGGAGAGAGTTCGATTCCTACCAAAGTTTTTCGGAAAATATTTTTTTTCTTGATAAAGTCATATTTCTATCCAGGTCATTCTGGAGGCATATAAGCATAATTTTGGCATTATTTAATTACTCCTAGCGGACTCTTTGGAAGGCTATAAAATGAAAACCAATGAATATTTTTTGATTCTGTTTTCACCCCAGAATTAAAGTGAGTTCAACCTTGAAAGTTTTCAACAATTTCGGGTGAAATTTTTTTTCACTGTAGACATGTAAAAAAAAGTTGAGTTTGAATTTTAGAAAAAATTTTTTACGGAAAATCTTAGAAAATTGAGTACATCGAAATAATGCTATCCAATTTGGCAATCGAAAACAAAAAATTCCAACTTTGTAGGTTTTCCGTCATTTTGAAATATTTTTCCCGAATTCCACACAACAATTGAATTGACCAGCAAAAAATACTAAGATGTGAACAAAAACCGTTATTTCAAAGGTCACGTTTAAATTACCACAGTTATCAGAATATTACTCAAAGCTGACATTAAACACCCTGTATCTCGCTTATGCTTCGAAAACGGGATATATATCATAAGGCAAAAATGACTTTGCCAATGTTATCTATACGGCTATATATGTTTGACCAGTTTATGGTGAAACACCCTGTACATAAAATATGGTAAATCAAAAAAAGTACCCTTTTATAGAAATCTATTCGGTAAGGGAATATTATTTATCGGATTCCCTATAAACCTAGAATTCCTTTTAATCTTGACTGGTTCAATACACATTGTATTGTCTCAAAGGATTAATATAGTATTATTATTACCTCACAAAATAATTCACCTGTCAAAGTTTATGAGAAGCATGGTCAATTTCATGAAGAAGATAGCTTTGTGTTACACACCGAATAGCATCAAATTGTTCCTAAGTTTATAGAAACAATAAAAATACCTATGACTCGACATACAAATCACCGAAATCAAAGCAGAAATGAGTATGAAGTTTAAATAAAATGGGTTTCCGGTTGCATTTTCAGCCAGCGGATCTCCTCAAGAGATAAAAGTAAAATATTTATATCAACATCTCCCTTCAGGGAACCAATTAGGCTTGTGGATTAATACCCGGCGATAGAAACTAGAGTTAATCCGGGCTGATCCCATAGACTATAATCGGATTCATCAAAAGTGACAACCGGGCGTGATCGTTGAATGGCGATTGCCAACAAGTAGCCCAATCTGATAAGCGGCAAATGGTATAGAGCCATGGAAAACCGCCGTGGAAGACTTACCCACCGGGATCTTTTTAAGATCATAGTTGCTATCTTCGCATTCCGGAGGCGTTGGTCGTTTACGTGCACTCCTTTCGGATGCATGACTTACCTTTTAGATGCTTTATCCTTCATGCTGATAGAATATTTGATGTTGGTCCATTCTGTTATTGTGCTAGATTGCATCCTATTCATCGTCCCAGTATCTTTTTTCCTTAGGTAAATAATCAGGAGAACTAAGATCAGGACTCGTGGGTCTGGATATTACAAGTTTTGTTACCCTCACACTGTTCGTTTCAGAAGTGTTGGATAAAAATGGCCAGGTTGACGTTATCTACACTGATTTTGCTAAGGCTAAGGCTTTTGACAGAATTCAGCAGGATGTTTTGTTGCACAAGTTGAGCAATTACAAATTGGAAGAAGGAGCAATCAGACTGTTGGATTCATATCTGTCAAAACGTGATCACTTTGTGAGTTATAATCGATACGGTTCTTACAGTTACTTTCTCCATCTTCGGGTATACCGCAGGGGTCTTAGACCACTTTTATTCATTTTTTCATTAGTGATCTACTAGAGTTGATTCTTTTTGGAAGGCTTCGTTTTGCAGTTGGTGTTGAGTGAGTGTGAGCGAAATATATTAAGATTGGACATCGATAAATCCAAATGATGAGTTTCTCTAGGAGAACTGGAATATATTCCTACGATTATGAATGTAATGATAAAAGACTTGAAAGACATATTGTCCTCCAGGATTTGGGTGTTTTGTTTGATCCGGAGCTGTCGTTTGGTGAGCACATTTCACTGATGGTTTTGGATGCTGCTAGGGTAGGGTGTTTGGGTTCATGGTAAGGAATTGTAGGGATTCCACAAGATAAACTGTCTTGAAATCTTGTATAATTTAGTTATCCGTTCAAAGTGCAAGTGTGATGTGGAGTCCTGTATATGAGCATAAGAAGAAACTTGAGTGTTCAAGGAAGTTCCTTCTGTTTAAGACTGATGGAGTATATCTACCCCAAGAATGTGACAATGCAATCTTGTATGAGTGAACTGGATACTTGAGTTCAGAAATGAGGAGGGTAATTGGTTCTTCATCTCATCTTTTTGATGTGGTCCATTATAAGGTTGATTGTTCGGAAATATTGTCGATAGACAACTTTAGCGTTTTCAAGTTTCATCGAAAATCTTAGTCTGATTTTAATCTTGTGATGCCTGAATCCCGACAATCCGTTTTCATATTCGATTCTAGAAATTTGAAAGTCAAGTTATCAATTTGAAACTGGGGTCTGTCATTTTACGGTCGGAAAGACGCGATTTGTCTTGTTGGTCTGTGCTATCATCTTACGATTCGAGTCCAAACGTCGCTAGTGCCCGTACGCATATTCGATACTCCTTACTTGAGAACGTCTTGAGGCGACGCGTTCGTCCCATGGTTACTTGAGAGCCGAACACTACTTCGCCAGTGCTTGGTGGCATGCTTGCTGAAGTCTTCGAACGACCCATTTTGATGCGTGCTCAAGCATGATATAATCACAAAGTAGCGAAGGTTATTGTGATGCGATTTGTATTATAATTTTAGTGCATATCGTTTTGTATGATCATTTCAGAGAACCTGCCCCTTAAAAATTTTAATGAAACTACTCAAATCATTTTCGATGAACAGATTGCTATCAGGGAATTAAGATGATTTTCTACGAATTCATTATAGTGATTACAGAATTAAATACAAAGTGATCCTGTTCCTAATGACCATCATGTTAGTAGGCACTTCCTTTTTTTCGGAAGTAACAAAGATGCCATGAATCATCAATTCTATCAGCATTTTCTGTAACAGAATTACGATTCGTTTTATGCCGCGGCTCCTTTGACACCTTGAATAGATACTGTCATGTGAAGGCAAGTTTTCAGTGCGACAAACATGAAAACATCCTATGCCCGTACGCATAGTCTGATTTAGAACTCCTGTCTGAGAGATTCTCCGCTGAGACAAGCTCAAGTATTGACTCATGATTAGCAAGGGTTCTATCCATTGAACAAACTTTCGGCAATTCTCGGCGGAGTTCAGGGATATCGGTAAAATCTAAAATATTTTCACGTTTTCATGTTTATTGCACTGACAATTTGCTATTATATGACAGTATCTCTTCAAGGTGTCAAAGAAGCCGCCCCATAAAACGAACCGTAATTCTCTCATATAAAATGCCGACAGACTGTATGCTTTATCTGTGGTGCTTCCGAAAAGGGGGAGTGCCTACTAGCATGATGGTCATCAAGAACAGGGCCACTTTGTATTAAGTTCTGCAATTACTAGGATGAATTCGTAGAAAATTCTCATTTCCTGAGAGCTATCTGTTTATCGAAAATCATTTGAGCAGTTTCATTAAACGCTTTGGTATCCTCGGACACTAGATGAATTGAATTTTCAAATG
The DNA here is from genome assembly GCA_958510865.1 of Myrrha octodecimguttata. Taxonomy (NCBI): domain Eukaryota; kingdom Metazoa; phylum Arthropoda; class Insecta; order Coleoptera; family Coccinellidae; genus Myrrha; species Myrrha octodecimguttata. Next base: position 36,833,242 of record OY294056.1, read on the forward strand.
GTAGGTTCTCTGAAATGATTACACAAAACCAGAAGATCATAATACAAACGGCATCATTGGGTTGTGAAAAGTCACAGAAAACGAATAATCTTCCCTATTTTGTGATTATGTCTACTTGAGCACGCCTCAAGGTGGGTCGTTCGTAGACTTGAGTAAGCATGCCATCAAGCACTGGCGAAGGAGTGCTCGGCTGTCAAGTAACCAATATGCGATGGACGCGTCGACTTAAGACGTTCTCAAGTATGGAGTATCGACGAAGCGTACGGGCACTATATTTTACCAATATCCATGATCTTCGCCGAGAATTGCCGGAGGTGTGTTGAGGAGATAGAACCCTTGCTTAGCATGTGCCTATACTTGAGCTTGTCTCAGCGGAGAATTTCTCAAGTAGGAGTTCTAGATCGGACTGTGCGTACGGGCAAAAGGCGTCGTCCATCTAGCTTGCAACCCTCAACGATAAACGAAGTCACAGAATCTCTCTCCGGATCCGATCTCGTTCAGTCCGCGACGACCGGCGCTGTCTCCTCCGCTAACTCGCCGTTTCCTCGGACTTAATTCCGATTATTATAATCGGGTGCGCCACACACGTCGGCTCAGCTCGCCGCTATCTGCATTGGCATCGGACGGTCGATGGACGGACCAGATAGCGCCGCTAATTATCGATTCATGAAATACGACGCATAAAAAGCGAGGGGACATGCAGGAATCGATGTCTCCTCGCTTCTTCGATGCTTGTAAGGGCTACACCTACGATCCTCCGGTCATGAATATGAAGAGGTTGGAACGGTATTCGAGACGAGAAGTGGAAGGTTCTTCTAGGTTATGGGATAAGGACTTTGGCGATTCGAGGGAGACGGGGTTATTGGTGAACAAAAAGTCGAACATGTCAATTGGGTCGGGTAGGACACGCAGGTTTCTCTGCTGCATCTGAGGATCTGATGGTAGAATACCCGAACCCAAGTCGACCTTCACCGAGCTGATAATAGAATAAAACTCATTTTATTAATAGGTTTGTTTTGGTTGCAAAATTCAGAACTGTCCTAGGACAGTTCGAGAACTGCGTAGAATCGATGCGCTGTTGAAGCCCGATTCTGAACTATCCTAGTACAGTTCTTAAAGCGATGAATCCAAAACACGAATTAAGTTCGGGTTCTCATTGGGATTGTAGAGGAAGAAAAACTTCCGTTTGAGTTGGCAGAAAAGAGGGATGTTAATCAGGTCTTATATATTGCCTGTGGTTTAATTAAAAATATGCGAAAGTCCTTGTCGCACTATGTAGATAATATATAAATTTTTTTGGGGCATACTTCCGTCCGCTAAATTTTTTTTTGTAAAAATCGTTTTTCTGAACTTTCTTCAATACTTAAATTATATTTCAAAATAAACCAACGAATTATTGATTGATATAATAATGAATTTAATGAAATGAATCTTTTTTTTGTAAAAATCGTTTTTCTGAACTTTCTTCATTACTTCAATTATATTTCAAAATGAACCAACAAATGATTGATTGATATAATAATGAATTTAATGATGAAAGTATTTTAGATATGTGCTTTTCAGAAAAAAATGCATTCGAAATATTATTATTATTCAATAGAGGAAGAGGGCTCTTGCATTCATAGATTCATTTGAGTAATAGACATCCCAATGGAACAATGGAAATAAAAACCAAAAGATTATCCTGGGTGGTCGTAGCTAAAGAGTTATCCTCAATAGCAAAAATTTATATTTAACAGTTAATCATTTCCTCAACAAATACAACAATCAAATCAAAAACCAAATCAACACGACGTCGAAAAAGTCAGGTTAACCATTTAAATCGTTTACAGTCACTCTACACTTGTGCGGACTTCCAAATTCTGAAGCAGTTCGGACTTTAACGTCCGAACTCCTTTCACAGTTCTGGAACAGTTCGAAATCGATTCTTAAAATAACCGAAACAGGATTACTCAAATCCTGAACCGGTTATGAAATGAACCAAAACACAAAATCGCGATCGCGAATGCGGAACCGTTTCAGAACAGTTCTGAACTCGGAACCAAAACAAACCTAACAAATTTTTTTGGACACAATATTTTTAAAGAATTTATTATTTACCTGGACAAATTATTGGGTTACCAGGTATGAACGGGTATATCGACGCCATTTACTTTCACTTGATAGGATAATAGAAAAACCGTATATCAGCCTAAGCGCTGTTTTATTGTGAACACGTTGATATAGGGTTGTCTGCAAAAAATTCAGTCCTAATAGAGGTTTGCAAATTTTAAAGATCTAAATTTCAACGCGTGTGGAAGTGAGTGATCCGAGGTAAGTATACATATACTATACTGAGTAATAATAAAGGACCGAACATTCCAGTCGTGGCTAATGGGACCCTGAATATAAGAAAGCGCGCATGCTCGGTACGTAAACATATTGTAAACTTTACGCGTTATTTTGGAGTAGCTAATGACTAATAATATTATATTGCATCGAAAACATGTGTTATTGGGTATCTTTGTGATAAGAAAATTGCCAAAAAGTGTTTTTTGTGTACAGCGGACAATTCTTCAAGTTTTACTGATGAAACTTTTAAAATTTAATATTGTTCATCGAAGCTAACTTTTTGTAAAAAATATGTAAATACCATGAAGCTGAACTAACTTAAGCAGCCTAACGGCCGACTGCGTAAACACAATAACTTCCGAAAGAAGCAACTTAGAAACTCGATATTTGTAGAAAAGGTTTGGACCTTAATTACGAAGGCCGAATTCGTGAATGGGTAAAATCCACCCAATGATTCCGTAGATATACCCAATCAAAATTTTATTTTTCCAATATTTCCAAAAATAAAGATCATATCGAATTTAAAGCTAGTACTTCATCGAAAAATAACAGTTCGAAGTTTCATACAGAATTTAATGAGGATGATATGATGAGAAAATCATAGAAAAACACGATTTTCACGAAATTTTGCATAAAGTTGTCTTTCAGCATCTTGAAACTAGCTGTGAAGTTTTATCAGGACTGAATCAGTATTTCTTGAGTTATACCGAAAAAATCAACGATATCGAGAAGAAAACCTCGAAATTTGACATTTTTTTTCCCGATATCTCCAAAACTTATGATCGTATCGAACTGAAATTTGATACACTGCTGTGAAATATGAAGCTCAAAGTGTGGATGAATTTTTTTTGGATATGATGAATGGTTTTCGAAAAAAAAATTTGTTCGGAAAAAAATTTCGAAAAAATTTTTTTGAAAAAATTGCTGACAATATGATCCTGACGAAATTTGGCTCAAAGTTGCGCGTCGTTGTACTTCACCTAACTGCCAAGTTTCAATCGAATCGCTCAGGTAGTTTCCGAAATAAAAAATAAATAACTTCAAAACTTCAAGTGCCTGTAACTCCGAAACTATTCGACCGATTTTGCCCATTAACCAACTTAACCGCGGCATTTTGATGTGCAACTTATCCTGAAAGTTTCAAGTTGCTAGCTTGCTTCTGTCGACAGTTATCGTGTCTACGGCCGGCCAGCCGGACAGAATCGATTTTGACACCGGATTCGTCATCAGTGAGTCCAACCTAGTCGATTGAGACCATTTTCGGCTCAATCGTCCAAAATTACAGACATTTGGACAAAACGATAGCATCAAATTTCCAGAGAAAAAAAAAATTAATCATATCAGATTATTCCGAAGGAATCAACTTAAAATTTCAAATGTGTTGTTGCATTATGTTGTGATGATTTCGCCCATTAGCGAACTCAATCGAGATATTCAAGCACATCCTGATGACCGGCGGGACATCTGAATTTGTTCACAGATTCTTCATCAATGTACCTAACCTATATTTTTGATAATTATTGACTCCAAATCGAAAATACTGAGATTTGGGCAGAGTGCTGATATTTCCAAGAACAAGCTTGCACAAAATTGAAAATTCGTGGCCGTAGATGTCCCTAATGAAAGTATTTCATATTTGCGTGCATGTTCTAAGGGAACAGCGTGCTATCGTTTTGTCCAATTGCCTGTAATTTTCGAATTTTGAGCCGAAAATGGTCTCAAACGACTAGATTGGACTCATGAATGACGAATCCGGTGTCAAACTCCGGGAGTCCGTATGCACGATAATGTGCGTACGGAGAATCCTGTCGACCTGAAAAGGTCAGGGTAGGTTGCATCTCAAAATGCGACGGTTAAGTTCGTTACTAGTCGAAGTTGGCCAAGAGGTTTTGAAATTCAGAGGATATTTTTGTGATAACTGGGGAACTACTATATATATATATTTTTTTTTTTTTGAGAACGAGCATACATTCCCCCTGTTTAAGTGTTGTAAGTTGTTTGTAGAACATGTATGGCATCTTTTTCATTGGAAAATAATTTTTGCATCATCTTGAATTTATTTTGACAAAATATCTTGACATAATATCTGAAACAGAAAGAGGGACAGAAAACCAGCAGAAAGAAGTAAATAAAATTACCTACATTTGCTTTCTGACCGGGAGAGTCTTTCGACCAGGTCCGGTCCTCCAAGTGATGATTTTCAGATTCTCAGATAAACGAAAAACGCTACAGGCCCCTTATATTGGGGAATCATCTCCCATAGATCCATTATTGAATATTTCACACTAGAAATCCAACAGAATATCGGAAATAAATTGAAAAACTTGTGACATATTATATATACATATAGATATATTCTTTTGAGAACGAGCATTACATTCTAAGATACATCACAGTGTTAGCAGAGGAAATGTAAACGGGGTACCATACTTATTTGCGTATGATACAAGAGCACAGATAAAAACCTCAGGAAAAATTCTGTCTCCCCGTATAAGTGTAGTAATTTGTTTATAGAAAAAGGATGGCATCTTTTTCATTGGAAAATAATTTTTTCGTCATCTTGAATTCATTTCGACAAAATATCTTGACATAATATCTGAAACAGAAAGAGGGACAGAAAACCAGAAGGAAGCAGTAAATAATATCACCTACATTTGCTCATGACCGAGAGGGTCTTTCGACCAGGTTCAGTCCTCCAAGCGATGATTTTCAGATCCTCAGATAAACGAAGAACGCTACAGGCCTCTTTATTGGGGAATCATCTCCCAAAGATCCATAATTGTTCATTTCGAACTAGAAATCTAATAAAATATCGGGAATAAATTGAAAAACTTGTGACATGTATTATGAACTACTGATACGCGCAATTTTTCACGAAATTTGGCAGTTTTTCCGACGGTAAACACAATAACTTTCGCAAAAAACGACCTAGAAACTCGATATTTGTAGAGTAGGTTGAGGGCTTGATTTTGAAGGTCGAATTCGTGAATGGGTGAAATTCGCCCTATGATTCCGTAGATATATTCGAAATTTCATTTTCCCAATATTACCAAGAATACAGAATATATCGACTTGAAATCCAGTACTTCATCGAAAAAACCTAGAAAAGCACTGACGTGAAGCGCAGGTTCAAAGGATATCAATAAAACTGAACATGCGCGCATAAGCTGCTGACGTCTTGTCGGTGCTTTTCTAGGTTTTTTTTATATGATTCCCCTTTCGCTTTGTGATTAGTTATATTTTGAATTTTTTTTTTCATATTCAACCTCTCAGAGATATAAGAAGCCCATTCTAATTAGATAGTACAGCGGAACAGGACTGCAAGGCTAGTACGAAACCAACATTAATTCCCGTACGCATAGTCGATACTCCGTACTTGAGAACGTCCTAAGTCGACGCGTCCATCCCATATAGGTTACTTCACAGCCGAGCACTACTTCGCCAGTGCTTGGTGGCATGCTTGCTCAAGTCTACGAACGACCAACCTTGAGGCGTGCCCAAGCAAGACATAATCACAAAATAGCGATGATTATTCGTTCTCTGTGACTTTTCACAACCCAGCGTTACTTTTTGTATTATAATCTTGGTGTTCAGTACTATTGTACGATACCGCATGTACGACAATATCGTTTTGTGCGATAATTTCAAAGAACCTACCATTTAAAAATTCAATTCATCTGAATGGTCCGAAGATAAGAGAGCGTTTTATGAAACTGCTCAAATGATTTTCGATAAACAGATTGCTCTTAGGAAAGGAAAATGATTTTCTACGAATTCATCATAGTAGTTGTAGAACTTAATACATAGTGGCCCTGTTCTTAATGTCCATCATGCTAGTAGGCTCTCCTCTTTTCCGGAAGCAACACAGATGCCATAAATAATACACTCTGTCGGTATTTTATATAACAGAATTACGGTTCGTTTTATGGGTCGGCTTCTTTGACACCTTGAAGAGAAACTGTCATATAATAACAAATTATCAGTGCGACAAACATGAAAACGTGAAAACATTCTAGATTTCACCGATATCCATGAACTTCTCCGAGGATTGCCGAAGGTTTGTTTAATGGATAGGACCCTTTCTAAGCATGAGTCAATACTTTAGCTTGTCGCAGCGGAGAATTTCTCAGGTAGGAGTTCTAGATAGGACTATGCGTACGGGCATCAGTTTCAATAACGACACGCGACTTAGTAAGTGAAAGTCCCGTCTCGTAGTCGTAACGTTAGTCTCGTGGGCATCACTAGCTTCAGTGTTGTAGCTAACACGATGAATTCTTCGAAAATCACTATGTCATTCATGATACCTCCAAGAAAATAGCTCTGTCAGGTTGTACTCTCTATGATCTGTGAAGACGCCGAAACTAGTTTCTAGTAGTTTACAAGGATATTTCATGGAGAAATTAGCAGAAACTTCATTGCAATAAGTAAACGAACATCCGGCAAACATATACAGATCCGATCGCGCATAAATCCGAATTTCATTTTCCGCGCTGTGCCTCTTGTGCGCCGACAGATTTCGGCTATTCCCACAAGACCAATACACTTATCAAGCGGTGGAGTCCTCAGCCATGGAGATGGATGCACCAGAACCAGAAATGTACCGCTTTTCTGCGGCTGCAAACGGATTAATAAAACATTACCGGCGTACTTTGCCACAGTGAAGGTACGCATATTGACGAGGCGTCAACGTCAAACGCGCTGTTTCAGAAGAGATCCGAGCACAGTCAGTTAGAGATAGTAAACATCGTTGCGGTAGGATTTCTTGACATGAAGATATTGGGACTGATGTACGTTGACCATTGTTATGTAGGGTGTTCTAAGGTCTGAGTCACACGTGAATATCTAGGATATAAAACTTCAATACTGAGATTTTCCCTCTTTCTTTTCAGGTTGCCAAAAAACAATCCTCTCGAGCTGTCAAATTGACATTTTTAAGAGCTCACAGCAGTACAGATACACTTGAATCGATTTCAAGGCATAGGAGCAAAAGCTCCGGTTATCCAAACTGAAATAAAGGCAAAGGAAAAGCTGTCAATGTGGATAACCGTAACTTAACCGGAGCTTTTGGTCCATCGCTTGAAATCGCTTCATGTTTGAAAGTTTTTTAAATCTACCTCTTTTTTGAGTGAATTCATCATTAAGTCGAATATGATTCATTTTTACAGAAAGATGAGCAAGTTTCAACAGAATTTTACTGAGATTGTTTCGGAAAAAACTTTTTTTTTCGGAAACTATTCATGATATTCGAAAGAACTCCTGCTCATAATTTGAGCTTCATATTTTACAGCAGTTTGCCGAATGTCAGTTTAATACGATCATCATAATATATGTTAAATCCCTTTTTTTCTCGATATCGTTTTTTTTTGGAATAAATACTGATTCAACCATGATTAAACAGCTAGTTTGAAAATGCTGCTTTTTCAAATATTCAATATTCTATGATCTGATCATAATATCCTTATGACAGTCTGTATAAACCTTCGAGCTGTCCTTTTTCGATAAAGTATTGGATATCAATTCGATCTGATGTTCATACTTGGAAATTTTGGGACAATACAATTTTGGATGGTTTCATCTGCGGAATCATTGGGTGGATTTTAGCCATTTACGAATTCGGCCGTTAGTTTATGCTCTATAGAAAACGTCGCGACCATCTTCTTCGATATCCGAACATTCGTCCAAAAATATTGAAATATTTCGAATATGCTTCAAGTAATGATGATCCTCGGGAAATGCTTCTGTTAATTCGGCATGTGTTGTTTGAAATTTATAGTATAATTCTTTGCATAAGGGGCTTTTATTTCTGAAATATTCGTCGGTTTTTCGTGCTGATCCTTCCTTTTTGAGGGATGTTTGTAACTTATTCAATTCTTGTCCAATTGTGATTTGTTCCTCTAACTTTTCCATAGTAGCGATTGAAGCTTTTTCTCTGGCGTTGGAATTTTCTTCTTCGATTCGACGTTGGATTTTTCTGAATAGCAGATGTGGACTGTACTACTCTGATTCTTTAAGGCTCTACCTGGATAGTTTCAGGCTCAGGAATACAGGCTCTAAACGGGGTGGCTTTTTGTGGCGCTGGCGCTGTCCAGTCGTTTGGCAGCTCGGATTGACCTGGCGTGTATAGTGTCTCGGGAAATAGTAGATAGACTCCTCTTCACAGGCGCTAGTTCTTGATCCTTAATCTTTTCCGGTTCGAAGGACCAAAAATGTTGTTTCTCAGGTTTGAGGCAACACTTGACGATTTTGTAGAAAGATGTTTGGCGAACTGAACAGCCAGATCCAGCTGTTTTAGAGGGGATTCTTAAGTCCACAGTTTGCCGGGATAGGTGTGTTTCATTGATCAGACTTTGGTACAGTGATGATTTGTTAATAACAATATAATGCTTTTATAACTAATTGAACAAACAGGTGACATGTAAACATTTCCTAATATGGTAATGGAGACCCGATCGAATCATGCTATTCTAGGTCACCCATTGTTCTTGGCACGTATTTCAACGCCACACGATCCTTTCTGCAAACCAAGCATTCCACCGATAAAAATTCACGGAAATCGCACTGACGCGCAATCTCAAATGAATAATTATTTATTAGAAATATTTCAATATATTTGGACGAATGTTCTAATATCGAACAGACCGTATAAGCTTTATAAGGGTGGTTTGAGGGTAATTAACTGCAATATCCAGAAAGTACACTTCTTATGAAATTTTGGTACAGTACAATCGCGCTAATATGAACACGCAATCGTATGAACTACTCCGTAATATGAACACAGAATTTTTTGTATGGACCTTTTTTTTAAAATGAACAAACTAGAAACTCACTTGTATGAACCTGTTGTAACTTGGCCATTTTATTCAAAGGAATGAAATGGTTTCAACGATTTATCGTCAGAAATCCATTACTGATTCGCCCTTTCACTAACTGCCTCGTATTGTTTTTTGACAAGTATACTAGAACTAAGAAAATGGTGAAAGTGAGTGGAAAATCATGATGTTTACCTTTCACGAGAAAGACCAAGTTCTGGAGGACATCAAATCCTGATGAAACAGGATTTGGCGATTGCTACCAGCAGTTCAAGCTTCGAACATAGCCATCGCAAAATGAAATACTCTGGATTTGCCTGAGATACTTGCCCTGAAAAACATACATGAAAAACAGGATTTATCGAAATTAACTGCGAAGAAGACTCAGTCGCGAATAACATCAATTTTCTTCCCAAAAAAACATTATACTTCACTAGAATTTATTTGTAATTATGTGATGGCTTTCCTCATTCAATAAACTTTTTGTAACTATGTGTATTATAATCAATGATATTCATGTACTCAATTAGAAACACAACCTTGAAAACACATAAAAACATTATTTTCCATGAACTTCAGAAATATGAACAGTTTCCATAATATAAACAAGCCAGAATTTTTTGTGTTTATATTAACGTGATTTTACTGTATTTTCTTCGAATTTTTATAATTGTAGCTGGTTATATTTACTTGAATACTCCATAAAATAATAATTAATTATACCAGACGGGTGTCAGGAAATTTTTTCACATCTACCAATCCCTGTATGAAATCCACTCGTTTCCTACAAAATGTTTACTCTGATTCCTGCAGAAACGGCACTGCGTTCAATCCGATATCTGATGCGAGTCTATGCGTTATCCCTTTTCGGTCGTCGTCGGTCCCTGGATATGTTAATACTCGAACGTCGCATCGGCCAGAATCGCCGTACATCTTCCGCTACTAATTGCATACAAATCAAAGGCCTGAAGAAGCCGCCAAATTTATGTACGATATCTGGAAGATGCGATCTTAATCTTCGAGAGCGGCTACGAAAAGAAGAATACGGTGGCTAGGACTCGACCATGGTGGAAGAAGTTCCTTCCACAACTTTCGGATTTTTATTTTCTGTTTCTGTAGTTGAAGGCTTACGTAAACTAGTTAATCTAGGGGGAATTCTTCAAATATTATAGATGAAATGAATAATGAGACCATTGTGATGGCAGAAACAAACTACAAAAATCATAAAGTATGATAATAGAAAAAAAAAATTGCCTCTACATTCCCGTGTTGCAGTGACGGTCAGACACTCGCCCATTATAGTAGTATTGAACAGCGCTGTTCCTGGCGTGGGTAAATATAACACAACACAATCTTATGATGGCTACTCACGAGGACTTTTTTTCGGGCGTTTCTGGTAACCAGCACCGCTGAATGTTCAGGAAGAGTACCATTGTGTGTATCTTCCGGCTGCCTGGGTATCTTGGAGATTTTGTATTCTTGTATCTCGGCCGTTAAATATCAGAAAACGGGAGGACAAAACAACCTAAAGAGTAGAGATGTTCGACCAATAGAAATCCCATGACAGATTGGGACAATACAAAAATACTGATGTCGGAATCAGATAATTTGAAAGAAAAAATTAAAGAGTCCTTTTGCATTCTGTTAAATAGCGAGACTAATTCTGCTCATTATTCTGTAGATATGGACCCTATTTGGCTGAATTTATTAAAAAAAAAGAGGTAGAATTGAAAAACTTTCAAACCAAGAGAATCTCTGTTGCTGTGATTTCATAAAGATGTCAATTTGAGAATAGCATCAAAAGAGAATAATAATTCTGAAAATTTTGTCCCTTGTCTGAAACGTTACAGTTCACCTTGTTGATCGTTTGTGCTGTTCTATATTGTTCACTAGGCAACTTTTTTCCAAGAAGCTGCCCTTGACAAATAGTTCTATCCTGCAATCCGCAAGGGCGTTTTCCAGAAGAAAAAAAAAACAATTCCATTTAATTTTTCTAGGGGAACAGCGTGCTTTCGTTTTGCCCGGATGTCTGTAATTTTCGATGATTGAGCCGAAATTGGTCTCAAACGACTAGATTGGACTTCCTGATGACGAATCCAGTGTCGAAATCGATTATGTCCGCCCGGCCGGCCGTGGACACGATAACTGTCGAACGGAGTGAACTAGCGACTTGCAACTTTCAGGGTAGGCCGCGCATTGGAATGCCGCGGTTAAGTTCGTTAATGGGCAAAATCGATCGAAAAGTTTCGGAGTTATAGCCCACTATGAGCAAAATTTCGTTGAAATCTTTTTTTTTTCTAAAACCATTGTTCATATTCGAGAACAATTGCAGTTATATCTTGAGTTCCATATTTAACAGCAGTGTACCAAATTTCAGTTCGATACGGCTATTAGTTTTGGAGATATTGGGAAAAATAAGTAGAATTTCGTGGTTTTCTTCTCGATATCGTTGTTTTTTTCGGTATAACTCAAGAAATACTGACTCAAGCGTGATGAAACTTCGCAGCTAATTCACAGATGCTGAAGGACAACATTGTGCAAAATTTCGTGATGATCGTGTCATTAGAACGATCCGAAAAATAAATTTCAATTTTTTTTTTCAAATATTCTGTGATCTTCTCATCAAATAATCCTCATCAAATTCTGTATGAACCTCCAAACTGTAATTCTTCGATAAAGTACTGGATTTCAATTCCATCTTATCTGTATTTTTGGAAATATTAGGAAAATAAAATTTTGAATGGGTATATCTGCGGAATCATTGGGTGGATTCAACCCATTCACGAATTCGGCCTTTGTAATTAGGGTCCAAACCTTCTCTACAAATATCGAGTTTCTAACTTTTTTCTTCCGGAAGTTATTGTGTTTGCGATTGGCCTAACGGCCGATCATAACCTTTCGGAAGAAAGGACTTAGAAACTCGATATTTGTAGAGAAAATTTGGGGCTTAATTACGAAGGTCGAATGGGTTATGGGTAAAATTCACCCAATGATTCCGTAGATAGACCCATTCAAGATTTTATCTCCATTCAACATGCGCGCAAAAGCTGCTGCCTTGTCGGCAGTGCTTTTTATCTATTAATAGTTATGTTTCAGATATTAGGAGTTAAAACCCAGAAAAAAACCTTAAAAAAAATATAAATTTTTAAATAATAGTCAACACTTAACACAGTTTTTCGTCTCCTCTATTTCGATTTAGATTCATCAATTGCAAATATTTTATAATATAGGTAAAAATCAAACACGTGTTCGCCAGAAAACACAATTTCGAACGATCGCCGTTTGAATTTTATATTTAAATTTAAAATTGAACTGGTTTTCGTCAAAGATGTTAGGACACGACGCTTTCAAAGAACACAAATGACCGATGAATTTCATTCCAGTATAATTAGGCGCTATATTCCGTGGAAATTCAAATCAGAAGAACTTGGCGAATCACGAGAATACTTCCTTCCAGGACCGGGACTCGTTTTAATTAATGGCCAAGCGTCGTCTGCAAATTGCAAATTTAATTAAGGCCCATCGAACATCGAGGTCCACTATCGAGATATGCCTGCCCACCGGGTAAAGGTGCGTTATTTGTTACATCTTCCGTTTTACCGTTTTTTGCTACGCTCTAAGACGATGAGAATTTTTTGCGGCCAATCTGTGGGAAATCTATTAGAAGCACGATTCTCTATCTCTTCTGATGCATAGGTTCATTGTGGGCAGACCTATCAAATATATACTTGGGAAAAGGATGTAGGAACTTTTCGATAGAGGTATAAAGTCACTCTTTAAAAGAAAGAATTTTGATGCTCATCTTTATGCTTCTTTCAAAAAATTTTAGTGTATCACTGACGTCAAGTCAGCAGCTTTTGCGAGCATGTTCAAATTTGTTGTCAAAGCGATCATATTTTCACGTATTGACCCCGCCAAATTTGCTCATCGTCTTCATCATATTATCCTCACGAATTTCTGCATGAACTTTCAAGCGCAAGTTCTGCTTCAATCAATCACTGGATTCCCGGGAAAAAATGTTTTTCGAAAAAAAAAAATTTTCCACTGACAGTAGGATGTAAACAAAATTTTCACAAAGTGGCGCATCGTTATACTTTGAATAACTGCCAAGTTTCAATACACTCGCTTCGGTAATTCCTGAAACATCAGAGAAAAGTCTCAACATTTCAGAAGGCTTCAAACTCCGAGAGTGTTATGCCGATTTTGCCCCCTAACGAACTGAACCGGTCGCATTTTGAAATGTAACCTATCCTGACAGTTTCAAGCCCATAGGACTTTCCACAGGCACGTAATTGTACCTTCGGCCGGCTGGACAAAATCGATGTCGACACAGTATTCGTCATCAGTGAGTCCAACCTAGTCGTTCGAGATTATTTTCGGGAAAAAAAACAGAAAATTAGAGACATTTCGACAAAACAATCGATCGCTGTTCCCCAGAGCATGCGTGTAATAATGAAGAATATAATTTTCAAGCTCATTTATATACAGGTTGAATCAAATCAAAAAGAAAATCCAGATCTGAGTATGGAGACAGCAATTTCATGATTATCAAGCCAAACCTTGGTTATACAAATATTGCTCGGTCGCGATATACCTACAGGTTTGACATTTTCTTAACGAAAATTGCTCAATAATTAATCTTATCACGAGCAGTTATATTCGATATAAGCTACTCTTCATAAATACAGTAAAATTTTATCGCAAATAGATCGGACTCGTTTGAGGATTATGATATTGAGTAAGAATATATTTTTCAACCTAAGTTACCTACACCTTTCGCTTTCTATGAGCTACGTTGGAATGAGTGACATATTACGTTTTTTCACCGAACCAAACTCCGTATGTCTTCTTATGCCACTACTACAATAATTTTCATTTAAATTTTCGTGGAGCAATATACTTCCGGTATCTAAGATCCTTTTTTCCTATTTGACATACTTTGCTGTATCTAAAATTTTTCGGTATCCAAGATACTTTTTTTAATGATAGATATACAGTTCTTTTTGAAGAGTATTTATGATACTGGTTGCATTTGCCAAAAAAATAAAAGAATGAAGATTCTGTCACTCAGATACTTCAAAGAAAATCAGATAACAAATCAACTAAGATAGTTTTTCTAACAGCTCTAAATATGGGAAAATCAAAATGGGCATGCGAGTTGTAGGGAAACGAATAACTTTATATTCATGGGGAATAATTGAAAAGAATGTCAGTTTCATTAGTAATTCATTGCATGTATGAAAAATATACTTAACTTTTAGATTTTTCCTTCTATAATAGCAGAAAGAGAAAATTTTCTTTGAAATTCAAAGTTTACTCCAACAGAAACAAGCTCTCGTTCAATTATGGGTGAGGATGCTTTGAAACACATGGCTCATATTTTTTAACCCTCCATAAAGTTCAATAATTCTGAATGGAATGAATTTTGAAAGGCTTCTTTACTTTCTTAAGTAATCACTTTCATCCTACTGCAAACAGTTTCCTAGTTATAGACTCAACGATTCATGAAACTGTGATGAATAAGCCTGAAGAATGAAAACATATTTTACCTTAATCAAAGAAATCTTCGATCATTTCAGAATACTTAGGTATTCTTTATAATTTCTCCTGAAACAAATAGTTTTCGAGATGTTCGCCCTTAAAGTTTATAAAATCTTATAAAATTCGCAAAAATTTTTTTGGATCCTCACTGTCTTAACTGGCGACCATTTTGTCAGCTGTCAAGTGATTTGTATTTAGTTTCGTCTGGCATTTCAATATGAATAGACGTACGCCTGTACAACGGTTCCAAATTGTGAAAATTCATTTTGAAAATAATGGTTCTGTTCGAAATACGTATCGCGCTCTACGTCCATTTTACGATCAACATAATCGTCCATCAAAGCAATTCATTCGTCTACGTCCACGTTTACTCTGATATAATACGCATCCATAGACACGTCGTTTGGTGTGTTTTATGGGCTGGTGAAATCATTGGTCCGTACTTCATTGAAGACGATGGTGGCCGTATCGTTGCAATCAATGGTGACCGCTATAGAGCCATGATTACTGACTTTTTCGTTCCTCAATCGAACAACCGTGATGTGCAGCATCTGTGGTTTCAACAGGACGGCGCAACATGTCACACAGCTCGTGCCACAATTGATTTACTGAAGGAAACGTTTGATAACCGCATAATTCCACGTTCCAGGCCCGTGAATTGGCCTAGAACATTGTGCGATTTAACGCCGCTAGACCTTCTTTTGTAGGGATATGTGAAGTCGCTAGTCTACGCCGATAAGCCTGAAACGATCGACCACTTGGAGGACAACATTCGCCGCGTTAATACCGATATACGGCCACGAATGCTGGAAAAAGTGATTGAAAATTGGACCTCCAGATTAGATTCCGTCCGAGCCAACCGTGGCGATCATATGCCAGAAATTATAATGCCAAAAGATTATCTTTTGAATGAAGTCAATTTCATTTCATTGAAATTCACCCTTGTTTTATTATATTGCAAAGTTCTATATCTCGAAAAAAAGCGCCCTCTATATGAAGGCCGCTTTTAGATAGTCAATCATGAGACCTTTTTATAACCGTGACCTGTGATTTGACGATTGTGTAATAATCATATATTGCTTAATTGTTTCTGTTTTACTGTTGTTAAGTATTCTGAAAGCGATCATGACAATCTTGACGTCAAAATGTGTAGACAAAAATTTAGAAAATCACTTACGTGAAGTCAGCAACTTTTGCGCGCATGTTGAAAGGAGAAGACATGCGTGCAAAAGCTGCTGAGTTCACGTCAGTGAACAACGATACAAAAAAAAACCTCGAAATTTGACATATTTTTTCGCAATATCCACGGAAATTATGATGGTAGCATTCTCAAATTTGGTACACTGCTGTGAAATACAGAGCTCTAGCTTTGAGCAAATATAGTCGATAGTTTCGAAATGAAAAATTCTTTTGACTGTACTGACTGTACGATCTCAACAAAATTTTGCTTGAAGTTGCATGTCGTTATGCTTCAACTAACTGCCAACTCTCAATCAAATCGCTTCTATACAGGGTGTTCTACAAGCTCTATCACAAACTTTGACAGATGGAAGCTGTGCTTATTCTGAAAATTTTTTTTCCTATGAACATATATCTGATTCGTTTTCGTTAAGAAGATACAAGCATTTGAAAAAATATATTTTCCTGTTCAAATCATAATTATAAATGGAAATTTTGATACTATAAAAATTGTTCAAAATGTCCACCTTCGGCTTGAATGCAAGCTTCACATCGACGAACTAAAGATGTCGTTACTCGGCGGATCAGATTTGGGTCGTTCCGTATTTGGTTTGCTGCATCTTGAATTCTATCAAGTAATTGTTGATTAGACTCGATTTCAACATGATAAACTAGCTGCTTCATATGTCCTCATAAATGAAAATCTAAGGGATTTAGATCAGGCGAACGAGGTGGCCATGTTATTGGTCCTCCTTGACCTATGCATTTATTCGGGAAATGTTCATTCAGCCAACTGACTACTTGTCTCCCCCTATGTGGTGGTGCACCATCGTGCTGATACCACATATTTCATACAATGTTTAGCTCTAAGTCATCAATGAAGTCAAAAAGGTTGTGCTCCGAAAAATGAATAATTAAAATAAGGTCAATTACCATATCAACCGATATTTTATGTCGGTCCACGATCAAAACATGGAAATAAATTTTTTCAAATGCTTCTTACTTCGAAACGAGAACGAATCAAACCCATGTTCATTGGAAAAAAAATGTTCAGAATAAACATGAATACCACCTGTCAAAGTTTGTCATAGAGCTTTAGAACACCCTGTATAGTTTCTGAAATATCAGGGAAACAAATTCAAACTTCTGATGGCTATAACTCCGAAACCGTTTGGCCGATTCGGCAAATTAACGAATTTAACAGTCGCATTTCGAAATGCATCAATTTTGACACCGGAGATGTCATCAGTTAGTCGAACCCAGTCGTTTGGAACAATTTTCGGAAAAAAAATTGCAAATAACATTCGGACAAAACGATGGCACCCCAGAACATGCGCGCAAAAATTATTAGGAAATTTTTTCCGATTGAATTTTCAGCTACTTCAGCACTCTTTCAAGAAGACTAACATGAAAAAGTTCTATTCCGATATTTCTTCTCACTGATTTCCATCGCAGCAATCAAGGACGATTGGTATTTCGTCGGTCAGCCAATAATTTATGGCCATCCACCGACGCCTCCTTATTACACAGATCAGAAAACCGTCCAGGTTTCTTTAATCAAGCGACAGGGAGGAAGAGCATCGATAAATATACGTGATTTTATCGTAGGAAATCGAGATAGGATGCCCTCACGTTGTTATTAAAGGAAAGTAAACATGATTAAGTGGCATCGATTTCGCTGGGCAGTATGCAAATTCATCGAAAACGTTCGTGGTAGACTTTCGATGGCGAGACACTATAGGTTTGTTTTGGTTTCCAGATGCAGAACTATCCTAGGACAGTTCTAGAACTGCGTAGAATCGATGCGCTGTTGAAGCCTGATTCTGAACTATCCTAGAACAGTTCTAAAAGCGATGAAACCAAAACACCGTTCCTCATCGAGATCGTAGAGGAGGAAAAACTTCCGTTTGAGTTGGTAGAAAAGAGGAATGTTTATCAGGTCTTAAGTATATTGTCTGTGGTTTAATTAAAAAAAATATGCGGCAGTCATTGTCGCACGATGTAATATATTAATATTTTTTGGTATACTTGCGTCCACTTGATTTTTTCTTGTTGTAAGAATCATTTTTCTGAATGATCCTCATGTTCCAAAATGAACCAAAAAATTATTGATTGATATAATAATGAGTTTTTTCTTGTAAAAATCGTTTTTCTGAATTTTCCTCAGTACTTCAATTATATTTCGAAATTAACCTACAAATTATTGATGACCAATTTAATTAGGAACGTATTGCAGATATGCGCTTTCCAGAGAAAAATTCATTCGAAACATTATTATTATTGAATAGAGGAAGAGGGCTCTTGCATTCATAGATTTATTTAAGAAGTGCACATCCCAGGTATGAACAATGGGAATAAAATCCATTAGATTATCCTGGAAGGTCGTAGCGAAGTAATTATGGTCCATAACAAAAGTTTAAATTCAACAGTTAACCATTTCCTCAACAAATACAACAATCAAAAACCAAATCAACACGACGTCGAAAAAGTCAAGGTTAACCATTTAAATCGTTGACAGCCACTCTTCGCTTGTGCCAACTACCCAATTCTGAAGCAGTTCGGACTCCTACGTCCTAACTCCTTTCACAGTTCTGGAACTGTTCTGAATCGATTCTGAAAATAACCAAAACAGGATTACTCAAATCCTGAACCGGTTCTGAAATGAACCAAGATACGAAATCGCAACCGCGCGTGCTGTACCGCATGCGCATGAAAGATAGATATTAGGTAAATATCTGCAGGATGTTTGGCAGGAATAATTGCTTCTTCGGCAGAGTTGTTGGGGGTTGCTAGGTATGGATCATCGTTTGTGTGAAGTTGGTTTAGGTTTAGCTCTATGAGAAGGTATGGTAGAAGAAATCACTCCTGAAAGATTTTGTGTGAGATTACATTGTATTAAAGTGCTTACGCTAGGCCTGGTAGCCGATAGTGAATATACGTTCTTGGTCAAAGAATGACTGCGTGAAGGTTCATTCAAAGTTTCTATCTTCGTTATCAAATTTTCAGGTTTTGAAGCCTTTTTTGCCATGAAAGTTTTCATCTCACGATTCTACGATCAAGGAATAAAGAGTTTCGATTACATCTATCCTACATGTCCAGTCACTTCCACATAGTTCTTTAAGTTTTTGTCTCTCGAAGTTCGTTGACATGGAACCATTCGTTATTACTTTGTGTTTCGGGGTTTTGCAATTCGAATAGATTTGTGGTTTCATCAGAATTCATCATCGGATTTCCATTTAGTGATTCGGGAATAATTAGCTTCTGTATTTGAACAGGAACATTCTCTGATTCAACTGAGTTTTTACCCTGACTCCATTGTTGAAATTGACGAATATTTCGCCTCCATATACTCAATCTCATAAAGTTAGTCGATAGACCTTGTAATAGTTTTATTGAGAGTTTGTCACTTTAGAACCAGGTTGGCATTCATGAAATGTCATCCATGTCAAAAATTTTCGGCCAGATCTTGCAAATTTCCACATACTTTTTTTGGTTAGTTGAATACGTAATAACTACGACCATCATGTTGTGTTGACCAAATCGAATAGTTATCTTACAGGAGGATTGCTCTTACCTAATTTGTTCCAATTTTACTCATTGATGATTCTCGATTGGGAAAGCAGGTAATGGCCACCGTGCCACGTACGTCTCCTTGAAATTGAGGCTGTTCAAGCCATCTGAGGGATGGCGCGCTCTCAGGGAAGATGTATTGTTCCAGTGGACTCATCAGATAGGCTGATCCTCTGGCACCTGTATGAGACTACCGAAAAGGCTCCTTTACGCTGTAACGGGGCGGTGTGTCGAGCGCGCGTTACTGGTGGCGCCATCGGTTAGCGTTACTGTTTCAGTATTTACACCGCTTGCGGTTCTTCACAAGAAACATTTATTTTGAATCATCATCATTGACTTGCAGCATTAGAAGTTTGATAATTCAAGTTCAACACTTCAACCTCGTTCATTTGTAATACAGCTGAGTTCCTACGGAATCCTCTCAACCGAACAATGTCTCATGTTCCAAAAGGCCCAGGACTCATAGACTCATACGTCAGCGATGCTTCATGAGTATTTGACACATTTGCGTAGGTATCTGACAGGAAAATAGCTAGATTTTTTACTGATACACAGGGGAATGTGTCAAATTTCCATAGCCATGTTTGGGATTGGGAGAAATTACTACAGTCGTCTATGTCCTTCGATTATTCCAACAGCAAGCTGTCTTGAAACAACAGAAGTTTGATAATTCAACTTCAACCCCATAACCTTCGTTCATCCGTACTTCAGCCGAGTTTCTATCGAATCCTCGTCTACCGAAAAAGGTCCCGCATTCCTAAAGACCCGGGCCTACACTCCAGCCAGCCATCATGTTTAGTTGACCAATTCACATTGTTATCTGTTATCAGACGTGAAAATAGTTAGTCTTTTTTACCTATACAAGGTGAAATGTGTCGAATATTCATAGCCTACCGATCGACTTCATAAAAGTTAATGGAGTATAAAATAGCTTCCGTGATTCTGGATGTTTGGGTGAGGGAGAAATGACCACTTACATCTATGTCCTTCGAATATTTCAGCAGCAAGTTAATGGGCAAAATTCAAGAACTATATGAAAATTCAAACCAGAATAATGCATTGTATATGATTTTTAGTTCAATAACTCTCATCGCCCATACCCAAACCATTGTCTTGCATCAGCTGAAGTTTGATAATTCAACTTCAACCCCATAACCTCGTTCATCTGTAATGCAGCCGAGTTCCTACGGGATTCTCGTCTACCGAACAAGGTCCCGTGTTCCAAAGAGCCCGCGGCCTACACGCCAGCCACTCGTTTGATTCCGTCGGAGCGAAAGAGGAGTCAGATATTTTGTGTTTCTTCGGTTTGTCGTTATGCCGTTGTTACGAACAGACGCCGACGGCCATACGCCTTTGTCGACGTCCCGCGCCGCCGTCGTCCGTATGTTGCCGAGGCTAATTGGCGCGTCGCCGCCGGTACGCCACGGTGTGGGCCGTCGTCGGTCTAGCCGGAGGTGCTTGTCGTGATACGGGTTCGTAGTGTATTCCGGATTGGATAATGTGGATTCGATTTTTGGGGTTTGCGAGAAGATCATTTCGAATAAAAATTATTATTCATACAAATTGCCCTCGCGGATTGAAGGATTCAAAATAATTGTCCTCGGCATCTTCTAGAAAAAAACCAAGAAAAGAACAGCCTTTACTAGCTCCGGAGCGGATTCAAGAAAATGAGGAAATTTCTCGAATTTTATCCGATTTTATAATATTCAACGTTAATAATCTCTGAAACGGTTCGTTTGAGGAGAAATAATAAGATATAATGAAGTATTCTAAAATGCCTGAGCATTCTTTTGCTGACTTAAGATAAATTGTATCTGCATTTTTTAAGCTAATTTCGTACAGTTTGATGAATCAGGGAGTCTATAACCAGAAAACCGTTTGAAGTAAGATCAAATTGATTACTCTAGAATACGTATCGTAGTTATAGAAAACTTCACACCATAATTCATTACAGTCGGAGAAACCATGTCAAAGCTACAAAAGAAATACTGATTTTTTCTGGAAATTTCAACGGCCTTGATCTTTTTACCGGGACCGAATCTGGAAAAATTGTAAATGAAAAAAGTGTTTTATTTCATGAATCTAGGGTGTAAATTAAAGTACAACTTAAAGACTCACCTTGTATAAATCAGGATCATAGACATATACTGTTGACTGTGGTCCTATTTTGTTATCTAGTTAGCAATCACTGGCTTGAAATTGTCTACTTTCTTCCTACGTTCATTTGCTTTATTCATTTGCGAAGTGAGTACGTTGCAATGTGTCTCGAAGGGTTATAATAAGATATTACGACCTCCATAAAGTTAAATGAAAAATAAACTGCTCCACAGGAGTTAGGGATATCGTATTCAATTGTTTCCAAAAGTATGTAATCTTCGAGAAAATCGCTGTAAAATCATTTAAAACTCAATAACAACCTGAATCGATCCAATAAAAATCAGTATGAGACATTTCGTCAATCTGGTCGCCTTTTTTCTGAAGTTTGGTTCTTTGCATATGCTTCATGAGTGTTCTTATTTTGAAATGAAGTCAGTTTATCAACGGCTTCGATTTGAAACGAGTTTTCTGAAAATGCCAAGACGTAAATTAACAAACACTGAGGCTAATAGGGCTATCGGAATGCTACAGGGTGGCCTAACTCAGGTTGCTGTAGCGGAAAGGCTCCAAGTCAGCCAAAGTGTGATATCTCGACTTTGAAATAGGTTCAGGGAGACAGGTTCCGTGTTGGAAAGACCAGGCTTGGTGGGCGACGAAAAACAACACCTGCTCAGGATCGTTTCATCACCGTTTCGGCGAGAAGAAACCCTACATCTACGTGTACAATGCTACGGAATACTCTTCAAAATGAAAATGGGGTTCAAGTTTCCATCGAAACCATCAGAGGACGTTTGAGAGAGGTGAATCTAGGTTCTAGACGTCCATTAAGAGGAGTTCCATTAACACGTGATCATAAGCGTCAAAGACTGGAATGGCAAGGCAACATATCAATTGGAACGATCAATGGCGTAGTGTCCTTTTCACTGATGAATCCAGATATGGACGATTTTCAGATTCTCGAAGAATAAGGGTATGGACAATCCCACGCATACCCCGTAATCGTCGCTATGTCCAAGAAGTCCATCCATTCCGAGGGGGTAGTGTTATGGTAAGGGCCGGGATATGTTTCAACGGGCGCACAGATTACACATTTGTCCTGAGAATATGACCGCCTTACACTATTGGGAGCATGTCATTGACAATGTTGTGCCAAATTTTCACGCTGCTATTGCTGAAACTTTTCAATTTCTAGACGATAACGCTAGACCGCACCGTGCAGCCATAGTTGAGAATGCGCGCGAGGAGCTTGGTATTCCACATTTACCAATATCTCCGCTCTCACCAGATCTGAATTGCATAGTACATGCATGGGATATGCTCCAGAATTCTTAAAGGATCTGAAGGAGCTTCTGCCCCGTTTATGGTACCAAATTTCTCAAGAAAGGTTCAACAACCTCGTGTGTAGTATGCAAAGAAGATGTCAAGCTGTTATTGATGCCCGTGAAGGCCATACATTGTATTGATAGTCTTAAAATGCTTGAATTCTCTGGAAATAAAATTTCGTTATTTTACTCGATTTTTCTTAACCACCCTGTATACGCTGCAGACCTACAGACTGAAATTAATTTGCAACTTGAAATCATATTAATATGAATTTTCATCACAAAAATCTTATTTTAACTATATTTTTTTGGAATTTAAGTCAATATCCCTAACTCATGTGGAGCAGTTTATATTGTCATATGCCTTCGGTTCAAAATCCGCCACGGAATTTTTTTTTCATTTTCACCGTTTCTCATTTCGATTTGAGTCGAATTTACGAAAATCATTTTTGTTTCGAGAGATAATTTATTATTATGAATTATTGAATTTTTTTGGAGATATCTGATATACTGGAAATATTGAGATTTGGTTATCTTGAGAGGTTGGAAATCGGTGGGAAATGATAATGTACTGGCTTTTTGGTGTATATTGAATGGCTGGTGAAATTTCATAGGCATTATAAATTGCCGGTGTTGCGTGAAAATAATTTTAATCACACACAGGGTTCACATATGAAGTTTCATTTTCATGTTAGGTATTCTATTTCTATTTAGTAGAGTGTGTTTTTTTAGAGGTATAGAACTTTGGTATGGAATAAAACAAGGATGAATTCTAAAAATTCACATGAAATTGACTTTATTCGAAAGATAATCTTTTGGCACTATAATTCAAATATAATTTCTGGCATATGACACCCACGGCTGGCTCGGATGTAATCTTATTTGGAGGTCCAAATTTCAATCACTTTTTCCAAAATTTGTGTCCGTATATTGGCAATAACGCGGCGAATATTGTCCTCCAACTGATCAATCGTTTCGGGCTTATCGGCGTAGACTAGCGACTTCACATATCCCCACAGAAAATAGTCTTGGAGGCCAATTCACGGGCTCGGAACGTGAAATTATATGCGGTTATCGAACGTTTCCTTCAGTAACTCAATTGTGGCACGAACTGTGTGACATGTTGCGCCTTCTTCAAACCACATCTGCTACACATCATAGTTGTCCAATAGAGGAACAAAAAATTCAGTAACCATGGCTCTGTAGCTGTGCACGATGGCGGATAGACTGATCTGGGTCTTCCTCTACGCTACGCCTAGCAGCAGCAATGGATTCTCTGTTCTCACTGTACGACGTCTCTGTGGATGCGTATTACCAGTTAAGTAAACGTGGTGCGAAAACGGTCCATAGTTGGTCGAATTAATTGCTCTTGACCGTAAAATTTACGTAGAGCCCGATATGTATTTCGAACAGAACCACAATTTTGAAAAAAAAAATTGCACAATTTGGAAGCATCGTTCAGGCGTTAGTCTATTCATGTTGAAATGCTAGACCAAACTTGACGCAAATCACTTGACAGCTGACAAAATGGCCGCCAGTTAAAACAGTGTTGCAAACTCGAAATTCTATACTTTTAAAAAAACACCCTTCATTATGGCTTTGTTACATAAGATTAAGTTTGATTTTTGGAAGTGATATTTATACGAAGTACTGAGTGATTTCATATAAACTATGTATTTGATGTCTGAAAATACTTAAACTTCCTTCAACTCAACATCCTGAGATCGTGTCTTCGGAACGATTCGCCGAAAGATTCCCCTTCCTCCTTACACGAATCCTAAGTCGTAACGAATATCTTCATCGTTTTTTCTATCGCCCATGTACAACTTCCTCCTCCTCAGCGCGACAGACAGACATCAGTAAATTCCTCCCGACATCCGACGTATTTTATCAGTTTTATGACCGCGCGCGACACAATGATGAACACCCTTCTACGGCGCAGCGCGACATCAGATTAATCTGTCGCTAAATATATATAAAACGGCCTGGAATTCGACTATTTACAAACACACAAACACCAATTCAAACATTAATAACTTTCGGCCGCCGGATTTTTGAATAACGGGAACGGCATCCCAAAACTGTGTAGCCGAGAGCTCTACGAGCGCGTTTATAAATTATTCTGGGATGTTTTTGTCGCGATGTTATAATTCAGGTCTAGGAGGAATTGCCAGATGACGATAAATATCTTTTTCGACGTTTTCCGTGACGGGTTTGAGGAGTTGATGGAACGTAAGTCGGCTATGCAAATTGGTTAGACGCTAGTCAGGTTAACAAAGGTATCATGTCATATGTTAATGATAATACAAGTGTTTACTTTACAAGAGACAGATCACAGAAACTTCTTTTTCTTCCTTTTCTCTGAAAATGGTTAAGTGGACCGAATCAGTGAGATTCCCACTGAAACTTTTCTTGTTGAGGTTGGGTTTTCAAATTGGCAACAATGTTGTGGTCAGTACGCTTTGCCCAAGTTGCATAGAATATATCAGGTTTCGACACTAAAATTTTGGGTGCAAAACGCGGTCCTAGAATATTGTCCTACTTGGCTCTGTAAACGATGATGCCGCTAAAGTCGCTTTGACAAGTCCATTGAATCAATTCCACTGGATGAAAATAAATTGAGCTATAATCTGATTGATCTGATGATCTAGTGATATGACCCTTAAGAAATTTTGCCTACATCTTCTCGTTTGTACTTCAAAACTGCAAGCCTAGTTTCATTTCAATAAGATCGGTATTCTTTCGAGTTATCGAACGTTTCCGAAATATTTAGGGTCCAATTCAACCCTGAAAATTTCAAGGCCCATGGTATGATTGTTCTGAAGTTAGAGCACGTTATCGTTTCACCCGAATGTCTGTAATTTCCGAATACTGAGCCGAAAATGGTCTTAAACGATTAGATTTAGGATTGAAAAAGAATCCGTAATCAAATTCAATTCTGTCTGGCCGGAGTACATTTTCGGCTCAAAATTCTAAAATTACAGACTTCTGGGTGCTGTTCCCTAGAGAAAGATCGTAAAATATACATTTTCAATATCTTCTTCTCAATAAAGAGTTCCATTTGAGTTCCAAATATTCAGTTCCCCGATCTGATGGATTAGTTGAAAGATACCGGCTGTTAAAATACAAAAAACAATTTTCCTCATATAGCATCGACATGGTTATTTCGAATGATATAAGCACTGATCTGAAGTTGTCAATCCCTCCATGAGTATTTGAAAATAATATAATAGTTTTTTCCCTTTCTTCATAGTTTCCTAGTTATTGATTCGCAGATTCATGAGACTACATATATTAGATTAGGGTTACGAAATCAAATATTGAGAAATTATTTTTCCTAATCTCTTACCACTTATTTGACGTTGAAAAAAATAAAATCTGATGAGAATTCCTAGGAAGTTAATTTTTTTCGTGAATCTGCTGCAAAACTGTATTAGCGCAATTTGAAATGTACAGGTGTTGTGCAAAAGCTAGAGATTCGGTAGCCGTAGAGCAGGTTCTAAGTTTAATTCCGAAGGTGTAATTCATAAATAGGCAAAATTCATCTAATAAATCCATGAATAAAATAAACATGGAACGTTCTTCATATTTCCAAAAACACCATCCCAGTGAATTGACGTTTGATAGGTACTCAATCGAAAAATTAAGATTGAAGGATATTGCAATTCTTCAGCGGAATCTGAGGTGAAGCTTTTGAAGGTTTGCAAGGTAGCTTCAACCTCTTTGGGGAAGTGTCACGTTTCGTCCCGGCTTAGTTTGGGGGAACTCGTCAGGGCATGCACCAAACTAAGCCGTTTACATGCCTACGTGAGTGGACACCCCTTGTGAGGAACACAAGGGAGTGAACCAGACCGATGGGGATGAGCGTATATCCAAGATCTTGAGAGAGTCTAACCGGGACAGCGTGCGCGCTAGCGCCCCCTGTACGCTGACCGATGATGTTGGCCAAGCGTTACAGGCAGATAACGCAGGATACTTAAGACGCAAGATGGTACTGCGCGCGCGACTTAAGTAAGAGCTGAGAGAGGGCGCTCGCTACAGGACTCCCCTTCCAGTGAAAACGATACCAGAAAGATGTATCTGGAGGAGTGTGACGAAGACCGAAAAGGTGTTCTCCTCTAAAACGCGGCTGTGAGCGAGCCGTTGTGCCATTGCTACGCTGTTGAGCACGAGTCTACGGCGTTGCACGGTTGACCAAACCGTTTGTGTTGAGCCGTGTAGACTGTGTGCTAGAGCGGTCTGCCTCGTCGTTCGAGGAGTGTGACCGATTTAGAGGAGGTCAGCTTTTGACGGAATGTAGTCATGGCCGAATAGACCAGAAGATTTCCCACAAGTGCGGCCGTGATGCGGAGCAGTTGTGTGCCTTTGAAATGTGAGAAACCCGGATTGAGAAACGCTGCGCCACTTGTGAGTTCCTATACCACTCGATGTCGTGCAGTGAGCTGGGTGCATTAGTGAGCACATCTTGGATCAGCGAGTTGCAGCACGAGAGCGAAGTGGCGGTGTGGAACCTCCTCGGGATGGTTGCCGAACTATCGCCGAGGGAGGAACGGATAGGATCACACAGTGACAAGCGAGGTTCTCACTGGAAACGAAGATGATCGCGGAGGGACAGAAACTGTGACACCGTCGTTGAAATGAATCACGTCGGAAAGTCACCACTGATCCGCACCCCAGGGGACCTACGCCGAAGAATTGTTAAACTCTGCCTGTTCAACAAAAAGAATTATTGCCTTTCGAATTCACTTTTGTGTAACACTCGATAGAAAAATAAACAGGCTAATTTGTTTTCTTTATTGTGTGTTTGATTCCATAGTAGTTGACGGTGAAAGTTTTTGGACTTCGTCTCACTACTTGGAATGGTCCATCGTACGGTAGTTGTAGGCAGGCTTTTGGACCGTCGTGACGAACGAAGACGTTTTCTGATGTGGCCAAGTCTTTGAAATGAGGAACACAAGGGAGTGTACCAGACCGATGGGGATGAGCGTATATCCGAGATCTTGAGAGAGTCTAACCGGGACAGCGTGCGCGCTAGCGCCCCCTGTACGCTGACCGATGATGTTGGCCAAGCGTTACAGGCAGATAACGCAGGATACTTAAGACGCAAGATGGTACTGCGCGCGCGACTTAAGTAAGAGCTGAGAGAGGGCGCTCGCTACAGAGGAATAGTTCTGAAAGTAATAGTTTTCTTCGATGAATAAACAAATCACATCACTGAGGGATAATAAAGTATATCCTATGTGTGTTATCTGAAAAATATGAACTCTTGAAGCTGTTCCATCAGATAAACCTATGAGAAATAAAGGAGAAGTTACTGTAAAAAAAAACACATAGCAAAACAACACAATACAAAAGTGTTAAAAGCAGAAAAAAAGTAAGGCAAAATGAAGTTCTAGCATAAACGGGGTCTTTTCTAATCACTAAATAGAGAGAAAAAAAAATCTAGAAAAGCACTGACGTGAAGTCAGCAGTTTTTACGCGCTTGTTCACATTGCGAAATGCTGACTTGGACATTTCAGTGAAAATTTCAAAAACAAAGTTTTTTTCGAATTTTTCCATGGATAATTCTTCTTATTGACACTGTTCATTTCCTAACCAAGTTTCATTTTGATCAGATGAATATTTTTCGAGTTATTGAAAAATCAAAATTCCAAATGGCTGTAACACAAAAACCATTCGGCAGATTTGGCCCATTAACGAACTTGACCGAGATATTCAGGATCTTAACCTAACTTGAAAATTTCAAGACTCTAGGTCCGTCCTTTCGAAAGTTACAGCGCAAACGGCCGGCCGGACGGACAGAATCAACTTTGACCACGGATTCTTCATCAGTGAGTCCAACCTAGTCGTTTGAGACCAATTTCCGCTCCAAATTCGAAAATTGCAGACATCATGAGAGAATGATTATGCGCTGTTCCCCATGACAAGCGCGTAGAAAGGCAAAATATTAAAGCAATAACGCATAAGAGCCGAACAACGGAAGCAGGGCAAAGGTTCATGCACTGAAAATATTTGTGCACCAGAATCACATCCACATTGTGAAGTGTGTCTCATAATATACAATGATGATATATGAAATATTTCTGGATTCTTATGAAGAAATTCTAGTTTTAATTTCCGAAATGTATATCGAGTATTTCCAAAAACGAGGAATCCATTTATTTCTAGTACTTTGATGCATTTTGGCGGTTTGGAGTTTCATGCAGAACTTAAGGATCAGGATCATATGAAAAGAGGTCGAAAAATTATTTTATAACGAAGCAGAGAGGCTTACAGAAAATCATTGAATTATGCAAGTCACTGAAACGAAAACTTAAACTTGTGGATCTCATTGTGTTTCATCACGCTAGTCCGCATGTGGCTGCCAAGATGTTTCTCATTCCAGTTAGTTAGTTCTCGTTATGTATTTTAAAAGTGTGCTGCGTACTCCTAAACTTCTGAAACCTAAAGCCGTCTTCCTCAGGGCATCACCCCAATCCAACAGGAATTTATCTATTCTCTCACAATTTAAACAAGAGCGTGAAAGATCCTGATGACTTCTACCGTCAATACTCTTCTACATTATAACTTGCGAGTATAAAACTATATCTAACTGGGAAGTTCTGCATATCTTTAGGTTTTTCATTAAAAATATAATTCAATATCACTTTAATTTAACGAAAATTTTCTAGTATGAATGACAGAGGTGGACTGAAAACTGCAAAATTATCTCTTACAATACAAACAATAACCTTCGAAATCTGAACAAAACCAATCTCTCTTGATAGAATTGCTGTTCTTCACCTCTCGCCGCGTCTGTTTACACAACCTCTTGGTGGGACGGCCCGCGAACATAGAGAGCAATCGACGCCGCTTCCATAAATCCATACCCAGAGGTCCCTGGTTCCGAGGAGATGACGTTTAATTACAATCACTGAAAACCAATTATCAATCGGCTAATTTATGGTCCGATGGTCGGGCTTAGAGACCCCTGCCCACCGCCGGCTTCGGGTAGGGGGCGGCGCTGTGTACACGGCTTCCGTTCCAAAAAGGAGAAGAACGTAAGCACGAACTCTAATTTGAGAGACGGTGAGGTATGGGTTAGGTTAATTACGGTGATTGGATCATACGGGACGTTCCCATGTATGGTGCTTGAATGATGATATACTGAAACGTTTATTGCTGATCCGGTTAATTTATCGTTGGAATAGTCCGATTTAATTATGGAATTTGAAATTTTTTGCGATAATTCTTAACGATTCATTGAGTCTATGAGATATGGTTAGGAACTAGGAATGAAAGGTACTATCACAATGTGATCTTATGGTCCCTTGGCTGCCACCATATTTTTCAAGATTTTACTGAGGATATATTAACGTATACGTTAATAGATATATCCTCAGTGAAATCTTGAAAAATATCTTCCTTCCTATTCATATCCAGAGTTCTAAGCTGTATCCAATCTTAGCTGAGAGCCCGTAAGGAAGTGTATTATGCTGCTCCTGCTCTGTAAAAATATATCTACTTCCTTGACGTTATAAGTTCCAAAAGAACTAGTATCCTTTTTTTGGCTAGCTCTTTTTTCCGTCATCCGAGTATCCAGGACCCCATACCAGGTTCCTCCTGCGACATGCTTGAAATATTGGAAAATACTTGTACTGATTGAAAAGGAATAACCTAGAAATGAGCTATTTAATCCTAGGATAGTCGCGTGTATATTCGAACATGTCGCGTCGGTCTCAAAGACCGAATCTACTTATCAGCCCATAAATACATGGCGGAATGGGTTGGACGAAAAATACATGTAGATAAGATTAACAATACAATGAAATGTCTAAGCGAAGGCAAGTTCAGTTAGTATTGCTAATTTCTCCGAATATATCAAGGAATTTGAAAAATGGCATTTTTCAGTAAGAACATCACTTTATTCATCACATGCAAAAAAATCAAAGTCAAATAATGAAAAGACTAAAAATAACGAAAATGGTATACCTTTATATTGCCAAAAATGGTTAAATAAACAGATTTCAAGTTAGTGAAGGTCTTTTGTTTGACATTTCTTGGAAATGTCTTCTTCTCAGCACTCATCACATTTACTTTATAAGATGTTTTACGAATCTAGAAACGACAATGTACAGCTGTGAATTTTTTTCTCACTATCGGAAATAATCTACTCTGAATCACGTTGTCAAGCTGCTCTTTCACGCCAACAATTTTTTTTCATCCGAATGTTGGTCGTTGGCAATTTTGCTCCACTTTTCTTGTATAAAATTTCTAGAATTTTTGTAATCGTGCCTTTCTTTTTTCCTGAAACTACATGGCTAAAAAAAAGTAATGTTACTTTCTTATTTGTAATACACACAAAATAAGACGTGAAACTGACTCACAATTGAACAAGAACTATTTGAAAATTAAAACGTGATGATTCATAGTGATTACTTTGAACGATGAAATCCGTACTACCATTTCGTTGGAACCAACAAGAAGATAGACCAAGTATGGGATACCTTCCACTCTAAATTTTGGAATAGTGGTAATTAAAGTTGATGGTCGGTCTCCCAGGCCAGGCGCGACTAACGGAGGGTTAAGAAATTAATCCATGTTGGCAGCCAAGCAGCTAGCAAAATGTAGGGCATCAAGAGTTCGAAGATGAACAGTCGTTCCTAGATTACTACCAGCACACCAGACCAATAAAATAGGAGTCTCAGACACCAGGGAACTAGCAAAATCAAAATATAATCACACTTGCCAAAAGATTCTCTTACGCCATTTCTGATCGAAAACAAAGCCTTCCTGTGACTTAAAGGGTTTTGGACCTGTTAGTTTATCTAGAAAGAGGAGAAGCAAAAGAAAGATAATATCGAAGCAAAGTTCTCATCACAAGGTGGCTTCTGAACCTAGCACCGCACAAAAGCACCATACGTGTATTACAAGACCAGTACGCTGCCTTGAGTATAGGAACCCTATACATGTCAGGATAAGCATGTGGTCGCACTACTCCCACATCACTGACCTACGGTATCGCTGCTTAGACGAAACCCAGCGAAACTTCACCCCTGTTTCTACACTCTACCGTCGAAGTGGAACGACCACTACTAGAGGCTTTCGAACTCAGCAGGTCACCCTAGGACGGCAGAAAACTGACCTTGTGGCATCACCATTTTGGCTACTAGAGGGTTGCTCGCAGGCACTCCGACACCTTGAACACTGAAAGTTCCGGCTCTAGCAAGGGTTGAAGGGGACATCAGTTCATCTCGATCACTAAGGTAACTCGATTTCCCCCGATACCTCAACCGATGAATGACACGCTCCCTCCCAGCTTCAAGGACGATTGCAACATTAATGAAGTTTTGCGATCCAAAGTTGTCTATCCGAGGGTATCTAGCCAAAGCCACGGTACGAGGCCATCTCAAGCGTGGGGGCACCAGAAATCAACGTTCGGTGATCTTTGAGTTCAATGAATTGATGGTTCACCTCAATCTTGTCCAAAAGATCCCGCAACTTCTGGCGGTTCAATATTGCACTGGGAAATGTTCGAAGGAGGGTGAAAATGTATTAGGCAGAAAATGGAAAATGCAAATTATCCTGCTATTGAAAGCCAAATAAGAAACTATTTCAGAAAGTATTCTGATGAAATCATAATAAATGAGCTATTTTCGCCCAGGAGTTGATGGGAAGCTTCAGCTAAGTATTGAATTCATTGAGCTCTAAAATGCGGAACAATATAATATAACCTGGTCATAACCCGTAATCTACCAATAACAAAATGTAATGTTAAAGTATAATTTATATATTTGATAAACAAGTGAATAAATCAGTTGCCTTCAGTCTCAAAGCATTCATTGAAACTACATCTACACAAGAGATACCTGAAACAATCACAACATGTATGAGGTTAGAAGATATCAAACATATTTACATAATTTGTTTCGAGATTCATACGACGAGAATATCCATCGAAAACTGTGCATATAACGAAGGATTTGGAGTTGTCTACTGTGGAAGTATTATGATAATTTGAAATGAGAGTGAAACACTATAATGCGAAAATATACTAATGAGAGAAAAAAACTGTGTTAATCTAACAAACGCCCAAGCATTCTGCACCTGAAACCACATCTTCTCCATTTTGGGAAAATGTTCTGTTCTTCTCCCATTTGGGAGAAGAAATCTAGACTGATTCCAGTGTAGATTTCGGCACTTTTTTTGGTAGTTTATCATATGCTATTATTTTACATGATCCCTCCCCTATCTTTTCATTAGTTTTCATGCAACTATACGTCGAATCTATGACATATTTGCCTGATGTTATTCGGCTTCTTATTAAATATGATATTTATTATCAATCGTTCTTGCTTCTGATATGGTTTCTATCGCAATATGTTCCAGCCAAAATGCTCAATTTTTTCCTGTGTGTAAAAAAGATCGTACAAATAATGACAGTTTGTGATATTGTATTGTAAAGTAATTTCTCGCTACTGTAAGGTCCAATCAAGATGAGATATTCAGTTTAGAAGGAATTAAACATGTTCATTCGATTGATGCAACAAAACCGTAGCGGCAGTGAGCTCTTACTTGGTATTGAGAGGAAAATAGAATGAAGCACGATGTGATTGAAAATAATAACTGTGATCGATTCACAGGGGAACATCTATTTTGGTGTCGAGGTTTTTTGAGCTGATTCTATATCAATAAGTCCACTTACCGCGGTTATTTCGATTGATTCCAGGAGTATTTACTAAACAGAAATAACAATCATTGAAGTGGTTTTTCGTTCTCTACAAACCATTGGTACGCCGAATTATAGACATTTTTTTCCCGGTAGTCCACTGCCGTAAATGCTCTGTACCAGTTTTACATACTAGATGCGGGGCCCACGTTTTGTCTTGATCACCAAGCTCAACCCCAAAGTATCCGAGATACGCTTCACAAAGTCAGTAATAGTTTGTCTGCTTTGTTAGAACATTTTCTGCATATACACATCAGATTGATTCACTCAACTTCTTCTTGAAATGGAACCTGAAATCATTTTGATTCTGTTCAATAACGCAACAAACACTATTTTCTTAACATAAAATAAAAGGCCGAATTCGATCTACTCTCATTAGTAAGAACGCGCAAACTGACGAGACTTACCTGGTTTGGGAGGAGGGATTAAAAGGGTTAGTTCAGGTACCTGATAGGCAATGGTTCTACTATTTATAATAACTATTTGAGTTCACTGTGGATAGAATACTGATAATAAAACAGTGTGTAACTACTCTCTTAACCACCTACACTACCCGACTCACCCTTTGTAGCTCACCACTACCTTAATGGCCTTCAACAACCTTTTTCCATTGGTCCTGTATACCATCCTCTCACTCGTTCAACATATACTATTGTAACTGTGGTTAGTAACGATATGTCTTTGACAAAGGAAACTTGGTTTCCGAATCGTCCGTTAGACGCAGAAAGTGTAAGTGGATTAGAGAGTAGTTACACACTGTTTTGTTGCCACTATTTATAGATTCACCTGGAATTTACTCAATCACAGAATGATAATAAAACCATTGTACCTACGTTCATGAATATATGTATAATAATTTTAGAACTCTCATAAATGAATATACTGAATGAAATCCACATTGGTGGATAAGTTGATGTATCTAAAGAAATTGAGCTGATAGAGAAAAACGGATTGCATGTACAGATTAAGCGTACCAAATATAGGTAAAATCACCTCTGAAATCCCAGGCACCAGAATTTTTTTTTTTTTGCCCTGATTATATATTTGTGCAGCGGCTAACTGTATTTTTTTTTTCAGGTAAGCTGATGTACTGAAGAATAAATCGCTTTCCTCAGGGTGAGTATGCAGAAGAAAAGGGATTATTTTCTCCTCTAATGATTTCACAATTGGAAGTTACCTCAGGTCAGCCTCATTTTCTCCGATTATTCAATCAATTACTGACTGTTACCATCGAAGATGGACCACAGTATTGACAATCTTTAATCGGAAAAGTTCAAAGTCGGTCGTATCATTCGTACAATTAATCGCCAATTGGACGTGTGTATGACCTACCTGCTTGCTACAAGACGCAACGTACGGGAGGTTCTGGGTTCCATGAGCAGATCGAAAATATGACTTCTTCGCGATGAAAAAGACATGATTTTAGATTCTGGAAAATGTATTGAAATCATTTCCTAGAGAAATATCATACACATTATCGAAATGAAACAGATGTCTGAATTAAAAAAAAAACTAAAGCGTTTCTCAACTTTTCAAGGGAACCTATGTCAAATGACCGTATTTCTTAACTCATTAAATGTGATGCTCACCACCGAATAAACAGACTTCCGGAAGTTATTGTGTTTACGGTCAGCCTAACGGCCGACTGCGTAAACACAATAACTTCCGAAAGAAACAACTTAGAAACTCGATATTTGTAGAGAAGGTTTGGACCTTAATTACGAAGGCCGAATTCGTGAATGGGTAAAATCCACCCAATGATTCCGTAGATATACCCAATCAAAATTTTATTTTTCCAATATTTCCAAAAATACAGACCAGATCGAATTGAAATCCAGTACTTCATCGAAAATAACAGTTCGAAGTTTCATACAGAATTTAATGAGGATGATATGATGAAAAAATCATATAAATTTTTTTTTTCAAATTGTTCTAATAACCCGATTATCACGAAATTTTGCACAAAGTTGTCTTTCAGCATCTCAAAACTAGCTGTCAAGTTTAATCAGGACTGAATCAGTATTTCTCGAGTAATACCAAAAAAATCAACGATATCGAGAAGAAAACCTCGAAATTTGACATATTTTTTCCCGATATCTCCAAAACTTATGATCGTATCGAGCTGAAATTTAGTACACTGCTGTGAAATTAGAAGATCAAAGTGTGAGTATAATTTTTTTTGGATATGATGAATGGTTTCCGAAAAAAAAATTTTTTTGTAAAAAAATTTCGAAAAAAATTTTTTTTTAAATTTATTGACAATATGATCTTGACGAAATTTGGCTCAAAGTTGCGCGTCGTTATACTCCACCAAACTGCCAAGTTTGAATCAAATCGCTCAAGTAGTTTCTGAAATAAAAAATAAATAACTTCAAAATTTCAAATGCCTATAACTCCGAAACTATTCGATCGATTTGGCCCATTAACGAACTTAACCGCGGCATTCCAATGCGCGACCTACACTGAAAGTTTCAAGTCGCTAGCTCACTTCGTTCGACAGTTATCGTGTCTACGGCCGGCCAACCGGCCGGCCGGCCGGACAGAATCGATTGTGACACCGGATTCGCCATCAGTGAGTCCAACCTAGTCGATTGAGACCATTTTCGGCTCAATCATCCAAAATTACAGACACTTGGACAAAACGATAGCACGCTGTTCCCCTAGAACATGCGCGCAAAAAGATTCATTTTGTAGTTGCTTCCGTTGATTAAACATTACCTGTTGATTGCGTAACGTTATTTTGGAAACCATAATTCAACCAAACTCAGATTCTACGTATCCAACGTGTTTCTGAAGCAACCATGATGCAAACGTATCCACATTATACGCATATTTACGCATTGTTACGCATAACTAAACTGAGAAACATTACCTCAACGTTGAACACGACACTACTTAGCAACTCGCATTCTTTTAGCAACCTTTGATCTACGTTGAATAAACTATTTTCTTAGCGTTCATTCAATCTCATGAAATAAAGCACCAATCACGTGGTGTGGATTTCTTGACTTAATTCCGTACATCGTTTACTCATCGTGAATTATCCACGTTTATTCAATGAGATCTGAAAAGCATTGGATACAGTGTTAGTCTCGCCATCAAATTTCAAAGAAATTTTGCACATACATTGAACCATATATTTCACAACAATTTATCAGATTTCAGTTCGATCTGACTTCGAATTCCGGAAACATTGGAAAGAAGATGTCAAATTTCTTGGTTTCTTAGGTTTTAGAATTATTTTCGGAATATCTCAAAAAATACTAACACAATCATAATGGAACTTGGTAAATAGTAGGAAGATGCTCGTGCAACACTTCGTGTAAAAATTTTTTTTCTAATACATATTATATATTCTACTTTTACTTTCTGATCAAATTATCCTCAAGAAATCCCGCATTAGCCCCCAAGTCATTATTTTTGCGCACATGTTCTACGAGAACAGCGTGTTATCGTTTTGTCCAAATGTCTAAAATTTTCGAATTTTGAGCCGAAAATTGTCTCAAACGACTAGGTTGCACTCACCGATGAAAATCCGGTGTCAAAATCGATTCTGTCCGACCGGCCGCCCGTCCGGCCGATGACACGATAACTGTCGAATGGAACAACCTAGCGACTTGAAACTTGTGGGCGCATCGAAATGCCGCGGTTATGTTTGTTAATGGGTCAAATCGGCCAAATGGTTTCGGAGTTATAGCCATTTGAAATTTTGAGGTTATTTCCCTGATATTTCGGGAACTATTGAAGCGATTGGATTGAAACTTGGCAGTTAATTGAAGCATAACGACGCACAACTTCAAGCGGAATTTTTTAGGTCGTATGTATGGTCTCTGATTTTAAACATAATTTTTTTCTTCAGAAACTATTGATCGAATGAAATCAATTCTGTTAATACCTTGAGCGTCATATTCCACAGCAGTGTACCAAATTTCAATTCGATGCGGCTATTGATTCTGGAGACATTGAAAAAAAAAATTTCAAAAAGCACTGCCTAACGGCCGACTGCGTAAACACAATAACTTCCGAAAGAAACAACTTAGAAACTCGATATTTGTAGAGAAGGTTTGGACCTTAATTACGAAGGCCGAATTCGTGAATGGGTAAAATCCACTCAATGATTCCGTAGATATACCCAATCAAAATTTTATTTTTCCAATATTTCCAAAAATACAGATCAGATCGCATTGAAATCCAGTACTTCATCGAAAATAACAGTTCGAAGTTTCATACAGGAGAATGAGGATGATATGATGAGAAAATCATAGAAATTTTTTTTTTCAAATTGTTCTAATAACACGAATATCACGAAATTTTGCATAAAGTTGTCTTTCAGCATCTTAAAACTAGCTGTGAAGTTTAATCAGGACTGAATCAGTATTTCTCGAGTTATACCGAAAAAATCAACGATATCGAGAAGAAAACCTCGAAATTTGACATATTTTTTCCCGATATCTCCAAAACTTATGATCGTATCGAACTGAAATTTGGTACACTACTGTGAAATTAGAAGGTCAAAGTGTGAGTTCAATTTTTTTTTGATATGATGAATGGTTTCCGGAAAAAAAATTTTTTTGGAAAAAAATTTCGAAAAAATTTTTTTTCAAAAATTACTGACAATATGATCCTGACGAAATTTGGCTCAAAGTTGCGTGTTGTTGTACTTCACCTAACTGCCAAGTTTGAATCCAATCGCTCAGGTAGTTTCTGAAATAAAAAATAAATAACTTTAAAACTTCAAATGCCCATAACTCCGAAACTATTCGATCGATTTGGCCCATTAACGAACTTAACCGCGGCATTCCGATGCGCAACCTATGCTGAAAGTTTCAAGTTGCTAACTTGCTTCTGTCGACAGTTATCGTGTCTACGGCCGGCCAACCGGCCGGCCGGACAGAATCAATTTTGACACCGGATTCGTCATCAGTGAGTCCAACCTAGTCGATTGAGACCATTTTCGGCTCAATCATACAAAATTACAGACATTTGGACAAAACGATAGCACGCTGTTCCCCTAGAACATGCGCGCAAAAATATGTAAAATTTCGTGGTTTTCTACTCCATATCGACAACAATTTTTTCGTTAACTCAAGAAATACTGATTCAATCATGATGAAACGCAGCTAGTATGAAGATGCCGAAGGACAACTTTGTGTCAAAATTCGTGATGAGTGAGTCATAAGAACCATTTGAAAAAGAATTTCGAATTTTTTTTTCAAATATTCAATATTCTGTGATCTTCTTATCATATTATCCTCATTAAATTCTGTATTAACTTTCGAACTGTCACTTTTTTATATCCTGGAGTTCAATTCGATCTAATTTATATTTTTGGAAATATTGGGAACATAAAATTTTGAATGAGTATATCTACGGAATTCTTGGGCGGATTTTACCCATTCACGAATTCGATTTTCGTAATTGAGCCCCAAACCTTCTCTACAAATATCGAGTTCCTAAGTCGTTTCTTCCGGAAGCTATTGTGTTTACGGTCGGCCGTTAGGCTGTTATTGCAAGTTGAAAATGTTAATTCATAATTTCCTGATATAAGTAATTTTGGGGTTGAATCTTTTGCATTCGATAACAGAGGAGGTAATTAATTTCTTGGTTTGAAAGCTATAGTGATGTTAAGTTTTGATGAATTATTGGCTGTGGTTAGAAAAGAGAAACGAAATTTTCGGTTTTTTCTTTTTTATTGGAAGGGTAAATTTGGTTCATGGTTAGTTGGCAAATGTTGGACATATTCAATTTAAATAAGATAATAAGAAAAATTTAGGATAGGCAGGACGTTCATTCAGACAAGATTCAATGAACATTAAACGGATTTTACCAAAAACAAAAGCAACTCCACAGTCGCAACCCATTGCATCGAGAATAGCCACTAATTAGACATTGAGATTTGAAAATATCACATGTACAATAAAGGCCAACGCTCACTTATCGGCAACAGCCGCGACCGCGGCAAAACGGAAACTTATTTCCCTACTAATTTGCCGTGTTCCGTAGCGGTCAAGTGCGCGCTATCCCATTCAATTATATAGAAAGAATAAAATTCCGGTCGGCCCCGGTATGCCGCGGTCGCGGCTGTCGCCGATAAGTGAGCGTTGGCCTTTAAAAGGAACGAAACTATACTATCTGGAGTCCATTGAAAATTATCAATTACTGCAGCTATTGAAATAAGACCAAATGGATTCGTGTAGATCCCAAATTTTCAAGGTCTCCAAATGATACCTAAATCCTTATTTTTCCCCAAAAAATTACCAAATGAAATCTGCAGACAAAATTCTTTAACTGTCAATCTTTCATTATCACTTCGTTTCACCTGAATTTTTGATAGTAAAAATGTTTCAATAGGTCTCTTGCATGAATATTTTCACCATTGGAATCAAGTATTCAATCCGTAAGGCTACTGAAAACTTAAATTTGGCTCCTCATGTCGGCTGTCTAAACGGACGAAACTTCGCGGCTTCAGTGACGTACCGGGATATA
Source organism: Myrrha octodecimguttata (assembly GCA_958510865.1). Classification (NCBI taxonomy): domain Eukaryota; kingdom Metazoa; phylum Arthropoda; class Insecta; order Coleoptera; family Coccinellidae; genus Myrrha; species Myrrha octodecimguttata. The sequence goes on from OY294056.1 coordinate 36,873,285, forward strand.
TCCACTCTCTTCCTCTTCTCGTGTAGTTTTCTCCCTAGCAAACCAATAGACAGCGTCGGCTGTATCGATCGTTGAATTGTACAATAACGAGTGACGTAGAAGGCGATCTGACGCGTTTCTCCTGCTTCGACCTTGAGTCCCGATTTGACCATTTTTAATACCGAATTATTCAAAATTCGCGAATTGTTGAAGTGTATGATAGCATACACTATGATTTTGTATCGATATAGAATGAGAAAAATATGATAATTCGTGTTACATGACTCCTGCGAGGAGGTTGAACATCTAGCAACTCAGCAATTAAGGAATATTAAAAATTGGTTCGACTTCAACCTTTTGTCGATAAATATGTCAAAAACAAAATACTTACCTTTTGCACTGCACACCGATCACTTACCTGATTTTGATACTCTGTATTTTGGGGATGTAACAATTGAAGGCGTCATGGAAGTTAAGTATCTGGGTGTTATTTTGGATTGCCATTTGAGATGGGACTTACAGTCAGAAGAGTTATACAAAAAACTCAGGAAGATAATGTACGGACTGTACTTCGCCAGGAATTATCTCCCTAGGAAACAGTGATATACTGTATATTTCGCAACGGGTGCCCTGTATGCTGAATTGCGGGTGCTAGATCCTAGGCAACTCTATATGAAGGCATTGATTTTGTCTGTGCCGAAGAAAAGACATATGTTGAATATCCAATGCTGTGTGTACCGTACTCGACAGGAGAGTGGAATGGTTAGAGAGTTGAAAATTCATAAAGAAAAAACAAGATCATCTATGCGGTAAAGGCTACCTCAGGTTTTCAACTCGTTGCCTCTGGAGATGTACGAAAGCGTAGAGGGGCCATGGTAGAATTTTATTGAGGAATTCATACATTTATGTATGAATTCATACTTAAAAGTATGAATTCATACAAAAATGTATGAATTCATACAAAAATGTGTGAATTCATACAAAAATGTATGAATTCATACAAAAATGTATGAATTCATAGAAAAAAGTATGAATTCATAGAAAAAAGTATGAATTCATTGGAAATTGTATGAATTCATACAAAAAAGTATGAATTCCGCAGTCCATCGAGTGTGACGTATTAATGATATTTTCTTCGGACATATTTGACATTTTTTCTTGATTATTTCACTAATGGAAATTGTTCAATCCAAGTTTCAGAGCGGAAATTGAATAAATTAACGCACGGCAAGGGTTGTGTTATTATAATTATTGCTGAAAACTCCATAGCGATTAAAAAAGTGATTTGTGTAGCGGACCTAGAATGAACTAATTCCGAATTAATGCAATATCTATAAATGAATTCGATGCCAAAGTAGAACTGCATGAATCTTTCAGAGACCTAAGTTTATTGTTCATTTTACTGATCCTAAACACGATAACTTCCGATCGGGATTAAACTGAGACACTCAATTCTGTCCGGCCGGTCGGCCGACGACACGATAACTGTCGACAGAAGCAAGCTAGCAACTTGAAACTCTCAGGGTAGGTCGCGTATCATAATGCCGCGGCTAAGTTAGTTAATGGGCCAAATCGGTCGAATAGTTTCTGAGTTATAGGCACTAGAAATTTTGAAGTTATTTATTTTTATTTCAGAGAATACTTGAGAGATTGGATTCAAACTTGGCAGTTAGGTGGAGCATAACAACGCGCAACTTTGAGCCAAGTTTCATCAGGATCATATCGTCAGTAAATTAAAAAAAAAAATTTTTCCAAAAAATTTTTTTTTTCGGAAACCATTCATCATATCCAAAAAATACCACTCACACTTTGAGCTTCATATTTCACAGCAGTGTATCAAATTTCAGTTCGATACGATCATAAGTTTCGGAGATATCGGGAAAAAATATGTAAAATTTCGAGGTTTAACTCGAGAAATACTGATTCAGTCCTGATAAAACTTCGCAGCTAGTTTGAAGATGCTGAAAGACAACTTCATGCAGAATTTCGTGATAATCGTGTCATCAGAACAATTTGAAAAAAAATTTCTGCGATTTTCTTATCATATCATCCTCATTGAATTCTGTATGAACCTTCGAACTGTAATTTTTCGATGAAGTACTGGATTTCAATTCAATCTGATCTGTATTTTTGGAAATATTGGAAAAATAAAATTTTGAATGGGTATATCTGCGGAATCATTGGGTGGATTTTACCACTTCACGAATTCGGACTTCGTAATAATAATAATAATAATAATATGAGTTTATTTTCCAAATTATTATCAGTACAGACAATAAAGAGAAAACAGGTCTACTTTTTACTGTAAACAATTCATGAAACAAAATTACAAGACAGCACAGTAATTTTGAAATTCTAAAATAGTATAAGGCTCGGCATTTACAATGAGAGAAAAAATGGCTTTGCGAAATGGCATTAATTCTTTGACTTTCTCTACAACCTTGCAGGCGGATTCGGTGGTTTCCGGAAAAAATTCGAGAAATTAAACTCTCTCAAAGTTATTCCATTTGGCCAAAAGTTGGGGTCATGCAACGTTTCAAACAGATGATCGTCCGGTACTCCGATACTGAAAGCAGAATTAGAACCTTTAGTCTGAAGTTTCTTTATTTGAATTGTTTCAGCTCTAGGGAGATCTGAAAGAAAATCTTTCATATCGGCCTCTGTTACCTCAGTTCCTGCAATTCTTCCGATGTAGATCCATTTTCTTCTAACGGCACCTTTTATTCTCTCATTTTCTTTGATATTACCTGTACACACAATACTTTGCCTAGATTTTCTTTGCGGGTTCATCTGAGTTGGATTATTCTGGGTAATTTCCTTCTGCTCATTATTCTTTCTTTCCATCGGCCTCGCCCTCTTTCTCACCACTGTCGTCCAAGTTCCCTTGTTTACATTCAGGTTGTTGATGTTGATATTGTCAATGTCATCTCGTTCTGACAAAGACATACTTGCCGCAGAAGATGGCACCGAATTCTGTCTTGGAGTTTCTGTCTCGGTTGTCATAGATACCTCAATTGTAGGAATTGACGTCTCTACTCTTTCTAGACTTGATTGTTTACGTGTTTTTTTATCGTTATTTTTTCCTTTCATGTTATTTATTTTTTCCAAAAGAAGTTCATTATTTACCATTAGGATTTTATTTTTACTTCTCGTCTCTTCCAAAAGGGCTGTTAGTAATTCTACTTGCTTCTTAAGGAATTCATTTTCGGTCATGTTTTTGTTACCTTGGGTTGACGAATCTTCAACTTCGAGTTTCTCGACATAATTGCAGGAGGCGGATTTCTTCGATTTCGATGTATTCCAACATGATTTGTGTAGATCGGCTTTACACTTCACGCAGTACATTGAATCGACAACTTTCTTGTTGCAATAATTGCATAATTTCGTTATTGATTCGCCGGAATTTGACTTTTTCACGGAGCGATCACTCTCTTCATTCTCACTGGACGACATCTTGAAATGCCATCCCGCTTAAGGTCCAAACCTTCTCTACAAATATCGAGTTTCTAAGTTGTTTCTTTCGGAAGTTATTGTGTTTACGCAGTCGGCCGTTAGGCTGACAGCAAACACAATAACTTAAACGACTAAGAAACTCGATATTTGTAGAGTAGGTTTGGGGCTTAATTACGAAGGTCGAATTCGTGAATAGGTAAAATGCGCCCAATGATTCCGTAGATATACCCATTCAAAATTTTATTTTCCAATATTTCCAAAAATCCAAATTAGATCGAATTGAAAAATTGAAATCCAGTTATTTATCAAATAAAATTTCAACAAGCACTGCCGTGAAGGCAGCAGCTTTTGCGTGCATGTTCAAATTCGTTGCTGAAGCGGTCATCTACATTGAACATGCGCGCAAAAGCTACTGCCTTCACGGCAGTGCCTTTTGAAATTTTTCAATTGAGGTCCAAATCTGCTTTACAAATATTGAGTGTCTCAGTTTAATCCTAATCGGAAGTTATCGTGTTTAGGATCAGTAAAATGAACAATAAACTTAGGTCTCTGAAAGATTCATGCAGTTCTACTTTGGAATCGAATTCATTTATAGATATTGCATTAATTCGGAATTAGTTCATTCTAGGTCCGCTACACAAATCACTTTTTTAATCGCTATGGAGTTTTCAGAAATAATTATAATAACACAACCCTTGCCGTGCGTTAATTTATTCCATTTCCGCTCTGAAACTTCTGTTGGATTGAACAACTTCCATTAGTAAAATAATCAAGAAAAAACGTCAAATATGTCCGAAGAAAATATCAGTAGTACGTCACACTCGGTGGACTGCGGAATTCATACTTTTTTGTATGAATTCATACATTTTCCAATGAATTCATACTTTTTTGTATGAATTCATACTTTTTTCTATGGATTCATACTTTTTTCTATGAATTCATACATTTTTGTATGAATTCATACTTTTTAGTATGAATTCATACATAAATGTATGAATTCCTCAATAAAATTCTACCATGGCCCCTCTAAGCTTTCGTAGGAGATGAGATTGCGGCAGAACTATCATTCCTTGAAAGGCAGAGCCAATTGTTGGTTGAAGCATGAGGTTGGTCGACAGGTGGTGCATGATTTGTTCTCTTCCCTTTGATTCCTTTTCTGCGGGTTCATGATACTGTTTTGCTATTTTGTTTCTCCTTTATTTTCAAGTATGCTGTTCATTCACAGGCTTTTCATCCCTCGTGTATTTAATGGGTGCTACATGACAGGATATTTTATTTATTTCTCATGTGTGGTTTTCCTTCCATATTCAAGCTCTTAATTAAGCTTACATGGAGGAAACCTGATTCGAATGTAAATGATGAATAATAAGTTCATTGTTTAAAAGTTCAGAATTTATGTGTATAGATACATATTTGTAGGATATTTATTTTTACGCGCTTGTTCTGGGGAACAGCGCGTTATCATTTCGTCACGATGTCTGTAATTTTCGAATTTTGAGCCGAAATTAGTCTCAAACGACTAGGTTGGACTCACTGATGAAGAATCCGTGGTCAAAATTGATTCTGTTCGTCCGGCCATGTGCGCTATAACTTTCGGAAGGAAGGATCTAGAATCTTGAAATTTTCAGGTGAGATTAAGTCTCGGTTGAATTCGTTAATGGGCCAAATCAGCCGAATGGTTTTTGTTCTACAGCCATTTGAAATTTTGATTTTTCGATAACTCGAAAAATATTTATCTGATCGAAATGAAACTTGGTTGGAATATGAACAGTGTCAATAAGAAGAATTATCCATGGAAAAATTCGACAAAAAAATTTTTTTCAATTCTTCTTAAAACTTTTTCATATTTCTTTGAAATTTCACTGAAATTTTCAAGTCATCATTTCGCAATGTGAACAAGCGCGTAAAAGCTGCTGACTTCACGGCAGTGCTTTTTTAGTTTTTTTTTATAAGCCATATAAGATTTAACGGCAGATGTTTATACTTGTGTTGATTTTCTTATAATGGTTTTCTGAAATGTAACATGTATTAAATTGATTAAATGAAGAGAAGATTTTACAACTGTCTAGAAATAGTGAAGATGTCTCATGAAATAAAAATATGAAATATAACATGCCAGGGACCTATTGTATAAGTACCCATTCAGAGGCCATGGACAACATATCTCCCGTACAGCAGACTGTCGCGTTTCGGGCCACTTTGAGCGGCCGAAAACGGATAGATTCCGCAGTCGGCGGCAAGGGAGCCAGCACGTGACGCCACGCATTACCGACAATTAAAGATCGGACACGGCTATCCGATGGCTGACTTACGGCAGCTGAGATGCCGCAAACTGCCACCAGTCTTTGATTTTTACGACTCGAGAAATGGCGAATAGGAATAAAAAGAATGTTCGTGGGAAAAAACCGTGAACGCGCCACGGCCTGGAGGGGTCGTAGAAATTCGACGTGACGGTGACTGCAAGAAAATGTCAACAAAGCTACGGATGATGGCAGTTGCATATTTTTTTTTTCTGAAATTTGAGGCTTAATCTAAATACTTGACATCTACGAATGAACAGTAACAAGTCATCAGTCTGAGTGAAATTGATGATTCTAGATCAATGCGTTCAGAATTCAAGTTCAATTTTTATTTGGAGGCCAAAATATGAAGGACAGACGTGTTTCGACTGGAGATTTTCCCAGAGCATTTTGCCTACTGATGCGAATATCTAATTGATATCTTTGCGACAAGATGTATACCATATACATGTGAGTCTTCAAGTTGTGAAGGGTGTTTCAAATTGCGCCGTTTTTTTGGTACTGAATAAAATAAAGATGGCGCACTGAATTCGTCTGGGTATTTTGACATTTAAGAAGTGTGATGTATGACATTTATAAAAATGGCTTCGTACACGATGCAACAACGCGTTCAAATTGTTGAATTATTTTATGAAAATCAGCGTTCAGTGAATAGGGTTTTTAGAAAATTATATAAATTTCATGACTTACATAATCGTTCATCTCGAAGCACTATTGGTCGAATTATTAAAAAATTTCAAGAGACCGGTTCGGTTGAAGGTAAAAAAGTGAAAAATACAGTCGTAACGGTCGTTCACAAGAAAATATTGATTTGGTTCGTGAAAGTGTTGCTGAAGAACCCGGAATGTCCATAAGACGACGTTCATAACAAGTTGGACTTAGTGGGTCCACAACATTGCGTATTTCACACGAGGGTTCAGCTCTGAAGGCATATAAAGTTCAAATAACACAGGAACTAAAGCCATTAGGTCATTCAAAACGTCGTTCATTCGTCAATTTTATCAATGAACAACCAGCTGAGTTTTCTCAAAAAATCATGTTTTCCGATGAAGCACATTTTCAACTTGGTGGCTTTGTTAATAAAAAAAATTTTCGTTTATGGGATGAGAAAAATCCACGAATTATTCATGAGATTATATCGAGATGGACGATTATGTAAACCATAAAATTCACGTAATTTTCTAAAAACACTTTTCACAGAACGCTGATTTCCTTAAAATAATTCAATACTTTGGACGCGTTGTTGTTTCACGTACGAAGCCATTTTTATAAATGTCATACTTCACACTTCTTGAATGTCAAAATATCCAGACGAATTCAGTGCGCCATCTATAGTTTATTTATTCTTCAAAAAAAAAACGCGCAATTCGAAACACCCTTTACATTAATTCATCATATATTCATCTCGTCCAACGAACCACTTTTTTATTTACCATTTTTACAGGTTCGGCTCAGGTGGAAAGTTAGAAGCATTTAAATATTTCTCAATGTGCTAATACACTGCTGCACTTTGTTTGGGAGTTCAACACAGATGTCTCTTACGGTGATTTGTATTGCAAAATTATCAATCCATCGCTTGAAATTCAAAGGAATTTGATTGGCAAAACTCATTTACTCTCCTAATTTCCATGATTTGGTACTTCCTGCGGTATTATTGTGGAGAAATTATTTCACTACACTTGACCATCGAAACAATTATCTTCTACTCGATATTCGTGCAATATCCAGTTGTTTCCACCATGAGATCATTCACAATTCCATTCTTGCCCATTCTTATATTGAAAATTCCATTTTTTATATGAAATCACTCAACTAACCTAGTAACATGAATAGAGCTCTAGAATTCTATGGAGAGTTTGGTCCATAGACTGTGATCTGGTCACGAGATAGAGTAGACCCAATATTGGGTCTATGCGAAATAGATCAATATTTATGGTTATTCTGTGTTCCAGGTAAATGTCGTCGGAGCTTGATTTCCGGCCATTTACTAGCTCGGGGGCGGATTCACGAAAATAGGGTAATTTCTCGAATTTATCAGATTCTATAACATTCAACGTTGAATATCTCGAAAACAGTTCGTTCGAAGAAAAATAATAAGGACTACTCATGTATTCCAAAATATTGCAGATTCTTATAATGACTCAAAATAAACTTTTTCCACATTCTTCATGCTTATTTTTTATAGTTTCATGAATCTATGAGTCATAACCCGAAAACGATTTAAAGATTATTTCTAGATTTCTACTCGACTAGAAATATTGATGAGTACAAATTTCAAATCTCTCAATTATTTTCTACGGAAGATTATCGAATTCATGATGCATAGGAATAACTTTGATCATGTTAATTATTCTCCAAGTTTCATTATATTTCTATGCATGTTGTTCGTTGCATATTCATTAACATACAAAACTATCGAGAAACGAGGTAGTTTTTTCTCGCTACCTCGAATTCACATAGAAATTCACTACTAATCTAATAGTAATCTGAACAGCAACTTAATGATTGAACTAAATGGGATTTATGTATCTAGTTAGTACCCAGAATGAGAAGCAAATTATTCAAACAAAACATCATCTATTTGCCAAGATTCATTACAGCGTGAATTATAAAATGCATAATTGGAGTGATTTACATATTTCACATTCGACCGCTGATGAAATCCAAGTTAATTTACTTGTATCCATCAGCAGTTGTCAAACAGTTCACTTTAGGTAAATTATTGGAAAGTTATAGTAGTATATTCAACTGAAACTGTCACTGCCTAACGGCCGACTGAAAACACTATAACTTCCGGAAGAAACGACTTAGAAACTCGATATTTGTAGAGAAGATTTGGGGTTAATTAGGAAGGTCGAATTCGTGAATGGGTAAAATCCGCGCAATGATTCCGTAGATATACCCATTCAAAATTTTATTTCCTCAATATTTTCGAAAATACAGATTAGATCGAATTGAAATCCAGTACTTTATCGGAAAAAAAATCTAGAAAAGCACTGCCGTGAAAGCAGCAGCTTTTGCGCGCATGTTCAATGAAGATGACCACTTTGGCAACGAATTTGAACATGCTCGCAAAAGCTGCTGCCTTCACGGCAGTGTTTTTCTAGATTTTTCTTTCAACTTATTGATAATGATAGTATGAACTAAGGGTTTGGTTTTTCTCACCCGATACCAATGTTAGTTATGAAGAGTGCGCCACGCTCGATGTACCCTGGTCTTGATTTTATTGAATAAAGGGTTCTTAGAGGTATAGAACTTTAAGTTGTCAACATTGCTTTAACCGGCGCCTATTTTGTCAGCTGTCAAGTGATTTGTGTTTAGTTTGCTCCGGCATTTCAACATGAATAGACTAACGCTTGAACAACGCTTCCAAATTATGCAAATTCATTTTAAAAATAATGATTCTATTCGAAATACGTATCGCGCTCTACGTCCATGTTACGGTCAACATAATCGTCCATCAGAGTTATTAACTCGACTAACTATGGGCCGTTTCCGCACCACGTTCACTCTAACTGATAATACACATCCACAGAGACGTCGTACAGTGAGAACAGAAAAAGCCATTGCTGTTGTAGAGCGTAGTGTAGAGGAAGACCCGAATCAGAATGTTACAGAATGTTGCCCGCTATAGAGCCAAGATTACTGACTTTTTCGTTCCTCATTTGAACAACCATGATGTGCAGCAGCTGTGGTTTCAACAAGACGGCGCAACATGTCACATAGCTCGTGTCACAATTGATTAACTGAATTGTTAATTGTCCGTGAATTGGCCTACAAGATCGTGCGATATAGGTATCGTGTACCTATACGGTCGTAAAAAAACCGTAAACACAATAACTTCTGGAAAAAACGACTTAGGTGCTCGATATTTGTAGAATATCTTTGGGGCTTAATTATGAAGGTCAAATTCGCGAATGGGTGAAATCCGCCAATTGATTCCTTAGATATACCCATTCAAAATTTTCTTTTTCCAATATTTCCGAAAATTCCGATTAGATAGAAAAATGTTGTAGGCTTTTGCGTTGCGCAAAACTAGGTATTTCGTAACTGATTACATAAATAGCTATTCGACAATTATCCGGATTTTTGTTCAGAAAATTTACATCAGATTTATTATTATTATTATTTATTGAAGATAAGAGTTAAGATTGAAATCTATAAAACTTAGTGTACATATAAATGGACAACATATACAGTGAGAAACTTGATCTATCTAACTAAAGATGGTCCAAATTGTTCTTGAAGGAATTCACACTACCACTGTTCACTACTAGCGAGGGTAGCTGGTTCCAGGAGTGGAAAACTCGAGTAGGTAGGAAACTTTCTCTCGCTGCGCAATGAAAATTCTCGCGACAAAGCTTGAACTGATGACCTCTTAGACGCTGATCGGGATTGAGTTGATATAAGCTGGTAAGTTCAACCCCAAACACACACTTGAAGGCTCTATATGTTGTAATGAGGTAACCACGCATTCGACGATCCTCAAAACGGGGCAATTCCATCATTCTAAGCCGATCTTCGGAACTGGGACGGTCGACGCCAAGAGCCATTCATGTTACCCTCCTCGGGACATTTTCGAATCAGTCTCGCATCCCAAACAGGTCCAGCGTATTCCAATATTGGTCGCACATAAGTCATGTACAAGGAGCGGCATGTATTGATGGAACATCTTCCAAACACTCTCTCCAGCAGATAGCAAATTCTGGAGGCTCTGGAACAGGTAGACTGTATATGATCCGACCAACTGAGATCTTCCGTTATGGTGACACCTAAATCAGTGTGACTCGAGCATTGCGATAGTGTGACACCATTCATTATGTATCTCTATGTAGGATTCCTCCTTCCCATGTGTAAGACAGTACATTTATCAATATTGAGGGGTATGAGCCAGTCATTGCACCACCCCTGGATGGTGTACAAATCTTCCTGAAGGCAATCACTATTAGTTCCAGGCAAGTCAGATATGTACAAAAGAAACAAAAGTAGTCCCAATACTGATCCCTGGGGAACGCCACTCAAAACAGGCCTTTGAGTGGAATTTTGCACAATTTTGTAAGCAATTGAGTTTCGATTTTCATAGTTTTGAAAAAAATATCTAAAGTTCTAAAGAAAACTTATTAACATCAATCGATTAATTTCGACGTTATCATATATGTTGTTTCGGAAATCTGATATTTGTGATATAATAGAATGATACTCTCAATTTTGGGAAATTGGAATTATAATGCATAAAACTGTAGTTCATATTGGTAGTAGTGATATTTTCACGGAGCTCTTAGTGTTTTCATATGAGCCACAGATTTGATGTTTGAATTAGAGCTCATCGTTATCGTGTATGCGCTTACTGAATGTCGACCTGATCGTTTCAGTATTTTTGCTAGTATTTATTTTTATTTATTTATTTTTTTTGTTTATTTCAATTGAATACATGACAGGACGGACTCAGATTATGTACCCGCTAATAAACTATTAATACAATGGTGCTTTATATTAAAAAATACATATCCGACATACAAACCAAAATGCGGAAAAGAGATCAATCAATTTAAATTGTTTTTCTTCTTTTTTTCCTTTTTCTCCTTTTTTTTCGACAATGGCCTCTAAGGAACCGTCTCGAAACACCAGAAAATGCAAGCAAGGAATCTGAAAAAGTATCGAGCTCAACAAGGTTAGAGAGGAGTTGTACGATCTACAACATCTAGGGGAATTTAGAAGATAATTTGTTGAACTTTGATTTATATGAAATAGAAATTTATTTCTTGTACAGTATGATGACACATTGAAGGTAAGCATATTGAAATTATGTTATTTCAAATGAGTTTATATACTAAACTGATAGGCGGAATTTATCCAATTTGAACTGAACCTTCGAATCTTTACTTCAAACCTGCCGTTAAAATTTTAACTTTCACAGTTATTCCTTTTCAAAATTATCGTATTCACATTCATTCGGAGGCTACCTTGCCGAAATCTCTGCATACAGAACTTGTTGGAATCTTTCAGTACCTCTGGTAGTAAAACAAACAATCTGATCACATTGACGTCAAAATTTACATACAATCTCCCCGGACCACTATCGCGAAAGTGAAATTTTATTGAGACATGATGAGATAATGGCAATTCTCCCAATTAACTCTCGAAAAAACAATCTTGACGAAGCGGTCTGTTGACTTTAGCCACGACGGATGTTGGATATCCATCGTTGCGAAGAAGATCCTCATCTTCGGAGCTTCTGTTTGTGTACATTGGGATTTCCTCAATTTCTCACTCGATTTCACATGCTGCTCGAACGTTGATTCCGCAACACTGAACGTTTGCTTAAGATTGGGCAGTGTACGTGATTTACAAACACCCATTTGTCCAGTTACTTATACAGCTTTCTGTGAAATGTAAATGTTCATTTCACATTTCATGTTTTCCTGGTTAACCTGGTACCCACCAAAAAACATAAAGCTACCTTTTGTGCGAGGGAGATTCGTGTATTTGGGTAATCGGTGATTCTTCCCTATTGGCTGACGACGATCACGTGATCGTCGTCGGCCAATCTCTCGACCAATATGGTGAATCTCCGATTCCCCAAATACCCGAATCTCCCTCGCACAAAAGGCCCCTTAAGTGTATCGAATTTCAGTTAGATCCGATTAGAATATTCAGAGATATGGGGCAAAAACTATTTCATATTTCGTGGTTTTTACGCGCTTGTTCTGGGGAACAGCTCGTAATGGTTTCGTCACAATGTCTGCTATTTTTTCGAATTTTGAGCTGAAATTGATCTCAACTGACTAGGTTGGACTCACTAATGAAGAATCTGTTGTCAAATTTGATTATGTTCGTCCGGCCGGCCGTACGTGTGCGTTCTACCTTTCAAAAGAAAGAACTTAGAGTCTTGAAGTTTTCAGTATAGGTTTCGATCTTGAACAACTCGGTTATGTTCGTTAGTGGGCAAAATCGGACAAACAGTTATGTCTGTATGAAATTTTGGGGTTAATTCCTCGAAATTTCATGAAGTACTGATTCGATCGGATTAAAACTTTGTGATTAGTTATTGCATACCAGCACGCAACCCTATGCGGAATTTCGTATGGATCTTGTTATTAAAAAATGTCAAAAATGTTATTCGAAAAGTTTTGAAATTTTGTTGAAGAATTATTTCCGTTGAAAGTGTTGATTAGATTCAAATGAAGTTTGGCAAAAACCTTAGACTCATTCTTCTATAACAATGTTTCAATTTGATACGGTTTGTACTTCCGGAGATATATGGAAAAATATATAACGGACAGAATCGATATTGACACCGGATTCGTCACCAGTGAGTCCAACCTAGTCGTTTGAGACCATTTTTGACTCAATCATCGAAAATTACAGAGATTTTGACAAAACGATAGCACGCTCTTCCCCAGAACATGCGCGCAAAAATGACTATAAGATAACCCATATTTTCATAGCAGGTTTGGGGGTTAATTGAGAGGTCAATTCGTGAAAAGTTATAATCCCCTCAATTATTTCGTAGATATATCCATTCGAAATTTTTTTCCTAATATTACCTATAATGCAGATATGCTCGAATTGGAATTCAGCACTTGGTTGAAAAATGACGGCGTGCACTGGGCATTCAAAATGCAAAAAGCTCAGAAGAGCTCCTGACGTCACGTCAGTGCTTTTCTAGTTTTTTTATCGTTGTTATTCTCGAAATAACTCAATGAATAGTTATCAAATCATGATCGTTACCTGTTGGAACAGTTCGATAAAAATGAATTTCCTTCAGAAGTTGTATATTCTGTGATCTTCTCATCATATTTTTGCCACTAAATTCTGCACCTTCCTTCAAGCTGTCATTTTTGCGCGCATGTTCTAGAAAGCGGCGTCCCATCGCTCTGTCTTAATGTCTGTAATTTTCGTATTTTGAGCTTACAATAGTCTCAAACGAATAGGTTGCACCAATGACGAATTCCTTGTCAATATCGGTTCTTCCGGCCTGCCGTCGACACGTTTATGTGAGTTCGGAAAACCCTGTTGACTCGTAGGGTAGGCTGCATTTCAAAATGCAACGGTTGAATTCGGTAGTCAGCCAAATCTGCTTAAGGGTTTCGTAGTTGTAGTCAATTGAATATTTGATATGATTGAAACTTGACAGATACTTGAAGTGAATCGATGCGCAACTTTTCGCAAAATTTTGTTGAGATCGTTGTGTTATTTAATGCAAAAAATCCGAACATTTATTTCGAAAATATTCATCAGATTTGTGAAAACAATTGCTCAGATCTTCAACTCTATATTTCACAACAGCATACCAAGAATTCGGTGGATTCGATTATAATTTATGAAAATATTGAATGAAAATATCTCGAGTTTGATGTTTATTTCGTCGGTAACGTTGATATGTCCGGAATAAATAGAAAAATAACGATATAATCATGATGACACATGGTTACTAGTTTAATATAGTTCATGCATCACTCGGCGCGAAAATTTCTGGTAGTCGTGTCATCATAATTAGAAAAAAGTAGTTTTTCCTTGACTTTTCTGTATTCTGCGATATTCTTATTGTATTATCCCCGCCAAATTCTGCATGAACCTTTTAGCTGTCTTTTTTCAGTCAAGTATGGTATTTCAATTCGATCTCATTCCCATTTTCGGAAATATTGGAAAATTAAAATTTAATGGGTACATATGGTTGTTTCATCCGGTAATTGTGCTAACAATCGGCAGTTATGCCGACCGTAAACACTTATTACATGGAAATTTATCAAATCAACTCAAAGATAATCAAGTATCAATGATCATTTTCGATTCCTTCAGATGGGTCATAATGATATTCATTTTAGTCAGACTTGGCTTAAATGGAACAGAGAAGAAATGACAAAATGACACACCTAATATGGGCATGCTACGTCCCCACTCAATGTCCCTCCTTTCTGCATTGGGCCTAAATGAAGTATTCAGTCGATTTTAATATATTCTTAAATATTTTCGGAAACTTCTTATCGACTTTATCTCCGATACTCTCTATTACAATGACGGCTCAAAGTTTAGTGCGAAATTTCGTGATGATTATGTTTCCACAGCATAGCAAAATTTTAAGTCAAGCATAGTTGGGCGAGGTCAGTATCTTGATTGGTGTCCGCTCTGTCTGTTTATTTCAGGAAGCTCCGGAAGTTTTTGACTTCGCATTAGTGATTTTCTTAAATCCATCGAGATGTGTCAAGACGAATTTTTAGGCAGTATTCGCCTGAACCTGACTTCAGCGACACGGCGGCGTCGCCCTCAAAATATGACGATGATATCTGGCGACTTCATCTTTTTTACTGCACTTTCACAGTCGACAAACTCGATCTTAATTACCACCATTCAATGCAAATTTCATGATTTACCGCATGACGCGTTACCTAAATGAAGCAATTACTATATCTCACTTCTTTCGTGAAATGATTCAGCGAAAACTATGGCCGGAGGGTTAACGACTCGCTTTCCACGAGAACGCCCAAAACCGTCCGGTCGTTATTGTTTCTCGCCCCGAAATCCAGGTGATAAAATTCAAATTGGCCGTTTATGCAAATTGTCGAAGGATCATGCCGTCGGTCGGTTCGATTATGCCGACGACCGCGAAGGTGATATGATTAATTTGACGGTCACACGGTATGACCGTGGGGATCACTTGGGATGATGGTGGAGTTTTTGTCCCATTTTTTACTGTTCTCACTTTTATGGTTGTTGTCGTGAAATAGAAGTTCGGACAATACACAATAACTGGCTGTGACTGAGACCACCAGCTCGAACTCATTCGAAGCCACTGAAACTATTTCAGATGATTAAGAAGTCAATTTTGGAGTACCCCAGGGTAGTGTTTCGGGACCCGTCCTCTTCATAATACAGGGTGAATCTTTAAGTTATACATTAATTTTGACAATAGATTCCTCTCATTAAGTGAAACACTTTTTTCATTTATCATGTTTCATATTCGGCTCCAGCAAAAAGATATACGGCCGGTTTCACAAAACTTTGATTGTCCGATCAAGGGCTTGATTGTCAGTCAACAGTAAATTCTATGCTCGATTTCAGTTCATTTTCAACCCAACCATCGAATGCAAACCTTAATCAACGAGCTAATCAGACGTAAAAGTTTTGTGAAACCGACGGATAGGCTGTTTAAATATCCAAAAAAAATCAGTTTTTCTTTTGAAGCTTCGATATGGTAACTCCGAGTTAAGACTCGCCGATTCAAAACTATACGAAATCAACATGAAGAATGATATGCCATTATAAGAATCTTCAACCATTTTAAACTACTTGATTATTCTTTATAATTCCTCCTTGAACGTACCGTTTCGCAGATATTCAACGTTGAATATTATAAAATCGGATAAGAATTCGAAGAATTAAATATTTATGGATCCGCCCCTGATCTAACGAAGGAAGTAAATTAAACTGGGTTCACGTTCATCCGGACCATAGAATACACATAAATGCTATAAATCTTCATCAATTTCGCATAGAACTAATATTAGGCATATGCTATTTCGTGACCAACCACAGACCTAACCATAACATTCTTAGACATAGAATAACATGTTTTTATAAGTCTATGATAACATTCCAGAGAATATTTTAGGTTTGTTTATTGATTTCATAAAATTGGATATTGCATGAACATCAAGTTGAAGATCAGTGTGTCAAGTTCAGTGTAGTGAAATGTTTTGCTTGCGATAATATCGCAAAAAGCACCAAATCAAAAGAATTAAGTGAGTAAATGAGTTTTCTCAATCTTGTTTCTTTAAATCTTTAAACCTTGGATTGGTTATTCTCCAAAAGAGATTCACCGTTAGAGATATCTGTGGTGAACTTGCAAACGAAGCGCAGGAGTGTATTAGCTTATTCAGAAATATTTAAATGCTTATAACTTTTTACCTGACCCGAATCTTGAAAAATGGCAACTGAAAAAAGTGTGTTATTTGATGAGAGGAATCTATAGTTAAAATTAATGTACAACCTAAAGACTCACCCTGTATATAACTGTTGAAATCTTGCCTTCGGTGTAGATGTAGTTTTAGTAGTTTTAAGTTTTATAGAGTCAGAATCAACTTTCATTTAATTTTTGGAGTTATAAAGATTTTTGAGAGTGGTATTTACCGAATTCCATTCATCAGAGAGAGAAGATGGCGTTGACAAT
Organism: Myrrha octodecimguttata; assembly: GCA_958510865.1. Taxonomy (NCBI): domain Eukaryota; kingdom Metazoa; phylum Arthropoda; class Insecta; order Coleoptera; family Coccinellidae; genus Myrrha; species Myrrha octodecimguttata. Next base: position 36,890,187 of record OY294056.1, read on the forward strand.
ATTGTTCCATGCACAATTTAACAAGCTTTCCAGAAAGTCTTTACTTACAGTTCGTTTGTAATAGTGTCCGTAAATACACGTGGTAAGATTTTGACATATTATATAGAATAGATGCTACTTATGGTTTAAATACAAAGATGAAAGATGAAACACCGTGTCTAGTATTATTTTTGTATTATATTTCATTATAATTACCGTTACCGTTCATACCTATTCCTTGTGTTTTTTACTTCAATCATTATATGCCAATTGATACATTGATTGAAATATCAATATCGAAAGATAATCTGAGGAGATATCACAGAAAAATCTGTATTTTTAATGATTATAATTGAAAATTGTCATAGTTGCTCACAATAAACTTCATCTGCATTCTTAATGCTAATTTCTTATTATTATATGAATTGGCTGTCCCTACAACTAGGACACCGGTTTTAATTAGATAAAAGTAATTGCTGTAGAATATTATGTGTATTGAAGAAAACGGCAGACCATAATTTATTTTATTCAGAATTACCATATCAAAGCTACAAAAGAAACACGATTTTTTTTTGGAAATTTCCACAGCCTGAATATTTTTACCCCAGCCGAAACAGAGGAAAATATCTTATTTGATGATGCATATTTATGGTGAAATCAATATTCAACTGAATGATCATTTTTCAGGATTTTTCTGGGTTTTCATTTCCAATATCTGATACAGAACTATTAAAAATTGTTTTTTCATGGAAAACGCCCTTGCGGATTGCAGGATTAAACTGTCAAGGGCAGATTCTTGGAAAACTGATTGCTTAATGAACAATAAAGGAACAATACAAATGATGAACAAAGCAAACTTGGACGTTTCAGATTACAAATCTGACTCTTTCATCAGACAAAGGATAAAATTTTTAGAATGAAGTCTTTTGAGTTGAGACTTTTGTCAAATTGACATTTTTCAAGAAATCACAGCAACACAGATTCATTTGGTTTCAAAGTTTCTTAATTCCACCTTTTTTAAGTACAAACAGCCAAATAGAGTCGATTTCTAGAGAACAATGAGTAAAATTACCATCTCCATTCAACAAAATGCAAGAGGACTCTCTAATTTTTCTTTTCAAATCATCTTATTTCTACATCAGTATTTTTGTATTGTCCCAATCAATCATGTGATTCCCAATGGCCGAACATACATGCTTTCAGATATTGGGAGTGAAAACCCAGGAAAAGCCTAAAAAATTAAATACCCCAAAATAAACTTTAATCGATACAAATTAATGACTCCATCTGTATATGTGAACAGATTACGAAACCGAAACAGCACCAATCAACGGTGTATAGTTCGAATAGTCGTACCGAAAACAAGAATAACAGTTCTATCTTGTTCCATCCTCGTTATATATCATTTTGCATGTCGCTACAAGAGAATATTGTAAGTCTAGAGCCCAGCAAATCGCTATCGGTTGTAAAACACGTCCAGATCCCGCGACACATGTAAGCTAACGACGGAGATCCGAGTCGTTTTGCGCCACTTCTCACGAAACCCCTCCAGAAAATATTAATGGGCCGAAATCTTACACTCGCGACACATGTAGTTAATTAGGCGTGTATGCCGTCTATATTAGCTTTTTTGGGGAAAAAATCGAGGGGAAAAGAGGGCCGAGTCCGTCAGGTGTCGCTAAAAGCCATCACACGATACATTAAAACCTAAAAATCCGTTGCGGAATAGTTTTTTCTTGTGGATTTTCCGATCGGAATGAGATGCGACGTCTGATGAATCTGGAGACGCATCTGGTACGATTGATGAATGTAGAAAAAAAATGGAGATGTATCTATGTCTTGGCATGTTGGGGTTAAGAAGCTGTGTTATTTATTGGTAAGGGGACTCTGTGGGATTATGATGTTCGGTTATTTCTTTTTTGTCGTGTGTATGATTGATTGGTGAGATGAATAAAATAGTCAAAAAATTGTGAGAACGTTCAGTTGGATAGCTGTAATAGAAGTCGAAATCGTATAATGAATGGTCCAAGAAATTATAAACGTGAACCAGATTGTACAGGGTGGAACAAATTGTACACTTTTAAAGGGGAAGTGCTATTTCTGTACTAGATGGACGAAACCTGATGTCGGTGTCTGGGAGCCAATTTTCATGAGCAACTCATTATTGGTGAAAACCGCAACTTCATTTACTGAACCAAAGTAAGACTAAATACAATGGACACTTATTCAATATTTTCAATAATTGACTTTATATTGATGAATATTGTTCATTGTATTTAGTACAAATTTCACTGAATCAATGAAATGTTTTCATAACAATAAAGCACACTTTCATTGATTCAATGACCTAGCATTGTGATCGATTAGCGCATTTATTATATTAATGAACGCTTTCATTGCATTACGAATTTCATACATGGCTTCAATGAATTGATGACATTGAATCAATGAACAAATTACATCATTTCAATGAGCTCCTATTCTTTGAATCAATGATTTCATTCCTTATAGCAATGAAAATGAACTAAGTTGGTACTTGATTTTATAAAATATTTCATGTTGCAAGGACATTATCAATAATTTCACTCCAGTACTAATTTGGAATATTAGAAATGAAACAAAACTTTTGAATTAGAATAACGATTCACAAATTAGTTGCAATTGCTCATTAAAAAATGCTTCAGACTAATCGTGGCATTATGCCATGTAAAATATTTTCACCTCACCCGGTTCATTGTCATATAATTATATTCAACTCCGAAATGAAAACGTAAAAACAGTATTCACTATGAAATCAGACGTTTATTCACCCATATTTTTTATTCAAATATACACAAAGAGTAAATTTTGGAAACATTTCGAATTCGAAGTACTGATCGAATGAATAAAACATTGCAGCTTTTACAGGAAGCAAATTCTAAATTAAACAAATATTTGATTCGAAATCAGATATCGAAAACCTTTGACATATTAGTAAATCGGAAATAGATATCATCAGAAAGAACAAATATTTACTGTACCGTGAATATTTCCTGGCCACTGCAATAAATGGAAGGTTTAACCGATGGTTTAGTTTTCCTCAAATGACCAATCCTCCCTTATTGTGTCTCTTTTCGGTCCTTTAAGATTAAAATTATGATTCTTGGTAATTTTTCATGGTGAATTTGGTTCTTGTATTTTCTTCCGCTTATAAGGTCCTTTTGAACTACTCTAGAGTTAAGGACCATACAGTGTAAAGCATAGAATATGGCCATATTATGACCATCTGTGGAAAGTAACATTGATGTAGATTAGTGATACGAGATGAGTGTTCTGTCGAGTTTTAGTCATTTGATGATTTTCTTGAAATTTGTAAAAATATCGGAAAATATTTACTATCAGAAATGTCTGAAGTAACACCAGGCTTTTTGAATATTTTGTCGATCTTTTATGTGATTTTAAATCATGATGAAATTCATAACAGGTTTCTTATCATTTTTCCACTTTTTCATAAGACCATTACCATGACCAAATGCAGCCTCGAAATTCATATCCACCTATAAAATGAGTGAAATGAAATATAATAATAATATGAAGTAATTATATACGAATATATAATAATTATGTGGAATATAAAAGAAAAATTCCATTTCACCAACCGAAATCCAGAAGGATCAAACTCAACAGATCCCAGGCTGCTCTCAGCATCTACTCCTGGTTCTGAAAACAAAATAGAATATTGAGTTATTAAATATGACTCCACTTCGACGAAAAATATGCATATGATTATAACTTTTTATTGGATTGTAAATATTAGCACAGCTAATATCTCTTGTTCATGACGGGAACGCTACGAATCGAATATGCATGATTATAAATTAGGTAATAATATAATGTTATTGTCTTACCTATGATTTGATGGAAAAGTACAGATTGTTGATATTGATAATCGTCGGCAAATGTTGGTGAATGAACTAATCAACAGCGAATATTATATATAAGGCTTACTCTAATCGAAGATCTCAACTCAAATGAAAAAATGTAGAAAAGCACTGACGTGAAGGCAGCAGCTTTTACTTGCTTCTTAACATTGCGAAATGGTGAAGTGGAAATTTCAGTGAAATTTCAATGAAATATAAAAATTTTCAAAAAAAATATTTTTTTTTTCGAATTTTTCCATGGATAAATGCTTCTTATTGACACTGTTCATCTTCCAACCAAGTTTCATTTTGATCAAATAAATATTTTTCGAGCTATTGAAAAATCAAAATTTCAAATGGCTGTTGCACAAAAACCATTCGGCAGATTTGGCCCATTAACGAACTTAACCGAGATATTCAGGATCTTAAACTAACCTGAAAATTTCAAGACTCTAGGTCCTTCCTTTCGAAAGTTACAAGCGCACACGGCCGGACGGACAGAATCAATTTTGACCACGGATTCTTCATCAGTGAGTCCAACCTAGTCGTTTGAGACCAATTTCGGCTCAAAATTCGAAAATTACAGGCATCGTGACGAAATGATAACGCGCTGTTTCCCAGAACAAGCGCGTTAAAAAGAAGTAATGATTTACCCTCAGTAATGACTACTTTACATAGGATTGCTGGCGGATTGATTAATCCCTCTTTTTATGCGCTTGTTCTGGAAACCACCACGTTATCATTTTCCACAAATGTCTGTTATTTTCAAATTTTGAGTCGAAAATGGCATTAAACGTTCAGGTTAGACAACTTGGAGAAAAATCTATGGTTGAATTCAATAGGCGACTTCGGCTCAAGTTGCCAACCCACAATTTTCTTCACAAATTAACTATTACTGGGGAACGGGAATTTCAGGACAGATTCGACATGATAAGGTTCGCGTTATATATAAATGTCCGTAACAGATGCCTCGGCTCTTCAAACAAGATAAGTCCTTCGAAATATAGGTTTTTGTTAGGCTGAAATTCAAGTTGGGATTCCTGATTTCATGTTAATAGTGTCAAGTTTAAAAAGGATATGTTCCGCAAATCAACTTGGTTATTCCAGTTGCTGGTTTTGCGTTCTGTAGATATGAAATATTCGGTTGATTCTTGAAAAAAAAAGGTTAATTACGGAATTTGATTGATGAAAAAGCTGTCAATGCATCAGAACGACAATCAATGTTTTATGGTAACATATTCATAGCATAGAACAATCTTTATTTACCTCATGATCCATAGACCATACCTAGTAATTTTTCCATTGTTGATTGTTGTCTCTTCTATGTTATAGGTATGGATCATAAAGTATAAATGAAGATTGTTCTATGCTATGGATATGTTACCATAGAACATTGACTGTCGTTCTGGTGACAGAAAGAACGTTTTTTCATGAATCAAATTCCGTAATTAACCTTTTTTTCAGGAACCAACCGAATATTTCATATTTACGGAATGGAAAAATCGGCAACCGAAATAACCAAGCTGATTTGCGGAACATATCCTATATAAATTTGACACTATTAACATGAAATCAGGAACCTCAACATAAATTTCAGCTAATCAGAGATGATCTCAACAAAACCCTATATTTCAGAGGAATTATCTTGTTTGAGGAGCCGAGGCATCTTTTACGGATATTTATAAATATCGCGAACCTTATCATGTCGAATTAGTCCTGAAATTCCCGGTCCCCAGTGATATTAAATTTGTGAAGAAAATTGTGGGTTGGCAACTTGGGCCGAAGTCGTCTATATTCTGTTCGTATATGCTCCAACCTTCGAAATAAAAGGTTTTCAAATTCTCAGGTCAGGGTTGAAGCATAAATACCTTGGTTGAGTTATATCAGCTTGAAGTTTTTCGTTTATTTCCTAAATATATCAAAAGGTACTGACTGATGTGATCAGACTGAAACCTCGGAATTACTTGATGAATATCAAAACGTAATCTTATACCAAATTTAGTTAGAATCCTCCAATACCTTTGTGAATTCGGTCATTGAATCACAAAATAACACATCGATAGAATCTTTCATACCTACTATCAATGTTTTCTGTTTATTAATGCAATGACAGTTTCATTATTTCAAAATAAGCTTTCATTTATTCATCATTTCATTGTTTGCAGTTTGTTTTGATGAATGATTGATTATTCTTGATGAATCTAAAACTGAAGGATTGTATCCATTCAATCATACTGGTTCTTGTTTTCAATAATAACTTACTCGAAATTTTGCCACTAAACCTCATATGCATGAAAAAATCGAGTCGTTATTAATGAATAGAGATTTATAGTTTCAATGAATTGGGGTTTCAGTTGATGAAGGTTATTTCATGAAAGAGATGAAAAAATTCATCATATCAATAAAATCGGGTTGATGATTGCCGTTTATTGATGCAATGAACGATATTTTTTTCAGTTTCAGATATCGCCATTTCATATTTACCAGGTGTTTTCCGAAAATGTGCATTTGGGAAATACATTTTGCTTACTTTTTTCTGCTGAGAATTTTATTTCTGTGAAAACCTAGAACTCAATTCAGTTAATTGAATTTTCTGCAAACTGATATTTTATGAGATACCACCAGGAAATTTTTTTTCAAAAGGGACACTCGATATATTTTGACACATTTCGATAGATCTTGAAATAACCATTTCAAAAATATAGCTTACTTGATATTTTTCTGGAATTATTTTCGAGATATTGAATTTTCAATTTTTATCTCTTTGATGAAGAAGGCTCAGGACTGCGCGGAGATGGAGGCGGAAATAAAATAATTCGAACATTGATTGTTGGCTGTCAAAGTTCGACTCCAACAGTCAATAGTGTGAATTGAACCCGAGGTCTTTTCAAGAACCATATGAACTGGAACTTCATTTGAAAATAACAATCAACGAATAATTTCATCCAATAAGGTGTTCGACGAGTTGGCCATTTTCATTCAAGCACATGATAAATTCTTCTAAAATACGAGTTGATATTCTAGCATTGATTTAACAGCTCCTCAAACGATGACTTCTTTTGACTCTTTTATTCTTGAGATATTTCTTCGGTCTTTTCTTCTCAAATTGACCCTCATTCATTGAGTTTTGAAGCAATTTAGTGCGAAGATATATTTGGAAAAATTTCATCGTTTTCACGATACAATCACTTTGCTGCTTCTGCATTTTATCCATTTTGTATAATTAATTATACAATTAACACACATATGCCACTCATATAATTTTCGTATTTCATTGCAGAAAAGTGAATAGAAGTTGCGAACTGAACAGAACCTATTGTTTCGATAGACGTTCGATACCTGACATTTCGATGCTTTCATTTACCATCGCATCCTTCAAAGCCTATATACTCAAAGATAATTGTTGAAAATGCAATATCTCGAACATAAGTATAGAAATATATTAAGTATGCTCTATTTTTTAAATGGCAATTTCAAGCTCTATCGAAAGAAGATTTGATTAACGTCATTGAATTCTACGTGAGAAGTAGTCACGTCAATGTTCTTACGGAAATAGAAATTTTTCAACAGAAAAAAAGTTACAACAATATTTCTAGAATGAACATAACATTTCTGTCCACAGATTCAGGGTTTTTTTGGGTTTTCACGGAAACAGAGCTATTACAAATTGAATAAAATTGTTTTTGCATGAAAAACGCCCTTGCAGGATTAAACTATTTGTGAAGGGGAGTTTCTTGGGAAAAAGATTGCCTAATGAACTATACAGGAACAATACAAACCAATACAAATTTGACTCTTTCATCAGACAAAGGAGAACATTTTTAGAAATGATTTCTTTTATTTTTTCGTTTGTCTGTGAAATTTTCAGATTTGTACTCTGAAACGTGACAGTCCCTTTGGTTTATCGGTATTGTTAATAGTTAAATTCTGCAATCCGCATGAAAAAACAACTTTATTTAATTTTTAATAATTCTGTTTCAGATATTGGTAGTGAAAACCAAGAAAAAACCTGAAAAATGATGCAAAATCCTCCCAAAATAAGCTTTAGTCGACACAGTTTAAGGAGTTGGTTAACAGCGAAGTTAAGTCAAATATCGATATCACCGGGCGTCGTGGTTTTTTTTGAATTGTCAACGTAAATGAAAGAAGAGTGAGATGATCACCCAAACAAACAAAACAGCATCTATCGCACTGCAGAGACTTACATATCGGTAATCTAGACATTTTCTCTTAGCTAATTATCTCGTGTGACTGCTCTATTTTCCTCCTGTATCCATGACGAATAACATTACTCAGCCCACTTAGTTCTGTAATGCATTTAACCGATCTCAAGGTAGAGGCAATTTGTCAGCGGTTCCCGCGGTCTAAATTAGAAACGCGTCCGCTTGATTGAACTGCGAAAGTGTTCGAGGTGACGTAGACGCTGCGTCGCAAATAAACGACGCTGATTGATGATGTTTGGCCCAGCTGGCAGACGCCTAGGTGGTCCGGCCGTGCGCTTACCGAGAGTCAGCAACAAAGATCACTTATGACTAGTTCAAAGCTGAAACTGAATCACTGAGTTCAGTGAGAACTAGTTCTATCGACTTTCATTCCTGAAACAATCATAGTGAAGTAATCGACTATTCGAGTTCACTGTGGATATAATACTGATAACGAAACATCAGTTTTGTTTTGGTTTCGAAACTCAGAACTGTCCATGGACAGTTCTGGAACTGCGCAGAATCCATGCGCTGTCGAAGCCCGATTCTGAACTATCCTAGGAAAGTTCTAGAACTGCGCAGAAGCGATGAAACCAAAACACGAATAAGGTTCGGATTCTCATCGGGATCGTAGAGGAAGAAAAACTTCCGCTTTTATTCTTCTTCTCGTTCTTCCTCTTCAGAACGTATGGCCTGTATTTTCCAATTCAGCATTTCTTGTGAGATTGAGTCCAGGAATCTTTCCATCTTTTGGAGGTCTGCCTGGGGGTCGACGGGTCTTTGATCCCGTGCAATATTCGCTACCCTGCTCAGATCCATTTTGTTTATGTGGTCGTCTTCGATCTCAAATTCCTTCCTTAAATCACTGCTTCGCTTTATATCTCTCAGAGTATAGCCCGCTATACTTCTGAGGGTATTCATTACTGTTGTTCTCAGGATGTTTTTTGTTGTCTGGTTATCCCCCCGAGTTTCTGTGGCGTATGTTAATACAGGTCTTATAAATCTTGGTTTCAGCTCGGGTATTCATGTACTTGTTATTCCATATCACCTCTGTCAGGGCACCGGCTATTCTGTTGGCTTTGTATGCTTGATCTCACTTCGTTGGTTCTATTTTGGCTGTGGGTAAGTTGCACTCCTAGGTATTGAAGCTCCATTACTTATTCTAGAGTGTTATCTTCAACCACAAGTTCACATCTTATGAGTTCCTTAGCGTTGACTAATGTTTAGTTTTCGTAGTGGATATCTTCATGTTATTTTTAGCCGCCTTCTGATAAAACTCGTGGAGGAGTCTCTGCAGGTCATCCTCGTTTTCGGCTATGATCTGCGTCATCTGCATAGCATATGATTTTTGTTTCGCCAGTAGTAAGCCTGTAACCTCTGCCTGCCTTCTTGACAAGAGTGATGATCTCGTTCAGGATGATATTGAACAATTGAGGACTTAGACAGTTCCCTTGTCTCATTTCTGATGATGTTGGAATTTCTTGTGTCAAGTTCTGGTTCAATCATATTTGGGTGTTAGTTATGAGATTCAGTTGTGTTTTATAATATCCACAATAGTCTCAGGTACTCATAATATCAATTACATCCCCAGTATCGCTCTATCAAAAGCCATGGTGAGATCGATGAAACCGGGCTTATCATACTCTATGGCTTTTTCGATGTCTGACGATGAAGATTGCATCTATGGTCGATCTGTTCTCCCTGAATCCTTCTTGTTCCTCCTCATGTGTTCACATAGCATTGTTTCCAAGATTTTATTGAACAATTTCATGGTTGAGCTTAGCAACTTGTATTCGATGGCAGAAAAAAAGGAATGTAAATAATGTTTTGTCGTCTGTAGTGAAATTGAGAAATATACGAAAGTCCAGTCGCATTTGTCGCAGTTTTTATGTAATATATATTTTTTGGAGATGCTTGTAAAGAGTCATTTTTCTGATTTTGTCTTCAACTATATGTCGAAATTAACCAACAACCTAAAAGTAAGTAATACAAAGAGAAATTAAAATTTACTGATGAGCTTATTTCACATATGTGGGTTTCAGAGAAAAATTCATTCGAAACATAATTATTCAATGGGGAGAAAATTCTTGCTCGCATATTTGAGAATTATACATCCCGGGTGTGAACAATGGAAGTAAAATCACTTAGATTATTATGGGAGGTCGTAGCGAAGAAATTATACTCAGAAACAAAAGTTTAAGTTTAACATTGATCGTTTTCTCAACAAATACAACAATCAGAAACCAAATCAACACGACACGAAAAAGTCAGGTTAACCATTAAATCGTTGACAGCCACTCTACGCTTGTGCAAACTTCTGCAGCAGTTTGGACTCTAATCTCCGAACCTCTTTCTCAGTTCCAGAACAGTCTAGAATTGATTCTGAAAATGATCTGAACAGGAATACTCAAATCCTGAACCGGTCCTGAAACTAACCAAAACAAAGCTAGTGTGTAACTACTCTTTAATCCACTAAAACATTATGCGTCTAAAGCATGTTTCTGAAACAACGTTTCCTTCGTCAAGAGACACATCGTTACTAACTGCAAGTACCAATGGTGAACGAGTGGGGAAGGTAGTGTAAAGGACTAATAGGCAAAGAGTTGTTAGTGCAAGAGCTATCAAGGGCGAGTCAGGTAAATATTTGGAAAAATGGGTTATTGATTAGAGTTAGAACATTGTTAAGCAATTCATCTCTTCTTTTGAACTGAAGGGTATTTCACCATAAACTGGACAAACATATATAGCCGTGTAGATGACATTGGGAAAGTAATTTTTACCTAATGACATATACCCCGTTTTGGAAGCATAAGGTATACAGGGTGTTTGATGTTAACTTTGAGCAATATTCTGATAAGTTATTCGTGACCTTTGAGACAACGGGTTTTGGTCACACCTTAGTATTTTTTGGTTGTCTATTCAATTGTTGTGTAGAATTCTGGGAAAAAATTCAAAATGGCGGAATACGTGCAAAGTTCGAATTTTTATTATCGATTGCCAAATTGTATAGCATTATTTGAATGTACTTGGTTTTCTAGCTGTCTCTTTTCTGAAATTGTCTATAGGTTTGTTTTGGTTTCGAGTTCAGAAATGTTCTGGAACGGTTCCGCATGCGCGATTGCGATTTTGTGTTTTGGTTCATTTCAGAACCGGTTCAGGATTTGAGTAATCCTGTTTTGGTTATTTTCAGAATCGATTCAGAACAGTTCCAGAACTGTGAAAGGAGTTCGGAAGTAGGAGTCCGAACTGCTTCAGAATTGGGTAGTTCGCACAAGCGTAGAGTGGCTGTCAACGATTTAAATGATTAACCTGACTTTTTCGACGTCGTGTTGATTTGGTTTTTGGTTTGATTTTTGTATTTGTTGAGGAAACGATTAACTGTTAAATATAAATTCTTATTATTGAGGATAACTCCGTCGCTACGACCTCCCAGGATAATCTGATGGATTTTATTTTCATTCCACACTTGGGATGTCTATATTTCTTGAATAAATCTATGAACGCAAGCGCCCTCTTCCTCTATTGAATAATAATAATAATGTTTCGAATGAATTTTTTTCTGAAGAGCACATACCTGAAATACTTTCATCATTAAATTCATTATTATATCAATCAATAATTTGTTGGTTCATTTCGAAATATAATTGAAGTAATGAAGAAAGTTCAGAAAAACGATTTTCACAAAAAAAAATTAAGTGGTCGGGAATATCCCCAAAAATATTTAGATATTATCTACATAGTGCGACAAGGACTTTCGCATATTTTTAATTGAACCACAGGTAATATATAAGACCTGATTTACATCCCTTTTTCCTGCAAACTCAAACGGAAGTTTTTCTTCCTCTACAATCCGGACGAGAACCCGAACTTAATTCGTGTTTTGGTTTCATCGCTTTCAGAACTGTTCTAGGATAGTTCAGAATCGGGCTTCAACAGCGCATCGATTCTACGCAGTTCTAGGACAGTTCTGAATTTCACGAACCAAAACAAACCTTATGATAAAGACGAATCGCTTGGTTACTCAACTCCTCCAAAACGTCATATGGAGGCGATACTCGATCTAGAAACCCACTGGGCGGACCCCCTATCCATCTGCCAACCGTTATATAGGCACACACACACACACACATATCCAAACCTAGCAGGCAGTTATTTATCTGTCGCATTAAGAATTGGCGAGATGCCACTCAGATTTAAAGAGCTACTAATTTATCGGCCGTGACGAAAATCCGCACCGCCACCGCGTCTGGGCAGGTCGATGAGAGTTTCTCCTTTTAATTTTTTTCTTCTCTCGTGCTCTGGCGTCCTCGTAAATTACCGTCGATTTCTCAGTTTATTAAATCTTCGAGTCGTGTGTATAATTGCGATACACATGGTCGCGTAAATCATGGCCAGGGACGTCTGCAGTGTTGCCATACTGGAGGATTGTCTAATTCGAATTCCAGGAAACTGGCAGCAGAAATATGAAGCTGTAAGTGTTTTTCGAGGAAGCTCATAACGCTTACAGTAATTATGACATTATCATAGCAATCGAGTTACACGTAGGCCTGAATCAGATAGTAGGAATCATAAAAATACAATTCTACACAAAGTGGAAAATTTTCCGATTGAGTTATCTTGTAAGAAAACACTTTCCATTTGGTTTCTCGTAGATCTTAGGTAGGGGGCACGTTATGTTGAGATCAATTAAGTTATCATTCTCCAGATTGATTTACTCGTATTAGTACATGCAACTGCGAAGTTAAAACTTTCTTTGAAACGGCTTAATCTGGTGGTTCAGTTGCATCAGTATCATCATCAAAACTCTCATAATTGGTTATTCAAAATTCACCAAATATTGCCAAATAAGTACATATGGGCTTTGTAAGGTATTCTTGTATCGAAGAAAAGGAGAACAGTGCTTTCTAGAGGACAATGGATGTATCGATTTGTGAGAGAGCGAAGCAGGAAGTTCTAATTTTTAGGTTATGTCCATCTTTAATTACGGCTGTGCGATAAATATGAAGTTGGCCATTGCAGATGGGTATTTTGTGCTCGTCTGTTTTATGAAATAAAGGTAACACTACGATTTCTAGGTTATGCAAATCATCGAAATTGTTGCTATAAATTACTCGCGCAAGTAAAATCCCATCGGCTGAGAGCCATTCATATTTATATTCATATAGAGACACATATCGCCTTATACCTCAGATTCTTTGGAACTCAACAGAGTAAGAAGTACAAGAATTTCATGAACTACAATTTTGTACACCAGTGTAGATCGTGTAGCAGTGATAGCGTTCCGTGATTTTTGTTGTTAACTTGGTTCATTGCTGAACTGTTAAGCTGCCCGTCCATAAGGTCGGTGGCGAAGCGCTGTGCTGAAACTTTGAACCAAAATGAACTAGGTCCGTCTATTAAGTCTGTTGAGCTAAGCGGTCAACCGTGAACAGAGCGCCGACTGCTGTACAGTGGATGGACCTCCTCATTTCCATAACTTGCCGCGCTTCGCTTCGCGACTGACCTAATGGACGGGCAGCTTTATAATGAATTGTACTCATAGTTCTGATTTTATAATATGTGGAATTACATGGAATCTAGGGTATCTTGTGGGATTATGTGTGTTTTTATGAATAAAAATGAAAATTTTGAAGAAACACTGGAGTACAAAATTGTAGTTCATGAAAACGCAATGAACATACCTTTAAGTGTCTACTCTGACCTCAACCATAATTTGCACAAATTTGACTTACTTCTCCTGTCAATCTCTGGACACGTAGTGCTATATCCAAATAGTTACTGAGTTGCGTAAACATTTTTCTGACTTTGAAGCCATAATTTCTTATGATTTCTGATTTCTGAGCCAAATTCTCAATCAAAAATTTAAAGAAAGTGAAAGTGACGTAATCATTTGTACGTACGATCACAGATGAGCAGAAAAACACACCATGTTTTGCTTACATCATGTTCCCAAGTGTACCAGTTGCACAAACCATAGAACTAGTGGAGGGCCTACTATCGAAAAATCATACAAATACAGTAATAAAACAAGAAATAATGAATATACACAACGTATGCGTTTTACAAAGATAACGAAAATCTAACAATAGTAAATCCACTTATCCCAGTACCATCGGAAATATTCATGGATTTCCTTGAAACCAAAATGAAAGAGCATCCTATTGAAATTAAAAACTTACTTATTGGTACCGCTCCCTCGATGACGATATTTCTTTTTTCACCGGCACACTCAGACAAAATTGAAATTTATAAAAAAAACTAACTCCAACAATTAAATTCACCCAGAAGAAAAACATAACAATAATATAAATATTCTCAACCAAAAAATAACTAATCTCGACAATAGATTTGATTTTTCGATTTGCCACAAAACAACACATTCAGATTGCACAATTCCCATCCGCTTCAAATAATCCATTATCCCATAAATTAGCTGCAAACAACGGTAGGTTCTAAAGACAAGTTAACATACCTATGACACAGAAGAATTTTCATACGGAATTAAATATCATCAAGCAAATCGCCGTTAATAATGAATTCAATCCATCAATTTCTATTGAACAAAATTCAACAGAAACAATCAATATTCTTAGTATACCCTCAAATCAAACCAAATCAAATTTAGAACTGTTCCCATTGGAGAAAATAATAAAAATGATGAACAATCCGTCAAGAAGAACAAACATGCCCATATGCCAAACGAGCAGAAGCTCCTACATTAATACAAAATCAAACTCCACTTATGCCAAACATCTTATAGGAACAGGACATGAAATTGACCAGAATTTCAAAATTCTCTCTACAGAAAATGAGAACCAATGGTTCGAACCTTTTGGAATTTCCTTGAAATACATAATATTTCGTCACGTTTTTCGTTTCCAACTTGTTTTTGAAGAAAACGATTTTGTTAAAGTAGGTAGTTACCATACTAACATGATGAAGTCACAATGTAAGTGTGACGAAACATTTGTTCCGAAATTAACAGATATAAGCGGAAATAAAATGTTTTACTTTAATCAATATATAGAAATCTAAATCCTGAGAATTCGACCATAACTCCGGCAACGTTGCCTAGAGTTCTCCGCAATGTCGCTAATGAGCCGACCCGACCGTTGTCTTTGCCGGGACATTATGCAATTATTGGATGTTTGGGATACCTGGGACTCGTCCCAACGGGAGTTAAAAAAAAATTGGCAGTCATCGCGGATTTTAATCGCTCGAAATATGTGCTGATGATCTCGGATATATCGGGGAAGACGATGGCCATCCGGGGAAGCTTGCATAGATGTTTGAATGTTTGGTTTACTTTTTTTGACTGGACCTTATTGACGTTGACTAGGAAATATGCATTCATTTCAACAGAGGCATTCGATTTTCAACAGAAAATGAAAACTTTCTATTCAAAGAGGTAGGGTGGTCAAAATTGGTGATTCTCTTAATATCTGAGATATAGAGGAAAATGAATGACACGATTTTTTTCGTCGAAATATTTATATTGCTGACAGCTGCATTATTTTATCCTCTCGCGATTACGAATTGTGGGTCAAAATTGACAACAAAAACATTTTTCAACAAAAAGCATTCGTGCAGGTGCAAAAATCCTCGTCTTCGACTCAGATTTTTGTTGCCACCAGCACTCATGCTTCTTGTTAAAATATTACTTAGCAACGTGTTTTTTCGACTTTTCTCGGAAAAATTAGATGCCCTTATCATATTACTTACGAAAATATATTCATATTATTCATCTTGAATTAACAATGTTTCAGGAAATATAAGGTTTTTTCCCATATTTTGTGAAATGGTAATAAAAAATGTTCACTGAGGAACGTAACGAGAATGTTAGTAATTCAATCGGCATATAAACCATGAAGCAGATTCAAGTTGAATTATTAACATACCTAATAACATTATCGTTTTTCTTGATACGTTGAAAACTAAGGCATAAAAGAATTTCGATGGTCAAAATGAGAAATATTGAAATATGTATAGGCTCATAAGATCCACTCCTCATTCAATTACTATAGTATAGAATTACACTGAAACAACTGTGAATTCACATGGAATTTCGAGTAAACTATATGTAAAGTAACCCTCATTTTTCACAGTATATGGTCCAACTTTGAAGATCCGCTCCGATTTGACTGGTCTTGTTATGAACTGTCGTTAACTTCCGTAAATATTTCAGATTTAATATGGCAAACTTCGCAGTGCCGACATCTGTTGGTGCAAACTAAATTAGAACAATAACGCCGTATTTTGACAACATTTGGACAGCTTTTCGGACCCAAATTATGTCAAATTTTGCCCGCAACATCTATTCTATGCATCTATGATGAAACTTCACAAATGGTGATCAACTTCGTATTAATCAATGGGAGATTCATGAAACCACAATGATTATCGTTGTCCTTTAATTGCTCCATCTAACGGGTGGTTATTGCCGAAGTAAGTGCTTTTATGAGCGAACAATACCTCGAAGGCCTTCGAGGCCAGGGTTCGGTTTTTTTCAAAAAAATTTTGGGAGCAAATGGTTGAAAAAAATTGTAAGAATGCGCAATGTTGCCACTTTTTTATATTCAAGAATATTTATCGAGATTGAAACTAAATAATGAAATTGGTAAACTCAACTCAGATACTGCGAATACTTCAATATTTTACGTTTTTCATGTATTAGTTCTCTATACATTCTCCAACCGAAGATACCCCATTTATTGTGTACGATGTGCCTAGAGTAATTGTTAGTTTGTATTTTTATACGGAAGATGGTAAGATGTAAAAGTGGTTATGAAACTTGTCCCTGATAAATGACGTTCGTGATTTCAATATTATTTCATCCACATTTTTGTTTCATTCTAATAACTAATATTTCAAAAATGGAAATATATTTATTTCTTTAAAATAAATATATATGAATTACTCTTCAAACGAACATATCTCAGTCCAAGTAGAATTTCAGTTTCATTCAAAGAATCATTATACTCCTTCCAAGAAAATGTTTCATTCCATTTTAACTGATATGTTAATTGGATTTGAACTGACTAATTTATTCATTCTAACAAATATGTTTTTGCAATCGAATAAATAAGATATTCAAATTCCAAATAAACCGAAGACTTCAATCAAAATAAAATTTATTTGTCCCTATTGAAGCATGAAATTTGTTTGGGCCAAAGACATATTACTGAATTCAAGTAATTCTTCCTCTTTGTGATGTACTCAAATTTCCTCCTCCATGTTTAGAATGAATTATTGAACCAGACACTTTCACACAGAGATTCCCAAAGACTTTAAATTTTACATCCTCTAGTATCTCCCCCTAACCACCTCTAAACCAATAAAACCAAATAAATACAAGCCAACTTTATGTTCACTAACTACCTACACATTCGCACAAATGACCTCAAAGTATACCCCCTAATTTATGTACGTTCACCTATACCACCCCCTCTGCCATCTTTCTTCCACCATCCCCGAATGAACGACACCAGTATACTCTTCCGGTTGTTTGTTTTGACACCCCCTGAACCCCGTGAACCGATAACGAGCGCCCCAATTAAAACGTAACCTATAATTTGTGGGGTGGGTGTCACCCCCGTAGGACTAGATATACGCGTACCGGCCGGGGCGAAAATTTAACGGCGGACACCTCTCCGTGGGGACAGCAGGAAGAGCAGAGGAAGCAATACACGGGGTGGCCGTAAATCAGGGTGCGAGAGGTGCGCCCACGGGCTAATTGGAACCCGGGCCGGGGTCTGAGTGGCGCCATCGTGGATCGTGGGTCCTCGCCCACCCCTGAATAATGAATTGGTTGAATGGACTGCGTTTATGCGGGCGGGATTTGAAATTAAATCGATTTCAGTTGATTCCTTCTTCTGCGATCTTCTAATTAATTATCTTCGACACATTCTGCATGAAGCTTCACGCTATCATTTTCCAATAAAGTGGAATTTCAAGTGGATCCATTCTTAATAAATAGAATCCTGAATGGGTGTATCTGCGGAATAGTTTTGTGTATTTATCCATTCAAGAATTCGGGAGTCGTAGTTATGGGATTTCCAAACATAGTGAACAAATGTCAAGTTCCCTATCCGTTTCTTTTGGAAGTAATTTCATTTATGGTCGGCTTAAAATTGCAGAGGTCGGATTCGTGACTAGTCAAATCCAAATAATGATTCCGTAGTCTATAAAATCAATCACCAGAAATGGAGGTACGTTTGGCGGGATCAATACGTGAAGAAATGACCCTTTTAGCAACGAATTTTAACAAGCGCCCAAAAGCTGCTGACTTCACTTCATTGTTCTTCTAGAATTTTTTATTGAACCTTGTTTTACAAGACATAGACTCAACGAACACATGCTCGATTTTCATTTTTATTAAAAAAATAGTATACCTTACAGACACAATATCAATCTTGCGATTCTATGATACATAA
The DNA here is from genome assembly GCA_958510865.1 of Myrrha octodecimguttata. Lineage (NCBI taxonomy): Eukaryota > Metazoa > Arthropoda > Insecta > Coleoptera > Coccinellidae > Myrrha > Myrrha octodecimguttata. Next base: position 36,908,700 of record OY294056.1, read on the forward strand.
CCTCATAAAATGATGTTGAATTTCGAAGCTACATAGATAAAAAAACGAAAACTCGAGAAAACCATCGAAATCAGGAGTTTATTCAAATACGGGGCCAACGCAGAAGCTCATTCGTAAAATACAGAGCCAGAAAATTTCAGCGTAATAATGTGACGAATAGTTTCTGGAATATGAAATTTCTGAAAAATGCATCAGTTTTCCAGGTCGAGCGCGTAAAAATCCGATTTTTCAAGATTATTTCAAAAAAATTTCCAATTCCAAAGTATACACGATGCAGTCTCAAAAATGTTTTCGACCACGATAAGCCTCCAAAAATTCAAAATTGAAGTTCAAACTTATTCAAACTGTGTTTTCTTTACTCATTATGCTCAACATTTCTTAGTGTAACGCAGTAGAGGTAGATTAATATAATTTAAATGGTTTATCAGCAGGTGAAATTGGCAATTTGTGAAAACCTCCGAACTAAAATGAGACATACATCTAGAAAATCTATCTCTTTAATCAATTATGTCTACTGACTCAAGTTTGGCAAAAAATGAAATTATTTCAGCATTCTTATTGGGTCTAGTAATTTTATGGTTATATAGAGAGTATGTATTTTTTTCTCAGAATTCACAAGCAACCCTTTCAATCATGGAATATTCCGCCAGGAATTCCTTTGAATTAATAACAACTTAACTTGAATATACTGCACAGAATGACTGAATATACAGGCTGCATGCGGCACCAGTGGATAAAATGCTCGTTATTTAGAATGTACCAACCACCTATTGGTTTATGTGGAGAAGTAACGAAGGCTCTACAAATTGAATGCGTAGTAATTCCTTTGGCCAACTAAGTTCAAGTTCAAGTCTGATTTGAATCAAAGATGATAATTATCAGCGGTAAATATTTTTGCGCGCATGTTCTAGGGGAACAGCGTGCTATCGTTTTGTCTGTAATTTTGGATGATTGAGCCGAAAATGGTCTCAATCGACTAGGTTGGACTCACTGATGACGAATCCGGTGTCAAAATTGATTCTGTCCGGCCGTCCGTCCGGACGTAGTAGACACGATAACTGTCGACAGAAGCAAGGTAGCAACTTGAAACTTTCAGGATAGGTTGCGTATCAGAATGCCGCGGTTGAGTTCGTTAATGGGCCAAATCGGTCGAATAGTTTCAGAGTTATAGGCACTTGAAGTTTTGAAGTTATTTATTTTTTAGGTGGAGTTTAACGACGCGCAACTTTGAGCCAAATTTCGTCAGGATCATATTGTCAGTAAATTGAAAAAAAAAATTTTTTCGAAATTTTTTTTCAAAAAATTTTTTTTTTCGGAAACCATTCATCATATCCAAAGAAAAATTCCACACACACTTTGAGCTTCATATTTCACAGCAGTGTACCAAATTTCAGTTCGATACGATCATAAGTTTTGGAGATATCGGGAAAAAATATGTCAAATTTCGAGGTTTTCTTCTCGATATCGTTGATTTTTTCGGTATAACTCGAGAAATACAGATGCAGTCCTGATAAAACTGCACAGCTAGTTTTGAGATGCTGAAAGACAACTTTATGCGAAATTTCGTGATAATCGTGTCATAAGAACAATTTGAAAAAAAAATTTCTATGATTTTCTTATCATATCATCCTCATTGAATTCTGTTATTTTTCGATGAAGTACTGGATTTCAATTCGATCTGATCTGTATTTTTGGAAATATTGGAAAAATAAAATTTTGATTGGGTGTATCTACGGAATCATCGGGTGGATTTAACCCATTCACGAATTCGGCCTTGGTAATTAAGTACCAAACCTTCTCTACAAATATCGAGTTTCTAAGTTGTTTTTTTCGGATGTTATTGTGTTTACGCAGTCGGCCGTTAGGCTGGTAAAATCCCAATGATTCCGTAGATATACCCATTCAAAATTTTATTTTTCCAATATTTCCAAAAACACAGATTTGATCGAATTGAAATCCAGTAATTTATCTGTAAAAATTTCAAAAAGCAATGCCGTGAAAGCAGCAGCTTTTGCGTGCATGTTCAAATTCGTTGCTGAAGCGGTCATCTACATTGAACATGCGTGCAAAAGTTGCTGCCTTCACGGCAGTGCTTTTCGAAAATTTTTCATTGTGTTCAATTCAGGTTTCGCGGCACCATTTCAGAAATTTCTTTGACGTCTGTATCTTCATGTAAGATATGAAGCACCGCACTACCATTCCATTATTTATTCATTTGATTATGTATTCATTAAATTTTTCATGTATTAATTTATTTCTTCATGTATTAATTTATTTCTTCATCTATTTGTTTATTTGTTATGTTATTAAGGAAAATACATGGAGTTATACATTCTAAGAAATGATTTATAGTTTGAGTATTGATCAAACAAAGTATACACAACAAGCATAGTACTAGAAACGTGATTTTTACTAATTCCTTGATCTCTAAATATTTCATATCCACCAAGTATTAAGTACATAAAGGACATTTTCAGAGTGTTCGTAAACGAAGGTAAATTCACGCTAAAGTCCGTATAGTCTGGTCCAATCCAGCTCACCATCAATATCCATCAATCGGCCCATGTGGTCTGTGCCCTCTTCGATCTTTTTCTGGTCCTCGGATCGGATGTCAGCGTCCCGGGGTGTTAACACGCCAGATCAACGTGTTTGTTTTGTTTTTCGAAATGGCTGCCCAAACGGACGAGGTGGACGCGAAGGGGCATGCCTTCTTTAACGTCCGTTTCGGTAAATAAAACATAGAGGATCTAATCTGTGAGGAAATCTGTATAATCGTGGGCGTGTGAGATAGGCGTTATCGGTAATTTGACAGAAATTGAGGGTTTGATGTCAGTTCAATGAAATGTGATTTTTTATAACTACGACTGGCCCTTACCTGGGAAGTTGAGTGTTTCAAGGTGATTTCTTGGTTGATGTGAACCTCCGAGATCATTAATTAATTGGATAGTTCAACACGTTTTTCTCGTTCAGTGCCAACGTAAACAGGGGAAATATAAAATAATCAAACAACCGATACTTATTCGAAATAACTCGACCCATTCATTAATGGGGCCTTCCTATTAAGTTTCAATCCTACTCTACAAATAACATGTTCTTTCTTCAGTTTTGCTGTTTATAATTAGCCATTGGTCCAACCGCGAACACAACAACTTGACTTACAGATTCCAAACTTGTAGAGTACTTTTACTCCCTGATGAAACGAATTCGAAATATCCTTATCATAATAAACTCACGAAAGTATGCATGAATCTTCAATTCAAGCCATCATTTTTGCAGATATGTTTCAAGAAACAGCGTGCTATCGTCCGTGTTTTTCAAATTTTTTCTTTAGTCTCAAATGACTAGTTTGGCCGGCCGACTGGTGCGATCACGTAAGAACCCTACGACTCGAAACTTTCAGAGTAGGTTGCATTTCAAAATACGATGGATGAGTTCGGTAACGGGCCAAACGGTTTCTTCTGAATTTTTTTGCGCTTGTTCTATGGAACAGCGCGTTATCGTTTCGTCTGTTATTTTCGAATTTGGAGCCGGAAAAAGTTTTAAATGATTTGGTTGAACACCCTAAAATCCGTGGTCAAATTCAATTCTGTCCGACCGTCCATCCATCCGTCCGTATGTGCTCTAACTTTCGAAAGAAATCACCTATAGCAACGAATTGTCAGAGGTAGCGAGTCAAAATATCTCGATTGAGTTCGTTAATGGGTGTAATCGGTCGATTAGCTTCGGAGTTAGGCCCATTTGAAATTTTGAAAATGATTCCTTGATATCTCATAAAGAACTGTATCAATCAGATTGAAACTTTGTAAACACTTTTGGAATACTAACGCGCAACTGAGTGCGGAATTTCGTGTCGATCCAGTTGTTAAAAAATTTTCGAAAAATGTTCGAAAATTTCTCAAATTTCTGATTAAAAAGTTTTTTACCTTGAAAATATTGATTTGATTCCGACTGTACTTGGCAGAAACCTTGGAATTCGATCCGACACTTACTTTCGGATATATAAGGAAAAAAATTTGCCAAATGTTGTTATTTGGAATTTTAATGTTATTTCCGCCATATTTCGAAAAGAACAAATGCAATCAAATTAAAACTTCGTTATCAGGTGAAGAATACCGACGTGCAACTAGGTGCTTAATTTTGTGTTGATCTAAAAGTTTCAATTGGAACAAGCGCGTAAAAGCTCCTGACCTCACGTCAGTGCTTTTCTAGCTTTTTTTGAGGTTATTTCCTCAATACCACAGAAACTACTTGAGCTATCACATTGAATCTTGCAACTGCTCTCAGAATTTGGTTAGGATCGTATGATCAGTGAATTAAGAGAAAAAACCAGAACGTTTCTAAACTATTTATCAGATTTTGACGAAAAAACATTAAGCAACGACCTTGAAATCTATATTTCATGATAGTTCATCGAACTTCGCAGTTTTTCTTCGTTATCGACTTTATTTCAGGAAAATGTAAAAATATTCATTCAATTATGATGACAATTGGTAATTAGTTGAAAAATGTTGAAACTCTGTGCGGAATTTCGTGATAATCGGTCATTTGCACAATTTAATAAAATTCTAGATTTCTGTTTCGAATATTCTATACTCTGCGATCCTGTTATAAAATTATCCTCACGAAATTCGGCATGGACCTTCAAGCTGTCATTTTTCAATCAAGTATTGAATTTCAAATCGATTCAATCTGTCTTTTTTTAAACTTTGAGACAATAAATGTTTGAATGGGTGGAATAATTACATGTTACAATAATTCCAAAGCATAAATTCCATTTGCCTGATAATATAGCCCAATTTAATGTAAAAAAATCCAGAAAGTGGCTTATTATGTGCTCATTTTTACATCAGTAGTCAAAATTGATTTTCCTGAGTACGTCACTGGAAATATGACTTTCGGTATTCATAATCCAACAGATGCTATAAAGTATTACAAATTCTAAAAGAACTACTCAATTCTGATTAACAGTACCAGAAATATAGTCAAATGAAATTTTGGTCAGAATGAATGAATCGTCCTGTATATCGGTAAGAAAGGATAGGGAGACATTTTCATGTGGTCATTTCATAAAGCTGATGATATACTATACAGGGTGAGTCTTTAAGTTGTGCATTAATTTTAACCATAGATTCCTCTCATCAAATGAAACACTTTCTTCATTTATCATTTTTTTAGATTCGGCTCCAGCAAAAAGATACAGGCTTTTAAAATTTCAAGAAAAAATCGGTTTTTTTTTGTAGCTTTGATATAGTAACTCCGAATGAGATGAACTTTGGTGTGAAGTTTTCTATAACTATTACACATATTCTTCAGTAATCACTTTCATCCTATCTCGAACAGTTTCTGAGGACGATTCATAAAACTATAGGAAATAAGCATGAAGAATTCAGAAAAAGTCTATCTTATGTCATTACAAGAAACTTCAAAATCATTTTGAAATACTTGATTATCCTTTATAATTTCTCCTAAATCGCGCTGTTTTGCAGATATTCAACGTTGAATATCATAAAATCAGATAAAAATTCGAAAAATTACCTTTTATTTATGGATACGCCGTTGAATTAGTAGAGGAAGTAAATTACGCTGGGTACACATTCATCCGGACCATAGAATACACATAAATATTTATCATTTTCGCATAGAACTAAATAAGGTATATGCTATTTCGTGATCATACCACAGACCTAACCGTAACATTCATAGACATAGAATAACATGTTATTATAAGCCTAGAGAATATGTTTAGGTTAATTGATTGATTTCATATAATTCATTTAAAAATATTGTGAAAAAAGTATTATTATGGAGTTTTCAATATGAGAATGGGCGAGGATGGAATTGTGTATAATCATATAGTGGAATGAAATTGGATATAACATCAAGTTGAAGATCAGTGTTTCAAGTCCAGTTTAGTGAAATGTTTTCCTTTCGATAATATCGCAAAAAGCACCAAATCATAAGAAGTAAGTGAGTGAATGTGTTTTCTCAATCTTGTTTCTTTGAATTTCAAACCTTGGATTGGTTATTCTGCAGAAGAAATCATCGTAAGAGATATCCTTGGTCGACTTGCAAACAAAGCGCAGGAGTGTATTAGCACATTGGGAAATGCTTTCAAATGCTTATAACTTTTTACCTGAGCCGAATCTGGAAAAATGGCAAAGGAAAAAGTGTTTCATTTGATGAGAGGAAACTATGATTAAAATTAATGTACAACTTAAAGACTCACCCTATATTTATGGTACGAGTATGTAAAGTTCCTCGTGGGACACCCTGTAGTTTCAAACACACGTTCGTCTCGAACGGCGACTTAAACCTGTGACCCCTTTTTCCGCTCTACGGGATTACTTTTGGGAAATGAAACATTGTTTAAGTTCAACACAATCCTTCGCTGGTGGGATGGTTGTAAAAAACTCGAATTTTCTTCTCCTTTTCACCGCAAGTCAATCTGAAACCGCACGAAAAGTCTTCTTGTTAACTCCCGATCACCTAATCACCTCTAAGTATTTAAATAAATCCACTCAGCGTCAATCCAACACATTAAAACCTTCCCAGATAAGATTAACCTAACGAGAAATAACGATCATATAACTCGTCCCAAAATACCTCTGGAGATAACGCCCGACAACGTTTCGTCAAATCCGCTCGCCGCCTTCAGGTCGTAACTTATAAATTCGAATCCGTCGTAGTCGGCAGTGAATCAATCACGTTTATGCGCGACCCAAATGCCCTCGTAAACAAACACGTGTAAGTCACTACTCGACACCTTATTTTGAAAGGAGTTAAAATAAGTGCTCGGAGGAGAGAAGGAAGACGAGCTGGCAGTGACAGAGGAGCTCACGAAAATAAAGCGCGAACAGCTGTCGCGCGCGGGTTTCGCTCTGGGAATGCCCCGTGTACGCGTCAAGATGATATGAAAACAATCCGGACTAGCGACAAATCTTTTCTGCTATGGATTAATGGAAAAAGCTATCGAGTTATGCTGTTCGCTTTTTTGTGGGAGACCGCGAATGGCAGATCGCTTTTTGTCAAGAGAGTATCGGGTGGTGAAACAAGTCTTTGGACAGGTTCTCAAGATGATTAATACTTATTTTGATTCTTTCTACTGCGACATAGGATAAAGGTATCTTAATGGACTCGTCAAATTATACAGTGCGCCAAATTGAAAGGCACCACCCTTAATATCTATACCTTTTCAACTTCGACGACTTCGGCCCAAGTTGCCAATCCACAATTTTCTTCACAAATTTACTGGGGAACAGGAATTTCAGGACAAATTCGACATGGTAAGGTTCGCGTTATTTATAAATATCCGTGAAAGATGCCTCGGCTCCTCAAATAAGATAATTCCTTCCAAATATAGGGTCTTGTTAAGATCATCTCGGATTGGCTGAAATTTAAGTTGGGATTCCTAATTTCATGTTAATAGTGTCAAATTCATATAGGATATGTTCCGCAAATCAACTTGGTTATTTCGGTTGCCGGTTTTCCATTCCGTTAATATGAAATATTCGGTTAGTTCCTGAAAAAAAGGTTATTTACGGAATTTGATTGATGAAAAAACGTTCTTTCTGTCAGCAGAACGACAGTCAATGTTCTATGATATCATATCCATAGCATAGAACAATCTTTATTTACTTTATGATCCATAGAAGAGACAACAATCAACAATGCAAAAATTACTAGGTATGGTCTATGGATCATAAGGTAAATAAAGATTCTTCTATGCTATGGATATGTTACCATAAAACATTTGTTGGCGCCCCGTATATTTATTTCACAGTTTTTGTTTTCAATTCGCGTATAAATTAAATGGACCATATGCGTTATTTCCGCGTATGTACATATTATGTTTTCTGGACTCAGTATTCGTCGATCTATGAATGTAATCGATTGGATTATTATTCGTTTCGCATTATTAGATTCTTCCGCCGCTGAAATTAATTGATTTAGTTGATTAGTTTTGTGAAATCACAATTAGTGTGGTGTAACATCGCTCATTTAAAACTTTTGAAGAAGGTTGAGGAGACAACATCTATTCTCCTGTTTCTGGTATCAGTGGGTATATCTTATTATCTTTAATCCTTACTATTCCTTTCAAGCCTTCCTAATATTTCACCTAGAAAGGTCGTAAGAATACCATAAAACCCACCAGGAATACTACCAGAAATCAAAAGTAAGTGGTCTATTTGGGCATTGAACTGGTTTATGTGCATACATTTCATTTATTTTCGTTTTCCTTATTACAGTCTGCTAAATTTTAAATAGTTGAATTCATTATTGCAAAGGTCTCTTGGATTGAATTTATTTTAATATTAAATAAACCAAGGCCTCATCAACATTGATTGTCGTTCCGGTGCATAAACTTAATATGTCTTTGTTCTGGCGATAGAAAGATTGCTTTTTCATCAATCAAATTCCGTTACTTTTTTTCAGGAACCAAGCATGATATGAAAAACATGGTGTGCTCTTCTGAAAAAAGTGATGTCAGCAAGATAAGAACACAAGGAAATATATGTTCTGTGTGTCTGAATGAAAAATGTGGCGTCATCATTGGTAAAATGATCACAGATGAGCACACCATGTTTTACTTACATCATGGAACCAACCGAATTTTTCATATTTACAGAATGAAAAACCGGCAACCGAAATAAACAAGATGATTTGCGGAACATATCCTTCATAAACTTGACACTATTAACATGAAATCAGGTATCCCAACTTAAATTTCAGCCTAACAAAAACCTCTATTGCCGAGACATCTTTTACGAATATCTATAAATAACACGAACCCTATCATGACGAATTCGTCCTGAAATTTCCGTTCCCCAGTGATAGTAAATTTGTGATGAAAATTGTGGGTTGGTAACTCGGGCCGAAGTCGTCTATTGCCAGTTGATAATAATTCTAACTCTGACATGACCTGGAAGCAGTATGGTGGTCGCCGCCGGGTCGCGACTGCAAGGCAGCTACTGCCGAGATCGGAATCGTACCTTAACAAAATCAAATTGGGAATAAACATATTCATTTTGGTACTGAACAAAAAAAAAAATTCAGACTTAACACATTCAAACCAGGAATAATCAATTTCATGTTGGTACAGCATTCGTTCCTGTGTGAATTGGAGTTTTATGAGCTTCTTCAGTGTAAACTATCCCACTGCTATCTGTTTGGAATTTTCTTTTTATTTTTTGCCCACCTTTGGGCGGTTGATTTCTTGATGCTCAAAAATTCGCAAGTCCTTCCCAATTGCCGTTTTCTTCATGAACTGCAATTCTCAGCTTTTCAATTGATTCCGATTCTTCCTTTTCAATAAGGGATAAAACTTCGAATTAAACTCTCGTTTGCATTCATTGAATACTCTCCTTCGACCTTGAAGTGTTAACTTTGTAAAGTAATCAAAAAAATTCCATTCAAAGAGCAACGATTGATGTACCCATATGAAGATGATTATTCTCAACTGGAAATATATATATATATATATATATATATATATATATATATATATATATATATATATATATATATATATATATATATATATATATATTTCAAATTGGTAAACATGTGGAAATGATTACTCCCAATTCGAAATATATATATTTCAAATTGGTGATAATCAGTTTCATATGGGTACAACATTCGTTGCTCTTCGAATCGGATTTTTTGATTACCTTAAAAAATTAACACTTTAATGTCGAAGGAGAGTATTGAATTAGGGCAAACCAGATTTTAAATCGAAAATGTTAGGAAATAATATTCGGAATCAATTAAAGAGCAACGATTTGGAGTTCATGAAGAAAACGGCGATTAGAAAGGACTTGCGAATCTTTGGGTATCAAGAAGTCAACCGCCCTAAGGTGGGCAAAAAAAATGCCAACAGAGTAGCAGGAGTATATGTAATTCAACCTGAAGAAGCTCTAATTTACACATGAACGAATTATGTACCAATATGAAATTCAATATTCCTAATTTGAAGTTGAAAAGGTATAGACTCCCTTGAAAAATGAGAAAATATTCAAATAGCGTCAAATCTATTATGAGGACATTTCATATGGTTGGTTCCAATGAGTTAGTATCAATCTTGTGTGAGCGTGATGACAGCAACCTCTGAAATCTTAAATGAATACGGGGGTTGTGTGACACCTTGTTTCAAAGGATATTCGATGGTCCTTTCACAAATGCTGAGTATTTCTGAAAAATAACAAGAAAATAGTATAGTCAAGACAGCAAGTGTTGCAATGAATCATGAAAATATTTTCGACTAATAGGTTCAGTAACAGCAGTTCCTAGATTACCAGCGAATCTCACGTGTGCAGAAAAACGGCCCTTTTAAATGCTATAATGAACATTTTTCCTACAATATCACTGAATTTTTGTTGTATTCGTCAGTTATTTTATTCACTTTTCCGGAATGAAAAACTAAAGAAGTACAATTAAAAAACCTAGAAAACACTGGCGTGAAGTCAGGAGGTTTTGTGCACATCACCAAAAATGAACATGCGGGCAAAAGCTGCTGAATTCAAGTCAGTGTTTTTCTAGGTTTTTTTCGACGAAGTACCTACTGGATTTCAATTCGATCTAATATGTATTTTTGGAAATATTGGGAAAATGAAATTTTGAATGGGTATATCTGCGGAATCATTGGGTAGTTTTCACCAATTCACGAATTCGACCTTCGTTATTAAGTCTACTCTACAAATATCAAGTTTCTAAGTTGTTTCTTTCAGAAGTAATTGTGTTAACGGTAGGCTGTTGGGCGACTGTCAACACCTAGAGTACGTTTGAACCTTAATAACGAAGGTCGAATTCGTGAATGGGTAAAATCCACCCAATGATTCCTCAGATATTCCCATTCAAAATTTCCAAAACTTTCCAGAATATAAATCAGATCGTTTTGAAATCCAGCACTTCATCGTGAAAAAAGCAGTTCGGAGTTTCATACATAATTAAATTGCGATAATATGATCAGAAGATCACAGTATATTTAATTTTCGAAAAAAAAATTTATAGTTTTTTCCAAATTTTTCCACGATCATCACGAAATTTTACGCGAACTTGTCCATCAGCATTTTTAAACTATCTGCCTAGTTTCATCATGATTGAATCAGTGATTTTTGAGTTATTCCGAAAAAAAAACGATATCTAGGAAAAATCCACGTAATTCGACATATTTTTCCAAGTATCTCCGAAAATTGTAATCGGATCGAAATAAAATTTGGTACTCTACTGTGAAATATAAAGCTCAAGACCACAGCGATTTTTTTTTCGAATATGATGTACAATTTCCAAAAACAATTTTGCAAATTTTTTTCTTCAGATTTAGTGACAGTACGATCTCAACAACATTCTGCGAAAAGTTGCGGCGCTGTTATACTCCAACTAATAGCCAAGTTTCGTTCCCATAGTGCCAGAAGTTCCCGAGATATCACGGAAATATTCTCAAAGATTCAAACTGCTTCAACTACTGAAACCACTTGGCCGATTTCGCCCATTAAGGAAGTTAACATTTGCATTTCAAAATGCAACCTATCCTAAATGTTTAAGGTCGATAGGATTCTCCGTACGCCCATAATCGTGCATACGGTCAATCGGGCGGCCAGCTGGACAGAATCGATTTTGACACCGGATTCGTCATCAGGGAGTCCAACGTAGTCGTTTGACACCAAAATTCAAAAATTGCATGGATTTGGACAAAACGATAGCACATGCACGCAAAAAGGACAAGTGTACTATATTTTCGAAAAAGCCATCAAATTACCCCTCAAAAAAGGGTGTCAGTCACCTCATCATTCAAGATTTCAGTGGTTGCTCTCATTATGCTCACACGGTTGATTCTAATTGGCTGGATATGCTCCTTGAACAACCAAAGTTTACCTCTTTATTCATTTTTTTTGGTTTTGTCTTAGGTCGAGATATTAGGAGTGGCTCCTTGTCTGACACACTGTATACCGATTGAAGATTATTTTGGGAGGATTTTGCATCATTATACAGGGTCTTTCACGAGGAACCTCACCCATATTTATACGGGAAACCACTGAACGTATTTTCATGAAATTCAGCACTTATAAGTATTTCACGGTGCTGATGAAATCTAAAATATTTTCAAGGCATGAGCACCTCCGGTTTTTCCGGAAATGACGTCAACTTCCGTTTTTCAAATTAGAACACCATTTTTTTATTGCAGAAATAGATTCCTTAGAAAATTTCAATTTATTTTGATGTAACATTTTTCAGTTTTGGTTGGAAAATTCTCTCTGAGCGGGAAAATTCGAAAAAAAAATCGAAAATAGAGCTCCGCTGAAACAAGAATAACTTCGAGGTTTTTGAATGGAAAATTTTCATTTTTGGGATTTTTCAAGATGTAAGATTGATGTATCCACTTTAAAAATCGAAATCGCGATTCTTGATACAGGGGGTGAAAAAATCGCTTTCAAAATTAGGGATGACAAAATCGTGAAAAATCAATTTTTTCGAATTAGAACCCCATTTTTTTATGGCAGATATTGAATCTACGTTAAAAAATAATGTGAGTGTATGCATCACACCCTTGCCCTAAAGTGGATATTTTCTGAGTTATTCACAAAAAACTGTTTTTCGTCTTGAATTTTCAGCTTTTTCTTTTCCCTTCACGCCAAAAAGATGACATTTTCAGGAACTGTTACTTAAACCATGTTCAAGATTTTACTACCCTAATATACAAGAGAAAAAAGTTACGGGTTGTTCCTAAATAGATGGCGAATTTGGATTCGAATTTGTATCGGAAACCTCTTTATTTCAACTAATCGGCCATCGGTTTTCTCTCCAGTGATAAATAAATAATTCCTTATGAACCATATGCAAAAACTTACCATGTTTTACATTATTTTTTTTAATGATAGATATCATTAATTACATCTGTCAATTTCCTCTTTATTCAGTAGCATTTTGTGTTTACTATTAATTTGGTGATAATTCGTAATAAGTTATAAAATCGATCACTATGCCTAATTTTACCAATGAAGATTATTTAAATCTCATTCTACTTCATGGAGAATGTAATAAAGTTGTAGATAGAACGATTCGACTGTTCATTGAGAGGTTTCCTGACCGACCCAGACCAACGAGAGATACCATTAACAGAACCATGACAAACTTGAGAAATGTCGGATCTTTCGTTAAGAAAACTACACACAGAGAAAAAAGTGTAGTAGAAGATGAGAACAACGAAATTACAGTTCTTGCATATTTTCGTGTGAATCCTCAAAATTCTCTCAAAGATGCCGAGATTGATCTGGGATTATCTCAATCGAGTGTTTGGAGAATATTGAAAAAACAAAAAATGCACCCATATAAATTCAGTAGGGTACAGCATTTGAAGGAAACTGATTTCGTCAGGAGAACAGAGTTTTGCGAAGCTATGATGATTCGATTTCAAGAGAATGAAAATTTTTTGGACTGTATAATTTGGACAGATGAATCTAAATTCACAAAGAATGGTTCTTTCAATAGGCATAACAGTCATTATTGGGATGAAGAGAACAATCACCACTTCAGACAATGGAACTTTCAAGAGACCTGAGAGACCTGGAGTTTCAATGTTTTTTGCGCCATCAAAAATAATGCAATTCTCGATGTTCACATTTATGATGGGACTTTAACTGGTAGGATAGAACACTACACATGTTTGCATTATTTAAAGAATGTTCTCCCTTAGGAGATAGATATTCTGACATATTGACTCAAATAATTGAGCCGCTAGTACAGAACCATAATGACTTATGGTATCAACAAGATGGCGCGCCTCCACACAATTCACTCAATGTGTCAAATATCCTCTACAGGCTATTTGAAGATCGATGGTTGGCGAACAATGGTCCACATCTCTGGCCACCACGTTCTACCGATTTAACTCCTTTAGACTATTATGTTTGGGGTAGGATAAAAAATATTGTCTACTCAACTCCCCTGACTGATAAAGAGGACTGCATAGAACGAGTCAGAAATGCGTTCAGGTTTGTTTAGATTTTTAGATTCATAGTTTTGAAACTCAATTTGGTTTTCAAACACTTTTGCAGATCTCTTCCTCCCGATGAAATAAGAAGAGCAAAGCACGAAGCATTCCTGAGACGTATAAATAATGTCTAGAAATTAACGGTCAAAACTTTGAGCATCTTCTTTAGTTATAACTGCGAGAGTTTGCCATGGTTCTCCTAATAGTAACTTGAAGTCGGTTTCAAGAAGGGGTGAAAAATCTACAGCATGGTTCAAATAACAGTTCCTGAAAATGTCATCTTTTTGGCGTGAAGGGAAAAGAAATAGCTGAAAATTCAAGACGAAAAACAGTTTTTTGTGAATAACTCAGAAAATATCCACTTTAGGGCAAGGGTGTGATGCATACACTCACATTATTTTTCAACGTAGATTCAATATCTGCCATAAAAAAATGGGGTTCTAATTTGAAAAAATTGATTTTTCACGATTTTGTCATCCCTAACTTTGAAAGCGATTTTTTCACCCCCTGTATCATGAATCGCGATTTCGATTTTCAAAGTGGATCCATCAATCTTACATCTTGAAAAATCTCAAAAACGAAAATTTTCCATCCAAAAACCTCGAAGTTATTCTTGTTTCAGCGGAGCTCTATTTTCGATTTTTTTTTCGAATTTTCCCGCTCAGAGAGAATTTTCCAACCAAAACTGAAAAATGTTACATCAAAATAAATTGAAATTTTCTAAGGAATCTATTTCTGCAATAAAAAAATGGTGTTCTAATTTGAAAAACGGAAGTTGACGTCATTTCCGGAAAAACCGGAGGTGCTCATGCCTTGAAAATATTTTAGATTTCATCAGCATCGTGAAATACTTATAAGTGCTGAATTTCATGAAAATACGTTCAGTAGTTTCCCGTATAAATATGGGTGAGGTTCCTCGTGAAAGACCCTGTATAGATTTTTCAAATGTTTTCTCTTATGATATCTGAAATAGAACTATTGGAAATTGAATTGAAATTGTTTTTTTTTTATAGAACAGACATTTGCTGATTGTAGGATTGAAATATGTGTCAAGAGCAGTTTCTTGGAAAACAGATTGCCTAATGAACAATTCCGGAACAATTCAAACGATGAACAAAGCGAATTGTGACGTTTCAGAGTACAAATCTGACAAACGATAAAATTTGCAGAATTATGTTCTTTCGATTTTTCTTTCTACGAAGCTTTTGTCAAATTGAAATTCTTTTCAGTTTTTAATAGTTTTGTTTCAGATATTGGGAATGAAAACACAGAATAGAACTAAAGAGCGACACACTTTATTGTTTTGAGTTGTCCAGTTGTCTGCGAATAACTGAAAAGTATTGATAATTGCTTTTACATGAATTTCCAATTATAATTACTCTATACTTATAACCCAGGTTCCTGACTAAGTTTTCTGCGGTTATCGGGTATCTCGGCATGATTAATAATAACGGTTTACAGGGGACTAATTCTAGAAAAGCACTTAATCGACGAACGTACAGTCAAGAGTTATTCGCGGTTGTTAAATTTCGTTGCCAGATCGGTTTTCCTATTGGTTATTCAGGAAACCACGGTAATGATCAATTAACAACGAAATTATAGATTTTCCCAATATTTTCGAAAATACATAATGGATCGAGCTGAAATTTGATTTTTTTTCAAATATTGACTTCAAGGTTTCGTCCAGATTTCAGATTTCATTGTAATCTGATGGATAGTTTTCGAAATTTGGAATTATTTTCAATGTTTGAACATTACTATGCCCCAGAAATTCTTCATAAAACTGAGAGTCGGTATTCTTCAGCTAAATACGAATATATACGAATAGAATAAATACGGATATTCCTAAAGAAAAGGTCTACTTGTCACAAAGTTCAGTTTGAAGTTGAATGAAATGAAATAAATTTACTTATCTATACAATTCTGCTATCTAACATAGGTTTCAAAAGATCACATTTATGTTGATCCAGGAGAGCTCGTTGCAGGCAAATTCGTTGTATTAAATACAGCTTTGACATTCTAAAATTTCGTGTTGAGGCAGTTGATGAGAATATCTGAAGGTCAAACCCAACCTACCATGTAACTTTTTCCTAACATAATTTCTTAACTGAAATGTATCATTCATTGAGGATTAATATGAACGAGAATGTAAGGTCCTGACGTCAGTGATTTTATCAACGTATTGGCAATCAGGAGGTAATATAAGTGACACTTGAAATTTTTTTCTCGTCTTGATTCACAAACATTTTTCAGCGGGTGATTTTCGAGGTATCAATTAATTATATTCCCAACCTACAGGAAGGAAGTAGCAGCTACAGCCAACACCCAAAACCGTCAATTTCACATTGTTAAGAGATGACAATAACCATAGATCCTATTCCGGGAACTTCTCAAATGGTGCATGTATTCTACACGACTCAACAGAATATCCTCGTTTACGAACCAGAATAGGTGATAAGTCACCCACTAAACACCGAAACATTAAGGGTCGACATCTGTTTCCAATATTTCTCCAATTTCGCAATTACTGACTTCTGTTTCAGATTGTGGTAATGCGACACCGAGTTTGAAATATGCGCATTATCGAAGAACCGTTGTGACATTAGTGGTGGATATAGTGTGTCACATCAGTCTGAATGCAATTCTTGATTCTAAGCCTCACTATTTAAACGAACAAGCACAAGGGAGGTGTGTTCTGTTTCGGAAATACATACAGGGCTGGGCAAAATACAATGCTTGGCTTTATTGAAATACAAATTCTGATAGTAGTCCATTGTTGGAGTTGGATAGATAAAAAATAATAAATGAAAACAAAGGTCTGCTCAACTCGAAAAGATTTAATTCCTTAAAAGTTGCAATGCATTTAGGCAAGGTCACTTGACATCATCAGGCATTCTAAAAACAAAGGCGTCAAACAAATTAAAGGTTTAAAATCAAGATATAACCTACCAAAATATACATTAACGTCAACAACGATGATAAAATTGCAAATGGGACAAAGACAGCTCAAATATCTGAAAACTACCCAATTGATGACATCTATATGAAACAGACCGAAACTGAAAGACAATCAAATGTTCAACAAAAGGAAAACATGTGGAAACACATGAGATCCATACACGAAAACATAGGTGTCGTACCGTTTCAACGTGGTCACTCATAAAAATTACAAAACCACAAAACAAACTAACAGTTCGAAAATAAAATAATAGTATATAATAACATGAAATTAAGCACTTTGTAACGAATTAAAGAACGCCAACCATTCAAACTTAGTCTGTTCGTTGACACAGGTGTATTTCCGGGACTTGAGCGCTCTGTTGATTTCAAGGATTTCCAGAAGATCCAATTGAAGGCCTTTCTCACAAACATGTAAAACACTCACATCAGTTCTTGGGTCGAAAATGTGCCCTGATTCCAATATGTGGTTGGCAAACTGGGATGAGGTGTTGAATATCCCTTTTCCTTTATTCTTTTCTATCTGTTTCAAGTGTTCACTAACCCTGGTTTCTATTTTCCTTCCGCTCTGGCCTATACAGGGTGATTCATTAAGGGTGGCCACCGGCCGTATCTCGAAAACCGTTCATCATATAACTTCCGGAAAAAAGTTCTTATCTCAAAATCGGCCCCTAGAAAATGATTAAAAATATTTTCAAGTTCGTAGTTCCCCACTAGAGGGCGCAATCTATCACTTGTAAAACATAATCTCATTTTTTACGAAATATTCTCCAGCTAATAGTGGTAAAAAATTATAAAATAAGAAAATACTCTTCCTATTCAACAACTTTTGTTTCAGTAATTTTTCTATATTTCCTTTTTTCTAGTGATGGGATGGAAAAACTTTTCTTCACAAAAAAAACACTCTTACTTCTGTATGCGTGAACCGATTTTCACGTAATTTGATGTCATTCGAAGGCCATTGAAAGCAGATCACAGAAAAATATGACAACAACATACCGGGTGATCCAATCAAAAACTACAGGCTGTTTTATGTTACTTCACCCTATTTGCGCGTTTTACTGGAGAATTTCAAATGCAATGCTATGATTCTAACTGACCGAGAATAAGCTAAGCATTATTACCTATTGACTTGTTAAAACCGCAGACAGATATCTCCGGTCATTCCGAAGATATTAACATTTTTGCAGATATCGATAAGTGTTGATCAACCCTGTGAAATTCAGGAGGAATTGAGTTATTTCATCATCTAAACAATCGAATGAAAGAAAAAATTTATCAAAAATGTATGTCACTGACAAATCTAGATCCAGTAAGCTTTGGCGTTACTGTTTATTATCGGTTTCTATAGCTGTAAAATTTATTTAGGTCGATTGCAAACTACTAGTTTATGAGGCTCCATATTCAAACGGAGAAGCATATGATATTCTAAATGTTTAGAAAATGTAGTATCTGAAAGGGAATACCCGATACGATATCCTGAAAGACGTCGTCATTCCAGAAAAGTATTCAAAAGATTAACACGAAGAGTGCGACAGACTTGGAAGGTTCAATGTCTTGGAAGAAAACGTAGAAGCCGTAATGAGGATAATATCATAAAAGTTTTGGCTTAGGTTTATGCTGAATCACATTTAAGCATCCGAAAAATTGCAAGTGATTTGGGATCGAATTATTCGCTAGTTCAAAGGATACTAAAGGACCATAAACTGCATCCGTATCATGTTGTCTTTCACCAAGAATTGAAAGAGACGACAGGACTTTTGCAATTGTTTGAAACGAATGCTGAACGAAGAACCTAACTTACTTCAGAATATTATGGACTGACGAGACTACTTTTCCTAGCAATGGTAAAGTAAATTTACACAACAGCCACTACTGATTATCTAACAACCCATATTGGCAAAGATAAGTCAATAATCAGAATGGCTGGAGTGAATTCTTTTAGGAGATATTGCTATTCAAAGCAGGTTGGATATGTGGTATCAACAAGATGGTTGCCCGGCGCATTAAGCTGCTAATGTTAGGGAATATTAAGATACCGTCTTCTCTAAGAGGTGGATTCGACGAGGGAGTATTTTTCCAGCAAGATCACTCGACCTCACAGTATTAGATTTTATTTTTGGGGGAGAATGAAGACTTAGTTTTCCGAATACCCCCAACTACAAGTGATGATATGAAAAATAGATTTCGACAGACAGCTGAAACTTTTTCTCATACTGAAATTGTGACCAACTAAAGAAAGACTAAATTTATGAATAGAAAAAAATGGTAGACATTTTGAATATTTGAAATGATTATGTATAAGGGTTGTTTTTTGTTCAAATATTTTCGTTGTTGCTAATTTTTGTTTCATTTTATCGTATTATTGTTATTTCATGTGTGTTTAGTATTTTGCTGGATTGTCATAACGAATAAAGTCACTTCCTTGTTTTTTCAAGCTCACAGGGTTGATCAACACTTATCAAAATTTACAAAAATGTTAATATCTTCGAAATGACCGGAGATATCTGTCTGCGGTTTTAACAAGTCAATAGGTAACAATGCTTAGCTTATTCTCAGTCGGTTAGAATCATAGCATTGCATTTGAAATTTTCCAGTAAAACGCGCAAACAGGGTGAAGTGACATAAAACAGCCTGTAGTTTTTAATTGGATCACCCGGTATGTTGTTGTCATATTTTTCTGTGATCTGCTTTCAATGGCCTTCCAATGAAATCAAATTACGTGAAAATCGGTTCACGCATACAGAAGTAAGAGTGTTTTTTTTTGTGAAGAAAAGTTTTTCCATCCCATCACTAAAAAAAAGGAAATATAGAAAAATTACTGGAACAAAAGTTGTTGAATTGGAAGAGAATTTTCTTATTTTATTATTTTTTACCACTGTTAGCTGAAGAATATTTCGTAAAAAATGAGATTATATTTTACAAGTGATAGATTGCGCCCTCTAGTGGGGAACTACGAACTTGAAAATATTTTTAATCATTTTCTGGGGGCCGATTTTGTCATTAGAATTTTTTACCGGAAGTTATATGACGAACTGTTTCCGAGATACGGCCGGTGGCCACCCTTAATGAATCACCCTGTATAACAGACATTACACTGTGGTTGTGAGCAAGACAGTTGGTACACTCCAGACCTTTGTGTGATTGGAATTTTGTCCTTTGTGTTTATTAAATATTTAGAAAGAGTATTAACTGTCTTGAAGGATATCTGAGTATTTTCAGTGTGCATTCCAAACAATTTGGCTATGTTCCTGGATTTTTGACCGAAGTACCTCACACTTCGGTAGTTCTTCATTTGAGTTTCATAAATTAGCGATTTATTTAGTTGTTTGCTTATGTGCTTCCGGTAAATTCGGTCAATTGTGTGTTTTGGATAGCCATTTCTTGCCGTGATCTGTTGTGGTATTAAGGGGGACATTGAACATCCATTTTTTGAAATACAAATTACAAAATACTTTCTCGCAGGTATTTGAAATACAAAATACAAAATCCTTTCAAGTCGGGGATTTGAAATATAAAATACAAAATACAGTATTTTGACTATTTGTATTTGAAATACAAAATACAAATTACAAAATACATTTAGGTGTTAAATGTGAAAAGAGGACAACTAATTCAGCTCAGCCATTTTATCCCTAAATAGAGAATTTCCTTTCAGAAACACAAGATTTTTGAATGTAGTATCGGACAAACAGCCTCTTTGTTGGGGAATGAATGAAACCTGCTAAAGAAAACAATCTTTGTACAGGTCCTGATGAGCGCAAACTTGTGTTATATTGTATGAACACTTTTTTATATTAGGATAATGTTCAAGGAAGGTAAGCTCTCTGCTCTTATCGTTTTTGGAAATTGACAAACTCTAACTCCATGTTGAAATGACCATTGCGCAGGACCTTTTCTTTCTTTTCATTTGCCGAAAACATGATTGCTAGCAAAAAAACTAAATAAAGCAGATGAACGTTGCGCAATCTGAAGGGAGATTCAGAGACTATTTTCTGTAGAGCGCTCAGCGCTAAATGTATTTGTTCGAAAGTATTTCGAAGACAAAAGTATCGAAATACAAAATACTTCAGCGTCAGGTATTTGAAATACCAATTACAAAATACATTTTCAAGAAGTAATTGAACTACTAATACAAAATACGTATTTGTATTTCAAATACGTATTTCAATTACAAGTAACTGAAATACTGCCCAGCCCTGAATACATAAAGAATACTTTGTCTGAATTAGGATATGCGGAAATTTCGTTCTGTATCTGAGTTATTTCTTCCGAAATAAAATATTGATGATAATTATTAAATAATATAAATAGGGGTTTTTAAAATAAGATGTCGATCCCTAAAAATGTGAATCCTAAGCTGATTTCGAGAAGAAGAGCTCAACTGAACATATATCTCAAATCTCTCAAGTTTTGAGCTACAGATACCTTTGGTGAAAAATTGTGAAGTCAGCAGCTTTTGCGTGCATGTTTACTTTTGGTGATATCCTTTGAACATGAGCGCAAAATCTACTGACTTCACTTCAGTGCTTTTCTAGGATTTTTGCGACAAACTACTGGATTCCAATTCAATCTAATCTGTATTTTTGAATGTGTGTATCTGCGGAATCATTGGGTGGGTGAATTTTAACCATTCACGATTTAAGCCTTCGTAATTAAGGTCCAAACGTACTTTACAAATATCGAGTTTCTAATTTGTTTCTTTCGTAAGTCATTGTGTTTACGGTTGGCCGTTAGGCGGTTAGAAGGTTCATGCCGAATATCATGAGGATTATATAATCAGAAGATCACAGAATATTCAATATTTGAAAAAAAAATTTTTTCAGATTGTTCTAATTGCACTATCATCACGAAATTTTGCCACAACGATATCGAGACAAAAACACGAAATTTTATATATTTTTTCCCAATATCTCCAGAAATGATGGTTGTATCAAAATGAAGTTTGGTACACTGCTGTAAAATATGATGTTCAATGAACAGTTTCCTGAAAAAAAAAATTCGAAAAAAAAACTTTCCAAAATTTACTGACCGTGTGATCTCAACGAAATTACGTGAAAATTTGTTCGTTCTTATGCTTCAACTATCTGTCAACTTTCAATTCAATCGCAAGAGTAGTTCCTGAAATATCACGAAATCAACCTCAAAATTTCTAATGACCACAACTCCGAAACAATTCGTCCGATTTGCCCCATTAACGGAATTAACCTTCACATTTTGAAATGCAACCAACCCTGGGATTTTCAAATAGATAGGATTCTCCGTACGCTCGTAATCGTATCTACGGACGGACGGGCGGCCGGACAGAATCTATTTTGACACAGTACTCATCATCAGGGAGTCCAGCCTAGTCGTTTGAAACCATTATCGGCCAAAAATTCGAAAATAACAGAGATCTGGACAAAACGATAGCACGCTGTTCCTCAAGAACATGCGCTCAAGAAAATAATCAAAGAAGTATTAATGAGAATAATGCTTAAAAATAAGCCGGTAATTACCTTCTGATAATTTGATCATGCATTCAAAATGCTCTTTTACGCGATAATGGCCTTTCCAACGGAACACGTCAAGAAATCGAATTCATCTTGCAAAATTTTAGGATACGACTTCGATAAATGAATGGCGTACATGTTTTTTTTTCAATGTCCACAAAACATCTCTCGCAGACGCCACTGGTTGGACATTGAAACATCTTTTATATCAAGGAATGACCACTGGAGCTCAAAAAGCTTTTGCAGAATTTCATGAAATTATATACAGTGCACGCCAAGATCATGGAACAAATTCATTTTCTCAGAAGAAAAATATTTGGCAACAAAATCCTGAAAAAGGTCAATTTTGTTTTACTTTTACAATATATTTATATGCATTTTTGAAGGATTTTTTGCACCCTGTGCCATCCCCATCAACCATCCAAATTTTTTGAATGGGGAAAGTAGGTCATGTGGCACTTTTTTGGCAAGGCCTTTGTATCTTCTTTACAGGCGTGCAGAAATTTTCAAAAAAAAAAAATTTTTTTTTTTGAAAAATTAGTTAGTTCTAAGAGGTTTTCAGTATGTGAAGTGCACTTTGTCATGTCTCATTTACTTTTAGACGATGGCACCTGATGAAATTTGTCACCGAATGAAAGTCGACCATTACAGTTTTATTCATGCACTTCTTCTGAGAAAATGAATTTGTTCCATAATTTTGAAGCGCACTGTATTATTTTATATTTGGGATAATTTTAAAATTAAGTATTTAGGAAAAAAATGAGCAATAATGATTTTATTCTCAAAACTTCACCACCTTGTAGTTCAAAGGTTAAAAAAGGTAAGGGACATAGATGTATTCGAATATTTCTCCTGAATTCACCTATGGATTCAAATCCTTCGAGTTCAGCATTATATCTTGAAATACCCTGCATAAAAAACAACTAAAATCTTTTTGGTTTAGGAGTTAAGAAACTTTTCTTCATGGAATTTTGCTGTAGTCATGAAAACCTCTCTTGATCGAATGTTATATTCGTTCGAATCGAAGCAAATTTGGTATTGGAAGGGCTTATGAGGATGAAACCATAGTTCCATCTTTATGTTACTCCAATATCAAGCAATTTTTTTCAGATTTCAACTAGGATCAGGCACACTTTTTGAACCGTTGTTTAAAAACCGGTTCAAAAGATAGAGCTTTTGATTTTCTTTTCCATGTGTCAGATAGAAAGGGAGTGATTGTTATATATTCATTTATTTCATATTGATACATTATAGACAATTAAAGCCTTAGTTACCGTTACCAAAAACATGGCTAACACCCTTGGGACTTATACTAAGCTGTTATGAATCTTTAACTCCATTAATTATATTTACAAAAGCAAACCGACAATTCTCTAATTTTCCACTTCATTAATTTTGGTATTGACCACTTCGGACTGTGAGAAAAATAAATCAATTCACTCAGACTAGAATGTAGAAGAATAAATTCATGCCATGTCTTGAAAGTAAGCCAACAACATACTTTCACTCATATTTTTGGTTTCAACATGGTTAACTTTCAACCACTGCTGGAATTTGTCATATTCTTTCTTATTTATACTTTGGTTTCAACTTTATCGGTACTGGTGCGGCAGGACCTTCCTCAGTCTTTTGCAACAAATTGCCTTAAATCTCAATTCTCTTCAAGCTTTCATCCATTTTCACGAATAAATAAATCTTGACAAATATTTACAAACTTGTCAGTTGATATATCCATGGTTATCAGGCCAATATACTTCATTCTTTAACAACGTTCGTTTGATTTTGAATACCAACAAAATTTTGTTTTCATATTTTAGAAGTATGAAATGAAATCAATTATCTATCACGTGAGTTTTTGAATGTTAACAACCTCAACTCCTTTGATACATCAATAACTTTTCCTTGTCATTTAAGTTCATAATCATTAATATGCATACCCTATAAAAAGGAAGTCAGAACTGGTGATGAATGAGTCGCGATCGTTCTCGACTCATAATCAATATGGATCCCTCTAGAATGAAGTAATCACATTTATGAGCGAACGAATGAGTCAATAACTCGTCGACATGGATAACCATTTCTGCATTCAGATTACTGATCACAGATGTTCCTCTATTCCTGGCAATGAGATTCAGTATGTGCATGAGTGTTACCGAGAGTAATTTTTGCAAAAATTGCTACCAAAAAATGGAGTTTTCTAGAAAGAAAGAGCTATGCTTCGAGTGAATAGGTAATTATGTTAAAACCAGTACTTCTAAATCTTAAAACATGTTTCTTCAGAAATCTGCTTCTGATGAAAAACATCAATTAGTAAAAACACTGTGGAAGTTCTGCAACTCTTATTCCTTGGAAAAAATTTAATACTCGTGGTAGAAATATCAGTTTTCACACTGTCCCAAATGAGACGCCCTGTATTCCCGTTGTCGAAGAACTGTTAACAGATTAATACTGGCATTAGTGGCACATATAGATTACCATCTCCGATGGCCGGTATGGGCGTCTCGAAGTGACACATTCCTGAGGAATATATGACATTGGACCCGTAAATCATCTCCAGAAGAATGCTGGCGCCAGCGCTAACATGTGTCTTAAATTTCTGGGAGGGCCGGTGGTCAACCGGGCATAATACGGTTAAGTTGAAAGAGATCAAAATATATTATGAGCATAAATAACCCGAATAACACAGCATTATTGTTTGATTTTTTCGAAACAAATTTATGTTGAATGATTAAAAATGAGTGCTATTTGCCAAAAAAATAATAATAATGGAGAATAATCTGTAACATCGCCATAACATGTTTGGTGCTTCTTTGCCTGGAATCGCCCATTTATATTCATATCCCAAAATAATCCTCGATTAACACATAATAATACATAAATCAACCTCGATTCTTCAATTTCACTTTTCATTTTATTGCATTATATTATACTGTATTTACAACTTAAATTGAGGTATAATATGAAAAAGAATATAAATATGAAAAATATAAAAACATAGAAAATCCATATCAGAAATAATGCGTTCAGGAGAAAAAGAAAAAACAAATTTCAAAATTGAAAATTCTACAAGGAGAAATAAAACAAATTTTATACTCTTATACTAGGATGAAAATAATAATATCAAAGATTTCTTCATTAATATAGGACCCACTCCAACTGAGAATGTCGAATGTGAATTATCATCCTTTTCAGGGAAAAATGCAGCTAGGGGGCAGTCTTGATATTTCTGTATCTCCAAAAAAAATATTTATTAAACGTAGACATTTCTTAGTGTCGGTTCTTTGCAAGATGGGATAGTGACAGTTGTCGAATACACCTGATTGTATGTTTCATAAATTCAAATACATTAGTAATGGAAATAATTAGAGTGTATTATCTGGCCGTGAATTCGTAAAATTTCAACAGGAACCTTGATGAATGTTTCGAGACATCAATCGAGTGCTTGGTGACAATTCGTGGTCCTTTGCTTCTCTAAATATGTGGTTGCCTCCCTTTAGCATTTGTGTGAAAGTAATAAACATCATTCCAGATAAATATTTGAAAGTCTGTGGTTTTGTTCTATGTGGTAACAGTTGATCTTCAGCCCAAAACGAAGATGGTGAGATGGTGCTAATCTAATCTAGAATGCTTTCACTGTGCATCGTCTAATTTGGTCTAAAATGTAAAATATCGTTTTCATCTTTTCACGTAGTGATCCCGCCAAACGCAGCTTCACATCAGGATGCAAGGATCCAGCGATGTTTCAATTATAGGTTCTGCCCTCACAAAATTCCGCATGAACTTTGAAGCTCTTATTCTTCAATCGAGTTCTTGCTTCAAATTCGATCAAATCTGTATTTTAGGAAATATTGGGAAAATAACATTTTTAATGGGTAAATCCTCGAAACCATTTGGCGGATTCTAGCTATTCCCGAATTTTTCCTTCGCAAGCATGGACTAAGCATTTACCGTTGATGGTTTGGACCTTCATCACGAAGATCGAATTTTTGAATGGGTAAAATACACCAAATGATATGCTGAGTGGAAAGACATCCCCATATTCCTTTCAGTGGAGAATTCAAGAATATAACATTTCTGGCAAATTTATTAGGCCTTTCCAGAAACAGATCACATGGGTAAATCATATGGGGAACTGATAAATCGAAGACATGGTGAACTTTCGATCAAATGAGTTCGTTTTTCGTATGATAGGTCTTTTGCATGTTTTTATTCTTTTTATTGGAATCCAATATTCTTCCCCTGAAAATACTGAAAAAATTTGGCTCTGCAAAAATTGAAATTTTTAGCTAGAAAAAGATCTTTTAGAGTTGGTTCCACGTATTAGCTGTTTAAACGCTTGAAACTTTTCGGTATTTCGTGAAGTAATTTGTCATATCCACTTTTCTTCTCTATCTTCTAGTTAACCTTTCGCTCTACCAATCCAATGGAAAGTGTCAGCTGTATCGATCGAAAAATCTTGCTTTAACGTGTGACGCGGAGTCTTTGTACTTGTGTCTCGGTTTTACTATTTTCAATACCGAAGTATCCGGAATTCACGGGTTGTGAAAATTTGAGGTACATATCAGGATCTTATATCGAAATAAACTGAGAAAGACACAAAAAATGATTACACGTGTTACGTGCAAAAGACCTCTTCCACTTAGCCCAATTGACCGGCTTCATATCTTATTACAAGACTTCCCACTAGGATTTTTCTAAATCCAAATATTGACGACATCATGACAGACAGATGAGAAACCCTAATCGTCCGAGATGGGTTATTAATGAACCGAAAATCTCCGTTTCTGGCCGTACGCTCGCATCATTTATCACGACTTCTTAATCCAAGACGGCTCAATCGTCGCCCTTACCGCACTCAACTTAGGCATTCAGTAATTTTCTTCATGTCCGATAGACGAACATTCTGAGGAATACATGGTGGGTTGGTTAGATTTGCACCTTCGCTATATTTTTCCTTTATAAATATCTGAGGATTCATTTGAGTCAATACTCTCACATTAGTAGGAATTAATTTCATCCGTTCCAAGTGTTTGAATCTTTTTGCGCGCATGTTCTACGGGAACAGCGTGCTATCGTTCTCGTGCTAGTCTCAAACGAATAGGTTGGAATCACTGATGACGAATCCAGTGTCAACACCGATTCTGTCCGGCCGGCCGACGGAAAGATAACTGTCGAACAGATCCAGATAGCGACTTGAAACTTTCAGATTATTTCGCGCATTGGAATGCGGTGGGTAAGTTCGCTAATGAGACAAATCGGCCGAATGGTTTCGGAGACATTTGAAATTTTGAGGTTTTTTCCCTGATATTTCAGGAAGTACAGGAGTGATTGGATTGAAACTTTGAGCAAAATTTTGTTGGGATCGTATGGTCACTTGGTTCGAAAAAAAAATTTTTTCAAATTTTTTTTTGGTAACAAGTTTTTTGATACCTTGAGTTTCATATTCCACAACAGTGTACCAAATTTCAATTCGATACGGCTATCAATTTCGGAGATATTGGAAGGAAATATGTAAAATTTCGTGGCTTCCTTCTCGATATCGTTGTTTTTTGCGGTATAACTGAAGAAATACTGTTTCAATCATGATGAGACTTCTAAGCTAGCTTGAAAATAATGAGAGACAACGTTGTACAAAATTTCGTGATAATCGAGTCATTGGAACAATTTATATTTTTTTTTTCAATTATTGATTATTCTGTGAGGTTCTTATCATATTATCCTCATCAAACTCTGTATGAATTTTCGAACTGTCGTTTTCCGATAAAGTACTGGATTTCAATTCGATCAAATCTGCATTTTTGGAAACATTGGGAAAATACGATCTTGAATATAATCTTGTTGAGTAGGTTTGGGGCTCAATTACGAAGGTCGAATTTGTGAATAGGTTAAATCCGCCCAATGATTCCGTATATATAATACAGATTCGATCGAATTGAAATCCAGTAATTTGTCGAAAAAAACGTAGAAAAGCACTTTTGGACACCCTAACCGTCCTCAATTGGTCTCTAGCATGTAACACGATTTATCATATTTTGATGTTTTTCTCATTCTATATCGATACAAAATCAAAATGTATGCTATCACACACTTCATCAATTCGCGAATTTCAAATAATTCGGTATTGAAAATTGTCAAATCAGGACTCGAGGTCGAAGCGGGTCAGATCGCCTTCTACGTCACTCGTTATTCTAAGATTCACCGATCGATACAGAAAAAAGTACACGAGAAGAGAGAGAGATTGGATATATCCTCGTACGTCACGGGAGGCTTGAAATTTCGTCCGTTTGAACAGCCAGTATATGTGGAGCCACATTTGAAAGATCGTTTTCCCGATGAGAATTTGAATTTTTGCCGCCGTGTAGAGTTTTTCATTAGTTTAACGGATAGAAAATTTGATTCATATAATCAAAAAAATTCATGCAAGAGGCCTATTGCACAGATGAATTCCTTCGACTACTCTGAAGATCAGTTAAAGAAGCCCAAACTGCAGCAGTGGTTGATTACAATTGAGAAAACCCATCTAAATAACAAATTTCTATGAAATATGAGAAGAAGATGATTTATAACATATCAAAACAATGAAGCGGCGGAGCGAAGTGGATGGAATCATCTCATGGGAAAAAAAGAGGACAAGCGTCGCGACGGCACACCGTCCATCATCGGTCACCAGTTGCGCGCACCGCAGACACGGTCGAATTCATGGCTTTTCCACGCGATGAATATTAACTCGAGGACTTCTCCGGCAAATCTATCGCCGAAATATTCAGATTTTTTTCATGCGGCCATTACTCTGGGGTTTTCGAGGCATCCAGAGCCGTATGTTATATTTGATTTGTTCCAGATACCTTTCATTTCCGATTGTTTATCTTGCCTACAGACCAATAGGATTTCCATGCAGCGTTACCATTCGTACGATAATTATCCTTTCATACGGAAATTTTGGTGCTCTATACTATCTACGATACCGCATGTACGATATGAGTGTTGTGTACGATAATTTCAAAGAACCTACCGTTTGAAAATTCAATTCAAATGAAGTGTCTCAATGAGACTGTTAAAATGGTGTTCGATCAACAAATAGCTCTTAAGCCTGGTCCAGATGAGTGTAATCCGAACAGCGAATGCAATAAAATTTGATAAACGATTCGGCGAATAGTGTGGACGGCACTCGAGATTAGATTCGAATAATACATTCAAATGCATCGTTCGAGTCGAAACCCGAGTCCTGACGGAGCAAAAAGAGCGCTGCCTCGAACCATAAAACTCCCCGCGATTCATTGCATTCGCTGTTCGCATTAAGTCGGGTCCAGATGAGTGTAATCTGAACAGCGAATGCAATAAAATTTGATAAACAATTCGGCGAATAGTGTGGAAGGCACTCGGGGTCAGCTTCGAATAATACATTCAAATGCATCGTCCGAGTCGAAAACCGAGTCCTAACGGAGCAGAAAGAGTGCAGCCTCGAACCATGAAACTCCCTGTAATTTATTGCATTCGCTGTTAGCATTAAGCCGGGTCTATGAGTGTAATCCGAACAGTGAATGCAAT
Source organism: Myrrha octodecimguttata (assembly GCA_958510865.1). Classification (NCBI taxonomy): domain Eukaryota; kingdom Metazoa; phylum Arthropoda; class Insecta; order Coleoptera; family Coccinellidae; genus Myrrha; species Myrrha octodecimguttata. The sequence goes on from OY294056.1 coordinate 36,938,688, forward strand.
AAAATTTGATAAACGGAATAGTGTGGACGGCACTCGAGCACAGCCTCGAATGATACATTCAAATGCATCCTTCGGGTTGAAAACCGAGTCCTGACGGAGCAAAAAGAGTGATGCCTCGAAGCATAAAACTCCCTGTAATTTGTTGCATTCGCTGTTAGCATTAAGCCGGATCTAAATGAGTGTAATCCGAACAGTGAATGCAATAAAATTTGATAAACGGAATAGTGTGGATGGCACTCGAGCACAGCCCCGAATAATACATTCAAATGCATCCTTCGAGTTGAAAACCGAGTCCTGATGGAGCAGAAAGAGCGCCGCCTCGACCCATAAAACTCCCTGTGATTTATTGCATTCGCTGTTCGCATTAAGCCGGGTCCAGGGGAGTGTAATCCGAATAGCGTAAGCAATAAAATTGGATACACGGAATAGTGTGGACGGCACTTGAATGTAGTGTCAAAGAAGCCAAAAAGAAGATCGACTCCTTTGAGGCCATTCTTCAAAAATTTTGGAATTGGCCACTTTCTTCTTGTTCTTGCATATCCGTCATCGTTTTGCCGACATTATCCTGTATCCTCCGTCTCATCAAATTTGTCACCCACCAATGTCCTTTTTTTCCCCGTCTTTGAGACAAAATAACGAAAGCAGCACTTGTAATTATAATATCGCTGTCAGAGTCGGACCACCAACTGGAAAATTCACATGAATGAGCATTCGTTCGGCTGATTTAAACATCTATCTGGATGTTCAAATCAGATGTGCTAGAATTCTAGTGCTTAGTTCTTGTTCTTGCTCGATGATCTTCGGTGTAAACGCTGAAAAAGTGTTTTCGTTTATACTAAATGATCAACGAGAATTTTCTTGTTCTAGCTCTTGCTCTTTGCTCATTTGGTTTAAACCCACTCCATTTACTTTTATAAACTATCCCGGTTTGCCATTATTCAGGTCTATCAAGTTTTTTCACTCAAAACTGGCGCAGTTTAGCACTCGTGAAATATCGGCAATGTCAAAATAATTCCTACAGACATTACCAAATGCCAGTGCCAATTTCAACTCTCAATCTCATTATAACCCTCACGCTTGGAAACTGAAAATGCCGCAGGTAGTTTTGAAGAAGCAGATACGAAGTATCAGGAAGTGCTATGTTAAATTGAAATCTGCTTTTACTGGTAGGAACCCTGATGATTTGGAATCCATAATTTATCTCAAGCTGTCCAACATTTTAATACTGGTGTATTTCGAGTTGTGCAATAAGGTATTTAAATGTCTTCTGTAGGCTTATTCTTGAGAATGTCGAATAGTTGGGAATTCCATAGGTCCGTCTGTTCGTTTGGAAGTTTTACTGTAGGGTTACTCGAGTACTATCATTTTTTTTCGAATGAACTATCACAAAGTAACGGACTCCTCTATCCATTATTTTTCAGTGAAATTTAAACACTCGATTTTTGTTTTCCGTACAAGAAAATAGCAAAACTGAATCTTCCAACCATGTTTATATGTGAAATAAACTGCTCCACATGAGTAAGGGATATTGACTTAAATTCCAAAAAAATATAGTTAAAATAAGATTTTTGTGATGAAAATTCATATTAATATGATTTCAAGTTGCAAATTAATTTTAGCCTGAAGGTCTGCAGCGTATACAGGGTGGTTAAGAAAAATCGAGTAAAATAACGAAATTTTATTTCAAGAGAATTCAAGTATTTTAAGACCATCAATACAATCAATGTATGGCCTCCACGGGCATCAATAATAGCTTGACATCTTCTTTGCATACTACACACGAGGTTGTTGAACATTTCTTGAGGAATTTGGTTCCATAAACGGGACAGAAGCTCTCTCAGATCATTTAAGGATTCTGGGGTAGGTTGATGATTGTGTAATCTTCTTTGGAGCATATCCCATGCATGTTATATGCAATTCAAATCTGGTGAGTGCGGAGGTATTGGTAAAAGTGGAATACCAAGGTCCTCGCGCGCATTCTCAACCACGGCTGCACGGTGCGGTCTAGCGTTATCGTCTAGAAATTGAAAAGTTTCACCAATAGCAGCGTGAAAATTTGGCACAACATTGTCAATGACATGCTCCCTATAGTGTGAGGCGGTCATATTCCCAGGACAAATGTGTAGATCTGTGCGCCGGTTGAAACATATCCCGGCCCATACCATAACACTACCCCCTCGGAATGGATGGACTTCTTGGACGTAGCGACGATTACGGGGTATGCGTGGGATTGTCCATACCCTTATTCTTCGAGAATCTGAAAATCGTCCATATCTGGATTCATCAGTGAAAAGGACACTACGCCATTGATCGTTCCAATTGATATGTTGCCTTGCTCATTCCAGTCTTTGACGCTTATGGTCACGTGTTAATGAAACTCCTCTTAATGGACGTCTAGAACCTAGATTCACCTCTCTCAAATGTCGTCTGATGGTTTCGATGGAAACTTGGACACCATCTGCATTTTGAAGAGTATTCCGTAGCATTCTACACGTAGATGTAGGATTTCTTCTCGCCGAAACGGTGAAGAAACGATCCTGAGCAGGTGTTGTTTTTCGTCGCCCACCAAGCCTTGGTCTTTCCAACACGGAACCTGTCTCCCTGAACCTATTCCAAAGTCGAGATATCACACTTTGGCTGACTTGGAGCCTTTCCGCTACAACAACCTGAGTTAGGCCACCCTGTAGCATTCCGATAGCCCTATTAGCCTCAGCGTTTGTTAATTTACGTCTTGGCATTTTCAGAAAACTCGTTTCAAATCGAAGCCGTTGATAAACTGACTTCATTACAAAATTAAGAACATTCATGAAGCATATGCAAAGAACCAAACTTCAGAAAAAAGGCGACCTGATTGACGAAATGTCTCATACTGATTCTTATTGGATCGATTCAAGTTGATATTGAGTTAAATGATTTTACAGCGATTTTCTCGAAGATTACATACTTTTAAAAACGATTGAATGCGATATCCCTTACTCTTGTGGAGCAGTTTATTTTCAGTATTAACAGAGAAAAAAGTTTCTTCGACATTCATTAGATCTTTGGAATTATTGAATTCACATAATATTTTCTCAAATTCATTATTTTCCCAAAGTAAATAAACATTTTGAAAAAAACGGAATTACTACGACCTCTGTGTAGAGAGGACAACGTTGCGTAGTTATCTGACAGGAAAATGATTATAACCTAACATTTTCAAAATATACACGCTGAAATGTGTCAGAATGTCATGGCTAACCGGGATAGTTTATAAAAGTGAATGGAGTATAGTTCTAGGTAAATTTTACATTCGCCAATCAATATCTATTTTAACTGTGTCTGTTACGTGTAGTTAAAAGTGGCATTCTCCTGGGAACCTCACCTATCTCAACTCCGTTTTTCCACGAAAGAACCCAATTCCACAGCGTAACCGAATTATAATAATCATGCAGAGCGATAGCCTTTCCAATTTGTCGGATAATGGCCGTGGTTTAGCGCGCGATTACTCCTCTCTAAACGAAAATTAATCTAGCGTATCGAGATCCCGCAATTTCGTGAAATATGATATCACGTACGATGCGACGACGACGTTTCTGGTCATCTCGTCGTCCGTCATTAGCCGCTCAGAAGACCAAGTAAGCGGTTATTAATCTAATCGGAATGAATGAGATAGCCCGGGTTCGCGTATGTAAGCTACCAAGACGGAGCGGGCTTCCTAAGGGGGCATTTTCGAGTCGTTCGCGTATATAAAATAACAACCACTTCCTGAGCGGCCCTGTAATTATGGCCCGCCGATTGTTATCGATCTATTTTGATTGATATTGGAAGAACGGTTCGGATGGAAGTAATCGTTCAGGCTCAGGATATGTTCATCAGAAATGCACTCAATGCATATACGGGTGTACAGGGTGGGCAAAATTCGTTGTCTACTGAAGGGATCTCGGGAATTATAGCAGCTAGAAGAAATCTGATAACACATTCTCATCTGAAATCAGATCCAGCCAACGTTCATAGATTTTGAGTTATGAACGAAAATTGAGAAATTGTCATTTTCAATAATGCTGAATAACTTGCTTGTTTGAACTCGTATTCGAAATGTGTTCTTACATTCTACAGGCACTTTTTTAGGAGTAATTCGAATATAGTATAATTGAATTTTTTAAACCAGCTATTTTCGAGAAATAAGAAGGATTTATGATTTTTCAAATGTAAACTATAGTCGAAAATTCTCTTATCTTGCTACAAAATTTTTGCTGATTTTAAAAATGTATCATATGGTGCTATTCACATCAATATAACATGAGAAAAAAATTAAATACCTTTTTCCTGCTTTTCGATTCACTGTTGCATTATAAGTAGGCTGGCGTTACCATAGCGACCGTTGAATATGATTTATCTTTTGTGAACTTGAGCTTCTATGATTGGAATCACCGGTTGCTGAATAAATATTTCTATGATTAATTTGCATATTCAACGGTCGCTATGGTAACGCCAACCTACTTATAATACAACAATGAATCGAAATGCAGGAAAAAAGTATTTAATTTTTTTCTCACGTAATATTCATGTTAATAGCAACATATCATACATTTTTAAAATCAGCAAAAATTTGTAGCAAGATGAGAGAATTTTCGACTATAGTTCACAATTGGAAAAATCATAAATCCTTCCCATTTCTCGAAAATAGCTGGTTTAAAAAACTCAATCATATTATATTCGAATTACTCCTAAAAAAGTGCCTGTAGAATGTAAGAATAGATTTCGAATACGAGTTCAAACAAGCGAGTTATTCAGCATTATTGAAAATGACAATTTCTCAATTTTCGTTCATAACTCAGAATCTATGAACGATAGGCTGGATCTGTTTTCAGATTCTGATTAGTCAGGAAAAAAATCTCGAGAATGTGTCATCAGTTTTCTTCTAGCTGCTATAGTTCTCGAGATCCCTTCAGTAGACAACGAATTTTGCCCACTCTGTACAGTGTGTCAATCTGAAATATCACGGCAAAATCAGGAAAATAAAAAAAGCAACATTTGGTTCGTAGGAGGAAATTTCAAACGTTTGGTTCCAATAGATTTTTATCAACTCTGTGAGCGTGATGTTGAGTGACACCTTGTTTTAAAGATGATTGAATGGCCTTTTCAAAGATGCCATGCTCTTGCCCTTCTTTGTTAGTACTGAAAAAAGGTTGAATAGTATTGAAAACAAGAGTTCCAATGAAACATGAAAATGAGGAAAAATTTACAACTAAAAGTTCCAATTCTCTAGAATACCACCGAATCCCACATGTGAAAAAAACAGAACTTCCAGATGCCATGGTGAACATTATTTCCACAATATTAATTAATGTGGAACAACCTTACAAAATGACTTCTTACGAACCAAAGGTTTTTCGAAAATGTTCATTTTAGAAATATTGCTGTAAGTTTTCTTCTGTTGGAAATTTTCTATTCCTGTGAAAACATTCTCGTAGCAACTTCTAACGTAGCATTTAATGGTGTTTGTACTTCTTGAGGTATTGCGGAAATAACGTTAAATTTCCAAATAACAACGAAATTTAGCACATTATTTTTCCTTATATCTTTTCATATATATATGAAAGTAAATATCGGATCGGATTGAAACTTGAGATATTTTTGTTAAATACCGACTCTGAAGTTTGTGCCGGATTCTATTGGAATCTAATCGATATTTCAAGAAAAAAAATTTTCTTTTCATCGAAAATTTTAAAAATTTTCGACATTTTTTTTTTATTTTCATACAACTGGATCCACTCGAAATAAAGCTCAAAGTTGCGCGTTGCTATTTCAAAACTGTCCACGAAGTTTCAATTTGATCGAGTCAATACTTCATGAGTCATCGAGGAGTTAACCTCGAAATTTCGGCCTGACTCCGAAACTATCCAACCGATTCCACCCATTAACGAACTTAACCGAGATACTCTGATTCCGCTAAGTCTTTCACTTCGAAATTCAGAGCACGGACGGACGGACAGAACTGAATTCGAACACAGATTCTTTTTCATGGAGTTCAGCCCAATCGTTCAAGAACATTTTCGGCTCAAAATTCGAAAATTACAGACACTGTGACGAAAAGATAACTCGCTGTCCCCTATAGAATAAACGCGTAAAAACGGATAAAATACAGAGGCAGCAAGTGATTGAATCGTGAAAACGATGACATCCTTTCAAGTAAATTATCGCAACATATTGCTTCACAACCCAATAAATGAAGGTCAACTTGAGAAGCGAAAAGACCGAAGAAATATTTCTGGAATGCACATTTAGAAGTAGTCTTAGGAACTGTTGAAATCAATCCTAAAACATAAACTCATATTTCAGAAGGATTTGGAGTATGTGCTTGAACGAGAAAGGCAGAATCTTCGGACACCTCATTTGATGAAATTTCAAGAAGACTACAGGTTTTCTTCAAAGCATTAACTGTTTGAATCAAACTTTGACATCCAACAATCAATGTTAGCATTATTTCATTTCCACCGCCGCCTAGTTCTAAACCTTCTTATCCAAGAAATGAAATTCGAAAATTCGATATCTCTAACATGACTCCAGAAAAATATCAAGTATACCATATTGTCAAAATAGTAATCTGAAACTGTATCGAAATATCTAAAAATATACGGAAGGTATCATTTGAAAAAAATATTTTCATGGTGATATCTCATAAAATATCCGTTTGCAGGGAATATTAATTTAATGTAATTAAATTCTCCGTGAGAAGTTGATATTTTACAAAAATGGAAAATTTTCAATAGAAGCAAAGTTACAGCAATATCTTTAAAATGAACATTTTCAAAAACACCGGATAACTATGTCATGCTGATAGCTATGGAGTTGTGACTTTTGTCAATGAGTTCCTCATGAAAATTGGACCCCAGACACCGACGTCACTTTTTGTCTATCTAGTAGGTACAGAAATAGGAGTTCCCCTTCAAAAGTGTCTAGTTTGGCACACCCGGTACAACCTAAAGAGTCACCCTGTATATAACTCTTCATCACCTATGTTTGAGATGAGAAAATGTTTCACAATATTTTTGCGGGATTCTTTCCCCATAATTAACCCGACAACACACCTCAGCATGACCCTAATCAGCGTTCCTAATGATTTGCTTTTGTTTCAGGATCCGTTCACGGTACGTAGGGATGTAACGACTTGTCATCAATCACCGACCAGGGCCTGTTTGATTCATGTAAACGTCAATGGCCCTGTGTTCTGCTAGATGCATGAGGTATTTATGTAGATCTCATTTTTCCCGATACCGTTATCAATCAAACGTGCCTGCTCGACCAATTCTGCCTTACTAGACCATTCCGTTCAAGCCACCTAGATGGAGGAGTTTTTCCCCTTAATAGGTTGGATAAAAAGTTTCAGCTATGTAGTTCTATATTATACTAATCGAGTAAGTTGTGAATTGTGGCGAGATTAAACTCTAAACCGAAGGATTCGCATGACATTCCGACTTCTGTGAGAAAAAATTTGAGATAAAGCTAACAATTACCAGAGAGAATAGAACATAATTATATTCTCAGTGACGACATTCCGACTTCTTTGTAAGAAAAAATGCGAGATAAAGCTAACAAGTACCTAAACTAAAGAATAGAATTCAATTGATCTTTCTCACTAAATACCACAATAGTAAAAAGAAATTGTGTCAAACAGTTAATTACACAGTATTGAATTCTTCCATACTGAAGAGTTCCAATTCCATCAATAATTTATACCGGATGTCCCACGAATACTTCGCAATTTCGGACTCAAGATTTTACTAGAGAGATGACCGAATGTAAATTTTTTGAGCTTCGTGGAAAGTGGCACCAACATTCGTTTTTCGGATTTGATTCATATTTTATAATGCAAATAGATTCCTTATGAAATTCTTAGTTGTCTTACGGTGACATTTTCGAATTTCTGTCAGAAAATTAATTTTCAACTTGGAATTCCAATGAAAAAATTGAAAATGACGATCTGCTGAAATACCTTTCAGGTTTTTCAATGGAAAATTGCTGTTATCGGGCTTCCGTGAGAAGTCGGAATAATGCTTCTGTCGCAATAGTCATAATTGAAAGTCATGATAAGGCAGGTCACAAAAGCATTGTCAAAGTTGGAAATTGCAAAAACGTGAAAACTCAATTTTTTTTCAAATAAGAACCTCATTTTTTATTTACGTTGAAAAATAATGTAGGTATGGAAATAATACCAATGCCCCAAAATTCATATCATCTGAGATAGGTATTCGTAAAAACAATGTACGCGATCACATTTCGAATTTTATTCTTTTCAGAAAGAAATTTATAGCCTCGAAGGGAATCGAGGACATATTGAACATTTATTTCAGATTGTATTCATAGTAATTCTGAACTTTTAGTTCAGAGATTATTATTTTTGAATAGATTTATATTAGAAATGTATTCGCGACTGCATATTTCTCAGAAAATGTGAATTTTAGGGCATTGATGTTATTCAGATTCCTACATTCTTTTTCAACGTAGATTTCAATATGGACATAAAAAATGAGGTTCTTATTTGAGAAAATTGAGTTATCAGGTTTTCGAAATCGCCAACTTTGACAACGCTTCTGTGACCTCCTGTATCATGACTTTCATTTCTGACTATTGTGACAGGAGCATTATTCTTGCTTCTCGCTGAAGCTTTTCAAAAACAGAATTTTTCCAATGAAAAACCTGGAAGATATTGATCATTCAGCAGAGCGTCATTTTCAATTTTTTTTTTTGAACTTTTACTTTGAAAAAGAATCTTCTGATAGAAATTCAAAATTTCAGATTAATTCTAGATTATATTTTCTGTTTTGCTTCTATTTTTGAGAAGATGGATACTTGAAATGTATTTTGGACTGCATATCTCAGAAAATATGAATTTTAGGGCATTTGTGTTATTTCCACACCTTCATTATTTTTCAGCGTTGATTCCAGTATGACCATAAGAAATCAGGTTACAATTTGAAAAAATTGAGTTTTCACATCTTCGAAATTGGCAACTTCGACAACGCTCCTGTGACGTCCTGTATCGTGAGTTTTAATTCAGACTACTGTGACAGAAGCATTATTCTGACTCCTAGAGAAGCCCAAAAACGGCATTCTTCCAATGAGAAACCTGGAAGATATTCATGTTTAAGCAGAGCGCCATTTTGATTATTTTCATTATAATTTCGCGTTAAAAAAAGATTTGCTGACAAAAATTCAAAAACTGTGAAGTTTTCACATAAGGACAACTCAGAATTCCATAAGGAATCTATTTTCATTATAAAATATGAGGCTTTCCATGTGAAAAAGGAATGTTGGTGTCACTCTCGGTAAAACCGGTAATTCCACGAATCTCAAAAAATTTATTATACATTCAGCCATCTTTCTGGTGAAAGCTCAAGTCCGAAATTGCAAACGTGAATTTCGATTCCTTCACAAAAATATTTTAACGAACGGTATTTGGGGACACCCGGTATACCGCTTCTTGAAATTTCCCAACTCATATTTTCTCCTGATGTGATTTGGTAGTTCATTAAGTATCTTCAGACAAGAATAGTGGCATTTTTTCTCTGTTACTGTGAGGTGATTTTTGGGATACATATGTTGGTGCTATGGATCCGAAGTTTTATATTTTCTTTCCAAAAAGGTGTTCATTCGGGAAAATAAAATGTGAGCATTCTTGCATTTACACAGCAAATGATGCGAGAATTTTATTTGTTTTGAATAGACCTCTACAAGACGCCCGGTATCTGACTCCAAGGAGAATTGTTATGACATTTTTCTGATATGAAGGTGATCTTTCGAAGATAGCAAGTAATTTCAAAAAAAAATCGACACAGTAAAGGTTGATAAGACTATACTTATTTTGCTCAACTTAACGAATCCCTTACACATGCGCTCCGTAAATATTTAGTAGGAACAAATGTCATGGAGACGGAAATTAACCGGGAAGGATGTACATATATATCGATGCATATTCACCTTACAATCTTTAAAGTAGACCAATCGGGAGGGTTACGAAACGTAGGTATACTGATAATCAAATCAAACTGAAGTGGTCTGTCCCGACCCCTGCGCCATTTTGCAACTCAAGTATAAAGAGCTCAGGTGTCGATGTCTCTAACCAGGATTTCATACCGACATCTCGATTGATCGATCCAAAAAAGTTCATCTCACGCTAGGATCAATTGATGGCTTACTCTTTTCTTCAATGCTAAGGAATTTCAAACCGATATGACAGGGTACTAGGCCCTCAGTTATTTTAAGCAATATGAAATAGAACGATACTGTTAATTCGAGGACAAGGTTCTCTAGGTGCAGATCAATTGCAAAGTCTCAGAAACACTGAAGGTTTCTGAAGGTCTTCACACTTGATCTTCCTTCCCGAGGCCCTTAACAACGTAGGTATCCCACGATATATTCAGAAAATGTGAAATAGTGGCAAAATTTCGTCATCGATCATCATATACTTTCCTCATTTTGAGATAGCTGATATTTAATGATTCAATTAGACACATATGAAGTGTATCGGACAAGTCATAAATTAATGAAACAAATCACTAAATACAGTTATCATACAGAATTCCATTATAATAACATTTGAACAATTCAATACTTTTGGAAAAACTTGACACATTCGAAGATTTTATCAAAGCAGGATTGATTTTACAGGACAATCCTGTGACATTTTGCTGATGTTTCTTACTCAGCTGTTCTATGTTCTGAAACGAAAAGAATGGATATTTTTTGCTTAGATTCTCTTTTCATGAGGCAGCAAGAATATTTTGAAATTATCTTCAATAAATCGCCATGTTCGAATAGAATAAAAGTCTGTTCCTGTAATTTTTCAACAATGTCATCTAAATTAGCGATTTTCGTTTCAACTGGCTTCTGTTTAGCGTTTTCGAGTTGTTTAGATTTCCAGATCAGATTAAGCTATTTTCTCTTCTATTGAAAAAATAATCGGAGAGGGGCCTCGTTTTGAAACTCTCATTGAGGATTTGGAAGGTAATGGCTGTTTATGAGGCGAAAATGCGGGGAAACCGATAGAACTGCCTTTTTCCAAGTGCCTATGACAAGGACATTGATCATCATAATAATTTTCTTCAGACGGGCCACTTTTAACATGACTATGTTCGCTTTGTTCACAATTATACCTCCTAATCTCTATAATCCATTTTTCTTTGAATTTGGGATCTTAAGGTAACGATAAAGAGGAACTTCTTTTTCACCTCGGCAATTTTCATATTTTTCTTACTGTTATTGTGTTCAAAAGCGACGGACACGCCCATTATTTTTATTGTTATCAATCAAAACAAAGAGGGTCAGTTTGATATATAGGAATTATTTTTCAGAAGAAAGCAATTCTTATAAGAACTCGCCTAGTACGGGTCAGCTAGTGGTGCACCAGAGAGTGGGGAACGCTTGACATACTGTGAGTATCTGGGTGGTCGCTCTAGTTAATTCTATGCTCAGTGTTTCTCACTCAAATCCTGAAACGGTTCTAAAATGAATCACAACACAAATTCGTAACCAAAACAAACCAAACAGCTTTGTCCGAGTTCGAGGAACAGCAAAATTCAATTCGAAAATTGATGTGAATACACTACACTGTTTATGATATTTGGATCGGAGGTGACAATTTGATTTCAGCATCACTCAACCCATTTAATGATTTGAGAGTTCGTTCAATCTATGAAGTGTCATTCATTCGATGTTGCAAATCAACAGAATTAACTGTGAGTCAACTGGTCGCATCCAATACAGATATAACTTTCTCCTATCGTTCCTATCGCAATAAATCACAGACTACGTTCCGCAATTCCATCAATTGGCTACCAAGTTCGCATTGCACCTATCGATTTAGCTCGTGTCCGTTTTCTATGGTTCCGATTCGATGGTTCTTCGGCTAAACGGTCTAACGGAACGGCCAATCGGCCAATAATCAGCGATACAGCGCCGATTCGGAATTTAAAACGGGATCCGTGTCCGTATAATGGACTTTTAATAAGTTCAATTGCCGTTAGTCGATTCGGTAATCGCGTATGCGATGTTTCGCAACGCACCGATGCCTCCTCACGCATTGTCTCACGATTGGAGGCATCGGAATTGCGAGTTCGGTAATGGTCTGTCCGAGAGAAAATCTAGATTTGGATGATGAAAATCGAGGAGAAATGACAATAGATGAATGTTGAAATTTTTTCGAGTTTCTTCACGCCTCACTTCATCTATGGTCCGCGTCCCTACATCTACGTTACGAATCTTGATTTCAAAATTTCAAATCTCCCCATGCGTTTTCATTGACAAAACTCTTCGAATTCAAATTTGCTGGCTTAGAGGGAATAATTAATTCCGGAATTCACGGTGGATTTGCGCCTTTGTTTAAGGTTAGTCATACAAAAAAATTCGCTTTTTAGTTAATCAACAACAGGCAATATCAGCTCAGGACCGGTGAAACAGCAAAAAAAAAGGAAAAAAACCTTCGTTAAAGTTGCCAACACTTCGAATCTTTATTTATTCTTCATGGGGGCTACGAAGAATACAAAAAGTGTCACAACTGATGTCACCTAAACCTCACTAAAGGAACAGAACACAACAAAAGAGAAAAATTCATCGCATAAAAAAGGATTTCAACATTTTTTTCCACTTCTCTTATTGGTGAGAAATAAAAATGACACAATTCAAGCAACACAAAACTCGCGTGCTGCCCAAGAAGTCGAAATCGGAGTACAAGTATTAGTCAGAAATAAAGTTAAATTTTTTTTTATTCTCTCGACCAACAATCGTTCCTCCATTATTCTTGCAAACTGTAATTTCAGACTAACTTTCTTCGAAATTTCATAAAAAATCCAAGAAACACACTGACGTAAAGTCAGCAGCTTTCGCGCGCATGTTCAAATTCGTTGCCGAAGCTGTCGTCTTTTCATGTATTGAGCCCCACCTAACGCACTTTTGGTGATCTACAAATCATATTAGCCTCATGAAATTCTTTATGAACCTTCGAGCTATGAGCTTTTTCGAAAGTACTGGATTTCAATTCGATCTGAAAAAACTACCCGATATTTGTAGAGCAGGTTTGGAACTAAAATCCGCCCAATGGTTCCGTAAATATACCCATTCAAAATTTCATTTTCTCAATATTTCTACAAATACAGATAAGCTCGAATTGAAAAACCAGTGATTAAATGAAAGATGACAGTTCTAAGGTTCATGTGTATAATATGATCAGAAGATCGCAGAATATTGAATATTTTTTTCCAATTATTCGAATGACACGATCATCAAGGAATTCTGCACAAAGTTGTTCATCAGCATACCGCATTTTCAAACTAGTTTCGAAGTTTCATCATTATTAAATCAGTACTTTTCAATTTATTCCGGAGAGAACAACGGTACCGAAGATAACGAAATTTGGCATATTTTTTCACAATCCCTGTCGGAATTAAAATTTGGTACAATGCTATGAAATATATAGCTCAATGTTTGAGCGAATTTTTTTTCGGATATAATGAATAGTTCTAAAAATTTACAGACTGTCTAGTCTGTAAATTTTTAGAACTATTCATTATATCCGAATTTCAACTGAATTTTACGAGAGGTTGCACGTCGTTATGTTCCAACTAACTGCCAATTTTCAATTCAATCGCTTCAGTAGTTCCTGAAATATTAGGAAATGAACTCAAAATTTCAAAAGGCTATAACTTCGAAATCATTTGACTGATTTTGTCTACTAACTATCTTAACCGTCGCATTCCAAAATGCAACCTACCCTGAATCTTTCAAGTCCTCCGTACATCCGGAATCCTGCTTCTGGCCGGCAGGACATAATCAATTTTGACACCGGATTTGTCATCAGTGAGTCCAACCTAGTAGTTTGATACCATTTTCAGGAACAAATTCGAAAATTGCAGACATTTAGACAAAACGATAGCTCGCTGTTTCCTAGAACATGCGCGTAGAAATTTATTGGGTGATGGAACAATTCTTCTTGATACCATCACTTATTGGAGCTGTACCTATCCTTGCCTTTTTGCGCGCATGTTCTGGGCAACAGTGTGCTATCGTTTTGTCCAAATGCCTGAAATTTTCGTATTTTGAGCCGAAAATTGCCTCAAACCACTAGGTTGGACTCACTGATGACAAAGCCATTGTCAAAATTGATTCTGTCCGTCCGGCCGGCCGTCCGTACGCATGATTACGAGCGTACGGAGGATTCTATCGACATGAAAATTTTAGGGTTGGTTGCGTTTCGGAATGCGAAGGTTAAGTTCGTTAATGATCAAAATCGGTCCAACGATTCCGGAGTTATAGCCATTTGAACATTTGACGTTATTTCTCTGATACCTCGAGAACTACTCAAGCGATTTAATTGAAACTTGGCAATCAGTTGAAGCATAAGGACTAGCAAATTTTTTTTTCGGAAACTTCTCATTACATTTGATTACATAACGATTATAATTTTTAAAGATATCGTGAAAGAATATGTCAAATTTCGTGGTTTTTTTCAAGATGTTATTATTTTCCGAAATAACTCGAAAAACTCTATTCCAAACATGATGAAAATTGCTTGCTAGCTTGAAAATGCTAATGGACAACTTTGTGCGAAATTGTGATCCATCGTGATGATCGTACCATTAGAACAGTTTTAAGAGGAATTTCAATTTTTTTTCTCAAATATTCAATATTCTTCTATCATAATATCTTCATGAATTTCTTTATGTACATTCGAACTGTCATTTCTCGATGAAGAACTGGATTTCCATCCGATCTAATCTGAATATTTTGAAATATTGGGAAAATAAAATTTTGAATGGGTATATCTGCGGAATCATTGAGTGGATTTTACCCTTTCACGAATTCGGCCAACCGTAAACACAATAACTTCCGAAATAAACAACTTAGAACCTCGATATTTGTAAAGCAGGTTTGGACCTTGATTACGAATTCGTGAATGGGTGAAATCGGCCCAATGATTCCGTAGATATACCCATTCAAACTTTTCTTTTCCCAATATTTCCAAAATACAGATCAGATCGAATTGAAATCCTGAACTTGATCGGAAAGAACCCAGAAAAGCACTGCCGTGAAGGCATCAGCTTTGGCGCACATGCTCAAATTCGTTGCCAATGCGGTCATGTCCATTAAACATGCGCGCAAAAGCTGCTGTCTTCACGGCAGTGCTTTTCTTAGTTTATTGTTAAGTGGAACAAGAACTTGATATTAGACATAAAAGATGGCATTTCCATTCCGAATAAGTTGAATGATGATTAATCAGGCTTGTCCTGGAATACCAAAAAAATTTGAAAAACCACTCTTAGGATCCATGGAGAAAGCCAGAAATTAATTTTTGAGTGTTTATCCGTATTCGCCAATTCCCCTGCCTCTGCAGGTAAGAGTATGTACAACTTCTCGCCGAGCACCCCCTGATGTAAAGCGTTTAAAAGAATGAGAGTGCTCTGTGTTATGTAAGTAATTTTTCCTTTTTATTTTATTGTTTTGTCATAATTATTTACCAATGAAATATCAGCCAAAATACCATGCAATAGTAGTCTTGCTATGCCATTGTTTTATATTGTTTTTGGAACAAATAGTGTACTAATTTTTCCTGGAACCTTTTCCGAGTGTGAATATCTAGTTGATCTATTATCTTTCCAATCTCCCTCATGAATTCCTGAACTAGAACGAACTGCCCAAGAAATACAAACGTACCTGTCGCCTTCGAAATACTCGAAACAAATCACATTCCATATTCCATTATCATGTCATTGTTCCATTCTTTATTGCACGACCACCGAACACCGCCATAATGCCTGTTCGTGTCGAAAAAAAAAGATAATGCCAACGAAACAATAAACAAATGGCTGCTAAACCGTAGACAAACGTCCATAAATCAAAGTATTACAAGTGAACAGCAGGAAATATCTACGTCTCCCACTGTACATGTATGCAAATGGCGGACTATTTATTGCTGAAATCGCGATTGCCGCAAAAAATGTCTTGTGTTGACATTTTGACTTCATAAGTGGGTTATTATGGGGTTATATGGTATGATCAACGTTTATTGCATTAGGAGAAATCCAAATTGGCTGCATTGATCCTCCAAGCAAATGCACGTTTCTTACTCGTCAATATCCGGGGTTTCCTATTAGTGCAAATTCCTTTCCGAAACTTTCTTTCCTTCAACAGGGTGAGTCTCGAAGTTGTACTCCGACCATGGATCCCCACATCAAATGAAGCACTTCTTTCAATTGCGATATTTTCATGCTCGGCTTAGGAAAAAGGTTATAAAAACCATTTAAATATTTCTCAATGAACTAAGTGTTGCAAGTTCAACACAGATATTGTCTTCGGTGATCTGTTTTGCAGGATAACCAATTTCTCGTTTGAAATTTAAAGAAACATTATTGAGGAAATTCATTAACTCACTTAATTCTTATTATTCGGTGCTTTTTGCGATATTATTGTAACGAAAATTTTCAACTACATTTCACCATTGAAACACTGAGCTTCCTCTTCATATTCATGTAATATCCGATTGTTTTCACCATAAGACTTCACACAATTTCATCCTCGTCCATTCACGTATTGAAAATTTCCTCATTTTCGATGATTCATCTAAAAGTATTGAATCAGTCTCAAAGCATAAATTGAAATCTATGATTTCTTTGGGATTCATTCATTCATTCACTCACTCTGTTTGGGTTCAATCTGTGATTATGTGCCCACTCACGAAATCTTTTTATATATTTTTACAATTACATTCAATCAGATTCATACTATCCTAGAGACAATTTTCATTTTTAAGACAAACGAACATATGCCTTCACCCTAAACTTACACAACATCCATGACCTCGCCGGGATTCGAATCCGATACCTTCAGCATCCTAGAACATGTCTCCACCCTCTAGGCTACCGAGGTAGCCGTTTCTTTGGGATATCTGATCCTTCGACATGGGGACACAGTTTCTTTGTCTATGGTCCGCTGATCGAATGAATACATAAACTCTATGTATTCTGTGGTCCGGGTGAACGTGGGTGGAGCTTAATTCAGAGCCATTACTAGCTCAGGGGTGGATCCACAAAAAAAGGGATGTTTTGGGAAGATTTTATAACCCTCAACGTTGAGTGTCTCGATATCCTTACGCTTCATTACAAATGATGCTAATCGCTTATAGTTTTATGAATCGGTGAATCTATAACTAGAAAACTATTTTAAATGGGATGAAAGAGATCAATGGAGAATTTGTGTCATAATTATAGAATACTTCGCCCAAAATTCATTTGAATCGGAATAACCATATCGAAGCTACAAAAAAAAGACTGATTTTCTCAGAAATTTTAACAGTCTTTGTTTCTTTACCTGAGCTGAATCTGAAACAGCAGTAAATGAAAAAAATATTTGGTGGGAAAAATGTATGGTTGAAATAAATGTACAACTTAAAGACTTACCCTGTATGTAGTTGGCTGCAAATATTTCTTCCTGAAGATTTTTCATTTAATTTTTTTATTCCAGTACTTTCAGATTCAAAGCATGGACATTCACTTGTTCAGTGTAATATTCTCTTGAAAACGCTGCAAATTTTACACAAGGGTTTATTATTTATTCAGTTAAATAACCCAATACCATTGATATTTCAAATAAAACTTATATACATAACTCATTGGTTTTGCACCCCAAAATTTTCGTTTTTCTTTATAACTCAGGGACCACCGGTCGGACATCATCCGCGTAAAAATTTTTAGGCTGGGTTATGAAACGTTGAGAGTTTCATGAAAATTCGTTTGTAAGTTTTCGAGGAATATTTTTTTCCCTCTAACCTCCAGTTTTGAGCCCTTAGGGTACACCGATCCTGCTGAAAAGCATGTAGAATCAATTTCGAGCGACACACAATTTTGCTACGGATTTCGTTTCAGTTCTTTCAGAAAAAATCCACGGACGGACGGATTTTTTTTATAAGTTCAAGTCAAAATGTAAACTGTGAAATTCTCAGGGGGGTTGTTGGGTTTTGGTCGATCACTAAGGTTCATTATTTGATTTTATCAAATAATAAACCAAAACAAAATATGAAGAACTCCAACATCATTCATCAAGTAGAACAAGATGGGTTTAAGGCTTAATCACGAAGGCTGTATTATCGAATGATTCAAATTCGCCAAGCTACATTTTTCGGTATCAAAACGTAAATGGATATCTGCTTGGAGAACCTATTTGAACACGTTTCGGAAAACTCTGAAATTAACGTTATTTGCAATAATTTTCTGGAACTGTTGTTGCTTGTGAATTCAATAATTTTTGTACTGGCCAAATAATTCCCCAATCATATCGTCAGATAATTCGGAAAATAAAATAAATCAGTATAATACGTCGGAAATAATACGAGTGAATATAAAAATCAGTAAATATGATTCAACTTGAAAATATTAATAATTAATAATTGTTTACTACATCAAAATTTAGAAAATAGGAAAAGCATAACCTCATATTAATCTCAGCAGAAACAAGGCACATAATTAAAAAATATTTATTCAGGAACTTGTGCAGCTAATCGCTTATTCGCATTGTTGTATTACGTGAAACGAAAATTTGAATAACTTGTTAGAAGTTTTTATTGTCATGGTATGGCACTTTGAGATGGTAGTAGATATGCACATTATATTCATTCTGATAGCACCCAAACTAAAAATATGATTGAATTTTATACATATTTCCATAATCTTGGGGACGCTTCGAACTGTGACTTCAAATGAGTAATTATGGCGCGATTCTTGATGGCAACATTGAAATATCAGGTATTTTTATTCGGACAATATTTTTTTGAAAAAAATACATATCTACATCCAAAAACGCTAGTTCTGTTTGTAAAAATCAGTTATCAGGCCTAACATAGCTCATTAGATGATGTCTCTCAAACTTTTTATGAAATTCGCTCAAATCGTCATTTTGAAGCCAAATATTAGATTTCAATTTTACTGAATCAGTAATTTTTGAATCATTTGAACCATAAAATTTTGAAAGATTGTGTCTCCGAAGAGGCTGTGAACATAATAACTTTCGAAAGTATCAACATAGACATTTGATGTTTGTGAAGTAGGTTCAGAGACTGATCACAAAGATCCAAATGATAAAAAATGGGGCCAAATCCATCTTCTATTCCGTGAATTTAACCATAACAGAACAACTTAGTGCCAACTTAATTTCGCATGACTGTAACTACCAAACTATTGAGAGGAAATTTTTCTGGGGGGAAATCACAGTATTTTCTTGATTAAATTTGATCACGAAATATCAGTGAGTTAGTTTAATATAATCGCGGATAATCATTGGCGGCTAAAAATTTGGAAGTTGCAGACAAATAAGCTATTAGCACCCTTGCGCGTAGAATTGGGAAAGCACGAAATAATGGCATTGTGTTCTGGATTCTTGATCTTAACATATTATATCTTCGAAAGGTGTATATCAATCAACTCAACGAATTTAAACAGAGCTTTTTGGATAAGAGAACCATCTATCCTAACCCGGAAGCTACTTCAGAATGCCTTTTCTTTGTTCTACAAGAAACCTGGCAAGTTTCACGTCATAAATTATGTTTCAGCACCTACCGTAGTACCATTCTGTAATCAATAAATTTAAATAGGAGTGAGCACCAAAAAGTATCATCATGTTCCTTCACAGAACAACTGCAAGAACAATCATCTATTCTTCTCTTATCTTTCAAGCCAGTTTACATGGCATCATACCATCCATGTCATTCATGTCTCTAAATTTTTCGAATTTCTCAGAACGAAAGTTCTGAATCGTACGAAAGCGTAGAAGGGCCACTCTTCGTCTACAAAAATTTGTCTTCCTCATTCCGAGTTTGAACTCGAAATTATGAATAATTTCGACTTTAATCTCGGAATTACACTAATTCCGACTTTGAAATCGGAATTATACATAATTCCGACTTTAAACTCGGAATTGAATTAATTCCGACTTCTTACTCGGAATTGTGCCTAATTCCGACTTCAAACTCGGAGTTAGAGAAAATAGAGAAAAAATGTAGGTAGTTCAAATGTACAATTTCATTTACATATTTCTAGGTAGTTGAAATGTTGAAAGGTACCATTCGCATTGGGAGCTTTGAATTCAACTATAAAAATAACAATTCTGAAGAAAAATCTGTGATCAAATTCAATTCTGTGCTCGGATCCGAGATCGGAGAATCGCGAAGATGTGGATGGATAGAGGAAATTTTGATTTCTGTCCAATGTATCGCCAGAAAAATCAACGTCTATTTTAGAAAAGTTCGACAATCCATCGAAAATGAGAGTTTCAGTGGAGAGTGAAAGAGTATAGTCGAATTCCGATCTCAAACTTGGAACTAGGGCAACTAGAGGAAAAAATTCTCAAAACCCTGCAAAAATCAAATTCTAAATGACAGTGGAATAAAAGATTTTACGACTTTGCATTATCATTTCTGAAGAAACTAAAAAGAATAAAGAATTCATAAATGCATACATAAAGAACTATTCTTTTTGCTTTTGGAGAAGTACTGTCATATATTGGAAGCGAAACTTGATTAAGAGTACTCAGAACCACATTTTCCACTGGAGCACACATTTTTCGGTAGATCAGATCGGTATTTTTATAGCTACATGTTGAAGAAACGAAATTTCATCTGGCTATAACTCCGAAACCGTGGGTAGTTCAATCAAAGCTCGCAAAAATCGAACGGTTCCTTTCAACATGTGAATGGTACTTTCGAACCACCTAGCAACATGTACATTTCAACTACTTCGCTACATGTGAAATGGTACATTTGAACTACCTGGCAATATGTGAAAGGGTACACTCGATCGGTTTGTCATTTAGAATTTTATTTTTGTATGGTTTTAAACGTTTTTTCACTTTTGAATTAGATAGAAAAATTTTTGTCGACAAAGAGCGGCCCTTTACGTAGAATCTTACCTTGAAAATTCGATTATGTAGGGAATTATAGTGTTTATGACCGGACATAATTGAATTTGACACGAAATCTCAATTCGCTAGGAACCTTCTCCCTAGGGTTAAGCACCAAAAAGTTTCATCGTGTCCCTTCAAAGAGAGGGTATTAATCAGCTCTTCAAGACTAGAAAAAGCCACCATCTATTCTTCTCTTATCTTTCAAGCCAGTTCACATGACATCATACCATCCATGCCATTCATGTCTCTGAATTTTTCAAATTTCTCAGAACAAAAGTTCTGCCCCGTTCACGATCAACCCACAACCCGGTAGCTACTCCAGAATGCCTTTTTCTTGTTCTACAACAAACATCGCAAGCTTCACGTCATAAATCATGTTTCAGCACCTACCAAGATACCCTTCTGTCGTCATTTTTCGCTAACGACCTATTCTATTTGGAGTCTTGTTCGTTCCGTCCAGAAATGTATAATTTATTAATATTTCCAGATTCGATAAACGTTAGATCGGGCATCGAGATAAGCCCCCAGGACGATATTTATTTGTTTTTTCCGAAACGGTGCATCATTAAAAAGCAGTTTCGGAATTGCGTGTCGCCCCTCAGGTGGTATCTATCCGGGTTTCCGTTCTGGTGTCATTTCATTCGTGTTTCTACTGCGTAGATGGAATTGTAACGATATACGACGATGATAATGGTATAATGAATTGTGAAACGTTATTACATATTATTAGATGCCGAAGAAACGGGAGATCTTGGAGATAGGAAAGTCTGTGAGTAACATTTTAATTTATGATTAGGCTGGTCGGTTTCTTTGGTTGCTTTTAGTTGATGTTGGTTAGTTAGTTTGTTTGTGATCTCCAAGTGATGTTAAATATAGACATTAGGACAATGCTCAGATGATAGATTCTAAATACACTACAATCGCGTTAATATGAACAGAAAAAATTCTGGCTCGTTCATAATACAGGGTGTTCTAGAAGCTCTATGACAAACTTTGACAGAAGGTAGCTGTGCTTCTTTTGACAATATTTTTTCCTATGAACATAGGTCTGATTCGTTCTCGTTTCGAAGTTACAAGCATTTGAGAAAAATTATTTCCATGTTTTGATTAAGTAGACCGATAGAAAGTATCGATTGATATGGGAATTGACGTTATTCTAATTATTCATTTGACACTTGAATCGATTTCAAGCGATGGACCAAAATCTCCGGTTATAGTTACGGTTATCCACATTGGCAGATAATCCTTCGCCTTTATGTCAGTTTGGATTACCGCAACTATAACCGGAGCTTTTGGTCTATCGCTTGAAATCGATTTTGGTGTACGTTTTGAATAACAATGCATTCTTTCACGACTCGGGAATATGCATATACTGTATTTGAATATGGGTATTCTAATGGTAACTCCAGAAGAGCAGCTCTAGAATACCGAAGAAAATATCCTAATAGACACCGACCTGCTCACACAGTATTTTGTCCATCATTCCGAAGACCTCCAGAAACAGGCAATGCTGCTCCAAAGAAAACCTTTCGGCCAACTGAAGTGAATGTAGAAAATGAGAAAAATATAATATATGCTTCCCTTGGTAACCCTTCGATTAGTGTTCGGCGTAAAGCTACTAATCTTTATTTATCACCAAATTTCATATGGCTTGTTTTGAAAGGAGAAATGTTGCATCCATTTCATAGACAAAATGTACAAGCTTTACATGCTTCGTGATCCACGAAGGTTAGACTTTTGTAGATGGTTACTTCAACAACATTCCCAAAATAATAGATTTATTTCGCTTGTCATGTGGTCTGACGAGGCTTGTTTCACTAAGGACGGTGTCAACAATAACCATAATGAACATGTATGGGCACTGTAGAATCCATATGCCATTAGACAAAGACGATATCAGCAACCTTCTAGTGTGATTTGATGCCAGTACATGTTATAAATGATCGTTTGAATGCAGATTTTTATATACATTTTTTGGACTTCATTGTTGGAAATATGTGGTATCAGCACGATTGTGCACCACCACATAGAGGGAGACAAGTAGTCAGTTGGTTAAATGAACATTTCCCGAATAAATTGATGGGTCAAGGAGGACCAACAAAATGGCCACCTTGTTCGCCTGATCTAAATCCCTTAGATTTTTATTTATGGGGACATATAAGCAGCTTGTTTATCATGTTGAAATCCAATGTCATCAACAATTACTTGATAGAATTTAAGATGCAGCAAACCAAATACGAAACGACCCAAATCTGATCCGCCGAATAACGGCATTTTCAGTTTGTCGATCTGAAGCTTGCATTCAAGCCGAAGGTGGACATTTGGAACAATTTTTAAAGTCTCAAAATTTCCATTTATATAATTATGATTTGAACATGAAAATATAATTTTTCAAATGCTTGTATCTTCTTAACAAAAACGAATCGGATATATATTTATAGGAAAAAAAATGTTCAGAATAAGCAAAGCTACCATCTGTCAAAGTTTGTCATAGAGCTTGTAGAAGACCCTGTATAGGAACTCTCCATTTTTCTGAAGGTCGAAAAAAATAATGTTTTTATGTGTTTTCTAGGTTTTATTTATAACCGAGTACATAAATATCATTGATTATAATAAACATAAACTAACAAAAAGTTTTTTGGATGAGGAAAGCCATCACATTTTTCCAAAAAAATTGTAGTCAAGTATAATGACTGATTTTTTTTTGGAGATGATCTATGTTATATAAGACTGAGTCTTCTTCGCAGTTAATTTCGATGAATCTTGTTTTGTTCATGTATGTTTTGCAGGGTAAGTATCTCAGTCGAATCCAGAGTATTTCGTTCTGTCCATACTCGATGGCTATGTTCGAAGCTTGAACTGCTGGTAGCAATCGCCAGTAAAATCCTGTTTCATCAGCGTTAAAGATTTAATGTTCGTTGAATTCATGGTGTTAATGACTCTCTTCAATTCTGCTTTGAATTGAGTACCGTCTGACCTGAACGATTCTCCCTTATTTTTTTCGAGAATATCACACCATGGCGTTCTTTGAAGCACTGGAGCCATTCTCACTTGCTTTGAATTCAGAAAAATGCAAAGTAGGACAAAGAGTCGAGGCTTTCTGTTCAATCAGTTCTCCAGATACCGCCATATTTTTTTTCTCGTTGGGCAAGCAACCATTTATAAAGCTGATTATCCATTTCTGTCAGTTCCGCCTTTTCGGAGTACATTTTTTGGTCGATTCGAATTAATTGCTCACTCTCCCTAGATTTTTTTTCTGTTTTTTTCTTTATTGAACAAACCGTTGATTTAGCAATCCCAAATTTCTTATCCAGTAAAGCCAGGTAACACTCAGTCCTTCATTGATGTCCTCCAGAATTTCGTTATAGTATACTCGTCAACAAACAATGCGGGGCCACTAGTGAAAAGGCAAATCGGTAATGGATATCTGACGATAAATCTTAAAAACCAATTCATTCCTCAGAATAAAACGGACAAGTTCATACTAGTGAGATTCTTGTTTGTTCATATTACAAACAAGTCCATACAAAAAATTCTGTGTTCATATTACGAAGTGGTTCATACGATCGCGTGTTCATATGAGTGTGTACTGTAATTCACAGTGTGAATTGCAAAAAACTCCATATTTTTAAAAACGCAACGTTTTTCCTGAAAAACCTAGAAAAGCACTGCCGTGGAGGCAGCAGCTTTTGCGCGCATCTTCAACAGAGATGACCGCTTTGGCAACCAATTTGAACATGCGCGCAAAAGCTGCTGACTTCACGTCAGTGCAGTTCTAGGTTATTTTCGATGAAGTACTGGATTTCAATTCGATCTAATCTGTTGGATAAATAAAATTTTGAATGGGTATATCTACGGAATAATTGGGCGGATTTAACCCATTCACGAATTCGACCTTGGTAATTGAGAGCAACAGTACCACGTGTTGGTGAATTACGGCTCGGCAACACAACCACATGCAAGTTTCATTAAACCCCGTTAATATCTCAAGGTCAACAATATACCTTCTCGCTGTCTGCCTAATTTAACGTTGCCAATAACCGCGAGAAATATTGGAAATGCGCATAATTTAAGCGAAAACAGGGTGTCGTTCTGCAGGCTTCAGAAAAGCTCTGCCGTGATGGCATTCGCGCATGTTCAAATTCGATTTAGACACCGGATTCGTCATCAATGAGTCCAACCTAGTCGTTTGAGGGTATTTTCGGTCCAAAATTCGAAAATAACAGACATTTGGACAAAACGATAGCACGCTCTCAAAATTCAGCCAATCTCAAAGAAGTAATCATCATTTTTTGAACATTTATTTTTCTTCATGAAGACATCTAGTTTGAAATCTACTTTTAACTGTTCATGGAGGTATTCATTATTTTCAGGTAAAAACTCACATTACGCGAAATTAACTGAGACAGTTGCCACAGGGATAAGGAGAGATTCCATAAAAGAAGAGTATTTAGAAGATCGAATATTAATAAGAATAATTGCGAGCGATCTGGAGTCAAACTGTCATGTTTTATTTGAATGACTCTGAAAGCACTTTGTAACGAAACTGACTTCCTCATCTCAAGAAGGAAGTTTCGATATTGTTGCTAATTGATTAATTGTTGTCTCACGTTGGTGTTTTAAGAATAGTGCCCACAAATTGGGACTGAGTCAGAAATGTTTTATGCTGATAAGTGATGATATTCTCATTCTGGTATTTCATGATATTTCTCTGCAAATAAACTGTGTCACCTGACTGGCCTTAGCAGAACGGGAACAGTTCTGATGGTATCATCAGAATGGTACAGTGATTGGTATACATTATAGGTTTTAATCCTGAAGAGTATAAAAATGAAATCTACATAACCTCAAATACTTCATTTTTATTTATTCTGTTCCTCAGTATTATATACTAATAATTTCTTTTTTTTTCATGACGTCGAATCCTCCTGTCTACGGAACAATTCTTCAAAAAGGCCGTAAGTATCATTTTTCCAAAGAAACTATTGAATAATTTTCATGTTGCTACGTTTCAATGATTACATTTTCCTTGGAGAAGAGGATTCTCATATTGAACTCGCTGAAGTTCTTGTACACTATGCTCAATATGTCTCAAACGAGGTGGGATTTCTGATGTAGAATTTGTTGTCGGATTCCAGCCTGGAACACTCTATATTTTAAAATCACCCAATGGATTGAATTGTAGACATTATTTGTTTCCAAATTTCGGAAAGGAAATAGTTTAGATAGAGCCGAAGCTCTGTAGCAAGTCCTAAAATAAAAACACGAAGAATTAATCCCGTCAGGATGGTATCACTATCGAAGCATTATCCATTCACTTTCATAAAGTCTCCCGGTTGGCCGTGATTTAGGTCTATCAAGAGTTTGTAACTAAAACCGAGGCAGGTTGGCACTCCTGAAATATCGGCAATGTCAAAATAATTCGACGAGACATTGCAATGTTTCTACTGTCTTTCCATTCTCAAATACAACAATTCAGCGGCAGCATAATATCCTAAAATCAAAGATATCTTTGTATAATAAATAAACATCTGGCTTTAATTTCAAATTGAAAGTACGAAAGTAGGTTTGAGAAGCAAAGACGGTGTGTCAGGAAGTTATATATAAGTTGAGTTCCGATAATCCTGGCCAGTACTTGTCAGTAAATTTTGACAGTTGACTTTACTGGCACTGCTTTGGTAATTCTTCGTATCAGTACGAAGCGTTTCGAAATTACTGATACTGGCCAGTACTGATTGGGAATATCGGAATGCAACAATGGAATTGAGCTGATTTCCATAATATTCCTGATATTTTGGAATCGATCATTCATCAGAAGCTATCTTACATTTACGATGTGAATAAAAACCAGGATAATATATTTCAAACGAATAGAAATTTATTTTTTGCTAAACGTCACCACAGTCAGGAAAATTTTGACTGAAAGAGACGTCGGGGCGTCAAAGATTGTGCACCAAACTGGTGTGGTTGTGGTGCAGTATGGTCGATATAGAACATAAATGGTGGCTGTTGGACTAGATAATTTGAAATTTACGTCATTTAACCAAAAATAAAAAAAACAAGCGAGTTTGTGGATCCATCACTTATCCACCACACCAATTTGGTGAATTAAAAAACTCGGCTTTTCCTTCTATTGGTGCACCTAAAAAGACGCTCACTGAAGATCTTATTTTGAAACAAAGATAAATTTCGAATTATGATTAGAAAAAGTCCAAAAAGCACTGCCGTGAAGGCAGCAACTTTTGCGCGCATGTTCAATGTAGATGACCGCTTCAGCAACGAATTTGAACGTGCGCGCAAAAGCTGCTGCCTTCACGGCAGTGCTTTTTGAAATTTTTTTCTGATAAATTACTGGATTTCAATTCGATCATATCTGTATTTTTGAAAATATTGGAAAAATAAAATTTTGAATGGGTATATCTACGGAATCATTGGGCGGATTTTACCCATTCACGAATTCGACCTTCGTAATTAAGCCCCAAACCTACTCTACAAATATCGAGTTTCTAAGTCGTTTCTTCCGGAAGTTATTGTGTTTACGCAGTCGGCCGTCAAGCTGACCGTAAACTTCCGAAAGAAACAACTTAGAAACTCGATATTTGTAGAGAAGGTTTGGACCTTAATTACGAAGGCCGAATTCGTGAATGGGTAAAATCCACCCAATGATTCCGTAGATATACCCAATCAAAATTTTATTTTTCCAATATTTCCAAAAATACAGATCAGATCGAAATGAAATCCAGTACTTCATCGAAAATAACAGTTCGAAGTTTCATACAGAATTTAATGAGGATGATATGATGAGAAAATCATAGAAATTTTTTTTTTTCAAATTGTTCTAATAACACGATTATCACGAAATTTTGCATAAAGTTGTCTTTCAGCATCTTAAAACTAGCTGTGAAGTTTAATCAGGACTGAATCAGTATTTCTCGAGTAATACCGAAAAAATCAACGATATCGAGAAGAAAACCTCGAAATTTGACATATTTTTTCCCGATATCTCCAAAACTTATGATCGTATCGAACTGAAATTTAGTACACTGCTGTGAAATTAGAAGGTCAAAGTGTGAGTATAATTTTTTTTTGGATATGATGAATGGTTTCCGAAAAAAAAATTTTTTTGTAAAAAAATTTCGAAAAAAATTTTTTTTTAATTTACTGACAATATGATCTTAACGAAATTTGGCTCAAAGTTGCGCGTCGTTATACTCCACCAAACTGCCAAGTTTGAATCCAATCGTTTGATTAGCTTCTGAAATAAAAAATAAATAACTTCAAAACTTCAAGTGCCTATAACTCTGAAACTATTCGACCGATTTGGCTCATTAACGAACTTAACCGCGGCATTCGGATGCGCAACCTATCCTGAAAGTTTCAAGTAGCTAGCTTGCTTCTGTCGACAGTTATCGTGTCTACGGACGGCCGGCCGGACAGAATCAATTTTGACACCGGATTCGTCATCAGTGAGTCCAACCTAGTCGATTGAGACCATTTTCGGCTCAATCATCCAAAATTACAGACATTTGGACAAAACGATAGCACGCTGTTTCCCTAGAACATGCGCGCAAAAAGGAACAGAAGAAATTTTGTCTTGGAAAAATATGCCCTCTATTATCTATACGTCAGCCTATTTCTTCGAACAAATTCTTATTTCTCTACACCTATGCTTAGGAACACTGTTTTTTTTCACATTTATATATTTGTGCTCTTGTATCATAAGTAAAATGGTGCCCTGTTTGAACCCCTCCTGTGATACTGTGGTGCTGTATTGTTTGATAATTTCAAACTGGTGTATTTTAAGTTGTGTATAAGGTATTAAAGAGTCTTCTGTAGCCTTTTTTCTTGAAAGCTTGGAAAACTGTGGAATTCCATAGGTCTATTTGTTCGTTTAGAAGTTTAGCTGCTGGGTTATTTGTTATTTCATTCTTTTTTCAAATGAACTAAGTAACAGACTACACTATCCATTGTTATTCATCAAAATTTCAACACTTGAGTCTTGATTTCCGTACTACTAAATAACATAACTCTATCTTCTAATCGGTTCATATGCTTGAAATATTTCCAGTAACAACTGAGAAGAAGGTTTCTTCAACATTCGACAGATCTTCAGAATTATTGAATTCACATAACATCTACTCAAATTCATTATTTTTCGGAAGTAAATTCACATT
Source organism: Myrrha octodecimguttata (assembly GCA_958510865.1). Lineage (NCBI taxonomy): Eukaryota > Metazoa > Arthropoda > Insecta > Coleoptera > Coccinellidae > Myrrha > Myrrha octodecimguttata. The sequence goes on from OY294056.1 coordinate 36,967,784, forward strand.
CTGGAAATGCGTTATAACTACAACATCTATGCAGAGAGGAACACGTTGCGTAGTGATCTGACAAGAAAATGACTATAACCTAAAATTTTTCAAATATACACGGTGAAATGGGTCAGAATTTCATGGCCAGCCGGGGGACTTTATAAAAGTGAATGGAGTATATATATACATTTTTGTTTTAATCTATCAGCAAACATCGCAGATGCAGGAAAGATGAAAATAGGTCTCGCCAAAATAGCGAGTGATGAAATGTGCAACTTCATATACCTATTTTCATGATGAAAATTAGATAAGCCTAAATACTTAAGTCTTGTTTTTGTAATTGTAACAAACTTTGAGAAGTTCAGGATGTACTTAGGAGGGAAGCGTAATAACCACACAAATTCGGTTACTATTAGAAAGAGACAAACCTATTTTCCCTCATAGATCTTTTCCTCGTAGGAATCAAGGCAATTGGCTCAAGGCAAGTATACTTGTCGTATCCTTGAACTTTTCGCATTTCCTAATAGAACGGTCAAAGTTCAACGTGAAAATTTGCTAAGTTGCTTGGTGCAATAGTTCCCAGGTGTTCGATGTCAGATAATCTCACTTTCCATCGATCTTTAAGCTCTGAGAAGGTATATTTACGGCCATGCATCATATTCATGTTTGTATTCTGTACCTAAATGTGTAATGAAATACATACATACATTTCGACTATCACTCTTCGGACGTATCTTGTACGCTATTACCAACATAACTTGAAAAATTCTCATTTTCACTTTCAGTAAAGTATCACGATTTTCATATCATAAATAAAAAAATCTAGTAAAGCACTGCCGTGAAGGCAGCAGCTTTTGCGCGCATGCTCAATGTAGATGACCACTTCAGCAACGAATTTGAACATGCACGCAAAAGCTGCCGCCTTCACGGCAGTGCTCTTTGGATTTTTTTTTATAAATTACTGGATTTCAATTCGATCTACCGTGGGTTTCACAAAGCTTGATCGTCCGATTAACGCTCTGATATTCTGTGGTGTTGTCAAAAATGAACTGAAATTGAGCATAGAATTGTCTTAATCAGAACAATCACGTTAATCAGAGCTTCGTGAAACCCGCTACTAATCTGTATTTTTGAAAATATTGGAAAAATAAAATTTTGAATGGGTATATCTACGGAATCATTGGGCGGATTTTACCCATTCACGAATTCGACCTTCGTAATTGAGCCCCAAACCTACTCTACAAATATCGAGTTCCTAAGTCGTTTCTTCCAGAAGTAATTGTGTTTACGGTCGGACTAACGGCCGACTGCGTAAACACAATAACTTCCGAAAGAAACAACTTAGAATCTCGATATTTGTAGAGAAGGTTCGGACCTTAATTACGAAGGCCGAATTCTTGAATGGGTAAAATCCTCCCAATGATTCCGCAGATATACCCATTCAAAATTTTATTTTCCCAATATTTCCAAAAATACAGATCAGATCGAACTGAAATTTTTTTTTCAAATTATTCTAATGACACGAAATTTTGCATTAACTGGTCTTTCATCATTTTCAAACTAGCTGCTAAGTTTTATTAGGATTGAATTAGTATTTCTCGAGTTATACTGAAAAAAACAACGATACCGAGAAAAAATCCTCGAAATTTGACATATTTTTTCCCGATAACTCCAAAACTTATAATCGTATCGAACTGAAATTTGGTACACTGCTGTGAAATATGAAGCTCAAAGTCTGAGTGGAATATTTTTCTGGATATGATTAACGAATTTGGAAAAAAAAAATTTTTGTAAAAAAATTTTGAAAAAAATATTTTTGAAATTAACTGACGATATGATCCTGACAATGCTCAAAGTTGCGCGTCGTTATACTCCACTTAACTGCCAAGTTTGAATCCAATCGCTCGAGTAGTTTCTGAAATAAAAAATAAATAACTTCAAAATTTCAAGTGGCTACAACTCCGAAACTATCCGACCGATTTGGCCCATTAACGAACTTAACCACGGCATTCCATTGCGCGACCCACCCTGAAAGTTTCAAGTTGCTAACTCACTTCGTTCGACAGTTATCGTGTCCTCGGACGGACGGCCGGCCGGCCGGACAGAATCGATTTTGACACCGGATTCGTCATCAGTGAGTCCAACCTAGTCGATTGAGACCATTTTCGGCTCAATCATCCAAAATTACAGACATTTGGACAAAAAGATAGCACGCTGTTCCCCTAGAACATGCGCGCAAAAAGAACACCCTTGCATTTAAATTGAAGTCCTATTGTTTTGATCATGAGAACGGACGAAATATGAAAATTTACAGAGTGTCTTGGTGCAATAGTCAGTCCCCAGATGTCCGGTATCTCACTTGCCATCGATCTTGACCTTCTCAAAAATTATTTACGGCTCATCTCCGCCGTTCATCATATCGGACGCTAGCTGTTGAAAGTTTAACGCATGCATATTTCATCGGTCCTTCTTATCGCAGATCCTCCTGCGGGTGCCCCACGGAGACAAAAACCGAAATCGTTTATTACCGCCCCTGGGGCTCTGAAATTATTGCGAAGGCGCCTACGAAGAGGTACGACATTAATGCGAGAAATTTTTCCGAAAGGCGAATGTCTCGCGTAGTCGCCCACCCGACGGCGAAAAGAATTGCTTGTCGCTCGACTCAGCTGCCCGCCGACTGGTTTGTCCGAAGATGATCCTGCTATCCGCAATTATGGAAATTCAGGAGTCGTCATTTGGGATGATGAGGCTTCTTTTTCGATCATTCTGAAAGCTGGCCTGGCTCCCCGAAACTCCCGTCATGCTGCAAGTCCCACCATTCACCAAGCATTCTTCTCGGGCGTCGAGGCCGGCATCCAGTCTAGCATTCGAGATTAGTTCTTACTTTGGCTTGTAGAATAGCATTGTGAGATAGATAAAAGAAATTGTTGCCAATGCTGTTTTGTTGTTATTAATCACGGATCGCTTCCGTGATACATCGGTCTAACGACCGGACCGTAAACACAATAACTACCGAAAGAAACAACTCAGAAACTCGATATTGGTAGAGAAGGTTTGGACCTCAATTACAAAGGCTGAATTCGTGAATGGGTAAAATCCACCCAATGATTCCGCAGATGTACCCGTTCAAAATTTTATTTTCCCAATATTTCCAAATATACAGATTAGAATGAATTGAAATCCAGTACTCCATCAAAAAATGACAGTTTAAAGGTCCATACAGAATTAATTGAGGATGATATGATGAGATCACAGAATATTGAATATTTGAAAAAAAATTGCAATTTTTTTTCAAATTGTTCTAATGACACGATCATCACGAAATTCTGCACAATGTTGTCCTTCAAAATCATCGAACTTGCTGCGAAGTTTCATCACGATAGAATCAGTATATCTTGAGTTATACCGAAAAAAACGACGATATCGAGAAGAAAACCACGAACTTCTACATATTATTTCCCAATATCTCCAAAACTAATAGCCGTATCGAACTGAAATTTGGTACACTACTGTGAAATATAATGCTCAATGTCTGAATGGAATGGAATTTTTTTCGAATATGATAAACGGTTTTCGAAAAAAAATTTTTGGAAAAAAATTTTCAAAAACAATTTTTGTTGAATTTACTGACAGTTCTTTCTTGACAAAATTCTGCTCGAAGTTGCGCGTCGTTATACTCCACCCAACTGCAAAATTTCAATCCAATCGCTCTGGTAGTTTCCGAAATAAAAAATAAATAACTTCAAAAATTCAAATAGCTGTAACTCACAAACTGTTCGACAGATTTGGCCCATTGACGGACTTAGCCGCGGCATTCCAATTCGCGACCTACCCTTAAAGTTTCAAATTGCAAGTTCACTATGTTCGACACTTATCGTGTCCACGGCCGGTCGTACAGAATCGATTTTGACAATGGATTTGTCATCTAGTCGTTCGAGAGGATTTTCGGCTCAATCATCGAAAATAACAGATATTTGGACAAAACGATAGTACGCTGTTCCCCTAGAACTAGCGAGCAAAAAATAATTGTTCAGGGCTCCGAAAACGGCATTTTCTGTTCATACATGTAGTTTAGTGAATCCTGTACAAAGATTCAATCATTTTCGTGACAGTTATCCAAGCGCTCTGAACTCCGAGCATCGACTGCCGGTGCCTACCAAAGTAGTCAGCTTCCTGTGACCATAGCTGCAGTATTGAAGGAACTCGGAAGTCAGGATCTCGAGATGCCAAAACGGCAGATAGCTTGCGCCAAAGAACAATACGCGAGTAATCTTTTTTGGCATTCATGCCGGCTGCCCGAAACGCCCTAAGAAAGTCCTCACGAGTGTCCAGCGTAAGGATTTGCGAAATATTTTTAAGAGTGCAGGAGGAATAGATTCGAAGAATGCACTGGTTTAGACTCAGAAGCTTTTTTGCGCTCTATTTCAACGTCCTTTTTGTGCCTTGAATCTGCAGAGCTACTGAAAGTTTCAAAGATATTCTTTTCTACCTTCCGAGAGTAAAATATTCAATTTGGAACGAGAAAATGTGTGCAAAATTCTGTGAGAGAGAGAGAGAGAGAGAGAGAGAGAGAGAGAGGTAATTGGTGTTCTTTACAATGACTTAAATTGTTCTCGCCAGTAAAAGCAATGGCGAAAACATGCTATACAAATATAGATACGAGGATTCACTTAATACAAAACAATCCAAACGACAGGAAAGAATGGGGAGTCCAATATAGAGAGCAGTGAATACTTAAACAATAAGTAAATAATGGAATAACGTATAAATAAAATGGTTGAAAAAAATTAGCAAGTAGTTTGGTTCAAATATAAAACGTATAAATAAAAAATAAATATGTCAAAATATGGAATGTATAGATGAAATAAATGAATATATCGAAATATAAAATATTTAGTGTTTATATGAAATAAATAACTTTGTCGAATTATAAAATGTATGCATAAGAAAAAACAATAAACATTTACAGGTTAGAATGAGTATCTAAGTAACCAATTAAGGCTTTGAAAAATAAAATAAATTCATCAATCGAATAAAAGACATTATTTACTAATATTTCCTACATTTGCATCTTAAATTTTGATGTTGGGAGGTTTCTTAGTTCAAGGGAAGTTTAATTAACAGGGATATTGCACAGTATTCCAGACCATCTTGAGATTTCCTCAAAGTCAGATACTTTTTCCTCATGTGGAATTATCTCTAGTATTATATTCGTGTATATCCGATTGCAAACTATAGTCTGATACTTTTATGAATATACAATAAGTTTTCATGTATGAAGATATGAAAATGTAGCTAGTTCCAGTCTCTTGAAAACTTGTTTGCAACAATCTCCACCAATATTCCTAACCTCACGCCTCTGTAGTCTGAGAACCACTCCCTGTTGCGCGCAGTTGCCCCATAGTACTGTAGGCGGCGTAGGAATGTGTAGGCGGCATAGTTTAACTGAGATGCCAGAAGGTGGCACCACTGACCGACGCACGCTAGCTACTTCACATTCCAAAATAACATAAGCGCGTCGGTCATGGCCGCTCACTACGCCGCTTCTGCGGTTGTCATAGGCAGGTGCCAGAGGATTCAGTCCATCTGATGAGTCCACCTCTGGCTTTGGGACGAAACAACTCTTCCTAAGAGCGCGCCGCGCCGTCCTTCAGAATGCGCGAACTCACGAGAGCCGCCAAAGTACTACTCCATACTTTAGTCTGAGCTCTACCAAAGCAAAGTACACAATTCGCAGCGTCTTTTCAGCTAATGAGTAGGAGAGAACTCTCAGCGCAAATATATTCTTACTGAGAGCCAATGTCAACTCATCCATATGAGCATTCTACCCAAGTGCTGCATCCACATGAACTCAAAGGAATTTAACAGCTTCATTATCCTCACCATTTCCCAATCTCAAAATCAGAGACTGTGTTTTTCTCTCATTCATACTGAGGCCATTACCCATGAAGCACTCATGAGCTCTAGTCACAGCAGCTCGCCCCAACTCAATATCAATATCCTTTGACCTTACTCCGATTGTTGTCTCATCGACAAATTACGTGGTTTCGACCTCAAGAATGTATTCAGGTAGATCGTTGACATAAACTAAAAATAGTGGCTGCCCATAATTAGAGCCCTGCGGAATTCCAATGGTCAGTTCTTTCATACTCGAATACATGCGATCTGCAAAAACCACTTGCTTCCTATCACACAAAAACGATTTGATCAGTTTCATTACCGTAAAATCAAATCCATATCTCTTCAATTTATAAAAGAGCTTGTCAGAAGCAACACAGTCAGAGTCAAAAGCCTTCGATAGGGACTGTGAAGATCGTAATACTTGAATGATCAAACGAATTCAAACATTATTTACGAATTCTGAATTTGTTAATGGGTAAAATCTACTCAATGATTCCGCAGATATATCTACCATTAAAAATTTTTTTTCCCAATATTCCCAAAGATACAGATAAGATCGAAGTGAAATCCAGCATTTGATTGAAATATAACAGCTCGAAGGTTCATACAGAATTTCGTGAGAAAAGTATGATTAGGAGATCGCAGAATATTGAATATTTGAAAAAATATTTTTTTCGAACTGTTTTAATAACACGATCATAACAAAATATTGCACAAAAGTTGTTTATCATCATTCACAAACTAGTAACAAAGTTTCAACATCAGAATCAGTATTTTTTGAGGTATTCCGAAAAAAAACATTAAATTTGGATTAAATATTTCTTTGGGGATCAGAATCGTATGAAACTGAACTTTGGTACACTGCTTCGAAATATGAAGCTTAAAGTTTGACGAAACTTTTTTCAAACATGAGTATTTTCCGAAAAAGAATTCTTTAAAAGAAAATTTAATTTTTTTTCAATTAACCGAGGTGGCAGTACGATCTCAACAATTTCCTTCTTCGCGTCGTTATAATCCAACTAACTGCCAAGGTACAATACAATACTTCCAGTAGTTTCAAAATATCAGGTATATATCCTCAAAACCTAACCAGCTACTTACGAAACAACGGGAATTGAGCCAATATAAGAAAGACTTGAGAAACTGGGCAGGAAATTCATTGGGAAGCAAACAAACAGGACAATTATGCAACCTTTGATTCAACGCTACGAAACAGAGCGAATACCTCGAGGTAAATTACCAACATTACCTCTCTATGAACACCTCATGTCTCTAGAATAACTTTAATTTCATAAAAATATTAAAATTTAAAAGAAAATTTAGATATGCAACTGGCAGAAAGACTTCGGTCGTTATAGCCAATTGATCTATATCAATAAAGTTATATTTCTCCTCTGTCTAACCCTCAAAATTTTTAAATGGCTATAACTCTGAAACTGTTTGACCGATTTTGCTCACTAACGAATTTTGAAATACAACCTCACTGAAACTTTCAACTCGATAGGATCCTTCCACCATTTGTAGGAGATAATGCAAAAATAACAGACATTTGGACAGAACGATAGCGCGCTGTTCCCCAGAACATATGCTCGAAACACGAAGTATTTTGAATCAATTTTTATATTCAGCAAGGACCGGTATTATGAATCTATTTGGTCAATTAATGAACCGTTAATTTGAAGAATGAGTTTCAAGTAAAATTTATAAAACCAGCCTCTTAATAACAATTTCCTGACGAACTTATATCAATATTCATTGGATTTTTTGTCATTGTTTGATTGCTCTGAATATTTATGGAGGATCATGTAGAACGTTGTTTCTGTGGTCATAAATACCGTTTAATTATTCATAATTGATTCGTACATCAATGATGAAGGCTATTAATTAACCATTACCATAAACCACGACCGTCAAGATAAAATTCGCATTTACCTCATTTTAGAACTTGTAATCCGAAATATCACTGAAATGTGATGGGTGTTATTGCCTGCGGGTACCCAATATTTTTCAATATTCATACGTTCGAACCCCGATATGCCTAGACGTGAAGTCGAAATATTGTCATGCGGCGATCTGATAACAGACTGCTCTCAGAATTCCACAGAAGGGTATCCTTGGGACCGCAGGAAGTCTCTCAACCTCTGCGGGAACCCTCTTCGTACCACAAGCATTATGGAAAAGACTGTGAACAGCACGTAAGAGATTTCCAGCCATGATGTCTGGTATTTGTGGGCCCCTCAAAATCTCAGATCGATAGGGGCTGGGGTTGTTTTTTTCCTTAGTGAATAAGTGATTATTTTTAGTTGTTTGTTATAGGGAACACATCGTGATCAGTTTGCCCGAATGTCTGTAATTTTAGAATTCTTTATATACGCTGATTTTGTTCAGTATCCTTCAAAACGAGATTTCAAATCTCTACTCGATTGGATTTTTATTTTCGGAATTATTGGGAAAATGATATTTCGAATTGCCGAATCTTTTGAGAAAGACTTAATATTTGTAGAGTAACTTGAAGGTCAATCACAAGCTAGAATTCCTGTATGAAACTACCCTGTGATTCCGTAAATATATGATTCTCACTCAATTTTATCAAATAAAAGAAGTTTGTTTCTTCCTAGTTCATTTATTTCCACTTTCTACTTCCTCCTTGGACAATTTCATTGCATTACTGAATTTTACACTAACCTTCACTAGCCATTGCACTCCGAAAATGTAATGAGTAAATATAACAGAAAAATAGGTTTGGACAACAATCCTATGATTCCTATTTGGTAAATATATATATATATATATTCTTTTGAGAACGAGCATTACAATTCTAAGATATATCACAGTGTTAGCAGAGGAAATGTAAACGGGGTACCATACATATTTGCGTATGATACAAGAGCACAGATAAAAACCTCAGGGAAAATTCTGTCTCCCCGCATAAGTGTAGTAATTTGTTTATAGAAGATGGATGGCATCTTTTTCATTTGAAAATAATTTTTTCGTCATCTTGAATTCATTTCGACAAAATATCTTGACATAATATCTGAAACAGAAAGAGGGACAGAAAACCAGAAGGAAGCAGTAAAAAATATTACCTACATTTGCTCATTACCGATTGGGTCTTTCGACCAGGTTCAGTCCTCCAAGCGATGATTTTCAGATCCTCAGATAAACGAAGAACGCTACAGGCCCCTTTATTGGGGAATCATCTCCCATAGATCCGTAATTGTTCATTTCGAACTAGAAATCTAATAAAATATCGGGAATAAAGTGAAAAACTTGTGACATGTATTATGTCAGGATGACATAATAATAATTTGGTAAATGTAAATCTAACAGTAAATCTACTATTACTCGAAAATATCCCATAGATCTAATGACTTTTTGCGCGTATGTTCTAGGGGAACACCGTGCTATCGTTTTGTCCAAATGGCTGTTATTTTCGAATTTTGCACCGGAAATGGTCTCAAACGACTAGGTTGGACTCACTGATGACGAATCCTGTGACCGGATTTGGCCGGTTTGGCCCGTTAATGAACTTAACCGTCGCATTCTGAAGCCAAATCTGCGCCCTGAAAGTTCCTTTCTACAGTGATCGTGTCCTCGGCCGGTTGGCTGGTCGGACAGTATCGACTTCGACCCCGGATTTGTTATCACTGAGTCCGACTGGAACGTTTGAGACTAATTTCTGTTCAACATTTGAAAATAGCATTTGTAGAAATTTTAGCACGCTATTCCTCAGAACATGCTCGCATACTTCAGGGTTGAAAAAAATCCAAATTTCAAACTATGTAGTTTCATCGATAAGATATATTTACCAAGTTTCGTGTCTTCTGCTCAATATACAGGGAAAATAAAAAAAAAACATTTTTTTTTGTTAATCCTCGGAGGGGTGTAAGTTTTCAAGAGGGTTCTTCAAAAAAAATTATACCGATTACTTACCTTAATTTTCATCAACGAATCAATCACCCTTAAATGTTTTTGGTGTTTTTCAAATACACCCTGTATATACCCCTCAGAAATAGTCATAAAAATACAGATCATCAGAAGAAAAACAATGGCGTCATATTCCGAACTCGGACATAATGTCTTAAATTTTCTTCTATGGAAAAAAGCGCAATTTTCAATACCTATCGACCGGTCCAAGCATATTCACCACAAAGAAACCTGTCTCAACTGGTTTACCGAATAGATTCTAATTTAGAGACTCACTCTGAATAGATATCAATACTTTGTAACACCACTAGGGATGAAATTTTGCAGGCAAAATGTTTCGATTGTAATATGAAAGTTTGTTGCTTGGCAATTTGCGAATGACATTTGTATCGAAATCTTGGGCCGTCAGTCGAGTGATTTTGAAAAATAACCAAAAAGCAACCATCTTGAATATTAAAAGGGACAAATTTTATCTGCTCGAATTTCGTCTCGAGAGGTATCTTACATGACTATTTCACGGGAAAATCTGTCGAACAGTAGGTCATATTTGAGAAAGCCAAGAAACAACAATTCGAGCTATCTTGAATTTGAGAAATACATATCAAAATTTTATCGTAAGTAATATCTTGAGGGCATCTAAAAAAAATCGAAAAAACACGTTGCTAAGAGATATTTTAACAAGAAGCATGAGTGCTGGTGGCAACAAAAATCCGAGTCGAAGAAGAGGATTTTTGCACCTGCACGAATCCTTTTTGTTAACAAATATTACTTTGCAATGTGTTTTTTCGATTTTTTTCACAGAAAAAATTAGACGCCCAAATGGTATTTGACAAGACTATTTCATGAGTAACAGATTATTCTGCTTGCATTATGTATAAGTTTGTGATTTTTGGTGACAACTGTCAATTTTTGCCGCGGTTCAACTCGAACAAACTGCTGACAGCTCCTGCCAAACAGTTTTTCCACCTAGAAACCATTTGTAATTCAAAATTGCGTGTTTCTGCTTGGTGGAAATTACGATGAGGAAAATAGTCGCTGAAAAACTAACTTGCTTAGTTGTGCCGGATCAATTCTCATTGCTGTGAAACGAGCGTCTTCATGGAAACTGCCTCACTAAAAGTGGAATGAGTCATTGGATATTTTTTTTCGACGGCACGAGAACTAAGAGATCCACACTTTTATCCGAATTTCATGTGTGTCCCAGTCCTTCGCTAATTGCCGGCCGATACGTGGCAGCTGAGGCCACCGAGGGCCGTTAATAGGTTATCATCGTCATTATGCAAATGGCGCGCGAGCCGAGACACCCTCTGCGCGCGGTCGCGTTGACCCTGAGGCGGTGCGCGGTATCGACGTCGATCAATCTTGAATCGGTCTTGTTGTTGTGACGGTACCTTAAGTAGTCGACCTTAAGAGCTCAGAGCTTCCCTTATGAACTACATGTTCAAAATTGCTGAAAAAAATTTGGAAATTGATTCACATGCCTCTAGATCAGCCTTGCACACTATGCGCCCGAAATGGGGAGTATAAATTTCAATATTCAATATAAATTGTGTAATTGATTACACTGAACTAAAAAAGTACGTAAATACAACGGAAACCTAGAAAAGCACTGCCGTGAAGGCAGCAGCTTTCGCGCGCATGTTCAATGGATATGACCGCTTCGGCAACGAATTTGAACATGCGCGCAAAAGATGCTTCACGGCAGTGCTTTTCTAGGTTTTTTTCAATAAACAACTGGATTTCAATTCGATCTTATATGTATTTTTTTAAATATTGGAAAAATAAAATTTTGCATAGGTATATCTTCGGAATCATTGGGTGGATTTTAACCATTCACGAATTCGACCTTCCAAACCTACTCTCCAAATATCGAGTTTCTAAGTCGTTTCTTTCGGGAGTTATTGTGTTTGGACCTTAATTACGAAAGCCGAATTCGTGAATGGGTAAAATCCACCCAATGATTCCGCAGGTATACCCATTCAAAATTTTATTTTTCCAATATTTCTAAAAATACGGATTAGATCGAATTGAAATCCAGTATTTTATTGAAAAATGACAGTTCGAAGGTTCATACAGAATATCCTGAAGATGATATGATCAGAAGATCACAGAATATTGAATATTTGGAAAAAAATTCGATTGTTTTTCCAATTGTTCTAATGGCACGATCATCATGAAATTTTGCACAGACTTGCCCTTCAGCATTTCCAAACTAGCTGCCAAGTTGCATTTCGATTTAATCAGTATTTTTCGAGTTGATCCGGAAAAAACAATGACATCGAGAAAAAAAACACGAAATTTTATATATATTTTTCCCAATATCTGCACGAATTATGATTGTGTCGGAATCAAATTCGGTACACTGCTGTAAAATATGATTTTCAAGGTATAAGCAGAAGTTTTTCTGGACTCAATGAATGGTTTCCAAAAAAAAATGATTTTTTCTGTACGGTTTGAATCAGTTCTATAAACTGAAACGGAGCATGAAAATTCCGACCTCTATATAAAAACTTCCCTGATTATTTTTTAGACAATTATTCTTCAACTGTTACTCATATATTTTTTGTCTTTTTCATGTTTTGATATCCATTGGGGACCATCGTGCTTCTACAGTATGTGAGTATAGTTTTTCAAGGTCACCTGTTGAATATTTTAAAATGAGATATCCCAAAAATGAGCTGTTAATACGCAATGAAACGAAAAGGAAATTGGGAGACGTTATCCACAAAAATAATTTTTTTTCAGGACTCGTATTATGTTGTGTGTAGGACTTTTGTGGTTAAATATTTATGAATAGATAATATAACATGGGCATTATTCGTGAAACTTCATATGAGGTTTCATGCACAGTGGACATCTGAAATTATTTAATTAAATTATTAGATATGTTTTCAAAACTCGTCTAGCATTCATTTTTTACACTTTTTTCAAATGGGATGCCCTTTATATCAGCGCATATTGCTAGGCACTGCGTAAAACATGAGATGCGAATCATTAGGGAAAATCTTCATTTTAAGCACAACATGTCTCAACAAAAAATTAAGACTACCTACACTAGGGAATACTAGAGTGGTATCGTGGTTAACCACTTTCAGACCAGCCTAAAGGGTCGAAAATGCATTGAGCTTACGCCCTGAGTACTGTCGATTTCTTAAAAATTCGAAGCATTCTCTTAGCCCACTTTTTCCAAGGGTTATCGACCGATGGAGCACTAATGACTAACCCTGTAGTTAGTAGGATATTTCCAGGAGCAAATGGTTAAAGCAAGTTATTTTGACGATCGATAACAAAAAAAACGGTAAGAGGTAGGGGTGACATATGATAAATTTTTGAAATCAGGGGAAAAAGTCATAAAAAATTCAACTATACAGGGTGAGTCTTTAAGTTGTACATTAATTTTAACCATAGATTCCTCTCATCAAATAAAACACTTTTTATTTGTCATTTTTTTAGATTCGGCTCCAACAAAAAGATACAGGCTGTTTAAATTTCCAAAAAAAATCAGTTTTTCCTGTGTAACTTTGATATGGTAGCTTCGAATGAAATGAACCTTGGTGTTGAGTTTTCTATAACTATTACACATAATCTTGAGTAATCACTTTCATCCTACTCCAAACAGTTTCCCAGTTATAGACTCGCCGATTTATTAAACTATTCGAAATTAGCATAAAGAATGAAGATGAAGTTTATCTTATGTCATTTTTAGAATCTTCAATCATTTTAGAATACTTGATTATTCATTATAATTTCCTCTAAATCGCACCATTATCCAGATATTCGTTGAATATTATAAAATTGGATAAAAATTCGAATAATTTCCTTTTATTTATGGATCCGCCCCTGATCTAGTAGAGGAAATAAATTAAGCTGATGGGTTCACGTTTATCCGGACCATAGAATAGAAATAAATATTTATCAATTTCGCATAGAACTAATTTAGGTATATGCTATTTCGTGATCATACCACAGACCTAACCATAACATTCATAGACATTGAAGAACATGTTATTATAAGTCTAGAGAATATTTTCAGGTTAATTGATTGATTTCATATAATTCATTTATAAATTTCGTCTAAAGAGTATACTTAGGGAGTTTTTACTATGAAAATGGGCGAGGATGGAATTGTGTATAATCATTTAGTGGAATGAAATTGGATATTGCATGAACAGCAAGTTGAAGATCAGTGTTTCAAGTCCAGTGTAGTGGAATGTTTTCCTTGCGATTATATCGCAAAAAGCACCAAATCATAAGAATTGAATGAGTAATGAGTTTTCTCAATCTTGTTTCTTTGAATTTCAATCCTGGATTGGTTATTCTCCAGAAGAAATCACCGTAAGAGATATCTGTGGTGATCTTGCAAACAAAACGCAGGAGTGTATTAGCACATTGAAAAATGTTTAAATGCTTATAACTTTTTACCTGAGCCGAATCTGGAATCTATGGTTAAAATTAATGTACAACTTAAAGACTCACCCTGTATACAGGGTATCAAATTTGAGAAAAAATATATATTTTTCTTTCTCATGAAATTGCACGCCACTTTATTTCGATCAAATTTCATCGAAATCCTGTCTTCGTCAAACAACTCAAATTTTAGACTTTTTATGGATAAAAATAAAGATGATAAAGGAATGTTAATTTATAGTGAAAAACCTTGTCTAGAATTTCGTATACATTCTTAGATAGATGATCACTTTTCTTGAGATATTTATTCGATATCTTCATTTTGCTACGAAACTGCATACTGAAGTTATTTTTGGGAATAATTTCAGTTGTCGGGTTCTATATTAATGCATTTGAATTTCAAATGGAAACTTTACATGACATCATCTGGGGTCAGTCAAGTTCAGATCCTCCATGGTCACAGCAAAGATATCAATGAGGCAACAACGTTCGCACCGTTCGTCAGAACCATAGAGCACATAAATCCAAGCCATTCTCTCGAATCGGAATCGGAATTATGAAAAAATCAACACATGCATTAGAAAACGCATGCTCGGCATCGGCCATAAAGCACTTCGCGAAGATCGCAGCGGGGGTAGACGGTCCCACCTGTGTACGGCACAGACGTACGAGGATATCGCAAAATGAATTACTCAGGTACAACTGTACCGTCTTGCTCCCCTTATCAGATACAACCGATACAAGACGTATCCGCGAGGATCTTAAGCCCACGTCGCATATTCCGAATTCCCTTGTTTGCCGCTCGATAGGGCGTCCCGCTGGGCCGAGCGCGCGCTCAAGGGATAAACAGAGAAAATGGGCTGTAAAATATGCCGCTATACACTAGGAATGTCCAAGTTCGGTAAATGAGATAAATAAGGTTTGGACTTTCTGACCTTCCGTAAAACAAAAAAATTTCCGGAGGAAAAAACACACAGGCTCGATTATCACTGAATATACCGGGTGAGTCTTTAAGTTGTACATTTATGTTAACAATAGATACCTCTCATCAAATTAAACACTTTTTTCATTTGCCATTTTTCCAGAGTCGGCTAGGTAAAAAGTTATAAGCATTTGAATATTTCTCAATGTGCTAATACACTCCTGCGCTTTGTGTGCAAGTTCACCACACATATCCCTTACGGTGATCTCTTTTGGAGAATAACCAATCCAAGGTTTGAAATTCAAAGAAACAAGATTGAGAACACTCATTTACTCACAAGTCTTATGATTCGGTGGTTTTTGCGATATCATCGCAAGGAAAACATTTGACTACATTGGACTCATTCTCACACAAGAAAATGTAATCTAAAATTAAACAACAAAAGTGCTGTATTTCGAATGGTCAAAAATGGGTTATTTCAATATCACAAGTTCATTGACTCCAAATATGTGCCTGAGCTATATTTTTTTGGGTGAGTCTTCAAGTTGTACATTAATTTTAACCATAGATTCCTCTCATCGAATAAAACTCTTTTTTTCATTTGCCATTTTTCCAGATTCGGCTCAAGTAAAAGTTATAAGCATTTAAATACTTCTCAATGTTTTATTACACTCCTGCGCTTTGTTTGCAAGTTCACCACAGAGAAAGGAAAATAACCAACCTAGGTTTAGAATTGAAAGAAGCGAGATTCGGAAAACTCATTTACTCACTTAATTCTTATGATTTGGTGCTTTTTGCGAAATTATCGCAAGGAAAAGATTTCACTACAATGGACTTGAAACACTGATCTTCAACTTGATGTTCATGCAATATCCAATTTCATTCCACTACAAGATCATTCACAATTCCATCCTATCCCATTCTCACATTGAAAACTCCATAATTATACTTTTTTCAGGAAATTTATAAATGAATTATATGAAATCAATTAACTAACCTGAAAACATTTTCTAGAATGTTATGAAAAGTCTATTCCATAGACAGGGTTTATGTCTATGGTGTGGGCATGAAATAACATATACGCATAGAAATTATAACTTAATGTTATATCTATGCATATACCTAATATTAGGTCTATGCGAAAGAGATGAATATTTCTGTGTAATCTATGGTCCGGATAAACGTGAACCCAGCTTTATTTACTTCCTTTACTAGATCAGGGGGGATCCATAAATATAAGGAAATTATTCTAATTTTCATCCGATTTTGAAATGTTCAACGTTTGAGGAGAAACTATAAGGAATAATCAAATATTTTAAAATGATTGAAGATTCTTAAGATGACATAGGATAAACTTTATATGCATTCTTCATGCTGATTTCGTACAGTTTCATGAATCGGCGAGTCTATAACTCAGAAACTGTTTGGAGTAGGATGAAAGTGGTAACTGAAGAATATTTGAACAAAACTTCACACCAAAAATCATCCCATTCGGAGTTACCATATCAAAGCTACAAAAGAAAACTGTTTTTTTTTGGAAATTCAAACAGCCTTCATCTTTATGCTAAAGCTGAATCTAGAAAAATGATAAATGAAAAAAGTGTTCCATTTGATGAGAGAATCTATGGTTAAAATTAGTGTACAACTTAAAGACTCACCCTGTATATAAAGTTCGAGAGCATAAGCAATCATACAGTGGATTTTTAAAGTTTATGGGTGTTTTTATTCAAAACTTATTTTTGGCTACATGATTCAAAACGATACTTATACTATTGGATCTACAAGATTCGATGATTTTCAGTAATAAAATTATATGGGGTAAAAACATAACATCCCGATTTAATATTAACAAATCAGATCATTTGCCGAAAAAAAAATAAAGAAAAACAAACCTAACCCTGGGTTTTCCAAAGATATGGTGATCGTACGATCAACTTGCTCCTTCAAGTTTTATCGGCCGATCGACGAATTTGGGTTTCACAAAACTTCATTGCGTCAATTAGTTGATCGAGGAATACAACCTTGAATTTCTGCGGCATCCTGTTGAGAATTGAGGGATGAAAATTGGGTTATGAGTTTAGACTTCCTTGCGCGAACATGAAAATTGTTTGGTTTTTGTTGACGGTAGGTGTGCCATTACATGATGAATACAAGGTGAAGTGAAGTTGAACGAATTTTTTGTTAGAAAATAGAGAAGAAAGTGGAAGATATTTATTTTCACACAAGAAAATGTACTGTAAAATTGCTGGGATCATAACAACAAAAGTGCTGTATTCCGAATGGTCAAAAATGGGTTGTTTCAATTTCACAAGTTCTCAAGTTCATTGACTCCAAATACATATATCCAAATAAACTTGACTGGAAAAGTAGATATCTGTTGGAAGGGTTACATTGCAGATTGAAATCAACAACCAATATTTCGCCAAAAGACAGTTCACCTGAAATTTTATTAAGAATCACATTCGTTAGTTTATCTTACCAAAAATAACCTCAATTATTGTTATGATCCGCTGAAGTAAACTGAAATAGTGTTAGCAACTAATATTTGCCATCTCGCATTGCTTGGTTCCAATTCTTTACTAATTTGAGACAATTCCAACTCTGATGATTTTGTATTCATTATCATTTCGTTCTGATGAAGAAAACGAAGAAATATATTGCAAAACATTCCAAAATAGACTGATGATCCAGTAAATTACACTTCAATACTGTGATTAACTGGCTTAATTACCCAAATTCGTCCAATCTACTTGATCGACCGTCAAGTGGAGTTTTTATGTTAATCAATACTCACAAATGTTTTGTGAAATCCAAATAATGCTTGATCGGCAATCAACGGCAGTTGATCGACCATTTGGTGATCGAGCCGTCAAATCCATAATCACTGATCAAATTAGATTATTAAGCATAGAATACGTTGTTGATCAACCGATTAAGCACTCGGTTGTCCGACCAACGGTTTGTGAAACTGTCTGTTAGCCTCTAAATCATAATTATTGATTTGATTGAAACATTTCTGCTTCCAAATAATGATAGATTAGCAAAAAGAATGAAGGTGCGTTACTATTTGCTTTCAATGACGAATTTCGAAGCCATAAGTTGGTGAAAGAGGCTTAATCATTCCTAAGATATTTCAATTCGGAATTTTATTTTTACATATTTCTGAATACATAGATGTGATCGAGTTTATATCTGCTGTGTGTTTCTAATAACAGTGAAGTTTCATGTGAAATGGAAGAGAGGCTTCACGGAGATGACAGCGCTTCAGTTCAATAAATCAACAGAAACACTGGACCGAATATTTCTCTTTGAATCAACTTACATTCCACCTTGATCTGAGTCATGGTGCCACTTTTAGGATCTGCAAGAAGGAAGTCCAGAAAATTGTCGTACTGGTGTTTCACGATTGCATCGATAATAAACGCACTAACCCTTTTCCACACCGAAGGAG
The DNA here is from genome assembly GCA_958510865.1 of Myrrha octodecimguttata. Taxonomy (NCBI): domain Eukaryota; kingdom Metazoa; phylum Arthropoda; class Insecta; order Coleoptera; family Coccinellidae; genus Myrrha; species Myrrha octodecimguttata. The sequence goes on from OY294056.1 coordinate 36,986,374, forward strand.
TTCCATGTTCTAAGCTCATGTTTGTTGAAAGCTGTATTAACAAAATGTCACTAGCTTATCAACTTCAACCCACCTGAAAAGTAGTTGTTTCAGTGAGCTGTCTATGCGATTTTGCTTTTGCATATCACTTCCCTTTTGTAGATGCTCAAGGAATTATATGCAAAGGTCAAATCACGATTCCAGATGTGTTGTTCTGTTGATGAACTCGACCTTGTATTCATGTTGATATTATTAACTGAAGCTCTGTCGTTTCCGTGAACCTCCCCTTGCATGTCTACCTGAGATTGAGAACAGAGCGTGTCCTGTCTCTGATGAAGCTGTATAGAACCTCAAAGATATTTCCCTAAAAGGGCAGAAGGATGAACGTCAAACGCATCCCCTGAAGATTTCACAATCTCAGAGGGTTAGGTTTCATGAGGTTCCACTGAGATTGCGCTAGTGGAATTTTGTTCATGAAGCTGTCATCCAATGGGCCTCAGGAACCTAGAACTGTTTCAGTTTCGGGCAAGACGAGAACTGTTGATCATGTAACTGCAGAACGCGAACTACGTGTACGATGCGTAGAAACACAATATAACGAGGAATAATACGGTGAATTGAGACGAGTTTACTTCATGAAGGTTATATTAAAACAAGCAATAAAATACAGATTTTCTGTAATACCTCTACATATAAATCGTAAGATAATACATATATCTTACGATTTACTTTCATTGTCTTCAACGTATTACGTATGAATGACAAATTTAATCATTTGATCAGCTGACATATAACGATTGAAGTAAAAGACTTAAGAAACCAAGTAAAATAATGAAATACAATATAAAAATGATACTAGACACAGTGTTTCATCTTCTATCTTTCGATTAAGGATCTTCAGTAGCATCTATTCTTAGTTATAAGTCAAAATCTCACCTCGTGGTACCAACTAATACCTGATTACAAACGGATTCATATGATCTAAAACCTTTGGCTAGCTTGTGAAATGCGCATGTTTATAGAACAATTTTGACAACAGGTAATAAATCCTCTGCTTCCTTTGATGAATGAAATGTAGTAAGCAACACCTTCAAAATTCCGAAAAACTTCAAAAATTATATTAATAGAATCAATACAAATACAGATTTTTCTGTAATACCTTCGCATATAATATCTCTCGATATTGATATCTTACGATATACTTTCATTGTCATTCATAGGTAGTACGTTAAAGACAATAAAAGTATATCAATATCGAAAGATGTTATGTATAGGTATTGCTGAAAAATCTGTACTTTCATTGATTGGAATAACACGGTGATTACTGTGAAATCTTTGCCCATTCTCCCAATGAAATAATGATATTTATGAATGCATGAGCGTACTTTCAGGAAAAATCTTATAATGATGTTTTAGTTCTCGCATTCTAACTAGTTTAACTACTACTCAAATGCATTCTTTATTCAAATTCTGATTCACTTTCTTTTACAGACTGTTCTACATTGGGGTGCAAAACATGGAAATGCTGAAATAATTAAAGTGTTTGCTGGAACTTATAAAGTAGACGTCAATTCGAGAACGGTAAGTCACCCTTGAATTGACTAATAGAAATTCATGCAGTTTTTTAATTGCAATCATTATCTGAAGTTCGCAGTATGCATCCGTTACTATTCTTGTGCAATTCTATACTAATTATATACCTACTTTACTGATTGAATAAGATGTGAATCTTGGACGAAATAGGGAAATTCGGACGACATTCTGACTTTTTTGGGAGAAAGTTTAACGATAGAGCTGAGAAGTGAACTAAAGAACGTGATTTTCCAAAAATGAATTCGAATGCAATCGACATACTAATCGGTTTGTCCTGGCTCCTGCGCCATTCTGTGAACGTGTATAGAAAATCCTCTGGTCCCGATGTCTTTCACTTGTTTTTTGCACAACCATCTCGATTGGCTCGATTGAAAAGGCGAATCCATTTAGGATGAACTAATGGCTCTCACTTTCAGTTCAACTTGATAATGATTTTCACTCCTTGAGTCTCATGAGGGAATGAGTTATTCAAGAACTCACATGAAGAATATGAAGGTGTTTCAAATTGCGCCTTTTCTTTTTCAAGAATAAATAAAACACATAATTTGCATTCATTTTCAGAAACTCCTTATTAGTAATTGAAGAATCAGTTATGACATTCATATGCGAAAAATAATATCTGTCAAATGACCTCCTTTTGCAGCTCTACAGACGTCCATTCTTTTGTTAAAATTTCAATGACATTTTGACATAATTGAGGCTCTCTCTTACTAATGAGACGAACCATTTCATCCTTTAGTTCAGGAATCGATTATGGATTATTCTTATAGACATGGCTTTTTACATAACCTCAAAGAAAATAGTCCATCGGTGTCAAATCACATGATTTTGGTAGCCAATTGACATCACCGTTTCTGGAGATTGTTCGTTCAGGAAGTTTTTGTCTCAATAAATCAATTTTGTCATTTGCAAAGTGAGGTGTAGCGCCATCTTGTTGAAACCAAATGTCCTCTAGAATTCATTAATTCAGGCCACAAAAATTCGATTATCATCCGACGGTATCGATCACCATTGGCAGTTATACAGCTTCACCAGAAGCATTTTCAAAGCAGTAGGGTCCAATTACACCACCTGACCATAATGCAATGACCAAACAGTGACTCGTTTAGGATGCATAGGTTTCTTACGAATAATTCTCGCATTTTCCTCACCACAGATACGACAATTTTGTTTATTAACAAAGCCACCCAGTTGAAATTGTGCCTCATCGGAAATCAAGATTTTTTGAGAAAAATCAGCTGGTTGTTCATTTATGAAATTGACAAATGGACGACGATTTGAATGATCTAATATGGCTTTAGTTCCTGTGTTATTTGAACTTTATATGCCTTCAGAGCTAAACCCTCGTGTGAAATACGCAATGTTGTGGACCCACTAAGTCCAACTTCAACATCGTCCTCTAATGGACATTCCAAGGTCTTTCACGAACCAAATCAATATTTTTTTGTGAACGACTACTACGACTGTATTTTCACTCTTTGGATCTTCCACCGAACCGGTCTTTCGAAATTTTTCAATAATTCGATCAATAGTACTTTGAGATGGACGATTATGTAAACCATATAGATCTCAGTCCTCTACATCTAGTGATCAATAGGGTAGCCCATGAAGCTATCCTTAGAATCTCTAGGAAAGGTACAGGTAATGAGAGAATTAAAAGTCAGAGAGCCTGGTCCTCTCTGAACAAGTACATCTCATTAGCGAACCTACCTAGTGATGTTATGATTAAAAAAGTAAGCATCGAGAAGAACTTTGACTCAATGCTATGTAAAAGGGAAGAATGGGAAAAGGAATACACTACCGAAAACTTCAAAGCAAATACCGTTAAATGGTATACAGATGGTTCTAAAACCACGACAGGGGCCGGCGCTGGAGTGAACGGGCCTAGAACTAAGTGTACACTATCGCTAGGCTCCTACTCGAATGTTTTTCAGGCAGAAATACTTGCTATCGAAAGATGCATAGACATAAACCTGGAAAGAAGCTATCAAGGGTGTGACATAGTGATCCATTCTGATAGTCAGGCTACTATTAGAGCACTGAACTCCTATGTCATCGACTGAAAGCTGATATGGGAGTGCCGAAGGAAACTCAATGAAGTAGGCAAGAATAACAAGGTCTCCTTAGTCTGGGTTCCTGGGCACTCAGGAATCAAAGGAAATGAAGAGGCCAACACTCTAGCCAGAAAGGGAGCACAAACGCTACCTACTGGCCCAGAACCTTTCTGTGGTATAGGCAAATGTACCTATAAAAAAGAGTTTTTGGAGAAAGAAGAAAATGAAAGAGGGGCACTCTGGAGGAATTCTCCAAGAATGGAACACTCTAAAAAGTTCCTTCGGAACTTTGAAATTGCTAGATCCAAAAATCATTTGGATCTCAGTAAGTATAAGTTACGCCTCCTCACTGGTTTCCTCACAGGACACTGTCGCCTAAGGAAGCACATGATGAGAATGGGCTTATCAGAAACTGACGAGTGCAGATTTTGTGGGGAAGAGGAGGAAACTCCTGTTCACCTGATCACAGAATGCCTCGCCATTGTGAGCCTGCGCAAAAGATATCTCGGACAGGAGCATTATAGGAGGAATGAGAACTTAGCCTCCTTGAAGCTCTCACAGATATTAGAATTCATCAGAGCTCTAGAGCTGGAGGGCGAGCCGTAGGTTGCGAAAACAGCTCCCACAAGGGGACACAATAGACCTTAAGGTCGCAGTGGAATGTAACCCCTTACCAACTATAACTATGTAAACCATAAAATTGAGGTAATTTACTTAAAACACTTCTCACAGAACGCTGATTCTCATAAAATATTTCAACAATTTGAACGCGTTGTTGTGTCGTGTACGAAGCCATTTTTATAAATGTCATACATCACACTTCTTCAATGTCGAAATACCCACACGAATTCAATGCGCAATTGGATACACCCTTAAGGATAGGACAAGTACACGGAAATTTTCTAGTCATAATGTACCATCACGACTCTATCACTTACTTAAATAATAATGATAGTTAAACTTCATAGTGAAAGTCACGGCATCATCTGGATAACTTTTGAATATGTTCATGTTTAGTTAGAATTTTACATCAAAAGGAAATCGTGCATCGATATTTGGAGGTTAATTGACGATTTTACGAAAAGTAAGTGATATCAAATGCACTTGCTGTCCATCTGATTTGTACCTTAATTTGTACAGGTGAGCCAAATTGGACAGTTTTGAAGCGGAAGTCCTATTTCTATACTGAATGAACGAAAACTGATGCCGGTGTTCGAGAGTCGATTTTCATGAGAAACTTTTTAGCGAAAACCAAAACTCCAAAGCTTTTCCGTAACATAGTTACCAGGTATTTTTCGAAAATGTCCATTTGAGAAATATTGCTGTAACTTTTCTTCTGTTGAGAATTTTCATTTTCTGTGAAAATATTCTCGTGGAAAACTTCTTACGTAGAATTAAATGACGTTAATTGAATTTTCTGCAAACTGATATTTTATGAGATATTACAAGGAAAATGTTTTTTTTTTTAATTTGACACCCCGTATATTTTCACATATTTCGATAGAGTTTGAAGACTGTGAGGCGGTGGAAATAAAATAATGCGAACATTAATTGACGGCTGTTAAAACTAGATTCACACACTTTGATAGTTTTCTCGAAAACCATAAAAACTGAAACTCTATTTGAAAATAACAAGAAACGAATAACTTCATCAAATAAGGAGATGTTCGAAGAATCGGCTATTTTTGTTCGAGCACATACGACAAATTCTTCATACGAGTTGATGTTCTATAGTTGATTTCAAAAGCTTCTTAAACGACTTCTTCTTAATCTGTATTCTTAAGATATTTCTTCGGTCTTTTTTCTCAAATTTACCTTCATTCATTGAGTTGTGTGGCAATCCTGCGAAAATATATTTGAAAAGATGTCATCTTTTTCAAGATACAAATCACTTACCACACTTGCATTTTTCCCGGTTTATATGAAACAGAGTAACATGTCCCACTCCTCGTAATTTTGGTATTTCATTGCAGGAAGTTGAACAGAAGCAGTATATTCTAGAAAAGCACTGAGGTCAGAAGCTTTTCGCTTTTCGCGCTTGTTCGGATGATAGTATTAAATCAACACTAGATGTTGCACCCAAGTACGCGTTGGTATTCTTCAAGTGATTTCGAAGTTTCAATCTGATTGTCATTTGTACTTCTCGAGATATTGCGGAAATAACGTTAAAATTTCAAAATAACGACATCTAGAATAGTTTTTTTTTTAATATCTCCGAGCGTGAATATGGGATCGAAACGAAAACTTGGAACATTTTTGTTGAATACTGACTCTAAGGTTCGTGCCAAATTCAATTCAAAAGTAATGGATATTTACAGGGAAAAAAAAGTTTTCAATGAAAATTCGAAAAATGTTCGGATAAATATTTTTTTAAATTTTCCAACAACTGGATCCTCACGAAATTTTGTATTGACCTGTGCGTTAGTATTCAGAAACTATCTACCATGTTTCAATCTGATCGAATCAGTTTTTCATGGGATTTCGGGGAATTAACTCCAAAATTTCAGCTAATCAGACAATTTCAAGTCGCTAGGTATTTTCTTTCGATAGTTGGAGCACATACGGACGGACAGAATTCAATTTAATCACGAATGCTTCTTCAGGGAGTCCAACCTAATCGTTTAAGACCATTTTCGTCTGAAAATTCGAAAATAACAGACATTGTGACCAAGCGATAAAGCTCTGAACACGAGCGTAAAAATTTAAATTCGCAAAGTTATTTCTTCTGGATGTAACGCGTATAATATCTTCGACAAGGCACCAGATACATTCGCATGTCCAATTCCGAAAATATCTCATTCATTACCTTCCCTGGCATAATTAAACTCGCTGCCTAATTCCTGTCCTTTTGCCATATCTCGATCATGAAAGCATAAAACTTGTAATTTCCCGAAAACGAATCCATCTGCAAGATCAATTCACAGTCCGGGCGATAATGAACGTATCCCGGCCGGTTTCAATCTACCCCGGCGATTATTCCGATACCGAAATTACACATTTTGGCCGGTTGTAATGATACTACAACTAATCGAGACTGATTACGGGTTGTCCCTATAGGTAGGGAATACCATTAAAACCGATACTTCGCCGTTTATCCCGGGGTTAAGGCGGCCATAGACTTTCATATTAAGCTTCTGCTTGAATCGCTACGGTTTTTACAGAGGAACATTATTTTCTTGAGAGCAAACAATCCTTTAATATAATGGGGTGACTTTAAGAGGCCAGAGTTCGTTTATTTCAAAAAAAAATTTTTTTTTGGTGCAAATGGTTGAGAAAAATTGTAAAAATGTAAGAATGGCCGATTTTTATATTCAAGAATTTTCAGAAAAAAAAACTGATATGGAATGAGAAATGGAAAAATGAATATCATTGCGCATTTTCCCAAAAAATAAAGTATTCAAAAAAAAACTCCAAAAGATAATCACTGAAGCCTGCAGAACGACACCCCGTTTTCATCAACGTTAAAGACTGTAGACCATGAGCAGGTGCCTGACCTCGAGATATTAACGAGGCTTTTTGAAACTTGACTGTGGCTGTTTTGACGAAACCCATGAAGCCATAATTTATCAACGGCGGTATTGTTTGCACTTAATATCCGAATTTGCATACTTATTTGGGTGATGGGCAATTGATGCGAATAATAACGAAAGGTGACTCTTAAGCAAAAATAAATGGGGGCCTCTCCTATAATTTTTTGTTCGGAGCCCCTTCCCCTTGAAGTTTCAGCCCTTTATATTTAGTGGAAAATTTTTATTGATCATCTTCTGTATGTGAGAATTCGGGAGAATAAAATTTGGCGTTATTCATGAATCAAGGGAGGTATGAGGATGATAATTACCGAGGGCAACATATTTCAATCCCGAGGGACGTTAGTCCCGAGGGATTGTGGGTTGCCCGAAGTTGTTAACATTCAATGACTCACGTGATAGATAATTGATTTTATTTCATACTAATAAAATGTGAAAACCATTCATTTTATTATATATATATATATATATATATCAAAGTTCTAAGGGTTCGGTGGATAAATGAAAGGGCCAATTCAAACGTACACTCCTTTAATTCTAGTCGACGTTTCGGTTCAGTTTTGAACCTTCTTCAGGACTCTGTAAATGTTCATGATGTTATAAAGTAACAATTACAATGATTAGAGGGCTCACCGAATAACAGAGGTTTCTAAAACTAATCGACATCGAGAAAAATGGTCCACGCCATGAAAAAATAGCAGACCGGTAGATTGATGAACCAAATCTGCAGGTGAGATGATTTTCTTTAAAAACACTTAGATAATCTTATAAAAATTTCTCTTTCAGACAACGGCACGTGAAAAGGTAACAATTTAGTGGTTAAACCACAGACACACACACAAAATCACAAACTTCAATGACATGACAATCTTCTTCTTTTTTAGGTACAATGCAGAATTTCAACATTAAAATTACATTAATCTATATCAGAGGAATCAATCAATTGACTATTTCTAAGATCACACGAAATCAGGTAAGAATAAATGTTACTAATATTTTCTATATCCTTTTTAGAGTTCATCACACTTTGAGTTTTTTTGATGTGATACATTTCCAAGAAAGATCTCTTATGCAAATTCTTCTCAAATTCCAAAATACTAGCAGACTCATAGTCCATTACATGACTAGTTGTTCGACAATGTTCCGCCAGAGCACACCTCTTATTGGGGTTTTTTATATCACTTTTATGCTGCGATATTCTCTTTTTTAGTTGTTGGGATGTTTGGCCTACATAATGCATATCACAGGACGAACATGAAATCTTATATACTACATCACACATCTTCATATAATCTATTTTATCTTTCACCCTTGAAAACAACTTTTTTACATTAAATTGGTTTTTTACAGCTATTTTAACCTTAGGTTCCCTCAACAAATTGATCAACTTGCTGGTAACACCATGCACTAAAGGTAAGGATGTATATATGATCTGTTCTAGATCCTCACCCTGCACAGGAGCAACACCATTCGACTCAGCTCCTCCACCATCATTACTTTCGACCAACTGATCCCCACTGGATGTGTTATAAATCAATCTACTTAACAGCGGTCTTGGATAACCGTTTTTTAGCATCAGTTCATGAAGTATCTTAAGATTCTTTGCAAGAAAACTAGGATGTGATAACCTACAGATTCTTTGTTTCATGCCTAATATTAAGTTTATTTTTTGCTTGATAGGATGACTTGACAGATAATTTATGTACCTTCCTGAGCTCATGCTTTTTCTATACCAATCAATCTTTAGTTTATTGTCATTGGTTCTTATGACTAATGTATCAAGAAAAGGAACAGAGTTGTTGGTTTCTTCCTCCATTGTAAACTTAATATGTTCATTATAGTCGTTGAACTTATCCAGTATGAATTGAGTTTTGTCTTCAGGTACCGCACAAATTATGTCGTCAACGTATTTAACAATTATAGGGATATCAAAAAGAAGAAGAATATTTTCTAATATTTTGTCAAGCAAATAGTCCATAACTATCCTGGCTATTATGGGGCTCAAGGTAGAACCCATAGGGGAACCAAACACTTGACTGTAAATTCTGTTATCAAAGATGAAATAGTTCGAATTGAAAAGAAATCTAATGATTCTAATGAATTCATCCTTTGGAATTTCTGTATGTGGCGCTATATCATCCCATCTATTTTCTATAGCAGTAACCGCTAATTCTACTGGAATATTACTATACAACGAAACGACATCTAAACTTATTAATACATAGTGTTCAGGTAATATTTTATCATTCACTAGATTGGCAAAATCGAAACTGTCTTTTACAAAATATCTGCTATTGGCACTATCAACAGCTTTGGTCAAGATTGAAGCTATAAACGAAGACAGCTTTGAGGTGGGAGTGTTGATACTAGAAACTATCGGTCGAAGCGACAAGGTGGGTTTATGAATCTTTGGCAAACCATAAAAACGGGCAGGCACACCATTATAAGAATACATTCTCTTACCAACCTCCCGGGCAATGTAATTATGGTTAACTAGGTTTTTTATTAACGCATTTGTTTTATTTTGTATGGTTAAGGTTGGATCCCTCTGCAAAATCTTATAATATTGTTCATCATCAAGTATATCATGAGCCAATTGGATGTACTGCTGCTTGTCAATTGCAACTGTGACATTGCCCTTATCAGATTGTAAAATGAGGAGATTGGGATGTTCCCTCAGATAGCTTCGGCAGTGATAGTACTCCTTGTGAAACGTGTTTTCAATAATAGGAGCATTCCTAATGAAATTAGTTATTGTATTTGTTGTTAAAGATCTAATAATATTTCTTTGTTCTTCATTCACATCCTTTTTACACTGAATAATGAACTCAACATCTGCTAGAAGCTTCTGAAGGGACAACTCACCCCTAGGAACATTCATGCAAAATTTCGGACCGAGTGAAAGAAATCTGGACACTCTCTCTGTTACAGGCACAGAACTCACATTCTTAAACCAACCCGGTTGACAACTGGCTTTATCTAAAAAGTTTTTATTTAAATTTTTTATCTTGTTCAAGTTCTTACTTTTAATTCTGCGAAACACTTTACTGTAACTAATATTCTGCCTTCTCACGAACTCTACCAAAATGTGTCTTGGAAGAGAAGCCTCAAGCCCCTGCCATAGACTCGACAACTCTCTCTCCATTTTCACTATACATCTATTCGTCAATTTAATTTCTAAGGTTAAAGTTTGATGAACGATCTTACACTTCACTCTCTCAGCAATCTCTGCAGTCCTGTTGTCAGTTACTGAAGCGAACAGGTAACGTAGATTGTTCACTATGTGGTCCGGTTTAAGTCCTTGTCTCTTACATTCCAACAGAAAAATCCTCCGATTTCTCGACGACGCTAGCTTGGTGTTCAAAGATGCCCACAACTTGAGACCTCCAGTGATCTCCTCTCCAAAACGATGTTTCATATCAGCATAAAACCCCATGCTATATAACAGGCAACAACTAACTCCACTATTAAATATCAAAGTTCTAAGGGTTCGGTGGATAAATGAAAAATTTCATTTATCCACCGAACCCTTAGAACTTTGATATTTAATAGTGGAGTTAGTTGTTGCCTGTTATATATATATACATATATTTTATTTAATTTATTGCAAAAGGCTGAGAACTTCTACCGATAAAGTCGAAACCAAAGTATAAATAATAAAGAATATGACACATTCCAGCAGTGGCTAAAAGTTAAACCAGAAATATGAGTGAAAGTATTGATATTGGCTTACTTTCAAGACATGGTAGATTTATTCTTCTATATTCTAGTCTAAGTGAATTGATTTATTTTTATTAAAGTCTGAAGTGGTCAATATCAAAATTAATAATGAAAATTTATAATGATACAAGTATAAGTGAATTTCCTGATCTGGAAAATTCAACAATTGTCGGTTTATTTTTGTAAATTCATTAGAGGGAGTTGAAGATGTACCATACTGCTTAGTATAACTCCCTAAGGAGTTATAACCTTGTTTATAGTTACGGTAACTAAGGGTTTATTTGTCTATAATGTGTCATTATGAAATGAAAAAATTCTTTTCGATCAATTTTTTAATTCGAAAATACAAAGAGAGGAAAAATTAACCCTTACAATATTTTGCATGAGAACTTTGAGATACTTCATTGTCTCATAAATTAATCAGATTCTTGTTTGGAAGGAACACAACACACGTTTTTTTGTGTTCTGTTAGTTTAATCAAAACAAATAAACTATAACAAATATCCTTTCAAAATGAATTCACAAAGACGTGCTAGTTTGTTGAAGAAATTTAGTAGGCTATCAAATATAATAGTTATTCGAATCAAGTGAGTTGGTTTCAAATGAACTCTAAATGACAAAACTTTTCAAGCGGATAAATTCTTGAATTGACCTGAGTTTCCATTCTCAGGGACAGAATAATGGAGGGGCCCTAATTCTGAAATTTGGATGAGATATTACTCAGTTTTGTACGCTAGTTCATCAACTTAATGCATTGAATTATATTTGAATTTATTTCTCAATTGACAAATTCATCTGCACTACAGATCTTCGACATCAGATCTGGGGTCTCTCCATAGAACTGATACTGAAAGTTCAATGGTCTTGTCTCAGTTCTATAAACATAAAATTTTATAATTCAAGTCGAGGCATTAATTGAGCTATTTTTATGAATGGTTCTAACACCGCAGTTGGTTTTGGAATTAAATTCACAATTTCCATGATTCTGGAAGTAAAAGATTCATGAAATTTCGATGGAAAGAGCGTAGCTCTCAATATCAAAATTCTATGGCACAGTTCTCATCCCTGGTGAGGAACAAAGAACTTCAACTGCGGTATTACAACATCGTATGAGTTCGAGAATTCCTCGATTTCATTTGGGAAGAGGATAGAAATTAAATCACGCCTTATGAGAACATAATATCTGTTGAATTATTGCATCCATATTTGATATGATTTGATTGATAACAAATTGAAATAACTCCACTTTTTATGGAACTACAGAAAATCCATATTTTCAAGGAATCATTAGTTGAATATCATAACGGGCTTTGGGAAAAGACGAATTGATTCCAAAACGTCGGCAAAGTTATATCAATTTCAACATGAATATACAGGGTGACTCTTCAAGTTCTACATTAATTTTAACCATAGATTCCTCTAATCAAATAAAAAACTTTTTTCCTTGGCCATTTTTCCAGATTGGGCTCAGGTGAAAAGTTATGAGCATTCAAATATGTCTCAATGTGCTAATACGCTACTGCACTTTCTTTGCGAGTTCACCACAGATACTCTTACTGTGATCTCTTCAGCAGAATAACAAATCCAATGTTTGAAATTCCAAAGAGATGATTGAAAAACTCATTTACTCACTTAATTCTTATGATTGGTGCTTTTTGCGACATTATCGCAGGGTAAACATTTCACTACACTGGACTATTGAAACAGTGATTTTCCACTTGATATTCTTGAGATATTCGATTTCATTTCACTATAAAAGTATATGCAATTACAACCTCGCCCACTCCCATATTCAAAACTACACAATTACTCTTATACATGAATATATGAAATCAATCAACTAACCTAAACACATTAATTGAACTCTATCAAAGTCAGGTTCATAGACATGAAGAACTAGCTTCCATATCTGTGGTCTGATCACAAAATAGCATAGACATAATATTACTACATTAGTTCTATGCGAAATAGAAAAATATTTCTGTATATTCTATGGTTCGAATAAGTGTAGACGGAACTTGATTTACCGCCTTTACTAGCTCAGGGACGGATCCATAAAAATGAGGTAATTTCTCTAATTCTTATCAGATTTTATAGCATTCAATAAAATAGTATTCTAAAATGATTGAAGATTCCTATTATGACATAAGATAAACTTCATCTGCAATCTTCATCCTAAATTCATATAGTTTCATGAATCGTTGAGTCTATAACTCGGAAACTGTTTGAAGTATGATAAAAGTGATTACTGCAGAATTTGTGTCATATTTATAGAAAACTCTACACCAAAATTCATCTGATTCGGAATCACCATATCAAACTTAAAAATGAAAAACTGTTTTTTTTTGGTGATTTTAACAGCCTGTATCTTTTTACTGGAGTCGAATCTGGAAAAATGGTAAATGAAAAAAGTGTTTTATTTGATGAGAGGAATCTACGGTTGAAATTGATGTATAACTTAGAAACTCACCCTGGATAGCCTTTGCGAAATTCCTGTTAGCATCATAATATGAATATTCATCTAAAAAGCAGCCGAAGAAGTGAAGTACAAAACAGAAAATTGGCCTTCATAAAGGAGAAACTAAATGGTTTCTATATCAATTTCATGTTTCTTAGTAATTTCAGAAATTTTGATGCTTTTTTCGAAATCATCCGGACAGGTTTTTTCAACCATATGAAAGATTTGTGAATATTTTTTTGTATCCTTATTTCATCTGAAAATATATGGCGATTTCAATATGGACAACAAATAACAATATCGGTGGTGGACTTTACGAATAAAAGCGATCCTTCGGTGTTCATCCAAATGAAAAAGAGGTTACTTTCGATTGGCACCTGTTCTTCCTTCTACTGCTGCTTGAATGTTTACGAGCCTTTAAATTTCACCGGGCATGATAATACCCTCCTTATTATTCTTATGTTTACATATATATTTTATGAGACGTTTATTAACGAGTTTTTTATCTATCGGTTTTGTATCTGGCCAACGATATCGTTCTTGAAACTAGCCAGTTGATGTTTTTTTTAAGAACTGTGAATTGATCTAAGCATGCGATTAGTATTTACACATTTTTATAATAATGAATTTTTTTTTGTTTCCGGTGGCTGGCTGATGGTGCATGCAGAATGGGGTGAGTATGTCATTAAACTCAGTCACTATTATCATGAAATGAAACAGATTATTCTGTTCACCTTCATTTAATATCTCTCGATATTTCCATACCTTACGATATACTTTTTTGTCCTCGAATAATGAACGTCTTGAAAAACTATGTAAAAAATTATATCAACTGACATTATATAATGATTGAAGACGAAAACTTGAGAATATATAATAATATCACAAAAAATCTAGAAAAGCAGTGACTTCAGTAGCTTTTGCCCACATGTTCACTTTTGGTTATATCCTTTGAACATGTGCGCAAAAGCTGCTGACTTCACGTCAGTGCTTTTCTACGCTTTTTTTTCGATGAAGTACTGGATTTCAATTCTAATCTGTACTTTTGGAGATACTGAGAAAATAAACTTTTGAATGGGCATATCTGCGGAATCATTGGGTGGATTTAACTCCTTCACGAATTCGTAATCAAGCCCCAAATGTACTCTACAAATATCGAGAATCTCAATCGGAAAATATTATTATATTATTATATTAAAAACTCGATAGATGTAGGGTAGGTTTGGGGCTTGATTACGAAGGCCGTTAGGCCAACCGTAAACACAATAACTTCCAAAAGAATCAACTTAGAAACTCGATATTTTTGTAGGGTAGGTTTGAGGCTTAATTACGAATTTGTGAATGGGTAAAATCCAATCAATGATTCGACAGTTATGTCCATTCAAAATTTTATTTTTCTAATAATTCCAAAAGTACAGGTTAGCTCGAATTGAAATCCAGTACTAAACGAAAAATATCAACTAATTTTACATATTTCTTTTTTTATATCTCCAGAAATGAATATTGGGTCGGATTGAATTTTGAAACATTATGTTGAATATTGACTCCAAAGTCTGTGCCTTTAATTTCATTGGAATCTGAGTAATAGCCTTCGGAAAACAAATTTTTTAACAAAATTCGTTGAATTTTCGAATACAAAATTTCACGAATTTTCCAACTACTAACTAGTAAGTTTCGAACTGATCGAATCAGTACTGCATGAGATATGGAGGAACTAATCTCAAAATTTCCAAAGAGCATAACTCCGACACGGTTAGATTGATTTCGACCATTAACGAACCTAACCGAGATATTCGGGCTCCGAATATTTCCGGAGTATTTCAAGTTGCTAGTTGCTTTCCTTCGAAAGTTACAGCACCTACGGCCGGAGAGGCGAACAGACGGACATATACAATTTGACCACAGATTCTTCATCAGGGAGACCAACCTAGTCGTTAGAGGTCCCTCTTCAAGAAGAAATTCGAGAATTACAGATATTGTGACGAAAAGATAACGTCCTCCTTTAGAACAAAATTGACGGGCCCGAGCGATTTCCAAAAATTTTGAATTTTCCTTTAAAAAGAGCTCTGTTTCCTTTCCAATGTGACACAATATATGAGTCAGATCAAATGTCTTTTTTTGAGCGCTTCAGCATACTGAATAGACGACTTCGGTCCAATTTGCCAACCCACAAATTTCTTCCAAATTTACTATTACTGGGGAAGGGGAATTTCAGAACAAATTCGACATGATAAGATTCGCATTAATTATGAATATTCCTAAACGGTGCATTGGCTCCCCAAACAAGATAATTCTTTTTTGTTAATATCATCTCTGATTGGCTGAAATTTAAGTTGGGATTCCTGATTTCATGTTAATAGTGTCAAGGTTATATAGGATATATTCCACAAATCAACTCAGTTATTTCGGTTGCCGGTTTTCCGTTCGGTAATAAGGAAATATTCGGTTGGTTCCTGAAAAAAAGTTAATTACGGAATTTGATTGATAAAAGAGCAATCTTTCTGTCACCAGAACGACAATCAATGTTCTATGGTAACATATCCATAGCATAGAACAATCTTTATTCACTTTATGATCCATAGAACATATATGAGACAACAATCAACAATGGAAAAATTATGGTATGGTCTATGGATCATAAGATAAATATAGATTGTTCCATGATGTAAGCAAAACATCATGGATTGTTCTATGCCATGGATATCTCACCACAGAACATTGACTGTCGTTCTGGTGACAGAAAGATTGCTTTCTTATCAATCAAATTCCGTAAGTAACCTTTTTTTCTGGCACCAACCGAATATTTCATATTTACGGAACGGAAAACCGGCAACCGAAATATCCAAGTTGATTTGCGGAACATATCCTATATAAACTTGACACTATTAACATGAAATCAGGAATCCCAACTTAAATTTCAGCCAATCAGATCCAATCAAAACCCTATATTTGGAAGGAATTATCTTGTTTGAGGAGCCGATACATCTCTTACGGTTATTTATAAATAAAGCAAACCTTATCATGTCGAATTGGTTCTGAAATTCCCCTTCCCCAGTAATAGTTACTTTGGAAGAAATTTGATTTCCATCGCAATGACAGTTGACGCTAAAATTCATCGTCAGGAACGCAAAACATTGTGCCAATATAGCGATTATGAAAATTTCGATAATCCCTTTAAACATGTCCTTTGAACGATTAACTCCTTGTAATTCGTCGACACAATGTAAATCAAATAACCTTAACAAATTCATCAATTTCTTTCGCACCTGTTTTACAACCTATAATCCAGATTAAACGACCCATCAAACAAGCGCCCCATCGGGCCCCGAAAATCAATAATTCATGTCGCGCTCGTACGTATTGAGGTTAATCAATCGGACGGCACATCAACTTCGCCCTGTATAACCCCGATAGTACCTCAACGCCGGAATTCAAAGGCGGCCGTGAGCGGCACCTGCCCCCTCGAAATGTGTTACGTCGCAAGGGGGGCAATTACGAGAGTTTCGTATCTTGGGGGGACGGCAATTATGACGGTCGCTTGCCCCTCGGCTCGGCTCCTAAAATATGGACTGAATGAGGAATCGATAATGTCGGTAATTAACACTTCGGTGTATCTATATTTGACGAATTTATGACGCGTCCTATAATCGAGGAAAGTGTGGCCAGAGGGGGGTCATTAGGGGGCAAGGTGTGAAAATATCCAAATCATATGTTTTCCTGAAATGCAAATGAGATCACGCGAGAACGCGAAGAAGCAAAAATATATTTTTTTTATCGACAAGCTATTATTTTCCGCACGCGACTGTAGGTACTCCACATTATGCGTAGCGCGATCATTGTGTTCAAACGGAAACGATAGTGAAGTTTTTTGAAAAAACTAGTTGCATACAAGTAGAGACAAGAAAGAACGTAAACTTAACATAAGGACATAACATAAGGAAACTGAAAAAGAAAGTATGCAAAACTGAAATGTTTGAGCCGTTACTATTTGGTAGCTGTTTTTGTGCGCATGTTCTGGGGTACAGCAAATGTCTGTAATTTTCGAATTTTGAGCCGAAAATGGTCTCAAACTACTAGGTTGGTCGCTCTCAAGATCGATTCTGTCCGGCCGGCTGTACGCACGACTACGGGCGTACGGAGGATTCTATCGTCTTGAAACTTTCAGGGTTGGTTGCATTTCAGAATGCGAAGGTCGAGTTCGTTAATGGGCAAAATTGGTAGAATGGTTTCGGAGTTATAGCTATTTGAAATTTTGAGGTTATTTCCCTGATATTTCGAGAACAACTGGAGCGACTGAATTGAAACTTGGCAGTCAGTTGGAGCATAACGACGCGCAAATTTAAGCAAAACTTCGTTGAAATGTTATGGTCACTAAATTCAAAAAAAAATTTTTTTCAAAATTTTTCTGGTGGAACCTAAAGACTCGCAATTTTTCACGAAATTTCGTTGGGATCGTGCCGTCAGTAAATAAAAAAATCTCGAAAAATTATTTTTTCTCGAAAACTATTCATAATATTTCAAATGAAATTCGGGCATACCTGGACCTCTATATTTCACAGCAGGGTACCAAATTTCAATCCGATACGGTTATAATATTTGGGGAAATCGGGAAAAAATATGTAAATATTCGTGGTTTCTTCTCGTTATCGTTGTTTTTTTTTGAATAACTCCAAAAATATTGATTCAATCATAATGAAACTTGGTAACTAGTTTGAAAACGATTATGGACAACCTTGTGCGATTCGTGATGATTGTGTCATTAGAACAATTTGAAAATGAATTTCAAATTTTTTTCAAATATTCAATATTCTGTGATCTTCTTATCGTATATCCTCATTAAATTCTATATGAACCTTCGAAGTGTCAAAAGCTGCTGCCTTCACGGCAGTTCTTTTTTAGGTTTTTTCCATAGAGTACTAGATTTCAATTCGATCTTATCGGTATTTTTGGAAATATTAGGAAAATAAAATTTTGAATGGGTATATCTACGGAATCATTGGGCGGATTTTACCCATTCACGAATTCGACCTTCATGTTAAGCCCCAAACCTTTTCTACAAATATCAAGTTTCTAAGTAGTTTCTTTCGGAAGTTTTTGTATTTAGGTAAGAAATGACTCATATTTCTACTTATTCTCTTCTACTTCCTGATGGAAAGAATTGGCGATATACTTTTTATATGGTCCTCTTGTAATTATGAACGAACCTTCTAACTATCATTTATCTACTCTACAAATATCGAGCTTCTGAGTTGTTTTTGTGTTTACTTACCATCGGCCGTTAGGCGAACTTGAAGGCCTCATTATTTCAATAAAATGGTTGTATCGTGATTTTAAAGGAGGAATTGACGCTGAATGATTAAGATATTCGCTGCAAGTAATTCCTCAGCCGAGTCCATGGATTCAGCAACGAAAAAGAATCAACAAAATTTTAATTCCCGCTATTTCTCGGGATTGAAGAATAAACGTAGCTCTTAGAAATGTTCGACAGTAAACTCTGAAATCAAGAATTTGTAGCATGAAAATTCTCTCAAATTTTTAATACGATAATACTTCCACCTGAAAGGACTCTATCAAATATATCCGAAATTTATTTTTTCCTGGTTTCTTCTGATTCAATGGTTCCGAATCATGCTTCTATTGTAAAAAGTAAACCTGGATACTAGTATAAATGTGAAATATTTTTCCGCATATAATTTCTGCAAAATTCATTATTTCAGGTAAAAACTGAAATATAAAATAACAGTGTAGAATATTTATAGAGTGATATTTCCATTTAGACCTCTTCTCTATTCAAAAATCGATATTGTTAAGCAACATATATCCCCAACTTTCCTGTTTACAACTAGGAAAATTACCTATAAAAATATATCAGATTCGCTATTATGATACTAGTTTTTGAGTTATACGATGCCTCATTATCATATAGAACTAGCTATCAATATTGTCATCTCGGCAACTCGAAATTACCCGATGGTTCTTGTTTCGAATTTGGGACAGCAAGCTATTTCTTGATCTGATTTTTTTAAACTGCAACATTCGAAATCAGTACTATTTTTAAGTAAGGTTGCGCCGAACCGATTCCGCTTCGGTTTCCGGCCGCTTCGGCCTTCTCTTCAATTTTTCGGTTCTGGCCGAAGCGACGCTATAAAATTTTTCATTGAGACTTGTACAGTTAAAGAGTCAAATCCATTAGAGACGTTAAGATTGTGCTGTTTTCTTGTGTTGAACGTGAAAGTAGTGAAAGTAGTAGTAAAACATCTATGATGAATAACCTCAGATGAATATAAATACTTCCAAGGTGAATCCTAAAGCGGAGAGTTAAAGCAGCCCCTAATGGTTACTGCTCTACCGTCATGCTCAAAATCGTATTTTGGCAATCATCACACCCTGCAATTAGTAATAACTCAAAGCATTGACAGTCAAGAATTTGGGTGAAGGAATCAGTTCCGGTATCACAGTTTACGTTCTCTTTGTGTAATATTCGTTTCTTAAAAAAAAAATTCGATTTTTCATCAGAGTTTATCTGACACATATTATTTGTTCAATGGTCTTAGCCATTATTAAGATGTTGATCTAATCATTTGTTTGATATATAAAATATACATGTAGTAACAATGTTGTTTTTTTGCTCCCATATTCTGATCTCAAACGACTAGGTTAGACACAATGATGGCGAATCAGGTGTCAGAATCGATTCTGTCCGGCCAGCCGTCCGGCCGAGGACACGATAACTGAGCAGACTAGCAACTTAAGACTTCTAGGGTAGATTGCGCATCGGAATGTCGCGGTTAATTTCCTTGATTATTATTCCAAAATAAAATTTCTCTGACCTCCAAGATCATATTTCACATCCGTGGACCAAATTTCAGTTTGACACGATTATAATTCTTGGAGATATTAGAGACAAATATTAAATTCCGTGGTTTTTCTCTCGGTATCGTTGTTTTTCCGGAATAACCTAGAAAAACTGATACAATCATGATGAAACTTGATAACTAGATTGAAAATGCCGGTGAACATTTTCTGCAAAATTTCGTGATGATCATGTCATTAAAACAATTCGAAAAAAAAAACTAGAAAAGCACTGAAGTGAACTCCGCAGCTTTTGCGCACATGTTTTAAATTCGTTGCCAAAGCAGTCATCTCCTTTGAACATGCGCGCAAAAGCTGCTGACTTCACGCCAGTGCTTTTCTAGGACTTTTCTTTTTCGGTCTTATAAACATGTACATATTTATACCAATACTATCGGTTCGGTGGACGCTTCAGTCGTTATCACAAGAAAGATGCTTCGGTGCATCACTATTTTCAAGTTGCTGATATAGCAATACAGATATTATGTAGCAATATTCGATGATGAATACATACTTCGAACTTTGATGTTTGGAAGCAATAATCCTTTCTCGGCAATATTACTATATTCGCGAAGTCATTACAGGTCCCACCTTCTGTAATGTGTGTCTGTAATTTTCGAATTTTGATCTCTGAATTTCGAGAGAAACGTCTTAGCGACTTGAAATTGTCAGACTAGGTTTGTAGTTCAAATATCTGGGTTAAGTTCGTTAACGGGTGAAATCGGTCGGATAGTTCCGGAGTTAGACCCATTTGTATTGTATTTTATTGGCCCGATCAAATTGAAACTTCGTGAACAGTTTTGGAATACCAACGCGCAACGGGGAGCAAAATTTCGTGTGAATCCATTCGTTGAAAAATTCGAAAAAAAGATTTATTCGAAAATTTTTTGAATACTTTTGAAAATTTTTTTTTCTGTGAAAGTATTGATATTATTTCAATGAAATTTGGTACGAACCATAGACTCAGTATTTAACAACAATGTTCCAAATTTCGATTCGATCTGATTGTTACTTTTGAAGATATAAGGAAAAAAATTGTGCCAAATTTCGTTGTTATTTGGAATTTTAATGTTATTTCCACAATATCTCAAGAAGTACATCTGCAATCAGATTGAAACTTCGTAATCAGGTGGAGATTACTAACACGCAACGAGGTGCAAAATTTCGTGTTGATCTAAGTGTTGAGATTTGAACAAGCGCGTTAAAGCTCCTGACCTCACGTCAGTGGTTTTCTAGATTTTCTGTTTAGAATGTTAGAATCATTAGACGATGAAAGTAAAGAAGTAGATTAAAATGACTGTTCTGTCAACCAAAATACTCATTTCCAATGAGGAAATTCCACCGGTGAAGGTACAAACGGAAGAGGAAGCATAACTCACACAAGGCGTCGGTCGGGAGCTTCTTTTTTACCAAAAATCACCGGCTTCCTGGAATTCAACGAATTTTTCAGGGGGACGGATAGGCGCATATGAATTACGACAAGGGGATAATTTCTTCTCCGCTATTCCGTCCTCGTCAGGACAAATCCGGTAGCCGACGTCGATGAGGAATGTCGCTTCCTTTTTTCCTCTCGAAGGGCCACCGAGCTGCATTATTCAAAAAAAGAGAGGCGGCTGCCGCCTGTTTCGGACCACCTAGCACATGCCTTGCATAACGCTGGTCTATTTCGAACTGGATGTTGAATAAATAAAAAAAAACAGGTACATTGTTTATGAGGAGAAAGGTGTTGGGCTGATTGGGATTGAGAATTATGGTGGTCGTAGGTTAGGTAGGGAAGTATTTTGTATTCAAGGGACAGTGATGTACAGGCTTTATGACATCTCATATTGCTGAGACATCTTTTGAGGTGTCATTAAGTGATTGTTGTCTAGACTCATTCGAATATAACTATGGTAAAAACAAGGTATCTCAGAATTAATTTTATATTTCTGTGGGGTCGTCTGTTCTGAGAAAATCAAACACGCAATAAAGAAAACAGATTAGTCTGTGAATGCGCTACATTTCAAAAATCGATAAATAAATAAAATAAACTGTTTATCGAAAAAACCTAGAAATGCACTGCCGTGAAGGCAGAAGCTTTTGCGCGCATGTTTACTGGAGATGACCGCTTTGGCAACGGATTTGAACATGCGCGCAAAAGCTGCTACCTTCACGGCAATGCTTTTCTAGGTTTTTTTCGATGAACAACTGGATTGAAATTCGATCTGAACTGTATTTTTTAAAATATTGGAAAAATAAAATTTTGAATAGGTATATCTACGAAATCATTGGGCGGAGTTCACTCATTCACGAATTCGACCTTCGTAATTAAACCCCAAACCTACTCTAAAAATATCGAGTTTCTATGTTTTTTATTTCGGAAGTTATTATGTTTACGGTTGGCCGTCGGTTTGGACCTTGATTACGAAGGCCGAATTCGTGAATGGGTGAAATTTACCCAATGATTCCACAGATATACCCATTCAAAATGTTATTTTTCCAATATTTCCAAAAAATACAGATTAGATCGAATTGTAATCCAATATTTTATCGAGAAATGAAAGTTCAAAGGTTCATACAGAATATCATATTATGATATTGTGATCAGAAGATCACAGAATACTAAATATTTGGAAAAAAAAATTTGACATTTTTTTTTCCAATTGTTCTAATGACACTATCTTCACGGAATTCGACACAGAGTTGCCCATCAGCATTTTCAAACTAGATGCCAAGATTTATTCCGATTAAATCAGTATTTTTTGAGTTAATCCTGAAAGAACAACGATATCTACAAGTAAAACCACGAAATTTTATATACTTTTTCCCAATATCTCTAGAAATTATGGTTGTATCGGAATGAAATTTACACTGCTGTAAAATATGATTTTCAAGGTGTAAGCGAAACCTTTTTCCGGAATCAATAAATAGTTTCCGGAAAAAAAAATGTTTCAAAATTTACTGACAGTGTGATCTCAACTAAATTTCGTGAGAAGTTGTGCTCCAACTAACTGTCAAGGTTTAATCCAATCGTATCAGTAGTTCTTGAAATATCAGGAAATTAATCTCAAAATTTCAAATGGCTATAACTCCGAAACCGCTCGACCGATTTTGCTCCCTAAAGAACTTCGTGTTTTGAAATGCAACCCTTCCTGAAATGTTCAAGTTTATAGAATCCTCCGTACGCTCGTAATCGTGCTGACGGCTGGCCGGACAGAATCGATTTTAACACCGGATTCGTCATCAGTGAGTCCAACATCTGAGACCATTTTCGGCTCAAAGTTCGAAAATTACAGACATTTGGATAAAACGATGGCACGCTGTTCCCCTAGAACATGCGAGCAAAAATATTTATTAATTATTGAAATACACTCTTTGGGAGTTTATTTCTCATGAATAATGTCGACTAAATGTTTTCCCTCGCGTTCGCGACATTCATTCAATTTTACATTAAAATTTCTGATGACGGATTGGCAGGTAGGCTCCGTGATGGCTCCCATTTAGTGGCGAATAATTTGTTTTAACTGGTCCAGGAAAGTTGGTTTATTAATGTAGACTTTAGATTTGAGGAAACCCCTCAGGAAAAAGTCCACAGGAGTCCAATCAGGACTGCGTGACGGCCAATTTATGTCACCTCTTCTCGATATTAATTTGCCCGGAAAAATTTCATGACCTCGTGGCAGAGACCTATTGGACCTATTGGATATTTGATTAAAGCCAGGAATATTTTGCAGTTCATGCAACAAAAACTAATCTAACACCTATTGGACGTGTGTGACGTTACTCGATTCTGCTGGAACCATGTTCTTTGATTATAGCCAGGAAAATTTTGCAGTTCAGGCAACTCATTTTACATCCTAACATAATGCTCTGAATTCACTGTAAGAGCACGTCCCCGTTCATCTTCAAAAAAGTATGGACCGATAATTCATCGCGATGACATTACAGCCCATACGCTCAGTTTTGACGGATGAATTGCTTGGTTTACGAATTCTAGCCTCTGAATGGCATCCTAGGGCTCTAGTTCTTGCACCAATTGAATTTTATAGGGATGCAGCTGTATATCTTTGTGCAAAATGCGGTGTAGCGATGATCTTTGTACGTGCAAAGCACTTGCACGCTTCCGAATGGAGAGGTCGGGATCATCACGAACAGACTGATTAGTCCGTTCCATGTTCTCTTCCGTTCTCGATGACCTTGGTCGTCCGGATTTCGGTTTACCTAGTGTTGAACCGGTCTTCCCAAATTTCTCAGCCCAATTCCGAATCAGAGGAATGCTTCGTGCATCATTTCAGTGGCATAAACCTCGAACATTGCAGAAATTCCTTCGCGCAATAGTCGCAGAATTACCGTTTTTAGGAAATTCGTGCAGTTAATTCCACTTACGAACTCAGCCTCAGGAAAGATCATTAATACAAAAGTTTCGCAAAAAAACGATTTAGAAACTCGATATTCCTAGATTAGATTTGGACCTTTATTACGAAGGCCGAATTTGTGAATGGGAAGAATCCGCCCAATGATTCTGTAGATATACGGCTGGTCACACAAAATTTTTCACTGCCCGATTAAGGGCTTGATTGTCAATCAAAAGCAAATTATGTTCTCGATTTCAGTTCATTTTCAACACAACCATCGAATTTGAACTGAAATCACCTAGTTTATCAGCTGCCAAAAGTTTCGTTAAACCGACGGACACCCATTTAAAATTTTATTCTCGCAATATTTCCAAAATACAGATTTGATCGAATTCAAACACAGTTCATACTTGATTGAAAAATGCAGAATTTTTTCAGGATACTATGCTAAGAATATCACAAACGCTTTCCAGCAGGAAGTAAAAGTGCATTTGGCGAGATGTTGACCGCTTTGGCAACGAATTCGAACATTCACGCAAAAGCTTCTGACTTTACGTTAGTGCTATTGTAGAGTCTTTACATCTGGAAGTGGGTGTTTCAGCAACACCTACCGACCCATCCGCCTTTGAAATATAACCTAAATTCTTCTATTTTCCGGCAGAACATTCTAGAAGCAGAAAATTTAAACTGGTAGATCAACACGAAATTTTGCACCTACTAGTTACGCGTTGGTAATGTCCACCAGATTATTTTCCATTCTTGGTATCCTTTGATTACGGAGTTCAATCTGATTGCATTTGTACTTCTTGGGATATTGCGGAATTAACGTTGAAATTCCAAATGTCCACGCATATTTTTTTCATTATATCTCCAGAAGGAAATATCGGATCGAACTGAAATTTGAAACATTGTTTTCAAATACTCTAAGGTTTTTGTCAAATTTCTTATTAATCTAATTAATGATTTTGGAGAAAAAAAGGTGAATATCAAAAGTTTTGGGTCCCCGCTAATATTGAGTTGAACTTTGGTTTCACTTCCTGAATGTATTCTTCTGAACATGAATCTGTAGTCAAACTTTGACGGTATACCTTATTTTCAAAGATATGGGCCCCCAAAGTTCCAAAAATGTTTTTGGATCATTTTTTCTACTATAAAAACCAATCACAAACAAAATTCAATTGGCCCATAAATCATCTATGAACCTTCGCCCAACTATTCACTACGATTTTTTCCGAGAATATCCATTATTTATTGAATAAATACCTAATTAGCGAACTGCCATTCTACCTCAATTTCTACTTACTTTCGCTCATTCACAAAGTGAAGATTGGCAATGGCACGAATATCAACCCTTGTTATGACATATTCGAGTTTCATCTTTACGAGTTGATGCTGAACTCATCAACTCATTCTTTCAACCAGTCCTCATTTCCTTTCTATTGAAAAGATTCTTTAATGAATTAAAAAATGTATGTTTTTGTAAAATGAAGATTTTTCATTCCTCCCTTCCTTGACATATAATCAATTGAGAGCTGATATCGCATTCCTTAATGAATTAAAAAAAAATATTTGAATTTTGCAATGTTTATGTCATATTACTAATTACTCTTCGTTAATTATTATTGGCTTGGCGCCATTGCCAAACTTCACTTTGTGAATGAGCGAAATCAAGTAGAATCCGAGGTTGAATTGTAGTTCGCTAATTCAGTATTTATTCAATAAATAATTAATATTCTCGGAAAAAATCGCAGTTTATAGTTAGGCAAAGGTTCGTAGATGATATATGGCCTAACAAACAGTAGTTTATGTTTGTTCCCACAGTGGAAAAAGTGATCTGAAAATGGACATTTTTGGAATTTTGGAGGCCATATCTTCGAAAATTAGTTAGACCACCAAGGTTTGACTACAGATTTATGTTCAGGGGACTAACGAATTTCGAATTACTATCAGCAGGAACCCAAAATTTCAATATTTACCAAAAAAAGAACTTCTTCATCAAAAATTTCTTTTAATTTTCTAACTACTGGATCCACACGAAATTTTGTACTAAGTTGTGCGTTGGTATTCCCAAACTATTCACGTAGTTTCAATCCGATCGATTCAGTACTTCATGAGATCTTGAGGAATTAACCTCGAAATTTCAAATGGGCCCAACTCCGGAACTTTTCTACCGATTTCACCGATTAACGAACTTAACCGAGATTTTTCGACTCCATTCCTAATCTGACAATTTTGAGTCGTTTGGTTCTCACCTTCGAAAGTTGGAGCACATACAGACGGACGGACAGAATTTAATTTGACCTCAGATTCTTCAGGCTGTGCAACCCAATCTTTTAAGACCATTTTCTTCTCAAAACCAGAAAATTACAGACATTGTGACGAAACGATAACGCACTGTTCTCTAGAACAACCCCGTAAGAATATCAGAGAAGCACATTAACCTACAGACCCGATACTCTCAAACCGCTAAATCCGAATGCACACGTCCTTTTAACGTATTAACGACTCATTCTAATCCCTCAAAATCCCCTGGATCAAGTTCAGCGGATGGCACTCGAACCGGGCGTAAAAACGTGCTTACAAGCGACAAACATCGACGACTTTTTTCATCCCCGCGCGGACGACGGCGTTGACACTAATAAGCCCCGGTTATGCGGTCCGACAAGTGTACGCCAGCCATAAACATGCCTTATCCATTTTTATCGGCGGCCACCTAGAAGATGACATATCCCGCGTCGAGTGGACTGCATTCTGACAAGCATTGCGTCAAGACGATGGAAGTGCTATTCATATTATGGGCCGTGATATTGCCAGCTGCTTGAAGGCATATTGGAGAATATACAGGATGTCTCATTGAAAGGAAAACAGAGATCTTTTCTGATAAAGAAATCAATTGTTTGGTACATCCCTTGGACCATCAATATACATAAAGGTGTTTTTTTAGAGGTATAAAGCTTTAAGTTGGCAACACTGTTTTAACTGGCGGCTATTCTGTCAGTTGTCAAGTGATTTGTGTTTAGTTTCGTCTGGCATTTCAACATGAATAGACTGACGCCTGAACAATGCTTCCAAATTGTGCAAATTTATTTTGAAAATAATGGTTATGTTCGAAATACGTATCGCGCTCTACGTTCATTTTACGGTCAGTAGATAGGCTAGGGGAGTTCGAACCAAATACTACCCCAAACACATGTAAATTCCCATAAGGAATTTTGAGGTCCATTTTGCAAAAATCGTACCATTCCGTAGACGTGTTTGAGGGGTTTTCAAGGTCATTCAGATTCCGCAAATTTTTCTAAGTCCTGAGGGGGTGAAAGGTAGGTGATGATAGGTAAAGGTGACCGGTATCGTGGTATCAATATTAAGAACGCTTTGTTCAAGTTGGTAAGGACCTTGGCTGGTAATACCTAGCTAGGTTCGAATCTGATAGTTCCCGAAAAATTTTAAATCAACCCCGAAACCCCGCCCTAGGCATGCACCATCGCTACCTGTCACCTTTACCTATCATTACCTACCTTTCACCCCCTCAGGACTTAAAAAAATTTGCGGAATCTGAATGACCTTGAAAACCCCTCATACACGTCTACGGAATGGTACGATTTTTGCAAAATGGACCTCAAAATTCCTTATGGGAATTAACATGTGTTTAGGGTAGTATTTGGTTCGAACTCCCCTAGCCTATCTACTACGGTCAACATAATCGTCCATCAGAGCAATTAATTCGACTAACTATGGACCGTTTTCGCACTACGTCTACTCTGACTGATATTACGCATACATAGAGACGTCGTTCGGTGTGCTTTATGGGGTGGCGGAATCATTGGTCCGTACTTCTTTGAAGACGATGCTGGCCAGAACGTTACAGTCAATGGTGACCGCTATAGAACCATGGTTACTGAATTTTTCGCTCCTCAATTTAACAACCATTATGTGCAGCAGCTGTGGTTCCAACAAGACGGCGCAACATGTCACACAACTCGTGCCACAATTGCTTTACTGAAGGAAACGTTTGATAACCGCATAATTTCACGTTCCGGGCCCGTTAGTTGACCTCCAAGACTAGACTTTTTTCCTGAAACGATCGATCACTTGAAGGTCATTTGGAGGACAGCATTCGCCGCGTTATTGCCGATATACGACCACAAATGTTGGAAAAAGTGATCATATGTCAGAAAATATATTTAAATTATAATGCCAAAAGATTATCTTTTGAATAAAGTCAATTTCATGTCCATTTTAAAAAATCATTCTTGTTTTATTCCATTTCAAAGTTCTATACCTCTTAAAAAACACCCTTTATATGTTGGGTAGCCAGGAATATCATTCCAGACGAGAATTACCCCCAAAATCGCAACAATACAATACAAACAAGCCAAATAGATAATCAAAATAACTATACAGGGTAGCAAATATAGTGACGTCAATAAAATTTTTTAGATTTCTCCCACCTGGGGATATCCAAAAATACCCCATGTATGTCATGCGATTTTTTGTAGTTTTCGAGTTATGATATTTTATGTGTTTTCTTAATTAATTATGCCAGCGAGGTTTCAAAAATTCATATCTTTTTGCGCGCATGTTCTAGGGGAACAGCGTGCTATCGTTTTGATCAAATGTCTGTAATTTTGGATGATTGAGCCGAAAATGGTCTCAATCGACTAGGTTGGACTCACTGATGATGAATCCGGTGTCAAAATCGATTCTGTCCGGCCGGCCGGCCGGTTGGCCGGCCGTAGACACGATAACTGTCGAACGAAGTGAGCTAGCGACTTGAAACTTTCAGGGTAGGTCGCGCATTGGAATGCCGCGGTTAAGTTCGTTAATGGGCCAAATCGATTGAATAGTTTCGAAGTTATAGGCATTTGAAGTTTTGAAGTTATTTATTTTTTATTTCAGAAACTACTTGAGCGATTGGATTCAAACTTGGCAGTTTGGTGGAGTATAACGACGCGCAACTTTGAGCCAAATTTCGTCAAGATCATATTGTCAATAAATTTAAAAAAAAATTTTTTTCGAAATTTTTTTACAAAAAAATTTTTTTTTCGGAAACCATTCATCATATCCAAAAAAAATTATACTCACACTTTGACCTTCTAATTTCACAGCAGTGTACCAAATTTCAGCTCGATACGATCATAAGTTTTGGAGATATCGGGAAAAAATATGTCAAATTTCGAGGTTTTCTTCTCGATATCGTTGATTTTTTTGGTATTACTCGAGAAATACTGATTCAGTCCTGATTAAACTTCACAGCTAGTTTTAAGATGCTGAAAGACAACTTTGTGCAAAATTTCGTGATAATCGGGTTATTAGAACAATTTGAAAAAAAAAATTTATATGATTTTTTCATCATATCATCCTCATTAAATTCTGTATGAAACTTCGAACTGTTATTTTCGATGAAGTACTGGATTTCAATCCGATCTGGTCTGTATTTTTGGAAATATTGGAAAAATAAAATTTTGATTGGGTATATCTACGGAATCATTGGGTGGATTTTACCCATTCACGAATTCGGCCTTCGTAATTGAGGTCCAAACCTTCTCTACAAATATCGAGTTTCTAAGTTGTTTCTTTCGGAAGTTATTGTGTTTACGCAGTCGGCCGTTAGGCTGACCGTAAACACAATAACTTCCGGGAGAAACGACTTAGAAACTCGATATTTGTAGAGTAGGTTTGGGGCTTAATTACGAAGGTCGAATTCGTGAATGGGTAAAATCCGCCCAATGATTCCGTAGATATACCCAATCAAAATTTTATTTTTCCAATGTTTCCAAAAATACAGATCAGATCGAATTGAAATTCATTACTTCATCGAAAATAACAGTTCGAAGTTTCATACAGAATTTAATGAGGATGATATGATGAGAAAATCATATAAATTTTTTTTTTCAAATTGTTCTAATAACACGATTATCACGAAATTTTGCATAAAGTTGTCTTTTAGCATCTTAAAACTAGCTGTGAAGTTTAATCAGGACTGAATCAGTATTTCTCGAGTAATACCGAAAAAATCAACGATATCGAGAAGAAAACCTCGAAATTTGACATATTTTTTCCCGATATCTCCAGAACTTATGATCGTATCGAACTGAAATTTGGTACGCGCGCACGTTCAAATTCGTTGCTGAAGCAGTCATCTACATTGAACATGCGCGCAAAAGTTGCTGCCTTCACGGCAGTGCTTTTTGAAATTTTTATATATGTCGTAGATATTTTGTACAGATCCAACTTTCAAGCCTTTTTTGAGTGACTTTGTATAATTTCAGGGATCTGAGTTATTTCTGTTATTGAAACAATATTCAGGGACATAATGTTACGAAAAAAAAACTGCTAAATACCTACTACATAAAAAGATATGAATTTGTAAAACCTAGCCGGCATAATGAATTGAAGTATGACAAAAAAAATTATAACTCGAGAACTACAAAAAATACATACATGGGGTCTTTTTGGACACTCCTAGGTGTGAGGAATCTAAAAAAGTTTATTGACGTCACTTCTAGGACGGCCCTGTATAAAACCAAATAGGTAAAAGATTCGAATAAAGAATTGAGGGTTTTTCGAAAAGCCGTGTAAAGTTATTGTAAAGAAGACCAAGAATAATTAATAATTATTATTATTATGCTATGAGCGGTAAAACTTCATCAGGTCATTCAAATATCCGTTGAATATCTCATCACTGACTACAATCTCCAAATATCTCAATAATGAAAACTATGATTCGAAGATTACTGCAATGCAAATTTCCATTATTCAATACAAGTCTTCAACTTTTAAAACTATACGAATTATTCTTTCAGGGATATACTCCTCTCCATATTGCGGCGCAGTTTGGACACAAGGATATCTTCAAATTACTCATAGAAGTCTACAGTAAGTAATGGAAAACTAAAATATTACCTACTTGCTTCCAAACGAGGGGACAGTTTAGAACAACCAGATATCAGATATTTATTACGCCTAAAATAATTATAACTTACTTTCAGAGGCAAATTCCAATGTAAGAGACTTTAGCGGAAGGACACCGGAATACTACCTTCTCAGCAAGGAACAAACTGGCCCAAAGAACAACGTCAGAAGTGAGTACAAAGGATCACCCATGCATGTCATAAACAGATCCCTCTTACCAAAAGGCGCCCTGTTGAAGGGCTTGCAAAATTCCAGGGGGAATAGTTTGCCTAACTTGGAATTGCCCCATAAGGTTACTGCAGGCTACTATAAAATACAAAAATAGGATGGACTTGGTAGATGGGTACTTTTGCTTCGATGCTGTTGACCAAAGAGAGATTGCTTGAATTTAAATGAGTTACTTTTGGACAATGTTGCATAATTCAACGATTTTCGATCATTGAAACCATATAGGTTAATTCTCTATTTGATCAACATGCTATGCATGATTTAAACAGTAGATAAGAATTGCACAGTATTTTTGATCTTGCTCAATGTTTTCCTTCAGATATACTATTTTATTTATTGATAAGTGATAATCTACTTAATTTCGAATTCTATATAAATAAACATATTTTTCCTCTGATGAAATTGTCAGAAAGGATGATGAAATAGAGTAGATATAATGCCGGAGTATAGCATCTGAACATATAGAGCATGTTTGAAAAACATGCATGTCTTGAATTGTCAAAGAAACAGGAACTACTGACTTATGGTGATATAATTATGGCATTCGGTTTTTACATATCTGTTCATTTTTCAAATTCGAGCTTCAAAGGTATCCAACCTAATGGCCTGGTTACACTGACCAGACAGTGGACAGGTCTTTGTCATAGATATATAACATGGGCTAATGACTTTCCTTCAAAAGTATGACAGACGGTTGGACTCGCCCCTCCTGGTCACAAATGTGCTAAAAGGTTCGTCCACAGATTACACAGAAATACCGTCTGTAATCTGTGGCCTCTCGCAAAATGATTCTTGTGGCGTGGGCGTGTTGGGAGAAGGCTAGTGGATAGTAAATACAAAATATCTTGTAAGCAGACAAGATGAAGTTTTAGGAGCTCGCATGCGATCTACTGACCGAGGTCGACTCGTGAATGCAAAAACTACGGTCACACAATGCCCAGTAGCTACACCTGCAATAACTCAATTAAGAATGATACCAGAGTCTCTGATGATATAATGAAAAGAAAAATTTTCTATACGAGACCCAAATTCTGCGCATGACGTCACGTGTAGAGTAGTTAGGAGATTAAAGGCTCGTACTCATGGACACGTCGAAAACTAAGAATCGCGCGATTTTTCGGCCCAATGTCAATAATTTGTGGCTGACATATGTCATTATGAAAACGCGCAATTGTTTGAATTTATTTCCACGTGGGTCTGGTTATTCAAGAAAGTTTAATAATTGTTTATATACCTATATTCTTCAAGGGATTGAATTAATCGACGCTTCTGATTCGTTGGAGATGCTTATAGCTTTCGAAAAGTTGTTTTTGTTGGAATAAGTTTCGTTCTTCAGAAATGATTATTTGAGTTAGGTGGATAAATCAATATAATTATTTAATTAATTAATTAATTAATAATTTTTTTATTTTCACCTTAATGTTGAAAAGACAGAACATTACATGCATATTTTTAACTGCTACATATCGTCAGTACATTATTGCCTCTGTGTCGATAAATACATAATTCCTCTCACACAATAATTGAAAAAATACTCCTCAATAAATTTATATTTCCACATCCATTGTACTTGACGAATTAATATGACTAAGTATTCGTTTTGTTGATAATTGCCTATAATCATGAGACAGGCTAGTATAAACAATCTCTTCGGTGTTTTGAATGTCCCGCCATTTTCTTGAAGTTGAAAATTTTCAACTAGGTACAAAAAAGAATCGCGCGATTTTGGCAGTAGAGCATCTGACAACTCAAATGTCATCGCTTGAGCGATAAACGCGTCCATCAGTTTGCACCTTTATGCCTTTTAGGGGCCAGTTCGAATGAGCTTTGTTTTGGTTCCGAGTTCAGAACCAATTCAGAACTGTTTGGGAAGGTTCGAGTATGCGCGATTGCTATTTTTCAGATACAAAATAGCAATCGCCGCCCATATTCGAACCGTCCCAAACAGTTCTGAAATCGGAACCGAAACAAACCCATTAATTCGAATTGTGTAAAGCAGATTGAACTCTGTTGTATAGGTTGTAAAGAATAATTTTCACGCTCTTGTCATGGGGAACAATGCGTTATCATTTTGCCGAAATGTCTGTAATTTTCCATTTTTTGCCAGAAGTGATGACTAACTGCGTATCAGAATATGCGACGGTTGAGATAGTTTTTGTACAAAAAACGTCCAATAGGTGTCATAATTATATTCATTTGAAATTTTGAGGTTATTTCCTGGATATCACAAGGGATACCTATACAATCAAATTCGGACTTCTTGATTATTTTAGAATGACGGCGAGCAAGCTTATGCTGAAAGAATGTTTCGAAAATTATTCATCAGATTTGTACGAAAGTTGACACATAAATTTAAATTGAGATTTGATATCAGAAAAACGAATTTCACTACGGTCCGATATTTGTTTGCGGAAAATTATGGAAACTTTTCGTAGGCATTTCCTCAATAACTCAAGGAATACCGTTTTTTCTATCAAATATTTTTCCCTGTTCATAACGAAAAACAGCGGAAAAGTTTCCGTTATTCCTTAACATTTACTCTCCACGTGACGTCACTTGGTCCGCGCAGGCTCTTCTTTTCTTCGTATCATGCAGCCAGCTCAGATGCGAATGCTTGCAACCAAGCTATGAAATATACGTAAAAACGCCAAAGCTCACTTATGGACAACAGCCCGGACCACAACAAAACGGAAATTTATTTCCCTGTTAATTTGCCATGTTCCGAAGCGGTCAAGTGTGCGATGTCCCATTCAATTATACAGGGTGAGTCTTTAAGTTGTACATTAATTATAACCATAGATTCATCTCATCAAATGGAACACTTCATTTACCATTTTTCCAGATTCGGTTCTGGTAAAAATTTATAAGCATTCAAATATTTCTGAATGTGCTGATACACTCCTGCACTTTCTTTGCAAGTTCAACACAGATATCACTTACGGTGATTTGTATTGCAGAGAAATCAATCCATTGTTTGAAATTCAAAGAAATATAATAGACGACTTCGGCCCAAGTTGCCAACACACAATTTACTTAGCAAGTTTACTTTCACTGGGGAACAGGAATTTCAGGACAAATTCGACATGATAAGGTTCGCATTATTTATAAATAACCGTAAAACATGCCTCGGCTCTTCAAACCAGATAATTCCTTCCAAATATAGGTTTTTGTTAAGATTGTCCCCGATTGGATGAAATTTAAGTTGTGATTCCTGATTTCCTGCAAACAGTGTCAATTTTCATAGGATACGTTCCGAAAATCAACTCTGTTGTTTCGGTTGCCGATTTTCCGCTCCGTAAATATGAAATATTCGGATGGTTCCTGGAATAAGCGCGTGAAAAAGGTTATTTACGGAATCTGGTTGATGAAAATGCGGTCGATTTACTGTCACCAGAACGATTTTCTATGGTGAATATCCATAGCATAGAACAATCTATGTTTACTTTAGGTTTGTTTTGGCTCCGAGTTCAGATCTGTTCAGGACGGTTCTAGCATAGACCATAGATCTGTGCTAGAACCGTCCCGTACAGTTCTGAACTCGGAACCAAAACAAACCTAAAGTAAACATAGATTGTTCTATGCTATGGATATTTACCATAGAAAATCGTTCTGGTGACAGTAAATCGACCGCATTTTCATCAACCAGATTCCGTAAATAACCTTTTTCACGCGCTTATTCCAGGAACCATCCGAATATTTCATATTTACGGAGCGGAAAATCGGCAACCGAAACAACAGAGTTGATTTTCGGAACGTATCCTATGAAAATTGACACTGTTTGCATGAAATCCGGAATCCCAACTTAAATGTCAGCCAATCGGGGACGATCTTAACAAAAACCTATATTTGGAAGGAATTATCTGGTTTGAAGAGCCGAGGCATGTTTTACGGTTATTTATAAATAATGCGAACCTTATCATGTCGAATTTGTCCTGAAATTCCCGTTCCCCAGTGAAAGTAAACTTGCTAAGTAAATTGTGGGTTGGCAACTTGGGCCGAAGTCGTCTATCGGGAAGACTCATTCACTCACTTAATTCTTATGATTTGGTACTTTTTGCGGTATTATTGTGGACAAAATATTTCACGACACTTGACCATTGAAACACTAATCTTCCACTTAAAATTCGTGCGATATCCAGTTGTTTCCACCATGAGATTCTACACAATTTCGATCTTGTCCATTCTTGTATTGAAAATTCCATAATTATTCTAATTTCCATCAAATTTAAAAATTGATTATTAGAAATCACTCAATCAACCCAAAAATATTAATGGAACTTTAGAATTCTATGGAAAACCTGGTCCATAGACATGGATTATGTCTGTGGTCTACTCACGAAATAGCATAGACCTAATATTTCGTCTACGCCATGATGTCCTTACATCATGGTCTACGCCATGATGTAAGTGAAACATCATGGTCTATGCCATGATGTAAAAATCATGGTGTGCTCATCTGAAGAAAAGTGACGTCAGCAAGATTAAAATACAAAGAAATATATGTCCTTGCTATGAATTTTAATGAAAAAAGTGACGTCATCATTGGTAAATACGATCACAGATGAGCACACCGCATGTTTTACTTACATCATGGTCTATGCCATGATGTAAGCAAAACATGGTGTGCTCATCTGTGATCTTATTTACCAATGATGACGTCACTTTTTCATTCAAATTCAAAGAAATATATATTCTGTGCTTTGAATTTGAATGAAGAAAGGGACGTCATCATTGGTAAATACGATCACAGAAAAGCAGATGAGCATACCATGTTTTACTTACATCATGGTCTATGCGAAATAGATTAATATTCCTGTGTATTCTATGTTCCTGGTAAAGGTGAGCGAAGCTTAATTCACAGTCTTCACTAGCTCAGGGGCGGATCCACGAAAATAAGACAATTTCTCCAATTTTTATCAGATTTTTTAACATTCCACGTTGAATATCTCGAAAACGAACCGTTTGAGGAGAAATAATAAGTAATAATTAAGTATTCTAAAATGATTGAGGATTCTTATGATGACTTAAGGTAAACTTTATATGCATTATTCATGCTAATTTCTTTTAGTTTTATGAATCGGGTCTATAACCAGAAAGCTGTTTGAAGTTAGATGATATTGATAACTGAAGAATACGAGTCATAGTCATAGCAAACTTCACACCAAAATTCATCTCATTCGCGTAGGAACCATGTCAAAGCTACAAAATAAAGACTGTTTTTTTTGGAAATTTCAACATCCTGTATCTTTTTACCGGGGCTGAATCAGGAGAAATGGTAAATAAAAAAGTGTTTTATTTGATGAGAGGAATCTAGGGAAAAAACTAATGTAAAACTTAAAGACTCACCCGGTATAGAAAGAATAATATTCTGGTGTGCCGTGGGCTGGGCTGTTGCCGATAAGTGAGCGTTGGCCTCAAAGCGAACTCTGAAACTGAAACATTTCCATATGTCTGAACGAAAACGAAAGGCGTATCTAAAGCAGTCAGAGATTATGATGAATGAGAGCAGTTCTATAGTAGCTCCTATAGAAGTTCAATTTATATCTGATATTATTGAATCTATTAACTAAGATAAATAATATTCAAATCTAATTTTAATCGCCTCCTATAATTTTCTTCTATTATGATTGCATGCGTGTTCATCGTTTTTCTCTCCTCCATTACTTGTTTCAATCTTTCAAGTTTCCTCACTGAGTAACAATTTGGATTTCATACAATTTGCAAAAAAATTGAAATGTTTTGATATGAAGCTTATTCTTTTTTATTTTCCATGAACAAATGATTGGTTATCCTCATTCATTTGCATGTATTAAAACTTTGATCAAATAAAACGAACAATTTCAAAGAAGATTCCAGCAAAAGTTACCATTGTATTTTTGGATTAGTGATTATTCATAAACTATGCAACTCTCGATGTTTGTGTTCTATTTTTTTGGTGCAGAATATGTAGATTATGTAGTATCTTTAGCAATAAACTAACTGACTAACGCTGGGTTACATGAAACACAAGTCAAGATTGTTTCTATGATTTTCTTTTTATTTTGCAGCCTTTCTATTTTTAGAAACGTTAAAAAACTTCCAACAGCGAGTGAATTGATGGGTTTTTTCTCTTTATGTTCACTATTTTGTATTTATTCTTCACATTTCATTCGACTCTTATTATTTATTCTTAGTTTATTATATTTTGTATTGTGAAACTAATGTTACCATATTATTGGAAGATACCAATCTTCTTATGTATATTATCCTTATTGTTTATTGTGTATAATGCTGTATCTTAAGACCTTTATTATCTTATTTCAATTTCTTTCTCATTTAATTCATTCTCTTCTGATATTATGTTTCTTCAATAAATGTTCAAACAATCATATTGCTCATAAATTCTCCTTTGGAATAGTGGAGAATTACCAGTTACCACCACTCCTTACAAAGTGAAACCAAAAGTGCTTCCCATTTATGAATCAAAAACTCTTTGGCTTTTTTGTATTATAGAGATAAATAGCATAAACTCGTAACCCTGCATGCTAACTATTTGGTTTGAGGCTTCATGATTTTTTTTACACATATTTAACTGGAAATATCTATATTGCAGAAATAAAACGAGGAAAAAAACAGTCAGGTAAGTCAGTACTTTCAAAGTTTTATCATCTACCAAAATTCAGTGGAAGTCAATATTAATTTTCGTCACGTCTTTTTTTAGAAAAAGATCTGGGGTTTCTCCGTATTGGATCTCTGAATGTAAGAGTTAAAAAGACGACCGAAGCATTCAGTAACTTCTTGGGAGTTGGAAGTGGATCTGTCAACTCGCTAGATGGCACTGTGGACAAACTACATAAAGGATGGGGTTCCGCAGATAACGTTAATACTCAGGTAATATTTTCAAGTGAATCAACAATCTATCGAATTATTGCACCTACTATGTAAGAAATATGCATATGAATACACTCCAAATTTTGAACGGGGAATATAATTTCCGGCTTAAATATTTTGTTTACAAATTGATTTCATTTGACCTTGATAATTTTAATAGGAGTGAAGAAAGAAACTCAGTATGCTTCATATATTATTGTCAATGTAACTACGTGCTTCGGCTTAACGCCATCCTCAGGTTACAATTTGAGCAATGTAAGAAATTAGTATCTTGCCATAGATTGACTTTTTTATGTTAATTGTTTGAAAATTTAATTGATCGTTTTAGTATCAGAAGCTTAAAACTTGTGCGATTTAGGATATCGGATTTGTTCTGAGAACACAAAGCTTGTGTTCTGACGCCAACCTTGGCGCAAGACTGTTTACTGTTGGGCCAACAGTGGATAGTGTCCAGCAGCTTCTCACTAGAAAAAATCTTCCCCAGTCAGGAATTGAATACGACTCCGATGCTCTACCCACTTTTGTCAATATTTTTCTAGATAATTATCCTCACTAATGGAAAATAGGAAACTGATGTATTTCTGGTTGAAAATCAGACTGAAATTTGAGTATTGTGGTCACCATTTTTTTGGTTTATAAGTAGGTACAATCTCATATTTTGATGAATTTATTCAATCAAACTGAATTAAGAAGGTAAATATTTTACCTGCACGATATGATTAAGTGGCAAAATGTATTCAATATTTCAATGTAAAACTATTTTAAAATATACATCTCTTCAATACAGACTGCTTCTGAAAGGAATCAAGGTGAAAGAAATTTTTTCAGTGATTGAGTCAAACAGATGATTTACATCTCAATTACATTTTTCAGGAGGCAATGCAAGCCCCAAAGGGTTACATAGGAAGGAAAAAATCGAAGTATTCTTCAGGTAACATCTCCAATAGCACTCCAACGACACCAAAACAATCAAGAGGAATACATGTACAGCTGGGCAACCAAGATTCAGATTCTGATACAGCAGCTGGCTTCGATAACCAATGGAAAAAGTGAAAATGTAGAATAACTTGAAAATCCATACATTCCACTTCTTCATTTTGTACTTAATTAATTTATTGTTAATTATTTGAATTTTATATCGAGGTTGTGATTGTTAACTAATTGAGAAGTATTCTTGTAAGTGTGAAATAATTGATTATTATTGAATAGAAGCATTTTCTACCTTTTAAATTATTCATCATATGCAGCAAGCTGATTCCCATTCCAATATATTTTTGGAGGGCGGTGGATGAAGAACAATATAATTCATGCCAGTGCACTGTCAGTAGTTAATTAGGCATGTCATTCAATTTTTTTTTGTGAAGCCTCATGAGTTATCTGAGATCTCACAGGAACAAGCGAGTACTCGAAAATAGTTTGGTCCAGTCGTGAAATGCCTACTTAATTTTCATGCTTAAAGCAATCACTAAAATGGTTGGAACTCAAGCAAACCGGGTGATTCAGCACGAAGGCCTATTTGACGTTAATGGAAAGCTAATCATAATTGTTTCAACAATGAACTTTTTACCATACATGTTTTCAGACCTCTACCACTTCCCGTTATACCAGAAACAGGCCACTACTTGCTTATTTAACATGGCACACCTAGAATTTTTTGCATCAATAGTT
Source organism: Myrrha octodecimguttata (assembly GCA_958510865.1). Lineage (NCBI taxonomy): Eukaryota > Metazoa > Arthropoda > Insecta > Coleoptera > Coccinellidae > Myrrha > Myrrha octodecimguttata. The sequence continues at coordinate 37,026,569 of OY294056.1, forward strand.
TGTTTGGAGACAATAACAACAATATGGCGTACCTTGAAACCTCAACCAAATGGTTAAATAAGAATTATTTGAATTCTTATTAAAAGAATCCTTTTATCGAATATTTCTGCAGAAGTGTTTTACGAGAAAATCTTTTTCAATTTCAAAACTGGAAGGTGATGAGAAAATTATCAACCACTCAAAATTTAATATCGATGATATTATCTAGGTATTTAGACATTTGTTTGAATTCAACATATTTCACTTGGAGATGTTTTTTATCGTCAAAATTTCGCAATATTAATAGGTTCTCTGTTCTCACCTGCCATTAGTGACATATTTATGGAAAATTTGTAGATAGATATTCACTAGGCTTGGTGATTTTTTCCTAATCTGGCAACATGGAAGAGTTAGCCGAATGTTTCAAATATGTAGATTGTAAGAACCCATAATAAAATTCACAATGGAATTAGAAAAAAATTATGAACTTTAATTTTTAGATGTTTCAGTTGGAAAGTGTCAGGATCATTTCGGAACAAGTATCTTTAGAAAATATGCACATACAAATAGATATATCTTAATTTTTATTCCAATCATCAACAAAGAAGTATCATTCAAACCCTTTATGATGGAGCAAATGTAATCTCATCAACCCATGAGATTCGTCAACATGTTCCATCAAATTGTTCCTCGAAGTGAATGGATATCATGGAGAATTTATAAATAGAACCTCTTCAAATTTAGACAAAAAAAATTCGAAAAATCTAAAAATGATTTCAGATCCATACAAACTAACACCAAACTAATTAACGATAAAAAAATATTGTGTTTATAGTATTCCCTGTATTTGTGAAAAGATAAATAAAGGGGAAACATCGTGGCAGTTAGATAATATATCAGAAAATGAGAACACAAAAGTAACGAAATAATAACGAATATAGATATACAAAGATCCCAAATAGCGAACCATGTATGTTCAACGACCATTGGGAATCACAGGATAGATGGGGACAATACAGAAATACTTATGTCAGAACTAGATAATTTGAAAAGCAAAACTAAAGAGTATTCCTGCATTTTGTTGAATGGAGAGTTAATCTGAATTGTTCTGTAGAAACGAGCCATACATAGCTGAATTTACTAAAAAAAGAGGTAGAATTTAAAAACTTTCAAACCAAGTGAATTGAATCTACCTGTGTTGCTGTGGTTCTTGAAAATGTCAATTTGACAAGTCTCACAAAACGAAAAATCAAAAGATAATAATTCTGCAAATTTTCATGTTTGTCTAATGAAAGTGGCAGGTTTGTACTCTGAAACGTTACAGTTCCCTTCGTTTATTGTTCCGGTATTGTTCATTAGCAGTGTTGCCACGTTCCGTTCCTACAGTTTCGGTAGAAAGTTCGGAAAAAATCGGTAGATTTCGGCAGATTTCTGAAAAACATAACTTTTCACCTATGTATGGGTTATTTATTCAGTCTAAATACCATTTATCCGAAATATTGGGCATGAAATTTACTACGAATGAAGCAATATTAAAAATAGATTTTATTAATTAAAAAATCATTATTTGAAAAACTTAACTTGTGAACAAAAATCAATATTATAACAAAATAAATGAGTATTAGAAAAACTAATACCATTGAAAACAACAAATATGCAAAAAAATAAATATGATGACATGCCCTCATTGGGGATTCACAAAATGTATCAAGGGAAATCACAAACTGCTCCCAGTTTTGAGCGAGGTATTTATCAAATTTATAAAGAGACAACCTGTAATACATAAATCTGTATTACTTGTGGTATGCTTTGCGTATAACCATTTATAAGTTGAATTATGTATCAAATTATGTAATGGTAAGGAAACCTTCAAAATATCATCGTAAAAGTCATGATTTCCTAAGATACCAGATGATACATTCACTCCATCAAATTTCGGTAGATTTATATGCTTTTTCGGTAGATCGATAGATTGAGGAGCAAATCGGTAGATCTACCGAAAAATCGGTAGAGGTGGTAACACTGTTCATTAGGCAACCTGTTTTCCTAGAAGCTGCCCTTGACAAATAGTTTAATCCTACAATATGCAAGGGCGTTTTCCAAAAAATAAACAATTTTCATTTAATTTTTAATAGTTGGATGAGTTTTTATTTTCATTGAACTGATTAATCTGTGTAGCTCCCTCTTTTTCTTTTTGTGCTCTCCACCAAAGAGAGTGAGATAGGAATTAATCGATTAATAATTTCGATGAAAATAAAAACACACCCATTCTGTTTCACCTTGATAAATCCTTGTAAGCTTCCATTTTAATAAGTATATGGTTTGCTTAAGTAACCCCGTTTTTTTTAGTAGAATCAGGTTCTCATTTCAAAACCTTGATTTTGGATCGACTTGTCCAAGTACATGATCCTGTTATGAGTACCCAGTACATTTCAGTCCGTATAGTGGGATAGAAAATATTGTTCTCGTAAAACACTTCTTGTGCCAAAATATTCAACGACAAATGAATCTCCTTCCACATTTCATAAGAATTCAAATAATAACAAATCGGTAGAGAAGTCTCCAAATAATATACCGGGTGCGTCACCCAACTTTTGAGCACAAAATTATGATAGTTTTTCATAAACGTCTAATAGGCATCAGCCTGTAATTCTTTTGAATTGCAGCCATGCCTATGAATTTTATACTACTAAGGCAGAAGAAGATACCTTCTATTCTTTTTATTTGAGAATATGAAAAAAAATTTCAAAAAGCACTGCCGTGAAGGCAGCAACTTTTGCGCGCATGTTCAATATAGATGACCGCTTCAGCAACGAATTTGAACGTGCGCGCAAAAGCTGCTGCTAGATATACCCAATCAAAATTTTATTTTTCCAATATTTCCAAAAATACAGATCAGATCGAATTGAAATCCAGTACTTCGAAAATAACAGTTCGAAGTTTCATACAGAATTTAATGAGGATGATATGATGAGAAAATCATAGAAATTTTTTTTTTCAAATTGTTTTAATAACACGATTATCACAAAATTTTGCATGAAGTTGTCTTTCAGCATCTTAAAACTAGCTGTGAAGTTTAATCAGGACTGAATCCGTATTTCTCGAGTAATACCGAAAAAATCAACGATATCGAGAAGAAAACCTCGAAATTTTACATATTTTTTCCCGATATCTCCAAAACTTATGATCGTATCGAACTGAAATTTAGTACACTGCTGTGAAATTAGAAGGTCAAAGTGTGAGTATAATTTTTTTTGGATATGATGAATGGTTTCCGAAAAAAAAATTTCGAAAAAAATTTTTTTTTAAATTTACTGACAATATGATCTTAACGGAATTTGGCTCAAAGTTGCGCGTCGTTATACTCCACCAAACTGCCAAGTTTGAATCCAATCGCTTTATTAGTTTCTGAAATAAAAAATAAATAACTTCAAAACTTCAAGTGCCTATAACTCTGAAACTATTCGACCGATTTGGCCCATTAACGAACTTAACCGCGGCATTCGGATGCGCAACCTATCCTGAAAGTTTCAAGTAGCTAGCTTGCTTCTGTCGACAGTTATCGTGTCTACGGCCGGCCGGCCGGACAGAATCAATTTTGACACCGGATTCGTCATCAGTGAGTCCAACCTAGTCGATTGAGACCATTTTCGGCTCAATCATCCAAAATGAGATTACTCTTTCGAAAGGAAAAATAATGAAGTTATTAATTTAATAAAAAGCGTATATTTCATAACCAGAAAAAAATAAGAACTGTTTCTGTAGTATAAAATCCAATAATAATTTATATAATAGTATCCCTATATACAATTCTAAGAAATCCAAAAAGGTCAATTACTTCATAAATGCATGCTTCCTTAATAATAATACTTGAAATAGAATTTATTGTTCATCCTTTTCTTTGGCACCATGCTTCAAGATACGAGTGAATTCAACATAGTCAAAAAGGCTTCCTTTTATTGGTGCCTCCCTATACATTTCATCAACCTCATCGTCAGTGAAACGGTCCCCCATCGTGGTCAACAGTTCTCTCAACCTCTCTTCATTGACAACACCAGTGTTGTCCTCATCGAAGCAACCAAACGCGTTTTTAATAACATCTTCTGGATCAGTGCCCTGCAAGCGTTCTCCAAAAAGTGTGAGGAACATTGTGAAATTTATAGGACCAGGTGCTTCATTCATCATCCCTAGAGAAGAATAAGAAAATAATGAATATAAAAAATTGTAAAAATGAAAAGTTAAACAAATTTCAAGCAAATTAATATTTCATTCTCTTTTGGGGATTTCAAATTTCAAGTAGGTAGCACATTTCAATTCACACAATTTCTATTATGTTTTCGAATTTATAGAGCAACAAGATTTATTTTACTACGAAGAGACGCCAATTTTCGACTTATAGAAGCAATACCACTTATTTCACTTAGGAGCAAACCATACCACGTGGTGTTGAATTAAGACTAGGCAACACAGCCACTTTCAAGTTTCATTAAACCTGGTTAATATCTCAAGGTCAGGCACCTGCATCGCGGTGTACATGCTTTAACGTTGTCAATAGCCGCGTAAAATCTTAGAATTCGGAGAAATTTCGACGTTTATAGGAGAAAACGGGGTGTCGTTCTGCAGGCGTCAGTGGGTATTTTTCGAAAATTTTTTCTTTTTTTTTGGATGTACTCAATTCTTTTGTGAGAATGTGCAATGTTAGTTACCTCTTCTACTTTTCACTCCAATTCAGTTTTTATTTTCCCAAAAATTCTTGAATATAAAATGATGCAAATTTTACACGAGGGTTTATTATTTTCTCAGTTAAATAATCCAATACCAATGATATCTTAAATAAAAATTATATACTATTCATAACTCATTGGTTTTCACTCCAAAATTTGCAGCGTTTTTCTTTGTAACTCAGGGACCACTGGTCGGAAATCATCTAGTTGAAAATTTTTAGGTTGAGTTATGCAACATTGAAAGTTTCATGAAAATTCGGTGGTAAGTTTTCGAGAAATATTTTTTTTCCCCCTCCAACCCTCAATTTTGAGCCCTGCTGGAAAGCTTGGAGGATCAATCTCGAGCGACACCCGATTTTTCAACCAAGTTTCACAGATTTCGGGTCAGTACTTTCAGAGAAAAAAAGCCCCGGACAACAGATGGCGGACGGACAGACTTTTTTTATTAGTTCATTCAAATCTACATACTTCAAAATGTAAACTGTAAAATTTTCAGGGAGGGTAATTTTTTTCTGGCGATCACTTAGGTTTAATATTAATATAAGTGGCAACGTTGCGCATTCTTACGATTTTTTTCAACCATTTACATCAAAAAAATTTTTTGAAAAAAACGAACTCTGGCCTCCAAAAGTCACCCTGTTATATTCGAGGTACTATATGCTCTTAACTCCTATATTTTCAAACATCTGTCTCATAGTGTTAGTAGACTTACCTCATGTGACGACAATACAGGAAAAATCATTGTCCGAAGAAAGGGCATAAAGATTTAAACATTACTTTTGCTCTAGAGATTCTTTGAAACGGCAAAGATTATTTATATTGGGAGAGTTTTAGTATACTTCATAATTTGTCCCTGACAATTTCCCTTCAAAATTGAGCAATTAAATTTCCTGATCTTCACAATCCCTGTAGACTGTTTTGATTGCGTTCAAATATTACGAAGCCACTATTCAAAATATCTATTGAATGTTCCTCTCTGCACTCAACATCTGAACTATAAAGGTTGATTGCTTTTGCAAAAGTGAAGAGCCTAATGGACTCGAATTAATGTATTCCAGTTCAAATAATTAAAATTAAAAGATAAGTTGTGAAATTTTACCAAGGTGAGTGAGTATATATTTATTTGTAGAAAATCAATACAGAACCGGAGAAGAAGAAATACATATACTCCACTATCTTTCATAAAGTCAGTCAGTAGGCCCTGAAATAAGTCTATCAAGTTTTTGTAACTAGAACAGATTCAGGTTGGCACTCGTGAAATGGTTAGGAGAGACGTCAATTCCTATATATTTTAATTAAAAACTCTATGGTTTGGTTTAATTGTATACGTAATTTTAATGATGGATATAATCGAAATGTCGGTTTTCGAGCATCCAGGTCAAAATGATTAGGAGAGACGTCAACTCCTCTATAATTTTATTAAAAACTCTATTGTTTGATTTATTTATTATTATTATTATTAATACATGTAATTGAGTTGAGGTTAAACCTATACACTCATAAAATGGAACAAAAAAGAAGTAAAGTCAAGAAAAAGTAAAAATCATAATATAATAGTGTCCCAAAAAAATTGTTTTTCTTCTTCTTTTCATAAAATCCGTCAAATACATCGATTACTAAACGTAAACAGTACTATGAGATGCGAGAGAATCGCATACATGGATTGTCAAAAAGTTAGGTAAACTAAATCTTTGGGATCAGAGCTACAATTCTATCATCCAAACGTCTCAAAAGAATCGACCAACAAACTTCCATGACCTACCGACTGACTTCTCAAGAATGAATGTATTATAAGGATTAACTGATAAACATTTCAATTAAAATAACAATACACCTTTCAAATATTGTTAAAATGTCTAAGGTACAGTGAAGACCCCATTCAATCGAATTACCTTTGAAACAAGGTGTCGTTCCACCCTCCTTCCCATGCAAGATTTTAGGGTTTGTTGTGATTACACTCACATGGTTGATACAAATCGATGGGAACCAACCATGTAAAATGTCCCCTCATGAAGCAAAATTTACCTTTTAGAATTTTTGCTGATTTTTCATGTGGAATGATATATCAACAGTATTACTTTTTCAAATTTACTCACTGCATATTGTTTTTTACTTCAACAATATGCCTTTTCCCTTCAATTATCCGGATATTCAATTATCTAGATGCCTAATGACAAGAATACGGATGATGGGGTTTCTTCTATGCTGTTTAAATCTCTGGTAACAAGCTGTCAGTAGATATGCAGCTTTATCTTTCAATAAATATAAACTTAATTTTCAACTAAGTAAATTCAAAATTTAGAAACAAAATAGTCAACTGTGTAGAACCTTTCCTCCCTAAAAAATTATTCAAGCTTTTCTGTTTGATTGAATGAATCCCATACATACGTATCATTTTATGTAAAGGAATCCAAAGCTTCTACTTGAATGTTCGATAATTCAATAGTAGTTTCAAAGTTATTGATATTTTATAATGTTGCCATTCTCCTATTTCTATATGGAACCCCTCAGACAGTAATGCTTATATGAGTTAGGATAACAGGTGTGTTCTATATAGGGGCTTTGTGACTGATTCCTTACGACTTGTTAGGAACACCACTGTTAATTGTTTACCCAAATTGAATGGTTGGACGCTCCCCTGAAAAATTCTTTCCCAGCGAAAGGCTTGAACCCCATCCATACCTTAGGATATTATTGGGGCAGAGTCACTAATGCTGGACTACAGCCATAGTTTCAGAGTTACAAAGAATTAATACAGTATCAAGATATATTTGAAACTAATTCCTTAAAATCTTTCAATTTCAAGTAATATTTGTGTTACCACTATAATAACAGAGATATTCTTTATACATAAACCGTACTTCATAAATGAGAAAGTCTCAAGTTTGCTCTGTCTGAATGATAAAAGTACATAGCTTTTCCATTATATGGTTACTCAATTTCAAGCTGATACATACATAAGAAAATAAGACATATTATGAACATAACCTTCGATAAAAAAAGTAAAACTCACCATCCAAATAATCATCTGTAGGGTTTTTACCAAGAGAAGCAAGCATATCGTGTAGGTCTTCTTTGTCAATGAAACCATCATGGTTCTGATCAATCATGTTGAAAGCCTCTTTGAATTCAGCAATTTGAGCTTGATCAAACATAGCAAAGACATTTGAAGTAGCCCTTTGCGCCCTCTTCTTAGTAGTGCCACGACGGCTCACAGATTTTCTTGCAGACATCTAAACATAAATCAAACAGAATTAAAATAGTAAGCAACTTATGGATTCAAAAAATAATGAAAAGTTACCGTTAACTGAAATAATCGTTCTTGGCTATATCATAATATATTAACTCCTTTCAGAACTTATAATCATTTTTTATAAGAAACTCACCTTAAAAAAATAATGCAGTATTGCAAGGATTGGAACGAGTCTGTTTAGAGCAGAATTACAAAGGTGTGTCAACGGTTGATGAGTCACTGGTTTGTTTATTATCAGAATTTGATAAAATACAGGTATGTATTAAACAGAACAGATCTTCGCTGAATCATCGAAAGTATTACTTTTACTTACGTTGTAGTTTCAAGAATGCGATTCCTTTCGCAATGTAACGGACAGATGGTAGGTGTTCCAATTTTTCGCTGATACTTCCAAATATGGATATTTCTTTTCCTTTTTGGGTATTCTGTTACAAGGATAAACAATGAAAGCAAGATTTTAATTTTACCAACCACAAAACCTGTCACTCAAACAAGTCTATACTCTATAGTCTATTTTCTCCTCACGTCTCAACTCAAGAATAAGAACTGTCAATAGCAGTAGAAGCAGTGTCGCCAACGTAAGACGAGAAACCTGTGTGAAGTGAAGTTATCCAGCTGCAGAGTATGACGTGCAGAGCATCGCCGTCGAAGTAGCAAGGATTTGTGGAGCGACATTGCCAAACCTCATTTTATGAAAAATCGATTTTTTTTTATTTACGGGTATATTGAATCCAAGAAGCATATCCTTTATACCTTCAGAATCAATATCTTAATATAGAAAACATTCAACAGAACTATAATGAGTATCTCATGTATTAAATAAATATATCACGGAAAATAATTGAATGTATATAGAAACATTGGTAATTCTATCAATAAAAAAAACCTAGAAACGCGCTGATGTGTGGTCAGGAGCTTTTACGCGCTTGTTCCGTTGCCAAAGCGGTCATCTATACAAATATTGACCCTGCCAAACGCAGATTTTTTCTTCATAATGGTTCTCACAAAATTCTGTATGAACCTCAAGCTATAATTTTCGATCAAGTATTGGGTATAACTATCTACAGAATAATTGGCGAATTCAACCCATTTAAGCATTCGGCCTTCTTAGTTAAACTGAAAGCCTACTCTACAAATACAGTGGGCGTCAAAATTATGGAACAAATTCATTTTCTCAGAAGAAAATTATTTGGCAACAAAATCCTGAAACAGGTCAATTTTGTTTCACTTTTACCACATTTATATGCATTTTTGAAGGATTTTTGTTGCACCCTGTGCCATCCCCATCAACCCTCTAAATTTTTTGAATGGGAAAAGTGTGTCATGTGGTACTTTTTTGGGAAGGTCTTTGTATCTTCTTTACAGGTGTGCAGAAATTTTCAAGAAAAAAAAATTTTTTTTTGAAAAATTAGTTAGTTCAAAGAAGTTTTCAGTGTGTGCACTTTGTCATGGCTCATTTACTTTGAGACGATGGTACCTGATGAAATTTGTCACCGTATGAAAGCCGACCATTACAGTTTTGTTCATGCACAACTGTCAACTCCCTCACGCGAAAAATTAGAATGTGTGAAAAACTACGCTTCAGTTATGATCTTAAGTAGGTATGATATTAGTACGTTTCAGGAAATTCGACATATTTTTTCTCCCAATATCTCCAAAAATTATAATCGTATCAAACTGAAATTTGGTACACTGCTGTGAAATAATATGCTCAAGTCTGAGCAAAATTCTTTTCGAACATTATAATGTTTCCAAAAAAAAAGATTTCATGAATTTTTTTTTATTTACTGGCAGTAAGATTTCAACAAAATCTGCAAAAAAGTTCCGCGTCGTTATACTCCAACTAACTGCCAAGTTTCAATCCAATCGTTCCAGTAGTACCCAAATTATCACGGAAATAACCTCAAAATTTCAAAAGGCTTCAACTCCGAAACCGTTTGGTCGATTCCACCCATTATCGAACTTAACCGTCGCATTTTGAAATGCAACATTCCCCGAAAGTTTCAGGTGGATAGATTTTTCGTACGCCCATAATCCAGTATATTGCCGGCCGGCTGGTCGGACAGAATCGATTTTGACACCGGATTCGTCATCGGTGAGTCCAACCTAGCTGTTTGAGGACACTTTCGGCTCAGAATTCGAAAATTACAGACATTTGGACAAAACAATAATAGCACGCTCTTTCCCTAGAACATGCGCGCAAAAACCAACAATGAATTCGATGAAACTACTAGCATTGTATAAAGATATATACTATGCTACTAGTTACGACTTTTGCGAGAAAACATCAAATGTGATGTGGAAATTGAAATAGTCAAATCATCAAACCAAATTCTGCTAAGAAGTCACGGTCCCGCGGTCGTTTACGTATCTTATCTGTTATCTATAACCGCCAATGACTGGTGATTCCCCGCGTCGTGATGTAATAATAGGTGACTGTAATGAAAATTTTTTTTCAGTAGATTATAAAAGTTTTCAGTAGATTAATATGCAAATCGGTAGATCTACTGAAAAATCAGTAGACCTGGCAACCCTGCTGGTAAATGGGCCGGAATCTCCCATCTTGTCGTCAACGCTTCTTCTTCTTTTCTTTTATCTGTGACAGTCGTCGACGCTCCGCACGTCGTAATCTTTGCTTTCGCTAACTTCAAAGAAATAAATAGAGCACTAGCAGGTGACGTCACAACATGGCCGCTGGGGGGACAAACAGAGAGTTTGTTATTATTATTGAAAACTGACATTTTGTTATGCTGCTGCAGATTATTGTCCATTTTATGAGTTTGGGTTGATTGCCTGTGAAATTTAAGTTGTTGGCAAACTTTGGAGGCTTGAGATTAACATAATCCAGGAGAATAGATGATTTCACATCTTCAAGTAGTGAATTTTGATTAAACACAATTTGTTGTTGAGAGTTCTATATTCGAATAATAACATGAGATGAATATGTATTTATTTTCACAATGGTTGTAATACAATAAAAGGAAATCTAGTCAATATTTTCATTCAATAAAGTCTGTTTGAGGCTCCCATGTATTTTCACAAACTTTCAAGGTCTAGGATCCTCCTAGAGGATACTGGAATTATATTAGGATTTATAGATGCAACGTGAGCTTCCTGTCGGAAGACATATTCTCATCAAGAAAATAATGCCACAAAAATGTTCACAGTTGTGTGTTTTACTTCTATTACCATCTATCTTCTGTTTATGATTTCAGAATGCCATGCTTATGGTAACTATATAAATTTTTAATTGATATTGTATCTTGAATATCATTCTAATGCCAAGATCGTTTAAAGGTTGTCCTGAAATGATATTTATCCATGAATACGTTAGGTAACTTTGTTAGTTCATTACCTTTTTCACTTTAGAATCAGGGAAGTCATCCCCATGTAGAGATAAAACCAAGCATACTTCCTCTTTCCACCTTGGCAGGTTCTACCTGATTCTATTTAGTTTTCAACGACAAAAATCTAAAAAAATGGGTGTGATTATCACTATTCGACCGATGACTACAGATCACAGCTGAAAAATATTCTATAGTTGAATTTAATCTGAAAAAGGAGACATAACAATGTATGTAACAAACAGGAGTAGGTATATTTAAACTGGAAAAATCTTTATTCAAATCACCTTTACAAAGTCTTCTCTTACCTGAAGGTATTCAAAAAAGTTCAATGATCAAAATTAACTGAAAAAAATAGTCTCAAAATGTTTTTCCACTCAGATAATACACCAAACGTTAACATTAGCTCTTATGGGAAATCGCTTTGTTTGTCCCCCCAGCAGCTGATTTTGACGTCTCATCTTGCTGAACCATAGAGTGCTGCTAGTGCTCTATTCGGTTAAGATTCTCTGATCTGAATACTTTTATCATTGTTTACAAAATATTCATTCATAGATTCATAATGAATAAAACCATTACCTAAACAATGATATTTAGGGCCGGTATTATAAAACTTAACGGGAAGTTAACTTTAACTTTAACTGAAATTTTGACAGTTGTATTGGGACATATCTGTCAAAACTGCCAGTTAAAATTAAAGTTAAGTTTTATAATACCGGCCCTTAACAATGACATTTCGTTTGCATAGAAAGCACATAATACAAATATGTAAGTGTAGCGGTACGGCACCTGAAAGAAATAGGAGCCACCATAGAGTACTGATGATTTGCAAATTCTGACGTTTAGGAGGCTTTTCTGTGATTTATCAGCTGTGTTAACCTTCATGTTTATTTTTGTTATGAATGTTATGATTTCAAATCGTTGATTTGGCCGATTTTGGAATATTTGAACTTGAACAACTGAGCAAGTTTTTGATTACCTTTATATTCATTATTTTCTAAAAAGGATCAGATATCAGACGCTTCTTATCGTTATGTTATCTTGAATAACAATGAATTCATGAGAAAAATTAATTTAAAAATCTTTTTCATGTCCATTACAATGTTGTACGATTATTATTGTTCCATATAAATTAAATATTGTATTTGTCTTATATGTTTCTGTTCCAACAGGAAAGTAAGTGATAGAAAAGTGTTATCAATATTAAAAAAAATCTTTCATAAAACTCGTACTGTAAAGGAAAGCTCTTTACCAAAATTTCCTTTTCTTCATCATTGAAGTACACATCATTTTAACGCTGAAGGGAAAAACATTTTTTGAAGCCACAAAACCAACAATCTTGGTCTTACTCGATGGAAATTCATATTTGTGATCGAAAGTAAAATAACTCAAATCAAAAGGTTGTACTGCAAATTGTGATCCCATGGTACATGTTCAATTTGTATCAATATTTATTACCAAGGTTTTAAGAACTTGTGAGTTTAAACAATGATATCACTTTGTAATAACAGAGTTGGTAGATATATCGACTTCGACCAGTAAAAGACGAAAATCTTATAATGCAGTTTATTATTACATCGGAAAGCTTTCCCTCGTCAAAGTCATGAAGGTAAACTTTTATATATGAAAGTTCTGGTTTACCTGGTTATGCACAAGATTAAATGAAGAAAGATTTGCATTTGAACTATTTTTAGAACCATATTGAATTGTGCTGAACAATCTTGTGTAACCACCAGTAAATGAATTTACAAGTTTTCCTCGATATGAATGCTTCATGTACAACTTTTAAACGAAAATTGTAGCAGAAGGGTACAATTTCATACATGAAAGTTATGCTTTATTTTGTTATGCACAAGTTTGAATAAAGAGAAATTCAAATCTAAATTATTTTCAGTAAAATAATGAATTTGCAGGACAACCTAAAAATACATATATGGGCATTTTGTCCTTCTATCTAAACGCTTTGCAAGATTTCTTCAATATGAATGTTTCGGTTTCGAGTACAACTTGTAGGCAACAATGGTATAAATGCACCCTCTTATATGTATTCCTTTCAGGAAACAACGAATATAAGAAATCAAAAACTTGTTCAAAATTCCGAAATCATAACCAACACAAACATGAAGGTTAACAGCTGTTCAAGCATAGAGAAGAGAAGTTTCATAAACGTCAGAATTTCGGCATTATCATTATTCTATGGTGGCTCCTATTTCTTTCAGGTGATGAAAAAAATGGTGTAGCAGTTTCCTGCATTCGGTGTAGATATTTGCTGCTTTCTTTTTGACGATTTGTTAACAAATTTCATGTGCGGGGGAGCTCCGAGCTACCCAGATCGTCAAAATGAAAGCATATAGTACATATGTGCAAACCACGATACGATATATTTGATCGTGATCGTGATGCAGATATGATGTAAGTAAAACATGTTTTTCACATCATAGATGCAGACGAAAGGCTCGAGTCACACAAATATAACGAGTCAAAGACATAGAACATAGAGCTGAAAATAAATTGAGCCATAGACAAATAAGATTAGTTTATCTATGAATTGAGCTTTGTAGGTTATGTTTATAGTTTGTGATTTCAAATTTCAACCAGAAATAATTTGATGATTAGTCATTGAGTGCATTTTTTACCTAATTTACGAATTTGCAGTATTCGCAATAATTCACTAAAAATGAGTTTAATAGAATTCACACGAGATGTAGATTTGACTGGTTTCTCAATGATAATACCCAGTGTTTCAGTGGGAAATGTTCCGCAGTTCACAGTTGACCTTCTTATTTCAAACTTCAATTTCGAAAAAATTGGGATGATTTGGCATTCAGCTATAATACCACTGGTGGGAGCAGATCCTTACAACGAGAAATCTGAAGAACTTTGTACAGCCTGTGAATTATTTGTCAATGAAGATTTGAAAATAGCTACTTTGCAAAACCGAACATCTTTTCAATATAAAATGTTATCTATCTTTCTTGAAGACTTAAAATCTGAACTTATCAAACATAAATTCGCCAAAATCGTGATTTTAGCTAGCGGTTTCGATCATGAGCTACATCAAATTGATAAGGGAAAACTGTTTTACATTGATAGTAAGGGCAGCGATCTAGTCCTAGAAAGTTTTGGAGCCAAACGTCAGGACCGATTTAATGATAGGTATATGGTTGAAGGAGGAGGTTATAGCACTCAAGCATATGAAGCTCTGCAAGGTATTGCCCATTGTATAGTTCTGATAAAGTATGTTTCTGAAGGCAATAATACAAATGATGCAGTATCAATGGTTGACATTCTGTCAAAATATATACCCACTTTGAAGGTTTGTCCTTTCAAGAGTATGAAAATTCCCCCTTCTTGGGGAAATGTATTTGGTCCACCACCACCGGTGGGAATGTTTTGACTAATCAAATAATTTGTGTTTGAAGTTGACTGATTTATTGTTATCTTTCCTCAATTTATGGCTGTATGCACCATATTTTTAATGCAAAGAGAAATGAGAAACTATTTCAGAAGGTTCAATAAAAGTTATGTTCAACCGTACAAAAATTTATTTAATGTCTATATTACAAATATACCTTATAAATATTATAACAATGAAAACAGTAGTAGCATCCCGATAAAAATGAATCAGTGTAATAAAAATATAATAATAATTTCACTTGAACTAAGTGCTACCAAATATTCAGTCATAGTTGTTATAAGAGAATAAGCTAAAATTTCATTATGGTATGTCTATCCACCATTTGTTTACGATTCTTACATGTGAATGTAGCGCACCCGCCATTAAAATACAGAAGTTTAATGCCTTCCTCATTTCAAAATGACGAGTGTTTGAAAATACAAAAGTGGAATTATACAGCAAAACCAACAGTATTAACGAAAAAATTCAGTCGCTGATAAACCTAGATTTCCACAATGGAGATTGAGGAAATAATTATAAAATATAATCCTAAATCCCTGACATTGAAACTTACAATTAAAATAAATCAAAAAAGGCTAGAAATGTAATTGACGGTCTCAGAATTGAATTCAAATTGAAAGAAAACGGTTTCAAAGT
The DNA here is from genome assembly GCA_958510865.1 of Myrrha octodecimguttata. Classification (NCBI taxonomy): domain Eukaryota; kingdom Metazoa; phylum Arthropoda; class Insecta; order Coleoptera; family Coccinellidae; genus Myrrha; species Myrrha octodecimguttata. Next base: position 37,041,923 of record OY294056.1, read on the forward strand.
TCATCATGTTTGGGTCCTGAGAATTCTGAAAACGAAATGAATCCGTTTTTGTCTTTGTCCTCATGGTGGAAGATTTCCTCAACTAATTTGTCATGTTCTTTCAACATTTCTTTGACTTCGTCCGTCTCACCTTCAACTGCTATCAGCTGTTTCTTCAGATGTTCGCTGACCTAAAAAATGCAGATATTTTAGTTAACTTCCAGCAAGTGCTCTTAGATGATTATGTATGAGAATGTTTTTTTTTTCTGTAAGTGATTGCAACTCAAACTATCCCATCATTTTTTTTTCGTTCGTATATATTGTTCAGTCCTATTATTGAGTTTTGAATGCGAATGAAAAAAAGACGTGTAATCATCCCGACATTATTATATCGTAGTTATGTGCGTTCACGTGTAGGCATTGAGTTTTCAAATACTTGAAAACTCAATGGTGTAAGTTAACTATAATTGACACTTTGATATTGATATCCAGTTCGAAAACAAAATTGTGGTGATTAACTAGATTTTTACAAATATACTTATATTGGAAAGGATATAGAATCCTAAAAAATAGTGTCAAATCTCTAGTTGAGCGATAAGATCTTCAACAAAGGTGCCACCTCTAGGGAGGTGCAAGGTGATTTTCCCTAGTTTTCGAGGTATGTTTTTTCGAACTTTCTCCGTGAAACCCTCCCTTATGAGATCATTGGACACAGATTGGAATTAATAATTTTCGATATCGAATTGTTTCAGTCATAAATTCTTTGAATTTTATTATAATTCAAACGAGTTGTTGAAGAAACTATGTATCTATGTAACTACCAAGAAATATATTTTGGTTTTTACCTCATGTACCTAATGTACCTTTGTACTTATGCAGTTGCAAGTAAAACATTCATTTGTTGAAATTTTGAGGTTGTGGGATTTCATTTTCTGTTATTTCAGTTGGAAAACATAAAAACCATTTCCAAACAAGAAGTGTCTTACAAAAAATGAAAAGATACAAATAGATATATATCTTAATTTGTATTCAAATCATTAACTCAGTGTAAAACCTTTATGATAAAGTTAATGTGATTTCATGAACTCAGGAGATTAATAATAATAAATGATCTTTATTATTGAATATCAAATCTACAAAGAAAAATTATATATCTGAGGGCGAGATTTAGTTCGCATGATGACAAACAAAAAAAAAGAAAGAGTTATTATCGAAAAACAGCTGACAACATACGTCTATATATTCGTCGAAATGAATTGAATTACATCAAATTTGTTTGAAGAAAATAGATATCATATAGAATTCATAAATAGAACCATTTCAAATTTGGATAAACACTTCTTATAATTCTGAATCAAATCAACAAGAACAACACCAGACCAGCCATCTTGATTAAAATTACTGCTAGTAAAGCGATCAGGGATTTAATGGTGTGCAGAAGACTATCCGGTGAAACTTGGGGCTGTAACCCTAAAATACTGCGATGGATGTACGTCATGATTGTACAAGGTACGAAGGCTTGCATGTGTTTGCGTCACTGGGGCTATGAGAACGTGCCCGACTAGAGCACTTGAGGACATTATAGATCTTAGTCCTCTACATCTAGTGATCAATAGGGTAGCCCATGAAGCTATCCTTAGAATCTCTAGGGAAGGTTCAGGTAATGAGAGAATTAAAAGTCAGGGAGCCTGGTCCTCTCTGAACAAGTACATCTCATCAGCAAACCTACCTAGTGATGTTATGATTAAAAAAGTAAACATCGAGAAGAACTTTAACTCAATGATATATAAAAGGGAAGAATGGGAAAAGGAATACACTACCCACAACTTCAAAGCAAATGCCGTTAAATGGTATACAGATGGTTCTGAAACTACAATGGGGGCCGGCACTAGAGTATAAGGGCCTAGAACCAAGTGTACACTGTCGCTAGGCTCCTACTCGAGTGTTTTTCAGGCAGACATAGGTGTGACATAGTGATCCATTCCGATAGTCAGGCTGCTATCAAAGCACTGAACTCCAATATCATCAACTCAAAGCTGATATGGGAGTGCCGAAGGAAACTCAATGAAGTAGGCAAGAACAAGGTCTCCTTAGTTTGGGTTCCTGGGCACTCAGGAATCAAAGGAAATGAGGAGGCTAATACTCTTGCCAGAAAGGGAGCACAAACGCTTCCTACTGACCCAGAACCTTACTTTGGTATCAGCAAATGCACCTATAAGAAAGAGTTCTCTGGAAGAATTCTGCAGGAATGGAACACTCTGAAAAGTTCATTCGGAACTTTGAAATTGCAGGGTCCAAAAATGATTTGGATCTCAGTAAGAACAAGTTACGCCTCCTCACAGGATATTGTCGCCTGAGGAAGCACATGATGAGAATGGGCTTATCTGAAACTGACGAGTGCAGATTCTGTGGGGAATCTGATCAAGGAATATCACGCCATTGTGAGCCTGCACAAGAAATGTTTCGGACAGGAAAATTATAGGAGAAATGCGAACTTTGCCTCCTTGAAGCCCTCACAGATATTATAATTCATTAGAGTTCTAGAGCTGGAGGGCGAGCTGTAGGTATGGCGCAGTGCGAAAACAGCACTGGTCGCAGTGGAATGTAACCACTTACCAAACTATAAACCATCAAGAACAACCCAATTTATTGAATGTGATTTCTTCTGTACATGGTCTTCACGAAAAAACCAGAAGAATTGATGCTGAATTCAATATAAGAACGGTTTTCAAATCGAGAAATGCTTTGATATCTATACTTACTGAAACAAAATTAATTTAAGTAAAAAAATGGTGTTTATAGCATTATTATAATCATTCGAAGTCTATTTCTATACAGAAGGACTCTTTAGTATATTTTTTTTGCTAAGCTGGTTCTGCCTTTGGTATCTTTGTATTATATCAATCTATCCTGTGATTTCCAATGGTCGAACATACATGATTCGCAATTCGAGATCTTTTTGTATGTTTCTTTTTAGGAGATCTTTATGAGCTTGTTCTAGAGAACAGCGCGTTAACGTTTCAACACAATCTCTGTAATTTTAGAATTTTGAGCCGAAAATGCTTGAACACTCCGAAGAAGAATCCGTGGTCATATTCAATTATGTTCGTCGGTACGTATATGCTTTAACTTTCGAAGGTATGATTCGATATTGTCAGACAAGGTGTAGAGTCCAAATATCTCGGTTAAGTTCGTTGATGGGTGAAATCGGTAGAATAGTTTCGGAGTTGTTTTGGAATTTTGAGGTTAATACCTTGATATCTCATGAAGTACTGAATCGATTAAATTGGAACTTCTTGAACAGATCTGGAATACCAACCCCCAACAGGGTCAAAAATTTCGTGTGGATCCAGTTTTTGTGAAATTAAAAAACTTTTCAAGATTTTGATGTAAAAGTTTTTCTCCGAAAATATCGATTAAATTTCAACGAAATTTGGCACAAACTTTAAAGTGAGTATTCAACAACAATGTTTCAAATTTCAATTCAATCGAATATTCACTTCCGGAAATTTAAGGAAAAAATATGCCAATTTCCTATTTTGAATTTTAACGTTATTTCTGCAATATTTCAAGAACAAATGCGATCTGATTCAAACTTCGTTATCAGGTGAAGATTATACCTACCAACACGCAAACAGGTGCAAAATTTTGTGCTGATCTAATAATTAAAATTTGAACAAGCGCGTAAAGTCTCCTTTTCTCACGTCAGTGCTTGTCTAGATTTTTGGTTCTTGTTTTCTGAAGTCTTACGTTCGTGATGTTTCTTCTGTATATTAAAAAAATTTCATGAACATTATTTTTTTCATTTCTGTTTTTCGTTCATTGTTTCTGTTTAAGCATAACTTCAAATCGTTTCTCGTTTGGAAAACCTTTCATATATTGAGTTAGAAAGAAATTCTTCCGGTTTTTTTGAAAGGCCATGTACATAAGGAATCACATTTAATTGAGTTGGTTATTGTCTCTGCTAAAATAATCAGATCAAGACTCTGAGATGCATTGGTTAATCGTGTGTATTGTTGCGATTTGACATTTTTTCAGGAAACTGCCCTTCACAAATAGTTCAAATCTCGCAAAACCTAACCTAAAATAATCCTCATAAAATCATTCAAAATCGTCCCAAAATACATCTCACTCGATACAATTCAGTTTGTTCATTCATGATTCAGAAATATTTCCGGACTGGTATTTAAGTTTCCTGTCCCTCACGTATTCTACAAGTAATATTAAAAAATTTGATGACAAGATGGATATGGCCTCTTCTTCTTGGTGAATCTTATTAGGTACCAACTTTACCGTCTTGTGGACATAGAAGGAGCGAAATTTAAAACATTCGTTATTTTTTGAATTACTGGAACAAATTCAAAGTTTCAACATTCTTGATGTTTTTGTGCTAATTTCAAAATTTTTTTTACGTCCTCAAGGATTTAACAACTATCTTCGAAAAATATTAACAGGTTTTTTCTTTTAAGTTGCGTGTTAGTGTTCTTCAACTTATTACAGATCTCAAATCTGATCGTATCATATCTGATATTGAAGAAATATCGTCAAAATTTCAAATCTCAACGGAATTTGTAATATTTCTTTTCGTATATCTCCGAAAACAAACATGGAATCGAATTGAAATATATACTGCTCCACAAGAGTTAGGGATATCGTATTCAATCGTTTTTAAAAGTATGTAATCTTCGAGAAAATCGCTGTAAAATCATTTAAAACGCAATAACAACTCGAATCGATCCAATAAAAACAGTATGAGACATTTCGTCAATCTGGTCGTCTTTTTTATGAAGTTTGGTTCTTTGCATATGCCTCATGAATGTTCTTATTTTGAAATGAAGTCAGTTTATCAACGGCTTCGATTTGAAACGAGTTTTCTGAAAATGCCAAGACGTAAATTAACAAACGCTGAGGCTAATAGGGCTATCGGAATGCTACAGGGTGGCCTAACTCAGGTTGTTGTAGCGGAAAGGCTCCAAGTCAGCCAAAGTGTGATATCTCGACTTTGGAATAGGTTCAGAAAGACAGGTTCCGTGTTGGAAAGACCAAGGCTTGGTGGGCGACGAAAAACAACACCTGCTCAGGATCGTTTCATCACCGTTTCGGCGAGAAGAAACCCTACATCTACGTGTACAATGCTACGGAATACTCTTCAAAATGCAGATGGGGTCCAAGTTTCCATCGAAACCATCTGACGACGTTTGAGAAAGGTGAATCTAGGTTCTAGACGTCCATTAAGAGAGTTCCATTAACACGTGACCATAAGCGTCAAAGACTGGAATGGGCAAGGCAACATATCAATTGGAACGATCAATGGCGTAGTGCCTTTTTCACTGATGAATCCAGATATGGACGATTTTCAGATTCTCGAAGAATAAGGGTATGGACAATCCCACGCATACCCCGTAATCGTCGCTATGTCCAAGAAGTCCATCCATTTCGAGGGGGTAGTGTTATGGTATGGGCCGGGATATGTTTCAACGGGCGCACATATCTTCACATTTGTCCTGGGAATATGACCGCCTTACACTATAGGGAGCATGTCATTGACAATGTTGTGCCAAATTTTTACTCTGCTATTGGTGAAAATTTTCAATTTCTAGACGATAACGCTATACCGCACCGTGCAGCCATAGTTGAGAATGCGCACGAGGAACTTGGTATTCCACATTCACCAATACCTCCGCACTCACCAGATTTGAATTGCATAGAACATGCATGGGATATGCTCCAAAGAAGATTAGATAGGAACCGAATTCCTTAAGAAATGTTCAACAACCTCGTGTGGAGTATGCAAAGAAGATGTCAAGCTGTTATTAATGCCCCTGGAGGCCATACATTGTATTGATAAACTTAAAATGCTTGAATTCTCTGGAAATAAAATTTCGTTATTTTACTCGATTTTTCTTAACCACCCTGTATACGCTGCAGACCTACATGCTAAAATTAATTTGCAACTTGAAATCATATTAATATGAATTTTCATCACAAAAATCTTATTTTAACTATTTTTTTTTGGAATTTAAGTCAATATCCCTAACTCATGTGGAGCAGTTTACTACTGGTAAGTATTGACTTCCAGATCTGTGCTAAATTTAATAAGAATCTGATCAAAAGTCTCGAAGAAGAAGATCGAAGAATGCTGATGGGTTTCTAGAACTAATTACAGAGCTTCAATCTAATCATAATTACTGACCTCAAAATTCAAAGAATGCATAACTCCGAAACTGTTCGGCCGATTTTGCCCATTAACAAAATCAACCGAGCTATTCAGGATCCTAACCTAACCTGAGAAATCAAAGTTGCTGATTGCTTCGAAAGTTAGAGCACATACGGACGGACGGACATAATTTAATTTGACCACGCGCCGTTTCCCAGAACAACCGCTTAAAAACGAATTATATTATGAATATAAATCCAGTAATTTAATGGAGATTATAACTAAGATTTCCAAATAATCAGATCTAAATGAAAGATGAAAAATCTTTGAGCCTCAATATGCTCAGCATGGTCATAATGTAGCACAAAGATGTTCAGACTTAGAGCATATAGTACCTCGAAGGAGGTTTTTCCAAAAAAATGCAAATGCTTGGAAAAATAGTAATATTGCACAATGTTGCCATTTTTATATTTAAGAATTTTTTGAAAAATTAATATTATTGAATTAATATTAAAAATATAGCATAAATGTTCCCATTGAAATGCTCCGGTTTATTTTTTTTTATGCTCAAGACATATGCTAAGATGAATGACTCCTAAATACAATGGTATTCTTACCATGCTGAAGTCAAATGATATTTCCTGAACTAACTTAACTTTGTGTAAAACAAGAAGAGGTTGGTTTCCATATAAGGAGAAATATATGTCGTTCGTAATGTACAACCTGCACCATGCTTTTTAATTGTTTATTAAAAATATTTTTTTTTGGTCAGCAATTATTGATCTATAGCTATTAAAATTTCGAATTATGTGCTATATACACTATCTCAGTGGTCTATGACTTGTCAGTCAAGCATGAAATTTCCACAAATACTTCAATATTTCACATTGCTTTCATATGTTCGATCTCAACTGATAGACCTCAACCTTTTTAAATCTCTGAATAACAAATTCAGAAGGCAAAATGCTAAGATTGCTCCGAATTTATATTCACTAGGTACATAGTTTTTATGTCTGTTAATGTCGATTCATTGGATATTTAGAATCTTGTCTCTTCGACTTAAGATATTCACCTACTCAATTACGTTATGGTATCTCAAAATTTGGTCTAAAGTATCAAACAGAGCCGAAAAGTTCTGCTCCAAATGAATATTTAAAATCACCATGGGCAAAATTATAATTTTTCGTTTCAGCTGTTTCTTCAAATGTTCAAGATACCTATCTATCCATCACTTTAACTGGGACTATTAAGTTTTTTGTTAGTCCGTTACATATTATAAAAAGTATCAGTGCATTTTCCGAGGAAAATCTTTAGTTATAATAGGGGTCATGCATAGGAAAAATATATACTGCTTCGAAGCCATTCCATAATTGTTTCTCGGAAAACTTGAGTGCAAGCACATGCAAATATCGACGAAATAATGAAGCCAATAAAATTAATTGAAATATATCAGAAAAGGTTGAAAGAGTAAATTTCTTACCTTCACCAAAACACCAATGTTTCTTTAAGTTGGTAGTAGTAGGTTGCAAAGATGTGGTTAACAAGTATTAATATTTTGTGGAAGTCAGATTGTGTTTGCTCCTTTCAATATTCAATGTGAATTGAGATGGAAGTTAACTTGTGTAGGAAAAACTTAAGCTGAATAGAATTGATAGGCAGTTAGAAGAAAAATATTTATTTCAAAATAGAATATACATTTATTTTATACTGTAACAATATAGTTGAATTTTTTCTTTGGAAAAATATTTTGTAGCAAATATATATGTATCGTGTGCAACTAACCCTTGGCTCCATAATGTACAAAACGATAAGAAATCAAAGAACTGCAGAAAAAATTTTTGATGAATTTAGTGTACAATGAAAGTGTGGGTAAGGAATAATCTACAAAGTATGTACAATATTTCAAAATGGAAAAATACAAAATTGCTCCTTATATGGAGCGAAAAATATCAATAATTTAATCAGACTAAACTACTTATTGTTTGAACTTCAGAGAGTAAGTATACTCTATCAGCACTTACAATTCGTCATGTTTTGGGCCTGAAAATTCAGTGTGAGAAATAAATCCGTTTTTATCCTTGTCCTCGTGTTGGAATATTTCTTCTACTAGTTTGTCGTGATCCTCCATCAGTTTCTTAATGTCTTCGCCGTGTTCTTCACCTCCCGCCATTTGTTTTTTTAAGTATTCACTTACCTAAAATTCCAAAAATATTCGGTGTGCATACAACAATAAAAAAATGGTGACAAACGAAAAAAAGGTGCAAACACTTGGGACAGGCGTAAATAAGAGAAGGCTCGGCAACAAGCACTAGATATAGATATAGTATTAGTGAAATGATAGTAAGTTATGTATGTATGAAAATTTCAGAACACTACACAGAAAATTTGTTCTTATAGTGAACTACAAAAATTAGAAAGTGACAATAAGAAAAATAATTTTGAATAAGTAGAATATAATAATAGAACAGTTTTTAGCCAAATAGAATCAATACAGGGTGTCACATTGAAAAGATCAAGATTCCGAAAAAATTCTCGGACTCTTCGATTTTCGGGAACATTTTTTCACATAAAAATCATCATCATATCTTTTCATCCCTACGCGTGACAACCCCAACCCCTTTAATTTTAGAAGGTAAGATAGATGTTTTCCTTCTGAACATGGCAGTTGTGAGATTTTTTTGAAATTTGATCATTGGTTTAGGATATCGACTCAAAAATTCACTTGGAGCATAAAATGTAGTAGGAGGGGAAAATCTTTCGACAAAAACGATATAAGTGTTCTGAATCCTAACCAAGGCTCAAATTGAGTCCCGACACATAACAATATTATAAATTCTTATAAAACATCCGTGACATATTATGAAAGTTTATTCGGTTACATTCGTTGACAACTTCCTCAACCAATGGATTGGTCGGAGGGGTCCTGTAGAATAGCTAATCACTTAAAGTCGAGAATGTATGCAGAAGAATATGCCTCTATGAAAGAATCACGCCAGCGAATATAATCGAAATACCCCTGAAATCGTTCAGAATGTTGGGAGTAACTTAGGGCAACATTATTACTAATGTTTGGAAGTTGGCGGGGCTCAATTTGGTAATTTTTTATTTAACTATTCAGGACACCCATCTCGATTTTCCGAACAAATTTTTCGCACCTTGATTATCGTTTCAATCAATTTGGTAATATTTTTATGCTTGAGGTGAATTGGGTTTCATTTCACTTTCCAAGAAGAATATGAGGTGAACAAATGAGCAAATTAAAAAAAAAATTAACCGTCATATTCAGAGGGGAAAGTCCTTTTCAACAAAATATCGCACGGCCATCTTTCCTATTCGAATTTAAGGGGTTGGGTTGGGATCACCACTCAGGAATGAAATGATATAATGATGAATTTTATGAAAAAATTATAGAAAAGCACTGACATGGGGTCAAGAGCTTTTACGCGCTTGTTCAAATTCTAACTTTTAGACCAACTCGAAATTTTCCATTCTTGGTAACCTTTGATTACGGAGTTCAATCTGATTTTATTTGTACCTCTTGAGATATTGCGGAAATGACGTTAAAATTCCAAATGACAACGATATTTGGCCTTTCCTAATATCTCCGAAAGTAAAATATCTTATCGAATGGAAATCTCAAATACTTTTTGTTAAATACTGAGTTTCAGGTTTGTTTCAAGTTTCGTTGATACCAAAGCCATATTTCCAGAGAAAAAAACTTTTTCATCAGAAACTGGAAAAATTTTCGAATAAACTTTTTCTTGAAATTTTTATATCAACTGGATCCAAACGAAATTCTGCACTGAGTTGCGAGTTGCTATTCCAAAACTGTTAACAAAGTTCCAATTCGATCGATTCGGTATTTCATGAGATATCGGGGAATCAATCTCAAAGTTTCAAATGGGCCCAACTCCGAAACTATTCGACCGATTTCATTAACGAACTCCACCGAGATATTTGGGACCAGAAGACCTAATCTGACAATTTCAAGTCGCTAGGTTCTTTTCTTCGAAAGTAAGAGCACATATGGAAGGCCGGACGGACGGACAGAATTGAATTTGACCAAGGATTTTTCTTCAGGGTGTTCAACCTAATCTTCTCAGAGCATTTTTGGCTCAAAATTCGAAAATTACAGACATAGTGACGAAACGACAACAAGCTGTTTCCTAGAACAAGCGCGTAAAAATGTCAAGACGAAAATTTACGCATCCGAAGGAATTTCCGTAATCTTGATTGTTCTTCAATAAAATACATCTGTTTCAATTTCAATGTAACTCCTTGTATATTAAATTTACAGAGCCCACTAGCCATATCAAATCGTGAATATTTTTGTTTTATCTCAAAAATTTTTTTTGGTGTATTCAAAAGTCATTAGAAAATCATTTGAAAATACCAAAGCATATTCATCTGCATGAGATATGGCAACTCTGTAGAATTTTCCAAGATTCTAAATTCTCTACTACTGTTTGAACAGAAAAATTAAAAATATTTTCATTGGAATATGACGTTCAGCGATTCATGAGTATCCACTGATGATGAATATATCGAATATATGAAAAAATCTGCCGACTGTATGGACATAATGCTATGTCAATGGGAATGTGTGGCTAATTTGCAGCACTTGATCTTTGAAAAAAATAATATCATGTTCGTGGTGCAACATTGGAAAAAAATGGCGAATAGGAATGAATATCAAAAAGAAAAACAAACATTCTTGTAATTTGAAAGTTGAGCCCTTAAGCATACAGTAACGTAACTCGTCACGTTATTCTTGTACGAAGAATTATTAAGGAAAATCCTCGCACCCGTCGATTTTTGATTTCAAAAGCAATTCATCCTGTGCTTTTTTGAATCTAATAATTCTCACCCCGCTACTCTATTTTTTCAAATGGGAATATATGGATTGTGATACATCAAATGCAAGGTAATTTGATTACCTATTCAGCGATGTGGCTTAGAGTAGAATCGGTTGTGCCGTTTTTGCGCGCATCGTTTTGTCCAAATGTCTGTAATTTTCGATGATATAGCCGAAAATGGTCTTAAACGAATAGGTTGGGCTCACTGATGACGAATCCGATGTCAAAATCTATTCTGTCTGGCCGACCGGCCTTCACCGCGATAACGGGCGTACAGAGGATTCTATCGACTTCTGTCGCAATTGAATTGAAACTTGGCAGTTAGCTGAAGCATAACGACGTGCAACTTTCAGCAGAAATTCGTCGAAATTGTATGGTAACTAAATTAAAAAAAAACATTTTTCAAATTTTTTTTTCTGAAACTATCGTTCATATTCGGGATAAATTTCATATACCTTGGACTTCATGTTTCACAGCAAAGTACCAAATTTCAATTCGATACGGCTATTAGTTTTGGAGATATTGGGAAAAAATATGTAGAATTTCGTGGTTTTCTTCTCGATATCGTTGGTTTTTTGGTATAGTTCGAGAAATACTGATTCAATCGTGATGAAACTTTGCAGCTAGTTTGAAAATGTTGAAGCACAACATTGTACAAAATTTCGGGGTAATCGTGTCATCAGAACAAAAAAAAAATCAATTTTTTTTTTCAAATATTCAATATTCTCTGATCTTCTCATCATATTATCCTCATTAAATTCTGTATGAACCTTCGAAGTGTTATTTTCCGATAAAATACTGGATTTGAATTTGATCTAATCTGTATTTTTCGAAATATTGGGAAAATTTTGAATGGGTATATCAGCGAAATCATTGGGTGGATTTTACCCATTCACGAATGCGGCCTTCGTAATTAAGGTCCAAACCTTCCTTACAAATATCGAGTTTCTAAGTTGTTTTTTTCGGAAGTTATTGTGTTTACGCAGTAAGTTTTTTCATCATTACAAAATTAACAGTTTGTGATTGGTGTCAGGTTCTCATTCTTGAAATAATAAATATTGAGAAATATCCTCCCAACTGCCGATTTCTATTTTTGAAGTTTGAGAAATGCATGCAGTTTTGAATTTGGAGGTTTATACCCTTAATCTCCAGAAAATGTTTTCTATTGGAAAAATATTGCTTGTGATATATCGCATCAAAGGTCATTCGTTGACCAATTCATTTATGTGAACGAAACAGATGAGGATGGTGATGTCGTTTCAACACACATGAAGGGGTTCTCGGAACGAAGTGAGGAGGTTAAGAAAAATTTTAGTTTTTGTTGGAAAATATTCTTTCGTCAATCTAGGGGATTAACTGAAGATGACAAATGTTTGGTATCGTTTAAGTTGCTAACTGATCTCTCAAAGGCGAATTATATCATATCATATCATATTTTCATTCGATATGAATCAGTTGAGTGAAAAGCAGCGAATTCTCTGCAAGAATTTTGAGGTGAACTTTATTTTCGTTCCCATACCTGAATTGGTCATCGAATGACCTTTGATGCGATAGATCACATTTCCAAAAACAAAAAACTGTTGAGGGTTGAAGGCATAAATCCCCAACTTCAAAACTGCATGCATTTCTCAAACTTCGAAAATAGAAATCAGCAGGTAGGAGGATATTTCTCAATATTTATCATTTCAAAATTAAAAACCTGACACCAATCACAAACTGTTAACTTTGTAATAAAAAAAATAACAAATTCTTTTTTCAGTCACAGCGCTCAATGTGTCCTTTCATTTTATATATAACAATCTATATATTACTATTCGAAAAAAACAGTATAGGGGTGTGGAGCGTAAAGGGTGAGATATTTCAAATTCAAATCATAGGGGGACCTGCTTTCGGAATTACAAATCCATGCATTCGTGGATTTCCCTCAATAATATTCAGTAAAAAATAATGGTCTGATTGCAGTACTCTTCAACCACAAATTGTAAATCATTTCCTAATTTTTTAAAGAACTACTTTTAGCCACATCGCTGAATAGGTAATCAAATTACCTTTCATTTCATGTATCACAATCCATATATTCCCATTTGAAAAAATATAAAGTAGTGGGGTGCGGGCGTAGGGAGTGAGAATTATCAAATTAAAAAAAAAACACAGGATAAATTGTTTTCGAGATTAAAAATCGATGGGTGCGAGGATTTTCCTAAACAATTCTTCGTACAAGAATTATTGACGAGTTACGATACTTTTTTGGCACGCTGTATAGTAAATGTTCATCAACATAAATAACCTTATGAAATAAAAGTTTTTTTTTAAATTAGTTTTAACAATATGTGCCATTATTGTATAAAGATATATACAATGCTTTACCTATGAAACGTTCAAGTGTAATCGTCAAGAATGTGCTACTTATGCACTTATGAAGTTTAATAAACAATTTTCGATCTTTCACAATTTCGAATCAATGAATAATTTAACTGACAAGAAAACACGTTACAGCTGATAAGGAAATAATCTTATTCCTAAAAATGCCACGCTACAATTTGTAGATAAGAATACCTTTATCATTTAGCGTACACCCTATGGTGCGAGACCTATTAAAAAAAATCGTGTATGATATTAATATACAATCGAAGCGCTCTCGATTCTGGTCATGCATACAAAGTGCCATTCCCAAAAGAGGTTAGATGACACCAAAAGCTCCAATCCACCGTCCATTACCAATCCACCTCATCAAACCATTTAGTTAACCTTACCTCTTCGCGACTGAGTTGGTTATCTTTGTTGCCGTCGATTTCCTTGAACACGTTGGTTGGTGGAGGAGCATCCCCGATGTTGATGAGCTCAACTTCGAACTTGAGGGTGGCTCCAGCTGGGATGACGTTGCCTGCTCCCCTGTCACCGTAACCGAGACTTGGAGGGATGGTGAGTTTCCTCTTTTCTCCGACGCACATGTCCAGAAGACCTTGGTCCCAACCTTTGATTACTTGGCCTACTCCAAGTTTGAAGGAGAATGGTTGGTCTCTGTCGAAGCTGAAAAAAACAGGAAATTTAATAGGTTTATTTGGTGAGAAAAATTCTGGGGAAGGGTAAAACTTTACATTACGGACTGTGCTGGATTTTGATTCTAATTTTTTTATAGATGCAGTTTTTCGTAGCAAACCGATTGATACCAGTTTTGACCCCGGAAAACTCTCAGTTTAGAAGATATTAATTATTGAAAATCACATTTTTTGTACTGAATTTGACATATTTGTTACATATGGACTGTATTTTCTATGGTTGGCGTATATTTCGTTATTCTATGGAATATTCTGAGATGAATCATAGAAGAATATTCTGGACATTAGAGCGGCCACCCACTTGTGGCTCTTCCGAAGTCACAAATTACAATGTTTGAAATTTCCTGGGGCATCATGTCAATATTGAAATACGTGTACTTAGTAACGTATCAATTTTGGAAAACTCAGAGTGACAAAAACTCACAAAATTTTTGAACCGTTATGATTTGAATAGTAGATAGTGCCGCTTAAACTCAACTTCCAGTTTGGACTGTCACTGCCCAAATCAAACTAACCTCACTCAACCCAAGAGTTTAATTTCACCTAAATTCAACCGTTTCTGGAACTTTACCAACCTAACCTAACAAAGGACCTTAACAACTTATAAATGAGATTGAAGGGCACCGCCCTCTTCAAAATTGGCAGCGAAATCAAACTAACCTAACCTAACCAAAATCATCAACAATTCAGAGGACGAAATTCGAGGGCATTATACTATATTTAATTAACTCTTCAGATTTGAACTGGCACAATCCTGAATTAAACTAACCTAACACTTAACCAAGTACCTTAACAACTCAGAACAAGAAATTTAAGGCACAATCCTGAATAAAATTGCAGCTTTTGATGCAAACTGGCACTGTCCTAAATTAAACTAACCTAACCTTACCAGACAACAAAATTAAACTTAACCATACTCTATTTTATAGACGATTCTTACATATATTCAGTTTTTCTAGGCATATCGATCCCTATTAGTCTCGAATCCGGTAAAGTCTTAGTTCGGGAGAAATTTTTTGGAAATTTAATTTTTTGTAATGCATTTGACATGAAACATCTAATTATTGAAGGATTCATCGAAATCTCACCATGCTGCTATTTTATTTGAGCAAACGATGGTCACTATCATCTTTTTTTACTCTTTTGTCCTCCGTAAAGAAATATAGTAGAATTCAGTATAGGATTCACTCGAACATTCAACTTCAATTTAAAAAGACAAAAATAAGTTTTCCTAGCTTCTGGCTGAGTTTTAAAACTTCGCAGGGTCCTAAAACCAAAATCATAAGAACTACTTTTTTCTTATGATTTTGGTAGTTTAGCTTTTATTAGCCTTTTTTGCTGTTATCTTACTCAAAAATCACATTTTCGAGTTTAATTTACCATAAGAATGATGAAAAAAATATTTTCAATCTTTCATCAGGGATTTCCTGCCTATCCGCCTTCGAAGGCCGATTACAGCAAAAAATGTTCAATAAAGTACCTTTTTCTTATTTTGGTAGTATAGGACCGTGCAAAGTTTTATAACTCAGCCAGAAGCTAGGAAAAATTCTTTTTGTATTTTTAAATTGAAGTTGAATGTTGGAGTGAATCCTACCGAAGACTTAAGTTCTAACTGTCAGCCTTTTTTGAGTAACCTCGAGTAATTTCAGGATGCTGTGTTATTTTTGTTATTGAAACAATATTGAGGGCGATTATTTTACAAAAAAATACCTACTACATAAGAAGATATGAATTTTTGGAACCTCGCTGGAATAATAAATTGAAAAAACACAAAAATAATTAAAACTCGAAAACTACAAAAAATCGCGTGACATATATGGGGTATTTTTGGATACTCACAGGTGTAAGGGATCTAAAAAAAAAGTTTTGACTTACTTGGACCACAATGCATACGCGAACCCCCAACGAATTTCGCTTGGATGAAAATTTAAAAAATTTTTGGATTGGCAACTTGGACCGAGTCTCCCATTCTAATCATGTAACGTTACAAAACGCTCCACTGTCGATTTCAGTTTCCATCGCGAAAATACGTCATACTATTAATTTCAATTCCGATCTCAAGCAAAAACGCCTTACTGAAATTATACGATCGGTCGCTAAAAAACGCACTTCGCTTTGACAGTTGAGTGTGTGTTTCGCATGCGCGACCCTTTCCAAGTCAGTCTAGCCGATGGAAAGTTCTTTCTTTTTACCGCTAGGAAGTTGTAGAGTCAACACCTTGCTAGAGTTTAACGAATAAACGAACTTCGTAATCCATTAACATCGTGGAATTTTGAAGTTTTATTGTTTCTTATAAGACGTCTATTCAAAAGGCGTCTTTGTACCGGGGCTACCGCCTACTGCTTCATCTTTGTACCGGGGCTACTGCTCACTTAAACAAACACCTTTGTACCGGGGCTATCGCTCACTGAACCATCTTTGTACCGAGCTATCGACTGCTGGATTACCTTTTTACTGGGACTAATGCCCATTCGAACATCCTACTACCGGACCCAAGGTTTAACTGGATCATCTTAATACTGGAAGCAATCATTGTTGGAATACCTTTATACCGAGGCTGATTATTGCTGAAATACCTTAATTCTGGACTTTACTCTGGATGGAATCTCTTTGAAATTGGATTACCTGCATAATACCTGCATTTTGGAGGATCATACCGTCGGATCTTTACTATTAAGATAAGTGCTTCTTCGAATCCCGGATCTCAGATTCATTGTACCTGATTTTGTGTTTGTAAATAGTAATTTTTAATTGTAAAGTTGAAATAAATAGATGGGGAGTAAGAGGTTGCATCATTACCACCAGATTAACGATTAGGGATACATTCAGGAGTTAATTTAATTTCAATCAGATAGAACTTGACAATCTTCTGAACATTTATAATTCACTTTCTGACACCAGGACCGTGTTATCTTGGTCATGCAGCGTAATTCGCTGAAAATGGTTAACCACCAGAGTGCAGCAGACAATGCCCTATGTTAGAGAGGATCATCCTCATCTGGGGACGTTTAAATTATCGTCTGGATCGATCGCAGTGGCCATCGGCTAATAGAGGCAAAGTATAGCAGTTACGCGGTTTATTTGACACATCGAGTCATTTCCCAGGAGGGTAGTGCGTTATCGCAGGACACAGGACCTGGCGGTCACAATGACAATGCCGGGAGTTTCAACAACGGCATTCAAGCTGGAGTATGGGAGATGTGATTGGCAGGCAGCCGATGACATCGAGAGCACAATGATCTCGACACCGAAAATGTTTTGTTTCTATCGACGGGGGGTAGAGTGCCATACGAACTGATTAAGCTAGTAAAGGGTGTTTTTTGAAGGAATAGAACTTTGAAATGGAATAGAACAAGGATGAATTTTTAAAATTGAGATGAAATTGACACTATTCAAAAATCATCACTTTTTCCAACATTTGTGGCCGTCTATCGGCAATTACGCGGCGAACGTTGTCCTCCAAGTGGTCGATCGTTTCGGGCTTATCGGCGCCGACTAGCGACTTCACATATCCCCACAGAAAATAGTCTATAAGCGTCAAATCGCAGGATCTTGGAGGCCAATTCCCGGACCCTGAGCTTGAAATTATGTGGTTATCAAACGTTTCCTCCAGTAAATCAATTGTGGAACGAGCTGTGTGACATGTTGCGCCGTCTTGTTGAAAGCACAGCTGCTGCACATGATGGTTGTTCAACTGAGGAACAAAAAAGTCAGTAATCACGGCTCTATAGCAGTCACCATTGACTGTAACGTTCTGGCCAGCATTTTCTTTGCAGAAGTACGGACCAATGATTCCACCAGCCGATAAAGCACACCAAACAGTCAGTTAGAGTACACGTGGTGCGAAAACGGTCGTCTGATGGACGATTATGTTGACCGTAAAATGGACGTAGAGCGCGATACGTATTTCGAACAGAAGCATTATTTCCAAATAAAAATTTGCACAATTTGGAAGCGTTGTTCAGGCGTCATTCTATTCATGTTGAAATAACTAAACACAAATCACTTGACAGCCGACAAAATGGCCGCCAGTTAAATTAGTGATGCCAACTTCTAAGTTCAATACCTCCAAAAAAACACCCTTTATTAGCTGGGAAGTGAAGCCGAAGCGAAATCTCAGAATATAACTTTTTAGCATTTGTTCTGCTGAACAGCCCGTTATCGTTTTGTCCCAATGTCTGTAATTTTAGAATGTCAAAATCGATTTGGTCTGGCCGGCCGGCCGAGGACACGGTAACTGCCGAAAGAAACGAGCTTGCGACTTGAAACTTCCATGGTAGGCCACGAATGTCAATAGTTAATGGACCAAATTTGTTCTGAATAAATAAAAAAAAATTGTCTTGAAAAAAATTTTGATCATAAAGTATTCATTAGTTTCCGTAGAAATTCGGCACCGACCACAAACCCCATATTTCATAATAGTTTAATGAATTCTAGTGCGATCTGATTTTTTTTTTCGGAAATATTTATTGAGAAAAAACTATTCCAAATTCCGTGGATTTTTTCGGAATCCGAACAACCCAGGAAATTATGATCCCATAATAATGAAACTCGGTGACTATGTGGTCGAAAAATACTGATGAACAACTTGGTGCAAAATTCAAAAGTTTTTTTTTCGAATATTCTTCTATATTCTGCAAAATCCTTATCATATTATCCACACAGAATTATGCATGAACATTCAAGCTGTCTTATTCAATCGAGCATGGATTTAAATTCGATTAAATATAACGGCCGATTGGTGAAGTCCGCTTAATGATTCCGAAGATTTACAGGGTGAGTTTTTAAGTTGTACATTAATTTTAACCATAGATTCCTCTCATCGAATAAAATACTCTTTTCATTTACCATTTTTCCAGATTCGGCCCCAGTAAAAAGTTATAAGCATTTAAATATTTCTCCTGATTGGCTGAGTTGCATCGACCAGCCAATCAGAAAACAAAAAACCTATTTGAAAGTGAACCAGAACCAGAACCAAAGCACAATGGAGAACGCCTTATGCGGAATAGATAAATATTTCTGTGTATTCTATGTTCCGGGTAAACGTGAGCGGAAATTAACTCACAGTCTATATCAAAAAAAAAGGAAATGTCTGGAATTTTTATCAGATTTTATAACATTTAACGTTGAATATCTCGAAAATGGTTCTTTTGAGGAGAAATGATAAAAAATAATTAAGTATTCTGAAATGATTGAGGATTCTTATAATGAGTCAAGGTAAACTTTATCTGCATTATTCATGCTAATTTCTTATAGTTTCATGAATCTGGGAGTCTATAACCAGAAAACCGTTTGAAGTTAGATGATATTGATTACTTTTTTTACTGGGGTTGAATCTGGAAAAATGGAAAATGAAAAAAGTTTATTTAATGAGCGGAATTTACGGTTGAAATGATTGTACAATTTAGAGGCTCACCATGTATACCTACTCATCCGAAATTTCATTTTCCAAAAAATACTTCTCGAAATATAGATTGGATCAAATTTGAATCCAGTTCTATATTGATGAATGATATCTCAGAGTTACATGCAAAATTTCATCAGGATCATATGAGAAAAAAATCTAGAAAAGCACTGCCTTGAAGTCAGCAGCTTTTGCGGGCATGTTCGAATACGTTGCAGAAGCGGTCATCTTTTCAAGTTTCGACCCCACCAAAAGCAGGTGATTTCCTAATCATATTATCCTCACGAAATTCTGAATGAATATGTGTTTTCTGAAATATTGGAAAAATGAATTTCGGATTTTACAAATTCATGAATTCGATCTTCTTAATTAAGCCCCAAACCTATACTGTACAAATATCAAGTCATAAGTTATTTTTTTCGGAAGTAATTGTATTTGTAGAGTAGGTTTGGACCTCAATTACGAAGGTCAAATTAGTGAATGGTAAAATCCGCCCAATGATTCCGTAGATATACCTGTTCCAAATTTGATTTTCCCAATATTTCCAAAAATACAGATGAGATCTAATAGACGACTTCGGCCCGAGTTGCCAACCCACAATTTTCTTCACAAATATACTATCACTGGGGAACGGGAATTTCGGAACAAATTCTACATGATAATTTTGCGTTATTTTTAAATAAATATCCGTAAAAGATGCCTCGGCTCTCCAAAGAAGCTAATTTCTACCAAATATAGGTTTTTGTTGAGATCATCTCTGATTGGCTGAAATTCAAGTTGGGATTCCTGATTTCATGATAATGGTGTCATGTTTATATTGAATATGTTCCGTAAATCAACTTGGTTTTATAGGTTGCCGGTTTTCCGCTCCGGAAATATGAAATATTCTTTTGGTTCCTGAAAAATAGGTTTTTACTTAATTTCATTGATGAAAAAGCCATCTTTCTGTCACAAGAACATAGACATATTAAGTCTATGCACCAGAACGACAATCAATGTTTCATGGTAACATACCCATAGCATAGAACTATCTTTATTTACCTTATGATCCATAGACCATACCTACTCAAACAATGACCATAACTAGTTATTTTTCTATTGTTGATTGTTGTCTCTTCTATGTTCTATGGATCATAAAGTAAATAAAGATTGTTCTATGCTATGGATATATTACTATAGAACACTGCCTGTCGTTCTGGTGACAGAAAAGAATGTTTTTTCATCAATCAAATTCCGTGATTAACCTTTTTTCAGAAACCAACCGAATAATTCATATTTACGGAACGGAAAACCGGCAACCAAAATAACCATGTTGATTTTCGGAAAACATTCTTTATAAACTTGATACTATTAACATGAAATCAGGAATCCCTACCGAAATTTCAGCCAATCAGAGATGATCTTCACAAAAACCTCTATTTGGAAGGAATTATCTTGTTTGTGGAGCCGAGGCATCTTTAACGGATATTTATAAATAATGCAAACCTTATCATGTCGAATTTGTCCTGAAATTCCCGTTCTCCAGTGAAGAAAATTGTGGGTTGGCAACTTGGGCCGAAATCCAGTAGGTGCTCAATCGAAAAATGTCAGAATTGACAGGTTGAATCTTTTTAACTTATCTATTTCGAAATTAGAATTAATTTGTAAGTGCTTATGCTTAATCTGAAGAAAGTTTAATCTTGTAGTACATAGTTAACTCCAGCCATATCAACGCCTCAGATATCCAATACCTTCGGATATTTGTCTGCACTTTTCTCACGAAACATCCAAAAAAAACTTGAAAGGAATAGGACATAATATTCATCAGCAGATGTACTTTCTTCAAAATTCTTCCCGAATCCATCAACCGAGAGCAAGCAATATACAACTTTATTTTTCGGCGTATACACCTGTATAAAATTCCCAACAGCCCTATAATAATTATTTACTACCACGTTCTTATCCTCAGGTAGGCGGTGTATAAGGAATCCTGCTAAATGTTTAATCAGACGCGGGGCCGAGTTTTCCCGGGGGGAAAATTTGTGCTAGAGGAAGTACACGAAGAATCGTATCACGATTTCAAGTTATCAAAGTGATGAATTGATTCTTGACGGGATAAATCGTTTATTGATTGAAGTTCTGTCGGTAAAGGTTGTGGTAAAGATATTGGTTATATCCACCAGAAATAAATCCTGGGAATTGAGAGAAAAGCACTTAAATGACGCTGAGCTTTTGCCCTAGGATCCATAGCCAGGGCAACCATCCAATTGTTGTTCCCTTTCAACGCAGCTTAACTGATAAAATCTTACGATCTTCTGATCGTACGATCCCACGAAACTTAACATAAAGGTTTGAGCAAGTTCAGCCCATATGTCTGTTATTTTTGAATTTTGAACAGAAAATGGTCGACACAATGAAGGAGAATCCATAGTCAAATTCAATTCTGTGTAGCTGGCCATCTAACCGTCCTTATGTGTTTGAACTTGCGAAGGAAAACTGCAATAATCCTAAAATTTCCAAACTAGGGTTGCATTCAAAATATCCCAGTTAGGTTCGTTAATGTGCAAAATCCACCTGGAAGTTTCGAGGTATATAGCGCCCCTTCAAATTTCGAGAATATTTCCTCAATATATGGGAAAATACTAATGCTATCAGATTCAAAGTTGGCAATCAGTTGTAGAATACCGACGAACAAAATTATGCAGAGTGTCGCTGGAATAGTTTCGTTGGAAAAAGTTGAAAGAACATTTAAAAAATTCCCAATATTTTATTGAATACATTTGTTACTCGAGAACTTTTTTTTTTTTGAGGAATAATTTCTCGAGTATTTGGATTCGAATTTGAAAGCGCGTAAAAGCTCCCGACTCCTCATCAGTGCTTTTCTTGAATTCTGTAACAAAGATAAATTTCAATACGATTAGATATATGAAATTAAGAAAACGTGAAACAGAATTTTGAATGGGTAAGTATACCTGCAGAGTCATCGGTTAGATTTTACCTATGAATGAAGCCAACCTCTGTTAGCCAGTTCAAAATCATCTCTGCAAACAACAAGTTTGTTAGAAGTTTCGGCCGATCTCAAACACAATAATTGCTCTAGGAAGCTATTTGAGCATTTAAACAGTGCGCATCAAAATTATGGAACAAATTCATTTTCTCAGAAGAAAAATATTTGGCAAATCCTGAAACAGGTCAATTTTTGTTTCACTTGCCATCCCCATCAACCCTCTAAATTTTTTTAATTGGAAAAGTGGGTCATGTGGTACTTTTTTGGCACGGTCTTTGTATCTTCTTTACAGGCGTGAAGAAATTTTCAAGAAAATTTTTTTTTTTTGAAAAATTAGTTAGTACAAAGAGGTTTTCAGTATGTGCACTTGTCATGGCTCATTTACTTTGAGACGATGGTACCTGATGAAATTTGTCATCGAATGAAAGTCGACCATTACAGTTTAATTCATGCACAACGTTCAACCCCTACGAATCCTTTAATGGAGAAAAAAAAATTTTTTCGGTGACAAATTTCATCAGGTACATCTTCTCAAAGTAAATGAGCCATGACGAAGTTCATATACTGAAAACCTATTTGAATTAATTTTTCAATAAAAAATTTTTTCTTGAAAATTTCTGCACGCCTGTGAAGAAGATACAAAGACCTTGCCAAAAAAGTACTACATGACCCACTTTCCCTATTCAAAAAATTTAGAGGGTTGATGAGGGTACAACAAAAATACTTCAAAAATGCATAAAAGTTTGGTAAAAGTGAAACAAAAATTGACCTGTTTCAGGATTTTGTTGCAAATATTTTTCTTCTGAGAAAATGAATTTGTTCCATAATTTTGACGCGCACTGTATTTGATAGCAGGTTTGAAGATCAATTTGGAGGTCAGTTAAATTCATTACTTCGAACGTTTATGTTCCCATAATTAACAGATATCTTTAGATCTGATAGAACAGAAATCCAGAATATGGATGAAAATAAACGGCTAAATCTGGATGATAATTTCTGCGATATAAAAAGACTTCGACATAAGTGACATGATTCTCTTGACCTTCTTCGAAAATCTCCACCCTGACATCACTACAAAACCGAATTTATTATTTGGTATTATAGGGGAACAATTTTTCACTGCTCTATTTTCAGTACCCTTTTCAGGTCTTCTGATCGTATTCCCACAATTTATTTCGTTCTAGCTGATTATTTGGAATAGAATATTTCACAATGAGATTCTAATTTAATGTTTCCCAGGGGATTCTGCCTCAAACTTCTTAACTTTTGAGCTATGCTAAATTTTTGGTAAAACAAAATTTTTTTATCACAATTTTTCAAAATATTTTTTGAAAGCCGTATTTTGACGAAGAAGATGTTTCAATGTGTCCAATATCATTGACATCCATAAGGGTTGGGGATTGCCTTTATACTTTCACGAGATGAAAGCGGGTTGGACGAAAAAATCAAATGAATAAGGATATATTACAATATTTTTAACTTGAGAAAACGGAGAGTCTTTCATTAATATCATTCCAGAAATATCCAGTACACATCTCTAACAGACACCATTAGTTGTGCACAATTTCATGCCGTTATCTGGGAATATATCAAAGTTATGATACAACAAAATTTTTAAAAATTGACCACCCTCTAGCTCCACATTTGAAAGGTTTGGGATAGAATTATTTCGAACTTTACTCCTTAACATGATCCAAGGATTCCCAACTTCAAGGATCAGCATCTTATTCTGGAACACCCTGTAAAAAACCCGATATGGCTGAAATGTTTAAACCTTTTTGCTCTCAACCTGATGACCTCATTTCAATTCAAATGTAATGGACGACGAAATGAACGCAGAGTTATATCAGAATACATGGATCAATAATAATTCTGAAAAACTCGGCATTGTAGTCATTAAACTGTTGAGAGTTGATGAATATATGAGAATATACAGGAACAAACTCCAGCTTGAGATAATCTGGACGATAAATAAGCTCATTTCACCAACAAACAGTTGGTACTAACGGGATTTTATCGAAAGAAACGATCAAATGCTCAACTGCTGCAGTTGAGTACATTAATGGGTGAAATCTGCCAAATGGTTCCGGAATTATAGGCAACTAAAATAATTTAACTTTCTCAATCTTTCAGAGAATATATAGTCTATCAAATCAAACAAACATAAGGATGGTAAATATCAGAATTTGTTTTCATGAATCTGTTTCGAATCTGGATTCTGACTTCACGTGAATGCTTTCGCCGAATTTTTCCGATAAACATGATGTTTCACATTTATTATAATAAGTTAATCATCTGAGATACCCAGACAAGGACAACTAGACTAGAAGGTCATTCCAGAAATACTCCGTCCAGTGCCTCATTTGACATTTTCGTGAAAATTAATTATGCATAAGTATGGGATTTTTTCAAGGCAACATTATCATCGTTCCAAAACATTCAACATTTCAAATATATATAGTATCCTATCGGGACATCCTTCGATCGATATATCGGAAACCAAAAGAAGGAAATTGTGTACATGGGCAACTGTCGTAAAGGAGGCAACCCTCATAATGATTGAGAGTGACATTTTACCGGATATACTACCTACTTCCTCATTTGAAATAAAACACTTAGAGATATTTGTTTGTAGAGCAGATTTGCAACTCAATTATGAATGCCGAATTAGTGAATGGGTGAAATCCACAATGATTCCGCAGATGGGTTTATCCATTCGAAATTTTATTTTCCCAATATATCTAAACATATGGATTCGATGATTCGAAATCTACTATACTACTTGGTCGAAAAACTGCGGAGTGTCTCATGCAAAATTCATGGGTATCATATAGACAGATTTAACCTATTCATGTATCATCTTCGCAAAAAGCCTTGAGATATCCTACACATATTATCGGGATTCTTTGTCATTGGTTTCAGGAGTTATTGCTACATTTTGAAAGAATTACATGGAATTTCGACATTTGCAGAGTAGCTGAAAAAACAAATTATTCGAAATAGGAAGAACACGTTTAGAGCCCAATATCGTACTTTGTATTCATGAATTGTAAAACAAATATTTTTCAAATACTTCTGAAGTTCCCATGAGATTCAGGTGCAAAGTTTGGTTTTGCCGAATTTAATTGATATCTGTCATGAAGTTTCGGAGGAAATATTTATAATAATCCAAAACTTTTATTTGCTTCTTTAAATTATATTATACGATCCTAACTCCGGCTCCGAATTGAAAAAATGAGAGACATTTGAGCAAAATGTACACGCTCCTGTTTCCTATAACAAAATCGTAAACATAGTAGATTCCATTTGAGAATCTTGTCTGATGAAGATGGGCATTTGTGGAACCCTGCTTCACTCTCTTTTGGAGGAAAATCGATAATAACCCAAAAAAAACTGATGAATATAGGTATTAAGTACTTGATTGTCTCAGTCTTTACTTGTCGGAAATTCATCTTGATGATTAAAAAGTAAAATAACTTATTTATGCTTTATAAAGCGGAAATAAGTTATTTTACTTTTTAATCATTAGGTATTAAGTAGTTTGTATACAGAGTGAGTCTTCAAGTTGAACATTAATTTAAACCATAGATTTCTCTCATCAAATAAAATGCTTTTTGCGCGCATGTTCTAGGAGAACAGCGTGCTATCATTTTGTCCAAATGTCTGTTATTTTCGAATTTTGAGCCAAAAATGGTCTCAAACGAATATGTTGGACTCACTGATGACGCATCTGGCATCAAAATCGATTATGTCCGGCTGGCTTATGCACGATTGCGATCGTACGAAGAATCCCATCGACCTGAAACTTCCAGGGTAGGTTGCGCATCCGAATACCGCGGTTAAGTTCATTAATGGGCCAAATCGGCCAAATTGTTTCTGAGTAATAGCAATTTGACTTTTCGAGATTATTTCCCCTCATATTTCAGAAACTACTGAAGCCATTGCATTGAAACTTGGCAGCTAGTTGGAGCATAACGACGCGCAACTTTGAGTAGAATTTCGTTGAAATATTATGGTCACTCAATCTAAAAAAAATTTTTTTTCAAATTTTTTTTTCTGAAACTATCGTTCCTATTCGCGAACAATTACAGTTATACCTTGAGCTTCATATTTCACAGCAGTGCATCAAATTTACGGCTATTACTTTTGGAGATATTGGAAAAAAATATGTAGAATTTCGTGGTTTTTTCTCGATTTCGTTGTTTTTTTTCTGTATAACTCAAGAAATGCTGATTTAATCGTAATGAAACTTTGCAGCTAGTTCAACGATGTTGAGAGATAACATTGTGCAAAATTTTATGATGATCGTGTCATTAAAACGATTTGATAAAAAAATCAATTTTTTTTTCAAATATTCAATATTCTGTGATCTTCCCATCGAAATATCATCATTAAATTCTGTATGAACCTTCGAACTGTCATATTTCGGTGAAGTACTGGATTTCAATTCGATCTAATCATTGGGTGGATTTTACCCATTCACGAATTCGGCCTTCGCAATTAAGGTCCAAACCTTCTCTACAAATATCGAGTTTCTAATCTAATCTAATCTATCGACAGCGTAAACACAATAACTTCCAAAAGAAACAACTTAGAAACTCGACATTTGTAGAATTCGTGAATGGGTAAAAAACCTCCGTAATTAAGGTCCGAACCTTCTCTACAAATATCGAGTTTCGTTTGTTCCTTCGGAAGTTAGAAACTCGATATTTGTAGAAAAAGTTTGGACCTTAATCACAAAGGCCGAATTCGTGAATGGGTAAAATCCACCCGATGATTCCGCAGATATACTCATTCAAAATTTTATTTTCAAAATTACAGATCAGATCGAATTGAAATCCAGTATTCCATCGAAAAATGACAGTTCGAAGGTTCATACAAAATATAATGAGGATAATATAATAAGAAGATCACAGAATATTGAATATTTGAAAAAAAAATTTGAAAAATTCTATTCAAATTGTTCTGACACGATCATCACGAAATTTCGCACAAAGTTGTTCAGCATCTTCAAACTTTCTGCGAAGTTTTATCAGGATTGAAGCAGTATTTCTCGAGTTATACCGAAAAAAACTACGATATCGAGAAAAAAACAACGAAATTTGACATTTTTTACCAATATCTCCAAAAATTATGATCGTATCGAACTGAAACACAAAATTTCAGACTTTCGAGATATCGATCGACAGACATCCCGTTGTGACACCCTGTATAACTATACTGAACTACCGAACAACATTTTTCCTGATTATCGCAGAGAAAACACGAGATCACGTGGCGAGACATCTTCACGCTAGAGCACATATGTCCTAACTCGGAATCATGAGTATTCATCAAATATTCATGAATCATTTTGCGCTTCTGCCAAGAGTAGGAAGGCCGTAATCGTAAAATTTTTACATCTCTTCGGCACGTTCTGATTATTCCATCTCGGTAATTCGAGAATCCGATATTTCCTAGATGATACGGGGTTCATGTGATAACCAAATGTGACAGCAACTATTGACACTTTGATTAAAAATTATCGATATATATCGATCTCCAATATTGGAGAAAACGTTTTAATGCTATTCGTAGCTATATGGGTTTGTTCCTAATATGGATGAACAAATTAATCAACCTTCGTCATCGTTGTTTCTGATTATATAGAAAGAATTATTTCGTGAAAATTTTCTTATATGGAAAGGATCTTCCTTTTTTGATTTCGGACATGTTACTCTTTTCAATATACTGAGTGACCGGTGAACCTTAAACAATATCTGAAATCGTGATACACTAGCTCATGACCATTCAGGATTTCAAAACATTTTTCGCTAAAATTTTTACTGTTTTCGAGATGAAGCGCAATTTGAAAATTCGTGAAGGCTAACTTACCATGATGTTTTGAAAACTGAACATTGCTGTTGACTGTTGCTCATTCAACGTAAAAAAAAAATTATAGAATTTTCCGATAAATGGGGAAAACATGACAGATTTGAATTCAACCAATTTTTATTGTCGTTAATTTTACCCGATTTTCTGATTACAACCACGTGAATGTGAACATTCACTACAAAAATATGCGCACTTTGTCCAGTCTCCAAATTTGTATGAAACGTATTCTCTAATTCATTTTTGGAAGGGATGATTTTTCCTTTTAATGGGAATGAGGAGATTTTTTCGCTCTTTCCTCAACTTTCACGATTTTCATGAAAAACGTATTCTATTGAGAATTTATCGAGATGAAATGATGGAATGATAATTAATAGTAAAAAATTCATTGCTTAGGAATATTCAGAAAAATAAAAAGATGCAATTTCGAATATTATTTCAAATAATATCTTCAAACCAGAGTTTCAAGCCATAAATTGCAGTAACGAATATTTGGAAAAAAATTAAACTGTTTTCTATCTTATCTGACCGACAAATGGCCTTATTTCAAGGAACCTTTAAAACAGTGTTATGTCCCCTTAACAATGATTCTCTGGTTATCGCATGCGGATACTTCGTTTCATTTGTTTCAGGTCAGTTGCAGTTGTTGTTTTAACTTGTTCTGTCAAATGGCCCAAGTAAAATAAATCAACGGATTTCAGTTCAACGATCTGGGGCCGTAGGATATCTTATTCATTGTATGAGGTACATTATACTCAAATATTGTTGTACTTGTGGTTCAATACTAACCAGTGATTTTGCATTAGAAACTGACCCATCTCTTACTGGCTCGTGAGTTCGAAAACGTTTGGGTCTTATGTACCCATTACTAAGAATAGAACATCCTAGATCAATTTTTCGGCCCCCTAGATCAATGAAGTAGAATCCTTGACTATATTCCACTTGTGCTATTTGATAAAACCAGTTCAAGCAACAACTACAGCTGACAAGAAACAACTGAGAGGGTGTATCCGCATGCTATACACAGATGATCGTTGTGAAGGGGCATAACACTATTTAAAAGTTCCTTCTGAAAGGATGTCATCTCTGCGTCAGAAAAATAGAAAACAATTAAATTTTTTTTTAATATTCGTTGGTACAATTTATTGGTTGAAACTCTAGGTTGAAGATATTAATGGAAGAATATTTGAAATTGAATATTTTTTATTTTTTTGAGCATACCTAAGCAATGCGTTCTTCACTTTTAATTATCATTCCATCGTTACATTTCAATAAATTCGAGACAGATTACGTTTTTCGTCAGAATTGTGAAAGTTATGGAAAGACCAGAAAATCTTATTGAATGGAAATATCACCCATTCCAAAAATAATCAGAATACTCTTTGTACAATTTTGGAGGCTGGACAAAGTGCGCATGTTTTTCTAGTGAATGTTCACACTCACGTGGTTATAATTTTTTCAGAAAATCGGGTCAAACTTACGAGAAGAAAAACTGGTAGAAACTGGTCATTGAATCCATATTTTTCGAAGAATTGTATCAATTTTTGAAAGTTGTGACATACATCTAAGAAGCAGCAGTCATCAGCAATGTTCAGTTTCCGAATCGCTACCAATTCAGTGAGATGGAATCCAAAACATCGAGGCAAGGTGGCGATTTCCAAAATGCCCATTATCTCGAAAACGGTGCAAATTTTACCTGAAAAACTTTCGACATTTTCTGAGTTGTCATGACTTAGGGTAGCAACATTTCAAATATTGTTTAAGGTCTACCGGACACAGGTCCCTTGAAAACTGTTGGCAAAGGTAAGTTTGATAGTTAGAATGTTTATTTACTGGGTTTATTTACTGGGAATTTAAGTTAAAAAGCTCGATGGACTCGAGTATGATGAATGGAGTATACATCAAAAACCAATACTTGGCGATTGGTAGCATGTAGCATTTATGATTCAAATGGATTGATATATGCTCATATTGGCCTGAAGTTTTTCTGCTGGTGAACGTATATATTCAAGTGATCAACTAATCTAATATTCCAATAGTGAATTTAGTATTTCAAGAATTTTTGGAGAAATTCTAGAAATATCAACGCTAGCGAGGCAAAAATCTACGAAATCTGGCATGTTTTTTTCCAATATCATCTGAATTTCTATCCTGATTGAGCTACAATTTTCAATCTGATACATGAGTTTTGGCCCTTTGAAAACTCAACCGGCGCCATTCACACTGAAAAATTGAAGTCGCTAGCTGTTTTCATTTGCAAGATATCGTGGCAACGAACGGCCGGATAGAATCTATTCGGACTGAATACATCTGGACGCTCTTCTCTAGATCATATGCGAAAAAATGTTATAGATATGCCACAAGGTTTGTTTTTTGTATCTGCATCAGCTTACACTAACTACACTAACCCCACTGACTTCCAATTCTCAGTGCAGCTGAGTGTAGTCACAGATAACAGAATGAGTGGACTTAGGGCCGTATTTATAGTTGTTCCTTGAGGCTTCCTTGAACTGAAGGCCGCCTTGAATTTGCTTTTCTATGTTTCTATACAAACAAATTTGTATTTGTTTCCATAGAAACGCAAATTCAAGGCGGCCTTCAGTTCAAGGAAGCCTCAAGGAACAACTATAAATACGGCCCTTAGTGTACTTCAATCTGTTCTATGATTCTCACAGAATACAAATGTATGATAGATGATTTTACGCAAATCCAAGATGACATAATTTTATGTTTTCTTCGCTTTCGCTACCATTTCGAGAAGTTGATTTGTCGACAAGGTTTTTAAAAAACCCATTTTGAATAAAGATAAGATGAAAATTAAATTATTCCAAAAATAACCACACATAACGAACAAAACACTTCCAACCAGGAACCAGAGACAAAAGCAGATGTCTTATATCATGAACTATATTAAGCATAATAATCATAGAAGATAACCTCTCTCTATGAACTGCACACGTAATCTGTGACTACACTAAATCCCAATATTTCCGCAACCAACAAAGTGCAGGTTTACAACAAAAACACCGAAGAGTATCAGAGTTAGTGTACTTCATGCAGGTATAAAGAAAATACCTATTGTCTTGCGTTCGAATACGTTTCACTAAGTCAATCAGCAAAATCTGTGGTAGCATTCCGACATTGACTCTTTATTGAAAAACCTGAATTTGTTCACATATTTAAAACCTCTGTCACGATGAATTTCAAACGAGATAACCCAGAGACTGAAAACTGTCAAGGTAGGATTACTTCCGACATGCCGACCGGTCAAAGTCACGATAACTTGAGAACAGAAAATCCCATACGACTTAAATCTTTCAGGGTAGGTTGCGTATATGAATGCGATGGTCAGGTTCGTAAATTAGCAAAATCAGCCAAAGGGTTTTGGAGTTATGTCATCTGATCCTAAACCAACGCTGTGATATATTTGTCACACATATTTCATTCGGCTTGGCTGGCGCTTGTGATTGGACAGTCACCTGTTTCAACCGGGCTGGTGAAATGAAAAAACAAGGAAAAGAAAATAATCGAATAGTGAAATATCCAATACATCACCTATTCAGACTTGAAGAATCTCTTCACAAATATGAATCAACCAATATTCGTTCTGCCGCTTTTCCATTTCGTATTAAGATTATTTTCGACCTGAATAGGTTTGTTTATAAACAAGGTTCTTTCATGATTCACAGAACCTTTATATCAGTTTGCGTTCTATTTCATCCCCCACAATGCCCATGTCACTATGCTGATCGTGTGACTGACAGCTTTTGTATCGGAACAGTTATTGTGCAAACTTCAATATTGAGGAGAATCCCATTGAAATCCAGATGGATGCATCTAAATTGTTATCGTTTTTGAAGTTTGTTAGCCTTTGTGTTCACTCGAATCACTATTGTTTCATCAGGATAGAGATTGAATAAATAAATCAGTTAACCACTCATTTCTTCAATATATTCCGATGATTATGTACAGTTAATATACACAAATTATAATTCTACGTTTTAATGTTACTACGTATATCGAAGAAAATTTACGCTGTGATAATAATGAAATATTGAAATTTCAGGGAAATAACAGCTCCAATGGTGACTCAATTGTTTTCGTTTCCTCTTCATTATTTTATGTAATGAAACATTTCTTAACGGCTCGCCAAAATTAAATACTTACATCCAAGGAAACTGTGCATAATTGCGCGCATGTTAGGGAACAGCGTGCTATCGTTTTGTGCAAACGCCTGTATTTTCGAAAGCCGAAATGGTCTCAAACGACTAGTTTGGACTCACTGATGATGAATCAGATGTCAAAATCAATTCAGTCTGGCCGGCCGACCGTCCGTACGCAGAAATCTACTGACTTGATAATTTCAGGGTTGGTTGCATTTCAAAATGCATTAATGGGCAAAATCGGTCGAACGATTTCGATGGAATTGAAACGTAGCAGTTAGTTAGAGCATGAGGACTTGCAACTTCCCGCGAAATTTTGTTGAGATCATGCTGTCGGTAAATTTAGAAAAAATTTTTTTCCATAATTTTCTTCGAAAAATTTTTTTTTACCTTCAGCTTCATATGTCACAGCAGTGTATCAAATTTCAGTTCAATACAATCATAATTTTGGAAGATATAGTGAAAAAATATGGCAAATTCCGTGTTTTTGCTCGCATGTTAGGGAAACAACGTGCTATCGTTTAGTCCAAATGTCTGTAATTTTCTCTTGTCTCACACGACTAGGTTGGGCTCACTGATGACGAATCCGGTGTCAAAATCGATACAATGCCGCGGTCGACTTCGTTATAGCATTGTACATTGTACATACATTTATACAATGGTTATAGCTATTTGAAAATTTGAAGTTTTTTTTTTCCAGAAACTACTCAAGTGATTAAATTGAATCTTGGCAGTAAGTTGAAGCATGACGACGCGCAACTTCGAGCGGAATTTCGTTGACATCGTATGGTCACTCAATTTAAAAAAAAAAATTTTCATATTTTTTTTCGAAAAAAATTTTTTTTCAGAAACTTTTGCTCATATTCGAGAACGATTCCAGTTATACCTTGAACTTCATATTTCAGAGCAATGTACCGAATTTCAATTCGATACGGCTATTAGTTTCGAGTTATCGGGAAAAAATATGTAGAATTTCGTGGTTTTCTTCTGGATGTCGTTGTTTTTTTCGGTATAACTCTAGAAATACTGATTCTATTGTGACGAAACTTCGCAGCTAGTTCGAAGATGTTGAAGGACAACATTGTGCGAAATTCTGTGATGATGGTGTCATTAGAACAATTTTAAAAAAATTTCCAATTTTTTCTTTCAAATACATATTTAATGTTCTGTGATCTTCCTATCATATTATCCTCATTAAATGCTGTATGAACCTTCGAACTATTATTTTTGGATAAAGTACTGGATTTCAATTCTATCTAATGGGAATTTTTAGAAATATTGGCAAAATAAAATTTTGAATGGGTATATCTGCAGAATCATTGAGTGGATTTTACCCATTCACGAATTCGGCCTTTGTAATCGAGGTCCAAACCATCTCTACAAATATAGAGTTTCTGAGTTGTTTCTTTCGGAAGTCATTGTGTTTACAGTCCGGCCGTTAGGCTTTTTCAATATTTTTTTCAAATATCAATATTCTGTGATCTTCTGATCATAAATAATATCTTCATGAAATCCTGTTGAACCTTCGAACTGTCATTTTTCGATGAAATCTGGATTTGATTCTAATCTGTATTTTTGTAAATATTAGGAAAATAAAATTTTCAATGGGTATATCTGCGGAATCATTGGTTGGATTGTACCCATACACGAATTCGGTCTTCGCAATAAAGGTCGAAACCTCCTTTATAAATATCGAGTTTGTAAGTTGTTTCTTTCGGAAATTATTGTGTTTACGGTTGGCCGTTAGGTTTCCGGCCGGACCACTAAAAATACGCTTCCGAGCATCTTTAGTTCCCAACTTCAATATTTGTGAAAGGACTATGAAAAATTGTTTCAGAGTCCATATCTGACTCCTTCATCAGATGATGAAGAGAAAATAGGTACTTTCGTTTTTCAAAACTTTTTTCAACAAAAGTATTATGCTTGATACTTAGAAATACCTAAGTAAGAACTCATACAACAACCAGAGTCCCATCAAATTGAGCCTGAAATAAAAAATTTCTGAAGAATGTCTGACACACCAGTAACTTCCAATCTTGATTTCCGGTCGTGAAATGGAAAAAAAGAATATGATGCTCGTACATGAAATCGTGGTTTCGAAATTGGTGAAAGTAATAACTAACTACCAATTTCGCGCATACTTTCTAAATGCATAATGTTGATCTTCAAGGCGAATTAGAGATGTGCGGCATTTTCATAAAGTACATCAGTTTATATTTAGTTATGTCTCACTTAATTTTTATGATGCTGAGGTCAATAAAGTTTCCATCTCAACCGCTTTCATGGACTATTGAATTAAAAATTAAAATATCAGATTAGTTGAACACTTGAAAATATAGAGTAACCAGCAGAAAAACTTGCTACCAATGATCGAGTGTAAGATTCCGATGTATAGGGTGATTGTTTAAATTTTACTACATAGCTATCTCAGTTGATATTGATATTACAGAAACCTTCAAATGGCCATTTACGAAGTATTTTCTATAGACATTCGAAATTCAGTACTAGGAAAGGCGAAAATGCATAGTAAACCCAAAATATTTACACGAACTGTTTCTTTTTCTCGAATGCAATACCCTGAATTTTGCTGTCCTAATTGTTAGAGCCCTGCTTTCTGATTTCGAATAAATATACTGCATTGAGGTTATCTTTGTATGGTTCTGAGGCAGTTGTAGAAAGTCACATGACAATGCTGCGATATATTAAAAAATCTAGAAGAGGACTGCTGTGAAGGCTTTTGCGCGCATGTTCAATGTAGCAGCTGCATTCACGGCAGTGCTTTTGTAGATTGTTTTTCGATCTGTATTTTTGTAAATATTGGAAAAATGACGACCTGACCGTAAACAGAATAACTTCCGAAAGAAACAACTTAAAAACTCGATATTTGTAGAGAAGGTTTGGACCTTGATCACGAAGGCCGAATTCGTGAATGGGTAAAATCTACCTAATGATTCCGCAGATATACCCATTCAAAATTTTATTTTCCCAATATTTCCGCAAATACAGATTAGATAGAATTGAAATCCAGTACTTTATGAAAATATCATACAGAATTCAATAAGGATAACAAGATAGGAAGATCACATAATATTAAATATATATTTGAAAGAAAAAATTAGAATTTTTTTTTTTGAACTGTTTTATTGACACTATCATCACGAAATTCTGTACAGAGTTGTGTTTCAGCATCTTCAAACTAGGTGCGAAGTTTCATGATGATTTTTTTTTATACCGAAAAAGAACGATATCGAGAAGAAAACCACGATATTCTACATATTTCTTCCCAATATCTCACAAACTGATAGCCGTATCGAATTGAAATTAGGTACACTGCTGTGAAATATGAAGTTCAAGTTATAACTGAAAATTTTTCGGAGAAAATTTCGAATTTTTTTTTTCAAATTGAGTGACTATACGATTTCAACGAAATTTTGCTCAAAGTTGCGCGTCGTTATGCTTCAACCAACTGCCAAGTTTCAATCCAATCGCGAAGATACTTCCTGAAATATGAGTGAAATAACCTAAAAATTTCAAATGGTCATAACTCCGAAACTGTTTGGGCGATAAGGCCCATTAACGAACTTGACCGCGGCATCACTATTTTCACTATTCATGAATGCAGCCTTCCTACTCTACAAATATCGAATTTATAAGTTGTTCTTTTCGGAAGTTCTTGTTTTAACGATCTGCCGTCGACGACGAATTGTTTGAAGAAAAATCACAAACAACTTGATGTATATTCATTGAAACCTCTTAATTGTGAATATTTCTTCCAGAATTCTTCAGACCTAACGAATATTGTTGCGCAAAATATATTTTTTTTTATGAAAGACGTAGAAAATGATTGAAGTTTTCGATGGAGCGTACAATTTTTCTGGAAATTCCAGAAACCCTCCTACTTATTCACTGATCCTCTTAGAAGTTTTTATACGCTACGAAATAGGTGAGAATTTCAACCATTTCAAGTGAGAAGGACAATTTGAGTCCGAAACGTGGAGTTCCATAATAGTCCACTTCGACAGAAATTTAATTTCAAGAGCCATGAGTTCAAAGGGTCGGTTTGAAATGCTGTACATAGGAGACTACAAAATGCGGTTGCAAAATATCCTTATGTTTAATTGTTCAAACCATAATTATATTTCAACGGAATATTATTAAACCTTGTATCTAGATACTGTTTTTATTTTCTGAACCAATAGATTTTATATCATCAGCTCAGATACCTTAAAAAAGGTCAACTAATCATTGTTGCAGATATTGAATTATCAAATATTCGTCGTAATCAATAAGATGAAAATCGCAACTTAAGGTATAATCAAATTTACGAATAATCGAGAAATACTCCGACTCCGACTATATCAGCTATCTATTAATACCACGAATCCTTCGAGATGATTTCATGTATCTGGTATTTTTTTTTAATTTATATATTTATCACAGAGCTGTCACTAATGCTGGTACTGAAACCACACTATATACACAGACTAACCAGATAAACAACTCGCGTCAGTAACTTAGGAAATCTATGTCAACGCATATATGACCCTGAATCGAGCTAATCAGAATTTTAGCAGGCGTTTGGGGTGCTTTGGGGTGCCAATCAGATTGCAGGAATAGGATAACGTCACTTTCGCCGCTTTTGGACTCCCTCGAAGAGAAATATGACAGGAAAATAACTATAACCTAACATTTTAAAAATATACACGGTGAAATGTGTCAGAATGTCATGGCCAACCGGGATACTTTATAAAATTATATGGAGTATACTTCCATACCACGTTTGTTCCATCGACAAATTCAATCCTTTGTATCCGACCTCTGCGCCGCACAGAGATTTTTAGCATCAGAACGACATGTTTTAATTGAAAAATTCCGCGGGGCACGATTTTTGTGTCGATGACAGGCCCTAGCGATTTTTTTTAATCGCTGTACACGACAAATTTCGACATCACGCAAGTTGCTCTTGTGTAACGGATCCGAGCGCGTATAGGGGCTAATTGGTGCGGCGGGGAAGTCAAAAGTAAAAAATAAAAGATATACTCCACCGAGGGAATCGGAATGGAGGCGACGAAAAGACTTCCGACGGGAACGTGTATGCAAGCGTGAGATTAAATGATTTCAACAGGAGGCGTTCCAGGTGCCATTGAGACGGGACAGAGAGGGCTTGAACATAACGGTGTGGATACGTTCAATTGATGTCAAATCAGTCATTCGGTTACGGAGTATTGTATCAATAATTTTGAATGTAGCTTTTTCGGAAGCAAAAACTTCATGAGCGTATTGGTGCAGCTACATTCATTTACTCAATCCATGTACAGGGTGACCACGAGAAACATTCACATTTTAGAAAAAGAAATCCAAGAAAAGTACTGACGTGAGGTTAGGAGCTTTTCTCTCTCGTTCATATTCTAACTATTAGATCAACACGAAATTTTGCACCTAGTTGAGCGTTAGTTATCTACACCTGATATCGAAGTTTCAATCTGATTGCATTTGTACTTCTTGAGATATTACGTAAATAATGTTAAAATCCCAAAAGCAACAAAATTTAGCACATTTTTTTGTCCTTATATCTCCGAAAGTAAATATCGGATCGAATTGAAATCTGAGGTTCGGGCCGAGTTCCATTGAAATATAATCAATATTTACGGAGAAAAACTTTTTTCTTAATTTTCTAACAACTGGATCCACACGAAATTTTGCGGCAGTTATGTTCGTTAGTTGGCCAAATCGGTCAAATGGTTTCGGAGTTATAACCCTTTGAACTACTACAGCGATTGAATTCAAACTTGGCATTCAGTAGGAGCATGATGACGCACAACTATCAACAAAATTTCGTTAAGATTTTACTGCCAGCAAATTTTGGAAAAATGTATTTTTTCAAATTTTTTTGTCATACTCTGAGCTCCATATTTTACAGCCGTCTACCATGTTTTAGTTTCATACAATAAAAATTTTCGCAAATATTGAAAAATATGTCCCATTTCGTGTTTTTATACCTGAATCATTATTGTTTTTTCCGAAATATCTCGAAAAATACTGTTTCAATCAAAATGAAACTTGGCAGCTAGCTTGAAAATGCTGATATAAAATTTTGTGCGAAATTTCGTGATGATTTCGTCATTAGAACACAAAAAATTATTTTCCAAATATTCAATACCGTGCGATCTTCTGATCATATTAACCTCACGTATACTGTATAACCTTCAAGCTGTCATTCTTCGATAGAGTATTGGATTTCAATTCGATTTTGGAAATTAAAATTTTGAATTTCAAATTTTTTTTCAAATATTCAATATTATGGGATCTTCTTATCATGAAATCCTCATGAAATTCTGTATGAGCCTTCGAACTGGCCTAATCTGTATTTTTAGAAATATTGAGAAAATAAAATGAATATAGATTGAATGGGTATATCCGCGAAATCATTGGGTGGATTAAACCCATTCACGTATTCGACCTTCGTAATTAAGCCCCAAACCTATGAGTTTCTTAGTTGAAGAAACGGTTTAGGAACACGATATTTCTAAAGTAGGGCTCAATTACGAAGGTCGAATTCGTGGACGGGTAAAATCTTCCCGATGATTCCGTAGATATTTCAAACTTTTTTTTCCAATATTTCCAAAAGTACAAATTATATCGAATTGAACTCGAGTACTTCAACGAAAAATACCAGTTTGACAGTTCATACAGACTTTCATTAAGATAATATGATTAGGAGATCACCAAAAGTGGGTTCGGTTGTCAATGCGTGAAAAGACGAAAACGAATTTGAACATGCGCGCATAATCTTCTCACTTGACGTCAGTGCTTTTGTAGATTTTTTATTTTTATCTATTAAGTGCGAATTCGGTGAATGCCTCAGAGTTTAAAACTGTTTTATCTGGGTAATAGTAATAATAATAATAATAATGTGTTTTTATTCAGTGAATATTACATTAGTAACATTAAACACAATAAAGGTCAATTTGGGATGGGTAATAAGGTGTATTCACATTTTTGCTCTAATGTAATAAAAAACAGAATGCCATCGTTTTGCCGCCCCAATGTCATTACTTTACGAATTTTAAGCCGAGGTTATGTACGTTATTGATCCAACCATTTTTGGGGGTATTACCATTTAAATCTTTCAGGTTATTTCCTGAATATCACAGGAACTTCCAAGTTAATCGGACCTGATAATAAATTGTTGAATACTGACGCGAAACTGCATCCAAATTTTGTCGAGATCGAATCGTTACTGAATTACGGGAGAATTGTTTTTCTCGCAATCTATCCATCAGATTTGAATGAAGTTTCCTATATATCTTGGGGTCGATATTTTACAACAGTAAATGATATATCAGTTTCACAAAATGTCAAAATTCGTAGTTTTTTCCTGGGCATCGATATTTCCAGAATAACACATGAAATACTGATCTAATCATGATGAAATTTGGCAATTTGTTAGCGAATGCTGATGCACAATTTGTTTGAAATTTCATAATGATCACGCGTTATTCAGACAATTCAAAAAAAAAAAAATATTGGTAGTGAATCACAAATTTCCAAGATAAATTTATTTTGCATCATTTTGTATGTTTTTTCTGGGTTTCAACTACCAATATCTGAAACAGAACTATCAAAAATCAAATAGAATTATGTAAAATGCCCTTGCGGTTTCTTGGAAAACAGATTTCCTAATGAACAATTCCGGAACAATACAAACTATAAACAAAGTGCACTTTGATGTTTCATAGTACGAATTTGACGCTTCCATCTGACAAACGAGAAAATAATTCTGAAAATTTTCTCGTTTGTCAGATAAAAGATTCAGATTTGTACTCTGAAATGTCACAGTTCGCTTTATTTATCATTTGTATTGTTCCGGTGTTGTTCATTAGGAATCTGTTTTCCAAGAAACCACCCTTGACAAACAGTAAATTCTAACTATTAGATCAACATGAAATTTTGCACCTAGTTGCGCATACCTTCAAGCTACCATTTTTCAATCAAGTATTAGAGTTACATTCGATCTGATCTTTATTTTCGGAAACACTGAAAAAATAAAATTTTGGATGGATATGTCTGCGGAATCATTGAGTGGATTGGATGTCACTTGATCGGATTCGTAAATGGGTAAATAGGACAGAAACGTCAGCCCATCGGTTCTGCGCAGTTCGCGAACAATCCTAGGATAGTTCTCATAGACCCGAATGAAGCTTTCATTTCTTGATCGAGATTCAAGAATCGGCCCCCTGGTCTGTACCCTTCCTAAAGGTGAGTGCCCATCTGTGACAAGTCTCGAGACTCATTTGTCACGAAGGCACTCACAAGACATTACTACTGTTCTAGACAGTGTCTCGAGAGCACATGCCATGTGATCTGTCTTAGAGAGTAATCTCTCAGGTGGACACTCTGCATTAGACGTTAACATATGAGCTTGCCCTTTCCACTATGAAAATATATCCAACTAAAATTTTCACATATTCCGCGTAGTCTCTAGACATCTTTTCGGCGATTGCAACTTCCTTTATACATGCAACACAAAAAGATAATTTCATACGTACAAGCTCTTCACCGACAATTCGGACTCGTTTTATCTCCCGAAACTAATTAAGTCGACTGTCAGAAGTTTCGTTCGCGTTCACATAATCCAAAATACGGATCTGGAGCTTGAACATGTTGATTAAAAGTTCGTGAACAAAAAGCATAGCGGAATGAGTACAATGGGCACATTTCCCTCCTCCAGAATCCCGATGCGGCTCTAGACAGACTCCATAGGGCATAAAAACAAGTTGTAAGCGAAGGTAACCCAACGTAGTTTTGAAAAGAGCAGTTCGAGAAAAAATGAATCGCTTGTCGGTGCTAGAATTACGCCAATATTCTTGTGTGATTTGCGAGGTATATCCTGCCTCAGCTTTGTATGGCGTAGCTTGCAAGTTTTCAAAGCATAGAGTTTGACTTCAAATGTTGATTATGCTTCTTTGAATAATTCGTCGTCTTCAATTTGACACCTCGTTCGTAAAATTAATATGAAACTGACGGTGACATGTTTCGTGGAGTGAAAATCGGGAAGGATGCTGTGCTGCACAATGCACTATTATGAGACGCGTTTGAGGCAGAAGTGCGTTTTCAAATATATATATTTTTGAGCCAATATATTTATTAGTTGCAGCAATATATTCATTTTGAGTGCCGATATATTTATATTTCGTTCCGATATAATTATTTTCTACGAAACATAATATATTTATGAGTTGGGTGTTGCAAATGAACGAATTCGTGGTGTCCAATATATTTATTAATTCGACCTCTTCCAAGCTGTCACGAGAGGGCGCGCCGGCAGCGTTCAGCACATCCCGAGCATATGGCAACATGGCGTAGCCATTAGTACAACGTATCACGTAGTTATCTTCTTAAATTGTAAAACCTACAATGACTGATAGATGGCTTATAGGTTGTCGATATTGAAAACAGAAAACTAGCATTTTTGTAGCATGCTGTATATGAGTATGATGAGATGAATAACTATCAATCAATGCCCATTTAAAAAAACATAATCGAAGATATGTTTCTTCGTTATCTATCTTGTAGATGAGTAGATATTATTATATTAAGGAATACTAATAGCAGTTGGTATGTGTTGATACTACAGACAATTCACAATTCAGTTCATTCGGTTGGTGTTTTTTTACGGCAAGAGATGTGAAATTACGATTTTTTCAACGGTACTTCAAGAAGTGACATTTCACAGTGTTATGGCCAATTAAGGCATCATTCATTAATAATCCTTATTCAACACTTCTTGCAGTAGTACAAACCAAACAGTAAACTTGAACTTCTTATTGTAAGTACTTGTATACAGACGTTTGAATGGATGCGTTTTCATTTTCATCGAACTGATTAATCGGTGTATCTCGCTCTCTCTTCTCTTATGCTCTCCACCAAAGAAGAGAGAGATAGGGGTTAACCGATTTTTCAATTCGATGAAAATAAAGACGCACCTGATCTCTTTGTAATTTGCTGCAACTAAATGGTTATGTCCAAAGATTAATCTTTGGTAATCTCCCTTGTATCGAGGTCTTCTAATGCTATTATTTTGAAACTTGGAACCAGGGAGGTAGGAAAAAAGTAATAGAACTCTGTAAGTTAGTTAACTTTCCCAACCATTGCTTACTGTGAGCGACTAATGTACTATTAAATACGCCATGTTGCCAAAAGCGCAGAACTGTACCAAATGCTGCAGGTGCGACCTCTAGAGACGTCTTGGGATAGGTCGAATTAATGAATATATTGGTTACCACGAATTTGTATATTTGTGAAACCCAACTCATAAATATATTGTTTCGTGAAAAATAAATATATCGGCATACAAAATAAATATAAAGCTGCAACTAGTGAATATATTGGTTCAAAAATACATTTATTTGAAAACACACTTTTGTCCCAAACGAAGCCTCATAAACTACTTGAGGTCCTTCTCATTCAGCTATCTGTTCTAAGCGTTTACTTCAAGATGAAAGGGAAAATAGAACCATCGCTTGATGTAATGTACTCCATTCAGTTTTATAAACTATCCCGGTTGGCCCTGACATTCTGACACATTTTCCCGTGTATATTTTGAAAATGTTAGGTTATAGTCATTTTCCTGACAGATAACTATGCAACGTTGTGCTTTATACATTGAGTTCTAAGTAATAATGCATTTTTCAAAATGTGAATTTACTTTGAGAAAATAATGAATTTGAGAAAATATTATGTGAATTCAATAATTCCTAAGACCCGGCGAAAGTTGAAGAAACTTTTTTCCAGTTAACACTGGAAAAATTTCACGTACATAAACATGGTTGGAAGATTCAGTTATGCTATTTTCTTGTACGGAAATCAAGAATCGAGTGTTGAAATTTTGCTGGAAAATAATGTATAGAGTA
This sequence comes from Myrrha octodecimguttata, assembly GCA_958510865.1. Lineage (NCBI taxonomy): Eukaryota > Metazoa > Arthropoda > Insecta > Coleoptera > Coccinellidae > Myrrha > Myrrha octodecimguttata. The sequence goes on from OY294056.1 coordinate 37,085,311, forward strand.
GTCCTTTATTTTGTGATTAGTTCATTCGGAAAAAAATAAAAGTAATCGAATATCCCTGCAGTAAAACGTACAGACAAACCAATGAAATTTCCTACTTTTAGAAATTTTCAAGAAATAAGTCTTTAAATGAAATTTAAATCCCTTGTTGCCCAACTTGAAATGTAGTAGTACTACAAAACCTGTGTCACCTCAAAAGAACTAACTCAATTTACAAAGTTCTTGGGAATCTATGTGAACGATACACTGGGTGTTCACTCACATACGTCGAAAATGTTGGATAGCTTATGATGAATTGTTGATTCCAAATTATAAGGGGGTTACTATCAGAAAAAGCAGATTTCAATTTCACATAGCACTTCCTGATACTTTGTCTCTGCTTCTTCGAAAATAGCTTCGACATTTTTAGTTCCCAAGCGTGATGATTATGTTGAGGTTGAGAGTAGAAATTGGCATTGGCAATTGGCAACGTCGCTGAAAATTTGTTTGAAATTGCCAATCTTCATCAGTTTTAAGTAAAAAAACTTGATAGACCTAAATCATGGCCAACCGGGATAGTTTATAAAAGCGAATGGAGTATACCTCTATCTACTTTCTGAGTCAGAATCCTTGATATTTCAATTCAATCTTCCATCCAAACATTTGAAATTCACCTAGTTGCGAAAGGTGAAAGTTTAAAATTGTTTCTTCGTTCGTGAAGAGGAGAGAACCAGCACCAACAACAAAATCATTTTTATAATCGAAGTCGTCTGTTGATAAAAAAAATTATCGATATAACGCAAATTATTTTATCCCAATAGTAGAGGTCGCAATAGAACATAGTGAAATTTAAGCAAAAATTCTGCCATAAGTCTGCTATGGAAATATACTTAGAAGTAATATAGTAATAAGGTTGGACTAACATTTTTGAAGAAGACAATAAAAATAATGATGAATTTATGGTCCTTTCCCTCTTTGGAATTTCTTTACTTTGACCGACTGACCGACTAGTGTCCTATCAATTAATTTTCAAAATAATAATAATCATCTTCTAATTATTGGAATAAAGAGATATGAAATAGCATTGGACAGGACTCTGAAATTATTGTTTGAATCTAATAAAAATATTATGATAATCTCTTTTGTTTCGACCTGGCAACAGTGACCGGGCATCGTAAAATTATTTCTTTGCGTAGTTTTTACGCGCTTCTGGGGAACAGCGCTTTATTGTTTCGTCACAATGTCTGTAATTTTCGAATTCTGAGCCGAAAATGGTCTTAGAAGATTGTTTTGGAATAAGGACAATTCAAAATTTTGACGTTGATACTCTTGAAGTACTGAATTGATCAGATTGAAACTTTGTTAACAGTTTCGTAATACCAACGCAAAACCTTGTGCAAAATTTCCTGTGGATCCAGTTGTTGGAAAAGTGAAAAAAAATGGTCATTCGAAAATATTTGAAATTCCGAATGAAAAAGTTGTTTTTCCGAAAATATTGATAAGATTTCAACGAAAATTGGCACAAACCTTAGAGTTCGCAATGTTCCAAATTTAAATTCTATCCAATATTTATTTCGTGTTGATCTAACAATATCTATATGCTTTCGAGATCGAGAAATCGAGATCTCGTCTCGAACAAAAAGTAAGTTTCGTCCCCTCTGGAAGTCTCCTCTGGAAAACGAGACGAGATGGGATAAGAAATCTCTAATTTCCAGAGTCTCGTAAAATTCTAGATGAAATGATATGATAATGTATTTTATGTGAAGAAATGTGAACAAAATTCAGGGGCCCGTATGATATTCCAAAATCTCGATTCAGACCTCAAAACCTTCTTGAAATAGTTTTAATTCCTATGAAATATTGTCCATTATAATTCATATCAATACTCACTAAATCCTAGGGAAATGCCTTTCAGAATATTCACCTGTAAAAATTAAAAATAATATTAGCATCATAAATATAACAGAAAATCCAATAATATGGAAAACAAAAAAAAATTATAAAAATGATCCCGTTCCGCAAGGGAATTCGTTTTCGAAAAGGCGATGGATGGGGACTACCATAACCATAAAACATTTTTGAATTCCTCAAGCATGTATACAGTACATGTATATCTTGCATTATAGGGTGGGCCACGATAAACTTTACATAGGGCTGCCACATCCGTAGGACCTCAGTTACAATATCAAATTTCCATTTTCCCTTCATTAGGAACGAACATACCGTGTGTTTCATAGAAGTCAACCAAAATTTTTTTTGGTCATAACTTCAGACCGTCTACATCGATTAGTCTAATTTTTTCATGATATAATATTCTTCCAGTGACTAATTAGCAGCCCTTCTACAAGACCAGCCTGAATTACAAGATTTCTCATGGAATTCAGGCATTGGAGAAACCTGAATCGATATCTCAGAAAAATAAAGGGTGAATCGAATCCCCAAAAAATTATGAAAAGAAATTATCGTTCGTTATTGTATTCCTGAAATGTCGAATATCTTGTTGGTTGATGAAGTTCATAGATTTCGTGAAGTTACAAATGTCGATTCGATCTGCTGTTTCTTTTCGGCGATATTGGGAAATATTCTAGAAAAGGTCAGGGGCTTTTACGCAATTGTTCCAATTAGAATGCATTTTTTTAAAATTTTGTAACAATTGGATCCCCACGAAATTCTGCACTGAGTTGCGTATTGTTATTCTTCAGCTTATTACAAAGCTTCGCTCTGATAACCGTCAAAACTTAAAATATCAACGAAATTTGTGATATTTGTTCCATTATAGCTCCGAAAGTAAACATCAGATCGAATTGAAATTTGTATCAGTATTGTTAAATATTGACTATAAGGTCTGTACCGAATTTCATAGGAATCTGATTAACAGTGCCAATACAAATATTTCAACAAAAATTTGTTGAATTCTCGAATAGTTTTCTTCAATGACAACCATGCCCACAAAAAATTCTGATCAATCAGTCCTTTTTGAGATTCAGAGGAACTTTCCTCGAAATTTTAAAGGAGCATTCCTCCGAAACCGTTTGGCCGATATTGCCCTCTGAATATATTCAGGCTCTCAACCTAACCTGAAAATTTCGAGTCTTTCGAAAGTTGAAGCACATACAGAGTCCAACCTACATCTTTAAGCAAAACATGCGCGTAAAAATTATATATATGTCGAATGACTGGATGTAGAAAGAAAATTGGAAACTTTTCGAGCTATTCCTATTTGTGCAGTACAAGTATGTACAGTTCCTTGTGACTCACCCTGGATATAAGATCGATGGACATTTCAATTAACTGCACTTTCCTTTGAAGTCAAGTGGAAGTGTCAGACAAGAATTTTTTATTCGTTATCATTCCAAGCACTTGAGTTGTGCTCGATGAACCAAAACCTGATACCCGCTTCAACAGTGTGTACATCCGTTGTGTAAATAATCTCTCCTAACGGTATCCAGATAATGATCACACTAGAAAGTTAATTCCCCCCATATCTTATTCATTCGCTCACTATTCGGAGAATTCGGAACCTGAGCGGAGGTTAAATAGCGGATAATCACAGACTGGTAATTGGCTAATTCTTGTTGCTCATCCCCTAGTTAGATCGCGTTTACGTGCGCACAAACTGGAACAACAAGATGTATTGCACATACTGTCTTAATAAATTATGTACATTATAGCGGCTGAACTGAGAACAGGGAGACAATATGAGAGCACTGGAATTGTCTACGAGCATTTGAATTTGAGAGGGAAAGAGAGCGGATTGAATGGAAAAATGTATAGGTTCTAGTATCAGGCTTGTACCGAAACAAAATAATTCATTTAATCTACAATGGATTTACCAAGAAGAATGTCGTTTTAGAAAGAGCAAACTTCTCATTGTCAGTGTCAGTGTTCTCAACGTACCAGCGCATTCGTGATTTCGAACCAGTGACGAATAAGATTTTTTTATACGATTTTTCTGGGGAGCAGCGTGTTATCGTTCTGCCCAAATGTTAGTAATTTTCGAATTTTGAAAATAGTCTTAAACGACTAGGTTGGATTCGCTGATATCCATGGTTGAATTGAATTGTGCGTGCGTCCGGTCGTATGTGCTCTAAATTTAGAACGAAAGGAAGAAAAGGGGTGTAGAAATTTCAGGATTGTAATGGAGCTTGAATATCTTGGTTAAGTTCGTTAGTGGGTAAAATCGGCCTAACAATTCCGGAGTTATTCCGATATGAAATTTTGAGGTTGATTCCTCGATATCTAATGAAGTACTACTTCAATCAGATTGAAACTTTGTAATTCCTTCAAGAATATCAACGCACAACCTAGTGCGAATTTCTTTGGGGATCCAGCTGGTAGAACATTAAGCAAAATGTTTTTTCAATAATTTTTGTTGAAAGTTTTTTTTCCGGAAATTGTTGATCAGATTTCAACGAAATTTGGAACATACCATGTCATTATTGAACAAAATTGTTTAAAATTTCAATTCGAGATATAGGGAAAAAATATGTAATATTTCGTTGTAATCTGAAAATTTGACTTTAATTCCTCGATATCTCAGGAGATAGGATCTGATCAGTTGGAGAATAGCTACTCGTAACTAAGTGCAGAATTTCGTGTTCATCTAGTTGTTAAAATATTAAAAAAAAAATTTTCGGAAATATTCCACATTCTGTTGAAGAATGGATTTTTCTGAAGACTATCTATCATATGGAATTTGGCACAAACCTTGAAGTCAATATAAGACAACAACGTTTTAAATCTCAATTTGATCCAATATTTATTTTCGGACATGAAGGAAAAAAAATATGTCGAATAGCGTTGTTATTTGAAATTTTGAGATTATTTCCTCAATTTCTCGAGAAATACAGATTGATGGCATCTGTAACGACATAATTAGGTGGAGAATGCTAACGGGAAATATGATCGTTAGAAAATAAATAAAAAAGACATTATTCGAAAATTTTCCAAACTCATGTTACAAAATTTTTTTTCGGGGACTGATAAAATATCAATGAAATTTGGCAACGAATTTGAATAAGCGCGTAAAAGCTCCTGGCCGCAATTCCGTGCTATTCTAGAATATTATATTATCATATTACTGGGCAGGACATGGGAGCAATGTTAAAAAATAATAATTTCAAATGAAGTTTTTCTTTTATGTTATTATAACAATCATTTTGGAATACTTGATTATTGCTTTTCTCCCTTAATGCTCCATTCCATTCCATATTCAACGTTGAATGTTCTAAATTCTGATAAAATTCGGGAAATTATCTTATTTTTATGGATCCTCCCCTGAGTTAGTGAACGCCTTCAATTGAACTCCGACCACGTTTATCCGGACCATAGAATACACAAAAATATGTATCTATTTCGCATAGACCTAATATACTTAAATTGAGTCTATAGCCAGACCAGTTATAGGGTCGTTTATGGACAAGACATTCCATAGAGTTCAATAAATGTGATTAGGTTAGTTGAGTGATTTCATTAATTGCATTTATAGTGATTCAATAGTCTATATAGTGTAGTGAAATTCGTGACAATAGTATTGCAAAAAGCACCAAATCATAAGAATTGAATTAAATCAAATTTCTCAATATTGTTTTTTGAATTTCAAACATTGGATTGCTTATTCTGCAAAAGAGACCACCGTTAGAGATATCTGTGGTGAACTTGCATCTAAAGCGCAGGAGTGTATTAGCACATTGAGAAATATTTAAATGCTTATAACTCTTCACCTGTGCCAACTTCGGAAAAATGGCAATTGAAAAAAGATTTTCATTTGAAAAAAGGAATCGATTGGTGAAACTACTGAACACAATAAAGACTCACTCGGTACATAGTTGCCCATAGCAATTAATTTGAATTACTTCGTTTTTTTCAAAATTACAATATGGTTTGCCCAACTACCGTGAAGTGAAACTTTTATGGGTAGTTTGCGACAATCTTTATTTTCCCAGAAACTAGTGGTTTTCAATCATTACTTGAAAATACGAATAGAACCCACCAGAATGTCAGAGGTGAAATAAAAACTTTTATTAATCGGATCGGTCCTAAATATTCAATTTAAATTTAGAATATTTTCAAATGAGGTGAATTTCTACGCAGGATGTAGTCAACGCAAAGTTGAAACATTTTAATTTCTTCTCAGTGAGATAATTGAATGAGTCAACGATATTTCCATTAATGCTTCTCCATTTCATATCAAAATTCTATCGGGTGAACCGAGTACACACAATGAAAACTGCACAGTTGAGATAATATAATACATTTAAAAGAAATCTTGAATCTATTTCAATTATGCGGATGTAACTGTCGCCAAATCCTAGACTCATTCATCTTCTATGTATTGGTTTCGACAATCTCCAGTGAAATCTGATTTTCGACCTGCAACCCGTATTTTATTCATGACCTAGGATACACAGCAGCCAACTTGATCAGATAGTCGTAGGTGTATGTCACGAGAAAGTCGGAAGGAAATGCCCATCTCGCTAGTAAATATTTCAACTTGGGTTTCTGCATGTCGGGAAAGGAAGTCTTGCTAGGTCATACTTGCCATTTACTGCGACTACGTGCACTCATATGGAAAGTCGACTTAAAACGGAATGAAATATATTGCGGAAGTACTATATGGACGATTAACAAGAGAAAAAGTGAAATTTTTTCTGGTTTATTTATTCGTTTCGTGCACAGCATTCAAAAAAAATTGTCAACAATTACAAATACAATACGAAAATAATACTAGACACGGTGGAGCATCTTCTATCTTTCGATTTAGAATCCATACGGCCGGTTTCACAAAAAGGTGATTGCCCGATCAAGGATTTGATTGACAGTCAACAGTAAATTCTGTGCTCGATTTTAGTTCATTTTCAACCCAACCACCGAATGCAAACCTTAATTAACGAGTTGATCGGTCGTCAAAAGTTTTGTAAAACCGATACGGTCAGTATCATGATGAGTGACTTGACGTCAGCAAGATTAAAATACACAGAGTTGTATATTCTGTGCTTTGAATAAACATGCAAATTCAAAGCATAGAATATACAACTCTTTGTATTTTAATCTTGCTGACGTCACTCATTTTTCAGATGAGCACACCATGTTTTTTACATCATGGGTCAGTATCATAAAAGATGAAACACCGAGTTTAGTATTATTTTTGTATTGTATTTCATTATGTAAACGTTCTCGACTTTTTATGATTTTATTAATTGCCTTTATCAAGTAGACTCGTTTGAATTCAAGATTTCCATAGTCCCGATTGAATGCTTCATAGTCAGGCAATAAAAAGAACGTACGAAAGATTTGAATTTGCGATGATAAGTGGAAAACAGAATTATTAATTTGTGATAATATGAATAATGCTATTTTATCTTGGTTTTTTCTTTTCATCAGAAACTGAATGAAATATTTGAGATGATACTCGATTCAGCAGAATACAGTAACAGTTCGTTATTGTTTATTCAAAATTAGTTAAACTCCGAAAAATTTTAGTTTCGAAACTGAAAACAGAAATTCTAGCAAATATTTCATGAAAGTAGTGGTATTTGGAAAAAATTTAGAGAAGCACTGAAGTAAGGCCAAGGGATTGTATGAACCGCAAAAGCGACACTCGACGTGAGCTGAAATTTGGTACACTGTGTCAAATTTCATAGAAATCTTAAACATCGTTTCCAAAATACAATAAGTTATTGAAGAAAGTTTTTTTCGTATGTTCTGGGAAACAGCGTGCTACCGTTTTGTCTGAATGTCTGTTATTTTTGAATTTTGAAATGCAGGAAATGATATCAAATGATATTCGTCCTTGTGTCATGTTAGTTTATATTATTACACTGGAGCTCTCTATTTCTCAATGAAAATAATAAAAATAAAATCAATTATATGTCAATCTGTTTCCTTTTCTTTCGAAATACGATGCAAAAGAACTGAAGCATAAAAGCTGTGTTTTCATTTTATTGATTCACTTGTTTGTATTCAAAGAGAACGAAAGTCAAATCATTCGGAATGATTCTAGATTCACCACATAATATGGCCTGCATTCAGCACTTTTTCACATTAATAAGCGCCCTCGAGTTATTTATTGGGGCACCTTTTTTTCCAGAAATTTAAGTAAACTTAGATATTGGTTCTTTTGATCCACCAAGCAACAAACACAAAAATAAGATCGAAATTATACTCCAGAAACCATGTTGCATCGTGACCCAAACGAAAAGTTCCTTCTCAAGAAAAAGGACACAAAATTATAATAATTTCTTCAAATATTGTAGCTCCCCTTAATAAATATTCGTTCTCCACCACATTTCTACGGTTTGTTTACAAAAAAGTACTAGGTTTGACAGGTTCCAAATTAAACCGTTAGGGCGCTGGCGTATTCGCAGAAGTTCCCAATATGCCAACATGACACGGAGTAGGTTAACTGGGGCCGATTCTTGAATCTCGATCAAGAGTTGAAGGGTATGACAATTGCCAGTCCGCGTCGATTTTCCAAGTAAAATATAAACAACAAATAGACATGACCTGCGCATGGAACCGAATGTCACTCGACAATCGAATGTTATACCTCCTAAGCTCCGTAACACTCGTTGCTAAGTCGAAGGAAACGGTGATAAGGTTATGTTTATATTCCGATTTGAAATTTCTCGATATTTTGCATGCAGTTTATTTCTTGAATATTTGCTTGAAAACATAGTCGAAATGGCAAATAGAACTCTCACAAATTTTTCAGATGCTCGAGAAAACTTAGAAAATCGACATAAACATTTGACATTTTGCCGACATGGAGTCGCCAAACGATGGCGCCACCTACCGACGCTCGCTAGCTACTTCGTTCTTACATAGCATAAGCGCGTCACTTACAGTAGCTCACACTACGCCGCTTGTGCAGTTAACTAGGCAGCTGCCAGAGGATTCAGCTTACCTGATGATATCAACCTCTGGCACCAGGACGAAACATATTTCCCCAAAAACGCGCCGTCCTTCAGATGTCGCAAACTCACGAGAACCGCCAAACACTCAATTGGGTGCAGGAATATTTACTCCTCACAATATTTCAGGAATCATTCCTATGTTTGATTTGATTCCACAAACTTTGAAAAGGGGACAAAGTCGAGTAAATCGCATTCCTTCCACTCCCTTAAGCGACCAGATAAGTGAAAAATCACCGCACCCAACCCTATCATCGAGTTATGCACCGCTCCCACCTTCACCCCAGCAGGATATCAACTCTCCCACCCGTGACACATTCGCGGAAATTTACATTTTCACGCTGACAGCGACAAATGCGTTGAAAAAAACAATGTTTTCTCCACCAAGCAAAACAATTTATGTATTCGAAAACTGGAAAAGCATCTTACGGACATATATTATTCCGGAGATTCCAACAACGCCTTCCTTCCCTATTTTTCTCAGACTATTCTCGTATGAACAGACAGCTATTTTTCTCTCGTGCATTTTAAATTGTCTCGCAAGCTGGCGATATAGGACGGCGTGTAGGCTGATGGAAAAAATGAAACAAAGATTTCCTCCGTAATCAAGTATGCCTGGAAGGGATTACCGGGTGGGTCATGTTGTACGTGGAATTGAGGGTGGTAATCCTGCAGATATTTTTCTTCGTATGTTCCTGCGAGCAAGGTGAGTGACGCTGATCTGGAAAGAAAGAATGGCGCAATCCACAAAGACGAAGATTACTAGGTCGCACAGGTTTGTGTCCATAATAATAACGTAGTACGAGGATGTAGTAAAATCTAGTTGCACTGGACTAAACCTATCTACAGTTCGCGTCAAAATTATGGAACAAATTCATTTTTTCAAAAGAAAGATATTTGGCAACAAAATCCTGAAACAGGTCAATTTTTGTTTCACTTTTGCCGAATTTTTATGCATTTTTGAAGGATTTTTGTTGCACCCTGTGCCATCCCCATCACCCCTCTAAATTTTTTGAATGGGGAAAGTGGGTCATGAGGTACTTTTTTGGCAAGGTCTTTGTATTTTCTTTACAGGCGTGCAGAATTTCTCAGAAAAATTTTTTTTTTTGAATGATGGTATGACATTTTTCACCGAATAAAAGTCGACCATTACAGTTTTGTTCATGCACAACTTTTAACCCCTACGAACCCTTTAATGGAGAAAAAAATGGACCTGTTTCAGGATTTTGTTGCCAAATATTTTTCTTCTGAGAAAATGAATTTGCTCCATAATTTTGACGCGCACTGTACATCGATAGAGAAGAGGTTAGCTTGACAACCAGAGATATCAGCCTCTGTAATGAAACAATGAACATAAAAATGTTTGAATCTAAAGTGGAGAAAATTCCGTCGAATTTGATATCTGAAAATTCTGTACAACCTACTAGTTCTCATTCCCTGTCCTTCAATAAGTCCAAAGAAAGCAAACACATATTCATGATTTGATCATTTCAATACTTGAGAATCTCACAGAAACCTAGGAGAGCACTAAAGTGAAGTCAGCGGCTTTTGCGAGCATGTTAACTTTTGATGATATACTTTGAGCATGAGCGCAAACTCTGCTGACTTGACGTCAGTGCTTTTCTAGGTTTTGTCTATAAAGTACTGGATTTGAATTCGATCTAATCTGTATTATAGGAAATATTCAGAAAATAAAATTTTTAATGGGTATATCTACGGAATTATTGGGCGTATTTTACCCATTGACGAACTCAACCTTCGTAATCAAGCCCAAACCCTACTCTACAAATATCGAGTTTGGAGTCGTTTTTTGCGAAAGTTATTGTGTTTACGAAGGAGTGAGTGGGTAAACTCCACCCAATGATTCCGCAGATATACCCATTCGAAATTTTATTGTCCCAATATTCCCTAAAATACAGGTTAGATCGAATTGAAATCAAGTATTTTATCGAAAAATGAGAGTTCGAAGGTTCATCCAGATTTTCATAAGTATATTATGATCAGAACATCAAAGAATATTGAATATTCGAAAAAAAAAATTGAATTTTCTTTCAAATTGTTCTAATAACACGATTGTCACTGGACAGAATCGATTTTGACACCGGATTCGTCATCAGTGACTCCAACCAAGACGTTTGAGATTATTTTCGGCTCAAAATTCGAAAGTAACAGACATTTGGACAAAACGATAGCAAGCTGTTTCCCAGAACATGCTCGCAAAAATGAAATTGTTGCTGAACACCTCCCCTTAGAGCAGTTCCAATCTGGCTACATCCCAGATCTATGCAATAAGCTCAATCGGATATGATCCATTCAATATAGACCATGTTGTCACCCCAGCAACCGAATAAGCCTATGGAGTTATGGAATTAATCACGAAAAACTTATCATTTGGAGAAATTCCTAAACGAAACCAAACCTACAACCAAAACAGCTTGAATACCTATAGATGTAATAGTATTAACGGTACAAATGAAAATGTGTTATTTAGGGCCGGTATTATAAAATTTATTTTGGCCACAGAGGGCAGTTAACTCTCATTTTTGAAACAGATTTCAGAACTTAACTTCTAGTTGTCTGGTAAAATAGTTTATAATACTGGCCCCTTACCAACCAAAACAAACTCAGGATCTGAAACGGTGTACATTCACAGGAATCTCTTTCGAATGTATTGTTTGTCCTGTGAGTACATCTATGAATACAGTGACGTCGAAGGGTTCATACATATGTCAAAATCGCTTTCGTCGAAATTTTCAACTTGTGCGATATGTTCAAGAAAGGATAGTGACAATATTCCTCAGATCAATGAGAAATCACGATTGAAATCGTGATAAGAAATGTGGTAGATTCACCCTCGTTGTATACTGGGTGTTCCTGAGTTGAAAGTGCTAACGTACTGTGCAAATGTCTGTAATTTTCGAATTTTGAGCCGAAACTGGTCTCCAAGGACTAGGTTGGACTCACTGATGACAAATCAGGTGTCAAAATCGATTCTCTCTGGCCGGCCGGGGACACGATAACTGTCGAACGGACCCAGCTAGCGACTCGAAACTTTCAGATTAGGTCGCGCATTGGAATGCGCCGGCTATGTTCGTTAATGGGACAAATCAGCCGACTGGTTTCGGAGTTATATCCATTTGAAGTTTTGAGGTTATTTCCCTGATATTTTAAAAGCTACTAGAGCCATTGGATTGAAACTTAGCTGTTAGTTGAAGCATAACAACGCGCATCTTCGAGCAGAATTTTTTGGATCGTATGTTCACTTAATTTTGAAAAATATTTTTTTCAGAAACTATTGATCGTATTGGAAAACAATTTTGCTCATACCTTAAGCTTCATATTGCACAGCAATTTACTGAATTTTAGTTCGATACGGCTATTAGTTTTGGAGATATTTGGAAAAAATATGTAAAATTACGTGGTTTTTTCTCGATATCGTTGTTTTTTTCGGTATAACTCGAGGAATACAGATTCAATCATGGTGAAACTTTCCAGCTATTTTGGAGATGCTGAAAAGCACAATTTGGCGACAATCTTGTCATTAGAACAATCAAAAAAAAATAAAATTTTTATTTCTCAAATATTTAAAATTCTGTGGTCTTATCATGTTATCCTCATTTAATTCTGTATGAGTCTTCGAACTGTAATTTTTTGATAAAGTACTGGATTTCAACTCACTCTAATCTGTAGTTTGGAAAAATTGGGAAAATAAAACTTCAAATGGGTATATCTGTGAGAGGTGTGAAGGGTAGATGTGGAGGGTACTAAAGGTCATTAAAATATGTTCGCGGGTCCGATTCCGAACCAGTTCCGTACCGAAGGCATGCGTACTTCGAAGAAAAGCGTTCGTGCGTCGCACAATTCCGAACTAGTAGTTACGGTTCTTCCTAGTTCTGTGTTCGTGGTTTACATCGATTCTGAACCGGTCCCAGCAGTTCCCGCACTGTTGGAAGAACTAGTGGTTCTAGATTAGTTATAACCAAGTTTTGGCGACAAGTCAATGAACATCAGCTTATATAATCATTTAAACAAGCAATTCTTGTACATATATATGCAATAATTATTTGTTTGAGGGTAAAATATATCACTACAAATATATAAATAAATATATAGGTTATATTTCGCTCATCTTGAAATCGGCTGTCACGATTTATTGGATGGAACTTTGTATTTTTCGTGAAAACGTAATTTTATACAAAAATATATCGATAACAGCTCTGAGGTGCATGTGGATCCCCATGTTCAAACAGAGTACTGTATTTCAAGTTAGTTATAGTTTTTTCTTACTCAGAAAAAGACTTTTTATGATAGCTTTTCCCGAGCGATGTTTTTAATCTCGATCGTAAAAGTGCTCAAGATCAAAGAATCACTGCGAATTGTTGAAATGCTTAAAAGTAAAGGATAGTTTGAAGAAGTAGTGCCTTGTGCTTTAGTCAGGTATTCTGAGGGTTCCACTTCGGTTCCGTAAACTTTCGTGCTGAGAGGAATTCGGAATTGGTTCAGAACTAGACATGCGCACTGTGACGATTCTGGGTGGGTAAGGAGTTTGATCAGAATTGGTTCGTTATCCGACCCGCGAACATAGCTTTTATGAACGCCGTCTGAGTTTTGAGTAACACTTTCATCAACGTAAAGTATGCCGAAAAACATATATTCGAAAGAATCCTGTTTTTTAAGTGAATCTCCTGTTTTTTTCTTCCGATTCTCCTGTTTTCAAAAATTTCCATCTGGCACCACTATCTGCCCGACATATTGCAAACTTGGATATTCAAACTTCAGCAAAAGATAACTGACATCACTCACTGGTTCTGGTTATATCTAGACCGGTTCCCTTACAACATTTGAATAATTCTGCAGATTCCGTTCTTTTAACTCTCATCACATCTCAAAAATCGTTCTAGCAGTCGCAGTAGCATAAAATATGGCCTGATATTTGGTAGTTTAGTATGCATGAATTGGTAAATTTTTAAACTCGTCTTATCTCTTGTCGGCAATGATGGGTCCTTGGAAACCGGGGTGATGTTAAAATTTTCCGTAAGAAGTTCCACTATTCCCAGAACCGCCGTTACGCACACAACGCGACATATTTAAATATTGAACGGAATTTTTCCGGATAACTTCCGTTTCTTCGTGAGTTGGGCTCAACCGATGTGTGGAGTTTCACGTTATGTGGAAAGTTCGTACTTTTAGGAAATTCTTATTTGTGGGACTGTGAACGAAATTGGAATTGGAGTAATCATGAAGCCCATCTGACATTCGTCATTTTACCGGTTGTCACACGGTGTCTACACGGTCTCCCCCCAAATTTTTTCCTTTTTTAATATGAAATTGAAATTTATTGATCCTGAAAATTGTTTTCATTGACCGAGGTGAGACATCGTCAAATTTTGAGTGGAGTATCGTCCAAAAAAAATTAAAGGAAAAATCAAAATTTCATCGAAAAAAATATTTTTGATTCAACCCTAAATATATCAGCCGTAATTATATTGTTGATTAATTTACAGTCAAAATTGACCACTTGGACAGAATTACACAACTCTAACTATACTTCGACATGGCCCAAGTTTATAAAATTTTCTGATCATACAGGTTCTTGATAAAAAAATTAAAGACATTTTGACAAAACGATAGCACGCTGTTTCCCTAGAACATGCGAGCAAAAATAACTTCAGTAACTTTTACCATTGTATAATACAATGCTTTTACACCCTTGCGTCCCTTGCATTACTATTGAGGTGTTTTAATGCGCGCATGTTCTAGGGGAACAGTGTGCTATCGATTTGTTCTAGTGTCTGTAATTTTCGAATTTTGAGCGGAAAATGGTCTAAAACGACTAGGTTGGACTCACTGATGACGAATCCGGTGTCAAACTTTATTCCGTCCGGGCGGACGGGCGTTCGTAGGCACGATTACGGGCGTACAAAGAATCCTATCCACTTGGAAATTTCACGGTTGGTTGCATTTCAAAATGCGAAGGTTAAGTTGGTTAATGGGTAAAATCAGTCAAATAGTTTCGGAGTAATAGCTATTTGAAGTTTTGAGTTTATTTCCCTGATATTTCGAGAACCACTGACGCGATTGAATTGAAACTTGGCAGTTAGTTGGAATATAAAACTCGCAACTTTTCGCGAAATTTTGTTGGGATCCTGCTCAGTAAATTGGAAAAAAAATTTTTCGAAATTTTTTTCGAAAGAATTCTTTGTTTCGAAGACTAATAATTACATTCGAACGAAATTCTGGCCATACTTTGAGCTTCATATTCCTCAACAGTGTACCAAATTTCAGTTTGATGTAATAATAAGTTTCGGAGATATTGTGAAAAAATATGTCAAATTTCGTGGTTTTTAACTCGATATCGTTGTTTTTTTCGGAATGTATCAGAAAATACTGATTAAATCATGCTGAAACATAGCAGCTAATTTGAAAATGCTGATGAACAACTTTGTCCAAAATTTTCGCCAAGATCGCGTCTTTAGAACAATTCGAAAAAAAACTTCAAATCCTTTTTTGTCAAATATTCAATATTTTGTGATCTTCTAATCATACTATCCTCTAGAATTTCTGTATGAACCTTCGAACTATCATATTTCGATGAAAATCTGGATTCAAATTAGATCTGATCTGTATTTTTGTTAATATTGGGGAAGAAATTTTGAACGGGTAGTATACGCTTAATGATTCCGTAGATACATCTATTCAAAATTTTATTTTTATAATACCGAATAGATAGAATTGAAATCTAGTACTTCATGGAAAAAATCCTAAAAAAGAACTGCCGTGAAGGCAGCAGCTTTTGCAAGCATGTTCAAATTCGTTACAAAAGCGGCCAATATGCGCACGAAAGCTACTGCCTTCACGGCAGAGCATTTTTAGGTTTTTTTTCACATTCAGACGGAGCTTTCGATTTCTAACCTGTTTTAACAGAATTTCGAGAGAATAATTGGAAATGCACTGAAGTCAGATCGGGAGCTTTTATGCGCTTGTTTAAAGTTCGTTAGGAAATAAGGTGATTATTTTTTGAAAATTTTTTTTTGTGATGTACTCAATTCTTCTGTGAAAATACGTATTATTTTTCAGGTTTTTTCTGGGTTTTCACTCCCAATATCTGAAGCAGAACTATTGAAAATTGAATAAAAATTATTTCTTCATGAAAAACGCCCCTGCGGATTAAACTATTCGTCAAGGGCAGTTTCTTTGAAAACAGATTGCCCATTGAACAATACAGGAACAAAACGTACGATAAACAAAGCGAACTGTGACGTTTCCGAGTACAAATCTAACTCTTTCATCAGACAAGGGAGAAAATTTTAAGAATCATTTTCTTTCGATTTTTCGTTTGACTCGGTTGAGACTTTTGTGAAATTGACATTTTTGAGAAAACACTGCAACACAAATTCATTTGGTTCGAAAGTTTTCAATTCTACCTCTTTTTTAAGTGAATTCAGTCAAATAGGGTCTATTTCTATAGAACAATGAGCGAAATTACTCTCTCCATTGAACAAAATGCAAGATGATTCTTTAATTTTTCTTTCCAAATTATTTGATTCCGACATATCAGTTTTATGTTCTGGGGGTGGGGTAATGGAGACGGCTGAGTGTGACTGATATAAGCTGCTGGTTATTGCAATGTACGTTAGTTGTTTGAATGCCACATTTTGGATTTTTTGGTGATCCCCCGAATTTTTTCTCATTTTCTACATATCGGCGATTGTGGGTTTCATAATTTCCTATTGTTGATGTGACTTTAACCAGAAAAAAGGTTTTTTTTGTTGGTTTTCATTTTATAATTTTTATTTATTACTTTTATTGAATTATTTGTTAACTTATGGCTCTTGGCTGATCACAGGACAAGAAGGTTAATACCACGCACAGTCTATGACTTTGTAGTTTTTCTTTTTATTTGTTAGCATTTGTATGTAAAAAAAACTTGTATGAGCTTATTTGTTTGCAAATAAAATTATTATTATTATTATCGTATTGTCATCCCAATCCATCATGTAATTCCCAATGGTCGAACATACATGGTCCGCTATTTGGGATTTTTGTAGGTCTCTATTCCTTAGGTTGTTTTTGTGCTCTCTTTTTCTAATATTTAACGGTCGAGACGTTTCCCCTGTATATGTCTTTCTATGAATACAGGGAATACTATAAACCATTGGGAATCACATGATAGATTGGGACAATACAAAAATACTGATGTTGGAATCAGATAATTTGAAAAGGAAAATTAAAGAGTCCTCTTGCATTTTGTTGAATGGAGAGTGCAATTTGGCTCATTTTTCTGTAGGAATAAACGCTAATTGAGTAAATTTACTTAAAGAAGAGGAATATTTGAAAAACTTTCAAACCAAATGAATCTCTGTTGCTGTGTTTCCTCGAAAATGTCAATTTGATGAAAGTCTCAACTCATAACGAAAAATCGAAAGAAAATCATTCTCAACATTTTCTTTTTTGTCTGATGAAAGAGATTTGTACTCTGAAATGTCACAGTTCGCTTTGTTCATCGTTTGTATTGTTCCTGTATTGTTCATTAGGCAATCTGTTTTCCAAGAAACTGCCCTTGACAAATAGTTTAATCCTGCAATCTGCAAGGGCGTTTTCTATAAAAACCTGAAAAATTATGCGAAATCCTCCTAAAATAAGCTTCAATCGATACTTGAACCGCGTATTGTTAGTTATTTTTCGATTTTTCACTCCATTTCAGTTTTTATTTTCCCGAAAATTGTCGAATATGAAAAAATGGCATCATTGCGCTTTCTTACAATTTTTTTCAACCATTTGCACTCAAAAAAATTTCGACAAAAACGAACACTGGCCTCCAAAAGTCACCAGTTATATTCGAGGCACAATTTGCTCTAAAGGGTAGTACCTATGCAAATTAACACACTATATTCGTGCAGGGCGAAATGTTCCATAGACGAAGAAATCAAGCCCGTAGGGACTCATATTCGATGCGAGGTTCGAATCGTGTAACTCAGCCATAACATAGGCGTGTTCATTGAAATGCGTGGGGTTTGATGAGATATGTTAGATTTTCCTAAAATTGTGGAAATTTTCGACATCTGGTTGTTCTCCTCTACTTATTGCCACTGAATATACAACACCGGAAGAGCCGATCGGGAACGACTGCAAATGTTACTCACGGAATGATATTTTCTTGTAGAGCACCCTGTTTTGTCAGAAATCTATTACGCCTATTTCTTTCAAATATTTCCCTGACTGGTATCTTATTACGCGCTTGTTCTAGGAAACAGCGCGTTATCATTTCATCACGATGTCTGTAATTTTTGAATTTTGAGCCGAAAATGGTCTCAAACGATTGGGACGACAGGGTTGAACTCCTTGGAGAAGAATCCGCGTTCAAATTCAATTCTGTCCGTCCGTCCGTATGTGCTCTTACTTTCGGAGGAAAAGACCTAGTGACTTGAAATTATCAGATTAGGTTTGGAGTTCGTTAATGGGTGAAATCGGTTGGATATTTTCAGAGTTAGGTTCATTTGAAATTTTGGGGTCAATTCCTCGATATCTCATGAAGTAATGACTCGATCGAATTGGAACTTCGTGGACAGTTTTGGAATACCAACGCGCAATTTAGAGCAAAATTTCGTTTGGATTCAGTTGTTAGCAATTTTTTTAAAAATTCAATCGAAAATTTCAAAAATTTTTGATGAAATTTATTTTCTCTGAAAATATTGATAAGATTTCAATTCAATTTAGCACAAATCTAAGATTCAGTATTTAACAACAATGTTTCAAATTTCAATTCGATCCGATATTTAGTTTTGGAGATATAAGGGAAAAAAAGCTAAATTTCGTTATTTGTAATTTCAACGTTATTTCCGCAATATCTCGAGAAGTGCAAATGCAATCAGATTGAAACTTCGTTATCAGGTGGAGATTACCAAAACGCAACTAGGTGCAAAACTTCGCGTTCATCTAATAGTTAGAATTTGAACAAGCGCGTTAAAGCTCCTGACCCCACGTCAGTGCTTTTCTAGATTTTATTATTACTTTTATTGTGCGCGCATGATTTGGGGAACAGCGAAAATGATCCCAAACGACAAGGTGAACTCACTGATGACAAAGTTCAAATCTGATCGAGTTAGTTGTTCTCAAATTATAGAGGAAATAACTTCAAAATTTCAAACAAGCCACGAAATTCAACATATTTCTTTTCCAATATCTCCTAATATAAACATCGGATCAAACTGAAATTCAGAGCACTTTTGCTGAATATTGCACTTTCCGAGAAACCAATTGTTTTCAAAAATATTTATTTATGAAATTTTCCACCATTATATTCCTCAAACCATTTTTCCTTGTGTAGTTACGAAATTTCAATTCTGATCGTGTCCGTACTTCTTGGGATATGAGGAAATAACCTCAACATTCCGAATAACAACGAAATTTAATTTTTTTTTCCCTATATCTCCGTGAAAAATATTGAATTGAGTTGAAATTTGAGCCATGGTTGCGAAATATTGAATTCGAGGTCTGTGCGAAATGCATTGAAATATTATTAATAGTCCCCGAAATTTTTTTCAGCAAAAATATAGAAAAGTTCCCTCTTGAGATATTGAGGAAATAACCTCGAAATTTCAAATAACAACGAAACTTGACAAATTTTTTCCCCTATATTTCCGAGAGTCAATAGCGGATAACACTGAAATTTCGAACATAATTGTTGAACATCGACGTCGTCAACGTATAGGACGCCAAATTGTATAGAAATTTGATCGATAATCTCTGGGAAAAAAACATTTTCAAAAAAATGTCAAAATTTCAAATGACAACGAAGTTTGACATATTTTTTTCCTTATGTACCCGATCGAGTTCAAATTTGAAACGTTTGCGAAGTACGTTCAAATCTGATTAATAGTTTCTGACGAAAAAAAAATTCAACAGAAATTTGAAGAATTTTCGAATAATTCTTTTTTTTTAATTTCCAAATAACTGGACACAAGTAAATTTGCAATAGATTGCGTGATGCTATTCTAGAACTAATTACAAAGTTTCAATCAGATCGAATTAGTACTTCATGAGATATCGAGAAGTTAACCTCAAAATTTGATATTGATTAACTCGGACTTTGGCGAATTTTGCCCAAAAACGAACTCGGCAGAGATATTTAGGTTAAAAATTTGAACACTCTATGTCCTTAGAGCACAAACGGACGGACGGCAGGCTGGACGGACGGGCAGAATCGAATCTGATCACGGATGCTTCTTCAGGGAGTTCAACCTAATGGTCGAAGACCATTTTACGGCTCAAAATTCGAAAATAACAGACATTGTAACGAAACGATTTATGGTACAGAATAAAATTCGACAAAGAATACTTCATCAGCTGGTCCAACATAATCATTCAGGACCAGTTCGGCACAAAATTACAAAATTAAGGGTATTCGGCAAAATTATAACGCTCATTCTTCCCACAAATTCGGCGTAATTAACAGCAAAAATCCTGTTGTCCTAAGTCCTATCCCAAAAAGTCTTCTGACTTAACACACGAAATTCCTCCGTACATTGGCTTCGGAGTCCTGAAGCGAATTGTTTTGTTTCGTTACCCGACATTCTCTTCAGATGCATCTCGTGCAATTTATAATTCATTTTTGCGACTGTAAACGTAAAGTGGGAAAAAGATACGGCACAGTCCCTTGAAAACGGGAAGAACATACCAGTAACTCAGGATAGTTTATTAGGGCTTGTAGTCTACTTTTGGCCTGCCCGACTTCTTGCAGTTGGGGCAGATTGGCGATTTTATTGCGGTGAGAGACTTCTTTTTCGACAGTCTTGGGAATGGATGCATGCAGTGGCGGTACCCCTTGAAGGGATAGGGTTAACAGTGTCGAAATTAATTCAATTTTTACTCCGAATTTTCGGGGTAGTTTTGAAGTTTAAATACGAGAGTTGGGTCCAGAATTAACAGCATCCGCCTAACGGTTTTACGTGGGAATTTCGAGCCGAAAATGGGCTTAAACGATTGGGTTGAACTCCCTGACGAAGAACCCGTGGTCAAATTCAATGCTGTCTGTCCGTCCGTCCGTATGTGCTCTTACTTTCGGAGGAAAAGAATAAGCGACATTACATTGTCAGATTAGGTTTGGAGTCCAAATATCTCGATTAAGTTCTTCAATGGGTGTAATCGGTTGGATAGTTTCGGAGTTGGGCCCATTTGAAATTTCGAGCTTAAGCCCAATATATATCTAATTGAAACGTCACGGACAGTTTTAGAATACCAACGCGCAACTGAGAGCAAAATCTCGTGTGGACCGAGTTGATAAAAAATGTATTCGAAAATTTTCGAAATTTTTGTTTCTGAAAATATTGATTGGATTCCAAGGGAATTTGGCACAAACCTTAGAGTGAGTATTTATCAACAATGCTCCAAATTTCAATTCGATCCAATATTTACTTTTCAAGATGTAAGGAAAAAAAATCTGCCAATTATCGTTGTTTTTTGGAATTTTAACGTCATTTCCGCAATATCCCAGAAGTACAAATGCAATCGGATTGATACTTCGTTATCAGGTGGAGATTACTTACCAACACGCAACTAGGTGCAAAATTTAGTGTTGATCTAATAGTTAGAATTGGAACAAGCGCGTAAAAGCTCCTGACCTCACGTCAGTGCTATTGTAAATTTTTCATTAATAAACGCATTTGAAATTGCGCCATCTAAATATTTGGAAAAATGCAGACACGATCGGTTCGAAATTAAGCACGTGGATAACGATGAGCTCTCATTAGAATATTGAAAGTATTGCTCATATGGAAACATTGAGTGCTTTCTAAAAAATTTACTCCAAAATATTGAATATTTCCTGAAAAACAGATACGATAGACTTGAAATTCATCGATTGATTCAAAATGAATTTTCATCAGTACTTAATTCAAATGGAAATTTTTTAACGTTCTAATGACACGACCACCGCGAAATTTCGCCCGAAATTGGACATCTGCATTCACCAACCAGTTACTAAAATTTCATTCTGGAAATAACAATAATATCGGAGAAAGAAGCACTGGCGTGAAGTTAGCAGCTTTTGCGAGCCTGAAATATACGGGAAATAACATTAAAATTTCAAATGGCTATAACTTAACAGGTGCACTCTAAAATGCAACCTGAAATTCTGAAATTTTCAGGTCTATAGAATTCTTCGTACACCCGTAATAATGCACGGACGGCCGGACAGAATCGATGTTGACAGCGGATTCATCATCAGTGAGTCCAAGCTATTCCATCGAGACGATATTCGGTTCAAAATTCGAATATTACAAGCATTAGGACAAAACGATAGCACGCTGTGCCTAAGAACATGGGCGCAAAAACTACGGAATTTGACATATTTTTTGCGCTCATATTCTAGGAGAACAACGTGGTATAGTTTTGGCCAAATGTCTGTAATTTTCGAATTTTGTGCCGAAAATGGTCTGAAACGACTAGGTTGGACTCACTGATGACGAATCCGGTGTTTAAATCGATTCTGTCAAATATTCAATATTCTGTGATTGTCAAATTATCCTCATTAAATTCTGTATGAACCTTCGAACTGTCATTTTTCGATAAAGTTATGGATTTCAATTCGATCTAATCTCTATTTATTAAATATTGAGAAAATACAATTTTTAATGTGTATATCTGCGGAATCATTGGGTGGATTTTACCCATTCACGAATTCGTCCTTCGTAATGAAGGTCCAAACCTACTCTACAAATATCGAGTTTCTAAGTTGTTTCCTTCGGAAGTTGACGTGTTTACGATCATTTGCGCTTCCGAATAATTCTGCGGCTATAGAATGTTTGTTCTCCGGAATGTAAAACAGAGACATTATCAATTCCAGCTTCGAAGATAATGATAACAACGTTGAAACGAATAGGGGTTATTAACAATCTTACGTGGAGTTTCGAAGGATTTACGTCTACATAATCACTGCTTGAATATGCTAAGTAGATGATCCTAACTACAACTGAGTTTCCTCTCACATTTTCCACACTTTCGAAAAGCTCTTGCTCTCATGAAGTTCATGTGACTTCTCGATGGGATTAAGAATTAGGTAAAAAGCTGTTGGGAAATCTACTAAAGCTGTCTTATGTTCTTTGTTTTAATTTGGAAAGAACCCTGTTCATACAGGGTGAGTATTCAAATTGTACATTGTCATTTACCATTTTTATATATTCGACTTAGGTAAAAAGATACAGGCTGATGAAATTTCAGAAAAAAAAATTTTTTTTCGAAGCTTAGGCGTTATGAATTTAGGTGTGAAGTTTTCCACGTGTATGAAGCATATTTTCATTCATCCTTTTTATCCTACCCAAAACAGTTTACTCTTAATAGACTGAAAAATTCGTGATACTATAAGAAACGAGCATGAAAAATGCAGATAAAGTTTATATTATGTCATTATGAGAATCTTAGGCCATTTTACAGTATGTAATAATTAATTATCCCTTATAATTTCTCCTGAAACATTCTCGACATATTCAACCCTGTATGATAAAAAAAAAGGATGAATGGAGAAATTATGATTTTGTGGATCTGCCCCTGAGCTAGTTAAAGCCTTCGATATTTCTGATAAACCTCTAAACCTACCCTACAAATATCTTAGTCTCTGAATTATTCAGTAAGTATAGTATAGAATTATCGGAATGCATGAGCGATCGATCGTAGGTTCACATACAGTAAGTTGTGGAAGAATGACGCCATGAAGGTCCATGTAAAATGTTTGAGAAACTTGATTATTTTCCTAACGCCTGAAAAAAGATCAATTATATGATCTTTACGAAATTCCACCTTCAAGGTCTCCTTTTTCAACCGAGAACTAGATTTCAATTCGATGTAAACTGCGTTTCTGAGAGTTCTATAATAATGTTATTTCGGAATTGGTGAGTATATCTATGGAACCATTGGGTGAATTCGAAAATTCGGACTTCGTAATAAGTCCAGATCCTACTACACTACGAGCGAAAATGTAAGTCGATTCCTTCAAAAGTTCTTGTATTCACTGTCGGTCGATCGAATTGAAAGCTTATGCAGAATTTCTGAACGATGAAACTTTGCACAGGTTTCAACGTCAATAATACTTTACTACCAATCACCAAACTTCGATCAGAGCGTTAGGTACTGGGAAAAAATCTAGAAAAGCACTGACGTGAGGTCAGGAGCTTTTACGCGCTTGTTCAAGTTCTAACAATTACATCCTCACGAAATTTTTCACCTAATTTCGTGTTGTTAATCTCTACCTGATTAAAATTTTTAATCTGATTACAATTGTACTTCTTGAGATATTGCGCAAATAACGTTAAAATGCCAAATAACAACGAAATTTGGCACATTTTTTCCTCATATCTCTGCAAGTAGATATTGGATCGAATTGAAGTTTGGAACATTGTTGTTAAAAACTGACTCTAAGATTTATGCCGAATCTCAATGAAATCTAATCAACATCTTCAGAGGAAAAAAATATTTCATCAAAAATTTTGAAACTTTTCAAATAATTTTTTTTTTAAATTTTCTAACGACTGTATCCACACGAAATTTTGCTCTAAGTTGCGCGTTGTAAGTCGAATGCTGTCCAAGAAGTTTCAATTTGATCGAGTCAATGCTTCATGAGATATCGAGAATTTACCCTTACAATTTCAAATGGGCCTAACTCCGAAACTATCCACCTGATTCCACCCATTAACGAACTTTACCGAGATATTCGAACTCCAAACCTAATCTGAAAATTTCAAGTCGCTAAGTCTTCACCTTCAAAAGTTAGAGCACATACGGACGGACCGACGGTCGGACAGATAGAATTGAATTTGACCACCGATTCTTCCTCAGAGAGTTCAACCTGATCGTTTGCGACCATTTCCGGCTCAAAATTCGAAAATTAAAGACACCGTGACGAAATGATAACGCGCTGTTCCCTAGAACAAGCGCGTTAAAAGAATAAAAAATCCCAACTGGAAATCGATATATAATTTTTGAAATGATTACAAAAAACGCATCCGATCGAGCTGAAATTCTGAACCGCGATGTAGAATTATAATAACGGCTTTCAGATCTTCTCTAAATTTGAACGTTGACAACTGCGCAAAATGTCAGAATATATTAAATATTTCACAAATAAATATTTTTTTCTGAAAATGCCTGATAGAAGCGAACCATAAAGTGAGGCTCGTATGACAATTAACAATAAAATAATGATAATTTTTATTTATCACCAAGAATTATTACCCGCGCAGGTATGTGAATCAGCGTTCTAGCTGTTCTAGTTTTATAGGGAAACATAATCTGTCACAATTAAAACGGAACCTAATTTTGTTAGGTTAACGTTCTTGCCATCTAGATTGATGGATGAACATGGCATTGTTTTATTCAGACTGGGTTAATAATTAAAAAGTCGATTTGGAAGCTTATGAAAGAAGGTTTTATATGGGGATATTTCCAGGATGGAATTAACGATGAAGTAGATTTACTGGAGAAGATTTCCTTTATTGAAGTGGTTCGTATAGGAACAAGCAATATAATGACAGTATTATTGAAATGTGTGTTGCCTAATGCTTGGTTGAGTTACTCGAACATACACATATGTATATTTTTTGCGCGCTTTTCCGAGTCCGTGTTTCTGGGGAATTTATCGAAAGTGCACGAGTCGATGTATTTGAATAGCGAACTAGTTGAATTGTCTAAGAATTATTTGATCGCTTTCTGAGTTAATGTTAAAAAAGCCAATTGGTTTAGTGATCTTGTAGCTTATTGAACAATAAACAACTCATCAACCCAATCTTAGTCTTGACTTCCTACCTCATTTATTGAAAAAACCCCGTCCCAGCACAGGATCATTTCCTTCAGTATTTCCGGAATTTCGAATAACAATTATACTAACTGACAAAAAAAACATAGGCAGTATAGCAAGGAAGTAAATGATTAAAATTCGGAGGAAAAAAACGAAGGTTTTACAATTCTTTTATTAAATTTGTTAATAATGTGTTTTTCCACCGAGGTCATCTATACACTCCTCAACACGTCTTGGCATTGATGCAAGAAGATGGTCTAATTCTTCTTGAGGGATACTATCCCAAGCTACCTGTACTTCATGTCTCAGAGCCGCCAAAGTCCTAGGGGGCTGCGATAAATTTCCAAGCATTCTATCCATGATGTTCTTAACATGCTCTATGGGCGAAAAATCGGGGGATCTGGGAGGCCATGGCAAAAGATTCACATGGGTCGCGTCCTCTGGCACCATGAGCACGCAGCGTTGTCATGTTAGCTCGAATGAAGACTAAAGATGACCTACTTGTATGTGCATGCCATAACGACTGTCGGTGTATATGACGCTCAACATCAAAATGAGTGTCACGTCTTTCTCCCCGACGCCCTTTTTCGGCCATCATATGCACCCAAGGAGTATCGAGATTCATTAGAAGAGACGACCTGATGCCATTCCACATTCCAATGTTGTCGTTCTTTGCACCACTGTAATCGTTGCCTGCCATGCTCAACCGTAAGAGGTAACACTAGATGGGGTCGATAATCCTGCAGTCCAAAAAACCTTATACGGCGGTAAACCGTTCGGAAGGTTACAGGATGGTCTTGTTCTCCTTACCCCTCATCAGCCAAAGATTGTGTTGTCGCAAATCGTTCTCTAATGGCCATAAGTCTTAGAAGTCGATCTTGAACTTCATTTGTGACCCTTCGACGTCCGGTGAATACTCTCCTTCGATTTTGGGCACAACCAAACCACGCTTGACAACATCTCATGACAGTAGTTGGATTTCTGTTCGTACGGTTAGCGATTTCTCGAAATGACAACCCCGCCTCCTATAGACCAATAATTCGACCCCTTTCAATTCTTTCAAATTCACTTAACTGGCGATAAATTCCGCGTATACGTTCTCAGGGCATTTTAACAACAACTAAACTTCGACTTTGGATCTCCTCGAACAGCTGGTTTGTTGTAAAATTTAAAAAATTTGGAAAAACCGACTACAATATTAAGTAACAAAAAATATTTGCAAGAAAAACCTTCAGGATTTTTTTTCTACAAATCATTATTTACTCCTTGATTTACTATCTATGTCTTACCAAAAAAAAAATTAATTTAAACAGCTCCTTCTAGGTGTCGCAGTGTCTTCGTCAGTTATATTTGGTATCTCATATTTCCTACTATAAAGTACTGAAATTTCGGCAAAAAGTTCAGTTTCCGAATCGGATGAATTGAGGAACGAAAAATAATATAAAATCAGCAAATTTTTTCGAGGAAATACAGGATTTAATTAATAACCAGTTCATAAATTGTTTCCAAACGGCAATATTCATTTAGATAATGCAAACTTAAACTTTGGATGATGAATAATTTTGAATGGGCCTCATTAACCTTGAAAGTTTCATTTTCTTATATTTGAGGTATTGGAAGAGACAACCCGTAAGGAAATTTATCAAGAATGAAAACATAAAAACCATATATTTCCTGAGGTATTTTTCTAAACATTGTTCAAAGACCAAAGTTATAGTATTTTTTGCGTGCATGTTCTGGGGAACAACGTGCAGTAGTTTTGCCCAAATGTCTGTGATTTTCGAATTTTGAGCAGAAAATTGTCTCAAACGACTGAGGCAGGACTCATTGATGATGAATCCGGTATAAAATCGATTCCTGCCATCCGGCCCCCGGCCGGCAGTCCGTATGCACAATTACGGGCGTATACGGAAGATATTATCGACATGAAAATTTCAGGGTTGGTTTCATTTCATAATGAAGAAATGAGTCGTACGGTTTCGGAGCCATTTGAAGTTTTGAGGTTATTTCCCTGATATTTCGAGAACTACTGGAGCGATTGGATTGAAACTTGGCAGTTAGTCGGACCATGAGAACTTCCAAATTTTCGCGAAATTTTGTTTACTGGCAGTAAAATGAAAAATTTTCTCAGTTTTTTTCGAGAAAAAAAATTTTTTCGGGAACTATTCAATACAATTGGGAATAATTTTAGTCATAATTTGAGCTTCATATTTCACAGCAGTGTACCAAATTTTCCAAGACATTGTGAAAAAAATATGTCAAATTTCGTTGTTCTTTCCTCGATATCGAAGCTTTTTCCAGAATAACTCGAAAATAACCTAGAACAGCACTGGTGTGAAGTCAGCAGCTTTTGCGCGCATGCTCAAATTCGTTGCCTAAGCGGTCATCCCTTTTGAACTTGCGCGCAAAAGCTGCTGACATCACGTCAGTGCTTTTCTAGGTTTTTTTTAGTTTCTATTGATTCCTTTGTTTTCCGCATTCGAAGCAGAACCACCCTGTTTATTGGGGCAAAACGAGTAGACAGTCCACAAGTTACTAATGTGGACCAGAATGTTGGAGGAAGTTCACTTCTCTAGAAATCTAAATGGTAAATGGAAAATTGTTTCATGCCAATCATTCTCGCTGAAATAACATTGATCTTGCATTTTCTCGATAATAATTCTCGTCATAGTTTCAATCTTAAGATACGTCATTTCGGTTCCGGCATGGATCCAAATCAAACCCAATAGTATCCGGATATAAAATTAACCAAAAACCCATTAAAACTTCGAACACTTCCGAAGTTGGATTGTTTGGGTAAAGGGAAAGTTGGTTGGGGGTTTTTGTTTGTAGGATATATTATTGGGATTTTACTGCGTGCTATACTGAAAGAATCAGCGTATCAGGGAAGATAAAATTGGTTGATCCCACTGACAAACATCCTATAAACTTTTCGGGCAAACATGCATATTCAAGCTTGGTGTTATTCCCTCATCTGATGAAATCCTGATAATTTGATATGAAAAGTTTATGAAGGGTGAGGAGATTGAACCAATTTTAGTCATCTCATCCTCAATACCATTGTATAAGGTTAATTAGGGACAACACAAATTGATTGCCTGTAAGTAAAATGAAATGTACTCATGTTAAAAAAAAATTAACTGAAGATTCCTTCTTATTGAGTTCGCCAGAGGAAAATGTGTAAAATTTCGTGGGTTTGTTTTTATTTTCGGAATAATTCGAAATATACTGATTCTTGTGACTTTTTTCCTTACAGACCTGATATATTGTTCATCTAGCTCAAGTTGTAATTTCAACTTTTATTTTTGTTGTCGTTTTATTTTAGGCTGGAAGAGGCCCAATAAAGGACCGAAACGTTGCCGGAAGAATTGTTTTTTTATATGATTGATATATACTGCTTCCATTCATGATGAAACTTGGTAACTATACCTTTTCAACTTCAAATTGAAACTTGTCATATTCAGATCAAGATTTAACAACTTCAAAATGAGAACAATCAATTTGAATGTGTTCGAAATAATCCCTATAGAAATCAACATATGCAAATTGGCAAAGCTTTGTTAAGTTCAATCGAAATTAGACCGAACAATTCCATTCTCAAAATGAAAATAGACAACTTCGATCTTAGGTTGATACAATCAATTCCAAATCATTGATGTTTCTCATTTTGAGGTTGTTTATTCCCAATTTGGATATAAAAGTCCCTATTTGAAGTTGGAAAGCTATAGTTCAAGAAGGCACAATTTTCTGCTCATTTTCGTGATTCAAAATTTTATTTTTCTTCGAATGTCTGGTATTTTAGAAGTTTAAGATAAAATGGCCTCAAATAACTAGGTTGGTTGAATCCGGTGTCGAAATCGATACAGTAAATATAGAAAAAATGTGTAGGGAATATTCAAAAACTTTTCTGACCAATTTTTTTCTCAGGAACTATTGATCAGATTTCGAAGAAAATCTGCATTGATCTTGAAAACTGTATTTCTCAACAGTGTACTATCTTCAATTTCCATTTTTTTTCAGAAAAAGGTATCAAAAGACTAGGTTGTATTCACTGATGACGACTCCGGTGTCAAAATCGATTATGTCTGGCTGGCCGTCCGTATGCACGATCACGGGCGTACGGAAGGTCCTATCGACTTGAAACATCCTGAGAAGGTTGCATATCGGAATGCAACGGTTCAATCTTTTTATGAAAAAAATCGACAGAATGATTCCGGAGTCATCGTTTTTTGAAATTATGGGGTTGTCTCCTTGATATTTCAGGAACAACAAGAGCGATTGGAATGCAACCTGACAGTTAGTTGGAGCAACAAAGCACAACCTCCTGCCAATTTTGTTGAGATCGTGCTACCAGTTAATTTGGAAAAAAATATTTTTCCAAATTTCTTCGTTAGTTTTTCAGAAACTATCCATCATTTAGAAAGAATTTTGTTTACACCTTGAGCTCCATATTTAACAGAAGTGTAATTAATTTCAGTCTGATAAAATTATTGTTTCAGGAAATATTTGTTTAAAATTATGTGGAATTTGGTCATTTTTCCTTTGGTATCGTTGTTTTTTCCGGAATAACTCGAAAACATAATATAATACAATAACTATGAAACTTGGTAACTTGTTTGGAGATGCTGATGAACAACTTTGTGCGAAATTTCGTTATGATCGTGACATAAGAACAATTCAAAACAAGCGCTTAAAAAATTCAATTTTTTCTTCTGATCATATTTTCTCCACGAAATTCTGTATGAACCTTTAAACTGTCATTTTTCAATCAAGTTCCGGAATTCAATATGACCTCATCTGTATATTTGGAAATATTGGGAAAATGAATTTTCAATGGGTATAGCTGCGAAACCATCGGGTGGATTTTACCCATCTAAGTATTCGACCTTCCTAATTAAGCCCTCGAATTTCGCTAAAATGCAGATTGGATCAAATCGAAATGCAGCTTGACAGCTTGAAGATTCACGCGAAATTTCGGGAGAATATGATGAGGTCACCAGACCTGTTCATCGGGAAGAAAAATTGCTTTTGGCGGGGTCAAAACGTGAAAAGAATACCGCGTAAGTAACGAATTTGAACATACGCAAAAATGCTGCTATCTTCACGTCAGTCTTCTTCTAGAATATTTCAACGAGTAGTGAGTCCAGGAAAATTAAATTTTCAGTAATCTAAATTCAGTACAATCGCTTAATATGAACACGCGATCGTATGAACCACTCCGTAATATGAACACCGAATTTTTTTTATTGACTTCTCTATAATATGAACAAAGTTGAATCTCTCTAGTATGAACATGTTATACCTTGTCTATTTAATTCAAAGGAATGAATTCATTTTCACGATTTATCGTCAGTTATTTATTACCGGTTCGCCCTAGTTCTAGAAGACATCAAGGAAGGACTTACTGTTATACCTTGTCTATTTAATTCAAATATGAACACCGAATTTTTTTCATTGACTTCTCTATAATATGAACAAAGTTGAATCTCTCTAGTATGAACATGTTATACCTTGTCTATTTAATTCAAAGGAATGAATTCATTTTCACGATTTATCGTCAGTTATTTATTACCGGTTCGCCCTAGTTCTAGAAGACATCAAGGAAGGACTTACTGTTACCTGGCCTTAGTGGCAGGGAAATATGAAAAAAAAACAATTTCTCGAGAGAGTAGACAATTGATTCAGATCGTTGAAAAAATGCATTCTGAAACAGCAGAAATGCCTGAAATGGAAACTCAGCTTTATAGATGCTGAAAAAATACTGATCCAGAAAGAAAATATGCCGGTTTCTGGAGAAATGATTAAACAGAAAGCGTTGACTTTTTGTACTTGTTTGAATATCTCGGAATTCAAAGCAAGTAAAAGACGGCTTCAACGTTATGGTGTAAGATTCTTGAAAATGATAGGAAGAAGCTTTCAAGTCAGCCTAATCTCATTGCCCCTTTGAAGAAGAATTGAAAAGAGTCATTCAAGATCATGAATCTAACGAACATCAAATCTATAACGCTGATAAAACAGCTTCGAACATAGCCATTAAATGGGTAAAACAGAATACTCTGGATTTGACTGAGATATTTACCCTGAATATAAAACATGAAAAAAGCTGTTTTATCGAAATTAATTGCAAGGAGAATCAGTCTGAAATAACATAATATTTCTCCACGAAAGATCAGTCATTATAATTTACATTAATTTTTTCCAAATATGTGATGGCTTTTCTCATTCAATAAACTTTTTGTTACTTAAGGTGTATCATTTAAGAATGAAAATCATGTACTCAGTTAGAAATACATCCAAAACATGTTAAAAATAATTTTTCTTGACCTTCAGAAATATGAAACGTTCCTATAATATGAACAAGCCAGTACTTTTTGTGTTCATATTAACGTGATTGTAATGTATTGCAAAAATCGGAAGATTCAACAGTTTCCCCCAGGTGCGGAAAATTCTATAAGTGTCTCCCTGTTCGGAAGGAAAAAGCTCAAGTGATATCCTTCAGCGCTTTCCACTCCGGAAAAATAACGGAATATTCCGTCGACGACGATGTGAGAAGGGGGGAGGATTAAATATGTAAACGGCATCATAATGCAGATTACTTTGATCATTATACATAACAGTTAGTGCAGACGGAGATGAGCAAGCTGCAATAGGGATGCCGAAGAGCTTCATTACACCTCCCCCGCGGCATCTTACAAATCCCGAAAAGCCCATATTTTTCCATATTTTACCCTCTGTATGTTCGTTGAAGAGAATGGAGATGGGTTCTGCGGCTTTTTCGAGCTACTGCATGATCACGTTGACGTTCGGCGAATTGTTCTAAGAGGAAATTGTAAGGTGATGAAATCTTTATTAATTTTGCGAACTATTATTTCGCGCAAATGTCAGTAATTTGTGCACTTTGATCTGAGAACTGTCTCGAACAGATGAAGAATTATAAAATTAAGACGAGTCTACCTGATAAAGGTTATTTACCTTTATCTTTCGTCTTAATTATGTTTCATGTTTGAAATAAAACAAATAGTTTCATAGAATCATCATCATTTGTCATATAATTTGTGAAGTTTTAAAGATTTTTGAAATGGTTGTTCACTACATTTTATTTATCAAAGGAAGAGGATGATGTAGAACCTACTCTCAAAATTGTTCTATGCAAAAATATTCGCATCTGACAAGTTTGCCAGAGGTTTCAGGTTACCTTATTTCGATTATTAAAACTACAGATATTTCTGTAATACCTTCACATAATATCTTTCGATATTGATATCTTACGATATATTTTTATCACCTTCGACGTACCTCGTCTTGAATGACAAATTTAATTATTGTATCAACTGGCATACACTGATTGAAGTCAAAAATTTAGAAAAACGGTAACATAATAAAATACAATCCAAAATCACACTAGACACAGTGTTTCATCTTTAATTTTTCGATTTAGAATCATCAATAGCATCTATTCTATATTACATGTTGAAATCTCATTTTGATTTGAATTTAATACCTTAGTTCGTTTGTGATCAGGTATTTAAATACACGTGATAAGATTTTGACGTATAACACAGAATAGATGCTACTGATTGTTCTAAATCGAAAGATAAAAAATGAAACACTGATCAATATCGAAAGATATTTTGTAAAGGTATTACAGGAGAATCTGTATTTTTAAAGGTTGATGAAGAATTAGTTTCCAAATTCGATTCTTGCCTTCCGTCCGATAGTAATAATTTTTTTGCAGGATTATATTTGCGACCTACTATTTTGTGCAAATGTCGGTTCTTTCAACATTTCGAGCTCAAAATAGTCCGAAATGGACGGATACTTTATGGACAAATTCAATTTATTTCTTCTGTTCGACCGTAAGAATCCCTTAGATAAGTTTTCCGAATTATTATATTATTATATTTGCGGGCTATCATTTTGCGCGAATATCAATAATTTTCACATTTTAAGCTGAGGATGGCTTTAAACTGATGAAAAATTCGTGATCAAATTCGTTTCTTCCCTTCCGACCAACCGTAAGAATCCATTTTCGGAATTATTTTTGAGAACGATAATTTTGTGCAAATTTCATTAATTTCCACCATTTGAGCGAAAAATGACCATTATTTTCGGGAACTTTCTTTTTCGCACATATCAGTATTTTCCACATTTTGAGCCTACAATTGATAAAAGTTCGTGTCCAAATGCAATTCCTCCCTACCGTCCGACCGTAGAAATTCCTTTTCAGGATTATTTTTGCGAAACTTGGTTTTGCGCAAAAGTCTCTAATTTCCACATTTTGAGCTGCAAATGGCTTCAAATTGATGAATAATTTATGGTAGAATACAATTCTTTTATCCATTCGACCGTAAGAAATATCCTTCGTTATCTGCCCTTAGGCAGGATCGGCCAACGTTCAGGGGACGCTAGAACTTACGCCTACACCCCTCGAGATCACTCCTAGTCACACTTTTAATGATCCGCATGAAGGGTGTACAATGAAGTAGGCATTAAATGGCTTAGTTTGGCGCATGCTCTGACGAAGTCCCCCAAACTTAGCCGGGACGAAACATGATACCTCGAAGAGGGAGGTTGAGGCTCTCGGTAATCATCAAAAGGCTTTAGGAGAACCAAATTTTCCATCAAGAATTAGGAAAATTTCGAATACTTAATTTTTCTTGATCAATTAAAGGCCAGTATTATAAAACCATTTTTCGTCTGGCAAACTAGTGGTCTGGTTTCCAGCGTTTCCTAGCACTAGTAACGGTTTCGCCATAGATTCATTCCATTACTTTAACGTCCTATTTGTTTCAGTTAGCACCCGATCAAAATGCCCAGCGAAATCATCAATTATTCGTTTCGAATTCATTTCCGAATCGCTAATATGATTTCATTCCCGCGAGATATATATTATTTAACTCAAATTGCAGTTCGAACCGTCAATTCGCGCTGCAATTTTTACCGACCGATCTCTAAACGAGCAATTTAACGCTAACGTGAGTGGATGCTATAGGGGTTAGTTACTTATTAATCGTCAGTTTGTCATTCCATTGTTGGCTGATTACTTTTTCTTCCATTTGCGGTTTAATGAACGATGAATTGAGGATTAGATATAGGGTTTGTTAAAAGTAGGTCCTCGTGAATATATCAGTATATCGCTTGTTGGATTGTTTTAATAGGTGTCGTCTAATACGTCAAGCTATACCGGGTGTCACACGAATTAGTTTCACATCAAAAAACCTTAATTTTTCAAGATATTGGATTGAAATCCTGGACATTGGTAATACAAATTGTTTTCCATCGATTGAGAAACGAGGTATTCTATGACTTCTGATTTAACCGGAAATGGAAATGAGCTGATGTTAATTTTTGCATAATCGAATTATACGTTGAATTTTGAGTGGATGAATAAAACAAAAATTAAATGAAGAATTTCGATGAAAAAGTTTTGTTTTGTTTCTGCCATCGAATCCATCAAAATTCTGCGAGGGGTGAATATCTGGGTATTCATGGTGTACAGCCTCGAGGATCTACAGAGGATTTATCTATGTTACGAGGATTTATACAAGGATTTATGGTATTCATTGACGATTTACGAGGATTTATCGGGATTTACGGAGGATTTACGAGAATTTACGGGGGATCCACCGGTGAGTGGATCAGCTGTTTATTCCTGGCACATGCGCACAACACATGATTCAAGTTATCCTTACTTACGATTCGTATTTGTTGCAAGCAAATCACTCATAATGGAAGGACCTGAATAGCACTGCTGTGAAGGCAACGAGTTTGATCATGCCCGAAAAAGCTGCTTCCTCCATGGCAGTGCTTTTTCAAGTTTCATCGATAAAGTACTGAATTTCAATTTGATCTAATCTTGTAACGTTACAAAACGCTCCACTGTCGAATTCAGTTTCCATCGCGAAAATACGTCATACTATTAATTTCAATTCCGATCTCAAGCAAAAACGCCTTACTGAGATTATACGATCGGTCGCTAAAAAACGCACTTCGCTTTGACAGTTGAGTGTGTGTTTCGCATGCGCGACCCTTTCCAAGTCAGTCTAGCCGATGGAAAGTTCTTTCTTTTTACCGCTAGGAAGTTGTAGAGTAAACACCTTGCTAGAGTTTAACGAATAAACGAACTTCGTAATCCATTAACATCGTGGAATTTTGAAGGTTTATTGTTTCTTATAAGACGTCTATTCAAAAGGCGGTAAGTACTACGTATATCCCGACCAATGTTTTTGCTCTTGTGAATGCCAAATTGTGATTCCTGATTATTTTCATTCCATGCAGGTTACACCGCTTAACATTTTCCTTTGTATGATATTGTGCATTTGATTTCTTATCTCATTCTTATTATCGAATAACGTGCTCTTATTCCTGAGTTCTAGATATTTCATCTCATATTTATTAACTTGTAAATTGTTTCAATAACGTCTAGATTCGCTGGGAATGAGATCACGTGTTACAAGCACTATCTTATAGTTTTTAAATTTGCAGTCTTTGTACCGGGGCTGTTGGCCACTTAAACATCTTTGTACCGGGGCTATCGCCCACTGAAACATCTTTGTACCGGGGCTACTGCTCACTTAAACATCTTTGTACCGAGCCATCGACTGCTGGATTACCTTTTTACTGGGACTAATGCCCATTTGAATATTCTACTACCGGACCCAGAGTTTGACTGGATCATCTCAGTACTGGAAGCAATCATTACTGGATTATCTGAATACTGGAGCTGATTATGACTGGAATACCTTTATTCCGAAGCTAGTTATTACTGGAACATCTTAATTCTGGACTTTATTCTGGTTGGAATCTCTTGAAACTAGACTACCTGCATAGTACCTGTATTTTGGAGGATCATACCACCGGATCCTTACTTCTAAGATAAGTGCCTCTTCGAACCGCGGATCTCAGATTCATTGTACCTGATTTTGTGTTTGTAAATAGTAACTTTTAATTGTAAAGTTGAAATAAATAGATAGGGAGTAAGAGGTTGCATCATTACCACCAGATTAACGAATAGGGATACATTCAGGAGTTAATTTAATTTCAATCTGTATTTTTGGAAATATTGAGGAAATTTTGAATGGATAGGTGAATCTACGGAATCATTGGGCGGATTTTAAGCATTCACGAATTCAACCTTCGTAATTAAGCCCCAAACCTACTCTACAAATATCGAGTTTCTAAGTCGTTTCTTTCGGAAGTTATTGTGTTTACGCTCGGCCATTAGAAACTTGGTATTTGAAGAAAAGGTTTGGACCTTAATAACGAAGGCCGAATTCGTGAATGGGTAAAAATCCACCCAATGATTCCGCAGATATACCCATTCAAGATTTTATTTTCCTGATATTTCCAAAAATACAGATCAGATCGAGTTCCAATCCAGTACTCCTCCGAAAATGACAGTTCGAAGGTTCGAAGGATTTTAAACTTTTTCTTCAAATTGTTCTGATCA
The DNA here is from genome assembly GCA_958510865.1 of Myrrha octodecimguttata. Taxonomy (NCBI): domain Eukaryota; kingdom Metazoa; phylum Arthropoda; class Insecta; order Coleoptera; family Coccinellidae; genus Myrrha; species Myrrha octodecimguttata. Next base: position 37,122,434 of record OY294056.1, read on the forward strand.
CACGATCATCACGAAATTCTGCACAAAATTGTCCTTCAGCATCTTCGAACTAGCTGCGAAATTTCATCATCATTGAATCAGTATTTCTTGAGTTATACCGAAAGAAACAACGATATCGAGAAGAAATCCACGAAATTTCACATATTTTTTTCAATATCTACAAAACTAATAGCCGTATCGAATTTAAATTCGGTACACTGCTGTGGAATATGAAGCTCAAGGTATGAGCGAAATTATTTTCAAACATGAATTATAGTTTCTATAAAAAAAATATTTCGAAAAAAAAATTTTTTTGAACCAAGTGACTATACGATCCCAAGAAATTTTCGCTCAAATTGCGCGTCGATATGCTCCAACCAACTGCCAAGTTTCAATCCAACCGCTCGAGTAGTTCCTGCAATATCACGGAAATACCCTCGAAATTTCAAATGGCTATAACTCCGAAACCATTCGGTCGATTTGGCCCATAAACGAATTCAACAGCAGCATTCCGATGCGCGAACTACCCTGAAAGTTTCAAGTAGCTAGCTTGCTTCGTTCGACAGTTATCGTGTCCACGGTCGGCCTACCGGCCGCCAGGACATAATCGATTTCGACTCCGGATTCTTCATCATTTGAGTCCAACCTAGTGGTTTGAGACCATTTTCGGCCCAAAATTCCAAACTTACAGACATTTGGACAAAACGATAGCACGCATTAGAACTTGCGCCCAAAAAAGTCTACTTTTTGCAGACCGACCGTGAATACGATTACTGTCGAACGGAGCAGGCTAGCGACTTGAATCTTTCAAGGTAGGTCGCGCATCAGAGTGCCACGGTTAAGTTCTTTTATGGGTCGAATCGGCCAAACTGTTTTGGAGTTATATTCATTTGAAATGTTGAGGTTATTTCCCTGATATTTCAGAAACTACTGGAGCGATTGGATTAAAACTTGGCAGTTAGTTGAAGCATAACAATGCGCAACTCTTCGGAGAATTTTTTGTTGAGATCGTATTGCTTTCAATTTTTTTTTCCAGAAACTTTTCATCATCTTCGAAAAACAGTTTGCTCATACCTTGAGCTCCTATTTCATTCCGATATGCTTTAAATTTCCGGAGCTATTGGAAAAAAATCTGTCCAATTTCGTGGTTTTTTTCTCGGTATCGTTGTTTTTTCTGGAATAACTCGAAAAATATTGATTAAGTCATGATGAAACTAGGTAACTAATTTGAAAATGCTGATGAACAACCTTGACCGAAATTTCGTGATGGTCGTGTCATTGGGACAATTTGAAAGAAATTCATTTATCGTCACGAAATCCTGTACGAACCTTAAAGCTGTCATTTTTTAATCATCATGAATTCGGCCTTCGTTATTGAGGTCCGAAGATATTCTACAAATATTGAGTTTCTAAGTTTTTCCTTTCGAAAGTTAATTTGTGGATCGAATTCGTAAATGGTTGAAATCCGCCCAATGATTCAGTAGATAAACTCATTCAAAATTTTATTTTTCCAATTTTCCAAAAAAAATTATTGTATCGAATTGAAATCCAGTACTTGATCGAGGATGACAGCTTGAAGTTTGGCGGGGTCAATTCTTGATAAGACGACCTCGAATTCGAACATGCGCGTAAAAGTTGCTGACTACTAGTCAGTGCTTTTCTGGTTTTTATATATTATATTTTGAAGTTCTATAATGTGAGGATTATCGTGAATAAATTTTTATAAATTATTATGGTTTCTGTCATTTTACTTTATCTAAATATTTTCCAAAGATAATTTTAGGAAAACTTGTTTCTGGATCCCGGACAGGATTAACTTTGTTTTTTGGCTCCCGTAGAAAGATGTTTCCACGTTCCACAATATCATTTGCATCACATGACAAAATGAGGAGGTCTAATGAGGAGGCGAACAGTTTTTGCTGCAAAAAATAAATTCCAAAACTTGTTCCGTAATCTTGTTACAGGATTTAAAAATTTCAAATTATATCAGTTTTTTGACTGATGTCAATTAAACTTGGCATGTTTATTTTTTCTAATCGGGGGCTACTCTTAATGTTATCACAATGAAGGTATTAATTTTAGTGTCATCTTAGAAGGTTATCTAATTGATATGAAGACGTAAGACTCTGTTTTTTGTATGTTTATTCCCTATGAATTTCCAAATTGAAAAATATCATTTTTGTTTCATTTCGAAAACCAAACGAAAAAACTCATATTTGCTGACACGAGAAAAAACTTATGTGAGCAAAAATCATATCAGAACTTTGCGAGCACAGTTAAAATTAAGAATGCTCATCATAAGAAATAAGCTCATTTCCTTCAAATTCAGCAAATAGATTATTGATAATTAATTTCATTTGTCTAAAAACTTTTCTCACAAAGAAATATCGACACTTAAAACATTAATTTTTTGTTCGTCTCAATCGTGGGTTTAATCCCAAAACCCTCTACCTTGTAAAATTGACTTGAGCAATCGTTAGTTGAATTTTACTAATATGTAAGTAGTTAAATCTTCATATCATTACATTGACAACGGAGTTATGATCTGCACAAAACCCTTATATCTATGAATTCCTAACCACCTTAGTCATCAACTAGGTCCGCTTTTCAAAATAGTGAGGACATAATTTTGCGAGTAGGATTCATTTCTGTAGCCATTGAGCTGATTTCGTCAATTCTCGAGATTGACTGAAGTAACTTAGATATTTTGTTCCAAAAATATCATTATGGATAAAAATATGGAAATGGTGTATGCGATGGCAATCAATCAACAAAACTTTAATTAATTTTTTTGAATGCCTGGTGAATTACTTTTTTTATCGAAAACTATTGAATTTTAACGTTTTAATCTAAGTTATTCACATTGCTAATAATAATGGAATTCTCCCAATTACAAATGAACTATATAATCTCTTGAACTTCTCAAATCGTTCGAATGTGAAGTTTATAGATGGCAATTCAATTATAATAAAGGAATAATAAGTACCCATAGGTAGGTACTCAAAGCAAGGATAAATCTTTGAGAAAAGCAGAAAAAGAACATTGTGGAGCTTTTAGACGCTTGTCCAAAGTTGAAGGTTATCGATTAATGTAATACTAATTTTCTTCAGAGCTTCAATTGGGAATTTTAAATTATTACAGCAGGAATATAATTCGAATTTTTTTATTGTTTTAATGACAGGATCATCAAGAAATTTTGCGTCAGCATTTGCCTAGTAGTAACCAAGGTTCATCATGATCGGATCAGTAATATCAACGTGATACTAAGGAAAAACTACGAAATTTCACATATTTCGCCAATATCCCTCCAAATTAAAAACGAAACAAACTGTTGTAAAATACTTACTTCAACTAACAAAATCTCATCGAGATCCGATCGAAAGTTTACAAAAAAAACAGTTGCATGTTAGTATTCCACAACTACTGTAGAGAAGGTTTGGAACTAAATAACGAAGTCCGAATTCGTGAATGGGTAAAATCCACCCAATGATTCTGCGGATATACCCATTCGAAATTTTATTTTCTCAAAATTTCCGAAAATACAAATAAGATCGAATTGAAATCCAGTACTTCACCGAATAATGACAATTCGAAGGTTCATACAGAATTTTATGAGGATAACATGATAAGAAGATAACAGAAAATAGTATACTTGAAAAAAAAAATCGAAATTTTTTTTTCAAATTGTTCTAATGATACGATCATCACGAAATTATGCACAAAGTTGTCTTTCAGCATCTTCAGACTAGCTGTGTAGTTTCAGCATGATTGAATCAGTATTATTTAGTTATACCGAAAAAAACATTATCGAGAAGAAAACCACGAAATTTTACATATTTTTTTTCAATATCTCCGGAAGTAATAGATGTTTCGAATTGAATTTTGGTACACTGCTGTGAAATATAGAATTCAAAGTATGCACTGAATTTTTCTCGAATGTGATGAACAGTGCGCGAAAAAAAATCGAAAAATTTTTTTTTTCCAAATATACTGATAGTATGATCTCAACGATATTTCGCGAAAAGTTGCGCGTTGCAATACTTCAATTAACTGCCAAGTTTCGATCCAATCGTTTCAGTATTTACCAAATTATCGCCAAATAAACGTCAAAACTTCAAAAGGCTCTAACTCCGAAACCGTTTGACTGATTCTGCCCATTAACCAACTTAGATGTCGCATTCTGCAATGCAACCTACCCTGAAAATTTCAGGTCCATAGGATTCTCCGTATGACCGTAATCGTGCCTACGGATGGCCGGCCGGACAGAATCGTTTTTGACACCGGATTCGTCATCAGTGAGTCCATCCTAGTCGTTTTAGATCATTTTCAGGAAAATATTCGAAAGTAACAGATATTTAGACAAAACGATAGCATGCTGTTTCCCAGAACACGCGCGCAAAAAACACAGAACACTGATGTGAAGTTTTTTCCGTAATGACTTAAAACAAACAAGAAGAACACTGACGTGAAGTCACCAGCTTTTGCGCCCATGTTCAAAGGAGATGACAGCTTTGGTAACGAATTTGAACATGCTCGCTAAAGCTGCTGACTCTACGTCCGTGCTTTTTTTGATTGTTTTATGAGTTATTCCAACAAACAACCAGGAAATTTGACACATTTTTTCCCATATCTCCAAAAATAATGACTATATAGAATTGAAATTTTGAACACTGCTGTGAAATATGGAGCTCAAGGTATCAGCAAAATTTTCTCAGAAATGAGGGATTGTTTCAGAAAAAAAAATTTCACAAAGTAATCTTGAAAAATAATTTTCTTTCAGACTACTAACCGACAATACGACCTTTACAAAATTGCGAAATGTTTTCGTGATGCTCGAATTAACTGCCAAATTACCAACCGCTCCAGTAATTCCTGGAATATTAGGGAAACAATCTCAAACTTCAAATGGCTATTAACTCCGAAACCGTTCGACCAATGTTGTCCATTAACGATTTTAACCGGTGCATTTTAAAATACAACTTAACCTGAAAGTTCCAAATGGATAGAATCCTCCGTACGCCCTCAATCGTGCCTACGAACGGCCGGACAGAATCGTTTTTGACACCGGATTTGTCATCAGCGAGTCTAACCTAATCGTTTGAATCCATTGTCGGCTCCAAATTCGAAAATTACAGACAATTGGACGAAACGATAGCACGCTGTTTCCCAGAACATGCTCGCAAAAATCAGCGTATACATGCAAATATGTTATAAAAACACCGTTAAAGTTCCCCAACCTCAACGGTAAATTCTTATCACTTCCCTCCGAAGACTTTGAGGTCAGCGAACACAAGAAAATAGTTAATTAATTCTGAAATAATTCCATGCAGATTCGAAGTACAGTTTCGTCCCATCAACTCACCTGCTATCGAATTTAGTACCATCGGTCAATGTCCCCGTATAGTGCATGGTCAACATATCACCATTTTTCGTCTTAACATCACAAACCTCCGGTTTGCTAACAACGTCTATTTTGAGTCCATCGTCGCAGATTGCCGCCCCTATGAAGAACGCAACCAAAAACGTAAATTTCAAGATTGACCTACTCATTTTCGAAAAAGAAACTTTGACTTTTCGACTTGGCCGGCAACGCGACTGTATACACCGCGGTTGGATCGGAAATCAGGAGCGCTGTAAACTTGTGAGTTGCCACGGTTGTTGTGCCACGCTGCACGAGGGCACGTCACGATTTTCTCCTCGGATTCGCGCGCTGTTGCCGTACTCACGGCGGTTTCGGTAGGAGGAAAATTACGAAGAAGCACTTTCACTACTTTCATATTGATGGGTGAATCCACTGAGTCGAGGGAATGCATGATGTGTCAGGTTTTTGTACACGGTAATTAGGGTGGTCATCTTCACACATTCTAGGAAGATATATTCATTGCACCGAAAGCTACAATCTTTCGAAGCTGGTGTTACGAGATGAAAAGATTGTACTGTTCGATGAAAAACTTTCTTTACGAGGAATAATACGTATTATCTTTGTGTTACATTCTAAATTGAAGATTCAGATTATTTTCTGTTCAATTTCATGGGGTGAAGTGGAAGAAATAAAGTAAATACTTATTCAATTATGCCAATGTTTCCGCGAATATAACACCTACTTCAAAGCTAAACTGCTTGTTATTGTTGAAAGTCTTGAAAATTTTGAAGCTGAAATGTAACTAATGTAGGAGATCGATCACTTAAATCTTTCGAAACTGTAAATATCTGTTCGTAATTTTTTTATTCTTTTTGCGCTCATGTTTTAGGGCAACAGCTTGCTATCGTTTTGTCCAAATGTCGGTAATTTTCAAATTTTGAGCCGATATAGGTTCGACTCACTAATGAAAAATACGGTGTCAAAATCGATTCTATCCGGCCGGCCGACCGTACGCACGATTACGGGCGTACTGAGGGTTCTATCGACTTCGAAAATTTCAGGGTTGGTTGCATTTGAGAATGTGGAGGTTAGGTTCGTTAATGTGCAAAAACGGTCGAATTGTTTCGGAGTTATAGGTATTTGAAGTTTTGAGGTTATTTTCCTGATATTTCGAGAACTACTGAAGCGATTGAATTGAAACTTGGCAGTTAGTTTGAACATAAAGACCCGCAACTTTTTGCGAACTTTCATTGAGATCATGCTGTCGATATATCAAAAAAAAAATTTTTCGAAATTTTTCTCCTAAAGTTTTTTTCTATCCATTACATTTGGGAAGAAATTCGGGTATACCTTTAACCTTTCACAGTAGTGTGCCAATTTCAATTCGATACGGTTATTATTTTCAGAGATACTAGGGAAAGTATATAAAATTTCGTGATTTTTTTCTTGAGATCGTTGTTTTTTCAGAATAACTTGAAAATACTGATTCAATCATAATGGAACTTGATTCAATCATAATAAAATAAATTTTGTGATAATCGTGTCATAAGATGAATTACTGGATTTCAATTCGATCTAATCTGTATTTTTGGAAACATATTGGGATAATAAAATTTCCAATGGATATATCTGCGGAATCATTGATTGGATTTTACCAATTCACGAATTCGGCCTTCGCAATCAAGGTCCAAACCTACTCTACGAATATCGAGTTTCTATAAGTTGTTTCTTTCAGAAGTTATTATGTATACGGTCGGTCGTTAGGTGACGTTAATTACTTTAGGGCCAATTGCACCGTTTTCGTCTTAAGCTACAGTTAGTTAAGCGACGATAGACTTATTAAACTCTGCTTTAAATATTCGGCTTGCACCGAGGCTGAATGTAACTAGATTAAAATTAATCTACAAATCTGGTTACTTTCTCATGAATTGGTACTTGTGACTAGCTTCATGTTGTTTATTTCAACCCTAATTGAAGAAATATTTTAATTCAAAAGATGAAACCCATTATTATGGGTTACTACTACTACCATATTTCCATAAGTTATGAAAAATCAAGATGCATCTATTGAAAATCCCAACGAAAAAATATATATGACAGACTTCATAGCTTCCATAAAAATATTGCATGTAATGTTACTGACTTGTTTATTATCATTAAGACTAGGGATCTCTTACCACAGACCTTAAGATTTAAGCTTCTGCATGAATAAATAAATAGTATTGATTTATCCGAAACAACTTTCCGATAAGGAACGGCTCACCTAAGAGTAGACTTTCTATTAAATTATTTTGTTTGTAATAAGTATATTATGAATTGAGTTAATTTTTGGTCGAAGATAAAAAAGAGATGGATGGATTCGTGGTCATCAATATCTCAAGAGAACTGAGAGTTGGAAAACACAGGCCTAAGGCCTATGATATGTGGAAGAAGAAGAAGAAGATAATGAAAACTCTGATGTGGATCCGCAGAATAAAAAGTATTCTATATAAATATTGAAGTATCATGGATGGATTGACAAAGGTGTACGTTTGAAGATTGTCTAACACGAGAATGCAATTTCTTTCACATTAATTCATTTGTAGTTATATTTTGAGTCCAGTTAATATATAATAGAGGATAATGATAGCACAATAATGAAGTAAAATATGATAGCTTTCCACGTAATACATCACTGAATGAAATAGTACTGAAGAATCTTCATGAAACTATGTTTTTTCATTCCAAATATGTCTTCGATTTCATTCTGCTATTTGCTCTTGGAAATAAATGAGCATATCATTGTAACTTTTTCATTTCAAATAGTTGAAGGCTTATAGAAATACCATTAAGTTTATGAACTCAATGGAAATACTGGTGTTAATTCTTCATGCTTTAAAACATACGAATCAATGCCTACTGATGCCAGTTTCTCCCTATATCATTTTTCATGAATATCATCTGAAATTCAACCACTTTTAATCAAAATTTGATTATCAACTCGTAGGAGTTCTCCATCAATGTCCAATGTCAACAAAAAAAAACGTAAACAAACTGGAGGTTACGTCCAGAAAAATGTCAAACTTTCACGAAATCGCTCGAAAGTAGGGTTAGATTCCGAAGCTTACCATTAATCCTTCTTTTAAGCCCCCAAATTCCAGGGTTTAAATTTAATAGTCAGTTAAGGCTATTGAACGTGGATTACGTGACGGTGCAAGATAATTTTTTACCTAAACCTTGGTTATGATCTTAATCTATGGTTTTGTAATACGGTGCAATTGGCCCTTATACAGATTAGATCGAATTGAAATCCAGAAATGTATCAAAAAAAACCTTGAAAAGCACTGACCTAAAGTCAGCAGTTTTGCAGTTTTTTCGAGCATGTTCAAAGGATATTGACACAAGTGAACATGCGCGCAAATGCTGCTGACTTCACGTCGGTGCTTTTCTAGGTTTTCCGTTCTGTGAAGCATCTAAAGCAGATTATAACCATGATGTAAAAAAAACAAGGTGTGCTCATCTGAAGAAAAAGTGACGTCAGCAAAATCAAAATACAAGGAAATATATATTCCGTGCTTTGAATTTGAATGGAAAATGTGACGTCATCATTGGTAAATCGATCACAGATGAGCACACCATGTTTTACTTATATCATGATTATAACGGAGGTGGAGTTCTACGCGCTCGTGCATATTCGAATTCTTCTTTCAGTAGAACTGAAAAAAATATATTCCTCAAATGTCAACTTCTTTATCCTTTTCAAAAACGATGTGGCTAACTACATTAGTGGGGAAATGATTATCATTTGATTTCATTGGCGATACAGGCCGAAAGTCTTTTCCAACTCATAGATTTGTGAGCTATTGGAACAAAAATTCAATGGGTGTTGTTGAAATAAAGCTGCATCGGTGTTGCAGTGGGATAATAGCTTGCTTGTGAATTCGGAGGTACCGGGTTCGAATCCCAGCGAGGTCATGGATGTTGTGTAAGTTTGGGGTAGGGGTATTTGTTCGTGTGTCATAAAAAATGAGAATTTTGGATATTGTCGTATAAATCTACATTCAGATTTATTGTAAAATATATATAAAGATTTCGTTACTGGGCGCATAACCCATTGAGAGTGATTGAATTGTCAATATCGAGAAAACTGTCTTATTAAATTCGAATTGAGAAAAAGTGACCTCCTTGTTTTCAAACAAGGTAATAACATCCTGGTGTCCAAAGAATCCACTCAGTTTCCAAGTTTGTTGGTAGATGCTAACTTGATATGGTCAGATCATATTGACCATATCTAAGAAACTTAGTCAGTCCCTTGCCATAACTTGGATGAAAAACTAACTTCCCCTCAAGGCACTATTGGGAGTGTATATTGAATACAATTTTATTGCTTAGGCAGTTCAGCTTGTATTCATAGCGCAAAAACGTATCTTGCGCACAATGTTTTGTTTGAATCCACGAGTTTCCTGTAAGCCTTTTTTCATAGTATATGAACTTTTGTCTGCTCCATGTGAAAACTTTCTCAATGCCAAGGCATAATACAACCGAGTAAGAAACATTACCTCGGTATCAGAGTATGAAATGATTCAAACACCCTCCTGGTGAAGTTGAAACTTTGAACAGAGTGGGTTTCCATAAAGCAATAGAAGTACTAATGTTAAAAAATGTAATAATAATGTCGAGGATTCCTTGAATGATGGTTTTTTTGGCCATGTAAAATTAGTTCGTATTTTCCATCGATTTGTCCTACACTGTATTCATGCAGTCTTCCAGGATGAATGAATATATTACTATTATTATCAATGAACAAGCTTCTGTCAACCAATGACCGCCATGAACAACCTTGAAGAGCAAAATTGAAATGATACCCGATTGCTGTCATGACTCTCAATATGGAATTAATCAATCTTAAATCTGAAATTGAGATGAAAGAGTGCTTAGTGAAACTGCCTTATCGCTTCATACACTTCTCCATCTACCAGTGCCTACACATAAATATTTGGTTGCAATAATCGAAGATTATAAATATTTCTCAACTATTAATTCAGACGTAATACGCACAGATCTTCGATTTAAGATCTGTATCGCATCATTATACTTCATATGATTTCTACAAAAGTCGGTTGAGCGCTTCTTCAAATTATCCTCCAGATAATACTTTTACTGAAAACGAAACGGATAAAACTGTTTTGACTGTTATAGTTATATGATCCTGACGAAATCCTATAAGTTCAATCAAGTTATCATGTTTCTATCAAGTGTGCTAGATCCCAAAAACAACGAATTGGAAGCATTTATATTATGCTTTCACAATTATTCCAAAGATGCATCTTTGAAGGAGATGTGAAAGATGTAAAATGGCAACTTGAAGGTCAACGCAAAATTCCAACGGAAACTCAGGAATATTTACTGCAAGATTTAATTTGTTTCTATTTTTACTACCCTCACGTGGCTTACTCAGCATTATCCAAGAAGTAAAGACATTTTGCGAGGATTCTGCATCATTCTACAAGGTTATTTTTGGGTTTTCGTACCTAGTATATAAAAATTTCAAAAAGCACTGCCGTGAAGGCAGCAGCTTTTGCGCGCATGTTCAATGTATATGACCGCTTCAGCAACGAATTTGAGCATGCACGCAAAAGCTGCTGCCTTCACGGCAGTGCTTTTCGAAAATTTTTTTTGATAAATTACTGGATTTCAATTCGATCTAATCTGTATTTTTGGAAATATTGGAAAAATTAAATTTTGAATGGGTATATCTACGGAATCATTGGGCGGATTTTACCCATTCACGAATTCGACCTTCGTTATTAAGCCCCAAACCTACTCTACAAATATCGAGTTTCTAAGTAGTTTCTTCCGGAAGTTATTGTGTTTACGGACAGCCTAACGGCCGACTGCGTAAACACAATAACTTCCGAAAGAAACAACTAAGAAACTCGACATTTGTAGAGAAGGTTTGGACCTTAATTACGAAGGCCGAATTCGTGAATGGGTAAAATCCACCCAATGATTCCGCAGATACCCCCATTCAAAATTTTATTTTTCCAATATTTCCAAAAATATAGATCAGATCGAATTGAAATCCAGTACTTCATCGAAAAGTTACAGTTCGAAGGTTCATACAGAATTTAATGAGGATGATATGATAAGAAAATCACAGATTTTTTTTTTTCAAATTGTTCTAATGACACGATTATCACGAATGATCCTGACGAAATTTGGCGCAAAGTTGCGCGTCGTTATACTCCACCTAACTGCCAAGTTTAAATCCAATCGCCCAAGTAGTTTCTGAAATAAAAATAAATAACTTCAAAATTGCCTATAACTCCTAAACTATTCGACTGATTTGGCCCATTAACGAACTTAACCGCGGCATTCTGATGCGCGACCTACCCTGAAAGTTTCAAGTTGCTAGGTCACTCCGTTCGACAGTTATCGTGTCCTCGGACGGATGGACGGCCGGCCGACCGGCCGGCCGGCCAGCTAGACAGAATCGATTTTGACACCGGATTCGCCATCAGTGAGTCCAACCTAGTCGATTGAGATCATTTTCGGCTCAATCGTTCAAAATTACAGACATTTGGACAAAACGATAGCACGCTGTTCCCCTAGAACATGCGCGCAAAAAAGAACTTTAAGAAATTGAATCGAAATTATTGGTTAATACCGTTTGTTCCGGTAGTGTCCATAGGGAAACTTTTTTCGAAAAACTGGCCTTGACATATGGTGCAAATCCCGCAATCCATGAAGGCGCATTCAAATAAATAAACAATTTAGTCAATTTTTAGAAGTCTTTTCGAATAAAGGGATCAAAATCATAAAATAACATCGAAATATATTAGTTTCAGTTCTACCGGATAACTATTTTTCCATATTTTTCAGTTGCAATATTTCAGGTGAAAATAACCCCTAAACCTTTTGGGTCGTTAGACTGTTTCTGACCTATCCTTCTGGAACTCCTCTCAGCACTATGCTAAAATGAACCGAAATCAAGGATTCATTGCGCAGTGGGATTTATTCACATATGTACTTCCAATTCGAAATTCAAGTATGAGTTTCCTCCAAGTATAGGTTATCTAAGAAAAACAAATATTTAGTGAGGTTCTCGATTTTATTTGATATGAAATGAACGATTTTTTCCATCATCTCTTCACATTGATGTAGCCATTAATGATCTCTAAAATTAATCGATCTCATCACTGAACTAGGATGTGTATATGTCTCCGCAGAATTTGGGTGGGTGCTTGGTCATACTAAAACAGTCAACATTTCATGCATTATGTTTCTGATCTGGAATTCACCTATTTTTATGAACTGCCTTCCAATTCATCATCTAAAAATCAAAACGAAGTCAATTCATTGCATTCCTGCAGTTTACTCAGAACCTGTATCTTTCGTCGATAACTTCTGAATGCTTCTCTAGAAACATAGGTACATCATAAATTCTAACTGGAAATCTCCCAAACTGTTGAGTTTTCAAAACATTTCTGGCCGAGCACAAAAATTCCCGAAGAAAAATATATCAGCTCGGCAACGTCGCATTCCATAAACCTGATGATTCCCAAACGATAGCCACAAGTCAAACGGTGATTGGCCGTTCACACCATGTGATTCCTTAAAACAGATGTTAACTTTTCACTATCTGAACGAATTGATAAATTTAATAATCGTACCCATTCATGACGAATTTTCACTCTGAATCGTTATCTTATATGTATATGACAATGTACAATGTACACTCACAGACCGTGAAACTGCAAGAAAGTTAGATAACACTAGCATTTCTCTGGGAAGGATGTGATGCCGAAAAACAGAAAGTGGTCAGGAACAATTCTCGTTCATGACGCTATGGTTAGTTAGCTGTCATTTTTTTCAAGACCGGTATTCATTCGATTAATTGGTTTCTACTATCCTTATGTTCCAATGATTTCATGAGAAGTGAAAACTATTCAAGACGGTATACATCGTGACACAAACTTCAACGTTTCGGTTACCGACTCTATCATCAAGAGAAAGTTTATCATTCGTTGAGTAAACATTGATCTTCATATGCAAAATTTTCACTGTGTCGTTAAAATGATTTCCGAATTGTTGATAGAGGCAAACCAAAATAATTCGAGAGAAACAAAGTCTGGTGCTTTTGCGTCTCGTACCGTGAGCGGTCGCCTATCCAGGTATAAACCCCACACAACGCTTCTGGACTTACATCACTCTCATGGCCGACTGTAAACACAATAACTAATATTTGTAGAGAAGGTTTGGACCTAAACTATGGAGACCAAATTCTTGAATCCATATAATGATTCCGCAGGCATACCCATTCAAAATTTTATTTTTCCATTATTAACAGAAATTAGATCGAATTGAAATCCAGTACTGGATGAACAGCGTGGTATCGTTATGTCCAAATATCTGTAATTTTCGATGATTCAGCCGACAATGGTCAATGACTTGGTTGGATTCACTGATCACGAATCCGGTGTCAAAATCGGCCGGCCGACGACACGATAACTGTCGAACGTAGCCATCTAGCGACTTGAAGTTTGATATAGACATATTCAATAATGGTGTAAATGAGTTGAAAGCTCTTTTGTATGTGTAATTGTTACCTCTCTACATGTGTAATTACTCTAAGGGTGTATATGTGGAGATTAAATAAATAAATAAATAAATAAATAAATAAATAAATAAATAAATAAATAAATAAATAGATAAATAAATAAATAAATAAATAAATAATTAAATAAATGAATAAATAAATAAATAAATAACTTGTTCTTCAAATCTCACAGCAGTGTACCAAATTTCAATTTGATACGGCTATTAGTTTTGGAGATATTGCGAAAAAATATGTAGGATTTCGTGGTATTTTTCTCGATCTCGTTTTTTTTCGGTATTACTCAGTAAATACTGATTCGATCGTGATGAAACTTTGCAGCTAGTTCTAAGATGCTGAAGCACAACATTGTGCAGAATTTCGTGATGATCATGTCATTAGAACAATTCGAAAAAAAAAATAATTCTTGGGTGGATTTTTACCCATTCACGAATTCGGCCTTCATAATTAAGGTCCAAACCTTCTCTACAAATATCGAGTTTCTAAATTGTTTCTTTCGGAAGTTATTTGTTCACGGTCGGCCGTTAGGCCATTCCAAAATTTATTTCCTCAATATTTTCAAAAATACAGAATAGATTGAATTGAAATCCAGTACTTTATCAAACAAAAACCTAGAAAAGCACTACCGTGAAGGTAGCAGTTTTTGCGCGCTTGTTGAGCATGCGAAATTCCAATAAAACATTGAAAATGGCTCTATGCTTGTTTTTCATCGGAAAAATGCCATTCCATGAGAAGTAAGAAAAATGCTTAATGCTTCTGTCGCAATAGTCAGAGCTATAACTCATGCGATCAGATCGAAACTTCGGGAGGATACCACAATTCAGTGCAAAATTTTGTGTTGATCTAGTTGTTGGCAAAATGAAAAAAAATATTGGAAAATTTTCTGTCTGAATTTTTAAATTTCTATGAAATTTGACATACCCCTAGAAGTCAAAATTTAACAACACTGGTTCAAATTTCAATGTGATCCTTCATTTATTGTCGGATATATATGAAAAAAATACGTCAGGTATCGTTAATTGAAATTTCCATGATATGTCAAGAAATTGCCATCAGATTGAAACCTCATAATTAGTTGGCAAATACTTACGTGCAACATGATGCAAAATTCCGTGTGGATCTTATAATTTCAAATAAATCATTATTCGACTTAAGATTCCAATGAAGTTTGGCACAGACCTTGAAGTCGATTTTCACCAACAATATTTCAAATTTCCCCAATTTATTTACGGAGATAAGGAAAAAGATAAAGGTTAAATTTCGTTGTTATTCGAAATGTTGAGGTTATTTCCTCAACATCTCAAGAAGGATTTCTTGATTATTACCGTAAAAAACAACAATATCGAGAAGAAAACTACGAAATTCGACATATTTTTTCCCGATATCACGAAAATTATGATCGTATCGAACTGAAAGTTGGTACACCGCTGTGAAATATAGAGGTGGATTTTTTTTTGAATATGATGAACAATTCCTGAAAAAAAAATTTTGAAAACAAATTTTTGCTAAATTTACCGGCAGTATGATTTCTACAAAATTCCGCTTAAAGTTCCGCGTCGTTATACCCCACCTAAATGCCAATTCAATCACTATAGTAGTTTCTGAAATAAAAAATAAATAACTTCAAAATTTCAAATGGCTATTGTTTGCAACTAGCAATACTGATAGGAAAAAGATATTACTATCATAACAAGATTGGAATTGTTGGTATTCTGATCAACGATTTTGAGCAATATAATCTGTCACTTTAACAAGAATCTTGCTATCAATATTATGTTCTTATGGTAATTGTTGAAAGTTGAAATTAGCACTTGTAGCTTCACAAAAAAACCATAATATCCTCCTCAACGAAACTTTCTCGAAAAAACACATGTCATCTTATTTTGAGGATCTGATCTTACATCCAAACTTATTACCATAATTATAATGAGACAACCTGTATGTGATTTGTATTTATGTTTTAAGCGCTTTTTGTTAGTTACAAGTTCGCATTTTGCATCAATGACTGTTATTGTTGAATTTTGATCTGATAATTGTCTTTGAAGGCAGGTCACACATGAAGATGGCCACTGTAATCATACTGATGTTGCTAGTCATATGCTCCCTTAATTTCCGGAGAAATGTTCTAGAGGTTTGTAATTAGATATCATCAAACCCAAAAAATGATATGTATACTTCATTTCATATGTGTTTTGTAGGTTTTCACACCCAATATCTGAAACAAAACTATTAAAAATTAAATAAAATTGTTTTTTTTTATTAAAAACGCCCTTGCATAATGCAGGATTAAACTATTTGTCAAGGGCACTCTCTTGTAAAACAGATTGCCCAATGAACAATACAGAAACAATATAAACGATCAACAAAGCGAACTGTGACGTTTTATAATACAAATATGACTCATTCATTAGACAAAAGAGAAAATTTTAAGAATTATTTTCTTTCGATTTTTCGTTTGGACTTGAGACTTTTGTCAAATTGACATTTTTGACAGAAAACAGCAACACAGATTCATTTGGTTTGAAATTTTCTCAATTCTACCTCATTTTTAAGTAAATTCAGCTGAATAGGGTATATTTCTACAGAACAATGAGCAAAATTACTCTCATCATTCAACAAAATGCAGGAAGTTTCTTCAATTTTTTTTTTCAAATTATCTGATTTCAACATCAGTATTTTTGTATTGTCCCAATCTATCATGTGATTACCGTTCTTATATTGAATTTAGCACCAATTCTTCTGATTTTTTCTGGAAGGCCATATGCACAAGGAATCACATTCAATAAATTGGTTGATAATTAGTAGAAGATTTTACTTCATGAAACAAATTGATGTAATTTAATTAACTCCGAAACTGTTTGACTGATTTGGCCCATTAACGAACTCAACCGCGGAATTCCGATGCGCCACCTGCCCTGAGAGTTCCAAGTCGCTAGCTTATTCCGTTCGACAGTTATCGTGTCCACGGCCGGCCGGCCGGACGGACAAAATCGTTTTTGACACCGGATTCGTCATCAGTGAGTACAACCTAGTCGCTTGTGACCGTTTTCGCCTTAACCATCGAAAATTACAGACATTTGAACAGAACGATAGAACGCTGTTCCTCTAGAATATGCGCGTAAAAAATGAAAAGATTATTTATTTTCGGAAATTTTCCAATTTAAAAAATCAGAGCAGACCTGGTCGCTATTCAGCAACAACAGTGTCTGAAATTTCAGTTTGATCTTATTTTAAACTTCAGTTCAGGGATATATGAAAAAGAATGATCAAATTCCTTAGTTATTTCCTAGAAATCGGTATTTCCGAACTACCCCACGAAATTGTGGCGAAACTAGGCAACCAGTTGGCAATTACTGATAAGCAAATTTGTGCAAAATTTCGTGATTTTAATTCGATACTATCTTCATTTTTGGAAAGGTTAGGGAAATTAAATTATGAATGGAAACCTTTATCTACGGAATCATTGGGCGAGTTTTACCTGCTCACGAATTCGACCGTAATTAAACTTCAAACCTACAATGCAAGTATCAAGTCTCTGACTAGATTCTTAAGGAAGTCAATTTGTTCAGTGTCGGCGGTTAGACCGATCGTAAACACAACAACTTCCAAAAGAAACGACTTGGACACTCGGTATTTGTAGAGTTGATTTTCTATTTAATTACGAAGGTCGATTAAGTCAATGGTTAATATTCGCTTTATGATTCCGTAGATAAAGGTTACTTATTCAAACTTTCACATTTTCAATTCTTCCAAAAACCCGAATCGGTACGAATTGATCGGATAGGGAAAGGTGGGGTAAAACGAGGTGGCGAGGTAAGATGGGGACCCTACCAAAACAGATAATGCAGTGTCACTAGAAAAAGAAAATGTATCTCAACGCCATCTGACGGTATTTAGCAGTACTTGTTAGTTTCATAAATAGTTTGGTCGGATGAGTGGTAAGTAGGTTTTTTTCAATTTTGAGTGGTTTCATTTAACTATTGACGTATATAAAGTGCGTGACTGTTCCAAATATATGTTAAACAAGATGCGTGACATATTTTTTATTAATGTTCGTTGATTTTACTATTCTGAACTCATTAATTCGTTCCGGTTTGCTTTGATTTATAACCTCAGAAAAGTCAATACAACTTTTAAGTCCAGTTTGGGAAAGATGGGGTACCTACTTGCAGGAAGACGGGGTTGATACCCCATTAGAGGAAAGATAAAACGATAAGAAACCGAAAATGAAACCAAATGTAACAAACACAAAGAAAATGAAAAAAACAATTAAAAGATCTAAAAAAATCAAGAAAGCTGACGAAAAAGCTCAGATATCAGAAGAAGAAGATACAGAATGTCTTTACTGCCACGGCTTGTATTCCGAGTCTACTGATGAAGGATGGATCACTTGCCAGACTTGCGGCAAGTGGGCGCTTTTGCTGCTTTCTTTTTGACGATTTGGGTAGCTCGGACACAGAATAGAGAAGTATATTCTTTATACCCGAATCGTCAAAAAGACAGCAGCAATTGTGGCTGTGCAGGGGTGGACGATAACCATGACGAAGCTGTCCATATCTGCCCGATTGGTGAAGATGACGACGTTTAAATGTTCTATACCCCATCTGACCCAAGGGGGAACCCCATCATGCCCTATAGGTGGGGTAAGATGAGGAGATTCAGTTATTTTTTTAAAGTTGATATTTTTATGAGAAGAATTCTATTTTTTTGTTTTGACTGATTATAATCGAAGGAAGAAAGACTGATTATTTTCTTAGTAAAATTTCCCACATTGTGATATTAAAAAAGGAGCGTTTTATTCATGAAATACCTTAGGGTCCCCGTCTTACCCCACCATCCCCTAATGCTTGTTTGAGGTTCATGCAGAATTTCCTGAGGACCACATGAAAAGAAGATCGTCCGATCTTTCCACCAGGAAGTAGAGCTGCGTTTGCCGGGGTCAATAAGTGAACAGGTGACTGCTTTGGCGCGTAAAAGCTCTTGACCTCACGTCAGTGTTTTTCTAGGATTTTTGTTACTGCTCCGAAATTGTGAACTATACCATTCAGTCAGATGAATTTTTCAATTTATATTTGATGTGTGAGTAAAACGAATATCGATATATCGAGAGTTGCTAGGTGAAACAACTATTTTTGATCTGATATAGTTTGGTGTATTATTATTCGAATGTCCGTTACTCTGACGAAGGGCCAAGTGAAATTGAATATACGCATGGAGTATTATGAACCGACGTGAAGCTGAATATCTGTTAAATTCAATTTGATACTGTCGATATTACTTACTGGTGAGTGTATTCATCCAACTAAGCTACATCTGATATTGTATTAATCCAGGTGCATATTTGCCTATAAAATAACGTACATGATGAAGCGTATTCCTTCAGCAACAGGGTTATCCACATTGAATCTTTGTTGATAATTGGAGAGTTAAATGATTCCCCACAAATATGTGTCAATTTGAAAAGGTTTTGTGAAACCGGCCGTTAACCTTTTTACTTAACCACTTGTTCTGGAGAACAGCGCGTTATCGTTTCGTCACAATGTCTGTTATTTTCGAATTTACAGCTGAAGTTGCTCTCAAACGATTAGGTTGGACTCATAGACCTATTATCCTAATATAATAATTGATACGTCTATGGTTGGACTCACTGATGAGGAAATCTCTGGTCAAATTTGATCCAGTCCGGCCGGCCGGCCGGCCGTATGTCCATGTGTGCTCTAACTTTCGTTAGTTTCAGTGTTATTGCAATCTGAAATTTCATTTTCAAATTACTCAGAAACTATTTATCTGATAGAATTTTAACTTGACTCCTCGTTGCACAACATAAAAACCTAGAACAGCAATGACGTGAAGTCATCAGCTTTTGCGAGCATGTTCCCTTTTGGTGTTATCCTTTGAACAAGCGCGCAAAAGCTGACGACTTCACGTCAGGGCTTTTCTAGGTTTTTTCGATAAATTACTGGATTTCAATTCGATCTTATCTTTGTTTTCGGAAATATTGGAAAAATAACATTTTGAATGGGTATATCTGTGGAATCATTGGGCGGATTTTACCCATTCGCGAATTCGACCTTCGTAATAAAGCCCCAAACCTACTCTATAAATATCGAGTCGTTTCTTCCGGAAGTTGCCTAACGGCCGACCGTAAACTAATATAATATATCACTACTGGAGCGATTAGATTGAAACTTGGTAGTTATCGGAATCATACCAACTAGCAAGTTTTCGCAAAATTTCATCTTGGTCTTATTGTTATGCTGCTAAATCAAAAAAAAAATTTTTGGAAATTTTTTTGAATATCTTTTTTTTCAAAAAATAATCTTCATACTCTTAAAAAAATTGTTCTCAAACTCCATATTTCACAGCAGAATTTCAAATTTCAATTTGATACGGTAATGATTTTCGGATATATTGGAAAACAATCTGTCTAATTTCGTGCATTTTCCCTCGGTACCGTTGTTTTTTCTGGAATGACTCAGAAAATACTGATTCAATCATGATGAAACTTGGCTATTGTTTGAAAAATGCTTATGCCCAACTTTTCGTAAAATTTTGTGATGGTTGTGTCATCAGAAAAATAAAAAAAATTTGAATTTTTTTTTGTTCAAATTATTGATATTCTTCTATCTTTTGATCATATTATCCTCATCAAATTCTGTGTAAACCTTAAAGCTGTTATTTTAAATCAAGGACCGGATTTCAATTCGATCTTTTCCGTATTTTTGGAAATATTGGGAAAAGGGAATTTTGAATGGGCACATCTGTGGTTTTATTGGCTGAATTTTACCCATTCACGAATTCGGTATTCATGATCAAGGTCCAACAAATACTACACTACAAATATCGAGCTTCTAATTAGTTTCTTTCGGTTATTGTGTTTATGATCTGCCGTAAGGTTATTTTTCATCAGTTAGTACAACCAATTTTCAGTTTATAGGTTTGTTCGTTGTACCTACATGAACTACACTAATTACAATTACTCCACTGATACTGTTCGGTGTGTTTTGTTGTAAACTTGCACTCTGTTCATTGCGGAAATATTGGTAGTCAGTGTAGTCACAGATGACGTGTGCAGTGCATAGAGTGAGGTAACCTTCTGTGATGGTTATGCGTAAATATAATTCATAATCATAGACATCTTTGGTTGTCTCTGGATCCTGTTTGGACGTGTTTTGTTCTCTATGTGTGGTTATTTTTGGACGAAATTAATTTTCATCATATCGTTATTTGAAATAGAATTTTTGTCCGTGACGACTTCAGAAAAACTTTACGACAAATCTACATCATTTCGAAGTGGTAGCGAAAACACAAGAAGCATAGAATTCTGTCATCTTGGTATTGCGAAATATCATGTATCATTTATCTGTATTCTGTGAGAATCATAGAACAGATTGAACTACACTTAGTCCACTCATTCAATTATCTGTGACTACACTCAGCTGCACTGATAATTGGGAGTCAGTGGAGTTGGTGTAGTTAGTGCAGTTCATGCAGGTTCAACGAACAAACCTTATAATTCTGAAATTCCAGGTATTAGAACAAAACTATAGCACTTTTGCTCACGAAAAGAAGTTCGTAAACATGGCAACAGAGACCATTTCAGTTGAAACAATTTGGATGATTTCTATGATTAATGGTGGATGCGATATTTTATGAAATGATACCCCATCGATTGAGTCATGGTTTGACATATTTTTGAAGTTCGGAAGCATCTGCGAAATGTCATATTGGCACTTCGCTTCGATGAAATTCCCTGTGAAAAATATTTCAGCATATACCTATTTCTTCTCCCATGTCTTCTCTACGTTGCCAACAATGTGCCTTGAAATGTGGAACTCACTATGTGCCCTACGATGTTCTAAGGCTACTGAGAATGGGCTTCAGAAAGTTGGAATATTCGCAATCTCAGTCTTTGCTCAACCAATTCCTCACTGAAGAATTGCTGGAACTTCTAAAATTCAGGAGAACCTCGAACGATGTGAATCTATACGACTGTATCAAGATTGGTGGGTTTGTAGAGCTTTTTATCAATCTCATTTTTGTGTTCGTCCGAACTTTCTCGTTCCGAAAGTCTGCGAAAGTTTATGTCATGATACTGAGTTTCAGTTTGTCGGTGGGAGGATCATTTGAAACCTTTATTCTTTCATCAAAATTCCACTATGAATACAGTTGTTCAGTAGTAGGTATATTATTTTCAACCGTAGATTTCTCACATCAAATGAAATACTTTTTCCGCAATTGTCATTTTCTAGATTACTTAAATCAAAAGTTATTAGCGTTAACTTTTCTCACTGTGCTTATTCATAAACTATGAGGCGCCCCGCCCCGTTTGGGAAAAAAGTTTGTTTGCAAATATATTTATTTTCATTCAGAACAGAGTAGAGAGCATCTTGAATTGTGAATAAGAAATTCAACTCAATTGTACGAAAAGCTGCAAACTATAAAAATTTGTGATGAGCTTTCAAATGATGTATCACATGGCCAATCTGTAATAACTGGATAGGCCTTTATATTGTGCTTTTTGAAAATTATTGAACTTACAATACAAACTGTAATCTCTGTCACCATTTATAAAAGTAGGATTAAATTTCACTCAAAGAAACTAATTCATCTCAACTTACATTATTCTACTGAAATTGTCCGAAAGGAATGAGAGTTCGTGCTCTATGCACTAGGATAGAGTCTTTTGTTTTAATATTTCTCTGAGGAACAAGAAATCAGGAAAGAAAAACCCAAATGGAGTACACTTATATAAACTATATTCAAATTTCCTTACTTACACAGATCGAGGTGTTCATCAAAATGAAAACAAAAAGGTCAATTTTATCAAAAAGTTACTTCAACCAATACTTTAATACAATAAAATTCATTAATTGAACGAGAGGTTTCTCACTATCATGTTTATAACATAACTACAGACAAATATCTCAAATAGACTTTTCGAATCAGTTTTCCTTCATTGAGGAGACATCAGTAAAACCCATCAATTTTAACTCATTGTGTCTTACCAAAAATAAAATGAAAGGAAATCGAAATACGGTGGGTTAATCACATTAACATAGATTTTCCAAAACGATTAACCTTTTCCTTACTAGTAGAAAGCTTATTCCAATAGGTGTACCTGAAGACCATACACCACCTCCGACAGTGACCTCTATTCCATGAATACACTATTTCCGCCGCGAACTCAAACGGCCTTCCTACCAAGAATAAAATGAACCCTTCTCTCAAACTCTTACCGGGAGCTACTTCTACGAGTCCCCTTACTTTGACTCTACAATGACCGAATCCATCGGTTCCGTACCCTCCTCGGCACACAAAAAAAACACAAGCTTCCGGCTTGTCCCTCGCTCGGACCCTCTTATAACCGAATCTATCGGTTCCGTACTTTTCTCAGCACAACAAAAAAAACTCACGAGCTAACCTCGCAAATGCTCTGTCACCAAAAACGCTACTCTACTAGGAAGGAATCGGTTTTTCAAATTTACTATTAACTATTATTTATCAACCCAGCCCTCGAATTTCCTAACATTATTTTGTCCCGAAGGACCGCCCGTTCTCGCGGTTCGATCTACATCTTTTTTTTCCAAGAGCTGCAACTGCCTTTCGTACCAAAAAAGTGAGGCTTTCACCCCTCTCAACAATTTCTCTTAGTCAGCTTTTTGAAAGAGAACTTCATTTCTCCCACGTAGGTTAGTCAAAAATTCAACTCCACATTTTTCTTATCTCGAGCTTTAGTTGGAAAATATACTCTTATCTTTCGATACCGGTCTGCACGAAAATTGATACTCGACCTAAGAACAATATTCTCTTTCACGACATCCGGCCGTCTGAAATAAAAACGAAACAATATTCGAAGCTTCTTCGTCTCATTTCTTCGACTTCTTATCAACCCTTTCCAGACATCTCAATTCGAAATATATTTCACACGGATATTAAGCTCTTACATTGTTACGATCGAAAACTTGAAAATTTTCTACCTCAGGTATTACATCACTCTCCCCAATGAAAAAGTTTTGGCATTGCAATGCCAATACTTTTCCTCAAAAAAAAAATAAACAAACACAGCAACACAAATAAAAATGAATATTCTTTCTATCTCACATCAGGCATATTCAAGTTTGAATACAAAAATTCTGGCAACTCTCAACTCAATGATTACCCCTCGTATATAGTAAATCATAAAATTCAATTCAAATTAAAACAACCTACAAACTAAAGTGGTATGTTCCTTCAAAAACTCAATAATAACATAATGAAAGCAATTACCAAAAGATTCCAAAGCATCCAAAAACACAAAAACAAAATATTAACAAATAGTAGTGAACATTCATAAGTATACATGTATGAAGGTTTCAATAAAACAAGAATTCATTAGAATTCAAACTGCAACATTATAGGTTCCATAAGGACGAATTTTCACTTTTCCGTATTGACTTCACAGCACATTTCGAAAACACTTTCTCGCACTTCATTGCTGGTGCCTCTCGATGTTGGAGCAAACTTCTGCTGTGGCAAATACCCCTCCATATAACAACTTGCTTCTCCATAAGGGACCAGCCTTCTTCATCTTTGGGAATAACCTTTTGAAAGTAGCCTAAATTAGCAACTCAAGCATATACCGATATAGGACGCACTTCTTCATCACAATTGTCTATGTATTACCAGTATTATTCGTCAACATTAAATTAAATAATTGTTCTGCTCGACGTATAAGCGCACGACACTGCTCTGTTATCTCAGAGTCCGACCTTCGTGGAAACCCGATACGCAAACGTAACAATCTTCGGACCAAATTGTCTTTTTAGCACCGCATCTTCTGGAACCAGTAGCGCAGGGTAGCAATGGACGGATACAGTATATAGGATTATAACATCTGTTGTAATTGATTTTCAAGTCGTCTCTCAGATTCTCTCTACGTCAATATAATTTATCTTCATCATTTGCCTGTGAAGAATATCTTCTTAATCTCGTACTGGGAACAATTTTCGAGGACTTCTTCTGCTATCTGAGTTCTCTTCTATGGTTACTTTGTTGGACAAAATCTTGTCTTTCTGGTTGGTTCATCATTGTCACTGGGCTGTCAGTCCATTATTCATGCTCATGTGCAGTGGACGACTGGTTTAACCAATTTTTCTTCTCCTGGATTCATGGCACATCTACTGGCCAAATAGAATCCCTCAATCTGTTCCTTTGGTCTTCATCAGACCTTACTTAAATTCCATATCAGACTAGGTCTTCATCGATATTTCTTCATTATCAAATTACTATGTCTGTAATTTCCTCGAACTGGTGCACTGGACGAGAAAAATTACTCTTTTGATCTGCCAAACTCGTCTAATGTTTCTGAGGGAATAATACCGACGTGTATTTGCAATCACTCGGTACATTAAGTCCTACATACCCCCGAACTGAACCGAACATCAACTATGAATAACATCAATACGGCACCGTGCGTGTATAAGTCCAACGCAACTAGTCTATTTTTTTCGAAAATGAATTATCAATTGTCTTTCAAAAAAAACTTCGCCCATTTCACCTATTCCGTTTCGATTCCAAGTCACTCCCCGACGTTGCAGTCGTACAGTTACAGGACTGTAATTTCGGTATTTTCGCACTACTAACGTATTGTAACTTCCGACACTTGGTTGCTAATCTGATGGCCAACAGAAAGGTTATTTCCCTGCCTTGTCTCTATTTTACCTATATCGTGAGTTATGAAAACGAACAAAATAACATAACGAAGAAAAAATTATCTTGCAATATTCAGTGTCTCAACGAAAAAAATCAGAATCATGTTATATATCATCAAGAAAAAAAACATTCATGAAAAATCACAAAATTTCAAAAATTCAAACCATGCCTTACATTCACAGAAAAAAAAAATTATTTCTTAAAGTGTAAAAATGTTGAAGGGAACATAACCACCATGAATAATGCTATTATATCCAAAACTCAAACTCAAAAACAAACGAATAAAATAAATTATACCCTATAGTAATTTGCGAAACATTGTGCTCGCCTTCACACTTGTAATTAAGCGACCATAACGCTTTTCTTAATAACTCGAAACTCTAATTATCTCGACTAAAACTTCGAGAACACTTTCAAAAAAAACATTAATGATAAAATTGAGTTCCTATGGAATCAAAAGACTCAAAAACCGATCTTATGATTGTATTCCAAAAAATCTATATCTAGGAGCCTTCGATTCTAACTATCACACCTACTAAGTTAAAAAAAAGTTTCCTTCGACTGGGAAGACATAAATCTTTCCGATGAATTTGAAAATTTAAATCAAAACGCGAAGCCTGACTTCAATAATTTTGAGGCTCAAAATTCAATCCATCTCGAGAGAGAAATTATTGAATCAACAATAATCTATAGTCACGAAAACAAATCCTTATTCTCTCCAAAATTTCTATGAAATCACGTTGAAATTCATCAAAATATCCATAGAGTATTCTATTCGAGAAAAAAAAATTATTTTTCCGCACCTGTAAACAAATCGTAATCTTGAAACCATACATAAACAGTTGTTAGTATCATAACTCTCCAATTTCTATACTACGAAACTAATGAAATGTTCTATTCACATAATACCACAACAATGGAATTTCGATTCACTATCCTAAAATTAATATCTCATCTCAATTTTGCTGTACGTAGAAATTATTTAAAAAAAACTTATTAACTGAACGTCATCCTATAAAACTGACTCGAAAATGTCCGTTTCACTTATTACTTGAAATCTACTATCAATTATCAAACAAAACGCCAAATCACCAGTGAAATTCATCTGTCAGTTCCTGCACAATAAAATCCGCCAATAGAGGAAAACCAAATACTTATCATCATGCATTTCTCGAGAAACACCTACGATCTATTTTTTCTGAACAAAATATAATATACCAAGTTGACACGTTATCTCATCTCACTCTCAGAGACATAACCTTATAATCGCTCTAATCTCTCTACTTCTACTGATATATTTCACCTCTTGTGAAATCTCATTTCAGTGCAACGAAAAACATCATATTCCACATATCTCGTGAAATTCTCTTACTCTTGCACTTCGAAAAACAACGTAATTCCGCATACCTATCGGACATTAGCTGGAAATATCCCCATGATTTCCAATACAACTATACATATTCAATTTTCGTATTAACCTTTGTTCAGAAAAACATATCTAATCATTCCTCCAAATTTCTACTACCTATCTCGAAAACAAGGCATTATTCCTTAATTCCAAGTTTACTTCTCGTTTGAATAAAAAAACTGACATGACCTAAATTTTTCCCTACGAATTCTGTTTCAATACCTTCTAGTAACATTCAGTATATTTGAACCTATTGTTCGAATTTCTACCTTATGCTTTCCGAATGCTTTTAAAAATTTTCTCATAACTTATTCTCATCTATCTTACAAACCGAAACTGTTTCCTAACATTTTTTTTTTGCAAACTTCATTTCCAGAAAAAATACTCAGAATTTCCTAACTTCATGAAATAATTTTTTATTAATCTCTCTTCGATATCAAGATATCCAAAATTTATTTTGCAATGCTACATTTTATTAAAATGACCATCTTAATCGTTTCGAAATATCCGTACTAAAATTCAATAACTTCACATGTTCCCGTTCCTTCTCCTCAGAAAAATAAATCGAACAATCCCACACCGCTTGTCACCATTTGTAATAACTGGATAGGCCTTTATATTGTGCTTTTTGAAAATTATTGAACTTACAATACAAACTGTAATCTCTGTCACCATTTATAAAGGTAGGATTAAATTTCACTCAAAGAAACTAATTCATCTCAACTTACATTATTCTACTGAAATTGTCCGAAAGGAATGAGAGTTCGTGCTCTATGCACTAGGATAGAGTCTTTTGTTTTAATATTTCTCTGAGGAACAAGAAATCAGGAAAGAAAAACCCAAATGGAGTACACTTATATAAACTATATTCAAATTTCCTTACTTACACAGATCGAGGTGTTCATCAAAATGAAAACAAAAAGGTCAATTTTATCAAAAAATTACTTCAACCAATACTTTAATACAATAAAATTCATTAATTGATCGAGAGGTTTCTCACTATCATGTTTATAACATAACTACAGACAAATATCTCAAATAGACTTTTCGAATCAGTTTTCCTTCATTGAGGAGACATCAGTAAAACCCATCAATTTTAACTCATTGTGTCTTACCAAAAATAAAATGAAAGGAAATCGAAATACGGTGGGTTAATCACATTAACATAGATTTTCCAAAACGATTTACCTTTTCCTTACTAGTAGAAAGCTTATTCCAATAGGTGAACCTGAAGACCATACACCACCTCCGACAGTGACCTCTATTCCATGAATACACTATTTCCGCCGCGAACTCAAACGGCCTTCCTACCAAGAATAAAATGAACCCTTCTCTCAAACTCTTACCGGGAGCTACTTCTACGAGTCCCTTACTTTGACTCTACAATGACCGAATCCATCGGTTCCGTACCCTCCTCGGCACACAAAAAAAACACAAGCTTCCGGCTTGTCCCTCGCTCGGACCCTCTTATAACCGAATCTATCGGTTCCGTACTTTTCTCAGCACAACAAAAAAAACTCACGAGCTAACCTCGCAAATGCACTGTCACCAAAAACGCTACTCTACTAGGAAGGAATCGGTTTTTCAAATTTACTATTAACTATTATTTATCAACCCAGCCCTCGAATTTCCTAACATTATTTTGTCCCGAAGGACCGCCCGTTCTCGCGGTTCGATCTACATCTTTTTTTTCCAAGAGCTACTCCCGCCGATCTCCGATATGCAACTGCCTTTCGTACCAAAAAAGTGAGGCTTTCACCCCTCTCAACAATTTCTCTTAGTCAGCTTTTTGAAAGAGAACTTCACTTCTCCCACGTAGGTTAGTCAAAAATTCAACTCCACATTTTTCTTATCTCGAGCTTTAGTTGGAAAATATACTCTTATCTTTCGATACCGGTCTGCACGAAAATTGATACTCGACCTAAGAACAATATTCTCTTTCACGACATCCGGCCGTCTGAAATAAAAACGAAACAATATTCGAAGCTACTTCGTCTCATTTCTTCGACTTCTTATCAACCCTTTCCAGACATCTCAATTCGAAATATATTTCACACGGATATTAAGCTCTTACATTGTTACGATCGAAAACTTGAAAATTTTCTACCTCAGGTATTACAAATCCTCCTCGTTAAAAATTCGAGACGCGTAGCCACCCCGCTAATGGGTGGTGATATTTCACTTCTAGAAGTCAATTTCTGAACCCATAGCTCTGAAATAAAAAAATAATCACAACTTAAGAAAATATTATTCATTTCTTATCACGAATCAGGAAATATTCTCTTGTAAATTATGAACATCCATTAATTAATCAAATTCGATCCGATTTTCGTAAAAAGTAGAAGAGTGGAAAGCTGACGTCATAAGCTTTCGTATGAGGTATGACGCAACCTATCTTCCCTAATCAAAATTTGAGGGTGGGAGCCGCCCCGTTCAGGGGGTGGGTATTCCACTAATGAATTATGCGTCAAAAAGTGTCCTCCTCCAAACAAAAATCGACCTTTCTCGGCGTTTTCAACGACTGCGGCCAATTCACCCGTAGATGGCTATGTTTCGTTTTCAATGGACCACTCTGTATTATAGTACGGGTGACGGTGACAACCATATCTGGAGCTGGAGGTATCCGAGTCACATGCTCCCTCCCACTTCCTGGCGGTATTAGGGCCGGTATTATAAAACTTAACTTTAACTTTAACTGGCAGTTTTGACAGTTATGTCCTAACACAAATGTCAAAACTGTCAGTTAAAGTTAAGTTTTATAATACCGGCCCTTAATGCTTCAACTATCCGTGGAGTGTCAGCCTATTAGAGAATCAGTAATTGTTGAGATATTAATGAAATAACCTCAAAATTTCAAACGCATAGAACTCTGAGACCATTTTCAAAAAATAGTGAATATTAAATCTTTTTCTCTTTCGACTGGGGATAAATGTACTGCTGTTCGACTGGAGAGATACTCTCTTTTCCGGAGCAAGGCAGGGAAGTTTTATGAAAGACAAAGCGACTGCTGGCCAATGAATATATTTACTCAAGAATAAATATTTTTATTAGCCAGCACATTTTTGTTACAACAGGGCCATATAAATAGCTATCAAATCATAAGAATTGAGAGCCATGAGGTTTGAGGAGAAGGTCCAAGGACATTTGAAATTATCTGACAATCAACTCCTCAAATGAGTCTATTAGTTTTATTTTGTATGTTTGCATTTTTCCATGAGATTCATATTACATTTTTTTCTAAAATTTCATGAAGAGTGCAAACAGGTTAGCATTATTATTATATCGCTTGACGAAGGAAACATTTTTTCCGAAACGTGCGTCAGATGCAGAAAGTGGAAGGTGATTATTTAGGAGCTTTAGAACAATCCAACAGTACCGAAAAAAAAAATATTTGAATGAATTTTTATTCCGATAATCTGGTAGGTGATTTTATGGCATTTATTATTCAGATATGATTTTCCGAATACCCGACTAGGACTTACATAGTCCATTCGATCATTGCAATTTTTTACTAATTTTCACGATGAATCTGGCCGTAGAGCGAGAGTGGTGGCTCGAATTGTGGCCTTCATCGCTTCAAGATTTGCTGGTTTGTTGCCATAAACCAACGGCTCAATATAGCCCCATTTAGAGTAATCGGTCACACGAACGAGTAACTACTTCTGGAGATAAAGTGGTCACCGAATTGATTTCGAATTCAATTTATGGTTAAGCGTGCTTTATAGCAAGTTGCGCCGTCCTGATGGAACCGAAGGCCGTCGATGTTCAGCTGTTTAATTTTTGAAACAAAAAATCACTTGAAAACTATGACGTAGGTATCGACATTTCGACGTCTTCTTCAACACTTCGCTCTACAGCAGCATTGTTCTCTTCGGTACTCACATTTCTTCCTCTTGGGGATGATTTTAAACCGAAACGAGTGGAATGAGTACGAAAAGATCAATAAATGCAAAATTTGCCAGGCCAATTCTGTTGACGAACAACTTTGAGAACTCCGTGAACATTATTTATTCCAAAGTAAATTTCCACAATTAAATGGCGTTTTTCTGGCGTTACGCGACTCATTATGAATTGTCAAACTTCACTAACCAGAAATGTCAACTAAGTTTGACATTCTCGACAGTCAAACCATAGATAACAACCATCGAAACTTCTCATGTACTTTGAAACAGACCCATTATAAGTGGATTAGGTACTAGTCATGCACTGTTTTGTTGTAATCTATAGATTTGTTCGTTGTACCTGCATGAACTACACTAACTACATTGATTCCACTGACTTCCAATTCTTAGTGCAGCTGAGTGTAGTTGAGTGTATTTACAGATAACAGACTGGGTGGAGTTTGTGTAGTTCGATCTGTTCCATGATTCTCACAGAATACAAATACATGATAGATGATTTTACGCAAATCCAAGATGACAGAATTCTATGCTTCTTTTGTTTTCGCTACAATTTCTAGATGATGTTGATTTGTTGTGAAGGTTTTCTAAGGTCGTCACGAAAAAAACTCCATTTTGAATAAAGATATGATGAAAATTAATTTCGTTCAAAAATGCCCACACATACAGAACAAAACACGTCCAACCAGGAATCAGAGACAACAACAGATGTCTATGATTATGAATTATATTTACGCATAACCATGATGTAAAAAACATGGTGTGCTCATCTGAAAAATGAGTGACGTCAACGTGATGCAAAGAGTTGGATATTCTGTGCTTTGAATTTGCATGTTAATTCAAAGCACAGAATATACAACTCTTTTTATTTTCTGCTAGCTGACGTCACTCATTTTTCAGATGAACACACCATGTTTTTTACACCATGCGCATAACCATCACAGAAGATAACATTGCTTTATGCACTGCACAGGTTATCTATGACTTCACTATCTACCAACATCCGCAACGAACAGAGTGCAAGTCATAGACATAGGACGGTTTCGGAAACTTGATCGGATTAACACGGGTAATTTACCCGGGTTACCCAAATCACAAATAGAGCGTTCAACATCTGTCCTTTGAGAGATCCGGGTAAGTTACCCGTGTTAATCCGATCAAGTTTCCGAAACCGCCTCTAATGAACTATCTGGACACGGCTCACGAATTCAAGAGTCGAATGACGATAAGGTAGCAAGCGAGAGGTCCGAGAGAGATGGAACTGGTTCGGGCAAGACCATAGACAATATACACGATTAAAATACCCGATTTTCTATAGCGCATGGAGAGAGAGATGGAGAATGATCTCACTCATACAATATGACTTAAAGTTAGAGATAAATCTAGCATTCACTGAATCTCCAGGGAAATGACTTCTTGGTATGATTAGAATTGAAGAGTACAGTTTTGAAAATTGGTGATCAATGTGATTATTATTTGGATACGAATATTCAAAATGATTAGTTGATAACAATATTTGATAATTGAATCTTTTTCTCTCAAATTCTCTTGCGCCGCTGATTTCAGGACGGTATACTTAGCTCCAAATAATTTTTTCTTGAGCAGCGTAAGGATACGCGAGCTGAGCTGCTTCCGAGGCACTTTAATTCGGCTGCCTCGCAAGTATGTACGGTGTTCTGAGCAGCTCGCGAGCCATTCAACACCGTCCAAACTTGAGATTTGAATATACAAGCTAAATTTCGCTGAAAAAATATCTTATATTCGATTAGAATTGTGTAACCATCAATTTTTTTTCGGAAAATATTTTTTTCCGAAAACTATCGACTTCATTCGAAAAAGTTTTGTTCAATCCTCAACCAGTAGTGTGTACCAAATTTCAGATTGATACCTTCATGATAAAAATATTTCAAACCCTAGGTTTTCTTTTTCTATCGTTGTTTTTTCCGTAATAACACAAAAATGAGTTTCGAAACTTTTACAAAAAATGTATTTCAAATATAGGCTTGTATATAGAGTTTAATATATCGATGGTTTCAAACTGTTTTATTTTTTCCGAATTCTATGGTTTTGCCCGAACTAGTCCCATCATCTTACTTCCTCTATCTCTAAGCAATGTCCATATAGTTTCATAAGTCTATGGCGCAAATTAACAACTTACAACGAAACACACCGAACAGTATCAGCAGTGGAGTTAGTGTAGTTAGTGTAGTTCATGCAGGTACAAGGAACAAACCTTATGTATCTGAGTTTGGAGTTTGAAATAATATTTGTTTAAGGACTGGAATGCCACGATGCCAAGATAGGCATATGTGCGAGTGATCCGGAATGTTACTTCGTCTTTTCCCCTATTTTCTTTCCAATACTACAAGAACTCCACGGGTTCAGTCCGACAGATGTACACCCAAGAAGTGAGTGGGGTCACGCTTCCAGTGTACTCAGTCTGGAAGAGAAGAGGAAATTCATCAAATTGGTGAAGATTAGGGTTTGCAGAAATCTGAAGGGTTACCCATTCTGCTCGCAGATGAGTCAAAAGGACTACGAAAAGGTGGAGGAACTCTTGGTGATGATATTGGCTCTGATGTCAGGTATGACTACCAATGAATACTGTGGGGCAGAGCTGTTGGAAAAAATATCTTAATTACTTTACAGTAGCTCAGTTACTCCGAAATATCCAAGTTACTGTATCTTACAATCTTTATTGTTTGGTCAAAATTAACTTACTCGAATAATTATCTGAGATACCGAAAAGTACTTCACATACCGGAAAGTCAGTGCTCCTGTAAGAATTTTTTTTTAAATTCGTATGTGATGAAATATGCCTGCTGAATTTCTTAACGTTCCACACCCTGCATGTATTTTTAAAAGGAAAATTCTTATCCAAAAAAAAGTTGAAAGAAAAAATATTTTAGAGGTTGACTATTTCAACCCCTTCTAAGCATAATTCAGGGTTGAAAAAATTCCAAAATGTGTAGTTTTATTGACAAATAATATTCACCAAGTTTTGTGCCTTCAGCTTAATATACAGGGAAAATACAAAAGAGAAACATTTTCTTGGTGATCTTTGGAGGGATGTAACTTTTCCAGGGGGAAGTTTTTCCAGAAATTTCATGCCAAATACCCAACTTAATTTTCATCACAGAATCACCCCTCGCATTTTTTCAGTGTTATTTAGATACACCCTGTATTGTTTAAGTAGTAAGCAGACTAGTGAAAAACCTAATGTCAACATATCTGCTTGTACTAGTCAACCAGGTTATTGGATCCAGAATAGAAAAGGCAATCTTTCAGTAACATTTTTCGTTTGTTGTGTATTTTCCAATGAAATCTAGTTCGTTTTGCCATTAATCAAAATAGTCATGGGATGTGAGCTATAATGTGTATTGTCCGTACCAAATTCCAACTGAATGGTTTGACATTATAAAAATTTCGACTCCGTATGTCTTGAAAACTAAGGATTTGATATCAATAGTCACCACAGAAATAAGCACTACTTTTCCATTGTACAGGGATATTCTCAATAAATTACACCCCCCTATCAGAATTATTGTTGCCCATAGAAAAAAATGTTCTCGTGAAAATTGTTTGTTCTTGGCTGCTATGGAAAATATGAACGGAGCCATTCATATAAGTTGTGAGAATTCCAAATATATTATGTTATCCGAGAGTGGAAGATAGGGATAACGTTTGACATTTCGAAAGCAGGAAGAAAAGTTCGATCTAAAACCCTATGATGTAAATATCCCTGCAAACACTATACAGGTTATTGTTGATAGAATTAAATTCGGATATCCTGATTTGGTTAGAAACTTTTTCATCTCCTGCATTCTTCTCGTAAAATGTACCGTTCTGAAATACAAATAAAGAGTAATAGTTCCACCACCAATGGCTTCAAGAATGGCTTGGATAGACTAAGATGAGACGTCTTTGATTATGGATATGCGTTAGCTGTGACTGGTGCTGATTCGTGTTACCTTTTTCTTAGAATAATTTTCCCTTTTTTTTTGTATTCGCTCATTTGTTTGTCTTCACTATAGGAAAGTGTACATTGATTTTTTTTTAAGTGAGCTTAGTTGAGTTTATAGGTGTTCACCTCAACTCTTATTGTATTTTCAATAATAATAATTATAATAATAATAATAATAATAAATCATTACAGGCAATTTATTCTATAAACAGAATCTAGTTTGCTCTAGTCACTTATTGAGATGTTTCTGAAAATGCTCCATTTGACATAACTCAGTAGTTTGAATACAATATTTTAGAGGAAATTCAATCAAAAATTTGCCAGCTGATCTGAGCCGGTGTGATGAACGATTCAGCGAATAATGTGGACGGTCTGAATCTCTTTGTCATGCCGTCAAGAAACCGACCCTAGACGGAGCGCCACCGCCGCTAGCTCGAACCATTAAACTCCCTCTGAACTTGCCGCTAATTGAGGTATTCAGTGTTCGAATAACAAACATCTGGACGCGATCTGGAATCGTAGGGCGACCGACAAGTGTAATTTTATCATCTGTTAATTTATTGGTAACCACTTGTCGCTGCATATTGTACAACAGGTGCTTGCACTATAGCACCGCTGTAAAATATGAATGAACTTTGAAGTGAAAAAACATCATTTCAAGAAAAAAAAATCATAATTTTGCGCCCCTAGTTGGTTGGCGCTCGTGGCAAATGCCTCCCTCGCCGCGCCATAGATCCGGCTCTCTCGTTACGTAAGTTTTTATTAAACTTTAATTAACAAAAATGATAGAGGTAGTCTACTTCAACCCCCTCCACTCATTTCGAAAATATGGAAAATATCAAGAAAATGTGTTTAAATGATAATAATACTTCCATAAAATATCATCAGTTTATCGGTTTTCGTTTTTAAGATACAAAATAAAAACATCATTTTTACGGCATCTTCAAATCGCGATATTTCCCTAACGTTTGACTTTTGACCCAATAGTTATACAACAAGCTATAGTTACCCTTTATTTTGAACAAGGAATCACCCCCTTCAATTTTTCGGACTTGTTTTGAAACACCCTGCATAGACGGGATATCTTTTTAAATTTTGGATTTTGTTCATGAAATAATCTGCCGTAAGAATCAAATTCATTTTCTTACTACTTCAAGACGTGAGAATAACTCACTGTTTTTTCAAAGTTTACCTCAATTATTATTCCTTTGTTGAATAAACTCATATTTATATAAAAGTATTTCTGAGTTATTGAGGAAACGGTAGTTCAGACTTTCACGTAGAAGACGGAGATTTGACCATAAACGAATATACTTAAGATGTTGGCACACCCTGAAAATTTCGAAACATTATATAGGTCTTTTCTTTCGAGAGTTAGAGCACATACCATAGAACAGAATTCAATTGACCGAATAGTTCCTCGTCAGTGACTCCAAGCTGAACCTTCAATACCATTTTCGATCGAAACTTCGAAAACTACAGGCCTTTTGGACAAAATGATAACGCTCTCTTTCTCTGCAATGAGCGCATAACAAACAAACAATCAGGTCGATTCTGTTTGCAAATAGCAATATTGCTAGGAAAAAGATATTGCTATCATAACAAGATTGGAATAATTGGTATTCTGATCAACGTTTTTGAGCAATATGGTCTGTCACTTTAACAAGAATCTTGCTATCAACATTGCTATCTTAGCAACCTCAAAATAGAACTTGCTATGCTTCATAACAAGAAAGTTTAGAAAAGGAATCTCTCAGAGATCCATTTATTTCAGTATTACTTCTTCCAAGAATTCGAAAATATGAAGATAGGGTAGAATGTGCTAATAGAAATATGTTCAAGGTTCTCTAGAATATTTAATTTTAAGAATTCTTAGACTAAAACACCGGTATAGTAAGCAACAGCTAACCTGATTATTCTAATGATCTCAACAACAGCCATCCCTTTGAATTCCCAACAAAAAAGTTCATCGAATTTCGAATTATTATCGCCTGCATGAAATTGCTGCATTTGATTTCTGGAAACCAAAATTCTATCGGTATCCAGGAAATAGGTCAATTTGACTTTAATTGGTTTTTCTGTTTCATAACATTTTCGAATAAGTCGATGTTTACATGAATGAAAAAAGTATATGCTAATTGAAATGTGTTCAAGGTTCTCTAGAATATTATTTAATTTCAAGGAAAATTCTTAGACTAAGATACAGTCATAGGCAACAGCTGAGATGATTATTCTAATCATCTCAACAACAGCAATCCCTTTGAAGTGCCAACGAAAAAGTTTATCGAATTTCGAATTATTAACGCCTGAATAAAATTGCTGCATTCGATTTCTGATAATCAATATTTTATTATATATATTCTTTTGAGATGAGCATTACATTATTTTTTATATCAAACAATTTGTGTCATAACAGTATTAGCAGAGGAGATGTCAACGGGGTACCATACATTTTTACGTATGATACAAGAGCACAGATAAAAACCTCAGGAAAAACTCTGTCTCCCCGTATAAGTGTAATGAAATTGTTGTTTTCTATTGAAGGGCTTCTTTTTCATCGACAAAATTTCCTCCTTCCTATGCGATGCAGGTTGAAATCTTGGAAACATACCTGAAAACAAAAAAGGAGACGAAAAAACTAATATGAACTAGTAAATGATTTAGTACTCATTAAATTAATTTGAAGTTCGCAATCCATCTCAAAAAAGAATCAGACACCGAATGAATTGCCTCGAAACCATCGTCAAATTTATATATTGGACAAGTATTTACTAAATGTTCTATTGTTTCCTCTTCTTATCCAGGTAATTGGTTATTGGTCAATTTGACTCGTTTCGTTTTCTAACATTTTTTATGTCCATGTTTACATGAATAAAGAAAGCCGTAGATAGAGGTTATGTATGCGAAACCATAAAGAAAACTCACGAATTAGGTTTATTTTCATCTTCCTTGTAGTCTATGATAGCAATATTGTTATGACAAAATTCATAACAAACATTGCTATAACACTCGAAACAGAATACGTAACATCATGGCCATATTGCTATGAATTAGAAAGATAGCAATATGACTAGAATGGCAAGGTTCATAGCAATACGCAAACAGAATCGACCTGAATATCCTTCAGAAAGAAGCCCATGCAACTATCGGCGAAACTGGGATGGGGGGTCACATATCTCATGACACCATCATCAAAACTAATAAGATCAATCTGTCAGAGTATACATATAAAGTAAACATATCGGGAAAATGCAAACCAATAAAATCAACAGCATAGAAATCACGAAATCTCCCAATAACAATAAATTCCATTGCTAACCGAGGACTAGGTCGTGATTACAAGGAGTGAAATATACAGAGTGGGCTATTGATAACGAAACAAAGCTATTTACGGGCGAGTCGGTTACAGTCGTTGAAAACGGCGAGACAGATCGACTTTTGTTTGGAGGGGGACACTTTTTGACGCATAATTCATTAGTGAAATAGCACCCCCTCAACGGGGTGGCTCCCACCCTCAAATTTTGAATAGGGAAGGTATGTTGTGTCATACCTCATATGGAAGCTTCTGACGTCAGCTTTCCACTCTGGTACTTTTTACAAAAATCGAGTTGTGATTATTTTTGTATTTCAGATCTATGGGTTCTTATAAATTAACTTCAAGAAGTCACCTCCTGAGCGGGGTGGCTATCCCCCTCGAATTTTAATGAGGGGGAAAGGGCATGTGATACAACATCATTTGAAAGCTCATCAATTCAACTTTTTATAATTTGCAGCTTTTTGTACCATAGGGAGAACATTGCCCAAGCTGAATTAGATAAAAGTTTTCGAGAGTTCTCGAGCTGTGTAATTACATAAAATAATTTCACTCCCCTAACGCAAGTTTCTCCCATGTCAAATTCATTTCCACTTGCTAAAAAAAAATATATAGCCCCAAATTAACTTTTCTTGTCCATTAATCCCCATATGCTCGCATCTTCAGGAGAATTCGACGGACAATATGAGAGAATTTCCGAGATGACGGAAAACAGAAAGACACAACTCCTGGAGAAATTCATTCTCTTCGACGATAAGGACAAGTACTTAGAGGCGGGAGGTACTTACAGGTGAGATCTTTGAACCTGGGATTTCATTAGGAAATGCGACATAGGGGCTGTATGAGGCAGAATTCATTTCGTTTCATGAAAATATTATTGGATTACTAGGGAAAGATAGATAATTGACTGTGTGCAGGGGCGAAATCGGCCCGATTTGCTGGTTGAAATATGTCACGGGAGTGAATGGGGTTCATTGCTCTGAGGAGAGGGGGGGGGGGGAGAGAAAGAGAGAGAAAATGAAAGATTCATCATTTCGGGCGGGTATTATAAGACTATTTTGATAGCTATCTAGAAGTTTACATGTGCTCTGTCTTCAAAATAAGTTTAATGATATCGGCATCAAGTCTATCTATGAGCACGAAGATTTAAGATTTGCAGAAATGTTTTGTAAATGAAAGTCTAACAGTAAGGTGCTCTTTTACCTGAAATTTCCTGCACTTTGACAGGTCTGCGGATTCTGTGAAACCTTACTTACATATGGGTCATGTTCTTGACGTTTTGTGTTGTTTTACGTTGGTCATTTTGCAGAATGCTCTCGATTTCGTGGTTTTTTCTTATGTCCTACAGATTTTGGGAAAATATAGAAAAAATTCTTCCAATTCACTGCTGTAGTCTCTTCCTCTGGAATTTCTGTTCTGGAAGGAAACGGGGCAGCTTGCTCCAAGAAACACTAGAACACTAGATTACTAAAGAAAACTTTATTCACATATTGTGATATAATGCGATTTATTTCATGACATGCATGGCATGATGAAAATCCCAGTAACTTGAAATGTTTGCAGACCCATGTTTATTAAACTTTCTTTCTGGATATCATCCG
The DNA here is from genome assembly GCA_958510865.1 of Myrrha octodecimguttata. Taxonomy (NCBI): domain Eukaryota; kingdom Metazoa; phylum Arthropoda; class Insecta; order Coleoptera; family Coccinellidae; genus Myrrha; species Myrrha octodecimguttata. The sequence continues at coordinate 37,162,250 of OY294056.1, forward strand.
AGTAATGCCTCCTTCGACACTCCATGATTCTGTCGAGTAAATATCAAAAAACCTTTTCAAAAAGTCAATGATTTTCATTGCTCTTGTTTGATCAAATAACTTGTTCAAACATCAATAAATGAACATTGTTCCTTGTACGGAAGGATTTTGGTCGGTTTCTTCATTATTTCTCTAGTCTTTTTCTGTGTTTTTCCTCTCCAAGTATCTGGAAAAGAAAGAATTGTATTAACTATTAAATCACATTTGCCGCAGCTTTTTACTGTCGGTCTGACGGCTGATCTTACCACAATAACTTCCGAAAGAAACGACTCAGAAACTCAATATTTATAAAACGTGTTCGAACCTTAATTATAAAGGCTGAATTCGTGACTGGGTAAAATCCACCCAATGATTCCGCAGATATACCCATTCAAAATTTGATTTTCCCAATATTTCCAATAATACAGATGCGATCAATTGAAATCCAGTACGTGAAAAATAACAGGTTGGAGGTCCATACAGAATTTGGTGAGGATAATATGATCAAAAGATCGCAAAATATCAAATATTGGAATAAAGAAAAATTGATTTTTTTTTCAGATTGTTCAAATGACACGGTCATCACGAAATTTCGTGCGAAATAGTTCATTAGCTTTCTCAAACTAATTACCGAGTTTCATTATGGTTGAATCAATATTTTTCGAGTTATTCCGGAGAAAACAATCATACCGAGGAAAAATGCACGACAGGTTTTTTCCCATTATCTCTGAGAATCATAAACGTATCAAACTGAAATTGAGTACACGGCTGTGAAATATGGATTTCAGGGTATCGGCAAAAATTTTTCCGAGATGAAAAACAGTTTCCGAAAAAAAAAATTCGAAAATAATTTTTTAAATTCAGTAATAATACGATTCCGACAAAATTCCTCGAAAATTTGCGCATCGTTAAGGTTCAACTCACTACCAAGTTTCAATCCAATCGCTTGAGTAGTTTTCGAAATATTAGGAAATAACTTCGAAATTCAAAATGGCTTTAACTCCGAAATTCTGTGATCTACCCTGAATGTTTCAAGTTGCTCGCTCACAAGCTACGACAGTTATCGTGTCCACGACCAGACGGACAGAATCAATTTCGACACTGAATTCATCATCAGTGACTCCAATCTAGTCGTTTCAGACCAATTTCGGGAAAAAATAAAAGAATTACAGACATTTGAACAATACTATAGCACGCTGTTTCCCAGAACATGCGCGCAAAAATTAAATTTTTTCTGCTTTATTGTTTGATGAAGGAGTCAGATATAGACTGTGAAATGGTTCAGTTCTCTCCGTTGATCAACTGCATTTTTCCGATATTCATAAGGCAATATGTTTTCGAAAAACTGCTTTTGATAAATAATTTTTGCTTCCCGCAAATGGACGAAGGCGATATCTATGAACTAATATTATTCATTTAGTTTGTAATAGTTCTTTCCCAGATATTGGGAGCGAAAACATAGAAAAACCCTGGAAAATAACCTTTTAGAGCCATTATAAACTATTGACGCATTTGAAGGTTTGCGAGGTAGCTTCAACCTCTTTGGGATAGTGTCACGTTTCGTCCCGGCTTCGTTTGGGGGAACTCGTCAGGGCATGCACCAAACTAAGCTGTTTACATGCCTACGTGAGCGGACACCCCTTGTGCGGATCACAAGGGAGTGTACCAGACCGTTGGGGATGAGTGTACTTCCGAGATCTTGAGAGGATCTACCAGGGACGCCCGCTACACTATAATCCCTTATTGCACAAAAAAAATCAAATAACAAGATGGGTCTTTGTGTTTTAAGGTGTACATTTTTACTGTGTTATAAGAGAGATACTACTGCTTTTCGTATGTTTTTGCACTAAAAGCCTTTAAATTTTTTCCAGGCACTGGCCTAGTGGCAGAGGAGTTTTCATGAATTCCAAAGAGAATTTCGTAGTACAAATCAATGCACGTGATCATTTGAAAGTCATCTCTTTGGATCTTTTTGGAAATATAAAGAGAGCGTACGAGAGAATGGTGAAAGCGGTATGGAAGCTCCAGAGAGATCTCAATTTCGTCAAGAGTAGCAGGATGGGTTATGTGACATTCTGTCCCTCGGACATGGGTTTGTTTAAAATTGTAATTCAGCAGAAAAGTTCTTGTTATGGTGCGCATGTTTTATCGTTTCGTCCAAATGTTCGAAATTTTCGAATTTTGAACCGAAAATGACTAGGTTGGACTAAGTGGCATTGTCGCAACGAGACGTCCGATTCGATCACCACGAAGCGGTATCTCGGAACGTGTGGCTTTCTACAGTTAACCGATGATTTAAGTGAGTTATTTACATCATGAGTTAACCTCAAAAAGTGTAGATATTGTGTGAATGTTACATAGAAATGTGTGAAAGAACCATAGAGGTATGGCTTACCGACCGTAAACACAATAACTTCCGAAAGAAACGACTTAGAATCTCGATATTTGTAGAGTAGGTTTTGGGCTTAATTACGAAGGTCTAATTCGTGGATGGGTTGAATCCGCTAAACGATTCCGTGGATATACCCATTCAAAATTTTATTTTGACAATATTTCCAAAAAATATTAGATAAGATCGAATTGAAATCCAGTAATTTATCGAAAAAAATCAAGAAAAGCACTGACGTGAAGTCAGCAGTTCATTTTTGGTCATATCCTCTGAACATAAGAGCAAAAGCTGCTGACTTCACGTCAGTGCTATTCTAGCTTTATAAGTATATTGACTCCGCCAAACGCTCCTTTACCTCCTGATCGACAAATTTGGCGATCTTATTTCAGCATGAACTTTGAAAGTATCATTTTTCAATGAAGTAGTAGATTTGAATTCGATCAAATCTGTATTTTTCGCGATATGAGGAGAGAAAAATTTGAGTGAGAATATCTGCAGTATAATTCAGTGGATTTGACCCATTCACGGAATTCGGGCTTTGTAATTAAGGTCCAAATCTACTCTAGAAATATTGGGTTTCTGAGTTCTTTCTTTTTGAAGTTATTGTCCTTAAGATCGGTCGGTAGGATCGAAGGTTTTTGCAAAATTTCATGAGTACCATAAGAAAAGAGTATCGCCAAATCTTCCATCACGTTTGGCAGGGTCATTATGTTGAAACGGTACGGCTTTGGCAACGAATTTCAACATGCGCGCAACAGCTTCTGACTTCGCTTGAGTACTTCTCTAGAATGTTTTCATTGAGGTTCAATAAATTCATTATATCCTTTCGAATATTTTTGATAAGTAAGGGATACTTCGACATTCCGTCTATGGTATAATCTCATCAGGGAAAATAATTCAAGAGCTCATCTGAACACAAACTCATCATGTGACCCGTGCGCTCACATTCGGAATACGAAATTGGTACTTCGACTTCAAGGCAATATACTGATCATATATGTTGATTCACAGGTACAGGACTCAGAGTATCTGCTTACCTAGAGCTCTCCCGTTTATCGAAGAAAGAAGAACTGCTAATGGAAACAGTTTCAAGAATGGACATTGATTTTAAAAGCGTTCCAAATAATCCCGATTTATTCAAGATCAGCAACAAGAAATGTATGGGTGTTACAGAGATTCAAACTGCATCGACAGTAGAACAAGCTATAGTTGAGCTAACCAATCTAGAGCAGTCATTTTTTTAGTATTATTTACAATTTGTGGTAGCTAGCTGCCATTAAACGTGAAGTTACATTGAAGTGAAGAATTGTGAATGGTAGTTTAATTTCTGGATTATTTTTGGTATTTATCGAGAGCTCGAACCTCAACTCAACTCTTTTATTTTCATTATGCAGAAATCAATATGTTAGAGTCGGAAAAGGAATCATCACAACTCCCATTGAACAGAGAACTCTTGGTTCAATATTGGGCACACTTCTTTTTCTCATATACACAGCCCATTTTGCAAGCTCTATCAAGTATTGCTGAATGAAGATAAGCGCTACCCCCTCTGGTGATAATTAGAGTAACCCGAGGTACAGATATTATCATTGACAAGTTAAAAGAAATGTCGAGAAAATGAGAAAGTTTATGCATTTTTCTTGGCGTTTGGGTGGTTTTACAAGTGTTTCTACCGAGAAAAACCAAACCCAAATGTCCCTCCCCATAGATTTTCACAGCTCGGTGAAAAATTTCCATTTTGGATGAAAGAAACTTCCTTTAACAAGTCGGGCCTTGAAGAATCGATAAAAACCTTGGCAACTTGTAACTCAAAATTGGTAAACCTACAAACGAGTTTTATGAGAGTCTGTTGCCTGCAGTTTACCGATGATGATCATTTTTATTTAGAGGTAAGCACGAATTGCTCATGAAATATTAGATCACATTCTTGAAGACAATTTCTTTCCAGACCCCTAATCCAAGCAGAGAAAGCTGTGCCTTCCAGAAATCTGTCTGTTGAACTGATCGTTAAGGAACAACTTAAATGTTTTCGTGATAGAACTGACCGGTTGAAACAAAAGATTCTCAACAAGGAAATATCTGGTGATGAATACTTTTCGCTCAAAGTGCTTCTGCCGATGAAATCAAAGCTGTATATAGCTTATTGATTACAGCCTTTCAAGACCAATCATATGAGTGTTGGAAGAATATATTTGTCAATCCATAATAAATAAGGCTTACGGTACAAGTAGCATTAGTTTTATGTGAATGTATTCATTTTATTCACAATATATTGTGTGAATTCAGTCCTTCTTTATATAAAAAGTAAAGTTATGAGCATTTGTCTTTTATTGCAAAAAGTATGTTTTACAATATTATCTGTTTTTTATCTTTTTGAGCAGTAGATCTGAGGGGGCTTTGATCAATAATCAAGTTGGGTAGGTAAAAAGGTTGAAAGTTTTGCAAATAACATGCAACATAATAGCACATGCATCTTCTTGTACTACTTTGATTCCATTAACAGAAGCACTTTGAAAAAAAAATATTTATCACCATATATTTCCTTGTTGAGAATCTAACTGAAACATATATGTTGTTCCTTAACGATCAGTCAAATGACATATTTCTGGAAGGCACAGCATTCCTTTTAGGTAATTTTCTCTGCTTGGATTAGGGGTCTGGAAAGAAATTGTCTTCAAGAATGTGATCTAATATTTCATGAGCAATTCGTGCTTACCTCTACATGAAAATGATCATCCTCGGTAAACTGCAGGTAACAGACTCTCATAAAACTTGTTTGAAGGTTTACCAATTTTGCGTTACAAGTTGCCAAGGTTTTTATCGATTCTTCAAGGCCCGACTTGTTTAAGGAAGTTTCTTTCATCCAAAATCGAAATTTGTCACCGAGCTGTGGAAATCTATGGGAAGGGACATTCGATTTTGCTTCTTCCCGGTAGAAACACTTGTAAAATTATACAAACGCCAAAAAAAATGGATAAACTTTCTCATTTTCTCGACATTTCCTTTAACCTATCAATGATAATGTCTGTACCTCGGGTAACTCTGAGGGAGTAGCGTTTACCTTCATTCGCCAATAGTCGATATCATTTATTCGCTGATGACAGAAAAATTTATCCTGGTTTTCATCCGTATGAGGCCCAGGCTGCATGTTTTCTAATAAATAGTGATCTGGATTCGATTATACAATTTGCCAAAAACCACAACCTCCATCAATTCCAAGAAATCCAGCCTCATATCTTTGGCAGTAAATCTGCTATTTCCAAAGCTAATATAATAATAATATAATATAATATAAATGGTATGGAATCTTGGTTTGTCCGTTGATAAGCGATCGAAATTTTCAGATCACGTGTATGGATACATCCAAAAGGCATATATGTTTCTCAAACTTTTGTACGGTAGCTGTCAATTTCTGAACAGGAGTCTGAGAATGATGGTGTCCAATCAGCTTGTTTTGTCGCGTTTTAAACATGGTGATGTGGTATATGATCGGATCGGTGTTGCCTTCTCGTTCTCAATTTAAGGAGATCTGTCCCAACTTCTGGCCAAATTTCTTGAGATGGCTTTAAATGGATGAGCGTAGGAATAGCTTCTAGCTAGACTTCCACTCAATAAAGACGATTTATCATTATTATTATTACTGCACGTATGTACTAGGGAAAAGCGTGCTTTCGTTTGGTCCAAATGTCTGAAATTTAAAAATTTTTAAACAAGAAGGGTTAAGAAGGACTCACTGATTACTTATTCGATTTTCCTGCCGTCTGTAGGCGCGAGCTAGCGACTCAAAACTCGACTCGAGTAGGATGCCCATCCTTGAAAAAAAAAATTTTTCGAAAATCATTTATATATTAGATTCCGAAATAACTTCGCACATAATTTAAATTCCATAAATTTCTCTTTGTAGATAGGTATATATTAATAGTTTGTCGTAAGGACTCTTTAATAATAATTACTTTGGAAAAATAATAATATATTTATAGACACAAGTACAACCATTGAGAAGTACGTATAATAATAATTAGACAATCGCAAGACAGTTGACAGTTATGGTGGCTCTTAACCTCATTGAAACATAGAATGGGAAAGGATTATACTATGTATATTACATCCAGCTACATATACAACAAACAGTGTACCAAATTTCGGTTGAATGTCTTTATTTGTTACTCGCTATCTTCATTATATCCGGAATAACTTTGAAATTCTAATCATAATAAAACTTGGTCACTAGTTGAAAAATACTGCACAACTATGTGCAAAATTTGAAATGAACTTTAGGATTGGCCGTTAGGTAGTGAACACAGTAGACTCAGACACTTGTTATATGTAGGGTAGGTTGAGGGCTCAATTGCTTAGGTCAAATTCGTGAATGGATAAGATTGGCCGAATGATTCCGTAAGGATATCTATGCGAAGTATGCGAAATGTTATTCACACAATATTTCCACAAACTGTGGTCGAATTGAAATCTAGTATTTTGTTGATGTAGTAGGGCTTGAAGGTTCCTGCAAAATTCAACAAGCACCAAAATATTTCACACATTCGGAAATATTCTTTAGAAGGGGAATTGTAGGCGCATTCGCCATTTGGGAGCACTGAATCTACCAATTTAATACACGTTTCACCACCTGTCCATGAAAATAATTTTTTTCCGTCTAATTAATCCGAAATAAATTTAATGTCTAAGATTCTTTGAATGAAGTGTTGATCTTTATTTTCGGAAATACAGTGAAATCTCCCACAAAGGACACTCCTTTTAAGCGGACACTCTTGCTTGGTCACGGCAGACATCCATTGAAATAACGATAAGGGAGCTCTCTTTTGAGCGGAGTCTCTTTTGGAGGGACGCGGACACAGAGAATACGAAAGCATAGCGTCATCTGCATTTTTGGGCGGACAATTTGTATTGCCAGACTCATCAAATCAAAATGTTCACCATTTTTTTGCGGAACATTATGTTTGATAGGAAAATTGTAATTCAAAATGAAAGAACTCTATACTATGCCTAAACAAGACAATTTGAGAAACATCAAGTTATTATTATTTGCCCCCTGAATGTCCTGAATGTGCTTCTATTTATTTTATTTTTTGGTCAAGGAGTCATAAATCATTCTTGAGACCACCACAGAGTTATGAGCATAAGGCAGGTAATGTATCAGTTTGAAAATTATTTACATTATAACTTATGTACGTATTCTCAACCAACTTCGAAGAAAGGAGGTTCTCAATACGATGAAAATAATTTAGAATATTTGGAACAAACTTTGGATTTTTTTTTTCGAATTTTTCCAATTATACGTTCATCCTGAAATTATTTTAGTTGTTCCCGAAATATCAACGATACCCAGAAACGACAAAATTTTTCTATCATCTCGAAAATTAAAATCGTAGCGAACGTAATCGTGCCTACGGAAGACCGAACAAAATCGATTTTGAGATTGGATTCGACATCAGTGAGTCCAACCTTATAAAATTGATACCATTTCCTTGAAGAAATTCTGAAATAATAGACATTCGGACAAAACGATAGCACGAAGTGGTACTCCTTCAACGAATTTTTCAATCTCTGCTAGTTCATCATTTCAGAGCCATTGAACCAAATCTCTGACCTGACCTAGTCGTTTCAGATCATTTTCGGCTCAAAATTCGAAAATTACAGACAATTGGGTAGAACGACAGCACGCTGTTCCCCAGAACATGCGCGCAATGATGAACTTAAAATCGTTATTTTTGCGCGCATATTCTAGGGAAACAGCGTGCTATCGTTTCGTCCAAATGTCTGTAATTCTCGATTTTTTTCCCGAAATTGGTCTCAAACGATTAGACTTGACTTCCTGATGACGAATCCAGTGTCAGAATCGATTCTAACCGTCCGGCCGGCCGTGGACACGATAACTGTCGAACGGAGTGAGCTAACGACTTCAAACTTTCAGGCTTGGTCGCGCATTGGAATGCCGCGGTTCGTTAATGGGCAAAATCGGTCGAACAGTTTCGGAGGTATAGCCGTTTGGAATTTCGAAGTTATTTATTTTTTATTTCAGAAACTACTGCAGCGATTGGATTGAAACTTAGCATTTGAGTGGAGTATTTTTCGGAAACCGTTTATCACATTCATTCCACTTTGAGCTTCATATTTCACAGCAGTGTATCAAATTTCGTTCGATACGATCATAATTTATGGAGATATTGGGAAAAAATATGACAAATTTCGTGGTTTTCTTCCCGATATCGTTGTTTTTTCGGTATAACTCAAGAAATACTGATTCAATCATGATGAAACTGCGCAGCTAGCTCGGGGATGCTAAAGACAACCTTTTGCGGAATTTTGTGATGATCGTATCATTAGAACAATTTTCAAAAAAAATTCAATTTTTTTTTTCAAAAATTCAATACTCTGTGATCTTCTTATCATTTTATCCTGATTAAATTCTGTATGAACCTTCAAACTGTCATTTTTTGATAAAGTACTGGATTTCAATTTGATCTGCTCTATATTTTTGGAAAATAGGAAAAATAACAAAATAGGAGACTTAATATTCTCCTTCAAATCACTCCGTGGTGACTTCGGTGATCGTATTCGTGGCCTATTCACTGTGAACAACAACAATCTGAGAGGACATCAGTTCAAGTTGTCGATAGGAAACTTTCGAACATCCCAACGGCACAATTTTCTGACTAACAGAATTTTCGAGAGATGGAACCGTTTGCCGAGTATTGTTTGTGGTTTATGCTGGAACCGTCAATGCCTTCAAGAATGCGTTGGATCTCTTTGATACAAGAACTACTTATTTGTAAACTTTTTTCTATTTTTATTTTCTTTTTGAGTTTATAGGAACTTCCTCAACTCTACTTGTATGTTTAATAATGATAATAAATAATAATTAAATTTTGAATGGGTCCATCGTTGGGTTGGGAGTTTATCCATTCACTAATTCGGCCTTCGTAATTATGGTCCGAACCTTTTCTACTGATATCGAGTTTCTAAGTTATTTCTTCCGAAAGTTATTACTTATTATTATTATTTACGGTTGCCGATATTTGTAGAGAAGGTTTGGAGCTTAATTTCCAAGGTCGAATTCGTGAATGGGTAAAATCCGCCCAATGATTCCGTAGTTACACCCATTCAAAATTTTATTTTCCCAATATTTCCAAAAATATAGATTAGATCGAATTGAAATCCAGTACTTTATCGGAAAAACCTCGTTCAAATTCGTTACCAAAGAGGTCATCTCCATTGAACATGCGCGCAAAAGCTGCAGCCTTTTTTTGATCTTAGTGATTCTGTAGCATGTTATTTCCACCCTTATTCGATAGAGCCTCGTGCCTGAATTTCCTTGTTTAGAGTAAAGAAACGTAGCTGCCGAATTACAAACAAGCGCTCCACAGGGATACAGGCATTATTAAATGGAACGTGAAGTTAAATGGTTCAGAAAATACTACAATACATCAGAAACATCTTGAATCTCCCACAAATTTATAAATAGACCTAAGGGAAGATGGCATCTTCACGAACATGATAATCATGACGGATTCTTTACATAACAATTCGTCCTGTCCGCTTCAGCGAACCATCCAGAAGTCTTGGACATAAACTTTTTAGATTGCTCGATATAAACTTTCTCTAAATGGAACCTTGAGAATCCTTTCCGAATGATCTCATAGATGGAGGGATTCTTGAATATATTCTTCATAGTTATAAGTGTGCAATAATTATCAAGAATGAAAGAAACTGTTTTTTACATCTTTACAATTGTAGGTGTGTAACCAAAATACGTAAAATAAAAATTGTTCATTCCATATTGATACACTATAGACAAATGAAGCCTTAGTTACCGTAGCTATAAACATGGTTATAACTCCTATGGGGGGTATACTAGGCAGTAGTTATAAACTCTCTCTAATGTATTTACAAAAACAAACCGACAATTGTCGAATTTTCGAGTTCGTGAAACTCACTCCCATTTTTTTCAGGATGTAAGAAGAATGAATCAATTCACTTAGACTAGAATGTAGAAGAATAAATAAATACCATGTCTCGAAACAAAACCAACATCATATTTTCACCAATTTTTTTGGTTTCAATACGGTTAACTTTCAGCCGCTACTGCAATTTGGCATATTATTTTTTGTTCGTAGGGATTGAAAGTTGTCATGAACAAAACTGTAATGGTCGAATCTCATTCGGTGACAAATTTCATCAGGTACCATCGTCTCAAAGTAAATGAACCATGACTCATGTGCACATACTGAAAACCTAATTTTAAAAAAAAAAAATTTTTTCTTGAAAATTACTGCACCCCTGTGAAGAGAATACAAGGACCTTGCCAAAAAAGTACCTCATGACGCACTTTCCCTATTCATCCTGGCACAGGGTGCAACAAAAATCCTTCAAAAATGCATAAAAATTTGGTAAAAGTGAAACAAAAATTGACCTGTTTCAGGATTTCGTTGCCAAATATTTTCTTCTGAGAAACTGAATTCGTTCCATAATTCGGACGCGCATGAGTATATTTCATTCTTAAAAAACGTTTGTTCGATTTCAAAAACCAACAAAATTTGGTTTTCATCTTTCATTAGTATGAAATAAAATCAATTATCCATCACGTGAGTTATTGAATGTTGACAAACCCGGGCAACTTACAATCCCTGGGACTGATGTCCCTCGGGATTTAAATCTGTTGCCCTGGGTAATTAACATCCACATAACTCCCTTGATACATAAATAACTAATAATCTGCCGAGTAAAAATGCAAAAAATACATAAGGGGTGAAGAAAGGAAAAGATCAAGACTGTTGATGAAGAATACCATCTTATGTTGAGGTAGAAAATCAAGTATAAAGTAACAGGCGAAATCCCCATCGTAAAGAAAACGATCCACAGTATTGGAATGACTTCAACAGCTCCAGATAAGACTTATTTCAACTGGAAGAATTTGCTTCGAAGCAATAGCCTTGTTTTGGTTCCAAGTTTAGAACTGTTCGGAACGAGCATGCGCGATTGCGATTTTGTGATTTGTTCATTTCAGAACGGGTGTGGGATTTGAGTAATCCTGTTTTGGTTATCTTCAGAATCGATTCCGAACTGTTCCAGAACTGTGCAAGCAGTTCGGACGTCAGAGTCGGAACTGAAGAATTGGGTATTTCGCAGCATAGAGTGGATGTCAACGATTTGAATGGTTAACCTGGCTTTATCGACGTCGTTATGATTTAGTTTCTGACTGTTGTATTTGTTTGAGGTTAATCATTCCGTTATGACCTCCCATAATGATTTTATGGATTTTACTTATATTGTTCACAGCCGGAATGTATAGTTCTTGAATAAACCTGCGAGAGAAATTGAATGATAATGTTTCGGAAGAAATATAATTGTTATAAAGAAAAATTCAGAAAAATTATTATTTACAACAACAATATTTGAAGTGGATACAAGTACCCCCAAAAATAAATATATTAGATATAAACTGAGACAGGGACTCTCGCATATTTTTATTATGAAATATAATCTTAGTGTCCTCCTCAGGAATCCAGGAATCATTCTGAATAAACGGGAATTGGACAGGTATAAACACAAGAATGACTTCTGAATCATATATTCAGCTATAAGTTTCGTAGGTCTACACCTGCTTCTTCAGGCCTGTAAAACATCAGAATGACTATTGCTGCTTTCTTTTCGAGGATTTGGGTAGCTCGGAGCTGCCCCCGCGCATGAAATTTATTAACAAATTTCATGCGCGGGGAGCTCCGAGCTACCCAAATCGTCAAAAAGAAAGCAGCAATTACTTATACACCAGTACAAACAATACAATAAATCACCTCTATAAAAATTAGTTATTAAACTAAAAAACAAATCCAACATCAAACTCCGAGGACAACGCTGAATCTCAAGCAATTTTTCGAAATTCAGAAAGGCACACCAAGCTACAGGAAAAACCTAACCATAAAATGGTTCAAACATAGAAAATCCTAACTCTTCAAAAGAAGTCATAAAAATAATTGTCAACCACAAACACCACAAGTTTCTTCCTATTAACAAATCATTGTAAGTATTATAATTTATTTATTAATTACAATCTTACGCTGTCTGTCCGCTCTGTAAAAACATGTTTCTTGTCAAAATCGAATTATACAGTTTAGTAAGGTGTTTAGAATCAGATCTAAAATTGACGAAGTTGTTAACATTAATCTATATCATCTCTGAGATGTTCCTTTTCCTGAAATGTTTTTCATTCTCCAAGATTTTGACATTCGAAAAGTCAACTCCATGATCCTCTGAAAAAAAGTGGGAACACAAGGCGGTTTTCTCTGTATTTTTGGCATCTCTAATATCACATTTATGCTGCCTTAAGGATGATTCTCACTATCCGTTCCGTAACCTTCCAGTATCCCTTCCGTATGATTTACGTCAAAATTTAGTAGGCAATAAAGTCATTTAGACGGAACGTGAACGGAACGTATAGTGTGAATACACCAATTCATTTACAACTTATAATATTTCACGGGAAGGATACTGGAAGGTTACGGAACGTGTAGTGAGAACCAACAGTGAAGGTTTATTCTCACTATACGTTCCGTAAACTTCCAGTATCCTTCCCGTAAAAGGTGTGACTGAATTGATGTATATGCACACTATACGTCCCGTTCACGTTCTGACATTTTTGCCTACTAAATTTTGACGTAAATCATACGGAAGGGATTCTGGCTGCTTACGGAACGTATAGTGAGAATCAACCATTATTCTACTTTGTAGATACTGTCTTGTCTGACCTATATATATTTTATCGAAATCCAAGCAAGGAATCCCATACATCACATTGACATTACTGATTGAGTCCTTTATTTCACTATACAAAGTACATACTGTTTTCATATATACAAAGTACATACTGTTTTCATGTTATAAAAGACTAATTCATTATTTTCTGTTTTTAGAGTTTTTTTATTTTTTGAGAAAGTTCAGGTATGTATGGTACTTTGAAATAAGCTTTAGTTTGTGTAGTTGTGGTTTCTTTTCTGTTCTTAATTTCTTGTGAAATTCTGGAATATTTTTATCAATAAAGGATTTTAGGATAACTCTTCTCACTTAATATGCTCTTTACTTTTTATGTTCTGGTCATGATACATGGGATCACTTAAATTAACTGCTTTGTAAAGCAAATTTTTGATTGCACTGATTTCATAACTACTTGCATGTGTGTACAGATAATTCAAAATTATACCTGACCTGGTGGGCTTCGTGTACCTATTGGTGGTGAGTTTTTGATTTTCATTTTGGAGTACGCATATATCAAAAAATGGTAGCGAACCCTCTTTTTCCACTTCTGCTGTAAACTGGATCCTCTCGTGATAAAGGTTGAAAAGCTTGACTGTTGTATCAACTTTATCACTTGGTAAGGCTAAGATGAAGTCACCAACAAAGAACTTGAAGAATGGAATGATAAAAAATAGTAGGTCTAGTACTGTTGTAACCAAGTCATTCATAACAAAGGATGCAAGACCAGGACTCGCCATTCCACCCATAGTAGTGCCCTCAACTTGCTGGTATGTGTCCCCATCAAACATAAAATAGCTGGTTTCAAATAGTTATACCACATAAATATGACATGGTTAACATTCCTTTTTTCTGCCAATGAAAACGGAAGTTTTTCTTCCCCTAAGATTCCGATGAGATTCCGAACTTAATTAGTTTTTTGAATTAATCGTTTTTAGAACTGTTCTATGTAGAATACTTCAAAATCCGGGTTCAACAGCACTTTGATTCTGCACAGTTCTAGAACTGCCCTATATGGCAGTTCTGCACCATAACAAAACACCAAAACAGAGCTATTATTGGCGCACGAGAACAAACGTGGACTTCGGCGACTTCAACTCAGGGAGATGTGTTTTTTTTTTGCATAGAATTAAAGTCTGAGTGTAGCGGTAATGTATAAGTTTAAGAATTTATCATAAGAGGGTGAAACTGACTGAATCGAACACAAATCAAATTTTCAGTGTTCAGCCTTAATGCAAATCTCAAGATTTTTCAGTGGCTCATTATATGCTTCTTCAGAAGGTCTCGATTAACTCAAGCTTCTCTCAGTGAATGATGTACTGAACTAGACAGCTGTGCAAGCATATGGAAATCCTGAAATTTTCTGAAATGTAGTTTTATTGCCTCTTTAATAAGAGTCAAGTTTAATATATATAAGAAAATCAAATCCTTCGAATAATACGGATGAATTTAGGTTCGAATATAGAACAACAATACCCTCAAATCGTAGGATTTCTAGCGAAATCCCTAGAGAGTTCAATTAAAGCCTCGTGAGTATACGTGGTCATAGCATAGAAATGAAGTCAGTTAGGACTATGATGCTTAAATGCTTCTATTGAAATATACAGATTCTAAAGCTTATTATTGTAACTGGTTGAAATTTAAGCTATGCTTGACACAGCAACGAAATGCTCAAGACTATAATTGTGTTTCATAAATTGAAGTGAATCATTGAATAAATTCCTGTGATGTTTTCAACAAAGGTTTGAGCAGCGATCCTTCAGGAAAAGTTCATGGTTTTAATCTTCCTATGAAAATTTAGTGCATTATGAATCGAATCAGAGCCGGTCATGGCCGCTGCAAAAGTTTCCTCTTCAAGTAAAATTCGGTCGAAAGTCCAAGGTGCGAATGCGGAAAAGAAGAGGAAACAATAGAACATTTAGTTTATAGGTACCGAATATAATAAATTTAGTTATAAGAGCCTGAATGATATTTATTTATTTAGGTACCGAATATATATATTCGACGATGTTTTCGGGGCAATTCATTCCGTGTCTGATTCTTTTTTGAGATTTATCGTGAACTTCAAATTAATTTAATAAATTATAAAACATTTACTAATTGATATTGGTTTTTTCGTCTATTTTGATTTTCAGGTGTGATTTCGAGATATCAACATACTTCGAAAGGAAATCAGAAATTTTTTCGTTGATGAAAAAAAAGCCCCTCAATAACAAACAACAATTTCACCACACTTATACAGGGGGACAGAATTCTTCCTGAGGTTTTTATCTGTGCTCTTGTATCATGCGTAAAAATGTATGGCACCCCGTTTACATTTCCTCGGCTTATACTGTGATAACACATATTTTATGATATAAAAGAAATGTACTGCTCATTCTCAAAAGAATATATATAATACATTTATTCAGTATAACAGGTGGATTCTCTAGCTCATATGTCTCAATCTAAAATCTTCATGAATTCAAAATTAATATTAATGTAAAATGTGTCCAATTTGAATCAAGTCTACGATGAATCTGATAAATGTAAGAGTTTTATTTTGCAAAATTTGAAATCTTCGAAATTCTTAACCAGTTTTCTTGGTTGAACTCACAGGTTATATTAAACTTGAAAATAATAATATGAAGTAAAATCCATCTTCAAAGCTGTTAAGGATACTACAGGAGTGAAGTAAACGCATTGTATGAAGACAACACTATTTAGTCTTCACGCAATGGTAGAAGTTTTAAGAAAACTTGCAAGAAAATTTCAGAAGAACACTGACTTTTAGATTTCGTTCGAATTCGTTGCCAAAGTGGTCATCTTTTTACATATTGATCTTCTTCTTATATGTTCCTCATGAAATTCGGCATAAATCTTCAAGCTGCCATTTTTCAATCAAGTAAGAAAGTTCAAAGTTTTTGGAAATATTGGGAACATAACTTCCGAAAGAAACAACTTAGAAGCTCGATATTTGTAAAGTAGGTTTGTATCTCAATTACGAAGGCCGAAAGGGTAGATGGATAAAATCTACCCAATTATTCCGCATTTACCCATTCACAGTTATGCCATAATTATCGTTTCCGTGTCTTTGAATTAATCGAAAACAATAGGTTTGTGGCTAGAGGACCAGGTTAATAAGTTGAATTTTGGTTTCCGAGAGGAATGATTAGTTTCTGATTTTATGTGATTTATATGGAATGAGCTATAGATTTCATATCCATGGAAAATATCCAAACTTAGATCGAAACGTCGACAATTCATGAAGGATACGTTTGATTTGCCCATTCCTCTAGCCACAAACCTATTATTTTCAATTCACAATTATACTTTCTTACTTTTCCAATACTTCCAAAAATACAGATTGAATCGAATTGAACTCCTTTACTTGCTCAAAAAATGAAAGCTTGAAGGCTCATGTAAAATATTATGAGGACCATTTACAAAGAATATCGCCAAAACTTTCAGACTCAATAAACAATATATTACACAAAAAGAGCGTAAACTGTAACAACAAAACAGATTCCTACAACCAGATCTATGTCAATGCTTTGAGTTTTTACTGATTTCAGGGTGTGATGATTGTTGATACCCTATTTTGAGCATGACAGAAAGGCACTTACAACAAAGGGCTGTTTTAACTTTTTGCAGGGGGATTCACCTTGAAGGTATTTATATTCGTCTGCGTGTTTTCTCTTGAGGTGATTCATCATAGATGTTGTACCACTAACACTTAGGTATACAATTCCATCCCTAGATATCTGAGAATCACCTATATTGCACCATGCATATTTATTATCATTGCATAATGAATATTTTTAAATATAACTAGATTTTTCAGATATTTTCCAGATCAATCTGCTCGAGCTATACCGCACCTTTTCACGTTCAACGCGAAATAACAGCAGAAACTTAATGTCTTTAATGAACTCGACAATATAAATGAGCAAGTCTCAATAACAAATTTCATGGTGTCGCTTCCGCCGAATCGGACAACTGCTTCAATGTTCAAGATCCGTGTAAATTTTCTTCGAAATCTGATAAACAGTTTTCTATAGAAATTTCAAAAAATTTTTTCGCTTGAGCTGATGCCACGATCATAGTTAAATTATTCACAAAAGTTGTGAATCAGCGTTTTCCAAAATGCTGCCAAGTTTATCATGGTGGGATCAGTAAATATGAGATTTCCAGAAATATCAATAAAATTTGACAGACGTTAATTTGGCCTCTTATGAGATTTTGTGGAAACAGCATTATGAATGAATGAACAGCATTAAAGGAGCTTCAACCTTATCATCCATTTTCCTTTCCTCTATTCGTTTTTAATGTCGCTCCGTAGATCATTATCAACCACCTCTTATATACCTCATCACCAGCTACCCACGGAATGTTTTCTTATGAACACTGCCTTCTTGAGATGGAGTTCCTCGTGATAGACTCTCTTCATGCGTGGGGTTTGCTGAAAAGAACCCCTTAACAATCCTGTTGGGTAACTAAAGATGGAGAACATATCACAGATAAAGGTAGGTTAACTAAACTGACTCGCTTCTCACAGTTGGACTATATTCCTGAAAAACAACGAGAACAAATCTTTTCGATGGTCAATCGTCATTAAAATCATCATCGTACGCTCCTAGAGAGTTTGATAAACACTAAAGCTATGTTCTGACTTAGCGCAGCAGTTTTCGCACCATTTTCTTCTATATAATTGTGAAAATGAACCAGAGTGATACTGAGCAACAACTTGAATGCGATGGTACGAACGTTCAACGTTCTCTATCGTTCCATCGCAAATGCTTCGCGTTTTCATACCAACATCTTTTTCACGTTTGTTCTCTTCACAGGATTTCAAGAATAACGCTCCAGGGTCCCTATTCTTGAATCGGCGATGGGAGAAAATAAGCGTGTCGACGTTGTTGTCAAGGAAACGCGGTGCATTTTTGATGGAACGATAGAGAACGTTCATACCATCACATTCAAGAATAGGAAGCGCGCTCTCTCGTTCATACATCACTGTTCCCAGACCAGGATGGCATGGAATGTACCCAAGTACGCATTTAAAAAAATACTTTTTTGTCGCATCCCGAAAATAAATGTTCCCAGGCAGAGTACTTATGAAATAACTCACGTTTTCAGACGTGAGTACTTGATCTCTATGCAAAATATCAGTTTCTTCTTCTCTTATCCTTCGAAATATGTCTCTTATCTTTTCTCATCTTTTTTCCACCTATAGCAACCATTGAAATATTTAACTACAACCTATTTCTCATTCAGGAAGCACTCCACAAAGAAAATTTCCCATTTTAATAACTCTAAAAGGACGCGTTCTTGAAATACTGAACGAATGATGACTGTAACCTTTGGAATCGATTCATTTTACAATGCGTATCTATGGAAGTTAGCAAGTAAGTTGAAGCACGGTAATCTATCCAGCGATCTGTGCATATACGGATATCTCACAGCCTACTACATCTCGAAATCTCGAATAATATACGATAAATGAGTCAGTATTTGAATTGTCCCAACCAGAATCGGTATCGATACATTTAGATCAGTAGTGCCAGTTGTGTGTGCCAAATTCGTTTTCACCATGTGACAGAGGCAGTGCGGTGTTGCAGATTTCCTTGTTTCATTGGTAGAGGACGATCGAAAATTCGGATTTGGCAACGTTCGTTGATAAAGTGATAAAGGTGAGGTGATAATGAGTTTAATTGGAGAATGTCCGATTAATTATAAGAGTCCCCTTTTTTGTTGTCCGTCAATGCTACTCATTGGAGATTGTGTCAACTGATAATAGAAATCCGAGCATTAAAAGTCAGATCAATAGTATCCAAATTAAAACGTTTATTTCGTGCTATATAAAAGCCTGATTTGTATTCTTCATGTTGCGAAAAGTAATTTCAGTTTTAACTCATTCATACGGACAAGTTTACATGCGTATACCGGTAAACCTTAAAGAATATTTGAATTAACGATAGGCTAGGTCATGACCACTCATAAAATATCGACCAATTTTCAGTTGAAATTTGCACCGTTTTCGAGATAACGTGCATTTTTGAAATTCGTGATCCTTTAATACCTTTCCTTCATGTTTGAATACAATGTCTCTGAATTGGTACTGGTTCGGAAACACAATTTTGATTGAAAAATTATTCTGTTGCAAATTTATCGAAATAAAATGATAAAATTCATTACTAAGGAGTTTTCAAAAATATATAAAAAACAATATCAAATCTACTTCAAACTAGACTCTCAAGCAATAAGTAGCACTAATATTCAGAGAAAAAATTGAATTGTTTTCTATGCCTTCACAACGATTCTCTAATAGCATGTTGATAGACCGTTCTAGTTGTTTCATGTCAGTTGCAGTTGTCGCTTAAACGTGTTCTCTCAAATAGCCGAAGTGAAGTTTAGTTCAGATCAGGGGCCCATGGATTGCACTAGGATGTCTCATTCATTGTACTGGGAACATTGAACCCAAACATTGTAGAACTCACGGGCCAGTAAAACTCTATGGCTACTTTCCTGGAAGATGGGTCAGTTCTTATAGCAAAATAACTAGTTAGTTTTGAACCGCAAGTTCGATAATATTTGCTCTTAAGTACCTAATACAATGGAATGGAGACTCTGAACCAATCTTGCGGCTGCCCAAATCACACGATCGCAATTATGTGATATTTCACTTGTGCTATTCGATAGAGCAAGTCTAAGCTACCACTGGAACAATTGAGATGGTGTATCTACATGGATTCTCATAGTATCGTTGGTGTGGTTGTAAAGCATTGTTCTGAAAGTAATTATGTCGTCTAAGGCATCATAACGGATAGAAAACAATAGAATTCTAATTTCTTGATATTGTTAGTGGAATTTTTTCACTGAAACTCTGGTTTGAAAATATTTTCCGAGAGAAGAAATTGTATTTTTTTTATGATTCTGAAAATTTCTCAGCTTGTAACTGAATACTTCTTTCACCAAAATTGTGAAATTTTGCGACAGACCAGAATATCCCCGCATCCTCTTGCAACGAAGATATCACCCTTTCCTGAAACAATAAGGGTAGGTTTTATACAATTTTGGAGACTTAGATAAAATGCGCATATTTTTGTAGTAAATTTCATACATCTGAAAAGCAGCACCCATCAGCAATGTTAAGTAAGAAAAGTTCCCGAATCACTACCAATTAAGAGATATGGTACCCAAAATATCGAGGAAGGGTAGCTATTCTTCATGAATTTCCAAAATGCCAATTATCACGAAAATAGTGAAAATTTGACCGAAAAATTTTTCGATATTAGACCTAGTCTAATCTCAATTCGAATATTGTTTGAGGTTTACCGGACAACCTGTATTTTTGCACGCATGTTCTATGGAACTAGCGTGCAATCGCACAAAGTTCTGTAATTTTCGATTTGTTTTCGTAAAATGATCACAAACGACTAGCTTTTACTCAGCGATGAAAATCCGAAGTCAAAATCAATTCCTTCTGACCAGCTCTTCGTAACCACCCTAACTTGAGAACGAAAATAGCTAGCTCCTTGAAACTTTTAGGGTAGCTTGCGTAGCAGAGTAGGCCGAGTAAGTTCATTAATGGGCCAAATCAGCAACAGTTTTGGAATTATACTCAATCAAATGTTTGAGATTATGCAATCGGATTTAAACTTGAAAATAAGTTGTAATGAAGTAATGCACAACTGCTTTAAAAACTTAGTCGGGATCGTATTATAAGTTTATTTCAAAAAATCCAAAGTTATGTTGAAAAACATTCTTTTACAGAATGGCCCATTGGAGTAAAATGAGATTTTGAATTTCACAAATACCGAATTTCAGTTGGATCCAGTTTCAATTTCCGGAGATATTGGTGAGAAAAATATAAAAAATTTCGTGGATTTCTCTTCGGTATTGTTGATATTCCTGTGATAAGCTCTCGAAAATATTTTTATTTACATATCGATAAATTGTAAGTCAATCGTATATCTGTTGTTTTGCAAACATATAATATTTTGGTGATGATTAATTCTGAAACCATTAATTAAGCCATAAAATTACTAGATATAGAATCACTTAACGCCTTTAGCAAATTTGAACATGCGCGCAAAACCTGCTGAATTTGCGTCAGTGCTTTTTCTAGAATTTTTTTCGTACAAATTCTGAAGAAATTTTCATTGACTGAATTATTTTCAAAAATGGAACGTTTAAATCGAAGGTATACTTTTCTATAATAAAAATGGAAATTAATTAATGAAAATTTAAAGTGATAAAAATACAAAGTTAACATTTTTAGATATCGAAGAAAAAATCGGAAATTAGGCACGAAAAAGGTTTGAAGCTCTTCTTCGAAACTGAATTGAAGAGATAATAAAGCCCATTACTTCTGCAAAGGAATGAAAATATATCTCCAAATAATGTTCTTGCTCATACAGCATTTGCGTTAAATAATTTCAAAATCTACGGAAGAACTTTAGATTTCAAGAGTGATAAAATTGAATTCTTCCCTTTTGGCTGGCTGGCCTTTAATACTGTAACTTTCAACAGAAAACACCTATAAATTTGAAAATATCAGGGTAAGTTTGGAAACACTCATTGGAATATCACTGTTGAGTTCGTTGATATACAAACACAATCTGAGAGTTTCGAAGGGCAAGAATTTGGCGATTCTTAAATAACTAAAAAAATAACGATAGATATAAATTGTCAACATACATGTTTGTGAGAAATTTTGATCGGATGGTTGAATTATAAAATCTAAATTTTTTGAAACATTTTCCTCAAATTTTTATTTCAGGAAGTAAGATTCTGCTTAAAATACAAAATACTCCTGGATAACATTTAACAACCAAGTATCGAATTGCAGCTCGACTTGATATAATTTTTTGGAAATATTTCCTACATAAAATTTCAAATTAATATACCCGCGGTATCTTGGAATGGATTTTGCCTGTTCATGAATTCGACATTCGAACTCACCTAATATCGAATCTCCGTGTTTTTTTGGAAGATATTGTTTTACGAATTGTCGTTTTAGCCATTCAAAATTTCATTGCAAAGTGCCTCCTAAAATTAAGACATTAACGAAACTTCGTTGGATATTGGCAGCTTGAAGTTTATACCAAATTTCGTCGAAATCTGGCTGATACAGCTTTTAGAAAATGGATAAAATGATTTTGCGATATTATGATCATATGATCCCCACGAAATTTTCAATGAATAATTTCCCACCGAGTATAAGATTCCAATTAGATCGGCTCTCTATATTCGAAATATTGGGAGAACAGACGTTCGAATGGATAAAAGTATCTGTGAAATCATTGGATGGATTTTATCCTGTCACAAATCCCGCTATTTTCTTAAACGCAACAAACGCTGTCCACAAGTACCGAGTCTCCGAATTGTTTCCTTCTTCGTGAAATAATGTGTTTATGATCGATTATTATTCTTCACATTTTCACTTCACTAAATACGCATTTCTTTCGAAGGAAAATCAAAAATTCCATCATGACTTTATAGTTTCATCAAAATTCGGAAAATTTCCAAATAGAGCGGTCGCCCATCCATGTCCGGACCTCTGACTTCCAGATGAAAGATTTCATTTTTCTGAGTATGCAATCTTCATTAATTTTTGCATGAACCTTTTTTGTATCCTTATGTCGAACTCAACCAACAAGTTCAATGCTTAATCTGTGTCTTAGGACATCAAAATTTCAATGGAAATTTTAAGTTTTTTCTTTTCTAGGGTACTGCCATAGTGCAAGCGAGATTCCGATATCGCCTATCGGCTTCTCGCTTACTGATAAAACTGTAATCAGTGAGAGTATAAATAAGGCCTTTCTGGAATATAACTATTTTCAAGACTAATAGGATTCATTGTACCTAAACTTTGACGAGCTCTCGCGTTGATATTACCCAAAGTGTCAAGAAGAATTTCTTGAATGCAAGAAGCCAACTCACGATATCGCCAACTCGCTTGCACTTTGGCTGTACCATTTCGGTTGTTCCGTTTACGGTCGGGTATAGACAAACTGAATTCAATTCGACCAAGAATGTTTCATCAAGGACTTGGGGCCGATATTATAAAACTTATTTTGGCCAAAGAGAGCAGTTAACTCTCATTTTTGAACCAGATTTCACAAGTTTACTTCTAGTTATCTGCCAAAATAGTTTTTTAATACTCGCCCTCAAATTGAGAAATTACAGACACAATGGCAAAATGAGAGCGCCTTCTTCCCTAGTTCTCAAAAACAATTTCTATTCGTTTCTCTGAATATATCTAATTACATTCTACTTAAATATACAAACTCGTCAACGCGAAAAATCCGATGTTGTCAATGTCATTGCAAAAATAGAAATGGTTCATATATGATACAGGCTCTTTCCATTCTGAATAATAATTGCTCATATTGAGTGTTTGTTTATGCTCTTTCATAACCTTCCTAAAAATGATTTTTATTGCTTTTGCTAAGATCACCACGAAGGTCATGATTAGTGATGGATATTCGATACATTATAAATTTGCACTTTGTTGAGAATGATTATTATTCATTGCCATCTTGCACTTCGGTTTGAGCCCGGAGTGAAAAATGTTGTTGTATGCGGTGACGTTTTCCTTCTTTGCGTGGGTGCAAGGAAGGATATTCACTGGTTTTCTGTTCTCCATTCTCATAATAGGAAATGACTATAGGTATAGAATAGCAAATGGAAATGCGGGAAAATCTCTGGCGTGAAAACAGCTTTCACACTTTCGTTGATATTCAAATATTAGTCATGTTTTCATCTGATATGAACATGGAGCATTAGTCTTCAGTTTACATGATATACAGAGTGTCCCATAATGGATGGCTTCTTAGACGTTTACGGAAAAGGGATCACAGATTGGTGCTGAAAATTTGCATTTCGGAGGTTTCGACAATGAATCTTCCTTTTTAAAATATTTTCAGACTACTTTGACTCCTGCTTATATCGGAAACAACTTTCTGATTCCAAATGACACACCCAGTTTATTACTGCATCATTAGATAACTTGGTTGGTAGCTTTCATTTACAATAATATGCCATACCTTAAAGGTGAACAGTCGACAGTTTCTGAAATATTTGAATTCTTATGAAAAAACTGGCATCGACACTTGAATATCTCTGCAGTAGAAGTGTTCTTCAAAAAAATCTATTTCATTTTCAATTCTGCCAATATGTAGTTTTATAACAATGTTGGCTATTTGGACCGAAAGTGTACAGGATCATCAACAATAATTCATAACAATTATTATATTTTGTTATATTATTGTATGAGGTGTAAATGACCTAGAAGTCGAAACACCTCAAATGCAAATCATTGTTTTTACAAATAAAATAAATAAAAAAAATTCATAAAAATCATTGAATTCCAAATTTTTTTTTTCAGGATTTTATGGGTTTTCACTCCCAATATCTGAAACAGAACTAACATGCCTAACGGCCGACCGTAAACACAATAACTTCCGAAAAAAACAACTTAGAAACAAGATATTTGTAGAGAAGGTTTGGACCTTAATTACGAAGGCCGGATTCGTGAATGGGTAAAATCCACCCAATGATTCCGCAGATATACCCATTCAAAATGTTATTTTTCCAATATTTCCAAAAATAGAGATTAGATCGAATTGAATTCCAGTTCGTAGGTTCAGACAGAATTTAATGAGGATAATTGATGAGAAGATCATAGAATATCAAATATTTGAAAAAAAAATTTTGAAATTTTTTTCAAATTGTTCTAATGACATGACCATCACGGAATTCTGCACAATGTTGTCCCTCAACATCTCCGAGCTAGCTGCGAAGTTTCTTCACGATTGAATCAGTATTTCTTGAGTTATACCGAAAAAAAACAACGATATTGAGA
Source organism: Myrrha octodecimguttata (assembly GCA_958510865.1). Lineage (NCBI taxonomy): Eukaryota > Metazoa > Arthropoda > Insecta > Coleoptera > Coccinellidae > Myrrha > Myrrha octodecimguttata. The sequence continues at coordinate 37,187,275 of OY294056.1, forward strand.
AGAAAACCACGAAATTCTACATATTTTTTCTCAATATCCCCAAAATTAATAGCCGTATCGAATTGAAATTGGGTACACTGCTGTGAAATATTAAGTTCGAGGTATAACTAAAATTGTTCTCAAATATGAAATTTCAGGAAAAAAAAAGTTTCTCCATAAAAATGTTGAAAAAAAATTTTTTTTTAATTGAGTGACCATACGATTTCAACAAATGTTTGCTAAAAGTTGCGCGTTGTTATGCTCCAACTAATTGCCAAGTTTCACTCTAATCACTCGAATAGTTTTTGAAATATGAGGGAAATAACCTCAAAATTTCAAATGGCTTTAACTCCGAAACCATTTGGCCGATTTGGCCCATTAACAAACTCAATCGCGGCACTATATATTTACCTGGATTCCACAATCGTTTATACTTTGCACCTGCCTATGTTTGTACATTGTGATTACCTGTCTGCACTATATTGTAATTAAGTCAGTGAATAAATATTACTATTATTATTCCGATGCGCAAACTACCCTGCGAGTTTCGAGTTGCTAGGTGGCTCCGTTCGACAGTTGTCGTGTCCATGGCCGGCCAGCCGGCCGTACAGAATCGATTTTGACACCGGATTGGTCATCACTGAGTTCAACCTAGTCGTTTAAGACCATTTTCGGCTCAATCATCGAAAATAACAGACATTTGGACAAATCGATAGCACGTTGTTCCCCTAGAACATGCGTGCAAAACACCTCGGATTGGTTGGTGTGAAAGAGTGCCTAAATGTGTGAAGGAAATTTCCTCAAATGGTCTAGAATGATAAACTCTATAAAATCTGACATGTGACATCTTCGGGCACTAGAAAATACCACCTACCTTGAAAATTTCGATTATTGGAATTCTAGGAGCTTGAATTTCATTTAAGTGTTGCGGAAGCAACAAAGACAACAGTGGGCCAATTCTTGAAGCTCGATCAAGAATTGAAGAGTATGACCATTGCCACATGCTTGCGTCGATTTTCTAAGTTAAACATAAACAAGAAGTAGACATGACCTGCGCATGAAACCGATTGTCATTCGGCAATAAAATATTTTATCTCATATACCCCGTACCATTCGATGCTAAGTCGAAGGAAACGGTGATAAGGTTAAGTTTATATTCGGATTCGAAATTTCTCGATATCTTGCAAACAGTTTATTTCTTGAATATTCGCTTGAAAACTGCAGTTATAATATTCCAGCAGAATCAACTAGGTAAAAACAAGACAATAGTTTAGTAACACTTTCAATTAATTTTAGCTCAAAAGATACAGCACGAACTTATATTGTTAGGTTAGATTCATAGAACATCAGGTAATATGGTGGGTACCAAGTTGGAACCAGATGTGTACTACAACAAAAACATAGAACCGAAATTTTGCAAATGCTCAAGAAAACTCAGAAAATCGACATAAGCATTTGACAATTGTCATACTCTTCAATCCTTGATCGAGATTCGTGAATTGACCCCTAGGGGGCCGATTTTTGAATCTCGATCAAGAATTGAAGAGTATGACAATTGTCCTATCTTCATGTCGATTTTCTCGAGCATCTGCGAAATTTCTGAATGTTTTTTTGGCCATTTCGACAATGTTTTCAAGCGAATATTCAAGAAATAAACTAAATGCAAGATATCGAGAAATTTGAAATCGGAATGTGAACATAACCTTATCATCGTTTCCTTCGACTCAGCAACGAGTGGTACGGAGTATAGGAGATACAACATTGGATTGTCGAGTGACATTTGGTTCCATGCGCAGGTCATGTCTACTTATTGTTTATATTCAACTTAGAAAATCGACGCAAACATATGGCAAGGTCTCTTGCATGTAACACGAATTATCAATTTTTATGTTTTCCTCATTCTATATCGATATAAAATCATAATGTATGCTATCACATACTTCAATAATTAGCGAATTTCGAATAATTCGGTATTAAAAATGGCCAAATCGGGACTCAAGGTCGAAGCGGGAGAAACGCGTCAGATCGCCTCTACGTCACTCGTTATTGTACGATTCACCGATCGATACAGACCGACGCTGTCTATTGGCTTGCTAAAGTGAAAAGTACACGAGAAGAGGGAGAGAGTGGATATATCCCCATACGTCACGGAAACCGCGAAGCTTCGTCCGCTTAAACCACCGACATGCGGAGCCAATTTTAATAGAGCATTTTCTCGTTAAAGATTGAAATTTTTGATGGCGGTAAAAGTTTTTCAGTGGTTTTACGGATAGAATATTCGATTCCAATGATAAAAAAATTCATGCAAGAGACCTATTGTCATACTCTCCAATTCTTGATCGAGATTCAAGAATCGGTCCCGTGAATGTAAAATGTTGGGTCGACGATATGGGACGCAACACAGAGTTCGCTTGTCGAGCGAACGATATTTCACCTTCTGTATGGCAGGTCCTCGAGTTATCATTCAACATGATTTTCTCCTCAAAGTGAGTGTTGGGACGAAATGATAGTGCTCTGTACTAATCAACCAAAACTAGTTATTCAGAAATGAAATTTCTGCGGCAGATTTCGCCAATTTTCGGCTCTACGAATTATTTAAAAATTTCCTTTCAAGCAAGTCAACATATACTTCCATTCCGCCCAGAAAACACGCAATAAGTCCGCCATAAAACATATTTTCCCATAAAGCACTTGGCTTTATGAAAAAGAACCGACGCTAACCCGGTTGGCGGTGGTTTGATAAAACCACGTGTAGTTATTTCAAATTTGTGCTGATTTATAAGATCGTCCGTACTCATGTATTATTTAAAAACGGTCGGATGAGGAACCGTAACGACTCGATACCGCCTTGAATTTGTATCCGTTATCTGAAAAATAGCTCAGGGAGACGGAACATATACATGCGAGGTTGTCAATTAGGATGCGCTGGAATGAATGCGGATTAGAAGCTAATGCCATCTGGGTGAATAAAACAGAAGCTGACTCCGGTGATACGTTCACGATTTCCATATTCGAAAGAGCTTTGATGAAATATGAGAATATGGAATAAATGGAGGAGTTAAGGTGGCTCAACAATAATGTATATCGGCGGAAATATCGGAGTGAGGATGGGATATCCCGAATGAAGAAATTCGATACCTTTTGGTTGCGAATGTTTCCGAGTGTGTATTGGTATATTTATGATGCTGGTAGACGGTGTGACAATTTGAAAAAGTACCACCTATAATATCTTAGCCCCATATAATGTCAGAAAAATTACAAAAAGAGTGACCTTCGGGGATATTTTATAATGTTGGCTCCAATCAATTAGTATCAAACCTGCGAGCGTGATAACAGAAACTACTCAAATCTTATGTGTGAAGGGTTGGATAAGTGACACCATGTTTTGAAGGTAAATAGATGAAACTTCCAAAAATTCTATAAAGTCTTTGTTAGTACCTACTTCTCCAATTCATTATTCAGAATTTTTCAAGCTATATTCAAAAATTTCAATTTTGAGTACTGAAAAATATCAATTTCACATCAATTGCTGTGAAACTGGAAATACGTAAAATATGAACATGTCAAGGCTCTTTGATGTATATTGAATGACAGCTGATATTTGAATAATCACTTCCAGATATTAATAATTACAGGTGTTACTATATTCGACATATAGAATGGAAATTTTGCATACCCATAGTTCCAAGTTCTTCGTTCCAACATTTTTTATACCATTACTTGTTTTATTCAGGATGATATAAAGGACGTAAAATGAAGACGTATGAACGACCAAAAGCTCTTGACTTAGTGTCAGCGGTTCTGTTCAAATCTTTTGATAATTCTGAAACTCTTCGATATAATCTAGAGAGCTCAATGATGACGATCTTCAGGGTATAATTCGGTTGAAAGAAATTTTGTAACTAGGGCAGATTTCAGGGATATGGTAATATTCGTTTTTCTAATCGGTAAACGAACTTGGAAATTTGGTATATTACCGACCTCAAATAATAATAATAATAATAAATTTACTCTATCTTAACTCTCAAAAATAACATCAATATAAACAAAAATGTACTGAATGGAGCGAAAAACAGAAGGTAACTCTTATTCTGAAACTGCATAAACAATAACAGTGTCCAACCAGGAGAAAAGGCACGCCTTGTGCTTGGCTGCACTACGTTCAAACATAAATTCCACAATGTGCCAAAATGTAATATAATGAACATCAATAATTCAAAGACAGGAAGTAAAACAACGATATAAACCTCCAATATAGTGAAAAGAGAATCAAAAGAAGGATGAAAAGATTATTTTTCAAAACTATCAGATCAGTAACTGACTAATAATAATAATATAATATGCTATCCCATCTGACTACAATATTACCCAGAAAGAGGCAGAAAAGTACTCAAAATATAAAGATCTACAAATAGAGGTAGAGAGACTGTGGAACATGAAAACAACGATAATACCAATACATAGTGGTTGGGAGTACAGGACTAATAACATATAAAACGTGCGAAGCCATATAACAAATCCCAGAAGAAAATAACCTTCTTACCTTGTAGAAAACTGTTATGTTGTGAGTACGGCTCACATAATACGTGAATTATAACAAAATGACAGAGAAACGCCCTAGGTGTACAGAATGCACCCGGTATTCTTTAAGAATATACCACAGTGTAGCATGGCTTTGAGAAAACGAGAAAATAATCATAATTATAATAATAATTTATTATTATTATTATATATGAGACGGGTTAGATTGAAGAAAATTTCTAGGAAAGCACTGGCGGGAAATCAGCTGCTTTAGCGCGCATGTTCAAATTCGTTGCCGAAGCATCATTTTTGCGCGCATGTTCTAGGTGAACAGCGTGCTATCGTTTTGTCCAAATGTCTGTAATTTTGGATGATTGAGCCGAAAATGGTCTCAATCAACTAGGTTGGACTCACTGATGACGAATCCGGTGTCAAAATCGATCCTGTCTGGCCGGCCGGCCGTCCGTCCGGCCGTAGACACGATAACTGTCGACAGAAGCGAGCTAGCAACTTGAAACTTTCAGGATACGTTGCGCATCAGCCGCGGTTAAGTCCGTTAATGGGCCAAATCGGTCGAATAGTTTCGGAGTTATAGGCACTTGAAGTTTTGAAGCTATTTATTTTTTATTTCAGAAACTACTTGAGCGATTGGATTCAAACTTGGCAGTTAGGTGGAGTATAACGACGCGCAACTTTGAGCTAAATTTTGTCAGGATCATATAGTCAGTAAATTTAAAAAAAAAATTTTTTCGACATTTTTTTCCGAAAAATTTTTTTTTCGGAAACCATTCATCATATCCAAAAAAAACTCACACCCACTCGCACTTTGAGCTTCATATTTCACAGCAGTGTTCCAAATTTCAGTTCGAAACGATAAGTTTTGGAGATATCGGGAAAAAATATGTCAAATTTCGAGGTTTTCATCTCGATATCGTTGATTTTTTCGGTATAGTTCGAGAAATACTTATTCAGTCCTGGTAAAACTTCACAGCTAGTTTTGAGATGCTGAGAGACAACTTAATGCGAAATTTCGTGATAATCGTGTCAGTAGAACAATTTGAAAAAAAAAATTTCTATGATTTTCTTATCATATCATCCTCATTAAATTCTGTATGAAACTTCGAACTGTTATTTTTCGATGAAGTACTGGATTTAAATTCGATCTGATCTGTATTTTTGGAAATATTGGAAAAATAAAATTTTGATTGGGTATATCTACGGAATCATTGGGTGGATTTTACCCATTCACGAATTCGACCTTCGTAATTAAGGTCCAAACCTTCTCTACAAATATCGAGTTTCTAAGTTGTTTGACCGTAATCACAATAACCTCCGGAAGAAACGACTTAGAAACTCGATATTTGTAGAGAAGGTTTGGACCTTAATTAGGAAGGCCGAATTCGTGAGTGGGTAAAATCCACCCAATGATTCCGTAGATATACCCAATCAAAATTTTATTTTTCCAATATTTCCAAAAATACAGATCAGATCGAATTGAAATCCAGTAATTTATCAGTAAAAAATTTCAAAAAGCACTGCCGTGAAGGCAGCAGCTTTTGCGTGCATGTTCAAATTCGTTGCTGAAGCGGTCATCTACATTGAACATGAGCGCAAAAGTTGCTGCCTTCACGGCAGTGCTTTTTGAAATTTTTTCACGTATAGAGAGATCTATTCATTCAACCGTCATTTTTGAAACTTTTAATGGGTATATCTACGGAATCATTGGATCGAATTTGAATTCTGTCCTGAAAGCTTCATACAAAATAATATGCATGTGAGAACAATATGATCAAAAGATCGCAGAATATTGAATATTCGAAAGAAACTCTACTCACACTTTTTTTAAGATCGCAAAATGTAAATATTCAAAAAAAACCATTCAAAGTTTCAGCAGCATTTCCAAACTAGCTAACAAGTTTCATCATGATTGAATCTGTATTCATCGAGTTGTTCTGGAAAAAACAGAGGTACCGCGGAAAAACCACGAAATTTGACATATTTTTGCCCAATATCTCGTTTTGTCGACTAACTGACAGTACGATCTCAACGAAATTTCCCGATGAGTTGCGCGTCCATACAGACATTTGCAAAGAACGATAACACTCTTTCTCGCAGAACATGCGCACAAAAACTAAAAAAATTAAAGAATATCGATTAGAGCTTATTTTGCGGGATCTGCATCATTTTTTTTAGGTTTTTTATGGGTTTTCACTTTCAATATCTGGAACAGAACTATTAAAAATTAAATAAAATTGTTTTTTCATGAAAAACGCCCTCGCGGATTGCAGCATCAAACTATTTGTCAAGGGCAGTTTCTTGCAAAACAGATTGCCCAATGAACAATACAGGAACAATACAAACGATAAAAAAAGCGAACTGTGACGTTTCAGAATACAAGTCTGACTCTTTTTTCCGACAAAGCAGAAAATTTCAAGACAAGAAAGAAAATAATTCTTGAAATTTTCTGCTTTGTCTGATGAAAGAGTGAGATTTGTTCCCTGAAACATCACAGTTCGCTTTCTTTATCGTTTGTATTGTTCCTGCATTGTTCATTAGGCAATCTGTTCTGCAAGACACTGCACTTGACAAATAGTTTGATGCTGCACCCGAAATGGCGTTTTTCATGAAAAAAACAATTTCATTTAATGTTTAATAGTTCTGTTTCAGATATTGGAAGTGAAAACCCATCAAAAACCTAAAAAAAATTAAAGAAGATTGAAAAAATCGAAGGAACTATTTCATGAAGTCTTCATCATCTACGAATTTCGTGTTGCTTTAGTAGCCCTTTCGGAAAAAAACATGTTTTATATGCTTCCTGAACTTGATCGAAACAAATAATTTAACATTTATGCGCAAATGGTTGTATGAAGTTATAGCTGGTAGAATATATTGGGGAAAAATCCACGATTGAATGCATTATCTCTAAAATAAAGGTGTCGAAGATATTGAGTTACAGCTCCCAAAAAATTGAGTGTTTATGATAATGAATGAATTATGTCCGAAAACTGGTACTTTATCATAAAGAGAATACTAGTTTGGCTCCGAACATTGCTCTTTACCTATCGCATTCTTTCTAATTTAGCCGTAAAATCCCTATTGCCCCTTATCTTCCAATAAATCGACCAAGAACCAACAACATTAGTATGATTTCACAATAACACGTCATATCAAGCACTCGAACTCGAGTTTTCACGTATTATATCTCAGCCATTTGTTTTTGCTCCATTATATTTTCTGCGCAAATAGAAAATATCATAATTTAAACAAATTATCGAGGCGTTTAGTCTGGAGTAATAAAAATTTAAGATAAGGTCCCATTAAGCCGAAAGCCCTCGGCAGTGTTAGTAAAATTTCGGCAGTTTATGTATTCTCTTGTTAGACTGGAGTTCGTGGTAGGGTAAGTGAGCCCTATAGTGATATTTAAAAGAGACACTGTATCAAATAGTGATGGGTGAACATAATATTGTTGGACAAATTGAATGTGAAAGGTGATTATTTCCTTTGAGTTTGGTGAGAATTTTTTTTATAAACAAAGCAGTAGCTTTATCGAGTGCCTAAAAAAATGTGCGAGAAAAAGAAATATGATGATCCAATTCAATATACAGGTGTTTCTTGATGATATGCCAATATTTTTAGGGTGCGATTATGGAAACTGTCAAGAATAAACTCCATATGAACGTATGTTGTTCACGTGCTAACTTTGGAGATACAGGGTGGTCAAGTTTCCCGCAGTACTTTTATTTTTTACCACAATGTATACTATTGCAGATATATTTTCATGAAATTTGGTACATATCTTCACTTCATCAAGATACATTATCTGATATACACACAATCCTATTATTTTTACCAGTTATATCCGCATGGGTTACCGCATTGAATATTCATAGAGAAAAAATATAACTACACGTTTTCTCAAAACAAAAATTATTTTTAACTTTCCATTAATTTCTGACAAATTTGATTTCTTGGTTTTCGCTTGAATTTCAATGGGGTGATTTTGAGGTCAATCGTGTTTTTTCGAAGATTAATTCATTCATTCTTGTTTAATTTTAGTATTGTAAATATTTTTCGAATGAAAGTATAATGATGAAAAAATATTTCGAGAATTTTCGTTCGTTTTGAAACGATTATAGTTCTAAATTCAATTCTAGGCGATACGCAGGAAATTTCTACCGATTAATAATTTTATTGGTTCAAGCGAGAATCATGCGCAGGAAGAAGTGAAATATAGAGAACAACTTTGTTCAGAATTTAATGGGAATTTTCAAAAATAATTTTCATTTCGAGAAAACGCAGGGAATAAGCAAAACTTATTGGTAAAAATAAAAAATTGTTTTTAAATCAGAAAATATATCTTGATGCAGATGAAACGTGTACCAAAATTCAAAGATATATCAGCAATAGAGCATCATTGTGGTTATAAAAACAAGAACTTTTTCTGGATGTCGCACGTTTCCGACATACATTCATATTTTTTTAATGTCTTCAAGAATCCCCCCTTTAATAAAAGCATATCATTAAGGAACACCAACACGTTTGATATAAGCATTTCTCTCCGGAACTCTTTGGTATTCCTGAATCTCTGATTGACTATTTCATTGAAGAATTTTTTGCAATTCTTGTAGCGATGCAATGGTGAGTTTGAATGAAAAATTGAACATTATTATACATGAATGTTTCACAATTGCAGTACTCTTATTTATATTTGATTGTTTACTGTAGTGTGATCGAAATAATTATTTTATAGTAATGAAATACATTTTCAACCTCACAAAAAATATGTGACAATATGAAAAATATAATGACAATATGAATAATATGAATGAAAAACTAAAACCAATTTCGAAGTATCTAGTCTGTTCTTCTGAAATTATCTACTTTTGAACTCAGGCAAGTTTTCCGCTGCTGTTAAGGGCTTTCTGTATATGTACTGACATTATATAAGGACGATTCTTTATAGTATTTTATTATTATCTTCATAATTACGGAAGAGTTGAGACTAATCTATAAACTCAATAACGCTAGTCTATGTTCTTTATACTACTTTATGCTCGTATGAAGACTAGTAACAAAGGTAGTGCTTCCGCCTTACAGAGACGCTACCCTACATTATAATAAAAATTTGAATGGTTGGTTGAAAAATCCTACTTAAAATATAGTTTTCAGAAAAGCATTGATGCTTGTTACTCATCCTATATTGTTTTAAAGCACAAAAAATTATAGATTTCTGATCCAGAGTATTTCCATATGCAAATTAAGTTATTTCTTTCATCGGCAATTTTTGCATGTAACACGTATTATCATATTTTCATGATTTTCTCATTCTATATCAATACGAAATCATAATGTGTGTCATCGCATACAATTCGCGAATTTTGAATGATTCGGTATTGGAAATGGTCAAATCGGGACTCCAGTTCGAAGCGGGAGATCGCGTCAGATCGCCTTCTACGTCACTAGTTATTGCAAGATTCACCGATCGATACAGCCGACGCTGTCTGTTGGCTTGCCAGAGAGAAAATTACACGAGAAGAGGGGGAGAGTGGATGTATCCCGGTACGTCACAGAAGGCGCGAAGTTTCGTCCGTTTGAATAGCCGATATGTGGAGCCAAATTTAAAATATCGTTTTCTCGTTGAAAATTGAGATTTTTGACGGTGGTTAAAGTTTTTCAGTAGTCAAACGGATAGAATATTTGATTTCAAATTCCAATGATAATGAAATTCATGCAACCTATTCCTAGATACTTCGAAAAATCGCTACTAAAAAAGAGTTTATTCGTTCAATACATGCACTCAAAACTATTCTATTATTATACCGTGGTTTGAGTAATCGTTCTCAGTGAATGAATATTCGGGAATTACATGGAGTATTTCAGCTTGAGTGTTTACAGTTTCGCTCCATCAAATCAATTTTAGATCTGCAATTCTTCACCAGAATCTATGAAGCATAAAATTTTAATCCAACATATACTTCAGTAACATAAATGGTATCATTATTATATAATCAAAAAATCCTAATTCAACAACTTAGTGGGAACGATAATCGATCATAAAATAAACTTATATAGCATATTCGTGATATCTACAATTGACATTAGACCACCAATCTTTGCAATTTGCTATTTTCTGTAGAATCTCTGTCTATCATTCTATTCTTAACTGAAACAGAAATGTTTATTATCCAACCACCACCTTAGTGATCACATATTGAATTATTTTCAAGGTCGAGTTTTCAATCGATGGAGAAGCACTTACCAGCTAATTACAATCCAGAGGATTATCCGCCTGTTAAGATGAGGAATAAGAGAGAGTAAGTTTTCTTGTCATGAATGTTAAGCAATACGAATAAAAAACTCATTTATAAATAATCAGTTATTTATTTAAACTGATTTTATTCTTTATTGGCCTCAATTCAGTTCCAATAACTGGTACCAAGGTCTTAAGTTTACATTTTCAATACCAACATAAAATATTCATTTATATTCAAATAAATTATAATCATTTATATCCTTATTCTCATAGTCTCAGGCTATTTCCGAAATACATTTCTGGTCTGGTATACACATGCGGTTTACAGATCCGGCGCTGGATCAATTAAATGCACATTTGTTCTTAAAATACCACCAATGTGTTCACGATCGCGGCTATGATGTGTGAACGGCTCGATATGCAACAGAGAACTAAAAGACCACGGGTTTGTTTTGGTTCTGAGTTCAGAATTGTTCGAGAAGATAAATTAGTTGGAATCTTAATGAGAGTATCCACACTTTTGAATACTGGGGATCCTTGTGTCAAAGAAACATGATTGGGAAAACTCATTTTCTCACTTAATTCTTATGATTTGATGCTTCCTGGAGTAATATAATTCATAACAAAAATATTTCACTACATTTGACCTTTGAAAAAGTGATATCCCAGTTGATATTCATACAATAAAAAACTATGAATTATCTGGAATGTCTGGTCCATATAGATGGATATGATATATACTTCCTTGTCCTTGGCCTGGTCACAAAAAGATACTTAGCTTCGTATATTCTGTGATCCGAATGAACGTGGGTGTAGCCATGGTGTAAAAATGAGGTGTGCTAATGTGTAAAAAAAGTGACGTCAGCAAGTTGAACATTCAAGGAAATATATATTCTGTGCTCTGAATTTTCATATAGTTTTAATACATGTGAACGTACGATCACATCATATGAGCACACCATGTTTTACACACGTCATGGGTGTAGCTCAATTTAATGCCTTTACTAGCTCAGACACGATTGCACAAAAATAGAGAAATTTCCCGAATTTTCATCAGACCTTATTATTACATTCAACGTTAAATATATCAAAAACGGTAAATTTCAGTCGAAATCAAAAAGAATAATTAGCGATATAATCTCAATATATCATTGAAGATTCTTAAATAGACTTGAGAGAAATTTCATTGGCATTCTTCATGCTAATTTCTCGAAGATTTATGAATAATAGAGTTTACAACTATTTTAACTAGGATAAAAATGATAATTGAAGAATGTTTGTCGTAATCATAAAGAACTTCTAACCAAATTACAAAAGAAAGACTTATCGAGTCCGAATCTGGAAAAATGGTAAATTAAAATTATTCATTTGATGAGAGAAATCTATGGTTGAAATTATTGTTCAACTTCGAAACTCACCCTGTATATCTGTAGTTTAAATGTATTCCAAAAAAATGCATTCAAATGCAATAACTTGAATAGTCGGCTCACAGCGGGTTTCACAAAGCTCTGATTAACTTGATTGTTCTGATCAAGACAATTCTATGTTCAATTTCAGTTCATTCTTAGCAATACCACAGAATATCAACGCGTTGATCAGAGTATTAAGCTTTGTGAAACCCACGGTCAATATACGGAATTGTTGGAAGCCAATCCAAGTCTATTCCTAGATTTATCAGAGAAATCAACGTGAAGGTCTCTAACACTTCCATTTTCATTATTTTTCACATTATTGATAGCATTTATCTCAGGAATGAAACTGTTTATTGACACTCAAATTGCTTTTATTGATTTATGGAAGCAACATCAATCATAATTCCAATATTATCAATCCAGATATAAAAATAGTCTCATAAATAACTACATTCTGCGGAACCTCAGATACTAATGAAATTAGTTTTGATGTAGGTCATGAATATGATATTTTCTTTTCCAAGCAATATTACACAAAACAGATAATGAATTCTTAAATATCAACAATAATTCCAGAATGAGATGCTAATCTGTTAAGGTGTGAATTTTGGGATGTTTCTTAGAGGAAACTGCGAATAAAAGTATGCCATAGACCTCTCAACTTTCGGACTACATGGTGGTGAAGTTTGGAGAATAAAACCTAGAAAAGCCCTGACGTTAAGTCAGCAGCTTTTGCGCGCATGTTCATTTTTGGTGATATCCTTTGAACATGCGCGCAAACGCTGCTAACTTCACGTCAGTGCTTCATAGGTTTTTCTGATAAATTACTGGATTTCAATTCGATATCATCTGTATTTTTGGAAAAATTGAGAAAATAAAACTTTTAATGGTTATATCTGCGGAATCATAGGGTGAATTTCACCCATTCACGAATTCCGCCTTCGTAATTACGGTCCAAACCTACTCTACAAATATCGAGTTTCTAAGTTGTGTCTACGGTCGGCTGTTAGGCCGACCGTGAAGATCAACTGCTTTTTTAATACTTATATAAACTTTGTTTTTCAGTTCAGGTGAATTGAGTGAAACTCAAAGAAAAAGAAGATCGAAAAATATGCTGTCGGCTAGAAGAAGCACAGGTGTGAGCTACAGCGCGGAGGTACTCGATGAAGCCTTAGCAATGGGTCCTGATGGAAATTACGGAAAGTGTGCAAACAAATGATTTGAATCAGCAACAAGCTGAAGGAACAATTTAAAGTATTACATTTTTCGTAATATTTATTCCAGCTTTTAACATTACTTGGAGAACACATTTCGCTTTGAAAAGAGACTTGTAAACTTCGATTTTTCTGATAGAAACATCAACAGAGTCAACATGAAATCAATATATTATATTCCATTTTAATGAATTGGATTTCCAACCATTTGAAATTACTACTCCATGATTTGAAAATGGGATTTAATTCTGAATTTATAAATAATAGTTCATTCTCCTCATTCATTCTTCATTCCTTAATCTGTGGTATTTTCGTTTTCACCAAATTATCGAAAATAAATAACTAGTCGATTGATCCGAATTTCATTTTACAAATAACAATGTCCAAGTAGGAAGTTATTTATTAAATAAAAAGATCTGTTACTTCCTAGTTCGTTTATTGGTGACTAGTTTCACTCAAGAACATCTGAGCATCATCAGACCAGTCCCACTAAAAATCACAAAATACAAGAATTTCGACATTACATATTACACACTAATATTCTCTCACCTGAACTCTCAACCAGATTCGTCAATAATTACTAAAAAGGTACAGGTATTATTCTCAATATAAGATATCAACATAAGAGCTACATAAGGATTATTCTTAAATATGTGTTCACCCTGAAAATGATCCATGTACTTATCTGCCAATATTGGAGCGACAGGATTCCCCAAGGGGATTCTGAAGGGTAAGATGCAGAAGAAAATCATTCAAGACCACTTTATAACACAGAATAATCAAGAAAATAAGAAGTTCATTCCGCTATCATATGTTGGAACAATCTCATCAAAAATAAAAAAGATTTTAGAAAGAGCATCCACCATAAAAATATCTTTCAAACCAACAAATAGTATTGGGAATATATTGATGAATAATAGGGACAAAGATGATAAACTGACCAAGAACGGAGTATATAGGTTGACATGTAACACATGTGGGGCTTATTATATAGGAAGAACAGTGAGGACTTTTGAACAGAGAATAAGAGAACATTTGAGAATTTTAAGGTTAGGAAATAACTATGACAGCTCGCATTTTGGAAACCACTTATATGAGTGTCAACATGAATTTAAAAAAGAGGATAATTTTGATATCTTGCATGCTAATGTTAGTGGTTGGATCATTGATGGTTTAGAAAAATTTGAAATTTTAAAACACAAAAAATTTAATGATAGTTTGATGTTGAATGCTCAGATGGATTTTGGTAATGACTGTCTGATGAAATGTTTATTGTAGAATAATATGTCAAAGAAGAAAATCTGTATTGTTTCTGTGATTCCAGTTTTTGTTTTCTATGTTAGTTGTGGCCATTTTAAGAGAATGAGAAATTTTAGATGAGATTATGTTGATATCTTATATTGAGAATAATACCTGTACCTTTTTAGTAATTATTGACGAATCTGGTTGAGAGTTCAGGTGAGGGAATATTAGTGTGTAATATGTAATGTCGAAACTCTTGTATTTTGTGATTTTTAGTGGGACTGGTCTGATGATGCTCAGATGTTCTTGAGTGGAACTAGTCACCAATAAACGAACTAGGAAGTAACAGATCTTTTTATTTGAATTTCATTTTATTTTAGTTGTTGCTATACCTTAACTATGGCCAAAAATGCTTTTACCTACCAAAAGTTCTGGAAATGATAAAATGTTCGTTGTTTTTCATTTGACCTGCATACTGGATACATTTTTATGCGCCTGCTCAGTGGAACAACGCGTTATCGTTTTGCCCAAATATCAGTAATTTTCCAATTTTGATCCGAAAATGGTCTTGATCGGTTGGTTGGGACTACTTGAAGAAGAATCTGTGGTCAAATTCAATTCTGCCGCGTAAACTTAAACTTTGAAAAATCTAGGAAAGCACTGACGTGAAGTAGGCAGATTTTACGCGCTTGCTCACATTTCGAAATGGTGACTTGGAAATTTCAGTGAAATTTAAATGAAATATAAAAATTTTCAAAAAAATTTTGAAAAAATATTTTTTTTTCCAATTTTTCCATGGATAATTCTTCTTATTGACACTGTTCAACTTCCAACCAAGTTTCATTTCGATCAGATAAATATTTTTCGAGTTATTGAAAAATCAAAATTTCAAATGGCTGTAGCACAGATACCATTCGGCAGATTTGGCTCATTAACCAACTCCGCCGAGATATTCAGGATCTTAACCTAACCTGAAAATTTCAAGGCTCTAGGTCCTTCCTTTCGAAAGTTACAGCGCCACGGCCGGACGGCCGGCCGGATGGACAGAATCAATTTTGACCACGGATACTTCATCAGTGAGTCCAACCTAGTCGTTTGAGACCAATTTCGGCTCAAAATTCGAAAATTACAGACATCGTGACGAAATGATAACTCGCAATTCCCTAGAACAAGCGCGTAAAAAAGAGAACGTAGAGTCTTGAAATTTTCAGGTTATGTTGGCAGCTTGAGTATCTCGGTTGAGTTCATCAATTGACGAAATCAGCTGATCGGTTCTCCAGTTATACCATTTCGAAATTTTGATATTATAGATATCTCGAGAAGTACCGAAGCGATCAGATTGAAACTTCGTAATTAGTTGAAGAATATAAACGCACAACTTACTGCAATATTTCGTGGCAATACAATGGTGATAAGGTTTTTCTTGGAAATTCTGTAATTCCGCTTACATTTGGCACGAATAGTGGAATCAATATGCTCAACAACAGTGTTGCAAATTTCATTTCTATAAAAGCACTTACGTGAGGTTAGGAAACTAAACGCGCTTGTTCACATTCAAAGACATTTCCTTAAGACATTTTGCATGAACCTACACGCCATCATAGTGCATAGTTTCGATTCGATCACATCTATATTATTGGTAATGGGAAAATAAAATTTCGAATGAATATATCTACCAAATCATTGGGGGAAGTTTTAACGAATTCGACTTTCTTAATTAACCCCCGGGCCTGCTAAGAAAATATCGAGTCTCTAGGTCATTTTTTGAAATATTTGATGTGGTTAAGGTCAGCCTAACTGCCAACCGTAAAATGAGATCTATTTAGAGACTTGATATTTGTTGAACCGGTTCGATCACAAAAGCCGAATTCGCGAATTGGTAAAATCATACGATTCCTTATATACAGTGTGTCCACGGATTGGGTGCCGGTATTTTCGAGTTATACTCTGATATTCTGGGAATCGCTCCTGCTTGGTCTCAAATTGAGATGTTGAGAAAATGACCCAAATCAATTAATATACAGTTCTAAACCAGGGTGGTTTAGAACTGATTTAAGGAAAATTGTTAAGAATAAAACACCTTTGTTTCAAAAGATATCGAGAAAGTTTATTGAGAAAAGTTGTTTAGAATCAAAAGACACGTCTAAATCTCGAATTTCAGATAAATCGATCAACTTTGATTTTGTAAGTAGGCTTAGGTGCAGACAGCACGAAACATTTTCGAGTTAGACTCTGATATTCTGGGAATCGCTCTTGCTTGGTCTCAAACTAAGATGTTGAGAAAATGAGCCAAATAAATTTATATACAAGGTGGTTCAGAATTGATTCAATGAAAATTGTTAAGAATAAAGTACCTTTGTTCTAAAAGATATCGAGATAGTTCATTGAGAAAATTTGTTCGGAATGACGAGCTGCTGCAGGAACTCAAGTTACAGATAAATGAGCCTACCTTGACTTAATAAGTTGGTCATGAACATTTTGTATACGTGAGATTTTTGTCATGATCAAAAATTTAAATTTTGAAACTATTTTCTTAGCAGGGTTACGTGGTACCGCAACATTTGGCCAGCGTCAATAGAATTGTCTTATTACTCCCTGATACGAAATGTCTGCACCTAAGCCGAAGCACTGCACAATAAACACACTTTGTTCTATGGTCAGCATGTTTTTAACAGGAAAATTTTCGTTTATGACGAATAAAATTTACGTTTCAAGTCACGTCTGGCATTTGTAACCATGGATATTATCAAATATTTTCATAACCTACTTACAAAATCAAAGTTGATCGAGTAATCTGAAATTCGAGATTTAGCCGTGTCTTTTGATTCTAAACAACTTTTCTCAATAAACTTTCTCGATATCTTTTGAAACACAGCTGATTTATTCTTAACAATTTTCCTTAAATCAGTTCTAAACCACCCTGTATATTAATTGATTTGTCTCATTTTCTCCACATCTCAATTTGAGAACAAGCAGGAGCGATTCCCAGAATATCAGAGTCTAACTCGAAAATTTTTCGTCATTTACACCTTACCGGCACCCAATCCGTGGACGTATATCCATTTGAAATCTCATAACTTCAGTGTATCGTGCTACTCTGTAAATAACAACTATACCGAGAAAATAACCAAGAAATATGACACTTTTTTTCCAATATCTCCGAAGATAAATATCAAACTGAACTTTGAAACATTGTTGAAAAATAATGACTCGAGGTTTTTGCCAATTTCATTGAAGAATGATGAAGAGTTCCTGGTGAAAAATTTCTTTCAACAAAAATTCCCAAGATTTTCGAATACTTTTCAACAATTTTCTCTCCCTACGATCCTCACGAATTTTGCATTAAGTCGTGCGTTAGTAATCTTCAACTAACTGCACAGTTAAAATCTGATCACGTCCGTTCTTCTTGAGATATTGAGGAAATGACCCAAATATTTCAATATCTCCGAAAATAGATATCGGATTAAACTGAAACTAGAAACACTGAGTTTAAATATTGACTAACCCAAGTTGTAATCAGATCGCATCAATAGTTATCGAGATATTAAGGAAATATTCTCAAAAATTTCAAACAACAACGAAATTTGACATATTTTTTTCCTAATATCCCCCGAAGTGAACATGAGGTCAAAACAAATTTTTCGATTAATATACGGATAATTTTCGAGAAACAATTAAAAAAAAAAAAGTTTTCCAACAAAACTTTCAAATATTTTCGATAAAACATTTCTTAAAAATTTTGTAACAATTCGATTCCTACTTAATTTTGCTATAAATTTCGTGGTGGTATTCTCCAAATAATTACGAAGTTTTATCTGATCGCATTTGAACTTCTTGAAATATTGATTAAATAACGTCAAACAATCAAACAACAATTGAATACGACATATTTTTTTCCATATATCTCCGAAAGTAAACATCTTTTCGAATTGAAATTTGAAACATTGTTGTTGAATGAACTGATTTTAGGGTCCGTTGCAAATTTTTTTGAAATCTGATCAACATTTTCCGAGCAAAAAAGTTTCAATAAACATTTTTTTAAATTTCCTAACAGCTGGATCAATACGAAATTCTGCATTGAGTTGCGCGTTGATTGCTTAGAACTAAGTTTTGATTCGATGGAATCAGTTCTTCATGAGAAATAGAGCAAAAAGCCTCAAAATTTCATATAGGAATAACTCCGAAACTATTTGGCCGATTTTGTCAACTAACGAACTCAAGGCTCCAAACATCACCCGAAAATTTCAAGGTCTTTTTCTTCGAGAGTAAGATCAAACACGGATGGAGAATGAAATGAGGTAAATATACAGGGTGAGTCTTTAAGTTGTACATTAATTTTAACCATAGATTCCTATCATCAAATAAAACACTTTTTTCATTTGCCATTTTTCCAGATTCGGCCCAGGTAAAAAGTTATAAGCATTCAAACATTTTTCAATGTGCTAATACACTCCTGCGCTTTGTTTGCAAGTTCACCACAGATGTCTCACACGGTGATTTCTTCTAGATAACCAATCTAATGTTTGAAATTCAAAGAAACAAGATTGAGAAAACTCATTTACCCATTTATAAATGAATTGTATGAAATCAATCAATTAACCTAAAAATATTCTCTAGACTTATGAATGTTATGGTTAGGTCTCGGATTTCGTTATTCAATGTTAGGTTCTGTGGTATGATCACGAAATAGCATACACTTATATTAGTTCTATGCGAAATAGATAAATATTTATGTGTATTTTATGGTCCGGATAAACGTGACTCCAGCTTAATTTACTTCCTCTACTAGATCAGGAATGGATCCATAAGTATAAGGTAATTTTTCGAATTTTTATCCGATTTTATAATATTCAACGTTGAATATCTGCAAACCGTTTTAGGAGAAATTATAAAGAATAATTAAGTATATTAAAATGATTGAAGTTTCTTAAAATGACATAAGATGAAGTTTATCTGCATTGTTGATGCTAATTTCGTATAGTTTTATGAATCGATTACTGAAGAATATGTGTAATAGTTATCGAAAACTTCACACCAAAGTTCATCTCATTCGGAGTGACCATATCAAAGCTACAAAAGAAAAACTGATTTTTTTTTGGAAATTCAAACAGCCTGTATCTTTTTGCTGGAGCCAAATTTAAAAAAATGATAAATGAAAAAAGTACTTCATTTGATGAGGGGAATCTATGGTTGAAATTAATGTACAACTTAAAGACTCACCCTGTATATATTCTTTTCAGAACCAGCATTATATTTATTGGTATATCACAGTGTTAGCAGAGAAAATGTTAACGGGGTACCATACATTTTTCCGTATGATACAAGAGCACAGATAAAAACCTCAGCAAAAACTCTACCTCCCCGTATAAGTGTTGTATTTTGTTTGAAGAACATGAATGGCATCTTTTTCATTGGAAATTAATTTTTGCGTCATCTTGAATTTATTTTAACAAAATATCTTGACATAATATCTGAAACAGAAAGAGTGATAGGAAACCAGCAAGAAGCAGTAAATGAAATTACCTACATTTGCTCTTTAACCAGGAGACCAGAAGAGTCTTTCGAACAGGTCCGGTCCTCCAAGTCATGATTTTCAGATCCTCGGATAACCGAAGAACGCAACAGGCCCCTTTTATTGGGGAATTATCTCCCATAGATACATAAGAAGATATTTAACACTAGAAATCTAACAAAATATCGGGAATAAATTGAAAAACTTGTGACATATATCCTGTCAGGTTGACAGAAAATATATAATAAATATGTGCGTTTTTTAATTCACCAAAATGTGTGGTTGTGGTCCACCACACTCCAGTGTGGTGGACTTAGAACATTTATGGTGGATGTTGGACTAGATAATTTGACATTTACGTCAATCAAACAACAATAAAAAAACGATTTGGTAGATACATCACTCTTCCACCACACCTATTTGGCGAATTAAAAAACTCGACCTATATCTGCGGAATCGTTGGGTACCTTTTAGCAATTCGCGAATTTACCCACTCTACAATGATCAAATTCATACCTAGATTCTTTCGGAAGATTTGTGCTTAGGATCGGTGGTTACGCCAGATTATGACAGAAATACCTTAGAATTGAACATGAATCGCGAAGGCCGAATTAGCGAATAGATAAAATTTACCCAATAATTCCGCACATATACCCACTCAAAATTTTGACACCTTGAAGATTCAGGCAGAATTTCGTGAGGGACCATACCATGAAAAGATCACAAAATATTCGAATCAAGAACAAGAGGTGCCTTCACGAAGCTCTCCAGTCAGATTTCGCTGCAAATTTGTAGCAACCTTGATGCATTATGCACTTGTCTCCTTGTACGAGAGTGTAAACAGAATATAGATATTTTATATTTTGATGTAGGTACTTTTCAAGCAATTCCACGTTTAGTTACCTCTTTATTTCTCATTTTATGATGATATTTCACGATTCGCGGGCTGGTAAATTACAGCTTCATGGATTTCGATAACACAGCCACATCGAAGATTCATTAAACCTCGTAAAAAGCTAAGGCACCTGCCCACGTTCTGTGCGCTTTAACGGTGCCAATAGAGGCGAAAAATATTAGAATGCGTGAAATTTCGACGTTAATAGGAGAAAACGGCAATGTCGTTCTGCAAGCTCCAGCGATTATTTTTTGAATTTTTTTTTTGGAATGTTCATTATTCTTTCGTGATAATGCACAATGTTAGTTATTTTTCCGTTTTACATCATTTAAGTTATTATTTTCCCGAAAACTTTTGAATATAAAGCGCTAACATTGCGTATTCTTACTATTTTCTTCAACCATTTTCACTCAGAAATTTTTCTGAAAAAAACGAACTGCTCCAATGACCATTTCTTGCGCACCAAAAAGTCGACACAACTAATAGTTATCCACAATTATATAAATGTATACTCACCAAGAAGTTATGATATTAACGCCATAATTCTGACTTTTACAATAATAAGTTATAGGTATTTGGCACAAAATCATGTTTCCTCGGCCATCCAGCAGAGAATAATTCATCGCAAGAGTACAATTCACACTTCCTAATGTTTCCAATCGTACAGCCCGAGCATTATCGTTTCGTAATACAATAATGACGATAAAGCAACATTAATCAAACCGCACCTTTTATCCTATTCATAGAGAAAGAACAAACGTTTTCCATACGGACCAACCTGCCGGATTTTATTTGTTTTTCATGGAGTTGAATTTTATTTTCCAGTTGGTATAGAGCAGCTAACGAATCTGCTTTTGTCGAATTTCAAACTTTTTTTTTCTTGTTTGGATTAAGCATAAAGAAAGAAGGTGAGTGGGTGTAAAATATTGTTGATATTTCTATTATACAGGGTGAGTCTTTGAGTTGTACAATAATTTTAACCATATATTCCTCTCATCAAATGAAACACTTTTTTTCATTTGCCATATTTCCAGATTCGGCTCCAGCAAAAAGATACAGGCTGTTTAAATTTCCAAAAAAAATTAGTTATTCTTTTGTGGCTTTGATATGGTAACTCCGAAGGAGATGAAATTTGGTGTGAAGTTTTCTATTACTATTACACATACTCTTCAATAATCACTTTCATCCTACTTCCAACAGTTTCCGAGTTTCGCCGATTCATAAAACTATACGAAATTAGCATGAAGAATGCAGATACAGTTTATCTTATGTCATAATAAGAATCTTCATTCATTTTAAAATACTTGATCATTTCTTATAATTTCTCCTAAAACCCGCACCGTTTTGCAGTTATTCAACGTTGAAAAGTATAAAATCGAATAAGAATTCGAAAAATTACCTTATATTTATGGATCCGCCCCTGATCTAGTAGAGAAAGTAAATTAAGCTGGGTTCACGTTTATCCGGACCATAGAATACACATATTTATCTATTTCGCATAGAACTAATTTTGGTATATGCTATTTCGTGATCATACCACAGACCTAGCCATAATTCATAGACATAGAATAACATGTTATTATAATCCTAGAGAATTTTTTCAGGTTAATTGATTGATTTCACATAATTCATTTATAAATTTCGTGCTAAAAGTATAACTTCAAGTTGAAGATTAGTGTTTCAAATTCAGTGTAGTGAAATGTTTTCCTTCAGATAATATCGCAAAAAGCACCAAATCATAAGAATAAAGTGAGTAAATGAGTTTTCTCAATCTTGTTTGTTCGAATTTCAAACCTTGGATTGGTTATTCTCCAGAAGAAATCACCGTAAGAGATATCTGTGGTGAACTTGCAAACAAAGCGCAGGAGTGTATTAGCATATTGAGAAATGTTTAAATGCCTATAACTTTTTACCTGAGCCGAATCTGGAAAAATGGCAAATGAAAAAAGTGTTTTATTTGATGAGAGGAATCTATGGTTGAAATTAATGTACAACTTAAAGATTCACCCTGTATATTATTAGTTGTCATATTACTAGACATAATTTTTCATTATGTCGTGAACTTATTGGGAGCATATTGACCTGGTGAAAAACCGGGGTCATTTTCGAAAATTCTCTACCACTAGGGAAGGGGAATTTGAGAACAAATTATTCATGTCGAGGTTGGCGCTATTCATAAATATGCGTAACCTGCGTCTTGGTGCTTTAAACCAATTAGGGTAAAATTGGCTGTTGCCGCTCACTTGAGGAAAAACGATTGTCAGTAGTCAATTAATATTTCTATTCAAATTTTTCTTTGATATGAAATACAAATATTCTTCTACCATAATTGGAACAAGTGACCTCAACAGTTTTCAGTATTTTCAATTTGTTCAACTCAAAATAAATACTGCTTTGACCGCTATCAGACTGCATGGCTACATTTTAATTTTTTGAGTCATCTCCAGCCCTTCATTGGCGGGAAGTTATTGTTTTGGAGCACTTGATTAGAAGTCAATAATGTCAATGCAGGTTATACAGGGTGTCCGGTAAACCCTGAACAATTTTTTTTCTCGGAAAATATGGATAAGATTTCGAAGAAATTCGGCACAGATCATAGAATCAGCATTCAACAGTAATGTTGACATTTCAAGTCGATACAATTAATTTCGGAGTTAAGGTTGATTACCACTATACGTTCCGTAACCATCCAGTATCCCTTCCGTATGAGTCAAGTCAAAATTTAGTAGGCAAAAATGTCATGTTCGCGGAACGTAAACGGAACGTGTAGTGTGCATACATCAATTCATTCGCTCTTTATAATATTTTACTGGAAGGATACTGGAAGGTTACGGGATGTCTAGTGAGAATCAACCTATACAGGGTGAGTCTGTAAGATATTCCTTAATTTCAACCGTAGATTCCTCTCATCAAATCAAACACTTTTTTCATTTACCATTTTTCCATATTCGGATCCAGTAAAAAGATATAATTTTGCAGTTTTTACTTTCATCCTACTTCAAACAGTTTCTGAGTTATAGTCTCAACGATTCATAAAACAATATGAAATTATCATGACAATTACAGATGAAGTTTATCGTATGTCATAATAAGAGTCTTCAATCATTTTAGAATACTTAATTATTCCTTATAATTTTTCCTTAAACGCACCGTTTTGAAGATATTGATCATTGAATGTTATAAAATCTGATAAAAATTAGAGAAATTAACTCATTTTTATGTATCCGTCCCTGAACTAGTAGAGGCGGTAAATTAAGTTCCGTCTACACTTATCCGAACCATAGAGTACACAGAAATATCTATCTTTTTCGCATAGAACTAATGTACACCTTTTATTGATTTCATATAATTCATGTATAGGTTTTATGAAAATAAGAATAATTATGTAGTTTTAAATATGAGAGTGGGCGAGGATGTAATTGTGTATAATTTCATAGTGGAATGAAATCGAATATCTCAAAAATATCGAGTAGGAAATCACTGTTTCAAAAGTCCCTTGTAGTGAAATGCTTACCTTGCGATAATATCGCAAAAAACTCCAAATCATAAGAATTAAGTGAGTAAATGAATTTTTCAATCATTTTTTTTTTTTGAATTTCTAACATTGGATTGGTTATTTTGCCAAAGAGATCACAGTGAGAGATATCTGTGGTGAACTCGCAAAGAAAGTGCAGGAGTGTATTAGCATTTTGGGATATATTTAATTGCTTTTGACTTTTTTCCTGAGCTTAATCTAGAAAGATGGCAAAAGAAAAAAGTTTTATTTGATAAGAGGAATCTATAGTTAAAATACATGTATAACTGACTTACCTTGTATATGAAAAAAAATATGTCAAATTCGTTGTAGTTTGATATTTCATTTCTTCAATATCTCAAGAAGTACAGATGCGACAACATCGAAACTTCGTAATTATTTAAAGAATATCAACGCGCAACTTCGAAAATTGTATTCCGAAAATTATCCACTACTTCACTTTATCGAGAAAAAATATGTTTTTCTATTTTATTGACCAGATTTCGATGAGATTCGGCATAGAACTTTGAGTTAGTATTCCACAACAATTTTTCGATCTGATGTTCATTTCTGGAGACTGGAGATATCAGGCAAAGAACATATTAAATTTTGTTGTTAATTGAAATCTTCAGAATATTTTCTGGATGTCTCGATAACTATTGACACGATCAGTTTGAAACTTGGGATGTACCTCGAATTCAATATTTCAAAACAGTGCTTCGAATTTCAGGTTGATCCGTTATCCATTTTGGGAGATATTGAAAGATCGAGGTTATTTGCTCAACATCTCAAGAAGAACAAAAGTGATCAGATTTAAAATATGTAGTAGTAAGTTGGAGAATACCAATGCAAAATTTCGTGAGGATCGTAGTAGTAGAAAACTGTGAAAAAGTATTCGAAAATTCTGCAAATTTTTGTTGAAAAATATTCAACCTATTCTTCAGATTTCAATAATACCGGCAAAAACATCGGGTCAGTATTTTACAACGGTGTTTCGAAGTTCAGTTTGATCCGATATTTACTTCGGAGATATTACAAATAAAATGTGTCAAATTTCTTGGCTATTTCCTCGGTACTGCTGTTATTCACAGAGTAACTCGAAAATTACTGAAATAATGAGATTTGGAATATATATGCGGAATCAATTGATAAATTTACCAATAAGCGGATTCAGCTTTCTTAATTGAACGGGTTTAATAAATATCGAGTCTCTAAATGGATTCTCATTTTAGGGTTGGCAGTTAGGACTACCTTAATCATAACTTCTCAGAAAAAAAAACGACTAAGAGACTTGATATTTTCATAGCAGGTTTGTGGGCTAATTAAGAGGGTCGAATTAATGACAACTTAAAATCTCCAAATGATCTCGTACATATATCCATTGACATCTCATATCTTCTGTATATTATACTCATATTCCGAGTATGGTAGGATAAATTGTGTTATCATTGACTATCTTCAGCGAAAATTCTGTCTACAATGAAACTAATCCTCTTTTCCATCGACAACAAACATCCAAGTTCTCAATGTTCTTGGATGCGTCACTGACTACAGAACTCAACCAGGGCCAGGAAGGCTTGATTATGGGCTGAATGAGGACATGAGAATGAAAATAATGGAAAATCAGTTGAGTTTGGCTCACTTCAAGCATGACACTGGACATATAAACATGGCCTTCGTTGATTATGATGGGTAAGTGCTTCAAGTTAATAAGCGCATCCACCAAATTGAAATAGGAATAAAATGTCTGAGGCATAAAACGAATATTTGAATGCTTTTACGCGTATTGAGTTGATATTGGTTTCGATATAATACCAAGAGGATTTTACATTCCATTCTACAGTATGGATTCATTTGAAGTTAGCATTCGATGCTTCTCCATACATTGTATTAATATGTATCGATGAATGATTACTTTCAAAGTCGATATGAAAACTAAATGAGTCGTTCAAATGATGAAAAAACACTGATTATATTGAAATAACAATATTCATCTCAATGATGAAATAAAATTAATCGCTCTCCTCCGAAACCAAAAGGCAGATTTCAAACATTAATTCATCATATTATAGCAAATTGATTTATGTTAGTTGAGTTTGCAGTTTGGAACACTTGAAAAGCTCTTTGGGATATGGTGATCTCCACTCGAGTAAGTAAGAATTGAAAATCAGATTCGCTCAGCAAGCAAGACAAACTTTTGATGATAATGTGAAGAGCCGTTATTAGCAAAAAACGCCTATACACAAATAAAACTTGGATTTATAGTTCCCCAATGTATAAATTCTATGGGATTTCATTTTCATATTCAAATTCAAATATTTCAAATTCAGATGGAATTCAATAGCAGCGTTTGCCACTGTTGTAACTAACAATCGCCATCTATCCGTGGAAATGTACACTTCACAGCTCATAGGAAGGAGAAGAAAAGTAACCTGTATTCAAGAAACTTTATATTTGTGAATACATAGAACTCTATATTACTACCTATATAATTGAGTTCATTGTGTGAATATAAATTGTTGACTTAATTGAAAATAAGGCTTGATAATAGAGAATTAATTAGATGGTTATTTTAAAATGGCAGGATCATGATGTAAAAAACATGATGTGCCCATGTGTAAAGAAAGTGAAGCAAGTTGAAGATTCTCGGAAATATAATTTCTGTGCTTTTAATTTTTATATAGTTTCAGTCATGGAGGTACCTCCATGATTGCAGTATACGTCATCATGTGTAAGTATGATCACAGATGAGCACACTGTTTCACTTACATCATGGGGCCAGATGTGATCACATGAATTTCCACTCACATAAGCACGTTGGCCCATTAGCTCAGTTGGTTAGAGCGTCGTGCTAATAACGCGAAGGTCGCGGGTTCGATCCCCTCATGGGCCATACAATTTTTGCATGGATTCATAAAAACTATACCAACAATAAAAGATATTTCACCGCAATGAAATATTGAAAATAATAGTAGTTTCTCCAAATCTACATTTTGTAATAAGGTTCTCAATTTTGAACTGTAATATATTTTCCAACAGCTCTGTCGAGCCGGTACTAGCGAAAACAGTTCAATCAGTAAAATATAAGCGTCAACATTTTGCAACCGTAGCGACAACTAATTTCCTTAATTTTCTTATCAAATAGTGAATCACTAAAAACATAGCTGGACCTTCCAGTCTGAATTCTTTTGAAGATCGAAGTATATTCCAACGAACGAATAAAAAACGAACCTACTTTTTGACAAAGAATAAATCATTCGAGAACAGAATGAATATGTGAGTAATAAATACAAAAAAACTGTTCGGTACTCAAGCACGCTGAATCTACAGGAATAATATCTGACTAACTCAGAAGGCCCTATATACATATATCAAAGGCCGGTAAAGAGCGAAGAGGAAAGATGAAACAGAGATGATAAAACTCTGCTATATGTGCTCTTTTACAGCAGAACGGTTTTTCGATCAAGTAAACATTTAAAAAGAGATAATAAACTCATAAACTTCAGAAAGGACTCCCGGTTTCTGTCAATCTTTGTGCAACGGATTTTGAAGCAGAAAACAATATTTTGTTATTTCTTAGTATGTTTTTCATATCGAAGTTCACATCACGAAAATGAGAATTGATGAAATTATTATTCAACTTATTCCAAGATTATTGTGAATTTTAGCATATTGAGGAGATAGTTACTCCTTACTTATTCATCCTGGGGGGTTAGACTAAAAAATAGTTTGAACATTATATTAATATATATATACAAAGTCATTTAAAAATTTAGTTTCTATTTCATGTTAAAATCCTCGAACACGTCGATTATTATATTTATTTGGGCATTTTTTGCAATAAAAATTTTGTATACAGGTGTCTCATTTGAGAGCTATGACTTTGTCATTACTTTTGGTTTATTATTTGATAAAATCAAATAATAAATCTTAGTGATCGACCAACAAAAAAAAAATTTCAACCCCACCTGAAAATTTCACAGTTTACGTTTTGGAGTATATGGATTTGAATGAACGAATTAAAAAAAATCCTTCCGTCCGCCGTCCGTTGTCCGGGGCTTTTCTCAGAAAGTACTGCACCGAAATCCGCGAAACTTGGTAGAAAAATCGTGTGTCACTCGGCATTGATCCTCCAAGCTTTTCAGCAGGATCGGTGAACCCTAAGGGCTCAAAATTGGGGGTTGGAAGGAAAAAAAATTATTTTTCAAAAACTTACTACCGAATTTTCATGAAACTTTCAACATTTATTATTGTTGCATAACTCAACCAAAAAATTTTTACCCGAATGATTTCCGATCAGTGGTTCCTGAGGTATAACGAAAAACGCAGCAAATTTTGGGGGGAAAACCAATGGGATATGAATAGTATACAGCGTGCCAAAGAAGTAACGTAACTCGTCAAAAACTTTTGAATGAAGAATTATTAAGGAAAATCTTCACACCTGTTGATTTTGAATTCCGAAAGCAATTTATCCTGTGTTTCTTTGAATTCTATATTTCTCATCCCCACTATTTTATTTTTTCAAATTCGAATATATGGGTTGTGATACATCAAATGAAAGGTAATTTGATTACCTACTCAGCGATACGACTAAAAAAAGAATTTGTCGTGCCGTTTTTCAATAAAAAATCAGAAATTAATTTACAATTTGTGACTGGAAAGTACTGCAATCAGACCATTATTCTTTTAATAATTATTATTAAGTAAAATCCACGGATCCAAGGATTTGTAATTCCGAAAGCAGGTCTCCCTATGCTTTTTTGAATTCGAAATCTGCCACCTTTTACGCTCCACACACCCATTCTGTTGTTTTTTCAAATAGTAACAACACTAGGCGCACAGATACACATACTTGTACCATTGTTTCCATTGTTTCAATGCTTGTACCCACGTCACTCTTTAACCTTAATAAAAAAGGCTTGTACATGAGCCTAAGGCTATTTAATGCTCTTCCTCAAGGGTTTAGGAGGACATCCAACCTGAAAGTTTTCAAAACTACTTTGTATAATGCATTTGTTGACTATGAACCATATCCTTAGAGTAAATTTTTTGAGTTTTGTAAAAGTGAATTGTTTTGAGTTATGACCAGCGTGAAGTTAGCCTGAAAAGTTGGCATGTGAAATTCCCGAGTATACCCGAATGCCCATAGACGTCCGTCATCAGACCCTTCGCGTAACAGACAGGAATGCTGATAATCATACCTACATTTTATCATATTTTAATGCTATGAATCCATGAATGAGTGAAATAGAAAAATTATATTTCACGAAGTGAAGAGGTCTCGAACATTATTCTAGCAGAGTAATGTTATCATCACCAAATTTCACTAATTTTGCGTTTAATCAAAGGAAATATTTCCATACGAGAAAATTTTGGAGAAACTGACATACATCCAATATGCAATTCATTCATTTGATACTAATCAAAATAACCTTCGCCGGAATAATGGGGTCAAAATAAGCCTCATTTCACCATTTCATTTTACAGACCTTCTCGTATCGCAATGAAAAGTTCTGAAAAGTCTACAAATCCGACAATAATGAAGATTCCTTGAGATGGGAAGGTTTTCTGGAGAAATCTGCTATATAAAAATCAATTTGACTTCAGTGAAAATTCAATAGCATGGGGATGAGGGGGTGAAAACCTCCCATATTTCGATATTTTGGCCATATTCATATGAAGACGTTCGTGCATCAAAATGAAATTTCCTGAAAAAATCTGCTATATGAAAAGCTGCAATTTGACTATAGTGAAAATTCCTTAGCATGGGGATGAGGGGGTGAAAAACACCCTTATTTCCATTTTTTGGGCATATTCATATGAAGACGTTCGTGTATCAAAATGAAATTTTCTGAAAGAATCTGCTATATGAAAAGCTTCAATTTGACTTTAGTGAAAATTCCTTAGCCTGGGGATGAGCGGGTGAAAAACACCCTTATTGCCATTTTTTGGGCATATTCATATGAAGACGTGCGTGTATCAAAATGAAATTTTCTGAAAAAATCTGCTATATGAAAAGCTTCCGTTTGACTATAGTGAAAATTCCTTAGCATGGGGATGAGGGGGTGAAAAACACCCTTATTTCCATTTTTCGGGCATATTCATAAGAAGACGTGCGTGTATCAAAATGAAATTTCCTGAAAAAATCTGCTATATGAAAAGCTCCCATTTGACTATAGTGAAAATTCCTTAGCATGGGGATGAGGGGGTGAAAAACACCTTTATTTCCATTTTTTGGGCATATTCATATGAAGACGTTCGTGTATCATAATGAAATATTCTGAAAATATCTGCTATATGAAAAGCTCCCATTCGACCATAGTGAAAATTCCTTAGCATGGGGACGAGGGGGTGAAAAACACCCTTATTTCCATTTTTTGGGCATATTCATAAGAAGACGTTCGTGTATCAAAATGAAATTTTCTGAAAAAATCTGCTATAACAAAAGCTTCCATTTGACTATAGTGAAAATTCCTCAGCATGGGGATGAGGGGGTGAAAAACACCATTATTTCCATTTTTTGGGCATATTCATATGAAGACGTTCGTGTATCAAAATGAAATTTTCTGAAAAAATCTGCTATATGAAAAGCTTCAATTTGACAGAAGTTAAAATTCCTTAGCATGGGGATGAGGGGGTGAAAAACACCATTATTTCCATTTTTTGGGCATATTCATATGAAGACGTGCGTGTATCAAAATGAAATTTTCTGAAAAAATCTGCTATATGAAAAGCTCCCATTTGACTATAGTGAAAATTCCTTAGCATGGGGATGAGGGGGTGAAAAACACCCTTATTTCCATTTTTTGGGCATATTCATAAGAAGACGTTCGTGTATCAAAATGAAATTTTCTGAAAAAATCTGCTATATGAAAAGCTTCAATTTGACAGAAGTGAAAATTCCTTAGCATGGGGATGAGGGGGTGAAAAACACCCTTATTTCCATTTTTTGGGCTTATTCATATGAAGACGTTCGTGTATCAAAATGAAATTTTCTGAAAAAATCTGCTATAACAAAAGCTTCCATTTGACTATAGTGAAAATTCCTTAGCATGGGGATGAGCGGGTGAAAAACACCATTATTTCCATTTTTTGGGCATATTCATAAGAAGACGTTCGTGTATCAAAATGAAATTTTCTGAAAAAATCTGCTATATGAAAAGATCCCATTTGACTTCAGTGAAAATTCCTTAGCATGGGGATGAGGGGGTGAAAATCACCCTTATTTCCATTTTTCGGGCATATTTATATGAAGACGTGCGTGTATCAAAATGAAATTTCCTGAAAAAATCTGCTATATGAAAAGCTCCAATTTGACTATAGTGAAAATTCCTTAGCTGGGGGATGAGGGGGTGAAAAACACCCTTATTTCCATTTTTTGGGCATACTCAGATGAAGACCTTCGAGTATCATAATGAAATATTCTGAAAAAATCGGCTATATGAGAAGCTCCCATTCGACCAAAGTGAAAATGCCTTAGCATGGGAACGAGGGGGTGAAAAACACCCTTATTTCCATTTTTTGGGCATATCGCAGTAACCCCGATTTCTATTATCAAATACAAGGACAACTTGAAATAGCTAATCGTCCATGGTGCGATCTAGTCGTCTTCACATTGAAGGACTTGAAAATAGTAAGGGTACATCGTAACCAAAAATTTTTCAAGAACAGTATGTTAACACCATTGAAATATTTTTACTTCTTTTATTTACTACCTAGAATAGTTTGCCCTGAAAAAAAATTTAAGAATGTTTGTAGGTTATGGAGAACTGTAACAGATATTTCTTTTATGGATAATGGACTTGTGAATAATCCCGCCTTCTATAAAAGTCTTCCAAATGGAAGAGACTATGTGGTTTCGAGACAGGCAGATCTTGATTTTTCGATTCGAGAATTACTGCTTTCCGATTTTATCACGCTAGGCGTACCAAATTATTTGAGCAGTTTTGTCATCGACCATTGCCTTCATATTTTCAACAAAAAATCTGGTAGCAAGTTTCAGATCGTATCAGTTGAGAAATCTTCAATAATTGCGAACGACGAATGTTTGGATGCAACATTCATGAATTCTGTACGGGTAGTTAAAGATGATATTATATTTCCAGTTCAAAGAAATAATCATTTCACTTTGTTTTATGTATCACTGAGAGAGAAGACAATTTCATTAATCGATCCTATGGGCAATGAGAGCTTATTCTTAGAACATCTTCTCAGAAGATTCAAATTGTTTTTTGAAACCCATTCAATTATGTTCGATGATTTCAGATCAGTTATACCCAAGCACATTATTCAGACAGACAATTTCAACTGCGGGGTGTATGTAATTCATTTTTTCAAATGTATGAATAATAACATTAATTTTGAGTATATCTATGACATGAACGAGTTGAGAAAGGAACTGACAATATTATTGCTCAACAATTCATCTGATATGAGGAATAAATGTTTATTTTGTTGTTCAAATATCACACCTGAATATTTCTTTCATTGCAAAAGTTGTAGTAGATCAATACACGTGGACTGTCTCTTAACAGCAGCAGAACGCGAAAGAAATCTCACAGTTTCCGACAAAATGATCAACGGAATTTGTGACTTATGTCAAATGAACTAGTAAGCCATTCGAAATATCATAGATGTATCCTAAAGATGAAGCGAGTAAAATAGAAAATTTCAGATCTAATCTTAAAAGCATTTTACATCAACAACAAAAAAAAGAAAAGGTTCAATAAAAAAATCCTAGAAAAGAACTGACGTGAGGTCCTACAAATTATTGGGCAGATTCTAACGATTTATGAATCCGATCTTCATATTCATATCTTAGATCCATTCTATCAATATCGAGCCTCTAACTAGCTTCTTTCGGCTTTCTTTCCTAAACATAATAACGACCGCAAAACTCTATTCAGAGACTTGATACTTGGAAAGCCGGTTTGGAGTCAACCTAATTACGAAGGTCGAATTGGTGAAATCCATCTAATGATTCTACAGATAT
This sequence comes from Myrrha octodecimguttata, assembly GCA_958510865.1. Taxonomy (NCBI): domain Eukaryota; kingdom Metazoa; phylum Arthropoda; class Insecta; order Coleoptera; family Coccinellidae; genus Myrrha; species Myrrha octodecimguttata. The sequence continues at coordinate 37,220,809 of OY294056.1, forward strand.
AACCATTGACATAATTATTTTTTATATATTTGCAAATACCCAGATTAGATCGAATTTAAATATAGGATTTGGCAGCTTTGAGGATCATGCTGAACTTCGTGGGAATCATATAATTGAAACTCGCAATACATAAAATATTCTAAAATATAAATTTTGATATTAAATTCAAAAAAGTCTACTTGTTAAAGGCTATTGATACAACAATTAAATACAGATTTTTCTGTATTAACCTTTACATAATAATATCTTTCGATATTGATTTGATATCTTTCGATATACTTTTATGTCGTCGACGTACTACGTCTTCAATGACAAAATTATTATATCAACTGGCATATAATGATCAAAGTAAAAAACCTTAGAAAAGGGTAAAAAAATGAAATACAACCTAAAAACAATACTAGACACAGTGTTTCATCTTCTATCTTTCGATTTAGAATCATCAGTAGCATTTATTCTATATTATATATCAAAAACTCACCACGTGTTTCAACTCACATTTCACATCAACGGAAATAACCAGATTTAAGTCCATACGCATGCTGGTTAGAATTGTGCATAGAAAACAATAATGCCACAGATTTTACTTAAACCTTCTTTTTTCCTTGACAAATGAAATGCAGTAAAAAACATTTTCCAAAATCTTTATAACTTCAAAAATTAAATGACAGTTGATATTGACCTTTGAAAACTATAAGTTTTCATTCAAATATTAAATTCAAAAAAGTCTACTTGTTAAAGGCTATTGATACAACAATTAAATACAGATTTTTCTGTATTAACCTTTACATAATAATATCTTTCGATATTGATTTGATATCTTTCGATATACTTTTATGTCGTCGACGTACTACGTCTTCAATGACAAAATTATTATATCAACTGGCATATAATGATCAAAGTAAAAAACCTTAGAAAAGGGTAAAAAAATGAAATACAACCTAAAAACAATACTAGACACAGTGTTTCATCTTCTATCTTTCGATTTAGAATCATCAGTAGCATTTATTCTATATTATATATCAAAAACTCACCACGTGTTTCAACTCACATTTCACATCAACGGAAATAACCAGATTTAAGTCCATACGCATGCTGGTTTTTGAAGTTATAAAGATTTTGGAAAATGTTTTTTACTGCATTTCATTTGTCAAGGAAAAAAGAAGGTTTAAGTAAAATCTGTGGCATTATTGTTTTCTATGCACAATTCTAACCAGCATGCGTATGGACTTAAATCTGGTTATTTCCGTTGATGTGAAATGTGAGTTGAAACACGTGGTGAGTTTTTGATATATAATATAGAATAAATGCTACTGATGATTCTAAATCGAAAGATAGAAGATGAAACACTGTGTCTAGTATTGTTTTTAGGTTGTATTTCATTTTTTTACCCTTTTCTAAGGTTTTTTACTTTGATCATTATATGCCAGTTGATATAATAATTTTGTCATTGAAGACGTAGTACGTCGACGACATAAAAGTATATCGAAAGATATCAAATCAATATCGAAAGATATTATTATGTAAAGGTTAATACAGAAAAATCTGTATTTAATTGTTGTATCAATAGCCTTTAACAAGTAGACTTTTTTGAATTTAATATTTGAATGAAAACTTATAGTTTTCAAAGGTCAATATCAACTGTCATTTAATTTTTGAAGTTATAAAGATTTTGGAAAATGTTTTTTACTGCATTTCATTTGTCAAGGAAAAAAGAAGGTTTAAGTAAAATCTGTGGCATTATTGTTTTCTATGCACAATTCTAACCAGCATGCGTATGGACTTAAATCTGGTTATTTCCGTTGATGTGAAATGTGAGTTGAAACACGTGGTGAGTTTTTGATATATAATATAGAATAAATGCTACTGATGATTCTAAATCGAAAGATAGAAGATGAAACACTGTGTCTAGTATTGTTTTTAGGTTGTATTTCATTTTTTTACCCTTTTCTAAGGTTTTTTACTTTGATCATTATATGCCAGTTGATATAATAATTTTGTCATTGAAGACGTAGTACGTCGACGACATAAAAGTATATCGAAAGATATCAAATCAATATCGAAAGATATTATTATGTAAAGGTTAATACAGAAAAATCTGTATTTAATTGTTGTATCAATAGCCTTTAACAAGTAGACTTTTTTGAATTTAATATTAGAATGAAAACTTATAGTTTTCAAAGGTCAATATCAACTGTCATTTAATTTTTGAAGTTATAAAGATTTTGGAAAATGTTTTTTACTGCATTTCATTTGTCAAGGAAAAAAGAAGGTTTAAGTAAAATCTGTGGCATTATTGTTTTCTATGCACAATTCTAACCAGCATGCGTATGGACTTAAATCTGGTTATTTCCGTTGATGTGAAATGTGAGTTGAAACACGTGGTGAGTTTTTGATATATAATATAGAATAAATGCTACTGATGATTCTAAATCGAAAGATAGAAGATGAAACACTGTGTCTAGTATTGTTTTTAGGTTGTATTTCATTTTTTTACCCTTTTCTAAGGTTTTTTACTTTGATCATTATATGCCAGTTGATATAATAATTTTGTCATTGAAGACGTAGTACGTCGACGACATAAAAGTATATCGAAAGATATCAAATCAATATCGAAAGATATTATTATGTAAAGGTTAATACAGAAAAATCTGTATTTAATTGTTGTATCAATAGCCTTTAACAAGTAGACTTTTTTGAATTTAATATTTGAATGAAAACTTATAGTTTTCAAAGGTCAATATCAACTGTCATTTAATTTTTGAAGTTATAAAGATTTTGGAAAATGTTTTTTACTGCATTTCATTTGTCAAGGAAAAAAGAAGGTTTAAGTAAAATCTGTGGCATTATTGTTTTCTATGCACAATTCTAACCAGCATGCGTATGGACTTAAATCTGGTTATTTCCGTTGATGTGAAATGTGAGTTGAAACACGTGGTGAGTTTTTGATATATAATATAGAATAAATGCTACTGATGATTCTAAATCGAAAGATAGAAGATGAAACACTGTGTCTAGTATTGTTTTTAGGTTGTATTTCATTTTTTTACCCTTTTCTAAGGTTTTTTACTTTGATCATTATATGCCAGTTGATATAATAATTTTGTCATTGAAGACGTAGTACGTCGACGACATAAAAGTATATCGAAAGATATCAAATCAATATCGAAAGATATTATTATGTAAAGGTTAATACAGAAAAATCTGTATTTAATTGTTGTATCAATAGCCTTTAACAAGTAGACTTTTTTGAATTTAATATTTGAATGAAAACTTATAGTTTTCAAAGGTCAATATCAACTGTCATTTAATTTTTGAAGTTATAAAGATTTTGGAAAATGTTTTTTACTGCATTTCATTTGTCAAGGAAAAAAGAAGGTTTAAGTAAAATCTGTGGCATTATTGTTTTCTATGCACAATTCTAACCAGCATGCGTATGGACTTAAATCTGGTTATTTCCGTTGATGTGAAATGTGAGTTGAAACACGTGGTGAGTTTTTGATATATAATATAGAATAAATGCTACTGATGATTCTAAATCGAAAGATAGAAGATGAAACACTGTGTCTAGTATTGTTTTTAGGTTGTATTTCATTTTTTTACCCTTTTCTAAGGTTTTTTACTTTGATCATTATATGCCAGTTGATATAATAATTTTGTCATTGAAGACGTAGTACGTCGACGACATAAAAGTATATCGAAAGATATCAAATCAATATCGAAAGATATTATTATGTAAAGGTTAATACAGAAAAATCTGTATTTAATTGTTGTATCAATAGCCTTTAACAAGTAGACTTTTTTGAATTTAATATTTGAATGAAAACTTATAGTTTTCAAAGGTCAATATCAACTGTCATTTAATTTTTGAAGTTATAAAGATTTTGGAAAATGTTTTTTACTGCATTTCATTTGTCAAGGAAAAAAGAAGGTTTAAGTAAAATCTGTGGCATTATTGTTTTCTATGCACAATTCTAACCAGCATGCGTATGGACTTAAATCTGGTTATTTCCGTTGATGTGAAATGTGAGTTGAAACACGTGGTGAGTTTTTGATATATAATATAGAATAAATGCTACTGATGATTCTAAATCGAAAGATAGAAGATGAAACACTGTGTCTAGTATTGTTTTTAGGTTGTATTTCATTTTTTTACCCTTTTCTAAGGTTTTTTACTTTGATCATTATATGCCAGTTGATATAATAATTTTGTCATTGAAGACGTAGTACGTCGACGACATAAAAGTATATCGAAAGATATCAAATCAATATCGAAAGATATTATTATGTAAAGGTTAATACAGAAAAATCTGTATTTAATTGTTGTATAAATTTTGAATTTTGTCTAAATTGTTTCAATCATTCACCAACGTCTTCATATGAATATGCCCGAAAAAATTATATAATGGTGTTTTTTACCCACAAATCCCCATGCTAAGGAATGTTCACTATTGTCAAATTGAAGCTTTCCATATGGCAGATTTCTTCAGAACATTTCATTCTGATACACGAACGTCTTCCTATAAATATGCCCAAAAAATGTAAATAAGGGTGTTTTTCACCCCCTCATCCCCATGCTAAGGAATTTTCACTATAGTCAAATGGAAGCTTTTTATATAGCAGATTTTTTCAGAAAATTTCATTTTGATACACGAACGTCTTCATATGAATATGCCCAAAAAATGGAAATAAGGGTGTTTTTCACCCCCTCATCCCAATGCTAAGAAATTTTCCGTATAGTCAAATGGAAGCTTTTGTTATAGCAAATTTTTTCAGAAAATTTCATTCTGATACACGAACGTCTTCATATGAATATGCCCAAAAAATGGAAATAAGGGTGTTTTTCACCCCCTCATCCCAATGCTAAGAAATTTTCCGTATAGTCAAATGGAAGCTTTTTATATAGCAGATTTTTTCAGAAAATTTCATTTTGATACACGCACGTCTTCATATGAATATGCCCAAAAAATGGAAATAAGGGTGTTTTTCACTCCCTCATCCCCATGCTAAGGAATTTTCACTATGGTCAAATTGGAGCTTTTCATATAGCAGATTTTTTCAGAAAATTTCATTTTGATACACGCACGTCTTCATATGAATATGCCCAAAAAATGGAAATAAGGGTGTTTTTCACCCCCTCATCCCCATGCTAAGGAATTTTCACTATAGTCAAATGGGAGCTTTTCATATAGCAGATTTTTTCAGAAAATTTCATTTTGATACACGCACGACTTCATATGGATATGCCCAAAAAATGGAAATAAGGGTGTTTTTCACCCCCTCATCCCCATGCTAAGGAATTTTCACTATAGTCAAATGGAAGCTTTTGTTATAGCAGATTTTTTCAGAAAATTTCATTTTGATACACGAACGTCTTCTTATGAATATGCCCAAAAAATGGAAATAAGGGTGTTTTTCACCCTTTCATCCCCATGCTAAGGAATTTTCACTATAGTCAAATTGGAGCTTTTCATATAGCAGATTTTTTCAGAAAATTTCATTTTGATACACGAACGTCTTCATATGAATATGCCCAAAAAATGGAAATAAGGGTGTTTTTCACCCCCTCATCCCCATGCTAAGGAATTTTCACTATAGTCAAATGGGAGCTTTTCATATAGCAGATTTTTTCAGAAAATTTCATTTTGATACACGCACGTCTTCATATGAATATGCCCAAAAAATGGAAATAAGGGTGTTTTTCACCCCCTCATCCCCATGCTAAGGAATTTTCACTATAGTCAAATTGATGCTTTTCATATAGCAGATTTTTTCAGAAAATTTCATTTTGATACACGAACGTCTTCTTATGAATATGCCCAAAAAATGGAAATAATGGTGTTTTTCACCCCCTCATCCCCATGCTAAGGAATTTTCACTATGGTCAAATGGAAGCTTTTGTTATAGCAGATTTTTTCAGAAAATTTCATTTTGATACACGAACGTCTTCATATGAATATGGCCAAAATATCGAAATAAGGGAGGTTTTCACCCCCTCATCCCCATGCTATTGAATTTTCACTGAAGTCAAATTGATTTTTATATAGCAGATTTTTCCATACCTACCCATCTTAAGGAATCTTCATTATTGTCGGATTCGTAGACTTTTCAGAACTTTTCATTGCGATACGAGAAGGTCTGTGAAATGAAATGGTGAAATGAGGCTTATTTTGACCCCATTATTCCGGCGAAGGTTATTTTGATTAGTATCAAATGAATGAATTGCATATTGGATGTATGTCAGTTTCTCCAAAATTTTCTCGTATGTAAATATTTCCTTTGATTAAACGCAAAATTAGTAAAATTTGGTGATTATAACATTCCTCTGCTAGAATAATATTCGAGACCTCTTCACTTCGTGAAATATAATTTTTCTATTTCACTCATTCATGGAATCATAGCATTAAAATATGATAAAATGTAGGTATGATTATCAGCATTCCTGTCTGTTACGCGAAGGGTCTGATGACGGACGTCTATGGGCATTCGGGTATACTCGGGAATTTCACATGCCAACTTTTCAGGCTAACTTCACGCTGGTTGAGTTATGTATTCTGTTTTTACGAAACCAACCTCATTGTATTTTAATAAGCCTCTGATTGAATAAATATATTATTATCATCATTATTATCATTATTAATTAATAAAAAAATAATGGTCTGATCGCAGTACTCTCCTAACTGAAAATTCTAAATTATTTCCAAATTTTTCAACGAAAAACGGCACAAGCAATTCTAGTTCAAGCCACATCGCTGGAAAGGTAATCAAATTACCTTTCATTTGATGTATCACAATCCATATATTTCCAGATGAAAAAATAAAGTAGTGAACTGAGAAATATCACATTCAAAAAAGCACAGGATAAATTTGTTTTGAAATAAAAAATCGACGGGTGCGAGGATATTCCTTAATAGTTCTTCGTATACTCATTATTGACGAGTAATTTCACTTTTTTGGCACGCTGTATAAGTTTTATTTAAGATATCAATGGTTTTGGGTTACCAAACTGAGAAAATAATAAACCCTTGTGTAAAATTTGCAGGGTTTTTTTAAATGTAATAGCCTGTATATTATTTCACTTTACAATTCTATGATAAATTCTTATTACTTTTTGTGAACATACCATATGCCTAAACTCGATGGATTCCCAGATATAACGGAGATAGTGGATAATGAAAGATACGATATGAAAACACACAAATGTTAATTATTGATGTTCAATCTGTTGTCCGTTTACTTTGAGGAATTTCTGAATTCGATACAATGTTTCCCGTTGCACATTTTCAATTACTTCTGGACTGATAAGTAATAAGAATTTATCGTAGAATTGTAAAGTGAAATGATATACAGGGTATTACATTCAAAAAAAGTAATGACAAAGTCATAGCTCTCAAATGAGACACCCTGTATACAAAATTTTCATTGCGAAAAATGTCCAAAAAAAATATACCAATCGACCTGTCCAAGGATTTAAATATGAATTAGAAACCTAATATTTAAATGAATTTGTTCCTTTTATAATGAAAGCACTTTATATTATACCGAGAACATAAAACCATTGTATAAAGACTTTATACAATGATAAAACCTTGTGAACCTTGAATTCACAGCATTTCATATCCTGATAATCCAGTCGAAAAAAAAATATTGAAGTGCTCTCAATCCACTGATGGACAGAAACAATTCAAACCAGGAATTGAAATAAGTGTTCTGGACCAAAAAAAAAGGATAGCATTTGTCTATTTCATATTATAGCAAAATTATTGGCCCATGAGGGGATCGAACCCGCGACCTTCGCGTTATTAGCACGACGCTCTAACCAACTGAGCTAATGGGCCGATGTTTTTGAGCTGAAGTTAGAGATGAACTTGAGGTAGGGCAATGAAGATTAAAGGTAGGGCAGTAAAAGTTTTCATCGATCCAATGAAGTTTCGAATATTTTTTTTGCTTTTTCAAGGTAGGTAAATGGTGTTTTGAGGTAGAGCATCGCCCAACCTTGCCGTACCCTAGCTACGGCCTTGCGATATTACAAGGACGTATTTGCACCGCTACAATATCAACCATGTAAGATCATAAACTCAAAAGAAATCAAATGTTTTGGCACAAGCTGATGAACGCATTTTTCACTCAAATGGTGACATGGTGAGTTGTCAGATGCTCTCCCGCCAAAAACACGCGATTCTTTTTGTGTAGTTGACTAATTTGAACTTCAAGAATATGCATATTCTTCAAACTGTCACATATCGTTACTATATAATTGCGACTGAGTACATAAATACATAATTCCTCTAAGAAAATAATAGTTGAAAAAATACTCTTCAAGATACCTAGGTATAATTTCTCAACCATTGTATTCAACCTCATATGACTGAAATCGATTTCAAGCGAATAACCGGTTATTATTTGGGTTAACCAATTGTATTCAAGCGCGTCGGTCATTTTCGATTCTAAAGACATTTTGGACCGCAGATGACCAAAGATTACCTGACTCGAGAGCTGAGTTAAACTTCTGGTTAAGAGCGAAGTTGAGTTATAGAGGTTATAGGTTACCTATATGGTGTAAAAGTTTAGAAGTTGTGGACAGGGAAAACAAGTTGATTTGAAAGATCTGAAGAATAAAAGCTAGAAAAATGGTTCAAGGCAAGGAATTGTGCTTAGTGATCTAAAATATCGAGTTTGAAGATCGTCTTTTAGATAATGGATGAGAAAAGCCTTGCGCTACAGTTGATCTGTTCTGCTTCATTCCACATATTATTTATTTATCAAACTCATTATTCATGTAATCAAACTATATCAGAATTGGTTTCGTGTGTGCATTCAAATTTCTATGTGGAGGGTCCACAAATATTCGTTTTGTTGACATTGGCGAAGTACGAACATTTGGAGTTTTTGGACAAATTACTGAAATTGGGCAAAAAAAATCGCGAGATTTTCATTTTTTGACGCGTCCATGAGAACGAGCCTCTGCAGTCACTAATGAATCATATCAATTACTTCTGTAAATTTATCGTATGAATCCTCATCATAATACCAAACATAAAATATTGAATAAATTATTCCGTTGGTGTATTTCCAATTTTTGAGTCCAAGCAACTAATTAGTTGCATTTAAATGTTTGGGAATTTTAAATTCAAAAACTAAAATTCTCAGACATTTTGAAATATCTATCTGTTGAATTTTCTGGATCTTTCAAACAAGTGAGTTTCCGATATTCAACACTGTCCTTGTTCTCAATATCAACAAGTTTCGATGAATGATTAAGATTAGGATAAGGACAATTTTAGTTGTGGAGCTACGGAAAAACCAGTGGCACCTCTTCATCCATAAATCTTCAGTGTTTATACAGATTCAGTTATATACAGATATTGTTAGTACTCTTCAATACTAATAATATCTGCAGTTTCTTCATTAATTGAACATTCTCATTGCTTCGGTACAATTATACCATTTGCATAATATCCAAACATATCATTATTCTAATGTAGTATCACAGTATTATCTGTACTATTTGATATAAAATATAATTACATTTCAAACGTATACCTAGGAAACCTTCTTCAAGAAAGGCTCACTTAAACTCTATAATCATATAAAACTTGATGCTACCTCATTCAGTTCATTTACAAAGCAATATTTTTTCATCTTCAGCTCAAACCTCTGGTCTCTACCTATTAGAGTGACCAATTCATGATAATTATTGTAGTTTTTATGAACAGTGGCGTAACGTCTAGTACTTCAGGGGTGAATCTGAGATCGAAATAGATTTGTGAAAAAATTCAAAAACTTAAGAGCAACACCTAACTGAAAATGTGTCTTTACCAGTAGCTTCTGGCTGTGAAATCCAGTGAGACTGTTGTATTTTGTATTTAAACGGCGGATAGTATGTATCCATTTACTTTTATAAAGTCAGTCTGCACTCAAACCTTGGCGGTCTACCTTAAATTTGAAGATATAGGCCTCCAAAGTCCCAAAAATGTCCATTTTAAGTCTTAAGATCCCTTTTAGCACTATAAACCATCGCAAACTGTTTGATTAGTCTATATATCATCTATGAACCTTTGCCTCCTTTGCCTAACTATCAACTAAGATTTTTTTCCGACAATATTCATTATTTATTGTCTATTATTGAATAGATACGAAATAAGAGAACTGACATTTAACCTCAGATCCTATACTTACTTTCGCTCATTCACAAACTGACGTTTGGCGTTGGCAATGGAGCCAAGCCAATAACCATCATTCATCGTCATTAGTGGTAGGGGGATGCGATTGTTAGGAAGAGGAGTAATCGAATTCGTATAATAAAATGTCAGATAAACATTGCGAAATTCAAATATTTTTTCAATTCATGAAGGAATGCGATATCAGCTCTCAATTCATTTTATGTTAAGGAAGGGAGGAAAGACAGATCTTCATTCTTAATCACATTTTTATTTTTAATTCATAAAATAGTCTGGACTGGTTTGAAGGACGAGTTCAGCAGAGACTCATAACGGCGACACTCGAATACGTCATAACAAGGGTTGATATTCGTTTAGTTGTCAAACCATTGTATAAAGACAATGGTCAAACTTCAATAAATAATGAATATTCCCGAAAAAAATCGTAGTGAGTAGTTAGGCGCAGGTTCATAGATGATATAATATATATGGACTCACAAATAGTGGCTTGTGATTGTTTTGTGGAAAAGAGGATCTGAAAATGAACATTTTTCGAACATTGGGGGCCCATATCTTCGAAAATAAGGTAGACCACCAGGGTTCGACTGCAGATTCATGTTCAGGGGACTAAATTCAGTAGGTAAAAAATCTAGAAAAGCACTGACGTGAAGTCAGCAGCTTTTACGCGCTTGTTCACATTGCGAAATGCTGACTTGGAAATTTCAGTGAAATTTCAATGAAATATAAAAATTTTAGAAAAAATTTTCGAAAAAAAAAATTTTTTTTTCGAATTTTTCCATGGATATTTCTTCTTATTGACCCTGTTCATATTCCAACCAAGTTTCATTTCGTTCAGATGAATATTTTTCGAGTTATTGAGAAATCAATATTTCAAATGGCTGTAGCACAAAAACCATTCGGCAGATTTGGCCCATTAATGAACTCAACCCATATATTCAGGATCTTGACCTAACCTGAAAATTTCAAGACTCTAGGTTCTTCCTTTCGAGAGTTACAGCGCACACGGCCGGACGGACTCAATTTTGACCACGGATTCTTCATCAGTGAGCCCAACCTAGTCGTTTGAGACCAATTTCTGCTCAAAATTCGAAAATTACAGACATCGTGACGAAATGATAACGCGCTGTTCCCCAGAACAAGCTCGTAAAAACGAATTTCGACTCAATATCATCGGGTACCCGACCCAAAACTTTAATATTTACCAAATTGGATTTCAATAACCAAATGTTTTTAAATTATACTCATGGGTACAGAGTAGAATGTGTCGAAACTTTCATGGCCTACCACTGACTTTTCAGTGGTGTATCGTGATGTATGAAGTCGGAGGGGTGCAGGCAGGGCTGGGCAAAATACATGCTTGGCTTAATTGAAATACAAATTACAAAATACTTTTTCGCAGGTATTTGAAATGCAAAATACAAAATGCTTTCAAGTCGGGTATTTGAAATATAAAATACAAAATACAGTATTTTAACTATTTGTATTTGAAATACAAATTACAAAATACATTCAGGTGTTACTAATTCAGCTCAGCTATTTTATCGCTAAATAAAGAATTTCCTTTCAGAAACACAAGATTTTTAAATGTAGTATCAGACAAACAGCCTCTTGTTGGGGAATGAATAAAACCTGCTAAAGAAAACAATCTTTCTACAGGTCCTGATGGGCAGAAACTTGTGTTATATTGTATGAACACATTTTTTATGTCAGGATAGTGTTGAAGGATAGTAAGCTCTTTGCTCTTATCGTTTTCAGAAGTTGACTTACTCTAACTCCATGATAAAATGACCATTGCGCAGGACCTTCCTTTCCATTTGCCGAAAATATGATTGCTAGTGCTAGCAAAAAAACTAGATGAAGCAGATGAACGTCGCCATCTGAAGGGAGATTCAGGGACTATTTTCTGTAGAGCGCTCGGCGCTGAATGTATTTGTTCGAAAGTATTTCGAAGACAAAAGTATTGAAATACAAAATACTTCAGCGTCAGGTATTTGAAATACCAATTACAAAATACATTTTCAAGAAGTAATTGAAATATAAATACAAAATACGTATTTGTATTTCAAATAGGTATTTCAATTACAAGTAATTGAAATACTGCCCAGCCCTGGGTGCAGGTAGTAAAAACTGGTAGGTTGAGTGGCATGGGTAGGAGGAAAGCTCAACGCCGACAGCGAAAGACTTATTTTTATCATAGTTGCATCTTTCAAAAAAGAGTAGGAAGCACAGAAGGTTTTTCTCATAAAAAATTTGAATTTTTCTCAAGCACCTCAGCAAAATTAATTAACTTTTTGAATATTCCTGATTCTCAGAGTCTTTCATAGTGACCTCTGAGGGCCAATTCAAAAGTGATACAAAATTTCACGTAAAAGATCATTTTTTTTTAAATGTCTTTTTTGCCCTCATTATCACGAAAAATAATGCTTTCACTGTATGCAGAGCTTAACTGGGACCATAATATTCACCTTATCAAGTAAGGCAAAGGCAGTGTAAGAATCGATGTGGTCACAAAACAATTCATGTTTCCTTATGTTTTCTGGTCCAGTTGGGATCGACTCCTGAGTCAACTTTATAAAATAAAAAATACGGTAAACAATATAACAAATTTTTTTATTTCGCACACAAATATCCAGTTTTTTTTTGTGAATGTCTTCTGGAAAACGTCTCGTGAAGATCTGTTTTTGGCTTTTCGTTCACAAGTTTGTGATAACTTTATATCTGGCAAAGCCCGGCCTAGTTCCTCAATTTTTAATTTATCTGTTAATTGGAGCTTATCCTGCGTGTTCAAATTCAGTTCAAAAATGTTGCTGCCTGAATTAATTATGAATCCAAACACAAAAAAAAACACCAACGCGGCTTCATTGATCAACCGTCAGTGTTCATACTAAATTACAATTTCTCTACATTTCCATCCGATCTTATTCGAATCTGGTTCTTAGTTGGAAAAAGACAGAAAAAGGTCATGCCAAATTTCATGATTATTTGACTGAAATATACGAAGGTACTCGCAACATTTTTCTATCAATAATTCAGAATCGTCCAAGTTTTAATTAGATTGGATTGGTATTGAATATTTTTCAGTTCAATTCTGCTAACAATACAATTCCTCACGAAGTTCTGCATAAACATGTCCATGCGGTTAAGTTCGTTGATGTGCTAAATGAGTGATACAGTTTAGGAGTTTGAAATTTTCGAAGATATTTCATGAATATCTCAAGATTTAATGATGGGATCACAATAAAACCCAGGTATTTCAGCAGGCAACCAACGCGTATCTGCTTGTTCGGATCATACCGTTAATAACTATGAAAACAATTGTTTATTTCCAACTCAATGTTAAGTTTGCGAACCTCTATTTTTGGGTTTCCTGTTGAGGTTCCTGTTCAAATAAATAAAAATATTTTTCTGAAGACTGCGCATCAGATTTCAACAGAATTTCGTACATTCTTCGTAAGGAGTACCAAATTTCACTTTAATCGGATTCTAATTTTCGGAGATTTTCGGTATCGTTGCTATTTCCGAAATAACATGAAACATGCTGACTCGATCATGATGAAACTTGGCAACAATTTTTGGTCATAAATTTTTGACTAATTTTCTGATTCGCTCAAAAGCTGCTGAGTTCACGCCAGTGACTTCTTTGATTTTGGTTACTGTAATTTAGCTTTAATCAGTGCAAAAAATTATTGCCAAAATATTTCGTTAAAGAATGCATAGTTTGTCAGAATGATTCTAAGTTTTTGAAATATAGCTAGAGAAACAAAGGAGAAATAGGAGCTGTATCATGAGTAAGCCTCCTCTTTATATTAATTGTAGAGCCCATCCATCCAGGTACTGGAATGCCAAATCTCCTTGACAATTTCAAATTGCCAGACATGATCCTTATTTCCGTCAATGTCTACGCCGCTGGTTGAGATCCAGATAGACTTCCGCTTTTTCCAACAGTTGACTCAGACACACATAGATGTCTCCTCCTACGCCTCAATCAATATTGCCTTTAAACAGACCCAGAGGCGTCCCCATACATGAACCTGTTTTAAAACGTAAATTAATCACAAGAAACGTCGAGTTGAAGCATTAAATGGACACATCTCCTAATATTTCAATCAATCTACAGATCAACCAATACTCAAATTGTCATTTTAGTTGTCTGAATACTTGCCTATCGAAAGTTATCAGTTTCTGAAAGGTGGCCATCAACGAGCCACTGTTCCTTCGCGCGGAAATCCAGTGGTCACGTGAATGCAGTCGGTCCAATGACGGAATAATTTCAGTTCGTCGTAGTCAGAGAAACGTCACACGTCAGTCTGAAAGGAGCCTCGAAAATTGAATAAGTGTTGTGTTTTAAATAAAACAGTGAGTGATTGTTTGAATTTCGCAAGGTAAGTTGTTTATGAATCAATCAGTGTTATAAAAGATAAGTTGAGGATTCTTAAGTTACCTCTGAATAAGGGTGTTGTCTCCGATTTGAGGGAAAGTAGGGAAAATCGATATTTTCACAGGGTTTATTGACTGAAAGTAGGGTTTTTCTAGGCAAATATTTATAGGTCACCGCTCATTTCGAAATTTTGGGAAGGTAATAAGCAGAATACGGTTCATATAGAGCTTCCCAGTTCATGAAAGATCCTTGTAACATTCAGAATTCGACGAGGAAAGTAAATAGATATAATTTGAAGTCAGTTTCTCGAAGCAGAAACCATTAGATGGATAAATTTTATGTTTATTGCACCCTTTGAAATCAATTTTTGTTAGCTTTTGCATGTCTTGGAAATCATATTTATGTGATGTTTGCATATTGTTCCAGCTTCAACTAGCTTGATTGCATGAACTCATCTAGTTCTGCAATAATAATAATTCAATACCCCGAGTCGAGTCAAATTTTTTTTAGCTCCTCCACCATAATTTTCTCCGACCTGAATGAGAATTTATTGATCACAATTAAATTTGCATAAATCCGTAGTGGCATTAGTTTTATTCTCTGAAATTCCTATTCCAAATTCAGCAGTCTAACCGGAGCCTTATTGCAGAACTGGTTACAATCATTTTCCGAAAGCAACCGTTTATTTTGTAAAATGACCCGATGAGCTTTTTCTGGTGCGAAAACGTCCTAGCACGATGCCGAGTAGCTCAGGCGGGTCTTACAGCTCCCTAGCGGGTACCAACGAAATTTACAGGCCCACCACTGTGACTGGGAGCCAGACTTCTGGATTTCTGGACGGCGTGAAAAGAGCTTTTCAGTTCGTTTCTGGCGGAGGCGCCCCAGTGACCGTCACCAGGAACGAGCAATCAGTGGAAAAGGGTCCAAGGCCTGCCGTGATCTCAAGGTACAGTAAGAAGTTCCGGCAAATTTTTCGGATAATGGATATCGGTTGCTTTTTGGTGGTGGTAGTTTATGATAGTTTCAGGCCTTTTTGCTTGTTGTGTGCTTGAATGTATCCACTAACCCTTTAGGTAGTTTTGTTATTTGTGAATGTAGCTTGTAATAAGTGTTCTATATAATTGAAGTTTATGTTGAGTTTTATCTCGTTAAAATCACCAGTGGTGGTGATTTTATGTTTCATTTACTTCACAAAAAAATTCGTGGAAAATTTCAAATCATTCCACATACACATATGTTCTAGAGGACAGAATATTGATCGATAGCAGATTCGTCAAAGTTACTTCGGAAAAGGATCTAGATACTTTTTGATAGAGTATACGAAGTTACTCTGGGTATCTGGTTACTCTTTGAAAAAAGGAACCAGATAGTTATTTCACAGTTCCTTCCTAAAGAAGAACGGATAAGTTTGAGGTTCCTTTATATAAGTAGGGCTCTTGAATGAGAATATTTGTAAGTATCGATTATACAGTGCGCGTCAAAATTATGGAACAGATTCATTTTCTCAGAAGAAAAGTATTTGGCAACATAATCCTGAAACATGTCAATTTTTGTTTCACTTTTACTAAATTAATATGCATTTTTGAAGGATTTTTGTTGCACCCTGTGCCATTCCCTCTAAATTTTCTGAATGGGAAAAGTAGGTCATGTGGTACTTTTTTGGCAAGGTCTTTGTATCTTCTTTACAGGCGTCAGAAATTTTCGAGGAAAAATATTTTTTTTTGAAAAAATTATTGAGTTCAAAGAGGTTTTCAGTATGTACACTTTGTCATGGCTCATTTACTTTGAGACGATGGTACCTGATGAAATTTGTCACCGAATGAAAGTCGACCATTACAGTTTTGTTCATGCACAATTTTCAACCCCTTCAAACCCCCTCCATTTTTTTTCTCCATTAAAGGGTTCGTAGGGGTTGAAAGTTGTCCATGAACAAAACTGTAATGGTCGACTTTCATTCGGTGACAAATTTCATCAGGTACCATCGTCTCAAAGTAAATGAGCCATGACAAAGTGCACATACTGAAAACCTCTTTGTACTAACTAATTTTTCAAAAAAAAAAATTTGTTCTTGAAAATTTCGGAACGCCTGTAAAGGAGATACAAAGACCTTGCCAAAAAAGTACCACATGACCCACTTTCCCTATCCAAAAAATTTAGAGGGTTAATAGGGATGGCACAGGGTGCAACAAAAAAACCTTCAAAAATGCATAAAAGTTTGGTGAGAGTGAAACAAAACACTGGCCTGTTTCAGGATTTTGTTGCCAAGTATTTTTCTTCTGAGAAAATGAATTTGTTCAATAATTTTGACGCGCACTGTATTATAGCTTATCTTGGGAACATTTTGCATTATTTCTCAGATCATTTCTAGGTTTTAGCTCCCAATATCTGAAATAGAACTATTAAAAATTAGTTCACGTTTCAGAGTCCTAAATCGGACTTCTTCATCAGACAAACGAGAGAAAATTTGCAGAATTGTTGCTTCAGTTTTTTGGAACTTTCGTCAAAATTGACATTTTCAAGAAACCACAGCAACACAGATTATTTGGAATGAGAGTTTTTCAATTCTACCTATTTTTGTAGTAAATTCAGCCAAATATAGTCCATTTCTACAGAACAATGGGCGAAATTCCTGTATTTTGCTGAATGAAGAAAATCACCCCATTGATTCCGCAGACTCAAAATTTTATTTTTGCAATATTTTCAAAAATACAGATTAGATCGAATTGAAATCCAGTATTTTATCGAAAATTGACAGTTCGAAGGTTCATACAGAATATCATGATGATGTGATCAAAAGATCACAGAATATTGAATATTTGAAAAAAAAATCACCAGCATTTCCAAATTGGCTGCCAAGTTCCATTTCGATTGGATTACTATTTTTTGAGTTATTCCAGAAAGAACAACGATATCGAGAGAAAACCACGAATTTTTTCTTAAATTTTTTCTCAATATCTCCAAAAATCATGGTCGTATCAATATAATGATGATGATGATCAAATGAATTTGGTACACCGCTGCAAAATTTGATGCCAAGTTGAGAGCAGAAGTTATTTCCGTATTTAATGAACAGTTTCCGAAAAAAAATTTTTTCCAAAAAAATGTCGAAAAAATATTTCTACACAATTTACTGACAGTGTGATTTCAACGAAATTTTGTGAAAAGTTGTGCATTGTTATGCTTCAACCAACTGTCAAGTTTCCATTCAATCGCATGGGTGAAATATAAGGAAATCAATTTCAAAACTTCAAATGACCAACTCCGAAACAATTCGACCGATATGTCCCATCAAGGAACTTATCCCGCCGCGCATTCCAATACGCGACGTAACCTGAAAATTTCGAGTCGCTAGCTTACTTCTTTCGACAGTGAGTCCAACCTAATCGTTTGAGACCATTTTCTGGACAAAATTCGAAAATTATAGACATTTGGACAAAACCATAGCACGATGTTTCCCTAGAACATGCGCGCAGAAACTAGAAAACCACGGAAGTGAAGTCAGCAGCTTTCGCGCGCATGCATGTTCAAATTCGTTGCGAAAGCGGCAAGGTACATTTTGTTTTGAAAAGTATATGACTTACTAGTTACTTTTTGTCAAAAATGAAGCAACTAATCTAATCTAATTAGTAACATAGATACTTCGTAGTAAATAAGATATTGTGAAGTAACTAAGATACTTTTAGTGTCTGCTCTGCTTCAAACAAAGTGTGATGTTGAACTTCTTGAAGACCCTGTTTCATTACAATCTCGTTAAATTTATTATCTTCGGAAATCATTCGAATTTAGTCATTGTTGGTAGATAATTAGATAAGAATGAAATAGTATCAAGAACAAATTTGCTGCAAGATAACCCCTTGAATTAAAACCTTCACAAGGAACATTACTCCTATACAAAATTGTCCATTCAGGCCGAGTTGAAGGTTGTTCGTTATATAAAACCCCTGGGAAATTATAGTGTTCTGTTACCACCCAAGATCGTAATTGTGTCCACCCGTAAGGGAGTAATCCAATAGTTTTCGCAGCCTTCGATCATATTTGTGAGTACCAGTTTATTTTTTTATATAGCCTATTAATTTGATCATTAATTTTGTTCCGAGTCTTTCAAAGCATATAATGTGGAGAGTTTGGTGATGATTTTCGTTCATGTGCATAACTAGCAACGAAGTTATAACAAGTTCTTGATATTAATTCATTACATTATCTTTAGATAATGAATAAACCCAAATGATCTTGGGAGTTCTAATTTGTGGGTTTGATAATATTTCTTAATGTTCGACGAACGTTGAATTTTTTTTCTATTACTATACGATGGTACCAAAACTTGGAGATGAAATGAAGAAGGCCTCTTCTGTATTACTCGGAATCTGTAATTAGAATAAAAAAATATTAGTTTCCATCTGGAAATCTTGACATTTGAGCTCTTTTCAAGGTTTATTTCAGATCGAGTTATTTGGTGAACCTGTGTAGCTGAGTTCCTTTGGCTAATTTAATGGGTTTTTTCAATGGAGCTCAAATGGCAAATTCAATAATTTATTTACCATTCGATATATAATAATAACTCGAAAACTACTAGATTTAAGTAAGTTAAGGGGGCGCCCCATACAAAATCAAGTCGACATTCATTGGGGTTCCAAAAATTTCAAAATATTCACGTTTCTCAATTCGTACTGAGGAACTTTTTCATTCTTAATATGTAGGTGAACTGTTTTCCAATGCGATGCGTTAAATAACGAATGGAATTCTGAACAACAGGTAAAACGCATGGAAAGGATCCAATTTACCGATAACCGCCGATATCCAGACACTAGCTAATTCAAGAATTAATTCGATATACTCTAAGATCCGAACCTACATCGACCTTCGACCTTCACCGAGCTGATATTAGAATAAAACTATTTTTATAATAAATTCAGTTTATTAAAAAATTATTAAAAATCGGTTGCCTAAAAAATCCTGGACAGAACATTTTTAACTATTTTTTCAAGAATCTATTATTTATCTGGACAAACTACTGGGTTGCCAGGTATAAACCGGTATATTGATGCCAGTATTACTTTCCACACGATAGGATGAAAGAAAAACTTTTATATCCGCATAAGCACTGTTCTATTTTGAACACGTTGATTCTTCAGTGTATTTATTTCTTTGAACAGTTACTTTTTTGTAATACGTGGTATGGTAACAAACAAAATGGAATGCTGCTTTGGTTAGTGCAACTTCATGATATTCACTTTTATTTTTACGAAAAATTAGCTTTAATGAACTTTTTTGAAAGTTTCCTCAGGTGAACTTACAGAATCGTTCGAGGCACACGAAAAAACATTTATTGGAATTCTCCATTGATAAATCTGACGATGATAAAGATCTCATATATCTTTCTGGAAATCGCGCGCAACAAAATATCATCCCCAGAACAGAAAATAATGTGAAAAAACAGTTTTTCGAATGTCTGATGATACTTTTGAAAGTAATTTTCGGAAAGGCATGCATTTTATTCAATGAGGTTATTGATATTATTTGTTTCACATCAGAAATCATAGTAATTAGGATTTTCATTACCTGTTTTTCATTGCATTTCCATCAATTGCTAAATTACAGTATGAGGCGAAATACTTTTCAATTCCTTATGAATTTGAAATTCAGTAAGTTACTCTTGATAACTGCCGGCCAACTAGTTGATCTTCACTTGATATTTGAAATTGAAATTGGCCCCAAAAACCCTGACGGTATACTGAACTGCGTTCCGTTTGAAAAGTAAGCAGTACAGCCAACAATAAAGGAACGGCTTCGCAGTATACTGAATTGACGTCACACCTCACAGTGCTCGCAGTGTATATCGGAACATAGCCTATAAGCATTGTATAAAGATTTATACAATGCTATAAGTCATTAGCTACATAGCTACTCCAAAATAACGCGTAGTTTTCACAATATGTTTACGTACCGAGCATGCGCGCTTCCTTATATTCAGGGTCCCATCAGCCACGACTGGAATGTTCGGTCCTTTATTATTACTCAGTATAGTAGACTTACCTCGGATCTCTCTATCACTCACTTCCACACGCGTTGAACTTTAAATCTTTAAAATTCGCAAACCTCTATGAGAACCGAATTTTTTGCAGACAACCCTATATCAACGTGTTCACAATAAAACAACGCTTATGCTTTGATAAAAGTTTTTCTATTATCCTGTCAAGTGAGAGTATCTGGCATCCACATATCTGTTTATACCTGGCAAGCCAATAGTTTGTCCAGGTAAAAAATAGATTCCTTTTTTCAGACAACCCATTTTTAATATATTTTTTTATATACCAAGTTTATTATAAAATAAGTTTCATTCTTTTAACAGCCCGGTGATGGTCGACTTAGGTTCGATTCTTCTCCTAATAGAGTTGATACCTATTAGCTACTCCCTTGCATACATTAAGACATATTCATTATTCTGAAGTCATGCAAATAATATACTTTTTTTGAGTATCCTACCGCTTTTACCCCTTCGTCCTTTCAAAACGGCACTTCTTTACCACTGTTAGTTCCTTATTAACCACTTGAAAATTTCTCTTTCAATTTCATCTACTTTATACAGAAAAAAATCACAGCGTTTCTCTACTCTAAAAACCTAAAAACCTTCGCAAGTCATTCTTCATGATTCGATAAATCAAACAATAAATCCTCGTTGGAAAACATCTTCGTTTGTTAATGATGGTCTCCCCTCTGAATTGATTTCTCGTGAACCTCGGCCAAAATCTTAAGCCGGGTCTAGATGAGTGCAATGCGAATAGCTAATGCAATGAATCACAGGGAGTTTTGTGGTTCGAGGCAGCGCTTTTTCTCCCCCGTCAGGATTCAGGACACTTTTTTCAACTCGAACGATGCAATCGAATGTATTATTCGAGGGCGAGCTCGAGTGCCATCAAATTTTATTGCATTCGCTGTTCGGATCACTCTCATCTGGACCCGGCTTTATGTGAATTTCAGCCGTTCCTTCATTGTTTTCATCTCCCTGTTTAGGTTCTAACCCATAAATTATGTTTAACATTTTATTTCGATCTCTACGATTATTTTCTAGATAAGAAATCAGCTTCTCTGTAACTCATTAAAAGATAAGAAGTCTTTTCGAACTAAACAAATGTTTATGGCTGGCACGGAAGAACATCATCAGAATTTCGTCCTGAATATGTCAATATTCAAGTTTGTTTTGAAGAGTTATAATTGTAGCAAATAGAATGAGTATTGATTGATGCAAACCTCCGAGATATCGCTACGAGATCAAGTTCCTCGAATGAGACCATTTATATTAACGTTGTTTGACATTTATTCCCATCACAGCACGAGATTTTGGTTCCGCTATTGTCATGAGACTCGTTAAGTTTAAACTTGATTCCTACGTGATGTTTGTGGTTTACCATCCTAAGGATAGTGATGGACCATCTCGAAAACAAGAGATCATAGTGGAACACACATGTCACCTGAAAATCTAGGTAAACATTTTTTTTTCCAGAAAAAAATTCAAGGTTTTCGACTTACAGGGGTCATTGCACCAAATTCCTTCGCATCTTTTTTCTTTTCACTTTGCATTTTGTCAGATCTTAAAATTGTTCACTAATTGAGTTCGATTTAATGCCTTTAATTTTCACAATTCGAATTTTCACTTCTAACCGCTTTTGTGCGCATGTTCTGGGGAACAGTGTATTATCGTTTTGTCCAAATGTCTGTTATTTTCGAATTTTTGCCCGAAAATGGTCTCAAGCGACCAGGTTGGACTAGCTGATGACGAATCTGGTGTGAAAATCGACTTTGTCCGTCCATTCGACTTGAAACTTTCAGGATAGGCGTTAATGCGAAAAATTAACCCAACGGTTTCGAAGTTAAAGTCATTTGAAGTTTTGAGGTTATTTTCCTGATATTCCAGGAACTACCTGAGCGATTCGATTGAAACTTTGCAGTTAGTTGTAGTTTGGTGACAAGCATCTTTTAGCGATATCACCATAGTAATGCATCTTTTTTTTGACACCATCAGGAAGTAGAGATTTCAAAGAATGAAAACCACCAACTTTTTCGAAAAAGTAGATATTCTGACGTGAGAATTTTCGATTGAAAATAAGGGTGCATTTTCGATATGAAGTCAAAATAGAGCGAACAAATAAATATTTTCAATCGAAAAATAACAATGTATTGGGAATATAACGCAGTAAGTTTTCACTCAATTCCGTGAGGGAAAAATCTTTTTTGTGGAAGATAAAAATAAACAACCAAAAAAAAAATTTTCACCTGAATTTTGAAGTTATGCGAAAAAAGTGTGAACACAAAAGTTGAAGATCTTTTTATTACATACAACTTTGCCGTTTAAGTCCTTTCCATAGGACTTGTAATTTTGCCGGAAATCGAGATCAACAGTGTTTTACCCTTAAACACTAACCCCCTTTCACTTCCCGAACTCAGATCGCCCCCAAATTATTTTTCCTTCAATTTTCGTTATATTCTTTCCCTTCTCCAGTCGGTTCCGTGCTACTATTATTTTTTTTTGGTTCAAAAAATTATCGCCCCTTGTCTAAATATACATATTTGCATCTCACTCTGAGCTTGCTATAGGCAATGGAATATTGAGTTTTATGTTCAAAATGAACTGGTCCCGGATATTTCCTTATAGGCCAACGCTGACTTATCGGCAACAGCCCAGTGGACGGCACACCGGAATCTTATTATTCTTATATAATAAAATGGGACAGCACGCACTTGACCGCTACGGAACACGGCAAATTAGTAGGGAATTAAGCTTTCGTTTTGCTTTGTTCTAGGCGGTTCCCGATAATAATAATAATTATATTGATCCTTTCAGACATTCAACAATGTATAGGATAAGGCATGTAGAAGATAGAAGAGAAATATTTGAAATTAATTCAGATGAAAAAAATCAAGTGAAAAATAATTATGAATTAAATGAAACTAAGTAAAATAAGTGAGCGTTGGCCTTATTTAATCAGTGTAGTGGGCGGAGGAAAAAATTCGGTATCGATATATCGATTGATGATGGTGACTATAAATCGCCTTCATTAATATCTGAAAAATATCAAGAGCAGCACTAACGTGAAGTCCGCAGCTTTTACGCGCATATTCGAATTCGTTGCCAAAGCGGTGCCATCTTTCCATCCGACTCCGCCAAACGCATCCTTCCTTCCTAATTGAAAGATCTTCCAATCATATCATTTCCACGCAATTCTGCATGAACCTTTAAGCCATAATTTTTCATTCATTGGAAATAACAACAGAGCAGAGGAAAAACATGAAATCTTACATATTTATTTTTCGCCAATAACACCGAAACAAATACGTCATCAGAAATAGTATTGAACTGAAACTTGTTATAACGCCTTGCATAATGTTCAAGACTTGAGAAAAATTTTTCTCGAATATGATGAACAGTCGCCGTGAAAAATATTTCCGAAAAAAATTTAAATTTTTTTGACTACTAATAGTACGATCTGAATAAAATTTCGGAAAAAGTTGCTCGTCGTTATGCTTCAACTTACTTACCAATTTTCAATTCAATCTCTCAGGTAGTTCCTGAAATATCAAGGAACCTCAAAATTTCAAATTGTTATAACCTCGAAACCGTTCGGCCGATTTGTCCCATTAACGAACCTAACCGTAGCATTCTGAAATGCAGCCTACCCTGGCCGGTCGGACAGAAACTTTTTTTATACCAGATTCTTCATTATTGATTCAACCTGGAACCAACTGGAAGGATCACATATCGAGCCTGTGCAGAAGGTTGTCGACTTCCATTTTCATGATCTGGGTCCCTATTCTTGAATTTGGGATGTGAGAAAATAGGCATGTCGACGCTGTTGTCAAGGAAACGCCGTGCATTTTTGATGGAACGATAGAGAACGTTCATGACATCACATTCAAGATTAGGGTCCCAGAACAATAAGAATTTCTTACACCAATATTGCGAAGCTTGCCTATTATTCATCGTTCCATAGCTTGGCTGTGTAGGGTTTCACATCCATCGGGGACAGAGTGTCGATGCTCATCGATTTCTTCTTCACCAAAAGAAAGCGGTTAGCGCCATTTTCGGGATGAAGAATTCAGAAAGTTGTAGGGAGGTTTTCAAAGATGATAGGGCATAGACAATAACAGGAGCTTTTATACTAACATGTGTCAATTACGTTCATCAACATCAGAACAAATTCCCTAAGAACTCCGCCGTTCATGAATATAACACGCGAAACAGAAATCATTTCTTTATTCCACCAGCAAGAATAAAGAAAACCCAACAAGGCCCAAACCACACTTGTCTCAAATTATATAACAAACTTCCAGAAGTGTATAAGAAACTGCCCGGCTGCTTTCAGTAGAAAAGTGAAATGTTTCCTTTTGGAAGAGACTATCAACAGGTTGAGCGATTTTTTTGGATGGATGGTTCTTGAGTACCTACGTTTGAAATTGTTCACGTCTCGGATACAGGATAGTTGTTTTCGGTTTGTGAGTGTTTAAATGTAAATATTTTCGTGTTTTATATACCTACTGTACTAGTGTACTTTCATTTATAAATATGTCAAGAGGGTCCCGCAACAGTTGCCGGTGTTCTATATCTCTATTTGGGAAAAAGGAATCTAGTTTTCTATGATGTTTAATTATTGCTTGAACTCTACAAATCTTTTTCTTTTAAATGACAACCTATATTTTCATTACTTTTTCGGTAACACATGAGAAATATGATACACTTTATACTTATCTGTACCCAAAAAATTTCAACGGTTTTCGAGATATTCTGCCTGAGATGTCTTTTTTCCAATATTCGTCACTCAGAATATTTGAGATTGTTAAGTTGAGCCAAGTCGCATTGGAAGTTATTTGTGGTCAATTATTGAACATTGGTCTCTCTCTCCAACTGTACAGGGTGATTCATTAATGGTGGCCACCGGCCGTATCTCGGAAACCGTTTATCCTATGACTTCCGGAAAAAAAATCTAATGACAAATTCGGCCCCTAGAAAATGATTACAAATATTTTCAAGTTCGTAGTTCCCAACTAGAGGGCGCAATCTATCACTCGTAAAATATAATCTCATTTTTTACGAAATATTCTCCAGCTAACAGTGGTAAAGAATAATAAAATAAGAATCTACTCTTTCTATTCAACAACTTTTGTTTCAGTAATTTTTCTATATTTCCTATTTTTTAGTGATGTGATGGATAAACTTATCTTCACGAAAAAAACATTCTTACTCCTGTATGTGTGAACCGATTTTTACGTAATTAGATTTCATTCGAAGGCCATCGAAAGCAGATCACAGATACATATGACAACAATATACCGGGTGATCCAATTCAAAACTACAGACTGTTTTATGTCAGTTCGCCCTATTTGTGCGTTTTACTGGAAAATTTCAAATGCAATGCTATGATTCTAACCGAGTGAGAATAAGCCAAGCATTATCACCTACTTTTTAAAATCGCGGACAGATATCATTGGTCGTTTCGGAGTTATTGACATTTTTGTAAATTTTGATCAATGTTGATCCTTTCTGTGAGCTTGAATAAACAAGGAAGTGACTTTATGCGTCATGACAACGCATTAAAATACTCAACACACATGAAATAACAATGGTGCGATAAAATAAAACAAAAATTAGCAACAACGAAAATATTTGAACAGAAAGACAACACTTACACCTAATCAATTCAAATATTTAAAATGTCTACCATTATTTTCTACACATAAATATAGTCTTTCTTTCGTCGAGTTGACACTGGCCACAATTTCAGTATGAGAAGAAGCTGCCTGTCGAAATCTATTTTGAATATCCTCACTTGTAGTGGGGGGTGTTCGGAAAACACCCAAAAATAAAAATCTAATACTGTGAGGCCGGGTGATCTTTCTGGCCATGGAAAAAATATCCAATATACCTTTTTGAGAAGACGTTATATGAATATTCTCTAACATTAGCAGCATAATGCGCCGGGAAACCATCTTGTTTATACCACATATCTAACCTGCTTTGAAAAGCAATATTTTCTAAAAGAATTGGAAGATCTTCCGTTTAAATTTCAAGCACCTTTGTCTTGTTAATAAGCCAAAACTTTTATGATATTATCGTCATTACGGCTTCTACGTTTTCTATTTTTTCTTCCAAGATATTGAACCTTACCAGTTTCTCGCACTCTTCGTGTCAATCTTTTGAATACCCTTTTGGAATGACGACGTCTTTCGGTATATCGTATCGGGTATTCCCTTTCAGCTACTGCATTTTCTAAACATTCAAAATGAACATTAAGCATATCATATGCTTCTTCGTTTGAATAATGGGGCATCATAAAATAGTGGTTTGCAGCTATAGATACCGAAAATTTTTTACAGCTATAGATACCGAAAATGAACAGTACCGCCAAAGCTTACTGGTTCTAAATCAGCTTGTTCGTTGTTTTGATGAGTTTTTTCTTTTCATCTAATTGTTTAGAGATGAAATAACTCAATTCCTCCTGCATTTCACAGGGTTGATCAATACTTATCAAAATTTACAAAGATGTCAATAACTCCGAAACGACCAATGATATCTGTCTGCGATTTTAGAAAGTCAGTAGGTGATAATGCTTGGCTTATTCTCACTCGGTTAGAATCATAGCATTGCATTTGAAATTTTCCAGTAAAACGCACAAATAGGGCGAAGTGACATAAAACAGTCTGTGGTTTTCAATTGGATCACCTGGTATATTGTTGTCATATGTTTCTGTGATCTGCTTTCGATGGCCTTCGAATGAAATCTAATTACGTGAAAATTGGTTCACTTATACAGGAGTAAGAATGTTTTTTTCGTGAAGAAAAGTTTATCCATCCCATCACTAAAAAATAGGAAATATAGAAAAATTACTGAAACAAAAGTTGTTGGATAGAAAGAGTAGATTCTTATTTTATTATTCTTTACCACTGTTAGCTGGAGAATATTTCGTAAAAAATGAGATTATATTTTACAAGTGATAGATTGCGCCCTCTAGTGGGGAACTACGAACTTGAAAATATTTTTAATCATTTTCTAGGGGCCGAGTTTCTGATTAGATTTTTTTTCCGGAAGTTACAGGATAAATGGTTTCCGAGATACGGCCGGTGGCCAACCTCAATGAATCACCCGGTATATCTGAAATTGAACTGGTTATAAAGGGTATAAAAAACAGCCGTCCAAATATTGGAATTAAAAATAAACAGAATCTTCTTTATTTCAAATGGAACACCCTATATTTGATCGATCTATGAGAAGCATCAAAAAATCTCCACAAATTTCTTCTGGTTGTCCTTATAGTTGATTTCATTTGTTTTCCTTAAAAAAGCTCTTTTTTCTGAAAAATATCTCTATGCCATACTATTTAAATATGCGAATTTTGGAAAGCTTAAACTCGAAAGAGGACAATTCGGACGAAATTTCGACTTCTATGGGAGAAATTTGCGAGAAAAAGCTAACCAGTGGACTCAAAAACGTGAGGTTTTGATTATGCCGAGTATTTTAAAAAATTCTCGAAATCTACGAAGCAACCGATCGATCTCGGCTCCTGCTCTTCTTTGCAACTGGAAAATCTCTTTTACTAGGTTTTTTGCACCTACATCTCAAATGATCGGTCTGAAAAGGTTATCTATCGCATGAGTTTAATGAGAGTTGATATTGAAACATACGTTTAAACTGTATTCCACTTTCTTGAATGCAGTCTATGTTCGAAAGACAGTTCCACCCTGTGCAAGATACCTGGTGTAATCTGCGAAGAGTATATCCGTTATTCTATGCCGTATCTTTTCGGGAGAAGTTGGTGGCTCGACGTGAACCATATTTTATTCATCCTCATTAGTAAAAATTAGTTCAATATCAAGTCGTTGAACAAATTCATAGCGAAGAAATATGGATAATTGCCATTTTTTATAAAATGAGCTGTTTTAAGTAAGACTTGTGAACTTTGTCATAAGGACTACAAGACTAAATTTGTAGAGCTTCTTATGGATCGATAAAATATAGGGTGTTCCGTTTGAAATGAGGAATATTCCGCCAATTTGCCAATATGTGAGAGGCTGTTTTTCATACCCTGTATATTCAAGTTCGACTTCAGATATATGGGACTTGGCACAACGCAATAACTTCAAATACTCTAGTGATGAATATTGGAAAAATATACATCTCAAAATATCCCAAAAACCGTTGATATTTTTGGGGTTAGCTATGTATGAAGTGTATTTTATTTTTCATGGAGAAACCGAAAAAGTAATAAAAATACAGGTTGCCATTTGAAAAAATTAAGTTGTGACCCACTCAGAAAAAATGGAACATCCTGTGTTACCGAAAACATTTTAGATTTGTCGAGTTCGAGCAATAAGGTAACATCATAGAAAACCAGAATCCCATCTGTTTCCCAACTAGAGATATGGAACACCGCGCCACTGTTACGGGATCCTGTATAGATAAGTCATGGAATTTCTTGATAGCAAATTATTTCATGTGAATGTTTGTACCTCGTCAGGTGAGAATAAATTATTATTATTATTATTAACTTAGTCGTTGGAGACCATTTTTGCTCGAAATTCGCACACTGTTGCCCATGCGCTCCAAAATGAATCAACGATAACGTTGAGATATTTCATGGAATCGGTTCCTTCCAAAGAAGAAACAAAACAGAGGAAGTGGCCAAAAATTGCCTCATCCGGAGCAAGACGGTTCCTACCATTATGATGTGAAATATTTTGATTTGGCTCGTTGATTCCACTGTGACTCACTCGTGCAGTATTCCCTGTTTCAGTAAAATCACCCATCGTGAAATAGCAGCTGAAACAAAGGTATAATAGCTACATCATTGTCAGGAAATGGGAATTATGGAAAGCAGGATGCCATTGTCTACGCTACAGTTACATTATAATTGAATTCATATGGTTCTTGGACTCGGCCGATAAGGAAGGAACTAGGGCAGCAGAATCTGCAATCGATATTCGCCCTACTTGACCACCAATTGAGCCCCTGTCCTGAGATTTCAAACAAATTTTTACGCGCTTGTCGTTCTGCCCAATTGTCTGTTATTTTCGAAAAACACTCATTGAAACCGAATCCGATGTCAAAATCTATTCTGTCCGCCAAGGTTGTCAAGCGTGGTTTGATAATGCCCGAAATCGAAGAAAATTAGGCACCGGACGTCGAAGGGGCACAAATGAAGTTCAAGATCGACGTCTAAGACTTATAGCCATTAGAAACCGATTTTCGACAACTCGATCTTTGGCTGATGAGTGGTTAGGAGAACAAGGCCATCCTGTAACTGTCCGAACGGCTTACCGCCGTATAACTTCTTTTGGATTGCAGCATTATCGAAACCATCTTGTGTTACCTCTTACGGTTGAGCATTGCTGGCAACGATTGCAGTGGTGCAGAGAACGACAACATTGGAATGTGGAATGGCAACAGGTCGTCTTTTCTGATGAATCTCGATTCTCCTTGGGTGCACATGATGGCCAAAGAAGGGTTAGACGACGTCGGGGGGAGATACGTGACACTCATTTTGATGTTGAGCGTCATGTACACCGGACAGTAGGCGTTATAGTATGGGGTGCTATTGCACATGCAAGTAGGTCACCTTTAGTCTTTATTTGAGGTAACATGACAGCGCTGCGTTACCTTCTAGAAAAAGTGGAGCCATATGTTCTCCCTTACCTTAATCGGCTCGAGAATCCAGTGTTTCAGCAAGATAATGCTCGAGTTCATGTTGCCAGATTTAGTTTAAGCTTTTTTGAAGCGATCTATGTGAATCACTTGCCATGGCCGCCCAGATCCCCCGATCTTTCGCCCATAGAGCATGTTCGGGACTTTGGCGACCCTAGACATGAAGTACAGGTAGCTTGGGACAGTATCCCGCAGAAAGAAATAGACCATCTTCTTGCATCAATGCCAAGACATGTTGGGGAGTGTATAGATATCCGCGGTGGACAAACACATTATCAACAAATTTAATTTAAAAAAAGTTTTTTTTCTCCAAATTTTAATCTTTTAGTCCTTGCTATACTATCTATATGTTGTACCAAAAAAAAATTAAATTTATAAACAGCTCCTTCTGGGTGTTGCAGTTTCTTTTTTAGTTAGTACACTAATCCAATTATAATGAAACCTGGTTACATATTTCACAACAATGTGCCAAATTTGACTTCGATCCGACTCAAATCTTCTGAGTTATAGGAATAGAAATGTGTAATATATCTTGTGTTCTCCTTGGAATCGTTGTTATTTCCAGCAGAACTAGAAGAATACTGATCTGATCATGATCAAACTTGTTAGAAATTCGAAAAATTTTAATGCTTATGTTCGTAATGATCGCGTCATTCAAATTGGTTTCCTTCCTATTTTCACGTATTGACGCCGTCAAACTCACATGTCACTCCTGATGGAAAGATTTGGCGTTTTCATTTTCATATGGTTCTCATGAAATTCTGCATGAACCTTTGAGCAATTATTTTCGAATTAAGAACTAGACGGTATTCATCCAGAATCATTGGGTGGATTCTACCCATTCACGAATCTGGCCTTCCTAATTAAGCCCCTAAACTACTCTCAAAATCGGGGGCTTAGTTACGAAGGTCGATTTGGGTAATTAGTGAAATCCGCCCAATTTTTCCGTAGATATATTCATACATTTCTTTTCCTTATATTTTAAAAATATAGATTGGATTGAATTGAAATGTAGTAGGGGAGAGTGTGTATGGAGGAGCCAGTTTCGAAAAGTATGAAAATAAACACTCCATATTTCTTTTGGACTAAGAATATTTTTTTCGCGTAATTTGTTTATTAGTCAATCAAACGAAAATAGGATGACCTTGATGAAAGGTCATTTATTAGGGGGATAGGAATCAAATGTTACGATGAAGTATATTGCTAATAACTTTGGATTTTATGGTGAATAACTTCACAAATGGCCCAACTAGAATAGGAGAGTAATGAGATCCATAAAAAGCATTTTTGATGTTTTGGAATGAAGACAAATTTCAACGTCGTTGAGTTGGGGATCTTATGTTTAACCTTGGGATAAATTTAAGATTCCCTTTATCCATGAGGGCCCACTCATTGTCATAACTTAGTTCCAACATAAAATCTGCGTAGTATACTAGGCTATCTGTTGTACCCTTTCGTGTTTGGCCATCATAAAAAGGGAAAACATTCTATTCCAAGATTTATCATTTCATGGACATTTATACTATATATATAGCTAATCAATTCACGCGTACACTTCTTAGTACAGGATTCCAATTAGGTTCAACCATCATATCGAATATACTATATGATTCTGAACATATACCAATAGGGTTGCCTAGAAAAATCGGTTCAAGATTAATTTAGATTATTTAGAATTATAAATTTTTTCAAATTCTCAGATATACTCGCCAAACTAACTGAATACCAATGGAAAGTATAAGACATATAAATTATGTCACAGAGAGGTTGCTCACCTTTTTTTTCTCGAAAATTATCTCAGATATCTATGAACCTTGAAGTCAATATTCAACAATATTAGTGTACCAAATTGCAGCTCGATCTGAAGATTATTTTCAGAAATATGGGGGGAAAATATGTCATATTTCGTTCTGGGAACGAGTCTGAGCTAGCTCCTTCAGTCCTTTTTACGCGCTTGTTCTGTGGAACAGCGTGTTATCATTTCGTCACGATGTCTATAATTTCGAATTTCGAGCCGAAATTGGTCTCAAACGACTAGGTTGGACTCACTGATGAATAGTCAAAATTTCGCAATGTGAAGAAGCGCGTAAAAGCTGCTGACTTCACGCCAGTGCTTTTCGAGATTTTTCACGTTTTTTTCGATTTAAAAGTCTATAAACCGCAGATTATGGAGGAATTTCCGATTTTCGTCGGGCTAGCAGGATACAGGTCGGCCATAGTTGGGTTCTCAGACTTTCCAGTTTTATTTGAACTGGCAAATAAGAATTCGACTCCGAACAAAATATTGATGAAATGACTGCAAATAATTTAGCCACCTATTACTATAGTTGTCGGAATGTCGTGACGTGAAAACGATAGCACAAAAACAACCTAAGGAATAAAGACCTACAAAAATCCCAAATAGCGAACCATGTATATTCGACCATTGGAAATAACATGATGGAATAGGACAATACAAAAATACTGATGTCGGAATCAGATAATTGGAAAAGGAAAATTGAAGAGTCCTTTTGCATATTGTTAAGTGGATTAATTTTGCTCATTGTTTCCTAGAAATGGACCATATTTGGAATTTACTTGAAAAGAGGTAGAATTAATTAACTTTCAAACCAAGTGAACCTGTGTTGCTGTGATTTCTCAAGAATGTCAATTTGACAAAAGTCTCAAAACGAAAAATTGAAAGAAAATAATTCTGACAATTTTCTCGTTTGTCTGATGAAAGAGTCAGATTTGTACTCTGAAACAATACGCTTGCTCATTAGGCAATCTGTTTTCCAAAAAACTGCCCTTGACAAGAAGCCCAATCCTGCATAAAAAAAAATTGATTTAATTCTTATTAGTTCTGTTCCAGATATTGGGAGTAGAAACCCAGAAAAAACTTTAAAAAAATAATTGAAAATTTTCCTCATTTTTCATCATCAGAAAGTAAAGATGCGTTTGGCAGGATAAATACTAGTGAAGGTGACCGTTTTGGCATCGAATTCGGGCCGCGCAAAAGTAGCTGACCTCAAATCATTGATTTTGTAAATTTTTTCCAGAAGAGTATCGGGTTACTGACACTTTTTCCAAATCAAGAATCTCCATTAACCCTTATGAAACGGGTCGTTTGGGCGTCCATCGAAGTCTTAATTGAAGCCAATCTCGGTTTAATCATCCTATTTCGGCTTCAACGATCGCTATCGGAAAAATTTCATCAAACGCTTCTTGTTTTCCATTTGGGTTGCTCGTTTGAAAATTACGTAGAGATCGTAATTGCATCGTCCGGCTTGTTCCAGTTCAGTCATGTTTGAAGGCAGGCGCGTCAAATTACTCTTGAGCGCTGACGTCTTTCGTTGATGAGAATTTGTATACGAGCTTCGTTTGGAAAGTTCCTACAGTTCCAGATTCGATGGTATGTGCAATGGGAAATACCTAAGTTATCTAGCAAAATTTGGAGCTACTAGCGAAGACTCCTTATCGGAATAACTATTTGGAATATTCTCCAGGTTCCGAAATGCATTGGGTAAAATTAGTGTAGGCCATCGAATCCTATTGGTGCGAGATTTCTCCTGCTTCAACACATTAAACGGTTGAGATGTTTTTTATGTTGCAAAATGGCGAATACTCACCCCTGATTCCATTTGTATGAATGGTGTTAGACTCTTGAAGGTGCCCTACTTAAAGGGAATATAATAATACAAATGATTTGCATCAAAAAATGTCATAGAACACCTAGTAGAAATCATTTTTTAGGTTTGCTCTGGGTTATCGGTTCCAATATCTGAAACAGAATTATTAAAATTCAAATAAAAATGTTTCTTATGAAAAACGCCCTTGCGAATTGCAGGATTGTCAAGGGCAGTTTCTTGAATAACAGATTGCCTAATGAACAATATAGGAACAATAAAAACGATAAAGAAACCGAACTGTGACGTTTAGAGTACAAATCTGGATCTTTCATCAGACGAACGAGAAAATTTTAAGAAAAGTTTATTTTGGGAGAATTTTTTAGGTATTCTCTGAGTTTTCACCTCCATTATCTGAAACAGGCAATGTGATTTTAAGATCGCAGAATATTGAATATTTAAAACAAAATTCTCAGCATCACCATCTGCAGTAATTTTTGAGTTATTTCGAAAATAAGGACGATACCGAGAAAAATACCACGAAGTTTGTCATATCCAAAAATCTAAATTTGATCAAACTGACATTTTTACACTGTTGGTACGGTTTAAGGTCTGCGCAAAAATCATTTTTCAGAAGAAAAATCTGGAGAATTTTTTTTTTAAATTCAACCTTGCGATCTGAAGAGACTTCTAGAGCAGTTTCGTGTCGTTATGCTTCAATAATCAAGTTTTCCACTGATCCCTCAAGAGATATTGCGAAAAAAACATCAAGAATTCAAAGAACTCGTTCTCGAAAATCGTGTGTTCGATTTGGCCCATTGAAAAACTTACAGGCATGACGAACTTCCACATATTTTTTCTCAATATTTCCGAAAATAATTACCGTATCGAAATTCAATACCCTGCTGTGAAATATAGAGTTTAAGGTATGAGCAAATTGTTTTGTCGAATGTGATGAATAGTTTCGGAAAAAAAAGTTTCCAAAAGAATTATGAAAAATACTTCTTTTTTAATTTACTGACAGCAGCTAACTGCCAAGATTCAATCCAATCACTGCAGTAGTTCCTGAAATATCAGGAAACAACCTCAAAATTTCAACTGGCTATAACTCTGAAACCTTTTGGCCGATTTTGCTTGTTAACGAACTTAACCGTCGCATTTTGAAATGCAGCCTACCCAGAAAGATTCAAGTCGATAGAATTCTCCGAACGCTCGTAATCGTGCATACAGCCGGCCGGACAGAATCGATTTTGACACCGGATTCGTCATCAGTGAGTCCAACCTAGTCGTTTTGAAACCACTTTCGGCTCAAAATTCGAAAATCATAGATAATTGGACAAAACGATAGCACGCTGTTCTCCTAGAACATGCGCGCCAAAAGAAAACGGTTCTGAAGAAGATTGATGATGAAATGAGCAAATTCTATCCAATTTAATGAAGAATATAAGCATAAGAAAATCACGGACATGAAGTCAGGAACCTATGTTCGCTTTCACAAATTTACATTTGTAGTGGTCACCCATTCAGACATAAGTCTAATCGTATACTACCCTCGAAATCGAATCTGGAAGCCATCCTTCATGTTTCAACCAAGTACCATTTTACTCATTCACTAATTTAGCCTTTGTATAATTAAGTTCCAAACTCCAAGCCTATACTTCAAATGCCAAGTTTCAAAGTTAATCCTTTCAGAAGTGAGTGTGTTTACGATCGGCCGTGAGGATGATCGTAAACATGATGATTTTCGATAGACTTTATATTCGTAAAGCTGGTTTGAAGCATGATTACGAGATGAGATCGTGAATGGGTGAAATCCGCCCAAACATTTCTGTTTTTATTCACCTTTCAATCACAATGGGGGTTTTTCATTTAAACGAAAATGCAGTTATTTTCATGAAAAACCTTCAGAACATCACATTTCAAACATATAATTTCAATATTATATTTAAAAAAAAATTGTTTAATCACCTAAAACTGAAAAATAAAAATGGGGATTTGCATTTAAAGGGATTTGTCATGAGTGCACGATATGGCAACGTCGAATTCAGCTTTCTCGGAAAGAAAAGGATGTCAAATGTGTTACTTTGCTTAGGAAAACAGAGATACCTATACTTCGATCTGGTTAGAGTAGTAGAAGACAACGACCAAGGAATAGAAAAGGAAGAGCATAGACTATCATACTGTCATATTACTGACAAACCGCAAACGGAAATTGTTTGGTTATTTTGATAAAGAACACGCGTGTACCACAGAATAGAAATAAATATTTCGTTATTCTATAGCAGAAAAAGCAATTCTACTAAACAACGTTGTCACTTCGTACATGCATGACAAATCCCAAACCCCAATTTTGAAATCTGATTTTGAATACTTTCTGAAGGTAATTTGGGAAAATGATAAATCAAACCCATAATAATTATGTTCAAATTTGCATTTGCAGTAATAACCCAAATTCAGGAAAAACCCCCATTCCATCTGCAACGTCTAGAGTTTTGAGTTTTCGCACTTGGAATCTGAATTCGTTATGACTGAGTTGTTGCATCCTGTTCAAAGAGTTCCTCTGAGAATATCCTGTGTTTAATGTCTTTAACGTTTGAAGCTTTCATTCCTCAGCACACCCGCAACAGATAGAATGTGTTAGTGAGTTTCAATTGTTCCATGAGACTGCCAAATAGACAATGCAGAGGTTTCAATATTGTATATTCCAGTAAGTTTTTTCTATGCAGAATACTGCATTGTATTCAATGATAGATGAACTATTCATGGTTATGACCTCAACCTCATAGTCCTAAAATTATCGTCCCAACCAATCGCTGAGGGCACAATTAACAGTGCTGATCCTGATGTCGGGTAGGGAAACAGTAACAAAGCCTACGCAGAGCACAGCCGGTGTCCAAATATAAACCAGTGTAGATAGCTTCTGAGGGGTTTCCTGTAGAAATTACTCAAATGGATGTATTTGTGGTCGCATTTGGTCTTGAAAAATGCCTGACAATTATGTTTGGCTTTCCCTTCATAATCGTTTCTCATCAGACACAATATGATATTTCAAAAGTATGAATTTCCAGATGAAGAGCACCCGTTCAGTGGGAAAAGTATATATCCATACAGTATGACCTAAAAAATGACTAAGCGGGATTGGTGTAGTTGATGCCCTGCCAAGTTATTTCTCCAGATGGATTTAAAGTGCGGCAGCAAAATTTATCCCGATGTTTTCCTCTAGTTATTTACTACACGCTCTCGAATTAACGGCTAAAACAACAGCCCTACGATGTGTGTGTTTGTTCCTATATTTTTCAGTACTTCTCAGATGAACGTATTATAATCAAGACATCTCGCAATTCTTAAAACAGTTTGTCAATTTCTAAACAACTACTTACTAATAAGGGCCAGTATTATAAAAATCATTTTGGCCACAGGAGGCAGTTTTGGCCACAGGAGGCAGTTATCTCTCATTTATGAACCAGATTTAACAAGTTGACGTTTAGTTATCTGTCGAAATAGTTCTATAATACTTGCCCTACATCTGTTGAAATTCGAAAAACAATTAACACTAGGTTAAGGCAAAAACTATTTTCTCAATCAAATGAATGAAAATCACCCAATTGCAGACTTCGCTCCAAGTTGCCAACCCAAAAATGTATAAATATTCGTAAACTGCAATTCGTTTTTTCTAACCAAGCGATTGGAGGGGAAACATCTATATTTGTAAATCATGTCTGATTGGCTGAAAGTTTTGTTGAAGCTTATGCTTACACGTCGATAATGTAAATGTAGTTTCTATGGGCCATGCTGGCAAAACAACTCGGTTTCTTCGGATTCTAGTTTTCCATTCCGTGAACATAAAATGTTCGGGTGGTTCCGAAAGAAAAGGTTACTGACGGCACTTTTTTAAACTTAAGAATCTTCTGATTCAGTTAGACAAAAAACTACGATGCTGCCTTTACGGCAGTGCTTTTCTAGGTTTTTTTCAATAAAACGCTAGTTTACAATACGATCTAATATTTGGAAATATTGGAAAAATGAAATTTTGAATGGGTATATCTAAGGAATCATTGGGTCGATTTTACCCATTAGATCGAATTGAAATCCCAGTATTTATCGAAAAATGACAGTTCGAAGGTTCATACAGAATATCATGGAAATGATATAATCAGTAGATCACAGAATATTGAATATTAAAAAAAAAATTTGAAATTTTTCAAATTGTTCTAATGACACGGTCATCACGAAATTTTATACATATTTTTTCAATAAACATCTCCAGAAGTTATGCTTGTATCAAAATGAAATTTGGTACACTGCTCTGAAATATGATTTCCAAGGTATGAGCCGAAGTTTTTTCCGGATTCAATGAATAGTTTCCGAAGAAAACTTTTAATAAAACTTTCGAAAAAAAATTTTTTCAAGATTTACTGACAGTATGATCTCAATGAAACCTTGTGAGCAGTTGTGCTTTGTTATGCTCCAACTAACTGTCAGGTTCCAATTCAATCGCATAAGTACTAATCTAAAAATTTCAAATGACAAAAACTCGGAAACCATGCGACCGATTTGTCCCATTAACGAACTTAACCGCCGCATTGCAATGCGCGACCTAATCTGAAAGTTTCAAATCGCTAGCTTGCTTGTTTCGACAGTTATCGTGTCGTCGGCCGGCCGGACAGAATCGATTTTGACACCAGATTTGTCATCAGTGAGTCCAATCTAGTCGTTTGAGAACATTTTTGGGAAAAAATTCGAAAATTACAAACATTTGGAAAAAATGATAGCCAACTGTTTGCAAAAATGCAAAAAGACGTAAGTTTTGGTCCGCAGGAGGGTCCTTTTATACGGCCAATTATAATCAGCCCTCTGAGTGTGATTGCAGCAACTCCAAAATCTTAAGAAGCCGATCCTAGAAACTTGATATTTGTAGAGTAGGCATTAGAGTAACATCATGAATGTCGAATTCGTGAATGGTTAAAATCGGCCTAATGACCCCATTCAAAATTTTCATTTTCTCAGTATTTCCAAAAATACAGATGAAATCAAATTTAAATCCTGTACGTGATTGAAAAACGACAGCCTGAAGGTTCATTCAGAACTCGTGAGACAAAAATGAACAGAAGGTCGCAGAATATTAAATATTTCAGAAAAAAAATGGAATTTTTTTTCGTATTGTTCTTATAGCTCGACCAACACGGAATTTCGCATAGTTGTATAATATCAGCATTTTAAAACTGGTTTCCAAGTTGCATCATTATTGAATCAGTTTTTTTTGAGTTATTCCGGAAAAAACAACGATACCGAACGAAAACCAAGGAATTTGACATATTTTCTTCCAATATCTCCGAAAATAATGACCTTATCAAATTGAATCAAATATGATGAATTATTTCCAAAAAAAAATCCTCTCGTAAGTAATATCATAAGGGCATCTAATTTTTCCGAAAAAAATCGAAAAAACACGTTGCTAAGTAACATTTTAACAAGAAGCATGTGTGCTGTTGGCAACAAAAATCCGAGTCCAAGACGAGGATTTTTGCACCTGCACGAATGCTTTCTGTTAAAAAATATTACTTTGCAATGTGTTTTTTCGTTTTTTTTCACAGGAAAAATTAAATGCCCGAATGGTATTTGACAAGACTATTTCACGAGTAACAGATTATTCTGCATGCATTATGTATAGGTATTAATTCGAAAACTGAAAAACAGGCACCTAATTTATTATAATTACGTTTGTTTTCAAAGGTATTGTAATTTTTGGTGACAACAACTGTCAAGTTTTGCCGCGGGTTAATTCGAATAAACTACTGACAGCTCCTGCCAAACAGTTTTTCCACCTAGAAACCATTTATAATACAAAATTTCGCGTTTCCTATTGGTGGAAATTACGACGAGGGAAATAGTCACAGAAAAATTTGTGAAAATAATGTTTCTATAGTTTTTGATAGCACGATCTCAACAAAATTTTGCGAGAGGTTCCGCTTCATGATGACGCTCCAGCTTACTGCGAAATTTCAATCCAATCGTTCCTGTTGTTCCCGTAATGTCAGGGAAATAACCTCTAAAGGTCAAATGGCTATAACTCTGAAACCATTCGGGGGATGTTGCTCATCAACGACCTCAACCATTCTGAAATTCAACCGACCCTGAAAGTTTCAAGCTCGTAATCGTGTTAAAAACCGGGTTCGTCATCAGTGAGTCCAACCTAGACGTTTGAGACCATTTTCTTGAAAAAATTTAAAAATTACAGACATTTGGACAAAACTATAGCAAGCTGTTTCCCAGATCATTCTCGCAAAAAGGTAGGGTAAGATGCATGTGGCGTGTATTCCTCGGATCATTGAACTATCTCTCACCTACACCACGCTCCACTACTCTTCTTCATTCACTTATAAGCTTTCCACGAAGGTTTTCGACTCTTTCAATACATAAAACCGTAATTGGAGATGGCTTCTGGTTGCCCCATATATCCGCCATCACAATATTTTCGCGATATTATCAAGTTTCACTAACGTTCAATTTGTAAATGGAGACCATCGCTTCGTATCAGGTTTTTCTCGTCAGGTGTAGGTTAGGTTCAGACGGGTGTTCTGCTATTTTGCGTTAAATTCCATGTAATGTCTGAACTGAAAGCGTATTATTATATGGTTGCGGTTTATCGATCAAACGCAGCTAAAGAAATTGGAATGGCCTATATGAAA
This sequence comes from Myrrha octodecimguttata, assembly GCA_958510865.1. NCBI lineage: Eukaryota > Metazoa > Arthropoda > Insecta > Coleoptera > Coccinellidae > Myrrha > Myrrha octodecimguttata. The sequence goes on from OY294056.1 coordinate 37,261,350, forward strand.
AAAATCCTAGAAAAGCACGGACGTGAGGTAATCAGCTTTCGCGCGATGTTCGAATTTGTTGCCAAGACTTGAATATTCTACAGTGGTTTGGATAGAAAAACTATAAATTCAATATTTCTGAAACTAAGAGTTCTTCTGAAAAATCCTCTGACACGTCGAATTTATTTTAAACTAAGCCACTTTTGGACATACTATATATACTAACTGACAAAGAAACTGCAACACACAGCAGGAAATGTTTGAATTTTAATTTTTTTGGTAAAACATAGATGGTTGAGCAAGGAGTAAATGATTAAAATTTGGAGAAAAAAAAACGAAGGGTTCACATTTTTTTTTTATTAAATTGGTTTATAATGTGTTTGTCCACCGCGGTTATCCATACACTCCCCAACACGTCTTGGCATTGATGCAAGAAGATGCTCTATTTCTACTTGAGCGATACTATCCCAGGCTACCTGTACTTCATATCTCTAGAGCCGCCAAAATCCGTGAGGGTTGCGGTAAATTTCCAAGCCTTCTACCCACGAGGTCCCAAACATGCTCCAAAGGCGAAAAATGGGGGAAAAATGGAGGAATCTGGGCGGCCATGGCAAAAGATTCACGTGATTCGCTTCAAAAAAGTTCAAACTAACTCTGGCAACATGAGGTCGAGCATTATCTTGTTAAAATATTGGATTCTCGAGTCGGTTGAGGTGAGGGAGAATATATGGCTCCCCTATTACTTGAAGGTAACGCAGCGCTGTCATGTTACCTCGAATAAAGACTAAAGGTGACCTACTTGCATGTGCAATATCCCCCATACCATAACGCCTACTGTCCGGTGTCCATGACGCTCAACATCAAAATGAGTATCACGTCTTTCTCTCCGACGTCGTCTAACCCTTCTTCAGCCATCGTGTGCACCCAAGGAGAATCGAGATTCATCAGAAAAGACGACCTGATGCCATTCCACATTCCAATGTTGTCGTTCTCTGCAGCACTGAAATCGTTGCCAGCGATGCTCAACCGTAAGAGGTAACACAAGATAGGGTCGATAATGCTGCAGTCCAAAAGACCGTATTCGGAGGTAAACCGTTCGGACAGTTACAGGATGTTCTTGTTCTCCTAACCACTCGTCAGCCAAAGATCGAGTTGTCGCAAATCGGTCTCTAATGACTATAAGTCTTAGACTTCTATCTTGAACTTCATTCGTGCCCCTTTGACGTCCGGTGCCTACTCTTCTTCGATTTTGGGCATTATCAAACCACGCTTGACAACATCTCATAACAGTAGTTGGATTTCTGTTCGTACGGTTAGCTATGTCTCGAAATGGCAACCCCGCCTCCTGTCGTCCAATAATTCGACCTCTTTCAAATTCACTTAGTTGGCGATAAGTTCCGCGTTAACGTGCTCAAGGCATTTTAACAACTGAACATCGACTTTGGATCTCCTCGAACAGCTGGTTTGTTATAAAATTTAAAAAATTTGCACAAAATGTCTACCATATTTAAGTAACAAAAAAATGTTCACATGAAGAAACCTTCACGATTTTTTTCTCCGAATTTTAATCATCTACTCCCTACTATACTATCTATGTTTTGCTGAAGAAAAATGAAATTCAGCTCCTTCTGGGTGTTGCAGTTTCTTTGTCAGTTAGTAAATAATACAACTCATATTAGTGACGTAATCGATTAGATATATTAAAAACAAGAACGATCAGCTGCCGCCAAGGCAAGTGTCAGACAACTATAATTTTTGACAAAGTGTACGTAAAATGACACGCTCTGAAAAATTTATTGATCTTATGAAACGATTATCGCGAATTTTTCACAGAGTGGCACATCAGCATTTGCCAACTAATTACCAAGTTTCATCATGATCGGGGTCAGAATTTTTTGATGCATCTCGGAAATGATAATGAAACCTAGGAAATAAACAAGAAATTGGACATAAGTTTTCCCAATATCTCCGAAGATTTACAGGATCAAACTGAAATGAGGAATGCTGAATAGTAGCGACAATGATGAATAATTTCCGTAAAGAAATTTCCTGAAATTGAAATGGGTAAATTTTCGAAAAAATTATTTGTTTCAATTTTCTGCGTATACGATGTTTGTAGTACTCTTGTAAAATCGACCTGAGGGTATGTGCAACCTCCATCGAAATTGGACAAATAGTCTTCTTACATTAGGACATGGCCCTGTTTTGGAACTACGACTCGGTCTCATTTCTGGGAAGCTAGGTTAAGCTTTCGTACCATCTTTTTATTGGTCTACCTGGAGATCGTCTTCTGCTTGGTACGCATTACTTGACAAGTTTGACTATCCGATCTTCTACCATCCTCTCCACATGATCCTTTCAGCCTCTTCTTCTACCTCTAACCCATCTGACAACATCGTCCAACTGGCAAAGTTGTCTGATGATCAAAAATTCAAAAGTCTCTTTCTCAAAAATGGTGTGACCGATTTGGCCATTTGAGCAAAACGATAGCTCGCTGTTGTTTTGAACATGCGCGAAGGAATCATGCCTCTGTACATATTTCGAATACGCTCAACAAGTTCAGAGAAATCTTGATAAGTTAGCAGCTTCTGCAAGAATGTTCACTTTTGGTAGTATCACGTGTACAAATCTGACTCTTTCATCAGACAAACGAGAAAATTTTCAGACTTAAGTATCGATTAAAGCTTATTTTGGTAGGATTTTGCATCATTTTTAGGTTTTTCCTGGGTTCAAAGGTTTATATAAAATTTCGTGAGATAAAAAAAGGAACAGAAGATGGTAGAATATCAAATATTTGAGAAAAAGATTAAAATTGCTTTTCGGGTCGTTCCAATAATACGATTAACAAGAAATTTTCCACAAAGTTGTTATCAGCATATCTAACTGGTTGCCAAATTTCATCATTATTGAATCAGTACATTTTGAGTTATTCCGGAAAAAATATCGATATCGACGAAATACCAAGAAATTTGACATTTTTTCCCCAATATCTCTGAAAAGACCTCATCAAATCGTAACTTGATGCACAGCTGTGAAATATGAAGCTCGAGGTATGAGCTGAATCTCATAATTTACTGACAGCACGAAGTCAACAAAATTTTGCTATTGTGTATAGACATTGTAAAGGTGGGAATTCATTTGAGCAAATGTGTTCGCACGCTGTTCGCGTACGCACGGATTGCGTGCGTGAATGTCCACTGTCCGTGCAATTTTGCACAATGCAATGTGGACGTAAGTCAACATGACAAATTATTAAATTTCTGCCGCATAGCTATTCATGCGCGCACATTTGGTCAAATGAATATCCAACTTTATAAATTTCGTTTTAGCGTTTCTTGGCAGACTCTTCTGCTTTCCAACATGTTTCATCGACATGGTACTACACACATTCAACACTTCCAGAAAGATTTCTTGGCGATGCCAATCGGAGAATTGGTAAAATTCACAGAACATCATAATAGTTATAAACTGAATTTTCACCTTCATGTTGTTTTTTCAAATCGACGACGCCGCGCATTTATTGTCCAATGCAAACACTATCATGTGCGATTACTGTAAACAATCATCTCTCTGATTATTCCGCAGTGGAAACACTAATCTAATTATATCTCTTTATAGTATTTGTGATATAATGTGAACTAACCATAAATATGATAAGAGTACCCACACACTTATTTTCGGTGACGGCCCTGTTTGAACTTTTTTTCAAAGTGTACACGAAATAGTTCTTTTCTTGATTTTTTATTTTTTGTTTTAGGACAGATAGTGTGAACACAAATACCAAAATGCCTTCTTCCGGTACAATTGCAGAAGAAGCGGCCCTTTTGGGGTAAGAACATACACATTTACACAAGTCAATTTGTTCCAGCTGAAAGTTTGTGCTTGAATCTGATAGATATATCTAGATTTGGTATTTATTTTAGTTGTTAGATGTTGTATTTAGGTTGTAGTGATTTTTATATGAGTTTATTTCTTTTTTTTTGTTTGATTATCCATTTTTTTTTGCTTCAAATGACTATAGGCCCGATATCGCCCTAGCTGCAATATATGCATTATTCGACAACAAATATACAATTAACATTCCTGATATTGTTCCTATTGTTTCCTGTTCAAACTGAAAGTTACGTTTCTGAGATGTCATAATGACAAAAAACTAGAACAGCATTTATTCGAATAAGTTCTTCAAACAATTTTTTTTACGAAATACAATTTTCAGTTACACAATCCCACAGCAAAATTTATTGGAACCAATATCTGATAAAATCATGTAAGCAAATTCTTCATAAATATGGAACTATTTATCCTCTAATATAGTATTTATGAGCGTGCTCTATACAGATGGTGCATCTTATAATGACGTATTCAGGGTGTTCCTGAATTGGAGGTACCAACGATAGGGGGAGGGAGGAGGTAGTTTAGTTCTCATAGTATCTGCATTTCACAAAATGTTTTTTCTCGAGGTAGCAGATACGATAATACTACAGTTGTTACTGATGTTAACACCCATTTCATTTTTAGTGAGAAAGTTTCCATAGCGACACTCGTTTCTCACCGATGGAAGATATACTCCATTCACTTTTATGAACTATCCCGGTTGATCATGTTTTAGGTCTATCAAGTTTTTTTTACTCAAAACTGACGCAGGCTGGCACTTGCGAAATATCGGCAATGTCAAAATAATTCTCAGAGACTATGCCGAATACCAATGCCAATTCCTACTCTCAATCTCAACAGAATCATCACGCTTAGAAACTAAAAATGTCGAAGGTAGTTTTGAAGAAGCAGAGACAAAGTCTCAGGAAGTGCTGTATCTGATTTTCTGATAGTAACCCTGATAATTTGGAATCACTAATTTATCACAAGCTATCCAACAGTTTCGACGTATGTGAGTGAAAACCAAGGAATTATGTTTCATATGAAAAGAAATTTATTTTTTAGCTGCACATCACAACAATAGAAATATTTTAAGTGAAAGAGACTACAAAGTATTTCCTTCTATTAGTGCACCCAAAAAGGCACTGACCGAAGACTTTATTTCGAAAAAAGATCTGCAACGCCAAATTTGGAATTATAATTTGAAAAATGAACACTTTTCGATTGAAACACTACTCACTTTTGCAAAGGAACATCTGGAATATAACGGAGGACGGACATAACTTTTTAAAATTATAAAATCAATGGGTTACAAATACAAAAGGGTAAATGAACGCAAAATTTTATGTGAACAAAAACATGTTGATGCATCGAAAATTACTATCCTGCGAAAATTTTTACAGTATAAATCGTTGGATGAAAATCTCAGATTTGTTTAAATAAACATTTCGATGAATAGGTACGTAGTTAATACGTTCTCGGCTTCGTAATTAATGTTCTGCATGGCAGTGCTTTTCTTGGTTTAAGAAGTTAGTTTTTCTGGTGTAAAATTTCGACATTTCTCAAATGACAAAATACAAATACATCACTTGAATTGTTGTTTCCTGTGCTCCCTAAAATGTGACGATATTACCACCGACCAACCAGTTGATCTCTGCTATTAACTACTGTTCGGCATCTTTTCTTGTGAAATAGACATGTGGAATACCACTCGAGAAAAGAGATGAAATTCAAGCATATAAAATTTTTCCCTTGTTATATTCAAGTTTGTTGATTTTGGTCATTACCAAGCAATCCCACTACAAATCGTATCTGATAAAATCATGTAAGCAAATTCTTCATGAACAGGACGATTTTCATCCTCTAGTATACTGTTATATGAGCGAGCTCTATTTGGTTTGTACATTATTACACATATTAGGTATATATTGCTCTGAAGTAAACATCTGTATTGGGTGGATTGGGATTAGGTAAGGTTCATATAAATCTTTCAGCAGGAGTACTTGAAAATAATGCGTCGAGTTATTCGTTAATGCTTCTATGTAAATATTTTGCACTTTATAAATAGACCCTTATGTCTTTAATGGCATTGCACTGATTCAATATTGTTTACTCGCTTCTGGTCAAGTACGTTTTCATTTAAATTTTACAGTTCTACGCAGTTACTATTTGTTTGTTTCAACATCAGAATTAGTTCGAAGAACTGAGCGGTGTGTTCATATTGGCATTCCAAAATATTCCATGTCTTATACTGATTTAGGACGGGTAAATAAGGTTTTTATGAATTGTTATTGAACTGACTCTAGACGAACGAATTCGAAAAAGACTTCATCATATGGTATTCAGACAGTTCAATTGGTTACCTGAACGCCCTCAACGCTTTTTACTGGTCATTACGGGAATTCTGATGAAGTCATATAAATATTAGTCCTAGTTATTCGTGTTTCTTACGGTCATTACAATCCGATATTTGGATCTTTTCTTCGTGATAAATTTTCATATATTTCGACGACACTCGAACACTGATACATGAGTAAATTTTCTTCATGAAAACTCTTCGAAAACTTCGAGGAACAATGAGGAATATTCATTCAAAGTTCAATAATCCATCATTTTCCCATCTTGAATTATGTCGGGTTTCAAAAATCCTAGACTTTTTCTTTCAAAAGATCGCTTTGTGCTCGGAATCAGATACGCGATTTTCAATCAAGGGCCATTTGAACTAATTAAAGAATTCAATTCGAGGAAAACGAACTTAGAACGTTGTTCTATGACAATAACAGAAGTTTACAGTTTCTTTTTGAACTTCTGTAGAATTCATCGTCAACTTGTAAAAAGGATGGTGGAACGTATTGATACGATTGTATCTATTTTTTTTGCGCTTCTTCTAGAGAACAGCGCGTAATCATTTCGTCACGATATCAAATTTTGAGCCGAAAATAGTCTTTAACGATTGGGTTGAACTTAAACCTGAAGAAGAAGCCGTGGTCGAATTCAATTCCGTCCGTCCGTATGTACTCTAACCTAGGAAAAGACTTAGCGATTTGAAATTGTCAGATTAGATTTATTATCCAAATATCTCGGCTGAGTTCGTTAATGGGTGGAATCGGTTGGATTGTTTTAGATTTTGGCTCATTTGAAATTTTGAGGTTAATTGCTCGATATCTCAGAAAGTATTGACTCGATCGAATTGAAACTTCGTGGACAGTTTTGGAATAACAAGGCGCAACTTAGAGCTTTTGTGTGGATCCAGTTGTTAAAAAATTTAAAAAAAAATTTATCCGAAAATTTTTGATGAACATTTTTTTTTTCTCTGAAAAGATCGTTTAGATTTCGATGGAATTCGGCACGAACATTAGAGTCAGTATTTAACAAAAATATTCCAAATTTCAATCCTATCCGATATTCACTTTCGGAGATCCATATAAGGAAAAAATGTGCCAAATTTCGTTGTGATTTGGAATTTCAACGTTATTGCAGCAATATCTCAAAAAGCACACATGCAATCAGATTGAAACTTCGTTATTAGGTGGAAATTATCAACACGCAACTAGGTGCAAAATTTCGTGTTGATCTAATAATTAGAATTGGTACAAGCACGTACAAGTTCCTGACCTCACGTCAGTGCTATTCTAGTTTTTTCTATTATTCTTTGTGTGGTGGTTGATGAGGTGAAAATATTATTTCTCGAAAACTTCGACAGAAACTTAAAATTTCCGAAAAATATCGAAATATTCAAAAATGTTTGAGGTATTATGAGAGAAAAATACGTTCGCTGTGTTGATTCCAAATGGGACGAAATGAGAGGACTTTTAGGAAATAAATAAATCTAATGGTGTTAATCAGGAGATAAAGTGGTCATTCAATGCTCCCAATGCAAATCCTTGAAAAATGATCATCGTGTCACAGAAAATCTGTGGGAGTTCAATAATATGGACCTCGTCAAGAATTCTATTATGAAGGACACTTCTTGAAATTGATGAGTTCGTTAATACGTTGAGTATTTGGTCAAACCTGAGGTTCTTCAAAATGTTGATAACAAATTGAATAAGAGTCCGACTAGAGCACTGCTATGAAGTTGCAAAATGGCGTTGGAGCCTGATACGCAAGCTGACTGCGTTGAATTTGAGATTTTTTGTGAAGCTTTTGAAGGTTTGCGAGGTAGCTTCAACTTCTTTGGGAAAGTGTCACGTTTCGTCCCGGCTTAGTTTGGGGGAACTCGTCAGGGCATGCACCAAACTAAGCCGTTTCCATGCCTACGTGAGCGGACTCCCCCTTGTGTGGATCACAAGGGAGTGTACCAGACCATTGGGGATGAGCATACTTCCGAGATCTTGAGAGGATCTAGTAGGGACAGCGTGCGCGTTAGCGCCCCCTGTACGTTGACCGATGATGTGGCCAAGCGTGACAGGCAGGTAACGTAGGTACTTAAGACGCAAGGGATGGTACTGCGCGCGCGACTTAAGTAAGAGCTGAGAGAGGGCGCTCGCTACATTTCAAATATTCGGAATCGTGGAAAGATCATATTCTTCGGTTTACTTATTAGTTTTTTATTTCAACTTTTTCGCAAAATAGTCGAAATGACGTCCGAATTTCCCTATTTTGAGCTTAAGCTCTCCTCGATTCACATCTTGTTGAATTTGTATAGTATAGAATTACTCCTAAGAAGGAAGATTAAAATTACAACATTTCAATGTTCAGGATTCTTTCGGGAACTCCACCATTTGATGCACTCCACCAAACAGTTCCAACGACAACAATAATCTTCGAAATCATGTGTCGGCCGACTCCTATTGCTATTCAAAATCCTTGAGTTGGTTGCCCGAATGCTAAAGTTTTTTGCATGTATAATTTTGCGCGCATGTTCTAGGGGAACAGCGTGCTATCGTTTTGTCCAAATGTCTGTAATTTTCGATGATTGAGCCGAAAATGGTCTTAAACGACTAGATTGGACTCACTGATGACGAATCCGGTGTCAAACTCGATTCTGTCCGGCCGGCCGTGCACACGATATCTGTCGAACGAAGTGAGTTAGCAACTTCAAACTTTCAGGTTAGGTCGCGCATTGAAATGCCGCGGCTGAGTTTGTTAATGGGCCAAATCGGTCGAATAGTTTCGGAGTTATAGCCACTCGAAATTTTGAAGTTATTTATTTTTTATTTCAGAAACTACGTGAGCGATTGAATTCAAACTTGGCAATTAGGTGGAGTATAACGACGCGCAACTTTGAGGAAAATTTTGTCAGGATCATATTGTCAGTTAATTCAAGAAAAAATTTTTTTCCAAATTTGTTTCCAAAATTTATATTCCACAGCAGTGTACCAAATTTCAGTTCGATACGATCATAAGTTTTGGAGATATCGGGAAAAAATATATCAAATTTCGAGGTTTTTTTCTCGATATCGTTGCTTTTTTCGGTATAACTCGAGAAATACTGATTCTTCGCAGCTATTTTGAAGATGCTGAAAGACAACTTTATGCAAAATTTCGTGATGATCGTGTCATTAAAACAATTTGAAAAAAAATTCCTGTGATTTTCTTATCATATCATCCTCATTGAATTCTGTATGAACCTTCGAACTGCAATTTTTCGATGAAGTACTGGATTTCAATTCGATCTGATCTGCCGAAGCGGTAATATACATTGAACATGCGCGCAAAAGCTGCTGCCTTCACGGCAGTGCTTTTCTAGATTTTTCATTATTAGAATCGATTATTCTGTCTATAAAGATAATATTCAATCGCCGTCAAATATTACAATTTTCAACGAGGAAAAGATCTTTTAAGCTTGGATACACATATTGGCTTTTTAAACGATAGAAAATTAGCAATTCCGTGATGTAGCGTATCATATCCACTCTTTCTCCCTCTTCTCCTGTACCTTCCACTCGACTATTGAATATTAAACAATAATAATTAATACTCAATGACTCTACCAAGCCAATAGACAGCGTCGGTTGTAACGATCGTAGAATCTTTCTGTTACTTCTGAAGTAAGAGCAAATCTACCGCGTTTCTCCAATAGCCAATTAGATCTAGCGTCCCGATTTCACAATTTTTAATAACGAATCGTGAATTGTGAAAAAGATTAAGAATATAAAGATATTTTATTTCATGTAACATGCCAGAGATCTATGCATAATAACAAAATGTACCAAAACACCTCTCCCCTCCCACATTATAAAAATCGATCTGTCTTGAAACTAAATATCTGACTTAATTGTTTTTGTGGGTCACCCTGTAAACCTATTATTGAAGCACAAATTTCATGAAAGCTCGAAGTTTTTCTTTTGTTCTCAAACAATTATTTTTCTTCCAGCACGATGCCTTCTGACAGTATGGACGACATAGAACTCAAGAACATTCAACTCCATTTTCCTTCCTCGAGATCGCTGTCTAGGGGCGACTCAACCATGCAGGAGGAAGTCGTAGAGACAGACCGCGGCACTCTGGTGGTTGCGGTGCAAGGATCGAGAAATAAGCCGGCCATAATGACGTATCATGACTTGGGCCTAAACTGTGAGTGCTTCTTGAAAATTAAGTGAATATCATAAAGTAATTATAAATAGATAGATATTTCAATGTCATCAAAATATTTACATGACCAGTCATAAATAACAAATGAAAATTCTAGAGGATATAAAGTAACATGCATCAACAAATTTAGGCATCGAAATCACAATAACAGAAAAAACAAGACACAAATTTCACATTGGAAACTAAAAAAAAAACACATTTCAGTCATCAAATGGTCCACATATAGTCATTTGGTCAGTGTTGACTCATTAACTGGGCAATAAAATAAGCACCTTCAGTTAATGCATAATACAGTGCGCGTCAAAATTATGGAAAAAATTCATTTTCTCAGAAGAAAAATATTTGGCAACAAAATTCTGGAACAGATCAATATTTGTTTCACTTTTACCAAATTTTTATGCATTTTTGAAGGATTTTTGTTGCACCCTGTGCCATCCCCATCAACCCTGTGAATTTTTTGAATAGGGAAAGTGGGTCATGTGGTACTTTTTTGGCGAGGTCTTTATATCTTCTTCACAACCGTGCAGAAATTTCAAGAAAATTTTTTTTTTTTTTAAATTAGTTAGTTCAAAGAGGTTTTCAGTATGTGCACTTTGTTGTGGCTCATTTACTTTGAGACGATGGTACCTGATGAAATTTGCCACCGAATGAAAGTCTACCAATACAGTTTTGTTCATGCACAACTTTCAGTAAATTTGAAAAACATTTTTTTTTCAGAAACTATCAGTTCTATTCGGACAAAACTTTGATCATACTTGGAACTTTTTATTCCGCAGCAGTGTACCGAAATTCAGTTTGATGCAATAATAATTTTTGGAAATACTCAGAAAAAGTATGTCAAATTTCCTGTTTTTTTCTCGATATCGATGGTTTTTTCGGAATAACTCAAAAAATACCGATTCAATCATGACGAAACTTGGGAACTAATTTGAAAATGCATATGGACAACTTTGTGGAAAATTTAGTGATGATTGTGTCAACAATTCGACAAAAAAATTATTATATATATTAATATTTAATAATCAATATTCTGTGATATTCTGATCATATTATTCTGATTTAATTCTGTATGAACCTTCGAACTGTCATTTCTCGATGTATTACTGGTCTTTGAAGGCCAGGGCTCACTTATCGGCAACAGCCGCGACCGCGGCATACCGGGGCCGACCGGAATTTTATTCTTTCTATGCAATTGAATGGGACAGCGCGCACTTGACCGCTACGGAACACGATAGTCGCCGCGGCCGGAATTCTCTGGAGAGAATACCGTTGCCGGCATCCCCACTCCTGAAACTATGCTGTACGATGATGTATCAGCTGTTAGCTGTAGGCAAGTAGGTTAATAGGCGTACATTTCGTTCAGGGGAGTCGTGTTGTAGTCTTCTGTAGTCATGAATAGAGAAAACGAAATGAAGAGGGAAAAGCTTATACTTCTAGTCAGTGGATATCGGGAGTTGTTTGATTTGAGTAATAAACATAATAAACTCAAATCAAGAGAGGAAAAACAATTGTTGGAAGAAAATTGGGGAACAGATGACCCAACTAGGCAAATTCGGGTGAAAATACTTTTCTAACCCTCCTCGAATAATCCGTTGATTTCAAATCGACATCAGAATGCAAATAATAAGATGTCTGGTAGAATCTACCGCCATTCATGATGGCTAGGTTTCATACTTGAAAATTTCGGAAAACTTTGTTGATTGGGGTTGCCAAGTGAATATCTAAATAGATTTTAATTACTCCTAGCAAACTCTTCGTGCTACCATGAGAAAAATTTCATATTCATGCTTGTAATCATTGGAGAAATACTTCGATGAACAGTGAATTATGATTTCGTAACCAAATATTTTTGGAACGAAGTTGAAACAACACTGAAGGCCGAGTTAATTTGAATTTTTTCTATAGTGGCACAAACATTTATCGGGTAATTACCGTTTCAATTCTATATTTTATATTATAACTGAAAAATCCCAAAAATTATGAAGCATCTTCATGATATATTTCGACAAAAAGTATGTTTTCGACCATCACAATCTAGTGTTTCAATGAACCATTTCAATCTGCCAATACAATTTTTCAAGTTTTTGTTCACGTTCCGCTTCCTCACTCAGCAAGCTAACAATAATTATATTCGCGTCCACAAGAGTTTCCGTCGACACTGACTAAAATTGCCGGTCAAGTGCGCGCAGGAGGAATAAAATTCCGGTCGGCCCCGGTATGCCGCGGTCCCGGCTGTTGCCGATAAGTGAGCTCTGGCCTTAAATTCGATCTAGTCTATGTTTTTGAAAATATTGGGAAAATAAAGTTTTGAACGAGTATATCTACGGAATCATTCGGTGGATTCTACCCATTCACGAATAAGGCCTTCGTTATTAAGGTCCAAACCTAATCTACAAATATCGAGTTTCTAAGTTGTTCCTTTCGGAAGTTATTGTTTACGGTCTGCCGTTCCGTAGATGTACACATTCAAAATTTTATTTTCCCAATATTTCCAAAAATGCAGATTAGATCGAATTGAAATCCAGTACTTTATCGAAAAAAAACTAGAAAAGCACTGAGGCCGTGTTAGCAGTTTTTGCGCGCATGTTCAAAGGATATCACCAAAAGTGAACATGCGCACAAAAGCTGATGACTTCGCGTCAATGCTTCTGTAAGTTTTTCAATTATTTTCATTGATCGGTTTTGTCCTAGAAAATCTCACAGAACGTTTTGAGTTTTTTGGACGTTTCAATTGTTGCCGTTCTCGATTATTTGTGTGTTTATTTTTCATTTCCCTAAATATATGGTACCCCCCAAATTCTGAATGAACCTTCAAACTGTCATTTGTTACTCAAGTACTGAATTTCAATTCGATCCGATTCATATTTTGGTTATGTTGAAATATAATTTCGAATGAGGATACCTTTGGAATCATTGGGTGGATTTTAATCATTCCCTAATCAAGCTTTCGTTAAAGTTCAAACTTACTTAGATATTGAGCTTCTTAGTGGTTTCTTTCGGAAATTATGTCTGTCATATGAACACAATAACTTGCGAGAGAAACTACTGAGAGAATCTCCATTTGTAGATTAGGCTTGGGATTCATAATGAAGGTCGAATTTGTAATGTAACGGGTAAATCCGTCCAATGATTCCGTAGATATACCCATCCAAAATTTTATTTTCCAATACTCCCAAAAATGCAGATTGAAATGTATTTGTGGGTTGGAAAATGATAGCTTGAAGGTTCTTGAAGATGTTCACCAGTACTTTATAAGAAAAATATCGCCAAATCTTTCCATCAGGAAGTGAAGCTACATTTGGTGGAGTCAATGCATAAATAAATATGTAGTTTAACGCATTGGAAACGAATTTGATCAAGCGTAAAAGCCCTTGGCCCTTTTCTAGAATATTATTAATCGTTAATATTGGTTAAGTGTTATTCGTTGTTTCGAAATATTGCTCTCGACATTATGGTGTATAATTCTAACAAATACAAATATGTATTAGAAGAGAAAACCCATAATGAGGGAATCTACAATTATAGTTTGACAAACTGTGCATTCGCCGTACTATCTTGAGGTTTCCGTCCTGTGAGGAGATCAATTTCTATCCATCGAACAGCACGATTTTTGAACATATGAGTGTAACGTCTTGACTACGCATGACTCAATCTAGGGCGGATTTATTTCCACCCCGTGTCGAAATTCTCAATAAAGAAACGTATCACGTTTCACAATACGTTGTTTGATATGGATCCTACATTAAGATGTCGGAAGTTTCGAACTTTTTCCCAGTCGATGGACTTCATATCAGTTCTAGTGCTTATCATGAGAAAAACATTGATAAAAAAATGTGCTTAAGGCCGCATTTCGCGCAAATAACTGATATATTTTTCATCGGCCGTTGTGTGGTCACGTATTGGAAACTCTATTACTTACTCTCCATTATTCGATGCAGAAAAACAAAATAAAAGCAATCCAGAATATAACATTGACAAGATTAGGAACAGTAGCGAAGGCTTCACAGCCTCAATCTCAAGATACGTAAAAACGAAGAACTCTTCCTCTCTCTCCTATGAATGAAATCATTGTATATAATTGTATACAGGGTGTTCCTGAATAAGTGTATCAACGGCCAACTGTAGATTTTTCATGGAAAAATAACATTTTTTTTCTTTTCTATTTTTTCCTCCGGGTCTTCGGTTCAGAGATACAGGGTGTCAAAAATGTATATTTTTTTCAGTTTTTTGCTAATATCTCAGGAACCGTTTGAATTACGAAATTGAGGTCTTGTACACACATTGTCGCTTATAATAGCTACTTTCTTGCATTTTACTCGATTTCATTGAACGTGCCAGTGGCGGAGATAGTGAATTTTCACAAAGGTTTTACCCCCCCCCCAACTTTTGCACCACTGGACAAATTTGCATTTGTACAGCAAATTCTGATGCGCCAATATGTTTCACATAAAAAAAGTAGTTCATAGCTCCCAAGTGAACCGTTTTCGAGAAAACTGGAATTTCATGATAAAAAATTGAAATAAAGCAGTATGACAATTAACACAGTTACCATTGATTATTTTTTATGGGGCGCATGAAGACCATTGTCTATGAAACTCCTGTTAACACCATAGAAGAGTTGACAGCTAGAGTTGAAGCCGCAGCAGAGCAAACTAAAAATACCCATCAGATTTGTGACCAATGTTCATAGGAACATGATCCAGACGTTATTGAAATGCGTGCATTCAAGCCAACGGCTTTAATTTCGAGCAATTGTTGTAATCTTGTTAACTATGGTCGCTAAAAATAATGAGAAATAACTTCGCAATTTGAAATTGAACACCTAATTGTCAAATTTTATCGAAATTAATAAACTCGTTGATTATCACGACTAATTTTTCCAATTACAAGAAATTTACAATGCGTTAGAAAATCATTTTTGATCATAAAATGCCAGTTTTCTCAAAAAACGGTACACTTTAGAGCAATGAACTAGGAATACCTTTTTTATGTAAAGCACATTGGCGCATCAGAATTAGCTGTGCAAATGCAAATTTGTCCGGTGGTATGAAAGTTGGGGGGAAAAACCTTTGTGCAAATTCAATATCTCCGCCAATGGCACGTTCAATGAAATCGAGTAAAGTGCAAGAAAGTAGCTATTATTAGTGACAATGTGTGTACAAGACCTCAATTCTGTAATTCAAACGGTTCCTGAGATTTTAGCAAAAAACCGAAAAAAATATAAATTTTTGACACCCTGTGTCTCTGAAACGAAAACCCGGAGGAAAAAATGAAAGAGAAAAAAAATGCTGTTTTTTCATGAGAAGTCTACAGTTGACCGTTGATACAGTTATTCAGGAACACCCTGTATACTACTCCACAACTTCCAATATCCAGTAATGTAGATTCAACTTGTTCCTTCTTAGCAAGATGCCTAAATATACCGGAGCCCACGCTTTCCTACTTCTCATTAAAATTTTGGTTCAAAAACTCGTTACTAGAATTTTCAAGTATTCTATTTTTCTCTGTGAACGCTGAAGGCGCTAAGGTAGCTTTATCATGTCAAAACAATTAATTCAGCTGAAAATGTGGAACATCTACTGATTTATATTATGAAAGTTGTGTACAGGATAAGGTAGAATATGGGATTTATTGTTAGAAGACTTTCATAAATACAAGAAGTAATTTCGAAGCCAAAACACCGGTAATTACGGAACGGGAGACCGTCCCCTAAGCCTAAGAGAAAAACTCCTAACCCTTGAGAAGTAAAAGCTGAGCCTGGTGACTGGTGCATTAAATGGCCACTTGTTTGAAATATATCTGGAAAAGTGGGTATTACTGATTGTTCCTTATGCTGTTGGTGGGGTTTAAGTCACTCTAAATACATGCTGATGAACTATGGGCTACAAGTCATCAGTTTAGCCCGCATGAGAAACTGAAGGTGAAGAAAATGAGAACGAGTGAGAGATGGACAGTCAATATTCTGTCCATATCTTTATAACCTATTCAGTTGACATGAGCAATTTTAAGACACCATTCCTTTGAAATCACTCACTATAGAATGAATTCCGGTCAAAAAAATTACCAATAAGCTTCTGTGGTATATTCTTTTTGAAACATATCAAATGATGAATGCACAAAGAAGGACTCTCGTTCTGCTCTTGCTTTTGTCAAATGCCAGCGATATGGAGCAGTGTTTCTCTTTTACTCTCATTAAAACCCAACCGATTATTTATTGAAAAATTCACCTAGAGTGTTAACTACTTATGGTTGATTGATCAATAAATGATAGATTTAGTAATACTTACTAAGCTAATGTCTTAAAAGCTTATTGGTGCTCTTAATTCTCATTTTTCGAACCAAAAACCATCATGATTTTATCGTTCCAATTAGCTACAGCTTCAGTTCTTTGTTCACAGATATTTCAAGTTTCCAAGCCTTCTTCAACTATATCGATATGAGAGCTCTTCTTGAGAATTTCTGTGTGTACCATGTAAATGCTCCTGGACAAGAAGAGGGTGCACCAACGCTTCCAGAAGAGTAAGTGTATCAAAATTTTGATATGAACCAAGATGTTTGTTGCTTCACAATAGCTGAGAATTTTAGTCAACCTGAAAGCACAAATGATACATGTGAAAATAGGACCAATATGCTATCATAACCATTTTCTGAATTCTGACAATTTGATGCTTTTCTTCCCTTGTTTTTTGAAATATTTCTCCACATTTTCAATCTTAAACTAAGGGTTTCCTCAGAGAAGGTTATCATTTTTATGACGATTTTTATGCATTTGTCAACCTAAGTCTTAATACCAATTCAACATCCAACCACCAGGATTAGACAACACAATTGTTTAAATTATCAAAAATTACTACCTACTGCATATATCTCGATTCTACAATAAACGATATACTTTTCGAAGTATTCACCTTCATGAATATTGTATATCTCGTCACATGTGTTAATCCCATCTGGTTGGTAGCATTTTCTTTTTTGTCTCTCTACGATATCCCAAAATGTACCGACAACAGAGACTAGAGTTTCTGTGTGGTTCATGGCTATCCTAAGTCAGCCACGATAATTGATTAATTCTTTATTTTCAAATTCGTTATTGTCACCTCAATTTTCAGCTACATATACCCAACGATGGAGGAGCTGGCCAATCAGTTGAGCTACGTCCTAACTCATTTCGGAATTAAGCAGTTCATCGGATTTGGGGTTGGAGCCGGTGCTAATATCTTGGCACGTTACGCTCTCAGCTATCCAGAAAGGGTATCAGCCCTTTGTCTAATCAACTGCGTCAGCACGCAGGCAGGTTGGATCGAATGGGGATACCAGAAGTTGAACGCCAGACATCTGAGGTCGAAAGGAATGACGCAAGGCGTCTTGGACTATCTAATGTGGCATCACTTCGGAAGGGTAATTGAAGATTTGAATTGAAAAGAAAACACAGTTTTCACACTTTAGATTGATATTTTCCATTGAATCATGAAGCACATAGAACATAGGATAGTTTTATTTATACAATAACATATTGGGCAAATGACTCTCATGTCGAAATTTCCCGTGATCATAAATGTGACCTTTGAATTTAAACCCCATAAAAAATCTAATGGTGTGGAATCCCACAATCTGTAAGCTTGAAAAATATAACTGAAGCAGCGGTCCACCAGTGGAAGATAAATAAATAATCACACAGCCATTCAGAGAAATACTCCAGGATTAAAAATATTCGTGGAATTGTCACCATCCTCAACGAAGATGGCTACCACGAGCTATGCTTTGTACAGTGGTGGAACTTCTGGGCACTCACGGCAAAAATACTTCTTGTACCACATGAGCAAGTGAATTATTATATTTGAATCGGAAACGGCAACCGCCGAATATATATATATATATATATATAATAATAAAATAATAATTGTAAACAAACCGATCATAGTCGTGTTCAAAGTGGCCAGTGTGAAGAAACTGATTATGATAATTAATCTCCTTTTTGTAGACACTTAAAGAAAAATGCTGTTCCATCAGTTTTTCCCGCATTTTCGCCTCATAAATAACCCCAGAACAACTCGAAAATACTGAACAGAAGCCAGTTGAAACAAAAATCGCTAATTTAAAAGACATTGTTGAAAAATTACACCTTGATTCTATCAGAACATGGTGATTCACTGAAGAAAATATCAAAAAATTCTTTCTGCCTTATGAAAAGAGAATTTCAAAATATATATACAGAGTGTAACAGCCAAATGGAATAAATTCGATAACGAATAAATGAGGGGGTGTTAGGAAAAACGCTCGGACACGTCGATTTGTAATTTTAAATGCGCATAGTTTTCAAGAAAATAAAATTATATAGGGTGTTCCATGCGACCGTGGCCTATACCAACTTTCTTATTTCAAATGTAACCCCCTGTATATTATTTATTTTTTGGATTCTTCAGAAAATTCTAGACATAATTCATGTAGACTGTCCTATACCTATCTTCAACTTTTTCGGAAATAATAATTGTTTTCAGAAATGTTGAGTAACGTTAGAAGACAATTCTACACCAGATTAGCATGTTGCCAAGACGTTCGCGGCGAGCATTTTGAACATTTCCTACATTGACATTAATGTTTGTTTTTGTTTTTTTTTTAATTATTAAGAAATAATCAGTATTACTTATTAGGTTTTAAGTGTAATGTACCGAATTTGTGAAATAAAATAATTTTTTTTATTCAAAACGTTGATTTTTGAACTAAATCTGAAAACACTTAATATTTCCGAAATAGTAAAAGATAGGTATAGGACATTGTGCATGAATTGTGTCTAGAATTCTCTGAAGAATCCAAAAAATAAATAATATACAGAGGGTTGCATTTGAAATAAGAAAGTTGGTATTGGCCACGGTCACATGGAACACCCTATATAATATTATTTTCTTGAAAAATATGCGCATTTAAAATTACAAATCGACGTGTCCGAGCGTTTTTCCCAACACGCCCTCATTTATTCGTTATCGAATTTATTCCATTTGGCTGTTACACTCTGTATATCCATTCTTCTCGTTTCAGTACAATCATTTACTTGCTCTGATATAATCTAGAATGTGTCAAGTTTTCCCAAAAGTATTGAATTGTTCGAATGTTATTAAGGTGTTGATGAAATTCTAAATGATAATTGTATCTAGTGATTTGATCGATTAATTTTTGACTTGTCCTATACACTTCATCTGTGTCTAAATGGATGATTAAATATCAACTATTCCAAAATGAGGGAATTATATGATGATCGATGAGGATGTTCGAGGCTTTCAGAGGAAGATAAAGTGTGAAGAATTATATTTGCAATAACCTCAGGCAAAGAAAATACCTCTCAGAATTTGAGAACGAATTTAATGTCATTCAAAAACCAAAGAGGACAGACACAACCGTCATGGGATGTGAATCGGATTTGCATAATCTGTAAAAAAATATTCAAAGGATCAGTTCGAATTACAAAATTAATAGCAACATACAACTATGATTTACTTTCGTATGTTTCAAAAAGTATCAACTTTTTCATAGAATCAAATCATTTATCACTCACAAAATGAAGAAGACAACCCTAAGAACTAGTTGATTGAAAGTATGGAGAAAGTATATTTCATCATTAGAATTGAAAAAAAAAAACAACCGTAACCAGATCCAGAGCAACAATGAACAGATCGTGCTACAGAAATTTAAAAAACTTATTAATTTTTAAGGACATATTTCGTTTTCTTTCAACGAATTCGATTGATTTACTTCTTTGCTTTTTGATATGTTTCAATAGATTGGTCGTAACCATATTGTTTAATCAATTGCATCTATCTATCAACTTAAAAACTTGAAAGAAATAAAAATCAAAGCGAATAGCTCCTGTGAAAGCGGTAGAAACCATGATATAGCGGGCCCGATGAAGATACGGTAGGGCACCAGAGAGTGGGGAAATAAGAGCACATATTCGGTAGCGCGTTCGCAATACGGTAGTCGCTCTGGTATATTCTATTCTCTCT
The DNA here is from genome assembly GCA_958510865.1 of Myrrha octodecimguttata. Classification (NCBI taxonomy): domain Eukaryota; kingdom Metazoa; phylum Arthropoda; class Insecta; order Coleoptera; family Coccinellidae; genus Myrrha; species Myrrha octodecimguttata. The sequence goes on from OY294056.1 coordinate 37,281,737, forward strand.
GAGCAGGACGAAAAATCGTATCGTCCAATGTTCTGAAAGGGTGAGCCACACGACCAGGATCCTCTAATAATAGTAATAATAATCATGTTGCACCATTTTGTGGAAATCACATAGTGGCCACATTCATATCAATATCGTCCGAAAGAACAGCCTCATTTTATTAAGGAATATAGTCCAAAGATGCCTTCAGTTCAAAATGGACACTTAATAGTTGAACGATATAAATGCTATCTGTGTTTCGACAACCACATGCTCGTTGTAGTTTGCAATTGTTGTTCACGACGTCAATATTCTTGGATTTTCATTAACACAGTCTGGCATTTCTTCTCTATTCATATTTGAATGGCTTGTTTTTAGACAATCATAGCGTTAAGCATCTCCAACTGATCCAGTTTATCTGAATTTTATCTTCACGTTGGACTAAGTTAAAACACTATTTCTACAATCTTTAGAATTGAATTTCCGAACTGGGACCGCTAAACTTTCCTCATTTCTGATATATTGTTCACAAATGGAAAACACTATGAAACCTTAGATTTGCAACTGCTTTTATCAGACAACCTTTATACCTATAGAATGTCTATCAACATAATCAGACTAACATGCATTGATTGGAAATAATCAAATAACAACCCGTTATCTGTGCTGGTCGTTCCATTTCAGAGGCTTCACTAAAGCGAAATAGCCACTTGAGCAACCATGAATCTGTTACACTATCCTTACAGTTCCCCCGCAAGTAGTTGATTCGGTAGGGTGAATGCATAAAGCCTCAGTTAGAGCAACTGAAGCTTTTGAAGATTTGCGAGGTAGCTTCAACCTCTTTGGGACAGTATCACGTTTCGTCCCGGCTTAGTTTGGGGGAACTCGTCAGGGCATGCACTAAACTAAGCCGTTTACATGCCTACGTGAGTGGACACCCCTTGTGAGGACCACAAGGGAGTGTACCAGACCTTTGGGGATGAGCGTATATCCGAGATCTTGAGAGGATCCAACCGGGACAGCGTGCGCGCTAGCGCCCCCTACACGTTGACCGATGACGTGGCCAAGCGTTACGAGCAGGTAACGTAGGGTACTTAAGACGCAAGAGATGATACTGCGCGCGCGACTTAAGAAAGAGCTGAGAGAGGGCGCTCGCTACACAACTATTCAGAAGAATATCCTGAAATACATTTTTTTTACTTTTGATTGCCTACAATACAACAGTGGTGCAAAATTTGTACTGTTCATTGAAGGTAAAATTCTCAATAAAAGTAATGGTGCGTTTCTTACAGAATACAGAAGAAAGGAACCACGACTTAGTTCAAGTCTACAAAAGTTATTTCGAAAGAAACGTCAACCCAACAAACTTGTCTCTTTTCATCGATAGCTACATAAAACGTACTGATCTCAATATCCACCGTGACGTAGACCCTTCCAAAAATAAGGAATGCACCCTGAGGATGCCTGTGATGAACATAACTGGCTCTCTTAGCCCTCACGCTGATGATACTGTCACGTTCAACGGCAGATTGGATCCTGCAAACTCATCTTGGATGAAAGTAAGTACATACAACAAAACTGTAGGATTCCTCATGGTTCAGTTCATGCGCCGTTAAACTTCTATATGTTATGGAATATACCTGAAATATATTTGTTCAGATTTCAGATAGTGGGATGGTGTTGGAGGAACAGCCTGCAAAGGTCAGCGAAGCTTTTCGGTTATTCCTACAAGGAGAGGGCTACGGTAAGTAAGCGGGCCAGTCCTTCGTGAATAAAAGAAAAATAGATGCGGATTTAGTTCGTCGCGCGTCGTTGTGGTATCGTTGCGAGAGCTTCTCAAAGACTTCGTTGGTTGTTAAGCGTACAATAATCTAGTCATAGGTGTTTTTCAAGTCCAAAAATGTTGTAAGATAAGATTTTTTGTTGACGATTAGAGTAACGTTAAGGTACATTGTTCATCATTGCGAGTCCTTGTTTAGGGAAAAGCAAGCTTGTTCTACACGGCCTACAATTCACGCTTGTAATTTGATTCTGTACAAATTCGGGAGCGAATGAGAATAATATTTATTCGGTTTCAGTTTGAAGAATCACTTTCATCTGTTGACTTTTATTAAAGTTAGTTAGTCATATTTTAGAGCTATCATTAGTCACTGAAATGTACTCCAAATAAAAAAAAACATTTTAAATGAAAACTTGGAATAGAAATTAAATCCGTTATTGATTTTTTACGGCTCGTATTTTGGTGTACATCTCAGGGTATATCATTGTGAAAAAACACGAATTTAAAACAAATATGTACCTAGTTATGTTGGATATCTAAAAATAGATTCAATCGTAGATGGATGCTATTGTGCTTCTAACTCGATCATACGGAATTTCATTTATGGAATGTTTTTTTTTCTGTCACAAATAGTCTCAGCAGTTATGCCATATAGCAAATATCTCGTAGTAGTAAATTCATGTGAGACGAGACATAGACATTTACATCAACCATGACTGTAGCTAGATTCAAATCTGCTACCACTGGCACACAAGGAGAACTATGTTTTATCAACAAATTGCTGTTACCATATTTGTCAGTTGGTTTGAATATCATTAGAGTAATAATTCCGAACATCTTTTCATAAGTTTACATAATAGAGAGATATTGCAGTGTCAAATTTGTGTGAAGTTATTACCGCAAACGTTATTTTTGACATCTAAGCATGCGCAGATTCAGTTTCAGAATAACGCGACGTTAATAGCGTTAGCGTCCAACGTTATTTACGGAAAATTGCGAGCCGCAATTTACGTTGCGCTATTCTATATCGGAAGGAATCGTTAAGCTCCGGGCGCTTCCGGCTCCGATCACTGTCATAGAAAAGATCTTTGTTAATATGTTTTTCGGAATTAATTACACAACTTCCTCAGTTTTTTTAAATCTATTTTATATTACCTCTTACACACAACTGATATTAGACATTAAGATTTATTAGTGCTACCACAGCAAATTTTTTTCATAATAGGTATTTGTTACTTCTTCACGAAGTAAGAAATACCTTTGAAAGAAACATGAGGGGGTGGAAATTAGGAATAGTTTGAACCATGCCAATTATATTGTGTAATATAACTAGATCTACTTCTTCTGCATCAGCACCACGTGAAATTGCTGCTTCCGATTCCATTTTCATTTTGTCCAGAATCAAAAAACTGACGTCTCACATAACCTAACAAACTGATAACTATTGTAACGGTAACAAAAACGTGTAGCAATACGTCTACTTCTGAAACGAACGTTAAATCCACGTTAACTACCAAAACGATATATTTAGCGCGCACCGCCTATTGGTTTCGTTAAAAGGTTCCTTTATATTCATTTCATGATATTCGTTATGACTTAGTTTTCATTCATATTCGTCATCATCTTTCCTTGATATTCAGTTTTATTTTATTATGAAAATCCCAGGGAATGCAGAAAGGTACTAGAGATATCTCGGCGATATCTTTTCAGGGCAGAGTGTACCTACTTCTGCAAATTATTTTAGAGGTCACAGGAAGCTTCGCTATGGGAGATATGCTTAAAGAGGTCCTAAAAATTTCGCAGGTGAAAAATTTTAAAAAAATTCAATTGATATACAGCAATATAGAGTACTTTAGGAAATTTTCATGTTGGGATCTCTGTGATCATGCATAGGGGTCTAGGCTATAAGTAAATAACCTGGTCGTTATGTTGTATTTTCTCCGCATTCCTATCAGTTATACTTGTTTCTACCTTTTCTTTCATATCAGTAGCTCTGAGATTTTCAAGATTTCTCAGTGGGACAGACGCAGACATTAGCTGACTCTGACCTTTAATTATCCTATCGATGACAAGGTACATATTTGTTATAGATTGTTGTCATACCTCTGTAGTCGAGTATCCTAAACACAACGTACACTGAGTTTGTTTTGTTTTACAATGTTTGCATTAATGGACGTTGCGCGAATGGTATGTATTGTTAAAATTATTCTGTGTTTCATATGATCCATCCATTTGTCTTTTCCAAATCATTCAACAAACGCCTGTTTGATTGTTCTGTTCAGCCAGCGGCGTGAAGCTATGTCCTAAGATAGAACCAGTACTGGAAAAATACTGAAAAAATATTGAACTGAGAAGAAATATAATATTTCCGGATAAAAACGAGTATTGGAGAATACATTTTACAGTTTTCTATTTATTCGATATTTTTTTACTGCGTGCGTATACTGTGAGTGCGAAAGAAGTGTGAATATTGGAGAACTCTTATTGAAGATTTTCCGAAACTATATTCAAAATGACGCTTGCTCTTGCATTCGTTAACAGAAGATCTCTCTTAAATGTTTGAATTAGTTTTTTCAAAATTTTTATATATGTATAATACATATTCATCGTTGATATTTGCACAAGTCAAATCACCTAAAATGTGATAATCTATGACAGTAAAAACTTTTATTAATGCTATTCTTCAGATATTTCTGTTTATTCCAATATCCAAGTTTTGCACAGTATGAGACAAATTCGGATGTCCATAGTTTTGCTGAAGTCGAAGTTGGTGTGGACGACAAAATATTAAATGATCTATGTTCAATATGAAATCTGTTCATGAAACTTTTTTGAATTAACCACTCAGCTAAGGCCACGTACTCCAATCTTACAAGTGTTTCATTAGAGTGCTCATAATGGACTAGCATAATTACAAAATATTTCAAAATGCATTGAGTGGTTTGATGGCATTAAAATAAAGGTTATTGGAAAAAAACATAATTCACACTTTGTCGCTCGGCTCACTATATGTATGTATCAGAATGAAAAAATCCTACACTTTTCATCGGGACTTGAACAATTCCAGAAAGCTCCAGATGCGATTTTTCTTCCAAATCTTCAAGGTTAAGGGAATGATTACAGAAATCCCTTGTGAATTCCAATTTGAATAGAACTATATACTCTCTTCTCATTTCAACGGCGTGTTAATTGGATACCTGATTGAAAACTCCAAAGTGCTTTTAAAACCCAATAAATACAACTATGTATATGTTACTGTTCATTATTGTATCTATTAAGGCTGAATAAACAATTTTAAGACATGGTTTCACGTTTCTCTCGTCGTTAGATCGATTTTGCCTTATTACAACGAAGCACCGATTTTTCTTTGGCGAATTACTTTATTTATTAAACTTTTATTTTCAGCAATTCATTTCAAGTGCCCCACGCCTTGCTAATCTATAATGTCAGATGTGGTTTTTTCAAGCCTATGAATGAGGTGATTTTTTCGTGAATTGTCCCAGATTGATACAGTTTTCTGAGGAAAATTTTGCTTGACCCAGACCATAAGAGGACTAAAAGTTTACAATAATACCATTATTTTGGCATTAGATGATTGAAAACTGAATGAATCTCATTTTGGTCCTAAATGTTTGTGATTAATTGAACCGTCATTTTCTCAACCAGCTGTATCGAGAGAAGTATATGTTCTTGCTTAGATATTAGCACATACAGGGGATCCATTCTTGGACTAACAGGGATTTTGAGAAATATATTTCGTGTCGACAGAATTATCGGAGGAATGAGAATATTTTCAAAGTATTCCGATTCTGGCGTTAGTAATGGATCACCATTCGGCTTGTTAACCTTTACTCCTGGTCAATATAATGGTTTGAAATCACTTTGATCAATCTCATGATATGTAAAGGTTGTCTTATTAAGAGTTTGACAACTTTGAATAATGATACAAGACACAAATATTGTTGGATTTGTTTTTGTACTATTATAATCTGGTAGATTATTCTAATTCTATTATATTATTTCTAATGTATATGTTTGTGGCAGCTACGAATTAAAAAATCCATTCGATCAGTACAATTTTTCACTACCTCTTACAATAAATCAGACCAGAGCGTATAGCATCAATGGTGGCTTGAATATTGGCTTTCAATGCTTCAATAGCTGCTGGCTTGTCAGCATAAACCAACAATATAGTTTGACATTCTTAAGTGTCAAACCATCGAAGCTTCTCATGCAGCTAAAAGAACACTCATTATTAATAATTTCAATGCAGTATGAGTGCGTTCAATGGTCCATGGTCCCTATTCTTGAATCGGGGATGGGAGAAAATAGGCGTGTCGACGCAATTGTCCAAGTAAACGCGGTGCATTTTTGATGGAACGATAGATATCGTTCATACCATCACATTCAAGAATAGGGTCCCATATCGGGCAACAAACTCGTAGTTGCGATTTTAATTGTCGAATGTCATGTTACTCTGACAGTTTTATTTCCATAAATCAGTAATGAAGCTGAATTTTCCATGAAATATATCTTCAAATTCCTGTTATACCTGTAGATACAGTTTTTTAAATAAATTCTCTTGTCAGCATCGGTGATCTGACGGATAACTCACTAACTAACCACAACCAAGTCAACTCTTTCTAGGTACGAAAAAACCACTGTTCATCTTCATTTTTTTCTGGTTCATTTTTCGCATCTTTCTTGATTTCTGCGAAAACACAAAATACTCAAATGAAAGAACGTTTTTCGGTTAGCAAAATGGGGGGCTCCCGACTTGTGAGCGGGCCTTTCATCCAAGGTAATGTTGTTTTAGCCATACAAGTACGAAGGCGGGCCAGTAGCGTTTCGACGGAGGGTACAAAATTCTAAAGTGACTGGCCTTGCCGGCGCGACCAACCAATCAAAATTTGCTTCCATGTAAGTTTTTCTCAAGTTTCAAAGACTCTTAACACATACCTCTTGCACACTTAATTCACTAACATATTCTTGGTACTATCATGATGCGTTCAACACTGAAATATATCTGTTTTTCTCTAGAGGTGGCAAATATCTATTACTTCTGTAATCACTGAAGAATATCTTCAGTGGATGATAAAAAAGATTCAGGTCTAACTATGCAGCGTGTAACGACCTGTAAAATTTTAAATTCCTAGGACCCACTGTTTTTTCGGTTCCATATGATTTCGCTTAAGTGAAACTAATTATGTTCGAAGTACAAAGATCACACCTCATCCCCCACAAGTAATGAGCTTCTGAAAGTTTAAATTAAAACCTAGGAACATTTAGTTCAAGATCCGGCTGCTGAATTAGTGCGCTCATCGAGAATTTGCTTTCAAACTCCTTTTTTACACGCGTTCGTTAATAGGAGAATACATGTCTACGGGGTTGCTTATCGAAATGAGGTCGCATCATATTCAACAGACAGCAACCCTTTTTTTGGCTAGATTTACTCAAAAAACCTAATTCATCGTACACAGAAAATAATCAGCTTTAATATGATATATAATTAATAGATGTATGTAATGAATGTAAGAAGTAACAAAATCATACCTGTCTGCAAAGAGGCCTAGTGCCAAGTGGATGATTTCTTTATCTAAAGAAACAAGTGAATCCAAAAAAGACTTAATTATGCCACATTTTGATAGGCAACCCTGTAGATATATATTTTCCTATTAACGAATGCGTCTAAAAAATTGGTTTCAAGCAAATACTCAATGAGCGCTCTGATTCTGCAGCCGTATCTCGTTCTCATTGTATATAAATCACAGGTCGTTAGAATGCTAGGAGAACAGGTAGATACCGATACACAAATCTTTCACTTTGTAGTCTCTTCCTGCAAGTTCTACCAAGTGTTGTACGCAGATATAAGCTTTTTCTCGGGGCTATGTAAGAAAATTTTCATAACTAGAACATGCGAGCATAAAACGGAAAATACATATCTGATCCATCAGAGTTAGACCTTATCTGCTAAAAAAACAGAAAAAACAGCAAATGTGCTAAGTGATAGGGTAGTTCTCTGAATTCAAACCCATAAGTGAACGCTATTAAACCTCCTTTCGAGATAACAGATTATTTCTACACAATATACCCCTGTTCAACCATTTATAACACAACTTTAAAACACTAACAGAGTTTGGATTGTTTGTTTGTTGAAAATTTAACCAATACTGTATTTTAGAATATTTATAGGTTGGCAATGGCATGAAAAGTCGACTGAAATCTGTGAGTTGTGTGGCATTTGCCGCTTTTTGGCCATCACTTTCAAATTCTTAGAATCAGATAAAAATACTGGTTTGTCTTTGGAGAGTCAGATCTGAATCCACATTTTTCCGATATTGTTATTGGTAATACTCTTTTCTTTGAAAGTGATGGCTCAAATTGCTTGTTGTATTTAAGTTTTTTGTTTGCAATGAAGAAGCTTGAACAAATTAGTTTTCTACAATATTCAGACGTTAATGATTTATTTCAGTACGACTATAACCTTTGGGTAATTCATATTGACCTTGCAAAATTGTATGTACTCCGAATTCATTCCAATTTTCCAGACAATTCAGGTTTCTAGATTTATCGTCATTAAATTCATTCTGACTCTGTTGTTACGTTGATTAAATGTGTTTTTCTTTGTTCACTTGTCTTTGCACCTTATTGATTCTATATTCTATTTTCAGTTGCTCCATTGTCTCCAACGAAAATGGCCCTATATCGCAAAATGTCGTTGGAGGAACTGCTCAAGTCGAAAATGTACGCAGAAAAGCAGTGGCCTAATATTATACACATCACTGAAAACCCCATTTCAGCAGTCGTTTGTTAAATTAGAACATGTAAAACTGTATTGAAATTTATGAGCAGATTGTAGATAGTTTGTAGATTGAGTAAATTTTTCATTTTAATTTTAAAAAATTCAACGCTTTTTCGCGTATATCTAATAAGAATTTATTACACAACTCATATGATCTGGCGAACAAGTATGATTGAATTTAATGAATCGGATTGAAACCAACTTTAAATGGACCAAAATTCAAGAGACTCATCTCATGGGGATATCAACTATTTTATTCCTATTTAAAACTGTTAAGGAAAATATTTCCAACGAAATGTCCGCCAATTCATGTGGGTGAAAGCCTTTGCAGCATGTGATATACAAAATGACGAACTGATTGAGACCAGGTCTTCTGAAGTACACAATTTAGCTTATTTTTATATTTAGCGGTATTGGTTTTGTCGAATTGATGATACTTTAGTGGTTGAATCACTTGAGGGTGGTTTGGTGATCCTCCGAATAGAGGATCAATGTGATAAATGAATCGAATTGAAATAAATTTCAATACAGATAATGGCCACTGCCCGAGAAGCACACATATCCTTTTTTAACGAATTTATCAGTTCCCAGGTAGAATTCTCTACGGATAGAATCATCTGGTTGTATTTTCTTTCGCATTATATGCACTACTTGACACATGTATTCTTTTCATATTCATACTCCATTTTTTTAAATATTAATTCGATTATTTATTTTATATAATTTCAATGTTGGCTTTCTGGATGACTCTGTCCCTCGAAATTCTGCAGCAGATTTCAAACAATTTGTTACAGCAACAAAGTTGACCGATTTTTATAGAGCCTGTAGCTGATGCGACAGTTAATCGGCTTGAAGAGGATAATCTCACATACCAGTTGTAGAGTTTCATTGAAATTAGACTTTAGAGAAAGCTTTAATTGTCATTAAGTAATTTATTAGAATTTATTTAACTATAACATGTATCGACATCATTCACGTTAACCACGTCGACTAGATAGGATACATAATATATTTTATGTTTATGATAATATTAATTCAATTGTGATGAAAACACATACTGTGCCTCACTTTGTTGAATGTTTTTAATTTTAGCACTCTGATTTTATCAAATAAACTTATTTGTTTTCGATATTCTTGACTGTAATTTACCTACGTATCCATTCTTTTTCACTTCAAAAGATTCCATAGTTATTCCTTCGTGTAGCAGTAGCAATTATTCTCTTATCAGTTTTCGGTATGTTTCTTTTAAAAGCACAGTGTTCCTTGATTTGAGTTTTCGTTTGAACTTGGGATCAAGATAGCAAATCTTTTTGAAAATAAAAGGAAACTCTAGTATTTGAGTTGGTGTCCAAATTATTTCGAATTGTTAAATGTTCTTGTAGGGAACAAGAGTGTTATTAGTACGACCAGATGTCAATAATTTTGTAAGGTGAAAATAGCGGAGTCAGTACATGGATACTGCTGTGGTTACGTTTCTAATCAAGCACTTGAAAGCTCCTAACTTCACTCAGTACTTTCCAACATTTCATTAATAAAGCAACCATCAACACAAATTCTAACGCTCCCACAAATGGATAAATAGATGGACAAAATTTTTGGAATCCTACCAGATCATTTATTGTGGTTCACAGTTTGTAGAATATAGGCAGAATTATAATACTGGACACTATTCAGAGAATCTATCCAATATTATGTGAATATCAATTTCATAATATCGATTGCATTTGTGCGCGATGGTTCTGAAGACCTTGAGATCTATAGCGGTATCATTTTTTCCTCAAACAATGGCGGAACGTAGGAGAATCGGCAACCATGTCAAACCGAAGAAGCAGTGTCCAAAATCAAATTGAACTAGTTGATTTTCAGAATATTCCATTTTTTGCGCGCATTTTTCCAATATCTCAGAAACATCGATCACATTGAACTGAAATTTGGTATACTTTTGTTGAATACAGGGTCTTTCACGAGGAACCTCACCCATATTTATACGGGAAACTACTGAACGTATTTTCATGAAAGTCAGCACTTATAAGTATTTCACGATGCTGATGAAATCTAAAATATTTTCAAGGCATGAGCACCTCCGGTTTTTCCGGAAATTACGTCAACTTCCGTTTTTCAAATTAGAACACCATTTTTTTATTGCAGAAATAGATTCCTTAGAAAATTTCAATTTATTTTGATGTAACATTTTTCAGTTTTGGTTGGAAAATTCTCTCTGAGCGGGAAAATTCGAAAAAAAAAATCGAAAATAGAGCTCCGCTGAAACAAGAATAACTTCGAGGTTTTTGGATGGAAATTTTTAATTTTTGGGATTTTTCAAGATGTAAGATTGATGTATCCACTTTAAAAATCGAAATCGCGATTCATGATACAGGGGGTGAAAAAATCGCTTTCAAATTTAGGGATGACAAAATCGTGAAAAATCAATTTTTTCAAATTAGAACCCCATTTTTTTATGGCAGATATTGAATCTACGTTAAAAAATAATGTGAGTGTATGCATCACACCCTTGCCCTAAAGTGGATATTTTCTGAGTTATTCACAAAAAACTGTTTTTCATCTTGAATTTTCAGCTATTTCTTTTCCCTTCACGCCAAAAAGATGACATTTTCAGGAACTGTTACTTAAACCATGTTTCAGATTTTACTACCCTAATATGCAAGAGAAAAAAGTTACAGGTTGTTCCTAAATAGATGGCGAATTTGGATTCGAATTTGTATCGGAAACCTCTTTATTTCAACTAATCGGCCATCGGTTATCTCTCCAGTGATAAATAAATAATTCCTTATGAACCATATGCAAAAACTTACCATGTTTTACATTATTTTTTTTTAATGATAGATATCATTAATTACATCTGCCAAATTCCTCTTTATTCAGTAGCATTTTGTGTTTACTTTTAATTTGGTGATAATTCGTATTAAGTTATAAAATCGATCACTATGCCTAATTTTACCAATGAAGATTATTTAAATATCATTCTACTTCATGGAGAATGTAATAAAGTTGTAGATAGAAAGAGTCGACTGTTCATTGAGAGGTTTCCTGACCGACCCAGACCAACGAGAGATACCATTAACAGAACCATGACAAACTTGAGAAATGTCGGATCTTTCGTTAAGAAAACTACACACAGAGAAAAAAGTGTAGTAGAAGATGAGAACAACGAAATTACAGTTCTTGCATATTTTCGTGTGAATCCTCAAAATTCTCTCAAAGATGCCGAGATTGATCTGGGATTATCTCAATCGAGTGTTTGGAGAATATTAAAAAAACATAAAATGCACCCATATAAATTCAATAGGGTACAGCATTTGAAGGAAACTGATTTCGTCAGGAGAACAGAGTTTTGCGAAGCTATGATGATTCGATTTCAAGAGAATGAAAACTTTTTGGACTGTATAATTTGGACAGATGAATCTAAATTCACAAAGAATGGTTCTTTCAATAGGCATAACAGTCATTATTGGGATGAAGAGAACAACTACCACTTCAGACAATGGAACTTTCAAGAGACCTGGAGTTTCAATGTTTTTTGCGCCATCAAAAATAATGCAATTCTCGATGTTCACATTTATGATGGGACTTTAACTGGTAAGATAGAACACTACACATGTTTGCATTATTTAAAGAATGTTCTCCCTTAGGAGATAGATATTCTGACATATTGACTCAAATAATTGAGCCGCTAGTACAGAACCATAATGACTTATGGTATCAACAAGATGGCGCGCCTCCACACAATTCACTCAATGTGTCAAATATCCTCTACAGGCTATTTGAAGATCGATGGTTGGCGAACAATGGTCCACATCTTTGGCCACCACGTTCTCCCGATTTAACTCCTTCAGACTATTATGTTTGGGGTAGGATAAAAAATATTGTCTACTCAACTCCCCTGACTGATAAAGAGGACTGCATAGAACGAGTCAGAAATGCGTTCAGGTTTGTTTAGATTTTTAGATTCATAGTTTTGAAACTCAATTTGGTTTTTAAACACTTTTGCAGATCTCTTCCTCCCGATGAAATAAGAAGAGCAACGCACGAAGCATTCCTGAGACGTATAAATAAATGTCTAGAAATGAACGGTCAAAACTTTGAGCATCTTCTCTAGTTATAACTGCGAGAGTTTGCCATGGTTCTCCTAATAGTAACTTGAAGTCGGTTTCAAGAAGGGGTGAAAAATCTACAGCATGGTTCAAATAACAGTTCCTGAAAATGTCATCTTTTTGGCGTGAAGGGAAAAGAAATAGCTGAAAATTCAAGGCGAAAAACAGTTTTTTGTGAATAACTCAGAAAATATCCATTTTAGGGCAAGGGTGTGATGCATACACTCACATTATTTTTTAACGTAGATTCAATATCTGCCATAAAAAAATGGGGTTCTAATTTGAAAAAATTGATTTTTCACGATTTTGTCATCCCTAACTTTGAAAGCGATTTTTTCACCCCCTGTATCATGAATCGCGATTTCGATTTTTAAAGTGGATACATCAATCTTACATCTTGAAAAATCCCAAAAATGAAAATTTTCCATCCAAAAACCTCGAAGTTATTCTTGTTTCAGCGGAGCTCTATTTTCGATTTTTTTTTTCGAATTTTCCCGCTCAGAGAGAATTTTCCAACCAAAACTGAAAAATGTTACATCAAAATAAATTGAAATTTTCTAAGGAATCTATTTCTGTAATAAAAAAATGGTGTTCTAATTTGAAAAACGGAAGTTGACGTCATTTCCGGAAAAACCGGAGGTGCTCATGCCTTGAAAATATTTTAGATTTCATCAGCATCGTGAAATACTTATAAGTGCTGAATTTCATGAAAATACGTTCAGTAGTTTCCCGTATAAATATGGGTGAGGTTCCTCGTGAAAGACCCTGTATAGGGTTCAAGATATGTGCAGAATTGTTTTGAAATTGATGAATCACCTATTCCAAAAAAAATTCGAATTTTTTTTTAATGTTTCGATGTCACTATCATCACAAATTTTGGAACCAAGCTGTGTATCAGCGTTTTTCATCTAGTTGATATAATATTTATCTTGATTAGATCAGTGGTTCTTGGGTTATTCCAGAAATAATAATGGTACCGAGAAATATCCTCGAAGTATGACATATTTTTCAAAAATATCTCCATTAATAATGTTTAAATCTAATTAAAATTTGGCACAGTAGTGTACACTATTTAAGATTCTTCAAAATTTCGTCTGTAAATAGTTATCGGGGAATATTCGAAAAAAGAATTCTTGATTAACCAACTAAATACGATCCAAACAGAATTTTGAAAGTTGCGCGTTGATATGCTTCAACTAACTACCAACTTTCAATGCAATCACTCTGTTTGTTCCAGAAATATTGAGGAAATAACCTACACAATTAAAATGCCTATAACACTGGAATACGTAACCTACCCTGCAAGCTTCAAGCCGCTAGCTCGTTCTCAGCGGTACGGCTGGTCGGACAGAATCGATTTTGCCACCGGAATCGTTATCAGTGAGCCCAAGCCCAACCGAGTCGTTTGAGATTATTTTCGGCTAGAAATTCGAGAATTCCTCACATTTGGACAAAACAATTGTACGCTATTCCCCAGAATATGCGCGCACAAATTGCGATATGATCGCGTCGAAATTCAGCAGATATTGCCACATATAGGGACATACGATGACGATGATCTCTTATTCGAACATCAAATCCATGGCCCATATGAAAATACCTACTAACTAAAATTGGAACTCCAGTGCCCAGTTTTATGTATAAAAACCCAAACCATCAACAAAGCCATAATACCATTGTATAAAGTATTTATACAATGATAATACTCAACAAACTATACAATGACTTTAAGCCTTGGCAACACATTTTGAGATGGGAGCAAATTCTGATGACTGTACGTCAGTATATACTTTTTTAGAATTCTTTAGTCTTTATGAGTAACCATTTATTTTCCAACATAAAGAATAGCTGTTTTAAAATTATAGGAATCTAATCGAATGTTTCTAGACTAGTAATGATGTGCTGATTCAAAGACTAGTCTGTGAATCGTGATTTTTGGTGGATGTGCAGTTTCCTAATTTCTACCTTGATCGCCCGAATGTCCTTGTGGACGTGGTAATCCTCATAGATTTACTTAGAGAGAGATAAACTGTTTCATCTTTTCGTCATGCTCGACTTTGAAAAAAGGTATCAAGAAATTATACACTCTTAATAAATAGTTCTCTCTCAAAGCGATTCCACCATAAGAATAAATTCAATGAAATTTGCAATGTAGGCATGTCAAAAGTTATAATAAGGAAGAGAAAAACCAAAAAGGAATAGTTCTCGAAGGGTCCATCGTTTAGTGCAGGATTGATTAGCTCTTAGTCCGGTAATACAATATTTTATACAATGTTTTCCATAATTATTTCAACTAAAATCGATGAATTTCTTCCTCGAAGTCCTCGTGTTGAAGTTTTAAAATAAAAGTATATCCCACCATAGGTGCTACTTTTGAATGAAAAAAGATGCCATGATTTCTCCATTAGGGGCTTGTACTGGGAAACAGCAGTACAAGCTTTAAAAACTATTTTCTAAATATTTTTTTTCGGAAAACAATGCAGCAGATTTAAGCTTCAAATTCAAAAATGATACTTCAAATGCTTGAATTTCAGGTTGATCCAATATTTATTTTCACAGATATTGAAAAAAAAAGGTCAAATTTCGTGGCTATTGGAAATTTTGATATTACTTCCTCAAAATCTCGAGAAGAATTGACGATATGAAATTGAGAACCATACCGACGCATATCTTCATGCAGAATTTCGTGAGGATCGTAGAGATAGAAAATCAGAAAAAAATCATTCGTGAATTTTTTAGATTTATGTTAATATTGTTTCCTGGAAAACTATTAATAAGCATGCACTAAAGTTTGGTAAGGACCTTGGGGTCAGTTTGATAGGGTATATTCATCTTCGTAGATATTGGGAAAAGAGTGTGCCGAATTTTGTGATTATTTTTTCGGTATCATTGTTAGGTATTTCCGAAATGACCAAAAAATACTGATCATGCTGAAATGTGATGTTAACTAAAAACTAATTGGCAAGTGATGATTCGCAAACTTATGGGGAATTTCTTGATAATCGTTTTATCAAAAATTTTTATCAAACGATCGTTTAATCATATAGGCCTCACTAAATTTCGCGTGAACCTTCACGCTATATAATAATTATTCAATCAAGTACTGGATTTCAATTCGATTCAATAAATATTCTTATGGAAATATCGGGAAAATAAAATTTTGAACGGAATCATTGGGTGATGGATTCAACCAATTGGCGAATTCAATTCTTTCGTTGTATTGTTTTTGCGACCGGTAGTTAGAACGGCCATAAACACAATTACTTCCCAAATAAAAGTTTTGAAGACTCGATATTTATACCGTAGGTTAAGGGCTTAATTACGATGGCCTCATTCGTGAAAAGGTAAATTCCGCCCAATGATTGATTAGATGCACTTGAACCAAATGTTATTTTTCCAATATTTCCCTACCTGAAGCTCAGAAAAAAATACAATCTTAGGCTTGGTCCTTTATTGAAAAATGACGGCATAAAGCTTATGTAACCGCCGGCCGTAAACACAAAAACGAAGGAAAAGACCTAAAAAGTCGATACTTGTTCAGTAGATTTTTGACCTTATAACAATGCCGAATCCGTGAATGGGAAAGCCCAACCATTTATTCCGCATTCAAAATTTTATTTACCCAATATTTCCAAAAAAAAACAGATTGGATCCAACTGGAATCTACTACTTGATTGAAAAATGCTCGAAGGTTCATGCAGAATTTCATGAGGAGCATTTAGAAAAGATCACCCTGGGTTCCTGTTTCCTAAAAATCGAACTTTAATTGAGAAATGCGAAAGAGATAGTTCACTGATATGACAGAATTCCAGTGAATGTATCAACATAAACACAAAGACAAATATTCACTAACAAAGCAACGAATATTCCACCTTGATCTGAGACAGTTTTCACCATCATCTAAAGCTGGAACAAGGAGAAAGTGCCATCCAAGGAATTTGTGTATTGCAGTTTGAGGTTTTATTAAACATTAGCACGACTCACCTTGTCCGGTACCGAAAGGGTTCAAGGTAAAAACGTCATTGGATGATGGCTTCGCAAACCGAATCCAACATTGAAACTCTAACCATCTGAGAAGCAAAAATCTCGATGCTCATAACCACTGAAATTAATTTTTGTGTGCATGTTCTAGGGAAACAGTGTGCTAGCATTTCGTCCAAATGTCTGTAATTTTAGAATTGTGAGTCGAAAATAGTCTCAAACGACTAGGTTGGACTCACTGATGACGAATCCGGTGTCAAAATCGATTCTGTC
The DNA here is from genome assembly GCA_958510865.1 of Myrrha octodecimguttata. Classification (NCBI taxonomy): domain Eukaryota; kingdom Metazoa; phylum Arthropoda; class Insecta; order Coleoptera; family Coccinellidae; genus Myrrha; species Myrrha octodecimguttata. The sequence goes on from OY294056.1 coordinate 37,298,664, forward strand.
CGGCCGGCCGGCGTATGCACGATTACGGGCGTACGCAGAATACTATCGACTGTAAACTTTCAGGCAGGTTGCATTTTAAAATGCGACGGTTAATTTCGTCGGCCGAATGGTTTCGGAGTTTGAAATTTGGAGGTAATTTCCTGATATTTCAGGAACTACTGGAGCGATTGGATTGAAATTTGGCGGTTAGTTGGAGCACAACGACAAGCAACCTTTCTTCAACCTTTTTTTTTGATCGTGCAGTTAGTAAATTAAAAAATAATATTTTGGAAATTATTCATCATATTCGAAAAACAATATGCTCGAACTTTGAGCTCTATATTTCACAGCTGGTGTGCCAAATTTCAATTCGGTACGGTTATCATTTCCGGAGATATGTGAATATGTGAAGTTTCGTGTTTTTTCCTCGATACCGTTGTTTTTTTCGGAATAACTCAAAAAATACTGATTCAATCATGATGGAATTAGCAGCTAGTTTGAAAATGCTGATGGACAACTTTGTTCAAAATTTTGTGATGATAGTGTGTGTCATTAGAACAATTTGAAACAAAATTTCAAATTTTTTTTTCGAATATTCAGTGATCATTTAGTTATATTATCCTCATGAAATTCTGTATGAACCTTCGAAATGTCATTTTTTGATAGATTACTGGATTTCAATTCGATCTAATCTTTATTTTCGGAAATTTGGGAAAATAAAATTTTGAATGGGTATATCTACGGATTCATTGGACGGATTTTACCCATTCACGAATTCGACCTTCGTAATTAAGCCTCAAACCTACTCTACGAATATCGAGTTTCTAAGTTGTGTCTTTCGGGAGTTAATGTGTCAGTTCCAGTAGGCCGATCGTAATAAACTTTGGCATTTTTACCTACCCAAATTTTTCATTCTCCACCAATCTTGCTACTGAAAAAGTTATATAATAGCGAATTGTATCACATACTTTTAGGAATAATACAGCTAGAAAAGCACTGCCGTGAAAGCAGCAGCTTTTGCGCGCATGTTCAATGGAGATGACCGCTTTGGTAAGAATTCGAACATGCGCCCAAAAGCTTCTGCCTTCACGGCAGTGCTTTTCTAGGTTTTTCTTCAAATAATTCGGAAAATACAAAAAGTTTCATAGATTCTATGGGGAAATCGAAATTTGCAAGAATATAACATAAAATGCTTTCATAAAGAATTATGAGTTTGATATATTGCTCTCTATCGTGTCGTATTAGTCATAGGGTTCTTAATTTCATACACACTTTTTACGATAAACAGTTTTCGTAATCATGCGTTTGATAAATTTCTCACAAAATAAATAAATGCCAAGAGAACTTTGAAAGTTCGTTTATGAATTGAAACAGATTGTTAAGACTTGAAAACAACGAAAAATTTCCAAATAAAAAATTTTTGAAATTGAATACCAAATACCTACTCGATTCAAAATATTGAGTTACACCTGATTCGATTACTTAAAATTACTGAAACAAAATCACAGAGAAAAATTCGAGGAGGGGAGTGACGGACGTGAAGTCAAGAGCTTTTCTGGTCTTGGTAAAATTCGTTACCAGATCAGTCACCCATGCAGGTACCAAACGCAGCTTGACTGTGTATGAAACCTATTTCCTGGGGTAAGTATTCTCAGGTTATGTTTCATGAACTTTCAAAACATTATTTATCAAACAAATACTAGATATAAATTCTATGGGCTCTGTATTTCTGGAAATATAAAGGGAAATAAAATTGCAAATGGGTATCTACGGAATGATTTATTAACTTCATAATCAAGAATTAAATCCATTGAACCTATTCTGGAAACATCGAGTCTCTGAGCTGTTTTCAGGAGTTATTGTATCATGATAGTCACAACTGACTACATTGTTTATTAATCAGAAATTATATCGATAACATAATTAGTGCGGCGGATGCGCGAAAATCTGACAGACGAACATGAGAGAATTTTGCACAAGTTGCAAATTGTGCATCAGCCTTTTTCCAAGAAAGCATAGAGGGACCATGGTAGAATTTTATTGAAGAATTCATATCTACCATTTTAAATTCAATCCAGTGAAAGTTTCAAAGCAGTATTGATTAACACATGGCAAGTTTTGTGTTATTATAATTATAAATGAAAACTCTTTATCACAGAAATTAAAAAAGTTCGTCTGGCTGCGGACCTCGAATAAACTAATTAAAGCCGATTCAATTCAATATTTTATAAATGTATTTGGTGCTTAACCTTACTTTATGTTTATTATACTGATCGGAAACACAATAACTTCCGATAAAGATACAACATAGAGCACTGTATCTCTATACAATGCTTAGAGACTAGATATTCGTAAAGCAGATTCGAACGAGTTTGGACCTCAACTACAAACGACTATTTCGTAAATGGGTGAAATCCACCGAATTATTCTGCAGGTAAACCTATACCCATTAAAAATATTTAACACAGTAATATAACTTGGTTGGAAGATAAAAATGTGGAGCTTCATGTATAATTTAATCAGGACCATATGATTGATTTGAATATCCTAAAATCTGTTTATCAGGAGGTGAAGCTGCTTAAAGAACACATCAGCGTTTTCCATATTATTACCAGGTTTGAATTCAATCAGGTCTTTTCATATGAAATATGGAATTTTTTAGGAAGAAATCTTTAGAATTTTTCTGATGAGTAACCTACCGCGTTTCCATCTGAACACATCAGTACTTCCTAAGATATTGAGCAAAGAACCTCAGAAATTTAAATGAGTATAATATCTCACAAACCATTTGAATTTTGAAACACTGAAAGATTAAAGTCGATAAAGTCCGAATTCGACATCGGATTCTTTATCGGCGAGCACAAAACTTATTCGATAAGGACCAATTTTGGCAAAATAACCTAGAAAAGCACTGACGTGAAGTTAGTAGCTTTTACGCGCTTGTTCACATTGCGAAATGGCGACTTTCAGTGAAATTTAAATGAAATAAGAAAATCTTCGAAAAAAAAGTTTTTTCAAACTTTTCCGTGGATAATTCTTCTTATTGACACAGTTCATCTTCCAACCAAGTTTTATTTCGATCAGGTCAATATTTTTCGACTTATTGAAAAATCTAAATTTCAAATGGCTGTAACACAAAAACAATTCTACAGATTTGGCCCATTTACGAACTCAAACGAGATATTCAGGATCAAAACCTTACCTGAAAATTTTAAGACTCAAGGTCCTTCCTAAGTTAGAGCACTTACGGCCGGACGGACGAGCGGGCGGACAGAATTGAATTCGACCACGGATTCTTCTTCAGGGTATTCAACCTAATCGTGCGAGACCATTTTTGGCTCAAAATTCGAAAATTACAGACATCGTGACGAAATGAGAACAAGCGCATAAAAATCGAAAATTACAGTCATTTTTTCAGAATTTTAACCTATAAATTTAGAAAAGCCCTGACGTGAGGTCAGGAGGTTTTACGCGCTTGTTCAAATTCCAGCAATCAACACGAAATTTTGCACCTAGTTGCGTGTTGGTAATCTCCACCTGATTACGAAGTTTCAATCTGATGGCATCAGTACTTCTTGAGATATTGTGGAAATAAGGTTAAAATTCCAAATAACAACACAATTTGGCACATTTTTTCTCCTTAGATCTCCGAAAGTAAATATCGGATCGACTTGAAATTTGGAACGTTGTTGTTAAATACTGGCTCTGAGTTTCGTGCCAAGTTTCTTCGAAATCTGATCAATTTTTTCCGAGGAAAAAATTTTTCTTCGAAAAATTAAAAAATTTTCGTATGAATGTTTTTTGCGCGCATGTTCTAGGGGAACAGCGTTCTATCGTTTTGTCCAAATGTCTGTAATTTTGGATGATTGAGCCGAAAATGGTCTTAATCGACTAGGTTGGACTCACTGATGACGAATCCGGTGTCAAAACTGATTCTGTCCGGCCGGCCGTCCGTAGACACGATAACTGTCGACAGAAGCAAGCTAGCTACTTGAAACTTTCAGAATAGGTTGCGCATCAGAATTCCGCGGTTAAGTTCGTTAATGGGCCAAATCGGTCGAATAGTTTCGGAGTTATAGGCACTTGAAGTTTTGAAGTTATTTATTTTTTATTTCAGAAACTACTCAAGCGATTGGATTCAAACTTGGCAGTTTGGTGGAGTATAACGACGCGCAACTTTGAGCCAAATTTCGTCAGGATCATTTTTTTTTCGGAAAACATTCATCATATCCGAAAAAAATTCTACCCACACTTTGAGCTTCATATTTCACAGCAGTGTACCAAATTTCAATTCGATACGATCATATATTTTGGAGATATCGGGAAAAAATATGTCAAATTTCAAGGTTTTCTTCTCGATATCGTTGATTTTTTCGGTATTACTCGAGAAATACTGATTCAGTCCTGATTAAACTTCATAGCTAGTTTTAAAATGCTCAAAGACAACTTTATGCAAAATTTCGTGATAATCGTGTCATTAGAACAATTTGAAAAAAAAATTTCTATGATTTTCTCATCATATCATCCTCATTAAATTCTGTATGAAACTTCGAACTGTTATTTTCGATGAAGTACGGGATTTCAATTCGATCTGATCTGTATTTTTGGAAATATTGGAAAAATAAAATTTTGATTGGGTATATCTACGGAATCATTGGGTGGATTTTACCCATTCACGAATTCGGCCTTCGTAATTAAGGTCCAAACCTTCTCTACAAATATCGAGTTTCTAAGTTGTTTCTTTCGGAAGTTATTGTGTTTACGCAGTCGGCCGTAAGGCTGACCGTAAACACAATAACTTCCGGAAGAAACGACTTAGAAACTCGATATTTGTAGAGTAGGTTTGGGGCTTAATTACGAAGGTTGAATTCGTGAATGGGTAAAATCCGCCCAATGATTCCGTAGATATACCCATTCAAAATTTTATTTTTACAATATGTCCAAAAATACAGATATGATCGAATTGAAATCCAGTAATTTATCGGAAAAAAATTCAAAAAGCACTTCCGTGAAGGCAGCAGCTTTTGCGCGCACGTTCAAATTCGTTGTTGAAGCGGTCATCTACATTGAACATGCGCGCAAAAGTTGCTGCCTTCACGGCAGTGCTTTTTATTATTCAATTCTCTAACAACTGGGTCCACACAAAATTTTGCTCTGAGTTGTGCGTTGGGCTTTCAAAACTGTCTATGAAAGTTTCAATTTGATCGAGTCAATGCTTCATGAGATATCGAGGAATTAACCTTAAAATTCCAAATGGGCCTAACTCCGAAACTATCCAACCAATTCCACCCATTAATGAACCGAGATATTTGGACTTCAAACCTTATCTGACAATTTCAAGTCCCTAAGTCCTTTTCTTGGAAAGTAAGAGCACATACGGACGGCCGGATGGACGGACGGACGGAGAGAATTGAATTTGACCACGGATTTTTCTTCAGGGAGTTCAGCCCAATCGTTTAAGACCTTTTTCGGCTCAAAATTCGAAAATTACATACATCGTGATAACGCGCTGATCCCTAGAGCAAGCGCGTAAAAAGTAAGATTTCAAAATAATGCATCAACAATTCATTATTAATTCCTTTGAGATCGGATTGAAGAAAATTCATCATAATGAATCTTTTCAGTAGTAATTACAAAAAAGCATTTTCCATGTGTTAGTTTCAGCTCTTAAATTTTCCTCGAAGTGAACAGCAGCTTATCCATTGTTGAAAATACCATGAGAATCCGTTCTAGCTTCCAAGAACATCGCTCAAGTGCATACACACACGGTGGACTACGAATTCAAATTTTTTTCTATGAATTTATATATTTTCCATACTTTTTTGTATGAATTCATATTTTTACGCGCATGTTCCAGGGGAACAGCCTGCTATCGTTTTGTCCAAATGTCTGTGATTTTCGGATTTTGAGCCGAAAATGGTATCAAACGACTAGGTTGGACTCACTGATGACGAATCCGGTGTCAAAATCGATTATGTCCGTCCGAACGGCCGTGGACACGGTAACTGTCGAACGAAGCAATCTAGCGACTTGAAACTTTTAGGGTAGTTCACGCATCAGAATGCCGTGGTTGAGTTCGTTAATGGGCCAAATAGTTTCGGAGTTATAGCCATTTGAAATTTTGAGGTTTTTTTCCCTGGTATTTCAGGAACTACTGATGCGGTTAGATTGAAACTTTGCAGTTTGTTGGAGCATAACGACAAACAACTTTTAACGAAATGTTGTTGGGATCGTATGGTCACTTGATTCAAGAAAAAAAATTTTTTCAAAAGTTTCTGCAAAAAAATTTTTTTTTCAGAAACTGTGAATCATTTTTGAGAGAAATACTTATACCTTGAGCTCTATATTTCACTGCTGTGTGCCAACTTTCAATTTGATACGAATAATAGTTACGGAAATATAGGGAAAAAATATGTAAAATTTCATGGTTTTTTTCTCGATATCGTTTTTTCTCGGTATAACTCAAAAAATACTGATTCGATCATCGATGAAACTTCGCAGCTAGTTTTCAGATGCTGAAGGACAACTTGTGTCGAATTTTGTGATGATCTTCTCATCAGAACGAATTGAAAAAAAATTCAAATATTCAATATTCTGTGATCTTATCATATTATTCTCATTAAATTCTGTTTGAACCTTCGAACTGTCATTTGTGGATGAAGTACTGGATTTCCATTCGATGTAAGCTATAGTTTTGGATATATTGGGAAAATAAATTTTTTAATGGATATATCTGCAGAATCATTGGGTAGATTTTAGCCATTCAAGAATTCGGCCTTCGTAATAAGGGCCCAGACCTACTCTACAAATATCGAGTTTTAAGCTGCTTCTTTCGGAAATTATTGTGTTTATAGTCGGCCGTTAGGCCCAATAGAATTCTTCCATGAGTCTTCTACGATTTCGTATTTTTGCGCGCTTGTTCTAGGGGACAGGGTGCTATCGTTTTGTCCAAATGTCTATAATTCTTGATTTTTTTCCCGAAATTTGCCTCAAACGACTAGATTGGACTCACTGATGACGAATCAGGTGTCAAAATCGATGCTGTCCGTCAGGCCGACCAGCCGTGGACACAATAACTGTCGAACGAAGCACGCTAGCAATGGATCTTATGGTTTCAGAGTTATTGTTATCTGAAGTTTTGAAGTTATTTCCCTAATATTTCAGGAACTACTGGAACGACTGGATTGAAACTTGGCAGTTAGTTGAATTATAACGACGCGTAAGTTTTTACGAAGTTTGTCGAGATCGTATTGCTTGAAATTCGAAATTAAAAAAAAAAAATTTCCAAAATTGTTTTCGGAAAATATTCATTCAATTCGAATACCTTGAACGCTATATTTCACAGCAGTGTACCAAATTTCAGTTCCATAGGACAATAATTTTCGGAGATATCAGAAAACTCTCTGTCAAATTTCGTGCATTTTGCTTCGGTTTTGTAGTTTTTTTCCTGAATAACTTCCTGATTCAATTATGATGAAACTTCGTGATTGTTTGAAAAATGTTGATTGATAAGTTATTCCAAATTTTTGTGACATTAGAACTATTCCAAAAAAAAATTTCAATGTTTTTGTTCGAATATTTGCTATTCTGCGATTTTTTGATCATATCATCCTCACGGAATTCTGTACGAACCTTACAGATTTCATTTTTCAATCCAGTACTGGATTTCAATTCAATTGTTCCTGTATTTTTGGAAATATTGGGAAAATAATATTTTGAATGGGTACCTTCAGAATCATTGGGTTAGGCCGACCGTGAACACAAACTCGATATTTATAGAATAGGTTTGGAGCTTAATTACAAAGGATGAATTCGTGAATGGTTGAAATCCGCCCAATGATTCCTTAGATATACTCGTTCAAAATTTAATTTTCCAGTATTTCCAAAAATCCATGCAGTACTTTATCGAAAAAATTTAGAAAAGTACTGACGTGAAGTCAGCAGCTTTTGCGCACGTGTTCAAATTCATTACCAAAGCATTATCCCCTTTGAACATGCGCGCGAAAGATGCGGACTCAAGTTAGTGCTTTTCTCGGTTTTTCAACTACTACCGAGGACCATCATGATTGGAATACTGTTTTTTGAGTTGTTTCGAAAATAACAATTATACCTAGGAAAACAGGAAGTTCGACATATTTTTCCCAGTATTTCCGAAAATAAGGATCACAGCATAATGAAATTTGCTACACTGTTTCGAAATGCAGGCTTCAAGGTAGCTGAAATTTTCGAAAGAAATTGTTTCAAGAAAGATTTCGAAATTTTTTGATTCACTAACCTAACAATCCCAGAAAAGTTCTGCGAGCAATTGCTCGACGGCATACTCCAAGTAAATACCAAGTTTAAATTCGATTGCACAAATTCTTCCTGAGATATTGCAGAAATAACATAAAATTCCAAAGACTTCCAAACGGTTTTGCCTATTTAGCCGATTAAACAACGTAACGGTCATATTTTAATGCGTGACCTACCCTGAAAGTTTCAAATTACAGAGAGTTATCGTGTCCTCGGCAGGACGGTCGGCTGACCGGATGAAACGATTTTGGCATCGGATTCGCCATCAGTGAGTCCAACCCAGTAGTTTGGGATCATTTTTGGGAAAAAATCGAAAATTACCGTCATTTAGAGAAAACGCTGAGCAGGAGTTTGTGTGCGCTCGTTCAAATTCGTTGCCGAAGTGTGCCGCAAAGTTTCGTGAGGATGATATGATCAGACGATCGCTTAATAATTTATATTAGATACATTTTTTTATTTTTTCCAAATTGTTCAAATGACACAATGATTGCGAAATATTGCACAAGTTTGAGCAGCAGCATTTGCCAACGAGACACAAAGTTTCATCATGATCCGAAAATATCAACGATGCAGAGGAAATAACCACGAAAATTGAACATATTTTTTCCCAGTATCTCCGTAACTAAATACCAAGTCAAACTGAAATTTGGCGTACCTTTGTTAAATATTGATTTCAAGATCTGTGAAAAATTTCATCGTTATTGGATGACTAGTTTCCGAAAATATAATTTTTCAACACAAATTTCGAAAATTTTTTCCAAAATTTAGATTATTAGATATAGGTAGCAAATTCTTATATTTGAGTAATTTGGACAAAATAGAATTTCTTTTTCTTTTACACGCTTGTTTTGTGGAACAGCGCGTTACCGTTTCGCCCAGAAATCTGTAGTTTTCGAATTTCTCCGGACGGCCTTCCGTTACCAAGATACTTTTGAACGAAATAAGCTACTTGGAAGTTTCAGGGAAGGTCACTCTATCAAAAACCGACGATCAATGCCGTCAATAATTTAAATCGCTTTAACTGATTCGAATTCATACAATTTTGCAATTCGAAGGTTATTTATTCTTTATCTCAAGAAGCACTGATGCGCTATGATTGAAATTTCGTAATTAGTTAAAGAATATCAATGCACTAGTTTGTTCAAAATTTCGCGAAGATCGCTCCGCTAGAAATCAAAAAATTTCAATCTTTTTAAATTTTTTTTTTTGAATATTCCATGCAAAAATGTTGTCTTTAGAAATTATTCATCAAATTTCTATGAAACATATCTTGAGGTCAATACTCAATAACAGTGTAACAAATTTCAGCTCGATTTCATATCCATTTACGGCAATATTAGGAAAAAATATCAAATTTTCATCCATACCTTTAATACCCTAAATACTCATGCGAGTTAATTCAGATCAACATTGCAAAATGGCGAATGCAAAGGTATCTTAGGCGACAAATTTTGTCGATGAACTTTTCGAAACATAAATATCTCCATTTTTCTAATACTGCTATCAACGCGCAAGCAAGCTTCCTTTTTTAATCTAGTGGCAACTGACGATACCAAGAAGACCGTAATCTCAAGTATCAAGCTCTGCTTACCTGCCAGCTTCGGCTACGTTCGCCCCTCCTCGTCCTCTACTCGCTTCCCGCGATGTTCAATTCTTTATTCGCTACCAAACCGACAGACTGCAAGACTTCAAGCTTCACATTCGTGGGAGTTGGATTCACGCGCAACAGGTTGTTTTCGATATTTTCCGGTGTTTCACAAGGTTTTCAGTGTTTTTCGTGATTATTTTGCGCGCTTTTTATGTAAGCTGTGTCTTCCCGAAATTTTTCATTATGACATTTGTGCATCTTCATGTGTGCTATAAGTTGAGTGGTTTTTGAGTTGAATGTGTTATTTTGGATTAAGAACCATGGGTTATTTGATTTGTTTACTTGGAATACTTGGGACCATCGTCGCCTTGGTGCCTTCTGGAGATGCTGTTATCGAGGAAAGAGGTGAGTTGTATATATACATTACGGGTCTAAAATGTCAAACGGACTGATTTAAGTAAAAAAAAAATAATAATTTTTTTATAGTGAAGACATTTCAGAAGAAAAATAAATGGATAAAGCATCGTATCCTGTCTTTTCTGAAGTCCTGAAGATTCTTACGCTTTGTGAATTTAGTGTTTCCTATTTACTTACTTAGTTATCTTCCTATTGGCGATCTAAAGTTCTCGAAAAACTCACGTAACGATTTAGAGCGTCGTGCTCTTTATTGTTTTGTTTAACATAAAAGTTGATATCGGTTAACTTGTTTATTTGTATCAATAATCAAATACTGCTCAATTCATTGATTTAAATCCAGAAAATGCCAATTCTATTTTATTCATACCATTACGATGAATATTCGGGGCGATTCAGAAATAGAAAGCAAATTTTAGAGTTGGATTTGTTGACCAAAAATTAGACAATTTTGCTCCGTAGAGGTTATTTATAAGAAAAAAATTTATATCACAAAATAGTTGTATTTTTGATCAGGGAATCTGCGCCTTAAATTTGGCGGATCATTTTCAATTTCCTGTTTATATTTCATGCTTCATTATTCATGAAAAGATTGGATTGAGGTGATAATGGAATCTATAATAATCACTTGATGGTTTTAAAAGAAACGAATTTTATTCAATTGAGCATGGTGTTTATTATTCGATATTTCGTGTAAATGACAAAAATTCGTAGTAAATGATATCTTGAATTTGTTAAATGTCTAACGTCTCGAAAAAATCATATTTCTAAAGCAACCAACATAAGTAATTATTTCATCTCTGATTTTATCGTAGTAAATGAGCATCGCTACGAAATTTTGTTTACTGGATATCGTAAGGAGTGGAACAGTTATCTTGAAATTTATCCTGTAGGATCAATTCTGCATCACAGCCACTGTTTGAATTAAATAATCGATCAACTTGAACTCGTGCATTTTAGTTGGAACAACTGGCAACGTTCTGATTATTTGTTGCAGAATTCACGTTTTTATTCTATGCTTAAGGCTAGGATTATATCATAAGTACCAAGTTTCCTTGTTATTTGAGTCCTGCTCTCATTCTGATGAAAAAATCGAGAATCAAGTTATACTGTTCCAATGTGGATGTTTGAAACCATTTTCGGAAAATTCAAAAATGGAAAAAAGGGATTTTGGAATGTTCATGTTCATGATAGATAGTTCCTTTTCGGTGCAAATCGAATGTTTGAGTCATGCGAATGAGTTATCGTTATCTATTGAAAAAATCAACAAACGTTAAAACCAAGGTTAGTTTTAACCATGAAAATTGTCGATATTCAGAAAATAATGAAAAAAGAATGAAAAATCTAGAAAAGCACTGACGTGAGGTCAGGAGCTTTTACTCGATTGTTCAAATTTTAACTATAAGATCAACACAAAATTTTGCACCTAGTTGCATGTTGGTAATCTCCCTCAGATTACGAAGTTCAATCTGAAATAACGTTAAAATTGCAAATAACAACGAAATTTGTCACATATTTTTTCCTTATATCTCCGAAAGCAAATATCGGATCGAATTGAAATTTGGAACGTTTTTGTTAGATACTGATTTTGAAATTTGTGCCGAATTCCATTGAAATTCAATCAATATAATCAGAGAAAAAAATTTTTCAACAAAAATTTTAAATTTTCGAATAATTTTTTTTTTCAATTTTCCAACAACTGGATCCACACAAAATTTTTCACTATGTTGCGCGTTGGTATTCCGAAACTGCCCAAGAAGTTTCAATTTGAGCGAGTTAATACTTCATGAGATATCGAGGAATTATTCTCAAAATTTCAAATGGGCCTAACTCCGAAACTATCCAACTGATTTCACCCATTAACGCACTCTTCCGAGACATTTGGACCCCAAACCTAATCTGACAATTTCAAGTCGCTAAGTCTTTTCCTTCAAAAGTTAGACCACATACGGACGGACAGAATTGAATTTGACCACGGATTCTTCTTCAGGGAGTTCAACCCAATCGTTTAAGACTATTTTCGGCTCAAAATTCGAAAATCCTGACATCATGACGAAATGATAACTCACTGTTCCCTAGAACAAGCGCGTACAAATGTTTCATTAAATCTCCATGCAGAATTTTCAATATGGGTGCAATGTTAACAACACCAGTAGAGCTTTCAATATAATTGAAAATATCGAGTTAACGGATTTATTCTTCAGGCAATCAGTTATGTTACTTACAAATTCATCATTTCCTTTGAGTTTCGATAAGCCGAAAAAAAAGATAAGACTTGAATTTCATTACCGCTTTAAGTAAAGAAGACTACCTACAAGATTCAGCATAAAACAGATTTAGTAGTTCTTCCTGATTCCTTCCCTCCATGTATGGCAACAAAAACAACCGTTAAATAATTCAACGAATAAGAATGACCAAATCTGCTGCCACGAACATGAATCTATCAATTATAATGCACATAAAATTATTGTTACAGCTCGTAATCTTGATGGAATAACATTGAACGGAGGGATAACGTGATTCTTCTTTATTATCGGTAAATGATAGGCAGTTGTATTTTACTTCAATATAAGCTTGGCGCCACACAGACTTCATTTCGGATTACTTTACTTTACTGTTTGATATGATGATCTTAAGTTGCTTGAATAATTTGTAAGTCATCTTTATGCAGCTCATAGAAATGAAGAGTAAGAATTATATGGCATTCTTTCGAAAAGCGGGGAAGGATTTCATCTGATCAGATAATTAAACTTAATAATAATAATAATAATAAAAAATAATAAATAGTAATTCTTGAATGCCTGCGATGACCTCTGCCACATATATTTTGGTTTATTATTCGATAAAATCAAATAATAAACCTAAGTGATCAACCAAAATAAAAAATTACCCCCCCCTGAAATTACCACAGTTTACATTTTGAAGTTTGTAGATTTGTATGAACTAATGAAAAAAAATCCGTCCGTCCGCCGGCCGTTGTTCGGAGCTTTTCTCTGAAAGTACAGAACGGAAATCCGTGAAACTTGGTAGAAAAATCGTGTGTCGGTCGATATTGATCCTCCAAGATTTTCAGCTGAACCGGTGTACCCTGAGGGCTCAAAATCAGGGGTTGAAGGGAAAAAAAATATTTCTCGAAAACTTACCATCGAAGTTTCATGAAACTCTCAACGTTGATAACTTTCGTATAACTTAATCTGACAATCACCCAGATGATTTCCGACCAGTGATTATGAAGAAGAACGCTGCAAATTTCCAATAATCCCGAAAATGAATCATCGCAACCGGTTCTAAGATTTAGCGGAATAATCGGTTAACTTTTCATCCAGAATCATATATCTGAAGGTAGATGAAAAAGATTAATTACCAAGTTTTCAATACATATCGAGTTTTTGTGTTTGTGATAAACCAATGAGTTATGAATATTATTTATTTATTTATTTATTTTATAGAAAATAGCATTCTTACATTGTCCTCTATTTACATATTGCGATGTCTTTTATATGTGAAAGAGAATGAAGGAGGCGTGGCAAAGCTGTCTAGTTTTCATAACTACAACACAAGAAGTGGGAGAACTTTAAACATCCCCAAACACAAAACAACCAAGTTTGAGAAGTCTCCCATGTATCAGTGTATCAAACTGTACAACCACTTGCCTCGTGTCATTCAGTCTCTGAATTGTAATTCCTTCAAGAAAGCTGTTAAAAAATTATTGTTAAAAAAATGTTATTACTCAGTTGATGATTATCTATGCGATGTATTGACGGATTGTTGATTTCTATTGTCTATTTTCTCATTTTTGTTTGACTTGTCCCATACAAATACTTGTCAGAGGGGATCAATAAATTATTATTATTATTATTATTATTATATAAGTTTTTTTTTAAGATATCAATGGTATTGAGTTATTTAACTGAGAAAACAATAAACCTTTGTGTAAAATTTGCAGCGTTTTTTACATAAATTCAAGAAAACCCATTTGCTCATCAGAAATTGGAATACCGGTACTAGAAAGTCATGACATTTCAAATGACTTAAAAGACATGTTTGTGGCGGCCTCGGTGGCGGCACCGAAGGCGCCACCCACATCAAGGGGACAAACTAAGATCAAATTTGATGTTGCTTTTGAAAAATGCTCTCTCACAAATTCTACAAGGACTTCATGTTTATTTAGAAATATATATTCATCTGTAATACTACTAGAGACGAAATTTCGCCGGCAAAATTTCTCGATTGTAATATGAAAAACGAATGACATTTGTATCAAAACTACAAGCTTCCAGGCGAGTGATTTTGGGAAAAATGTGATGAGCGAAATTGCTCATGCTTGTGAAAACAACATACTTTGAATATAACAAGAGATATTTTACTTGCTGAAATTTCATCGGGGCATTCGACATGACTATTTCAAGAGAAAATATGTCGAACATTAATTTGATCAAATGGGGGGTTTTCCTTTGAACGAAAATGCAGTAATTTTCATGAAAATCCTTTAGAACATCACATTTCAAACATATAATTTCAATATTATATTTTTGAAAAAATGTTTGATTACCTAAAACTGAAAAATAAAAATGGGGATTTGAAATTTCAAGGGATTTGTCTTGAGTGCACGATATGGCAACGTCAAATTCAGCTTCCTCGGAAAGAAAAGAACGTCAAATGTGTTACTTTGCTTAGAAAAAAAAGGATAGCTATTCTTCGATCTGGTTAGAGTAAAAGACAACGACCAAGGAATAGAAAAAGAAGAGCACAGACAGTCATACTGTCATATTACTGACAAATTGCAAACGGATACGAATATCTAATTGTTTGACAAATAACATGTGTGTACCACAGAATAGAAATAAATATTTCATTATTCTATAGTAGAACAAGCTATTCACTAAACACCGTTGCCACTTCGTGCATGCCTGCCAAATCCCTTTAAATTTTAAAACACCAATTTCAAAATCTGATTTTGAATACTTTCTGAAAGTAATTTGGGAATATGATGAATCAATCTCATAATAATCATGTTTAAATTTGCATTTGCACTAATAACCAAAAAATTCAGGAAAAACCCCCATTAGAGGAAGCCAAGAAAACAACAAAACAAGCTATCTTGAATTTGAGAAATATCAAAATTTTATCGCTGGAAAACTAAGGTTTGCCGGTTTGTACATTTCGTTGCTTTGGAAACTTTCTCACTAAAATGGGTGAAATAGTTATTTAGACAAAAAAATCGAGCAAAAAATAAGAATTCAACTTTGACAGTCTGTATACCAGAAACTAATCACTTGTTTGGATATTTTTATGGAAAATTCTCTTGTTATTTTAACGTTAGCAGGGCCATACATTTTCTACCCTCACTCAAGAACTACACTGTAAAAAAGTAGAGTCACTTAAGTTACGCCTCGAGTTTCGCTAAATTCATAAACTAATGTGTGTCATATAATTTTCTCCAAAGTGGCAGTCGGGAATTTTAAGCTGCTTTGCTAGAGTAGAGACGTTAATGCATCAGAAAAGCATCTACTGGTACTGCACTCTTATCAACATAAAAATAACTGGGGAATTCTCAAATCTCAATTGATGGGGATGCGAGAGTGCAACTTACCTCTGGAAGAATCGACTGAGGGTCTTTATAATAAAATTTATTTAGACCATAGGGAGCAGTGAACTCTTATTTTTTGACCTTTATTTCACAATTTGACTGCTGGTGTTCTGTCAAAATAGTTTTACAATATCGGCCCAGAGAGACTCGATAATTTTGGAGTAGATCAATGCATGAGTATGTAAGGCATATCTGAGGTTTCCGTGGATTCACTTATTTCATATACCGTCGGTTTCACAAATTTTTTCATGTCCGATCAACTCGTTGATTAAGGTTTGCATTCTATGGTTGGGTTGAAAATTAACTGAAATCGAGCACAGAATTAACTGTTGACTGACAATCAAGCCCTTGATCGGGCAATCAAAGTTTTGTGTTACCGGTCGATAATGTTTTGTAATTTGAGTTCTAGATGATGACTTGAAGGTTAAAGAATAATTTCGTGGGGACCATGAGATAGAAGATCACAGAATTGGTTTGATTTGTAAGTTGATCAACGTTAGGCGAGGTCCCGGGCGAGGTCTATAACTTCCGGTTTCCACGTCAGAATATTAAAAGAATATATTTTAATATCCGCGTCCATCCAAGAAAATATATGTTCAAGGGGCAACTGATAAAATAAATGCAAATTGCCAAATTATTTAAAAGTACCATGAAAAGCGGAAGGTGTGAGGAAGGTTGTTGTATAGGGGGCTTTCGCGAAGGGGAATTTTAAAGTATGTATATATTAATATTATATCCACCTCCTGTTTTTGATTGCTGTATGATTTCATCGTGGCATTTTATTTTTCAAATTATTGAAGGTATAACCTGTTTTATCTGCATGATTTCATAAATTCAGATCTATTTTCATGTCATAGGAAGAATCTATTTTCGAAATTCTTTTTGCGCGTATGTTCTAGAGGAGATATTGGGAAAAAATATGTCAAATTTGGTGTTTTTTTCTTGATACCGTTGTTTCTGTCGTGATGATCGTCTGATTAGAACAATTTGAAAAAAAAATTCGAATTTTTATACCCGAGTTTATTTTCTCAATATATTTCAAAATACAAGACGTATTGGATCAAAATTCAGTCCTTCAATGAAAAACCTAGGAAAGCACTGACCTGAAGTCAGCAGCTTTTGTGCGCATTTTCACTTTTGGTGATATCCTTTGAACATGCGCGCAAGGTTTTTTTTGAAGTTATTCCGGAACATGTGCGCAAAGCAGAACGATGAAAAAACTACCAAATTCGACATATTTTTTTCAAATATCTCCAGAAGTTATGATAGTATCGAACTGAAATTTGATACACTACTGTGAAATATATTAAGCTCAAAGCAATGAATAATTTGCAAATTAAATTAATAATTTCCGAAAAAAAATTATTTCGAAACAAATTTTGAAAATTTTATTTTGAATTTACTGACAGTATGTTCCCAACAACATTTCGCGAAATGCTTTGCGTCGTCATACTCCAACTAACTATAACAAGTTTCGATTCAAGCGTTCCAGTAGTTCCCGAATTATTATGGAAATAACCTCATAACTTCAAAAGGCTCTAACTCCGAAACCTCGGCCGATTTTGCCCATTAACGAACTCAACCGTCGCATTTTGAAATGTAACCTTCCCTGAAAGTTCAAGGTCGATAGAATTCTCCGTACGACCATAATCGTACATACGGACGGCAGGCCGGACAGAATCGGTTTTGACACAGGATTCGTCATCAAAAACCTTGAAAAGCACTGACGAGAAGTAAGCCGCTTTTGCGCGTATGTTCAAAACCAATGCCACAGCGGTCATCTTCTTTGAACATGCGCACAAAAGCTGCTGGCTTCACGTCAAAGCCTTTCTTGTTTTTTTTTTATTATAAAAAATCTCATTATTCACATAATTGACCGCCAATATAAAGGATGTCTCTTAAGTGCATTTCATAATTTTGGTACTGGAGATTTCTCACACCATTCTGAAAAGAAATGTTTTAATGAAACCTTGTACTGCTTGAAAGAAATCAGATTTGTCTTCACATATTCAGTTATTGAAAGCTATGTTGGAAAGGGCTTCGAAATCGAAATTCAACTCGATTCATAAGTTCAATCTATTAAATTCTTGCTTCAGCGAATGCATTCGATAATATATAAAGTTCATAACCAGGAAAATATTGGACGGTCAGTCGGCTTGTACATTCAATTCCTTTTTGTGTTCCAAAGTGGAATTGAATCTATCCGTGTACAGTTTCTGTACGTTGTAACTCCGTCGTATACGAAAGTAACACGAACAGACGACTTTTGTGTTCAAGAACCGTGAAGTACACGGCAGTATACGGAGTATAATGCTATGCGGTTTCTTTGAGCGGTTAACCGCAAATATGAAGAATTTGCTGGGTTACGAATTTGTTATATTGGGCAATTGAATGTATTTTTTACGACGATATGAATTGAATATCCTGAGAAAACTCGAAATGGGATTTCGAGCCAATTTCTGAATTATAATGGAATCGATTTGAAGTAGTTTTGCATATTGTGAATAGATAACTAGAGTCTCATGTTGATTAAGTTTTGGCAACATATTACTATTTCTTGAAGGCTCTCGGAAACTAGACATAACAACTGTAATTAACAGAATATTCAAATTGATAGCATCAAATAAGTGACATTGAGGCTTTTTGCGGCAATGCTCTAGGAGAAAACGTGTTATCGTTTTGTCCAACTGTCTCGAAATTTTTCCTGACATTGGTGTCAAACGACTAGGTGGTACACTGATCACGAATCCAATGTCAAAATCGATTCTTTCCGTCTGGCCGGCCGTTCGGCCCTAGACACGATAACTGTCGAACCTAGCAAGCTAGCGATTTGAAACTTTCAGAATAGGCCCCACATCAGAAAGCCGCGGTTGAGTCCATTAATGGGCGAATTCGGCGAAACTGTTTCGGAGTAAAAGCCATTTGAAATTTTGATTTGAAATTTTGAGGTTTTTTTCCTGATATTTCAGTAACTACCAGAGTGATGGGATTGTTACTTGGCAGTTAGTTGGAGCATAATGGCGCACAACTTCATACAATGCTTCGATGGGATGGTGCCTTCACTAAATAAAAAAAAAAATTTCAAAATTTTTTTTTCGGAAAATTTCCATCATATTCGGAAAAAAAATTGTTTATATCTTGTGCTCCATATTTAACAGCAGTCTGTCAAATTTCAGTTTGATACAATCATAATTTCCGGAGATATTGGGAAAAAATCTATAAAATTTCGCTATTCTTTCCTCGGTATCGTTGTTTTTTCCGGAATAATTCAAAAAATACTGATTTAATCATGATGAGGCTTGGTTTTTAGTTCGAAAATGATAACGAATATCTTTGTGCAAAATTTCGTCATGATTGTGTCAGTAGAACCATTTGAAGAAAAAAATTTCAATTGGAATCATTTCATGGATTTTACCCATACACGGTCTTTGCAATTAAGGTCCAAACTTACTATACAAATATACAGTTTCTAAGTTGTTTATTTCTGAAGTTATTGTGTTAACTATTGGCCGTTAGGCAGACATGCAGAATTTCGTGAGGATAATATGATTAGAAGATCACCAAATCTCCCATTTGAAAGTAAAGGTGCATTTGGAGGGGTCAATACGTGAAACGTTTTGGTCTCTGAATAAAGAACATAAGGAAGGAGCATAATGCCTCACAAAGTGGGTCCGGGATGGATGTTGCATATGGCCGACTTTCCTTTCACTTTGAAGAGAGAACAACTTGTTCCGAGACTTCTTTGTCTGGAGAAACTAACTAACATGAGTCATACTTGGAGGTTCAATATGGGCGCCTAGGTCCCACTTTTATACGAAGTAGAAAAGCGTTAGGCTCCTTCCTGTTATTCAAAGGTTTTGGCAGAGAATTTGAACATGCGCACAAAAGCTGCTAACTTCATGTCAGTGCTTTCATAGAATTTTTCAGTTCGTTTATAAGGCTGAATATCGCTGGTTTACTTGCTTATGGTGCGGATATCTACTGAGATCCATACCACTGAGAAAATCGGTTTAAATGAACAGACCAAACATGTGAACAAGGCAAAATCAAACATACACACGATCAATATGTTTTACTCTGTTGATATTGTTATTAGTTATCGCCATTTATTAAGCAGTTATATACAGTGCGCGTCAAAATTATGGAATAAGTTCATTTTCTCAGAAGAAAAATATTTTGCAACAAAATCCTAAATCAGGTCAATTTTTGTTCCACTTTTACCCAAATTTGTATTCATTTTTGAAGGATTTTTGTTGCACCCTGTGCCATCCCCATCCACCCTCTAAATTTTTTGAATAGGAAAAGTAGGTCATGTGGTACTTTTTTTTGGCAAGGTCTTCGTATTTTATTCACAGGCGTGCAGAAATTTTCAAGAAGAAAATTTTTTTTTTAAAGATTAATTACTTCAACGAGGTTTTGAGTATGTGCACTTTGTCATGGCTCATTTACTTTGAGACGATGGTACCAGATGAAATTTGTCACCGAATGAAAGCCGACCGTCACAGTTTTTTCATGCACAATTTTCGACCCCTTTCAACCCCCTCACTTGAATTTTTTTTTCTCCATTGAAGGGTTCGTAGGGGTTGAAAGTTGTGCATAAACAAAACTGTAATGGTCGACTTTCATTCGGTGACAAATTTCATCAGGTACCATCGTCTCGAAGTTAATGAGCCATGACAAAGTGCACATACTGAAAACCTCTTTGAAGTTACTAATTTTTCAAAAAAAAATTTTTTTTCTTGAAAATTTCTGCACGCCTGTAAAGAAGATACAAATAACTTGCCAAAAATGTACTACATGACCCAGTTTCCCTATTCGAAAAATTTAGAGGGTTGATAGGAATGGCACAGGGTGCAACAAAAATCCTTCAAAAATGCATAAAAATTTGGTAAAAGTGAAATAAAATTGACCTGTTTCAGGATTTTGTTGCCAAATATTTTTCTTCTGAGAAAATGAGTTCCATAATTTTGACGCGCACTGTAAAGAAATTGAGCTCTTTGGGAACAAAATTTCTGTCTATTCATACATTCACGTCTAGAGCTGATACTCTACAAGCTTCTTAGCTTAAATGAAGATTTCAGAGTTCGCAGCAATAATATTCAACCAGTTAAATCTGTTAAATCCGTTGAATCATTCACAATTAGTCGTCCGTTATATTTACGGAAAACATCAAACAAACAAGCTGTGTTCAAAAGTATTTATTAATATGAATGAACAGCATCCAGTTAAACGTAGATATTGTTGTAAACAGAAGACCGGTTGTGGGCAAAATCGGTTCGAATACAAGAAAATAATTAACATTTCAATAAACGCTTGAGATTCGTTGTTGAATTGTTCGAATACTTATTGTGTACTCGAAAAAATTCCATCCGTAACCAAAGAATTGTGATTATACTGATTGTCATTGTGCCTTGAAATTAACTTGGAGCATGCATTCCGAAATCTTCAATTTCACGTTCATTTCCTTCTAGTTTCGGACTAATTCCTCATTGATATATGCATTCTTTATCATCATTCAAATTTAAATTTTAAACTATCTCAAATACACGTAGCCGCATAATCTTTATGCGCAAAATCGAACTGTTAATGTGGATCTCTGCAATGAATGCTCATAGTTGTTCCAAAAATTGAGTAATAATCACATCTGGCAAAGGTAGGAATTGGTTCATGGAAAGAGGAGAGCTCCTGTAGTAATACTAACATAATCACAAGGACGAATATCTGTTGATACAAATGATAAATTGATCAGAGCTAATCATCCAATCAACCAAAACATCTACACCGAAGGAGCGGATCAAGGAGAATGACTACAGCTGTTTCACAGTTATTACTGATCGTCAGGGCAACATGGCTTAAATGAAACCGCAGAAGGAAACTCGATACTTTTTACTTTTTATATGGATCGCTGCAGTATAACAACGTACAGCGTGCCATTTTCCAGGGGCATCTTGTGAATCCTTTCCTCGAGTGCAGTATACTTTGATCGATGTGTATGACGTTCATCCTTTTGTCGTATTTGGTCCCTGCAACTGCGATTTTGCAGTTCCAAACGTCCGTCACAGTCGGTTTTCCCACGAGACAAGTATGTGCAGCGATCCATCTGAAAGGTGACATGTATCAAGATTCCTTCTGAACAAAACAGAAATAATAAAAAAGATAAACAAATCGAACTGAGATGTTTCAGACTACAAATCTGACTCTTCCACCAGACAAACGAGAAAATTTTAAGAATTATTTTCTTTCGATTCTCAGTTTTGAGATTTATGTGAAATTGACATTTTCATGAAATCTCAGCAACACAGGCTCTTTCATTTTTCTTTTCAAATGATCTGATTTTAACATCCGTAGATTTTGATGTCAGAATCAGATTATTGGACTTGAAGAGTCCTCTTGCATTTTGTTAAATGAAGAAGGTAATTTTGCTCATTGTTTTTCATGAATATAACCTTTAAGGCCGAATTTACTTAAAAAAGAGGTAGAATTGAAAAACTTTCAAACCAAATGAATCTGTGTTGCTGTGTTTTCATGAAAATTTCAATGATACTTCTGGGGGAAATTTTTCTATTGTTTCAGTTGAATTATTCTGATAAAGTTTTTCCTAGATACTCATTGAGTTATTCAAAATGAAAAAACTGGAATTCAACTTGGTTGGTTTATAGAAAAGCCAGTTGCCTTCATTCATATTTTTCTTATAAATTCCTCATGAAAATCCACTCGTCAATTTTGCCGAATTCTTCTTCTGATTTCAAGACAACTCAACTGATAAAATCGAATATCCTTGAATAACATAATTCCTCAAATTTATAAACTTATTCGCACATGTTCCATCGTGGCTCTATATTATGAAATTATTGGGTTTTCGTTGAATTCTACTAGAGATCCAAGTTCCCTGCTAGCTCATATTTTGGAATGTTCGGTTCATTTCATAAGCAACATGGTGGCATATACTGCTCCTTGTCTTTCATCGACAGAAACCATATGTGACATCCCAAATGCCAAACCTTCGATAATATTTATGTATCTCTTTTGTCACAGGGCAATGTATCATAACAGGGCATTATTCATTATACCACTATGCAATAATATAGTCTCTGCTTCTTGTGATGAGTTTTACTATTGTGATTTTTTTTTGATCTTTGGATTTGAGAATCTGTTTCGGAAATTCTTCTATAGAACACATTGCAAATATCTGCTATTTTTGAGCCGAAAAAACGAATAGGTATATCTACGAGTAGTTTATTATAGATTGTGGTACAATCAAAAATATCTAGAGTATTTTTTTATATAACAATTGGAAAGTTTGTTTTTCTGCGCTAGAATTTCTTCAGTGTAATTCCCGACTGAAATTTCACCATTGCACTTGAAACCTTCAAAGGAGTGTGAGGCGTGAATAGATTGAAGGATATGCGCGCTAAATCTCTCGTGTTCACATTGATGCTTTTCTTGAGTTTTTCCTGATCTGAGTCCAGTTTAACAAATTTTACTGAAGAGCATTATTAATGTTTTGCACAGGTGTTCAAACATCCCTTATTATTTCCGGAAAATGTAGTGATTCTCTTCATGAAATGTATAAGATATGTAGGTCCTAGGATATACAGGGTGCTCCTAGTAGTGACGTCAAATTTTTTTCAGCTTCCTCACAGCTGGGGGTATACAAAATTCCAAAAATACCCCATGTATGATGTACGATTTTTTGTAGTTTTCGAGTTATAACTCTTTTTTGTTTTATCGATTTATTATGCCAGCGAGGTTTCAAAAATTCATATCTTTTATGTAATAGGTATTTTGCAGATTTTCTCTCTCTAACATGATCTTCCTGAATGTTGTTTTAATGACAAAATTCACTAAAAAAAGATTGAAAGTTAGGACTTTAGTTTTCAGTGGGATTCACTTAAACATTCAACATCAATTTGAATAACAAAAAGGAGTTTTCATAGCTTCTGGCTGAGTTTGAAAACTTCGCACAGTTCTAAACTACAAAAGCGTGAGAAAAAAATAGTACTTTATTGGCCATTTTTTGTTGTAATCGGCCTTCGAAGGCGGATAGGCTAAAAATCGTTGAAACACGAGTAAGGGTATTTTCCTACTTTTTATCATTCTTATTGCAAATTTATCTTGAATTTAGAGTTATTTTAATTATAATTGCAGCTCGTGTTATTTTCACATTAAGATGGATTGGACGTGCAGGGCCGATCGAATGGCGTTCGCCAGACCTGAACCGCATCAATTTTTTTATTTGTGGATTTTACAAAGAGCTGGTGCCAGTGACGAAAGGAACATCAAAGTAGAATTAAGACAAAAACTTTCAGAAGCGGAAAGAAAAATAAAACGAAAAACATTGACGATTATGTGTTCAAAATGGAGGAAGGGATTTTGAAGATTTATGGTAGTAAATAGTAATTTTCCAGTAATTTGTACTTTTATTTCTCATCCAAAAGCAAGTTATTCCTCAACTACCAATTTTGAAATATGCTCACATTTTCAATCATAGGTGAGACCATAATTATTGTAAAAATTACACGAGCTACAGTTTGTTACCAGGAATTTCAATCAAAATTATTTTAGGAACACGTTTTTGAGTTTACTTTAGCATGAAATGATAAAAAGTAGAAAAATAACCTTCGTGTTCCAACGATTTTTAGCCTATCCGCCTTCGAAGGCCGATTTCAGCAAAAAATGGCCAATAAAGTACTATTTTTTTCTCACGATTTTGATAGTTCAGGACTGTGCGAAGTTTTTAAACTCAGTCAGAAGCTGTGAAAACTCCTTTTTGTTATTTAAATTGATGTTGAATGTTTGAGTCAATCCAACTGAAAACTAAAGTTCTTACTTACCAGCCTTTTTTTGTAACTGAGTGATTTAAGGAAGCTGAGATATTTTTATCATTGAAAAAACATTCAGGGAGATTATGGTTCAAAAAAAAAAATCAGCAAAATACCTACTACATAAAAAGATATCAATTTTTGAAACCTTCCTGGCATAATAAATCGAAAAAACACAAAAAAATTATAACTCGAAAACTACAAAATCGCATAACATACATGGTATTTTTGGATACCGCCAGGTGTGAGGAATCTAAAAAAAATTATTGACGTCAGTATTTGGACCACCCTGTATAATTGCCAAACAGTAATGATGTTTTATTTCAATTCCTAATGCTCCCATATGATATTTTCTGAAGGGGACCTGGTGGATTGATTTGGCCTCTGAGTGGCTCATATATGTATGTGACAGACATTCTCACATATTATTGATGAATAATTTTCATTCCAACTAAAACTACCAAACACTTAACTGACCAAGATCCTTCACAGAAAACTGTTATTCAGTTGCACTAATACCAGGGTCAAATGAATCGATGAATCATGTTCCATCTGCTAAACAAATAACCATTTTCTCAAATAATAATGAAATCGATTCAAATTGTTTCAATTAACGCTTCAAGGAAACGTACTTGGCATTAAATCACAAGCTCATGAAGACCGATCACGAGAGATTTATAACTGTAAGAGTGAGAAGTAGGAATGAGATATAGCTGTTATGAGTTTATCAGAATTAACTGCAAGAAGCAGGTTATCCTGGTTTTCGGGCGGGTATAAATTTTGAGTACATTTAGTTTAATTTTCTCCCTCAGTTTGTACGTCTTATTTACTCTGAACGTCAATGGGTTTATGGCTAATAAATTTGTTCTGAGTGTGGTTGCAATGTATTTTTATGACACCATTCTTCGGGCGATGATGTTTTGATCAACGAAGCTGTTAAGTGAACAAGGGATTTCTTGAGTATATAATTGCTATTGCTATGCAACTTCAGCGGTTTTTTATGGATTGCACAATGTGTAATGGAATTGGGCTACGTTGCAGAATCGAATTCTAAGTGACAAACCGATCGATTGTACTATTTCTTATAGTTAGGTACTTCAAATATTCCATTCGCATGTTGCGAGCTATGATTCAACTACAAAAATAACCATACTTCTGAAGAAGAATGCTTGTCTGGCCTGCCGCCCGTCGGTGTGCTCTTACTTTCGAAAGTACATGCTTTGAATGTTGAAATTTTCGGGGTTAGTTTGGAGCCTAAATATCTCCGTTGTGTTCGTGTGTAAACTTCGAGTAACGGTTCTGGAGTTCTGGCCATATGAAATTATGTTGCCTCAATAACTCGATAAATTGATTGAATCGAGCCAATGCTCGGAATTATGGAGGAATTCTCAATACCAAGCAGAAAGGATGATGATGAGTTTTCAAATATTTCATTTTGTATACTCGTCTGCCTATTTTGAACACAAAACATTGCAGGAGCATATGGAAAATAGTTTCTTTCTGAGGTATCGGAGAATTTGAAAATATACAAACGAACATTATATGATCCTCGCGAAATTTTCTATATGTCTCCACCTTGGTACTTTCAAATGCAAACCAAGTTCCGATTCAATTAGATTTTATTTTTCAAGTTATTGAGGAAACAAAATTTTATCTGGCCATGCATAACTTCGGATTCTGCCCATTGACGAACGCAACCGGGATATTTAGGCTCCAAGTCTACCCTGAAAATTTCAAGATTTTTGGTATGTTCCCTCCAAAGTTAGAGCACATAGGGACGGCTGGCAGTCCAGACAAAAATGAATTTGATAAAGGATTCATTTCCAGAAATGTTATTATTTATGTTGTTGAATCATAGCATAGTTGACAGCAACATGCGAATGGTATATTCGAAGTACCTTTCAACATGTGAATGGTACATTTGAACTACCTTGAAAAAAGGTAAATGGCATATTTGAACTACCCCGCTACATGACAAATGGTACATTTCAACTACCTTGCAACATGAGAAACGGTATATTCGATCGGTTTGTCATTTAAAATGTCATTTTTGCAGGATTCTGAAAATTATTTCATCTTGTAAACTTAATTCCGAGTTTGAAGTCGGAATCATGTAAAACAATTTTTTCGACGTGGATGCACCAGCAATAAATCTTTCTGACCGAGATCAATATAAATGTGTGCTTGAAATATGCATGTGCATAGAACAATAGTACTTTCGACTCCACATCTTTGACATTACAAATTAAATGTTGTACATAACAACTTTCAAAAACTGGTATAATTTCATTCAAATTGTAGTTCGTTCGCGTATAATCAAAAACACCGTGAGATATCGATATCGAATAATATTAGGTTTGAAGTAAATATTCAAATAAAACAAAAGTTTATATTTTGCGATATTATTGTAATGAAAATATTTCACTACACTTGACCATTGAAACACTGATCTTCCACTTGATATTCATGCAATATCCCTACCCCTTCTCATGTAGAAAATTGCATATTTATCGTTATTATCACCATATTTATGAATGAAATATATGAAATTATTCAGCTAACCTATAAACACAAGTGAACTCCATGGAACATCTGGTCCATAGACATAGAGACCTAGTATATTTTTTATATATTCTGGTCACGAAATGGATGAATAACTGTGTATTCGGTGGTCTGGATGAACGTGGGTAAAAACACAAAAATAGGGGAATTTTTCAAATTTTATTAGATCTTGTAACATTCTACGTCGAACATCTCTGAAATTCTTATGATGACTTTTGATAAACTTCATTTTCATTCATCATGAAAATTTCTTATAGTCTTATGAATACGGTGACTACTGAAGGTCATTTGTCATAGTTATAGAAAACTCCACACAAAAATTCATTCAATTTGTAGGAATCATGTCAAAACTACAAAAGAAAATTCATTGAAAATTTCAACAGCGTGTATATTTTTAGCACGGTCGAAACTGAAAGAATGGTGAATGAAAACAGTGTTTAATTTGATGAGAGGGATCTATGGTTAATTAATTTACAACTTTAACTCAACAGGCGCCCCAGACGGTTAAATCCAGAACGGGAAGCAATAATCACGATCTAGGTGTATGCACTTTGGCATCTCAGACGTCATTAGCCGTTGGATTCCGGACCATTCAAATGTTAATATTCTTAATACGACATTTGCCTTTCTTTTTACACAAGTTGTAAACAACGCGACTCGAGTCGATCACAGCTTAGAACGACGGCATGGTCGGCGGCGTCAAAAGCGCACAGAGAAAAGATTCGGGACGGGTTTTGTTAGTGCTTTCTATTGATAATTACTTAAACGAAGCTTGAAGCTACTGGAATTGTTATTCTGGTGCCGGGTTGAATGAAACGAGGAAGAGAGGTTTTAGTTTTCGGATTCAGCCGGTGATTCTGTTGATGCGGCATTAGATGTCGTCTGCGGTATCATGTTTTCTTTGATGTCAGCGAATATTTGAAGGGTAATGGACTGTATTTTTTCATCAGTACAGGTTATAACGCTTATTCTCATATTTTTTTTCAATTCCTGGAAATTCATTTCACTGTGCTGCTATGGATGGAAAAAATGTTGATATGTTTCATACAGGGTGTCCCATTATGAGACCAACAAGTTTCTAGTGAATGTTCTAGACATTATTTCACCCAATTGGATGTTTTACATACTTTCGATCCAATTCATACAGGGTGGATTCTGAATAACACCGAAAAATTTAAGGGGTGATTCTGTGATGGAAATTAATAAATGAATGTACTTGGTATGAAACTTTTTGAAATATCCTCGGAAAAACCTAACTCCCGAAAAAGTTACACCCCTACGAAAATCAAAAAAAAAATTGTTTTTTTTTCATTTTCTTTGTATATTAAAGACACGAAACTTGGTAAATATTTTTTGTCAGTAAAACTACACATTTTGGAATTTTTTCAACCCTGAAGTATTCTTAGAAGGAGTTGAAATAGTCACCGCTTAAGATATTTTTTCTTACAACTTCATTTTGGTTACACATTGTCCCTTTGAAACCACATGCCTGAAAAGATCAATTAATTTTTCGAAAACTTGAGCATAATGAGAAAAAAATTTGGTATGAAGCTTTTTAAAAAATCCTCAGAAAAAAACCTACCCCCCGGAAAAGTTACAAGAAGTTAAAAGAAGAGTGAATGCTGTAGGCGGTAATTTTCAACATTAATTATAATTGATTTGTCGATATTCGACAGGTTTTTGTTCATTGTTCGCTATTGTTGTAAAAGTCCAAGCCTGAGAATCAAAATTTGGTTGACTGTTGTTCAACATGCTGTTTAACATGAGTTATGTTTTTCTCGTAAATGCTTAAGTTTTCGAAAAAACTTGAAGAGATAAAAAGTTAGGGAATGAATTGAGATTTCAAGCCATGTTTTTCTAAAAGGAAAATTTTATCCAAAAAATGTTGTAAGAAAAAATATCCTTGGGGTTGAATATTTCATCCCCTTCTATGCATACTTCAGGGTTGAAAAAATTCCAAAATTTAGTAACAACTCGTTCACCTTCCATTATTTAACAAATTATACATCAAATTCATATATGTACTCTGAAATTTTTTCTTGAAAAAAGGCGCCATTCTGTGATATCGCCTAGTTACACTGGTTTTCGGAACAATTAATTCGAAATTTTCTCTCCGTTCACTTCTCAATGCGCGTTATCTAAATCTATATAAATAAAAAAGGATCTATGGTCTATCAATATTTTGAACAAGCACTACGTTCAAACGACTGCACCAAATTGGATAACTTTTTTTTTGTTGTGTTCATTATTCTCAGGTCTAGGTTTGTATAATGGAATAATTCCGAAAAAAATGCACGAAAAAAAGAACAAAGCCTTCCTTTTTCCTCCAACCATAGAACTCTATTAAACTTAAGTATGAAGTATTCGACAAAGCGAGCAATCATAGAGTACTTTGACACTTCGACGTTCGACACTTAGGTTGTTAGGTTACTGCATTTACAAAAACAAACTACCTGTGGTATTTATTATTTACAGTAAAACGTGTTTCCTGAAAGTTTTTAATAGCATTGTGTTTGATATTAATCGTTGTGTGCTTGTATCATAATAAAGTAATATAAATTTTTTTGTAGATTCTTGACTTCGATTTTTTTTAAAAAGCTTCACATCATAAAACAATCAATACGAAATCATTTCATTCACTTAAGGTGACGCCGTTTCGGAGATAAGGGACAAAACGTGTTGCCTGGACGTCATTTTATATGAATCGGTTGAAAAGTGTCTGAAATAATGTCTAGAACATTCACTAGACGCTTGTCGGTCTAATTGTGAGACACCCTGTATAAAAATTCTAGAAAAGCACTAACATGAAGTCAGGAACTTAAAGGTCGATTCCCACTAAACCTTCCGTAACGTTTCAGTCCTTACAAAATTCTGCATACACCGTCAAGCTTTCATTTTTCGATCAAATTCTTTATTTAATTTGATTCGATCTATATTTTTGGGAAAAAAGAAATTCGAAAGGGTATATCTACGAATCCTTGAGCGGATTCCACTCATTTACGAATTTGACCTTCATAATTTTAGCCAATACTCTATAGATATCGAGTCTCTAGGTTGTGTCTATCGAAAATGATTGTGCTTACGGCAGGCCTAACCGCTGATCGTGAACATAATAACTACCGACTAACTATAGCGGCGGTAGCTCAGTGGTTAGAGCGCAAGCCCCATGATAGTAAGGTCTGGGGTTCAAGCCCTTGGCACGGAAATAACTTTTCCGGTTTTTAGGGGACCGTCCAACCATTCGCTGTTGGGTAAACAATTAACAGTGCTGTTCCTAACGTGGCGCAAGGAATTAGTAACAAAGCCTACACAGAACACACCCGGTATCCTAACTCGCACAAGCTTTAAGCTTCTGAGGGGTTTCGTTGAAGCCTAGGATATTCGGAAAAAAATACAAAAATACAAATACAAATACAAATACCGAACCAAACTACTCAGGGACTTGATAATTGTAGAGCAGGTTTGTATTTTCCGAATGGGTAACATACATTCAATGACCCATTCGAAATTTTATACAGGGTCGAATTGGAATAGAGTTCTTGATTGCGAAATAACATCTTGAAGTTTCATGCAGAATTTCTTGAGAATAATATGATTAGAGGATACCCGTGAAACATTTTTGAATTTTATTCAGTAAATTGTTCTAATAATAGATCATTAGGAAATTTTGCGTACGTTGGCGCATTCGCATTTATTTTTCAAATAACAACCAAAGTTCATCATGATCGGATCAGTTTTTTCCGAGTTATTTCGGTATAAACAATGATATATCGAGTGAGTAAAGATTAATGTTTAAATTATCTTTCTTATTTTTTTTTCTGGTTTTTCGCTCCCAATATCTGAAACAGAACTACTAAAAATTGAGTAAAATCGTTTATTGAAGGAATATGCCCTTGCGGATTGCAGGATTAAACTATCTGTCAAGGGCAGTTTCTGGGTAAAGGTTGCCCAATAAACAATACCGGATCAATGCAAACGATCAACAAAGTTGACCGTAACTTTTCAGAGTACAAATCTGACTCCTTCATCAGACAAACGAGAAAATTTGCAAAATTATTTTGTTTTTATTTTTTTTGAGACTGTCAAATTGCAATCCGCTAAGGCATATTCCATGAAAAACAATTTTATTTAATTTTCAACAGTTCTGATTCAAATATTGGCAGTGGAATCCCAGAAAAAACCTTCAAAATGTTATCGGGTAAGCACGAAATTTGACATATTGTTTTCTTCGAAGATAAGTACCCGATCAAACTGAAATTTGAAATACTGTTGTTAGATAGTCATTTCCAGGTCTGTGCCAAATTTCATTGCAAACTGGTGAATAATTTTTGAAAAAACAATTGGTTTATTGACTTTCAACTTCCAGGGTAGGTTGAGCCAAAATGCGACGGTTCAGTTCGTTGCCCTCCCGAAATCTCAAATGTTGATCGGATTAGATTGAAATCTCCTTATTAGTTAAACAATATCAAGGAGCGTCTTCATACATGGGAATCGTATCGTGACCAACTACATTTTTTTTATTTGCCGAATTTTTTCAGACCAAAATCGTTTGGAAATCCATCAGATCCGCATGTTTTCTGACAAAGAACGTGAAGTCAGCATTTAACAATAAATAGTTTGCCAAATTTCAGCTGAACTCGATTTTTATTTTCGATGATATTCGGAATATGAATGAAAGAATACCGTTTTGGCAACGATATCGAAGAAATGCTTCAAAACTCCTACCCTCATCACGTCAGAACTTTTTTGCAATTTTACAAAATTCCATTTAGTTTTTTTCAAGTTTTAACAACTGTTACGTTACCTTACAATATCCTCCCACATCATAGTTGGCGTCTTACGTACTGTACCAACACCAGATGTTAACACATGCACTAGGCTATTCATTCTTGTCATCTCGTACTTCCTCGAGTTTCCCAAGTAACTCCGGTCAATCGAGAGACAACTACTAGCGAGCTACTCCTTTTTTGTACAACCAACGTTCGCCTCAATTCTTCGATGGAACGGCCTGTTCGCAATTTAGCTGAGTAAGGTCAACAAACCGCAATATCTGCGAGACTTTTGCAAACTAGTAGATGAACTGCCGTATATATTCAACAATGCAGGAATAATATAATAATTCTTGTCATTGCAACGTGTTCGTTTCGCATGGCGCGGAGAATTGGATTCTATACGGTTCTTGTAATCGAGTTCTTTTGAGAGTATTCGTATAATTCATTCGAATTAGCAAGATGATGTGGTATTCGAGCAGGTTTGAAGATGTTCAAGATATCTTAAACAACGGTGGAATTAATAGTTATTGTGATTACTCTCTTTCTCTTGTAAACATTTCAGACTGATGACATTTCCAGTGCAGGGGGCCGATTATTGAATCTCGATCAAAAATTGAAGAGTATGACAATTGTCATATGTTTATGTCGATTTTCCAAGTTTTCTCGAGCATCTGCAAAATTTTGAGAGTTCTATTCGCCATTTCGACTACCTATGTTCTCAAGCAAATATTCAAGAATTAAAGTGAATGCAAAATATCGAGAAATTTCAAATCCGAATATGAACAAAACCGTATCACCGTTCCCTTCGACTTAGCAACGAGTGGTACGGAGTATAGAAGATATAATATTCGCTTGTCAAGCGATATTCGGTTCCATGCGCAGGTCATGTCTACTTGTTGTTTATATTTAACTAAGAAAATCGACGCAAACATATGGCAATTGTCATATTCTTCAATTCTCGATCGAGATTCAAGAATCGGCCCCCTGGCCACTGTTTAGTTTTCGAGTGACGAGCGCTAATTCAGTTGATTTCCACTTGGCACTGTAACTCAGTTAAATGCAATTTTGAAGTTGAATTAGAACCAGGACTATACCTATAGAAAAGCGGTCACATTTAGAAAGAGACTTAACTTATTTCACCTACCACAGAACAGTCTGTGGACCTTCGTCTGAGGCCAGGACGAAAATCTTCAACTGGGATTTCAGCTATCATACAACGTACAATAGTGAGAAAGCGCAATGTTGCCAATTTTTACATTCAAGAATCTTCGGCAAAATAAAAACTGAAATGGAGTGAAAATGGAAAACTAAATAACATTTCGCATTATCACAAAAGAATTAAGTTTATCCCCCAAAAAAAATATTCAAAAAATAATCACTGAAGTCTGCAGAAAGACACCCCTTTTTCTCCTTTTAATGTAGAAATTTCTAATATTCCTTGCGGCGGTTGGCAACGTTAAGGTATGCAGACCGTGAGCAAGTTCCTGACCTCGAGATACTATAACGAGGTTTTTTGAAACTTCAATGTGGATTTGTTTCTGAAATCCACGAAGCCGTAATCTTTCAGACGGCGGTACTGCTTGCTCTTGGAGTACTACTTCTATCGTCGTCCCATAGTAATATACTAAATTCCCCCAAAAACGAGGCCGTAAATGAAGAAGTCTGAATCAAAATTCGAAAAAATCATTGTTGAATACTACAATTATAATTATGTTACTACAATTATTGTTTAAGAAATGAGAACCGGAAGTAATAAATAATTAAGTATAGATTCGTGACCTTTGTTCTTCGATGATATTGGTTGGATAAAGGTCAGGTTTTCAGAACTAAAACATTGTTTAGAACAAGGCCGACTATTTGCGATTACTTCAGTATCTTCAGGGCACTGCAATGAAAAATACGAAATCTTGTAAAATAAAGCACAATTGAAAATCAGAAAAGAGACATCATGTCAATATTTATGAATAGGGGAGTTCCTCAGGGTAGCATCCCTGGGCCGCTACTATTTCTGGTTTATGTTAACGCCCTGCCTGACGGGCTATCAGCTGGAGGTGTGTTCTCTTTCACTTATGCTGATGACACGAATATGCTCCTGATCTCTGAAAGTGTAGCGTCGCTGCCGGAGGATATTAGAAGAGCAATGGAAATGTTTGAGGCTTGCTGTCGTGAAAATCAATGTCACCAAAACCGAGTGTGTCTTACACTCAACCACCAGATCTGGGGTGAATCTTCCCAGCAATGCTCATCTAGGTATATTGCTCAACATTCAAAAAACCCAAGGTGTTTATATTGATAGACATCTTGAGTGGTGTCAGCATGTAGTCCTCATCAATAAAATTGACTATATGAATTCTGACTATATATAATTTGACACCCCGAGAGATCCGAATAATTTTAGCGTTCAATAGTTTCAGGAATGAAATCTTAATGTTTTCAATTCAGATAGAACCTTAAGCCGCGTATAGACACAAGAGCTGAGCGGCTTCCGAGGCAGTTGCGAGGCACTTGTGGGGAAGCCTCGCGTTGTTGAAATGGCTCGCGACACCGTACACACTTGCGAGGCAGCCCAACTAACTTTCCTCGCAAGTCGCTCAGCTCTCGTGTCTCTACGCGGCTTTATAGATTTGACGATTTCACGGTGGCTTGCAAAACCTACTTGACTTCCGCAGAATCGTTAGATGAATGTCTGTATGTATGCTCTTTTCGTGTATGTTAACGTGTTTTCTTTTTGTTGTTTTGGTATTATTATTATTATTATAATTTACAATTGTAACAAACAAAACAAAATACAATTGGTGAAATTGTGTTACGAATCTTGATAATAATTCGGTTGCCCTCAATGAAGAATAGATATGTTTGAAACGTTGAGTACAGACATTTTCAATAATATTTACATGAAGAAAATGAAAAAAATTAAATATTTAATTCACTTCACCAATTTAAATATGCAAAGCCTGAGTACGCGATGTTGCTTTCCCATTATGAATTTCGAATATTAAGTTTAATCTTCGATTTCATTAATGAGATAATAATAAGTGGTGTTCTTCTATTGATTGATATCTCATTTTGATTTATAACAATCATTTCATGAAGTAAGTGTTTTGTCAAAACTATCTGTTGTCCTAATATCTCAATTGACTGAATGCTAAATTCGAAAGAGTGAAGAGTATACTTGAAAGATGCTCAGCAGGCTCGGTGTTATTTTCCTTTTTCTTCTTCAATGGATTGAGTAGTATGTTGAAAGCATCTCTATGTTCCGAAATTTTTTCTCTGAGATATCGACTTGTTTATCTGTCCCATGTACATAAGTTGAAAATCTTTGCAAAATAAAGGGTGTTTCAAATTGCGCGTTTTTTAAACAATAAATGAAACACATAATTTGCATTTATTTTCGAAAACTTTTTATTGGTAATTGAAGTATCAGTTATGACATTTATATACGAAAAATAATATCGGTCAAATAGCCTCCTCCTGCAGCTAGTTCTTCAGACGTCCACTCTTTTGTTGAAATTTTCAAGGACATTTTGACATAATTGAGGCTCTATCTCACTAATGACACGAATAATTTCAGCCTTTAGTTCAGGAATCGATTGTGGATTATTCTTTTAGACCAAGCTTTTCCCATAACCCCAAAGAAAATAGTCCATCGGTGTCCAATCACATGATCTTGGTGGCCAATTGACATCACCGTTTCTGTAGATTATTCGTCCAGGAATTTTTGGCCTCAATAAATCAATTGTGTCATTTGCAAAGTGAGGTGTAGCGCCATCCTGTTGAAACAAAATGTCCTCTAGATCAATATTCATTAATCCAGGCCACAAAAATTCGTTTATCATCCGATTGTATCGATCCCCATTGACAGTTACAGTTTCACCAGCAGCATTTTCAAACAAGTAAAGTCGAATTACACCACCTGACCATAATGACATTTTTATAATTCTCATACATCACACTACACACTTGTTAAATGTCAAAATACCCAGACGAATTCAATATGCCATCTTTATTTTATTGGTTTTGTGGCTTTGTGCAATTCACGTGCGATGATATTTAAAAGCTCGATGATTCAAATTGTTGATTACATTGATTTTTTGTGTACTACTGCGATTCAAGCTGAAATTCGGAATTCTTTCTGAAAAAGTTCGTTTTCTAAAAGAGTATGTAATAGTATACTTAACAAATATCCAAACCACAAGAACTTGCATTCACAAGATATTGCGTTGACGGTCATCTTGATAGCTATATTTAGAACGGCAAATGATGTGTGAACGGTTTAAATAATTGTATGAGCAAACCAAACTTCAAACTTTCTTTAGTGACGGCGCTAAAACCGTATTTGTAATTTTGGATTTTCTATTTGGATACGGGCTTGAATTGAGAAGAAATTCATAATATTCTCCGACATTCTTGCTTCAATCCGAGTGACCACATACGGGTCAGTTCAATTTATACCATTAAGTGAAGCAACGAACAGCTACTCATATTTTCATTCTAATTCCGAAAATTCTTCATATCTAATATTAGTATCACATTAATCATAACCTTGGTATGTATTTCCCCCGTTATTCTATTGGAATATGAATTATGTAATTCCATAAATAAATGCAGTTGTTGCCGAAGATATTTCTGATCGAAATATTTATGGGGGTAAAAATAAATATTTCTGAATCCCATATATCTTCATTCATGTCTAAGTCTCATTGTATGATAAACGTCATTATTCATAAGTAAATAGGCGTAATCAGGGTGAAATGCTAAGAAAGTTCATTGAATGTTTCGGGTAGGAAATGAAGGAATATAAGTAAGTGAGCTAAGACGTAAAGTCGGAAATTTTCCCAAGTATTCCTCACGAAATTTTCCATGAGCTTTCAAGCCGTCGTTTTTGCGCGCATGTTCTAGGGGTGCTATCGTTTTGTTCAAATGTCTGTAATTTTCGAATTTTGAGCCGCAAATGGTCTCAAACTAATAGGTCGGACTCATTGAATTACTAACGAATCTGTCTGATAACCGTCGAACGAAACCAGCTAGCAACTTAAAACATTTAGGGTAGTTCGCGCATCGGAAAGCTGCAGTTGAGTTTGTTTGTTAATTGTTTCGGAGTTATGTTGAGGTTATTTCCATGATATTTCAGGAACTACTAGAGCGGTTTAATTGAAGCTTGACAGTTAGTTGAAGCATAACGACGAGTAACTTTTTTCGTTGGGATCGTTCGATCACTTAATTGAAAAAACATTTTCTTCGAAAAAATATTTTTCTTCATAAACTATTGATCGTATTCGAAGAAAAATCCGCTCATACTTTGAGCTCTATATTTCACAGCAGTGTACCAAATTTGAATTTGGCACGAATAAGAGTTCCGAAGTTATTGGGAAAGAACATGAGAAATTTCGTGTTTTTTTTTCTCGATATAGTTGTTTTTTTCGGTATAACTCAAAGGGATACTGATTCAATCATGACGAAACTTGGCAGAGAATTTGAAGATGCTGGAGGACAACTTTGTGCCAATTGTCGTGATGATCGTGTCATTAGAACAATTTGAAGAAAATTAAAAAATTTTTTTTTCAAATATTCAATATTCTGTGATCGTCTTATCATAATATCCTCATCAAATTCTGTATGAACCTTCGAACTGTCATTTTACGATAAATCCTAATGGCTGACCGTGAACACAATAACTTCCGAAAGACACAAACTCGATATTTGTAAAGTAGGTTTGGACCTTAATTACGCAGGCCGAATTCGTCAATGGGTAAAATCCGCCCAATGATTCCGTAAGATATACCCATTCAAATTTTTATTTTCTCAATATTTCCAAAAAACAGATTCGATCGAATTGAAATCCAGTACTTTGTCGAAAAAAACCTAGAAAATCACTGACGTGAAGTCAGCAGCTCTCGCGCGCATGTCCAAAAGATATCACCAAACTGAATATGCTCGTAGAAGCTGCTGGCTTAACGTGAAACATTTTTGAAAAATGATAACTCACTTTTTTCCTTGAAGAAGATTGTAAAAATACTGCAAGTATGAAAACAAAGACACAGAGGGATATAAATGTAGAAAATTGGCACATTTCCGCTCATCTCATTTAGCAGCATTTTCGGATTCTTGTTAGTTTTAATTGGATAAAAACATAAAACAATCCGTTGGTTTCGGAAGTATTCATTAGATGTATTTACTTTAACAGTTGATTCAATATTTTTCCATTTACCTACATATATTTGTTCAGTAGTCAGTATTGCTGAAGCATGCTCAACTAACCATAAAAACTTTCACCAATATATGTATGGCAATTAGTCAATATGGAACTGACTGCATTTCTCACGTGGAAAATTAATGGAAGAATAGCCTTGTTTGGAACGGTCATCAGTGTTGCATATATTAATGCTGTAATATGACGTATAATATCATTATGAATGTGAATTCGTTCAATTAACTCATTTATTAACTTACAAAGCAAGTAGAGCAGAAATGTTCTCATTGAAAGCTATTGTCTCCCTTTGGTACTTATTCAAGGAAGAAGAAATTCATCATTAAATGTTCTGTTTGATTGCATTGGATATTATGAGAAAATAATAATCATTCCAATGACATTTTTCAAAACTTCCAAAATTTAAATAGTTTTTTGTGTTTGAAGTGAAGTGCAGTTTTCAAACGAAAAAACTAGCCAGGTATTCTATAGTGATTATATTTTTTGTTAGAAAAAACATTTTGTATATAGTATAAGTATCTTCGAAAAAATAATTTTTTAGAAAATATATTTCTTAGTTGCAGAAATAAATTCATTTTGCCTGTTGATATTTTTTTTTTCGCTCCGATATATTTATTTTTCACCAAAAAAATATGTTTACCGGTTGAGAATCTCTAATAAATGAAAAGAAATCAAATGTTTTTATTATTCCGGTCGGAATAATAAATGATGATCAGGCTTTCTGAAAACGAAGGTGTTACTAAATTAGAAATAATTAATAAGTTAATTCATTTGACTCCTGTGATTCCAAAATGCTTTATGATTAAGTAACCTTGCCGAAAGGCACTGAAGAAATAAATTTTCTTGAGTGGAGCAGACCTTTCTTCGAGAATTGGCCACAACTATACCTATATTCACGTGAGGTGTGAGCGACATCTGGTCACCTAACTTCTGTTGGTCTTTGTACTTCTCACAGAGGATAAAAATATTAATTTAATATTTTGCATTAAAATGAAATTTTGTGCATAGAAAGCACTGAAAATGACGCTAAAAATGAATATACATCATAAAGACTCTAAAAACAGCACATCAAAGTAGATAAGAAGTGAAAATAATTTTTGAAAAATTTTCGATAAATTCGAGTTAATTGTGACACGCTTTATATTCATTCCATTCAACTTTTTCATCACAAGTCGAAAATTCCCAATCCGTCTCTGTAGTGATCAAAATGCATAAATATCATTCAACC
Organism: Myrrha octodecimguttata; assembly: GCA_958510865.1. Lineage (NCBI taxonomy): Eukaryota > Metazoa > Arthropoda > Insecta > Coleoptera > Coccinellidae > Myrrha > Myrrha octodecimguttata. The sequence continues at coordinate 37,338,119 of OY294056.1, forward strand.
TGATTATCGCGTTATTGGTCATCCAATATCACGGACTAAACGTCATACAAGACGTGTAAAGGACGCAATGGCACAACACCTAAGACAAGTTACAATGGTTCTTAATTGAAACACAAAGCGGCGGCGACTTCTGTGTTCCATACGTCTCGTTCTGTGTTCCCACGCTAGCGTTTCGGTTAAGGGCCACATCTGTTCTTTGGAGCTACAAGTGGGATATGGTTAAACATATGCGAGATGATCTTCGTCCTTGCCTTCGTTTCTTATTCTTGAGATTCAGCGTTTTTGTCTCAAGAATGAGAGGTTGAAGGGCATAGGGGAGTTATGGGAATTTTTATACGATTACAAAAAATGTTCCCATTGTCGTAAAAGAAAATTTTGTAGTTAAAATGAAATCCTTGATTTTTGAGTGATTGAGTGCTTGTTCTAGATTCAAGACACGTTCAAGTGTCTGAATTTTCAACAGAAGAAAATTTCACAATTGAAAAAGAACTGTAAGCCAAATGGCAAAAATTCATATTGAATTTCAATTTTCATTGGAGGGTCAAGTTTGCCACTGAAAAATGTAGGTTGAAAAAACTTATCGATTAAAGTTTATTTATGGAGGATTTCACATAATTTTGTTGGCGTTTTCTAGAATTTTGCTCCCAACATCTGGAGCAGAACTATTAAAAATTGTTTTTTTTATGGAAATCGTCCTTGCGGATTGCAAGATTGAACTATTTGCCAAGGGCATTCTCTTGAAAACTTGATTGCCTAATGAACAATACCAGAACAATATAAACGATAAAAAAAGAGAACTGTAACGTTTCAGAGTACAAATCTGACTCTTTCATCAGACAAACGAGAATATTTCCAAAATTGAGTGAGGTTGTTTACTGGCAGGGCGTTTTCCATGAAAAAACAATTTTATTAAACTTTCAATTAGTTCTGTTTCAGATATTGGGGTTGGAAACAAAGAAAAAACCTAACAAATTATGCAAAATCCTTTAATCGATACTCAAAAGAAAGGAATGGGCCTTTTTCTATCGTTTGTACAAAAAAATTGAAGGAAATATATAAGAAACTATCACACACAGAAAACAGCCTAACTTAATTCTGAAAATGTTCTCGTTTGCCTGATGAAAGAGTCAGATCTGTACGTTACAGTTCGCTTTGTTTATCGTTTGTATTGTTCCGGTATTGTTTATTGAGCAATCTGTTTCCAGCAATCCGCAAAGGAGTTTTCCAAAATAAAAACAATTTTAGTTTCAGATTTTGGGAAGGAAAACCCGAAAAAAACCTTAAAATGATTCGAAAAACACTTACATGAAGTCTGAAATGAGCATAATTTCATTTATTGCAAGAACGGTATTATTATCCGAACAAAGAACAACAGAATTGTAATTTTCAGCCTTATTATGAAAAAATTACAATAACGAGAAATTAGAATGCAAGAACAAATGAATGAACTGATTAAGGCGAAGCAAAAGTTGAATGCATGCAATGCTTTGTAGAGTTGGATTTCAGAAACTTTGGGAACGAAGAGCCCAAAAATAAATAGTATGCAATAGTTTCAAGATTAAGAGAAAGTTTAACCATACAAACCTACCGAAGCAATAAAAAAAATAATCGAAAGCACTGACCTGAAGTCAGCAGCTTTTGCGCTCATGTTTCAATTCGCACATATGGGGTCTGCATGAATCTTCAGGTTATCGTTATTCAATCAAGTACCAGAATTCAATTCGATCCAATCTGTATTTTTGGAAATATTGAGAATATCAGATTTTAAATTTGAATATCTATTGAATTATTGCGCGGATTTTACCCGTGGACGGATTAAGCCTTCGTAATTGATCCCCAATTTCATGAGGACCATATAAAAAAAAAAATCGTCGAATCTTTTCATCTAGAAGTAAAGTTGTGGTTAGCGGGGTCAGTATGTGAAAAGATGACCGCTTTGACTACGAACTAAAATGACACGATCATCACGAAATTTTGCGGAAAGTAGTGCATCAGCATTGTTCAACTGGTTAACCAGTTTAAACATGATTGTATCAGTATTTTCGGTTAATTTCGGAAATAACAACGATACTGAGGCAAGAACCACGAAATTCAAAATATTTTTTTCCAATATCTTCATTATGTTCCATTACGATCGTATTAGTATTTTTTGAGATAATCCGGAAATTTCATGGATACCGAAGTTGACATACCTTCTTTCCAAGATCGCCGCTTGAAATAATCGACTCGAAGTCGAATTCAGTACACTGTGGTGAAATATTGACTTGATTTCCGAAAAATTGAAATGAGAAAATATGTGCAGATAAGATTAGCATGTTAAAAGCCGGAATTGTACCACTCATAAGTACGCGTTTTCGTTAAAGGCGCTCACGAAATTTTTGTTGCAATGCATTTTTCAAGACATTGTTCCATTTTCATATCAATTTTAAAATTTTGAAAACACTGTCGATTTTGAATGATACAGAGTTTCACCTAATATTTCCACATAATATCTTCCAATACAAATATCTTATTTTTTTTGTCTTCAACGTACTATGGCTTGAATGACAAATTAATTTTTAACTATTGAATTCAAAGACATAGGAAAACGGTAACACAATAATATACAATACAAAAATAATGAATTGTCCGTCCTCAAATAGAATCACTGTGGACAGATGACATTCAAATCTCAATTGAATAAAGAAAATTGGGCAAAGTTTGTAACTTTTTCTAATCTTTTTTGTTGTCCTCCAATTTTGAAGCAGAACAATATTCGTCACTGAAATGAAATCGCAGCGATACAAGAAACGTCATACTGGAATTCTTGCTAAGTCTCAGCGAAGCAATCATAGCGAATACTTCTATGTATGTAATAATAAAATTAATTTTTGTTACTTTTTTATAGAAAACTCTCAAATTTTAGTTCAGTATTTAAAATCAGTTCGGTAATTTTCCGAATATTCCATATTGAAATGAAAAATATATCAGTAGGAATAATTGCTAGAACAGTCGAAAAACATCATACAAGGATAAATGTTTTTCACGTCGCAATTCCTCATTGCCAATCGATTATTTCACGTTCACCGAATTACATCTCAACAAAATGGAGTCCTCGCATGATATCCCAACTCAAATTAACTGCGAGATCGCTCAAGCAAAGCAAACAGATGACGACCACATTCTAAGCTAATTGATCTCTGAACCAAGTTGCCCCAATGACCTAAGCTGAACACACACTCAATACAAACTCAGAGGAGACGTCTAGAACATCATCTTCGTATTTTGATTTTAACCAGACAATCATTCGTGTTTTGTTCATACATCTGGGAATTATGATGGTATACTTTTAATTGTTTTATTCATCAGACAGTGGATTTTTCTGCTCTGTGGACATTTTATTTTATAATTGATATTTTGTCCTAGTTTTGTAGACCGAAAATTAAATAAGGTGCTATTTATACATATCACCTAGAGTTCATATGGAACTTTGTGTCCGTGAAAAAAGTTCACAAATTCTGACACCTATTCGTATGCCAGTGGTTTTTTTTTTTCAACTACAGATTCCCCGTGTGAAATAAAACACTTCTCATCCACAATTCTTCAGATTTGGCTCAGGTTCCGAAAAGATCAGTTTTTTTTTGTAGCTGGTTTTTCTGAAATGAATGAGTTTTGTTTTGAACTTATTTATAAATATGATACAAATTCCATAGTGATCGCTGTTATCCTACCGAAAACGGTTTCCTAAATATGAACTAACCGATTCATAAAATTATGAAGAATTAGCATGAAGAATGCATATGAAGAATATCTCCAGCAATTCAGATAATCTTCAATCATTTCAGAATACTTAATGTTTCATTATAATACTCCCTTAATGTTTCATTATAATACTTCCTGTTTTCGAAATATTTAACTTTGAATGTAAAAAAATCTCATATGAATTCGAGGAGTTTCACTATTTTTGTGGATTGGCTCTCGAGCTTGTGTTTATCCAGACCATGGAATACATAGAGAGATTTCACTACTTTGTGACCAGACAGTCGACATAGACAGTATGTCCCATGTCAATGGACCAGAATTTCCAGAGAATTCATAGAGTTTAACTGATGACATTTCATTTGTTCAAATATTGGATGGAAATTATGATATTCATGAAATTTTGAATACGATAATGAACGTTTTGAACTTGTGAATAAAGTGAGGGAGTGTATTTCCAGATCGAGAAATATTTTAATGCCTATCTGGAAATATGGCAATTGAAAAAATGGTTTTATTTGAAGAGAGGAATTTATGGTTGAAATGAATGTTCAATTTAAGGCCCTGTGTAGTTTTTTATTCATTGCTGAAAAATAAAATATGCCAAAGAAAGTTGAGAAGACAGAAGAATGGGAGATACGTAACGAACAAAGGCGCTCATCTCCGTCCTAGTGATAGAAACCTTAGAAAAACAGTGGAAGAATAGAGTTTATGGAGGGAATGACTTTTTTGTTCCTACAAAATGATCCTTTTCGAATGAAAGAATGATTTTCGCTTGAAAAAATAATTTAGTTTTATTTGAGCATCAAATTGCTGAAAAGTCATGGTTCGATAATTCTGTAGAAAATGCTGAAAATGTTTAGCAGTTTGACGCTGAATTGAAACGATTCAGTTTTTCGAGCGAAAACATTGCGACGGGCAAAGTAATATCAAGAGATCAAATTTATTCAGAAATGGAAAAGAATTTCGAAAATAATTTTCATCTTCATGCAGTAAAAATGTGTATCAAATTTCAGAGAGATATCTGCAATTGAATCAATATGTATCTGTATCACAAGGGGTAGCACGTTTACGACATACGTTAGTTTTTTACGCGCCTCTTCTAGGGAACAACTCGTTATCATTTTGTCACGATGTGTGTAATTTTTTAATTTTGAGCCTAAAATGGTCTCAAACGATTGAGTTGAACTCCCTGGAGAAGAATCCGTGTTCAAATTCAATTCTGTCCGTCCGTATGTGCTCTAACTTACGAAGGAAAATACTTAGCGACTTGAAATTGTCAGATTAGGTTTGGAGTCCAAATATCTCGATTGAGTTCGTTAATGGGTGGAATCGGTTGGATAGTTTCGGAGTTGGGCTCATTAGAAATTTTGAGGTTAATTCCTCGATATCTCATGAAGTATTGACTAGATCAAATTGAAACTTCGTGGACAGCAACTTAGAGCAAAATTTCGTATGGATCCATTTGTTAGAAAATAAAAAAAAATTCATTCGAAAATTTTTGAAATTTTCGAGGAAAATTTTTGTTTTTCAAATATTGATTAGATTTCAATGGAATTCGGCCCAAACCTAAGAGTCAGTATTTAACAACGATCCTCCAAATTTTAATTCGATCCGATATTTACTTTCGGAGATATAAGGAAAAAAATGTGCCGAATTTCGTTGTTAATATTTGGAATTTTAACGCCATTTCCGCAATATCTCGAGAAGTACAAATGCTATCAGATTGAAACTTCGTAATCTGGTGAAGATCACCAACACGCAAGTAGGTGATCTAATAGTTAGAATTCGAACAAGCGCGTAAAAGCTCCTGACCTCGCGTCAGTGCTTTTCTAGATTTTTATAATGGTTTCAAGAATCGCCACCTTCAATATTAGCATATATATAACTAACACTCTGATGCATAATATGAACCTGAGCCTATTGTACTCGGGTTTGTATGCAGTATCGAAACTAAGATTCATATTCATAAGATTCATAAATGATATCTAATTAGAGTCTATTTAATTTTCGTAATGATCTCTAATGTCTGTTATATCGATTGTCTCGTGATGCATGCGAGATTATACATACATTAGACTTCAGTCTTGTACAGACTGATACCATATTATGATTGCAGGAGCTTCCTTGTTTTTTATCATGATAATGATCATTTGGCTAGTTAATAAACGTAATATTTGTATAGAGCATAAATCAACTACTGACATTACGGAAAAGGAATGAGTGGGAAATCTCTCAGAATTTATTTTTCTTGACGAATAATGACGATTTACTTTTATTGTGGTTCTCAGTCGATTTCGATATTTTTGTGCGGATATTTCAGAATTTGATGTACCTCATCCAGTTAAGAGCTCATGGTAGCTATTGTGTTAACGGTCGGCCGTTGAGCAACGAAAATTCTCGAAAGCGTTTCTAACTTCACGTCAGCGCTTTTTCAGAATTTCTAATATTCATACGAAATTGGGTTGATGCCGTCCGTTTAGCTGAATATTAAGAGACTACTATGGTTAAAGTAGAGGTCAATGTACCGGATGCCATATCAACAGTTCTTATGAAAATCTGTAAAAATCTTTATTTCATATTGATACATTCTAGTCAAATGAAGCCTTAGTTACCGTAATTATAAACATGGTTATAACTCGTTGGGATTTATACTAGGCAGTTATAATAAATCTTTAACTCCCTCTAATGTATTTACAAAAACAAACCGATAATTGTACAATTTCCCAGTTCGTGAATCTCACTCCCATTTGTATCATCATGAATTCTCATCATTAATTTTGGTATTGACCACTTCAAGCTGTAAGAAAAATAAATCAATGCACTTAGACTAGAATGTAGAAGCATGGACACATACCATCTTGAAACCAAACCAACATCATAGTTTCACTCATATTTTTGGTTTCAATACGGTTAAATTTCGGGTGCTGCTGCAATTTGTCATATCCTTTTTTGTTCATACTTTGGTTCCGACTTTATCGGTAGGAGTACGCCACGAGCTTTCTCAGTCTATTGCAACAAATCACCTTAAATCTCAACTCTCTCCAAACTTTTATTCATTTTCACGAATAAATAAATTTGACAAATATTTACAAACTTGTCAGTTGATATATCCATGGTTTTCATGTCTATATACCTCACGAAATCAACGTTCGTTTGATTTCGAAAATCAACAAAATTTGGTTTTTATGTTTCATTAGTATGAAATAAAATCAATTATCTATAACGTGAGTTATTGAATGCTAACAACCTCGGGCAACTTACAATCCCCCGGGACTGACATCCCTCGGGATTGAAATCTGGTGCACTCGGTAATTAACATCCCCATAACTCCCTTGATTCATACTATAATTTTCTCAGATGACAGAAACACTGAAATTTTTGACACTTTGTGACAAGCTATACAATAAGTTCCTCTGAATTCAATGGTGAAATTCACTGAAGATCCTATGAATGATTTGAATGGAATAGATTTTCTTGCAGAGTCGAGAGCCTATTCTTGAGAAACAAACAATCCTAACTCGTCTATAATGCCCTATTTAATTGACAAACAACCTCGTTACTGACATAACACCAAACAGGGTACGAAAACTACGTTCAGCACACGATCTAGAACCACTTCCGGTACAATCCGAACTCGGTTTCACCTCAGGGTCCCACTCAGATGCTTCGCATATTAAAAACAGGATGATCGAGATAGCATATGGCACGGTCTTGATGTGTTTCACATCCTTACAGCCTACCGGAAGTTCCTCTCGATCCGAGGAAGTAAAACGGAGCTGAACTCTTTACGAAACATCGATGAAAGCCTTCTTCTGGATCAATGGACTAGGAAATGTATGCGCTAGCATGAGCTGGAATTATTATGATTTCTTTGATGAAGGAATTATGTTGGAGCTACTGGGGAGCATACGCTAATGCGTTTCATTATGACGCTATTAAGCTTTAATTGAGGAATATCGCCCTAAGATAATAAGCGTGCCCAAGTAGTTTGACTGAGGGTTCAGTATTGTAAATATTAAATAGTCTGCTCATGAGGATAAAATAAAAAATTCTACAGGGTGTTCGAAAAAAGATTACCCCGTCTCTGGAAACGGTAGAAATTTGAAAAATAATTTGGGTTTGCTGCCTAAGAAATTTTCGTAACGCCATCCGTTTTCAAGGAGTTGAAGAAAAATATTAAACACATTTTTCGCTATTTTTCCGGAACTACTGGCAACATTGTAATGAAACTTTATACGAATATGTTTTGGAAGCTGATACTCCCATTAATTTGTTTTTATATCTGACCGTCATAAATCGTTGAAAAAAAATTATACACGAGAAAAGAAACCCCTCAATCGCGATATTTACGCGCATCTTCTAGGGGAATTGCGTGCGATATTTCTGAACAAATGTCTGTTATTTTCGACTTTTTAGACGAAAATGGTCTGAAACGACTAGGTTGGACTCAATGATGACCAATGCGGTGTCAAAACCGATTCTGTCCGACCAACCGGCCGTACGCACGATTACGGGCGTTCGGAGAATCCCGTCGAACTGAAACTTAAAAGGTAGCTTGAATTTTAAAATGCGATGGTCAAGTTCGCTAATACGTGAAATCGGCCAAATGATTTCGTAGTTAGGGCCTTTTGAAATTTCGAGGTTATTTCCGTGAAATACCTACACCGAAGAAGCGGATCCAAGGAGGATGACTACAGCTCTCCTTGGATCCGCTTCTTCGGTGTAGGTGTTTTGGTTGATTGGATGATTAGCTCTGATCAAGGGGGAATATTTGTTAATTTATCGACAGATATTCGTCCTTATGATTATGTTATTTAATTATTACTGGAGCTCTTTTTTCTCCGTGAAACCAATTCCTATCTTTGTTAGATGTTGGACGCTTTCGTCTTGTGGGAATCCACAAGAACAGAGTGTTTCCAATGTCGTGACGGTTTTGTAAAGCTGCAATATCGCAGTTACAGCGACCTGATGCGACTAAAGGATGAACGTCATGCACATCGATCAAAGTATTCTGCACTCGAAGGTGAGATTCGCAAGATGCTCCTGGCAGATGGCGCGCTGTACGTTGTTATACTGCAGCGGTCCGTCTGAAAAGTGACAGGTATCGAGAGATCCCTCTGTGGTTTATCCAAGGTAAGTTGACCTGACGATCAATAACAATTGTGACACAGCTGTAGTCATTCTCCTTGGATCCGCTTCTTGGGTGTAGGTATTTTGGTTGATTGGATGATTAGCTCTGATCAAGGAGGAATATTTGTTGATTTATCGACAGATATTCGTCCTTGTAATTACGTTATTTTTTTTTTCAAGTTTTTCTCGAAATCGTTAATCATATTCGAAAAAAAATGCACTTACTGTGAGCTTCATATTTCACAGCAGTGTACCAAATTCAATTAGTTTCGGCAAAATCGTAAACAATGTGTATAATTTTTACTTCAACGCCCTTATGAGGATTTGATATAAAAACAAATTCATGGGATGTATCAGCTCCCAAAATATATTCGAATAAAATTTATTCACAATGTTGTTAGTTGTTTCGGCAAAATCGTAAAAATATGTATCATTTTTTTTTAACTTCTTGAAAACGTATGAAGTCACGAAGATTGTTTGGAGAGCAAACCCCAATTATTTTTCAGTTTTTCTTAGAGACGGTGTCCCCTTTATTCGAAACACCCTGTATAAATTTTGCGTTTGTTCATATAGTTTACTGAGGCGGAATTCGAAATATTTTTTACCAATGTTTTCGAAAATGAATATTTAACATAGTGAAGTTTGGTACTTACACTGCTTTCAAATATTGAATTCAAGGTCATAGAAATCTGATGCACTGTTACGAATTCGATCATGCGCGCAAGAGCAGCAGGTTGCACGCCAGTGCGTCTGTAGATTTTTATTTCTATTTATTTTTCTTTCACTTCAATCCTGAAGGAATTTTGCATTATCGTTGACTCCTGTACTCAACAACTTATAATTGATTTCCAATTTGATTGGATTGATTTTCTTCGAGTAATTGGGATGTGGCAGAATTCTATAAGTCTAAATATACAATATTCTTCTTACGAAAGGTATTGTGTTTGCCGGTGGTTGGACGAACAAGCAGAATTGAAATCGACAACGAATTTTGCCTGAACATCCCAAACATCCTCAATTTTTTTTATGGAAACTCTCTACGTATTGTCTCCTACGATATATAATATAAATTAAATTTTGAAAATTTAGTGTTTTGTCCCAACGCATGAAACCCTACAATGTACTCCAGGAGGAAGTTTTTGGAAAATGTTACGCAATGAATAATAATGAGAAAATATTAAATTTTCCTCAGAAAGTGTATAGGTAATTCCTAAAATAATTCCTTTATTCAAATATTAGTGTTTCAAATGATAGAAAAAACCAATAAAATTCCTCACAAAATATCCTTCCATCGATATTCAAATGATTTCTTTCTCGTTCTTAAAGGACCAATGAAAAATTTATTCGGTACTTTTCAGACTTTTACATAGAATATATAGGGAATTCTACTAGGTTTCAGATTTCAAAGTGAAAAGATCGAAGATAACATTTCTAATATAACAGCCACACTACTGCAGCCAGCATATGAAGAAGAGACCAACCCAGCACCTGCGAATGGAGTCCTTGAATAAAATATCACATATCCTAACATTTACTATCACAGGCTGCTACAGGTAAAAACTGCGCTTCATCTGTTCCAAGTTCCCACGTAAATAACACGTAAATAATAATGGCAAAAAAAGACTCTTCAGTGGGCTATTTACTCTAGGATATGTCCATCAGAAGGTGATGAGACGGCCTGAGATGATCAAAAATGCTGAAACCGGATCTCTTCTTGAAGAAGACGATAGATTCTCGGCGTAGAAAGTATTTCTTAATCGTGTAATTCTGAAATGCCAAGAGATTTCGAGAAGAAACATTTCGTGTTTAACATAAGTAGTTCAGTTAAACATTAGGTATAATTTTGATCAGATTTTCGAGGTCAGTGCTTTTCTATTTTCAGATTTCCCTCGAAATTAAGAAAGTGAAATTCGAAATTTTGTTTCAAGGATGATCCGTCGAAATTTTCAGTGGTCTCTTCGTGAAGAAAATTTCACTTGGAAATGAAAAATGTAAAACTACAGAACATGTTGACATGAAATTCGAAATATATTTCAATAGTGATTTCTCCTATTCAACTTTTCATTTCCTATAAATTTAGTATTTACTGCCGTAAACCTCGTGATAATTCATTTCATCTTGAAATTCGAACCACGAATTTGGTTTTTTCGAATTATTGGTTTGTTGTTGAAATAAACACGGACTTCATAACGTTTGACTTAATTTAGTTAGTTGGTTGGATAGTAAAGAAGTTTAATTTATTTTTATAGTAGAATTTTTTCATTTTAATTATTATTCAATATTCAACAGAAATAAGTTATATTTAGATCATAGAATCCACCTTGAGAGAGAAAGATCAGCAACAAATTCAATCGAAATTCAAAATTTTTTTCGTCATTGGATCCTGACACGAATTTAAATTTTTTTAAAATTATTTCCTTTATTATATACAGCAGAGATAAATATCAGTACTTATTGAAGATATAACTACATCAAATCAAAACTGCTATTTTAAGAAATTGACTCCGCATCACTGCTTCTCCTGAATTTTTGTTTTCTGATATAATCTCCATTTCAACTGAAAACATTTTAAGTAGGAAAAATGAATCTTTCTATGAAGTTGACCGTGTTTCCGCAGTGTCACTGACTGCATCTCACCTCTCAGTCCGACCGTGCACATTTCACGACAAAATAAGTCAAGATATTTTGATAACCCTGTCATTAACCAATATAAAAATTTCCTACAATTGCGTTTAAATGGAAGAACCAGTAATTTTATATGAACTCAATAGGTTTAATTGGTACAAATGGAGCTTTACCATCTATCAATTTCATTGCGTCCATATAAAGAGTCTGTTGTTCGATGTTGATTGTTTTTTCACAATTCTGAGTAATCTGGAATTGTGGTATGAGATGCTCATTTCTGTTCATCAGGCCGCTAAAGAGATTCTAAGATTTCTATGAAAATTCAAGACTTGCTTGAACTTCCTATTATTCCTCTCACAGAGATTTGAAGCAAATTTTCAATTTGTATTCGGAAAAATCCAGGAATGTTTTTTTAGATGGTTAGGTGGTTAAGAGCAAAAAATACCTCGAATATAACGGGGTGACTTCTGGAGGCCAGAATTCGTTTTTTTCCAAAAATTTTTTTGGTGCAAATGGTTCAAACAAATTGTAAAAATCATCTCCATTTATCTTTCGAAATGCAACAGATATTGGTATTATTGAGAAGCTCAAAAGGCTCATCCAAAGGAAGAGGATTACGAAAGTTAAAATGCTCTGAATTCTGTGGTTAGAGTCATAAACGTGATATTCGACGAGCAAAACTTAACAAAAATTGAAATAACTTTTCAGGTTAAACATGCCTAGATCAGAAGATTTACAGACTTTTTTGTTTTTTTTTGCGAAAACGTTAATACTTCCTTTCGCATTGTGAATACTTTCACGTAATACTAATGTTTTAACTTTTCATTTTTATGAATGAATTACATTCGAGTTGAGGCCTATGCTCATTGTGAATCAGCCACAGGGTAAGATATACAGGGTGAGGCCTGATATGAAATGTCAAACATAATAAAATTCACCCATTGTTCGAGACCAAATGATATCAGGAAAAAACAAAGATCACCAGTTCGATCTTCCTGGATGTTTTTCACTCCATCTGATTAATTCAATTATTATTATTTGCATTATATTGTTATATGCATGATGTTGCTGAGTCGGTATTTTCTATCGATTTATCTATGATTCAATTAATGTATATTTATGTCTATCATGTCTGAAATGAATTGCCCTGTAAGAGCTTTCCTTGCAAATTCTACATACGCTGAATATAAACTCATCAAACTTGAAGCTATCAACATAGCTATCAAATATCGCAGTCTTGGACAATGAATCCGTTGTAATTCGAGTTGATTTTTTTAACACACTGCTGCTTCAGTTGAAGAGAGTTTAGATGAGATCATCGTGGTCACAAACACGATATCTAGTGTAGTAGTACGACCATCTGTGAGCAAATATGGCAAAAATGGCGCTTCTCTTGAGGGGAATACAATCTCAGCAATTTTCAATCTAACGATGGGAACTACAAATAGAATTAATTTATGAGGGTTTGCTTGAAGTATGTTTCTGAAAATCAACGTTTATGCTTTAATCGATATTTATACCTTGGTTCCCTGGAACAAGGTTGACGCGTGAAAATTTTCTTTTTCCAAGATATCGAATTGAAATTTTGGATATTGATACTATAGATTGTTTCCCATCGACTGGGGTGAATAATGTGTGTCTACGATTTTCGGTTCAACATCGAACGGACATTTCTTTCGATTTTCTCAAAGGTACTGATTTATATTTTTGCATTTACGAAATCCGTTTAATTTTGAGTGGAATTTCTTCGCAAGAAATGTAAAATTGATAAAAAAAATTAATCGAGTTCGATTGTTATTCTGAATAAACCTGTTTTTGCCGTTTTTGAAACTCATGTAAATTAAATGCCACTCGAAATCAATCACTGCGTCTAGACCCCCATGAAAATAAGCTACCATACTTTCTCTACCCAATATGTATGGTATCTGGATAGAGAAATGATTCAGAAATTTTCCAACCAGAAGGCAACATCATAGAGGGCATTTGTCCACATAGAGCACCTATTTTCACGAAAATTTCATTGGAAAATTATCAAAATTATTTCTTCATTCAGTTACTGTATGCTCGAAGAGTTTGAGTTGAATATTTTATGAAGCTCGACGCAATGTAATTAGAGTTAGAGCAGGAGGCTTACCCCACGCAAGTGATTTGAACAAAATATCTGCAAACTCTGGTCAAGTGTTCAATTTTGGGTGAAATATTTTTTGATGATTTTACGATAAATAGAAGTGACTTCCAGAAATACAATCTGCCCGTTATCACAAAGAAAACGATCAAAAATTTTTTTGTCCATTTCGTTTTTATTTCGAAAGCATTCCACTTGAAATTCAACGTATAATCCTAGACAAATATGCCTGTTCATCGCAGTTAATTTGTTTTTTAATTGATTATACCGGGTGTCACGGGAATCAGGTTCACCCCAAAAAGAATCTTCATTTCCCAAGATCTCGAATTGTAGTTTTCGACATTGATACATCAGATTGTTTTCCATTAACAGAGTTAAAAAATCTGAAGTATGAATGTCGAAAATTATAATTCGATATCCTGGAAAATATAGATATTTTTTGGGGTGAATCTGATTCCTGTTACACACGGTATAATTAATTAATGGATTAATATAATGAAGGCGTGGCAGTTATGTACAGAATAAATAATTGCATAGGTGCTAGATGGAGGTCAAACAAAATTATGAAATTTTCAATGACTTTTTGTCTGGACCTCTGTATTGAATATTTTTATTGAAGATTGATCGCGAAATAAAAACCCCAGTGAAATTTCTTTCAGACCAACAAGGCAACACCATTCTGACTTGTTTCAATTTCATGACATTTTTCTAAATGTGCCAATTTGTTGGTTCTTTACTATGTTGATATTTATTTAACAATAATGCAACTTATGCACCTTTGGTATCTTATATTCCTCACATTCTTGCAATACTAAAACATTTGATGATATTTGACTAATTGGTCAATTTAGTGCTGTCACTCTTTTTCTAAACTTCCTCACATACGAGGAATGAAAGAGTTATGAACGAATGCAATGTATTGCTACTCAGATACACCAGAAAATCCCGACTAATATGCGCATATGATAAATAGGAAGAATATCATCATGCTATCATTACAGCTCAATCATTCGTTTTTGCAATTTAGATACCTTAAAGACCTGCGTTATAATTATATACCAGATATCATGTATACATGTAGATTATAACTTCCATTTCATAAAATTCATTTTGCTCTCGAAAAAAAAACAAATTCATAATCTTCTTCATGTGCAAAATTAGTGTATAGACAGCTTTTACGTAATAGCCAGATTACATTCAAGATTACGACAATTATTTCACGCAGAAAGGTTTACTATTTGGAATCAGTGAGTTCCTTTACTTTTTGTAGTGATTTTACAGCGGCTATCAATGACGTAATTGGTTATCTCCTAGATTTACTATGATGATATCCTGTGAGATGAGTAGCAAGGTAGCAGATTCTTGAGCATTTTATGACCGACCATTAAATTAGTACCTGTGTTCATGCTGACAATGTTGTATATCACTATGGGTGTCTTCTGGAAGTTGCTCCGCCACGTTCATTTTCTTATTTGTTTGAAAACAATCATTGCTTGAAAGCTAACTCAAAATTATCTTTTTTTTTCAGGTATGTAACGATCCAGTGTCGCAAAAGAGCGTAAGTGTACATATTATGTTTCAAAATTCGCGAAAAATTATTGATTACATTGAATTCCTTTGTGATTTAAAATCTCCAATATAAAGCTTTTTATAGATTCATAGCTTCAATAGGATGTTACCATTACTTCGCTTCATCCTAATTAAAAGTAAGAAAAAAAAATATGTCTGCTTCATTCATTTTTCTAATATTTGATTTTTCTGAGATCAGAGAATGCACGACGTCTTAGCCATGAAAATTTGGCATCGTAGTATGATTTGTGCATCATGGATCCTAAATTTCCCATCACATGTCATTTGTCATATATGATTAACGGTGTTGACAATGATCGTCTTTCGATAAAAAGAAGGAGCGTTCAGAAGTTTTGAATGTTTTCAATGCAGAAAACCGTAGCTAAAATATGGAAGTTCTGGTTTCGTCCAATTGAGAGTTCAAATATACAGGGGTTACCTGTGAATAACTGTTCATCCTCTTGCTAGGTGATTACGGATTATTAGATACAAAGTAATTCCTGGGTTTCTTCAAAAGCTGCAGGGTAATGTTAGTTGTATTGCAAAACTTGACTCACTAATCCCCGTGTTCAGGCGCAACATACTTTCTTCTATATCGAATTTCAAATTTTCAAGTTTCAAAAAGACCATAAATGATGCCCAATTAGTGATATCACTCAAAGTTCTCACACCTACAATTCTTTTTTATGAATATTCGAATTTAGACTGAGCAGAAAAAAATTATAAAAGTTAGGTCAGAAGCTTGTTCACATTCGAAGCCATTTCCTCGAGACATTTTGCATGAATAACCTTTACGCCGTCATTTTTCAACCAAGTGCAGAATTTCAATTCGATCGTATCTTTATTATTTCTGATATTGGGAAAATAAAATTTCGGATGGATGTATCTATACGAAAGATTCCAAGTTTTATCAAATTCGACCTTCTTAATTAACCCTAAACCCGCTATAAAAATGTCTAGTCTCTAGGTCGTTCTTTCCGGAGGTTGTTGTGGTTAAGGTCGGCCTGAATGCCAACCGTGAAATGAGAATCCATTCAGAGACCTGATATTCGTTGAAATTTCACACATTTTTCCACAATATCTCGGGAGATCAATATCAAATCAAACTGAACTTTGAAACACTGTTTTGAGTAAAAAATTTTTTCAACCGAAATTATTGGACACCTTTTACAATCTGACTTTACTAAGATCCTCACGAAATTGTGCAATAGGACGTACATTAGTATTCTTTAGCTTACTACATAGTTTCAATCTGATCGATTCAGTTCTTTTTCGAGATATTGAGAAAAAACCTCAATATTCCAATATCTACGAAACTGAATATCGGAACAAACTGGAATTTGAAGCACTGTTTTAAATATTAAATTGTTGTTAAATACTAACTTCAAGGACTGTGCTGGATTTTCTCGAAGTTTGGTCAATAAATTCAGAAAGAACAATTTCTTTTCAATAAAGACGTGTATAATTTCCGAGAAACAATTTTTCGATGATTTTTAACAAATGGAGCTGCACGAAACTTTGCAGAAAGATGAGCTTTAATATCATCCGAACAATTACGAAGTTTCGATCTGTTCGCATCTGTACTTCTGGAGAGATTGAGGAAATAACGTAAAAATGTCAAACAAAAACGAAATCTCCGAAAGTAAATAGGTATCGTTTCGAATTGAGATTTGAAACATTGTTGTTGAACACCGATTTTAAGGTCTGTGCCAAATTTCGTTGAAATCCGATCAACACTTTTCGAGAAAAATCAACAAAATTCAACAAAATTTCAAAAATTTTTGAATGAACATTTTTTCGAAATTTCCTCATAATTGAATCCATACGGAACTTTGCCAAAGTTGCGCGTGTGTATTCAAAAACTTAATACAGAATTTTAATCGGATGAGTACTTCATGAGATATCGAGGAATTAAGCTTAAAATTTCATATAGGTATAAATCCGAAACTGTTTGGTCGATTTTTTCCACTAACGAACCTAACCGATATATTCAGGCTCCAAACCTAACTCGAAAATTCAGAGCACACACGGACTGCTGGCCAGACGGACATAATCCAATTCGACCAGGAATTTTTCATTAGTGTGTCCAACCTAGTCGTTTGAGACCGATATCAGCTCGAAATTCGAAAATAACAGAAATTGTGATAACGATAACGTGCTGCTCCCCAGAAGAAGCGCGTAGAAATAGGATTATCAAACATGATAAGAAATGAGGTGTGGAAGTCTTCATGAAGAATTTGAAAAATCACCATAAAATTCTTAGATTATGTACTTTATAGTTAAAAGCAAACTGGAGTCGAAAAATTCTCCAATACACTCATTTAATGATGAATTGATATTGACATATGAAACACATATTAAAATATCAGAGTGAAAATATACATTGAGCATGGTATTCCCATACATTTGTTGAATTCCACATACTATATAATAGTTTGATTTGGGTGAGAGCAATAGAATTTTTAAATATTCATAAATGTGACATGTGTGAAGAAATTACTGTATTAGTAGAGGATGTGGAAGCGGGAATTGTAATTTTTACTCATGATTAAAGAGCGCAGGAATAAAAATGTCACTATATATAGTCGGTCTGTAGTGATATAATAATAATAATATAAACGATATTTATATAAAAGATTTGTAAATTTCTGTTTTCTTTCCAGCGCAAAACGAAAAATGATGAAAATAATTAAACATCTTCAATTTCCACTTATAGCTCAAATGTATTTCAACAATTTTCTCGGCACACTGTGCCTTCTTGTGGATTACATCTCGAAACAATTGTGAAATACATTAACTATATGTGGCAATTGAAGTTTATTATTTCTTTGAAATGAATTTCCTCCAACTGAAGACAACAACAATTAAATACAAAAAAAAATATAAAATTAACTGATGGAACCCTCCCACTAATCACAATCATGTTCTGAAGTTTATTGGCTGCCCCTGTATATGAATAAATCTCATGTGCTGATGAAACAGAATTGGCAGCACAACGGAGTTTGGTTGGAGGAATACAGATTGTACATGAGAATTCTTGGAATATTCTATTCAAGGCTCTTGACTTTTATCTATAACTGCCATTTATGTCATTAGTTTACATTCAAACAAGAGACGAAATGCACAATGAGAGATTAGAATATTGAGAATATTAATATGCTAATATGGGACAACGTAACATTTAACTGCTGGGAAAGGAGTGTTTCTTTAGAATTTGAATAATGGCATCCACTTTACGTTTACGTTTATTGCTAATTCGATTAGAGAGTATTTATCCATCCATGTTTTTCTTGGTGCATAATTTGAACTTGAGCTCACGGTGGACAAGATTTTCCCAGTGCGCTTAGGCTGTTTGAAATATTGTTTGAAATAAAATCGTAGCTACATGTGATACTTTTCGTACTTCGTACTTGATCGTTGCATTAATTGCTCATTGGATTATTTCAACTTAATTAGGATGTATTCATTTTTTTTCCATATTAGTAATCAGTTTTTTTGCAGATTTGTTGTGCTTTTTCTACTCATTTAAACTTAGTTCTTCTCGAGATTTTGTTTCTGTATTTTTTTTACACAGAAACTATAACTTTTCGGTTGTATGCGTGGTAGTGACTTCAATAAATTCATAAATATCTGACACTTGGAGATTTTCGGACGATGAATATTCGTAATTTGGCGAAATTGAAAAAAAATGAAAAATGTATATTTACTGACTCTTTCGAGTATAGTGACAGGAGATAGATGAATAACATCTCCACACAATCAATTGCAGGTGTTGTTTGACAGGAGTCGTGAAATGTTCCGAATTTTTACAAGAAAATAATTTTAACGATATACAGGGATGAAGCATGATAAGTGATTTTAAATCTATTAAGAATTATGGCTCTGTAAGTTGTTTCGATAAATAAAATTGGGGTTTCCTTTATAGGTAAAAAGTGATATTTTTAAGATATACTCATAGTGTGTTCATATGAGGCATGGATTCGATGATTCATTGAGGGTGGCCACGAGCTGTATCTCGGAAACCGATTATCTCACAACTCCCGGAGGAGAATTCCTATGACGAAATCCAGCACATAAAATAATATTGAAAATATTTTCAAGTTCATAGTTCTCAAAATGAAGTTATAGGATAAACTGTTTCCGAGATATACTGGTGGCCACCCTTAATGAATCACCCTGAATACGACGGCGTATTAGTACCACTGCGAAAAATAAAAAATCTGGCAATTGCGAGATTTAATCTGGCAATTGACAGAATGAATCTGGCAATTTTAGATGTGGAAAGGGAATTCATATAAATTCGCCAAGTGTCTGAATAATCAAGGGGAGCACTCAAAGTCAAGAGTTTCTACGCCTTCGTTCGAATTTTTTGTTTGGTAGCTAGAGTGGTCACCCATTCAGATATTTATCCCACTCGACGAAGCTTGACTCATTATAAAAATCTTTCCATAAGTTTAGTATGTAAAAATAAAACAATAATAGCACGTGAGAAAAATTCCAGAAAAGTACTGACGTGGAGCAAGCAGATTTTGCGCGCTTGTTCAAATCCGTTGCCAAAAGCGGTCATCTTTTCAAGTATTGACCCCGCCAAACGCATCTTCACATTTTCTGATGGAAAGATTTGGTTATCCCCTTATCATATTATCCTCGCTAAATTCTGCATGAACCTTCAAACTGTCGCTTTTTCATGAAATGAGTACTGGATTTCAATTCGATCCAATCTGTATTTGTGGAAATGTGAGGCAAATGAAATTTTTTATCTACGGAATCGTTGGGCGAATTTTACCCATTCACGAACTCCACCTTCGTAATGAAGCACTAATATATCATAAATGTAGCCTATATAACATATCATTTAATTGCCAGATTAAATCTGTCAATTGCCAGACAACGAGCTGAATCCATATATGTATGTATATTAATATATATGAGAATTTGAGGACCAATTTTCTGAATATTTCATAGGGAAGTCGATATGGTCATCTCAGCTGACATATTTTGAGGTCTCTATCACTTCTGGTTATACCTATACCGGAGAAAGTACACAACTTTATCATTCCAAATTTCAAAAAAATTTCTGTGAACATAAAAAGGATAGAGGTGGTCCTTTTCAGTACTCCACAAAAATTATTATTCTGATGAATGCGACCTTGTAGTATGAACATGACTAGTCCATTTAAAAAAAAAAACAGTTTCCTTGACAACGAAAAATGCCAATCTTCGTGAACATTTATTTTGGCCAGATTTATTCTGCCAATTGCCAGATTGAATCTCGCAATTGCCAGATTAAATACGCAATTGCCAGATTGAATCTCGCAATTGCCAGATTAAATTTCGCAATGGCCAGATTAAATCTGGCAATTGCGACATGTGTTCTTCGTCGTAGTGACACTAATCCGTCGTCGTACATATAGCCATCTTATATCTACCTGATAAATTTTGGCACGATCGTGTCTGGTGTCTGTATTTTCCAAAATATCGTGATGACGACATTTCAAATGCGTTCATCCACTGGATTGATTGGTGTATTCCATGCATTCTAAACTTGAATCTTGTCTCTAGGCTTCAAATATGCCGTTGACATTTCGAGTTGTCAAGTTGTTTCTTTGCAAAGTTATCGATTTTATAGTTGGGCGAAGGCAAATTTTTTCGATTCAACTTTTTATAATTTTGATACGAAGAGTCTCATTACAAGCATTTTCCATTTGGAAACTCCTGAACATTCTTTAAGAGATGTAAATAACAAATTTAAGGTGTATCTCTGACCACGGATGCTGTCGTAAAAAAGATGAACTAATGAAAGACCAGATTTCTACCGGTTGGATTTTATGTTGTCGCTAAACAGCTCCTGGGTGATTAAAACCACTGATACGAGATTTTAATTGTTGATTCTCATTGAACTCGATTGACGCTCAACCGGTCCAGACTGTGTTGGAAATCCGGTGCACATCCTGTTTTTGAGTGCGCTCAAACATCGATCTTATTAAAGAGATACTCAAACGGAAAATTCCCTTCAAGAGTAATTTTGATTCCTGAAATCAGGCATGACATTTTCAACTCATCTGAGTATTCTGTATATTATGATGAAAATGCATAATTTTGTATCTGAGTACCTTCCAGACTATGGAAATTCAAGAATGATCGTGATATTATGTATCTCACGAAATTTCGCATGAATATTTATGGATTATATTCCTATTCGATCTTTATTCTTGAGAACATTAGGAAAATAAAACTTCGAATGCTTAAATAAGCGGAATCATTTGGTGGATTTCACCAATTAGCGAATTTGGCCTTCGTGATTAAACTTGAGACTTACACTCCATTCACTTGTATGAACTATCCTGGTTGGCCTGATATAGGTCTATCAGGTTTTTTTATTTAAAACTGACGCAGGTTGGCACTCGTGAAATATCGGCAATGTAAAAATAATTCTCAGAGACGTTCCCAAATGCAAATGCCAATTTCTACTCCCAATCTCAACATAATCATCAAGCTTTGAAACAAAAAATGCCGTAGGTTGTTTTGAAGAAGCAGAAACAAAGTATCATCAGAAAGTGCTATGTAGAATCTGCTTTTTCTGATAGTAACCCCGATAATTTGGAATCAATAATTTATCACAAGCTATTCAACATTTTCAACGTATGTGAGTGAAAACCAAGGAATTATATTTCATATGAACAGATATAAATTTTTCAGCTGCACATCACCACAATAAGGAGGATTTTAAGTGAAAGAGACGACAAAGAATTTCCTTCTATTGCTCCCCCTAAGAGACACTGACTGAGGACTTTATTTTCAAAAACTCGATTCTTGATTTCTGTACAATAAAATAGCATAACTGTATCTTCCAACCATGTTTATATATGTTAAACATTTCCAATATAAACAGAGGAAACAGTTTCTTCAACATTTGCCAGGACTTTATTGGAATTATCGAATTCACATAATATTTTCTCAAATTCATTTTTTTCCCAAAGTAAATTCAAATTTTAAAAAATACTGAATTACTACGACCTATATGTAGGAAGGACAACGTTGTGTAGTTATCTGACAGGAAAATGACTATAACCCAACATTTTCAGAATATACACGGTGAAATGTGTCAGAATGTCATGGCCAACCGGGATAGTTTATAAAAGTGAATGGAGTATACCCTATAATTATCAATTCTCTAAGTAGATTCTTCCAGAAGTTATATTGTTCACTATCGGCGGTTAGGCCAGTCGAAAAGACTATCACTTCTGAAAGAAACGACGGTTTAATTACGAAGGTCGAATTCACGAACGGGTTCAACTCAGTAGATGAGAGTTCCCATCCAAAATGTCATCTTTCCAATACATATTTCGGAACAGATCGGATGGAATTGAAATCTAGTAATAACGAAAGCGTCGCTACGCCTCCCTTAGAATTTCTTTTAGTGACTTACGCGCATCCTAAGTTCACATTTACCTGTACAAAACGCTGTTTATAGAAGGAAAAAATATTCGCCCGTGTCCGAGAAAATTGGGGTTACCGAGATAGGTGAATCACCCTGTACACCTTAACGAATTGAACATGATATAATTTAATTCCAGCCTCACCTATTCGCAGGTAACCACAGTCCGTTTCAGATTCCCAGCGCAAGTTGATCAACCTGCTTGATTGAACTTATCCTTATAGAAAATTATCAGGAACATATTCCACCATATACGGGAGTGGACATTTTAATTCTACATAGGAAACTGGACGGTCGGTACGAAAAACCTGAAATACGCTCAGTTTGCTGTTTCGTGTCCATTACTCGAGGACATGACGAATATTCCATAAATTGGATCATGCAAGTCAGATGAGATGATCCTAAGATGGGGAGATGTCAAGGAGACATTCCACTCCCTTTTTAACTCGCTGTTTTGCGCGCATTTTCTGGGGAACAGCGTGCTATCGTTTTTTCCAAAGGTCTGTAATTTGCGATGATTGATCTGAAAATGGTTTCAAACGACTAGGTTAGACTCACTGATAACGAAACCTGTGTCAAAATCGATTCGGTCGGCCGTGGACACGATAACTGTCGAACGGAGTGAACTAGCAACATGAAACTTTCAGGGTAGGTCGCGCATTGGAATGCCGCGGTTGAGTTCGTTAAAAGGCCAAATCGGTCGAATATTTTCGGAGCCTTTTGAAATTTTGAAGATATTTATTTTTTATTTCAGAAACTACTCGAGCGATTTAATTCAAACTTGGCATTTGGGTGGAGTATAACGACACGCAACTTTGGGCCAAATTTTGTCAGGATCATAGCGTCACTGAATTAAAAAAAAAAAAATTTTCAAAATTTTCTTCAAAAATTTTTTTTTTCGGAAACCGTTCATCATATCTAGAAAAGACTTCCACTCGGACTTTGAGCTTCATATTTCACAGCAGTTTACCAAATTTCAGTTTGATACGATCATAAGTTTTGGAGATATCGGGAAAAAATAAGTCAAATTTCGAGGTTTTTTTCGATATCGTTGCTTTTGGTTTATTATTTGATGAAATCAAATAATAAACCTTAGTGATCGACCAACCAAAAAAAAATTTTAAGCCCCCCTGAAAATTTCACAGTTTACGTTTTGGAGTATGTAGATTTGAATAAACGAATAAAAAAAAAATCCGTCCGTCCGCCGTCCGTTGTCCGGGGCTTTTCTCTGAAAGTACTGAACGGAAATCCTTGAAACTTGGTGGAAAAATCGTGTGTCACTCGGGGTTGATCTTTCAAGCTTTTCAGAGGATCGGTGTACCCTAAGGGCTCTAAATGGGGGTTGGGCGAAAAAAAATTATTTCTCGAAAACTTATCACCCAATTTTCATGAAATTTTAAACGTTGATTAAGTTGCATAACTAAACCTAAAAAATTTTACCCTGATGATTTCCGACAAGTGATTCCTGAGTTTTAAGGAAAAACGCTGCAAATTTCCAATAATGTCGAAAATGAATCATACCATTCGGTACTAAGTTGTTTAAGTTATCAATGGTATATTGGGTTATTTAACTAAGAAATTAATGAACCTTTGTGTAAAATTTGCAGTGTTTCGGTATAACTCGAGAAATACTTATTCAATCCTGATTAAACTACGCAGCTAGTTTGAAGATGCTGAAAGACAACTTTATGCAAAATTTCGTGATGATCGTGTCATCAGAACAATTTGAAAAAAAATTTCTGTGATTTTTTAATCATATCATCCTCATTTAATTCTGTATGAACCTTCGAACTGTAATTTTTCGATGAAGTACTGGATTTTAATTCGATCTTATCTGTATTTTTGGAAATATTGGGAACATAAAATTTTGAATGGGTATATCTGCGGATCATCGGCTGGATTTTACCCATTCTCGAATTCGGCCTTCGCAATTAAGCCTTCTCTACAAATATCGAGTTTCTAAGTTGTTTCTTTCGGAAGTTATTTTGTTTACGGTCGGCCTAACGGCCGACTGCGTAAACACAACTACACAACTACAAGACCTATGGAAAAAAGTTAAACGGCAAAGTTGTAGGTTATAAAAAGATCTGCACCTTTTGTACACTTTTTTACATAACCTCAAAAATAATGTAAAAAACTGAAATAACCAAGTTTTTGATTTTTATTTTTATCTTCGAATAATAATTTTTTCTACGAAATTCTATGAAAAGTTATCTTTTTATGTTTCAAATATACTGTACCTCTTTCGATTAAAAATATATATTTTTTCGCCTTAATTCGACCAAATATCGAAAAACCACTCTAATTTTTTATCGAAAAGTCTCATGTCAAAATGTTAATGGACTCTTTGTTTGTTCAAATAAAAATAACCACTACTATGGTGAATTTTCTTAGGGAATGCAAAAGTATACTACTACAATTAACAACCAAATCAAAAACAAAGTTAATATTTAATAAGACATCTTCAATATTTTGAGGAAGTTGTGAAATCTTCTTCAAATTATATGAGTAGATGCCTCTTTATTGCAATTCTAAAATAATTCATATACCTGAGTGACCTACGGAAAATTTTAGCTCATTAAAAGTTATTTCATAGAGAAGTGGGGAAAAGGCTAGGAAGGTCTCGTCCTTAAAACATGATATTTTTCAAGGAAATTTACCATAGTTATGCATATATTTTTTAACACAACTTCTTTGAAAAAGTAGATATTTTGACGTGAAAGATTTTTCGATTGAAAATTAGAGTGCTTTTTCGATATATAGTCGAATTAAGGCGAACAAATATATACTTTGCATCGAAAGAATTGCAGTGTATTCGAAACATAAGAGGATAACTTTTCACAGAATTTTGGAAATTTTATTTTTGTGGTCATTTTGAATTTTTCACATGAATTTTGAGGTAATGCAAAAAAGTGTTATACAAAAGGTGTAGATCTTTTTATTACCTACAACTTTGCCATTCAACTTTTTTCCATAGGACTTGTAGTTTTGCCGGAAATCGAGATAGGCTGTTTTTCATCCTTAAAACCTTACCCTTTTCACTTCCCGACCTCAGATCGCCCGTAAATTATTTCTCCTTAAATTTTTGTTATATTCTCTCCCCTTTTCAATGAGTTTCATCCTAGTATTATTTTTTTGGTTTGAAAAATTATTGACCCCGATGTCTATAATACAACTCATTTCCTATGAACCGCTTCTCTCTTATCGAATCGAGTTATTGGACAATTATTTCAAATGGAACGAGCCCTTATTCGAGAATCGATTAAAAATTCTTATTATGAGAAACAGTTTAGGATAGTCATTTTTTCGGGCTGGTAACATCTATACGGAAATAATAATACAAAATTAACAACTTGAATGAACATGAATTAGTTTCACCTTCAACAGGTAAAATCTGTTCTCGACAGCCCCACCTGGCTCATTCGGGTGAACCATTGTATGCGTGAGTTATTACTCAAACTCAATAACCAAATATTTGGCAGCATACAAGAATATATCTTGAAACATTCTACCAATATCCGGTGGTAGAAATCACTTCCTGTACCGAGATAATGAATTTATTTCCTTTCTAAGTAAAGAAGTCGTTTTATCTACGACAGTCTGAGCAATCAGCCTCAAGATAAAACGGTACTAAAATGTAGTCTTCATGGAAATTCTTTCGTAATTGTTTTAATTTTATGCTCAAGTGCTATGAATATCATTTTTGTCGACGAATATATTAGTTTAACGACTTAATCAAGAATTAATTATTTGTGTTCAAACAAGGGGGAGTAGATAAGTAAATGTAATTGATATGAAGCGAGTAAGGAAAAATCTTGCTGTATATGTACTCGAGCGAATGATATTCTTTCAAGCATTCAGAGTTGAATTCTTCCTTCAACAAATTTTGAATAATGGAAATGCGGTAACATTTGCACATGGTACATAGCGTTTTAAGATGCCCTTGATTCAATTCAAATATTTGAGTTTTTTTGATGCCGAATTGAGACTTCGGGAATAGGTCAAGAATGCCGAAGTGCAAAATTGTGAGAAAAACCACGAGGACCGTACTAGAAAAATAAAAAATTCTTATATTTGATATATCAGAAATAATGACCTCATGAAATTAAAACTTGACATGTTAGAAAATGGCGAACCGCAAACTCTTAGACAAAGCGAGAAAAAAATCTTTCTTTCTACTATATATTATTTTCTTTAACTTGGCACAAAAACAGATGATAATGTAGAGTTGACTCTCAAGACAATTATTTCTCGAAAATTAGCCCAATGGGATTCTATTAAATTCAGAAAAAAATTTTTTATAGTAATACACATACGAATTATTATTGAAATATTTATTCCAACCGGGTTTTCAAACGAAAAAAATTTTTCAACTTCCAGAACATAAGAAGGTGAATACATTATTCAGGAGAACTGGAGTTATTTGAATTAAAATAATATTCTTTTGTGTAAAACTTTTCGAAACCAAAGCGATACGATTTGTTCTCTAATACGTGTAGGGAATTCCATTCGCTCAAAACGATTAGTCATAACCCGAACAAAAATTTCATACACAATAATATTTTCAATGTGATTTCTTTGTACTATTCTCAATCAAATCTATTTCCTTTTATACATTCTCGACTTTCTTATCACCCCTTAAAGCTCTTGAATTGGGACATTCTTCTGGTTACTCATCGATAAGAAAACAATACTCTTTCAATTGCAAGAAAATTTTTCGAACCAATAAATTCTACTCATTTTCTGTTAAACAATGAACTGGATCTGGAGATAAGAAAAATTATTGATTGATGTCGTGTCATTAATGGAATTTATGTTGGTTGATATTCATTTAAATAATTACGAATAATTCAAGTTGTATTTGTCGCTCTGGAAATGAACAACTTTTAATGTTCAGCTTATTTCAAACTGAAAACTCAATTTTAAACTTGAATATTTTTATGAATATTGGCTAATTTTTCGGTATCACCAATTCTCATACTTCTAGGCACATTTATATCTCTTTTTAATTACATGATTCCTTAAATATTTCTTCTACTTCTGTTTAGCTATTCTATTTCGATTCATCTGCAGTACAAGCTCCTCTGTAACTCGTGAAATATTGTTGGTAAAAGTTCGAAATGATTGAGATTCAATCAATACAACAACATATTTCAATGTCGAACCAATAAGTTAAGTGAGGTTTTCTTTGATGACCAAAGACCAAAATCGGACTGAAAGAGCTGAAACATGAATGGCGTAGACTAATTGCTTGGAGAGGAGTTAAATATGGCGAAGAGAGAATTTTTTTGCGTTCGAATAGTGAAAAATCTAGAAAAGCATTGACGTGAGGTCAGGAGCTTCTAAGCGTTTGTTCGAATTCTATCTATTAGATCAACACCAAATTTCGCACCTAGTTGCGTGTTGGTAATCTCCACCTGATCGGGAAGTTTCAATCTGATTTCATTTATACTTCTTGAGATATTGCGGAAATAACGTTAAAATTCCAAAAAACAACAAAATTTGGCACAATTTTTTTTCCTTATATCTCCTAAAGACTCTAAGGTTTGTGCCAAATTCCATTGAAATCTAATCAATATTTCTAGAGAAAAAAAATTTGTTATACAAATATTCAAAAAAATTTCAAATGAAACCCCAAAAGTCATCCCGTTATATTCGAGGTATTGGTTGACCTCAAGATCATTTCCGGGAACCAAATGAAAAATTATACACATTTGGGTAAAACGATTGCCTGCTGTTTCCTAGAACATGCGCAAAAATCCTTTTTCCATAAAATTGCCAACTAGTTGACAGTCACAGAATGAAGTGTCCATTTCATTACTCTTATTTTTTTATTTCGTGTACGATACTGACTGAATAATTATTATCACTCTTATCAAGTAATTTATTCTGCGCTTATCCATTCTTATTTCACAATCGTTTCTTTTAAAATTTCCAATTCAGATTTTTCGATATGTAAGTAATCTTGCTATTGAGCACACTAATTCGTATTCCGCATACGACCCGTGTAGCTTACAGAATACCATTTTTCTCTTGTAATTAATTCGTCATAGTAGTTTTATTTGTCAAATTGTCATTGCAAGAGGTAATCGATCCAACGTATCTGTCGGTTTGAATTTTAATTTTGTCGGCATGTAGAATATTACCTAGTATTGCGTATTCAGAGGTGGTCTGTTGAAGTTGAAGTATTCAATCGTCCTTCGTGAATGCCACGGTGAGAATGTTGAACTGAGGGGCATTATGAATGCAAGGTTTATTTTTTTCTTTCTGAAAGGAAAACAAAATGAGTTCAAGAAATCAGACTTAGCATATTACAGCATTTTGAAATTTGACTATTTAGAAAATTATATTTCGAATGCGAAAAGCTTCGAGATTTTTTACCCATTCGTCAATTCAAACTTAAGTCTTGCTCTACAAATTTTGAGTCTAAACATTATTTTTTTTAGGAGTAAATATGTTCACAATCTTCTGCTAGATTTATCTTCAACACAATATTATCAAAACAAATAATACTAATAATTATAATAATGTTTTTCTAGACCCTTCACCTGATTATTTTTCTACCATGTATTATATTTACATATTCACTATATACAGGGTGATTCCGAAAGAGACCGTTAGATTTTAGGGTCAGTTTACACTAGTCGAGACAGTTTCAAAACAATGTTTGGTTTATGGTTGGGGGGTCTCCATTGAGATTTGTCTGATTCGACCGATTTCCCTTTTATTAATAACTGTGGTGTGGCTCATCCGATATTGATGAAATTTTCATCGTGCTTCAATATGAATAAGCAAAATCAAAACCTCCTAAAAATTTTTCGGAATATGCTGTTGTTATTTTGGTAATTTAGATTGATTGTGCAGGTTGAAAAAACAACCTTTACATTGCGTTTAAAAAACTTCGCTATCCGTTTCAAATTCTACCATTTTGAATCATTATTCAGTGGTATTTAATTATTTTGGCACAACTCCAGTTTTCCGAAAAATATTTTTCAAAAAAAAAAATTTCGAAATTTCACTCCAACTGATTCTACTTTTCTTGATAACTTTGGTATGGTTCATTCCATTTGGATGAAATTTTCAGTAGAGTGTAATCTGAATGAGTGAATTCAATAGTTTTAACTTTTTTTCCAAAATGCAGGTATGTTATTGTGATAATTTGAAATTGATTGTTTAGGTTAAAAAAACACCCTCTACATTGCTTTTACAAACTATCTTCATCCGTTTGAGATTCAACAATAATGAGTCCTTATTCAGCTGTTTCTAATTTTCCTGGCACACTTCGGCTTTTCCCAGAAAAAATTTTCAAAGAAGAACATTATCGAGATTTCGCTCAGGAGCAGTGAGAATATTCTGCACAGGGTAGTGATGCTGTATCGTCCAAGGTTGCAAAGCTGTTCGTCAGTTCGAAAAATATTCTTTACAAATTCTAAATTCATATTAAATTGCTCTTATTCTGTATAGAATAGTTCAATTCAGAAAGCTGCCTAATTCAAATTATTGCACACCTCTGCTCTTCTATAAAAGGATTATCTCCAGGAAACAGCGTTCGTTGAGTGATTTCGTTCAATATCGTACTCATTTGCGAATATGAAGTCATTGACCAAATTAAATGGTTTCATACAAAATATGAGCCATTAAACAAAAATCACGAATTTGAAAAGACTATTTCAGAAATTAGGAGCCGCTTTGCATTCTTGGAATATACTGCTTTACTAGCTAGTGCAACTAGTGCAATAATATCACTGGTTTGAAGCAAAATTTCGATTATGTTCTTCTCTGCAAATTTTTTCTCGAAAAACTGGAAGTGTGCCAAAAAAATTAGAAACAGCTGAATAATGACTCATTATTGTTGAATCTCAAACGGATGAAGAAAAGGTGTTTTTTTAACCTGCACAATTAATTTCAAATCATCACAATAATATACCTGCATTTTGGGAAAATATTGGGACTATTGAATGTTCTCATTCAGATTTCACTATACTGGAAATTTCATCAAAATTGAATCAGCCATACGAAAGTTATTAAGAAAAGTAGAATCGGTTGGAGTTAAATTTCGAAATTTTCCTTTTTTGAAAAATGTTTTTCGGAAAACTGGAGTTGTGCCAAAACAATTAAATACACCTTAGTAATGACTCATAATGGTAGATTTTTTCAACCTGCACAACCAATCTTAAATTACCAAAATAGCAACAGCGTATTCTGAAATCATTTTTGAATTTGTTCATTCATATTGTGTTATGATGAAAATTTCATCAATATCGGTTGAGCCACACCAAACTTGTAAATAAAAGTAAAATCGGTTGATTTAGACAAACCACTCTGTATAGTCTCAATAGAGACCCCCAACCATAAACTCAACATTGTTTCGAAACTGAAATCTGACGGTCTCCTCCGGTATCACCCTGTATATAAATTTTTCAAGAATACCGATTTGATTGAATAGGTTTCTTGCCTATATTCTTTCAACATTGGAATCGAATATTATTTCCGAAATGATACTGACGTGAAAAATTTCAATTTTCAATCAAAAACAATCTTTAAAATTCTCTTTTCTTGTATCTTTTTCTCCAGAATCGTCAGCTGTATCGTGCAGTATCGAGTGACGTATAGAAGGCGCGTTTCACCCAAGTTGAATTTGAGTCCCGATTTTACCATTTTTGATACGGAATTATTAAAAATTTACGAATTTTTACCGTGTGTGATAGTATAATTATGACTTCAAATCGAGACAGAATGAGAAAAACATAAAAATATGATAATTCGTGTTATATATATATATATATATATATATATGTTCTTTTGAGAATGAGCATTACATTCTAAGATATATCACAGTGTTAGTAGAGGAAATGTGAACGGGGTACCATATATATTTGCGTATGATACAAGAGCACAGATAAAAACCTCAGGAAAAATTCTGCCTCCCCGTATAAGTGTAGTTATTTGTTTATAGAAGATGGATGGCATCTTTTTCATTTGAAAATAATTTTTTCGTCATCTTGAATTCATTTCGACAAAATATCTTGACATAATATCTGAAACAGAAAGAGGGACAGAAAACCAGAAGGAAGCAGTAAATAATATCACCTAATAATTCGTGTTATATGTACGAGACTTGAATTCTATTATTTGAATGAAAAATGGCAGATCGGTGTTATAGGTTAAGGTCTATACAAAATTTATTATCCGAACAAATTGAAAGAAGCTCCTGATTTTCTAGATCAAGATCCTAAATTTGCATCATTGTTCTCATTGCACAGCAAGGAAATAAATATAAGAGGTTTCTGTAAAGGGCATATCAAAGTGTGTGTAGCGTCAGATTTTAAGTGACGTCCACTCACAGACTACGTACCTTATCCTTAAAAACTCGAAAGTTCATTCAAAATTCTTGCTTTATCAATTAGGTATTCATATTTTGAATGAGTTTTTTTAAAGGAATTAGCCTGGCATTTTTCTGGATGTACCCCATCGAATACTGCTACAACTTCTCAAAATATTTCGTTGTACCATAATGTGCTCTTTAAACTTGATGTCATAATGTGAAAATATATGTCCTGCGAAAACTTCTCGTTCCTGAGCTATTGCGGCTATATTGTTTCGAACATTTGGCCGTTACCCTGAGTATCTTTCTACTTCAATATAATATTTTTTATTCATTTTGAATCTCTATTGTTACGTATTTCCGAACCTATAACACCAATCTTCACTGTTAGCATATTGACTCAAGGATTTTTTCCACACCTGATTTGCAAACTAAATAATTCAATATATCGACATGTATTAATTGTAGCTAAAATACAATCAGAAAGTTATTTGCTCCTTTTAAATCCCAGATTTCTTCATACCTTGTTTCCATAGTTTCTCATCAATCAATACTTTACACCTCATATTATTATGAATTCCTGGAAGCTTTTCTGGTATTTTATTATAATTTTTCATTCTACCTTCAACGGCGCTTTCAGGAAATACCAGAATTCGGCGCCTCAATAATAAGTTCCAGAAAAATTTTCCTTTCGTGAATGATCACAATAATTTGCCCTGTCGGTCACCAAAATATTCATCACAGCTTCCGGAGATAAAATGAGATGTCACAATGATATTATTTATTAATGGTTAATGCACAGTAATTAAACTTCAATCATATGAGGAATTCATCTGTTTCCTTCTACGTATAAGGAATTATACGAAATAATTAGGAATATTACATTCTCATCATTCAGAATCACCAGGAAGGAGCAAATCGCTTCAGAGTTCTAGGGAATAAATTCCATAAAAGAATACTATGATTGCCGGAAATATTGATTATTGAAACTAGATGACATAATATATGACGAGCATGTGCGTATTTGTGGTCAAGTTGGCCAACCAAATTTCTATTCTTGGATTCATAAATAGGTATTAATATGTAATAATAAAACAGGAATCATGTTGATGAACGTTTCGATAATTGAAATTAGAATTCGAGGAATTTTCATTTAGGAATCTCCTTATTCCTAGGATTTTTAGCAACTACTTGAAATTTTGATAACGTAAATAGTAATTTATTTTATAACTATAATTATAATCTATAATGAGTAATATAAAAAAACAAATTTTGTATGTGATTTCGATGTGAAAAATTTGATTGGAAATGAACCTATCCTAAACATTTATTTCACTTTAGAAGTCTATTGATACTACAGAGTTCAGCATCACTTGACTAAATTGATTGATTTATCACTAGCCTTGTAGATTGAAGATTCATTACATCAATTAATGAATATGATCTATGTCTATTTCTTATAAACTAGAATTTGGATGATCTTTTTTTTATCTTATGATATATTTGCTTTCTCATTGTTTTAAAATTGTAGAGAAAACTGATGATGCATTACAACAATGAGAAGTTTTACTACTTCTGTTTCGGTGGCCTGTTTCAGAGAAATATTTTTTATCCCTCAACTAAAATACATTGCACAGGTGCAATTAATCATTCGGAGAACCTTCATGAGCTCCAATTGAATATTTCAGAAGAATGTTGTCTCTTGTTGTTGTTTAGTAATTCGAGTCTTGTAACCGGCAATTGTCTAGTGGAAAGAATGATATTTTGCAGATAGTCTGATTCTGGTACAGTTTTCAGTACTAGATGTGTGAAGAATGCAGAATATTTATATATTTGGAACAACTTCATCTGATGGATGGAGCTATGAGAAATTTGTAGCATTTTTCAGCCAATGCTAGGCCACAATTGTACAATTTTGGTGCCCAAGATGGGGCCAAAATTATGTGTAACATTTTTTTACCACTAGATATAACCAGCTCAGTCGCTTCTTAGGTACTTGTTCAGATCTCTGAATTTCCCATGATGAAAGCAACACAAAATTAAGTCGAGAAGATTCCTTGTTTATTTACGATACAAAAGTATTTTATAAATATATTCTGGTACCAGAAACAAAACGAACACGAATAATTTTTACAATTTTCAATTTGCTTGAAGTTTCGAAATATACATATAAAATTATATACAAATTCTACAAAGAACTACTTCCCTGTAGGTCTTGCTTTCACCCTCGAATCCGACAAGAGCTGAGTTGTTGGACAGTTCTTATGTTTCTCAATAGGAATCCAAATCTTCAAATATTAACCTGAGCAGCTAGAAATCGATTCTTTGTCACCTTTAGTGAAAAAATCAGATTTCCAGTGATCAATTCACAAGAGGTAGCAGAAATTGTGCGGCAAATAAAAATATTCCTCAAAAACCCTTTTCTAAGGGTTTTTTGAACATTAAGGAATGATAAGCAAGGAAAGATAAGCGAAATTAATTGCAGAGAAAATATTGATATTCGATATATATCATTCGAGATATCCGGAGCGAAAAAAAAAGAAAAGTGTTCGTCGCATCGGTTTACAAATGCCAGTTCGTAGATATGCGCATTGCATATCATCAGCTCTTCATTATTTCCCATATCAAGATATCGACAACAAACAATTAATGCTTTAGCACGCTACTCAATATTTGTGAAATTCATCATTTTAGAAACATTCTAAATGAACGAATTCATGCGGACCGCAGAACACGTTGAAAAATAATGATTCAATACAAACATTCTGAACTTAAAACATAAAATGATATGACACTAGTGAATCAATGTCATATAAAATGAATTGTTCCTTCCTGATCTGTGGCCAACGTTTACAAGAGACTTCTTCTGGTGTATTATTACAGCATTCTTCTATGTCACAAATTACCCTAAATCTTGTTTACGTAACGCGCCAGTCCATTGAGTGGTACCAATCTCCGCATCTCTGAAGACCGATAGATACCATTGACCACTTCGCCAGCAATTGTCTCGTTTTTACGAAATTCCGACACCAGTCAACCAGTCATCCATGCAGGTTCTAAGATGTTCTTTCTTCGTCTGAGGAATGATGGTAATGGTTCAGCTGGGTGTTTGAGACCGTCAGAGTGAATGGAAAATGCATGGGCGACTTTTGAAATCTGATCCTTTCAGTCGAAACGGGATGGACAGCTGCCTTGCTGTCGATTTTGTGATATTACATTGGAATATATAATACTGCTATTCGTTTTTGGGAAGCTATTAGCGTTTGAGTTTCAGTTCTGTCTATGTCTATGCATCCAATGCTTTTGAGATATTTGGTCTGACTTACGTTTTATTTGTGTTTGCGCGCATGCTCTGGGGAACAGCGGGCTCTAGTTTTGTCCAAAATTTTGAATTTTTCCCTGAAAATGTTCTCAAATGTCAAAATATATTCTGTCCAGCCGACCTTCCGGCTAAGGACACGATAACTGTCGAACGGAGCAAGCAAGCACCTTGAAGCTTCCAGGGTTAGTCGCGAAACATAATTCTGCGGTTAAGTTCGTTAATGGGCAAAATCGGCCAAACGATTTTGAAATTATAATCATTTGAAATTTTGAGGTTATTTCCCTGATATTTCGAGAACTACTAAAGCGATTGGATTGTTACTTGAAAATTAGTTGGAGCATAAGGAAGCGCAACTTTCTGCAGAATTTCGTTGAGATCGAGGTGCCAGCAAAAAAAAAAAAATTTCTTAAAATTTGTTTCGAAATTTTTTTTCTGAAACTATTCCTCAAATTTTAAAAAAATTGGCTCATTCCTTGAGTCCCATATTTCACAGCATTATTCAGAATTCTAACTTGTTACGGTCATTATTTTCGGAGATATTAAAAAAACGGCCTACTGCGTAAACAAAATAACTTCCGAAAGAAACAATTTAGGAACTCGATATTTGTAGAGAAGGTTTGGACCTTAATTTCAAAGGCCGAATTCGTGGATGGATGAAATCCACCCAATGATTCCGCAGATAAACCCATTCAAAATTTTATCTTCCCAATATTTCCAAAAATACAGATCAGATCTAATTGAAATCCAGTACTTCACCGAAAAATTACAGTTCGAAGGTTCATACAGAATTTAATGAGGATGATATGATGATGAATATGATAAGAAAATCACAGAAATTTTTTTTTCAAATTGTTCTAATGACATGATCATCACAAAATTTTGCAAGTTGTCTTTCAGTATCTTCAAACTAGCTGCGAAGTTTTATCAGGATAGAATCAGTATTTCCCGAGTTATACCGAAAAAAAACAACGATATCGAGAAGAAAACCTTGAAATTTGACATATTTTTTCCCGATAACTCCAAAACTTATGATCGTATTGAACTGAAATTTGGTACACTGCTGTGAAATACGAAGCTCAAAGTCCGACAGGAATTTTTTTTTGAATATAATGAACGGTTTCCGAAAAAAAAATAATTTACTGACAGTTTGATCCTGACAAAATTTGGCTCAAAGTTGCGCGTCGTTATACTCCACCTTATTGCCAAGTTTGAATCCAATCGCTCAAGTAGTTTCTGAAATAAAAAATAAATAACTTCAAAATTTGAAGTGGCTATGACTCCGAAACTATTCTACCGATTTGGCCCATTAACGAACTCAACCGCGGCATTCCAATGCGCGACCTACCCTGAAAGTTTCAAGTTGCTAGCTCACTCCGTTCCACAGTTATCGTGTCCACGGCCGGCCGGCCGGACAGAATCAATTTTGACACCGGATTCATCATCAGTGAGTCCAATCTAGTCGTTTGAGACCATTTTCGGCTCAATCATCAAAATTTACAGACATTTGGACGAAGCGATAGCACGCTGTTTCCCTAGAACATGCGCGCAAAAACCTAGAAGCACTGTCGTAAGCAGCTTTTGCGCGTATATTCGAATTAGTTGCCAAAGCGTTCAACTTTTCACATATTGATTTCACCAAACGCACTTTTAGTGGTCTCCTTTGAACATGCGCGTAAAAGCTGCTGACTTCACGTCAGTGCTTTTCTCGTTTTTTTTTTAATGTGTAGGTGGTCCTCAGTTTTGGTTATCAATTCTTTCTATTGTTGTCATATATTGATGAGTAATTCTGACAATCTTTATGAGAATCGAATGATATTTCCATAATTATCTGCAGTAGTTATGGATCTAACCAAGAAAAAGCTTTCTTTCATTTTCCGAAATGGTATTGCGAATAAGCGATCTCTGTTTTCATATTTTGGAGGAATGATCGTACCTATAATAATCCTTTCATATCAGGCGGAGGAAATTTTTCGTAAACGTAAACGAGATGATATATTCAATCAAAATAAAATTACTGAATCTATTCATGAATCCATTATCTTTAGATGCTCCTCGAAAAAAGCTCATTTGAATTGATTTGAAGTTGAATTCGAATGCTAACCTATAAGTTTGAAAGATCTACGTGCTAACGCGCTAAAAAACCCCGGTCTGTGGAAAAATGTTATATTCTGACGAAAAAATGGGAAATTAATTTCTGAACTGTTTGATTCTAGAACTATTTGGTATTTTATATACATACACACAATTCTATTGGATTTCAATTTCGATATCTTCTGTTTGAAATGTTCGTTCTCCTATGAACTTATTACATCAGATCTGCCTGATAGAATTTGTGAGCAAATCTGAATTCAAATCCTTTTCTTTCCCAAGCAAATACCTATTGACGAATCAATCAAAAGTATACTGTAGAAAAAACGAAATTAACAATTCATCGATATCAACCTAACTCACTCATTCAATAAAATTCCTGCTATTTTTTTTTTTCATAATGTTACTATTTAATTCGGGGTTGTAGAACGAGAATATGAAATCATAGTTAGAATACTCCATTCCAATATGAAATTTTCATACTGCAGAAAATGTGGTCCCTACGAACTCAGAAACTAGCTCAATTGAAAAAAGATCAGCTTTCATTCTGATGAAATTGTTCTTCTCTTCTGTACTTTGTTGTTAAGAATTTTTTCTCGAAAACCGAAAACTTTTGTCTATAAATTATATCGATTATACAAGGTGTTTCAAAGAAACAAGATGAAAAAAATTTGCAACAACCACAACACTTTTATATCGAAAAGCATATGTTGAGTTGCTCAACTATCAATAAGTGATCAAAACGACTTCAACAGCTTGAATACAAGCATGCATGCCTATCAGTGACTCTTTTAAACACACCAGGTTCGTTTTGAATGTACTTGCATCCAGCAATGATCCAATTTCGC
Organism: Myrrha octodecimguttata; assembly: GCA_958510865.1. Lineage (NCBI taxonomy): Eukaryota > Metazoa > Arthropoda > Insecta > Coleoptera > Coccinellidae > Myrrha > Myrrha octodecimguttata. Next base: position 37,376,330 of record OY294056.1, read on the forward strand.
ATGTTATCCAAATTTTCTACCGAAGTAGCTTTAACTAACGGCTTGAGAAAACCCCACAAGAAATAATCTAAGCTGTTCGGCGATCACCCAGGCCATACGTGCGGTCCACCCCGACCAATCCAGTGATCTTCGAATGTTGAATGGAACTCCATTCCAACCGAACCTGGTGTGTTTGAAAGAGTTCTGAAATCACTTATGAGAAGAATGGGGTGAAAGTAATTCGGAATACTTATTGTAGATTTAGCAACTTCACATGTGCTTTTTGATAATAAAATGTTTTACCTGTCGCATATTTTTTTCACCCTTTATCTTTGAAACGAAGCGATTTTTCAAAAATCATCAGATAACAAAATATCCTTAAGATAGATCAAAGACCCGTATGTTTACCAAACCCTGCATATGAGTGAAATGATCCTATTTCATATTCTCACTATCGGTCCTGTTCAGTTTGTATGTGACCAAACTCCTCAACTGTTGGACGGTTTTTAATGAAATTTTTTGCATGTGTTCAAACGGATTCGAGAATGGCTTAGACTCACAAGGTCAGAAAGTTTGAAATTTTCGTAGCTAATAAAATATCAGTTGAAACAACATTGTGCGAAAAATTGTGAATCATAGAACATTCTCCATTCTATTTGAACATACGCAAAAAGTTCATCAAAATCCATCGAGCCGTTTAGGGGGAATTCAGTCACATACACAAGAATTTCATCGAAATCCATCAAGCCATTTTAGTCATTCAGTCACATACACACGCGTAAAGGATTTTCATACATAAACATTAATTACCTAGAATTGATGGAAAAACGCCTATCTGTAGATCATTTTGGGTTGACTTAAAATTCTAGGAGTTCAAAGGATGCAAGTTGAACTTGTCTATTATTCTTATACACTAAATCCTCGGGGTTATTATTATCTTTTGTGTAGGAAATTTGAATTTCGGATTTCAATATCCACGGAAAAAATATGTCAGTATTAGTCAATTCGGTCTTGGACCGATTCATTCATGGTGATGCAAGAAAAAAGTTGAATTCAGCGACGAAACAGATATATCTTCATTCGGAATCTGTGAAGTAGATGGAACAAGTTTGGATCTCTGTATACGTGACAGTAATACACAGAATGATTTGGTAGCTACACGAAAGAATATAACAGACTTTTCCCACGATGTTTTTCTGTGTTTCATATGAATGAGTTTACTGAATTGAACTCATGATGAAATGGGTACATATGTTTCCAATGTATTCGAATTGACGTTGATAATTCAACTAGAATATTTTATGATTTTTGCCGGATTTACAGCGACCTTCACAATCCTCTTATTGTAGTGGTAACAGTGATGAAATCAAAACTATGTTCAATTTCAGGTTATGCGTCCATTAGAAGTCTGTGATATTAACTATTATTGTTGAATAATTTACAGGGGAAATGCGGAGCTCGAAGACAAAATTGAATTCGGTATTTAGCAGAATATATAGTCAAACAAAATGATTCAGGGTAAAAATTTTTCGAAATGGATTAAAATTTCCAAACAAACAAAGAATGAGATTCAATCACATAAAAAGAAATCGCTAACTGTCAGAATACCTAATTTGATTTCAAAAGGTTCATTTAGTTCCAAAATTGTAGTAACAGCGGGATCACTACTTTTCCTCGCGCCCCAGTCTGGAACTCAAGAATTATCGAAAAAATTGAAAATACTAAAGAATCAACAAAGATTGAAATTGAGTATATTTCTGTTGAGTGTTATTTGTGAAGATTACTAAGTGATGACTGTTATATATTGTTATTCTATTCTGCTCCGTGTGCGGGTCATTCTCTGAAGTAAAGGCTGTTTTTTTAGAGGTATAGAACTTCAAGTTAGCAACACTGTCTTAACAGGCGGCCATTTTGTCAGCTGTCAAGTGATTTGTGTTTAGTTTGGTCTGGCATTACAACATGAATAGACTGACGCCTGAACAACGCTTCCCAATTGTGAAAATTTATTTTGGAAATAATGGTTCTGTTCGAATTACGTATCGCGCTCTACGTCCTTTTCACGGTCAACATAATCGTCCATCAGAGCAAGTAATTCGGCTAACTATGGACCGTTTTCGCACCACGTTTACTCTAATTGAAAAACACACCCACAGAGTCGTCGTACAGTGAGAACAGAAGAAGCCATTCCTGCCGTAGAGCGTATTGTAGAGGAAGACCCGAATGTCAATGATGACCGCTATAGAGCCATGACAACTGATTTTTCCGTTACTCAATCGAATAACTATGGTGGGCAGCAGCTGAGGTTTAAACAAGACGGCGCAACATGTCACACAGCTCGTGCCACAATTGAGTCACTGAAGGAAACGTTTGATAAACGCATAATTTCAGATTCCGGGCCGGTGAATTGGCCGCCAAGATCGTGCAATTTAACGCCGCTAGACTATTTTCTGTGGGGATATGGAAAGTCGCCAGTCTACGCCGATTAGCCTGAAACCAGCGACCACTTGGAGGACAACATTCGCCGCGTTGTTGCCGACATACGGCCACAAAAGTTGGAAAAAGTTATTGAAAATTGTACCTCCAGATTAGATTACGTCCGAGCCAGCCGTGGCGGTCATATGCCAGAAATTATATTTAATTATAATGCCAAAAAATTATCTTTTGAATAAAGTTAATTTCATGTCAATTTTAAAAATTCATCCTTGTTTTATTCCATTTCGAAGTTGTATACCTCTAAAAAAAACACCCTTTGTTTGAATTTTGAAGGCTTAAAATTTGATTTGATAATTTAAAAGCGGTTTGGTATGGGAATATACCCAGATTTCTGCCACTCCGGTAGCTAAGCCGCCAACTGGATCAGAATGATTGAGTTTGGGTACATAGCGGCGAGATGCTGAACCCATGATTGCTGCCTTGGGTCATACAGAGTCAGTTGGTGCCACGCAGTTTTTGAGAGCGAAGAAACAAACAAATTATGTTCATTAAAATCGTCCTCCAGAAATACTGTAGCATTTCAAAAGGATTCATTGATGCATAGGATGTGAATCGTCAATATCTCAGTAACTTATCGATCGATTGGCTTAAAGCTTGTTAGCATACCTACGCGCAACTACTCGAAGATTTTGGTGACCTTGAACACTATATTCCACAATAGTACACCAAATTTAATTTCGATCCGAATTAAACTTTCGGAAATATATTGATATATATTTCGGAGATATATCAACTTTCGTGGTTTTTTCTTCGGTATCGTCGTGATTTCCGGAATGAGTCAAAAATACTCGATTAGACCTTGAGTTCCTTATAAAAAGAAGTGTACCGAATTTCAGTTAGATCTGATTTAAATTTTTGGAGATATTGGGAAAAGATATATCAAAATTCGTCGTTATTTCCTCGATATCGTTGATATTTCCGAAATAACTCAAGAACTACTGATCCAATAATAATGATAACTGGTCGTGAAATGATGAAGCACGCTGTCATATTTTCACGTATTGAGCCTGCCAAACGCATCTTTACCTCTTTGGAGACTTTGGTGATTTTCTTTCCATATGGTCCTCATGAAATTCTGCATGAACCCATTAGTTTTTTTGTCAAGAACTAGAGTTCAAATCAATCCAATCTGTTTTTTTCAAACATCAGAAAAATACCATTTTGAATGAATATATTCGCGGAATCATTGGGTGGACTCTAGTATTCACAACTTTGACCTTCATAATTGGGGCTCAATTCGTAATTAAGATCGTGTTCAAGATCCAAAGCTATAATGATCAGTTTGGCAACTTATTGAAACGCGCAAAAGCTGCTGCCTTTACCGAACTAAGCGTGAGTGTTTCTCTTCAATTTTTTAATATACGCAGCTCAGACTGGTGCTCATGACTGACATTGCAAAAGGCACCCCTGAACACAGGTGACCCAAACGTTTCACCTTCGAAAAAATTCCCATTCATACATTCCTTTTTCGCCTACAGCATTTTGCACCGCAGGTAGATCCTTCGACAAAGGTAGCGAAGGTGCATACCATGAATGCGGATCCACTATAGGGGTGTACAATAAGGTAAAATGTGTATTTCCCTAATGGGTGTTGTACCGCTCAACAGAGATGTGGGAGGCAAACCGTATGTTTTTGATGTGCAGTCTGGTGAATTTGAGATACGAGATTTATACTAACTGACAAAGAAACTGGTGAACTGCAACACCCAGAAGGAGCTGTTTAAATTTAATTTTTTTTGTTGGTAAAACATAGATAGTATAGCAAGAAATAAATTATTAAAATTTGGAAAAAAAATCGTGCAGGTTTTTTCATTTAAACATTTTTTGTGACTTAAATATTGTAGTAGTTTCTTACAAATTTTTTAAATTTTGTAACAAACCAGCTGCTCGAGGAGATCCAAAGTCGATGTTCAGTTGTTATTCAAATGCCTAGAGCACGTGTAAGCGGAATTCATCGCCAGCTAAGTGAATTTGAAAGGGGTAGAATTATTGGTCTACGGGAGGCGGGATCGTCTTTTTGAGAAATAGCTAACCGTACGAACAGAAATCCAACTACTGTTATGAAATGTTGTCAAGCGTGGTCTGATGATGCCCAAAATCGAAAAAGAGTAGGCACCGGACATCGAAGGGGCACAAATGAAGTTCAAGATCGACTTCTGATACTTATGGCCATTACAGACCTATTTACGACAATTCGATTCATTTTGATGTTGAGCGTCATGTACACCGGACAGTTGGCTTTATGGTATGGGGTGCTATTGCACATGCAAGTAGGTCACTTTAAGTTTTTATTCGAGGTAACATGACAGCGCTGCGTTACCTTCAAGAAATAGTGGAGTAATATGTTCTCCATTACCATAACCGGCACGAGAATCCAATATTTCAGCAATATAAAGCTCTACCTCATGTTGCCAGAGTTAGTTTGAACTTTTTTGAAGCGACCCATGTGAATCTTTTGGCATGGACGCCCAGATCCCCCGATCTTTTGCCCATGGAGCATGTTTGGGACGAATTTAATAAAAAAAATTGTAAACCATTCGTTTTTGCGCGCATATTCTGGGAAACAGCATGCTATCGTTTTGTCCAAATGTCTGTAATTTTCGATGATTGAGCCGAAAATGGTGTCAAACGACTAGGTTGGACTCACTGATGACGAATCCGGCAGAAAATCGATTTTGTCCGGCCGGCCGGCTGTCCGTAGACATGATTACGGTCGTACAGAGAATCCTATCGACCTGAAACTTTTTGGGTAGGTTGCATTTCAAAATGCGACGGTTAAGTTCGTTAATGGGTAAAATTGGCCAAACGATTTCGGAGTTAGGGCTTTTTGAACTTTTGACGTTATTTTGGCGATAATTCAAAAACTATAGGAACGATTGGATAGAAACTTGGCAATAAGTTGGAGTACAGCAATGCGCAACTTCTCGCGACATTTTGTTGGGATCATAGTATCAGTAAATTTTCAAAACATTTTTTTTCAAAATATTTTTCGAAAAAATTTTTTTTCGCGAACTGTTCATTTGGAAAAAAACTCAGCGCGAACTCTGAGCTCCATTCCACAGCAGTGTACCAAATTTTAATTCGATACGGAAAAGATCATTTTCTTGTTGAAAATTGAAATTTGACTGGCAACGCGTTCCATTATCTTAAAATCGCTTGAAATTTCACGAATTTCTTCACGTGACACAGTAATTTTAGCGGTTATCGTTCTCAGATTAAAACGACGGTTTTAGTTATTTTTTTTTCGATCATCTTTATCTTAGCGTGTTAAGTTTAATTGGTGGTCTGCGACAGCAAAAGAAATTATTCTGCACATTTGAAGTTTTTTGAATGCAATTCAGCACTCATACGCACATGTTCTTGATGTAAGAACAGACTTATTGTAGGTGAATAATGGGATGAAAATGAATGAAAATATAGAAAATTGAAAAATTATCAACATGACACCAAATGATTGTATTAGCTCGATCATACTCATCTTCACATCATTTTCGAAATATTCTGACACGATTAATAATGATCTTTTAGTGTATATTCAATCAATTTATTTGGAACCAGCACTCTCTTTTATTTGGCCAAATATATAAACATTTTCATGAAAGAACCGAAGCTTTTCATATCTATCTAATTTGTGTTGGTCATAAAATATTGAAGCATGAACCTTAACCAGGAATATATTGAAATAATCTCTATCAACGCATACCATCGAACACATTATTCCATTTTATATACGCCTGACTATCACATTGTTTCGACAACGGATCATTTCTGATTTGTTTATTTTTACATGTCATACTGTCACGTCAATGACTTAAAACAGAAATGAATAACAATTAAATCTCTGCGTGCAACTTATTCCATATACAGGTGGTCCATTATGAGTAATTTGATAGGCAGGCACAGCTGTCTGTTAGGAGAACTTAGATGAATTTAACAGCGAACATCAAATTCAATGAACTGAATTGTAGGAAAATATCGAACATCTTGCTACTACAAACTGCTTGAGAATAGATAATTCAAATATTTAATTGCATGCATTTTTTTTATTTGATTCGTCTGCACTTAGAAATTAAATAGGATGCAGTTCAATAATTCAACTCCCTTCTTTCGATATCCGTTGGTAAATAAGTAGAGGGAGTTCTTTTTCCAGAGGTATAGAACTTTGAAATGGAACAAAATATGGATGAATTTTTGAAATGAACATGAAATTGACTTTATTCGGAAGATAATCTTTTGGCATTATAATTTAAATATAATTTCTGGCGTAGGACCGCCACGGCTGCCTCGGACATAATCTAATGTGGAGGCCCAATTTTCAATCTCTTTTTCCAACATTTGTGGCCGTATAACGATAATAATGCGGCGAATGTTGTCCTCCAAGTGAGCGATCGTTTCAGGTTTATAGGCGTAGACTAGCGACTTCACATATCCCCACAGAAAATAATCTTGCGGTGTTAAATCGAACGATCTTGGAGGCCAATTCAAGGGCCGGGACGTGAAATTATGCGGTTATCAAACTGTTTCTTCAGTCAATCATTTGTGGCACGAGCTGTGTGACATGTTGCGCCGTCTTGCTGAAACCACAGCTGCTGCACATCATAGTTGTTCAATTGAGGAACGAAAAAGTCAGTAATCATGGCTCTATAGCGTTCATTATTGACTGTAACTTTCTGGTCAGCATTGTCTTTTAAGAAGTACGGACCAATGATTCCACCAGCTTATAAAGCACACCAAACAGCCAGTGGGAGTAAATGTGGTGCAAAAACGGTGCATAGTCGAATTAATTGCTCTGATGGACGATTAGTTTGACCGTAAAATGGACGTAGAGCGCGATACGTATTTCGAACAGAACCATTATTTCCAAAATAAATTTTCACAATTGGGAAGCGTTGTTCAGGCATCAATATATTCATGTTGAAATGCCAAACCAAAGTAAACGCAAATCACTTGACAGCTGACACAATGGCCGCCAGTTAAAACAGTGTTGGCAATTCAAAGTTCTGTAATCTGTACCTTTAAAAAAACATCCTTTAGGTACATAAACATCACAAAGTTGGTTGAACGTGTTTTTTTCAATTTCTGATATAGCAATGGCTGTTGAATTTTCTGGTAATTAAGAACCCTTCTTGTGTCCCCATTTGAACCAGTCTTGGCTTTATTTCCAAGTTCAGTTCTATTTCTTGACTGAAGAAGCATTCAGCTTTTCATATAGGTTCTTGTTTCAAGAAATTCAATATAAGTTCCATCGCATACCAAATCGTAAAAATGCACCTCGTGATTCAAGATAATTTTATGTAGATTCGTTAGCGTTGAAAATCGTAACAGAATAATGTTTTTCTCATGTAATCATTTTCTTTTAATTCATGCATTATTTGCATCTCTTACGAGTGGAACTAATTATGTATTTTCGCATAATTTTGTTGACTGATGTTTGGCTGTCGATACCAGTGGATTGTACGAAACTCACTTCATTTTCATCTTGAGATGAAATGGGAAATTGATCGAACGTGCAGAATGCGCCCACTTCATATAGAATGACGGACAGGTAATGAACAGCCGCAATATTCTCCTGGACCTGAGAATTCACTGAAGTGGTTGTTGCAAGCTTGGAAGAAAAATTTAACAATGTCTTGCTGTTTAAATAAAGTTCAACAGTAAATAAAACAAATAGGGAGGAAAATGAAATTAAAGGAGGATTAGGGGAAAATCATTGCTTATACAGATTACTGAAGCTTAATAAGAAATCGGCAATAAATATTTTATTTGCACGAAAGTGTTCATATTATCAATTGATGAAAAGATGTGATTGGTAAAATATTCCATAAAAGATCTTATATTTGTTACGTATAGGAGAAAAAGTATTATATAAGGAAAATATTGTCATACCATAGCATTGAACAAGACATAATGAAGTGCCAGTGTTAGCAGTAATTGGCCCACTTCTCTATTTCGCAAACTTTTATTTAGAGCAAACAATAACACAGGCTGTTAAATTGCGGATTGGTGGATTTCAGCAACACAGTAACATTCAAGTTTTATAGAACTTCGTAAACATTTCAAGGTCAGCATGCCAATAGCAGCGAGGAATATTAGAATACGTGAAATTTTGATGTTAATAGGAGAAAACGAGGTATCGTTCTGCAGGCTTCAGCGAGTTTTTGAGAAATTTTTTTTTGGATGTACTTTATTCTTTTATGAGAATGGGCAATGTCACTTATTTTTCCATTTTTCACTTTTTTGTTTGTTCGCTTTTCGATAATCTTCACGAATTAAAGCAAAAGATATCCGAATTTCCAGAGAAAATACAATTCCAATATAGCCGCCACTAAAAAGTAATGCGAGTGTCCGATAGTAGACACGAAGTGCGGGTTGAAGAGGAACTTGCTGATTGCAAGAAATTTCGCCGACCTCAGCTTGCGTGTCTGCCCGATTTCCAATTAGATGGTCACGTTGAAATTCATAAGCTTATCACGAGTAGCCATGTCATAATTTTCTGGCGTAGTCGTTTTGTAAGTAGCTCAAAACTTGACTGGATTATTTTTACCCTGGAACACAGTCACAATAGGTCTCTTGCATGTAACACGAATTATCATATTTTCATGTTTTTCTTTATCGATACATCGATACAAAATCATAATGTATGCTATCACACACTGAAACACTTCGCGAATTTTGAATAATTCGGCATTGAAATGGTCAAATCGGGACTCAAGGTCGAAGCGGGAGAAACGCGTCAGATCGCCTTCTACGTCGCCCGATATTCTACGATTTACCGATCGATATTGCCGACGCTGTCTATTGGCTTGTTAGAGAGAGAAGTACACCAGTAGAGGGAGAGAGTGGATATATCCCGGTATGTCACGCAAGCCGCGAATTTTCGTCCATTTAAACAGCCGACATGCAGAGCCAAAGTAAAAAGATCATTTTCCCGTTGAAAATTGACATTTTTGACGGCGGTTGAAGTTTTACTGTAGTCTTACGGATAGAATATTTGATTCCAATGATAAAAAATTCATGCAAGAGACCTTTTGATGGTAAGTTAACATTCAGGTTTACCAGGGCCTGAGAAGTTTCGTGGCCAAAATTATGTTCAAGTTCTCGTTCTATTTTTTTTGGAGTGATCATGGGTGATTATCTTAATCAGGTTGAAACAATGTATGGAAATAACAATTGGGCCATACTGACCACTCTACGAGAAATAATTATAGAGAGAGAACACGAACAATTATTCAAATGTGTTTCGCAGGACAATGCCCTATCCAGGTAAAACTTGACATTAGCCGTGAACAAAGTAAGAGTCAGAGAAAACAAAAATTAAGTGAACAAATACTTCTTGGGCATTTCCCAATAGCCGAACGACAAAAACATAAACTGATGTTCTGGTCCGGAAAAAACAATCGGTTGAACGACCAATTCTCACGGACCTCACGCTAGTTTTTCGTCGCCTTCTTGGGAAAAATCACATACGAAATTTATGCGTAGAAACCGACACAATTAAAGACTGTTTGTCCGCATTTCAAATGTGCCACATCCGACACGAAAGATCTCACAGATATCTGGATGGTGTACGTATTCGTGAACTCAAAGCGTGGGACCATTCAACACTCCAGATCAAGGTCATGCACGCTGTGCCACTGACATCTGGAATGAAAATGAATATTATATAACGAAAATATGCTCTGTGGTAGAAGACGCATTGTATAAATAATTAGCTGTGACGATTTATTCGACGACGTATCAAGATTTTTGGTTCTAACAAACTTATGGTTAAAGGGGGTCTGCGGTCTTGGATATACAGAAGCTTTATATTTGTGGTATAATGATTACGTGATGTGTAACAAGTGTGTGAAACAATTCAGATGAATGAGGCGAAGAATAGTCATAACTTTCGCAAAACCAATTTGTCCTTATTTTGTTTTGGATGATTCGATGTTATTGATGACGTCAAGTTAGAACTTGAAGTCAGCAGACCCTTTTTTTTCAAAATAAGTATGGAATGTATTGATCAAAGCTTATTTTGGGGGGATTTCGCATAATTTTTTTAGGTTTTTCCTGGATTCCTGGATTTTCACTCGTGATTTCGGAATATTTTCTTCGCTTTTTCGTTTTGAGTTGACACTTTTTTCAAATTCCCTCTTTTTCAATTTGACAAAAGTTCTAACTCAAAAGGAAAAATCTGAAGAAAAAAATTCTAAAACTTTTCTCGTTATTCCGATGAAAGAGTCAGATTTGTACTCTGAAACGTCACAGTTCGCTTCGTTTATCATTTGTGTTGTTCCTGTATTGTTCATTAGGCAATCCGTTTTCCAAGACACTGCCCTTGACAAAAAGTTTAATCATGCAATACGCAAGGGCGTTTTTCCAAGAAAAAATTTTTATTTAATTTTAATAGTTCTGTTTCAGATATTGGGAGTGAAAATCGGAAAATCCAGAAGGAACCAAAAAATCAAGTGGGAACTGGTCTATTTTATTTTTTCTGGGAATCAGATAGTGAAAAAATCATTTTTTACCACTTTTTGAAATACTTGATGGTAAGGTAAGACTAATTTTCCAACCGTTTGTTAACATCAGGGGAACTATTGGGGGCACCATTTTACGTTCTTTCGGAAACTTCTTATGGGTAATTTCTCTTCCATTATATGAAACAGAAGGAATGATATAAAAGTTATTATTTATAGAAGTTGCTCCTGCTCAATGATAAATAGACTATTGGCCAGGGGACATTTGTCGAAATAATTCTGCCTAATGAATAAAAATAAAACAATACAAACGATTAATGCGGAAGTAACTTTTCGAAGCCTATATCAGACTTTTTCATCGAATCACAGACCTCTGTGATCAAATAATTAACTGAAAATCTCCAGAATAATTTTATCAGAGCATTTTTATATGAAAGGTTTTCGTCATCTTGACTACGAGGAGTATGTATACGTTAATAGCTCGAATTGCTTCAATATTAATTATTAGGTAACATTGTTTCAACGGAGGGAAAATTCTAGTTCTTCCCAAGATATTCTTTAATCGATATTCGCAAATTTATTGTGCTGCTCATTTTTTCAATTCCATAAGAATGAGAATGAAGGATATAAAAAAAATAAGAAATAAAAAGAAAAGAAAAGAATATTCCAGAAGATCTTTTTTTACTGAATACTATCTGTTATTCCAAAGAACTGTTAATACTCAATTGGAAACTATTCATTCAATTGATTTCAGTATTGTTTTCAATGCGAACAATCTTGTACTTGGAAGTGCAATCTAAAAAAGGAAAATTTCTTCAATCAATTCCATAAGAACTGAATTTGTCTATATAAATTCCATCAATGTGGTCGAAAACCTTGTCCATTTTACCTCCAGAAGTTTCGAAAAAAGAAGTTCAGCAAAATTAATGTTCTAAAGTCAGCAAACATACGGCAACATATTGACGTTTTTGTTCGAAAATGGGATTTTTGGTAATGTTGCACTGAACTTGACTACAGAGCAATTCACCAGAAACAAAGCAGCATATCAATGTGTTTTTACTTTTTAGCAATGATGAAAAATGAATAAATGTTACCAAAAGAGGAATTTTCATAATGCTGCCCCACTAACTCTATGCTCATGCTTATGTCGGTATGTGTTTTGTAGCAACATTTTTTGAAGTATGAACCATCCTCATCGAGCAGCGAAGCAATTTTTTATTAGGTAGAGAGAAAATTTTTTGTGCGATATCAGGACTCAATTATTCTAGAAATATCATTACTGGAAGTGAACAATTTGCAAATTCATGATATTGAGGAAAGAGTAGATTGAAACAGGAATACATTTTAAGTAGAAGATGAGGAGCTGTTGGAAGAAACTCAAAAAAAACTAAAAACTAAAAAAGAACTATTGTTCGTACATTCTGTGGAAAGAGTCGCTTTTGATTGAATCAAACAATGAATTTCTAAAGATGAATCAGAATTCGGAGAACAATAAATTATCATAGGAATTTTATAATATTTACATTCTTATGTTTTCCTTCGAATGATACTGCGTAGCTTTAAAAATCGAATAAAATTATTAATTACTGATAATTGGCTAGGATAAGATAAATATCAACAAATATGGGACTATTAGTGGGTTATAATGAGTAAAACATTGGGTATCAGTTGACGACAAAATATTAAATCAAATGAATAATTATTAATCTTTTGAATGATTGAGATTTTAAATTCCACTAACAGTTGGAAAATCGTTCTTATTGAATTTTTCTCATTTATATAGGTTCTTGTTGAGATGATCTCTGATTGCCTTCAATTTGAGTTCGGGTTCCTGATTTTACGTCAATAGTGTCAAGTTTATATAGGATTTATATAAACTTGACACTATTGAGATGAAATCAGGAACCCCAACTTAAATTTCAGCCAATCGGAGATGATCCCAACAAAAACTTATATTATGAAGGAATTATCTTGTTTGAAGCCGAGGCAGCGTTTACGGGTATATATAAATATCGCGAACCTTAACATGTCGAATTTGTTCTGAAACTACCGTTCCCCAGTAATGGTAAATTTGGACGAAATTTGTGGGTTGGCAGCTTGGGCCGAAGTCTTCTATTTGATTGATATAAAAGCGATAGATTTTCTGTCACCAGAACAACAGTCGATTTGCTACGGTTGCATATGCCATAGATTTCTGATTCGGAAAACAAACAACAATGAAAACTACTATGGTCTATAGATCATAAAGTAACTAAAGATTGTTCTATGATTCGGATATATTATCACAGAAAATCGGCTGTCATTATGGTGACCGAAAATCAATGGCTTCTTCATCAATAAAAACAACCAAACGAAATAACCAAGTTGATTTGCGTAAGATATCCTATATAAACCTGGCGTGAAATCGGGAACCCCAACTTAATATTCAGCTAATCAGAGATGATCTTAACAAAGACCTTTTTTTGGATCCAATTATCTGGTTCGAGCAGCCGATGCACAGTTTATGGATTATGACCCAACAGCCGGATAATAAACACAATAACTTCCGAAAGAAACAACTTGAAAACTCTATATTTGTAGAGTTGGTTTGGACCTTAATTACGAATTATTCCGCAGATATTCCCATTCGAAATTTTATTTGCCCAATATTTCCAAAAATACAGATCGGATCGAATTGAAATCCAGTACTTTATCGAAAAATGACAGTTTGAAGGTTCATACAGAATTTAATGAGGATAATATGATGAGAATATCACAGAATATTGAATATTTGAAAAGAAAATCTAAATTATTTTTTCAAATTGTTCTAATAACACGATCATTACGAAATTTGGCACAATGTTGTCCTTCAACATCTCCAAACTAGCTGCGAAGTTTCATCACGATGGAAATCAGTATTTCTTGAGTTACACCGAAAAAACAACGATATCGAGAAGAAAACCACGAAATTCTACATATTTTTCCCAATATCGTCAGAACTAATAGCCGAATCGAATTGAAATTCGATACACTGCTGTGAAATATGAAGTTCAAGGTATAACTAAATTTTTCCTCGAATGTGAACGATAGTTTCAGAAAAAAAATTTTTTCGAAACAAGTTTTGAAGAAATATTTTTTTCAATTGAATTATCATACGATTTCAACGAAATTTTGCTTAAAGTTGAGTGTCGTTATGCTCCAACTAACTGCCAAGTTTCAATCTAATCGCTTCAGTTGTTTCTGAAATATTGGGAAATTAACCTCAAAATTTCAAATGGCTATAACTCCGAAACTATCTGGCCCCAACGAACTCAACCTCCGTAATTTGAAATGCAAACTGCTTCCTGAAATTTTCAAGTTGATGGAATCCTCCGTACGCCAGTTATAGTGGTGACGGACGGTCCGCCGGACAGAATCGATTTCGACACCGGATTCGTCTTCAGTGAGTCCAACCTAGTCGTTTAAGACCATCACCGAAAATAACAGACATTTGGACAAAACGCTAGCACGCTGTTCCCATAGAACATGCGCGCGAAAATGATGCAAAATTCTCCCAAAATAATTGATAATCATCATGTCCAATTTGTTCTGTAATTCCCCTTCCCCAGAACTAGTGAATTTGACAGAATTTTCGGATTAGCAACTTGGACCGAAGTCGTCTATTTCCGATAAACGAAATTCTTAATTCGGCGTCAAGCAGTTGATGCCTGAACCACCAAAGATCTATTTTTTCTGTTTCATTAATTCCCTACAAGCCTCTACAAGAATTCCGTAGGCCCACAATGAGGTAAAACATGACACCAAAACTCGCTCTACACGTCCGCGCGAATTTCATTCATTTCCAAATACAACCGGTTTCTCAAAACACTTAAAATCAATTTGCATATCGCAAGTCTTCACTCATTCGAATGAATCCGAGGTGCAATTTCATGCATGGTTAATTTCATTCATGAATGGCCGAGGAGATGTGTGCAGAAGATTATTGCTTTCAGAAGATACACGTTTATGGGTGTGATTGGATATGTCGAATTTCCCGCAGGGTATTTGTTAGTTATTTGCTATAATGGATGTAGTACAGTTAACTTCGCGGTTGACCCTAACGTACTCCATGCTTGGTCAATCGAAGAAAGAGAATATCAAGAATGATGGGTGATGTGAAAGGAAAGCATGTAATCAGTCGAATATACAGGTTGTTTCACCACGAACTGGTCAAAAGTATAGCCGTATAGATGACATTGGGAATGTCATGTTCTGATAACTGTGGTGATTTATACGTGACCTTTGAAATAAAGGTTTTTGGTCACATCTTAGTATTTTTTGGTGGTCAATTCAATTGGGTAGAATTCTGAAAAAATATTTCAAAATGGCGGAAAACCTACTAAGTTGGAATTTTTTGTTTTCGATTGCCAAATTGGATAGCATTATTTCAATTTACTCAATTTTCTAAGATTTTCCGTGAATTTTTTTTTCCAAAATTCAAACAACTTTTTTTACATGTCTACAGTGAAAAAAAAAAAAATTACCCAAAATTGTTGTAATCTTTCGAGGTTGAACCCACCTCCATTCTGAACACTGGGGTGAAAACAGAATGAAAAAATTCCATTGGTTTTCATTTTATAGCCTTCCAAAGACTCCACCCGGAGTACTTAAATAATTTTCATCTAAGGAATTGGTGGCCCTACGGATGCCAAAATTATGCTAATAGGCCTTCGGAATGACCTGAATAGAAATATGAATTCGTCAAGAAAAAAAAAATTTTCTAAAAAACTTTGGTGGAATCGAACGCTATCTACGTATTTGGAAAATAAGATCAAATTCGATGAACTACCGTTGCTTGGTAACGGACGTCATTATAATCAGAGTGAATCTAATTTCAGTTCCTTAAATAAAAATTATTTCAGTTTTCCGAGCGGAATCTTTGGAAGGCTATAAAATGAAAACCAATGGATATTTTTTCATTCTGTTTTCACACCAGTGTTCAGAATATAGTTTAGTTCAACCTTGAAAGATTTCAACAATTTTGGGTGACATTTTTTTTAACTGTATACATGTAAAAAAAGTTGAGGAATTTTGAAAAAAAATTTTCTCAGAAAATCTTAGGAAATTGAGAATGCACATTGAAATAATGCAATTTGGCAATCGAAAACAAAAAATTCCAACTTTGTAGGTTTTCCGCCATATTGAAATATTTTTTCCGAAATTCTACACAACAATTGAATTGACCACCAAAAAATACTAAGATGTGATCAAAAATCGTTATTTCAAAGGTCACGTATAACTCAACACAGTTATCAGAATATTGCTCTCAAAGTTGACATTAAACACCCTGTATCTCGCTTATGCTTCGAAAACGCGGTATATAACGTAAGGCAAAAATGACTTTTCCAATGTCATCTTTACGGCTATATGTTTGACCAGTTTATGGTGAAACACCCTGTATTGAATGAGTTATATGTTTTTGCACGCTTTTTTGCACAACCTCTTCTGAGGAACGACGTGCTATCATTTTGGCCAATGATCTGTCCGGTTCTGTCCGGACGGCCGCCCATTGTTACAATGATTTTGGAACGGAAAAAGCTAGTGAATACATCTTCTCTATGTGTATCTCAAAGGAGCATATGATAGTATACCCCAACAAAAACTATGGGAATCCTTGAAAAAAAAACAATAGAATTATAACTCTCATCAAGGCCTTACAAGAGATATATAAAAACAATTGGTGTCTAGTAAGCTCTGTCCTCGCTTATCCAAGGATTTCAACATGGATAAGGGATTGAAGCAGGGTTGTTGTCTATTGCCCACCCTGTTCAAACTATATTCGAAAACGGTCCCTCAGAACAGAAAAAAATTGTCGTGGTATGGGAATTTCACTAAACGAATTCATCTTGCTCACGATGCGTTTTGCCGTCGATCAAGTGGTTTTGGCTAAGACTATGAAGACCTGGTATACATAACCTGATTCCATAATATATGCGCAGGACTTCAGGATGTAATAGCTCGTCCATAAATAGGAAAAAAAGTTTCTATTAACTCACCCTCTAAAATGCACCATTTTCGAGATACAGGGTGTTGAAATTGAAAAAAAAATAATTTTTTGTGAATATTTCCGAAACCTTTCATCGTACAAAAACAGCTTTCGTGAAAATTTTCCAATAATAATAAGTAAGCTATGTTTTGTACGGATTTTTTTTGAGTCTTCGTTGGTGTAGGTTTTGAAGGGGTAGTGGGCGTTTTCCTCCCCAACTTCTACGCTAATGAAAAAATTACGGCCACTGTTTTCTACACAAAAAAGGTACTCTGGGTCATATGCTCTAAAGTCGACCCTTTTCGAGAAAAATCATTTTTATGTTGAAAAGCATGGTCAATTTCTTTAAATAAGTTTTTTTCTTACTAACTAAATTTATCTAAACGTTCGAACAGGTAACAAAAACCATGATTTTCAACATAAAATTTGATTTATCTAGAAGGTATTGGTCGATATATTTAAATCCATCACTATCTTCCGACAATAGCATGGTTCAGGTTATCGAAAGCCTGAGAATCTGTTCGAAGGGAAAAAATAAATATCAAAACGTAGAAATGAAATGACTTTAATTGTATTTCGCGAACATAATCCACATTGTTCATTTTTTTGAAGGTTGCAGTGAGGACATAATGAAAGTTATTCTTCCTGAAATCCTTCCACTGAAAGATTCCAAATCAGGTCCATACAGGCTACTTTATGTTGTTTACCCCTAAAAGCTAAGATTACGTATCTTGATATTTCTAGACATATCGCTCAATCTGAAACACCCTGTATTTACCAATTTCTGGTGAGATCTATTGAACATTCACGAAAAAGTCGAAGTAATTCGGAAGCTTTCAGGGTACACATAAAATCGTGAGAAACTTCTCCAACAATACGCAAAAAAATATTAATCTTAATGAAGCGTTTCTTTCATTCGCTCTAATCAGCAATTTTGAAATACCACTCAGTTAAACGAAGAGGGTTTTAAAAAGGTCCCTTCCATCCTTTCGCAGACCTTGCATGAAAGGACCTACAGGAAGGGCGTCGATGGAGTACCACTTGAGTAAATGAATAGCAATCTTTCAAGGGGGTAGTTTTATTATCTTACCAAATTTGGAGTACAATCGGCTAGACAATGACCAGAAATGGCGATCTGCTGATACCAGTAGGGGTATTTTCAAGATGCTGGTACGATAAATTCACCAGAGATAGTATCGGGTTGTCGCATCGAGCATCCAAATGGGAGACCATTGTTCTCTCACGTATTATAACGGAATTGGTGGTATTTGACCGCAGTGTGTGATTCATTTCATGCAACTAGGAAATGTTGGAATTATAATGGAGGTACGGACAGGAATAGTTTGTGGATTCGAGTTCAAGTTCAAACAATTCAAATTGGTTTGGGGAATTTTCAATTCTGCGTTTCAGAAGATACTGCTTCGAATTACTAGTTATTGGGGATAATGGGATCTATCTAGAATATATACAGGGTGATTCCGGAGGAGACCGTCAGATTTTAGGATAAGTTCACACTAATCAAGACAGTTTCAGAACAATGTTTGGTTTATGGTTGAGGGTCCCTATTGAGACTAGACAGTCAGATTCGACCGATTTTACTTTTATCAGTAACTTTGGTGTTACTCATCCGATTTTGATGAAATATTCATCGTAGCACAGTATGAATGAGAATTCGAAAATTCTTAAAATTCTTTCAAAATACGCGGTTGTCATTTTGGTGATTTCATATTGGTTGTGCAAGTTGAAAAAACACCATTTACATAACGTTTCCAAAACTTCGCTATCCGTTTCAGATCCTACCATTACGAGACATTATTCAGGTGTATTCAATTTTTCTGGCACAACTTCAGTTTTCTGAAAAAATGTTTTCGAAAAATGAAAATTTCGAAATTTCACTTGAACCGATTCTACTACGTGAATATCCTGAATTTGTTAACCATTCGGTCGAGGTATCACTGTAAATTGTTGAGACCACCACAGAATTGTGAACATAAGGCCGATAATCCAACTTTTCGAAATTTGTTCAAATATTTTCTTATTATAAAGGGTGTTTCAAATTGCGCGTTTTTTAAAAATAAATAAAACACATAATTTGCATTCATTTTCAAAAACTTTTTATTGGTAATTGTAGTATCAGTTATGACAGTTATATATGAAAAATAATATCTGTCAAATGGCCTCCTCTTGCAGCTCTACAGACGTCCACTCTTTTTTTAAAATTTCCAATGACATTTTGACATAATTGGGTCTCCATCTCACAAATGACACGAATAATTTCATCCTTCAGTTCAGGAATCGATTGAGGATTATTTTTATAGACCTGGCTTACACATAACCCCAAAGAAAATGGTCCATCGGTGTCAAATCACATGATCTTGATGGCCAATTGACATCACCGTTCCTGGAGATTATTCGTCGAGGAAATTTTTGTTTCAATGAATAAATTGTGCAAATTGAGGTGTAGTGCCATACTGCTGAAACCTAATGTCCTCTAGATCAATATTCATTCATTCAGGCCACAAAATTTCGATTATCATCCGACGGTATCGATCACCATTGACAGTTACAGCTTGACCAGCAGTATTTTCAAAGAAGTAAGGTTCAATAATACCACCTGACCATAATGCACACCAAACAGTGACTCGGTTAGGGTGCATAGGTTTCTCATGAATAAATCGTGGTTTTTCCTCAACGACAATTTTGTTCATTAACAAAGCCTCATCGGAAAATATGATTTTTTGAGAAAAATCAGCTGGTGGTTCATTGATGAAATTGACAAATGAACGACATTTTAAATAATCTAATGACTTAAGTTCCTGTCTTATTTGAACCTTATATGCCTTCAGAGCTTAATTCTAGTCTAAAATACCCCATGTTGTAGACCCACTGTAAGTAAGTCCAACTTGTTGTGAACGTTGTCTAATGGACATTCCAGGGTGTTCAGAGCAACACTTTCACGAACCAAATCAGTATTTTCTTGTGAACGACCGCTACGACTGTATTTTTCACTTTTTTGATCTTCCACCGAACCGGTCTTTTGAAATTTTGTAATAATTCGACCAACAGTGCTTTGAGATCGACGATTATGCAAACCATAAAATTCACGCAATTTTCTAAAGACACTTTTCACAGAACGCTGATATTCATGAAATAATTCAACAGTTTGAACGCGTTGTTGTATCGTGTACAAAGCCATTTTTATAAATGTCGTACATCACACTTCTTAAATGTCAATATACCCAGACGAATTAGTGCGCCATCTTTATTTTATTCATTCTCAAAAAAACCGCGTAATTTGAAACACCCCTTTATAAACGTGAACGATTCTCATTCAGAGATCATTTCATGGTATTTACTCCCCCTTCGTGATTTGACGTTATTGTCTTGAAATTGATAGCAAATTTCAGCCTCTTAATTCATTTCAAAAAATTGAAAATTTTTTTGGAAAATTTTATTTTGATCGTCCTAATGACATCACGTCATTTCTCAACTAGCTGCCAAGTTTCATTATAATTGTATCAGTATTTTTTAGATATTCCGGAAATATCGATATTGAGGAAAAAACACACAATTCGACATATTTTTCACCGATAGCTCTGAAAATTATATTTAGATCGAACTTAAATTCCGCACACTTTTGTGTTATATAGGGTTAGAGGTACGAGCAATATTTTTTCGCAATCTGATGGAAAGTTTCCGAAAAACAATTTTTTCAAAAAAAATCACAAAAAAATAACTGACCTTGCGATCCCAACAAATCCTTACGATTTGTTGTGCGTCAGTACACTCAAACTAACTACCAAGTTTCATTCTGATCGCTTGGAGAGTTCCTGAGATATTGAGCAGATAAACTGAAAAGTTCAAATCACCATAATTTCGAAATCATTTGGCCAATTCAGCCCATTGATGAGCTAAGCCGCAGCATTCCGATGCGTGACCTATCCTGAATCTGTTCCACAGTTATCATGTCCTCGGATGACTGGAGAGAGCCGATTTTGACACCGGATTCGAAAATTACATTTGGACATTTGGACAAAATTATGGAACGCCGTTACCTAGAACTTGCGCGCAAAAATACAAAATATCTCCTTCGATTTAATAGTACCACTGTTGCCAAATTAATTTATGATTATGTTTGAAACTTAATACTCATAATATCGACTTTCTAGTCTTTGGTCAGTATCCCTTCTACATATTCATTCCGCATAAAATTTTCCGACCTCATGACACACGTTCGATCCCACAATTCCATAAATTCTCACCCCAACCCCTTCACCTGTCAGCATTTACAACCTGTAGTCACTCGAAGATTTTCTGAATTACGTGGCTTACATGAATCGAAACGAGGTAACTTTGTACAGGACCATCGCGTGTAGCTCGTGACGTCATACCGTTAAATAATTATTACTAGACCACCTCGAATATTAAACATGAGTCACTCATTAAATGTTTTTTAGCACCAGACCGTGTTGATGTTCTACAGATACATCGCCTGCATGTTTTTTCTCCAGAAGTTCTTGATGGAGGCATTGGTGAAATTAGATAGATTGTATAAGTTTGTATAACGGTTTATGAGTGCCACTAAAGAATAAAAAAAATTTAAGAGTACTGATGTGAAGTCATGAACTTTTGCGCGTATGTTCAATTTCGTGGCCAAAGCGGTAATTTTTTCATGTTTCGACCCCGTTAAACGCAGCTTGGCGATCTTCCAATCATATAATTCTCACGAAATTCTGCAAGAAGCTCCAAGTTGTCATTTTTAATCAAGTCCTAGATTTAAATTCAATCCAAACTGTATTTATGGAAATATAAGGAAAATGAAATTTTCATAACTAAGCAATTATCGAGTTTCTAAGTCATTTCTTTCGGAAGTTATTATGTTTACGGTCGTCTCCTAGGTCGATAGTAGACACAATAGCTTCCGAAAGAAACAACTTAAGCCGGGTCCAGATGAGTGTAATGCGAACAGCGAATGCAATACATCATAGGAATTTATATCGAGGAAGCGCTCTTTCTACTCCATCGGGACTCAGTTTTCAGCTCGAAGGATGATTTGAATGTATTATTCGAGGCTGAGCTCGAGTGCCGTCCACACTATTCGCCAAATCGTTATCAAATTTTATAGCATTCGCTGCTCGGATTACACTCATCTGGACCCGGCTTTAGAAACTCGATATTTGTAAAGTAGGTTTGAACCTTAATTACGAAGGCCGAATTCGTGAATGCTCGAAAGTCCATACAAAATTTCGTGAGGATAATATGAACAGAAAATCGCAGAAAATAGAATATTTGAAAATGAAAATCTGAATTTTTTTACAAATTCTTCTAATGACGCGATCATTACAAAATTTAGCACAAAGTTGCTCATCAGTATTTTTAAAGTAATTACTAAGTTTCACCATGTTCGAATCAGTATTTTTCGAGTTATTCCGGATAGAACAACAATACAGAGGAACTAACCACAAAATTTTTTATAGTTTTCCTATTTTCCTAATATCTCCGTGAATTGAAATCTTCTCAAACTGAATTTCATTACACTGCTTTGAAATGAATAGTTCAAGGTCTGGGCAAGATCTTCTTCAAATCAGCTCAAAATTGCACGTCGTTATGTTTGAACTACACCAAGTTTCAATAGACGGCTTCGGCCCAAGTTGCCAACCCACAATGTTCTTCACAAATGAATATGAAATATTTGGTTGGTTCCTGAAAAAAGGTTTATTACGGAATTTGATTGATGAAAAACCTTTTTTCTGTCACCAGAACGACAGTCAATGTTCTATGGTAACATATCCATAGCATAGAACAATGTTTATTTACCTTATCATCCATAGAACATAGAAGAGACAACAGTCAACAATGGAAAAATTACTAGGTATGGTCTATGGGTCCTAAGGTAAATAAGGTTTGTTCTATGCTATGGATATGTTACCATAAAACATTGATTGTCGTTCAGGTGCATAGACTTAATATGTCTATGTTCTGGTGACAGAAAGATTGCTTTTTTATCAATCAAATTCAGTAATTAACCTTAACATATCCTTTATAAACTTGTCACTATTAATATGAAATTAGGAATCCCAACTTAAATTTCAGCCTAACAAAAACCTATATTTGGAAGGAATTATCTTGTTTGAGGAACCGAGGCATCTTTTACGGATATTTATAAATAACGTGAACCTTATCATGTCGCATTTGTCCTGAAATTCCCGTTCCCTAGTGATAGTAAATTTGTGAAGAAAATTGTGGGTTGGCAATTTGGGCCAAGGTCGTCTATTCAATCTCACAAGTAGTTCCTACAATATCACCGGGGAAATAATATCAGAATTTCAAATGACTATATCTCCGAATCTATTTGGCCAATTTTGCCCATTATAACTGCAACCTACCCTGAAAGTTCCTCCGAAAGGTTTTCTGTTCTCGCGTGATCGTACCTACGGACGGCCGGATAGTATCGCTTTTGACACCGGATTCGTCATTGGTGAGTTCAACCTAGTAGTTTGGATCTGAATTAAGAAATGAAACAATTTTCAATTCCTGCTAATTTTATTTGTTTTCACAACAGCTGTTTCGTCATACCATGACTTCTTCAGGTGACTATATGTAACTACTAGGTACCTGTACAAATGCAAGGGATGTTCTTAAATAGTTAGGATTATGCAAATAGAAAGGAGGGTGTGAGTTCGACAATTGTTGGGGAATTCCGTGGTATCAACAAAACAGATTGAGCAACGGTGACATGTTCAAGTCTGTCTGGTCAGTTAGTAAAATTTGTTTTTCATTATATCTGATTCCTAAGGCTTCTAATGAATTCAGTCTGTGGCTTTCGTTTTCCATATGTAAGATTATAATCTCGTTATTGAAGGTATGGTCTGTGTCTAATCAAATGTTTCTAACTGATTTCGGCTCAAAGTTCGAAAACCTGCGCGCAAAAAGTTGTTCAATTGACTGATTTAATCTGTAAATTGACAGATTCAAGACATTCAAGATACAATACCTGGTCTCTTTGGCAAAGAATTAGAACACTAAGAGATCAAAGACGAAGCTGTCCATGTGGAATTAAATGAAATTTTTTAGGTATTTTTCCCGCTTGATTATACACCTTGTGTTCAGTAAACTCCATTTCGAGATCTTTTATCGAATGTTGAATTAACAATATACAACGAGCTATGTGAGAATTATGGGTACCTTCGAAGATAAAGATTCGGCCACATAGAAAAATTGTCAGATTTCAAAAGATAAAACAACTATTTATTTTCGTGATTTACAACTCTTTTCGCCCTAGCAAATATAATTTTTTTTAAAGACTGCTCGATCTGAATACTTATTTCTTAGAGTTTCTTCCAAAAGAAATCCATTCACTCAATGATGAACATCACATCAAGCATCTCGAAAAACAACTCCAGCAGCTAATTCTTACCATTCTGAAAACGACCGTTGACCATCTCTAACACCAAGGACATTAACTCCAGTTCACCTGGCCAAATTGAAATATTCACGTGGGCGTGAGAACAAGAATGCGATCGTAGGAAATCTAACCATTTTGTAGATTCAAGATCAATTTGAAAAATCGCAGTGGATTGAAGAGTTGACAGAAACTTGTTTTGAATTAAAATCGGACATAATGTTAAGCGGTTTGTATTCATTACTTTTTCCCAGTCGGTGAGCGGAATTTTTTCAAGAAGGGAAACGAGATTTAAGAATCAGTTTCGAAATGTTTCTGATTTCCTGTATCTGATGTGTTTTGAATTCAGGGCAATGGAGTATTACATAAAAATAATCGTTTATTTGCTAATTCTCTGGCGAATATTTTCCAATGTCCCTTCATCATTTTTTAAGTCACATGTACACTCGATAAAAAGTTGAATTCCATACCACTATTTTTTTGTCTAGAGAAAATAAAAGTCAACCGTGCAGCTGTGTAGAATTTTAATTACATCTTGTAAGCAACGCTGTGCTCAGCTTCTATCAGATTAATTAATACTGCCGAAGAATTTTTAATCCGTTTGACAAACCAATTGAACGAAAGAAGGTTTGCTTTTCATGGAGGCCACTTAATAGGATTCATGCTGTCATTCGGGAGCAGGTGATTTAATAAGGAATTATTGGAGCTAATAATTATATGGGGGACAGATGAATAATTTTATAGAGACGATATTTCCAACGCTGAAATTCCAGTTATCGAAAAAATCTTATCGTTGAGTTTTTATCGTCGCATTTTAAACACAACATGTTCCAAATAAAAGAAATTGGGGTCTCAATATTTGTAGAGCAGGTTTGGACTAACTAACTACTAACTACTACTTCGCATATATATCCATTCAAAATTTTATTTTTCCAATAGTTTCAAAAATACAGACAGGATCGAATTGAGACCTAGTTAGATTCAAAAATGACATCATGAAAATTTATGCAGAATTTGGACAGGACCATAAGATTCGATGGTCGCAGAATCAGTCAGGATATAAAATTTTTGAAAACAAATAATTTTTCTAGTGATGAGATCCTCACAAAATTTTATTTTTATTCATTTTATTTTTTGAAAAATAAAATTTTTGGTGTGAACTATTGAACATTTTTTTTCTTGCCACATGATCCCTTCCATTTTCTGCACAAGATTGAACGCTGGTATTTTGTAATTATTCACGAAGATCAGATCAGCATTTTTTGAAAAATGAAATATTTGTGAAAATCATTCTAATTATTCGATCACAAAATTTTTATATGTTTGAGCATCGGCATTCGTCTACTTAGAACGGAGAGGAAATATACATTGAGATTTTGTAGTTTTTTTCTGGGTTTTCACTCCCAATATCTGAAACAGAATTAGGTTTTCAAAATAAAATGAAAAATTTTTCATTATGTCAAATTTGACATGAGTCTCCTGAAACGAAAAATCAAAAGAAAAAAATTCTTGTACTCTGGAACTTTACAGCTTTGTTTAACCTGCACAATGATATGTATCCTCCCAAAATTAGCTTTAATCTATATAGAAATGAGATCTCAAATATTTTTTCTCAATATTTCCGAAAATGGATATTGCAGAGAGCTGAAATTTAGTACACAGTTCCAAATTAAGTACAAAGTTCGCAAAATTCTAGCGAAATCTGATGGACAATTTTGTGAAAAAAATTCTCACCAAAATTCTTTGAATTTTGAAAAAAACTATACTTTCAATTTCTAATGGAATGATTCTCATGAAATTTTCAGGTTAACAATAAATTAATAAGCTTCAGTTTGATCGCGTCAGTATTTTTCGACCCGAATTATACCTCGGATTCTTCATCAATGAGTGCAATCTAGCCCTGCAAGACCGTTTACGACAAACATTCGAAAATTGAGGACCTTTTGTCCCAATAATTTTGTGCTATTTCCTAGAACAAAAGTATTATAAGGAATATAAACATGAGACAATGCTCCACGTATAATTCATGTTTTTTCCAAGCATTAAACATTTCAGTATGAATTCGTTAATATTTATTCGATTCAATATGTATGATATGTCGATTTTAACAAACTGAGAGAGCCTACTGCAATATTAAAATTACTCCTTTTGTTTTTTGAATAATATCAATTATGGCACAACATTTCTCTACTTATTGTAAATTTTAATTGTATATTATAATCATTTTAATATTGTGTACAGATGCTCATTGAATTTGTTCTAATTCATATTTTATATTTCAGGTATGTCTCAAGATATTGAACTTTGCATGAGTACTTATATTGGGTAAGTTTAAATTAAATGTGAGAATTCGATAATTAACTTGATTTCCCTTTCTTGGATATGTTAGAAGAATGAAGAATTTGAGAAATTACAAAACAATTAACCATATTTTCTTATCGAAATGTTTTTCTTGAATAGACTGAATGTCATCTTAATATGAAGAATGGTTAACGTAGTCTCAGACCCATCATGGCCATAAGCTTATTATACATACGTTTCATGTATGGCGTTCACCCTTCTCATTTTATATGCACAAACATCCAATCAACATCCGCTCCAATTTTTCCGCTTCTGTGGAATCGAGGTTCGCCTACATTTTAAGGCATCAGCAGATGGAATAAAATTGGTATTGAATTCAAACTAGAGTCGAGGTGAAACTCACTCTAAAACTATCGAAGATTTTGAGGGAAGTGCACATTGAGTAGGTACAACAAAAAATAGTTCGCCTAGTATTAGTCCACCTAGATATAAGGAATTTGAATAATTTTTAGCTGAATATTATGAATTAATTGACCTCGGAATACGGAATTGTTCATATCTATACGTGAATCTGCATGAACTTCCAGTCATTCTCATAACAGCTGACTGTGATTGATTTAATTTAGATCGGATGTGTATTTTTCGAAATGAGGATGAAAATGTGAGTCCAAAAGTATTGGAATGATTCATTAAACTTATAATTCTGAGGTTTTCCTGAAAATTTTAAGTTTCCTAGTTGATATACGGGGTAGTCCAAGTACTAACGTCAATAAATTGATTTAGATTCCTCCCACCTTGGGGTAACCAAAAATACCCCATGTATGTTAGGCGATTTTTTGTAGATTTCAAGATATAATTTATTTGTGTTTTTAAATCATTATGCCAGCGAGGTTTCAAGAATTCATATCTTTTTATGTAGTAGATATTTTGCAAAATTTTTCGTGACATGCAGTTCTTTACTGACAGGGTAAGCAGATGCAGCTTGGGTAATGATTGATGTGCTTTGTGTAGGCCCATCTCATCTTTTGAATGCTGCAAAAGTCATTCCTTATTTCCGTTATTTTTGCCCTGAATGTTGCCTAAAAAGTCTTGAAAAATAGAATTTTATTTTCAGTAAAGGATTCACTCAAACATACAAAATGAAGCTTTCATAGCTTCTGGCTGAGTTTAAAAACTTTGTACGCTCCAAAAACTACCAAAATCATAAAAAATAGCAATTCATTGGCTTTTTTTTGTTGTAATTGGCCTTCGAAGGCGAATAGGCCAAAAATCATTGAAACACGATTGAAGCTTTAATCTTTTTCATGGTAAATTAAACTTGGAAATACGAATTTGGAGTGATTCCTGTAAAATAATTGTAGCTCGTGTTATTTTTATATTAAGATCGAAGGTCCTGCGCGTTCGCCAGACTAAGCCCCATGGATTTTTTATTTAGGGATTGCCCAAGGAGCAACTGAAAGCAACAAAGAAACAGAATTGAGACAAAAACTTTCAGAAGCGGAAAGAAAAATAAAACAAACTTTGACGATTATTCATTCAATATGGCGGAAGTGATTTTATAAATTCATTGTAGTAAACAGTAATTGTTCAGTAGTTTGTGGTTTTTGTTTCTTATCTATGAGAGGGTTATCTCACAACTACCAATTTTGAAAAATTCTAAAATTTTTAATCAGTGGTGAGACCAAAATTTTTGTAAAAATTACACGAAGTGCAAGTTAGTTTACAGGAAATTTCAATTAAAGTTACTTCAAAATCACATTTTCAATATCAATTTACTATAAAATGATAAAATGTAGGAAAATAATTTTAATCATTCATTTTATTCAGCCCATCCGCCTTCGAAGGCCGATTACAATAAAAAGGGCTAATAAAGTTCAATTTTTTTTATGATTTTGGTAGTTTGAAAGCGTGCAAAGTTTTTGAACCCAGTCAGAAGCTATGAAAAGAAAACTCCTTTTTGAATTTTTAAACTGAAATCGAAGGTTTGAGTGAATCCTACTGAAAACTAAAGTTTTAACTTTCAAGCCTTCTTTGGGTAACTTTCAGTGCTTTCAGGAAGCTGAGTTATTTTCTTATTGAATCATTCATGGCGATCATGACACAAAAAAAATCGGCAAAATTCCTACTTCGTAAAAAGATAGGCATTTCCGAAACCTCACTGGCATAATGAACTGAAAAAACGCAAAAAAATATAACTACGAAAAATCGCGTGATATATATGGGATATTTTTGGATTCCCCATGATGTGAGGAATCTAAAAAATCATTGACGTCATTAATTGTACCACTCTGTATATCAAGTCTTTTATATATACGGAACAAACATCTAATGTGTGTCATCGAAGACTATATTTCTTGAGGATCAACATTCAACAAATGCAGAAATTTAAGCGAAATGATAACACCAATAGATAGGCACGCAAAATCATGAATTGACTCAAACTAAACATCCCACTTTCACTGCAAGCAACTTAGGCTATCTATATAGATAATATTTATCTAAATTCTACCTAGAATCTCATTGCTTTGTAATAAGTAATTTCACCTTTCAAACTCTAGACAGTGATTCGACACAATCCTAGGCTTCAATGATAAGTTCATCTTGAGACCAAGAAATGCGAAAGTTGAATATGCTGTTGTATCATCCGCGTTCCATAGCGTTTTTCTGGCGAGGCTCGCGAGTTCATGATGTACTCCGTTAACTTCTTGGTAAATGAAATGCAATTGCCAGACAGGGTCAAATAGGATCGAAAGAGATTCATACCCATTCGCGAAACAAAATATTTGAAATTTAATTAATTTCACTAGGTCTTTGGAGATATTTTTTAACAATGTCGGTCATGAATTTCATACATTTTCAATTGTTACATACTCGCCGTATATATTCTTATGCATCCTTTCGAATACAGTTCTATTTTTAAATTCTATTACTTCCTTCTTATGATGTTCGTAAACACCATACAGACATCTCAGGTTATCAATATTGATCTCAAAACTAGTGATTGCCCAATATTATTGAAAATAGCAGATTTCTCTACATGGGCTTTTAAGATTTCTCCATATTTGCTGGCGTTTGGCATGGTTTTTTCGAAGCTGACTAAAAATTGATTAAAAAATTTTTTAATTCAGTTTTTTTTCTAAGATTCGTTTCCAATACCTGAAAAAAAACCATTGAGAATTAAATGAAATTATTATTCTTAGAAATTACCCTTGATTACGGGAGTCAAACCATTTTTTACATACTTAACAATATCGGAATAATTTAACGATCAGCGAAGTGAATTCAAACATTTCTAAGTCTATATCTAACTCATTTTTTAGTTTTTCATCTGGGATTTCACTTCCTATATCTGAAACAGAACTATTAAAATTAAATAAAAATTGTTTTTCGTAGAAAATGCGCTAGCGGACTGCAGAATTGAACTATTCGTTAAGGGCAGTTTTTTGGAGAATAGATTGCCTATTGAACAATACAGGAACAATATAAACTATAAATAAAGCAAACTGTATGAGTACAAATCTGACTCCTTCATCAGACAAACGAGAACATTTTCAGAATCAGAGTCAGATTTGAACTCATACAGTTTGCTTTATTTATCGTTTATATTATTCCTGTATTGTCCAAGAAACTGCCCTTGAAAAATAGTTCAATCTTGCAGTCCTCAAGGGCTTTTTCCACAAAAAAACAATTTCATTTAGTTTTTCATAGTTCTGTTTCAGATGTTGGGGAGAAAGCCACAAAAACCCTGAAAAATGATGCAATATCCTCTCAAAATAAGCTTCAATCGATATATTTAACTCATTTGTCAGACAATAATGCGGAAATTTGCTGAATTATTTTTTTGCCATATATACGTTTCTTTTTCAAGAACTTGTCAAATTGACATTTCCGAGAATCATAGCACCGCAAGTTCACTTGATGAATGAGAACACAGAAACAACCTAAAGAATACAGATAAACAAAGATCTCAAATAGAGAATTCTGTACTTTACACCATTGGAAACCACATGATGGATTGGAATTCTACAAAGATACTGATGATGAAACCAGATAGTCTAAAGAAAATAATCAAATAGTCTTCTTGTATGTTGCTGAATGGGGAAAATAATTTCGCCCACTGTTCTATAGAAATGGACCATGTTTGGCATAACTAACTAATAGAAGAAGTAGAATGGAAAACTCAATCTCAAACTCAAATCAAGTGAATCTGTGATATTCAAAAATGTCAATTCAACAAAATTCTTGAAATATAGAATTTGAAGGTTTTTCTTGATCTTTTACATTATTTCGATATTGTTTATATTTCAAGAAATTCGTTACTGTAACGATATGTCTTTGAAATAGAAAACTTGGTTTCCGAAACGTACGTAAGACGCAAAAAGTGTAAGTGAATTAGAGAGTAGTTATACTCTATTTTGTTATCACTATTATATCTACAGTGAACTCAAATAGTTATTTGAGCTCCGCAATCTGCAAAAGCATTTTCTATAAATAATAAAAACCTAAAAAGCGGAAAAATAATGAATAAAGCTACAATAAATTCCGAAAAATTTCCGTCAGTGCCTCACAATGATTGAACATTCGTTGTAAATCCAGAACATTTACACTTCCGATACGAACGACATAAATATCGCATTCGCGAATAGATAAAATGCTACACATAACTCCGTTGATTCACACATTTCAAGTTTCATATTTCCAAAAATGCATTTGCTTGAACTTGTTGAACTCTGGTACACGGCAGTAAAATGATGACTCCAAGGTTCATGGAGAATATCCTTTGGTGAGCATATTATGGTTAAAAGGTCGCAAGAACGCCCCCATCTTGAAGTTAAGCAGTATTGAACGGAGACAGTATCCGGATGGATGACCGCTGTGGATTTCGCTTCAAGGCTCTTTTCGGATTTATGTATCAAAAGGCCACCGGAAGTAGAAAATTCCCAAAATTATTTGCATTGTCAACTTAACATACGGAAAAAATATGTGACCTGAACACTCGTTTTCCAAAAGAAACAAATCTCGAAAAAATCACATCCTTTACCATCGTGGATGTTGCCCACACAAAAAGACATAGAACTGACAATCTCCTCATTTAAATTTCACCCTCAGGGAACTCGCACAGGAAAAAGGTGGTTATAGATGTCTATTTTTTAAGGGTTGTTTTCAGAAGACAGGATATGGGTGCCAATTCATCAACCTGGGATTTTCTTATTCACGGACCATTCGCCGGATGTTACAAGTTTGGTAATAATTATAAGCTGTCAACCATCATCTGGCAGCTTGGTTCGGATGTTGATGAAGTCGACTCACATTCCTGTAATTTTATATTATACAAACTTATTCATGAGGAATCTCTTTTGGTTCGATATTCTCCAGAATTGATAGCTTCCAAAGAGTTCTTACCCCTGTGAAAGTTTCTCAGTCATGCAGTGTGTAGAATTTTTGTATACGGACAACAAAATCCTCGAATCTTTGCGATTCGACTCTTATTATTTCTGAATCGATCGTTGAAAAAAGCAAGAAAAGCAATGCCGTGAAGGCAGCAGCTTTTTCGTGCATGTTCAATGAAAATGACCGCTTTGGCAACGAATTTGAACATGCGGCTGACCGTAAACACAAGATTAAAAAAAATTTAAATAATTTTTTTAAATTGTTCTAATAACACGATCATCACGAAATTTGGCACAGAGTTGCTCAACAAGCAGCCGAGTTTCATTCCGATCAAATCAGTAGTTTTTGAGTCAATCCGGAAAAAACAACGATATCGAGAAAAAAACACGAAATTATATGTATATATTTTTTCCTAATATCTCCAGAAATTAGGGTTGAATCGGAATGAAATTTGGTACACTGCTGTAAAATATGATTTTCGAGGTAGAAGCAGTTTTTTTCGGATTAAATGGATAGTTCCATTGAATTTTTGGAAAAAAATTTCGAAAAAAATTTTTTTCTGAATTCACTGATAGTGTGATCTCAACGAGATTTCGTGAAACGTTGTGCGTTTTTATGCTCCAACTAAGTGTCAAGTTTCAATCCAATCGTATCAGGGTTGTTTCTGAAATATCAGGAAATTAATCTCAAAACTTCAAATGACTCTAACTACGACATTATATGCATATGACTCCCTAAAAACTTGAAACCTTTTGGCAATTATTCAATCAAATAGATATTATAATAGATTAAGCGATACCACGAATAAATTAAATTGTAGTATTCTATTATTTCTATTGTATTATTTCCACATCTTGATTTTGGCCTCAAGACATCGGTGATGAATTTCGTTAACGGAAGGCATCAATCATAAAATTCCTCTAATGAAAGAAAATTCCTGAATTGACAGAACTCATAAGGGTGGGAAATAAAGAATTTATATGCTTATTGCGGAATTGTGAGAGGACCTTCGAAAATATTCCATAAAACTGCACACTTGAAGTCATTTCCCCAGGATAATTTATTTTTTTCTTCCAAGTTATAAGTTATTGCATTTGGGGAAAATTTGTATCATCTCCGAACATTTGAGCGAAACTTTTTGATGGCAATCGAATGGCCGACTGGAAAAAACTTTATATTGATTTACTCAAAATAACACTTTTTTCGTTACATTTAAATGGATAATACGTCATATTATATAATCAGTGGCGTATCCTGATTTTTGACAAGAGGTTTTCTGGCTGAATTATGTTCACATAAAGTAATTCATTACTCACTATTGTGTTCATGAAAAAAAAACTGCATGTTTTTAATGGTCCAGCAAAAAAATTGCTAAATTATGTTTCCTCCCACTTATTTCTAAATGGTGTCCAGGACAAAATTTTAAGAAATGCATTTTCCGATCAAGTAGGTTTTAGATTTCAATTCGATCCGATATATATTTTTGAAAATATTGACAAAATTAAATTTTGAGTTTTTAGTTTATCCACGAATCAGTGGGTAGATTTCACCCATTCTTAGCTTATTGAACAAATAATTTCTGAACGGATGTATTCAGAGACTTCATAATTGAATAGAAGGTTTGGAGTTTATTAACGATTTCAATCAAAATGGCGGCTTATTTCTTCCTGTAGACTTTCTTGAAGACAAAAGTAGATCGGAAAATTAAAAAATTTTAAAATATAAATGAATTTTTCAATATACTTGCACCTGGACGATCTTCGCGAAATCTCGCGTAAAGTTGCGTATCGGTATTCTACAACTATTTACGAATTTTCAACCTTACCGCATCTACACTTCTTCAGATATGGAGGAAATAACCAGAAAAGTTCTGATAACAACTGAATTTGACATATTTATTTCTACATCCCTGAAATTAAATATTAGCATTGAGTATTAAACCATAATATATGATATTGGACAAAATTGAAATTTGGAGCAATGTTGTTGCCAAATTTTCGACTTCAATTCGAGCCCGGATTCACAATCTGTCAGTCCAATCTGATTGAAATTGATATTTTTGCTGATTGTCCTAGTCATACGAGATCCGGCTGTAAAATTTTTTGCATATTTGCATATATATCTACACGACTGCCTATCAAAATGTGGCTACAAGTGTCTTCGAATAAAAAAATATTAAGCATTTTTTGGAACCGCCGCACCTCTTCGCAGCCAGGAATGAACAGATATGATTTCGTTACTTTTTACATTCATAACTAAATGTTTGTATATCAAATAGAAGCAAATTTTTTCTGTGTACGATGACGTGGGGTTGCCTGAGTAAATCAACCTGAAAATAAGGGTTGCTTCCTGTTGAATATGATCGGCCATATTTTGATGAACCACCCTGTTGATATATATTCTCCTATTGACGAATGTTTGTAAAAAATTGGTTTCCGTTTTGTCCCCTCAAAAGCTTAAACTCGTGGGAGTTAGGAGAGCGTATGTCAACTGTGTAGGCTTTGTTACTGATTCCTTACGACACGTCAGGAACAGCACTGTTAATTGTTTTCAAAAGAGCGATTAGTTGGATGGTCCCCTGAACGGAAAAATTCTTTCCCGACCAAGGGCTTGAACCCAGACCTCACGATCACAGGTCTCAGTCAGTACTACTGGACTACGGCAGATTCAGAAACTATTGCAAAATGATAACGCTCATAGAATAAGCGCTCAAAAAATTGTCGTGACTGCATCAGTCAGAAAAAATCAGCATTCCTGAACAAACAGACAAAAACTCCCATCCACTTCCTTTCACGCCTCGAATAGCGATACGTTAATACTGAAAAAATTGGAATTTATTCTACTCGACATGATTATACATCATTCCTGGTTCAACTACATCGTAATATCATTTTAATTGAGGGACGCTAGTAATTTGCGATTGTAACTATTGTTTATGGTGCCATTCTATACGTCTATTTTCTGTTTCCTTTCTTGAGCCTTAATACATAATAGGATTATCGGACAGAATCATTCCTTGTTGCGTAAATCTCTTAATTATATTTGTCTTTGAATCATGAAAGACAATTCGTGCGATGGCTAACCGCGGCTCCTCTTTGGTTGGCTGAATTTAACACTTCGATTATTTGTGTCAGTCTTGAGAGTTAGGTAATCGAAGGAAGTTATATCAAGTCCAAACATTCATATATTTTTTTGAATTTATAACGACGGCACCAGCTAATCGGTTGATAAATCACAACCCAACACGAAATATTTATTATATACAGTGTGTCGATTTAAAAAGATATATACAACCATTGATAACTCGGCCTCCATGCAAAATCAGAAAAAATGCAAAAAGAGATGGTTTGTAGCCGCACATTTTATACGGATGGCTCCAATCAAGCCGTGTTAGCGTGATGACAGCAACCTCTAAAATATTAAAGGGAGATTGCCCCTTCAAAAATGCAATACACTTCACAGCTCAATTCCCGTCTATTTTTTTTTGAGTCATTCCGGAAAAAACATCGATACCGAGAAAAAACCACGAAATTCGAAATATTGTTTCCCAATATCTAGAAAATAATCGTATCAAACTGAAATTTGGTACACTGCTGTGAAATATGAAGCTTAAAGTCTGAGTAGAATCTTTTTCAAATATAATAAACAGTTTTCGAAACTAAAATTCTAACTCCAACAAACGGCCAAGTTTCAATCCCATCGCTCAGTAGTGCCCGAATTATCACGAAAATAACCTAAACATTTCAAGAGGCTCTAACTCCTAAACCGTTTGACTGATGTCATTAAAGAACTTAAGAGCAAACATTATACCACTTGTCGGTAAAAATTAAGGCTCGGCAACACAGCGAAATGCAAGTTTCATTAAATCACTTTAATATCTCAAGGGCAATATACCTTTCCGCTGTCTGCCTAATTTAACGTTGCCAATAACCGCTAGAAATATTGGAAATGCGGAGTGTGGTTCTGCAGGCTTCAGTGATTATTTTTTGCATTTTTTTTGGGATGTACTGAATTCTTCAATGAGAATGCGCAATGTTCGTTATTTTTTCATTATCTCTGCATTTCAGTTTTTATTTTCCCGATAATCTTGAATATAAAAAAGTGGCAACATTACATATTTTACATACAAAATCCGGTTCGGCCGTTCGGACAAAATCGATTTTGACACCGTCATTGTCATCAGGAAGTCCAACCTAGTCGTTTGAGACCATTTTCGGCTAAAAATTTTGCATTGCTATGATCTTCGAAATCTAAATTTGATAAAAGTTCTTGAAATACAAAAGAATCGCTCGAAAACAATTCTGAAAATTTTCCATTTCCTTGATGAAAGAGTTAGATTCAGATCATTGAAATGTTATAATCTTATTGATTGAACGTTCACATTGTTCCGACATTATTAATAAGGCAACATTTCATCAAGAACCTGCCCTTTTCAATTAGTTAAATTTCGGCAATTCTTAAGGGTGATTTATAAATAGAAACTTTTATAGTTATTTTTGAGTTATTTCAGAGAAACCATAAAATAACCCTAAAAAATGTTTGACCTCTATAGCTGTTGTAGGGTTTTAGCTCGCGACTCATGAAAAGGATTATATTTTCATGTAAATACAAGACAATACTTAATTCGAGAATGCTTTATCTTAGCTCTTACTTTCATATCGCTGAAGTTCTGTATCAGCCTACGATTTATTCGAAAAAGTACCAGATTTGAATTTAATTGGGTTTGTATTTCTCAAAAAAAGATTGAGAAAGACAATTTCGAATTGAAATGTGCGGAATGACTGGGGTGGATTTTACCTATCTGTCTGTAGACCCCCCAGTACGAATATCCTGAATAACTGATATCCATCTAATGATTACATAGATATGTCGATCCAAAATTTAACTTCCCCGCCATTGCCGAAAATACAGTTCAGATTGAACAGAAATCTAATATATGGCAGAAGAAAGATAGCTTGAAGGAGCATGCAGAATTTCGTGGCGAT
The DNA here is from genome assembly GCA_958510865.1 of Myrrha octodecimguttata. Taxonomy (NCBI): domain Eukaryota; kingdom Metazoa; phylum Arthropoda; class Insecta; order Coleoptera; family Coccinellidae; genus Myrrha; species Myrrha octodecimguttata. Next base: position 37,413,344 of record OY294056.1, read on the forward strand.
TATGTGATTAGAAGTTCGTGAAATCTTTATCTAACGAAATAAAACTGCGTAGGGCGTGGTAAATTCGTGACTGGGCAATCGTTTCGGCAAAGATTGAAGAAGTGTGAAAAACTATTCACTTCACGGTCTTTAGAAGAACCTCAGTGCGCAAAAAAGCATTACTTAAACACAACAGAACCATTAGAACCTAGAAAAGCACTGACATGAAGTCAGCAGCTTTTTCGCGCTTGATCACATTGCGAAATGGCGACTTGGAAATTTCAATGAAATTTAAATGAAACATGAAAAATTCCAGATAAATATTTTTCAACTTATTGAACAATCAAAATTTCAAATGACTGTAACACAAAAACCATTCGGCAGATTCGGCCCATTAACGAACTTACCCGAGGTATTCGGAATCAAAACCTAACCTGAAAATTTCAAGACTCTAGTTCTTTCTTTTCGGAAGTTACAGCACACACGGCCGAACGGACAGATTTAAATTTGACCATGGATTTTTCTTCAATCGAATCGTTTAAGACCATTTTCGGCTCACAATTCGATGATAATAGACATCGTGACGAAATGATAACGCGCTGTTCCCTAGAACAAGCGCGTAAAAACTCGAATTTGTCTGTGTTGTGGGTGCAGCTGAGCAACTTTAATAGATATCAGGACCATTTCATAAACCGTCTGGCTTATTCTAGGAAGTCTGACCAGACAAAACGTCTATAGAAGACTGTAAATTAATACATGTTGGCCGAAAATAAAACCGATTCCATCTGATAGTAGTGTTTAACGGTAAGACAGTGGGTGTGTTCGCGATAAAGGTAGTACTACGCATTGTCTCAAGAAGACAATGGTCTACGGCTGCCACATTGTTGGGTGTCCCTAAAATTATTCACGCTCCAAGGCATTTTCTTACCTTCATGATATGTTTTTATTGCATTTGTCTTGTTCGAATTTCTAGTGGGGGACCGGAGAAATCGTTATTCTATGCTACTTCCACTGGTGGATTGAGAATTGGAATAACAGAAGTTCAGAATCGATAGTTATCAATAAAACTTGTATTAATAAACACTGTTCAAGAATGACACAATTGAATTTCATCAACATACAGGGTGATTCCGGAGAAGGCCGTCAGATTTTGGGATAAGCTTACACTAGTCAAGACAGTCTCGGAACAATGTTTGGTTTATGGTTGGGTGTCTCTATTGAGAATATTTGTTCGATTTGGCCGATTTTACTTTGATAACTTTGGTATGGCTTATTCGATTTCAATGAAATTTTCAGCGAAGTACAATATTGATGAGCAAATATGTTGATTTCAAAATTTTTTTCAAAATAAGCGGTTTTTTTTTCTGATTATTTCCAGATTAATTCTGCAAGTTGAAAAAACACCCTGTACATCGCGTTTCCAATACTACGCTATATGTTTACGATTCTACTATGATGAGTTCTTATTTGAGAGTTTCTAATTTTTTTGGCACACTTCTAGTTTTCCGAGAAAATGTTTTCAAAAAAAGACAATGTCGAAATTTCGCTCCAATCGATTCTACTTTTATTGATAACTTTGATATGGCTCATCCAATTTTGATGAAATTTGCAGTGTAGAACAATCTGAATTAGTACATTCAATAATTGCAATAATCTTTCAAAATACAGGGTTGTAATTGTGATAATTTCAGAATTTCAGATTAATTGTGCAGTTGAAAAAAAAAACACCCTGTACATTGCTTTTCCAAATTTTTCTTATTCGTTTCAGATTCTGCGATAATATGTCATTATTCGGAGGTTGTAAATTTCTTTGGCACACCCCCGGTTTTCCTAGAAAAAAATGTTTGTGGAAGAGCAAAATCGAAATTTGGCTTTCAAGCAGTGAGAGTATTCCGCACTAGGTAGGAAAGCTGTATTGTCCAAGGATGCAAAGTTGTTCGTCACTTCTAAAATATTATTTTCAAATTCGAAATATATTCTGAATTGAATGATTTCGTACAGAATATGAGCAATTAAATATGAATTTGGAATTTGAAAAGGATATTTTAGAACTTAAGAACTGCTTTGCATCCTTGGAATATACAGCTTTACTACCTAGTGCAGAATACTCTCACTGCTTTTGCGCCAAATTTCGATTATGCTCTTCTACAAACATTTTTTTTCGGAAAACCGGAGGTGTGCCAGAAAAATTTACAACCTCTAAATAATAACATATTATTGGAGAATCTGAAACGAATAAGAAAGTTTCGGAACAGCATTGTACAGGGTGTTTTTTTTCTCAACTGCACAATTTTCTCAGAAAACTAGAAGTGTGCCAAAAAAATTAGAAACTCTCAAATAATGACTCATCATAGTAGAATCGTAAACAGATAGCGTAGTATTGGAAACGCGATGTACAGGGTGATTTTTCAACCTGCACAATTAATCTGGAACTATCAGAATAACAATCACCTATTGTGAAGAAATTTTTCGAATTAATGAATATGCCCTTCAATATTGTACACCGCTAAAAATTTCATTGAAATCGAATGAGCCATACCAAAGTTATTAATAAAAGTAAAATCGGTCGAATCGGACAAACCATCCTGTATATTCTCAATACAGACCCCCAACTATAAACCAAACATTGTTTCGAGACTGTCTTGACTAGTGTAAACTTATCCTATAATCTGACGGTCTCCTCAGGAATCACCCTGTATATTATACAAGAATTTATTAAATTCACAAATTTGGTTGCAGATAACATGTAAAATATAATAATAGCATTGTAAAGGGTGTTTTTTTTTGGTATAGAACCTTAAGTTGGCAACACTGTTTTAACTGGCCGCCATTTTATCAGCTGTCAAGTGATTTGTGTTTAGTTTAGTCTGGCATTTCAACATGAATTGACTGACCCCTGAACAACGCTTCCAAATTGTGCAAACTCATTTTGAAAATAATTGTTCTGTTCGAAATGCGTATTGCGCTCTAGGTCCATTTTACGGTCAACATAGTCGTCCATCAGAACAATTAATTCGACTAACTATGGACAGTTTTCGCACCACGCTTACTCTAACTGATAATACACATCATTTGGTGTGCTTTAGGATCTGGTGGAATCATTGGTCAGTACTTCTTCGAAGACGATGCTGGCCAGAACGTTACAGTCAATGGAGCCCGCTACAGAGTCATGATTACTGACTTTTTCGTTCCTCAATTGAACAACCATGATGTGCAGCAGCTGTGGTTCCAAAAAGACGGCTCAACGTATCACACAGCTCGTGCAACAATTGTTTTACTGAAGGAAACGTTTGATAACCGAATAATTTCACGTTTCGGGCCTGTGAATTGGCCTCCGAGATCGTGCGATTCAACGCTGCTAGACTATTTTCTGTGGGGAAATGTGAAGTCGCGGGTCTACGCCGATAAGCCCGAAATGATTGAGCAAATTATATTTAAAGTATAATGTCAAAAGATTATCTTTTGAATAGAGTCAATTCCATATCAATTTCACAAATTCATCCTTGTTTTATTCCATTTTAAAGTTTTATACCTTTAAAACAAACACCCTTCCACTTCGTCCTCGTCTCTTTACAATGGTGGAAGTAAGCGTTCATCTTTGATATCTGTTAAGAGTTCTAAAAGAACAAATGAAGTATAAAACAGTACCATAATGCATGTCTGACGACAAAAAAGTAAAAGCTAAACCAACCCAAACTGTAAACTCATAAAATAAACAGAGCTATTATGCAAGAGTTTGCTGAATGAACTAGTGAAAATACCTAGGTCTGAAATTAGTTCCGATTAAATTATTTATAAGAATGAAACAATGAATCATATTGAAACAATCCGTCACTGAAAACTCATGATTTGCATTCTGCAGCTAACTGCCAAGTTTCGATTTAATAGGTAGTTTCTGAACTTTCGAAGAAACTTCAGATGTATCCTTGAACTTAAAACGTCGCATTTAGATGCAGAGCTTACCCTGAAAATTTAAAGTCACTTACCCAATCTGTACGAGAGTTATCGTGGCAACAGACGGACGGTGTGCTGGCCAGATAAAATGAATGTGACATATGTTTCTTAATCAGTAAGGCCACGTCCTTGTCTCTAAGACAATTCTTCTAATGATTGAAAAAGACTCATTACTGATGGCTTGACATGGTGATTCAACGCGATGGCCTATTTGACGTTTATGGAAAACTAATCGTGATTATTTGCTGAAAATTGACTTGTGGAGATTTTCGCTGAAGAACCTTATTTTTTTAAATATTTCACACTTCCGCAACTTCCAGTTATACCGACAACATCCGACTACTTCCTATTTCAAATGAGACACCCAGAATATTATTGAATCATTATATAGCTATTTCTTTCATTTTCTATGTTGTCAATATGTTTGTTTATCTTGATACTGTTTGATATGTGAATAGAAAATGTACATGGTAGGCATTTTTGAGAAAATCATCAACTTTGACAAAGCAAATTCATCAAAACCAAACATTTTCAAATTAGAACCTTTATTTTCAATGTTTCAGTGGATTCTGCGTGAAAACAAACGGGAATGGGTAACTCGAGCAAACACTGAACCCAAGCTGAAATCTTTCCGAATTATCAAAAAAAATCTGACGTCAAGTTAGCAGCTTTTGCGTGTATGTTCAAACACCAAAAGTGCTTTTCTAGGTTTTTTTGGAGCTATTCCGGAACATGGGTGCAAAAAAAAACGATACTAAGAAAAAAACGCTGCAAATTTTACACGCGGATTTATTATTTCCTCAGTTAAATAACCCAATACCATTGATATCTTAACAAAAACTTATATATTTTTTTTTCATAACTCATTGGCTTTTCACACCAAAATTTGCAGGCGTTTTTCTTTATAACTCAGGGACCACTGGTCGGAAATCATCCGGGCGAAAAGTTTTAGGTTGAGTTATGCACAAGTAATCCACGTTGAAAGTTTCACGGAAATTTGGTGGTAAGTATTCAAGAAATAGTTTTCTTTCCCTCCAACTTCCAGTTTTGAGCCCTCAGGGTACACCGATTCTGCTGAAAAGCTTGGAGGATCAATCTCTAGCGACACACGATTTTTCTACAAAGTTTCAAGGATTTCGGTCCAGTACTTTCAGAGAAAAGTCCCGGACAATGGATGGCGGACAGACGGATTTTTTTATTACCTAGTTCATTAAAATCTACATACTCCGAACTGTAAACTGTGAAATTTTCAAGGGGGATATTTTTTTCTTCGACGATCACTAAGGTTTATTATTTGATTTTATCAAATAATAAACAGAAAATACTGAATTCGACATATTTTTTTCAAATATCTCCGGAAATTATGGTAATATCGAACTGAAACTTGGTACATTGCTGTGAAATATAAAGCTCAAGGTCTGCGCTACATTTTGTCGAATTATGATGAACAGTTTCCAAAGAGAAAATTTTTTCGAAAGAAATTTTGAAAAAAAATTCTCAAAATATACTGACAGTATGATCTCAACAAAATTTCGCGACAATTTGCACGTCGTTATACTCCCACTAACTACCAAGGTGCGATCCAATCATTCCAGTAGTTCCCGAATTATCACGGAAATAACCTCAAATTTTCAAAAGGCTCTAACCCCGAAACCGTTCGACTAATTCTACCCTTAACGAACTCAACCGTCGCATTTTGAAATGCAACCTACTGTGAAAGTTTCAAGTTGATATGATTCTCCGTACGCTCGTAATCGTGCCTACAGAAGGACGGCCCACCGGTCAGACAGAATCGATTTTGACACTGGATTGGTCATCAGTGAGTCCAACCTAGTCGTTTGAGACCATTTTCGGCTCAAAATTCTAAAATTACAGACATTTGGACAGAACCATAGCATGCTGTTCCCCAGAACATGCGCGCAAAAACTCGGACTCAAAGTAAACATCAATGTCGAACTGAGTGACCGAAGCCACAATATAAATTTGATCTCGATGTCCCGATTAAAAGTTTCTATGGTTTTTCATGAATCTGAATGAATTATTGATAGTTGGGATTCCTTAAAATCATAAATGAAAATATTTTAACTGCTAACAAACGTAGGTAGGAGTTATATTTTGTTCAGAGTCATGGTCCAAACCACTGTCCGGTCGGCAGCATTATGAGTTTGAACATAAATTCTTCTTCATTGAGTTGTCTAATATCTTTCAGAGCCAGTTTTGGCTCAAAACCCGGAAATTACAGCAGGCATTCGGGTGAAATCATAGCACTTTCTTCTCAACTAAACGAGTACGTAACATCGATTGATGCCAAAACCTTGATGCTGCGATGTGTTCCATTTGCATAAAGAAGGTAGTAATCTCCCTCAGCTCAAATGAAAATCACTTCGCTATGCGTTCATATATTAAAGTTGACTTCCTCTAGAAAAATCTGGACACTCAAACAAGTTGTCCATAATGCATATCTGCACTATCGCAGCTACTGCTGGTCTTCTCCTTGTAAGAAGACCTGAAATACACACCGCTGACAGATCCAGTTTGGACAAGAAGAAATATGAGAATGTAAATTGAGTGCTGATTTGCAATAACTTAGGGTCTGCGTAACGCTGACATTCTGAATATGCTAATCGCAGTTATTATCGGTTCTTAATCATAAACGAAGCTCTTGCTTTGAAAGGTTATAAATATCAAGAGAAGGTTCGATATTTTTTTGTTAATTACAGATTACTTGCAGTATTTCCTCAGGGTTTCTCGTTTCTGTTTGTTTCAAGGAGAACGGTTTCATTGTAGTTCGATAACGAATTGAGGTACCTCTCACTTTGCAACCAATGCGTGTAGATTATAAGGATTCTACTCAGGTACAAATTATGCAGTGTATTGTATTATATTGTTTCAAGAAGTCAGGTAGATATCTCCGGAATATTTCCAACTTATCAAGAAAATGAATGAAATCCGAAAGAAGAAAAACTCAACAATTTTTCAAGAATATTATCAAACAATTCAGTCGTATGATCGTATAAATTATAAATCATCATTATTCGATACATTTTTGCCAAATTATCATGAGTCGCTACGTAGTACTCTTAAATTAAATTCAGGGATTTCATCTGGAATAGCTTCCATCTATAAAACACAAGCGGGTATTATGGGTTGCATGCATCAATTCCATCAGTGTTATCTCATAATGCTAGTGCTCTGACTCGTGAGTGTATGGTTAGTTGTCTACTACTGGATACTCTCCGAAAGAGGGCAGCAGTTGGCACGCTTTACATTGCTGTATGGTGTGGTGCCTAAGCAGTTCCAGTTACAGTTAACAACTCTGTTATCTGTGGTTCCCTTTGAGCAGTCTGATGCTTGGTGAAGTTGCCCATAGATGGCCCACGGTCAGTGTCATTGATACACTGACTTTAACAAGATAGTATTGTACAAAGATTAAATAAGATTTAATCCTTGGAATTGTATAGTAGCTTACTCCAGTTTGAAATTTGTAGATCTTTTCGAATTTTCTATTTTTCCCTCGGTATCGATGATTTTTCCTGAATAATTCACAAAGTGCCGCTCCAATCCAAGTTTCACAAGTTGGAAGATTCTGATGCACAAATTTCGAGATGATCGTGTTATCAAAAAAATTTACAGAAAAAATTTTGTCCTAAGTTCTCTCTAAAGAAAACAATTTCTCAGATTTCTAAGAAATATTGCAGGGGCCTTGAAACCTTTATTCATTCAATTTCTTTGTTATTTCCGAAATTAAGCAAAATATACTCATTCAATAATGAAACTTGATGACTAGTTGAAGAATTGTGGTGCAATTTAATTTCGTAATGATCTTGACATTAGAAAAGTCCAAAGAGAAAAAGTCTCGAAATATTATATATTTTGGGCTCATCTAATCATATTATCATTGTATAAAGAATGTTCATTATATTATTATTATCTTCTATTCTATTCTATTTTGCGCCCAAGTTCTGGGAAACTGCGTGCTATCGTTTTGTCCAAAACTATGTTATTTTCTAATTTTCTCCTGAAAATGGTCTTAAACGACTAGGTTTGGACTCACTGATGACGTACACGATAACTATCGAACAGGGCGAGCTCGCGACTTGAAACTTTTGAGGCAGGTCTTGCATAGTAATGCGGTGGTTATATTCGTAATGGGCCAATGGTATCGGAGTTATAGTCATTTAAAGTTTTGATATTATTTCCTTGATATTTCATGAACTACTACAGCGATCGGATTGAAAACTTGGCAGTTGGAGCATAACGACGCGCAAGTTCAACAAAATTTTGTTGAGATCGTACTGTCGGTTAATTTCGAAAAATAATTTTTTTCAAAATCAATACACATTTCATAAAAATTGTGTTCATACCTTGAGCTCCAAGTCACAGCGGCAAGTTTCAGTTCGCTACCGTAATAAGTTTTGCAGATATTTAAAAACAATATGTAAATTCCGTTTTTTTTCAGATATTGTTTATTCGGAAAAAATCGAAAAATACTGATTCAGTAATTATGAAACTCGACAGCTAGTTTGAAAATGCTGATATACATCCCTGTGCAGAATTTCGCGGTGATCGTGTCATTAGAGCATTTTCAAAAAAAAAAATTGAAATTTCTTTTTCCAATATTCAATATTCTGCGATCTTTAGATCAAATTATCCCCGTTAAATTCTGTATGAATCTTCAAGCTGTTGTTTTTCGATAAGAAACTGGAATTCAACTTGATATAATCTTTTTTTTTTGGACATATTTTGTGCAATATGCCGTTTGTTCTAGCAATTCCGAAGGACCTATTCTTGTGAACTTTCAAACTTGCACAAATGGTATCGATCGGGACTATTTTCAGTTTTTTTCATTATAAGGTAGTCATTAAAAGATAATCTGTGAGTCCTCAAGATGTTTTTTACACCAATTTTAGTTGACGAATGTGAATTGTTCAAGTTACCTATTCAATTAATTATTCTTAAGGTGAGTTGGTGGAATTATTCTTTCGGTCGTTTATGTTTTTTTTGCTGGATTCGCCGTCAACAATTCGATAATTTACACTATTGTATTTATTACAGTTTCACTGTGTTTGTTTTAGCAGAAGTTTGATGTTTTGAATATTCATAAATGTATGTCATTTTAGCCTGAGGAAGAGAACAAAGTTTCTCGAAACTCCGCTATTATTTCACATTCATATCTCCATCACCTTCCAGTCCACTTTTGGCTTTCTTCAAAAATCGTGTACAAGATGCTTTATACTTTCATGTCCTGTTGATAGTAAGTATTCAACAAAATGATTCACGATATGGAGATAGCAACGATGGATAAAGAGATGAACCTTACAATTTGAGTGGATGCCAATATTTAGTTACTTCACGTATTGCCAATTGTTCTTTGAAGCTTCACAGCTCTTGTCTTTTACTCTTCAACCAATGCTCATAGAGGGCACTTGGTCCACGAATAACCAACAACCTTGAATGTTTCCAACGAAAATTCATCTGCTCAAACTGCTCGAATCAACCACTTCGATAATTTCCGAAATATGAACAGAATATCCTCAAGGTGAATGTAACAAACATCCCGTTAAAAGCGTTTCTGATATGATCACATAGCAATTATCTAGATCTACTTCGCATCTATACTCGAAAAATGATCATAATTTGAAATCGAGAGAACTATTAAAAATTTTCGCATCGGGATTCTGATAGTACTTTCTTTGAAAAAAATGCTGGTGTAGTTGGTAAGAACTTTAACCTCTTTTTGTATCAACCAAATACCTTGATATAAATTTTGGGACTTTCATATTATCGAACATTATTTCTTTATCGGATGATGAACTGGTGGTGAAAGGATCAAAAATTGCAGGAAAATGAAACTATGTCAGTTCGCCGACGTTTTGGAAATATGTATGTATTTTTTTATGATTTCACCTCCGTCTGTCAACACGTTGTCTCTGTATCGGTGGCATTCCTTCTTTTTGATTTGTTGTGACATTGTTTTACTCAAATCATTGGAGAATTGATTTGAATGGAATCATTCAAGGAAGATACATTTGTCTAGTCTAGCCCTGAAGATAGAAAAATATGTTTCCGAACTGACATATTATCAATTTTCTGCATTGTTTGATCCTTACACAGAGAAAAATACTGAGCCTGATATCAATCACCCCAAGTGATTGACCGTTTGGACATTACTATGATGTATTTTTCATTGCGACAATGTCGGAAGTTGATCAATATAATGTACTTCAGTGATTGATTAATCAATATTGTGATCGATATAATGAACGCTAGGACATTATTATAATGTATTCAGTACATTGTACTGATGATGAAGTACATCCATTTGATGTTATTCGCCTCAGGACAATGTAAAAATTACATTGAATTAACGTCCAGGAAGTGATCAATACTAGGCACGGCTGATCATCACGAAACCTTGTGTCAATGCCTATTGTAATGGATCCATGCTATGTATACATCACATCAATGTATCAGCGTAATTGATTCATGCCCTGGAGTTATATTATCAATGCTTTAGGTCATCACCCGATGTCCCGATTCCTTATTACAATCATCGTATTCATCAATTGATGTACGCGAACCTCAATACAATCACCGAGTCCATCAGTTGATGTACTCGAACCTTATAACAATCACCGTGTGCATCAGTTGATGTATGCGAACCTTATAACAATTACCGAGTTCATCAATTGATGGACGCGGCTAGAAGAGATAGCCACCGAAGGGTTATTTCGCGAGCTTTGTCTTGTTTCATTTGTCTAGTCGAAAAGTGCAGCAAGTGTATGTATTTCACGATAGTTTTTCGTTCGTGCTTCAAGTTGACGACATCTTGTGTTTTGGGAACGGAGAATTTTAAAAGGTGAGTACAAATTTTATATGAAAATGATTTATCGACTTAATGAATAGAATCTTTTCTGTATTCTAGTTTTCATACCGATGTTTCGTTCAATTGATTTTAGATAGAAACTTTCGCCAGCTTTGCAGATTAATTTCTAACGAATTTATTTGCGGAAAAAATTAGTTCTACATTATACCAAACTTAAGATACATCATACGGTTTCGTTTTACATATAGGTCAAAGTTATTTATCGAAATATGGTAGTCCTTGCTGCTATGGACGCTTGAAATTTGAAGAACTTATTCATGCATTTGTTGGTTTAATATTATCTGCATTCACTGACATGATATGAGAATTGAAAACATATATTATTTCCTTCATTGCAGGTTCTACTAATCAAACTGGAAACCTTCAAGTACCTATGAATAGAAGATCGCCAAATATTGTAAACAGGAAGTAAAGCGGAGTTGATTGGTGTCAATGCGTGATTTTTTCATTTAATTTAAAGCGGCGAACAACTAAGATTAACTAAGAGTTATAAATGAATTTCATACACATTTGATCATCTTGCAAGGGCTTCGTTTTTATACAAGATAGTAATTTATGTTTATTTCTAGATGGACGAGATGCAGCAGTCTTGTGGGCACTGCATAGGTATTTTGTACCAACATCCAAGACTGTAAAAAAGGACAACACAGGAAGGAGCTTAACAACGAAATTTACAATTCGTGACTCCCAAAGTGCCTTCCTGTATTTCGGAAGATCGATACAAGAAGTCGAAGAATGGATATACTTCTTAAATTCGAAAAAACAATCGATCCAACCCTTCGTGTATGCCATTGGTGAGGATATCACCCAAATTCAAGAAGTGTACACATATTTCGACGGTATATGATACAAGTCTTTTAATATTGTAAGAGCAGTGGAAGTGTGTTTAAAATTTTTTTATCTCTTCAGCTATCCTTCAGAATGTATGATGGTATGGTCGTTTATTGAAAATCATTTTTTTGCGCTCAAATCCGAGAACCGATTTCCGAAAACCCATGTTTTAAGTGAATTCCTCTCCAATGCTTAATAAATTTTCCAGATCATATCAATCGTTTTATTATTATTTTCCTTACTCTGAACACTACTGAAGTTCCCCATAAAGATTGTTCAATGAAAAGTATTTTTCTATAATCTGATCTATATTTTCTTCAATTATTTTGATGCAAATATGCAACTTCACCGTTATTATAAGATACAAAAAGAATTCAAGTATGAACCTATGAACTCATAAATATAAATGAAAAAAAAGCAGATAGAGCAACAGTCCGATATCAGTGGAATAAAAATTGCAAATATATCCCTCGAAAATATCAGATTCAATATATAAATGGCTAAAACTGATTAGTTGATGTCCGAAATGGATTGATACAAGGACCGATATTCATATATTCAATGCTCTGAAATGATCGATATAAGGACTGCTGTTGATGGATCGATGTACTTGTGACCTGGTATTAATGTCGTTGGACATTGATGCAATGCCCTGAAATCATCGATATAAGGACTACTGTTGATGGATCGATGTACTCGTGACCTGGTATTAATGTCGTTGGTCATTGATACAATGCCCTGAAATCATCGATATAAGGACTGCTGTTGATGGATCGATGTATCCGTGACCTGGTATTAATGTCGCTGGTCATTGATACAATGTGAACGGTCCTTGAATTCTGGCGATGAATTTAATGCTCTTGGGGGATTGATACAATCACTCGAACATCAACTAATCACCAACAGGACATTATATCAATGAACTCGAGCATCGGCTGAAAATTAATGTCCAAATACATTATCCTAAGGTTGAATATGATCATATTCACGTACGTTTTTGGTTCAGTGTACAGAACCAACCCATCATCCGATAATTTTTTTTTAGGTAACTAGGTACTTCAGATACCTATTATCTGTATGGTATTTCATATTTTTCTTCATTATCGGCAGAATGCATACAAATTTAAATTTACTTGCGACTGTAAAAAATATTTCGACTTTTTTCCATTTCTTTGTCCTATACGTAGGCAAAAAGATTATTGGGGAAATAAAATTATCATTATTGTTAAATAATAATTGTATTTTGTGTATTTCATACACCAATACTTGAGCATTATTTTCATCAGTTGATATCGATTTGTCGTCAGAATTCGAAGTTTGAGTGGAAAAAATATAACATTCTGACTTTTTTTATACTAAAACCAAACCAATCAACAAGAAACAAAAATCAAAAAAATTGTGTTTATACACAGGGGGAAACATCCCGACCGTTAGATATCAGAAAACGATAGCACAAAAACAACCTAAGGAGTAGAGACATACAAAAATCCCAAATAGAGAACCATGTCTGTTCGACCATTAGAATTGCATGATAGATTGGGACAATACAAAATACAGATATTATGTTGGAATCAGATAATTTGAAAAGAAAAATTGAAAAATCCTTTTGTATTTTGTTAAATGCAGATAGTAATTTTGCTCATTCGTCTGTATAAATGGACACTATTTGGCTTGATTGACTTGAAAAAGAGATAGAATTAGAAAACTTTCAAACCGAATCCGTGTTGCTGTGATTTCATGAAAATGTCAATTTGACAAAACTCTCGAAACGAAGAATCGAAAGAAAATAATTCTAAAAATGTTATCGTTTATCTGATGAAAGAATCAGATATGAACGCGGAAACGTCACAGTTTGCTCTCTTCATCGTTCATATTATTCCAGTATTGTTCATTAGGCATCTGTTTTCCAAGAAACTGCTCTTGACAAATCGTTCAATCCTTCAAGCCGCAAGGGCGTTTTCCATAAAAACACAATTTCCTTCGATTATCTATAGTTCTGATTCAGATATTAATTGAAAACCCATAAAAAAACCTGAAAAAATCTTTCCGAAATATGCATTAATCGATATTCGATTCCATTGCCCAACTCAATTTCGATATTTTTGGGATTCATTTCAAATGTCAAATGAAAATAAATTATGTTTCAATGTAATGAAAGGAATTCATACAAAAAAAATAAAATATAAAAAATCAAACAAACTGAGATGAAAATATATATTTATGGTTAAATCGGAAAAAATTACACGCTGTACTAATACTGAACAATTCAAGTTTCAGGGAAAATGATTGCTTATTTATGGTTTTACCTAGGTGAAATATCGATTTCAAGTGTATTTCTAACATTTGAACTGCAACTACAAATACAGTTAAAACTTGCACATTCTAAAATTCCAAACAAAATCAGATAAACTGAATCCAAGCAAATTTCATATCTCCAAATATAACCCAGGTGGAATGTAGATATGTTGGAATTTCTGGGAAATGTTCAAACCATAATAGATGCATTTTTTCAGTCAATTGTCAAGATTTTTCTTTGACTTGTCGTAGGAAAACCCCAGATTTGCAAATTTTTTTTTCGATCCATTTAACGTCTGAACCTCACCTTTATCTTCGACTTCGGTAGGTATAATCATTCATTAATTCAGCGAGTTTTTAATATTCCTTTAGGTTATGAACATTTTGAATTCTCCGTTCAGTTTTATTTGATTCCTTGTTATATATGCAAGAATGTGTTTTGTTTCCTTCGAACGACCTTATTTTATCGATTTATTTCCATTCTAACGTTCAAAAATATTCCCATAATCACTCAAAATCGAGCGTGGCATCGATTTCTTATCAAATTTATCAGATATTCCGACAGTTCAACGTAGTTTCAAGAGAACGGTTCGTTCAGAGCAAATATTTACTGGACCTCTCAGTACATATTTTGCATCTGTCTGAGAGGTGAAATAGAAGATAACTATTCCCGTTCTTTGTTGACTGTTCGGAGTTGAGTAAGCAGAACTATCTAAGGAGAAGAACGACTTCATTATCATAATTCGAACGATGTATTATCACATTTCAGAATGATTTTTTCATACTTCATGTTCACGTGAGAATTCTACAGCACATGTCCCTGATGGAAAATATGCGAAAATCATAAAATATAGGTACACCAAGTTGCTGTACCATTTATGTTGCGAGCTTATGGTACAAGTTTGTGCTCTAGGTGTTTGTATAATTATCGTTCGTTGAACTTTTCTGTATAAATATTATATGTGTTTCAATGGGGAATTTATTTAGTTATGAAGATCCAGGACAAGTTGAGCTCTTTTATTGTGTTCACCTTGCATGGGATCCTGTTGGTAACGCTTTACTATTCATTGAACCTAAACCACCAAAAGAAGTTGAACTTTCAAAAAGATGACCTTCTTCAGCAGGAACATTTATTCGAGACTGCATCCTACTTTCAGTCATTCTCAATTAAGTATCGATTAAAGCTTATTTTGGAAGAATTTTGCATTATTTTGGTTTTCACCCCGATATCTAAAACAGAACTATTAAAATTAAATAAAATTATTTTCATGGAAAACGCCATTGCGAATTGCAGGATTGAACTATTTGCCAAGGGCAGTTCCTCGGAAAACAGATTGCTCAATGAACAATACCGGAATAATACAAACGATAAACAAAGCGAGTTGGGAAGTTTCAGAGTACAAACCTGACAGAGAAGAAAATTTTTTAAATAATTTTCTTTCGATTTTTGATTTTGCGAGACTTTTGTCAAAAGATAGTATAACTCTGAGAGGCTATAATTTTTAACAGTCCTGTTTCAGATATTGGGAGTGAAAACCTAGAAAAAAACTACGAAACACTCAATTGAACTTGTTAGATGAAAATGAAAAAAATTTCAAATTCCGTTATTTTCATAACGATTGTTTCGTCATAACATGACTTCATCAGGTGGATAATACTTCTATCTATCAATTCAAATGTTCATAAATATTGAGCTCTGTGCAAATAGGATGAGGGTGAGAAGGTATGTCGACAATTATGGGATAATTATAAAATATCACCCAAAAAGGTAAAGTGGAACGCATCTGTTCAAGTCTGTTCAGTCATTCACTTAAATTTATGTTTTACTGTATCTATTGATTTTTGATCAGAAAATCAATATAAAATTCAAAATGTCTCCAATACGATTATTCATATTGTGTTTTTGACTTAACATTTCGATACAAAAAATGAAAAAGTGTGTTTTTATATGTACCACCTCATGCATATCATTATTACATATCTCGAAAAACCTCCAAAGTTCTATCAAATGATGGATTACTTAGCTATCCCGAAACAAAGTGGGACTTTATAAAATATCCTATTATATATTTTAACAGTTTCCCTAGATATCTAGATTTTTACTTTATGCGTTTGTTTTCGAGAATAGAGCGTTATCATTTTTCACAAGCTGTAAAGTTTTTGAATTAATTTCCATGACATTCATAGCTGTCTTCTGCAAAATAAGGGAAAAACATCCAATTTCTTGTTGTCTTGTTTCTATTTCGGAAAACTAATTTTTCGGAATATGTATTCCGAAATATCGTCACTTCAAAGAAACTGTGTTGTCCACTAGAGAAAACATATTTACAATTTTAATAATACACTAGTAATGCACAAGACATTGCTCAACTCCACACAAAAGTTCAACATTCTACGAATACTGTAGTAAGACACATTTAATTGGATTGTGGATCCATGCCATATTTGAATCATATCATATTGAAATCATATAATTTATAAGATTTTCAAAAATGAGGTATCGCAACACCCCTCATCACTATTCAAAATCAAGGAGTTGTGCTCACCCCTGTTAGGCGGTTGCAGTAACGGGGATGCAAAAGGCGGATAAGTTGTTCGAATCATAAATTGACAGGTCTGAACGACTTTCTACATTTTCATTTCGAAGCCGAAAAATTTTCGTTAATTTTCGTTGGATCACATTGTATTTCTGATGAAAAGAGCAGAACCAATTGGCATTTGGGACACCATGAATGTTTTCGCACAAATAATCTAGTCTAATCCACCAACTCTTTCCATGCATTCTATAATATTTCATTGGTTTATATTATGAATCTACCTTATGGATACTTTCATCGATTCTTCTTTTTTCTAAATCTAAATCTGCATGATTTTCAATTTGTGAAACCTAACACCATAAATAATCTATAAACATTCCATAAATATTTCAGTGCTAAAGACATAATATCGACTGGTTCGAATTCCTCATAAATATTTTTATCCAACAAACTTATTTACATTGATTTCACACTTTTTTTGATACGCAAACACAATTATCTAGAAATTATTCTGTAAGCCAAACAAACAACCGCCAAAACTACGTAGTAGAATACCATAACATCAACTGAAAATATTTTCAAAATAAATAATATCAGTATACATACATATGAATTTATTTGGTAAGAATAAACCCAGGAGGCCTTGCGATTATTGCAGTCGTTGTATCAAAACCGTCATTTCGATCTTGATAAAATTGAATAAATAAGTTGCTATGTTAGAGCAAGTTTTCCAGTTTGTTATTATCATTATATTATCAATTTATCGAATGAGTTTGAGAATTTATTATTTCTATTTATAGGTTTATATTTTCAGGATTATTTTTCTCAAGATATCATTAAATCATTATTTTTTCCGTATTCATATACAAGGTGATCCAGAATGATGTACTTTGATTTCTAGAGCTGATAGAGCATCCAAAAATAATGGTACTTCTTCATGTTTACCTTTCACTTAAACTGCAAAATAAGGGAGGTTCAAGTCTTTAGAGAAAAGAATTTTTAAACTTAATATTTCAAATATATTCTGATTTGGCATATTTTTTCCCAATACCTCCAAAAATTATAATCGTATCGAACTAAAATTTGTTCGACTGCTCTGAAATATGTTCAAGATCTTATAAAAATTAACCCCGAATATGATGAGCAGTTTCCTACAAAAAATTCTTTTTCTGAAAAACAAAAAATTCAAAGATATTCTCTTTTGCTGTTCTGCGCGCAAATCTGGACGCGTAACTACCAGGGGGATATAAAACTTCTGTGCTAATCTTGGAAACAGGCGACCCCAGCATTACGAGGGAGAGATAATAGATACCACTCTTTCTCTGTGAAATATTCGAATGTCATCCTAATATTCTTAACGTATAATTGAAAACTGTACCGAAATGTGGAAAGACAAATTTATGATCAATGATGGCCTATGAAGAAGGTATATTATGAAGTGAATTCACTTCAAGCATTTATTGTTCTGTTCAATTCCAGATTATAAGCGAGTCAGTGGATTATTCAGATTGTGATCGGATCCAAAGGACAATGCTGCCAAAAATCAGTTTTCATTTATTGTTTTGAAGCTCTGTTCAAGAATCATTGAACTTGAATAGTTCGAATAGAAATCTTTGTTGCCAAAAATCAGTTTTCATTTATTGTTTTGAAGCTCTGTTGAAGAATCATTGAACTTTAATAAAATTATCATTTGCATATTTCTCTAACCTTTGTAAACGAACAAGATTTATTCGTGTTAGAGAGATAGCTCCTTTAAAATTTCATAGCATCAGGAAACATTTATGATGTTTTTCTCGAAGTAGATTTCAGAGATTTCAACACGGGTCGAATTACTGGACAGTTCTAGTTGTGAATTTCGAAACTCGACAAATATGTTTTGTGATAGCCTTCACTATCCACTGAAGTTAAGCATTATATTTTGGATCATTGAGAATCCTACAAAAAATTAACCCATCTAAGTAGTTAACCTCTGGATTCAATCATGAAAAATAATCATTCTGTGAAATATAATTGACCTATTAAATTTTCTAATAATATGTTTGTTTGATTTATGATTCACAGCAGAAAATAAAAATTCCGATTTTTCAAATGTTTAAAGGCACCTGCACGAATATTTGAATCGGTGTCATTTTTCCCGTCACGACCCCTAAAGATGGCGGCCACTCTTTTTCTCTGATTTAGTAGGGAGTTAGCACTTCTAGGCATGGTGGTAAAAGAAGGGGAGGGAGCATATCTTTTATTACCCTTGTACCAAAAGTGTGATACACTTTTGAGAAAGTTCTGTGGATTTACCCATACCAATATGACCGAACACTACAAAGGGTATATTTGTATTCTATGGTGTACATGAAATGAGGGAAAAATATTCAGCTCAAAGTCGGCCATATTGGTAAGGGTAAATCCACAGAACTTTCTCGAAAGAGTGTGAGTGACACTTTTCAAACGTTATGCACCCTCTATTCCTACCTCCATGATTCTAGGACATCGTTATTCTATGGTAACTATGACATATAATTCCGACGATCGGTCAACGTTACTTCGACTCGGAAGAGATCGACAGTTCTGTTTTCCTCCTACGTCTATTACGTTCTATGTGAGTGTTTTTTACATAAGCGTCTGCCGAAAAACGAGTCCAATGTAGGTGCAGGCTCACATAAAACACTAAATGACTGCCGTAAAGAGGCTCTGATCTTATTCGCCAACTATTCCGTTGTTCTCTCCCTTGCGAACTTCAAGCCTCGAGTCTGGACCACAGAATGTTCTCTGTACCGGTGAAGGTAGCTAGCTTCATCCGTATTACGACCAGGGGAAAAGAGACGGTATTCGGAGGAAGGAAGGTCACGGACGGTCGCTCGAACTGGCTCTCCCGTGCCATCATCCACTCTCGTGCGTTGGTCGCTTGTTTTAGCTCTCGCTCTTTTTCAATGCCGTCTTGGACTTACGGTAAACGCGATGATGGCTGCCTCATTCCTCAGCTGTTTATGACTGCCTCGGCAGCGGTGCCAAATCATGGACGTGGTATGAATTCGGAACATTGGGTTGTAACCACGACTCTCTATTGCTTTGTACTTTCGAGGAATCAATGCAAATTGGTTCGTGCTTTGAAAAGAAGATCGAGGATTTATTAATGCACTTTTGAATATATGGGCTGTCAGCTTGGACGACACTTCACTCGCGTGGATGTGCTGTAGTCATGAGCGAATCCTATTCCTTATGATTTCGTCGATACTCAAGTCACTGATAATTGATTCGTTTCAATGTACAGGGTGGGCCAAATTGGCTACTTTTGAAGGAGAACTCCTATTTCTGTACTAGATAGACGAAAACTGATGTCGTCAGTGTCTGAGGGACAATTTCCAGAAGGAACTCATTGGCGAAAACCGCATTTCCATAACTATCACCGTTACATAGTAACTGGGTGTTTTTCGAAAATGTTCATTCTAGAATTACTGTAACTTTTTTTCTGTTGAAATTTTTCTGTTTCTGTAAAAATATTCTCGTATATAGCAACTCTTCATGTAGAATTCAATGACGTTAATTGAATTTTCTGCGAACTGACATTTTATGAAATATCACTATGGAAATATTTTTTTTCATATGGACACATCCGCATATTTTTGAATATTTCGATAGAGCTTGAATTTGCCAGTTCAAAATTATAGCATACTCGATATTTTCTGGAGTTTTGTTCGAGATATTGAATTTTCAACTTTTATCTTTGAGTAGGCTTTGGGGGTTGCGATGTGAATGAAACCATTGAAATGCTATAGTTATCAAACATCTATTGAAACAAAAAAGTTCTGCTAAGTTCGCAATTTCTGTTCAATTTTCTGCAATGAAATACGAAAATTATGAGGAGTGGGATATGTAAGACTGTTTTATACAACACGTATAAAATGCAGACAGCTAGTGATTTGTGTTGTGAAAACGATGATATACTTTCAAATATATTTTTGCTCAATTGAGGCACAACTTAAGAAATGATGGTCAACTTCAGAAAAAAAGAACGAAGAAATATCTTGAGATCACAGATTCAGAAGAACTCTTCGTTTTAGGAGGCGTTGAACTCAATCCTAGAACATCAACTCGTATTTTAGAAGTTGCCGTGTGCTTGAACAAAGAGGCCGACTCTTCGGACACCTCATTTGATGAAATTATTCATTCCTTGTTATTGCGCGCATGTTCTAGGGGAACAGCTTGCTATAGTTTTGCTGAAGTATCTGTAATTTTCGAATTTTGAGCCGATAATGGTCTCTAGCGACTAGGTTGGACTCACTGGGTTTCATTTCGAAATACGTGAAGTTCGTTTATGGGCCGAACCGGCCAAATAGTTTCGGAGTTATAGCCATTTGAAATTTTGAGGTTAATTTCCTCATATTTCAGAAACTACTGAAGTGATTGGATTGAAACTTGGCAGTAAGTTGGAACATAACGACGGACAACTTCGAGCGGAATTTTGTTGAAATCGTATGGTTACTCGATTAAAGAAAAATTTTTTTTCAAGTGATACCTTGAACTTCATATTCGACAGCAGTGTACCAAATTTCAATTCGATACGGCTATTTGCTTTGGAGATATTGGAAAAAAATATGTGGGATTTCGTGGTTTTTTTCTCGATATCGTTGTTTTTTCGGTATAACTCAAGAAATACTGACTCAATCGTGATGAAACTTCGCAGCTAGTTTCAACAACATTGTGCGAAATTTCGTGATGATCGTGTCACAATTTGAAAAAAAAATCAATTTTTTTTTAAATGAAGTTCCAGTTTGTATGGATTTCAGAATACAAATACTGACTCAATCGTGATGAAACTTCGCAGCTAGTTTCAACAACATTGTGCGAAATTTCGTGATGATCGTGTCACAATTTGAAAAAAAAATCAATTTTTTTTTAAATGAAGTTCCAGTTTGTATGGATTTCAGAATACTACTGGTTTTCTTCAAACCATTAACTGTTTGATTCCAACTTTGACATCCAACAATAAATATTTGCATTATTTTATTTTCACCGCCGCACAGTCCTAAGCCTACTTATCCAAGAGATTTGAAAATTCAAAATCCCTAGCATGACTCCAGAAAAATATCAAGTATACCATATTTATGAAATGGCAATTTCAAAGTTCATCGAAATATGTAAAAACATATTGGGTGTCCCTTTGGAAAAAAATACTTTCAAAGGGATATCTCAAGAAATATCAGTTTGCAGGAAATTCAATTTACGTCATTGAATTCCACGTGAGAAGTCACTACGAGTGATATCTTTGGAGTATATTGTAATGATTGATATTTTGTGGAGATAAATTATGTTAATTTAGACCGTGTTTTTTTCTCAGTGTTTTTCTATAAAACCGCTTTTTCATGTTCTCGGCCAATTCCAGAGTATTCTGTTTTGCCCACTTGATGACCATGTTCAAAATTTGAACTGCTAGTAGCGATCGCCAGAATAATACTTTTTCATCAGCGTTATGGATTTGATGTTGTTGAATTTATGCTCTCGAAGTACACTCTTTAGTTCTGTGTAATAATTTTTCCAGGAACTGGCGTATTTTTTGCGCGCATGTTCTAGGCGAACAGCGTGCTATCGTTTTGTCCCAATGTCTGTGATTTTCGATGATTGAGCCGAAAATGCTCTCAAACTACTAGGTTGAACTCACTGATAACGAATCCGGTGTCAAAATCGATACTGTCCGGCCGGCCGTGGACACGATAACTGTCGAACGAAGCCAGTTAGCGACTTGAAACTTGTAGGGTAGTTCGCTCATCCGCATTCCGCGAAGAGTTCGTTAATGGGCCAAATCGGCCCTATAGTTTTGGAGTTATAGCAATTCGAAATTTTGAGATTATTTCTCTCATATTTCAGGAACTACTGGAGCGATTGGATTGAATCTTAGCAGTTAGTTGGAGCATAACGAATCGCAAATTTGAGCAGAATCTCGTTGAAATCTTATGGTTACTCAATTTTTCTTCAAAATTTTTTCCGAAAAACATTTTTCTTTTAAACCATTGTTCATATTCGAGAACGATTCCAGTTATACCGTGAGCTTCATATTTCAAAGCAGTGTACCAAACTTCAGTTCGATATGTCTATCAGTTTTCGAAATATTGGGAAAAAATATGTGGAATTTCGTGGTTTTCTTCTTGATATCGTTATTTTTTCGGTATAACTCAAGAAATACTGATTCAATCGTGATGAAACTTTGCAGCTCACTCAAAAATGCAGAAGGATAACATTGTGCGAAATTTCGTGATGATAGTTTCATTAGAACGATTTGAAAACAAAAAATTTAAATTTTTTATTTCAAACACATATTCAATATTCTGTGAACTTCTCATCATATTATCCTCATTAAGTATAAAACCTTTCGATGAAGTAATCTGTATTTTTGGAAATTCATATTGGGAAAATAAAATTTTGAATGGGTATATCTGCGGAATCATAGGGTGGATTTTACCCATTCACGAATTCGGCCTTCGTAATTGAGGTCCAAACCTTCTCTACAAATATTGTGTTCCTAAGTTGTTTCTTTCGGAAGTTATAGTGTTTAAGGCACGGCCGTTAGTATCAATGAATCAGTTCTGAACACTAATCGATAAGTTTGAGAATGATCATTTTTTTGCTGCAACTCCAAATTGACCGAATGAATTGTTAGATTATTTTCATGAAGGTTTTTCATTTTTATGATTAAAGATGTACCTGGACTCTCAAGGCTACCTTCGATGTCAATAATTCTTGAAATTATATAAATAATTATATATGCCAAAAAGTCGAGCATCGGCATTTACCAAAGTTAATTGAGAGAAATAAATATTCTAAATATTCAGTTTTCACGACATAGCGGCCTGTAAATACAAGAAATCTTTCGAAAATGATTTAGTATTCGCAATTAAATTCTTCTCTAATGATTTATTCTATGAAGTTATTGAATATTTAGAGGGAAAAACTGAAAATAGAACGAAAAATAGACTAACAAAATTGTCACGTAGCATTGGTCGACCCTAATCTCTCGATTCCAGCACGGCTCCAGTGGCGCAATTGGTTAGCGCACGGTACTTATAAGTCAGTAAGCGTGAGCGATGCCGGGGTTGTGAGTTCGAGCCTCACCTGGAGCACAATTTTTTTTCGCGAATCATGGTTTTTTTTCAAACTCATATTATATTTTGGTGGATGCCCTACACGATTTGGTGGATGCATCTCGATCTCTAATGAATTCCCAATGGTCGTTCAGCAAAACGTTACATTACACGCCACTGACCAGACAAATTCTTAACAATTTATTACCCACAAGCTAGCAATAAAGCAACTACCTAATCATTCTATCTCGCCGCAGTAATGAAACTTGATTTTTACATACTTGTGCGAGATATACCTTCACTTCGGTACGAAATAGAGGTCGTGTACCATCCTGTTAAATTGAAGAGCCGGCAAGACTGGCAATTTTGTATTCCCTCAGTTACATTCTCTTCAAATCGTGCATGAAGATCCTCCGTGTCCGGACATACATCTTAAGAATCGTGAGAAGTATCAGGTTATTCCTGAGAACTGGATGGTATTTAAGAAGGTTTCGCGTTAAATCAAGTTTGCTGGTATTTTCCATCAGTTTTCTTGCCAGAAGGGAATAATGTTAAATACAGTGCGCGTCAAAATTATGGAACAAATTCATTTTCTCAGAAGAAAAATATTTGGCAACAAAATCCTGAAATGAAATTTTTTTTGTTTCACTTTTACCGAATTTATATGCATTTTTCAAGGATTTTTGTTGCACCCTGTGTCATCCCCATCAACCCTCTAAATTTTTTGAATAGGGAAAGTAGCTCATGCGGTACTTTTATGACAAGGTGTTTGTATTTTCTTCACATGCGTTCAGAAATTTTCAAGAAAAAATTTTTTTTCAAAAACGAGTTAGTTCAGAGAGATTTTCAGTATGTGCACTTTGTCATGACTCATTTACTTTGAGACGATGGTACCTGATGAAATTTGTCACCGAATGAAAGTCGACCATTACACACACATTACTTTCAACCGCTTCAACCCCCTAACGTGAAAAAATTTTTTTCTCCATAAAAGGGTTCTTTGGGATTGAAAGTTGTGCATGAACAAAACTGTAATGGTCGACTTTCATTCGGTGACAAATCTCATCAGGTACCATCGTCTCAAAGTAAATGAGCCATGACAAAGTGCACATACTAAAAACCTCTTTGAAGTATTTCATTTTTCAAAAAAAAATTTTTTTTTCTTGAAAATTTCTGAACGCATGTGAAGAAAATACAAACACCTTGTCATAAAAATACCACATGACCCACTTTCCCTATTCAAGAAATTTAGAGAGTTGATGGGGATGGCACAGGGTGCAACAAAAATCCTTCAAAAATGTATAAAAATTTGGTAAAAGTGAAACAAAAATTGACCTGTTTTAGGATTCTGTTGCCAAATATTTTTCTTCTGAGAAAATGAATTTGTTCCATAATTTTGACGCGCACTGTATATGCTCAGAATTGATCTCACAAAAACTTCAATTTTATTTCAGATGTCCATGATTGCTGTCAAAACATTATCCTTTTGGACCAAGAACTCAAGTGAAATATTCTAGATTGGACTCAATGATGACGAATAAGTTGTCAATTGCGATTCTTTCGGGCTGTTCGAAGACACCATAACTGTCAAACGGAGCAAGCTATAGCGAACTTTCGGAAATACAGTCATCAGAATCTATTTCCTCAATATCTCAGGAACTATTCAAGCGATTGGATAGAAACCTGGCGACTAGTTGAAGCAATATTACATGCAACTTCTCGCTATATTTCGTTGGGATACTCTGTTTGGTTTGAAGATATCGAGAAAAAATATGTGAAATTTTTTGTTTTTTCCACGGTATCGTTGTTCCTTCCGGAATATATCGAAAAATATTTCTTCAATCATTACCAAACTTGGTAAATTGTTGCAAAATGTTGCGGATTTGCGTGACATTAAAACAACTTTAAAAAAGTTGAATATTTTCTTGGAAATTTTTTTTTCCGGAAACTGTTAATCAGATTTCTAACTGATTTTGCACACACCTGGAAGCCCATATTTACAAACAGTTCATCAAAATTTAGTGTGCTCTGATATTGATTTTTGGAGGCTGTTGGGGGAAAATATGTAAAATTTCGTGAAAAATGCTGATCCATACTTCTATAGTGACAACGAAGAATTCCAGCACACTCCATTTTTCATTCAATATAGTATTATCTGAAATATTGAGATATCAATGAATTTCATTGAATTACTTATAATCTATTTCACAAGAATTTCCTTGCATTCTCGGTGTACCCCATGACTCCCCAATGGATTCCGATGATAACTACTTATATTCACAGTTGATCAATTAAATATTTTAGTCTATGATATTCATATCAAGAATTTATTGAAATATGCAAATATAAATATAGTTGAAAATTCAACGTATTTCATTTACATATACCTACTTAAAATATTCGATTCCGAATTTTGATTCCTATAAATTATATAGATTATCAGCAATCTCGAAATAGACGATTTATATATGGTAGCTAAAACTGGCCGTTCAGGCGGCCCGTTTCGTTGACCACAATACCTTGTATCTAAGCCAACATAATTCGAAGGATGACTAGCCTAAACAATGGTGACATACTGATAGGAATCTCTTCGAAGTCAGGGGGAGATTTTTGGAATGCCTTGTTAGTTGAGGTAAAATTCCAACGGGTAGCTTTCAAGATTATTAAATGTTGGACTTTTCGTCGAGGTACATGGAGGAACCTTTGATGTAGTAATTTTTATAGAAGAATAACTGTGGGAATTATATTGCTTTTCAGTGAAACAGTCCTCAATACTGATCTATGTAAGGAAATCGAACGTTTTCAATTTGAAAACAATGTCTCCTTCTGAAATTCAATAAGTAATGAAAAGTCCAATTGTATCGCTATAGATTCTGAAAGAAACAACTTAGAGACTTGTTATTTGGAAAGCAGTTCCGTATCCAAATTATTAACGCAAATTCGTGAGTGGGTTGTATACGGTGCAACTGACCTTAGATTTTAGAGCATGAAAATCTACTACTCATTTTCTCAGGGTAGGCTTGAATATTCCAGCAATAGAACTCATCGTCAGTTTTTGACAATATATTAACAATGATATATACAAAAATTGTACAAATTACAATAATGACCGATCGAATTTCAAATCCCGAATCTCTCGAAACTACATAATTCTATAGTTACTAGTCCAGCTATTTCCAAAAATACAGGTTAGACAGAACTGAAATCTATTGCGCTTGAAAGAAAATTAAAGCTTAAAAGTTCGTGCAGATTGGAAAAGGTCGATTGTTTGTATGGGTAGATTCCACCTAATGATTCCGCTGACATATTTAAAATCTCATTTCCCTATGTTTTTCGAAAATCCAGATCAGATCGAATTGGAATCTAGTATAGGTACTTGGTGGAAAAAGGCAGCTTAAATCATTTTTTTCAGGAAGTATACCTGAAGCTGCTTCGGAAAAGCAATCAGTTTTATTCGATTAATTTATTTTATTGGATCAGAATTTCTTTAGTATTTAAGGAGACCATAGCGATACTGAAGAAATGCCAACGAAATCTTTAATCGAATTTTTCACAGTTTTCCAAAAGCAGATGAGGGATCAATTTGTGATTTGGTAAACTCATCATGATCTTAAGATTTGTGCCGAATTTCATCAAAACCTAACAACTAGTTTCCGAAAGACAATATTTTCAGCAAGAATTTCTGAAATTTTTAAAGTGAATACTTTATATTTTAATTTTGCACAGGTTTGTGAGTATGCATTCTGAAAATTAATACCATAAGTTTGAATCTGGCCACCTCAGTAGTTTTTAAATATTTAGGAAAATATCCTGAACATTTCAAATGAGTATAACTCAAGGATGATGTTTTTATTTTGTTTTTTAACCTTTGCATGTAATAATGTATATGTATGTATGTTGTGCGTCAGTCTCTAGTAATTTGGAAGATCAAATTTGAAATCTGTTGAAATTATGGTAATGAAAAATAAATATATCTCCAGAGAAAATAAATAAATTGCTGCAACTATTAAAAAAATTAACCGAAAATTAGTATATTTACAAACACACTATTGTCCCAAATGTTGCCTTATATGGTTGATTATCGATTAGAATATAATTTTTCCTAATAATCATAACAATATTATTTTTAATTATACTTCGAAACTGCGGAAGGATTCAGTTCATTATGCTTTAAAAACCAAGCTCATAACCTCAAATCACTCCTTTGGCGTCGTCTATAGCTATTCCAACAAGGACTCCATCACATTAATTTCGAAAAACTCATCGTAATGAGTACCTTCGCACTTCAACGTTCAGTGTTCACCTCAAGTTTCCATAAAGGAAAATTCAGTTGGTGTTGACTAATAACAACCTTTCACTTCTTGCATGACTCCATCTATTGCGGCATTCGGGCAAGATGAGCCCACATATCATAATATACTCGATATTATATTATTGTTATTGCAGGAAATTAGCTGAAAACGTTTTTACTATATCCGTACCTGGCACTCTTGCACGTTGTGTACGTAAAAGGTGAACGATACGTGTGCTAGTAACTCTCAAAAAGGTAACCTGTGCACTTCACGTCAGCTCAACGATGCTCGGCATATCACACTGAATTCGAACAAAAAATACAAACACCGCCTACGTAGCGAAAGTCCCGAATAATATTAGTCATTTCGGAAACCCAACTCAATTGATTGTGTTTGAATTGATGGGCAATAAGTGATCACTTAGTGAAGAGGAATGACATTCTTCCTTTGATTTTATGATTCAGAATTCAAGAAGAGGACTGACGTGAGATGAGGCGCTTTTACGGGCTTGTTTATGTTTTTTGCCAAAGCGGTCGCCTATTCACTTATTGACCACGCCAAACGCAGCTTTACTTCCTGGTGGAAAGATATGGCGATTTTCTCTCCCTATAGTCCTAAGTAAACTCAGCATAAATCTCCAAGATATCTTCTTTCAATCGAATACCTGATTTATTCGATCCAAACTGTATATTTGGAATTATCTGAAAAATAAAATTTTGAATTATATTATTATTATTATTATTATCTACGGAATCATTGTACGGAATTTACTCATTCCCGAATTCAGTCCTCGGTTTTAAAACCCTTACTGTCTCTACAAATTTCGAGTGTCATAATCGTTTCTCTCAGAAGTTATTGTGTTACATTATTCATAACTGCTGATATTAAACACAATAACTTCCGAAAAAATACCTTATAGAAACTCGATATTTGTAGAGAAGGTTTGGAGCTTAATTACAACCGAGTTCGTGAATGGGTGAAATACGCTAAATGATTCCGTTAGATATATTCTTTCCTATTTCAATATTCTCAATGCTCCCGAAAATACTAATTGGATCTAATGGAAATCCAGGACTCGATCGACAATTGGCTTTTCGAAGGTTCATGCGGAATTTCACGAGGAAAATATGATTAGAAGATCGCGGAATATAGAATTTTCGAAAAAAATTTGATTTTTTTTCAAATTCTCGAAATTCAGAACGAAGTTGCACATCAGCATTTTCCACCTAGTTACCAAGTTTCATCGTAATGGAATCAGTAGTTTTTGAGTGATTCCGTGAAAAACTACTAAATTTCACCTATTTTTCCTAAAAATTATCACTTGACAAAAAAGTACAAAACTAGGCTTCCGAATCTGTCAATAATGAAGATTTGTCAAGTTTTCACCATTTCATGTGGAATTTTAGTGATTTAGAATTGTATTTTGATCATGAGTTGAGGTGTAACAAAAAGTGCTGAGACAGGAAATTAAATTTCAATTGGAAGGGAGATGAAAATCTGGAAAATCATTGACGTGAAATCAGCAGCTTTAGCTCGCATCTTCAAACTCGTTGCCAAGCGGTAATTTTTCCACGTATTGATCCGATGTGATCTTCTCTGAGCGTGCGCGAAAAGCTGCTGACTTTTCTAGGCTTCTGTAATAAAATGCGTTACTTTCACTTAATTTTTTTTAATTGTTCTAATGACACGATCAGCACGAAATTTAGCATCAAGTTTTACATCAGCATTTCCGAACTAGTAACCAAGTTTATCATTATTGAATCAGTTTTTTCGAGTTATTCCGGAAAAAAGCGATACCGAAGAAAAAACCGCGAAATATTCATATATTTTTCGAACGTCTCCGAAAATAATTATCGTATCCCACTGGAATTGAGTACACTGCTGTGAAATATCGAACTTAAGGTATAAACAGAATTTCTTCCGAATATGATGAACAGCTTCCGAAAAAAATTTTTTTTTTTAAAGAAAAAATGTTTTTTTTTAATAAGTTGCAGTACGATCACCACAAAATTTCGTGAGAGGTTGCGCGATGTTAGGTTCCTTTCAACTGCCAATCGGATCACCCAAGTATTTCCTGAAGTATCAGAGAAATAACCTCAAAAGTTCAAATGGCTTCAATTCCAAAACTATTTGGCCGATTCTGATTAACAAACTTAACGGTCGCATTTTGTAATGCAACTTATCCTGAAAGTTGCACGTCGATAGAATCCTCCGTACGTAATCGTGCATACGGACGGCCAGTTAGCCGGACAGAATCGATTTTGACACCGGATTCGCCATCAGTGAGTTTAACCTAGTTGTTTGAGACCATTTTCGGGAAAAATTAGAAAATTACAAACATTTGGACAAAACGATAGCACGCTCTTCCCCAGAACATGCGCGCAAAAACATACAGAGTGTCTCATAATTAGATCGACAAGCTTCTAGTAGATGTGTTAGACATTATTTCACACACATTCGTCCCAAATAACATAATGCAAAAATGCTAGACCCCTTCGAAGATGACGTCGAGGCAACACTTTTTGTCTCCAAAGCGGCGTCACCGAAAGTGTTGAAATTCTACACATCGATTACTAGCAAAAATATACACCGAATGGTTCGAGCGCTTTTCATCATGTCAAACATAAGCGTTTCATTTTGGGGGTTGCAAAGGGTATTTTTGAAATTTTCTCTTCTGTGCAAAATTTCAACACATTAGGTGACGCATTTTTGGAGATATGTGACAAAAATTGTTACCTTCGCCTCATCTGTACAGGACTATAGCTACTTAAAGAATCATTTTTGCATCATACGGTTTGGGTCGAAAGTATTTGAAATAATGTCTGTGAATTTAATAGAATCTTTCTGGGACACCCTGTATATTCATCAATGGTAGCTTTGTGCATCCATCGATATCTCACAAGTTGTTTAAACACGAATCTAGTGAATTTCTAGAGTGCATTAAGTGATACGGGCAATAAATACGAACGTCAAAAAATTTGCATGGGGCATAAAACTCATTTCGGAGCTTACTCCTCAATTTTGATTTGATAAGAGCGTTTCTTAAAATATGTAAGAACAAGATTTAAAATGTTTGTATTTCCAATAATAATGGTTGGATTTTACCTGATTATGCACTTATAATTCATCCTGTAAGCTGCAGGTCTCTAAGTGATCTCATGGTTAAGTGATTGTATTCACGTACGGACTTCAAATCGACTTCGAATTCTTCATCACTAAGGGGCCGGTGTTATAGACCCGCAGAAAAGTTATTGTTAACTCTAGCAGACTTTTTTTTAACGTCATCGGTAATTCATCCAACAGTTAACTGCTGGTTATTGGTCAAAATGTTTTTTAATAAAATCCTTTAGTCTAATGTTACCGTCAAAGACACTGTCAACAAAATAGGTACAGTTGAATGGAATGGAAGAAGCCTCAAACGTATGCAATGAAAATGTTCCAAAATGAGGAAATAAAAATCTGGAAAAGCACTGCCGTGAAGGCAGCATCAACGCGCATATTTTCCCAATATTTCCAAAAATACAGATTACTTAAAATGAGAGTTTAAAGGTTCATGCAGAATTTACTGAGGAAAATATGATGAGAAAATCACAGATTATTGAATATTTGAAAAAAAAAATTTGAAATTTTTTTCATATTGTTCTAATGACACGATCATCCCGAGATCCCGCACAATGTTGTCCCTCAACATCCTCGAACTAGCTGCGAAGTTTCATCACGATATTTCTTGGGTTATACCGAAAAAAACAACGATATCGAGAAGAAAATCAAGAAATTCTACATATTCTTTCCCAATATCTCCGAAACTTATTAGCCGTATCGAATTGAAATTCGATACACTGCTGTGAAATATGAAGTTCAAGGTATAACTGAAATTTTTTAAGTATATGAACTATAGTTTCAGAAAAAAATTTCGAAAAATTTTTTTTTTCAAATTGAGTAACCACAAGGTTTCAACGAAATTCTGCTTAAAGTTGTGCGTAGTTATGCTCCAACTAACTGCCAAGTTTCAATCCAATCGCTCCAGTAGAGTAACCTCAAAAACTTCAAATGGCTATAACTCCGAAACTACTCGGCCGATTCGGCCCATTGAAATTGAAATGCAACCCTTTCTGAAATATTCAAGTTGATAGGATTCTTCGCACGCCCGTGATTGTGGTGACGTTCAGCCGGCCGGCCGGACAGAATCGATTTTGACAACGGATTCGTCATCAGTGAGTCCAACCTAGTCGTTTAAGACCATTTTCGGCCCAATCATCGAAAATTACAGACATTTGGAAAAACGATAGCACGCTGTTCCCCTAGCGCGCAAAAATGAAACTCAATGATGTACTGCTATCTAATGTGATCATAGTTGAATTTAAAGAGTGTCTTTTCATATTACCATGGTTTTAACTGAATTTTTACCATTCGAAACACTCTTTGAAGTTATCGACCAATTAAATATTTCGTTCAATTTGACCAATTCATCGATATCCAGTAATCGGAACGTAAAAAGTCTTGTTGCAACTGTCGCCATAATGTATTTCACATAACTCCGGTTTTTTTGTGATCTAGCCTGTTATTGTTATTGAATAGCATTTGGTTTATGCTTATACGCGATAAATTATTTATTGCGCCCATTTACATTTGCATGGGAGCAAATGTCACGCGAAATTTCCTTATTGGATTTCTGGGAATCGAATAACAACACTCCTCGTATAAACGAATGGCATCCAGAGAATGTCTGGCAGATTTCAAAGAGTAAGAGCCTATTGTTCGTTTGTTAGCTTGACAGTGGTTTGTTTTAATTACCTATATACGTGCGCAATTGATGTGTTTCTTGAGGTTTCTGTAAACTCTGCAAAAAAGAATGAAGAACACGAAGTCCTGACTGCCTAGTCGAATTGTTATACAGGGTCACTCACGTTCTTTGGTAGTTTAGAAGAATGAATGACAACGAGTAATTGGATTCTTGAGTGAATACATTTGCTTCATAAATCTAAAATTTTCTTCAGCTTCGGAATTTGCACATGCCATCCGAAAAAATTAATTATCTGTGTGTTGGATCGTGAAAGAGAAGCAAGCGCGTCAACGTTGCCATTTTCTAGCTCAGCGGCAGGAAACCAATATCTCGAATTTTGAGGAATTGTTAAACGAAGTTGGATATTCCAGAATCTAGGAACTCAAAGCGACGAAAGAAGAAATTGTAATTTGAATTTCAACAACCTGAATCTCTTAACTCCTAAATTGCACAAATAATAAATAAAAAAAGAATTTTAGTTAATGATGGTTACTTTTTATCTTTGGATAAAATAATTGTTTAACTCGAAGATTGATCCCATATGTCATTGCACATATTGCGTTTAATTATTTCCGCATAATAAAGTTGAACCTGTAGAAAGCTAAAATTTGGAGGTACGCGCAAAGTTAACCAATATCTTATTTTTGAGGAATTCAGTTCCTCCTATATTTTCAGTTATATCGTTTGAAATTGGCAATTTCACCCATCAACACTTAAAAACCTATATAGAGAAGCACTGCCGTGAAGGCAGCAGCTTTTGCGCGCATGTTCAATGGAGATGACCGCTTTGGCAACGAATTTGAACATGCGCGCAAAAGCTGCTTCTTTCACGGCAGTGCTTTTCTAAGTTTTTTCCGATAAATTACTGTATTTCAATTCGATTTGATCTGTTGTATTTCTGGAAATATTGAGAAAATAAAATTTTGAATGGATATATCTACGGAATCATTAGGCGGATTTTATCCATTCACGAATTCGACTTTTCTTAGTCCCAAACCTACTCTACGAATATCGTCTTTCTGAGTTGTTTTTTTCGGAAGTTATTGTGTTCACGGTTAGCCGTTAGGCCCATATTTTCCCAATATTTCGAAAAATCCAGACTTGATCGAATTAAAATCCAGTAATTAACGAAAAATGACAGTTCGAATGTTCATACAGAATTTGATGAGGATAATATGATAAAAAGATAACAGAAAATTGAATATTTGAAAAAAAATTAGAATTTTGTTCTAATTGTTCTAATTACACGATCATCACGAAATCTTGCATAAGTTTTCGATCAGCATTTTTTGAGTTATTCCGAAAAAAAACAACGATATCAAGAAAAAAACCAAATTTCTCATATTTTTTTCCAATATATCCGAAAATAATAACAGTATCGATTTGAAATTTGGTACACTGCTGCGAAAAATAAGGCTCAAAGTCTGCGCTGAATTTTTTCCTGATATGATGAACAGTTTCGGAATAAAATCCAAATTGACTGACATTTCGCGAAAAGTTGCGCGTCGTTATACTCCAACTAACTTTCATGTTTCGATCCAATCGTTCCAGTAGTTCCCGAATTATCACGGAAATAACCCCAAAATTTCAAAAGGCTTTAACTCCGAAGCCGTTTGGCCGATTTTGCCCATTAAATTTATCGTTCATCGATTTCGACACCGGATTTCTCATCAGTGAGTCCAAGCTTTCGCCTGTATATTATTAATTTATGAATAACAATCAAATATCTAAATGAATTATAAGTTTAAGTTCATTCATATACTTCACTGACATCAAACTAATACTAAAATTAACAATTATGAGAATAACTATGGCGTTTATAAATGCTTGATGTTGATTGTTCTGTCGTCATTGCGTATTTATAACCTGTGGTGAAATATTTTGGTCATGTTTTAATTCCTTTCTGAAATCTTGAAAGTTCCGAGTTTCCTATTTTCGTTCTTTTGCTGACGTTTTGAATCGGCTGATGTCAATTTCATGATGACATAACCCTTGCGACAAGAAGAAAATTCATATTTGTTAATTCTCAGTTGAAAACATAAATATTGGTCATTTTTTCAGTTCCTTATTTTATTTAAAGGACAGTTCAAAGATTAAAAATCCTTTAGGCACTTATTCCATATTCAATTCAATTCTTGAGTCGTTAATTCAATTCTTATCTGGGATAAGTTTATAAATTCACTATCAGCGTGAAATTTCATAGACACTTACATCATGAGAATCCGAGCTTATTGCGTATTCAATGAAAAATAAGCAACAGAAGCATTAAAAAAAAACAAAATGAGGTTCAAGCCCTAGGCTAGTAAAGAAATACCCTATTCTTGACTGGGCGTTAGGGAACAGTATCAAAGCATTATCAGTAACTTCTGTTATCGATAATATTCTATTTTCAACTCAACTAATTCAACCTGAAATCAACGAGTTTTTCGGTCGTCAAAACTTTTGCGAAACTGATCGTGAGCAGGAAATTAAAAAAATCCTGAATATAAGTTCCCTCAACAGTCCAAATATTCTCATTGAAAAAATATAAAATAATTAGAACTACTTGAAGTTTTAATTTTTACTTCTAATATTCCATCAACTTGCCGTCACAAATCGAATAATAGCACAGCCCCCCTCGAAAATATATTCAACAAAGGCACCCCGCGTCGGAGAATAAAGGTAAATAAACGAAATTCTCTTGAAAACCACTGCCCAAGCTGCAGTTCATTATTTACCGATTCAAGTACCTCAAAAATAGACTGAGATCGGTATTTGTATGACGGAAGGCAAACTTCGACAGATCATAAGTCACGGATACATGCTGGGTGCGAAGAATCTATGTTAAAATAATGGTTGGCTGGTCGTATTCTTTGTTAACATGCTTGTTCTTTTCCAGGTAAGACCGCTGCAGCTTATCGCTGACCAGTTTGGGGGTCGTCTATCATAATGGCCCCCTGGAAGATCCAAGATGACGGACTTGTTTGAGAATTGGCTGAAATATTGAATATAGAAATAAAAAAATTACTGGCTAGATTTTCAATTTTAGGATGCATATTTTGCGACGAAGTATTTTAATACTTTGGAGATAATTGTGGTTAATGCAGGTATGTATCTAGAGATGAGTTATTCTTAAAACACGGTGGAATGATTCTCAATTTCAACTCACATTACAAAAATCTTTCGAAATCAGTTCATTACAAAAAATCCCAGCAGAGTAGATATTCAATAGATAGTAAAGAACAGCATCCAGAATCCCAATTGAAGATTTTCATGAGATCACAGTATTTGAAATATAATTTTTTAAGCAACTTTTGAATCCCGGAAAAAAATTAGATAAAATTATCAACCACATCATTCATAAACACTTTTCCGAATATTTCAAAATAAAGAATATCAATCAATCACAAGAACCTTTCCTAATTTATATTGATATTTATATTGACGATTCAAACGATCGTTTCTTTAAGAGAAATAATTAATCATCTGTTCTCATGTTCAAAGAGGTTTATTGATTATTCATTCTAAAATGTAGTTACTTGAAATATTTTTTATAACAGTGTGAATAACACGAGAAAAACTATTCAAACTACTCGAAACTTGTCAACAGTCTGAGAGAAAAAACGAATGAAACTCAAAAAGGCTCCAATTTTTTGTATATGAATTTTCACTCTACCGAAGAACTGCATTTGAGCCATCATTTAGTGATGAATGTTCATACTCATATCACCTATTACAATACAACAGTATTAGTTTTGGTGACAATACCAAATAACTGCTGACCATTGATGTTGAATTTTACCGAATCCGAATACAGTGCGCGTCAAAATTATGGAACAAATTTATTTTCTCAGAAGACAAATATTCGGCAACAGAATCCTGGAGCAGGTCAATTTTGTTTCACTTTTATGAAATTTTATGTATTTTTGATGGATTTTTGTTGCACCCTGTGCCATCCCCATCATCCCTCCAAATTTTTTGAATAGGGAAAGTGGGTTATGTGGTACTTATTTGGCAAGGTCTTTGTATCTTCTTTACAGGCGTGCAGAAATTTTCAGAAAAAATTTTTTTTTTTTTAAATTAGTTAGTTCAATGAGGTTTCCAGTATGTCCACTTTGTCATGGCTCATTTACTTTGAGACGATGGTACCCGATGAAATTTTTCACCGAACGAAAGTCGACCATTACAGTTTTGTCCATGCACAATTTTCAACTACTTTCATCCCCCTCATATGAAACATTTTTTCATCTCCATTAAAAAGGTTCGTAGGGGTTGAAAGTTGTGCATGAACAATACTGTAATGGTCGACTTTCATTGGGTGACAAATTTCATCAGGTAATATCATCTCAAAGTAAATAAGCCATGACTAAGTGCACATACTGAAAACCTCTTTGAAGTAAATAATTTTCCAAACAAAATTTTTTTTTCTCGAGAATTTTTGTACGCCTGTGAAGATGATACAATGACCTTCCCAAATAAGTACCACCTGACCCACTTTCCCTATTCAAAAAATTTAGAAGGTTGATGGGGATGGCACAGGGAGTAACACAAATCCTTCAAAAATGCATAAAAATTTGGTAAAAGTGAAACAAAAATTGACCTGTTTCAGGATTTTGTTGCCAAATATTTTTCTTCTGGGAAAATTAATTTGTTCCATAATTTTTACGCGCACTGTATGTTACCATATTTTTCATTTTATTCAATACGGTCCTTCATCAAGATGTTATATGGAAAGCTCTGATTATACTGTTATAAATTCCGGCAATAAAGTTTTCTGTCTGTTCTGTCAGAAATGCTCTAATTCATATAAATAGGTTTTAATGATTTCATAAATTTATATCATTTAGCATTTTTATCTGGTACTATCCATAATACATTTAAACATATATCCGAAGTTGATTCACACATGTTGGCAAGTAATATCATTCTGAGATATAATGAACACAATTGAAATTTTTCTCATGTCCATGTCCACTGTTCCGAATCAACAAGTACTAACTAACTGCTGATACCGAAATGATTTTAATTAATGTGTTGTGTTATTATTTGTTTATGATGGAAATGAGGATGAAGATTTGTAACTATCCATTAAATTATTCAAAACAAGAATAATCAAATGTGAACTGAAAATTACTGGAGACAAGAAACCCAGGAATGGTTGGAAATTAGAGAGGATATTCCACAAACCCACTGCTATTGGAGAAAGAGCACTAATATTTAGGATGAACATGTTCCATCAGCATCAGCACCGGAGTCGAGAAGCTTCTATCCCGTATGGCCTGGAAATATTTGGTGAGTAAATTATTAATTATTACCAAACAATTCCGTAGTTTTACTGTGTACAGGTGTAGATGAACTTTCAATTTGATACCGATATCAATTAAATAAAGCCCCCCTAAGATTGCAAAACAACAGGCAACACCTTTATCAAAATGAATATTATTTCGAGAGAATTTGCCCTGAACATGATAAACATATGCGACCCTCTCTAGGTTGTTGCACCTCAATATATATCTTTAAATATTGTTTACTGAGAAAACTTCACAGTCATCCTAATTTCGAAATTAATTTGGTAATAATTGGTATACAGGGTGTTCCTGTTCGCAAATAAAAAGAACAAACTAATAGGTGTGATGATTTGTATATCAAAAATCAAGTCTCGTCAAGATGGGTGGCGAATTCTTCTCTCTGGAGATACAGGGTATTGAAGTTTGAATGTTTCCAAATTTATTTTTTTGAAGCATATGTATTTCTCCTGATATTCAACCAAAGAATGATAGAACACTTTGAGGTTCACAGACACAATTATTCGTGCAAAATAAGAGGTTGATATTTTTTGGCTATAATATACCCTTTTCCATCTAATTTCTGTTGGTGCTCACTGATTTCATAAATATGAAAAATAAAGCTTTATCGTTGGAAATTTTAAACATCTTGTCCTATTTCTTTGATGTAGGCTACCGCTATCAGGAAAAAATCTTCAACAATTCTCTCGAATCAATCAACATTTATTTCGGGCATACAAATAATCTGATGCATACCAAAAAAACAAAAAATCGGTTACTGAAAATTACTGATTTCGAACTAAGATCTTTCCATATTCATAAAACCAACAATTTTCTGTAGAAAACAGGGAGCAGAAATTTTCTCAGTCATTTTTAATGGGTAAATGCACTGACTACAAAAAAAACTTTGGCTGAAATCAAACGTTAACATTTTGAATTTCGAAAACAAACCCTCCTGCTTCTGAGATTTTCATTCTTTATACAGGGTGGTCCAAAGAGTGACGTCAATAATTTTTTTTTAGATTCCTCACAACTAGGGGTATCCAAAAATACCTTATGTATGTTACGCGATTTTCTGTAGTTTTCGAGTTATATTTTTTGTGTTTTTTAATTCATTATGCCAGCGAGGTTTCAAAAACTCATATCTTTTTATGCAGAAGGTATTTTGCAGAACTGTTTTCTGTAACATGATCTGCCTGAATGTTGTTTCAATGAAAATAATAACTCAGGTTCGTGAAAATACTCAAAGCTTTTCAAAAAAAGCTTGAAACTTAGAACTTCAGTTTTCAGTAGGATTCACCCAAACAATCAACATCAATTCAAAAATACAAAAAGGGGGTTTCATAGTTTCTGGTTGAATTTAAAAACTTTGCACTGTCCCAAACTACCAAAATCATAAGAAAAAAGTAGTACTTTATTGGATATTTTTTGCTGTAATCGGCCATCGAAGGCGGATCGGCTAAAGATCATTGAAACACAAAAGTGATTTTCCGCATTTTATCATTCTTATGGCAAACTAACCTTGAAAAGGTGAATTTGGAGTGATTTTGATTGAAATTTCTGTAAAATAATTGTGGCTCGTGTTATTTTCACATTAAAATGGATTGGGCGTACAGGGCCGATCGAATGGCCTGCGCGTCCGCCAGACCTGAGCCTCATCGATTTTTTATGTCGGGATCTTACAGAGAGCTGGTATAAGCGACCAAAAGCAACAACAAAGCAGAATTAAGACAGAAACTTTTTGAAGTGGAAAGAAAAATAAAACAAAAAACGTTGACGATTATGTATTCAAAATGGAGGAAGGGGTTTTGAAGATTTATTGTAGTAAATGATAACTTTTCACTAATTTTTGCTTTTATTTATCATCCAAAAGCAAGTTATCTCACAACTACCAATTTCAAAATATGCTCACATTTTCAGTCAGTGGTGAGACCACTGTAACAATTACACGAGCTACAGTAAGTTTACAGGAATTCCAATTAAAATTACTTTAGAAACACATTTTTGAGCTCAATTCACCATAAGAATGATGAAAAGTACCAAAATGACTATTCGCCTTCAAAAGCCGACTACAGCAAAAAAGGCCCATAATTTAGGACCGTGCAAAGTTCTCAAACTCAACCAGAAGCTATGAAAACTCCTTTTTATATATTTTAATTGATGTTGAATGTTTGAGTGAATCCTACTGAGAACTGAAGTTCTAACTTTCAAGCCTTTTTTGAGTAACTTTGAGTGATTTCAGGAAGCTGAGTTATTTTTGTTGTCAAAGCAACATTCAGGGAGATCATGTTGCAAAAAAAAATCTGCAAAATTACTCCTACATAAAAAGATATGAATTCTTGAAACCTCTCTGGCATAATGAATCGGAAATACAAAAAAAAAACTATAACTCAAAAACTACAAAAAATGGCATGACATACATGGGGTATTTTTGGATACCTCCAGGTGTGAGGAATCTAAAAAAAATTATTGACGTCACAACTTGGACCCCTGTATATTGCCCAAGGAATTCTTATTCGTTCTTATCTTCAACTTCGTCACACCTTCATTACATGGAATGAATTAAACTCAGTTCTGTTAAGTCATTTCATTATGACACCAAATTGATTTCCATAACTTTTCGAGTTTCTGTAACTTGATTAATCTGGAGCAACATTCGAACATACAACTCCAAAATAGCCGCTTGTAACTATATAGTCCATAACAACGCATCAACAGTCTGAACCCTTCCTTATTTAATAATAAATATTTGTTTGGCACATTTTCCAAAAAAATCTTATCGCGGCCAGCGTTATCTAGCTCGAATTTCGACATTTCAGTACGTTTCACCAGGTATTAACAATGGACCGTTAATGTTTGTTTTCGCAAACACCAGGTTTATTGTGATCGCTCTATTATGCTGATAAGCGATTCGTTTACATACGAAATACCTACGTAGGTACGTTACGAGCATAAATCGACAGTTTTCCACTGCTTATGTTCGATATTTGGTATTCTCAGTTACGTGCTCAGCATTGGTTTAGTCGATTATTTGTACAAACTAATCACTGGAGTGAATAATCATGGTTTAAGTGATGAAATGAAATATATTCCAGGAAGATATAAAGACTTTTTTGGGAAGAATGAAATTATTACAATTCGATTGGAATCAGCATTCGGGAGATCAAAAAACATGAATCCTTATTTTAATCAAACACATAGAGGGTGGTCAAAGTATTACGTCAATAAACGTTTTTTACACTCCACACACCTAGGGGCCAAAACACCCCATGTATGTTACGCGATTTGTTTTTGTTTTCGAGTTGTAATTTTTTGTGATTCTTTTTCAATAAATTATGCCAGCGAGGTATCAAAAAACTCATATCTTTTTATGTAGTAAACATTTTGCAGTTTTTTTTGTGACATGATCGCCCTGAATCTTGTTTTAATAAACTAATATCTCAGCTTCCTTAAGTTAATGTTACCCAAAAAAAAGCTTGAAAAGTAGAACTTTAGTTCTCTGTACGATTCACGCAAATGTTCAATTGAAATTTAAAAATACAAAAAGGAATTTTTATAGCTTCAAGCTGAGTTTAAAAACTTTGCACTGTCCTCCACTACCAAAATTATAATAAAAAATAGTACTCTAGTGGCCATTTTTCGTTGTAATGGTCCTTTGAAGGCAGATAGGCTTGAAATCATTGACACACGATTGAAGTTTTTTTCTACTTTTTATCATTCTCACAGTGAATTGAACTTGGATATG
This sequence comes from Myrrha octodecimguttata, assembly GCA_958510865.1. Taxonomy (NCBI): domain Eukaryota; kingdom Metazoa; phylum Arthropoda; class Insecta; order Coleoptera; family Coccinellidae; genus Myrrha; species Myrrha octodecimguttata. Next base: position 37,454,980 of record OY294056.1, read on the forward strand.
CGATTTCAAGGTTACTCTTATTGAAATTTTGTGAAATAATTGTTTTTTTTTACATTAATATGGATTGGGCGTGTAGAGCCGATCGCATGAGCTGCGCGTTCGCCAGACCTAAACCTCATCGATTTTTTTATTTAGGGCTTTTATAAAAAGAGGGGTGTACGCGACGAAAAGCATCAACGGAACAGAATTGAGACAAACACTTTCAGAAGTGGATAGAAAAATAGACCAAGAATATTCGAGTAGCTTCAGGCAATTGAAACATAACTCTTCAAAACATTGACGATTATACATTCAAGTAGAAAGAAGGGATTTTGAAGTAATTTTCAGTCTTGTGCTTTTTCGATTTTATCCAAAAGCAAGTAATTTCACAACTACCAATTTTGAAATATGCTCACATTTTCACTCCGCGGTGAGATTAAAATTATTGTAAAATTACATGAGCTACAGTTAGTTCACAGAAATTTCAATTGATATCACATTTTTGAGTTCAATAAGTTCATAAGACTGAAAAAAGGTAGAAAAATAACTTTGATCGTGTTTCAATGATTCTTAGCTAATACGAATTCTTGAAACCTCGCTAGCAGAAAAAATTAAAAAACACAAAATTAATACTCGAAAACTAAAACAAACCGAAAACAAATCGCGTAACATACCTGGGCTTCTTTTGAATCCACCTAGGTTTGAGGAGTCTAAAAAATTTCATTGACGTCACTATGAGGACCACCCTGTATATTGTAAGGGAAAGATTTGGAAAATTTTGGGAATAATCAGGTCGATTCTGTATTGCTACTAACCTTGCTCTTAAGGTCATATTACACTGAGAAAAAAGAATTCCGGGAAATTCCGGTTAAATAAATTCCTGTTGTTTAAACGCAATTATTATCATTACAACAGAATAAGACCGTTATGAGAACAATCTGAACTTGAAATCTAACATGCCGATTCCGGTACAAGTGACTTCTGTCGTATGAACAGAAAAAAACAGTAAGTTTAGCAGTGATATTGTACCTTTAATTCATAAGGAATATTTCCTGTGTATGTAGAATAATATTCTGCCATATTTACGAGCCACTACTGTAAAACATACGTATTTCGGAACCCTAAGTGCAACCGGAATAAAGCATTGTTAATGTTACAGGAATATCTAGTAAAATATAATCATTTCGTAATATACATCCAACAATATTTGTATGATTAACAGTATGGACACATTAAATTCAACAGGAATATTCCGTATTTCTCACATAAATTCAGATTTTCAATGATATATATTATTCGTGTTATCTCTTCTATCGACGCTACTGTTCTTACAGCTCAGAACTTCGATTTTAACAGAATTCCTATAAATCGCCAAAATCAATCCGTTACTCTGGGTAAGACGCGGTTCGTTGATTGTTGGAACACGCATATGTAGTTGTGGTATTCGCCATTCTTCTGTACAAGTGCAGTTATTGTGAATTTTGCCATTTATCGGAAAAATAGTTATGTATGCATCAAGTGCTGCTGATTATCCATATGATTTGGCCCCTATTGTCTTTGGCTTGGATCAAAGTCAAGATGGGGATGAAGAGAAAATATATACTCCAATCGGGTAATCTATAGAATCAATGGAAATGGCAGCCAGCGAGGATGATGTCGGCGGCTATTTAAGAGGATAGGGTTTAGTCAAATACGCCGAAATATTCAGAAGTAAGTATATTTCATTATTTCAAGTTGTTTAGCTGTAAAGTGTCTCTCACTAAAACAACGTATATTGAAGCAATCGTCAATCAACACATAAGCATACCAGTGTTGCGAACCGTAGATTTCATATGCCAAACATAATGAAGGTAACAATATAAATCGTATTGAACACAGAAAAACAAATTAAGTAGAACACACATTGAAATATAAATTGTTTCAAAACAAGCATGAGGTTATAAAATTAGTAGTAGGAAGGAAATGTGACTGATACGGTGATTTTCCACTCTGTGAAACCTATTCTTTCCATCCAAATCTCTTGTAGTGCCATAATTTTAATTTAATTTACTTTATTTGAGTAGCGTTTGATGGAGCCAAAAAGATGCAACCTGGATGCCATCCCGATTAGAATCAATGGAAGGTTAACATACGTGAGATCGGTTGCAGAAGTGGAGAAAACCATAAGTAGGAGATGAGATAAAATGGCAGGTTTGAAATTACATTTGCAGCCTTTTATTATAATTGTATGCCAAACATTATCAGATATTATCTCTAACTAAATTATTGTAGACAAAACATGGTAAAAATATTGTTTTTTCAATAAACAAATTCAATTTTGAGCATATTGAAATTCATATTTTCATACCCGACCTATATTTGAAGTGCCTACTGTGTTTTATAGGTATTCCGTAATTGAATTAGGAGATTTGAAAGGCTACTAAAAAACTACGCAACTTATAGAAAGATTCGGGTTAGTTGAACCGAGAAGTATTGTTGCAATCCAGGGTACTTCCTCTTAATATTCAAGTGCTGTTTCGTACAGGGTGACGCGAAACAGACAATGCAGTTTTGAGAGGCGGTTAAGAAAAAATTATGTAACTTACAGAAATAAGAGTCAGTGGATTTTCTTTAGTACATCATGCCGTTTTATGTAAGTTTGAAAAACGCCATCAGAAAGATGATGGCAATCAGCAGCACCAGATTTGAGTTTATGTAATTTTTTTCTAAATGAAGCCGAAAACTTCAGAAGTCACCTTTATCAATGTATCGCTGCTGGTGGCCATAATCTTTCTGATGTCATTTTTAAAACTCGACACATAAAACGTCATGATGTACTAAAGAAAACTAACTAAATATTATTTCTGTAAGTACCGTAGTTTTTCTTAATAGCTTTTCAAAACTGCACTGTCTGTTTCGCCACACCCTGTACGAGAAAGCACTTCGATATTGACATGAAGTACCCTAAATTGCAACAATGCTTCACGGTAGAACTAACCGGAATCTTTCAGTAAAAGTCCATGGAAAGAAATCTCAACTGCACATGGAAATTACTGCCAAAACTACGTAAATATTTCAATAGGAAATGCAAGAAATTCCTGTTAACTACTAGGTAACTGGAAAAGATTCCTGTAAAACTTCAGGTTATAAGCTTTGAATACAACTGACTAGTTCTGTAATATATGAAGGATAGTTTTTATTTCTACGGAAAATTCCTGTTAAATCGATACTACAGTACTGGAAATTCTTGTAGAAACAGAAGTTTGAAGCTTGGAATACAACCATCTAGTTTGTTTATTGAACAGGAAATTCCTGTTAGATCGAAATTACAGCTCCACTAAAAGTCATGTATATTCCGGTTTTCGTCACATTATTATTTTCCTGTTGAAATGACGAACTGCAGTTTGGTTGCATTAACTAATCTGAATCTTGTTATTTATAGAGGAATTGAACGACAGGAATTGTCACGTAACTTCAACTAATATTCCTGCTGTCGCTTATATAGGGGGAATTTCCTGTAGAAGTCACCGAATTCCTGTTGTAAATCCTGGTGAATTTCTTTGAGTGTACTTACTTTCTTATTTATAACAATATGCGGCCATGATATTACGTAGTCTGTTTCCTCGGTTATAGCAAAATTTGTAATGAATTTTGTCATACAAATATTGCTATCAAGGACTTCCAGAATCCTGGATTTTAGAGCTGGGATACTGTTAGTTATGACTTAAAAGCGACAATTAATGAAAAAGTCTCCTTACTTCATAAACATTTCGTCTAGTTTTCTATGATTCCGCCTACATAGCTTCTACCACAGATTTCGTTTTTTTATGTAAACGTTTATTATTAAAACTATTTCAAAAACGAAGAAGTTATGAAAGTCAAACTGGCCGATGACCAATTTCCTAGATACAAATGGAATATCGGTTACCAGAAATCGAATGCAGCAATTTTATTCAGGCGGAACAATTTCATTAACTTTTCTGGTGGCAACTCGAAGGCTTGCTGGTGTCGCTTTCATACCGGTATTTCAGTCTTAGAATTTTCTACAAGTTAAGAACTTTAGGTAATCATGAACACATCAAACATAGAAAATACTATTTGGAAGTTGTTAAGATAACAATATTGATAGCAAGATTCCGGTTAAATTGACAGATCATATTGCTCAGAATTGATGACAAGAATACCAATATTTTTAATCTTGTTATCTAAGCATATATTTCCCAAATTTCATATCGATTGCTCCGTGTGTGTCTTGGTCACAGAAATCGGAAAAAGTTTGGAAAATTCTGTTTCGATCGCATCACGTTAGAGTAGATTTTAGAGAACGCAAACGCAGGTTAACAATCCAACTTTGTGCTGCATATCTTTAGAATTCGATGTAGTTAGCTGTTCACAAAAAAGTTCTACAACAATTCTGAATTTGCATATCTCGAAAAAAAGATGTCACGAGATAACGTGTATTATGTTAAAATACTTTTTTGCAGGATATATAGAATTTCTCATGAGTTATCTAACCTTTCACAAAAGTCATTTCCCTAATGCTTTCTCGATAAATTTATCTTCCAGCGAAATACAACGCTTTTTCATCAAAACCACGGCAATTTTTACTTTCCCGCCGTTTTGCGAATAGCGATATATCTGGCGTTTACCATATTTTTCCCATAAAGAATCTGGTTATCATATTTTATTGCAGCAAAAAACAGGTGTTTTATCTAAACGACCATGGAAGTCTCAACTGTTTCAGGGAATGATAGAAAAACATGGACTTTATCGGTAGATAGCTACGTTTGACCTGGGTCATCTTGATGATTCACACACTGCTTCTTGGTATTCTTGTTTTCGCAAATTGTGGGAACATCTTTTGGTATGAGTTGAGACGAAGATGATAAATGATCACTGTCAAAATACGTTTCAGGAATATTATGTTCAAAATACCGAAATTTCTTTCGAAACAAATCATTGTCCCATAAAGACATCAACAAAATTTCATTTGGCGCATAGGTAATCCATTCTAATCAAAAATAAGAGAAAGAGTGAACAAAACGAACATGGTTCCATACGATAATTTCGTTTTTTCACTATTTTGAACTCATCAGTGCTATCATCATAATCGTTAACCGATGTAATCATAACACCTTCCGAATTTATCAAATTGAAGATGTTAAACGGGTAAAATCCACCGAAGGATTCGATATTTTTATCTCCAATATCTCCAAAAATACACACCCGATCGAATTGAAATGAAGTATTCGATCAAACAATGACGGCACGAAGTTTTTATAAAATTTTGTGAAAATTCAAATTGTGGAGTCATCAGACGGATTTGAACCTTTCGTGAATGGTACCTTTCCTTCAGGAAAAATTATGTTCAAGTTCATCTCGTGAAGCGATTTATTGTACACAATAAGTTTTCGGAAAACCTTTTATGTACTCGAAATTGTTGAAGCAGGTTCAGAGATCAATACGTTGAACTTCGTGAATGGGGGAAATCCACTCAGTTATTCCGCCATTGTGAATAATATTTCAATAATTCTGATGACACTTCTTTCAGCGCGCTGAGATTTGGTATTGCTGTTAATATTGTTCGGTTTGGGGCTCATTCTCAACTTCAGCCGAATTTGGAGGATATTTTCGAATTAAAAAAAATTCATTCAAAAAGCAAATTTGACAAAAAATATTGTGATTGAAAGGTTTCTCAACATATCTTGCAAGCGTTTGGTATTTATACAATTAATCGACAAGTTTAAATTTGATCACATCAGTGTTTCTCGAGATATTGAGGAAATTTCAACATTTCAAATGATTTTAACTCCGAAACCGTCATAGATTTAATGTTCCTGAAAGCAACTCCGAAAAATCAGGTCGATAAGCCTTAAATGGTGGCGGTGAAACAGAAGGTATAAATGAATAAATATCAATAAAGCATATAGAAATATACATAGAAAGAAATCAAAACATTCTATATGTACGTATAACCATCAGCCAGAGGAAACTTTTATTCATTCATGGAGCAATTTAAGAAATACTTGAGTATGATAACGAGTGAACCGCATTATAACAAAGTGATCCAAAAGACTTCAGGTTGAACTTAGTTGAAAAAAATCTAGAAAAGCACTGACGTGAGGTCAGGAGCTTTTACAGGGTTGTTCACTTTCTAGCTATTAGGTCAACACAAAATTTTGCACCCAGTTGAGTTAGAATTTTGGAAAAAAATTTTTCACGGAACATCTTAGAGAATGAGTACATTGAAATAATGCTATCCAATTTGGAAATCGAAAATAAAAAATTCCAACTCTGGAGGTTTTCCGCCATTTTGAAATATTTTTTCCAGAATTCTACAGAACAATGGAATTGACCACCGAAAGATACTTAGTTGTGATCAAAAACCGTTATTTCAAAGGTCAAGTACAAACTAACACTGTTATCAGAATATTGCTCAAAGTTGACATGACTGTATCTCGCTTATGTTTCGAAAACGGGGTATATGTCATAAGGCAAAAATGACTTTTCCAATGTATATACGTATATATGTATATAAGGATATATAATTATGTTTGACCAGGTTATGGTGAAACACCCTGTATATTACTCGTGAATACATTGCGTTTAGTAGCATTTAAATATATCGAAACGAAATATAAATATATCGTCACATGTATTTGTGCAACTGATAAATATAACACACTTTTGTCCAAAACGGCGCTTTATACTTTGACCATTCCTGAAATCCATAAAACATCGAAGAAGTCCAGTGAATGAAAGGCGATAGAACACGTTCGGCATCTTTCCATGATTTTTCGAGCGTTCCACGCGTGGAATATGAGACTCTCATATTTCCGCCATCTTCCATCGTATATCAAATATATAAAACATCCACATCGCGCTTGTCGAACGCCGCATAATCGAGTTTCGAGATAAAAATCGCCATCTTGGGTCGGGTTACTTGGAATTTACCCAAGCGGACAACTGAAAAAGCCGATTTTTTCCGTCGCTCAATTATATCAGATAGCTGGACGTTTCTCGGAGTCGTTGAAGGCTTCAAAACGGCTGAGTAGAGCCTTGCGATAAAAACTGTTCGATAATATTACTCTCTTCTCGAAGTGTTGAAGAGACATGACCGTCTGATGTTTCTCCTTACCGCGTCAATCAATGAAGTTTGTGTCTGTGACTAGCATGAATAGGTTAACAACTGAAAGGATGAGAATATTCAGAACAAATTTCATATTGATCAATGGGTCGTGGAGAAATTAGAGCTCCAGATTAATAATACAAAGTAACAAGACACAAGGACGAATATCTGTCGATCAAACAACAAATATTCCACCTTGATCTGAGGTATTCAATCATCGGAAGCCACTGCACTAAAGAATCGTTGTCCAAAGAATTCGGTTACTGTAGTTTCATGGTTTTACTGATCCTCAGACTGACTCGCCTAAGAAACGCTAGAGGGGACTCTAGATACTTATTAGCTGTTGAATGACTTATTTGTATTATTAAAATAAAACAGCGTCATCTGTTTTCTTCACTCGAAGGTAAGGGTTTGGAAATCGTCATCTAACAGGTAATTTATTCGGTGAAACCGTAAAACTGCAGGCATTCCTTGAACAACTGTTGTTCACTGTAGAGGCTTTGGATGGGTGCATGATTATGTAGCTGGAGCAGGACTGAACTCGAATTCAATTTGCACCTACTTCCTTCTGAACGTTGACTTTTGTGAAGAAATCCATTATGTATATCAAATATAATTCCTCGAAACCTATGGAGTATAGTTTATATTTTATGGTTTGGTAACGGGTAACATTCCACTGCGTCCTTAAGGTCTATTATGCCCCCTCCCCTCCGTCAGAGCTGGTAGCAGGTAGCACTGCGCTACCTTCAACTTGAGAGCTCTAATGAACTCCAATATCTTTGAGAGCTTCAAAGGGTACGTTCACATTTCTCCCATAATTCCTCTTTCCAAGACATTCCTTACGCAGACTTGCAATGGCGAGGTATTCTGTGATCAGATGAACAGGAGTTTCCTCCTCTTCCCCACAGAATCTGCACTTGTCAGTTTCTGGTGAGCCCATCCTCCTCATATGCTTCCTTAGACGACAGTGTCCTGTGAGAAACCTAGTGAGGAGGCGTAATTTGTTCTTACCGAGATCCAAATGATTTTTGGACCTTGCAAATTCAAAGTTCCAAAGGAACTTTTTGGAATGATCCATTCCTGGAGAATTCCTCCAGAGTGCTACACCCTCATTTTCCCCCTTCTCCAAAAACTTTTCCTCATAGTTGCATTTACCTATGCCACATAAAGATTCTGGACCAGTAGGTAGCGTTTATGCTCCCTATCTGGCTACAGTGTTAGCCTCTTCATTTCCTTGCCCAGGCACCCAGACTAAGGAGACCTTGTTGTTGTTGCCTACTTCATTGAGTTTCCTTCGGAACTCCCATATCAGGTTTGAGTCGATGACATAGGAGTTCAGTGTTTTCATAGCAGCCTGACTATCAGAATGTCACAGCACAACCTTGATAATTTCTTTCCAGGTTTATATCTATACATCCTTCGATTGCGAGTAATTCTGCCTGAAAAACACTCGAGTAGGAGCCTAGCGATAGTGTACATTTGCTTTCAGGCCCACAAACTCCAACGCCGGCAAAAGTTATATAACAAACTGTCATCATTTTTCTATGCAGATTCACCCCCTGTAGTTTGTCGCTCAAATTTAGTAAAACCCCATTTTCGTGACATAATTCCAAGCACTGTGAACCACTGAGAATAGAATTATATTCTATCCTCTCTACTGTAAACTGCAAGCTTCTTCTGCTGGCTGCCTGTGACCATACACGAGAGAATTCAGGGGGTCAATTCTTGAATTTCGATCAAGGATTGAAGGGTATGACAATTGTCATATGTTTGCGTCGATTTTCCTAGTTAAATATAAACAATAAGCAGACATGACCAGCGCATGGAACCGAATGTCACTCGGCAATAGAATGTTATATCTTCTATACTCCGTACCGCTAAGTCGAGCGAAATGGTGATGAGGTTATGTTCATATTTGGATTTGAAATTTCTCGATATCTTGCATTAGGTTTATTTCTTGGATATTGCTCGAAAACATATAGTCGAAATGGCGAATAGAACTCCGACAAATTTGGAAGATGCTCGAGAAAACTTAGAAAATCGACATAAACATATGACAGTTGTCATAATCTTCAGTTCTTGATCGAGATTCAAGAACTGCTCTTCTGGGCATTCATAGATGCTGGCTGCGAAGAACGCTCGAAAAATTGGGTGGCCAGCAATGAAACTCTCGTAGCATCGTTCAGTCTGGATATGCTTCGGCCATCTTTGCTCTTTTCACCCGGGACTATCTTCTTCTCCGCGCCAATTTTCCAGCATCGCCTCAGCAACAAGAGTCGAATTCCTCGGCCTATGTCTATGACCGCGAGCGCAATCACGCGTTTCTTGTAATCGTGACCGATTGCTCAGATAAGAGGCGGTTAGCGAGCGAGGGGATGCCCTTCGGCTGGGACGGTGGGGGTGGAAACATCGGTCTGGTTCTTTATCAGAGAACGGAGATCGACCAGGCGCATACGCGGCCGTACTGTCGGCAGAGGATAAAGGAATCGTGAGGATAACTGGCCGAAAAATGGACGATTCATTAGTTGAATCGTGGACGTAGAGATGGATCTGTGATATTTATAACACCGAGAGATTCGCGAATTGCTTGAATGCGTTTTTACACGGCAACCAAACACAATGAGAGTTTTCTGCTACGTTATCTTCAACATGAAGAAATTATTGTAATAAACTGTTAGCTGAAATTCAATTTTTATAGGGAATTCCTGGCCCTTACATACTATACCACGAATATCACATGTAGCGCTTGGCTCGAAGGTAAGAGTTCGTTCAGCAAAAACGTCACCCTAGAAACATTCAGAAATTGACATCGGAAATTTTTTTATATCTGTATTCCAAAAATTACAAATCAAATCTGATTGAAATCTGTATCTTTGTTGAAAAGAGACGCCTTAGAGGCTCACGCAAAATTTCAGTGAATTCCGAAATTTTGACAGAAGTTTGGATCCAGTTTTCTAGTGATTCGATTCTCACAACATTTTTTATGTCCTCGTGTCTGTATGACACTTTGTATTTAATTTCAACCCAATCGGTTTAGTATCCCGAATTATGGAGAACATAAAACGTGAGACGCCTATTAGATAACGGTTAAGCAGTTTTTGTCAATAAGTAGACATGACCTGCGCATGGAACCGAATGTCACTCGACATTCGAATGTTATGTCTCCTATATACTCCGTACCACTCGTTGCTAAGTCGAAGGAAACGGTGATGAGGTTATGTTTATATTCCGATTTGAAATTTCTCGATATATTGCATTCAGTTTATTTCCTGAATATTTGCTTAAAAACATAATCTAAATGGCAAATAGAACTCTCACAAATTTCGCGGATGCTCGAGAAAATCAACATAAACATATGACAATTGTCATACTCTTTAATTCTTGATCGAGATTCAAGAATTGACCCCTAGAAAGATTTATATCGATTAAAGCTTATTTTGGGAGGATTTTGCATCATGTTCTAGGATTTTACTGGGTTTTCACTTCCAATATCTGAAACAGAAATATTGAAAAATTCAATTGAAATTCTTTTTCTATGGAGAACTCCCTTGCAGGATTAAACAAACAGTCGAGGGCAGTTTCTTTGGGAACAGATTGCCTAATGAACAATGCAGGAATAATATAAACGATAAAAAACGAGGTTTCACAGTGCAAATCGGACTCTTTCATTAGGCAAACGGGAAAATTTCATTTCTATATGAAATATTCACACGATGAAAAATAAGTACCGAGTCATCCGTGGAGAATTGATGAATTATTTCATCTTCTGATCGAAATATATCTTGTTGGAATCCCACCTTATTTTGCCTGAAAAAACTTACTCTTTCTCTAAATAAAGCAAAAAATATTATTGGTTTTTGTTGCCTCACGATATGGATGAAAATGACTCACCACGAAATAATTCATATTCATAAAACTACCTTATCGGAAATCAAATTAACCAGAATCAATTTGTCCGTAGGAAACCGGGAAGAATCTCTCTATAACTGACTTCTTGAAACGTTTACAACGTGATAACGTAATACGAATTCCTAACCCGAGTATACCTATCCCTTGGCTGAAAACAGCAGGTATCTCGACGACGAACCGTGTGACCCCAGCATTCAACCGGCCATCAACATACCAATACCAATAATTCCGAACATTTGCATATCTTTCACATATCTTTCATGAGATTTTGTCACCAATTACAAACGGCTTTCGTGTTGCCGATTCCTAAATCAATTTCCACGAGACTCGTGCATTTGTAAATCCAAAAAAATATATTAAAACAGAGACAACGATTATAAATCGTTGCTTTTAAGGCTGGTATAAATATAAATAATAATTCATCGAATTATTTCTCGTGATTTTTCAGTGTGGAATTTTTCGATCCGTCTTGTAGATTACGAGAAGGGTATTTGTTGCGGTCAACTGTTTCACCAAATAAAATACAGGCTGATGAGATATTGAAGTGAAGTGTAGTCATAAAATTATGACGTTCTTACTTCATATTTTGTGAAGTTACACAGAATCTGGGATATACAGGATGATTCATGAGTGACCTTACATAAGTCAATGGCGGATAGAGTACTTCAAGGAGAGTCATGATCCGTCGAAACAAACTCGTTTTGTTCATTGGATTCGAAGATACAGGCGGTTTTGTATATTTGGTATAAAACTTTGATAAGTGATATTTCTGAAACGCTTGAAGTTATTTTAATGAACTTTGTTAGTAATATTCCTTTGTTAGAGCTCCTCAATATTTCATTCTGCGTAGATTAAAATCCAGGACCGGGCTGGAAAATTTGTGATCTTATGTAATTTGTTAAAAAACTTCGTTTTCTGACCGCGTTTTTGAAAAACTATTGATTCGAAAAGCCAAGGAAAAAAATGCTACAATAATCGCTCTTCGATTTGGATGGCACACCTAAACTGTTTCAACAAAAATATCGACAAAAAAGTATTCGTAGGAAAGTTTTCTCATTTCCGACCGGACATAATTTACGAATAAATATTATTTCACTGAATTTACTAAAACTCATTTTTTGGTTGAAACAAAAATCTTGGAAGCGACTCAGATTAAATTTTCAAAGTGCCCTCCTTCGACTTCGATGCATTTCCTGCTGCGCTTCAATAAAGTCGGTGTCAAGATGCTCTCTAACTCGTCGGGAAAAATGCAGGGATGTCCCATCCTGATGTAAATAAAGGCCTTCTGTTCACGTTCGCGGTCAGAAAATGAGGTTTTTCATCAAATAACAGGAGATCACAATTTTTCCTGCCCGGACCTGGGTTTGAATTTACCCAGAATGGCATATTGACAAGTTCTATAACAGAGAAATATTACTAGCGAATTTCAAGACAACAACTTGAAGGGTTTCCGAAATATCGCTTGTCAAACTTTTATACCAATCATTCGAAACACCCTGTATCTTCGTATAGAAGGAACAAAACACATTTTTCTTTCCTGGATCTCGACTCCTTCATCCAACATTGACGTATGCCGGGTCGAAAATGAAAACTTTTCCACACATTTTTCTTTAGGATTTAGCACCCAAGGCATATACGGTTCAAATAACACAGGAACTAAAGCCATTAGATCATTTAAAACGTCGTTCATTTGTCAATTTCATCAACGAACAAACGAACAATCAGCTGATTTTTCTCATGTTTTCCGATGAGGCATATTCTCAACGTGGTGGTTTTCTCAATGAACAAAATTTACGTATCTGGAGTGATGAAAATCCACGAATTATTAATGAGAAACATATGCATCCTAAACGAGTCATTGTTTGGTGTGCATTATGGTCAGATGGTGTAATTGGACCTTACTTCTTTGAAAGTGCTGCTGGTGAAGCTGTAACTGTCAATGGTGATATTTCAATTACCAATAAAAAGTTTTTGAAAATGAATGCAAATTATATGTTTTATTCATTCTTAAAAAAACGCTGCAAATTTTACACAAGGGTTTATTATTTTCTCAGTTGAATAACCCAATATACCATTGATATCTTAAAAAATATATTATGCATAAATCATTGGTTTCTCACAACACAGAAACGCATTCCATGAAATAATTCATGCGAATATAGAAATCTCAATGAATACACTTGTATAATTGAATAACATTTCCACATGCAGAACGCTAACTGAGTAGCAAAATTTTAAATATTTTGAATGAGAAGAGACGTTCCACAGTCGTTTCACCTCTTCGAAAATCTAACTATTTTCCACAAATATTAAATTTCGTGTCGGTCCTTTTTGAGATATTAGGGAAATAACCTCAATATTCAAAATGGTCACGAAATTTTTTGCCAATATCTACACAAATGGATATCGGTCAAAACTGAAATTTGAAACACTGTCTCTAAATGTTGTCTCTGAAACCTGTACCAAATTTCATTGAACTTTGATGAATATATATTCGAAAAAAAAATGTTTGTAAAAAATTCGATTTTTCCACTATACAATTCTCACGAAATTTTGCATTAAATCGAGTGTCTATATTTCACAATTAGTCATGATGTTTCAATCCTAACGCGTTCATTTTTCTTGACACTGAGGAAATAAACTCAATCTTTCAAGCTAACACCAATACGTAAAACAAATTTCAAGACTTTTCGCTAATATCAAATGTGTAGATGTGATTTCTACTAGGATTCAACTTTGTTCTGAAAAATATTAATGAAATGAAAAAAACTCAACCTTCCTGTGCAATTGATCTGAAAAAAAATTTTTCCACTGCAGATATCCGATTCACTTGATTCACAAAGTATTCACCACACAAACTGAAAAACTAAAGTTATTTTCAATAACATTTCTGTAACAATTAAATATATCGTGAACCCCATCATGTTGAATTCGAAAGAATAATTCTAGATTATAAATTTCGTTCGTTGTTATCGTTGTCAGATACACTCAACCAAGAGGGTGTCAAATCCAAAAGTCTGTTTGATGTAAACACGTGAAATTCAAACAAGTAGTTTGCCGACAACCAGATGATGGTACATGCGGTATATTTTTGTCTACGCTATATCCCTTGTCTTAGGTCTAGACCCGGCACAGTCCATTCAGAACAGGTAGACAGATGATCGGCTCCTAACTTCAGTCTAAGGCTCCAACCCTCAGTATTAGATTCTCGACAATCGACAATTGATGAGATTTGCGGTTTGTTATTGATTTTTTTGCATATTATATCCTCCAATTTGATTTATCATATGAATGTGTTGGAAAGGCTATTATAAATAAGAAAAGATTCGGCACTCTAATGCAGTTTATTTCGAATATAAATGCACCAAAAGGTATCTTTAGCCAAGGAAGAATTTATGAGAACTAACTTCAAACTTGAATAATCTACAGAAATTCCCTCATTCCCAATAATACAAAATGTAAGCATTTCTTCAGGGTCCCTTCGTTTATACACTTATATAATGTAAACATTCTGAATGGGCATTTCTGCTTCGAGTCGACTATATCAATTCGTTATCTAAGAATTTATTAGCTGGGAATGGACCACAAGTAAACCTAACAACTATGATTTAATACGACTTAATTTTTGAACATTCAGCGGGAACTGAAAAAAACCAACAAAATGCTCATTTTTTTATATTCACGATTATCTCAAACTATCAGTACGAAGGATTTTGGATTTCGATTGAAACCAGTAACGGATATCCACATGTTGACGATAATCGTACTACGCAAACCGAAATTGATGGAAACCTCCGATCAACCGAATTTTTTGGAAATCTGCATTATTTTAAATTACGCTACTTAATTCGCTTTCTGTATGCAAAAGTGTTATTCAGTTATAAAAGAGTATTTATTGAGATTTCAATGTTTCAAATGAATTTTTTCATGGAATTGGTTTTTGTGTTCTGAAAAACCAATGATTTATGAATAAAATAAAAGTTCTATTCAAGAGATGAATGAGCTTCATGAAGAAATTTAATCTTAAATCCCGTAATCCGCAGGGTGATTTCTATAAATAATAATTTGACCCGATTTTCAGTAGTTATGTTTAAGATATTGGAAGAGAAAACCCAAAAATATTTAATCTGAACTACTTACGATTATGAAATTGTCAAGAACATCGATGGGGCATTTGCAAATTGTGTTTATAAAATAATAACGCATCCATTAAAAATTTCTCGATATGTGTTGAAAATTTGGTAATCAATATTTTCATCTACTTTTAGATGTATGACTCTGAATGAAAAGTAAACCGATTATTTCAGTGAATTCCAATCTTAGAACCGAATGCGATGATGTCATTTTCGACATTATTGGAAATTTGCAGCGTTTTTCTTTATAACTCAGGAACCACTGGTCGGAAATCATCCGGATAAAACTTTTTTGGTTTAGTTTTGCAACAGTAATCAACGTTCAGAGTTTCATGAAAATTCGGTGGTAAGTTTTCGAGAAATAATTTTTTTTTTCCCCCAACCCCCCATTTTGAGCCCTTAGGTACACCGATTCTGCTGAAAAGCTTGGAGGATCAATCCCGAGCGACACACGATTTTTCTACCAAGTTTCACTGATTTCGGTTCAGTACTTTCTGAGAAAAGCCCCGGACAACGGACGGCGGACGGACGGATTTTTTTTTATTAGTTTATTCAAATCTACATACTCCAAAACGTAAACTGTGAAATTTTCAGGGGGGGTTAAAATTTTTTTTTTTTGGTCGATCACTAAGGTTTACTATTTGATTTTATCAAATAATAAACCAAAACGCGCAATTTAAAACACCCTCTAGATTGAGAAAAACAAAGAATATAATATTTCGTATAACATGCAAGAGACATATCGCAAGACATTCCAAGTTCGTAGTATATAGGTTAGGTATATCTTCATTCCTTGGTGTCAAAACATCATTATCATCTATTATTCTGAATATTCAACAGTTCGAAATTCACAACATCGTGGCGTCCACCTCAAACCAAACTTTGACCTCATTATTATCCTAACAATGGACGCCAATCTCCGGTACCTCGCTAGCACTATGTTTACATCACACTCGCTGTTAACGAAAGTTCTATAGCGTGCCCACCTTTACCTGAGCGCAGTTTCTTCTTTCAAACGAGATACCTGCCCACATGTCTCGGCTCTACCTTGATCCGAGAGATCTCCGGGGCCAGTTTCACCGTGATCAGAGACAATTCTGGCCATCTTGTGTGGCGTGTAAGCGATTTGAATCTGGAAAATTGTTGAAAAAGGTTAAAGGACGAATGAACGAACTGAAAATGTGTTGATAATTAAGGAGAAACAGCAAAATTGTTGAGTAGTTGTTGGGACTGACAGATTGAGTGTTGTGACAGTGACAGATTGTTGATCTGCGCTGGAGGGTGTGTTTTTGTGTGGGAATATACTGTCAAAATTGATTGAGTCATTTTCAAGCAGTAAGTTGAATTACAGATTGGAATGATAATTTTTGGAACATACGAATTTTCATTAACACTATGTCTCTATTTGAAGACATTTAAATGATACTACCACATATTTCACAATTTACACGAGTAATATTCATCAATTGCCTGGAAATGTTAATTAACACGTTGAATTGATTCCTCGCCCTAACGAAATCTACCCTTTATGAAAATGTGGTTGCCAATTATACAGGGTGTATCTGAATAACGACAAAAAAATTCAAGGGGTGATTCCGTGATGAAAATAAAGGTGCTTAAGAGCTCAAGACACGAAGCTTGGTGAATATTATTTGTGAATAAACTAGACATTTTGAATTTTTTCAACTCTGAAGTATGCTTAGAAGGGGTCGAGATAATCAACCCCTAAGATATTTTTTCCTACAACTTTTGTTTTGGATAAAACTTTCCTTTTAAAAAACATGACTTAAATGCTCGATTCATTCACTAACTTTTTTATCTACACAAGTTTTTTCGAAAACTCAAGCATTTATGAGAAAAACATAACTCATATTGAATAGAATTTTATTGAACAACAGTCAACCAGATTATGATTCTACTAGACTTTTACAAGTGAAAGAATAGCTTACAATGAACAAAAACCGATCGAATATCGACAATACAGTTATAATGAATGTTGAAAATGACTGCCTTCATCTTCAAACAAGCATTTACTTTACTATTCTCCTCATTGAAATGCGTATGCAATGAAATACGCCTGCTGAATTTTCAAGCGTTCCACACCATGCTACAATGCGGTTTCGCAGATCATCGATATTTTTTTCTCGTGAATGCTTAAGTTTTCGACAAAATTTGTAGAGATAAAAAGTTAGTGAAAGAATTGGGCATTTAAGCCTTATTTTATCAAAAGGAAAATTTGTACCAAAAAAAAAAGTTGTAAGAAAAAATATCTTAGGGGTTGAGTATATCAACCCCTTCTAAACATACTTCAGGGTTGAAAAAATTTCAAAATGTGTAGTTCTATCGACAAATAATATTCACCAAGTTCCTCCTTTCTCGTTTTCTCTTCTCCACAGAGTAAAGTATGTGTATTTTCATTCCTGCGTAGAAAGAGATCTTCTTTCTATTCGCCAAAAATACTTTTCATTGGGGGAGAAAAGGGCAACAAACTGTCTGCTATTCATTACTGCGAAAAAGAGTATAATCACCATATCCAAAAATCTCCGACCCTTTCTGAAAATCTTGAGTTATATGAATCGATTATATTCAACTAAACTGTTCTAAACTGTTCCAAGAACTCTCCAATTTGAACAAAAAATTCAGCCGCTAACGAATTCGCGTAGGACGATCTGAAGTTTCGAGAAATCTACCTACAGAGGTAAAAAAATACGAGCGAGGAGCAAGAACCCATAACCTATTTGTACCAGTTATGGTTACGTTTCGTCAACCTGAAGACCAGAAATTAGGCGCCCACCTACAGGTCGTCTTCGCCTATTTATATTATCTTCACTACAAACCACAATTTATTGAAATGTATTCTTGAAAACTTTCAAAGTGATGATATGCACCGATTTAGGAAATGTTCGAGGATAATCAATATTCATAAGGTCGTCGTGGATTGTTTTTGTTCTAATATAAATTTAAATAGCCGTAATATTTGAGGAATATCCATAAACAACATAGCTTGCTTTCCGTATGTTGTCAGTATAGAAAATATAAAATTCAACTCTTCTTTCAACTACCTGCTGCTTCCGTGACCATCTGTTATTGTCTATTTGAACATTTTTTTATGAATATGGGACGGTAGATTTTGTGGAATGTCCTCCAACTGGCATTTTTCTTCAGTGGCTTCAATTGAACATATTTTCTTCACCAAAAAAGCCTATTTTCATCGCTGAAGAAACTGACAATAAAAAATCTTGCACGAAAATTCACTAATCATTTATCATCTTCAATTGATAAATTGAAAGTTAACGTGACTCATGACAATTCTTTGGCTAATTTCCAATTGTCGTAAGATTTTATCTTTGAGTATTTCAGCTGAATATTTCGGTTAATATGATTCGAAAATTTATCTTTTCGTTAGATGAAGGGGATATCCCTTTAACACCATTATTATTTGTTATTGGCATCCTTTCGTACAATCAGGAATCAACTTTGAAATATTAAATGGCACTTTGAGCCGTGTTATGCATATTTTTCAAAAGTTCTTCAGATGGTAACCCAGAATGAAAAAGAAATTGAAGTAAAAATATTGAAATATAATTCTTTCGTATGGATGCCTCGTATCAAATAAAACTCTTTTTTCATTTACCATTTTCCAGGTTCGGCTCTAGGCTAATTTCCTAAAAAAAAAACAGTTACTCTGAATGAGATGAATTTTGGTGTGTTTTCTATAAATATGACACAAATTCTTCAGTAATCACTTTCATCCTACTTCAAACAGTTTCCGAGTTATAGACTCACCGATTTATAAAACTATATGGAATTAGCATGAAAATTGCAGATGAAGTTCATTTTATGGCATAATTAGAACCTTCAATCATATTATAATACTTAATTATTCCTTATAATTTCCTTATATATTCAACGTTGAATGTTATAATATCTGATAAAATTAGAGAAGCTGCCTCATTTTTATGGATCCGTCCCTGAGCTAGTAAAGGCGGTAAATTGAGTTCCGTCTTCACTTAATTGAAACCATAGAATACACAGAAATATTTATCTATTACGCATAGAACTAATGTACTCATATTAGGTCTATGCTATTTCGTGATCAGACCACAGATATGGAGGCTAGGTCTTAATGTCTATGAACTTGATTTTCCATTGATTGATTTCATATAATTCATGTATAAGTTTGATGAAAATAAGAATAATTATGTAGTTTTCGATATGAGAGTGAGCGAGGATGTAATTGAGTATGATTTTATAGTATAATGAAATCGAATATCTCAAGAATATCAAGTGGAAAATCACTGTTTCAATAGTCCAGTGAAGTGAAATGTTTACCTTGCGATAATATCGCAAAAAGCACCAAATCATAAGAATTCAGTGAGTAAATGAGTTTTTCATTAATTGTTTTCGAGTTTCAAACATTGGATTGGTTATTCTGCCAAAGAGATTACAGTAAGAGATATCTATGGTGAACTTGCAAAGAAAGTGCAGGAATGTATTAGCACATTCAGAAATATTTGAATGCTTATAACTTTTTACCTGAGCCTAATCTGGACAAATGGCAAAGAAAAAAAGTTTTTTATTTGATTGAAGGAATCTATGTTTGAAAATAATGTACAACTTAAAGACTCGCCCTGTATAGTATAGGACAAGCAGTATACAATGTATAATTGCAGTCAAATGTGTTGATGGAACACTTCTTCTACCATCTGGAAATGGTTGTGGATGTAGCAAAGCTTTATTCTTCTCTGGCTTTCTAGAAGACGTTTCAAGAGTTTCTCCGAAAAAGTTCAGTTGTACTCACGACTTTTACTTCCATTTCAATATATGCTCTAAACAATTTCGTTATACCAGATCGACTTCCTCTATCTCTTTGAAATCAAATGTTTACTGAAAATGCAAAGTACGAATTCAAAATCAATCTGTTTCTAACAAGAAGAGGAAACGTTTCACTCCATAACACCAATGTCTGATTCATCCCTGAAGCTGTGAGGTCAAGGAGCCCGATCCATTTCAAAAACCCTCACAAAGCCAAAATCAAGCAGGCGCCGAAGCACTTAACTCCTATCCTTACCCCGAACAATTAGCTTCAGTGCCCTGTAAAACATCTATCCGGACAAGTCTTGAACTCAATAAACTCCTCAACTCCTCCTTTGTCCAGGCGGGCGACTATAATCTGAGTGGTACCTGTCGAGGTGGGGAGATACCGTCACCTAGCATCTCCCGAAGATTATATAACCCACATTTTATTCCTTTTGAGAACCATAAAGGACTGAAGTACCAGACAGGTAGACCCGCTTTGTTTTTGTTATGGCAGGTGGATTGCTATTATAAATACCTCGGTTTGAAACATAGAAATAACTATGGATGGATGTTTTACATTTCTGAAGTGGTCGGTATATTTCTGTGTGCTCGTTATTCTGGGTTCTTGGATCCAAGGAATGTTGGACTGAAGCGAAGTTGATGGATATATGGGGTGATCAAGATGCTTTCATGCATGCTAGTTAAGAATATCTGATATGAAAAATTCTCATTTGATTGTATACGATCTGGCATAGATGATACTATCAAGTTTGAATTTGGCTCGCCAATGGTCATAATCGGGTAACTATATGAGGGAAGTTATATGAATATGAAGATTTCGGGCCAGCTTGTACACTTCAATCTGCTGAGCTCAATTTCTTCTGTTATATTGAATTATAATACATGTGTTTCAAATGGCAGGTTCAATAATTGTTATATATATCATTTCGTAGACATTCGTATATTTGGTGTGCCTCTTAAGTAGTCTCAATTTCGAAAGAGAGCCGGTAATAACAATAGAAGCCGGTATACTCAGGAAGGGTCGTTTATGAGGCCAACTTCCAATTAATTTAGATCCAAAAACGTGAGAAAAAAATTTTTTGAATAATGATATATGTAGGTTTCCGTTATAACCGGAAGTATTACTTATTCCAGAGGGCTAAGACATCCCAACTGATCCCCATTAATATTTATCCAAAATCGTTTTTCGAGATATTGATCGATGAGTCTTCTCATAGGTGACCTACCGTAGGTCACCTACTCCTGATAAATTATACCAGATACATAAGTATCGATGAAACCTTATTTTGGTAGGATTTTACATCATCGTGTAGGTGTTTTCTTGGTTTTTACTAGCTTGGTCTAGGGAACAGCGCGTTATCATTTCGTCACGATGTCTGTAATTTTCGAATTTTGAGCCAAAAATGTCTTAATCTTAAACGATTGGGTTGAACTCCCTGAAGAAGAATCCGTGGTCAAACTCAATTCTGTCCGTCCGGCGGGCCGTCCGTATGTGCTCTAACTTCCGAAGAAAAGGACTTAGCGACTTGAAATTGTCAGATTAGGTTTGAAGTTCAAATATCTCGGTTGAGTTCGTAAATGGGTGGAATCGGTTAGATAGTTCCGGAGTTAGGCCCATTTGAAATTTTGAGGTAAATTTCTTGATATCTCATGAAGTACTGACTCGATCGAATTGAAATTTCGTGGACAGTTTTGGGATACAAACGCCCAACTTAGAGCGAAATTTTCTGTGGATCTAGTTGTTAGAAAACAAAAAAAAAAAAAATTATTCCAAAATGTTTTTCTCTAGAAAAATTGATAAGATTTCAATGGAATTTTTGACAAACCTCAGAGTCAGTATTTTACAACAATGCTCCAAATTTCAATTCGATCCGATATTTACTTTCGGAGATATAAGAAAAAAAATGTGCTAAGTTTTTTTGTTATTTGGAATTTTAACATTATTTACGCAACATATCAAGAAGAACAAATGCAATCAGATTGAAACTTCTTAATGAGGTGGAGATTACCAACGTGCGAGTAGGTGCAAAATTTCCTGTCGATCTTATAGTTAGAATTTGAACAAGCGGGTAAAAGCTCCTGACCTCACATCAGCGCTTTTCAAGATTTTTATTTTCCTAGAAACTGCTCTTGACAAATAGTTCAATCCAGCAATCTACAAGGGCGATTTCCCTGAAGGAACAATTTCTATTCCATTTGTAATAGATCTGTTCTATATATTGGGAGTGGAAAACCACAAAGCACCTTCAAAAGGATTCCTTAAATATTTTCAAATAAAAGGACAATTACTATTTTTCACATTGTAATTAGTTCTACGCTCTATCAAACAAGAATAGAAGAAACTGAAGGTTCATATTTGGAAATCTCGACTTTTGAACACATTTGAAAGTCGATTTTTACTTCGAGATATTTCGTTTTGTTATACAGTTTCATCTGACAATTTCGATTTGGCTAGATTGAAACAAAAGTAGTCATGCAGACATTGCAGAAAAATTTTCTCTGGTTCGAAAAAAGGCAACTTCCGTATGAAATTTGTTGTTGGGGTAATTGTTCTAGAACACAAGTGTTTTTCATGAATGTCAGTTTATTCGAGTATTGACCCAATAGTGGCCCTACAAGATGTGGATCGATGCAGGTATAATTAATTAATAGTCAAATTTAATCATGTCCGGTCATCCGTCCTTATATGCTCCTACTAAAGAAGACGGTGAACTAGAGCTTTGAAATTTTTATGGAAGATGCGGAACCATAAAATCTCAGATGAGATTTTTCATGCGAAAAAACAACGCAACGGTTTCAGAGTACGCCCCATGAAATTTTGAGCTTTTCTCCCAAAGACTTTGTAAATACTGTTCCAATCATATTGAAACTCGTGCAAAATATCTACTCTCATCTCAATAAGTTATGTTTTTCCGTGAATAATGGAAAAATAATATTCTGATTGGTGGAATCTTTCGGTGGATTTTAACCAATCATGAACTGAGTAGATGTTCATTTCTTTGGGATTCTGTCATTAAAAGATAGGGAAATCGTTTGATCAACCCACGTTAGCTGAGTTCAAAACCTAGATGGGTTACCGATCTGGCAGTCAATTCTTGAATCTCCATAAAGAATTCAAGAGTATGACAATTGTCATATGTTTATGTCGAATTTCTAAGATTTTTCGAGCATCTGCAAAATTTGCGAGAGTTCTATTCGCCATTTCGACTATGTTTTCAAGCAGATATTCAAGAAATTATTATCGAGAAATTTCGAATTTGAATATAAACATAAACTTATCACCGTTGGACTTAGCAAAGGGTGGTACGGAGTATAGAAGATATAACATTTGATTGTCGAGTGACATTCGGTTCCATACGCGGGTCATGTCTACTTATTGCTTATATTCAACTTAGAAAATGGACTCAAACATATGACAATTGTCATACTCTTCAATTCTTGATCGAGATTCAAGAATAGACCCTCTGAATAGCAAGTTGAATGAGCAAGTCTACACTCCTGTCCTCAGTGTCTCCACTTCAGGGCTTTTCCTGAATTTTTATATTTTACCTAGTCAATTAAGCTCCTGATTTTTATCAGGTCTCTAGTGATTTTGGTTGCTGTTGATGATTAATCATCATTCATTATTTTCATCGGATAAATCCTTTGTCTCACTCTGTTATTATATCACAGATATGACATTAAATTTATGTCGCAGTCATTGTATTCCGAATAATTATTTCAGTCATGTCGTGTCATAAATATATCGTGGCGAGGAACAATAATAAAACTGCGAACACAAAACCATATAAATATATCGTTTTCTCCTTGAAACTGTTAGCAGTCGTAATTACAGATTTGTTTATGTCTTCCACATATTGTACCTTATTGTTAACGTTTTGTTCGGCCTGAGTTGAGCATGGCAATGTCAATGATAACTCTTATTAGCATAAGAACAGTTTTGTGATGGACAACCGAAAGTGAACGTGGCTCGCAATATGGAAGAACCTACTGATATCGTTTGTTTGGAAAAAGATGAACTTATTTACCTTTTCCTACAAGTTTTTTACTGATAGAACTTCAGCTTATCAAATATCGATTAAAGCTTGTTTTGGGAGGATTTCGCTTCATTTTTTAGGTTTTTTGGGTTTCCACTCCCAATATCTGAAACAGAACTATTGAAAATTAAATAAAAATTAAAAAATAATTGTTAAAATTTTTTCCTTTGTCTAATGAGAGAGTCAGATTTGTACTTTGAAACGTCGTAGTTCGCTTTGTTTATCTTTTGTATTGTTCATTAGGCAATCTCTTTTCCAGAAAACTGTCCTTGACGAAAAGTTTGATCTCGCAATCCGCAAGGGCGTTTTTCGATGAAAAAACAATTTCATTTAATTTTAATAGTTCTGTTTCAGATATTGGAAGTGGAAACTCAAAAAAACCTAAAAAATCAGCTTATCAAAGTTGGGAAAAATTCATCTTATATTCAAATCAGCTTGTTTTAGTGAGCGTTTTGGTTTCGTCACAATATCTGTTATTCTCGAATTTTAAATCGAAAATGGCCTCAGACGGCTATATTAGATTTACTGATCATTTGAGTTCGTTATTAAGCAGGAACTGTTCAGTTGTTTCGGCATTATTGTAATTTTGAAACTTCATTTCGTGAATACTCGAAATATAACCATTCCAAAAAAATGCGTGATTATACATTTAGTAAACTATTTTTTAGAATATTTTGCAATTTTGCATGAACCTCCAAGCCGTCATTTTTCAAACAATTGCCTTATTCCCATTCTAGTGGATTTCTATTTTATGAGAACAGAAAGCTTGGAAACGTCGATTTTATTTTGAGATTCACATTTTCATACGCTTGTGTTTGTAATTTTCGGATTCGAGCTCGAAAAGGTCCCAAACGACTAGATGAGACTCGCTGATGAAGAATTCGATGTCAGTCTGCTAGCGATTTGAAACGGTGAAAAGACACTGATATTGACGAAGCTACCGCTGAATAACAATTTCTTGAAACGAGTAAGAAATATTTGGAATAGAGTACCTTCTTCATTTACTACAAGATCAGCAAAGGCAAATTTTCAAAAAAAAAAATTGATTCATACGAATTTGACTAATTTTCTCTAATTCATTGTTATACATCGCGTCGCAAAAAGTGTCCGAATGGTGTTATATAGAGTTTCGACAGAAAACCTCTGGGTATTAATCTACAAATAATTTTGAACACGAAAATGTTCGTAAATTAATAAAATACTGGCACCAATATACCAGAAAAAAGAGTGCCCATGTTCACTACTCAAAAAATTGTGGACGTCTGAAAAAACTAGATTTTGGCTTCGGTCCTGAGGGCGATAAACCAATAATTTCTTTGAAAACTTTCTGAGCCTGTATTTTCTCAATTTTGTTTTTGAACAATAAAATATATGAATTGAATAAAGACTGAATTCACCATTTTGCTACACTAAAAAATCCAGACCAGTGTCCCTTTTAGAGTCAATAAATAAATGGTTCATTTAGTTATACCTATTTGAAATTTTGAACTTCCTGATCATCTAAAATAAGGGATGTTACTTATAAAATAATTAAGTAGCTTCATTATTAGTTTAGTAATACTGGTTCTCAACTTAATGAAACTTTACGTGAGGATCGTAGCTCTCTTCATCTAGACCAGTGCCCCTTTTTGAGTCAATAAATAAATGGTTTATTTAGTTATACCTATTTGAAATTTTGAACTTCCCGATCATCTAAAATAAGGGATGTTACTCATACAATAAATAAGTAGCTTCATTATTAGTTTAGTAATACTGATTCTCAACTTAATGAAACTTTACGTGAGGATCGTAGCTCTCTTCAAAAATCGTCTGAATTTTGCTGAAAATTTGGTTAGGTAGAAAAACGCCCTGCACTTAAATCCAGTGCTTTCCTCTATTTTTCCAAATATATATCTAACCAATTTCATAGTCGTTTGTCTTCCGCATGAAAACTTTGAATTCATTAGCGTCATCAGAGAGGCTTTGTTCAATATCCACAACTCGTTTTGGTCGAACTTAAATATTATTGAAAATACATCTTCTCCTCTTATCACCCGAAGTGTATTAGCTTTCAATAACGTCTTGTGAGCAAGATGTGACACTTAGTTCATTTTCTCGAGTTTTTCTTAAAAATTTTGAATTTGAAGTTTCGATTAAAGTTTTATGGTTCATTTGAAAGTCTTAGAATAATTCACTATGTTTTCTTCGTTTGCCACTCCAATCCAGTAAGAACAAAGAGTTTATTTGCGTGGTTCAGATCAGCAAACAACTCAATTCGTCTAACTGTTGATCTCAGTGGTGAGTTCTCAACAAGTATATTATTATTTGTACAAGTACTGTATCTGAAGTTTTGACTATTCGTCACCAATCATATTGTAGAAATTAGTCCTCCTGGGAAGGTGATTTCATTTCACCAAAGTAATTCAATTAACGTAACGTATTTATATAACTATTATATTCTCCATTCATTGTGATGATTTTCTCAAACTTGATAACCATCAATTGAATTGAGAACTCCAAATCTTATAATGAGAACTTTTCGAAGTTACTCTGCTGGCAGCGTTTCCCATTTTCAGTAATTTCCCTATGAAAAATTTGGGAGTTCTGTACCCAGCAACTATCGTCAAAATAATTCCCTCCTTGATGTGGTGAATAACATTACACCATCTCTTTTTGTAAACACTGCTTTCTATCTACGAAACAAGCTCAGACAAGCGTGTTTTTCAGTACGATTAATACAGATTCGCGATCAAAAAACAATGCTATCTCGTCCAAACATCGTTATTTTAAATCTTCACATTAACTGGACAAGAAGAGAACAAGAGAACATCTAAACTTGTGTATCCGAGTCCGCGAAAACGTACAGAATTGGAAATTCGGATTTATGCAGTTTCGTCGAGTTTATTTTATGGGGCGAGAAGACATTTAGGGTCCATTGAAAGCCTATTTTGGTCGATCTTTTTAGTTCGGCGGTCTTGTTTTTGGGTTTGATAGATGAAGAGGGCGAGATAAGCCGATATTGGCGAAAATGCCCTCTTTAGATTCATCGATAAAGCTTGGCCAAGTGATGATTTGTGGTTTTTGAGCGTTCTGGAATGTGAGTATGAAATTGATGTGTTTTGGGTTGGTCTTCTGAGAATTCCTGTGCTAGCTGGGGTCATGTAGGGTTTGTATTTCGATTGCCGGTATACTCCTTTAAGATAGTCGGTAAAATCTCATCTAGAAGATTCGAAAAACATCATCACAATCGATTCTAATACAGAAAGAATGAGTTGCTCGGTCGATACAGTCTTGAGAAATTAACCCATTGAATTTTATAATGTGCCTTGTTCTTGCTATCTTATTGTAGGAAACAAGAACGTTATTATTATTTATTATTTGTCGAAATGCAAAATAATATGCGAATTGATAATTGAAAATGACAAACGATTAAATTCACTGGTGTACAATTCTTCAACTTCCAATACTTGGGCTTTCGAGAAAGAATCATACGAACAGAAAACTTTCAAGTTAGATTAATGGCTCAAAACCACCGCTTGAGTCTATAAGTAGTTGAAATCTATCGAACGGTTTCAAAGTTATGTCCGTGTAAAATTCTCTTTACTCAATAGTTCCAGAAACATCAATCCGATAGAAATGAAACTCTAAAGATTATTGTGAATAACCAGCACGAAGATTGAATATTTGAATAGAAAATCTTAAATTTTCTTCAATCTTTTTCCGATAGTTTTTTATGAACTTTCATTCCGTTATTTACCACCGAGTGAATAAACATATCCCGATTACTTTATGTAATGTATTTTTGGAAATATTGTGAATATGAAATTTTCAATAGGTATTTCTACCGAATTATTGGGTGATCATTTTATTCGTAATCAACAAACGTTATAATTAACCGGTAAAACCTGGGGTTTGATTGGTGGGTAACAGTTTGATTATTAAGTTAAATGATACAACATCACAGTGAGAGCGATGAATGTTGATTTTTATCAAGGAAACATCATGAATTTTTTAAATCAAAGGTTTGGAAGATATAAACGAAAATTTAAGTCAGATTATTGCATTATAACCGCCAGCCTGATGACCGAGGAGTACATCATCAGCAAAAATGTGTTTCTCTGGGAGTCAAGCATCATTTGGTGGGTTTGATATATGAATTGGCAATTGAATATGATAAACACATTTTTCGTACAGCAGGATTACGCTGATAGGTTGATACTGATCATGTTTAGCTGATCTCGATACAAGTGGACTTGCGTTCCAAATACTAGAATATTCCTGTATCCTGTGTATTTGAAGACTAGAACTTAGTTCTCTTACTGCTGTCTTCGACTTCGAGTTCCATTGGTTTTTAATCGTTCCGGTTAATTCTGGTCAATTTTTTCCAGGTTCTCCTTCAGCCTGGTCCTTGGTCTTTTGATTTTTTTTTTCGTTTTCATCATAATTCTGAATTGTTTTTTGGGATGCTTTTCATTCATTATTAAAATTTCGCTTCCGTATGTCATGGTCGGTCTAATTATTGTTTTGTAAATTCTTACTTTCAAGTTTGGGTCAAGTTTGCTCTCACGATTTATGAGTGGATAGACATATCATTCAATTCTTTTGGTTTTCTTTGCTGCTCCCTGTATGGGTTTATTCATATTTAGGTTTTGTCCAGTGTGTTCCAAGACAGTTGACTTCGTTTTGCCATTCTAATCCCTTGTCATTTATTCTTATCCTCATTTTGTATTTATGTTCCTTGTTTTTATATTGCAACATTATCGCTTGGCTTTCACTTTCGTTTATTCTTATTCTCCATTTTGTACCATTCGGTGAGTTTGCCAATGTGAGCCTGTAGTTTTTTCGTCGCATTATTTTCTGTTTTTCTCGAATCTGTGCTGCTGTATCGTCTGCGTACAGTCCTAGTGTGGTCTCTTGACTTGTTGGTATGTCACTTGTTTAAATATTCCAGCAAATGATTCTGGTTTAAACGATTCCATTCACTCAAAGCTAAAAAGTTATGCTACAGATTAATATTGGTAGTATTTTTGCAGAACGAATTTGAACAGTACCGGTCTGAATGATTCCTAAGGGGGTGCAATAAAACATTGAATTTCTAGGCGCCAGACTGGAACTAGACGCTCCAGACTTTTGCATACCTGTAAAATAAATTACTTTTTCTGAGAATCACTTCCGTTTGGTTTTTTATGGCTATCCTCATTTTATGTTCCTTACTTCCTGGGGTGGATATCCGGTTCGTTCAAGAATATTTTAGGAAGGATGTAAAGGTGAAAGGAAAAATATAAATGAAATAATACACCTTCTCAGCTTAGATCATTTGAATTTTATGATAATTTTTTTTTTCAGAATATTTTGAAGAGGTCAAGTAATTTCGATTTATGTTTTGAAAATTGCTGTATTCAGTTATTATGGAAAAACGTGGATGATTCAAATTTTCTGCACAAATTGTTGTTTTTCATCATTATATTTTCATGAGCTCAAGTAATTTCAATTTATTTTGGAAGAATTGATGTTTTCAGCATTTGCGGAAAAATGAAATTCTGATTTCCCCAACTTATACATTTTATATCAGAAATATTATTGATAACACAACACAATACGGATACAAAATAATTCGAATTTGATTAGAATTGATTTCACACGAAATTAATTTAATATCCCATATGTCATCGACATTTTTCATACACTTTCAAATCGTCATTTTCACGCTGTTGTTCTAGGGCACAAGATCCTTACATTTATTCTAAAATGCTTCTTTAAATTCAGTTCTGTCTGGCTGTCCATTCGTGCTTTGATTGTGAAAGGAAAGAACCTAGATTATCACGATCGAGTTCATTGATGCGTTATATCTGCCAATAGTTTCGAAGTTATAGCCGTTTGTCATTTGGAGGTTTTTTGCTCAATAAATGAAAACATCACCACATGATAAGATTGAAAGTTGCTAATACATTGCAAAATGCCAGAGTGCAAACTTATGCAAAATTTGGTGAGAATCATCAAGTTCGACAAATTTTCAGAATAATTTTGAAATATTTTAAGAACTTTTGTCCATAAAAGTATTCATTCTGGATAATATTTATACATTCCAGGTAAACTTTCAAACCGAAATATATCAACGATGCACCAAATACCAGCTAAAAAAGATATATGTACTTTCATAAATCTAATATTTCCAATGGCTAAATGTTGGGGTCTCAACCAGCTCTACCAATTTCGAGTCTATAAATTGTTCTATTCCAAAAGTTATTGTGTTACTAATAATAAAGTTCGAAGTGTTGAACGGATATGAGCGTCCTATGATTTTATTGAAATTTATCCATTTCAAATTTTATTTTCCAAATATTTCAAGAATGAAGATTCGGTGTATATAATCCACCTAATGATTCCGCAGATATACCCATTCAAAATTTTATTTTCCCAATATTTCCAATAATACACATTTTATCGAATTGAAATCCAGTACTCGAAATGACAGTTTGAAGGTTTATACAGAATTTAATGAGGATAATATGATGAGAAGATAACAGAATATTAAATAATTAATTAAATTTTTTTCAAAATGTTCTAATAACACGATCATCACGAAATTTTGCACAGTGTTCATTTCAACATGTTCGAACTAGCTGCTAAGTTTCATCATGATTGAATCAGTATTTCTTGAATTAAACCAAAAAAAACGACGATATCGAGAAGAAACCCACAAAATTCTACATATTTTTTCCCAATATCTCCTAAACTAATAGCCGTATCGAATTGAAATTCCGTTCACTGCTGTGGAATATGAAGTTCAAGGTATAACTGAAATTTTTCTCGAAAATTAACAATATTTGCAGAATTTTTTTCGAAAAAAATTTTGAAATTTTTTTTTTTAATTTAGTTACTATACGATTTCAGCGAAATTACTTAAAGTTGCACGTCGTTATGCTCCAACTAACTGCCAAGTTTCAATCCAATCGCTCCTGTAGTTTCCGAAATATGAGGAAAGTAACCTCAAAATTTCAAATGGCTATGACTCCGAAACTGTTCGACCCATTAACGAACTCAACCTTCGTATTTTGAAATGCAACCCTTCCTGAAAATTTCAAGTTGATAAAATTCTCCGTATGCCCGTGATCGTGGTGACGGCCGGCCGGACAGAATAAATTTTGACACCTGATTCGTCATCAATGAGTCCAACCTAGTCGTTTAAGACAATTTTCGCGTCATTCATCGAAAATACAGACATTTGGACAAAACGAGAGCCCGCTGTTCCCCTAGAGCATGCGCGCAAAAATGACGCCGTGATAGTTCACATATGAATAGAAGATTAAATGTTTCCTGTTGAAATTATTCACTAATACTAAAAGAAATATCAGGTGAAATCTGATTTCTAAAAAATTCGCCTCGTTCTTGTCCATTCATCCAATTGAAACCTTACTCAATTCTATCGTTCGAATCAAAACATAGAAGTCAGACTCGATTCAACAACTTCTAATGCTCAACATGTGACGAAACCACTTAATGCACCTTCATCTAATAGTAGGCGATGAATTTCTCCTTTAAAACTGGCCTCCCACGCTACTCATCGACCCACACAACCCTCACATCACAACAATATTCCACATATTCTACTATAATAAGGTACACACAAGGTTTCTAGTACCCACGTGCCCAGATTTTGTCCGCGGTACAGACGAGGAAGCCCTTGTTACCGACAGAGACGAAAGAGTTACAGTTGGCTGTGCTTCGTTGGTACTACAAACGTCAAATTAATTCATAGAATACAGTTACTGTTGGGGAAACTTTTGCCTTTCATTCTCGAATGCACATCTGGACGCTCACGAGACAATACCACCAGTTATACAGTCCATAAAGGCAATAACTGGAAATATTACCTTATGCTATTTCACTTTAACTTCACTATGAGTTTGATGGAATTCGCCATACGTTCGCGCTCTACTCAGGACGTAACAGTTTTTCGTGTTGTATTACATTTTTCTACATTCCATTCGTCAGTACAGAAATGAGTTTATTATATTAATTGTCTCGTATTTGTTGAACAAATGTTTGCTGCTGCTCTTCGGTACTATACAAGTCCAAGATGAACCAAATATATACAGTTTGAAAAGGTAATCAATGCTGGCCCTCATGCAAAATAAAAAAAGGTATATTTTGGTTCATGAAGGGACATTTTTATACGGTTGGGCCCAATCAATTCGAATCAACCTTGTCAGGGTAATGAGAAAAATTCCCAAAATCTTGAATGGGAATTTGGTTGTGTGGCACCTTATTTCAAAAATAATTCGATTGTATTTTTAAAAATGCTTTTCTGTTGGTACTTTTCTAAATTATTTTTTTGAATAGGTGAAGACAATAAATGAAGCATGCAATAATAAGATCAGTAATATTGTGAAAATGTTCATCATGGTATCTGGAAGTTCTGTTTGTTTCACGTGGCATTTTGCGGTATTTGGGGAAATGCTGTTATTGGATCTGTCCGCGAAACATTTTCATAATTTTCATGTTCCATAGCAACTCCTGCTATCGTGACGATTCTTCTCTAAGGCCGAATTCGTGAATGGGGAAAATCCACCCAATGATTCCGCAGATATACCCATTCAAAATTTTATTTATATTTCCAAAAATATAGATTAGATCGAATTGAAATCCAGTACTTCATCGAAAAATGATAAAAATGATAGTTTGAAGTTTAATACAGAATTTGATGAGGATAATATAATAAGAAGATCACAGAATATTGAATATTTGAAAAAAAAATTTTGAATTTTTTGAAATTCAGATTGTTCATCACGGAATTTGCACAAGGTTGTCCTTCAGCATCTTCGCACTAGCTGAGAAGTTTCATCATGGTTGAGTCAGAATTTCTTGAGCTATACCGAAAAAAACAACGGTACGAGAAGAAAACCCCGAAATTTTATATATTTTTCCCAATATCTCCCAAACTAACAGCCGTATCGATTTGAAATCTTTTACACTGCTGTTAAAAATGAAGCTCAAAGTTTTTGCAAAAGTGTTTTCGAATATGATAAATAGTTTCTGCAAAAAAATTTTTTTCGAAAAAAATTTTGAAAAGAATTTGTTTTCGAATTCAGTGACCATACGATCTCGACGAAATATTGCTCGTTTCGCGTCGAATGCTTCAACTAAGTGCCAAGTTTTCATTCAATCGCTCCAGTAGTTCCTGAAATATGAGGGAAACAACCTCAAAACTTGAAATGGCTATAACACCGAAAGCTTGTAGCCGATTTGGCCCATTAACAAACTTGACCGCGGCATTACAATGCGTGAACTACCCTACAAGTTTCAAGTCGCTAGCGTGCTACGTTCGACAGTTATCGTCTCGTCGGCCGGCCGGCCGGACAGAATCGATTTAGACACCGGATTCGTCATCATTGAGTCCAACCTGGTAGTTTGAGACCATGACTTATATTGGTTATCTCAAAGATGGATGTCTTCACCTATTTTAGCTGTGTTTCTCCACTTGCTATTTGCTAGTAAATCTGAGGAAGTAGATGGCGTATGACGGTATAATTTTCGGAGTAAATGAAGGAATATTGAGGTTCAGTTCTTGAATCATCTGAGGACTGAAGAAGCATTGATTTCATTTGAGTTGCCGATTTGTTTCGTGTGGTGAACCTCTATCTTCAGCAATAGTTGACCAAGTATATTTCCTCATTTCATTATCCAACTTATTCATTTCCAAGCACACACATATTTAAGTGTATGAGATACATCTGCCTTGTCAGTCAACCATTGGAGCACAAGTTTACTGTTCATAAATCTTGATGATCTGTAGTACATGGATAGAGAGAATATTAAGTCAAACACATGTGTTTTATGCCAAATTTTACATATCATATCATAGCTACCTCGTTCTACAAGATTTTGCAGTCATGGCTTTTCCGTAAAAGATTTTGGGCTATGTTATGGTGATCTTTGTGCATTTTCTACCATTCAACCCGAGAAATCGAGGAAAAATCTATCAATCTTCTGAATTTATGTTGGTTATTGTTTTATTACGTTTGTGCAAGAGAGAGGGTAACTTGTGGATTTCGAGAAGAAAATAATAAACCTTCGTGTTGACTTTGCGTTGTTCATTCGTCCTCACGAACGTAGTTGAAATTCTCCTTGCCCAGATCGGTAAACAACCCATTTCATGGCTAATTTCACAACATATCAGGATTTCGTAGAATTCCTGCTCATAACAAAGCTTAACTCTCGTGCCCGAAACTAATAAAGCCCGTACATAAAAAGCCGAAACGAGCTGTTAAAAAAATACCGAGTCCACAGTATAAAACCAAAGTTATGACTATTAAGAATATAACTGCTTTCTTCTATAGAACCTGTCGACGCCACAAATATTTACGCCATCTCTGTTTTCGTTTCTTACGGCCGTTCGCGTTTTGTTTTATAGTTGCCGCGGCCTGCTTGGATTCCCAGTTATGTTGGAACTACGAAGGGAAGATCGCAGCGAGCTCTGTCCAGACCAGATTTTTATCTCCCTTGTTCGACCGGCAAACAAATGGCCGCGCGAGTTGGAGAGTGAATATCTGGAAATTAACTCCGTATTTTAGTGGTTTAAGACTTGTTGGATTAGTTGGCCGTGGAATGTACGGATGGTTCTCGATAACTCGTAAAGGGAATTAAAGTCTTACGGCGGAATCTTGTCGATGTAATATATTAATGGATGTTATCCATTTTGTCCAGACAGCACTTTGCCGATAATGTGGGTATGAATCCGACTCTTAAACTTAAAACATGTGTTTTAAACATGGTGCGTTCGGATGCCTACGGTTGGAGCGAAGAATAAAGAGGATGATTTTTCAACTATCAAAGTTTTTCGTTTTTCGAACACCTTTGGAAGTACTACCCTTCGTAGCTAAATATCTGCGTCATTTTCATAGACTTAGCTGGAATGCTCAAAGACTTCAACTAGTAGGTCATCGAAAATATGGGCCAGAATCTGTTCGGGAAAATATAATATTTTTTTCAACACTATAGCCTACTTGTTATTTCGACCTTTCTATTTACACCTTCAATATCTATTCGAATGGATCACATTCCTTCGTAAAAATGCTACACTTCTAATGTTTTTTCTAAATTATTTACCCTACAACTCAGGTTGACGGTATTTTTAATTTTACGGGTTCTAAAAGGCCATACAACATATAATTTTTCTGCTTTAAGTTTTTTCTTATAGATCATTTTCAAAGTTTTGTGAAGTTTAATAAGTCAGTCTTTTTAAGAACTAGTAAATCACTAGACACGTTTCAACATCTTTTAGGGGCTGTATCTTGAAAGAGTGGTTGATTTTGAATAAATTTATACGAAGAATATCTAACAAATTTTCATCTTTAAGGAATCTAGTCAAAAGGTTTTAGCATTGATTTATTTACACTCTGTATACTGTTGATTTTGATGACTGACTTATCATAGGCTATGCCTATAGTTATTACTTGTGTCGTCGTTTCACTGCATTTTTCGTATTATTGGAGTATAATGAGCTCCAAAATGTTGGATTGTTCATTTCGCGAAATAATCTGATGACAACCAGGAAATGAGGTGTTTTGATCAAATGTCTGTAATTTTCGAAATTTGAGCCGAAAATGGTCTCAAACAACTAGGTTGGACTCACTCCGTTGACAAAATCGATTCTGTCCGGCCAACCGTCTGCCCGTAGGCACGATTACGGGCTAACGGAGAATCCTATCGACTTGAATATTTAAAGGTTGGTTGCGTTTCAAAATACGAAGGTTGAGTTCGTTAATTGGCAAAATAGGTCGAATGATTTCGGAGCGATGTACAGAAAAAAGTATACGGAATTTTTGAAGAGGCCATCGAATTACCTTCAAAACGAGGCGTCAGTCAACCCCACATCCTATTTAAGATTTTACTTGCTGTTATCACTCTCACAGAGTTGATACAAATTGATTGGAACTAACCGTATGAAATACGAACAAAGGTCGAGATAATAAGGGTGGTCACACTATATCTATATCCAAAACACTTCAGAGGTTCTTCTGTTTCCTCCTGCATCAGAGTACCTTCATTTCTTTTGTTAGAACTTCAAGGAAATAAATTCTTCTTATCGAAAAATAGAACAAAATATGAGTTGATTGATGTTCAATTCTTTATCCTTATTAATGAATATTTCTTTTTACTTCAACCTGAATACTGGTTCTTCGAACCAACCTGAAAGCGACCGAACAATAACTTGTGCAATTTTCGTCACAAAAACAACAGTAAATATAATATCAGCGAGTCAGCAATTTATAATTTGCTCGGCATCAATTACCTACATCGAAAATATTCCATATTATTAAGGTGCCTACTACGTTTTTGAATTCCCATAAGCATTTCATTGAATCCAAATCTCAGGTTTCGGCTTCTTTAAACCAGAGAGAAACGTTTAGGGGCAATGTTTTAGCATTTGTTGACGACGAAGATTGGAGATATTGTGTGATAGTCAAAAAAGTATAAATTTAATTAAGTAACGTAGTGAGTTTATGAAACTATTCGGAAATTTAAATTCATTACCATCTTTGCTTTTGCAAAACAGGATTTTTATAGTTTCCACCTCAAATATCAAAAAAAGAACTCTTGAAAATTAAATAATACCTGGGAATTTTCAATATACTGCATAACGTGTATGATAACTGGAATCCTTATTGAATAAAAATTATTATTTACAGAAAACATGTTTCAAATTGCGCGTTTTTTAAGAATAAATAAAACACATAATTTGCATTCATTTTCAAAAACTTCTTATTGGTGAATGAAGTATCAGTTATGACATTTATATACGGAAAATAATATCTGTCAAATATCCCCCTCTTGCAGCTCTACAGACGTCCACTATTTTATTAAAATTTCCAATGACATTGTGACATAATTGAGGCTCTATCTCACGAATGACACGAATAATTTCATCCTTCAGTTCAGGAAGCGATTGTGGATTATTCTTATAGACATGGCTTTTCACATAACCCCAAAGAAAATAGTTCATCGGTGTCAAATCACATGATCTTGGTGGCCAATTGACATCACCGTTTCTTGAGATTATTCTTTCAGGAAATTGTTGTCTCAATATATCAATTGAGTCATTTGCAAAGTGAGGTGTAGCGCCATCCTGTTGAAACCAAATGTCCTCTAGATCAATATTCATTAATTCAGGCCACAAAAATTCGATTATCATCCGACAGTATCGATCACCGTTGACAGTTACAGCTTCACCAGCAGCATTTTCAAAGAAGTAAGGTCCAATTACACCACCTGACCATAATGGACACAAAACAGTGACTCGTTTAGGATGCATAGGTTTCTCATGAATAATTCGTGGATTCTCCTCACCCCAGATACGACAATTTTGTTTATCAACAAAGCCACCAAGTTGAAAATGTGCCCCATCGGAAAACAGCTGGTTGTTCATTGATGAAATTAACAAATATACGACGTTTTAAATGATCTAATGGCTTTAGTTCCTGTGTTATTTGAACTTTATATGCCTTCAGAGCTAAATCCTTGTGTAAAATATGCCATGTGGTGGACCCACTAAGTACAACTTGTTGTGAATGTCGTCTAATGGACATTCCAGAGTCTTCAGCAACACTTGTACGAACCAAATCAATATTTTCTTGTGAACGACCGCTACGACTGTATTTTTCACTTTTTTGATCTTCCACCGAACCGGTCTCTTGAAATTTTTTAATAATTCGACCAATAGTGCTTTGAGATAGACGATTAGGTATACCATAAAATTCACGTAATTTTCTAGAAACACTTTTCACAGAACGCTGATTTTCATTGAATAATTTAACAATTTGAACGCGTTGTTGTATCGTGTACGGAGACATTTTAATGAATGTCATACATCACACTTCTTAAATGTCATAATTCCCAGACTAATAGGTCTCTTGCATGTAACACGAATTATCATATTTTTATGTTTTTCTCATCCTATATCGATACAAAATCATAATGTATGCTATCTCACACTCCAACAATTCGCGAATTTCGAATAATTCGGTATTAAAAATCGTCAAATCGGGACGCAAAACCAAAATGGGTGAAACGCGGTGGATTACCTCCTACGTCACTCGTTATTCCACGATGCCCCGATCGATACAGCTCGACGCTGTCTATGTGTCTATTGGCTTGCTAGACAGAAAAGTATACGAGAAGAGGGAGAGAGTGGATATATCCCCATACGTCACGGAAACCGCGAAGCTTCGTCCGTTTAAACAACCGACATGCTGAGCCAAATTTAAGAGAGCATTTCCTCGTTAAAAACTTAAATTTTTGATGGCGGTTAAAGTTTTTCAGTGGTCTTACGGATAGAATATTTGATTCCAATGATGAAAAAAAAATCATTCAAGAGACCTATTCAGTGGGCCATCTATATTTTATTTATGCTTAAAAAAAACCGCGCACTTCGAAACATCCTTTATTTGTCAAGGGCAGATTCTCGAGAAATGTTGCCTGATGAACAATAGCGGAATAATGTGAACGATCAACAAAGTTAACTGTAACGTTTCAGAGTCTGACTCTGTCATCAGACAATAGAGAGAAACCTGGCAAAAAGTTTTGCAAGATAATATTTTCCGAATTTTCTCTTTATTGTCTGATAGAGGAGTCAAATATAGACCTTAACACCTTAACAGTTAAATTTGTTGTTGGTCTATATTATTCCGATATTGTTCATTAGGCAACAATCGAGAATCTGCCCTTGACAAATAGTTTAAATTCCGCAAGCCGCAAGAGCATTGTCTTTGAATAATTATTTTATTTCACATTCAATAGTTCTTTTCCAGATATTGGGAGTGAAAACCTAGAAGAATCCTGAAAAATAGTGCAACATCTCCCAAAATATCCTGCAACCGATACTACCACAGTCACAAGTGATATATTTGGGAACTAGACTAAAAGTGCTGTGCCTAAGGTGTCGTAACTATACAGTAGCTCATATATCGAAACTTTGTGGTGTATCAGCAGAATGAAACCATATATTCGTTTAGGCTCGAGACAGATTTCTTTCAGACATATCTTACCTAGATAATGCAGGAAAAATCACGAAAAATCGAGTTTCAAGTTACCAAACTCATCGATGTGTCTGTAAACGTTGTCGCGACGTACTCCGGGGCGACATTTACAACCGACGCAATTATTTATTTTATCGCAATTACACCGCAATGCCGTCTAGAACAATGGCGGCCGTCTGTGGACCCTGCTCTTTTTCTTCTTTTTATTCGGTGCTCGTTAGATTATAAAGCGGGCGAAGGGCTCCTCGGGCCATTACCAGCGGATTCCGGGCGTTTTTCGATTGCGGAATTTACCTGAAGAAATACAATACACGCCATTAAAGCATCAAAGTGGAAGATAAATGGTCGGTACGGACATGACAGTACTAAATTGGAAGTAAATAGATGTGCCCAGATGGGTACTAACTGAGCTAGAGGACGTTTGTTTCTCTATTAGGAGGTGCATAAATGTGCGGTGATCGATAAGATTATTTTGAAGAACTGTCAATGAGTTGTGTTAATGCTGCCAAAACACTCGGAGGTTTTCGTCGTCACCGTGCAATATAATTGTATGCTCCAACACACTTGTCGGTGAAATAACCCCTGATTTTCAGTGGCTAGGTTTCCTCGCACGCTGAGTTGCCACACATACAGAATTTTCCATAGGTTCGCAGAATTCAGACTGTATTAACGACAATAGGATACGTCGGTACATGTTGCCAAACTAAAAATTTTGAAAATTTTCTACCACTGGGGGAGGGAAATTTCAGAAAGAATTCGTCATGTTGAGTTTCACGTTATCTATAAATATCCGTTAATTTCATCTTGGCTCTTCAAACCAGGTAATTGGATCCAAATATCGATATTTATACACATCATGACTGATTGACTGAAAGTTGTGTTGAAACTAATGATTTCACATCGATGATGTCATTGTAGTTCATAGAGTAAATGTTCCGTTCATGAAACTCGGTTATTTCGGTTGTAAGTTTTCCTTTCCGAAAATATTTTTTAATGATAATTAGAACAATCAAATAGAAATTATAATTGATAACTTCTATTTTAAGTTCTGAAGAATATTTATTTTGCATCAATCTATTAATCTCAACTCGATACAATCTATTGTTTCGGGAATACCTGATATTTTGGAAATATTTGGATGATGAATTTTTGTGATTTTGCGAAAATGGACAAACATAAAGACCGGGTTTGGATTTTGGGTAGTAACAATTTCATATGAGTGGTGGATTCGATATTTTAATGAAAGATCTAAGTGTATCCATGCTGAATTTCGAATTTGTGTCTATATTGTTGTGAATATTGGGATGACGGAATTTCGTATACGTTCATCTTTTAAACCGTTAGTTGGATTTTGTGACTAAACTCTAGCGGTCGCCCTGCCATGGGTGAACACATGCGCGTTAACTGACCTAACCAAGTACCAACTCAGAACACGAAATTCAAGGCACAATCCTGAATTAAATTTCCGTTTTTGATTCAAACTGGCACTGTCCTAAATTAAACTAACCTAACCTAACCAGACAAGAAAATTAAACTTAACCATACTCTATTTTATGGACGGGGTTCGATTTTTGATCGGTTTTCAAATCTATTCAGTGAGTAACGCGAATGTGTTCACCCATGGCAGGCCGATCGCTAGAATTTAGTGATTTTGTGCATTCTGAACTTGAACTGCGTATTTGAGCTCTAAACCTAATCTTCAAATTTTGAGTATCTTAATTAGGAATCTTCGTGCCGATATCACGAATTTACCCCAAATTTCGAGCTCCAAGGTGCTCTATATACAGGGTGTCACATAAAAATGGAAACAGAGGTTCTTTCAAGTAGAAAAATCAATATTTATTCGGAAAATCGCTCGAAGCCGTCAATTTTGTTCGAAAAGGAGTCATTTTCCTACATGCATCATATCATTTCATCCCTCTTTGCGGATACACCAACCCTACCCAGGTAGTGCGATATGTTGTTGAAGTTTTTTCTTCAATTTTTTTTTCAAAAAAACGAGATGAGTGTCCTGAATATTTTGATCTAGCAAATGCACAAATAAAGCTCAGTTCACTTCCACACTATATTAGGTATAAATTTTCCTCAAACTCCTTGTACAGGGTGGGCCAAATTGGGCACTTTGAAGGGGGACTCCTATTTCTGTACTAGATAAACAAACTGATATCGGTGTCTGAAAGCCAATTTTCATGAGGAATACACTAGCGAAAACCTTAACTCCATAGCTATCACCGCTAGGTACATAGTTCTTGGGTGTTTTTCGGAAATGTTCATTTTGGTAATATTGCTGTAACTTTTTTACAGTTGAATGACGTTGATTGAATTCTTTGAAATCTGATATTTTGAGTTATTACCATGAAAATATTTTCTTAAATTGGACAACCCGTATATGATCATATATTTTGATACAGTTTGAAATAACAAGAGCAGAGTTAATATTTTTTTAGAGTTGTGTTCGAGATATTGAATTCTCAAGTTTTATTTCTTATTAGATAAGAAGGCTTGAGACTACATGCGGCCACGAAAATAAAATGAATAAAATAATGAAACATCGATTGTAAGCTGTAAAAGTTCTATTCAAACAGTTCATAGTGTGAAGAAAACCTGTAGCCTTTTCAAAAACCATAAAAACTGGAACTTCATCAAAAATTAACAAAAATGTCGTATTTTTCATGATACACATCACCTGCTACCTCTGCATTGTCTCCGGTTTGTGTAAAACAGACTAACAAGTCCTACTGCTGAAAATTCTCATATTTCATTGCAGAGAGTTGAACAGAAGTTG
Organism: Myrrha octodecimguttata; assembly: GCA_958510865.1. NCBI lineage: Eukaryota > Metazoa > Arthropoda > Insecta > Coleoptera > Coccinellidae > Myrrha > Myrrha octodecimguttata. Next base: position 37,496,769 of record OY294056.1, read on the forward strand.
CGAACTAGACAGAACTTTTATTGTTTTAGTAAACGTTTGATAACTGACAGTTTCACGATTTCATTCACCATCGCATCCTCCAAAGCCTACCTAGAAGATAAAAGTTGAAAATTCAAAATCTCGAACATAACTCCATGGAGATATCAAGTATGCTACATTTAATAGTAAATGGTAATTTCAAGCTCTATCCGAATATGTAAAAATATACGAGATTCAGCTTGATATCTCATAAAATATCAGTTTGCAGAAAATTCAATTATCGACATCGAATTAATAATAATAAAGTTCATTTGCTTTCAACACAACCTAATATAATATTACCTAAATACTGCAAATAAACATTATGAACAGAGGCTCACTAAAGAAATTGCTACGAGAATGTTTTCACAGAAATAAATAAATTTTCAACAGAAAAAAAGGAACAGCAATATTTCTTAAATCACCTGGTAACTACTTTACGGTGATAGCTACGGAATTGCGGTTTCCGATTTGGAGATCTGTTTGGCCAGTCTATGAAACTCTCCGACCAATCTACTGGTTGGGGAAGTTCATATCTGAAAATTGTCTGTCTTCGAATAGCTATTTCAATTACTGCAAGAATGAATCCACTCTCTACGTTGACAATAACAATCTTTATTTGGAGTCACGTTTGTTTACCACCAAGATGGAGTTACTCCGTAACTTCCCAGGTCAAAGTAAAAAATAATAGACATTTGAGAAAAATAATAATGCTCTTGTTTCCCAGAACAAGAGTGCGTAGAAACAATGAGTAAACTAATTCAAAGCCAGGTTAGTAGGAGACGACCAAGTCTAGGTATGTTCGTGAGAATTATATCTGGTTGGAATTGTAAACAAATGCAAAATATCAAATAATGCAAATTCATGTTCCAAAACTGTATGACTCACCACCGAATATCATCCCAGGGGCTCGAATTATCATTACTCAACGTCTAAAGCGAATACCTGCAATTTGAACCATAAAATTACTCCTACCTTAACGTGGTTCCATTTTTTTTTAACGAACTCACTAGAGATTAATGTCATCCATCAAAGTTCTTAATTATAAGCCTCATTTTCTTCCTAATTCTCTCCGAAACATCAGGAACAGTTGCAAACTTTCAAGATTCTTTTTGTCGGTCATTTCTCACGATTGGAGCCTTAGAAAATTGGCCGCTTATTAAGGTTCGGTTTTGGCTCAGAGAAATCATCTGTTATAGAAGTGTTAAACAATCACGCCGCAAAGAATTATATTCAATAAATTTTACTACTATTTGTTGCCTGAATAGGTAACGGCAATTGTGATTGGTAAATTAAAAACCATCTGAAATAATATTGTTACTTGATTGGTGTATCATTCTTTGGTTGCTGGTCTTCTATACATGGGAATGAAAAAATAGGAATTACTTTAATTTATTGCTGGTGCGGGAGTTGGGATTTAATGATGATAATTTTGAGGCTAATTTTCTCAATGAGGTTTTGAGTCGGGTATTGTGGCCAATTACTGTCGAACAAAAGATTTTACTTTTATGCAGCAATTTGTATGAGTAAATTGTTCACCAGGATCATTATTTCCTACTGAAAATCCTCCATATTTATTTTTGAATTGGTCGATGAATAAATTTTATGGGCCTCAAGTAGGAAAAAGGTCTCTTATATTTTAAAAATAGAAATAAGGAAATGTAATCTGACAGTTAAATCATGGTGGTCATTTCCCATTTCTCATTCATGTTTTTTTTCAACATGTACAGGGTGAGTATTTAGGTTGTACATTGATTTTCACCCTAGATTTCCAGATTCGGCTCAGATAAAAGTTATAAGCATTTAAATATTTCTCAATGTGCTGATACACTATACTGCGCTTTGTTTGCAAGTTCACCACAGATATCCCTTACAGTGATCTCTTTTGAAGAATAACCAATCCAAGGTTTGAAATTCAATGAAACAAGATTGAGAAAGCTCATTTACTCACTTAATTCTTATGATTTTGGTGCTTTTTGCGATATTATCGCAAGAAAAACATTTCACTAGACTGCTTCATGCTAATTTCGTATAGTTTTATGAATCGGTGAGTCTATAACTCGGAAACTATTTGAAGTAGGATGAAGTGATTACTGAAGAATATGTGTCATAGTTATAGAAAACTTCACACCAAAATTCATCTCCTTCGGAATTACCATATCAAAGCCACAACTAATTTTTTTTGGAAATTTAAACAGCCTGTATCTTTTTGCTGGAGGCGAATCTAGAAAAATGATAAATAAAAAAAGTGTTTCATTTGATGAGAGGAATCTATGGTAAAAATCAATGTACAACTTAAAGACTAACCCTGTATATATGCCATTGACTAAGTGATTATTTTGGAATTAATGGTTTATTGAAGATTTGAATTGAGGTTATCAGATTTACCGCACATATTAATGTCTATGATTTATTTTGAGGTTGAAAATGCACATTTTATTCGAATCCTGAATTGAACTGAGTTCAACTAAATTCGTTCATCTATGATTGACTGTTTGTGGTATCCTCGAGAATTAATTGAAATGAAAAACCGTTTATATTTCGATCGATACTCAAGAAATTTAAAAATTAATTCTACAAGAGCATCGCAGCTTTTTCGCACATATTCCAATTTGTAGTTGGGATGGGTGTTCTTGAGTAAGTTAGAAAATAATTACAGTAATGATGAAATAACAATGGAATTTGATATATCATTCCCTGATATTTCCCAGAACATATATCAGATCGAATTGGAATTTGGGATACAGTTGTAACTTATCAACCCATCAAAATTGTACCAAATTTTATTGAAATCCAGTAGATATTTCTAGGAAAAAATTTTCGATTGAATTTTTCTTAAAAAAATTTGGTATATTACAGACATTCGGAGAAAGGATAAAAAGCTGGTCCCTGAACCTGCGCGAAAAGATTACAACTCAAAATTTATTCCTCTGGGATCTCGATGCAATATGGGAGAAGATTTCACAATTGATTTCCCTTCGCATATAATATTATATGATATTGAAATTATTATTCCTGCTCAAGTTCAAATGTTGCTTTCTTTAAAATAAAGATTTTTTCCCAATAATTCTCATTATTTTTCTCGATATTTATCTTGATAAACCAAACTACTCAATAGAACACAAAATTCATTGTATGACCTCCATTAACGGCGCTGTCCGAAATAATAAACCTTCGTCAATGAAATATGGAATAACCAAATCTTTTTTGATAGAATTCTTTTCTCCGATAATTATGTTGAAAGGAAAGGAGTGCTAGGAGCGGAAATTCCTTTTATTAACTTAAATAAATTCGCCGGGGGTCGAATCAGGTGAACCCTAGTGTTCGATTAGTTTATTGAGGTTTGGCATGCTTCAGAGTGGTGCCAAATCCGGAAATCCGCGAGTCATTTTCCGACAAATGTGATATTTTCGAAAACACGGTGACACGGTGGTGCAGTGGGTTAATAGCCTGCTTGTAAAACCGGAGGTACTGGGTTCGAATCCCGGCGAGGTCATGGATGTTGTGTAAGTTTAGGGTGTTGGTATATGTTTGTGTGTCTTAATAATGAAAAATGTCTCTAGTAAGGTATGAATATAAATGATTGTAAATGTAAAAATATATAAAGATTTCTTGACTGGGCACATAACCACAGGTCGAACCCAATAAGTGTAAATGATGAATAAATGATCCTATTGTAATGCAAAATCTGTGCTCGATAATTCAAATAAGGCAATGTTAAATCGGAAAACTCTTCAGATGAACTGAGAAAATGGGTTACTGCACTCTGAGCAAGTATCAAGAACTTTTGTATTGTATTTTTACCTTTCCAGCAAACTTTCGTGAAAGCTGTTTTATATCAAATTTATGTTTCTGAGGAGTTATATCTTCCTATGTAAATAATTGACTTGTATGTGCGGATCGAAATGACTCAGAAATTAAATTTAACTTGCACGGTTAACACTCTTTATAATTACATCGAGCCATGTACTCATACTCACACTATATTCTCTCTTGGCATCTCGAATATCGTCAAGCTAGGTTCTTTGGATCCATCTGGCAGGGCAACGAACGATCACTTAGTACCTCTAATGGGACTCGTAAAACTTGGAACGTGAGTGATTGGTATATTGGAATTATCGTCAAGAGAACACGATTGGTCCATTATTGTATGCATTCTCCATAGCGGCAAGCCGTGAGAATATTTACATGTCTAATTCTAAACACGGACCTTGGATGTTCATTACATCAAGAGAAAACTCATGTCGCAGAAGTGTACCAAATTTCAGTTCGATCCGATCATAATTTTTGGAGATATTGGAAAAAAATATGTCAAATTTCGAGGTTTTCTTCTCCATATCGTTTTTTTTTTTCGGTATAACTCAAGAAATACTAGTTCAATCCTGATAAAACTTTGCAGCTAGGTTGAAGATGCTGCAAGACTGCTTTATGCAAAATTTCGTGATGATCGTGTCGTTAGAACAATATGAAAAAAAAAATTCTGTGATTTTATTATCATATCATCCTCATTAAATTCTATGATGAACCTTGGAACTGTAATTTTTCGATGAAGTACTGGATTTCAATTCGATCTGATCTGTATTTTTGGAAATATTGGGAAAATAAAATGTTGAATGGGTATATCTGCGGAATCATTGGGTGGATTTTACCCATTCACGAATTCGGCCTTCGTAATTAACTTTCTCTACAAATATCGAGTTTCTAAGTTGTTTCTTCCGGAAGTTATTGTGTTTACGCAGTCGGCCGTAAGGCCTTTTTTGTTACTCACGCTTATGACTTCCCCATCAGACTGATAGTTTTTTGGGATTCAGTTCATCAGTTATAGTTATTACCCCTAAATGCCTACCTAATTCTTTTCCTTTTGTGCGATTGCGTGAATATTTTCCATTCAATTCCACATGCTGGTGTTCCATGTGTTTCTTTCAGTACAAGAACGAGCAGAAAACAAACCGAATGGAACGGAATCAAGGCCAAAAATATTCATTCACATTATTTTCTGAATCATTCTAGTAAATAATTCTGTTGAAGTAATAATAAGTTCTCAGCAAATCTGAGAGGTAATAATTAATTGGATGTCGGTAAACATAAAGAACATTCGATTTCATGAAAAATCTTTATTGAATCAATTATAAAACAATTAAGTAACAGGTGAATGGTTGGAAACACATTACTCAATATAAAGAAAAAAATAAGGAAACAGGTGGATCGAAACTGATACTCAATAATATATTTTTCGCTTCCCAGTAAAACAGCAAATGTAAATTTATTCCGGTAATCTTAGAATTCAAGGATACAAGTGACAGAAGCCCTATTCTTGATAATACAGGCAAAATAAAATAGGAAAAAAGTAAAGATTTGAAGCAACAGGTCCATAATTAACACAGGTAGGCCGAATCAAAAAAAAATGCAATATAATTTGAAAAATCATGACAGATTTTAGTGTTTGCGCGCATGGTCTAGGGGAACAGCGTGCTATAGTTTTGTCCAAATGTCTGTAATCCTGTAATTGGTCTCATAAGACTAGATTTACTCCCTGATGATGAATCCTGTGAACACGATAACTGTCAAACGGAGATTTGAAACTTTCAGGGTAGGTCGCGCATTGGAATGCCGCGGTTAAGTTCGTTAATGGGCCGAATAGGTCGAATAGTTTCCGAGTTATAGCTATTTGAAATTTCGAAGGTATTTATTTTTTATTTCAGAAACTACTGTAGCGATTCAATGAAACTTGACATTTAGGTGGATTATAACGACGCGCAACTTTCAGCGAAATTTTGTCGAATTCAAACTGTTAGTAATTTAAGAAAAATTTTTTTCGGAAACCGTCTATCATATTCAAAAAAAAGTTCCTCTTGAACTTTAAGCTTCATATTTCACAGCAGTTTTCCAAATTTGAGTTCGATATGATGGTAATTTTCGGAGATATTGGGATAAAATATGTCAAATTTCGTGGTTTTCTTCTCAATATCGTTGTTTCCTCGGTATAAATAAAAAAAAAAAACTGATTCAATCATGATGAAACTTCGCACCTAGTTTGAAGATACTGAAAGACCACTTTGTGCAAAATTTCAAATTTTCAATATTCTGTGATCTCATCATATTATTCTCATTAAATTCTATATGAACCATCGAGTTGTCAGTTTCTATGAGGTACTGGATTTCAATTCGATCTGATCTGTACCCCCGAATCAATAAATCTTTGTTTGTTTTGGCAGATGCTTTTTTCGAAGCTCTAACGCAATCGCTTGATACTCCTGAGGAAAAAATATCCATTTGCATTCAAAGACTAAAATGATAAGAAAAATCACTTGATAATAAATATTTAACATCAATTCATGGAATATCTCCCCTACGACCAAATACTCAAACTCATACCATCTGACAACACTGTAGATCACAATGAGTCACAGTAAAAAAAACACAGATTAAAAATTGAAGCTTGAAAAAATAGAAGAGATCTATCCGAAATGATTCTAGCATCTACCGTCAAATCGCAATTCGAGAATTTAACTATAACTACAGACTATTCAGAAATATTTTTATTTAAGTACCTTGAAAAAATTTTCGAGGCGAGGGTATTATCAAACCTTTCATTTCGTGCTTAATATGTCACATTCTTCTCTGTTATATTCTCAGACTGAACCTTCAGAATTCATATATTTCAGAAGAAATTACCTCGAGTTTCACGAAACAATTTTCAACCAATTTGGAAATCAAATTATCTGAATATTTTTGAATGCCATCTAGATAAACGATCACTCGCGAAAGCCTCAAAGCAATAATAACGTCCTACGAAATGTTCGGATAGAAAATTAAGTATAATTTGCTTATAGCTGCTGGACTTTTTCGAGATACCGAAGGCGAATTCTGTCGATTCTGCGATGTTATGTATCTGGAAAATTTGTGATTGTAATTACGATGTTATGGTATGTGAATCAGAGTAATTGTAGAATGAAATGCGTCGGTTCACCTTGAAATCACCGCTAAAAAATCACTGTAGGAATTTGTGCAGGAACGTGTGTTTGAGATGTTACATCTTAAGCCGCGTATACATTTTGAGCATTCGCCTGGATGCGAATGAGCATGCTATACAGGGTCTTTCACGAGGAACCTCACCCATATTTATACGGGAAACTACTGAACGTATTTTCATGAAATTCAGCACTTATAATACTGAATAAAGAGGAATTTGGCAGATGTAATTAATGATATCTATCATTAAAAAAAAATAATGTAAAACATGGTAAGTTTTTGCATATGGTTCATAAGGAATTATTTATTTATCACTGGAGAGAAAACCGATGGCCGATTAGTTGAAATAAAGAGGTTTCCGATACAAATTCGAATCCAAATTCGCCATCTATTCAGGAACAACCTGTAACTTTTTTCTCTTGCATATTAGGGTAGTAAAATCTAAAACATGGTTTAAGTAACAGTTCCTGAAAATGTCATCTCTTTGGCGTGAAGGGAAAAGAAATAGCTGAAAATTCAAGACGAAAAACAGTTTTTTGTGAATAACTCAAAAAATATCCATTTTAGGGCAAGGGTGTGATGCATACACTCACATTATTTTTTAACGTAGATTCAATATCTGCCATAAAAAATGGGGTTCTAATTTGAAAGAATTGATTTTGCACAATTTTGTCATCCCTAACTTTGAAAGCGATTTTTTCACCCCCTGTATCATGAATCGCGATTTCGATTTTTAAAGTGGATACATCAATCTTACATCTTGAAAACTCCCAAAAACGAAAATTTTCCATCCAAAAACCTCGAAGTTATTCTTGTTTCAGCGGAGCTCTATTTTCGATTTTTTTTTCGAATTTTCCCGCTCAGAGAGAATTTTCCAACCAAAACTGAAAAATGTTACATCAAAATAAATTGAAATTTTCTAAGGAATCTATTTCTGCAATAAAAAAATGGTGTTCTAATTTGAAAAACGGAAGTTGACGTCAGTTCCGGAAAAACCGGAGGTGCTCATGCCTTGAAAATATTTTAGATTTCATCAGCATCGTGAAATACTTATAAGTGCTGAATTTCATGAAAATACGTTCAGTAGTTTCCCGTATAAATATGGGTGAGGTTCCTCGTGAAAGACCCTGTATATCAATCCGCTGGTTCCTTCTTTACAGTGGATGAAGTATGAACTGTAAAATGAAGAACTGGCAAGTTGATTACTTGAAGGTTTTGCTCTTAAAAAAATGTTTTCTCGATATCGTTGCTTTTTTCGGTATAACTCGAGAAATACTGAATGATCCTGATAAAATTTCGCAGCTAGTTTGAAGATGATGAAAGACAACTTTATGCAGAATTTCGTGATGATCGTGCCATTAGAACCATTTGAAAAAAAAAATTCTGTGATTTTCTTATCATATCATCCTCATTAAATTCTGTACCTTTGAACTGTAATTTTCCGATAAATAACTGGATTTCAATTCGATCTAATCTGTATTTTTGAAAAAATTAAATTTTGAATGGGTATATCTACGGAATCATTGGGCGGATTTTACCCATTCACGAATTCGACCTTCGTAATTGAGCCCCAAACCTACTCTACAAATATCCAGTTTCTAGTTGTTTCGGAAGTTATTGTGTTTACGCAGTCGGCCGTTTACGCAATCGGTCGAAGGATTGGACCTTAATTACGAAGGCTGAATTCGTGAATGGGTAAAATCCACCCAATGATTCCACAGATATACCCATTCAAAATTTTATTTTTCCAATATTTGCAAAAATACAGATCATATCGAATTGAAATCCAGTACTTCATCGAGAAATTACAGTTCGAAGGTACATACAGAATGAGGATGATATGATAAGAAAATCACAGAAATTTTTTCTCACATTGTTCTAATGACATGATTATCACGAAATTATGCATAAAGTTGTCTTTCAGCATCTCAAACTAGCTGCGAAGTTTTATCAGGATTGAATAAGTATTTCTCGAGTTATACCGAAAAAAGCAACGATATCGAGAAGAAAACCTCGAAATTTGACATAGTTTTTTCCGATTTTTCCGGAACTTATGATCGTATCGAACTAGAATTTGGTACACTGCTGTGAAATATGAAGCTCAAAGTTCGAGTGGAATTTTTTTCTGGATATGAGAAACGGTTTCCGAAAAAAAAATTTGTTCGAAAAATTTTTTTTTGAATTTACTGACAGTCCTGACAAAATTTTGCTGAAAGTTGCGCGTTGTTATACTCCATCTAATTGCCAAGTTTGAATTCAATCGCTCGAGTAGTTTCTTAAATAAAAAATAACTCCGAAACTATTAGACCGATTTGGCCCATTAACGAACTTAACCGCTGCATTCCAATGCGCGACCTACCCTGAAAGTTTCAAGTTGCTAGCTCACTCCTTTCGACAGTTATTGTGTCCACGGCTGGCCGGACAGAATCGATTTTGACACCGGATTCGCCATCAGTGAGTCCAATCTAGTCATTTGAGTCCATTTTCGGCTCAATCATCGAAAATTACAGACATTTGGACAAAACGATAGCACGCTTTTCCCCTAGAACATGCGCGCAAAAACAGTGAAAATGCACATTTCGTGGATAATCGTAACGATTATTGATTTTTGACTGTTTTGGTGTATTAATTTTGTCCTATGTATGTGTAGTTTTATTGAAATATTTTATATTTATATAGTTTTGAATTGTTCGTGGCTACTGTATCTTGCGAGATATTCATGTTCATTACTTTTTCACTCTTGATAAAGGCACGAAAGGTGCCGAAACGTAGGTAAATATTTGTATGTGAAGAATCAAAATCATTAAAAATTCTCCACTTGCCCGATAGACTTATATTCAATATTCACAAATTTTTCTTCGAGTTCTTACATGCTCATACATTTGAGAGCTGTGCGATTTCCTATAGAAACATTGTTGAACAGGATATGCTCGAACAAGGCGAACTGATGGCGTTAAAATTAATTCATAACACCCACTCACCGGTACTGCACTGACCGTTAATGGACTCGAAAACATTTTTCTCGGAAACCTTTACTTTTAATTGCTATGATTAAATTGAAAACCACTTCATCTTTGGCGTACCTGGTGATGGTAGTATACGAAGAACATATTACATCATCAGAATCTTGTCATCTGCTTAGTAGAAAGGAAAGGAACAAAGTGAGATGATATATTCTTCTAGGAGAATATTTCACATTGAGCGTCATCACTTCTTCTCGTTACGTATGGAATGAATACTTTCTTTATCACGCGAAATCAAACTTCTGGTAGCGTACGAATATAATTTTCAGAAACATGAGTATCGACGATAAATACCACCATGTGAATTGGTCCATTTTTCCTGAATAATCTGTATGGTCAAAACTAATAAATCTATTGATCAAATGAACTATCGCTCGTATTGAAACTTTGCAAATAACGACACGAACACTCAGGCAAAATTTTCGAGGATCCAATCACTAAGACCAAAAATTGAAATTTACCACGATGCTTTAAGTCGTCGATTTTCAATGAAAACGATACTTAATACCATTTCGATCGAATCATTATTTTGAGAAGTTTCACCATTTCTGCGGATTCCTTCGGTAATTTTAAAACATTCATGATACGATCAGAAGACCTCGAACAAGTTTTATCAAGGAGTTAAGATGCGTTGGTCAAATTCGATACCTGGATGACAGCTCTAGATAAGAATTTCAGCAGGGACAGAAAATCTCCCGACTTCACGTTATTTTTTTCTCTAGAATATTTTCAACCCATTGCTCAATTAGTAAACATTTAATTGTTCAAACATAAGATTTCTACAAACGAACAACACGTGTATTTCTTGTTGATTTTTTTCAGTTACAGTTTGAGTGCACCTTTAATCCTTACATCAACGAACTTCTTGATCTTTTGTTCATTCCATTCATTATATCATTAAATTCTTAGAAAATGAAGTTAATGTAGAGAGTAAATATATTGTTTACCATTCGGCGCCGTTGATCGCTATGCACATTGTAATAAAATATGTACCTAATAGTTATTAATGATTCAGGGCAGGCATGGCTATCACTTTATAACATGATCATCATTAAGAAACAATATAGTAGGTATACATGAAGTGTGAGCGTTAGTGTTTTGATGGGCTCATTTGAATTATGAATTTCGAACTATTATTAATTTTGTTATGCTGGTCGTTTATTGCCATTTTCAAATATCATTATCTGGTAGAGATGCATAACGTTGATATCAAGTCATAATTTTCAAATGATATTGGAACAATGACCAGTAAATAAAATTAAACTACGAAATTCGTTAATGGAACTGGGTTTCCGTATGCAGAAAATGTTGTATAAGGCTTTGAAACAGTGTATTCAAAAGCAATCGCGAAAAGCACCACGATTTTCCGTAAAAGCAATGTTAAAAAAAGGAAATTGAAACTGAACATCATTCAAGTGTGATAGCGACATTCCTGTGCCTCGTGAATCAACTCGTAGAAGCATTTCAAACTATTTTTTGTGCCAAACATACGCTGTGGACTAAGTTCCAAAAGACTTTACTTTATTTGACATATAGACTTCAGAATGCTGCCTTCCAATTGAAGACTTCGGTTCAAGCTGCCAACCTGAAAACTTTGCAAATGCAAAACTAGAAAAGGAAATAATTGAGTTGATTTACGGAACATATCCTATATAAAAATCTAAAAAAGCACTGACGTCAGGAGCTTTTACGCGCTTGTTCAAATTGTAACTTTTAAATAAACACGAAATATTGCGTGTTGGTAATCTCCACCTGATTACGAAGTTTCAATCTGATTGCATTTGTACTTCTTGAGATATTGCGGAAATAACGCAATAACGCAATAAATTTGCAAATAACATCGAAATTTGGCACATTTTTCCTTATATATCTCCGAAAGTGAATATCGGATCGAATTGAAATGTGGAACATTGTTGTTAAATATTGAGTACAAGTGTGTGCCGAATTCCATTGGAATCTAATCAATATTTTCAGATAAAAAAAAAATTTTCAGCAAAAATTTTACAAATTTTCGAAAAAAATTCTTGAATAACGCTAACCTTTATACCAAGAATTTGTTCTGAAATTTTCCTTCTTGGTGGAAAATTTTCGACATTTTTGGGATGGAAACTTGGACCGAGGTCTGCCATTGAGCCAAAAATAATAAAAAACACATCAAAGTTGATCAAATAGAGGATGAATTGTTCTTTCAGATCATCGACGTGTTGTGCACTCGGAATGCATACCAAAAGGCGAATCTGAGCTTCAGCATTCGAAGAGGATGACAATTTGTCGAAAATTACTAGAATTTTGTAAATAAAAACGCATCATCTATCCTATTGTGAACTAATTTCCTGCAAGAAGCTGAACCAAATTTATTGAATGAAACACCTTATTTTTTGGCATCGGTCTACCTTGTTCCCAAAAAACCCACAAAATTCAACATATTTTTTTCTAATATCTTCGATTTTTAAAAAACTTTTTTCAACTTTACTGACGGTAAAAAACAAACAAAATTCTGCGCTTCCTTATTTTTCATCTTACTAGCAAGTTACAATATAATCGCTCCAGTTGTTCCGGAAATCAGGAAAATGACCTCAAAATTCAAGTGGCTATAACTCCGACACCATTTGACCAATTTTGCCCATTAACGAACCCAACCGTCGCATTCTGATGCGTGACCTACCCGAAGGTGCTAGCTCGTTGCTCTGTTCAACATTTAGACAAAACTTGAACATGCGGAAAAGCATTAAAAAATGTTCTGATATTGTATTATTTCCACTAACGTACAGTGCCATCGTACTCGTATTATCATTAAAGCCGGGTCCAGATAAGTGTATATCCGGGTCCAGATGTGTGTAATCCGAACAGCGAATGGACCCGGCTCAATACGAACAGCGAATGTAATAAATCACAGGGAGTTTTATGGTTTGAGGCAGCGCTCTTTCTGCTCCGTCAGGACTCTGTTTCCAACTCGAACCATGCATTTGAATGTATTATTTGAGGCTGAGCTCGAGTGCCGCCCACACTATTCGCCGAGTCGTTTATCAAATTTTATTGCATTCGCTGTTCAGATTGAGTCGGGTCCAAATGAGTGTAATGCGAACAGCGAATGCCATAAACCACGGGGTGTTTTATGGTTCGAGGTAGCTTTCTTTCTTCTCCGTCAGGACTCGGTTTTCAACTCGAAAGATGCATTTATTGCATTTGAATGTATTATTCGAGGCTGAGTTCGAGAGCCATCCACACTATTCGTCAAATCGTTTATCAAATTCTATTGCATTCGCTGTTCGGATTACACTTATCTGAACCCGGCTTTGAGTCGGGATATTTTTTAGTGGTTTGAAATTTACTGTACCGTGAAAGGTTCGTCGGGGTTCTTCTACATGACGCTGTAGATGAATCGAGCAGTATCGCGTTTCAGCTTATCGTGTATCATTTCAGGATTTTTCAGTTCGATTAGACACGATACATGTATTTCACGATAGGGACGGGAGGTTGTCTTCTCGATTTATAGAAGCATTTTAACGAAGCAAAATAATGATGATTTGCTGCTTGTGAGACTTGATAAATTTTCCCTATGCACCTGTGAATCGCCAGGTTGAAAAACATCTGCATTCTGGGATTTATTTTATATCAGTGTCTTATCTGACTATCATCGAATGAGACCACCTTATTCACAAATTTTGATTATGTAAATATGATTCTTTCCACTGGTCTGCGAATATTTCGAAGAATATATAAATTTTATGCGGGAAAGGCCTTCTGTTTGGAGCCATCAGATAATTGAATTAGTGTATTTAATACCTACCAATTTGAATTAATGAATAAATAATCATCCAATTCCATTTCTGTTATTTTCAACAATATTCACGAGGACAACAATGCATTTGTTTGAATTGGTTGCCAAAGCGTTCACCCATCCAGGGGTTGGCCCAGTCAAATGCAGCTGGATCTCCCGATAAAAATGATTTAGCGATCTTCTTTTCGGTATGTATCTCACGATATTTTTCTCTTTTGAACATGACGCTATATTTGCACAATTTGATATATGAGTTTTCGTATTGAGGGAAGTAAAAGGCCGGTATTTCGGACATTTGGAATCTTTACTTAACTTATCATTTTCATCGTCGTTGATCTGAGAAAAATAATAAGTTTTTTGGATAATGTCGATTGCTTTTGTTTCCCGTTTCGATTTTTCGGATGCTTGATTCCAACAAACCCGCAAGATTTCCTGTCGCTTAGTTGATAATGAGTTAGTTACATCATTGTATGCAGTGTGTTTTCCTGAAGAAACATTCTGGAGTCGAACATAGGCGGCCTCTCTATTAGTTTGGAAGATATGGGCCCCCAAAGTTTCAAATTGTTGCATGTTGAGCCCTTTTTTTCCACCATAAAAAAAGATCACCCACTTCTTTAATATAGTTCACAATTCACTTTTGAATCTTCAACGAACGATTGGTGCCACTTTCTCTCAATAGTAGTCAATATTTAGGGAAAAAGATTGAAAATATTGGACAACCACTTTACCTCTTTTTCTACGAAATATTGTTGGAGTGCAGTTTGGCAACAGTGCCTTTTCCTCGTGGCGATTGTATTACGACAGAAGAGTCAGATATGAAATGATGTTTAAGGATACAAGATTTCAAGTGAATTGCTTCTGTCACTGAAGAAGAGGTGCTTATTATATGATAAGTAAAAACATTGAGAACATTTGTTTACGGTTTTTTTTTTCATGAAATAGTCTAAAACGACTAGATCGGACTCACTTATGACGAATCCGTTGTCAAAATCGAACCTGTCCGGCAAACCCGGCCGGCCGACGACACGATAACTGTCGAAAAAGCAAGCTAGCGATTTGAAACTTTCAGATTATGTCGCGCATTGGAATGCGCCGGTTAAATTCGTCAATGGACAAATCGGTCGAATGGCTTCGGAGTTGTGGTCATTTGAGATTTTGAGATTAATTTCCTGACATTTCAGGAACTGATCATGAGATTAAATTAAAACTTGACAGTTAGTTGAAGCATAACAACACACAACTTTACAAAATTTCGTTGAGATCATACTGTCAGTAAGTTTTCGGAAATTATTTTGTTGAAAAACACAATAACACTCATGCTCAAGACCAATCTGATTCATTCGACCTGCACTATGAACACCTCTCACGTTGACATTGTCCAAATTGTCAAATCAAGTTTCTGGAAAGCGAGAAGCCGTTCGCATAATCGCAAGTTCCCGTCCCGTGCACATTTGAATTTTTGGTCGGATGTAAACTTGGTGGTTAGTTGAAGCATACCTACTCGCAACTTCTTGCAAAATTTAGTGATGTTTGTATGATTATTGAATCTTAAAAAAACATTTAATTTTTCTTCGAAATAATTTTTTTGTCGACGTAATTTCGAGCACAACTTGAAATCCTTATTTATCTTCAGTGTATCGAATTTCAGTTCGCTCTGAACTCAGCGGAGATATTGAGACAAATTTGTAAAATTTTAATTTTTTTCTCGATTTTATTTTCGAAATTAATGAAAAACTGACTGACTTATGATAACATTTGATAAGTAGTTAAAAAATGCATATTCAAATTTTGAGTGGAAAATTTCGTGATACTCGTGTGATTGAAAACAAGTTTTTTCAGAGATTTTCCCGGAGAACATCTTTTTTCGGGTCGAATTCGTCAGATTCCTTAAGAATTCCATAGAAGAAATTTGAACTCCATATTTCAACCTCCCGATGGAAGGTTTTGGCCATCATCTTTTAAATAGTCCTAATGAAATATTGCACGAGTCTCCAGGCTGTCATTTTTCCTTCAAGCACCAGAGCATTTTTGAAAATTTTGTGGAAATAAATTTTTTAATGGGTTTATCTGCGGGGCCATAACGTGGATTTAACCATTCACGGACCCAGCCTTCGTAACTGAAGTTTATTTAGGAATATCGAATTCATTAATAAGTAAAATCCACCCACCGATCTCGAAGATATACCCATTCAAAACGATATATTTCCAATAATTTCAAGAATACAAATTTGAGCGAGTTGAAATCAAGTACTTGAATAAAAAGGATTCATGCAGAATTTCAGGAGGATTTTATGAAGAGATGATCCCCAAGTATTTTCATCAGGAAGTAAAAGTGCGTTTGGAGAAGTTTAAACTTGAAAAGTTGACCTCTTTGGGAACGAAATTCGACATGTGCGTAAAAGCTGCTATTTCAAATAAAGCCATTTAGTATTCAAGTACTTGAATGATCAAAGATGAATCTGAATATTCACAACAGGCATCATTCCCCAAGCAGTCTCAATTGTGTTCAGCGTAAAGGAATTACGGAGGTATACAAACGTTCCTTATTGTAAGATACTACTCTAGGAACTATCGAAATAACCTCGTTGGAATGCAAGAAACTAATAACAACTCAACTATACTTGCAGGACGGGTTCTCCGGGCTTCTTTCCTAGTTACTTCGTAGTCGTGTGCTCTCAAGAAGGCACAGTACGAGCAGCGCGTGCATTGGATTTTTTTTAGGGCAAAAAAAGACACTTTATGTGTCTTCGCGACTATATGGATTGCCGTTCAGTTGTCTACTAAAAGGACAAAAAGGATCTTCAGTTACATCGAAAGTATAATTAGTTTTAGATATAAGCGTCCGAGTTCGAAGCTGTGTTGTATAGGTGATTTAAGAGAAGTGATTGGAATGTAAGAGTTGTATTATAGGATAGAGTTACGTCGGACTCAAAGATGACGACTACCAAAATAAAATTTACATTCATGGAACTCCCGAAGCATGTTATGTCTTCATTTATCTAAGTAATATCACAGGGAGTTGGACAGAATTTAAATAAATCAATTATGATTTTGCCAACGTTTCGGAACAATTCGTTCCTTTTTGAAGACTAGAAAATAAATTTATTAATTAAAAACAAGGAAACAGAAACATAGAGGAATTGTTACCTTATCATATAAATTAACAATTATTTAACATAAATTTAAAACAGTAAACGAAGCTAAAATTGAAACACTGGATTGAATCCGTGGTGGTTCGAGTAATAAAAACAAGGTGGCAATAACAAAGGACATCCATCAAAGTACATGCGCCGTAGCGTAGTCGTTGACATAAATTCGCGTATGTGGTCTCACTCAACTATTGATGAACCAACAGTGCTTTCATGATGAAAGAAACAAATTCATTTGAAAATGAGGTTTGTATTTCATGTTTAAATCCTCGGACACATCGATTATTATATTTTTTTGGGCATTTTTGCAATAAAAATTTTGTATACAGGGTGTCTCATTTGAGAGCTAAGACTTTTTCATTCCTTTTTTCAATGTAATACCCTGTATATTATTTCACTTCACAATTCTACGATAAATTCTTATTACTTTTTGTGAACATACCATATGCCTAAACTCGATGGATTCCCAGATATAACGGAGATAGTGGATAATGAAAGATACGATATGAAAATACACAAATGT
This sequence comes from Myrrha octodecimguttata, assembly GCA_958510865.1. Lineage (NCBI taxonomy): Eukaryota > Metazoa > Arthropoda > Insecta > Coleoptera > Coccinellidae > Myrrha > Myrrha octodecimguttata. The sequence continues at coordinate 37,514,235 of OY294056.1, forward strand.
AATTCCTATTTAATTATTGATGTTCAATCTGTTGTCCGTTTTCTTCGAGGAATTTCTGAATTCGATACAGTGTTTCCCGTTGCACATTTTCAATTACTTCTAGACTGAAAAGTAATGAGAATTTATCGCAGAGTTTTAAAGTGGAATAGTATACAGGGTATTACATTTAAAAAAAGTAATGACAAAGTAATAACTCTCAAATGAGACACCCTGTATACAACATTTTTATTGCGAAAAATGTCCAAATAAATATACTAACCGATGTGTCCGAGGATTTTAACATGAAATTAATAATAATAATAATAATAATAAAGTTTATTTCGGTAAATAAACAAATTCATCACAGAGATATATAATAATATTATAATCTGTACGTGATATTTAAAACAATATATAATTCTAAACTATGTTCTATAATGAAAAGAAAAAACTAACATATGGACAACCATAAATCCACAGAAATATTTGAAGAAAATAATGAATGAATCAAATCGAGCAAGTTTATGACACAATCGGGCTGTACAATTTCAAAAATCTAGTAAGTAGAACTCATAAAGGTACTTATTTATTTCCATTCCATGATAAATCCAGTTCAAAAATCTTGGTAATGGGGAAGCTATATGAAATTACAAATTTTCTTTCCTTTTTTTTAATTTATCAAGTTATTGATCGTTTCTCTCCTTTCATGATTTAACCAAGTCTTTATTCTTTTTTTGAACGTTTTTATATTTTATATTTTTCAGATGTCCGGGAATCAAGTTGAAACCTAATTTTTAAATGAATTTATTGCTTTCATCATGAAAGCATTGTAGTATGTACATATACAGGTAATCGTCAATTCAGTCACAAGTACAAAACAACCACGAAAAAGAATTTCGAAGTACTATCCGTTAGGCACTCTTATTTTGGAAATCATGCAATCGTAAACAATGCTCAAGCTGCTTGTATCTTCTCTGCAGCTCACCGAGTTGTGTCTTCTTATTTGTATCATCTCACTAAGTAATCTTCTAGGGTAGCTTTGTTCTCTTTCTAAGATAGTTGTATTGTCAAAATCAAACCTATATCCTTCTCTATGTGAATGCTGAGTGAGAGCAGTTTTGTTTTCGTTTTGTAGGTGTATTACATCATCCTTATGTTGTCTTATCCTGTCGACCTGCAAGTTCTGCTTTGCCTGACCCACGTAAACTTCATCGCAATCTTGACAAGAAATTTTATATACCAAAATTCTTCCTGGTTCTTTTCAAATCGAATGACCCGTAATCAATTCATATATTGAAACATTCTCAATATATTTTTTTGCACAAACATATACAAATGGATCTTGTAACGTCAGTCGATTATTTTTTTTAGTTTCCGAGGAAAAAACATTTTGAAATATTTTTCTGGTAAAAGCATAGTAGTGCACTCTCCTTCCAGCATTCTCTCCTGTCATTTCATTTCATATCATGTTTGTTTGATGATGAAAATGTCTCATCCCAACTCTCACTACCTAACCGATCCTTGCATTCTAGAATCAATACTTTTTATGAGAAGCACCTCAAATAGCGAAATCATCGCAAAGAGTACCTTCAAAGCAATAAAACTCCATGGCACAATGGGATTTCGAAAGGAGATGGCGCCATGCGGTATTCCTCTTATTAATTACTAGGAAAAGCTCTGTCGTGTGTACTAATTTGTTTGTCGCTTACGATAGATGCCCATCATGGTATTGCTGGACTACACTGAAGCGGTTTTTCCTTATTTAGCAACTCCTGTATAACAGGGAAGGTCGGAGCTGTAAGAGCAATTTATTTAATCCACGTGAAATGGAATATAATCGATCTGGGCAATTGAAGATTGCTGCAAATCGCATGGACGTAACCGTGTTCTTATTTGTCAGTGTTGATTTTGCATAGAAATGAATGGTTCTTTCGATATTCAAACAAACTTAAGGCCCTTTATTTATGAACTTGAACTATCGTTTTGAGCCTGCATTCAAGTAAGTTCTCTAAGAACTGCTCAAATGACGGTCTGATCAACTTAAAAAAATTCTATTCCTTCATAAGAAAAATGCATATCAGCAAGATAAGTTACCATCGTCAGGCTTACAACAGAAGCGTCAAACAAGTTGAAAGATCTGAAAATCCCTTATGAGCCACTCAGGGGACAATCAACCTGTAGGTTCATTCCATAAAATATCATATCATATCAATATACGAGAGTATTCTGAATTAAAATTGAACATTATTCCTGTTGGGGAATTTTATATCCTAGCAGCTAAACTGGGTGTTTCGAGTAGAGATGTCAATAAAGTTTTTTAGATTCCTCACACCTTGGGGTATCCGAAAATTCCCCATGTATGTTACGCGATTTGTTGTAATTTTCGAGTTATAATTTTTTTGTGATTTTTCAATTCATTATGCCAGTGATGTTTCAGAAATTCATATCTTTTCATGTTATAGGTATTCTGCAGATTTTTTTCTGTAATATGATCGCCCTGGATGTTATTTCAGTAACAAAAATAACTCAGCTCCCTGAAATTGCTCAAAGTTGCTCAAAAAAGGCTCGAAAGTTGTGGAACTTTTGCACGGTCCTAAGCCACCAAAATCGTAAGAAAAAAAATAGTTCTTTATCAGCCTTTTTTGGTATAATCAGCCTTCGAAAGCGGATGGGCCAAAATTCATTGAAACACGAAGTTATTTTTCCACTTCTTATCACTCGTATGGTTTATTAAACTAAAAAGTGTGGTTTTCAAGTAATTTTGATTGAAATTCCTGTAAAGTAACTGTAGCTAGTATTATTTTTACATTGACATGGATTGGGAGTGCAGGACCGATCGAATAGCCTGCGCGTTCGCCAGACCTACACCCCATCGATTTTACAAAAAGAGGGTATGAGCAACGAAACGCAATAAAAAAACAGAATTGAGACAAGAACTTTTGGAAGTGGAAAGAAAAATAAAACAAAAACGTCGATTATGTTTTCTAGGTGGAGGAAGGGGTTTTGAAGATTTATTGTAGTAATTTGTGCTTTTTATTTCTCATTTAAAAGCAAGTTATTTCACAATTACCAATTGTGAAATATGTTCACATTTCCAATCAGTGGGCAGACCAAAATTATTGTGAAAATTATTACAGTTAATTTAAAGGAATTTCAATTTAAATTTCTTCGAAATTACATTTTTGAGTTCAATTAACCATAAGAGTGATAAAAAGTAGAAAAACAACTTTGTGTTTCATTGATTCTTGGCCTATCCGCTTTCGAAGGTCGATTACACCAAAAAGAGCTAGTGAAGTACTATTTTTTTTTCTTAGATTTTAGTGGTTTAGGACCGTGCCAAGTTTTTTGACTTAGTCAGAAGCTATGAAAACTCCTCTTTGTATTTTTGAATTGAAGTTGAATGTTTGGGTGAATCCTACTAAAAACCAGATCTCTAACTTTCAAGCCTTTTTTGAGTAATTTTGAATAATTTCAGAGAGCTGAGTTATTTTTTTTACTGAACCAACATTGAGGGAGATCATGTTACAAAAAAATTCAGCAGAATATTTATTACTTAAAAAGATATATACTTTCGAAACCTCACTTGCATAATGAATTTAAAAAATCGTGAAAAAAGTTTTAACTCGAAAATTATAAGAAATCGCGTAACATAAACGGGTTATAATTGGGTATATCCACTTCTTGGAACGCCCTGTATTCCTCATACATTTCATGTGGAAAATAACTAGATTATTCGGAAATGATAAGGTATGTTTAAACACTGACACGGAACATTAATAATGCCTACCAGTTGAAACTTGACATAGGCTGATTGGCCTTTGAATAGCTCATATAATCTACCAAATTATTCATAGAATCGAACATAAAATTGTAAATTTGACAAGACATAAATATCGGCAAACTGTACAATTAATTACATCTATGAGTTAAAGTTTGAAGATTTCCAAATGCTCTTCCAATAAGAAGAAAAACAAGCGGACACATAAATTTCATATATGGAAATATAGATGTCATTCTGTTCTCTAGCTTAGGTGTTTGTTCAAACTAAATATCAACTAACAGTTTACAAATGAACTAATGATGGAAATAAATGAAATCATGGACTTTGTATCGAGTCGAAGAGCTCCAAACAGTATGGTTGAACTTTATTTGCTCGTTTATACAGCTGTATTTCTGTTCTTCCATATTCCTCACAACCCAATCATAATTTTTGAAAACACTTACTAAGAATTTGCCAGAATAGTGTCTCATATTTAAACCTATGCAATATTCAATTCTGACAAGAAATTCCAGTGGCATGATTTTTCGAAATTCTGCATGAAGCAGCTGAAATCTGATCTGTGATTTCTGGAAAGTATCAAAAATTTTGAATGGGTCTCTGTTGAACATTAATCTTCCGATTTGAACTCAGAATATACTTCACCTGAATCATTTTCAATTCATAATTTGGAGTTTTGGACGTAATCATAGCGTTCTGGACCAAGCCGAAAAAACTCATTTCCTGTAATTACCACTCTTCTTCACTCCTATTTTCCCAAGATTCAAAATCAATACAACGATTAAATTATTACGCAAAAAAATATAACCTATGCAAATTCCACCGATACCAACACCAACCCAAAGCAGGATACCATCGGATCTATTACGAACAAATTATAGTTTAAATTTCGTTAAAGAGTGCTTTGAAGTTTTTTCTTCCTGCGCTAGAGCTTAGCAATTATCTTGTGGATGGGAACACTGGCTTCTCTAGGTACCACACACAATTCTCAATCAGCCTTGAAGCGGATATTAGAGTTTATTACATTTATCGGAATTTGTGCGTTGCGAATCGCATATTATATGTTATTGGACTTCGGGCAAAGGACGAATACTCACGCCAATAAAATGGTTTTTCTTGGCAGTATGGATTAACTTGTGCTTCTGACGAAGATAGACAATCAATTGGTATAGATTTTTTTCAGCGGATAATGTTCTATTGAAATAGTTGAGGTTATACCAGCGACTTATATTCAGTTTAATGTACTTAATTCTTTCCATTGAATTCCCTTTTTTATGTGGAGTTCACAAGGTAACTATAATACCAAAAAAGGGATGTTATGACTTCGTGAAAGAACGAGGAAATTATCAACGTTTGATTATTGCAGTGAGCTTATATATCCTTCAGTTAAATTCATTGAATTCAAACGAGTCTACCAAACCTGGGTTTTTGATATAATAAATGTAAATTAAATATTACAGATTTTTCTGCAATGTTTTTTACATAATATCTCTCGATATTGATATCTTACCCTTTACTTCATCGTCTTCGAAACTGCCAAGTCTTGAATGACAAAATTCCATAAACTGGCATACAATGATTGATGTAAATATTTGAGGAAAACGTCACACCAAGAAAAACGACTCAAAAAAAATTCTGGATGAGTATTTCATATTCTATTTTATACTATATTCAAAATTTATTACGTGGGCACGAAAACAAACAAACATTTGACCGAACGAGATCGACAGGATTTGTGATTTACTTGTGCATAGAACAATATTGCCATCTTTTTCTTCCTTATTTGACGGATGACATGTTTTACATAACCATCTCCAAAAACATCTATGACTTCCAGGATTAAATGGCAGGTAATTTTGACTATATAATACTTTTTATTCATATCAAATATTAAATTGAAACGAGTCGACTTAATGAAGTTAAAATCAGTAAATGATACAGATTTTTCTGCTTCACAAAATATCTTTCATTTGTGTCTTTGTGTATTTCCGTTCTCAAATTTTGACTTGGAAGGGCAAACAAAACCTCGAATATAACGGAGTGACCTTTGGAGGCCAATGTTGCCACTTTTCTATTCAAGAATTCACAGGAAAATAAAAGTGAAATTGGGTGGAAAATGGAAAAATAATTAACATTGCGTATTCTCACAAAAAATCCTTTCCAAAAAAAAATTTCAAAAAATCATTACTGAAGCCTGCAGAACGACACGCTGTTTTCTACTATTAACTAAGAAATTTCTCTGAATCTTTATTTCTGGCGGCTATTGTCAACGTCAAAGCATGCAGACCGTGGGCAGGTGCCTGAACTTGAGATATAAACGAGGTTCAATGAAACCTGAATGTGGCTATGTTGCCGAATTGCTTTTAACGATCCATATAAAATCTATCGCAATCCTAACGTTACCTAACGTGAAGTTTGGATCGGATATTCTCTAATGAAAACAGTTTATTCGGAAATAATAGCGAAAAAACCACAACTGAGCAGAAGGACTATCGATATATTGAAACCTAAACGCATTCCTGTTGTTTCCCCAACCTTCCTATTTTGGTGATCTGAGTCTGGTGACTTTTTTTTGCGAATTGAATAAATGGTGGACATAATTTTGAGACTCATGGAGATTTCATCAGTTGAAGCCTTTCAGCGCTGCTACAAACTTTGCGAAAAAATAATTCCAAAATAGTAAACCTGGAGTATAAACAATAATATTTTTCAAACGTCATTGAAGATTTAGTAGATAAAAAATAATTCTCATCACTTTTTCACAACCCCCGTATACATTCCTTAAATACCTTGTTTTCTCTCAGATAAATCTCAAAAATATATCACTGTCCCTTTTAAACCTGAAAAATTTCCAACACATTTAATTACGGGGTATACCATCGGTTAATAACAGGTTGCCTAAAACATTAGGTAGACTAAAGGTCGTTTGTAAATAAGGTGCTCTCCATAGGGGGCTGATACTTCTATTATTAATTCTTTAGAACATGTGCTCTTTTGTGTCGACTTGATTTATGTAACCGCATATTGAGTCCGGAATACAACCTGACAAGGGGTTGATCGAACTGCCTACTCATTTTGAAATCATTTATATTTCTGACGAAAAAATGAGCTTCGCATATCAGTTTTGTGAATTTTCAATTTCAGACATTCTTTCGGAAAGTAGGTTAGTACCAAGGGCGGATTATGGGGGTGGCAAAGGGGGTAACTACGGAATCCAACCTGTATTAATTACACAGAAAAAGGTTCTTTTAAATCATTTTTCTCTTCATTTTTCGATAAAACACTTTTGACTACTTGGCAACAAGAATTTTTGTGTCAGACATAGATTTTCCTGTTAAAAAAATGTGATTTGGTGGAGCTCAAATTATTTCATTTCTGTTGAGAAATAATTTCCCCTGTTGTCGCTGATTTCTCAGCCCATGTACACAATGATCCTTTTGATTCAAGAGGAATCACCTGTGAATTATTGGATATGTTTGTTATGTATGTTCCATATTTCCATTTTAAAAAATGTATGGTTTCGCTAGAAGCATTTGGTATTTATCTTTGAAGATATCAATCATAAATAATGTGCAAATGGAAGATCAACTTCTCAAAAGAAAGTTTTTGGGAAGAGGGTTTCGAAGAACGAAGAACAATTTAACTTTATAACAATCGCTTGGTTTTTATGTATACTCACGACCTACAAGCTTGAAAAAAAACTGTTTAGTCTGGACTTCACGAATATATTCATTTGACAATGTTTTTTTTTCATAACACACATGCATCTAGGCATGTACCCACATATACACTTTTCAATATCAAACTTTGTTCGCGAGTATCCAACCTCATTCTTAAAACCAGCAGTTCCTTCTTGACTTTCAAAATGCAGTTCTCCAAAACATCCTGGATCTTAATAAGTAGTTCTCCATTAGTGCCGAATTCATAATGCACCATCAAAATCACAAACGCACTCGTTCACTATTCACTTTGGCATGCATGGTGTTGTTTCCTATCCATATGTTCTCCGATTCTACATTCCATACGCATCTTCAGCGCTACTACCGCTTATTGGTCCGTCATCGAAACACGTTCCATAAGAAATGATATTCTTGAACCGAGCGAACTATGATTAGCTGAAATTGTTTTCTAAAGTGAAAACTACGAATGTTTCGGTTCAAGTGAATTCAGTTCAAGATAATTCAGGTTAACAGGTAAACAACGAAATAAGTTGGGAATAGAAGTATATTGATCAATCTTCTTGGGAAAAAATTATTTAATTCAAGGATATGAATATATTTGATTTGAGAGATCCTGTATTCGTCTGCTCTCGATTATTTTCATTTTTTGCGCGCATGTTCTAGGGGAACAGCGTGCTATCGTTTTGATCAAATGTCTGTAATTTTGGATGATTGAGCCGAAAATGGTCTCAATCGACTAGGTTGGACTCACTGATGATGAATCCGGTGTCAAAATCGATTCTGTCCGGCCGTAGACACGATAACTGTCGAACGAAGTGAGCTAGCGACTTGAAACTTTCAGGGTAGGTCGCGCATTGGAATGCCGCGGTTAAGTTCGTTAATGGGCCAAATCGATCGAATAGTTTCGGAGTTATAGGCATTTGAAGTTTTGAAGTTATTTATTTTTTATTTCAGAAACTACCTGAGCGATTGGTTTCAAACTTGGCAGTTTGGTGGAGTATAACGACGCGCAACTTTGAGCCAAATTTCGTCAAGATCATATTGTCAATAAATTTAAAAAAAAATTTTTTTCGAAATTTTTTTACAAAAAAATTTTTTTTTCGGAAACCATTCATCATATCCAAAAAAAATTATACTCACACTTTGACCTTCTAATTTCACAGCAGTGTACCAAATTTCAGCTCGATACGATCATAAGTTTTGGAGATATCGGGAAAAAATATGTCAAATTTCGAGGTTTTCTTCTCGATATCGTTGATTTTTTTGGTATTACTCGAGAAATACTGATTCAGTCCTGATTAAACTTCACAGCTAGTTTTAAGATGCTGAAAGACAACTTTGTGCAAAATTTCGTGATAATCGGGTTATTAGAACAATTTGAAAAAAAAAATTTATATGATTTTTTCATCATATCATCCTCATTAAATTCTGTATGAAACTTCGAACTGTTATTTTCGATGAAGTACTGGATTTCAATTCGATCTGGTCTGTATTTTTGGAAATATTGGAAAAATAAAATTTTGATTGGGTATATCTACGGAATCATTGGGTGGATTTTACCCATTCACGAATTCGGCCTTCGTAATTGAGGTCCAAACCTTCTCTACAAATATCGAGTTTCTAAGTTGTTTCTTTCGGAAGTTATTGTGTTTACGCAGTCGGCCGTTAGGCTGACCGTAAACACAATAACTTCCGGAAGAAACGACTTAGAAACTCGATATTTGTAGAGTAGGTTTGGGGCTTAATTACGAAGGTCGAATTCGTGAATGGGTAAAATCCGCCCAATGATTCCGTAGATATACCCAATCAAAATTTTATTTTTCCAATGTTTCCAAAAATACAGATCAAATCGAATTGAAATTCATTACTTCATCGAAAATAACAGTTCGAAGTTTCATACAGAATTTAATGAGGATGATATGATGAGAAAATCATATAAATTTTTTTTTTCAAATTGTTCTAATAACACGATTATCACGAAATTTTGCATAAAGTTGTCTTTTAGCATCTTAAAACTAGCTGTGAAGTTTAATCAGGACTGAATCAGTATTTCTCGAGTAATACCGAAAAAATCAACGATATCGAGAAGAAAACCTCGAAATTTGACATATTTTTTCCCGATATCTCCAGAACTTATGATCGTATCGAACTGAAATTTGGTACGCGCGCACGTTCAAATTCGTTGCTGAAGCGGTCATCTACATTGAACATGCGCGCAAAAGTTGCTGCCTTCACGGCAGTGCTTTTTGAAATTTTCTATACTCCTGATGAATCTGTTTTTTGTTGAAATTCATGTTATTTTGACTTCAAACCTTTTTAACTTATATTAGGTTTTTGAATGAAGCTCCAGTATTTATCTGAAAAGACTATTATCTGTTTGAATTGAACTTTGACTGCCAACAATGTTAGCATTATTTCATTTCTTCAGCCACACAGCCTACTTATCCAAGAGTAAAAATTTGAAAATCAATATCTCGAACATGACTCCAACAAAATATCAAGTATGCTATATTTCTGAAATAGTAATTTCTCTATCGAAATATGTAAAAAGATATGGGGTGTCCCACTAAAAAAATTTCTGCAGCGTTATATCATGAAATATCAGTTTGCAGAGAATTCAATTAAACTCCTTTAACTCTACGTTAGAAGTTACTATAGTATATGTATTTAGTATATGATGTTTTCACAGAAATAGAAAGTTCTCAGAAGACCAGAACTTACACCAATATTCCTAAGATGAACCTTTTCGAAATACTCCCGGCAACTGAGTAACGGTGATAGGAGCTATGAAGTTGCGATTTTCATCAATGAGTTTCTCATGAAAATTGACTTCATCTTCAAATTCAAATTCTTCATCTCAAGGCCTTGACATTCAACGGTTAAGATTTATGGGCTTTTCTTCTTCTTCTGAAGGACAGCCATCGATTTATAGATACAAATTTGGTATAGGTTCACATCAAGTTAAGAGTACAAGCCTAAAAAAATTCTACGTATTCATCTCCACTTCCACACAACCAAGTCCTCTTATTCTCCACTCATCAATTAGCGTTATTAAAACGTCTGTTCCACCCAAAACAACCAGTTATTAATCGTTTAACCACAATCCCGCCACGTGAAACCGAAAAACACCGTTTAAACACCAATCGAACATCCACATAATCGTTATTTGAAGAACAAAACCGACCTAGAGATATCTCCGTCCTCTTGTTCTACCTGAACGACTGTTGATTGGGGCCAGATAAAACGCCCGAAATGTATACCTGACGTATGGTCTTTTTTTGTTCTTATTCTTGGTCTTTGAACACGATTCACCCCCAAGGAAGACGCTGAATAGGCGGATTGTGGCTGGTTCCCATGATTTCACGCATGGGATCGTATCATGGTTCAAGGTGATTCGAGATACTTGGAATTGAGGGGTTTTTGGAGCTTTTGAGAAATTCGTAATGATAGGTGAGGAGGCGAGGAAGTTTGACCTTTTTATTTATGAGAAAATATTCATTAGTAGCAAAACGTAATATTCAATGTGTAGACTTCTTTTCTATTTTCTCATAGGCATCTGAAGGTATACATGGTGTGCAAAATGTCCATGAAGTTAGCAGAGCCACTTGCACGGAAGTCAATGAAAACCATCTCATTAATTGTCGTATATTTGTCGAGAATTTGTCGTGAAAGAAAAAAAATTGTCGCGCTTCAATTTTTTTTTAGGGGTGACTCTGCTAACTTATTATTAAGTTAGTAGAGCCACCCCTAAAAAAATCTAGAAGCGCGACAAATTTTTTTCTTTCACGACAAATATACGACAATTAATGAGATGGTTTTCATTGACTTCCGTGTAAGTGGCTCTACTAACTTTATGGACATGTGCAAAAATTTTCACATGATTTCTGGCATTTTTGGGTCATTATTTCATGAAAATTGAATTTTTCTCATATGTATCATAGGCCATTGAAAACCTCATGAATTTAATTATGGTATTTATAATACAATATTTATAGTGAATCGCATTCAAATTTAGTGTTGGAGAATATTTCGTGATTCAATTTTCTTTTCGCCACATAACAACAAGAAAGTGTTTCACATAAGGTTCACGAAACAACCCCTTCTATAGAATAAATTGTCGTGTTCAGTGAATTCAGGTCGAGATGACAATTTGTGAGTTATGCTATATTTTTACGCACTTGTTCTGGGGAACAGCGTGTTATCATTTCGTCACGATGCTGTAATTTTCGAATTTTGAGCCGAAAATGGTCTCAAACGACTAGGTTGGACTCACTGATGAAGAATTCGTGGTCAAAATTAATTCTGTCCGTCCGGCTGGCTGGCTGTCCGGCCGTGTGCGCTGTAACGAAAGGAAGAACCTAGAGTCAGGTTAGGTTAAGATCCTGAATATCTCGGTTAAGTTCGTTTATTAGCCAAATCTGCCGAATGGTTTTTGTGCTACAGCCATTTGAAATTTCGATTTTTCGATAACTCGAAAAATATTCATCTGATCGAAATGAAACTTGGTTGGAATATGAACAGTGGCAATAAGAAGAATTATCCAAAATTCGAAAAAAAATCATTTATTTTTGAAAATTTTCTTTGAAAATTTTTATATTTCATTGAAATTTCCAAGTCATCATTTCGCAATGTGAACAAGCGCGTAAAAGCTGATGACTGGACGTCAGTGCTTTTCCAGATCTTTAGTGAAAAAGAAATGGTGATTTGTTCAGGTTTTTCTGGGTTTTCCACTCCCAATATCTGAAACAAAACTATTGAATATAAATAAAATTGTTTTTTGATGGAAAACGCCCTTGCGGATAGCAGGATTGAACTATTTTGCAAGGGCAGTTTCTTGGAAAACAGATTGCCCATTGAACAATACAGGAACAAAACGAACGATAAACAAAGCGAACTGTGACGTTTCAGAGTACAAATCTGACTCTTTCATCAAACAAAGGAGGAAATGTTAGTAATTATTTTCTTTCGATTTTCCGTTTTGAGTTGAGACTTATCTCAAATTGTTCTTGGTTAACGTGAGCGGATCTTAATTCACAGTCTTCTTCAGGGGCGGATCCACAAAAATAAGGAAATTTCTCGAATTTTCATCAGATTATAACATTCAACGTTGAATATCTCGAAAACAGTTCGTTTAAAGATAAATAATAAGTAATAATTATGTATTCTAAAATGATTGAGGATACTTAAAATAACTTAAGGTAAGTTTTATCTGCATTATTCATGCTAATTTCTTATGTTTTATAACTCGGATTTATAACTGGAAAACCATTTGAAGATAACATTGATTACTGTAGAATATGAATCATAGTCATCATGAACCTAACATCAAAATTAATTCCATTCGGAGAAACCGTGTAGAAGCTACAAAAGAAAGACTGATTTTTTTTTAAAATTTCAACAGTCTATATCTGTTTGCTGGAGCCGAATCTGAAAAAATTGTAAATGAAAAAAGTGTTTTATTTGATGAGAGGAATCTAGGGTTGAAATTAATGAACAACTTAAAGACTCACCCTGTATACAGGGTGTATCTGAATAACACCGAGAAAATTTAAGGGGTGATTCTATGTTAAAAATTAAGGTGGATATTTGGTATAAAATTTTTTGAAAAACCTCCCACCCAGAAAAGTTACAGCCATCCGAAGATTAACAAAAAAAAATTGTTTTTCTTTTAATTTTCCCTGTTATTGAGCTGAAGACACGATACTTGGTAAATGTTGTTTGTCAATAAAACTAAACATTTCGAATTTTTTTCAACCCTGAAGTATGCTTAGAAGGGATTGAAATAGTCAACCCCTAAGATATTTTTTTTTACAACTTTATTTTGGATACACGTTTTCCTTTTAGAACCACATGTCTGAAAAACCCAATGCATTAACTAACTTTTTCATCTCTACAATTTTCATCGAAAACTTAAGCATTTACGAGAAAAAATATCGATGGTCTGCGAAACCGCGTCGTAGCAGGGTGTGAAACGATAAGAAATTCAGCAGGCATATTTCATCGCATACGCATTTCCATGACGAGATAAGTAAAACCTTGTGTTGAAGCTGGAGGCGGTCATTTTCAACATTTATTGTCGATATTCGACACGTTTTTATTCATTGTTCACTATTGTTTTAGTTGTAGAAGTCTAACCGTGGGTTTCACAAAGCTTAATCCTCTGATCAATGCGTTGATATTCTGTGGTATTGCTAAAAATGAACTGAAATTGAACATAGAATTGTCTTGATCAGAACAATCAAGTTAATCAGAGCTTTGTGAAACCCGTTGTAAGCCTAGTAGATTCATAATTTGGTTGACTGTCGTTCAATAAAATGCTATTTAACATGAGTTATGTTTTTCTCGTGAATGCTGTTCTGGAAAAAAATTGTAGAGATAAAAAAGTTAGTGAATGAATTGGGCTTTTGAGCCATGATTTTTTTGAAGAAAAATTCTATCCAAAAAATTGTGCGAAAAAACATCTTATTGGTCGGCTATTTCAACCCCTTCCAAGTATAGTTGAAAAATTCTAAAATGTGTAGTTTTATTGACAAATAATATTTAATAAGATTCGTGTCCTCAGCTTTATATACAGGGAAAATTAAAAAGGAAATATTTGTTCGTTAATCTTCGGAGGGGTGTAATATTTCAGGGGGGAGGTTTTGCAGAAAATACCTACCTTAATTTTCATTACAGAATCACCCCTTACATTTTTCGCTGTTTTTCAGATACACCCTGTGTTCGACACAAGAAATTGAAATTAACTGCGTGTTTCGATGACACTGTCCCCTACATATTCTTACGTAAATCTACCTGAAATAATAAACCAAAATATTCACAAAAATATTGGACAATAAATACATACAAATAAACCCCATATAGGTACCTTCTAAAACCACCTATATATAGCCAAATGGGTAATAAAACGACGGTACTCACAACATTCTAACCTCTGAGAATGTTTCAATACCGATCCTTCACCTTTTCCACTCGAACCATCATCAAACCGCTCTCCTGCAATACCGACCAGATTTACCTCTTCGTAATAACGCACGCGATAGTCCTAAGACAGCAGTCTAGAAGGGCTCTACGGGAGACTTCAACGGTGGGTGAGGAACGAAACCGATAAAGAAAAACCAGAATAGCGAGGCGCCAACGTTTGTTGTCAGCATTACAATTTGATTCTTCTGTTGACACGCACTACATTGCAGAATCTACGATTCTTCGCCCTAATAAATTTGCCACTCTGTCAATTGTGATGCATGGAAATTGTGTATTTAATTATCGTGGTCGGTGTTATGGTTTTAGTTGTTTTTGTGTCGAACACCATTGGAGTTTTGGTGGGGTGGAGCGAAGAAACAGTCATATTTTGTTCATATCAGCTTTATTGTGAGCTGATTCTGCGTGAATAAATAAAATAATTAATAGATATACTCCATTCACTTTTATGAACTATCCCGGTTGGCCATGGTTTAGGTCTATTAAGTTTTTTTTACTTAAAACTGACGCAGGTTGGCACTCGTGAAATAATGTCAAAATAATTCTCAGAGACGTTACCAACTGCTCAACATAATCATCACGCTTGGAAACTAAAAATGCCGAAATTGGTGTTGGAGAAGCAGAGACAAAGTATCAGGAAGTGTTATGTAGAATTGAAGTCTGCTTTTTCTGATAGTACCGCTGATAGTTTGGGATCAATACTTAATCACAAGCTATCCAACATTTTCGACGTATGTGAGTGAAATCGTGTGTATCGTTTACATAGATTCCCATGAACTTTGGAAATTGAGTTAGTTCTTTTAAGGTGACAGGAGATTTTGTAGTACCACTACATTTTCATACTGGAGTATTTCAAGTTGTGCAACAAGGTTTTTAAATGTCTCCTGTAGACTTATTTCTTAGCCGTTAGGCCGACCGTAAACACAATAACTTCCGAAAGAAACTACTAAGAAACTCGATATTTGTAGTAGGTTTGGAGCTTACTTACGAAGGTCGAATTCGTGAATGGGTAAAATCCGCCCAATGATTCCGTAGATATACCTATTCAAATTGTTAGTTTCGCAATATTTCTGAAAATACAGATTAGATCGAATTGAAATCCAGTAATTTTTCGAAAAAAAATCTTGAAAAGCACTGTCGTGAAGGCAGCAGCTTTTGCGCGCATGTTCAAATTCGTTGCCGAAGCGGTCATCAACATTGAACATGAGCGCAAAAGCTGCTGCCTTCACGGCAGTGCCTTTCTAGATTTCTTATGGTTCAATTGGGAACGTGATGAAATTCAATTTTCGCTCGGCTATTATGGTTGTAATTTTTCTATAGTTACATTCCTCTAATGAGAAATTATATGTATGAGTGAATTATTCAGTATATAATACATAGCCCAATTCAAGATATTTATAGTATACCTATGACAATGATACCTGACGTGAAATCAGGTACCTACTCGACCGTAGCAAGGTTCATGCAGAATTTTTTGAGGACAATGTTATCGCAAATTCTTTTAATAAGGACCTACGTTGAAGAAGCACTCGAGTGAAATATAAAATCTTTGAAAATAATTCTTATTATTTGTAGATATTCACGATTCTCACGGAATTTCAAAACATATATGATCAAGTTTGAATTCCATCAGGTCATTTCCATCTGAAATATACAATTTTTGACAAAGGCGATTGTTAAAATTTTGTTTCATGTTCTTATTATAACGATATACTCTCGATATTTTTCACAAGTTTTATGTTAGTGCTTTCTATCTCACAACCAAGTTTCAATTAGATCAGACCGAATTCTATGGCAAACATGATATCAATAAAAAACAATTATACCACTTGATAAAGCGATGAAAATTAACATGAGAGTAAAAGTTTCTCTGAAATGAGTTCCAAACTCAACTGACCAGGTATTCCACATTTCGAAATTTGTATAAGAATAGGAAATATTAATGACTTTTAAATTTTCTCGAATCCATTTTCTGGCGAATAACTTCATATAATTTTATTGATTTATATATAAATCCACATTAATTGTATGAGATTAATCAAACATAAAAAATCAATGTCGTTCCAAAAATAACTGCCCTGAGTTCGCTTCAAACTTTTCAAAGTTCACAATATCGGCAACACACATTTTTTGTTATTGTTGACAACCTGGGGCATCAAGTTTACGCTCTGATTAACATTCCGGCTTTAAAAATTTAATTGGGAAGAATTTCAGCTGCGGAAGTTTGGCTGTAGTTATTTCCTGAACGTTGTGCAAGTGTATAATTAGAAGTTCCTTTGTATTTGGGGCAAATTTATCTTAAGCTTATCTAGTTCATGAAATACTTGAGTGAGGTCTGAATTATTTTATTGAAATAACGTGCTAAGAAGCACAAGTACACAATAATCGATGAAAGATTATCCGTTCATCTTATGAGGAGAGAAAAATTGGTACATTCAATCTTTCAACCTAAGGTATAGGAACAAATAATTGAAAGTTTTTGTTTAATTTTTTGGAGAGACTGATTTTTCAGTCAGCTGCATTCTTCTATATTCCTAGGTTTTCTTGTTCTAAGCCATTATTGACATTGCTACGATTCAAACCATTTTCCTGTTGTGGCTGCAGACGTGAAATAAAAACATTTTACTGACACTTTTTGCACGTATTATGTGGGGACAGCATGCCAACGCTTTGCCCCAAAGTATGTAATTTTCTTATTTTGAGTCGAAAAAATTTTTAAACGGACTAGGTTAACCTCAAAATTTTTTCCAGAATGGTCCAAATTTTTATGGAAATTTTTTTAATACTAGTCATGATTTTCTATGACGTTAAGCATATATGGAGTCATAATTTCCCGATAGAATACCAAATTTCAGATTCATTCGATTTTAATTTTCGAAGATATTGCGGAACAAAATTCAGTGGGGTTTTTCCTCGGTATCATTGTTTTTTCCGAAATAACTCAAAAAATAAATCCGATCCTGTTGAAACTTGGTATTTAGTTGGCAATAATAAATTATCATTTCAAGTTCTAACGAAAACTTATTTTACATCAATTGATAAATTTCAACTCGTTTGTATGTGTTGTTTCGGATATATCAGAAATAAATGAAATTGGAGTTTCGGTTTCTGGTAGTGATATTTCCACAAAGTATACTCAGTACCTTCATAGTAGCCATGGATTTGAAGTGCTGAATTTCGACCTGATCGTCTGTATTTTGTGAATGCGATTATCGGTTAAACAGTTGGGTGGTATGCACGAACATTCTGTATTTGACCTTCGTATTCTAGCTTTGAAGAATATGAGATATTCCTTCACAAAGTTATCGTGTTACAAAAGTCCAGAGGCCGGTTGTGCGTGTCATGGTGTGTGTGTTTTTACTGAAACCTGTGAACATTTCTTTTGCTATCCTGAACATGTATGACACAATTCTTTTTCAGCACATGGGTCGGTTTTTCTGATCCATCTATCAATTTCAATTCAATGAGTCAATTTCATCATGAAAACGCATATTTTCTTAACGAGGAAATGTAAGAGCTCACAACGTATAGCCATAAATTTTCGAGTCTCTGATATATCATCCTTACAAACGTTCACAAATATTGCATTAGTAAAGAAATCCTTTGAAATGAATGTAAAGAAATTTCATGTTCAGTCAAAAGATATCTAGACAAAAATCTTGCAACTCTATTGCCGTTAGGACTTACGACTAAGGGCCTGTGTTGTGAAACTATGTGACAGATAACTAAAAGCAAACTTGTGAATCCTTGTTTAAAACTGGAGTTAACTGCTTTCTGTGTTTAAAATCAGTTTAATACCTGCCCTAAATCTCATAAAATTTAAAACAATTCGCATCTACTGAGAAGCTATAAGCCCTCTGGCGATAGAAATTCGAACCCGTCTAAGCTAGTACTTTTCCGACATCTCTGTTCCTCTAACGTGTTTTGTTTGCTTCAAGAGTTCATTTTTGAGTTTATGTGTTGTTTTTCAAGCTTAAATTTTAGTATGCCAAAAGTGCTTGTAATTTTCATTAATCAATTAGTTTCTTTCCGATTGAAATTTTCGATTGGATTAATTCGAAATGGAATCCTTCCGAAATTACTATTATTGTTTGCCTCAATGTAATTCAGTAAGTTTTAATTTTTACTCGTTTATAGAAAAAAGGCCTGGATTTTGAAACTGATGATTGGAAAACAGGTCACGAAATACATGAAAGTATGCTCACTGCATTTTTTTGAAGATGATTATTTTCATAAAGGTAAATAAAAATGGATTATTCATTTCAAAACAATATCATGTCCATATATTTTTAGGTGTGAATAAAAATAAGAGAATTTTGATGAAAAATACATTTCCATCAGAGAACCTACCGAGCACTTCTGCAGCTATTGCACCTACTACACAAAATAGAATTCAAAGAGAGTTGTCTGATTGAAAAACTGACAACAAATAAATAAACTATCATAAGTTGATAAGGGCTAAAATTATGCATATCATACATTAATATTTTTCATTGGTATATAGTTGGATTGAGCAGGCTGTAATATTTTTCATTTTGATTGTGATAAAAATAAAATTATTCATCTGTATATCTATTTCCTTTCTTTCGAAATACAAAACAAACTGAAGCAGCGAAGCTCTCTCTTTATTTCATACGTTGTCTACTTTGTAAATAAAGAGAATATAAGTCATATAATTCAGACTGATTATATCATAGATTTACCACATAATTTATAATGCCTGCATTCAGTACTTCTTCACATTGATAAGAGTCCTCGAATTACTTATTGAGGTGCCTGTTATTCTATCATTCCCGAAATTCAATTCACTCACGATATTGGTTCATTTCAAACCACCAAACAGTAGACACTTGAATAACATCGAAGTTATCCTTCAGGTCCGATCTACAGCAGGATTTTATATCGCGATCTAAACGAAAAGTTTCAACGTAAGAAAACTGACACAAAGTTATGACAATTTTTTCAAATATTGTAGCTGTACTTAAGAGGAAACAACACCACGTGGTAGTAAATTACAGCTAGGCAACACAGCCACATTTAAATGTCATCAAACCTTGCTTATATCTCAAGGTCAGGCCGCTTGACCGGGTCTACATGCTTAAACGTGAAATATTAGAATTCGAAGGAATTTCGACGTTTATAGAAGAAAACGGGGTGTCGTTCTGCAGGCTTCAGTGAGTATTTTTTGAAAATTTTTTTTTGGGATGTACTTGATTCTTTGGCGAGAATGCGCAATGTTAGTTATTTTTCCATTTTTCACTCCATGCATTTCTATTTTTATTTTCCCGAAAATTCTTGAATATAAAAAGTGGCAACATTGTACATTCCTACGAAATTTTTTCACCCATTTACACCAAAAAAATTGTTTGTAAAAAAGGAACTCTGGTCTCCAGGAGTCACCCCGTTATATTCGAGGTATTGTTTGCTCTTGATAAATATTCGGCCTGCACTACTTTTCTGCGGTTTGTTCACATAAAACTACTAGCTTTTGACAAGTTCCAAATTCAACCGTAAGGGCGCTGGCATCTTCGCAGAAGTTTCCAATTACGTATACAACATTATCGAATCTTATCGCAGCAGACCGCCAAAACAACCTTCGAACAATAATAAACCGACCACCGATCGAAAACAATTCGCCCAACGCAAATCAGTTCGATTAAAGCCGATTTTCCATCGAGATCTGCTCTCCTTTACGCTCTCGCAGCAGAAGTTACGAGAACTGTGGGTGAATGCTATTATTACTTTTTCATTCCCAGCACGATAACTACGAATTTCATGAAAACGATATTCAGAATCCGGTGGGCGTTTAATTCGCAGTGCAGTCTCGATTTATTGATGCAATTTCATGATTGATTACGTGAAATGGGCGCCTATTAGAGATAAGTAGCCTGTTCGCGGGAACGATATCAGATTGGTCTCTGGAAACAGAAAACAGTTCGCTTGAAAAGCTTTCAGGATTGGGATTGTGTGACAAAACTTTACGTCAATGGAATGAAGTGACCATGTACGAAAGATTAAACATTAGAGATGACCTTCCTAAAAATTAATAGAGAGCAGAGTACTCAAATTTTCCGATCATTCTTTAATTTGATGAAAAATCCGTTTGGAGCACTTGTAAAAAGGCTAGAAAAGCACTGCCGTGAAGGCAGCAGCTTTTACTCGCATGTTCAATGGAGATGACCGCTTTGGTAACGGATTTGAACATGAGCGCTAAAGCTGCTGCCTTCACAGCAGTGCTTTTCTAGGTTTTTTCCGATAAATTACTAGATTAAAATTCGATCTAATCTGTATTTTTGGAAATATTGGGAAAACGGCCGACTGTAAACACAATAACTTTTGAAAGAAACGACTCAGGAACTCGATATTTGTAGAGAAGGTTGCGACCTTGACTACGAAGGCCGAATTCGTGAATGGGTAAAATCCACCCAATGATTCCGCAAATATACCAATTCAAAATTTCGTTTTCCCAATATTTCCGAAAATACAGATTATAGATCGAATTGAAATCCAGTACTTCATCGAAAAATGAAAGTTCGAAGATTCATACAGAATTCAATTGGGATTATATGATAACAAGATCACAGAATATTGAATATTCGAAAAAAAAAATAAAATTTTTTTTGTTTTAAAATTTTTCTAATGGCACGATTGTCAAGAAATTACGCACAAAGTGGTCCTTCAGCATTTTAAAACCAGCTGTAAAGTTTCATCATGATTGAAGTAGTATTTCTTGAGTTAAAGCGAAAAAAACAACGATATCGACAAGATAATCACGAAATTTCACATATTTTTTTCGAATATCTCCAAAACTGCTGTGGAATATGAAGATATCAGCAAAATTGTTTTTGAACATGATGTAAAGTTTCTGGAAAAAAATTTGTTTGCGAAAAAAATCATACGATCTCAGCAAAATTTTGCTCAACGTTGCGCGGCGTCATCTCCAACTAACTGCCAAGTTTCAATCCAATCATTCCAGTATTTCCTGAAATATCGGGAAAATAACCTCAAAACTTCAAATGGCTATAACTCCGAAACCATTCGGCCGATTCGGCCTATCAACACACTCAACCGTGGAATTCCGATGCGCGCACTACCATGAAATTTTCCAGTCGCTAGCTTGCGCATTTCGACAGTTATCGTGTCCGGCCGGAATCGATTTTGACACCGGATTCGTCATCAATGAGTCCAATCTAGGCGTTTGAGACTTTTTTCGGCTGAAAATTCGAATATTTGAACAAAACGATAGCATGCTGTTTCCCTAGGACATGCGCGCAAAGAAAGTGTTGTGCTGTTTGTCTGATACACTGGATACTCTCTCAAGGTTCTTCCCCTTCCTATACTTGGTACCCGGTACCGTTATTTTTGCGGAACAGCTAGATGAATACTGACCAGGTGGATCTACCCATTAACGAATTCTACCTCCGTAGTCAAGGTTCAAACCTATTCTATAATAATCAACATTCTAAGTTGTTTCTTTCGGAAGTTATTGTGTTTAGGATAGGCCATAAGGACGACCGTTTGTATAGAGTATATTTAGGGCCCAATAACTAAGCTCGGTGCCATGAATGGGTGAAATGATTCCGTAGATATACCCATTGAAAAGCGTATTTTCCCAATATTTCCAATAAGACAGATTGGATCGAATTGAATTTTAGTAGGTACTTGATCGAAAATTGATAGCTCGAAGGTTCATGCAGAATTTCGTGAGCATTTCCTGATCGAACGATGGCTCAAAACGGTACAAATTCATTCGTGAGACTGAAATTTGACAGGTCATCTACATTGTAGCAGACTCGAACGACAATCTTCAGCAACTATTTTATTCCCTTCAGCAATGTGAAGATGAATGCCTTCATACACAAAATCAAATTTGATGTGCGAAATATAATACAAATTGTATTAGTCTAAGATCTCGCTGCATTCGTTAGTAGGAGAATATATCTACGGGGCTGCGTATCAAAATATGGCCGCATCATATTCAACAGGCAGCAACCCTTATTTTTGGCCACATTTACCCAGACAACCCTATGTCAACGTACACAGAAAAAATTAGCTTTGATTTGATGTATAAATGAAAAATGTACGTTTTGAACGTAAAAAGTAACAAAATCGTATCTGTTCACTTCAGGTTGCGAAGAGATGCAGCCAAATGCGCAACGGCAGTCGGAAGTCTTCACTATGAGGTGGATGATATCTTGTTCAAAAAAGCAAGTGAATGTGATTTCTTCCAAAAACTCACTTAATAATAATTTATTCAAAGATACTTGCGGTCACATTTTGATAGGCAACCCTGTAGATTAACAAATTTATGTAAAAAATTTATTTGAAGCATTTTTGTTGAGTAGATAACCCTGCGGTTTCTAACGAATTTTCCATTTGCAGCTCTTTACTTCACATTCATAAACTTCCAACCTATACACGAAAATTGATGACACGGCTGATTACTGCAAACCTCTCACCGCTAATTTTGCAATGTTGATAGTTTTTTGAACCCGACCGCCAGTGCGAATGAATTATATAGCGGCAATTTAGATGTTCAACATGGATTTATCGCATGTATTCAGTGTTGGGTCAGCTCATTTCAATCCGAGCTGTTGACTTGCTACGTGATATTTTTATTCTATAGGTTAACCCGAGACTACTAAGTGTTTTGTTTCACAGGAGCTCTTGGGCTATTTAGTTTCGAGTTGTACTTTGCGGAGATATTTACGTTGAGATTTTTTGCCTGAGATGTAGTTGATATGGTTAGAGTGACCTCGAAGTAGGCGATGCCTTCATGGAGACAGTGTTGGTCAACCTTTGGGATCTACTCTCTGAAAAACTCATTTCAGTACAATATACAAGATTCTGCAACAATTTATCTTTTCGAGGGGTTTCTGTAATTCTGAAGCAAACAGCAAATAAGAAATTGACTATTTTTGGTTTATTATTTGATAATATCAAATGATAAACCTTAGTGATCAACTAAAAAATTTCCTCTCCTGAAAATTTCACAGCTGACATTTTGAAGTATGTTGATTTGAATGAACTAATAAAAACATTCGTCGGTACGTTGTCCGGGGGCTTTTCTCTAAAAGTACTGAACCGGAATCCGTAAAAAAATTATCTCGAAAACTCACCACCGAATTTTCATGAAACTCTCAACGTTGGGTACTGTTGCATAACTCAATCTAAAAATTTTGACCTGGATGATTTCCGATGAGTGGTACCTGAGTTATGAAGAAAAACGCTGCAAATTTCGGTGTGCGGAATCAATGAGTTATAAATAATATATAAGTTTTATTTAAGATATCAATGGTATTGGGTTATTTAACTGAGTAAATGATGTAGGCTTGTGTAAAACTCGCAGCGTTTTTGAACGGCTGTAGAAAGCCATATTACTCTGCCGATCGAACCATAAGCTGCGCCATTATACTATTTATTGCTTATTTTATTCGCTTCCAATATCTTGAAATAAAACTGTGGAAAATTAAAAAAATTATTTTTGATACGAATTTTCCTCGCGGTTTGCGTGATTTACACTATTTGCTAAGAGCAGTTTCTTGAATGAATGTTGACTAATGAAAAATAACGGAACGATGCAAACAATCAACCAATGGAAGCGTAACATTCCAGAATCTATGTCGGACTCAATCATCCAACAATAAAAAGAAAATCTTCAGAATTATTCACTTACAATACATTTGTATTTCAAAAACTTTTGACAAAGTGACCGTTTCGAAAATCACAGAAACTTCACTTGGTAGGTAAACAATTTTTTCAATTTCTCAAAAATGGTCTCAAACTTGCCTGTCCATCCGTCCGTCCGCTCGTCCGTATGTGCTCTAACTTACGAAGAAAGAGACTTAGCTTCTTGAAATTGTCAGATTAGGTTTGGAGTCCAAATATCTCGATTAAGTTCTTTAATTGTATTTTTTTTGTATTTTTTCCGAATATCCTAGGCTTCAGCGAAACCCCTCAGAAGCTTAAAGCTTGTGCGAGTTAGGATACCGGGTGTGTTCTGTGTAGGCTTTGTTACTAATTCCTTGCGCCACGTTAGGAACAGCACTGTTAATTGTTTACCCAACAGCGAATGGTTGGACGGAAAAGTTATTTCCCGGCCAAGGGCTTGAACCCCAGACCTTACGATCATGGGGCTTGCGCTCTAACCACTGAGCTACCGCCGCTATAATGGGTGGAATCAGTTGAATAGTTTCGGAGTTACGCCCATTTGAAAATTTGAGGTTATTTCCTCGATATCTCATGGACTCGATCAAATTGAAGCTTCGTGGACAGTTTTGAAATATCACCCTGCAACTAATAGCAAAATATAATGTGGATCTAGTTGTTAGAAAATTTTCAAAATTATTGATAAAAATTTGGTTTTCTATAAAAACATTGATAAGATTTCGAACAAGCTTAGCACAAGCCTTAAAGTCAGTATTTAACAACAATGTTTCAAATTTCAATTCGATCCGATATCTACTTCCGGAGATATAAGGAAAAAAAATGGGCCAAATTTCGTTGTTATTCGGAATTTTAACGTTATTTCCGCAATATCTCAAAAAGTGCAAATGCAATCAGATTGAAACTTCGTAATAAGGTGGAGATTACTAACACGCAACTGGGTGCACAATTTCGTGTTGATCTAATAGTTAGAACTCAAACAAGCGCGTAAAAGCTCCTCACCTCACGTCTGTGTTTTTCTAGATTTGTTTGTTCTCGTTTTCTTATTTTATGCCAAAAATGCCTCCCAAAATATATTCGATATATTATTTCTTATCTAGATTTTACTAAGCAAGGACCACTTCTTCGAGAAGAACCATCAGAAAGGTACAACGATTTCGGCCTATTTTTACTTAGGTGCATCTGGTTACGTCTCTGTTTTCTTTGTATGGTTTAATACTGGGATACTGAAAATCTATTTTGAAGCAAATATATATCTTTAAGACGTCCTTTTCTTCTGTTGTTTCAACTTAATCGAATTCTCAACACTTCTTCATTTTATCTGGGCATATCACTCGATTGATTCTTCACATTCTTGATTCGTTATTCTTTCCTTAGCATCGGTCTCCTTTGTTTCAGAATCGTGATCCAATAATAAAAATCGTGTATGAATTACACTCCACCCCACTCTTAGAATTTCGTAGAACCGATGGAGGTGGAGAGGTGAACTGTAATTTCATACGAGATGGATCTGCTGGCTTTGTTATTTGGAACACCTATAGATTTGGGATAATTGCCTCTCTGCAGGCCGACATAGGCGGCTGATATGGGATTTTGATGTCGGGTTGGATTGAAATTTTTTTTAGAAAATTATAAGTTTGGAAATAGATTCCTATTAATTCATCACGAATCTAGTGTGCTTGGAATTCCTCCTTTTTTCTGTTCGAGGTGAAATAATTGAGAAATCTAATTAATTATTGAAATTATTCAATCTCAACGTGATCCATGTTTTCATTATCAATAGTTTCAATGAAAATCCCAAATTCCGAGCATCTATTGCCCAAGCGTTTCGGAAAATATTTGGTAATTTCCTTTTCGCGAGCATTTTCTAGGGGAACAGCGTGTTATCGTTTTGTCACGATGTCTGTAATTTCCGAATTCTGAGCCGAAAATGGTCTTAAACGATTGAGTTGAACTCCCTGAAGAAGAATCCTTGGTCAAATTCAATTATGTCCGTCCGTCCGTTTGTGCTCTCACTTTCGAAAGGAAGGACCTGAGTCTTGAAATTTTCAGGTTAGGTTTTTATCCTGAATATCTCGGTTGAGTTCGTTAATGGGTCAAATCTGCCGAATGGTTTTTTTGTTACAGCCATTTGAAATTTTGATTTTTCAATAACCCGAAAAATCTTTATTTGATCGAAATGATACTTGGTTGGAAGATGGACAGTGTCAATAAGAAGAATTATGTATGCAAAAAATTCGAACAAAAATTTTTGTTCCTTAAATTTTCATATTTTGTTTAAATTTCACTAAAATCTTCAAGTCGCCATTTCGCAATGTGAACAAGCTCATAAAAGCTGCCGACTTCACGTCAATGCTTTTCTAGGTTTTTTATAGCCAGCTCCATTTATTTGTTTCTTTAAGCTTTATTCAGTATGATTTTGAACTTTCGATTACAACTCACCTATTGAATATTTTTTCAATACATATTGAATTATTATTATATCATAATATCAAGGGCAATTTATAAAATTATTCGAATGGTGGACTGCACGACTTTTTCCTCAAAATCAATAAATTTGATGAATAACCGCCATAGTTATTTTATGGTTTGTTTAGTGATATCTTATTCTTGCCTCCTGATGAAATAGCCTGCGTAGCCATTTTAATAAAATGTTTTTCGTACACTAAAGGATATAATTGAAGATTCTAAAAAATTTATGGAACTTTAGGTGATGATTGTAAAAATGGTCTTGTCGAGAATTTTGAGGAAGTATTTGAAAGATTCAAGGTTTTTATTTTCTCATCTTTCGTTTTTCTGAAAAGTTCTAAAAAACAGCGAAAATTATCTTCACATTATGACCCTATTTATTATCACCGATATAAAACAGACATGCTAACATTTTTGATTATTCACCTGAATCTGAAGAATTGAGTGAACGAGTAATTTATTAGTTCTAGGAAATTGAAGGCTCATTTTGAATTGAAAGTTCGATATTCCCAAAAGATTTTTTTTTCGGTTTCGGTCAAATTTATGAAGAACTTCAAAAAAGTTTTTTCCATCTTTAACACTCTATGGTACTGATTTGATTATTCATGAATTTCTCCACATGTTCCTGAAAAAATTACATCAATAAAGTGTCTTTAATTCTATGCAAAAAGTCGAATTAAAGATATAAAGACACCGTAGCTCAAAGAAAAAATTATCCTGAAATCAGGAATACCATTACTCCAAAACTTCTTCGACCATTTTTCCCTTCAAAAATATCAGAAATATCAGGAGTGTGATTAACCATTCGCAAAATAATGCTATGTATATAGATTTCAAGATTTAAGGTAAGCGAATTCGAGTCGTTAGACGTATCTAGCAACTGGATTCTCACTCGTGCATATCTATTTTTTGGTGATAATTAGTAAATTATTTTGAATATTTTATCTCTGGAAATAGTCAACAGATTTTTTCTTGTAGCAGTAATAGTTCGTTATTACCACCCTTCGGGTATTTTTTCTCATATTTTTTGAATTTTTTCCTCAATTCATTCACGTGTCTCCCAAAATCTATAAGTCGTACAATAAATATCGTGCTAACCGAAGGATGGAAAAATCGAGAATTCTAGATGAAAAAATGTTTTCATTTCATTGAGCCAATACCTAGATGAACCTCTGTATTTGAATTGGTAGCTGCATTTTTTCTGGAATGCAATGCAATATAATTTATATATCGAATTTTTCAATTGGATATTCAGCAGATTCCGAAGAAGTGATATAAGAAGTTATTCTCGTTGAATCTACACAATCACATAAATCTTTATTCAATACCGTATTTCGATGACCCTAGAATAATTTAGTCTTCAATATATCTAATAGCTTCTACTGCAGCATCTCTTCGAAGAAGCTCTCCAGCGACTCGCTCTCGGGAACGCAGGTTCTCGTGCCCATTTCATTCGAATATCTCGAAGAACAATCTGTAATCACGCGCACAAGAAATCGTTACACGAAATGAGTATTCGAAATTATTATCTTTGTAATAACAGAGTCGAAGGTCCAACTCTGCGGCCCCGCCCCCAGGTCTCTCGGCTCTACACCTCACGAAGTTGCCGTCTCCAGGGGCCTCCGGCTACTTTACAGATGATGCCCGATGAAAAATACGCTACGTGGTGGGATAGAAAATACTCATGTACAAGACTTGCCAAAATATTAAAACAAAAATGAAAACTTGATAATAACATGAAATTATTTGTAACCATTGTAATAAAAGCAGAAATAGAAGAAATGAACAGGAAATTACTTGAAAAAATTGTAATAAAAGCAAAAATATAAAAATATAATTTCAAGAATTTTCAGTAGAAAAAATTGTCTGTTTTAAATACAGAATAAGAGAACATATACAATGGAACTGTTGAAATATCCTTATGAAGAATATTCCAGAGCATCACTCTTCAGAATTAAGGAAATAAAATCATTGAAGTTATCAACCCTGTCAGCGTGATGACAGCAATATCTACAATCTTAAATGGGGATAGGAGTTGAATGCTTTGCAACTATTCAACGTAACTGAAAAATATAGCAACAAATTCAGTAATATTATGGAAAAAAAATTCCTCACGGCATTTCGGAGTTTTTTAACACCTGGGATTCGCTAGGGAATGGTGTTGTTGGACCTAGCGTTAGCAAAAACTTCATCACTTTTATGTTTAATTGCAACTATTGCTGTGGTAAATATTCCTCATTTTATATTTCTGAAAAACTAACGGAAAAGGTCATGTGTTTATCAGTTTTTAAGAAGGCAATCGGATTACATTTGAAACAAGATGTCACTCAAACCGAATTCCCATTCAAAATTTTTGCGGTTTTGACCAGGGCCGATGATTTTTTAAAACGGAAAAAAAATAGAAAGATGAAATCCACTGAAAAAGGAAGAGAATATAACAAAAATTTAAAGAAAAATAATTTACGGGCGATCTGTGGTCGGGAAGTAGAGGGGGTGAGGATTTAAGGGTAAAAACCGGCCTATCTCGATTTCCGGCAAAACTACGAGTCCTATGGAAAAAAGTTAAGAAACAAAGTTGTAGGTAATGAAAAGATCTACACCTTTTGTATAACACTTTTTGCTTACCCTCAAAATTCATGTGAAAAATTCAAATAATTGAGTTTTTGGTTTTTATTTTCATCTTCCACAAAAAAAAATTTCCCCGAAATTCTGTGAGAAATTATCTTTGTATGTTCCCAATACACTGTAATGTTTTCAATGCAAAATATTTATTTGTTCATCTAAATTCGACTAAATATCAAAAAAGCACACTAATTTTCAATCGGAAAGTCTCATGTCAAAATATCTACTTTTTCAAGAAAATTGGTGGGCTTTTTGCCCGTTGAAATCTCTTCTTTCTGATGGAGTCAAAAAATATATATATTGCTATGGTGAATTTTCTCAGAAACTATCATGTAGTAAGGCCCAGACGTTCCTAGCCTTTTCCCCACTTCTTTATGAACACCCTTTTAATGGGCCAAAATTTTCCGTAGATCACTCAGCTATATGAATTATTTTGGAATAGCAATAAATTGGCAACTCAACAAACTCAAAATATTGAAGATGTCTCATCAAATATTAACTTTATCAATTTATTTGGTTGTCAATTATAGTAGTATACTTTTGTATTTTATGAGAAAATTTACTATAGTAGTGGTTATTTTTTCACACCATCAAAAAGAAGAGATTTCAACGAAAAAAAGCCCAGCAACTATTTGAAAAAGTGAATATTTTGACATGAGACTTTTCGGTTAGAAATTAGGGTGATTTTTCGATATTTGCTCGAATTAAGGCGAACAAATATATATTCTGAATCGAAAGAATTTCAGTGTACTTGGAACATAAAAAGATAACTTTTCACATAATTTCGTAGGAAAAATTTTTTTGTGGAAGATAAAAATAAAAACCAAAAACTTAGTTATTTGAATTCTTCACACGAATTTTGAGGCTATGTAGAAAAAGTGTGATACAAAAGGTGTAGATCTTTTTACTACCTACAACTTTGCCGTTCAACTTTTTTCCATAGTTCTTCTAGTTTTGCCGGAAATCGGAATAGGCCGTTTTTTACCCTTAAAACCTCACCCTTTTCCACTTCCCGATCTCAGATTGCCCGTAAATTATTTTTCCTGTAATTTTTATTATATTCTCCTCTTTTTCCAATGGGTTTCATCCTACTATTATTTTCTTTCACTTTTTATCAATTTAGTTTATTGTCATCTCGAATGATGTTTATCTCAAAGTGACATATATTTTCCAAATTTCAGCTGAGTGAAGTCAGAAATGCAAGGAAAGTACAGAGAAAAATAAAAACTTCAACAATCTATATTCCGAGACCAAAGCGTTTGCAGACAAATATTCATAAGAATTATATTCTTGAAATATGAGTGATAAACTTATATATTAAATATATTGAACGAATCAACAATTTTCTATGTTTTGAAATTGCTCTCTGAGGATTGAAAAGATTCCAGTTGGCTTGTCAAGAAAAGATGAAATCTGACCTAATTGGAAATCCAATTTCTCTCAATAAACTCATTTCATATGAATATGTATTCTTTGTGGAGAATAACAAAACTATTATATCGCGATTGTGAGAACAAATTCCATATTACTGATATTATAATTGATCTCATTCGAATCGATCTAATTTCACAACCTCACCACCCATCAACTGTTCACCCTGAACCAATAAAAGTACCCTAATCTAATCCACCATGTAGGCGCGACGCCCAAACACGCGCGAACAATTATCCCAACACAAAAAATTCCGATTTCCGTTATACAAGCACTTAAAATTCAAACAACATTCGAATCACGAGAAAATGTGCCAAATATTTGTCCGCTATCCCCACTCCGGCGTTTGCCGCTCGCCTGTGACGCCCACCCCGACTACGCATCTCACCTGTGCGCGCCTATTCTTCTTCTCGCCCAGGTAAACTAACCAAAGTTCTCTCTGTTACAGCACGATGCCAGATACTAGGTCGTACCAAAGGAACCGCGTCGAGAGTACCAGCAGTACTGTGGCGACCGCAAGACAGGCCGGACCGCGAACCATGTGACCCTCGAGGTACCGCGGATGATGTCCCCAGGTATGGGAACGATATCGAGGTATCACCTCGTAGGAGTGCTCTTTCTCCTGGTGCTAGTGAGTGTGGACTGTGGCAAAAGACATAAAGGTGGTCAGAAGGCCGATCATGTTGTTAATACGGCAAAGAGTTTACAAAGACATATACAGGACAGAGATAGGTCGGTTACACTTAGGGATTACGCTAGGGATAGGAGTCAGGAGAGGAACCTTAACAAGGGAAAAAGTGAGTGTGTTTACAACCAACAAGTAGCAATGAGTGGTGCAGAAATGGAGTTCACATTTGATTATACGCCTAACATAACATTGTTTTGTAAATGTTTGTAGGTCATCCTCGTTTCCTTATATTTACAAATACTTCGATCAACATGATACATACATAAGATAACATCAGGGTAGAACCTGTTTGAATGATAGAATGTTTGATCCTATAGGATTTTCCTTCATGGAAGAGTTCGATAGGGATCATTGTGGATTAGTGGAGTCGCTGTTCATTGTAGAGCAGTTGAACCACTAATATACATTTGAGTCAGTCGAAGAATCTGAACAATTGACATATGATATGTACTCTTAAAAACAACTAGGGTTATTTATGGAAACCACTAGAGTTGTAGCACGAAGTTCGTTTGAATTCAAAATCACAATGAATTTGGATTATTCGTTTTATTTGCTGATAAGGTTTCGATCACTGAAATATTTCTTTGAAACTCTGTTAACAAAAAAATTACGTACCTTATATAACTGAAAACAGCAATACAAATTATCCTGAAACGTAACGTTTTTGAATGGAAACGCAGGGCAGGATATCACTTTCATATATATTATATTCTGTAGGTATCCAAATGGATTTTCAAAAGATGATAACCAAAATAAAACTCATATAGTATTTCTGAAAAGAGCATTACTGAATATGATCAATAGGGATTCGTTATTCAAATATTTCGATATAATCTGTCTCATATTTCGAGCATATTTATGACCCCCTATATGGCCCAGGGTTTTGATTTTTCCCATCAGAACCTCAATAAAGCCTTCAGATCGAAAAGTTGTAGCCACATTGGATAGGCGACATGTTCGGCTTGGTTGATTCTGTTGGAAAGGTATCTACGTCCAAGTTCAGACTAATACAGGCCGCTGAATTTTCTCAGAGTAATAAGGGATCAATTGCGCCGGCAGTGTACAAGACGAAACGGTGAACATTTTCAAGTGTTGCGAAATGGCGAATTCATGCATTATCCTATTATTTCATATTATATATGAAGATATTGAGCTTACTCCGAACTGGAAAGCTGATACAAATTCCTGTCTATCACAAAAGTGTCGGTTGATTTTCAAGTGAGGAAATAATTAAGTTTGTGCTGAAGATTATATGGGTTTCTCTGCACTTAATCATTTCATGGTGATGTAAATGAGAAGAATATCTAAATGAAGCCTCGCTTTGATTCACAGGCTGCTAAAGATTTCTGAACTCGAAAGGCCCTCAACTCAGGTATTTCGATGCCTTTTGTGTTGGAATGTAATTCTTCTTCAACGAAAGTATTGTACTCCTGATGCACAAAAGAATTGACGTCCTTGTCTAGTTCTTTTCTGAATTCTTCGAACTCAAGTCATTTGCACTCTTATATTTTTTCATTCTGCAGCTGAGATCTTCTTGAAATGCAAGCGAAAGTGAAGGATTGCTGTTGGACACAAAATCAAGTGCTGCATGCTTTTCTTTCATTTGGGTTGATACTCATTTTGAACTTGAAGGTTCATCGTCGTTTTGTTCTCCCATTCCTTTTGAAATAATTTCTGTATTCGAATCTCTTTATTGCGTATGAATTTTCCCGTATTCTGTTTTAAAGTTTATCAGTACTTGTGGATTTAATAGACTATTGTTTGAATGAAAATTGGCGTGCATGAAAAACCACTTTAAGCAACTAAGAGATAGTGTAGGAAAAAATAACTGCTTTATATTACATCGTGGAGTACGACTATCAAGGAAAAGGATTTTGACAGTCTAAAAAACTTCAACGGAAATGAGCTCTGTATTTAATTTCATTTTACAGCCTTCTCTACATTTTTCAGCCCTCAATGTCCATCTTTAGAATACAGGCATGTAACAACTGTTTAAAAAGTGTTGGATTCGTTTTCGATATAGAAGTAAACGATAAAACATGAAATACATACTTAAGCAGCAAAGTTTTCTTTACATCAGCCAATAAAGTTAATAGATTCTCGTGACAAAAATTGCTAACAAAATGTAAAACAGAAAAAGAACGTTGTCGTTCATCAGTTCTAGAAGATTATTTTGCACAAATGATATTCAAAAATAGTTGTTTGTGTACCTGACATTTGTTGCATTTTATATTTGGTACCTAGGCGAAAAATTTACCAGAATATATTTCGACATCAAAACTGAAGAGATGAATTCAGCTTGAGTAAATGATTCGGCAAAAAAAGCGGAAAAGATAGTAATATGAATTCAAGTAATTTTTTTTCTGTAATTTGTTGAGTACTTGCACAGTATGGTCAATTTTCTGAGGAACGTTTTATTGATTAGGCCAACTGCTTACCTGATAACATCTGAAAAAATACTCTGGTACTTATCATCTATATAGAGCTGGTTCTGGGATTAATGTTGAAGGATAAATTCTTGAGTAGGTGAAGTTCATACGATGATTCCTTGGATATACTGGCTGAGACCTCGAGTTGTACAATGATTTCAATCATCGATTCCTCTCATTATTTAAATAAGTAATAAGAATTGAAAAATTTTCCAATGTTTGCACTCTTGCACTTCTTCGGCATGTTTCAAGTTCAACACAGATATCTCTCAGGTTGATCTGTATTGCAAAAAAACCAATCCATTGCTTGAAATCCATAAAAACATGATTGAAAAAACCCATTGAAAATGCCATAATCAAAGTAGTTTTCATCTAATTCACAAATTTATTATATGAAATTACTCAATCAGCGTGAACACATTAATTGTACTCTATGTCTATGTTATAGTCCAAAAATGGATAAATAAATTTGAGTGTTCTGTGATCTGGAGGTACGTTGCTTAATTAAAGGCCTTGATTAGCTTCCAGGCAATCCACCAATATATAATAGAATAATAATTTTAACCGACGCATATCTCGAAAAATTTGCGTTTTAGGAAATTTTATGAAGAATAATTAGGTGCCAATTTTAAAATGATGCAAGATTCTTATAGTGACTTCAGATAACCCTCATCTGTTTTCCTTATGGTTTAAGTTTTATAAATCGGTGTGGTTACTTTAAGTAGGAATCCGTTTTGAGTTGAATAAAAGTGATTACTAAAGAATATGTGCCAGGATTGTAGAAAACTTCACACTAAAGTTCATTTCATTCGGAATATCCACATCAAGGCTACAAAAGGGTAGAATTTTCTGCAACCTGTATTTTTTTACCGGAGCCTAATCTGGAAAAATTGTAAATGATAAAATCGTTTTATTAGTTGGAAGGAATCCATGGTTGATTTGAATGTACAGCTTGATGAATTACCCTGTATAGGTACATTGAACATATCCTTTTCCCATTATTTCAGAAAACACAAATCTAGCGTCTAGTACTCGGTTGTGATTCTATGGCATGAAGGTCAACGAAAAATTTTGTGAAGATCAAACGGGAGATGGCAAAATTAATTTGAAAGTAAGGATTCCCTGGGCAACCTACGCATTTGAACAAGCGAGCAAAGTTCTTGATTGTAGTGTTTTGTTTCTTTTTCTTGATCATCGAGGTATAATCATCATTTCAGAGTCCTATTTTCTAACTGCCGCAAATTTTCAAAATCATCATTCTAAATTATCTACCTTAATATTAATGTATTTTCAGTTCTTTTATTTTTGCGTCTTGAGAATCTATTTCCTTCATTTTTAACCCTTTCGTACCACCTCATATTATGATATGAGGTGTTCGTTCCCGAAATATCTATCAAAGAAAGCCTTATCCAACTGCTTCCTTGGAACCGGAAACGACAAATAATACTCAATAAATGATTGTTTCCTTTCCGATTCGGCATCTATCCATATCTTCAGGTACAACAGAAGAATTGAGGAAATAAGGGGTTGGGATAGATAATGAAATGGATATCATATAATCTAAAACTGAGAAATACGGTAGCACCAGGTACAGATGATTATTCGAATTAGCTTTTGAAAAAAACATCTATGATTTATTACAACACCGGCGGAAGTTGAGAACTACGGCGCAAGAAAGGATATCGGAAATTATTTATTTATAAATAACAGCGTACGGGTCATGATCATATATTTTCAGTATTAATGTCCGTCAATTTGATTAATTTGTGGATTTATGATGGGTATTTGCTTCACTAATGTTCCAGGGGATATTTTCATGAAATGAATCCCCACAAACTAATGATTGCAGAAAAATGTTTTTTCATATTATTTGTTACTATACAGTATACTATACAGTATACAGTCTTTCATGGATTGAATTCAGTGAATCACAGCCAAATTTTTTTCGTGGAATATATATTCGGATATGTCGATGAGTATTCAAAATTGAGCTTTCTATATGCCTGAAAAAAAAATATACAGTGATTCCCAAATTTTGGATAGCGTTCCTTAAATAGTTCATCAAGTTACGCAATTTGAAAAGAGAAATTCGATCTACTTTAAGGACTTCATTATTCAGTTAGTGGAAAACATTTCGAGCATTTATTGCATCTGAGTGGATATCAAATATATAAATATATATACTCCATTCACTTCTATAAACTATCCCGGTTGGCCATGTCTATCAAATTTTTTACTTAAACCTGACGCAGGTTGGAATTCGTGAAATATCGGCAATGTCAAAATAATTCTCAGAACCGTTGCCAAACGCCAATTTCTACTCAATCTCAACATAATCATCAGACTTGGAAACTAAAAATGCCGAAGGTAGTTTTGAAGAAGCAGAGTATGTAAAATTGAAATCTGCTTTTTCTGATAGTAATCCTGATAATTTGGGATCAATAATTGATCACAAGCTATCCAACATGTTCGACGTATGTGAGTGAAAACCCAGTGCATCTTTCACATATATTCTCAAGTACTTTGTAAATTGAGTTAGTTCTTTTAAGGTGACACAGGTTTTGTAGTACTACTACGTTTTCCTTCTGAAGTATTTCAAGTTGTGCAAAAAGGTATTTAAATGTCTTCTGAAGACTTATTTCTTGAGAATTTCGAAAAGTAGGGAATTCTATAGGTCTGTCTGTTGCTTTAGAAGTTTCAGTGCAGGGTTATTCGAGTACTTTTTTTTTTTCTAATGAACTATCACAAAGTAACGGACTACTCTATCAATTATTTTTCAGTAAAATTTCAATACTCGATTCTTGATTTCCGTACAAAAAAAAGCATAACTGAATGTTCCAACCATGTTTATATACATGAAATATTTCCAGTGTTAACACAGTAGAAAGTTTCTTCGAAATTCGCTAGGTCTTTGAATTCACATAATATTTTCCCAAATTCATTATCTTTCCAAAGTAAATTCTCATTTCCAAAAATACGTGATTACTATGAACTATATGTAGAGATGACTGATAGGAAAATGACTATAACTTAACATTTTCAAAATATACACGGTGAAATGTGTCAGAATGTCATGGCCGACCAGGATAGTTTATAAAAGTGAATGGAGTATAGATCAGTTTATCAGATACCTTATTCCTTTTCGAAATTCAAATTGACTCAATATTTTATTTTTGGTACGCATCTTTTGATATACTCTTCAAGAATGGTCATAAAAAATCAGGAATTCATTCATTTCATTTACCGAAATAGTCCATGATCTCACATGAAGAACAGACTGTTGGCATTTCCTCACATAAAAAAGAGCACAACTCGAAATACTTGTCAACTGATCCTAGCATGTTTCTAGTGAAAAAACTTTTTTTGATTGACTGAATTCATACGGAGTCAAGATTATGCACTGTTTTATAAATAAATTCATTTTGAAATATTTAATAAACTGACTAACATTTTTCCGTGATTTCCAATATTCATATCTCATATCAATCAATGAAAACTTGAACAGAATTCGAAATATAATCAAAACAATTAAATTTTTTATTCTCTTTTCTCAGTTTTATTTTTAATATCGCCATTTCTTTTTTTAGCTCAAACCAGGATAATTAATGATGCCATCCTTGTCATGTCCTCTAAAGAAATCTATAACTGAATCAAATTCCGATTTTTTTTCTGTTAAATCATATCCATTAATCCTACACCATCCTCAGTTTTTCACTACTGCCAACAAAAATTCCGATAACCAGGACATTTTGGAGCAAATTTTCAATTATAAGTAGTTCAATCCGAAAGGTATTTTGTTTGCGATCGGTCGTTAGCCTTACAGTTAATTAAATTACTTCTGAATAGAATGACTTATAGACTCGATATCCGAAGAGCTGGTTTGTTGAAATCTAGTACCTACGTGCTCGAAATATGACTGCGTTCGTGAAAATTTCGTGAAGATCAATAGGTTTATCGTTTTATCAAGACTATTCATTTGAATTAGCGCGAGAAAATTCATTTAACATCATTTAATCAATTTCAGTAATTTTTCGCCAGTATTTAGGTATATTCGAAATCCCAAACTCAAACCATAGAAGATAACGTTAGTATTTTCTAGAAAAATATTGCTTTATGTGACTTCTTGGCGTTTTATAAAATTGTCATAAAGTCCTGGCTAGCATTTCTACACGACAAATAACGAAACTTGTTTGCATTAGCAGAATTATTATTGCAAACATGCCTTGTGGACGTAATTTCATACCAATGTATAACCTAGATTTAACTCAACTCGCATGGCGATCCGTTCTAAGAACATGGGAAAGTTTATTGTGTTGTTCTTGACTAGCGTGAAAGGTGGATATGTTTATTACAAGAATGGTAGATCCGTTTTTGATGGAGTTTGAGATAATGAAGTAGAACTGGAGCTGTATAATATTCAGCTACTGGGTTCCGTGGGTGCCAGGTGTACTGAAGAATACCTATACGTATTTCTCAGGTAGCAGTTTGCAACTTAGAACTGAAAGAGAGCTTTTGATGCTTTTTTGGATGGCTTTTTACCTGTGTCTTCTGCTTTCTACTCCCACAATTAGGCGTTGGTGCATTCTTTTCGAGACTCCTTGTTCATGTCGAAGACTATTTCCATCAACCTGAAATTACAATTATTTTTGCGCGCATGTTCTTGGAAACAGCGTGCTATCGTTTTGTACTAATGTCTGTAATTTTCGGTCTCAAACCAATAGGTTGGACCCGCTGATGATGAATTCCTGTTCAATACCGATTCTGTCCGGCCGGCCGACGACACGATAGCTACCGAAAGAGGCAAGCTAGTAATTTGAAACTTTCCGATCACGTCGCGCATTGAAATGCGCCGGTTGAGTTCAATAATGGGACAAATCGGTCGAATTGTTTCGAAGTTATGGTCATTTGACATTTCGAGATTATTTTCCTGATATTTCAGGAACTTCTGATACGATTAAATTGAAACTTGACAGCTAGTTGAAGCATAACAACGCGCAATTTTTCATAAATTTCGTAGGGATCACACTGTCAGTATATTTTGAAATTTAATATTCTGTGATCTTCTGACCATATTATCCTCATGATTTTCTGTATGGACCTTCAAACTGTCATTTTTCGACGAAATACTGGATTTCAATAGCTTCTGGAAGGAACGACTCAGGAACTCGATATTTGTTGAGTAGGTTTGGGGCTTAATTATGAAGGTCGAATTCGTGAATGGTAAAATCCGCTCAATGATTCTGTAAATATACCCATTCGAGATTTTATTTTTCCAATAGGTTCGAAAATACAGATTAGATCGAATTGAAATCCAGTAGTTCATCGAAAAAACCTAGAAAATCACTGACGTGAAGTCAGCAGCTTTTGCGCGAATGTCCAGAGGATATCACCAGACGTGAACATGCGCGCAAAAGCAGCTGACTTCACGTCAGTGCTTTTCTAGGTTTTTAATCAATTGTTATTTTGAAGAAGACAAGAAAACAATTAAAAATGTAACAACAAATTCGAATCCCGATTGTGGAAAAATGTTTAATATGGCATC
The DNA here is from genome assembly GCA_958510865.1 of Myrrha octodecimguttata. Classification (NCBI taxonomy): domain Eukaryota; kingdom Metazoa; phylum Arthropoda; class Insecta; order Coleoptera; family Coccinellidae; genus Myrrha; species Myrrha octodecimguttata. The sequence goes on from OY294056.1 coordinate 37,553,497, forward strand.
TGAAATGTCTCTTTTTTCTACACCTGAGCCGCTGATATTCCAGAATATGTTGCCACTAAACCGTATAGTAAAGAAATTTCATCATTGCTCTCTCAACTGTTCTATTCTAAGTTTTTATTTTTCGGTACTAGCAAAAAAGGCCAAGTATTGTATATGGCGTGTTTGAGAAGGCAATCGGATTACTTTTGTAACAGGGTGCTTCTAGTTGATTGAAATGGACCGTAAAAAATTTATAAATATTATATAACCTTAGCTAATTACTCGAGCTCACAAAATAAAATTATTTTCAGTCACTCCTGCCCCCACTTCGTTGTTTTTTATGTCAATTTTATTTTCGATCCTCCTTTCTGTTTTTCATAAAAAATAAACAAGAAAATCGCAGGGTCGTGCTTAAACGGATTTAAGTGAACCTAAAATAATCTCTACTGAATTTGTACATGCGATTACCACCCTAAATCAATCAATAATATTTTGGGAGCACAATTAAATATTAATTTGCAACGGTTCGACCTTCTTTTAATTTTGTATTTCACACCAAGCTTTACACATCTACTTCTTCTTTGTTATGATTTGATGTGACGTTAATACTCTAACCTATTTTCCATGATAATTCAAGTTCAGTTGTCTTGAAGCTAAATTTGAATTCATTTCGAAAAATTAATCCTCTATAACAATGGAATTGACGTATATCATTAATATTTCATTGTGAGGTGAAAATTATACCCTTCAGTGCTACTTGAGTCGCAGTAAGGTATCAGTTTATATTAAAAATTGGGAAGTTTAGGGACTAAACACAGACAGGCTCAAAAAGTATGACATATTCATATGACATTTTAAAAGAAGTTGACCGATTATACGTGAAGGAAATAGTACTCGGTTCAAAAGACGTAAGAAAATTTAAGTAGTGTATTTTGACAGCAGTACTTTCAGAATTCGACTTCCATAAAACGGAGTTGACTTTTTTCGAGAAAATATTTCAACATTTCAATTTTCAATTCTATACCTAAACTCCATTCACTTTTATAAACTATCCCGGTTGGCCATGACATACTGACAATTTCACCGTGTATATTTTGAAAATGTTAGGTTATAGTCATTTTCCTGTCAGATCACTACACAACGTTGTCATCTCTACATAGAGGTTGTAGTAATTACGTATTTTTCAAAATGTGAATTTACTTTGAGAAAATGAAGAATGTGAATTCAATCATTCCAAAGACCTGACGAATTTTCGAGCAACTTTGTTCCCTGTTAACACTTGAAATATTTCACCTATAAGAGCATGGTTGGAAGATGCAGTTATGATATTTTCTTGTACGGAAATTAACAATCGAATGTGGAAATTTTACTGAAAAATAATAGATAGAGCAGTCCGTTACTTTGTGATAGTTCATTCGAAAAAAAATAAAAGTACTCGAATAACCCTGAAGTAAAACTTTTAAACGAACAGACAAACCTATGGAATTCCCTACTTTTCGAAATTCTCAAGAAATAAGTCTACAAAAGACATTTAAACACCTTGTTGCACAACTTGAAATACTCCAGTATAATTTGTAGTGGTACTACAAAACCTCCTGTCACCTTAAAAGAACTAACTCAATTTACAAAGTTCTTGGGAATCTATGTGAACGATACACTGGGTTTTCACCCACCTTCGTCGAAAATGTTGTTTGGATAGCCTGTGATGAATTATTAATTCCAGATTATCAGGGTTACTATCAGAAAAAGTAGATTTCAATTCAACATAGCACTTCCTGATTCTCTACTTCTTCAAACCTAACTTCGGCATTTTCAGTTTCCAAGCGTGATGATTATGTGTAGCATTTGGCAACGTCTCTGAGAATTATTTTGACATTGCCGATATTTCACGAGTGCCAGCCTACGTCAGTTTTAAGTAAAAAAAAATTGATAGACCTAAATCATGCAAACCAGGATAGTTTATAAAAGTGAATGGAGTATATACTTAGGGTATATCGCTGAGGCTGAACTCGTCAATTCTTATTAATATCAGGCTGAGCTCTGAAATTTCTACGATAACATATGTTTTGTTCAATGAATATTCGTTCACGAAACGTGAAACATGATCATGATGTTTACTGATAAATCACCATGGTTTACCTTATCACTGAAAGGTGAATGTAGCTAAGAAATCATGATTTTTCTGATGCATCAGAAGAACCGCAATTACCTCTCAGTAAGTAAATTAACCTTTCTTCAATCCGCAGTGAATAGAATTGCATTACGGCCAAAAGTGAACCAATTAAATGTTGAAAACATATAGTTGATTACTTTCCTCCCATTTGGCTGACACTATTTAGGTCACACCACTCGATATCAACTGGTTTGGTTAATCGAAAAATGTCTTTGGCATTACTTTCATTTATAATCTGCGTTCTCAAAAGAATGCCGGCGCACAATTAGTGTTCTGGAATGATACAAGACGTACAGAACTCATAAACCGTATGTTCTCTGTGCTCCGTCTGACATTATTTCGGTGGAATGAAACAATTTGGGTACCGTTCAACGATTCATGCTGAGGTAGAATCGTTCCTAATTAAGGAGTTTTCTCTTTATTTCTACATAAAGGATTAACCTTATCCAAATGTCTCAAGTGGTTTTTTCACGTCGATTAAATAAATGATTTGAATTCGCTCGAACTGTTACTGAAATTGATGAACGAAAATTCCTGAAGCTCTAAGGCACAAAAGTAAACCTACTCGTCAGATTTCTGTGACCAAATGAACACTCACTTCGTCTGATTCTCTTCTGGGATGATCTTCATTGAAAATGTTGTAAATTCTTCGTTTGTATTTTCTAATTATTTTATCATAGACAACTGAATTGAAATTCATCAATAGACGTTTGGTCCATCGCTTGAAATCAGGTTTATGAATTGAACTTCTGTACTATTTTTCCTTGATGTCACTGTTTTCTTTTCTGATGGGATTTCAAACTAGCATTGAGGACTACGTAAAAAGATTGAACAAATATCAGTTCCGAGCTTTTCAACTTCCTCCGTTCCTGACAATGATTTATTGTGGAACGCAAAAAATCATACACATATAAACCTACTGTAACTGTTAATCGTTCACACAGCCATGCTCGTCAATTTCGTGCAAACTTACGATTTAGTTCGATGCATAGGCTCAATCATTCAAAATATAATTAGTGGAGACGAGAAATGTATGGTTTCAATAAATAATGATTTTCATGTAAACATTCCGGTTCAGAGATACTCAGGTGATTTTTCAAATAGTCTAGATTTTTCATTTGACATAAGTCCCGAGGTATATCTGACTAACCTTACCCAAAATGCTCAAGATTTTTTTAAGTGGATCGATAATATTGACATATCCAACCCGACTGCATTATTTGTACTCATCGATGGAAATAAATCCGATTTGATTGATCAACTCGAAAACAAACTTATTTCGAAAGTATTATTCCTTAACTCAACAGAAATTTCGAATTTGGATTGCGAGAATGGATTACCTTTAAAATTTCTTACTGATACAAGTTTAGCTGAAAATTTTGAGAAGAAAAAAAGACCGCTCGAATTGACCATTTGTGTTATCCGAAGGAAACCGTATGTTCTCTGCAAACATCCAAACTGTACAGGCAGTAGACAGAGAGGACTAAGTGTAGACCTCATGGATCTAGTCTTGTCCCTTCTGAATGTGAGACCATTCTACAAACATTTCGATGACCAAGAACCTCTGGTAAACTTGGACCCATCGACAATTTTACTTAATGATTCATGTGATTTAGTCCAACGTTTAATCTATAAAGCTGAGAATGGTTTAGATGTAATTCCACCAGTCAATGACGACTATGATACTTGGATGGTTCCTAGAGCTGAAGAAATTCAGCAGTGGAAATATCTGATCAAAGTATTCTCTAATCCTGTATGGATAACATTAGTACTTACCACACTCTTTGCTATTTTAACCTGGTATGCTTTGGATTCATTAGTGAACAAATCACTCAGTGTATCCGTCAGGGAAAGAAACAGTTTGAAAGAAAAATTAATTTCCATATTGAGAGTCATTCTAGAGCAACCATGTAAGGTTAATGTTTCTTATTTGGCGGAATTCTTTCTATTGCTTGGCCTTTTCTTAACTATATCAACCATAACAACAATGTATAAAAGTAGACTTGCAGCTCTTCTGCTTGGACCTCCACTGTATGATCCCTCCTTGCAAACTTTCGAAGAAGTTCTGGACAGAGATATGTTCATACATTTTGGGGAAATAAGAAGATCCTTTTTGGAAAGTACTTACTCCAAAATGGAAAATTACACCCAAAATCACTTTGATCCAGAATGGATAGGACAAGATTGGCTAGGGTTGGTGGCTTTTCGAAAGGACACTGCCGTTCTCGTATCCTATTTCGAAACAATGTACCAGTTTTCGTCCTACATGGATGAAGATGGTAGAAATCTTCTGGAGGCTCTTTCACCGCCCTTCATCAAGTGCTTATCAGGGTTTAACTATGTACGTGGTCATCCTTTTGTCCATAGGATTGAGAATTATATCATAGTTTTGAGAGATCATGGATTCATACAGAGGATTATCAGGAAATATGAGGATGAACTAGACGAATATGAAAGTAGTGCTAGTCGTACTGAAAAGACATCTATGAAGATGCTGTTAGGCCCATTTGCTGCTTGGATCGGCGGTATTTGTATTGCGATGATTTTTTTCATCTTCGAGCTTAGTGGAATACGACATAGACCGAGAAACGTGAAGACAAAATAATTAGAATGAGCTATGGTTATATCGACAAATTCTAAAGTTGTCTAGGTTTACGTTGGTTTCATATAGCACTTCATCCACTTCTAGGTTATGAGTAGGTACGCAAGCTAGCATTTAGAAGTTTTTTTTGCACTCTCACCCACATGAACCAAAAATGTGAACTGTATGAGAATGATTTGGGCTCCTGAATTCAAGGAAGGAACCAACCAATATGTTTGGTCAAATTGAAATTAGTCCTTCTATTTTTTCAACGGTCCAGTTACTGAAACTCAAATGTTCGAAATGAAGTCGAAGGTTTCTGCAACGCCTTCAATACATCTGTGGTTTCATAAACTCATTTCGCAAGTTTGTCTTCTATATATTCGCAAAATTGCACTTGCCAATGGAAAAAAATGATAAAACTGATATGATGAGATGGCTATCCAAATTGCCCGCACAAACATTTTCAAGGACATCCCTGCAACATGGAACATAATGCAGAATCGCACAAGCCAATTCTTTCAAAAAAAGATTGAAGGATATATTGGGAGTATTTTGCATTATTTTTCAGGTTTTTTCTAGGTTTTCACTTCCAATATATGAAAAAGATTCACTAAGATTAAATGAAATTATTTTTTATAGATTATTTCCCTGCGGGATTCTAATCATTAATTTGTCAAAGACAGTTTCTAGAAAAAAATATTTCCCAATGAACATCGAAATAATGTAAACGATCAACGAAGTGAACTGTAACGTTTCAGAGTCTTTATCTGACTCCCTCATCAGACAATAAAAAAAGTATGGAGATTTATTCTCTTTCAATTCGGCAAAAGTCTTGAAGTATGGAGGTTTTGCTTAAAAATAATTCTGCCAATTTTCCCTTTGTTGTCGGATTCAGGAGTCATATGTAAAAATTCGGAGACAGTACAGTTCACTTGGTTGATCGATATATATCATTTGGCAGTTTTTTTTTCTAGAATCTGCTCTTGGCAAATAGTTTGAATCCTGAAATCCACAAGGGCGTTTTCTATAAATAATAACTTCCTAATTTTCCGATCAGCTTTAATTGTTATAATATATTTCGAATTTAGTCAGTACCATTATAATAATATTCGATTTTCATAATTAAAGTTGGAATTGAAATAAATGTTCACAGCTGCAGATTGTTTTCCCATCATTCCTCATTGAACTGCAGCAAATCTGTTGCAAATACCTCTCCATCTTGGACAATAAAGTCTATTGTATAGGTTTTTTGCTCTGTAAAGTCCCCTCGGGCATTGGTCGCTCTGAACGGATAAATTAATATGAAATTAATATCGTGAAAGAGCCTTCGAGCTGTTCAATATCTGAGAATCGAAAATTTTAAATGGGAAATGACTTGCAAGGCAACCTCCTGGTCGGCCTTTTGTTAGATCGTAAATGAGCTGAAAATATTCAGATTGTATCTCGCACACGATTGGTTATGGTTCCGAGAACTAATTACAGCAATATCGATATAAAGAAAAAAACAAAAGCGAAATGAACATTAATTTCAGCTGATGTTGATCTGGGAATTTTATTTGTATTTCTAATTTGAATACTTGAACAGAAATGAAATATACTCACAATATGCCTATTGTATTTCTTATTTCAATTGCACCCTTTTTTTGCACGCATGTTCTAGGGAATGGAAGAGTGATACTCTCAGGACTACTTAGATGATCAGATAGAAACTTGGTTATTATTTCGAGAATACCTACGCGCAACTATTTCTGGAATTTTGTTGAGATCGTATCGTTAGGAAATTCAAAAAAAGTTTTCGAAGACTATTGATTGCAATGAAATTTCAAGTAAACTTTGAAGTCGATATTTAACAACAGTTCACCAAAATTGATTTTGATCCTATTCTTATTTTCGGATATAGGTATTTATAGTGGGAACAAATTTGCCAAATTTTCTTGTTTTTCTCTGTATCGTTGTTACTTTCAGATTAAATCAAGAAATACTGATTCGATCAAAATGAAACTTTGTGACTGGTTGAGAATTTTTTTTAGGATTGTTTTCTGGGGTTCACTCCCAATATCTGAAACATAACTATTAGGAATTAAATAAAAATTGTTTTTTTTTATTGAAAAATTAAGGGCAGTTTTAAGAAAAATGGTTGCCTTATAAATAATACCGGAAGAATGCAAACAATCATCAATGCCAACTGTATTGTTTTAGAGTACAAATCTGACTCATCATCAGACAAACGAGAAAATTGGCAGAATTATTTTTTGTGATTTTTCGTTTTTCGAGACTTTTGTCAAACTGAAAAAAACCTAAAAAAATATGCAAAATCGTTTCATAATGGGCTTAAATCGATAGTTACTTTCGAAATGCTGAAACGTAAACTTGTATGAAATTTCGCGATAATGGTGCCATTAGCACAATGAAAAAATCTACGCATTTGGTGCGGTCAATACTTGAGTTGGTGGGCGCTTTGGCAACGAATTTGAACATGCACATAAAAGCTGTTGACTTCACGTCAGTACATTTGTAGGATATTTTTTATTTGATTTGACAGACCATACACATTTAACAGATTAAGTACTTTACTACCATCCGTGCCTTCAACGTCCAATAAAAAGTGTGACATAAAGAATACCTGGTCACACATAACATGAAAAAATGGTTGACATTTTTTAGGCTCATCTGGTTTGTATTTTAGAATTTCATGTCAAGTGATGAGTTGACGATGATATGAAATCGTGAGGGCAATTCATTTGTTTTTTCAACAAAAGTAATCTGAGTCGGGATAATCGTTATCATTATTAGAAAAATCATGAGAAGTAAATATTTCAGGTTTTTGACCAAAATATTATTCTTCTGTCTTTTACTATTGCTATACTCATTTACCAAATTTATTACCAGGCAACTACAATCAGGAAGTTAACTCACCCTCGGTTCAATTCATTTAAAAAAATACCCAGAGCTTTATGGAGCTTTTCATCGTCGATTCCAATCCGAACAATTCATTGTTTCATTTCAGATAAACTTTCAGTACTTTGTACTGTCAATACGTCATAAAAACAACCACCTACCGAGCATTCAGTTCTGCCAACGTAGACCGTATGTCAGGAATTTAACTTCACATATGTTGGCATACTTTGATTTATTACTCTATTATGAATTGACCTTCTCATTGATTGCACAAATGGAGAGACGATTTATGAGATATGTGATGTGAGGTTCTTGTTTCTGTATTCAAAATATAAAATTTTATCATCAACAAAAAGTTCGCCCAGTTCATTTTTCATTCTTTCTTAACCTGTCTACCTTTCCTCTTGTTTTTGTGGATACAGCCGCATGGAATACGTGGCGCGGAAACTATATGGCATCTATTGGGTACGAAAAGCGGTCCACATGTTGTCAAAATGCCAAGTTATTGTTCTTTTTGATTTTCCAGTGAAAGATGTCTGCATCGGTAAATCTACCATGTAAGATCTGAATATTTGCGGGATCAGTTTTCCAAGTTTGAAATTTCGGAAAATAAATTCGGTTCGTCAAATTTCAATTATGATAATTCATTTGATACAGTTAGAATAGCGAAAATAAATGTTGAGGTACTCTCCATCTTTGAAGACACCTTCATGAAACTCGATATTGAATATCACGGAAGGTAATCATTTTTTTATTATTTATTCCATGAAAAAGAAGTCTACAGAAAATAATCGATACGTTAGATACGATAAATTTGTTTGGTTCCATGCTCTTCTGACACATTCATATAATAACATGAACAAGAATAATAGCACAAATATTCATGAACCACATAACCATGAAAAATTTCGAGGGGATCCAAAGTATCCAATGAAATTCATGAGTAATATGAATCGACTGTTTCTTTATGCTCGTTATTCTGGCTCCGAAATTATTTTTTGTTTACGAAAATGGTTGTGCACACCAGATAATTAATTTTTTGTTTCCATGAGAGTTCCCAAACAAAAAATCCTCCCTATAGTACATCTTCAACCCATATAAATATTTCATATTGTGGTTAAGTATATATTTTCCACAATTGTTATACTTTACTCCTCTTATAAGTAGGAATCCAAAAAAGGTGAGGCCAGTTAATCGTAGCAACTAGATGGATCCATCATTTCAATTAATATCTAAATTATTTTCTCAAGAATATTTTCATCAAATCAATATTATACCTCAATTTATTTTCATTGAGCGGACTTAATTTTATGAACAAGACCTAGCGACCTCAGCATACTCAACTTTTACAGAGGACCATATTTGACAATTTTGAACGTCACTAAAAAAGAGGAATCATCATCATATTTTTTGATAAAATCAACTAATAAACCTAAGTGATCGACCAAAAATGTGAATTTTAATGTACTAATGAGAATAAATCCCTCCGTTGTCTGGGGCTTTTCTCTGAAAGTACTGAACCGAAATCCGTGAATCTTGGTAGTAAAATCATGTGTCGCTCGAGATTGATCCTCCAAGCTTTTCAGCAGGATCGGTGTACCCCAAGCGCACAAAATTTGGTAAAGTGGCTCCTCAGTTATAGAGAAAAAACGCTGCAAGTTTTGCAACCGATGAGTTAAGAATAGTATATTGACTTTTCATATAAATACATACAGTTATAAGTTTTAGTTAAGATATCAATGGTATCGATATGTATTGAAAAAATAATAAACCCTTGTGTGAAATGTGCAGTGTTTTTTCAATGGAACATGTATTGTTTCATTGTCGCTAGCTTCAAAAATTATACCGAATAAGGTATTGAAGCTTCTCGCGCTCACAATATTTGATCAGACATACCAACTAAACACTGATTACGACCCGTTTGCCGTTTCTAAACAAGATCAATTTCAAGGTCTCGAATGGACTCGAATTGTCGAAAATCAATATTGAATGTTTGAACTAATATTAACTCATTTTCTCTTTCCTTCGAGCTCTCAGCTTTAACGGATACCAGGAACTTAAAAATATGTTCGGTTTATTTCCAAGCACGCCGAGAACACACGCAGGTGTGTGTTTATTCAACTAATTGTTTGAATATGTGGAAAAATAAAAGCCATCCTGAGTACAGAATGTGCCTTGGATCTGCATACTGGTCGAACAAAGGAAAATAAATGAATATTTACTCGACACGGGATAGAGGATGGAATTGTTGGAAATGAACGATGAAAAGAAAATTTGATATTTTGGCATTCGTATTGTAGAACAAGTGAATTAAAATAGATAGTATCGATTGAAGAACACTTTGAGAGGACATTTATGACAATCAATAATTATAAAATTATTATTTATTTGAAACTTGCCCCTGCAAACTAACGGATATATATTAGGTATTTACCAGTAATAATTCTTCTAAAAAATCTTGCCTAATTAAAATCTTTAAAATAAAATGAATCATCAATGAATATGTTAGTAACGTTTTGACATCTATTTCTGATCACTCCATCACAAAATCAACCGAGTATCGTCAGAATTTTTCTTTTCGATTTATTTGATGACTTCATTTATCTTTTTCAATTATCCCAATTCTCTCAATCTCAAAACATTTTAAATTTTTGAAAACTGTTCTTCTATTTGACATAGAACTGATTTCACTAATTTTTTTGATTTTAAATCGAAGAATAATCATTATGCATAATTTACTCATTTCATTCGTATTAGCTATCACAAATAGGATATGCAATAAAGAAAGATTTTGGCTTGGTCTTCTCTTTCCTAGGTTTTGGGTATATTCCAACAAACTTATGTCTAGTACTGGATCCAAATATGAAGAAAAAATTCATTTGAGATTTTGATGAATGCCTCAGAATAATAAATCCATGATTTCTCGAAACCTCTCCTGAAGAACTTGATACCTTCCAAATAAATTATTATAATGCTGTCCGATAAATGTTCTCCATGCCACAACTTCTTCTCGAGTTCGCCTTATGGTATAATCGACTTATGTAAATGACCCAAGAGCTCAACTTCTCCCAAACCAAAAATACAAAACGTTAACTTGTCTCAGCTTATCGCTGTAATTAAGAATTAAGAAACTGTTACCAGTCCCCTGCACGAGAACTTTCTGGCATTTCTTCGGTCTTATAGATATCTTTAATGTAACAGTAATGAGGATAATGTTACAGTATGGCAGTCGTGGACATGCACAGTAGATGGTTTGCATTCCTCTGTGGGAATGCTGTTCTCCAGCCATTTTATGTATTGCTTTCACAGATGGATTCAAATTATACGAACCTTCTTTGATGTCAATACATTCATTTCAGGGGCCACTGTGGGTGCTAAACTATGGAAAAAAACATTTTTTATGCTGACTATTTCATTAATTATATTTTTATTGAGAAAGATTTCATAACGACGCTCGTTTTACAGCGATGGAACATTTAAGGGTTGATCCTCATAATGAGTTTCGTATACCCTTTCCATTTAGGTACTTCTCATTTTGTCTACAAAAAAATTAAAGGTTGGAGTGAAACAATATATGTACACCCTGATTACGTTTTGTTTCCATGCTATTTTTGCCTCAAAAATTTTCACAGCAAAACCAACAAGCTGGTCATTCAACGATGAAATTTTATCATTTATTGAATTTAGGTTAGCTCAGGAAATAGATATTTGTCGAATAGTCAATTGTATATCGTAAAAACTTCCGCCCAATTTTCTCGTGGTCATGTCGAACACAACTGGAAAATTTTGAACATGTAAAATTTCTCCATTGTAATAACCAAGTATTTTACTTATCGGCAATTTCCTTCATGACTTTTTTCTTGAAATTGATAGAAATATCGTTCTCGATATTGAAAATCTACCAACTAACATAAAATTCTTCTATAAAGATCTTGCCGGCAAAATTTCATCTGTTGTTGCATTATATGAAAATTTTCAGAGAAGTTGTGGAGCTCTTTTACGAAGTTACAATTCATGAATGGGTGAAATCCACTCGGAAACTTCGCCATTTTAAATTTTCTTTTCGAATATCACTAAAAGTACGCCCCTGATCGAGCCTAATGTTTGAACATGATCATCTTAAGTCGACTGGCAGGTTTTGATGAATTTCATTTACATCTAACGAATAGCTTCAAAAAAAAAAAATAAAAACAAAAATACCGAAAACTTTCCAAGAATATCAATTTTTCTAAACGAACGATCTTTTCAAAATTACGTGAAGGTTTCCTACAACGAATTGCCAAGTTTCGATGTGATTGCATATGCTTTCCTTGAGATAATGAGGAAAAAAACAAAAGACTTGAAATTGGTATAACCCCAGGCGAATTTCCCAAAACGAGTGAATTAAAAAAATTTCGAGAATTCTACATTTCTGGAAAATAATTTCGAACGGGTGTAAGAGTATATCGAATGATTAGGTGGACATAGCTTCTTTGTGAATTAGAACCAAAAATTGAAAAATAATTGAATTATCTTTGTGAATAGTCATGCAGCGGCTCAAATATAATTTCACTCCACTTGAAATAACTAATTGCTTCTCCAGATTCAATGTATTTTGGTAATTTGCCATCATGAGGCATTCAGCCTTATGTAACATTTTTTTATTGCCTGATGATACCGAAGAACCTAGCCGAAATGTGTTGGAAACTTTATTTGAGTTGTTGAACTACTGATTGGACTACTATATAAAAATCATAGAAATATATCTATACAGAATTCTGCAGATCATCTGGTTGGCTTATGGCGAAATTTTACCTGTTCAAACATCGTTGGAAGGGGTCAATACTTGTATTGGTCAACTCCCAAGAAACAGGTTTGATGAAGTTCACAGAAGCTGTCAATTTAATATCCCTGCATTTCTATAACTTTAAATAGATTTTAACCGTCTTCATTGAACTAGTAATTGTCTTTTTTCACCAAAATTTCTCTGAATTCTAATTTAAAATTATGCAGTGCGAAGAAATTCGATAATTTCAAAACACAATGCTGCCCAACACGTCTTCTGATGTAGCATATACGTAACACAAAGTCTTATTGGACTGATTATACCATTAGGCATATGCTATATCTGACCAACTTCAAGGTGAACTGGCCAACCGTTCACGCACAGCACGGACCAAAATACCAGACAGAGCTCTACACCATGACATAACTCTCAAATCCCGTGCCATAGATGATTGCAGCGTTAATACATCTCCAGGGAACTACTGTAATTAATCTTCTACCGTGAAAAATTTTAATTGCAGCATCTCCTAAAAAATACCCTGTTAATTAGACGTTTCAGTATGCGAGACGTGCCTGCCGTATGTTGCAAGTGCCATTTATGTGTAGACGTACTGCATTGGATTATGAAAATTGGTTGTTATCTAAGCGGAGAACAGTTCATGTGTGACATTTTAGGGCAAGTGGTATATCTAGGTACGACTTCTTTGTGATTTGTTTTCTTATTGCACTCCATAAAATTGTTCATAAGAATCGTGCACCGAATACACTTTTCAACATTCACAAAATGGCTATACTCTAAAATTGTATTGAAATGATTTCATTATTACCTTGTACAAAGCACTGAGTATCTTTGGTTATTTCCCAATATCAGAAAACATGATATCAACAAATTCCCCATGACATGAAATGTGTACAAATACATAGACGCATAATAGAAAACTGAAAGTATACCTTATTCGGTTCCCCCGAAAAGACTAATTTCCAGGAAATTTTGAATAAACCTTCACGTCTTTATCCTCAAAGCTAAGAATTCAAGATTATTGAGAAAGATTTGAGAAACTCTTGGAGTTGCAGCATAGTTATATATTCATCGACTTGATTGCATCTGTGTTTTTTAGAATTTTTGGAAAAGTATCACGAATCTATCGAAATGTTTCGATTTTCAGGATTACAAATTAAAAATTTTCAGGAAGCACTGATAACAAAATATTTGGCAAATAGTTGTACGTTGGTATTCTACAACTAACTACCAACTGATCGCGTGAGTTTTTCCTGAGATATTGAGGAAATTTACTCAAAAACTCTGGTGAGTAAACCCCAAAGGGGCCCATTATCAAACCGTCACACTTCAAAAGGCAACATAACCTGACAATTTCTAGTCGCCAGTTCTTTCTTTTATCTTCTTCTTTATTTCTTATATGGGAACGGACGGGCGGTAGTATAGAATCGAGTTCGACATGGATTTTACACCACTGCATCCAATTTAGTCCTTGTAGACCGTTTTCGGCTCAAAATTTGGAAATTACAAGACTTTATGTACATATATCCATAGCACGCTGTTTCCCAGAACCTGCGCTCGAAAATAGTACCTATAGAACACTGAAGAAAAATTCATTGACCAATATCAAATTATAGGTGAGTACCTATTTCTGATGGCAATTATCTTGAACATAATACAAATATAAATTCAATTTAGTCGAAATGTAGCACTCGGATGTCAATATTGACCTAAAGTTTCATCCTTTTCTTTAATGAATCGCGTATCTTGAAACAGACAAAAAAAATAATTGTGAGGGTATTTTTATTGAAAAAACTGAAAATAATGCATCATCTTGCTGAGTGCATCAAGAAAAAGCAATGGTTTTTAAATAAAATTCCAGAATAGAACTAATGTGAAGACCTGTTACGCGCGAATTCAAAATTTTAGCTAAAGCAGTAACGCATCGAGGAATCGAAATTTTGTACCTATCAGATTTGAATTCAATCTGTATTTTTGAAAGTATCGAGAATATGATTATAATTGGGTATATTTCACCCATTCACAAACTCAAGTTTCTTAAATGAACCCCAAACTACTTCACAAATATCGAACCCCTGAGTAGTTTCTTCCGGAAGTTATTGTTTCCTTTAAACACGGAATTATTGTCTATATCTATATCATTTTTCTAACAGTTATCACTGGGTATTCTAATTGGCCCTATCCAAACTGAACAAGTTGTTCGCGGTCGATTTGGACATCCATGTAAATCGAATACATTGAAGTGAATGAAGAGAACATAACAAGTAAGTCGCGGTGGAGGTTCGGAGCGATGCCATCCAGGAGGTTCACATCGATGCTTTTTGGGATCAAATACTTTGTTTCACATGGATGCCTACTGCTGAGTCTAGAGGGATTCTTACCTGTGATTGATGTGTTCAAGGCCTAGTTGCCATACCCCTTCATAGAAACATGCATTTAAAATAATATAGAATGATGTCTTTTCTGTGCAATTCTAGATTATGAGAGCTTACTACTACTACTACTACTACTACTTTACCACATACAACTTAATTAGGCTATATCACCCAGACACAAGTATCACTGAATGCTTAGTAAAAATGTTATGGAACCTCTTCTGAAAACCTCGAAGGATTTCAAGCAAGAGCTAGTCAGAAGGCCTCGAAGCAAGTAATTAACCTCGGAGTAAATAATAAATATAGAAAATTTCACTCCTGAACATCGAGCAATCTCCTCAAATTAGAAGGAAGCAGTCTTTTATTGTGGACTTCTAATGTTCACTGACTTGTGGTACCTCACAATACTCACAATTGGTCGTTAATCACAAAGTTTCTCACAGGTCATGAAATTGGCAAGCATGCAGCGGACCTAGCTCGACGGAGCATCACCGGTATCCTTCTTGTTATGTGCTGTAGACATCGACCGCGACTTAACTAGTAGCATCTTCCGCGACCTCCACCTCGAACGCGACCTACTTGTTCTGTTCGTACCCTGACACTTGGTTTTATTTTTGCTATTGTATGTATTCAACTGATGATCTGAAAATCATAGATTGTAGTCCATTTATATTCGTAATGCCTATGGTGATTTCGAAGGAACAATTCTGAAAAATCTGGGATTATCACTGGATATTCCGATTTGCTTACTCCCTAAACTCGAAAAACAACCTCACACTCCAAATTCCTCAATGACACACGTCATATCTACAGCCTTCCCTCAGGTCGCCCCGAATTACCATGACAAATAGCTTCTTAGAAATATCCTTGAAAGCCATTATGATCCCTTTGTCCTCCTCATTCGACGCGGACCGCCGTTTTACCTGATTCAATGCCGCGCGCAGCCAGATACCAGATCTTAGATCACAGAGTGCTAGATGGACAGGTAAGAAAGTAGAAAAAGTGAAAAAGCCGGGTCGGTTATTGCTACGGGGGTGAGGAAGGTAGAGTCATTGCGAATCCCGTTAGTACGAGTCGACGGTGGCGCCGCATCTCGTCAGGGCTTGCTTTGTATGCTGAAGGAAGGTGCAGAAGAGGACAGATGTGGATTAGGCATGTTTTAAGGCAATTAGACTAGTTGCTGGTGATATCAAAACTTATATCGATCCCATTTTTACGCGCTTTTTCTTGGGTAAATTGCGTTATCATTTCGTCACGATGTCTGTAATTTTCGGATTTTGAAACGAAAATGGTCTTGAATTCTACTTTAATTATGTCCATCCTTCCGTCCTTATGTGCTCTAACTTACTAAGCGACTTTAAATTGTCAGATTAAGTTTGAAGTCCAAATATCTTGGTGAAGTTAGTTAATGTGGAATCGGTTGAATAGTTTCGAAGTGAGGACCATTCGAAATTTTGAGGTTAATTCCTCGATATCTCATCAAGTATCAACTACATCAAATTGAAACTTCGGGAAGAGTTTTGGAATACCAACGCGGCACTTAGAGCAAAATTTCGTGTTGAACCAGTTGTTGAAAAATTTTGAAAAATTTTTTTTTCGAAAATTGTTTTTCTCTGGAAATTTCGATTAGTTTCCAATGGAATTTGGCACAAACCTTAAAGTCAATATTTAACAACAACGTTTCAAATTCAAATCCGATCCGATATTCACTTTCGGAGATATAAGGAAAAAAAATTGTGCCAAATTTCGTTGTTATTTGGAGTTTTAACTTTATTTCCGCAATATGTCAAGAAGTACAAATGCAATCAGATAGAAACTTCCTAATCAGGTGGAGATTACCAACACGCAACATGGTGCAAAATTTCGTGTTGATCTAATAGTTAGAAGGCTTTTCTAGGTTTTTTATATATCGCTAAGGATTTAAAATTTAATGAGATATCACCAATTGTGTGCACACTGTTCAGTTGATTCACAGTTCTGAGGAAAAATAACCCTTTGGAGTCATGACGACAGCTTCGGCTTGGACACGTTTATGAAGGGTTCAATTTCGTATTTTGCGCTTCATACAGATAAATTGAACCCATTAAAAAAACTCTGATTAACTTTATAACACTCATGAAATAAGAACTAATGAAAATAATGTGTTCTTCATGATCTCATCGCACAAGTATGTGGTTGAGTCAAATATCAGGTTATATAATAATTTATATTCATTATGAATTTTTCAACTGCGTTATTCAACTTCAGAGCTTGATCTTGAAGTCGTTCAAAAAATATATCCGGAGTTGGTTTGTTTTTGAGATATAGGGCGTTAAAGTTTCAAAACAAAATATTGGGAAGAAATGTACGCCACTGACTTTATTGTTGTTTTGTATTTTTTCAGATAAACCCAATAAAATTTCAATTCAATGATCTTTTGTGTTCTCTTCAGATCAAGCTTCGTTTTTGAGAGAAAATTACTTTCACAGATATGGGCTACTATCACTGTCACAATGTCTCCAAATCAGGTGTTTATAGTTTGCATAAGTGGCTCAAATTTTTTCCTCGAAAACGAAGCTAGATATAAGGAAAATACAAGAAACTAAAAATATTTTCAGTAGCATAATCTAACAGAAATGTAATTTTGCAAAAAAAATCAGTGGAAGACGTTTTTTTTTTAAATGTGTTCTGTTGTGCACACTGCAGAGCCATTCGATCTAGTACGTTTGATCTAGTTAGGCCTAAGTGAAATTCGAATTACTGTACTGAATTCAAACCAACTCGGGTCAAGAATATTTATTATAATTTTTAAAAAGCGTTTCTCTTTCAAACTTCAAAGCCGAGTATTTCAGAAACGAAGTAACTCTGGACCTAACGAATTTCACAGAGAATTTTCGTATCGTAATTATTGAACACCCTGTATATTTTTAAATATTGAGTTCTGAAACTCGGAGTATTATAGTTTATAACAATCACTGTTCTCTGCTGTATTGATCGCTTGGACTCCTCGATGCGAATTATTGAGTTCGACCCTGTGCAAAGCTATATACATGGAAGACAAATCTCACTCTCAATCTGAGAACGTCGGAAAGTACAAACGGCCTTTCTCAGCCGTATTCTGAATCCACCTCACTAAACCACACACGCGATATAAATCTGGTGCGATCTTGTACGACCATCGTTAACTTTTCGCATTTCTCGCTGGTATTCTGTCGGTCGTGGACTCTCCGAGTAGAATTCGCATTTTTCACGAAACCCAAATTATAATCGGCGAATCAATGGTTTCGTGTCTCGTCCGGTTAATTAGTCGAACTCTTCGATGATTCGGAATATTTTTGGATCTCTTGTTTGACCAGTTCTGTCGCCGATTTATTGGGACTAATTTTCTTGGTGTCACAGGATCAATAAAATGGCTGAAGGAGATAAATTTGTTGGTTATATTTACAGGTAATCGAAAATTCAGAGTGACAAGGATTTGAAAATATGTTTATCTATAGTTGAACCAGAGATACATGGTGCGAACACTCTTTGACATATTTTGGGTCCGAAATGAGGTCCGAATGTTGTCAAAATACGGCTTTGTTGTCCTACAGTTTTCATCGATATATGCCGGCATCGGGAAATTTGCCAGGTAAAATCTGAAATATATTCGGAAGTTACCGACATATCATATCAAAGCTTTTTTCGGAATTTCCGAGTTGGACCATACATCGAATTTCTGAAAATAAATTAATTCTGACAAGTTATGACTATTCATTTCATTAAATCAGAGAAGCGAAAATAAATACTTATATAAAAGTTTTCTTCGTCTCTGAATCCACAAGTCTTTTACTTGATATTTTTAGTTCATTGCAATAAGAGGTATTTATTATTTCGATATTCAATTCATGGAGAAGAGGTCTCCAGAGTTCGTATTCGAAAATACCTATAAGAAACATTTGGGATGATAAATACTACGATTAATTTTTCGAGCTTGAAGTTCTTCTGAAAAATTCGTTTGAAAATGAGCAGCAAAGTGCATAATTCATATTCGAAGATTAATAAACATGAACATTACCTCGTAACTGTATGTAACAAATTCATAACTTTTGAGTTAAATATTTATTTATACGTAAATACAACATTTATGAACCATATTTTTATGGAAGAAAATTCAAACCATTGTTTAAAACAATGTCCAAACTATCCAATATAGAATCCATGTGTAATATATCAATCTCCCGTTCCGTTCTTACCGTTGTTTGGACTTCTGGTATCCATGAAATTCTTCTAACGATAAATCTCATATTAAGAGCAAACAATACCTCGAATATAACGAGGAAACTTGTGGTGGCCGGAGTTCGTTTTTTCAAAAAAATTTAGTGCAAATCGAAGCAAGAAAACTCCTATTGGACACCCCAATTTAACTGAAATATCCTTGCTGAATCCAACTGATGATTAACTTTCTTTGAGAATCTTCTCACCAAAAAAAAAAGGCTCCCTTCAAAAAAAATCATAATAAGACCCTTTCGTCGGCAAATGTTGAAGATACGCCATCAACATTCACAACCATTGAATTCAAACTGCCCAGACTCGTTACACCCCTCAAATTCGATTCTCAACGCCTTCTGCATGTCGTTGCTCATTTAAACTCAACTTTTGCTCTTTCGAATGCAAGTCGCATAAGTTATTGAGCACGACAAGGGTGAATGCGATCTGTGGATCAATCAACGCTGTCAGAAATGCAGATACAAGCATGGTCCCGCGACTAACATGAATTATTGTTATTACTTATGACAGTCATGGCCCCCCGTTTTTCATGATTTTCGTTCTGGTTGTCGACGTAAAAACTTGAACTTATTATTCGACGAAATGATTTAATAGAGTTAGGACGTATTGACTGTATTGAGACCAAAGACCACAACAATGGAGTCCATTGTTTTTGGTGCCATTCAATGTTTGGAATATTTAAACGTAGCGCGTAACGCTGATTTGATGTTTTCATTATTTGGACTCGATGAGAATTTTGGCCGTAAATTATTATTGTTATTACTTTGTTACAATTGCATTTCTTTTATGCTGTCATAAAGAGGACATTTCACCATAATATACTGGGTGATTCCTAAGTCGACGTTAAACTTGGAGGAGGTGTTAGTAGGGCTCATTTGCTTTTGTTTGCACGATATTTATTTTCAACCAAAAATCAACATTTTCAGAGATATTTGCGTTTTTGTGATTTTTGATCGATTTCTTACCTTTTTTTCTGCTTTCACCAAATTCAATTATAATTTTGGGTTATTTGATCAGAAAAAATATGATGTGTATGAAATACGTTAAACAGTGATGTATTGGATATTAGAAAACCTAGAAGAGCACTGACGTGAAGTCAGCAGCTTTTGCGCACATGTTCACTTCTGGTGATATCCTTTGAACATGCGCGCAAAAGCTGCTGACTTCACGTAGAAAAGCACTGACGTGAAGTCAGCAGCTTTTGCGTACATGTTCACTTTTGGTAATATCCTTTGAACATGCGCGCAAAAGTTGCTGACTTCACGTCGGTGCTTTTCTAGGTTTTTTTCGATAAATTTCTATATTTCAATTCGATCTAATCTGTATTTTTGGAAATATTGGAAAAATAACATTTTAAATGTGTTTATCTACGGAACCATTGAGCGAGTTTTACCCACTCACGAATTCGACCTTCGTAACTGAGCCCCAAACCTACTCTACAAATATCGAGTTTCTAAGTCGTTTCTTCCGGAAGTTATTGTGTACGGTCAGCCTAACGGCCAACTTAGAAACTCGATATTTGTAGACTAGGTTTCGACCTTAATTACAAAGGCCGAATTCGTGAATGGGTAAAATCCACCCAATGATTCCGCAGACATACCTCTTCAAAATTTTATTTTTCCAATATTTCCAAATACAAAACTCAAATCCGATAATTCATCGAAAAATGACAGTTCGAAAGTTCATACTGAATTTCGTTTCCGAAAAAAAATTTTTTTCGAAAAGAATTTTTTCCAAATTTTTTTTATTTAAAAGGTAAAATATGAATCAATATTGACACGCAGTATCTTGAAATCATGAAAATCGTTAGGTTAGGTTTTAGAGGTTTCCTATTCAGACATATCAGAATCAAAGTAATTAAAAATCAGCACATTCTTCCATCAATTTAGATTTTTACGATTTGTGCTTGTGATATGAAAATTGGTTAATGGCTTCATAGCCGAGTACCATATTTTTTCCAACTCTTGACCCAGTTGCAAGCAATGGTTCATGTAGTAAAGCCATGTCAAAATTGAATCATTTTTGATTCTTATTGAAACTCGTTATTGATTAATGGATTATTTTAAAGCCTTCATTAGTGAATAGGAACGCCCACGAAGAAGTTAATAATGTTCACGAAGTAGTAAGATGTGGTAGGGATTGTTTCATTCATAAATATTCAAATGAGAATAGCTATTCTACTCAAAAGGAGATTTTACTGACGAAGAACATGCAATACCAGTGACTTAACCATTGCAAAATATGGTAGTTACAGTAATAAACTTCGAGTTCCATGTAGTTCTTGACCTTCTATCGATGAAACGGTGGATATCCATGCTGTATGAATAAAGATTGTGACGGCAAATAATTGAAGCTAATTAAGTTTTGATCCCTAAAACACGTAGTAAAACTCAATGTTTGTGATCATTCTTACATTTTCAGAACCTCCATGAAGGACCACACATGGTTCCAAATACATTGACAGAAACGAATGCGAAATTAATGAGACGAACAAGTCTCAATATATTGTAGAGAAATTTCAAAACCGGAAACGAATTATACTCGTGCTAGATCTCTCTTTGGGATCCCATTAATCGACAATCTATCCATTAATGATTTTAAAACCAACTTCCTCTATTCTACTGCTACATTTTCCAACATCCAATTTGCCTTGTAGGGAATGTTACACTTCAGAAGCAGAAAGCTTATATATTCATTAATGAGAACAGCTATGAACAATTTGATATTGAATGTCTCTCTTGATGTCACTCATATTTTTTGTTTCGAAAACTTCCAAAAGTTGGTTCCCCCTGATTTCTAATTCCACTGAAAAAACTCCAGTGGCATCAATCAATACCTACTAACTAGTCCGCCCACCGATATCGGTTTATACCGATTTAAACCCAACGTTTCGACCTCCTACTCTTCATATACAACTTTTTAAACCTCCGTTGCACTAATCGCTTGTCACTGATTCTATTTTCGTGCAGTTGGCACTCCTGAAGTTCTTTATGGACTCGCACGAAATAAATTATTATTTCAAGTTGGCGTGAATCACAATGTATGAACCAAATCTCTGGTACAACACACCTTCAAAGATTAATATGGCGATATTAAAAAATATTTTCTATCGTTCTAAGGTGGTAAAGTCATAGATATCAAATTGCAATACTGGAAACTAAATTTTCGATAATTTGTCGAAACCGATGTTATTCCATATTTCTGATCGTATTTCTCATAAGATAATCTCACATTATCATAGACTAATACAGCTTTTTCATTCCAGTTTGCATTGGTACAAACGCCAGGATGTCAGTGCCATCGAACAGAGAACATCATTATGCCAATCTCAAGGATAGATTCACAAATTGTACATACGTTGATGGAAACTTGGAGCTGACTTGGCTCAAAGATGAAAATTTGGATCTTAGTTTTCTTCAGTATATCAGAGAAGTTACAGGGTACGTCCTTATATCTCATGTCGAGATCAAGAGGATAGTTTTGCCAAAACTACAGATCATCAGAGGACGGACACTGTTTCGTATGAATAACGGCGGAGAAGAATTCTCATTGATAGTTTCTCTATCCAAGATGTACACTCTTGAACTTCCTGCCCTTAGGGATGTCCTAAGTGGAAATATTGGACTGTTCAACAATTACAACCTATGCCACGTGAAGACGATCAATTGGAATGAAATTATGTCGGACCCAACTTCCAAATATAGCTATGTATTCAATTTCACTTCACCTGAAAGAGAATGTCCCCCTTGTGATAAAAAATGCGAAGCAGGCTGTTGGGGAGACGGTGAAGAGAATTGCCAAAAATTTTCGAAAGAAAACTGTAGTCCCCAGTGCTTCCAAGGAAGATGTTTCGGACCCCAACCCCGAGAATGCTGCCATCTATTCTGCGCAGGTGGTTGTGTTGGTCCAAAACAAAGTGACTGTATAGCCTGCAAAAACTTCTATGATGACGGTGTTTGCACGCAAGAATGTCCTCCCATGCAGATATACAATACCGTGAATTATTCTTGGGAACCAAATCCGAAAGGAAAATACGCTTATGGCGCTACTTGTGTCAAGAATTGTCCTGAACATTTGCTTAAGGATAACGGAGCTTGTGTGAGGACGTGTCCTCCCCAGAAGAGAGCCAAAAATGGAGAATGCATTCCATGTGAAGGACCTTGTCCAAAATCTTGCCCAGGAAGCGATGGACCGGTCCACTCAGGCAACATTGAAAGTTATAGGGGATGTACAGTGATAGAAGGACATCTACACATATTGGAAAATAGCTTCAATCCATACCAACAAATTTTCGCAAATTACACATTTGGAGAACGATACCCAGCTATGCACCCAGATAAGCTGGAAGTTTTCAGTACTCTCAAGGAAGTAACAGGGTTCATAGATATCCAGGCGACCCATCCAGACTTTACAAATCTTTCCTACTTCCGTAATTTGGAGATCATAGGTGGAAGGGAACTTCACGAATATTTCTCATCGTTGTACATTGTGAAAACCTCTCTGCAATCACTAGAGTTGAAATCTCTCAAGAAAATCAATGCTGGTACTGTAGTCATTCTGGAAAATAAAAACTTGTGCTTGGCATCAAATATCAATTGGTCCAAAATCAGGAAAAGCAAGGAACACAACCTTATTATTAGCAACAATCAGGATGCAGAAATTTGCAAGAAGAAGAAGTTAGTTTGTGATGAGGAGTGCAGTGAAGACGGATGCTGGGGGGCTGGACTAGATCAATGTTTGTCATGTGCTCACTTCAGGCTTGGAGATACTTGTTTGCAGAACTGTAGCAGTTTGCCCGGGTAAGTTCAAATCTTGATATAACCTTCAGAATTAACTTGATTCAATTTGCATAATTCTAATTGCTTTACCTATTATTCATTTGATGTTCCAGAATTTATAAAGCTACATTCAATGAATGCAAGTCTTGTCACGAAGAATGTGGCTCTTCCTGCACGGGACCAACTGCTGACCGATGCATAACCTGCAAACATTTCAAAGATGGTCCGTTTTGCGTTTCCAAATGTCCAATTAACAAATACGAAGATAGCGGAATATGTAAACCCTGTCATGATAACTGTGTAGACGGATGTACTGGACCGAAGAATATCGTGGGTCCTGGTGGATGTAACTCGTGCGAGAAAGCTATCATGAGAGAGAACTCTATGGATATTTGCTTGAGAAAAGACGAGTCGTGCCCTGATGGATACTACGACGATTGGGTTGTACCACACGAACAAGCCTCGCTTTTGAAGCCCTTAGCAGGAAAAGCTATATGCAGGAAATGTCATCCAAGGTAAAAATCGTTCTTCATTATGCGACTATCACTTGAATTCAGGTTATAAAAATATTCAAATTTGTCTTCATTTCACAGATGTGAAACTTGTACCGGCTATGGATTTCATGTCCTCATGTGCACAAGATGCGCT
The DNA here is from genome assembly GCA_958510865.1 of Myrrha octodecimguttata. Classification (NCBI taxonomy): domain Eukaryota; kingdom Metazoa; phylum Arthropoda; class Insecta; order Coleoptera; family Coccinellidae; genus Myrrha; species Myrrha octodecimguttata. The sequence continues at coordinate 37,577,963 of OY294056.1, forward strand.
AGGTACAGAGATGGTGAGCAATGCGTAGATGACTGCCCTATGGATAACTATCACGATGATAACTCCAGAGAATGTAAACAGTGTCACCCTGAATGCAGGGGCTGCAGGGGTCCTGGTCCAGAACATTGCCTAGTCTGTCAAAACTTCAAAATCTACGACGACAACGATGTAGGAGAAAACAACAGTTTTACCTGTGTTGCGAACTGCCCCCAAGAATATCCTCATAGAATGTTTCCCGTGAATTCAAGTGCCTATTGTACGGATAAGTCATCCGAGTCTATGTTTATGACGTCGTTGGATAGCCGAAAGAGTCTTCTGATAGTGGCTTGTATTATAGCTGGACTATTCATGACAGTAGTAGTTATTGTAATATTCTTGTATTGCTACTGTCGAAAAATGAAGGAAAAAGAAAACGCATTGAAGATGACTCTCACGTTGACTGCTATAGAAGATGAACCGTTAAGGCCAACGAATGTAATGCCTAATGTTGCTCAGTTGAGAATTATCAAAGAAACAGAAATAAGGAAAGGCAGTTTTCTAGGATTTGGAGCATTTGGTACTGTCTACAAGGTAAGAATGTCACATTGAAACGAATTTAAAGTCTCTAATGAATGCTTTTGTAGGGCGTTTGGATACCAGAAGGAGAACATAACAAAATTCCTGTAGCTATTAAGGTTCTACGTGAAGATACTGGTGCCAATACCAGCAAAGAATTCTTGGAGGAAGCATATATTATGGCAACTGTGGATCATCCCAATCTTCTTCAGCTGTTGGCTGTTTGTATGACTTCTGACATGATGTTAGTCACACAACTTATGCCACTTGGGTGCCTTTTAGATTTTGTGAGGAATAATAGGGAAAAAATAGGTTCAAAATATCTTCTAAATTGGTGTACTCAAATTGCAAGAGGTAAGTAGAGATTAAATTGAAACTTAAGAGTTTTTTCCTCTCGATTCCAAATACTATATTTGTTGGATTTCAGGAATGTCTTACCTGGAAGAGAAGCGACTCGTTCATAGGGATCTGGCAGCTCGCAATGTATTAGTACAAACACCAGGCTGTGTTAAGATAACCGATTTCGGTCTTGCAAAACTCCTGGATATAAACGAAGAAGAGTACAAAGCTGCTGGAGGAAAAATGCCGATAAAATGGCTGGCTCTTGAATGCATCCAACATAGAATATTTACACATAAATCTGATGTTTGGGCTTTTGGTGTGACCGTTTGGGAGCTTTTAACCTTCGGCAAGAGACCATACGATAACATACCTGCTAGAGATGTACCTGAAATTTTAGAGAAGGGAGAAAGACTGCCACAACCTTCTGTTGCCAGCATAGATATCTACATGGTTATTGTGAAGTGCTGGATGTTGGATGCTGAGAGTCGACCCAGCTTTAAAGAGCTCGTGGATGATTTCTCGAAGATGGCTAGGGACCCTGGCAGATATCTTGCTATTCCTGGCGATAAGTTCATGAGGCTGCAGAATTCTCAGATTATTCACGTGAGTGAATTTTTTCAAATCAAATTGTCAGTTAATATTTATGAATAGAAAAAAACTAAATGCATTTATTTTCAGGACCCAAGATCATTTGGGACTCCAACAATAGAAACATCAGAATCTCAATCAGAGGGCGGAGCAGGTGGAGAGGAGTACCTTCAGCCCAAATCAAGAGCTCCTCTTCGTGGACTATCCTGCCTGACTCCTATTCCCTCTAATAGTGATAAATTATGGCCATCACTTTCACAATTTTCGGAAGGAAGTATGGCTTCTCAGTATCAAAACAGTTTCAATCAAAAACTCTTAAGATATTCCCAGAGTAGAAGTCAGGATCCGACTTCGATGGGAACGATGCAGTCCGATATCTCAAAATACAGGTTAGTTTACAAAATCAATATTTGAAACGAAGGCATGAACACTTTTTTTTTTAATACTTATGTATACTTTTCTAATATTCATTTTATTGGCAACCATATCTTTTCAGTGGAGAATCGGCGAAGATGCGAGATGACACAGGTTCAGACGAGTACGACTCCGCTAGCAGATCTCAAGCCCAGGTAGGCAATCTGAAACTTGATCTTCCTGTAGATGAGGATGACTACTTAATGCCTTCACCACAGAATTCAGTAGCAGCTTCAGCCTACGTTGACATCATAGACTCGAAGTCGGATAGTGGCACCAACCCCTATGTCACCTATCCTGAGTTCTACAAGACCAACATAGACAACCCTGAGTATCTTATGAACAACGACCCTCCTACCCAGACTGTAGGTTTGCCATCAGTGCCTGAATTCGTACAAGCTACATCTTCCAACAACTCGGAGAGTTCCATGGTACCGCCCATGCAGACCCAAAGAAGTTCAGAGGAGGAATCTGACCATGAGTACTATAACGACTTCGACAGGATGCAGAGGGAATTACAGCCCTTGAAGTGCACAAACGAACCTACTGTAGTTGGTTGGAAAGTGTGACATAAACAACCAACATAAAGTTGCAATGGTAGAAAACTTTGATCTGTTTGGTTTGCCATCAAATACATGCTGCATACTGATGAATTCCACATTGCATTCCGAACTTTCTAGAGTCTCCAGTTACTTGACTTCTGTGAGAATCGCAACTGAAAGTGTTTTTTTCTTGGGAAACACTGACCCCAGTGATATAGTAGAAAATAAGAAAATGAACTCAGAATTCCTGCAGCCAAAAATTATGTTGTATCTCAAGGGGCTCTAAAATTGCCAAATCTTCTTTGTGAAGAAAGTGATACTAAATCATATCTTTTTCTACGAATTTTATTTTGTACATTGTGAACTTTAAACTTTTTTGATACAGTGAAACTTAACGAATATTTCTGAAACTTTTACACAGTTAACTGAAAGCAATAACATAACGCACAATATTATTGGGTGATATTTCACATTGTTTTCCATCTGTAGGGCCTGTAGTACTTCCTGTAAAGGGCTGTGCCAAAAGAATGATTCCGTGTTACTTAAAAAGAATAATTAGGTTATAGTTGTTAAGTGTTTCCTTCATAACTGTCAATCGAATAGAGAAATGACAATAACTTAGTGCCATTTGGGTTATGGCAGACTGTACATAATTTTGAATGTCGGGAAAATGAGTTTCCTTGTGTAAAAATGATGTAGATATAGTTTTTTACTAATATATCGGGTGAGTTATAGAATCTGCCAATACTGGCTCAAATTTTGATCAACATGAGTAAACTCAAAATTCAAAATACCCTTTTAAGTGTGGAAAATGTCGTTTTTTTCCTTATGTATCTCTGATGTCGATCGAATTGAGAGCCAAAACTGATAAATCCTAGATGTTATCTTGCCCCTTCTTATCTGTGATATAACTAATATAACTTGTATAAAATTATATTTGAACAAATAATTCTGTAAAGCACGAAATAATTCCTCCATTTATGTTAATTATTTTTCTAACGAGTTTTTCCTCAAATAATTGAAATCTCAACTGTATGTAATTTTTGTAATTTTAAATATGTCAAATTTTATTGGTTTGTTAATTCTCTGTTTTGTTTGCGCTAAGTTCGTGCCATTTTATTTTCATGTATCAAGTGCCTTAGTGTTAGAAAGATATGGATGAATTCTTTACATATATGTGTATATTTAATGAAGAAATTAATAAATATATATCGAATGTAAGTTTTACTGGTCATAATTTCTGAGGTTCCCCTACCTAGGATAAATAAATGAAAACCAGTCCAAAGTCTCCACTAGATTAGGATAATTAATAATTCTTCTTAGAAAAAAACTTCATCTGTTGATATCCTTGAGGGCATTATTTTAATTTCAAAATCGTTATGAATTTATAGGATGAGAAATAGTGTAACAATTTTTGTTGAGATCTTTATTTCCTACTCAGAGACATTGGAAAAATAAATTTACATTTGAACTCATCCTTGTAGATGAAACATCTATTTATCTATAGCATAGTAAATTTGAAGAATATTGGTTACTGGTATTCCGACAATGAGATTAATCATGTTCAAATGCTTTTATTGAAGTTCAAAACTGATCCAAGTTTTTTCCTAATCTTAGGAGATGTCCATTTGTGTGCAGAAGCCTGAGCTGGGTTTATTTCATTGGTAGAAACGCCTTCATCCACATCATCTGTATCTGTATTGATTTCCATTTTCTGTTGAGGAAAGATTATTAATATCAGTGAAGATTTGAACTTCATACCGATTCCCTAAGAGAAAAGTATGTTTATCATTATATTGGATAGCAAACACTATGAAATCGCGTTAAGAGTAGAATATTTATATTGAGTTATTTCCTGAAAAAAAAATGGAATTGATTCATTAGTGGATCATAAATGCTTACATTAAATGGATTAGTAGGAGATTCTTCATATAGGTTGCTCCAAAATGTTCCATACAGCTAATATCTCTGTTCTCAGGTAGAAAATTCAAACCAAAAGTGTTTTAAATGGCATCACAAACTCTACCAGAATTTTTCGTTAAAATTTTATTTCTAATTACCACCCCAAAATCTTAAGAAAAACTAACCTTAGATATTGTTTCAAAATTGTACCGTCATATTTTTTCACACTAAACGATTGTACTGTAAAAAAAATTGATAAAGAATTTCTAGTATTTTACGGGAATTCAAGGTGTAGTTTGTGTTAATGTTTTGTTTATTTGTCTGTATTGAATATCTAGAGCCCCAAAAATATTTCATCATGAATCCCTAAAATGTTGAAACTGTCACAATTTATAATTATTATTTTTAAGGGTTAATTTTACTTAAGATGTTGAAAAATTGGCTTAAGATTTTTTTCTTTTAGTGGCGAATCGTTCAGGGTGAAAAAAATATCTGGGAATTTTTTTTAGGGGTGATAATCAGAAACATAAAATTCAAACGAAGAATTCTGGTAGAGTTTCTGATTTAAGATACTTTTTGTTTGAACTTTCTACCTTACCTAAGAGCCGAGATATTGGCTGTATGGAACATCTTGGGACACCCTGTATATGTGCTGTGTATATGCATATTTGAAATATAGATTCACAATTGGACCCGAGAAATGACAATTCAATCGGATTTCATAAGAAAAATAGTACGTTCCTGGGAAGGGTTTTGAAGATTTAATTGTTTGACGAAAACTTCCGTCTAATTACTTCGAAGTTTTCCGCATACTTGAACTACAGATTCAGCCTCTCCTCTCATTATCAGATTCAAAATTGGACTATGTAAGTGGCGCTGCGATAGGTTTTCCTTTTCATTCCACGAAAACATTTTTTGAAAGATGTATGGCATACCAGTATACACTGGGTGTCACAGGAATCAGGTTCACCCCCAAAAAAATCTACATTTATAGAAATATCGCATTGTAATTTAGACATTGATACGTTTATTGTTTATGACCTCCAGTTTAACCGAAAGTGGACGTAACTTTCGATATTCTCTCATGAACTGATGTATATTTTTGCATATTTGAATTCTACGTTGAAATTTGAGTGAATTTCCGTCAAAAAATAAAATTAAGAAAAAAAAATTCAATCAAAAATTTTTGTTTTGCTTTTGATTTCGGTTTGATATAAATGCTTAATATATTCATTCCTGCCATCATAAAAATCATCAGAACTCATTGCCACTAGGAATTGACTACAGAAGTTAAACGTATTTTGTTTTAGTCCTTTGCGAGGGATGATCCTTCTGCCCTAACTCTGGTTTTACTGGGTCCAGGTCCATAAAGTTTTGCACGTATATTCTCTGATCATACAGTATCTGGATAGAAAAATAATTCTATTCAATTTCCAACTATAAACGAGATTATAGGGTACATTTTCTTCACATTTCGATGGAGTATTCGATTTCTTGCCTCTTTCCACAGAAATATCATTCAGCAATTACTATTATTATTTTTTCATTCAATTACTGTATGATCAGAGAGAACGAGTGCAAAATTCCATAAACCTAGACTTTGTGTAATCAAAGACTAAAACAAAACACCTGTAACATCGATCCAAATGGCGGATTTTGAGTAGAAAATGTTTAGTCATTTGTAATGATGCTGAATTATTGAAATAAATCAGAAGTATTTCTTGTCAGAAACTTTTCAGTACCTTTTAAAATTTTTTCACATAATTTCAAAAATATACAAAATATTTGCCCCCTCTACAAACCCTTCGGTAGGCAATCAAATAAGAATAGCCAATGTATTTAGCAGGATAAACCCTGCTGGCCATAAAACTCAGGCGATAAATATCAACAATCCCATCAGAGAATATATCTTCAATGATAATAACTAATTCAAGATGCAGATACCAGATATCGAATGAAAATGAAGGATTTTAATGACAGTAAACATGGAGTGGAACTATTCAGTATGCTAAAATAATACAGGAAAAAAATAACAACAAATGAAGAAACAAAATCCCTCAAAGTGGAAAATCATATTCACCTGAATGATGAGCCTCAAAAATTGTTGTTGGGTTTCAAATGCGGACAGGAGATCCTTGAGAGTCCGCTTCGTCTTCGATATTTCTGTAACTAGGTAATCTTCAGCGTTTTCTACCCCAACGACGTCCATGGCTGAGGAATCGAAAATGAAAATTGTCAGAATTTTATAGAATCGTTTGAATTTTCTCCCAAAGCTCCACAATAAGAGAAATGAGTGGTGAAAGTCATCAATGAATGTAAGCAATAGATGATCGTTTTTGAAGCGATCCATTATGACTTCAGTGCAAAAATCCTAGTAAAAAACTTCGGGATTACAGTGTGGTGCATTTGAGAAATTTTCTGAATTTTATTAATATGAAAAGAGCACGTTCTTCATTAATTACCCCCTTCCGAACCCTTCCTTCCCCCTTTTGAATCCGCCCTTAGGTCATCATCGGAAAAATTGACATGGATAACTGAAAACTAAGCATGTTTGGACTAAGAAGCTATCATACTCGCAGAAATATCTTCTATTCGCAGGTTAAGTAAACGCAAATATATTTATCAGCTACATTTCACGGACACCAAATATGTTACCGAAAATTGGTCCTATTCTAAAATTGTCGTACTTTGAAAGATGGCTGAATAATCTTATTCTTCCTATTGATTATTTACCATAATTCATTGACAGCTGGAGCACCGAGCCTAAGAGCAAACAGTTCCTTGAATATAAAGCAGTGACTTGGAGGCCAGAGTTCTTTTTTTTAATTTCAAAAAGCACTGCCGTGAAGGCAGCAGCTTTTGCGCGCATATTCAATGTAGATGACCGCTTCAGCAACGAATTTGAACATGCAAGCAAAAGCTGCTGCCTTCACGGCAGTGCTTTTTGACATTTTTGTTTGATGAATTACTGGATTTCAATTCGATCTAATCTGTATTTTTGGAAATATTGGAAAAATAAAATTTTGAATGGGTATATCTACGGAATCATTGGGCGGATTTTACCCATTCGTGAATGGGTAAAATCCGCCGTGTTTACGGTCAGCCTAACGGCCGACTACGTAAACGCAATAACTTCCGAAAGAAACAACTTAGAAACTCGATATTTGAAGAGAAGGTTTGGACCTCAATTACGAAGGCCGAATTAGTGAATGGGTGAAATCCACCCAATGATTCCGCAGATAGACCCATTCAAAATTTTATTTTTCCAATATTTCCAAAAATACAGATCAGATCGAATTGAAATCCAGTACTTCATCGAAAAATTACAGTTCGAAGGTTCATACAGAATTTAATGAGGATGATATGATAAGAAAATCACACAATTTTTTTTTCAAATTGTTCTAATGACACGATTATCACGAAATTTTGCATAAAGTTGTCTTTCAGCATCTTCAAACTAGCTGCGAGGTTTTATCAGGACTGAATCAGTATTTCTAGAGTTATACCGAAAAAAACAACGATATCGAGAAGAAAACCTCGAAATTTGACATATTTTTTCCCGATATCCCCAAAACTTATGATCGTATCGAACTGAAGATTGAAACACTGCTCTGAAATATGAAGCTCAAAGTGTGAGTGGAATTTTTTTTGGATATGATGAATGGTTTCCAGAAAAAAAAATTTTTGGAAAAAAATTTCGAAAAAATTTTTTTTTAAATTCACTGACGATATGATCCTGACTTTAAAATTTCGAGTGCCTATAACTTCGAAACTATTCGACCGATTTGGCCCATTAACGAACTTAACCGCGGCATTCTGATGCGCAACCTATCCTGAAAGTTTCAAGTTGCTAGCTTGCTTCTGTCGACAGTTATCGTGTCCTCGTCCGGACGGACGGACGGCCGGCCGGACAGAATCAATTTTGACACCGGATTCGTCATCTGTGAGTCCAACCTAGTTGATTGAGACTATTTTCGGCTAAATCATCCAAAATTACAGACATTTGGACAAAACGATAGCACGCTGTTCCCCTAGAACATGAGCGCAAAAATAGGTTGAAAAATAGTGAGAATGCCCAGTATGCCAATTTCATATTCAAGAATTTTCTGGAAAATGAAACTGATGAGGAGTGTAAAATAGAAAAATGAATAACATTGCGCATTCTCACAAAAGAATTATGTAAGTACAACCCGAAAATAATTCTCAAAAAATAATCACTGAATATTGCAGAACGACACACCGTTTTCTTCTATCGTATTCGTAAACGTGATTTCATGCATTTTAAAACTTCTCGCGGTTATTGACAACCAGGGGGATGAATTATTTTTTAGGTTTTTTATGGGTTTCCACTCCCAATGTCTGAAACAGAACTATTAAAAATTAAATAAAATTGTTTTTTTCATGAGAAACGCACTTGCGGATTGCACTATCAAACTATTTGTCAAGGGTAGTTTCTCGCAAAACAGATTGCCTAATGAACAATACTGGAACAATACAAACGATAAAGAAAGAGAACTGTGACGTTTCAGAGTACAAATCTGACTCTTTCATCAGACAAATTAGAAAATTTCAAGAATTATTGTCTTGGGATTTTTCGATTAGCAATATTGTCCTTATAACCTTCAGCCTCTTCATGAGCGTCCTTTGCAGAAGTTTAGTGATCAGTATCGAAATAAAGTCTTCATTGTTCTATACTATACTAATCCTTATTTCTAAGAAAAATGGGACAATGGTACCGTTAGTTCAGATCACCATGTCTTTATTGAATACCTTGTTGAAACCCGAACTGCTACGATTGAAATAAAAATATCCTCGACATCATGTTCGGTTTCGCGTTGAAGCTCATATCGTTCGAAAATATATGCAGGTTTCGCGCAGTGGCGGATCCACGATTTCCGGGGCCCTACGGTTGGAAACTTTATGGGCCCCCCTCTATCCTTTCATTTTTTTTCGTAACAATTTCTCAATCAGAATTAGGCTTTTTCAGCACAGACATAACATTTATTGCTCAAATTCATTGGTAAAAACTACGAAGTAATATTCCTTTCTACAAAAATCATATAAGATGAACATGAAAAATTATAGAAAACTGAAATTATATGAAATGCCGGAAAAATAATCAGAGAAATATTTTTTCTCATTTACATGTCTGCAGATTTTGTTAATGCCGCATCATAATGCCATACTCTTCGTTATATCATGCCCAATGGCCGATCGTAAGCACAAAATCTTCCGAGGCAAACAACTTAGAAACTAGATATTTGTAGAGTAGGGTTGAAGCTTTATAACGAAGGCCGAATTCTGGAATGGGTAAAATCCATCCAATGATTAGGAAGGTATATTGAAAGTTTCATTTCCAAAAATACAAATGACACGATCATCACGAAATATTGCTCAAAGTTGTTCATCAGCCTTTTCAAACTAGTTATACAGTTTTATCGATATTGAATCAGTATTTTTGAGTTACTCCGGAAAAACCACGATACCGAAGGAAAAACCACGAAATTTGACATTTTTCCCAATATCCCCGAAAATAATCACGGTATCGAACGAGCAAATTTTTTTCGACTATGATGAAGAATTTCCGAAAAAAAAATTTCGACTAAATTTTGGAAATATTTTTTTCAGATTGACCGACAACACAATCCCGACAAAATTCATTGCGCGTCATCATGTTTCAACTAACTGCCAAGTTTCAATACAATCGAATCTGTAGTCTGGGAATATCAGGGAAATAACAAATTCAACCGTCGCATTTCGAAGTGCAACCTACCCTGAAAGTTTCAAGTCGAAAGGTTCCTTCGCACGCCCGTAAATACTGCTGGCCGATGCCACACTATTCGCCGAATCGTTCACCAAATTTTATTGCATTCGCCTGTCGGATTACACTCATCTGGACTCGGCTTAATGCGAATGCCATAAACCACAGGGAATTTTATGGTTCGAGGCAGCGCGCTTTCTGCTCCGTCAGGACTCGCTTTTCAACTCGAACAATGCATTTGAATATTTTATTCGAGGCTGAGCTCAAGTGCTGTCTACACAATTTTACGTCATTCTTGATTCTTACTTGCAGTATGCGAATTTGGCTTTTGCAAAAATTCGATCGGGCATCCGTGGACCACGAGGCCCTACGCGAACCGGTTAATCCGCCACTGTGTTTCGGAGATATCCAATGACCTTCTAGGCCACTAGAATCATTGTGTGAAGACATTTAAATATACTCAATTTCCTAGTACCTTTGTTGTCATTTAACATTTTTCCTGTTCATTATTTGAAAATAGTGTTTGTATACAATACGGAAGTTAAACCTAAATATTTATTTATTCGAAGAAATATATAACCACTTGCCCGAGGGTTCTTTTCATGACTAAACATTAATTTAATGAACTTCTAAATAAGTATAATACCTGTAAACTGAATTTCATCGAAATAATAAATACCTACGAACTTTGAACAGTGATAATTCTATCATTTGTTCCACCGAGAGGAATTATTGCAAATTGATGAATTTAACTAGGAAATAATTCATTATTGTGCAAGCAAAACCTGCTGAAAATTCGATGTTTCTTCATTATTGCACAATAACTTAAGTGAAAAAAATTTTAAACGCTTTATGCAAACAACGAAATACTCTAAAAGGAACATTCATAATGACTATTCGCTACAGCCACTATATAAGAATTCTGCATAAAAAGCTTTAGCGTTATTCATCAAGAAATAATATCTCGGACCATACACGCCACTGTCTCGGTCTTCTTTTATATTATTGAGTCTTGCGTTAAGTCTGCTCGAGTTGATTACAGTTCTCTAGACAGTCGAATATATAGAAAACTTCATCCTCTTCTTCTATAACCAGGAGAAATATAATAGTTCCTTGAAATAGTTGCATTTTTCTCGGAGGTCGCCACTTCACAGACCATTTTTATTGCAGTACTACAACGTAAAAACAAGATGGCTCTGGAAATCGCTTCAAATGAGTTTAACATCGGGACTGGCTTACTATCCCTCTTTATACTAGTAATAGAACTCACTTCATAAATATATACTCAGTCGAGTATATGAAGGCAGGCCGAGAAACAGGAACAATCGAAGATCTGAGACACCATTCGTCATGTCTTCATTGTTGAAGTGAGACTTTTTGGCAGATAGTGCATCAGAAGTTTGTAAACTGTCCTCCATTTTGAACAGCAAGATATGAATAATGCGTACTGTACATTTTGGAAATGCCCCGTTGCTGTGGCCCACGGAAAATCAAGAAATAATGAGAATAACACAGATTTTATTTAGAAAGAACACACAAAAGCTGCTGTCGTGAACGCTTTTTCGTTTCTCACTGGAACGAAAGCGAATTCCTACCGTTCTTTCTGGATGCGAGCTGGATAACAGGATTCTGCTAGATACCTGTAATGATCATTTCTAAAAATCAAACTTGCAAAAGGATCTTATCGAAATTATATTTTTTAAACATCAAGCTTTTGCCAGTGTTATGGATACTTTTCTATCTTCAACTTTGAATTTCAAATATTTCCAAGAAACATCTGATATTACTTCCACAAAGTTCTGCCTTTCCGTTTAAACTAACTTCTTGGATGGCATGAATTTCCAAAAACAAAATCAAAAAATCTAGGAAAGCACTGCCGTGAAGGCAGCAGCTTTTGCGCGCATGTTCAAAGGAGATGACCACTTCCGCAACGAATTTGAATTTCCAAAAATACAGATGAGATCGAATAGACGACTTCGGCCCAAGTTGCCAACCCATAATTTCTTCACAAATTTACTATCACTGGGGAACGGTAATTTCAGGACAAATTCGACATGATGAAGTTCTGCCTTTCCGTTTGAACTAACTTCTTGGATGGCATGAATTTCCAAAAACAAAATAAAAAAATCTAGGAAAGCACTGCCGTGAAGGCAGCAGCTTTTGCGCGCATGTTCAAAGGAGATGACCACTTCCGCAACGAATTTGAATTTCCAAAAATACAGACGAGATCGAATAGACGACTTCGGCCCAAGTTGCCAACCCATAATTTCTTCACAAATTTACTATCACTGGGGAACGGTAATTTCAGGACAAATTCGACATGATAAGGTTCGCGTTATTTATAAATATCCGTAAAAGATGCCTCGGCTACTCAAACAAGATGATTCCTTCCAAATATAGGTTTTTGTTAGGCTGAAATTCAAGTTGGGATTCCAGATTTCACGTTAATAGTGTCAAGTTCATAGAGGATATGTTCCGCAGATCAACTTGGTTATTTCGGTTGCTGGTTTTCCGTTCTGTAAATGTGAAATATTCGGTTGGTTACTGGAAAAAGGTCAATTACGGAATTTGATTGATGAAAAAGCAATCTTTCTGTCACCAGAACATAGACATATTAAGTCTATGCACCAGAACGACAATCATTTTATGAAAACATATCCATAGGATAGATCAAGCTCTATTTACCTTATGATCCATAGACCATACCTAGTAATTTTTCCATTGTTGATTGTGGTCTCTTCTACGTTCAATGGATCAGAAAGTAAATAACGATTGTTCTATGCTATGGATATGTTACTATAAAACATTGACTGTCGTTCTGGTGACATAAAGAACGTTTTTTTATCAATCAAATTCCGTAATTGACCTTTTTTTCAGGAATTAACCGAATATTTCACATTTACAGAACGGAAAACCAGCAACCGAAATAACCAAGTTGATTTGCGGAACATATCCTATATAAATTTGACACTATTCACATGAAATCAGGAATCCCAACTTAAATTTCAGCCAATCAGAGATTATCTCAACAAAACCCTATATTTGGAATATTGAATATTTGAAAAAAAAAATTAAATTTTTTTTTCAAATCGTTCTAATGACACGATAATCACGAAATTTTGCACAATCTTTGAACTAGCTGCAAAGTTTCATCACGATTGTATAAGTATTTCTTGAGTTATACCGAAAAACACAACGATATCGAGAAGAAAACCACTAACTTTTACATATTTTTTTCCAATATCTCCAAACCTAATAGTTGTATCGAACTGAAATTTGGTACACTGCTGTGAAATATGAAGCCCAAAGAACCACTGGAATTGTTCTCGAATATAAACAATAGTTTCAGAAAAAAAATGTTTTTCGAAAAAAATTTTGAAAAAATTTTTCTTCAAAATTGAGTGACCATAGGATTTCATCGCTTAAAGTTGCACGTCGTTATGCTCCAACAAACTGTCAAGTTTCAATGTAATCGCTTAAGTACTTTCAGAAATATGAGGAAAATAACCACAAAAATTCAAATTGCAATAACTCCGAAACTATTTGACCGATTTGGCGGTATTCCGATGCGCGAACTACCCTACAAGTTTCAAGTCGCTAACTGGCTCCGTTCGACAGTTATCGTGTCGACAGCCGGCCAGACAGAATCGTTTTGACACCGGATTCGTCATCAGTGAGTCTAACCTAGTCGTTTGAGACCATTTTCGGCTCAATCATCGAAAATTACAGACATTTGGACAAAACGATAGCACGCTGTTCCCCTAGAACATGCGCGCAAAAATAATATGAAGCTGGTCGAATAGGTTCTCGAGATCCATAATGATTAGATACGTTTTATTTCTTCAAAGATCTCTTAGGATATATCGCAGAATTATGCCGATGAAAAAACTATAGAATTCGTCTTCAAAATCAGCTAAGTTATGAATTCATATATTGACATATTTGATCAATTCTACTACACAACACTTTTCAGATCATGAGTGTTGAAAGTTCACGTGAATTGGTGCCAGTTGAGTAGATACAATAGATTCCAGTCGCGATTAGCAAAGCCCAAAAAAGCGTACGTCCTTCTTACATGCGACCAACTAAGTTGGACAGGATTACGTTTGGTATTGTTCACACAATTCCAGATAGCTACGTCAGCACAGATTTATGCCTCAACTGGACGGAAAGTTTAGCAAATTGTACCGAATCCACATGTTTTTCACTGGACTGGAGTACTACTGGACGCCAGTGGTGTAACAGGAGTCTGATCATTCGCTTCAGTCAACTGACGCAAGGCAGATGGACTGCCAACTGGCTCTGTACAGGTAATTAACTGCACAATAAGCGAAGGAAAGTAACTCATTGCAAAAAAAACTTACCTTCGTCTGAAAATGGATCCCCAAACCATCTTCTGAAGATGGATTCCCATAAACCAAGCTCGTGTTTAGTATCATTTGGATATTCTATAATTTCAATTTTATCCACCTTTTCTAGTATCATTTTTGGCAACTTCGACTCAAGTTCTGTATGGAGAACCACCTGGACAAAAAAGTGAAAGCTAAATGAATAATATCTGAAATATTTGAGTAATAACTTAAGCCAAAAAAAATTCTGATGGTTTCTCACCTGCATAGCGAGTCTCTTCAATTGAGCGTTTCTCCTGACCGATTCAATGTCTCCAACGGCCAAACCGATGAGCAGATTCATGAGTAGAATTGGCATCAAAACCATAAAAATACTTAGGATGAAGAAAGCAGGAATTGGAAACGGAAGAAATGATTTTTCTTCGTTAACTGTGAGATAATACGGCTTCACGTAGGTTCCCAGAAAGTCTATTTCACCCAACATCATGGAGAATGTCCTTGCCAATGACATCGGTATGGTTTTGAAAGATAGATGGTGGCCCTTAAAAAATATTCAGACTCATCAATGAATCGAACGCTCGGAAATATACTGAGTGGAGATACAAGAAATGTTACATTCAGATGAATTTATTCTTCAACTCAGTTCTTAGGTAGGGTGGCTGGAGATTTTCTCAGCATGTAATCGAAAAAAAACTTGTGTGTTTAACCACGAGCTGAAAATGAAGAGGCCAACACTCTAGCCAGAAAGGGAGCACAAACGCTACCTACTGGCCCAGAACCTTTCTGTGATAAAGGCAAATGTACCTATAGGAAAGAGTTTCTGGAGAAAGAAGGAAATGAAAGAGGGGCACTCTGGAGGAATTCTCCAGGAATGGAACACTCTAAAAAGTTCCTTCGGAACTTTGAAATTGCTAGATCCAAAAATCATCTGGATCTCAGTAAGAATAAGTTACGCCTGCGCAAAAGATACCTTGGACAGGAGCATTATAGGAGGAATGAGAACTTAGCCTCCTTGAAGCCCTCACAGATATTAGAATTCATCAGAGCTCTAGAGCTGGAGGGCGAGCTGTAGGTTACGAAAACAGCTCTGACAAGGGGGCACAATAGACCTTAAGGTCGCAGTGGAACGTAACCCCTTATATAACTATAACTATAACCACGAGCTGAGTAAACTTCTCTACTCGTAGGTATAGATGAAATGAATGATGATTCTTGCTATCCAAAGCCAGACATTGGATTCTGTGGAGGCAGGCACAGAGTTAGAAGTCCCTTTCAAATCATATCCTTGTGTTTTATCATTGAAAAAATACTTATGGGGCAAATGAAGATAACGTTGTTAAGTAGTTCTCCTTCATTAAATGAGGAGAAGTGATATGAATACCAAAAGGTTATAATACTCAAGGCAATTGCTCCAATAGTACTATGTAGATGTAAGCCGAACATCAAGACGTACTTCATACATGAGTCATCAATGAGATGATGATGGTGACTGGATGATGCTTTTTGGGTCTGCTTTCTTGGTGTGGGTGCAAAATATCGTCGTTTCACTCTTGATTCAACTTCCGACTCGATTGGATTAAAAATATGTTGTATCTTGGAGTGATTATTTGGTTTACCCTTGTGTACCGTGACAAAGCACTTGTGGATAAAAAATCTAGAAAAGCACTAACGTGAGGTCAGGAGCTTCATATTAACACGAAATTTCGCACCTAATTGCGTGTTGGTAATCCCCACCTGATTACGAAGTTTCATTGTGATTGCAATTGTACTTCTCGAAATATTGCGGAAGCCATCTGCCCACCTTGGCAGAATAAGGATTTTTCGTCGAGGACCAGATAAGGCCAATCAGCATACCAAGACTACCATTTTTCGTATCATTTCAACCATTGACTCTATAGGTTCGCAGTCAAAAGAAACACTAATCATCAGCTCATCAGAAAAATTCCAAAGACTCGAATGCAGAGATATAGTCTCTACTAATAGTAATATAGTGTGGCACTTTGTTGTACACATAAAATGACACTAGATACGCTCGAGCTACAGTCATTGCAATATAATTAGCTCTGGCACCAATTTGGTGATGGAACTCACTAAAAATCTCCATTTGCATTCTTCCCCTTTCCGAATTTCCGATGATTTCCAAAGAAGTCAAGGTCGAGGCAGTCGATTATTTTCAATACTAGTTAATGAGTTCTCATAAATCAATTTCTTCGAAAAAAAGTGTCTTTGAAAGTAATTTCAACTTTAGAATGCTCTAAATGAGTTTCTGTTCTTTTTTCTGACACTCTTTCCATGAACTGATTTCAAATGACTTATTATTATCAAATAGAAGTTAGTTTTTAAGTTACCTTGGAAAGGAGAATGTAGAATGCCAAACCAAACGCTATTATCAATATGGAAAACACCATCAATACTTTTATGAGCGTTTGCAGAATTTCCAAGAACATCACTACGTATATTCCGACTTGGTCGAATCTTTGCAGTAACAGCAGAAGGTTGAACCAACTGAGGAACACGACAATCGACGCACAAGAAAAATGAAGATCTTGAAACTCCCCTCCAAGTACAGGCAATACCTGAAAAATGACGAATTATCAATTGTATTTTGTAACTTGAGAAAAACATTACATTCTGTACGAATATGGTAGCACTACGAAGTATAGAAAGAATAGGAACTATTTACCATAACCATTGCAGCACCATACAGTATCCATGTCACAAGATTGATAGGATCAAGTAGGTACATCCATTTCTGTTGGTATACCTGGATACCTTCTTTAATAACCCCCAACCCTAGACATCCCAGGATACCTAGGGCGCTGACGTATATGACTGTTGATATTTCCACGTCCAGGACATCCTTCATGCTTTGCTCGATATTGAGTGTTTCCTAGAATAGGTTAGTTGAATTTCATTTATATGCCTCTGAATAACCTCGATCTCATTCTGAGTTTTATTGTCACGTGAGACTTCTCTACTACAAAATGTTGAAAACAGAACACAATGCGTTTTATTGAAAAGGTGTCGATATCAGTTTTTTACTACAACTGTAAGCTGGGATTTCATAGTGAAGGAATGTGGAATAGAAAACCAAGCGTGTTTTGATCTCATATTTTTTCGAAACTATTGATCATACACAACACAGATGAATCCATTGAACAACCAAAGAACGTTTAGCCGTTGTCATTCTGGACATCCATGGAATGATAAGTTACAATACAATGGATATATAAAATGTTCATGGAATGTTTATTATTTGTATTGTTTTATATTTGTACATTTACGATTATCCAAGGTATCGAGGACACCCCTCAGAAGCCTTCAGCTTGTGTCAGTTAGTGCTTTGGTTTAAGTTAAATTTCCTATCCATTTCATTTGGAAGTACCTAGAACATCCCATTAATATTCATATCATTCGGAAGAATCTTACATACAGACAATAAAATGTACATATACGGAGATAAATCGTTCTGCAATCTCCAAGTAAAAGAAGTGATAGGATTAGAGTTCAGATGTCAAGGTCGGGGGTTTCAAGAATAATGATTTAAATTGTTTTTGTCCCAGAATACATGGATATATATCCGAAAGGATGTTCCTTAAAGCGATTTTCCAGGAATATTTAAGGGACTAAACAAAATTCATTGAATGTACACAATTTGATTTCTATTATACGAATTTGAATGTTCATTATACCAATTTTGATATCCATTTTACAAATTTTTATGTTCATTGTAGAAACTTTTATGTCAATTATAGGTACTTTTTTTGATGTCCATTATACAGAATGGAAATCGAAATGTGTACATTCAATGAATTACATACCCCCGGAAAATCGCTCAACAGAGCATCTCTCTGGATATCCATGAGTTCTAAAACCAAATACAATTTGGATCATTAAGAGCAAACCATACCTCGAATATAACGAGGTGACTTCTGGAGGCCAGAGTTCGTTTTTTTAAAAAAAAAATTTTAGTGCATATGGATGAAAAAATCGTAGGAATGCGCAATATTGCCGCTTTTTACTATTCAAGAATTTTCGGGAAAATTAAAACTGAAATGGAGTGAAAAATAAAAAATATCTTATATTGCGCATTCTCGCTAAAGAATTGAGTACATCCCAAAAAAAAAATCCAAAAAATACTCACTGAAGCCTGCAGAACGACACCCCGTTTTCTGCTATAAACGTCGACATTTCTTCGAATTCTAATATTTCACGAGCCTATAGGCAAAGTTTAAGCATGTAGACCGGGTCCAGAGGCCTGACCTTGAGATATAAGTGAGATTCGATGACATTTGAATGTGGCTGAGTTGCCTAGCTGTAATTTACTACCACGTGGTATTGTTTCCTCTTAAAAGGATCATGACTTTTTCAAATACCGAACTTCATGTTTTCTACGTATGATTAAAATAATTCACCTGAATCTGAACTCTGTAGTCCTTCTAGTTCTTGTATCAGGGAATAAGAGAACAATCAACAATTGACATCTGTAAGTCTGCGAATTGGATAAAATCTTTGCATACATTTGGATATCTGATAGATTCGACCAAATGAAATGGATATCGATGAGAAGTCCGATAGAAATCCGAGGTACCGACTTCCAAACCAATAAAAGTTTGTATGTAATAATTTTTCATATTCTTTGGACATCCATTCATTGAATATACAATAAGCTCATACATATATATACCTTTATGTGACTGTAGTAGGGAAAGTGTTCGAATTCTGAATAAAAAAAAAAACAATGAGAAAATCCTGACGGTAATTTGTCTAGAAGTTTTTCATTATTTGAATGAAGACACACTTGATAAACTACTACCTGTAGACATTCATCTGAAATATTCTTCAAGTATCTCGAATGTGATATATCGTCGATGAGCTATTCTCAAGAATATTTTTTTCTGGAGACTGACTTCGAAGGAAACTGAATACGAAAAGATATTTTGAAACTAAAAGGTTCAGTACCTATACTTTCGAATGAAAATAATTGAACAATCAAATTCTTATGCTTCTGTTTGACGAATCTCAACTTCGACTAATGAAATGAGAGAATGATTGAAGGTCAAGCTTCATCATATAATATTGATTGCGTAATACATTGGTTTGAAATCATGATATCATTTGTTTATTGCGTAATATCCGAGAGTGGAAATGTGTGATTATCGAAGTCATCTATTGCTTCCGGTTTTCAGGGGACCGTCCAACCACAATAAACAGTGCTGTTCCTAACGTGGCGCGAGGAGTTAGTAACAAAGCCTATACAGAACACACCAGATCTCCTAACTCGCACAAGAATTTAGCTTTCGAGGGGTTCCACAGCTTGCCCCAGGAGAATCGGAAAAAACCAAAAGGTTTGTTTGTTGTAAAGGGTGTTTTTTAGAGGTATTGAACTTTAAAATGGAATAAAACAATGGTGAATCTTTAAATTTGACATGAAATTGACTTTATTCAAAAGATAATCTTTTGCATTATAATTTAAATATAATTTCTGGTATATGACCGCCACGGCTGGCTCGGACGTAATCTCATTTGGAGTCCAATTTTCAATCACTTTTTCCAACTTCTGTCGCCGTATGTCGGCGATAACGCCGCGAATGTTTTCCCCCAAGTGGTCGATCGTTTCAGGCTTATCGGCGTAGACTAACAAATACACATATCCGCACAGAAAATAGTCTAGCGG
Organism: Myrrha octodecimguttata; assembly: GCA_958510865.1. Classification (NCBI taxonomy): domain Eukaryota; kingdom Metazoa; phylum Arthropoda; class Insecta; order Coleoptera; family Coccinellidae; genus Myrrha; species Myrrha octodecimguttata. Next base: position 37,598,093 of record OY294056.1, read on the forward strand.
AGTTAAATCGCACGATTTGGAGGCCAATTCACGGGTTCGGAACGTGCGAACGTAAAATTATGCGGTTATCAAACGTTTCCTTCAGTAAATCGATTTTGTCACAAGCTGTGCGACATGTTGCGCCGCCTTGTTGAGACCACAGCTGCTGCACATCATGGTTTTCCAATTAAAGAACGAAAAAGTCAGTTATCATGGCTCTATGGCGGTCACCATTGAGTGTAACGTACTGATTCGGATCTTCTACGCTACACTCAACAGCAGCAATGGCTTCTTCTGTTCGCACTGTACGACGTCTCTGATGATTCGTTTTATCAGTTAGAGTAAACGTGGTGCGAAAACGGTACATAGTTAGTTGAATTAATTGCTCTGATGTACGATTATGTAGACCCTAAGATGGACGTATAGCGCGTTACGTATTTCGAACAGAATCATTATTTTCAAAATAAATTTTCACAATTTTGAAGCGTTGTTTAGGCGGCAGTCTATTAATGTTGCAATGCCAGACCAGACTAAACACAAATCACTAGACATCTGAAAAAATGGTCGATAGTTAAAACAGTGTTGCCAACTTAAAGTTCTATACCTCTAAAAAACACCCATCACCTGCATAAACTTATGCACTAAGCCCCCCAACTCCACTGACACTGTTCGGTGTGTTTTGTTGTGAACTTGCACTCTGTTCGTTGCGGAAATCTTGGCAGTTAGTGTAGTCACTGATTACGAGTGCAGTGAGGTTTTTTCTGTTATAGTTATGCGTAAATTATGATCATATACATCATTTGTTGTTTATGGTCTTATTCTGGCTTGAAATTGCTAACTTTCTTCCTACGTTCATTTGCTTTAAGTAAACGATCAGAATTTTTTTCCGTGACGACTTAAGAAAATCTATACAGCAAATCAATGAAACCGTGAAAATCGTGAAATCATCTACTATATATTTGTATTTTATGAAAATCATAGAACATATTGAACAACACCATGATGTTAAAGAAAACATGGTGTGCTCATCTGAAAAAAAAGTTACGTCAGCAAGATTAATCTTCAAGGAAATATGTATTCTGTGCTTCGAATTTGAATGAAAAATGTGACGTCATCATTGGTAAAACGATCACAGATGAGCACACCATGTTTTACTTACATCATGAACAACACTAACTACACTCATTCTGTTATCCATGACTACACTCATATGCACTGAGAATTGAAAGTGAGTGGAGTTGGTATAGTGAGTATAGTTCATGTAGGTGCAACGAACAAACCTAAATACAAATACAATTATATTGCTGTCACTTCGGTGAACCAATTGCCAATTAATCACAGATAATTCGTATTCTATCAAACGCTGCTCTGCTTCGTGCATGTGAGTCATATGACTAGGAACGAGGGCGTTAGGATTTCTACCAGAAGTCTTAAATTTTGCAATTTTACTGATCAAGCACCCGTGGTCGAAGTCACTCCTTTGCACGGATTTTCAAAGACAAAATGTAGGGACAAAATTTGCCGTTATTGCGCCAAATTCATCGAATTGTTTCAGTTATGGCTGGCTGAATTTGTTTCGATTAATAATACAAGAAATGATTCGGTCAAAATGAGACCCGATAATTAGTTGTAGAATATCAACAAAAAGGCTCATGCAGAATTTTGTTTCGATTTCGTTTCTAGAAATTTTTTTTTCAATAAGTATTCCACACAGCTTCGTCTGCGAATTTAGTTAAATTCACGAAAGGAAGATGATTACCTATCTCATTTCGGTAATGAGAATGAGGAAAGGTTCATGAAGAAGTGAGAGCTCCGGTTTAATAATATAAACTCACTTGACACAAGGAAGAATATCTGTCAATAAATCAACAGATATTTCACCTTGATCTGAGCTGATCATCCAATCAACCAAAACATCTACATCAAAGAAGCGAAGTCCAAGGATTACGTCACGGTTACTGCAGTTTCACGCTTTTTACCGACCATCAGACCGACTCACCTTGAAACACGCGAAAAGGTCACTAGATACTTTTGACCTGTTCGAGGTGATGTTGCAGTATGAACAACATACAGCGCCATTTCCCAGGAGTACCTCACGAATCCTGACGGTCTGATATTCGTTGGACATCGCTTCTTCGGAGTAGATGTTTTGGTTGATTGGATGATTTGCTCAGATCAAGGTGGAGTATTTGTCGACTTTTGACTTATCGCGACAGATATCCTTCCTTGTGTAATGAAAGGTACCTAATGAGAATGATGCTATAAACATATTATGACTATCTCGAGAAATTGAGTGAGAAGCCAACTAATATGAGGTCGAAGATATATTCTACTCCTACACACTTCATTACCAAGTCCCAGGATGTTACCTACCTTGCGATTGCATTTCAAACTCTTCATCTGAAACGATTGAAAATGAAGGGTTCATGATAAAAAATAGATCAATGATGGTTAAATATTTCTAGTTATTTCGGATTGAAATATAAAGGTGTTTCCAAAGTTGAGAAATATTTTGACAAAAAAAATATGTATAATTATTATCAACAGAAAGAAAGAATATTTTAATGTTATCAGGTTACCGAAAACAGGATAGTTAAAGTTTTACAATGAAATAATGCAATTTTCTCTCTACCGAATTCAAATTTTTCACCAGGAAAATAATGTGAATTCACTGATGAGCAGCAATCAAAATTTTATTTTACGAACAATGATATTTTTCGGCTAAAGTCAAGAGAAGAAAGTAAGTGTTTGAAAGAGCCATTTGCTTTTGTTTGAGCCATATTTACTGGTAATCGAAAAACAAAAGTTTTCGAGATATTTGAGTTCTTGTGATTTTTGAATCGTTCCTCAGCTCAGTTCAATTTTATATGTTGACCAAATTCAATTTTTTTTTAATTTCAGACAAGGATATGATATAATTCCATCGGACATGATATATATGAAAAAATGTAGAAAAGTACTGCCGTGAATGTAGATAACCGCTTCCGCAACTAATTTGAACATGCACGCAAAAGCTGCTGCCTTCACGCCAGTGCTTTTCTACATTTTTTTTCGATAAATTACTGTATTTCAATTCGATCTAATCTGTATTTTTGGAAATATTGGAAAAATAAAATTTTGAATGGGTATATCTACGGAATCATTGTGCGGATTTTTCCCATTCACGAATTCGACTTTCGTTATTAAGGTCCAAACCAACTGTACAAATATCGAGTTTCTAAGTTGTTTCTCCCGGAAGTTATTGTGTTTACGGTTGACCTCACGCCCAGATAGTAAACACAATAACACAACCCGAAAGAAAAAAATTATAAACTCGACATTAGTAGGGAAGGTTTGGACCTTAATAACGAAAGCCGAATTTGTGAATGGGTAAAATTCACCCAATGATTCCGCATATATACCCATTCAAAATTTTATTTTCCCAATATTTCAAAAACTACAGAAGGTTCATACAGAATTTAATGAGGATAATATGACAGGAAGGAAGAAAGACAGGACAGAATATTTAATATGTATTTGAAAGAAAAAATTTGAATTTTTTTTTCAAATTGTTCTAATGGCACGATCATCACGAAATTGTGAAAAGTTGCGTTTCAGCATCTTCAAACTAGGTGCGAAGTTTCATCATGATTGAATCAGAATTTCTTGAGTTATACCGAAAAAAAATATATATCGAGAAGAAAACCACGAAATCCCTCATATTTTTTCCCAATATCTCCAGAACTTATTGCCGTATCGAATTGAAATTTGGTAAACTGCTGTGAAATATGAAGTGCAAGATATAACTGAAATTGTTCTCGAATTTTGCTCAAAATTGCGCGTCGTTATGCTTCAACCAACTGCCAAGTTTCAATCTAATCGCTTCGGTAGTTCCTGAAATATGAGGGAAATAACCTCAAAATTTCAAATGGCTATAACTCGCGAAACTATTTGGCCCATTAAAGAACTTTACCGCGGCATTCCGATGTGCGAACTCTCCTACAAGTTTCAAGTCGCTAGCTGGCTCCGTTCGACAGTTTTCGTGTGGTCGGCCGGCCGGACAAATTCGATTTTGACACCGGATTCGTCATTAGTGAGTCCAACCTAGTCGTTTGAGACCATTTTCGGCTCAATCATCGAAAATTACATTTGGACAAAACGGATAGATTATGCCATATTTGTCATGCCGGACATTCAAAAAGTTGATTTTAAAAATCTGCTGGGACAAAACTAGTGAATGCATTCTAACGATAACTGTTCTAAGGAATGAAAAAAGAATATTGTAAGCTTTCGGCACACATGAATTGTGTAACTCGAAAGTTTCAGGCAGCTAACATAACATCTAGGACGAATATCTATCGATAAATCAACAAATATTCATTCTACCTTGATCAGAGCTAATCATCCAATCAAATGAAACATCTACACCGAAAGAGCACCGTCCAAAGAGAATGGTTACAGCTGTTTCACAGTCTTTACTGATCTTCAAACTACCTTGCCCTGGCAAACCGCAGAATGAGAATCCAGATACTTATCACCTGTCAGATGAAACACTGCAGTATAACAACATACAGCGCGCCATCTACCAGGAGCATCTTGCGAATCCTAAACTTCGAATGCAGAATACATTGATCGATATGCATGACGGTCATCCTATTGTCGTATCGGTCGCTGCATCAGCGATATTGCAGTTTACGACTCGTACTTGCAGGCAACTATGGAGAATCAAAAAACTGAAATATCTCTCTGAAACTATTGATTTTCGGTTACCAATGAATCTAGCTGAAACGACAGCAAATGAGTCATACCAACACCCCTTTCAAAGGTCACGCTAATTTAGATTCACCCTGTATACAAAAACCATTTATTTATAACTTTTCAAAGTATTCTTCTCCACAGTTAATATATCCTTGCATTCATAAAAACAATTTACCTCGATTTTGTGGCTGCAGTACGTTTATTTCGGTTTTACAGACTCGAATCGTGTCTTCGCTGATACAGAATATGAACTCTGTAATTTATGGTCTACCCACGAAAATAAGTAAGAGTAATAAGTGCTAACTCCGGAATTTGAAAAGAATGGCTTATCATTTATCATTATTACATCTCTGCAACCATAGGAGCTAGAGGAAAATGGAAGGCATACTTTCCTCACAAACGCGTTGGTGAAAACAGAAAATGCCAATTGTTATTTGTTTTCGAGTTATATCTATGACTCGATTGTTCACAAAAATTTTAGAAAATTCGTAAGATAGAGCATGAAACACTGTATATTGTATTATTATTGTATTATATTTTTTGTGTATTTTTTTCTCCAATTTTTGCCTTCAATAATGAGATGCCAGTTGATATAATTTCGATTGAAGTTATTCCGGGAAAATGTGAATTATTTAATGATTACTTCGACTATTTGTTGATAACATGCAACCTCTCAAGTTGCTTGCATGTTCCTGTGCCAATCCACTTTCATTATTGTCCGAAAAATCAATATTTGAACTTTCCTATTTGGATAAGGCGCTCAGGATCTCGAAGAATGTCAATTCACGTTGGAATGTAACTTACAAACAGTCAGGCATATTTGACAGCCTTTACTTAGTCAACTGAAAGCAAATACCAACAACATATCAAAAACTATCGGACACATTTGTTGCGAAAATACATGATATATTTAGCGAAAAGGGTACAGCGTTCGTAAGCTTTGTATGAGGCATTGATGTTTGTTTATCATTTCATCCAATTTAAATGAAGTAGCTCACCATCGAAAACACCCTCTAATGCATATTTACAAAACTAAGCTCATTCTTACATTTTGGGTTGAATTATTAATATCATCCCCGTGCCTTGTCATCAACTGTGCTGAAAAGCAAGTCACAAAACCTAAGAAGATACTGTAAAATATCACATTCACGCAGTGGAAGTACTTTCCATAGGAATTCCATTTCATTTGAAGGTATTTCTGACTCAATGGATGAGCGAGAAGCTCCACTCTGCCATGCGAAACCATCGCCTAAAAATATACAACATTTCAGAGACAATGAATGAAAAGCAATCAAATGTATTAGCTGAGAGCTCCTCATAATGTTGTTAATTCTATCGAATTTGGGAAACATGAGAAACAGTTACATATTGAATTTGTTGATTACTATCATCCTGCTACCGATATTTCTGTTTCTGACTTGTTATCCAAGAAGGACTCTTGTTCAAACTGCTCTGATGAATAATTTCCAAGGATTCTCGAGGCTCCCAATTCTGACTGAGATCTATTCAATGTCAATATCCTTAGCTCATGAGACATCGTAAAATACCTTTATATGAGAGAACACCTAAAATAGCACTGGATTTCAAGTCGATCTAATCTATTTTTTTGGGAATATTGAGAAAATTAAATTTTGAATGGTTATATCCACGGAAACATTGGGCGGATTTCATCCATTCACGAATTCTATCTTCGCAATTAAGCCCCAAACCTACTCTACAAATATTGACTTTCTAAATAGTTTTTTCCGGAAGTTATTGTGTTGTGTAAACACAATTACTTCCGAAAGAAATAACTTAGGAACCCGATATTTAAGAGTAGGTTTGGACCTCAATAACGAAAGCCGAATTCATGAATGAGTAAAATCCATCCAATGATTCCGCAGATATACCCATTCGAACATTTATTCTCCCACTATTTCCAAAAATTCAAATTAGATCGAATTCAAATCCAATACTTTATAGAAAAATGACAGTTCGAAGGTTCATACAGAATTTCATGAGGATAATATGATTATGATTTTTTTTTCAATCTGTTCTGATGACACGATCATTTCGAAATTTTGCACAAAGTTGTCAATCAGCATTTTCAAACTAGCTGCTAAGTTTTATCATGATTGAATCAGATATCGAGGAAGAAGACACTAAATTCGACAAATATATCCAAAGATGAGAATCGGATTGAAATGGAATTTGGTACACTACCGCGACATACAAAGCTCCATGCCTTAGCAGAAGTTTGAACATGATGAACAGTTTTCGAAAAAAATTCTTTCAAGATTTACTAACATTGCGATCTCAAAAAAAACTTCGAAAAACGTTGCGCGTTGTTATACTCCAACTAACAGCCAAGTTTAAATCCAACCGTTTCAGCAGTTCCCAGGTCATCACGATAATAACCTGAAAATTTCGAAGGGCTTCAGTTCCGAAACCTCTGGCCAATTTCGCCCAGTAACGAACTCAACCGTCGTTTTTTTAATTGCAACCTACCCTGAAAGTTACAGGTCGATCGGATTCTCCGTACGCCCATAATTGTGCATACGGACGGCCGGCCATCCCGACAAAATAGATTTTAACAACGGATGCATCAGCAGTGAGTCCAACCTAGAGACCATTTTCGGCTCAAAATTCGAAAATTACAGACATTTGGACAAAGTAATAGCACGCTGTTTCCCTAGAACATGCGCGCAAAAACCCTTCTTGTCGTATGCGGATGAGCGTTTCAACAAATTCATCTTTACAGGGTGAGTAAAGAAGAGATAACCTCAATGGATATATCCGACCAACCACAGAGGGTTTCGTCTTCAATTCGTTAGTTACATACAGGGTAATTTATATGATTTAGTCGGAAAATAGTTCAAGAATTCTACTCCGATTTGTCTGATTTTTCTCTGGTAAACTATGCTTTCACTTTTCAATAGAAGCAGAATTCAAAACATCCCGCACAATAGCAATTTCTCTCCAAACATCAAGTTATAAACCATTGCGTGAGCTGTTCCCAGAAGTCCATACACCTGCATTTACCTTTGAAAATACAATGTTCTTTACGTTTTTCCCTCCTTTGCAAAGATTACTCAAAAATATGAGAGATTCAATAAAATTTCTAGATATGAGGTTAGGAGCTTCGTGAAAACAGTGTCCTTCGGAAGGAACAACTAAAGGTTTATTCATTGTACCTGCACGAACTACACTCACTACACTAACTCCACTGACTTCACATTTTCTTTGCAGCTGAGTGTAGTCGCAGGTAACAGAATGAGTGGAGTTAGTGTAGTCCAATCTATTCTATGGTTCCTACAGAATAGAAATAAATGATACATGATTTTACGCAAATCCAAGATGACAGAATTCCATGCTTCTTTCGTGTTTTCGTTACATTTCGAGGTGATATTGATGTGTCGTAAAGTTTTTTATAGCCGTCCCGAAAAACATTTCACTTCAAATAACGATATGATGAAAATTACTTTCGTCCAAAAATAACCACACATACATAACAAAACACGTCCCAGAACCAGGAACCAGAGACAACAACAGATGCCTATGATTATGAATTTATTTTCACGCATAATCATCACGGAAGATAACCTCATTCTATGCACTGCACACGAAATCTGTGACCACACTACCAACATTTTCGGAACAAAGTGCAAGTTTACAACTTAACACACCGAACAGAATCAGTATAGTTAGTGTAGTTCATGTAGGTACAACGAGCAAACCTTATGTTATGATTATGAATTCGTTAATTGGTAAATTCCACCCGATGATTGCACAGATACATCCATTTGAAGTTTTATTTTTACAACGTTTCCAAAAATACACAGCTACGAACGAATTGAAATCTACTACTTGGTCAAGGAACGACGGCGTGAAGATTCGTGAGAATTATATCTACTATATTATATCTATTATTTAAAAATGAAAAAATTTCAGAAATTATCTTGTTCGCCGTAACAAAGCGGGTAATTGTGAACACAATATCAAGTCAACATGAAATTAACCTCGGAACCCAAAATGAGTATAGCACGTTTGAAGCTAAATATCGAAATTTGTGTTGTATATCGAAATATTCCAAAATATCATTATTTTCTTTTCTTCCGAAAATTTGTTACTTATCTGTCGAGCTGATACACCATTGTAGAATATCGACTCAAAGTCCCACAACCAAATTTCAAAGAAATTTCTCGAAAAATAAGATGAGTTTTCGAGAATTTTCCTATACTTCCAAAGAGCAACAACCATCATCAATGTTCAGTAAAAAAAATTCGAATCAGTTCCAATTTCGTGATTTGGTATCCAAAACATCGAGGAAAGGTAGCGCTTTTACGTATTTCGAAAATGCCCATTATCTCGAGAATGTTGAGAATTTTATCTGAAAATTTTTCGATATTCTGGTTGTTCTAGTCTATCACCAATTCAAATATTGTACAAGGTTCACCGGACATAATGGATTAAGGAGAAATTAGAAGACGTAGGTAATAATGGTGAATTTAATGAATCACACTGTATGTAACTATCGAAGTGAGAATCATTTTGTTGGTGGTTTATTGAGCTCCTCTATATGTGGTAGGAGTATTCACATTTCACCGAACTCACCCTGGTAGTAACTAGAATTATTCTGATTAAATATGCGAATTGAACCTTACAAGAAAACTCTCGAGTTAGGAAAAATTGTTTCTATTTCATAAAATTGTGCTTTCGGCAATTGCAAAGAGAGCATTTGAGCTTCTTCACAAAAGACAAGCTAACCTTGAAAATCAACATTATTCAGAACACTGTTGAATCGAATAAACTTCTCATTCAAATATCGGGGCTCACTGTTTTATTATCTACATAAATTCATAGAATTGTGAACCATATGACCGATATTTGAATAAGAAGTTTATCCGTTTTGTTCTCAAGGACAGTTTAGAGGGTGACTCTACTTACATTGAGTGCTGGAAGCGGTATCGGTCGGTAAATGTTCAAAGCTTCCCCAGTTTTGCCGTCCATATCTGCATAGAATTCTGGACATTGTAAACATTGGAAGTTGTATTTGATCTGTAAAGGGATAGTTCTGAGTTCAGGCATTGTATAAAAAGGTTATATATTATATATATTAGGTATACAATGGTTCAGGGTAATTCAAAAGAGAAGTTCTTGTACATTTTCATAACAATTCCTTCACTGGCATTTCACAAGTGAAAGGATAAATCAAGAAAGTGGAGAATACCATGATTGATTTTTCAATAAATGAATAGATAGATGGGTCATACCTTAATTCATCATCAAGCAGGATTACACTGTGTGTCAATTAGAAAAGATACCACCCCCAATATCTCGACTCCTATGCAAAATCAGAAAATATACAAAAAGAGCTTCGGTTTGTAGGGAGACATTTCATGCGGTAGGTTCTAAGCAAGTCGAATCAACCCTATGAGCATGACGGCAGCAACCCCTAAAATCTCAAATGGAAAGAGTGTTCGAATGACACCTCGTTTTGAAGGTAACTTCATGGTCTTTTCGAAATTGCTGTATACTCGTCCTCTTTTGCGCGCATGTGCTAGGGGAACATCGTGTTATCGTTTTGTCCAAAATGTCGGTAATTTTCGAATTTTGAGCCGAAAATGGTCTCAATCGACTAGGTTGGACTCATTGATGACGAATTCGGTGTCAACCTATCACAAAATTTTGTTGGGATTGTGCGGTCAGTATATTTTAAAAAAATGGTTTTTCAGAATTTTTTTGTGAAAGTTTTTTCCGAAACTATTCATCATATTCAGAAAACAATTTGCTCACACCTTGAACTTTATTTTTGACAGCAGTGTACCAAATTTTAGTTCGATGCGGTTATTATTTTCGGAGATACTGGGAAGAAATTGGTAAAGTTTCATGGTTATTTTCTCGATATCGTTGTTTTTTCCAGAATAACTCAAAAAATACTGATGCAATAATGATGAAACTTGGCAGCTAGTTTGAAAATGCGAATGGACTACTTTGACCAAAATTTCATGATGATCGTGTCATTAAAACAATTTGAAAAAAAAACTCAAATATTAAATATTTTGTGATCTTCTGATCATATTATCCTCCTGTATGAACCTTTGAACTGTCATTTTTTGATGAAGTACTGGATTTTAATTCGATCTAATCTGTATTGTTGGAAATATTGGGAAAACATCATTTTGAATGGGTTTTTCCTTGGGTGGATTTTACTCATTCAAGAATTCGACCTTCATAATCAAAGTCCAAATCTACTCTACAAAAATTGGGTTTCTTTTGGGAGTTTTGGTGTTTACAGTCAGCCTGAGGGCCGACTATAAACACAATATTTTTCGGAAGAAACGACTTAAAAACTCGATATTTGTAGAGTAGGTTTGGGGTTGGGTAGAATCCACGCAATGTTTTCGGAGATACACCCATTCCAAATATTATTTTCCCAATATATATCCCCAAAAATACAGATTAGATCGAATTGAAATCTAGTATTTCTTCGAAAGAAACCTAGAACAATGACGTGCTGTCAACAGCTTATGCGCGCAGATTCAAAGGATAACGCCAAAACTGATCATGCGCGCAAAATCTGCTGACTTCACGCCAGTGCTTTTCTAGGTTTTTATTAGTACTTCTTTAGATAATTTTTCTGAAGAAGTGAAAAAATGAATGAAAATGCACAACAATTCTACGTTCACTCTATTCTTACCCAGTATTGAAAGAAGAATATTTGATTGGTTGCTGAGTTACTCTCATCACGCTCACAGAGTTGAAAAATTAATCGGAACCAACCGTATAAAATATTCCTCTTCGAAACAAAATTCAACTATTTTTATTGGTTTTTTGATTTTCCATTTGAGTCGAGATACGGTCCCTCACAAATTGACACACTGTATTTTATTTCACAAAGTGGAAGCTTTCGAACACAATAGGAGGATTGGTTAGTATATTGCCCGGATGGAGAACAATCAATCATCACACAAGATCATGATGGCTTATGGAATATTTCAACTGTTACTGATTACAGTCTCGAAATTTCCATCCGTTTAGATGAAAGTTAATATTTTTACTTGTTCTTTTTGGAAAGGAAAGTAGCTAATTCATCAATATCAAATTTTAGTTCTCAGAAATAGTCCTAGAAGACCTGGCATTATCTTGATCGGACTTATTCGGTGGTTGCATTCCTTAATGTTTCAGGAATATTTGGAAGAATTCTCGTGAGAATCTCATGAATGGTTTTGCGGAACATACAAAAACCATTCGTTTTATGCTCGACCAACTTTTATTGAAAACGATGTATCTTTGACTTCTCCATTTGGAATATCAAGAGATGCAAGAAGTCAACCCCATACAATGGGTGGTACCCGATGATGTGTCATTAATTCTCATAATCAAATTGTCTACGGAGAGTTTAGTGATATTTCCAAATAAAAATTTAATTAGATGGATAGGTTTACGACCGGTTTCACGAAACCTCGATCACCGTTGATCGAGCAAGTTGGTCGATCAACATCGTATTCTATGCTCAATAATCTAAGTTGATCGGCGGTTGAGGATTTGACGGCTCGATCACCAAATGGTCGATCAACGGCTCTTGATTGCCGATCAAGCAATATTTGGGTTTCACAAAACATTTTTGAATACTGATTTACATAGAAACTTCACTTCGGTCGATCAAGTTGATTGGGCAATCAAGCCAGTCAATCACAGTATTGAAGTGTAATTTACTGGATCATCAGTCTATTTTGGAATGTTTCACAATATGATGATAATAATTAATAGAAAATCATCAGAGTTATGGAATTGTCTGAAATTGCTATAGAATTTGAACCGAGCAAAGCGAGATGGCAGATATTAGTTGCGAACATTTTTCCAGTTTACTTCAGCGGATCATAACAATAATATTTTTGGTAAGATAAACTCACGACTTTATAGTAATATTTAATAAAATTGCAGGTGAACTGTAGTTTGGCGAAATATTGGTTGTTGACTGCGATGTAACCCTTTCAACAGATATTTACTTTCCCAGTCAAGTTTATTTGGATATATGTATACACAATAGAGTTTCAAAAAAATATAGCTCAGGAATATATAAGGAGTCAATGAACTTGTTAAATTAAAAAAAACCCATTTTTGACCATTCGGAATACAGCATTTTTATTGTTATGATCTTCTATCGATATTCGGAAATATAATGATGCGTGAAATCTGATATTGACTACCATCTGTAATTTCTGATGGATTCATTAATTACTATTACTACATGAGTTGGGTGAAAGTCAGATTTCATTTCGTGAAGAATTTTGAACCTTATATCCAGATGAAATTGGATCAACATCCACAATATAAATTTCAATATGAATAACACTTTTCATTTTTCCAATAGTTTCATTCCGATTATCTAATAATTCACCATCTTCGTTACTTCCAAATTCCATATCGAAAGAAATCGTGAAAGTTCTTCAAACTTCTATACAATACTGCCTTTGAAATGTTCCCAGCAATTTCACGTTACATCTTACCGTGTGCTAATCTTCCAATTTCTCCTCTCTTTTCTAATATCAAATTCATTCAACAATCACATCACTTTTTATTATTATTATTTAGTGAATTTTTTTTGAACTCCTTATGAAATGCTACATCCACCGTCAACAATAACGTTAAAAACAAAGCAATTTTCATGTTCACGCACGTAAATGAAATAACATAACCCAATTTTCATCCCATTTCTGAGGTTCCATTAATCAGAGCCGTAGAAATGCAAAGTTGTCAGACTGTATTCCTCCATCAACCGATCGAAGTATTTGAAGGAGTGATGAAGTTTTGTGAAACCCAAATTCGTTGATCGGCCGATCAAATTTGACGAAGCAATCTGTTGATCGTACGATCAACGTAGGTATCTTTGTGAAACCCAGGGTGAGTGTATCTAAATATCGATTTAGGGATATTTTGGGACATTATTGTATTATTCTTCAGATAATCATTTCTGATTGAGACAAAACATCTCCCTTTTATCCCCCAACAAATAATCAATATAACGGTTGAAGAATATTTGGAGAGGATTTGAAGTTTGAAATCCCAAAAATTGAAACAGAACTATTAAAATTGAATAAAATTATTGTTTATAGAAAACACCCCCGTAAATTGCCCGATTCAAATCATTTGTTCAGTTGTTAGGAAAAATTTTGCCAAATGAACAATATCAGAAAAATGCAAACGATGAACGGAGAGAAAAGAAGAAGGATTGGTTTTGGGTTCAATATATGATGAGATTGATGAGTATTCAAAATACAAATTGATACATACCTACTCAAGCCAAACAATAACCGAAAAAGAGAAATCAGAAAATTGTATAACTATTTTTACTCATTATATCCCCCTGTATTTGCGGAAAGATATGTAGGAAAGAAGGGAGATATTAGAAAACGAGACCACAAAAACAACCTAAAGAGCAGAGAAATAAAAGGATATCAAATAGAAAATCCTGTATGTTCGAACAATGACCACTCCATGATTGTTTGGGATGACAGAAAGATAGTAATGACGGAACCAGGTAATTTAAAAACAAAAATTAAGGAATCATCGTGCCTTTTGCTGAATGGACAAATTAATTTCTTTTATAAGGAGCGTTAGTATTTCCTCCTCATACTGCTCAGATTGCTTTGACTCGTTCGTTAATTAATTGATGGGAAAATTCGATCCTTCGGCAAAGAAAACCGGAGCGAATGAACGACGATTTGACCGAGTATTTTGATGGAGCAAAAAGATTTTGTCTATATTTGTGGGGTTAACTCAACATTGCCCAGAAATTATTCATCATTCTTCGTTGAATTCATGATTTTGTGTTGGTAAAGCAGTAGCATCACTGTTCAAGGAGTTCTTCTCAAAGGCAGTAAGAAGAAAAATATTTTTTTCAATGTTGAATGAATGAAGAATGAAGAGAGGTGTTTTTAAGTGGGAGAATCAGGATGATGGATATTTGGTTCATCAAGCATGTTCTTGAGTAGGACCCCCAACTGCTCAGATTTGAATATATATTTGATATATTTTCAAAATCGACTTTTCCTTCTGAATGTGACAGTTAGAATTTTTTGGGATTTCATCATCATCTTACGTAATATTTGACTCTGAAAATGAATAATCTCCAAATTTTCGTTGAACATGGGATGATTCCGAATTTCAGAGAGATTAAGCAGAAGAGAGAAGTTTAGGAAAACGAAATGGTTTTCCTCTATAGTTGAGTCTAATAAAACAAATACCCGAAGAGAGCTCAAACTTACGCTTCGCAGTTTGGAGAAGTTCGGTCGTTATTCAGCTACATTCTTCGACCATTTGATGGCTTAATTCTTCTTGAGAGGTGCATTCTCTGGCATAGATTTTGGCTTCCTATGACGGCCAAATACGTAACGGTCTACCGGAGAGATTGACCTGCGCAGGCATACCCACACAAGTCAACCGGTGCGAGTATTGGAACAGACCTGCGCAGGTCTCCGACCTGCGCAGGCGACCGGAGAAGAAGAGAAACTCGAATATTTTTCGAAGCACCCATGTGCAACCTGTGTGCGAGACCTCAGACCTTCACACACATGTAACTGCGTCAGGCCTGAAACATGCACAGGTCAACCTCTTTGGTAGACCAGAGCGCATGTGGCCGGCATAAGTGGCCTCACGAAAAGCGACAGATGGAGATCTGACTGGCCATTATTGTTGGGGAAGTTCATATCTAAAAATTGTCTGTCAGCAGAGCTATTCACATACGCATCCATCAATACAACCAAATAAAATAATTCGTTATCGTAGGTAACCTGTAGTTCTCTTTTCGTATGGGTTTTAATTAAGTTCACTACAGATAAAATCAGATACATCCATACGATATGTGGTCACGTGAAGAGAACAACATTCGCCCCTGGGGTGAAACTACCGACCGCGGCTTATTTTCATATTTGGATAAAAATAGATGAAGTTCATAAAATTTTATATTAAATGAATCTGCGTTCTTGTATATTCCGAAAATGTCTATTTGACGAAAAAATTGATTTCGATACGTAGTTCTTTTCCAGATAGTGGGAAAGGAAATCCAAAAAATTCTGAAGTGTAATGCAGAATCCTCCACAAATCTTCTACGATATATTTGTTTTCAGGTGGCGATAATTTGAGTGGTGTTCATTTTATCTCCCACTGGAAGAGCGACGAAACCGGCATTTAATTGCAACGATTCATTAAATCTGTGAGATCTCTGCTCAGCTATGTAATCTGAAACCCACACGTCGCTCTACTTTCACTTGGTAAATACAATTTATAATGAGAATGGAAGATGACGATGTGGGTACATCGAGTCATCTCAACCACTCTTCCCGAATTTGTTTGGTTGTCTCCAAATTTACTTATACTGAAAGCACATCCTAACGCTGCTAGAGCAAAAGCTTGTTCCTGTGCGTTTTCAGCCTAATAAACAGGGTGTTTCTGAAATTGTTGGTTACAAACGCAGAGGAGTGATTCCTTACATAATTCAAAGAAAAAAGTCCCAAAAACAAGAGGCTTGCAACGTTTTTTTTTTGAGATGAAGGAGGGTATTAAGATTCGATATTTTTTTAGTTTTTTTCTCTGCACTTAACTTAAGATGATGATAACACGAATTTATCGAGTCTTTTGGAATCGAATAAGGAAAATACCCATAATACATAATTACGAATCTATTCACCGTAGCTCACTGACTGGATTTTTCTTGGGATTTTGAGAAAATCTTTAAAAAAAAATAGAAAATCACTGCCGTGGATGCAGCAGCTTTTGCGCTCTTGTTCAATGTGGATGACCGGCTTTAGCAATGAATTTTATCATGCGCGCAAATATGCTGTGCTTTCTAGATTTTTTTCAATAAAATAAGAGATTTCAATTCGATCTAATCTGTATTTTTGGAAATATTGGGCAAATAATTTTTTTAATAGGTATATCTACGGAATAAATGGACGGATTCGATCCATTCTTGAGTTCGACATTCGTAATTAAGCCCTAAACCTACTCTTCAAATATCGAGTTTCCAAGTAGATTCTCCGGGAAGTTATTATGTTGACGGTCGGCCGGAATATTGAATATTTCAAGAAAAATTTAAGTTTTTTTTAATTCGTTCTAATGACACGATCATCACGAAATTTTGCACAAAGTTGTCCATCATCGTTTTAAAAGTAATAACCAAGTTTCATTATGATTGAATCAGTAATTTTTGAATTATTCCGAAAAAAAAAACGATATCGAGAAAAAACCCATAAAGTACATATTTTTTCCCGATATCTCAGAAAATAATGTCCGTATCGAATTGATATTTTATACACTGCTTTGAAAAATCGAGTTTTTTTTGATTTACTTACAGCTCGATCTCGAGCAAATTTCGCAAAAGTTGCAATTCCTTATGTTCCAACTAACTGCCAAGTTTCAATTCTATCACTTCTGTACTTCTCGAAATATCGGAGGAATAACCTCAAAACTTCAAATAGCTATAATTCCGAAACCATTTGACCGATTCTGCTCATTCCCGAACTTGACCTTAAATTTTCAAGTCGATAAGATTCTGCGGACGCCCGAAATCCTGCCTACGGACGGAAGGCCGGCCGTACAGAATCGATTCTGATACCGGATTCGTCATCAGTGAGTCCAACCTAGTCGTTTGAGACCATTCTCGGCACAAAATTCGAAAATTACAGACATTTGGACAAAACGATAGCACGCTGTTTCCCAGAACATACGCGCAAAAATGTATTCCTTGAAATCGGTAGCAGATACGATCAAATTACAAGGGAAAAAAGCTTCAGTTTTTCTAACTATTAGTGGCTCACCGAAAAATTTTCTGTAGGAAAACAGGTAACAATTTTCCAGAAAAAATATCACCCTGTGGATTTGGAATCGAAACTTGAATGTGACATGATGTAAACACTCAATAATCATATTTATGCCAAATTTCAGTTCAATATCTTATGAAATACAGATACTATGAGATATAACTTGATAAAATTCAACCTGTAATTCATCAATGAAACGTTTGCGGTCCCATATTTGTGGGGATTTTTTTCCTTGAAATTATGCACAGAATTCCTCTTCTTTGTTAATACAATTCCAAAAAATGTTTCCAATATTATGGTTTGTACTTACATAGAATGACTTTGAGTCTTTTTTGCAGTTTGCTTTGGTTATACACTTATCCTGTATAGATTCGAAAACCTTGGGCATCGAGGCTATGAGAGCCAAAGTAACACAAGGATGTTTATAGGACTTCAGCAACATTACTTCCTTTGCTCTATAATAATAAACATAGATTTGAGATATATACATAGACAAAAAAAGTGATGAATTTCAAACAATTATATCAAGAATCAACTCCTATTTATATGGGGACTAGTTCAGGAGGTAGTTCACCATACCTAGTTAGGTAGTTCACCATAGTTTTTGTGATGGATATCTCTGAGTTTTAGACAAAAGACAAAACAGAGCTACTGCTGAATTTTTTCGAATGGATACATTTATAAATGGCAGTTGCTGGGTTCTTTCTTCATTGAATTCTCATCACCAGCTTCATGACAATTAAGTACTGAATGGTAATGATAAAAAGGTGAAAAAGCAGTAGGACAAAAGGAATTGGTGCGAAAAAGATAACATAAATACTTAACTCCACCGAAAGACTCAACAAAAGAAAAATATATATTATATAATATATAATATAAATAATATATAATATATATACATAAAAATAAAGTTTTTTTCTTAAGGTGCGATATTCCAAAACACGATACGAATTCATGGTTAGCGAAGGTATGTATATCACTAATATAAAATGTGTGATAATATGTCGAAGCAATATGTATTCAGTACACATTGAATTCACACTTGAAAGGATTATCCTTTATGGATAGCTGGCCACCACTATTTATTGAATCACCGTGTGTGCAGTGAAAAACTCAACGATGATGGGTTTACTAAAATTTCTCATTCCAGGAATCGTACGTAAAAGCTACAGTTTCTTAACTCATTGACGAGATTTTATGGTCTCTCCTACATTAACTTTTATGCTGCTCGACATTGGACCAATAATGAATGGCACTTCGTTGTCAAACATTATTATTGTGATCGTGCGAATTGGAATTATTCATCGTAATATTCGAACTGTTACGATAATATTATTTCTTATAGCTATAATAATGGCATCTATGAAATACTCCTACTATGATTACAGTTATACATAAAATGATTTCGTAGGAAATTAAACAATATTTAAGTTCCCGGAAGTTACGAATAAAATCAAATCTGTACCTCGTCTCGTGTGTGACCATTGCAAGAGCGGCTTCTGGATATTTGTAATAGATGGCGTAGTCTATTGCACTCAGTTCTGTTGAATTGTGGAGTAATTTGCATTCCATACTAAGAAGCAGGGCTATTGCATTCGGTTTGTTCTCCATAGTAGCCAAATGTAATGCAGTGTTCTGAAATCAGAATGAATAAAATAGTGAGCATTCGCTAATAAAATCCCTCAACTACTAGAAAACGAAATGGCACTAGACCAAGGAATGTGCCTAAAGGCGGCTATAAAATAGCTTACATTCTTGTCATACATGTGCATGGAAATCGACACATATACAGTGTGCGCGTCAAAATTATGGAACCAATTAATTTTCTCAGATGAAAAATATTTGGCTACAAAATCTTGAAACAGATTAATTTTTGTTTCGCTTTTACCAAATTTATATGCATTTTGAAGGATTTTTGTTGCACCCTGTGCTATCCCCATCAACCCTCTGAATTTTTTGAACAAGGCAAGGTCTTCGTATTTTCTTCATAGACGTGCAGAAATTTTCAAGAAAAAATTTTTTTTTTGAAAAATTAGTTAGTTCAAAGAGGTTTTCAGTATGTGCACTTTGTCATGGCTCATTTACTTTGAGACGATGGTACCTGATGAAATTTGTCACCGAATGAAAGTCGACCATCATAGTTTTGTTCATGCACAGCTTTCAACCCCTTTCAACCCCCTCACGTGAACAATTTTTTTTTCTCCATTACAGGGTTCGTAGGGGTTGAAAGTTGTGCATGAGCAGAACTGTAATGGTCGACTTTCATTCGGTGACAAATTTCATCAGGTACCATCGTCTCAAAGTAAATGAGCTATGACAAAGTGCACATATTGAAAACTTCTTTGAACTAACTAATTTTTCAAAGAAAAAAAAAATTTCTTGAACATTTCTGCACGCCTGTAAAGAAAATACAAAGACCTTGCCAAAACAGTACCACATGAACCACTTTCCCCATTCGAAAAATTTAGAGGGTTGATGGGGTTCGGCACAGGGTGCAGCAAAAATCCTTCAAAAATGCATATAAATTTGGTAAAAGTGAAACAAGAATTGATATTTTTTAGAATTTTTTTGCCAAATATTTTTCTTCTGAGAAAATGAATTTGTGTCATAATTTTGACGCGCACTGTATGACGTCCAAAAATTACGGACAGGCCTGAACTCTTGAACGATAGAACGTGCAGCAACAAGCTTCACTTTTGGTGTAAGAGCCAATTTCATACGACGTTTATACAGTGTGATCCAACGAAAACTTTAAACGACGATTTTCCAGCTTTCAAATTAAAATATGGAAAATACTCGGACCCGTAAAATTCTGAACCGAGGGGGGACAACCTTTCCACTCTTTGCATACCTGTAACTGCATCACCCCTTGATTTTGAATAGGGATGAGGGGTGTTGCGACACTGATCTTGAAGATCTTATCTAGTACTATCTGATCCCGGAATTTCGCTTTAAAATTTCCATCGATAACGAAGTGATGAGGAAAATACTGCCGTCCTAACATAAAAGGTCCTATCTGCCGGATTCAGGTTTTGAGAAAATCCGGTTTTTGTTTATTTTCATTGTACACTAATGGAAAAAATTAAGGGATCAAAAAAAAATTCCAAACTTATGGGCAGTTTTCAACAGGCCGTAACTTCGAGAGAAATGGTAGTACAGAGAATCAAATGAAAGGAAATTGTAGCTCCAAGTGTCTAGTTTTTGGATTCGAACTTAAAAATTTTGTACCCTCCGCAGTGTTTGAGTAATCGTAGAAAAACCAGCAACAAGAAAATTTTTTCAGTTTTTTTTTTGGTCTACGGACGTGGAATTTTTTTTTTAGCTTAACCACTATAAGGATCGGATACCTTGTTCATTTAGCTTCAATTTGCTTTTTTAAACACCCTGATACGCCCACTTATCGCCGAGATATCGGTCTTCAAATGGAAAAGGATCCTTTTGTCTTTGATTATCGATATCTCGGTAACCAATGATCGCACAGAAATTTAAAGGTGGGTTTCAAGAATTTGAATAAATTCTCCGTAACGACTGGCCATTGCTTTTACGAAAAAAATTTTTTTTCTTTTTGTCACATGAATTTGAAAATGCAACAAAAAAAGAGCTTTTGTGGTTTTTTGGAAAATCAAGCGCTGGATCGAAAATATTGAGGAAACCACTAAAATTGAGTGTG
Organism: Myrrha octodecimguttata; assembly: GCA_958510865.1. NCBI lineage: Eukaryota > Metazoa > Arthropoda > Insecta > Coleoptera > Coccinellidae > Myrrha > Myrrha octodecimguttata. The sequence continues at coordinate 37,619,282 of OY294056.1, forward strand.
CCTTTTACAGTTCAATATGTCCACAAAAACCCTACAAAAAACCAAATCAATCCAGCCAGCCGTTTTTTTTTCACTCGATCGAATTGTTGAAAAGATTGAGGGATCACGGTTTTTGCTCTGAAAAACTCATCATTTTCAAAAATGAGAAAAAAAATTGTTTTTCCGAGCTTCTCCCACATTTTTGTTCCACAAAGTGCTTAAATTAAAAAAAATGCATAAAAAAAATAAAACCATTTTTTTTAGAAATTTTTCTCTTGAAAAGTTTAACAAAATAATAACCGCCGGCATATTTAATACCGGGTATTACCACCTCTGTTTTCAATAACGGCTCTCAAACGTTCAGCCATGTTAATGCAGGCGGTAATTTGAGGCTGCGGAATGGTATTCCAAATGTGCTGAAGCGCGTGCTCCAAGGCGGCTAAGTTCTGCAAATTTGGATACTCTCTGCGCAACCGACGGCCCATTATGTCCCAAACGTGCTCTATGGGGTTGAGGTTAGTGATGGGCATAATCGAATGATTTCAATAATCGAAATATCGACATTCGAGATATTTCAATAATCGAATGATCATTCGAATGATCATTCGAGAGGTCCACCCCAACTTGCAATTTCATATTTTATAACTGTTGCAGAAACGTTTTCAGCCAAATGCTTATGTAATATTTGTCTTCTCGGAAATGTTTCTAATGCGTTTAAACAATAACTATAAATACAAAATTGGCACATTTTATAAAACAATTTTGCGACCCTCGAGATTTTATGAAGCCTCTCGTGAAAGTTACAAGAAAAATATAAAGCAGCTTTAAAACTGTTTTATAGGAAATTCATAAGGTTTTTCACATGCCTGTTCTGAGATAAGAGATTAATCAGGAATGTTATTTGAAAAATAGAAATACATTTTAATTATTTCCTTCAGTTGCAAGAAACAATTCGGAATATGACAGTCGATGGGAAAATATTGAACGTCGCTTATCTTTACTCTTTAGCAGAAATCATTTTATTTATACGTTAATGCACTAAGAGTCATAGTTCCCGAAATTGGGAACGAAAATATTGATGCGAATTAAATTTCATTGTGAAATAAAGCATAATATTAGTATATCATGAACGCGCTTCCTATTTTCGAACGTTTTCCATAAATAAATGAACAAAACATCAATATGCTTCGTGGGTCTTATAATTTTTTTTTTCATCGACATATGAACCAATGTTTGCGAAACATCATTATCAAGCCAATTTTTTTCTTAGGTGATTCAAATATCAACACGGATGCAAATTTCAGTACTTTCAGAATTCATCATTTTTTATCATCATAAATACTGCCATCCTTAAATGGGGTCATCTTATAAAATAGTTTTGTATCTTTATAAAGCTTTCTGTAATAATTTAGCTACTATACAACTGCTATGAAACATATTTAACACTATCGCCTTGGTGACTAATGGAAACATACACAGGGTCCCCAAATCATAGCTATAACCTCTGAGACATATTTCTCAATTTCACTTTGGCGAAAAACGCAGCTGACTTGATATAGGAAAAGTGTAGTTAGAATCAGAAGCACGGCCACGCTCTGACTTCTCATTTTCATATATTTCCCAAACTCCAGTGAATGAATATGTCTTACAAAATCATGATTGAGTTCCAATTCCATTAATAGATTTTCACGAAAACTTTGAACATGTTGATTCTTTCGTCGTAACAAGATATATATCTTGTTATTTCATTCCAGTTTTTTTAAAGGGAATAATTTATAGGTTTCACAGTACATACTTGTCCTCGATTTCAAAATTTCCACACCTTGACACGAAATACATATTTCTTTGATGAAATTTGATTTTTCTTCCATATATTTTGAGATTGTCTGATTTTTTCAATGTGGATTCAATATGTGCCGGTCATTTTAGAATAGATATTGCTCATCATTCAATTAAAACAAATTTTTAAAAATTCACTCTTTTTTTTCTTCGAGTTCGGATAAATCCTGGAACATTCCTTGTTATAATTTTTTTCCGTCTTGTAGAACGGAGAATTGCTATAATACTAGGGAAAATCCAGGAAAACAGAATCACTACTCAATCATATCTTGTCCTTGCTCTAGAAATACCAAAATTGAAATCGATAAAAGCATTTAACGACTTGAAGTTGAACAAATTGCAAACGCATTTCACTTCAAGTGACAACCATTGAATGTTTAAATGTTTAAAGCTACTCATCAAATTAGTGAAATACATAAATTACTAAACTTAATCAGTAATACCTATGAAATGCGAAAGAATCGTATGCATCGATTGTTAAACAGTTGAGTAAACCTCTAGGATGTGAGCTATGTTCTTAACATCCAAACAATCGACTCAACACCGAGAGGTTTCATTCATTCGAGAGATCAAAAACAGTAATCCGAAATGCGAGAGAATCGCTAGCCTCGATTATTATTTCGAATGAATCATCGACCAATAATCGACGCAACACCGAGAGGTTTCATTCATTCGAGAGATCCAAATTAGTAATCCGAGATGCGAGAGAATCGCTAGCCTCGATTATATTTCGAATGAATCATCGACCAATAATCGACGCAACACCGAGAGGTTTCATTCATTCGAGAGATCCAAATTAGTAATCCGAGATGCGAGAGAATCGCTAGCCTCGATTATTATTTCGAATGAATCATCGACCAATAATCGACGCAACACCGAGAGGTTTCATTCATTCGAATGATCATTCGAGAGATCACAACACAATCGTTGCGTAGATTGTTGGTTCGGCAATATTCGGACTCCTCGGCAGTCACGTCCCGATCCCACCCGAAGGGAGAGAATCATTCGAATGATATCATTCGGATGTTTGAAAATATCTCGAGATAATCGAGAGGTTTCAATAATCGAATGAATCCATTATGATCATTCGATTATGCCCATCACTAGTTGAGGTCTGGACTCATTGCTGGGTGTCGCAACAATGTGATGTCATGCCGCTCAAAGAAGCGCCTGGTAATGTTGGCTGTGTGAGGAAGTGCGTTATCTTGCATCAATATGAACGATCTCAGATGTTCTTGTCTGCGCAGAACAATGGGCCTTAAAATTTGGTCGATGTAGCGTCTAGCTGTCAAATTTTCGCGTACAATTACCAAAGGTGTTCTCCAATTTCGTGAAACGCCGCCCCATACCATAACTGATCCACCGCCGTAGGCAACGACTGGACGGACGAAGTTCTGGCGAAAACGTTCTCCACGACGGCGCCAAACGAGAGGACGTCGGTCGTTACAATGCAGATTGAAACGAGACTCGTCAGTGAATAAAACATTTGTCCATTGCCTCAAGTTCCAATTTCGATGATCGTTAGCATACGCTAAACGAGCTCGACGATGTCTCGCTGTCAACAGGGGTACACGATTAGGGTGTCGTGCGTGTAACCCAGTTTCACGAAGACGGTTGATGACTGTTCGAGAGCAAATGTTTCGCACTTGATGTCGTCGTCGCTGTTGCTGTTGTCTACGATTGGGGATGTTTCGAGCAACAATATTCGCATTGACGAAAGGTTGTCGTCGAACTTCTCTAACAATTGTCCGATCATCGCGGGCATTAGTGACGCGATGGCGACCTTGTCCGGGGCGACGATTGTATTGGTTCGTCTCTTAGTATCTGGTATAAGCTCGAGATACGACGGATTGACTTACACCCATCCGGATGGTAACTGCATGTTGACTCTAACCTTCGTCAATAAGAGTCACTAACCGAGCAACTTCCACCTCCGATAAATGTCGTCTAACCATGATTGAAAATCAAAAAGCAAGAAATTTCCAATTTCGACCAAAAAATTGAAAAAATTTCTTTTACCGCTAAGGGATTAGTTTTGGAAAAAACTGTTGAGTTAAGCGATCTGCTAACGAAAAGTAAAAAAAACAATCGCCGAAAAGCGTATGAAAAGGATCGAAATTAGATTGGGGGTATTAACTTTTTTTTTAAATTTAATTGAAAGGAGATCAGTAGAATCAAGGAATGCAGCGGCGGAAACGCGATTTAAATAAATGGGCGATGGTTTTTTGAATTTCCTTAACTTGTTGAGAAAAAAATTTTTCCAAAAAAATTTTTTTTTTGCATTTTTTTATTCAAGCACTTTGTGGTACAAAAATGTGGGTAAAGCTCGGAAAAACAGTTTTTTTTCTCATTTTTAAAAATAATGAGCTTTTTCCAGAGCAAAAAACGTGATCCTTTAATTTTTTAAAAAATTCGATCGAGTGAAACAAAAAAACGGCTGGCTGGATTAATTTGGTTTTTTCTAGGGTTTTTGGGGACATATTGAACTGTAAAAGGCACACTTAACATTAGTAGTTTCCTCAATATTTTCGATCCAGCGCTTGATTTTCCAAAAAACCATAAAAGCCCTTTTTTTTGTTGCATTTTCAAATTCATGTGACAAAAAGAAAAAAAAAATTCGGAAAAGCAATGGCCAGTCGTTAAGGAGAATTTATTCAAATTATTGAAACCCACCTTTAATTTTCTGTGCGATCATTGGTTACTGAGATATCGATAATCAAAGACAAAAGGATCCTTTTCCATTTGAAGATCGATATCTCGGCGATAAGTGGGCGTATCAGGGTGTTTAAAAAAGCAAATTGAAGCTAAATGAACAAGGTATCCGATCCTGATAATGGTTAAGCTAAAAAAAAATTTCCACGTCCGTAGACCAAAAAAAAATCTAAAAAAATTTTGAAAATTTTCTTGTTGCTGGTTTTCTACGATTACCCAAAAAGCGCGGAGGCTACAAAATTTTGAAGTTCGAATCCAAAAACTAGACACTTGGAGCTACAATTTCCCTTCATTTGATTTCCTGTACGACCATTGCTCCCGAAGTTACGGCCTGTTGAAAACTGCCCAAAAATTTGGAATTTTTTTTTGATCCCTTAATTTTTTCCATTAGTTTATAATTTATGGTATTCGATTATGTTGGGTGGAATTTAATTGCAAGACATAATTTCAGTCTATGTCTTATGATTATATGATTGAAAATTATGAAACGAATGATATGCTGCTGAAAATCGAGTTTTTACCTTCCATAAAAAGGATTCTCTCTTAATTTGTACACTTATATCCATTTACATCTGTACTGTCCAAACAAAATACAACAGGATCTACACAATTTTTCGAAGCTAACACAAAAAGGTTTCACGCACTTATCAATAACTGAATAATAATCTGAGAAAACATAAATAAATTCAAAATGACAATTGCCGATTCACCATGAATAATGTCATGTGCTCTGATTGGTCGATTGGTGGCGTTTGTGTCGGTGGCAAGAGTATGAAATAAAATTAATTTCCCCAGTTCTGTCTAATGCATGTTGTAAACAAAACATGGAGTGCTCATCTGCGATCGTATTTGCCAATGATGACGTCACTTTTTCATTCAAATTCAAAGCACAGAATATATATCTCCTAGTATTTCGATATTGCTGCTGTCACTCTTTTTTCAGATGAGCACACCAAGTTTTTCACATCATTTAGTAGGAAAACAAATTCAAATGAAAGCACCATATTGTTCTGTGCACCTTACCTAATATACTTTTGGTGAAGTATACTCGGTAACTGGATTGGTGAAGCTATACTAACATTTGATATACTGATGTGACCACTAATTTGACACGAATACAAGCTTCACTTTTGGGAAATAGTTCATTTATTTCAATGAAGGCAGTCGGAAGGCCTTGGAATATGGATCAAGTAAGTTTAGTAACAAGAATTGAGCCAGCTTTGAACTAGGGATATGTCGTTATGGTTAAAAGAGTTCGGCGAGTCGTTGTCAATTCTTACATATTTTTTATCAACGACTCTATGGTTTGGTTTAGCTACATACGTAATTACTACGATCTTTGTGTAGAAGCGACAACGAAGCATAGTTATCGGAAATGAAAATGGGGTATGCACGTTTCGATATACAACAGAGAACTAATAAACCGTAGTGACCTCCGCAGCGCCCTTACTGCCAAGAGGAAAGTGTTACGCAGAAACGATCTGATACTGGATACTTTATACCGTAAGTACGCAACAGCGCCGGATCATAAAAAACCGGATGTTTACTTCTCTGTAATTTTAAACTGTACTAAATAGCTGTATCCTATCCCAAATGTTCAACTAACAACCTCATACAGCTATCTTACCCCATCCTTGTCGGTTTGATCCAGAAGATGGGAATGAACAGACAACAGCAACTCCATCGTTTGTGTAAACCCGTTCATCGCTGCTAGATGCAGCGGATTCCTTCCGTTGTGATCCCTGTGGAGCAAAGCCCCTCTGTTGAGCAGCAACTGCACTATCCTCATGTGGCCGTGTTGCGAGGCGATGTGGAGTGGTGTCAAACCCTCCCCGTCGCACTCGTTTATAATGAAAGTTCCTTTTTCGCTGTCCAGGAGCTGTTTGACGGTGTGGAAACGCCCGTATCTGTCAGAATAAGTGAGGGATTAACAGGTATCCTTATGGGTGAAACGGAAAATATTGTAATTCAATAGAAGACTCTGGTCCAGATTACCAAACAAAAAATTCCTAAAATTTTCTGTCAATGGGAAGGAAAATTTCATGACGAATTCTACTTGATCTACCGTCTGATTGACGGAAAGTGGTCTCGAGTGTCGATTAAAACTTATTTTGGGAGCATTTTGCATTTTTTGCAGTTGTTTTCTGGGTTACCCCCACTGTGAAATAGAACTATTGAAAATTAAATAATAGTTTATTATTCAACGAGCATTTAATGACTGCTATTATTCACGAGGGTGAAGATCGCCCAACTGAATGAAAGGAATTATATGCGAGTTAAATACTATACTTTGTCCACGACTTCATTGGTAAAATTGGAATAATTCTGCATTTTCGAGAACCTACAATATAATAATTGTCAGAATACTAAACTTCATTATCTGTGAATGCTTGAAACTGTCGAACTGTGAAACATGAATCGATTTCAAGTGATGGACCAAATGCTCCGGTTATAGTTTCGGTTATCCACATTGACAGATTATCCTTTGCTTATATGTCAGTTTGGAAAACCGTAACTATAACCGGAGCTTTCGGTCCATCGCTTGAAACCGGTTAAAGTGTGCTCATCTGTGGTCGTACGTACATATGATGACGCATTAAAAATATATATCATTTTCCTTCTACAAGAGCCATCGAAATATATATATTATTTAATGGTCGTGGACCTGTGGATTGCAAGATTGAACTATTTGCCAATTGCAGTTTCTAGGAAAAAAATTTGCCTAATGAATAATACTGGAACAATGGAAACGATCAACAAATTGCACTGTTACGAAGGAGTCCAAACCTGAAATTTTCATCAGACAAACGAGAAAATAATTCTGCGAATTCGCTCGTGAAAATCCAGAAGATAACTGCAAAATGAATTTTTTGGCTCCAGGGACCCTATTCTTGAATGTGATGTTATGAAGGTTCTCTATAGTTCCATCAAAAATGCACCGCGTTTCCTTGACAACAGCGTCGACATGCCTATTTTCTCCCATTTCCGATTCAAGAATAGGGATCCAGAACTGTTGTCAATTTTCTATGGACACGTCCACAGTTAGCAGTTGTCATTTGTCCTTGCTGTCTTTTGTCTGACTGAATCAGAAATTTATGGATATTTTATCATAGAGAATAGACATCACAAAGACATATGTCACTCTGGCGACGAAAAATGAATCAGTTTTACAACAACCTAATTCCGTAAATTTTTTTTAGGAAGCAACCGAATATTTCATATTCATGGAATAGAACCCAGCAACCGAAATATCCAAGTTGTTTTACGGATCATATCCCATGCAAGCTATATTGACATTATTGACGTGAAATCAGGAGGGCCAACACAATTTTCAGCCAATCAGACATGACGTTAACAAATATCGATAATAATTGGATACAATTATCTAGTTTGAAGAGCCGAGGTACTGCTTAAGTATATTGAAGAATAATGCGACCTCATCATGTGGAATTCATTCTGGAATTCACCTTCTCCAGAGGTAGAAAGTTTTCGATATTTTTGGGTTGGCAGCTTGGACCGAAGTTTCCTATTCCAGAATTGGATGATTGTAAAGCTCAGATCTTGTTTTGAGAGCACGCATTTTCATGAAATTGGAACCTGAGAATGATTGAGAGAAGTTTCAGATTGCAGCACTAATGGAAATGCAAATTCCACACAAAGGTTCATTACATTCCTTTGTTCTTTCTACTCATGCATGTCCTTTAATTTAAATGGATGCTTTCTACTTTGAATCCGGACATACTTAATGAATTCGAGGTGCACAACCTTTAGACAAAATAAGAAGAAAAAGTAAACACAATGGAATGATAATTGGAGCTTCCAACAACTAGCTTGCTTGGAAAAATAATGTTGGTTGCTTGCTCCTTCTATAATTCTGATCCGATGCCTGTCATTTTCGAATCTCGAGTCAGAAATGTTTTCGAACTGTGGACTCAGTGATAAAAATTCAGGTTCAAATTAATTTGTATGAAGATAAGAATTGGTTCGTGGAAAAAAAAGGACTCGAGAAAAAAAAAATTAGTGTATCCACGCATGAATTATATAAGAATGCCAAGTCTTCGTATCATTCTTTAATCAGATCTGCGAAATTCAATTTCTATAGTGAATTCATTGAGAAATCTGATAATAAAAATAAAATAGTGTGGGACATGGTAAATACTATGACAGGTCGAAAGAGTAAGGATCAAGGATCCATTGTGCTTGTTGTTGATGGCGTTTCATTCGATGAATCTGAGATTGTAGCGGAGATTTTTGCCGATTATTTCACCTCAGTTGCGGAGACTGCTCTCGGCAGCTATTATACTGGTTCATTGTCCACATCTTGTACCACTTCATGTATTTTGAACACAAATTTTTTTTTTCATCCTGTTCTGGAGCATGAGGTGGTGAAAGCATTGAGTAAGCTAAGAAATAGTAAGAGTTCAGGAGCTGATTCCATCTCTGCTCGGATTCTGAAGTTGATAGGTTCAGAGATAGGTCGACATTTTGCTCATATCATCAATTTGTCAGTTAGCACGGGAGTGTTTCCTCAACTCCTCAAAAAGGCTATTGTTATTCCGGTCTATAAAAAAGATGATGAGGGCGATGTTTCGAATTACAGGCCTATTTCTATCCTCAGTGTCTTTACTAAAGTTTTCGAGCGAATAGTGTTTGGTAGAGTGATGAAATATCTAGATAAATTTCAAATTCTAGATACTGCACAACATGGTTTCAGATCAGGCCGCTCAACCCAAACTGGAGCAATACATTTTGTTGAGTTTGTTTATGAAAGCCTGGACAATGGGTCATATGTCGCCGGACTGTTTTTTGACTTGTCACGAGCATTTGACAGTCTCGCGTACGAGTTTATATTGGACAAGTTGTATAATTTAGGATTCAGGGGCGTGTTTCTGAACTGGATTAGAAGTTATTTAGAGGGTAGGGTCGCGTCCGTTAGAATTCATGACTCCTTTTCTAGTGAGCATAAACTTAGGCTAGGAGTGCCTCAAGGCTCTGTTCTGGGTCCACTTTTGTTTTTGTTATTCATTAACGACCTTCCTACAAATTTGAAAAAAATGTTCTTCAAGTTATTACAAAATAATTTGTTAACCCAAATAATCCGCATACTCCTGTTTGCTGATGATGCCTCAATAGCGGTTATTGCAGACACCCTGGAGGAGCTACAGAAGTTGTGTGAACTGTTGGTGCAGAGTTTTATGGAGTGGTGCCGTTCAAACAAAATTTTAATGAACGTCAAAAAAACGGAGTGCATTCACTTCTCACTCTCCAGTGATGGTCAGAATGAGTTGATTATTCGGCATCTGGATTTCATCATTCCTACCAAACACTGCACTAAGTTTCTTGGTATCCACATCGATAGACATCTGAGGTGGAATTCACATATTGACGCTGTTTGTAAGAAGCTAAATAGTTCTTACCACGCAATAAGTACAGTTAAAGGTACACTTCCTTTGAAGTCTCTTGTTAACGTCTACTATAGTTTGGTGTATAGTCATTTGTCATATAATGTTCTATTATGGGGGAATTCCTCTGACGTCGGCAGAGTTTTTATCATTCAAAAAAGAATTCTCCGCATGATATTCAACGCCACTCCGCGGTCTTCCTGTCGACCTCTTTTCGTAGGAAATAATATCCTAACACTGGCCTCTATATTTATTTTGAGATGCCTTGTGTATGTTAAGGAGAATGAGGGCAGTATTGTGAAACTCTCAAGTTATCATTCTCACAACACAAGAAATAAGGATATATTGGAGTTTCCTATACACAAAACGTCTGAGTTTGAAATGTCTCCGTTATATCAAAGTGTCAAACTTTTTAATCATCTTCCACGAAGTATACAGTCACTTAATATAAGTCGGTTTAAGAAAATAGTTAAGTCCTTATTACTGAGTAAGTCTTTCTACAGTGTTAATGAGTATCTCTGTGATAATATCCAAAATTATTGAATGTTTGATTATTTCTTTCTTTATTTTTTGACCTGTCCTATACATAAATGTTATGTCTGAAAGGATTAATAAAATTATTATTATTATTATTATAATGCTAACACAATCGAAGTATTCTGTAGCTTTCTATCCAAGTGGTCAATTCCAAGAGGACACGAATTTTACTGAATCGTAAAACAGCAAAAATTCATATATCGAGTATAACTATTGAACCGAAGTGAAAAAAAACGAGAAATTTGTTGATTAAAAACTTTTCTTTCTCAATTCAATTTCTGTTCCGACAGTATTCCGCTCAAAATTCAACGTAGAATTCAAAAATATAACAATTCGTTCAAGAAAATCGATAGTTACACATCAATTACTTCAGTTGATGAGAAACAATCTGTAGTATCAAAATACAATTTTAATCTGATATTTTGGGAATGTAGATCTTTTTGGGGGTGAACCTGAGTCCTTGAACACCAAGTATATGGTGTTAAAAATTTTGTGTAAATTGGAGTGTATAAATTTATTCTTATCTTATCATACAAAATTTACCCACCTGGCTGCGAAATGCAACGGACTCTCATTATTATTATTCTTCAGATTGATCACGGCTCCTAGTTGTATCAGATTCTTCAGACTACGTATGTGACCCTCCCTGCTTGCGTAATGCAGCGGAGCACAACCAGCAATGTCCTTCTCGTTGAGTAACTGATGCAGACTCGAATGTGATTGTGCCTAGATGGGATTAAAACTAAATTTTAATGGACTCTCTTGCAGTAAAGCAATTAATCAACTTCAAGTTAAGTGCGAAGGAGTGTTGATGTATGGAGACAAGTATATTTATTCAGTCTCTCATAAAGGGATTAAAACGCGAAATATGTTGGGGAGAACTTAATTGGGTCATCCATGCATTCTGGATACTTTTTTTGAGAATTTTAAGCTGAAACTATCTCAAATCATTGTGTCAAAGAATTCACACAGAATGAAAGACGAATGTAGATCCAACTCACAGATAGAGCTGCCTAAAATGACAAAATTAATGAACATCCTGCACACCGTTCAAAATACTCTATACTTGAAGGTAAGGGGTAAGGTGCTCCTAAGATGGTACTGGTAAAATTTTGTTCATAAGACTGCCACCTGACAGGTTTTTTGTATCTAGAGCCCGATCGCCATTGGGTGCGTCGTATTGATGATAGGTATTAACCCTAACCGTGAAACTGAAGTGAACGAATTACTTGGACAATGCTTCTTCAGAACAAGGTGAAATATTTGTTAGTTTCTAGAACAGTTTCGGCATTTGACTTCGAGGGGCTCCGGTTGACCCCATGATAACCTCAGATAAAGGTGATCTATTTGTTGATTCATCGATAAATATTCATTATTTTGTTTATGTGAGTGTATTATTATTGAACTGGAGCTCTCTTATCCCTCACGAACCACGACAAAGGATAATTTTCATGGTTATTTCAATTCCAACAGAACCCAGCAAATTGAAGTTTTTGATGAATAATTTATAGGTTAGAGATATCAAGGCATAATACTAAGGAAAACTGTGTTTTAATGCTGGATTTATAATAGTATGAGTTTCCTCACTACATTATGGATCTACAGAGGGTGACTAGTCATTATTATATCTATGGCCGTCGTAGTGGGCACCAGACACAACCTAACCTTACCAAACCTAACCAGATTGACATAATTAGGGCCATTGTATACACCACGGACAATCATATGGCGATTAAATTGACGTAAGTTGTATATCTTTTGTGTTACTTAATTTCTTTATATTGAGCATTTCATACAACTCTTTGAACTTAATCAAATCTAGATCTGCTTTCGAGCAAAATTCGAAGTAACTCATGCATACCATAAACACCTGCTTTGAAGAATAGCTGATTTTTCTTTTGTCTCATCAAAAAGTGTTTAAGCGCAAATATTCTGGGAAAAAGCGTGCTATAGTTTTGTCCAATTGTGTATAATTTTCGAATGTTTTCCCGAAAATGGTCTCAAACGACTAGGTTCTTCCCACTGATGAAGAATCCAGTTTCAAAATCGATTCTATCCGGACAGCCGACCGCCCTTAAGCACGATTACGGGCATACTTGAAAATCATAGGGTTGGTTGCATTTCAAAATGCGATGGTTAAGTTCATTAATGGGCCAAATCGCTTGAGCGGTTTTAGCTATTTTGAGTTTTGCCGTTATTTCCTTGGTATTTCGAGATCTACTGAAGCTATTGAATCGAAACTTGGCAGTTAGTTGGAAAGTAAGGACTTGCAACTTAGGCAAAATTTTGTTGGGATCGTGCTTCTTTCTGCAGAAAAATTATTTTACTCGGAAACTATTCATAAAAATTACGGCCATACCTTAAAATTCATATTTCACAGCAGTGTACCAAATTTCAGTTTTATACTATTCTTATTTTCAAGATTTTGTGGAAATATATGCCAGATTTTCTGTTTTTTTCCTCAGTATGGAAGTTCTCTCCCAAATTACTCGAAAAAACCTAGAGGTAAAGTCAGCAGCTTCTGCTCGCATGTTCAAATTCGTTGCCAAAACGGTTATCTCTTTTGAACATGCGTGCGAAAGCTGCTAACTTAACGTCAGCGCAAAAGACTGAACAGTTGAAGTTTAAGTTGCCTAACCTAAAAAAAGTCAGTGTTTTAATTTTTTTTTCAATCTTGTTCCTTGAAATTTCAACAACCTTTATTCAAAAACAGAGCAACTTTGAACTCATGTTCATGAGCACTTTTTCTTTTAACGCCCTTCTGAAGTTTTTCACCGAAGTTAGGAACGACCCTTCATAAAATTTTATTAATTATCTCCAGATCCTAGCATGAGTGACATGGGCGAGTGATCGAGCTCCCACAGTACCGATATGAAATCAGGTTCTTACATTATATTTTCGCTACATAAATATGAGGTATAATATGATCATTTTTCAATTTCAATTTTACTTATTCCATATTCTGAGATTGCAGGAATTCCATTTTCAAGCCTATGAGAGTATGAAGCTGAGTCCAATATTCAGTTACTTTGCTGTGAACTTCGGAAACGAAGAAGTAGAAGAAATAATTCCTTCTCAATAAGGACGAATATGAAGAAAAAGAATCCTGAGCTCATTTCAAAATGCCGTTTTTCATTGTGTTGCAACTTATTATATTTCAATTCTTTGTATTCGATGTTATTATTTCGTTTATTTCATACCTTAATCATATTTCATTGTTTTCAAAATTTCACCCCAAATTAATTTCATTTACTTTCAATTCACCTGTATACCTTCAAATCCATCTTCACGTCTCTCGAGGACAAATGGATTCATTCATTCCGTTTTCCAACACGAAGCTGAAGAAAGTTCGTTCGTGCTACGCATCAAATCACAAATTTTCATATTTCCATATTTTGCGCTTAACTTATAACAAGAAAAGTGCAGTTTGGAGCCCTATCACACATTCAACCTGGAATTCCAGTTCAAGACACACACACGCACACCAAGTACCCAACCAAGCCAGAAAATAAAGGTAGGAATTGAAGGTTTTCTTTAACATCTAAAACCATATTTATACAGGGTCTTTCACGAGGAACCTCACCCATATTTATACGGGAAACTACTGAACGTATTTTCATGAAATTCAGCACTTATAAGTATTTCACGATGCTGATGAAATCTAAAATATTTTCAAGGCATGAGCACCTCCGGTTTTTCCGGAAATGACGTCAACTTCCGTTTTTCAAATTAGAACACCATTTTTTTATTGCAGAAATAGATTCCTTAGAAAATTTCAATTCATTTTGATGTAACATTTTTCAGTTTTGGTTGGAAAATTCTCTCTGAGCGGGAAAATTCGAAAAAAAAATCGAAAATAGAGCTCCGCTGAAACAAGAATAACTTCGAGGTTTTTGGATGGAAAATTTTCATTTTTGGGATTTTTCAAGATGTAAGATTGATGTATCCACTTTAAAACTCAAAATCGCGATTCATGATACGGGGGGTGAAAAAATCGCTTTCAAAGTTAGGGATGACAAAATCGTGAAAAATCAATTTTTTCAAATTAGAACCCCATTTTTTTATGGCAGATATTGAATCTACGTTAAAAAATAATGTGAGTGTATGCATCACACCCTTGCCCTAAAGTGGATATTTTCTGAGTTATTCACAAAAAACTGTTTTTCGTCTTGAATTTTCAGCTATTTCTTTTCCCTTCACGCCAAAAAGATGACATTTTCAGGAACTGTTACTTAAACCATGTTTTAGATTTTACTACCCTAATATGCAAGAGAAAAAAGTTACAGGTTGTTCCTAAATAGATGGCGAATTTGGATTCGAATTTGTATCGGAAACCTCTTTATTTCAACTAATCGGCCATCGGTTTTCTCTCCAGTGATAAATAAATAATTCCTTATGAACCATATGCAAAAACTTACCATGTTTTACATTATTTTTTTTTAATGATAGATATCATTAATTACATCTGCCAAATTCCTCTTTATTCAGTAGCATTTTGTGTTTACTATTAATTTGGTGATAATTCGTATTAAGTTATAAAATCGATCACTATGCCTAATTTTACCAATGAAGATTATTTAAATCTCATTCTACTTCATGGAGAATGTAATAAAGTTGTAGATAGAACGATTCGACTGTTCATTGAGAGGTTTCCTGACCGACCCAGACCAACGAGAGATACCATTAACAGAACCATGACAAACTTGAGAAATGTCGGATCTTTCGTTAAGAAAACTACACACAGAGAAAAAAGTGTAGTAGAAGATGAAAACAACGAAATTACAGTTCTTGCATATTTTCGTGTGAATCCTCAAAATTCTCTCAAAGATGCCGAGATTGATCTGGGATTATCTCAATCGAGTGTTTGGAGAATATTAAAAAAACATAAAATGCACCCATATAAATTCAATAGGGTACAGCATTTGAAGGAAACTGATTTCGTCAGGAGAACAGAGTTTTGCGAAGCTATGATGATTCGATTTCAAGAGAATGAAAACTTTTTGGACTGTATAATTTGGACAGATGAATCTAAATTCACAAAGAATGGTTCTTTCAATAGGCATAACAGTCATTATTGGGATGAAGAGAACAACCACCACTTCAGACAATGGAACTTTCAAGAGACTTGGAGTTTCAATGTTTTTTGCGCCATCAAAAATAATGCAATTCTCGATGTTCACATTTATGATGGGACTTTAACTGGTAAGATAGAACACTACACATGTTTGCATTATTTAAAGAATGTTCTTCCTTAGGAGATAGATATTCTGACATATTGACTCAAATAATTGAGCCGCTAGTACAGAACCATAATGACTTATGGTATCAACAAGATGGCGCGCCTCCACACAATTCACTCAATGTGTCAAATATCCTCTACAGGCTATTTGAAGATCGATGGTTGGCGAACAATGGTCCACATCTTTGGCCACCACGTTCTCCCGATTTAACTCCTTTAGACTATTATGTTTGGGGTAGGATAAAAAATATTGTCTACTCAACTCCCCTGACTGATAAAGAGGACTGCATAGAACGAGTCAGAAATGCGTTCAGGTTTGCTTAGATTTTTAGATTCATAGTTTTGAAACTCAATTTGGTTTTTAAACACTTTTGCAGATCTCTTCCTCCCGATGAAATAAGAAGAGCAACGCACGAAGCATTCCTGAGACGTATAAATAAATGTCTAGAAATTAACGGTCAAAACTTTGAGCATCTTCTCTAGTTATAACTGCGAGAGTTTGCCATGGTTCTCCTAATAGTAACTTGAAGTCGGTTTCAAGAAGGGGTGAAAAATCTACAGCATGGTTCAAATAACAGTTCCTGAAAATTTCATCTTTTTGGCGTGAAGGGAAAAGAAATAGCTGAAAATTCAAGACGAAAAACAGTTTTTTGTGAATAACTCAGAAAATATCCATTTTAGGGCAAGGGTGTGATGCATACACTCATATTATTTTTTAACGTAGATTCAATATCTGCCATAAAAAAATGGGGTTCTAATTTGAAAAAATTGATTTTTCACGATTTTGTCATCCCTAACTTTGAAAGCGATTTTTTCACCCCCTGTATCATGAATCGCGATTTCGAGTTTTAAAGTGGATACATAAATCTTACATCTTGAAAAATCCCAAAAATGAAAATTTTCCATCCAAAAACCTCGAAGTTATTCTTGTTTCAGCGGAGCTCTATTTTCGATTTTTTTTTCGAATTTTCCCGCTCAGAGAGAATTTTCCAACCAAAACTGAAAAATGTTACATCAAAATAAATTGAAATTTTCTAAGGAATCTATTTCTGCAATAAAAAAATGGTGTTCTAATTTGAAAAACGGAAGTTGACGTCATTTCCGGAAAAACCGGAGGGGCTCATGCGTTGAAAATATTTTAGATTTCATCAGCATCGTGAAATACTAATAAGTGCTGAATGTCATGAAAATACGTTCAGTAGTTTCCCGTATAAATATGGGTGAGGTTCCTCGTGAAAGACCCTGTATAGAGTTCACTAACTTGAATCCTATACATAGATTTCGAGACGCTGGCTACAAATCTACAGTAAGAGTTTCAACAGAAAATTCCGAAATCACTGAGATATTGGAAAAGGGTCATTCGACTGAAAAATGATTGTAGGTGGTCATACAATGTTAAACGAAATGAATCCACATATATTTATGAGAATTTATCAGAAGAGATTGAATTCAAATTTATGGGTTCTTAGTCTTCTTTCAGTTCCATCTTCAAGAGCCTGTTCATCCACCGACTACAACCAAAGAGAATTCGCCTTTCGTAAAAAGAATAGTGCAGCCACAGAATATTTTCAACTCACTACATCTACATGGGGACTGCTCATCGGACCCCATCTTTACAATTCAGGGAACAATGTAAGGCACTATTGGTGATAACCTTGCAAGTGAGTTCTTAACGTTACAGTAGGCCTGTGTCAATTCAGTGCTGTTCGTTTTATGTCTTTCCTACAAAATGAAAAGAAAACAAAGCCAACTAAAATTACCTGACTTACTTCGTTCGCGAATAACTCCAGTCTACCACCATTCATCACCACGAGATGGAGCACATTTCTGCGGTTTACGTCTTTGACATTGATATCCGCACCCTTTTTTATGAGGGTATGAACTGTTCGCCAACCACCTCTTACGGCGGCCAGGAGTAGAGGTGTGCGTCTTTCCTTGTCCATGCAGTTTATGTCAGCACCTAGAACGAGAAAGGGATCTTGAATATTCGGGCAGATAAATGTGAATCTCAAAGGAAATGTGATATTGCTCAGCGGGATGTATAGTTTTTAGAAAATCCTTGACTAGTGGAATTAGTCGATACCCTTCAACGAACAGTCAAGTTTCCATTCGATCGTATGGATTATCGAGAAAACTGCTGGAAATCCAACCTGTATTTCTGAAGATATACCTACTTATTGTTTATAGGTATACAGGTCTGACCAAGACACTCGGCACTATGCGAAACTCTACGTTAATCTCTAATCCGTTAGTGGAAGATTCATACACAATGAATGTTTGCCATAACTGGTTTGAAAATAATTCAATTCCACTATATCTAAGCAGGAAATTGGAAAACAAAAAGAAAATTTGGAAAATTCTATATTGAAGGTCGATAAATTTAAATTCAATGTTCAAATAATCCACCTTGTGTAAAACCGTAGCCAAATCTGTTATGAAGAGATATTCTCATATCCCTGAGTAGATTCGGCATAGTTGCTATCTCGACACAAAGTTGGGTTATTATGATGCTTAGTTCATCAATATCTTTCGCTCTATCAATTTCTTGCCCATATACCAAATTTTTCAGATATCCCAAAAGAAAAAAATCCTTTAAAGATAAATCTGATGATCTTGGGGGCCTTTCGTTCGTGCCATTTGTAGAAATGACACGTCCCGGAAAGTCGTCCTCAGATATTGTGAGACTACTCTCTCACGTTGTAACTTGGACAGCTATCCTGTTGAAACCAGACATCATCGAAATTTATCGGTAGCTGTCGAACTGTCAAAACTGCAATGCATGATTGTAAACAACCATATTTCTCGAATTTTTCAATTATTCTAGAAATAGCAGAACTGAAAGGTATAGGCCTATCTTTAAAGGCAACGATTAATGAATTTATTGTCTCTTGAATTGATTGACCACCAAAATACCATTTTATGATTTGAATTAATTCTTTCACTTTGAACATTTCAATTTACGAGGAATCTACTTTATTTTCAACCGATATGGTCTAACGCATCTCAAGTTTGGAGTGCGACTGGCGCAAATGGCAGTTCTTACTTAGATCACGTTAGCGTATCGAGGAACTGGAGACTCCCCACCAACCTGCGCAAAAAAACAGAAGTTTATTTGATATGGCATAGCGATGCGGTTTTGAATCTTCCACTGGCGGACGATATTCTGAACTCATTAGATTAACGTGGCGTTTCCAATAGTGCCGAGTGACTTGGCCAGGCCTGTATAACTTTCACGGTTATCCGAATAGTATAGAATATATATGATACGGTTAGAAGCTGACGGAATTGAGGTAATTGGTAGTTTGTGGGAGAAATTTTCGGGATGTTGTTCTCACATTCCCAGTGGAATGATCCTCACAAATTTCCTCTCACAAGTGTTGAATCCTGATGGAATTCATGGCAGTATATGAAATGGCGAAGGCGCGAGGGTCTTAACCATAGACGACACTGAGACAGTTCTTTCGAATCTATGGAAAAAGATGTTCCGGCGAGATAGCGACTGTCTTCCAGTCAGACAGATGCCATATCTCTCCTCCCTATCTGATGACTGATGTTAGTGATAGGTTTGTCCCTTTCTAGTGCTGACCAGATTTGTGAGGTTATTGCGCATTTCATGTCTTAATGTGTGTGGCTTCACCGATATAACAATAATAATAATTTATTGCATCCTTTAAGACATTTTACATGTAGTGGAAGAGTCGAAACATAATTATTTTCCAGAGACAACTATAAAATGAAATAAAGAGAAGAAAAAATTAGAAAAAAACAATAATAATTAAACAAGACATTTCAAAATCGAATCAATACAAAGATTCACAAAACCACCTACTTTCACTCTATAACTTCTTCTAAATATTCACTTCTACTATAAAAGCACTTCCAAAAAAAATTCTTTGATCTCTTCCTTAAAACTAGAAAACTTCAACATTTTTGCATCTACTGAGAAGCGATACGTCCTCTGGCGATACAAATTCGAACCCTTCCAAGCTAGTAGTTTCCCGACGAGCATCTCATTAAAACGTGTTCTGCTTACTTTTAGAGTTCATTTTCGAGCTTTTGTGTTGTTCTCTGTGTTTA
The DNA here is from genome assembly GCA_958510865.1 of Myrrha octodecimguttata. NCBI lineage: Eukaryota > Metazoa > Arthropoda > Insecta > Coleoptera > Coccinellidae > Myrrha > Myrrha octodecimguttata. Next base: position 37,639,067 of record OY294056.1, read on the forward strand.
AAATTTGGTTAGTAATATTCATTATTCGATTCGTTTCTTTCCGATTGAAATTACTTTTGTTGTGTGCCTCAACTCAATGTAATCCATGGTTGAAGAAGAGAGAATCATCTACTGCCTTAAGTTTTCATTTTTCCAAGGCCAACGAAAGTGAAGTTGATTTGGAAACAGCATTTGCCAGAGAACTCGTCGATAAAAGAAAGGTCTGGTAGATTGTATAACAGGTCACGAAATACATGTTAATGTTTTTCATTTGTATATAGGTAGTTTTGTTTGAATCAACTGTGACATTTTTCAATTTGCTTGTATCTTGAACTGCTGTGAAATTAAAATAAAATCAATTATATGTCTATCTGTTTCCTTTACTTTCGAAATATCATGCAAAAGAACTAAAGCAGAAAAGCTGTTTCTTCATTATCTTCGTTCACATGTTTGTAAACAAAGGGAACACGAGTCATATCTTCATATTAATAAGAGTCTTTGAATTTCTTATTGAGGCATCTGTTTTTCCAGAAAAGCAAGTAAATTTCGATATATTTTTTGACCTCTCGCGAGCATTCGATAGTCTTTCGTTTGAGTTTATAATTGACAAGTGTTACAATTTGGGTTTTCGGGGTGTATTTTTGGATTGGCTGCGGAGCTATCTCGAGGGTAGATCCATTTTTGTAAAGGTTGAAGGCTGTCTATCTGACGAGCATGATATGAGTCTGGGAGTACCACAAGGATCCGTCCTCGGACCTCTTCTATTTTTGCTATTCATCAATGATCTCCCCGTTAATTTAAGAGCGATGTTCCTGAATCTGGTCACACGTAGTCGCTTTTCGTCACTGATACGTAAGTTTTTGTTGAGTCTCTTCGCTGATGATGCTTCGGTAGTGCTTTCGGCCCCAACGTTCGAAGAACTTCAGGCGCTGTGTGAGCTTCTATTGCAGAGCTTTGTTAACTGGTGTCACCAAAATAACTTGATGATCAACATTGATAAAACCGAATTTATTTATTTTACAATTGGGCATAGTGACCGTAAGCTGGTGATTCGCCATTTGGATAGTGTTATTCTATCTAAGAATGGTACTAAATTTCTTGGCATTCACCTTGACAATAATTTGAAATGGGGTATGCACGTTGATTCTGTGTGCAAAAAACTGAACAGTTCTTATTATGCTCTAAATAGGGTGAGAACCTTAATTCCTTTAGAATCACTCATAAACATATATTACAGTTTGGTCTATAGCCACTTATCATACAATATTCTGCTATGGGGAAACTCTTCGGACGTTGGAAGGGCTTTCATAATACAAAAACGTATTTTACGCATGTTGTTCAATATACCTCCACGTTCGTCTTGTAGACCTATATTTGTAGAAAACAATATACTCACATTATCATCAATTTTTATTTTAAAAGCTCTTTTATATGTGAAGGAAAATGAGAAAAGTATTGTTCAGTTGTCTAGTTTTCATAACTATGGTACCAGAAGTGAGAGAACATTATATGTCCCCAAACACAGAACAACTAAGTTTGAGATGTCTCCTATGTATCAATGTGTTAAACTTTTTAACCATTTGCCTCATAATGTTAGATCTCTAGATTCAAACAAATTCAAAAAAACTGTTAAGAAGTTAATGTTAAGTGGATGTTATTATACGGTAAACGATTACCTCAATGATGTTATAGTGATTTAGCTAATTTATATTTTTCTTTATCTGTATGACTTATCCTATACATTAATTTGTCTCAGAGGATCAATAAACTATTATTATTATTATTATTATTATGTTCATTTTTATCCACCTAGCAACACACTAAAATAACATCGAATTTATCCTCTAGGAACGATCTATAGCACGATTTTATATCTTGATCCGAACAAAAAGTTCCGTCTCATTTTCAAGAAATCTGATACAAAATATATGATAATTTCTACAAACATTGTAGCTCTGCCAAATAAACATTCGTTCTTCACTACATGTCTACGGTTTGTTTACATAGAACTATTAGCTTGGAAGAGTTCCAAATTTAACTGTTAGGGCGCTGAAATCATCGCTGAAGTTCCCAATACCAAAACGCCTGGAATGCTATATCCAGATGCTTCTTTGGATAGCCATTAAACATTATTTTTTCAATGATTCGTTTCAGGAGCTTTTGATTTGATTGATTAGATACTATAAATAATAAAATTTCATGTTAATTTCCAGCTGAGATATGGATCATTTTCATATAAATTGTGCACATTCGTTCATGGTATTCAAGATAAGCTGGCTTACACCTCATACCATTACAGTAAAAACAAATTAAAATCAGTAGTGGAAATCTATGAACTATATACGGTAGGCCAAGTAGTAATTCTACCTACTGTTGACAGTGAAAATTAATTTATTCCACCAGAAAGGTACATGTTGATTTTTCATGTAAATATTTCAACCATCATCAGAGCCCAACTTTAAAAATGAAATAACACCAAAATATAAAAGACAGAAATGGAATAATAGAATGAGGGGACAATTGATTGATTCGCCATATTGAAATTCAGTTCGAATTATATCACAAGTTGTTTAGGATAATAGACATGCATTTTTCTTGCCAAATCCTCAGATGTGCTATAGCCTTGGGTATCATTTTTCCATAGGTTCTTATCTTTATAGATGAGAATATTTCATCATCCTATTCATCAACCTCTACTTGTTTTGAGCATAAACCATATCCTTTAATTTTCCAATTGGAAGAGTCTACAGGGTTCATATCTGAAGGTCGATTAGGCCACGAAAAAGGACCTTCTCAGCCTCTCCATCATTTGTATTAACGAGGTAATTCCTTACTTGAAGCCAAAATTGACATATATTTCAACAATATTGTTGCTTTGTAGCTTGCTTGTCGCGTTATATTTTTAGTGAAAAGTCAAGATCAACCGCCCCTATCAGGCAATAATCGAAAAAATGAGAACCTATCGAATAATTATTTTTTATCATGTCATCAATTACACTTTGAATGAGAATGAAACCAATCCTGGAATACCAGAATAGTTTATATCGTGCTCTGTTCTTCGCATTATTATGAATTTGGCTGTAATGATGAGAAGAGTATTACCATGAATTTGAAAAATATCACTGTGGTTCAAAAAAAAAACAGAAATCTCTTTTTCGATGTGCCGTACACTATATTTGGCAAGAGTTCGCACAGGTATCTCCGGGACACAATTAAATAATGGAATTTGAAATGAAAGTCTATCTGCGATGATATAATCACTTATAAAGACCCTGCAAGAATATCAAGAAAAGAGAAGTGACTTTCGCAATGATTAAAATCATGGTAACAGGTGTGAAGGGAATCGTTTTTACGCGCTTGTTCTGGGGAACAGCTCGTTATCATTTCGTCACGATGTCTGTAATTTTCGAATTTTGAGCCGAAATTGGTCTCAAACGACTAGGTTGGACTCACCGATGAAGAATCTGTGGTCAAAATTTATTCTGTCCGTCCGGCCGGCCGTGTGCGTTGTAACTTTCGAACGGAAGGACCTAAAGTCTTGAAATTTTCAGGTTAGGTTGAGATCTTGAATATCCCGGTCAAGTTCGTTAATGGGCCAAATCTGTCGAATGATTTTTGTGCTACAGCCATTTGAAGTTTTGATTTTTCAATAACTCGAAAAATATTTATCTGATCGATATGAAACTTGGTTGGAATATGTCAATAAGAATCATCCATGGAAAAATTCAGAAAAAAATTTTTTTTTGAAAATTTTTGTATTTCATTGAAATTTCACTGAAATTTCCATTTCGCAATGTGAACAAGCGCGTGAAAGCTGGTGACTTCGCGTCAGTGCTTTTCTGGATTTTTGGATATAGTCGTGGGTTCCTGTAGATACATCAATTGCTGATTGAATGTAATCAGATATAATCCATTTACTTTTATAAACTATCCCGGTTGGCCATGATTCAGGTCTACCAAGTTTTTTTTCTTAAAACTGACGCAGGTTGGCACTCGTAAAATATCGGCAATGTAAAAATAATTCTCAGCGACGTTGCCTAATGCCAATGCCAATTTTTACTCTCAATCTCAAGATAACCATCATGATTGGAAACTAAAAAATGCCGAAGGTAGTTTTGATGAAGCAGAGACAAAGTATCAGGAAGTGCTATGTAGAATTGAAATCTGCTTTTTGTGATATTAACCCTGATAATTTGGAATCAATAATTTATCACAAGCTATCCAACATTTTCGACGTATGTGAGTGAAAATTCAGTGTATCGTTCATAAAGATTCCTAAGAACTTTGTAAATTGAGTTAGTACCTTTTAAGGTGACGCAGGTTTTTTAGTACTACTACATTTTCATACTGGAGTATTTCAACTTGTGCAACCGGGTATTTAAATATCTTCTGTAGACTTATTTCTCAAGAATTTCGGAAATTAGGGAATTCCATAGGTTTGTCTGTTCGTTTAGAAGTTTTACTGCAGGGTTATTCGAGTACTTTCATCTTTTTTCGAATGATCTATCACGAAGTAACGGACTACCCTATCCATTATTCTTCAGTAAAATTTCAACACTCGATTCTTGATTTCAGTACAAGAAAATAGCATAACTGAATCTTACAACCATGTTTATATACGTAAAATATTTCCAGTGTTAAAAGAGAAAAAAAGTTTCTTCAACATTCGCCAGGTCTTCGGAATTATGCAATTCACATAATATTTTCTCAAATTCATTATTTTCCCAGAGTAAATTCACATTTTGAAAAATACGTATTTACTATGACTTCTATGTAGAGAAAACAACGTTGTGTAGTTATGTCATGGCTAACCGGGATAGTTCATAAAAGTGAATGGAATATAGTTAAAGTATTTACGTCTAATATCGTGAGGAGAGAAAAACAATTAGGAAAAAAGTTAGGAAGCACACAAATTTAAAGAAAACAAATAGTGTTTAGAAGGAATAAGAAGCCTTATCAGAAAATATTACTTCATGATTATTAATTTTGATACCGGTATATTACTTGTGATTCACTTATTGTTTGTTCTGAATTAGTTTTGAATGTGGTATAATGAATATGTCGGTAATAAATGAAGTAGCTTCTGGCACGGCCTCCAAATTTACCTTCCATTTTGATCACAGATGCAGTAAGTAATCAAGAGAACTTCGTCGTGTAAAAATCAAATCGATTTCCATCTCTTACGAAAATATTCCATAATGGTAACAGTATTAGCTACAAAAATTCACACTCAAATTTATAATTAATCATTACCTTCATCGATGAGAAACTCCACAATCTCAGGATGATCAAACATAGCAGCACAATGCAGAGGCGTCATCTTCTGCACATCGCAAGACTTCAAACAGGCTACTTTCTCTTCCGGTTGCAACTTGAACATCAACTTTATGATCTCGGTTGCTCCCTGCGAACAAGCCAAGTGCACAGGCGTCGACAAGTCCTGTTGTTGAGTGGAAATCTTCGCACCGGATTTCAGACATAGTTCCACAGCTTTCAGATCGCCTAGAAATATGGAAATCTATTAAAGCTGGCTCGAAAGTTGGAAAACAATTGAATTCTCAGATTTATAATGAAATATTTGAATGATACGGAAAAGTTATAACCCTCGAGAACTCATTATGTGACTGTGAAGTTGGAAAATAGGGTTCTTATCTAGTGCATAAGAATTATGTCGAGGGATCCTTTCACGTTGATTCTCCTGAAATTTCTGTCAAAACTCTTGTAAAGGGTGTCCAGAAAGGAAATGGTTTTGTTTTTCAGTAATTGTATCATATGGAATATCACTCCCGCATTACAACTTTTTACCATTTTCCTTCTCAGTACAAATGAAGATGTACTAATGTTGATGGGAAGGTTCTTCATGCGTGTTATACTTGTTGAATAAATTATTATTATTATTATTAAACATAAATGAATACCCCACAATGGAATTTCCTCGCGTCGACAATGACTAATCTTGATCCCATACATATTCAATATTGTAAACACTTCAATTAAAAAAAATCAATTTTTTTTCGCGCGCATGTTTTGGGAAATAGCGACGTATCGTTCTGTTCAAACGTCTGTAGTTTTCTTATTTTTTTCCGAAATTTGTCTCAAACGACTAGGTTGGGTTCACTGATGACGAATCCAGTGTCAAAATCGATTCTCCCCGGCCGATGACATGATAACTGTTGAACGGAGCAAGCTAGCAGCATTGTATAAAGACAACATTGTCTTTATACAATGCTAGCATCTTGAAACTTTCAGGGAAGATTGCGCATCAAGATGCAGCGGTTGACTTCGTCTATGGGCTGAATCGCTCTTACGGTTTCAGAATTATAGCCACGTAAAGTTTCGAGATTATTTCTCTGATATTTCGGAAAATCCTGAAGCGATTGTATTGGAACTTGGCAGTACGTTAGAACATAATGAAGCGCAAGTTTAAACAGTACTTTGTTGAGATCGTCCTCTCGGTTGATAAAAAAAAATTTTCGCAAAAAAAAATTTTTCGGGTACTATTTATCATATTCTGAAAGAAAGTCTCCTCAGATCTTGAGAACTTGGTAACTGGTTAGAAAATACCGATCAACAGCTTTCTGCGAAATTTCGTGATGATCGTGTAATCGGAACGATTAGAAAAAAATCAAGAAAAGCACTAACGTGGAGTCAGCAGCTTTTGCGCACATGTTCAAACTCGTTGCCAAAGCGGTCATCTTACTTGAACATGCGCGCTAAAGCTTCTGGCTTCACGTCAATATTTTCTAGGATTTTATTTCTTTCCGGACTTCTGATTTTATCAATTTTGTTGTGTTGTTCACTTTCTTTCTATTATATCTCTAACCCATATTCGATCCTCATCACTCAAATATCGTACCACAATTTTTTTGAACATACTCCCAGAACATGATCCCATGGCCGCTCCTGGTGGTTCATTTATCAATCGAGGACCCAAAGAAATAAATGATCGCTGACTCATCGTCTTATTCATTTCAGTGCCTAGTATGCAATTATTTCTTCTTCTCAGGAGAGGATGTTGTAATGAAATAGGTAAATTTATTTTTCGCAATTAGTGAATTTTCTCATTTTTTCGAAACTTATATTTTTATTAAGGTTTCGCAATCTGATGTACGTTCTAGTACATGCTATACACAGTGAAATTTCATTAAGAATGCTAACATTCAAGCTGATAAATTCAGGATTCAAATGATATCAATGGGGTTTCTGAAAATAGATTTTTCTCTGTTAATTTTCAAAAGCCAAACGCTAGGATGGATCAAGTTGTATCTAGAAATAAGCTGTATCCAGTTTTTACTCGGAAAAGGCTCCATATTTTCAGTATTTCGGGGTTAAATTTCTTTTTCCGATGGCAGGCATTTATCCATTGCTTGCAAGGTTCTTCATTTTCTGGAAAACTATAATATCGCACATCCGTGTCTTTAGTTTTTGTTGAATAAATACTGCAAACGTCCACAGCACAGACAGGCATTTGAGAGCACTTAACTGTCTTTAACTCAAAAATTATCCGTTAAAATTCACAACAAACAGCTACACGTGTTCTAGTCTAGCCTTAAATGCGAATAAATCAACACAATACAATGAAAGATTATATTTGATGAGCAGGTACAAGATGAGTTTGGAATTAATTATCTGAGTGACATCATGCGCAAACAGGACGATAATAAGCCCAAGTTGTGAGCATACCATGTTATATTTCCACCATGACTAGCATTTACTTAAGCCGGGTCCAGATGAGTGTGATCTGAACAGCGAATGCAATAAAATTTGACAAACGGTTCGGCGAATAGTGTGGGCGGCACTCGAGCTCAGCCTCGAATAATACATTCAAATGCATCGTTCGAGTTGAAAACCGAGTCCTGGCGGAGCAGAAAGAACGCTACAACGGACCATAAAACTCCTTGTGATTCATGGCATTCGCTGTTCGCATTACACTCATCTGGACCCGCATTTAGATGCACATAGTAATTTCATTCCCTTCTACCGAATCTGATATTTTATAAGGTCCGATGTACAGATCCGGCTTTTCCAGCTTTGGCGCCTTTGCTGGGCCTTATTTACGGTCTGAGATCTGAAGTATACACAACCTCAGAGGTAGAATGCAAACATCTGGCGCCATACTTATGATCTGAAGTACACTGTATCAGTGGTACAATGCACACATAAGTACGGCACCGAAACAGCGCCGGAGCTAGAAAAGCCGGATGTGTACACCGGGGCGAAGTAAATATACCAGAAAAATTTCATTAGTTTGATCTCACCTCCGTGTACAGCAGAATGGAGTGGGATGTTTCCTTCGGCGTCTGGAAGAGATATCATTCCAAACCTCGTGCAACCGTTCATTTCTCCCCATTGAAGGAAAACTTCCAAGGTTTTGGATGATGCGTTTTTGGCAGCTTCATGAATGGGGTAGTATCCGTTGTTACAACGATTTTTGGGTGAAGCTCCAAATATTGATATCTGAAAGAAATTATGAAAATCAACAAATATCCATGAAATCTTCAATGAAATTATAATGTCTATGTTTCGTCGAGCGAAGATTCACTATTTAAAAATATGTCTCACTTTTCTCTGTTTTTCTGGAGAATATATTCGTGGATACATTTCAAATATACTTGGCAGTACAGAACTTCTCGCGTTCATTTTTGCGCGCATGTTCTAGGGGAACAGCGTGCTATCGTTTTGTCCAAATGTCTGTAATTTTGGATGATTGAGCCAAAAATGGTCTCAATCGACTAGGTTGGACTCACTGATGACGAATCCGGTGTCAAAATCGATTCTGTCCGGCCGGCCGGCCGTAGACACGATAACTGTCGACAGAAGTAAGCTAGCAACTTGAAACTTTCAGGATAGGTTGCGCATCAAAATGCCGCGGTTAAGTTCGTTAATGGGCCAAATATATCGAATAGTTTCGGAGTTATAGGCATTTGAAGTTATTTATTTTTTATTTCAGAAACTACCTGAGCGATTGGATTCAAACTTGGCAGTTAGGTGAAGTACAACGACGCGCAACTTTGAGCTAAATTTCGTCAGGATTATATTGTCGGTAATTTGAAAAAAAAATTTTTTTCGAAATTTTTTTCCAAAAAAATTTTTTTTTCGGAAACCATTCATCATATCCAAGAAAAATTATACTCACGCTTTGACCTTCTAATTTCACAGCAGTGTACCAAATTTCAGTTCGATACGATCATAAGTTTTGGAGATATCGGGAAAAAATATGTCAAATTTCGAGGTTTTCTTCTCGATATCGTTGATTTTTTCGGTATAACTCGAGAAATACTGATTCAGTCCTGATTAAACTTCACAGCTAGTTTTAAAACGCTGAAAGACAACTTTATGCAAAATTTCGTGATAATCGTGTTATTAGAACAATTTGAAAAAAAAAATTTCTATGATTTTCTCATCATATCATCCTCATTAAATTCTGTATGAAACATCGAACTGTTATTTTCGATGAAGTACTGGATTTCAATTCGATCTGATCTCTATTTTTGGAAATATTGGAAAAATAAAATTTTGATTGGGTATATCTACGGAATCATTGGGTGGATTTTACCTATTCACGAATTCGGCCTTCGTAATTAAGGTCCAAACCTTCTCTACAAATATCGAGTTTCTAAGTTGTTTCTTTCGGAAGTTATTGTGTTTACGCAGTCGGCCGTTAGGCTGACTTTTACAATATGTCCAAAAATACAGATATGATCGAATTGAAATCCAGTAATTTATCAGAAAAAAATTTCAAAAAGCACTGCCGTGAAGGCAGCAGCTTTTGCGCGCACGTTCAAATTCGTTGCTGAAGCGGTCATCTACATTCAACATGCGCGCAAAAGTTGCTGCCTTCACGGCAGTGCTTTTTGAAATTTTTTTAAATATTTTATTTGTTGGAAGATTCCCGCGTTACTTTCATCACACAATACTCTTATTGCGCGCATGCTCTAGGGGAACATGTATCTGAAAAATACCAACGCGAAACTTATCCCAAAATTTCGTATGGATTCAGTTCTTGGAAATTTCCTGAGACATTTATTCTAAAATGTTAGAAATTTTTCGTCAAACTTTTTTGTTCTTGGGAAATGTTGACCAGATTTTGACGAAATGTAGTACAGACCTTAGAATCCGTATTCAACACCAATGTTTCAAATTTAAATTCGATGCTATATCATCTTTCGGAGATATATGGAAAAAGTATGTCAAATTTCCAAGTTTGAAATTTTATTGGAAATTTTAGAGTGATTTACCCAATATCTCAAGAACTGCAAATGCAATCACATAAAAACTTCGCAATTATTTTGAGACTATCAACACACGACTTATTGCAAAGTTCCGTATGGATCCAATCGTTAAATATAAAAGAAATATGTAATTAAGTTTCTCAGGAAACATGGACATTAGCCACTAACAAAAAAAAATAATAGTTTTTCGTCGAAAATTATTTCCATCTTTATCGAAAAAAAATTCCTTCTGAATTTATTGACCAGATTCCGATGGAATTGGACACAGATAGTAGATATAGTATTCCCCAACAGTGTCTTAGATCTCCATTTGAACAGTGTTGTGAATTTCAGATCGATCGAATATTTATTTTCGCAGTAGGTATTTCCTCAATATCTCAAGAACACGCGATCAGATTCAAACTATGTAGTTAGTTAAAGAATATCAACTTAATGCAATATGTCGTGAGCACAGTAGGAGTAGAAAATTGTGAGAAAGTACTCGAAAATTTTGGAAACTTTTATTGGAAAAATTTTACTTGAAATTATTCATCAGGTCTTAATAAAATTGCCAAAACCTCGAGTCAGTATTTTACAACAGAGTTTCAAAGTTCAGCTTGATCCAATATTTATATAACTTCGAAGATCTTGGGAAGAAAATGTGCCAAATTTTTTGTTGTTTCCTCGGTATTTTTGTTAGTTACAGAGTAACTCAAATAATTCGGCAATAATGACATATCGAATGGACGTATATGCGGAATCATTGGATAATTTTATCAATTCTTGAATTCGGCTTTCGTAATTGAAACATTTTAACAAATATCTTTTCTAGATATTTTTCTTGAACTATTCGAATATTCTAAATTCACGAAACGGTGAACTTTATTGACATTATTAACCTTTAATCAGGAGCCTCAATACAACTTTCAGCCAATCGCACATGATCTTCACAAATATCGATATGTGATTCCAATGAATTGTTACCTAGATGAACCAAGGCACAGGTTACAGATATTCATGAATAATGTGAACCTCAACATGACGAATTCGTTCTGAATTTCCCTCCTCCAGAGGTAGAATTTTCAGATTTTCTCCTACTGCGAAACCATATCTTTGGAGGAACAGTAAAGAGCCAGGAAATTATGAACACGTATATATTTAGGATTTGGTTATTTCTCTTTGATATATGTATATGTCTTCGAAGAATTTTCTGAACTATATCTCTAACCTTTCGACCGAAGTTCATATTCTCGATTTTCAAAAAAAGAACGTTAGTTTTCAGACGCGATATATTGGCCTTTGCGTCTGCCGAGTCACATATTCGCATCTCTCTGATTCTATCCGGAAGAACCGAATTAAATCTCAACAAGAAGTGTTCTTTCAAAAGCAGCTGATATATTTTAGTTTCAATCTTCCCCTGAAATCTTCGCGACGCTAGGTCATTCTCTTCAAAAATAGGAGCACATACTGCTGACGTCCACCGGTCTTCCGGACATAATTAAATCCCACCTCTTTCTTTTCGTTCAGTGAGTCGAACATTATCACTTATGAGCCTCTTCGGATCAAAATTCGGAAGTTTGGAGCATTAGGGCTAGAATATAACTATCCGTCCTATCTTCCCTAGAACAAGCGCGCAAAAAGATATTCTCTAGCAGATAATCCTATGCAAAGGTCTCACTGGGGCCTTCATTTATTTCTGCATCGTCTTGTTCAATCTAAATATGGAAATGACGACATAACATTACATATGCTCCAAATGATGTCACTGCTATATGAATATTAATATCTTATTTCGTCCTTTGGAACACTTTGCTGACTACTTTGGGAATCCTTATACATAGTATACAGAACTCAACGTGCCACTTCGAAAGCTGTATCTCATTGGATAGTTATTGATATGCATAAGACAGATTCACCATTGAAGGGATTTTTTTCCTTTCAACAAAAGGTCATTGGTTGAAACAAAGATTATAGTATATATACATATTAGAACACATTTCAATTGCAACATCATTGATCCTGAGTATCATTATAAGGAAAAATATTTCAGGATTTTGTAGTCCAAATACTGGGTAGGTCTAACATATATGTTCGAGGCAATTCTGTACTATTCAGAAGCCACCAGAAAATCTATCGAATCATAAACAGGGGAATCAGTGGAACCAGGAGGAAAACAATCAGGTGAACACATCCAGGTAGGGACACTTTCCAACACTGATCAGCTTTCGAATCAAGGTACTTCCTCTATCTTTTGAACGAATGGTCTTCACGCAATTCGGCTTTCATTTCCGTAACGTCATTTTGCAATCAATAATTATACAGTGTGTGTCAAAATTATGGAACAAAATCCTGAAAGAGGACAATTTTCGTTTTACTTTTACCAAATTTATATGCATTTTTGAAGGATTTTTGTTGCACCCTGTGCCATTTCCATCAACCCTCTAAATTCTTTGAATAAGAAAAGTAGGTCACGTGGTACTTTTTTGGCAAGGTCTTTGTATCTTCTTTACAGGCGTGCAGAAATTTTCAAGAAAAAAATTTTTCTGTTGAAAAATTAGTTCAGAGAGGTTTTCAGTATGTGCACTTTATCATTTACTTTGAGACAATGGTACCTGATGAAATTTATCACCGAATGAAAGTCGATCATTACAGTTTTGTTCATGCACAACTTTTAACCCCCTCAAGTGAATTTTTTTTCTCCATTAAAGGGTTCGTAGGGGTAGAAAGTTGTGCATGAATAAAACTGTGATGGTAGACTTTCATTCGGTGACAAATTTCATCAGGTACCATCGTCTCACAGTAAATGAGCCATGACAAAGTTCACAGACTGAAAACCTCTTTGAAGTAACAAATTGTTCAAAAAAAATATTTTTTTTCTTGAAAATTTGTGCACGCCTGTAAAGGAGACCTTGCCAAAAAAGTACCACATAACCCACTTTCCCTAATCAAAAAAATTCAGAGGTTTGATGGGTATAGCACAAGGTGCAACAAAAATCCTTCAAAAATGCATAAAATTTGGTGGAAATGAAACAAAATTGACCTGATTCAGGATTTTGTTGCCAAATATTTTTCTTCTGAGAAGATGAATTTTTTCCATAATTTTTTACGCGCACTGTATATCGACCAGATTTCAGTTTTACAAATACTGGAGTATGAAATTCGTTTAGGGGTACCTACGAAAACATTGAACGTCATGTACGAATCCCAGCTACGTGAGTGAATCCTAAACCTACTACACCATTTTCGAGTCAAATTCGCTTGTTTTGGATGTTATTATTTCGGCTGTCTCTCTAACGATACAAATCGAGTTACGATCATGTGCATGTTATTTTGAAATGTCAGCCTGAAGCTGCATGTCTAGTATCGTCAGGAAAATGCCATCAGAAGAAAAACATATTTTAATTAAGGAGCAAAGCTGAAGGCATAACAAATATGTGACCTTTTTTTATGTTCTTCGCTCCAAGTTTGTGTCTTTTTAGGAATGTTTCACGGAAGTACCGTCGACTGTTAAAATACTATGAGAAATTTCACTGACTAGTGTCTGTGAAAATTAAGGGAATTGATGAATGATATTTATTTGTGAATGGAACAGACATGAAATTCAAAAAAGAAATGTCTGAATTCTGAACTGTAATGGTACCCTCCGTACAGAAAAACATTCGATATCAGTGAAATATTTTGAAAGTAAGAGTAGCCTGAAATTATTACAATCTTCAAAATCAATCAAAACATCCTGTATATGTACAAATTCATCACTTCGTACAAACGTCGCTAGCTTGGCTGCAGCTCACCCCACTAGATATCAGACACACTGTATGAAGATATTCAACCGAACAAACTGGAGGTACTCCAGCATAATTATTTTCTTAGACTTCACTAAGACCCCCCCTATAACTACCGTCAGTTTTGCCCTACTCTTATTTCGAGTTTCCTTTATAATTAAAACTCAAACGTTACATGAACTTCCTTCCAGGCCTTAATCAAGACACACAACTTATTCGTCAAAAAAACTGGAAATCTGTAAAGAAAGAAAATACTTCCGCATGCAGAAGAACATGATATAACGAGGCTGTTGACTTCTTAACAATTCCTGTCAAATTCTGACCCATAACTGAAGTTTATAGAATATTCCAAAGACCTGAAACACCACATTTATCCAGGCATCATGAGGTTGATGGTTTCAGATAACATCGAGGGCTTACAACTTGATATTCCAACGAGTTCTTCAAGATCAAAGGAAGTTTTATCTTCGGCAATTTTGTTCCCGATACATGTTAAACTCAGGAAACACAAAATCAAAACTATGCATGCATTGAATATAGACGAGACATCGGCGCATGCCAGTAACGCTTCAAAATTGTCTCCTTATTGCTTTGAACCCAACCGATCTGAACTCTTCATAGAATGCAAGCGATTCCATCAGGATCTTGAAGCAAATGATATATCCTGGATGCGACCAAATGTGAACGTACAGCGTTTAAGGAGCCGGGAGTGTGAACTCAGATAATTGGGATTTAGTGGATAAGTATCGTGAGTATTCATGAAGTGGAAAATTTCGTATCAAGAAAGATGGGTTCGACAACCTCTCGTAACTCTCAAAGGTAGATGATCTCAATGAAAACACTGGAAGTATAAAAAAGTTAACTGTTTTTTGAAGAGGAACGTGTACTTGTTTTTTTCCTCCAAAACAGCAAAATATATAATGAGGATTTTGAATGTATCGATCTCTGAAATATCTGCAGAACGATCCATTTTCAATATCTGATTCTGGTCCATGTACCTACTATAGTTCAATAAATTATTCGATGTAAGTGCTATCCGGAGTACACAGCCTTAACAAACATGGAAAAAGATTTGGCTTCGTTTTAATCTATCACTGGGTATACTAGGTGTTCCTTAATTGAAGGTACCTACAACATAGTATTTTTTCTGGAATACTGAATCGGTATCCTTCAGAACTTTTTTTTTGGCGAGCCACTCTTAGTTCGAAACATTTTTAGAAGTAACTTTATTGTTACACTTAATCTTATGGCTCTTTGGAATTTTGTCGTATCTGATTTCGATTTCTAGAAAAAAAAATCGATTTTGCCGAAACTCCAAATTATCATAAAATTCAGGTGGTAAACTGCGGTTAATAAATTTCACTATTAGTTTTCATGTTTTTATTAGTTTCGATATTTCCTTGATCTGTATCAATGATGCTTACAGATACTATAACGTCGTAAAATCATCTTGTGAAATGCCGATACTATAAGAAAAAAAAACTTGAAGAAAAGTCAAACTTCGAGATCCTCTATATCGAAATCGAAACTTCTGCGGTCCCATGTTTATGGGACTTTTTTTCCTTAGATTTATGCGGAAAATCTTCCCCCTTCGTTTGTACCTGCAATTAAACCGTATGTTGGCAGCAAGAACTGTGATACCGTCATGAACATCAAGGCATGTACCGTGAATCTGCGAGCAAAAAATAATAAAACACTTGCGAGGCCCTATGCAACTTCGTAATTCGTATTTGAAACTACAGGCAAATTTATAGTTCCTACTCTCATACCTAGGAACAAGCGAGAGAAAAAATGGTATAAACAATGAAGAAGCCAGGAAATTATCATCTTTAATTATTGTTTCCTTCTAGATTTCTGTTAACGAATTATGACAGAACCATCCTAGGTGGAACCTTTCGTCTTAAGGGCAAACAGTACCGTCTACTGCTATATTACGGCTTCGTGGATTTCGGAAACACAACAACGTTCAAGTTTCAAAAAACCTCGTTAATATATCAAGGTCAGGCATCTTACCACGGTCTGCATGCTTTTCGTTGCCAATAGCCGCGAGAAACATTAGAAATGGCTGTAATGTCGACGTTAAAAAGGAAAAAACGGGGTGTCGTCCTGCAGGCTTCAGTGATTATTTTTTGAAATTTTTTTTTGCTATATATCATTTTATTATTTTGTGGGAATTCGCAATGTTATTATTTTCCTGAAAATTCGTGAATATAAATAATTGGAAACATTGCGCATTCTTACTATTTTTCCAACCTTGCCAAAAATTTTTTGAAAAAACGGACAGATGTACTCAAGTAGGAAATTGGTAATTCGGGAAACGGATTCTATGGAGACCGTGCAGTTAATACAGGTTGTCAATTAGAAAAGGTACCAACCTAAATATCTCGTCCCCCATGCAAAATCAGAAATCATGCAAAAAAAAGTTTAATTGTGGCGTGCAGGGTGACAATTTATAGGGTTGGTTCTAATCAATTTATATAGACTCTAACATATTTTATGAAAGGGAGAGTCGAGTAGCACCTTGTTCCAAAGGTTATTCGATTGCCCTTTCAAAAATGACATAATATTGAACTTTGTGTAAGTATTTCCAATAACAAAAAAAAAATAGTTCCGAAAGCAAGAGTTGCAATGGAATTAGGAAATAATGAATAATGACTAATAGGTCAAATTACATTATTAACTAGAATACCCGCGAGAAGCTTAGGTGTCAAAAAATAAAACTGGACTTCCGGATGCCATGATGAACATATTTTTCCACAATATTACTGAAACTGTTATTGAATTCTTCAGGTCTTTTCTTCACTTCTTCAGAATGATAAATTGTACTTACAAAAAAAGTCAAGCGATTTCACGATAGAATTGATTGAAAGCGACAGTAAAAATGACCACCTACGAACTAAAGTTTACCACTATCTGCATATTTTCTGATTTTGCATGGCGGCTGAGATATTAAGGGTGGTTCGTTTCCAAATTGACACACTGTATATTAAATTAAAAAGTTGAGTAGCTTTTGGCTATGCCGCTTAGTCTTCTCAGATCGTGTTCAATTTCGCCCGACTGTCTGTATGTTAACTTCAAGAATCTTAAGAGTAGTCTGAAGAGTTGTAAAACTGTGGGCTTTGAGGCTGTTATAGTTGCACTCAGAATCAATTCGCGGGCGAAGTACCACTTCAGCACGCAAGTCGGCAGGAAACTGACCATTCACAATGAAATTCGAGATTTTTGACACTTCTATGGTTTATGTTTTTAGATAAGATCTAATATAAGTGGATTTGAAGAGTTTCATAACCCTCATACATTTTCACTTTATTCAGTAGTTAATAATTGATGCAAATATAAGTAAACTACCTGCAAAATTCCAAGAAAACACATTAAACCCTCCACAACAGAAGGAATGCGCATGTGCGACAGTCAGAAGGCAGTGTAGGTCGAAGTCGAATTGCAAGCATGCATGAAATTCTGCCGACTTCAACTTGCGTGCCGGCACGAAATTCATTGTGAATAACAACATTGGAACCCATATGCTTAGCACGCGTGGCCAAGTCGCACTTCGCCCGCGCATTGATTCTGAATGCAGCTTATGGCTGAACTACTTTTGTTGTGTGAATCATTGATCTATAGTCGAACAAAAATGGTGTTTGAACAATGTTACAAAGGTATGGTACTAGCTTTACAGAAAATATATATATTTATGGTGTAACCCTTCATTTGGGTTATTGAATTCAGTAAATATACGCCCGTTGATTAGCGGATGAAGATGAGCGCTACTCCCTCTGGTGGTTATCAGAATAACCTGAGGTACAGGGATCATCATCATTGACAAGTTAGAAGAAATGTCAAGGAAATGAGGAAGTTTATGCATTTTTTTTGGCCTTTGTGTGATTTTACAAGTGTTTCTACTGGGAAAAAGCAAATTCAAATGTCCCTTCCTTTAGATTTTCACAACTCGGTGAAAAATTTCGAGTTTTGGTGAAATAATCTTCCTTTAGCAAATCGGGCCTGAAGGTGTTGAAGAATCAATAAAAACTTTGGCAACTTGTTACTCAAAATTGGTAAACCAGCAAACAAGATTTTTGAGAGTCTGTTACCTGCATTTTACCGATGATGATCATTTTCAAAGAGTTAAGCACGAATTGCTCACGAAATATTAGATCACATTCATGCATGCAATTGTTTTCCAGGCCTCTAATCCAAGCAGAGAAGGTTACTTGAGAGGATTGCTATGCATTCCAGAATTCTGCCTGTTGAACTGATCATTAAGGAACGTAAATGTTTTAGTGATAGAACTGACCGACTGAAACGAAAGACTCTTCACTCAAAGAGCTTCTGCCGATGGAATCAGAGCTGTACAAGGCTTATTCATTACAGCTTTTTCAAGACCAATCATATGAGCGTAGGAAGAATCTATTTGTCAATTCATGATGAATTAGGTATACGGTACAAGTAGCATTATTTTTATGTGAATGTATTCATTTTATTTACAATATATTGCGTAAATTCAGTCCTTCTCTATATAAACAGTAAAGTCATGGGTATTTGTCTATTATTCCAATAAGTATGTTTTACAATACTATCTGTTTTTCAACTTTTTGAGCAGTAGATCTGAGGGGGCATTTGATCAATAATCAAGTTGGGTAGATAAAAAGGTATAAAGTTTATTATTTTTGCAAATTACATGCAACATATCACATGCATCTTCTTGAACACTTCTACCTTAGGTGCCTTCAAGATACTCCAAATAATTTGAAATCAATCTTGCCATTTAGAGTTGAAATAAGTTGATACTAAAATACTTCTAACAGTAATTGTAGCATTGCTACTCTGAATCAGAATAGATTATACATAACTCTCAAAGCAATATATGTATACACAGATTCACTTCTGTTAAAAAAAAAATATTTGAACAAATTGTAAAATTTAATTTTAATCAATCAAATATACAAGCAAACACTTGAAAACCTAGCTCCTATCCCTCTACTTGAAGATTCTTAAACCCCACGGTGGCCGTGGCGCTGCAATCTCAAATTTAGACGCCAATATAATGATTAAATTGGTCATTCAAAAGGTGGTACATTGAAGGCAATCCAATTTTATCGTAAGATATCAATATCGAAAGATATTATCCGAAGGTTTTACAGAAGAATCTTTATTATTCAATGATTATATCGACAGACTCGTGTTAGAATTCAATGTTATTTAGAAGATTTCTTTTCAGAGCGGTCCGAAACTGATAGGGATTACATTCAACGATAGATCCTGCATTTGACAAGATAATAATTTGTAGCCTGTGGTTATTGATGAATGTATTGACATTTTGGATTGCTGCCAGATGGGAATGTACTAATGGCAGATGGACGGTAGTTCCCGAATAACAAACGCAATCTCATTGCATCTACTTTCAAAGAGGGTTATATGATGTTTCATAAAATGATCCGAGGAATGCTTATATACTGAGGCGCCGTTTTGGACATCAGTGTGTTGGCGGAAATATTTGATTTGAATGAATATATTTAATAGTTGTACCAACATACATACATTTTGTGCGACTATTCAGATTGTAACAGACTTGATGTGAAATATTCAAAAATGTAACATTTAAAATCATTTCCAACGAGAAATTTCATTAGTATTTTTTCCTCAAACGTTATAGTTCTGAAGATATCACTTTCCTGAAAGATTACTTACATTCTGAAAAGTCAGTACACCTCCGAAACGACAAGTCGTTCAGCGATAAATCTACCCGCTATCAGGAAAGAACAAATTTCGCCCGCCTTTTTCTCGAAAAATTTTAGTGAAGTACTGATCTTATAATTATTGTGAAAACTTCCGAATGTAAGGATTTCCAAATATGCAGCACATTCATCACGTAAAATCTAGAAAAAGCGCTGACGTAACTGGGGTCAGAAACTTTGATGCATTCATTCAAATCCATTGCCAAAGCGGTCAACTATTCACGTATTGACCCCGCCTAATACAGCTTCACCTGATGGAAAGATTTTTCGACCTTCTTTTCCTATGATACTCACGAAATTCTGCATGAATCTTCATTTACCTTCAAGAATCAATTTTTGGTCAAAATTATGGATGGGTGCCTATATATCTACGAAATCGCATTATTCCCATTTATGGATTGGACCTCCGTAATCAAACCTTATCATCACATATCTAATATCGAAACATCTTATTCCTTAGTTGTTTCCTTCGGAAGTTATCATATTTACTGCTAGCCTAACTACTGCTCGTAAGCACAATAACTCCCAAAAAAATCTACTTGAAGACCCGATAATTGTAGAGCAGGCTTGAGGAAAATCGAGGTGAAATTTCAAACACTGTTGCAAAATACTGACATCAAGTTATGTGCCAAATTCAAAAGAATCTTATGAATAAGTTTAAAAAAATTTTTTCAACAAAAATTCTGAAAATTTTCGAATGAATTTCTTTCTTTCAATTTTCTTCCCATGAGACCCCCACGGAATTATTCATGAAGTTGAGCATCTGTTTTCTTCACCACACTCCAAATTTGATCAGTATTTGTGCGCATGTTCCAGGGGAAAAGCGTGCTATCGTTATGTCCAAATGTCTGTCATTTTCGTATTTTGAGCCGAAAATGGTCTCAATCGACTAGGTTGGACTCACTGATAGTTCGCGCATCGAAGTGCCGAGGTTTAGTTCGTTAATGGGCCAAATCTGCTAAATAGTTTCGGAGTTATAGCCATTTGAAATTTTGAGGTTATTTCACTGATATTTCAGCAACTACTGGGGCTATTGGATTGAAACTAGGCAGTTAGTTGGAGCATAATAACGCGTAACCTCATGCAAAATTTCGTTGGGATCCTCCTATCACTCAATTTAAAAAAAAAGTGTTTCGAAAATTTTTTTTTCAGGAATTATAGACCATATCCGAATGCAATTTTGCTCCTATCTCTAGCTTTATTTTGAGATACTAAGATATGGCAACTTAACTCAACATTTCAAATAGTCACGAAAATTGACATATATCTTTGCCAATATATCCGAAATGATACATCGAATGAATCTGAAATTTGATAGCACTTTACTGAATGACACAATGAATTCAATATTAATGCCAAGTCCTATTGAACTCTGATGAATGCAAACAAAAGTTTTCAACGAACATTCGAAGAATTTTCTGAAAAATATTTTTTGTCAACGAAAATTGACATGTTTTTTTTCGAATATCCCAAAACAAAATAGCATCCAAGCGAAATTCAAATGTTTGATTCAACATATTGACTCCAAAGCTCATGAAAATATTAAGATTATTTCCCAGAAGAAAATTTTCATCAAAAATATTGAAAAATGTTCGAAATAGGTTCTTTCAAATTTTCCAACCATTGGATTCTCAGGAGGTTTCACATTATATTCGTATGCGTCGATCACCGTTGATCGGACAATCAAGCGCTTAATCGGTCGATCAACACCGTATTCTATCTCTAATATCTAAATTAATCGGCCATTAAGGATTTGACGGCTCCATCAACAAATGGTCAATCACTGATTGCCGATCAAGCACTATTTGGTTTCCACAAAGTATTTGTGAGTACTGATTAACATAAAAACTTCACTTCACGGTCGATCAACTTGATTAGACAAATTTGGCCAATACCTTTTTGTGGCTCGAAATTCAAAAATATCAGATGAAATGATGATAACGTAATTATCACTTGATAGAAGCTACTCCAGTTCTAATTAAATACGATTAATGAAGCGGCCAACAGAATTTCGTTGCAGGGGGACTCCGCATTGCATTCATTTTAATTCAATCGTTTTTATGTGTCATTCAAATTAGACTACGGATTGAATGAAAATCAGCCTATGCAATCTGTAATGAGATTTGTGAGTATGTATGGTATTGAATTGTAGCCGATTCTCCTAGGTTCTGCTGTGGAACCCCTTAGAAGCTAATTCACGTTAGAAACACACAGTTGTTCCCCAACATAATGGTTGGATGGTAGCTTGACAACCGGAAAACTTCTTTTCCGGCCTAGGGCTTGAATCCCAGACCTTACGATCGTTAAGCCAGCTTCAGATGAGTGTAATGCGAACAGCGAATCCCATAAATCACAGCGAGTTTAATGGTTCGAGGCAGCACTCTTTCTGCTCCATCAGGACTCGGTTTTCAACTCGAACGATGCATTTGAATGTATTATTCGAGGTTGAGCTCGAATGCCGTCCACAATATTCGCCTAATCGTTCATCAAATTTTATTCCATTTGCTGTTCGGAATACAATCATCTGATCCCGGCTTTAGTTCTTATCACTGAACTACTGTTGCTATAATTCCATAGATTCGACAAGAATTTGATTGCCTTTGGAGATGGCGATCAAATTGTCAGACCTATTCATTTGGGTATTTTATCGACCCGAAAAAATTGAAATATTAGATTGGATTATTTTGGGCATAGATCTCTTGTCGGTCTGCTTGTACTACGTCGTGGAATTTTCGTATCAACACAAACTTTGCATTTTATGGCAGCTCTGCTTCCATTAGTTGTTTCTATGTTTTCTTCAGAAACCAATAATAGAACAGATAATTGGGAGAAAGAGTTATCTTCTTGAAACACGTTGTTCACTATTTCATCAACCCTTCACAATATCCACAAGGGGATAAAAATTTAAACTCGCGTCTGTGCTTACAGGTTGATCTTGGGAGGAACTTAATATGTTGGCGCAACGTGAACTTCGTAAGATTTATTTATGGTTGTGTCATAACTTACACTCACATATCAAAAAAACCAAACACATTACTTTCGCACCTAATATTATTCATCAGGCTACCTTTGTCGGTTGCGTCGGTTCATTCTGAAAGAGTAATATCATTGCTTGTACACCGAGATACAGAGAGTTTCTTCTACCACAAAGTACCTGAAAATCAGGGTTGCATTATAATCGTCGTTTGATAATGCTCATCCATAAATATCCTTGTTACAAACGAATATTGTCAAGGGAAACAGTGATGATGGTGTATAATTCTCTAGCAGACTATTTCTTGAAGTACTGTATTCCATCTTTGGGTGGAGCTTTCAGTCGTACCATTAAAATTCAAAACAGGTAATTCAGAATATTCAGCTGAAAATAATGGTAAAGCGAGGTAGAAGATTTTCACCCAGGGCACTTTTTGATGAAGAAAAATGTGCCACGGTAAAAAGCCTCTTTATATATCAATGCTTGATCAAAGTACATAAGAACTGCCATGTTGGGTATAGGAGAGATGACCGTTTGACTCATTAGTTGATCGTGACTTGTATGTAGAATTTTTCAGGAAATCCACAAAATATTCTTCTTTTTCAGACCAAAATTTCATAATATCTTGCCTGGAGAACTGAAGCGAGTAATTCAACATAAAAATTCAAAACTGAAATTAAAAAATGTATACTTAGATATTTATATCGACTCTTCATGACATTGTCCCAATAATCCACCTGCCCTTTGTGCTTGGGTGTACCCAAGCAAATAATGCATATTGCCGTCATGAGGGCAGAGGTATATGTGTTTTTTGTTCGTATTTGTTTCCTTTACTTTCTGTTAATTTTTGGCTTTGTATTAGCATTGAGTGTCAATGGTATTAGATAGCTCTTAACTTTCTCTAACTATGTGCCTTAGGGCCAATTGCACCGTTTTCGTTCTAAGCGCCTGTTTCTAAAACCTCGATTAACATTTTAAACCCTGGATTGAATAAACGGCTTGCACCGAGGATAAATGTAACCAGATTAAAACTAATTCACAGATCTGCTTACTTTCTTATGAATTGGTACTTGTGACTACCTTCATGTTGTTCATTTTAACCCAAATTGATGAAATATTTGAATTCGAAAAAAAAACCAGAGACATCAAGAAAGAACCTTCAAAGGATGAACCCCATTCTGATGGGGTAACACTACCATATATGTATAAGATAATGAAAACCATCAAAATGATATATTTGATAGACTTTTTAGGTTTCAAAAAATTATTGTATGTTTCTAATTTGTTAAATAGGGATCTCATGTGTATTAGGATTTTACTCCATCTAAATTCATAATTATCTATTCAAATGAACTTATTATACTATGAGATATAAGCCTCTGCGTGTGATTGCCATCCTGGTGTTTGTAAAATAAATAAATAGTTTTGATTCGTCAGGGAAAACGTTCGTATGAGGATCAGTTTACCCAAGGATACAATTTCTTTTGAATTATTTCGATTGTGAAAGGTATATTATGAATTGGGTTAATATTTGATTGAAGATAATAAAAGCACCGACGTGGGATTTGTAGAATAGAATAGAAATAGAAGTATTCTATGTGGATATTGAAGTATTTTATATGGACGATTTGAAGTTGAAGGTGTTCGCTTGAAGGATGAAATTTCTTTGACATTTTTTGCTTCTATATTTTTAGTCCAGTCAATATATAATTGAGGATTGTGATAGCACTAACATAGCACCTCCAGAATACATATATCACTGCATCGAATAGTACTGAAAAATCTTCGTCGAACTATGTTTTTTTCATTTCAAGTGTGTCTTTCATTTAATTCTGCTATTCACTCTTTGGAATAATTTCAATGAATGAGAAAATCATTTCACTTTTTCCTTTTAGATGATTATATACTTATAATGAAAACTGATATCGCAGTAGTATCATGTAGGGATGGATTCAAGGTGTTCGTTTGAAGATCGACTAACACAAGGATGCATTTATTTCACATTATTTCGTTTGTAGTTATATTTTCAGTCCAGTTAATATATAATCGAGGATAATGATAGCAGAAACACAGCACCTGCACAAGAATAAGGTAGTAGATGATAGCTTGCCACATAATATATCACCAAATAAAATAGTACTAAACAATCTTCATTAAACTAGTTTTTTCTTTCTAAATATGTCTTTGATTGCATCATACTTTTCGCCTTTGGAAATAAATGAGCATATCATTGTAATTTTTTCATTTCAAATAGGTGAAGGCTTATAAGAACTGATGTTAATTCTTCATGCTTTGAGAGATAAGAATCGATGCCTACTGATGCAATTTTCTCTCTACATCATTTTTCAAGAATACTATCTGAAATTCAATAAAATTTAATCAAAATTTGATTACCAAATCCATAAACTCGTAAGAGTTGTTCATCAATGACCAATGTAAACAAAATAAAAGTATGAACAAGCTGGACGTTACGCCCAGAAAATGTCAAACGAAATCGCTCAAAACTAGGGTTAGATTTCCAAGCTAACCATTAATCCTTCTTTTAAACCTCCAAACTCCAGGGCTTAAATTTAACAGTCAGTTAGGGCCTTTAAACGAGGATTTCGTAACGGTGCAAGATAATTTTTTACCTAAACCTTGGTTATGGACATAATCTATGGTTTTGTAATACGGTGCAAGTGGCCCTTATATACTGAACTTCTCTTCTTGTGATTATCGATTCACTTCAGAAGGAATAATTAAATTCATTCATTCATTTTATTTATGATTTGCTAGCATATTCAAGGGAACGGCGTGCTTTCGTTTTGTCCAAATGTCTGTAATTTTTGTGTCTCCTCGAAAATGGTTCCGAACGGCTAGTCAGACTATTTGGACTCAATGATCGCGAATCTGATATCAAAATCGATAACTATCGAAAGGAATGAGCTAGAGACATGAAACTTCCAGGATAAGTCACGCATCAGAATGCAATGGATGAGCTCTTTATTGAGTCGAATCATGCGAAGGAGTTCGGAGAACAATTTCTCAAAAAGTTTTCTCAAAAACTATTTATGAAATTTCGACAGAACTTTGAACCCTTTATTTCACAAGCGTGTTGTTCTGCTGCAATTTGCAATAGCTTAGCGATTGTCTCTACTCCGCCGGTAGACCACTAACGGCCGACCGTCAAAACAATAACTTTCGGAAGGAAGAACTTAGAAACTCGATATTCGTGGAGAATATTTGGACCTTCATTGCGAAGGCCGAATACATGAATGGATAAAATCCACCCAATGATTCCGGAGATGTACCAATTCAAAATTTATTTTCCAAAAAATACTTATCAGATCGAATTGAAACAGAATATTGAATATTTGAAAAAAAAATCGACACGATCATCACGAAATTTGCACGAAGCGGCCAATCAGCATTTTCAAACTCGAGTCGAGTTTCATCAAGAATAAATTAGTAATATTTGTGTTATTCCAAAAAAAATTTAATGATGTCGAGGTTGAAACCACAAAATTTGACATAATTTTCAGAATATCCCCAAATCTTTTTATGGAATCGAACTGAGATTTGGTACACTTTTGCGACATATGAGCAAACTTTTTTTCCGAAATGATGAACAGTTTCCAAAAAAAAATTTTGAAAAAAATGTTGATAAGTTTTTTTTACGAAACATACTGACTGTACGATCTCAACAAAATACCGCAAAAAGTTGCGCGATCTTATACTTCATCTAACTGCCAAGTTTCATTCCAACCGTTCCAGTAGTTTCAGAGTTATCATGGAAATAACCTCGAAATTTCAAAGGAAACATCTTAGCCGATTTCGCTGAACCTAACCGTATTTTGAAATGCAATCTACCCTGAAAGTTTCAGGTCGATAGGATCCCCCGTACGCCCGTAATCGTGCATACGGTCAGTCAGACAGAATCGATTCTGACATCGGATTCGTCATCAGTGAGTCCAATCTAGTGGTTCGAAACCATTTTCGGCTCAAAAACTACAGACATTTGGGCTAAACGATAGCACGGTGTTCCCCAAGAGTATGCGCGCAAAAATGATAGCTTGTAGCATTGTATTTATTATACATGCTTGTAGATCACCAAATCTTTCGATCAGGAAATGTAGATGCGTTAGGTGAAAAAAATATTTACCACCCTGATGAAGCCCTGTGAGCAAAAGCTGGTGATTTCACGTCAGTGTTTTTTTGTATAACATTTGGAGATATGAAATAAGGAATGAATATCTGATTAATTATCTGAAAACATAAAACTCTCCTTTCTGAATCACCCTATATCACCCTATATATCAACTTTGCTTTTAAATTCTTTGGCGAATTGTTCTCAAATATTGGTGACAAAATCCAAATAACCAAAAGGTTACATGTCATACTTCCTTCGACTGTATAACTCGTCAAAAACCATTAAATTCGATAAGAATTGTGAAAATGAATTGTTTATATCTTATCCAAACATATATTCAACAAATATAAGGCTACATATGTTTCGACCCCTTCAAAATTGGGGTCATCTTCAGGCATTTGTAGACAAATATGATAATTGTAAGGTCATATTCGAGGAATAATAAAAAACAATAGCAGAAAAATACACGAAAAGAATAAACACAGTAATGAAATAACAATAATTGAAATTATAATAATAGTCAAATTGTAAAAGGACTTTTAGAAAAAACTTAGATATTCGATTTCATCAAAACGAACAGATTCCAAACCAATTCCTTGCACACTCAGAATCGACAGAGTGCATACGTCTGGTTCCGAACCAATTGCGAATTCCTTTCAGCACGAACGTTTACAGAACTGAAGTAGGATTCTCGGAATAGACGTGAATAAGGCACAAAGCATCACTTCTTCAGACTATACTATACTTTGGGGAATTTGAAACATTTTTTCGAAATTTTCATCACTCGATTAGCAAAAACATGATTACTTTTACGATCGAGATTTAAAAGAACATAGTACTTAGGCGACGGAGCTTCGCTCGAGAAATGCTATCATAAATAGTCTTCATCGAAGTAAAATAAAACTATAACAAAGATCGACAGGAGCCTCAGAGCCTTTAATCGATAATATATATTTCTGTGTAGAATTGCGTTTTCACGAAAACAACAAAATTCCATCCAAATAGTTGAAGCTGATTTCAAGATAAGCAAAATATTACCTTTTCCTTGAATTTATATATTTGTAGGCATATATTTTACCCTCAAACAAATACTTATTGCATATATAAGTACTAGAATTGCTCGTTTGAGTGATTAGGCAAGCCAATATTCACTGATTTTTCTCCCAAACTTGGAGAAGTTAGAATAGAACCACTAGATCTTCCAACGGTGCGAAAACTGCTGGAACCGGCCTGGAATCGATGTAAACCACGAACCCCCAAAATATTTAATCCTTAATTATCCTGGAGGATGAATAATATTATCATAATCAAGAAATAAACTCATAAATATGGGATATTTAATGGGCGAATTTAAATCCAATAAAACACGAATTTCCAACAGAAATTATTTCTTCATATCAATTTGAGTTCATGTAGGGGTTGTAGATTATGAACGAGAGTAATTTGGACAGCTCAAATGAGGTGCGTTTCATGAATTTGCACCTTCCAAATTGTAGTCTAGAGAAACATTAATCGTTCGCGTGAAACTAACTAACATGAAACAAGGCTTCGAGTGGAAGTTGAAGTGAAGAAAAAAACATGCAATTCTAATCTGATTATAACAAGTCCTATTATTAAAAGCCCCTACATCACCTATCGGAATTCAGAAGTTTCAGTTTGAGGAATTAAGTTCAAATTCGAGCCGAATTTCGTAGGCCGTATTTCTTCTGTTCAAGGAAAAAATCATCCAATGTGTGAAAAACTTAATGCAATTGAGTTGTGGTCGGGAGAAATTGGGGTATCGATAAAAACTGAGTTTGGAAAGATTTGCAGTATTATTCAGGAGTTTTTGGGTTTTCACCCTTCACTATCTGTAAGAGAATTATTAAAACTCACATCAAAATTGATATTCAGAGAAAACTCCGTTGACGATTGCAGAATTCGAACTTCTTATCGAAGGCAGTTTTTAGGAGACAAGTCGCCTAGTAAAAAAACTTTGAAACAATGCGAACGATCAATAAAGGGAACTGTGAAGTCTTAACCTGACTTCTTCATCGGACAAGCGGAAAAATTGCAGAAATTCCAATTCTCTTCCGATAAATAAAATTTTATTCGATTTTCAACCGTTGATTTTGGGATATTGGGGGTGAAAACCGAAAAAACACCCGAAACATAAAACAAAATTTTGCTTGACGACGAATAGTTTTTCAAGAAGTTATCGTTTGAAACCATTTTCAACCTGATAGGAAATTGTAACAAAAACGTTCGGATTTTGCGTTTTGTAATACTCTGTATCTAGAATTCTGCACTGATAACACATTTTTTCGCGTTTATTCTGGGAACAGTATGAGGCGCCGTTCGGGACAAAAGTGTGTTTTCAAATGTGTTTTTTCGAGTCAATATATTTATTAGTTGCAGCAATATATTCATTTTGTTTACTGATATATTCATTTTTCGTTTCCTTACGAAACACAATATATTTATGAGTTGGGTGTTACAAATATACAAATTCGTGGTAGCAAATATATTTATTAATTCGACCTATCCCAAGTCGTCACGAGAGGTCGCGCTGGCAGCGTACAGTACAGTTCGGAGCTCATGGCAACATGGCGTAGGCATTAGTTCATAAAGTTGCTGATAGTAAGCCATGGTTGGGAAACACTTCCAGAGTTCTATTACCTTTTTCCTACCTCCATGGTTACAAGTTACAAAATAATAGCCAAAGAAGACCACGATACAAATAACATAACCATATATTTGGAGCAGATTACAAAGGTGCGTTTTTATTTTCATCGAAGTAATGAAATTGATGATTACCATTAACCCCTCATCTTTCTCTCTTATTTGGTTGAGATCATAAGGAGAGAGAGGAGATACACCGATCAGTCAGTCCGATAAAAAATTACAGACATTTGGATAAAACGATAGCACTCGAAAAGGAAAACGCACCGATGTCCCATTGTAACGTCTGTATACAAATACTTACAATAACAAGTTTAAGTGTACTGTTTCTTTTGTGATTGTGGTACTGCAAGAAGTGTTAAATAAGAATAATGAATGAATGATGC
The DNA here is from genome assembly GCA_958510865.1 of Myrrha octodecimguttata. Taxonomy (NCBI): domain Eukaryota; kingdom Metazoa; phylum Arthropoda; class Insecta; order Coleoptera; family Coccinellidae; genus Myrrha; species Myrrha octodecimguttata. The sequence goes on from OY294056.1 coordinate 37,668,921, forward strand.
ATAAATTCGCCAAAATTCTGTGTGAAATTTTACCTCGTGAAGGACCGTTTACAAGATCGTAATTTCACATTCCTTTGCTGTGCAGCTGTGTAGCAAAGAACCAACCGAGTTAAGTGAGTTCTACTCTAGTTTTAGGACACAATCCAACTGCTATTAGGATTCCTTAATATAATACCACATACTAACCAGATAAACCACTCGCGTCATTTACTTAGGAAATCTATGTCAACGCAGATATGACCCCGAATCGAGCTAATCAGAATTTTAGCAGGTGTTCGGGGTGCTTTGGGGTGCCAATCTGATTGTAGGAATAGGATTACGTCACTCTCGCCGCTTTTAGAGTAGCTTGAAGAGGTTATAAACATGTAAACAAACTGAAATTAATTTTTGTCCTAATTACTTGATGAATAATTTCGTATCTGTTCGATTTTAGAATATAATCCAAACAGTTTTCACAACATCATCAATTGTTTAGTCATCTCTGAGGTTCTATTTTATGACAGTCCTCATTATATATTTTAATTGTACAACAACGAGAATTGAAATCGAACTTAGGTGGACTCATTCATAATGTTTATTTTATATAATATAGAGGAATCGCAACTGAAGTAAAAGAATAAAAACCTCCATTATTGAATTAAAACAATGAGATGCCCAATGAAATTATATATGATTGCACAACCACAAGGATTGGAATCGAACAAAGTTGGTCTATTCATAGTTTGATTTTATATTGGAATGAATGTCATTTGATGTGAAAGTATCACAACACAACCTATACATTTTCCATTTAATACAATAGTATGTTTCTGTATGCTTGATAAATTGAATTCAAAGAACAAGATTTCGCCAAAAAAATACCTCTTTTAATGAATTACTTTTGTATATATTCTATATTGATGAAATAGTGAAGCAATTATGGATTATACTCAAGTTGCTGAATTAATTTATGTAAAAACCAGTGCCTGAAACAGTTTGGCAGACTGCACGTAAACATGGTATACTTACTTACTACAATATAGTTACTGAAAACTTAACGAATAACATATTTATGAGTATTAATTGACAGGGTTATGGAAAAGATGAGACAATGTAGTTTTTAAAGGAAGTCTATTTCTTGTTAATAAATTTTTAAAGTTTCTTCATTTCTACCACATTAATTCGATTGTATTCACACATATTAGAAAAAAATTTGCAATGAAATTCTCCCTGAAGATTTTGGGGGTTTTCCTATAGACCTATTATAAGTGTCACTACAGAGATTCTCTAATTAAGATAAACTGGATTTCCATAACATTTTTCCAAAATTTTTATTTACTCCAACCGAGTTCTTCTATAGGAGTTTAAGGTGTGAGAAAACACTCGCTTTAGTATTGGAAATTTGCTTTTCAAATGATTTCATCAAAAAATCTTAGTCTGATTTTAATCTTGTGATTCCTGAATCCCGACAAATCCGTTTTTACATTTCGATTTTAGATATTCCAAAGTCAAGTATTCAATTTGACAGCTGTTTTGAGGAAGAAGAAAGTGTGTTTATTTCTGTTGTATTTCTCAAGGTCGGAAAGACGCGATTCCCGCAAACGATGAAGTGATTTGTCTAGTTGGTCTGTGATAATATTATCTACTTATCTACAAGGATAACGAAGAAACATGTCTTCGGTTATGTTATGGATATGGATTGTCATTTTCACTTGTTACTAATCTCATCATACACATGCTACAAAAAAGTTAAAGTATTCTGCTTTCAATATCGACATTCTATTAGCCATTCATCAGCCAATGTAAGTACAACAGATTAATAAGATAACTACGTGATATGTTGAACAAATGACTAAGCCATGTTGCCATATGCTCAAAACTGTACTAAACGCTGCAGGCACGCCCTCTCCTGACAACTTGGAATAGGTCGAATTAAAATATATAGGATACCACGAATTTGTATATTTGCAACACCCAACTGATAATATTGTGTTTCGTGGAAAATAAATATATCGGAACGAAAGATGAATATATCGGCAAACAAAATAAATGTGTTGCTACTAATAAATGAAAAATGGCTCGAAAAAACATAGATCTGAAAACAAACTTTTGTCCCAAACGGCGCCTCATAGAACAGCGCGTTATCGTTTAATCACAGTTTCTGTCATTTTCGCATTTTGAGCCGAAAATTGTCTCGAACAATTAGATTGGACTCCCTGAAGAAAAAGCCGAGATCAATTTCAATTCTGTCTTTCCGTCCATCCGTCCGTCCGTATGTGCTCTTATTTTCGAAGGAAAGGACCTAGCAACTTGAAATTGTCATATTACGTTTGGAGTCTGAATATCTGGGTTGGGTACGTTGATGGGTGAAATCGGTTGAATAGTTTAGGAGTTGGCACATTTTAAATTTTCATGTTGATTACATGATATCTCATGAAAGTGATTCGATCAGATTTGACTTTATATAATAGATAGTTTTGGAATACCAACGCATAAAATTCAATTCAGATCCAGTTGCTAGAAAATTCAAAACAAAAAATTTTAAAATTTTTGTTGAAATTTCTTTTTTCTCTGGAATTATTGACTATATTTCGAAGAAATTTTGCATCACTGAATCAGTATTTCAGAACGATGTTCCAAATTCCAATTCGATCCGATATTTACTTTTGGAGGTACATATAAAGGAAAAAATATGCCAAATTTCATTATTATTTGGAATTTTAACGTTGTTTCGGCAAAATCTCAAGAAGTACAACTGCAATCAGATTGAAACCTCGTAATCAGTTGCAAAATACCAACGCGCAACTAATAGGTGCACAAGCGCGTAAAAGCTCTTGAACTCACGTCGGTGCTTTCCTAGAAATTTCACCAGTTTTTTTGATAACGTCGCCCATATGACGCACTAGCTACCAGGGTCCGTATTCTTTAATCGGGGAAGGGAGAAAATAGGCGTGTCGACGCTGTTGTCAAGGAAACGCGGTGCATTTTTGATGGAACGATAGAGAACGTTAATTCCATCACATTCAAGAATAGGATCCCATGATCTAAGCAAATCCCGGTAAAAATGAAGTCGTTTGCGGTTTCTGATTATCAAGGTGACACTCAAACCTAATTTTTGCGCGCATGTTCTGGAAAACAGCGTGCTATCGTTTTGTCCAAATAACTGAAATTTTCGAATATTTTCCCGAAAATGGTCTCAAGCGACCAGGTTGGACTCACTGATGACGAATCGTGTGTCCGGCCGGCCGACGACACGATAACTGTCGAACGAAGCGAGCTAGCTACTTGAAACTTTCAAATTAGGTCGCCCATTGGAATGCGGCGGTTAAATTCGTTAATGGGACAAACCGGTCGAATGATTCCGGAGTTAAAGTGATTTGAAATTTTGAGATTAATTCCCTAATAATTTAGGAACTACTCAAGCGATTGAATTGAAACTTGTAAATTGGTTGGAATATAACAACGCACATTTTTTACGGAATTCGTTGAAATAAAACTGTCAGAATATTTAGAAAATATTGTTCTTCGAAATTTTCTTGAAAAATTTGTTTTTTCAAAAACTGTCCATTGAATCCGGAAAAAATTCTGCTTATACCTTGAACAAATTTCACAGTCGTAAACCAAATTTCATTTCGATACGATCATATTTCTGGAGATATTATTGAAATATGTAAAATTTCATGGTTTTATCTCGATATCGTTGTTTTTCCGGAATAACTCAGAAAACACTGATCCGATCATGTTATAGTTATATATAGTTTGACAATGCTGATGAGCAACTTTGTGCAAAATATGGTGATGATCGTGTCATTAGAACAATTGAAAAAAAATTTTTTTTTCGAATAATCGATATTCTGAGATCTTATGATCATATTATCTGCGTGAAATTCTGTATGAACCTTAGGACTGTCGTTTTTCTATAAACTACCAGATTTAAATTCGATCTAATCTGTATATTCCGCCAAATAATTCAGTTAATATACCCATTCAAAATTTTATTTTTCCAGTATTTCCAAAAATACAGATTTGATCGAATTGAAATCCAGCAGTTTACCGAAGAAACCTAGAAAAGCACTGACGTGAACTCAGCAGCTTTTGCGCGCATGTTCAAAGGATACCACCAAAAGAGAACATGCCCGCAAAAGCTGCTGACTGCACTTCAGTGCTTTACTAGGTTTTATACTTTTAAATTACTGTGTTGGCGTGTAAAAGTGAAATGATTTCGTGAAATGAAGCTATCAATTTCAACTTTTCTGTACGAAATAGTCAGGTTCATAGTATCAATAAATGCTCACAAGGAATTGAATGGATTGGAGGATACTGAAAGCAATCAAAGACATAAATACCATTCTGCTAAAGCACTGACGTGCTAGATTTCAATTCGATCCAATCTGTATTTTCGGAAATATTAGAAAAGTAAAATTTTGCATGGGAATATTCACGGAAGCAATTGGAGAATTTTACTCTTCCACGAATTCGAACTTATTCTCAATTGAGCTCTAGACCTACTCTTTAAATGTCGAGACGTCAAATCATAAGCAGAATAACTTCCGAAAGAAACAACTAAGAAACTCGATATTTACTCCGCAGATATCCGAAATTTTATTTTCTAAATATTTCCAAAAACCAAGATTATATCGAATTGAAATACAGTACTTGAACGAAAAATGAGAGCTTGAAGGTTCATGCAGTAGTTTGCTATTCTATTCACGAAGTTCCATCATAATTGAATTATTCTGGAAATAATGATTCCGAGAAAAAATAACATTTGATTTCACATCGAAGAAATTGTTCCCGACAAAAAATATTTTCCGATAAATTTTAAATTTACTAACAGTACAAATTTCCGCAAAAATGTACTCGTTTTCAAAATTCAATCATTTGAGTAGTTCCGGAAATATCGAGAAAATATCCTCGAAAAGTCAAATGATGATAATTCCGAAACCGTTTCGCTGATTCTGATCACCTAATCAACCTTCGCATATTTTGAAATTCAAGTTACCCTAAAAGTTGCAAGTCGAAAGGATTCTCCGTATTCACGTTATCGTGTTCAAGGACAGAATCATTTTTGGAACCGAATTCATCATAAGTAAGTCCAACCTAGTGGTTCGAGACCATCATTGAAGAAAATTCGAGTTTGACCAAATCGATAGCATGCTGCTTCCAGAATAGAACGCGAAAAAACACTGTACCTACAACTTCTGATGAACGCTTAATATTTCCAGAAGGCAGAGTTCACGGGTTTGACAAAAAGTCCGAAATCAAATTAATATTTCCTCAACCGATTACCCAAGGAGACAACGATCGTGCACACCAGTTTATTTCCAAATGTGTCCATTTTTTCTGGCAATGAAATGAAATGAATTTTTTCAGCACCATCGCAAGAATCCCAGTCTCAATGCTTTCTTTTTCGAATAAAACTTGGCATGCTCTCAGGGTATTCGATTATTTTTTGTGACGACAGAAAGATAGATAATGTTCATGAAAATCGGTCGGATGATCCTCGAAGAGCGGTTGAAAAACACCGGAAGATTGTAGTGAAATATCACAGCGGCTAAAGCTATTCGAAATTCCATCGGGTAGCATGCCAAGAAGAGTGTGTAGATACGTTGATTACAAGTTATGTTTTTGCGCGCATGTTCTAGGGGAACAGCGTGCTATCGTTTTGTCCAAATGTCTGTAATTTTGGATGATTGAGCCGAAAATGGTCTCAATCGACTGGGGTGGACTCACTGATGACGAATCCGGTGTCAAAATCGATTCTGTCCGGCCGGCCGGCCGTAGACACGCTAACTGTCGACAGAAGCAAGCTAGCAACTTGAAACTTTCAGGATAGGTCGCGCATTGGAAGGCCGCGGTTAAGTTCGTTAGTGGGCCAAATCGGTCCAATAGTTTCGGAGTTATAGGCAGTTGAAGTTTCGAAGTTATTTATTTTTTATTTCAGAAACTACTTGAGATATTGTATTCAAACTTGGCAGTTGGGTGGGGTATAGCAACGCGCAACTTTGAGCCAAATTTCGTTAGGATCAGATTTTCAGTGAATTTTGAAAAAAATTTTTTTCGATATTTTTTTCCAAAAAATTTTTTTTTCCGGAAACTTTTTATCATATTCGAAAAAAAAGTCCACTCGCACTTTGAACTTCATATTTCACAGCACTGTACCAAATTTCAGTTCGATACGATCATAAGTTTCGGAGATATCCGGAAAAAATGTGTCATATTTCGAGGTTTTCTTCTCGATATCGTTTATTTTTTCGGTATAACTCGAGAAATACTGATTCAGTCCTGATGAAATTTTACAGCTAGTTTTGAGATGCTGAAAGACAACTTCATACGAAATTTCGTGATAATCGTGTCATCAGAACAATTCGAAAAAAAAAATTTCTATGATTTTTCTTATCATATCATCCTCATCAAATTCTGTATGAAACTTCGAACTGTTATTTTTCGATGAAGTACTGGATTTCAATTCGATCTGATCTGTATTTTTGGAAATATTGAAAAAATAAAATTTTGATTGGGTATATCTACGGAATCATTGGATGGATTTTACCCATTCACGAATTCGGCCTTCGTAATTTAGGTCCAAACCTTCTCTACAAATATCGAGTTCCTAAGTTGTTTCTTTCGGAAGTTATTGTGTTTACGCAGTCGGCCGTTAGGCTGACCGTAAACACAATAACTTCCGGAAGAAACGACTTAGAAACTCGATATTTGTAGAGAAGGTTTGGGGCTTAATTACGAAGGTCGAATTCGTGAATGGGTAAAATCCGCCCAATGATTCCGTAGATATACCCATTCAAAATTTTATTTTTCCAATATTTCCAAAAATACAGATTTGATCGAATTGAAATCCAGTAATTTATCAGTAAAAATTTCAAAAAGTACTGCCGTGAAGGCAGCAGCTTTTGCGTGCATGTTCAAATTCGTTGCTGAAGCGGTCATCCACATTGAACATGAGCGCAAAAGTTGCTGCCTTCACGGCAGTGCTTTTTGAAATTTTTTTATGAGAATGTTAATGATTTTGAATAGATCCACTATAAATGGATGAATAGAATAGATTTACATTTTCTCAATTATTGAAACATAAATCTTATATCAACGAAGGGAAAACATGTCAAAGACAAAACAAAACTCAATTTCCAAAAAATTTTATGTGAATTCACCACTTCCTCACAACCTGATTCAAATTTTTGCATTGAATCTCTAATTTAATTCACAATCTTTCATTTTCTCCCTTGGTAGTCCTATTATTAATTATTGACTGTTCGTACCAGAGAAACAGGATGCTTTCCGTAAAATACGAAAATTTTCAGGCTTTTTAAACAGTCGATGATGATTTTATGTGCCATTATTATCTTTGCCAACTTCTTTCCTTGAGTGATAATAAATATTGAATGAATAGGTCAAAACAGAGATTAAATTAATCCTCTTTCGTCTGTATGAAATTAACTTCATACTGTATACAAAATGAAAATATAACTTATTCTTGAAAATCACAAACAATTCTCGGGATAACATGTTTCAGCACGACTGACACCCATCAACTCATGAAATAATGATTTTTCAAAAACGCGCTTGCGCTACTATTCAAAAAAACTTCACGTGGCAATAATAAAACAAATATAATTTCAATTTTCAAGGTACGTTTTTGAATTTAGATTCATTTGCACCGCCTTCATGTAAATATTTCTCGACATTGTTTCAATTTTCAGCTTAATACGATTTTAATTTTTGGAGATATTGGGAAAAAATATTTCATATTCCGATGTTTTCCTTCGATGATCGTTGTTATTACCGGAATATCTCAAAAAAAGTTATACTGTATATCATGATAAAACTCAGGTTGGCAAATGTTGACGCATAATTGTGTGCAGAATTTCGGGATGATAGAGTCATTAGAACGATTCAAAAAATCCAAAATGCACGGTAGTGAAGTCAGCATCTTTTATGCGCTTGTTTCGTTGCTTAAGCAGTCACCTGTTCGAGCATCCATTTCAAATTACAACAAAATTTGACATATTGTTTTACTTATATCTCCGAAAGTGAATTACGGATCGAATTGAAATTTGAAACAGAGTTGTTCAATACTTCTTCCAACGTCAGGGTTAACTTTTGTTGAAATCAGAGCAATATTTTCGGGAAAAATGTCAACAACAATTTCGAAAATTTCTGAATGAATATTTCATATTTTCTGACAAATGGATTTGTCATCTGAAAACTGGATTAATTTCGCACTAAGTTGCGACAGTTTCAATCGGATCGAATCAGTACTTCATGAGTTATCGGGAAGCTAACCTCAAAATTTCAAATAGACCTAACTCCGGAGCTATTCAACTGTTTTTACCGATTAACGAACTTGATCGACATATTTGGACGGACGGCCTGCTGGACGGTCTGACAGAATTGTTTTGGACCACGTATTTTTCAAGAATTTAAACATCCTAGCTCGTCCCCAGAACAAGCGCGTAAAAAATCTGAATTTGATTTCGTCCATGAATTTGAACATACGCGTTAGAAGCAGCTGACTGCTTTTCCAGAATTTCTATAATTTCTGTATCAGATATTGCGACAGAAAGGTCATCAAAAGTTTCCTATGGGTACAATTAAAAAAACCGTTTGTGTTCGGACAATGTTTGTCAGAGTTCCTTGGTTGAAAATATATTATTTTCCTTCCACATCTTCGCCCAACCCCGTATGTGGTACACTGAAAGTTTCTATAGCAAATCGGAAGAATGTTCTCTTCCTGCTCCACATCTCTTTTCGACTCCAGTAACAAGATTTCCAATGTTCAATAAAAATACACTTACGAGCATTTTCGCGCACTCATCGTGATCGTAGATGGCAGCAATATGTAGAGCTTTTCTTCCATGGTCGCCTCCTAGTTCGATGTTGATGCTGTTCTTGTACCTTCCCATCACTTCGAGAACTTTAACTTTGTTAAGTTCGGTCGCAAGGTGTATTACAGCCTGGTGCTTTTCGTTCAAGATTTCAGTACTCACACCTCTGAAAAGGAAATTGTGTTGAAAGTTTTTGTCATAATTGTCGAAATACTAATAAAAACATTGAATATATGAATTCACAGAGTGTTTACATGAGTGGTTGGCCATAGTCTGATAGTGAATGCAGGTAGTTCAGAATTTTCAGAAAAATAGCTTGTTTTGTTGCAGAGGGATTTAGGAATGTTAGTCAAAATTTCTTATATCCATAAATTGGAAATCATCCGTTCAATTCTAATCAAGTTTTGTGGGTTTGTTTATTTCTAATAACCGTTTGAAAAGGATTATGTTACTCCGATATTCACAAAGCAGTACTCAGAATTTTGGGAATTTTTCTTCAAATTTCGAGATCCTATATATTTTACATCAGTTGAAAAATATCGCTAGTGCCATGAATAAACACATCGTTCATCATTAATATTTCTATTTTACTTCGAATTGCACACGTGATTCAAGAGAGTTACAATCTAATAAATTCGAATTTTGAGTGATTGTTTTGACGCGCTCATTCTGGGGAACAGCGCGTTATTATTTCGTCACGATGTCTGTTATTTGAATTTTGAGCCGAAATTGGTCTCAAACGACTGGGTCAGACTCACTGATGAGGAATCCGTGGTCAAAATTGATTCTATCCGTCAGGCCGGTCGTGAGCGCTGTAACTTGCGAAAGAAAGAACCTTGAGTCTTGAAATTCTCAGGTTGGGTTGAGATCCTAAATATCTCGGTTAATTTCCTTAATGGGCCAAATCTGCCGAATGGTTTTAGTGCTAGTCATTCGAAATTTTGATTTTTCAACTCGAAAAATATTTATCCTATCGAAATGATCCTTGGTTAGTAGATATACAGTATGAAGAATTCTTTGTAGAACAATTTCAGAAAAATATATATATTTCATTCAAATTTTACTGAAATCTCCAAATCGCCACTACATAACAGAGTTCTTGATTGCAGCCCAATCAGATTTCCCGATTTTTCTGAGGAACACATCAAAAATTCAGAGAATTTATTTCAGAAATTCATATATTTCAAAAAGCATATCCCCGGTTCCGTTTGAATTTCATTCTTATCGATACCGGAAACTCGAAGACTCTGATTCAGTCCAATCAGATATGAATTCTTTGAATTTTCCTAATAATAAGTTCAAAATATTTTTACACGTCGACCTTTCAAGGCATCTACTGGTGAATAGTCAAAGCATTTACTGGATCCTACTGTGACAATATGCAGAAAAGCAGCGTCACTAGATCGTCAATCGACATATTACAGTAGTCTGTTTACACTCCACACTTCCCAAGTAGCAATTTTTGGCATAACTGGGCACAATTTTTTTGTGCTTGAATCCTGTCGACACTATTCAGAGCACATCGGTCTCAGTCCAAATTGTGTTCAGTGTGTCGAAGTTGGGTCGACACATTTCCAACGTATTGTGTCCGAAGTAAATGCGCGTCTAAACAGAAATATATAAGGCACAAGTGTTCAAAATGACTCTGCTTTGAGTCGATTTAGGCTCTTCAACTTGATTTAGACACAGGAGTGTCGACACTAAATAAACAAAAATTACATTATGTTTACACAATGTAGAGACAATAAAGTGAACTATATTTCCGAAAAAAAACCCAAATGGTAATTAATGTGTCTAATAGACTCATTTCAGTAACAAATCAGAAACAACTTGTCGAGGAACAAATCAGACAAACTTTTGTTTATTTAGTGTCGACATTCCTGTGTCTAAATCAAGTTAAAAGCTTCGACTATGCACCAGTAGATGCCGTGAAAGGTCGAGTTGTACAAATATTATCCAAGTATCCATATAGAAGTATTATCGCACGCATAGTTTCCGCTCTGTTTCCAAAATGTGTTTAGTTAATTCGGCGAAAATTTCGATGTATGACATGTCGCATATGATAAATATTGACATTTTTGGAGAACAAGCAGAACTTGCTGGCAGTTTTTGGATTCTCTATGTATGCCAACTTAACAGTGCAAATCCAGATCTAATCAAAGAGCGTACCTTGTGTCTCTGATTCATTTCAGGATGTCTTCAAAAGATTTTGTTAGCTAAAAAGGAAGACCATTTTTCCCCACTTTGTTAGATATATAGAGTGATACTGTACAGTGTTTCATTATTTTGATGACTTAGTGATATTTCTCAAACATGATATCAGAAAGAAACCCATTCAAAGTCAAAGTCAAAGCAACGCGTAATGTACCTGAATAAATCTTCATAACGTGAGGTTAAAAAATACGAGTGTTATCGAATATTGGCCGCATTCCAGACACAGGATCGACTTCCATATGTGCCAACTACTGAATAAAGACTGAAATCTGTCCATGTGACCGTTTAACCACATTTCTATGAATTTTTGGTCCTTATTGTACTTCAATTGTGATTTCATGATTATCCAGGATGTGTCGAGAGCAAATATGATTTGTGTCTATTCGGATTCATTTCGGTAGACGATGAACCAACGATAAATAATGTCAATTATACGGCTTCTCTCGTGAGGAAAGCGGAAACATTGTGGACCCATAAAAGTTCAACTTTAGACACATATTTGAAACAGAAGACACAATCGAGTCACATTTTCGAAACATTTAAGGTGTATTTCAGACTCAGAATTGGGCAGATTTTAGACCATTTATAGAACACATTTCAATCACCATTTCGGTCACATTTCTTACTCACTATGGTTGAAAAGTCAACAATATGACCAAAGAATGTGTCGTGTCCAGTTAACTGTGTCGACATAGTATCGACACTTTGTCCAGAATGAGTCTGAAATTGTTACTTGGGTTCATGAGGTGATGATTCTCTGGAAGTTTTATCGGTTCTTCCCCGTAGCGCACGAGCAGTGTATCGGGATCATCACTACTTAACAACAGTGTTTCAAATTTCAGCTGGATAGGATATTCGTCTTGGGAGATATTGGAGAAGAAATTGTCTGATTTCCTGCTGATTTTCTGAGAATAATTGATATTTCCGAAATAACTCAAAAAATATTGATCCGATCATGACGAAACTTGGAACTTGATGCGCAAAATCTTGCAAAATTTCTCTATCATTTCATTGGAACCATTCAAAGATTTAGTTTATAAATATCTTAAATCTTCTAATCATATGGTCCTGGGCAACAGCGTGATATCACAATATCTGTTATTGTCGAATTTTAAACTGAAATTGGTCTTAAACGATTAGGTTGGATTTCCTGGGGAAGAATCCGTGATCAAACTTAATTCTGTTCTGCAGACCGTGTGTGTTCTGACTTTCTAAGGAAAAGACGTGGAGTCTTTAAATTTTTAGCTTATGCTCGGAGTCTGAAAATCTCGGTTGAATTATAATAATTTGAAATCTTGAGGGGTTGTTCCAAAATTAATTGATGAGATCAGATAAGTGATCGTTAAAAAACCTATAAAAGCACTGACGTGATGCCAGGAGCTTTTACGCGCTCGTTCCGTTGCCAAAGTGGTCACCTATACAAGTATTGACCCTGCCAAAAGCAGATTTCTTTTTTCATATGATTCTCACAAAATTCTGCATGAAACTCAAGCTACAATTTTCGATCAAGATAGTTTGCAATTCGATCCAAAATTTTGAATGGGTATAACTATCTAAAGAATAATTGGCGAATTCCATCCATTTATGCATTCGTCCTTCTTAATTAAATTGAAAACCTACTCTACAAATAAATTCTAATAAGAATGCTTGATGATTGTAAAGTAAGTTTGGACTTTGATTACGAAAGCCGAATTAGTAAAAACTATCGAATGATTTCGCAAATACACTTTTAAAATTTCAGTTTCCTGATAATTCCAATAACATAGCTCAAATGCCACCTTGAAGTTTCAGCCAATGTACCTTTATATACAGCAGAAACAATAGTTTATTGTGCTAATGACCCTAAGTGGTCGAAGCACAATAATCTTAAAATTAAAAAAAAAAAAATTTCAGTCAGTACCGTAAGATTCTATGAGTTTGATTCCTGTTTTTCAAGGAATTGAAACTTTTCAGATGTTTGGATTTTTATGATAATATAGGCTTTTATGGCAGAATCATGTCACCTGCATGAATAATGAGAAAGCGTAAGGTTCCATAAAACCTCGAAGTGTTTTCGAGGGAGAGAGAAAGATGGGATTTTATGCGGTTGCGATTAATGATTATCCATGCCTACAAACATTCGGAATGATCTGTAATTCTCTTCCTCAGATTCTTTATATGTGCCATTCTAGATTCTCCTCATAAACATAAATTTCTAAAGGAAAACGCAGATGCTCTCGACGTCCTGTCCTCGCTGAATTCTTCCTCAGAAAAGAACAGAAATTCTGAAGAATCTCATCTCTATGTAATCTATCAGATTTCAAGAGTTCGCATGAAATTCCTACGCTTATTTTCTGAGGAACATCGTGCTATCATTTTGCCAAAACACAGGGTACTTTTGAAATAGTGAGCCGCGAACGGTATCGAACGGATAGTTTCGAGTTACCGAGGAAGAATTTGAGGTCAAATGCGATTCTATCCTGTCTTCGGAATATCCGAAATTCTTATGCCTATAGGTGATCTATCCGAATTGACCAATTGAGTAAGTTGAGTTTGAGAAATTATCCTAGCATGCATGAATTGACAAGTGAACATGCGCGTAGAAGCTACTGACTTCCAGTCAGTGTCTTTCTTTCATTTTTCCGGCTGACATTGTTCAGATATGAAACTGAATATCGACCAAGTAAAACAAGAAAGATCTGCATCGCCGAGCAGAGTAATCTACTACATATACAAATTCCATCTCCAGTGAATATGAGATAATGAGGAAAACAAATGGGTTCTCACATGTTGTGACGGATATCCCTGCTTTATGAGCCTGAATCAATCTACAGTCTACGTCATCAGAGCCGGATCTATAATTTTAGCGCCTGTGACAAAATAATATGATAGCGGCGTGGATGAGCGTCCATAGCGTGCAAAAATGAATATTACGCCTAGTCGCATAAAATTGGCAGGTAAGGTTGCCCAGAAATGAATTCGATAAGTTGAATATAGACGATTGAAATTTGAACTCTTGAATAATTTCTAGGCCATCACATAAAATATAATAAGTTCCTATTTTTCACATTAATAATGTGATGCATTTTCCTCTGCAAAGAATTACCCTAAATGCGGCTCAGGAATTTATGATCTTTGAGCTGATCTCATAAAGTGGATCGAGAATCGTGGGGCTGTCGACAAGTGTAACTATCTGGGATTTTGTTTGTAACTAGTTATCACCTTACTGTGTGCAACAGATTGATGAACCACAGCACAGCTTTCAGAGAAAAAAGGCAATTTTTTCAAGAAGAAAATTATGAGTTTATTCCCAAAATAAGCTTTAATCGATACTCTCGCATCATACAGTGCGCGTCAAAATTATGGAACAAATTCATTTTCTCAGAAGAAAAATATTTGGCAACAAAAATCTGAAACAGGTCAATTTTCGTTTCACTTTTACCAAATTTATATGCATTTTTGAAGGATTTTTGTTGCACCCTGTGCCATCCCCATTAACCCTCTAAATTTTTTGAATAGGGAAAGTGGAACATGTGGTACTTTTTCGGCAAAGTCTTTGTATCTTCTTTACAGGAGTGCAGAAATTTTCAAGAAAAAATTTTTTTATTTGAAAAATAAGTTAGTTCAAAGAGGTTTTCAGAATGTGCACTTTGTCATGGCTCATTAACTTTGAGACGATAGTACCTGATGAAATTTGAATTTTCATGAAAATTTCAAAACAAAGACCTTGCCAAAAAAGTACCACATGACCCACTTCCCTATTCAAAAAATTTAGAGGGTTGATGGGGATAGCACAGGGTGCAACAAAAATCCTTCAAAAATGCATAAAATTTGGTAAAAGTGAAACAAAAATTGACCTGTTTCAGGATTTTTTGCCAAATATTTTTCTTCTGAGAAAATGAATTTGTTCCATAATTTTGAAGCGCACTGTATTTTGAAAACGTTTACAGCCAGCGAACTAAAATACTTCACATCTACACAGACTCCGACACTTGACGAGACAATTTCTCGCCTGTTTTGAAAAAATTGAAGATATCAGATACTTACAATTTCAGTAAAAAATC
This sequence comes from Myrrha octodecimguttata, assembly GCA_958510865.1. Lineage (NCBI taxonomy): Eukaryota > Metazoa > Arthropoda > Insecta > Coleoptera > Coccinellidae > Myrrha > Myrrha octodecimguttata. The sequence goes on from OY294056.1 coordinate 37,683,997, forward strand.
TACAGCATCTAGAGATTCATTTTCAACAGCAATATGTAGTGGTGTGTTCCCTGCATTGTCCTGGTTGTTCAAATCTGAAAAAAATAAGTTCAAGTGAAGAGAAAATTTCACTCTGTGAATAAAATATGTCATACTAGATAATTAAGTGCACATTTTTGCGTCCATTATTTTGGGCACGACGTGATATCGTTTCGTCCCCACTGTATGTAATTTTCGAATTTTTTCCCGAAAATGGTCTCAAACGGCTAGGTTCGACTTACCGATGACTAATCCGATGCCAATATCGATTCTGTCCGACCTACGAAACGACAACTATCGAAAGAAAAGAGCTAGCGACCTAAATCTTTCAGGTTGTGTCGCGCCTTAGAATGCAGCGGTTTAGTTCGTTAATCGGCCAAATCGACCGAATAGTTCCGGTAGTAATTTGAACTGTTAGTATCTCAACAACTATTTGAGCGATCGTATCGAAACTTAGTGGTTTATTGTAGCATACTGACGTGCAACTAATAGTTGGGATCATTTGTGAGTAAATAAGTAATATTTCAAAATTTTTCTTGAAAATTTCTTTTCAAAATTATTCATCATATTATTTTCAGATTCCAACACAAAGTTTCGCACGGATCTCAAGCTCCATATAACACAAAAGTGTGCCTAATTTCCGTTCGATTTGGATTCAACTTCCGGAAATATCGCAAAAAAATCCGTGTAATTTTCTAGTTTTTTCCCTAGATATTGTTGTTATTTCCGGAATAACTCGAAAAATACTGATCCAGTCAAAATAAACTGGGTATTTATTTTAAGAATACTGCTGCGCAGTTATGTGAAGAATTTGGGATCATCATTTCTCCAAAACAATTTTGAAAATTACTTGTTCCAAGTTCCCGAAAAAAAATTTTTTCGGGAACTATTCATCAGATTTCAGGGACAATTTGCACTGAAATTAAACCCTATATTTCAAAACTTTGTACGAACTTTCCGTTCGATTAGGAAAAAAATTTGGAGAGTGCTCCTCTTTCATTTTCTTCCTTTTCCACTTTTTCTTATAGGTGCATTTATTTTCCTATATCATAGTATCACACTAGGCTAGTAGGTGGCGTTTGTGCTACCTTTCTGGCTAGTGTGTTAGCCTCTCCATTTCCTTAGATTCTTGAGTGCCCAGGAACCCAGACTAAAAAGACCTTGCTGTTCTGCATACCTCATTGATCTTCCTTAGGCACTCCCATAACACCTTTGAGTTGATGATATAGGAGTTCAGGGCTTTGATAGCAGCCTGACCATCAAAATGGATCACTATGTCATACCCTTGATAGTTTCTCTCCAGGTTTATGTCTATGCATCTTTCGATATCTCCAAAACTCATGACCGTATCGTACTGAAATTTGGTACACTGCTGTGAAATATGAAGCTCAAAGTGTGGGAGGATTTTTTTTCTGGATATGATGAATGGTTTCCGAAAAAAAAATTTTTTGGAAAAAAATTTCGAAAACAATATTTTTTCAATTTACTGACAATATGATCCTGACGAAATTTGGCTAAAAGTTGCGCGTCGTTATACTCCACCTAACTGCCAAGTTTGAATCCAATCGCTCAAGTAGTTTCTGAAATAAACAATAAATAACTTCAAAACTTCAAGTGCCTATAACTCCGAAACTATTCGACCGATTTGGCCCATTAAAGAACTTAACTGCGGCATTCTGATGCGCATCCTATCCTGAAAGTTTCAAGTTGCTAGCTCGCTTCTGTCGACAGTTATCGTGTCTACGGCCGGACAGAATCGATTTTGACACCGGATTCGTCATCAGTGAGTCCAACCAAGTCGATTGGGACCATTTTCGGCTCAATCATCCAAAATTACAGACATTTGGACAAAACGATAGCACGCTGTTCCCCTAGAACATGCGCGCAAAAATGCTTATGTACATGTTTATGCGGACAGTTGTCTTATTAGAACAGTTTCGAAAAAAATTCGAAATTTTCCTTCAAACCAGATTTTTTGATCCGATTTCAATTTTTGGAGGTATTCGGAAAAATATGTAAACTTTCATGGTATCGTTGTTGTTTCCGGTAGGGTTCCATGATACTCTCGAAATTCGAGATTTCCCGTCTCGTCTCGATTTCGAGACGAGATTGCGATTTTTCGATATCGAAAAAAATATATGTGCTAAAATAACTCAAAGCTCTGAATACGCCAGAAGAGAGGAAATAAGAACTCTATTCATTTTCATTCATTACCCTCAAAATTTCACAGCGTTTGTCAAAGTAATACGTGTGAATAGGACTATTCACAATAACATATAATTAAAATTGTACAGAACAAGTTATACACACTAGAAAATCACTGACGCGCTTTTTCAAATTATAACTTTTATAGCAACACGAAATTTTGCACCTAGTTGCTGGTTGATATTCTTCTCCTGATTACGAAGTTTCAATCTGATTGCAATTGTAGTTCTTGATATATGTTGCGGAAATGACGGTATAATTCCAAATAACGATGTATTTTTTCCGTATTTCACTGAAAATAAATATCAGATCGAATTGAAATTTGAAACATTGTTGTTGAATACTGACTTCAAGCTTTGTGCCAAATTTCGTTCAAGGATTATTTTTCATTAAAATTTTCTGAAACAATATTCTTTTTTGTTTATTGTTTGTTATGCTTGGCTTTCAATTCATAGCTCTGTATTTCAACGTGATTTTATTATATGAAAAATTTACTAGCCTGTATTTTGGTGCAGCCTTAACCTTGTGTTATACGTATATATAACCTATACATAGCATTTTTCAATAACATTCATAACCCCTATTTCCGGAATAACTCAAATATGCTGATGCACAACTTCATGCGAAATTTCGTGGTGATGGAAAGATTTGGCGATCTTCTTTTCATATGGTCCTAATCATATCCTGCATTAACTTTCAGACTATCATTTCCTAATCAAGCTCTAGTGATCAATTGGATCCAATCTGTCTTTTTGGAAATATTGGAAAAATAAAATTTTTAATGGTTTTTGATCCTTCGATCAACTGATTTACTTGTCAAATTTGATTCGCCGATTTATGGATTTGGGTTTCACAAGAAGTTGCTTTGTTTTTGTTGATGATTCATTTGTGTCATTTTATGATGAATTCAACCAGAAGTGTGTGAAACGAATTTGATGATTGAAACGAATCGATAATTAGAAAAATATTCATTCTCAATCTAGAGAATTTAATTAGAATTGCTGAAAACATTTGAAAATCAGTGTTGGATTGTTAATGGAAAGAACTTTGACGAACTATTTCGATATGGATTTTGGAAGTAACGAAAATAGTAAATTATATAATACTTCGAATTGAAAGTATCGATTCTTGTTACGAGGAAAAATATGTATTGCTATACCTACATAATCTGAATTTGTTTTTATTGCCTTTGATCCAAGTTCATACGTATTATTTTCCTCATAAAGTTACATCCGATTTTCACACAACCTATAGGTACATAAAATTATATCGGAGGATCATGACATCTGTTTTGGTCTATGGGTATATTCCACAACATTTTTCTCTTCACAATGATTGGTTTTGTTTTATCAACAGTGGACTGTATAATAATGATTTATTGACTACACTAGCTCATTCTTCTTACAAGAACTATATGGTTACAATGGAGAACTCGCTCTTAACCAAAGCGTAACGTTCATCTATATCTATACTGTCTCAAACAGTAAAACAAAACAGAACTGGCCTTGTGCCCTTCATTCCTAATGTAGCCGCGAGCCGCGAAAGTCTCACTTCGCTACGACGCCCATTAGCTACGCGTAGCTATGTCGCGATCTTAAGCGGAGTTGCCGTTGTGATGAATTTGGCAATCTCACAACCGAACATACCGCGGACCTTGAACGCTTCAGCTTCCAACAAAACCTAAAATTGATTCAATATTATTTTTTACTACTCCGGTTATTGTTTCTATACTGACAACGCGCACTGGACCTGGATGACTCGGTCCCACCTCCAGCTGAGTGGTGGTGTATCTTCCTTCAATAGAACCAAACTCACAATTTCTAAATAATTGGGTTCTTCGCTCTGCCACTTGGCTCGTTGTTAGAGGTGCCCAGGGTATACCCTCGTCCAACATTTCCAGAAATGCTGCACCACCTGCTGCAACTCGAACCTGACCAATCGATCTGATGCCATATCTATAACATCCCTCTGAGATAGGGAAGTAAGGCTGTCTCCATTAAAGAAGTGACCAGGGTTAAGGCTTGAAGGTCATTGGGATCATGGGACAAAGGGATAAGGGTTTGACTACTCATCGCTGCTTTGACTTGTGTGAACACCGTTAAAAGTTCGTCATAAGTTAAAGACTGACTACTTCTCATTTTGTAAACATGGTATTTGGCGGCTTTAGCTGCCGCTTCCTATAACCCACCTTGATGATGTGATCCAGCTGGATTATTGTGCCAAACAATGCCTCTCTGAACTAAAAAATTAGAAATTACTTCCTTTGTTGAAACAGACGCTATATGTTCGCCAATACGTTTCAATTCATTGGTAGCACCCCGGAAATTTGTTGCATTATCAGACCAAATTTCAGAGCACACTCTACGTCTTGATTCGAATCTTTTCAAACAATCTAAAAAGGAATCAGTGCTTAAATCACCAACCAGCTCAATATGTACTGCTTTTATGCTGAAGCAGACAAATATGCATAAATACCCCTTCACTAGAGACCGATTTCTTAATTTACCATCCTTTAAGTAAAACGGCCCAGCGTAATTTAGGCCACATCGCGAAAAAGGTCGACTTGGACTTACTCGGGATTCCGGTAAGTCACCCATTTTTTATTTTATAAACGGGGGGTTTACCCTGAAACAAGTTATACATTTGGCAAGAATGCCTCGTACTACACTTCTGCCATTAATGGGCCAATGATTTTGTCCACTGAAAACAGAATTGACGGTGTACCAGCATGCAATTGTTTATGATGCTGATGCAGAATAATCAACCTGGTAAGTGGTTGTTTTTGAGGAATATGAGAAATTTGACATTATATAAGACTCTTGAGTCTATAGCCTAGCCAATCATCTTTATCCAAGAACGTTCAAAATTCATACATTTTCAGGTTTCGTTTTCCACCATAAAAACAATCACTAACTTCTATATAGTTCACAAATCATCTTTGAACCTTCAACTAACGATAAGCAACACTTATTATCAAAAATAATCAATATTTAATGGAAAAAAATCGAAATTATTGGACGACCACTTAACCTCTATTTTTATTAACTTCCACTCAGTCGAAAAATGAAGTTTGGCATTGCTGCCAATTTCATCGTTCGGAATCGTGCCATCGACACAACCACCCCCCCCACCCCCCTAATTTCATCCCTGATCTGATTCTGATCATCTGATTGATTGTCGGTTGAGATAAGAATTGTGAATAAAGGGATCATAGCAAAATTGAGATTGAATAGTAAAACCACAGATCAACCAGATAAACCACTCGCGTCATTTACCAAGGAAATCTATGTCAACGCAGATAAGACCCTGAATCGAGCTAATCAGAATTTTAGCAGGCGTTTGGGGTGCTTTGGGGTGCCAATCAGATTGCAGGAATAGGATTACGTCACTCTCGGCGTAATTGTAATTTTCAACATATAGCCAAACAATTTTTCTTCTATGTATGGGAAACATTTTATAATTACTTTCATCTTAACCCATGTACTTCGCACAGGAATCGTTAATTCTTTTAACATGCTGAAATGAGAATATGCTAAAACCTTGCATCAATACATTCCAATAATTGTCCAATTTCGCAATGTTCTTCTGTCATATTGCGAATACGAATTCGATTACTCCTCTTCGTAATAATCGCATCTGTCGACGATGCATGGCGATGGACATTAGCTTGGCGCCTTTGCCAAACTTCAGCAGATTTTGAGGATAAATAGCGGTTCGCTAATTTCGTATTTATTCAATAAATAATGAATATTCTCGGAAAAAATCATAATGAATAGTTAGGCAAGAGTTCATAGATAATGCATGGACTAACTATCAGTGGTTTTTGATTGTTTTTATAGTGGAAAAAGGGATCTGTAAATGGGCCATGTTTCGAAATTAAGGGGCCCATATCTTCAAAAATAAGGTGGACCATCAAGGTTTGACTGCAGATTCGTGTTCAGGGAACTAAATTTAGTAAGGAAAACCAAATTTTAACTCAATACCAGCGGGGACCCAGAACTTTAATATTTATCCCCTTTCTTTCATTCTAGTTATTTTCTAATTGATCAACTGGTTCAATTTCAGATTGCAAGTTGAATGCAATTTCGATTCGATCAAGCATTGCCTTCAATTCTACTATTTCAGATTCATCCGCTGTTTCAACTAAGAGTATGTTCCGATATATACTGAGAGCACTGTCCAGGTTTCCAGTGCTCTCACTACGGAGAAATTCGTTCCGTTATGGACTGTCAGTATACTGCGCAGTATCCTAGAGAAATGTGTGACGTCATTGATCATCGCCATATTTGTACTGTGAGCACAGGCGGTTTCGTGGTAAGGTGCTCTCAGTGCTTTGAGATTTGAATTATTCAAACGAGGTTATCTACGGTAAAAGTGAACTTCCAACATGTTTATTACTTAACTGAAAAACAATAACGAATGGAATACGAATAATGGCAACAGCTCTGGAACAGTCAAACATTTATTGGAATTATCCCTTGATAACTCTGACGACGATGAAGATCTCATATGTCTTTCTGGAAATCGAGCGGAAGGAAATATCATTCCCAGAACAGAAAATAATATGGAGAAAACAGTTTTTCGAATGTCTGATGATACTTTTAAAAGTAATTTTCGGAAAGGCATGCATTTTATCCAATGAAGTATTTGATTGTTTGTTTCACATCAGAAATCATAGTAATTGGGATTTTCGTTAACTGTTTTTCATTGCATTTCCATTAATTACTGAATTAGGTACAATATGGGGCGAAATACTTTTCAACTCCTAATGAATTTGAAATCCAGTAAGTCACTATTGATAACTGTCGACCAAATAGTTGATCTTCACTTGATATTTGAAATTGGTGCCAAAAACCATGACAGTATACTGAACTGCGTTCCGTTTTATACAGTAAGCATTACATCCAACAATAAAGGAACAAGGTTTGTTCGTTGTACCTGCATGAACTACATTAACTACACCAACTCCACTGACTTCCAATTCTCAGTGCAGCTGAGTGTAGTCACAGATAACTGAATCAGTGGACTAAAGACTAAAGACTAAAGACTAAAGACTTTGTGTATTTGGGTAATGGGAGAATCGCCCTATTGGCTGCGAGATTCACCCTATTGGCTGACGACCATCACGTGATCGTAGTCGGCCAATAGGGAAGAATCTCCGATTCCCCAAATACCCGAATCTCCCTCGTACAAAAGGCCCTTTTAGTGTAGTTCAATCTGTTCTATGGTTCTCACAGAATACAAATATATGATAGTTGTTTTTACGCAATCCCAAGGTGACAGAATTTCATGCTTCTCGTGTTTTCGCTACCACTTCGAAGTGATGTAGATTTGTCGTCACGGACAAAAATTCTATTTCAAATAACGATATGATGAAAATTAATTTCGTCCAAAAATAACCACACATAGAAAACAAAACTCGTCTAACCAGCATCCACAGACAACCACAGATGTCTATGATCATGAATTATATTTACGCATAACCATCACAGAAGATAACCTCACTCTATGCACTGCACATGTCATCTGTGACTACACTGACTGCCAATATTTCCGCAACGAACAGAGTGCAAGTTTACAACAAAACACACCGTACACCGAACAGAATCAGTGAAATTAGTGAAGTTCATGTAGGTACAACAAACAAACCTATGGCTTCGCAGTATACTGAATGACGTCATACCTCACAGTGCTCGCAGTATATATCGGAACATGGCCTTTATTTTTTCTCTTTTGATTTTGAACTTTGCTCCTCCATGTTTGCCTAAATCGAAATACCAAATCTATTTTACTACACAATGTCAACGATAAATAAATGCTACAAATAGGTAGTACGAGTCGAAACAACGATTACTTCAAATAAACAAGGAACAGGTGCAAAAAGGAAATGGAATGGAGACTAACCTGTTGATTCGTTGATCTGTTCTGCTTCCATACGGCACGAGCGACCATGAATTGCTTTGTGGGTATATTTCCACATGATTTTTCCCTTCACGATGATTGGGTTTGTTTAATCAATAGTGGACTGTATAATAATGATATACTACACTAGCTTATTCTATTTTTTCTTCACGTTACAGAACTATATGTTTAGAATGGAGAACTAGCGTTACGTTCATCCATAATGTCTCAAACAAAACTGCCCTACCGATGTACCGATGCCTTCATTCCTAATTAATGTAGCCGAGTTAGCTACGCGTAGCTATGTCGCGATCTTAAACGGAGTTGCCATTGTGGTGAATTTGGCAATCACACTACCGAACAACATAGCTATGTGAACCTGGCAATTGACCTTGAAATTTTCTCGTGAAAATTTTGTGATCGATTGTACCACAAAAATTTTCGTTTGTACCCCTAACGTTTTCTCTACACGGCCATTATAACTTTTGCACCCAACGGCACCCAAAAAAAAAAAATTCGAAATTTCCTCATGAAAACTTGGTGAAGGATTGTACCAGGTAGGTACCCGATTGTACCACTTTTATTTTTGCTGAAATTTCCATGGTTTTTTTATACATCCATTCGAAATTTTTTTTTCTCTTCAACTCGTGATTGGCCGAAAATTGATGGAATTTTTGTATGAAAATTCTGTTGTCGATTGTACCCGGTAGGTACTCGATTGTACCTCAAAAATTTTCGTTTGTACCTCTAGCGTTTTTTTTATACAGCCATTATAACTTTTGAACCCACCGGCACCCCAAAAAAAAAAAAATCGAAATTTCTTCATGAAAACTTGGTGAAGGATTGTACCAGGTAGGTACCCGATTGTACCACATTTATTTTTGCTGAAATCCCCATGGTTTTTTCTACACATCAATTCGAAATTTTTTTTTCTCTTCAACTCGTGATTGGCCGATAATTGATGGAATTTTTGTATGAAAATTCTGTGCTCGATTTTACCTGGTAGGTACTTGATTGTACCACAAAAATTTTCGTTTGTACCCCTAGCGTTTTTTTTATACAGCCATTATAACTTTTGAACCCACCGGCACCCAAAAAAAAAAAATCGAAATTTCTTCATGAAAACTTGGTGAAGGATTGTTCCAGGTAGGTACCCGATTGTACCACATTTATTTTTGCTGAAATCCCCATGGTTTTTTCTACACATCAATTCGAAATTTTTTTTTCTCTTCAACTCGTGATTGGCCGATAATTGATGGAATTTTTGTATGAAAATTCTGTGCTCGATTTTACCTGGTAGGTACTTGATTGTACCACAAAAATTTTCGTTTGTACCCCTAGCGTTTTTTTTATACAGCCATTATAACTTTTGAACCCACCGGCACCCAAAAAAAAAAAATCGAAATTTCTTCATGAAAACTTGGTGAAGGATTGTACCAGGTAGGTACCCGATTGTACCACATTTATTTTTGCTGAAATCCCCATGGTTTTTTCTACACATCAATTCGAAATTTTTTTTTCTCTTCAACTCGTGATTGGCCGATAATTGATGGAATTTTTGTAAAAAAATTCTGTGGTCGATTGTACCTGGTAGGTACTTGATTGTACCACAAAAATTTTCGTTTTACCCCTAGCGTTTTTTTTATACAGCCATTATAACTTTTGAACCCACCGGCACCCCAAAAAAAAAATCGAAATTTCTTCATGAAAACTTGGTGAAGGATTGTACCAGGTAGGTACCCGATTGCACCACTTTTATTTTTGCTGAAATCCCCATAATTTTTTTTACACATCAATTCGAAATTTTTTTTCTCTTCAACTCGTGATTGGCCGATAATTGATGGAATTTTTGTATGAAAATTCTGTGGTCGATTGTACCCGGTAGGTACTCGATTGTTCCACAAAAATTTTCGTTTGTACCCCTAGTGTTTTTTTATACAGCCATTATAACTTTTGCACCCAACAGCACCCAAAAAAAAAATTCGAAATTTCCTCATGAAAATTTGGTGAAGGATTGTACCAGGTAGGTACTCGATTTTTGCTGAAATCCCCATGGTTTTTTTTATACATCAATTCGAAATTTTTTTTTCTCTTCAACTCGTGATTGGCCGATAATTGATGGAATTTTTGTATGAAAATTCTGTGCTCGATTTTACCTGGTAGGTACTTGATTGTACCACAAAAATTTTCGTTTGTACCCCTAGCGTTTTTTTTATACAGCCATTATAACTTTTGAACCCACCGGCACCCAAAAAAAAAAAATCGAAATTTCTTCATGAAAACTTGGTGAAGGATTGTACCAGGTAGGTACCCGATTGTACCACATTTATTTTTGCTGAAATCCCCATGGTTTTTTCTACACATCAATTCGAAATTTTTTTTTCTCTTCAACTCGTGATTGGCCGATAATTGATGGAATTTTTGTAAAAAAATTCTGTGGTCGATTGTACCTGGTAGGTACTTGATTGTACCACAAAAATTTTCGTTTTACCCCTAGCGTTTTTTTTATACAGCCATTATAACTTTTGAACCCACCGGCACCCCAAAAAAAAAATCGAAATTTCTTCATGAAAACTTGGTGAAGGATTGTACCAGGTAGGTACCCGATTGCACCACTTTTATTTTTGCTGAAATCCCCATAATTTTTTTTACACATCAATTCGAAATTTTTTTTCTCTTCAACTCGTGATTGGCCGATAATTGATGGAATTTTTGTATGAAAATTCTGTGGTCGATTGTACCCGGTAGGTACTCGATTGTTCCACAAAAATTTTCGTTTGTACCCCTAGTGTTTTTTTATACAGCCATTATAACTTTTGCACCCAACAGCACCCAAAAAAAAAATTCGAAATTTCCTCATGAAAATTTGGTGAAGGATTGTACCAGGTAGGTACTCGATTTTTGCTGAAATCCCCATGGTTTTTTTTATACATCAATTCGAAATTTTTTTTTCTCTTCAACTCGTGATTGGCCGATAATTGATGGAATTTTTGTATGAAAATTCTGTGGTCGATTGTACCCGGTAGGTACTCGATTGTACCACAAAAATTTTCGTTTGTACCCCTAGCGTTTTTTTTATACAGCCATTATAACTTTTGAACCCACCGGCACCCCAAAAAAAAAAATCGGAATTTCTCCGTCAAAATTTGGTTTAGATTTGTACAGAGTAGGTACCTATGTAGGCGAATATCCACCTCATTTCAGTTCAAACTTTCAGATTCGTGCTACACAGCGATTCGATTTTTTGTTCCATTCTCATAGGAGCTTGCAAAAATGGAAAGAATATTCAATATCTTATAAAAAAAAACATCATTCAATGGATGATATCAAGATTACATCCAGCCCAATGGGAAATTTATCTGTCGCTCATAGGAATCATAAGTTCGTGTTCTTCCTCGAGAATCGTATGATGGATTATAATTACCTTATGGATGCTTGATTGTATGATGTTTTTTTTTATAAGATATGGAATACTCTTTCCATTTTTGCAAGCTCCTATGAGAATGGAACAAAAAAATCGAATCGCTTGTGGCACAAATATGGAAGTTTGAACTGAAATGAGGTGGATATTCGCCTACATAGGTACCTACTCTGTACAAATCTAAACCAAGTTTTGACGGAGAAATTCCGATTTTTTTCAGCTGCCGACAAGTACAGAATTCATAATTACTGTATAGAACAAACAATATGAAAAATTTAAATTTATGTCCGATCACAAAATTTGGAAGCAAACACTTTCATTTAAATTGCAATTTATTTTTGAGTGTCGGTGGGTTCAAACGTTATAATGGCTGTATAAAGAAAACGTACGGGGAACGAACGAAAATTTCAGTATTTCAGCAAAAATAAATGTGGTACAATCGGGTACCTACCTGGTACAATCCTTCACCAAGTTTTCATGAAGAAACTTCGATTTTTTTTTTGGGGTGCCGGTGGGTTCAAAAGTTATAATGGCTGTATAAAAAAAACACTAGAGGTACAAACGAAAATTTTTGTGGTACAATCGAGTACCTACCGGGTACAATCGACCACAGAATTTTCATACAAAAATTCCATCAATTATCGGCCAATCACGAGTTGAAGAGAAAAAAAATTTCGAATTGATGTATAAAAAAAACCATGGGGATTTCAGCAAAAATAAAAGTGGTACAATCGGGTACCTACCTGGTACAATCCTTCACCAAGTTTTCATGAGGAAATTTCGAATTTTTTTTTTGGGTGCCGTTGGGTGCAAAAGTTATAATGGCTGTGTAGAGAAAACGTTAGGGGTACAAACGAAAATTTTTGTGGTACAATCGGGTACCTACCGGGTACAATCGATCACAAAATTTTCACGAGAAAATTTCAAGGTCAATTGCCAGGTTCACATAGCTGAACAACATCGTTACAAAAATAACTTATTTATACAAAATGGTCGAAAACGAATTGGATCGGGTTGATTATTGAAACCTAAAATGTTCGTGAGCTTTATTTTTCTATCTGAAACAGAACTATTAGAAACTAAATGAAAATTGTTTTTTATGGAAAACGCCCTTGTCGATTGCAGGATAGAACTATTTGTCAAGGGCAGTTTCTTGGAAAACAATACAGGAATAAAATAAATGATAAGCAAAGCGAACTGTGACATTTCAGAGTAAAAAGCTGGCTATTTCATCAGACAAAGGACAAAATGAATCCGAAAATGTTCGCGTTTGTCTGATGAAAGAGTCAGTTTTGTACTCTGAAACGTCACAATTCGCTTTGTTTATCATTCATATTACTCCTGTTTTGTTCATTAGGAAACCTCTCTTACAAGAAACTGCCCATTGAAAAATGGTTCTATCCTGCAATCTGCAAGGGCGTTTTCCTTAAGAAAACAATGTTGATTTAGGTTTCAATAGATCTGTTTCAGATATTGGCAGTGAAAATCAGGAAAACACCTAAAAAAATGAAGTATTTCCTAAGTAAATTTTTTTCGAGTAGTAAATAATTCATATATAAATTCTCCCGAAAAATATGAAAAAATTGATGCACTTGGATCAAAAGTACCATGAAACATAATCATGAAACTAATATGTAGACACTCACCTCCTCTTTGAGACTGAATAAATTGAAGAATATTGACCTTGTTCCCGAATGCGGCCTGGTGAGCTACTGTCCTTCCTCTGCTATCCTTTATCGACAGCCTGGTTGGCTCGGCGAAATACAGTCTCTGAAATATTTCCAAATTGCCGCTTTCCGCCGCCTGAAAAGAATATGAAATATAAAACCCACATCATAGGCAGAGCTTTGAAATGACCATTGAGTCAGATTATAAACGCAAGGAAATTGCGAATTGATTTGATATTGTGTTTCGTAGACATTTCTCATATCATTCTGCAAGTCATATGAGCTATTTTCCTAAACGAACGCCTACTTTAAGATCGCAATGAAATGAGGGTTGTCTGGAGTATTGCACATTACACAACCGGAGGGGAAAATAGCATCGTTAATATATTTTTTCAAAATAACAGCAACATACCTTAAGACACAATCACTGAAAACGGTCTATCATACCACAATAGACGACTTCGGCCCAAGTTGCCAACCCACAATTTTCTTCACAAATTTACTATCACTGGGGAACGGGAATTTCAGGACAAATTCTACATGATAAGGTTCGCGTTATTTATAAATATCCGCAAAAGATGCCTCGGCTACTCAAACAAGATGATTCCTTCCAAATATAGGTTTTTGTTAGGCTGAAATTAAAGTTGGGATTCCTGATTTCATGTTAATAGTGTCAAGTTTATAAAGGATATGATCCGCAAATCAACTTGGTTATTTCGTTTGCCGGTTTTCCGTTCTGTAAATATGAAATATTCGGTTGGTTCCTGAAATAAAAAGTTTATTACGGAATTTGATTGATGAAAAAGCAATCTTTCTGTCACCAGAACAACGACATATTAAGCCTATGCACCACAACGACAATCAATGTTTTATGGTAACATATATCCATAGCATTTATTTACCTTATGGTCCATAGACCATACCTAGTAATTTATCCATTGTTGATTGTTGTCTCTTGTTCTATGGATCATAAAGTAAATAAAGATTTTTCTTTGCTATGGATATGTTACCATAGAACATTGACAGTCGTTTTGGTGACAGAAAGGACGTTTTTTCATCATTCAAATTCCGTAATTATCCCTTTTGTCGGGAACCAACCGAATATTTCATATTTACGGAATGGAAAACCGGCAACCGAAATAACCAAGTTGATTTGCGGAACATATCCTATACAAATTCGACACTATTAACATGAAATCAGGAATCCCAACTCAAATTTCAGCCAATCAGAGATGATCTTGACAAAACCCTATAATTGGAAGGAATTAACTTGTCTGAAGAGCCGAGGCATCTTTTAGAGATATTTATAAATAACGCAAACCTTATCATGTCAAATTTGAACTGAAATTCCCGTTCCCCAGTGATAGTAAATTTGTGAAGAAAATTGTGGGTTGGCAGCTCGGGCCGAACTCGTCTATTGAATCGTGAATGCAATATGGAGTGGTTTTCTATGGTTCAGTTACCAAAGCTTCAATTCTCATTGTACAGAAAAAAGCAAGGAACACTATATAATTTCGACTATAACCAGAGATTGGGAGCCATTCAACAGAAGAAGATCCCAACAACCATCTATCCACAACGCACAAAAATTTGAAGAATACTTACGAAACAAGGACACAAAACTATAATTACCCTAGATGCAGATTAACAATAATTGAATTTTTCACACTATAAATAAATGTGGTTGTCAACGGAGACATCACATTATGTTAAAACACCCATAGATCATATACAGGGGAATTCACAAACGATAATATAGGTCTAAAACTTATATTCTCTTTATGTGTTTTCCTCAAACTGTATAATCGTGATGTAGTTGAGTTATATTTTTTCAATGTCTTAGAAGTTATTGTGTCTATAGAACCATCCTTACGAAGTTCTTCACCAATACTATTTCATTTGAACTGAACTCTCAAGGGGGGTCTTTATTTTATCGTTCAATATACAGAAGCAAGTCTAAGTTACTATAGCATTATATAAAGACAACAGGTCGTCTTTATACAATGTTTTAGGATTCTGATAATGATTCGTGATAATGTTAGTAGCCTGGGATCTTACATTGTTCAGAATATACTCCAAATCTTTCATAACCCTCTGAATAGGAAATTCATGTTTCAATTCATTAGTTCTTAGTTCCGAAGTTGGGACCTCTCGATAAAGTATGTGCAGCATCAATGGGGATATCTAACGATGTTTAACTATTTAAGAAGTTATCTGGTGGCGACCCATTCGCATGTGTTATCTTTTGCCTTCTTTTAAATTATTCGATTTTATAATCGCATCGAACTGATACTTGGTATGCGGCTGTAAAATATCAAGATCAAGGCCAGGCGGGCAGAATCGATTTTGACACCGGATTCGTCATCAGTGTTTCCAAACTAGTCGTTTCAGACCGTTTTCGGGATACAATTCGAAAATTGATATATGTGGGCAAGACGATTTCTTGACCAATGTCCTCGGTAATTGCAGAGTCCATGCCTCTGTGTAACAATACCTCTCTTTATTATCCAACAGTTGGTTTCCGTAATTCAGCGAACTATTTCGAATCTGACATTTGCGAAATCTGAGCGTAGAGAAAGCCTCGCACGAACCTAGAATGTGGTTGGTTCCATGAACTTGAACGATTGTTTCCAATAATATGGAATCAGTGGCACTGACATGAAATGTCAGAAAGCAACGGATCCGATGGACGAATTACGGATTGTCTATATTTTCATTTTACTGATTCACTTTTTTTTCAAATATCGAGATTGATGAATTGGATAAATCAAACTCATAGAAAAAAAATATACGCAGGTGGTACTTTCCTAACGGAAAGTATGGGTTCCGAACAGTTTCGACAGTTGGTAGAGACTAGCGGACCAACATTATAACATTAATGAAAAATGCGTTCATTTCTATGATGAGAACCAAATTTGCTTGTGATTTTGCATATGCATTTGGATATTTGGAACTGATATATCTTTGATTTTTTACAATATAGGGTCTATATTCGATGTACTTTGTATCTTCTCATAGTGAAAGCTTTCCGGAACATATCGAATTCTTCGAATAATCTTTATTTATTGCTGGGATAAGCAAGGCAAGAAATGAAATTTAAAAAATTAGTTTTTCGAGGCAAATTTGAATATTTCAGCTCAAATAATAATCACCATAACGATGAAAACTACGAGTGAGTTGTTGAAGTATTCTCATTTGAAAACATACTACCTGATTGCGGAGATAAACCTAACTTATGCATTTTGGAAGAGAGAGAATATTAAAATTTCATGAGTTCTGAAATAAAAATCATATTTTTAAAATTGACTGCGTTTGCACACTTGGAAACTAGGAAAGCTATAACTTCTCAGTTACCTCGGTAAAGAACGTAGGGTGGAGAATACAAGCTATATATATAGAACTCAAATTAGGTAGAATTTCCTTTCAGGAATTTTATGAAATCAAATGTTGAGAGGTTTTTTCCTCAGATTTTCCTAGTTCACCTACAATGTTCTGTTCAGAGTAGTCGGTTGATTTCCAATGAGGAATTTGGAAAAATCATCTATGAGCATTTCTTTTTTTTCGTAAAGAAAAGTTCAAAACCATCAGTGACCAGAATTGTGGCCATCTATGATCACAAAGGCGGATATAGTTCTTTTACATGGGGAGCGGGGGGCTGGGGTTAGTGTGTTATAACGATTGAGAACCAATAAAACTGCATTAGACGAAATAGAGATATGTTGATTCGCCATATTCAACATGTTTATGAAATCAATGATGATATATATAATTATGTTGAATACACCAAATATGATATAGATTAAAACTTATTTTGGGATGATTTTACATAATCTTGTAGGTTCTGCTTCCAATATCTGAAATAAAACTATTAAAAATAAAATAAATTTTTTTATGGAAAACGCCGAAATGGCGGATTGCTGGGTTGAACTATTTGTCAAGGGCAGTTTCTTGAAATACATATTGCCTACTGAACAATACCGGAACAATACGAACGATAAAGACATGTGACATGTCAGAGTAAAAATCTGACTCTTTCATGATCAGACGAACAAGAACATTTCCAGAATTAGTTGAATTCTAAGAAACTTTGGAAATACTTCATTATTTCTGAACACACATGCCTGAACAAGCTTAAAAATCGTCTCAATTAGGATGCACGAAACAAAAGGGCTCTTATTTTCATTTGTTTTCCTACTAAATCTTTGGAGCGAACTGGGGAAACCGATTGTATTTCATACTCTCGCCACCGACACAAACGCCAATAATCGACCAATGAGATCGCATGACACTATTAATGAGAATTCGGCAATTGTCATTTTGAACTTATTCATGTTTTTCCAGATTATTATTTAGTTATTGATAAGTGCGTGAAATCTTTTTGTGTTAGCTTCGAAGAAATGTGTAGATCCTCAGATACTTTTAAATGGGTCCCTTTTGTATTTTGTTTGAACAGTGCATGAATATGAAAATAAGTGTTCAAATGAAGAAAGAATGCTATTTATAGAAGCTCTAAACTTCATGATACTGATAGCATTTTTTTCATGATTGTCTTTCAGTTTCACTAATCGAGGATAGATTTATCAACCCCCAGTAATTATGCATATATTATTTTCACGATTGAATGTGTTTTATTTTTGATGGTTATTTATTGAATATACCTTATGAATTTTCCATTAACTTGAAATTGGAATTTACTACTATATGCTACTATCAAGTGCTACTAGAAAAGCTCAGTTTTCAAATCCGATGAAATAAAATTAACCATTGAATGAATCTCCTGCTTTCTAAGTGGACACCTTATGAATTCAAATGGTAAAGAACTCAAATTAAACTGGTTTTATAATATGTCGTATTCAATGAGTTTTTATTCTCTGTGAAACTCCAACTCTTGATAGGTCTCAGTCTGACTTAAAGAAAGGATGATGCTTGTTCTGTATCAACTCTCATCAACTCCCCGCCGCTTTACCACATTCCGTTGTATATGTGCAAAATCTGGAAAAATATGAATATATTTGAACAAGCTCTCGCATGATATCGATGTATCAGTAGATTCAGTGAAATAATTTCACATTGCTTACCTGATAATTAAACTCCTCGCTTACTATATTATAGTAAAACATCGTGATATAGTGTATTAGCCAAAAATTAAATTGAATTCTTAGAGTATATTCCACTGAAACTTATACGAAACATTAATCAATTTCAAGCGAACGACCAAATGCTCTGGTTATAGTTTCGGTTACCAAAATTGACAGATTATCCTTTGCCTATATGTCAGTTTGGATAACCGTTACTATGACCGGAGCTTTTGGTCCATCGCTTGAAATCGATGATAATATGGTAGAAATTCATTCATCCAGAAATTTTTTACCTTATATGTTGTCTGATGTCAAATCAGTTCTGACAGACAGTTGCCATGGCGACCGGTCGTAATTTCCAAATAGCGCCACCTTCAGTGGAAAAAACGAATTCTACCGAATTCCCCAACATTGGCGAAACAAAAGCGCATTTTTTAATTCATCTTATCTTCTGTGCATCCTAGTCCTACTTTAGTGAGATGTTCAAGTTGGCGCCGATCCCATCGCAGATGTGAGTCTATAACTACTCCAAGATATTTGGTATTTTGGTTTCTACTGATATGAAGACCGTCCCATTGTCCAAGTGGATGGAAAGTTTTTCAAATTCAGGAAGTTTGGATGATTAACTACTGAACAGTGTAATCCATTACACCTCGTGGTTTTTGTTACTTCTTCGATCCTGAAGTTGAAGCAAAGAGTTTTCACACGATTTGTGAAATTACACTTATTTTTGTTCTTTTCAGAAGTTTCATTCTCGAAATAACCAGCACCCTGTATATATACATTCGGTATTAGCGTTGGTACAAATCTAAGTAAACGATACCGCTTGCTCTATTGGGAACTTCTGCGAAGATGCCAGAGCCCTAACGGTTAAATTTGGAACCTGTCCAAGCTAGTAGTTTTATGTAAACAAACCGAAGAAATGTGGTGGAGACCGAATATTTATTAAGCAGAGCTAGAATATTTGAAGACATTTTGATAATTTTGTGTAAGATTTCTTGAGAAGGAACTTTCCGTTTGGATCACGATATAAAATCGTGATCGTTCCTGGAGAATAATTTCGGTGTTGTTTTAGTGTTTGTTGCTTAGTGGATCAAAATGAACCAATATCTAAGTTTACTTGAATTTCTGGAAGAATAGGCACCTCAATAAGTAATTTAAGGACTCTTAGTAGTGTGAAGAAGTGCTGAAAGCAGGCTATATTATGTGGTAAATCTAGAATCAGTCCAAATGATATGACTTGTTCTCTTTGTTCACGAATGAGTGAATCAATAAAATGAAAACAGCTTCACTGCTTCAGTTCTTTTGCATCGTATTTCGAAAGAAAAGGAAACAGAAAGACATATAATTGATTTCATTTCCATATTATAGCAGCTCAAGATACACATACAAAATAAGAAATGTCACAGCTGGTTCCTCCTACCTGTATAGAAATGAAAAATATTAATGTATTTTTATGAATAACTTCATCTATTATCAACTATAACAGTAGGTATATCTAGTTTTGGTCAGGTTTTCTACCAGATCACTGTCTTTGAATATGATTTTGTGTAGTATGTGAATTAGGTAGCTGCAGAAGTGCTCGGCAGTTTCTCTGCAGCATTTTTCATCAAAATTCTCTTATTTTCATTCACACCTAAAGATATCTGGACAAGAAATTGTTTCGAAATGAATACATTGTAATTCACCTTTATGAAAATAAACATCTTCAGAGAAATACAGTAAACATACTTTCATGTATTTCGAGACATATTTTCCAATCTTCAATTTCTAAATCTAGGACTTTCTCCTATCATTAAGTTCCCTGCAAAATGCTATTTCCAAATAAACTTTACTTTCATTTGGCTTTGGAAAAAATTAAAACTTGAGGAAGTAGATGATCCGTTCTTCTTTTCCCATGAATAACATTGAGTTGAGGCACACAACAATAGTCATTTCGGGAGGATGCTATTTCGAATTAATACAATCGAAAATTTTAATCGGAAAGAAAGGAATCGATTGAGGAATACCACAAACACTTTGAGTATACCAAAATTTCTACTCAGGGTGCAACACAAAAGCTCGAAAATGAACTCTAAAAGTGGGCAAAATACGTTAGAATAAAGGGCACGTCGAAAAACTACTAGCTTGGAAGTTTTCGAATTTCTATCGCCAGAGGGCGTATCGCTTAGCAGTAGTTGCGAATAGAACATAAAACAAATGGAAATTCAACAACTTTTTGTTGCCATATAACAAGGAAAATTTTTCCACATAATTCAAGAAGTTAAGGCTTTCATCTCATCTTCTTCCCGATTTTCCCAAAAACCATAAAGCTGTCGCCTCCCTGTCTGATCCAACGCTGCAAGAAAGCATCCCCTAACAAATTTCAACTCGAATAGATTTCCTTCCAAATTTCGGACCAAGATCCTGATGAAATTATTCTGTTCGATTTACATCTTCTTCATCGAGGAACCATTGTTTGCCTGTACAATCGAACAAAGTTTGCTGACGGAGAATGGAATCTTGACAATGCTATAATTTGGCGGAATGCGAAGGAGTGCGAACACAATTATTGCCGATCCAGCGATGCCAACGTGCAAACTTCTCATCGATAATTTTTCTGCCTTCCTTCCCTAACCAGCTTGAATAAAGAGAAAGTTAGCATGTGGAATTCCCGAGAATGACCGATTGCTCTGTCAACAGACGCTACGAATAACGGACAGGAATGTTGTTGAACATACGGAGTAATTGATTACATGTTATCATATTGACGATTGTATGGTTCGATGAACGAGTGAAAAAAGATCAGATTATACGAAGTTATAAAGTCCCTAGCCTTAAATAAAGTTATCGAAACTCGAATACAGGCAGTAACGGATCGTCTATTTCAGGGGCCCTACGCTTGGAAGCTTTCGGGGCTCCCTCTACTCTTTCAATTTCTTTCAAAACAATTTCATCAGAATTCGGTTCTTTCAGCACATTTATTGCTCAAATTCATTGGCATCAATTCAAATATAACAAATGAATTGGAATCAACACAAATGTAAACAATTCAACAAGAGTATATCAGGTAGAAACTACGAAACAAAATCTTCTTCGAAAAAACATATGAAAGTAAATATGAAAAATTATTGAAAACTATAAATAATATGAAATGATGAAAAACCAATCAAAGAGACGTTTTTCTTATTTTCATATTTGCAAATTTCGTTATTGCAGCATCATAATCCAGACTCTTCGTTATATCACGCCCAACAGTCGATTGTAAACACAATAACTTTCGAGAGAAAAGGCCTAGAAAATCGATATTCGTACAGTAATTTTGGGCCTCAATTACCAAGGCCGAATTCTTGAACAGGTGAAATCCGCCCAATGATTACGCAGATATACCTACAAAAAATATTATTTCTCCAATATTTCCAAAAATACAGATAAGATCGAATTGAAATCTAGTATTCGATTTAAAAATAACAGCGTGAAGGTTCATACAGAATTTCGTGAGGAAAATGTGTTTGGAAAATGGTTCTAATGACAGGATCATCATGAGATAGTGCACAAAGTTGTTCATCAGTCCCAAGCTTCATCTATTTTGAATCAGTATTCTTATTCGGGAATAAATAACGTTACCGAAGAAAAACCATGAAATCAGACATATTTTTCCCCAATATCTAAGAAAATAATGACTATATCGAACTGAAATTTGGTACGCTGCTGTTAAATATGGAGCTCAAGAATAAGCAGGATTTTCTTCAAAAATGATGAATAGTTTCCAAGAAATTGTTTTTTTAACAAAATTTTGCAAAATATTTTTTTTATTTACTGACAACACAATGCCGACAAATTTAATTGGGCGTCGTTATGCTTTAACCAACTGCCAAGTTTCAATGCAATTGCACTTGTAGTTCCTGAAATATCAGGGGAATAATCTCAAAGTTTCAAATGGCTATAACTCTTGAACCATTTAGCCACTTATCCCATTAACGAAACTTTCCATCGCATGTCGAAACGCAACTTAACCTAAAAGTTTCAAGTCGGTAGTATCGTCCGCACGCCCGTAACCGTGCATACGGATGACCGCCAGCCGGACAGAATCGATTTTGACACCGAATTCGTCATCAGTTCGAGACTATTTTCGGGAAACCATTCGAAGATTACATTGAAGTTCAGAAGAGACTTTCTCAGAATTGTTTCCCAAATAACTGTAATCTTAGCGTATTCTAAATGCCAAGCAAGTGTCATGCACTTTGCACCCCTCCTTCCATACAATATTGACGCTGGTATGTCTCTTGATTTCAAAGGGTTGCCGACAACTTCACTGCACCCTTTGGGACATTTTTTGCAGGCAGATAAAAATTGTTGGAGAAAACATGCAGAAGCGGAACCTTTAATTTGATGTTATTTTGTAACAGACAGCTGAATTTTGCTCTAGGTCTAGTTGCGTTACGTGTGACTGACAATTTTCATGTTATTCTTCATTTTCACTTGAAGGGCGAATTTTGATTCTACAAAAATTTTGATTCTATCGGGGATCCTCACTGACCTCGGGGCCCTACGCGTATAAAGCGTACCGGTTAAAGGCCAACGTTCACTCATCGGCAACATCCCGGACCACGGCAAAACGGAAACTTATTTCCCTACTAATTTGCCGTGTTCCGTAGCGGTCAAGTGCGCGCTGTCCCATTCATCATAAAGAAATATTAAAATTCGGGTGTGCCGTGGCCTGGGCTGTTGCCGATAAGTGAGCGTTGGCCCCTTTGAATAAAGGTGTTCTTTATTCAGAGGTTGGCCCTAATCCGCCATTGAATATAATGGGCCGACTCCATTAGAGGATCCTGTGATAAAAGATCCCATATCGTTTCCCCTCAATGTTAAGATGACATTTCTTGTGTGGTGCTTGTCATAGACAAAAAATAGAGATTGCACCGTTGTAGAGAGTTATCACATGTGAGAATATTCAACAATAATATTGGGTTTATGACTCATGTTTATTGAAACTTTGTAACCGATTCGAGGAAATCAAGGCCCGCACAAATTAATTTCGTGAACATCTAGTTGATAGGAAATTTGTGAGAAAAACGTATTCGAAAATTCAACGAATTTTGATTGAAAACATTTTTTCTCGGAGACTATTGATCAGATTGTGATTAAATTCAGCACAGAGGTTGAAATCAATAACAAAAAATCTAGAAAAGCACTGCCGTGAAGGCAGTGGCTTTTGCGCGCATGTTCGGCAACGAATTTGAACATGCACGTATGCGTTAACGGCAGAGCTTTCCTAATTTTTTTTTCGATGAATTACTGGATTTCGATTCGATCTAATCTGTATTTCTGGAAATATTGGGAAAAGAAAATTTTGAATGGGTATCTCTGCGGAATATTAACTTCCGAAAGAAACAGCTTAGAAACTCGATATTTCTAGAGAAGGTTTGGACCTTAATTGCGAAGACCGAATTCGTGAATGGGTAATATCCACCCAATGATTCCGCAGAAATACCCATTCAAAATTTTCTTTTCCCAATATTTCCAGAAATACAGATTAGATCGAATCGAAATCCAGTACTTTTTAGAAAAATAACAGTTTGAAGGTTTATACAGAATTTAATGAGGATAATATCATGAGAAGATCACAGAATATTGAATATTTGAAAAAAGTAAATCTGTTTTTTTAAATTGTTCTCATGACACGATCATCACGAAATTTTGCACAATGTGGTTCTTCAACATTTCCAAACTAGCTGCGAAGTTTCATCACGATTGAATCAGTATTCCTTGATTTATACCAAAAAAACCAATGATATCGAGAGGAAAAGCACGAAATTCTACATATTTTTTCCCAATATCTCCAAAATTAATGGCAGTATCGAATTGAAATTTGGTACACTGCTGTGAAATATGAAGTTCAAAATATAACTGAAATTTATCTCGAATATGAACAATAGTTTCAGAAAAAAAATTTTTTTCGAAAAAAATTTTGAAAAAAAAAAACTATTCGGCCGATTCGGTCCATTAACGAACTTAAACTTCGTACTTTGAAATGCAACCCTTCCTGAAATTTTCGAGTCGATAGAATCCTCCGTATGCCCGTTATAGTAGTGATGGCCGGCCGGCCGGACAGAATCGATTTTGACATCGGATTCGTCATCAGTGAGTCCAACCTAGTCGTTTGAGACCATTTTCAACTCAATCATCGGAAATTACAGACATTTCGATAAAACGATAGCAAGCTGTTCCCCTAGAACATGCGCGCAAAAATAACGCTCCAAATTCAATCCGATCCGATTCGATTTCCGAAGATAAGAGGAAAAAAATTATGTAAAATTTTGTTGGAATTTGAAATTTCAACGTAAATTCCTCAAGATCTTGATAAGTACAAGATCTTGAGAAGTACTAAAGCGATCAGTTTGAAACTAGGTAATTATAGTGAAAGAATATCAATGCGCAAATCAGTGAAAATACTGCAAATTTTATGTGGATCTAGTGATTACGAAATCCCAAAAAAAATTGTATTCGAAAATATCCCCAAATTTTTTTCTGAGAGACTTCTCATCAAATGCCTCAAATTTACCCCCGATCCGATATTAGTTTTCGGCAACATAGGGAAACATATGTCGAGTTTAGTGGATATTTGAAATTTTTAGGTTATTTCCTTATTATTAGAGATGGGAATACCGGTTCCACCAGTGTCGCGGTATTTTCGCGACGGTTCCAGAAAAATACCGCGACAAAATACCGCGATTTTGGAACCGTCGTTCCAACGCTGAAACAAAATGAGTTAGTACGGCAATCTGTTTCTCAAATGATATAAATTCTCTTTCTATTCTGCATATTCTCGGTTTAAACCTGACGTATCTTCAAACTGTAATTGATTTTTCCAATTTTTGTTTCATATTTTCTTCACATTCGAGGTATATCATTTCAATTGAAAGGGAAGAATGCCTTGAGGATTAATATTTTCTCAATTGAGAAGATTATCATTTAAAATTACATATTTACAATAGACATTATCATTATAAAGGACGCAAACTGTATAAATATTATTTGAATATCTTGTTTTACATGAATACATGGTTTGCATAATAAATTTTCAATTCATATTATCCTTCAATAACTTCCACCAGCAGATTGAAATAATATCTACGGATATGCATAAAGTATTGATGAATATGGCAATTATCGAAAAGAAAGCATAACTTGCATAACACACAATCTGATGGAATATTATATTCCATCAGATTGTATGTTGAGAACTACTTGTCACAATATCACCTTCTGAAAGTAAACCATGTAACACCGTATCGGAAATGTAACAGCTGATAACGAAGTAGAAACATCTACAATTTCTAATGAGGCGCACTGCGCACTAGAGCTGTAACTCCTGTAACAGACGTAATCGCATTGCGATGGGTATTCTGTTCGCGGTATTCTGGAACCGAGGAACGTGGAGCGAGATAGGTATCCATCGCAACTGGAGCGAGGAACGAGTGGAGAGTTACACGGTATTTTGGAACGTCGGTTACTTTGGAACGCGTTACTTCTCTGTTTTGGAGCGCGACAGACGGTTCCAGAGAAATACCGTTCCAAAATCGCGGTATTTAAATACCGTCACATCTCTACTTATTATATCGATAGGTACACTTTGTTATTAGTTGAAGAATACCAAGTTACAACTTGATGCAGAAATTCGTGTGTATTCATTCTCCAGAAAATAAAGAAATTCGCCAATTGAAAAATTCATCGAATTTTTGTTGAATATTTAGGTTTCCTTGGCGACTATTCATCAGATTACTATGAATTTGGACCCTTGAAATCAATATTCAATAACAGTGTTCAGAATTTCGCAGTTTTTCTACATACGTGCATAGATGATCGCTTCGGCAACAAATTACCTAAAACCAGCGCGTAAAAGCTCCTGACCTCGAGTCAGTGCGTTTCTAAAATTCTTTGATCTAAATCATTAAACAATGTTTCTACTATCCAAAATAGTCAATCAAATACCACAACATTTCAAACGTACGGCACTCAATATTTATGAAGAAAGTATGAGCTCTAACCTCCAGTCACCCCACTGAGATCACAGAAAGAATCCCAGGAGAACTATCAAATAAGGGATCTTTCATTATTTAAGCAAGCCTGTCTTTTATTTAAGAGCAAACAGTACCCCCGGCTGATAAATAAAACCTGGTCTCAGTAATAGTATTGAAGCCATTTCATAGGGAGATGTGAACGCATGTAAATAATCTTGCTTCATCTCAAAATCAAACACTCTTTACTCAAAATGTGAAATTATAAAATAAATATATAGAATGGATTCAATATCCATTAGAAAGTATTGTAAGGGGTATTCTTTTTTTTGGGCCAGCAAATTATTTATTCATCTTACGCATGACCCAATCAGTCACCTTCGTTTACCACTGTCCCAGTGGCGCAGCGGATAGCGCGTTGGACTTCTAATCCAAAGGTCGTGGGTTCGATCCCCACCTGGGATGCAAATAACTTTTGGAAATTTCGAAAATATGGAGTTGTCTGCTATTTATATATATAATTGCTGCATATACCAAGTTAGAGTCTACACTCATTATCAATTCATCGGAATAATTCAGTTGAATATTTGCAGGAAACATGGATTTATAGAATGACATCACTATTTGATATATTTTGGGTCCGAAAAGCGGTCTACATATCGTCGGAATAGAATGTTCGTTTCCTAGTTCACATATAAACTGAAATATTTGCTGAAGTTATCAGCATGTCATGTCGAAACTAGTGAAATCGAAGCTTTCAAATTGAACCATATAGGTCTTACAAATCCAGAAAATTATCAACGGTTTCGGGATAAAAATTATACAATGTGTCAATTCGAAAATTTCCAACCTCAATATCTGAACCCACATGCTGCAAAACTGCCAAAATAGGTGGACTTTTGTAGGAGGACATTTTATAGGGTTGGTTCCAAGCAATTTTTATCAACCCTGTGAGCAGGATGACATCAAATCCTGACATATTAAATGGGAAAGGGGTGAGTGACACAATTTTTTGAATGAATATTGCATTGTTTATGGCGTTACTATTAGGTATTTAATCAATACCCCACTCGAACACATAAATTGATTTTAATGTGTTTAGAAAAATTACATCTACTGATATATGTATCCTCATAGAATCCAACCACCCATATTCACATAAAATCTCAGCCTATCGATCGATGATCCATGAAGCCTTTTCCTTACTCCTATCCAAAAACAACCGTGAAATTGAATTTAATACTATAAAAACCTAGAAAAGCACTGCCGTGAAGGCAGCAGTTTTTGCGCGCATGTTCAATGTAGATGACCGCTTCGGCAACTTATTTGAACATGAGGGCAAAAGCTGCCAGAAAACCTAGAAAAGCACTAACGTGAAGACAGCAAATTTTCCTCACATGTTCAAAATGGATGAGGATAATATGATAAGAAGATCAATTATTATTGAATAGTCAATTTTTTTGAAATTGTTTTGATGGCACGAATGTAACCCCTTACCAAACTTTAATGACACGATCATCACGAAATTTTGCACAAAGTTGTCTTTCAGTATCTTCAAACTAGCTGCGAAGTTTCATCTTGATTGAATCAGTAAGTTTTAAGTTATGCGAAAAAAACAACGATATCTAGAAGAAAACCACGGAATTTCACATATTTTTTCCCAATATCTCCAAAACTAATTGGAATATCGAATTGAAATTTGGTACACTGCTGTGAAATATGGAGCTCAAAGTATGAGCTTGTTTCAAATGTGATGAACAGTTCGCGAAAAAAAATTATTTCTCAAACTGACTGATGGTTTGATCTCGACTAAATTTCGCGAAAAGTTGTGCGTTGCTATACCCCAACTGACTGCCAAGTTTTGATCCAACCGTTCCAGTAGTTCCCGAATTATCGCCAAAATAACTTCAAGCGTCTCTGACTCCGAAACCGTGTGGCCGATGAATTTTGAAATGGAACCTACCCTGAACGTTTCAGGTTGATAGGATTCTCCGTACGACCGTAATCGTTCCAACGAACGGACGCCGGCCTGCCGTACAGAATCGTTTTTGACACCGGATTCGTCATCAGAGAGTCCAACCTAGTCGTTTGGACCATTTTCGGCTCAGAACTCCAAAATTACAGACATTTGGACAAAACTATAGCTCTTGCGCGCATGTTTAATGGGGATAACCGCTTCGGCAACCAATTTGAACATGCCCGCTAAAGCTTCTTCCTTCACGGCATTGATTTTTTAACTTCCCGGTAAAGTACTGGATTACATTTCGATTCAATGTGGATTTTTGGAAATATTGGAAAAATACAATTTTAATGGGTCCCAAATTGTTCGTAATCAAATCAAATTTATTTTTTTCACGTTTAGAGTACATTGGTCTGATTTATATATTATATTTGAAATTCCCAAGAGTTACAGGAGTGTCTAGACAATTGTCTGTTCGTACTTCTGGACCCTCTAAGGTGGTCTATGAAATGTACAGATCATACAAAAATGGCGCAGTACGACATGATAAACAGTTGGAAAAAACAACAATGACAGGCGAGAAGACAAACAAATATACCTTTTTCGAGGGTGTAGCACGCTTCTGAATCAGCATTGTGCAAGGATCACGAATTTCAACCAACTGAATCAAATCTCCCAGGATTCTCAAATATAAATCTTCTGATTTCTGACCTAAAGTAATTTATCCTCTTAACCCGCTTCAGATCATTTGGAATGAGGTTGAAGAACTTAGGACGGCATTCACGAATTCGACCTTCGTAATTAATCCCCAAACCTCTACAAATATCGAGTTTCTCAGTTGTTTCTTACGGAAGTTATTGTGTTTACGGTTGGCCGGTTTGAACCTTGATAACGAAGGCCGAATTCGTGAATAAGTAAAATCCACCCAATGATTCCGCAGATATATCAAAATTTTCCCAATATTTCCGAAAATACAGATTAGATCGAATTGAAATTCAGTACTTTAACGAAAACTGATAGTTCGAAGGTTCATACAGAATTCAATGACGATAATATGAAAAGAAGATAACAATATATCGAAAAGTTGAAAAAACAAATTTGAAATTTTTTTATTCAAATTGTTCTAATGACACGATCATCACGAAATGTTGCACAAAGTTGTCCTTAGAACTTAGAAGGCCTAACGGCCGGACCGTGAACACAATAACTCCCGAAAGGAACAACTTTGAAACTCGATTTTTGTAGAGCAGGTTTGGACCTCAATTACGGAGGCCGAATTCGTGAATGCGTAAAATGCACGCGATGATTCCGCAGACATACCCCTTCAAATTTTGTTTTCCCAATAATACAAATTATATCGAATTGAAACTCAGCACTTCATCGAAAAATGATAGTTCAAAAATTCATACAGAATTTAATGGGGATGACATGATAGAAGATCACAGAAAACTAAATATTTGAAAAAAAAAATTGGAATTTTTTTTTCAAATTGTTTTGATTACACGATAGTCGCAAAATTTTGCACGAAGTTTTTCTTTAGCATCTTCAAACAAGCTTCGCAGTTTCATCATGATTGAATCAGTATTTCTTGAGTTATCACGACAATATCAACGATATCGAGAAGAAAAAAAAACACGAAATTTTACATATTTTTTCTTCTTCATCTTCAGAAATAATAGCCGTAAAGAATTGAAATTTGGTATACTGCAGTGAAATATAAGCTCAAGGTATGAACGAAATTGTTCTTGGATATGGTCAATAGTTCCTGAAAAAAAAATTTTTTCAAAGAAAATTCTAGAAATTTTTTTTTTCAATGGAGTGACCTTATGATCCCAACAAAATTTTGCATGAAGTTGCGCGTCGTTATACTACAACAATCTGCTGAGTTTCAATCCAATCGCTGCAGTGGTTCTCCAAATATCAGGGAAATAACCTCAAAACTTCAAATGGCTATAACTCCGAAACCATTTGGCCGATTTAGCCATCAACGAACTTAACCGCGGCATTCCAATGAACGAACCACCCTAAAAGGTTCAAGTTGCTAGCTCGCTTCGTCAGTTAACGTGCCCACGACCGACCGGACAGAATCGATTTTGACACCGGATTCTTCATCAGTGAGTCCAGCCTAGTCGAAAATTACAGACATTTTGACAAAACGATAGCACGCTGTTTTCCTCGATCATGCTCGCAAAAACGATAGCAGCAAACAACGGTTTCGATCACAAAACAATAAATGAACTAATTAAACACAAATTTCCCAATTAGCCATGAACCAAATTCAACCTTCCATAAAAACCGAAAAAACCAAAAGTTCATTTCGTACTTCGATGATATAAGTGAAAAATGGCCGATAATTTATCAAAACTTACAGTCAATATAGCTTTCAAAACAAAGAATAAATTATCGCCTCTGTTATTCCATGCCAAAGATTCAACCCGAAAATTACTTAAATCGGGAGTTTATGAGTTAACTTGTTCAACTTGCAACAAGAAATATATAGGTCAGGCAGGACGCTCATTCAAGATGAGGTTCCATGAATATCGACAAAATTCATCAACTTTCACTTTTCATCATCACGTCGTTATACCTCAATCTGTAACGATGCCTCCTGGATCCGGTGATTATGGTCCAAATCTAAGCTGTAGGTACAAGTGAAAAGTCTTTCAATCTTTTTATTAGGAAGTGATCTTGTTTACAATTGGTATACCTCCATATGGTTCTCAATCAAAACCAAAAACTCAGGGTTGTATCTAGGTACTAGGGCGCCTGTGGCAAAATATGAGACAGTGCTCCCCATTTGCGTAGATTTTTTTTGATCTATTACATTTTCTTATAGTACTTTTTCTTCATAATTTAGTCATATATTTTCGTTAGTATTTTGAAATAATACACAATATTATAGATATTCCCCCCATATTTATTGAAACCATTGAAATACACACATTTTATTTACATATATATCATAAAAATAGAACAAATTGAAACAAAACAATATATTCATATAGTTAATAGGTATGTCTAAATAAAATAAGAAAGTTTTCGGTAAAAAAATTATAATTTCTGATTCCATAAATAATTGAATACAAAAATCTACCCATAAATATTACTTTTCTGTTTCATTAAAGTTAGTGTCGTAACTCGACAGATTTGTCCCCAGATAATTAGGGAATACGGCCCTGTGCGGCCACCTTCATTGGTTTCACTTTTCGAGCAAGCTAAGGCGGTTCGCCCTTCAAGTGGTTTGTGCGTTAGTATAAACATAGACATATTTAGGCATGTAAGATTTATCCTTGGGGATATTTGAAAATTCCAGAAAAAAGTCAGTCGGGATCGGAATTCGAAGCGATAAGCTTAAGGTCGAAAACGCCGAGGCTCGGCTCAAATATTTAAAATAGGTTTTTTACGTTTTTGTTCATATTTTCACATGATAGATTATTTCGTATCGGCACTAGTCTAGTATATTCATTTTACAACTAGGAATCGAATTAAAGTGTGTTTTTCTTAAACCGTTTCGTTTGATTTTGAAAACTTTCGAACCTACTAGACGCCAGACCCTAACGGTGCGTAGGACTTCGGCGGGGAATTCACAACAGTTAGTCTATCTTCAGAAGAAAACTATTAAATGGAACAGGAAATACAATCCGTTATGCCAATTTTGCTAGTCAAGGATATATTTGATTTGTATTTAAAAATAAATTTTTTTTCATGGAAAATTTTCTTCAACTTACCTGAAATACCACAATTTCTTTCGATGGAATTCAAAATATACATAAAACAATTAAAGTTATGCCTAGAAACTCGAGAACACACTAAGCACTCAACGTAGTTTTTTTGTCAGAGCAGAAATGTGGGCTGTCTTGTATTTATATATTTTTTTGTTTTCTTGGGGTTCAAAAGTCTGATTGGTTATGGTGAATTGAAAATAAAAACAATTTCTGGAATATCACAGAATTGAGTCAAAGAAGCCGCACTTCATACAAAAATAGATAGTACCTTTTGTCGAAGAGATACAGACCAGCTTGATGAAGCGCAAAAAACTCGTGAAAATAGAGGTAAGCGCAAATGCCTACGCGCGACAGTATTTATTATTTTATGACCCGAAGGCGGCGTCTTTGAATATTTATGACTAAATTGCGGCACTCTTGAACATAGCCATATTTATATTTTTTTCACCTTAAATTTAAGTTTTGCTAATTTTGTGATTATTTTAGACTAAGTACGCAAATTCTAGGGAAGGCCAGCATTATTTATGTTTCAAGATTCCTCAGCATCATTGTGAGGCCTATACATGAAAATCGAGTTGTGATCTTTCTAATTATTTCGCCTGGCGCTCTTATCATTTTATCTTTTGATATTTTTAGGAGTCCCTACGAACTTGCGCCATTGGCAAGTGCCACCTTTGCCACGCCCTAGATACGACCCTGAAGACACTTATGAATTTCAACGGGTATTTTACCTCTTGAAGGGTCTATTCAGAGTTAACTTACCTTCTGCAAGAATTTCCTTCATCTTAATTTAACGCGAACGAGAAGTTACAAATCTTCAGAAGCAGGAACATCTCCAATTTCAGTGAAATCGAGTTTCAATTCAACTAGGATGAATTTCGAGCGACACATTTTCCCTTTATTAAGTTGTACACTCATATGTCTAACTTTTCGCCACTTTGAGAACCATGTCTTTCTCCCTCAGAAGTGTAAATCTCAGGTAATTTGCGAGGTTCTAGAATGTTTAAGCGATTTCAACTGTCAGGTATAACGACGGAACTGACGAACTTACAAGGTAGCGCCGGGCAAGCGGCAAATAGGATCGATATCTAGTCATGTTGCAAAAAAAGTTCAAAGAAGATAAATAAATGTTAACTCTGTCATTGTACCGTTGTAGATATTGATTGGTGTATTTGGTGGAAAGTTGATCAGTGATGGTGGGTCCATTATCAATGAGAATTTAGGAAAAGCACTGGTGTTAATTTCGGCGCTTTTGTGCGCTTTATCGAGTCGTCTACTACCTACAGGATATCTTAGTTGCCAATTAATAATAGCACTTATGACATTATAAGAAACTAGTGAGCGTAATTGCTGAGGATTTGGGCCGAAAAACAATAAATTATAAGGGAAATTCCAAATTTTTTTTTAACTTTCATTTATATTACTCGATAATCGTGAAAATGCACCATCTCACATATTTCAGAAAGTGCAGCCACTTTGGCAACTGAAAAATAAACTATCAATCCGAAAACGCTGTGCTGCTTCAACAGAGAAATCAATTTCGAAATCACGAATTTCTGTTTTCGATTTTTATTTTCTCGGTTCTCATGGGATAGCTTTTTCGTTTTTTATATCTCCCTTTTTGATTTTACTGCACACATTTTCTTCGATATTTTTGGATACTAACAGCTGTTTCAATATGATAATCCTTCTCTTTTTCATGTTTACCAGAGTCTGCTTCAATCGTTTGTGAAATCGTGTGTGCCTAATAGCAGAAATGCATATGTCTGCCTTCTATTCATTTTATTATTTATTCTGATCAGTCTCAATACATTCAGTCTAGATATAAGATTGGATTCATCGTGTCAATACAGCTCATAATTCATCTATATTATGCAGTACCCATTATCGCATTCTCCTCATGAAATCAATTATATCACTGTTGGAAGTATGTGCACTATTTTCTTCTGATTCATTTTCAAAGATTCACAGTCGCTTTAACAAAATTTTTCAATGCCGATAAATTCGTTGATTTCAGTTTGAATACGATGGTTGGGTTGGAAATGAACTGAAATCGGGCACATAATTTGCTGATGAATATCAGGCTCCTTATCGGGCAGTCATAGTATTGTGAATCCGGCAGTAAATTTCTATTGGAATCTATAGCATTGAACTGTTCATTGTCCTATATATACAGGGTGTTTCATCATAAACTGATCAAACATATAAAGCTGTATAGATGACATTGGGAAAGTAATTTTTGCCCTATGACATATACCCCGTTTTCAAAGCATAATAATAATATAATAATAAGCCTTTATTTCCAACAGGTAAGACACCCAATTTCAGGAAAAGTGTAAATATTCGAAAAAAAAAATATAAATCCATATGACAGCCTAAATATAAATGAGAAAAATTACAAAACAAAAAAAAATACAAATATAAATCTGGAAATATAAACAATGCAAAAATTAGTGCAAAAATTAGTGTACCCACAACAAAGAAAACTAACACAGGAAAAAAAAAAAAATTGTATAAATCCCTAATTGAAATGAGTTTACTCGACGATACTTATATACGCCTTCAGAATTTTATCCAAGGAATCAGCAAATACATCAACTTTATCTGCTATTTGATTATATATATCACACATATAATGACTTGACGACTGTAAGGTCAAATTAGTCCTTCCCGAACTCAAGTAAAAAAGAGATCAACCTCTACTCTCTAAACGTGGAGTTAAAATTGGAAGTTTCTCCAAAAGTGCTGGGCAGTCAATCCTGTTATTCAATAATTTGAATAAAGTATTAAGAGCTAACAGAGCTCTTCTAGTTTCTTGTGGCTGAGCATTGAATCTTTTTAGAAGATTCTTGTGGTCGCAACCTATTGGAGGGTAAACAGAGTCCAACCTCCAAACTAAAAATTTGTAAAAACGCCGCTGAACCGCCTCCAACCGATTCACATGACATTCATAGATAGGGCGCCATATTATGCTAGCGTATTCTAGCTTACTCCTTATCAAGGAATTGAATAAGGAGATGAATGTACGAGTGTTCAAGAAGTAGTCACTATTACGCACTATAAACCCGTATGTCCTGAATGCCGAGGATATCGTATTTTCAATGTGTGGCACAAAAGAACATTTCTCATCAAATAGAACACCTAAATCCCGAGTCTGCGTCACACCATTCAAATCATTTCCGTTCAAGTTATAAGGATACCGAATTGAAAACTTTTTTCTAGTATATGATATTACATGACACTTTTCAACATTCAAGCTCAAGCAGTTAAGAACACACCAACGATATAATAGATCAATCGCATGCTGCAGTGCAATACAGTCCATCAAAGATTTGACTTTCAGAAAGAATTTTAAATCATCAGCAAAAAGCAAACCCAAAACCTCCATTCCATCAAGCAAATCATTTATAAATAAAATAAATAAAAGCGGTCCCAAATTTGATCCCTGCGGAACCCCGGACGATGCGAGAAACAGAAATGAATTCGAATTCTCAACCCTGACATATTGAAGCCTGTTGGATAAATATGAGCTGATGAGCTTTATCAGGCCATCCGAAAATCCGAATCTAAATTTCAGTTTCATAATTAGCCGCCCGTGGTCAACTCGATCAAACGCTTTGCTGAAATCTGTATATATAACGTCTAGTTGTTCAGACTGATCGAGTGTCTCAATCAATTCTTGCGAGAACACCGCTAAGTTGGTCAAGCTTGAACGCTGTGGCATAAATCCGTGTTGCTCGGAACGTATCCTGTTCCTTATGCTTGGGAATATATTTTTATATAAAATTATCTCGAAAAGTTTAGAAACCTTTGACAGAATTGATATAGGTCTGTAGTTCGTTACAACAGATGTGTCTCCCTTTTTCAGAACTGGGATAATTTTAGAAAGTTTGCAGACAGAAGGATATTCACCGGTCTTCAATGATAAATTCACAATATGCACGAGTGGTAAAGCTAAAGCATTTATGCAATCTTTGACGAGAAAACTCGGTATGCCATCCGGTCCGGCCGTATTCTTGTTTTTTAATTTCTTAGCAGCCAGTATCAAATCATCAACACAAACTGAACCAACATGAACAACATCCGAGTCAACGCCCAAATAAGCGAGATACACCCGGTGTTCAATGTCAACTTTGATCAATATTCTGATAACTGTGGTTATTTATGTGTGACATTTGAAATAACGATATTTGTTCACATCTCAGTATTTTTTGGTGGTCTCTTCAGTTGTGGTGTAGAATTCTGGAAAAAATAATTCAAAATGGCGGAAAACCTATGAAGTTGGAATTTTCTGGTTTCGATTGCCAAATTTTCTAAGATTTCCAGTGAAAAAATTTTTCCAAAATTCAAACTCAACTTTTTTTTACATGTCTACAGTGAAAAAACAAATTCACCCAAAATTGTTGAAATCTTCCGAGGTCGAACTTACCTTCATTCTGAACCCTGGTGTGAAAACAGAATGAAAAAATATCCATTGGTTTTCATTTTATAGCCTAACAAAGAATCCTCTCGGAGTACTGAAATAATTTTTATTTAAGAAACTGGTGGCCCTACGGAGGCCAAAATTGTGCTAATGGGCCCCAAAATTACCTGGACAGAAATATGAATTTATAAAAAAAAAATTTTTTTCAAAAAACTGATGGGAATCGAACCCGCCCCACTTACTGAAAATAGTCGAGTATAAATTGGATATATTCTGATTTTAATGATGTCCGTTACCAAGCAACGGTAGTTAATCGATTTTGATCCTATTTTCCGAATGCGGAGAGAGTACGATTCCCACCGAAGCGTTTTTGAAAAAAATTTTTTCTTGATGAATTCATATTTCTATCCAGGTCATTTGGAGGCATATAAGCATAAATTTGGCATCAGTGGGGCCACCAGTTTCTTAAATGAAAATTATTAAAGTACTCCGATCGGAATCTTCGGAAGGCTAATAAAATGAAAACCAATGGATATTTTCTCATTCTGTTTTCACGTCGGTGTTCAGAATGAAGGTCAGTTCGACCTCAAGATTTCATTTTGGGGGAAATTTTTTTTCACTGTAGGCATGTAAAAAAAAGCTGAGTTTGAATTTTGAAAAATAGTTTTTTCGGAAAATCATAGATAATTGAGTACATTGGAATAATGCTTTCCAATTTGGCAATCGAAAACAAAAAATTTCAACTTTGTAGATTCTTCGCCATTTTGGAATATTTTTTTCCATAATTCTACACAACAATTGAATTGACCACCAAAAAATACTAAGATGTGACCAGAAACCGTTATTTCAAAGGTCAAGCATAACTCACCACAGTTATCAGAATATTGCTGAAAGTTGACATTGACTTGTATCTTCTATCTTTTTTCAGTTCGACCTGCTTCCTACTTCAGATTTTTCGAATTCATCCCTTATTCTACTCGCATTCCTTCTGGATAAGGATTAATTTCTAAGCCATTTCCTTTCCGCCTTGTTTGAACCTTGTACTATATTTCCATGACATCTGAACTTTGGACATATTAGAGAAATAATGGATGTTTGATACAAAAAAAAATTGAACGACTGAGCAGACCTTACGAGTTTCCAAATTCAAGCAATTAAAAAAAGATAGATTTTTTCTACCTGGACGATCCTCAGGCAATGTTGCATAGGTTTTTGCATTTTACAATTGATTACTGAGTATAAGGGTGGATTAATCAGTATTATTCGAATAGTTGAGGAAATAACCTAAAAATTTTAAATGTTATTTTCCCAATATTGGCGAAAATTATTAGATTGGATTGTTAAATGCTGACTTATATATTCATGTTAAATTATGGTAAAATACGATGTAAAATATGACTTATATAAGCGAGGCACAAAAAATTGTTTAAATTATTCCAACTTACCGATTCGCAAAAAATTTTGAAGGAGTTTGTGAATCGAAATTCTACATCTAACAGTTTCAGTCGGCCGTTTGGTCGATGGTGATCACAATAAGTTTCGAGTGATATTACTGAGTTTTTGTGTTGGTATTTTGATTCCTCAGATATCCCATTCAAAATTTCTTTTACTCAAAAATGTGCAGAATTCCATGAGGACAATATCAAGGGAAGACGGCCAAATATTTCCATCAGAATGTGAAGCTACTTTTGGCAGTAAAGCTAATTTGGCGGCCACAATACATAATTCAAACAAGTGGAAAAGATTACGTCAGTTCTTTTTTAGCCTTTTCTTTGAGTCAACAGCCAATAATTAATAACGCCCTTGTTTCCTAAAATAACAGCGTAAAACATTCGAGATTTCGATGAATACCTACTTAATTATCTCGTAGAAAAACCCCTTCTCAATAGTTCCGACATTCGAATCTAATCGAATTGAAATTCAGTACTTGATTGAAAAATGAAGGCTTTGGGATTCATTCAAATCTCCATCGTAATCTGGAAAATTAATTCTCTTTTGATTCTAAATGATAATTCATCATCAATTCCTGGTCGCGAAATAAGACCATAAAATAGGAATTTTTTTTTGAAGGATGATTTCACGTTTACTTTGCCCAACATCGATTTATTCGTGAAGAATCTTTCAACTTATCTATTCATGCTGATGGGCAACTTCGTGAAAAATTTCGTGATGATCGTGTCATTAGAACAATTCGAAAAAATTTTTTTTTTCAAATATTCACTATTTTGTGATCTGCTGAATATATTATCCTCATGATATTCTGTATGAATCTTCGAATTGTTATTTTTCGAAAAAATTCTGGATTTCAATTCGATCTAATCTGTATTTTTGGAAATATTGGAAAAATATAATTTTGAATGGGTATATCTGCGGAATCATTGGGTGGATTAGTTGGATGCTCAAAAGTAAATAGAGGTATGCAACAAAATTCGGGTTGTTGAACTCACATACAAGATGAAAGTTTCAGGTCGAATGAAATGTTTGTTCCGATACGCACTTTCCGTCAGAAGAGGTCAAAAAACCAAAAGCATAATGAATATTATTGCACGTGTATAAATTAATGAAATGGTTTATTGTTTTCTAAAAATTGGATGAAAACAAAACATAGATGCCTTTTCTGGGTTATAATTGGAAGTGACAGTTGGGGGCGTGAAAACAGAATGAAAAAATATCCATTGGTTTTCATTTTATAGCCTAACAAAGAATCCTCTCGGAGTACTGAAATAATTTTTATTTAAGAAACTGGTGGCCCTACGGAGGCCAAAATTGTGCTAATGGGCCCCAAAATTACCTGGACAGAAATATGAATTTATAAAAAAAAAATTTTTTTCAAAAAACTGATGGGAATCGAACCCGCCCCACTTACTGAAAATAGTCGAGTATAAATTGGATATATTCTGATTTTAATGATGTCCGTTACCAAGCAACGGTAGTTAATCGATTTTGATCCTATTTTCCGAATGCGGAGAGAGTACGATTCCCACCGAAGCGTTTTTGAAAAAAATTTTTTCTTGATGAATTCATATTTCTATCCAGGTCATTTGGAGGCCTATAAGCATAAATTTGGCATCAGTGGGGCCACCAGTTTCTTAAATGAAAATTATTAAAGTACTCCGATCGGAATCTTCGGAAGGCTAATAAAATG
Source organism: Myrrha octodecimguttata (assembly GCA_958510865.1). Lineage (NCBI taxonomy): Eukaryota > Metazoa > Arthropoda > Insecta > Coleoptera > Coccinellidae > Myrrha > Myrrha octodecimguttata. The sequence goes on from OY294056.1 coordinate 37,723,540, forward strand.
AAAACCAATGGATATTTTCTCATTCTGTTTTCACGTCGGTGTTCAGAATGAAGGTCAGTTCGACCTCAAGATTTCATTTTGGGGGAAATTTTTTTTCACTGTAGGCATGTAAAAAAAAGCTGAGTTTGAATTTTGAAAAATAGTTTTTTCGGAAAATCATAGATAATTGAGTACATTGGAATAATGCTTTCCAATTTGGCAATCGAAAACAAAAAATTTCAACTTTGTAGATTCTTCGCCATTTTGGAATATTTTTTTCCATAATTCTACACAACAATTGAATTGACCACCAAAAAATACTAAGATGTGACCAGAAACCGTTATTTCAAAGGTCAAGCATAACTCACCACAGTTATCAGAATATTGCTGAAAGTTGACATTGACTTGTATCTTCTATCTTTTTTCAGTTCGACCTGCTTCCTACTTCAGATTTTTCGAATTCATCCCTTATTCTACTCGCATTCCTTCTGGATAAGGATTAATTTCTAAGCCATTTCCTTTCCGCCTTGTTTGAACCTTGTACTATATTTCCATGACATCTGAACTTTGGACATATTAGAGAAATAATGGATGTTTGATACAAAAAAAAATTGAACGACTGAGCAGACCTTACGAGTTTCCAAATTCAAGCAATTAAAAAAAGATAGATTTTTTCTACCTGGACGATCCTCAGGCAATGTTGCATAGGTTTTTGCATTTTACAATTGATTACTGAGTATAAGGGTGGATTAATCAGTATTATTCGAATAGTTGAGGAAATAACCTAAAAATTTTAAATGTTATTTTCCCAATATTGGCGAAAATTATTAGATTGGATTGTTAAATGCTGACTTATATATTCATGTTAAATTATGGTAAAATACGATGTAAAATATGACTTATATAAGCGAGGCACAAAAAATTGTTTAAATTATTCCAACTTACCTATTCGCAAAAAATTTTGAAGGAGTTTGTGAATCGAAATTCTACATCTAACAGTTTCAGTCGGCCGTTTGGTCGATGGTGATCACAATAAGTTTCGAGTGATATTACTGAGTTTTTGTGTTGGTATTTTGATTCCTCAGATATCCCATTCAAAATTTCTTTTACTCAAAAATGTGCAGAATTCCATGAGGACAATATCAAGGGAAGACGGCCAAATATTTCCATCAGAATGTGAAGCTACTTTTGGCAGTAAAGCTAATTTGGCGGCCACAATACATAATTCAAACAAGTGGAAAAGATTACGTCAGTTCTTTTTTAGCCTTTTCTTTGAGTCAACAGCCAATAATTAATAACGCCCTTGTTTCCTAAAATAACAGCGTAAAACATTCGAGATTTCGATGAATACCTACTTAATTATCTCGTAGAAAAACCCCTTCTCAATAGTTCCGACATTCGAATCTAATCGAATTGAAATTCAGTACTTGATTGAAAAATGAAGGCTTTGGGATTCATTCAAATCTCCATCGTAATCTGGAAAATTAATTCTCTTTTGATTCTAAATGATAATTCATCATCAATTCCTGGTCGCGAAATAAGACCATAAAATAGGAATTTTTTTTTGAAGGATGATTTCACGTTTACTTTGCCCAACATCGATTTATTCGTGAAGAATCTTTCAACTTATCTATTCATGCTGATGGGCAACTTCGTGAAAAATTTCGTGATGATCGTGTCATTAGAACAATTCGAAAAAATTTTTTTTTTCAAATATTCACTATTTTGTGATCTGCTGAATATATTATCCTCATGATATTCTGTATGAATCTTCGAATTGTTATTTTTCGAAAAAATTCTGGATTTCAATTCGATCTAATCTGTATTTTTGGAAATATTGGAAAAATATAATTTTGAATGGGTATATCTGCGGAATCATTGGGTGGATTAGTTGGATGCTCAAAAGTAAATAGAGGTATGCAACAAAATTCGGGTTGTTGAACTCACATACAAGATGAAAGTTTCAGGTCGAATGAAATGTTTGTTCCGATACGCACTTTCCGTCAGAAGAGGTCAAAAAACCAAAAGCATAATGAATATTATTGCACGTGTATAAATTAATGAAATGGTTTATTGTTTTCTAAAAATTGGATGAAAACAAAACATAGATGCCTTTTCTGGGTTATAATTGGAAGTGACAGTTGGGGGCGTATGATTATTCATCATGTAAGTGGCCTCTGTAATTATGTGCTCTTATAGACTGCGTTCCTCTAGAATGTTTCGTTCACTTCTGCCAACGTATATGGTGTTGAAATTTGGGTCAAGGTCTGTGCAAGAATTCGTTGAAATCTGATGGATAGTTTCTGGAAAAAATAATTTTTTAACAAACATTTGGAAAAATTTTCGAAAAAAAACTTTTTGATTCCCTAATAGAAGCATCCCAAGGGTAGTAACTAGGAAGAAGGTTGCCTAATGAACAATATCGGAACAATGCAAACAATAAACAAAGTGAACTGAAACATTTCAGAATAAAAATCTGACTTTCATCCACTGAGAATGGAATTATACATTCTATTCTCTCTGTTATATTCTATTCTCTCTGTTTTCATCAGACAAACGAGAAAATATGCAGAATTATTTTCTTTTGATTTTGCTTTTTCTGAGACTTATGTCAACTCGACATGTCCCAAATTACGCAACCATTTCATTACTCATATTTTTTTCTAGAAACTGCCCTTGACGAATAATTCAATTCTGAAATCCGTGAAGGCGTGTTCCGTAAGAAAAAACCAATTTATCCACTTTTTAATAGTATTGTTTCAGATGTTGGAAGTGAAAACCAAGAAGAAACCAAAAAAATGGAGACTACCAGTTCAGCGGGCCTCGCAATCTAATCTGGAATTTCCATGTTAATAGCCTGTGCGAAGGATACCCGCGGTTAGCGACTCGTAGGGTACTATTCATGAAATTTTTTTTGGGATCGTATCGTTAATTTCAAAACAATGTTTTCTCGAAAACTTTCCAATGTTTTCAGAAGTTATCAATAGATTTCAATAAAAACTTCACTGAATCTTGAATCATTATATAAATTGGTTTCGTGCGTCGTTTGACATTTGTCATACGTTGGAGGTAAAACAAACTCACTTTCCCGCTTTGTTTATGTTATGAAATACAGCATTTTCAACAATTTCAGGATGAATTCACAAGTTGAAATGATTTATATTCATAGAATTGGTGAATTTCTAAGCCCGTGAGGCCAAGTTATTGTGTCGTTGTGAAATGCAACATAAATACACCGAGAGACCAAGGAATACATTCGCGAAGAGCGATTATTTGGAGATTTTAGTGATTTTATTCATTTTACAAGTGAAATTTTGTGATAATGGATCTGATTAACTGATATTCAATCTCAGATGATAATCGTTCAAAACGATATAAATGAAAATTGCAGTATTTATCCTTGTCTTCTAAAGCCTAGACTATCCACATCAGAGATAGCATTTATTATAGGTATAACTATTGAAAATGAAACAGTAAAATGTTTGGCTCAATAATTCCTGAAAATAAACAGCAGAATGAAATCCAACAAATGTATGGAATGGGAAAAACATGGGTTCCAGAGAACTTCTCAGTACTATTTCAAATAACGTGCTATGTTGCAAGTTATCAAATTACTACAATATTGGTCTGCATTTGCTATGTCAGTGCTATCATAATCTCCAATTATATATTTATTATACCAAATCTATGTTACAAATAAAATAATTCATATGAAATTTTTTCCTTGAACACCGATTTCGATTCATCCTCAAAAAATTCTTTACTATCCATATAGAATGCTTTTTTATTATGCAGATGCAACATTAGGGCTTTCATAATCTTAAGTAATTGACAATAAGGTCAATTAGAAATATATTACAAACAACTAAATGTAGAAGTTCCATCCTTGAGTAGTCGAGCCACATCGGAACGTGTTCGGTTGAGAACAGAGAAAGTTATCTGGTTCATTATTATAATAAAATGCATGCAATATTTCGACAAATCTATCACATAACGAATTGCCTGGATTGGCTTTATATAACATATAGAGATGTGAGTGGTAACCAATCAGGATGGGTTTGTCATTCATAACGCCAGCTATTATGGTGTCGAGAAGATATAATTCTTGAAATGTATATAACAAACACGAAATATTCTTATCATACTTATCTCATCATGGGTCAACTCATTAAACAGAACAAATTGAATAGATAGTCTAATATAACTCCTAAACCAGTGTGGAAATGCCTCCAACAAACTCTACCATAGTTTGTTACTTTGTCAGAACAGTTTTTTCAATTTATGGCGTGAATATAGGATGTTTGCCATCTCTGGGATAGTTGACTTAGTATTCTATTTCTTCCAATACCAGATAAAACTTGGGGGAATGGGTCAAAAATGCAAATATTCAAATATAAAGTCTATACTAAAATATATCTGGAAAGTCGGATTCCTTCGTCTCTCGGTGTATTTATGTTGTATTTCACAACGAAACAATAACTAGGCCTAGTTATTCACCAATTCTATTAATATAAATCATTTCAACTTGTGAATTTATCCTGAAATTGTTGAAAATGCTGTACTTCATAACATAAACAAAGCGGGTAAGTGAGGTTGTTTTACCTCCAACGTATGGCAAATGTCAAACGACGCACGAAACCAATTTATTTCAAAGTGGTGTACCAAAGTTCACTTTGATCCGATTTTAATTTCAGGAGATATTGGAAAGAAATATATGGTATTTTGCTCGGTATCGTTTTGACCTCCGGAAGTTTCTATAACCCAATAAGTTACGCGGAAAAGCTACAGACTTCGCGACGCTGCTTTCCTCATTCTCAGAATAAATCACATATTTCTGGACCTTCCGGCGAAAACCTAACCAGCAGTAGACCAAATATAATTTCAGATTTCATGAAACAGCATCCTTCGTCCACTGACCAAAAGAGAAAAATATACATGCTTAGGTTATCGGTTATAATATTCACCGCACGTATCATACTGCGTAATCGTTTCCCGCTAGATCAATTTTCAACTTCCAAAAAGTTTTGTGCATCCCTGGTGGGGATCGAACCCACGACCTTTGGATTAGAAGTCCAACGCGCTATCCGCTGCGCCACAGGGACGGTGAAATTTAATGTTATCTCAGGATCATTCGATGTAGACATGATGTGTCGCATCTGATTATAAGGAATATTTCAAATTGCGCGTTTTTTAAAGAATAAATAAAATATAGATAGCATACTGAATTCGTCTGGGTATTTTGACATTTAAGACGTGTGATGTATGACATTTATAAAAATGGCATCGTACACGATACAACAACGAGTTCAAATTGTTGAATTATTTTATGAAAATCAGCGTCTGTGAACAGTGTTTTTAGAAAATTACGTGAATATTATGGTTAACATGATCGCCCATCCCATATTGGTCGAAATATTAAGAAATTTCAAGAGACCGGTTCGGTGGAATATCAAAATAGTGAAAAATACAGTCGTAGTGATCGTCCACAAGAAAATATTGATTAGGTTCGTGAAAGTGTTGCTGAAGACCCTGGAATGTCCATTAGACAACGTTCACAACAAGTTAGACTTAGTGGGTCCACAACATGGCGTATTTTACACAAGAATTTGGCTCTGAAGGCATATAAGGTTCAGATAACACAGGAACTAAGGCCATTAGATCATTTAAAATGCTGTTCATTTGTCAATTTCATCAATGAACAACAAACTGATTTTTCTCAAAAACTCATGTTTACCGATGAGGCACATTTTCAATATGGTACCTTTGTTAATAAACAAAATTGTCGTATCTGGGGTGAGGAAAATCCACGAATCATTCATAAGAAACCTATGCAACCTAAACGAGTCACTGTTTGGTGTGCATTATGATCAGGTGGTGTAAATGGACCTTACTTCTTTGAAAATGCTGCTGGTGAAGCTGTAACTGTCAATGGTGATCGATACCGTCGGATAATAATCGAATTTTTGTGCCCTGAATTAATGAATATTGATCTAAAGGATATTTGGTTTCAACAGGATGACGCTACACCCCACTTTGCGAATGACACAATTGATTTATTGAGACAAAAATTTCCTGGATGAATAATCCCCAGAAACGGTGATGTCAATTGACCACCAAGATCATGTGATTTGACACCGACGGACTATTTTCTTTGGAGTTATGTGAAAAGCCAGGTCTATAAGAATAATCCACAATCGATTCCTGAACTAAAGGATGAAATTATTCCTGTCATTAGTAAGATAGAGTGTCAATTATGTCAAAATGTCATGTATCTTATTCATTCTTCAAAAAAACGCCAAATTTGAAACACCCTTTAGATGAAGGTAGCTGAGATATGTTTCATGTTCTATTACCCCAAATTTTCAGCAGACCAACACGCGAAATACTTCATTCTGTCCATTCTTAGCGATTGAGCTGCATACTCAATTATAGATTTTCGGAATCCACAGGAGATTATCAATAATATTATATTATTATCAAAATTGAAGCTTCTGGGTAAGCCTATAGACAAAAATACACAAAGATTAATTAGTTAATTAGTTAACACTTTCAAGGACAAAAAATCCAATTATAAAGTTTCTTGTGTCAAAGTTTTCTTCAGACTAGATAACAAGTGCTTCGACACAAAGGTTCTCCAGGTAAAGCCGTCGAATCTATTTTTGAAAATGGCAGCAATCTACGGTTCAAACGGTTCCAGACATCGAACACTCGATTAGATAGGAACATTTGTCGTAGGGTGGTTTTGAAGTTTTCCTTGTGGGGTTGTAGCAATGACCCTCAGATTGTTGTTATTCAGTGGAAACAACGGGGACAAATCAGTTCAAAATTTATCATGCTGTAAGCAACAATCAGGTCACCCCTCTTATGTCGAACAAGTTTTATAGAATATTACTAGATTATTTGATTCCTTGTCGTGAGATCAAAAAGCCAGTAGCGTAGTAACAATATTTACGTCCAGAATATTGGAATATACGTTCCTATATGTACTTAATAGTACTTATATCGCCAAAACTTTAACAACCATTCAAATTTTTCATTGAAAGTAGACAGAGAAACTCCAGAGCATGTTCGAGTACAATATAGCAGGCATAGAATATTTCAAAATATTGCGGGAGGGGACAAACTAATTTTTAGTGTGAAGATTAGGATTTAAATTTTTCGGTTTGCAATACACAATTGGTTATTTCTTTGTTACGCCTGCAATATCATGAAATATTGGATGATTTTATATTATTCAAACTAATGTGTTAATAAAGAGCTTGTTTTGCTATGCTCCTTCCAGTCATAACAGTCAGGTGTTCTGAAATTTCTAGAATCAAGCATATTTGGAGCTGGGCCTAGGAAATATAAGCGTTCATCGTTCTGCCCAAAGGTGTGTTGTTAAAGTATTTTGATCTAAAAATTAATCCAAATTATAAGGGTGGACTCCGTAGTTTGATTTAGCCCTGTCCGTCCGTTCATCCGTCGAGAAATTCTGATTGGAATTTTAAAGAAAAAGATCTAGAAATTCGTTTTCAGGAAGAATGTGGGATACGATATGAAGGCGCAGATTAAATCTGTAAATTGTTAGAGAATCTCATATAGGTATTGCAGTGCCGGATTAAGGTCTTTTTTCGTCCCGGACGCAGAAGTCCGATGGGCCGCCATGACAGCCTTGATACTGGAAATCCCGTTTGGGTCTAGGCCTTTCCGAGCGCCCACCCACGAAGTCAAATGGATAAACAGGCCCTCGAAGTTATGGGACATCTGAGATATTATTTCCTCAGTGGCTCAAAAAATGATGATTCGATTGAGTTGAACCTTGACTCGCAGTTGTTAAGTAGGTATCAATATGGAGACTCATGAACATTATTAACGGCCGATAGTAAACACAATAACTCCCACCAAAATCAACGTAGTCTAGAGATTCGTAGAAATACATATCGAATTCGATTTGAATTGTTCGAGGTTGAACTTTTTTCATTCTGAACACTGGTGTGAAAACAGAATGAAAAAATATCCATTGCTTTTCATTTTATAGCCTCCCAAACATTCCGCTCGGAGTACTCAAATAATTTTTATTCGAGAAACTGTTGTCCCTACGGAGGCAAAAATCGTGCTAATAGGTCTCCAGAATGACCCGGATAGAAATATGAATTTATCAAAACAAAAAATTTTTTTCAAAAAAACTTCGATGGGATTCGAACTCGCTCGGCTTAGGGCTGCGTATAAATTGGATATATTCTGTTTATAATGACTTTCGTTACCAAGCAACGGTGGTTCATCGAATTTGACCCTTTTTTCCGAATGCGAAGAGAGTTCGATTCCTACAAAGTTTTTTTGAAAAAAATGTTCTTTTTGATAAATTCTTATATCTATGCGGGTCATTCTGGGGACCCATTAGTAAAATTTTGGCCTCCGTAGGGCCACTAGTTTCTCGAATAAAAATTATTTATTATATTTTTTCATTCTGTTTTCACACTAGAGTTCAGAATGAAGGTTAGTTCAACCTTGAAAGATTTCAACAATTTTGGGTGGAATTTTTTTTCACTGTGGACATGTAAAAAAAATGAGTTTTAATTTTGGAAAAAAGAAAATCTTAGGAAATTGAGTACATTGAAATGATGCTATCCAATTCAGCAATCGAAAACAAAAAATTCCAACTTTGTAGGTTTTCCGCCATTTTGAAATATTTTTTCCCCAATTCTACACAACAATTGAATTGACCACCAAAAAATACTAAGATGTGACCAAAAACCGTTATTTAAAAGGTCACGCATAATTCACCACAGTTATCGGATATTGCCCAAAGTTGACATTAAACACCCTGTATCTCGCTTATGCTTCGAAAACGGGGTATATGTTATAAGGCAAAAATGACTTTCCCAATGTCATCTATACGACTATATATATTCGACCAGTTCATGGTGAAACACCCTGTATATGAAGTGAATTCCCTTAGAGCATTATTTGTTCTATTGAATTTCAGATTATCAATAAGTCAGTGGCTCATTCAGATTGTGATCGGATCCAATGGACTGAGTTGCCAAGAATTAGTTTTCAGTTATTGTTGAGACGCTCTATTCGATAATGATTGAATTTGAATAGTTCGACTAGAAATCTTCGAAGAAATTATGTGGACACCAATCATCATTTGCATATTACACTAATCTTTGTAAACGAACAAGATGAACTTGAAATGAAATTATTTGTGTTACAGAGCGAGGCTAAAATTTCATAGCATCAAGAAACATTTATTTTTTATTATTTCTCGACAGTTTCATGTCACGTTCCTTATTATATTTTCAGAAGTAACTGCACACCTCATCAGTAGATTTTGATTCGATTTATTTTTCAGAATATTGAAAACATTAAATTTTTCATCGAATACGAAAATCTCCATTAATAAGGGCGCCCGTACACAGTGCCACTTTTAAAGAAAAAGTCGCCGCGTTTGTGACAGCTAGGACATGCTTCTTCCTGGCTCTGTGCGCGCCGATATATCAAAGCTTACGTTGGCAGTTTCACATGTAGTAGCGGCAACAAACGCGGCGACTATCGCACTGAAAACTATTAGAGGGGTTAGACATTATATTTTTCTGTATGGAATGCTAGCTTTATTCAAGATCAGTCAACTGACTCTAACTAGTTAGAACTGATTCGAACATTCAACAGCAATTTTGGATACTCTACCTCGAGGACCTGCTGGATTTCATCTGGGCTTAGTTTCCGACAGAAGGCCTGTAACTTGAGCACCTTCGTCCACTGCTTGGCCGACTTGATTGACCCATGAAAAGCCATGGATGGCTTGAGTTTGTTTCGGAACACCGTCGTGAATAATTTTTTCATCGGCCGGCTTCAAATCATATGGTTGGTACGCCTTGTGGTTGGGCGTAACGCATAAAGTTTTTCAATTAACGTCACGTTAAACACTCACACATTGCTGTAGGGTTTGGATGAGATGGGGTGAGTAGGGCTGTTTACACTTCATAATGTCGCTGTGGATGCAAATGTAACCAAACGTGCGAATAAAAGTTATGAAGAGTTAATGGTCATGGTGAAGGAAAAATGATTATGAAGGTTCATATGGGAAGAAGAAACTGAGGAAAACATTTGAATCTGTCAAAAAAAATTGAAGAAAAAACGATCTTGGCAACTCGAAGATATTTTCATTTACGTGAATTCGATCTCGCATACTTGTTCTTGTGAACATGAAGGGTGCTGTGTTCACCTACATATTACAAGATGTTTGGTGAATCTCAAAAGATATTCGAGCAGATAGTAGAATAGTTTCATGGACGTTCAGAATATCGAAAATTTTGTCATCGAACTAAAATACTCAAATGGGTAATAACTGTTTCGAAATTGTCGAAAAATTGCTACTTCACCATGATATTCTGACTACCATATCTACAAGTTGGGACCCTTCGTATTGAAGATGGCTGAAGAGTTCTTTTCTGGAACGTATAAAAGGTTTTCGGAAATTTACCACAAATATCAGATGTGAATGCCAACAACTATTAGTTATAATTGTCAAAAAATTGCTACTTCACCACGATATTCTTAATACCATATCTACAAGTTGGGACCCTTTGTATGGAAGATGGCTGAAGAGTTCTTTTCAGGAACGTATAAAAGGTTTTCGGAAATTCACCACAAATAGCAGATGTGAATGCCAACCACTATTAGTTATACAACTTCGACACAATTTTGATAAGGTGTTCGAAACCATAGGGGTACGAAACTTCATTACAAAAATATTTGCACTTTCTCGAGCCTCCAAATTGAAATCAAACTGTCATCATATAAGATCGTGGTGATATTCTTGTTCGACATCGTCGACTCTCAGTAATTTGTTAAAAAAAAAGTACAAGTCTCTTTTTAAAATTTTAAATGTCTCTGTGAAGAAGCTGACTTCGAATCAGATCAGAAAGAAGTTTCTTTGAATTTAAGTTCCAAAATACTTATAATTCAAATGTGCCTAGTGATACTGTGGTAGGAAAATAGTCAGAAGGAGATGGTTTGTAATAGTAGTGCCTTCATTTTCTTCTAATGGATTTATCATTTTCAATAAATATTTTATCATATCGATGAATCCAAAATACTGTTTTTCGGTAAGTTTAGAATGTTGATTTTAGACTAAAATATCAGCACACTTTTATTCAATAGAGATTCCACCCCTTTCAAATATAATAAGAGAATGTTTCGTTATATTTCGAGACGAGTCTCCAAAATAAACCAAACATTTTCAGGAAATCATTTCAAAATTTTGCGAATTACAGAAAGAGGAATCTGTATGTGGTATTTCATCCCCCCTTTTCGTAACTGTGACATCTTTTTTTAAATTCCAAATCCATCATTCGTCAATAATGTTCAGGAGAAGAGAATATTTTCCTTGAACTTCATCCAAAATGCCAATTATCTCGAAAACGGTTGAATATTCTCAGAGCTGGGCAGTATTTCAATTACTTGTAATTGAAATACGTATTTGAAATACAAATACGTATTTTGTATTTGTATTTCAATTACTTCTTGGAAATGTATTTTGTAATTGGTATTTCAAATACCTGACGCTGAAGTATTTTGTATTTTGTATTTCGATACTTTTGTCTTCGAAATACTTTCGAATAAATACATTTAGCGCTGGCTATCTGTAGAAAATAGTCCCCGAATCTCCCTTCAGATGGCGACGTTCATCTGCTTCATCTAGTTCTTTTGCTAGCAATCATATTTTCGGCAAATGGAAAGGAAGAAAAGGTCCTGCGCAATGGTCATTTCATCATGGAGTTAGAGTTAATTAACTTCTAAAAACGATGAGAGCAAAGAGCTTACCATCCTTGAACATTATCCTAACATAAAAATGTGTTCATACAATATAACACAAGTTTCTTCCCATCAGGGCCTGTAGAATGATTGTTTCCTTTAGCAGGTGTTATTCATTCCCCAACAAGAGGCTGTTTATCTGATATTACATTCAAAAATCTTGTGTTTCTGAAAGGAAATTCTTCATTTATCGATAAAATAGCTGAGCTGAATTAGTTGTACTATTTTCACTTTTTATATAACACCTGAATGTATTTTGTAATTTGTATTTCAAATACAAATAGTTAAAATACTGTATTTTGTATTTTATATTTCAAATACCCGACTTGAAAGTATTTTGTATTTTGTATTTCAAATAAGCCAAGCATGTATTTTGCCCAGCCCTGGATATTCTGAATGGCTATGATCAGGTCTATCCCATTTTATTATATTGTTTATGATTCTCTGGATATCCTGAACAATTGAATGCAGGGATAATATAAAATTTCAAGCACTTTGCTTTCAGGTTAGATTTTCATGGAATTAATTTATGAAACCAAAAGAGGCAATTTTTTTTTCTTCATACTAGGTCTCGTCATCTTTGGATATCGAATGATAACAAGTTCGACTTCACATTGAGGAATGATCTGTTGGGATGGAATCTCATTATGAAAAAAAATTATATTCTGAAATGTGTAATAAATTCGTTCATTTTGTACTTGGATATGGACTTATATTTCTACATGATTTCATCTCCTTTTCTCTTCAACATATGACAAGATATGCAATTGTCGATTGGAGCTTATTTTAGGAGGATTTTGCATCGTTTTGTAGAAACTTTATTCAAAAAATATTTCATTCCTGCAATCCGCAAAGGCGTTCTCCATAAAAATCATTTTATTATTTTTATTTTTATTATTTTTAGTAGTTCTGTTTCAGATATTGTGAGTGGAACCTACAAAATGATATTCGTTAATAATCAACTGCAATAAATTAATGGTGCTCTATAGCTCACTGATACGTTGCTAGGAGAAGTGTATCCAAAGGAATCTGAATCATTCTGAGCAATTTTTGTTAAAAAAAATATTGGCACAGTTTTATTTTTCAACAAATTTTGGAAACATCTTTTATATAGGTGCTTTTAAATCCTACAATTATCTGCAGTTCGAAAATGTAAATTTCAGTTGAAGAACTATTTGATATTAATGTCTATCAACTTGGTGAATGTAAACTACAGTTGTTATCGAACTGGCACTATTTACGTACATACTCAGCAAACTATATTTTGTATCAGGGATCAGATTGTTTTGAGCTTCAGCAGTGAATATTGAAATATTCAAGTACTTTTATATTCCATTTAGATAATGTTTCTCGATAATGTACATTATGTTATTATTTAAAGTGAGAATAGCTGCAACTGTTTTGAATACTCCGTAAACAAGGAAGAAAAAGGGAGGAATATTTTCCTTTTGTTCGTTCAAGATTTTTTTGTAATTTGAATCTTAAATATAACAGAATATTTGGTGGTCCCTTTTTCTACTCGACAGAAATTCATCTTCATTATTCGAAGGTAAAACATCCCGCTATCCGCTACCATTCTTTTGTTCATTTTACAACAATGAATTCATCATATTCAACTTCTTCAGTTGACTATGGTAATATCGGTTATTCTCATTTGAGCTCAATAATCATGAAAAGAAGGCAGAAAATATATATCCTTCTACGTATAACGTAACTGAGAATCTTGTCAAGACTAAGAAAAAATGGCTTCAATTCTTAGTGCGCGTCAAAATTATGGAACAAATTTATTTTCTCAGAAGAAAAATTATTGGCAACAAAATCCTGAAACAGGTCAAATTCTGTTTCACTTTTACCACATTTTATTAATTTTTGAAGTATTTTTGTTGCACCCTGTGTCATCCCAATCAACCCTCTAAATTTTTGAATAGGGAAAATTGGTCATGTGGTAACTTTTTGGCAAGGTATTTGTATCTTCTTTACAGGCGTGCAGAAATTTCGAAGAAAATTATTTTTTTTTGAAAAATTAGCTAGTTCAAAGAGGTTTTCAGTATGTGCACTTTGTCATGGCTCATTTACTTTGAGACGATGGTACCTGATGAAATTCGTCACCGAATGAAAGTCGACAATTACAGTTTTGTTCATGCACAACTTTCAACCCCTACGGACCCTTTAATGGAGAAAAAAAAATATTCACGTGAGGGGGTTGAAAGGGGTTGAAAGTTGTGCATGAACAAAACTGTAATGGTCGACTGTCATTCGGTGACAAATTTTATCAGGTGCCATCTTATCAAAGTAAATGAGCCATGACAAAGTGCACATACTGAAAACCTCTTTGAACTAGTAATTTTTAAAAAAAAATAATTTTTTTCTTGAAAATTTCTGCACGCCTGTAAAGAAAATACAAAGACCTTGCCAAAAAAATACCACATGACCTACTTTACCTATTCAAAAAATTAAGAGGAATGATGGGGATGGCACAGGGTGCAACAAAAATCTTCAAAAATGCATACAAATTTGGTATAAGTGAAACAAAAATCGGCTTGTTTCAGGATTTTGTTGCCGACATTTTTCTTCTGAGAAATAAATTTGTTCCATAATTTTGATGTGCACTGTATGTAGTCAGACCATACTCACTTGATAACAAACAATTTTTGACGAAACAGTTGAGTAATAAATGAATGAGTAGTAGCGTGAATTGAGTTGACTTATCTTCAAATTATATTTATATATTTGCAGGCATAAATGCTTCTATTAACCACTTTGTTCTCAGAAGAATAATCGATTTAAGTACAATAAGTGAATCAAGTAAAATAAGCGTTAAACTGAATTTTGGTTGACTGTGAATTCTATTTTTTGAAGTTCTGTAAAAAGTTGGTTCTATCAAAAGATGGCTCTTTTTCCCAATACTCAAATCTGCCAGAGGTTGAGGACAATTGAATGAAAAATTTCAGAGCAGATCTTCTCCTGGATACATTTGAATCCTCTGATAGTTTGGAAAGGAGCAATTGAATAATTCAGAAAATGGAAGAAATTGTTGATTGTTGATTTTTCGTTCAAAACAAATATTGGATTTTCATAAATTTAACAGAATCAACAGAAAAGCTCTAGGAATTCAGAGGAGGTTGAAAATGATGAGGAATATTTTAGGAATACATGCTTGAGTTATGGATGATTGAAATGAACCTACACAAACAACAAAATCCATTCACTACTTACTCATTCCGAATGAGCAATAAAAAAAATAATAAGGAAAAAGCAGATAGTCGGATATTTGTCTTCGACGCTCTACAGGAATATGCACTGTGCCTGGAGCCCTTTTTATCCCGACGTGAAACCAGTAACTGGCAACTTTCGGACAGATTTCTCTGTTTTCAAGTTCACGCAGTTGCGCAAAACGCTGCGAATTGGTGGATGCGATATCTGCTGACCTTGATAGGACTACTCTGAAATTGAGACAGCTGAAGGACTGCCTCCTGGCAGCACAATTAGGATTAGAGTGGATGCAGGATAAGCTTTTCATCGTTTAATTTAAAGAAATCTGATGAAACTTGACTAACCTCAAATTGTAATACTAAAACGCATACTTCCAGTTGTATGATTATTATTTCTATATTTTAGTAATTGAATAAGGTTTGAATCAGGACAAACTCAAACTTGAGATAACATGATTTGGACGCCATTTATGGGTGAAAGTCGAAAGATAGAGCTAGAAATTAAACTGAATATTGTGATTTTTCGACATGCGCAGGTATTAAAGTATTAAAATTCCCTATCCATTCGCCATTTTGCAACGCCACAAAATATGTCACGTGCCGATGTTTTCTACTTGGCTTTTTGAACTATCATCTAAATTTATCTGCCAGGAGAGGCGAATATACCGCTAGAATCAATAGATGGCTCTCACTAGTTTTGACTTCTTTCTGTTCTACATGTAGGATTGTCACATTTTCTCGTTAGTTATTTTTATTGGAAATCGAGGAAAGGGCCCAATTAAAATGAACTAACCCAATAAAAATCGGCCACTGATACGACTCCCAGGGAACTCTGCGTATGATTTTGTGTTAAATTCGTTCAGTTATTTTTAAGAGCAACCAATACCAAGTGGTGCCAAATAAAGACTATGCAACACAGCCACATTCAAGTTTCATTAAATCTCGTGAATGTCCCAAGGTCAAGCACCTGAATCGCGGTGTACATATTTGAGTGTTGCCAATAGCCACGTGAAATCTTAGAATCCAGAGAAATGTGGACGTTTATAGGAGAAAACGGGGTGTCGTTCTGCAGGAGTCATAGAGTATTTTCTTGAAAGCATCGAAAATTTTCCAACTGTACGTTGAAGGAATGGATAACCGAAGGTTATCCAATGACCTTTATTACCATATATAAAGTGCAATACTTAGAAATAAGTTGGGACTTTTTAAGCTTGTGAAAAAAAGCCGAATCACTTAACATTTATCGAGATAAAAAGTATGGTACCTAATTAAACAAGTAATCTATCGAAATATTTAAAATTAAAATGTAAAAAGCACTGACGTGAAGTCAGCAGCTTTTGCGCGCATATTCAAATTCGATGCTAAAACCGTCATCTTTGCATTTATTGACCCAACCAAACACACTTTTGGTGACCCCCTAATCATATTATCTTCACGAAATTCTACATAAGCCTTCAAGTTGTCATTTTGTCAATCAATTACAAACTGGCTTTCAATTCGATCCCATCTTTATTTTTGGAAAAACACATTATGAAATACCGATGGGATCGAATGAAAATTTAGTATCTACTCTATCGAAAAATGACATGACGAAAAATGAAGGTTCATAAAAAATTTCATGAGGATAATGTGATCAGAAAATCGCAAAATATTGAATAATTGGATGAAAAAGTTTTTTTGAAAATTTTCTAATGACACGATCATCACAAAATACTGCACAGAGTTGAATATCAGCATTCACAAATAGGCTGCCAGGTTTCCCGATGATTGAATCAGTATTTTTTGAGATATTCCAGAAAAAATGGAATCGAGAAAGAAACCACGAAATTCAACATAATTTTTGTCCAATCTCTTCATAAATTATAATCGTGTCAAACTGAAATTTAGTACACTGCTGTAAAATGTGGAGCTCAAGAGATGAGAAAGTTTTTTTTTGAATACCTATGATATTGTTCCGGAAAAAAAATTTTAAGAATTCACTAACAGTGCTATCTCAACAAAAGTTCCTCAAAAGTTCAAGGGTCTCCCCATCCATCGAAATTTTTCCAACTGCTTTGAAAGTTTGCCGACTACTTTGAAATTTTTCCGACACCGCTTCGAAATCTCTCCAACGGCCTTTAAAGTTTTTCGAATGCTTTGAAAATTTGCCTACTGCTCTGAAAATTCGCCAGTTCAAAATTTGAGGGGGGGGGCTGATCGTCCACCCCCCATCACCCCCCTTAGACCCGCCCCTGATTCAATCGGATTTTTTTTTCAGAATTTCCAGAAATAAAGATCCAACGAGATTTAAGTCAATTACTCTGTCAAAAAAAAAATATTGAAAATTGAATGAAAAAAAAATTAATGGAATTATTAGTCATAGAAAACTCCTTGCGGTTTGCGGGACTCAAAATATTTGTCGAGGGTAGTTTCTAGAAGGAATGTTGCCTAATGAACAATATCGGAACAATGTAAATGATCAACGAAGTGAAGTGTAAAGTTTCTGAAACACTACACTTCATTTGGTTGATTATTTGCATTGTTCCGATATTGATCAAAAGGCTTCATTTTTCTCTATAAACTCCCCTTGGCGAATAGTATGAATTACGCTGCGTACACAATAACTTCCAAAAAAATCTACGTGGCGACTCTATAAGTTTTGAAGTTGAATAACGAAGGTCGTGTTGTGTCCCGTATCCTGGACCCATCATTTTATGATATATTGTCTTTTCTTGATTTTTCAACGTCGCAGTCTGAATTCTTTGGTTTCCAGCAATATGCCCGAAATTCAATATTTTTTGGTTTAAATCAATTAACACCGGCTCTAAGAGCATCTTATCTCAAGCCAACAAAAAGTAATATTTTGCATGACAGAAAACACGCAGATGAAATTCAAGCTCTTAGTATTCCAGGAATCGTAGCTTTATGGGCGGTACTCAAAGAATCCAGACATCACATATGACATTTTATAGAATTTATCGTCCCAGACCATTAGGGAAATTTCCTTCACACTTTTATGCTCTCTCTTTCGCACCAGCCAATCCGAGGTGTTTTTTCGGATCTTAGAAGGGCGTCGCTTAATTCAAAAATCCAATCAAAATTTATATTCTCCCTCTGAAATGTGAAGAAGGGAATTTCCTCAATTTGGGTTTTAGAATAGTTTTAAACACTCTTCATTTGACCGTTGTACAATAAACAACAATTCGCTTTCGAATTTACAAACAAGATTATACGTTAATTCTTGTGTTGTAAAAATCGTAACTTCTCATTTGAAAGTCGCTTCGACCTTGCTATCGAATAAGATATAGAAGGAAGATTCTAGTGTATAACTTGTATACCATTTCGGTCTTGTTATCTAATACAGATACAAGCAAATACATTTTTGTTACGTGTTAAAAGTGCGTTTTTAATACACCTCAACACCAGTTTCGGCTCATCAGTGCAACGATATTGAACAACTGGTCAATAAGTTCTTCAATTATCTGCTTATTTTAAAAGCATCAACTTCTCTGATAAACATCAGAAAATATTCGTCGGTCGTATCTTTATCTGGACAACGACAGAATTAATCAAGTGCGATTAATTCAACCAAGCGGGGTCTCTACTATTGAAACCCCCCAATACACCTGAATAAACCAATTCAGGTCAAAACATTGGTCCTTCGAGCCGGATATCGTTCAGGTCAAAACATTGGTCCTAGCGAACCGGATATCATTCACGGAAACTTTGGTCCCATCGAGTATAATATCCAAGGAGCAATTGATCTCATCGAACCACGGATATTATTCACATACAATCATACAGTCCATCCTTCGAAGATCCTTGTCAACCCAGGTTCAACGGATCCCAAACCAACCCTTGGAGTGAAAGTTCGCTGATGAGTTTTTGTGCCGCGATATAGAAAAGTTCGCTAATTGTGTCAAGTGCGAAATAATTGTGTTTCTGCATATTGTGAGGAATTGTCCAGCTTGTAAGTTGTAAGTCATTGACCCACCAAGTTATTTCCCTTTGTTCGGATTCCTCATTCTTGTATTCTTTATGTTGATTAATTGATTATTTGTATTGCTTTATCGAAAAAATGTCGTCAAACGAAATAAAGATATTGAAAATCAAACGCGAAAATGCTAGGACTAAACTCAAACAATTCGAAAAATTCCTGGACCAGTTCGATGCAACTAAGCATTATCCTCTCTTGGAAAAATATCTTGATGAAGTAGATGCCGCGCGCACTACCTCCGAAGAAATTCATTTAGAATTACAATTAATCTCAGATGAAACCGTCGAATTAGACGAATTAGAAATTTATCAAAATAAATTTGAGGAAAAGTGGATAGAATTATATACGATAGCTATCAATCTGTTGAACCAACGCACTTCACTCAGTGCTCAATTTGAATCAAATTCATGCTCACAGAAATTAATCTGGCAAACCAAGAATATGCCTTGCATTAATAGCATGAATTCTGAATTCTCTGATGCAATTATTGGAGCATCAAATGAAACGCAGCTATCTGAAGAAACTCGGTGCGAAGATAATTTCAATAACCGAAATGAGACTAATGACAGCCTAGTTGGTCGGCCGCACTTGGAAGGCAATAAATCAAACTTCGAAGTGTGTGACCCTTTCGAAAGGAATCCGAATTTGTTTGTTGTGCAGCAAACAGACCGCAATCTCAAAGAGGAGAATTTGTCGAAACCTTTCAATTTCAAACATCTCTCGAGTTTTGAAGAAAGCGATGTTCATCAACAATTTTATTGCACAGCTGCAAAACAAGTAGATACTTTCGCTACCTCCTCGGTAATCTCCTTGAACGAGTCCCTAATAGCAGGTCAAAATATTCAAAATGAGTCGACCTCTCTCATCCCTCGTTTTCGTTCGCCTTTGGGTAATTTCACCGCATACATAGATCGAATGTCCGGTCGAAATCGTACAATTTGGAAACGTTCAAGAAAGGCTTCTTTAAATATCTATTTTTCGTTTAAATATCGCGACTCGTTTCATTGTTCCGCCGGCAAATACAGAGGGTGTCTCGAAAAGTGTAAGGCACTTCTTCATCTCAATGAAAAACGGAACGATCATAAAACTCATGCACATGTTATCAACAGTGCTGTACTGAAATTCTCGGAGCCTGACCAATTATATTTATATATTTTAGTCATAGGTGTACATGAGTATGTTAATTCGAATTATAAGTTTATTTATCTGGTGATGATGGAAAAGGTCATAAATTATGCGGAATATGTAGAATCCCTTGTTTTGGCACTTATTGTTAAAACATACCATCATATCCGCGCACCTCCTGGACATGTATGTCATCAAATATTTTCCATTAGTAATAGCCGTACGAAGTATTATGCAGTTCCGGGCTCAATCAAAAATACATATTTCGCTTTTGTCATTCATGCTAGCCCGATCGATGTATCAAGAAACAAGGAGGGTTATTCTAAATCTGTTGTGTCTACCATGAAACATATTGTCTTGTCACTTTTGGAATCAGTCTATTATACTGTATATTACTGCTTGATGGCCTATGAAAACTACGTACCTTTACCAGGCATTCTAAGCGTTTCATCATTTTCGTTTAATATAAAACTTGAAAATAGCTCCACATATGATTATAATGTGGAGTTTAATGTTACGAATATTGTTTACTTTCATCGAAACGCTGTTACTAGCATTAGTAACCATATAGAACCGATTTTTTACCTCTCTATCCTATCATTCATGGCATCTGACGTAAATGAAGTAATTCCTTACACCTCTCATTTTCCTCATTGGTGGTACTATGGCAAGCGATCTCTTATAGAAAAAAAGCTGTGTTTTTTCGATCGTATTACTTCAACACCTATTTCTTGTTTGGAATTTTGCACCTTGTTAAGGTTGTTCTTGCTAGTAGCTTGTTGAATCAATCATATCAGTTAATTCAGTTTACCTATCAATATTTTGTAATGTAGTTCTACCAATTCGATTGTTTGCATGCTATGTATTCCAGATTTTTTTATCATTGATGAGTCTGTAAACATATTATTTATTGGTTGCAGTTCATGCGTATATATATTCGATTCAGGTTTCATGATTTATGTATTTGTGAATATTACATTAATTCGTATCATATGCTATATTTGATCCATATTTTTAATTTTTTCGTTTGTGAATATTATGTACTATTAATTCATCCGTTAGAAGATATCATTCTAATCATAGTAATTGATCTAAATTTTCAATTCTTTCGTTTGTAAATATTCTGTTAACTATTCATTTGTTCGAAGATATCAATCCAATTATATTGAACCTGATGGTTCAAGGCGCGGGAGTATGTTGTGTCCCGTATCCTGGAACCATCATTTTATGATATATTGTCTTTTCTTGATTTTTCAACGTCGCAGTCTGAATTCTTTGGTTTCCAGCAATATGCCCGAAATTCAATATTTTTTGGTTTAAATCAATTAACACCGGCTCTAAGAGCATCTTATCTCAAGCCAACAAAAAGTAATATTTTGCATGACAGAAAACACGCAGATGAAATTCAAGCTCTTAGTATTCCAGGAATCGTAGCTTTATGGGCGGTACTCAAAGAATCCAGACATCACATATGACATTTTATAGAATTTATCGTCCCAGACCATTAGGGAAATTTCCTTCACACTTTTATGCTCTCTCTTTCGCACCAGCCAATCCGAGGTGTTTTTTCGGATCTTAGAAGGGCGTCGCTTAATTCAAAAATCCAATCAAAATTTATATTCTCCCTCTGAAATGTGAAGAAGGGAATTTCCTCAATTTGGGTTTTAGAATAGTTTTAAACACTCTTCATTTGACCGTTGTACAATAAACAACAATTCGCTTTCGAATTTACAAACAAGATTATACGTTAATTCTTGTGTTGTAAAAATCGTAACTTCTCATTTGAAAGTCGCTTCGACCTTGCTATCGAATAAGATATAGAAGGAAGATTCTAGTGTATAACTTGTATACCATTTCGGTCTTGTTATCTAATACAGATACAAGCAAATACATTTTTGTTACGTGTTAAAAGTGCGTTTTTAATACACCTCAACACCAGTTTCGGCTCATCAGTGCAACGATATTGAACAACTGGTCAATAAGTTCTTCAATTATCTGCTTATTTTAAAAGCATCAACTTCTCTGATAAACATCAGAAAATATTCGTCGGTCGTATCTTTATCTGGACAACGACAGAATTAATCAAGTGCGATTAATTCAACCAAGCGGGGTCTCTACTATTGAAACCCCCCAATACACCTGAATAAACCAATTCAGGTCAAAACAGGTCGGATTGGTAAGATCCAGTCATACTCAAAATTTTTTTTCCCATTATTTCCCGGAAAAACAGATGAGATTGAAAAAAAAATCAGTACTTGATTGAACAATGACAGATAAATAGTTGGTGCAGGAGTTTTTAAAGACCAACTAAGTAATGATTGAAAGATTGAAAATACATTGAATTTTTTTTCAAATTGTTCTGATGAAACAAACTCATAAATAATAAATTTTGCATAAACAGCACATCAGCATTTGCCAACTAAAAACCAAGATTGATCAAGAAAGAACCAGTATTTTTGGAATTTTGTCGGGAATAACAAAGATAACGAGGAATAATAACCACAAAGGTTGACTTACTCGCTTCCGAATATCTCCAAAATAAGTATATCCGTTCGAACTTTTGACGAAAAGTGATTTCTGGGTATGTGACAAATTTCATTTGAATTTGATGAATAGGTTCCACGAAAGAAAAGTTTTTCGACTTCTGAAAATTTTCGAAACAAATCTTCATTTTGATTCTCATGTACAATCCTCCCAAAATTTCGCATGAACTTTCATGTCTTCTTTCTTCTATTAACCGAGAATTTTAAATCTGATCGTGTCGATTCATATTGAAGAAATAACCCTGAAATAGTCAAGAAATTGGACCTATTTTTTCCCAAAATATTTTTTCTCAAATTGTTCTGATGAAACAAACTCACAAAATTTTGCATAAACAGCACATCAGCATTTGCCAACTAAAAACCAAGATTGATCAAGAAAAAATCAGTATTTTTCGAATTTTGTCGAGAATGACAAAGATAACGAGGAATAATAACCACAAAGTTTGACTTACTCCCTTCCGAATATCTCCGAAATATATCCGTTCGAACTTTTGACGAAAAGTGATTTCTGGGTATGTGATAAATTTCATTTGCCTTTGATGAATAGGTTTCACGAAAGGAAAGTTTTTCAACTTCTGAAAATTTTCGAAACAAACTTTCATTCTGATTGTCTACAATTACAATCCTCCCAAAATTTCGCATGAACTTTGATGTCTTCATTCTACTATTAACCGAGAATTTAAAATTTGATCGTGTCGATTCATATTGAAGAAATAACCCTGAAATAGTCAAGAAATTTGACCTATTTTTTCCCGAAGTATTTTTTCGTAAATAAAAAATTTTTTTCGTGGATAAAATCAAATTAGAAACACCGTTGTTGAATAGTGATTTCAAGGTCTGAGCCAAATTACATTGGTATAAGAAGAGCAGTTTCCAGAAAAAATATTTTTTCAGAGAAAATTAGGAAAATTTTAGAAACGTAATTAAATTTGACTTCAGGTTCTCCTTCAGGGAGTCCAACTTTATCGTTAAAGACCATTTCCGGTGCAATATTCCGAAATTACAAACATTTGGGGAAAATTATATCACTCTTTTGCCTAGAACAAGCGCTGAAGAAACTCAAGTAAGGTTGCTCGCATAATAAAATCTCGGTTTGCAACTGAGCAGAAGGACAATCGGAGGACATGTGCGTTCATCTTCTTGAGAGGATTTCAAATCACCACAAATTGCTCCAACTTGTGAATTGTAGGTGAGAGGTATTAGAGTTTTGAAGTTGAAACCCTAGGGAAAGCAGTAAAATGAAGAGAAGTATCGACTCGACGAGAAATAGGCTGGAGAATTCAAAGATGAAATCGGTGCTGATTTGTTTTTCGGTCAGTACGTATGTGTAAAGATTCTTGTGGCACCAGAACGAACTTTCAATCGAATGTTTCAGGAAGATTGCCTTGGAAGGTATAAAAAATGAATTATTTGCGGGCACGTTTTCGGGAACAGTGTGCTGTAGTTTTCGAAATGTTTCTCAATGGTCTCAAACGACTAGGTGAGGAGACCGGTGTTAAAATCGTTTCTGTCCGGCCGGCCGGCCGACGACAATATAACTGTCGAAAAAAGCAAACTAACGACTTGAAACTTTCAGATCATGTCGCTCATTGCAATTTGGCGGCTAAGTTCGTTATTGGGACCAATCAGTCGAATGGCTTCGGAGTTATGGTCATTTGAAATTTTGAGATTAATTCCTTGATATTTCCGGAACTACTCTTGCGATTGAAACTTGACTGTTAGTTGAAGCATAACATCTCACAACTTTTCATGAAACTTCGTTGAGATCACACTGTCAGTAAATTTTGAAAAATTTTTTTAGAAATTGTTTTTCGGAAGCATTGAATCCGCCAAAAACTTCTGCTCATACCTTGACTATCATATTTAACAGCAGTGTACCAAATTTCATTTTAATACAACCATAATTTATGGAGATATTGAAAAAAATATGTAAAATTTCGTGGTTTTTTCTAGATATAGTTGCTTCTTCCGGAATAACTCAAAAAATACTAGTCTAATCGAACTTGAACTTGGCAGCTAGTTTGGAAATGCCTATTGGAAACTTTGTGCTGATGATCAAATCCTCAGAACAATTAAAAAAAATCAATTTTTTTTTCAAATATTCAATATTCTGTGATCTTCTGATCATATTATTCTCTGTAGAAAACCTCCGAATAAAATGGTTTTCATTTCGATCTTATAAGTCCTTTTGGAAATATCGGAAAAATAAAATTTTGAATGTGTGTATCTGAGGAATCATTGGGGGGATTGTACCCGTTCACGAATTTGGTCTTCGTAATTAAGGTCACAACCTACTCCACAGACATCGAGTTTTTAAGTTGTCCCTTCCAGAAGTAGTGTTTACTGTTGAGTACGTTTGGACCTTAATTACGATGGCTGAATTCGTGAATGGGTAAAATGCGCCTAATTATTCCGTAGGTATACCCAGTCAGCAGCTTTTGCGCGCATATTCAAAGGATATCACCAATGATGCCGTAGATCCATTCAAAATTTTATTTTCCCAATATTTCCAAAAATTCAGATTAGATCGAAATGAAATATATTTATCGAAAAAAGCACTGACGTGAAGTCAGCAGCTTTTGCGCGCATGTTCAAAGAATATCACCAAAGGTGAACATGCGCGCAAAAGCTGCTGAGTTCACGTCAGTGATTTTCATTGTTATCCCGGACATTGCAGGCAAATGTGAGTTTCATCAGGATAATGATGATTTGATCAAAGGAGTATGACTGGTTGTGACAGGCTCCTTGTTCGCAATATTTGATTCGTTGTAACTTATTTCTATTTGAGAATTTTTTCTGTTCTTTCTCCTACTGATGTAAAATAACAATATATATGCATATTAGCATTCCCATAGAGATGAGAACAAAGCCACTGTGTTGCATGAGGCACAGTTATTTTGGGAGGCTTTCGCATCATTTTGTTGGGTTTTTATGGGTTTTCACAGGATTAAACTATCTAGGAGCAGGTTTTTGGAAAGTGTTGCCCAACAATACCGAAAGAATACAAACGATGAAACAAGCGAACTCTAACGTTTCGGAGTACAAATCTGACTCCTTCATCAGATAAACGAGAAAATTTGCAGAAACGAAAAATAAAAAATCTACAAATTTTCTCATTTGTCTAATGGAAGAGTAATCTCTGAAATGTAACAGTTTGCTTTGTTTATCGTTTGGATTGTTTCGGTATTGTTCAGTAAGTAACCTTCTTTCTAGAAAATGTCCCCGACAAATAATTTAATCCTGCAATCTATATTGGGAGAGAAAACCCATAAGAAACCTAAAAAATGATATCTTCCTATAAGCTGCAACGAAATATAATATATCTTTTGTGCCAATATATTTATTTTCTACCAAACATATATTTTCGAATTTGGAGTTCCAAATATATCAGAATGTTAGATCCAACAGAGTTGATGAATTCGATATATCTATGTTTCCGTAAGTTATTTTGTTTACTATCAGTAGTAAGGCCTGCCGTAAACAAATTAACTTTAAGAAGAATCGATATAAGGAATATATTTATATTCATGCAGAATTTCGTGAGGACCATATGAAAAAACACTGCAAATTTTACACAAGGGTTTATTATTTTCTTAGTTAAATAACCCAATATACCGTTGATATCTTAAACAACCAAGAACCGAATGCGATGATTCATTTTTGATATTATTGGAAATATTCAGCCTTTTTCTCTATATTTCAGGAACCACTTGTACATAGTGAGCATCAGAACGTAAGGTGATCGCTCCAACCTTTTGACTTCTGTTTGTCGGTCTTCTTTATGGTAGATTTCAGAGACTAAATCTTATATTATTTGTGTTAAGTGTCTTCATCTCCGCTTACTACCCTAACTGAGAAGTTTCAAGTTAAACAGGAATCAGTGTATATCACTTTTCAGTTAAATTCAGATAGGATACCGATATCCGTGAGATATACACAATGTTGAATTTATCCAAATTCAAATCGAAGATGCATATACAGGTATGATTGCTAGAGTTGAAAAATAATTCAAGCCCGTTTAAACGTTTTTGTAAACCTCAGTAGGAACATTTATTATATGCACAAATAACATAACCGCGCGAGAATCCTATATTCACTTCTCAAGAAAGTTCTTATAGGTCTTCAGGCCCACAAAGTAGACTCAGTTCTAAAAAAAGTGACGCGCTCGATATTTGACCTATCTTCTTAAAGACAAAAATATAGTCGGTCATAATTTTTTTTTAATTATTGATAGGAAATGCATTCGTCTTTAAAAAAAAAATCAAGAGGTGGAAATTTTTTGAAAGCTTCCTTGATGGTGGTGGAATAACTCAAACCATGACTTTTCCTCAATTTTCGACTCACCCTGTGTGTTAGTTGAGAAATGGTAAATAAAGTGCTTACTCCCTTTGTGAAAGAAAGAGACTTCTTTTAAGAGCATTTCGTTCTTTCATTCATTGATTCATCTCTAAAATTTTCCGAACTACAGCTTTTCTGCTGGAACTGCAGATTACTAACTTTCCGAATTTATCGAGAAACAATTTTCTCGGAATTGAAATACTGATACCAATAATTTCATTTTCATTAAACACAAAATTATAAATTGGAATACCTGCTTAATACCGTGTATTGCCTCATCTAGCAACTCCAAGAACTTCTAATCTGCGAGGCATACTGGAAATTAAGTTGCATATCGTTTCCATTCTTCCACTAATGCATCTGCCATTTCTGCGAGACCTTTCTGGAGACCTCTCGCGAGAACGTACCCCTCTCCCTAATTCACCCCACAAATGTTATAGAGGATTCATATTGGGCTTCTCGCAGGCCATTGTAATGTGTTGATACCAGTAGCTTCTAAGAAGTTTCGCACTATTGCTGCGGTGTGTCTGGTCGGGCATTATCCCGCATGAATATAAATTATTGCCCACTAACTATGCATAAGGTAAGACATACTGCTGTAAAATGCCAATGTAAATTTGGGCATTCATCGACTGGCTCACCGGAAAAACAGGAAGGGGTGTCTTTCCATTCATTGAAATCCCTCCCCACACTATAACGGACCTACCATCAAAACGTTTGCATTCTGTTATTAAATTTTGATTAAACCTTTCATTAGTCCTTCTCCACACTCTTTTTCTTCCATTCACCATGTTTAGACAAAACCTTGACTCCTCTGTAAACAAGACATTCGACCATTCAGGAATATTCCATTTTCCATAATTTTCAACAAAATTTCCTCTAGCAGCAAGATATACCGGCAGTAATTTAGGGCCTTTTGCAGGTCTCCTAGCTTAAGAATTAACTTCTTTTAGACGTCTATATATTCCATTCACTTTTATAAAGTATCCCGGTTGGCCATGATTTAGGTCTATCATGTTTTTGTAACTGAAACCAAGGCAGGTTGGCGCTCCTGAAATATCGACAATGTCAAAACAATTCGACTCGACGTTGCCAATTTCTACTCTCTTTCAATAACAAATAACAATTCAGCTCCAGCCATAATAAACTGATAAATTAACATTTCGCTTTGATTCCAAATCGAAATTGAAAGTACATGAAGTAATCTGAAGAAGCAAGGGCAAAGTATCAGGAAGTGCTATATAGAATTACGCTCATTCCGATAGTAACTGATATTTTGGGAACCATCAGGAGCTATCTTACATCAAGATGTATCTGAGTAAGAATCAAAATAATATATTTTATAAGATCAGAAAGATTTATAATGAAAAGAAAGCCAAAGAGTTTCTGGTATAACAGTTTTCTTCTATTGGTGCACCTAAAAAGGAACTCACTTGGGATTTTATTTTGGAAACCTGATCTACAACCACCAGATTGGAATTATAATTTGCAAAATTATCATTTTTCGATTGATACACTGCCGAGCACCCATTTCTTTTTTGTGAAGGAACATTTGGAAAATAATCAAGTACGTAAATCACTCTTCCGAAACACAAAATCAATGGGTTGCTAATACAAAATGGGTAAATAAACACAAAATTCTATGTGAAAAAAAAACATGTTATTGCAAAGATTCTTTGATATTGAGGACATATAGGATTCTCCACAAACAGTGAGGATCTGAAAAATCATTGCTTGGCGAGCCAGATCTGGTCGAAAGACCTTCCAAGTCAGGTATCAAATGTAGGTAAAACTATTTTCAATATTCTGCCAATTTTCTCTTCTGTTGCAGATATGATTTCAAGGATATTTTGTCAGTTTTAATCCCCTAAGAAAGAAGAAATTCTGTCTTCGAAATCGAAGCGTTCTATTATGAATATGTCAGCCTATTTCTCTAAACTTATGCAAGGGGGCACTATATTTTTTTAGGTTTATATATTTATGCTCTAGTGTTATAGTTAGCAACGTATGGTGCCTTGTTCATTCCCTCTTGCTTATACCGTGATGCTATATTGTTGAATGTATCAAAGAACCTGCTCTTTTTCAATAAAAATGTAAATATGAGGGCGTTTTTATTTTCGTCGAAATGATTAATCGATTAATCTTTGGAATTATTGAATTCATATGATATTTTCTCGAATTCATTACTTTCCCAATGTAGATTCACATTTTAAAAGATAAGTAGCTACTACGACCTCTTTGCAGAGAGGACAACGTTGTGTAGTTATCTGACAGGAAAATGACTATAACCTAACATTTTCAAAATATACACTGTGGAATGTCTCAGAATGTCATGACAAACCGGGATACTTTATAAAAGTGAATGGAGTATACATACCGTTTGCTTACTCACTGCAACATCACGAATTTGGCGAAGATCTTGCTGAACATTTACCGCAGTTTTTGATCGATTCTGTAAAATCCACAATCTCAAGAAGCGATCATCTATCTCTTGGAGAAATTTTTCGGGAGCGACCGCTACCGACCTTCCGAGCGGTGGTTCCTGTATGTTCTTACTTGCGGTCCTTGCGGATTTCTCTTCGAGAAGTTGCTTCTTTAATTCCCACTGCACGAGCGGCGTATCGCCCATTGATTAAAGCAACTAATCTTGCTACTTGTACAGGATTTATTTGAGGCATTTTATATAATTTTAGTCAATAAAACAAGACACTTGATTAATGACAAATGGTCGAATATGAAGGCAAACAACAAATTAGTTGCTATGCCAACGTCAATTGTTTTATTTTTTGAAGGCAATGTGATCCTTTCAGAGTACAATCCAATTAATTTTTAGTACTCTGATCCCTCAATTAATTCAATTTGTGAGATCAGCATAAGGTCTCAGCAAAAAAGCTGTAATTCGGAAAATTTCGGAGATAAATCGATGAATGAAAAAACAAAATGCTCGTAAAATAAGCCTCTTTCATATCTTTCACTTTATATACCATTACTCAATTAACACACAGGGTGAGTCAAAATTAAGCAAAAATCATGATCTTAGATAATTTTAAAGACAAATGCATTACCCACCAACAAATTAAAAAAAAATTAAACTGGCCGACTTTTTTTTTAAGAAGATAGGTCAAACATCAAGTGCGTCATTTTTTGGAACTGAGTGTATGTTGATTTCAGACGATTACTTAGGACCATTTCCAATCGGCCACCATATATTATAATTTCATTTATATTTACATCAGTAAGGAACTCACCTCTAATATATTCGCGTCCTCCACAGCCAAGGATTTCTTTATGTCCAATAACTCATTGATCTGCATGATGTCTATGCGAAAGTTGTTCAAATTCCTCAACTTCCACATGTCGTCACCGGAAAAGTACTGACGAAAGAACTATTTTTCTCGATTTTTTCAGTCGTGAAAATAAAGAATAAGCGAGCGCACTTCACGTGCTTTCTCATTAATGACGATGAATTGTTCGACTCCTGTGGGATTTGAACGGAGGTTGATGGCATACACATGATTGAATACACGCGAATCGAAAGAGTTTTCTATAACACGACAGTCGAACTATTAATTGATAAAGTTCGAAGGAGATAACATGAAACAATGAAAACATAATTTTATTGTAGGGGGAGGAAATGAGATGATCGACGATAAAAATATTCTTTTATCTGAAAAAATTCGAGTGAAGTGAAGCTTTCGCGTGTTTCTTCTAATTCATTCAAAAATAAATAAATTATAGTGGAGACTTTGCAGGATCCCAAGGTTCGTGAATTGAAGGAATTGCGCAATGTCATCAATTTTGTATCCCATGTTGTGACGTCATTGGTGGGCGGCGCTCTATTTGAATTATGTCGACGACATTATTTGATATAATATTCAAATGATTAAACGAAAATTTAGACAATAACATTATACTGCCACAGAGAAAAAGGATCTCTTGAATCAAAACTTCATATTCTTGAATTGAATAATCTTCCCCCATGAATAATAATCTGAAATTGAACAATTTACTTCTATTCTCAAGTCATTCCGTTGTTTGCCTGTTTATATGAATTTTCTTGAATCGAATTTAGTTGAATCAAAACATACTTTCTCTTTACTTCAGAAAACAATTTCAGCTACTCATAGTTCTCTTGGATCAAGAATATTATTTCTTATTTAATGTGTTCTGATGTCGAAAGCATGTACACGTGACCCCCTCGACCAATAAGCGGTATTTGCGCTGAAGACGCGTATGGAATGTAGAATCGCAGACATATGGATAGGAAACAACGCCATGGCCGCCATAGTGAATAGTGAACAAGTGCGTTTGTGTCTGGATGGTGCAATATGAATTTGGTGTAAATGGAGTACTACTCATCAACATCAAGGGAGTTTTTTGGGAACAGAGTTTCGAAAGTCAAGTAGAAAAGGTTGGTTTTAAGAATAAGTTTGATTACTCGAGAACAAAGTTTGAATTGAAATACGTGGGTACATGCCTACATACATGCGTGTTATGCACGAACATTGTCACATGTATACCTACATTGGTGAACTATAGACTACACAATTTTATTTCACATTGGAGATCGAGAGTAAACATGGTTACCAAGCAAATTGTTTCAAAAGACTTATGCTCTTTGATCTTCGAAACCCTGCTCTAAAAAAACTTTCTTGTAAGGAAGTGATCCTCCATTTGCACCTTATTTATGATTGATATCCATTCTCTCTAACGAATGCGGTTACAAAGTGATTTAAGAGAACCTTTCTCCCTGATGTCTACAGGTAGTCAGAGTTCATTGATTATTCGACATCTGGATTTCTGAACAAGTACTCCACTTAGTTTCTTGGTATCCATATCAATAGACACCTGAAGTGGATTTCACATATAGACGCTGTTTGTGAAAAGCTAATCCCTCTCACTACGCAGTTAGTAGTGTTAGGAGTACGGGGTACTCTTTCCTTGGAGTCTCTGATTAATGTCTATTTATTTATTCCTCAGATGTCGGCAGAGTTTTCATCATACAAAAAATTATTCTTGGTATGATATTCAACGACACTCGGCGGTTCTCCTCTCGACTTTCCCAACAAACACAAAATACAGCAATTGTGCAGTTACTGCATTACAAGTGCCACCGGAATGCAGTACATAAAATGTTGTAATGAAACTGCACAATCTCTGTATTGGTGATAATGCTTTCCTGAAAATGCAGTCTTTTAAATACAGTTGCGGTACAGCCATCGTACAACAAAATCGAAATGCTGTATGAGACAACGCTGTCTCTGTCTTTAATGCTATACGACAGACCTACTGTACCGGTTGAGCCGTAGTCAATCGTCGTCGTCGGCCATGCTGTTTTGTAACGGAAATTTGTTTTTTGTGTCGTTTTTGATTCAAGCTATTTGAACTGACTGTTTGTTTCGAGTTGACTGTGTTGCAAGTGCGAAAAACAAGTGTATCGACATGATAAATTCCCGAAAAAACGAAATAAGGCAAATAAGGTGTGTGGCTAAGTCAGTTAAGATGATGCCGTTTCTTTCGGAACTGGAATAAATAGACAATAGTAGAAAACACCTGGGCCTCCACCTGAACTGGATAGGGCCAACTAAGAAACAGAATTTCGAAGTACTAACATCAATGAAGAAATTTTAGGTATTTTATTCACACAAGGTAAAACTTTTTTTGTTTATTAACTCATTTTTCTTCACTTTTAGTTGCTGCACGCAAAAACAAAGGGAGCAAAAATGATCCACCAACCGATATTGAAACAACCATCACGGTATGTACTCATTTTAGAGGAATTAGAAAGGAACGAGAGAGAGTCCCCCAATAATATATTTTATTTATAATGTTTGATATCGCCTGTATTTCTGTAAATTCTAGTTTTTTCTATTAAAGTCATGTTCCTAGTGCAATATTTCTTTTATTCAGTTGAATTTGCTATGAATCACATTTCGTAATCTGCTCAACATGAACTAGGTTAACCCGACTCCTAAGACAGCCAGTATGTTTCAGGAATCAGACTCACCTTCGAAGAACCTATATTTTTCAAGTAATCGCATTGAAATTCTGAACATGCATACTTCAGACTGTCGTTCATCGACTGAACGTAAATAGAAAATTTTATTTTTTTTCGCTTCAACCGGAAATGGCCGAACGATTTTTTCAAAGAATGTTGCGTATATTTTTATATATTTGAATTCCATGCTGAGTTGTTGGTGAAATGTCGTGAAAAATTAAATAATTTGAATATATTTTTGTAAAGTAATCAATATTTAGATACAGAAAAAATTGCAGAATTTTTTCTACCGTGAAGCATAGATGTCGAATATGCAAACATGTATACATCACATCATATAAGAAAACTGGAAGTCGTAGACCCTCTGTTTTCACATCTGTCGATGGTAAATAATTAAGTTTCAAATTGCAAAGTTTCAATTCAATCTCTTAAAAATAATTATTTTTCGGCAGTGAGTCTCATTCCTGTGAGTCTCGTTATACAGCCGAGCTTCTGCTGCATTGTTGCTGCTTAGAAACTTCATATCGAAGTAGCACAGTTGGTGCATTATTACTACGTACAAACTGCATTACAACGAGGCATAGCTCCTCCACAACTGCTGTATAGTGGCTGTACTTCAAACTCAGTTTGAGCTGTACAGTTTCGATGCAATTCCGCGGAACATATACGATCCGTTTCGATACAGTTACTGCATCACTATCGCTGCACTACAAGTGCAGCAACGCTGTACAGTTTTTGTACTCTCGCTGCGTTTTAGTGTTTGCTGGGTTCTTGGAAAATGATATAGGGTACCTGATACAAATAAGGCCTGTAGTGCGGAAAAGTGGGTTGAATTATATCAACATAATACATGTCACAAGTTTTTCACTTTATTCCCGATATTTTATTAGATTTCTAGTTCGAAATGAACAATTATGGATCTATGGGAGATGATTCCCCAATAAAGGGGCCTGTAGCGTTCTTCGTTCATCTGAGGATCTGAAAATCATCGCTTGGAGGACTGAACCTGGTCGCAAGACCCTCTCGGTCATGAGCAAATGTAGGTAATATTATTTACTGCTTCCTTCTGGTTTTCTGTCCCTCTTTCTGTTTCAGATAATATGTCAAGATATTTTGTCGAAATGAATTCAAGATGACGAAAAAATTATTTTCAAATGAAAAAGATGCCATCCATCTTCTATAAACAAATTACTACACTTATGCGGGGAGACAGAATTTTTCCTGAGGTTTTTATCTGTGCTCTTGTATCATACGCAAATATGTATGGTACCCCGTTTACATTTCCTCTGCTAACACTGTGATATATCTTAGAATTGTAATGCTCGTTCTCAAAAGAATATATATATATATATATATATATATATATATATATATATATATATATATATATATGTCTAAAGATCACTTCCAGGACTGAAACAGCGATTGACTCGATACTTCCAAGACTTTCGATGAGTTCCAAGACGGTCTTGGAAGTTTTTTATATGTTATGGTGAGTTCCAAGACGGTCTTGGAAGTCCATTGTCTTGGAACTATATGATCCTCAGCTCCAATGAAAGCAGGTCTCATTAGAGCTGAGAATCATACACTTCCAAGACACTGGACTTCCAAGACCGTCTCGGAACTCACCATAACACCCTTAGATATAAAAAACAGCTATTCACAAATTTTGGGAAATTTTTGCAGTCGTTTTATTTTAGAAACCTAAAGAAGCACTAACGTGAGGTCAGGGCTTTTGCGCGCTTGTTCCGTTGCCAAGGCGGTCAACTTTACAAGTATTTATGGTCATCACGAAATGCTGCATCAACCTCAAGCTATAAATTTCGATAAAGTACTATATTGCATTTCGATCCAAATTTTTCAATGGGTATACCTCTCTGAAGAATAATTGGCGAATTTAAGAATTCGACCTTATTAATTAAACTGAAAACCTACTCTACAAAGGTATTTCCTTTGTCGATTCTTCCTAAAGTTAATGTGCCTACGGCCGGCCAAATCACTGATAGTGAACAAAATAACTTTCGGAAGAATCTACTCAGTAGCTTGATAATTGAAGAGTTGGTTTGAAGTTTAATTACGAAGGCGAATTAGGGAAAACTATCGAATGATTCCGCAGATATTCCCTCTCAAAATTTTAGTTTCCCGATATTTCCAAAAACATAGATCGAATAGTCCTTCAATGAAAAATGCCACCTTGAAGTTTCAGCCAAATGGGGTCTACAGAAGAATGAGCAAAATAACTCTCTCCATTTAATGCAGGAGGCCTCCTTAATGTTTTTGCTCATTGTTCTGTAGACCCCAGTTGGCTGAAACTTCAAGGTGGCATTTTTCATCTATCTATGTTTTTGGAAATGTCGGGAAACTGAAATTTTGAAAGGGTATATCTGCGGAATCATTCAATAGTTTTCACTCATTCGCCAATTCGGCCTTCGTAATTAAACTCCAAACATACTCTACAATTATCTTGCTACTGAGTAGATTCTTTCGGGAGTTATTTTGTTCACTATCAGTAGTTAGGCCGGCCGTAAGTAAATACTTCAGGAAGAATCGACATAGGAAATATATTTGTAGAGTAGGTTTTCAGTTTAATTAAGAAGGTCGAATTCTTTAATGGGTTGATTTTGCCAATTATTCTCAAGATAGTTATACCCATTGAAAATGAGGGATCGAATTGCGATCTAGTACTTGATCGAAAATTATAGATTGAGGTTTATGCCGAATTACGTGAGGACCATATGAAAAAATCTGCATTTGGCAAGGTCAATACTTGTATAGACGGAACAAGCGCTTAAAAGCCCTGACCTCACGTCAGTACTTTTCCAGGTTTTTACGCGCTTGTTCTGGGGAACAGAGCGTTATCATTTCGTCACGATGTCTGTAATTTCGAATTTTGAGCCAAAATTGATATCAAACGACTAGGTTGGACTCACTGATGAAGAATCCGAGGTCAAAATTGATTCTACCCGTGCGTCCGTTTGCGCTGTTACTCTCGAAAGGAAGGACCTAGAGTCTTGAAATTTTCAGGTTGGGTTGAGTTCCTGTATATCTCGGTTATGTTCGTTAATGGGCCAAATCTGCCTAATGGTTTTTGTGCTACAACCATTCGAAATTTTGATTTTTAATAACTTGAAATATATCAATCTGATGGAAATGAAATTTGCTTGGAAGATGAAAATTGTCAAAAAAAAAGAATTATTCATGGAAAAATTCGAAATAAATTTTTTTTTTTAAAATTTCATTAAAATTCCACTGGAATTTCCAAGTCACCATTTGGCAATGTGAACAAGTGCGTAAAAGCTGCTGACTTCACGTCAGTGCTTTTCTAGATTTTTTTGAATCCATAAAGACTATGTTTGGCTTTAAACTTGAAAATCATAGACACTGGGCGAAACGGTAACTTTTTTGTTCCCTAGAACAAGTGCGAAATGTGAGAAATTAACATTTGGCTCAATATGTTTCATTGAATAAAATAAATATCTCAACGAGTTGAAAAGTTGTTAATTATTTGAAACACTGTTGTTAAGTAGTGACAACTCCGATAAACTGCTCATGTGCTACGGGGAAGCACCGATAAAACTTCCAGGGAAACACCTCATGAAACAGAGAGTGTGAACAGACGCCGCTGTCCCGCATAATGTGACTGTAGGATGTAAATGCTTCGACTATTTACCAGTAGATGTCGTGCAGGGTACCGGTATGAAAAGAGCGGCCAAAGATAGCAGCCAAAAGTTCCGGAAACACCCGAACGACGCAACCAGTGGCGTCCGCAGAGATTCCGTTTTAATCAAACGGAATCGGTTTATAATGGGTGAATATGGAAATAATCAGTGAAACAAAAGTTTTACATATTCAGTAAATTTATTCTATGAGGAATGAAGGAAACTCGGACATTTATTATTCGAATCGGACTCGATTTATTCAAGGCTGGTAAATTTATCGATGTCGACCTGAAATCAACGAAGAAGGCAACAATATCAGTACTTACTTCATGACTTTATTTGGGAGAAATATTTTGAAGGGTGAAATCATCAATTTTCGAGAAAAAAAAATTACTCTGGATGAGAATTAGGGCTTTAATTCTCAACTTAATATTGTGGCACGTTTTTCAATGGGCCAACGTAATATCTTCATCACTTAATTCACACGAAATATGTTTCAGGATATTATTCAGAATTATCGAAAACAAAATATGACTTCGGATGGGGTTCAGGGGTTGAATTTTCAACCCTTAACTTCTGCGTCCGTTTTCGATGAGAAATCGTAAAACCTGCATCACTAAATTCACAGGTAATATTCTTTAGGTAACTATTGAGAATTATCGAAAACAAAATATGACTTTCCAGAAATTCACGTTAGATATCTATGTTTTTGGAAATATCGGGAAACTGAAATTTTGAAAGGGTATATCTGCGGAATCATTCGATAGTTTTCACTCATTCGCCAATTCGGACTTCGTAATTTAACTCCAAACATACTCTACAATTATCTTGCTACTGAGTAGATTCTTTCGGGAGTTATTTTGTTCACTATCAGTAGTTAGGTCGGCCGTAAGTAAATACTTCAGGAAGAATCGACATAGGAAATGTATTTGTAGAGTAGGTTTTCAGTTTAATTAAGAAAGTCGAATTCTTTAATGGGTTGATTTTGCCAATAATTCTCAAGATAGTTATACCCATTGAAAATGAGGGATCGAATTGCGATCTAGTACTTGATCGAAATTTGTAGATTGAGGTTTATGCCGAATTTCGTGAGGACCATATAAAAAAATCTGCATTTGGCAGGGTCAATACTTGTATAGACGAAACAAGCGCTTAAAAGCCCTGACCTCACGTCAGTACTTTTCCAGGTTTTTACGCGCTTGTTCTGGGGAACAGCGCGTTATCATTTTGTCACGATGTCTGTAATTTCGAATTTTGAGCCAAAATTGGTATCAAACGACTAGGTTGGACTCACTGATGAAGAATCCGAGGTCAAAATTGATTCTACCCGTGCGTCCGTTTGCGCTGTTACTCTCGAAAGGAAGGACCTAGAGTCTTGAAATTTTCAGGTTGGGTTAAGATCCTGTATATCTCGGTTATGTTCGTTAATGGGCCAAATCTGCCGAATGGTTTTTGTGCTACAACCATTCGAAATTTTAATTTTTAATATTTTGAAATATATCAATCTGATCGAAATGAAATTTGCTTGGAAGATGAACATTGTCAAAAAAAAGAATTATTCATGGAAAAATTCGGAATAAAATTTTTTTTTGCAAATTTCATTAAAATTCCACTGAAATTTCCAAGTCACCATTTGGCAATGTGAAAAAGTGCGTAAAAGCTGCTGACTTCACGTCAGTGCTTTTCTAGATTTTTTTGAATACATAAAGACTGTTTGGCTTAAAACTTGAAAATCATAGACACTGGGCGAAACGGTAACTTTTTTGTTCCCTAGAACAAGTGCGAAATGTAAGAAATTAACATTTGGCTCAATATGTTTCATTAAATAAAATAAATATCTTATCCAGTTGAAAAGTTGTTAATTATTGACTTCAATATCTCCCAAGACGAATATCCAATCAAGCTGAAATTTGAAACACTGTTGTTAAGTAGTGACAACTCCGATAAACTGCTCATGCGCTACGGGGAAGCACCGATAAAACTTCCAGGGAATCACCTCATGAAGCAGAGACTGTGAACAGACGCCGCTGTCCCGCATAATGTGACTAGGATCCAGTAAATGCTTCGACTATTTACCAGTAGATGTCGTACAGGGTCGATTCAGAAGAATATCTTATGTTTCGGAAAATTCTAAGAATACATATCTGTAAAGAGTGAAACCGAGTCTTCGAGTTTTCGCTGTCGATTATATTAGAGTAAAATTTCAACGGAATTGGAGGTATGCTTTTCGAAATATATAAATTTCTAAAATAGATTTCCTGAATTTTTCTATTTATTTGTGCCTCAGTAAAATCAGGAAATCTGATTGGGCTGAAATGAAGTACTCGGTTATAAAGTGACTGAAGATTTCAGTGAAATTTCATTGAAATATGAAAATTTTCGTGAAAAAAAAATTTTTTTAACGAATTTTTTAATGGATAATTCTTCATATTGCTACTGTACATATACCAACCATGTCTCATTTCGATCAGAAGAATATGATTAATTGGAAAATTTGACACATTCTGCTACGTATAGCGAGGTACTCATGGTGAAATAAATTATATAGAGCATCTCAAAAAACTAATGTGCTCGATTCT
Source organism: Myrrha octodecimguttata (assembly GCA_958510865.1). NCBI lineage: Eukaryota > Metazoa > Arthropoda > Insecta > Coleoptera > Coccinellidae > Myrrha > Myrrha octodecimguttata. The sequence continues at coordinate 37,762,751 of OY294056.1, forward strand.
TTCTTCTTCTTTCTTTTAGTAAACAATATCGAAGATTCCTCTTTCTATGTATGCCGTATATAGTTTCAACTTAGCCATTTTGAAGAATAAATATACAAGGTCTCCCAAAAATGAGATATAGTAAGATCCAAGTTTCCAATCGGAAATTACCATATTTCCAATCGGAAACTAAAATATTTGAATTCGAAAATTGCAAAGATTACGTTCTTTCACTCATAGCTAGAAATGTATGTTAAAATAACCAGGTGTTCTAAAGAAGAGCTATAGTAACAGTGTGTCCTGAAAAAGAAATATAGTAAGTTCTATGTTTCCAATCAGTAACCACCATATTTGAATTAGAAAATTGGAAAGATCACGGTTTTTTCAGAACGTCCGATATGAATTTTCACACTGATGATAAAGTTTGGACTTAAGGTCTGTGCCAAAATTAATGTAAATCTGATGTATATTTCTAGAAAAAAACAAATTGGATAAATTTCCGATTTTTTTTTTTTTTTTATTTCATTAGTGCCCCAAGTGAGGATGAAAGGAATCAGAGCAAACAATTTATCATTTGGATAACAGTTGCTTCGAAGAAATAAGTAAATATCTGAAAATTGCTCATTCCTGACATTGAAATATGTCAGTTATCGTTATTTACAGCGAATCGGTTTTTTCTCGTGAACATTTGATGAACACAACAGAGGTATAGGTTATAACGCGCTTGTTCTGAGTAAGAGCGCGTTGTCGTATTATTTATTTATTAACGGTCAAATTTATAATAATTCCAGTACCCCTATCATTAAAAAAAACAAAAGTTTGTGACAACATCAAGGCACTCTGAAATATTTCTTCAACTCAAATATTGAGATATGAAAAAGATCTATCTCCACCAAACCAGCAGCTCGCAATGCTCTATCGAGAAATTGTTAATCGAGTAATTGGTTCTGCAAAATTTTATATTGAATTGTTCCCAAGCTCTAAGATTCCTTTGGGGGACATTCAATTTCACCATTTTTAGAAGGTAAAGACAGTCAATGAAGCTGTGCAAAATCTCATGGACAAGCCTTATTTCGAAATTATGGCGTCTCGTTTCAAGGGATGCGGGAGACAATTAGTATCGAATGGCCTCGTTTTGGAAGGTTTCAGAAGTTAATCCCCATTTGTACCTTATCCAGCTCAAAAATTTTTTCTGGACCCTTTCAATGGCTTGTTTATATACAGCGTAATGAGGTGACCCTACTACACATCAATATTCCATAATACTTCTTAGATGCGCTATGTACATTGCCTTGATGAAGGACACATTGAAGTCCTGCATATGTCCTTTGAGAAAGCCCAGCACTCTGGAGGCTTTTGATGAAATATATTTGATATGCTCTATAAAACTTGAATTAGTGCCAAGCAGGATTCCAAGATCTTTGACTGTGTTGACCAATTTTAGTGGACAACTGTTTACCGAATAGTTGACCATGATCATTGAGCTGGTACGAAAAAATCGCATAGTCTGGCACTTATCTACACTAATGTCCAGCTCATTCAGGCCACACCAATCAACAATACTGTCAATATCTTTCTGAAGTAATAATGGACAGATTGTTTTGCCCAAATGTCTGCAATTTTCGAATTTGTAGCTGAAAATGAACTTGAACGACTAGGTTGGACTCACTGATGAAGAATCCGTGGTTAAATTCTGGCTGCTCGAATGCGTTCCGAATTTCAATTCGATCCGATATTCATTTTTGTAGATATAGTCAAAAGAATATATAAAATGCCGTTGTTATTTGAAATTTTGAGTAGATATAATGCCTTATTTTCTTGGGAAGTACTGACGCGATCCAATTGAAATTCTGTTATTAGTGAGGTAATACAAACACACAACTCACTGAAAATTTCAGGTGGATCTCATCGTTAGAAAATAGAAAAATATATTAGAAAATGTTCCAAATTCCTGATGAGACATCTTTTTCTTGACTTCCATCTCTCAGATTTCAACCGCCTGTTGTCTACTCTAGTTGGGTTCGTTCGTAGGGTAGATTCTGGGCACAATTTTGCGAATTCTTTAGTTGGTGAAATTCTTCAAATGATTCCAAAAATACACCCAATCAGAAACTTTTTTTCCACGAAATTTCAAAAAATCACATCCGATTGAGCTCAAGCTTCATGACAAATTTCATGCGGTTAAAAATGGAAAATTTGTTTTTATCTGTACATCGAGCAAGGGTGAACAGGTCAGTATGTGGAAGGGTAGATGATCGCTCTGTCTACGATTTTGAAAGAACGAGCGAGAGTACATACTTCACGTGAATATAAAGGCTGTCCCATAATTAGACCGGCAAGCTACTAGTGGATGTTCTAGACATTATTTTAGACACTTTCGACTCGAATCATATAATGCAAAAACGCTTCGCCTGAGCTAGAGCGCTCTAAAGATAACGTCTAGTCAACACTTTTTGTGAATTAAATGATATAACACAAGAGCACCTGTTTTCAAGAAAAAATATCAGAGTTATGAATTATGAATTTTAGGTGACGTCGTTTTGAAGATATGCGACAAAAAGTTTTGCCTGGACTTCATCTTCAGAGAGCTCTGGCTCCTTAACAAAGCTTCAATGATTTGGGACGAATGCGTCCAAAATAATGTCTAGAAACTCCACTAGAAGCTTGTTGGTCTAATTATGGGATACCCTGTTTATAAAAATTCACTAAGGTGCATTAAGAACGTCAGGAATTGACGATTAAAATATGGGCCATCGGTTCAAATTAACACAAATTGCTAATTCGTAAACTGGTGAAATTTTCCCAACGATACCTTAAATTTTCTATAAAAACCAGATCCACACTAAACTGTGGCTGCGCGTTTGTCCAACTAATTTAGACATTTCATCTATTCTTCTTGAGATATTGGTGGAATAATGCCAAAATTTGAAATATTACGAAATCGAAGGTCATTTCTTTCGGAAGTTATAGTGTTCACGACCGGCCTAACCACCGATAGTGAATAAGATGATTTCCGGAAGAATCAACTTGAAAGCATTATAATTGGAGAGTAGATTTAATCGACTTTAATCACGAAGGCCGAATTCGATACAGATCGAATCGAATTAAAATCGAGTACAATGAAAGGTGACAGCTTAAAGGTTCGTGCGAAATTTCGTGAGGACCATATGATTTATCGATCGCCATTTATAAAATATTCCAAAAAAACTATGTTCAAACATTTTTTTGATTGATCTTATCGAACGATAATCACGAAATTTTGCACATATTTACTCATTAGCATTTGAAAAGTACATATTTACCAAGGTAAATGATGATCTGATCAGTATTTTTTTCAATATTCCGGAAAAAGCAGCCATACCAAAAAATTTTACATATTTTCTTTGCAACATCTCCAAAGATTAATAAACGATCGAACTGAAATTTTAAATACTGTGGATTATTCTACAACTACCTTTGAAGTTCATAGTTGATCGCTTTATTTATTCTTGAGATACTGAGTGAATAATCTCAAACTTCCAAATAGCTATGGCATTTGACATATTTCGTTTCCAATATCTCCAGGAATAACCAAGTTTCGATTCGATGAGATTAAAATTTTTCGAGTTATTGAAAAATCAAAATTTCAAATGGCTATAACACTGAAACCATTGAGCGGATTTTAAGCATTAATGGACTCAACAGAGATATTCAGAATTAAAAAACCAGATCAATCTTCAAGACTCTGTATTTTCCTCCGAACGAAAGAGCACTCAAGCCGGCCGAATAGACAGACAGAATTGAATTTGACGACGGATTCTTCATCATTAAGTCCACCCTAGACGTTTGAAACTATTTCGGCACAGAATTAGAAAATTTTAGATTTGTGGCAAAAGGATAACGTACTACTCTCCAGAACAGGGGCGTCGAAAAAAGCAACGCTGGCAACGCCGATTTACTCCCAGTTTTTTTGGAGAGAGAACAAACGACACATAACTGCGCACCTGCATCCATGGTTTTTTTAATCATGGATATATCCAAATTTATTTGATAACCTTTGATGCAGATGTTCCTTTGATGTTTCGTCGCTTCTATGGGCGCTTGCGGAATGAAAAATATATTTGGGATATCGTTATTTCCGGGACATCCTAAAAACCATCCCTTCTCCTGATGAAAATATCTTTGCAGAACATACACCAAGAAAAAGTTGTTAGGCATTCGTATTGCGCATGCGGTACAGTGGTTAGTGGATATTTTTTTCCAACAAAAACTAGGAACATTGTCGATTTTTTTTTCACTTCGTCAATGTTACGATCCAAACAGAATTCTGCAAAAAGTTTCGCGTCGGTATTCTACAAAACGATCGAGTTTCAATCTGATCCCATTAGCAGTTCCTGAGAAATTGAGAAAATAACCTCAAAAATTGGAATAATTATAACTCCGAAACCATTTGGTCAATTTGAACCATTATCGAAATTGAACTTCGCATTTTATGCACACCCTATCTTTTATGTTTTGAGTCGCTAACTCTTTCCGTTTTCAAATCACGGCCTACCGGACGGAATCTATTCTGACATCGGATTCTTCATTAGTGAGTACAATCTAGTCCTTTGAGACCTTTTACGGGAAATATCTCGGAAACTACATAGTCATTTGAGAAAAGCGATAGCACTCTGCCCCTAGAACATGCAAGCAAAAATAAGATCCGAGCCAGTTACCAAGCCTGCTCAGGAAACACCCCATATCCTTAACTCGCACAAGCTTTCAGATCCTGGAGGGTGTTCATGAAGCCTAGGATAATTGGAAAAATACAAAAAGACTATTTTGATTGTCATAGCCAACTACCATAGGTACCAATACCTATATATTGTCATATGCCATTAAACCCTCCAAGTCCATAATCATTACTCTTCGAACGGAGATTAAAGAGAATTTGATCCTAGGCTTCAAACATGGTGGAAATACATATTCTATTTCCACCATGTCTTCAACAAATAATTCACCGATCAATATATTCCACATTCATGAAGCAACCACCCTATACCTTTATACAATATGCATAAAAAAACACTATTTTCAAGATCGATAAATATACCAACCTAAGGTTGAAGAGCTCTTCAATCTTTGGTATCAACCATTTACACCATCTGCTGCAGACTGGCTGCACATATTCGTAATAATATCGTATGACCAAATATTTCATCCACCAGCGTTACATTAGTGATCAAAACTATTTCAAAAGGAATGACATAGCGATTGGTAGATTTTATTTGGAGATTACTTACGAAACTCCAACTCATTGATGGGTAAAATCCAATGATTCCGTAGATATTTCATTTTGCATATACAGGCTGTCCGGTAATCAATATTTATACTGGCGATAGACTAGGTCATGACCACCCAGAATATCGAAAAATTTGTAAGCAAATTCACCGTTTTCGACCTAATTTGGTGGATGCGCCCATGGAAGTTCGAAAGCCTAGGGTTGTTTATGTCGATATTGATAACATAATAGTATTAATTATGCTATTTTGATGTTGTTTGAATGGTGAACCATGTGCACAACATTTCCTATAAAATGATTTCCAATGATACCTCTACAATTGTATCCGTAATCAAATGGTTTACAAGAAAGGTAAATACATTTTGACGCGCTTGTTCTGGGAAACAGATCGTTTTCTTTTCGTCACGATGTCTGTGATTTTCGAATTTTGAGCCGAAACTAGTCTCAAACGACTAGGTTGGACTCACTGATGAAGAATCCGTGGTCAAAATTGATTCTGTCCGTCTGCCAGCCGTGTGCGCTGTAACTTTCGAAATGAGGTACCTAGAGTCCTGAAATTTTTCAGGTTAGGTTAAGATCCTGAATATCTCGATTAAGTTCGTTAATGAGCCAAATGGTTTTCGTGCGACAGCCATTTGAAATTCAATTTCAATAACTCGAAAAATATTTATCTGATCGAAATGAAACTTGGTTGGAAGATGAACAGTGTCAAAGAGAATAATTATGTGAACAATCGCGTAAAAGCTGCTCACTTCACGTCAGTGCTTCTCTAGATTTTTATATTGAGAGTGAGTTTCAGAAGATGTGAAAAGCTCATCAGCACATAACACACGTGTACATTTATGTGTGTGAAGTTGGCCCAGCACTTTTCGATTTTCAAAACTTTTTTTGTCTCGAATTGTGCGTAGTTTTTCTGCTTCGTGTCGTTGAAATTTTTTTAAATTTCGTACGGTTCTCCAGATATTGCACAAAATGTATTAAGTAGGCCAGCTCAGCACATTTCAAAAAAGTAGATTTTGATTGCTGCTCTAGATTGTGTTGTACATATACTGATTTGTGTTGTCCCTCTCGTTTTCCGAAAAATCAAAAACTAGGGAAAAAGCCCAGCACTTCTGTTTTTTCTTCTCAAAAATTAAATAGAAAAGTATGTGCTACATTTGTGCTGACTTGTGCCATAAATATTTTCCCGATATTCTGTCGGCTTTTCCGAAAAATCGCGAAATTGAAAGAAAAGTTTGCCAGCACATTCCTTTTTTTCTGATAAAAATATGAATGAAAAAAATCGTCTCTTATGCAAGCTAACTTATGCCGTTAAAATTTTCACGAAAATCCTGCTGATTTCCCAAAAAAAAGATTTCGAAAAAAATGTTTTCCAATATTTTTTGATTTTTGAATTTGTTTTCTCGAAATGAATTGTGCTAGGTTCGTACTGAATTTGGTTTTGCTGGATTCAGCTAGGTTTGTGCTGCTTCGTGCTGTTTAGATCTTTCTCTTAATCCATACATTTTAGAGACATTCCACAAAATGTATGAAAAAAGACAGCTGAAACTTCAAGAAAAAGTGGGTGTCAACGGCGGAAATAGATTTTGCTATCCGCATACCGAGTTGTGCCGTTCGAATTTTTCCGTAAAGCGCGCCCTATTTCTCAGAAATAAAAATCAAGAAAAAAATTAGCTCAGCTATTTTGGTGTTTCGTAATGGTCGGAAACATACAAAGAAAATTGTGCTCCTTGTAATCTTATTTGTTTCGTTGAAATTTTCACAGAGATCCTGCTAATTGTCCAAGAGAGAAAAATTCTGGAAGAAAAGCGGACTAGTACTTTCGTACTTTTCTCTGTCGCAAGTTGTTTCATTTGGTTGTATCACATTTGCCCGACTTGTACCCGTCAGATTTTCAGAAAAAATATCTCAACTTTTCCTTCAAACGGTGGAAATTGGATTGTTAATTGTTTGACACACAGTATACATGATAACCGGCATGAGATTAAGACCATTGGAAACCGCAACTAGAAGGCGTTCTATTTGGATCAAATAAGAGGATGTGTGATTTACTTCCATTTGGTGTTGAATAGTTACTTCTATCAAATTACGCTTCGGCTTTTGGAAAGATGTGGCTTGGCCCTACTTTTCAGTCCTTCGAAAGATTATGCACTAGTCAGCGAATGTGTGAAATAGAATAAACGAAAAATACTCATTTCCTCCACTTCTCTGGATTGTTTTTCCCCAGTCATTAGGGTTCTCTTGAGAAGGCAATCTTCACAGAGCCCAGATTTATTTGTATTCGAGTAACTTTCGGTGATTGTTACAGGAATCGGTCAAAATTAAATTCTTCCATGTATAGATGTGTAAAAAAGTAGTTAAGTAGAGAAGTGAAATACCCACAACTATATTAAAAGGTGCCGCGCACGCTTATCGTAGTATGTCGGTCGGCTTATGCTATAAATCATCCAAGAGCGTAGTTGGATTTCGTGGCGGCTTCTTTCATATTTTCCACGGTCCGAAGCTCAAGCCTGTTTCACTGTATATTGATATGCAAAAAATCTGCTGATTATTTCTAATTTCCACAGTTTGAAGGAAAATTTGAGATTTTCTTTCTGAAAATCTGACCGGTACAAGTCGGCACAAATGTGGTACAACTAAATAAAACCACTTCCGACAGAGAAAAGCTTGAAAGTACTAGTCCTACTTCCTTCCAGAATTTTTCTCTTTTGGAAAATCCGCAGGATTTCCGTAAAAGTTTCAACGAAACAAATAAGATTACGTGAAGCACAATTTTCTTCAGATGTTTCTGATCATTACGAAACACCGAAATTCCTGAGCCCATTTTTCCACGCATGTTCTATGGAAACAGCGAACTATCGTTTTGTTCAAATGTGTGTAATTTTCGATTATTGAGCCGAAAATGGTCTGAGACTAGGTTGGACTCACTGATGAAGAATCCGGTGTCAAAATCGAATCTGTCCGGACACGGTAACTGTCGAACGGAGCCAGATAGCGACTTGAAACTTGTAGGGTAGTTCGCGCATCCGAATACCGCGGCTATTTTAGTTAATGGGCCAAATCGGCCGAACAGTTTTAGAGTTATAGTAATTTGAAATTTTGAGGTTATTTTCCTCATATTTCAGGAACTACAAGAGCGATTCGATTTAAACTCGACAGTTAGTTGCAGCATAACGAGGCGCAACTTTGGGCAAAATTTCGTCGAAATCTCATGGTCACTCAATTCCAAAAAAATTTTTTTAAAAATTTCTTCCGAAAAATTTTTTTTTCTGTAACCATTGTTAATATACGATAACAATTTCAGTAATACCTTCCGTTCCATATTTCACAGCTGTGTGCCAAATTTCAGTTCGATACGGCTATTAACTTTTGGAGATATTGGAAAAAAATATGTAGAATTTCGTGTTTTTCTTCTCGATGCATGTCGTTGTTTTTTTTTGGTTAGCTCAAGAAATACTGATTCAATCGTAAAGCAACTTTGTAGCTAGTTCTAAGATGCTGAAAGATAACATTGTGCAAAATTTCGTGATGAACGTGTCATTAGAATGATTTAAAAAAAAATTTCAAATTTTTTTTTTAAATATCCAATATTGTGTAATTTTCTCATCATATTATCCTCATCAAATTCTGTATAAACTTTCAAACTGTCATTTTTCGATGAAGTACAGGATTTCAATCGGATCTAATCTGTATTTTCGGAAATATTGGGAAAATAAAATATGAATGGGTATATCTGCGGAATCATTGGGTGGATTTTACCCATTCACGAATTCGGCCTTCGTAATTGAGGTCCAAACCTTCTCTACAAATATCGACTTTCTAACTTCCGGTAGAAACGACTTAGAAACTCGATATTTGTAGAGTATGTTTTGGGCTTATTTACGAAGGTCGAATTAGTGAATGGGTGAAATCCACCCAATGATTCCGTAAATATATCCACTCAAAATTTTATTTTTCCAATATTTCCAAATATACAGATTAGATCGAATTTAAATCCAGTAATTTATCGAAAAAAAATCTAGAAAAGCACTGCCGTGAAGGCAGCAGCTTTTGCGCGCATGTTCAAATTCGTTGCCGAAGCGGTCATCTACATAGAACATGGATTTTTGTGGATAGCACAATCTATTTCTGCCGTTGACACCCACTTGTTCAAAAAGTTTAAGCTGTCCTATTTGATACATTTTGTGGAATATTTCTAGAACCGTATTGAATAAGGGAAAAATATAATAGAAGTTGTAAACATTCATTTAATTTCTAACGTGCTGGTCCTAGGAAACGAAAGCGTAATCATGTTGCATTCATGTCTGTTATTTTCTAATTTTGAACCAGAAGTCTTGAACGTAAGCCTTTTTATAAAGGTGCGTACAGACAGAACAAATCTTCCTATCGTAACTCCGTCGCGTAACAAGTCTGGACGGCATTGCGTAACAGCGTATCACCGTAGCAGAAACATCGGAGAGTCCCGTAACTTTTTCTGCACGTTTTTTCAAATTTTCTTTAACTTAGTAATGCTTGTATATAGCACACAAGCAAACGTTCACTGTTCTGTTGTGAAGATGGAATGGCAGAATGCTACGTTTATAAGATACGCAACGATGTATATTGATACACTACATTTGTTAACACGCCGTATCTTCTATGCGTAACAAAAAATTGTAACGCGACGGCGTAACACTACGAAGTTTTGTTCTATGTCTGTACCTTAAGAAATCTGTGGACAAATTCAAACATTTCAACGAACGGTCCAGCTAGCCCAAGACACTGCAACTCTTGAATATGCATGGAGAGCCGGTATGGATATTTTCACATTAGGTGCAGAAACTTAATATGTATATTGGGTGATTTACACTATTGTTCCCTCAAAATCTCGAAAAATTCTGATCTGATCAAAGTGGAATTCAAGTCGATAATCTCCAAATGTGTGCGAAATTTCAGCTTGGTCGAAAATGTATTTTGGGAAATATTGGAAAAAACTATGGGCGGACCCAACCCACTATTACCCATTAGTAATATTTCCATTCGAAATTCGTTTTTCCATCATCTACTTAAATACTAGTATGATCATATTGAAATCATGCACTTGGTTATTCATATCATATGTTCCTCACGAAATTTTGCATTATCCTTCACGCCATCATTTTCCAATTAATTAACGAATTCAACATATCATTGAGTGGATTGTACTCATTCATGAATACGTTCCAAACTTCCCTTTTGACCGATCCTTAATACAATATCTTTCAAAGAATCACCTAGGCTCCTCTATATTTTTTGTACGTCAGGTGTTGGCCTAAATTTGAATGTCAAAATCTTCAATAGGGATTCCGTAGAAATGTCCGTTCGAATTTTGTCTTGATTCAATGATACTATAAAGTATTCAACTACTCAACTCAACTACAAGTTGAATACTCAATGATATCACTGTTACGGTTCGCTTCGCTGTTCGCTAACAACTTACAACCATATTCAATAACACACAACATTTAATTGTATAAAGTATACACTCGTTTACAGTGACTCTATACTTGTATAGAGTATAGTGTATAGTCATTGTAACTGGGTTACAGTGACATATTACCAATAATAATATATTATAATAGTTGAGTTCCGATATTCCCAATCAGTACTGGCCAGTATCAGTAATAACGCTTCGTACTGATACGAACAGTTACCAAAGCAGTGCCAGTAAAATCGACTGTCAAAATTTACTGACAAGTACTGGCCAGGAATATCGGAACTCAACTAATATAGTCACTGTAAACCAGGTTACTGTGGGGCGGCCTCTGATTCTGACGGGTAGTTCTTTAAATAACCCAATTACAGAGATGTATCTGATCTTGATTCTGTAACAACTACCACAATATATTAATATTGTCAGCAAAAAAGTGTTAGATGAATATAGTCACGAAAATTTGACACTGGGTGTTGCCAAATCGTCAACTCTATGGATTTTTGTATAACTCATTCATTTTTCGAATTAAAATGACTATATTCCAGATGAAAATCAAACATTTTCCAAAATTTTGAAACAGAAGGTGCAATTCAGGTCCGAAGTCGTTTCTATGGTGCATTCGAATTATTTCTGCGTAAGTGTTTAATATCAAATCTCAGAAAGAGCTGAACATACTGTGACCCGATCGAAAAGGACTTCTTCAAGTGAATTCGATAAATATACAGGGTGTCCGGTAAACCTTAAACAATATTTATACAGGTGATAATCTAGGTCATGACCACTCAGAATATCGAAAAATTCGTAGGTAGAATCTTCACTGTTTCCGAGATAATCTGGTGGATGCGCCGATGGAAGTTGGAAAGCTTAGGGTTGTTCATGTTGATATTAACAACATAATACATATTCGTCATAATTGTCAGATCCAAATACTACAAAATGTCAACTGTGAATTTTTCTTGGGGGGAAATTTTGTTTTTTTTTTGATCGATCACTAAGGTTTATTATTTTAATCCATCAAATAATAACCTAAAATTGATATTATTCTGCAAAAAATGGGGATGAAATGACATAATTAAATTCTACCTATTATTATTCTTGTAACTTTCACCCCATTTTCTGAAAAAAGTTATTACCACGTGAATGTGATCATTCATGAAAAAAATATGAGCACTTTGTCCACTCTCCAGAATTGTATGAAACATGCTCTGATTATTGCTGGAAGGGGTGATATTTCCGTTGCAATAGAATGGGCAGATATTCTGGTCTATCCCAAATTTTCACAATTTTTAAGAAAAAATTCTTCTGTTCAGAATTTTTCGGAATGAAATGATGAAATAATGATTATTTATAATGAATTCATTTGCTCGAGAGTTCTCGGTGAAAAAAAAGATTTCAAATCTTCTTCTAATAAAAATCTTTTCAAACCAGAGATTCAAGCAATAAATTCCATAAACAAGTTAGAAAAAATTGTTCAATTGTTTTCTATGTGTTCTGATGCCAAGATGACATACTTCCAAGGACTTTTTTGAACATGCTTTGCCACCGACCCAACGATGAATATCCATTTGGATATACCAACTCAAGATCAAGTGAAATTAATTACATTATTGCAAGATTGGTTTAGAGTCTCCAATCTATTATTGATATTGAGTAAATTAGAACCAAATATTATCGAACTTGTGATTCAATAATAACTTCCGATTTCGTATTAGGAATTGACCAATCTTTAAGGAAGGTAGACCGAGTATTTCTGGCCCATTAGTTTGACAATGTTTGGGTTTGATGTACTTTGTACAATGTACGTGGCATCCTAGAGCAATCTTTTGATAAACGTCACTTGGGCTTCATGATAGAACAAGTTATTTGCTATATGTCGAATCGAACAAATCACCCTGTATATTCTCAATAGAGACCCCCAACCATAAACAAAACATTGTTTCGAGACTGCCTTGACTAGTGTAAACTCATCCCAAAATCTGACGGTCTCCTCCGGAATCACCCTGTATGTTACCGAATCAACCTATATAAAATGAAATACCATAATTTCCTGACAAATATAATGAATTGTTCGGGAACTCAATGGTCAACCGTTCAATTGAAAAAAAAAATGAACATGAGTGCACCATTCTATAGATTAACTTATATATGACCGAATCAACCTATATACTATGAAATCAAGTAATTTCCTGAGTAAATATAATGAAATGTCTTGGAATTCCATGGTCAACCGTATAATTAAAAATTTGTGAACACGAGTGAACGGATTCCGAAATTTTGACGACCATTCGATAGAGTACCTTTTATATGACCGAATCAACCTATAAACAATGAAACCCAATAAACTGCTGAATAAATACAATGAAATGTCCTGGAATTCAATGGTCGATCGTATAATTGGAAATGAATTTACATGAGTGAATGGATTTCGAAATTTTGACGGCCATTCGATAGAGTACCTCATATATGACCGAATCAACCTATAAACAATGAAATGTACTAAATTCCTGAATAAATATAAAGAAATGTCCTGGAATTGAAGGGTCAACCGTATAATTGAAAATAAATAAACATAAGTGAAAGGATTCTGAAATTTTGACGACCATTTGATAGAGTACCTTATATATGACCGAATCAACCCATATACAATGAAATGTACTAAATTCCTGAATAAATATCATGAAATGTCCTGGAATTCAATGGTCAACCGTTTATTTGAAAATAAATTAACATGAGTGAACGGATTCCGAAATTTTGACGGCCATTTGATAGAGTACCTTATATATGACCGAATCAACCTATAAACGATGAAATGTACTTAATTCCTGAATAGATATGAAGAAATGTCCTGGAATTGAAGGGTCAACCGTATAATTGAAAATAAATGAACATAAGTGAAAGGATTCTGAAATTTTGACGACCATTTGATAGAGTACCTTATATATGACCGAATCAACCCATATACAATGAAATGTACTAAATTCCTGAATAAATATCATGAAATGTCCTGGAATTCAATGGTCAACCGTTTATTTGAAAATAAATTAATATGAGTGAACGGATTCCGAAATTTTGACGGCCATTTGATAGAGTACCTTATATATGACCGAATCAACCTATAAACGATGAAATGTACTTAATTCCTGAATAGATATAAAGAAATGTCCTGGAATTGAAGGTTCAACCGTATAATTGAAAATAAATGAACATAAGTGAACGGATTCCAAAATTTCGACGACCCTTCGATATAGTACCTTATATATGACCAAATCAACCTATATACAATGAAATCGAAAACGGTCTTGGAATTAACCGTTAGACATATATATATATATATATATATATATAACATGAAAATAATTGCGCCAGAGGCCCGCTCTCGCTCACAGAAAAAGTAATGGTCTGCCGTTTGTGACGGAACGTCGTTTTCATTGCGCGTTAAAATCAGTCGAAATTTCGAAAGAATTTTTTACGTTATTCTTCGAAGTTTTGTTTCGACTAATGTATACGGATTGAAATATAACTCATCAAAAAAGGTAACTATGACTTTAAATTGTTATTTTTATTATATGCTAATAGAATACTGCTCATAACAACCGACTGCAATTCGAACCCATACGAAAACGAGAAAGGATTTAATGAAATTACCATTTATTGAGAGAAATAATAATTCATTATAGAAAATAACCGTTTATAAGAGAAAAACTGATGAATTTCACTTTTCTGGCCTTTCTATCAGCGAAGTATTTTATAAGGTTATCAAAGTCGATGTTTTCAGCAATTTCGTTTTCAATTTACAAAATTGCTAAGTTCGTCAATCTAGATTGAGATATTGTTGATCGAAATGAATGGAAACGGAATAATTCGCCCGAAAACAAAATATCTTCTTCAACCCTATTCATAACTCTGAAGATAAAAAAAAAATGTCACTAGCAACTGTCGCAACTCGCAACGTACGTATTAAAAATTAAAATGAACTGCAGGCATTTACCCGATCAGATAGATTTAATACTGCGTTTCGTTTGTAGCACGATACAAATACAAATATTACAAATATTCGTATCGTGATTTATAGCATGAAGCTACCTGTGAAGGAGAGTCGCCTCTAGGACGCCCTCGCGAATCCGCGCCAACGCACGCATCGGTCGGTTGCGATTTTGTTACGCGCTCTGACGAAGTGATCTTATTCTAATTTTGTATTACTAATAGACCATATTTTTATATGGCGATCGCCCAACCGCGCCTCACCCTAACGCCGCTACTGATGCGTGGAGTGTCATCATCACTGATACCACGATGATTGCGTCACCTTTCAAAAAAATATCTAGACGAATTTGTATGTCCTAATTGACAGGAAAATCAATTTTAAAGTTACCTCTACCAGTACTTCCTTATTATCAGTGAGGCTGATTAATGTTCGCGGGTCCGATTCCGAACCAGTTCCGTACTTTGATGAAGAGCGTTCGTGCGTCGCACAATTGCGAACTAGTAGTTACGGTTCTTCCTAGTTCTGTGTTCGTGGTTTACATCGATTCTGTACCAAGTCGATTCCGAACCGGTCCTAGCAGTTCCCGCACTGTTGGAAGAACTAGTGGTTTTAGATTAGTTATAACCAAGTTTGGGCGACAAATCAGTGAACATCAGCTTATATAATCATTTAAAAATTTCAAAAAGCACTGCCGTGAAGGCAGCAACTTTTGCGCGCATGTTCAATGTAGATGACCGCTTCAGCAACGAATTTGAACGTGCGCGCCTATCAAATTTCAGTTCGATACGATCATAAGTTCTGGAGATATCGGGAAAAAATATGTCAAATTTCGAGGTTTTCTTCTCGATATCGTTGATTTTTTCGGTATTACTCGAGAAATACTGATTCAGTCCTGATTAAACTTCACAGCTAGTTTTAAGATGCTAAAAGACAACGTTATGCAAAATTTCGTGATAATCGTGTTATTAGAACAATTTGAAAAAAAAAATTTATATGATTTTCTCATCATATCATCCTCATTAAATTCTGTATGAAACTTCGAACTGTTATTTTCGATGAAGTAATGAATTTCAATTCGATCTGATCTGTATTTTTGGAAACATTGGAAAAATAAAATTTTGATTGGGTATATCTACGGAATCATTGGGCGGATTTTACCCATTCACGAATTCGACCTTCGTAATTAAGCCCCAAACCTACTCTACAAATATCGAGTTTCTAAGTCGTTTCTTCCGGAAGTTATTGTGTTTACGGTCAGCCTAACGGCCGACTGCGTAAACACAATAACTTCCGAAAGAAACAACTTAGAAACTCGATATTTGTAGAGAAGGTTTGGACCTTAATTACGAAGGCCGAATTCGTGAATGGGTAAAATCCACCCAATGATTCCGTAGATATACCCAATCAAAATTTTATTTTTCCAATATTTCCAAAAATACAGACCAGATCGAATTGAAATCCAGTACTTCATCGAAAATAACAGTTCGAAGTTTCATACAGAATTTAATGAGGATGATATGATGAAAAAATCATATAAATTTTTTTTTTCAAATTGTTCTAATGACCCGATTATCACGAAATTTTGCACAAAGTTGTCTTTCAGCATCTTACAACTAGCTGTGAAGTTTAATCAGGACTGAATCAGTATTTCTCGAGTAATACCAAAAACATCAACGATATCGAGAAGAAAACCTCGAAATTTGACATATTTTTTCCCGATATCTCCAAAACTTATGATCGTATCGAGCTGAAATTTAGTAAACTGCTGTGAAATTAGAAGGTCAAAGTGTGAGTATAATTTTTTTTGGATATGATGAATGGTTTCCGAAAAAAAAATTTTTTTGTAAAAAAATTTCGAAAAAAATTTTTTTTTAAATTTATTGACAATATGATCTTGACAAAATTTGGCTCAAAGTTGCGCGTCGTTATACTCGACCAAACTGCCAAGTTTGAATCCAATCGCTCAAGTAGTTTCTGAAATAAAAAATAAATAACTTCAAAACTTCAAATGCCTATAACTCCGAAACTATTCGATCGATTTGGCCCATTAACGAACTTAACCGCGGCATTCCAATGCGCGACCTACCCTGAAAGTTTCAAGTCGCTAGCTCACTTCGTTCGACAGTTATCGTGTCTACGGCCGGCCGGCCAGCCGGCCGGCCGGACAGAATCGATTTTGACACCGGATTCGTCATCAGTGAGTCCAACCTAGTCGATTGAGACCATTTTCGGCTCAATCATCCAAAATTACAGACATTTGATCAAAACGATAGCACGCTGTTCCCCTAGAACATGCGCGCAAAAAGCAATTCTTGTACATATATATGCAATAATTATTCGTTTGAGGGTAAAATATATTCCTACAAATATATAAAGAAATAAATATGTTATATGTTGCTCATCTTGAAATCGGCTGTCACGATTTGGGTGGAATTCTGTATTTTTCGTGAAAACGTAATTTTACACAAAAATATATCGATGAAAGCTCTGAGGCGCATGTGGATGCTCATGTTCAGACAGCGTACTGTATTTAAAGTTAGTTATAGTTTTTATTTTACTCAGAGAAAGACTTTTCATGATAGCTTTTCCCGAGCGATGTTTTGAATCTCGATCGTAAAAGTGATCAAGATCAAAGAATTACTGCGAATTGTTGAAATGCTTAAAAGTAAAGGATAGTTTGAAGAAGTAGTGCCTTGTTCTTTACCCAGATCTATTCTGAGTGTTCCACTTCGGTTCCGTAAACGTTCGTGCTGAAAGAAATTCGGAATTGATTCAGAACTAGACATGCGCACTGTGACAAATCTGGGTGGGTAAAGATTTGGTTCAGAATTGGTTCGTTATCCGACCCGCGAACATAGATAGCTACTACTTATTAAGTTTTAACGCTTATTTAGTGACCTTGTTCAATTGAGGCCAGTCAAAATTATTTTATTTTTCAATATTTATTGATATTTTCGAGAATATATGTTAATTTTCGAGTTTTGTTTGTTTGCATACGTTTTTTTTTCATATTAATCTTTATTTCTTGTTAATATAAGACTTTGAGACTGACTATGAATCCAAGCAAAATATGTAGAAGAATAACCAGGAAAAATGTCCAAGGATTCCATGGAAACACTTGATAGAAGGTTGAGAAATATATATATATTTTTTTATTAATACTCTTATAACAATATTCTCATTATCCAAAGTGTAGGCCTTGTTCGGTCACTATGTTTCATTCTGTGGCTAACGTTCCAGAATTACCTCGTTTCAGGTGTTTTTTATGAAAGATTACAATATATTTCCTTAATTTCTTAAAATATATAAACCAAAGAATAATGCCTTGCTTTTATATTCATCACCTTTTTTGAATAATTCATCAAGATATAAGTATTTCAAATAAGGTAGGCGTCATTTGTATTACTTAACTTACTTCACTTGCATCTGTAATTATTTTGAGAAGTCTGTGAAGGAGAATGAGAGCTATCAAGCTATCGTTCTCACAGTACAAGAAATAAGGAAAAAATAGAATTTTCTTCACACAAACCGTCCAGGTTTGCAATGTCTCCGCTATATCATGGTCTCAAACTCTTCAATCATCTTCCTCGAAATATAAAATCACTCAATGTTAGAAAGTATTCAAGTCCTTATCATTGAGTGACTTCTTTTACACTGTGAATGAGTATTAATGTGATAAGTTTCAAAGAGTTTTGATATTGTATTTTTCACCTATTCTATATATTACTATGTCTAAAAAAATTGATAAAAATTATTATTATTTTTATATTATTCATATACATAGCCTACATAATATGAAATATTTTCCCAACTATTTTGAGGTTATATCGCGAAAAATAATAAAAATAACAATAATTACTAAACAGGCTTACCAAGGTACCTCTCCCACTTATCACCCCCTTACCTCCGGTTTCCTCTGGTCTCTTTTGCTCAACCCCCTTATCTATAAATCCTGGCAGGAACCTTCACACTACCATTCTCCACCAAGAACTTGATTACAATTCAAATAAATCGAAATTTCATGAAGACCCCATCGTTACAAAAATAAAAAAATTTTCCGAAAATTCGATTCAAAATTTTACATTTCAAAAATTACCCAAGAGAATGAATTGAAATTATCCACGTCTTATCACAATTAGCTGTGAAATGCTGACGCGCACAATTGATGATATTTTGTGAGGATCATAACCTGGGAAGAATACAAGAAAAGATCAGATTTTTTGAAGTTTTATAATTTGGAAAGTATCAGTGAAATTCCATTTCATTACCCACACCTACACAACTGAATACCAATGTCAATTTCAAGAGAACAATGGGTGGATCACACTCTCACTTATGAGTTAGGCGTTATGAAGCTCCAATACTGCTCTACGAATATCGAATCTTTAAGTTGATTCTTCCGTAAAGTCTAATATTCAAGATGGGACCTTAGGCAGTTTTGGGACTCAATGATGGAGGTCAAATTCACGAATAGGTAAAATCCGTAGATTGGTAGATTCCTTAGACATTTCGAAATATTGGGATACTTTTCCAATATTTAGGAAAATTCGGATCTGGTCGAACTAGGATCTAGTACTTGGTTAAAGAATGATGCCGTGAAAGTTCGTACAAAATTTACAGAGATAATATTTTTAGGAGATCGCCTAATCGTTCCAACAGGAAGTCAACCTAGTTATATGCTTTCTGGGATGCGGAATCTGAATATGATCATTTGATACCAAATTAAAGCAGAGAAGTTTTCTACAAATCACGTTACTCATTGTTGATTGCCTGATGAGCCGTAATAATTATAGAGCGTGCGCATAGAACCTTGTAGTTTTCTGCGTGCCTTTGTGTGCGCGAATAAACAATTTTCCGCACACCGCGCCGTGCGGATAAGATTCCAGATTTCTGATCGTTAGGCTTATTATTTCAAGCATACATTTTCCCCCCTCATCATTTTTTCAGAATCTGCTCAGGTAGAAAGATACAGCTTGTTGAAATTTCCGAAAAAAATCAGTTGTATTGTAGCTTTGACATGATTTTTCCGAATCAGATAAACGTTGTAGAATTTTCTATATTTTTGACACACACACCACTTTTATCTTAATTCAAACGATTTTGTAGTTGTAGAACCTATGACAAAAAATCTTAGAAAAGCACTGACGTGAGGAGCTTTCACGCGCTTGTTGAATTCGTTTCCGAAGGAGTCACCTATTTATTGATCCCTCCAAACGCAGTTTTTCTTTCTAATAGATTGATTTGGAGATCTCCCTACTACGAACTTCTGCATGAACCTCCAAGCTTTCATTTCTCAATCAAGTGATAGATTTGAAATCGATTCGATCCATATTTTTGAAAATATTTGCGTATGTATCTATGAATCATTTGGCGGATTTCACCCATTCACGAATTCGGCCTTCGTTTTTGAGTCCCAATGAACCTACCAGCTAGTATTTTTCCATCGAGTACTAGATTTAAATTGTATCTAATGTGTATTTTTGTGAAAATTGGAAAAATAAAATTGCGAATGAGTATATCTACGATATCATTGGGCGGATATTACCCATTAACGAATTCTACCTTCGTAATAAAGCCCCGAACCTTCTCTACAAATATCGAGTCTCTAAGTCATTTCTCTCAGAAGTTAATTTGTTTGCGGCCGGTCTAACCACGGATCGTAAACACAATAAATGAAAGAATATGCTGATAGGACTAGATAATTGTTGGGCACGTTTGGAGTTGGATTTCGATAGCCGAATTCGATTGATTGAATCCACCCAATGATTACCCAGATAGACCTATTCCAAAAATGAAGATCGGATCGCATTGATATTGATAAATGCTGGAAAAAAAGATTTTGAAGGCTCATGAAGAATTTCGTGAGGATCATATTATTAGTAGATCGCAAAATATAAATCATCTGAAAATATTTTCCTTCAAATTGTTACTTATGAAACCATTATCACGAAATTCCGCTCATATTTGCACATCAGCAGTTTCCAACCAGTAACTCAGTTTCATTATGATCGGATGAGTTTTTTGAGTTCATACATAAATAATTGCGATAACGATGAAAGAACAGAAAAAATTTGACATAGTTTTGCCCAATATCTCCGGAAATAAATATCAGATAAAACTGAAATTGAACACCGTTGTTCAACACTGACGTTAGGTTCTGCTAGATTTTTCTACTGAAAACAGATGAAAATTCTCCGAATTAATTGTTTTTGGAAAGTTGGAAAAATTTCATCTTCGATTTCAATAAGTGGAATAACTTATTTTACTTCTTATACACTTTATATTTTGTTTACTTACTTATTTCGAACTTTAACGTCGGTTGTTTATATTGTTTTTTTTTCATATTGCATTCCAGTTTTCAATTGATTATTTTTGTTATTTGACCTACAACTTCCATGTTTTAATTGAGTCATAACTCACAGTTCTCTGCTATCTCTTCTAGTGCCTTGAGGATTTTTATGAAACTGAACGAAATTTCGGCCTGTACATAATTGGTTTTCTTCATAATTAGAGCTCAAAACCTGTTATTACCTTCGATTGTACTTACAAGGTCGTCAACACAACTTGATCGAAAATACGTTTACTTCCGGTTAAACCGGAAATTATAGACACACATTAGTTACCTCAGTTGATGGGAAACAATCTCTAGTACCATTGTCCCAAATTTCAATCCGATATCTTGAAAATCTAGAAAAGTACTGCCGTGAAGGCAGTAGCTTTTGCGCGCATGTTCAATGTAGATGACCGCTTCGGCAACGAATTTGAACATGCGCGTATGCCTTCACGGCAGAGCTTTTCTAGATTTTTTTTCGATAAATTACTGGATGTCAATTCAATCTAATCTGTATTTTTGGAAATATTGGAAAGATAAAATTTTGAATGTGTATATCTACGGAATCATTGGACGGATTTTACCCATTCACGAATTGAACCTTCGTAATTAAGGTCCAAACCATCTCTACAAATATCGAGTTTCTGAGTTGTTTCTTTCGGAAGTTATTGTGTACAAATTAGATCGAATTGAAATCCAGTACTTCATCGAAAAAAACATTCTGAAGGTTTATACAGAATTTAATGAGGATAATATGATGAGAAGATCACAGAATATTAAACATTAAAATTGATTGTTTTTGTAAACTGTTCTGATGGCACGATCATCACGAAATTTTGCACAATGTTGTCTTTCATTATATTCAAACTAGCTGCGAAGTTTCATCACCATTGAATTAGTATTTCTTGATTTATACCAAACAAAACCAACGATATCGAGAAGAAAACCACGAAATTCTACATATTTTTCCACAATAACTCCAAAAATAATGGCCGTATCAAATTGAAATTTAGAACAATGCTGTAAAACATGAAGTTCGAAGTATAAATGGAATTTGTCTCGAATATGAATGATAGTTTCAGAGGAAAAATATTTTTTCGAAAAAAAATTTGAAAAAAATTTTTTTTGTAATTTGGTAACAATACAATTTCGACAGAATTCTGCTTAAAGTTTCGCGTCGTTATGCTCCAACTAACTGCCAAGTTTCAATTCAATCGCTACAGTTGTTTCTGAGATATGAGGAAAATAACCTCAAAATTTCAAATTGCTATAACTCCGAAACTATTTGGCCGATTTGACCCATTAACGAACTTAACCTTTCTATTCTGAAATGCAACCTTTCCTGAAAATTTCAAGGCGATAGAATCCTCCGTACGCCCGTTATCGTGGTGACGTCCGGCCGGACAGAATCGATTTCGACACAGATTCGTCATCAGTGAGTCCAACCTAGTCGTTTAAGACCATTTTCGGCTCAATTATCGAAAATAACAGATATTTGGAAAAAACGATAACACGCTGTTCCCCTAGAACATGCGCGCAAAAATGTAGATTATTTTCGGGTGAACCTGATTCCTGTGACACCCGGTATAATATTTCATAGGATTACCGTTCTTCACAGAAATGATTGAATAAAATTACAATTCAGTTGTAACAGCGGAGATAAAAACATTTTATCGGATTCAGACTCAATAATTCTACATATCTACTACAACCAGCGGTTTTATTATGGAATCAAAATAAATCACTCTTTGTATATTCATAAGGATAAAATAATTTTTAGTCCAAAATACGAACAGTTGAAATGCCTAATGAGACTGTTCAATTATTTATACATCTACTATTTCAGTCGATATAACTCTTTTGAAATGGGCAAAACAAGAAACTCACGGAATCGAACCTGATGATATTTAGGAATATTAATATCGTCACAGAGTGAAAGCAACCCTATTTCTCAACACGTTTTGGTGCATGAGGTATTAACAACGGGAATGGCAATGGGGATAAACTTCTGTGAATCAAGTTCTGGAATCAGTTTAGTCATTCAATTATTCATTCAACTGAAAAGCGAATTCACCCTTCGCGGTTAATTAACAAAACAATTCATCAGTTTTGACTCGTGTCAAATTTAACAGCTAGGAATATATTAATTCCAACTATATTCTACAGCTCCAAGATGTTGAACAAATAACTTGTGTACACTCTCGTCCCCATAAAGATTTCAGGCTGATTTCTCGATTTATTTGACTAATTTTATCTTATTTACAGGATGAATCTTTTGGTTGTATATGATTTTCACTTTAAAATTTCGTGGTTAATTAACAGAACAATTTTCCCGTTCATCCGTTTTGACTCTTCTCAAATTTAGCAGCTTAGAATCTATTATTTGCAAGTATATTCTACAGCTTTTAAGATGTTGAACAAATAACTTGTGTACTCTCTTGTCTCCATGAACATTTCAGGCTGATTTCTCGATTTATTTGACTATTTTTATCTTATTTACTGCATGAGTCTTTTGATTGTATATGATTCTCATCTTGAAACTTCGTGATTAATTAACAGAACAGTTTTCCAGTTCATCTGTTTGGCTCGTGTCGTGGCTACGGTCGGCCCAACAGCCTGACCGTAAATACATTAACTCCCGAAAGAAACAACTTAGAAACTCGATATTTGTAGAGAAGGTTTGGACCTTAATTAAGCAGGCTGAATTCGTGAATGGGTGAAATCCACACAATGGTTCCGCAGATATACCCATTCAAAATTTCATTTTCCCAATATTCCCAAAAATACAAATTAGATAGAATTGAAATCCAGTACTTTATCGAAAAATAACAGTTCGAAGGTTCATACAGAATTCAATGAGGATAATATGATAGGAAGATCACAGAATATTAAATATGTACTTGAAAGAAAAAATTTGAAATTTTTTTTCAAATTGTTCTTATGACACGATCATCACGAAATTCGGCACAAAGAAGTGTTTCAGCATCTTCAAACTAGGTGCGAAGTTTCATCATGATTGAATCAGTATTTCTTGAATTATACCGAAAAACAATATCGGGATATCGGGAAGAAAACCACGAAATTTCATATATTTTTTCCTAATATCTCCAAAACTAATAACCATATCGAATTGAAATTTGGTACACTGCTGTGGAATATGGAACTTAGAGTTCGCGCTGAATTGGTTTATCAATATAAACTTTAGATTTGAGGAAACCCCACAGGAAAAAGTCCATAGGAGTCAATTCAGGACTGCATGGTGGCAATTTATGTCAACTCTCCTCGATATTAATTTGCCTGGAAAAATTTCACGAACTCGTGGCAGAGACCTATTGGACGTGAGTGACGTTGCTCCATCCTGCTGGAACCATGTTCTGAATTCACTGTAAGAGGACGTCCCCTTTCATCTTCAAAAACATATGGACCGATAATTCCTCGCGATGACATTGCAGCCCATACGGTCACTTTTGGCGGATGAAGAGGTTTCTGATGCTTACATCTGGTTGCACTCCAATAGCGACAATTCTGCGTGTTTAAGTGCCCATTAAGATGAAAATGAGCTTCATCGGGGAATAAGATGTTAAATGTTTGTAGGCGCTCGATTGCTTGGTTTACGAATTCTAACCTCTGAATCGCATCCTGGGGCTTTAGTTCTTGCACCAATTGAATTTATAGGGGTGCAGCTTCAGATATTTGTGCAAAATGCGGTGTAGCGATGATATATGCTCGTGAGAAGTACTTACACGCTTCCGAATGGAGAGGTTGGAATCATCACGAATAGACTGATTAGTTCGTTCCACGTTCTATTCCGTTTTCGATGACCTTGGTGGTCCGGATTTCGGTATATCTAGTGTTGAACGGGTCTCCTCAAACCTCTCCACCTAATTCCGAATGAGAGGAATGCTTGGTGTATCATTCAAGTGACGTAAACCCGCGACCTGGCAGAGGCTAACATACCGCTTTCAGGGAATTATTATACATGTAACTCTTACCGATACAAGCAAAGCTGCACGGCTGCTTGTGTCGGTGTATCGAGTGTTCAAGTAATTCCCTGAGAGCGGTACGGTAGTCGCTGCCAGGTCGCGACTTCCAGGCAGCTACTGCCGAGATCCGAATCGTACCTTAAGACGCCGCCGTGGAGAGCGACATGATATTGCGTCGTAGTTGTGAGGCATGTGAACAGGACTGTTGGAGCTATACTTTGAAGAAACTATTGCTTATAGTAGCTGATTACTATACTTCTGTTTATTCGGGGCACGAATAACAATGTTGACGATGTTCTACGAACCACTCTCATGCCTTCTCTAAATACACGGAAAAAAATGAATACTTCAGTCAATTGAAGATTAATTGATCGAAGTAGATGATAGATTCATATATGAGCAAGATTATGGTGAAGTTAGGTCAAGTATACTTTTTATTTGAAATCCAAATATACCCTTTATTTCTTTCTAGTGTAAAATACACTTGTATCTAATACAGTTGCAAGATAAGTACAAGGGAAGTTTATATTTGAGTATACAGTTGAAATTGAAATTAGGATATAATTTATTCTAATTAAATAAAATAAATCTCTTGGTTCGAGTAGTCGAGGAATTATTCCCTTCATAGAATTATAAACTCGATTTGAAATAAGTATGTCTAAACTCAAATAAAAATGACTTGTTATTTGACAAAAGTAAACGATATACTCAGATGGAACTTTTATATTCCTTGAAACTGGTTATTGCACTATTTGGAAGGAGAACTTTTTCAACTTGAAATGTAGAAAAGCTGATTTCAATCCAAGGTTTTCTTTAAGTAGATGCAAGGATATGATGATATGAATTTAAAATTTATTTCATTCTTATCGAGAAATCGAGAAATCAACAAATATTCCCCCTTGATCAGAGCTAATCATACAATCAACCTAAACACCTACACCAAAGAAGCGGATCCAAGGAGAATGACTACAGCTGTTTGACAATTGTTATTGATCGTCAGGACAACTTACCTTGGATAAACTACAGAGCAAAGATTAAAGAGAGGAAGATAGGAAGCGCCGTGCTATAGCTAGGGCTAAATAGCGACTAACTTTTGGATCGAGTCGTAAACAGTCGACAAAACAGATGGCGCTGAAACTATGTAGACAAAAAGATATCTTCACGGTGTGAATGTCAAATCGCCATTCTCACTAAATTTGGCGCGAATTTTGAATCTGCACAGGGCATTCAATATTCACGTTCATTTTTTTCATTCCCAATTCATTCAATCAAGTAGAGATAATCATTAACGTATTGATCTCAAAAATGAGAGGATCTTAGAGTGAAATTAATATTCCAAATAAAAATGCTTTGTCAAATTAGTGAAGTTTTTAATTTAAGTAAGCACCAATATATAATATATATGAAAATATAATTTTGAATTCATAGAAAAATACAATCATACATATGAAAAATATTATCAATAACTTCAACTCACTCATTACATATGTTTTTCAGTTTTTGATTTTTTGAGATTACTTTCTTAACTTTACTTCTGTTTTCAAAACGAACACCCCAAAGACAACGAGTAGTCATGAAGACCTTGAGGAAATGGTCAGAGGCTTCTGGCGTACACAGATCAAATGCAATTCCATTTTTTCCTCTGACTATTTCCATAAGATCTGCAACTTTATGATGACTGCGTAGAAGGTCTTTGACGTGTTCATTATGAATAACCTCAAGTTTTTCAACGTACTCATAGAACCTCTGAGATGCATAGATCAATCCCTTATGTTCTGGAAGTAATTCCCCTTGTTTAAAATATGTGAATAATTGATGCTGACCTGTTAATTTTTTTTCATTGTCTACAAGTAAATTTTCGCAAATTTCACAAGGATGTAATTTGAGGAATTTTTTTGCCATATATCCACTTACATAATATATGGCATTTTTATCTTTCAGGTCAACATCAATATTATCAATATTTTTCCAACTCAACGATGCTTCTGTTTCACTATTCGATTGAGCTTGGGAGAGCTCACTCAATTGTGTTAATTTTTTCAATGAGAAAGAAAAATCTTCTTCACAATTGGTATGGGCAGATAACTTCGAAATTGTAGTCAAATAATTATGCCGCAGACCATTCTCAAATTGCAGTGAACTTGGGTTCCGGCAGCATCCATGTTGTTGCCGTACAGTTGAAAATAAATTTTCAACAGGATCTTGGTTGAGATGCCTGGTTAATAATTTGGCAACACCATAATTCGAACGCAAGTCCTCTGCAAGTTGCAGGACACTATTGATGGTTATAATGAAACCGTTAATGCAGGGAGGGATAGATGGGTTGGATAGTAGAAACCTCGAATTTTTGAAATTGTCCCTGATTTCTGAGATAAATTGCTCATGAGGTGATCCATCACTCATGGCATATCTCATCTTCAACAAATCACGATCGAGTTTGCTGCTATTCAAACAATCAAACAATTTATCCATTTCACCCACAAACTCAGCTGTAGCTAGGGAATCAACTGGCAACTCTCCTAACTGCTGTAGTACGAGCATTGCTATGCTTACCGATTCGCTAAGTACTTGTGTGGCATACTTTACACTCATTGCATTAAAGGATGTCACGTTGAAATGCTCGTCGGTAAGTTTAGGTAATAAACGTACACGCAGAGGGTTTGGAGACTTGCCAGTTGATTCAATATATTTCCAGCTAATAGTTTGATTTTTATAAGCGAGGTCATATTTTGATAAATTGTTTCTCAAACTTTTCAATAAGTGAGGAGCATCATACAGAAAAAAAAATGTTTTCATTGTTTCTGGAAAAATAACTTTGGTTGACTGAAATTTGGAGTTGCTTGGCCACATTCTGATTCACAGGACTCTGATCACATACTACTGCATTGACTATGAGTTCTGCTTTGAATGCAGAATCAAGTTAATCAGAAAAAATGGATGATAAATATTCATTAGTGGCGGTGCGTCCCAAAAACCAGTATCCCAAAGTGAATTTCCAATTATAAACGATGCCCCTCACCATACAGACAAGTGCAGACGTAGCCTTCTCATTCCTCCTTATTTTGCCAGTATCAACAATTCCAATTATTTTATCTTTTGATCTATCATAATGAATCTCTTCATTGAGTGAAATTTCATCGAAAATTAAGATGCAAATTTTTTGTTTGTTTTCTTGACAGTTTTCAAAATGAATTTTTAAGATTCCTCTATAGCTGGACTTACACCAGGAGAAATTTTAAGCTTCGCCTGCCAATTCCTCAAGGTTCTAATAGTTGGCAAGTTGAGTGATTTGGATAATGTTTTATATCCCTTTGGTGAAGCATAATACCATAATAAGCACAATTCCTTCAAGTTATCATCATACCTCCTATTGAATTTATTCGCAAAGTTTGTCTTTAACTCATTGGAAAAAATAACGTGAGCATCCTTGGAAAGATACCTTTTTGATTCACTTATCAATCTAGAGATATGAGCTCTATTTGTTGCCTCGATGGGTCTTCCTTTACAGAAACAGTGCGGAACCTTATTTCTAAACAATTTACACCTCAGAGAATTAATTGTACCCCTCATTCTTCTCAGACTTTTGTTGGTTGAGGGGCTCAGATTACTACCACGACGTTTGCTTGGTGCAGCTTTGATGGGGGTGGCTGTACTACTATTGGCTTCCATCAAATCCTCTGGTTCAGGGTAAACAACTGAAAAAATATCTTCAAGCATTTATCCCCAAAATTAATTGATTATTTCATAATTTCCAACACAGCTTCAAGTAAATGAACTTACAAATGGTATTTGCATGTCATTATCTTCTTTCAAAGAATTCCTTTTGTAGTTGGAAGCAGGAATTCTATCTACAAAAATAATAAATTCAATATCACCAAGTTTTCATCTCCACATTTATTGATAACTTATGTGTATACAATTAATAACAGGATTAACTCACCAACATTAGATTGAGATATGCTGTGAGGTGCCACATCAGCAGTATCAGGACTATTTTCATCAATGATCATCTCGGCCACTGATTCCGGACAAATCTCCTTAGTAGGTCCATTCATATGCGGAATACTTCCACGTTCCAGGATAATCCGTGGATATGTAAATTTGAATTGGTTTTTCGTAAAATGCTCACTACACATAGTATAGCGTTTTAACGAAGTCAGGTCAATGTCTTTGCGCCCAGAGAATTCGATCCACTTTTTGGCACTGAATAAAAATCAAAATTAGATGATTTTGTTATATTGAATTAACTACTCATACTTACATGTTCATGTCCTTCGGTAATGTGAAAAACGCGAGGTCCGGTTTGTCCATTTTATTGTTCGAGCAGGTTAATACTACAAAATATGAACCTCGACTCATCTTGATAAGAACAGTAAAGTTGAAATTTAATAAATACAGCACCAAAGATTTATATTTGCTTTGAAAGGCACAGCACGTTCTCAGTTGAGGTAGGACAGCAAAAGAAGAAAGTCGATGTTAGTAAACATAACCAAAGATAACTACACAAAAGCTCTTTCTGTTTTACTTGTTTATAAATAGCCTACGAAATAATCTTTTAACCAATCTAGTTTACATACGAGACTGAAGGTGTCGCTGGCGTCATATTAGTCGCTTCGTTTCATATCTTCCTCTCTTTAATCTTTGCTACAGAGAGATCTCTCGATACTTGTTACCTTTCAGAAGGACCGCTGCAGTATAACAACGTACAGCGCGCCATCTGCCAGGAGCATCTTGCGAGTCCCACCTTCGAGTGCAGAGTACTTTGATCGATATGTATGACGTTCATCCTTTTGTCGCATCAGGTCGCTGTAACTGCGATATTGAAGCTTTACAAAAAACCGTCACGACATTGGAAACACTCGGCTCATGTGGATTCCCACAAGATGAAAACGTCCAACATCTAACAAAAATAGGAACTGGTTTCACGGAGAAGAAAGAGCTCCAGTAATAATAAGGTAAGTTGACCTGACGATCAATAACAATTGTGAAACAGCTGTAGTCATTCTCCTTAGATCCGCTCCTTCGGTGTAGGTGTTTTGGTTGATTGGATGATTAGCTCTGATCAAGGGGGAATATTTGTTGATTTCTCGACGGATATTCGTCCCTGTGATTATGTTATTCTGAAAATGTTTTCGCTTATGTCAGATTTTCACTCTGGAACGTCACAGTTCACTTTATTTATAGTTCGTATTGTTTCGGTTCTGTTTATTAGGCAATCTGTTTCCCAAGAAACTGCCCTTGACAAATAGGTCAATACGCAATCCGCAAGAGCGTTTCCCATAAAAAATAACAATTTTTATTCAATTTTAATAGTTCTGTCTCAAATATTTGCAGTGAAAACACAGAAAAAAACCTGGAAATTCATACAAAATCCTCACAAAATAAACTTCAATCGATACTCCACTCATATTAAATTAATGAATGTTAAAAAAAATCATTTTTCCCATCGCATTGGATGTTGAATACAGCAAGAGATAATTGAATGTTGATTTATTCCCGAAACCTAGTTTTAGATTCCGCTTACCCTTCAGGTCGTTATGTATATCGATTACTCTTCCTCATATTTACGGAACATCGATTATCGGAAATTGTTTCCAAATTTGATGGCAGCACGTGGTGCTGTTCAATCTCCCACAGGATGCTATAAAAATTATGCAACGCTATTGTTATGGATTTATTTATGCATGTAGGTATGTACGTTTCGGTATTTTCAGACCAGTGGATCAACAAAAATTAATCAGTCAACAAAAATAACTATAATTTTGTTTCGAAACCTGAAAGATTTTCGCTATTGGTTTAAGGTGAATGGATTTTTCATAATCAGACGTTATGCTCAGAGTAAAAAGTCAATAAATAATTACATTCCGTTAATTACCTGATTACGTTGAACTTTTCTAGTGAGATACTCTGTCAAATTTTATTCTGACTGTCCGGCTGATTATCATTGACCAAACAAAATTTGACGATGTCCATATTAATACCAATTTGAGTTTGAATTTCATTTTCCCAGCATTTTCACAACAACATATCCTTTCGAGACCGTTGCTCATGAACATTTGTAAAATAATGTTAGTATCACTTGGAATTAATTCTGCGAATATTTCACTAATTCATAAGCAGTAGAAATCCGATATTCGGGATTACTTATTAACTATTTAAGTCCACTGTGGATAGTATATTAGTGAAGATATGTCACTGGACGAAGGAAACGTGGTCCCGAAACGTGCGTTAGACGCAGAAAATGTAAGTGGATTAGAGAGTAGTTACATACTGTTTTGTTAGGGATTAATTATTGTAGTCAGGTTTCGGATGTTCGCAAAACAGAACAATCGAAGAGAAAAGGTTATTGTACATATTGCTGCACAGAAAATTAATATAAAATTTTCAAATCACCAAAATTAATACTCAGCAACATAGTTAAGTATCCTTCAAAAATAATAGTCATTTATGGTACTAGTGTGTTACGTTGAAAATATGTAAGGCGAGAAAGATTTATACAGGGTGTTCCATCATAAAGTGGTCAAACATCTATAGAAGTATAGATAACATTGGGAAAGTAATTTTTGGCTTATGACACATACCCCGTTTTCGAAGCATAAGCGAGATACAGGGTGTTTAATGTCAACTTAGAGGAATATTCTGATAACTGTTGTGAGTTATGCGTGACCTTTGAAGTGACGGTTTTTGGTCACATCTCAGTATTTTTTGGTGGTCTCTTCAATTGTTGTGCAGGATTCTGGAAAAATATTTCAAAATGGCGGTAAACCTACAAAGTTGAAATTTTCGTTATCGATTGCCAAATTGGATATCATTATTCCAATGTATTCAATTTTCTAGGATTTTCCGTGAATTTTTTTTTCCAAAATTCAAACTCTTTTTCAAACTTTTTTTACATGTCTAAGGTGAAAAAAAAAATTCACCCAAAATTGTTGAAATCTTTCGAGGTTGAACTTATTTTCATTCTGAACACTGTTGTGAAAACAGAATGAAAAAATATCAATTTGTTTTCATTTTATAGCCTTCCAAAAATTCCACTCTGAGTACTTGAATAATTTTTATTTGAGAAACTGCGAAACTGGTGACCCTACGGAGGCCACTTACGGACATTAGTCCGAGTATAAATTGGATTTATTCTGATTATAATGATGTCCGTTACAAAGCAACGGTAGTTCATCGAATTTTACCCTATTTTACGAATGTGGAGAGAGTTCGATTCCCACCTAAGTTGTTTTTGAAAATAGTTTTTTTCTTGATGAATTCATATTTCTATCCAGGTCATTCTGGAGACCTATTAGCATAATTTTGGCATCCGTAGGGCCACCAGTTTCTTAAATAAAAATTATTGAAGTACTCTGAGCTGAATCTTTGGAAGGCCATAAAATGAAAACCAATGGATATTTTTTCATTCTGTTTTCACACCGGTGTTAGGAATGAAGGTTTGTTCAACCTCGAAATAAGTTTGGGTGGATTTTCTTTTCCTCTGTAGACATGTAAAAAAGAAGTTGAGTTTGAATTTTGAAAAAATTCTTTTACAGAAAATCTTAGAAAATTGAGCGCATTGAAATAATGCTATTCAACTTGGCAATCGAAAACAAAAAATTCCAACTTAGTAGGTTTTCCGCCATTTTGAAATATTTTTTCCAGAATTCTACACAACAATTGAATTGACCACCAAAAAATACTAAGATGTGATCAAAAACCGTTATTTCAAAGGTCACGCATAAATCACCACAGTTATCAGAATATTGCTCAAACTTGACATTAAACACCCTGTATCTAGCTTATGCTTCGAAAACGGGGTATATGTCATAAGGCAGAAATGAGTTTTCCAATGTCATCTATACGGCTATATATGTTTGACCAGTTTATGATGAAACAGCCTGTATACAAGGAGGCCGTCAGGCCGAGTATTATAATTTCTCAAGTGACTTAGGGCCGTATTTATAGTTGTTCCTTGAGGCTTCCTTACTGAAGGCCGCCTTGAATTCGCTTTTCTATGTAAACAAATACAAGTTTGTTTGCATAGAAAAGCAAATTCAAGGCGGCCTTCAGTAGGGAAGCTTCAAGGATCAACTATAAATACGGCCCTAAGGAAACCTTACACACGTGTGACATAAAATGTTTTATCCAGCAAGTGGAAGAAATCGTTTTAAATGAGATAATAATTAATGAGTTTTGTAATCAAACCAAAGCTATTGGCGTCTCAGTACCATATAAATGACAGAGTGACTTGACAGTGACTTTTTTTTATTTGGTCAAAGTAGGTTGTTTGTTTGGTTGCAACGGGCATGATACATTGATAGCAAATGTTTGAATAAATTTTGACTGTTGTTAGTTTCACCTGCAGAAAAGGAAAGCTTTGTGCGCGCATGTTCTAGGGAAACAGCGTGCTATCGTTTTGTCCAAATGTCTGAAATTTTCGAATTTCCCAGCCGAAAACGGTGCCAAACGACTAGGTTGGACTCACTGATGACGGATCCGGTGTCATTCTGTCCGTCCGACCGGCCGGACGTGTACTCGATAACTGTCGAACGGAGCAAGCTAGCGACTTGAAAGTTTCAGGGTAGTTCGCGCATCGGAATGCCGCGGTTGAGTTCGTTAATGGGCCAAATTGGCCGAATGGTTTCGGAGTTATAGGCATTTGAACGTTTTCACGAATTTCGAGTCAATCGTGTCTGTATTTTTGTAAATATCGAGATGACGAAATTTCAAATGCGTTCATCTTCTAAACCGTTAGGCGGATATGGCCATTCCTTACTTGACCTTTGTATATTCAAGCATTAATCTCACCCCGAAAATTTCGAGTCTCTAAGTAATTCCTTTGCAAAGTTATCGTGTTTAGCATTCTAGATTCTTATGTTTAGAATAGGCAAGCAATAGACTAGCTGTGACAAAATAATTCGAATCCATTTTCCGTCCAGAATCTGTCAATACATAATGAAAGAAAGAAGAGAAATTTCAATCGGCTCCCAAATAATTTGCATTCAACTGCGATGACGAATAACTAGGTGACTATTTACTTACCTTCAATATTCGAAAGGGACTTTCTGCCATCATACATATAGTTTTTCCACCGGATTGGCCACCCTCCTCCTTCTTTTCAACTGTTGCATTCTCTTTTTTCTTTTTTTTGTTTTTCAGGAGCTTTTTTTGTGCCTCTTCGTCTGTTGGCTCTGCTCTGAGAAGTTTCGGTGAAATCCAGGACCATAGAGAATATAGTTTCCAGCTCTATAAAAACAACTGAGTTATAATACAAATGGATCAGTATAGGAAAGAGAATGAATGCAGATCTCAGGACAAAAAGCATTCGGATCAGAATTAGCTACAAGTAATTGTAGAATGTTGCGAATAAACAATAAAGTGCATTCCAAAGGTCGAAAATCTAGGGAACGTGAAGTCATCGGCTTTTGCGCGCATGTACAAATTAGTAGCTATCTTTTAACGTATTGATACCGTCCAACATAGATTTACTTCCTGATAAAATTCTGCAGGAACCTTCCAGCTATCATTTTCCAATCAAGAACTAGATTTGACCTCGAGCCTATCTTAACTTCAGGAAATATTCTCGGAAATATTTAGAAATAAAATTTTGAATGGTTATATCCTTGAAATAATTGGGTACAATCAATTCATTCTCGAATTTGGCCTTCGTAAGTAGCTCTTCTTGAAAGTTATTATGCTTACGGTAGGCCTGTTGGTCGATAGGCTATTGTGTTATGGCATGAAAATCTTTCAGAAATCCTCAGAAAAAGCCAATGGATTGCTCTAAAAAAATCTTGTTAAGCACTGACGTAAGGTCAGGACCTTTTACGCGATTGTTCGAATTCTAAGCACTAGATCAACACAAAATTCTACACCTAGTTGCGCGTTGGTTTCTTCAACGAAGTTTCAATCTGATTGCTCCTGTACTTATTGAGCTTCTGCGGATTTAACATTGAAATTCCAAATATAACAACGAAATTTGGTATATTTTTTTTCTCATGTCTCCGCAAGTAAATATCGGATGTAATTGAAATTTGAAACGCTGTTGTTGAATACTGATTTCAAGGATTGTGCAAATCTCGTTGAATATCTGGTCAATATTTCCGGAGAAAATAAACTTTTCAACAAAAATTTTCGGATACATATTTCTTTGAATTTTTTCACATTCAGATCCACACGAAATTCTGCACTAAGTTGCGCATTGGTGTTTTAAAACTATATATAAAGTTTTAATCTGATCGAATCAGTACTTCATGAGATATCGCGGAATTGACCTACAAATTTCAAATGGGCCGATTTGACCTATTAACGAACTCACCGACATATTCAGACTCTTAATATAATCTGACAATTTCAAGTCGCTAGGTCCTTTCTTCGACAGTAAAAGCACATACGGACGGACAGACAGACGGCCGGACATAATTGAATTCGACCTCGGGTTCTCCTTCAACTTTTAAGATGAAACTATACCACGTGGTAGTAAATTACAGCTAGGCAACACAGCCACATTTAAATTTCATCAAATCTCGTTTATATCTTAAGGTCAGGCAGCTGGACCCGGTCTACATGTTTAAACCTGGCCTATAGGCGCGTGAAATATAAGAATTCGGAGAAAGGTCGACGTTTATATATAGGAGGGGTGTCATTCTGCAGGCTACAGTGAGTAGTTTTGAAATTTTTTTGGGAAGTACTTAATTCTTTAGCGAAAATGCGCAATGTTAGTTATTTTTTTATTTTTCACTCCATTCCAGTTTTGTTTTTCCGAAAATTCTTGAATATAAAGGAGTGGCAACATTGCGCATTCCTAAGATTTTTTTCAACCATTTACACCAAAAAATATTTGAAAAAAATGAACTCTGGCCTCCAGAAGTCACCCTGTTATATTTGAGGTATTGTTTGCTCTTAAGACCATGTTTGGCTCAAAATTCTAAAATTACATACATTGCGACGAAACGATAACGCACTGTTCCTCAGAACAAGCTCGTCAAAAGGATTTAATGTTTGTATTTAAAGTCCATATCACGAACGGGAATGAAGATAATGAGCAAAGTTGAAATTGCCAATTTTTGGCTTATAACGTCATTTTCAACCATCCTTACAGCCTTGAGCCTGCAGATTTCTTTTGGAATAGAAAACTTACTCAAAGGAAACCATGATTAATTTCAGAGTTGCCAAGTTATAGAACAATACTGAAAATTCTCTTAATGAGAACCTTACCCACCCCTCTTATTGACTTTATCTCAACGTTTCCTGTGGAATTGGCACTCTTCAATCTATCCATATTGATTTCCGTCGCCTCTTTGATGGCTTCCTGCATTTTTGGACCAACTTGTATTACTGGAGTTGAAGGATTCAGTTGAATAACAACATCGTCGGCATCCAAGCGCCAATTTCTCAGGGTATCGATCAAGGTGGCTAAGGTCGGCATATTTGATCTCGTTCCTTATATCAACCAGCATAATCTGAAAGGAGAACAATTTTCTATCATCGGAAAGGTTTTCACATGTCTGGAGAGTAACTTCTTGTTAGCAATCTTAGAGACTAAATTCTCCGTAAAATGTGTTGTCGAGCTAACTGTTGAAAAATACTGCTATGTTACATGTAAGATTATTATTTCCTACGCAAAATCAGAGCCGGATCTAGGATTTAAGCGCCCGTGGCAAGTTATCGAAATGCGCCCTTTTCAAATTTTTTTTTCAATGACTACATACTTTTCATGAATGATAGTGTTTATTCTATTCCTAAGATATTTTACTATTATTAAATTCTTTTGAGAACGAGCATTAGATTCTTAGGTATATCAAACAATATGTGTATAGAAATTACTATAATCTCCCATGTATCTTATAAGGTAGTGAAGAGAACTCACAAACGTATTAATATACGATAATGAGGGTATGAAGAAAACAAAAAGGAAGCGAATAGAATAATTTATTCTGAAAATAATAGATAAGCATTCAAAGCTTCAAAAAAAATAAATGAAATTGTAAATGAATAACTGAAATACATTAGAGGACACACATGCCAACAAAGGTCCTAACGAACATTTTAATATTACTTTTTGTAATTCGCCATGATGAAGGGTCATTAAAATCAATTGATTCAGGTTTAACCTCATTAAGTCCTGATTCCTCGTCAAAAGAATTTTCCTTGTCCGAATTATCCGAAATGGAATACTTTCTTACGATAGGTTCGGTACTTGAAGAAGTAGGAGGAAATTTCCCTACATGATGGGCTTCGCTAGTGAAACCACTTTTTGTCGACACAATACCCGCATCGTTCTTAAAGTAACTTGAGATGTTTCTAGTATTTTTTTTTGGTCTAATAATTTTTCCGATCCTGATAGTTTTTTGGGCGGCATTTCGGTTGGTTATATCAACCTAAAATCATATAAGATTCTGAAAATGCAGGGACGTCGAATCGGTATGTTTTGCGCGCTCGTTTATATTCATATCTGAATTGTCTCAATGCTCGACAAATGTCAGGAGGACAGAAAAAGGTTTCATGTTTCAGTGAAACTCAAGAACTCTATTAATTCGATCGACATTTGATCCTCTTTCTGAAGTACCCATAGCTAAGAAGCTGATTAATAAAATACTAGAGATACGATAAATTTATCGTATTCTTCTCAACATTTTGATTTTTTTTTTACTTCTTCTTATACATATGAAAACTCGTCTAATTATGGTACAACGCAATTTTAATTGAATTGGTAAAATTCGAACTATAATATGGCCGACATATTCCCAACCCAAACATAACCTAATAAATTCTGGAGTCTCTAAGTTATGTCTTTCGAAAATGATTGACTCTCGTGTGCACGGACAGAATATAATTTTACCGAGCGCACAAAAATCCTCAACTCAAAATTGAATTATTCAAACATACCTGATTGAAATTTTTAAACTTTTTCCAGCACGAATAATTTCCCGGCCCGCTTGCACGGTCACGTTATTTGCCCCTTGCGGTGTTGCACATAATATAAAATATAATGATAAGTTCCTGGTTCCTATTTTTCTTATTGATGCCATCAACTGCGCCGCTGCATGGAAGTACCCCACATGCGAGAAAAAAAGTAGTATTAATAGGACTGGGGTGATTTCATCAAGCCTATCGGTCGTAAACGTCTTCGAAATACATAACCCTTATCAAGGCCGGTGTGATGAACGATTCGGCGAATAATATGGACGTTCTGAATCTCTTTGTCATGCAGTCAAGAAACCGACCCTAGACGGAGCGCTACCGCCGCTATTTCGAACCATTCAACTCCCTCTGAACTTGCCGCTAATTGAGGTCTTCAGTGTTCGAATAACGAACATCTGGACGCGATCGGAAATCGTAGGGTGACCGGCAAGTGTAAATTTATCATCTGTTAATTTATTGGTAACTACTTGTCGCCGCATATTGTACAACAGGTGTATGCACTATAGCACCGCTCTAAAATATGAATGGACTTTGAAGTGAAAAAACATCATTTCAAGAAAAAAAATCATAATTTTGCGCCCCCAGTTGGTTGGCGCCCGTGGCAAATGCCTCCCTCGTGACGCCCTAGATCCGGCTCTGCGCAAAATGTGCCAATTATATAGATTTCTTGTCATCCACCCCTTACAGTGAATTACGCTGAAAAGTTTGGGGGATAGTCTCACGATTACGAAAAATATATAGGGTGATTCTGGAGGAGACATTAAGAATTGTGTTTGTACTAGTCAAGACAGTTCAGATACATTGTTTCAATTGCTTATATTCTGAATACTGAAAATGTTTATATCTGTCCTAGGCACTTTCAGCATGATGGAACACCACCCCATTTTAGTTTGATGTGAGAAATCACCTAAAGAAATTATCCAATTATCCGTGGAGCCAGTGCCTGGCCGCAAGGATTGCCTGATTGAAATTTTCTCGATTATTCTGAAATCTGGAGTCTAGGAAGTAGTGACTAGAAGTGAAAAACATCTATTCATAAGAATTTTGGAGAAATGTAATATTTTGGAGCAACACAATATTTTGAAGTAAAATCCAAATCTCATAAGAAAGTCGACCTGAAATTTGCTGGAAAAAACGCTGATATGTATTCAAAATGAGAGTAGCGCATTTTGAAAATCTAATATGAATTTTCTATAGGTCCATAGTTTCGACTTTCATATTGTTCGTATGTTTATTCAATATTCGGTTTTATTGATGCAATTTTTTTTTTTGGGTTTATATATTTGTAAAGTAATATTCTGAATTATGGTTATTTCAAGGGACTAAACAAGAATTTTGAATTTGAAAATTCTCTTTCGGAACTTAAACGAACAGCTTAGCATCCTTGGACGATACGGCTTTACTACTGATTTCGAAATAAGGGCACTGGTTTTGGAGCGAAATCCGATATTGTTCTTTTTGTGGAAAAATAACAATGACTCACAAGGTAGAATTTCAAACGGATAGTAAAGTTTTGGAAACGCAATAAATATACATGATGTTTTTGAAACCTGCCTAATGAATCTGAAATTATCGCAAAAACAAACCTGTATTCGGAAAAATATTTCAGTTATACAAGTTATACATATTCATATCGTACTTCACATATCTCGTCAAAATTGAATGATGCATACCAAAGTTATTAATGAAAGTGAATAGAGGCTCCCTAAACATAAGCCGAACATTCTTTCGAAGCTGCATTGTGACATAATATATGTCACAAGTTTTTTAATTTATTCCCAATATTTCATTAGATTCCTAGAGTAAAATAACCAGTTATGGATCTATAGGAGATGATTCCCCGATATAAGGGGCCTGTAGCGTTCTTCGTACATTTGAGGATCTAAAATATCATCGCTTGGAGGACCTGACCAGGTCGAAAGAACCTCCCGGTCAGAGAAAAAATATAAGTAATATTACTTACTGCTACCTGCCGGTTTTCTGTCCCTCTCTCTATTTCAGAAATTATGTCAGGATATTTTGTCGAAATGAATTCAAGATGACGAAAAAAGTATTTCCCTAGGAAAAAGATGCCATCGATGTTCTTTGAACCAATTGCTACACTTATACAGGGAGACAGATTTTTTGCTGAGGTTTTTATCTGTGCTCTTGTATCATACGGAAAAATGTAGGGTACCCCGTTTACATTTCCTCTACTGATACTGTGATATATCGAAGAATGTAATGCTTGTACTCAAAAGATTATATATATTGGCTAGTGTGAACTTCCCCCTAAAATCTGACAGTTTCCTTCAGAATCACCTTGTGTAGTTTCTCATTCTTCTTTTTCTTTGAAGACGCGGCGCGCGCACAGGTACCTTTTTTTGTAAGCATGACATTTACGAGAGAGCGGAAAACTTGATTCAGTATTCGATATCGTTTTCTTCGTCCATTTAGATACCTATAGATTAAAATTAATTTTTTTTCAGCCACTCTTTAGCTGTCAATAAACATAGTTCAGACAAGGTATTGGTGGACAATATAAAAAAGGAACCTCGAAATTACTACAATTGTAGTATAACACTAACAATATACAAAGAACCGATAGACAGGCCTTTATTGGCAGAATCACATAAAAGAACATAGGATGCCTGTTTTGAAAAATGCAAAAACAACGGGTTGACCACAACATTTTAAAGAAAATAAAAACGTTTATTAGTGGGAAAGATCTCAGATTATTGTACTTATAATGTCAGAAATGGCAGAATGATAGATTATTCGGAGAAAGTATCAATAAAAAATTTCATTGAAGGCAAATTTCACAAATTCGTTAATGCTCTCCTACATGCAGTTATAACTTTTTGCTATAAAAATACGCAAAAGATTACAGGGTGTATTTGAATAACGAAGATTTAAGGGGTGATTCTGTGATAAAAGTTAAGGCAGGTATTTCCTATGAAATTTTTTGGAAAACTTCCCCCCGGAAAAGTTACACCCCTCCGAAGATAAACAAAAATTTTTTTTTTTATTTTGCCTCTATATGCTAAAGACACGAAACTCGATAAATATTATTTGTCAGTCAAACTACACATTTTGGAGTGTTTTCAACCCTGAAGTATTCTGAGAAGGAGTTGAAATAGTCAACCGCTAAGATATTTCTTCTCACAATTTTTTTTGGATAAAAATTTTCCGTCCAAAAAAAACAGGCTCAAAAGCCCAATACATTCACTAACTTTTTCGAAAACTTAAGCATTTACGAGAAAACATAAATCATGTTAAGTAGGATTTCATTGAACAACAGCCAACCAAATTAGGATTCTACTCGGCTAAGACTTCTACAACTAAAACAATAGCAAAGAACGAGCAAAAACCTATCGAATATTGACAATACAATTATGATAAATATTGAAAATGACCGCCTTCAGCTTCAATACAAGCATTTACTCTTCTCCTCATTGAAATGCGTATGCGATGAAATATGCCTGCTGAATATATTATCGTTTCACAGCCTGCTACAATGCGGTTTCACAGATCATCGTTTTTTTTTTCGTAAATGCTTAAGTTTTCGAAAAAACTTGTAAAGGTAAAAAGTTAGTTAATGAATAGGGCTCTTCAGGCATGTGGTTTTAAAAGGAAAATGTGTATTTAAAAAAAGTTGTAAGAAAAAATATCTTAGGGGTTGACTATTCGAACATTTCTGAACATACTTCAGGGTTGAAAAAATTCCAGAATGTGTGGTTTTATTGACAAATAATATTAACCAAGTTTCGTGTCTTCAGAATAATATACAGGGAAAATAAAAAGGAGGAAACATTTTTTTTGTTAACCATCGGAGGGGTGTAAGTTTTCTGGAGAGAGTTCTTTCAAAAAATTCTATGCCACATACATATCTTTATTTTCATCACAGAATCACCACTCGATTTTTTTCGGTGTTATTCAGATACAGCCTGTGTGTGTCTAAAGACTCTGAAGTGTAGTTAAAAAAACTTAAATTTCAGATTTAGGCAATTCGTGGAAGTATGTTCTGAGGAACGCCATGTTTTCCTTTTCTTCGAATGCATGTTTTTGCGAATTATGAGCCGTAAATGGATAAAGGTTGGACCTCTTGATGGAGAATCCGTTGCCAAAATCGATTCCATCCGGCTTGCCGATGACACGATAACTGTCGAACGGAGCAAGCTAGCGAAATGAAACTTTCAGGGTGGGTCGAGAATTGAGTTCGTAAATGTGCTGAATCGGCCAAATGATTGCCTAAAGTTTGAGATTATTTTCTCAATATCTCAGAAACTGTTTGAGTCAACGAATTGCAACTTGGAAGCTATTGCAGCATTGACTCGACTGTTAGGATCGCATGGTTAGTATATTTCGAAAAAAAAATTATTACATAATATCAATATGTATTCAACAACACTGTACAGAATTCCAGCAAATCAGGCATCACTTTTCGGAGTTATTGGTAAGAGGTTATCAAACTTTGTGGTTTTTCTTCGGTAATGTTGTTATTTCCAGAATTTCTCGAATAAATTGTTGGAAAGAGCTGATGTTCAAATAAGTGTGGAGTTTCTTGAAAAAATTTTTATTTCGTAGGCAATCGATATAATTTCAAAAATAATTTGCATAACCCTTGAACCTTATAATAATATATAGGATACAAGTGTGCCAAATTTCAGTTGAATTCAGTTTGAATTTTTTTAGATATTGTGAAAAAATATGCCCAATTTCTTGTTTTTTTCCTTGGAATCACTGTCCTTTCCGGAATAACTCGAAAAATCCTAATCCAATTATAGTAAAACTACAACTGGTTACTGGTTGAAGGAAGTCGATGGAGATTATCGTGTTGATGGAACCGTTAAATAAACAAATCTCGATATCTCTCCCGAAACTATCCATCAGATTCCAGAAACTATTCGTACAGATCTCGGAACCCTATATTTCATAATCTTTTACCAACTTTCAGTTCGATTCGATTTGAATTTGAATTTTCGGAGATATGCCAAATTTCGTGGTATTTTCTTCGGTATTGTCGTTATTTCCTGATTAATATATCGCTTCACCTATGATGAAACTTTGTTACTAGTTCAAAAATGCCGATGCACAACTTCGAGCAAAATTTCGTTCATCTTCTTGCGCGCACGATCTAGGGGAACAGTGTGCTATCGTTTTGCCGAATGTCTGTAATTTTCGAATTTTGAGCCGAAAATGGTCTCAAACGGAGTTTGGTTGGACTCACTGATGACGAATCGGGTGTCAAAATCGGTTCTGTCTGGTTAAGTTCGTTAATGGGACAAATCGGCCGAATGTTTTCTGAGTTATAGTAATTTTGAAGTTTTGAGGTTATTTCTCTGATCTTTAAGGAACTACTGGAGCGATTGGATTGAAACTTGGCAGTTAGTTGGAGCATAACGAAGCATTTTTAGCAGAATTAGAAAATAGATTTTTCTCAAAATTGTTTTAGAAAAAATTTTTTTTTCAGAAACTATTGAACGTATTCGGAAACAACTTCGCCCATATTAAGCTTTATATTACACAGCAGTGCATACCAAATTTCAATTCGATACGGCTATTAGTTTTGGAGATATTCGTAAAAAATATGTTAAATTTCGTGGATTTCTTCTCGATATTTTTTTTTCTGTATGATTCAAGAAATACTGACTCAGTCATGATGAAACTTTGCAGCTAGTTCGAAGATGCTGAACGACAACTTTGTGCAAAATTTCGTGACAATCGTGTCATTAGAATGATTTGAAAAGAAAAATTCAATTTGTTTTTCAATATTCTGTGATCTTCTTAACATATTATCCCCATTGAATTCTGTCTTTGAATCATCATTTTTCGGTAGAGTACTGGATTTCAATTCGATCTAATCTATATTTTCGGAAATATGGGGAAAATAGAAAATAATCGAATTGGAATCTGCTACTCTATTGGAAAATGACGTCTAATGGTGCATACAGAAATCCGTACGAATAATATGATCGCAAAATATTGAATATTTGAAATTTTTTTCTCAAATCGTTCCAATTACACGATCATAACGAAATTTTGCAGAAGATTGTTTATTGGCATTTTCAAACTAGTAAGCTAGTCATACGATGATATTACCATTATTATGATTATTATGATTATTCCGGATAATACAACGATACCCAGGAAAAACCACGAAATTTGACATATTTTTTTCAAATATCTCCGAAAATTATAATCGTATCGAACTGATATTTTGTTCACTACTGTGACATATAAAGCTCAAGGCAAAACTTTTTTTCGAATATGATAGACAATTTTCGAAAAGAATTATAAAGAGAGCATGAAATTTGACATATTTTTTTTCAATATCTCCAAACAGTACAATGGTATCCAACTGAATTCTCGTTGCCGTATAAAGTTCAAAGTCTGAGCAAGATTACTCTCGAATATGATGAATGTCACCAACAGTATTTTTTTTCGGAAAACTTTGAAAAGAAATGTTTCCTTATTTTACTGACAGTACGATCTCAACAAACTCCACAAAAAGTTGAGCATCATTAGGCTTCAATTAACTGTCAAGTTTTAATCTAATCGATGAGTTAGTTCCTGAAAACACAGGCTAATAACCTCAAAATTCCAAACGGCAATTTCACCCATTAACGAATGAAACCATCGCATTTAAAAAAAAGACATATTCTGGGCGTTTCAATTCGCTAGAATCATCCATACGCCTGTAATCGTAGCTACGGTTGGACGGTCAGAAGGATAGAATCGATTTTGACACTGGTTTTGTCATAAGTGAATCCAACCTAGTTGTTTGAAAACATTTTCAGGA
The DNA here is from genome assembly GCA_958510865.1 of Myrrha octodecimguttata. Classification (NCBI taxonomy): domain Eukaryota; kingdom Metazoa; phylum Arthropoda; class Insecta; order Coleoptera; family Coccinellidae; genus Myrrha; species Myrrha octodecimguttata. The sequence goes on from OY294056.1 coordinate 37,807,431, forward strand.
ACAAATTCGAAAATTACAGACATTTGAACATAACGATAGATAGCACGTGTGTTCCCCAGAACATGCGAGCAAAAACAATTGACAATTTTACGAATTTTCCACTTTTGGTGAAAGATAAAATACATGATATTATAGAACGAATACTGTTTGTCTTTTAGGTGGCCTCTATAACGAACTACATAAAAGTTCCTTGGAGTTTCTCGTTTGTGGCTCAGAAACTTTCCGACAAAATCTGCATATAACGTAGAGCGAAATGAGTGAAACCAGCCGACTATAAATTTCAACACAAAACCCTCCTGAAAACCGAATGTATGTTATTCGGTCTTTTTATCTTTTATTTCTCTTATCGGTATAGTCGCTCTGCTTACTCGTACATTCGGAAAAGAACCTAAGGAGTGGGTCATTCAAATTTTGTTCTATTTTCACCGATATTCCGGTACAGGAAATTACACATCAGATGGGTTTCGTCTTCGAAGAGATCATATGTTCTCCAGTTCAATCTCAGTACCTGTTCAAAAGCTCAAGACTCGGAGAATAGTTTTTTCTTATGTATGTAATAAATGTGGATAACGAGGAAGTAATTCGAGTTTCAAGTATGTTGTCGCACTCGCTATTATGGATTTCCCAACAGTGCATTGTTTTGTGAAGACGAAAGCTCAGAAACTTAAAGGGAAAAACATTCTAGTGAAGCAGTTAAGGATTTGACGTGAACTCATCAGCTTTGTTTTGGTTCCGAAATTCAGAAATATTCTAGGACAGTCCTGAAACTACGCTGTTGAACCCTGATACTGAACTATCTTAGAACACTTCGGAAAGCGATGAAAACAAAATAAGATTCAAGTTGGGGTTCTCATTGAGATCGTTCTGTGTTAGCAAAAAAAAGGAATATTAATCATAGCTTATTATCTGTGTTATAATTAAAACCTATGCGAAAGTCCCTGCCACAGTTTATACTGGGTGTTTCACCATTAACTGGTCAAACATATAAATCCGTATAGATCACATTGGAAAAGTCATTTTTGCCTTATGACATACCCCGTTTTCGAAGCATAAGCGAGATGCAGGGTGTTCAGTGTCAACTTTGAGCAATATTCTGATAACTGTGGTGAGTTATGCGTGACCTTTGAAATAACGGTTTTGGTCACATCTTAGTATTTTTTGTTTGTCAATTCAATTGGTGTGTAGAATTCTGCAAAAAATATTTCAAAATGGCGGAAAACCCTCAAAGTTGGAGTTTTTTGGTTTGGATTGCCAAATTGGATATCGATATTTCAATGTACTCAATTTCCTGAGATTTTCTGTGAAAAAATTTTCCCAAAATTCAGTCACCTTTTTTTTCACCCAAAACTGTTGAAATCTTTCGAGGTTGATCTCACCTTCATTCTGAACACTGGTGTGAAAACAGAATGGAAAAATATTTATTGGTTTTCATTTTATAGCCTTCCAAAGATTCCGCTCGGAGCACTTAAATAATTTTTATTTAAGAAACTGGTGAACCTACGGAGGCCAAAATTGTGCTGATGGACCCCCAGAATGACCTGGATAGATATATGAATTTATCAAAAAAAATTTTTTTTTTCAAAAAATCTTTGATGGGATCCGAACCGACTCCACTTACGGACAATAGGGTCGCGTATGAATTGGATTTATCCTGATTAAAATGACGTCCGTTACCAAGCAACAGTAGTTCATCGAATTCGACCCTATTTTCCGAATGCGGAGAGAGTTCGCTTCCCACCAAAATTTTCTAAATTTTTTTTCTTGATAAATTCATATTTCTATCCAGGTCACTCTGGAGGCCAATCAGCATAATTTTGGCATCCGTAAGGCCACCAGATGAAAATTATTTGAGTACTGCGAGCGGAGTCTTTGGAAGGCCTCAAAATGAAAACCAATGGATATTTTTCATTCTGTTTTCACGCCAGTGTTCAGAATGAAGGTGAGTTCAACCTCGAAAAATCCCAACAATTTCGGGTGGACCTTTTTTTTTAATGTAGACATGTAAAAAAAAGTAGAATTTTGGAAAAATATTTTCACGGAAAATCTCAGAAAATTGAGTATATTGAAAAGATGCTATCCAGTTTGGCAATCGAAAACAGAAAAATCCAACTTTGTAGGATTTCCGTCATTTTGAAATATTTTTTCCAGAATTTTACACCACAATTGAAGAGACCACCAAAAAATACTAAGATGCGACCAAAAACCGCTTTTTCAAAGGTCACGCATAAGTCACCTCAGTTATCAGAATATCGCTCAAAGTTGACATTAAACACCCTGTATCTCGCTTATGCTTCGAAAACGGGGTATATTTCATGAGGCGAAAATGACTTTCCCAATGTCATTCATACGGTTTATTATGTTTGACCAGTTTATCGTGAAACACCCTGTATGTATCAAATATATTTTTGAGGGTACTTGTGGCCACTTTAATTTTTTTCGTTGTAAAAATCATTTTTATGAATTTTACTCTTCAATTATTTTAAAATTAACAGAGTCTGAAAGTAAGTAACACAAAAAAGTTATTGCTTTATATAACCATTGTATTAACTGAAATGGACATCGGACAACGAAGAAAAACGTTTTTTTAACTGAAATGAACCAAGACACAAAATCGCAGTTGCGCATGCTCAATCCGTTTCCAACAGTTCTGAATTAGTACATATCGATATCAGCTTTCCAACCAAGTTCGAACTTCCTCTGGATTTGCAAACCTAGTGTTCCAACATAAATATCCACGCGGCGGGTTTCGATCGAAATTTTTGTGGTACATTTGAAGCTTGAACACGAAGGTCCAGATCAGCACAAGATCCGCCTTACGGTTAAGTAGATAAACTCATTTGAAATTCCATTTCCGCAATATTTACAAAATTTAGACACGATCGGTTCGAAATCCGGCACATGGATATAAGACGGCGATCAGTTTTCATTCAAACATCAAACCCATGAAAGTATCACTACCTGAAATCGAAACTCTAAGGCCAGGAACGCGCATGCGATTTTCTGTCGGGCAACTGAATATTCGCGATCGCCAAGAAAGCAATTATTTGAGATTATTTGGTCGGTTATGCGCGCATTCGTATTCAATAATATGTGTTTCATTTTTGCGACTAAAAAATTGCATGTGCGTTCCTGCCTAAATTATTATACAGTAATGTCCGCTTATAACGGCTCCGCCTGTAACGCACTTTCGTAGGAAAAATAATATCATCAATCATGTGTTGATTTTTGTGCAAATAACGAACCTATTTAAAACGAACTTTCGGTTGTAAGAACTTTAATATTCGGTACATTCCACAAATATTTCGGTTATAACGAACAAAGCAGTATTTTATGTAGTGAATATGGGAAAAATGGGAAGATGAAAAGTTCATCATGAAAAAACATAAGTGTGTTCTAGGTGGAAAAGTCATTGGTGATTGGAAAATCGAAAACCCTTGATGGTCCGCAAGAACGTTGCATAGTTGCCAATAAGTTACATATACAAAATCAGTCGGTAATCGGGTTCGTCATCAGTCAGCCCAACCTAGTCGTTAGATACCATTTTCGGGAAATAATTAGAAATTTACAGATATTTGAACAGAACGACAGTACGTTGTTCCCTGGAACAGGTTTGCAATAAAAAACGATGATTTACGTCGTGAAAATCTAAAAACCATATTTGTCCAGTTCTTACAAATGTTAAGAATTTGAAGTGGATTAGGCCATTCATTTCGGCAAATATATGATCTATACTACAGTCCATGGATGAGAGTGTTACCTATTCCTAGTTCAAAGAGCCAATATCATCGTCTTATTCTTTCAAAATGATAAGAATTTATCGATATCATCATTCGTCCTTCATAACGAACTTCTCTTGTAGCGAACCGATTTTGTCATTCCCTTGAAGTTCTTTATAAACGGACATTACTGTATTTCCAAATTTCCAAAATCACCAGAATTGATTATGGCAATATCTGCAAAGTATAAGATATTTCCGTGAAAACAGATACACGCGGAAAAAAAAAGGCTGCGGCACGGAAATTTTGAAATATGGGGATCTGAGGAAACAAAATACTCCATAAAGGCGTTTTTGTCCAATATAGACAATAAGGAGCATGTCGTACTCAATGTGTGGGAGAAATTTCCTTCAGAAAAATGCCTTCGGAAATAGCAGCATATATAAAGTTGGACGATCCGTTCACTGATATTAATTTCAGACGTTTGACGTCTTCACTATGTATGTTAGTCAATTCTGAGGAAGGATTTACCATTGCTAAGTGCCTTGTAGACTGGAAATCTACCACAGTCGGCCAGAACTACATTTCGAGTCAACTGATCAAAAAAAAATGTCTAATAAGCTATTGTCTACAGATAACTCTACTTCAAATAATCAACCCTTATCAAGCTTTCTATGTACAGCTGCCCTGGAGAGAATCTTCAAACTTGGGGGACGACTGTCCGTCAACTCAAACGAATGGAAATATTACTTGCCATTGTGCCGATTCAGTGTTCAACGAGACACCCATTGTATGAACAGGATCAGGAATCAATTTACGATATTTGAATAATTGTTTCTTCGTCATAAATATTGCGAACAAATAATCTTTGCGCGCATATTTTGGGGAACAGCATTATATCGTTTCGTCCAAATGTCTGTAATTTTCGAATTTTTAGCCGAAAATGGTCTCAAACGTCTAGGTTGGACTTACTGATGACGAATCCGGTATCAAAATCGATTTTATCCGGCCGGCCGTATGCAAGATTACGGTCGTAAGTACAATCCTTTCGACCTGGTACTTTCAGGGTAGGTTGCTGTCCAAAATGCGTCGGTTAGGTTCGTTACTGGGCAAAATCGGCCAAATTGGTGATAATTCTGAAACTACTGATTCAATTGGATTGAAACTGGGCAGTTAATCGGAGTATGAAGCGCAACTTTTCGCGAAATTTCGTCGAGATCATACTGCCAGTAAATTTCGAAATATTTTTTTAGCAATTCATCATCATATTCCGAAAATAACTTCCGCAGAATTTGAACTTTGTATTGACATTCGAGTACAAAACTCCAGTTTGATACCATTATAATTTTTGGAGATATTGGAAAAAATATGTCAAATGCTGCAGTTCTTTCCTCGGTATCGCTCTTTTTTCCCGAATTACTCAAAAAAAAAACTAAAGAAGCACTGACGTGGAATCAGCAGCTTTTGCGCGCATGTTCAAGTTCGTTACCAAAGCGGTTATCTCCTTCAAACATGTGCCCAAAAGCTGCTGACTTCTCGTCAGTGCTTTTTTAGGCTTTGAATTCCAGAATAATTGAAATTTTTACCGTGAGTTTCACAAAACTTCGTCGTCCAATCAACACGTTGATATTCTGTGGTATTGCCAAAAATGAGCTGAAATTGGGCATAGAATTGATCAGAACAATCACGTTAATCAGAGCTTTGTGAAACCCGCTGTTAGAATCAAACATGTTTCAATTTGGTTTCTTCTTGTTATGAAAAAACGCTCGAAAAAAATGTTAGTTTTTCGTGCGCGAAAACTTTTATCATTGCGCACTTCGAACTCAAACTTCGTGTACTATTGTGAACTGTTGTTCTCAAGGTTTGTGCACATTTTCGTTGAAATTTGATGAATGGAAAAAATTTTTCAACAAAATTTGGAATATTTTTTGTCATTCACTATCTATCTCTACGATCTCAGCAAAATTATAAAAGCAATTTCTCTCGAATAAACTTCATCTAATTGCCAAGTTTCATTCCTATTGCATAAATAGTTCTCGAGATATTGAGAAGGTTACCTCAAATATTCAAATGTTTATCACTTCAAAATTGTTCGAACGATTTGACCCATTAACGAGCTTACTCTGATGCGCAACCCACTCTGAAAGTTTCAAGTTGCTAGCACTTTTCGTTATAAGGTTATCATGGCGTCGGACGGATGTAAAGCCGGACAGATTCGATGTTGACATTTTATACTTCATTAGTGAGTCCTACCTTTACTGATAGTGGAAAAGAATCTACGAAACGGGGGAAAACTCGTGTGATTAGAAAAGTATGTATCCTGAAATTGCCGTGAATTGGCCGGAACGTATCAAAAGACATCATCCAAATTAAACACACGAAAAGGTGTAATTAGTGTCTCAATAATGTAAATTTTACAGGTTTCCCCATGCGAGCCAATAATGAAATTAATATGTCCTATGTTATGGGTTCAAGGCCAAATAAATAATTGAGAGAATCTTTTTCTATTTCTGTCTTCATTTCGATGAAAGTTCCAAACAGGTTTTTGATGAAAATATTGAGGATTCGAGCTTTGAATCTACCCAGATGAATATCAGTTTCCGAGTCTTCTTTCCATTCTATTCTATTGAAGAGAACCATCTAGGTACAACAACAATTTCGTCTGAATGTTTATTCTCGAAAACATGGAAAAACAATGGCTTCATCTCCTGAAATATACGGTGACGTTGACCTGTTTACGAAATTTCCTTTTTTCTCATCGAATCCAAAATCCGAATTTCTCGATTTTTTAAATCAGAAGTTATGGTTTTTCAGTCATTCATCCGTGCATACAACCCCAAAATTACGAAAAAGAAACTCGATATTTGTAGATTATGAGGTTTGGAGCTTAATTGTGTAGGATCCGTCTCATGATGTCATCAATATATCAATGCAACAGTGAAGTTTCGAACATTTCCAAGAACACAGATAAAAATCTAGAAAAGCACTGAAGTGAGGTCAGGAGCTTCAACGCGTTTGTTCACATTGTAAGCCATTTCCTCAAGACGATTTGCATGAACCTTCACGCCGTAATTTTTCAACCAAGTGCAGAATTTCGATTCGAACACATCTGCATTATTGTTGATTCTGGGGAAATTAAATTTCGAATGGACATATCTTCGAAATCATTGGGGGGGGATTTTAAGTTTTCACGAATTCGACCTTCTCAATTAATCCCCGAACCTGCTATAAAAATATCGAGTCTCTAAGTCGTTTTTTTCGGATGTGATTGTAGTTGAGGTCAGCCTAACTGCTAACCATAATGAGAATCCATTTAGAGGCTTGACATTTGTTGAACCGGTTCAATAACGATAGCCGAAGTCGCAAAGTGGAAAAACTATCCATTGATTCCCCATACATATCCATTCGAAATTTCGTTATTTCAATATTTTTTGAGTTATTCTATAAAAACAACAATACCAAGGAAATCACCAAGAAATTAGAAAAATTTTTCCCACCATCTAAAAATATATGAAAGAGATAAATATTGGATCAAACTAAGCTTGGAAACACTGTTGCGAAATACTGACTAAGTTTTCGCCAATTTTGTTGAAATCTGGTGAATAGTTTCCGATTTCAACAAAAATTTCTAAGATCTTCGAATAATTTCTAACAATTCTCTACCCCTATATACGATACAAACGAAATTTTTCATTTGATCGTGCGTTGGTATCCTTCAACTTACTGAATAGTTTAAATCTGAAAGCGTCTAGAAATTTTGGGGTATCAACGAAATAACCTTCATTTTTGAATATCTCCGAAAATGAATATCGGATCAAACTGAAATTTGAAGAACATTTTTGAATATTAACATCAAGATTCATCCTAAGTTTCAATCTGATCGCGTCAACAGTTATTGAGAAATTGAGGAAATAATTTCAAATAACAACGAAATTTGACATAATCTGATACCTCTGGAAATAAAAATCAGATCGAATTAAAAGCATTTTTTCAAATTTTTTTAACGATTGAAGACGTTTTTAACTTTGCGGTAAGTTGCGCGTTAATATTCTTCAAATAAATACAAAGTTTCGATGTAATATGTTCTGTAATTCTTGAGATACTGAGGGAATAACTAGAAAATTTCAAACATCGGAGTTTGACATATTTTTTTCCACATATCACCGAAAGTAAATGTCTTATCGAATTGAAGTTCGAAACACTATTGTTGAACACTGAGTTCAAGGTCTGTTCTTCATTTAGTTGAAATCTGATCAACATTTTTCGAGAAAAACGAATTTTTCAACAACACATTCTCGAATGAACATTTTTCAAAAATGAATCCATACGAAATTCTGCAATAAGTTTTGCGTTGTTATTCTTCATATGATACGAAATTTTGATTCAATAACATCCTTACTGCTTGAGATATTGAGGCAATAACGTCAAAATATAAAACAACATCGAAATTTGACATATTTTTTTCCAGATAGCTCTGAACTTGAATATCGTATCGAATTGAAATTTGAAACATTGATCAACACTTTCTGTGAAGAAATAAGTTTTCAACAAAAATTTTTGAAAAATTTGTTTTAAGATTCTAACTACTCGATCAACACGAAATTTTGCGCCTTGTTGCTCGTCGATATTCTCCAACTTTCCAATTTTCGATCTGATTTCATCTGTTTTTTTTTTTTTTTTTATTTAAAGTTTATTGTGCTTCGATTTCTCTGATCATTAGCACTACGGAACAGTTATATTTCATTTATACATATACATTTAAATACAATATGAGATCTGTTCTTCTTGAGATATTGCGGAAATAACGTTGAAATTTCTAATAACAACGAAATTTGGCATATTTTTTTCCTGATATCTCCGAAGGTAAATAGCATAAGGAATTGAAATTTTGACTACTGTTGTTGAATACTGACTCAAAGGTTTCGGTCGGGTTCCGTTGAAATCTGATCATATCTCCCGAGGAAAAAAAAATTTTCAACAAAACTTTGGAAAATTATTCGAATGAAAATTTCCTGACAACTAGATCCACACGAAATTCTGCAATGAGTTACGTGTTGGTAGTCCAAAATTGTTCACAAAGTTTCAATCTGATCGAATCGAATCGAGGAATTAACCTAAAAATTTAAAATAGGCCTATCTCCGAAACTATCTGACCGATTGCACCCGTTGAGGAACATAACCGAGATATTTGGAATACAAATCCAATCTGGCAATTTTAAGTCGCTGGATCATTTCCTTCAGAATTTAGAGCACATACGGACGGACTGACGGCTAGACGGACAGGATTGAATTTGACCCCGGATTCTTCAGGGAGTTCAACCTAATCGTTTAAGACCATTTTCGGCTCAAAATTCGAAAATTACAGACATTGACACAAAACGATAACGCTATTTTCCACAGAACAAGCGCGTAATAATTGAAATCTGGTGATCGAATGTAAAATATCGGCTTCAAAGTTACCTAAGGCAGATAGTTTCCAAAATATAAAATATTATGTTATTTGTTAGTTATAAAATATTATTTTCTTTCAAATTGTTACGATTCTCACAACACCTTGCATAAGTCCTACTTACATACTGGTTTTTATCCGATAGATATTTTTCGATACGTAGAGAAAAAAAATCTGAGACTTTTAAGAAACTCTCATTAGTTAGTTGGAGAAGGCGTGCAATCACCTGGTGATATATCGGCGCGAAAGCAGAAAAATACAGATGTTGGAACTGAATGATAACACTTTGGAACCAGGGCACATTTTTTCATCTGGACATATTCACCTTTGATTTTTCGTGAAAAATAATGCAACAGTGGAAGGATTATACCACAACTTTGATCACGAAGTTAATATCATGCTTATCTCATTAACACTCCAACAGATATATTATTAAATTATCACATATCTATCCAATTGCTCTTTTTCTGATCAATTAGCGATTAATGGTTACAATACAAATATTTACTGAAGGGTAGGTTTGCCGTATCATTGTGATCTTTTGACATTTGTATGGAGACTAAAGTGATATGAATTATTGAATATATGAAGGAAATTGCAATAACACAGGGTGTTCAATAATTAGGGAATATAATTGTGACCGGAAATTCTGTATTGAAAAATATTGAAAAGATTGTATTGTTATTGATCAAAAAGGCAACCCTCGATAGGTGCTGTTCTGTACAGGAGAATATTTGAAAATTCCCTTAAAATTCAAAAATAGAATTGATAAATGTCAAATCACTCTTTTTGGATCCTCAAAAAAATCTTGATCGGTTTATATTGGATGTGGGTGCCCATATTGTACCTCGATGAAATAAATTGTTGCGAGATGAAACATTTCGATTTAGTAGGTCAACACTATGTTTATTCTTCTCGGAACTCTTCATGGTTTTTCTGTTCCAATGTCTGAGACAGTCATGATAGAATAGAAAATGAATGAATAAACAACGAGTGAAAAAAAAAGTTGTGAAAAATTTTCAGGACGAAAAAATTCGCATCATTTAATCGGGATAATTGTTTGCATATTATTTTTATATAGGTTGACTCATTTCAAAAAATGCTCTTGACAAATACTGTGAAATTTATAATGCAGGAGCAAACTTCTATGAATTAAATAATTCGAATAGAGTTCATCGCTTCAGGCCAGCTGTTCTTAAAACCTTAATGAGACGTTGCAATATTCTGCAGTGAATCTTTGATCGTGATTTTTATTTTGTACCATTGTATAAAGACTCTTTGTACAATGTTTTACTGCTTACTGAATTTGGTCTGCCGAGAAAAATCATAAATCCTGAACATCTCAAAAAAGGTTCATTTAAAGCAACAACGGATGTTTTCTTTTTTCACTTGAAATTTTTGAAGTTGCATACGCTACCATACGTCGCAAGAAAACCGAAAACAAAATTTTCACCATTATCCAATTTTACTTGAGGTTTTTGGGAATTCCAAGCGAAAAATCTGATACACCTTTATAAATATTTGGTAATATGAACTTTTATTCAGACTAAAATGCTCCGAATTATACGCGAAAAACTATATTCAGATCACCCGGTATGTCTATGAGGTTTCATTTCTGTATTGATGTCTATATGAGCTTTCCACTTTACTCATTTTTGAACGTCAACTTTTCGATTGAAATTTTTCATTCTTATTTTGTGAATTATTCACAGGGTATCTCAAAAAAAAAATACGAGAAATTCTGTAACGTGAATAAAGGCTGATATAATATGACAATCTAACAACCATCGATTCAAATAAAATAGTACATCCGGGTATCTCAAAACAGGCTGCTCCAATACTTATTCAGATTGGGGACGTATGAGAATTATAATTTTTATGATCAATAATCAAGTTGGTTGTGAATCGAAAACAATATATTGTTTTTGCTATCGTTTTGTCCAACTGTCTGCAATTTTCGAATATTGAGCCGAAAATGGTCTCAAAAGACTAGGTTGGACCCAGTGATGACTAATCCGGTGTCAAAATCGATTCTGTCCGGCCAGCGGTCCGGCCGGACGGCCGTTACCACGATTACGGGTGTACGGAGGATTCTATCGACTTGAAAATTTCAGGTTTGGTTGCGTTTCAAAATGCAAAAGACGGGTTTGTCCATGGGCAAAATCTGTCCAATGATTTCGGAGTTATAGCCATTTGAACTTTTGAGGATATTTCCCTGATATTTCGAGAACTACTGAAGCGATCGGATTGAAACTCGGCGGTTTGTTGGAACATAAGAGCATACAACAGGTTGCAGAATTTTTTTGAGATCGTGCTGTCAGTATATCTTGAAAAAATTTTTTTAAATATTTTTCTCGAAAAAAATTTTTTTCTCGGAAACTTTCCATTACATTTGGAAATAATGTCGTTCCTTGAACTATATATTTCAAAGCAGTGTTTCAATTCGATACGATTATAAGTTTCGAAGATATCATAAAAAAGTATGTCTGTAATTTTCAATAATTGAGCCGAAAATGGTCTCAAACAACTAGGTTGGACTCACTGACGAATCCGGTTTCAAAATCGATTCTGTCCGGCCGACTGGCCAGCCGACGACACGATAACTGTTGCACGGAGCTAGCTAGCAATTTGAAACTTATAGGGTAGTTTGCGCATCGGAATGCTGCGGTTGAGTTCGTTAATGGGCCAAATCGGGCAAATAGTTTCGCAGTTATAGGCGTTGGAAATTTTGAGGTTATTTCCCACATATTTCAGAAACTACTGGAGCGATTGGATTGAAACTTTGCAGTTGGTTGGAGCATAATGACGCGCAACTTTGAGCAGAATTTCGTTGAAATCGTATAGTCACTCAATTCAAAAAAAAATTTCAAAATTTTCGAAAAACATTTTTTTCTCTGACTATCTATTGTGCATATTTGAGAACAATTTCAGTTCGGAAATATCGGGAAAATAAAATCTTGAATTGGTATATCTGAGGAAGCATTGGGTGGATTCTACCCACTCATGAATTCGGCCTTCGTAATAAAGTCGAAACCTACTCTACGAATATCAAGTTTCTAAGTTGTTCCTTTCGGAAGTTAAACCGTCTACACGAAACCATGTATAGGCATTGGTGAAACTTTACAACTATTTGCTCATTTGGACCACACACCTCGTCCGAAAATTTCGTCGGAAACTTTTTCGAGTCCAACTCAATCCTATTCAAGATCATTTCGGACTCTATTTGAGAATTACATATATTGTGACAAAATGATAGGGGTCTTTTTCCCAAGAACAATCGCGCATCAAGTAACCAAGGTTTATAGAGCTCCAATTCGAACAAAAATTCATCGTGAACCAGCCACGTGTACCAGACATATTTCAGTCTAGCTTGTTCGTTGGAAGTTTGCCAATATTATCGTCATTATTTGTTCTGGAAGTAGGAGCACCTGTATGAAATTAGATATCTATGAGAACAAGTCTATAACTGAACAAATAACTACGTTAATAATAATAATAACGGGCTAGTGCTCAACCTCTCAAAAATTTCGAACATTTTTACAGAGAGTTTGAAGGCCACAGTTTCAATATTCCAATTCAGAATCTATGGGCGTCTGAATTTTAGATTGCAGCGCCACGATGGCCATTTTAAAAACCTTATTTAGATAGGAGCTAGATTTTCAAGTATTTGCATGCATGATTGATTGATTAAAATTCGATTTTACAATTTTTCCAAAGACCTTTTCAGATAACGCAGAAGTGATTATGTGTAAACATATTTAATTTTTTGAAAGAGATATGTATCATCAATCCTTATTCAGAGTAGCAATGCTACAATAGGGGTTTTCCTTCAAACTTTTTCCTCTGAACGAAAATGCAGTAATTTTTATGAAAAACCTTCAGAACATTACATTTCAAACATATAATTTCAATATTATATTTTTTAAAAAAAGTTTGATCACCTAAAACTGAAAAATAAAAATGGCAACCCTCATTACTGTTAACAATATTTTAATATCGACTTATTCCAACTCTAAAGCAAGACTAATTTCAAATTATTTGGAGTATCTTGAAAGCACAGAAGCTAGAAGTGGTCAGGAACATGCATGAGATATTATGTTGCATGTTATTTGCAAAACTAATGAACTTTCAACCTTTTTACTTACCCAAATTGATCATTGATCAAATACACCCTTAGTTCTGCTGCTCAAAACGTTGAAAAAAACCATTGTATAACATACTTTTTGGAATAATAGACAAATACTGATAACAATTTCATTTCATTTCATATGGAAAAGGACCCAACTCACATAATATATTGTGAATAAAATTAACACATTCACATAACCTTGATGCAACTTGTACCGCAAGCCTTTTTTATTGTAGGCGGTTGACAAACAAATCCTGCCAGAAACCATAAGATTCGTCTTGAAGAAGCTGTAATAAACCTTGTATAGCTTCGATTTCATCGACAGAAGCACTTTCAGCGAAGAATATTCATCACCAGTTATTTCTCTGTTGAGGCTCCTTGTTTCAATCGGTCAATTCTACCTCTCAAACATTTACGTTGTTACTTTACAATCAGTTCAACAGGAAAATTTCTCAGAGGCATAGCATTCCTCTCAAGTAACTTTTTCTGCTTGGATAAGTGGACGGGAAAACAATTGTCTTCATGAATGTCATCTAATATTTAATGAGCAATTTGTGCTTACCTCTACAAAAATGATCATCATCGTTAAAATGCAGGTAATAGACTTTCATAAATCTTGTTTGTTTGTTAACCAATTTTAAGTCACAATTTACCGAGTTTTTCATCGATTCTTCAACACTTTCAGATCTGACTTCTTAATTTAATTTAATTCACGAATCCGACCTTCGTAATCAAGCCCCAAACCTTCTCTACAAATATCGAGTTTCTGAGTCGTTTCTCCTGGAAGTTATTGTGTTTACGGCCCGGCCGTTAGAAAGAAACAACTCAGAAACTCGATATTTGAAGGGAAAGTTTGGACCTTAATTACGAAGGCCGAATTTGTGAATGGGTAAAATCCACCCAATGATTCCGCAGATATACCCATTCAAAATTTAATTTTCCCGCAATATTTCCAAAAATATAGATTAGATAGAATTGAAATCCAGTACTTTATCGAAAAATAACAGTTCGAAGGTTCATACAGAATTAATTAGTATAATATGACAAGAAGATCACAGAATGTTGAATATGTATTCGAAAGAAAAAAGTTGAATTTTTTTTCAAATTGTTTTAATAACACCATCATCACGAAATTTTGTACAAAGCTGTGTTTCAGCATTTTTGAACTAGGTGCGAAGTTCCATTGTGATTGAATCAGTATTTCTTGAGTCATACCGAAAAAAACAACGATATCGGAAAGAAAACTACGAAATTTCATATATTTTTTCCCAATATCTCCAAAACTAATAACCGTATCGGATTGAAATTTGATACACTGCTGTGGAATACGGAGCTCAGAGTTTGCGCTGATATTTCTTCCAAATGTGGTGAAAAGTTCGCGAAAAAAATTTTTTCTCGAAATTTACGGATATTATGATCTCAACAAAATGTCGCTATAAGTTGCGCGTTGCTATACTCCAAATAACTGCCAAGTTTCGATCCAATCGTTTCAGTAGTTTCTGAATTATCGCCAAAAAAAGTCAAAACTTCAAAGGGCTCTAACTCCGAAACCGTTTGGCCGATTTCGCCCATCAACGAACTCAACCGTCGCATTTTGAAATGCAACCTACCCTGAAAGTTTCAGGTCGATAGGATTCTCCGTACGACCGTAATCGTGTCTATGGACGGCTGGCCGGACAGAAGCGATTTTGACAAGGGATTCGTCCTCAGTGAGTCCAACCTAGTCGTTTGAGATCATTTTTGGCTAAATCTTCGAAAATAACAGACATTTGGGCAAAACGATAGCACGCTGTTCCCCAGAACATGCGCGCAAAAAGAATATGATATGCTCCCAACGGAGTTAAAAAGATATAAACATAAGCAGAAAATATTTAATTCTGGTTATCAAAAATCATCGTCGGTCTCTTCTTAGACCAATTAAAAGTCGTTGGTAGGCTGAACCATGACTACGTTTCGGCAACAGCATTGAAACTGAAATATCAATGTCTAAAATGAAGGTTCCTTACGAAGAACATATATAAACGATGGTATAATTGAGTACCTATCAGAACCCATCTTCAGTTTGTTAGGTATACTACAGGGGAGTATACGCCGGGCAGTTAACTTTATTCTTTACATGAATGATCTCCACATCGGCATTTTGAAACCAATAGGTAGAATATAACGCAGACAGAAATGTAGAATCTCAAACTGATGAAACAAGCATTCCAGAAAATATTGAATATCCAGAAGTTCAATCCGTAGAGAAAAAGACACTTCCCCCAGAAATCTGCTGAAATCTGGAACCAGAAACATCTACAAATGGCCAAAATGTGAGGGCAAATATATCAGAAGAAAATGCCAGCAAGGCAACTGGAAACGAACCTGCAGGATGAAAGTATTGATAAAAGAAATATCCACTGTGGAAGCTGTTTCAGAAACATTCACAGAAAAAATAACTTTTGAAGATGCACCTGAAGATAAAACCAAAATTCTTTATTATGCTGACGATACTTATACAACATTAAATGCAAATAACTATACTGAAAAGACCATCGAGGCAGAAGCAGCTCTGAATGGAACAGAAAATTGGTTTACCAAAAACAAATTGTGCATGAATGTAGACGAGCATCATCAATTTCAAAACAAAATTTGCCGGCTATGACACCCCAGAATTTCTTAAATAGTAAAACCTCGGTTAGGCAACAAATTCCTTAGATTATGGATAAATGAAAATTCAGGGTGGAAAGAATATTTTCGAGAGTTATCAGAAAATCAATAATTCGGTCACCCAGATAAAAACTGCGGATACACAACTTTGTGCAGAATCTCGTGATGATCGTGCCAGTCATTTTCTAATGGTAATAAAACAGTTTTCTAGAAATAAGCTCTGTAAAATAATCTATTGAAATTCTTTAGAATCAATATCGAGATATGGAATTCTACTTTATGGAGCCAGATACTAAAAAGAGTACTACGAATCATCTTCGGTATGAAGTCGAAGGATTCTTGCAGAAGTAAATTCAAACAGAATGGCCTTTTAACAACAACTGCTATCCACATATGCAAGCGAATCTACTCTTTCTCTTCAAGAACAGACAATATTACACTGCAAAAAGAACTCTAATACAAGAACAACACAGATTTTATTCCAAGCACACAGTCTTAAGATAAAGGAAAAAGGGCGACAATATCAATCTGTAAATTATTTCAACCACTGCCCAATAGAAATCAGACCAGAAACTAATAGTGACGTATACAAAATGAAGATCTATAATATTCTACTGGAAATGGAACCACATAGCGTCGAAGAATTTATAAATAATCTTCCTAGATATACACATAAGTTTGACACAATTTCAATTATAATTGTTTATATCTCCTGTGGCATCATGATTTGAAATTAAAAGCATTATTATTATTATTAATATTAATAATATTATTATTATTATTAAATAACATAATCACAAGGACGAATATCCGTCGATAAATCAACAAATATTCCCCCTTGATCAGAGCTAATCACCCAATCAACCAAAACACCTACACCGAAGAAGCGGATCCAAGTAGAATGACTACAGCTGTTTCATAATTGTTATTGATCGTCAGGTCAACTTAACTTGGATAAACCGCAGAGAGTTCTCTCGATACTTGTTACCTTTCAGAAGGATCGCTGCAGTATACAACTTACAGCGATCCTTCTGAAAGGTATCGAGAGAACTCTCTGCGGTTTATCTAAGTTAAGTTGACCTGACGATCAATAACAATTGTGAAACAGCTGTTGTCATTCTACTTGGATCCGCTTGTTCGGTGTAGGTGTTTTGGTTGATTGGGTGATTAGCTCTGATCAAGGGGGAATATTTGTTGATTTATCGACGGATATTCGTCCTTGTGATTATGTTATTTATTACTACTGGAGCTCTTTCTTCTCCATGAAACCATTTCCTATCATTATTATTATTATTGTTGTTGTTGTTGTTTTCTGATGGTGAAAAATTTAGATGGATATGAGCCATCAGGACAAAATGGGATGTCAACGCAGAACCTTCAAAGCTTGAAGAGGAATATGAAAAGATGAGAATTCATCTCAGAAGAAAAAGCTGCATCAGATTATAGGAAGGATGAACATTTTAGTGTTGCAGCAGTTGAAGAAAATTAATATAAGAACTATTATAAACAAATCAAAATAATAACTCAAAATGGAAAAAAAATAGAAAACCACTCGAGTTCTGCTGTAAGACTTGATGGTAATGGAAAAAAAAGAAACTTCTATCGAATATAAAATCGAAGAGAACAATCACATTCGTACATCAATTGCTACATTTCAAAAATGTTGAAAAAATCCAAAAATATATACACGGTGACATCGGAAAGAGAGATGGAAACGAGAAAAGGTGTGGAACCTAGAAAATCTTGGGCCGGAGAATGTTGGATTCATTAATGGATTACAAACTTGATTGATTATTTTTCTTCTTTATGATTTCATCAAGTTGGTGTAGGCAAAATATTGGGAACAATCAGTTCAAGTCGCATTTCCTTTTCTTCATATGAGGGATTAAAGAAACGTGAAGCCTGTATATCGAGATGTTGAGAATTACACACATTTCAGTTTTATCCATTCGTGACTTCAATACAAGCTGTTGATTAATCAACATAAATACATTTCTCTTGTAATGTTCTTGAGTGCGCATCAAATGTCTTCAAACAGAAAAGAAATATTTGAATTCTTTAAGTTACATTCACTTTAGTGTGAAGGTTACAGGTTTGCAACAGCAAGTCGAGAGCAGGACAAAAAACATACAGTCCACGCAATTCAGTCAACAGATTGAAAACATCTACTAGCAACTTCCTTCGAGTCTTACGAACTTAAGCAGTCAAGTTTTCTCCAAATGGAATGGAATGGAGTGGAGGAAAAAACCGAGTAAGTCTAAATGGAAAAACACTCACCAATAAAAAATTCGAATTTTGAGTCTATCTTCAAGCACACTGACCCCCAATAAAAAACACCAACGGATTCATACCCGACTGTCACAATGGAGAGTGGGAAATCGTATAATTTTCCAGTCAGCATTCCACGCCTTTCCCCCTGGTTAGTGACGTATCAACAGACCTACCAGGAAAGCAATTATTTAATGAATGTGAAACAAATTACTTTTATTCACATAGATCCAGGCATCATTTTCATCAGGATTTCGTTTGAACCTAATTAGAATTTATTAGAAGGTAGTATCAATGTAGTTCTTCAACATGGAATATGATATTTTTGAAACACTTTGAGTGATATTAATTTCAATTTGCACTGTCACATAATGATACTCAGAAAGAATAGAATTTTCATTGGTAGAGGATAATTTCCATCAATGGCAAGGCAACAATAGAAGGGGTCACATAATAATATATGAATACGATCTTTGCGTAATTCAGGACTCGCATACTGACCATATGTACCGTAAATCACCAAGGTTAACCCGGTTACTGAAATCCTGTCCCGTAAATGTCAGATTTACAGAATTACATGTTTACGGGACAACGATCCTGAAAGCTGGTTAACTGAAATCTGTCACCAGAACAACCGACGATTTGTATCGGTTATAGCGGTAATCTTAAGATCATAGACAAGATTCTAATAGTTATGTTATGGTTGAAGTTTGTATTCTGTGGGTTGAAGTAAATATTAACGTTTGCTGTTTGAAACTTTGAAAAAAATTGTGAAGCATGTTGTTCTTTATTCAAAGCTCACAACACAAGTCATAACCTTACAAAGAAAACTGACGAAGTGGACGAATGACAAGTGACTGTGACTAATGAATGGTAGAAAACGTGTCCCGAAAATAAGCTGGTAACCAATAACCAGACCTGAAAATCTAGCCAACCCGAGCGGTTACTATCGGGCATATACGGTACATATCATGAATAACAAACTTTAGGAAACGACTGAAAGAGTTCAGCAATTCCTGTATTTTCCGGGAATAAATATTTCAAGAATCAATTCCTAAAAAAACTCTCACAGGGTGTACTTTATGAAAGAAAATTATGAATTAGAAATGAGTGTGATGAAAGCTGTTAACAATTTGGAAGAAATCTTCAGTAGAGTACTGGTCATTTCCTTTTTTATGAACCATCATGCAGTCGTATACATCGTGCTAAAAGAAAATGAATAGAGACACATTTTTCTCCATCAGCATATTATTTCTCAAATATTAAGAGGCTATTCCGCATCGCTAGTGTTACAAAGATAGGAATTGGCACCAATTCCTAACTTTGTTAGATGTTGGACGTTTTCGTGGGAATCCACATGAACCGAGCATTTCCATGTCGTGATGGTGTTTGTAAATCTGCAATATCGCAGATACAGTGACCTGATACGACTAAAGTATGAACGTCATGCACATCAATCAAAGTATTCTGCACTCGAAGGTGGGATTCGCAAGATGCTCCCGGAAGATGTCAAGCTGTACGTTGTTAAACTCCAGCGGTCCATCTGAAAGGTGGCAAGTATCGAGATTCCCTCTGTGTTTTTATCCAAGGTAAGTTGACCTGACGATCAGTAACAACTGTGAAACAGCAGTAGTCATTTTTCTTGGATCCGCTTCTTCGGTGTGGATGTTTTAGTTGATTGTATGATGAGCTCTAATTAAGGGGGAATGTTTGTTGATTTATCGACAGATATTCGTCCTTGTGATTATGTTGATACTGGAGCTCTTTCTTCTCCATTGGACCAATTCCTATTTTACACATTCACGATTCGTTTTTCGTAATTTGAGAATTTCGAGTTTCTTAGTTGTTTGTTTCGGTAGTTATTCTGTTTACGATCGGCCGTGAGGAATACCGTAAATACAATAACTCGATATTTGTGAAGTAGATTTGGGGCTCAATTACGATGGTCGAGTTCGTGAATGGGTGAAATCCGCCCATTGATTTCGTAAATACGACCAATGGAAATTTTATTTTGCTAATATTCCCAAAAATGCAGATATCCTAATTTTAAAATCGAAATTTGTGGTCACAAGTTCGGGCTCGTACTGACGATAATTTTGTTTCTACCTATGAATGCATACAATCCCTCCTTTGTATTGTAATTGGGGAATAAGTGTGTAAAATTGTGGACAGAATACAGAGATTCATTTTTGGGATTAATCAGAGATTTTTTCGAATTTTTGACTTTCTCAGTTGACTTGAGCTATTAAGGGCCGTTATTACAAAACCTTTCTTGACATATAACTACATAGAAGTAAATTTTGCTCCAAAATTTGAGTTTACTACTTTTTGTGGTCAAAATAAATTTTATAGTACTGATTCTTAGAAACATAACCTTATATTATTTTTCGTGTCATGAATTGATGAAATTAATTATAAATCTGCGGAAGCATATTGACAGGTTGCTGATACGGACTTTTACAATAATAATGAGCAATTAAACTTTTTTGAGTTTTCCATGTCATAACTGTATGGCCAGAAGGATAACGTTGATTCGACATCTCTTTCCACAAGACAAGGTGAATTTAGAAAGCTATTTGATATCTGCTCTCTAAATTTCGTTTTTGCCGAAAATTCGATCAGGATATGTATATTCACTCAATGAAACTAATTGAAGAAAATAAAATGAAACTACTACTAATATGACATATTAGTTTAATTGTCTAAAATAATATTTATAACGTTTATAAATCAATATTTCGAATATTTGTAACTATTTTACAATTTAATTCTTGAGAATAATTGAAATGGACGCTTTTCACGCTCCAAGCAATTTTTTCACCACATAACCAGGAAAAGCGTAAATGGTTAACGCTAAGAAAAGTAGAAATATGACACAACAGCATCCTTTGATAATTTTCCACTTGTAATGTTTCAGCACAATATGCCTGCATGTCATCAAGGGATTCGTGAACATGTTGAAGGATGTTTTAGGTCGTCTGTGGAAAAAAAACTCAATTTATAATCCTGTTTTCCTGATATCAGAGTTATCCTGTGATATATTATACTAAAATCCCGTGAAAAACATGGGGAGGATATCAGAATTTCAGATCTGTTTCCCAGAGTCCTAGGAAATTTCAGAAAAAAAAATTTTGACATGATATATTTCACAAATGTTGAAATGTACTGGTTGGCTGAAAGGGGATTACGCCATCAGAGAAAAATTGGAACGGCCTTGGTTCAAATACCTTATATTTCGAGGATTATTCCCAATGGTCCAACGAACATGTGGTTTGTAAAATATAAATGTGAGTAAAAAAGTCTAGAAAAGCATTGACGTGAGGTCAGGAGCTTCTACGCGCTTGTTCAAATTCGTTGCCAAAGCAGTCAGTGGGTAACTTCGTCTACGGAATTATTAGGCAAATTTTAACCATTCACGAGCAAACAGAAAACCTATTTCACAAATAACGAGTCTCTAAGTCGATTCTTTGTGTTCACGACCGGCCTAACCTCCGTTAGTGAACAAAATAACTTTAGGAAACTTAGAGACTTGATATGATATTATTGTAGGCTCCGAGTTTAATTAAGAAGGCCGAATTCCCGAATTGGTGAAATCCATGCCCATGATTTCGCAGATATACTCATTCAAAATCCAAGTATATCCCAGTATTTCCAAAAATACAAATCTTATCGAATCTTGATTCAGTAGTTCAATGAAAAATTGCAGTTTGCAGTTTCCTGCGAGATATCGTGAGGACCATATATGGTTAGTGGAACGCCAAATATAAAATATTCGAAATTTTATCTGGTTTGCTTATCATCGGTGTTTCGGAAATAACAGCTTTATCTAGAAAAAAACAATTTTCTGCCTGTACGATCCTCAAGAATTTCTAGTGAAAATTGCGTCTCGGTATATAACTATCTAAGTTTGAATCTGACCGCTTCAGTCGTTCTTGAATTATAGAGGGAATTACCTCAATTGTGAAACAAAATTTGACATATTCCAATACTTCCTGGAATAAGTATCGGATTGAACTGAAATTTGAAGCGCTCTTGCAGAATATTAACTCGAATTTCATGGCAAGGCTCATTACAGTCTGATTAATGGTTACTGAAAAACCTATTTTAATGTAGAAAATTTTGAAAAAACTCGAAAAATTTTCTCCTCATTTTTTACCATTATAATCCTGGAGCCATCTTTTATAATGTTGCCCTCATCATCTTAAATTCAGTTGATAAATGTCAAACTGATCGAGATTTTGAGGAATCAACCTCAACATTTCTAATAACAAAGAATTAAACATTTTTTTTTCTATATCGAATTGGAATTGAAATATAAAATGTTGATTTGATATGTCGACGCCAAGGTTTGTGCCAATTTCAATTGAAATATTATCAATAGTCTTCGAAAAAAAATGTTTTTCAACAAAAATTCGAACAACCCGATCCACACCAAATATTGCATTTTGTTGCACGTAGGTATTCTCCAGCTAATAAGAGAATTCAAACTGATGGCATCTGTATTTCTAGAGATATATTAAGGGAATGACATTTTTTCTCTATATCTGCGAAAATTAATATCGGATCACATTAAAACCTTCTAAACTTCTTGAGATATAGAGGAAATAACAAAGAAATTAAAAATATCCTCCTTATATATCCAAAAGTTGTCAATTTGACAAGAGTCTCACCAAACGAAAATCGACAGAAAAAAAATCCTGAACATTTTCTCATTTGTTTGATGTAAGAGCCAAATGTGTACTCTGAAACGTCACGGTTGGCTTTGTTTATCGTTTATATTGTTCCAGCATTGTTCATTAGGCAACCAACATTTCATTCAATTTTTAATAGTTTTGTTTCAGATATTGGGAGTGAAAACCAAGGAAAAACTTCAAAATGATATTAGCTGTATGAATCGCACTTTGACATTCAGGTATCAATATTCGTATTATTTCAGTTTCAACGCCGCACAGTTCAAAGTCTACTTGTCCAAAATGAAAGAATTGAGATTGCAAAATCTAGATCATTACTACAGAGAAATATCAAATATGCTTTATATTTGAAATAGTTATTTCAAGCGGTATCGAAATATGTAAAAATTAAAGGGTGTTCCATTGGAAAAAAATATTTTCATAACGATATCTCATATAATATCAGTTTGAAGGAAATGCAATTGACGTCATTGAATTCCACGTAGGAAGTTGTTGCAAGAATTTTTTTACAGAAGAAATTTTTCATCAAAAAAAGTAGTAGCAATATTTCTAAAATGAAAATTTTCTAAAAATGCTAGGTAACTATTTAACAGTGATAGCTGTAAAGTTGCAGTTTTTTTCCAATGAGATTTGCATGAAAATCGAATTAAAGGGACGCACACCGACATTTGTTTCCGTCGATCTATTACAGAAGCATTACCCATTCATAAAGGTATCTAATTTAGCCTACCCTGTACAGATTTGATGGCAATTGTTAATGAAATTGAATTGGAGAGTTTAGTCCAAGTTTTCAACCCAAAAATTTCGAAAAAATCTCTAAATCAGGGAAAGGCTCTTCAAGCCAGATATTTGGATCCAAGAAGGTATAAACATTTGTCAAGATCGTCCCCGATTGACTGTAAATTGAGTTGGGGTTCCTGATTTTACGTCAATTATATCAAGTTTATATAGAATATGTTCCGTAAATCAACTTGTTCATTCCGGTTTGTTTTCCATTTCGTGAATACGGAAAGTTCGGTTGCTTCATGATAAAAGGACGAATTTGATTGATGAAAAAGCTATCGATTTTTTGCCAACAGAAGGACAGTCGATTTTTTATAATAACATATCCAGTGCTTAGAACAGTTTTTATTCACTATATGATCCACTAGAAAAAAGCACATACAACAATCAACTATGAAAACTACTTACCCTACTTACTTTGGTCTAAAGATCATAAAGCAAATTCAGATTGTGGTATCCTCTGGTTCTATGACCATAAAAAGTCGACAGTCGTCCTGGTGACAGAAAGATCGATTTTTCGTCAATAAATTTCGTAATCAATCTTCTTCAATGAACAACCGAACATTTCATATTTAAAAATTGTAAAACCAGAAACCGAAAAAAACAAGTTTATTTACTGCTTATATCCTATATAACCTTGACATTATTGGCGTGAAATCAGGAACCCCAAATCAATTTGAAGCCAATCAGAGATGATCTTGATAAATACCTATCCAGAGTCGGATCTAGGAGGTGGCGGCGGAGGCATGCTGTGGTGCAGTATATGAACTTGTTGTATAATATGGGGCGCCAGGTAAATACCAAAAAAGTCCCAGATAGTAATTTTCGCCCTACGATGTCCGATCTTTTATCTAGGATCTGCTCGAAAATTCTAAATTACAAAAACGCTTACGACCCAGGCGGAGGGCTAGAAGAACCCACCATGATCTGAATTCTCCTTTTTTCCGCATCTGAAATAATTCTATCCATCAGAAAATGTAGGAAAATAATTTTAAAAAAAGAACTAATAGTTATATATTATGTGCAATACGTGCGAGCAGGCCTGGAAATATTTCGTGCTGGGAAAGAGTTTCTGAATTTCAATCAGGTATATTTGAGTTATTGAATCTCTGGGCAAGTACACCAGAAAATTGGCCGCGTGAAGTTAGCGAAAAGTTGATGAAACAAATTCCGGAACCAAGTTCAATATTTAGTTCCGAATTTGTTTCAATTTGTTTCGTATGAAACTTTTTATGCACCATCATGGTTTTTGAATGAATCGCGTTTCTATGATTTGGTGCTGACTTCACACTCCGCACCAACATTTTCCAGCTTTGAAAAAATGTTGATGCAAAAGATTAGTCGCCAATTCGTTTCAATTTGTCTAGTTGGAAAAATTTCAATGTCTTCAGTAGATGTTGTTATATTCCCATTCATAACATTTAGTGCCAACTTCACGATCAACACCAAAACTTTCTAGTTTCGAAAAAATCTCAATGTCAATACTCGGTTACCAATTTGTTTCAATTTGTTGTCTTAGAATTACTTCAATATCTGTTTAAGTTTTCGAGTAATTCAGTCTTGTTTTTAATGAAGCGTGAAGATTTTTTTTCAAATCTGGAAATCGTTGGTGCGGAGTGTGTCAGCACCAAATCATAGAAATGCGATTTATTCGAAAACCATGCTTGTGCATAAAAAGTTTCAACTTTTCGCTAACTGCACGAGGCTCAGAAAATCTTCTACGCCATAGTCATAATATTCATGAAAATGTATCTGCTCTCGACGCTATTCCATAACGCTCTCATATTATTTTACTTGGAAAAAATTTCTTTAAAAATTTCAGTTGATTCAAAGTACTGATCAAGAATTCTTGGTCAAATAATCAGATGATATAACTTCATGATAATTTATTGCGTATAGGTTTGGGATGTGCATACCTCGGCTGAGTTCGTTACTTGGCAGAATCCGGGCTCGGAGATATCATCGTTAGAATTTTTTTCTCACTCCTATAATCCTTCTCCAATAGGTTTGTGCGTTTGATGGAATACTTTATAAATTATGTAGTTATAGAAAAATGAATTTACTCAAGGGCGTATTTTGCAAATGTCCCACAGACGCTAAAATCCTAGATCCCGATCTGTTTGGATCCAAATATCTGATTTGAAGAGTCAAAGGGCAGTTCACAGATATTATAGTAATTAAAGTGAATCTCAACCAATCTAGTTTGTTCTCAAATTTCACTTCTCCTGACTTAAAAAATTTTCGTAATTTTAGAGTAGGCAACTTGGACCGCAGTCTCCTATTTGGAGGAGACGTACTCTACTACGTGCACACATTCCGAAACCCGAACTAAACATTTCAATTCTGTTTGACTTTACAGCTGCCAGATAGTCAATGGTCTTTCGATTTTTCGTCGCTTAATTTCCTGAAAACCAATTTTTCCTTGCACACAAACCCCCGTAGAATGTGACCAGTTCACGTGCGTTTACCCCAGGAAGCATTGATCTCCAGGTCGCTCAGATGCATTTTTCAAATATCCAAGTGACAACCCAAGGTGTCCGGAGGATGAGTGCTCTTTCATGGAAAAATCATATGTCATAATCGTGGACTCCTCAGGTCGACGTCTATACATGTTCGGAAAGACAGGGGAATTGAACGACGGCCTTGAAAATGTATGAACTAGGGATGGGACATCATCATCGATGTTTTTTAATGTATTAATATTTTTCAGGATCGATGTCGATGTTTTCACCATCGATGTCAATGACAAATATCATCGATATAAACATCGATGTTGAAAGAAGAAATTCTAACATCGGTATCGATAAAACCGATTCAGCATAGATATAGAATAATCAGGTTTATTCTGTTTGCAAATAGCAATATTGCCAGTAAAAAGATATTGCTATCATAACAAGATTGGAATTATTGGTATTCTGATCAACGATTTTGAGCAATATGATCTGTCATTTTTTTAACAAGAATCTTGCTATTGATATTGCTATCTTAGCAACATCAAAATAATACATGCTTGATAACAAGATAGGTTAGAAAGGGAATCTTACAGAGATCCATTTGTTTCAGTATGATTTCATCCAAGAATTCGAAAATAGAACTGAATGAATTGAAGATAGGGAAGTAGGTACTAATAGAAATTTGTGCAAGATTCTCTGGAATGTTTCATTTTAAGGAAAATTCTTAGACAAAAATACCGGCATAGTAAGCAGCAGCTGAGATGATTATTCTTAAACATCTCAACATCCATCCCTTTGAATTGCCAACAGAAAAGTCATTAACGCCTTCATAAAATTGCCGCATTTGATTTCTGGAAACCAATAAATATTCCAGGAAATTGGTCAGTTTGACTTTAATTGGTTTTCCTGTTTCGTAACATTTTTGAATAAGTCGATGTTCATATGAATAAAAAAAAAGTATAAACTAACGGAAATGTGTTCGAGGTTCTCTAGAATATTTAATTTCAAGGAAAACTCATAGACGAAAATACAGGCATAGCAGACAACCGCTGAGATGATTATTCTAATCATCTTAAGAACAGCAATAATCCCTTTGAAGAGCTAACAAAAAAGTTCATCGAATTTCAAATTATTAACGCCTGAATAAAATTGCTGTATTTGATTTCTGGTAACCAATATTATATTGGTATCCAAGAAATTGCTTCTAGGTCGATTCGACTCTTTCCGTTTCCTAATATTTTTATGTCGATATTTACATGAATCATGAAAGGATGAGAGTCGTAGATAAAGGTTATGTATGCGAAATCATAAAAAAAACTCACGAAGTAGGGTTATTTCCTTCTTCGTTGTAGCTCTAGAGTCACAAAATACTGTGTTGTCAGCTCTAAAATCACTGATTATGGAAGTCCATGATAGCAATATTCTTATGACGAAATTCATAACAAACATTGGTATAGCACTCGGAACAGAATACGTAATATCATGACCATATTGCTATAAAATAGAAAGATAGCAATATGACTAGAATAGCAAGGTTCATAGCATCATAGCAATACGCAAACAGAATCGACCTGAATAACAAAAATCTAGAAAATCACTGACGTGAAGTCAGCAGCTTTTACGCGCTTGTTTACATTGTGAAATGGTGACTTGGAAATTTCAGTGAAATTTCAATGAAATATAAAAATTTTCAAAAAATTTTTTTTTTTATTTTTCCATGGATAATTCTACTTATTGACACTGTTCATATTCCAACCAAGTTTCATCTCGATCAGATAAATATTTTTCGAGTTATTGAAATATCAAAATTTCAAATGGCTGTAGCACAAAAACTATCTGACAGATTTGGCCCATTAACGAACCTAACCGAGACATTCAGGATCTTAAACTAACCTGAAAATGTCAAGACTCTAGGTCCTTCCGTTCGAAAGATTGTTTAAAAATAGAAAGATAGCAATATCACAAGAATAGCAAGGTTCATAGCATCATAGCAATACGCAAACAGAATCGACCTGAATAACAAAAATCTAGAAAAGCACTGACGTGAAGTCAGCAGCTTTTACGCGCTTGTTTACATTGCGAAATGGTGACTTGGAAATTTCCGTGAAATTTCAATGAAATATGAAAATTTCCGTTCGAAAGTTACAGCGCACACGTCCGGACGGACAGAATCAATTTTGACCACGGATTCTTCATCAGTGAGTCCAACCTAGTCGTTTGAGACCAATTTTGTCTCAAAATTCGAAAATTACAGACATCGTGAGGAAATGATAACGCGCTGTTCCCCAGAACAAGTGCGTAAAAATAAGACATAAGGTGGCGGTGCCTAGTAACTACTTAGCGAACTATAATATGCTTAGTAAGCGGGATTGCATATGTTGGTAATTTTTCTCTCAGAAATCTGTAATTATGTCGACTCCTTGTAATACGATTTACAGGCAGGACCGGACCCGATTTATTCATTCCCCGCCAAAGAATATTGTTAACAATACCGGAAGTTATGGGCAATTATAGAGTATTTCGTGGCTTTCAATTTATTCCTATTTTTACAAGGGATAAAATTATGAAAACGGAAACGGAATTTTCAGAAGTATGTCACGTAACAAGTTAGACTTTGTGTATTCATTTATGAAGTGAAATCATGATCGGAACTTTTTGACCATAGATTGCAATAAACTTTTAAAATATTTTTTGATCTCCCTATTCAATAAGTCTGAATAAAAATCCCATTTTGTTTTAATTGTAATAAGTCGACTATAAAAACTTATTTAATGTGAATCTAATTTATTAACATTATGATCGTTGAAAGTCTAAAAACATCGATGTTCACAATCATAGATGTTCGATGTTTTTTCAACATCGATGGTTTGTTTCGATGATATCATCGATGTTGAACATCGATGGTGAGCTATCGATGCCCCATCCCTAGTATGAACTGACGGCAATCATCTGAAGCCAGTTCGGGAAAACCTCGAAGTACGTACGGGGATCGATCGCTAAGAGGGGTCCATTAAATTGAGAAATATTTCGAAATTAACTTAGATAAGTGGAACGATGAATCACGCAGTAGATTTTTTATTGAAGCATAATGAAAGTTATATAACCATAAAATAATACAGATTTTTCTGTAATACCTTAGGGTTTGGACCTTGATTACGAAGGCCGAATTCGTTAATGGGTGAAATCCACCCAATGTTTCCATAGATATACCCATAACGGTCAGTTTGAAGGAAATGATTATGATAATTAATCTCCTTTTCACAAGCACTCAAAGGAAAATCTGTTCCATCGCATTTTCGCCTCATAAACATTCATCAACATCTGCCAAATCCTCAATGGGAGTTTTTGAGCGTGATCCCTCTCCGATTATTTTTCCAATAGCAAAAAAAATAACCAAATCTGATCGGGAAATATCCTCAGAACAACTCGAAAACACTGAACAGAAGCCAGTTGAAACGAAGAGAAACTAAATAAAAAGACAGTGTTGAAAAATTCCAGAAACAGACTTTTATTCTATCAGATCAAATATTCTTTCTGCTTCATGAAAAGAGAATCCCAAAAAAATCCATTCTTCTCGTTTCAGAACATAGAACAGCTGAGTAAGAAACATCAGCAAAATATTACACTATTGTCCTGTCATTTACCTGCTTTTATAAAATTCTCGAATGTGCCAAGTTTTTCCAAAAGTATTGAATGGTTAAAATATTATTATAGTGTTGATGAAATTCTAAATGATAATAGTATTCAGTGTTTGTTCGATCAATTGATGACTTGTCATATACACTTAATATGTGTCTAATTGTATGATATTCTTTTGAGAAAGAATATCATGATTAAATATCAACTATCCTGAAATAAGGAAATTATATTATGATCAATGACGAAATTTTTCCACTATTTCACAATTTCTGAATACATATATCGCAGGATACCTACCGGATTTGAATGATCTGTGAGAAAATATTCAAAGCATCAGTTAGGAATAACGAAATTAATACCAACATTACCAATTACATCTAGCTATGATTTACTTTTGAACGTTTCAAGGATAAACTTTTTCATAGAATCAACTCATTTAACGCTTAGTGGAGAAGACCTCTAATTGATTGAAAATATAGAGTGCAACAGAAATGTAAAGAACTAATTCATTTAAAAGCACAATAATAAATATGTTCCTCTCATACTTCGTTTTCTTTCAATGAATTCAATTGATTTATTTTTTTACATTTCGATATGATTCAACAGATTTGTCATAACCATATTGTTTAATCAATTGTCATCCATCTATCTACTTAAAAGTTCGAGAGAAATAAAAATCAAAGCGAATAGCTCCTGTGAAAGCGGTAGAAACCATGGTATAGCGGGCCCGATGAAGAGACAGTAGGGCACCAGAGAATGGGGGAATAGGAGCACATATTCGGTAGCGCGTTTGCAATACGGTGGCCGCTCTAGTATATTCTATTCTCTCTGAGTTTTCATGGGTGAAACACATTTCATCTCGATTTCCGGTAAAACTACAAGTCTTATGGAAAAAATGGAAGGACAAAGCTGTAGGTCATACAGGGATCTTCAACTTCCGTATTTCCGCTCTTTTCAGAAAACCTCGAAATTCAAGTGACAAATTAAAATAACCAAATTTTTGTTTCCGTATTTTATCGTTCACGAACAAATTTTTTTCAGGGAATTCGGCGGAATTTCATCTTTATATTTTCCAAATACACTGTAATGCTTGACTGAATATCGAAGAAGCACCTTAATTTTCAATCGGAAATTTCACGGCAAAATATCTCTATTTTTGAGAAGGTGGTTGGCTTTCTGTTCTTTGAAATTTCCAGTTCCTAATGGTGTAAAAGAAAAAACATTGCCATGGTAAATTTTCTTAGGAAATGCTAAAAACCGAGGCAAACTCGAATCTGCAAATTCACAATATTTTGAGGAAGTTGTGAGATGCCTATTTAGTGATATCTTTAAAATAATTGATATGCCTTAGAGACCTACGGAAAATTTAAGCCTATCAAAAGGTATTTCATAGAAAAGAGGGGTTTGAGACCTACTACCTGTTATTTTTTGTACGAAATTCACCAAAGTAATGTATATTTTTCTTCACACCATCAGAAGATGGATATTTTAGCGAACGAAAAACCTACCAAATTAAAAAAAAGAGATATTTTGTGGTGAGAATTGGGGTGCTTTTTCAATACCAGGTGAAAATAGGGTGGAAAAATGAATATTTTCAATCAAGAAATAACATTGTATTTGAAACATAAATTTCAGAACATTTTTTCTTCTGTAATATTGTCGATATTGAAAGCAGAAAAATAAATTTTGTATGATGAGTATCAATCAATCACTGCTAATTTATAAAAACATAACCAAAGATATGTTTCTTCGTTATCTATCTTGTAGATGGATGATATCAAGGAATCCTAATAGCAGTTGGTTTGTGTCTTGATACTAGAGTACAATTCAGTTCATTCGGTTGGTGGTTTTTCACGGCAAGAGATGTGAAATTACGATTTTGTCAACGGTACTTCAAGAAGTGAAATTTCACAGTGTTAAGGCCAATTGATGCATCATTCATTAATAATCCTTATTTAACACTTCTTGCAGTAGTACAAACCCAACAGTAAACTTGAACTTGTTTTTGTAAGTATTTGTATACAGACGTTTGAATGGGTGCGTTTTCATTTTCGTCCAACTAATTAATCGGTGCAATCTCCTCTCTTCTCTCATGCTCTCCATCGAAGAAGAGAGAGATAGGGGTTGATCGATTTTTCAATTCGATGAAAATAAAAACGCGCACTTACTCTCTTTGTAATCTGCTACAACTATACGGTTACGTTATTAGTATCGTGCTCTTCTAATGCTAAAATTTGGGAACTCGAAACCACGGAGGAAGGAAAAAGGTAATAGAACTCTGAAAGTTAGATAACTGTCCCAACCATTGCTTACTGTGATATATGTACTTAACTTATAACGCCATGTTGCCAAAAGCTCAGAACTGTACCAAACGCTGCCGGCGCGACCTCTCGTGACGACTTGGGATAGGTCAAATTAATAAATATATTGGTTCCCACGCCTCATAGCTTCTACTAGCTCAGGAGGCGTGCAAGGTAACAAATAATCACCATCAGTGTTCATCTTCTTTTTTAATTCCTTATAAAATACAACAAATTAATTCCATGGTTACCACTTCTATTGGCGTCTGAATTTAAGATTGCAGCGCCACGTTGGCCAGTTTTAGAAACTCAGATACAGACATAGATTTTGTTTTAATAGTCGATTTTGTACTGTTTGTAAGTATTTGGTTTGATAATTTTTGATTTCACGATTTATTCAAAGACTTTTTAGACTTTTATAGTTGACTCGAGTATTACTGGGAGTACATATTCCATTCTTATAATGTTGGGATGTAGCATTCTTCAATCTTATTGAGTGTAGCAACTCTAAAATTACGGGGATATATCCAAGGTTAGACAGTATTTTAATATTATTTATTTTCAGATCCAAATGGCAAGATTGACTTTGGTGGATTTCTTAGGCTGTATTGAATGTTGAAAAACAGATAGTATTGTAAAACATACTTTTTGGAATAATGGACAAATACTCATAACTTTACTATTTTTATAGCGAAGGACTAAATACTAAATATATAGTGAATAAAATGAATACATTCATATAAAACTAATGCTACTTGTATCGTGAGTCTTCTTCATTATGGATTGAAAAATAAATTTTCTAACACTCATATGATTGGTCTTGAAAAATCTGTAATAAATAAGCCTTGAACAACTTTGCTTTCATCGGCAGAAGCACTTTGAGCGAACAGTATTCATCACCAAATATTTCCTTGTTGAGACTCTTTTTTTTTAAGAGTCAGTTCTATCACTAAAACATTCACGTTTTTCCTTAATGATCAGTTGCATGGATTAGGGGCCTGGAAAAAAATTATCTTCATGAATGTGATCTAATATTTCATGAGCAATTCGTGCTTACCTCTATAAAAATGATCATCATCGGTAAAATGTAGGTAACAGACACTCATAAATCTTGTTTGTTGGTTTTTATCGATTCTTCAACACTTTCAGGCCCGACTTGTTAAAGGAAGTTTCTTTCAACCGAACTCGAAATTTTTCACCGGGCTGTGGAAATCTATGGGAAGGGACATTTGAGTTTGCTTTTCCTCAGTAGAAGCACTTGTAAAATCACACAAATGCCAAGAAAAATGCATAAACTTTCTCATTTTCTTAACATTTCTTTTAACTTGTCAATGGTAATATCTGTACCTCGGGTTACTCGGTTAGCAACCAGAGGGAGTAGTGCTTATCTTCATTCGCCAATATTTCAATTTGAACATAGAGAAACCTATTTAAACTTACTTGATTACATCTTGAATGAAATATTTTTAATTAATTTTTTAAATTTAAATCAACGATTGGAGAATAAAAAGTATGTATAATCCGTGGGAAAAGCATATTCCCAAACTCTTGTGTTACCAGACTCGTCGGTACGCTCATCGTCTGGTAATGGGGGTTTTTCCTTTAAACGAAAATGCAGTTATTTTCATGAAAAACCTTCAGAACATCACATTTCAAACATATATTTCAATATTATATTTAAAAAAAAACGTTTGATCACCTAAAACTGAAAAATAAAAATGGGGATTTGCATTTAAAGGGATTTGTCATGAGTGCACGATATGGCAACGTCGAATTCAGCTTTCTCGGAAATAAAAGGACGTCAAATGTGTTACTTTGCTTAGGAAAACAGAGATAGCTATACTTCGATCTGGTTAGAGTAGAAGACAACGACCAAGGAATAGAAAAAGAAGAGCACAGACTGTCTGTCATACTGTCATATTACTGACAAATCGCAAACGGAAATTGTTTGGTTATATTGACAAAGAACACGTGTGTACCACAGAATATGAATAAATATTTCGTTATTCTATAGCAGAAGAAGCAATTCACTAAACAACGTTGTCACTTCGTGCATGCATGACAAATCGCAAACCCCAATTTTAAAACCTGATTTTGAATACTTTCTGAAGGTAATTTGGGAAAATGATGAATCAAACTCATAATAATTAAGTTCAATTTTGCACTTGCAGTAATAACCCATAATCAGGAAAAACCCCTATTATCACAGTCGTTTGGGAATATGATGCTTTTTCCACTAATTATAAAATATACTAATGTGAAGGTATTACAGAAAAATTTAAAAATTTAATATTTTCAAGTTATATGGTAGTAGAGCGCTTAGATGAACATTGAGAATATCAAGCGACCAACAATAGAAATTACTTCATCTTTGGCGGGTATCACGTACTTTTTGGACCTGGGGTAAAATGAATATAGGTAACCCAACTTTCTTTAACCTCTGAATAAATTAAATCTGTCGAACTTATTCGACAGGTCGACTTTCAAATGATGAAATAGGAGACTGGCTTTGCTGGAATTTCAGGACTGATTTCTATCTAATCACAAGATGAATTTGAAACTAGAGAAGTCAAAGAAACTGAAAACTGATCTGATGGAAAAAACACAAGCTTAAAAGGGATGGTTTCATCTCGACAACCTTCGAGAGAAAATAATTTGAGGATCTCGATTGAACTTTGAAGTAAATGGAAATAGAAACGAATTCTTTATAGAGCGCTTCTTCGGTGTAGAGCTCATGATTAGCTCAGATCAGAGTGGAATAGTTATTGTTTATATCTAAGTGTTCTCCTTTGTGTTTTTTGTTAGATGATTATCAAACTAAAGCTATTTTATCTCCGTTAATCTTTTCCCTTGTTGATGGAAATGTTTGAAAAATGTAACCAAATTCCTGAATTTTTGTGCGCATGTTCTACGGAAACAGCGTGCTATTGTTTTGTCCAAATGTCTGTTATTTTCGATTTTTTTCCTGAAAATGGTCCCAAACGACTAGGTTGGAGTCACTGATGATGACGAATCCGGTGTCAAAATCGATTATGTCCGGCCGTACGCACGATTACGGGCGAACGTAGAATCCTATCGACCTGAAACTTTAAGGGTAGGCTGAAATTCAAAATGCGGAGGTTAAATTCGTTAATTGGCGATATCGGCCAAGAGGTTTCGGAGTTAGAGCCCTTTGAAACGTTGTGGTTATTTATAGATAAGAATTTGGCAATTTGTTTGAGTTCGACAACGCGCAACTTTTTGCAGAATTTCGACTGAATCATACTGCCAGTAAATAGAAAAAAAATTATTTTCGGAATTTTTGTCGAAAAATTTTTTTTTCGGAAACTATTCATTATATTCGGAATAAAGTTTTACTCAACCCTTGAACTTTATTTTCGCAGTAGTATACTAAATCTCAGTTTGAGTCGATAATAAGCTTGGGATATATTTCGAAAAATTATGTAAAATTTTCTGTTTTTGCGAGCATTTTCTGGGGAACAGCGAGCTATCGTTTTGTCCAAATGTCTGTAGTTTTCGAATTCTTTCCCGAAAATGGTCTCAAACAACTAGGTTGGACTCACTGATGGGGAATCCGGTGTCAAAATCGATTCTGTCCGGCCGTCCGTCACCACGATTACGGGCGTGCGGATGATTCTATCTACGGAAATTTCTGGGCTGGTTGCATTTCAGAATATGACGGTTAAGTTCATTAATGGGCAAAATGGGTCAAACGGTTTCGGAGTTACAGCCTCTTAAAGTTTTGACGGTATTTTGGCGATCATTCTGGGACTACTGGAATGATTGAATAGAAACTTGACAGTTTTCTGCGAACTATTCATTACATTTGGAAATAAGTTCAGCGCATAATTTGAGCTCCATATTTCACAGCAGTGTACCAAATTTCGATGCGATACTGCTATTAGTTTTGGAGATATCGGGAGAAAATATGTTAAATTTCGTTGTTTTCTTCTCGATATCGTTTTTTTCCGTATAACTCAAGAAATACTGATTCAATCATGATGAAACTTGGCAGCTAGTTTGAAAATGCTGATTGACAACTTAATGAAAGTTTTTAAGTTGTTTGTTATTGTGTAAACACAATAACTTCCAGAAGAAACGATTTAGAAACTCGATATTTGTAGAGTAGGTTTGGGGCATAATTACGAATGTAGAAATCGTGAATGGGTAAAATCCGACTCATGATTCTATTCAAAATTTAATTTTTCCAATATTTCCAAAAATACAGATTAGATCGAATTGAACTCCAGTATTTTA
Source organism: Myrrha octodecimguttata (assembly GCA_958510865.1). Classification (NCBI taxonomy): domain Eukaryota; kingdom Metazoa; phylum Arthropoda; class Insecta; order Coleoptera; family Coccinellidae; genus Myrrha; species Myrrha octodecimguttata. The sequence continues at coordinate 37,843,765 of OY294056.1, forward strand.
TCGAAAACCCGAGAAAAGCAATGCCGTGAAGGCAGCAGCTTTTACACCCATGTTCAAATTCGTTGCCAAATAAGCGGTCATCTCCATTGAACATGCGCGCAAAAGCTGTTGCCATCACGGCAGTGCTTTTCTAGGTTTTTGAGATCCAAATCTGCTATATGATTATCGAGTCCCCAGGTTGTTTCTCTCGAAATATATTGTGTAGGATCGGCCGTTATTGAGCCGAATAATTGGAAATTTGTGAGTTCTAAATTATTGTGAAACTAAAAATCGAATGAGAAAATCTGCGCGAATGATGCAGGTTCGAATTCGAGATGAAGTTTGTGAGATTGATATCTAAATAACACGATAGTTGAAAAGTATGTTCGAGTTTTAATGACTGAGGTCGAGTTCGTGAATGGATGTAATCCACTCAGTGATTCCACACATGCATTCATAATGATATTTTCCCAGGATTTCCCGGAACCGCGTCGGATCTAATAGCAAACTAGTACAGAACCAAGTCTATTGAAACGGTACTCAACAAATCTAGACTACTCTGTGCAAAGGATTTGTTCATATAACTACGTGGAGCTTCAACTCGATGACACATAGCTCCTATAAATAATCAGGATTTTTTTGCACTGAATTTCCAATTTTGGTTTTTCAGTTGTGCTGGTTCACGAAACCTTCTGACCAAACGCTCCATCAGAAAAACTCAAGTTTGTAGTTTTTGAGTGCATGTTCTGTGGAACAACGTGATATCGTTTAATTCCATAATGTCTGTAATTTTCGAATTTTGGGGTTGGGCCTACTGATGACAAATGCGGTGTCAAAATCGATTCTGTCTGTCCAGAGCTGTCAGAAAAAAGTATCTTAGTTACTTTAAAGTAACTTAGTTAGTTCCTTATTTTTTGGCGAAAAGGGTCTAGTATCTTAGATACTTTTCGAAAGGAACTGTATCTTGTAACTTAAAGAAAAGTTCCTTCAGACGAATGTGTGTAAAGATGGCCGAGCGCTTTGCGGTTTTCGAAAATATTTTTTGTGCTGAATTCTTTGTTTGTGCAGTTGAAATTTTTCTTCATTTCGGTTCTCAAGATATTTCACAAAATATTTAAAATAGGCCAGCCCAGTTCTTTTCGAAAAGCTGGGTTCCAAACGGCTGAAATGAATTGTGCGATACATATACTGAGTTGTACCGTTCGGTTTTTTCTGAAAGTCCCTCTAATTTCTCCATAAATCATAAAGGCAAAATTTTCTTCATGAAATAGAGTGACAAATGTGTGTTATATTTGTGCTGAATTGTGCCGTGAATATTTTCACGAAATGTCGTCGTGTTTCTCGAGAAATCACGAAACTGTAACTAAAGTCAGCTCAGTACTTTCGTTTTTTCGTAATGAAAATATATATGCCAAAAACTTGTGATATATGTAAGATGATTCTTGCCCTTGAATTATTAACAAAAATCCCGCTAATTTTTCAAAAAATTTTCAGAAAAAACTTTCCACTTTTTCTTCGAATCGAGAGAATTAGAAAAAAATCTAGAAAAGCACTGACGTGAAGTCAGCAGCTTTTACGTGCTTTTACGCACATTGCGAAATGGCGACTTCCAGTGAAATTTAAATGAAATATAAAAATTTTTCAAAAACAAAAAAAATTTTTTTTAGAATTTTTCCATGGATAATTCTTCTTATTGACACTGTTCATCTTTCAACCAAGTTTCATTTCAATCGGATGAATATTTTTCGAGTCATTGAAAAAGCAAAATTTCAAATGGCTGTAGGACAAAAACCATTCGGCAGACTCCAAATTCGAAAATTACAGACATCGTGACGAAATGATAACGCGTTGTTCCCCAGAACAAGAGCCTAAAAAATCAGTTTTGTTACGAATAAATAAATGAACTTTTATCTATTACCCTATAAATCATTCATTGTTTGTTTGGGGTTGTTGTATTTCAAGAAGCTTATTTTTAGGCTTTCTTAAGTGAATATTCTAACCTCCAATTCTGACGTCAATGAAATTTGAACATACAAATTCTTCTATTCTCTAAACTAATTAAGTGAACAGAACAAAAAATAATTTCTTCATTTAAAACGTTAAAACACTCCAATCTTACATATAAGGAACTTAAAAAGAATCATATCTTTTTTGAAAAGGAACTTGAAGATACGTATCTAAGTTCTCTATAAAAAAGTAACTTATCTAGTGATTAGAGACTTTTTCAAAGTATCTTTGATAGCTCAGGGCATGTTGAACGTAAAAATGCGATGTAAGTATTTTTTTTGAAAAATAACGAACTCTGGCCTCCAAAAATCACCCCGTCATATTCGAGGTATTGTATGCTCTTAAATTAAATTGATGGGCAAATTCTGAGGTAATTTCCCTAGATTTCAGGAAAAACAGAAGCGATTGAATTAAACCTTCGCAGTTAGTTAAACAGAACGACGCGCAAGTTTTTGGGAGATTTTGTTGGGATCGTACTGTTGGTAAGTTTGAAAAAAATATTTTTTCATTATTTTCTTCGAAAAATATTTTTTTTCTCATAAACTATTCATCATGCTTAAAAAAACTTCTGCTTAGACCTCGAGCTCCATATTTCACAACAGTGTAGAAAATGCAGTTCGAAACGATTATAATTTCTGGAGTTATGGGAAAGAAGTATGTGAAATTTCATGATTTTTTCTCCGTATCGTTGATTTTTCGGGAATAACTCAGAAAATACCGAATCGATCATAATGAAACTTAGTAAAGAGTTCAGAAATTTTGATGAAAAACGTTGCGAGAAATTTTGTGATGATCGTGTTATTAGAACAAGCCGAAAAAAACATTTTCAAATGTTTGATATTCTTCGGATCATATTATCCTCACGAAATTCTGTATGAACCTTCGAGCTATTATTTGTTCAATCAAGTGAAAGAAATTTCGTTTGAATCGGAAAATCTGCGGAATCCTTGGGATTTCAGTCATTCACGAACTCGGCCTTCGTGATTTATTTCCAGACCTACTCTACAAATATCGAGTTTCTGAGTTGTCTACCGAAAGTCTTTGCGTGCAAGATCGGCCGTTAGGTCGACCGTAAAGTTCCGAAAAGTATCTATCACATTAGCTCTTTTACTCCACTGCGAATACTTTTTCTGAAATAAAGTGACATGAACACAAGGACTGATATCTGTCGGAAAGTCACCAAATATTCCAACTTGAACAGAGATTATAATCCAATCAACCAAAACATCTACACAAAAGAAGCGGTGTCCAAGGATTATTGTGACTGTAGTTTCACGGTTGTTTCCGATCACCAGACCGACATATTTTTGGAAATATTTCGAAAAAATATGTCGAATTACGTAGATTTTTCATCAAAATCTTTGTTTTTCCGGCCCAACCAATAAAGTACCGATTCAATCATGATGAAACTTGCTCACTAGTTTGAAAATACTGATGAACAACTTGAGGCACAACTTCTTGATGGTTGTGACGTCGTGTCATCAGAACAAAAAAAAGTATTAATTTTTTCAATTATTCAACATGATCATAAGCTTGGTGCTTAGTTACGGCTTTCGAATGAATGATAGCTTGACTGTTCATTCAGAATTTCGTGGAGATGTGCTTAGAAGATCACCAAATCTTTCCACTAAAGATGCGTTTGGTAAGGTCAATACGTGAGAAGATGATAGCTTCGGCAACGAATTGGTACATGCGAAAAGCAGCTGACTCAAAAACTTAATGAATAGTTCTTTTTCAAATATTAGGAGTGAAAACTTTGGAAGAACCTGTAAAATAATACATAATGTATACATTCCTCATCCTACTATACATATATGTTAGCAGAAATTAATTACTCACTTAGGCTCCGGCAGAGATTGTGGTGCGGATCTCCCAACACCTGCGGGATTTTTTTGTGCCTCCTGTGCAGTCATCAGTTCCATCTCAGCTTCAACTTTTCCCTGAAAAATGCGCATAAGGATGGAAATGTAGCAGATATGTTGGTTCATATTTTTATTTTCAAGATTCAGAACACCTTTTTGCAGGAATTCGTTGTTTTTCTTGATTTTTGAGTTGGTAACTGTAACAGGTGTTGGGCAAGTTCAACTGATTTCAGATTTCATCACTTCAATAGTACAGTTTAATTTATTCGAATCACCTGAATTTGGTTGATTGTTTGATGAAATCGGATAATAAATCTTAGTGATCGACCAAGAAAAAAAGATTACCCCCCTGAAAATTTCACAGTGTACATTTTGAAGTATGTAGATTCGAATGAATTAATAAAAAAAATCGTCCGTCTGCCGTCCGTTGTCCGGGGCTTTCCTCTGAAAGTACTGAGCCGAAATCCGTGAAACTCGGTAGAAAAATGGTGTGTCGCTCTAGATTGATCCTCCAAGCTTTTCAGCGGTATAACCTAAGGTATCAAAACTGGGGGTAGAAGGGAAAAAAATTATTTCTCGAAAACTTACCACCGAATTTTCATGAAACTCTCAACGTTGATTACTGTTGCATAACTCAACTTAAAAATTTTCACCCGGACGATTTTTGACCAGTGTTCGCTGAGTTATAAAGAAAAACGCTGCAAATTGTGTTGTAAAAACCAATGCGTTATGATATTTGACAGGTTTCCTTGAAATCTTGTGTAATTGACAAAATGAAAATATCACAATATTTGGTAAAACTAAGTAGGTTTATATTTTTTCCTCTGAATGGCTGTTTGGCTCCTTAACTTCTCATCGAAAAGTAGAATGTTCATTAGTTTGTTCTTCAAATAAATATTTTTGAGGAACATGCTTTTTTCTCTCTACCCAAATATACCACCAATTTTTTCTCAATTCAATTTTTCAAAAGTGTTGCACTGTTCCTTCGTTGATTTTCAGTGGCTTTCGTAATTTTGGCAGCCCTAGCTCCTCTGAATTAAAACTCATTATCAACGATTAATTATTATCATCCTCGCCATTATTCACCCACAAGACAATTTTATGTACTTAATTTAATATGTTTAGGGTATAATTAGTAGATACAGAATAGTTTTATCGATCGAATATCAGAAAACAGTTATAATAATTTTCAAATTTTGGGGCAAATAAGGTGATCCTGAAACTATTTTACTGGGTTGGAGTTTCTTCAATATGAATGGGTGGGTGAGGGTGAGTCGAAACAAATATTTTTTTAGAATTTATAATGCATTTGTTGGAATGAAAAAATCTGTGGTAAGTAAAATTGTTATATTTTGATGATTCAGACAAATAATGATTGAATAACATCAAAATAATTCATCATTAAATAATGTTTCCTCAAACAATACATATTTTTAGTGACAATATCATTTAAACCCCTAAAACTTCAAAAAATGATCATTTTCTCCACAAGAGCAATGTGAATCTGTCATCAAACCTCGTGATCATTTACTACCCGTCTCGGTTAACCCGCAAGATTTCCCGTCGCGAAGCTATATGATATTCACATCATTGTAAGCAGTGTGAGTTCCTGAACAAAAATTATGAAGGTCAACACAGGCGGTCTCTCCTTGTTTGGAAGATATGGGCCCCCAAAGTTCCAAATTGTTGCATTTTCAGATCCTTTTTTCCGCCATAAAAATGATCTCTCACTTCTCAAATCTAGTTTATAAATCATCTTTGAACCTTCAACCAACGAATAGCGACACTTTCTTTCAAGAATATTCATTATTTAAAGGAAGGAAAGTGAAAATATTAGACAACCACTTAACCTATATTTCTACGAAATACTTCTCAATGTTGAAGCGGAGCTTGGCAACAGCGTCTTTTCATCGCTGGCCAACGTATTATGACCGAAGAGTAGTTGGCGGGAAATATGAAATGATGGGCAGTTGAAGGATATGATTGTAAGGAAAATGCTTCGGTCACTGAAGAAGAGATGGTTATTCTAACATCAAAACAAAATCATTGAGAATATTTGTTTAAGGTTTCACTCTCAGTATTTTCGTTTGATCTTTCTTTCTATCCCCTTCAAAATAGGGAGGTTGTTATCTACTTCGTTTTTTTTGTGTCTTCGAGATAGTCCCAGTTTAGAATAAGATTCAGGGTATTCCAATAAAATGGGTTATAAAATAACCTCGGTTTCATTGGAAATCTGGGAAATATATATCAGGGTGTATTCTCATTCCATTACTATGTGTTTCAACCTTGTAGATTTCATTAGAAACGAATTCTCCTATTGGAAGATTTAGAGTATCGCAGTAAACAGTGGGAACTAATAACATATTTCATTTTTCTCGCCAGCAATAATCTGTCATTCACGAATACGCACGATGGCACGATTCCGACCGATGAAATTCGCGCCATTGCCAAACTTCACTTTTAGACCGAGTCGAAATCAGAAGGAATAAAGGTTAAGTAGTTGTCCAGTAATTTCATTGTTTTTTCATTAAATATTGATTATTCTTGAAAAAAGTGTTGCTTATTGTTGGTTGAAGGTTCAAAGGTGGTTTGTGAACTATACAGATGAAGTGAGAGATCGTTTTTATGGTGGAAAAAGGGACCTGAAAAAGACTCATTTTGGAACTTTGGGGGCCCATATCTTCCAAATTAAGGAAGACCGCCTATGTTCGATTTTACATTTTTTATTCAGAAAAACACACTGCGTATAATGATGTAAATATCTTCTTAATATCTCGGCGACGGGAGATCTTGCGGGTTTGTCCCCGCAGTTGCACATGACAGATAGCCTATAACCCTATCTTTCTTTTTCGGTGGGATCGATGCTCACTACTGCATACTAGCTCATGGGTGCATCTCGTATATTATTAGATCATTGGTTTACGCGGATCCTTTCCCTACCTAAATGTTGTCAGCTGCGTGCTTCAAAATGCAGAAACAGCAGGACTGCTGACGTCACCTGCGTGACAGGCGTCAGAGCGGAGGATTTTGAAGCAACTGAAACCTACATCATGAGGATGCGGATCCAGTGTGGACGTACGTTCACTAACTGGTAAAATAGACGATAGAATTCCTCCAGCAAAATAAACTAGAACGCAAATGAAACTTCGGGAATTATGTCTTACCACCAGTGTCAAGTTGCCATCCAAATCATTTCCTGTGAATGGCCACCATCCTCTCGTCCTCTTTAGTTTGAAGAGGTTTATTCTTGGGACATTTGGTTCTACCATGCCAAGATTACACTGCTCCGGTCCCTTCGAACCTCTTGGCATATGTGACAAATCTAGGCTAATTGTACCTGAAACCAAAATTGAGTGCTGATTCAATGCAAAATTCGATAGTTGCCGAATAGAGATCGATCGATCCATCATCGATCAGTAGGAACCTCAACACACGAGGGGACTCGATATGTGACTCGAATTGTTTCCAGCCACGCGAGTCTCGTCTCTCGATTGGGCTTCCTATGCAATGGGGATTTTTCCTGAATTTGGGTTATTACTGCAAATGAAAATTTGAACATAATTATGGATCATTTTTTCAAATTACATTCAAGAACTATTAAAAATCAAATTTCAAATTTAGGGTTTTCAAATTTGAAGTTTGGCGACGTCAATGCGTAAAAAAATGACTCCGTTTGTTCAAGAAAATTTTGAAATTATCTTTGAGTGTTCTAATGACACGATCCTCACGTAATTCAGAACAAGGTTATGAGTCAGCTATTTCCAACTCTCCCTAGTTTAATGATGATTTTTCAAATTACTATGACTCCTAAACGATTGGGTCGATTTGACCTGATCTTAACCGCCGCATTCTGATGCGCGAACTACCTTGAATGCTTGCTCCGTTCGACAGTTATCGTATCGTCAGCTGAACGGACCGGCATAATCGATTCTGACACCGGATTCGTCATCAGCTTGTCCAACCTAGTCGTTTGAGACTATTTTCTGCTCAAAATTCGAAAATTACAGACATTTGGACGAAACGATAGCTCGTTAGATAATGCGGGTAAAAATTATTCTTAGAAAGCAGGTCCAGCATACGGAACAATATCAGAATAAATCTCGTTTGTGAAAACCATAAAAATAAGGTACTTTTGCGTCTTAGTTCAAATTCGTTGCCAGAGAGTTCAACTATTCATTAATTGACCCCGCCAAACGCAACTTTACTTCCTGATGAAGACGTTTAGCGATATTTTTACGCGCTTGTTCTGAGGAACAGCGCGTAATCATTTCGTCACGATGACTGTTATTTTCGAATTTTGAGCCGAAATCGGTCCTAAACGACTAGGATGGACTCATTGATGAAGAATCCGTGGTCAAAATCGATTTTGTCCGTCCGACCGGCCGTGTGCGCTGTAACTTTCTAAAGAGGAAACCTAGAGTCTTGAAATTCTCAGGTTAGGTTAGGATCCTAAATATCTCGGTTGAGTTCGTTAAGATGTCAAATCTGCCGAATGGTTTTTGTGCTCCAGCCATTTGAAATTTTGATTTTTCAATAACTCGAAAAATATTTATCTGATCGAAATGGAAGTTGGTTGGTAGATGTGAAGTAGTAATAAGAAGAATTATTCATAGAAAAATTCGAAAAGATTTTTTTTTTCCATTCGAATTTTCATATTTCATTTAATTTTCACTGAAATCTCCAAACCGCTACTTCATGACCGAGTACTTTATTTCACCCCAATCAGATTTTCTGATTTTTCTGAGGAACAAATCGAAAGAAAAATTTATAGAAATCATTTCAGAAATTCATATAGGTTTCGAAAAGCATATCTCCGATTCCGTTTAATTTTTTTTAAATCTAATCGGCACCGTAAACTCGAAGACTCTGCCTCAGTCCAATCACATATGTATTTTTTGAATTCTCCTAATAATGAGTTTGAAATATTTGTTCACATCGACCTTTCACGGCATCTACTGGTGAATAGTCGAAGCATTTACTGGACCCTACAGTGACAATATGCAGGACAGCGGCAACAAAAGATAGTCAATCGACGTAGTACAGTCGTCTGTTCACACTCTATGCTTCATGAGGTGATTCCCTGGAAGTTTTCTCGGTACCTCCCCGTAGCGTAGGAGCAGTATATCGCAATAGTCACTACTTAACAGCAGTGTTTCAAATTTCAGCTTGAACGGATATTTTCTCGGGAGATATTGGAAAAAAATATATGTAGGATTTCGTGCTGATTTCTTGAGAAAAATTGATATTTCCGAAATAACTCAAAAAATATTGATCTGATCATGACGAATCCTGGAACTTGATGCGCAAATCCGTACAAAATTTCTCCATCATTTCATTGGAACAATTCATTAGGTTTGTTCGTTGTACCTGCATGAACTACACTAACTGCACCAACTCCACAGACTTTCCATTCTCAGTGCAGCTGAGTGTAGTCATAGATAACAGCATGAGTGGAGTGCGAGAGAGATTCGGGTATTTGGGGAACCGGAAATGATTCACCCTATTGGCCAAGAGATTCACCCTATTGGTTGACGACGGTCACGTGATCGTCGTCGGCCAATAGGGAAGAATCTCCGATTACTCAAATACCCGAATCTCCGTCGCACAAAAGGTAGTTTAAGTGTAGTTCAATCTGTTCATGATTCTCACGGAATAAATATGTGATAGATGATTTTACGCAAATCCAAGATGACAGAATGCTCCTTTTGTTTTCGCTACCATTTCGAGGTGATTTTGATTTGCCGTAAAGTTTATCTAGTCGTCACGGAAAAGAAATCCATTTTGAATAACGATATAGTGAAAATTAATTTCGTCCAAAGATAACCCACATACAGAACGAAACACGTCGAACCAGGAACCAGACACAACCACAGATGTCTATGATTATGAATTATATTTACGCATAACCATCTCAGAAGATAACCTCACTCTATGCATTACACAGGTAATCTATGACTACACTGATTCCCAATATTTCCGCAACGAACAGGGTGCAAGTTTACAACAAAATACACCGAACAGTATCAGTGGAGTTACTGTAGTTCATGTAGGTACAACGAACCTAAAGATTTAGTTTATAAAAATCTGATATCTTCTAATGGTTCTGGGCAACAGCGTGATATCGTTCCATCACAATATCTGTATACAATTGCCGAATTTCAAACCGAAATTGGCCTTAAGCGATCAGGGTGGATTTCCCGAGGAAGAATCCGTGATCAAATTCAATTCTATTCTGCCGACAGTGTGTGCTCTAACTTTCTAAGGAAAAGATCTAGAGTCTTCAAATTTTCAGTTAATGCTCGGAGTCTGAAAATCTGGGTTGAGTTCGTTGATGGGCGAAATTACCCAGAAGGTTTCGGAGTTATAACAATTTGAAATTTTGAGGGGTTGTTCCAAAATTAATTGATCAGATCAAATTAGTGCTTCGTAACAAGTTGAAGTTCATGAAACATATCGAGCAGAAGGTTATTTTCTTTCATTTCGCGCTTGTTCTAGAGAACAAAAGCATTATCGTTTTACTCAAAGTCTGTGGTTTTTCTAGCCATAAGTGGTCTTTATGGATTGAAAGAAATTTCGATTTTTTTTTTAGAATGCAATGAAGATTGACACATACCTAGAAGCCAAAATATAACAACTGTGCTTCAAATTTTAGTTTTAGCGAATATTTATCTGCAGAGAAATTTGACAAAATTTGTTAAATTTCTTGGCTATTTCAAACTCTGAGATGATTTCCTCAATTTCTCGAAATGAAGTGAAGTTGTCAAAATTAAACTTCCTCCAATAGTAATGCCAACGCATAACTTTCGAGATTTATTTATTTCATCGCTATCATTGTTAATTCTTTCTGAAATAACTCAAAATATACCTAAATATCCGATCCTCTATTGCAAGAGTATGTATAACTGCGGTATCACAGGATGGATTTCAAGTATTTGGCGTTCGTAATTGAACTCCAAACCTTCTCTACAATTATTAAGTCTTCTCGGTACTTATTGTGTTTACGATCAGCATTTAGGCTAGACGTAACGAGATTAATTATGGCAGCCGAATTCGTGATATTGAACAAGCTGCTGACTTCACGTCAGAGCTTTTCTAGTTTTCTAGTTTTTCATTTGATCCTCACGAAATTGTACGTGGACTTTTACTCAAGGCTGGGGTTGAATTCAATCCATTCTGTATTTATGGAAATAAGTAAACCTCGGACTAACTTTACGGATACCAAATTGTTTCTTTCAAAAATTGCTGTGCGTACGGCTGTCTTGAACACCGATTGTCAACACAATAACTGGCGAAAGAATCTACTTAGAGGCTTGATAAATGCAGAGCAGGTTTGGGGTTCAATTAGGAAGGCCTAATTCTTAAAGAAGTAAAATCCATCCAATTCCGCAGATATATCTATTTACCGACTCAAGTATATGGTTAAGGTATCCCTTCTTCGTGATATGCCTTACCGAGAAAATCGTCTTTGGAAAACGTGTCATTCTCCCAGACCTGCAAGGTGAATCTGCAAGGAAACTTCTTATCGCCTTCTCTTGACTGAAGGTTTTCCTCTTGTCGTCGCACCAGCAGCATGTCTTCGTTCAGCAAGTATTGCATAGGAAAGATGAACCTCCAATTGAAATGGCCTTCGCCGGTAAGGGAACGGTAATGCACGTCTGTGCTCTGGGCATTGTCGTGGCCAAGGAGCATTCTGAACAGAAATTTCGAACTCAACATACAGCTCCTAAACAGTCAAAGCGATTTTCAAAAGTATACTTCATTCAATTATACAAAGTCAGTCAGTTGTCCTACGAATAGGCTTAACAAGCTTTCGAAATTAGAACTGAGACAAGTTGGCACTAATGAAATATCGTAAGGGTCGAATAATTCGGCGTTGTCAATACGCGAATATTTTTCATCAATGTCACCCTGGGTTGATTTGGTAACATAAGTAATTATACTCCATTCGCTTTTATAAACTATGTCGGTTGGCCACGACATTTTGACACATTTCACCGTATATATTTCGAAAATGTTAGGTTATAGTCATTTCCCTGTCAGATAACTACACAACGTTGTCCTGTCTACGTAGAGGTCGTAGTAATTGCGTATTCTTCAAAATGTGAATTTAATAAAACTAATGAATTTGGGAAAATATTATGTGAATTCAATAATTCCAAAGACCTGGCGAAGGTTGAAGAAACTTTTTTCTCTGTTAATACTGGAAATATTTCACGTTTACAATCATGGTTGAAAGATTCAGTTATGCTATTTCCCTGTACGGAAATCAAAAACCGAGTGTTGAAATTTTACGGAAAAATAATGTATAGAGTAGTCCGTTACTTTGTGATAGTTCATTCGAAAAAAAACTAAAAGTACTCGTTTTACAGCAGGGTTACCCGTAAAACTTCTAAACGAACAGACAAACCTATGGAATTCCCTACTTTTCGAGATTCTAAAGAAATAAGTCTACAGACGACATTTAAATACCTTGTTGCATATTTTGAAATACTCCAGTATGGAAATGAAGTAGTAGTTCAAAACCTGTCTCGCCTCAAAAGTACTAACTCAATTCACAAAGTTCTAGGGAATCTATGTGAACGATACACTGAATTGGGTTTACAATCACATACGTCGAAAATGTTGGATAGCTTGTGATAGATTATTGATTCCAAATTATCAAGGTTATTATCAGAAAAACCAGATTTCATTTCTACATAGCACTTCCTGATACTTTGTTTTGTCTCTGCTTCTTCAAAACTACCTTCGGCCCTTTTAGTTTCCATGCATGATGATTATGTTGAGATTGAGAGTCTAATTTGGCATAGGCATTTGGCAACGTCGCTGAGAATTATTTTGACATTTCCGATATTTCACGAGTGCCAACACGTGTCAGTTTTATGTGAAAAAACTTGATAGACCTAAATCATGGCAGACCGGGATAGTTTATCAAAGTGAATGGAGTATACTACGAAATTCGTAAAGAATCTACAACGCTGCGTAGTTGTTTGACGTGAAAATGACCATAACCATTGAGTATTGAACAGACAACAGTGAAATGGGTCGAAAGTAATGACCTACCGACAAACTCAATGAAAATGAATGGAGTGTAGGTATTCCTGAAACTGCAATACTATGTCAAAGAGTTAATTTTACATCTTTGGTTCCTCCAAACGCCGGCCGAAGTAGTGAGTGCAATCTTTATTGCGAAATTCAAAATTATCAATGTAACATTTGAATTTGGCAAGTATTGAAGCATTTAGGGAGATCTTTTTATTGGCTTTAATGAAAAATGGGTGCTTCTAAGAGCTTGTGGTAAGCAGCGCGTAATACTTAGTTCTTCCCAAATGTCTGTGATATCGTCATAGTTTGCCGACAACTCAAACATCTAGGTTGATGATACAATTTGATATCAAATGCAATTATGTCCGCTCGACTGTTGGTTGCTCATCTGGAAACGACGAATGAGATCATGAGCAGACCGACCGACTTTTATCGGAATAATTACAATTCGAAATTTTGAGGTTGGTAGTTAAAATTAATTGAATTTTACTGCCAAATTTCACACATTGTAGGATTGAACAATAGTCCTTGAGATCAAAGTGTTCTCGAGGTTAACAAGGCCTCATATCCCCCTTCAATCTTATCTAAAATCTAAATTGAATTTTTTCGTCCATAATGGAATTTTCACAGTTGGATTGTCACAAGTACCAGATTCCAAGGAAAATAAGAATATACATACCCTTTAACGTAAATATCGCTCTTTTTCTGACCAGTGAAGAAATCGTCCTCTTGGAGGATAACATCAGCAGTGTTCCAGATAATGACTCTGAGCTCATAATAGATCGGGGGCTTGAGGGTTATATCCACTGGTTTGGGCGGTGGAAGGTCACCAGCTGGGAATATGTCAATCCAAAGTTGAATTTTACCCTGGAAAATTATGAAGATCATGAAGCGGGCGAATAATAGCCATTTGGACATAGGCTAGGCATAATAGTTATGTTCGCGGGTCCGATTCCGAACCAGTTCCGTACCGAAGAAGAGCGTTCGTGCGTCGCACAATTCCGGTTATGGTGATATTTACATCGATTCTGTACCAAGTGGGTTCCGAACCGGTCCTAGCTGTTCCCGCAATATTGGAAGAACTAGTGGTTCTAGATTGGTTTTATTCTAACATAACCAAGTTTGGGTGACAAATCAGTGAATATCGGCTTATATGACTATCATTTAAACAAGCAATTGTTGTTCATATATATATGCAATAATTATTCGTTTGAGAGTAAAATCTATGCCTACAAATAAATAACTAAATATATATAGGTTATATTTTGCTTATCTTGAAATCGACTTGGATGGAATTTTGTTTTTTTCGTGAAAACGCAATTATACACAAAAATATATCGATAACAGCTCCCAGGCGTATGTGGATCCTAATTTTCAGGATAAAATAAATACTGCAAATTGTAGAAATGCCTAAAAGTAAAGGATAGTTTGAAGGAGTAGTGCCTTGTGCCTTACTCACTTCTATTCTAAGGGTTCTACTTCGGTTCCGTCAACGTTCGTTCTGAAAGGAATTCGGAATTGGTTCAGAACTAGACATGCGCACTGTGATGATTCTGGGTGGTTAAGGAGTTGGTTCAGAATTGGTTCGTTATCCGACCCGTGAACATAGCTGATATATCGAGATAGGACCAACTATCAGTCAATAAAATATTGATGTGAAATGGGATGCAGGGCGCACATAAAAAAAATAGAAAAGTGAAGTGAAGCCAGCAGCTTTTGCTCGCATGTTCGAAGGAGATGACCGCTTCGGCAACGAATTTGAACATGCGCGCAAAAGCTGCTGGTTTTTTTCAAATTGTTTTAATGGCACACTGAGAAAAAAGAATCCCGGGAAATTCCGGTTAAATGAATTCCTGTTGTTTAAACACAATTATTATCATTACAACAGAAAAAGACCGTTATGAGAACAATCTGTACTTGAAATCTAACATGCCGATTCCGGTACAAGTGACTTCTGTCGTATGATCAGGAAAAACAGTAAGTTTAGCAGTGATTTTGTATCTTTAATTCATAAGGAATAATTCCTGTGTATATAGAATAATATTCTGCCATATTTACGAGCCACGACTGTAAAACATACGTAGTTCGGAACCATAAGTGCAACCGGAATCAAACATAGTAAATGTTACAGGAATATCTAGTAGAATATGTATAATCATTTCGTAATATACACCCAACAATATTTGTATGATTAACAGTATGGACCCATTAAATTCAACAGGAATATTCCGTATATCTCACATAAATGCAGATTATATTATCCCTGTTATCTCTACGATCGACGCTTCTGTTTTAACAGCTCAGAACTTTTATTTTAACAGAATTCCTATAAAACGTCAAAATCAATCCGCTTCTCTGGGTAGGACGCGGTTCGTGTCTCTAGAGCAACGTATATTGAAGTTATCGTCAATCAACTTATGAGCATACAAGTATTGCGAACCGTAGATTTCATATGCCAAACATAATGAAGGTAAAAGAAATAGTTTTGAACACAAAAAAACGAATTAAGCAGAATACACATTGAAATAAAAAGAGTTTCAAAACATGCATGAGGTTATAAAATTAGTAGTAGGAAGGAAATGTGCCTGATATAGTGATTTTCCACTCTATGAAACCTATTCTTTTCATCAAAATTTTCTTCTAGTGCCATAATTTCAGTTGTTTTCCGCCCAAGCACCCTTATTCACCTCAGATCCCGTTTATTTGGAAATGTCTGCTGAAACTTGTGTGTTAGTATTGAAATCAATCGAAAAACACATGGAAACGCTCATTTTGCAATAAAAAAAATCGAACTCGAAAATTCGTGGGTAGTTAAAGTAGATATTTACTATGACTGAAGAAGTAGTTGAACTGAACATTCTATTGTTGAATAGTTATTCATACTTCAGGACTCAAGTTAGATAGAGATCCCCGAGATCAGCTATAAGTTTTGGCTTTTCCAATTCGTAAAATAATGTTACCCATTGAAGTCATTTTGTCCAGTTTCCATTCTAAGTTCTAAGCTACAACATATCACTTTTTCATACTAACAGGCTAGTACGTAAATCGTTATTTATTTTTCAATTTCGATTTTAGGTGGAGAAGAACGTTGCAACCTAGAACTTTTTCTTTCTCTAACGTATATACTTTTTTTGAGTAGCGTTTGAAGAAGCCAACCTAGATGCCATCCCGAATAGAATCAATGGAAGGTTTTATAACACACCTGAGATCGGCTGTAAAAGTGGAGGAAACAATAAGTGGGAGACGAGATAAAATGGCAGGTTTGAAGTTACATTTGTAGCTTTTCATTATAATTGTATGCCAAACATTATCAGATATTAGCTCTAACTATGTTATTGTAGACGAAACATTGTAAAAATATCGTTTTTTTTAATAAACAAATTAAATTTTGAGCAGATAGAAATTCATATTTTCATACCCGACCTATATTTGAAGTGCAGACTCTGTTTTATGGGTATTCCGTAATCAAATTAGGAGATTTGAAAGGCTACTAAAAAAACTACGCAACTTACAGAAAGATTCGGCTTAGTTCTATCGTGAAGTGTTGCTGTAATTCAGGGTACTTCCTGTTAATATTCAAGTGCTATTTTGTACAGGGTGCAGCGAAACAGACAATGTAGTTTTGTGAGGCTATTAAAATTACGTAATTTACAGAAATAAGATTTATTTAATTTTCTTCAGTACATTATGCCGTTTTATGTATCAAGTTCTAAAAATGCCATCAGATAGATGATGGCTACCAGCAGAAATCGCCTTCATCAATGTATCGCTGCTGGCGGCCACCATCTTTATGATGTCATTTTTGAAACTGATACATAAAACGGCATGATGTACTAAAGAAAATTGAGTATATCTTATTTTTGTAAGTAACGTAGTTTTTTCTTAATAGCTTTTCAAAACTACACTGTCTGTTTCGCCACACCCTGTACAAAAAATCATTTGAATATTGACAGAAAGAACCTTTAATTGCAACAATGCTTCACGGTAGAACTAACCGGAATCTTCCAGTAAAATTCCATGGAAACAAATATCAACTGCCAAAACTACGTAATTATTCAATAGGAAATGCAAGAAATTCCTGTTAAATACTAGGTAACTGGAAAAGATTCCTGTAAAAGCTCAGGTTATAAGCTTCGAATACAACTAACTAGTACTGTGATATATGCACGATAGTTCTTCATTCCAACGGAAAATTCCAGTTAAATCGATACTACAGTTCCGTTATGAGTAAAGTATTTCCTGTTCTAGCTTATGGTTCATTACTGGAAATTCTTGTAGAAACTGAAGTCTGAAGCTTGGAATACAACTATCTAGTTTGTTTATTGAACAGGAAATTCCTGTTAGATCGAAATTACAGCTCCGGTAAAAGTAAGGTAGTTCATTAAAATAACTAGAATATTCCAGTTGAATCGATGTTACGTACTGTAAATAGTCACGTGTATTCCGGTTTTCGTCACATTATTATTTTCCTGTTGAAATGACAAACTGCAGTTTGGTTGCATTAACTAATCTGAATCTTGTTATTTCTAGAGGAATTGAACGACAGGAATTGTCACGTAAATTCAACAAATATTCCTGCTGTCGCTTATATAGGGGAAATTTCCTGTAGAAGTCACCGAATTCCTGTTGTATATCCTGGTAAATTTCTTTGAGTGCACGATCATCACGAACTTGTGCAAAGAAATGTTCATCGGTATTTGCAAACTAGTTACCAAGTTTCATCACGATTGAATCATTACTTTTTGAGTTATTCCGGAAATATAACTGCTGATTTCACGTCAGTGCTTTTCTAGATTTTTTTTGGTTATTCTGGGAAAAATTTCGATAGTGACGAAGAAAACCCACAAAATTTGACACTTTATTTTACAACATCTTCGGAAATTACAGTCGTATCGAACTGAAATTTGGTACACTGCTAATAATATGAAGTTCAGGGTGTGACCAAAATTTTTCAAATGTGATGAATAGTTTCCGAGAAGAAAAATTCTTTCAAAACAAATTTTGAAAAAAAACATTTATTAGTTAACTGACAATCTCAACAAATATATGAAAAAAGTTGCAAGTACTCGTGCTTGAACTAACACAAGTTTCAATTCAATCGTTTTAGTAGTTTCTGAGTTATCAGGAAATAACCTCGAAACTTTAAATTGCTATAACTCCGAAGCCGTTCAACCGATTTCGCCCATTAACTAACTCACTTTTGCATTCTGAAATGCCACAGAAATTTTCAAGTCGATAGAATTCTCCATACGTCCGTAATCGTGCATACGGACGGACGGACAAAATCGATTTTGAACCGGATTCGTCATCAGTGATTCCAACCTAGTCGTTTAAGACCATTTTCGGCCCGAAATTCCCATTTGGACAAAGCGCAAAAATTACTTAAATTGAAACAGGCTGTTCTATTCCCAAAAAGTCATTCTGTTATACAGGACGTTTCACAATAAACTGGACAAAAATATGTAGCCATGTAGATGACATTGAGGAACTCATTTTTGACTGATACAAATATTCCGTTTTCGAAGCGTAAGCGAGATACAGGGTCCACTTGGAGCAATGTTCTGATGAATGGTGGTAAGTTATGAATGACTTTCGAAATAACGAACTTTGGTCACATATCAGTATATTTTGGTGGCCAATTCAATTGTGGTGTAGATTTAAAAAAAAAAAAATTAAAATGGCGGAACACCTGTAGGGCTAGAATTTTCATCTCCGATCGCCAAATTGGATAACATTATGTCAATGTACTCGATTTTCTGAGAATTTCCGTGAAAAAATTTCACCAAAATTCAAAACCAACTTTTTTTTACATGTCTACAGTGAAAAAAAAATCACTCAAAATTGTTGGAATCTTTCAAGGTTCAATTTAATTTCATTCTGAACACTGGTGTGGAAACAGAATAACAAAATATCCATTTGTTTTCATTCTGAAGCCTTCCAAAGATTCCACTCGGAGTACCTAAATAATTTTGATTTGAAAAAATTTCGAACTATCCGATTCTTATGCAATAATATTTTTTGTGCGGAAGATATTCAAAAAATTTGCTTTTTAGGATTTTTCCGTTAGATTTCTCAGAAGAGGGTTCCACGCAAGACTCCGAAACAGTCGATATTTTCCTCAGAAAATAATATTACAAAAAAATCTGAGGGTTTTCATTAAATCTTCCCACAATTATGAAGTTAATATGTTGGGATAATTATGCCGAGAAAATTTTCGTATTGCATTCCAATATGAACCTAGCGTTTTCTAGAACCCGTAAACAAAATCGAATTCGTCAACCTGTCTGAACCCCTTCTAGGGGCTACATCTTGAAAGGGTGGGTGATTCCGAAAACATTAATATGAAGCCCCACTACTCGTTTTCATTGGGGGACCAAGTCAGAAAGTGATTTGCATTTATTTACAACAGACACTTGTGTATGCAGATAGTTTTGATAGTTAGCACAAACCTGCTCAACCAGAGCTTTCTCCGGACAATAAAGCGACCTCGTCTCGACATGTTCTGGAACCAGTTGGATTCCTACGAAGGGCACTTGATGCCAATTCCGTAAGGCATAGAGCGCTTTCATTTCATCGTCCACCCTATCGTTACTAGTCGCTGAAAACAGAGGGAGCTAAAGTACCGGACTCAAATATTACAGATTTCTCACATTCGTATTCAGGCGATTCGAACACCTTCGAACAGACCTTCACAGATGTCGGCCCATACATCGGTTTGGAAAGTCCCCAGGACATACAAAGACGATTTAGGATACCAGACGGCTTGAGTTGATCTCTCCAAATACAGTAGCCGGTCCTAAAAATTCAGGTAAGTATTGCGATCCACAATTGAAGTATTGAAAAATCGAATAAGCTGCTTAGTACCAAAAACAGAACAGTTTATAGAAGTCTCCAAAAGGAATGCATGTTCTTTAGAAAGGACAAAGTTCGGAAGGAATAATTTGTTCTGTGTTTGACTCAAATGATGGACTGTTTGCCTTTTTTTTATCAGAGAGACACGTAAGAAAGCTCGGAAGTGAAGTAATTTGATGCGCATATTACGCGCATTGTATAAATTCTTCATACGAGCAATAAAACGAATATGAAAAACATTTTTTTTCCGCTCATATTGAATATAGGGTATTATTGATTTCAGGGTATGCTCTTCTAATTCTGTTAATACATTAGTCGTGAAGAGGAACAGTTATGTCCGATCACAAAGATTTCCATTTATACAGGGTGAGTCTTTAAATCGTACATTAATTTTAACCATAGATTCCTCTCATCAAATGAAATACTTTTTTCATTTCTAATTTTTACAGGTTCGGCTCCAGCAAAAATATACAGGCTGTTTGAATTTCCAAGAAAAATCAGTTTTTTTTTGTAGCTTTGTGTCATGAAATTCATTTATAAATTTCGTGAAAAAATTATAATCATGGAGTTTTCAATATGAGAATGGGCGAGGATAGAATCGTTTTATCTCAGAGTGGAATGAATTTGGATATTGCATGAACATCAAGTTGAAGATCAGTATTTAATTTCAACTCCAGTGTAGTGAAATGTTTTCCTTCTGATAATATCGCAAAAAGCACCAAATCATAAGAATTAAGTGAGTAAGTGACTTTTCTAAATCTTGTTTCTCTGAATTTCAAAGCTTTGATTGGTTTTTTTCCAAAAGAGATCACCGTAGTGTAAATCTGTGGTGCACTCGCAAACAAAGCGCAAGAGTGTATTAGCACATTGAGAAATATTTGAATGCTTATAACTTTTTACCTGAGCCGAATCTGGAAAAATAACAAATGAAAAATGTTTCATTTGGTGAGAGGAATCTATGGTTGAAAATAATGTACAGTTCAAAGACTCACCCTGTATGTTGTTGATTTAATTATCTGAATCTAGTGAATCTCCTGATAATGTTTCCATTTGGTAGTCAGCCACTTATTCAAGTCTAGCCTTCAATAGAAGTATTGGGAATCATACTCTCTGTAATATTCTGGAAGGCCACATTTAGCTCTGTACTTCGTATACACACGATTTTCAACATCTATTATCGTTTCACCAATTAAGTCGTCCCTTGAGGCTATGTCTCTATCCCAGATCTGAACAACTAGTGAATGGTCGTATGGGAAAACACCATTGAATTCGAACATTCTGAAATTGAAATGAATGAAGTGAATGTATTTTGGCTTGTTCTGTACGAACATTTTAAGTATGCACGGTACAGTTATGGAGTTCGACCATCTCTGAATATTTCACAAGAAGAGGAACTTATCAACAAATTTGTATCATTCAGGGTGATTCCGGAGGAAAACGTCAGATTTTAGTAGAATGTCGGACGAGTCGAGACAGTTCTGAGACAATGTTTGATTTATGGTTGGGGTTCTCTTTTGAGGGTGATTTTTCCCATTCGACCGATTATGCTTTTATCGATATGATAACTTTAGTATGGCTCATTAAATTTCGATGCAACTTTCAGTGATATACAATAGGATCGATCACATTCATAATTCAAAGAAATTATTCAAAAGACGCGATTGTTGTCGTGATAATTTCAGCCTAATTAGGTAGGTTGAAAGAAAATCCGCTACATATGACGTTCCCAAAACTTTGCTATCTGTTTACCATAACAAGCGTTTCTAGTTTGCTGTGTCACAGCTCTGAATTCCCTTAAGATTTTTTTTGAATGAAGAAAATATCGACGGTCAGCTCCAATCGATTTTAGATTCATTAATAACTTTGGTATGGCTCAAAATACTCAGATTTCAAATTGATTTTGGAAGTTGTAAAAATACCCTGTATCTGTAGGTACCTACATTGCGTTTCCAACACTTCACTATCTATTTCCGATTCTTTGATAATGAGTAATTATTGAAGTATTTTTAATTTCGATTCAAAACAGTGAGAATATTCTATACTAGGTAGTAAAGCAGTATATTTCACAGATGCCTCGGCTCCTCAGACAAGATAAATTCCTTCCAAATGTAGGTTATTGTTAAGATCATCCTCACCTGATCATAGAATGCCTCGCCATTGTGAGCCTGCGCAAGAAATATCTTGGACAGGAGCATTATAGGAGGAATGAGAACTTAAAGCCTCCTTGAAACTCTCACATATATTAGAATTCATTAGAGCTCTTGAGCTGGAGGGCGAGCTGTAGGTTGCGAAAACAGCTGCGACAAGAGGGCACAGTAGACCTTAAGGTCGCAGTGGAATGTAACCCCTTACCAACTATAACTATATAAGATCATCTCGGATTGGCTGAAATTTAAGATGATATTCCTGATTTCATCTTAATAGTGTCAAGTTTATATAGGATATGTTCCGCAAACCAACTTGGTTATTTCGGATGCCGGTTTTCCGTTCCGTAAATATGAAATATTCGGTTGGTTCCTGAAAAAGGGTTAGTTACGGAATTTTATTGATAAAAAAGCAACTTTTCTGTCACCAGAACGACAGTCAATGTGCTATGATTACATATCCATGGCAAAGAACACTCCATAGGTTCGACTCAGATCATGGAACAATATATATTCACCTTATGATCCATAGACCATACTTGGTAATTTTTTCATTGTTGATTGTTATCTCGTCTATGTTCTATGGATCATAAAGTAAATAAAGATTGTTCTATACTATGGACATGATACCATCCATAATGTAGAAAACATGCTCATCCGAAAAAAAAGTGACGTCAGCAAGATTTAAATACAAGGAAACATATATTATGTGCTTTGAATTTGAATGAAAAAAAGGGAGTCATCATTAGTAAATACGATTACAGATAAGCAGATGAGCAACCCATGTTTTACTTACATCGTGGATACCATGGAACATTGACTGTCGTTCTGGTGACAAAAAGAACGTTTTTTTATACATCAAATTCAGTAATTAACCTTTTTTCAGGAACCAACTGAAAATTTTGTATTCACGGAACGGAAAACAGGCAACCGACATAACCAAGTTGGTTTGCGGAGCATATCCTATATAAACTTGGCACTATTCACATGAAATCAGGAATCCCAACTTAAATATCAGCAAGTCAGAGTTGCTTTCAACAAAAATCTATATTTGGGGGGCAATTATATTGTTTGAGGAGCCGAGGCATCTTTTACGGACATTTATAAATAACTCATCGGACCTTATCATGTCGAATTTGCTCGGAAATTCCCGTTCCCCAGTGGAAGAAATTTGTCAGTTGGCAACTTGGACCGAAGTCGTCTATTTGAAGAGAATATTTTAGAACTGACAAACAGCTTTGCATCCCTGGACGAATCAGCTTCACTACCTTGTGCAGAATATGCTCACTGCTATTGAGCGAAATTTTAGTAATGCTTTTCTTTGAAATTTTTTTGGAAAACCGAAAGTGTGCCAAATAAACGGAGAAACACCTGAGTAATTACTCCTTATGGTAGGATCTGAAACGGCTGAAAAAGTGTTGGAAACGCAATTCACAGTTTTTTTAACCTGCACAATTAGTCTGAGATTATCACAATGACATGAATGTACTTATTCATATTGCCTACCTTAAAAATTTCATCAAACTTGATGAAGCCATACCAAAGTTGTCCGTAAAGGTTCACTCCAACCAATCGGTTGGAATTTTTTTCGGAAAACTGAAGGTGTACCAAAAAAAAATGGAAATACCTGAATGATGACTCAAATCGGTAGAATCTGAAAAGGTTAGCTAGCAATTTAAAACTTTCAGGGAAGGTCGCGCATTGGAATGCCGCGTTTAAGTTCGTTAATGGGCCAAATCGGTCGAGTAGTTTCGGAGTTATAGCCACTTGGAATTTTGAAGTTATTTATTTTTTATTTCAGAAAATACTTGAGCAATTGAATTCAAACTTGGCAATTAGGTGGAGTATAAAGATGCGCAACTTTGAGCCAAATTTTGTCAGGATCATACTGTCAGTAAATTAAAAAATTTTTTTTTCGAAAATCGTTCCTTATAACGATATCCTACGATACGATTATAAGTTTTGAAGATATCGGGAAAAAATATGTCAAATTTCGAGGTTTTTTTCTCGATATCGTTGCTTTTTTCGGTATAAATCGAGAAATACTGATTTAATCCTGATAAAACTTTGCAGCTAGTTTGAAGATGCTGAAAGACAACTTAATGTTTGTTTCAGAAAGTTGGAAGGATTATGTAATAAACTAGATATCACATACAGAAAACAGCCTCGCTGGTTATGCTGATTGGTCGGAGTGTTTTTCTTAAGTAGTCACGGAAAGAATCGATCGTCAAAATGAAGCAAATAAATTTAGGAAGAAAGTAGACACCCTCATTCTATCGAAATCTGTGACTACAATTACTTCCAAAATTTCTGTAACGAACAGGGTGCAAGATTACAACAAAACACACCGAACGTAATCAGTGATACAGTATCTACACTGGTCTACGACGGTGTAGTTCATGGGGACACAGCAAACAGAGTATTTTCTGTTATTCTATTCCAAATTCAGTAATACTGTGGAAAAATGTTTATCATGGTATCTTATTTTCTGTTTTTTCGACGATATTGGTATTTTCTAGTATTCTAGGAAATGCTGTTGCATTGCAAACCTTGCTATTGAAACTATTACTACTTTTTCAATTTATTTTTCTGAAGCACTAATGAAGAAGGTCAACAGTATGATTTTCTTGAAAAAGCAACCAAATAACCTATGAAACGAGTAGATGTCAGTCAATACCCATCCACCTTCAAGATTTCAGGGGTGGCTGACAGTTATGTCAGCCACTCTCCGCCGCTCTCAGGTTTGATACGAATGATTCGATGGAACCAATTGTATAAAATGTCCCCCCACGAGAGTTCACCTATTTCGGCATTTTTTTATTTTGAATGCGATCTGAGATATTCGTCCTTATTCAAATTGACACACAGTTGAAACGAGATGCACCTCTACATTGAAATACTCAGAAGGTAAAGCGACTTTGTGAAAGAAAGGTCAGTTATACTTACTTCCCGAATACAGGATTCAATTCATTTGACTTATAATTCTCCTTATCATCCTGTACTTGATCTCCCAATTTAACGTACAAGTATGGATCACATTTGCCATTCGCATCTTTGGGTGGCAAGTGTATGGCTCTTACACAGTATACTCTAAGAGTAAAATGCAGGGATTGGTTCGGGGGAAAGTGACGAAAATAACCCTCGCTAAGAGGAGTGCCTTTCCTATAGGGGAGTATTCATTAATTTGTCATATTGACAATAGAAGGATTGATAGAAAAGTAAAAAAAGAAATTTTCTCATGCCATTTTATTACCAAGGTCACCTCGTTCACGTTTCGAAATTTCCAATGTCGAAATAACCGAAGAAATTGTTAGCGAACTTATTTCTGTCTTAAACACTTTTTCGGCACCTGGTAGTGATGAAATATCTGCATTTCTCTTAAAACGCTGTACCAGCGTATTCGCAGTCCCTCTCAGTATTATATTCCGTGGATCTTCATATTCATCTTTTCTTCCTTCCGATTGGCTTTTCGCTTGTGTGACCCCTATCTTCAACAAGCTTCAGTTTGTGATGCCATATTTGGTCAGTTCTATCTCGAATCTTTCATATATTTTCGAAATTTCTAGGGACATCCGCGCACATGTAGAAGTGTTTATTCACACATTCTATTCTTTTTATCTTATTTGAGTGTAGGGAAGTATTCGCGAATGGAACGTTGCTCATTTTAAACTTTTCTAGCAACACTATACAGGGTGATTCCGGAGAAGACCGTCAGATTTGAGGATAGGTTTACACTATTCAAGACAGTCTCGAAACAATGTTTGGTTTATGGTTGGGGGTCACCATTGAGAATATACAGGGTGATTTGTCCGATTCGACCAATTTTAATTTTATTGATAACTTTGGTATGGCTCATTCGATTTTAATGAAATTTAAGTGAAATACAATATTGATGAGCACATTCAGTAATTCCAAATTATTTTAAAAGTAAGCGGTTGTTATTGTGAAAATTCTAGATTACTTGTGCAGGTTGAAAAAACACCCTGTACATCACGTTTCCAAAACTACGCTACCTGTTTATGATTCTATATAATGAGTCATCATTAGAGAGTTTCTAATTTTTTCGGCACACTCGGCACTTTCGAGTTTTCCAAAAAAAATTTCATCAAAAAGAGACAATATCGAAATTTCGCTCCAATAGAATATACTTTCATTCATAACTTTGGTATGGCTTATCCAATTTCGATGAAAATTGCAGTGTAGAACAATCTGAATTAGTACATTCGATAGCTGCAAAAATTCCTCAAAATACAGGGTGGTAATTGTGATAATTTCAGAATTTCAGATTAATTGTGCAGTTGAAAAAAAACAACCTGTACATTGATTTTCCAAATTTTTCTTATTCGTTTCAGATTCTACAATAACATGTCATTATTCAGAGGTTTCAAATTTCTTTGGCACACCAAAGGTTTTCCGAGAAAAAATGTTTGAAGAAGATCATAATCGGAACTTGGCGTAAAAGCAGTGAAAATATTCTGCAATAGGTAGTAAAGCTGTATATTCCAAGGATGCTAAGCAGTTCTTGAATTCTAAAATATTCTCTTCAAATTCAAAATTCATATTTAATTGTTCATATTCGGTAGGAAATCATTCAATTCAGAATATATTTTAAATTTGAAAATAATATTTTAGAAGTGACGAACAACTTTGTATCCTTGGACAACACAGCTTTCCTACCTAGTGCGGAATACTCTCACTGCTTGTGATCTAAATTTCAATTATGCTCTTCTTCAAAAATGTTTTCTAGGAAAACCGGAGGTGTGCCAAAAAAGATAAAAATCTCTGAATAATGACATATTATTGTAGGATCTGAAACGAATAGAAAGTTCCGGAAAAGCAATGTACAGGGTGTTTTTTTTCAACTGCACAATTAATCTGAAATTCTGAAATTATCAAAATTACAACCCTGTATTTTGAGGGATTGTTGCAATTATTGAATGTACTCATTCAGATTGTTCCATACTGCAAAGTTCATCAGAATTGGATGAGCCATACCAAAGTTATGAGTAAAAGTATTATCGATAGGAGCGAAATTTCGATATTTTCTTTTTTTGGAAAAAAGTTCTCGGAAAACTAGAATTGTGCCGAAAAAACTAAAAACTCTCAAATAATGACTCATTATGGTAGAATCGTAAACAGATAGCATAGTTTAGGAAACGCGTACAGGTTGTTTTTTCAACCTGCTCAATTAATCTGGAATTATCACAATAACAACTGCCTATTTTGAGAAAAATTTTGGAATTTAAGAATGTGCTCATCAATATTGTACTTCGCGGAAAATTTCATTAAAATCGAATAAGCCATACCAAAGTTATCAATAAAAGTAAAATCGGTCGAATCGTACAAATCACCCTGTATATTTTTAATAGAGTCCCCCAACCATAAACCAAACATTGTTTCGAGACTGTCTTGGCGATTGTAAACTTATCCCAAAATCTGACGGTCTCCTCCGGAATCACCCTGTATATCCTGGCAATCGTTCTTGGCGCATGAAAGAGTGTAGATAAATGAGTGAAGAAGCAACTATAATGTATTCACCTGGTAATCAGGTTAATTCCTGGTGGTTCCGGCCATCTATAGATCTTAATATTTCCTTTGAGCACACCTTGTACCATATCCCTGTCAACTATTTCATCTCCAGTCCTCTTACCTTTGTACATCGGAAACGACATCAGCAAATCTGAGAAATTTTTGAATTCTACATGTGACTCTAACTCTCTTCGATAAATTTTGAGCCTGAGTTTATCTCTCACTGATATACGTTCGCCATGTCTAGGCTCTGGCTGAAAAAAACATTCAGTCATGATTCTGAGAAAATAATCATGTTGTCTGAATATACTAGAGAAATAAGATTGTACCAACCTTTAGGGAAGAATAAAATTTCGTCCACCAGTCGTAATCATTATCATCATATGAGTCATCAACGGCATTGCCAGCTTCCTGTCCTTTCTTTCTTGTAAATTTCAGGGCAATTCTTTTGCAGAAAATACATCTGCCTACAGTGTTCCCACAAATCCCTTTCATTTTTTCAGCCACTTTTTTACAGCATTCACATTTTCCACCAAAGCAAGAACTTTTGAAAACACCACATAATAAAGCCCAAAAGCCGGGTCGATTGTCATTTTCGCTTGAAACGCAACGTAATTTTTCGAGGATTTTTCTACAACAAGGGCATGTTTTTCCATGTTCTTCCTCAACTTTTTTTACTTTATTCTGATATTCCTTGAGGCAAGGACAAATGATCTTTCTCCGGTGGAAAATTTGACAGAGTTTCTGCCATCTAGTCCTCTTACAGACACACCGGATTTTGGATATTTTCTTTGGCAATTTCTGTAGCTCAGATGTCCTGCAGAAACAATTTTTTGGTTTGAAAGTCATGTGAGGTTTGGGTTCTTTCAAGTTCAGCTCGGAATCTTCTGAGCTCTTATCTGCAATAGATTTCCTTCTAAAATAGATAACGGAGAGAGTAAATGAAATCCATACCATCGTTACCCTCAGTCATAGATTCATGAAGAGTTACGCCAGTGAAAATTTTTTGCCTTTCCTGGTCTGTCAATGAAGATTCGAGAAAAAATTTGACATGCTTAATGAAAATTCCAACAGGAACGGTGGTCCAACATCGAGTATCCATCATTCTTATGATGAGAGGTGATGCATAGTCTAGGACTGAAGGAAGTTCCTGTGAAAAACGAATCGAAGGAATTTGTGGTAATCTTTCAGTAACCTATTCTTCTAGTGAAGCATAGTCTTCTCGAACTGAAGCCGTGTACAAAACACGTGGCAATAACGTCAGAGTGCTCTTTCTTCAGGATGCGAAAAGGTAGCAGAGTAACGGAATAGTGGATTTAGAAGCACAAGGTTACAAAAAACATGGCGTGTTTGCATGAGATTTTGCGGGATATCCCAAACCAAAAAGAATTATTTTTTGCGCGCGTGCTATCGTTTTGTCCAAATGCTTGCGACTTGAAACTTTCAAGGTAGGCCACGTAACAGAATGTCGCAGTTCAGTTCATTAATGGGAAAAATCATCCGAACGGTTTCGAAATTATTGAAATTTAAAGGGTTTGTTCTCCAATATTTTAGGAATTACTGGAACGATTTTATTGAAACTCGGCAGTGTATCGAATTCCAGTTCGATACGTTCGCGATTTTCGGAGATATTGGGAAAAAATATGTCACTTGTAGAGGTTTTTCGCAGTATCTTTTTTTTTCCGTAAGAACTTCAAAAACACTGATTCAATCATGATGAAACTTTTTCAGTAGTTCGAAAATGCTAATGAACAACTTTGTACCAAATTTCCTAATATTCGTGTCATTAGGGCAATTCGAAAAAACCATCCTCACGAAATTTTGCATTATGTTGTACGATATTATTTTACATCTAGGTATAAGAAATTTCAAGCAATGACGAAATTCAACATATTATTTTTCCGAATACCTCCAAAGATAAATATCGCATCCAATTGAAATTTGGGACACTGTTAATGAATATGGACTACGAGGTTTGTGTCAAATATAATCTTGATTCGGTCAAAAGTGTCCGAAGCAGAAATTTTCTTCAAACAAAAATCAGCAAAATTTCGGGAAAAAAAATTCGAAATTTCTTAACGCGTAGATCCTCAGAAATTTTGACCGGTACGCGCGTATGTATCCTGCAACTTATTTCGAAACTTTAACTGATCGTATCCATACTTCTTGAGATATTGAGAAACTAACCTCAAAATTTCAACTGGGCATAACTTGAAAACCGTACTCCTGATTTTCCTCACTAAACACCCAATCGAGATTTTCAGGTTCCCAAGTTATAGCCTAGAAACTTCTAGTCGCTAGGCCTAATCGGACAGAATTAAAATTGAACATTAACATGGAGAGTCCAGTTAAACAATCCCAAAATGAGAATATGAAGTGTTGCCTCTCTGAGCACGGCTTGTGTCTAGAAGGCTGTGACAAAAGTTAACCATATTCCAACTTACCAGATCGATTATTCTGATTGGATCTTCGAAATTATCATCACCTTTCGTAATTTTCAGAGGGTTGGAATGCAACATTGACTTGAGACATTCAACCACAATTTTTGGTCTTTTCATTCCTTTTTTTATATTTCTCAAACCCCAGAAATAAATCTCTATGCGAAAACTGACCAGTTGTGGTTTTATGTCATCCGGAATACGTATGATGTCCCGCTCAGCTTCGTCAGCGAATTCACTGGAGTCACCTGTAATCTGGATGGAGATGGATGTATAAGATAGGTTAGCAAAAGCTGAGGCAGCTAACGTTGCTGATTTGAAAGGTCAATTGAAGAGAAGCAGATTCAAAACATATGTTCAAATTCGTGAGTGAAGAACTTCTTTTTACGACCATTGAATAATATACAATATATTTCGATGGCTCTTGTTCGAGAAAAATTACAGTCATTAATGTAGTCGTGGACAATACCACAGACCAACAAGACAAATCTCTTCATCGTTTGCGGGAATCGCGTCTTTCCGACCTTGAGAAAAATAACAGACATAACCACACATTCTTCTTCCTCAAAACTGCTGTCAAACTGAATACTTGAGTTTGGAATATCTTAAATCGAAATATAAAAACGGATTTGTCAGGATTTCAGAGAATCTTTGTATTGACTGACACTTAAAGGTCTCTAGGAAACACTTCAAAACCTCGTGGGAGTTTAGGTGTGTTCTATTTCATTGCAAGCTTTTCTCTAATATGTGTATACCATGGAACTAATGTGTAAGGAATGAAAAAACTTAAAGAATGTATTAACAAGAAATAGAATTTCTCTAAAAACTACATTGTCGTATCTTTTCTATACCACTATCAATTATTACTGATATAAATATGTTACTCGTGAAGTTTTCAGTACCTACCTATATTGTGGCAAATAAACTATAATCAATTTCAAGCGATGGACCAAATGCTCTGGTTATAGTTTTGGTTATCAAAATTGACAGATTATCCTTTGCCTATATGTCAATGTGGATAACCGTTACTATGACCGGAGCTTTTGGTCCATCGCTTGAAATCGATGTATGTTTATCTAAGTCGGCCAACTGTTCCAGACACAGTTTTTGACATAAATAAATTCAGCAAGTTGAGTATAATTCATTTTTGCTTCTCTCTTTTAACAATGAAGAAGATATATAACAGTAATTTATTAAAAGAAGAGGTATTTTTTTCGGCAAAAACTTGTTCTTTGAAATCAATTCATCATGCAAACAGAAACACCAGTGTTTTAACTGGAAAATGTATAGGTTGTGATACTTTCACATCAAATGGGATTCATTCAATATAAACTCAAACTATGAATAGACCAACTTCGTTCGATTCCAATCTGTGGTTGTGCAATCATATGCAATTTCATTAGACAACCAATCGTTTTAATTGAGTAATGGAGGTTGTAATTCTTCTACTTCAGTTGCGATTCCTTTATATTTTATAAAATAAACATTATGAATGAGTTCCAATTCTTGTTGTGCAGTTAAATAATAATATAATGAGGACTGTCATTATAAAATAAAACCTCGGAGATGACTAAACAATTGATTTTGTTGTAAAAACTGTTTCGGCTATATTCTAAAATGGAACAGATATGAAATGATTCGTCGAATAAATTGGACAAAATTCATTTCAGTTTGTTTATATGTTTATAACCTCTTCAAGCGAGACTAAAAGCGGCAAGAGTGACGTAATCTTATATCTGCGATTTGATTGGCACCCCAAAGCACCCCAAACGCCTGCTAAAATTCCGATTAGCTCGATTCAGGGTCATTTGTGCGTTGACATAGTTTTCCTGAGTAAATGACACGAGTAGTTTATCTGGTTGGTCTGTGATTATATACCACATGCATAGATCAAGTGACAGTTTTAACGTTTCTCGTAAGTTTGACAGTTCATCACAGCGAATGCAGTTCAGAATTCTGACAACCCTCTATTATATCAATTTTAATAATGAAGTCGTGAACAAAGAATAGTATTTAACTCGAATAAAATTGCTATTATTGGGTGAATGCGAGACTCGCCTGCGGCTCGTGTCTCAAACTTCACTCTCGTGAATAATATCAGTCATTATATGCCCGTTGAATAATATACTATTATTTACAATCTTGTAAAATATTTCCTTCAAGGTATTACAATATCGAAACATTTTTGCAAAACTATCGTGAGCCTTAACGCACTACGTAGCAGCTTACGAGAATTTGGCAAAATTTTATCGGTATGATACCAACAAGACGATGCAGCAGTTGCGTGTCAGTATTCTACAACTGACAGCTATGTTTCGATTTGATCGCATAAGTAGTTTCTAAAATATTAATTTTTGCCCGGAATATACTTCCAAAAAAGATCGTCCATTTAGGCTCATTAACGATGCCAGCGCATTCTAATGCTCAAAATTGCCCTAGGGTACGGCGACAGTGCACGCGAGATTGCGATATCGCAAGCTTATATAAGCAGTTAGTGAGTATTAAATAGAGTCTTTCTGGGATATATCCATGCTCAAAACTAATGAGGTATATTCTTCTTGCATTATGACCATTCCTCGGGTTGACGTTTCTCAAATTGTCGAAACGAATTTCGCGGAAAAGAGAAATCGGCTTGCGATATCGCAATCTCGCTTGCACTTTGGAGGTACCCTTAGCGTACGACCGTAGTCCTCGTGGATTGCGATGACGCTAGTCAGTTTCTCCAATTTGGGTAACGGCAGCAGGAGGGGTGGTCACAGTGCAGGTAGAATAGATCCGAGTCTTGGGTGCGCTGCTCATCGGCCCCTTCATTATTGACGAGGTAACAAACGAAACCTTCGGAAGTCCCGTGTGGAATGGGACCAACTCTACCTACTATATATACCCTCAGCACTCGGAGCCAGAATGAAATCAGCAGACTCAGCTGCCGCAATCTGCATATTCATGGAGCCTTTCTTCTTTCCGTTTCCAGAAAAAATCATTCGAACAAAACATTTGTTTTCAGAGTCTTGAATATAAGGTGCCGAGTTTATGTGATCAGATCTGAGAAAAACACGAACGAATGAAGCTCTCAAAACTAGTAGATGTCCATTCGACCCTACCTGGTCTTTTGGAATGCAGCTTTCTTATGGATTGGGAAATGACTGCAACCCATTTGGAAGCATCGTATTTCATCCTGCCTCAGTCTGAGGAATCAGGGCCTGCGCAAAAGTATGTTATTTCATGCCTTCGTGAGTGGACATCCTTTATGCATTCCATAATGGAGTGTGCCTGTTTGTCAGGAGTGACCAGGGTTATAAGATCTAGGATCTAATGGGAAGAGCGTAGGTGCTAACGCCGCCTGCAAGTTTATCCATGCAACCTACGTAGGCAAGTAATGCACTTAAGACACCAGCCATTCACAATAAAATCCCGGACGATCGCACTTTGTCGAGTGACACAACACAACGCTATCGTTTTTCAGTTAATTTCAATACACGAGTAGCAAAGATGAAGAGCTTGATGGTCGTCAACCGTTTCCTCTATTCAGTCCGTCAATGCTCTTTGCAAATAAAGGGAAAAGACTAACAAAATTTCAAAAAAGCACATCGAATCCAATTCGCAACAACCAAAGAATGGACAAGTGAGATGAGCAATTTAGGAGGTTGCGAAGAATTCTGTCGACTTCAGCTTACGTTCCAGCATGATTTTCATGGCAAAGTTACATTCAATATAATTACAACTTTACCCAGAATGTCGCCTCGAACTTAGCCATTCGCCATGAAATCCCGGACAAGCACGCCAGGTCGAGGTACATAGAACAAATAACTATATTGTTTATGTTGTTAGGTTGGATTTGATCTGAAAGCATTAGAAGAGCTTTTTACTTCTTGTGCATGCATCCTTCAATCTGTCATTAATAATCCTTCAAGTAGGAGCGAAAGCCTTGCGGAGTTATAAAAAAAAACATCAAATCCAATACAGTTGTCACAACAAAAGCAATGGCCATGAAATCCCGGACAAGCACGCCAGGTCGAGGTACATAGAACAAATAACTATATTGTTTATGTTGTTAGGTTGGATTTGATCTGAAAGCATTAGAAGAGCTTTTTACTTCTTGTGCATGCATCCTTCAATCTGTCATTAATAATCCTTCAAGTAGGAGCGAAAGCCTTGCGGAGTTATAAAAAAAAACATCAAATCCAATACAGTTGTCACAACAAAAGCAATGGGCATGTACGATAACCGGCACGAGGAGCAATTCGAAATTGTAGGCCTGGAACTGAATTCAGCTCACGTGCCAGCACGATTTTCATTGTGAATGACACCGTTGAAATCTATGCAGGGTGAGTCTTTGACCTTGCAGAATATTTTAACAGAAGATTCTTGAAGCTGAAAGAAACACATTTGTCCTCTACCATTTTTTCCGATTCGGCCTAGATAAAAAGATATAGGCATTGTAAATTTTCATAATAGGCTAGCCGCCCCTGGAAACCTGAACACTGAAGTTTTTCCAAGCCTAAGATATACCATTCAAATCTTCGAAATAAACAACTCTGTTATGAAAACAAGCGTCAACTTACTTTTTACATTCCAGTTGGTGAAAAAAGTTGTATTTATAGTACAATAAACAAGTTAGGTATTCCAAATTTCGTGGGCGATAAAAGTTGAATATTCTTCTCTTGGTTTCATTTTGGATAATGAGAAATTCATCTAGCTATCACTCATATTAGCTTTGAGATTCATCTTCAATTTGTAATTATTAATTTTCTTTGTTTATTTCATTTTCTCCAAGAATTATCAGATTCAGACATAACCCATTCAAACTTTCATATTCATAAATGAATAAAACAGATGTACCTAATTTATCTATGAACGTACAAACGTTGCCAACTTGACGAACAGAAAGAAAGAACTCTTCGAAATCAAACAACACACAATATGCTAATTCTATGCATACACTTGTATAGTCTATGATTCTGAACTGAACTATGAATCTGTGGCTCCGTGGTTTTGAGGTTATGTCATGGGGTGGTTTTCTTCCATTCTTCAACCATGGGTTGTTATGTTATGAAAGCGCATTTCGCATTTGAAGAATACCTCAAAATAAATACTATCAAAGTTCTGTACATAATTTCAAGAAATTTGGGTCAGCAGAAAGATTGCATTCAAACC
This sequence comes from Myrrha octodecimguttata, assembly GCA_958510865.1. Classification (NCBI taxonomy): domain Eukaryota; kingdom Metazoa; phylum Arthropoda; class Insecta; order Coleoptera; family Coccinellidae; genus Myrrha; species Myrrha octodecimguttata. The sequence continues at coordinate 37,878,772 of OY294056.1, forward strand.
AGTAAGAATCCCCATTATTATGGAAAAGTGAGAAGTTAATCAATTATATTACACAAATTAGCTCGAAATTGAAAAGGAAGCTTCATGAATGGATTCAGGACCGAATCACCACTTGTATAACACAGATACATTTTTTTCGACGGAAGCCTATTACATTCTCAACTTTTGGACGTGGCAACGCGAAAAAATCGAATTCTGTGAATTTTTTCAACAGAGTTGCATTCAGTCAAAGTACCCAATTCGCGGAATTTCACAGATATTTTTTATTTTTGAATTTCAGATTACTCGAAAACGGCGCATCATACGAAAAAAAATAAAGAATACTTTTACTTTCCAAAATGGTCAAAAATTCGTTGAATAGCATTCAAATTATTTTTAAAAATTGGATTTTTTGAATTTGCGTTATTTTTATGAAATATTATGGTCATATTAAAGAAACTGGAGGATGTGGATGAAATTTCATAATCCAAGAACATTCGTCGTATCAATAAAAAACTATATTCCAAAAATCATCTCATTCGATGAGAACGTTCGCAAGATATAATCGAAAATTAAATTTTTTTATGGATTTTCAACAGTCTGTATCTTACGAACCAAGCCGAATCGGAAAAAATGGTAGGGGAAAAAAGTGTTTCTTTTGGCTTCAGGAATCTTTTGTTAAAATATTCTGCAAGGTCAAAGACTCACCCTGTATACTTAGCATGCGTAGCTACGTTGCACTTCGTCCGCGAAGTCATGTGTGGATGTGTGCGCCGCTTTCTGTTTAGGTGTAAAGTTGTTCTCATCTAAAACTTCGAACTTCAATCTCTTTTGGAGAATCAAGTTTCGTCCTGGCATGGTCTTGAGCAGCTATTCAGGGCATGCGCCAAATTGAGCCATTTCATGCCTACGATAATGTACATACCTTCAGCGGATCATAAAGGAGTGTGCGAGATCGTCGAAGATGACCAGAATAATGAGATCTTCAGAGGATCTTCTGAGAAAGAGGGTCATTCGGCGGATCGATTTTACAAATACAAAAATTCAGCCCTATGCATTGAGCCCCAAAATCCTCTGCCGAAAATTCGATTTCCTTAGCAGTTATTCTTTTTGAACGCAATATTATTATTTTACAGTATCACAACGTCACAAATTCCCGTATTTTGAACCAACAATGATCTACAATGATTGAGTTGGACTGAAAGATGAATGATTCGTGGGTTAATCCTGTTCATCTGACTGGTCGCACCTTTCTGATGGTCCACAATTCATCTAAAAGTCGCAGGATAGAACATGAAGATTTGACATTTTCAAGGAGGACTGTGCATCCGACTTCAGGGTCCCTATTCTTGAATCGGAGATGGCAGAAAATAGGCGTCTCGACACTGTTGTCAAGGAAATGCGGTGCATTTTCGATGGAACGATAGAGAACGTTCAGACACACACACATTCACATTCAAGAATAGGGCCCCTGGAGAATCCATCTACCTTTTTCCTCAGTCATTCATTAAATACTAATCAGATCGAATCAAAGCTTGGTTGTTACTTGTGGAATACTGCGTTGCCACTAAAATTAAAATTGACTTTTCTGACAAATACTACTGGCTAGGAGTTCGAACTAACGCTCAACTGCTGTCTGCTTCAAGGCTCCTTTCGGATTTGTGAACATTTTACCTCTAACATTTCGAATGCTGCCAATATCTCTGCGCTGATATTGTCATTTTCGAACACTCTGAACCATTGTAGCTTTGGAGGAAATCTAGGTGGACCATACGGTTCCTCTTTCGTTTTCACTAAAGGCTTTACTACAGTCCTGCCGATGAACTCCCAGAAAAACTGAAAGGAAAAAATGATCTTAATGCAGAACAGGCTATAGTTTTATGGATAATGCCGTATCAAAATAAAATTTACATACGAATTTATCCCTATCCCACAATTCTATAACAATAGTAGGTGGATTTTCCCTTATGAAGCTTGGGCTGCCATATTGTGTGAGTTTCTTGAAAATCAGAGTTTGGTTCCAGACGGGATTCAAGGTCTCACTTTCAATCTGTATAGATTAGGTTTGAGTTAGAGCCTGATATTTTTTTCACTCTTATAGAATGATATTCCTTCTGAATACGTCACAATAGATTTTGGTGGATGAATACAAGCATATGGCGTCATGCGGTACATGGAACGTATAACCGACATTATATTCTCTGTATTCTTTATTCCCTATAATATTTGGGAGAGCTCTGAACATGCAGATAATTTCGTATTTTGAGCGGAATAAACTATTTTCTAACAGCCAATTTGGCTACAGAAAAAATTTTGTTATCCGTACTCTTACACTGAAAGTCTCGATTGAAACATTGTTGACAGCCTACCATGCACTGTGTCACTCTTTAATGAATTATGGCATTTTACTCTGGGGTCACACCACACATGCAGGAAAAATTTTCTCACTACAGAGAAAAGTTATCCGAATTATGGATAACGTAGACTATCAAGCAGATTGCAGGAAATCTTCCAAAAAATTTGGAATTCTGACCGTTCCAAGTGTGTTCATTTACGAATGTCTGAATTATATTCATGAAAGCAACACACAACTCCTAAATGTAGATGTTCACAGTCATAACACGAGAGCACGTATGGATATCAGAAATGAGTTCTTTAGATTATCTAAAACAAAAAATGGTCCGAACTTCTTTGCATATAAGCTATATAATAAGTTGCCTCATTCAATGAGAAACCAAAAAGAAAAATTCCGCCTTTGTATTGAGAAATATCTTATTGATAATAGTTTTTATTCAATGGAAGAATTCTTTGCTGAGCAGGTGTAATAGTAAATTTGTAATGATGACGAATGTAAATCGAAAGATATTAGCATGAATAAACATTATAATTATTATTATTATTATTGACCAGATAAACCTTTATGAGTAAGTCATGAAACTTCATCTCTACAGTTTCCTATCAAGAATCTCATCTGCTCGTGAATAGAACTATTGCAATAGCTGCTCAAACTGTTGAGTTAGTTTTATATAGTCAACAGAAAATCGGGAGTTCATTTCCCCTGTCAACTGAATCGAAGTAACGATCGAAAATTGGTGCTCCAAACTTCATTTCCGAAAACTTTCACCCAAATGTCAAACAATAATGATAGTGTATGAGCCAGTGTTGGTCTGGAACAAGCGAGATGAAGATTATTATAATCATATATATATATAAAGAAAAATTAAAGTACACACTATAAATACTTAGGGAAAGTAATTTCCATGAGATGATTTTACTGGAGTAATACGAGATACTTAAAGATAAAAATGATAAAAATCTTTTGGACCCTTTCACATAGAACATTTCAAATCGCCCGCCAAATTACCACCTTTCCCCACCTTTCGTCGTTTTTCCCTTAGACCTTTGTCTAAGGTTTTTCCTCTTCGACACATAGCATTTCATGCCGGCTCAGTTACATTCAGTCCACCCTCTTTCATCTATTGGATCGGAATACTGATAACAAACTAACAAATTCATTATTCGAAAACAGCGATTGTTATTTTCATATTTAAATGCATTCCAGCTTTCACGTTTTGGACGGTAGGTTACACATTCCTACTTAACATAAAGTTTTTTCATTTGACTTTCATAACAGTTTTTGTGTTTTTTGTTTTTATATTTTCGATTCATCATATTTTGTTATGTTTCTTACACAAAAAAAACCAAATTTTATAACCAGTCTAATATCTTCCTTTTGTGTGTTTCTAGCTGGCCTGATGATGGTATAGTACCGAAATCGATTGCCAATAAAATATAATTACATAATAGTGTGTACTTTTCTTTATACATAGTTCAACACACTTATGGAAGAATATATTTCCAAAATTATTATAACCACTTTTCAATAATGAAACAATTCTTCAACAATATTTTTTCAATCGTATAACTTCAAACATATTTCCTCGTCAAGAGCAGACACAGTACCGTGAGAGGGTGGAGTATGGACTCTTCAGATCTTCTGGTCTAGTTTAGTCACTTCCAATATAGACAGTCAGAAAATTAACAGAGACGGTAGTGACAATGATATTAGCTCATCGAGTAGATAGTATCCGCTTCGCATCAGAACCCGTTGATAAGGCATGTGATCAATACCATTCTATTCTCTTCTGCATATAAATATCCACGTAGTCCCCTTGGCAGGAAAGGCAGTAGAAGAGAGCACAAAAGGCCAGGAGAACGATGCATATTATGTGACATGGACAAATATCTAATGGTTGTCTAACTTTTGAATCCAACTTCTGCAAATCAAGGCTTCTGAGGTCATCGGCTTGCAAACCATAGTTTGCACCCTCTGGTGAGTCCAGAATCATCTGGCGAAATTCCACATGATATCCCAAAGCGACCTAAAAAATGATACTCAGACAAGGCCTACTGAAGGAACCTTACATGTTAGTCACCCACTCATTTCATCATGATTATCATTAATTGAAGAATGCGCTCAGAGAGTATGGCAAAAAACAATTTGGATGTCATAGAAGCTAATGGCCAAGTGAGAGTTCAACTGCATAACTCCAAACAGATGAAATTCTTGTATATCATGCTGTTACTTGTGCCAATTGCAAAACCTTCCCCTGATTCAGGATAAAGCCCATTCATACATTACAGTTTACATATGGCAGAATCCTCAAGAGAGGAGTTGTATCCAGAAATTATCTACCACCTACGACAACCAAACTTCAAGCAGCATTTGCAGGGAAATAGGACGTAATATCGTTATAAAGCGTGAACAATTTTACCCGATCTATTCAAGGCCACTAAGAGATTGTGAGCATTGCTCCAGGGGATAGTAGATGTAGGGGAATAGTTTTATTTTTCATTGTTGAAGAAGAAGAAGAACATCCGTTCAAACCTACCATTTCTTGCTGAACTTTCATTGTAGATCTCATTTTGAACACACTGAAAGTTCATCTTCCTGTATCTCTGGAATGAAAGATCAAGTTGCGTTTGCTATCGTTTCATAGTTCAGATTCAAATCTAAAAGGTCTTGGAAGTAAAATAAGGGCCGTATTTATAGTTGTTCCTTGAGGCTTCCTTACTGAAGGCCGCCTTGAATTTACTTTTCTATGTTTCTATGCAAACAAACTTGTATTTGTTTCCATAGAAAAGCAAATTCAAGGCGGCCTTCAGTAAGGAAGCCTCAAGGAACAACTATAAATACGGCCCTAAAACATTCAGTATTCGTATGTCAAAATAATGTTTAAGTCGCCTATTTGACCCGTCAATATAACTTTATTTTTATGTTTTGTGACGTATTCTTTTCGGTTATTTCGGAGTGATGAATTCGAGAAGGACACAAAAACAAGAAAATATTTACCGTTGACTCCTGACAATCGTCACATAAATGGATTCGAACCATTGTATCACTTAAGGCAGACGAATCATTGCCTGGTCTTATTCTCCCTTGAAATAGATGACATCTGCATTGAAATACCTTGAATAATGCTTTATTGAACTAATTGATTTAATGATAAATATACGCTCACATGTGATTCCTCGGTAAGAACATAAAGATATGGGGATGATTTCAACTCCCCATCCATCTCGAAACCTCCTGGGAAGCTTTTCAAGAACTCTTCATAATAATTATCAGTGCCCAGCCAAAGTAAAGTTTCCATCTTGCCAACAGTGTTTGTGAAGAATTTCGCTCTAGGAGTCTTCTTCTTTTCCGGCTTGTTGCATAAGGTTCAAATATTTGGATCATTCAATATTGGGTACAGTAGCTTAATTTTTTCAATCCGGCTAGAAGGCCTATGAGTCCTAAGGACAGGATTATGAGGAAATTCTGATTCTTTGAACCTGATTGTAAACATCATGCAAAATTCTTCATAGTCCTCCTGGCCGGATTATGAAGAAATTACTTTAATTATGCAATATGGAAAGTCCAGAGCCTCTTTCAGGAGCAAAATTCAGAATTATTATTGCAATTGGAAGTTTTGACAAATCTAGTATTTGGATCATTCGAATGCGTATAATGTATGCTACAAGATATATACTCAGTGACATTAAAAACGCTGCATTCAGAAGAAATAACCTTGCGAACTTCATTTCTGGTCAACAGATTGACCATGTTTAAAAGCATGCAACGAAACGATATCAATGTTTCCATAAACAAAGTTTTCCTGTCAAAGTGGCTCATGAAACCTGAATAGTACAGTTACTCGTAATAAAACTGCCCGGCCGTCGACGTGTTAAGCCATAGTTGAGCATAAAAAGAATTCGAAGGCGTCAAATTATAGCCATGTAAGTGATTTTGGAAGCAATAGAATTGTTGCCTTTCCAAATTTGGTCTGTCTTTTCGTGAAATTGGCAGTCATGTTAAATGTCATTTTTGAAGAAGGATGTAGGCTGTTCTTGCATGTACATTATAAGGCAGTATTTGAGCCTTTGAATTATTTTCGTAGCGTCCACTTTTAGAGTTACCTTCAACTGCGGACCATTCTCGACAACGTCTGAACTTGTGCAGAGAAGTGGAATGGCATTGTAGGCGGCGTCGTTCAACTGAGTTGCCAGAAGGTGGCACCACTGACCGACGCACGCTAGCTACTTCCTTCCAACACAGCATAAGCGTTTCGGTCATGGTCGCTCACTACGCCGCTTCTGCGGTTGTCAGAGGATCAGCCTATCTGATGAGTCCACCTCTGGCACTGGGACGAAAGAACGCCGTCCTTCAGATGGCGCGAACTCACGAGAACCGCCAAAGCATAAATTCGTATTCAGCGATGAAGGCCTCAAAAGAGTAAGGCCTAACTCACACGTACCTTAAGCCGACCACAAATCTGCGGGAAGGGTTTGTGGTCAAAATGGAGGAAAGAATGTCGGCCATGTGAGTGATATGATGCGTTTCCCTACTGATTCGCTACTTCACGACAGACGACCGCAGATTTGTGGTCGGCTTGTGGTACGTACGTGTGGATTAGCCTTAAGGCTCTGCCATGCAGGGCAACGTAATATTGCATTTTCGGCTGACAAGAATTGACACACGACTATAATACCGCACAATGATGAAGTTTGCGGGACTAGGACAAGAAAGAAACCAATGATTTCTAAGCTATATATTAAGCGACGTTTCGCAAGACTTTCGTCTGCGCCTGAAAAACATTTTAAAGATCAACATCACTTACACTAAATACAAACAATATAATATATTACCTCTTTAAAATTTAGAAATTCTAAGGTATAATTATGGATACAACATCGAACAACCCTCAAAATCTCAAACATCAAGTCTCCAGAGTACGCGCAATTCCAATACTTCATAAAAAAATGATCACAGATCAATGGAAAACCTAACCCCCAAAAACGTCTTTATGTCGCATATCATACTCAAACTTGAACCACCAACTTCTTTATTTCTTCTCATTCTTTGGCATTCAAATTAGTTTTATTCTCGTCATCACATTGTTTGGTTTATTTGTGGAGGACGTTAATGTAATTAATCTCCTAATCTAGGTAAAGGACTATTACAGTTATGGTTTGGAGGACTATTGCCTATGGTAGCTAATAACCATTTTTCTTTATTCTGTGAAGAATGATAGATCGGCGTTATATTGTCCTAAAAACCACTCTACTTCCTCATATGAATGAAAGTCTATTGTATTGTATTGTTGTATTCTCCTAGGTTCCGCTTTGAAACCCCTCAGAAGCTAGAGTGCGAGTTAGGAGACCAGGTGTGTTCTGTGTAGGCTTCCTTACACTGCCATGTAAGGATGAGCACTGTTAATTTTTTAAACAGCGAATTGTTGGATGGTCCCCTGAAAACCAGGAAAATTCCCTCCTGGCCAAGAGCTTGAACCCCAGACCTTACGAGCATAAGGCATGAGCTCTAACCACTGAGCTACCGCCGTGATGAAAGTCTATACACGTCATATTTCAAAAAGACGACCCTTGTCCTTATATGGCTCATCGAACTTTTTCCAAGAAGTTAACATTTACTTTTTGCAGTCGTCACCCCGTTCACCGGATTCAGATCCCATTGAACATGAGTGGGATATAATGTGGAAGGAAACTGATTTGCACCAACCAACACAAACCATGTTGATTCACGAATTGCTTCAAACTAGTTGTCACAAGCAAACATCGACCATTTGATTTCTTCGATGCTTAGACGTGTACGAAAGTGTACGGGATCGTCGAGCATTTATGAATTGTTCACCTAAATATGAATTTAATTTTCTGGAAATGTAAGAGTTTCATTCTTGATATAAAAATACCACATTGATAAAAAATAAAGTTAAGTGAGTTATTTTTTCTAGGTCTAATAGTTCTAAAGTCACAGAGTACATATTTTTTTGTGAAAATAACTACGACCATTAAGTACATAATTCTTCATATCTCAAACGAAGCTGAGGAACCTGGAGAATTCTGAATTCAAACAACCATTCAATAGAGAATCATCAACTATTCAACAGTTTGTTTTGCTCAAAATCGAACTGCCATAATTTGCTCTGAAAGGCCTCAGACTTTTCGTACCACCATGAAACAATGTGTCAAACCTGCAGGTAAAGCGTTGTGACAATACCACACATCTTTCCCTTCTCTTCTTGGATCTGAGAATGAAGAACATCTTTGCAAGGAACACGAACGTAGGCTAGTTCCTCGTTTCCTCTCCAAACCGTCACGAAAATATCTGGCCACATATCGTTGATCTGAAGAATGATATATTTCAATAAAATCTACATGTTTTCGGTTCGGGGTGACTTTTGGTTCATCCTACATTGTTGAAGATACAGAGGACTCTATCGCTCAGTTTTTTCATCTTCAAAAATGTACTTCTGAGGGCTTTCGGATTGAAGAGTTTTTCAGTCTTGGTGATGAGGCGTTTCTGAAGCAAACGATAGAATATGAGCAAAATTACTTTGGAGCCCAATGCTTACGGAGAAACGAAGCAAGGAGAAAGCATGTACGATTAACATAGAGGGGATAGGATAGTTGAAGAAAAGCGTCTTCTTTCAACTATAGTTTAAAATTTAATGTTGAATTTCATAATATCGCGATTCATGAATCTAGAAACAACTGAAATGAGAATGACAAGCGTTTCTGTCAAGTCCACAAAGATTGCGGAGGAATGAGATGGTAGCCTTGACACATCATTATTCACCTTTCTCCATCCATTTACACGAAGAGAGGTGGACATTAATCTCCTTGCCTCATCTAAGATTGATCTCCTTCATCTAGCATTAGACCTTACATCGACAATATTAGAGTATTGTCATCATTTTTCTTGGAACTTTTTTTTGGATTTTTCCCTTTCTAACACCGAAACCATAAGTGTTGAAATTATAAAATATATAATAGTACATCTACAGAAATAGTTCTAATGTTAATAGTTCAACGTCGGCTGCATGAAGTTAGCGAAAAGTTGTAAAAGCTAACTCTGAATCTATGCTGAATATTCAGTAGGTAACATATGTGTTTCAATTCGTTTCGTATGACACTTTTTATGCACTATTATAGTTTATGAGTAATCCGAAATTCTATGATTAGGTGCTAACTTCATTCTTCGCACTGAAAATTTGAGGTTGCGGATACAGTGCAATGCCAATAAGAAAAGAGTCTGATTTGTTCCAATTTGTTCTTTTGAAAAAATCCTGATATCTCTAGTAGATGTTTTTTTATTCGCATTCGTAACATTTAGTGCCAACTTCATACTCAACAGTGAAACATCCTGGTTTCGAAAACATTTCAGTGTCAATATTCGGTTACCACTTGGTTTCAATTTGTTCTGTTGAAATTACTTCAATATCTGTTTAAGTTTTCGAGTAGTTCACTCTTGTTTCAAAGGAAGCGTGAAGTTTGCGAGTAATCAGTAATTTTATTGACAATTTTGTGTTTTTGTACACGATGCCATTTATGAAAACCAATTCGCAATTGAGGTTCCACCTTTTCATTGACGATATGCAGATCAGCTCCTTCAAAAGGAGGGTAATAAGGTCGCAAACTTAGTTTGGGGATGATAAGATATGGTCATAAGCCAGCTGTGACAAGAGTGCTGTTCGAGTAGTTCCTGATTTAGCTCATTAACGAACTCAACCGTCGCATTTTGAAATGCAACCCTACCCTGAAAGTTTCAGATCCGTAGAATTCTCCGTATGACCGAAATCGTGCATACGGATGGCCGGACGGTCGGCTCCCCGGACAGAATCGATTCTGGCACCTAATTCGTCATCAGTGAGTCCAACCTAGTCGTTTGAGACCATTTTCGGCCAAAATTCGAAAATTACAGATATTTGGACAAAACGATAGCTCGCTGCTCCCCAGAACATGCGCGCAAAAATATTATACAAAACCGAATAAGAGGGTCGATGAGTAGAATACCACCAGAATATATAAAATCAATGAGGTGGTTCAGTTTAGGCTTGAAATGTTCAGGAGTGCCGATTTTACGCCACTCTGCTGATAACTTATTGAATATTTTAAGGCCCATGATGAAAGCTTAGTTATGTATTTTTTGATAGACGATATGAGGGGTATCCTAAATGAGTGGCTAAAACCATTTTTGGAAAAACTGCTTCTATTTATATAGACATAAATGCTGCATTCTACGACTACCAACCCCTGAAGAGTTGGAAAAGACAACCAACTGAAGAGATCCCTACACGCTGTTAGCGAACTTACTCCAAACAGCACTCTTTTATGCCTTAAACACCCCAGAAACCGACGTCGCATTTAGGTCTCGATACACCTATATGTGAAAGAGGCGATCCAGAGCGCCACAACCCAAAACACCTTTGAGGGCACGGAACATTCAGCATACCGAATGGATCTTTGATACAAGCTCCTAAAGTGTGGATTCGACGTGAGAGTGTCGTCCAAAGTAATGCCGAGGGACCCTATTCTTGAATGTGATGGTATGAGCGTTCTCTATCGTTCCATCAAAAATGCACGGCGTTTCATTGACAACAGCGTCGATACGCCTATTTTCTCCCATTCCCGATTCAAGAATAGGGACCCAGGAATGTAGCGATGTCAGCTCTATCCACGTTGATATTTCCAACGCCTCTGTGCATGTGTGAATGTCGTGTTTGCTGATGATTGTGAAATTGAATGTACTTTGCCTTGGAGATGTTTAGAAACAGATTATTATGAGCGCACTAGTTAATTATCTTACTCTAATCGGTGATACATTTGCCCTCTACGAGTTCAATGGAATTATCGGCAGCAATAAATGGAGAGTCATCCGCAATGTGATGCGATTGCAGGCCCTCACCGACATTGATATAGTAGAGAGGAAGGGTCCCGAAATAGAACACCGTGGATCCCCTACGTTGACCTGCCTTGTACTGGAGCCTACCTGTGCCTTGACCTCTTCAATCACGCCGCTTAACGATGTGTATTGTGACCTGTGTTAGTGGATCCACTGCGTAGCCCTGCCCCGCACTCCGTAACCCTCGACTTATCGAAAAGCAGTTCGTATGAAATGCAGGCGAACGCCCTACTAAGATCGCGGAAGATCCCTGCAAGAGATCGACATCCCTCCAGATGCAAGTATATCTGCTCCGAAAAGTGAAAGACAGCGTCTGAAGCAGAACAACTCGACATGAAACCAAACTGATTTCCAACGATGATCTTGTTGGTATAGAAATACTTTTCTAGCCTCTCCATGAAACAATACTCGAACACCTTTCGAGAAGGTAGGAAACAAAGCAATAGGCCCATGGTTACTGATGTTGTTTGCTTTCAATTTTTCTCGAAATGGACTTGTAGGGAAGGAAATGTTCATCAGGTCAGTCAATGGTTGAATAATTATCTCTGGGTTTTTTGAGTAATAATGCTGAAATGTCGTCGAAACCGCTAGATCGTTCATTTGTGAGCCGCCTCTGCAATAGATTATAGACTTCGCAAAATGTTTAAGACATCAAAAAAAAGTTTTTCTCGAAATTTCTCCTTTTTCGAATTGATCTGGGGAATAATTCCCAATATCCTTCTGCAGAGCTTCATCGAGGAACTTATTTCATACAACAATTAAATACAGATTTTTCTGTATTACCTTTACATAATATTTTTCGATATTGATTTGATATCTTACGATATACTTTTATGTCTTCGACGAACTACGTCTTCAATGACAAAATTATTATATCAACTGGCATACAATGATCAAAGTAAAAAACTTGAGAAAAGTGTAAAAAATGAAATACAACCTAAAAACAATACTAGACACAGTGTTTCATCTTCTATCTTTCGATTTAGAATCATCAGTAGCATTTATTCGATATTATATATCAAAAACTCACCACGTGTTTCTTACGTACACTTCACTTCAACGGAAATATTCAGGTTTAAGTCCATACGCATGCTTGTTAGAATTGTGCATAGCAACAATAATGCCACAGATTTTACTTACACCATCTTCTTTCCTTGACAAATGAAATGCGGTAAAAAACATTTTCCAAAATCTTTATAACCTCAAAAATTAAATGACTATAAGTTTTCATTCAAATATGAAATTCAAATAAGTGTACTCGTTAAAGGCTATTGAAACAACGATTAAATACAGTAGTAGTCGAAGACATAAAAGTATATCGTAAGATATCAAATCAATATCGAAAAATATTATGTAAAGGTAATACAGAAAAATCTGTATTTAATTGTTGTTTCAATAGCCTTTAACAAGTAGACTTATTTGAATTTAATATTTCAATTATTTCATACAGACCGGCAACCCGTTGAGAATTATCCTCGGAAAACTTATGGCAGATAATATGTAGTAAAACTAGAATGCTGAAAATGGAATCTTATACTGTAGAGAAAGTAAGATTTTGTAAGGAGTTGAAGAAAATAATGCATTGCATTTTCATTCGATTTGATTGTCTGGTGGGGGAATGTGGTGTTGGCTTCGAAATGATACTTCCACATCATTTTATCGTTCATACTGTTTCAGTTTTATTTTTCATCGAACATCGATTCAAATAAAATGTAGTGACACGTAGTAAAAACCTCGAACGAAGAACAGATTTCTATGAACAATAATTTACAATTTCATTACTTGTATTTCAGATATCGGAGGCGAAAAACCATCAAAACGTCCAAGAAATATGATAAACAATTTACCCGATAGGTACCATAAGTTTGAGATTTTCTTCAAGTTTGCCTCGTCCCAGTGGAGTCAGAACAGAAAGATCGTAATTTCCAGCTATGTCGATGTATTTCTGAGTGGATGAATGGAAGGAATCTAGACATAGCGAGAGATCTTCAGATATTTTTTGATTGAGACTTATATCATCCTCATCAAACAGAAAACCTATGTTGATCAATGCTTCGTCCTGAAAAAGAATGAACATGAGGAATCACTCGAAATCGATAAAAAACGGATACTCGGTTGGATTAAAACAGATTGGAGGTATAGCAAAATCAAGTAGGAACTTCTGTGAAAAAAACTTATTCAATTGAGTCATACAGAATTTTTCAACGAAATAGTCCTCACATCCTAAGAATGTATGCCATAAGTCCTTATGTGCTAACCCTCATTTAATTCCAGAACAATGTGCAGACTTGTACAATGAACCGAACGCTATTTATATTTCCCCCATACCCTCCTATGTTTCAATTGAATATCTCAGAAGCCCATAGCTTCAGAAAAAATTCCTCAGAATGCCTGTCTCCCTGTCTGGAATGTAGAAGAGATTAATGGAATAATAATAACACAAATGATATAATACTAGATGTTGCCGTGTTATTTGAATTGAACAAAATTGAAAAAATTTCATCGTTCTCTTCAGGAATGTAATCAACCAAAATTGATTCTGCTTTGACTGAAGAATGATAATAATAATGATAGTAAATATATTAAATCGTCGTTTTATTTGACATTTATTGTGACAAAATTGAATTAATTTTATTTTTGCCCGAAAGGTAGGAATTGTGAGAAAACTGCATTAATTGCTTTATGTTGGCAGTTCTCGCGTGTGGACATGACTTAGGTGCATAGAAGATAAGGTGAATTCAAAGATGCGCTTTTGTTTCGCCAATGTTGGGGAATTTGCTTGAGTTAGTTTTTTTCCACAGAAGGTGGCGCTATTTGCAAATTACGACCGGTCGTCCAGGCAACTGTCTGTCTGAACTGAATTGACATCAGACAAGATATAAGGTCAAAAATATCTGGATGAATGAATTTCTACCATATTATAAGCGATTTTAAGCGATGGACCAAAAGCTCCGGTTTTAGTTACGGTTATCCAAACTAACATAGAGCAAAGGATATTCTGTCGATACGGATAACCATAAGTATAACCAGAGCCTTTGGTCCATCGCTTGAAATCGATTTATGTTTTGCATAACTTTCAGTGGAATATATTCCAATAATTAAATTTAAGTTTTGGCTCAAACACTATCTCACGCTATTGTACTATAATATAGTAAGCGAGGAGTGAAATTATTATAGGTAAGCAATGTGAAATTATTTTAGAGAATTTACTTATATATCGATATCATGCGATAGCTTGTTCAAATATATTTATAATATTTTTCCAGATTTTGCACATATACAATGGAATGTGGTAAAGCGGCGGGAAGTTTATGGAAGTTGATACGAAACCAGCATCATCCTTACTTTAAGTCAGACTGAGAACTATCGATAGTTGGAGTTTCACAGAGAATATTCAAACTCATTGAATAGGATATATTATGAAACCATTTCAATTTGAGTTATTTCCCATTCAAATTTATAAGGTTAACAATAAGAAAGCAGGAGTTTTATTCAATGGTAAATTTTATTTCATCGGATTTGAAAACTGAGCTTTTCTAGTAGCACTTGTGATAGTAGCATATAGTAGTAAATTTCAATTCCAAGTGAATGAAAATTGTTGAACAATTCATGTAGGTGTATTCAATAAAGAACCAAGAAAAATAAAGCACATTCAATAGCGAAAATAATATGCATAATTATTGGGGGTTGATAACTCGATCCTCGATTTGTGATTGAAAGACAATCATGAAAAGAATGATACCTTCTATAAATAGGATTCTTTCTTCATTTGAAAACTTATTTTCATATACATGCACTGTCCAAATAAAATACAAAAAGGACCTATTTAAAAGTGTCTTGAGTGTACACAACTCTTCGAAGCAAACACAAAAAGTTTTCACGCACTTATCGATAACTAAACAATAATCTGAGAAAACATATATGAATTTAAAATGATAATTGCCGAATTCCCATCAAAAGTGTCATGTGCTCTGATTGATCGATTGGTGGCGTTCGTGTCGGTGGCGTGTGCATCCTAGACATGTCTATCTCAGACGTATTTAGATATCTATGGTGCGATGCTATATTCATCAAAGAGTAATTTATCAGATAACATCAACTGAAAGTACCGAAAAAGGCTATTCTGCAGATTGCAAATGCTGCTTCAATTATTTGACAGATTGTTATTTGTCAGATAGTGCAAATTTATTCGGAGGTTTAAGGACCGGCCCTCATTGTTATTATGAAGTGACCAAATAGTATCATCCTAATCGTGCGATTATATTTGGAGTTGTATCGATTTTGACAGAATATCCGCATATTCAAACAATTTCTCCGAGAAGGAATATCGGAACCGATGAAATTTTGGTAACATATATAATATCACATTGACTTCAAGGTCTGTACAAAATCTTATTGAAATCTGATGAATAGATTCCAAAAAAAATTCTCAATCAGAAAATTTTAAATATATTTTCGGAATGTATTTCCGACAATATAATCCTAACCATATCACTACAAAGTTTCGACGAAATAACATAAGGAATTCCAGTGATTATAACTTCGAATCCATTTGGCCGATTAAGCCCATGAAAAGTCTTTACCGTCGCATTTCTGTAAACACCCTTCCATCTTCGTTTTAGTTTAAAATGGCTGGACGAATTGAATTGGCCATCGGATTCTTTATCGGTGAGTCCAACCTAGTTATTAGGCCATGCTGATTAGTACCAGTACTGCTGGAGCACCTAAAGGAGTGGAATGAAACAATATTGGATGCCACAGAGCAGAGGCCTGTTATTTTTCAGACGATTGCTAAAAGAGTCAAGTTCGCCTATGCAGGTAGCCTTGAACATTCTGGAAAAAATATTTTTCCCCCTGCTCAGTACTCAATTGAATGAAATTGAATAACTTACCAGTGCCTTGTATATTTTTTCGAGCATGTTCATACTATAAAGCCTCTTTCTGTAGTCGATAACCTCAACATCAAATGTTAGAAACGGTTTCTTCTCCTTGATTACCGTGTAAAAGGAATTTTTGTTTATCTTTTTTACGTGTATAGTATCCGTTAAGTTTTTAGCGGTAGGATGCATAGTTCTATTTTTATCCACCTCATCCATGTTTCCAATGGTGGCCTTATAGGTTATTTTTCCTTCAAAACGTTTATCTAATGCAGATGACTCGAGAATGATGGCAAAGAATTTCAGGTAGAGCGGAGGAGGACGAGCTCCCTGAAAAAAAATCAATTAAAGATATATACAGGGTGATTCACGAGTGACCTCCCATACGTCAATGACGGATAGAGGACTTCAAGTCGAGTCAAGATCCGCCGAAAAAAAGATTTGTCAATATTCATTTTCTAACCGCTTGTTGGAAAAACTATTATTGAATTCGAAAAGCCAAGAAAAAATGCAACAATAACACTTCAATTCGGATGGAACACCCAAACTGTCCCAAAAAAAATTGGCCAAGAAAAATTTGTGAGAAAGTTTTCATTTTCGACTCGACAATGGTGAATGAAGGACTCCAAGGCGAGTCGAGATCTAGGAAAGAAAAAATGTTTTTCTTCCGATACGAAGATACAGGGTGTTTCGAATGTTTTGTATAAAACTTTGATAAAGGATATTTCTGAAACGGTTCAAGTTATTTTGTTGAAATTCGCTAGTAATATTCCTCTGTTGGAACTAGTCAGTATGCCATTCTGGGTAAATTCAAATCCAGGGCCAGGCTGAAAGAAATGTGATCTCCTGTTATTTGTTGAAAAACTTAATTTTCTGAACGCTTTTTTAAAAAACTATCATTTGATTCGAAAAGCCAAGGGAGAATGCTACAATAATCGCTCTCCAATTTGGATGGCACATCTAAACTGTTTCAACAAGAGAAATTGGAAGAAAAAATTTTGTAAGAAAGTTTTCATTTTCGACGCAACATAATATAACCTACGACTGAATTGACTAAAATTTATGTTTGCGCGCATGTTTTGTGGAGCAGCATGCTATCGTTTAGTCCAAATGTCTGTAATTTTCGAATTTTGAGCCGAAAATGGTATCAAACGACTAGGTTGGACTCACTAATCACTAATCCGGTGTCAAAATCGATTCTGTCCGGCCGTCCGTATGCGCGATAACGCTCGTAAGGAGAATCATATCGACCTGAAACTTTCAGGGTTGATTGCATTTCAAATGCAATGCGACTGCGTAAACACAATAACTTCCGAAAGAAACAACTTAGAAACTCGATATTTGTAGAGAAAGTTTGGACTTTAATTACAAAGGCCGAATTCGTGAATGGATAAAATCCACCCAATGATTCCGCAGATATAATTTTATTTTCCCAATATTTCCAAAAATACAGATCAGATCGAATTGAAATCCAGTACTTCGTCGGAAAATTACAGTTCGGAGGTTCATACAGACTTTAATGAGGAGATATGATAAGAAAATCACAGAAATTTTTTTTCGAACTGTTCTGATGACACGATCATCACGAAATTTTGCACAAAGTTGGCTCTCAGCATCTTCAAACTAGCTGCGAAGTTTTATCAGGATTGAATCAGTATTTTTTGAGTTATACCGAAAAAAGCAACGATATCGAGAAAAAAACCTCGAAATGTGACATCTTTTTTCCCGATAACTCCAAAACTTATAATCGTATCGAACTGAAATTTGGTACACTGCTGTGAAATATGAAGCTCAAAGTCCGAGTGGAATTATTTTCTGGATATGATAAACGGTTTGCCAAAAAAATTCTGAAAAAAATGTTTTTGTTGAATTTACTGACAGTATGATCCTGACAAAATTTGGCTTAAAGTTGCGCGTTGTTATACTCCACCCGATTGTCAAGTTTGAATTCAATCGCTCGAGTAGTTTCTGAAATAAGAAATAAATAACTTCAAAATTACAAGTGGCTATAACTCCGAAACTATTTGACCGATTTGGCCCATTAACGAACTCAACTGCGGCATTCCAATGCGCGAACTACCCTGAAAGTTTCAAGTTGCTAGCTCACTCCGTTCAACAGTTATCGTGTCCACTTCCGGCCGGCCGGACATAATCGATATTGACATCGGATTCGTCATCAGAGAGTCCAATCTAGTCGTATGAGACCATTTTCGACTCAATCATCGAAAATTACAGACATTTGGACAACACGATAGCACGCTGTGCTCCTAGAACATGCGCGCAAAAAAGGAAATCCAAAACAACAAACATGATTTGTCGTCCAAGTTGAGCCTGAGGCGTTCTATGGGCTCGCCGTAAAAACCGACCTCGTAAGGATCAAGAACGCGCACCGCACTGCTCCCGCTAAAAACACCGTCCACAATAGAGCACTGTCAGCTAACGTCACAACATTGCCGTTGAAGGGACAAACAAAGTTTGTTAATGTTATTGCAGACTGAAATTTGTTATGCTGCTGCAGATTATTGTCAATTTTATGAGTTTGCATTGTTTTCGGGTGGAATTTCAGTTGTTTGCAAACTTTGTAGACTTTAGGTGAACTTAATCTAGGATAAGACTTCTGATTCCTTTGGAAATCTGAATAATTCAGCTCATATTATTCCTTTCAGGTTAATTGTTATCTATTGTAGTCGAGCCAAAAAGAAATTCTGCACTTCGTTTGAGACCAGTTGAAATATGTGCTTGTACATTAATAATAAATGAAATCAGTAACTCTTTTGGTTCGAATACCAGTTAGAAGGAATGATTTCACAACGTTTTCAAGTGGTGAATTTTGATCGAACACAATTCATCGATGATAGTTCGATATTGAGTAATACCATAAGATAAATATATCCATTTATTTTTACATTGGTTGAAATACATACATTGTTAAGATTTATTTTATTTATTTATTTATTTATTTATTTAACTACAAGGAACACAAACAGGTGACACAGTCACCCACAAAAAGCATTCACATATTAATTATTATGGCTAGAAAAAAATTACAATACAACAACAGAATCATCTATCATCACAAAAACTTTCCCTCTCCTATTTACTCTTATTTCCTATTTACTATTATGTTTTTTGTTTTTTAAACCAACTCTCTGAAGATACGTCTCAACTTGAATTTAATGACATTTTTGCTCTGGTGGAAGATATCAACATCATCGACATACGCGTTGCAGAGCTGAAGCATTCTGCATATAGGTGAATTAATCGCTCTATTTGTGCTGTTGAAAGGTATGTGGAAGGTATATTGACGTCTGAGAGATCTCACAGGTATATGAAAAAATATTCTACTAAGAATTTCGGCCGAGTCAACTCTATTGTCAAATACTCTATGTAGGAACAATATATCATTTATTTTTCTCCTATTTTCCAGACTGAGCAAACCAAAATGTCTCAATCGTATAGAATAGTTATCCGGGTCTCCCGGGAACAAGCGGAAATTAGTTCTATAGCACATAAACCTCAGATACCTATTTTGCACTTTTTCCAATCGCGATATATAAGTACTGTAAACGGGACTCCATATGAGTGATGCATAGCTTAATTTGCTTGATATGTATGAATGATATAAGGTAATAAGGGTATTTATATCTTTGAATTGACGACATTCTCTGGTAAAGAAACCAGTTAATCTATTACAGGACCCCACAAGATAATTTATATGTGCATCAAATATTAGTTTTGAGTCGAATATTACGCCAAGATCCTTCATTACTTCCACTCTAGACAACTTAGCATCACCCAATTTATAAGGAAAGACTAATGGGTTCCTATTTCGTGTGAACGAAATGATACTACACTTGGACAAGTTTAAGTGCAGGCCATATTCCTCACAAAACTGAACAAGCTTGTCCAGTTCATGTTGCAAGATCAGGGCGTCCAGGAGGGTTCGAATTATCATACAGATCTTCAAATCGTCGGCGAACAGGAAAAACCTACATATTCTGAAACACAGAATGATGTTGTTTACATAAATAATAAACAACAGGGGGCCCAAGTGCGATCCCTGTGGAACACCAGAAGTGACAAAACAAGAATCAGTCCTGAAACCCCGCACCGAAACAAATTGCTGCCTGTCAATTAGATATGATTTGAACCATAGCAACATTACGCCCGAAACTCCAACCTCAGCAAGTCTCAGTAACAATATATTTATGTCAGTTTTATCAAAAGCCTTGCTGAAGTCGGTGTACACCACATCGACCTGCAAACGAGCGTCGAGACTTTCATTCAGGTACTCAATAAAGTTCAACAAGTTAGTTTCAGTTGATCTTCCCTTGAAGAAGCCGTGCTGTTGAGGTATGATCTGAAATTGAATGAGATTGAATATATGGGGGTACACAAGAGACTCGAAAGTTTTCTCAAACACAGACAGTTTACTAATAGGTCGGTAATTTCTGACTTGATCCCTTCTACCGTTTTTAAATATTGGTACAACACAGGCAGTCTTCCACATATTCGGGAATATGCCAAGTCTAAGTGAACTATTAAATATATATGTAAGTGGTACACTCAGAGAACAGCAAAGTGACTTGACAAAACGAGAAGGTATATTATCAGGTCCCGCACCTTTATTCTCGTTTAAGTTGTTCAGTGCCTGCTCTACTTCTTCCCGTGAAAACTGAATAGATGTTAAACAACCTGAAGTGTTTGATATTTCCATGCTTGTGGTAGAGTTGCTATTAGTTGGAGGAGTATACACACTCTTGAAGTATTCAGCGAATAAATTTGCTATTTGGAGACCCGTGTTACCAGTGATATTATCATCATACATGATATTTGGAATGGTATGAACTTTCCTTTTTTCAGAAATGAAGTTAAAAATTTTTTTAGGATCAACTTTAACCTGCTCCTGGATCGTAGAAATATAGCGGTCATAATCAGCTTTTATGAGTTTTTTCGATCTTGCTCTCAATACTTTAAACTCCAAAAAATCAATTCAATAAAGTCTGAGGCTTACCTGATTGAAGCTTTACCGATCTTAAACTTTTGGAGCCACTTGCAGTATATGCCTATGTGGCAATAGCCTAGTGTGATTGATCAGTATTCTCACAAACTTCTTAGGACGAAGTTCCTCCAGGTACACAGTAAAATACTGGAATTATATTGAGATTTATAGATTAATTGTGAGTCTACTGTCGGAAGACATATTCTCGTCGAGAAGGCAAGAAACTAATTCCTCAAAAAGATTTTACAGTTGTGGGTTACTTCTGTTACTATTTTCTTTCTGTTTATAATTCCAGAATGCCATTCTGATGGTAACCATAAATAAGTTTTTTTCTTGGAATATCATCCCAATACCAAGTTCACCTGGAGGCTGCCTTGCAATGCTATTTATCCATGAATATGTTAACAGAAATTTTCTTCCCTTCGATCTTCAATTTCAACAAACGATACAGCGTCCTCCATATTATATAAGGCATAATAATAATAATAATAATAGTTTATTGATCCTCTGAGACAAATTAATGTATAGGATAAGTCATACAGATAAAGAAAAATATAAATTAGCTAAATCACTATAACATCATTGAGGTAATCGTTTACCGTATAATAACATCCACTTAACATTAACTTCTTAACAGTTTTTTTGAATTTGTTTGAATCTAGAGATCTAACATTATGAGGCAAATGGTTAAAAAGTTTAACACATTGATACATAGGAGACATCTCAAACTTAGTTGTTCTGTGTTTGGGGACATATAATGTTCTCTCACTTCTGGTACCATAGTTATGAAAACTAGACAACTGAACAATACTTTTCTCATTTTCCTTCACATATAAAAGAGCTTTTAAAATAAAAATTGATGATAATGTAAGTATATTGTTTTCTACAAATATAGGTCTACAAGACGAACGTGGAGTACCAATCGTAAATTGGTAGCAGGAAATAGGAAGAATTCCTTCGAATTTGTTGAGTTCGCAAAAGATTTAATACTTCCACCTGGTCATGTTTTGGTTTCTTTTGATGCTTTTTTACAAATGTGACACGTGAAATGGTCATTCGAGTAGTTAACAGGAGATGGTATACCGTTTCTGCCCACACTGAATTGGACAGAAAGACGTTCATCCGGTTGATAGTTTTCTTGTTTTAATCAAGTTATTTTAAGTTTGATGGCAAATTTATATCTCAGCTAGATTGTACTACTATGGGAGGGATTGCTAGCCCCCTCCTTTGTGCACTTATCATGTATGACATTGTTTCTGCAGGGGTAGAGGGATTGGCGTCTTTGATATTTTTTGTTAAATTTTATGTTGATAATACTATCCTATCGATACCAGAAGACAAAGAAGCTGAAGTACTGGAGTATTTTAATAGTAACCATCCGAATGTTAAGTTCACTATAGAACGAGGAACTAATGGTACAGCCCTATTTCTGGATGTGTTGGTACCAATGATCAGAGGGTTATAACTGACTGGTATATGAAAGCAACAAGTGCCTGTAGAATGGTCAAATACTTTTCCACGCATCCTTTGATTTATAAGATAAACGCTATTTACAATCTCTTATTCAGAGCAATGAAACTGAGTGATTCCATGTACCACCTTGACCATATTAATAAGATCAAATGTATTTTAAAGAAGAATAACTATCCTTGAGCATTTTCTGACTTCACAGTACATAAACTTCTAGAAAAAATTCATTCAAATGAAACGTTAAATGATACGACTTCTAATACAACTATACCTGCTAATAATTACAAAATTCCATTCATACTGAAGCTTTTGAAGGTTTGCGAGGTAGCTTCAACCTCTTTGGGGAAATGTCACGTTTCGTCCCGGCTAAGTTTGGGGGAACTCGTCAGGGCATGCACCAAACTAAGCCGTTTACATGCCTACGTGAGTGGACACCCCTTGTGAGGACCACAAGGGAGTGTACCAGACCTTTGGGGATGAGCGTATATCCGAGATCTTGAGAGGAGCTAACCGGGACAGCGTGCGCGCTAGCGCCCCCTGTACGCTGACCGATGATGTTGGCCAAACGTTACAGGCAGATAACATAGGATACTTAAGACGCAAGATGGTACTGCGCGCGCGACTCAAGTAAGAGCTGAGAGAGGGCGCTCGCTACAGGACTCCCCTTCCAGTGAAAACGATACCAGAAAGATGTATCTGGAGGAGTGTGACCGAGACCGAAAAGGTGTTCTCCTCTAAAACGCGGCTGTGAGCGAGCCGTTGTGCCATTGCTGCGCTGTTGAGCATGAGTCTACGGCGTTGGATGCACGGTTGACCAAACCGTTTTGTGATGAGCCGTGTAGACTGTGTGCTAGAGCGCTCTGCCTCGTCGTTCGAGGAGTGTGACCGATTTAGAGGAGGTCAGCTTTTGACGGAATGTATTCGTGGCCGTATTGATGAGAAGATTTCCCACAAGTGCGGCCGTGATGCGGAGCAGTTGTGTGCTTTTGAAACGTGAGAAACCCGGATTGAGAAACGCTGCGCCACTTGTGAGTTCCTATACCACTCGATGTCGTGCAGTGAGCTGGGTGCATTAGTGAGCACATCTTTGATCAGCGAGTTGCAGCACGAGAGCGAAGTGGCGGTGTGGAACCTCCTCGGGATGGTTGCCGAACCATCGCCGAGGGAGGAACGGATAGGATCACACAGTGACAAGCGAGGTTCTCACTGGAAACGAAGATGATCGCGGAGGGACAGAAACTGTGACACCGTCGTTGAAATACATCACGTCGGAAAGTCACCACTGAAGCTTTTGAAGGTTTGCGAGGTAGCTTCAACCTCTTTGGGGAAATGTCACGTTTCGTCCCGGCTAAGTTTGGGGGAACTCGTCAGGGCATGCACCAAACTAAGCCGTTTACATGCCTACGTGAGTGGACACCCCTTGTGAGGACCACAAGGGAGTGTACCAGACCGTTGGGGATGAGCGTATATCCGAGATCTTGAGAGGAGCTAACCGGGACAGCGTGCGCGCTAGCGCCCCCTGTACGCTGACCGATGATGTTGGCCAAACGTTACAGGCAGATAACGTAGGATACTTAAGACGCAAGATGGTACTGCGCGCGCGACTCAAGTAAGAGCTAAGAGAGGGCGCTCGCTACAATACCTAATCTATCAGAAAAGATCAGAAGGTGTTTGTACAATGAAAATGTAAAAATAGTAGTAGTATATAGAAGTAGAATACAGAAGTGAAGCCGTGTCACCGATCGAAAGTATAGATTATAATATTGTGTCACTTGATTGTAATTAATGGCATTATTTAGTATAGGTAGTAATTTTGAAAAGTTGAGATTATTGTTGAAGTCTTGTCTTAATGTTTATAACATTATTTTGACGTCTTACGTGTATTTTAAGTGTAAGTATATATTTCAGTGAGGTCTGTAACGTGTCGTAATTTTCATTTCAATTTGTAGTCTCTGGCTGAAGATGGAATCAAGTATTCCGAAACCGGTCCCAATTATCTAATAAAGATTAATGAAGGAACTGTTGGTTGTAGACATTTTACCCCCTTCGTTAATTATCAAGAAAGCCAACATGGATAAAGTGACAGATTATATAAAAATAGTATTTTATAATTTGAAAAAAATTCGTAGGTTCGTTTACAGTAACTTGAATGATAGAATTGAAAAGGGAAGGCTTTCCAGTTTAATATATAGTATTCCTTATTTCAACTGTAAAAAAGAATATATTGGTCAAACAGAACAATATTTAAAAAATCGAATAAAACAACAGATACGATTTGAGGGACATCAAAAATAAAGATAAAACAGCTCTATGTTCCCACTCCTTCAATGAAAATCATATAATTAATTTTGATGAAGTTAGAATTTGCGAGAGAGAAAAGAATTATAAGAAGAGGAATATTTTAGAGATGGTTTATATTAGTTTATTTGACTCAATGAATTATAGAACGAATACTGAGCGTTTAGCTAAACATTACAATTCTATTATTTCAAAGTATAAAGAAATGAAAATGAAAGAATAGAAATAATCGTAAATTATATTCATGTTAAGGTTGTGTACAGTCAACTATTTGTACTCTTTGAAAGAATGTCTGGTTGCTGAAGATTCTATCAATGAATGTTTATATGTGTCATATACGTGTTCGATAGGATCTGTTATTTTATCTCCTGAATAATACCTGTCTGTAAGTTGTAAGTGATAATTAGAGTACTTTAGTGTGTTGCATTTTCCTTTTTTTTTGAAGTATCTCGTGTTCAATAGTTATTTTAATTTTCACTGTGTTCTTGCGTACTATGTGCCCGGATATATGCAACTACTGTTGAGTTTTACATTATTTGGTAAGTCATAAAACATTATGGAGGGAAAGAAGGGAAAACCTGTAATCTGTACATATTTCAATGAATCGCAGGCCTGAAGAAGCAAAGGGACACTTTTGCGAAACGTCGCCACGTATTCAATAAACTTTTAACATCTTCGTTTGTATCTATGTCCTATTATCTGCTACCAATTTATACCTTATCTTAACAGACTTCGTTACTTCCTTACCTGTTACAGGATATGCAAAACATAAAAGAATTTTCCACTCTAGAATCAGGGAAATCATCCATATGGATGAGATTAAATCAAATATACTCGTCTTTCCACCCTAAAGCAGGTTCTACCTGCCTCTAGTTTGCAGTGACAGAAATCTAAAAAACTGGTGTGCTCATCACTATTGGACTGACAGCTACATCTCACAACTGAACAAAATTTTATATTCGAATTTGATCTGAAATAGAAGGGATATCAATGTATGTTACAAACAGGAGTCAGTTTATTATTTGAACTGGAAAAATCTCCATTCAAATCACTTGTGCAAACAATTCTCTTACCTGAAGGTATTCACTAAGATTTATAATCAAAATTAACTAAAAAAAAACAGTCTACAACCGTTTCTTCACTGGGATAACACACAGAACATCAACATTGGTTCTTATGGGAAATCTCTTTGTCTGCCATCAGCTGATTTTGTAGTCTCATCTTGATAAACCATAGAGTGCCGACAGTGCTCTATTGCGAGACAGCTCCCATAGACAATGTAGTCTATGACTGCCCCGAAAGCCGCTCAGATCGCGTGTCTGTACGCGGCTTCACACTTCATGTGAAACAGTTCCATCACAGTTTCGAGTCCCGCAAAATTCGTATGAGGTAAGACAGAGATTTTCGTCTCGAATGATCAATTTGCGTTCTCGTCCGGAGTTCCGTTCTGTTTTCTAGACGAAGCCAAATTCTCTCAAATGCGAGATTTCGTAGGTATCATAACAACAACCATCCCATGAAACGCTTTGTTAAAAATCTAACAAAGTAACGATACTTTACCGCTCCCGAAGAACTGATAGGAACCACCTCGCTCTTCGTCTTATCTTCAGCAGAAACTGCCTCAAGTTTGGTCCTCATACTGAGCAAAATGCTACCCTTATACCTCTCCATACCTGCTGTTTCATACATATGAAGGAAACCTGGACCAAACTTGGGTAGAACCCCATCTTCTTCTTCGCTAGTCACGTAGTTTAGTGGAAGGAAATCCGAAGCGTACAAGGTTGACCCAAAGTAAATTTTTATGTGAAATCTCTGACATAGCACAGGATACATATCGTGTATGATAATCCTTTCGTCGAAAGCAGGGAATGATGTGTTTTTTCGAACGGAAGTCTTTGCCTGTTGACATTAACAGAAATTAATATGGAAAGTTTGAAATGAAAATTCTAGAAGAGCAAAGACTTCATGAAGTCAGCAGCTTTTGCTCTCATGTTCAAATTTGTTGCCAAAGAAGTTCTCTTTTCACGTATTCACCCCAGCCTACGCTTCTTTATTTCGCGATGGAAAGATTTGGCGATTTTCTAATCATATGATCTTCATGAATTCTGCATGAATCTCCAAGCAATGATCTCTCAATAAAGTACTACATTTCAATTGGATACAATCTGAATATTTGAAAATAGGGAAAATAAAATTCGATCTGTCCAATATTCCCAAAAATACAGATTGGATCGAATCGAAATGAATTACTTGATTGAAAAATTTTAGCTTGAGAGTTCATTCAAATTTTAATGAAGAACATATGAAAAGAAGATGTCGAAATCTTTCCATCAGGTGGTGAAGGTACGTTTGCCGATGTCAATACGTGAAAAGATGTCCGCTTAGTCAACGAATTCGGGTGACACAATCATTGAGAAATTTTGCACAAAGTTCTGCATCAGCATTTTCCAACTATACCTTTTCAACTTCGAATTGAGACCTGAAAAAATCAAATTGGGAATAAACTCATTCAAATTGGTTCTAAACAAAATAAAATCAAGACTTAACAGATTCAAATTGGGAATAATCAATTTCATATTGGTACAACTTTCGTTCCTGTGTGAATTGGAGTTTTATGGGCGTCTTCAGTGTGAACTATGTTTCTGCTATCTCTTCGGCATTTTTCTTTTATTTTTTGCTCACTTTTGGGCAGTTGATTTCTTGATACTCAAAAATTCGCAGGTCCTTTCCAATCGCCGTTTGCTTCATGAAGTGCAATTCTCTGTTTTTCAATTGATTCCGACTCTTCCATTTGAATAAGATATAAAATTTCGAATTAAACTCTGATTTGCACTCATTAAATAATCTCCTTCGACATTAAGGTGTTAACTTTTTAAAGTAATCGAGAAATTCAATTCAAAGAGCAACGAATGTTGTACCCATATGGAAATGATTATTCTCAAGTGGAACTATATATATTTTTTCCCCGGAATATCTCGTCAAATCGGAGTTATTCGACTGTCTGTCACGGAGAGAAAATGAACGTCTTAATTAACCAGGCACATTCCGAATCAAATTAAATACGAGCCTTGAAAAAGAACCACGAAAGGTTCTAAACGTTGGCGATTTAATAAGTGATTCGAATAAATTGCTGCCCAAATTCTCGAGAAACGTTAACCACCAACAAAATATATATTTTAAATTGGTAAATATGAGAAAATGATTACAGTTTGAAATATACTTTAAAAAGTCCAAAACTTCAAGGCGAGATTCCACAGGTGATTTTCAACATAAAAAGACATATAACACATGGTCGAGATATTGAAGGTAATTCTTCAATTCAACATTTTGTGTTTTTAAGGAATATCTCAGTTTTTATTATGAAATCAATTACACTCCAGTTATTCTTGTAGTCTCATCAAATTTGATCACATTTCTAGAAAGGGAATGAAACTACAGCTTATTTCATTCTCTCACCCAATTTGAATATGTTTAGTCTTAATTCGATATTGTCTAGGTATAGATACCAAGTTTCATTATGATTGGATCAGTATTTTTTGAGTTATACCGGAAATACCAACGAAACTTTGGAGAAAACTCAAAATTTGCCATATTTTTTTCCGGCATCTCCAAACTTCGGATCTGGATCGGAAAGAAATTGGTTGCACTAGTATGAAATTTTGGGTTTGTCGTACGTATGAAATTTCGCTGGAATCTGATGAATGGTCCCCAAAAAATTTTTTTTCGAATTCAGTAACCATACGCCCAAATAAGTTATGCTATTAGTTGTGCGTCTGTACGATCCAATCAACTGGGATATTGAATAAATGAACCCAAAAGTTCATTTGGCTCATTAATGAACTCAACCGCCGCCGCCGCCGGCCGGGCACAATCGATTTTGTCACCGGATCATCAGTTATTCCAACCTAGTCGTTTGATAACAGTTTCGGTTCGAAATTACGGATAATCGGAAAAAACGATAGCATACTATTCCACAGAACATGGGCGCGAAAAATGATATTCTCGTAATTACCATATTGCCAGCAAAAGACACAACTACATGCGAGTTTGGGGGCTTCTTCTTCTCATATAGATGTTCAGCTCGATAAATGTCGAAAATGAATTTGGCTCGAAATCTTTCCAACACTCTGGAGTGTGGTAGAAGTAAGTTTCTGAAAGTAGATCAAGTGCAATATTATACAGGGTGTTCCACCATAAACTGGACAAACATATATAGCCGTATAGATGGCATTTTTGCCTTATGACATATACCCTGTTTTCGAAGCTTAAGTGAGATACAGGGTGTTCAATGTCAACTTAGAGCAAAATTCTGATAACTGTGATGAGTTATGCGTGACCTTCGAAATAACGTTTCTTGTTAACATGTTAGTATTTTTTTATTTGTGATCAATTCAATTGTGATGTAGAATTCTGAAACAAAGATTTCAAAATGGCGGATTCCTGCAAAGTTGGAATTTTTATTTCCGTTGGCCCAATTGGATAGCATTATTTCAATTTTCTAAGAATTTCCGTGAGAAAATTTTTTCAAAATTCAAAGTCAACCTCTTTACATGTCTACAGTGGAAAAACATTTCCCCAGGAGTTTCGAAATCTTTTGAGGTTCCACTCTCATTCTAAACATTGGGGTGAATATAGAATAGAAAAATATCTATTGGTTTTCATTTCTTATCAATCCAAACATTCCACTCGAAGTATTTGAATAATTTCTATTTAAAAAACTAGTGACCTTTTGGGGGATTGAGCTGTGCTGAAGAGCCTCCAGAATGATCTGTATATAAATATGAATTCATCAACAACAACAAAATTTTCAACTTTGGTGGCAATCGAACTCACTCCACATTCGGACATGAATCTGAAATTCTATGAACTACTATTGCTTCGACGGATATTAATATGATCAGAATAAATTGAATTTCAACTCAAAAGGTAACGTAACCCTACTGTCCGAAAGTGGAGCGAGTTCGATTCCCACCAAAGTTTCTATGAAATATTTTTTCTTATTGATAAATTCATATTTCTATCCAGGTCATTCTGGAGGCCCATTGGCACAATTTTGTTCTCCGTAAGGCCAATATTTCTTATTCTGTTTTCACACCAGTGTTCAGACTGATGGTAAGTTAAACACTGAAAGATATCAACAATTCTGGGTGAACTTTCATTTCACTGTAGACATGTAAAGATGTTGACTTTGACTTCCGGAAAAAATTTTTCACGAAAATTCTTGGAAAACGGAGGCATTGAAAAATGCTATCCAATTTGGCAATCTAAAATGAAAAAACCTTGTAGGTTTTTCTCCACTTCTCCACAATATTTCTGCCAGAATTCTACACCACAATTGAATTGACCACCAAAAAATACTGAGATGTGATCAAAAACAGTTATTTCAAACGTCACTCATAACTGACCATAATTATCAGAATATTGCTATAAGTTGACATTAAACAACTTGTATCTTATTTTTCGGAAACTTTATGCCATAAGGCAAAAATGATTTTCCCAAAGACATCTACACGGCTATATATGTTTGTCCAGTTTATGTTAAAACACTGTATATTTCAGATTTTTCTCCATGTTTTTCCTCCTAATATCTGAAAAAAAACTTGAACTATTCAAAATTAAAAACTCATTTGTCATCGAAAATCTTCCTTGCGGATTGCAGGATTCGAACTATTTTTTCATAGCAGGTCCTTGAAAAACTGATGACTAGTGAAATGTATCGGAACACGAAAACTATTAACATATGGTAGTGTAACGTTTCAGAGTCTATACCTGACCCTCCATCAAACAATGAATTGAAAATCGTCAAAATTATTATCTTGCATTTTACTTTCGTATTTCAAGAGATACGAAAATAATTCAGGAAAATAATTCCTCAAATTTTCGCTGTATTGTCTGTTGAATGAGCCAGATAAATAAAGGCTTCGAAACGTAACAGTTCAGTTCGTTGGCTTGTTCAAATTATTCCAATATTGTTTGTTCAGTAGGCAACATTTTTCAATATTTCGAATTTCGAAAAAAAGCCTGAAAAATAATAAAAAATCGTCCCAAAATATCCTTCAATCGATATTTTCGAAATTATGCAGGCCCAATTATAAGTTGTTAGCTCAAATGTGTTACGACATTTTATGGTTGAGGATTGAATATCGAAATAAAATGATATGAACATGATCATTGTGCTGATAATCAGTAATAATCATGGTAGAAGCAATAATTAATTAACGCACAAAATATCCATTGGTCGGTAGTGTGAAACAACTTTAAATAACAATACAATACCCTTCAATTTCATTATCTTCTTGAACTGGTGGTAAAGCAGCTGAAATATTTTTCGTGATCACTGAAAGATTAACCTTGAGAAATCCTCTTGAACCAGATCCTCCACTTTTACTATTCGTTGGAGAATTCAATATTGCCCATTTATTATAAAATTGATGTTCTATGAATAAACAGCTTAATTTGTTACTTATACAGGGGGTTCATATTGCAATGAGGATAATGAGATAAAGTACCTATTCCTTGGAAAATAATATGAGTCTTCTTCATAAATATTTGGGAAATGCTCCGTTGTAAAAAGTTTCCAATAATTGAATAGAATTTTGTGACGAACGTATTTTGTTGCATCATTAGTGTCTATACTAGTGCGCCCAGATCTCTCTTGGTGATAGAGATACCTGGGCGATAGATCTCATTTAATGATAGATCTACCTAGGTGGTAGATGCAGGACTAAAGATCCATATTTTTGAATAGATGAAAATATTTATTTATTCAAGAAAATTATTTTAGGGATATAATATAGGCTTGAAATATTATTCTTTTTGTGATTCTGTATTTAGTATTATGACTTTGTTAGTCGTTTTAATTCTTTTTGTGATTCTCTATTTAGTATTATGACTTTGTTAGTCGTTTTAATGCATAAAATGGAGTTTCAATATATGGTTTTGATATTTTACACAGTACTGAGTGTTTTTATATGATCCATTGATTTTGTGTTTGAATGAATGCCCACCGTCATCGTCTATCCACGAACTGAATTTCGACCTAATCGTGTCTGTATTGTTGTAAATATCGAGATAATAAAATTTCACTTGCGTCCATCTTCTAAACCGTTAGACGGATGTTGTATATTCGGTGCTTGATCTTTGTGTTTAAACTTTAAACCTAGCCCGAAAATATAGAGTCCCTAAGTGATTCCTTGGAAAATTTATCGTGTTTACAGGTGGTCTTCGACCGACTGTAAACACGATAACTTTAAAGGAATAACCTAGAGACTCGAAATTTTCAGGGCAGGTATAAAGCTGAAATACAAAGGTCAAGTTCAGAATATACAACATCCGCCTAACGGTTTAGTAGGTGAACGCTTTTGAAATTTCGTCATCTCGATATTTACAAAAATAAAGATACGATTGAGTCGAAATTCATTCCGTGGATAGACGATGAGGGTGCTCACATTCAAGCACAAAAGCCGTGGATCAAATGAAAACACTCAGTACCTACTGTGTAAAATATCATATCCAAATATTAAAACTCAATTTTATGTATCAAAACGACTAACAAACCCATAATACTAAATAGATCTGAACAGCTTGGTTTGATAAATTTTTTTATCACAATTCTATTTTCGGTAATTTGACGCTTAAGATACCTAAGACGACTATTAACGTAATCGCAACAATCACCCTAATTCAAATTTCATAAATTCACAGAAGAAAAATAACTCTTCCGTGAGGAATAATAATATACAATATTCATGAGAAAAATTAATCCTTCAGTTGGTATTCTTAATAACACATATTTTAGTACAATCAAAGTTCGACAAATACAACAGGGTTTAATGAATATTCATTTTGAGAATATTTACTTCATAGTCGTTTGTATCGATCATATAATGAGATTTATTATGTTCACATCGAAAGGAATTATCATGAATTCCTGCAGTCAGGTGTAAAACATTACTGCATTAGGAAAATAAAAATTTTCTGTTTAATTAATGAAGACGAACAATTCATAATTGAGTAATCATGATATCATGTTCTCCATTCAGGATGAATGCGAAACTGCATATTGAATCAATTTTTTATTTATCGATTATTGATTATGATATCTAAGTATTGTATTGTATTGTTGCTGATTCTCCTAGGTTCCGCTGCGGAACCCCTCAGAAGCTAATGATATCTAAGTATGGTTCAATACATACAGGGTCTTTCACGAGGAACCTCACCCATATTTATACGGGAAACAACTGAACGTATTTTCATGAAATTCAGCACTTATAAGTATTTCACGATGCTGATGAAATCTAAAATATTTTCAAGGCATGAGCACCTCCGGTTTTTCCGGAAATGACGTCAACTTCCGTTTTTCAAATAAGAACACCATTTTTTTATTGCAGAAATAGATTCCTTAGAAAATTTCAATTTATTTTGATGTAACATTTTTCAGTTTTGGTTGGAAAATTCTCTCTGAGCGGGAAAATTCGAAAAAAAAATCGAAAATAGAGCTCCGCTGAAACAAGAATAACTTCGAGGTTTTTGGATGGAAAATTTTCATTTTTTGGATTTTTCAAGATGTAGGATTGATGTATCCACTTTAAAAATCGAAATCGCGATTCATGATACAGGGGGTGAAAAAATCGCTTTCAAAGTTAGGGATGACAAAATCGTGAAAAATCAATTTTTTCAAATTAGAACCCCATTTTTTTATGGCAGATATTGCATCTACGTTAAAAAATAATGTGAGTGTATGCATCACACCCTTGCCCTAAAATGGATATTTTCTGTGTTATTCACAAAAAACTGTTTTTCGTCTTGAATTTTCAGCTATTTCTTTTCCCTTCACGCCAAAAAGATGACATTTTCAGGAACTGTTATT
Source organism: Myrrha octodecimguttata (assembly GCA_958510865.1). Taxonomy (NCBI): domain Eukaryota; kingdom Metazoa; phylum Arthropoda; class Insecta; order Coleoptera; family Coccinellidae; genus Myrrha; species Myrrha octodecimguttata. Next base: position 37,912,509 of record OY294056.1, read on the forward strand.
TGAACCATGCTGTAGATTTTTCACCCCTTCTTGAAACCGACTTCAAGTTACTATTATACGAATACGAATTACCACCAAATTAATAGTAAACACAAAATGCTACTGAATAAAGAGGAATTTGGCAGATGTAATTAATGATATCTATCATTAAAAAAAAATAATGTAAAACATGGTAAGTTTTTGCATATGGTTCATAAGGAATTATTTATTTATCACTGGAGAGAAAACCGATGGCCGATTAGTTGAAATAAATAGGTTTCCGATACAAATTCGAATCCAAATTCGCCATCTATTTAGGAACAACCTGTAACTTTTTTCTCTTGCATATTAGGGTGGTAAAATCTAAAACATGGTTTAAGTAACAGTTCCTGAAAATGTCATCTTTTTGGCGTGAAGGGAAAAGAAATAGCTGAAAATTCAAGACGAAAAACAGTTTTTTGTGAATAACTCAGAAAATATCCATTTTAGGGCAAGGGTGTGATGCATACACTCACATTATTTTTTAACGTAGATTCAATATCTGCCATAAAAAAATGGGGTTCTAATTTGAAAAAATTGATTTTTCACGATTTTGTCATCCCTAACTTTGAAAGCGATTTTTTCACCCCCTGTATCATGAATCGCAATTTCGATTTTTAAAGTGGATACATCAATCTTATATCTTGAAAAATCCCAAAAATGAAAATTTTCCATCCAAAAACCTCGAAGTTATTCTTGTTTCAGCGGAGCTCTATTTTCAATTTTTTTTTCGAATTTTTCCGCTCAGAGAGAATTTTCCAACCAAAACTGAAAAATGTTTCATCAAAATAAATTGAAATTTTCTAAGGAATCTATTTCTGCAATAAAAAAATGGTGTTCTAATTTGAAAAACGGAAGTTGACGTCATTTCCGGAAAAACCGGAGTTGCTCATGCCTTGAAAATATTTTAGATTTCATCAGCATCGTGAAATACTTATAAGTGCTGAATTTCATGAAAATACGTTCAGTTGTTCCCCGTATAAATATGGGTGAGGTTCCTCGTGAAAGACCCTGTATATAACGTTAGAATCATATCGTTAAAAAAATCGATCTTTTTTTGAATATTTTTTTTCTTCTTATCAGATTGTAATGAACTTTGATATACCTTAGGGTCAGTTTTTCACAACAGTGTATCGAATTTCAGAATAATCCGACACTCATACATAGAAATTTTGGAACATAATAATCCGACACTCATACACAGAAATATTGAAACATGAATATGACAAATCTCGTTGATATTTCCTAAGTATTGTGGTCAGTGTAGTTTTATGGATTTTTTCGAACCATCCGTCTTCGACGAAGCATTTTCGGAATATAGTATGGAAGAAAAGAATCATATTATTTCTTGAGTCTCTTTCATTAAATTTAATACACTGGACCAATTTGTATTTTTTGTATACATACCTGGTTCGGCCCAAATTGTGGCTACATCCAATCTAAATAAGCCCAGAATTTTTCGTTTTCTGAATATTGAACTGGGTTGAACAACCTGTAAAATTCCCAAGTAAAATGAAGGGTATTTTTTTATTAGAGGTATAGAAGTTGGCACAACTGTCGGCCATTTTGTCAGCTGTCAATTGAATTGTGTTTAGTTTGATCTGACATTTCAACTTGAATAGACTGAGGCCTAAACAACGCTTCCAAACTTTGCAACTTCATTTTGAAAATAATTGTTCTGTTCGAAATACGTATCGCGCTCTACGTCCATTTTACGGTCAAGATGATCGTCCACCAGAGCAATTAATGCGACGACGACTATGGACCGTTTTCGCACCACGTTTACTCTAACTGATAATACGCATCCACAGAGACTTCGTACAGTGAGAACATAAAAAGACATTATTGCTGCTGTAGAGCGTAGCGTAGAGGAAGACCCGAATCAGTCTATCCTCCATCGTGCACAGCTATAGCATTGTATATACATTTATAAAATGGCTATAGAGCCATGATTACTGACTTTTTCGTTCCTCAATTGAACAACCGTGATGTGCAGAAGCTGTGGTTTCAACAAGAAGGCGCAACATGTTATACAGCTCATACAACAATTGATTCACCGAAGAAAAAGTTTGATAACCTCATAATTTCACGTTCCGGGCCCGTGGATTGGCCTCCGAGATCGTGCGATTTAACGCCGCTAGAAAATTTTATGTGGGGATATGTGAAGTCGCTGGTATACGCCGATAAGTACGAAACGATCGACCACTTGGAGGACAACATTTGCCGCGTTATTGCCGATACTTGGCCACAAATGTTGAAGAAAGTGATTTAAAATTGGACCTCCAGATTAGATTACATCCGAGCCGGCCGTGAAGGTCATATGCCAGAAATTATATTTAAATAGAATGCCATAAGATAACCTTTTGAATAAAGTCAAATTTAGAAATTCATTCTTATTTTATTCCATTTCAAAATTCTATACGTCTAAAAAAATGGGTTTGTTTTGGTTCCAAATTCAGAAGTATTCGGGACGGTTCGAGTTTGCGCGATTGCGATTTTTCAGACTTAAAACGGCAATTGCGCATACTCGAATCGTCCGAAACAGTCCTGAATTTGTTCTGAAGTCGGAACTAAAACAAAGCTATTATATTCAAATACTCTTAAACTACGAACCGTAACAACCACTTCAGTATCCAACAGATCATGGAGTGCAATCTTCTTGTCGAAGGTGAAAAACTGGAAGAAAACACCAATAAAATTTAAATTTTTATCGTCATCGAAGCAGATCTCACCTCGTTATAATAGGGACAATCTGAGTTCCGCACAACATCAGTCTTTTGTGTCTTTCCTAATGCGCGAACAATGACAACTGAATCCATATTAGGCCATACATAATACCTTCCTTCTAAAATTGCCACCGTTATTAGATAAGTCTGTTTCAAATTACTGAGTTGCTGTATTTCAAGAAGATTCTTGCAGGTCATTATATAAGCATCAGAAATTGGTGATAAGTGGGAATTCAAAAATATTCTTTCAACTGTCAAAACATGACAGTAGAAATAGAAGGTTTTGTTCCTTGACAGATGTTTATTGATAGGGGGCAAGATGCATAGAATATATCAGGTGTTGACACTTTCCTGCTATTACCCATGATGTAAAAAACATGGTGTGCTGATCTGAAAAAAAAGTGACGTCCGCAAGATTAAGGGCCGTATTTATACATAAATCTTTTCATATCTTAAAATGATTGTATTTAAATAAACTTGGCTTGAGCCAAGTGTATTTTTCATTATCTCATCAATATCCCAGATTCTGTGTAACCTCACAGAGTGCGAGTGACTGCAATTCATTTACAACAGCCTTATCAGTGCTACACCATCTTCACTGGTATTCATGGAGAGACAGTGAACAAACCTCGTGAATCAATTCCACCGAAATAAGTTTGTCCATAGTTCCTGTACCTCGGGTCTTTGTTCAGATACATTTTAAGAAGGTTTGTATGGATGTTAGTTCAGATATTCAGTATAAATTCTCGTCTAGCCAAATTGAAGTTCCCAATTGATTGTTTACAGAGGGAGGTAGTATATCTGCTTTCTGTGAATCAAACTTGTTCACCCACTCTCTCCAAAGAGAGGTACTGCATCTAAGTAATATCTGCTAGTTCCACAGTAATTTAATATTGCAACAATTATGAAGCATGGCCTATTCTACTCACTACCGGTACCTTTGTTTTTCAAAGAATAAGATTCAAAACGAAAACATATAATGACATATTTATTATATTCCCATGATTCTGCAATTTCCTCAACTGCTGTAATAAGTACCCCTCGTTGGAATATTGAATTGGATAATTATACATCGTGAGCAGACCTTCACCCACCTTCATCGTTCTCTGCGCAAATACGAAAAAACTGAGTTTCTGATAAGTTATTTATTTTATAAATAAGTTGCTATGTACATTGAAATGGCCATAAACGTCCTCTTACATATAACATATTACAAAATTGTAAATACATCTGCTCATTGCACAAATCTGACCTTCACATTTATATTTCATCTATATACATTATACTATATTACTTACAATTAAACATATACAAGTTTCACCATAATCTATCAGAGTCATAACAATGGGCTTAGCAAAATATCACCGTCTAAATAAAGGAACCTTTTCTAATACCACGATCAATCATAAATATACACAGAATTTTCAAGGAGACCACGATGAAATCTATGGTCATCTAAACGCACTAAACCTGGTTTCGAAATGTTTGTTATGTAAATTGTACAAATATTCAATATATATCACTGAATGCTAGTGTTTGCGAATTTTGGGAATGTATATGGTGGTGGAGGTCTTCCATGCTCTGGTGTGACATGTTAGAGTCTGTTATTATGCCGGAGGTCACCGAGTTTGAGCCTGGCGATTGGTTGTTATTTGTTTGGGATCCCTCTTGCCTCATCATGTTCCTTCGCCACTTCGCTCTAGCGTTTTGAAACCAAACCTGAAACAAAAAAAGATATGTTCATTGCTCTAAGTAAAGAACCACATGCAATTATAGGCTAGAAATATGAATATGAAGCGTGAGCCACAACTAGCGCCAACAATTCAAAGGACTGTCAATGAAAACTGTATTCTGGCTATGCCTTCCTAAATTTTTCAGGTCATCTAGGGTTGAAGGAAATTTGAAACCATTGCTAGGAACATAGCACGTGAACGAAGGAATGATAAAACATCAGTCAGGAAATAAAGCGGGACTTGCACTGATGAAAACTCTTCTTTCTCTCATCAAACAATTGAAATTCGTCATCCTTACCTGAAGAACTCTTTTCGAAAGACCGGTCTTCTGAGCTAGCTGTTTGAGATCTTTGGCATCTGGATTTTGGTTTATTGCGAAGTACGTCTTCATCGTTCTGAGTTGATGGTGCTTGAAAGATGTACGCATCCTCTTCGTCCTTTGAGTATTGTGACCATTACTAGAGGCTGGTGAAGTTACTGATGAGTCATAGGAGAGGGATTCCATGGAAGAAGATAGTTCACCTTGCTGTAGCATCTCTGGAATAGAATTTGAAATTAGAAAAATGTACATACTTATCCGAATAATAAGAATCAGTTCAAAGATGAAGTTTGAGACAAATCCACTGGAGAAATATCGCTACAGCATAAGCCAAGGGATCGACAAAGCTCAAGTTTATATAGCCTTCCTGGAGCCATCTGAGGCTCTAGTATAGGTGGCCACAAAAGCAATATCCAGATGATCAGGACTCTTGTAAGTAATATGTCCTTGACTGAATTTAGAGAAGTAAATGAAAGCAAGCCCACGCTTGACCAAGAGTTGATGACAATAGCCAGTCAGGGTCAATTTGCTTCATCATTAGGTCAAATAATAATAATAATATTCATTGATCCTTCATTGTCATATTGAAAAAAAAACAATAAATCACATAACCGATGTTCAAGTGTACTATAAATCTTAAATATGAACATACAATGTGAGCAGACACACAACACAATCAAACATACATAATATAACATAGGGTCAAATGAATTTTTATATATAACAGTCACTAAGTAAATCAGATGGTGATTAATAATATTTCGACAATAATGAGTTTTAAGTATCGATTAAAGCTTATTTTGGGAGAAATTTGATGAAAGTACCACACAATGAAAAATCGAAAGAAAATAATCCTTAAATTTTTTTCGTGATGAAAGAGTCAGATTTGTACTCTGAAACATCACAGTTCGCTCTGTTTAGCGTTTACTCATTCTATGTATATTTTTTCAAATATGGAAAAGAGACTGTGATATCCTTCTGCTCGAGAGATATAGGTTTGTTTCAGATTAAATAATAATATCAAAATTCGCAGGCAACTCCTGGCCTATGCAGAACATCCTCATAATAGAATATTAAAATTTTCTATAGAGTTAACATGGGAAAGCAATTTGAGATGTATACCGATTGCAAAATACGATTTGCTCAATTTATCACAAACTGTATCAATATGTTCGGTCCAATTTGAACTGTTGTCAACATAAAGCATCGAGAATCTGACCACAGTATCAGAAGTAATTTATTTATCGAGATGGAAAAAATGCAATTTCATCTGCCCAAAAATTTCCTATCTTGAAATATGAATATTCTGTATTCTCAACATTTACGATCAAGCCATTACTTCGACACCAATCCACGAAGCAAACATTTCCTTGACAACTCCCTAAGAGCAAACAATACCTCGTTTATATCGGGGTGACTTCTGGAGGCCAGAGTTCGTTTGTTTCAGAAATTTTTTTTTGTGCAAATGGTTGAAAAAAAATCGTAGGAATGCGCAATATTTCCACTTTTTTATATTCAAAAATTTTCGGGAGAATAAAAACTAAAATGGGGTGAAAAATGGAAAAATAACTAATATTGCGCATTCTTGCTAAAAATTTAAATACTTCCCAAAAAAAAAATTTTCAAAAAATACTCACTCAAGCCTTCAGAACGACAACCCATTCTCTTCTATAAACGTCGAAATTTCTCCGAATTCTTACATTTTATGCGACTATAGGCAACGTTTGAGCATGTAGACCGGGTCTAGCGGCCTGACCTTGAGATATAAGCGAGGTGGCTGTGTTGCCTTGCTGTAATTTACTATCACGTGGTATTGTTTCCTCTTAAGGCTAGGTGCAGAGATCGCTATTAAGGTGTTCATGGACTGTAGAAATAGTTTTCCAGGGTGAACCACAACATCATAGTAGAAGATTTCGTCATAGTCCATAGGTGGTCCAATCACATCAAATCGGTTAACTTCCTCAATAATAAAGTCTATACTAAATCCTTTTATCACACGATCGATATTACTGACAATATATTGGGATATTTTCACGAATTTTCATCTCTTAAAAAGAATACTTCAATACTTCAGATTAAATCTAGTGACCTGTAAGGTTGAGTTTTAAATATGATCTTGGTCAGAAAATGAAGGTTACTATAACGGATAGAAGATAATACCAAACTGTGTAGTCACCATGAGACGGACCGACCTCGTGAGTAATTAGCAAAACGTAGCGTCATTATCGCAGGTATGAATTATCTCCAGTAAATATCATAATGATACTGCTCACCACTGGTACTGCGATTTCTACGCTTGCCGAAGTTGTATGAGCAGGTGAAAAGCGATCTAGAAAATTCATAAGTACCGAGGAGTTATTACGAAACCAACCTACAGCTGTCTGAATAAAATGAAATAATGTTCGATTTTAATCTTGGAAACGTGTAATTCACAGTAGGTAGTACGAGCAGCTCCTGTAGTACCTACTTGGCAATTTGGGGAGGATATCTTTAATCGAAAGACCATAAGCGCGGAACCTTATAGGGTGATCAAACAATATCTACGAACATCCGAATGCAAATTTTTCGCTGAATTACACACATCCAGCTACCAAGAAGATTTATTGTCCTACGCCATACTGGTAATTTGTAATTTAACACCTCATTATGGGTACTTCGAGTGGAAAGGATGATCGGCAGGAGACGTTTTTGCATTTTAAATCCTTGTATGATTGTATGATCGGTTTCGAATACTTTAGGTGGAATCGTCAGAGATGCTATCGATTTTAATGATGATGCTACTTCCGCTTAGTCTGAATTGGCTCACAGGAAACACAATTTTGAATAGCAATGATGAATTATCATGAAGCATGTATATTTTTCAACTATGAGAATCTTAGTAAGTGAAAGAGTTCTGAAATTTGGGAATACTGCGCATGAAGAAATATCCCTTTTACACGATATAACCACAGACTAACCAGATAAACCACTCGCGTCATTCACTTAGGAAATCTATGTCAACGCGTATATGACCGTTAATCGAGCTAATCTGAATTTTAGCAGGCGTTTGGGCTGCTTTAGGGTGCCAATCAGATCGGCATATATAGGATTACATCACTCTCGCCGCTTTTGGACTCGCTTTAAGACGTTATTAAAATGTAAAGAAAATGGAATAAATTTTTGTCCTATTTATTTGATGAAAAGTTTCGTATTTGATCCATTTTGGAATATAATCCAAACAGTTTGTTCAACAAAATCAATTGTTTCGTTATCTCTGAGGTTCTGTTTTATGATGATAACCTCATTATATATGGTGTTTTAATTGCACAACAAGAATTGGAATCGAATTCAGGTGGACTCATGCATAATGTTTATAAAGTAAAAGAATTACAACCTCTATCAGTCAATTGAAACGATGGGATGTCTAATAAAATTGTATATGATTATACAACTACAAGGATTGGAATCGAATTGGTCTATTCATAGTTTGATTTTATATTGAAATGAATATCATTTGATGTGAAAGTATCACAACCTATATATTTTCCTGTTAAAACAATAGAATGTTTATGTTTGCATGACAAATTGATTTCAAATAACGAGTTTTTAGCAAAAAATAACTATTTTTTTGAAAAATTACTGTTATATATCTTCTTTATTGATAAAATAGTGAAGCAAATATAGATTATACTCAACTTGCTGAATTCATTCATGTCAAAAACAGTGTCTGAAACAGTTTGGCAGACGTAAACAACATGGTATATTTACCACAATATAGGTACTGAAAACTAAACAAATAATATATTTTTATGAGCAATAATTGATAGTGTTATGGAATTGGTAAGACAATGTAGTTTTTGAATGAATTCTATTTCTCGTTTATACATTTTTGAAGTTTCTTCATTCCTAACACATTAATTCCATTGTTGCCACACATTAAAAAAAAAGGTTTGCAATGAAATAGAACACACCCAAACTCCCACACGATTTTGAAAGGTTTCCTAGAGATCTATAAGTGTCAGTCATGAAAAAGATTCTCTGACTAAGAAAAAGAGGTTTCCCATAACAATTTTCCAAAATTTCCATTTACTCCAACCGAGTTCTTCAACTTATTTGAACAGGAGTTTAGGATGTGACTAACACTCGCTTTGGTATTGGAAATTTTCTTTTCAAATGGTTTCCGGTTTCATCGAAATTTTCTCTGATTTTAATCTTGTGATTCCTGAATTCCGACAATACCCTTTTAACATTAGGAATTTGGATATTCCAAGGTCAAATATTCGATTTGACATCTGTTTCGAGAAAGAAGAAAGTGTGGTGTGTCTCTTATTTTTCTCAATGTCGGAAAGACGTGATTCCCGCATACGATGAAGTGATTTTTCTTTTTGTTCTATGATATATCCGCGGCATATAAAATTTTTACTCGTTTGTTTCTAGAAAATAGCGTTATCGATAATCTCAAATGTCAGCGCGCTATCGTTCCTCCCAAATGTCTATAATTCAAGAATTTTTTCGCAAAACAACAAGGTTGAACTCATTGATGAAAAATACGATATACGAATTTTTATTTCGGAAACCTATCAACAAATTTTCGATGAAATCAGGCATGTACCTTGAAGTCGATTTTTCACAACAAAGAACCAAATTTCACTTCGCTCCAATTTTATTTCTGCAGATATTAGGTATGTGTAATTTCAAGGCTTTTTTCTTCGGTGTTCATGTTATTTCCAGAAATACTCAGAAAATATTGGTCCAACCATGATGGAACTTCGTAGCTGGTTTGAAAATGCTAATGCATAACATTGTGCACGATTTAGTGATGATCGTCATTAGATTCTGAAGAGAATTCCAATTATTTAATCCTCATGAAATTCTGCATGAACCATAAAGCGGTCATTTTTCAATCGAGTACTGAATTTCAATTCGATCCAGAAATTATTTTCGAAATTATTGATAAAATAAAATTTTAAATAGATAAATCTACGAAATCTAAGGGCGGATTTTACTGATTTTCGATTTGGACCTTCCTAATACCCTAAACCTGCAAATCATCTCGCCGAAACAATAGAACGTCGCATGCTAGAAAGTATGCGCAATGAAATGGTCTCAGTAGCTGCTCAGAAACATCGACGCGAAATATTCTATAGATATTAGCTCTGTTCCGGGTCAAAGTTCAGAACTGTTCTGAACAGTTCGAGCATGCGCGATTGGGATTTTGTGTTTTGGTTCATCTCAGAACCGTTTCAGGATTTGAGTTATCCTGTTAAAGTTATTTTCAGAATCGATTCCGAACTGCTCTAGAACTGTGAAAGGAGTTCGGACTTAGTTTTTGATTTTGATTGTTGTATTTGTTGAGAAAACGGTAAGCTGTTGAATTTAAACTGTTGTCGTTGAAGATAATTCCTTCGCTACGAGCTCCTATGATAATCTAATGGAATTTACTTCCATTGTTCACATCCAGAATGTAATACTTCTTGAATAAATCTTTGAGAGCAAGATTCCTTTTCCTATTGAATAATAATGTTTCAAATGAATTTTTCTTACTTTCAATCGCATGCACAAATATTATATGGAATATGTTCATCATAAAATTCATTATTATAACAATCAACGTTTTTTTCTGTATTACTCACTCTCAGACTGTTGGTTAAAATATAATTGAAGTGATAAGGAAAAATTTAGAAACATGATTTTCACAAAAATAAAAAAATTAGTAAAAAGTCTGTACTCGCATATTTTAAATTATAACACAGATAATAAGACAGGATCAATATTCCTCTTTCCTGCTAGCAAAAAAGATCTTCTTTCCCTACGATCCCGATGAGAAACTCAATTCTTGTTTTGTTTTTTCATAACTGTTCTAGGAAAGTTCAGAATCAGGCTTCAACAGCGCATCGATTCTGCTCAGTTCTAGAACTGTCCTAGGACAGCTCTGAATTTCGGACCCAAAACAAAGCTACCTCTTGCAGTAAAGACACTTCTAGTTGGAACATCGCAGTGCAAAGTGTAAAATAAGCATAGCTTCGAATAATTAGCAGGACTAAGTTACGCCCGCATTCACCAAGCGTCGTTCGAAATAGCAATGAAAGGCGAATCTTAATAATTTTCCGAAGGGAAACGTTTGCATATGATTCATCATCATGAGTTCAAAGTTGTTTGAAGGCATGTTTTCGCGAGTTTTCAGCTCTCGAGCACGTCTCTAGGGGTTGTGAGGGTGTGCAAGCGTTAAGGGCGTGAGAGAAATGTTTTACGTAGGGATAATTCAGGATACTTTGCAGCGGACAGGACCGCACTAGAGGGTTTATGCGAAATCGTGTTCGGAGATTCTGTTTGAGAAAAGCCAACCTGATGCTCACTAAGAAAAGAAGAGATTTGCTTCTCACCTTTCAGGTGGCATGGGCGCAGCAATCACAAAGACCTTTGTGTGTGTCGAAAGTGTCAGTGAAACCTACATCAGTATTTCGATCAGAATAGAGGGACATCTAAAGGTGTTTCATTCCTATCGATTATGAGTCAATAATCGCGGATATTGGAGCAATTATTGGGTCAGTTGGTTCAGTCATGGAGTTTTTGAGGAAAATTAATTCCGAATTAATCGATTATGTACCATAGATATAAAGTATAGCGGAAAGTAAAGCAACGGCAAGCTCTTCGAGTTGGCCAGTTGTTTCTGTGAGGGAAATTAATTTCCCTTGAATCGATCATGAGTGATATATTGAAAGAATTCCGAATAGTGAAGCAACAAAGAGCTCAATGAGTTGACCAGATGATTCGATTGAGGAGCTTTTGAGGAAGAGTAATTTCATTTTCAACGAAAATGAGTCATAGACTACAAGAATCGCTGATAATGACGAAACTCATTTAGTTTGCATGTTGTCACGGTTTCGTGGATTTCGGCAACTCAGCCACATTCAAGTTTCCTAAAACATGTATTTCTCATTCTATATCGATACAAAATCACAATGTTTGCTATCACACACTTCAACAATTCGCAAATTTTGAATAATTCGGTATTAAAATGGCCAATCGGGACTCAAGGTCGAAGCGGGAATAACGCGTCAGATCGCCTTCTACGTCACTTGTTAATGTACAATTCACCTATCGATACAGCCGACGCTGTCTTTTGGCTTCCTAGAAAGAAAAGTACACGAGAAAAGGGAGAGAGTGGATATATCCCGGTACATCACGGAAGCCGCGAAGTTTCGTCCGTTTAAACAGACGATATGCGGAGCCAAATTTAAAAGAGCATTTTCTCGTGGAAAATTGGAATTTTTGATGGCGGTTAAAGTTTTTCAGTAGTCTTACGGATATAATATTTGATTCCAATCATAAAAAAAAACATGCAACAGACATACTGTTCGAGAGTTGAGTAGCTTCTGAGGGAGATAAATTTCATTTTAATCGATCATGAGTCCAATACTGACAGAATTTCTGACAGAGGAGCGATTACGAGCTTCTTATGTTCTTCAGTTACGTTATGAGTAATTAGAGAGATATTGCAACTTTCGAATAGTGCAAGCGTTGTGTTAGGCTACGTTAAATATAACGTTTTGGTTCTAACGGTCGTTTCAAAAGTATTCGTACTGCTACACGTTTTTGTTACCGTTGCGTTAGTTATCAGTTTGTTTGGTTAGATTATGTGAGACGTCAGATTTTTGTGTTACAAATTCACGTTTTAACTCCTGAAGTTCATTTGCATTTCCAAATTTTTCTGATTTTGAACAAAATGAAAATGGAATCGCAAGCGGTAATTTCGGCTGGTGCTATTGCAGAAGAAGTGGAACTTGTTTTATTGCACAATATAATGGTTCAAACTATTCTTTATTTCAAACCACTCATGTTGCTTCCAAAAGTATTTCTTAAATCTTGAAAAAGAAACAAATACCTATAAATGAAAAAAAATTGCCGTGGTAGCACTAAAAAACTTGAAGTCTAATATCAGTTGTGTGTAACAGGTATTATAAAATAGATTTAAAAACCCGAGGGAGTTGTGTAATCAACAACAAAAAACAAGAAAACATATAAACAAACAACTTCTCTATGACAGCGATCGGAACAAGAAGGACCCGAAGCTTAACGAATCCTTCCGATATAGAATAGCGCAACGTAAATTACGGCTCGCAATTTTCCGTGAATAACGTTAGATGCTAACGCTATTAACGTCGCGTTACTCTGGAACTGAATCTGCGCATGCTTAGATGTCAAAAATAACGTTTGCTGTAATAACGTCACACAAACTTGACACTGCAATATCTCTCTATTCTATGAGATTATACGGTATGAAATTTTTGATTGGCAGAAATACCCGGGGTGATTTTGTGCATAAGATATGTTTTCCACTGCATTCGATCGAATTCGAGTGGATGTTGTTTATACGTAATCCTTTCAGAATGAATTACTGGAATACATATCTTGGTCGTTCGGTTCGTTTATTTGTTTATATCATTTTCTTTTCTATTCAAAGTTTTGGAAAATCCTCAATAAATAAAGATTCAGAAGAACAAGAATTAAGCTGTACGTTTCCACAGTGCGCTCTAGAAAAGGATGAGGGAAGTAACATCGAAGTTAATTTAATGGATTCAAGGCTGCTAAGAGCGAATAGTTCGGACTTAATGCAATTTCACATAGTGGAATCTGCAACCTACGAATTACTCTTGCGTAGGCGTTGAAAAAGAAGAAAAAATCCATGTGGGCTGAGCGCAGCCCTGTTTCAACCATCTCGACTCGTTGAGGACCCTTCAGGCGGCCGTTTGCATGCAGCAATGGGTAAATATAATTTTCATGCACACCTTGCCAATCAGTCGTATTCGAACGCCATGAATTTTCACCTCACGTTCGCATTTCCGTAATTGACGATTGAACAGTGGAGACCAACCGTAGCAATTTTCCGATTTGATTTAACCAACTACAAATTTTCATGATTGAATCAATTTTTTGCGATCAATTCGGCTGATGACAGTGGGTACTGCCGGAATATTTTGCACGCTCGTTTCATTGGTTTTAAATACATATCAGTCTATGGTTTAATTTACGGTTAGGTTTATGTTAAAAACGTTACATATATGAATGAAATCGCCGACGTTTCTAAACGGAAAGGCTAAAATTCAAAAATGGTACCACACATTCAAATCACAAAGATGACATCAAACAATAAATTACAAACCTGGTTTTCAAACACATTCGTCAGTTTATTCTTAAAATTCAAAACAAGTGGACAACGACATTAGAATTACAAAAATTGACGGTCCCGTCGCGTTCATATGTTATTTGAATGGACGTGATTGGATATGGCGTTTCTATATTACAATTGAGCAGTTTTCGGAAAACCACGAAAAGCACTGAAGTGAAGTAGCAGCTTTTACGCGCTTGTTCAATTTCACGATTTCGACTGCCATAACTAATCTCTTTAAGTCTGGCCTAACCGCTGATCGTAAACACAATTTTAGTTACCGAGAGAATTTACTTAGAGAATTAATAATTGTAGAGCAGGTTTGGAGTTCAATTACGAACGCCAAATTCTTGACTTCAAGATCTGCGCCAATTCTCATTGCATTCTGATGGATATTTTTCGGAATTTTTTTTTTCAATCGATAATGACCATTTTTGGCTCAAAACTTAAGAATCACAGACACTGGGCAGAACGATAACGCTTTTTTCACAAGCAGGTAATGAAAGCAAATGACTTTTTGTCGCTGCCCTGCATATGGTCACTGTAGGATCCAGTAAATGTTTCGACTATTCAGCAGTAGGTGTCGTGAACGGTTGATGCAAACAAATATTTCAAACTGAAGATTATATACTTTAGAAAAATGAAAAAAAAACATATCTTATTGAACTGAAATCAGTCTTCGAGTGTTCGGTGTTGATTGGAATAAAATTCAAACAGAATCGGAGATATGCTTTTTAAAATATATGAATTTCTGAAATAAATTTCCCAAATGTTTTTATTGTTTTTTCCTCAGTAAAATCAGGAAATCTGATTGGGCTGAAATAAAGTACTCGGTTTCGGAGGGGTGGCTTGGAGATTTCAGTAAAATTTAAATGAAATAAGAAAGTTCTTTAAGAAAATATTTTTTTTAAAATTTTTTCCATGGTTAATTTCTCTTATTGATACTGTTCATCTACCAACCAAATTTTTGAAAAATCAAACTTTCAAATGGCTGTAACACAGAAACCATACGGCAGATTTGGCCGATTAACAGAAGTTACCGAGATATTCAGGATCAAAACAAAACCTGAGAATTACAAAACTCTAGGTCCTTTCAGAATCAAATTTGACCACGAATTCTTCGTCAGTGAGTCCAACTCAGTCATTTGAGACCAATTTCAGTTCAAAATTTGTAAATTACATCTATATATTAGGCAACTATCCCACCGTTACCCTATAGAAACTTCGCGATACTTAACATTCGATTCGAAGAGGATGTTTCCACCTCTACAAGAACCGATAATGAATTCATCCCAGATCGGAAAGACTAAGATCTTATCTCTGCACCCGCGGTCCTCTAACCCCTTGGCTATATACGGAGGCATCCGAAATATACGCTCCATCGTTCCAGTGTGGAATGCGCATATTTAGGCGACCATAGCGTCGGCCCAATTGGCTACCGGAATCTAGTTATCCAATCCCCGATCTGTGGTGACTTTTCATCTGTCAGCGACCGGGCCCGGCCACCCACCGTCAACCACAGACCTATAAATAACGATGCGATACTGATTCGATACCCCGAGAGAACCGAGAAGAACAACGACATTTCGATGGTCGACCGGACGCTGAAGCAGGTCCGGGTTGTTCCTGGTGAAAAGCACCGGAGGAATCTTACGATACAGCCTGACAATTCATGATCGCACCTGGTGACCCAAAAAACTGCTAATAGTTTACAAGAAAAATCTGCATTAGATCAGTCATGCGGCAGAACAGCTCGAAATGGCCCTAAACGATATTGGTGGAAGCATTCGGGACGTCCATCGAATCTTATATGGTCGGTTATATCAAACTCATTTTGACCCAAAAAAGCGGTTAACTTTCGCTTTTGATTAGATTTCACAAGTTCACAACTTCTAGTTATCTATCAAAAAGTTGCACAAAGTAAAATAGTATGCAACTTGTGACGAAAAATGGATTTCACAATTAGTGACGAAAAAAATTCCATTTATTCAACTGTTATAACACAAGATAAGAACATTAATTATAAATTCATTTCTATAGATATTGATAACACAATTATTGCAATTGTGGAAAATAATTATGTTTAATGGCTCGCACTGGCTTTAACTCGAGAAGTGGGGAAGATACCATTAGATGTTTCACCAGGTATATCTTATTGTGCAATACGTTCTTTAGTTTCTACGGAATTCTCAACATATCCCTTCGCAACAGTGCTTGATTTCCAACCACCGTGCCTCTTTAATTTTAAAATATTAGCGCCACTGTCAGAAAATAAAGTGGCAAAGCTCCTTTCGAAACAGAGGCCAGTATATAGAGCAGGATTTTTCAGTCCAAAAAATTGTGCCATAACTTTTGGAAGACTGCTGAACGTGTTAATGCCCACAAGATTCCTGGTACATTTTCCATCTACATATTTAACAAAAAAGCTGTTGTATTCAGGGTTTTAGGGACGCAACCTAATATATTTTCTTGAAATTTCAACGAAATTTATATTTTCAATGTCATCAGTAATAATTGCAAACTGACGTACAACTTTTGTTTTCAACGGAGGGATATCAACACGAAGATGGCTTCCTTCATCTATAACATTTTCAAATGGAAGAAATGTTGACTCGGCTTTTCTGCAAGCTCCTGCCATTCCAATGATCATTACAACCTTAGCCATCAAGAATTCTTTGTCATCAGCTCCTAACAAAAAGTTCCGCAAAAATCTCACATGTTACACAAAATTAGGCCTTCGCTAACTGATTACATAAATAGCTATTATAATATCGTAGTGCACCAGGATTAGCGATCATCAGTATTCATTCTCATCCTGAATAAAGAGGTTGCGTAAGCAGATCATTGTCAGGAAATAAAGTGGAATCAAAAGTGCTGAAATATTTAATGCTGAGAGTATTAGCAGTCATCCATGTCGGAAATTCGAATGCTTTCGAGGTTGTCGATATGATATAAAGGTAAACTCATAACTTACATGCCATGGTTTTGTACACTATATTGAGGAGGAAGCATTCAACCCAAAATGCCATACAAAAAATCTATTTCGACACGATAAACGGCATCCAGATTTGACTATGCATCAAATTGAGTATACGAAGAATATCTAGTCAAAGAATCTTTAGCAAAATTCTCCCTATGCTATACTAATTGAATAAGACGTGACTCGGGGCTAGTTTAGAGTCGAAATAGAAAAACTCGGCCAACATTTCGTTTTTATTGTCAAGAAGTCTAAAGATAGAGCTAACAACTGTTTACTGTCCCGAGTATTCCTATAGACACAGTAAGCGGCATACCCTACTCCTCCGCCATTTTGCAACCCACCGAAAAATATGTCTTATTTTGATGTTTCCACATAATCCTAACAGGAAGCTCCTGCCAAGCTAAGCATGCACCCTGATTGCTCCAATCTGTTGTTAGAAAAAGAAGAACCTACTGAGAGGCCCTCAAAATTCAGGTGCCCTAATAAGTGTTATAGTGCGAAAAAACCCGAAGGTTTGCAATTTCGGTATTTTAACCCAGAAATGATTTGGAAGCACTGATCTTATCCGTGATCAACAATGATATATATCGGCCATTGAAACGACCTATGTACTCTAAAACCTGGGGCTTGAGTGCGAAACGAAAATATATATCTTATTGTGATTATTTTCTTGAATGTTTTGAAGGGGGATATCCGGCTAGCAGTTTCAGGCTATCTGAAATGTGGAAGTAATTTCCTTTATAATTTAACAAGTTTTGATCGCCAGGGATTGAAATTTGGTAATTATTGGTAAGATATTGCCAGTCCAACTTGTGCAATTTTTTTTCAGGATCAGTCATTTATCTCATAATTTTCGAAACTACAGTTTGAAAAACTCAAACATAACATGCCAGATTCCGCTGCTTTTGCTCTCCCGTTCAAGTTTGCATTAAACACCGGTATGTACTACATTGAGACTAAATGTGATGTGTATTTCTGGAAATCTTGGGGGAATAATATTTCGAATGGTGGAATTTATGAGTGTATTTTTCCCAAACATGAATTCAAATTTTAGTACCATGCTCCGAACCTGCGATAGGCCGACCGTAAACACAAATGCTTCCGAAAGATATTAATTATGCACTCGATATTTATATGGACCAGTTTTGGGGTTCAATAATGGAATTCGCGAATGGATTATATCTTCTCGATGATTCCGTTAATATAGGTATCAATTCGAAATATTATTTTTTCAAAATTTGTATAATACAGATCCAATCGAACAAAAATCCATTTTTTCGAATAATTATGGAGTGAAGGTTCATGAAAGGTTCCTGGAGGTTCATAGTATGATTCTGGATACATGGATGGGTGACCATCTCTGGCCACGAATTGGCGAGTGAAATCTCCTGACTTCGTCAGTGTTTATCAAGAATTCTTTTTCAATGGTTCTTTCAAGAAACGAGACTTGCCAGGAAGTGGTTCTTTTCAGTTTATTCGAGAATCGATAAAGCAGGTCATTATGTGGCAAAGGATATTAAAGGCAGTACGGTACTGTACCATGAACAGCAGTAGAGTATTGTATAATCACGAGAGGCCATGAAATCGTTCTCCAACTCTTTTACCGAAATAGAATAAAAATATCAATTGTTTTTTGATCGTGCCTGCTGGCATTGTAGCTGGTAGCACCACTGAGTAGAGTTAACGGAAAGAATCATTCGGACCATGAGAGTGAATGGGGAAAAATAATTACAGAGCTCACACCTTTGTGGCCTCGAAATTTGAAGTCGACAAATATGTATTAATATTGCTCAGTAGAATCTGAATTCGACACAATAGGCGAGTTTGATATGGTGGTAAGGACACATTTTTATTCTCATTTATGAAAGTGCAAAATAATGTGTTTGTATTGAACATATTGAAATCGATCATAATGTTGGTGATACAAAAATTTTCAACATTGAGTTACCCAAGGAGAAGTTTTTGGGCCACTTTTATATCTACAAAGCAGAAACATGGAAACTAGCCATAGATTCAAAAAAGAACAAACATTTCGTATACCTAGAAGCAGACCGCCTAACTTTAGGAACAGATTCTTTGGCCAAAAATATGAAAACTTCGCTTTACATGAAATTTTTACAAATTCTCATATCCTATTGATTTTCATTTAGCCTCGAAATGGGTGAATTCTTTTCAAATAAACACTGCAACTAAAAAGTTTTTTCTTTTTATTTTTCATTCTCTCAATCGAACAATTATTTATCGAGTATTCAATTTTACGTTTCATATTTTTATTTATTTTCTGGTATTTCTGTTCACAAAAATTGAGCAATCCATACAATTTTGGATTGTTTCCCAATAAGCGATAAAATGCTTGATGAGAATAAATAAGCCAGAAACATTCGTGAGTGAATTTGTTGTTTTGGCGAATTAAATATTTTTAAATAATGTGAAACTTGTTTTAAGAGGAGTGCAATTATATAAATTTTCTTTTTGATTCGATCATTTTTTTCTGAGAAAAATACAAATCGATGAAAATGTCCCACAATTCGGTGGAGAGTATTCCAGCAGGAGTTTGGAATTGGAAAAAAAATGTCCTATTATGTGCCAAAATATTGGTTCCTGAATTTTTTGGTCAATTTTTGAATCAGCCTATATATAATGATTCCGTAACGAAAGAATTTAGGAGCTTGTTATCAGAATCCAAATTTTTAGAAGAATTTCCCAATTGAGCCAGACGAACATAACTACGTCTAATTATTCTTGCAAAGTAGGAAGTGAATGATAATAATAATTTCTGTTTAAATTAATTCACAAAAAACTATTTAACAAAAATATGTGATCCAACATTGAAATGGACATGAAACAATTATTCTCTTTCAATATATTGCTCTACCTTTTAAACAAGGAAAATAAAATTATGCCCGGAAATCTCAACATAATTCCAGGTTCAAAATTGAAATATCAACAGGAATGAGGGTAAACAAAATAATGAATCTACGAAATTATTTAATTATTACAATTATATAAATATTCTCAAACGATATATCAGGATATTGGATCATTCCATACCAACTGAAAAATTGAATAGGTCTCTTGCAAAAATTTTTTATAATTGGAATCAAATATTCTTTCCGTTAAATTACTGGAAGACTTTAACCGCCGTCAAAAATTCCAAATTTCAACGAGAAAATATTCTTGTAAATTTGGCTCCACATATTGGCTGAAACGGAAGAAACTTCGCGGCTTCCGTGACGTACCGGAATATATCCACTCTCTCCCTCTTCTCGTAAAAAGTTTCCCTCTAGCAAGCAATAGACAGTGTCAGCTGTATCGGCAAATTGTTGAAGTGTATGATAGCACACATTTTGATTTTGCTTCGATATTGAATGAGAAAAACATAAAATATCCGTGTTACATGCAAGACCCATTCATGATGGAATATCAACAAGTGGAATACCACAAAAAATATTTGAAGTATCATAATTGAATTGAAAACGAAATAATGGGTACAGCAAGCTTACTGGAGTTGTTCTAGATTGTTTTTCCCTGTGTTGTTACTATTCGAATTACATGAGTAACTCCCAGGAATTGGTAATGAAATTATTGCTATTTTTCGATCTTACCGTAATTTGCTGAATGATTATTTCATATCCCTCGTAGCTTGTCAAAGCTTTCATATTATCCATTCTTATCTATTGTTGATTCCAGAGATTCGACTCGTCATAGTAAAATAGTGAACCCAAATTCGAATTGACCAAACTCTCCTAGTCCAAACGACTCGACCCGCTTCCTTAAATTGTATTATCGACAGAAGGGCATTTATTCGGTTTCCAGTTAATTGGGTGTTGGTTGCCCCTTGTTTTATGGATATCAGAACCAGGAGATTCCTCGAATACCGCAGATATATGGTCTTTCGATAAATCGACGACTTATTCGGTCAACCGATTCACCTGCCCACGTACTTTAGGAGATGCATATGGGTATTTGCCGCCGAATTCTACTAGGTGCTAATAAATAACATTTTCCTGATATAGATCTATTCGAAAATGTGTTGGATAATGAAGAAAAATGAAGTGCCGCGATGTAGTTTGAATGTATGGGCACACTTTATTCGAGATTTGTGCCGTGTAAGTCAATAATTGCTGACGAAGAATTCTTTTCATATATCACTCCATAATTCTTGAGAAAAACATGTACCTTCAACTGTCAGGGTAGAATTTTAGCTCGAATTCAGAATGGAAATAATCCGCCCTTTGGGTTGCACCGTGAAAAAATACCATAGTAACGAGGTGACTCGTAAAAAAAATCATTGCGCCAATGAAATCCGCACCAGGAGTACTTCAGCGATTGAGCTTAAGTATGAAGTGAGCTTCATAGGGTGTCCCCCAGAAGTCTAATTAAGGTTCACTGTACTCATCTCTATTTCAATTCAGGAAATATTATATCTTCACAAGTTTGGAATTTTTATTTTGATTCACAGTTCGGAAGATTTCAATGTTATGCAAAATTGACTTTGAAATACAATTATTACTATTTAGAAAACGGCCTTATTCTAAAAGATTCGACGTGTTTAGTCTTACTGAATAATAAAGATATCGTAGTCTACACTTCTGAACTATTAACGTTTTAGTACCAAGAACAGATAAAATAAGAGACAATGGAATACACATCATAATCCAAAGAACATAGTTTCAGAAAATCTAGAAAAGCACTGACGTGGGGTCAAGAGCTTTTAAGCGCTTGTTCACATTCGCAGCCATTTGCTCATGACGATTTGCATGAACCTTCACCCCGTCATTTTTCAACCAAGTGGAGACTTTCTATTAGAACACATCTGCGTTATTGGTAATACTGGGGAAATGAAAGTTTGAATTGATATATCTTCGAACCCATTAGAGGCGATTAATTAATCCCCAAACCTGCTATAAAAATATCGAGTCTCTAAGTCGTTTTCTTCGGATGTGATTGTGGTTGAGGTCAGCCTAACTGCCAATCATAAAATGAGAATCCATTTAGAGGCTTGACATTCGTTGAACCGGCTCAATTACGATAGAGGAATTCGCAAATTGGTGAAATTATCCAATGATTCCGCATACATTTCCATCCGAAATTTCGTTATTACAGTATTTCTTGAGTAATTCTGCAAAAAACAACAATACCGTGGAAATAACCAAGAAATTTGATAAACTTTTCCCAATATCCTTATACATAAAGAATATGAATATCGGATCGAACTGAATTTTGAAACACTGTTGTGAAGTACTGACTAAGGTTTTGCCAATTTTGTTGAAATCTGATGAATAGTTTCCGGTGAAAAATATTTCTAAAATTTTCGAATAATTTCTAACAATTCTTTACCCCTATATACGATCGTCACGAAATTTTCAAGTCGTGCGTTAGTATTCTTCAACTTACGAAATAGTTTAAATCTGATCGCGTCTGTTCTTCTTGGGATATTAAGGAAATAACCTTCATCTTTCAATATCTCCGAAACTGAATATCATATCAAACTGAAATTTGAAGAATTGTTTTTGAATATTGACTTCATGGTCAATCTGATCGCGTCAGTATAGTTACCGAGAAATCGAAGAAATATCCTCAAAATTACAAATAGTAACGATATTTAACTAAATTTTTGCTGATATCCCCGGACATGAAAATCAGATCGAATTGAAGATTGAAAGACTGTTGTGGAAGACTTACTTTAAGGTCTGTGCCGAGTTTCATCGAAATTTGGTCCATGAAATCAGGCAAAAATATTATTTTTCGATAAAGGTGTGGATAATTTTAGAAAAACTATTTATTCAAATTTTTTCAACCATTGAAGATGCACGAAACTTTGCGGTAAGTTGCGAGTTGAAATTGTTCAAATAATAACGACGTTTCGATGTGATCTATTAAGTAGTTCTTGAGATATTGAGGAAATAACCACAAAATTTCAAACAACGAAATTTGCCATATTTTTTCCCTATATCTCCGGAATTTCGGGCGAATTTCGTTGAAATGGGATCAATATTTCCCAAGAAATTTTTCCTTCTAATTTCGCACTGAGCTACCCATTGGTATTCCAATACTGTTCACAAAGTTTCAATGACTGAATCAGTCATTCATGAGATATCGAGGAATTAGCCTCAAAATTTCAAATGGGCTTATCTCCGAAACTATTTGACCCATTTCCCCCATTGACGAACTTATCCAAGATATTTCGACTACACATCCAATCTGGCAATTTCAAGTCGCTATGTCATTTCCTTCAAAAGTTAGACGGACGTCGGGAAGGACAGAATTGAATTTGACCACGGATTCTTCTTCAGCGAGTCCAACCTAATCGTTTACGAGAACAAGCGCGTAAAAATGAAAGAGTATAACATGTTACATCTAAAAAAATCCAGAAAAAAACAGGTATACATAATCTCAGGTTCAGATTTGAAATACAAAGTGGATGGTTCATACAAATTGATGCGAAACCCCTTGATAACTAGTGAGAACTAGCACACTTCGATACACAGACTTCAGTTCCGTTGGCGTTTCTACAAAATCATGCGATTCGTACATCAATGCTAGTTCCTTAAATGCAGTTCTTCAAATTATTGCTGGCCTAGTGAACCCGTGAGTCGATCCGCCACTGGATGAAGTATACAAGTCCTCAAGAACAGAAAGAACAAAAACAAACAGCACAATAATCTGTGAGTTTTATTTGAACACTATTAACAGCCCTTGCTCGCTTCTACCTCTTATAATCTTAATACTGAACAAATACAGGGGACAATGATATTTTATAGATGTTTATTCTCGTTACTATACCTACTGGCGACCCTTTCAAGAACAATGAATGATTTTGAATGGGAATAATATATTTAGATTCTTTGATTTGTTTCGGATGGAAATTATTTGTTTTTCGATCGCTCTTGTGCGCAATCATGTAGCAAATTTTTTATGCCGATGAAGGGTTAAATTTTTGAGATGTGAAATTATGAAGGATGCATTTTAACGCTGTCTGAATCTGCATTGGTGAGGTGCCAGAAGCATAAACGCGCTTGTTCGAATTCAAGGTTTTAAGCCGGGTTCAGATGAGTGTAATGCGAACAGCGAATGCAATAAATCACAGGAAGTTTTTTGGATCGAGGCAGAGCTGTTTCTGCTCCGTCAGGACTCTGTTTTCAACTGAACGCTCCATTCGAATGTAAAGGATGTTTCAAATTGCGCGGTTTTTTTTAAGAATAAATAAATATAGATGGCGCACTGAATTCGTCTGCGTATTTTGACATTGGAGAAGTGTGATGTATGACATTCATAAAAATGGCTTCGTACACGATACAACAACGCGTTCAAATTGTTGAATTTTTTTATGAAAATCAGCGTTCTGTGAGAAGTGTTTTCAGAAAATTACGTGAATTTTATGGTTCACATAAACATCCATCTCAAAGCACTATTGGTCGAATTATTAAAAAATTTCAAGTGACCGGTTCGGTGGAAGATCAAAAAAGTGAAAAATACAGTTGTAGCGTTCACAAGAAAATATTGATTTGGTTCGTGAAAGTGTTGCAAAGACCCTGAAATGTCCATTAGACGACGTTCACAACAAATTGGACTTAGTGGGTCCACAACATGGCGAATTTTACACAAGGATTGAGTTCTGAAGGCCTATAAGGTTTGAATAACACAGGAACTAAAGGCATTAGATCATTTTAAACGTAGTTCATTTGTCAATTTCATCGATGAACAACCAGCTGATTTTTTTTAAAGAAATGGGTATCTGGGATGAGGAGAATCCACTAATCATTCATGAAAAACCTGTGCATCCTCAACGAGTCACTGTTTGGTGTGCATTATGGTCAGGAGGTGTAATTGGACCTTACTCCTTTGAGGATGCTGCTGGTGAAGCTGTAACTGTCAACGATGATCGATACCGTCAGATGATAATCGATTTTTTGTGGCCTGAATTAATGAATATTGATATAGAGGACATTTGGTTTCAACAGGATGGAGCTACACCTCACTTTGCAAATGACACAATTGATTTATCGAGACAAAAATTTTCTGGACGAATAATCACCAGAAGTTATGTCGATTGGCCACCAAGATCATGTGATTTGACACCGATGGAATATTTTGTTTGGGGTTATGTGAAAAGCCAGGTTCATAAGAATATTCCACAATCGATTCCTGAACTAAAGAATGAAATTATTTGTGTCATTAGTTTTTAGTATTTTATCAAAGGAGTGGACGTCTGTAGAGCTGAAAGAGGAGGCCTTTTGACAGATATTATTTTTCGTATATAAATGTCATAACTGATACTTCAATTACCAATAAAAGTTTCTGAAAATAGATGCAAATTATGTGTTTCATTTATTCTTTTAAAGAAAAGCGGAATTTGAAACAATCTTCATTATTCGAGGCTGAGCTCGAGTGCCGTCCACACTATTCGCCGAATCGTTTATCAAATTTGATTGCATTCGCTGTTCGGATTACACTCATCTGGACCCAGCTTTACACTCATCTGGACAGGGCTTAACCGTAACGTTAGATTGAATAACGTATCGACTTCCAGATGGAACTGCATTCCTAGTTACTCAGCTTAGCGCGACATCTATTCATGGCCATTATTGATATTGTTATTGAGCAACGAAACTGTGCTTGTAATCGAGGTGGTAAAAAGCATGTCGCGTTACATAATGTGCGTCAAAACATAGGAGCAACACAGAAACAATATCATCCGACCAAATAAATCAATATATGCAAAATGTCACTCACCTAAAGAAGAAGCCGCCATCCTCATTGTCACCGGGATCTCGCCGCAGGGGAGCGGTTCCTCCACCGCCAACTTTCTTTTCCTGGGCCTGCCTTTCTGTTGCTGTGGCGACGATCCCGGATAGTAACCGGGTGATTCCCTCCCCCTGAACATGAGCTCCAGCGCATCGTTGCCGTCGCAAAAATCCAGCAGGGAATAATGCGGCCTTTGGAGGAAAAAAGTCGAGATCAAACAATGGCTTTGTTTTCTGGGAAGACAAGCGTTATTAGGGGAGTTTTCGGGAACAAGGTGAGGTATTGTGATTTTTTTTTAATAGCTGTTTTTCATGGGTGGGAGCAGCATTTATGTAGGTTGTCTTTGTGGATCTGTGAGCGAGAAAGGATAACAAAGGATGAAAATATTCGTTCAGATACTACGGGAGTTGCTATTTATGTATGTGCCGGGAATAATAACTCCGCAAAAAGCGTCGAAATGAAATTCTGCACTCCCGTTCATATCTTTGATGTAAATTCCGAGATGCAGATTAAAAATTTCAGAAAAGAACTGACCTGAAGACTTCAGCTAATGCGGGCATGTTCTAATGCGTTGATAAAGCGGTCACCTATTCAAGTATTGAACCTACCGAACGTTTTTTTGCGGAGCTCAAGGGCGTATTCCGTTCAACTCTCACATATTCGATATTGATATTTTACGATTTCACAAGTAACGAAATTGATATTCTATCAACTCGTATATGATAATGGAGGTAAAAACTTGAGAAATGGGCAATGTAAAGAATATATCGCGAACTAAATCTTTACACATTATATCCTCTTCATGTCACCATTGAGAATCATCGGTTATATATGTTTTCTACTAAATGCAAAAGCCTTCCTATGTAGAACGAACGAATGAAGCACACTTCATACGATTGATAGGAAGCGACATGAAATTGTTGACAAATTTGTCTTATGCTTGTGAATAGAAAATATTCAAGACTTGAATATTGACTTTGATATTCGAAAGGAAACATTAAAATTTAATTGGAAATTATTATTCATAAAATTCGTCCGTGCGGGATTTTCACTATTTGACAAAAGAAGAAATTTCAAATAACGAACGTTATCGGAACAATGCAATCGATAAACCAATGGAACGTTTATACAGGGTGTTTCACCATAAACTAGACAAACAAATATAGACGTGTAAACATTATATATATATATGACATATACCCCGTTTTCGGAGCATAAGCTAGATGCAGGGTGTTTGATGTCAACTTAGAGCAATATTTTGATAATTGTGGTGAGTTATTCTTGACCTTTGAAATAACTGTTTTCTTAGAATTTTTTGATGATCAATTAAACTGTTGTGTAGAATTCTGGAAAAACTCATTATGGCGGAAAACCTACATAGTTGGAATTTTACATTTTCGATTGCACAATTAGATAGCATCATTCAAATGTACTCGATTTTCTAAGATATTCCGAGAAAAAATATTTTCAAAATTCAAACTCAACCGTTTTTTTACATGAATAATGCCGAAAAAAATTCTAATAAAATTATTTGAATCTCTCAAGGTTCGACTAACCTTCATTCCTAACACTGGTGCGGAAACAGAATAAAAAAAATATCCATTGGTTTTCATTTTGTAGCCTTTCAAAGATTCCGCTAGGCATACTTAAATTTTTATTTCAAATCTGGCGGCCTCACGGAGGCCAAATTGTGCTAATGGACCTCCAGAATGACCTGGATATAAATTTGAATTTATTAACAAATAAAATTTTGGTGAGAATCGAACTCACTCCACTTTCGGACAGTAGGCTCACGTTATATCTCCAGTATAAACTGGATTTTTTCAGCTCCGTTACCAGTCAACCGTAGTTCATCGAATTCGACCATAACTCTGAACGTGGAGAGAGTTCGATTCTCAACAAACTTTTTTTGAAAAAATTTTTTGCTGATGAATTCATGTTTCTATCCAGGTCATTCTGGAGGCCCGTGAGCACAATTGTGGCCTCCGTAAGGCCACCAGTTTCTGGAGTAAAATACCCCGAGCGGAATCTTTGGAAGGCTACAAAATGAAAACCAATGGATAATTTTTCATTATGTTTCAAAGTGAAGATTGGTTCAAACTTGAAAAATTCCAACAATTTTGTGTGGAATCTTTTTTTTTGGTGTAAATATGAAACAAAAGTTGAGTTCGAATTTTGGAAGAATTCTTCAGCGAATAATCTTGGAAAATCGAGTATATTGAAAAAATTCTATCCAATTTGGCAATCGAAAATGAAAATTCCAACTTTGCAGGTTTCCAGCCTTTTTGAACTTTTTTTTCGGAATTCTACACCGAAATTTAATTGACCATCGAAAAAAATACTTAGATGTGACCAAAACCCGTTATTTCAAAGATCATGCATAACTCACCACAATTATCTGAATATTTCTCTTAGTTGACATTAAACACCCCATATCTAGCTTATGCTTATGACTTTCCTAATGTCATCTACACGGCAATATATGTTTGTCCAGTTCATGGTGAAACACCCTGTATATCTGACTCCTTCATCAGACAATAGAAAAAAAGAAAATTTCCAGAATTATTTTCTTACACTACTTTGGTATTTGATGGACCTCTGTCAAATTCAAAATTGTCTACCCTACTGCTTTTCCTAGTAAATGCAGCTGAATATAGTTCATTTCAATGGAACAATAATAATATTATTTTCATGCAGCAAAATACGGTCATAAGTATCCACCAACCTTTCAAAATTTATTGCTAAAAAGAATTGAGAATTCTTCATACCGAATGAATAAGCTTTGCTGTGTGATTTTCGAAAATTTCAATTTGTCAAAAGTTCTCGAAATACAAAAGTATTACTCCCAGAACAAATTCACTTATCCAGTCACCTATAAGGCATATGTGTTCTTTGTTCAACGGGGTTTCGGGTTATTGCGATATAAATAACGATAATTTTGCCTTTATTAGTAGAATGTTCTTGGAGTTGTTACTTGATTGAAATGAGCTGCAATGATTGGTTTCAAAGGAAGAAAATATTTTGTGTTCAAAGTTGGATGTTTTTGTTGCTTTTTATGATTTTATCTTTATTTTGTATCAACTTGAGATTTTCTTTTTTTTTGTCACTCATTTAATATTTAATATTAGTTGTAAGATTTTCTGTAACTGCATGTATACCTGTAGAAAATAAAGAACCTTATTATTATTATTATTATATTACAAGGAGATAATTCTGAAGATTTTATATTTATTGTGTACTGAAGGGGTCAGATATAGAGTGTGAAACGTTACAGTACCATTGGTTAACTTTTTGCATTGTTCCGGTATTATTTATGAGACACAATCAATTTCTCTGCGTTTCATCCATGAGGCATTTACCTGCAATATATTAGGCCATTCCTCATTCCAAAATGATCTCCTTTAGCCAATGGAATCCCACAAGAGGCACATGAGAAACAATGTAGATGATAAACATGATCTCTGGCCCTCATCACTAATTCGTTTGCTGCTATGCCTGTTTGACACCTTCCACATTTTGTTACTGCGAACATTCTGAAAAAAAATTTTCAATATGAAAATCAGACAAATCCTAACATAGTCAGTGCTTCAGAAATGCCTCTGAAGGTTTCCTATGCGTGCACCATGTCTACATCTTTTAATGTCCTTTTATAACTTTGTCTCGGTAAAGTGAAAAATACAAAATTCATTACCTGCATTCTCTTATCTGTAATAACATTATAAATAATGAATATTCGAAGCTTACAAGCCGCAAATGGTCAATTAAAACCGCTGTCCATTAGCCGATTAAATATCCTATTTAATAAGAAAAAGTATTTCTTCAATATTTAAAGTGAGACAGGTGAATCCGTCCCCATATTATTATGATATTTCCTTCAACCTTCACTTCTAACGATACGTTGATCAGGATCATCTGAAATGCATCTGCTCAAATTAGACTTCGAATAACTCTTCAAAAAAATGTTTGAACGTTTATAATAATGCATATTCTGTGTTCTGTTTGAATTAGCATTTCCTATTTTAATGGGGACATCCTTCAACATGCCATATATACAAGTTTTCAGCAAGCTGGTTCGAGTAGTTTTTGCGCGCATCATCTGGGGAACAGCGTGTTATCGTTTTGTCCAAATGTCTGTAATTTTCGATGATTGAGTCGAAAATGGTCTTAAACGACTAGGTTGGACTCACTTATGACGAATCCGGTGTCAAAAACTATTCTGTCCGGCCGGCCGTCACCACGATTACGGGCGAACGGAGGATAGCCATTTGAAATTTCGAGGTTAATTTCCTCATATTTCAGAAACTACTGAAGCGATTGTATTGACACTTGACAGTTAGTTGGAGCATAACGACGCGCAACTTTGAGCAACATTTCGTTGAAATCGTATGGTTACTCAATGTAAAAACAAATTTTTTCAAAATTTTTTTCTCCGAAACTATTGTTCATATTAAATAAAAATTCAGTTATACCTGGAACCTCATATTTTACAGCGCTGTACTAAATTGTAATTCGATACGGCTATTACTTTTAGAGATATTGGGAAAAAATATGTAGAATTTAGTTGTTTTCTTCTCGATATCGATGTTTGTTTCGGTATAACTCAAGGAATACTGATTCAATCGTGATGAAACTTCGCAGCTACTTCGAAGATGTTGGGGGACAACATTGTACAAATTTCGTGTAGATCGTGTCATTAAAACAATTCGAAAAAATTTGAATTTTTATTTTCAAATGCTGAATATTCCATGATCTTGTCATCATTCTGTATGAACATTCAAACTTTCATTTTAAGTAGGTACTAGATTTCAATTCGATCCAATCTGTATTTTTGGAAATATTGGGAAAATAAAACTCGATATTTGTAGTGTAGGTTTGAGGCTTAATTACGGAGGTCGAATTCGTGAATAGGTAAAATCCACCCAAAGATTCCGCAGATTTACCCATTCAAAATTTCATTTTTCCAATATTTCCAAAACTACAGATTAGATCGAATTGAAATCCAGTACTTTGTCGAAAACTAACAGTTCGAAGGTTCATTACAGAATTTGATTCCGCAGATATACCCATTCAAAATTTTATTTTTTCAATATTTCCAAAAATATAGATGAGATCTAATTGAATTCCAGTTATTTATCGGAAAAAAATCTAGAAAAGCACTGTCGTGAAGGCAGCAGCTTTTGCGCACATGTTCGAATTCATTGCTGAGGCGGTCATCTACATTGAACAAGCGCGCAAAAGCTGCTGCTTTCAGGGCAGTGCTTCTCTAGAATTTTATCAGTTTTTTGTGCGCATGTTCTGGGTAACAGCGTGCTTCCTATAGTTTTGTCGGAATTTCTGAAATTTTCGAATTTGCCCGAAAATGGTCTCAATCTACTAGATTGGACTGACTCAATGATGATGAATCCAATATCAAAATCGATTCTGTCCGGCCGGCCGCAGGCATACTATTATGGGCGTAGAAAATGCGACGATTGAGTTCGTTAATAGGCCAAATCGACCATTTGAAATTTTGACGTTATTTCCGTGATAATTCGAGAACTACAGTAAAGGATTGGATTGAAATTAGGCACTTACTTGGAGCATATACACTAGCCACCTCTCGCAAAATTTTGTTGACATCGTACTGTCAGTATATTGAAAAAAAAATTTCAAAATTAATTTGGAAAAAATTTTAATTCGAAAAATTTTGAACATGTTCGAAAGAAATCGCGATTGTACCTGGGGCTCATATTTCACAGCAATGTACCAAATAGCAGTTCGATACGGTTATTATTAACGGTCCGGCCTAACGGCCGACTGCGTAAAGACAATAACTTCCGGAAGAAACAACTTAGAAACTCGATATTTGTAGAGAAGGTTTGGACCTTGATTATGAAGGCCGAATTCGTGAATGGGTAAAATCCACCCAATGATTCCGCAGATATACCCATTCAAAATTTTATTTTCCCAATATTTCCAAAAATATAGACCAGATCGAATTGAAATCCATTACTTCATCGAAAAATTACAGTTCGAAGGTTCATACAGAATTTAATGAGGATGATATGATAAGAAAATCACAGAACTTTTTTTTTCAAATTGTTCTAATGACACGATCATCGCAAAATTTTGCATTAAGTTGTCTTTCAGCATCTTCAAACTAGCTGCGAAGTTTTGTCAGGATTGAATTCGTATTTCTTGAGTTATACCGAAAAAAACAACGATATCGAGAAGAAAACTTCGAAGTTTGACATATTTTTTCCGAATATCTCCGAAACTCATGATCGTATCGAACTGAAATTTGGTACACTGCTGTGAAATATGGAGTTCAAAGTCCGAGTGGGAATTTTTTTGGATATGATGAACGGTTTCCGAAAAAAGAAAAAAAATTTTTCTTCGAAAAATTTTTTTCTAAATTCAATTTGAGTATGATTCTGACAAAATTCGGCTCAAAGTTGGGCGTCGTTATACTCCACCTAATTGCCAAGTTTAAATGCAATCGCTCAAGTAGTTTCTGAAATAAAAAATAAATAACTAACAAAATTCCAAGTGGCTATAACTCCGAAACTGTTTGACCGATTCGACGAATTGCATTCCAATGCGCGACCTACCCTGAAAGTTTCAAGTTGCTAGCTCACTCCGTTCAATAGTTTATCGTGTCCACGGCCGGCCGGACAGAATCGCTTTGACACCGGATTCGTCATCATCGTCACCTAGTCGTTTGAGACCATTTTCGGCTAAATCATCGAAAATTACAGATATTTGGACAAAACGATAGCACGCTGTTAACCTAGAACATGCGCGCAAAAAGCCCTTGACAAATAAGTTCATCCTGCAATCCGAAAGGACGTTTTGCCATAAGAAAAAATTTTTATTTAATTTTCAATAGTTCTGTTTTAGATATTGGTATTGAAAACCCAGAAAAAACTGAAAAAGATATCAAGTCCTTGTCAATGAATTTTCCCGAGAATATTACAGATGAGATCTGGAGCTTTGATGCTTGAGTGGAAAAATGGATTTCAAAGATGAAATAGAAAATATCGAACTTAGTTGGCGATCACCTTCACAGATCTCGACTCTGACGAAAGCTGCTGATTTTTTCGATAAAAACAAAAGTTTGCCATGTTTTAGTCTGATTATTCTCATGAGAGTTTTAGTAAACCTCTCTCAGATTTCGACTGTGTATTCCATCTATATTTTCAGAAAAATGAGATCTATGATGGCCTTCTTCATAAAAGGGTTGACTTTTGACTTTCATTATTTATTCATTTCATCATTATTCAAATGCTCCCCTTCATACAGCGAGTCTCTGAGTCTTTCCCTAAGGTTGCGTCTTTCTGTATTATCAGTAAATCTTGCACTTTTCATCGTTCGAGAACATTTTGACCTCAAAAATTCCACAATTGCGCGGAACTGCATAGCATCATAAAAAAATTCTAGCGTTCTTGAATCAGATCAGGAGAATTATCTACGAAACACAGTGATATTTGTCTTCCTACTTTTAAAGCGTGCTTGAAAACGCCAGTCATTTCAATACATACACACTGTTCACCGAACTAATTGCTGTTTAATTTCTGTAACTTATCGACACTGCGAGGGTGCAGTATGTTTTGGTAACAGCGTTTTGATGTTATCAAAACACGTCAACAATAATGAATTTCCACATGAGTAACGTTGTTATTAGTGAATCAATGTCATAAACACCGTTTTTCTCTCACGTGATACAATAACAGCAATTTCTGGAAATTCAGGGAGATCCTGAGTAAAAAGAAATACCGCTGAAAACCACTGACAACTCTGTTCCCTATGTACATAATTATGAATAAATAATCCGTGAAATTTTCAGGTGAACCTAATAATGAATTTTTTAAAATTTTGACACTTACGTTGTGTACCTAGTTGCACAAAGTAAAATTTTATGCAATAGACGATTTCGGTCCAAGTTGCCAACCCACAAATTTCTTCCAAGTTTACTATTACTGGGGAAGGGGAATTTCAGAACAAATTCGAAAGGATAAGGTTCGCGTTATTTGAATATATCTGTAAAAGATGCCTCGACTCCTCAAACAAGATAATTCCTTCCAAATATAGGTATTTGTTGAGATAATCTCTGATTGGCCGAAATTTAAGTTGGGATTCCTGATTTCATTTTAATAGTGTCAAGTTAATGTAGGATATGTTCCGCACATCAACTTGGTTATTTCAGTTGCCGGTTTTCCGTTCCGTAAATATGATATATTCGGTTGGTTCTTGAAATGAAGGTTAATTCATGAAGTAAAAAACATGGTGTGCTCATCTGAAGATTGAGTGACGTCAGTAAGATTAAAATACAAAGAGTTGTATATTCTGTGCTTTGAATTAACATGCCAATTCAAAGCATCTTACTGACGTCACTCATTTTTCATATGAGCACACCATGTTTTTTATATCATGGGTTAATTACGGAATTTGACTGATAAAAAACAATTTTCTTGTCACCAGAACGACAATCAATGTTCTATGGTAACATATCCATGGCAAAATTCCGTAATTAACCTTTTTTCAGGGACCAACCGAATATTTCATATTTACGGAACGGAAAACCGGCAACCAAAATAACCAAGTTGATTTGTGGAACATATCCTATATGAACTTGACACTATTTACATGAAATCAGAAATCCCAACTCAAATTTCAGCCAATCGGACAAAAACCTATATTCCGAAGCAATTATCTTGTTTGAGGAGCCGAGGAAACGGTGTTTACAGATATTTATATCCTATCACCCTCACACACCTATCATGTCGAATTTGCTCTTAAATTCCTCTTCCCCAGTAATAGTAAATTTAGAAGAAATTTGTGGGTTGTCGACTGGGACCGATTTCGTCTATTGGTGACAAAAAATGAATTTCAAAATCAGTGACAAAAAAAATTCATTTCTTTAACTGTTCTAACACAAAGTAAGAACAAAAATTTGGCAGAATCTTATTTTGTAAAAACTTGGATACTTTCTCATTCATATGTTTTATCTACTTCTCATCACAACAAGTTATAAATCATAAACTGCCTTTGACTTTTTGGGAATTACTGATAAAATAGCATGACTTTCTGCATCTTCAACATCACTTGGCAGTTCTTCAGAACTTGAATCAATAATTCTGTGAAAGTCAGAAAAAACC
The DNA here is from genome assembly GCA_958510865.1 of Myrrha octodecimguttata. Taxonomy (NCBI): domain Eukaryota; kingdom Metazoa; phylum Arthropoda; class Insecta; order Coleoptera; family Coccinellidae; genus Myrrha; species Myrrha octodecimguttata. The sequence goes on from OY294056.1 coordinate 37,947,318, forward strand.
GCGTGTTCTGGCCTATTTATTTACAAAGTTTCAAACTGACATAAAGTGATAGCAGTCAAGCGACTTAATTAATGTTTCCGCAATTTTTATCAATAATTTTTACTATTACTTCATTCAAAATTGGAAAAAATTTTGTATTCAATACGTTAAGAAATGCAATTTTGTATAACTTATAAGCTTTTCAATCTCACACGTTGCACAAAATTAGGCATTTCGTAACTGATCACATAAATAGTTATTTTCAAATCGCAACAATTTTCTTCATATTTGACGTTGTATCACTCTCAAAAAAAAACTTAAAAAAATTATAGTAGTCATGATAAAACATTCAGCACCTATTTAAAATGGAAAAAAAATCCAAAAAAACATTTCCTTATTTGCGAACCTTGTTATTGGTGAAACTCTGTACTTCGGTTGTCAATGAAACAGGCGAAATTTTAGAACTTTTGGAGATTTTGGAAATATCAACTTGAAAAAGTTGAGAGTGAGATAACTGAAGTTTGTGTACAGACAAACAATCTAGGAAACTTCTGAAGCAAAGTCAGGATCTTTCGGGCAGTTGTTCAAATTCATAGCCATATCGGACACCCATCCAGGTATTAACACCGGTCGACATAGCTTGACTGCCTGAAAAGACGATATTCAAATCATAAGTCTTACGGAATTTGACATAAACCTTCACGCCGTCATTTGGACGTTCGACCAAGTTTTATGTTAGCTTGCATTAAATGATCAAAGTCAGAAACTGTGTGTTGTATTTTTTTTTTCAATTTATTTATTTATTTATTAATCATACCTAACATACCTAAGTCAACAATGTATCCACATGGTAGCATTTGGAACAAATAAGAGTGTGAAAGTTATGATTTTTGTGTAATATATCTATCGTTTTGCCAAATCCCTATATAAAACGTTTGGGGGGCCAAACGATGGCTGGAGTTGTTTTGCTTACGAATTCTCGGGGCCCATTTAGCGTTGGAGCCCCGTGCCATTGATTCGGCTGCTACGCCTCTGTATTCAAAGCATATAGTACGTTCGAGGACAATGAAGTATATCGAAAGATATCAATATCGAAACATATCATGTATAACGACTGCAGTGCCACTTTAGGAAATTCAAATTCCATGTGCACCTTTTGTACTCGTAGTCAACCAACATCTGATGCTTATTCATGTACCTTACATATTTATTTAGTGCTACTGTAGTGCCTGATAGACGCAACGAAACTACAAGTATATATCCATCCGCATAGGCGACTCCTTAGGTATCATAAACATCAACGCCATCTATGCACTTAGATATAAATCAAAATTCTTTCGTCATGACAAATGCAATGAAAATTTTCATTCCAATACCCACAGAAATTTGATCTTTGCCATTGAGTGTTCCACTGAGTAGTTGAACACCCAATGTCTCTACTAAGATCCTGCCAGCAGCATTCCCTTTCACATTTTTCCATTTCGTAATGATCCAGATTCGAACAGAACCCAATTCGTTCGTTCAAGTCACAAATTCCTCCAATCTCAGATCACAATTCATCACACCTAGTATCGGCCAGCAAGTCCTTAACACAAGTCGACGTTATTTCATTCACGAGCCCGCATCTCAAGTATGCAGATCTACATTTTTCCGGGTTATCCGACTCAAAATAATGACTTCGAAACGTTTTTATTCCTTCATTAAAATACCTGCCATGTTAGGATTCCTCAGTCCCGCACAAAAAGTTTACGATGGTTGAAATACTTCGAAAGATATTAATTGGTGATATTAGTTTATTGTGGATGGGTATTTCAGATTCTTCGTAATGGTTACGATGGAATACTGGAGTAATGATTTCATCGATGGTTCATGGGGAATTCTAACCAGATTATGTCTTGCTCTAAGAGTCACCAAGCACTTGAGTGACATTCAGGTCGATTCTGTTTTCAAATAGCAATTGGCGTCAAAATTTAAGATTGCAGAGCCACGGTGGCCAGTTTTAGAACTTTAGATACAGACATAGATTTTGTTTTGATAATCGATTTTGTACTGTTTGTTAGTGTTTGGTTTGATAATTTTCAATTTCACGATTTATTCAAAGACTGTTTTAACTTTTATAGTTAACTATAGTTCATATTCCATTCTTATAAAGTAGGTATGTATCATTCTTCAATCTTATTGAGAGTAGCAACTCTTAAATTACGGGGATTTCTCCAAGGTTAGACTGTATTTAAATATCATTATCAGATCCAAATGGAGAGATTGACTTTGGTGGATTTCTTAGGTTGTCTTGAAAGTTGGAAAACAGTTAAAATTGTGAAATATACTTCTTGGAATAATAGACAAATACTCATAACCTCACTATGTTTATAGCAAAGGACTAAATACTCAATATATTGTGAATAAAATTAATACATTCACATAAAACTTATACTATTTGTATCGTAAGTCTTATTCATTATGGATTGACAAATAAATTTTCCAACACTCATATGATTGGTCTTGAAAAAGCTGTATTAAATAAGCCTTGTACAACTTTGCTTTCATCGGCAGAAGCACGTTGAGCGAGCAGGATTCATCGCCAGATATTTCCTTGTTGAGACTCATTTTTTTAAATGGTCAGTTCTATCACTAAAACATTTACGTTGTTCCTTAATAATCAGTTCAACAGGCAGATTTCTGGAAGGCAGAGCATTCCTCCTAAGTAAATTTCTCTGCTTGGTTTAGGGGCCTGGGAAAAAATTGTCTTCATGAATGTGATCTATTATTTCATGAGCAATTCGTGCTTACCTCTATAAAAATGATCATCATCAGTAAACTGCAGGTAACAGACTCTCATAAATCTTATTTGTTGGTTTTTATCGATTCTTCGACACTTTCAGACCCGACTTGTTAAAGGAAGTTTGTTTCACCCTAACTCGAAATTTTTCATCAGGCTGTGGAAAGCTATGGAAAGGGACATTTCAGTTTGCTTTTCCTCAGAAGAAGCACTTGTAAAATCACAAAAATGCCAAGAAAAATGCAAAAATTTTCTTATTTTCTTAACGTTTCTTTTAACTTGTCAATGATAATGTCTGTACCTCGGGTTACTCGGATAGCCACCAGAGGGAGTAGCGCTTATCTTCATTTGCCAATATTGCTAGGAAAAAGATATTGCTATCATAACCAGATGGGAATTGTCGGTATTCTGATCAACGATTTTGTGCAATATGATCTGTCACTTTAACAGGAATCTTGTTATCAATATTGCTGTCTTAGCAACCTCAAAATAGTACTTGCTATGCTTGATAACAAGATAGGTTAGAAAGAAAATCTTACAGTGATCTTCTGAAGGAAGATACTGCTGAGGAGAGATTTCGTTTCAAGGTCCCACTGGACTGCCTGGGTTTTCAGAAGTGTGCAAAATCTGCCCAACTATCTCAATTTTTAATACCAAAAAATGGAATCCGATCAATTTGACCTTCAACAGTTTTTTGTAAAAAACCCTCTCGTGCAAAATTCCGTAAGGATGCCATTATTAGAATGAAAATATTGAAATTGGCATAAAATCTCAAAAAACGTTTGAATTTGAGTGAATTAAATTTAGAATTTGCAAAAAATCTTCAAGTCAATATTCCACATGACAGTACTCATATGATTCAATAAGATTGCATCCTCAAAAATATTGTACTAAAAAACTTTCGAATGGGTATAGTAACCCAGTTCAAAAATACCGATCTTAAGCTTTATTCTTCGATAATTTTTTCGCACATATTCTGGGTAACAGCGTGCTATCGTTTTGTCCAAATGTCTGTGATTTTCGAAAATTTTCCCGAAAATGGTCTCAAACGACTAGGTTGGACTCACTGATGACTGATCATTCCAACCAAAATATTGAAAAATCGAAATTTCAACTGGCTTTAACACAAAAACCATTCGGCAGATTTTGCTCATTAACGAACTCAACCGAGATGTTCAGGATCAAAACATAACCTGAGAATTTCAAGACTCTAGGCTCTTTCATTCGCACACACGGATGGCTGGGCGGACGGACAGAATCCAATTTGACCACGGATTCTTCATCAGGGAGTCCAAGCTAGTCGTTTGAGACCAAAATCAGCTCAGAATTCGAAAATTAAAGACACTGTGACGAAACGATAACGCGCTGTTCCCCAGAACAAACGCGCGAAAAAGGCGAACTTCACTTTACTCAATTTGTCAACCAGTCAACCAGATAGTGATGACAGTAACCTCTAAAATTTTCAATTGGAAGGGGGGATATACTTACACCTTGTTCTGAAGGTAATTCAACTTTTCTATTTAAAATTTCAAGGGTTGCTCTCATCAAGTCCTCAAAATTAATACAAATGCGAACCAAAGTTTGCATCTTTTCGTTTTTATCTGATTTTGCATGGAGGTCGAGATATTATGGATCCTACATTTCCAAATTGACATACTATATAGTGTTTGGTACAAGTTCATCCCCCCATATACTGCGATGGCAATACCTGATAGCCATACCTAGTGGTTTGTTCAGCTAATTGATATCCCTCCCATGTCTAATAGAAATCAATAACCAGTAGCTGAAAAAGTGGATTGCTTCCTGATGAAATATTTCTAAACGTTCCTTGCTAACATTCCCAACAGGATGCACATCGATAAGTATTATGTACGTCCTTTCCTTCCGAGAAACGCATTTTTTGCCCAGCCAAAGAAGAGAATCAACGCATGAAGACGAGAGATATGATTCATGAATTCATCAGAAGACATACGCCATGTTCTGAGAATGGAAAATGTTTATCACGGTTGGAAATCTTCCGTCCCACAACTGACATTTCAAGTAGAGACAGAATGCCATTAGAAACTTGGATTTAGACGTACTCAACGGTCAGGTTCGTAATGGGTGATATTTTGTATTTTTGCGTCTGTTTTGGAATAATTCGAGTCGAAAATGAGAGTGAATGATTGGGTAGGAAACTCTGATGAAGAATTCGTGTTCATGCAATAGGTCTCTAGCATTTATTTTTTTATCATCGATATCGACTATAATATCCATAAATAAGTGAAAATTCAATTGTAATCGAGAAAACGATTTTTTGAGATTGATTGCACATACAAGCATTGTCGTTGTTTGGACGTTGTAGACTGAACTACTTCAGAATTGGGTAATTCGCACAAGCCTAGAGTTGCTGTCAACGAATTTAAATGGTTAACTTGACTCTTTCGAAGTCAGTTAGAATTTGGTTGTTGATTATTGTATTTGTTGAGAGAACGGTTAGCTGCTGAATTTAAACTTTTTTTTTCATTGAGCATAATTCCTTCACTACGACCTCCCATAATAATCTAGTGGATTCTACTTTCATTGTTCACAACCTACTTCTCTACCTACTTAACTGCACATATCTCAAATATGTTCATCATGTAATTCATCAATATATATTAATCAATCATAATTCTGTATTACTTAATTCCAGATTATAGGTTCGGGTCGAAATATATTTTAAGTAATAAAGAGCAATTCAGAAAAATGATTTTCTACAAAAAAAAAATTGTGAACAAAAGTATTAAAACAGGTTCACTTTTATTACATATCTAATACGGCGGGTATTTACGCATATTTTTTCAAATATACGAAGTAAATGAGAAAATAAACATTCACATGCGTATGTTAGGGCGGAATCCAACAATGCCCCTTTCGAAAATTTCATTTCTCAATTACAAGAAAAATACGGATCCTATTAAACTGAAATGCACTGAGTTATTGTTGAGTACTGACCCGAATGCTCATCCAAAATTACCGCGTAACTAGAAATTTTGAAAAAAAATTATTTTTGCAGAAATTATTCTGTTCTAGGGAACAGCGTGCTATCGTCTCTTCCAACTATCTGTAATTTCCGAATTTTTCCCCAAACGACTAGAGTGACCTCACTGATGACAAATCTAGTGTCATTCTGTCTGGTCGGCTGGCCATAGGCACCACACTAAGTAGTTTTATTTCAAAATGCAGTGGTTAAGTTCGTTAATGGACAAATTCGGCCGAAGGGTTTTAGAATTAAAGTCGTTCGAATTTTGTGGTTATCTCCCCAATATTTCAGGAACTACCTGGGCGCTGGATTGAAACTTGGTCGTTAGTTGGGGCACAGAAAAGCGAATTTCCTGGCAAAGTTTTGTTGTGATCATATGGTTCGCATTAATTTCGATCCGATTTACATTCTCGGAGATTTTGGGAAAATTATGACGAATATCGCGGAGTTTTCCGCGGTATCGATGTTACTTGCAAAAAAAATTCGAAAGAACTGTTCAAATCATGATGAAACTTGTTTCGTGATGATAATTTCATCTGAACAATTTGAAAAAATTTAAAATTGGGCAAAAGCTGCTCACTTCACATCACTGCGCTCATGAAACCTTCATGTTCCAGATTGAGCAACTAAAAATTAAACTTTTCGGTTTCTCCAATATATTACTGATATTATGGCAATACTGTTGCTGTGAGCTGATTTCCAAACATCCTTCATTCGTGAATTGTTACAGCTATCAATTAAAAAGTCGTAAAACCAAAATTCTATATAAAAAGTGTTTTAAATTTTATATTCTTCACAACACCCCCAATAGACGACATCATAAAGTTTCTATAGAACTTTGCCGCTATAGATCCACCTCTGTAAAATCTAAGCATATCGAGATTTCACTTTGTGACCAATGGTCATGCGTTTGATGGCTTTCAGCTTCTAGTTTTATGCGTTGGTTGAAGACAGAACAAAAGGGCGAGTGGTTGATTGATTCGACGATAACGTTTGTCACTATTAAAATACCTTATCTTTATGTGTCATAACCAACAGGACTTGCTTCCAAACGATTATTGATGGTTTGTACTCGTCGACATGAAGTCCACAAAAAGAGTGTTAAGTCCTCAAACCTTGTCTTCGATACAGATGTGATGACATTTGTTAGTCGAAAAATTTGCGTGGGTTGATGTCAGATTGTTATAGTAGAAAAGTTTTTTCTTCATTCAATTGAAGCCTGTGTACCCTTTTTGAACATCCTTCGATTTTTTAGAGTAATCATTCCAAGTGGTATATATAATGCATTTGATTTCGAAAATAAAAAAAAACATTTGGAACTCAGTTGTGAATTGCAGAATAATGAATCCACGATTTATTTTATAAATTTGATGAGAATCTTTTTAGGAAGGCTGAAGGGAATAGACGTACTGAATGAAAATACCTCAAAAAATAATAAATTGATCCAAGTCATGTAGGATGTATAGATGAGTCACACATATACATTTCGGAATTATCATTTTCCCTATAGTTACATTTTGCATTTTTTTCTCAAATGAAAATTTTTGCTGATATATACGCATCAACATTGATTTTTTCGTATACCTTCTCGATTCATATTAATTTGTTTATACTGAGAATCATTGTAGCAATGAACGGTCAAAAATGCGCATTCTTACTGAAATTGTTTGGACGAAAAGGAAAAATTGGGAAAATCAAATTGTAATCTTCGGAAGAAATCCCTTACTATTCGGGGTATCTTCAATCTTGTTGATTTTATGTTTGATGGGATCAGTGTGTGAGTTTCAATATCTCGGCCCCGTGCAAAAAAAGGGCAAAAGTATATTTTTTTCTTTTTAATAAAAAGAGGTAGAAAAGTTACGAAAGTAAGAGTTGCAACGGAACATGAAAATGGTGAACATTTTCTTCTGATGGGTCCAATAACAGCGTTTCCTGAAATACCAGCTAATCTCATGTGTGGATACACTCCATAGATGCCATGATAAATAAACATCGCACTCTTCGGATATTTCCTCGACTTCTTCAGAATAGAAAATAAAAAAAACTCACAAAAAAAATGGAATTTATTTCGATAAGGCCATCATCGAATTATCTTCAAACCAAGGTGTTACTCGATCTCCCTACCCATTTAAAAATTTAGTGGTTGCTGTCATCATACCTACATGGTGGATATAAATTGATTGGATCTAATCGTATATAAAAACCGAGATAATAAGGGTAGTACATTCTAAAATTGACACACTGTTTAGTGTTTCCTCACTTCTAAAATATGCTCGTTGCCGCATGAAGAACTGTGGTTTGTTATGAGTCTCCTATCAAAATCAAAACAAAACTGGAGGTAAGCAGACCGTCGATATAAGCGATGTTGTCACGTTTGAGATAATATATGATAACTACTTACATATTTCCGTATTTCTATAATTTTCAGGATAATAAAAATATGTTTAAAAATACAGGGAGTCGAAATTTCTTTTTCAAAACAACGGGTTTGCATATAAACGCAGGCTACAACGAAAACTATGTAACATAGCATCAGGCCTACTATTGATCTGAGTTCCAATAAATGCTGAAAAATTTCGATTTCGAACACACCAGAACGTTCTCATAAAAATAGGCGCCAACGAATGCGGTCATCTCATGTAAACTAATCGGAATGTGTAGTCCACTTACGAAATTGATCCCTCTAATTAGGCGAAATAAATTTATTAATCCGACCTGACTGGACCAGAAAAATAACAAAAAACATAAATTTCAGTCACCGGAGAACACAAAAAAAAGCAAGGGACACCGAAACGCGATCAGCCAATTAGTAGAAATTGATTTTCTTTGTTCGCCAAAATTCCACCAATTTCTGAAAGATCTCTAGCTGTTTGGAGTTCACGGTAATCGATGATTGGGAGATTCCTTGGCCTCCCTTCCAACGGCCTCCAGGAAGTCTGATCAAGAAAAAAACCGACATCAGCATAAAAATTTGTACGAAGTAGAGATTGGGATTTTAACGAGGTGGTTTCGGTGTAGCGTTGGACGCTAAAAAAATTATAATTCATTGTCCGAGACAACTATGTTCGGATAGCGTCAGAGTGAAATGATTTTACTGTGACCACAAAGTTTTCCGATGCAGAATTTGAATTTCAATAATGATTAAAAAAGATCCTGGAAGATGAGATATACTTCACTGATAAAGAACCAGTCAAGCATTAGGTATGAAAAAAATTACCTGGACTCCGTTCTTGTGCGCATTTTCTGGGGAACCTCTTGCTGTCGTTTTGTCCAAATGTTAGTAATTTTCATATTTTTTCCGCAAATGGTCTCACACCACTAGGTTGAACTAACTGGTGAAGGGTAGTTCTGTTTTCAAAACGCGTTTTAGTTCATTGATAGGAAAATCGGCCGAATGGTTATAGGTATTCGAAGTTTTGAGGTTTGAGCGATTGAATTGAATTGAGGTTCATTCAGAATGTCATGTCGTGGGTATTATACCATTTGCCTCCTGTTAATGCAAAATATATCTGGAATTTTCAAATTCTCCGAGCTGAAAGCACCATTCCTTATCAGTATGTATTTCAGGATTTTGCATTCCAAATAGCTTTTTAGTTTCATCGAAATGTAACATGATTTTCATCTTATCCTCTTATACCTCTTTTCGTATGCAGACGCTCAGCACTTATTCGACTAGATAAACTTATTGTGTTAACGGTCGGCAGTTAAAAAGCACTGCCGTGCAGGCAGCAGCTTTTCCGCGCATACCGGCCGATCGTAAATACAATAACTTCCGAAAGAAACAACTAGAAGACTCGATATTTGTAAAGTAGGTTAGGAACTTTAAATAGCGAAGGCCGAGTTCTTCAATGGCTGAAATCTACCCAATCATTCCGCAGATATACCCATTCAAAATTTTATTTTTCCAAAAATACAGATTAGATCGGATTGAAATCCAGTATTTCATCGAAAAATGACAGTTCGAAGGTTCGTACAGAATATTATGGAGATAATATGATCAGAAGGTCACAGAATATTCATATTTGAAAAAAAGTTTTTTCTCAGATTGTTCTAATGACACGAGCATCACGAAATTTCGCACAAAGTTGCCCATCAGCATTTCCAAACTAGGTGCAGAGTTTTTATTCCGACTAAATCAGTATTTTCTGAGTTAATCCAGAAAAAAAGAACGATGACGAGAAAAAAACCACGAAATTTTATATATTTTTCCCAATATCACGAGCGGAAGTTTTTTCCGAATTCAATGAGTGAAAAACAAAAATTTTTGACAGTGTTATCTCAACAAAATTTTGCGAAAAGTTGTGCGTTGATATGCTCCAACTAACTGTCAAGTTTCAATTCAATCGCATAAGTAGTTCCTGAAATATCAGGAAATTAATCTCAAAATTTCAAATGGCCATAACTCCGAAACCATTCGACCGATTTGTTCCATTAACGAACTCAGCCACCGCATTCCAATGCGCGACCTAACCTTGAAGTTTCAAGTCGCTAGCTTGCTTCTTTCGACAGTTATCGTGTCTTCGGCCGGCTGGCCGGATAGAATCGATTTTAACATCGGATGCGTCATTAGTGAGTCCAACCTAGTCGTTTGAGACCACTTTCAGAAAAAAATTCGAAAATTACATAACATGCGCGCAAAAATATCGCAAATTTCGTTGTTATTTGGAAGTTTGAGGTTATTTCCTCAATATCTCAAAAAGTAAAGATGCAATCAGATTGAAACTTCGTAATCAAGTGGAGAATACCAATGCGCAATTAGGTGAAGGTTGATCTAATTGATGAAGATGTAGAATTCAAACAAGCGCGTTTAAGCTCCAGACCTCACGTCAGCGCTTTTCAGGATTTTGTATTTTCTCTTTTCTGACGTATTTAGAGCTTTGAATCATTGCAGCACGTATATCTTCTTCGAGAACGAGAAATCTCGAATAATTGCCGAAAAAAAATAACCCCTAGACGACAAATCTCGAATTTCGAGAGTCTCGTGAAATCCTACGTGGAGGCAAATTTGAATCATAATTTCCTCGTTGTAAATTGATGTTTTCGACGTTGATTAAATTTTTACTCGCTTGTTCTAGGGAATAGCGCTTTATCATTTCGTCGCGATGTCTGTAATTTTGGAATTTCGAGCCGAAAATAGTCTTAAGCGATGGGTTGAACTCCTTGAAGAAGAATCCGTGGTCCAATTTAATCTGTCTGTCCAGCCGGCCGTGTGTGCTGTAACTTTCGAAAGGAAAGATCTGGAGTCTTGAAATTTTCAGGTTAGGTTTTGATCCTAAATATCTCGGTTAAGTTCGTTAGAGGGCCAAATCTGCCGAATGGTTTTTGTGTTACAGCCATTTGAAATTTTGATTTTTCAACAGCCCGAAAAATATTCATCTGATCGAAAACTTGGTTGGAAGATGGCTAGTATCAAAAAAAGGATTATCCATGGAAAAATTGAAAAATTTTTATATTTTATTTGAATTTCAGTGAAATTTCCAAGTCGCCATTTCGCAATGTGAACAAGCGCGTAAGAGCTGCTGACTTCACGTCAGTGCTTTTCTAGGTTTTTTTTCAGTATCCTTATGGTAACAGGGAGTGAATCACACATAAAACATACCAAATAATTAAGCAGCAAAATTTCTTCTAACCTGTAGTAATCCTCTTTACAATATATGTTCCCGTCTCTCGCAAAACAAGTCAATTCCGAATCTAATGGTAACTTGCACTCGCAGCACTTTAAACACCCTGCGTGCCACTGTCTGTCCACCGCCAGCAGGTAAAACCTGTCGTGGATCCTGCCTCTGCACCCTGCACAGTTCACGTCGGGACCAAGGCCGCCCAGGCTGGAACAGGGGGACGCTATGACGCGTTCCAGGGATTCCCTTTCCTTCAGCATCTTGGCGATGAGGAGTGCAGCATCTGCGTGGTAACTGAAGACGTCGAGGTGGAGTATGATCGTTATGTAGTTACAAACTGGAAAAAATTGAGAATATGTTAGATTTGTGGCGTCGCAGGTTGAGTCTACGGATGGATTGATTGGTATTACGGTATATTGGGTTAGGATGTGTGAATACAGGATCGGTTTTACGGCAGATATTTCAAGGTGAGAAAGCAACGATGTGTAATGAAGGGCAAAATCGGTACCTGAATTATTTCAACAGTGTAGTTTTTGAGCAGAAAATTCCTAACGGCCGATTGTAGGTACAATAACTTCCTAAAGGAACAACTTAGAACTTACTTTGGACCTTAAATACAGATAAAGGCCGTATTCGTGAACGGGTAAAATCCAATCAATGATTCTGCAGAGACTACCATTCAAAATATGTTCTGGCCATTATTTCCAAAAATACAGATTGGATCGAATCAAAATACTGTACCTGATTGAAAATTGACTGCTCAAAGGTTCAAGCAGAATTTTGTTAGGATATATCATAAGAAGATCGCTGAATATATGTAGAATATTTTAAGAAAAATTTTTGAAAATTTTTTTATTGCACGAAGTTGTGCATCAATTTTATTCGAATTATTCCATAAATACCAACGATAGCTAGGAAAAATCCACAAATTTTGACATATTTTTTCCTAATATCTCTGAGAATTAAAAACGAATCGGAATAAAATTCTCGAAGTCTTAACTTTTTACGCGCTTGTTCTAGGGAACAGCGCGTTATCGTTTCGTCATAATGTCTGTAATTTCCAAAATTTGAGATGAAATCGGTCGCAAACGACTAGGTTGGACTAACTGATAAAGAATCCGTGGTCAAATTTGATTTTGTCCAGCCGGCCGGCCGTCCATCCGTGTGTGCTCTCTAACTTTCAAAAGGAATGACCTGAAGTCTTGAAATTTTCAGGTTAGGTTTTGATACTGAATATCTCGGTTAAGTTCGTTAATGGGCCAAATCCACAAAATGGTTTTTGTGTTACAGCCATTTGAAATTTTGATGTTTCAATAACTCGAAAAATATTTGTCTGATCGAAATGAAACTTAGTTGGAAGATGGACAGTGTCAATAGGGAGAATTATCCATGGAACAATTTGAGAAAAATAATTTTTTTCTTCGAAAATTTTAATATTTCATTCAAATTTCACTGAAATTTCCAAGTCGTCATTTCTCGATGTGAACAAGCGCGTAAAAGCTACTGGCTTCACGCCAGCGCTTTTCTAGGTTTTTTGAAATAAATACTTGAAGGTGCGTGCACATTTCTTCCAAATCTGAAAATAGGTACGAGAAAATATGTCGTAACAAAATTTTGCAAGAGCAGGGATGTCATTATCCTACAACTTATTTAACTTTAATTCGATCCGATCTCTCAAACCTTTTGGTCGATTTGGCCCATTAACGAAATTAAGCTCAGAATTTTGAAATGCAACCTATATACACTGTAAGTTTCAGGTATGTACCTAGTTGAGATTCTTCTTACTCACGTAATCGTACGTACGGTCGGTCGGACAGAATCGATGCTGACACCGGATTCATCTTCAGTGAGTCTATCCTTAAGTAGCTTGTGACTATTTTCGAGATGAAACTCGAAAAATACAGACATTTGTACAAAATGATAGCTTGCTGTTCTCCAGAATATGCGCGCAAAAATGTATATGAACACTCTTCAATGGGAACTCCTATTTCTGTACTAGATTGACGATAAGTGATGTCGTTGTCTGAGGGCCAATTTTCAGAAAAACACATTAACGAAAACCACAACTCCATAGCTATCACCGTTACATAGTTACCAGGTGTTTTCCGAAAATTTTCATTTTAGAAATATTGCTCTTTTTTCTGCTGAGAATTCTTATTTCTGTAGAAACATTCTCATAACAATGAAGTGGGGATTTTTGGTCAACGGAACCAAATAAAAAACATCAATCGTAAGGCGACGTTTCGGTAGTTTATTCCACCTTCCTTAGGCTAAAAATGAATTGTAATATTGTTACAGTTGTGAATACAAAATTGTTTAATTATTGACAATACAAATCACAATCTCACGTATAATTCAAATCAGTTAATCGAATTTTCTGCAAACTGATATTTTATGATATATCATTAAGAAATTTTTTTTCAAACGGAGCACTTTGTATATTTTTTCATATTTCGATAGAGATCTGTATTACAATTTCAAAAATATAGCATACTTGATATTTTTCTGGAGTTATGTTCGAGATAATAAATTTGCAACTTTCATCTTGGAGTATAGGCAAAAGACGACATCCTCTCGAATATATTTTCGCACGATTGCGTCACAACTCAATTAATGAAGGTCAAATTGAGAAGAAAAGACCGAAGAAATATCTTTAGAATAAAGATGCAGAAGAAGTCGTCGTTTGAGGAGCTGTTGAAATAAATCCTAGATATCAAATCGTATTTTAGAAGAATTTGCTATGTGCTTGAATGAAAATGGCCCACTCTTCGAACACCTCATTTGATGAAATTATTCTTTGCTGGTTATTTTTCAATGGAGTTCCAGTTTTTATAGTTTTAAAAGACCACGGGTTTTCTTCACACTATCGACCGTTTGAGTCGAACTTTGACAGCCAACAAGGAATGTTCGCATTATTTCCGCAGTCCTAAGCCTACTTTATGCAATAGATAAAAATTGAAAATTCAATATATTGAATATAATTCCAGAAAAATATCAAATATGCTATATTGTTGAAATGGTCGAATCAAGTCCTATCGAAATAAGTAAAGATATATGAGGTGTACGATTTGCAAAAAAAATTCCTAGTGTTATCTCACAAAGTATGAGTTTGCAGAAAATTCAATTGAATTCTACGTGAGAAGTTGTAAAGAGAATGATTTTACAAAGATAAAAAATTCTCAACAGAAAATAATTTAGAGCAATATTCCTAAAATGGAGATTTTCGGAACACACCTGGTAACTATGTAACGATGATAACTATGGAGTTCCAGTTTTCGCCAATGAATTTCTCATGAAATTCGGCCCCCAGGCACTGACATCAGTTTACATCTATCTAATACATAAATAGGACCTCTCCTTCAGAAGTGTCCAATTTGGTCCACCCTGTAAATGTCACTTGAAAATGAATGTGAACGAGTGCATAGGATTTTCCTGAATGTGAGAGATTCGATTTGTCCTTTTATGAGTTTCTTCAAAAATTCTGAATTCTTTGGATACTGAACTCCATTTTTCAAATACTGGATATCTATCAGTAATAAATGATATTCCTCTCCCAAAATTAAACCTGTAATATATTTCTGTGGATATGCTTGTTGAAGGGAACAAGCGTTTTATCGTTTTGCCTAAATCTCTGTCAATTTCGATCGATGAATAATTATATGTGTTGTCAGTGGTCAAGAAAACTAACGAAACGGGCCTGCAACTTGGGTCTTTCAGGTTAGATTGAGTTAGTTAACTGTCAAAATACGCCGAACGTTTTCAAAGTTAGACCCGTTTTGAATTTTGAGGTTATTATCTAAATTACTCAAAAAATGCTAAAACAACACCATAACAACTGACAGAAACGACTAAGAGATTCTTCAAAACGATGGTCGAATTCGAGAATGGGTGGAATCCCCCAAATTATTCCGTGGATATAGCATTCAAATTTGTATTTTTCTGAATATTTCCGAAAATACGGATCAGATCGAATTGGCATCCAGAAGTTGGTTGCAGAATAACAGCTAGAAGGTTCTTGCAGAATTTCATGAAGACTTCATGAAAAAAAGGTCGCCAAATCTTTGCATCAGGAAGTAACGATGCGTTTACAGGGGTCAAAACTCGAATACTTGACCGCTTGAGCAACGAATTTGAAGGCACGTAAAGTCTTCGAAATTCACGTCACTGCACTTCTAGGACTTTTTTATGCAGGTTCCCACAAAAAACAAACGCATGCCATTCATTCCAACTCCCAGAAAAAAAAACATCGATCCTTATCCTTCTTCATCCAAATAAAATCGTTAATTCTCTATGGTTCGCCCCTGCAACACTTCAAGCAACCAGATTCTGTGGTGATGACATTAATTGGCCCTAATAACCGTCCATCGCCGTTGAATCGTGAGGCGATCACAGGCGCCCGTACAGACCGACGGCCAGACGACCAGGAAGAAAATTCCGACAGTCACTCTGCTTAAACGTTGCGGCCAACCGGACAGAGACGTCTGGGCTGTGTGTTCCCGGCCATCTATGAACCGACGTCTCTTATTTTTCTTTGCCGAACACAGAGGAGGATCGTGACTTGGCGTAAATGTGACGTGAGAATTTCAGAGTTTTTAGACAGATGAAATTATGGGGTAGGAGGTTGCCGATTGGGGTCAAAAGTCTGAGAAACACTGGCCGTATGTTTGTCCACCTTTTATTCGATCTACTTAGATAAGACTCGGAGATGAAGTCAGGGGCAACTCGTTGTGTAAGGTTGCGGCATAATTACGGTACTACAATCAATCAGTGTCTCTTGAAACAAAATACATTTGATACACAATCTATTTCAGTTAGACATGTCTGTGAACAATGTAACGAGAACTTTGAACGAATTTCTCATCGAATTCAAGACATCTGATTGAATTGAAAATTTGAACACATGTTAAGTATCTCCCTTAAACTGAATAAACATTTTTTGAGCGGATACAAAATGGTGCCGGTACGGAACAATTTTTTATTTGAATTAAGAAAACTCACTAGAGATTATGAAACGAAGTTAAAATATATGCCATAGTGATTTTGAATCATAAATTTTCAATACCTAACGGCCGATCGTATGCACAATAACTTCCGAAAAAACTACTCAGATACTGGATATTCGTTGAGTAGGATTGGATTACCTTAATAAGGGAAATCCAAATTCGTGAATGGGAGAAATGCAACCAATGATTCCGCAGATATACCCATACGAAATTATTTTTTTCCTATAGGTTTTTTAGGCAGAAGATCTGATAAAATCTTGAAGGTGTGTGAAAAATTTCATGAGGACCATTTAAAAAGGAATTTTTCCATCTGGAGGTGAAGGTGACTTTGGAGAAGTCAATTCATGAAAGGATGACTGCTTTGGCAAAGAATTTGAATGGCACAATCATCACCAAATTTTGCATAATCTTGTGCAGCAGTATTTTTCAACAATATATACAAGTTTGATAATGACTAGATCAGTATTGTTTGAGTTATTCCGGAAATAACAAAGATTTCTTCCAATATCCAAAAAATTAATGATATTAAATGTGTAAATGTCAGCACCTGATGAATCCTTTTCAAATCAACTCATAAACAGAATTGTTTTAAGATTCACTATCACAAACCTCACAACATTATGCGCTTAGTTGCACGTGATCCTGACATAATATATGCCAAATGTTCTTCAATTTATTCCCGATATTTTATTAGATTTCTAGTGTAAAGGAACAAATTATGGATCTATGGGAGATGATTCCCCAATATAAGGGTCCTGTAACGTTCTTCGTTTATCTGAGGATCTGAAATATTATCACTTGGAGGACCGGACCTGATCGAAAGACCCTCCCGGCCAGAGAGCAAATGTCGGTAATATTATTTACTGCTTCCTGCTCTTTTCTGTCCCTCATTCTGTTACAGATATTATGTCAAGAAGATCAGCCCAAGAATATAAACAAAAACAAGTGTTTCTCTCTTATATTTTCCCTGTATATTAAGCTGAAGACACGAAACTTGGTGAATGTTTTTTGTCAATAAAGCTACTCATTTTGTAATTTTTTCCATCCTGAAGTATGCTTAGAAGGGGTTGAAATAGTCAATCCCTAAGATATTTTTTCTTACGACTTTTTTTTGGATAGAAATTTTCCTTTTAAAAAACATGGCTTAAAAGCTCAATTCATTCACTAACTTTTTTATTCCTACAAACTTTTTCGAAAACGATTTACGAGAAAAACCTAACCCATGTTAAATAGCATTTTATTGTTAAACCAGCCAACTGAATTATCATTCCATCATAGGTTAACACTTTAACAACTATAACAATAGCGAGCAATGAACAAAAACCTGTCAAATATTGACAATTCAATTATAATAAATGTTGAAAATGACCGCCTTCAGCTTCAATACAAGCATTTACTCTTCTCTTCATTGAAATACGTATGCGATGAAATATGCCTGCTCAATTTCTTATTGTTTCACACCCTTCCAGAATTCGGTTTCACAGATCATCGATTTTTTCGTAGATGCTTCAGTTTTCGAAAAAACTTCTAGAAATAAAAAAGTTATTGAAAGAATTGGGCTTTTAAGCCATGTTCTTTCCAAAGGAAAATTGTAAAGTTGTAAGAAAAAATATTTTAGGAGTTTACTATTTCAACCCCATCCAAGCATACACTCCAAAATGTGTAGTTTTGTCGACAAATAATATTCAAAAAGTTTTCCTTATGAAAGAGAAAAATTTTTTTTTGTTGGAGGAGGGGTGTACCTTTTCCTGTAGTAGGTTTTTCGAAAATTTTCATACCAATCACCGGTGTTATTCAGATATATATGTATGTACATGTAGTTTCAATCCATTCGCTCAAGTAGTTCTTGAGTGAAAAAATATCTACAAAATTTAAGCTCCGAAACCATTTGGTCGCCAGCCTGCTCCGTTCGACAGTTATCGTATCCTCGGCTTGCCGTTAAACCACTGAATCTATTTTGACACCGGATTAATCCAACCAGGTTGTTTGAGATCATTTTTGGCTCAAAACTCCAAAAAACAGACATTTGGATGAAACGATAGCACGCCTTTCTCCCGAACATGGGTGCACAAATTAAGCAAAACACTGACCTGAAATCGTGAGCTTTACACGCTTTTTCCAATTCTCAGCCGATGCGGTTACCCATCCAAGTAATCACCGCATTCAACGCAGTTTTAAATCGTCATAAAACGTTTGAGTCATTTTCTTAACGTACAATATGTTTCTCATGAAAAACATTTTCAATCAATTACTGGATTTCAATCGGGTTGGCCAAGTATTTTTGAAAACAAAATTTTAAGGAGTAAATCATTGGTTACATTTTACCCATTCACGAATTCATCCTTAGTACTTTAAACCCAATCCTGTTCTACAAAGAGTCTCTGAGTTGTTCATTTCGGCAGTTATTTTATGGGATATCTACAGTATATCGGCCAGGCCGTTTGGTTGGAAATAAAAGACTATAATAGCATATTATTTCAAACTTTTTAGTGAGATCCAATTTGATCAGATAGATATTGCTTGATACAGGTGCATTATAGATGACATAAGTACACTTCATTCATTTTTATAAACTAACCCGGTTGGCCATAATTCAGGTCTATCAAGTTTTTTTACTGAAAACTGACGCAGGTTGGCACTCGTGAAATATGAGCAATGTCAAAATCATTCTCAGAGACGCTGCCAAATGCCGGTGCCAATTTCTACCCTCAATCTCAACATAATCATCACGCTTGGAAACTAAAAATGCCGAAGGTATTTTTGAAGAAGCAGAGATAAAGTATCAAGAAGTTCTATGTAGAATTGAAATCTGCTTTTTCTGCTAGTTACCCTGATCATTTGAAATCAATAGTTTATCACAAGCTGTTCAACATTTTCGACGTGTGTGAGTGTGAGAACCCAGTGTATCGTTCACAAAGATTCCCAAGAACTTTGTGAATTGAGTTAGTTCTTTTAAAGTTACACAGGTTTTGTAGTACTACTACATTTTCATACTGGATTTTTTCAAGTTGTGCAACAAGGTATTTGAATGTCTTCTGTAGCTAATTTCTCGAGAATTTCGTAAAGTAGGGATTTCCATAGGTTTGTCTGTTCGTTTAAAAATTTTACTGCAGGGTAATTCGAGTACTCATATTTTTTTCGAACGAACTATGACAAAGTAACGAACTATACTCTACCCCTTATTTTTTAGTAACATTTCAACACTCCATTCTTGGTTTCCGTACAAGAAAATAGCATCACCGAATCTTCCCACCATGTTTATATACGTGAAATATTTCCAGTGTTAACAGACAAAAAATTTTCATCAGCATTCGCCAGGTCTATTCTGTTGAATTCACATAATATTTTCTCAAATTCATTATAATTACTACGACCTTATGTAGAAAGGACAATGTTGTGTAGTTAGCTGACAGGAAAATGACTATAACCTAACATTTTCAAAATATACACGGTCAAATGTGTCAGAATATCATGGCCAATCGGGATAGTTTGTAAAAGTAAATGGAGTATATATGGTTTTAGCTCTTGAACCTTTTGCAGATTTTACTCACCAGCGGAATTGGCCCTAACAGGATGCATAAAAAAATATAAGCTTACTTTGGCTCCAGCTCTATGTGGAGCCGCTGGCTGCCACTACTCGTCGTTAAATTGAATCTTTTGTAATTTTGGGAGCTCAAAACATTTTTGGTTCAGACGCCTTGTCGTTAGGTCTGAGAGAAGAGCAAACGGCGCAATGACTACGCAGTTTCGAGAAAGTAAGAAATGTTGATCTGAGAAATAAAAGAAATGTCTAATTGAAGGGTGTTATGTTCTTGAGAGTTGTCATGGATGGGAAAATAATAGACCTTTGCTTCTTCGAGAGATCAACTTCTCTTTTGTCTCGTAGAGGGCATTACATGGGTTTGAAACTATAAAGGACTATAGGACATGAGAACTTGTGAAAGCCATTCTCATAATCGAACAATTCTCACTATACAGACCACTGATTTTGTCTTCGAATAGTCATTTCCGTTGTTTGAAACCCTCTCTTTCATTTAATCTTAATGTGATATTTGTGTCTAAAATCATTCTCATGCGTTATTTCGTCACCCTAGAAAAATATTGTTCAACATCCAATTTTACTAGTTTCGGGAAACAGAGGTTTAAAGTTTGAACTGGACATTTTTGAAAATGACATAACTATTATTTCACTACCGTTTATACTTGTATGAATGCCTTGGAATCTGGCCTTTCAGTTGAAAAATACTTCAATGGAGATAGTCTTTGTCGAATCTATTATTTTGCAGATAATTATTTTGAACACAGAAGAAAATGCTGGTTTTGTGAAAACATGTGTACATTTTGTGGATATAGAACAATATATTTGGATATGGAACAGTCTTATTTCGAGTAATAGCTCATTTGTATAGTGGGTATAAAATATATAATCATATATAATATAATACATATAATCAAAAAAATTATCATGAAAAAATCTCTAGTAAGACACTGACGCGTAATCAAAATCTTTTGCAGGATTTATCATCTGTCAATTCATGCGTCAAATCTTCGTACTCCTTTGCGGTTACCCATCCAGGATCCACTAGGTAGAGCACTCTGCACATATAATATATTTATATATTATATGATCCTCACAAAATAATAATAAAAGAGTTGCAAATGATCTGAGCCTCCTAGGGCTCCTAGCTCATGTGATAAATGTGTAACTGTGGCCTCGGAATAATTTAATTTAATAAAAAAATTAAATTTAATACTAAGCTGACGATTCGATGTTTCATTTATTCATTATTGTGATGATTTTTGACATCTATATGTACCTATACTAAGTGTAATGTTCGTATATTTATTGGCTCTCTTCGAAGTTTTCCATTTCTAATTATTTCATCGTAGATTTTAAAATATCTATTAAAATGTATATGAGACATCCTCACTGCCGATTTCTCGAATTTTGTCCGATTTTATGACATTCAATGTTGAATATCTCGAAACCGGTTCATTTGAGCAGAAATAATAAAAATATTAAGGTATCCCAAAATTATTGAGGGTTTCTATATTGACTCAAGATAAACTTTATCTGCATTCTTCATGCTAATTCCTTATAGTTCCATCAATCGGGGACTGTATAACCAGAAAACCGTTTGAAATAAGATGAAATTGATAATGATAACTGAAGAGTACCTACGTGGCATAGTTATAGAAAACTTCACACCAAAATTCATTTCATTCAGAGGAACCATGCCACAGCTACAAAATGAAGACTGTTTGGAAATTTCAACCGCCTGTATCTTCTTATCGGGCCGAATCTGGAAGACTGGTAAATAAAAAAAGTGTTTTGTTGGATGAGAGGAACCTATAGGATTAACATTTATGTACAACTTGAGGACTCACCCTGTATAACATGTTCATGAGACAACAGTTTTCCTGAAAGCTGTCCTTGACAAATAATTTCAATCCTGCAATCCGCAAGAATATTTTCTGTAAATAACGAGTTTCATCTAATTTTAACGCGCTTGTTCTGTTATCGTTATATGTTGTTTTCGTTTCATCACAATGTCTGTAATTTTCGAATTTTGAGCTGAAATCGGTCTCAAACGACTAGGTTAGACTCACTGATGAAGAATCCGTGGTCTAATTTGATTCTGTACGGTCGGCCCGGCCGGCCGTGTGTGCTCTAACTTTCAAAAGGAAGGACCTAGAGTGTAGAAATTTTCAGATAAGGTTTTGATCCTGAATATCTGGGTTAAGTTCGTTCATGGGCCAAATCTGCCGAATGGTTTTCGTGCTACAGTCATTTGAAATTTCGATTTTTCAATAACTAGAAAAATATTTATCTGATCCAAATGAAACTTGGTTGGTAGATGAACTGTTTCAATGAGAAGAATTATCCATGGAAAATTTCGAAAAAAAATATTTTTCATGAAAATTTTCATATTTCATTTAAATTTCATTGAAATTTCCAAGTCACCATTTCGCAATGTGAACAAGATCGTAAAAGCTGCTGACCTCACGTCATTGCTTTTCTAAGTATAGGTTTAATAATTTCCTATCATAGATTGGGAGTGAAAACCTAAAAAACACCTGAAAATATGATTTTAAATGGTGAAACAAGAAAATTGAAAGTAAGTCAATTTCCTTAACATATTCGTGAATTTACAACACCCCATAACTTACTGACGCCGACTAAAAATTAAAATGAACGGACAATCACACGTCATACCTCAGATTTCATTAGAGATAGTACCGAAACTTGCACGCCACATACCTCATATTTGACATCGAAAATGTCCAAATCGACCCATAAAATTCGAATTTGATATTCATAGACGTATAACACACTGTTTCTGACTCTGCGAAGCGTCATAATTATAAGTCATTTTCTAGAACTTGGGCCGATTAAGATCCCAATCTCGATATTAATTAAAAAGTAGGCCTTAAAATTATGTTGTTTATTGTGTTATTTATAAAACTATGTAATTATATCGGATAATAGAGAATTTTTTCATGGATTTTGCGGCGTTCTGAAAGAATTGGAGGCGCAGGTGCGACGCGTAATGAAATGAATTAAAGTTTTCCTAAATGTTGTTATTACAGAATATTGATCATTTTTATTTCTATTTGAATTCTGGGGGAGCTGGCGCAAATAATCTTTTAATTCCATCGTGTTTTTCCGGATAGCTGGACACAGAGATCCGTTAATTGAGAATTTATATGGAAATTCGGGACCGTTTTAATTATTCAAAACTTTTTACTATGTATATTTTTTATATTTTTATGGATCATTATTTTCTCGATTACTTATTTTTCTAGGGATATCGCATGCAACGCTTGATATTAGAAAGTTTAAGAATAGTGCGTTGCAATGCGGTTAGTCAAATAATTTTTTTTGGGTTTTTTCTGGGTTTTCACTACCAATATCTGAAACAGAACTATTAAAAATTAAATAAAAATTGTTTTTTCATGTAAAACGCCCTCGGGGATTGCGAGATTGAACTATTTGTCAAAAGCAGTTTCTCGGAAAACAGATTGCCAAATAAACAATACAGGAACAATACAAACGATGAATAAAGCGAACTGTGACGTTTCAGAGTAGAAATCTGACTCTTTCATCAGACAAAGGAGAAAATTTCAAGAATTATTTTCTTTCAATTTTTCGTTTCGATTCGAGACTTTAGTCGAATTGACATTTTTGAGGAAATACAGCAACACAGATTCATTTGGTTTGAAAGTTTCCTAATTCTACTTCTTTTTAAGGTAAATTCAGCCAGAAAATACCTAAAAAATGATGCGAAATTCTCCCTGAATAAGCTTTAATCGATACTTGTTCAAATAATATTGAACATTAAATTCAAACGAGTCTACTTGATAAAGGTACGTTTATCAAGTACCTAGGGTTATTATCAACTATCATATAATTTTTGAAGTTATGAAGTTTTTTGAAAGTGTTGCTCATTTCATTTATAAAAAGAAAAAGATGGTGTGGAACTTCTGACAAAATTGTTCTCTGCACAAATATTCGCATTTGACATCAAGGGGTTCCAAATCAGCTGAGTATGTTTGTAATCAGGTGGTAGTGAATACACGTGGTAAGATTTTGACATAAAATATAGAAAAGATGCTACTGAGGATTCTGAACCGAAAGATAGAAAATGAAATACTGTCATGTCTAGAAGTATTTTTACACGCTTGTTTTAGGGAACAGCGCGTTATCATCTCGTCACGATGTCTGTAATTTTCGAAGTTTAAACCGAAAAAGGTCTTGAATGATTTGGTCGAACTCTTTGAAGAAGAATCCTTGGGCAAATTCAATTCTGTCCGTCCGTATGTGCTGTAACTTTCGAAGGAAAAGATTAAGCGACTTGAAATTGTCACATTAGGTTTGGAGTCAAAATATCTCGGTTGGGTTCGTTATTGGATGGAATCGGTCGGAGAGTTTCGGAGTCAGGCCCATTCGAAATTTTGAAGTTGACCCCTCGATATCTCATGAAGTATTGTCTCGATCGAACTGAAACTTCCTGAACAGTTTTGAAATACCAACGCGCAACTTTGAGCAGAATTTCGTGTAGATCCAGTCGTTGGAAAATTGAAAAAAAAATTCATTCGAAAATTTTTGAAATTTTGAATAATATTGAGAGGTGCTTTTTAGAAAGATGAATTTTTCCAGCAGTTTTCTACGCAGATATTTACTTGCTTCATAATCGCTTAATTAATATTTCCTTTTTTCAACTCCTTGATTAGTTTTACTTTTAGAAACACAGAAAAATATTTTATAATATTGTCGATATTTTTAAGTGAAACTTTTCGGCAATATAATTTGTCACAATATTTAAAGCCGATCGTGAGTTTGTTTTCGAAAATCTAGGGAAAAGGTTATAGGAAAATTTCGTTGTAATCTTTTTCAATGAATCGTTTCGTTGATTTCCAAAATATTTCGGAAAATACGGATTAGATTGAACTGAAACTTTGTAATTAGTTGTGAAATGCTGATGATATAGGTGCATTATCGAATCATAAAAAACATTTTGAACACTTTTTCTTTTCTATCAAATATTTTAAATTGAAGAAAATACAGATCTGATCTGGTCAAGGCTCGGTATTTAGGTAAGGAATCCGAAAGTAAAAAACTGTGCAAAATGTTTTCAGAAAAATAAAAAAAAATTGTTAAAATTCTCCATTCGAAATCTCATATATTTCAGTAAATAATGACCTGTCTGAATTCATACTTGACAATAAGTTTTAAAATATGCAGACGTGCAACCTATGCATCATTTCGTCCGGATCAATCATCAGAAAAATTCAAATTGAAATGATATTCCACCCAACTCTTTTCTAGAAGCGTTACCTCCCCACTAAAAGTATTTACGATTTCGTTTCAATATGATCCTTACAAAATTCTGCATTCTCAAGCTGTCAATTTTCAACCAAATATACGATTAGATTTCAATTCCATTCGACTACTGGTCGAATATTTTTCTACATATATTCATTGTTGTGTTCACGATCCTTCGTTTTGATTATTTCTTTTATTCTCTCCACGCACGAAGTAAGATATTCTTTTAGAAGATTCAAGATTCAAGATTCATTTTAGGTAGAAACATAATACATTAGAAGTAATCCACCGGATTCAGTACATATCATGGTGGGGAAACCTGCCTTAACTATCTGCACCACTATAATAACTACAAATACCCTTGAGCCGCCACTGTTCATCATATACCTGCTAGTATTTTAAATCGTAAAAAGCCAGAAACATAATTGATTTCATACTGAATGCTCTGAATTTGGACAGTTTCCACGAATCTATTCGCAGATATCCAATCACTTGAAGTTTTTACATTGGATGTTTTGCATCCGTTGTTTTCTATATGTAATACATGTTTTGCGCTCCGCGAATCTTATGTTTATTTATAACACAGATCTTTTACGCTTCGCGCCCTTAATTCCTTTCAAAACGGTATTCAGTATTGGAATAATTGATGGAAGAGTAAGATTTCGGTTATTTTAGATTCTCGTTTTTATCCTCTAGCGTGAATTTCATTGTAACCTGTAAAATTGATGTTGTAAATAATATCAGCTGAGAAGCTGCTTTCATTATATATAGGGTGTTTCTGAATAACAATGAAAAAATTTATGTGGTGATTCTGTGATGAAAATTAAGGTGAGTATTTAGAATGAAATGTTTCGAAAAACGTCACCCCGAAAAATGGCAACTTGGCCTTGAACAGACCAATCACATGAAAGCATCCTTGTATATCGGGCTGTAAATATCTATGGAAACAAATCATTCAACTTTAATTCCATTAACGGCCGGACCGTAAACACAATAGCTCCTGAAAGAAAAAACCTAGAAACTCGATATTTGTAGAGAAAGCTCAAACCTTAATTACGATGGCCGAATTCGTGGATGGGTAACATCCACACAATGATTCCGCAAATATACCCATTCAAAATTTTATTTTCCCAATATTTCCAAAAATACAGATTGGATAGAATAGAAACCAATACTTCATCCAAAAATAACAGTTTGAAGGTTCATACAGAATTTAATGAGGATAATTTAATGAGAAGATCACAGAATATTAAATTAATTCAAATTAAATATTCGAAAAAAAAATTTGAAACTATTTTCAAATTGTTCTAATGACACGATCATGACTAAATCTTTCTCAATATTGTCCTTCAACCTCCTCGAACTAGCTGCGAAGTTTCATCGCGATTGAATCCGTATTTTTTGAGTTATACCGAAAAAAACAACGATATCGAGAAGAAAACCACGAAATTCTACATATTTATTTCCAATATCTCCAAAACTAATAGCCGTATCGAATTGAAATTTGGTACACTGCTGTGAAATATGAAGTTCAAAGTATAGCTGAAATTGTTCACGAATATGAACAATAGTTTCAGAAAAAAGTCCAAAAAGCACTGCCATGAAGGCAGCAACTTTTGCGCGCATGTTCAATGTAGATGACCGCTTCAGCAACGAATTTGAACGTGCGCGCAAAAGCTGCTGCCTTCACGGCAGTGCTTTTTGAAATTTTTTTCTGATAAATTACTGGATTTCAATTCGATCATATCTGTATTTTTGGACATATTGTAAAAATAAAATTTTGAATGGGTATATCTACGGAATCATTGGGCGGATTTTACCCATTCACGAATTCGACCTTCGTAATTAAGCCCCAAACCTACTCTACAAATATCGAGTTTCTAAGTCGTTTCTTCCGGAAGTTATTGTGTTTACGGTCAGCCTGACGGCCGACTGCGTAAACACAATAACTTCCGAAAGAAACAACTTAGAAACTCGATATTTGTAGAGAAGGTTTGGACCTTAATTACGAAGGCCGAATTCGTGAATGGGTAAAATCCACCCAATGATTCCGTAGATATACCCAATCAAAATTTTATTTTTCCAATATTTCCAAAAATACAGATCAGATTGAATTGAAATCCAGTACTTCATCGAAAATAACAGTTCGAAGTTTCATACAGAATTTAATGAGGATGATATGATGAGAAAATCATAGAAATTTTTTTTTCAAATTGTTCTAATAACACGATTATCACGAAATTTTGCATAAAGTTGTCTTTCAGCATCTTAAAACTAGCAGTGAAGTTTAATCAGGACTGAATCAGTATTTCTCGAGTAATACCGAAAAAATCAACGATATCGAGAAGAAAACCTCCAAATTTGACATATTTTTTCCCGATATCTCCAAAACTTATGATCGTATTGAACTGTGAAATTAGATATAGATTTCGGATATGTTTAATGGTTTCCGAAAAAAAAAATGTTTTGTAAAAAAATTTCGAAAAAAAATTTTTTTTAAATTTACTGACAATATGATCTTGACGAAATTTGGCTCAAAGTTGCGCGTCGTTATACTCCACCCAACTGCCAAGTTTGAATCCAATCGCTCGAAGAGTTTCTGAAATAAAAAATAAATAACTTCAAAATTTCAAGTGCCTATAACTCCGAAACTATTCGACCGATTTGGCCCATTAACGAACTTAACCGCGGCATTCTGATGCGCAACCAATCCTGAAAGTTTCAAGTAGCTAGCTTGCTTCTGCCGACAGTTATCGTGTCTACGGACGGCCGGCCGGACAGAATCAATTTTGACACCGGATTCGTCATCAGTGAGTCCAACCTAGTCGATTGAGACCATTTTCGGCTCAATCATCCAAAATTACAGACATTTGGACAAAACGATAGCACGCTGTTCCCCTAGAACATGCGCGCAAAAAGAGTGTTTTCGCGAAAAATTGAGTGATCATACGATATCAACTAAATTTTGCTCCAAGTTGCGCGTTGTTATGGTCCGACTAACTGCCAAGTTTCAATCCAATCGCTCCAGTAGTTTCTGAAATATAAGGGAAATAAGCTCAAAATGTCAAGTGGCTATAACTCCGAAACTGTTCGAACGATTTGGCCCATTAACGAACTCAACCACGGCATTTCGATGCGCGAACTATCCTGCAAGTTTCGAGTCGCTAGCTGGCATCGTTTGACAATTATCGTGTCCACAGCCGATCGGCCGTAGAGAATCGATTTTGACACCGGATTCGTCATCAATAAGTCCAACCTAGTCGTTTGAGACCATTTTCGGCGCAATCATCGAAAATTACAGACATTTGGACAAAACGATAGCACGCTGTTCCCCAAGAACATGCGCTCAAAAAGGGTTTTATTTGATGAGAGGAACATATATGGTTAAAATTTATGTACAGCTCAAAGACTCACCCTTTATACTCTGAATCGTTACCGTGGTCTTCGTTAAACGTTTGCATTGTTCTTCGGGCAAAATTTTGACAAATAGTTTAAATACTGCAGGCCGTGCGGAAAAGCGATATCTATATGAATACTTATCTAAAGTTAATTCTTGACATAGTTCTTTCATTGATATCGGGAGCAAAAACCTTAAATGCACTGAGAAATAATAATAGACAAATAGGATGAAAATAAACGATGTACACCTTCTCAAAAAAATCGCTTTATCCGAGATAACAGTCCATCTTGATAATCGCACAAAAGCGTCGTTATTTGTCGCGTCCGCAAATTGTTCCTCTCTCGTCTTGAGATAATTGAAATAAATTCAGGGATTAATTAAATTGAATGCCTCCACTACGATTTCAATTAGCAATTAACAAATTAGCTGTGTATATAAGCTGTCCGCTGAAAGTCTGCGTAAACTGAGTACCTAGGCGAGGGACAGGTCCGTATCGGAAACGAACTGTCGATTATGCCAGATTGGAATCGAAATTACTTGACCTGTATCTGCAAGATTTGGTTCACCAGGTATGTTCACATAAGTGTTAATAGAAAAATCAGGATCGAAGTTGGTCTCGTCCTAGAGAATACAAAATTGTACACTTATACAATTATATCAACTTTACGTTCTTGAAAAAATTGATACTCTTTAATTGGCTGTTGAAATTTCAAAAAAAAACTTATTTCTTGTAGCATTTAGGTACATGTATATATCGAACGAGATGAATTTTCCTGTGAAATTTTCTATGACTATATGACACATATTTTTCAACAACCACTTCCATCCTAATTCAGCTGACTTCCTAGTTAGGCTTACCGATTCATGAAACTATAAGAAATTAGTACAAAGAATGCAGATTGAGTTAATCTGAAGTTATTATTGCAATCTTCAGTCATTCTGGAATACTGCGTTATTCCTCATAATTTACCCTGACATCTACCGTTTTCGAGATAACTATAAGACGATGAATGATATAAAATCTGAGGAACTTTGAGGAATTTGGAATTTCACTATTTAGTAGATCCGCCGGTTAATCGAAGACAGAAACACCCATTTCGATCCAGACCACAGAATAGAAGAAGTTACTTCTCTATTTTGTGACCACTCCACAAAAAATAATGAAGTTCTCATTTCGTGATCTGTGAACTATCAAGAAAATTCATAGTTTCATTGTTGTGTCCACACTGATTGAGTGATTCGAAATAATCAATCTATTCATACTTAAATTTGATGGGAATGAGGAAAGTTTTCGAATTTTCGATATGAGAATGGGTGGGTATGAACCAGTGTGTGAACAGTATTTCAGTAGTCAAGTGTAGTGAAATATTCAGGTTAAAATAAAAATGCGTAAAGCATAAAATCAGAAATTTTTTTTTTCAATCACGTTTTTTGGAATTTCAAGCAATGGATTGGCCATGTTATAAACTGTACAGTAAAAATTATTTGTGTTGAACTTGTAAAAAAAGTATAGGTAGGTATAGATATATTAAGGGCATAAAGGAATAATTGAATTCTTATGATTTTTCACCTGAGATGAAGATTGGAAGAATAAATGGTTGTAATGCATGTGTAACTTGAAGACTCGTCTGTATATACCATAATTTCGAGTAATATGTATACACTGATTTCAAACTTGATTGATTATGTTTTTTTTTCGTTCAGATTTTTGTATTGTAGGCGGTGAATGGGTTTGTTTTGGTTCCGAGTTCAGAACTGTTTGGGACGGTTCGAGTGTGCGCAATAGCTATTTTGATTTTGAAAAATCGCAATCGCGCATACTCTAACCGTCCGAACAGTCCTGGATTGGTTCTGAAGTCGGAACCAAAACAAATCTAATATTGAAAGTTCATTTTTTGTTCTCGGCAAACAGCGTAATGCTATCGTGTCGTCACGATGTCTTTAATTTTCGAATTTTGAGCCGAAAATGTTCTCAAACTACTGACTAGGTTGAACGCACTGATCACGAATCCGTTGTCAAAATCAATTCTGTCCAGCGGGCCATCCAGCCGTCCGTCTGTCACCACGATTAATGGCGTACGGACGATTTTATCGACGAAATGCGAAGGTTGAGTTCTTTAATGGGCGAAATCGGTCGAATGGTTTCGGCCTTTTGAAATTTCGTTATTTATTTTTTATTTTAGAAACTATTGAAGCGATAGGATTGAAACTTGGCAGTTGAGTGCGGTATAACGACGCGCAACTTAAAGCGCATTTTTGCCAAGATCATACTGTCAGTAAATTAAAAAAAAATTTTTTTTTCAAAATTTTTTTCGAACAAAATTTTTTTTTTTAAATCGTACATCACATTCGGGAGAAAGTTCCACTGAGACTTCGAGCTTCATACTACACATCAGTTTATCAAATTTCAGTTCGATACGATCATGATTTTTGGAGTTATTGGAAAAAAATTTCTCAAATTTCGTGGTTTTCTTCTCGATATCATGGTTTTCTCAGTATAACTGAAGAAATACTGATTCAATGATGATAAAACTTCGCAAATAATTTGAAGATCCTCATTTAGTTCTGTATAAAACGACTTGAGCTTCTTGACATATTATCCCCATTAAAATCTTTATGAACCTTCAAACTGTCATTTTTCGATGAAGTACTGATTTTCAATTCGATCTAATCTGTATTTTTGGAAATATTGGGAAAATAAAATTTTGAATGGGTATATATATATATCTGCGAAATCATTTGGTGGATATCACCCATTCACGAATTCGGCCTCCGTAATTGAGGTCCAAACCTTCTCTACAAATATCGAGTATCTAAGTTGTTTCTTTCGAAAGTTATTGTGTTTACGGTCGGCCGTTAAAACGAAGAAACGACTAAGAAACTCGATATTTGTATAGAAGGTTTGGGGCTTAATTACGAAGGTTGAATTCGTGAATGGGTAAAATCCGCTCAATAGTTCCGTAGCTATAGGTACCTACCCATTCGAAATTTAATTTCCCCAATATTTCCAAAAATACAGATTGGATCGAATTGGAATCCAGTACTTTATCGAAAAAAACCTAGAAAAGCACTGCCGTTAAATCAGCAACTTTTACGCGCTTGTTCAAATTCGAAAAGTTGCTGCCTTCACGTCAGTGCTTTTCTAGTTTTTTTTCTATATCGTGACCTGTTTTGTAGAAACATTCGAGCTCGATAAATGAACTTATATATAATGAAACCGATGTGAAGGAATCGAAAATATATCAGAATAAATAAGATCATGGCAATCATCATAATCAGTTTTTTGGGAAACTCGCCCTTAGTGTTACAACAAAACGTTCAACAGAAGTATGAAAAAATCCAGCAAATTTGATGACATATATACCCTACGAGAAGTTGAAATATTCATCGAATAAGTGGGCCAAAACTGCAGTAAATTTGCACAAATATACAAACAATTTTTCTGATATGTATCTGCATTGATTAGCACAGGTTTTCAAAAAGCCTTCGTTACAGTATCTAACAATTCGTGTGAAATCATCGAACCCGCAAAAATGCATCATTGAGAAAAATTCAGATGGCCCTATCCGAATGTATACCTAGGTATCCAACTGATTTTTCCGAATAATCAACTCAACTAACGTATTCACGCCTAAAATCTACGCCTGTCCAGAAAATTCGAAAAGTTGAATCTATGCCTTTTCCTTCTGCTTCGGAAATCCATATGCAAAAATTCAGGCAGACAGCTCAAAAGTTCAAATGAATGCATGATATCTTCTTAGGTGTATGATCTCAGGTGAAACTGAGAAAACAATAATCCTATATAGGTATAAAAATTCAACCAACTGTCGGAAATGAGTAATAATATCTAATAGATACTTTTTTTTTGCTTTCAAGGAGATTACGCTTCTAAATAACATAGGTAGACACAGAATCTTTCGAAGTAGAAAACCAATATAATAGATATAGGCACCACTCCCATTGTCATCAATGAAAGAAGCTATTTATACTTTCCGAACGCGGTAAAGTTAGGCAAATAATATTCTATTTTCCTTCAAGAATTTCATAAATATGAACAGCCCATTACACTCTCACAATACCTATTTAGGATTACAATTTGTTAAAATCGCACCTTTTCAATTCAAGTGATCTTATCTCTAGTACTTAAAACCGTACCAGTCCATCTCGTTTCTCTCAATGTAAACGTCGAGATCCTCACCAAACAACACAATAGAAACACCACAAAAGCAAAGCAAAACAACAACAGATTCGAAGACAACAAACGCCTTCTCTACTTGATCTCGAAAATACATTATTACCTGCACAGTAATCCTTTCTCGCACTTAATCCTACTCCCTTGCTTGACCCTCAACAATATACCATTTACACTGTTCTCAATTGCCACACCACCTAGCACTCACAAAAAAATTTCTAATCCCAAAAACCACAACAATATAGCCAGTTCACAAAACCGCCGCCTAGCCAAAAACGTTCTCCTACCGTCGGTTTGTGAGACTTCTGACGTTCAGCGGTGTCACGCACAGGGATGCTGTATAGGCCCCGCCTACCCGCAGATAGAACGTTCGGACTCCGCCCCTTTGTTATCCTATGTCCCGGCGCTGCCAATGAGGCGTAGCGGTCGCGGTGCCTATCCCCACCACGCGACATATGCTATCACTAGCGGCATACCTCTCCTATGGTTTCTATTGCTGTCGATATTTGTTGGGGCAATGTCGATTTGGTTTGTTGAGTTAGGAGGTGCTGCTAGTGATGTTTTGTAGGTTTGTTGCCAGCCTATAAATCAATGGGTACCTGCTGAAGTGTATCGTAAACAGTAATCAATCTGGTCTATTCAGAATTATATGCCCGAACCAATTGCTTCTGATTGGTTCGGTTATTGATAGTAATATTATATAGGGGAATTTGTAATATGGAAGGATCTTATCTGATACTGACAGTCATCTGAATTATTACATAAGAAATTATGTATGGATGCATGGATTAATTTGAATATCTTATAGACAAAATAATTGGATTAACTGATGAAGAATTCGTGTCAGTCCAACCGTAAATATACCTAATAACCTTCGAGAGATCAGACCTGGAAACTTGAAATGTCTTGAATGACCAAAGCCTCAATACAGGGGGTCCGGTAAACCTTAAACAATATTGGAATCGGTGATGGACTAGGTCATGATCACACAGAATATCAAAAAATGCTGAGGTAAAAATTTCACTGTGCCTCTGAATTGGTACCTACGTACCTACCTACTGATTCGAGAATTTTTTCACTGAACATTGCTGAGTTTTTTTCTGAATATCTGAAAGAATTTTCAAAAACTGATTTAATTCTATATGGAGTCATATAGATGGGATTCATATTTCCGTTTCAAGTGAATGCGAAGATATACCGGTCGATCCTGAACTTTTACAATTTCGACGAAAGAAGTTTTCTGTTGTGATATTATTGAAATAGAATAATAATAATGATATTTAGCGAATGAATTCATGGCGTTGGAATTTCCAGAAAAATAAAAAAATTTAATTTCGAATCTTCCTTCACTTGATATCTTCAAACCAGAGTATCAAGCGATAAATTGGGATAACTAATATTTATTGAATTGTTTTCTATTAGTTTTGATGCAGATATGATATTCTTTCAGGAAGGACCTATTAAATGGTGCTATGCCTCCTTTACAACGATTCTATTCTCAAATAGAATGTAGATAGGTACACCGTGTCAGTTGTTTCACGGTAATCGCATTTGTTGCTTAAACTTGTTCTATCGAACAGTCCAGATAAAGCGTATCAAAACAATTTCAGTTCATCGATCTGAACCCCATGTACCCCTCTAGGGGTACTAGAATTGGTCTAGGATGTCTCATCCATTGTAACAAGTATAAAAAAAATCTAAACATTGTCCGAACTGACGGGCAAGTAATAGACAAGCTAGAGCTTGTCTATCTTTTACGAAAGTATACTTTCGTAAAAGATTGGTAAGTTTTTTTTGTAAAATCACCAGTCAGTAATTATTGAACCCCATATACCTTTTAAGTTCGATGAAATTTAAGTCTAATGTACATACCCATAATAGGTAATAGATTAGAGACTCTAAGCTAATCTTGCGGCTGCCCTGATCGCCCCAGTGCAATTATGCGATCTATAGGTATTTAGCTCGAACTTTTGGATATATATGTATGTATAGAAGGTCTACGTTACATTTAAAAACAACTGACATGCGACCCATAGAGATGGTGTAGAGATGCATGGACGCACTCAGAAAATCATTGGTTCGAAGGCATAGTATGTTCTAACTGGTCCGCTTTCGAAAATATGTAATCTCGGAATTGGTAAAATCCACCCAATGATTGCGCATTAAAAATCATCATTCCATCAATTCCACCAATATTTCCAGAACTACAACTCGTATCCAATAAAAATCCAGTACTTCAATTGATACGGCAGCTTGAAGGTTGATGCAGAATTTCGAGAGGACCATATGATTATTAAAATCACCATCTACAAATAATTTGAAGAAAAAAATGTTGAAATGTTTTTTTATTGATCTATTTGAACGATCATAACGAAATTTCTCATGAATTTACTGAACTAATTGACTACTAAGTTACCAAGTTTCATTATCATCAGATCAGAATTTCTCAAGGTATTTCGAAAATAACAACGATATATAGAAAATGACTAAGAAATTTAACTATCTTCTTCAAATATTATATATTAACATACGATCGAACTGCGACATTTTGAACACTGTTGCTAAATGGTGATTTCGATTCTTCGCTTAATTACTCTGAAATCTGATGAACACTTAGTGAAAAATTTTCACCCTGCGTACGATCCTTAGAAACTTTCACTGAAATTGCGAATTGACATTCTAGAACTATATCTACGGAGTTTGAATCTAATCGCGAAAGTGATTCTTGAGATATTGACGAAATTACCCCAAAATTTCGAACAACCACGAAATGTTATGTATTTTTTCTCCAATATCTCCAAAAATAAATATCTTATCCAACTGAAATTTGAAAAACTCTTGCTGAATAATGACTTGAAAGTTTGTGCCATATTTTATTTCAATCTGATTAATGGTTTCTGAAAACCAATTTTTGTCAATAAAAACTTTCTCGCATTTTTCACCATTATGATCCTCAAGACATTTTTCTTAATATTGCATGGATGGCACTATTTCACAAATAGTTACGAAATGTCAATCTGATCGCGTCTGTACTTCTTGAGATAGTTATGTGTTTACTACTCGAATTTGCGGAATATTCCCACCTATGCCATGAACAAAGGGTTTGAAGGCATTGTTTTTTCGATTTCAGAAAGTTAATCCATATTCCACCACTTCTTGTGTTGATCTTCCGAGGTATGGAGAGGCACTCTTGAATTGTAAATCTCGTTGTATAGGATTTTCGTGTGCTGTCTTTTTTTTCAACATTTTTGAAGTGCCCACATGGAATGCTGCATCTCGTCTATCAAAAAATAAGCATTTTTTGTCGTCTTGTATAAGAACAAACACTCCCGCAAGATCATCGAATCCATATGAAATTCATTTTGAACTCCCACTTGAAATTAGAACTTGTTCTACGTAGCTACTAGCGTTATTTTCTATCTAAAATCAATTTAAAGTGATATTGGTGTAAAAACTAGATAACAGAATAGATTTTATCTATGACGTCGAGAAAACAAGATCATTCTTTTACTACGAGTACCTATTCAACTTCTAAAATCCTCATCAGCACCAATAGCACAAGTTGTGGTCAACTTCAAGCACAAAGGAAAATCTTTCGCGATATGCATCCGCTAGACAATCAGAACAGAATTAAACTAGAAACCTCTAGAAAAATAGAACGATTATTGTAATGAGGTTCGCGTACATCAATTGATGAACACGTTGATTGTAATAAGGAATCTGGACATCGTTTGATGTCCTGAAGCATCGATAATGTAATTCCAGGACATAAATCAATTACACTGATACATTGATATGATATATTCATAGCATAGACTACCTCGGTAGACTAGAGGGTGGAAACATGTTCTAGGATGCTGAAGGTACCGGGTTCGAATCCCGGCGAGGTCATGGATGTTGTAAAGTGTATAGGTGGTGGTGATTTAGTAAGAATCTAAAAATAAATACTTGAGAATGTGTAGATGGACATAGTATCCCGGCACATATAAAGGAAAAAAAAAATATTCATAGCATATGGAATCCATTACGATAGGCATTATCACACAAGGTTTCATGATGATCGCGCGTGCCTAGTATTGATTACACTTCCAGGAAGTTGATTCAAAGTTTTTTTACATTCTCCTTGGGCAAATTTCATTGACATCATGTATTTTATCGTGAGTACAGTGTGATGAATTCCTGTAATCAATTATGAAATGCCTAAATTTGTGTAGCATGAGCTCACAAGTCTCTTGACTGCTATCACTTTATGTCAGTTCAACACTTTGTAGATGAAAAACCCTAGAAAAACACTGCCGAGAAGGCAGCAGCTTTTGCGGGCATGTTCAATGGAGATAGCCGCAACGGCCGACCGTAAACACAATAACTTCTGAAAGAAA
The DNA here is from genome assembly GCA_958510865.1 of Myrrha octodecimguttata. Lineage (NCBI taxonomy): Eukaryota > Metazoa > Arthropoda > Insecta > Coleoptera > Coccinellidae > Myrrha > Myrrha octodecimguttata. The sequence continues at coordinate 37,984,499 of OY294056.1, forward strand.
CAATTTAGAAATTGGATGTTTGTAGAGAAGGTTTGAACCTTAAATACGAAGGCCGCATTCGAGAATGGGTATAATCCACCCAATGATTCCGCAGGTATACCCATTCAAAATTTTATTTTCCCAAAATTTCCAAAAATACAGATTGGATCGAATTGAAATCCACTACTTAAAATGACAGTTTGAAGGTTCATACAGAATTTTATGAGGATAATATGATGAGAAGAACACAGAATATTAAATATTTGAAAAAAAAAACAACGGTATCGGGAAGAAAACCCCGAAATTCTGTATATATTTTATTCCAATATCTCCAAAACTAAAAGCCGTATCGAATTGAAATTTGCTTCACTGTTGTGAAATATGGAGTTTGAGATATAACTGAAATGTTTCTCGAATATGAACAATAGAAAAACAAATTTTTCGAAAAAAATTTCGAAAAAAATTTCGAGGAAAAATTACAACGGAATTTGGCTCAAAGTTGCACGTCATTATCTATGCTCCAACTAACTGCCAAGTTTCAATCCAATCGCTCCAATAGTTTCTGAAATATGTGGGAAATAACCTCAAAATTTCAAATTCCTATAACTCCGAAACTATTTGGCTGATTTGGCCCATTAACGGATTCAACCGCGACATTCCGATGCGCGAACTACCCTACAAGTTTCGAGTCGCTAGCTGGCTCCGTTCGACAGTTATCGGTCCACGATCGGCCGGACAGAATCGATTTTGACACCGGATTCGTCATCAGTGAGTCCAACCAGTCGTTTATTAAAGACCATTAAAGAGGCAGGGTGGTTGGAAATCAAGCACTGTTGCGGAGGGATATGATGAGAATTCCATAGAAAATAAAAAAAGTAGGTATCGTACAAGATATACTTGGTGGAATATCTAACGCAGTCTCCCCGACTTACCAAATAACGTCAGTGCGAGCCATAAAATTTGTCGTCGGGAACTAATTTAAACAATTTCAATAACCGTGTTATCAATATCTATTATAATTAATTTATAATTTATATTTAATACATGGCATTTTTGTCACTTATTGTGAAACCCATTTTTCGTCACCAGTTGCATATAATATTTTACTTTGTGCAACTAGTCACACAAAGCATACTCCATTCACTTTTATGCATGAACTATCCTGGTTGGCCATGGTATTCTGACACATTTCATCGTGTTTTTCAAATTTTAGGTCATTTTTCCCAACTACACAGCGTTGTCCTCCCTACAAAGAGGTCGTAGTAATTACGTATTTTTCAGAATGTGAATTTACTTCGAGAAAATAGTATTAAAATTCAATAATTCCGAAGACCTGGTGAATGTTGAGAAAACTTTTTTCTCTGTTAACACTGGAAATATTTCACGTACATATATTATATAAACGTATGGTTGAAAGATTCAGTTATGCTATTTTCTTGTATGGAAACCAAATATAGAGTGTTGAAATTTTAGTGAAAAATAATGGATAGAGTAATCCGTTACTTTGTTATGTTCATTCGGCAAAAAACTGAAATTACTCGAATAACCCTGCAGTTAAACCTCTAAACGAGTAGACAAACCTATCGAAATCCCTACTCTTCGAAATTCTCAAGAAATAAGTCTGCAGAAGACATTTAAATACCTTGTTGCACAACATGAAATACTCCAGTATGAAAATGTAGTAGGTAGTACTACGAAACCTGGTGTCGTCTTAAAAGAACTAACTCAATTCAAGTTCTTCGGAATCAATGTGAACGATACACTGGGTTTTCACTCACATACGTCGAACATGTTTGATAACTTGTGATAAATTATTGATTCCAATTCATCAGGGTTAGTATCTGAAAAAACAGATTTCAATTCTTCATAGCACTTCCTGATACTTTGTCTCTACTTCTTCAAAACTACCTTCGGCATTTTTAGTTTCCAAGCATGATGATTATGTTGAGATCATAGGGAAAGAAAGTCTCTGGTTGAGATTTAGAGTAGAAATTGGCATTGGCATTTGGCAACGGCGCTGAGAATTATTTTGACATCGCCAATATTTTACGAGTGCAAACCTGCGTCAGTTTTAAGTGAGAAAACTTGATAGACTTAAAACATGGCCAACCGGGATAGTTTATATATAAAAGTGAACGGAGTACAAGACATCAATCAAAAGTGTCACTTCATACGTCAAAATTTGAAAAATACATTATAATAATGGCCAAGCATCCATTATAACGATTAAAATAGTGATTGGTCAATCACTGAAGTTCTGTCCATGGGTTAATCACCTGAGGTTATTGATATCTGGCTCAGTATTACTTTATGTGTAGTTTTATTGGACATGACAGAAAAAGTTTTGGAGCTCTTAATTCGCAACTACTACTAAGCGATACGCCCTCTGGCGATATAATTTCGAATACTTCCAAGCTAGTAGTTTTTCCACGTGCGCGTTATTCTAACGTATTTTGCTTACTGTCGAAGTTCATTTTCGAGCTTCTGTGTTGTCCTCAGAGTTGAAATTTTGGTATACCGATTATGTTTGTGATATTCATCAATCGATTCCTTTCTTTCCGATTGAAATTTTCGATTGTATTAATTCGAAATGCCGTCCTCCCGAAATGACTATTGTTTTGTGCCTCAACTCAATGTTATTCATGGTCAAAGAAGAAAGGATCATCTACTGCCTCAAGTTTTCATTTTTTACAAAGCTAAATGAAAGTAAAGTTAATTTAGAAACAGCATTAGGCAGGGAACTCAATGATAGAAGAAAGGCCTGGATTTTGAAATTGGTAAACGTGTCACGAAATACATGCAAGTATGTTCACTGCATTTCTCTGAAGATGTTTATTTTCATAAAGGTAAATTACAATGTATTCATTTCGAAACAACTTCATGTCCAGATATTTTAGGTGTAAATGAAAATAAAGGAATTTTGATGAAAAATGCTGATCCTGCAGAGAAACTACTGAGCAGTTCTGCAGCTACCTACTTCACATGCTACACAAAATCATATTCAAAGAGAGTTATCTGGTTGAAAATCTGACAAAAACTAAATATATTGTTATGGTTGATAATAGCTGAAGTAATCCATATAAACACATCGATATTTTCCATTTCTATATAGGTAGGTTGAAGCAGCTGTGACATTTTTCATTTCGTATGTATATCTTGAGCTGCTGTGATATAAAAATAAAATCGATTATATGTCTATCTGTTTCCTCTCCTTTCTTTCGAAATACGATGCAAAAAAACTAAAGCAGAAAAGCTGTCTTCATTTTATTGATTCATTTGTTTGTTAACAAAAAGAACGAGTCATATCACTTAGACTGATTCTAGATTTACCACATAATATGGCTTGCATTCTTCACATTGATAAGAGTCCTTGAATTACTTAATGAGGTACCTATCCTTCCAGAAATTCAAATAAACTTTGATATTAGCTCATTTTGATCCACCAAGCAAGAGACACTAAAATAAGATCGAAATTATCTTCCAGGAACGATTTTATAACGTCATCCAAAATAAAAGTCCCTTCTCAAAAAATCTTACACAAAATTATAATAATTTCATTGAATATTCTAGCTCTGCTTGAAAAATATTCGTTCTCCACCACATCTCTACAGTTTGTTTACATAAAACTACTAGCTTGGACAGGTTCCAAATTTATCCGTTAGGGCGCTGGCATCTTCGCAGAAGTTCCCAATATCCGAATACAACATGCCCCTGAGTTTCAAACTTAGTACGGGAATTCCCCCTCATGTCCTGGCCTCAACAACCCGAGAAGCAACAAATCATGTCCGCTTCGCCTTCTCGCTCGCCTAACGCTCGAATTCGTCTGTCGTTTCGACCGTTCGTAAGGCGAAAGGATTATAAATTCACTCTAATTAGGAGGAGAATAAGAGTCCGATATGAATATTCATGGGTGAACCGAAACTTCCTGATCAAAAGCTAGAATACCGGCTCCCCTTTCCTATTCTTGTCGCTCTAAAGGATAGTTTTGTCAGATCGGACGTAAAACGGAAGCGGCTAGATTTCGGACCAGATATCATTGTTGTCAGTTCGATACCGGTCCGATCGTATCACGTGGCTACGAACTGTGCCGTCGCCATTCCGGAAATGATTAGGTTGAGGTGAGATTGAGAAATCTGCTCGGTATGGAGACCTTTAGAAGACAATACGCGAAACATGGTACATGAAGCTTATAAATGAATGGGGGTTTTTTCCTTCAACCGAAAATGCAGTAATTTTCTTGAAAAACCTTTAGAACATCACATTCAAACATATAATTTCAATGTTATATTTTTAAAAAAATGTTTGATCACCTAAAACTGAAAAATAAAAATGGGAATTTGCATTTAAAGGGATTTCTCTTGAATGCACGATATGGCAACGTCGAATTCAGCTTTCTCGGAAAGAAAAGGACGTCAAATGTGTTATTTTGCTTAGGAAAACAGAGATAGCTATTTTTCGATCTGGTAAGAGTAAAAGACAACGACCAAGGAATAGAAAAAAAAGAGCACAAACTGTCCTACTGTCATTTTACTGACAAATCTCAAACGGAAATTGTTTGGTTGTATTGACAAAGAACATGTGTGTACCACAGAATAGGAATAAATATTTCATTATTCTATTGCAGAAAAAGTTATTCTACTAAATACCGTTGTCACTTCGTGCATGCCTGGCAAATCCCAAACCCCAATTTTGAAATCTGATTTTGAATACTTTCTGGAGGTAACTTGGGAAAATGATGAATCAAACCCATAATAATTATGTTCAAATTTGCATTTGCAGTAATAACCCAAATTCAGGAAAAACTCCCATTAAGAACAAACAAGACCTCGAATATATAACTGGGTGATTTCAGAGGGCCAGATTTATTTCTTTTGAAGAATATTTTTTGAGTGTGAATGGTTAAAAAATTGTAAGTTTGCGCACAGTTCCCACTTTTTATATTCAAGAATTTCCAGTTTTTTTTTTTGAGATTTCATGGGTTTCTTTCATAACGCCTTCAAGTTTGATATACAAATTGATTGGAACCAATCGTATAAAATGTTCCCCTACTAACCAAAGTTTACCTCTTTTTGCATTTTTACGCGCTTGTTCTGGGGAACAGCGCGTTATAGTTTCGTTACGATGTCTGTAATTTTCGAATTTTGAGCCGAAATTGGTCTCAAACGCCTAGGTTGCACTCACTGATGAAGAATCCGTGGTCAAAATTGATTCTGTTCGGCCAGCCGTGTGCGCTATAACTTTCGAAAGGAAGAGTCTAGAGTCTTGAAATTCTCAGGTTAGGTTAAGATTCTGAATATCTCGATTCAATTTGTTGATGGGCCAAATCTTCCAAACGGTTTTTGTGCTAAAGCCATTTGAAATTTTGATTTTTTTAAAACTCGGAAAATATTCATCTGATCGAAATGAAACTTGGTTGGCAGATGCACAGTAGCGATATGAAGAATTATCCATAGAAATATTTGAAAAAAATTTTTTTCTCTTCGAAAATTTCACTACTTCGTTTAAATTTCACTGAAATCTCCGAACCGCCACTTCATAACCGAGTACTTTATTTCAGCTCAATCAGATTACCTGGTTTTTCTGAGGAACAAATCAAGAGAAAAATTCAGAGATTTTATTTCAGAAATTCATATATTTCTAAAAGCATATCTCCGATTCTGTTTATATTGTATTCTCATCGACACCGGAAACTCGAAGACTCTGTTTTAGTACAATCAGATATGTATTTTTTGAATTTTCCTAATAATAAGTTCTAAATATTTGTTCGCATCGACCTTTCACGCCATCTACTGGTGAAGAGTCGAAGCATTTACTGAATCCTACAGTGACAATATGCGGGACGCAGGACAGCGGTATCTGTTCACACTCTACACCTCATCTGGTGATTCCCTGGAAGTTTTATCGGTACTTCCCCTTAGCGCATGAGCAGTTTTCGGAATCGTTACTACTTCACAACAGTGTTTTGGATTTCAGCTCGATCGGATATTCGTCTTGGGAGATATTGGAAAACATATTATGTCTGATTTCGTGCTGATTTCCTGAGAATAATTGATATTTCCGAAATAACTTAAAAAATATATATCCGATCATTACGAAACTTGGAACTGGATGCGCAATTTCGTGCAAAATTTCTCGATCATTTCATTGGAACAATTTAAAGATTTAGTTTAAAAATATCTTATATCTTCCAATAGTTTTAATCATATGGTTTTGGGCAACAGCGTGATGTCAATATCTGTAATTGTCGAATTTCAAACCGAAATTGGTTTCAAACGATTATGTTTGATTTCCTGAGACAGAACCAATTCTGTTCTGCCGACCGTGTGTGCTCTCACTTTCTAAGGAAGAGACCTAGAGTCTTGAAATTTTTAGTTTAGGCTCGGAGTCTGAAAATCTCGGTAGAGATCGCTAATGGGCGAAATCGGTGTTATAACAATTAGAAATTTTGAGGGGTTGTTCCAAAATTAATTGATCAGATCAGATACCAACGCACAACCTGTTCACAATTTTCAGATGATCTGATCGTTAAAAAAATTTCAAACAAATGTTTTTCGAAAACATTTTTTTCGAGAGACTACTAATCAGACCTGGATGAAATTTGGCACATTCTTTGAAGTCAGTATTTACCAACTTTTCGACTCGATCAGATATTCATCTTATTTCATGAAACATATTGAGCGAAAAGTTATTTTCGTTCATTTCGCGCTTGTTCTAGTGAACAAAAGAGTTATCGTTTTGCCCAGTGTGTGATTTTTCGAGCCAAAAATGGTCTTTATGGATTGAAAAAATCCGGTCGTGCAGATATAATGTTTCAGTTTCACGGAATATTTCACCGAAATCTACAGATGGGGAAAAAACTATCCCGGTTGGCCATGACATTCTGACACATTTCACCATGTATATTTTGAAAATGTTAGATTATAGTCATTTTTCTGTCAGATATTTACACAACGTTGTCCTCTCTATGTAGAGGTGATAGGAATTACGTATTTTGGATTTACTTTGAGATAATAATGAATTTGGGAAAAAATTATGTGAATTCAATAAATCCAAAGACCTGGCGAATGTTGAAGAAACATTTTTCCTTATTAACACTGGAAATATTTCACGTATATAAACATGGTTGGAAGATTCGGTTATGCTTTTTTGTTGTACGGAAATCAAGAATCGAGTGTTGAAATTTTACTGTGAAATAATAGATAGAGTAGTCCGTTTGTGATAGTTCATTCGAAAAAAAGATAAAAGTATTTGAATAACCCTGCAGTAAAACTTCTAAACGAACAGACAAACCTATTGAATTACCTACTTTTTGAAATTCTCAAGGAATAAGTCTACAGAAGACATTTAAATAACTTGTTGCACAACTTGAAATACTCCAACCGGTGTCACCTTAAAAGAACAAACTCAATTTACAAAGCTCTTGAGAATCTATGTGAACGATACACTTGGTTTTCACTCACATATGTCGAAAATGTTGGATAGCTTGTGATTAATTATTGATTCCAAACTATCAGGGTTGCTATGAGAAAAAGCATCAGATTTCAATTCTGCATAGCACTCCCTGATAGTTTGTCTCGCTTCTTCAAAACAACCTTCGGCATTTTTAGTTTCCAAGCGTGATGATTATAAGATTGAGAGTACAAATTGGCATCGGGATTTCTCTGTGAATTATTTTGATATTGCTGATATTTCACGACTGCCAACATGCGTCAGTTTTAAGAAAAAAAAAATTGATAGACCTAAATCATGGCCAACCTGGACAGTTCATAAAAGTGAATGGAGTATAGATACCTGTTTACTGATGCGCTTCTAGTCAATATATTCCCGGTGGTCTCAACTACACAGATATTTGGTTTTCAATGATGCCAAAATAAAAAATCCATCTGAACCACCATACTGTTTCAGTTTCCTGAAAGTATTTTTCATCATCCCCAGCAAAAAAAAACAGATAAACATCTAAACTACAGCCAACAAAACATATTTCGTGATAGGTGGAGGAACAAATCATACTATTCCAGATATCTCCGCTTCCTCTATTCAGTTTTTTGCACTGTTGTTATCCAAGAGCGACTACTAGTATCGGTTTCTCAAACAGGCCGAACATCGTAGACATGTGACCCTCTTAGGTTCGTAGGAAACGATCTTGATGTTTCGCATCTTGCTCTGTACCGAATGGAAAGAGTAGGGTTTCGTTAGTTTTTTAGTCACCGTGACTTTCGTAGGACATTTGACATCTGATACTCGAGTGGCATGTTTCTTTTTGTGTCTACGACGGATAGAAAAAAAAATTATAGTGAGTTTTGGGAACGATTCCCGGTAATATTTCGGGGTTCCGAATATTTTTGTCTCGTCTAGAGACCAACAGTATAAATTTGTTCGTTGCACCTACAACCTATACTCCATTCACTTTTATAAAGTATCCCGGTTGGCCATGATTTAGGTCTATCATGTTTTTGTAACTAAAACCAAGGCAGGTTGGCGCTCCTGAAATATCGACAATGTCAAAATAATTCGACGCGAGGTTGCTAATTTCTACTCTCTTTCAATAACAAATAACAATTCAACTTCAGCCATAATAAACTAATAAATTAACATTTCGCTTTGATTGTATTGTATTGAGCCTTAAGTAGGTAGTCATGTTTGAATTGAACAAATTCCTTAACGAATAATTTCAAAAGTTATATATTTCGTGGAATTGTTTCGATAGGAAGTAGTACATTGAAAATGAAATAGGTATATCCTATGTAGGCAGAACATTGAGTTTTTATGCACGAAGATAACATGAATTATACAATATCTGATTCAATGCTATGTTTTCTAATATTTTAGGAATTGCTTTTTTCTAGGAAATGAATATTTGAGTTGACTTCAAAGTATGTCCATAAAACATAATTCCATAACTTGCTTTTGACTCGAGTACTGGTAGGTAGTTTTCATGGAGAATTTATCCAGATATCTTGTCATTACACCCAAAGATAACAGACTGAAGCTGAGCTGCATCCCAGTTTAGAAATACGTTGATCCCAATCCAGTGTATGTATCATTCACGTAGATTCCCAAGACCTTTGTAAATGGAGCTAGTTCTTTTGAGGTTAACTGTGACACAGGTTTCGAAGTACTACTACATTTTCATACTGGAATATTTCAAGTTGTGCAACAAGGTATTTAAATGACTTCTGTAGGCTTATTTCTTGAGAATTTAGAAAAGTAGGGAATTCGAAGTAACGGACTACTCTATCCATCATTTTTCAGTAAAATTCCAAAACACTCGATTCTTGATTTCCGTTCAAGAAAAAAGCATTACTGAATCTTCCAACCATGTTTACATACGTATAATAGTTCCAATATTACCAGAGAAAAAAGTTTCTTCAACATTCGCCAGGTCTTTGGAATTATTGAATTCACATGATATTTCCTCAAATTCATTACTTTCCAAATATAGATTGACATTTTGAAAAATGAGTAATTACTAAGACCTCTCTGTATAGAGGATAACGTTGTCTAGTTATCTGACAGTAAAATGACTATAACCTAACATTTTCAAAATATACACGGTGAAATCTGTCAGGATGTCATGGCAAACCGGGATACTTTATAAAAGTGAATGGAGTATACATGAACTCACTCTCACTACATCAAATCCACTGACTTTCAATTCTCAGTGCAGCTGACTGTAGTCACAGAGAACAGAATGAGTGTAGTTGGTGTAGTTGAATATGTTCTATGATTTTCACAGAACAAAAATATATGGTAGATGATTTTACGCAAATCCATGATGACGTAATTCCATGCTTCTTTTTTTTCGCTAGGTTTTGTTGATTTGCCGTATTGATGTTCTTAAGTCGTCACGGAAGTAGAGAATTTTAAGCCAGTTATTGCTAGCTATATTCAGGGTGTCCCAGGAAGAATGCGACAAACGGATACCATAAATCAAGGTCATCAAGGAGGACTCATATCAAGGGGTTTTAATCGTCTAAGGGCCTTCGTTTGGAATATACAGGTGCTATTCATCTCATAGGTGAAATTTCACAGTTCAATAACTCTTGAACTAATCGACAGATTGATTTCAAATTTTGAAGTTGAAGTTTGTCACCCTTCACTATCGCCATACTTCAATATTTCTGAAATAGAATAAATCAAATCTGGACTAGGACAATTTCAGACTTAGCGCGTAAAACCTGAAAAATATCCTGAAAAAGGGTGCTATGTAATTTAAAGGATCACATTGCCCCTGTACATGATGTTTCCAGACTCAAGATCTGATCCTTGAGAGTGAGAGTCTCAGGGTGATTTGGAAGTGAGGATCAAATAAGCGTATGCCTTGAACCTTTTGACATTTGAACTTTTTGACAGAATCATGGTAATCAAGTTCAACTCATTCTCAGGGAAGAGGGGTAATCTGCCATTCTTATATTGTATGATTGTATCCCATGTACTCCTCATGTATTTTTCTTGTCTTCTATAGGGGATAGAAGGAAGTAGGTACATCATTTACATGACTAGTGCCACATTTCATACCAATTTGTGGGAAGATATGAAACGCATAATAAAAAAACGATAGTTTTCTCAAATTATTCATACTTTTAGATCAAAACTCAGAATTTCGAGTTTTCCTAAAACCTTAATACACCCACAATGACTGAACGAAATGAAAAGAGTACAATGAATCCCGGTTTGCCATGACATCCTGACAGATTTCACCGTGTATATTTTGAAAATGTTAGGTTATAGTCATTTTCCTGTCAGATAACTACACAACGTTGTCCTCTCTACAAAGAGGTCGTAGTAATTACTTATTTTTCAAAATGTCATTCTATATTTGGAAAGTAATGAATTTGATAAAATATTATGTGAATTCAATAATTCCAAAGACCTGACGAATGTTGAAGAAACATTTTTCTCTGTTAATATTGGAAATATTTCACGTATGTAAGCATTGTTGGAAGATTCAGTAATGCTTTTTTCTTGTACGGAAATCAAGCATCGAGTGTTTTGGAATTTTACTGAAAAATGATGTATAGAGTAGTCCGTTACTTCGAATTCCCTACTTTTCTAAATTCTCAAGGAATAAGCCTACAGAAGTCATTTAAATACCTTAGTGCACTACTTGAAATATTCCAGTATGAAAATGTAGTAGTACTTCGAAACCTGTGTCACAGTTAACCTCAAAAGAACTAACTCCATTTACAAAGGTCTTGGGAATCTACGTGAATGATACATACACTGGATTGGGATCAACATATTTCTAAACTGGGATGCAGCTTAGCTTCAGTCTGTTATCTTTGGGTGTAATGACAAGATATCTGGATAAATTCTCCATGAAAACTACCTATCATGCAGTATTCGAGTCAAAACAAGATATGGAATTATGTTTTATGAACATACTTCGAAGTCAACTCAAATATTCAATTCCCAGAAAAAAGCAATTCCTAACATATTAGAAAAAAACATTGAATGAGATATTGTATAATTCATGTTATTTTCGTGCATAAAAATTCAATGTTCTGCCAACATAGGATATACCAAGTTCATTTTCATGTACTACTTCCTATCGAAACAATTCCACGAATTATATAACTTTTGAAATTATTCATTAAGGAATTTGTTCAATTCAAATATGACTACCTACTTGAGGCTCAATACAATACAAAAAAGCGAAATGTTAATTTATTAGTTTATTATGGCTGAAGCTGAATTGTTATTTGTTATTGAAAGACAGTAGAAATTGGCAACCTCGCGTCGAATTATTTTGACATTGTCGATATTTCAGGAGCGCAAACCTTCCTTGGTTTTAGTTACAAAAACATGATAGACCTGAATCATGGTCAACCGGGATACTTTATAAAAGTGGATGGAGTATAGAAGCCAATCAGAAATGACGAATACAATCAAAGATATATTATAGGACAGTTTATATACTTCCTATGACGTAGATGAGTGGCAACTAAATGATATTGCCCCCAAATTTTTAGTCTTTCATTGACTATTTCCCTCGTCATAATTTCCACCAATCAGAAACGCGAAATTCTGAATTACAAATGGTTTCTAGGTGGCAAAACTGTTTGACAGGAGCTGTCAGCAGTTTATTCGAGTTTACCCGCGGCAAAACTTGACAGTTTTTGTCACCAAAAATTACAATACCTTTGGAAACATATACATAATGCATGCAGAATAGTCAGTTACTCATGAAATAGTCTTGTCAAATACCATTCGGGCATCTAATGTTTCCTGTGAAAAAATCGAATAAACACATTGCAAAGTAATATGTTTTAACAAAAAGCATTCGTGCAGGTGCAGAAATCCTCGTCTTCGACTCGGATTTTTGTTGCCACCAGCACTCATGCTTCTTGTTAAAATATTACGTGTTTTTTCGATTCTTTTCGGAAAAATTAGATGCCCTTATGATATTACTTACGACAAAATCATATACATTTTGTACATTACATTCAATCAATACCCACTATTTAGTTTAAATTCCTTGAGCATCAAGGTTCAAATCCTGAAGGAAGAGAATGTTGAAAAAAGTTATATGCATATTTCATCAATGTGAAGGTCGCTCCATCAAAGAACAAACAAATTAACCCTCAGACAAAGCAATCGAGCCGAAGCGCCGGCATTTCATATCTTTCCTCTTCATAATTCCATAATTTCCAGTCACACGTGTTCCCAAATCCATCACGGCCGCAAAATCGCTTTATGCTTCACGCCGAAAGGAAATATGAAATATCCAAAATCGGCGTCATAGGCGCCTACGATGGAAATCCAAGACGCGTTCGAAATGTACCGTGCTCTGGTCTGCCGATGAACGTGGTGGGTGGACTTCGACAAGCCATAACTCAAAATAAAATTGAAATATGACAGGTTAAACGATGCCGTGTTATTTACGGCTATACAGGATGGCACTTGAATAATGGCAGTGTTATCGAACGGGGGATATTTTTGCACGCATGACTTGGGGTCGATCTTTGGAATGGATGTAGGTTAATTACTTGTGGGGTGGGTATACTCCATTCAATTCATATACTATCCCGGTTGGTCATGATTTAGGTCTATCAATTTTTTGAAATTTCATACTGTACTGTAATATGCCGTTCCCAGGACTCATTTGAGTCCGGGAAATGATACATTACATCACTAGGCCGGTAAAGTAACTTAACCGAACTGGTATATTGTAACTAACACATGAACGATTTTTATCACAATAAACTAGTTATAAATGTTACAATAAACTTACTTATAAATGTAAAAAGTAATACCAGTCTTACCGCATCCAAGAAGTTGCCAACATTATGATTTCATTTAGGATTTTTGCCACATTGTAAGTTTTGCACCATTCAGAGCGCGTCAGAACTTTTTCTCAAGATCTCTGCATCCATTTTATTTTTCAAAACCAAAACTTCAAAACGATGGTGAACTGACAGGCAAGACAATCAATAAAAAAAATCTTTGTTACTGTTAGCAACCGATTCAAACCATACTACAATATCACCCTATATTAATGGATGGTTTACATCATGTATTGACACATTACTGACACCTTCAAACTACCTGAACAGAGAGTTCAATTTTTGTACCAAAAATTAAAGAAAAAAATATCGAGCTGTATGAAATGAAACGTTGTACGATACACGGCCATGAAATATCATTAAAATACTCGTCTAGAAATTCCAGAATCGGCTTCTTCGTCGCCTCGAACCTCTAGACTCGTACTTTAATGAGCCATTTCCCGGCCTTGTAACGTAAATTAGCATTACTAAAATCTGACGCCGGTTGACAATCGTGAAATATCGGCAATGTCAAAATAATTCTCAGAGACGTTGCCACATGCGGATGCCAATTTATACTCTCAATCTCAACATAATCATCACGCTTGTGAACTAAAAATGCCGAAGGTAGTCTTGAAGAAGCAGAGACAAAGTATCAGGAAGTGCTATGAAGAATTGAAATCTGCTTTTTCTGATAGTAACCCTGATAATTCGGAATCCATGATTTATCACAAGCTCTCCAACATTTTCGACATATGTGAGTGAAAACCAACGAATTATATTTATATGAATAGATATTTATTTTTTAGCTGCACATCACCACAATAAGAAAGATTTCGAGTGAAAGAGACGACAAAGAATTTCCTTCTATTGGCACACCCAAAAACACACTGATCGAAGACTTTATTTTGAAAAAAGATCTGCAACGACAAATTTGGAATTATAATTTGAAGAATGAACACTTTCCGATTGATACACTACTGACTTTTACAAAGGAACTTTGGAATATAACAGAGGACCGACATCCTTTTTAAAATTATAACTATTAATTAAAATTATTATAATTGGCAACGAACAACGAAGGGAACTGAAACGTTTCAGAGGCAGTCAGGTGTAGATTCTTAAAAGTTACAGTTCACTTCGTTGGTCATTGCATATAATGAACAATATCGGAATACAACACAAACGACCAACGAGGTGAACTGTAACGTTTCAGAAGCAGTCAGGTATAAATTCTGAAACGTTACAGTTCACTTCGTTGGTCGTTCGCAGTATTTTCCGATATTGTCCATTATAGGCAACGACCAACGGAGTAAACTGTAACGTTTCAGACTCTATACCTGACGGCTTCTGAAACGTTACAGTTCACCTCGTTGGTCGTTTGTAGTGTATTCCGTGTAGATTCTGAAAAGTTACAGTTCACTTTGTTGGTCGTTGCATATAATGGACAATATCGGAATATACTGCGAATGACCAACGAAAAGAACTGTAACGTTTCAGAATCTATACCTGACTGCTTCTGAAACGTTACAGTTCAGTTCGTTGATCGTTGCCTATAATGAACAATATCCGAATATACTGCAAATGGCAAACGAAGTGAAATGTAACGTTTCAGAATCTATGCCTGACTGCTTCTGAAACATTACAGTTCACTTCGTTGGTCATTGCCTATAATGAACAATATCGGAATATACTGCAAATGACCAACGAAGTGAACTGTAACGTTTCAGAATCTATAACGTTACAGTTCACTTCGTTCGTCGTTTGCAGTATATTCCGATATTGTTCATTATAGGCAACGACCAACGGAGTGAACTGTAACGTTTGAGAATATATACTGGACTGCTTCTGAAACGTTACAGTTCACTTCATTAGTCGTTTGCAATATATTCCGATATTGTTCCCTCGCAAAAAAATTTCTAAAAGCTGCCCTTTGCAAATAGTTCGAATGCCGCAATCCACAAGGGCTTTTTCTATAAAAAATAATTTTTCTTGAGCATACTTCTCTTTCAGATATTAGGAGTGAAAACACAAAAAAAAACCTGAAAAAAATAATTCCTAAATCTCTTTCTTATAACCTGATAAACATTCCAATTCTTCAGCCTCAGGAGAACAATGTGCCATTGAATCCTTCACCTTATTGAAACTCCCTTCATAACACAAATACAAGCACCAAACACCCTGAAATTACATCAATCTATCATAACTCAACAACGTCTTTCACCAGGTAGCCCTGCTCCTGACAGATCCATACTGGTCAACGTAGACGACAGCCACGACGCTTACGCAAACTGACGACCCTTGACCCCCGTGGAGCTAATCAGATCGGGGGGACACGTAATGGCATTCCCCATGGGTAGTGCTGCTGTGGTCCACCGCCATAACTTATCCAGTCGCGAGTTATGAAGATGTGAACACGTAGAGATAGCCTTGTCTTAGATTAGTCATAACTGTCTTATATTATGGTTTATATGGTTCTGGTGCGTGGACGGTGTTAGCCATGCTTTCGACTAATGAATTTGTGTGACTTGAGGTGAATTTATAAAAGGTTTTTCTGGAATTTCGATGGCGGCTGTAAGAATTCATTTTTTGGTTGGTCGTGTGGAATACCGATCTTTGTTATGCGTAGGTATGAGGGGTACATATAAAATCAGATATTCCACTAGTTGATATGAGAATGAGGGTGTTTTGAAAATTTGTATATATCGATGAATCTATTTTGTACACGCATGATGGAAGGCACTTCGAAAAGGGTCCAGATAAATCTTCGATGAGCTATGTGCATTTAGGTTGAGGAGGATCCATGCTAGAAAGCTCTAGTGTACACAAATGTGAAGAGAAAACTTAAAACGAAATGCACATCTGTTAAGACTGATGTGAACCTGAAGTGAGATATCTGAAAAAAACCTAGAACAGCAATGACATGAGGTCAGGAGCTTCTACGCGATTGTTCACATTCGAAGCCATTTCCTCGACACATTTTGCATGAACTTTTAACACTGTAATTTTTCAACTGAGTGCAAAATCCCGATTCGATCATATTTGCATTATTGATAGTATAAGGAAAAAAAAATTTCGAATGGATATATCTACGAAATTATTGAGGGGATTTTAGGATTTCACGAATTCGACCTTCTCAATTAACCCCCAAACCTGCTGTAAAAATATGGAGTCTCTTATTGTCGTTTTTTTGATGAACAATATCGGAATACACTACAAACGACCAACGAGGTGAACTGTAACGTTTCAGGAGCAGTCAGGTATAGATTCTGAAACGTTACAGTTGACTTCGTTGGTCGTTTGCAGTATTTTTCGATATTGTCCATTATAGGCAACGACCAACGGAGTGAACTGTAACGTTTCAGAAGCAATCAGGTATTGATTTTAAAACGTTATAGTTCACTTAGCTGGTCATTGCTTATAATGAACAATATCGGAATATACTGCAAATGACCAACGAAATGAACTGAAACGTTTCAGAATTTATACCTGATTGCCCCTGAAACGTTACAGTTCACTTCGTTGGTCGGTTGGAGTATATTCCGATATTGTTCATTATAGGCAACGACCAACGAAGTGAACTGTAACGTCTCAGAATCTATACCTGACTGCTTCTGAAACGTTACTTTTCACTTCGTTGGTCGTTGCCTATAATGAACAATATCGGAATATACTCCAAACGACCAAGGAAGTGAACTGTTACGTTTCAGAGGGAGTCAGATATAGATTCTGAAACGTTACAGTTCACTTCGTTGGTCATTTGCAATATATTCCGATATTGTTCATTAGACAACATTTTTTCTAGAATCTGCTTTCGGTAAATAGTTTGAATCTTGCAATCCACAAGAGCGTTTCCCATAGTAGGTATTTTCTGTAATTTTTGATATTTCTTTTTCAGACATTAGGAGTGAATATGAAAAAAAACCAAAAAAAACCTGAAAATAAATGGAAAATCCTCCGGAAATATCCTTCAATTGATGAATAAGAATTATGCCTACCAGTATGGAGCTAAGATAGTTTATTAACTATTCTATGGCACAGTATAATGATAATATAATCATAAGCTCATAATTCATGTAGCAATTGGATTTTTGAACAAATATATCACATGGTAATAAATTCTAAAACAATCCAACGAAGCAAACTTGTTGTGGGGTATTCGTATATTATTATTTTTTAGGTATATTGAGGTGTCCCCAATATATAAAAACTATTGAAAACTAAATGAAATTATTAATCATAGAAATTTTCGTTGCGGACTGCGAAGTTTAAACTATCGATGAAAAAATGTTTCCTAATGAAGAATATCGGAACAATGCAAAGCATGTATGAATGGTACTCTAACGTTTCTATATCTAACTCCTTCATCCAATAATAAATTGAAAATCATGATAGTGTGAGTAAATAAAACACATTATTTTGGAAGGCTTCTGGATGACCGCTTTGGCCACGAATTTGAATATGCGCGGAGAAGCGGCTGTTTGTTCAAAATATCAGTCTGAAATTCGGTATATTGCTGTGAAATGTAAATCTATAAGTTTCAGCGAATTTTTTTCCAAATGAAGTCAATAGTTGCGCTTCCTCAGGCTTCAACTAACTGCCAAGTTCAATGCAATCAATTCAGTTGTTCCTGAAATATCAGGGAAATTTTCTTCAAATAATGTCAATTAGTTTCCAGAAAAAAAATTTTGAAAATGTGTTTTTTTTTTATTCACTGAGAGTACGATCTCAACAAAATGTTGCTCGAAGTTGTGCGTCCCCAGGCTTCAACTGACTGCCAAGTTCAATGCAATCAATTCAGTTGTTCCTAAAATATCAGGGAAATGATCTCAAAAATTTAAATTGCTTTAAGTCCGAAACCGTTGTGCCAATTTTGACCATTAACGAACATAACCGCGGCATTCTTATGCGTTACCTACCCTAGAAATTTGAAGTCGCTAGCTTGTTGCGTTCGACAATTATCGTGTCCTCGGCTAGAGGGCCGGTCGGACAGAATCGATTTTGACAACGGATTCGTCATTGGGGAGTTCACCCTAGTTGTTTGATATCATTTCCGGGAAAATATTTGAAAATTACAGACATTTGGACAAAAGGATAGCACAGTGTTCCCAAAAAATACACGCAAAAAATGTCAATATTTTGCAAAAAATGTGTTAAACCTTCCAGTCGACATTCTTCCGCTGAGTATGATCGAATATACAGTTGGTATAAAGTATGGAACCCAGTAAATATCTCATGAACAAAAAGGACAATAGGTATGCTAGGGAATATTGAGAAATGAAAATTTCGGAATAATTTAATTGCTAATCTATGGGTTGATATCCAACCTATTTTGAATTCAATCTATACACTTTCAAGCATCAAATATCGTGTCTCTAATTTGGGCTTTTTATGAAATTATTGTGTTCACGATCATCTGTACAGGTTTTATCTGAATGACACCGAAAAAATTTAAGGGGTGGTTCTGGAATGAAAATCAGGTGGGTGTTTCGTATAAAATTTTTTGAAAAATTTCCCCCCAGATTAATAAAAAAAGTTTTTTTTATTTTCCCTGTATATCAAGCTGAAGACACGAAACTTGGTAAATGTTAGATATTTGTCAATAAAACTACATATTTTGGAATTTTTCAATTTTTTTCAATTCAATTTTTTTTTGAAGTATGCTTAGAAGGGATTGAAATAGTCAACCTCCGAGATATTTTTTTTACAACTTGTTTTAGATTAAAATTTTCCTTCTAAAAAAACATGGCTTGAAAGCCCAACTCATTCACCAACTTTTTCATCTCTACAAGTTTTTTCGAAAACTCAAGCATTTACGAGAAAAAAATATCGATGATCGGCGAAACCGCATTGTAGCAGGGTGTGAAATGATAAGAAGTTCGGCAGGAATGTTTCATCGCATACGCATTTCAATGAGGCGAAGAGTAAATGCTTGTATTGAAACTGAAGGCGGTCATTTTCAAAATTTAGTATAATTATATTGTCGATATTTGACAGTTTTTTACGCGCTTGTTCTAGGGAACAGCGCGTTATCATTTCGTCGCGATGTCTGTAATTTTCGAATTTTGAGCCGAAAATGGTCTTAAACGATTGCGTTGAATTCCCTGAAGAAGCATCCGTGGTCAAGTTTTATTCTGTCCGGCCGGTCGTCCGCCGTGTGTGCTGTAACTTCCGAAAGGAAAGACCTAGAGTCTTGAAATTTTCAGGTTAGGTTTTGATCCTTAATATCTCGGTTGAGTTCGTCAATGAGCCAAATCTGCCAAATGGTTTTTGTGTTACAGCTATTTGAAGTTTCAATTTTTCCATAACTCGAAAAATATTCATCTGATCGAAATGAAACTTGGTTGGAAGATGGACAGTATCAAAGAGAAGAATTATCCATGGAAAAACTTGACAAAAAATTTTTTGTTTCGAAAATTTTCATATTTCATTTGAATTTCATTGAAATTTCCAAGTCATCATTTTGCAATGTGAACAAGCGCGTAAAAGCTGCTGACTTCACGTCAGTGCTTTTCTAGATTTTTGTTCATTGTTCGCTATTGTTTTAGTTGTAAAAGTCTTAGCCTAGTAAAATCCTTATTTGGTTGGCTGTTGTTCTATAAAATGCTATTTAACATGAGTTGTGTTTTTCTCGTTAGTGCTTAAGTTTTCGAAAAAACTTGTAGAGATAAAAGAAATTAGTGAATTAATTGGGCTTTCAGGCCATGTTTTTCAAAAGGAAAATTTCTATCCAAAAAAAAGTTGTAAGAAAAAATATCTGGTTGACTATTCTAATCCCTTCTGAGCATAATTCAGGTTTGAAAAAATTCCAGAAGGTGAAGTTTTATTGACAAATTATATTTACCAAGTTTCGTATCCTCAGCTTGATATACAGGGAAAATAAAAAAAAAGAACCATTTTTTTTGTTAATCTAGGGAGAAATTTTTCAAAAAATTTTATACCAAACACCCACCTCAATTTTCATCCCAGAATCACCCCTTAAATTTTTTCGGTGTCATTCAGATACACCCTGTATATTCCGTTTATCAATCCGAAATTCTGTTTTCCAATTATCTCCTGCATTACAGATTGTATTGTCTAAAGTTGTCTTTATTTGAGAGGATGTGCTGGGAATGTTTTTTATGTTTACCTTTGCACGAAGAGTTGCCCATCACCAACATATGGTACACCAATTTCTTGGTTTCATTCATGAAGTAGCAGACTATAAAATTGCTTCCTCAGAAATCTCACACGACATCTTGAGTTACGTGATGTGGTACAATTTCAAGAATGGACCGAGCTTATTGCCTCTTCCGTTTCTATTTTTTCTGTCGATACCGATCTACAGAAGGTCCAATTAGGGAAAAGAACGGGGTCTCGACGGTGACATCACGACATGGACCCCGATAATTTCATACATGTCAGTGAGGTTGGCGGAAGCAAAAGTACGAGGTGTTCTGGAGAAATTGTAATTCGTAAGAAATTTTCTTTTGCGTGCTTTCTCAAAATCGTGTTTTGGCTCTCACAACGCAGTACGAAAAACACGATGATAAATGCAAAATGCAATGTCACTGTACACATTCTTGTACGATTTCCATAAAAACCTGACATAATCTCCATCTGAAACGGGATATAAAGTATACCTTTTTACAACAAATATTATTTTTCAGTGGAATCGTTGCCATTGTTCCCGAAATACAAACCTTTTTCAAAATTTCTAGTTATAGGATCATCACAAAATATTTAATGATCATTTGAGTCAGATGAATTTCGTCAGATATGGAATATTTATTTGTTTATTTATAATAATATAAATCTGTAAATCAAACCAAGTTTGTTAACACAGAGTACTACTATTACCTAAACTATTTCTTCTCTAATGATATATTTTTTCAGTTCTCTTTTGAACTTTTGGTATTTTTCTTCTTTTTCAAGTAGTTGGATAGTCCATTTTATGACCTATTCGCAGAATTTGTTGGAAGGGTCAACTTTTGTTGTCTTGAAAATGAAATCACTGTACAGATGATTGGCATTTCTTGTACCGTATATGCGTTTATCAGAATGTTTCTTCAGATTCACTACTGATTTCGAAAGACCCCAATTTATCTTATATATCAACTCACACTGCTCCTATTTTACAGCCTTAGAGATTGGTAGTATTGGAAAGATTTTTTACAAGTAGCTAGTGCTGGTCTCATACGGCAGGTTATCTATGTTCTTAATTGCCCTGTTTTGTAGTCGTTGAAGATTGCTAAGATTTATTCCCATTATTCCCCCAAATTGATGCCAGATATGCGAAAACAGGGTGCACACATGCATTGTAAAACATTAATCTGCAATTTTGGGACATATACTAGCTGGCATGCTTTGCTGCGCCTATCAGACCTGATAGTTTCTGAACTTTTTCTTCAGTGTGTGACTCTCAGTTTCAATCTTCGTCTACCACCAGACCCAAGTACTTATATGTTTTAACATTTGTTATTGTCTTATCATTCAATTAAACTACAATTTCATTTGTCATACTGTTTTTGGTCCTAAATCTCATATACAGGTTTATCCTCGTACAGCACTAGCTTGTTTGCGCACAGCCATTCATTAAATTGCTGTTGATATTATTTTCCAGTTCTTCTGCAGATCTGGTAGGGAATAGAATAACTGTGTCGTCCGAAAACATGAAGTATCGCCTGTTCAGCTCCAATTCCGAGACACTCTCTACATATAACAAGTACAGTGTTGGTCCAAGGACAGACCCTTGTGGGACACCAAACTTTACAATTTTTCATCATTTTCTTTAAAAATTACATATGTATACGGATTTCTACCCTCCAGATAAGATTTTATGAGATCAAATGCTGTTCCTCGTGCACTCATAGAGAATAGTCTCTGCACTGCCAGGGTTGCACTATACAGGGTCTTTCACGAGGAACCTCACCCATATTTATACGGGAAACTACTGAACGTATTTTCATGAAATTCAGCACTTATAAGTATTTCACGATGCTGATGAAATCTAAAATATTTTCAAGGCATGAGCACCTCCGGTTTTTCCGGAAATGACGTCAACTTCCGTTTTTCAAATTAGAACACCGTTTTTTTATTGCAGAAATAGATTCCTTAGAAAATTTCAATTTATTTTGATGTAACATTTTTCAGTTTTGGTTGAAAAATTCTCTCTGAGCGGGAAAATTCGAAAAAAAAATCGAAAATAGAGCTCCGCTGGAACAAGAAAGAGGTTTTTGGATGGAAAATTTTCATTTTTGGGATTTTACAAGATGTAAGATTGATGTATCCACTTTGAAAATCGAAATCGCGATTCATGATACAGGGGGTGAAAAAATCGCTTTCAAATTTAGGGATGACAAAATCGTGAAAAATCAATTTTTTCAAATTAGAACCCCATTTTTTTATGGCAGATATTGAATCTACGTTAAAAAATAATGTGAGTGTATGCATCACACCCTTGCCCTAAAGTGGATATTTTCTGAGTTATTCACAAAAAACTGTTTTTCGTCTTGAATTTTCAGCTATTTCTTTTCCCTTCACGCCAAAAAGATGACATTTTCAGGAACTGTTATTTGAACCATGCTGTAGATTTTTCACCCCTTCTTGAAACCGACTTCAAGTTACTATTAGGAGAACCATGGCAAACTCTCGCAGTTATAACTAGAGAAGATGCTCAAAGTTTTGACCGTTAATTTCTAGACATTTATTTATACGTCTCAGGAATGCTTCGTGCGTTGCTCTTCCTATTTCATCCGAAGGAAGAGATCTGCAAAAGTGTTTAAAAACCAAATTGTGTTTCAAAACTATGAATCTAAAAATCTAAACAAACCTGACCGCATTTCTGACTCGTTCTATGCAGTCCTATATAGTCCTAGTATAGTCTAAAGGAGTTAAATCGGGAGAACGTGATGGCCAAAGATGTGGACCATTGTTCGCCAACCATCGATCTTCAACTAGCCTGTAGAGGATATTTGACACATTGAGTGAATTGTGTGGAGGCGCGCCATCTTCTTGATACCATAAGTCATTATGGTTCTGTACTAGCGGCTCAATTATTTGAGTCAATATGTCAGAATATCTATCTCCTAAGGGAGAACATTCTTTAAATAATGCAAACATGTATAGTGTTCTATCTTACCAGTTAAAGTCCCATCATAAATGTGAACATCGAGATAATCCCAGATCAATCTCGGCATCTTTGAGAGAATTTTGAGGATTCACACGAAAATATGCAAGAACTGTAATTTCGTTGTTCTCATCTTCTACTACACTTTTTTCTCTGTGTGTAGTTTTCTTAACGAAAGATCCGACATTTCTCAAGTTTGTCATGGTTCTGTTAATGGTATCTCTCGTTGGTCTGGGTCGGTCAGGAAACCTCTCAATGAACAGTCGAATCGTTCTATCTACAACTTTATTACATTCTCCATGAAGGAGAATGAGATTTAAATAATCTTCATTGGTAAAATTAGGCATAGTGATCGATTTTATAACTTAATACGAATTATCACCAAATTAATAGTAAACACAAAATGCTACTGAATAAAGAGGAATTTGGCAGATGTAATTAATGATATCTATCATTAAAAAAAAATAATGTGAAACATGGTAAGTTTTTGCATATGGTTCATAAGGAATTATTTATTTATCACTGGAGAGAAAACCGATGGCCGATTAGTTGAAATAAAGAGGTTTCCGATACAAATTCGAATCCAAATTCGCCATCTATTTAGGAACAACCTGTAACTTTTTTCTCTTGCATATTAGGGTAGTAAAATCTAAAACATGGTTTAAGTAACAGTTCCTGAAAATGTCATCTTTTTGGCGTGAACGGAAAAGAAATAGCTGAAAATTCAAGACGAAAAACAGTTTTTTGTGAATAACTCAGAAAATATCCACTTTAGGGCAAAGGTGTGATGCATACACTCACATTATTTTTTAACGTAGATTCAATATCTGCCATAAAAAAATGGGGTTCTAATTTGAAAAAATTGATTTTTCACGATTTTGTCATCCCTAACTTTGAAAGCGATTTTTTCACCCCCTGTATCATGAATCGCGATTTCGATTATTAAAGTCGATACATCATTTTTACATCTTGAAAAATCCCAAAAATGAAAATTTTCCATCCAAAAACCTCGAAGTTATTCTTGTTTCAGCGGAGCTCTATTTTCGATTTTTTTTTCGAATTTTTCCGCTCAGAGAGAATTTTCCAACCAAAACTGAAAAATGTTACATCAAAATAAATTGAAATTTTCTAAGGAATCTATTTCTGCAATAAAAAAATGGTGTTCTAATTTGAAAAACGGAAGTTGACGTCATTTCCGGAAAAACCGGAGGTGCTCATGCCTTGAAAATATTTTAGATTTCATCAGCATCGTGAAATACTTATAAGTGCTGAATTTCATGAAAATACGTTCAGTAGTTTCCCGTATAAATATGGGTGAGGTTCCTCGTGAAAGACCCTGTATATGTTCTGTAAATCAACTTGGACATTTGTTTTCTGACTTTCCATTCCTCGAATATGATATAATAATATAATAATAATAAGAGACTTTATTGATCAGTTTTTAAAATTATCTAATAAAACTCTGAAAAAACTGAGTTACATACTGAGATTACAACTGCATACAGCTGCTTCACATGAAAAATCACATTCTAAACGGTAAAGCAATAAACTAAAAAGATTCCCTACTACAATTTGGAACACACGAGTCAAACATGAACTTTAAATCTCACCAAACAGAACAATTTTCTAAGTCTTCTTCAGGAATTATCGTCTCAATCTGAGGAAGTCAACATCATCAGGTTGTCACTTGGTATTTTGAACATTTTGGGTATGTCATCATGGTTATTGATATTTTTTGCGCGAATGTTCAAGGGGAACAGCGTGCTATCTTTTTGTCCAAATGTCTGTAATTTTCGATGATTGAGCCGAAAATGGTCTCAAACGACTAGATTGGACTCACTGATGACGAATCCGCTGTCAAAATCGATTCTGTCCGGACGGCCAGCCGGCCGTGGACACGATAAGTGTCGGACGGAGTGAGATAGCAACTTGAAACTTTCAGGTTAGGTCGCGCATTGGAATGCCGCGGTTGAGTTTGTTAATGGGCCAAATCGATCGAATAGTTTCGGAGTTATAGCCACTTGAAATTTTGAAGTTACTTATTTTTATTTCAGAAACTACTTGAGCGATTGCATTCAAACCTAACAGTTAGCTGAAGTACAACAACGCGCAACTTTGAGCCAAATTTCGTCAGGATCATACTGTCAGTAAATTCAAAAAATTCAAAATTTTTTTTCCCGAAAACCTTTTATCATATCCAGAAAAAAAATTTACTCGGACTTTGAACTCCATATTTCACAGCAGTGTACCAAATTTCAGTTCGATACGATTATAAGTTTTGGAGTTATCGGGAAAAAATATGTCAAAATTCGAGGTTTTTTTCTCGATATCGTTGCTTTTATCGGTACAACTCGAAAAATACTGACTCAATTCTGATAAAACTTCGCAGCTAGTTTGAAGATGCTGAAAGACAACATTTCGTGATGATCGTGTCATTAGAACAATTTGAAAAAAAAATTTATTTCATCCTCATTAAATTCTGTATGAACCTTCGAACTGTTATTTTCCGATGAAGTACTGGATTTCAATTCGATCTGATCTGTATTTTTGTTAATATTGAGAAAGTAAAATTTTCAGTGGGTATATCTGCCGAATCATTGGGTGGATTTTACCTATTGGGTAATGGGTAAAATACGCCCAATGATTCCGTAGATATACCCATTCAAAATTATATTTTTCCTATATTTCCAAAAATACATTTTAGATTGAATTGGAATCCAGTAATTTATCGAAAAAAAATCTAGAAAAGCACTGCCGTGAGGGCAGCAGCTTTCGCGCGCAAGTTCAAATTCGTTGCCGAAGCGGTCATCTACATTGAACATGCGCGCAAAAGCTACTGCCTGCACGGTAGGCTTTTCTAGATTTCTTAGTCAGGTATTGTAAGTCGAAATCGGTTTGTGTAATGTTTCAATAGTTTCCTCAAATTTAGCACTTTTTGAATAGAATTTATTATACCATCTTTCAAGGTTCTCTCTTCAACCAAAAACCCATTTTTTCAATTCTTTCTTGAATTGAGTAATTTTTTCTATCTCTCTTATTCACCTTGGAACGATCGGGTACAATCTTGGGGCAATACATGTACAGCTTCTCTGACCTATTCTTTCGTAAGCTTTAGTTCTATTGAAATGATTGGGCTTTTTTCTAGTCGAGTACTTGTGCTCTCTTAACATGATTGTTATTTTGTCCTGTTTGATGTTGAATATTATCTTTTGTGCATATATTCGTCGTATATTCAGTACTTTGGACATCTCGTATAGAGAGGAAAATATAATTGTTTTTCCATACATGATTTTTGAGATGCATTTTTGCAGTATATCTACGCTTTTCTTATGACTGTCCAAAATACCTCCCCATCCAATTATACCATAGGAGAGTTGAGATTGTACTAATGCGAAATAAAATATTCGCAGGTATTTCTCAGATGTTATAATTTTTTTTAAGTATCTAAATCTATACAAAATAGCTCTCAGTTTCCTAGCTACGTAAAACACATGTTCCTCCCATTTCAGATGTTCGTCTATAATGATTCCGAGATATTTTGAAGAATATATTTGAGGAATAGTCAGGTGGTCATTAATTTTTAGATTTCCCAGAGTTGGAAGTCGTGCTTTGTTTGACGCAAAGGCTAACTATTCGGTTTTTTTTCGTTTAAGGTGAGTTCATTCAGACGAAACCCATTCGTCAAAGTACCGAAATCCTCTGTTGCGTTTTGTTTAAGATTTTCCCAGGAATCGTCTTCATACAGTACAATACAATCATCTACGAAACCTATTATTTCACCTCTGCTGTTCATTTCGAATAATCTATTTACATACCATATCAATAGAAGCGGTCCTAGCACAGTTCCTTGTGGAACTTCATAGGTGGGTTCACTTTTCTCACTGTGTTTTCCATTCCATGATACGATTTGAGTTCTGTCAGACGAATAGCTTCGAGTTGTGCCATATCTATAACGATATATAAAGATGGAGTATTTTTCTCAATCTTTTCGTTACAGCTGCTGTTACTTTCTAATTGCGTCTTCTGTTGACATACCTTTGCGAAATCCAAATTGATTATCGGACAAAATTTTATATTTCTCTATATAAGTATCCATTCTTACTTTAATTAGATTTTCTATGATCATTGTTGGATTTGATGTCAAAGACTATAGTTAATCATTTTAGTTCTATCACCTTCTTTATACAATGGCTTCACAACTTCTAATTTTAATATTTCCGGAAAACCTAATGTTGTTGACCAGATGAGAAACAGGTTCTGAACTTTCCTGTTTTGTTTCCTTAAATGTTCGGTTTTTTCTTGAGATAAAGGGGGCACAAGTCGTGAATGGGTAATATCCACCGATGATTCCGTAGATATTTTGTAGGTTTTTTCACTTCCAATATCTGAAACAGAGCTATTAAAACTTAAAGAAGATTTGGTTTTTATGGAAAACGCAAGGTCAGTTTCTCGGAAAACAGGTCACCTGATGAACAATAGCAAACTGTAACGTTCCATAGTACGAATCTGACTCTTTCATCAGACAATATTATCTTTTGATTTTTCGCCTAGTGCCAAATATAAAATATTTGTGATGAAGAAATTTTTTAAGTAGTTTTACTGACTCAATCCTAAATGATTCTTGCATTCGGATTTGTCAACTAGCAACCGAATTTTACAATGATCGGATATGTATTTTTGGAGCTATTTTGAAAATAACAATGATACCCAGGAAAAAACACGAAGTTTGACATTTTCGTCTGTTTATTATTTGATAAAATCAAAAAATGAACCTTGTGTTCGACCCAAAAAAAATTACCATTCTGAAAACTTCAAAGTTTACAGTTTGAAGTATGTAGAGTTGAATGAACTATTAAAAAATTCCGTCCGTCCGCTGTCCAGTGTACCCTAAGGGTTCAAAACTAGGGGTAGGGGGAAAATATAAGTTTTCGAAAACTTACCACCGAGTTATCATGAAACTCTAAACTGTTGCATAACTCAATCTAATAATTTCACCCGGATGATTTCCAACCAGTGGTCCCTGAGTTATAAAGAAAAACGCTGCGAATTGTGTTGTGAAAAACCAATGAGTTATGAATAATATTTAAGTTTCATTTAAGATATCAATGGTATTAGGTTATTTATCTAAGAAAATAATAAACCATTGCGTAAAATTTGCAGTGTATTTCATTACCTCTGAATATCAGAATCGGATTAAACTGAAATCTGGTACAATGTTGTGAAATATTGATTCCAACAAAATTTTGCGGGTAAGTGTACCCGCCAATTTTGGTTAATTATTCGATGAACTCAAATAATAAACCTTAGTGATCGACCAACAAAAAAAAAAATTAACCCCACCTGAAAATTTCACAGTTTACGTTTTGAAGTATGTAGATTTGAATGAACGAATAAAAAAAATCCGTCCGTCCGCTGTCCGCCGTCCGGGCTTTTTTCTGGAAGTACTGAACGAAAATCCTTGAAACTTGGTAGAAAAAACGTGAGTCACTCGGGGTTGATCCTCCAAGCTTTTCAGCAGGATCAGTGTACCCTAAGGGGTCTAAATGGGGGGTTGGGGGGGACAAAATTATTTCTCGAAAACTTACCACCGAATTTTCGTGAAACTCTGAACGTTGATTACTGTTGCATAACTGAACCTAAAAAATTTTACCCGGATGATTTCCGACCAGTGGTTTCTGAAATATAAAGAAAAACGCTGCAAATTTCCAATAATATCGAAAATGAATCATCGCATTCGGTTCTAAGTTGTTTAAGATATCAACGGTATATTGTGTTACTTAACTAAGAAAATAATAAAAAATGTAAAATTTGCAGTGTGTTTAAGTTTTTATTCGATTGCAAGAGTATTTACTGAGATATTGAGCAAGAAGACACATAAATTCAAATAAATATAACTCTTTCGGTAAAAAACAATGACACCTTCATTCAAACTTTTTCCGATACTTTCCCTGATGAAACTTCACCCCAGAAGTCCTCTGAATGAATCCATAAAACAACAAACACCACTCTAAAGCCCCTTTCACACTTCCACGTCGTCTCAGCGCAGCATAATCGTTAACATTCCTCGGGTGCCAAATAACTAAAAAGAAATCTAGCCGGGGCCGTCGTGATATATTGCAGTGGAAGTAGGAGGATCGACCAATAAATCCTGTCACGTGACACCCACCTTTCCCGGATGGCGATGTTCCCGAGACGGGCTTCCTAATTATTCAGATGAAGTATATCTTTGAGTGCGGCAGGATAAATTGCTTTTCATTCATAACTATTCGTCGAGTTGAGAATTTTGGATCTCAGCTTTTATAGTGGACTGATTGAGCCATGTGTCTGCGAAATTGTGGGTGTGAGCGTTAGATGAAGGCTTAGAGAAACCTGTTTTTCGTTTGAGAAACAAATGAGCCAATAGTCGAACCACCAATTATAAATAGCTCTGTTTTGGTTGCCAGTTCAAAACCAATTCAGAATTGTTCGGGACGGTTCGAGTATGCGCGAACTGTTCTGAACTCGAAACCAAAACAAACCCATAATTGAGAAGGACAGTCATAGCAGAAAACTTTCTTATATTTCAATTTTTTTCATTGAACTTTGCTGTCCGAATATACTTTCCTTCATTTTAAATATTTTGAACTCCATCTTGTTAGATTCTAAATTTCTCAGCTTGTGGAAATGGGCTCTGGTCACTCCCATTCCAAAATGCAATATGCCTATGGTAAGTATCAGATCTTAGACCAATTAGTATTTTATCGGGATTGCCTTATTTAGGGTAAAAAATAATGGCAGCTCAACTCGAACAGTATCTTGAATCAAATAAGATTATTCCCGTGAATAGAGGAAAGAGAAGATACCGCATTCCCCTTCATCCTTCTCTCAATGTTTGCAGCCAACATCTCTTGTGTTTGTTGTCAAATATTTGTTTACATTTCTCCAAAGCGATCATTGGCGTACGCATCATAAGGTAGAAAGGGATTGGACTAGTTAACGAAATGATGATATAATTGTATAAAGAGGTTTATACGGTGATAATATCGAGCAGTTCTTTGGTGGTATTCAACCCAGAAACTTGCTTTTCTCATGCAAATTACAAAAAAATGCTTCAAGTAAGCTTCAGAATCTGATTTAGGTTAATATTTCAGACAAAACTAAGAGTCTAATGAGTTTCTCTCCTGAAACCAAAATATTTTTATTCAATTTTCAATTTCGATATAGGTATATCGAATACGGAAAATCCTCTGAGCTGATATCCAAGTAATAAAGAATAACTTTAAATATTGAACTACTCGCTTGGACAATACAATATTTAATAAAAACCAAGTGTCCAATTCACCGAGGAAGAGACTATCCTAACTACTTTCTTTCAGTCTACAGATTCGGAAGAGATTCATAATATTATTGAAAAATTGAAAGGAACCTTCTCTCCTGGTGAAGATCAAGCCACAAGAATAGTCCATTATATTGGTGCTATGAGAAGATTTGCTTTATTTTTGAACAAAAGGTCCAAGGACCTATTGAATAACTCATTAATAGCGCCAAATCTTACGTATATCATACCTTGTTGGGAAAACTTCCTAAACGACCTATTGATCCAAAATAATATGCTGATTAAGGATCATAAATGAATCTTTGAATAAATAAATATTGGTATCATTTTGTATTGGATCAAATTGTATATATTCAGGAGCAGGTTCTTAAATAATGTTAACAATTTTCTCTCATGTATACAGTCATAGTAGAAATAATTGTTTATTGGAAACGAATAGTACATATCAATATAACAAATATAATGCAAAAAAATCATATATATGAGATGGTTTAAGAATAAATAGTTATATTATTGATGTCCGAATAATATCTGCATCCAAAATATTGACGACGTACGCCAATGGCGAGGAAAGCAAAATACTAACCTATGCACGGAACGATTATTTTTCTTTTCAGCATATTTACCACACACTACACACTTTACTGGCATCCTTAATACTATATAATTGTATTACACTTGAAAATATTCAGCTACTTCGGTCTAAATATCACAAATAACTGAATAAACAATTTTGACGTTTTGGAGAAATGTCAATATAAACACAGATATGTTGGCCACGTTTTTCTGTGTTGTTTACTTCATCTTCTCTTGTGGAATATGTGAGGGCGCACTCAATCTTGATCGTTCGCAAATTGTTAAATTGGGTACTAAAATATCCAAAGCTAGAAGCGTATTAAATGTAGTTCCACAGGGTTCAGTTCTTGGCCACTGCTTTTATTTTGCATTCCAGCCAATTTGTAAAGTTCATTCATCACTGCAAGGTGCATATTTATGACGATGACTTTTAGCTCTTCATCAAATTTTTCGTAGATGAATTAAACAGTGCAGCCATCGAAATCAATTAGGACCTACATTGTTTACCGGACATTGCTAAAAGACACGGCCTGTCTTTGAATGTTAAAAAATCATTCGCCCTCACTTTCGGTTCCAAATCAATAAACAATTCATTAAGGAAATATGTAAATAAATCAACAAATACATCACCTTCATCTGATCTAGAATCCTCTCGGCATTTTCCAAGGTGAGTCGTTCTGATGATCGGTAAAACCCGTGAAACTTCAGTGAACGCTTCCCTTGGGCAGCGTTTCTTCAGTATAGAGGTTTCCGTTAATTATATGTTTAACTCAGATCAATGTGAGGTACTTGTTGACTCATTAACAGATATTCGCCTTTGTTTTATGCTATTCTATAACATTTGAGATATTGAAAAAATGTCCCCAAAATTTTATATGGATATAACTCCGAAGCCCTTGGACCGCTTTTACTTATTAATCAACTTACCATTTGGTTTCGCAAATGACCCTGCAAGTTTCAAGTCGCCTGCTCAATCCTTCATTTGCGAATGTTATCGTGGCAAGGACCGGCCAAAAACACCTTCTTTTTATTTTTCCGTAACCTCATATTATTGCACGTTATTTTAACAAAACGAAGTTGTATCTGAGAATTTGAATCTTATCACATTTCCAATACTGATAAAAAAACTGTTCAACTTTTTTCCAAACAATAAAACCCAGATCCAAATGGTGAAACGCGAATTTGAAGAATTCGAGAAAATGACTGTGCATACAAATAGAAATGTAACACTTCGTATGATGTATGATCGAATACTTTCGAATAGCCGTGAGTCTATGAGGCGCCGTTTGGGACAAAAGTGCGTTTTCAAATATATATATATATATATATATTTTTGAGCCATTATATTTATTAGTTGCAGCAATATATTCATTTTGTCTTCCGATATATTTATTTTTCGTTCCGATATATTTATTTTCTACGAAACTCAATATATGCATGAGTTGGATGTTGCAAATATACGAATTCGTGGTGTCCAATATATTTATTAATTCGACCTATTCCAAGTTGTCACGAGAGGGCGTGCCAGCAGCGTTCAGCACATTCCGAGCATATGGCAACATGGATACCCAATAGTACAACATATCGCGTACTTATCTTCCTAATTTGTGTTACCTACACTGGCTGATAGATGGATTATAGACTGTCGATATTATGAAAGCAGAAAACCTACTTTTTTGTAGCATGTTGTGTATGATGAGATGAGTAACAATCAATGCCCATTTATAATAACATAACCGAATATATATTTCTTCGTTATCTATCTTGTAGAAAAGTAGATATTATTATTTTAAGGAATACTAATAACAGTTGGTTTGTGTCTTAATACCAGAGTACAATTAAGTTCATTCGGTTGGTAGTTTTCTACGGCAAGAAATGTGAAATTACGATTTTGTCAACGGTACTTCACGAAATGAAATTTTACACAGTGTTATGGCCTATTGATGAATCATTCATTCATAATCACGTTGAACACTTCTTGCAGTAGCACAAACCAAACAGTAAACTTAAGCTTGTTATTGTTAGTATTTGTATACAGACGTTTGAATGGGCGCGTTTTCATTTTCATCGAACTGATTAATCGGTGGATCTCCCTCTCTCTTCTCTTATGCTCTCCACCATAGAAGAGAGAGATAGTGGTTAATCGATTTATGAAGTCGATGAAAATAAAAACGCACCTGATCTTTTTGTAATCTGCTACAACTATATGGTTGAGCTATTTGTATCGTGGTCTTCTAATGCTATTATTTTAGAACTTGTATATTTGTTATACCCAACTCATAAATAAATTGTGTTTCGTAAAACATAAATATATCGACACACAAAATAAATATATTGCTGCAACTAATGAACATATATTTGAAAACACACTTTTGTCCCAAACGGCGCATCATATGAGTCAACCCTCGTATATTTGTGTAGGTCTTAGCATACAGCATGGTTAGTGTTTTCTGTCATATTATAAAAATTACCATAAATATGATATACTTACATATATATTCATAATTCTTCAGATCCCCCAAAATAAATTTCAAAGTAACTAATTAAAGCATCAAAATAATTGAATTTACACAGGATCTACAGAGCTCATCAAATTTATTAATACATAAAAATCATCTTGGGAAGTCGTAAGGGGTCATAACATATATCATAGGATTTTTATTACTACATAAATAGACACAAATTAGAGATCTGAGGGAACATGGGATATTCCAGAAGTATATGTTGTCAAATCGTTTTTAATGGGGTGTTATTGCTTCTTAGGAGAAAGTGAGATGGATTGATTAGGATTTTCTCATACTTAGACAGGATACACTATGAATATTTTTATTACGGAATCCATGAATAAACTTCTGTTTGCGTAGAAATAATTTTTAGAACTTCATACTTCCAGTATTTTCTTTCTAAAATGGGTTTCAGAATAATTTCTATGTTTTATTTCCAAACTCGAGCAGTATGAGATTTTTACATTTATGTTATGCCTCTTCGAAGACTGCTATCGAACCATCTAGAAACATTGGTTCATGAAAGAAAAGAATTAAAAATTCTCATTATCTCATACACAATCATTGAAGTTAAAAAAAAAACCTAGAAAAGCACTGACGTGAGGTGAGGAGCTTTTTCGCGATTGTTCACATTCGAAGCCATATCCTCAAGACATTGTTGTTTAAGGGTGATTTTGAGGTATGTGTGAAATTTCGTTGGAGTCTGATCAACACTTTCCGGGAAAAAAAATTTTTTTCAACAAAATTTCAAAAAAATTCGAATAATACTTTTTTTGCAATTTTCTAACAACGAGATCCACACGAAATTCCTCATTTAGTTGCGTGTTGGTATGCAAGAACTAATTACAAAGTTTTAATCCGATCGAATCAGTACTTCATGAGATATCGAGGAATTAACATCAACATTTCATACAGGCATAACTGTTCGGCCTATTATGCCCACTATCGAACCTAACCGGGATATTCAAGATCGAACTATCCTGAAAATTTTAAGACTCTACGTTCGAAGGTTAAAGCACAGACGAACGAACGGACGGCCGGACAGACAGAATCAAATTTGACCCTAGCTTCTTCATCAGTGAGCCCAACCTAGTCGTTTGAGCACAATTTCAGATATTGTGACGAAACGATAACCCTCTGTTTCCCAAAACAAAAACAAAAAATCAGTAAACACGAAGAATGTACCTCAGATATGAATAAGCTTTAAATTTCAATTTATCAGGCTAAGGTAATGTTGTTAGGAGTAAAAACCTAGAAAACACCCGAAGAATAACACAAAATATAACCTCGTTTAATTTCGTTTCTCAATCTGAAACTTATGGGTTTTATTTACCTTTCATCAGAATCATGCCATGAACTCGTTATTTTACCTCGCACGGAGTGTCTTTCAGAATCTAGAAAACCTGTGGAATCAACACAAATGTAGACAGGATAAAATTGACGAAATTGAAATATACAAACAATCCTTCTTTTCCAGTGAAAGTAATGAGAAAAAGGAGCAGCAGCC
Source organism: Myrrha octodecimguttata (assembly GCA_958510865.1). Lineage (NCBI taxonomy): Eukaryota > Metazoa > Arthropoda > Insecta > Coleoptera > Coccinellidae > Myrrha > Myrrha octodecimguttata. The sequence goes on from OY294056.1 coordinate 38,019,753, forward strand.
CCAATATCAATAGTTCAAATGTTTACTTATTGATAATTCATAATTTCAGAAAAAGTTTCAGAATAACTATTTCAAACACTCAAATCCAGACGTTCATATTTTTATGATGCGTTTATACAGGCAATTTTCGATATACAGGGTGAGTCTTCGAGTTTTACATTGATTATACTTTACTTGCTCTTACCTCTCTTCAAATAAAACACTTTTTCATTTACCATTTCTCCCGATTCGGCATCGTTAAAAAGATACAGGCTGTTGAAATTTACTAAAAAAATCAGTCTTTGTGCACTACCATTGAATAATAATGATAAAGTAAAATAACATTTCCGCTTTATATATTTATTTTCACAACAATTGTTTCGTCATGATAACATAACTTCATCAGGTGATCACCTGAAGAAGATGAATTTCCGACAAGTAAAGACTGAGACAATCAACCATTGAATAATATATATTCATATATATTCCGATGGCTCTTCTTGACGGAAAATTGCAGTCGTTTATCAATCCCGTGGATAATAGGTGGGTGAATATGAATATTATACACTCCGTGCAAAGATCGAGTGAAATTTTGACGTTTATCGCTTGACAATTTACATCAATCACAGAGAATGAAGGTGAACATTCCGACAACTCTATTGTAGGTTTTTGAGAATGCAGAATTATTTCAATGAAGTCGTGGACAGAGTATGGTATTTAACTCGCATAGAATTGTTATTATTCACTCAGGTGATTTGCGATACTCGCCTGCGGCTCGTGTCGCAATCATAACACTGTTGAATAATAGCAGTTATTATATATGCTCATTGAATAATATACTATTAATTGGTAGCTTTGAAATGGCTATTCAGAATGAAATATTTTTCGTCTTCTATAATTATGCCACAAGTATTCTATAGTAATCAATTTCATCTTACTTCAAACGGTTTTCTGGTTATGGACTACCCGATAAAGTTTATCTCAAGGCATTATAAGAATCCTCAATTATTTCGAAATGCTTAATTATCCCTAATTATTTCTCATCAAACGAACCGTTTTCAAGATATTCAACGTTGAATGTAATGAAATCTGATAAACATTTGAAAAATTTCTTGGATCCGCCCCTGAGCTCATAAAGGCTGTGAATTAAGCTCCATCCTCGTATACTGGAACACAGAAATATTTATCTATTTCGTAAAGACCAAATATGAGGTCTAGGCTATTTTGTGACCAGACCACAGACATGGTCCTTGTCTATGGACCAGACTTTCTATAGAATTCTAGAGTTCAATTAATATTTTTAGGTTAATTGAGTGATTTCATCACGGGCCTATAATACTATAATGTCCAGTATGTCTATGGATTTCATAAAATTCATTTATAAGGCTGATGAAAATCAGGATAATTATGGAATTTTCAATATAAGAATGGACAACAACAAAACTGCGTAGAATCTCATGGTAGAAACAACTGGATATTGCACGAATATAAGGTGGAAGTAGTGTTTCAAAGGTCAAGTCTTGTGAAATATGTTCTCCACAATAAAACCGCAAATAGTACCAAATCATAAGAATTAATTGAATAAATGAGTTTTCCCAATCACATTTTCCTAAATTCCAAGCGATGAATTAGTAAATACTGCAAAACAAATCACCGTTAGAGCTGTCTGTCCTGAACTTGCAAACAAAGTGCAGGAGTGTATTAGCCCATTCAGAAATATTTAAATGCTCATAACTTTTTACTTGAGCCGAATCTGGAAAAATGATGAATGAAAAAAAAACTAGAAAAGTACTGCCTTGACGGCAACAGCTTTTGCGCGCATGTTCAATGGAGATGGCTGCTTTGGCAACGAATTTGAACATGTGTGCAAAAGCTGCTTCCTTCACGGCAGTGCTCTTCTAGGTTTTTTCGATAAAATACTGTATTTCAATTCGATCTTATCTGTATTTTTGAGAATATTGAGAAAATAAAATTTGGAATGGATATATCTACGGAATAATTGGGCGGATTTTACTCATTCACGAATTCGACCTTCGTAATTAACCCCAAATCTTCTCTACAAATATCGAGTTTCTAAGTAGTTTTTTCTGGAAATTAGAAACTCGATATTTGTTGAGAAGGTTTGGACCTTAATTACGAGGGCCGAATTCTTGAATGGATGAAATTCATCCAATGATTCAGCAGATATACCCATTCAAAATTTTATTTTCTCAATATTTTCAAAAATAACGATTAGATCGAATTGAAATACAGTACTTCATCGATAAAAATCTAGAAAAGCACTGCCGTGAAGGAAGCTGCATTTGCACGCATGTTCAAATTCGTTGCCAAAGCGGTCATCTCCATTGAACATGCGCGCAAAAGCTGTTGCCGTCAAGGCAGTGCTTCTCTAATTTTTTTTATTGATCATTTTTGCAGATTCGGCTCAAGTAATAAGTAAAAAGATTAAGACACTGGATTCGTCATCAGGAAGTCCAATCAAGTCGTTTGAGACCTAAAATTAATGTACAACTTGAAGACTCACCCTGTAAACATGGATAGATCATGTGTGCTAACATTGTTATTTGCCAGTTCAGCCTTGATAAATTTTCACAAGATTCGAAACGTCGGCAATGCACTAAATTTGAATCAATGAAGAAAGTGCCCATATTCTTGCCAATATTTTTTTATGAAGGAAAAACGAATGTTTTCATGAAAATCATTATGACTATACATAGGAAGCTGCTATAGTTTCTTACATCTCTATTAAGACTCCATCTGTTCTCAGCGAGAAATGTTGCCTGTGTCAAACATTATTGACATTAGACATAAAGTGGTTGCTGCCTTTCTGGAAATGTTGACTGCCGTTGTAACTCACCTGTAATCTTATTAATCTAGGAGTCTATCTCGGAGGATCCATATTGGCCAGGCGCCAGTCGAGGAGTCCCTGCGTCTAAGGACTAACCCGTGGCTACTGATTCCGATGAAGATTAACTTCAAGATTACATCTTACAAGCAAGTGTGAACGTGGCCCGTCCCATAAACTGCCGAGATGAACACAACGTCGACTTGAAGAAGATGTAAAAAGTTGGTACCTGTCGTTATCTGAAGACAGACAGAAATGTCACTCGGTCGGCTTGATAGAAAATTTCGGAAGATGTGTCAGAAAATATGGGTTCTCGCCATAAATTAGAGCTGAGGTCGTATATTGGTATCTTCTGTTACAGATTTGTAGATAATGCGATTGGGGTTTTCAGCTTTACCGAAAATAAATTGAGGACGAAATAGCAAAGCTATTGATTTGTCATGTTGGCAGAATGGTTCATTCACTTCACAGTCAACAACGACATTAATTTCAAATAATAATATATTCAGACGAAGAAAATATTTCAGTTGTCCTATTTATTAACTCATTTATTCATGATCTACATTTATTCATGACTAACAGTAGTTCTTTGGTATATCACAGTGTTAGCAGAGCAAATGTAAACGGGGTACCATACATGTTTTCGTATGATTCAAGGGCACAGATGAAAACCTCAGCAAAAACTCTCCGTATAATAATAATAATAAACAATCTTTATTATGAGGAAAATCTCAACAAATCTAGTATTCCAACAGAATAGTGTCAGACGAAAAATAGAAGGAAACACCAACTCAAAATTCATTTACAAATTAGAAATTGAGATAACTATTAATATCATAAAGTTCCATATTCAATAACATTTTATGAACTGCTTCTTTGCATTGTCTTAGGTTGCCTATTTTCTGTATTGAATTCGGGAGTTTATTATAAAATTTGAGACACCTGTACAAAGGACCTCTTTCCGACATTGCAAGCCTATGTATGGGATACGTATAATCCAGTGATCTCGTTGGATAAATATTTCTAGGTTTAAAATTATCGAAAATGTCCCTATTACTGACAAAAAACAATAATATCTCCTGAATGTATACTGCGAATACAGTAAGAAACCCGAAACTTTTAAATATACCCCTACAAGTTTGCCTATAGTCCAATCCTAATATCACCCTCAAGACACGCTTCTGACAGATGAAAAATCTTTGTATTTGCTCACTCCCCTCATAAAATAGAATGCCATATCTTACAACGTAAAAGTGTAATTATTTGTTTAAAGAACATATGGATGGCATCTTCTTCATTTGAAAATGATTTTTTCGTCACTTTGAATTAATTTTGACGAAATATCTTGAAATAATTTCTGAAACAGAAAACCAGAAGGAAGCAGTAAATAATATAACCTACATTTGCTCTCTGACCGTGAGGGTCTCTCGACCAGGTCCGGTCCTCCAAGGGATGATATTTCAGATCCTCAGATGAACGAAGAACGCTACAGGCTTCTTATATTGGGGAATCATCTCACATATATCCATAATTGGTTATTTCTCACTGGAAACTAATAAAATAAAGAGAAAAAATTGAAAAACTTGTGACATATATTATGATCATTATGACCTATAGTAGTAGAAACTGCGAAACGTTTCCAAAAAATCATTTGTCGGCGAATTGTGTCGAAAAATCACTAGCCCGAAAAGTTATGTGTTCTGCTCACATGAGGACATTTTTGCACGTAGGTTGCAGGGAACAGGGTTCTTTCGTTTTGTCCAAATGTAGAGTGTTTGTCAGTTTTTCCCTAGAATAGTGTCAAACGACTAGGTTGGACTCACCGATGTCAAAATCGTGTCCGACCCATCAGGACCCTTTTGCAACGAACTGGCCAGCAAATTTTCGTGGTAAATGCTCCATCGGAATGCACGGTTGAGTTCAAAATTAGACCGAATATTTTTAGAATTATTGTCATTTGTATGGTGTATTTCTCCAATATCACAAGAACTACTCGAGTGATCGGATTGAAACTTGATACTGATAGCATACCGATGCGAAATGTCTCACAAAATTCAGTTCATTCTGAAAAGAATTGTTTTGGAGTTTTTTTGGAAAATTTTATTAAAATCTATTCATCAGATTTCGACTCAACTTCGTACAGAACTAAAACCCTATATTTCACAAGGGTGTAGCAGATTAAGTTCGATATGATTTTATTTTCGGGGATATATATATATGTAGCTATGTGGAAAATTACTGGAAATTTCGTGTTTTTTTCCTCAGTATGGTTGATATTTTCGAAAAACTCAGAAAATACTGATTCAACCATGATGAATCTTGGTAACTAATTGAATGCTGATGCAAAGCTTTGGGCAAAATTTCTTGATTATCGTGTCATAAGAACAATTTAAAACAATCTTCGATCAATTTTTTCAAATATTCTTTATCCTGCGATTTCAAATCCTATTATTTTTTCATGAACCTTCAAGCTGCCAATTCTCAATAAAGTACTTTCTTTCACCACGATCCAACCTGTATTTCCGGATATATCGGGTAAATAAGATTTTGAATAGGTTTTATTTTCCCAATATTTCCGAAAATGCAGATTGGATCGAATTGAAGCATACAGTACTTGATTGAAAATATTTTCATGCAGAATTCCATGAAAGCTATCTATATATTAAAAGGTGAACGCCAAATCTCACTTCACGTCAGTGCTCTTCAAGGAATGTATTATATTATAATCTCTAATGAGATAACTCAATGAAAATTTGACTGGACATTCATGGGATACCTAGCTAGAATCCCAATATCAGTTTGTTGAATTCACGAACAAATTAGAGAACAACGATTCCATTCCGTTCCAAGTCTGAAATTAATTCGGGATAAAAAAGTGTATAATTCTAAAAAATTACAGAAAACCGAAATAAATGAAAATTAATGAAATAAAATATTCGGGGCGTTTCGAGAAAAATTTATGACATTGTTTGAATGTTTGTTTGAAATTCGTAGGATTATATTATTCGAGAGTAATGATTAATTATAGATTACATGAAGATGGGCAATTTTCAATATAATGATAATGAATATTTATTGCTAGATGAAGCTTGTTAACGACTTTCTTCTTTCTGTTGAATATAATTATAAAACTTCATTTAGCTTTCCGATATTGAGAAAAAAAATCAATCCACAAAATCATTGATCTATGGTTATATCTATAAAATTAATATTTTGTAGATTTTCAATAGCATTTACAATATTTTAAAACTGTCAGAAACTTCACCAAATGTGGATTTTTTCATGAATATTGTATAACCTTTTTCGATTTGAAAATCGTTTCGAATTCTTATTTTAAAATGATGAATCTCACTGAGCAACTATGAATTGTTATCATTATCAAGGTAATATACAGGGTGGAAATGAATAGTTGAACAAAAATAAATAGTTGATTGCAAAAGAAGAGGGTGGGACTTTCATGAATTGATTTTTGGATGTCCCCTGCTTATATACAGCCCCCTAAAAATTTCGCAAGAAAACTGACATGTAAATTCCATTCCTGATTATTTTTCGTCTATCCAGAAATTTTCTCGTGAAGTTGCGAAATAATAGCAATCAAAACAACCGGATGAATTTTTTCCCAAAAGCCTTGAATTTTAGCAAAAGAAATCTCAAATTGATTCTGAAATATTACAATATGAAATTCCAAAACGTAAGTTGCGGAGCATATTTGAGGATCATGGGGAAACAAAAACAAATTTTTTTTTATGGCGTTACTGCTTTTACAAAATATCTGTTAAGTTTAATTTCTGTCAATTTTTGGTTTTCGAGAAAATTAAAAATGACAAAATATTAGGTGGTTATTCAATGATAATTCCACTTGAATGAATCTTGTCCTAGAATAGATTAATATTTGAAAAAATTTTAGTTCAAGATAACCCAGAAGCGTACATAATATTTTTCCGGAGTTATCTAAACTATAAGCCTATCAGACACCACTGGTTGAAATATTCAAATATATTCGACATAATGAAATTGTTATTCACACTGAAAGGATGTGCGCCAAAGTTTCATTAAATATCTGAAAATATTTTCAAGTCTTCATATGAAAATAATTTTTGTAAACTAACCTGATACGAGGACGAATATCCCTCGATAAATCCACAAATATTTCACCTTAATCTGAGCTAATCTTCCAATCATCTAAAGCCAGTACACTGAAGAAGCAAAGTCTTAGGAATTCAATTATTGCAGGTTCACGGTTCTATCGATCATCAGACTGACTCGCCTTAGAAACGCTGGAGAGGATTCTAGATAAATATCTCCTCTGTAGAGTTCCTCAGGCGAGTCAGTCTATTGATCAGTAAAACCGTGAAACTACAATATCTGAATTCCTTAGACAACGTTTCTTCAGTGTAGAGTCTTAGGATAATAAGCTCAGATCAAGGTAGAATTTTTGTTGATTTAACGACATATATTCGTCCTTGTGTAATGTTAGTTTATATTTTTGTACTGAAGCTCTTGCACTAACCCATATACAGTGCGCGTCAAAATTATGGAACAAATTCATTCTCTCAGAAGAAAAATATTTGGCAACAAAATCCTGAACCAGATCAATTTTCGTTTCATTTCAACGAAATTTTTATGCATTTTTGAAGGATTTTTGTTGCACCCTGTGCTATCCTCATCAATCCTCTAAATTTTTTGAATGGGGAAAGTAGGTCATGTGGTTCTTTTTTGACAAGGTCTTTGTATCTTCTTTATAGGCGTGCAGAAATTTTCAAGAAAAAATTTGATTTTCAAAAATTAATTACTTCAAAGAGGGTTTCAGTATGTGCAATTTGTCATGGCTCATTTACTTTGAGACGATGGTACCTGATGAAATTTGTCACCGAATGAAAGTCGACCATTACAGTTTTGTTCATGCATAACTGTCAACCCCTACGAAGCCTTTAATGGAGAAAAAAATGGAGAGACATTGGAACTTTATTTCGGCATTGAAGTACCACCCGGAGAATCACTAATTAATTTTTCAAAAACAAAATTTTTTTCTTGCAAATTTCTGCACGGCTGTGAAGAAGATACAAAGACCTTGCCAAAAAAGTACCACCTGACCTACTTTCCCTGTTCAAAATATTTAGAGGGTTGATGGGAATGGTACAGGGTGCAACAAAAATCCTTCAAAAATGCATATAAATTTGGTAAAAGTGAAACAAAAATTGGCCTGTTTCAGGATTTTGTTGCCAAATATTTTTCTTCTGAGAAAATGAATTTGTATTTGTATTTTTTTTTTTTTTTGTATTTTTTCGACTATCCTAGGCTTCAACGAAACCCCTCAGAAGCTTAAAGCTTGTGCGAGTTAGGATACCGGGTGTGTTCTGTCTAGGCTTTGTTACTAATTCCTTTCGCTACGTTAGGAACAGCACTGTTAATTGTTTACCCAACAGCGAATGGTTGGACGGTCCCCTAAAAACCGGAAAAGTTATTTCCCGGCCAAGGGCTTGAACCCCAGACCTTACGATCATGGGGCTTGCGCTCTAACCACTGAGCTACCGCCGCTGTTCCATAATTTTGACGCGCACTGTATTTTTCTTTGAGAATCTTTGTCTCAGATCTTCAGTACTATGTTGCTGAAACAACCTGTATAAATGAATGGTGATCATTTTTCCTGCGAATTCTGTATTCCCCATCACATTTGCCTGTCGGTATCAACAGAGCAACAAGTCTGTCCTGCACCCAGCAGCTCATACACGACCACTTGACACGCACACTGCTAATTACCACCAATTGACTAGACAGATGCACGTTCATTTTTGCTCGGTCCCTTCGCACCAATTACTGATTCCAAGATCTGTAGATCTGCCGGCACAAAACAACCGAACGCAGGTTGGAAAATATAAGTCGTGTATCGGCATTCTTCGGGGAATCGACAGCCATCGATTAATTGTTATGGGATTTTTTTCGATAATTTGGCGCTTTCGAATGCTATCGGTAATGGATATCGCTTTGAAGGAGACGCTTTGATCAGGTGTCAGGTCATGGTGTTGGGCCGTGTTTGTTGTTGTTTGTGTGCTTTGAGGGGTGATATGATGATTTTGGTTGTGAAATTACGATGAAATTCATCACCTTTTATGGAGGATGTGTACAAAATACTCGATATGACAATTCCTTTTCTAGGGAGAAATTATCGAAATGCCGGTAATTTTTCCGAAAATGGTCTCAAATGACTAGGTTGGATTCACTGATGACAAATCATGTATCAAAAGTAATGTTCGGCCTGCCGGCTGGCTAACCCTAGGTACGATTACGGGAAAACGGAAAACCCTATATCGACTTGAAACTGTCAAGTTTGGTTTGCATTTAAAAATGCGACTTTTGCCTTCGTTAATTTGTGAAATTGGTTCAACGGTTTCCGAGTTATAGTCATTCAAAAGTTTGAGTTTTCCCTGATATTTCCCGACTGTTACAGTGATTGTATTGAAACTTGGCAGTTAGTTGGAACATAATGTCGCTCAACTTGCAAAAATTTGTTGAGATTGTACTGGTATTAAATCGGAAAAAAACGAAAATATTTCTTCCTCGGCAAATATTCATCAGAATTGAAACAAATGTTGCTTAGATATTCAACCCGATACAATAAAAATTTTAGGAGACATTGGGAAAAAATATGTAAAATATCCTGGATTTTCCTTGGTTGTGTATCCCATAATTTCGGATTTAAATTAAATCTAGTCACCGAAATAAATAACATTCTTTAGTTTCAACAATTATCACACTATGAGAAATATTATCCTACTCTGATGAACCAGAAACAAGTCAATTGAACAATAATATACATCAGGTCAAGTACCCTCAACCGCGTACCAATTGAAGAACTCCTCCTCTACGGAAGGTTCACATTCCAAAATAAACATATCTATTGAAGCAATTACGATATTCGCAGTGATATTCCAATGGTTTATAGTAAATATATGTGCCGGGAACTGAAACTGCTTAATATTTTAAGTCTCAATTTAGCAAATATGAAGATACATTTCAAAATCAAGAAACCAAGTTTTAATCAGAAAAACCCTCATGAAAATATTTCGGGAAAATTTTCAAATTATATACAAATATGATAAGCAAAAAGAGTAGGTATATCGTTAAAAGTTCCGTTCAGAATCTGAGAATCTCAAGAAACAACATCTCCGCGGAAAAAATAATCCAAGTAAAATATAACAGTATTAATAATAACTGATAATAAAATTAAAATAAATATTCAGATTGAAATCTGTATGAAATCATAAGTGAAGTGGATATGTTGAATTAAATATCACAACAACAAATAATTGTTGTATTCCAAAAAATCCAACTGAACATTTCAAACACAAAATAACATATCGAAATGAAAACATCATTATTTACCGACAAAAAATTGAAACAGAATATCAAAATAAAAATGTTCACAAATGTTTTCGAATATAGTGTAGGTATAGGCTACTAGATAAATCAATTTCTTAGTATGTCAGAATTTCCTATGGTCAGTTTCTCGCGTGCTGTTTACATCTGTCGGCGGAAATTGAAGTAGAACTATAACGTTCTTTTAACCTTATTTGTAACGTTTGCTCGTTTAAATATGTCCCATTTGCACTTCGATAATACTTTCACAGTTCTCATGGTGATTCAGATTGAAAATGACCAATTAAGGATATTTTGGATTTTATTTTGATGCTATTATAGATTTAGCCATTCATTCTAAGAATTCCAATGAGTCTTATATTATTCACATCAATTGAGACTGAACTTTCTTTGAATGCAAAGTAAATTCTTAAATCCATTGACACTGGATTTTTAAGTATATTATATACATCAATGTACCATTTATTGTTATATTATTAGAACATGATCGAAAATGTAGATCCTTGAGTTGTCTGAGTATTCATTCATCGGATGAGAAAATCTCAGAATAGTTCAATCCCTGAGTAAGCAACGTTGGACTAAGTCTCTATTAGATATTATTTTCCAGGTTTTGTTTCTAGGTTTTTAGTCCCTATTACTGATGAAGAACTATAAAGAATCAAATAAAATCATCATTTATAAAAATGACCCTTGCGATCTGCGGGATTCGAACTGATTTTTCCTAATGTATAATATCAGAATAATGTAAACGAAATGAAGTAAACTGCAAAGTTTTGATTCTATATGTGACTCCTTCATCAGACAATAGTGAAAATTCAAAGAATTATTTTCTTGCAATATGTATTTCAAGAACTTTTTTCGGACAAACGTTATTGAAATACAAAAGTAAGTGAAAAGTCAAGTCAAGCAGCGTTGATCATGATTAGTACCTGTATGTGTGGACCTTTCTGTCGGTTCTGAATTTGAACAAGGGTTCAGAAGTTTTAACTTCACGTCTGCGTAGTTCTTGACATTCTTCAAAGGAATTCATGCAGAACAACGTCGTGGATGCACGAGAATATTGCAATTCATCAAGAACAATGCCTAAGTTCTGAGCATATCCGTATAATTCGGATTTCCTGCAGTATTCGATAAATATAATTTTTGTGTGTAGATTCCTTATTTGCTTAGTGCAGAATATGTTGAGATATAAATCATAACATATGAAATTATTGATATTATTCCACCTTTTCATTTTCTGGTGTTTGTACATTCGTGAATGTATAGATGGAGCTACATATAGAATTATACTAAAGAGCACAACACCTTCGGCTCTAACTCCTCAATATTTTGGTGAAATCGTATTTGAGGTCTTTGGATTCCCTGAACGAATACAGTACCTCATACTTTGTGCCGTATTGCCAGGAACAGAAAGAAGGCTTGCGAGTGCATCATTGTACCCGATCAGTAGATCTGAAAGTATGCTCGCCCCATCGTTGCCTTTGCACTTCCTAATTAAAAAGCATCTGCAGCTTGCACTCCCTCTTTTCATTTTTAAGTATTCCGGCAAGATCTTGAAGTGTAGTTACTTATTCTCGAATGTGAAAAATATTGCAGCAGTGACCGATAACTGAAATATTTCGAAACCGGACAACAAACAAGGACAAACCCAGGGACAGAGTTATCGGACAATATGCATAGAATATCAGGTATCGACATTTTTCTGCATGCAAACACGATCAAGTCTGCAGAATGAAAATTAATCAATCGAATATTTGAAATGGTTGATTAAATCATCAAACTTTCAATTCCATTCATTCCCATATACTTACACCCAACGAAATTTTATATTTTATACCACATCAACTCATTCACGATATGGAAATTATAAAATAAACATAATATTTTCGAGTTGGAAACTTTCATGGAAACTTAAATTAAAGTCAACAATGAATAATGAAATGAGAAGTAAAGGATATTTCTTAATTTAGTTGAATACGTCAGATTTCCTCATTTTATTTCACAGAATCTACTGATACATCGATATCATTTTATAGCTTGTTCAAATATATTCATTTTTCTAGATTGTGCACATGTAGAAGGGATAGTGGTGAAGCGGCGGGAAATTTATGAAAGTGGATACAGAACTAGCATCATCCTTACCTATCAAGAGTTGGAGTTCACAGAGAATGAAAACTCATTGAATATACCATATTATTAAGCCAGTTCAATTTGACTTCTTTCCCATTTCAATTCGTAAGATTTCCAATTAGAAAACAGGTGTTTTATTCAATGGTTAATTCTATTTATTCCTATTTGAATACTGAGCTTTTCTAGTAGAGCTGGACAGTTGCATAAATTAGTAAATTTCAATTTCAAGTGAATGAAAATCGTTCAACAATCCATGTATATTCAATGAAGAACCAAGAAAAATACAACACATTCAATAGTAAAAATAATATGTATGCTTAATTGAGGGTAGATAATTCGATCCTTGATAAGTGAAAATGATATGCTGCTGAGTATCATGAAGTTTATACCTTCTATAAATCTGATTCTTTCTCCATTGAACGCTAATTTCCATTCACATCTGCACTTAACAGAATATAAAAGGGACCCATTTAAAAGTATCTGAGGATCTACACAATTCTTCGAAGCCAACACAATAAAGATTCACGCATTTATCAAAAAATAAATAATAATCTGAGAAAACATAAATAAATTCAAAATGACAATTGCCGAATTACCACTAATAGTGTCATGCGGTTGATTGGTCGATTGGTGGCGTTTTTGTCGGTGGAAAGAGTTGAAATGAAATTAGTTTCCCCAGTTTTTTGGTCTAATGATTTAGTAGGAGAACAAATAGAAATAAAAGCACCATATTGTTCTATGCACCTTAATATATCATATATTTGTGTTCTGTGAGAATCATAGAACATATTGAACTACACTTACTGCACTCACTCTGTGATCTGTAACCACACTCATTTGTACTGTGAATTGGAAGTCAGTGGAGTTAGTGTAGTTAGATATAAAAAAATGTAAATGCTCATCTCAAAAGAATATATATATATATAGTTAGTGTAGTTCATGCAGGTACAATGAACAAGCTTATAGTTGAACAAATAACGTCTTTCTGGGATATATCCATGCTCAAGACCAGTCGGATTTTTTCTACCTGCACTATGACAATCTCGAAAGCGGGAAACCTATTGGAGATATCGAATCTTACTTGCTCTTTGGCCGTAACCTTTGGCTGTTCCGGATAATAAAATTATAAATATCTGATATTGTAAATTATTGAATGATAATTTCATATACCTCTCATACCTATTATTGAATTTATTTCAATGAGTCCTGTTTTTGGAATCCATTAAATGACACTGAGCTTTTTTTGACTGTATATTGCATTATTCCAGTTTCAACTAGACTTTATATATTATAATTCGTAACATATTATTATTCATTATGTTATAATTTCTTTGTTGTAAAGTTCCAAGGATGGAAGATTTCTAATCAGTTATTGTCACTGAAGTCAATAAGTGATCACTTTGGGAACTATCTCGCCCAAGAACATAAAATTCCTGACTTCAGATCATATAGTTTCTTTTTTTCCATTTGTAACTAAAGCAGAGTTCTTCAAGGTCAGTACTTGAATGGGTGACCTCTATGTCTATGAATTTGAAAAAGCTTGCAGAAGTTCCCATCAGAACCAGTCAGTACATTATTCAAGAGCAGAACGGAGAGTAGAAACGAGATTTCTGCAATTAATTTCAAACAATGAAGGAGTCCAGAACATTTTCGAATAGATATGAAATATGGATTCCTTATTGGCTTCATACAGGATATCAACTATCAGTTGCATCACTTGAGATATTGTTCGTTTCTTCCAGAATGAGGAGTTGATAGGCAGCTGATGAGAAAGAACTTAAATAACAAGTCATATTATTCTCCAGGTGTGAGTTCATTCGTGAGAGTATAGATGGAGTTATATATGGAAATATACTAAAGAGTTCAATACTTTCGGATATAACTCTTCGATATTTCGTTGAAATTGTATCTGAGGTCTTTGGAATCCCTGCTGTCCATACAGTCTCTCATCCGTTTTGCGTATTACCGGGAACAAAAGGCTTGCGACCACATTTTTGTACCCGATGAGTAGGTAGGGCTGAAAGCATGCTCGCCCCATCGCAGCCTTCGGTTCATCACCAGCAATGCGGCACTCTTAAAAGTCAATGGACTTTTGGTAATTAATAATTGTAGGATTCTCCAACACAAATTGTGTCCAAAACTATCCCAATAACAATTTGTCGAAGTTTTATACAATGAATTGTGCAATTTGTTATTGTCGATATTATTCGCATAATTTTTGATTTCATTAGAATAAATATTGTTGAAATTTCGAACACATGGTGCAAAAATCATGCTCAATATTGGGTGAAAATGGCAAATAGTTTGTTAGAATTGTATACAAGCCTGTGTGAAAACAGTCAACAGGCTTGTTTAGGCTATTCACCACTGTATGGAAGTTGCCCAACCCTGTTCAAATTCGTATCGTATCCTTTTATTTCAAAATATATCACAAACTTACTTTTAACCCTTCATCAAAAAAATTGAGAAAGCTGACTTGAAATGTTTTACAGGCATGTGCATAAATTTCTTACAGCTTTGTATGAAAATAATTTACCATTCTGAATAGGTTTGTTTTGGTTCCCGAATACAGAACTATCATAGGACAGTTCTAGAACTGCGTAAAATCGATGCGCTGTTGAAGCCTGATTCTGAATCATCCCAGAACAGTTCTAAAAGCGATGGAACCAAAACAAGAATTAAGTTCGGGTTCTCATCGCGATTGTAGCGGAAGAAAGACTTCCGTTTGAGTTGGCAGAAAAGAGGAATGTTTATCATGTCTATATTGTCTGTGGTTTAATTAAAACAATATGCGGAAGTCCTTGTCGCACGATGTAATATTTTAATATTTTTGGGTATACTTGCGTCCACTTAATTTTTTTGTTGTAAAAATCGTTTTTCTGGATTTTCTTCAGTACTCCAATTATATTTCAAAATGAACCAACTATTGATAGATATAATAATGAATTGAATGATGAATTTATTTCAAATATTTGCTTTTCATGGAAAAATTCATTCGAAACATTATTATTCAATAGGGGAAGAGGACTCTTGCATTTATTTAGGAAGTATCCATCCCAGGTGTGAAAATTGGTGATAATGAAATCCATTAGATTATCCTGGGAGGTCGTAGCGAAGTAATTATGGTCAATAACGAAAGTTTAAATTTAACAGTTAACCATTTCCTCAACAAATATAACAATCAAAAACCAAATCAACACGACGTCGAAAAAGTCAGGTTAACCATTTAAATCGTTGACAGCCACTCTATGCTTGTGCGAACTACCCAATTCTGAAGCGGTTCGCCCTTTTACATCCGAACTCCTTTCACAGTTCTGGGACAGTTCGGAATCGATTCTGAAAATAACAGGATTACTCAAATACCGAACCGGTTCTGAAATGAACCAAAACACAAAATGCAATCGCGCATGCGGAACCGTTCTAGAACAGTTCTGAACTCGGAACCAAAACAAACCTAATATCTTCAATAGACTTATAGGTGGGTAAGTAAACAAAATCAGAAATCGAAATGCATTCAAAGTTTATTTCATATTGTACAAGTATATCATTTATTGAATGCATAAAAAAGTCAACAAACATAACAGAGATATATTTTCTATATATTTTTAAGTACTATGTATTTGGTGACCAGCAACGAAAATATAGGGATAATCACATACTCGTATAAGTACTTCTGAAGATATCCCATTGAATATTGGAAATAAAACAACCAAAAAAACCTCCCAATTCATGACGAATACCAATGAAGAATTCATCGCCTATTTTGGTAAACTGGCAAGGTGAGTATGAATAAATATTCTCCAAGTTTTAAGCAGATATATTGATATTTGGATATTCTCAAACTTCATGAGAGAAATAATGGGTATTGCAGGATATCGTGTCAAAATAGAAACACACTATGAAAGGAAATTTATTTTTGTAAATATAAATTTTGTCAATTCTTCCAATTATGGTCGAATGTCCATCACCACATTTATGTGGTAAAACTGTTCCGATATCATATTTAGTAGCACAATACTTGATCCATTTAGTACAACATAATGAGTCAATATCAAATTTTTCAAAACATGAATTGTGTTCTGAATTTCTAATATCAGATACTTTTTCATAGTCTTAAAGTTTTTGTACTGAAAAATTGTTGATATGTTTACAGAGTTCCAATTGGGATTTGAGGGATAAAATGTGAATTATGTTTTTGAAATTACATGATACATTCGATGTCATTTTAGATTGCTTATGTTTCTGAACGGACAACGGACATACTCCACAAATACACTAATGTCCCACTCATTTGTAAAACTCTTTGGTAATGAATTAAATGATGATCTTTTGGCTTCAGATCCTTAAAATGTTGAAAATAAAGAGAATTATGATCTTCAATAAATTTTTTCGACCGTAAATGGCATTATTTCAGTTCCAGTTTATATATTATAATTCATATCATAATATTTTCCATTATAAGTACTCGATTGTAAAGTTCCGAGAATAGATGATCGCTTATCCGTTTTATCACTGAAGTCAATAGGAACTAATTCGTACAAGAATGTGAAAATTTCTGACTTCAGGTCAGATAGTTTCTTCTTTTCCATCTGTGAGCCAAGTAGCGTTATTTAAGATCACCATTTGGACGGGTGATCTCTATGTCTATGGATTTGAAAAAGCTTGCAGAAGTTCCACGTCAGAACAAGTCAGTACATCCTTCAGTAGTGGAACGGAGAGGAGAATCGAGATTTCTGCAATTAATTTTAAACAATCAAGAGGTCCCGAACATATCCGAATAAATATGAAATACGGATTCCTTATTAGCATCACATGGATACTATTCTATCTCGTTTCTTGATACGCAGCAGATGAGAACGATCTGAAATAACAAGTCATATTATTCTCCAGGTGTGAGTTCATTCGTGAAAGTATAGAGGGAGTCATATTTAGAAATATACTAAAGAGTGCAACACCTTCGGCTATAACTCTTCAATAATTCGGCGGAATCGTATCTGAGGTCTTTGGATTCCCTGAATTTCCATACAGTTCCTCATCCGCTGTGCCGTATTACCGGGAACAGGAGGCTTGCGACCGCATCATTGTACCCGATGCGTAGGGCTGAAAGCATGCTCGCCCCATCGCGGCCTTCGGTTCATTACCGGCAATGCGGTGCTTAGACGTTCTTGCTTCTTCTTCCGGCCGAAACCTTTGCACTTCCAACTTAGCTAGCATCTGCACTCCCTCTTTTCATTTTTAGTATTTTCTTTCTGCATTTTAACACTGAAGGCGTGAAAAGTTCTAAATTTGTATATAGTAGGTCGTAAGGGTAGGTTAAGGTTAGGATTAGGGCCCCGGCTCGCAGGGTAGACTTTTGGTGCCTTTCGGTGTGAGAATTTTTATTTTTTCATTGTTCTGGCTTCCATCTAATACTCATGATAATAACTAGTGCCTTCGGATAATTTAGTTAGAGCATCTGCTATTTTTATACGATTGTGTGTCAGGTTGGCTGAAGAAGGAGGAATGTTTTGGATGAGGACATTGAAATAATCAAACAAAATCGTAGATAAAAAATTACCTTTTCCCTTGCCACCTACAACTGCGTGGTAACATGGTATGTGTCGTTTCGGGAAATCAGTGGTTAGAGCGTTGGATTCCTGATCGAAAGGTCCCGGGATCGATGCCGTAATAGGAAAGAAATTTCTAGATCGGAACCGGCCGCGTATTGGCATTGTTTAGTATGCTGCAACACATACGTGCTGTTGCAACGCGGTAAAGAATGACTGAACGAATGCTCTCTCTACCCAGACATATCTTACCACGACTCAGCACAGGCAGGTGTTCTCAGACGTAGTAACTATTGTATTATTAATACGCTGCCATTCTCGAGGCATTTACCACGGTGCAGTCCCAACCAAGTTCAAACATGCGTACTCATACTGGTAGGCCATCCAAGAAAGAAACTCCAAACAATCCTAAAAGGCGAAGATTTTCGGAGGAAAATATTGATCTTATCATACCAAATGCAAAAGCACATGGAAATGAACACTAGGAATATACTTTGGTGGATATTGCATATAATGTAGTTCTTGTATCTAAAATACAAGAACTACCACCCTAAGGTTGGTTTAATGAACTATTTTTTACCCAATATCTCCAAAATAGATAGCCGTAGCGAATTGAAATTTGATACACTACTGTGGAATATGGATTTCAAAGTATGAGCGAAATTGATTTTGAATAAGATCAGTCGTTTCTGAAAAAAAATTTTTTCGAAAAAAATTTTGAAAAATATTTTTTTAAAACCAAGTGACCATACGATCTCAACAACATTTTGGTTAAAGTTGCGCGTCGTTATGATTTAACTAACTGCCAAGTTTCAATTCAATAGTTCGAGTGGTTCCTGAAATATCAGGGAAATAACCTCAAAATTTCAAATCGCTATAACTCCGAAAGCATTCGACTGATTTGGCACATTAACGAAATTAACCGAAGTATTCCGATGCGCGACCTTCCCTGAAAGTTTCAAATCGCTAGCTTGTTTTTTCGACAGTTATCGTGTTCTCGACCGGCCGGCCGGACAGATGAATCTGTAGTTTGAGACCATTGTCGGCTCGAAATTCGAAAATTACAGACATTTGGACAAAACGATAGCACGCTGTTCCCCTTGAACATACGCGCGAAAATTGATAACCTCGTGGAGGTGAGCGTTTTCTTCGAAAATATGCGCAATCGGTGGAATTTTCAAATAATTACCATCGAACAAGTGTGGTGATATTTCAGTCTACTATAAATTTTAATGATTTGGGCGAAACTAATTTTATTTTCGAACTAACCGAGATCAAATGATGAAACAGTTTTCATTTTATAGTAACAAATCCATTTCTCAAGGACATTGGGGAAAACGTTAGTTCCTCTTTAAGTTTTTTTATTTTAAGTTGCCTGAATATTCTTGAATAGTGTATTCTATATCTCTGATAATTATCCCATCATTCTATCTCTATGAATTTGACATAGTATTTTTTGATTGTTCATGGATAGCCAAGGATTCTATCGCAATGTTTGCTATACATAATTAGAAGAAAATTCCTGATTCCATTTGGAAGACGATGTAGACGAAATTTAAACTTGGCTTTTCATTCCTTTTTTCTCGAAAAATGTTTGAATTTTTTTTAAATGAACCAACCGAGGGAACAACTGATTGTCAGCATAAAAGTTTTGAAATCAGTTCCAATTTGTGAACATGGTAAAAAAAAACCCTTGTCGAAAACTTCTGATATTAGTGATATCTTGTTTAAGGTTCGTCGGTAACATTTCATTTCATAATAATATAAGTCAATGCGTGTTGTAAGGTCCACAATACGCCAATCAATTTTTTTTGTTTGACTGCATCAACGATATTGGTCTGTTTTTCAGTGATTTCTAGGGTTCCACTTCCAGTATCTGAAAAAGAAGTACATTTCAAAAATCGAAGAAATGATTCCTGTTTAATAGCCATAAATATTCAACAAGCTGAAAAGAATTAAATTTTTCCAAAGCGTTGTATTGAACCTATATCATTCTTTAGTGAAATTCGTTTGAATGAAACGCTGTAAATTTTACACAAGGGTTTATTATTTTCTCTGTTAAATGACCCAATACTATTGATAAGTTAAATTTCATTCATAACTTATTGTTTTTTCACAACACAAAAAAAATTCCATGAAAAAATTTATGTGAAGCATTGAAATCTCAATAAATATACTCTTTTATAATTGAATAACATTTCTACATGCAGAACGCTATTTGAGAAGCATAATTTAAAATAATATTTCCAATGAGAAGAGACGTTTCACAGTCGTTTCACCTCTTTCAAAATCTTACTCTTTTCAACACCACCGAAGTGGTAGAGTAAGAGGCGGTTTTTTCTTTATAACTAAGGGACCACTGGTCGGAAATCATCCGGGTAAAAATATTTAGGTTGAATTATGCAACAGTAATCAACGTTGAGAGTTTTTATGGGAATTAGGTTATAAGTTATCGACAAATTATTTTTTCCCTCCTACCGCCAGTTTTGAGCCCTCAGGGTACACCGATCCTGCTGAAATCTTAGAGCATCAATCTCGAGCGACACACGATTTTTCTACCAAGTTTCACGGATTTCGGTCCAGTTATTTCAGAGAAAAACCCCGGAGAACGGATAGTGGAAGGTCGACGGACGGATTTTTTTATTAGTTCATTCAAATCTACATACTTCAAAATGTAAACTGTGAAATTTTCGGAGGGGGTAATTTTTTTTTGGTCGATCACTAAAGTTTTTATTTGATTTTTCATCAAATAATAAACCAAAAATACAGTATGAAATTAATGAATATCGATTCAGAAATATATATTTTATTAATTTTCTATATGAGTTTTCCATAACATTCAAGTGGTGAATGTTATCTGGATATTTCTTGATTCCCAATATACGTTCGAAAACACTTGACTTAGTCTATTCAGAAGTTTATAAAAATAAAAGCATTGGATGCTTAATTTCTTCGTTTAAAAATTTCAAGCAATGGCCCAGAATGTTTAAAAAGTCATATTGCATGGCTATTCAACATTCAACAACTTAAAATTATTTGTGTCACTGAAATTTTCCATATCCTTTATTTCAATCCAATATCCTTCATTTTGATAATTTTAAGTTATCTCCAGATACATGGAATATACTATCGAAGTGCATTCAAAAACGAATACTTCCCCATCGTTAAAATAAGTAATTTTCGATTTTGCATCCTGCACCATCTGCAAACACCCTAACGACGTCGTATCCTTTGAAACGAAATATCCCTGACGTTTTAACTGCTGCCGCCTTGGTCCGCTGGCGCCACGATGCGGTAGATTTCCAACGCCCACTTGATAATAGATATAGCGCCTCCGAACAATCTGCTTATTAGTTTGCTGTCATTTGTTCCGATCGTCTGTCGAAGCAATTTGGTTATGATAATGAAGTCAGGAACTTGCGTTAGAAAGTAACATAAATATAAAGGTTTATTCGTGTTTATTGACATGAGAATTAATTAACAATTTACATGTTCTGAAATCTCAACCTCGCAATACTCGTGGTAGAAATCACTCATGAGTTTTCGTGCATCCTTAATATTTTCTCAATATAACCAGCTATTGATTAGTTTTAGGAATACAATTATTTCCTCAATAATATGCATTTCCTCAAATAATGACCTGACATTCGAAGAAAAAACGGTTTGAGGTTGAGTTTATATGACAAGTCAATCGCTCCTGAAACTACACATGGTGACATTTTTTTGGAACAAACCCCACTTTTCCTTCCGAAGCTATTTGGGATGCGCTGGTGCAGTTCAATAAATATAGAAAACATTTTCGGTTCATCAACAAACCCGTCAATTTTTTCGGGAATTTTTTTGTATCGGTAATGAATACATATAGGCTTAAGAACAAAGTTACAAACGATCAGACATATTGAACTCGAGGACCAATGGGAAATCGCGCTTCCCCTAGTACATTCTTTTGGAGCCACTATCTATATGCAGTCATTGACAACAAGTATTTTTCGTGAAATTGCAGTACATATAGGTACGGTAACCATGAAAAACAAAATTCTATAGAGTTTGTTTCACACGAATTAGACACCAAAAAATGTTGGAAAAGCTTATTTAATTAAGCCAACGTTTCGTTTTATTTTTCAAGGCTGTAACAACATAAAGCTATTTGACACCACCGTGCATTACGGACACGAACAATAAAGATGACTTACCTAAATTAGCAGCTTTCAAATTAGACCACATGTAATAAATAAACTTAGAGAACGATTCACCACTACAGAGACAAAACAGAAATTCACAATTAGTTAAAAGCATGAAATTCATTCATATATACAATTGAAACCCTATTTTATTGTTTAAACTAATTGTGAATTTTCGTTTTGTCTCTCTAGTGTACATCTATGTTAATTTGAAAGCTGCTAATTTAGGTAAGTCATCTATATTGTTCGTCTTCACAATGCACGTTTGCGTCAAATAGCTTTATGTTGTTACAGCCTTGAAAATGAAAAATTTAACGAAACGCCGGCATAATTCAATAAGCTTTTCCAATATTATTTGGTGTCTCATTCCTGCGAAACAAATTTCGTATAATCAAAAGAAACGTGGAAATAATGCACTGATTTACAACATTCTATGTTGATACAACATTTCATTTATATTATATAAATTTCAAAAGCAATGTAAACTTCGACAATTTTCGAATAATATACGAAATTATTGAAAGAAAATACTTCTGGCGAATTTTCTCGTTATTGAAGGAGTGAAATATAGACTCTGAAACATTGGTGTTCACTTCGATATGTTTCCTGATATATTAAAACTCAGTTCAGAATTCGGCTTGATGTCCATCGGAATGAAATTGTGAAAACTGAAATCGAAGAAAAACAAGAATCTTTGTGTCAATCATTTTTCACATTTTCTGATCATGAGTAGTTATCGTCGACCTGAGATTAGTGAGATTCGAATTGCTGTAGTGGGGAACAAGATGATGTGTATATTAAATAGTATAGATGGCGTTAAGGTTTCGGCAAAACTGAGATGCTTGAACACAATCCTTATATATAATTTTCTCTCCACTGCATTCGTTGTGAATTACAGCTGCACTTATCAAAGAACATTCAGAAATATTTGAGTACCACCTACCCATTCTATGGCCTAGATTCATCTCCGAAAGCCTGATGGCACGGACCCTTATAACACTTTCAGAACAAACTTTTGCATATTTTGGTCCAAATCGACCACACATATAGTAGTTGGATCCATTATATCGGCCTTCTACCAAGCAATTACGAAATTATAGATTTGTTTTGGGGCCGAAATTCAGAACTGTCCTAGGACAGTTCTGGAACTGCTCATAATCAATGCGCTGTTCTAGCCTGATTCTGAACTATTCTAGAACAGTTCTAAAAGCGACGAAACCAAAACACGAATTGAGTTCAGTTTCCCATCGGGATCGTAGAGGTTCAATGGCAGAAATGACGAATGTTAATCATGTCTTATTGTCTGTGGTAAAATTGAGAAATATGCGAAAGGCGTTGCGTCCACTTAAATTTTTGTTGTTGCAAAATTATTTTTTCTGAATTTTTCTCTATACTTCGATTATATTTCAAAATGAACCAATAACCTGGAAGTAAGAAATACAAATACAAAGAATTGATTGATGGAAGAATGAATTTAATGATGAACGTTTTCAGTAAGATCTATTAAGCAGTTTACAGTCCGGGTGTGAACAATTGGAGAAAATCCATTAGATCGTTATGGGAGGTCATACCGAAGGAATAATCCAAAATAATAAAAGCTTAAATTTAACTGAAAACCGTTTTCTCAACAAATATAACAACAAAAAACCAAATCAACTCTACGTCGAAAAAGTCAGGTTAACCATTCAACTCTACGCTTGTGCGAAATACCCTATTCTGAAACAGTTTGGGCTCTTACACAGTTCTAAAACATTTCGTAATCGATTCTGAATTGAACCAAAACATTAAATCTCAATCGCGCATGCTCGAACCATTCCGAACAGTTCCGAATTTGGAACCAAAACAAAGCTGTTTTGGTTCCGAAATTCAGAACTGTCCTAGAACTGCGCAGAATCGATGCGCTGTTGAAGCCCGATTCTGAACTATCTTAGAACAGTTCTGAAAGCGATGAAACCAAAACACGAATTAAGTTCGTGTTCTCATCGGGATCGTAGAGGGAAAAAAACTTCCGTTTGAGTAGGCAGAAAAGAGGAATGTTAATCATGTCTTATATATCGTGTGTGGTTTAATTAAACATATGCTAAAGTCCTTTTCGCATCATGTAATATGAAAATATTTTCAGGAATACTTGCTCCCACTTAATTTTTTTGTTGTAGAAATTGGTTTTGCTGAATTTTCTTCATTACTTTAATTATATTCCGAAATGAACCAACAAATTATTGGTTTATATAATGATGAATTAAATGATGAACGTATTTCAGATATGTGCTTTTCAGAGAAAAATTTATTCGAAACATTATTGTTCAATAAAGGAAGAGGACTCTTGTATTCGTAGATTTATTTAAGAAGTAAACATCCCAGGTGTGAATAATGGAAATAAAATCCATTAGATTATCCTGCTAGGTCGTAGCGAAGGAATTATCCTTGATAATAAAAGTTTAAATTCAACAGTTAACCGTTTTCTCAACAAATAAAACAATCAAAAACCAAATCAACACCACGTCAAAAAAGTCAGGTTAACCATTTAAATCGTTGACAACCACTCTAGGCTTGTGCGAACTACCCAATTCTAACACAGTTCGGACTCTCACTTCCGAACTCCTTTCACAGTTCTAGAACAGTTCGGAATATATTCTGAAAATAACCAAAACAGGTTAACTTAAATCCTGAACCGGTTCTGAAATGAACCAAAACACAAAATCGCAATCACGCATGCGGAACAGTTCCAGAACAGTTCTGAACTCGGAACCAAAACAAACCTAATATCACGTCGTGTGATTCCCCCGAATCCTCAATGGTAAAACTATCCTGGTTGAACCATTTCAAATGTATCAGTTTCACGACAATCCGCACATGTCCTCACGCGAATCCCTGAAAGCACACCCCGAGGGTACAGAAGGGTTATCCGCGCCAGTTATAAATAACCAGTGTCATTTATGTCTGGTGAAAAAATTATTACATGGCGCCTGAAATAATAACTTTATGCATAGGAGAAGACTGCGCTCGGGTCCAATCGGCATCATTCATGTTCGAATCCAATTTCTTTGAACAAATAAAGAAAATTTATTGCTAAGTGAAAACTCTTCTGTATGCATTAAAATTATAATTCGTTCCTAATATTTGTTTAGTTTGTTATTTATTAATAGCATATATTACCATTTAAAAAGCAATCTACCAAAGGTCCTTTCGTTTGTGAGACTCGGTTGATTATAATCCGTTTGAGGTCAGTTTTGCCCTGAAACAATGAGTAAGACAGGGCCGGCATTTGATGAATTAGTTTTTTTTAGGAAATTTGTATTCCGAAAAATACTGATCGGATGAAAACGAAACTTTCTTATAATTTGTGAAATGCCATCGTGCAAGTTAGTGCAGTATTTTGTGACAAAAATATCCTCAAAAAAAATTATAATTTTTTTGTCAAAAATTTTTCATTTCAAAAATCTAGAAAAGCACGACTGCGTAAACACAATAACTTTCGGAAGAAACAACTTAGAAACTCGATAGTTGTAGAGAAGGTTTGGACCTTAATGACGAAGGCCGAATTCGTGAATGGGTAAAATCCACCCAATGATTCCGCAGATATACCCATTCAAAATTTTATTTTCCCAATGTTTCCAAAATTACAGATCAGATCGAATTGAAATCCAGTACTTCATCGGAAAATTACAGTTCGACAGTTCATTCTAATGAGGATGATACGATAAGAAAATCACAGAATTTTTTTTCTCGAGTTATACCGAAAAAGGCAACGATATCGAGAAAAAAACCTCGAAATTTGACATATTTTTTCCCCATAACTCCAAAACTTATAATCTACTCGAACTGGAATTTGGTACACTGCTGTGAAATATGTAGCTCAAAGTCCAAGTGGAATTTTTTTCTGGATATGATGAACGGATTCGAAAAAAAATTTTTTTCGAAAAAAATTTTGAAAAATTTTTTTTTTTTAATTTACGGACAGTATGATCCTGACAAAATTTGGCTCAGAGTTGTGCGTTGTTATACTCCACCTAATTGCCAAGTTTGAATTCCATCGCTCAGGTAGTTTCTGAAATAGAAAATAAATAACTTCAAAATTTCAAATCGCTATAACTCCGAAACTATTCGACCGATTTGGCCCATTGACGAACTCAATTGCGGCATTCCAATGCGTGACGTACCCTGAAAGTTTCAAATTGCTAGCTCACTCCGTTCGACTGTTATCGTGTCTACGGCAGGACAGAATCGATTTTGACACCGGATGCGTCATAAGTGAGTCTAATCTGGTCGTTTGAGACCATTTTTGACTCAAAATTCGAAAATTACAGACTTTTGGACAAAACGATAGCACGCTGTTCCCCTAGAACATGCGCGCAAAAATTGATGATCGGAACAAATCGAAACTTGGGCGAAAATTGTGAAAGGTTGAATGTTGTCATATGAAATGTAAAAACTAATATATCTATCAATTCGATCCATCTCACTAGCATTTGGTACAGTTAGCAGCTCCCAAGATAGAAATATCCTGAAAATATGGATAATCAGTCATGATTTTTATTATATTCTGTAATATTTCCTGTTTTTTCTCAAATATTTGTAGTTATCATTATCGTCAACTCTGACTAAAAACGAACTGCTTTTAACTGTACATACCAAAAACATTCGACGCGCCATTCCTTTATGATAAGATCGAATTTATTATTAATAATAATAATTTCCATATATTTGAAACTACCAACTCAAAAATGTAATATATTTGGAAGAAAACATATACCTCTGAAGGAATAATAATTATATCATCACACAAAATAAATATATTGACTCAAAAATAAATATATATGCAAACACACGTATGGACAAAATAACATAATTTTAAGGGTAGTTTTGCGGTCTTACTGAGCAAAATAAGTATACGAGAGGGTAACGAAACTCAGGAATGAGTAAATATGAAACAATGACTCGAATATTCGTGTGAATTTCGTCAGTTGATAAAAAAATTGGAATTACCCCATCTGGACGTCGAAAGTTGTTAGTGGTAGGTTATAAATAACTACAATTCATTATTGATTCTACAAAGTCATGTAGCTCAAAGGTTCTGCAAGGAATTTCAAAACAGTTGCCAATGGTCACATGAACCAGAAGCCAAAACTTGAGGACAGGGCTCGCTTTGAATTTCTTTATAAACTTTCTTTCAAGGTTATTTTGTTGGAAAGGTTAAGCATAAAATTAAGACTAGTCCACTTTTCGTATTGTATTTTATCATGTTACCGTTTTCTCAAGTTTTTTCCTCGATCATGATCATCATATGTCAGTTGATATAATAATTAAATTTGTTATTGATAAGTAGTACGTTGAAGACAATAAAAAAAATATTGTGACATATCAATATCGAAAGATATTATGTAAAGGTATAACAGAAAAATCTGTATTTTTTGATGATTAAAACATGTTCCATAGATTTAGTATTCCATATCTGTGATCCTAATCCGGTCCGTTCCGGATCCTGAATATATGTGCTCTTCAAACCGTAGACATGAAGAAAAAGAAATGAAGTTTTACGATGGCAAGACACGCCTACAATATAAATTAAATCCTTAAGCAGGCACTGTAAGTTAGAACCTATCAGGAAATGGAAAACAAATCCTCTCAAATGTAGGATCTTACAATCTTGATCGAATCTATTCAGCTATTCACATCCGTCTACCAGTGAAATATTGTTTCTCCCAATTTCTTTCTTACCGTCGTAATTTGAACAAATGAAAAAGATTAGGTAAGTAATAGTGGAGACAATTTTATGATGTTCTGATCGCATGATACTCACGCGGTTGTGTACATTTAACTCTTTATTTTGATTCAAAGATCCTGCAGATTCTAACACATCAAATATACCTAAAACAAACTTGAAAAAACCCGAGAATAATTAGAATCCAAATGCACAAGGAAACTTATATGCTGAAGACCTTTTCCACGAATATCACAAACTATGAATCTGTAAAGTATTTTTCCAATCTGTAGTAGATACTCTGTACTACATCAACGGGAAATAGGACCAAGAACAGAAAGATGCTACAATTTTCTTACATCACTGGCAACGTTTCGTAAAAGTGAGCTTTTGCTTCATCAGGACTGCAATTTATTCAGATTATTATAGTACAATAGTATGTATAGTAACGGATCTACATTTTTCTCCAAACCACTCATCATCGATTTGTCGCGTAGTAGCAAAACTTTCTCGTGAAGCCAGTTGCCTGGAGCACTTATCTTGAATGTAGTGTACGCAGCGTAGTTTAACTGAGTTGCCAGAAGGTGGCACCACTGACCAACGCGCGCTAGCTCCTTCATTCCAACATAGCATAAGCGCGTCGGTCATGGTCGCTAACTACGCCGCTTCTGCGGTTGTCATAGGCAGGTGCCAGAGGATTCAGCCTATCTGATGAGTCCACCTCTGGCACTGGGCGGGACAGCTTTCCCTAAGAGCGAGCCGTCCTTCAGATGGCGCGAACTCACGAGAACCGCCAAAGTGGTGACCCCGATGTGATGCCATAGATAGATAGATATATAGATAGAAGCTTATCTCATTGAGATTACTTATCTTTGTGCTATTCTATCTTTAAACATGGCGGATCGCTGCCTGACATCGCACCTCTTCCTCCTTCGTCATCACCGTCGCTGGTGGGGGAGTGTGTAGGCGGCGTCGTTTAATTGAGTTGCCAGAGGGTGGCACCACTGACCGACGCACGCTAGCTACTTTCCAACACAGCATTAGCTCGTCGGTCATGGTCGCTCACCACGCCGCTTCTGCGGTTGTAATACGCAAGTGCCAGAGGATTCAACCTATCTGTTGAGTCCATCTCTGTCACTGGGACGAAACATCTTTCCCTAAGAGCGCCGTCTTTCAGATGGCGCGAACTCACGAAAATCGCCAAAGTAGTATGCCTCGTGTTCCTCTACCTTCATTTATTAATATATGATACCCGCGCATAATAATTATCATTGCAGTACAGTGAACAGCAGAACAGACAAACCAATATCGCGAAAGGAAACAATTGCAGCCCTATCAGAATTACTAACATGGTGATAGTTTTGATATTTTCGACCTCAAGGCATTTTGGTACGCTTAACTATGGCTCAACAGGAGTCGACTGCTGGGCAATAATTAAAAACAAGTGTACTGTTCTACCCTGCATTGTACTATTCCGGTTTCACGAGCCGCTCTCTTCAAAAACAAAATCTGAAGAACAAATTTTGTTCCTGCAAAATAAAATTTTGATATCGTTATAATAGCATTCTCTGAATATGGTCATTCTGTTAAACATAAATGAGTTCCACAAAGTTATATCTTCTCGATTTAACGATCTTTGAGTACTTTATCTCTAGTGCTACGTCTTGTCAAATACCTTTCCCTTTTGCCTGTGATGTGTAATAAATCCTTTTCGTTTCTCTTAGTACAAAGAAAAATAGTTCAATTCAAATCCGACCTCGATAGTGAATGGTTGTACACCGTTGAGGCACGTGGTTTTCGCAGATCATACTGTGAATCCAGGCCGAAACAATTCTGGACTCGTTCCGGAAAGTCATCATGAGCCGTCATATCTTTACTATTCTAGAGCTCCTGCGGATTTAGATTTCTTCAAAAGCATATCAGCTGTGAGTAGAGAAGGCCCCATGTCGAGACTCAATCGGTGGCCGACGATGACAACATTGAATTCTATCAGAGATCAAGCCACACATGAAGACAAGACGATGAACAGTGAATGTTATCTCTCCAATGGTTCCGGAAGAACTGCGTTATTAATACTGAATTACTTCGTTGATCTATTGACACAATGCTTAAAGAAGACAAAAAAAATAATTTCTGCCATAAAGATATACATATTGAAATTCGTAGTCGAACATATTCTTGTTATATAGGCAACAGCGCGTTATCGTTTCGTCACAATGTCACAATGTTATTCGAATTTTTAGCCGAAAATGGTCTTAAAAAAATTGGGTTGAACACCCTGAAGGAGAATGCATGGTCAAATTTAATTCTGTCCGTCCGTCTGTATCTGCTCTAAATTTCGAAGGAAAGGACCTTGCGTCCAGAAATTGTCAGATTAGGTTCGTAGTCCAAATATTTCGGCGAAGTTCGTTATTGGGGGAGATCTTTCGAATAGTTTCGGAGTAAGGTCAATTTGAGATTTTGAGGTATATTTCTCGATATCTAATGAACTTAACTTCGTTAACAGTTTTGGAATACTAACGCACAATAACTCGGTGCAAAATTTAGTATGGATCCTGTCGTAAGAAAAATGCAAAAAAGATATTCGAAAATTTTTCGAGATCATTATGAAGTTTTATTCTCCGAAAAAATTTAGTAGATATCAACGAAATTTGGAACCTAAGAGTCAGTATTTAACAAAAATATTCATATTCCAATTAGATCCGATATTTACTTTTGGAGATATAAGGAAAAAATATATATATATATATATCTCAGGAAGTACAAATGCAATCAGACTGAAACTTCGTAATCAAGTGAAGATTACCAACGCGTAACTAGGAGCAAAATTTCTGTTGATCTAATATGTAGTTAGCATTTGAACAAACGCGTTCTGACCTTACGTCAGTTCTTTTCTAGATTTTTTTGCATACATGTTCTAGGAAAACAGGGTGCTATCGTTTTTTCGAATTTAAAGCAGAAAATGGTTACAAACGACTCTCCAATGAGGAAATCTGAGTCAAAATCCATTCCGTCCGTCCGGCCGTCCGTATGCACGATCACGGGCGTACGGAGAATCCTATCGACCTGAAACTTTTAGGGTACGTTGCATTTTAAAATACGACGGCGAGTTCGGGAGGAATCGGCGAAGAGGTTTCGGAGTTACAGTCCTTTGAAATTTCGAGGTTATTCCCGTGATAAATCAGAAACCACTGGAATGTTAGAACGGAAACGTTGCAGTTAGTTAAAGTATTACAAAGCGCAACCTCTGCAGAAACTCGTTGAGATCGTACTGTCAGTAAATTGAAAACAAAAATTTTTTCGAAAAACTTTTTTTTTTCGAAAACTGTTCATCATATTCGGAAAAAAATTTTTACTTGGACCTTGAGCTTCATATATTCACAAAAGTGTACTGAATTTCAGTATGATCCGATAATAATTCTTGGATAAATTCAAAAAAAATTCGTCGCATTTCGTGTTTTTTTTCTCGATATCGTTATTTTTTTCGGAATAACTCAAAAATTACTGATTCAATCATGATGAAACTTGGCAGCTAGTTTGAAAATGCTGAAGGACAACTTTGTGCGGAATTTCGTGATGATCGTGTCATTAGAACAATCGAGAAAAAAATTTCAAATTTTTTTTCAAATACCTATCCAATATTCTGTGATCTTCTGATTAATTATCCTCATGATATTCTGTGTGAACCTTCGAACTGTCATTTTGATGAAGTATCGGATTTCAATTCGATCTCATCTATATTTTTGAAAATATTGGGAAAATAAAATTTTGAATGGGTATATCTACGGGATCATTGGGCGCATTTTACCCATTCACGACTTGGACCTTCTGAATTAAGCCTTATTGATGTTACAAGCTTTTGACTGCAATTTTAGTCTTCTTCAGGGATCTAAATATATATTAGCTCATTTTACAAATACTTACTATTAAGACATCACACTTTTATAACATGAAGAATTACGTTAGAGAACAGGATCACATCTACGGTTACATTGAATGGTCTGGCAAACAAATACATATCCACCACACAATTTGAAATATTTCTTCTGGAGTTTAGACATTCGATACGCAGTATTGGAGCTTAATCACGAAGGTGGAATTAGCGAAAGGGCAAAATCCGCTCAATGATTCTTTTAATATATTCGTTCGACAGTTGAATCTAGTACTTGGCCAGGCAATGACGGCGTGAGGTTTAATGCTTACAATTTGAACAGGCGAGATAAAGCAAATGACTTCACGTCAGTACCCTTAACGAAGATTCATGTACAATTTTAAATATTTTTGGCTTGATAATTCCCAAATGGGCATGTGACCTGAGTTCGTTAATTTGCAAGGTCACTCAGATGAAATGACTTCCTGACAATCGTCAGATTTCCGATGCTAAACCTGGGAGAATTTGCTTCCTGATTCTGAATTTTTTAAGCATTACGTGTAGTTTTAGTATCTCTAATGTCACGTCATCTTTTGTCGGCAATGGTACCTATCTACTCATCACCTGACTAAAACACCAGTAGTGGCCACATCCGAACGATTGATTCGGTAGTTATTAGATTATGGAATCGTAGAATAGAACGATTAGAGGCCGCCTCCTCTATCATTACGTTTGCCGCCGACGGGTTTTAAGGCGGAGCAGAAATTTCACTCTCTAATTAAGACAAGGACGAATATAATTCTATTTGTTCAAGCTTCTTCTGTTTCTATCCGGTCGCGCCTTGTGATTAAAGAAAGTTTGCATGTAGACTTGTTCGAGTCCTTTTGTTCAGATGTCGGCAAGAGGTTGTTCTGAAATTGTCGTGGAAAAGATGGGAGCCAATCCGACGTCCTTTTTAGAGTTTGATCATGCTTTATAGAACTCCTATATGACTAGTTTCATTGTAAGTGATGAGGATGATTTCTGTAATGAACAGTCCTAGTTATCTGTACTTGCACTACGCCTGAGATAGCTAAGCGAGATGCAAACATACATGGACAAAAGTTTTGTATTGAATTCAATAATTGAAATGAAGTATATAGCTTTATATAGAGGGCGAGTCTTTGAGTTACACATTGATTTACAGGCTGTTGAAATTTTTAAAAAATATCTCTTGTAGCTTTCAGATGGTTACTCCGAATGAGATTAATTTCAGTAACATAATCACAAGGACATATTTTTGCTCGCAAGTTCTAGGGGAACAGCGTGCTATAATTTTGTCCAAATATCTGTAATTATCGAATTTTGAGCCAAAAATGTTCTCAAAAGACTAGGTCGTACACATTGATGACGAATCCGGTGTCAAAATCGATTCTGTCCGGACGGACGTCCGGCCGGCCGATGACACGATAACTGTCGAACGGAGCCAGCTAGTGACTTTCAGATTAGGTCGCGCATGGGAATGCGACGGTTGAGCTCGTGAATGGGACAAATCGGCCGAATGGTTTCGGAGTTATAGCCATTTGAAATTCTAAGGTTATTTCCCTGCTATTTCAGAAACTACTGCAGCTGAACTTGGCAGTTAGCTGAAGCATAACAACGAACAACTTTAGAAAAAATTTTGTACGGATCGTATGGTCATTTAATTTGAAAATAAATTTTTTCGAAATTTTTTCAGAAAAAGTTTTTTTTTTAGAAACTATCAATCATATTCGGAAACAATTTTTTCTATACCTTGAGCTCCACAATCCACAGCAATATAGGTACACCGAATTTCACTTTCGATACAGCCTTTAGTTTTGGAGATATTGGGAAAAAATGTGTAAAATTTCGTGGTTTTCTTCTCGATAATGTTGTTCTTTTCGGTATAACTCCAGAAATACTGATGCAATCATGTTGAAATTTCGCAGCTAGTTTGAAGATCCTG
The DNA here is from genome assembly GCA_958510865.1 of Myrrha octodecimguttata. Taxonomy (NCBI): domain Eukaryota; kingdom Metazoa; phylum Arthropoda; class Insecta; order Coleoptera; family Coccinellidae; genus Myrrha; species Myrrha octodecimguttata. The sequence goes on from OY294056.1 coordinate 38,053,349, forward strand.
AAGGACAACTTTATGCAAAACACTATTGGCAAATATTGACTTCAAACTCCGGACCGAACTGCAAGTTGTTGAATTGTTTCGGAATGAACGATTTTTTTCTAGAAAATGTTGGAAATTTTCGAAACAAAATTTTGAATTATTTACCCGTGTGATTCTCTAGAAATTGAGCATGAAGTTATGCGTCGGTATTCTACAACAAGCAATAATGAAGTTTAGTTTCGATATAGTTTGTTCTTCTCGGTATATATTGAGGAGATAATCTCGAAAACTCTAATAGCATGAAATTTGCCAAAGTTGTTCCAATGTCTCTGGTTATAAATATCGAATCAAACTGAAATTCAAAGCTTTATTTCAATTTCAAGGGCTTCGATGAATGTCCATTAAATCTAATCCATCGTTTTCCGAAATAAAAATAAATTTGGATTTTTTTTTAGATATTCTGCATGAACCTTCAACCTGTCGTTTTTGTCAACTACCAGATTAAAATTCGATCCAATCTGTATCAATTTTACCCATTCAGGAGTTCGTCTTTCTGAATTACCTCAGGTCCGAACCTACTTCACAAACATCTTCCAGAATTTATTGAGTTAACGTTCGACAGTGAACACAATGAATTCCTAAATAATCGTTTTGTAGGTTTCTTATCCAGAAAGTAGTTCTTAGGGTCAACTACGAAGATAAAATTAGCGACTGTGCCGAATCCGTCCAATGATTCCATAGATATAACCATTCAAAATGTATTCCAATACTTTCAGAAATGAAAATTATATCGAATCAAAATCTAGTATTTCAGTAACCACATGAGAAGAAGAAAACGACCCTTTTGGTAACAAATTTTGGGATGCGCGTATTTCTAAGATTTCATATAGAGTTACGCGACGGTTTTCTACAATCAACTACTAAGGTTCAATCTGATCCCATCAGTATTTTTCGTATTGAGGAAACTGTTTTGGAGATTTACGTACTGAACTGGCTGTTCTAGGGAACAGCGTGCTATCGTTTTGTCCAAATGTCAATAATTTCCTTATTTTGAGCCGAAAATCATCTGAAACGACTGGTTGGATTCACTGATGACGAATCCGGTGTCAAAATGGATTCTCCGCGGCTGACCTGTCGTCTCTACGATCACGAGCGTGGGCAAAATCTGTCGAATGCTTTCGGAATTTTAGCTTTTAGGTTATTTCTCTGATATTTCGAGAAATCATGAAGCCATTGAATTAAAACCTGGCAGTTAGTAGAAGCGTAAAGACTTGAAACTTTTCGCAATTTTTTTTTATATCGTGCTGTCAGTAAATTGAAAAAAAAATTCCGAAAAAATTTTTTTCTCGGGAACTTTCCATTACATCTGGAAAAATTCGGGTAATACTTTGAACTCCATATTTTACAGCAGTATATCAAATTTCAATTCGATACGGTTATTATATATTATATTGGAAAAAAATATGTAAAATATCGTGGATTTTTCTCGATATCGTTGTTTTTTTCGGAATAACTCAGAAAATGCTGATTCAATCATAATGAAACTTTGTAACTAGTTTGGAAATGCTGATGGATGACTTTGTGCAAAATTTTGTGAATTTCGTGTCATTAGAACAATTTTCAAAAAATTTCAAATATTTTTTTCAAATATTCAATGTTTTCTGATCTTCCGATCATATTATCCCCATTGAATTTGGGCGAACCTCCGAACTATCATTTTTCGATAAACTACTGAATTTTAATGCGATCTATAGTCGGTATGCTTGGAAATATTGGACCATAAACATAATAACCGGAAGAAATGACTGAGAATCTCGATATTTGTAGAGTAGGCTTGGGGCTAAGTAACGAAGGTCGAATTCTTGTTTGGGTAAAATCCGCCCAATGATTCCGTAGATATAACCATTCAAAATTTCATTTGCCCAATATTTCCAAAAATACAGATAAGATCAAATTGAAATCCAGTAATTTATCGAAAAAAACCTAGAAAAGCACTGGGCTGAAGTCAGCATTTCACGAAAAGTGAAGTGAAAGGTGAAGTTTTTTGAGACTATTTGCGGTAAAAAAAATCGATAATTAAGTACATTCAGGCAGAATTAAACCAATCCGTTCCATAAAATATGCGCCCTAAAACGAACGAGAACGCCTAGCCTATGCCTAAAGTCAGCAATTTTCGTGGTTTTTCTGATCATTCGATCTACGAATAACAACTTGAACAAATAAATGCATAAATCCACCTCTAGACAAAAACAGAACTTTTATTTTTTCGACTAACAATCTCGACAGGCCTCACCTTCCCTCCCCACCTCTACCAAAGCATAATCGAATCGAAATCGCATTATCGGACGTAACTGCGATTCCGGGCATCGCAGAGCATAATTACGGCACGAAAATAACACGCAGCGTCGCATTAAAACGATCTGGTTTTTCGTCCATCCGCCGTAATTAGTTTTTCCTATTACGGCCTGTCGTTCGGTTCGACATAAATCAACGTGATATGAATGCGAGAATAATAATTGGAATGAATCGTCGAATATGACCGGCCTGAAAAAACTGAAAATGTACGTCGATCGCGGAATGCGGCCGGTAGCGGGGAATGCGGATCGCGGCGTAAAAATCGCTGGGTATTCGGCGATTCGCGTTGCTTTATCTAGACGGTGTTTCCTTCGATGTCGACGCTTTGTGAGTTTCCGAAAAGGCGCGGAGGAAAAAAGTTGGTGGCTGGTATGGGCATGTTGGTACAGGATGGGTAGAGCTCGGTGATTATGGTAGCTGGGTGAAGTACAGTAGAATCCGTTTATAATGACATTGGAGGGAAGTGACAAACACGTTATACTAACCGGATATCATATAAAGCCTTTGAAAAATTGAGGGATTTCAAATGTTTGGTATGGATTAAGTTTACTAAAAAGAAAAATCACTAACCGAACATAAATATTCACAAAAAAGCAAGGAAAACACCAGGTCACACTAAACAAAAGATTAATTACGAAGATTCACCGGCAATTTTACCTGATACGATGTCTTACTTTGAAACGACTCAACCAGCTTGCAGATCAATTGGGATTGCTCATGATGTAAATAACATGGTGTGCTCATGTGCATTCAAAAGTGACATCAGCTAACTGAAACTATGAAAATTCAAAGCACAGAATATGTATTTCCTTGAATCTTCAAGTTGCTGACGTCGCTTTTGAATGCAAATGAGCACACCATGTTTTTCCCAAAATGGTATTGCTGATACCAACCCAGAGAAAAAACCTGTTAAATGGTCCGCTGACAGGTATTCCTTTGTTTCTTGTGATTTTAAATCACTGAAGTTACTTTTGACAGAACATTCAAATTGAACGATTCCTTAATCTGACCCTTATTCTTGAAAATAATTGAAAACATCGCATAGGGGAACATAGGTTCGCGAAAACTATGTCCGGTTATAGTGACCACTCACTATAATTTCTTCAAATTGGTTCATAATAAACGACATGTCAATATAAGCGAAGTCATCTTATCCGAACGTTGTTATATGGAGCTTTATATGGATACCAAACTCCACACTGCAATCACGTCATAGTAAGCGGTTGGTCACTATAGGCGGCGTCATAATAAACGAATTCTACTGTATTCGATTGAAATGGTTGCAAAAAAATCTAGAAAAGCACTGACGTGAGGTCAGGAGCTTTTACGCGCTTGTTCAAATTCAATATATTAGATCAACATGAAATTTTGCACCTAGTTGCGCGTTGGTAGCCTCCATCCGATTAAGAAATTTTAATCAGACTGCATTCGTACTCCTTGACATATTGCGAGAATAACGTTAACATTCCGAATAACAACGAAATTAGGCACATTTTTTTTCCTTATATCTCCATAAGTAAATATCGGATCGAATTGAAATTGGCAACATTGTTGTTAAAAGTTGACTCTCAGGTTTGTGCAGAATTCCATAGAAATCTAAATAATATTTTCAGAGAAAAAAAATTTCCATATAAAAAATTTTCGAATGAAATTTTAAAGATTTTCTTACTATTGCATCCACACGAAATTTTGCTCTGAATTGCGCGTTGGTATTTCAGAACTGTCCACAAAGTTTCAATTCCACTTTCGCGAGTAAACGGGTGTTGGACCAGAAATAAGCGACTTATGCATCGAAGTGTTCATAAGGTTCAGTTTGAGGATTATTCACACGTTGTTCGCCCATTTTTCAGATTTCATTATTTGAATAATTAATTTCTTATATGTGTCTGAATATGGTCATACAAATTTTATTGGGTTTCTGTTAACTTGTTGCTGAATATAGTTATTTGCATAAGTTGACAAATCAGTTCAGTGAATAAAATAAATTTTTCCAGAATTTCTTCAATATGTATTTGAGTATATTTAAGTATTTATTCGATTTCTGTTAAATTGCGAATAAACATACAAATATATGCAAACTTATTTGGATAGTCGATCAAAGGATATTTTGGGAGGATTTTGAATTCTATATTTCAGATTTCGCATATGGATTCTAAATTTTGCAACTGAGATAATTGGTCCTCGGCGTAAAAAAATTTCTTCAATAGTCAATTTCTACTGAGCAGATATTTTTCATTTCCTACATTCCAACCTCCTGACATCACGTCAGTGTTTTTCTAGGTTTTTTATCCATAAACCTATCGGAAAAATATGATTGATGATTTTCAGCTAAAAACCTTTATGTTTATCTGCTTACCACGCCCGCTGCAAGGGATTTTTGACAGTAAAAAATTCTTGTTTTAGAGCTGATTTAATGCTCTTTCGTGATATGTATCTAATGAAATTTGATGAGGCTACATGGATAACTGGAGTGTGATTGATTAAAAAAATTGAGATATTCAGGAAAAATACAAAATGTTGAATTGAATTGATGAATAACCGTCAATATTTAGACCATGTATGTGTTATATGACTGTTTTTGTTGGAAATCATATGTAGAATCTTGCCTTGAAGTTTTGGACTTTTTGAAGTAGACAAACTGTATAATACGAATTTTTTTATACTGGATATTCGAGTTTAGAAATGGGAAGGGTTATTGCTTCTTTATCATTTCTTTTTTGTCCCGATTTTCAAGGAGCAAAAAAGCATAACTGCCTTTATCTTGGGACAAAATATCTGCTTGTGAGATACTATTTCAGGATTATATATAAATCATATCGATCAAACAAAAAGTAGTTCAAAAGAACATTAATATACATTATTATTCGAGGAATAATCCTCACCCATCCTAAGCGCACGACTTGTAATATTCCCAACATTAACTTTCCTATTACGCCATAGGAAGTCTTCATTTCTATTCATCCAACTTAACAGGTGAATCTAAAGATGATAACCCCAATCTACATCCGAAATGTAGTGATTCAGCTCTTCGCCGACGTTACCTGTTTCTGTGTTCCGCAGACCGATCATCGATTTGATCTTATTACAATATTTAGTTATGCTCCCATTGCGATATAATCTCCGCCAGATGGAGTGATGGACAACCGTTTACTGAGTCGTTCCGTATCGAATGATTAATTAAATAGTTAATCAGTGCTAGCGCAAACGCGTTTCCGCTGAAATTCACCGACTAGATGATGCCATCGAAGTAGACGGTAATGTTTATGAGCGATTACGATCTTGATGTGAAAAGTGGATTTAATTTTTTTTTAATCCATTGAGATTGCCAGATGGAGTTCAATTGAGATTGTGTTGAGATATGAGGAATAATGGGAACGAAATACTCATGATCACATTCTAGGGAATATCGTGTTAATACTCTGCTCAAATGTTTATGAAGTTAAAATTTTAGCCAGAAAGCGACTCCAAAGTGAGGTTCGAATCCTGTAGAATTCTGAGTTTCAATCTACACAGTCCGGTTTGTCATCCATCTGTTGTCAATATGATTTTCGAAAGGATTTAGTTGGACATTTGAAATTTTCTTAGGGAATGTTGCGTCTCCGAAAGGTTCAGGAGTTATAGACATTTTATCTCGTAAGAGTTCCTTCATAAAAATTCACCGCTTCACACTTGAAATAAGACGTTGACGAACATGCGCGCGTGAGCTCCTTACTGTCTTAGGGTCTGTTTTTTTTTCGATTCTAACCAATTCCTTTCAGGGAATAGCACGAAATCGTTTTGTCCAAATGTATGTAATTTTCGAATTTTGAGCCGAAAAAGGTCTGGAATGATTAGGTTACCGTCGCGCAACATCATGCGAAATTTCGTGAGGATCATGATCATAAAAAATGGAAAACATAATATTCACAGATTTTTTAGATATATTGTTTCGAAGAATATTAATCTGATTAAATCGACATTTGATGATTAGATCTAGGAAACATGTTGACTTGTGCGAAATAGCGTTAAGATCTTGCTATGAGAAAAATATCAACAGAAATTTTCAAAATTTTTTTCTCAGAAATATCATATCTCCGAATATATTTATTGAATTAGGAGTTTCAAAGCAGGTTGGGGAATGGCTTGTAACGTAAATTTCTGCAAAATTTTTTGATAATCGTATAACTGAAAAATAAGAGAAAATATTCCCAAATCAAACTCGCTGAAATTTCGTGCAAACCTTCAAGTCACCACTCTTCAACCATATACAGGGTGATTCCGAAGGATATACAGTTTGATTTTGGGATACGTTTACACTGGTAAAGACATTTTCGAAACTATTATTATTATTATTATTATTATTATTATTATTATTATTATTATTGTTATTATTATTATTATTATTATTATTATTATTATTATTTTTTTATTATTATTAAAATACAATAAGAGTTGGGGTAAACACGTATGAACTTAAATAAGCTCACTTGAAAAAGGATTTAACAACGTTTGGTTTATTGGTTGGGGGTCTCTATTGAGAATATACAGGGTGATTTGTTTTATTTTTATCATACCATTGATATGGATTTTTCTATTCTGGTAAAATTTTCCAATGTAGCGCAATATTAATGACTCAATTAAAAAATTCCAACATTTTTTTCAAAATAAGCGGATGTTATTGTATTAATTTCAGATCGATTATGTCGGTTGAAAAAACACCCTATACATATTGCGTTTCCAAAACTCCGCTATCCGTTTTAGTTTTTACCATTATAAGTCATTATTCAGGTGTATTCAATTTTTACGGCAAACCTTCAGTTTTCCGAAAAAGTTTTTTTGAAAGACGACAATTTCGAATTTCACTTACTTTTCGAATCTAGGTTTATTGGAAATTTCGGTATGGTCTATAGAATGTTTAGAAATTTTCTGTGAAGTGCAATATGAATGAGAAAATTCAATAATTCCAACGAATTCTTCGAGATGCAGGGATGTTATTGCGATAAATTCAGATAAATGCTTCAGGTAAAACAACACCCTGTACATTGGGTTTTCAGAATTTTTTTCCGTTTCAGATTCTACAATCATGTGTTATTATTCCGGTGTTTCTAATTTTTTCGACACTTTTCCAGTTTTCCGAGAAAAATTTTCTGAAGAAAAACATCATCGAAATTTTGTTCAAAATATTCCACACTAGGTAATGAAGTTGTATATAGCGCAAGGATGCAAAGCTGTTCGTCAGTTCTGAAATATTCGTTCAAATTTGAAATTTATATTGAATTGCTCATCTTCTGTATGGAATCATTCAATTCAGAAAATTACTTAGTTTAACTTTTCTGCATACCTCCGCTATTCTATAAAAGGATTATTTCCAGAAAACACCGTAACTTAAGTGATTTCGTTGAAGAATGCACTCATTTAACCATCTGAAGTACCTAATGATCTCAAGTAACTGATTTCATGCAGAATATAAGCCAATAAATATAAATTACGAATTGTGACTATTTTAGAACTATGCAACCGCAATGAATCCTTGGAATATACTACTCTACTCCGTAATACAAAATATTCTCACTGGATTTGAAGCGAAATTTTGATAATGTTTTTCTTTGCAAATTAAAAACGCTCGAACAATCACTTATTATGGTAGAATTGAAAGCAGAAAGCGAAGTTTTGGAAACGCAATGTACAGGGTGTTTTCTCAACCACCACAATTAATCTGAATTTATCACAATAACAATCCTTCATTTCGAAAAAAATGTTGGAATTATTAAATCCATATTGTACTACACAGAAAACTATATGAAAATTGAATGAGATATAGCAAAATTATTAATGAAAGTACACTGAATTGGAACTAAAATTCGATATCTTTTTTTGAAAAACTTTTCGAGGAATACCAGAGGTGTGCCAAAAAAATTTGAAATGCTTGAATAACGACTCACTCTAGTAGAATCGTGAACAGATAGTGAAGCTTTGTCTGCTAAAATCTGACGGTCTCCCCCGGAATCAATAGAGCTGCATCTATATATTTCTAGTAACTACGAAAATGAAGTTTCGAATTGATTCACCCACTGCATGTCATATGTATAAGTGTGCCCCAATACGAAAGATTACAAAGTTTTGCCCAAATTTCTATTATTTTTGAGCAACTTGGAATTTTCAGGCGCATCAAAATGCGCCAGCTAAGTTCGTTAGTTTCAGACGAATTTTTTTGGTTTTTCACCCAATAACAGGAGTACAAGTTATGCAATTTGATTGAAACTTGGTAATAAGTGGAAGAACACAGACGCGTAATCGGTTGAAAAATTTCGTGGGGATTGTGTCGTCATTCAACTTTAAAAAAAGTTTGGAAAATTAAAAAAAAAACCTCACTCTCCAGCAGATTTGATCGCAAAATTTTGCAAAGATCTCTGATGTCAGTACTTCACAACAGAGAATTTAATTTTAATTTAATACGTTTTGAATTTTTGAAGTCATCGGAAAAAAATGTGAAATTTCGTGATTTATTTTTCGTTGGTACCGGTTGGTTACTTCCGCATAATTCTGAATATTCTTTTTCCTCCCAATATGAATTTGCACCAAAAGTTGCTGAATTTATGTCAATCCCTTTTCTAGTAGTTTTTCTTGTTATTTGAAATCTATCTCAAGGTACAGAGCTAAAAAAAACGAACAGAGTGAATAGGAATAAAAATGTATTCAATAAATAATTATTCGCTAGAAATAACTTCCGAGGAAGCCAGAACTTCGTAAGTAACAATACATCCCCATGGAGAGGTATCAAAACAGTTGTTTGCTCTAGTAATGTCGAAACATTTTTCGCGATGAATTCGGGACATATCTATAACTTCATATACCTATAGTTCAAAAACTTCGACCACTATTCATCATACAATTCTAGAAAATGTGCTAGGACATGCTATATCCGGTATTGACAACATAGTAGTTTGGAAGGAATAACAAAGATGAATTCAATTTTTTCACTTCGTGTTTTTAAAACAACTTCGTTATTGATAAATGAAGCTATTTTCTCACGCTGGAAGTTATTTCTTATTAATCTTAAAACGTCGGTCACGAATATACTAACCAACTGAATTTCAATTTTTCATCCTGAACGAAAAGTATCTGCGCCAAGAACATGTAATGTCACCATCGGCTTGACGTCTGACATTCAGTGGATGATTTAGTATCCTGCTATGAGGTAGCTCAACAGCTAATCCTGATAATCTTCGCCTTTCGGCTATTTTATGAAATCTCTCCGGATCTGACTTGATTAGCTGTTGACATTCAACAGAGAGATGATTGATGAGCATGTTGCGATGGGACGCAGGCATTAGCGGGATTTGTTCGGATGAAATAATGAGCAATTTTGTATTGAATAAGCTTTCCAGATTCCCACATGAGTTGATTCAAATGAGAAAAATTCAGAAAGCACTGCCCTGAAGGCAGCAACTTTTGCGTGCATGTTCAATGTAGATGACCGCTTCAGCAACGAATTTGAACATGCACGCAAAAGCTGCTGCCTTCACGGCAGTGCTTTTTGAAATTTTTTACTGATAAATTACTGGATTTCAAATCGATCAAATCAAAATAAAATTTTGAATGGGTATACCTACGGAATCATTGGGCAGATTTTACCCATTCACGCATTCGACCTTCGTAATTAAGCCCCAAACCTACTATATAAATATCGAGTTTCTAAGTCGTTTGTTCCGGAAGTTATTGTGTTACGGTCAGCCTAACGGCCGACTGCATAAAAACACAATCACTTCCGGAAGAAACAACTTAGAACTCGATATTTGTAGAGAAGGTTTGGACCTTAATTACGAAGGCCGAATTCGTGAATGGGTAAAATCCACCCAATGATTCCGTAGATATACCCAATCAAAATTTTATTTATCCAATATTTCCAAAAATACAGATAAGATCGAATTGAAATCCAGTACTTCATCGAAAAATAACAGTTCGAAGTTTCATACAGAATTTAATGAGAATGATATGAAAAGAAAATCATAGAAATTTTTTTTTTCAAATTGTTCTTATGACACGATTATCACGAAATTTCGCATAAAGTTGTCTTTCAGCATCTCAAAACTAGCTGTGAAGTTTTATCAGGACTGAATCAGATTTTCTTGAGTTATACCGAAAAAATCAACGATATCGAGAAGAAAACCTCGAAAGTTGACATATTTTTTCCCGATATCTCCAAAACTTACGATCGTATCGAACGGAAATTTAATACACTGCTGTGAAATATGAAGCTCAAAGTTCAAGTGAATTTTTATTTGGATATGATGAATGGTTTCCAGAAAAAAAAATTTTTTAGAAAAAAATTTCGAAAAAAATTTTTTTTCAAATTTACTGACAATATGATCCTGACGGAATTCGGCTCAAAGTTGCGCGTCGTTATACTCCACTTAACTGCCAAGTTTGAATCTAATCTCTCAGGTAGTTTCTGAAATAAAAAATAAATAACTTCAAATTTTCAAAGGCCTATAACTAGGAAACTATTCGACGGATTTGGCCCATTAACGAACTCAACCGCGGCATTCTGATGCGCAACCTATCCTTAAAGTTTCAAGTTGCTAGCTTGCTTCTGTCGACAGTTATTATTTCTACGGCCGGCCGGCCGGACAGAATCGATTTTGACACCGGATTCGTCATCAGTGAGTCCAACCTAGTGGATTGAGACCATTTTCGGCTCAATCATCCAAAATTACAGTCACTTTGACAAAACAATAGCACGCTGTTCCCTTATAACATGCGCGCAAAAATGGGGGTTTATTCACAAGTTTATTCAGGATTTATTTGTATTTGTATTTGTATTTTTTCAGAATATCCTAGGCTTCAACGAAACCCCTCAGAAGCTTAAAGCTTGTGCGAGTTAGGATACCGGGTGTGTTATGTGTAGGCTTTGTTACTAATTCCTTGCACCACGTTAGGAACAGCACTGTTAATTGTTTACCCAACAGCGAATGGTTGGACGGTCCCCTAAAAACCGGAAAAGTTATTTCGGCTGGACTGACAAATGATATATCCAATGTCAAAATCGATTCTGTCCGACCGACCGGCCGTTGTCGACTTTCCGGTAGTGTCGTGAATCAGAATGCGACGGCATTTCAAATTTCGAGGTTATTTCCCATAGATCTCAAAAAATACCTATGCGATCAAAATATCTTTGTTTTGGTTCCGAAATTCAGAACTGTCCTTGGATAGTTCTAGAATTGCGCGGATCCGATGCGCTGTTGAAGCCCGATTCTGAACTATATCCTAGAACAGTTCTAAAAGCGATTTAACCAAAACATGAATTAAGTTCGGGTTCTCATCAGGATCATGAAGGAATAAAATCTTCCATTTGTGTTGGCAGAAAAGGGGAATAATATTCATGTCTTATTGTCATTGGTACCTATAATTAATGAATATTTTAAAACCCCTGTCACAGTGATATATGTTATTTATATATTTTTGGGCATTCATACTGCGTCCACTTTGAAAGTAATACAAAAAAAATTATAAAGATTATCATATCTGTGTCAGAAAGGATGGAAAACAATTCAATTTTTCCTCTGAATATTCACTAGTGAAATTTATTGCTCAAAACTCTGGTTTGAAAAAGATTTTAATGAGAATATTTGAAATTGTTTTTTTTTATCTTTCTGAAAACTCTCGAGCAATAAATTCATTAGAATCAATCATTATTCCATCATTTCATTCCGCAACAGAAGACTTTTTTTCTCAAAATTATGAAAGTTGGGGATTGTTTCCAACATCCGAAAAGAAGCAGTCATCAGCAATATTCAGTTAAAAAAAATATCGAATCGGTAGCAATTTAGAGAGCGTGTCCAAAACATCCAAGAAAGGTAGCGATTTTTCAAGAATTTCCAAGATGCCTTTTATCTCGAAAACGGTAAAAATTTTACCTACAAAGTTTTCGATATTCGGAGTGGTCATGACCAAGTCTATAACCCGAACAAATATTGTTCGAGTTTTATCGGACACCCTGTATGAATATGCAAGATTTTTCTGAGCAATAGTGGCCATATATCGAAGGTTCGTCTGAAATCTTATTGCAACTTGGATTTCGTAATGAACAACCGATTTGATAATGGTTGAGAAAACGAGTGTTTTTACGAATGTGTAACACCATGAATAATTGAAAATAGGTCTTAGCAGTCAAATAAGGTTGAAATTTCAGAACCTTATCTCTCACCCCCTCTAGAAGAGATATCTCTAATAATATTCAGCATGCATCCTGTATATTCGATATCAATATGTTCGACTAATTTATCATGAGATTTCTTCTGATCTTCCTCATAGTTCTCAATGATTCCGGAAATGAATTACCACGTTAATCAACCTTCCGCCCATAGATCTTGACTAACTCCAGATTCAGAAATAAATTTCAGCAAAACCGGACACGACAGGTAAGCGTGAATGTGCCTAACAGTCTTACGGACGTGGGAATTCGAAGTTAATCCATTTCTCTCAATTCAGAAGAACGGCTCTTTTTAATGTCATTCATTATATGAAAATTATCAGGTATTCACACTTTTATAACACATTATTCTGTGAATGCTTCTTAAATTAGATGTCTGAAATTTAGCTCGAGGCTTAAGTCTATCCATCCGTGGCGTCCGTCTTTCTTATTCTTAATTTGATTTCGGTCTGGCATGAGTTCGATTTGAGAAATAATATAATGCGTAGAAATTGAACGGCGTTTTTCGAATGAATAAAACTAATAATGGATTTCGGTATTTTCACAATTCTATACAAGCCCGAAAGAATAAATTTATAATATTCGATACTGTACAAATTGAAATACATATAATCTACAACATCAAATTGATGGGAAAAATCGCTTATTGGCAGGAAAAATATTAAATTTCTGAACCAAATGGAATTGCCGATCTTTAAAATGGATTTTTTTTCAACTTGAGCTCAGAAGAGATTTGGGAAAAATATTAATTTTTCGTGAAAGGAATCAGAACCAATTGAAAGTATGTTGTCTGCTCACTCAACAGAAGAACTACGAATAGAACATTAACTAATTTCTTCCCAAAAAGTTTTCAGAACTACAATTCCATTAGAGCTTGTTTTAGGGTTTTGTTTAGTGCGTTATCTTTCTACCCAAATGTAATTTTCCGATTTGGGACAGAAAATTGGCTTGAACGATCATGTTGAATGTTATGAAGAAAAAATCTATTCGTCAGATTTCAATGAAATTCGGCGCAGACCTTGAAGTCGATATTCACCAACAGTTTACCGATTTTCAGCTCAATCCGAAAATTATCTCTGGAAATATTGGGACAAAATTATCTCAAAATAAGCTGAGAATTTGAACAAACATATATACGCTCTTCCATCCAAGTCAGTAGTCCTCTAGGAATTTTTCCATAACAATAAAATTGAAAGGAATAATATATTGAAATTGCGATTATTTTGTAGATGTTATTTCCAAAAGAAGATTCTCATTAAAGAATAAAATGTATTATTTCATTTTCTCAGTGGCATTCGTACCTACTGCTTTCTATCGAAACGAAATCCAATTATTAATAGATCATTTGATTTGAGGGTAAAAGTGGACAATTTCGTTTTTGTTGCACATTATACGAATTGAAAGGAATTTGATAATGATTCAACGTGAGTGAGCTCACATAAGAAAAATCGAGGGAGTTTTTTTTGCGCCGAATGGAATAAAAATCAATCAATTTTATTCGAATTGAAGAAATAATAATAATAATAATAATAATGATAATAATCTTCATTGGTCCTTTCTGAGATATAAATAATGTATGGGACTAGTCAATAGTCACCAGTGCGACCACAAACAATAGTAAAATTACAAATTATACCTTCACAATACAATTTAGGTATTTCCTCATTCAGGCATCCATCAACACTATAATGAGCCTTAGCCAATAGAAGTGCTTTGATATTTTTACAAACATTTTGTCACTAACGTTGAACTTGTATAGATGGATGGGAGATGATTATACAACTTTAAACCCTGATACATAGCAGATGTGGCAAATTTACTAGTTCTATGGTGTGGAATATATAATTTCTTAAGTTTCGTGTTGGATAGTTATGATAGCTCGATTTTTTTGTATCAAAATGTATATTTCTCTTTCTGTGAAGTAATGAACCTAAAATATATATGCAGGAAAAGGTGAGAATTTCATTTGTTTTGAATACGGGTTGTGTCCCTAACAGCAAGTTTAAAAATATGACCTTCTGAGAGATAAAAATTTTGCGACTCTCTTTCGTATTACCAAAAAGAATGACATTATAAAACTGCGTACAGACACGCGAACTGAGCGGCCTTCGAGGCAGTTGAATTGGGCTTCCTCGCAAGTGTATACGATGTTTTGAGCGGCTCGCGAGCCATTTCAACAACGCGAGGCTGCCTTATAAGTGCCTCGCAACTGCCTCGAAAACCACTCAGCTCTCGTGTCTGTACGCGGCTTACGACAGACGGCAATATACCAATCCGTAGTATACACTCCATAGAGAAGACGTCGGTATAGAATTCCTGATGCGGGATATAGGTTAATAAGCACTGTTTACTCTTCCACATAATGGTCCAACTTAACGACTGATCCACATACAAATTCAACGGATTTCTCAAATTCAAGTCTCTACTAGATATTTGACCTATACTAAAGTATACATACATTCTGTTTTTTCAACATTCACAATTAGGGCATTCGTATTACACCATTCGACAAATTTTTTCATACCCAGAAGGGAATGTTTCAGTACGGAAGCCCATGACATAGTAAAATATTATTTCTTGATACAAACAAGCAATACCTACAAAATGCCATTCAAATATCTCCAGTCGTTTGGGTACAATGATGAATCTGAATTTTTCAAACTCAATTTGATGTGTTTCCAATTATTTTTCATATGGCAAAACGAATCCGTCGCTGAATTTTTTGCATTTGAAACTGTATCCGCTGAGCGTAATATCCCAGACTGAAAAATGTTTGCAAGAAAAAGAAAATTTTTGAAACAACAAAAAAACTTTTCAGCAAAAAATGCAGGAAGTGAATTGTCACTTCGGACTTAAATGTAGCAACTAATGAGTTAATTCAAAGAACAACTAAGAACGCCAATATTCTGGCTTGAGTAACTTATAATTAACCAAGGGAAACATGCAAAATATAATTTATGTAGGGATCACAATAGCGGACATATAGAATATAGGATTCTTAATGATTCGTTTGTTATTATGGAAATTGTGCATTGAAATTTATTGATTGAAGAATTCAATTGAAGAGAAAAAATTTGCTACAAACCCCCCTTGACTTCGAGAAACAAATTATGTCTCCAAACCAAGGCATACGGACAAAATACAGAAAACATTAAATTAAATAGAATAGAATTAACATGAAACACGCTGCTTACCGTTCAAGATGGAAAAAAAATTGAGAAAATTATCATCTCTTAGAAGGTATTCTAAGTAAAAATAGGTGAAAAGTAATTAGCCCATCCAGCCTTAATTTCACGAAGGAAAAAATTCAGTGCCTGAGCAAAGGACTAAAATATAGTATCTACCCGGAAAACATAGATGTCGAAACCGTCGTCGATGAGATTGAAATGGCCATATTTAGATTGCCGCAACCAGAACAAAATTTAGTCTGAACCTAATGTAAGTCCTTCTTGATGACAGTGAAATCAAAAATCTAGAAAAGCACTGACATGAAGTCAGCAGCTTTTACGCGCTTATTCACGTTGCGAAATGGTGACTTGGAAATTTCAGTGAAATTTCAATGAAATATAAAAATTTTCAAAAATGAATAATTTTTTTTCGAATTCTTCCATGGAAAATATTTTTTATTGACACTGTTTATCTTCCAACCAAGTTTCATTCTGATCAGAAAAAGATTTTTCGAGTTACTGGAAAATCAAAATTTCAAATAGCTGTAGCACAAAAACCATTTGGCAGATTTGGCCCATTAACGAACTTAACCGAGGTATTCAGGATCTTAACCTAACCTGAAAATTTCAAGACTCTAGGCCCTTCCTTCCGAAAGTTACAGCGCACTCGGGCGGACGGACAGCATCAATTTTGACTACGGATTCTTCATCAATGAGTCCAACCTAGTCGTTTGAGACCAATTTCGGCTCAAAATTCGAAAATTACAGACATTGTGACGAAATGATAACGCGATGTTCCCCAGAACAAGCGCGTAAAAAGCGTTGAAAACAAAAAAGGTAGCAACAATAAAATTATTCAAACGCTTAGAAACATACCGTGTTTTTATTTGAAATCGGACAAAGGTGGGTATCCCTTTCAAATCAGTAACGATATGTCACTGGACGAAGGAAACGTGGTTTCCGAAAGGTGCCTTAGACGCAGAAATAGTAAGTGGATTAGAGAGTAGTTACACACTGTTTTATTAGGTAAAAAGTATATGTTGCTGGGAAAGAATTGACGGCGCCGCGACGATTGCCCTCGTTTGTTTACGCCTTCTATCGTTTTCGCCGACTTCCACGGGCATCTTAAGTTAACATTGACTCTTACAAAACGCCGTTTACAGAATAATGAAGTATTCCGCCGTTGGGGTTACTATAAGATAAGTGAATCATACCTGTCATGCTCTAAGAGATAAGCAATCGCCTTGACCCTTCCTGCAATTCATCCCTCAATGAAGAAGCTTCGAATTAAGGGTGCACACCCTAGTAAACATACACCTGCTACTAGATCATTTTCCGGATTATTGATACATCTTGAAATATAGTTAGGGGCGGATTGTTTCATGTTAGCTGAGTACTAAATATAATAGATAATTTGGTGATAATGCTAGTTAGGGGAAGTTAGACCCCATGCACAATTGCATCAGTGTCAGTAAGGCTTTTTGTCAATGTGCATCAGTTGGTAGAGACGCGTCGTGCAGCTGTTTGATAGTTCGAAGTTATTTCAGGTGTAATTGTGGCACGTGGGTCGTCCAGAAGGCGGTGGTTGCTTTGAACGATTCATCAGAAGTTGAGGACTCATGTTTGATTCTTTTGAATAGGATGTTATAGGTACTTAGATGGTTCAATTCACACAAGTGTAATGTCAATGAAGTGGATGTTTCAGAACATGAGCTCATATAATTTTTCATTCTATTGGTTTATTCTAGGTGTTCATTCCCAATATCTGAAAAACAACTATTGAAAATCTAGAAAAGCACTGTCGTGAGGTCAGGATTTGTTCCTGTAAAGGAGTCACCTGCTTTTTGATCCTCCAAACGCAGTTTTATTTTCCACTAGACGAATTTGGAGATTTTCTTTTCATATAGTCCTACGAACTTCCGCATGAACCTCCAAGCTATCATTTCCCAATCAAGTGATAGATTTAAATTCGATACAATCCGTATTTCCGAATATATTTGAATGTGTATAACTATGAATCATTTGGCGGATTTCACCCATTCACGAATTTGGCCTTTGCATTCGAGTCCCAAATCAATGAATCTACAAGCTATTATCTTTCCATGAAGTACCACATTTCAATTGCATCTAATCTGTATTTTTGGAACTATTGGAAAAATAAAATAAAGAATGGGTATATCTACGAAATCATTGGGCGGATTTTACTTATTTACGAATTTGACCTTCGTAATCAAGCCCCGAACCTTCTCTACAAATATAGAGTCCCTAAGACATTTCTGTCAGCAGTTTATTTGTTTGCGGCCGGTCTAACCACCGATCGTTAACACAATAACAAAAAGAATATGCCGATAGACTAGATATTTGTCGAACACATTTGGAGTTTGATTTCGATAGCCGAATTCGCGAATTGCTAAAATCCACCCAATGATTCCCCAGATATACCTATTCCACAAATAAAGATCGGATCGCATGGATATTGATAACTGACTGGAAAAGAAAAGTATGAAGGCTCATGAAGAATTTCGTAAGGACCATATAATTAGTAGATCGCAAAATATAAATTATCTGAAAACATTTTTCTTCAAATTGTTACTTATGAAACGATCATCACGAAATTTTGCTTATATTTACACATCATCAGTTTCCAACTAGTTACTCAGTTTCATTGTGATGAATAAGAGTGATCGAGGAAAGAACCAAAGAATTTGACATAATTTTTCCCAATATCCTGACAGAAAATATCGGATCAAACTGAAATTGAATACCGTTGTTAAACACTGACTTCAGGGTCTGTGAGATTTTCTATTCAAAACAGATGAGAATTTTCCGAATGAACTGTTCTTGGAAACTTGGAAGGTTTTCTAATCATATTTGATTTAAACTTTTTACCGTAACATCCCCACGAAATTTTGTATATTGGTTCTCGTCGGTATTCTTGAAATAACTAAGAAGTTCATTTCTAATCGCGTTAGTTCTCCTTAAGATATTCGAAAAATAACCTCAAAATTTCAAAAAGCCAAGAATGCGAATAAATGTTGGATCAATCTCGAATTTGTAGCACTGTGCCAAATCTCAGTGGAATCTGACTAATAATTTTCGAAAAAACTATTTTTTCGAAGGAATATTTTCTTTACATTCATTTATCGAAACAAACTCCACAAAAAATTTGTATAAAGTGGCTCCTCCGTATCCAGTTAAATATAACTGACGAGTTTCAGATTCAAAAAAAAATCCAAACTAGTGTCGTGGCGGCATTTCTCACGAAAATTTGCATGAACTTTCGCCGTCATTCAACTGAGCTTGATAACAATTTGATCAGAGTTGTACTTTTGCTGATGTTATCGTGTTTATGGTCAGAATATAGGCTGATCGTTAACAACCTTCGTAAGCAGTGAAAATATGTTTATCTTCTGCTGGAAAGATTTGTTTCCAGCTAAGAATCATCATCATTTAATATGTACAAGTATTATTGTTCGTTAGAAATTATTATAAATCATAATACTCGTTTGTCACACTGCTTCAACAATTGCAATCGTTGACTAATTTCAATTTGTTGTCTAACGACACTACCTAATTCCAAAAAAAGTCGTGGAACATTTCACACCACGTAGACCTAATTGCTCAATTCTTGTTGATTGCAGCCGTCTTCTATCCACGCTTGAATGCGTCATTTTAAAAGGTTTTTTCGTTCTCACCGAAAAAACACCTCCGGAATAGTTATTTAGTCGCAGCACCAATGAATTAAATCACAAATTGGAAAATGATATGTTCTTCGTTACGTACTTCGTTATTCAGTTTATTTCTTCATTTCTTCCGCCGCCTGTGCTTGTTATTTTGTCATTATGAGTAGTTGTTGATTGTGCGAAATCGTTCTGGTGAAGAATTGATGATAGTCGATGCGTAACCGTTGGATCATTTTTGTTAAATTGGTTTTTAAGATGAATCTCCGTATTTTATAAGGTATAATTTAAGATAATAAATCTTATCTGGACGTGTGATATTTGAGGACACCTGACATTTCAAAATTACTTGCATTCGGACAACATTTCGGTTTATTATTCGATAATATCGAATAATAAACAAACCCTAGTGATCGACCAAAAAAAAATAGCTCTCCTGAAAATTTCACAGTTTACATTTTGAAGTATGTATAGATTTAAATGTAATAAAAAAATCCGTCCGTCCGCCATCCGTTGTCCAGGGCTTTTCTCTGAAAGTACTGAACCGAAATTCGTGAAACTTGGTAGAAAAATCGTGTGTCGCTCGATATTGATCCTATAAGCTTTTCAGCAGGATCAGTGTACCCTAAGGGCTCGAAATTGGGGTTTGGAGGGAAAAAAATTATTTCTTGAAAACTTATCACCGAATATTCATGAAACTATCACCGTTGTCTACTGTTCCATAACTCAACCTAAAAATTTTCACCCAGATGATTTCCGACCAGCACTGACGTGAGGTCAGGAGCTTTTACGTACTTGTTCAAATTCTAACTCTTAGATCAACACGAAATTTCGCACCTAGTTGCGTGTTGAAAATCTCCACCTGATTACGAAGTTTCAATCTGATTGCGTTTGTAATCCTTGAGATATTACGGAAATAACGTTAAAATTCCAAATAACAACAAAATTTGGCACATTTTTCACTTATATCTCCGAAAGTAAATATCGGATCAAATTGAAATTTAGAACATTGATGTTAAATACTGACTCTAAAGTTTGTGCGAAATTGAAATCTAATAAATATTGTAAGAAAAAAAAATTTCCATCAAAAATTCTGAAAACTTCCGAATAAAATTTTCTCACAACTGAATCCACACGAATTTTGATCTTAGTTGCACGTTGGTATTCCAAAAATGGTCCAGGAAGTTTCGATTTGATCCAACCAATACTTCATGAGATATCGAGGAATTAATCTCAAAATTTCAAATGAAGCTAACTCCGAAACTATCCAACCGATTCCACGCATTAATGAATTCAACCGAGATATTTGGACTCCAAACCTAATCTGACAAGTCGCTTATTCGTTTCCTTAGAGCACATACGGACGGACGGACGGACAGAATCGAATTCGAGCACGGATTCTTCTTCAGGGACGCAACACAATCGTTTTAGACTATTGTCGGCTCAAAATTCGAAAACTACAGACGTCATGACGAAATGATAACGCGCTGTACCCTAGAACAAGCGCGTCAAAACGCTGCAAATTTCCAATAATCCCGAAAATGAATCTTCGAATTCGGTTCTAAAATTGGAATTCAGTCGAATAATCGGTTAACTTTTCATCCAGAATCATATATCTAAAAGAAGATGAAAAGTTTGACTACCAAGTTTTCCACAAATATCGAGTTTTTATGTTTGTGAAAAACCAATCAGTTATGAATAATATATTTATAAGTTATTTCATTCAAGATATCAATGGTATTGGGTTATTCAACTCAGAAAATAATAATAAACCACGGTGTAAAATTTGCAGTGTTTTTGTTTCTTTTTCGAAGTCATTTACTTTGGGATGAAGAATTTTCGGAAACGATTAACTATTATATTTTATGATACAAAATTCCAAATTTCGGAAGAAAATCCTTTTTTCTCTGTTTTTCACGAAATTTATAATAATACTACTTGTACAAGTTCATGAAGAAGCAATAAGGTGTTGATCATCTGGAGACATCAACAAGAGAAGCTTATGTTGATATGTGGTTCTAGAATCATCGATTTCGAAACTAATATACATTTTCTATAGATCAAAGTATGGGGAAAACTTCATATCAATCAGGTCCTAAAATGTGTCCTGAGGAGGTTGCATCCTCTTCAACATGATCTCCAAAATACCATAAATTTGCGAAAGCTCAGTCAAAATTTGCCGGTACTCTCGGCCAGTCGTAAACAGCTTTCGAAGAGAACAACCAACAAATCCGATATTGTTTGGAAGTTGGTTTGGACTTTGATAACGAAGATCGAATTAGTGAATGGATTAACATGCACTCAATGATTCCGCAGATACATCCAATCAAAATATGATTTTTCCAATATTTCCAAAAATACAGATAAGATCGAATAAGAATCCATTATTTGATTGAAAAATTACAGATTGCAGGTTCATTCAGATATTTGTGAGATCACAAAATATAGAATATCTAAAAAAAAAATTGGAATTTATTTTTCAAATTGTTCTGACGACGGGATAATCCCCTAATTCTGTATAAAGTTGTTCATCATCATTTTCGAATTAGTTATCAGGATTCATCATGATTGAACCAGAATTTTGTGCATTCCTCAAAAAATAACGATACCGAGGTAAAAACCACGAAATATTGCCAAACCTATACTTGCTACAATAATGTGCAATATAAGTTTGAAGGTCTGAACTAAATTTTTTCATTTTCGGAAAAAAAATTACCAAGAGTATGCTCTGAACAAAATCTCACAAAAAGTTGCATGTCGTTATGCTCCAACCATCAATCTAATTGCTCAGGTAGTTAATGAAATATCATGTAAAAAACCTCAAAATTTCCAATGACCGAAACTCCAAAAATGTTTTACCGATTTTCCCATTAACGTCCACATTTACCGATGCGTCGTTTACCAGAACATGCGCGCTACAAAAAATCGCATTATTTTTTCAGTATCTTTAGTTTACCTTATAGGAAATTTAAACAATTTACCGATCTCCTAATTGCATGATTTTCAATAAATTTTTCAGGAATCACCACTGCGGGAGATCGATGCTAAATAGATATTCTACCACAATCCGATCCAATTATTAGTAGCGGAGGTAGTTAGTGGTTAGAACTCATGTCCCATGATCGTAAGGTCTGGAGTTCAAGCCCTTGACCGGAAAAGAATTTTTTCCGGGGACCGCCCAACCAATCGCTGTTGGCTAAACAATCAACAGTGTTGTTCCTAACCTGGCGCAAGGAATTTGTTACATAGCCTACACACAACACACCCGATCTCCTAACTCGCACAAGCGTTGGCTTCTGAGGGGTTCCACAGCGGAACCTAAAGGAGAATCGGCGAAAATACAGATACAAAAACGTCTGAAATTTGAGAAATAATATTCAAAAATCAACATTTCGACGTAGGTTACACTGGGACCCGCTGCTAGTAGAATTTTCAATTTATGTTAAGTTCTCGTCACCTCAATCATTAAGAGCAAATAATACTACCACGTGGTGTTTGATTACGATTAGGCAACACAGCCCCATTCAAGTTTCATTAAACCTCGTTAATATCTCAAGGTAAGGCACCTGGATCGCGGTGTACATATTTTAACGTTGCCACGTGAAATCTCGAGATTCGGAGAAATTTCGACGTTTATAAGAGAAAACGGGGTGTCGTCCTGCAGGCGTCAGTGAGTATTTTCGAAAATTTTTGGGATGTACTTTATTCTTTTATGCGAATGCGCAATGTAAGTTATTTTCCCGTTTTCACTCCATTTCAGTTTTAATTAATTCTCCCGAAAATTTTTGAATATAAAAAAGTGGCAACATTGCGCAATCTCACGATTTTTTGAAGCACTTGCACCAACTCTGGCCTCCAAAAGTCGCCCCGTTATATTCAAGGTACTGTTTGCTCTTAATTAATTGCATAAAGATGCGAATGCAAGCTTTATACAATTTACGCGGCTCAATACAGTGGACAGACTAAAAAGATGCAACAAATTTTCCTTATGGTGCTTAAAGCTGGATCTGGGACACCGAATATGATATTTTCAACCATACTCTGCAAATAGATGGTAGATTTAACTGGGATCTATGTGCTCATGGTCTGTTTGGCGCCATTCACCGCTCAAAATTCGAAAACTACTGTTAAGAATCGAACTGTTGTTTAAAATTGAATAATTTTGAATTTTGAATTTCTAACAGGACGCAATAACAATAAAATATAAATTTTGAATTTGATTTAAATTTTCCGCGGCTTTCTGGTTTTTCTCAGGTGGATTCTATATGATGTGAAATAATAACAGTTTATAGAATTTCAGAAAATAATATTTAATGAAAATGATTCAAGGAAATCGATTTAAATGTCAAACTAACTAACTACCTAACTCAACTAATTAAATCAAATTTAAAATCTTATAATAGTGTCCATTTTTTCTCTCACCCACGGTGTTTCTAGTCTATGTAACTTTTATCCTTGATGTTCTTCTGTGGTTCGGGTTTCTGTTATAACCATTACTCTCCAATTTCCTTCGTGTTTACTTTGTGCGAGTTCCAAACCTCCAAGGTTTGACTTTTGAAATGAAGATTATCTGTCTCGAATATAGTTGTATGAATTTGATTAGTTCTTGATTTTCCTCCTTGGTAAGTTTATTTCGTTTTGTTTCAAGGTTCCATGTATTAAACTTTCTATTTTGCTTCCAGGATGCCTGTCACTTCGATTCAATTTTGGTTTACTTCGGGTTTCTGAATGGAATATTACGATGTTTCGAAAATTTGTACGAGGAGCAGCTACAGTCTTGACGATGGTTGAAAATGGACTAAATTCTCTGTGCTTGAGCTTCGGTATTTATAACTTCTCTAAATTTTCTTCAAAATCTAGTTAGGCCTTGCATTTTCAAAATGTCTTCCAAAATGATGCTTTCGTAGTTTTAGCCTCAGAGGTAAGTTTTCCTTCTTCGAACCTGGACTAGAAAATTCGGCCGTATTTTGATGTGCCTCTTGCCTATATTCTAAATCTCTAATACACAAAATGTTTTCAAATTTTATGCCTAAATGTAACAATTTTTTTAAGTTCACAACTTCATTTGCCTAGTATTCTTGAATTTCTACTTACAATCGCCAAAAAATGCTTTCATTATATTAAATAAACCCTATTTCTGAAATATGGCTGCAATTTTGTTCCTTCGGAAACCTGATAATTACTTCATATGCAACTTATGGGTCGAGACATAACTTCTATCCCAAATTTACATTTTCTTTGAAATTCTACATCTAATTTCTACTTGTAATTTCTGTTCAATTCAAACCTATCATAATAACTCTCAACGAATAATTACTTAAATTCCTCATAATTTATTACTTTTTGACTAGATAATGCAATTTTATGAAATTCAAAGTATTGATACAAATTCTTGTACTTTCAGATCATTAGAAACCTGCTGAGAAAGATAATTCGGAAGGATTATGTGCCCTGAATAAACTATTGAATTACTGGAATAAAATTCCCTGGATTTGTTACTGGATCGAGATTGATTTCGACATTTCTTATACTTTATGATAGAATTTACTATTTTTGGGGCCTGGAATCAACTAAATTGTATATTATGATAATAAATGATTGAATATATGAATTTGTGTTCATAGGTGAGTCATTTTTTTATGTTTCTTTAATACCGATTTAGAAAAAACCATAACACTACGTACATTATTGCAGAATGATGAAACACATATTTACTAGAACGACCGAGCAAGAAACCTTATGATTTCATTTTTGAGTCAAGAACTACCAATAGTTAAAAGTCGATATCCCGACTCGTCGATGTCGTGCATCCCCTATAAAATCTCCAGGAATCATTTTCATCGAGCTACCCGACCGGCCGTTCATCTCAGGGGTGCTCCAACCCCCGATTTCTTCCCAATTAGCGGGCTACATGATCCCGTCGAATAATGACCGGGCATGTGTCGCCTCGCGCTCGGTCCTCTTGATTGAATGGACCGCCGGCGGAATCTCTGATTTCGACACGTGATACGTAAGTTTTCTGGTAATGAGAAACGTAAACTCTTTTGGGGAGGGCGAGGGTAAGTGCTGATCAAGGAGTGTGGCGTGATCGGGTGCTAGGAATCTGGTGTTTACCGCACTAGTATAGTCGATTCGTTTGAAATCATCTACGATCGAAGATGAAGTGATAAATATGTCAAACTTATTAATTGATGTTTGATCATTCTTATTCAGCCAATTTTTGCGCTCATGTTGTGGGGAACTGCGTACTATCTTTATATCCAAATGTCTGTTATTTACGAATTTTGGGCCGAAAAAGGTCCCTAATTACTCTGTTGGCTGGCCGGTTGACAGGTCGGTTGAGGACCCTAACTGTCGAAAGACACAAGCAATCGACTTGAACCTCTTTCAGGGTAGGTCGCGTATAATAGGTCTCTTGCATGTAACACTAATTATCATAGTTTTATGTTCTTCTCATTCCATTTCGATGAAAAATCATAATGTATGCTATTTCACGCTTCAACAATTCGCGAATTTCGAATAATTCGGTATTGGAAATCGTCAGATCGGGACGAAAAACCAAAGTGGGTGAAACGCGGTAGATCGCCTCCTGCGTCACTCGTTATTCCACGATGGCCTGATCGATACAGCTCCCTATTGGCTTGCTAGAAAGAAAGGTACACGAGAAGAGGGAAAGAGTGGATATATCGCGGTACGTCACGGAAGGCGCGAAGTTTCGAGTGTTTAAACAACCAATATGTGGGCCCAATTTAAAAGGTCGTTTTCTCGTTGAAAATTGAAATTTTTGCCGGCGATTGAGGTTTTTCAGTATTCCTATGTATAGAATATTTGATTCCAATGATAAAAAAAATACATGCAAGAGAGCTATTATATACGGCGATTTAGTTCGTGAAAGAGCTAGTTATTGCTTAGTTTTAGCGTAATTACGCGGAATTTCAGCAAAATTTAGTTGGAATCGTGGTGTTAGTAATTTAAAAATAGAATTTTGTTTTTTAGTCCTGTTTGCATTAGTACTTTTCAAGATAATGCGGCAATATCGTTAAAATGACAATAACCATTGAAATTTTTTCCTGATATCTCCGAAAGTAAAGAGTTGAATTCTGACTCTAAGGTCTCTCCCATGTTTCGGTGAAATCTGGTTTTACAGTTCCAGAGACAAAAAAGATTTTTCAACAGAAATTAAAATTTTGGAATATGCATTTTTTTTAAATTTTGTGAGTACCGAATTTACTTGAAATTTTGCACTCACTTTTGCGTTGCTATTCTCGAACTATTTGCTCAGTTTTAATCTGATCCAATCAGTACCTCATGAGATATCGAACAATCAACCTCAAAATGTCAAATGGGCCTAACTCCAAAACTATTCAAACTCCAAACCTAATTGGTCAATTTCAAGTCACTGGGAACTTTCCTTCCAAAGTTAGAGGACATACGGACAGACAGAATTGAATTTGACCACAGATTCTTCTTAGGGGGGTTCAACTCAATCGTTTTCGACCAATTCCGGCTCAAAAATCGAAATTCGAAAATTACAGAAATTGTGACGAAACGATAAAGCGCTGTTCCCAGAACAAGTGCGCAACAAAAAAATATACACTGTGAATTAGGTCAGAATTTCATGGAATGGAGTAAACTCCATTCACTTTTATAAACTATCCTGGTTGGCCATGACATTCTGACACATTTCACCGTGTATATTTCGAAAATGTAAGGTTATAGTCATTTTCCTATCAGATAACTACACAACATTGTCATCTCTACATAGAGGTCGTAGTAATTATACGTATTTTTCAAGAGGTGAATTTACTTTGAGAAAATAATCAATTTGAGAAAATATGCATAGAAAATAATACTGAGCCTGATATCAATCACCACAGGTGATCAACCGTATGGACATTACTATGATGTATTTTACATTGGGACAATGAACGCTAGGCCATTATTATAATGTATTAATTACATTGTACTGATGATGAAATACATAATTAAAGGAAATTTGCCTCAAGACAATGTAAAAAACACATTGAGTTAACGTCCTGGAAGTGATTAATAGTAGCCACGGTCGATCATCACGAAACCTTGTGATAATGCCAATTGTAATGGATCCATGCTATGCATACATCACATCAATGTATCAGCGTGATTGATTCATGCCCTGGAGTTATATTATCAATGCTTTAGGGCATCAAACGATGTCCTGATTCCTTGTTACAATCATCGTGTTCATCAATTGATGTACGCGAACCTTAATACAATCACCGCGTTCATCAATTGATAGGGGTACGCGAACCTCAAAACATTCATCCTGCTATTTTTCTAGTTGTATCGAGTTTAATTCTGGTCTAGTCGTATAGCGGATGCATATCGGGAAGATTTTTCTTTGTGCTTGAAGTTGACCACAACTTGTGCTATGTGTTCTGACGAGAATTTCAGAAGGTTAGTAATACTTATAGTATAGAAATGATTTTGTTTTCCCGACGTCATAGATAAAATCTTTTCCGTTATCTAGTTGATATACCGATTTTTCTTTTAATTGTTTTTGGCTAGCCGAGTGGAATAAGTTCTAAAATCAATTGAAAGTCATAAATGAATTTCATATGAATTTGATTCACTTGCAGGAGTGCTTTCTTTTTATACAACACGGTGAAAAATGCTTATTTTTAGATAGACGAGATGCAGCAGTCATGTGGGCACTTCAGGAATGGGGTAAAATACAATACAGAAAGATCCTTTACCATGAAATTTACAATTCGAGAGAGCCTTCCCATACCTTGGAAGACCAACACAGGAAGTGGTGGAAGTGGATTCCGTTTCTTAATTCGAAAAATCAAGCCATGAACCCCCTGTTTATGCCATTGGTGGGGATATTCCGAAAATTCAAGAAGTATACACATAATTCGACGGTATAAGTTTTTCAATATTGTCAGACCGATGGAGATGTTATTTAAACATTTTTATCTTTTCAATTTCAGCTACCCTAAAGAGCGTATGCTGTTTCGGTAATTCATTGAAACTTATTATTTTTTTGCTTGCAAATTTAAACACTCATATTCTAGAACCCATGATTTATGTGAATTTCTAATGACTGTTGAATACATTTTCCAGATGATATCAATTGTTTTATTATTATTTCAGTGACTTCAATCAATAGTCATATTCCCAATAAAGTTTGTTCAATGAGAAACATTCTATAATCTGATCTTTTCTTACTTGATTATTATGATGCAGGTATGCATTTTTACCATCAAAATTCGATATGAAAAGGAATGAGGGTATGTACATAAACATAAAAGTATAGATAAGACAACTTGCTGAAATCAATAGAATCCAAAAAACACAATCCCCAAAAAATATTACATTCGACTGAAAATATAAAATATTTCATACAAATCTTAGCTAATTCTACAAAATTTCGTTCAAAACAAGAGTCTGCAAATATATTTATATATGTGTATTGAGGCATTATTCCGTTCATTATTGCTTTATATTAAAAAAATAGTAGTTTTTGGTTTAAATCCAAAACACAACCACTATTGGACGCCTTAGATTGATGTTTTTTGGCATCACGTTAATGTACCTAAGTGATTAGTTGATGTCCAAAATACATTGATGCAATGACCGATAAGCCCTAATTCAATGCTCTGGGACCATTGATATAAGGACGGCTGTTGATGGATCGATGTACTCAAGAACTGGTATTAATGTCATTGGTCATTGATACAATGTTGACGGTTATCAAATGCTGGTGATGAATTCAATGCTCTTGGGGGATTGATACAATCACTCGAACATTAAACAATCACCAAGAGGACATTATATCAATGAACTCAAGCATCGGCTGAAAATTAATGTCCAAATATATTGTCGTAAGGCTGAATTTGAATATATATCCACGTACGTTTTTCGTTCTGTGTGTGAATTCGATAATTTCAAAGACCTGACGAATATTGAAGAAGTTTTTTTTTCCTGTTAACACTGGAAATATTTCAACTTCAAGTGCATGGTTGGAAGTAATGATATTTTCTCGTACGGAAATCATGAATCGATGAGTGTTGAAATTTTATTGAAAAATAATGGATAGAGTAGTCCGTTACTTCGTGATAGTTCATACGAAAAAAATAAAGTACTCAACTAGTCCTGTAGTAAAACTTTTAAACGAACAGACAAACTTATGGAATTCCCTACTTTTCGAAATTCTCAAGAAATAAGTCTACAGAAGACATTTAAACACCTTGTTGCACAACTTGAAATACTCCAGTATGAAAATGTAGTGGTACTACAAAACCTCTGTAACTTTAGGATAACTAACACAATTCACAAAGTTCTTGGGATTCTAGGTGAACGATACACTGGGTTCTCTCTCACATACGTCGAAAATGTCGGATAGCTTGTCATAAATTATTGATTCCAAATTATCAGGGTTACTATCAGAAAAAGCAGATTTCAATCCTACATAGCACATCCTGATACTTGGTCTCTGCTTCTTCAAAACTAACTTCGGCATTTTCAGTTTCCAGGCGTGATGATTATGTTGAGAATTTGGCAACATCTCTGAAATTTATTTTGACATTGCCGATATTTCACGAGTGCCAACCTGCGTCAGTTTTAAGTAAAAAAACTTGATAGACCTTAATCATGGGCAACCGGGATAGTTTATAAAAGTGAATGGAGTATATATGTCTTACTTCACTTTAGCAATAACCTCATTCCTGGATAGTTCTCGTTCTGAACAAAATTCTCCTATAATAATTCATAACAGTGAGAGGTTGTGCGAAGTGAAGTTTCACCTGCACACATCCTCCTTGCATTAAACCAATTAATCTAACGGTTCAGATGCGTGAGAGCTACTGATCCATACCACTTTCAAGGGAACTAAATGCTCCCAGGCATTAGATTGAACCATAAACAATATTTAATGTGGTGTTATGTTTCCCTCCACATAAACCTAGTTGTGGAATTTCTATAGGATCTCAGATAATCAGAATTGCATTCCCACTTATGAGATGCCGATATGTACGCTTCATTGGTCTTCATTATTGGATGTAATGAATGGTTCGGTATTTAACATGGGTATTCATGTTGACTTCTTGAACAAAGATATCATGCCCAGATTAAATGAATTATGACTGCGGTTGCGGAATGAGAAGGTGCGGATAAGTCCATGTTAGCGGGATTGCAATTGTTACACACTCAAAGTATACTGTGTGTCCATTTGAAAAGGTATCAACCTTGATATTTATGCAGGAAAAATGCAAAAAAAGGTAAACTTTGATTCCTAGTGGTACATTTTATATATGCTTAGTTCCAAACAATGTGGGTGAACCCTGTGAGTCTGATGACAGTAAAACCTGAAATTATGGGAAGCTCAGTTGAGTGACACCTTGTTTCAAAGGTATTTCGATTTCCTTTCCAAAACTACCATACACTTGATTTTGCATGTTAAAAATAAAAAAATAGAAGAATAGTTACAATAGCAAAAGTTGGAATGAAACATGAAAATGATTAAAACATTTTTACTTATTAGCCAAATATCCGCATCTCTATCTGGAAAACTAGTTAATCTCACGTGGGAAAGAAACAGAATATGCCATGAAAAATTTTTTTTCAGAATGATTGAATTTGTTGTTATATATTCTCAGTTATTTCCATCACTTCTTCAAAATAATGAATTCAAAATAGTACCAACAATAAAGGTTGAGTGAACAAGATGTCACTCAACAGATTATAGATTAGATCGAATAGACTACTTCGGCCCAAGTTCCCAACCCACAATTCTCTTCACAAATTTACTATCACAACGGGAATTTCAGGACAGATTCGACATGATTAGGTTCGCGTTATTTATGCATATCCGTAAAAGATGCCTCGGCTCCTCAAACAAGATAATTCCTTCCAAATATAGGGTTTTGTTGAGATCATCTCTGATTGGCTAAAATTTAAGTTGGGATTCCTGATTTCATGTTAATAGTGTCAAATTTATATAGAAAATGTTCCGTAAATCAACTTGGTTATTTACGTTGCCGGTTTTCCATTCCGTAAATATGAAATATTCGGTTGGTTCCTGAAAAAGGTTAATTACGGAATTTGGTTGATGAAAAACCGTTCTTTCTGTCACCAGAACAACAGGTAATGTTCTATGGTAACATATCCATAGCATAGAACATTTTTTTTTTTACTTTATGATCCATAGAACATAGAAGAGACAACAATCAACAATGGAAACATTGCTAGATATGGTTTATGGATCATAAGGTAAATAAAGATTGTTCTATACTATGGATATGTCACCAAAAAACATTGATTGTAGTTCTGGTGCAAAGACTTAATATGTTTATGTTCTGGTGACAGAAAGATTGCTTCTTCATCATTCAAATTCCGTAATTAACTTTTTTTTCAGGAACCAACCGAATATTTCATATTTACAGAACGGAAAACCGGCAACCGAAATAACCAAGTTGATTTGCGTAACATATCCTTTAAATACTTGACACTATTAACATGAAATCAGGAATCCCAACTTAAATTTCAGCCTTACAAAAACCCATATTCGGAAGGAATTATCTTGTTCGAGGAGCCGAGGCATCTTTTACGGATTTTTTTAAATAACGTGAACCTTATCATGTCGAATCTGTCTTGAAATTCCCATTCCCCAGTGATAATAAATTTGTGAAGAAAATTGTGGGTTGGCAACTTGCGCCGAAGTCGTCTATTGAAATCCTATACTATTAATATATAGAAAAATGACAGTTCGAATGTTCATAAAAAAATTCATGAGGATATTATGATCAGAAGATCACAGAATATTAAATATTTAAAAAAAAATTTTGAAATTATTCAAATTGTTCTCATGACAGTTTCATCATGATAGAATCAGTATTTCTTGAGTTTTACCGAAAATAATAACGTTATCGAGAAAAAATCAAGAAATTTTACATATGTTTTCCCAATAAAATTTCCGAAAACATTATTTGTATCGAATTGGAATGTTCAATAGTTTCTGAGAAAATTTTTTTCCAAAAAAAAGCATTTTATATATTATATTATAGTTCAATATTTTCAAGCCCAACTTTTTACAGGAAGTCTCTTTCAATCAAACTCGAAATTTTACCGGGTAGTGGAAATCTATCGAAGGGGACATTTGAGATGGCTTTTTCCCAATAGAAATACTTGTAAAATTACACAAACTACAAGGAAAATTAATAAAATCTCTCTATTTTCTTGGCATTCATTCTAATTTGTCTTTGATAATCTGATTATGTTGGGTAACTCTGATAGCTACCAAAGGGAGTAGCGCCCATCTTCATTCGCAAAAACTGACCACAATAATTCTGCTATCCAAAACTATATTCATCTGCACTGACAAGTGAAAGTCAAAGGAGTTAGTGTACAATAACATTTTCATGAAGGTAAAGGGTGTTTTTTTCAGAGGTATAGAACTTTGAAATGGAATAAAACAAGGACGAATTCCCAAAATTTACATGGAATTGAATTTATTCAGAAGATAATCCTTCAGCATTATGATTTAAATATAATTTCTGGCATATGACCGCCAGGGCTGGATCGGACGTAATCTAATCTGGAGGTCCAATTTTCAATCACTTTTTCCAACATTTGTGGCCGTATATCGGCAATAACGCGGCGAATGTTGTCCTCTAAGTAATTCACGGGCCCGGAACGTGAAATTATGCGGTTATCAAACGTTTCCTTCAGTAAATCAATTGTGACACGAGCTGTGTCACATGTACCTCCGTCTGGTTGGAACCACAGCTGCTGTAGATCATGGCTGTTCAATTGAGGAACGGAAAAGTCAGTAATCATGACTCTATAGCGGTCACCATTGACTGTAACGTTCTGGCCAGCATCGTCTTTGAAGAAGTACGGACCAATGATTCCAACAGCCTATAAAGCACACCAAACAGTTAGTTTTTCTGGATGTAACGGTGTCCAACATACACTCGAGAATTATCTTCACTGCAGTTTTGTTTATTGGCGAAGCCGTTCAACCAAAAGTGAGCTTCATCGCTAAACTTAGAGTGCGATACGTATTTCGGACATAACCATTATTTTCACAATTTGGAAGTGTTGTTCAGGCGTCAGTCTATTCACGTTGAAATGCCAAATCAAACTAAACACAAACCACTTGACAGCTGACAAAATAACTGCCAGTTGAAACAGTGTTGGCCAACTTAAAATTCTATACCTCTAAAAAAAAAACAATCTTTACAGCGAACAAACATTGTAAAGTTGAACAAATTAATTTGAACGTTCGTGCTATTCCTATCGGGAGAAATCTTGTGGAAACTGAAAATTTAATTCGAAACGTACCAACTCTCGGACTTGCTGAAAGTCTAATCCCAAACCTTTCCTCGCAGGATTACAACAAACCGAACCACTCGCATCAAAACTCAAAAACTGAACATGTATAAACAACCCTTGTTACCGCCGTCCTAGGGCACGGCAAACCTCATGAGGGGGCGATTTTTGTTCATTATCCTCTCTCGATGAGGATTTTTGACGTGGCTCCACTAATGAATAGGTTTACGTACCACACGTGACCTGCACGCGGCCCAGCCCACCGGTCATATTGTAAAACATGCAGCGCGGAGTGTATTACGGAATAATTCGCTCCACAAGTGCCCTTTCAATTTGCAGGGCTAGAGCCTTAACGGCTCACTGGCCCTTTATGGACCTGTTTCCTGGATGTTTCCTACGTCTCCCTTTCCCTTTTTTGTGACATGAACGCGATTGTTCTAGCCTGGAGGTTCCCAGGACTCGTTTTCGCTAAGGGTGTACGTTTCGAGTACGAAATGTTATATTTTTTATTATTTCTGGAGTCCGCGGCATAATTTGGCCGTTTTGGGGTGATTTCTGGTGTTTTATTGTTGTGGGCGTTGAGTTTTTTGGTCGTAAATGTGATCTTTGTAAGCGGGAATGGCAAACTTATTCGACTGTTATTTTTTGGGGAAAAATGTGTTTATGATAACTAGGGTGAGAACACTGAGAATATATTTTAAGTGTGATTCACAGGATCAAAATCTTTGTTTCTGGTTTTGAAATAATATATCATCGGAATCGGGCTTCGAAAGAACATAGTGACCACGAGAAAAATTCACATTTTGGATGGCACTGTACTCAGAAGTGGAGAGTCATGGAGTAGTTGGGAAAGCGTTCATTCGCCTTCCGAAGAAATGCCATTTTTGTTTCTCAGTCACAATGGAGCAGTGGTCGGTAGAGCAACGCGTATAGACTCAGTGGTAGCAGCTCAACGAGCTCTTTGCGGCCTACCATTATGAATTGGGTTAAAAAATTTCGAACTACGGGCAACATAAATAAGAAAAAAAGCAGCGATACTGTTATGCTTTTTTCTTAATCATTAATAAAGAAACATGAAAAATAACTTGCCGATGAACACCAATTGCACTCACTCAATTATTCATTATCATAACATACAATTAAGATGAATACAGGGATCAAACATAGTAAATTCTATCATAAATATAAGAAACATCCAAATCAATCACGATCCATCAACTGATCCAGAGAATTCAATTCCAGTATTTCAGTAGCTTATTCAGGAAACGAAATCCTTCCAAATTATCTATTCCAATAGGCTCCAAGTGTCAAGATACGGATTTATTGTCCGACTTCATTTTTGCCGATAAATGTCAGCATCCAGAAATCTGCCATGTAAAATCTGAAATATATCTGGAAGCTACCGACATGTCATATCAAAACTAGTCAAATCAGAGGACTTTTTCTTGATTTTCCGAGTTGGATCATACATCATTTTCATGAATTTCCAAGAATAAATTCATTTTGACAAATGGAAGTTATGACTATTCATTCATTCAGTCAGAAGGGTGAAAATATGTAAATGTGTGAATACACAAACAAGTCTGATACTTGATGTTTTTGAAAACCTGTTCATTACAAGAGGTATTTATTATTTCAATAATTCGTTCATGGAGAAGAAGTCATTCAGAGTTTCTTATTCAAAAATACCTATAGGAAACACTTGGAATTCTATAGATACAACGATGAATTTGTCGGATTTGAAATTCTTCTGATGAATTCGAACGAACATGAACAGCAAAGTGAATAATTCATATTTCAATAATAATAAACATGAACATTTCCTCGAAATATTTCTACAAGTTCGTAACAGATTCGTGACTTTTGAATTTAATATTTTTTTTCGGTACCTACTTTAAAAATTTATATTTGTCATTAAAAGGAGATTAAAACTATCCAATAAATCCATGTGTAATATCAATCTTCCGTTCCGTTTTCACCGTTGTTTGGCTTCGAAATAACTTCTTGTATCCATCCATGAAAGTGTTCTCACAATAAACCACATATTGCTCATTATTCCCTTATACATATTTTATATTATTAATGAGTAGTTGTTCCACATTTGTTATACTTCTCTTATATATTAGTTTGAATCCATCATTTCAAATATCCAATTCATATCTTGGATGATATTTTCATTAGATCTAATAGATTATAGCCAAATTAATTTTCATTCAGCGGAATTAATTGTATGAACTTGAATCTGCGACCTTAGCGTCATCATCGTTTAGATAGAAGAATTGGACAATATTGGACAATTCTATGACCACGTTTTGGAACCAAAATTTTAGTGGGTAATAGAGAGAAAGTGTCGACACCTGATATATTCTATGCATTTTGGTCTGTCGAGTTAATATAAAATTACTGGCTTGTCAAGAAGTTTGGACATTGAAATATGTCAACTAACTGTGAGAACCATTTAATATTATTTAATAAGGTTTTGCAAAATTCTTGATGCAACACCAATTTCGTTTCCGACTATTCGCCATTTTCAAATTTGAGATTATAGGACATTATCGTACTCATGAACTATTCATTTCGACACAAAAGTCCCTTCCAGTTCGAGCAATTCATTTCGAAATGACTGTTCACAGAAATATAAAATCATATTACACTTTCATGAATCGTACATGATTTTTTTCAACCGCAATCATCGATCTCCAAGTATAGCGTTTCGAAAAATGCGGCCATCGAAAATTAACAATTACAATTCCATAAATAAGAATCGACGAGTTCCAGTACTACCAGTTTTCCATAATACAGGCATTTTTCGCTTAAGATACGGCGGTTATACTTATAAATACTAAGCAGATATGGTATCAAGGATGCGGACCACCTGCTTTCCCCGCCATTAACTTATCCTCAACAGTTGTAAGTCTCTTTCGCGATGCAGGTCGCGTCCGTGGGCAACCATCGCGCTGCCCTTTTTGCTCCGATTCCGCGGGCTGCGGATGCGTTCTTTCTGCTCGGATAAGGAATGCGACCAGATTCTGCCTGACAGCGATGACAGCCACTCGATGGATAGACAATATCGATTGAAATGTGGTCGAGACCGCCGAGCCAGCCCGTTTGAGGTTAGGAGTCCCGCCGCTGCTGACTTGTCAATGGGGCTGGTGGGGTACCGAAGGGTTCTTTTACGGCAATATTCGATTCTTTAATTTAATAATATGGTAAGTATACTCAGTGACTTTAAAAGCGCTATATCCAGGAATAACTTTGCGAACTTCATTTTCACTCGTTTGTTCTGGGGAACAGCGGCAACAGCGCGTTATTATTTCGTCACTATGTTTGTAATTTTCGAATTTTGAGCCGAAATTGGTCTTAAACGTCAAGGTTAGACTCACTGATGAAAAATCCGTGGTCAAATTTGATTCTGTCTGTCCGGCCGTGTGAGCTCTAACTTTCGAATGAAAGAATCTAGAGTCTTGAAATTTTCGGGTTAGGTTTGGAGCCTGAATATCTCGATTAAGTACGTTAGTAGCTAAAATCGGCCGAACAGTTTCGAACAGTTCGAGTTATATCCATATGAAATTTTTAGGTTAATTACTCGATTTCTAATGAAGCACTGATTGGATCGGATTGAAACTTTGTAGTTAGTTCTTGAATACCAACGCGCAACTCACTGCAAAATTTTGTATGGATCTAGTGGTTAGAAAGTTTCAAAAAATTTTACCCGAAAATTTCTGAAACTTCGTTGAAAAGTTTTTTTTTCTCGGACAGTGTTATTCAGATTTCAATGCAATTTGGCACAGACCTCAGAATCAGTATCCAACAAGAAAGTTTCAAATTTCAATTCGATACGATGTTCACTTTCGGAGATATTTGGAAAAGAAATTAAATTTCGTTGTTCGAAATTTTGAGGTTATTCGCTCAATATCTCAAGAAGTATGGATGCGATCATTCAAAAAAACTATCTACATCCTTATCGAAAGAAAATATTTTTTCCAGTACTCGAAGTTAGTATTTCACAACAGTTCTGCAAATGTCAATCTGATCTGATGTTTATTTTCGGAGATATCAGGAACATATTAGAAATTTTAATAATATTTCCTGAATATCTCGATAATCATTGACGCGATCAGACTGAAACTTGAGATATACATAGAAGTCAGTATTTCAAAATAGTGCTTCAAATTCCAGTTCGAGCCGATATTCATTTTCGGAGATATTGAAAAGTGAAGGTTATTTCCTCAATACATCAAGAAGAACAGACACGATCAGATGTAAACTATGTAGTTAGTTGAGGAATACGAACGCACGACTTAATGCAAAATTTGGTGAGGATCGCAGAGGTAAGAAAGTTTAAAAAAGTATTCGAAAATTTTGTGAATTTTCGTTAGAAATTTTTTTCAGGAAACTATTTATCATATTTCAATAAAATTGACAGAAACCTCGAGACAGTATTTTACAACAGTGTTTCAAAGTTCGGTTAGATCCAATATTTATCTTCCGAAATATTGGGAAAGAAATTTGTCAAACTTCTTGGTTATTCCAACTAGAAGAACACTGAAATGAAATGAAATTTCGAATGGATATTTATATATATTATATATAGTCATTGGATGTTTTCACCATTTCGCGAATTCGTCTGTTGTATTTGAACAGGTTCAACAAATATCCAGTCTCTAAATGGATTTTCATTTCACGGTTGACAATTAGGCCGACCTTGACCACAATAACATCCGAAAACTTGAAAACTTGAAATAATTTCGTAGATATATCCATTCCAAATTTAGTTTTCCAATATAAAAAATGACGGCGTGAAGGTTCATGCAAAATGTCTTGAGGACGTGACTTCGAATGTGAACAAGCACGGAAAAGTTCCTGAACTCATGTCAGTGCTTTTCTAAGTTTTTGTTAACAGAATGACCACATTTGAAGAATGCTTCGATAACAATATCAACGTTTTGGTTTGCATGAACAAAGTTTTTTTGTCATTTTATATTTGGAGAGAGGTTCATGGAACCTGAATAGTACAGACATTTTCAGTTATTGTTCAGAAGTTGAAGTACTTGTCTTGAGCCCCAGTTAAGCATAACAAAGTGCCTCGAGTTTGAAGACGTAAAAATCATCACCATGTTAGCGATTTTGTCAGGGGTACAATTGTTGTCTTTCAATATTTCACGTATTAATATAAAATTTCCAATAGATATACAGGTTGGCCATATCCAATGTTTCTATATTTCCGGAGGATTATATGGAGAACAAAATATGAAGAAAACCTGATTTCAATTGAGGTCCTAAAATGCACCCTATGGGCACTAGATCCTCTTCAACATGACCTCCAAAACCCTATAAATTTGAGATAGCTTTGTCAAAATTCGAAGGATAGGGTTGGCTTCATGGAATGACTTCTAATTCTTCAGTAAACGATCTCAATTTCAAAAACAGACAAGTTTCCGAAAATTTCGACTAACAACAGAACTCGCAGCATCATTTTCTAGGGGAACAGTATGCTATCGTTTTGTACAAATGTATTTAATTTTCGAATTTTGAGCCGAAAATGGTCTCAAACGACTAGGTTGGACTTGAAACTTTCAGAGTGGGTTGCATTTTAAAATGCAACGGTTAAGTTCTTTAACGGGCAAAATCAGCCAAATTGTTTGGGAGTTATAGCCATTTGAAATTTTGAGGTTATTTCCTGATATTTCGGGAACAACTGCAGCGATTGGATTGAAACGTGGCAGTTGGTTGGGGCATACCGACACGCAATCTCTCGCAGAATTTTGTTGTGATCGCTGTGTCAGTAACTAAAAAAAAATTTTTTCCATTTCAAAAAATCCGATTTCGCTTATTCTCTTACTCATTGGTGAAACAACAAATTATGATACGTTAGAAATATATAATGGATATCAAATTTATGCAGCATTGAGTGATGATGAGTGCGGTATTATTGACGGTATATTTTTCAAAATTAGCGAAATATGAATTTCCCTATATTTGAAATAGCCCATTGCGAATATAGAAGGTCGTTAGAGAACAGTTGTTTAGCCAAGAAAACAAATTTACCATATCCCATTTTACATTTCAAGAAGTGTTTGAGTTTGGGACACCCTGCAGGTTTCAATATGAAGTTTACGTCGAATCCAAGACCCTTCAGTTTTGCATGTCAGTAGTAGGACTACAGATAAAACGATTCTATTAGTTTTGCCAGTAACACACACACACAACATTTCTGTTTATTTTCAACCCAAAACCTGAAAATATATAGTAAATGATAATTTATAAGACCCCTGTGTTCGTCATGAGCCTGCACGAAAATATTGAATATTTCATTTTAACAAAACCTTATGAAAGTATATGTGGATATATTTGAGTCCTGATTAGAGGTAAATGAAAGGGCAGTGAAGGTATAAATGAACATCAAGAAATGACTTGTATCTCTTAAAATTAAATCCTTATTTCTCTCACAACTCTGTCACTTGTCAAGTCTACCGATTAATGTTTACACGCAATAACTTATAATACCACTTCACAAACAATTCGTCTCGTAAGAGTGTTTGTAAACATCGGATACATGACACCGGTGGTGTTCCACCCGTCAACTCACAGTATCATGTGTTTCTGGTTAGTCTGCGGCTAGGAAACGGGAAACATCCAGGAAATATGGAGGCTTTACGAGCTAACCTTTACGAGCCGGCTTCCTTCTTCTTTTCGCTCGTAAAATGGCTGAGGCGCCTTCTTTGCCTACACAATCCCGGTGTATTGGAAACGGATTTGGATGCTTTGGCTTGGTGACAAATTTGATTTAAGGGTGGAGAGATTCGGTCTGTTCTGGAAATAGACGACTGGATATTCTCTGAAGGTGAACCTAATTCGTTTGCTATCGGAGTAAATAGTGCTTTTAACACTACCAAAATCACCTAATGAAAAGTCTTATTATTCTGAAACTAGTCTGATATATTCTGAAGACCCTTCTGTTGAACATATCCAAAGAGCTCATACTCCTCAGAAACTTCCTAGAAAAAATCCCAGGGTGCAAAAGAATTTCCTACGATCTAACGACAAATTTCCCTCTTACTTCATGCGTTTGCAAGATGTACAGCGTGCCAAAAAAGAATCATAACTCTTCAATAATTCTGGTACGAAGAATTATTAATAAAGAAGCTCGCACCCGTTGATTTTTGATTTCAAAAACATGTTATCCTGTGCTTTTTTGAATTTGATATTTCTCCCCTTACGCGCCCCGCGCCCACTACTTTTTTTTCGAATGGGAATATATGGATTGTGATACATCAAATGAAAGTTAATTTGATTACCTATTCAGCGATGTGGCTTAGAGAAGAATTGGTTGTGCCGTTTTTACTAAAGATTTGGAAATAATTTACAATTTGTAATTGTAATCAGACCATTATTATATAATTCCGAAAGTAGGTCTCCTATGCTTTTTTGAATTTGAAATATCTCACCCTTGACGCTTCACACCCCTCTATTGTTTCTTCAAATAGAAATATATGTATTGTGATATATCAAATGAAGGGACATTCGAGCACATTGAGCGGTGTGACTGAAAAAGGAATTTGTTAGGCTATTTTTTTATTACAAAATTAACAATTCGTGATTGGTGTCAGGTTCTCATTCCTGAAATAGTAAATATTGGAAAGTATCCTCCAACCCACCTTTTTCTATTTTCGAAGTTTGACAAATGCATGCAGTTTTGAATTGAATGGGGTTTATACCCTTAACCCCCAACAATTTTTTTCTGTTGGAAAAATATTGCTTGTGATATATCGCATCAAAGGTAATTCGATGACCGATTCAGTTATGTGAACGAAAATAAAATTTACCATAAAATTATTACGATAAAAATGTTACGATGAAAAGAAAAATGTATACACAAGTTCAAAACACCTGCCAACTAGTGTTAGATCGCAAATAAAACAACAAACAGATAAAGATGGTGGTGTTGTTTCCACACGAAGGTGAGGAGGTTAAGAAAAAGTTTAGTTTTCGTTTGAGAAATAATCTAGCGGATCAACTTAAGATGACGAAATGTATAGTATCGTTTAGTTGCTAACTGATCTCTCTAAGGCGAATAATATCATATTTCCCGAGAATTCTTCCTTCGATATGAATCAATTTAGTGAAAAGCAGCGAATACATTGCAAAAATTTCGAGTTAAATTTTATTTTCGTTCACGTAGCTGAATAGGTCATCGAATGTACTTTGATGCGATATATCACAGTCAATATATTCCAAAAAAAAAAAACTGTTGCGGTTTAAGCGTGTTAGGGATTCGCGTAAACGTGAAAATCGAATTAACCAATGTTCGAAAATTATTTTGTGTTTGTTTTTTTTTTTTTCTTTTGATTTTCACCAGAGTATATATGTTTGGCAACGTCGATCGATCCGTACACATGTTGGAGAAACTATCGAAACAAGAAAATTCGTCTTATCGTCGTTTGAAGAGATAGATCGTGAAAATCGTTGATTTGGAAGATTTTGAAAATTTGAGGTGTCAGACGAGAGTGTATGGTCGATATACAGGAGAAAGGTGAGCCATTCTATTGCTTTGGTGATATCTTTTTTTTTTCTCTCTTTGATATATTCATTTCAATTTCATTGTTAAATTTCAGTCCATTAAAATACCGAAGGGTCGCGCTTAAACAAAGCGTATAAACCTCCAACTTCGAGAATAGAAATCGTCGGGTAGGATGATATTTTGCAATATTCATTATTTCTAGAATAAGAACCTGACATCAATCACAAATTGTTAA
This sequence comes from Myrrha octodecimguttata, assembly GCA_958510865.1. Lineage (NCBI taxonomy): Eukaryota > Metazoa > Arthropoda > Insecta > Coleoptera > Coccinellidae > Myrrha > Myrrha octodecimguttata. The sequence continues at coordinate 38,095,791 of OY294056.1, forward strand.
TTTTGTAACGAAAAAATAGCTTAACAAATTCATGTTCACAATCCATATATTCCTATTTGGAAGAAACAGTAGAGGGGTGTGGAGAATAAAGAGTAGGAGATTTCAAATTCGAAAAAGCACAGGGAGACCTGCTCTCGAAATTACAAATCCATGGATTCGTGGATCTACCTTAGTAATAATTAGTAATAGAATAATGGTCCTATTGCAGTACTCTCCAATTACAAATTGTTTATTTATTTCCTAATTTCATTGAAAAAACGGCACAACAAATTCTTTTTTTAGTCATATCGCTGAATAGGTAATCAAATTACCTTCATTTGATGTATTCACAATCCATATATTCCCATTTGAAAAATAAAGTAGTGTGGTGCGGGGCGAAGGGGGGGAGAAATATCAAATTAAAAAAACTCATGATAAATTGCTTTCGAAATTAAAAATCGACGGGTCCATTGGAAAAGGTTCCACCATTATTATCTCGGTCCCCATGCAAGATAGGTTGGTTCCAATCAATTTCTATCAACCCTGTGAGCGTGATGACAGCAACTACTAAAATCATAAATGAGAAGTATACGGTAGTGTGACATCTTGTTGACCTTTTTGCGCGCATGTTCTGGGAAACAGCGGGCTATCGTTTTGTGCCGATATCTGTAATAGTCGAATTTTGAGCCGACAGACTAGGTTGGACTCACCGATGACGAATGCGGTGTCAAAATCGATTTTGTCCGGCCGTCGTATGCACGATTACGAACGTACGGAGAATCCTATGAACCGAAAACTTTCAGGATAGGTTGCATTTCAGATAATTCGAGAACTACTCGAACGATTGAATCGAAACTTGACAGTTAGTTGGAGTATAACGACGCGTAATTTTTCGCGAAATTTTGTTGAGATCATACATTTTTTTTTCGAAATTTTTTTGGAAACTGTCCATCATATTCAAAGAAATCTAGCTCAGACTTTGAGCTTCATATTTCACAGCAGTGTATCAAATTTCACTTCGATACAATCATAATTTCCGGAGATATTTGAAAACAATATGTCAAATTTAGTGGGTTTTTCCTCGGTATCATACTTTTTGCCACGCATGTTCCTGAATAAACCTGTGGGTATATTATCGAATATCTTGAAAAAAAACTAGAAAAGCATTTACGTGAATTCAGCAGGTTTTGCGAGCATGTTCACTTGTGGTCATATTCTTTGGACATGCGCGCTAAAGCGAAGCATGACTTCACGTCAGTGCTTTTTGTTAGTACTTTTTTTCTCCCTTTCTTATCATTTCCTACAATATCAGCGAATTCTATGTGTGAAATACAAAACCGAACTTCCAGATGCAATATTGACCAATTTTTTCCACAAGTTTTTCGTTGAATTCTTTACTTATCTTCTCCACTCCATCAGAAAAATTAATTGAAATACCTTAGAAACAAGTTGTCACTCTAATCCTCTTTCCATTTAAGATTATAGAGGTTGCTGTCATTACGCACTCACAGGGTTGATACAAATTAATTAGAATCTCTTTTTGCGTTGTTTTTTGATTTCTCATAAGGGTCGATATATCGAGGGTGTTACATTTTCAAACTAGTACTCTCAATAGACACATAAATAAAAGTCCAGGAACTGTGCTTAACAAGGAAAGGAAAGAAGCTTTCGAAAATGTTTTTCTCTTGAATTTAGTATACAGGGTCATTCATGAGTGATCAATGACAAATGGCGGACAGAAGACTTCAAGGCGAGTCAAGATCAACCGAAAATTTTTTTTATGTGAATTGGTTACGAAGATACAGAGTGTTTTGTTTGTTTGGTATAAACATTTGATAAGCGATATTTCTAGAACGCTTGAAGTTATTTTGTTCAAATTTGCTAGTAATACTCCTCTGTTAGAACTTGTCAATATACCATTCTGCATAAATTCAAATACAGGGCCGGCGGGCTAGAAAAATTGTGATCTCCTGTTATTTGCTGAAAAAGTTGATTTTCTGACCGCTTCTTTGGAAAAATATTATTGTATTCGAAAAGTCAAGGAAAAACTCTACAATCATAGCTTTTCAATTTGGATGGCACACCTAAACTGTTCCAACAAAAGCAATTGTTGAATAAAAATGTATAAGAAAGTTTTCATTTTCAAGTCGTTTTGAGATCATCAATAAATTTTATTATTCCCAATCAAATTTCAACACCATGTAGACTGCTGAAGAGATAATATTAATATTTATTCAGTTTATAGTGAATTCTTAGCATGGGCTTTTCGAAATAATTATTAAGTTCCAATAATACAGTGAAATTCGGGAAGACGTACAACATTATAACATCTGGTCTACAATGGTTAGATACTTGTTGGTAAAGAAACTCCTACATGCGAGTATGGAGGATGTTTATTTTATCATATTTACTTGTGTAAATGTATATTCTTTGTATTTAACGTTATTGTATCAGAGATTTCTGTGTACCGTCTTTAGTGTTGATTTTTATACTATTTGAATTGCAAAGAGATTTTTAATATGTTTATTTGATCAGAATATTCGAAAATATCTTTATTGTGCATATCTTTGATATTTATTACAAAATTTTCAATCACGATATTTGACATCACCTAGGATTGACCATATGGTAACTCTTTTTGGTAATATCAGACAAAGACCATCATTCCATCTAACCGAACAACCTGTCAATATACATACATAGCTACGAGCGGAGTGACAGATCTTCGCTGCCAGCAATTCATTTGTATTAACCTCAGACAAAGGTTTAAGAAATTGATATTGTTTTTCTCCATTTCAGTCTAGATGAATAATCAAACAAGATTCGAAACGTCGGCATTGTAGGTACAAAATTCTATTCAATAAAAATTGTACGAATACCAGCTAATATCTTATTTGATATGATTTCATGGACGTTATACTAACCAACAATATCAGTATTTTTCTCCGCGGAATGAGTCGTGGTTACCAACTGATAATTATATGTATAATTGATACAATAACTGATTTTCAATTCCCATAAAAAATTCCACCTTTTCCATGTACTAGTATTTTTATTCCGAACATGCATCCAGGATATTCTTCACGTAAGAATGCGAAACAGATGTATACAGAGGAGGATATGGTAACGCTCCATTTCAACTTGTCTAGGGGTAAATGAGAACGATTTGTTATATCTACTGCAGACCTAATCTAATCTTGAAACAGTCACGGTTCAATTATTTCGTCGTGGAACGGTTAAATATCGCTAAAACAAAGTGGAAAACATCTAGATGCGATATGCATCTCGAACTTTATGTTATCTATTCTGGATTCACTTCACGCAGGGAGATCATTTGGTATTCCATTTTTCAATGTCCCAAGAAGAAATGAGTTTTGAAATGAGAGTAACCACAGTTGAAGCCGGGTCCAGATGCGGGGAATCCGAACAGCGAATACAATAAAACACAGGGAGTTTTATGGTTCGAGGCAGCGCTCTCTCTGCTCCGTCAGTACTCGGTTTTCAACTCGAACGCCGCATTGGAATTCATTATTTGAGGCGGGTCCATATGAGTTTAAAGGCCGTTTTACATCAGATGGGCCAATGCTCATTCTTTCAGCATTCAATCAAATTCTTCTAGTGTGAACAGACAGTATTTTTTCGTCATTCTATCTGCGATCGCGAAGATTCTATGTTATGTGTTAACGCTGAAAATGTGATTCCGTTTACACTACAAGATCAACAAGAATGTTCTTGTTCTAGCTCTTGTCTTTTGTTCGGTTGGTTTAAACCCAGCTTTATGCGAACAGCAAATGCAATAAAACACAGGGAGTTTTATGGTTCGAGGCAGCGCTCTTTCTGCTCTGTCGTAACTCGGTTTTCAACTCGAACGCTGCATTTGACTGTATTATTCGAGGCTGAGCTCGAGTGCCGTCCACACTATTCGCAAAATAGTTTCATTCGCTGTTCGGATTACACTCATCTGGACCCGGCCTACCACATGGTTCGAACCTTGAGGCTGGTCGTCCACTACAAGCGATTTCGAGAGGCGCGATAGTAGCGTAAAGGAACGAATTTGCGCGACAGATCCAAATGAATGGAATTCTAGATACCCTCGTCGACTGGCAGCGAGTTCATACGGGCGATTTCGAGAGGAATCGAGCGGCGCAATCGTATCCCGATCACTTTGGATCTGCCGCGTCTATACGCTCGAAAAGAGGAGCTATCCGTCGGCAAGTGGAATGTATGGTTTGTGAATGGAATATTTTTCTTACATAAAACTCACATCCAGAAGTTCTGTAGGTGTATAGTAGCCTATCTGAAGTTGGACTCTTTGGCAATAATCGGCTGTATAGCATTCCAAATATAATCAATCCAGCGTGTTTCGCCATTATCTCGGGTTTTGTAGCTCGTATTATCTCAATATCTATCATCAATTTGTTTTTTTAGTCTCCAACCAATTTTATTCCGAACATTTTTCTATATGCTCAAGTGTTTTTGGCCCAAACGTACTGTAATGATACAACTACGTTTCAATCAATCTCATATGCAGAACGATCTTTTCGATCACAAAATAAACATAGTTTTTTCTTTATAAAACGCTACGGATTTTAACTAGTGACCTGTTTTGTAAAATGCGTATGCACTTCTGCAAAATTTTAAGAATTTCTGAATATCTGTGTCACCATCATTTCTTTCGATGTTTGCAGTTTTTAAAGTTTTGAAGTCACGTTCTAGATACATTAATAACATATTTCTCTTCTGAAGGTGACTTTCACAGATAAAATTAAAATCAGCCATAATTTCGAAGTTTCACATCGTTTGTTTTCGAAGTACCCAGGTCATCAACATTCACACTTCAACTTCCATTCCAGTATTATAAATGAGTATACGATAATAATCATTCATTATCAAGATGGTGAATTTTTTCCGATAATTTCAATTTTTCTAAATTTGAATGTACCTTAGCTCAAAAATTTTCCCCATTCCGTAGCTAACATATGCCTGATCAAGTGAGATGTATCCTTTAAATGAATTATTCTAAATCCATTCCGTATCACAATTTCTTCAATAAACAAGGAAATCTGAAGTAAAAATCCTCTGCTACGCAAGAACAAGAACGAACCGAAACCTCGCGAACTATCTGCCAGTGGACGACCCCGAAGCCTGAGACCGCTTCGGTCGTAAAAGCTCCTCGGCGCTCGTAAAACGCGTAGCTCATAAAAGCCCCAAATCGCTTCCAGTGGACGGCCAGGCTGAAGATCGGTGCGGGCACATGCAATGGTTTTTATGAGTTCATTTATGTTTCCAGGGCGGAATTCTCCACATACAAAAAAATCATGCCCACAAGGCTTAAGATCCGATGCAAGATTCGAATCGTGTGTTACCAGCTATCAAATTTTTGGACATAAGCTTCAAGGTTCCATTATAAAATAATAAGCTTACAATAATGATCACGAATTCAACTCCTGAATGGAAGAATATATTTCCACAAAACGGCCAGACAAAATGATGTGAATATGCAAACATTTCCTCAGGACTCAGGAGCAAAAAGTCTGTTGACTCAAAGTAACCGTTATACCAGTTTATTCTTAGGTTTAAGAAGCAGAGTAGTCAAAGTATGTGGAATTCATAATCTTTTCGATTCGAATCATCAATCCATTATAGATCATAGATAGAGGAAAAATATATGAAATTTTCACTGTCACTGTCTCCTCACTGGAACTACATTCATTCCACATATTCGAAGAAGGGACGAAGTCCATTTCCATATGTCACTGATTTGACAACTAACATAAATGTTGCGTTCCGATATTCCCAATCAGTATTGGCCAGTGTCAGTAATTTCCAAACGCTTCGTACTGATACGAACAATTACCAAAACAGTGCCAGTAAAATCGACTGTCAAAATTTACTGACAAGTACTGGCCAGGAATATCGGAACTCAACTATTTATAAATTCATAGAATTTCTGTTGCCTACATATTTTGACATACTTCGATCCAAAACACGACCAAAATAATGTCAAAAATTCTAGAAGAGCACCGACGTGAAGTCAGCAGCAACAAATTCAAATTTGTTGCCGAAGTTGTCATCCTTGCCTGTATTATCCCTGCCAAACTTCACTTCCTAATGAAAGGTTTGGTGGTCTTCTTACAATATTATTCCCATGAAATTCTGCTTGAACCTTGAAGTTGATGACATTTTTCAATTAAGTACTGGATTTATATTCGATGCAATTTGATTTTTGGGAAAATTCCGTTTATATCTACGGTTTCAATATACGAATTTCACGACTACAACCATCGTAAGTAGGCCTCAAACCAAATCTACAAATATCGGGTTTCGAGTTGTTTTTTCAGAGGTTATTGTGTTTAGGGTCGTCCTTATGGCCGACCAAACTTCGAGAACATATGGCCGATTTTACCCAATAACGAACTTAATCTTCGCATTTTTAAATGCAAACTACACTGAAAGTTTCAAGTCGATAGGATTCTCCGTACGCATTTAATCGTGTCGACAGACGGCCGGACAGAATCGTTTCTCATACCGGATTCGTCAATAGTTAGTACAACCTAATTGTTCAAGACTATTTCCAGGAGAAATTAGAAGATTACTGACATTTGTATAGATCGAAAGTACACTATTCTCAAAACATGCGCCCGAAAAGTCCGACGTTTGAAATCATCTTGCGAATGATTCTACGGACATGTCACTCTTTCGAACATCCTAAACAAATGGTATTCCCGATTTCCATTTATACCACCCGTCTCAAAATGATCCCAATTCTTCTTCGCCTTTTCCAACATCCCACAACCACCAAATAAAGCTATTAAATTTGACATGTCGACGATAGATTACCGAAACTCAAACCGTCTTAGCCACGGGTCACTGACGTTATCAATCAAAGGTTCAAGATTGTTAACATGTGTTGCGCGACATGTGGAACACATGTGTCCTCCTTTATTCGTGTCCAAATGTTTGAATTTCCCATGCAGTATAGGCGATTAATGAGAAATTTGCCCTGCGATATTCACATTGTCTTTTTTTTCAGGTTGTTGTTATTATAGTTTTGGGTTTCATATGCAAAATATTTGGGTTGAAGACTTATTGTGTGTAAGATTTCACGTTTGAAATATGCATGAGACATCTCAACTGAGACTTATCTGGCCACATACGTTACGGTCTACCGAAGAGGTTGACCTGTGCAGGTTTCAGGCCTGATGTTGTTACATATATGGGATGATCAGAGGTTTAACACATGCTCAGGTTCAACGTAGTGTGCTTCGAGAAAGAATCGAATTTCGCTCCTTCTCCGATCGCCTGTGCAGGTACGAGAATCTGCGCAGTTCTGTTTCAATACACGCACTGGTTGACCTGTACAGGTAGACCTGCGCAAGTCAACCTCTTCGGTAGACCGTTTCGTATGTTTGGCATTAGATTTTTTACGAATCGTCTATTAAGGTTTCATTAGACGACTTCGGCACAAGTTGCCAACCCACAATTTTTTTCACAAATTTACTATCACTGAGGAAGGGGAATTTCAGGACCAATTCAACATGATAAGGTTCACGTTATTTATAACTATCCGTAAAAGATGCATCGGCTCCTCAAACAAAATAATTCCCTCCATATATAGAGTTTTTTTAAGATCATCTCTGATTGGCTGAAATTTAAGTTGGGATTCTTGATTTCATGTTAATAGTGCCAAGTTTATAAAGGATATGTTCCGCAAATTAACTTGGTTATTTCGGTTGCCAGTTTTTCATTCCGTAAATATGAAATATTCGGTTGGTTCCTGAAAAAAAGGTTAATTACGGAATTTGATTGATGAAAAAACGTTCTTTCTGTCACCAAAATGACAGTCAATGTTCTATGATAACATATCCATAGCATAGAACAATCTTCACTTACTTCATGATCTATAGAATATAGAAAAAAATATAGAAAAAAAAACAATGGACAAATTACTAGGTATGGTCTTTGGATCATAAGGTGAATAAAGATTGTTCTATGCTATGGATATGTCACCATAAAACAGTGATTGTCGTCCTGGTTCATAGCCTTAGTATGTCTATGTTCTGGTGACAGAAAGATTGCTTTTTCATCAATCAATTTCCGTAATTAACCTTTTTTTTCAGGTTAACCAACCGAATATTTCATATTTACAGAACGGAAAACCGGCAACCGAAATAACCAAGTTGATTTGCGGAACATATCCTTCATAAACTTGACACTATTAACATGAAGTCAGGAAACCTAAATTAAATTTCAGCCTACCAAAAACCGAGGCATCTTTTACGGATATTCATAAATAACGCGAACCTTACATGTCGAATTGAAATTGAAAGAAAAAGTACCGGAAAAAGCTCGACCAAATATAATAAAAAACTAATATATTTGGAAAAATGTATTTGATAGTCCAGTCAAATTAGACCGAAAAATAGGGGTTGAGTTACCATAATCCTTAGCAGGCTTAAAATTGTTAGGATTTTAAAAATACCCTTATAAATTAAGCTTGAAAGGTCCTATCGATCAGACACGTGCAAACATTTGTACTCAAGATCAAAGGTCACAAAACGGGTTTTTCACGATTTTCAGAAAAACGGCAAATTTTATCATAAAATTATTGCGGACAAAAACTCTAGATCTCTAGATAGAGCTATCTCTTTTGAGATATAAGGATTCAAAAGGTTGGAAGAGTTGTAATCGTCATAATATGCACATGTTCCCACGCCACCTTTGACGTAGTGTACTTAGCGCGTTGTTTGAATGTGAGTTCCCTGGGAATCCTTCTCCGCGGATCTTATGTGATTCTGTTTAATTAAAAAAAATGAATAATTGAAGATAGTACCAAGGGTTGAAAATGATGAAAGTGATAAAAGTGGTGTACAGTAAAAAAAGGAAAATTTATCCATCTGATCCATAGTTCCCTTATGCTTCCCCTTCTCAGCACAACTGGTCCGCATATAGGCTACGGAAAAGAATAGTACAACTTTTTTGCAACCACATATAGCTACTACATCCGTTTATATCTGCAAAAAATCCAGCTAAGCAGTTTTTCCATTGCAGGTTGGAGTAAAGTTTGAACTAGATCTCAGGTATTATCGATCAATTTCCAACCCCAGTCTGTTGGGGCTAGCTTATACCAAGCTACACTTTAACTTTGTAATCTAAGCTGAACTTACATTTAAATCCTGCCCTGAACGTTTTGAGTCTCTGAGTTCTTTGCAAAATAATCGAGATAAGAATCGGTCTCCAGCCGACTTTAAATCTAAACTCCAATTTTGTGAATCGAAACCACTAAGTAAAGCATGAAACTTAAAATATATAAAATCACCTGCGCCTTGACATCTAATTGCAACTATGCGGGAAAGCTGATGACCTCACGGTCTTTTCCTTAAATTGCTGTCTCGGATTCCATGTTTCTAATGAAGTTTTCAAACCTAATATCGGCTAACATTCTCCACAATGAAAAATGCAATTTAACACTCTGCCTTTCTTACCAAACATAGCAATCTAATGGAACCTTCACCTTGATCCTCTATCTTTGAATCCAATTTTATTGGAATTAATGACTAGTCTCAATCAATTGCAATGAATCAATTTTTAATATGACCGTTTGAATATTATCAACTGTAATACTATCCAAATATTAACCATCATCAGAGTCACAATTTTCTATGCTGATATTATTTAAATTTAAATTTTATGATTGTTTCGTTCCTAATGAAACTCTTGAACAATTATTTGTTTTGTTGGACTTTTTCAGTAAGCAACCTGATTCGAAATGATTGAGTTTTTTCAGTAAAAACATGTGTGACAATATGCGAGACATTGCCCTGTCGAATGGAACTGATTACATTTCAAAAAATTATAGGAATTATTAAAAAAATTTTTTGAAATGGAAACTTTCTACAATTTCTTCAAAATGAAGGATGAATGAGTTATCTTACTCCTAGAATTGTGTCGAATATTGTACACATCTAATGATTTAATGCCTGCTGATCGGGCCATATCATCGTTTTGCTCCTTACTTATTTCAGATAATTGACATATTTCAATGGTTTTCTTCAGTGACAGATTTGAATAATTCTTATAATTGTTAGCTAGCTATTATAATAATGAAGAAACTTTTATGATTCATAATTTCATAAAAAAATTGCCATTTATGATGCCAGATTGCAACAAATTTCCGGAGAAACAAGTAGAGATTTTGTGTTGAAACAATTAAGAGCACTAATAGCAAAAAATTGGACCAATTTTGAAAATATAAAAGATAAAGAAGTAAGTTACTATTTTTCTATTAGAAATAGTCTTCAAGAGTATGATGGTTTGATATTGTATAAGGGTCGTATAATAGTTCCTACAATTTTGCGTCGGGAAATTTTGAACAAGCTACATGAAGGAACAAATGCAAAGTAAGAACAACAGAATGTGTTTTTTGGCCAAATATATATAAACATCTAGAGAAAAAAGTTTTAAATTGTAATGTTCCTAAAACATTTTGGAAACAAAACGTAAAATTACCGATTAAACCAAATGACATTCGTGATAGAACTTGGTCTAAAGTTAGCACACAGAGGCAAAACTTATTTGGTCATTATTGACCATTATTCGAAATGGATTGTAGTCAAATCTATGCTCAGTGAAACTTCGTCAGATGTTATCAAAATCTTCAACTCCGTTTTCTCGTGTTCGGTTTTCCAAATAAAATTATAGCTGATAATAACCCTTCCAGTTCATATAATATGAAAAACTATTTCGAAGCAAACAACATATATATCAAATAACATCTACATCATTGAGAAGTTTTTCCCATTAAATGGAGACAAATGGATAAAAAATTTCTGGTTAAATTAGGATGTATTTATCGTTTGCAACATACCAATCGAACATTTTTCCGTTTTATCACAAAAACGTCCGTCCAATAGAATAAATTCCCTCAACATTCCAAAATTCCTCAGGGAACGCAGAGATATCTGTCAAAACGGGATCCGTCAAATTCAACCCCTCCCGAACATAAACCATGGCAACATCTGCTACAATTACCGTGAAATTCGACATATTCCACCATTCATTTGCAGCGGCACACTAAATTATCCCTTGCTATGACACCATATCTCAACCCTCTGAAGCAATGTGGTGAGCATTAGGGAGTTTTTTACAGGCCTATAAAGGAACGAAAGGTATTTCGTCCAAATTAAATCGTCGGGCTGAAATTACTTCGAAATTATCGAAAAAAATGTGGGTAGGGTTTGTTCGTGGTTGACACTAGAAATTGTCACATTTAATTCTGTCAGAATCGAAGGGGTTGATAAAGATGAGTTGTGTGATGTCTTAATGTTGGTAATCAGATCTTAATGGTGCAGAATAGCGATAGCATATGCTCAACAGAAGGTGATATTGTTTGAAAAATTTCGGATTGGTTGATGATTTGAAATAACCCTTATTTATAATTTCGGCTTATATTACGAGTGTTATTGCGTTCAAGATTCGACAAGAAATCGATTTTGGAGTCGATAATGACTTCGTTGAGTATTTCAGTTCGTGAAGAATACCTAGATGAAATTGAAATTCAATGCGTTTAAGAACGGTCACCTATTTACGTATTGACCGCTGTAAACGTAGTTTGACTTCCTGATAGAAAGATTTGGAGATCTTATTCTCGTATTTTCCTCACGAAATTCTGCAGGATTCTTCAAACTTTTGTTTTCAATCAAGTACTAGATTTGACTTCGATTCACTTTTTATTTTTGGAAATTATAAATAAATAAAACTTTGAATAAGTATATCTACGAAATGATTGAACGGATTTCACTCATTCATGAATTCTTCCTTGTCCATTAACATCCATTCCTAAACTAGGAATAACTAATTGGTTGCTTTTCGAAGTTATTTTGTTTACAGTCATAGAGCCTAACCGCTGATCGTTAATACATTTCAAATTTGTCAGCGATAACAAATTTTGAATTATATATATTTTTGTAATGGAAGTATCATCACGAAATATTGCAGAAGCTTGAAAAACAACATTTGCCAATTAGTTACTAAGTTTTATCATGATCGTGTTAGTATTTTTTGAGTTATTCCGAAAAAAAAACAACGATAACGAAAAAATAAGTACGAAATTTGTTATATTTTTTTCTCGATCTGCAAAAATAAATATTCGATTGGAATGAAATTCGAGAGACTGTTGTTGAAAACTGACATTTATTTCTGTCCCAAACTCCATCAGAATCTGATCAAAAGTTTAGAAAAAAAAAATTGTTGAAACATTTTTTTGAAACATCTACTTTTACGATCCTCACGAAATTCTGCAAAACGTTACCCGTCAATATTTTGCAACTAAACATGAGGTCAAGATCAGATAGTGTCCATTTTTTCCGAGACATCGAGGAAATAATGTCCGAATTTATTTCAAATAGCCTCAAAATTTGACATAATTATTTTTTTTCCATTTCTCCAATTCACACCGGAATCGTTTCTGGGAAAATAATTTTCCTCGACATAAATCGAATTTTTCGAAATTAATTTTGTGATAGCTGCATAGCTCAACAATATATATGAATGTACAAGATAGTTGTTTTTGAAAATTGAGGAGCTGATTTCGATACAGAGATAACGAGATATGGGAAGCAAATGTGTGTAAAAGATATCATATATGATAAATATATTATAAGCATTGACGATTACAATGTTTGAAATCATAGATACCTATATTGAAAAACAAGAATAACCTCAAAAAGAACGAAGCATAGAGCTAATATTGTGCACTTGAAAAACAAAACATTGGCTGACAAACTTGAGTTCCCACCAACATTTTTCATTTCAATGATGTCGATCTCGTACCCTGGGTTTCACAAAGATACGATAATCAGACGATCAACAGATTGCTCCGCCAAATTTGATCTGCCGATCAATGACTTTGGGTTGATCAGAAATAAAGTTTGACAACCTTGCATTTCTGCGATTCCTATTGAAGAACCCACAGAAATGGGATGAAAATTGGGTTATGTTATCACATTTCCGTGCGTACACATCAAAATTGCTATGTTTCTTTGACGGAGGATGTATCATTTCATAATGAATTCAAGGTGATGTGATTGTTAAATGAATACGATGATATAAAAGAGAAATTGGAAGATATTAATTATCAAAAAAAAAAATGTAATGTGAAATTGCTGAAAACGTTTCTAGGCAGAATTGGATAGGAGTTTGAAGAACGTTCACGACTTTCGATATGGAATTTGGAAGTAACGATGATGGTGAAATATTATAGATGATTGGAATGAAAGCATTGAATAATAAAATTGTTATTCAGATTGAAATACTTAATCAATTTATCAGAAATTACAGATGGGGGCCAATATCAAATTTCAAGCACAATTATATTCTCAATTATCGATAAAGGATTATAATAACAAAAGTGTTGTATTTCGAATGGTCAAAAATGGGTTGTTTCAATTTCACAAGTTCTTTGACTCCTTATATGTTCATGATCCATATTTTTTTGAAACTCTATTGTCACATATATCCAAATAAACTTCACTGGAAAAGTGGATATCTTTTGAAATAACAATTATTGTTATGATCCGCTGAAGTGAACTGGAAAAACTTTCGCAACTAATATCTGCCATCTCACATTGCTCAATTCAAATTTCTATACACATTTCAGACAATTCCATAATTCTGATGATTTTGTATTCATTATTATTTCCTTCTGATGAAAAAAACGAAGAAATTATATTGCGAAACATTCCAAAATAGACTGATGATCCAATAAATTTCACTCCAATACTGTGATTGACTGGCTTGATTGCCCAAATTTGTGTTATCAACTTGATAGACCGTCAAGTGAAGTTTCTATATTAATCAGTACGCAAACATGTTTTGTGAAACCCAAATATTGCTTGATCGGCAATCAACGGCCGTTGATTGACCATTTGGTGATCGAGCCATCAAATTCTTAATCTTTGATTAAATTAGATTATTGAGCATAGAATACGGTGTTGATCGACCGATTAAGAGCTTGATTGCCTGATCAACGTTGATCGAGGCTTTGTGGAATCGGTAGACCATGATAAAATGTTTTAAACACATTTTTTTCGAAAAGCTCTGACATGATGCCAGGAGCTGTTACGCAAGAATGTCCAAATTAGTAGCCAGAGCCAGCTGTTGACTATCAAAAGTAGTCTTACTCATTAGGAAAATATATTTGCACTATTGTTATTGTGATGATTTATCCTGTAATCTTCACCATATTTTGCAGGAGTTTGTGGTTTGATACGAACCAACTATCCATAACGTTTTTTCACCTGAAACTCGTACAGTGGTACATGGAACATCGATGGGGTGCTCATCAACTATAATGTATAACTATAAAAAATACGAATAAAATATATGTATATGAAGTAGGTGATATATGTTTGAGTAAATTTTTCGGTTAGATAACAATTGAATCAATAATAGGATATCATTGAATTCAGATCAATGATTGAAAAATGTAGATAATATAGTATACAGGCTGTCCCATAAGAAAATTCAAAGCTGATTTCATATATACACGAGAGCTGTCAATTTTTACAAATATGATACACAGGGCGAGTCTTTGAGTTGTACATTAATTTTAACCATAGATTCCTCTCCTCTTATAAAACACTTTTTTTTTCGCCGTTTTTCTAGGTTCGGATCAGCTAAAAAGTAATAAGCATTTAAATATTTCTAAATGTGCCTATATACTCCAGCAAGTACAATAAAGATATCTGTTACGGTGATTTGTATTGCAGAATTATCAATCTATTTCTTGAAATTCAAGAAATATGATTGGTAAAACTTATGTACATACTTTATTCTTATGATTTGGTATTTTTTGCGCTATTATTGTGGAGAATATATTCAACTTTACTTGATCATTGAAACACTAATCTTCCACTTCATTTTCGTGTAATATTCAGTTGTTTCCACCCTGGGATTCTAAGCTATTCCATTCTTGCCAATTCTTATATTGAAAATTTTTTAATTATCCTTAGTGTCATCAAATTCATAAATCTATTATAAAAAGCACTCAACTAACCTGAAAACATCAATTGAATTCTAAAATTTTATGGGAAGTATGGTCCATAGACGTGGACTATGTCTGAGGTCTGGTACGAAATAGCATAGACAGAGATGCACCTTAGCATAGACCTTATATTTGGTCTATGCGAAATAGATAAATATTTCTGTATATTCTATGTTCCGGGTAAACGTGAGCGGAGCTTGATGTATAGTCCTTACTAGCTGAGGGGCGGATTCACGAAAATAAGGATATTTTTCGAATTTTTATCAGATTTTATAATATTCAACGTTGAATATCTCGAAAACGGTTCGTTTGAGGAGAAATAATAAGGAATAATTAAGTATTCTAAAATGATTGAGGATTCTTATTATGACTTAAGGTAAACTTTATCTGCATTAATCATGCTAATTTCTTATAGTTTTATGAAACGGGGAGTTTAAAACTATACAAAACCGTTGGAAGATATTGATTACTGTAGAATACGAGTCTTAGTCATAGAGAACTTCACACCAGAATTCATTTCATTCGGAGGAACCATGTCAAAGCTATAAAAGAAAGACTGATTTTTTTTGGAAATTTCAATAGCCTGTATCTTTTTACGGGGGCCGAATCTGGACAAATTGTAACTGAAAAAAGTGTTTTATTTGATGAGAGAATCTAGGGTTCAAATCAATGTACAACGTGAAGACTCACTCTGTATATTCAGTGGTTCAAATTTCATAAATATATAGCTGGTAAAATATAGGAGAATCGGGGTTTACCAAGAGTTAATGTCACACGGTATACCATGACGAAGCAAACATCGTTTTAAAGAGTTCTTCAAACACCAACAATATTTCTGGCTTGGAGAGTAGATACCACCTAATCTTTAGTATCTCTCATTTCTCGTTCATTCTCAGTTCGGGTAATCAATGAAATATTTCTAATCTGTTTTCTCTCTCGTTTCACTATTTCATCATCGCTCGAGGTGTTCAATTCCGAAGATGAAACTCCCATAATAAATTCGTTCGTGGCCAAACATTCCGGCAATAAACCACATGTTGTCATGTAATTATCATCAGAATCCGATAAAACAATCGGGGGGTGCCTTTGAAGATCTACGCCGGGTGCCCCTCGACACGGGCCCCCGTGATGCCCAAAGGGGGGCTAAACTGCACATCTAGACCAAAATTGATTATTACTGATCTGCAGTGACGGCTCGTGATCAGGATAGGATTATTTCCAATTAACGACTTATTTTATACAAATAAAAATTTTTACGTCAGATTGGCTCATAATGTCAACCCCATGTATCAACTTGAATGTAGAAAATCCTGCAAAATCACATATCTCGTGGAAAAAATATTCTCCTGGGTCTTCCCAAAGGGATTTCGCACTTATACTCACTTGATATTGGGCATATTGTTGAAGTTTACATTTCTCTGAATACTCAGTCTGTTTTGCCAAAACACCATATCACTGAGAGAAACGTTTGTTCTTGATTAATAAATTATTTTAGCTGCAAAGAAATATCAGCTTTGAATAGGGAACTTACGTGACTTCTCCTGCAACATTCCTTATATCAAAATTTTTTGAATGAAGTATTGATATTTATTGCCCAATCATATGTTCCTGAATAAAATTATCTTATTTTCCGAAAGCATATATTTATTTCTGTTGAACAAATGATTTGTTTGTATATGGGTGAATATATTCACTTATATAGCAAATAATTTATTTGCATCAGATAAGTTACCAATTCGTATTAAACCACATTACTTGCTATTCAACAAATAGACATTTTCATGTAGCTTACATTTAATTGTATAAAATAAGTTATAAGCTAACATTAAACCACATAACTTGCTGATGTAGAGTACATATATCTTTCCCGGTAATATACATTCATTTCCGTTTAATTTGTGTTCCATTGGTAACTCCAACCATGCTGAAAGATCCTAGTCATCAGGTTCAAATGAGATATTAGTTGAAATAGTTGAAGGTGTTTTGAATGGGCAAAACCGTTGGAGATAGTATATTATTGAGCCGGGTTCCTCACATCTTCTCTACTGATAACGACAGCTCTACGAATTATCTACAAAGCTAACTATGATTATAAAGCTATAAGAATTGCCTAACTTACACCACAGCAGTGTTTTTTGTTCCAAGTTTCTTTCATGTTTTGAAATAATCCCTCACTTTTTGGATAAGCTTTGAACCTTCTAGTCATATTTCCGGAACTCAGACGTGTTCATAAATAATTGGTCCCTCCACAATTTGTGATGATATACCCTCTTCTGGAAGTGAAGAAATCGAATATGGATACCCTGTGCAACATTCTCAGAGATGAATGATATGCATAACGCAATAGCCTAAAATTACTGTTATTTAATATCAAAATGAATTTCCTCATACACTGTATGCTATGAATTTCATTTAGAATATCCCCCATCCTAAAATTTCCAATTCAATTTGTTTGAGACAAATATGCAATGCTATCTCTAACGAAACATTTTGTAGGAGTTAATAACAATACCCTGAAACATAATTTTAGAGAAAGCACGTTACCGTACCGAATATCAGATAAATGAGTGAACTAGAAAAAAAATGTGTTCCTGAAATGTATCCAATAATTCCATCGGACCCTATTCTACTAACAAATATTTCGAATCCCTTAATGGTGGCAGGATAAAATGATCATGCACATGCTTCATGGTTGATGTCCTCCATTTTTGCGAGCATGTTCTAGGGGAACACCGTGCTATCGTTTGGTCCAAATGTCGTTAATCTTCGATGATTGAGCCGAAAATGGTGTTAAACAACTAGGTTGTACTCACTGATGACGAATCCGATGTCAAAATCGATTCTGTCCGGCCGGCCTTCACCACGAAAACGGGCGTAGGAAGGGTTGAATTTTAAAATACGAAGGTTAAGTTCGTTAATGGGCCAAATCGGCCAAATAGTTTCGGAGTTACAGCAATTTGAAATTTTTAGGTTATTCTCCTCATATCTCAGAAACAACTGCAGCGATCGAATTGAAACTTGACAGTTAGTTGAAGCATAACGACGCGCAACTTTTGGCAGAATCTCGTCTGAATTGTATTGTTACTCAATTAAAAAAAATTTTTTTTCGAAAAAAATGTTCTCTTCTGAAACTATTGTTCATATTCGAGATAAATTTCAGTTATACCTTGAACTTCATATTTCACAGCGTACCAAATTTCAATTCGATACAGCCATTAGTTTTGGAGATATTGGAAAAAAATATGTAGAATTTCGTAGTTTCCTTCTCGATATCGTTGTTTTTTTTTGGTATAAATCAAGAAATACTGATTCAATCGTGATGAAACTTCGCAGATAGTTTGGAAATGTTGAAAGATAACATTGTGCAAAATTTCGTGATGATCGTTTCATCAGAACAATTAAAAAAAAATTTAAGTTTTTTTTTCGAATATTTAATATTCTGTGATCTTCTCATCATATTATCCTCTTTAAATTCTGTATGAACCTTCGAACAGTTAGTTTTCGACAAAGTACTGGATTTCAATTCGATCTAATCTGTATTTTTGGAAATATTGGAAAAATGAAATTTTGAATGGGTAAATCTGCGGAATCTTTGGGGGGATTTTACCCATTTACGAATTCGGCCTTCGTAATTAAGGTCCAAACCTTCTCTACAAATATCGAGTTTCTAAGTTGTTTCTTTCGGAAGTTATTGTGTTTACGCAGTCGGCCGTTAATCCTAAATCATAAGAACTCATATTTTAGAAGAATTTGCCCTCTGTGCTTGAACGAAAATGGCCAAGTCTTCGAACACCTCATTTGATGAAATCATTCGTTTCTTGTTATTTTTAAATGAAGTTCCAGTTCATTTTCGTTTCAGTACTGCGGGTTTTCTTTTATATATTTGAATCAAACATTGACAGCCTCCAATCTATGTTCGCATTATTTTATTTCCATTTCCTAAGACTACCTATTAGAAAATTCAATATATTGAACATGATTTCAGAAAAATATCAAGTATGCTATATTTTTGAAATGCTTATTTTAAGCCTCATCGAAATATGTAAAAATTTATGGGGTGTCCCATTTGAAAAAAAAAATCCTAGTGATATCTCATAAAATATCAGTTAGCCGAAAACTCAGGTAACTCATTGAATTCTACGTGAGTATTTCTACAGAAATAAAAATTTTCAACAGAAAAAAAATTTTAATAAGCAATATTTCTGAAATGAACATTTTCTGAAAATACACGGTAACTATTTAATAGTGGCAACTGTGGAGTTGCGGATTTTGCCAATGAGTTTCTCATGAAAATTGGCCCTCAGACACCTACATCAGTTTTTGTCTATCCAGTACAGAAAAAGTCATTCCCCTTCAAAAGTGTTCAATTTGGCCCACCCTGTACAGTTACTCGAGGAACATCCTGTATACACTCACTCGTAAGGTGAATGAATCCAACTTCTCCATTCCTTCTCCGAGAACCAATCTCCTGTTCCACCTCTGCCTGCCTTCACTACAGAATTAATCGTTGTTTATTTGTTTAATTTCGACCGGGTCCGTTCCTATCGGTAATTTATCGTGCATAGAACCATTCCATTTGTTGAGTGCACGAATTTATCAAACCACAAAACATATTTCGCATCGAGAACGAGAAAGGGTTCGAACCCGATGTTAACTTATTGGTTCTATGGGTGCCGACGCATCGAAATCAATTTCGGTTATTGTTGTTTATGGTGCGGTGCTGATGGGATTAATATTGATGATATTGGCTTTGCGGGCCGTGCAATCAATAGAATTATTGTATATTGTGATTCGTTTTGGAGAACAAGGTCTTTAGGATGATGCGGTTGGATTAGTTTCATACGTTTGGATGATTAAGGGTGTTAGTTATGATTTTTGTATGATAATTTTTTGGAAGTGGAATTTAATCCAGATTATCTTTATGAATTGTCGGATTAAAGAGGTTCACCTTTCAAATTCAAGTAGGTGCCAGAGTGAATCAGCTTGGCTCAATCTTTTTTTCAAGAAAGCTAAAAAAAAATTGCTTTTTTACAAATTATACAACAATAAGGAGAAAAAACCTCTATAAGATCAAAATTTCATCCAGATCAATGTTATCGTTTCAGAAAGTAAAATATTTACATAGATTCCCCTACAAAAAAATGTTATCAGGTATATTTGGAGTCACAATGGTGTTTTTTATACTCTTTATTGAATATCCAAAGCTTTCGCCATCATATTGTGTAGCTTTATCAGAGATCTAAAAAGAAAACATGGTCATAAGTTCAAAGATTCTAAATATATACGTACTAACTCAATGTGAGGTTATAATTGATGAACCTTGCTCCATTTATTTTCCCCTATTCTCCTTATTCTTCAAAATTCACTCTAAAATCTTGCAGTTAACGTGACATTCGCTTATTGGAAATATTTCTTATGTTCCCATAGTAAGGGTGAAAACACAGAACAGTGCGAAGTCAAAAATTATATACATAATACAAAAATGACATACATAATAAATGACATACATAATACATTCTTGCACTTTGTTGCGTGCTCGGGGCGCCCCGGGCAGTTCTTGGACTCTGCGCTGGAGCAGGCCCGCATTACGTCAATGTATGTCATTTTTTTTTTTTTTTTTTTTTTTCCTTTATATGTGGGATACTATGTCCATCTACACATTCTCAAGTATTTACTTTTTAGATTCTTACTAAATCACCACCACCTATACACTTTACAACATCCATGACCTCGCCGGGATTCGAACCCGGTACCTTCAGCATCCTAGAACATGTTTCCACCCTCTAGTCTACCGAGGTAGTCGTATTTCATTTTTGACTTCGCAATGTTCTGTGTTCTTATCCTTACTCTGTAAACATAACAAATATTTCCAATTAGCGAATGTCACGTTAACTGCAAGATTTTAGAGTGAATTTTAAAGAATAAGGAGAATAGGAGAAAATAAATGGAGCAAGGTTTAACAAGTAAATATAATCTCACATTGAGTCAGTACTTCATATATTTTTAGAATCTTAGAACTTATTATCATGTTTTCTTCTTAGACCTCTGATGCTACACATTATTATAGCGAAAGCTTAGGATAATCAATAAGGAGTATAAAAAACATCATTATGACTCCCAATATACCCGATAAAATTTTTTTGTAAAAGTTTACGATTCGCCCACCACTCCAATATAGATTCTTCTTATCAAATACACTTTTTTCAATTACCATTTTGCCAAGTTCGGCTCAGGTAGAAGCTATAAGCATTTAAATATTTCTGAATGTGCTAACACACTCTTGCACTTTGTTTGTAAGTTCAGCATAGATATCTCTTAAGGTGATCTGTTTTGCAGAATTGACAATCCATTTTTCAGGTTTTTCACTCCCAATATCTGAAACAGAACTATTGAAAATCAAATAAAGTTGTTTTTTATTGAAAATGCTCTTGCGAATTGCAGGATTGAACTATTTGTCACGGGCATTTTCTCGGAAAACACATTGCCTAATGAACAATACAGGAATAATATAAACGATGAACGAAGCGAACTGTGACGTTTAAGAGTACAAATCTGACTCTTTCATCAGACAAACGACAAAATCGAAAGAAAATAATTCTAAAAATATTCTCGTTTGTCTGATGAAAGAGTCAGATTTGTACTTCGAAACGTCTTTGTGCCCTAGCATTTTTCAACGGATTACTAGTTTCATCAAGATAGGATCAGTGTTTTTTGAGTAATACCGGAAGAACAACGATACCGCGGAAAACAATTTGACATAATTTTCTCAATATCTCCAACAATTGAAATAGGATCGAACTGAAATTTTGTCTAGTGTTGTCAAATATGGGGCGGAGCGTTTAGTGAGTGTGGAATGTTATGTGGAAAAATGTTTCTTCGAGAAAAACTATGAACGTTTTTTATAATCATCCTATAATCAGACGACCACCAAAAATTCATCGAAAATTTCCGCATCACATTTTTCTACTGGTTACGCATTTCCATCATGCATGGATAACTATTTTCCAAATTATTCTTGAAAAACGAGGAAGAAACCTTGAATAAATTCGAAGAATTTTCTCTCAATATTTCCCAAAGTTGAATTTCGATCGAACAGAAATTCAGTATTCCTATGTGAAATATATGATCAAAAATAAGTGCAAAATTTTGTCGAAATTTGATTGACAGTATCCAAAGAAAAAAAAATTTTCATAGATTTCGAAATAATTTTTTTTCAATTCACCAATAGTACGATCACAATGAAATTTGGCAACAGGTTGCTCGTTAGTATACATCAACTTACTATCAAGCTTCAATCCGATCGCTCGAATAATTCCTGAGATATCGAGGAATTAATCTCAAAAGTGCAAATGATTATACCTCCGAATCCATTTGGCCGATTTAGCCCATTTAACGAACTTAACCGTTTCATTCGGATTCGCGACCTTCTCTGAAAGTTTCAAGTCACTATACATTGTTTCATTCCACAGTTATTATGTCTTCAGCCGTATAGAATTGATTTTGATATCGGATTTGTAATCACGCCGGCGTCGTTCCCCAGAACATGCACGCGAAAATTGAGGGGACAAGTGTCACGGTGAAATATTTAATTAAAAAAATCTAGAAAAACACTGACGTGAGGTCAGGAGCTTTTACGCGCTTGTTCAAATTCTAATTATTAGATCAACACTAAATTTTTCATCTGGTTGAATGCGGGTAATGTCCAACTGAATACGAAGTTTTAATCTGATTGTATTTGTACTTCTTGAGATATTGCGGAAATAACGTTAAAATTCCGAATAACAACGAAATTTGGTACATTTTTTTCCTTATATCTCCGAAAGTGAATATTGGATCGAATTGAAATTTGGAACATTGTTGTCAAATACTGACTCTGAGGTTTGTGCCAAATTCTATTGGAATCCCATCAATATTTTCAGATAAAAATTTCATCAAAAATTTAGAAAATTTTTCAATAAAATTTTTTTCGAATTTTAACAAAAATATCCGTGAAGTTTCAATTCGATCGAGTCAATACTTCATGAGATATCGAGAAATTAACCTCAAAATTTCAAATGAACCTAACTCCGAAACTATTCAACCGATTCCACCCATTAACGATCTTCACGAGTAATTTGGGCTCCAAACCTAATCTGACAATTTCAAGTCGCTAAGTCCTAGTTAAGTCCTAAGTTAAAGCACATGCGGAAGGTTGGACGGACGGATAGAATTGAATTTGACCACGGATTCTTCTTCAGGGAGTTCAACCCAATCGTTCAAAACCATTTTCGGCTCAAGATTCGAAAACTTACAAACATCGTGAAGAAATGATAACGTGCTGTTTTCCTTTTATTCGCGAATTTCTTCCATTTAACGAATAAAACCTCATTATATTGTTATTTGTTGCTTTTTGAACTCTACTGAAAATAGAGCCATTTTTTAAAATAATGATGTGCTGCATAAGTATATCGTATTTTAATTCATCATCGAATCTATTCACTTGTAAAAACTAACAACAACCACTCCAATTAAATTCAATTTCTACAAATGATATTCTAACTTGCATCCCCAACCACATCAATAATTCATGGTGGCAGCAGACCTGACTTCATCTCATGGAACTATGGCAACGTTAAAACCACACAAAAGGAATATTGATATATATCTGCCATTCTGACACAATAGATATTTGATTACTAACTAACGTAATTTTTTTCGATCCTAATTGATAGTATCGTATTCTGAGTTGTATCGAGGCGGGGTTAGAAAAACAGCTGGTACAGTGGATCTCACCCCTTCGGCTTAAGAATAATGAGTACCCTTTCAAAATTTATCGCTGGAAATTAGGAGGGTGTATATCATCATTACGTGTAATGCGATAAAATATACATATCACGCTGTTGAATTAATAATTCATATCTGTATTTCAGTATTGAATTATGCGGTTTTTACAAGGTTTACAGTGACAAATTTTAGAATTCGAGTTGGAGAGTTATTATCGAAATAAAACAGATGTTAAAAAATTATATAAAACTTTTTCATATGAAGAATTATGCCAAGGTAAAACTGAGACGGGTTGTCACGAGGAAAGAAACCTGACTTTATGGTAAGGGGAAGTGGCATTTTTCCATATTCCTGTGGTGAATCAATGTTTGAGGGGTTCTACACTCCATGTAATTCCAGTGGCGTTTCGTGATGTACGAGGTCGGAGGGAGCAGAATAGTACAGCACAGAATATTTTTCTCGAGAGAAAGTTTCAATTTTTTTTAACTACAATAATATTATTTCTTGTTCATTTTTATTGCAGGGATTATTAAGTATAAATGTTTTCATTTGAAGAGAAAATGTGTACAATTATTTTGTTTGTTCTATTATTGTGATGAAATGGCATCTGAATAGCCGCCCTGTGAAAGTTGATACCAACCAAAAATTGCGCCTAACTAGGTGCACTGCCGGTATTGTAAGTGTATATTGTTTTTTTCGAGGTTTTTAGTTTCGAAATTTTTTATGCCAGAATATTTTTACGCATTAATAACTACCTAACGACAATAAACAATAATGGAAAAATGTATATCGAGAAGAGGGAAGAATACAAATGGTATATTATTAACAGGAGTTTGAAAATGGAAGTCCACCTAGCATTAAAATTCCTCAATCTTTCCAAAGAAAAAGCTGGAACAACGCAAAATTTTTTTAACAATGTCAGAAAAAATCACTTCACTAAACGGCTACTGAAGGTAAAAAAAAAACGTTTTTACAGATTTACACAAAAAAACGTAACAAAATAAATGTTACTTTTCAAAGCAGAGAAGTCTGCTCTACTGTCCTTCATGGAGATGAATTTTTCCATCATTTTATCATCGAAAGTGTTCATTTCGTATACTGAATTACTATTTGTGGACATCATAACCAAAGCATTTAGTCAATTATTAAGCATCGTATTCCTCAAAAGTGTTTCATACGCTTAAGTTTCGAAAAAGTACGTTCCGCATCTGCCCCAAAAAGACGTAAGTCGAGCCAGTGAACAGCAGTTATAATTTTAAACCCGACTACACCTGAACTCGAACTGAGGGCGGTGAAATTTCGCGGCCCTGGGCCCTGCTGTAGCTTGGAGTTGATCGGGATCATTCGACAGCATTCGCTGTGGTTGTTTGTTGCTATGAGCGTCGCGGCCATGGTGTAAATATTATATTTCCACCATGGCTGTGGCCAGCCAGGAAGTGAGGCCGCGAAACTCGCGCGCCCTTGATGAATTTTCGATATTCCGACAGTCAATAACTACGTATTCTGTTGGGGGCGGATTGATAGTTCGTGGGGAAGAATTGATATTTGTGATTTTTTGTTGGAATATCAACTGAAGATTGCTGTTTCATAAATTTTGAATGGAATTAGTTGTGTCGTACGACAATATGTTTTTTAGGGAGGGCGCGCGGCCTTGAGGTCTTATTGAGCAACCCCGACTGGTTGAATGTCAAGCCTATCTTCAATAGTGGGTTCCTGTTGTATTCGGTGAGATAATTCCACACCAAATGTGTTTATTTCCAACAACATCAATTTTCGTCTTCATCAAGTGGTTGCAAAACATAGAAGGTTTTGTCGACTTGATTATTCAGTTAACAGGCAACTCAGTGAAACTCTAAGCTTGAAATTATTTCTGTTTTGAATTTGTCAAAAATGGCACGACGTAGAAAAGTGTCAGGCTTCGGTCAGGAAAGTAAAGAAAATATTCGCCTGAATATTGAGCAGTTGACAACCGAGAATACTAGGAAATCGAAGAAAAGTGTATGGGAGTAGTTTATAAACTTTTGCAAAGAAAAAGCGTATGATTTGGACAGAACGGATATACCTGTGGAAGAACTGGCGCTTATTCTTGAAGACTATGCCTTCAACATACGAAAAAAAAACTCCGAAGACTAGAAGGAGAGTGTTATCAAAGTTATATGGAACTCTACAACAAAGCAGTTGCAGAAATATTTTTTCGAAAGGTATAATCGCAAATTTAATCCATACTCTGACATAGAATTCGTCAACGCAAGAGCTGCAGAAAAATGCTTAGCGTCGGAAGCTACAAATAGATCCAACCAAGAGAAAGCCTAGTTCTGTCATTTTAAACGACAAAAAAAATTCCAGTATATTTCGCTGTTGGGTACCCACGAGGAAAAAATTTCCAATAAAATTCATCCGTTGCGATGGTGATCTGTCAGAAATACGCGTTCTGATTGGTTAAAAAATCACATGTGTGGAATTTTCATGTTTATCTGATTATATTTTCTATCACCTTACATTGTTTGGAGATATTTTCGAAAAACTCAATTATTCAATATATTGCTTGTTCCCATATTGAACTCTACCTACCGAACTAGTTTCCTTCTTATTCTTATGCATAACTTCTCGGTCATGTACAAACTCACTTCGCAGTCCTAAAATTCAGCATGGTGGCAAACCAAGAACCAATAATTTTCACGGCATCTTTGACTCTGAGCATCGAACCATAGATCTGCAACCATCCAGCCCATAATTACAGAGAACGAGATAACTTCATTACCACCTCATTGTCGATTTCTCGGCCTGGCTCTGTGCACCTCTCGGGATTGGGCGGAGGGCTCTTTGTGCACACAGAAATAAATCGTGATTGTGGGCAGATAAATCTCAATCAGATGTAATTAATTTCTCACGGGTGCGATGAAAGCGAACACGAACAAGAGTCGACTTGATTGAGACGTCAAACTCGGTAGAAAAGTCGTTATAAATTACCGGTGTTACCCTTTCGGTGCGATCATGGCGACCTCTGTGGGCTTTGTGTTCGTTATTTCTACGAGCGAGATGATGAGTTGGCGTTTTTTCGCCGGAAAAAATTGAAATCGCATCAAGAGTTCCGTGAGCGTCGGGGCGTGATTAACGTGTTTGACTTACCGACGGTATGAATAATCAGTTTTTTGCCGCGGGATTATAGCACTTTGTACGGGCCCCTTTTTCACACCGTGTCGTTCGTTTATCATATGGCGGATTGAATTACTGCTCACAACATGAAAGGATAAATCAGAAGGAAGGTTACAAGGCATCTAGAAGGCGATGAAACAATTTGTCATGGACTTTCATGATATCCAGAGCCAGACCAATCAGAAAATTTCTAGAAAAGCACTAAACTGAAGTCAGAGGAGCTTTGATGCGCTAGTAGAAAGGGATTGACTCAATTTTATTACTGACAATTTATTTTGCGATATTCTCATCCGGTGATCCTCACAGAATTTTACTTCATTTTGGCCATTGCCTTGCAACTATAGCAAGAGTTGCAATGAAATATAAAAACGATGAATATGTCTGCTGGGTTGAATCGAAGCACTTCCTAGTAAACAAGTGAATTCTACGTGTGATAAAAACAGAATTGCTGAATGCCACGATAAAAATTGTCTCCACAATAATTTTGATTTTTTCGTCTAAAAAATGAATTGAAGAACTACTAACGAAATTCTAGCAGCATCAGCTTTCTCGCTTTCTTCAAATTTGTTGCCAAAGCTTCCCAATGGAAAGATTTGGTGATATTATCCTAACGCATTTTTGTATGAATCTTCAACCTGTCATTTTTCAATCAAGTATTGGACTTCAATTCGAACCAATCTGTATTTCTGGAAATATTGGGATAATAGAGTTTCGAAAGGGTATTTCTACGAAATAATTACGCAGATTTTACCCTTACACGAATTCGACCTTCGTCAGTAAGCCTCAAACCTACCTTACAAATACCAAGTTTTCAAGTCGTTTCTTTCGGAAATTATTGTGTTAATCTTCCTCAAGGCAGATCACTTACACAAAAGCTCTCTGAAAACAAACTTCTTTCCAATATTTGCGAAAATTCAGATGAGATTTAATTGAAATCCAGTAGTTGAATAAAAAATCCTAGAAAAGCACTGACGAGAAGTTAGCAGCTTTTGCGCTTATGTTCAAAGGATATCACCAAAAGTGAACATGCGCGCAAAAGCTGCTGACTTCGAGTCAGTGGTTTTCAAGGTTTTTTTCTTTGAAGTTATTTCGGAACATGTGCACAAAAAAAAATGACACCGAGGAAAAAACTAGTAAATTTGACATATTTCTGCAAATATCTCCGGAAATTATAATCGTATCGAACTGAAATTAAGTGAACTGCTATGAAATATGAAGCTCAAAGGCTGCGCTGAATCAAATATAATGTAATATACAGGTTCCGAAGAAAGAATTTCTTTCGGAAAACATTTTGAAAAAAAAAATTTTTTTTTAATTTACTGACAATATGACCTCAACAAAATTCCGCGAAAAGTTGCGTGTTGTTATACTCTAACTAATTAACTAACTAAGTTTCGATTCAATGGTTTCAGTAGTTCCCGAATTATCACGGAAATAACCTCAAGACTTCAAAACGGTCTAACTCCGAAACCGATTGGCCGATTTTGTCCATTAACGAACTCAATCATAGCATTTTGAAATGCAACCTACCTTGAAAATTTCGGGTCGATAGGATTCTCCGTACGACTGTAATCCTGCATATGGACAGAATCGATTTTGACACAGGATTCGTCATCAGAGAGTCCAACCTAGTCGTGTGAGACCATTTCCGGCTCAAAATCCGAAAATTACAGACATTTGGACAAAACATACGCGCATGAGGATAATCTAACTACAAGTTTACCAAACCTTCCGGATTGGTAATGGAGGGATTCCATCAAAATAGTTCAAAACCATTTTCAGTTCAAAATTATGGACATTTGGACGAATTGATAGCGCGTGCTGTTCCACAGAATTTGCGCGCAAAAACGTTAATTATACAAGACATCTTTGAAAAGGCCATTCTTCACCACTCAACCTCATTTCCCATTTGAGATTTAGGATTTCGTAAAAACCAAAGCTTGAAGTGTAACACATGGAAGACGAATAATACCTAGTCTTAAAACTTCTAGTTTTGTTGGAACCTTCATGAAATTATCAGGGTGACATGTCTCGGTATTTTGGCTATACTATACCATTTTCAAACCGAAAATCTGAAATTTTTTTGAAAAATATTTAATGAGTAATTAAGTTCAATAAAATGCTCAAACCATCTTAAAACCTGGTTAAAGGAAAGCCATTCTGAATAATTTTGAGCATTTGATTGAACTTAATTATTCCATAAATATTTCAAAAATAATAATTTTCAGACTGTTGGTTTGACAATGGTATTATAACCGAAACATGTCACCCTGAAAATTGCATGAAGGTTCAAATAAAACTTGAAGTTTTAGGACTATTATTCGTCTTCTACTAGATTTAGGAGTTGTCATCACGCTCACAGGGTTGATATGAATTTTTTGGAACCAACTGTATAAAATGTCCCCCTTCAAAACAAAGCTTACCTCTTTTCGAATTTATTTTAACGTTCCATGGGGGCAAAGATATCAAATGTCAGTGTCAAATAGACCTGCTTTATAACATTGAAATTGTCATGTGTTGACTTGATATCTGTATTTAAAGTCTCCGTTTGAGTTTACTTTATGAATCCCACATGTCTATTTTATGATAGATTATTAAGTACAATTCTTGTCAGTTTGCTGGTTTATTCATATAAAAAATTACAAATTTGTATCAGGAATATCTGAAAACAAGTGCTATATCGTGTCACCTGAACTCTTGAAACCTCACTGTTTATAGTGAAATCTTATTTCTTTCGCAAATGAAAAATAAATATTCCACGAAATTACTATTATATTATTGTATCAAAAGACGAAAGAAATATAATAAACCAACCAATTGTTAATCAGCCAGTCAAATCCAAAGATATAATTATATTATGTGATTGAAAACCGGCATCGATTGTTTTATTACTTCTTATGAATTATACGAGTATATCAATGATGATAAAAATGATCCCTTCCAACGTACGAATTCAGAAAGCTATACCAAGCCAAATTTATGCTTTAGTCAAGGTCAACACTACAGGAGACATTAACACGAAATTGGGGTGCCTGTTATGCATTATAACACTATAAATAAGTGTCCTTCTGATAAAATGTCTAATTCGATACTGGATCTACAGAATGTTTTCGTTATGCAACACCCCATAAGGAAACCCTTTGTCAATTATTACCAAGTTATGTTAAACAAGATCTACCTCATTATTCCAAACCCCTTTTCCACCACATCTGCCGACACTATTGTGGTTTTTTCAATTCGAAAAAATAAATCATCGATCCCTATCTGATAAGAATCTCCGTGAAATCCTATTCAAGAACCGTGGTAAGACAGTTGGTAGCATTCCTCACAAACAATACGCCTTAATTTCGAAACAAAACTGGTATTACCAACCCTCCAGCCACCGAAATAACGAGGAACCCTTTTTCTGCAGAAAATTTATCACCACTTAGAGCCAAAAAGGGCCCAGATACCGCTAATCGAGTCGTTTGTTGTATCAATTTGGTAGGCAGTTATAAAATGGAGATGTTATCTGTTTTCGCCCCTTGGTGGAACTAACAACGTTCTGGTCTTTGGTGCCCCGACAATGGCATTAATACGGGAGTGTCACACTCGATCATGGCGAAGACCGTGAAAACGGGCCCTTAAAAGGGGGTTGTTCAGTGTTCATCTTCTGCCTGGTCGGAAGCTATGCGATCTTTGAATGAGGTCGTCCGAGCGTTCCTAGATGTAGTGGAAAATTGCGGAAATTAGCAATCGCAGGAAAATTATTGTTGTCCTTGGGTTGTAGCAATAGAAAATCTTCTATAAAAAACCATCACCCGCTGATAAAGAAGAGGTTTTCATATGGAAGTACTCAGTTCTCTGTCCTATGGAACAGTTTAATTAAAGTCTAGTCACACAGCAACTTTTCGAGAAAAAATCTTCTCTTCAGAATTTATTCAAATTTTATTTTTTTCGTTGAGGTATTGAGGAAAAAACCTTAAATCTGAAATGCGAAACTGTGGAGCGTATTTGGTCAAAACCGAATTCATCCTTGATATTTGTGATCCAAATATACTGTTGGCAGCCAATACTTCAGGAAGTTTCCTTCGAATTTAGGGCACATACGAACAGCGGGTTTGACCACAGAAACTTCGTCAGTGTCAGTGAGTCCAACCTGGTCATTCGAGATTAATTTTGGCTCAAAATTCGAATACTACGAGCATTTTGGTTAAATATTAATGCTCGTGTTTACTAGAAAAAAACCTATACGTGAGCTCAGGAGCTTTTACGCGCTCGTTCACATTCGAAGACATTTCCTCAAGACATTTTGAATGAACTTGTGCAGATTTTCGATTCGATCATATCTGCAATATTGGTAATATAAGGAAAATGAAAATTCGAATGGCTATAGTAACGGAATTATTGAGGGCATTTCAACTTTTCACGAATTCGACGTTCACAATTAACCCCCAAACCTGCTATGAAAATATGGATGAGTCTCTTATAGTCGTTCTTTCGGATATTATTCTGGTTAATACGACATTTTTTTTCCCTCATCTCCGAAAATGAACATCAGATCAAATTGAAATTTAAAAAACTGTTGTCGAATACTATCTTCTAGGTTTGTGCGAATTTCACCGACATCTGGTCGATATATTAGAAAAACTCTTTTTTTTCGATAAAGATTGAATAATTTTCGAAAAAGAATTTTTCGTAGTTGCGCAGTGATACTCTCCGAATAATTACGAAGTTTTGATTTGCATTTACATTTTTGAGATATTGAGGAAAAAACCTCAACATTTCAAACAACGAAATTTGACAATAATTTTTTGTATATCTCCGGAAACATGTATCGTATCGAATTGAAATCTGAAATATCCTTGTTGAATATTGATTTTAAGGTCTATGCCAAATTTCGTTAAGATCTGCTAAACATTTTACGAGAAAAAATAATTGTGCAAAAAAATGTCAAGCATTTTGGAAGGAAGATTTTATTTAAATTTTCTAACAGTTGGACCCATACGAAGTTCTGCAATGGGTTTCACCTTGGTATTTCCCAGATAGTAATGCAGTTTCTATCTGATCGCATTTGTACTTCTTGAAATATTAAGGACATAACGTTAAAATTTCGAACAACAACGAAATGTCATATTTTTTTTTTCATATATCTCCGAAAGTGAATAACGTATCGAATTGAAACTTGAAACATTATTGTAGAAGAGCGATTCGAAGATTTGTTCGTCGAAATCTGATCTACACTTCCCAAAAAAAAAGTTTCAACAAAAATTGCAAAAATTTACGAATAATAATTCTCTCTGAATTCTCCAACACCGGGATCCATACGAAATTCCGCATTGAGTTTCGTGTTGGTTTGCAAGAACTGATCACAATGTTTTACTCCGATGGAAACAGTACTTTATGAGATATCGAGAAATTAACCTCAAACTTTCATATAAGCATAACTCCGAAACTGTTAGGCCGATTTTGCCCGCTAACTAACTCAACCGAGATACTCCAGATCGAAACCTATCCTGAAAATTTCAAGACTCTAGGTCCTTTCTTTCGAAATTTCGAGCACACACAGATGGCCAGACGGTCGGACGGACGGACAGAATCAAAATCAATCAGAGATTCCTTTAGTGTATCCAACCAAGTCGTTTGAGACCAATTTTAGCTCCAATTTCGAAATTTACAGACATTTTGACTAAACGATAACGTGCTGTTTCACAGAACAAGCGCGTAAAAAAGCGTAAACCTATTTATTTGGAGGACTCCTTCAGGCGTTGAGGAAGGAGCTCATCAATACCCCGTGTATCAAAAACGTTTTTCATAGGTTTCACATTCTATAATCAGCCTCCACCTAAATCATTCCATTCAAAGAGGGATATATATACAGGGTGTTTCACCATAAACTGTTCAAACAAACATACACTGTGTCCGTAAAGTATGGAACAAATTCATTATCAGCTAAACAGGTCATTTTAAGAAATAATCCTGAAACACGTCGATTGTTGATTTTAATTTACCGTATTTTAAAATAATAATCTAATATACAGGGTGAATTACGTTCGAGTAATGACGTCACCGTCATTTTTTTTAAATGGAACACTGCCATTTTGTCTCAATATTCGGATTACTCTAGCTGAGCTGATTCCAAAAATGTATCACATATTGATTCCAATTGGTACAGGGTGGACAAAAATACAATAGTTTCGTGTGTGCTCATAAAGTAACGCGTAACATTCTTTATTAGGTAAATTAACAATATTATCAAAAGTACTTATTGTCTAGCGGTAATTGGTTTAAATGTAACACCCCGTAATTTGCTACATGTTTAGAGTAATAAAAATGAGCTGTTTCCAAACATGTTTGGTACTTGTGGTCTAGCAGACAGAATATGAAAGAAATTATTTCTCATCTATTTATAAAAAACAAAGTCGTCTAGTTTTTTGTGAAATGTCATTATTTGTTTAGTAATTTATTGATGTTCAGTGACAGTTTAGTGCTACAATATTTTTGGTATTCGTGAATATTCGAATGATTGCTTAGATTTAATTGGAAGTAGAAATGGAGTTAAGTGTAACACAAAGAATTGAAATACTTGGGTATGGAGACAGATCGCGAACTCAGATGGAAGTGTGCAATTTGTTTACTGATAAATATCCAGAAAGACCAAATCAGGTCGTCCCCCTGCAAATGCTGGTACAGCATTAGATGTTTTACTGAGTTTTGAAGAAGATGCGCACACTTCTGTCCGTAAATTTAGTCGCGATATCGGTGTAAGCAAAACAACGTTACACAAACTATTGAAGCTTGAAAATTGACATCCTTATAAAATCAAACTTGTGCAAGAATTAAACGAAGATGATCCCTATAGAAGACTCCAATTTTGCGAAGAAATGATGGATAAATGTCACCAAGACCCTCTCTTGATACAAAACATTATTTTTTCTGATGAGTCCACTTTCACGTTAAATGGTGAGGTTAACCGTCAGAATTGTAGATACTGGGCAAAAGAAAACCCCCACTGGATGCGTGAGCATCATACACAATACCCTCAAAAAATAAATGGAATTGTACGAAATCGAATCCCTACTTATCCGAAGGTAATTTAAAAGGGGCAAAGTGCCTTGAGTTTTTAAGGGGGTATCTCGTACCTACTTTACGTAATTTGTTTCCCAGCAGACGTAATCCTGGAGGTTTTGATGAAAGTTTATGGTTTCAACAGGATGGTGCACCTCCACATTATGCTGTAGATGTTAGAAGGTACCTAGATGAAATTTTTCCGAACAGGTGGATTGGTAGACGTGGAACCACTGAATGGCCAGCGAGGTCACCAGATTTAAATCCTTTGGATAATTTTCTGTGGGGCCATCTGAAGAATGTTATTTATAAAACGTAACCAGCAAATATTGAAGATGTACAAGAGAAAATTCGAACAGAAATAAACAATATTACACAAGTAACCATACACAAGGTTCAACAAGAATTTGTACACCGTTTGGGTTACTGTCAAATACAGCAAGGGCTGCAGTTCGAACATTCATAAAGTCATGTATTCCAGCATATTCTGTCCTCTAGACAATAAGTATTTTTGATAATATTGTTAATTTACCTGATAAAGAATGTTACGCGTTACTTTATGAGCACACACAAAACTATTGCATTTTTGTCCACCCTGTACTAATTGGAATCAACATGTGATACATTTTTGGAATCAGCTCAGCTAGGGTAATCCGAATATTAAGACAAAATGGGGGTGTTCCATTTAAAAAAAATGACGGTGACGTCATTACTCGAACGTAATTCACCCTGTATATTAGATTATTATTTTAAAATACGGTAAATTGAAATCAAAAATCGACGTGTTTCAGGATTATTTCTTAAAATGACCTGTTTAGGTAAAAATGAATTTGTTCCATACTTTACGTACACAGTGTATATAGCCGTATAGATGACATTGGGTAGGTCATGTTTGCATTATACCACGTTTTCGAAGCATAAGCGAGATACAGGATGTTTAATGTCAACTTTGAGCAATATTCTGATAACTGTGGTGAGTTATGCTTGACCTTTTAAATAACGGTTTCTGGTTACATCTAAGTATTTTTTGGTGGTCAATTCAATTGTTGTGTAGAATTCTGGAAAACATATTTCAAAACGGCGGAAAACCTACAAAGTTGGAATTTTTTGTTTTCGATTGCCCAATTGGATAGCATTATTTCAATGTACTGAATTTTCTAAGGTTTTCCAAAATTCAAACTCAACTTTTTTTGACATGTCTACAATGAAAAAAAAATTCACCCACAACTCTTGAAATCTTTTGAGGTTGAACTCACCTTCATACTGAACACTCGGGTGAAAACGGAATGAAAAAATATCTATTGGTTTTCATTTTATAGCCTTCCAAAGACTCCGCGCGGAGTACTCAAATAATTTTTATTTAAGAATCTGGTGGCCCTAGGGATGCCAAACGCTAATAGGCCTATGATAAATAAGAATTTATCAAAAAAAAAAATTTTCTAAAAAATTGGTAGGAATCGGACTCTCTCCGCATTCGGAAAATAGGATAAAATCCGATGAACTACCGTTGCTTGGTATCGGACGTCATCATAGTCAGAACAAATCCAATTTATACGCGACCCTATTGTCCGTAAGTGGAGCGAGTTCGAAGCCCATCGAAGTTTTTTTGAAATAATTTTTTTTTCGATAAATTAATATTTCTATCCGGGTCATTCTGGGTTGCCTCCGTAGGGCCTAGCCAGTTTTTTAGATAAAATTATTTAATTACTCCGAGGGGAATATTTGGAAGGCTATAAAATGAAAACCAATGAATATTTTTTCATTCTGTTTTCACACCAGTGTTCAGAATGAAGGTAAGTTCAACCTCGAAAAATTTCAACAATTCTGAATTCTGAAAATATTTTTCGACGTAAAATCTTAGAAAATTGAGTACATTGAAATAATGCTATCCAATTTGGCAATCGAAAACAAAAAATTCCAACTTTGTAGGTTTTCCGTCATTTTGAAATATTTTTTCCAGAATTCTACAGAACAATTGAATTGACCACCAAAAAAGATGTGACCAAAAACCGTTATTTTAAAGGTCACGTATAAATCACCACAGTTATCAGAATATTGCCCAAAGTTGGCATTAAACACCCTGGAGCTCGCTTATGCTTCGAAAACGGGGTATATGTCATAAGGTAAAAATGACTTTCACATTGTCACCTATACGACTATATATAGTCGAACATATATGTTTGACCAGTTAGAAAGATAATAAAAACCTAACGTCACGCTATAACGAAGTTGAAAAAAATACACCATATAATCGAACACAGTAGCTTCATGGTTCCCAATTATAATAATTGTTCAAGTACATATGCCCCTAATAAACCGAATTAATACGTCATAGTACGCACCCTCACAGTGCATGGTCCCCTCTGAGCTCTGAGTAAAACCCCTTTGCGATTCGCCTAACAAGCGCAAAACGCTCAGTCCGCATTATCTGGCGCAAATAAGAGGAGCATATTGCTTGCTTTATCGAATTAGCTGACATCCGAAGAGCACCATCATCGTTCATACTAATCTGCCTTACCTCGATTCGACCCCCTAATAATCCCTTGAGGACCGGGGTATATCTGACACTGGTTCAGTAAGCTGAAAGTTGATGAATAAGTGGGAGGTGGTTGGATGTTTTGTGTTTTGGAGTTTATTGGAAATTTTATAGACAATAATACAGGGTGGTCCAAGAAGTGACGTCAATAAATTTTTTAGATTCCTCACACCTGGGGGTATCCAAAAATAATAAGTAGGTTACGCGATTTTTTGTAGTTTTCGAGTTACAATTTTCTTTTGTTTTTTTTTCAATTTATTATGCCAGCGAGGTTTAAAAAATTCATACCTTTTATTTAGTAGGTATTTTGCAAAGTTGCTTTCTGTAGCATGATTTCCCTTAATGTTGTTTTTATGAAGAAAATAACTCAGCTTCTTGAAATTACTCAGAGCTTATCAAAAAAGGCTTGAAAGTTATAACTTCAGTTTTCACTAGGATTCACTTCATCTTAAACAAGCGCGCAAAAGCTCCTGCCTTCACGGCAGTGCCTTTCTAGATTTTTTTAATCTCTGGAAATGAACATCGAATCGAACAAAAATTTAAAGCACTCTAGTTTGAATTTCAAATTGAAAATGAAATTTTACATACATATTTCACCCCCAGAATCGCTGAAAACAAATCAATATCGTGAAGATTCATATTGACTTCGAGTTCCCGCCTAATTTAATCGTGATCTGAACTACAGTCTCCAAAAAATTCAAAAAAAAGCATTACATTTTTTTTTTTGATTTTCTCAAGACCAATCTTATGAGTGTTGGAAGAATTTATTTGTCAACCCATAATGAATAAGGCTTACGGTACAAGTAGAATTAGTTTTATGTGAATGTATTCATTTTATTCACAATATATTGTGTGAATTGAGTCCCTTCCTAATAAAAAGTAAGGTTATGAGTATTCGTCGAATATTTCGAAAAGTATGTTCTACAATACTTTCTATTTTCAACTTTTGGAGGTGTAGATCTGAGGGTATTTGATGAATGATCAAGTTGGGTAAGTGAAAAGGTTGAAAATTCATTAGTTTTGCAAATAACATACATAATATCACACATATTTTCCTGAACACTTCTAGCTTCTGTGACTCCAAAATACTGCAAATAATTTTGAATTAATCTTGTCATTTGGAGTTAAAATATGCTGATATTAAAATACTTCTAACAGTAATTGTAGCATTGCTGCTGTGAATTAGAATATTTGATGCATAACTCATAAAAATTAAATATGTATACCAATATCACCTCTGTTATCTGAATAAGTCCCTGAACAAATTTTAGAATCTAATTTTAATCAATCAAATATACAAGCAAACACTTAAAAAACCTAGCTTCTATCTGTCTATCTAAGGTTCCCAAACTGACAACCATGAGCTGCAATCTTAAATTCAGACGCCAATTCAAACCTAATTAGAGTGTCTTTCCCAAGTTGCATCATGAATTGTAATGAAATGCAATAAGCAGTGCTTAACTCAAAACTGAAACATTCACATTTAACATACAATATGAAATGTAAGTGATGTATATATCTTTTCCTAGTTCATCTACCTCAAGGCCTCATGTTCCCCAACCACAAGAAATCAATTCCATCACAAATGAGCCCCATAATCTATCAACCAACATCAATCGATCGAGTAGGACGAAAGACACAACAATTAACTCTCGTAGGAAAAAACAGAAAAAATTATCCTGACCGAAGGATATTAATTGATTCTTCAAACCGAAATCGGCGACTTTTTTACCTTTGCAATCATCAAAATCAAACACCATTCTAGACGTCGCATAGGCAGTCCGAAATGAAGCCGCCATACCAACCCCAATTCGAATCCAATTTGTTGCGACCTATCCGGCTCGAAGGACCAGTTTTTGCGCGGAAACGTCGATGAAAAGGTGGCAAATTTTTCTTGGTTTTTTCCTCGAGGCCAGCCTTCCATATAAGCCGAGACGGGATCGTTGCCGTAATATGAAATGAACAATGGAGGCACGCAAGAAAATGTGACCGCGCCAACTGTACCAGTTCCTTTATTTATTGGTCGGATTCTGAAAGGAATAAGAATTTATCAATAGCGAATATAAGAGATGGTTTATTCATGGATGTGGACCTGAATTCCAACGAGCTGGCGGCTGGATGGGAGCAACTCAAATTATACCGCGAGCTAATTTTATGGTGCCGTCCAATTTGTAAGTGGTATGGAACTATTAAGTTCAAATCGACATTATCACCCCATTAGTTACGATTTCTCAATGAGAGCATGCCGGTAATGATGGGATTTCATGCTAGGTTGTGTCTAGTCGCCGCTTGGAATTGGCTAGAAAAGAGGCGTTTTTGAGGCGATTGCATGTGTGCGTTGGGTGAGGTGTTGAGCGGAGACGCGACGCGGCGATAGTTTTAAGAACACGAGTAGATCGTGATATTGAGATTACTGAAGTGCCTCAATTAAATTATACGACCATTTCCATGTCTATAAAAACGAAAATGTCATTATATCGATTCAAGGATATTTTGGGAGGATTCGCTTAGGTTGTTTTTGCTCGCATGTTCTAGGGGAACAGCGTGTCTTCGCCCAAATGTATGTTATTTTCGACTTTCGAGCCGAAAATGATCTCAAACGACTAAGTTGGATTCGCTGATGACGAATCCGGTGTCAAAATCGATTCTGTCCGGCCGGCCGTCGCCACGATTTCAGAACTGAATTGAATCTTGCTGATTGGTTGGAGCATAAGGACATACAACTTTTTGCAGAATTTTGTTAAGATCGTGCTGTTAGTAAATTCTGAAAACTATATATAAATTTTTCAAAATTTTTTTCGATAAAACTTTTTCCTCGGAAACTGTTACATTTTGAAAAAAAGGTGGTAATAGCTTCAACTATTATTTCGAAGCAGTGTGAACCAAATTTCAGTTTGATACGATCAAAAGTTTTGAAGATATTGTGAGAAAAAATGTCGCATTTGGTGCTTTTTTCTCAATATCGTGGTTATTTTCGGAATAACTCAAAAGATACTAATTGAATCATGATGAAACTTGGCAGCTAGTTCTATTCTCATGAAATTCTGTATAAACCTTCGAACTGTCATATTTTGATAAGGTTCTGGATTTCAATTCAATCTGATCTGTAGTTTTGGAAATATCGGGAAAATAAAATTTTGAATGGGTATATCTGCGAAATCAGTTAAGGTCCAAACCTACTCTAGAAATATGGAGTTTCCAAGTTGTTTATTTCGGAAGTTATTGTGTTTACGGTCGGACGTTAGGTAATTTTCTCAATAAAAGTACTGGCTAAATACAATAACTTCCAGGAGAAACGACTTAGAAACTCAATATATGTAAAGTAGGTTTGGACAGAGTTTACGAAGGCCGAATTCGTGAATGGTTAAATCCGCCTGATTATTTCGTAGATACACCGGTTCAAAATTCATTTTTACAATATCTCTGTAAAAACAAATCAGATCGAATGGAAATCCAGTAATTTATCGAAAAAAACCTAGAAAAGCACTGACGTGAAGTCAGCTGCTTTTGAGAGCATGTTCAAAGGATATGACCATAAGTGAACATGCGCACAAAAGCTGCTGACTTCACTTCAGTGCTTTCCTAGGTTTTCATAGAAATAGAACAGTGTCACAGAATTAATGAATCATTCATATCAAAATTTGGACGATTAATTTGTTCTAATATTACTCAGAATATTCACGACATGAAAAGATTCATTATTATTATTATTAATACTTTCGTTTTTCTTGAACTTTTGTCGAATTGACATTTTCGAAAACCTAAGACATCCAGGTTCAGTGGATATCGAAGTTTTCCAATTCTATTCCCGTTTTTCAGTGAATTCATCCATATATGGTAATCTATAGAATAATAAGCTGAATTATTTTTCTCATTCAGCAGAATACAGGAGGACTCTTCGAATCTTTTCTTCTTATTATCTGATTCCATCATCAGTATCTTTGTAATATCCCAATATATAGTGTGATTTCCCATGTTCGAACATAGATGATTCGCTATTTAAGATCCGTTTCATGAGTATTCTTTGTGTTGTTTTGTATTCTTGTTTTTCAATATCTAACAATTGTTATTGATGAAGCTTTACAATAATTCATTGTCTGAATGAAAAAGTCAGAAATAGATACTGAACCGTTACAGCACCATTCCATATTTCAGCTTTGTCACGATCTACGAGGGTGCATTGATAATAAAAGATGAATTCAGCCATAAAACTCTCTATTCCAGAATTAATCTTGATGTCTGTAATAAGGTTACCTTCAGCACTGATTGTCGTTTATGAGGGTCTTCAAGTCTATTTTCGCAAGCATTATAAAATCCAATTGATCTCATTATTATCTCCAGGAAGTACGATTTAAAACATATATCAAACCAAATTGAAGTCTTCGCAACCTTGTTAAAACCTCGTGAAAGCCCAGATGGAACCTATTCTTCCACCAGTGATATAAAGAAGAATTATGTAACTATAATTATCTAAAATACGAAGCGAATTCTAAAACGCTTCGAATTGTTCTTATAAACCTGACTAAGATAGCTCTAGAAAAAAGGGGGTTCGAATATTTCAATCAATTCCAATTCAATAAGATTTCTTTCAAAATTAAGATTTTGGATTATTGAAAGACACATTAGATGAAACGAATAGTCAGCTATTTATAAATATAGATGCCTAATTCACTAATTTATGACCCCTTCAAAATAAATTGGTGTCGAGACATCCTTTCAATGAACAACTAGCTCCACAATAAACCAAAACCTCCTATTGGTGAAGCAATTATTTGCAGAACATTGACCCTCAAATTGATCTACCTGAGTTGAATTTGCGCAATGAAATTATCCTACTAATTCAAAAAGTCTTGTGAAGTCTTTCTGCCTTAAGATGTGTATCAAGCTTTTTTTGTGAATATGTTCTCTCACAAAAAAAACTTCCATGATTCTTGATAATTTTTGAGGTTAGAATCATGACCTCTATCGTCGCATTATAAAGAAGATGATGCTGCTATAGTCAACTTTAATAAGGCTAGATTTCATCATTATTTCACCTGAGAGATTTATTCAAAATCGCACTGGAGTTATTGATATTTTTTATGAAAGAAATTTATTTCATTTATTCATTTTAAATAACTGAGATTTTCTTCCAGTGTATAATAGGCTGTCATATTCTAGTCTAGATCTAACAAATGCATAGAATAGGGTTGTGAAACAATCAGGGTTGTTGAAGTCTATACACACTCCTATAAATCAGGCCAAGCATCCTCTTTGTTTTCGCTGTAATATTGTTGATATGAGATACAAATGTAAGCTTAGTATTAAATTCGAAACCAAGGTCCTTTATTTGATTGACTCGCTCCAACTAAGTGTCTCCAATGGTATAGTCATTTAAAATGAAATAACGTTATTGTGTGAATTATTATTATTATTATTCAGCGAAAGCTTGTTCAAAGAACACCACTCATCCAACCTGTCCAAACACTGCTGAAGTGACCTGCAGTCCCTCACTTGTATAGTTTGAAATCCGATATCATTCAAGAAAATGAAAAACGAAAGTCGTGCCAAATTGCTCGCCTGAGGTACGCTACTGGTTGCCACAAATGTGTATGATTTGTGACCTCTCAACTCCACATATAAAATACGATCCTGAACAGCAAAGGCAGCCAATACCGTCTAACTAACGCAAAAGTTACCAATTTTAATTTGATCAGTGAAGTAGTTTCTGGGATATTGAGAAAGTGAGTAGGAATGCGGAACCGTTCGGTCAATTAGATCCATTTACGAAAAAACTGTCGCATGCAACCCACGCTTAAAGATTTAAGTCATTAGGGTTTTCCGTTCCCACGTTATCGTTCCCGACATAATCGATTTCGACATCGGATTTGTCATCAGTGAATCGAAACAAGTCGAAGCTCTCCTTCTCCTAGAACCTGCGCGCGAAAAATGGGAATAATTTCAAATAAAAAATATGTTCTAAATTTCTACATTCCTGCCAGAGTTGAAGTTCATTCACTCATCATTCATCCATCTCTTCACTGTGCCTGGCTTAACAATGTACACAGTCAAGTCAATATAACAAGGTATTTAAATCAGTTAAAATTTATTGCGATAATTTGTGTGTTACTGTTAGTAACTATGTTATACACGCTTAGGCAAAGAATTGAAATGATTTTTATTTATGGTGAGCAAGGAAGATGCGCAAGAAGAATGTATTCATCTCTTCAATGTGCCCGGCTCAAACCACAGATCATAGTAACACTTTTTTATTGCATACTTCTCATTCATACTCAACCATAGACAATTTTCATTTTCAAGACACACGAACATATACCCCAAACCTTTCACAACATCCATGACCTCGCCGGGATTCGAACCCGGTACCTTCAGCATCCTATTCCACCTCTTCAGCCGACTAGGCTAGAGGTAGCTGAGTTGAAGTCCTCATGAAGGAAATTGTTCCTGTCATAAACCTTCATGGTATTTAGCATATTATTCAACGAGCAAATAATGACTGTTATTATTCACGAGGGTGAATTTTGCGAAACGAGCCGCAAGCGAGTGTCGCAAGTTAAATATTATACTTCGTCCACGACTTCGTTGGTAAAATAGGAATAATGGGAGCGATTGAATAAATTCATGAAATGCATTGAATAAATGCAATTGAATGCATAAGCATTAAGACATTATTTTCAAGAAATAAAATCCCAAATAGTGTGTTTTAATAATCAATAAATATTTTTTCGATAAACGCCTTATTTTGTTTTATCGATTTTTGAAATATATTATTTCTTTTAGGACACTTGTATATATCATTCAATGGTCATGGACAAAATAGTTTTCAATCAGACGACCAACTTTCACCATGAATTCGATATAAATTTTCAGCAGAAAAGACTGACGATTCTCCTATTCCATACAAAGAAATCATGAAATTTTGGGATGGAATTAATGAAATTATTGCAACAATGAGTTCTTTCGATATTCACTAAAATCATATTATTCAACTCCTGCATTGTCTAAATTCATCAGTTCAAACGAACGAACTCGTACATGGATTCGCATGAGCAACAAATGGATGATATCCACATTAAGGGTATTGCGCAAGTTATTCGAATCATTAATTTCCTATCAGAATATATTCGAAAACTAATGAGGAGTATCGAAGGAAATTATTATTTCACTTCATGCAGTTTTAATATTTG
Organism: Myrrha octodecimguttata; assembly: GCA_958510865.1. Classification (NCBI taxonomy): domain Eukaryota; kingdom Metazoa; phylum Arthropoda; class Insecta; order Coleoptera; family Coccinellidae; genus Myrrha; species Myrrha octodecimguttata. The sequence continues at coordinate 38,139,502 of OY294056.1, forward strand.
GGGAGGTTGGTTGTTCCGGTAAACTAAAACAAATAAATCGGTTTGCAGTCATTTATTGATAATAGGAATATGCTACCACCTTATTATATACACACGTTTACCACGAGGTAGCACTCAATATTCAACATTGTTGTATAAATACAGTTTTGTACACCTATTCGCAAAGTCTGTAATATTTATATGGGACAGTCTTTGGGAATAAATATCATTTTCCATTTCGAGTTTTTTTTGGCAAGTTGGGAAGACACAGACGTCATAACCTTTCCATTGTTTAAGAACTACTACCTCCAGTTTTACATACATAAAATGTAAAACTTATTCATTCATCAATAATACAACATGAAGAACATATTTTCCAATGAAGTTTTTCATCTGAGAGAAGAAAATAAAAATGATTAATGTATTATATTATTATGTATTTTATAGAATAAATAAGTTGTACATCCCCTGCTTCCAGTAGCTACTCAAAGCCTTAATTTTAAATCAGGTGCCTCATTAAATAAATATTTTCCATAATTTTCGTTATATACAATAGATAATATATCTTATATATTATTATTTATCATTACATTATACTTTGTAGGAACAATTCTTCTCATGCACAGTTTATGTATGCTTGACCCTTTTTAAGTCGAGGAATGTTGCTTGCAATTGAAAAATGTTGTAGTGAGGTTCGAAAGTTTGCTATTTTGTTTACTTGTTGTGCATACAACATTATGCTATGATCGAATATGACTATCATGATAATTGCAATTTTAGTTCAGTTCGGTTTCAACTAGAATTCGTTACAAATAAGTCCTCTTGGGAAAAACGAAATGAATTGGAAAATAAAAAGGAATTCACATCATTTATGGATGATGGTGGACTCTTAACTTTGAAGAAGAGTTGAGCTCCTCCACAAAATATGGTGAAGCTGAATCAATATAATAATACTACTATTGAATAATAAACAAATCAATAGGATCTGAAATGAGCATGAGAATCAGAAGATATGTTTTTTGAGATTGATATTTTTCAACCATCAAGCTGCCAAATATTATTAAGATAATTTTTTTTTTCTAAACTTTTATTTGTAATATCACAAAAAATTGCTAGCCAAATTTCTCGGTTGCAATAAGAAAGTTTGTTGTTTGGCAAAGTCGCGCATTTCATTTGAAACAAAATCATTGATTTTGGAAAAAAGTTATGAACGAAATTGCCATGGAGCAACAAATTTGGGTATTAAAAGAAAGAAAGTATACCTGCTTAAATTTCATCTCGAGTGATATCCGACAAGACTATTTCTGGAAAAAATATGTTACAGTAATATGGTATAATTTACAAACATGAAGTTTCCAAGATGCTTTTTTCGGAAGTTATTGTGTTTATGATCGTCACGAATTGAGACAAGCGCACAAAAGCTGCTGAATTTCTAGAAAGAGACCACTAGAGACGGAATATTGCTGGTAAAATTTCTCGATGGTAATATGTAAGTTATTTTCTGGCCATTTCGCAAATGACATTTGTATCAAAATTACAAGCCGTAAGGCGAATGGTCTGGAAAAAATTTCATATGCGGAATGGTCGAAGAGCAACAAACTTGAATATCTCAGAAGCGAAATTCTACCTGCCTAAATTTCATCTCAGTGGTATTCGACATGACTATTTCACTAGAAAATATGTCGAATAGTAATATGGTCACATTTGTGAAAAACAAAAAATAACAATGGGGGTTTTTCCCTTAAACGAAAATGCAGTAAATTTCATGAAAAACCTTTGGAACATGACATTTCAAACATATAATTTCAATATTATATTTTTACAAAAATGTTTGATCACCTAAAACTGAAAAATAAAAATGTGGATTTGAATTTAAAGGGATTTGTCTTCAGTGCACGATATAGCAACAACGAATTCAGCTTTCTCGGAAAGAAAAGGACGTCAAATGTATTACTTTACTTAGGAAAACAGAGATACTATACTTCGATGTGGTTTAAGTAGAAGACAACGACCAAGGAAAAGAAAAAGAAGAGCACAGACTGTCATAGTGTCATATTACTGACAAATCGCAAACAGAAACTGTTTGGATATATTGACAAAGAACACGTGTGTGCCACAGAATAGGAATAAATATTTCATTATTCTATAGCAGAAAAAGCTATTCTACTAAACACCTTTTTTGTCACTTCGTGCATGCCTGGCAAATCCCAAACACCAATTTCGAAATCTGATTTTGAATACTTTCTGAAGGTAACTTGGGAAGATGATGTATCAAACCCATAATAATTATGTTCAAATTTTTATTTGCAGTAATAACCCAAATTAAGGAAAAACCCCCATTTAAGCTATCTTGAATTCGAGAAATGTCAAAATTTTATCGCTGAAAAACTAGCTTACTGAGATTTTCCGGCTTGCATGTTCAATCGCTGTGAAACGAGCATCGCTGTGGAAACTTCCTCACTAAACATGACTCAAATAGTCTTTTTAAATCGTACCGTCCATTCTAAATTTCGGTATTTTATAGTTTGAAAAATATCTAATTCCTGCACAGAGTCAACTGTTCAGATTCTCTGCTTTCTACAGTATCCTTTCATAATTTGGTTGTATTTTCTAATATTTCACTGAACATTGTTGATTTTGAAATCATAAGAGAAAGTTTCGAACATCATCAGAGAGTGAAAAACGATCTGAATCAGCAGATATTGAGGGACGAACTAAAAACTGCAGAAAATACCAGCCTGAAGGATTACGACATCAAATTCAATTCAATGCGATATTGTTCAGATTTCTCCAACATTCCCGAAATTCAAAAAGGTATCTTCATGCCTCACTACAACCTTACACATTTTTCACAAAAGCATACTTTTCCACTCCTCCTTTGCATCCCTTGTAATTCGATCAATAAATACCGAACGTTCTGCCTCACGAACAATCCAAAGACGAGGGACTGCCAGGTGGAAGTATGAAGGGTGGACTGTGAGGCGTCATACTAATGCTGCCCATGGACGAAGGACCATGTGGGTAGAGATCCATATCACTCATATTGTCTGAACCGGAACATTTTTCACCGGATTTTCCTTCCTGTTTGAGCATCATGCGACGCCATTTTGCTCTTGCATTTTGGAACCAAACCTGCAACAAGGAAAAGAGGATATATAAAATATTCGTCTGATCTCAGGTTCATAAAATTCTTAAATCGTTTGTGATTGATTTCTCCTAAAAGAAATATTAGCATAGTAATCGTGTCACAAGCTCTAATGTACCATTTTATTTGTATTTGTGTTTTTTCCGACTATCCTAGGCTTCAACGAAACCCCTCAGAAGCTTAGAGCTGGTTCGAGTTAGGATACCGGGTGTGTTCTGTGTAGGCTTTGTTACTAATTCCTTGCGCCACGTTAGGAACAGCACTGTTAATTGTTTACCGAACAGCGAATGGTTGGACGGTCCCCTAAAAAGCGGAAACGTTATTTCCCGACCAAGGGCTTGAACCCCAGACCTTACGATCATGGGGCTTGCGCTCTAACCACTGAGCTAATGTACCATTGTATTATAAATGAAATATTAGCTTTGCTCGCGAGTCCGATTCCGAACCAGTTCCGTACCGAACACATGCGCACTTAAAAGAATAGCGTTGATGCATCACACAATTCCGAACTAGTACTAAAAACCCAAACTGATAGACGCGATTGTCACTCGAGTGATGACATTTGAGTTCACATAAAGTAATAGTGAGCCAGATATTAATCACCTCAGGTGATTTACCATATGGACACCACTATGATATACAGTGCTCGTCAAAATTATAAAACAAATTCATTTTCTTAGAAGAAAAATATTTGGTAACAAAATCCTGAAACAGGTAAATTTTTGTTTCACTTTTACCAAATTTATATGCATTTTTGAAGGATTTTTGTTGAACCCTGTGCCATCCCCATCAACCCTCTAAATTTTTTGAATAGAGAAAGTAGGTCATGTGGTACTTTTTTGGCAAGGACTTTGTATCTTCTTTACAGGCGTGCAGAAATTTTCAAGAAAAAAATCGACCATTACAGTTTTGTTCAACTGCACAACTTTAAACTCCTACGAACGCTTTAATGGAGAAAAAAAAATATTCACGGGAGGGGGTTGAAAGGGGTTGAAAGTTGTGCATGAACAAAACTGTAATGGTCGACTTTCATTCGGTGACAAATTTCATCAGGTACCATCGTCTCAAAGTTATGAGCCATGACAAAGTGCACATATTGAAAACCTCTTTGAAGTAACAAATTTTTCGAAAAAAAATTTTTTCTTGAAAATTTCTGCACGCCTGTAAAGAAGATACAAAGACCCTGTAAAAAAAATACCACATGACCCACTTTCCAGATTCAAAAAAATTAGAGGGTTGATGGGGATGGCACAGGGTGCAACAAAAATTCTTCTAAAATGCATATAAATTTGGTAAAGGTGAAACAAAAATTGACCTGTTTCAGGATTTTGTTGCCAAATATTTTTCTTCTGAGAAAATGAATTTGTTCCATAATTTTGACGCGCACTGTATTTTACATTGGGGCAATGTCAAAAATTGACAAAAACAATGAACTTCACTGAGCAATCACCATTTTGATAGTTATAACGAACGCTAGGCCATTATTAAAATGTACTCATTACATTGTATTGATGATAAAATATATCCATCCAAGAAAATTTGTTTTAGGACAATGAAAAAATATTGAATTAACACCCTGGATGTGGTCAATACTAGGGCACGCGCGATCACCACGAAACCTTCTGATAATGCCTATTGTAATGGATCCATGCTATGTATACATCACATCAATTTATCAGTGTAATTGACTCATGCCCTAGAGTTATATTATCAATGCTTCAGGGCATCAAACGATGTTCACCACAACTTGTCCTGCGAGTTTTGACGAGATTTTAGGTGAGTAAGTATTTATGGTATGAAAATTTTGTTTTGTCGATGTCATAGATGAAATATTTTCTGTTGATTTTTTTTACCGATTTTTCTTTCAATTGTTTCAAGATAGAAACTTACGCAGGCTATGTGAAATAAGTTCTGAGATTAACTGAAAGTTAGAAATGTATTTCATATGGATTTGATAATCTTTGGGGAGTGGTTTGTTTTTATACAAGACGGTAAAATCACTTATTTTCAGATATACGACATGCAAGGATGATGTGGGCACTTCAAAAATGGCGAAGAAAAAAACAATACGGAAAGATTTCATGCAACGCAGTTCAAAATTCGAGAGTTCCTTTTCAAACCTTGGAAGATCAACACAAGAAATGGTGGAATATGGATTCACTTCTGAATTCGAGAACACAAGCCGTAAAACCCATTGTTCATGTCATTGGTGGGGATGTAATTCGACACTTTAAGCTTCAAGTTTTTCAATATTATCAGAGCGATGATGTTTTTCAAAAAGTTCTTATCTCTTCAATTTAAGCTACCCAACAGGAGTGTATTCTGGTCCATACATTCATTCATTGAAACTTGTTTTTTTTCTCTCAAATCCGAACACCCATATCCTAAAACTCATGATTTATGTGAACTTCTAACTAATGTTGCATAAATTTTTCAGATTATATCAACTCTTTAATTATTATTTCAGTAACTTTCAACAATATGTTCCGAAACTGTAAAATTTTCAGGGGGGGTAATTTTTTTTTTTGGTACATCACTAAGCTTTTTTATTTGATTTGGGAAATTTTCTAGTACAATTTCCATTGCAAACTGACATTCTAATAAATCTCTTTGAAGTGAAGTCTGACGTTGCTGTACAAATTAGTTATCGTTCACCATACATGCCAAAGTTAGTAGTTCGTTTATTTTTAAGGCTTCACGGTCATTATTGCGGTCTTTTCAACAATACCGCACTTAACTTCATTGGTTAGGGTACTTAAGGTTCGAGTAGTCATGCAGAAAGTTTTATTATTTTCCATTCCGAAACTAAATCAGTTGTCTCAATTTCATCTACACGAAATTTTTGATGCTTTTTCCCAGTACGTAGAGAAGTACTGATGCGATCGGATTGAAACCTTGTAATTAGTTGTAGAATACTGACGCAAAACTTAGTACCAAGGATCATTTTAGAAATAAGGAAAAAATCTAGAAAAGCACTGACGTGAGTTCAGGAGCTTTTACGCGCTTGTCAAATTCTAACTATTACATCAACACGAAATTGTACCTAGTTGCATGTTGGTAATCTCAACCTGACTACGAAGTTTCAATCCGATTGCGTTTGTACTTTTTGAGATATTGTGGAAATAACGCTAAAATTCCAAACAACAACGAAATTTGGCACAATGTTTTTCCTTATATCTCCGAGAGTTCATATCGGATCGAATTTAAATTTGGAACATTAATGTTAAATACTTACTCCGAGGTTTGTGCCAAATTCCATTGATATCTATCCAATATTTTCAGAGAAAAAAAAAATTCATCAAAAATTTCAAAAATTTTCGAATAAAATTTTTTTTTTGGCTTTCTAACAACTGGATTCACACAAAATTTTGCGCGTGTGTATTCCAAAACTGTCCACGAAATTTCAATTTTAGCTAGTCAATACTTCATGAGGTTACGAGGAATTAACCTAAAAACTTCGAATGGACCTAACTCCGAAACTATCCCACTGAATCCACCCATTAACGAGCTTAACCAAGATATTTGGACTACGAACCTAATCATCAAGTCACTAAGTCTTTTCCTTCGAAAGTAAGAGCACGCACAGACGGACGGACAGAATTAAATTCAACCACGGATTCTTCTGCATGGAGTTCAACCCAATCATTCTAGACCATTTTCGGCTCAAAAAACTACTCCTTAGTTTTTCATGAAATTGGACACATATCTTAAGGTTGAAATTCAACAACATTACGCGAATTTCAGCTCTGTTCTTTGTCGATTTTCGGAAATATGGAAAAAAATACTGCTTTGGCAGCGAACTGTAACAAGCGATAAAAAGCTTCACACGTCTATTTTAGATTTATTCGAGAGTGGAAGCAGAACACTTAAGGCCGGTTTCACGAAACTTTTAGCAGCCAATCATTCAACAAGTTTCAGTTTCAATTGGATGGTTGAATTGAAAATGAATTTAAATCGAGCACAGAATTTACTGTTGATTGACAATCAAACCGTTGATCTGGAATTCCCAGATCAGGGTAGAACCCTTTAAAAATGATAAAAAGTGAAAAAAAATAATAGTAGGATGAAACCTATTGAAAAAGGGGGAAACTATTATAAAAATTGAAGGAAAAATAATTTACGGGCAATCTGAGATCTGTAAGTGGAAAGGGGTGAGGTTTTAGGGGTAAAAAGCGGCTCATCTCAATTACTGGCAAAACAACAAATTCTATGGAAAAAAGTTGAACGGCAAAGTTGTAGGTAATATAAAAATCTGAACCTTTTGTAAAACACTTTTTTTACATAACCTCCAAATTCATGTGAAAAATTCGAATAACCAAGTTTTTGGTTTTTCATTTTATCTTCCACAGAAAAATTTTTTTCTTACGAAATTCTGTGGAAAGTTCTTTTTCTGTTCCAAATATACTGTGATTTTTGCGATTCAAAATATATATTTGTTCGCCTCACTTCCACTAAATATCGAAAAAGCACCCTAATTTTCAATCGGAAAGTCTCATGTCAAAATATCCACTTTTTCAAAAAAGTTGGTGGTACATCTTTTCTCCATAGGGTTTTACCGTAAATCGAGTTAGGCAGTTTTATAACCTTAAAACCTCACCCCTTCCGCTTCCTGTCCTTAGATCATCCATAAATTATTTTTCCTCAAAGTTTTGTTATATTTTCTTTCTCTCTCAATGGGTTTCATCCTAATATTATTTTTTTTCGGTTGAAAAAATTATCGACCCTGGTCTCTATTAACTACAACATTCACGAACGATTCACAATTCCATCGAGATACTATATGTTTGAATGAAGCGATAATGCAAATATAACTATCCTATCGCTTTAAACACCACAAAAGAATCATTAATAATAAAGAGAGAAGTCACACATATTTTTTTTCGGTTGAAAAAATTATCGACCCTGGTCTCTATTAACTACAACATTCACGAACGATTCACAATTCCATCGAGATACTATATGTTTGAATGAAGTGATAATGCAAATATAACTATCCTATCGCTTTAAACACCACAAAAGAATCATTAATAATAAAGAGAGAAGTCACATCCTGAAAAAACACGTGTTCATAATCCCGAAAATATCATGAGATCAACTACATCCAATTTAATTAGGAGCGTTGTATATTCAAAAATCTGATATCTATAAATATGAGTTATGAATTGTTCAACGCCATGTGGTCCCTTCAAGTTCTTTGATATCCTCCGACCAACTTCCATAATTCTGATTTATCTTTATGGGCCTGCCGTACGTGTGCTTCATTCAAGAATGTAATTGGGGCATTTTAATATGAATAAGTACGTGGCTATGTTGAAAATCTGTCTGAGTTATTCCTTCCTTTCTTAATTGATTATTTCAAGCTGCTGAATGGAATGAAAAACCAATTCAGCTTTATGGTTTTTCTGATTTCTCGAAGAATAAGGCGCTTCTCGTTTTGGTTTATTACTGGATAAAATCAAATAAAACCTTAGTGATCGAAAAAAAATTGAAAATTACCTCCCCTGAAAATTTCACAGTTTACATTTTGAAGTGCGTAGATTTGAATGAACTGATGAAAAAAACCGTTCGTCCGCTGTCCGGGGCTTTCCTTTGAAAGTATTGATTGAACAGAAATCCGTGAAGCTTGGTAGAACAATAGAGTGTGTCGCTCGAGATTGATCCTCCAAGCTTTTCAGCAGGATCGGTTTATCCTAAGAGCTCAAAACTGGGGATAGGAGGGAAAAAAATTATTTCTCGAAAACCTACCACCCAATTTTCATGAAACTCTCAACGTTGATTACTGTTGCATAACTCAACCTAAAAATGTTCATCCGGTTGATTTCCGACCAGTGGTCCTTGAGTTATAAAGAAAAACGCTTCAAATTGTGTTGTGAAATACCAATGAGTTATGAATAGTACCTACAGCCCAATCCCAGAATCTCATTGAATATGTGTGGGTTATGCGAACATTATACATCTGCACCAACATCCACAGACTCTTGCACAGTTTATTCAAGAAGATCTAGTTGCTTGGAACGAGTTGTTACAAGAAGACAAATCTTATGAGTCTCATATAAAATATTTTTGAATAGATATATCTTCCCCACGAATAATAATTCAAGATTGACCAATATACTTCTATCCAAAACTCATTTAGTAGTTTGCCTGTTCACATGAATCTAGTTGAAATGAAATATATTTACTCTTCTCTTCAGAAAACTATTTCAGCTAATCATAGTTCGCTCAGATTAAGGATATCATTGATTATCAATCGTGCTCTGGTGACGAAAACACGTACACGGGACCCTCTCGACCCATAAGAGGTAGTAGAGCTGAAGATGAGTATTGATTCGCAGAACATATTTCAGTTATTCAGGTGGGAAACAACGCCATGGCCGCCATAGTGAAAAGTGAGCAAGTGCGTTTGTGTTTTTAATGGTGCATTATCCACTTGGTCTAAATGGAGAACTATACTTATCATTATCAATATCAAGAAAGTTTGTCGTTTCGAAAGTCAAGAAGAAAAGATTGGTTTCAACAAAAAGCTTGGCTACTCGCGAACGAGTTCGAATTGAAAAATGTTTGTATATGAGGGTACATGCCTACATGCATGTGTATTATGCACAAACATTGTTACATGAACACGTGAACTCACACAGACTACACATTTTTATTTTATGCTTGGTGGTCGTGAGTAAACCTACATGGTATCCAAGTGAATTGTTACAAAACCCTGTCCCCAAAACTCTTTCCTGATGAAATTCGATCCTCCAGTTGCACCTTTTATATGATTGGTATCTTGAAAAATGATTATGAAAGGCTTCTCAAGATACCATACATTTTTTGAATTGAGAGCTGCTAATTGCAGCAAACATATGACATTCTCTTGGTTAATCTTCTAGGGAAATATTCCAAATACAATATTGAGAAAATTTACATTCGTATGAATGAAATAATATTTCAGAATAAAAATATGGAACATACATAGCAAACATATCCAGTAATTTTTGTGAGATATCTCATTTGGATCAAACGTGTTTCCACTCGAATTAACAGAATTCATTATTTTTCACATGCGTCGAGAGTATTTCATCGAAAAATCAAGCTAATATTCGGTTCGATCTTGTCAAGAATTCGATCCTCTTGAATGAATCCGGTCACAAATTTATATAAGAGAACTTTTTTCTCTGTGCAGAAGTGTATATAGCTACGGCGTGGTCAAATACATTATAATTTCTTTCATTGAATATTGCTAATAGTTACCGACAATGATATCGTCTAATTCTGGATGTACATTGGCAAAAACTGAAGTTCACGAAATTACTTTCTATAGCAGTTTCAATTCTGATTTCAACATCCGTCATTTCCAGTGTTTTTTAGACAAACTCCATATAACAAAATCACCTTCTTTTTAGATAAGAATTCACCTTCTGAAAACTATCGAACACACTTGAAAATACTCTGTAAATCAAATGAACCACACTGCTCGTTCTTCCTCTCTCTACCGATGCCCCTCCATCCCTCTTGACGTGAAATCTCCGATCCCGAGATCGAGCAAAAAGGAGTCAGACGAGCGAAACGAAAAACAAATAAAACAACCCTCATCGGAAAAATCTCCAATTTCCAGAGACGCTCCTCGCGAAATCAATATCAGTCAGAGGGTTGCCGCCTTCTTCAAATGCAACCACCCGCTATTCGAAATAAAATATATCGCGGAGGCGCTACCGCGCTCGCACGGCTCCAATTACGCGTCTTTGGCGTGCTCGGCAGCAGTCACCCTAGGGACTCCAGGATCTAGGGGAGGGGTGGCTTCGTTTCTTGTCAGACGCCATCGTTTCGGAAAAATGAGACGTAAAAACGGGGTTGTCGGGTGATTTGTATCGTAGGAGATGGAAAATGGAGATTTTTCAACGACTGAAGCGAGTCTAGAACATAGGTGGGGTACATTGGAGTCTTCTTCAGATTCTTCTGAAAGAGACTGCAAATTTTCAGGTTTCATTAACCATTTATAAGCTCATAATTGGCTTCTACATGGGGCGAAAAATGAAGAGTTCTAGGAAAGCACTGACTTGAGGTCAGGAGCTTTCACGGCGTTCCTCAAATTAGTCGCTTCAACTGTCATCTTTTCCCGTATTGACCCTTTCAAACGCAGCTTTGCTTTCCGATGAGAAGATTTGGCGGTCTTTTTTATGGTCCCCATAAAATTCTGCATGAACCTTCAAGTCGTTCCAAAATTTTTCAGTCAAGTATTAGATTTCAACTCGATCTAATCTGTATTTTCGGAAAGATTCAGTAGGTATCTACATATTTGTTTTTCGAATTCTGATATCAGTTATGCACGAAATTTGGCGAACAGTTGTGCATCAATATTTGTCAACCAGTTACCAAGTTAGATCATAACTAAAACAGTGTATTTTGAGGTATTCCGGAAACAACGACGATATCAAAGAGAAAGAACTCGAAATGTATGAATGCCTTCGGATCAAACTATAATATGAAATATTGTTGTTAAAAATAGGGATTCCTCATTTGGATCAAACGTGTTTCCACTCGAATTAACAGAATTCATTATTTTTCACATGCGTCGAGAGTATTTCATCGAAAAATCAAGCTAATATTCGGTTCGATCTTGTCAAGAATTCGATCCTCTTGAATGAATCCGGTCACAAATTTATATAAGAGAACTTTTTTCTCTGTGCAGAAGTGTATATAGCTACGGCGTGGTCAAATACATTATAATTTCTTTCATTGAATATTGCTAATAGTTACCGACAATGATATCGTCTAATTCTGGATGTACATTGGCAAAAACTGAAGTTCACGAAATTACTTTCTATAGCAGTTTCAATTCTGATTTCAACATCCGTCATTTCCAGTGTTTTTTAGACAAACTCCATATAACAAAATCACCTTCTTTTTAGATAAGAATTCACCTTCTGAAAACTATCGAACACACTTGAAAATACTCTGTAAATCAAATGAACCACACTGCTCGTTCTTCCTCTCTCTACCGATGCCCCTCCATCCCTCTTGACGTGAAATCTCCGATCCCGAGATCGAGCAAAAAGGAGTCAGACGAGCGAAACGAAAAACAAATAAAACAACCCTCATCGGAAAAATCTCCAATTTCCAGAGACGCTCCTCGCGAAATCAATATCAGTCAGAGGGTTGCCGCCTTCTTCAAATGCAACCACCCGCTATTCGAAATAAAATATATCGCGGAGGCGCTACCGCGCTCGCACGGCTCCAATTACGCGTCTTTGGCGTGCTCGGCAGCAGTCACCCTAGGGACTCCAGGATCTAGGGGAGGGGTGGCTTCGTTTCTTGTCAGACGCCATCGTTTCGGAAAAATGAGACGTAAAAACGGGGTTGTCGGGTGATTTGTATCGTAGGAGATGGAAAATGGAGATTTTTCAACGACTGAAGCGAGTCTAGAACATAGGTGGGGTACATTGGAGTCTTCTTCAGATTCTTCTGAAAGAGACTGCAAATTTTCAGGTTTCATTAACCATTTATAAGCTCATAATTGGCTTCTACATGGGGCGAAAAATGAAGAGTTCTAGGAAAGCACTGACTTGAGGTCAGGAGCTTTCACGGCGTTCCTCAAATTAGTCGCTTCAACTGTCATCTTTTCCCGTATTGACCCTTTCAAACGCAGCTTTGCTTTCCGATGAGAAGATTTGGCGGTCTTTTTTATGGTCCCCATAAAATTCTGCATGAACCTTCAAGTCGTTCCAAAATTTTTCAGTCAAGTATTAGATTTCAACTCGATCTAATCTGTATTTTCGGAAAGATTCAGTAGGTATCTACATATTTGTTTTTCGAATTCTGATATCAGTTATGCACGAAATTTGGCGAACAGTTGTGCATCAATATTTGTCAACCAGTTACCAAGTTAGATCATAACTAAAACAGTGTATTTTGAGGTATTCCGGAAACAACGACGATATCAAAGAGAAAGAACTCGAAATGTATGAATGCCTTCGGATCAAACTATAATATGAAATATTGTTGTTAAAAATAGGGTTGGAGGTTTTCAAGAAAATTTTTTTAAATCTGATAGAGAGTGCTAGAAAACACAAATTCCTACAAGGAAGTTTTACTGATCATGCGATCCTAAAAAATTCACAAGACAGTTGCGAATCTGTATGTTCCAACAAACTTCCATAATTCATTCTACCGCTCAAGTTGTGTCAGAGATATTGAGATATCCTCAAAGATTCGTTTGACGATAACAATCAATCTTGACATCGGATTCGTCATCAGTATGTTCAACCTAGTCGTACCAAGCATTTTCGGAAAAAAATTAAAAATTACAGACATTGAGACAAAACGATAGCAAACTCCGCGCAAAAAGCTAAGTATTAACAAGCTGAAAAACAATCAGTCGAGATAATCTCTTTTCGAAATCCCTACGCTCATTCAAACTACGAATTATCATACCATATATGTCCGTCATGTGTAAAATTACATAAAATCTTCTGAATTTTTACATCGAACATAATATAAAAATGAAGAAACGTGGCAACAAATATGACCATTGGTCTGAATGCAACTGGAGACCATTGATACTCAACCATATTACCCATTTGGTACCAAAAACATAAACGAAAAGGTTCTTTCATCAGATATGCAATTAACTACTGCAATGCTTCGGAGTAATACAAATATTCACATTCACTCATTTTCACATCCAGACCGGAGTTTTATTAAGTTCAAAATATATCAAACTCATGTTTGAACCAAAAAGCTGTCCAAATATTACGGATATCAAATTCTGTTGAAAGGGTGGCATCCATACATGTCCGTTCAGCTGAATCATTTCCTAGGATGAGGTTGCTTGGCAGACATGCTTCATTTTTCACGGGTATAGGCAAGAATTCGAGATACTCTATCGGCTATCAGAGTTATCAGGTAAGTATTTGGTATCACGTTCAATCAATAAGACGAAAGTTGGCCGAATATTCAGTACTTGGTGCCTAAGTTTTGAACGTTTAGCCATGAATTACCAAATAGCGTGGGACACGCAGTGGAAGAAAGGTAAGTCTCCCACTCAAGTATTTTATTATCATCATCAGCTTGTATATTACTTCAAGACTCCCTACAAATCCAATATCTAAAAAAATCTACACAGTTAGTACTGGCATAACTGAAGAGGTCAAGGTGAAATAATAGAACGATTTCTTTGGAAATAAACTGGGGACCATTGCATTTATTATGCATACATCGATCTTCCCCTTAATACTCTTCATATAAATTTCTCCTTGGACTCAAATAAGCTGAGGATTTTTTTTATTATTCTTGGAGCTACTTCGAAAACCTTCTCGTCCCAGTAAAATAAGCTTGGATTAAAGACATGTATCCTAACATAACCTTACTAAGAAAAATATTATATCAAAAATCAGTAAAAAGTACTTAGGGTAACATGTAGCTTTTCTCAAAAAACAACCGATACTACAGAGCACTTCCTATTATCTCTACAAATCGCCATGGCACAATGAATGCATGCTCTCCAAACCCTAGTGAAGTTTGTTCAGTGACACATGAGAAGTTCATCCAGGACATTTTGCTCACAGGGACAAAGTCGCTCGGAATATCTCAATAACTCCATAAGTCCCACCCATACGAAATGTTATCTAATGGGAAGGTCTCATGTCGTGCCAAAAATTCACCCAGACACATTCAAGTTTCTGTATCAAATAAATCACTGCCCGTAGTGTGTAATTTTCCTCCTTTTCTTCGGACCTTACTTGGACACCACTATATTCACTAAACGAACGAGAGGCCACCATGAACTACCACTAGATGCCATCTTCGTCCTGATTCAACCTTAACAAACATCTTCCATTTCGGGAGCCTGCAATATTGTCGTAAAAACTATTCCCAACGCGTCGAAAGTGAGAAGTACAGTTTCATTGCACCTATGACGACGATTCCATAGAAATATCCAAATAAGGCGACCGAACGGTTACTGAGAGACCAAACTTACAACAATGAGCAAGATCAGACGTATTGTGTCTGTGATAAATAACCTGAATCGTACATAAGACTAGCGACAGACCAATGTCGGAAATCGAGCTCTTTCCATAATCGATGACCCCAACCAACGAACGCAGAGAAAATTTATTTATCTTTTTCTCCGCTTTTGGAGATGCCGAACGAAAGGCAACAAAGCCTCGCGACTATATAATAGAGGTAGGTAACTAGCGACAAAAACAAGGAGTTCTAGAGAATTCGGAATCGATAGACGACCAAACGACATCAAAGCGTCACCATAGAAACAAAACGTACAAATGTAAAAGTACCGAACATAGAGTATTCGCATTAAACATAGAGGAATCGGCATTAAACGTCAGAAATGGCCTGCCATAAAACGAAACTGGCTCTGGTTTATTATTCAGGGAATAAGAAGCGGCGCGTAGGGTTCTGACGGCACTAATCAGGTGACTAAAATGTCCGTAGTGGTCGCGCAGTTGTCCCAATAAGGTCACCACTATTAATAACAATAAACTCGATGTGGTGATAATGGGAGTTCTCTAAGAAGTGGACTGCCGGTGTGCTTGGTTACTGCGCAGGGACGGAACGTGACTTTTGTTGTGGTCGATTCTTGAGAACAATGCTTGCCGATTGACGAGTGCCGTCATGACCTTATATCAGACTATTTCTTGATTCGGATACTATAAGATAATAACTTGAAATTGTATTTATCCGACATTGCTATTTGTCGTTCTGATAAGAAAGACAAATCGATACATTTCGTTCTTATCTGTAACTAATACAAAATAATATGCAATATTTTCACCTATAATGGCTATATCTGCGAATAGTGGAGTTTCCCATTAGCAAATTGAGCCTTCTTAAACTTCAATTTCTGCTCTAAAATATAGAGTTGATTCTTCAGAAAGATTTTGTGTTCACGATCGACATGAAGACAATAACTTTCGACTCAGTATTCATAGAGACGGTTTGGGCACTTATGAAGGTCGAATTCGTGAACGAGTGAATTCCACCGAAAGGTTCCGTAGATATATCGATTCGGGATTTTAGTTTTTCAATATTTTCAAAAGTACAGATTATATCGACTGAAAATCTTTTTCATACTAGGTAGAAGATCATCTTGAAGGTTTTTGCAAAATTTGGTATGGAATCAAACGCCTTCGAATTTGAACAAGTGCGCGTACAAATGGTCCTGACTAGACGTCCATTTAACTTTTAGGATATTTGCTATGTGAAAATGAGGGTTTACAGCCATTATTCAATTGCGCCGATTCATTTCAAGAAAGTCATAGTAGAATGATCATGGAAGCACTAATGGCAGTTTGAGAAATATCTTGAAAGTTTGACTTGAATATATTTATATTACGACACTTGCGTAATATCTAAATATATTGAATGCTTCCACGCCAAAACAAATTGAATCTTTTTTTTTGGAATCTTCTATTCTTCTTATTTACTTTTTGGTGTACTTCCAATTTCCTCTGGAATTCTTGATTGGCAACATTGTCAGAAATTCATAAATCGCGAAGGTTTTTTTTGTGCTCATACTTTTTTGAATTGGTTTCAGAAATCCCATAATGAAATATAATTTTGATTTGGGTTGTTTTTATTACCATTTGATATTTGGCCATAGCTGATTACTTTGATTTAACTCCATCATATAGTTGGATGGAGCACTAGGAGCTTTTTACAGACATCATCATAAAGTATGAGCTAATTTAAACTTTTGTCAAGGGCAGTTTTTCGGTGAAATTTAGTCTGATGAACAATATAGGAACAATGCAAACCCTCAACGAATGGTACTGTATCGTTTCAGAATCTATAAAGTGGTGGCCACATATAAGCGATCACGATCACGATGGCGTTCACGATTGCGATTGCGATCAGATAATTACATTGAAGATAATAAAAGACAAAAGATCTTCCTTATTAGGAAGATCTTCCTCATTAGGAAGATCTTTTGTCCTTTATTATCTTGAATGGTAACTTCCTACCTGGACAATACCTTAAACGTTAATTACATTGAACTCGTGGAGCAGCACACACTTGTGTCGATCTGTCTGCGACCTGTCAGCGTTCAGACAGGATCGCATGACGCTAATGAAACATAATGTCGTTTTTATAGAGATTTTGACAGACACTGAGAAAAATGTTCGCGATCTGATCGCATATATATGGTTCGAGCAGAACGTGGCGATCGCGATGATCGCCATCGTCAACGAGATCGCGTATATGTGGCCTACCCTTAAACCGGACTGTTCGATCACAGAAAATCTTCAGAATTATTTCGTTGCCATACTTTCGTATTTCAAGAATGTCATTCAATTTGGCTTTTCCGATAAGCACAGCAAGGCAGATTCGCTTGATACGAAATTTTTTTCAACTCTACTTCCTTTTTCAGTGAATTTAGTCAATTTCTATAGAAGTGGAATACATTTGGCTAAATTCACTGAACAAATGAGTAGAGTTATTTTATATCGAGTGGATCTACCTTGCTGTGATTTTCGGAAAGCCAAAATGAAAGAAGTTCTTGAATCACCAAAGTGTTGCAAGGAAATATTGCTATGTTTACAAATAGAACATATTTGGTTGAATTGAAAAAAAAGTAGAATTAAAAAAAAATATATAAAGTGAATCTACTTTACTGGAATGAAAATGTCAATTCAACAAAAATTATCAAAATAAAAGAATATTTTGAAAATCTAATGATGAAGACCCAATAAATTGTCTGATGAATATTTCGTACTGTTTCAAACTTGTTCATTGGACAAAATGCTCATCAGAAAACTACCCGATTCCTATAAATATGAATTTTTTGTTGAATTTTCAGATATACGGAGCGAAAATCTATAAAAAAAACTAGGAGAATTACTGTGGGATCCTCTCAACACACCCTTATATCCATATTTCCATGGTATATAGACTAAGTTTCGAACGAGCATTATTTGGATTTGGTAAATAATGGTATTGGTGGAGTGCTTAACTTGTCTTCGAAATGCTTTCTTTAAAAAAAATGCTTTAAAGATTCAGCCCTAGTATCACCTCATTGTGGTAAGGGAGTATTTGTACAATCTAGTGATTGTTATGAACAATTGTTCAACCAAAAAAAATAAACTTTTTTGACTCTTTACTATTCATTTGTATTCAGTTGGCTCAATTTTGCAACGTCAATATGAAATCCACAGTATAAAAGCTATGTTAGTAAATTAGAAATTGTACAACATAAGTTCTTGAGGTTCTTGACATTCAGAAATGAAATCCAAATTATCGATCATGATTACACCGAAACTCATAGAAGTTTTGAAATATTAAGCTTGGAAAATAGTAGAAGACTGAATCAATGTGTCTGATTTTCAAATTAGTAAATAATATAATTTATGCCCCACAATTCTCGAATCTATAATCGATTTTACAATACCGGAGAGAATACTGAAATCCCGTGAGTTATTTGCGGTTCCATTCCGTAGAATTAATATAACCTAAAATCACCCACTCTGTAGAATGCTTTCAACATTTAATTAATTTTCTTATGGTGTTTATATTTTTAATGTTGAACTTCATGAATTGAGAAGATTTCTAAAATGAAAACTGCCCTATCATTTTCAGTCTGCTGATCGTTTTGGGTCATATTATGTTAAAATTTTTATTCATAGAATAGCTTAAATTTTGTTGTTATTTCAACATTCTGTATGATATACTATTTGTCAAACTGTGAATGCTGTATTAGGTTTTACCTGTTTGTATTCCTTTTTGTGTCAAATAAATAATAAATTAAATAAACATAGATTTTTTTCTTGGATAAGATTCTCAAGAACGGAAGTTATGAATCATTCCACACAAAGACATCCACGTTGACTCACTGATACCAAATTCGACCTTGATCCCATCGACACATCTCTGAATACGGACCTATCCTCCAGTCACGACCGTTCGATTTGGAAAAAATTCCAAACCACCCATTATCATTTGTTGGAAGCTACTCGTCCACCGTCAAAGATGGCCGCGACGTTACAAAAAGCCATCTTTCACGCTGCCGCCGTTCCCATCCGGCTCGAGTAGACCAGAGAGCCAGTCTCGGGGAAAAATCACGACCGATTCGAAATTAGCATCGCTTTTTTCCCCCTCGCTCTCTAGAATACCGAATTGCAATTCCAAATTTGTACGGATACATTTGTCGGGAAAAAAAGGGAATTCAGCGACGACAAATCATAAAGGCAGATGTACAGGTGCCACCGCGTGGACCTTGGCGGGAATACAAAAGAGGATGCGTGTTCACGTAGGTCATTACTGTATTCAATATGGATAGGATGAGTGTTGTTGATTTTCTATGCGATCTGAATGCCGATAACATATAAATGGTGAATTGTGGAGATGTCTTCTGAGGACGACGGACCGGTTGAGGTTGGTCGTTGTTTTTTTTTTCGGTAAGTTGGTGAACGTGAATAGATCGAGTCCCTGAAGGGTATGAGAAGATGGCCTTTCGATCTGGGTTCACCACGGGAGTAATAAAGTTTTTGTTTAACATTGCTGTGAAGTTTCTAACTAGCCGGTTCTTTACTAGACATCTTAGTTCGAGCTATTCGGAATGGCGAATAAAAGAAAAGTTTCTTTCATTTGCAATGACTCTTTATTCAACCTTAATGAGTTTGAGTTCAAAAATATGTCTAATCATGAAAGTATAGAATAGTGTTTATGATTTTCCATTTCTTTGTGAGGTGAATTCCTACATAATTCTGTGTAAAATGGTGCTCGATATCGATTAATCTATGTGATATCAAGCCAAATTCATTGACTCGCACTAAGAAAGGCTTTACTGACATCTTATTAGATTAGTGACAGTAACAAATTGTGCATTACATCTATTCTTTCAGTGGGAATTATTCGGAAACATATCTACACGATTGAATTCACAAAAAATAGCTCATGACTCAATCCGTGTTTTTATTGAAATGCTTACTCATTAGTACTGTCCCAAATGAACGATACCCCCATGAATAACAACTAGAAGGACAGCGTCACGAAAAGCCGGGTCCAGATGAGTATCATCCGAATAGGTATGCAATGAAATTTGACAAACGATTCGACGGATAGTGGGGACGGCACTTGAGCTCAGCCTTGAATAATACATTCGAATGCAACGTTCCAGTTGAAAAACGGGTCCCGACGGAGCAGAAAGAGCGATGCCTCGAACCATAAAACTGCCTGTATTATATTGCATTATCTGTTCGCATTACACTCATCTGGACCCGGATAAACGCATCTGTGTGCTAAACATCTCAAAAACATTCGAGCGCTGCTTATTTGACGTCCAAACTGAGCCTAAAGCCGGGTTCAGATGAGTGTGCTTCGAACAGCGAATGCAATAAATTTCGATAAATGGTTCGGCGAATATTGTGGACGGCACTCGGGCTCAGCCTCGAATAATACATTCAAATGCATCGTTCGAGTTGAAAACCGAGTCCCGACCGTGCAAAAAGCGCGCTGCCACGAACCATAAATGCCCCTGTGATTTATTGCATTCGCTGTTCGCATTACACTCATCTGTACCCGGCTCAAGGAATCCTTTGGCCTCGCCGTAAAAGCGACAGCGGATGGATCAAGTTTAGCGGCTCTCGCACCGCTTTGCTCCCGCTCAAGACACCGTCTACACTTGCGTGGCAGCCAAATTAATTTGTCCGCAACGGAACACCAATAATTAGCAGAGAAATCAATTTCTGTTTTGCCGATAAATAAGCGTTGGAAGTAAGTGACCAATATTCTACGCCTCTGGCTCAGTCATCATGCAGGCTGACTTGGTTAATACAGGCTTCTAGGACCAAGAAATATTGTTACGCATTCGCATAGAACTGCGACGTAATTTAACCTCACAAGAAGAAGTCTAACTGGACCAAATCACATGATCTCGGCGGGCTGTTCACATCACCTCCACGAGATGATTTGATTATGCTCTCATATTGCTTGTTGATAAGAATGTCCAAAATTGCATTGTCTGTGTGGCAGGTAACACCGACTCCCAGACAGCGGCGATGATTTCGCTAGATTTTGCGGTTCGTCGTCGTACGGATGTTGGTTAATCGTTTACTTAGTTAATGAACTCAAATTTATCCACCACACTGCGAATACTCCCCTCAATTAATAATAATAATAATAATAATTTATAATAATAATAATTTATTGATCCCCTCTGACAAGTATTTGTATGGGACAAGTCAAACAAAAATGAGAAAATATACAATAGAAATCAACAATCCGTCAATACATCGCATAGATAATCATCAACTGAGTAATAACATTTTTTTAACAATAATTTTTTAACAGCTTTCTTGAAGGAATTACAATTCAGAGACTGAATGACACGAAGCAAGTGGTTGTACAGTTTGATACACTGATACATGGGAGACTTCTCAAACTTGGTTGTTTTGTGTTTGGGGATGTTTAAAGTTCTCCCACTTCTTGTGTTGTAGTCATGAAAACTAGACAGCTTTGCCACGCCTCCTTCATTCTCTTTCACATATATAAGACATCGCAATATGTAAATAGAGGACAATGTAAGAATGCTATTTTCTATAAAAACAGGTCTACATGTGGACCGCAGAGGTATACCAAATATCATGCGTAAAATTCGTTTTTGCGAAATAAAAGCTCTACCAGCAACCGAAGAGTTTCCCCAGAGTAGAATATTATAGTTTAAATGACTAAAAACCAAGCTATAATAGATGTTAATTAGGGAATCTAAGGGAACAGATTTTCTTATCCTATTTATGGCATAATATGAACTGTTCAATTTCTTGCACAACATCTCGACATGTGTACACCACCTCAAACCACTATCCAGACTGATGCCAAGAAACTTGGTACTTTCCTTAGACCGGACGGCAATATCTAGGTAACGAATAACGAATTCACGATCATCCTACCTAACTGAAAAATGTACACACTCAGTTTTTCCAACATTGATAATTAAATTATTCTTGTGACACCATTCCACAAAGCACCCCAAGAGTGTCTCACATAAAGTTCGTAGCTCATCCAACGATGGAGCCGCAACCGCTACCGAGGCATCATCAGCGAATAAACCCAATAAAAATCTTCTCATAATATTCGTCAGATTTCGAACGGTTAACAAACTAACGAGAGTAAGTTAACAGGAAGATCGTTAATGAAAATCAGAAATAGAAGGGGTCCAAGAACGGACCCTTCTGGTACACCCAGATTTGATTCGTGCTCGGTTGATACAAAATCTTGAACTTTTACACACATGACTCTACCTTCCAGATAGCTGCGGACCCAGTCCAAAAATATAATAATTGCTGCTTTCTTTTAGACGAATTGGGTAGCTCGGAGCTCCCCCCGCGCATAAAATTTGTTAACAAACTTCATGCGCGGGGACAGCTCCGAGCTACCCAAATCGTCAAAAAGAAAGCAGCAAATAGGATGATTAAAGCGACCTCAAAATGGACGAAGCGTGCGCGACATTGCCTGGACTGAATTTGATAAATTTACACTTTTTGTTGAGCGCTCCATCTGCATCTGTCTGAGGAGATTTGTTTAAACAGAGGGCCGATTCTTCAATCTCGATCAAGAATTGAAGAGTATGACAATTGCCATATGTTTGCGTCCATATTTTGAGTTAAATACAAACGACCAGTAGACATGACCTGCGCATAGAACCGACAATCGAATGTTATATCTCCTATACTCCGTACCACTCGTTGCGAAGTCGAAGGAAACGGTGATAAGGTTATGTTTATATTCCGATTTGAAATTTCTCGATATCATGCATTCAGTTTATTTCTTGAATATTTGCTTGAAAACATAGTCGAAAAGGTGAATAGAACTCTCACAAATTTTGCAGATGCTCGACATAAACATAAAACAATAATTGTCATACTCTTCAATTCTTGATCGAGATTTAAGAATTGCCCCCCTGACCGAATAAATGACAGCTATTTCGACATATCAACTAACAAATTTCGAAAGCTCCAACAGAAATCTCCTTTTTTTTTGTACATTTTTATCCATAATGTCTCTGTTCACGATATGAGAACATGTAGTACAATTTCTAATCTTGCCTCACTGGCTCATAAAGAAATTGTATAAATTACCGCATTAATAATACAAACACCAAGAATAATTCCTGCATCTCCCAGCCACCTCCAGGTCCCCGTCGACGATTTGTTACTTCCACCGGGACGCCCGTCTAATTTGTCTCGGCCGCATCGCGACGCTCGCACGCCACAAATAACGCCGACGACCGCTTTCGTTCATCAGCCCTATGCGGAACAGTCGAAACGTACGACGTTCAATCAGAATATTGGGTCTATTTCGGGCGTCAAGACCTGACAAATGCGCCGTTCGCCTCTGTAAATGTGGCGTTCAGACCTCTGATGTACGATTTCCGAGGGAGGGTTGTTTTTTCGGGTCTATCAATCTTGGGGGTAGAGGCGCCTGTACCAAGACGAATTAGGAGGATCGGAATCGGAGTGGGAATTCATTCAGGAAAAAAAAAGACTGGGTGAAAGGCGATTTCTGTTGTCATCTCCGTTGTTTCTGGAAACCAATTAGACCGCATTGATATGAATTCCCAATGGATTATCATTATGTTTTCTGGGTCCGTATGAATTTCAATGTGCGTTATGGTAGTTGATATTGAGACGTAGAAACTTTCGGTTCAGTTCAAATATTGAATTCTTACGAGTCTTCTCGATAAAGGTTATTGATACACTCATAGAATAATTTAGATTCTTCAGTAATACCTTTACAAGATGTCTTTCGATATCAATTTCAACGATACACTATATCGTTCCCGAAAGTACTTAGCCTCAATTTACAAAATTAAAATATATCAACAAGCACACAAGACAAAAGTTTGAGAAAGAGTTAATACTGAATGAATATTAAATAAAATAAAAATAATAAATGATAATGAAAAATAAGATTAATAAATGTTATCTTTTTTCGTGTACATATTACTTGGCAGGCTGTTAATTTTGTTTCGTCCAAATGTCTGTAATTTTCGAATGTTTTCCTGAAAATGGTCTCAAATTACAAGGTTGGACTCATAGATGACGAATCTGATATCAAAATCGATTCATCGTTCGACCAGCCGACCGTAGGCACAATTGTGGGAGGAAGGAGAGACCTACCGTTTTGAAACATTCAGGGTGGATTGTATTTCGAAATGCGACGGTTAGATTGGCTGGTGGCCAAAATTTTGAGGTTATCTCTCTGATTTTTCAGGAACTACTTGAGCGATTAGATTAAAACTTAGCAGTTAATTAATGCATAACGACGCGTAATTTTGTACTGAATTCTTTTGGAATCCAACTGTTGGTAAATGAAAAGGAAAAGTTCTCCTCAAAGTTTTTCTGAAAATTTTATTTTCGCAAACTCTTCATCATTTTTTTTCAAAAAAAATTGGAAAATCAAAATATACATCCGAAGTGAAACATTCCTTGCATATAAATAAGCTAAGTATACGAACCGTATACAGAGTGTCACATTGAAAAGGAAACAGGTCTTTTTATGTGGAAAAATTAAGATGTTGGAATTTGCTCAGACCCGGCGATTTTGTTGTTTGGGCAATATTTATTCCACACAAAAAATCAATCACCATACAATTTCTCTTCTCAGCCTTAAATTTGTATAGGGAAGATGGGTCGTGCGGTATGTTGTTGAAAAAAATTTTTCCAGTGAATATGACAGTTAAAATTCTGTAAGAATTGATCATCCGTCTACATTATATTCTGCTTTGAAAATATGCAATATCTTTGTGTGAACTTGCGCCTCTATGATTGGAATCAGCGATTGCTGAATAAATATTTCTATGGTTAATTGGTCATAGTTCTTAAGATCAGCAATATTACGGCTCATTAGGGATAATAAACAGATTTTCTATTGCTTATCTTAAGAACTATGACAAATTAACCATAGAAATATTTATTCAGCAATCGCTGATTCCAATCATAGAGGCGCAAGCTCACACAAAGATAATGCATATTCAATCGTCGCTATGGCAACGTCAGCCTACTCATAATTCAACAGTGAAAAGAAAAGCAGGAAAAAAGTATCGACAATTTTCTCATGTAATATTCATGTAAATAGTGACATATGATACATTTCTGAAATCAGCAAAAACTTTGTAGCAAGATAAGAGATTTTTCGACTATAGTTTACATTTGAAAAATCCAAAATCTTTCTCATTTCTCGAAAATGGCAGGATTAAAAAATTCAGTCATATTATATTTGAATTACTCCTAAAAAAGTGCCTGTAGAATGTATCAACAGATTTCGAATACGAGTTCAAACAAGCGAGATATTCAGCATTATTGAAAATGACAATTTCTCAATTTTCGCTCATAACTCAAGTTCTATGAACGATGAGCTGGATCTGTTTTCAGATTCGGATTAGTCAGGAAAAAAGAGCTCGAGATTATGTTATCAGTTTTCTTCTAGCTGCTATAGATCTCGAGATCCCTTCAGTATACAACGAATTTTGCCCACCCTGTATATAACCTATCATACGAATTTGTCAGATGAATTTCAAACCAGATGAATTAATCGTCCCAAAGTTTCCTACACGTGTTTTTGAATAGTCATCTGTAGAAGACTTCTTTTTCGTGAAATAATAATAAATACCGTTTGTGATAAATATTCAACTTTCAACTTTCAGATTTGTGTGTTAAGAGACAAAGACAACGTCCATATATATTTTCGCCATTCTGACTGAATAAAATCATAATATGACATAATTTGTCAAAATGAATTTATTTTCGGATATTTTTGAAAATAATGTATGCTTCAACTCGGAATGCCAAAACTATATCTGATTTTACTAGTTTTGATGCGATATATGGCCGTAAATATTTTAAATTGTATATGGTAAATTTTTCGATACGTCATCTATCTGTGGAAACTGAAGTAGGAAAATAAGGCCGTATTTTGACATTTGGATCGCATGTCGGACCCAAAATATGTCAAAGAGTGTCTACACCATTTATTTTATGCATGTATGATTGAAGTAACCAGTTTGGAATTGGTTATCATAAGGTATACTGCTGGGTTATATGTAAAAATCTCCCTATCAAGAAATTGACATCTATGAGCAATTTTTTCATTAAAAAAGGTCTCTGTAGTCTTTGCAATCTAACACACTGTACATATTCCAAGAATTCCTTTCAATCACTTCTGCCGACGACGAATACTGCCATCTTCGATTATCTTGCACCCTCTAGCAACCCCCTCAGATCGATACCGCTCATAGAAAGTGCAAGCGGCAAAATCTGGCTTTCAGGGGGAGACAACTCGAAACGGCGGCTGGAGGCGGCAGTTGCCATGGCAATCAGTCCACCGAGTCATTTCTCATCGGGAACATTCCGACACTGCCGCCTCCGGCAATTAGCAGAAATATAAATAGTTTCTCCGCTCAAAAGTACCGCAGAGTACAGTACCATGGATATGCGGGAAGACTATGAGGAGCAGATCGCGGTGTGCGATATTCCGGTGAATAATTACGATCGAGTGCGTTATGAGCGATGAATCTGCAAGACGCGGATGTGAGACGACGAAGTTTGTAATGAGTCGTCTCGACGCTGTTTTGTGCATGGGAAGTTGTCTGGTCTGTTGTTGGGAAAGATTGGGAAGATAACTTTGTTCTCTTCTGATTAAGATGCATGAGGTTTGTTGAGAAGTATGAAGCTTTGAAACCCTACATGTGTCGGATGGAAGTTAATTATTTAATCGCATGTAATATCACCAAGGAGAAGATATATGGCAAACCTCTGGCTGAAGAAATAGACAGTAATCGTCTGGTAAAAGAGGTGAACAGATCATGTGTAGACACACCTCTACAATATTTCATTGACCATTTCGCCATTTATCCTCAACCGGTAGAGAAAAAATAATGAAAAACTGTATTGTTTCATTGGAAAGATGTATCTAGGCCGTGCCCGTCTTTTCAATATGTATCTCCTAGATCCTAAAATATATGTCAACGTTTAAGTTCACGTCAAATTTAATACCATCTAGGATTATTGTTTCTTCCGAAGATGCAAGTTTAACCTTTCAGGAAATAAGCCATCTTGTTAATCGTACTGCAATGACCGTAATACGTGTGTGTCGGATTCGATGGGTGTAGAGGACCACGTAGATGACCAACTGGACAACCGAGGCGTACCACAAAACGTCAAGATAGACGCTTCAGGCAACTTGCTCCAGCCTCTACGCGTCAAAAGACTGGGCAATGGTTCAGAGAAGAACCTTGACCTATTACTGGGCTATTTTAATACCGTCCACGATTTGTGCTGGACCTAACTGCAGACCACTGAGTCAATTCTTCATCTAGTAGATAGAATGGATGCAGTGGACATATAATGGCACAAGTCTAGGTTTGCAAGATGAATGTAGAAGAGTAAGACGTCAACGTGAAAAAGCCAAGTGATATTGCGTTTCCTGTTGATTGGAATATTCACAGGACTGTTGGAGTTCAGTTTATTCGAGACAGTATAACAGCTACCCGTATTTTTGACCATATCAAAAAATCGACTCTACTGCCTTATCTGAATGGTCGACGCCATTGCAATCAGTCAAGAGAGTCATTTCTCATCGTGAAGATTTCGACACTGACCGAAAATAAGCAGAAATACAAAGGGCTTCTCTGCCCAAAAGTCCCGCAGAGTACCCTGGATATCGTGGTGTACCATAAAGATACTACTCTGCATCATTTTGCTGACCTGTGTTGTTTCATTGTAAAATTGTGTCTAGTCCATTCCCATTTCCTTGAGTATATTCATAAATTGTTTCTACAAAACTGTACATTGCTTCCCATTTTGGGTAGGACAGCCAGATTTTCCGCTTGTTATTTAAGATAGAGCCTTGCGTGTTGGAAAATATTATTTTTGTAACGTTCGAACTCATACTTTTTTCAAATATGGTGTACCCGTGATCTGGAAATGCAAGTTTCATTTTCCGGTTTTGGACAAGAAGTCTGATGATAGGCATGAACGCTAGCTAACATATCTATTTCATCTATTTCTTGGTTCTTTTTATTATATGCCTTTGGTCGAGGTTTAGAATATGCACCAAAATTCAGTAAATTATACATTAGTCTGAATATAGTTGCTCGACTAGGTTGATGCCTCTCAGGATATCTGAAAGTTTTAAAATCACTATGTAAGGAAATGAGGGAAATATCTTGTGATAAAATTCAGGATGTCATACCTGTTCAAATAAAGTTCTGAAGCTTCGCCAAAGTTTTCATTGGAAACATTGAAACATTGTATGATTTCATATTTTTCATTGTTTTGAAAACCAAATCTCTTCCAGCCATTATCAGTTCTCAAGTAACAAATTCACAAACAATTTTTTCTACAATATTCAATACTCCTCCAAACCCAAACATGATGAAGCACAATAATAATTCATAACGATGATGCTAGATCAGATTCGTATTTTTTCTCTACAATGCCTACTTGATAAAACAATGCCTCCTAATGCATTGTAGCCATATTAACAACAAGGATGCTTTAGTGTTTTTAGAATTCCTACGTTTATAGCATCATACACCGTTTTGATGGGGAAAAATATAACGAATTCAACGAAGTATTAAATGCATGCTGAAAAAAATATAGTTTTGTGTCGTATCTTCAAAACCATACCCCGAAAAAAAAATTGAGTACGCCAATGGATTCTACGCTGAATTCGGTACCAGATATAGTTTTCAGCTCAGCATTATTTCTAATAACTTCGGAGATACATTACCCTGTATCTCATAAACGTGAACAATTATGCAAGATCTGATTAGGCCAACTTGAGTTTCACGAAAAAGTAGGACAGGAACGTGAAGAACTTCAAAATGGAATAACACAAGCATAAATTTTTGAAATTGACATGAAATGGACTTTATTCAAAAGATGATCTTTTGGCATTATAATTCAAATATAATTTCTGGCATAAGACCGCCACGTCTAGCTCGGACGTAATCTAATCTGGGGGTCCAGTTTTCGATCACTTTTTACAACATTTGTGGCCGTATATTGGCAATAACGGCACGAATGTTGTCCTCCAAGTGGTCGATCGTTTCGGGCTTATCGGCGTAGAATAACGACTTCATATATTCCCACAGAAAAAAGTCTAGCGGCCTTAAATCGCACGATCTTGGAGGCCAAGTCACGGGCGCGGAACGTGAAATTATGCGGTTATCAAAGGTTTCCTTCACCAAATCAATTGTGGCACGAGCTTTGTGACACGTTGCGCCGTCTTTTTCAAACGACAGCTGCTGCACATCATGGTTGTTCAATTGAGGAACGAAAAAGTCGGTAATCATGGCTCTATAGCGGTCACCATTGACAATAACGTTCTGGCCAGCATCGTCTTTAAAGAAGCACGGACCAACTCACCAAACAGTCAGTTGCAGTAAACGTGGTGCGAAAACGATCCATAGTTAGTCGAATTAATTGCTCTGATGGACAATTATGTTGACCGTAAAATGGACTTAGAGCGCGATACGTATTTCTAACAGAACCATTATTTTCAAAATAAATTTGCACAATTTGAAAGCGTTGTTCAAGCGCGGGTCTATTCATGTTGAAATGCCAGACCAAATTAAACACAAATCACTAGGCAGCTGACAAAATGGACGCCAGTTGAAACAGTGTTGCCAACCTAAAGTTCTAAACCTCTAAAAAAACACCCTTGATATAACACATTCTGCATGTTATCGTTTCATTTCTTATGTAATTTCCAAAAAATGGAGTTCACGATGTTCTTCTTTTCGGATGTAACACTTTGGTGTCACTGACCAAACGTATATCGAACATTCTTCACTAAACACCGTGTATGTATGAAAAGCCTCATATCAATCATAATACATTGCAAGGAATCACACCTATGCGAGGAATAAAACCTGAATAATAATCCTCCCATTGTACGCAATTCGAACATAATACTAATATACAGATCTATCATCTCAACTTAATTCCTGAAGCGTATAACAAGATATGGAAAACTCATCGCGGTGCAAATTATAATAAATAGGAAGCCATTAATCTTGTGGGGGCTCCAATATACATGTGATACGATGGAAATTTGCACTGGCTGATCGACGAAAACTATTGCTCATTTCGAGTTGCATGAAAGTATGTAGTTTTTATGAAGCAATATTGGTTAGGTTACGGAACGTATAGTGAGAATCAACCTTTACATGGAAAATGTACTCTTAGTTCATTGTTCTAAAGTGAACCGTATTCGAGAAAACTGATACACTTATTTAGGAACACCCTGTATACTAATGTTACTCGGCAAAATATTCCCTATCCTTCACCAAAAAGATATCCTCTGAATATCGGATATCATATGCCGACGTCAAGGTCATAGCAAGAATGAAACGTTGAGCTGAACCTTCATGATATGTCCCCTTTAGGTATACGCTACGAATCGCCCAACTTTCCAAGATATTAATCAATGGTACATGCAGTAAGGATTCTTGATATACGGCGGTACACCTCTTCCTGTTGTCTGCCCTCGTGCCCGCATAGTTTGCAGCACACGGTGTCCAAACAATCTCCATCCAGAGCAGAGTGGTAATGAGACCTTGGCACAAAGTAACACATACAAACTGAAGCGTGATTTATCGCAAGAGTACAGAATATATCATCACCACTGACAACGACAACCATATTACATCAAACAGTTTCTGTTTTGGCTCTGGCCGTATACGTTATGGAGAATTATTGCTGTTCCAACAGAAGACGGCCTTGACTAGTTAGTCTGGATTCCCAGTGGTCCATAGGGTCAAAAATATCATAATAGAAAAGGAATAATGACAAATTAGTGATAGTATTCGAACCAATTTTGGGATTTTCATGAAAGCTCCTAAATGTAGATCCCTTCAACTTAGCCATTCAAATGAAACCACAGGATACAAGTCAGTATATGTCACATTCGCTATAGACTCCTTACAATTCAAGCACCAGGCCGAACTATCCATTCGACATATTCTGAGTCCCTCAAAAATGAACATTTATGCGAACTGCTCTAGACTATCTTCTTAGCGAATCATTATTAAGTTGAATACACTTATTGATGCAGAGATGTCCTTGCATCGTTGATGAAGATGGCATTGTCATTTATGACCATATTCCACTAATTTAAGTTCCTATTTCAGCACAGTGAAAGGCATTATCTGTATCAATGTAGATTTAGGGAGTATATTGTGAAAATATTTCATGATTAAAATGTTGAAAGCGAAAAAACTTCGAACTACCTTCTGAATACGGAAGACCTTCTGAGGCCCTATTCTTGAATGCGACAGTATAAACGTTCCCTATCGTTCTATCACAAATGCACCGCGTTTCCTTGTCAACAGCGTCGATACGCCAATTTGTTCTCTTCCCAGGATTCAAGAATAGATACCCTGATGACAACATCAGTATCATGTAGAAATCATCTGTCATCTGTCTTGAAGAACTATAATTTTCAGGAAGGAGTTGATAATTTTAGCTCGTAGGGGAGGTTCAAGAATATCCATATTCTTCTAGTGGGCTCAGAAAATTTTGAGTTAAGAAATATGAACTTGAGAAGGAATTTCTATGCCGACATTAGAATTGACAGGTTAACTAAATATGAGTTCGTGGGTATAATGGATCTTTTTTCAGAAACTTTGAATTTGGTATGAGTTAGATTCATAAGAAAGTAAAAATTTTTTATGAAAATGAAAGACAGCAAGAATAATCAAAAGAAGTTTGAAACTTTGAAAGTTACTTTCAATAAATATCTCCTAGATATCTTGGAGTAAAATTAGATTTCTTTTTGCAGTTTTGCAAGGTCCATGTGGAAAACTTACGCATGAAGTTGAAATCTAGGAATAATATTTTTCAAAAACTAGCTGTTGCTTCATGGGATGCTGACCCTAACACTCTTCGAACGGCAGCTCTGGCTTCGGTTTTTTCTGCTACTGAATATTGTTGTTCGGTTTGGTTTAACAGCTCTTTTTTCAGTAAAATTGATGTTCAGCTTAATGTTGCAATGGGGATCATTAGTGGGACCATAAGATCTACACCTCTACAGTGGTTACCAGTTCTTTCAAATATTGTATCGACCCACATTCGGAGTCTTGGGATAAATATCATTCCTTCCTGAATTCCCAATCATGTCTTATATTCAGGATCCTAAAATTGCTGTATGAATTAACGTTTTTCTTTATTCCAATAAAAGTAACCAAGGAATTTGGCGTTCGGGATGGAAATCGTGTAATGTTTTACACAAATATAAAATTTTATGGTTTCAATCTTGATAATAAATTTGGTGCATTTTCAATCGAGAATAGGTCATGGTCGCTGTGAAAGTTTGTCTGTCGCGGCATTCTCAATTGTTACCAGATTCACTAGCATTAGCATACACGCCTCTGAGACATCGTGAAAAAACTCCACAGCTAATCAGTAGAAGTGACAACAGAGACATTTCTAGTTGGCCATACTGTATGCAGGCTCTTATGAGTTTGTCGCCATCTACACTTTCTATTATTATCAGTATTGAGTTTCAACTCATAAAACCAAACAAAATGAATCCTGTTTGTTCAGGTTGGCCTACGTTTCGTATTCGAAGTGGTGTCTTCAAGGTGATAAAACAAAAAAAATTAGCTTTTTTTGGATATTCCGATAATACAGACGTTTTCTTCAAATCATAAACCTCTTACAACCGAAACTATGCGATATCACTGAAGCAACTTGAAATCGCCTTCAAGCCATACTCTACAGTACGATTCAATATCTCACTGCCGTCTCCGTAATTCTTACTCGAAACGACAAATCATACCTTTCGGAGGGGGCTCAATAAATCGGGGGACCGGCGAGGCCCCCGGGCCCGCGAACTATTTTCTTCGTCTGTTAACGAGGGGCTTCCTTTCGGAGAGCGCCAAGATGTACGACCCTAGTCAAATGAAAGATTTTAATGGCTCCGGTTTTTAACGCTGGCGGGTCCTCTCGATGCACGCCGGGGAGTGATTATCGAAGGAAAGGAGATGAGTTAGTCCTAGCAGAATGTTTACTTTGCGAAGCTGCAGTTATTAGGGATTTATCGTCGCTTTTTCTACTCTGTGCAAGACTTCGCGCTCGTCAATTAGGTCTGCATAATGGAAGGCAAACAGTTCTTTGTCATGAGAATTGTGAGTTTCCTGAGGAGTTTTGGTCTGAATTTTTTCGCTTTGTCGTTTGACACATGGGGGAAGAGGAATATGTCGAGTTTCGAAACGCACATTCCATGGTTTATTTTCATTGTTGCCATCGGTGAACTTCTAATAGCTACGATATGAATTAGATGTTTGTTTTTATACATATTCATTGTGGTTCCTCCAACACAAATCTGCAGTCGTTAGTCGATAGTCTGTCTCAGTTTGAAAAATATGGTCCCCCTGATTCCTAAACCTGACCCATCCCCAACTCACTGCTTCAATTGCAATGCAAATCGTCATTCAATCCACTCGGAAAAGATAATCAGGTGAACCTTCTTTGCGTGCAAGGTCCATCTAGGCAGCTAAACGGAATGGCCGATCACCTAGACAAGAGAGGAAGTTAACTTTGCTCAATGAGATATAGCGATTGCAGCATCCCAGCTAGCTATCAGTCGATGACAGTGAAGGATGGAAACAAAAGAAGAAGCCTGTGTCCTAGTGGCTTGTAGGTGGACGATGAGCTGAACCAAAAAAAGTTCTTTAACCCAGTAAATAAGAACCGACGAAACTGACGAGTAAACTCACGAGACACTTTTCTGTGAGTTTTATCTGCGGAACATTAGAAACGTTCTCGATGGTACCTGACGCTTCTGTCAAGAAGCCACTAATGCGAAGCCAAACTTCTAGTTTGCGGCTGTGAAGCTGTCCAAAGGAACAGGATGAAAGTAGCAGTCCCAAAGCTGGTACAACTTATTGAGACTTTATTGCCGACTAGTAAACATCGTTGAGTTACATTATATATCGGAGAGTCGAAGTGTTTTTACGAAGGCTGTAACTCACTGTGACTCCCTCAATTTAATCTTATCTAAACCCACTCTAAATACACACACGGAAATAACAGGCAATCAATAAATATATCCTCCAATTCTGTTTAACTCTCTCTTGAAATTGAGTTCGGCATCGCCGCAGTTTAAGCTCTGGTATAAAAGGATGAGTATAAACTGGCAAAACATACAAAAGTCATCAGATTAGAGCAGAGGATTTCTGTTGAAAACAGAAGCATACGGAAAGATCAGTGCTTCTCAATTTTTGTATATTTCACCTTTAACGATTTGCCTGTTTACAAATCAGTCACCCTGGTCATGACAAGGTCATATTTGTAACTGAAATCAAGTTTCTAATTTACTTCGCTATTCTTGTGATCATAATATAATCTATCAATCCAGCAATAAAACTGCGCAGTTGCCAAACTTCACAACGAGTCATTGAATTTTACAGCTATCGCGAAATTAGTTAGTCGGTTGTATCTTCTCGGCAATTTCAATGTTACATAAGAGGTCTGAAGGAAGTAACAACTGTTACTTCCTTCATTATCATTATTTGTTCGAGGGATAATTCAAAAAAATTTGTTTATAGTATCGAGATGTTTCGAGAGAATATAAACATAGAGAAGCTGATTAAATAACTGAGACTGGAGATTTTCTGCTAAATTGCGCAGGTAGTAAAGATAGTAGGTCGAGTGGCATAGGTAGGAGGAAAGCTCGACGCCGGCGGCGAGAAATTTTTCGTGTGTACACACCCAAAGGCTTATTTATAACATATTTGTATCTTTCAAAAAGGAGTAGGGCAGTACAGAACATTTTTCTCAGGAGAAAATTTCAATTTTAGTCAAGCTCTGCAGTAAAATTAATTAAATCTTTGAATTCCTTGATTTTCAGGACAGTCTCTTTCAGCGTGACCTCTAAGGGCAGAATCGAAAGTGCTTCGAAATTTTAAGCTACAGATAATTGTTTTTGTGTCTATTCTTATCGACGAGACGATTCATGTTTCCTCATTTTTTCTGGAACATGGTGTGATTCACTGATTCCTTTTCTTGCCAGTTGGGTCCTTGAGTCAATTTTATGAAATAACAGACAGGGAAACAATATAACAAATTTTTATTTCACAACCACATATCCAGTTATTATTTCTGTAAAAGTCTTTTGAAAAACGTCGCGTGAAGATCTATTTTCGACACGTTAACACGCAAAAAGACGTTCGTCAACCCAGTGAACAGAAGTAATCAACTTAGGGCCGGTATTATAAAATTTAACTGTAAGTTATCTTCAACTTTAACTCACAGTTTTGACTTAAATAACTGTCAAAACTGTCAGTTTAAGTTAAAGATAACCTCCAGTTTAGTTTTATAATACCGACCCTTAATCACACCCAAACTCGAACTGAAGGCGCAAAAACTTCGCGGCCCTGCCGTAGTTATAGCTCGAAGTTGATCGGGGTATTCGACAGCATTCGCTGTGGTTGTTTGTTCCTATATGAGGGTTGCGGCCAGGCAAGCCATGAGGCCGCGAATTTCGCGCGCCCAAGATACGTGTACGATATTTCCACGGTCAATAACGACGTATTCCGTTGAGGGCGGGTAGATAGATCGTTAGAAAGAATTAATATTTGTGTTTTCTGTTTGAATATAAAATAACGGTTGCTGTTTCATCATAAAATATTAATTATTTCAAAAAGAATGAATTGTGTCGTACGTCGTACGACAGTGTATTTTTTAGGAAGGGCCCGCGACCCCGCAGCCTTTTTCAGCAACCGCCACTGGTTATTATAACGAATGGTTCACAACCCTAGAAGGGTTCCGTATATGCATATGATTAAAGAACCGCTCTATCAATACAGTATCTGCTTAAATCTTGTTTTCAAAAGATTCGTTTTTACGCGCTTTTTCTAGGAAACAGCGCGTTATCATGGCGTCAAGATGTCTGTAATTTTCGAATTTTGAGCCGAAAATGGTCTCAAACGATTGAGATGAGCTCCCTGAAGAAGAATTCGTGGTCAAATTCAATGCTGTCCGTCCGTCCGTCTGTATTTGCTCTAACTTCCGAAGGAAAAGACTTAGCGACTTGAAATTGTCAGATTAGGTTTGGAGTCCGAATATCTCGGTTGAGTTCGTTAATCTCATGACTCGATAAAATTTAAACTTCGTGGACAGTTTTGGAATACCAACGCGCAACTTGGATCAAGATTTAGTGTGAATCGAGTAGTTGGAAAATAAAAAAAAAATTCATTCGGAAATTTTTTGAATTTTTGATGAAAAAAATTTTTTTCTGTGAAAATATCGATGGAATTTCAATGGAATTTGGCACAAACCTTGAAGTAAGTATTCATCAACAATGTTCTAAATTTCAATACGATCCGATATTCACTTTCGGAGATACGAGGGAAAAAAATGTGCCAAATTTCCTTGTTATTTGGAATTTTAACAATATTTCCCCAATATCTCTAGAAGTACAAATGCAATAAGACTGAAACTTCGTTATCAGGTGGAGATTACCAACACGCAACTAGGTGCAAAATTTCCTGTTGATCTAATAAGTAGTTAGCATTTGAACAAGCGCGTACAAGCTCCTCAGGTCAGTGCTTTTCTAGATTTTTTTCGTTTCAGATTAGTTACCTCCGTTACTAAAACATTACAGCTCGACAAGATTTTTCCCCCTAATTCGAATATTTTATTTATTCATCCGCCAATGTCCAACAAACGTAATATCATCCAAGTATTTCACACAAGATATGGTTGGTTTCTTATACCACAACAAACCATAACCAGATTACCTTTCAAATGTCTCTAACTAACATACTCCGATAGTTTTCTCGACTCCCTCTTTCTGCAACATCAATTAATCACCTACAAACGGCCATCAATTACGTAATACAACCATTTGACACCGTCATTCCCATCTCTGAAAATACCTCTCCGTTCCATAAAGTCAACCGTAAACCACGCATCTTCCAGTCGTTCCATCCGCATATACATCCGCTGCCGGCCCGATTCCATAATTTCTCAAATCCAGACAGGCAGAGCCATCAATCACTCCCGACCTGGTCGCCGTAGGCCGAGCATCGGGAGCGTTAAAAATTCCCGTCGTACACATCCATGAATGAGCTCAACTGTGAAGTTATGAATGAATTTTCTTGGGCCGCGACCAGGATATTATATGGTATAATTGGCTATTAAGAAGTATAATCAGCATTATTCTTGCATATAAATGTTTGAATGAATTTTTATGCGGTCATCAAGGCGGCGTTTAAGAGTATTTGTTTAGTCTAGCCATTGTTCTTCGGTTCTATTGTGGCGACTATAACGGATTAAGAAAAAATTAACATACTTCTTTCAGTTTTATTTCTGTTTTATGGTATGAAATTTGAATGAAAAGATCGTCCGGCAGCACGTTTTATTGTGAACGTTAAGGGCTCAATGAATTTGTTACTGGCTAATTCAGTGTCAGATGAATCGATTTCTTATCGAGTTATTGAAGCAAGAGGAACAATCCTGTCTACAATTTTCTACTTCAAAATTTAGGTTAATAATATTTAGGAAAAATACACATTC
This sequence comes from Myrrha octodecimguttata, assembly GCA_958510865.1. Classification (NCBI taxonomy): domain Eukaryota; kingdom Metazoa; phylum Arthropoda; class Insecta; order Coleoptera; family Coccinellidae; genus Myrrha; species Myrrha octodecimguttata. Next base: position 38,177,155 of record OY294056.1, read on the forward strand.
AAAGAGATATCTGAATTTTTTTTCCAATCATCAACTCAGTGTAAAAAGAGATATCATTCAAACCCATTATGATAAAGGCTAATATAATCTCATCAACCCATGAGATTCGTCAACATGAATTGAATAACATCAAATCGTTTTTAAAAGTAAATGGATATCCTAGAGAATTTAGAAAGGAAAACTTCTTCTGATTATCAATCAAAGCAAGTAGAACAAAACCAGAACAACCCCCATGAACCACCCAAATTATTGAATGTGATTCCTTATGCAACAAGAATTTTCGCACCTAGTTGCGTGGTGGTAATCTCCACCTGATTACGAAGTTTCAATCTGATTGCATTTAGACTTCATGAGATATTGCGGAAATAAAGTTAAAATTCCAAATGACCACGAAACTTGGCACATTTTTTTCTCCTTATATCTCCGGAAAATGATCGAATTCAAATTTGGAACATTGTTTTTAAATACTGACCCTAAGGTTGAGCCGAATTCCATAGAAATATTATTAATATTTCCAGAAAAAAAAATTTTTTTCAACAAAAATTTCGGAATGAATTTTTTTTCAATTGCGCGTTAGCATTGCAAAAGTGTCCACGAAATTTCAATTCGATCGAGTCAATACTTCATGAGATATTGACGCATTAACCTCCAAATTTCAAATGTTCCTTACTCCGAAACTATTCAACATTCATTACTCCCAATTACAAAGAGCCACTGAAATGGGAAAAATTTCTTCAGAGATATGTAGATCTTGAAAAGATTGATTTAATAAATGCTCAAATTAAGCCCCGCTAAGTTCCATACAATGGCATAAATTTTGCTAAAACTTCCGGCACACATTCTAAAGCATTTTGAGGAAACATTTTTCTATTTTCTCAAAATTGTTATACGATGGAGCTATCATCACGAGAGTTGATACATGTTTGCGTATCAGCATTTGCCAAATATTCACCAAAATGTTTAGTTATTCGGGAATTAACAACGATGCTTAGGAAAAATGCTAGACAATTTAACATAGTTTCTTCCAAATATCTCCGAGCACAGAGCACTCTTAAAAATATGGTATCAATAAGGCATTTTAACTTTTCAATGGAGAGTCTGTTTGGTAACATAATTTTAGGGCCATTAATCGTTATAGCAGACTATGGACACCGCAAATCTCAAAGTAAGGATAACATGATAGGATTTTTTCAGAGTACTTTGTTCAAAAACAATTACCTTCAACCCGGACCACATTTCATAATTTCATGATGAAATGTCGTCATCCAAAGAAGAGTGCACTGTATAATTCCCCATATGTATTCTGTACAAAATAATTATAGATTTAAACAAAAACAGTTCATAAGATTAGAAAAAAATTAAAATTGTCCAAATGATTTTGATGCCATGTCGGAACACCTCGGATTTACGTTTAAACCAAACGACAATTTCCAAAATTAGTATCTCTCTCAGAAGATCCATTACTCAATACCCGAACCCATCACGTGAAAAATTATGAACATGTCCAACAAGACAACATAACCTTATTTTCCACATTTGTCACTACAGATCCCTAGCGGTGATTTATCACCGCCTCTCACATCCAAAGCCTACTCGACCTCATTTTTTCCCTTACGCGTTATTTCTCGCTTTGAACCTTCGAAACTAGGCAGCCACGATCCGTAGACAAGCAACGTTAATCAAATGGGATGCGTCTCTTAGTACTCATCCGTTCCAACATCTTACACACAGACGGACGGAATGCACCTGGCCGAGTTTCGCTTGGAATGACAAATCAGCGACGCCGGTAACCCGATGTCCTCCTAATGCATCATGATACACGCGATGTATTTGAACTCTGGTCTTAGTTTGCTGAAAACATATCGGTTTGTCTGGTACATTCTTAATTGCCCGAAACGTTTGGCTGCAGCGTTACGCTGCGGTTGTAACACATCGTTTGGATTAGGATACAGAAAATAGATCTCCTGCATCAACCTATTTGGAGTCGAATCAACATACGAAGTCAGTTTCTAAAACATTCGCGCAAAAACCCCTTAGTGATCGACCAAAAAAACAATTCTCCCCTTGAACATTTCACAGTTTTCCTTTTGAAGTATTTAGATTTGAATGAACTAATAAAAAAATCCGCGCGTCCGCCGTGCGTACTCCGGGGCTTTTCTCTGAACCGAAATCTGGAAACTTGGCAGAAAAATCGTGTTTCGCTTTTCAGAGGGATCGGTGTACCCTACGGACTCGGAACTGGGGATAGGAGGGAAAAAATTATTTCTCGAAAACTTACCACCAAATTTTCATGAAACTCCCAACGTTGATTACTTTTGTATAACTCAACCTATTAATTTTCACCCGGATGATTTTCGACCAGTGGTCCCTGAGTTATGAAGGAAAACGCTGCAAATTTCCAATAATCTCGAAAATGAATCATCGCATTCAGTTCTAAGATTGGAATTTAGTGGAATAATCGGTTAACTTTTCATCAAGAATCATAAATCTAAAAGTAGATGGAACTATTGATTAGGAAATTTTCAACGGATTCATTTATTATTTTATGAAAACAATGAGCAAATGCTCCATCGATACCCTTTATAATTTCATAAGCGCAAGTAGTTCAAATTAAATATTTTTGGGTTTTCTCTCCCAATATCTGAAACATACCTACTAAATATCGGATGAAATTATTATTTATAGAAATCACACTGCGGATTACGGGATTTAAGATAGAATTTCTTCGTGAAACTTATTCATATCTCAAATAAAACTTATATATTATTCATAAATCATTGGTTTTTCACAACACAAAAAAAAACAGTTCCATGAAAAAATTCATATGAAACATTGAAATCTGTATCTTTGTATACTCTTGTATACATGGATACCACTTTTATATGCAGAACGCGAATTAAGTAGCGTAATTCAAAATAATGAAGATTTCCAAAAAATTCGGTTGATCAGAGATTTCCATCAATTTCGGTTTGCGTTACAATTATCGTCAACATGAAACTGGTTTCAATCGGAACCCAATATTTTTCGTACTGAGAGTTTGAAATAGGGGTGAATATAAAAGATAATGAGCATGTATTGGAGGATATATGCAAAAATATCAATAGCAAACCGAAAAACTCATCAATTGTCGATAATCTAATACTAAGGGTAGGAGCCTTAAGGCGGTTTCGAATTCGCCTTTACACTAAGGTAGGGTCCGATGATTCAGCTGTTTTGGTTCTATGATTCAATTTTGGCAAGCTTCTATTTTTCCAGCCAGGTAGAAATTGAAATATGAAATGAAATTAAACAGTTTAAGAGATTGCTCGCCAATATCGCAGTTTTCTGAAAGAATATTCCGAAATGCAAGAGGCTTGATACAGCTGGTCGCATTTCAGAATTTTCTCCACAAGAACTTTGAATCCAGCTAAAATATTTACTAGGCGAAATTGGCGGACAATCTTGAAAATTGTTTTATTCCACTGTCAAACTTCTCACTTGTGAAGAATACGTTATAACAGTAACCTTCAAGAGTGATACAGGTATATATGGTAGAATGGAATAACAAATGAGCTAGACCTTATTATTCTTTAAAGCCTTTCTTGAGGCCAATCTGAAGAGTCGACAGATAATTAATCAATAATTCAAACTTATTCTCACCTGAAGTACTCTTTTAGGAAGACCAGTCTTTTGAGATAGTTGTTTCAGATCCTTCGCATCAGGATTGTGATTGATGGCGAAGTAGGATTTCATCGTCCTTAACTGATGGTGCTTGAACGATGTCCTCATCCTTTTTGTCCTTTGGCTGGAACCGTGCATCCCTGGCGTACCAGGAGATCTCCCGAAGGACATGTCCAGGTAGTCTGAATTGAGATCTAGAATAAAATTACATAGTGTGATGATGTTGAATCTATGAATTTCATGAAAACAATATTAATACCAAATTGGGTTAGTGTTCTGACAATTATCGAAGCATTGATCCATACTATTGGTTATGGAGGAACAACTTTCAAATTCACTGCTTTTTCTCAAGATGAGGCCTCGGAATAGACTTAGTAATTTTCGTAAAACAACTTGAAATAATTTCAGCTATTTCTGAAGTTTATCCGGTTCATGATTACCAACAGCACCTGCACAGAGAATGAGTAATGAAGGGAACATCTGCACGTTCCAAATTTGTACAGGGAAGAGGAAAGAACAACAAAAACGTAAATATTCTCGGCTTGTTGGTACTAGAAACCCTGAAAAAGAAGTATATTGGATCAATTTGGTGAGCTTGCAATTTTATGGAGATGCACAACATAAGCTCAAATCAATATCAGAACTATAGAAAAATGAAATGCGCAATCCTAGAATTTATGAGAACAGAAAAAAAAGACAATACAATGTATTCTAATGAGATCAAAATACAATGAACAATGACAACTGGAGAAAGCTGGCACAAGGTAAAAGCACTGCAGCATCCCTGGGTAAACCCTAGCTCCAAATAAATGTTATAAAGAAGGAAAAGCATATAATGCACGTAAAATAATGGTAGAAGTTCGGAAAAAAGGTTCATTTCTGAACAAGTTGCTGAGGGCAGTTCTCGAACTTCTCCTAGTACAGCACACAAGCAACTATCGTTTCCTAGTCGCAGATAACAATTATCTCCAAGTTCAAGTTTACAACACGGTCGAAAGCAAGTTTTTTCTCTTAGAAAATACTCGGAGGATCATCGTAAAACTAAAGTGGAATATAAAATATTGCATTTACGAGGTAGGCAGAGCTGATGCAAAATTAATAGCCTCAGGTTTGCGGATCGTGGTACCTTACGGTATGAGGTTTATTATCTTTTTTACTGCTGTTTAAGAACAAATGCCATTACCGCTTAATCAATTTAATCTGGATACATCTCTTCAATTTCTTTTATGAGTTTAGCGCCTCACCAGTTTTCGCTTACTGCTTTATTAGCGAAGGAAGTTTTGCGTGGGAGATATAAACTATTCGATTATTTGAGCATCACATCTGCCTCGATGATCTGCTGGGATATTCATGATCATGTGTCATGTTCATACGTGTAGCTTAAGCTCTCAACACTCTGACCATCACTTTGGTCGTTGTCTATTCTCTGAATTATAGTTACAATTATGATGATGGAATATGTATGAGCAATAATACTGTCCATGGATAACTTAACTGTTGGTTTATTTTTCCTCGAAGCTTAACCCACCTCGTCTTTGGAAATTCAGTATAACCTAGTTGCTAGAGGGCTGGAAATCATACAGTTCCGCAATAGACAGAATTCTTAAAGTCAGATTGAAAGCTGCGTGGGTTGCAATCCACTTATTGTACCTAATGAATAACTCTGAAAACACACAAATTAAGGAATCTTTATATTCCTGGAGCAGATTTGGAGCCTGAATGCAATGGTCAAATTCAAAATTTTATTCTCGTTATTTTTTTCAGTAAATGTCATTATTATCTATCGAATCACAGTTTTTTCTGTGATTTTCGGATGTCTTAGGCTACTCACGCTGCTCCAAAAGTTTTTATTTTAGGTGAAGGGTTTGCTTGAGTAATTCCCCTCACTTTTTCACGTAGAATCAGCTTAAAGATCAAGAAAGACCTCATCATGCACACGCAGTTTTGGTCCAAATATCAAATAGCATGGTCATGATACTACATATTGGCAGAATCGAAAATGAAAAAAATTTTCATGAAATATCTTTTTACAGCAGATGTATTCGAAAAGTCTCCTTCGACACCATTTTCTCTATAAGATGTCAAGTAACTCAAAAACCGTTGGATATTCACCCAAGGTATAGCATGCTTGCGTTAATACCACCAACCAAGCTACCTAATGAATTAATGGTATAATGAATGACGTTGGCTGTTACTAGTATAACGGGAAGTTGTAGTTGTTTGAAAATATTTTGGGAGAAAGAACGGTTGCCAAACGGGTACTTTATAATAACGTATCCTACTTTATTTTTGGTGATTATACTTTATTCCTTTGAATACAAATGGAGTATACGAAGATACTTTATTTCCAACCTGTACTGTGTTGCGTGAAACAAAACACTTATTAGTACTTTTGTTATGAATCAAAAATGAGATTAAAAAAATTATGAACTCATCATTCGAAACATTCAATATAGATAAGATAACCGGCTTTCAATACTACCTAACATGTCTTCGAAGAATAAAGTGAATTTTGGCATTTTGAAATGGTAATGATAAAGTCGGAATTACAGGACAGATTAAATAATATAATACAGGGTGATTCCGGAGGAGACCGTCAGATTTTAGGATAAGTTTACACTAGTCAAGACAGTCATGAAACAATTTTCCGATTTTATTTTTATTGATAACTTTGGCATGGCTCATACGATTTCGATGAAATTTTGAGGGAAGTACAATATTGATGATTAATTTTGAAATTTTTTCCAAAATGAACTGTTATTATTGTGATAATTCCAGATTGATTGTGCAGGTTCAAAAAACACTCTGTACATCGCGTTAACAAAACTGCGCTATCTGTTTACGATTCTACTTAGATGAGTCATTATTTCAGAGTTTCTTAATTTTTTGACACACTTCGAGTTTTCCGAGAAAATTTTATCGAAAAAAGAGAATGACGCTCCAATCGTATGGCTTATCCAAATCCAATGAAATTTGCAGTGTGGAACAATCTGAATGAGTACATTCAATAATTGCAACAATCTCTCCAAATACAGGGTTATAATTGTGATAATTTCACAATTTCAGATTAATTGTGCAGTTGAAAAATAACACCTGGTACATTGCTTTTCCAAAACTTTCTTATTCCTTCCAAATTCTGCAATAAAATGTCATTATTCAGAAGTTTTTAATTTCTTTGGCACACCACCGGTTTTACGAGAAAAAATGTTTGAAGAAGAGCATAATCGAAATTTGGCTCAAAAGCAGTGACAATATTCTGCACTAGGTAGTAAATCTGTAAATTCCTAGGATGCAAAGCAGTTCTTAAGTTCAAAAATATTCTTTTCAAATTCCAAATTCGTATTTACTTGCTCATATTCTTCATGAAATCATTCAATTCATAATATGTTTCCGAAACTATAAGACTTAAATCCAAAGGAAGCTAACTACTTATTATTGAACCAGTTAACAGAGTTGAGGAACATTTATAACCTATAAACTCTAACTAAAAGAATTTTCGGAGAGAAGCACCGTTGTCAAAGGACCATATATACTTCGAAATGTATCTGATAGCTTACCGAAAGTAAAATATTATTTTAGGTCTCGCTACTTTTTCAGTTAAAACTGACTTTCACTGAAAAAGTATTTTCAGTCATGAATCCAAAGTTGCGGGAAGAAAAAAATAGAGCGTTACTAAATTCAATCAAAAACGAATTGTGTATTAATATATTTTTGAATTTTGATTTCCGAACAAGCTTCGAAACATTCAAAGATAGCAAAAAATTGTTATAATGTGGTGAAAGCTCACGAAGCAACGTGTTTCAAGCAATGAAACATTAAATTTGAAGAATACTTTGGTTTCCTCCAAATACTTTAAGTTTTTCATTCAAACCCTTTTATATAAGTTTTTTTGGCAAAAAAAAGTTGGCAAACCTAGGAGAAGGTTCAATATCGAAAACAACTGCATGCAAATTTTCAGCACGAAAAAGAAAATTTGACACATTCAACTCGGTGTAATTATAAATGTTAGGTTATAGAAATTGTTCTGCCGAAGAACAACGAGGCGTTGTCTTTTCTAGGCAAAGACCGTGGCAATTTCGAATGAAACCAAACAAGACCTTGATGAAATTATGTAAGAAATGGCAACCTCCTGTCGAATTATTTTGACCTCACTAGTGCCAATCCGGCGCAGTTCTAGTTACAAACAAAAATTGTTAATCCCTTGCAAGACCTACCGACTTTATAAAATTGAATGGAGTATACTTGTTGAACTTCACATTTTCACCTTGACAACAGCATCAACCAAAAACCCCCACAGCAAAACATGAGCAGCTCATGATCCTCTAGAGCCTGCTTGACAGAAAGCTCTCCGAGCATCCAATGCTCCTCCACTCCATATCCCGGTGACATAAACACAGCTTAGGCCTGTTTGAACAGGCCCAGATCCGATTGACGGCAAATTAATTGTGCCGCACAGCGGGACCGGTCGTCCGCCCGCTTGATCCGCTTTCGTTAAGCCCCCTTGCGACGGGATTACTGGGGCACCATATTGTTTCTCTTCCTCTGGGCTTTTTTTGCCGGCCAATTTGATATCAAGATGATTTATCTCTGTTTGCTAGGCATGGGAGTCATGTTTGTTGTTTTTTGACGGATTGATTTTTTAGGCGTACGTGTTAATTCCTGTTTGCTTAGCAGCACGTCACAGGTGAATTTGGTGGATTTAGAGAGACAAGTGCCAACAGGTCGTTTATTGGAGTTATCGGGAATTATTAAGTTCATAAAAAATTGAATTTTGACATGTTTATTGTTGAAGGGGCTGATTTGAGAGAGTTGATTAGTTGGTAGTTTTTCAGAAACAGAGAAGAGAAGAATTAAAACAAGAACAAACAAAGACAAAAGAGTATCTGAAGTTATGCATCAGGCATATAATCATTTTGGAATTAAATTTGAAAATTTCAATTCGAATCAGGATCCAAATACAATTGGGAAAATTTTAGGTCAATTCAAAAATGAAGGCAATCTGATCTTAAGGGGGTTTCAAATTGAGCGTTTTTTTTTAAGAAAAAATGAAATGTAGATGACGCACTGGATTCGTCTGGGTAGTATGACATTTAAGAAACGTGATGTATGATATTTATAAAAATTGCTTCGTACACGATTGTTGAATTATTTTATGGAAATCAGCGTTCTGTTAAAAGTGTTTTCAGAAAATTACGTGAAATTTATGGTTCACTAATCGTCTTTCTCAAAGCAGTATTGATCGAATTATTGAAAAATTTCAAGAGACCGGTTCGGTGGAAGATCAAAAAAGTAAAAAATACACTCGTAGCGGTCGTTCACAAAAAAATATTGATTTGGTTCGTGGAAGTGTTGCTGAAGACCCTGCATTGCCCATTAGACGACGTTCACTACAAGTTGGACTTAGTGGGTCCACAATATGGCGTATTTTAGCTCTGAAGGCATATAAGGTTCAAATAACACAGGAACTAAAGCCATTATATCATTTAAAACGTCGTTCATTTGTCAATTTCATCAATGAACAACAAGCTGATTTTCTCAAAAAATCATGTTTTCCTATGAGGCACATTTTCAACTTGATAGCCATGTAAATAAAAAAATTGTCATATTTGTGGTGAGGAAAATCCACAAATTATTCATGAGAAACCTATGCATCCTAAACGAGTCACTGTAAGGTGTGCATTATGGTCAGGTGGTGTAATTGGACCTTACTTCCTTGAAAATGCTGCTGGTTAAGCTGTAACTGTCAATGGTGATCGATACCCTCAGATGATAATCGAATTTTGAGGCCTGAATTAATGAATATTGATCTAGAAGACATTTGGTTTCAACAGGATGGCGCTACACCTCACTTTGCAAATTACACAATTGATTTATTGAAACAAAAATTTCCTGGACGAATAATCTCCAGAAACGGTGATGTCAATTGGCCACCAAGATCATGTGATTCAACACCGATGGACTATTTTTTTTTAGGTTATGTGAAAAGTCACAACATGATTTTGGAAAAACTGTGATATTAAGCCTGTTCTATAATGACTATATTTTGTTGCCCAATAACTTTGTATCCCGTTTAAAATTTCCAGAAAATGGATAATATATTTTATAGTGAACTACAATGTAAGATTTTCCACAGCTGTAAATTTCTGAACATAAGGAATATCCTCATTCAACCTTTGACTTAAGAACTGCTACGTCAACCGGTCTCAGTGGAAGTCCTCAAGCTTTTCAGGACCCTTACTGATTCAATAAATATAACAAAAAAAAACCTATTAATCTTTTATCAGTCATTGGCTTATTACAGCTTCCGTTATTCATCTGATAGAAACAGTTACTTAATAAAAACTCGACATAAGAATGAAGAACCACAACTCCAGAACATATTATTCAAGACACCACGTACCAGTAACAGTTCTCTAACAAGTCAATTTCCATTTTTAATCAACATTTCAGGACATGCGTCCAATCTGCAGCCATATAAATAATATTTTCTTTGACAGTAGGCTGGAAATAAATAATGTTCGAGGCAGATAGCACTACTTTTATACCGCAAGGACACGTATGAGAAAATATAACGAGTTTTTTCTTCATATTACATGTTTTTGAGATGCCGCCGATTCAACATGGTCCGCATACTTAATATAGTAATTAAAATTTAATATATTATTATTTCGTGTGATAGCAAGTATGAAATTTCCTGTTGGCTGAATACATAACACAGAAATATTCATGTCAGTGAGTGAAGAAAAAATGACGGAATCATTGGATGCGTTCTCAAGGAACATGGCAAGCTCAGTTTTTTATTGTTTCTGTAACGTAATCGCTATCTTGTTAATAAATTTACAGAACCGACAACTGTTGTCTTTAAATGACGTTAATTGGTCGAGATGTGGGGAACGAATTTGCCATTTTGTGGCATTAAATGTTAATGTGGTACGATACTCGTCACTGTCGGACTCTCTCATTCGAATAATATTCTTTGTGGTGTTTCTGTAAGTAGTAGAATTGGATTTTTTGATATCACTGAAGCCTAGAAGGAAATAGCATTCAACGAACTAAGCTTGGTTTATCTTCACTGCTTTATTTTGTCAAAGTGAAGAAGACAGTTCTTGTAGTATTCACCAACTAAATATTACGGGTTATTTCCACCTCCATATCTCAGGATGCCGAATCATTAGAGTCTTAATGTATCGCTAAGATATCCGACTTTGAAAGGAATCATATTCTAAATTCGCATCATGAATTTCACAGTGGGTAAACGAATATTAACACATCAAATTCAGAAGCGATTTGCATAGTTTTGATGAAACTTCTGCAATATTCAGATATCGACTTTTTCAACACGATGAGTTGAAACTGAAAGTGTACTCTTACCTATGAATACATTAATCTCAAACACAAAATTTCAATCTCAAAATCTCATCTTTATAAAAAGTAATTACTCAAGCAGGCCCTCACTCTCCTGAATTTGACAGATATAACCGACTGACGTGCTATCGTTTTGTCCAAATGTCTGTAATTTTCGATGATTGAGCCGAAAATGGTCTCAAACGACTAGGTTGGACACACTGATGACAAATCCGGTGTCAAAATCGATTCTGTCCAGCCGGCCAACGACATGATAACTGTCGAACGGAGCCAACTAGCGGCTGGAAACTTGTAGGGTGGTTCGCGCATCGGACTACCGCAGTTGAGTTCGTTAATGGACCAAATCGGCCAAATAGTTTCGGAGTTATAGCCATTTGAAATTTTGAAATTGATTTCCTCATATTTCAGAAACTACTGCAGCGATTGGATTGAAACTTGGCAGATAGTTGGACCATAACTATAATAACATAATTTTGAGTGAAATTCCGTTGAAATCGCATGATTACTCAATAAAAAAAAATTTCCAAAATTTTTCTCGAAAAACATTTTTTTTCCGAAACTTTTGTTCATATTCGAGAATAATTTCAGTTATGCCTTGAGCTTCACATTTTATACTAGTATACCGAATTTCAATTCGAAACGACAATTAGTTTTGGATATATTGGGATAAAGTATGTAGAATATCGGTTAGTTACCGAAATGCGGATTTTATTGAAAGAAAATTCCCCGGAATTTCTGAATAACAAGAAACAGACATTTCACGCAGTATTGCCGCGTCTATATTTCACAACTATTTAGCAAGCTTTATTCTGATTGTTGAGATGCTGAGGAAATAGCCTCAAAATTTTAAATGGATTAGCTCGGAAATTGTTGTCCTACTGATATCACAAGTTAACCTTTTTAGGTAAACGTCGTATTTGGATGCGTAGCCTACCCTGAATAATTGAAAAGTAATTAGTTCATTCTGTTGGAAAATTATCGAGGCAACTGTGGGACACAATTGAATTTGACCCACGATTTTTCATCAGTTTGCCAGCCCACCCTAGATAGATTTACAATCACCAGAAAGTCAATCGATTTTTTATGGTGAGGAATCCGTAGATTTCTGATTAAGTCAGAAAAACCAATACAATCATGATATCTCCTAACAGTGCTCCATGGATATGTTATGATAGATAATGAACTGCCGTTCAGGTTACAGAAAATCGATCACATTTTCAGCAACCGAATTCGGAAAATAACCTTTTCATACTGTACTGTAATGTGCCATTTCCCGGACTCATTTGAGTCCGGGAAATGATACATTAGATTCCTAGGCAGGTAAAGTAACTTCACCGGACTGGTATATTTTAACTAACCAATGAAAGATTTTTATTACAATAAACTAGTTATAAAGGTTACAATAAACTCACATATAAATATTAAAAGTAATACTACAATTAGAGTTTTTGAAATATTCACAGGGGAAGCATCAGATACCACTTGGGATTCATCTTTTAGATGTTTTCATTTAGGGTTTTCTCCACATTGTAAGTTTTGCGCCATTCACAGAATATCTCGTATTCCTTTTGTTATCGTCCGGAAGACTTGGCCAGGATAAGTTTCGCCGTCGCTTTAGAACTTTTTTTCGGAATCTCTGAATCCATTTTATTTGAAATTATTCAAAACCAAAATTCAAAACGATGCTGAACTGACAGGCAAGACAATCCATTAAAAAAATCTTTGTTACTGTAAGCAACCGATTCAGAGTATACTACATCATCACCCTATATGAATGGATGGTTTTATATCATGTACTGAACCATTACTGACAACTTCAATCTACCTGAATAGACAGTTCAATTGTTCTACCAAAAATTCGAAAAAAAAATTCAGCAGTATAAAATGAAACGTTGTACGATACACGGCCGTGAAATGTCATTAAAATACTCGTCTAGGAATTCCATTCAATTTTTTCAGGAACCAATTCCCAATAATACATATTTACGTAATGAAAAACCTGCAACCAAAACATATCCTATACAACCTATATTGTCATTGTTGATATGAAATCCAGGCCCAACACAATTTTCAGACAACGAACATGATGTTTACTTATATCGACGTTTGGATCCAACTATCTGGTTTGAAGAGCCGATGCAGAGTTCAAGGAAATTTATAAATAACGCAAACTTCATGTAAAATATGTTCTGAAATTTCCCTTCCCTTTCGAAATTGCATGGATTGGCAACTCTCCTCTTGAATTGAAACGCTAGCAATTAAAGAAATAACAGATTCCAGGAGATTTAGCAATACTACTTGTATAGAAGTCAATTTCTGAAATGATATTTTCAGGAACTATTCTTCTCATGTTGACTTCAGCAAAAGATTTTAAATTTTTTTCATCTACATAAGGATAACTTCAAATACATGGTACCTATAAGTGTCAAGAATATATTTTTAGGTTTAGGATACCCTTGTTAGGAGAGCAGATATGTTCGATATTTTTTCTTTCATAGCATTTTCTGTAGACAAAAGCTTAATTCTGGTGAAATGATTATCGATGCAGAATTTAAGGAAATTTATGAATAAAGCAAACTTCATGTCAAATATGTTCTGAAATTTCCCTTCCCTTTCGAAATTGCATGGATTGGCAACTCTCCTCTTGAATTGAAATGCTATCAATTAAAGAAATTACAGATTCCAGGAGATTTAGCAATACTACTTGCATAGAAGTCAATTTCTGAAATTATATTTTCCTGATTTGAAAATATAAAATTAATATTATCTTACCTTCATCTCAAACCATATTTCAGTTAATAAGCTTGAATATCATAACAAAGTTGCCATTTTCACAGCTTATTCGAGAAATACTAACTTTCTTGGTTACATATTTCAAGGAAAAACTAGTAATTCTGGCGTTCAGAAAAAAAAAGAGTAAGAGATAGAAGTGAGATATGTTATATTTCAGAAATGATCCAGAAATCAAATAATATACAGCGTATCCCACTTCATTTCAATCTAACTTTTTTTCATGGCAATAAGTAGAGAGGGGTGGGCAATTTAAAGTCAGTAACCAATAATTTTGGTTGGGAATTGAAAAAACTCATTTTTCTATACGAACACTGTATGGTCAGAGATTATCTGTGCAAAATTTCTTGAACCTAGCCTGAGTATAATTAGAGTTAGAGCAGAAGGCTCAACCCTCGTATGGGATTTAAACAAAATACTTGTAACTTCTGTCCCATTGGTAAATTTCTAGTAGAAATAAATTTTGATGATTTGACATAAGTCACACATTGATATATCAAGCATTCAAATCCAACCGAAGTCAAGAAGAAAAAAAAAATTATATTAAATTTTTTGTCTGAGTTTCCTAATTCCACTCGAAACTCAGCGTAGAATTCAAATACGCAAAAATACATATTATTTCATGAAAGAAAATCGAAAGTTTCGAACACTTCCAGTTCAACCGGAGGTCATAGAAACTCCAGTCGATAGGAAACAGACTGTAGTATCAATATGCGGAATTGTAATCCTTTATTTTGAAAAACGTAAATTTTTGGGGGTGAGCCTGATTCCTGTGACACCAAGTATGAAATATAAGTACCTACAGACAGTATGACTTCAGTTTCGAATTAGTCCAAAAAAGAAATAGAAATACTTGTAAGAAAAGTTTATCTCTGATCGATCCTTAAGCTCTTTGATCCACTCCAACAACTCATAAACCACTCTAATCCATTCCCGTCGAAATCTAGGCACCTCTCAATTTTATTAATTTTATGGCACCGCCGTCAGGCTCTCGACTAGATAAGAGGCAAATAAACAAATTATCTAAGCCGAGGGGTTTAAGAGTTTTCGAATATCCCCATTGTTGTTTTACGCATCGTCAACAGATAAAGACGGGTCATAAAGAGCGCCAACAAAGGGTCATGCGATCTGCGGGAAATGGTTCCCACAGAGCGTGCCGTGTGTGGAAATACCTGGCGATGGAGGAACCCTCCAGAGATAAGTGTATACCTAGCGTGTGCCCGTACCCGATCAACAGGGAAATCGAACGTTGATTTGTGTGGGAATTAGTGTTAGGAAGGGGTTTTTTGGATTTTAGCTAGGGACATTCAGTTATTCAGCTATGTGAACCTGGCAATCGACCTTGAAATTTTCTCGTGAAAATTTTGTGATCGATTGTACCCGGTAGGTACCCGACTGTACCACAAAGATTTTCGTTTGTACCCCTAACGTTTTCTCTATACGAATTTCGAAATTTTTTTTTCTCTTCAACTCGTGATTGGCCGATAATTGATGGAATTTTTGTATGAAAATTCTGTGGTCCATTGTACCCGGTAGGTACTCGATTGTACCATAAAAATTTTCGTTTGTACCCCTAGCGTTTTTTCTATACAGGCATTATAACTGTTGAACCCACCGGCACCCCAAAAAAAAAAATCGAAATTTCTTCATGAAAACTTGGTGAAGGATTTTACCAGGTAGATACCCGATTGTACCACATTTATTTTTGCTGAAATCCCCATGGTTTTTTTTACACATCAATTCGAAATTTTTTTTCTCTTCAACTCGTGATTGGTCGATAATTCATGGAATTTTTGTATGAAAATTCTGTGGTCGATTGTACCCGGTAGGTACCCGATTGTATGATAAAAATTTTCGTTTGTACACCTAACGTTTTCCTTATACAGCCATTGAGACTTTTGAATCCACCGACATCCAGAAAAAAATGTTATATTTTTTCATGAAAACTTGGTGAAGGATTGTACCAGATAGGTACCCGTTTATACCACTTTCATTTTTGCTGAAATCCCCATGGTTTTTTCTACATATCAAGTCCAAAATTTTTTTCTCTTCAACTCGTGATAGGCCAATAATCGATGGAACTTTTGTGTGAAAATTCTGTGGTCGATTGTACCCAGTAGGTACCCGATTGTACCACAAAAACTTTCGTTTGTACCCCTAACGTTTTCTCTATAAAGCCATTATATTTTTTGAACCCACCGGCACCCATAAAAAAAATCGGAAATTCTTCATGAAAACTTGGTGAAGGATTGTACCAGGTAAGTACCCGATTGTACAACTTTTATTTTTGCTGAAATCCCCATGGTTTTTTTACACGTCAATTCGAAAGTTTTTTCCTCTTCTACTCTTGATTGGCCGATAATCGATGGAATTTTTGTGTGAAAATTCTGTGGTCTATTGTACCCGGTAGGTACCCGATTGTACCTCAAAAATTTTTGTTTGTACCCCTAACGTTTTCTTTATACAGCCATTATAACTTTTGAACCCACCAGCACCCAAGAAAAAAAAATTTCGAATCGCAAAAATTAATGTGGTACAATCCGGTACCTACCTGGTACAATCCTTCACCAAGTTTTCATGAAGAAATTTCGATTTTTTTTTGGGGTGCCGGTGGGTTCAAAAGTTATAATGGCTGTATAGAAAAAACGCTAGGGGTACAAACGAAAATTTTTGTGGTACAATCGAGTACCTACCGGGTACAATAGACCACAGAATTTCCATACAAAAATTCCATGAGTTATCGGCCAATCACGAGTTGAAGAGAAAAAACAATTTCGAATTGGTGGTTAAAAAAAACCATGGGGATTTCAGCAAAAATAAATGTGGTACAATCGGATACCTACCTGGTACAATCCTTCACCAAGTTTTCATGAAAGCAAGTATGTGGCCTCTAAAATGAGGTCGAGTTGAGGTTGAGGTCGGGAATTTTTCATTTTGAGGAAAATTCACAGACTAAATACCGGAATATTAGAGACACAAACAATCCCCTCGAGTTGCGAACAGTAACAGTAACAGTCCATAAAATTATTCTGCCTGAATAAAATTTCAGTAACCAATACTCTATTTGTTCTAAGAAAATTGATCAAACCTCCATTTGACTTTAATTGGTTTTTCTGTTTCTTAGCATATTTAATTTTGTTATGGAAGAAATAACTCTAACATTTACATATGTAACGGAAACCGTGTATAGAGGTGGTTATATACACGAAAAAGATAGAGAGAAAAAACCACAGGAAAATACACGAAATGTTTATGAAGTAGTTTCTTCTTCCTTTTCGCTCCTCGGTCATGAAATATAGGGATTCTGGAAGTTCTTGAGAGCAATATTGCTCAGATAAAATTCATAATAGTAACAGAATACGTATTAATATAGTCATATTGTTATAAATGAGGAAGATAGCAATGTTACCTGCATAGAAATTTTATAGCTATAGGCGAACAGAATCTTCCTGAATGAAATTCACTAAACAGGCTGCATATCAATCGTATACTTAGGTAAATTTGGGGGGGAGGGGGTAGTCATGGGGTATTTCTTAAGTATACGTGAAGAAAATTGGAGAGAATGGGAGAATGTTGAAGACGTCAAAATAGGAAAAGATTTCCATAATCGTTGGAACAGGTTACTCGGTTCTGGGATTTTCAACGTTGAATTAATTCATCCTTTAATTCTACGTTAATACATTTCAAATAGATTGTGAAATAAGATTGAAGTTTGGAATCTGTTTTTTTTCTGTGACAAAAACAAATATGATATGACTTTCTGTCTTTATTGGTTCTGAAGCCGCAAAAACGTCTTTTCAATGATTTGAATTGTCTCTCATCAATTTGGCAATGTTTATAAAAAAGCATATTTTTTACGAGCAGCAGTCGGTGCAAGAGATTTGGAATCACATCAAGATTTTCAATTCAAAACCAATACAATTAGTTGAATGAGTTTGTGTTTTATTTCATTCTAGATATGTATCTGGTGCAAACCCCCCATGAAAAACCATAATCAAATTCGATTTTGTCATTGAATCTCACAACCAGAAACTAATTTCACTCAAAAATCAGAAATATACTCGAATTCATTCACCGAAATTAAAACAAGAATAACACTTCGCCTTTTTTGGCTCTCGGAAACGAACAACTTGCGGACATATCATTAAGATTTCAGGGACTATTCTTCTCATATTGACTTCGGCAAAAAATTCCAAATTTTCTTCATCTACATGAGGACAACTCAGAAATGAAAATTTCACCTGATGGAGTTAACTTCCGAGTACATAGTACGTAAGTGTCATGAAAAGATTCTTAGGTTCAGGATAATCTTTTTAGGAGACCAGAAATGTTCGATACTTTTTCTTCACGGCATTTTCTGTAGATACAATTTCAATTCTGGTAAGTGACGTTCTTTTGGATATTATACTGAATGATTTTTGAGAGAAAAGGGGTACGTCACCTATTTTTCTTCAAGTGATAATAATTAACAAAATTCTCATTTTTCCTCAGTATTTCTGATCGTGTAATTTTTTTGAAAAATGTAAATGTTTCTCCTCAGGGAATCATCCATTTGCATTTAGTTTCAGAGAGAAGAAAGTAAATATTTTTGAAGAAATTCTAACATTCCTGAAAGCTATAAATTAAGAGGTGAGGTGTAAGGGACAATCAGACTTTCATGCCAAAAATAAATAATCCGAATGAAAGTATAAATTGAATTAAACTTAAACTAAGCTGTCATCCTAGAAATTATAGGAATCAAGCACACAATTTCGTTCAACATGAATTTGAAACATTTTTGGCTGAACGGCTGGGAAATTTGCGGAATAAGGTGAAAATACTGCCAGGCAATTGTTGTACCTTATGAATTCATGGTATACTGTCTATTTAAGAGCAACCAATACCACGTGGTGGCAAATTACGGCAAGGCAACACAGCCACATTAAAGTTTCATTAAACCTCGTTAATATCCCAAGGACAGAAACATGAAGGTCATCTACATGCTTTAACGTTGCCAATAGCTGCGTGAAATATTAGAATCCGAAAAAATTTCTATGTTTACAGGAGAAAACGGGGAGTCATTCTGCAGGCTTCAGTAAGTATTTTTTGAATTTTTTTTTTTGGATGTACCTGATTCTTTTGTGAGAATGAGCAATGTTAGTTATTTTTCACTCTATTTCAGTCTTTATTTTAGCGAATATTCTTGAATATAAAAAGTGGCAACATTGCGCATTCTTACGATTTTTTTCAGCCATTTTCACCAAAAAAATTTGCTGAAAAAAATGTACTCTGGCCCCAAATAGTCACCCTGTTGAATTCGAGGTATTGTTTGCTCTTAAATGACAAGAATATTGTATACTGTTAATGAAGATCCGACTTTGGTGACATCAGAACGAACCATAAATAATTATTACACCAACGTATATAGCTTGTGCAGAAATCAAATTATCAAAAGGAATATTCGACGAGTACCAGTTGTTATTCTTTCATCTTAATCGTGTTATTGGAGCTCTAGATTTGTATAATTGTTGCAAATTTCATTTAAATTGATATTTGAGAGTGTTTATACTTATTCAATCATACCAGAAAGAAAATGTATTGTCGTGAACCTGAATTGAGTTACAGTTAAACGTTTGGATTTCGGTTTCAATTTGTCCCTTCATCAGATGGACAATTAAAAGCGCCTCCCTCGTCCGCCTTCATTACAACATAGTCATTTATGACCACCATTTTATGAGGCATAATTTAGTGATAATTTAGATGCGTTTTGTTTACCTTCCATTTTATTCCTTTTGAAGTCGTTAAATTGAAGGATTTCGAAGAAAAACAATTTGGAAACACTTCCGAAGAATACCCTCAAAAGGCTGATATATGACGGATCCATCGGTCTTTATGGCCGAAGATGTATGGGTTTATGAAGTGCAAAAAATGCCACAGGTAAACTGACACTTAACAAGTTCATTTTATAGAAGCGTTTTGTTGTGATTGGAGATCTGGTTGGAGCAGATTGAAGACTATAATGGGGTATATTTTTTGATTTTTCTACAGATTTATCGTTTCTTTTGTTAGAAGTTGATTTGTTTCGAGGTTTACAACTCTTTGAGTATTGTGCCGAAAGGAGTGAAATATCCTAGATACCTGTCAAAAATTGTAGTCTACCTGTGAAGTAGTATAAAATCTTGTGAAGTGTTTACACCAGTTTGTGTCGAAGATGCGTTTATTTTAAGGAAGAATGGTGTTATCATTTAAATCAAAAAATGTCTGTGATTTTTTAATTTTATCCGAAAATAGTCTCAAACAACTAGGGTGGACTCAAAAAACAAGGATGCACTCACTCTCGAAGTACCCACTATAATTCAAATGATTTCGAAAATATTTGGAAAAATTAAAAAAAAATCTGTTTTTTCACCAGAATTCATCCGAAAGTTTCCGCTGAAATGCTTCAAGGTGACAAACAAAAACATACACTAAGTTACAGCTCGATCGAATCTGTATTTTCGGAAATATTGGAAAAATTATATTTCAAATGGCAGACTATCGGATTGGATTTTATGCATTCATGTTCTCGAACTTCGTAACAATCCTGCTCTACAAATGAAGAGACTGAACTATTCCTGCTGAAAGATATTGTGTTCACGATGGGCATAATGTTTGGAACACAACACAATATAGAAATACTCCCAAATTGACGGTTTAAAGAACGTTTTGAGATTTCAAGAAGTTATGGACATTGAGGAAGCATTTTATTTTTCTGCTAGATCGATAATACTTGATTTTTGTCTCGCGAAGACTTGCAATTTAGAGCATTAGCACAACAAAGTTACAATTCAAAGATATAAAGGATTTAACTATGTTCTGTCATATGCACCATTTAAGCTCCAGTTGTTGGGGAATATCAACGACTATATTTTACCGTGATTTTATGGATATTGAGAAGGCAATTTTCCAGGAATTCCAAAAATTTCATTAACCTTGAAATCTGTGGAGTTTCTAAGGAATAAATATTGGTCATTCTGAACGATCATGATCAGGTCTATCACAAAATTTTATTAAAAAAGAAATAAAATGAACTGCGATGAAACTGACGATATCTCAACAGATAATTCCTTATAATGTCAAAATAGAAATGATGCACGGGGTACTCTTCAGACACCAAAGCCATCTATCAATCAAGCATGAATCTATAACCTTTCAGAGCACGCATCGAAATCTATCAATTATTTTCGTTTCGAGACTGCACACTCCAATCAAAAGAAATGTGTATCTTGAGAATCTATCATGTTTCAACCCTCACCTAAACTGGCAGTCATCCCCTCCAGATCCTTAGGCTTCCTTTTTCTCGGCCTCCCCTTCTGCCTTGGCGTCGTCGGCGCTCCGTTGAAGAAGGGAACTTTTCCCATCGGGGGCCCATCAACCCCTGGCTGCGGCTGCATTTGGGCGTGGTGGAAATCCGGCGAGGGGAAAGGGGCGGTGGGGTAATGGTGTGGCGGCATGCCACCCCCGGGATACATGGCCCCCGGGGAAGGCAGGGGAAGGTCGGTGACGGGCATCTCGAAGTGGAGACGGCAGAGCACCGCCCCTTCGCGCATGCCGAAGTGGTCGCCTTTGGTGAGGGGCTGGTTGCACACCACGCAAGAGAAGCAGTGCACGTGGAAGACGAGCTCTCTGGCACGCATCACCAACTCTGAGGAAAGGATGGTGGTGTGGCATTTGCCGCAGCGTTTCATGCCGAATAACCTGAAACAAGAGAAAATTCGTTATTTATATGTTTTATCTGTTGTATATGAGTTTGCTGATAATCTCCAGAACAAAAACAGTTGAGCTCCGAGATTTATGAAAAAAAACAAGCTCTTGCTAACTACTCGAAAATTACCAAGAAATCAATCGAAAGGAAAAGGTTTTAAAAACAACCATTTTTCACTGTAGTGGCTCGCAGTATGTGATACATTTATAGAGGAAGCTGAAGGGTAAAGGTAAAATGGAATGGAGTGATGCCAGGCGCTTGTTTTTATGAACGCGTTTTTAATCAGCCCAAATGTCTGAAATTATCTAATATTTTGCCGAGAATGTCTCAAATGACTAGGCTGGACTCACTGATGAATAATGTGATGTCAACTTCAATTTTCAGGCAGGACATCCATTTTGCCACGAGTTTTCGAACGGAACGAGCTAGCGACTTAAAACTTGCAGGGTAGGTAGCGTAGTAAATTGCGGAGGTTGTGTTCAATAACTGCAAACGTTGCCTTGAGGGTGTGGGAGTTATACTCATTAGAAATTTTGAGGATATTTTCTCAATAAAACAACAAATATTAATAAAAAATAAAACAAGTAGAGATGCAATAAGATGGAAAATATGCAAAATATCGTTAGAAATGTATGGCTTGAATTTTCTTTTTTGAAATCTATACATTTGATTTCAACTATAGATTTGGCACATTCCTTAAATCCAATATATACAACGGTGTTCCAAATATTAACTTGACTCGATTTTAATTCTCGGAAATAGTAGGAAACAATTATCAAATTTCGTTGTTATTTCCTGGGTGTGTCGTGTTTATTTCCGCAATATCTCGAAAAATACTGATACAATCAGATTACATTTTGCTAACTGACCAATGCTGATAAGGGGATAAGCAAGCCAAGCATGTGCTAAATTTCGTGTTATTCGAAGGAAAATGATATCCTATGAATTGATCCCCAGGAAATACTGCATGAACTTTCAAGCTGTCATTTTTCAACCAAGTGGGTACTCGATTTCATTTCGTTTCGATCTGCATTTTCAGAATTTTCTATGAATAAATTTTGAATAGAAATATCTGCTGAATTATTTGTTGGATTTTAACCTTTCGAGAACTTGGCCCTTGTAATCAAAACCTACTCTTTAGAAACTTATTGTATTGACGATCGGCCGTTGGGCGTCTCCTAATATAGCGTTAAGAATTTTTCCTCGACTATTTTTGCTTCTATTTTCATGATTTTTCACATCACACCCTTTAGGAGATTCGTTTGGACTGTAAATCTATATCCGCAAACATTAACAAAAGTGAAGTTTCCTTCGGATAATTTTTCTCAGATATTTCGTTTGAAGCTTCGAGACTTCCATTATGCCAATAATCTGATCAGATATCACAAAACCAAGAATTTTTCCTATGGGATGCAATTGAAAATGCAGCATTTTCAGTTCTTCAGTTATAGCGAAATGAATTCCATACACCAACTCGGATTCTAATCCGAGTTTTTAGATTTATCCCTTATTATCTTCTGAAATTATTTATTTCTTTTTGCCTTACTAGTTTAAACCGAACTAAGTCACGGTTGCTTTCATCTTATCGAAATATTTTAGTGACTAGTAATTATTCTATTCTACAAAAAACTTTATTTAGATTCCACTTCAACAAATTTCTGACAGGTGTTGCGATTTTGGATCGAATCATACTAGAATGAAGTTAACGAGAAAACTATGAACAAGATATTCAACCTCAGAGAAATACCACTGAAATTTGAAAATGAAAGAAATAACTGGAGAATATCCTATATCCCTATATAAAGTTATATAAAGGAAAATTGTCTATAGGTTATAGCTATGAAACAATTACCTATAGCATGACTTATCATCGATATATCCTAGCTATTCATTATATTTCAGTGAATCAAAATATGACCCAGAAATATGTTTTTTTGATAAAATTTTCTTTTCCTCACCAACTATTTTATAACATACATAACACATTCTTCATTCAATTGTTTTTCTCGAATGCGATGACTAGGATTAATGGAATATATTTCAGATATTTGATTCAGTGACCAAATGAAATGAACACTCCGCGTAATTAATATTGTTAAGTATCATCTCTAACTTCAGAAAGGACAACTCGAATGAAATATCGCAATATTTACAAATATACAGTGCGCGTCAAAATTATGGAACAAATTCATTTTCTCAGAAGAAAAATATTTGGCAACAAAATCCTGAAACAGGTCAATTTTTGTTTCACTTTTACCAAATTTACATGAAATTTTGAAGGAGTTTTGTTGCACCCTGTGCCATCTCCATCAACCCTCTAAATTTTTTGAATAGGGAAAGTGGGTCATGTGGTACTTTTTTGGCAAAATCTTCGTATCTTCTTTACAGGCGTGCAGAAATTTTCGAGATTAGTCCAAAGAGGTATGTGCACTTTGTCATGGCTCATTTACTTTGAGACTATGGTGCCTGATGAAAGTTGTCACCGAATGAAAGTCGACCATTTCAGTTTTGATCATGCACAACTTTCAACCCCTACGAACCCTTTTATGGAAAAAAATGTTTTTCACGTGGGGGGTTGAAAGGGGTTGAAAGTTGTGCATGGACAAAACTGTAATGGTCGACTTTCATTCGGCGACAAATTTCATCAGGTACTATCGTTCCAAAGTAAATGAGCCATGACAAAGTGCACATACTGAAAACCTTTTTGGACTAACTAATTTTCCAAAAAAAAATACGAAGATACGAAGACCTTGCCAAAAAAGTACCACATGACCCACTTTCCCTATTCAAAAAATTTAGAGGGTTGATGGGGATGGCACAGGGTGCAACAAAAATTCTTCAAAAATGCATATAAATTTGGTAAAAGTGGAACAAAAATTGACCTGTTTCAGGATTTTGTTTCCAAATTTTTCTCTTCTGAGAAATTGAATCTGTTCCATAATTTGGACGCGCACTGTATAAATCTAAAGAAATATCGTTGAATATCCCATGACCACTGTGGAGCCCGTTTTAAGTTTTCTCACCCTCCGGAAGGGTAGCACTTCCCCAACAAAGCGTAAAATAAAATACATGTCCGATATTTCGCAGGATAGCCGCAAAAAAATACAATGGAGCAGTTGAAGAGAAACACAAAACGAAAATAATACACAACATTACAAATACACTACATATAAATGTAACACGAATGGAACAATGGATAAAAAACTACCTATAGGGTATTATTGTGTACGATATCAGCGGGATATCGTGGACCCCCTGCAGATTCCTAAACAGCCACAAAACCCTCTGAAAGCGTCGCCAAGGGTGGCTCGAGCTGGGGGAGAAGGAAGGCTGGTTCGATGTGATACAGATGTAACTGCGGTGAACGTTGGTTGTAGAGCAACTTTCTTGTTCTGGTTTCTTAAGATGTATGGTCAATGGTTCACCGCAGACCGCATTGTGGGCGGATTAGAATATCATATTTCAACGAGAAATGACAATTTTCGGAAGTGGTAGGTGTGGTAGATGTAACGGACAGTAATTTGATATCTTGCGGATTTCAAGGAAGGCCGAAAGCCTCAACACCTTTCAACGGGAATTGAAGAACTTAAGGATAAGTTTATTCAGTTTTAGGAAACTATGGTAATCGAGACGGACGTTCGAAATGAAACTTTGTGCATGAACTTTGATTCATGAGGAATTCAGGTTTTTATGCGCTTGTTTCAGACGACCTTGATGACATTCTGTCCGATTGTCTGTAATTTTTCAGTTGAATTTTTATATTAGATTTAAAAAAAAAACTTTTAGCCTTCCGTATTTTCCTCATATCTAGCTTCGTTTTAGATGAATAGTTTTGGAGACCACTTTACAACGGTAAGATTCGCATATCAGTGGAAGTGATTTTTTTCTTGAAACCAAGAGAACACAAAAAACTAAAATGTTGAATTTTTAGTTGCTTGATCTAAAAATAATAAAAAACTACGAAACAAGTTTTTTTTTCAATATTATTTTTTGAAACTTCAATGCCCGGTCGGCATATAAACCGCCGACCGCAAACACAATAACTTCTGGAAGAAACAACTTAGAAACTTCATGTTGGTAGGGTTGGTTTGGACCTTAATAGCGAAGGTCGAATTCGTGAATAGGTATAATCAGCTCAATGACTCCGCAGATATATCCATTAAAAATTTATTTTCCAAATATTTCCAAAAATACAAATAAGATCGTTTTGAAATCCAGTCTATCATCGGAAAATGACAGTTCGGAAATTCATACAGAATTCAATAAGGGTAATTGATCAAAAGATCACAGAATATTGAATATTTGAAAAAAAAATTGAAATTTTTATTTCAAATTGTTCTAATGGCACGATCATCACGAAATTCTGCACAAAGAGTTGTCCATTAGAATTTTCAAACAAGCTGCCAAGTTTTATCATGATTAAAGAGGTAATTTTTGAGTTTTTCCGGAAAAACAACGATATCGAGAAAAAAACCAAGAAATTTGACATATTTTTTCAGAATATCTGCAAAAATTACACACCATTGTAGAATATGAAGCTCAAGGCCTGAGCAAAACTTTTTTCGGATAGACAGTTTCTGAAAAAAAATTTGTATTCGAAAAAAATTTTTTTTAATTGACTGACAGTATACGATCTCAACAAAATTCTGCAAACAGTTGCGCGTTGTTATACTCCAACTAACTGCCAAGTTTCAATCCAATACCTCAAGTTCCTCAACTATCACGGAAATAACCCCAAAATTTCTCTCCATTTCGCTCAAGTTAACGAACTTGACCGTCGCATTTTCAAGTTTCAGGTCGATAGGATCCTCCGTACGCTCGTAATCATGCATACGGACAGCCGGCCGGATAGACAGAATCGATTTAGACACCGGATTCGTCATCAGTGGGTCCAACCTAGTCTTTTGAGACCATTTTCAGCAAAAAACAATCGAAAATTGCAGACATTTGGACACAACGAAAGCACGCTGTTAGCCTAGAACAGTGTTTCTCAACCTGTGGGTAGCGACCCCCTGGGGCTCGTGAAGCTTCTGTAGGGTGGTCGTCAGGGGTCGAGGAAACTTCAATAAAAAAACAATAAAATTGATTTATTTAGTGAGAGAATTTTAAGAAAAATATATACTCATAAAAATTTGTATATTAATACGAACAAATTAACAAAAAATAAAATCCTAAAACTAATGTTAATGAGAAGGTTGTGCTCGCTTTTGATTAATCAATTTCTCTCATCGTGGATATGTATTTGCTATACACATAGAATTAAATGGTTTGCCAAAATCAAGCAATATTTTTGCTTACTCCTCATTTGGGCCATTGATGAAGCCAACTCGCTGAAGTACGAGGTGGCGAATGGAATCAAACACTTCGAAGCATCAGTTGTCAATTCCGGGTATACGTACCTATGTGCTCAATTGCTTTAGTTCGATATCAATAGGTCCCTTCCATGTTTTTTTATCATTGTAATCGAATATTATATCCGTAAAACTACTGAAAAACTTTCACAGCCGTCAAAAATTTCAATTTTCAACGAGAAAATGCTCTTTTAAATGTGGCTCCGCATATCGGCTGTTTGAACGGACGAAACCTCGCGGCTTCCGTGACGTACCGGGATATATCCACTCTCTTCCTCTTCTCGTGTACTTTTCTCTCAAGCAAGCCAATAGACAGGTCGGCTGTATCGATCGGTGAGTGACGTAGAACGCGATCTGACGCGTTTCTCCCGCTTCGACCTTGAGTCCCGATTTGGCCATTTTTAATACCGAATCATTCAAAACTCGCGAATTGTTGAAGTGTGTGATAGCATACATTATGGGTTCGCATCTTTATAGAATTAGGAAGACATAAAAATATGTTAATTCGTGTTACATGCAAGAGACCTATTACGTACTTATAGCCGAATCCTTATTACCTATGGAGACGCATAAAAACGTCGTATGGAATGAATATTTGTAACACTGGAACATACACATATATATACATGATAAATAAGCAAAGGGTCGGGGGGGTCTCGAAATATTTCTTCATGACAGGGGGATCATGAAAAGGGTTGAAAAACATTGCCCTAGAACATGCGCGCAAAAATACAAACTATACTTATCACCGTTTAGAACAGAAAATTCTCAAAACCGTTTCCGTTAAACGATCGTGTCAAGTACCCTTCAGCGTGATCCCATTTTATGATTCGATTATGTTATTATTTCGCTCACCGTAACAGAATACATCGAAATGATACACAGACACCGGCCCCTGTTGTTTTGTTCCGTCGACAGTCTGCTGCACATATTTTCCAAACAAACACGGCCAGGACACAAACATAACAATTTTCCTTTCAATAATAGCCACATATTTAGTTGTCATCCCCGGTACCGGGAACATGTACCTTTATTCGTATCCATCGGCCCTGAAAAGTGGTGGTTGAATTAACAAGGGGGTTAGTATAACATCCTGACCTACTCAATGGAATCATTTTATCGAGGATGCTTCACTCGAATAAATGTCAAATATTATATTGTTACTTTGATCCTCTTGTTGTGCTTGGATGAGTTATTAATGGTATAGAGACTTTGTTATGGCTATGGGTGCACATTGAAGCGGAAAAAATTGTTTGATAATCCGCTTGACATAGGGATTGAATCAACTCGAAAATTTCGATTCTTATTTGAATTACGCATTGATGGGCCATTGGTCGAATTGAAAGTCTACACTGCCTGAAATTTTTCAATAAACGAAAAAAAATAATCTTTCGTGCAATGTCCAGAGATTTTCTCCAACAATATTGAGAAAATCTAGAAAAGCACTGTCGACCGTAAATACAATAACTTCCGAAAGAAACAATTCAGAAACTCGATATTTGTAGAGTAGGTTTGGTCCTCAATTACGAAGGTCGAATTCGTGAATGGCTTAAATCCACTCAGTGATTCCGCGGATATACCTATTCAAAAATTATTTTCCCAATATTTCCAAAAATGCAAAAAAGATGGAAATGAATTTCAGTACTTAATTGGGAAATGACGGCCTGAAGGGTTCATACAAAATAATGTGAGGATAATATGATCAAAAGATCACAGAATATTGAATTACCTATTTGAGATGAAATTTGAAAATATTTATTTCAAATTGTTCTAATGGAACGATATTCACGAAATTTCGCACGAAGTTAGTGATCAGTATTCACCGAGTTCTATCATAATTGAATCTGTATTTTTCGAGTTTTTCCGGAACAGACATCAGGAATACCGATAAAAACCCCGAAATTTGACATATTTTTCCCAATATCTCTAACAAGCTCAAGGTCTGAGCAGCAGATTTATTGGGATATGATGAATTGTTTCCGAAAAAAATTTTTTGCAAAAGATTTCTAAAAATTTGTTTTCAAAATCGCTGGCAAATTGGCAATGCTATCTCAACAGACTTTAGCAGAAAGCGGCTCGTCGGTGTGCTTCAAATAACCGCCAAGTTTCAATCCAATCGCTGCAGTAGTTTTCGAGATATTTTAGAGAAAAAACCTAAAAACGTCAAATGGCTGAAATCCTTCGGATGATATTGACCATTAAAAACTCAACCTACCTTGAAAGTTCAAGTCGATAGGATCCTCCACACGCCAAATTGTACCTACGGACGGCCCGATGGCCGGCCTGCCGGACAGAATAGATTTTGACACCGGGTTCGTCATCAGTGAGTTTGAGACCATTTTCGGGAAAAAATTACAGACGATAGCACGCTATTTCCCAGAACATGCGCGCAAAATGATCTGACATAAATATAAGGACGAATATCTGTCAATAAATCAACAAATATTCGTCCTGGTGTTGTCAGTTTATTTTAACCGTGGCTGTTTCTTCTCTATGAACCAATTCCAACTATTGAAAAATATTCCAGGAAATCAATAACGCGAAGTCGGGTGCTTCCACGTGCTTATTCAGATTTGTAAGCAGGTATATTGACTTCGCCCAATACTTACTTCCTCATTTTGAGATCACCCTCTCAAAATTTTGCATAAGCATTTTCGGACTATTTTTCCAACTAAGTTCTGGATTTCAATTCGATTACATCAATTTTTTTTTAAATATTCGAATAATAAAGTTTCCGATTTTTACGAAATCTTTGGACGAATTCATTAAGCTCACAATTGAACCCTAAACGGTTAGCAAAAAATTATAATTCGATTCATTTTGGTTCCTCTAATATCATTTTGATTCGAAATTGTATGTCCAAAATTCTATGAAGTACCACTCAAGATATTTATATTAAATTCGATTGATTATGCGAGAAAATCTCAAATATTGTATGCTTTTGTCACATCCGGTTATACTAAAAGTAGCTATCATTTTTCGATTTTGATCATAAGACACTTCACTGATATTCCGAAGATTGGAGAACTTTCAGACAAGTCTTCTCTATATTCGGGATGATCAGAATAATGGTGATAGAGCTATGTTAGAAGGATAACATTTTGAGGAACTCCCTTTGAAGCTATGTTGTAAGTTTAACACAGTAATTTTGGGGGAACAATTTGAAAGAGTTTTCACCTAGATATACCTAATATCACTTCCTTGAATCGAGTTTGAATCTCAATATAATGATGAATATCAATTTGAGAAGGAACCACCCTTGAGATCTAGGCCCCATGCAAATTGAGAGGAATTGTGAAATACAAGATGAACTTTTGTTCGTAGGAAACATTTTAAACGATTAGCCTCAATCAATTCATATCAACTCTATGAGCGTAATGATATAGGAACCCCATTCTTTCAATAAAATTTTCCAGATTACTAGCGAATACTACGTGTGGAAAAAAGCAGAACTTTCAAATGCTACGATAAATATTGTTTTCACGATTATACTGAAATGATAAATAGGCTGGCGTTTCTGCACCAAATTGACACATTGCATACATTTTATATCAAGATTTGATTCTATTCCTGAAAATGAAATAATACTGTCAAACCAAAATGCAAAAAATATATCAGGTGCCGACACTTTCCTTCTATTACCCACTAAAATTTTGGGTCCAAAACGCGGTCCTAAAATTGTTAAATATTGTCCAATATTGCTCTGTAAACGATAATGGCGCTAGAGTCGCTTTGCCAAGTTCATACAGTTGATTCCGCTGAATAAAAATGAATTGAGCTATAATCTGATTGATCTGAAGAAACTATTTCCCAAAAAACCAACCAGATATTTGAAATTAAGGATTATCACTTATATATAATAGGAGTTTAACAAATGTGGAACATCTACCCATTATTAACATGAAAAAGGGAATAAGGAGCAATATGAGGTTTATTGTAAAAACACTTTCATTTCGAAGCCAAAGCAACAAGGAATACGGAACGGGAGAGATTGATATAACTCATGGATTTTATTGTATGGTTTGGATCTCCTTCCATGATAATATTGTTTGTAAATTTTGTATGTACCTATAAAGAAATACTTATTCAATTCAAAAGGTATGAATTTTGTTACATAATTATAAAAATATCTCGAGGAAATGTTTATGTTTATTATTATTGAAATATGAATTTTCACTTTGCTGTTCGCATGTTTGTTTGCATGTTCATACGAATTTATCAGACGAAGTTCAAACCAGACGGATTAATTGTAGTATCTATCGTTCCAAATGGTTTCTTAAGGTATTTTGAAAACTCAACTCTGGAAGACTTCCTTCCCATGAACTGGATATTGAGATAATAAATATACCTTTTGTAATAAACAGGTATTCAAAAATATCAAGTTTCAGACTTGTGTATTCAGTGACGAAGGAAACCCTTATATGTATGATCGCCATTCTGACTGAATGAAATGGATAATCATAATTTGAATTTGTCAAAATTAATTTATTTTCGGGAATTCTTGGAAATAATATATGTTCCAACTCGGAAGATCAGAAAAAAGTTCTGATTTGACTAGTTTTAATATGACAGGTCGGTAACTTCCGTGAATATTTTAGATTTTATGTGGCAGATTTTCCTATACCGGCATCTATCGGCGAAAACTGAAGTAGGACAACGAAGCCGTATTTTGACAATATTTGGACCTCATTTTGGACCCAAAATATGTCAAAGTGTTCGCATCTTATGTATTCTTTGCATCTATTGTCAAACCTACGAGTAAAATATATCATTTGCGAGATGAAGCATGATTATTGAGTAGGTTCCTTTCGCGTGGAGTTATAACTTATTCATCTCATTATTAAATAATTCAATATAGAAAATATTGTTTATTTAAGCTTCCACAAAATACCTGATTTTACGGATGAAGATTTTTTGAATATCATTCTTATTCATTGCCAATTTAATTATATTCTGCAATATAACCTTTCTCTATACCTTCGAGGGCCCATAACAGGATGGCGAGAAGGAAAAGTAAGTATACCAGATCCAACGTTTATCACCTCTTAGTCCGGATCGAAAATTACTAATAATCTAAAACGGCGCAAGAACTAAGGAAGTAATTTCCACTATCGCGTGAGACAATTTCTCCACTATCCATAGAAATATAGGAAATATAAACGAATCATATATAGATAAGCACCATAATAATCGACTTCAATCGAGCGAAACTTCTGATTCCGATTGACAAGCGGCCCACAACGTGTAGTTAAGATGACAAGTTATGCGTTCTACTATGCAAATTCAGTTTAATTTATGACAGACCCACTGGAATGTGTCAATGAGTATTTGCACTAAATTAGATACAGAACGACTTCATGCAAGCTCTCGATGGAGCAACTTACGACTCGATTTTACCTACTTCGTACTTGATACGTAGTAAATAATAATTTTCATTTCGTGCGGTTTTTGCGTAATCAGGCCTGTATTCTAGCAACTAGGAACTGATTGTAAAAAATTAATTATTAGTTATCGATTGATTGATTGATTTTTACTTGAATAAAATTCAAATTGTTTCGAGGTTATACAATAACAGTTGAAAACAAGGATATGAATGATGAAAAACCATGAATTTGAAATTTTTTGATGTAATCTCTTACATTGTACAATAAATTTACTCTATCCATGAAGTATTCAAAATTATATGCGTAAATTTTGCCCAATAAGATAAATAAATGCATGCAACTGTTCGACATTCGACAAAAGATGGCGAGAATTCCCAATGGAAATTGGTTATTCAAAAATATTTCTCGACAATAGGTCTCTTATTTCATGTAACACGAATTATCATATTTTCATTTTTCTCATTCTATATCGATACAAAATCATAATGTATGCTATCACACCTTTCAATAATTCGAGAATTTTGAATAATTCGGTATTAAAAATGGTTAAATCGGAACTCAAGGTCGAAGCGGGAGAAACGCGTCAGATCGTCTTCTACGTCACTCGATATTATAAGATTCATCGATCGATACAGCCCATACACGCTGTCTATTGGCTTGCTGGAGAGAAAAGTACACGAGAAAAGGGAGAGAGTGGATATATCCTGGTACGGCACGGAAGCCGCGAAGACTCGTCCGTTTAAACAGTCGATATGTGGAGCCTAATTTACAAGATCATTTTCTCGTTGAGAATTGATATTTTTGACGGCAGTTAAAGTTTTTCAGTAGTCTTACGGCTAGATTATTTGATTCCGATGATGAGAAAAATTCATGCAAGAGACCTATTGAGGAATTCGTTTAATTCAGAGCAATAATTAAATACAAAATTAAGATTAAATCAACTGGTATTTGATGACCGGACTCAAGAACTTGGGGAAAATGCAACACAATAGGAAAAATAAAAACAAATAAAGAATCAAAAAAAATAACGGTCGCAACAATACCTACTTGATTCAAACGAACGAGATCGGTATAAAAATCTTACGATACATTTCTTCGTCCTAGAACGTACTACGTCATGCATAAACCAATTCTGCAAGGATCTTTCTATCGCACTTTTTCAATTGAGGACAAGATTCAAGTTGAATCGGAGCTGCATTTTTGGAAACTTTGGTATAGAAGTTTGTTAAATAAATGTTACCAAACCACTGATTAAAATTGCATACTCCATTTTTCATTTATAACTGATAATAATAAAACAGGACAAATCGAAGTATACTCCATTCACCTTTATAAACCCCCATCCCATCCTGGTTGGCCATGATTTTGGTCTATCAATTTTTTTTTTACTTGAAACTGAAGCAGGTTGGTACTCGTGAAATATCGGCAATATCAAAATAATTCTCAGCGAATTTGCCAAATCCTTATGCCAATTTCTATTCTCAAAATCAACATTCTCAACATAATCATCACGCTTGGAAACTAAAATAGCCGAAGGTACTTTCGAAGAAGCAGAAACAAAGTATCAGGAAGTGCTATGTAGAATTGATATCTGCTTTTTCTGATAGTATCGCTGATAATTTGAAATCAATTATTTATCACAATCTATCCAACATTTTCGACGTATGTGAGTGAAAACCTAGTGTATCGTTCACATAGATTCCCAAGAACTTTGTAACTTTGAGTTAGTTCATTTAAGGTGACACAGGTTTTCTAGTACTACTATATTTTCATATTGGAGTATTTCAAGTGGTGCAACAAGGTAATTGAATGTCTTCTGTAGACTTATTTCTCGAGAATTTCGAAAAGTAGGGAATTCCATAGGTTTGTCTGTTCGTTTAGAAGTTTTACGGCAGCGTTATTCGAGTACTTTTATTTCTTTTGAATGAACTATCACTCCTCTATACATTTTTTTTTCAGTAAAATTTCAACACTCGATTCTTGATTTCCGTACGAACAAAAACCATAACTGAATCTTCCAACCATGTTTATATACGTTACAGAGAAAAAAGTTTCTTTAATATTCACCAGGTCTTTGGAATTATTGAATTCACATAATATTTCCTCAAATTCACTATTATCCCAAAGTAGATCAACATTTCGAAAAATACGTAATTACTACGACCTCTATGTAGAGATGACAACGTTGTGTAGTTATCTGATAGGAAAATGACTATAACCTAACATTACCAAAATATACACGGTGAAATGTGTCTGAATGTCATGGCCAATCGGTTATAATATATAATATATAGTTTATAAAAGTGAATTGAATATAAAAGCATATAAGATTTCATCAACATGAAAAATTAACCTTCATAATATAATAGGTCTTTCGTTTGTAATACGAAATATAATACTTTCATGTTTTTTCCAATCTATTTCGATTCATGATCACAATGTATGCTATAAACACTGCGCGAATTCTGAATAATCAGGTGTTTAGAATGGTAAAATCGAGACGCGAGAAGTACAAATTGGTTAAACCGCATTAGATTGCCTCCTACGTCACACGTCACACAACAAAGTCACGATCGATCCTGATAACTCTGCCCATGGGCTTCATGGAGTGAAAGGAACACGGGAGAGAGAGAGTATAATATCGATTAGACACAAAACACCACAGAACGCTTCGCAGTTTCAAGGGTTTATACAACCAAGATGTGCAACCCAATTTTAAAGATCATTTTCTCGTTGAAAATAGAAATTTTTGAAGATGAAGTTTTTCAGTTTCAGACAAAATTCATAATCACTCTTATTACAGATTGAAACATTTTATAGATTATTCCTCGCGTTAATTTGTCTCGGAAAAATAAGTAGAAGTCCGCCAAAAATGTTTGTTTTAATGTGAAGCATTATTCTCTGTCTAACAAATATCACCGAGAATATATATTACTTGAATGCACCATCCTACGGAGTATATTTGCGCTTTTACTTAGGAGAGTAAACAGTTTCTCTGTTGTGGCAATGTGGCGTGCAAATTAATTTTCCGCAGTACTCCCGAGGAGTCCACGTAACTATTCAGTAGTTAAAAAAAAGCATCAATGATGTCCTTATATGTATCATCTTCAATACAGGACAGACCAAAGTGATTCAATCAGATCAAGTAGATAACACTATTTCTGGTTAAGAACAAAATCTTGGCGGCCGGCCATACGTTTTTTATTGATAAAGATATGAAAGAGAAGCGGTCCAAAGTGAGAGCCTTGGAGAACTCCAGGAGTTGCGGCGAACAGTCCTGCGCTCCTAGTAGAAATTCCACTATTTTGTTTGTATGAATAGAAAGTGGACTCAGTTAGATTATGGTAAAAAATATTATAGATAAATCCTCAATCCCATTGGTGGTGAATGCTCAAAATTTGTCCGACGGTGCGTGATAATAGGAAGATAGGTGAAGATACCTTGGTAATGATGAATGAATATTCAGACTTTGTGTGAAGTTTAAACCGCTTTTTCCACCTTCCAAAATGTCCCAACTCAATTCTAAAATTAACATCATTCCCATGTTCCAATCTGATTTCTCGATAAAATCAGACCGACCCTGGTCGGGTCCGCAGGTCCTGGGCCCGGCGAGAATCTATTTCTATGCTAACCATCTCGGGTTTTTGTACTCATTTCCATATTAATTCGAAATTATATCGAGCACAGCGATCAGCCGAACGGGGGTAATCGGAAACATTTAGCAGTAAATTATTCGGCTACAATTTTACTGCCCGCTTTGATAATTTACAATGGAATTACATTTGAATATATTCTTAGTGTTTGAACGTTAAACAAAACCGACCTGTTGTGCTCTTTGGTTATCGGATACGAAATGGATGATATATTTATGTATTCTTTTTAGAGTAAGTGAATGAGCACTGGTTTTTTACCTTAGATGTCCTTAATGGAAAATTGTGATCGATGAATCATTGGTATATGAAAATATTCAATCAAATCATCGGCTTCATTATCATTGAAGAATTTCATTTTGTTGGTGAAAAATTCAAATTTTTGCGCGCATATTCTATTGTTCGTGTTGTCCAAATGTCTGTAGTTTTCTAATTATGGGCCAAAAATTACCACAAACCACAGGTCACCCAGTATTTTGAATTAAAATTATTTAAGTGCTCCGTGGGAAATCTTTGGAACGCTACAATATGAAAACCACAAAAACCAGTTTTCAGTTAGCTCAACCTCGAAAAATTGTTTTCAATGTAGACATGAAAAAAATGGACAGTTTGAATTGGAGAAATCTTAGAAAATATACAGGGTGATTCCGGAGGAGACCGTCAGATCTTGGGATAAGTTTACACTAGTCAAGACAATCTCGAAACAATGTTTGGTTTATGGTTGCGTGTCTCTATTGAGAATATACAGGGTGATTTGTCCAATTCGACCTATTTTACCTTTAGTGATAACTTTGGTTTGCCTCATTCGATTTTAATGAAGTTTCCAGCGAAGTTCAATATTGATAAGAACATTCATTAGTTCCAAAAATATTTTCAAAATGAGCGGTTGTTATTTTGATAATTCCAGATTAATTGTGCAGGTTGAAAAAAAAAACACCCTGTACATCACGTTTCCAAAACTTCGCTATCTGTTTACCATTCTACTATAATGAGTCATTAATTGAGAGTTTCTAATTTTTTTGGCACACTTCTAGTTTTTCGTGAAATTCTTATCAAAAAAAGAAAATGACGAAATTTCGCTCCAATCGATTCTACTTTTACTAATAACTTTGGTATGGCTCATTCAATTTTGATGAAATATGCAGTGTAGAACAATCTGATCGAGTACATTCAATAACTACAACAACCCCTCAAAATACAGGGTCTTATTTGCCATAATTTCAGAATTTCAGATTAATTTTGCAGTTGGAAAAAAAAAACACCCTGTACATTGCTTTTCCCAATTTTTTCATTCGTTTCAGATTCTACCATAATATGTCATTATTGAGAGGTTTTCAATTTCTTTGGCACACCTCCGGTTTTCCTAGAAAACATTTTTGAAGAAGAGCATAATCGAAATTTGGATTACTAGTAGTGAGAGTATCCTGCACTAGGTAGGAAAGCTGTATTATCCAGGGATGCAAAGTTGTTCGTCACTTATAAATATTCAATTCAAATTCGAAATTTATTTTTAATTGCTCATTTTCTGTATAAAATCATTCCATTCAGAAAATTACTCAATTTAATTTTTTTTGCAAACCTCCGCTTTTCAATAAAAGGGTTATTTCTATGAAGCAGTGACGTTATGTGATTTCGTCAATACTGTCGATTGAAAATTCAAGAAGAATATGAATTCGAAAAAAAGGAAACCATTTCGAGAATTCAATGTGAATTTTCTGTTGATCCTAAAGTCCACTTGTCAT
Organism: Myrrha octodecimguttata; assembly: GCA_958510865.1. Classification (NCBI taxonomy): domain Eukaryota; kingdom Metazoa; phylum Arthropoda; class Insecta; order Coleoptera; family Coccinellidae; genus Myrrha; species Myrrha octodecimguttata. The sequence continues at coordinate 38,214,820 of OY294056.1, forward strand.
TATTTGTTTCGTATGTTTGTTCGAAATTTGTTTCCATGTGTGTAGATTTGTTTGGTTTATGCACATAAACATATGCACATATGAAGTATTATTAAGAATTGAATGTGTTCATACAGACTATGAGCAATATTCAATATGAATTTGGAATTTGGAAAGAATAGTTTAGAACTTAAGAACTGTTTTGCATCCTTGGAATATACAGCTCTACGACCTAGTGTAGAATATTCACACTGCTTTTGCGCTTATGCTCTTCTTCAAACATTTTTTCTCGGAAAACCGGAGGTGTGCCAAAGAAATTAAAAACCTCTGAATAACGACATATTATTGTAGAATCTGAAACGAATCAGAAAGTTTTCGAAAAGCAATATACAGGGTGTTTTTCTTTCAACTGCACAATGAATTTGAAATTCTGAAATTATCACACTTACAACCCTGCATTTCGAGACGTTATTGAAATTATTGAATGAACTCATTCAGATCGTTCTACACTGCAAATTTCATCAAAATTGGATGAGCCATACCAAAGTTATCAATTAAAGTAGATTCGATTGGAGCGAAATTTCGACATTGTATTTTATTGATAAAAATTTCTCGGAAAACTAGAAGTGTGCCAAGAAAATTAGAAACTCTCAAATAATGACTTATTATAGTAGAATCTCAAACAGATAGCAAGGTTTTGAAAACGCGATGTACAGGTTATTTTTTCAACCAGCACAATTAATTTGGAATTATCAAAATATCAACCGCTCATTTTGGAAAACATTTTCGAAATAATAAATGTTCTCATCAATATTGTACTTCACTGAAAATTTCATTAATATCGAATGAGGCATACCAAAGTTATCAATGAAAGTAAAATCGGTCGAATCGGACAAACCACCCTGTATATTCCCAATAGATACCCCCAACCATAAGCCAAACATTGTTTCGAGACTGTCTTGACTAATGTGAACTTATCCTTAAATCTGACGTTCTCTTCCGGAATCACCCTGTATATTGAAATTATGCTATCCAATTTGGCAATCAACAATAAGAATTTCAACTTGCAGGTTTTTCGTCATTTTTAATTCTTTTTCAGAATTCTACACCACAGTTGAATTGACCACCGAAAAATAATAAGATCTGACCCAAAACCGTTATTTCAAAGGTCACGCAAAGCTCACCAAAGTTATGAGAATATTGCTCTAAGTTGACATCAAACACCCTGTATCTCGCTTATTCTTCGAAACTGGGGTAGATGTCATAAGGCAAAAATGTCTTTCTCAATGGCTATATATGTTTGTAAAGTTTATAGTGAAACACCCTGTATATATTCTCCGCATGATTACCAAACCGTTGTAAATTATACTATGGATCAGATCAAAGGATCTTTTCTGTCAGCACTTGTAGATTTTTTCGATGGCTTGAGCCTGTTCGACGTCGTTTGGACAACGTATAACATAAAACTCGAGCTAAATTTACTTTAAGATACCATAAACTTTGCCTCGTAAATTTTATGGTCTACTGAAGTATGTTTAATTGTGGTCTAGTAAAAGTACACGTGAAGTGGTCACGAGCGATCTGGACAAGTTGTAATCAATTCCAGCCGAAAATGTTAGTGACGACTATTGGTGAATCAAGATAAGCGCTACTCCCTCTGGTGGCTATCAGAGTAACTCGATATAGTCAAATTATCGTTGATAAGTTAACCATTGAGTTATGAATAATATGTGAGTTTTATTTAAGATTTCGATGGTATTGGGTTATTTATCTGAGAAAATAATAAACCCTTGTGTGAAATTTTCAGCGTTTCTAGTGAGCGAATATCCCAAAGTGTTCCATATGGTCGCATACGTTCGATGATAGGCTGAGTTGTCAGTATCCACAGTCATGCTAACCGGAATTACTGCGTCGTTAAAATTTTTTTCAGTGTCTTGACGAATTTTCATTTAATGGTCCTCGTGTGGCCCACTCAATTATCATCGCCTTCAACCACTTCTTCATATTTATAGGATAAACAGTAAACAACATATGGCAACGTTGGGTTTCGTGGAACCTGTGAAGAGAAAGTGTCTCCATGTTTTTTATTTCGGTATTAATCCGGATTTCCCGGAAATATTCATAGGTGAATTCACAAAATTATATATGGTTTCGTTTCAGCGAAACGAAGGGATTATTTTTTTAGTGGTTGGAAACAATTAATTGCAGGATATTCTTCGGAGAGATATCCATATAAGCGCACTCTACCGTTCTACCACAATGTGGTAGAACCATAATCCGTCAGACGATCAGGTCACCGGTTGCAAGCGAAATAATGCTCAAACACGAACGCTCCTTCCGATGTATTTTTGTGCTGTGTTCTGTGTTCGAATTTGCAACTTGACTCACTGATGACGAATCCGGTGTCAAACTCATTCTGTCCGCCCGGCTGGCCGGCCGTGAACACTATAACTGTCGAACGGAGCAAGCTAGCGACTTGAAATTTTCAGGGTAGTTCGCGCATCTGAATGCCGCGGTTGAGTTCGTTAGTGGGCCAAACAGTTTCGGAGTTATAGCCATTTGAGATTTTTAGGTTATTTCTTTGATATTTCAGGAACTACAGAATCGATTCGATTGAAACTTGGCAGTTAGTTAAAGCATAATGACGCGCAGCTCTGAGCAAATTTTTGTTGGGAAAGTATGGTCAGTTTATTAAAAAAAAAACTTTTACAAAACTTTTTTCGGAAAAAATTTCGTTTTCAGAAACTATCAATCATATTCGAAAACAATTCTGCTCCTACCTTGAGCTTCATACTTCACAGCAGTGTACCAAATATCAATTCGATATGGCTATCAGTATCGCAAAAAAATATGAAAAATTTCGTAGTTTCCTTCACGATATCGAGAAATACTAATTCAATCATGATGAAACTTCGCGGCTGGTTCGAAGATGTTGAGGAGCAATTTTGCGCAAAATTTCGTGATAATCGTGTCATTAGAACATTTTGAAAAAAAAAATCAAATTTTTTCCTTCAAATATTCGATATTCTCTGATCTCTTCATCATATTATCCTCATTAAATTCTGCTTGATCCTTCGAATTGTCATTTTTCGATGAAGAACTGGATTTCAATTCGATCTTATATGTATTTTTGGAAATAGTGGACAAATAAAATTTTGAATGGCTATATCTGCGGAATCATTGGGTGGTTTCTACCCATTCATGAATTCGGCCTTCGTAATTAACGTCCAAACCTTGATTCCGTAGATATACTAATTCAAAATGTTATTTTTCCAATATTTCCAAAAATACAGATTAGATCGAATTGAAATCCAGTACTTTGTCGGAAAAAATCGTAGAAAAGCACTGCAGTGAAGGCAGCAGCTTTCGCGCGCAAGTTCAAATTCGTTGCCGAAGCGGTCATCTGCATTGAACATGTGCGCAAAAGCCACTGCCTTCACGGCAGTGCTATTCTAGGTTTTTTCAACGGCTATTGTGTTAGGATAGAATTGTTGAATTTTGATAGGGTGACTCCATACACCAATGAAAATACTGCTGATCTATGCAACCCACACAAATATATTCAACAAAGATGAAGAAATAAATAAAAAAAGCTCATAAGGAACAAACAGAGAAGTGTTGCATGACTAATTCCAGGACCAAATTAATTATCAAATTAATGAATTTCCATACTTCATAGCGAAGATTACCCAACGCATATATCATATCCACAGATAATTTCTTTCACGAAATAGAAAATCTATTAATCAAACCGATTAAACGGAACCAAATAAATAGATTCATATCTGAGGATACCGTAGAGAAGAATAAACCGTTGAAAGGATGATCGATATGCCGATTTGTGGTCTTTTCTAATCCAACTGCTGGGATGAGCAGTGGCGTAGAAGGATAATTTATTCATCGTCACTCGAATTTTGGATCGGAAAGCAAATTCCAACCAACTTTGAAAGTTTCGAACGTTTCAGCTTTTTGTATCGATGTATTCAGAGATGGAACAAAGATTGTTGAAAATATTCTTCAGGAATCGATGAGAAAACAATAAATTCGAATTTGGGATATATTTCGTGTTTCGTGAAACCTAGTTGAATTAGTATTTCAGTTGAAAAAAGCAATAATATAGAGAATAGTGGCACTCAAGTCGATTTAAAAACAAACACCGCAGAATATATCTGAAATCAATTAATTCATTTTGATGAAAGTCTATTACTAATATCTGTTTGTATTTATTCGTAATTTCCGATTATCCTAGGCTTCAAGGAAACCCCTCAGAATCTCAAGGCTTGTGCGAGTTAGGATATCGAGCGTGTTCTGTATAGGCTCTGTTACTGTGTCCTCATGCCACTCTAGGCACAGCACTATCAATTTCTGCCCTAACCGTGAATGGTAGTCAGTTCCGATCTAGAAATTTTCCTTTCCTGGTCCAGAATCGAACCCGAGAACTTTCGATTACGAGTCCGACGCTCTCAATACATATCGAATTCCCAATTCTAAGAAACTGAACTAGTAGAATTTATGTAAGTGAAAGACCACATTTGAACATTCTATTTGAAAACAACGAACAATATAGATTTTCCGTACATTCAGATATTCAGCTTATTATTTGAACTAAATTTTATTTCGCATATTTCCCTACATAATTCGAATTGTGAATCAGTGTTAAAAGGAAATATTTCATCTTATATCATCAAGAATCCAGAATGAAAAGCAGTGAACTTTTACTTTTTGGATTCAGTCGAATCTTCTGTATGAATTTGTCAAATATTTACAAGCATACTGTAGCGCCTTCATTGTTAGCAGAGGGAACTCAAAGGAAATTTGAGTATACAAGTTACGTTTCTTGAGCGAACATTCTAATGGGGAATAGTAATTATTCTATGTCTCAGGACAGCAAAGGACTTCACAAACCAACGTGACCAGGAACAGGAACAGACATACCTACATATTCATGCAAATTCATGTGTTTGAGGTGATCGTGATCGCTACCGCTTGTTGATCGCCACCGAGGAAGCGTTGGTTTGTGAAGTCCTCAAAGGGAACGCCACAAATACGCGGTCGCGTTCAATATGGCGATCACGATGGCATTCACAATAGCGACCATATTCTGCCAATCTGCCCGGATCAGATCGCGAACTTTTGTCACAATAAATACTATTGAAATCTCCATAGAAATGTCCATATTATGTTTGTATAAAGTCATGCGATTGCGCCTGAACGCTGCCATGTTGCAGGTTCCACTAATTGCCTCAATTTAATTTTAAAGTAGATAGGAGATCCAAAAGCTACTGCAGAGTTTGTTAATATAAAAGATGAGGGCAATTGAAAATTTGCTAGCTCAATGTATTTGAAAAATGCTGATTCGACGCGAATTCTGCATTACTGCAGAATTAAGTGAGGAAAATTCGATATAAAATCCTGTATGTCGAAAACTATCCGTCAAACGTCGCTCTAATCTCACATGATGAGCAGTATTTCGAGAAAAGAAATATTTTTCAATTTTCGCTAATTTAACTCGTTTTCGCAACAGCTGTTTAGACATCATTATATCATGGTATGACGATATAGAAATTGTTTCATCTCCCAAATTCGGCATGAATTTCCATCCAGTAATCCTGGCACAATTAAATCATCAAGTACTAGATTCCAACTCGAACAGAGTTGTATTTTCGAGAATATTTGGGAGTGCAGCAGCATTCAGAGGGTTCAGTCCCGAATGGTTAGCCGCTCTGTCTGTGAATTCGGACAAACCATTAAAAGCTCCTGACTTCATCTCGGTGCTTTCCTCGAATTTTCACGCTTATCCATGGCTCTCTGGTATTCATCTCCATCCAGCTTCTACGGCACTGACGGGCATATGTTACATATTATGACCATCGTGTTCTGCTCTGCGGGGGTCCGGCATTATTCCCTCCACAAATCAAACTTCGGTACGAGTGTGTACAACTTGTATAATAGTGTGTGTTTTTCTTTGTGATGCGGGCCTCTCCAACGGAGAGCCGCTCGGGCGAAAAATTTCACACACCAAGGGGGGCCACAGGATCAATGCCAAGCTGCGTTTGGCGGCGCAAGGAGAGGACTCTGTTTGACTTCCGGGATGGGGTTTTTGATATTCTAATTTACAGGGCGTTCCGGAAAAGTTCTCATATCGGTTTGGACGGGGCGCCGAAATGTTCGGTTGCCAAAGGTAACTTTATTTGACCTCTTTTCTTTCAGGTCTTGGAAACAATCTTGTTTGGGAAAAGAGAGGTTGAAATTAACAGTTATGTAAATTTTCTCATTCAAATCTCAGAAGCGGACAGTACTTGAGGCAAAAACTTCAATGTGAAGTCAGGGACTTCAGATAGGTTGTTCGTTGTTCGTCGACCCATTCACACTTCCTGTTATAGAGTTTCTCAGTCGTTTTTTCCAATATGAGACCTTGAATTCTTCATTCGCGACGAACCGAGACTTTCATGAAGTCTCTTCTCGAATCTTATACGTGGGTCTCGAGAGTCTCGTAGGGCGCCATATCTTTTCAAACGAAATATTCCGATGCTTTTTGCGCGCATGTTCTAGAGGAACAGCGTGCTATCGTTTTGTCTAAATGTCTGTAATTTTGGATGATTGAGCCGAAAATGGTCTCAATCGACTAGGTTGGACTCACTGATGACGAATCCGGTGTCAAAATCGATTCTGTCCGGCCGGCCGTAGACACAATAACTGTCGACAGGCACTTGAAGTTTTGAAGTTATTTATTTTTTATTTCAGAAACTACTTGTGCGATTGGATTCAAACTTGGCAGTTAGGTGGAGTATAACAACGCGCAACTTTGAGCCAAATTTCAACAGGATCATATTGTCAGTAAATTAAAAAAAAAATTTTATCATATCAAAAAAAAAATCCACTCACACTTTAAGCTTCATATTTCACAGCATTGTACCAAATTTCAGTTCGATACGGTCATAAGTTTAATATATAATATATATAATTTAATGTTTACGCAGTCGGCCGTTAGGCTGACCGTAAACACAATAACTTCCGGAAGAAACGGCTTAGAAACTCGATATTTGTAGAGTAGGTTTGGGGCTTGATTACGAAGGTCGAATTCGTGAATGGGTAAAATCCGCCCAATGATTCCGTAGATATGCCCATTCAAAATGTTATTTTTCCAATATTTCCAAAAATACAGATTTGATCGAATTGAAATCCAGTAATTTATCAGTGAAAAATTTCAAAAAGCACTGCCGTGAAGGCAGCAGCTTTTGCGTGCATGTTCAAATTCGTTGCTGAAGGGGTCATCTACATTGAGTATGCGCGCAAAAGTTGCTGCCTTCACGGCAGTGCTTTTTGAAATTTTTTTTTGTTGAAAGATGATGAATTTCCACTGGCCGTTTTGATATTCGATAGTATTGAATTGCTGAGTTTCTGATTATTGATTGCATCAATCGTAATGGAGACCGATAAAATTCAATACTTTTTACCCAACATTGTTGTTTTGATGAAATAAGATTCTTTTCTCACTTAAGACAGACATTATACGAATCAAAGTGATGAAGAGATTTTGAAATATTTGTTTTCCAAGAATCAGAATACTGAAACAAATCGAATTCATCAAAATTTGTCCTTTGTTCTTATATTGATCAGATGATTGGTGAATTTTCGATATATTCAATTACATAAATTCAAGCAAATTCTGATTTTTAGATGAAATCCCTCCCGTCCTCTCACACAAAACTTCGATTGCTCGGTCAAGGGCTCACTTGGTAATCAACAGTGGAATCTGTACTCCGGTCATTTCTTTTTACTCTTTGGGGAACAGCGCATTACATCGTTTCGTCACAATGTCTGTAATTTTCCGAATTCTGAGCTGAAATTGGTCTCAAACGGCTAGATTGGACACAATGATGAAGAATCTGTGGTCAGATTTGATTCTGTCCGTCTGGCCGGCCGCCCCTGTGTGCTCTAACTTTCGGAAGGAAGGACCTAAGCTTTTGAATTTCCAATAACTCGAAAAGTATTCATCTGATCGAAATGAAACTTGGTTGGAAGATGAACAGTGTCAATGAGAAGAATTATCCATGGAAAAATTTGAACAAAAAACGTTTTTTCTGGAAATTTCCATATTTCATTTGAATTTCACATCAATTTCCAAACCATTTCGGAACGTGAATGAGCGCGTAAAAGCTGCTGACTTCACGTCAGTGCTTTTTTAGGTTTTTTTCCAGTTTTGTGTTCCGTGATACCCCTTTTCTCTCTCTACATCTCTTCCTTGGCCGATTACTTGCATTGTGGTTTTCACCTATTTGCAGATGATTTGCAAATCTATGTTCATACCCGGGTTGATGAGTTTGCAAAGTGCGTTCAGCTTTCGAACGGGGATCTCTCAGCCATTGCCACTTCTGCTTCGTGTATGGGTCTAATTTTAAATACTGCTAAAACACAAGCTATTGTCATTGGTACGAGGAGATATTTGAATTCGGTCGATAGACATAATCATCGGGTTGTCCTCTGCGGTGAAACGATTCCTTACTCTTCAGAGGTGAGAAGTCTGGGATTGGTTATTGATGGGATGCTTTCTTGGGATGCCCAAATAACTTCTATGAGTGGAAGGTTTTTCCAGACCCTTCATCAGCTTCGACTATTGAAGAATTTCTTACCGTTTCAGACTAGGAAGACTCTTTTCTTCAACATATTGCTTCCAATCCTGGACTATGCTGATGTCGCCTTCATGGGTCTCACAGTGAAGCAGTTAGGTGAACTGGACCTCCTACAGAACGCAGGTATTAGACTCGTTTATAATCTGAGGAAATATGACCACGTAAGCCAAGCCAGGGATGCTCTTAACCTGTTGTCAATCAGGCAATGTCGTATTTGGCATCTGCTGCTTTTGGGCTTCAAAGTCTTGAAATGTTGCTAACCTTCTCACCTAGACTGGGACCTCCAACTGCTTGGAGGTGAGACTCATCAAACGAGAGCACTCGATAATCTCATTTTGAGGATACCCGCGCATTCGACCAAATTTGTTCGTGGCAGTTTTTCGGTGCGATTTCCACAACTCTGACATCGCATCCCCGTGGAGTTATCTCGAAGACCAACTTTCACATCATTTAAAGTGAACCTCAAAAAGTATTTAAAACAAACGTTTATTTCGATTGTCTTTTTTTTCCTTTTTTTATCTAGTAGACATATTTTTCCTTTTCCCTTCCTACTTCATTTTCCCATAACCCTAGGCAGGAGACACTTTTAATATATAAAAATGTTTTTGTTGCGTTTAGTTCAGGAGTTACAGTTTATTACTGACTAATAAGGGTTGGCAGGAAGACATTGCTCGGAAATATGCCCACCCATTGCACATTGTATGTAAACACCACTGTGAAGAACATAAGAAGCAATAAAGAGTTATATAATAATACTGACCATCAGTGTAAGCATCCAAATAAAGGTGCACTAATTTGAAATGGCACAGCCAGTATATATTGTATCATCAGATAGCTTGTTTGGTGACAACGATATGACAAACTTTGGGTGAGTTATTTGAATAGAAAAAAAATGGTGTCTACGGGGTATTTGCACCGAAAAAGAATATTTTCATATAAGAACCTCTTAACCTTCCTAACATTTCAGACGATTTAAGGCTGATGTATGCACACTATACGTCCCGTTAACGTTCCGTCAACATGACATTTTTTCCTACTAAATTTCGACTTGAATCATACTAGAAGGTTACAGGACACATAGTGTGAATCGACCTTTACACGGAAGAGGTATTTTATATTTTTCCGACTAGGCTTCAGTGAAACCCCTCAGAAGCTTGAAGCTTGTGCGAGTTAGGATACCGGGTGTGTTCTGTGTTAGCTTTGTTACTTATTCCTTGCACCACGTTAGGAACAGCACTGTCAATTTTTCACCCAACAGCGAATGGTTGGACGGTCCCCTGAAAACCGGAAAAGTTATTTCCCGGCCAAGGGCTTGAACCCCAGACCTTACGATCATGAGGCATGAGCACTAACCACTGAGCTACCGCCGAGTACAATTGGAAGATGCAGAGGTCTAGGCTAGGAAGAAAGTTAATTGTCGAAAACTCCTACATTCAAATTCTCAGCACAAAATTTTATGATTATTTCTCCATAAACATCTAATGAGCTATCGCGATGAATCACCCTGTATACGCGGAAGCGCGGGAATAATTCCTCCTCTGTTGGAGATCACTTTCGGTTTGAAAACAAAGCTCGTGAGGATGAGACGGAAGGAAGCGAGTTACCGTAACCATATGCAACAATTTAATCGTTACAATTTCTAGCGCAATTAATTAAACATTCGAAAAGAACAATGGTTCGTCTGTCGTCCACATGCCTGTCTTCCAATGGTTTATGTTCTCTAAATTACCGGTCAATTTGCATCATAGACCGCCTTATCTCTTTCATCTTCCTTCCGTGATCACCGCGTTCGAAATCGAAATTATAGGGTTTAAGCCTGTGGTTTAGTGCCTAATAACTTAATATAATAGTGTGTTAAGTCACCCCACACGATCTGAATTGGAAAATTGACGAAAATGCCGCTTTCGATAGACTTATCGGCTTGAGAGCCATGAATCGTTAATTTTATCGAATGTTTAGCACGAGGGGTGATGCTTGAGGGTGGCCCGATTTGAAAGCTGTGTAGAAAAGATATAGATATGATCACCTGTATTCAATATCTATTCAATCCAAATACTTCCCAGTACAAATATTGCTGAAGGGCCATGTTTTTGAGTAGAAACCTTATTTGTCTGCAAATATTGCAATCTTGGCAGAAAGGATATTGGTTCCAGAAAAGATGCAAAATATTGATATTCTGATAATGAATCCAGAGAAATATCATCGGTCAATTTCGGTGGCGGTTGCTCAATAAGGCCGCGAGGCCGCGCGCCCTCCCTAAAAAATATATTGTCGTACGACGTACGTCACAATTAATTCTTTGTGAAATAATTAATATTTCATTATGAAACAGCTACCGTTAGTTGATATCCCAACAAAAAACACAAATATGAATGACCCCGATCAACTCCAAGCAACAGCAGGGCACAGAGCCGCGAAATTTCATCAGTTTAGGTGTGGTCAGATTCATAACTGCTGTTCACTGGGTCGACGAACATCTTTTTGCGTGTTTGCGTGTTTACTTGGACAGTAGCCGCTCAGTGAAGTGATTTTTTCGGACATTATAAAAACTATTCTGTTGTTTTTCAGATTTTTCGTTGGAAATATTGAAAAATTTCAAGTCAGGTGAACTTACATTTTCAAAATCATGTTAATAATATACCATTTTAATTTTTTTCCCTCGTTCCGATATATATATATACATATATCTTGTCGTTAATTAGTTATCACGGCGTAAAAATATTCTGGGCAAAAAAAATTTTGAAACCAAAAAGCTCGAAAAAAACAAGATTCACTCACCATGCCTGCAGTACACCTAGGAGCATTTTTTGGTTGGTATCAACTAAAATAAAGCGGCTATTCAGATGCCATTTCATTAAAATAATAGAACAAACAAAACTATTGTACACATCATCTTTTTGAATGAAAATATTTCATAGTTAATAATCCCCGAAATAAAAATAAACTGGAAACAATATTCTTGTAAATTAAAAAAAATTTAAATTTTCTCCTGAGAAAAATTTTCTCTGCTGTCCTACACTTTTTGAAAGACACATATGTTAAAAATAAGTTTTTGGGTGTGGTACACCTGAAAAATCAACTCAACCTACAATCTTTACTACCTGCGCCCCCCTGACCTCATATATCAAGACACCACTGGTCAATTTAACAAGTATATCGCCATCAATATTGCTATCTCAGCAACTTCAGAAAAGTACTCTCTAAGCTTTAGGTAAGTCAAAGAGTGAATATGATAGGGGACTGATTTTTATTCAGGCCTAAATTATTTCTTCCAAGAATTCAAAAATATTCAAAATAGGAGAGTATGTGGCTATGAAACTTAATCACCAGCATATTAGAGACACCAGCAATCCCAGAACAGAAACACAAAATTTCATTAAATTATTCCGCCGGAACGAAATTCATGGAATTTCCGGTCATCAATTCAATTTGATATCAGAATATTAATTTCATAACTTCTATCTAAATTTTGCAGAATTTTCTGTTTCGTAACATTTTCAAATTTATTAAATTAGATTTTCACAGGAGTAAGGAAAGTGGTTTCGCGGATATATATCCACTTCCTTAGGGCAAAGTTAAAATTATGTTTTTCCCATAACAGGTCTAAAAATCAGTATAGTGAACAAAAACAACCAGAAATAGGCGAAAACTAGAAACACCTTGTCAGAAATTTCCATTAAAACAACTTTCAAAATAATATTACATATATCACTTTCAATGACCGAGCCAAACTCGAGTTATAGCCATTTGAAATTTTGAGGTTAATATCCTCAAATTTCTGAATCTATTATTCATATTGCAGATATTTTAATCCAAACCTTCTCTACAAATATCGAGTTTCTAAGTTGTTCCTTTCGAAAGTTATTGTGTTTAGGGTCCGGCTGTTAGGCCGACCGTAAACACAATTACTTCCGGAAGAAATTACTTAGGAACTCGATATTTGTAGAGTAGGTCTGGGGCCTGATTATGAAGGTCGAATTCGTGAATGGGTAATATCCACTCAATGATTCCGCAGATATACCCATTGAAAATTTTATTTTCTCAATATTTCCAAAAATACAGATTAGATCGAATGGAAATCCAGTAATTTATCGTGAAAAAAATCTAGAAAAGCACTTTCGTGAAGGCAGCAGATTAACATTTACATCCTGATGCGCTAGTGAATTCTCCTCAAATCAAATCATAAGACAGGAGTAATATTATTTTTACCAGCTTCAACTTGGATTAACAAAGATTATCTGCAAAGCTTAATAACTCAGTTGTAAGACATGTTTCATTTATCTTAGTTTGGTGAAATTTATCTAATAATTTATTGAGAATATTTCCTGCTACCTCGCTCCAACTGAGCTTGCTATTCATCATGTGTTGTATATAGGGAGCAAGATGTAACGATGTTTTTATTTAATTATTAATCTGTGGGAATTGTGAGGTTTGAGTTTCGATAAAATTTTGTTCTTTATTTGAAAAGTTCTTGATTATTTATTCCGTGTACTACAATGTCCGATGCGGTCGAATAAAAACATAGGTGATGTTCTTGTTTTATTCATCAATGAAAAATTCAACAAGGTAGAAAAAGTATCTGTAAGAAGATAGTTCGATTATCCTCCACTTTCTTTTTCCCAACATATGCTGACCGGCAAGTTTCTCTCAAAAGTACTCAAAGTTGATTACTTTTAGTTCCGCTCATTCGCCAGATAATAGCCTTTTTACAATATGGTTTTATGAATTCTTTCCAGATGATGAATAGTGTTCAATAATTCTCCGACTTACTCATTCATTTCTTTCATTTCTAAGGATTTTTTTCTTTGTTATTTTACCGCTAATTAGTGAACAGGAAATCAAGATACGAATCCCGAAATAGCTTGACAACACGGTTCGCGGTATCTCACACTGAAAATAGATAAACGACGTGTCTGAGTAGATTTCTTCGCCGTCATAACACAGAATGTGAGAATTTTAAATGTGATATTTTATTGAATATTGAATAAGGAGAATCAGAGTAAAGTTGAATTGTCGGAATCAGTAGGTGAATCATTCAAAATGGCAATAGTAATAATGAATTTGCATTTCATTAAAAACTGGAAACCGGTATAACTGAAAGAATCATCTTTTTAATGTAACATCAAGTATAATGGCCTGCTCATCCATTTTCGGAAAACAAATTTCTGCTCATGAACCACATTGAATACTCTACCGAACAAGCCTATTGTGGGCATTAATGTAACAATTCGTATCAACATATCTTCGTTTCATCAAGAAGAGTCATTTGTTTTTGTTGAGCAATTCACTCGTAGTCAGAAATCACAACCTAACTCCTCTTCATTTCATACTGTAAAAACAATCACTTGAAGTTCTGGTGAAACTTCTTCTATCAGTGATTAGAAAAAAGTATTCAACTATTTTCACGGAATCCGTCGAAGATACCAAAAGATTGCAAAAGATCATGAAATTTTCAAATGAAACAAAGAGTCCTCCAATATTTTTCAAATAACAAATAGGGCATCACAATAAAATCGAGTGTAAAGAATGATACATTGGTCTAGGATCGTGTTGCCAGAGGTCTAGAGAACGTTGGTAAAAAACAATAATGATTGATTTATTAAGCGAGAGAATTTTAAGAAAAAGATGTAGTTATAGCGAGCGCCTCTCAGCTCTTACTTAAGTTGCGCGCGCAGTACGATCCCTTGCGTCTTAGGTACCCTACGTTACGTGCCTGTAATGCTTGGCCACATCATCGGTCAACGTACAGTGGGCGCTAGCGCGCACGCTGTCCCTGGTAGATCCTCTCAAGATCTTGGAAGTACGTTCATCCCCAACGGTCTGGTACACTCCCTTGTGATCCGCACAAGGGTGTCCGCTCACGTAGGCATATTATTTGGTCCATTGATGAATATGTCAAATGGCATAAGTACGATGTGGAAAATGGCATCAAATACTTCAAAGCCTCTGTTGCCAATTCCGGGTATACGTACCTATGTGCGTAAATTGCCTTAGTTAGTTATCAATAATGTACTTACCTATATTAGAATCCTTATTACCTACGGAGACGCCTAAAAACGTCGTATGGAATGGATATTAGTAACACTGTAACATACATATACATGCATGATAAAAAAGCAAAGGGTCGGGGGGTCGCGAAATATTTTCTCATACCAGAGGGGTTGCATCATGAAAAAGGTTGAAAAACACTGGTCTAGGAAACATTCAGTAGAAATTCACGGTCAGTTGTTACGTCACATAATGAAATTCAAAGTGTAATATCTTCGCCTATTCGCAGCAAATAATCCTAAAAATGCATCTCGAAACAGAAGCTCTTCCAGACCAATGTTCATCAGACTTTTATTCTTGATATCAGTCAAGAAATCATTTCTTTTCGATTGTATCTCCAACCCAAGAACATCCTTTGTAATTTTATGACCATCTGCCCCAAGAGTTCTTAGAATGTCTCGGCCTGCACTGAAACAACTCAACTCAAACAAATAATTCGCAGATTTTTTTTTCGGATTCCACCAGCTCTGTTGTCTAGCCAATCTGAATTTCTATCAGTTTCCGGACAAAAACGCATGTAGTCCGTCCCGCCAGGAGAGAAGAATGCGCCAGTTTACCCCGAAGTCGTATCGTCCATCGCCACTTAACCAAAGACCAACATATAACAATTACTCAAGTTAATGGGTCTGCCAGTTTTTATAATCGGCCGCTAAATAACGGCGGCGCTTGTGTCTACAGTCGCTCTTCACGCGAAAATGGCCTCCGTTTTCGTGTTCGTAGCCAAGTCTTCGCGGCCAAGTACACGCAACGAGGAAAAAGTGGAAGAATAGGTGAGTTCTCTCAGGAAAGTTATTCGAGACTGCTGCTATATTCACGACTTTCGTCAGACATAGACACAACTCTAACCTCCGATTGCAAAAGCTTGAAATGAGAAAGAAATGTTCATTTACATTTTTTAAGCGAACTACATAAAAACTTATTTCAACACAACTAATCATAATAATAGTGAAGGGTGTTTTTTTAGAGGTATAGAATTTTGAAATGGAATAAAACAAGATTGAATTATTAAAATTGACATGAAATTGACTTAATTCAAAAGATAATCTTTTGACATTTTAATGTAAATATAATTTCTGGCACATGACCGCCACGGCTACCTCAGACGTAATCCAATCTGGAGGTCCAATTTTCAATCACTTTTTCCAACATTTGTGGCCGTATATCGGCAAAAACGAGGCAAATGTTGTCCTCCAAATGGTCGATCGTTTCGGGCTTATCGGCGCAGACTAGCGACTTCACATATCCCCACAGAAAATAGTCTAGCGGCATCATATCGCACGATCTTTGAGACCAATTCACGGGCTCGGAACGTGGGATAATGCGGTTCTCAAATGTTTCCTTCAGTAAATCAATTTTCACACGAGCTGTGTGACATGTGCGCCGTCTTGTTGAAATTGCACTTCATGGTTGTTCAATTGAGGAACGAAAAAGTCAGTAAGCATGGCTCTATAGCTGTGCACGATGGCTGATAGACTGATTCGGGTCTTCCTCTGTGCTACGCTCTACAGCAGCAATGACTTCTTCTGTTCTCACTGTACGACGTCTCTATGGATGCGTATTATACGTTAGAGTAACTTGGTGCGAATTAATTGCTCTGATGGACGATTATGTTGACCATAAATGGACGTAGAGTACGAGACGTATGTCGAACAGCGCCATTATTTTCAAAATAAATTTGAAAGCGTTGTTCAGGCTTCAATGTATTCATGTTGAAATGCCAGACTAAACTCAACACAAATCACCAGACAGCTGACAAAATGGCCGCCAGTTAAAACAGTTTTGCCAACTTAAAGTTCTATACTTTTAAAAGAAACACCTTCACTAATCGAAAATACGTGGTTATTTCACAATCACTCTCAATAGGTTTGTTCGTTGTGTCTGCAGTGTACCAATGTAGATAATGTAGCAATCTTGGGTGATTTCTGTTGCTGAAATGTTTTTAAAGCGTAGTCACAGATGATGAAGTTCTGACTTAGAACGCTGTGTGGTTACCCAAACTATCGGGTATAGTGGGGAGTTAATTGTGTATGAATATGAATATAAATGTCACTCATGATTAAAATTGCGAGAGTATTTTTCAACATAAATTACAGTAATATGCATAACCTAGAAATCGTACAACAGATTGAAGTACACCGCACTGCACTCTTGTATATTTATCTGCACTATCAATAGGAAGGCTGTGGGGTGAAGTGTATAATAATATTTTCATGCAGGAATATCGAACAAACAACAAACACAGTTGAGGAATGCAGAAGTTGGCACACTTCTGTAAAAATGATAATGCATGCTTCTGTGATACTCATGTGTCCATAAATGCAGGTAACAGACTCTCATTAATCTCGTTTGTTATTGGTTTACCTATTTTGAGTTCCAAGTTGCCCAGGTTTTTATCGATTCTTCAACACATTCTTCTTAATGGAAGTTCCTTTTACCCAAACTTGAAATTTTGGGGGGAAAATCTATCGAGAAGTGAAAATTTATCGGATGGGACATAAGAGTTTGCTTTTTCCCAATAGAACACTTGTAAAATCACACAAATGCCCAGGAAAATGCATGAAGTTTCTCCATTTACTTGACATTTCTTCTGACTTGTCTATGATAATCTGACTTATCGGGTTATTCTGATATCCACCAGAGGGAGCAGCGCTCTTCTTCATTCGCCAATAAACGCTTATTTAAATCGAAAAACGGTAGACCTCTTTGTATCTTTCTCCAGTCTTTAGCATGGAGAAAACAAAAATAATTACACTTCCTTTCGGTACTGAACAACGAAAAAAACTCAATGTTAATTCGAAACAATCATATTATAATCGTTTAAAGCTCGAGCTCAATTTCAAAACTAATCGCAAACTTATAGATTATCGCTAAAATTGTTGATTTATTATAATTGACTTTCCCGCGACTTGATAAATAACACTTGTACCTAGATGTTAATGTCCTGTAATAGGGTATTACCTCTAATTTTATCAGTCCCCTATGATTTATTCGATTATTGCTGCGGTATCATGTTATAGCGAGTCCGTCATGAGAAAACGTATATAATTTAGTACAAATAGCGCCTATCAATATGCTAATTGTATGAATTTCAAGTATATACTTTGAGAAAGTCTCAGACACGAGCTAGGATCTCGATTTTCAATCTATAACTGGCCATTTGGGAGCCATGACTAATCGATTCTGATGGAAGTCTTTAAGCTATTGATTGCTTGAGATGAAAACTAGAATTGTGTTTATTCTAGAGAAATTGTTGGCCTTTGTCGAGGTGACAACAAATGTTGTCGAAAATTTACTGTATGTTTTGAAAGATAAATCATCTTTCGATATCGGTTTTCATTTAATTATGAATGTGTGCAATTCCGAAAGGTTTACGATCGTAGCATACGCAATAACGATAAATTTCGGATCATACAGTTGCCAATTCATTATTTAGATATTTTTCAGATATATATTAAACTGGGAATTACATGGAATTTCAGTTTTTCTGCAATATTGCTCCCAATAACAGTTACATTTTTGTGTTCGATGAAGACTACGTGCATACGCAACTCTCATACAAATTAGTTCCTGTTAAGAATCAAAGTTTTGTGAGACTAAAAATAGGTCTGTGGATGAAACCTGATTCAATGAAAGGTGAGCGAAAATAAAATTGTGTAGCATTTGTAGTTATAAGCTATCCGCAAATTGACATTAGACATTGCTATGTGAGTGAATGTCAAAAGTTTATCGAATCTGGGGGGTAAAAAATAATGCCTGCATTCAAACATCTAACAATACCTATACCGGAAAGTAATAACTACTTCTTTTAGTTTCTAGATATTTCCCAGACTATATCGAGTCAGTTTTCGTATGAATTTCTATAATGAAAATGCTGTCTTGATAAAGTTTGAATAACGTCTATGGAAATCATTGACATTCATCCACAACCTACATCTCAACATAGTCATCACGCTTGGAAACTAAAAACGCCGAAGGTAGTTTTGAAGACACAGAGACAAAGTATCAGGAAGTGCTTCGTAGAATTGAAATCTGCTTTTTCTGTAAGTAACCCTGATAATTTGGAATCACTAATTTATCACAAGCAATCCAACACCCAAAGATAACAAACTGAAGCTAAAGCTGCATCCCAGTTTAGAAATATGTTCTTCCCATATTCTTATAGATCACCAAGAACTTTGTGAATTGAGTTGAATCTTTTAAGGTGACACAGGTTTCGTAGTACAACTACATTTTCATACTGGAGTATTTCAAGTTGTACAACAAGGAATTTGAATTTCTTCTGTAGGCTTATTTCTTGAGAATTCCGAAAAGTAGGTAATTCCATAGGTTCGTCTATTCGTTAGAAGTTTAGGAATTTCTGTTTTATGTGAAATATTTTCAGTATTAATAGAGAAAAAAGTTTCTTCAACATTCGCGAGGTCTTTGGAATTATTGAATTCACATAAATTCTAAAATTCATTTACCGTTGTGCATATAAAAATTTAAAATGAATTTATGAGAAGGATGCTGGAAATAGTTCTACGATCAGTATATAGGCCGATGATTCAATGTGAGGTACTTTGCGTTTAAAAACAAGGTATAGGTATGAAGTTTCCACAGTACGGTGCTTTGTTGGATACAACGATTTGGTGCAGCGTTGTGGATGTCTACTCAGATTTTTCTATTTCTTCAACCATGCTGTATTTTTACTTGGACCTTTGAGGGTAATTGATGTATGCACACTATAATCGATTTCAAGAGATGGACCAAAAGCTCCGGTTATAGTAATGGTTATCCAAACTGACATATAGATAATCTGTCAATGTGGAAAACCGTAACTATAACCGGAGCTTTTGGTCCATCGCTCGAAATTGCTTTATACGTACCGTTTACGTTCCGTCAACATGACATTTTCGCCTATTAAATCTTGACTTAAATCATACGGAAGGGATACTAGAAGCTTACGGGACGTATAGTGAGAATAAATATTTAATTAACAATTCAAATGGAGTGTCTTTTATCTACATGTCCTCTCCACCAAGGTTTTTTCATGATAGTTACATCCAAGCCTTCTTCACATTTGAACTTCTATGTGTATAACCTTTCACTTAACCTGCACTGCCAGTTCTGTACCCAACAGTACTTACCTCAATCACTACGCTAGAAAAATCCGTTCCAAACAACAGTGTTTGAGCTTGAATTCTTGCAGATGCTATTTGAACGCTTCATCCATTGTCACTTTATTTGTATTTGGTCCTAGGTGTCAATAACTAATAGCCCATCAGAAGCTAGTGTGAGTTATAATAAAAAATATTTAGTTTATGTCGCTGTGGTAGAACAGTGATTACATATTAGAAACCTTTGGTCAACGTTCTCATTCCATTTTCTGTTTTAATCCATGTTAAATTTATACCATCACCAAGTGAAGAACCCTGAGAGCCTGATGACTAAGTTTGTCACGGTTTCAAATTTTCAATTTTCATCGTGTGAAGTTGTCTTTAGTTTAGCTCTTTCTGTGACCACTCATGACATCTGTCGAAGGTTATATCCGGCGTCCATTTTTGACGTTGACTCAGGAACGCTGACAATTTGTCTATTGAATTTCGAGACGGTTTCAGAAAGAGCTAAACTAAAGCTTACTTAACACGATGAAAATTGGAAATTTGATACCGTGACAAGTTTTGCAAGAGATGAGTCATCGTTTGGTGACCTAACAGATTTGATATTTATGCAGGTACTTTCAGACAGCAGAATGATGGTATGAGCCAAGTACAGGTATGCCAAAAATGGCAAGAGGAAATATTCACCCTAATCGTATTTCAACATCATTCAAGATTCCATCCCGGCTTTCCCCGTAAATGATCTACATACCCATTGAGCTTCTAGGAAAAGAGCTGAATGGATGACCAAAAAAGGGCTTCCTGGCCTAGATAGAATGACACGGCTTGGATGAGAGAAAGATCCTGATGACAAATACACGAACGGCCGAAATGCCTTCAGGTTCGACTATTATTATAATTCGACCGTTTTTTACGTCACCAATTGTTTCCAGGTCCGAACCAATAAGGAAATTCAAATTGTCCTGGGACCACATTCTACTACATCTTTGTCAACCAACATGGTGGATGTAAAACTTTGATAAAACCTGTTTGAATTTGATTGGCTCAATCGAATCGGCGACTGGTTTTTGTCCCCGACCGGACACGCCGTCTTGTGTTCTTTCAACGGGGCATTATTTATGTTCGCATATCGACAATGGTTTCAGTTTATATAATTCGGATTCTCTTTTGTTTTTGCGTGGTTTTTTTCGGTCCCTGCGCTCGTTTCTGTTGCGGGAAACGGGCTGGACGTTTTCTGTGAATTATACGTCGTCGCGAAATTTATCGGTTCTGTATAATACGAGGATGGTTCGGTTTGGCCCGGCGGATTCTTGTTTTTTGTACCATTTTATTGGATTGCCGAACGAATGGGTTGTCGAACGCGAGGCTGTATCGGTTTTTAGGATTGGAACGAGAAAAAGACAAAGTGGAAGGTAACCTGGAAGTCTTGAAGATGGAATTGATTATTGGAGCTACGGGAAAAAAGTCCGACGAAAAAGTGTTTCTGAACTAATTGTGATTGTTGATGATTTTCCTGGGAGATTGGCCTCCACAGAATATCTTCAGATATGAATGTTTCAATTCTCATCAAGATGTTTAATTTATGCTAATACTCCTCATTTGCCAAATGAGAGCTTGGATATTGTACTTATCGAATCACATGACATGTAGACTCAGAATATTTTTTCCGAGAT
Source organism: Myrrha octodecimguttata (assembly GCA_958510865.1). Classification (NCBI taxonomy): domain Eukaryota; kingdom Metazoa; phylum Arthropoda; class Insecta; order Coleoptera; family Coccinellidae; genus Myrrha; species Myrrha octodecimguttata. The sequence goes on from OY294056.1 coordinate 38,236,252, forward strand.
TTTTGCCAAATCCATTTTTGGTTGTCTCTCAAATTAAAGAGAATACTTGATATCCTAGGGTTGAACCTTCATCTGCCAAAGATGATCAACTTTTCGTTCTGGAGCCCATTCAGTGCATTCAACAGTGAATATACCACACAAAGGTTTCACATTCACTTTGGCAAAACCTTTCAACTGCCAGAATGGGTAAACTCAAGCACTCTTCTGCATTGGATGTATTTCATTATTTGCCGTTATAATAGGCATCTCTTAAGAGCAAAACATACCTCAATTATATATCGGGTTGACTTCTGGAGGGCAGAGTTCATTTTTTCGAAAAAAAATTTTGGCGCAAATGGTTGAAAAAAATGTTAGAATGTGCGTTGTTGCCACTTTTTTATATTTAAGAATTTTCGGGAAAATAAAACTGAAATGGAGTGAAAAATGGAAAAATAACTAACATTACGCATTCTCACGAAAGAATTAAGCACATCTCCAAAAAAAATTTTCAAAAAATACTCACTGAAGCCTACAGAACGACAACCCGTTTTCTCCTTCAAACGTTGAAATTTGTCCGAATTATAATATTTCACGCGACTATTAGCAACGTTGAAGCATGTAGACCGCATCCAGGTGCCTGACCTTGAGATATTAACGAGGTTTAATGGAACTTGAATGGCTGTGTTGCCTAGCCGAAATTTAGCACCACGTGGTATTGTTTGGTTTAATAATGACTACTCATTCCTGGAGAATGGTTTCATCGGAGTGAAAGTATTTGATGGTGTTTTTGTGCTTTTGCGACAACTAAAATAGAGGTGGTTAGGAGAAGAGAGTGTCTTTGTGCCTCATAGCACTTGAACGGGCGCATCTGTGTTGAAGTTTTAGTGTGAATGATATTATTTCCCTCTCATAATCGGTGAATTTTTGGTTGAAACGTCTTTAGAATTCATCAGACTTATGAAGGCCTCATATCCATAAAACACTTTCTTTTGAATTAATTCCTCAATATTTCACATCATTATGTTATCTGAAATTTTATTTCAGTTTTAGTATATTTTTTCTCCATTTGCTAGAGGAATTTCCATGACAACATTGTGAAAATCTTCAAAGTTCACTGAATATGAAGTTTCTGTTTTTTCTGTTGATTATACAATTCTGCATTAGGTCCTAGAAATCTCGATGAAAATATAATATGCATTCCAGGTACAAGGTTATGTTCGAATTTTATTTCGTTCTTTGGAGACCATCAGTGTTCTTTAGGAGGAGCGAAGTAAAAGTATTTGATACAATCGCCGCGCTATTCTATAATTATTGCTTAAACTGGGTTCTTAATGGGCCTCATGGGTATTTGAATGAGAAAAAACGGATTGAGTATCAAGTACACTGAAGATAAGAATTGAATATAAGTATGTATCTAAGTATAATGGGCGTATCATAAGAATATTTAGAGATCTCAACAGACGAATTTCACATCAAATTTTTCAATTAAGATGTAAACCTAAACCTTTCTGGAATAACAACAAAACTTTATCAAAATCGATCCACCCGTTCAGGGAAAGTTCAGTGACAAACAAAAGAATTCCACAAAGTGGGAGTCTCTAACTTGGAATTAATTCAGTAAATCAAAGACAGTTTTTTTGTTGAAAAAATACGCAGGCAGGTCAATTACCATTTTGAATTGTGCTCTCTTGATATGAAAAAATACATCTTGTCTTAAATTTGAGATATTTGTCCAGATAATAACACTTTTTGTATGACTATTCTAAAAGGATTAATCAAATACACATTCGCCATTTTGCAACACCAAATATCCTAACTGTTCAGTGTTGGCTCAATTGTTTTATTGAAGAAGGCGAATCTATCACTTACTATTTGTAAGGGATAGATTCACCTTCTTCGATGACCCACAATAGAAACAATGTAGTTGATATCAGCTCAAATACAATAAATGCTCAACATGTTGTTCAGTTAATGACTTACAATGTTCTTAACGTTGGTTGAGTTTTTTCATTTTGAAATTGAATGACAATTTTAGATATTTGGTATGAATAGATAAACGATCACATCATATCAAATTCTTGATACCTGCATAACATTTTCCTACATAAAACCATCACAATTTAAAATCTAATCGACCTATCCGAGTATCTTCCTAACAAAAAAAAAATGGTACTGCTTTATTGAGGGTATTGCGAGTTTTTGACTTTTAGAGTATCTGAAGATATATCACATGTGGTTTACTCAGGTTTTTTTGCCCATTGGATGTATATCTTTAAATTAATCAATGAATGAAAAAAATAAAGGTAAAGATAAATGAACAAAAAATTAAAAAAATCCTAAGAAAAGTCTGAAATATAAATTTGGTATCAGAATTATTCTCTGAGCCAATGACTTGTTTAGTTCAAGTGAGTTCTCTGTACGCTCTACCATAGTTCGATAGATTCCATTTCGAATCTCATTCCAGTATCGAACTTAAAATATTTGCACAGATATTTTTCATTGGCGAAGGAAACAAGCGGTATTTTGATCTCAATCGATATACTTTCGTTAAGTGGTTTAAACAAACGAGCATCCTCTCACACGGTTCTGACTCAAATGGTGATAACACCTTTCTTCCATAGATCCATGATGTGAACGTATGTGCTCTTTTTCAGGGCCATATCTAGGGCGTGGCAAAGGTGGCACTTGCTACGGGCGCAAGCTCCGCAGGGGCGCCAAAAAATATCAAAAGATAAAAAATAAAAGCCCCAGGCAAAATGATTCTTAAGATCACAACTCGGTTTTCATGTACACGCCCCGCAACAAGGGATACCGAGGAATCTTGAAACATAAATATTGCTGGCCATCCCTAGAATTTGCGTACTAAGCCTAAACAATCACTAGGTCAGCAAAACTTCAATTTAAGGTGAAAAAATATAAATATGGCAATGTTCAAGTGTGCCGCAATTTAGTCATAAATATTCCTGTCGGGCATTGGCATGTTCAAAGATGCCGCATTCAGGTCATAAAATAATAAACACTGTCGCGCGTCGGCATGTATGCTTACCCCCATTTTCACGAGTTTTTTGCGCTTCATCAAGCTTGTCGGTATCTCTCCGACAAACGGTACCATCTATTTTTATGTGAAGTGTTCAGTTTCTTTGATACAATTTACCATCACAAATCAGAATATTGAACCCCAAGAAGAGGGAAAAATATATTAATACCAGACATCATGAATATTCCCACATTTCTATTCTGGCGAAAAAAGTATATTTCAAACTACATTGACTACTTAGTGTGTTTTCGAGTTTCTAGCCATAAATCTAATTAATTTTTTCATATATATTTTGACTTCCATAAAAAGAAATTGTGGTAATTCAGGTATGAAATCTGTATTTCAATGGTTTCAATAAATATAAGTGAATATCTATAATATTGTGTATTATTTCAAAACATTAACGAAAATATATGACTAAAATTAAGAAGAAATAAAACCATAGGAAAATATAGTTGATTGAAAAAATCTACGCAAATGGGGGCGCTGTCAAATATTTTGCCACAGACGCCATAGTACCTGGATACGGCCCTGCTCTTTTTCATGAGAACTTAAAATATTTATGCAGTTGAAAATCGAAGTTTTCTTCGCAAAGCGCATCAATAGAATTGAGCATGCCTGTCATAGGCAGCACATTTTGCAATAAAATCTGACAAAGTCCCCCCGAAATTACGTTTTCAGTCCTCAAGTCTTTCCCTTATGTCCATCTGTTTTTTCTTTCGATTCGAAATAAAATCCCTTACTGAAAGACCCTACTCCACAAATCCACAAAAAAACTACGAAACGATCTTGTTACCATCGCGACAGCCCCCAAGGAATCCCGGTAAAACCCGTAGTCCTAATGTCTTCGCCCTGTCGTCCTGGCCCACAACTCTGTCTTCGCGTCGCTAATAATCCACAATTCGTCTTTCGTCTCGACTAATAAGATTGACACTTGCTACTTTTTTACAAGACGATACAGAAACATCTGCTCGCAGAAGGCGTCGGTGCCGCCTTTGATGAAAACAGGAAGAAAATACGGTCGAATGACAAGTAGGCTCTGGTTAATTAGGCGAGCGGATCAGATGAAAGATGTTGAAAAACAAGGAGTTTTGGACGTCGAGACCTGGAAGTTGTGACTCGATCGAATTTGTATGCAAAAACAGCATGGATGTGCCCAAAATTAAATTAGGAGTCAACAAGAAAGTTAATCTTCAGGTGAGCTCATTCTATTCGATCCTTTACTTCATGTAGAGACTTAAACCACATATGGAATCAGTTCAACTTGTGGAAATTGAAGTTTATTATTTTTTAGAATGAATCATTCGATAACTTCTAGAAAAATAGCGACACGAGGTTTGGAGTTATTTAGGCCGGAAATAATTGAATTTGCATCGGATCCTTCATGATTGAGTTAGTCCAACCTTAGACAATTTAAGATAAAATAATCTAATATAATACACAGTTGGGAAGAATGATAATGAGAAATATAATCGGTACCACACGCAGTTATTTCTTCAAATCGATTTCTCGGCAACAAAAAACATTTGTTTTCATGAAGAAACGGGTTCATTAGAATCGACTGGTGAATTGAATTTTGGAATATTAGGCCACCGTCTTTTAGTGTTGAGGGTAAAGAAACCTAGGGTTATGGTGAATTCCAATTTTTCATGAGCTTTCCAACGGGCTCACAAATGGAATATGTTTATATTTAAAACTCGGAAGCTGCCTAAGGTTGCAGCCAATGAGGATGATTTTATTTCATATCAAAAATATAGGGAAAATTGAAAATAAATTAACGGGTTTCGAAGTTCCTATTTTGAGTTGATGTATGAAAAACTGGAGTTTTATTTCAAACTATCGCCCAATCCTGTGAAATTCTGTATATTGACAAGAAGATTTTCGTTAGGGCTGCTTCAGTAATCATTTATGCACCTTTATGTACAAATTCAACAAATCTAATTAGGCAGAAAAACACTTTCTGCCAGTTTCACAAAACTTTGATTCCTCGATCAAGGGCTTGATTGTCAGTCAACAGTAAATTCTGTGCTCGATTTCAGTTCAATTTCAACCCAACCATCGAATGCAAACCTTAATCAACGGGTTGATCGGACGTCAAAAGTTTTGTGAGACCGACGGTACATCTTCTTATCTATACAACAGTAAAATCTCAGATTATCATATTGGCGTCCGAATTTAAGATTGCAGCACCACTGTGGCCAGTTTTAGAACCTTAGATACAAACATAGATTTTGTTTTGAAAGTCGATTTTGTACTGTTTGTTAAGTGTTTGGTTTGATAATTTTTGATTCACGAATACTTTTTAGGCTTTTATAGTTAACGAGAGTATTACTGGGAGTACATATTCCATTCTTATAAAGTAGGTATGTATCATTCTTCAATCTTATTGAGTGTAGCAACTCTAAAATTACGGGGATATCTCCAAGGTTAGACAGTGTTTTAATATTATATATTTTCCGATCCAAATGGCAAGATTGACTTCGGTAGATTTCTTAGGCTGTCTTGAAAGTTGGAAAACAGATAGTATTGCAAAACATACTTTATGGAATAATATACAAATACTCATAACTTTACTATTTTTACAGCGAAGGACTAAATACTCAATATATTGTGAATAAAATGAATACATTCACATAAAACTAATGCTACTTGTATCGTAAGTCTTATTCATGATGGATTGACAAATAAATTTTCCTACACTTATATGATTGGTATTGAAAAAGCTGTAAGAAATAAGCCTTGTACAACTTTGCTTTCATCGGCAGAAGCACTTTGAGCGAACAGTATTCATCACCAGATATTTCCTTGTTTGAGACTCTTTTTTTTCAATAGTCAGTTCTATCACTGAAACATTTACATTGTTTCTTAATGATCGGTTCAACAGGCAGATTTCTGGAAGGCAGAGCATTCCTCTTAAGTAAATTTCTCTGCTTGGACTAGGGGCCTGGAAAAAATTGTCTTGGTGAATGTGATCTAATATGTCATGAGCAATTCTTGCTTACCTTCATAAAAATGATCATCATCGGTAAAATGCAGGTAACAGACTCTCATAAATCTTGTTCGTTGGTTTTTATCGATTCTTCACACTTTCAGGCCCGACTTGTTGAAGGAACTTTCTCTCACCCTAACTCGAAATTTTTCACCGGGCTGTGAAAATCTATGGGAAGGGACATTTGAGTTTGCTTTTCCTGAGTAGAAGCACTTGTAAAATCACACAAACGCCAAGAAAAACGCATAAACTTTCTCATTTTCTTAACATTTCTTTCAACTTGTCAATGATAATGTCTGTACCTCAGGTTACTCGGATAGCCACTAGAGAGAGTAGCGCTTATCTTCTCATTCGCCAATAGCTGAATGAAAGTCAAGAAGTCCATTACTACTGATATTTTGTAGCTGATTTTTTTTTTCTTGAATCCACAATATGAATAATTTACAATCCAGCTGAGATAGTGTAGTTATTCCAAAGATGGAAAAAGGAAAGTGCTCGGACGACGGTCAGATATTTCAACCACATTCTTAACTTATTTGAAACACATTTGTATTGTTGGGAATTTCCTGATACATATTTGAATGCCAACACTGAACCAGGTCCTCAAAAGTATTCATAAAATCTCAGGACAACCCATTTGTTCATGTTTTGTAGTGATTTTGTATCGTACTTGTACTAATTTACTACGGTGCAAAAACAAACAGAATTTCATGACACGTCAATCTGATAATCCGTTATCGTCCAAATATCTTCAAGGATATTCTGAATATCATCAAGTTATTTTGATATGATCGAAGTGAAATATTTGAGCACATTGAAATAATTTCCGAAAGAATTCACATATGTCTGTAGATAAAGCGGAATTCAACATCGGAACAATTTCTTGTACAAATGATTTCCTTTTTGGTTTATTACGTATCAGTGAATTTATAGCAGTTGTTTTCATGGGGATGTACCAGATTTGCTGCTTTTCGTGTTTTATGCTTTTTTTTTAGTTCTTGTTTTAGGGGACCAGCTGCTATCGTTTTGCTCAAATGTTTGTTATTTTCGATTTTTTCCGGAAAATTGTCAAAAACCGACATCAGTTTTCGCCTATCTAGTACAGAAATAGGACTTCTCCAACAAAAGTGTTCATTTTGTCGCACCCTGTACATGGAATTTTGTCCAGGAGGTGGAACAGCATATAACAGAATATCTTCTAAGGTAATTCTAATCCCTCAAAATATATCGGATATTTTAGCAAAATGAGAACACGTGTAGAGAAGTGCGCTAAAAAGGTAAATATATTCAATTTTATAAAGTCATTTCGGCACTATAATCCATTCACTTTTATAAACTATCCCGGTTGGCCATGACGTTCTGAAACATTTTACCGTGTATATTTTGAAAATATTAGGTTATAGTCATTTTCCTGTCAGATAACTATACAACATAGGGGTCGTAGTAATAACATATTTTTCAAAATGTGAATTTACTTTGGGAAAATAATGAATTTCAGAAAATATTATGTGAATTCAATAATTGCGACCTGGCGAATGTTGAAGAAACTTTTTTCTCTGTTAACACTACAACAATTTCACGTATATGAACATGGTTGGAAGATTCAGTTATGCTTTTTTGTTGTACGGAAATCAAGAATCGAGTGTTGAAACTTCACTGAAAAATAATGGATACAGTAGTCCGTTACTTCATGATAGGCATTCGAAAAAAAAATGAAAGTACTCGAATAACCCTGCAGTAAAACTTCCAAACGAACAAATAGAAGAAATGAGTCTACAGAAGACATTTGAATACATTTTGTTGCAAAACCTGAAATACTCCAGTCTGAAAATGTAGTAGTACTAAAAAACCTGTGTGACCTTAAAAGAACTCAATTTACAAAGTTCTTGGGAACCTACGTGAACGATACACTGGGTTTTCAATTAGGTACATACGTCGAAAATGTTGGATAGCTTGTGATGAATTATTGATTCCAAATGATCAGGGTTACTATCAGAAAAAACAAATTTCAATTCTACATAGCACTTCCTGATACTTTGTCTCTGCTTCTTCAAAACTACCTTCGGAATTGTTAGTTTCCAAGCTTGATGATTATGTTGAGATTGAGAGTAGAAATTGGCATTGGCATTTCGCAACGTTGCTGAGAATTATTTGACATTGCCGACATTTCACGAGTGCCAACCTGCGTCAGTTTTAAATGAAAAAATCTGATAGATCTAAATCATGGCCAACCGGGATAGTTTATAAAAGTGAACGGAGTATAGAAGAGAGGCATTAGAATCAAAGAAATTTGGCGAAATCTTCTCAATTCCTACATATTCTTACAAGGGACTTTATGTTTCAATTTAGTTTGTAGTTACCCACGAAATTACTACGATCTTCATGAAAAATGCACAACGCCACGTAATTTTTTTTAATTGTACACTGTGGATATGTAAAATTTCCATAGCCTACCGACTGACTATATAAAAGTGATGTGAAATAATAATTTTGGAGACTAATGCATATCGAAAAAGCTGCAGTTCCCTGCTTGAGGAACACTTCACATCTACAAGATATAAATTACATTGGCGATCACCATGCTAGATTCGGGCACAACCAAAAACCATATACAGCGTCCCAGCAAACGCGGGGAATATAAAGTATCCCGAGAGCACACCCATCTGTCTGCACCCGACCATTTTGCGAGAAAGCGAAACAGTCTCTCAGCGAAGGAAATAAAACAAAGCGAGGTATTGTCGAGTTCATTCAGATGTCCACCATGTCCGGTGTGTCGATTCCCAATACGGGCTGGACGTTCGCGCAGATCGACCAGGCCGAATGGCAAAGACAATGCTCCATTGTATTCTATGAGCTCGAATCTGCATAATCATCTATATTCGCGGCATTGTATCGTTGGATACTGCTGCGCGTTGCATCTGTGAGCTGCGCGCTTTCCACTTGTCGGTGCGAGGATACCGTTTTCGCTGCCGTTTGTTGTATGGCACAGATTGTGGTTTTTCTTTTTTAGGAGACGAACTCTAGGAGGCCCCATTTAACAGAGTAGATCGAGAATAGAATGACAGTAAGATAAATATCGATGATTGTTATACACGATTTGTGTTTCTAGTTTTATTCGATATTTTTTAAGGTTGAACCTTGTGCGATAGATCATAGTGTACAGGATCCCTTCACCCATCTGCTTGCCGGATAAAAATGAGAATTTATGAAAAAAATATTTTTCTCAATATACAGGCTGTTCCACCATAAATTGGACAAACATACAGGATGTTTCACCATGAACTGGTCAAACATATACAGAGTGAGTCTTTAAGTTGAACATTAATTTCAACCATAGATTCCTCCCATCAAATTAAACACTTTTTCCATTTGCCATTTTTCCAGATTCGGCTCAGGTAAAAATCTATAAGCATTTAAATATTTCTCAATGTGCTAATACACTCCTGCGCATTGTTTGCAAGTTTACCACAGATATCTCTTACGGTGGTTTCTTCTGGAGAATAACCAATCCAAGGTTTGAAATTCGAAGAAACAAGATTGAGGAAATTCATTTACTCACTTAATTTTCGTGATTTGGGTTTTTTTGCGATATTATCGCAAGAAAATCATTTTACTACACTGGACTTGAAACACTGATTCCCAACTCGATGTTCACGCAATATCCAATTTCATTCCACCATAAGATTATACACAATTCCATTCTCGGCCATTCTCATATTGATAACTCCATAATTATACTTTTTTCACGAAATGTATAAATGAATTATATGAAATCAATCAATTAACCAAAAAAATGATCTAGAATGTTATCATAGACTTATAATAACATGATATCCTATGTCTATGAATGAAATGGTTAGGTTTGTGGTATTGTCACGAAATAGCATATACCTTATATGAGTTCTATGCGACAAAGATGCATATTTATGTGTATTCTATGGACCGGATAAATGTGAATCCAGCTTAATGTACTTCCCTCACTAGGGATCAGAGATCAGGGGCGGATCCATAAATATAAGGTGTGTTTTCGAATTTTTATCCGATTTTATAATATTCAACGTTGAATATCTGCAAAACAGTGCGTTTAACGAGAAATTATAACGAATAATCAAATATTTTAAAATGATTTTCAGGGAATTACAGGGTGATGAATGTAATTCCCTGGAAGCGGTATGGTAGTCGCTGCCGGGTCGCGACTGCCAGACAGCTACTGCTGAGATCCTTATCGTACCTTAAGATTTCATGGCTTGTTTTCTTATTTCAATTATACGTTTCCTTTAATTATTAGGTACATAATTGTCGATTAATTCCTGGAGTGCAGCCGCAGTAGCTTTCAAATCTGCAGATTATTATTCTTTTGCGGCTCGAAATACATTCATACTAAAAATATTTTATTATTCAAATAAAAGCACTCATCCGAGAGTACTAACAAATGCAAACATCTCAAATTGGGAATTAATATAATGTAATCGTAGTTGAAACTCATTCCTGTCTTTTATGTTATTGCAAAACTTTCTCATAAATTACAATGTTCTCCCTCATAAATCTTTATTTCTTGAATTCATTTTGACTTGGATTAATGCTTTTCTCCATGAATTTTCTGTGTTATTATCTTGTGACCGCACTTGTTCTGGATAATATCTCGTTACCGTTTCGACGAAATGTCTGCAATTTTCGAAGGTATAAAAAGTACATTTTCGAATGGAACAATTGTATTAGAGGTGCCTTTCTTATTGACTTGTTGAATGAAAAAAAGTTTAGGTATCACAAATTCTCTCTATTACAAGTGTACTCGTTTATTTGAGAGAGCAATTTTACACTTTACTGGTTTCAATGAACATTTTTGTGTAAACCATTATTGTTCATCACGCAGGAGACGCAAGTGATAAATCTAGGGAATTAGGTTTATTGGATTCATCCTCAAGAAACAGACCCTCCAAAAAATTGTGTCCCAATCATTTTTATCATTGTATCATTTTAACAATGGAAAAAATAGCATGATCGAAAATTTCATCCCTTCAGGAGATATGAAGATGACTGAAAATATTAAATATCAATTGAAGGATACTGAAGAAGAATTTTGATTATTTTCCGAATTTTTTTACGTTTTACCCACAGCGTCCGAAAACAAAACTATTCACATTCGAGTAAAATAATCCTTTATAGATAACACCCTTGCGGATTGCGTGATTTAATTAATTCACCAAGGGTAGTTTCTAGAGAAAATGTCGCCTACAGAACAATACCGGAATAATCTGAACTATCAACGGAATGGACTGCATCGTTCATCACACAAGAAGAAATTTGCAATAGTCTCGTATTCCAGGACACTTTTTTGAGAAACTTTCTTTGACAAATGGTTTGACACCTCAATGGCGTTTTCTAAGAAAAAAAAATATTAAATTTTCAGCAGTTTTTTCGGATATTGCAAGTGAGACCCAAAAAAAACCTGAATAATTATGAAAATATCAATTTCATAAAATTTTTAACATTTGTAGAGAAGCACAGTTTTGTCTTCTGTGTATAATCAGGAACAGACAAAAAATGATACGATCATTTCTCAACCAAAGAAAAAATTGCAGCAAGAAATATTCAAGTTTCAAAATGAGTGGCCGAATCTTATTTGTACACCCAATAAACGTTTTTGGAACACCTATAAAGATTCCGACAGTTTGAACGGAATTTCAAGTGAACGCTACCTAATTTATCGAAATTCCTTACAAAAATAGAAAACTGACTGGTGTTCTTTTCAGAAAGATTGGAAGTTAACAAGTTGGCCAGCAGGCTGCGAGTGTTCACATGCTTGATAAGCGTGTCGACTTGAAAGAAAAGCAAACGATCCGTGTGAGCTCTGTGCAAGCCGGTTTGGTGCCAAATGGAAATCTGCTATTATTTCACAGAAGATTTGCTTTAATTCACGCAACATTGTGAATTGAAAATAAATTCGATGGTATTTTTCGGAGGAAAGATATGTTGGTGTCATTCTGCCGCTATTGTTAATTGATATACCTACTTCCATTCGGTTTCACAGAACTTCTAGCGGCGTTAATTACAGTTCGAGTTCTATGGTTGGGTTAAATATTATGAATAGAAGTCGAAAACAGAATTTACTGTTGATTTACAATAAATTCCATGATCGGAGAATCAAAGTTTTGTGAAATCCGCGTTTTTCATGAAAAACCAATTTTTATTTAATTTCTAATAGTTATGTTTCAGATACTGGGAGTGAAAACCCAGAGAAAACTTATAAAATGATCAAAATCATTTTGTCCACTTGTGTTTTCTTCGATAGAACTTGTTTTGGTTCCGAGTTGAGAACTGTTCTTTATCGCAATCGAGTATACTAGTACTGTTGCGTCCCGTATCCTGGACCCAGCATTTCATGATATATTGTCTTTTCTGGATTTTCCAACGTCGGAGTCTGAATTCTTTTGGTTCCTAGAAATATGCCCGAAATTCAATACTTTTCGGTTCAAATCAATTGACACCGGCTTTAAGAGCAAGCCAACAATAAAGTATAATTTTGCATGACAGAAAACACTCAGATAAAATTCAAGCTCTTAGCATTCCAGGAATCGGAACTTGATGGGTAGCATACTTCGGTTACTCGAAGAATCCAGACACCACATGTGACAGTTCATAGAATTTATCATCTTAGACCATTCAGGGAAATTTCTTTCACACATTTGTGCTCTCTCTTTCATACCAGCCAATCCGAAGTGTTTTTCGGATTTTAGAAGGGCGTCGCTTAATTCAAAAAACCAATAAAATTTATATTCTCCCTCTAAAATGTGAAGAAGGGAATTTTCTTAATTTGGGTTGAGTTAGTTTTTAGACACTCTTCATTTGACCGTTGTATAGTAAACAACAATTCGCTTTCGAATTAACAAACAAGACTTATACGTTAATTTTCGTATTGTAAAAATCGTAACTTCTCATTTGAAAGTCGCTTCGACCTTGCTATCGAATAAGATATAGAAGGAAGATTCTATTGTGCAAATCACTTGTATACCATTTCGGTCTTGTTATCTAATACAGATACAAGAAAATACATTTTTGTTACTTGTTAAAAGTGCGTTTTTAATACACCTTAACAACATCTTCGTGTCTTAAGTGCAACGATATTGAACAACTGGTCAATAAGTTCTTCAATTATCTGCTTATTTTAGAAGCATCAACATTTCTGATAAAGATCAGAAAATATTCGTCGGTCGTGTCTTCATTTTGATAACGACAGAATTAATCAAGTGCGATTAATTCATCCACACGAGTCCCTAATATTGAAACCCCAAAACACCTGAATAAACCAATTCAGGTCAAAACAAGAACCGTCCTGAACAGTTCTGAACTCGGAACAAAACAAAGCTACCTACTTTGAACACAAGCTGACTGATATAATATCATTCTTCAGGTTTTTTCCGGGTTTTCACTGCCGATGTCTGAAGAAGAACTATTAAAAATTGAATAAAAATTGTTTTTTGCATGAAGAACGCTCTTGCGGATTGTTGACAAGAGTCTCAGATCGAAACGAAAAATCGAAAGAAAATAGTTCTTGAAATTATATGCTTTGTCTGATTGAAGAGTCATATTGAAACGTCACAGTTCGCTTTGTTTATCGTTTGTATTGTTCCTGTATTGTTTATTTGGCAATCTGTTCTGCAAGGAACTGCCCTCGACAAATAGTTTAATACGGCAATCCGTAAAAGCGCTTTTCATGAAAAATTTTTTTTTAATAGGTCTGTTTCAGATATTGGAAGTGAAAACCTCCCCAAAAAAACGAAAATTGATGCGAAATCCTCCCAAAATAAGCTTTAATCGATATATTGGGTATAATCATATCAATAGCACTGATTTTTTTTTCGTGAAAGAAGCTTTCTCAACATGAAAAAAAAATCAAGAATTCAAAGGGGCAATCTACAATTAAAAAGCTTTCATTACCAAGACAACGGCTTCCGTTATATTCCTACACAGCATTGACGAATGACTATTTCAATTTTTTGGATAATTATTTTATAGTTTAGGTGAAAAGTGTGTCTGTCGTGCAAGAAACGCAATAGTATCTCGAACTTTACGGACTACTGATCTCAGACAAAACTTGTTTTCTTGGATCGGTAATGTCCTTAGCGTTCTCGGTACTTCATGCATACCAAATACGTTGCGGTTCACCGGAGAGGTTGATCTGTGCAGGTCTACCTGCACGGGTCAACCGGTGCGTGTATTGGAACAGAACTGCGCAGGTTCTCTGACCTGCACAGGCGAACGGAGAGGAAGCGAAATTCGATTCTTTCTCGAAGCACCCTAAAGTGGACCTGAGCATGTGTGCGAGCCCTTCGACCATCCCATACTTGCAAAGGTACGTACAGTGTGAAGCGGAGAGCAGAGATGGAGCAAATCGTCTAGTAGGGAGTAAAACGGCGAAACCAAACTTGTTTGTTTTCTACGCTCGCACGCTCCCACAAATCCACCCGCGTCTTCTTCAATATAGTTGAATATTCGGTTTTCTTCCTTCATTTCTTCTCCGAGAAAATGAATGTGGATTAATTTATAAGTGGAGTATATTGAAAAGAAAACCGCTGTGTGATGGAAAAGACTAGGGGTGCAACGAAACGTGATTTTGTAACTGAGCAGAATTTCGTGATTCTGTTGTTATGACCGGACCGAACTGGATTTATGGGCCGAATGACACTGATACGAAGATATAGCCGTTTCTCCGAACAGAAACATTCATTCATCAAAATTTTCAATTATGTGAGTTGAAGAACTAGAATAATTTTCGATTTATCATACTATTATAAATATGACTGACGTTTCTTTCTGAAAGTGTTTTTAATTTTACCGTACATACGAATAAAATTTATATTTGGTTTATTTTGGATAAAACGTGGGATGAATTTTCCGAGAAGGAAGAAAAAATATATTTCATTTGTGGGGATCTTTAAGTAAGAGCTGAGAGAGGGCGCTCGCTACACATTTCTGTTGTGATTTGAAAGGTTTATTTTATTTTATAATCTCAATCTTTATTGTGCATCATAGCAATAACCTGGATGCTACTGCGACACGTGAAGCTGGTATGATAACGTTTACGATGAAATTTGTTGCATTAAAATTTCCGAGCAAATAATCAAAAATATCCATATTTTGAGTGACAGTGACTAGTTTTCTTCTAAAAATAAGGTAGTCGGTTCTCTTTCGCCCAAAAGCTTCCAACTGTGGAAATACCCTGAACGAATTCTTGCTTAACTCTTTACTCCTCACTCTGTTATGGCTACGCTTTGATCTCTGCTCGCACGGTTCGCTCTTTATCGGAGGAATATCGCCGCTTTGCTCTGAGCTCTCCACTTTGCTCTCCGCTCCACTCTGTACATACCCTAACGGCGCGGCGTCAGGCCTGAAACCTCCACAGGTCAACCTCTCCAGTAGACCGGAGCATATGTGGCCGACAGCCGACATTATATATATTTCGATGGGTTCGAATTTGAACAGGTGCGTGTAAAACCTCCTCTCACATCAATGTGTTTCCACATGATTTCAGGAAAGAAACACATTTCTAATTCCGTTCGTAATTCAGTAAACAAACATCCTACGTCCCACAATGCAAACGAATATCCATTCCAATTAAATCCGATCGCTCTAATCGAAAGTCGATCGAAGTTGTCCCGGATTGAGTCGCATCCTGTTTTCAAGTCAACAGCAGCATTGGGTCTTGTGACGGACGACGGTCATTTTGCTAATTGTTGGATCGTATCCCGTCTTTATTTGTTGAAAACTTAAATCATTATAGCGCGACTGCACGCACTTCAGGAATAACTTCGTTAGATAATTTCTGTAAGTATTTATGTGTCTGGAGCGAATTATTTCGCGTAGGAAAA
Organism: Myrrha octodecimguttata; assembly: GCA_958510865.1. Taxonomy (NCBI): domain Eukaryota; kingdom Metazoa; phylum Arthropoda; class Insecta; order Coleoptera; family Coccinellidae; genus Myrrha; species Myrrha octodecimguttata. Next base: position 38,252,126 of record OY294056.1, read on the forward strand.
AGAACGGGATGCATATTTCATGGGATGGTATGGCGCTATCATGAAATACGTTGAATATTATTATATGAATTTGATGGGATGTGGTTGAAAAGTTATTACGGTATGCGCTGATTACATGCTTGTTAAATTAATGAGATGTGGGGAGCGTTTTTTTTTATTTAGGTAGTTGTTCAGGTGTGCATTTTCATTATTGTGGTGAGAGCGGTACATTCAGGAGAATTTGCATGGAGTTTTTTTTATGAAAGTCTTGTAGGATATCTTATGAACAAAACGGATGAAATTTTCGTGTAAACGCCCTGAAAAACTCGTTTGAATTGTATACCTGTTCGATCTGAACATGTTATTTCATATAAATCATGATTCATCCAAGGAATAAATTCAAAAATTTTTCAATAGTAACATGGAACATATATTCGAATTGTGGGGCAAAAAAACTTTTCTTTATATATGATTAACGACCAAGAGGATATTTTCGACGAAGCTGTGCATCAGAATTTGCCAACTAGATACCAAGATTCAATGAAATTTGGTACACTGTTGCCAAATATCGATTTCAGATTCTGGTAAGAATTTTCCGACAGAAATTTGAAAAAAAAAATTTTTACTCTACTAACGATGCGATCCCAACAGAACCTTGCAAGTAGTTGTGCAATAAGAACCTGATAGCCTTGCAGATACCAAAATTGTGCTAATGGGCCTCCAGAACGACCTGGATAGAAATATGAATTTATCAACAACAAGATATTTTTTCAAAAAAACTTTCGTGGGAATCGAATTCTCTCCACATTCGGACATAAGGGTCAAATTGCATGAACTCTACCGTGGCTTAGTAACGGATATTACTATGATCAGAGTAAATCCAATTTATACTCGAGAGCTAAAGTGACCCATTGTAAGAAAGTTGATCGAGTCCGATAACCACCAAGGTCTTTTTGAAAATATTTTTTTTTTGTGGAGAAATTCATATTATCGCCTCTCAGGATATCCACCTTTAAATGAAGTTTCAGTTACAATATTCAGAAGCTTTACTAACAGTATTCCTTACGAGTTCAAACTATTAAATAAAACTAGGTTCAAAAAAAAACATCAAAACTTATCTCCTCGATTCCTAATCAACATGATTACTTGATTGTCTCTGTGAGTTATATTTGTTGATGTGGTCATGTTTTTTCCTCTTCTTTATATGCTTTCATTTTTTAAGTTTTGATTAAGTTATGTTCAAATGTACTTTTTTTTGGCTGCAAGGGTTAAGTGGTAGAGCACCGTTGGGTGAACACCTTGAGATTTCTAGTGAAATAAAGAAATTTATTATTATTATTTTATTTCCATCCAGGTCATTCTACATACTCACCTGCACAATTTTGGCCTCCGTAACAAATAAAAAAAATCTTCAATTTTCCGTTCTTGGATTCATATGAAGCCGTTCTTCAGTATAATAAAATTCAGAAAATTATAGTGTTTCGAGTATATAACACTAACATTCATTCTCAAGAATGAATGGCACTTCTGAGAAGAAATAACAATCATTCCTAAATAGCAATTTGAGGGTTCGAGACAATTACTTAAATCGATAATAAAAACGTAACCGGCAAAACAAGAACAATAAAAATTCCTCCTAAATTCAGCAAGAAGAAGAAAGAAACAGAAACTTTGGAGACAGCAATCGGACGTGAGAGAGTCATAGTACGAAGACAAATACATCGTAAGGTTTTATGATCCTAAGGTTCGATCACACGAGGAAACATGCTGACAACGTTCATGAGGACTCCTCTGAACCTTGGTTAGGAAACCTGCGTTTAGGCATTTAAATTTTTTGTGACCGACTTGTGGTTCTATTTTTTTTTCTGTGCTCCGATATTTCTCTTGGTAACGGAAATATTTTTTCAAAACCTGCGTTCGACTACAATATAACACGTGGATAGGGTTGTGACCCTTTGAAATTTTGAGCGCTTCGAGAATTTGTCGAGAAAATCATGATGTGCTTGTTGACAAGTATAGTTACTTCTGCTGCCATAAAGTGGTGGTACAATAAATTTAAAAGTGGTTAACATTTTTCGAGTTCCCAAGAAATAAGCTGAAGTCAAAAAAATTATGTTTTCAGTCTAATTATTGTCAAAAATATTCAAGCGGCTTCGAAAATTGGAGTTAAAGCCATTTACGCCATTTTACACGAATAACTGCCAATAAGTAGTTCCGGTTCTAGATGGATTTCTTACAAAGTAACCCAATTTCCTAAAGGGGACCGAGTTAGATGTTGCAGATCAACTTTAGATCTCTTAATACGTTGATGGTGTAATTGAGTGTCACACATGTTTCGAAAAAAAGTTTGTGAACACAATAATTTCCGAAAGTTGAGTAGATTTGGAGTTTAATAACGAAGACCGAAATCGTCAAATCTGCCCAATCATTCGCAGGTAAACCCCTTCCACATTTTATTTTCCCAAACATTTCACAATTTTTCGTAAAAAATGATTTCAAGCAAATACTCGATGAGCTCACTAACTCGGCGGCAGGCTCGTAGACTATAACAACATTCAGTTTTTATTTTCGAGACTCTTGAAATTTCGAGAGTCTCGAATTGAGATCGAGAAATAGTCTTCGAGCGAGAGTTCGATCATCGAGACGAGAAAGTGTCTTCGAGACGAGATTTGTCGTCTCGATGAAACCCTGGTCTTGAATCCAACTCGAAGGGTTTTATAACCGAGTATCTTGAATCAGTCAAATCGACAGCTTTCTCTCATCCCGTTAAGATAACCCCACCTCCCTTCAGGAGCAACCTGCAAAGTGCAGTTCGTAAGTAGCATGTTGGAAATGGTAAAACTTCCACCATGGTAAGTGGCGCACCAATTACCCCAAAAATCCATCTGTCATATCTCCCCGTTCGTTCTCAGCCGTATCGGCCCACTCATCTTGCACCGTAACAGCGCGTTAAGCCCGATTTGCATGCACACCGCATTACGCGATGACTACACGGAGATAGACCGCGGACCGACTTGTTGGCAGCGGATACGGCCCCGATAGGCACTCGCTGCCTCACCCACAATTTGTCCCATAGCATCGGGTTCCGCGCGTCGCGGCTATCTGCGATGATCCATCTCGAAGAGATATAATAGCGCGCGTCCTACGTGGCGCTTGTTAGATGGGTGACGTGGGTGGACAGAAGGTTGGTGAGGAGTTTGTGGATTCAGGAATAAGAAAAATTGGGAATTTTTTCGAGCTATGAGTACTGAAAAGTGCTGGAGTATCGAAGAAGATGTATGGAATCTGATGTGCTCGAAAGATCATCGTAAACATTTGAACGTATTTAAAATGGACAAATGGCGGTTCTTCACTAGGTGGTAGGTGTCGAACGAAATCAGTCTTAATTCTGAATGAGATCGTTCAGTCCGTGCAGTGAATTTGTAATGGAATATCGAAATGTCTCTTGACGAAGGGTACGTGGTTTCCGAAACATGAGTTCAACGCATAAGGTGCAAGTGGATCAGAGAGTAGTTACACACTGATATGATATCAGTATTCCATCCACAGTGAACTCAAATAGTTAATTTGTATTAGGCGTTTTTTAGTGTCGTGAGAAATCTCGATGGTTACTTTCAAATTGTCTATGGTTTGACACTTCAGAACGTCAGACTGTGTTGATATTTCTGATTGTTTGATTCTCTTTCACTGTTCATTAGAGAACTGCTCTTGGAATTCGAACGAGCGACAAAAAAGCTGATTTTTCCGATCTGATCACACAGTATAGAAGAGTTATCCACCAGGGCCCATATTTTGGAATAAAAATAGTGTAATTTACTTCGTTTTTTGCGCGCATGTTCTAAGGGAACAGCGTGCTATTGTTTTGTTCGCATGTCTATAAGTTTCGAATTTTTAGCCGAAAATGGTCTTAAACGACTAGGTTGGACTCGCTGATGACTAATCCGGTGTCAAAATCGATTCTGTCCGACCGTCAAGACGATTTCGAGCGTACGGAGGATTCTATAGACCTGAGAATTTCAGGGTTGGTTGCATTTCTAAATGCGAAGGTTAAGTTCGTTAATGGGCAAAATCCGTCGAACGATTTCGAAGTTGTAGCCATTAGAAATTTTGAGGTTATTTCTCTGATATTCAGAAAACTACTGCAGTGATCGAAACTTGGCGGTTCGATGGAGCATAAAGACATACAACTGTATGCAGAAGTTTGTTGGAATCGTGCTGCTATTGAATTTTTAAAAAAATTCTTCTCAAATTTTTTTTCGATTTTTTTTTCTCGGAAACTGTGAAACTTGGAAAAAATGTTGGTAATGGCTTGAACTATATATTTCACAGCAGTATACCAAATATCAGTTCGATACGAAAATGAGATTTTAGATAGTGTGAAAAAATATGTAAAATTTCGTGTTTTTTTTCTCGATATCTTTGTTTTTTTCGGAAAGACACAAAATATCCTGATTCAATCATGATGATACTTTGCAGCTGGTTCGGAAATGCCGATGGACAACGTTGTGCAATATTTCGTGATGATTGTGTAGAATAATTTGCAAAAAAGTTATTGTTTTTTTCAAATATTCGATATTCTGTGATCTTCTGATCATTAGATCCTCATGAATTTCTGTTTGAACCTTCAAACTGTCATTTTTCGTTGGAGTACTGGATTTCAATTCGATCTTATCTGTATTTTTGGAAATATTGGGAAAATAAAATTTGGAATGGGTATATCTGCGGAATCATTGGGCGGATTTTAGCCATTCAAGAATTCGGCCTTCGTAATTAAGATCCAAACCTACTCTTCAAATATGGAGTTTCTAAGTTGTTTCTGGCTTAAGTTATTGTGTTTACGGCGCACCTCAAACTTAATAACTTCCGGAAGAAACGACTTAGAAACTCGATATTCGTGGAAAAAGTTTGGGGCTTAGTTACGAAGGTCGAATTCTTGAATGGGTAAAATCCGCCCAACGATTCCTTAGATATACCCATTCAAGATTTTATTTACCCAATATTTCCAAAAATACAGATTCGAATGGATTGAAATCAGGTACTTATCGGAAAAAACATAAAAAAGCACTGCCGTGAAGGCAGCAGCTTTTGCGCGCATGTTCAAGTTCGTTGCCAAAGCGGTTATCTCCATTGAACATGCGCGCAAAAGCTGCTGCCTTCGTGGCAGTGCTTTTCTAGGCGTTTTTTCTTGTATTGACGATACAAAACAATATATTATTGGAGCAAATGAAGAATCGATAATAAAAAAAATATTCAGTAAGGTTTAACAATTAGTCAGCAATCATTCAACACAAAAACAACACTTCCAAATCATGGGAATTCTCTTTGATAAAAAGAAATCACTTCGGGAAGTTCATAAAGCACCTCCCCCCCATCTCAACACCAAATAATCGACCTAGAGAGCTAGCCATTTTATAAAGTTCACTCAAAAATGGATCCCAACTGAGCAAGAAAAGAAATCAGTGAGTTAGTTACACATCTTCCAGAAAAAATGAGGAACCATGAATCGTCTCGTGACAACATCGATTCTTCAACTGCCTTTTCCCTACCTGGTAAGGTGAATTTTATGTCCCAGTTAAGCTCTGCATGCAGTGCATTTTACATGATAATGAGGTCGAAAAAAATAGACACATTTAAAAAAAAATCTTTCACGTAAAATTTGGAGAAACTGCTCTGAGAATCGAGGAATATTTAAACAGTTAATTAATCTGACTGCAGAGCTTGAAAAAAATTAAAATTTTCGGTAAATCCGCAAGATATCCCGTCGCCGAGATATTAAAAAGATATTTACATCATTGTACGCAGTGTGTTTTTCTGAATAAAAAATGTGAAATCGAAAATAGGCGGTCTCCCTTAATTTGGAAGATATGGGCCCCCAAAGTTCCAAAATGAGTCTTTTTCAGGTCCCTTTTCCACCATAAAAACGATCTATCACTTCATCTGTATAGTTCGCAAACCACCTTTGAACCTTCAACCAACAATAAGCAACACTTTTTTCAAGAAAAATCAATATTTAATGAAAAAACAATGAAATTACTGGACAACCACTTAACCTCTATTCCTTCTGATTTCGACTCAGTCTAAAAGTGAAGTTTGGCCATGGCGCGAATTTTATCGGTCGGAATCGTGCCATCGTGCGTATTCGTGAATGACAGATTATTGCTGGCGAGAAAAATGAAATATGTTCTTAGTTCTTACTGTTTACTGCGATACTCTAAATCTTCCAAAAGGGGAATTCGTTCCTATTGAAATCTACAAAGTTGAAACATATAGTAATGGAATGAGAATACACCCTGATATATATTTCAACGTACATTTTTTTCATATGTGATAGGTCGCGCCCTTCCCATATTTCCAATGAAATCGAGGTTATTATGTAACCCATTTTATTGGAATACCCTGAATCTCATTCTAAACTGGGACTTTCTCGAAGACACAAAAAACGAAGTAGATAACAACCTCCCTATTTTGAAGGTGATAGAAAGAAAGTTCAAACGAAAATATTGAGAGTGAAACCTTAAACAAATATTCTCAATGATTTTGTTTTGATGTTAGAATAACCGCCTCTTCTTCAGTGATAGAAGCATTTTCCTTACAATCATATCCTTCAACTGTCCATCATTTCATATTTCCCGCCAGCGAGTACACTTCGGTCATAATACGTTGGCCAGCGATGAAAAGGCGCTGTTGCCAAGCTCCGCAACATTGAGAAGTATTTCGTAGAAATATAGGTTAAGTGGTTGTCCAATATTTTCGATTTTCTTCCCTTAAATAATGAATATTATTGAAAGAAAGTATCGCTATTCGTTGGTTGAAGGTTCAAAGATGATTTATGAACTAGATTTGAGAAGTGAGAGATCATTTTTAGGGCGGAAAATAGGATCTGAAAATGCAACAATTTGGAACTTTGGGAGCCCATATCTTCCGAACAGGGACAGACCGCCTATGTTGGCCTTCATAATTTTTGTTCAGGAACTCACACTGCTTACAATGATGTGAATATCTTACTTATAGCTTCGCGACGGGAAATCTTGCGGGCTTACCATTTTCTTCTGAGAAAAATATTCTGTGCTGTCCTACTCTTTTTTGAAAGATACAAATATGTTAAAGATAAGTCTTTGGGTGTGGCACACCCGAAAAATTTCTCGCAACCGGCGTCGAGCTATCTTTCTACCCATGCCACTCAACCTACCATCTTTACTACTTGCGCCTCCCTGACCTCATACATCACGACACGCCTCTGCACAGCATGACAAATTCGTTCTGAAGTTTCCCTTCCCCAGTGGTCGAAAATTTTGGAAATTTTCAAGTTGGCAACTTAAACAGAATTCCCCCATTGCCTGTAAATATACGCTGCTCCTAAAACCAACGCCAAAATAAACGACCACGACGAAAGACAACACGTACCGTTTTTCCTCACCTCCTCAACCCGGGAGCGTGTGAAATATTCAAATTCGGGCCGGTCCACGCATACATATTCAAATTTTTTCACGTAACTTCTCCAGTTTCGGCTTCCATGTCGCATCAGCCAGCAGCCGCGATATCAGGTCGCCATCAAATTTAAAAAGACAAGAAGACACACATACGGCGCTTGTAAATCGAAACGACTGCCCGCTGAGTCACAGAGCTGCATGACGGGACAAGTGCACAGAATTTATGAAGGGATTGTTTTTATTGCCGTGGTCCTAACTGGGAACATGTGAACGGTAGTGGAGAGACGCCACATGACTTTCTAATTTCGTCGCGTTGATTGGTGGTCGACGGAGGAATCGATTCTTTCGACGAATTTATCGATTTGGTGGGTTTACCTGCTGTTCTGCTTCTGATGCTGATGGGTGGCGAGACTCACCTGCAATGAAGGAAGTGGTATTAGAAGAATGGAACAGAAATTGAATTAAGATTCTTGATGAAAATGGGCATGTAGTGGGGTTCCCTGGTGTGTCGTCACTACATGATCATAGGGAATTTTATGTTTATCATAAATTCGTTGGGAAATAAATATTTATTTCATCATAAAATTAAGAAAGGGAGAGTTACCAGGTGTTGAAGTTGCCGGTCATGTGGATTTTTCAGGTGGCATTCATTATACAGTGCGCGTCAAAGTTATGAAACAAATTCATTTTCCCAAAAAAAAAATATTTGAACAAAATCTTGAAACAGGTCAAGTTTATATGCATTTTTGAAGGATTTTTGATGCACCCTGTGCCATCCACATCAACCCTCTAAATTTTTTGAATAGGAAAAGTAGGTCATGTGGTACATTTTCACCAAGGTCTTTGCATCTTCTTTACAGGCATGCAGAAGTTTTCAAGGAAAAAAAATTTTTTTTTTGAAGAAGTTCAAAGTTCAAAGAGGTTTTCAGTAGGTGCACATTCTCATGGCTCATTTACTTTGAGACGATGGTACCTGATGGAATTTGTCATCGAATGAAAGTCGACCATTACAGTTTTGTTCATGAACAACTTTCAACCCCTTTCAACAACCGCCATTTTTTTCTCTATTAAAGGGTTCGTAGGGGTTGAAAGTTGTGCATGAACAAAACTGTAATGGTCGACTTCCATTCAGTGGATAAATTTCTTCAGGTATCATCGTCTCAAAGTAAATGAGCCATGAAGAAGTGCACATACTGAAAACCTCTTTGAAATAACAAATTTTTCGAAAAAAAAAATTTTTCTTCAAAATTTCTGCCAGACTGTGAAGAATATACAAATACCTTGCCAAAAGGTACCACATGACCTACTTTCCCAAAACAAAAAATTTAGAGGGTTGATGGGGATGGCACAGGGTGCAACAAAAACCCTTCAAAAATGCATAAAATTCGGTAAAAGTTAAACAAAAATTGACCTGTTTCAGGAATTTGTTGCCAAATTTTTTTCTTCTGGGAAAATTAATTTGTTCCATAATTTTGACGAGCACTGTATAGGTAATTTCGTACAATTAATGAAAAAATTAAAAATTTCAAGAACCCAATTTTTTTTTTTCTGCGAAATATAATACTAACACTACTATGGCAAATTCTGCCAGACACGCGTCTGATCATATTTATTTTCAACCAGAACGCGAAACATTTTGACTTTTTACAGTTTATCTGTCATTTTGCATTATTGTTGGTGGTGTCATTGGCAACGGGACTTTCAAGCAATTCTATTCTCGCTCTGCAATGTCATTAATTTTTCGATGAAAAGATTCCTATCATGAGAAATTCTACGAATTAGACAGATATTCAATCAGAATTATGATATGTTATATTTTTTAGAAATATATTCTTTAACACTTGGCTGAGTTACAGTATGACCCATTATACGGAATCGATACATAACATCTGAAATGATAATTCCCATTCGAGACGGAAGAATGGGAAGTTTGTTTCGTACTAATCCAGATGGAATATATTAGGTGTCGACACTTTCCTACCCACTAAAATTTTGTGTCAAAAACGCAGTCCTAGAATTGTCAAATATTGTCCTACTTGGCTGTGTAAACGATGAGGGCGCTAAGGTCGCTTTGCCGAGTTCATACAATTAATTCCGCTGAATAAAAATTATTTGAGCTATAATCTGATGAAACTATTTCCCAAAAATTAATCAGATATTTGAAATCATGGGTTCTTACTAGAATATAAGAGGACTTTAACAAAGAATGTGTACCATCTACTCTAATGATATAAAATATGAATAAGGGAATAAGGAGCAATATGAGGTTTATTGTAAGGATATACTTACATGGATGGATACAAGAAGTCATCTTGAAGCAAAAACAACGGTGAAAACGGAACAGGAGATTGATATTACTCATGGATTTTATTGGATAGTTTGGATCTACCTTCATAAAATATGGTTCATGAATTTTCTATGTACCTATTTATGAATATTCAATTTTAAATTCATGAATTCTATTACATACCTATGAAAATATTTCGAGGAAATGTTCATGTTTATTATTATTGAAATTGACATTGAGTTTTCACTTTGCTGTCCATGTCCATACGAATTTCAAACCAGACAAATTAAAGGTAGTATCTATCGTCCCAAACAAAGTTTAAAGAACTAATTAATCTTTGGTTCCAAATGTTTTCTTGAGGAATTTTTGAAAACGTAACTCTGGAAGACTTCCTTTCCATGAACTAAATATTGAGATTATGAACTAAATATTGAGATTATAAATACCTCTTGTAGTAAACAATTCGAAAATATCAAGTTTCAGACTTGTGTATTCAGAGACAAAGGACCTTTATATAATCGCCATTCTGACTGAATGAAATTTCAATTTGTCGAAATGAATTTATTTTCGAAAATTATCGAAAATAATGTATGGTCCAACTCGAAAAATCAGAAAGAAGCTCTGATTTGAATAGTTTTGATATGACATGTCGCTATCTTCCGTAAAAATTTCAGATTTTATATGGCAGATTTCCTTATACCGGCATCTATCGGCGGAAACTGAACAACTAAGCCATATTTTGACAACATTTGGACCTCATTTCGGACCCAAATTATGTCAAAGAATGTCCGCACCTTGTGTATTCTGTGCATCTCTGTACTAATGTAGGACTCTCAAAATGAGTGTAAGGGATATTCATTTCTCCTGTAGCATGGCTTTTGTTCAAGAAAACTGCGATGTTGTAGAAAACCTGATTACACCTTGCTACAGCAATTCTTAATTTATCACTTTGAGTTTCATTATGATTCAAAAATTCGTTGACTGAGTGTCTAACACAAGGATGACCAAAATAGACACAGGGTTCCGTTTGTGCCTCACGTGGGTTGTCTCGACCACAGAAGCTCCTCTACTCGCTCCTGGCAGTGGTCTATCGTAAATCAAGTGTACGCGACGCGACAAATGTTCAAAGTTTGTTTTTGAACCGTCCTGTTTCAAATCGAGGCATAAATTATTTTAGCAGGACGATAACGTTAATCTCGCTTGATTTGTCAACTTGAAATACGGTGCATTCTCATTTCTTGCCGTGTTGCATTTGCAGCGCAGCGCTGTGTTGAAATTCTCGGAAACGTTGGATCTTGATATTATTTCGCGAGGATGGCGTTTTCGATGTTTTCTTGGGATTTATTGGTTGTACTTGTGTCGGTTTTGTTCTGCGCTGCCATTCGCCCTCAGCATCGCTCGTGAGTAAGGCGAATCTCGGTAGCTACAAGGTGTGCACGCCCAAACAAAACAACTTATCGAAGAAACTCTCATATAATGTCAATAATCTAGATGCATAGAATATAGTGTCGACACTTTTCCACTTTCACCCAACATTGTGTGCTCAGCTGAAAAATGAGTGACGTCAGCTAGCAGAAAATATAAAGAGTTATATATTCTGTGCTTTGAATTAACATGCAGATTCAAAGCACAGAATAAATATATTTTACTACTTGACTCTGTGAACGATGATGTCAAGTCCATACAATCCATTCCGCTGAATAAAAATGAACTGAGCTATAATCTATTAGATCTGATGAAATTATTTCCCTAAATATGAATTAGATATTCGAAATGAGGGATTCTTACTACAAGAAATGTAGAACATCTACTCATTAATAATATGAAATATTTATAAAGGAATAATGAGCAATATGGAGTTTATTGTTACAAGACTTTCCTGGATACAAGAAGTCAGTTTGAAGCCAAAACTATGGTAGAGCGGAACGGGAGATTGATATATTATTCATGGATTTCATTGGATAGTTTGGGTCTCCCTTCATATAAATATCGTTTATAAATTCTGTATGTACCTATTAATAAATATTCAATTCAAAAGTAATATATATATATATAGTAAAAAATAGTACATAATTGTGAGAAAGTTCGAGGAAATATTTATTTTATTGAAATATGAATTCCTACGAATTTATCGGAAAAATATCAAACCCGACAAATTTATCGTAGTATACAGGTCAATTTTTGTTTTACTTTTACCAAATTTTATGCATTTTTGAAGGATTTTTGTTGCACCCTGTGCCATCCCCATCAACCCTCTGAATTTTTTGAATAGGGAAAGTAGGTCATGTGGTACTTTTTCGCCAAGGTCTTTGTATCTTCTTCACAGGCGTGCAGAAATTTTCAAGAAAAAAATTTTTTTTTTCAGTAAGTGCACTTTGTCATGGCTCATTTGCTTCGAGACGATGGTACCTGATGAAATTTGTCACCGAATGAAAGTCGACCATCACAGTTTTGTTCATGCACAACTTTCAACTCCTTTCAACCCCCTCACGTGAAAAATTAGAATGTGTGAAACACTGCGCTTCAGTTATGATCTTAAGTAGGTATGTTATTAGTACGTTTCTTTGAATTGTAATCATTCATCATGTATTCTATGCATCCATTCAATCATGATTCATGTTAGATCTATGATCTGGAAACATTAGCATGGACTTCGAGTGAAAGTCAACTGTTTATTATACATGTAGAGAAAGCCTAATGTAAAAGTTCCAAGAAACAACTGAAGTTAAGTCAGCAGCTTTTGCTGACTGAAGCAAATGATCGTTAAAAAGGTAGACAATTTCAAGCCATTGATTCCCACCTGGACAACGGAACAGTACCAGAAACAAGAACAAATATCTATGATCATGATTTATATTTGAGCATAATCATCACAGAAGGTAACTTCACTCTATGCACTGCACAAAGAGCAACATACCGAGTGTTATCAGTGCAACACTATCTATAGACTGTTGTGTACATAGTGGAGATCTAACGAAAAAACTTTATAATGCAATTATAAACTGGTTGAGACATTCGAAAAGAGAAAGTGGTAGGGTGTTTACTGTATAAGCTGAAGTTGCAGTCTGGAAGTATTTTAATTAATAAGGTCAATTGTTGAAAACCCCCACGTGCAAATTTTCAGTAAGAAATTATTATTAGTTTTTCTAAAATATGATGATAGGTCATCGCGGTGAATCACACTGTATATTATGCATATATGAGGTCAATCACCCTGTATATTAAGCATATATGAACTCAAAATAGTACACATTCAGATTGATGCATCTGTTATCATATCGGCAAAGTTATACAGAAGTCCAACTGTATGTATAAAAATGGACAATTCCTGAAAGTGACTAAAATTTTATAGAGCATCCATTTCATGATTGCTAGTTTTTATTATATCATCGAAACAACAGACCGACCAGAACTTCATTCATTCGTTTTCCCATGAAATCCTAGATCTCTAATTACTATTAGCTCAGTGCCTATTAAAACCATACGAACGGCCTCTTTCAGTTTTTTACTGTCCTCTAATCGATGCGTGCTGTTCAAAGAAGTTATTTTGAAACGAATTCCTAATTTTATGAAGGAAAAAAACGAAGGGGCGGCTAGGTAGGTACTTGTGATGAAGAAATTTTCGAGATTAATCACTTTTTAATGGATCGATAGAGAGAAGAGAGATATCATCCTATTTTGGAAGAACGCAAGATAGGAAATTTTTCGTAGTTCAGTTTGCGACTTAAGAGCAAACATCATCGTCATCGTCATTACGCTTCGTGGATTTCGGCAACACAGCCACATTCAAGTTTCAAAAAACTTCGTTAACATCTCAAGGTCTAGCACCTATCTACGGTCGGCATGCTTTAACGTTGTCAATATCCGCGAGAAATATTGGGAATGCGTAAAATTTAGGAGAAAACAGAGTATCGTTCTGCAGGCTTCAGTGAATTTTTTTTGGAATTTTTGTATGTGATGTACTTAATTCTTTTGTGAGAATGCGCAACATTCTTTATTTTTTTATTTTATTTTTTCATTTTTCACTCCATATCAGTTTTTATTTTCCCGAAAATTAGTGTATACAAAAATTGGCAACACTGCGCATTCTTGATATTTTTTTCAACCATTTACACCCAAAAATTTTCTTGAAAAAAACGAACTCTGGTCTCCAAAAGTCATCCCGTTATATTGGAGGTACTGTTTCTCCTAAGACCAAAATAACTGTCGGCTGATAAACTATTGCTTTGTGGATTTGGCAACTCAGCCACATTCAAGTTTCAAACAACTTCGTTAATATCTCGAAGGAACTGACCACGATCTGCATGCTTTAACGTTGTCAATAGCCCCGAGAATCATTAGAATGCGTGAAATTTCGAAGTTAATAGGAGAAAACGGGGTGTCATTCTGCTGGCCTCGGTGATTTTTTTCGAGGTTTTTTTTTGGGATGTACGTAATCAGTTTGTGAGAATGAGCATTGTTATTTATTTTTTCATTCTTCACTCCATATCGATTTTTAGTTTCCCGAAAATTCTTGATTATAAAATTGACAACATTAGAAACGCAAACGATGAATTCGAAGGAAATTCAAATATAACTGGTGTCACAGGAATCTTCATTTTCTTCAACAAAAATATGTCTGTGACTTCGGGATTAACTTTCGATTCGATTCGATCAGGATCATATAGATACTGAGGATTCTTAATCGAAAGATAGAAGATGAAATGATGTCTAGTTTTGTTTTTGTATTTCATTTTATTATGTTTCCGTTTTCTTAATTCTTTTACTTCAACCGTTATATGTCAGTTGATCAAATACGTATTACGTTTACGACAATGCAAGTATATCGTAAGCTATCAATATCGAAAGATATTATGTGAAGGTATTACAGAAAAATCTGTATTTTTATTGATTGTAATAATATAACCTTTATCAAGTAGGCTCATCTCAATTTAATGTTAGATATAAAACAAATAGGTTTATAGAGTTAGATCAACTGTCATATTATATAATTTTTGAAATTCTTCAGATTTTTGAAGGTTTTGCTTACTAAATTTCATTTATCATAGGAAGAAGATGATTCAATACCTGTTGTCAATATTGTTCTATGCATATGCATATTTCACAAGCTTGCGAGAGGTTTTAGATCAGAAGAAACCGTTTGTATTCAGGTATTAGTTGGACCACGGGGTGAGATTTTGACTTATAATATAGAATAGATGCTACTGATGATTCTTAATCGAAAGATGGAAGATTAAACACTGTGTCTAGTATTATTTTTATATTGTATTTCATTATGTAACCGTTTTCTTAAGTCTTTTACTTCAATCGTTGTATATCAGTTGATCAAATAATTAAATTTGTCATTCATACGTCGTACGTTCGAGACAATAAAAGTATAACGTAAGATATCAATATCGAAAGATATTATGTAGGAGTATTATGGAAAAATCTGTATTTTTATTGACTGTAGTTCTATTTCAGATATTGGGAGAGAAAACCCAGAAAAAACCTAAAAACTGAATATAAATTTTTAACTTAACAATCACAGGGTGTCTCAAAACAGAAATATAGGTAGCGACATCGTAATCTTCTCAATGTTCAATCTTCAACTTCATCTACAACAAGTTCCACAGATTGTTATTTCCTGAATATATTTCCGATACGCGCGTGTTTCATAATCAATGATTAATATAATATCCCTCTTCGCGGTTCATTCATGTCATTTACATTTTATCAGTCCAAGCTCTCTTTAACGACAGTTTAATAATTTCAATTCATATTTTGTTCAAAAAAAAAGTTCCAAACAGGCATGTCAACCAGAATGATGCTGATGTGATTTTGATTAATGGCTCGATAAGAGAATGTATTCGAAATAACTATAATTTTTTTTCGAATGAAGTTCCATGCATCGAAGAAATTCGTACTTTTATACATGCCATTCTCCTCAATAAATATGGGAATTACAGTTATAGGCGTTTCCTTGATTGCCTTCATTTATTCAGAAACGAAAACTTCTAAATGGATAATCATTATATTGTCGACAAGAATTTATTCAAATTCCGTAGTAAATTCAGCGCTAAAGTGTGGTTGAACACGTGAACTGGTTTAGTTATCGTTTGTCAGGGAATTGAGAATATCAGACCTCAATCATTATTCGAATCGTAGATGTTTTGCTGTTCACATGTAGGATGATATTTCAATGACGATTATCTTATATTGATAACTTAAACTGCTGATATAACTGAATGCTGTTAATGTTATTTCATTGAAAGCCAGTTAACATCTCAATATTTG
This sequence comes from Myrrha octodecimguttata, assembly GCA_958510865.1. Classification (NCBI taxonomy): domain Eukaryota; kingdom Metazoa; phylum Arthropoda; class Insecta; order Coleoptera; family Coccinellidae; genus Myrrha; species Myrrha octodecimguttata. The sequence goes on from OY294056.1 coordinate 38,268,098, forward strand.
ATATTCGTATGTTGTTGTAGATTTTAATGAACTAATACATAGAACGAAAAACGTACGTGGATATAATCAAATTCAGCCTTACGACAATGTATTTGGACATTAATTTTCAGCCGATGCTCGAGTTCATTGATATAATGTCCTGTTGGTGATTGTTCAATGTTCGAGTGATTGTATCAATCCCCCAAGAGCATTGAATTCATTACCAGCATTTGATAACCGTTAACATTATATCAATGACCAACGACATTAATACCAGGTCATGAGTACATCGATCCATCAACAGCAGTGCTTATATCAATGGTCCGAGAGCATTGAATTCAGGCTTATCGGTCATTGTATCAATGTATTTTGGACATCAACTAATCACTTAGGTACATTAACGTGATGCCGAAAAACATCGATCTAAGGCGTCCTATAGTGGTTGTGTTTTGGATTTAAACCAAAAACTACTATTTTTTTAATATAAAACAAAAATGAACGGAATAATGCCTCAATACACATTTATAAATATACTTGCAGATTTTTGTTTTCAGCGAAATTCTATAGAATTAGCTAAGATTTGTATGAAATATTTTTATATTTTCAGTCGAATGTAATATTTTTTGGGGATTGTGTTTTTTTGATTCAATTGAGTTCAGCAAGTTGTCATATCTATACTTTTATATTTCTGTTTGCGAGTTTATAGGGTCATATACATACTCTCATTCCTTTTCATATCGAATTTTGATGGTAAAAATGCACACCATAATAATCAAGTAAAAGAAGATCCGATTATAGAATGTTTCTCATTGAACAAACTTTATTGGGAACATGACTATTGTTCGAAGTCACTGAAATAATAATAAAAGAATGGTTATCATCTGAAAAATTTATTAAACAGTCGTTAGAAATTCACATAAATCATGGGTTCTATAATATGAGTGTTAAAATTTGAAAGCAAAAAAATAACAAGTTTCAATGAATTACCGAAACAGCATACGCTCTTTAGGGTAGCTAAAATTGAAAAGATGAAAAATGTTTAAAGAACATCTCCATCGCTCTGACAATACTGAAAAACTTATACCGTCGAATTATGTGCATACTTCTTGAATTTTCGGAATATCCCCACCAATGGCATAAACAGGGGGTTCATGGCTTGTTCTTTCGAATTAAGAAACGAAAACCACTTCAACCACTTCCTGTGTTGGTCTTCCAAGGTATGGAAAGGCACTCTCGAATTGTAAATTTCATGGTATAGGATCTTTCTGTATTGTATTTTTCCCCATTCCTGAAGTGCCCACATGACTGCTGCATCTCGTCTATCTAAAAATAAGCATTTTTCATTTGTCTTGTATAAAAAGAAAGCACTCCTGCGAGATAATCAAATTCATATAAAATTCATTTATGACTCTCAGTTGATCTTTGAACTTATTCCACTCGGCTACCTGAAAACAATTAAAAGAGGAATCGGTATATCAACTAGATAACGGAAAAGATTTTATCTATGACGTCGGAAAAACAAAATCATTTCTATACTATAAGTCTAACTCACCTTCTAAAATTCTCGTCAGAACACATAGCACAAGTTGTGGTCAATTTCAAGCACAAAGTAAAATCTTCCCCGGTATGCATCCTCTATATGACTAGACCAGAATTAAACTTGATACAACTAGAGAAATAGCACGATGATTGTTTTGAGGTTCGGGTACCCATATCAATTGATGAACGCGGTGATTGTATTAAGGTTCGCGTACATCAATTGACGAACACGATGATTGTAGTAAGGAATCAGGACATCGTTTGATGACCTGAAGCACTGATAATATAACTCCAGGGCATGAATCAATCACGCTGATATACATTGATGTGATGTATGCATAGCATGGATCCATTACAATTGGCATTATCACAAGGTTTCGTGATTGTCGACCGTGCCTGGTATTGATCACTTCCAGGACGTTTATTCAATGTATTTTTTACATTGTCTTGAGGCGAATTTCCTTGAATTGATGTATTTCATCATCAGTACAATGTAATAAATACATTATAATAATAGCCTAGCTTTAATTGTAACGATCAAATTAGTGATTGGTCAATCACTGAAGTTCATTGTTCCAATCAATTTTTGACATTGTCCCAATGTAAAATACATCATAGTAATGTCCATACGGTTGATCACCTGTGTTGATCACCTGTGTATTATTTTCTTTGTAAAGAACACGGCAAATTTCATTCAAGGATTTATTATTTTCTCAGTTAAATAACCCAATACCATTGATATCTTGAATAAAACTTATATACCATTCATAACTCATTGGTTTTTCACTCCAAAATTTGCAACGTTTATCTATATAACTCAGGGACCACTGGTTGGAAATAATCCGGGTGAAAATTTTTAGATTGAGCTACGCAACAGTGATCAACGTTGAGAGTTTCATGAAAATTTGGTGGTGAGTTTTCGAGAAATATTTTTTTTCCTTTACCCAATTTTGAACCCTTAGGGTATACCGATCGTGCTAAAAAGCTTGGAGAATCAATCTCGGGTAACACACCATTTTTCTACCAAGTTTCACGGATTTCGGTTCAGTACTTTCAGAGAAAAGCCCCGGACAACGGACGGGTTTTTTTTTATTAGTTCATTCAAATTTATATACTTCAAAATGTAAACTGTGAAAGTTTCAGGGGGGGGGGTAATTTTTTTTTGGTCGATCACTAAGGTTTATTATTCGATTTTATCAAATAATGAACCTAAACGTCCATCCGCTGTCAGTACTTCGTGAATTCGTGAAACTTGGTAGGAAAATCATGTGTCGCTCGAGATTGATCCTCCAAAATTTTCAGCAGAATCGGTGTACCCTAAGGGCTCAACACTGGGGGTAAAAAAAAATATTTCTCGAAAACTTACGACCGAATTTTCATGAAACTCTCAACGTTGATTACTGTTGCATAACTCAACCTAGAAATTTTCACCTGGATAACTTCCGACCATGAGTTAAAAAAAGAAAAGGAAAACGCTAAAAATTGTGTTGTGAAAAACCAATGAGTTATGAATGATATATAGTTTCAATTTGTTATATCAATTGTATTGGGTTATTTGACTGAGAAAATAATAAACCCTTGTGTGAAATTTCCAGCGTTTTTTCCTTTTTTCGGGAGTACCCCAAATCAAAAAAAAAATTAAGAACCTATCTTAATGTTATCAGTTTTATTGAGATGAAATATTATTTTCTGTTGCTTGAATAAAATCCTTTCGATGATTCCCATGTCCTGTGTCAAGAATAAATCAAATTAGTGGTGGAACTGCTCACAATGATATAAGTCGAAAATTTCAAGACCAACAAGTAAATAGGTACTTATGCATTCCATCTCAGTTTCATGATTGATTAACGAATTCACCATCAATGCATTTAAAATAATTCTTTTACAAACAGGCCGCACGATGATTACATTGCAAATTTTCATTCATTAGTGCTAGACGCTGTACGTTGAGACCGATTCGTTGCAAACGAAATAGAGGATAACTAATGAAAAAAAAAAAGAATGTTCTATGTTCGAATAATCGGAGCTAAGCAAGTTTGAAACCAGTCACTGGAACTCCAACCAGTGTCATGTACGTTATAAGCATCGTGCCAAATTGGCATATCTTTTTAATAATCCCCTGGTTCATTCTGAGTTGATTGAAGTTCTAATTTCAATCTGTCTGTCATTCTTAAGAGAAGTTGTGCCGGCCACTAGACCTCAAAAGTGGCAGCCACTAGTGGCAGTGTGTGCGGAAATCATAATTATTTAGGCATTTTGTACTTCCGGACTATAAATGATTACAAAGATTTTGTTGTTATCTGAAATAATATCTCGAATCATGGAAAATGGTTCACTGGGACCATTAATTCTACTTCTCCTAGAATTGATCTTCTACGCTTCGTACAATGCTGCACTCACTGTGACAAAGTAAATCCAGATATTTTATTTTCCCAATATTTCAGAACATCCAGATTGAATCGAATTGAAATACAGTATTCGATTGCAAAATGACAGCTTGAAGTTTACAGAATATGGAATACATAGCTTTGTTGTTTGTACCGGCATGAACTACATTAACCAAACTAATTCCACTGATACTGTTCGGTGTGTTTTGTTGTAAACTAGCACTTTGTTCACAGATTACGTGTGCAGTGTATAGAGTGATGTTATCTTATGTGATGGTTATGCGAAAATATCATTCATATTCATAGACATCTATTGTTATCTCTGGTTCCTGGTTGGACGTGTTCTGTTCTGTATGTGTGGTTATTTCTAGACGAAATCAATTCCCACCATATCGTTATTCCAAATGGAATTTTTTTCGCGATGACTTTAGAAAAACTACACGACATCTCAATATCACATCCATTATGTTAATGGTGTGCTCATCTGAAAAAATACAAGGAAATATATATTCTATGCTTTGAATTGGGATGAAAAAGTGACGTTATCATTAACTGCCACGGTGGTTCAGTGAGTTGATAGCCTACTTATAAAACCGAAGGTACTGGGTTCGAATCCCGGCGAGGTTATGGATGTTGTGTTTAGTTTGTGGTGTAGGTAAATGTTTGTATGTCTATAAATAAAAAGTCTCTAGTTGATATGAATCTGAATGAATGTCAATGTTTAAATGTAAAATTGAAAGTTTGTCTAAATGGCCATAGTAGCCGAGGACACTTGAAGGAGTGAATGAATGAATGATGTCATCAATGGTAAATACGATCACAGATGAGAAGATGAGCACACCATATTTTGCTTACAACATGATCACACCGAACTGGCAGCGGGGACAAAAAAAGCATAGAATTCTGTCATCTTGGATCTGCATAAAGTCATCATTTATTTTTATTCTGTGAGAATCATAGAATAGATTGAACTACACTAAGTCCACTAATTCTGTTATCTGTGACTACACTTAACTACACTCAGCTGCTCTGAGAATTGAAAGTCAGTGGAGTTAGTATAGTTAGTGTAGTTCATGCAGTTACAACGAAAAAACCCTTTCGAAAATAAATTAAAATTATGAACTTTTCTTTCAGATTGTTCCAGTGGCACGATCAGCACAAAGTTGTTTACCCACCATTTCCTAACCAGTTGCCAGATGTCATCATTATTGGATCAGTAACTAACTAGCTGATTTCTTTGAACAGTTATCGTATTCTCTTGACTTAAGATTCTTCATAAGAGGTCAACCTAGCCGTCTGGAACTATATTCGGAAAAACATCTGGAAAACAGGCATTTGGACAAAACAACAGCACGTAGTTCAACAGAATATGTTCGCAAAAAAACTTATTCAATCCTGGAAGAAGGGGGGAACTATATGACGTCATGTCATGAATCGAATATCGAAGTTTCTGGGATAATTTGAATACTATGGAATATGTTGAAGTTTTCTCGGTTCTTCATTTAATATACATGAATTGTTTAACAAATGTTCATTCAATTCAATTATCCGATGAAATAAAATTAACCCTTTAATAAAACACCTGTTTTCTAATTGGAAATTCAAATGGGAAAGAAATGAATGATATCGAAGTATTAATGTATTCTGTAAAATAATTTCACATTGCTCACCTAATGATTTCACTCTTCGCTTACTATAATATAGGAAAACATCGAATGATAGTGTATTAGCCAAAAATTAAAATGTATATTGAATTCTTAGAATATATTCCACTGAAGGTTATACAAAATATAATATGGTAGAAACTCATTCATTCAGATATTTTTTTACCCTATATCTTGTGTGATGTCAATTCAGTTCTGACAGACAGTTGCCTTGAGTCAAGGCAACTGTCAAGGCCCTTGACGACCGGTCGTAATTTCTAAATAGCACTCCCTTCTGTCGAAAAAACGAATTTTAGCCCATTCCTCAACATAAGCGAAACAAAAGCGCATCTTTGAATTTACCTTATCTTCTATGCACCTTAGTTATGCGTAAATATTATTCTTAATCATAGACATCTGTTGTTGTCTCTGGTTCCCAGTTGGACGTGTTTTGTTCAGTATGTCTGGTCATATTTTGAAAAAATCATCAATTTCCATCATATCGTTATTCAAAATGAAATTATTTTCCGTGACGAGTCTAAAAAAACTTCACGACAAATCAACATCACATCAAAATGGCAGGGAAAACAAAAGAAACATAGAATTCTGTCAACTTGGATTTGCATAAAAATATCTATCGTTCATTTTATTCTGTGAGAATCATAGAACAGATTGAACAAACGACACTCATTTACACTCAGCTGAACAGGGAATCGGAAGTCAGTGGAGTTAGTGTAGTTAGTGTCGTTCTTGCAGGTACAAAGAAAAAACCTTTTGAAAATAAAATAAAATAATGAATTTCTCTTGCAGATTATTCCAATGACACGATCAGCACAAACTTGTGAACCAACCATTTCCTAACAAGTTGCCAGATTTCATCATTATTGGATCAGTATTTATTTCGATACCGAGGAAAAAAATACGAAAAGTGATATTCATTTTGCCCCCATATCTCTGAAAATAAAATCGGATGGAACTGACAATTGAAGCAATCATTTGGAACGGAAGGTTAAAGTATTTACGGAATTTGTCCGACATCTGATGATAAATTTTTAGAAAAAAAATTTTTGTATGAAGATTTCGAACTTTTTTTTCAATAACTAACCACACGACCCAAACAAAATTTTGCCAGCGATTGCGAGTAGATATGTTCCAATTCTTCACCAAGTTCCAAAGCGGACTGTATCTGACATTATTTCGATATTATCCCAAGAATTCAAAATGACTATATCTCCGAAATAGTTCGGCCGATTTTGCCCATAAAAGAACTTGGACGGCGCATGCATAGAAGTTTCGAGTAACTAGCTGGTTTATTTGAACAGTTGTCGTATTCTCATCAGAGTTCAACCTAGCCGTCTGAAACTATACTCGGGAAAACATCTGAAATTTGAACAAAACAACAGCACGCAGTTCCACAGAAAATGTTCGCGAAAAAAATTGAATTCATCCTAGAAAAAGGGGAACGTCATGTCATGAATCGAATGTTTTGGGGATAATTTGAATATGGAAATTATTTTGCCTTCATTTTTCATAATGAAAAAAGTTTTCAGGGAATAATGCAATCTCTCGAACGTCAAAATATTGTCATAACTTTTTCAAGTGACTTCAACCAAACCAAATGAGAACTTAAATTTCCACCGTTCTCACATCATCCAAATTACCCAGCCTATAGTTTTCACTATAAAACATTCCTAATTGGTAGCGCCATAGAAAAACTCCGTACATATTATCTCGTTACCCCACAACTCGGGACATCCGAATTGGCCCGAATCATGTCCCGGGACTCATAATAAGGCCACTCGTTAATTTTAACAAGACTCTAATGGCCATCGCACATTTCCGCGTTAGGGCGTAAGTTATCATTACCACCTCTTTGAAGGATGTGAAAAAAGTCGATTTGTCATTACGCCACGTACTAAAAACGACCTGTCAAGGTAACGACTTAATTTGGGTGCGTTACCAAATGGAACGTACTCGTTACTGGTATTCTAGAGAGCGGAACTTGGTGAAAAAGAATAATCATCTGCCGGACATCGTGAAGCGTGTGTTCATCGGGTGATTGGTTGACGGAAATCAAAAAACAAAACCTTATAGTTTGATAGTGTCAGAACACTAATCAAATAAGGCTGGAAGGTTATAATTTGGGAGATCATTACTTGAAGGGGTGTCTACAAACAAGGTCATTATCGTCAGATATGGTATATCTAATTAGCCGTTATTTAATGTGAAAACAAGGAAAGTTTGATTCTGATTACTGGGATAATGAAAATTGACATTCAACTACAAAAAAACTATATGGAGATGACAAGATACGAGTAAAAACAATGTGCAAAATTCCATTAATATTTGGAATTTTAACGTTATTTGCCCAATCTCAAGAAGTACAAATGCAATCAGATTGAAGCTTCGTAATCAGGTGGAGATTACCAACACGCAACTAGGTGCAAAATTTCTTGTTGATCTAATGGTTAGAATTTGAAGAAGCGCGTAAAAAAACCTGGCCTCACGTCAGTGCTTTTCTAGATTTTTTTTCAAAATATTCAATGTTCTATGATCTTATGATTATATTGTTTCCTGTATGAACCTTCAAGCTGCATTTTTCAATCAAGTACTGAATAATTCGATCAGCACAATAACTTCCGGAAGAAACGACTGAGAAACTCGATATTTGCGGAGTAGGTTTAGGGCTTAATTACAAAGGTCGAATTCCTGAATTGGTGAATGATCAACTGGTGAAATCCGCCCAATAATTCCGAAGATATACCCATTCAAAATTTCATTTTCCCAATATTTGTAAGCATACAGATAAGATAGAACATTAAAACAAATAAAACACTTCACTACGTTCACAATTTTTAATTTAAAATATCTTGTTGACATGCATGTTTCGGGTTTTACCCCATTATCAAAACTCGAAACATGCATGTCAACAAGATATTTTCAATTAAAAATTGTGAACGTAGTCAAGTGATTTATTTGTTTTAGTGTTAAATACGATGTTTCACCAAGTGTTGAGCGAGCAATTAATTTCAATAAGATTAGATATACTCGAAATTCACTACTTGATTGCAAGGTTCATTCACAATTTGTGAGGATGATCACCACTAAATTTTTCATCAGGAAGTAATGTAGGGTGTGCCTGGTCAATACGTGAAATGATGACCGCTCTGGCAATGAATTTGAACATTAGCGAAAAAGCTGCTGACTTCACGTCAGTGCATTCTTTCGAATATATTTGAATCCACAGAAATTTTCTCATAATCCGATTCCTAAGGTCCACAATTCAAAAATGGAAGCTATTAAAATGGTTTTCAAAAAATGTTGAATAGTTCGACCCTGTCTTATTCCTGTGTCCGAATTAAATCCCCATCTATTTATTCGCTTATTAAAAACGTATCAGGGAAGTACTAGCGGGGTCATGCGAGGAGTGGGCTCAGCTTTAATTGAACGCATACACACGGGGTGGACAAAAAATGATACTGGGCGTGCACGTTAAAACGATCCGCAAGGTAGGTGTTTACGACGCTTTACACGGTTTACGTATTTCATTATTATGCCATTAGTCTTGGTCTGAACAAGGTGCCAGTGGCGGTTTTCAAGGCTTACTACGATGACGGCCTCTGGGTCCGAAGTAGGAAGTTGAGTAAACAGACGTTTTTTGCGGATTGCGATCTATTTGGAGGTCTAATTGGTTTTAGAATACGAAGATCCTGCAGTGATTTGATGAGTCATGGAAGAATATCCTATGGACGATAAATGACTCTGTAACTTCGAGGGCTGATGAATCAAGTACAATTTTCAACGAACTTTTACGTTCCTAATTACCTATGCCAACCTAGGTTAAATGGGGTAATAAAATTTCCACGAAGAAGAATAACTTTTGTTTATATTATAAAGTTTGATTTGAATAGGATGAACTGAATAATAAAATTGAAAATTATATCACAATAGTGGATATATACGTGAGAATTATTTCTTGTTATTTCATGAAATTTTCGAATTGAAACATCCGAAATAATCAAGAATTTAATTCAAGGTATAACAGAATATTCTTCAATGAGTAAAAATACAATCATGAGAAGTATAATTATTGAAATCAATAATTTTGGAATCAGGGAACATAGGCAACATGAACCAAATTTTTTATTCCGATACAATTTATATCAGTTATAATTAACATTTTCTCATGAAAAATGATGTTTGATGTGTTTAATTGTGATCAAAACAGTTATCAAGTAAGACATATTTCACATTAAACAATTGTTGTAAAAATGCTGGCTTACTTTACTGTTGATTTCATTGATTTTTATATATTTTCAACTTCTTTAAGTTGAAATGGTCTGGGTGAAGTGCAAACCCATATATATATACTTATTATTTATCTTTGTAACAAATAATGTATCGAAACTAACTTTAGATTTTTGCGCGCATATTCTGGAGAACAGCGTGCTATCGTATTGTCCAAACGTCTGTAATTTTAGAATTAATTTCCGACAATGTCCTCAAACGACTGGGTTGGACTCACTCATATCGAATCCGATCTGTCCAGCCTTACGTATTGTTATGAATCTGACTGTTGTTTGATTTTGATTAATTTTGAATTTTGAATTTTCAACAGGATCCAATAACAAAAATATGAATTTTGATTTGAATTTTGCGCGGCTTTCCGTCTCTTTCTCAGGTGGATTCTATTCTATGAAATAATAATTTATATAATTTCTAATAACAATATTTAATGAAAAAAATTTTAAGAAATTGATTTAAATGCCAAACTCATTACTAACCTAACTCAAATAATTAAATTAAATCTAAAAAACTTATAATAATGTCCTTTTTTCTCTCACCCACGGTGTTTCTATTCTATGTCACTTCGTTGCTTTTTTATTCTTCTGTGGTTCGGATTTTCTCTATAACCTCCAAAGTTCCTCTTGATTGTTTACTGCGTAAAGTGCAAGTTCTCAGGGTTGACTCTTGAAATGAAGTTTATTTTTTAATCTGGCTCGAATTGTACTTGTCAGGATTTTCTTTTCTGGTAAGTTTATAAGATTTTCTTCAATATTCCATGTATTATATTCTGTTATTCTTCCAGGATGCCAGTTACTTTGATTTAATTTTGGTTTGCTTTCAGTTTCTGATTGAAATATTACGATGTTTCGAGTATTTTTACGAGGATCTGCTACAGTCTTGACGATGGTTAAAAATGGACTAAATTCTCTGTGCTCGAGCTTCGGTATTTATACCTTTTCGGAATTTTTCTTCACATCCTAGTATGCTTTGTTTTAAAGATGTCTTCCAAAAATGATGCTTTCGCAGTTTGCTCTTCAGAGGTAAGTTTTCCTTCTTCGAACCTGGTCTAGAAAATTCGGCCGTATTTTTCTCCGTATTTTGCTGTGACTCTATATTCTAAATCTCTAATATATAAAATTTTTCAAGTTTTATGCCTAAAGGTTACAATTTTCTAAGTTTACAATTTCATTTGCCTAGTATTCTTAAATTTCTACTTACAACCGCCAAAAAATGCTTTCATTATATTATTATTTCTAAAATATAGCTGCAATTTTGTTCCTTCGGAAACCTGATAACTACATTATATGCAACTTATGGGTCGAGACATAACTTCTATCCTGAATTTACATTTTCTTTGAAATTCCACATCTAATTCTACTTATGATTGCTAGTTCTGTTCAATTCAAACCTATAATAATAATTTTCAACAAAATATCACTTAAGTTCCTCATAATTTCCTACTTTTTGACTAGATAAGGCAATTTTATAAAATTCAAGGTATTGATACAAATTCTTATACTTTCAGATCATGAGAAGCCTGTTGAGAAAGATACTTTGGAAGGATTATGTGCCCTGAATAAACTTTTGAAATATTGGAATGCATTCTCTGGATTTGTTACTGGATCGTGATTGATTTGGACATTTCTTATATCTTATGATAGAATTTACTATGTTTGAGGCCTGGAATTAACTTGATTATATATTATGATAATAAATGATTGAATATATGTATTTGTGTTCATTGGTAAGTTATTTTTTTCTGTTTCTTAAATATCGATTTAGAAAAAACCATAACAAAAAACAGTATACACGATTACGGGCGTACTGAGAATCCTTTCGACTTGAAACTTTCGATATAGGTTGCATTACAAAATGCGACGGCTTAGGGCCAATTGCACCGTTTTCGTCTTAAGCTACAGTTAGTTAAGCAACGATAAACTTATTAAACTCTGCTTTAAATATTCGGCTTGCACCGAGGCTGAATGTAACTAGATTAAAATTAATCTACAAATCTGGTTACTTTCTCATGAATTGGTACTTGTGACTAGCTTCATGTTGTTTATTTTAACCCTAATTGGAGAAATATTTTAATTCAAAAGATGAAACCCATTATTATGGGTTACTACCACCATATTTCCATAAGTTATGAAAAATCAAGATGCATCTATTGAAAAACCCAACGAAAAAATATATATGACAGACTTTATAGCTTCCATAAAAATATTGCATGTAATGTTCCTGACTTGTTTATTATCATTACGATTATAGGGATCTCTTACCACATACCTGTGCTCTTACTTCTGCATCAGGCTTTAAACCTTATTCAAATTTATAGTCATATACTCAAGTAAACTCATATTTTGTAATATCTCAAGATTTAAGTTTCTGCATGGAATTACAATCCTGGCGTTTGTAAGATGAATAAATGAATAGTATTGATTTATCCGAAACAACTTTCCGATTAGGAACGGCCCACCTAAGAGTAGACTTTCTATTAAATTATTATAAGTATATTATGAATTGAGTTAATTTTTGGTCGAAGATAATGAAAACTCTGATGTGGATCCGCAGACTAAAAAGTATTCTATTTAAATATTGAAGTATCATGGATGGATTGACAAAGGTGTACGTTTGAAGATTGTCTAACACGAGGATGCAATTTCTTTCACATTAATTCGTTTGTAGTAATATTTTGAGTCCAATTAATATATAATAGAGGATAATGATAGCACAGAGACAGCACCTGCACAATAATGAAGTAGTACATGATAGCTTTCCACGTAATATATCACTGAATGAAATAGTACTGAAGAATCTTCATGCAACTATGTTTTCTCATTCCAAATATGTCTTCGATTTTCATTCTGCTATTCGCTCTTGGAAATAAATGAGCATATCATTGTAACTTTTTCATTTCAAATAGTTGAAGGCTTATAGAAATACCATTAAGTTTACGAACTCAATGGAAATACTGGTGTTAATTATTCATGCTTTAAAACATACGAATCAATGCCTACTGATGCCAGTTTCTCCCTATATCATTTTTCATAAATATCATCTGAAAATCAACCACTTTTAATCAAAATTTGATCATCAACTCGTAGGAGTTCTCCATCAATGTCCAATGTAAACAAAAAAAAACGTAAACAAACTGGAGGTTACGTCCAGAAAAATGTCAAACTTGTACGAAATCGCTCGAAAATAGGGTTAGATTCCGAAGCTTACCATTAATCCTTCTTTTAAACCCCCAAATTCGTAGGCTTAAATATAACAATCTGTTAAGGCCTTTTAACGAGGATTACGTGACGGTGCAAGATAATTTTGTACCAAAACCTTGCTTATGGACCTAATCTATGGTTTTGTAATACGGTGCAATTGGCCCTTAGATTGTTAATGGACTTAATCGGCCGAATAGTTTCGGAGTTATAGCCATTTGAAATTTCGAAGTTAATTCCCTGATATTTCAGGAACTAACTGAAAGATAAGATCAAAACTTGGCAGTTGGTTGAATAATAATAACCATGCGCAACCTCTTGATTTTGTTGAGATCGCACTGTCAGTAGATTTAAAAAATTCGGATGAGGTTATTAGTTTCGGAGATAGTGGGAAAAAATATGTCGAATTTCATGAAATAACTGAAAAAATACTGCGTCAATAATGATGACACTTGGTTACTAGTTTGAAAATACTGATGAACAACTTTGTGCAAAATTTCGTGATGAACATGTCATTAGAACAATTTGAAAAAAAATTTTTTTTCAGATATTCAATAGGTACTCTGCGATCGACTGATCATATTTTCCTCATGAAATTCATTATGAACCCTCAAGCTGTCATTTTTCAATAAGGTACCTTCTGGATTTCAATTGAATCTAATCTGTCTTTTTGGAAATAAGGGGAATATAAAATTTTTAATAGGTATATCTGCGGAATCATCGTGGGGATATTACCCATTCACGAATTTGTTCTACGTATCTGACGAAAGTCCAAACCTCCCCTACAAATATCAAGTTTCTTTTGGACATTATTGTGTTTACGATACGAATATGATCAGAAGGTCACCAAACCTTCACTTCAGGTTTAAAAGATGCGTTTGGTAGGGTCAATGAGTTGAAAGATTACCTCTTTCGCAACGAATTTGAACATTCGCCAAAAAGCTGCTGACTTCACTTAAGTGCATTTCTAGGTTTTACGTTTAGTTTGTGATATTCTGTTCGAAATTCTAGAAACTGGCTCAGAGTTGATTTACATGAAATTATTGCTCGCATTCAAAATATCAGTGCAATATAACTTGAAAGGTTCAAGGCTATCTGAGAAGAGGCTGCTATCTTCTTGGGGCAATGTCAGTGATTTGCGAATTTTTGTCGATCATATAGTCTAAAACGAGTCGCTAATAAAGAATTGGAAATACAATGGTTGAGTTCCCAGATGAAGAATAACTACCCAGTGGATTCAAAAATAAAGATCTATTTGTTCCCCAATAATTCGAAAAATTATATATCTAATCAAATTTAATCAAGTTCAAAGTTATTGATTAGTTACAATAAAATCGTGAGAAACCTCCGACAGATATGAAAGGATGGATGGGTGATCGCTTCGTAATCAATATAATATAGCTTCTTGAAGAAATATACCTTTGAAACTCAGTGAACCTCATGTCATTGTCTACTCTTAATTTGTTCTCAGATACTAACAAATTCGATCATTTAGTTCAGATACAGACACCAATAAAGAAAAGATTCATATATCCTTTATATTGATTCGGAGCATCCTCAATTCTTTGGTTTCCCACACATCCTGTGTTGTTTAAGTCATTTTTATTGCTTACGTTTCCGTTCCATACCAATCCAGAGAAAAAATAAACTTATAAACAACCAATATTGATGGTGGCGACGTAATTTTCCAGCAAATTACGCATTTCTCATAGGAAGATGGCGTTCCCAGATAAACATGTGAAAAATACATATAATATGGTAATTCGCAAATGCAAACTTGCCCAGAAATTAATTAGCCGACTAATAAAGATTAGAGCCTACACTTCAGAAACTAAATGTATCAATGTACAGCGGTGACTTGGTTCACGAACACTCTTTTCGTTCTAGAATAGATGTGAAAGTTGGTTCAAAGATTTTAAACAATCAACAAATGGAACTTAGTTCACCTTGTTGAGCAATTAATCAACAATTCAGAGTCAACTTTGAGCAGAATTTCGTGCGGTTACTATCGTTAAAATATTTCTCCTTTTTTTCCAGCAATTTTCGTTAATTTCCAATTAACTACAATTGTGAAGCAAACAACCCAGTAAAGATGATTTGTTACGCTGCAATGATTATTTTTTCACAGAATCAGAAAAGAACTGTTCATGAACTTTAAAGCCTTTCGATATGCGTATGAGAGTATAAATCTGACTTTTTCATCAGACAAAGGAGAAAATTTTAAGAATAATTTCCTTTCGATTTTTCGTTTCGAATTGGGGCTTTTGTCAAATTGATATTTTTGAGAAAACACAGCAACACAGATTCATTTGGTTTGAAAGTTTTTTATTCTTCCCTATTTGGCTTAAGTTACTCAAAAAAGAGGTAGAATTAAAAAACTTTCAAACCAAATTAATCTGTGTTGCTGTGTTCTCTCAAAAATGTCAATTTGACAAAAGTCTCAACTCAAAACAAAAAGTCGAAAGAAAATAATTCTTGAAATTTTGTTTTTCAAGAAACTGCCCTTGACAAATAGTTCAATCCTGCCAACCGCAAGGGCGTTTTTCATCAAAAACCAATTATTAATAGGTCTGTTTCAGATATTGTGAGTGAAAACCCAGAAAAAAACCTAAAGATTACTTTATTCTAATTGACGTATTTTGAGTTCGAATGTAGGTCTGAGAACATGCATTTTAATCACCATAAGTGCTTGTTTTAGTCATGCAGAAGTTGAAATACATCGACGGAACATCGATGTTGTTTTATGAAACGTTGGTTTATTTGAGTCCTTTTTCTTCGACATTAACTTCAATTTTCTATTATGTTGACCAAAGTTGTAATAGATCTACTTTCGCCACATACGTCGATTTATTATACCTATTTTTATAAATCGGCTAGACTTCAACTTGAATACCACTGGAAGAAGGGCAAATTATAAATGTATAATATTGAGCTATGTGCTTTATAGTTATAGAAAACTTCATACCAAAACCAATTTCATGAGAAAAACCGTAACCAATTGTTCCACATTTGTCTCTAATGAGAAACCAGTGCCGAATGTGAAAGAATGATACCTGAAAAAGAGTTTTATTCGAAGATAGTCTACGGTTAAACAACAAACATTATAAATGATTCTGTGTATGTACCTGCTGATATCGTTGATTCAATTAAATAATAAATCCTTTTTGTGATTATTTGGTGCCCGACGAAGGAAATGAATATTGAAACGAGTTGACCAAATAAAATTTTCATGAAAATAGTGAATCATATATTTTATATCTACAGGACGGTGCAGAATATTTCTGTGATATTACAGGACTAACTCGTACTATTTGAATATTGATTTATACTTAAACCTTCTCGATTGGAAAAGTTCTAACTTTTCGAACCGTTTTCATAAACGTTCTCAATGACGTATATCAATGCACTGGCCGACTTAATGAATTCCGTGCAATTTCATACTAGCTATAATGGCCGTGTTCCTGCTAACTCTTGCTGTAGTACAAAGAACATGATAAATAATTATTTCCTTCACAAAATATATGTAAATGAAAGGGGCGATAATATCTTCACCGTAGAGGAATCCACTTGGTGGTTATGTGCTCCGTTGGCCAATCCATTAAACAGCGTGGTTCGGCTGTAAAACGATCAGTGGTTTCATGACGAATCACATTTTGTCATTTAGTGGGCCATAATCACATGGTACATCGTACAAGGTGAACTTTTAGAGATTATAAATTACATTTTGTACAATCCTGTCGTTTTCAATTTTTAGGTCATCTCTGCTCGGAGTATGAAGCAGCAGGTTTTTCTCTACAAGGGCAAAGATTTGTGGTACAATTTTGTATCGAGAGGACAAATACTCCTGTGAAGATAAGATCAGACATGATCGTTTTTTCTGTGGCGCCTAAAAAATATTAAATAGCATATTTTAAGGTTAGCTCAATTGCAGAATTTGAAAAACCCTGGTTGTTTTGTATTTAAATTCACCAATATTCCGAGGCTTTGATAGAATATCTCAGGACTTAGCTTGTGACTAACAACAATAATACCAAAAAACGCTGCAAATTTTACACAAGGGTTTATTATTTTCTCAGTTAAATAACTCAATATCATTGATATCTCAAATAAAACTTATAAATTATTCATAACACAATTTGCAGCGTTTTTCCTTGTAACTCAGGGACCACTGGTTGGAAATAATCCGGGTGAAACTTTTCAGGTTGAGTTATGCAACAGTGATCAATTTAGAGAGTTTCATGAAAATTCGGTAGTAAGTTTTCGAGAAATATTTTTCTTACGTCCTACCCTCAGTTTTGAGCCCTTAGGTACTACTGAAAAGCTTGGAGGATCGATCTCGAACGACACACGATTTTTCTACCAAGTTTCACGGATTTTTTTTACTCTTTCAATTCAAATCTACATACCTCAAAATGTGAACTGTGGAATTTTCAGGCGCGGTAATTTTTTTTTTGGATCAATCACTAAGGTTTATTATTTGATTACAAACCAATATCAGAAGACCAGTAAGATGAATGTGACGAGGGATTCAGACAGACAGTGTTTCAAGCGGGTATTAAAACTGAATAATATTTACTTCATTTTATAAGGATCATTTAAGGAAACTTGCTTGACCACAAAAATTATTGTAATAAGGGTATAATTGCAGATCTGATAAAATGTCGATCACGTTGATTTGTACATTAGTACTATTTTTTCCACTCTCTATTCCTTAAACAGAATACAACTATTTCTTTTAGTGCCGGTTCTCCCACTGGGTTTATCCAGGAGCCCGGAGCCCAAAAGGAACCCGAAAAGGCCTAAAGCCAAACAGACTTTCCAGTATCTAGATGTTGGTTTTCCGCACCACGGGTCCGAAAAAACCTTAACCTGACACTGATTTCTTCATTCTCTATTGCCATAAACTCGAACGCCTCGTTGAAATTCACCTTAACTCATCTGAAAATATATTCCATCTGAATCTGAACTAATCAACCAAAATATTTTGTAACTAAAAGCGACGTCGAAGGAGTACGGTTACTGCAATTTTACGGTTCTTTCCGATCTTCAGACCGACATACCTTGGAAACCGTAGATAGATAGAATAGAAACTTTTTTTCGATGGAATGCTGCAGTGTTTACAACATACATCGACATTTCTCAGGAGCATCATTCTAATCCTAACCTTCGAGTAAAGAATACTTTGACGGATTTGCATGATTTTCATCATATTTTCGCTGTATCTGTGGACTGTAGTTAGTACAACAACCGTCACGATCTGGAAACTCTTGGTTTGTGTTAGTTTTCTCACAAGACTGTACATCAATCAAAATAATGGTTCATGAAGAAAAGGGAGCTCCCGTTTAATGATAAACTAATATGACAAATGACAAATCTGTCAATAATTCAACAAATATTCCACCTTGATCTGAACTGATCATCCAATCAACAAAAAATCATCTTCACCTCTGTATGTTGTTAATACTGCAGCATTCCATCGAACATGCCATAAGTATCCAGAGTTTTATCTGCGGTTTCCAATGTATGTCGGCCTGAAGATCGGAAAGAACCCTGAAACTGCAGTAACCGTACTCCTTGGATATCGCTTTTTAGTTGCAAAATGTTCAGGTTGATTGGATGATTAGCTCAGATTACGGTGGGATATTTTTTGACTCATCTACAGATATTCCTCCTTGTGTCATGTCAGTTTATTATTAAACTGCAGCTGCTTTTTCTCCATAAACAAATATTTTGACATATTCAAATGTCTGCAACTCTTATAATTTCTGACATACCCACATCACACTGTTCTTAATTAATTTTTCTAGGATACTAGGAAGTACACTTAGTTATAATTGATTGTAGGAGCACATACGAATTGTGATTTTATATCAGATGCTTCTGATCAATCAAAAGATGTATACAATTATGTAAGTGAATAGTTTAGAAATATATTGACCGATGCGTTGATATCAAAACTAAACCGCATCCCATATTGTCCTAGGAACTTACTGAAGGATCCTATGAAAAAAAGCGAATGTTCCATATTCATCAAAAAAAAGTCTCTCATAAAATTAGTTCAAGGAGAAATTGGATTTTTTTGAATAGAAATTTCGGAAAAAACGAAAGACACACCCTTGGTTCAGTCTTACTCTCATCCTCTAGTTCCTTCGAGAACTCAACATAATTTTAGTACGATATAAAATAAATCAAAGTAAGACTATACCGGAACACGACTGTCCGCCGAAGATTCCGTTTCGGCCCCTTTAATTCCGGTTGTGATCGTCGGGGGCGCCACCGTCTCTAGCGTGGTTTCGTAAAACAGTTCCGGTTATTTAATCGCGTTCGGTGTCGCGTATCTTCCACGGTTATTAATGAAACGATACGCTCAGGGTTTGCCGTGAAATCCGAGAAGGTATATAGATGCTTGCCTGCGATAATTAGCGATTTCACGGACGTCTGTAGAGTGTAGATGTCGTCTTCGTTTTGAGGGGGTTGAGAAAGGCATGCCGCTCGTAAATGTACTTTTGATAAAAGCATTTCCTCAATCTTATGGTTCAGGGTAAAATTGCTTTCATGTCATGTCAAATTACACTCTGTCCGGGCGTCCGGCCGACCGTAAGTGCTCTAACTGTCGTTCCCAAGTCTTAAAATTTCAGGGTAGATTTATGTGGATCTTCGATGTGTTAACCGAAAAGTTCCGGAGTTATACACATATCAAAATCTCGAGTTATACTGATGCGACCAGTTTGAGACTTTTTCGTTAGTTGGAGAACGATGTCGCGCAAACCTATGCAAAATTTCATTAGGATCGTATGGTAAGAAAAATTTGAAAATATTTTTTAGGAAACTATTTGTTATATTTCAATGATTTTCGATATTCAACAATGAGGTATACCAGATCGATCGAATATGTACTGCAGAAATTGCTAGAAAGATAGTATTCGCAATGGCGGAATTTCAAAGAGGGTTCTGCACAATCTAGAGAGTACGGCCGGCCGGCCTGAAACTTTAAGGGTAGGTTGCATGTTGAAATGCGACAGTTAAGTTCGTTAATGGGCGAAATCGATCAAGAGGTTTCGCAGTCAGATCCCTTTGAAATTTTGAGGTTATTTCATTGATAATTCGGGATTGAACTTTCTGCAGAATTTTGTTGACATCGTAATGTCAGTAAATTGAAAATAATTTTCTCAAAATGTTTTTCGACGAAATAATTTTTTTCGAGAACTAGTTCTCGAACAGCTGTTGATCATACTCGGAGAAAAATTTACTCAGGCCTTGATCTTCATATTTCACAGTAGTGTATCAAATTTCAGTTTCATCCAGAAATAACTTTTGGAGATATTTGGTAAAAATATGTCAAATTTTGTGGTTGTTTCATCGATATCGTTTTTATTTCGGAAAAACTCAAAATTCACTGATTCAATCAGGATGAAACTTAGCAGCTAGTTCAAAATGCTGATGGACAAACTTGTGCAGAATTTAGTAATGATCGGGTCTTCAGAATAATTTGAAAAAAAAACCAATATTCAATATTCTGTGATCTTCTGAACATATTATCCCCATCAACATGCGAATTGTCATTTCTCGATGAAATACTAGATTTCAATTCGATCTTATCTGTAGGTATATTTGAAAATATTGGGGAAACAATTTTTGAATAGGTATATTTGCGGAATCATCGCAAGTCGTTCCTTCGATAACTTCCGAAAGAAACGACCTATTAACAAGAAGATATTCGTAGTGTAGGTTTGGGGCTTAAGTACGAAGGTCGAATTCGTGAATGGGTGAAATCCACACAATGATTCCGCAGATGTACCCATTCAAATTTCTCTTTTTCCAATCTTTCCAAAAATACAGATTACATCGAATTGAAATCCAGTAATTTATCGAAAAACAACCAAGAAAAGCACTGGCGTGAAGTCAGCAGCTTTTGCTCGCATATTCAACGGATATCACCAGAAGTGAACATGCGCCCAAATGCTGCTGACTTCACGTCAGTGCTTTGATATTTGATATTTAGATTCTTGCAGTTCCGTTGTATAATTTTTCGTATTTCTTGAATTCCTACTCAAAATCTTCAGCATTGTGAATAATGGGACATCAATTCGGAAAATGATTTAACGGAAACCAGATCCGATGCTTCACCTTCCACATTTTGAACAGTTATTCAAACAACAAACGACAGGTGACCAAAAGTCACTTCATCATCCACCCCAGAACCCCCATTCACACCAAGCGAGACATAAAAGACCACCGGATATGCCTCTTCAAATTTTTATTCATAATTATTATAATCCTGAAGCCTGGACGCGATCGCATCGCAACTGTCAAAAACGTCAAAACAACACATCCTGGGGCAGAAAGTCGCGGCTAATATCCAGACCCGACCTTTTTCGAAAACGGCCAGCTAGAAAACCAGGGATGGGACAAGAGAATTTAATAATGGGACAGGAAACCATCGGCATGTGGCGGTAGCGATAACTGGGGTAGATCCGGGAATCGATAAGTTTGTCAATCATTTAGGATGTTTTTAGCGATAACGATCTCTCAGATACGTTAGATTCGAAAATCGAAGGTAAAATGGAGCAAAACGCAGGGTGTTCCTTAATTGAAGGTACAAACGAAAAGAGGAGAGTCATTGCATAATTTTAAGGAGAGAAGTCCCATGAACATGGGACCGCACACGTTTCGTTTTCGAGATACAAGGTGTTTGATTTTCTCAAGATATTTTCTCATAGTATCTGCACTTCAAAAGATTATTATACGAGTACATCATATTGATTTTTTGGTCTTTTTTTCTTGTTTTCAGGTGTGATTTCGGGATATCAAATTTCATCGAAAGGAAAGAAGAAATTTTATTTCGTTTATGAAGAAGAAGCCTTCAAAAACAAACAAAAATTTGACTACACTAACACGGGGAGACAAAATGTTTCATTCATTGATTCATCCATATATACAGGGTGAGTCTTTAAGATGTATATAAATTTTAACCAAAGACTCCTCTCATCGAATAAAATACTTTTTACATTTGCCATTTTTCCAGATTCGGCTCAGGTAAGAAGTTATAAACTTTTAAATATTTCTCAATGTGCTAATACACTCATACGCTTTGTTTGCAAACCCACCACTGATATCTCTTGAGGTGATCTCTTTTGCACAATAACCAATCCTTTGTTTGAAATTCAAAGAAAGAAGATTGAGGAAACTCATTTACTCACTTAATTCTTATGATTTGTCCCTTGACTTGATGCTCATGCAATATACAATTTTATTC
The DNA here is from genome assembly GCA_958510865.1 of Myrrha octodecimguttata. Classification (NCBI taxonomy): domain Eukaryota; kingdom Metazoa; phylum Arthropoda; class Insecta; order Coleoptera; family Coccinellidae; genus Myrrha; species Myrrha octodecimguttata. Next base: position 38,290,404 of record OY294056.1, read on the forward strand.
CACTATAAGATAATACACAATTCTATCCTCGCCCATTCTCATATTGAAAACTGGATAATTATACCTTTTCACGAAATTTATAAATGAATTATATGACATCAACCAACTAACCTGAAAACATTCTCTAGAATGTTATGGAAACTCTAGTCCATAGACAGGGACTATGTCTGAGGTCTGGTACCGAAATAGCATACAACTAATATTATTTCTATACGAAATAGATGAATATTTTCTGCGTATTCTATGGTCCGGATAAACTTGAACCCAGCTTAATTCACTTCCTTTAGTGGATCAGGGGCGGGTCCATAAATATAAGGTAATTTTTGCGCGCATGTTCTGGGGAACAGCGTGCAATAGTTTTGTCCAAATGTCTGTAATTTTCGATGATTGAGCCGAAAATGGTCTAGGTTGGACTCACTGATGATGAATCCGGTGTCAAAATCGATTCTGTCCGGCCGTCCGTGGACACGATGACGGTCGTACGGAGAATCTTATAGAGCTGAAAGTTTCAGGGTAGGTTGTATTTCAAAATGCGACAGTTGAGTTCGCGCAATTTTTCGAGGAATTATGTCGGGGTCAAATTTAAAAAACTGATTTTTCAAAATTTGTTTCAAAAAAAATTTTTTTTTGGGGAACTGTTCGTGACATTCAAAGAAAATTCAGCGTGAGCTCTGAGCTCCATATTCCAGCGCAGTGTACCAAATTTCAATTCGATACGGTTATTAGTTTCGGAGATATAGGGAAAATATATTATATCTCGTGGTTTTCTTGCCGATATCGTTGTTTTTTTCGGTATAACTCAAGAAATACTGATTCAATCATGATTGAACTTCTCACGTAGGTTGTAGATGCTGAAACACAACTTCGTACAGAATTTCGTGATGATCGTGTCATTAGAACAATCTCAAAAAAAATTTCAAATTTTTTCTCTCAAATACATATTTAATATTATGTGATATTCTTATCATATTATCCTCATTAAATTCTGTATGAACCTTCAAACTGTTATTTTTCGATAAAGTTCTGAATTTCAATTCTATCTAATCTGTATTCTTGGAAATATTGGGAAAATAAAATTTTGTATGAGTTTATGTGCGGAATCGTTGGATGGATTTTACCCATTCACGAATCAGGCCTAACGGCCGGACCGTAAACACAATAGCTTCCAAAAGCAACAACTTAGAGACTTGATATTTGTAGAGAAGGTTTGGTCCTTAAGTTCGAAGGCGAATTTGTGAATGGGTAAAATACGCCCAAAGATTCCGTAGATATAACCTTTCAAAATTTTATTTTCCCAATATTTCCAAATATACAGATTAGATCGAAATGAAATCAAGTAATTTATCGAAAAAAAATCTAGAAAAGCACTGCCATGAAGGCAGCAGATTTTGCGCGCATGTTCGAATTCGTTGCCGAAGCTGTCATCTACATTGGCCATGCGCGCAAAAGCTGCTGCCTTCACGGCAGTGCTTTTCTAGATCTTGAGAATTTTTATCCGATTTAATAATATTCAACGTAGAATATTTGCAAAACGGTGCGTTTAAGGAGGAATTATAAAGAATAATCAGGTATTTTAAAATGATTGAATATACTTATACTGACTTGAGATAAACTTTATCTGCATTCTTTATGCTAATTTCGTATAGTTTTATGAATCGGCGAGTCTATAACCTTAAAACTGGTTGAAGTAAGATGAAAGTGATTACTGAAGAATATGTGTCATAGTTATAAAAAAATTCACACCAAAATGCATTTTATTCGGAGTTGTCATATCGAATCAACAAAAGAGAAACTAATTTTTTCTGGAAATTTGAACAGCCAGTCTGAAAAAATGATAAGTGAAAAAAGTGTTTAATTTGATGAGAGAAATCTATGGTTGAAATTACTATACAACAAAGACCCACCCTGTATATGCTTGGAAACTGAGTCCATGTTCACAATCTCCAAGTATTGTAATTTTTTTCTATTAATACATTGGCAATAATTCAGAATCATACCAAACTCAGACTTTTTTTATTTATAGACACACAAACATATACCTCAAACTCTACACAACATCCATAACCTCCCCAGGATTTGAACCTCCAGTTTTACAAGCAACCACTGCACCACTGAGGCAGTTGACAAAATTTTTCCCAATGTTCACGCTGAGTTTTCATGACCCCAGCGAAGTTTCGAATTCGATCTACACCGCGTTATACGAATTTATAGTTTTCTCGCAGCCTTTCAGACCTGGTAGAATGGAGAACGATTATACTCAACTATATCCACTATATCCACAATAGAGATGCGTAGATAAATTCCTAGCTCCACATTGTCATTTGTCAACCGCGATCCTGTTGTCATAAACAAACTCCCGAGTTGTCATAATACTGTAAACACTAAAAATTACATCCCGAGGGGCGTCGTAAATATGTCAACGTTTCAGTTCCGAAAACCACATGAAACTTGATCTGGACAACGGCCACCAACAAAAAAAACTCAACGAAACCACAGAGCGGCGGTCGTACGTAGTAAAAATTAAAATTCTCATATATAAAAGGTGAAGTTTATATTTTTATATATTTATTGAGTCATAATAACTTGTCAAGATAATAAACTATATTGAATAATCTGGAAGCTGACGGGTCCAGTGACCTTGTAGGAGGCCGTTTGTCTTCCAGTGGCGGAGATATTACTTTATATAGGGGCTACCATGAAATAAGAATTGGTTTCGAAAATAGGAAATACGAATTCCCAGAAGGGAACCGTTTACACATTTTTGCGCGCTTGTTGTGCGAATTTTTGGGAAAACACAAATTTGAATGGGCATATCTGTAGAATTTTTGGATGGATTTTACCCATTCTCGATCTTGGTTTTTGTAATTAAGGTCCAAACCTAGTCCACAAACATTCAGTTCTGTTGTTTCTCACGGAAGATACTGTGTTTACGACGGGCCGTGAGGACCACCGTGAAAAATCCCCACAAAGATTCCGTATAAAATACACCCATGCAAAATTTTATTTACCCAATATTTTAGGGTTACAGATTGAATAGAATTGAAACCCAGTACTTGATTGAAATATGACTTAAATCGTAAGCTTGGATATTCATGCAGAATTTCGTTAGGATGATATGATTGGAACTTCAACGATTCTTCTCATCAGGAAGTAAAATAAAGCTGCATTTGGCGGTGTCAGTACGTGAAAAGATGATGAGCACTTCGGCAAAGACTTTGCACATGCTTTCAAAACCTGCTGACTTTCCGTTCGTGTTTTTCTGAAACTTTTTAAGGACTCAATTGGTAATAGTTTCTTCCTTCAATAAGCATTTTTAATTTCACATCAGGTCCTAAAGATATGTGAGGGTCATTTAAACAACCTTATCGTATGAAATGAGAACCACATAATTATTCCGAAATGTTTGTCATTTCCGAATTTCAAGCCTTAAGTACCCCTGAAATGCTTCGAAATTTCCATGATAATTTGGATTTCAACAAGATGATTATTTACTGTTTATTTAAAGACAATGAGCTGCCAAATTTCTTAGTAAAAATAATCATGTCTAGATGCCAAAGTTCACCTAGCTCTTCTATATAACCGCGAAAGAAAAATTGTAACACCTCGTGAACACATTGCTCCGTAACAACCGTCATTTCTGCTCTGAGATTGTGCTTCAATTGACAACTTCAATCCAAGCTGCCAATCCACACATTTCTTCCAAATTTACTTAGCCTGGGGAAGGGGAATTTCAGAACAAATTCGACATGATAAGGTTAGCGTTATTTATAAGTATCCGTAAAAGATGCCTCGGCTCCCCAAACAAGATAATTTCTTCCAAATATAGGTTTTTGTTAAGATTGTCTCTGATTGGCTGAAATTTAATTTGGAATTCCTGATTTAATGTTAATAGTGTGAAGTTTATATGGGATATGTTCCTCAAATCAACTTGATTATTTCGGTTGCTGATTTTCTGTTCCGTAAATATGAAATATTCGGATTGTTCTAGAAAAAAAGGTTAATTACGGAATCTGATTGATAATACACCAATCTTTATGTCACCAGAACGACATTCAATGTTCTATGGTAACATATCCATGGCATAGAACGACGTAATTTTTTAATTGTTGATTGTTGTCTCGTCTATGTTCTATGGATTATAAAGTGAATAAAGTTTGTTCTATGCTATGGATATGTTACCATAGAACATTGACTGTCGTTCTGATGACAGAAAGAACGTTTTTTCATCAATCAAATTCCGTAATTAATGTTTTTTCCCGGAACCAACCGAATATTCCATATTTACGAAACGGAAAACCGGCAACCGAAATAATCAAGTTGATTCGCGGAACATATCCTATATAAACTTGACACTATTAACATGAAATCAGGAATCCCAACTTAAATTTCAGCCAACCAGAGATGATCTTAACAAAAACCTATATCTGGAAGGAACTATCTCGTTTGAGGAGCCGAGGCATCTCTTACGGATAATTATAAATATCGCCAACCTTAAAATGTCGAACTTATTCCGAAATTACCTTCCTTTCCTTCCCCAGTGATAGTAAATTTGGAAGGAATTTCTGTGTTGGCAACTAGGACCGAAGTCGTCTATTTCGTCACATTCGTCAAATTGTGAATATCTTTTTTTCTCAGGTATACACACGAAAAATAATGAAGGGGACGGGATCAAGACTCTTGCTGTCTAGAAAGCATGTTTTCAGGTCAGGTCTTGAGCATTTCATCTGCCAATCTTAGTCGATTAGAGTAGTCACAGAATATACAGTCCTTGACCCCACTCGATATGAAAGCCTTTCTGCATGAATCTAAGACGTTCTTCAAAACTAACTGCATAGATAACTTTTTAATATTTAGTGTTCGATTTCGAGTTATAATTGCTTATGACGAACTATGGCAAGCCGAAGCTTACTTCTTCAATAAATGCTTCATCCATAACTCTATGGACACTAAGTATTTGGCACCGGCGCAGTTGATTTGATATATTCGCACTTCGTAATTCGTTTTCTACTGTTATCTTCGCTTGGTGCATCGCGAAAATAAATGCCTATCCAATACAAACGCCGAGGACTCAATATAATAACCCTTTCGGTATATACTTGCAATCAAGAAGTGGGATGTGGCTCTTTGGTTACGACTCCATTGCTACTAAATCTCCACCACAACCACAGAATAGAGAACTATTACAGAAGCGACACTCCTTGATATTTATATTGTTTGAGATGTATCCAAATTAAGTGAACACGAAAAACCATGAAAGATTGGTAATAGAACCTGGCCACAGAAATCATATCATTATCACACAATAGTAAATATAATATTATATATATAATACTTCTCTATTCTACGTTAGTATTGTATAAATATTATACTAAAACGAATCAAACAGCATCATCGAAACAGTCACTGTATAAAGAAACATGAGTACAATGAAATCGAAGACGTGGAAGTAAGCGAACCAAGGCACGTTGACGTTGACCGCAGAATAGAGAAGTTTAATTCTATTCTTTGTTTGATGTTGACAAAAAACCCAATAACAAAATGAGGGATTGAAGCATGCGCATGTAAATTTTGGACATTGGAAAATAGAGAACCACGAGCTGATGCACGAAGCAATCCATACCCTGCACCACTGCGCCAGCCCATTACATTGTAAACAAAAAAAAATCTCGATATCCTTTATGGACATGTATTGTTCGGACGATCAATCTTCGACAAACCCAAGATGCATAAAATATACCAGGTGTCGACAATTTCCTACTATTATCCACTAAAATTTTGGGTCCAAAACGTGAAGTCAGCAACTTTTACGCGCTTGTTTACATTGCGAAATGGTGACTTGGAAATTTGAGTGAAATTTCAATGAGATATAAACATTTTCAAAAAAAAAAATTTTTTTTCAAATTTTTCCATGGATAATTTTTTTTATTGACACTGTTCATCTTTCAACCAAGTTTCATTTCGATCAGATGAATATTTTTCAATTTATTGAAAAATGAAAATTTCAAATGGCTGTAGCACAAAAACCATTCGGCAGATATGGTCCATTAACGAAGTTAACTGAGATAATCAGGATCTTAACCTAACCTGAAAATTTCAAGACTCTAGGTCCTTCCTTTCGAAAGTTACAGCGGACACGGCCGGCCGGACGGACAGAATCAATTTTGACCACGGATTCTTCATCAGTGAGTCCAAGCCTAGTCGTTTGAGACCAATTTCGGCTCAAAATTCGAAACTTACAGACATCGTGACGAAATGCTAACGCGCTGTTCCCCAGAACAAGCGCGTAAAAATCAAGCAGATATTTGAAATTATGGATTCTTACTAATATTTAAAGGAGTTTAACAAATGTGGAACATATACTCATTAATAATATGAAATATGTATAAGGGAATAAGGAGGGTAATATGAGGTTTATTGTGAGAACACTTTCATGGATGAATACAAGAAGTCATTCCGAAGCCAAAACAACGGTGAAAACGGAACGGGAGATTGATAATACTCATGGATTTTATTGGATAGTTTCGATCTACTTGCATGAAAATATGGTTTATAAATTTTGTATGTACCTATTAATAAATGCCTATTCAATTCAAGAGGTATAAATTTTGTTGCATTCTTATGAAAATATTTCGAGAAAATGTTCATGTTTATTATTATTGAAATTGAAACATGAATTTTCACCTTGTTGTTCATGTTCATACGAATTCATCAGACGAATTTCAAACCAGACAAACGGATTGATGTAGTATCTTTCGTTCCAAATGATTTTTTTATGTATTTTGAAATCTCAACTCTGGAAGACTTCCTTTCCATGAACTAAATTATTAAGATAATAAATGCCTCTTGTAATAAACAGGTATTCAAAACCAGCAAGCTTCAGACTTGTGTATTCAGAGACGAAGGAAACTTCTATATGTATTATCGCCATTCTGACTGAATGAAATGAATAATCATTGTTCAAATTTGTCGAAATTAATTTATTTTCGGAAATTCTTGAGAATAATGTATGGTCCGACTCGGAAAATCAGAAAGAAGTTCTGGTTTCACTAGTTTTGATATGACAGGTCGGTAACTTCCGTAAATATTCCATATTTCCCCAACATTTGGACCTCATTTCGGACCCGAAATATGTCAAAGAGTATCCGCACCATAATATGTACATATTCTATGCATCTATGTCAAACCTATTGTTATATCGTATAGATATTGCACTCGTTACGTCAAACTAAAATCTCAACAAACGTCATCGAAATCCTCTTCCATTGATTGAGACTTGAAAGCGTTCGTACCTCAAATATTTCGTTCGAATTTGGTCACGTTCGAGAAAGGCAAAGTGTGGCATGGGTTTTAATTACCAAAAGACAAGCTCAGCTGAACAAGTATAGCACTCCTTTGCAACTCGCATCAGGAACTACTGCTCAAGCAACGCCACTGGCCATTAAACTCTTCTCCGACCATCAGCTGACACATCTCAGTCTCCAAGATATAAAAATATCTGTTATCTCCGACAGATCTTATCACTTCGCCAGATATACGCGCGGAGTCCGACCGCGCGAACCAGTGGCGCGAGATATCTCGGTTCGATATTTATTATCACAACACCTATAATGTTTGCTCTACCGGACCGATTTCGGGCCTGCGAAACGGCCTTTTTCCCACGCTGCCGCTGTTCTTCAGAACTCCTCTCGGATGGTTGATGGGTCGGCATTCAGAAGAGTTAGATTATGAAGAGGAAGGTCGTTAAACGATAGGATTTGACGACTGTCGATTGCGTTAAAATTCAGGATAATCTCTGATTTTATGAGACTCAAAGTAGACGTTTGAAGGACATTGGTAACTGTTTAATCAGACCAGATTGCTCGGAATATTTTATGAATGGAATTCTTGGGCTGGAAGATAACTGTATCGTACATACATCAAGATATCTGAAGAAATCCCGCGTATCGAACTTGCAGTAGCTTTAAATTTTTCAGTTTATGAATCGTGAGAAAGTAATTATAGCGCTTGTGTATTTTGGAAGCATTTTTCTATCAGTTTTACTTAAAAAAATGTTTTCGAAACGAAAGTAATTCATTTTGCCTTGTTCGATTTTGGTATGCCTCCAGAGTATTCATCTTAACACTCCCGTTAAAAAATATACGTTATATGAACGCGATTAGTATATTTAAAGAGCGATCTCAAAAACAGCTGCCATACGATGACTAAAAAAAATCACACGTAGGTTGGAACCATACAAGACTTAAAGGAGTCACCACACTTCAGATGGAGCTTACCGCAATTATTCTATAAATTGGGAGTAAAAATTGATTATAAAACATAGCCACAGAAATCATATCATTAACAAAATAAAGTTCAATTAAAACGAATACGTGGCAGCGGTGACGTTGATCACAGAAAAAAGAAGTTTGAATTATATTCTTTGTCTGTGCGTCCACAAAAGAACCAATAACAAAATGGCGAAATTAGGACTTTGGAAAAAGGACAGTGTCACTTCTGCAATACTTCTCTGTTCTGTGATAGGGAATATGTACTCGTCAAATTGACACCAACTAGTCCACAAGCGCCATCCTTTCCGTGAGTTTATATATTGATCTCGAATAACTCGTGTTATTTCTTATCGATACTGTTTCTGTATAAATTGGAAATTTCAACCTCTCCCCTAGGGGCACATTTGTTCGGGATGTTGGTTGTTGGCATTTGGGAGATTTTGAAAAAGAAAACAACTTTTCGATTTGACGTCTGTAGATTTCAATTATATTCAAACTCATCTTTCTCTTGATTAGAGCAGGTTTTTGAAGATATTTTCTGTCAATTTCAATATCCATATCGATCATACAATTTTGCTCTTACCAGTTAAGAAGTAGAGAACTTGTGTAATCCTCACCTGAAAAAAAATAATCTAATTATTAAAGATTCAAGAAGAAGCAATATAAAATTATACCGAAAAAGCTTTCCGGAATAATTCCCCCGAAGCATGTCTTGTGATATTACACATACCTATCTACACTATACTGACATTTCAGTATGTACTAACAGGTTGTCATATTGAAGGGGAAAATCAAGATTTCCAAAAAATCGCTCTGAAACGTCAATTTTGTTCGTGACGGAGATATTTTTCCAATGAATTACACCATCATATCCTTCCGCTGCTCGGCGACCCAAGCCTCTTGAATTTGAAAACTACACAAAACTAAGTTTTGAGGGGACAGATCAGGGGGTTTGACTGGTCATTTTATAGGAGACCTCCGATCAATCCACTGGTCGGGAGAGTTGATATCTGAAAATTGTCTGGAATAATGAGCTCTATTTACGGATTGGTCGAAGGGGTTTTAAAGATTGATCAGCCAGATCTTCAGATATGTCTCCGCTAAATTTCTTTGTTGGACCACAAAATGCACCACTCTGGAAGAATTACGCTATTCAATTGTTGACGAATATAGCCGAATTACCCCAGAAATGCACCAGAATGTGAGGCGGGAGTTTGATCAAAATGTGAACCATTGTAAGGAAGTTGGCGGGGCTCAATTTGTTGAGTTTAGCTTCCTCGTTATTCTGAATAGAAGCCCCCCCCCCCTACTGCAGGTAAATTGGGTGATATTTATTTTATTAAGTCAAAAAGTACTTGAACGAATGATCAAATATGAAAAATTTCTGTGATATCAGGAATTAAATGACATTTTCATGAACATATCACACGACCCATCCCCATTGAAATTAGGGAGTTATGACTGCCGCGCATAGAGATGAAATGATGATGGATTTAATGTGAAAAAACCCCCCAAGAAAAATATTGAAGAGTGAACGATTTTCCAAAATCTTGATTTTATACAAGAAAATACACCGATTTCCATTTCAGCAGTGTGACCTCCTGTATAGTGGATTTAACAAATGTATCAGATCGGCCCGAGAAAATCGCGAGACCAACACACTTTCTCATCAAAGGTTTAGTGGAGGAGATGTAAAATTTTAATTTCGAGAACTCATGGTCGAGCAGCTGTTTTTTCTACCAGGCTTCTTTACATCTTGAGGAAGACCATGTTTTGAATCAGGTCGATGTCAGTGGCAAAAATCATGCAGAAAACAACGGTTATAAGCATAGATCTAAGAACAAAATATTTATATAGATCGAACCAGAAACGAACAGCGACTGGCGTCATTTCATATTTACATACAACATTCCTGGGCGTCCCGCGATTTCTCAGAAAGCCGTGAAACCGCAGTCTCTAACCTTTAAATTGTGGCGTCCCGTAGTGCCGTTCCGTCTCACAAAAGCCTTAAAATCAACCAAGATGTAAAGATAGAAACGGAGAAAAAAATTTGTTTACAAGTATGTTATGCCGTCCAAGTCCTGCGTCCAACGTTATATTGAATAAAATATTCCTTTTGTCGCCAGTAAAGGAAAAGTTACGTTTATGGCTACCTATGCCAGAACGTCCACTGTTATTAAAGTTTCGTATTTCTTGCGCCCCCCATGGGGCTTCAACTACACCAGTCCCAGGCTCACAATCTCTGAAAGGAATCTCTAGATGGTTCGTGGACGTAAATTTAGGAACTTATCTTAATTATTGTGTAATTGAATATCCAGACGGATGCTGCAATGTTATGATTTTCTTGATCGGTGATGAGGTTCTTGATGGAAGGGAAAATTCCTGACATTTCATTGAGCGAATGAAGATTGCATCGATAATTTTTTGGAATAATAAACATTTTGTTCTATTGTAATACTCTCAGCATTTTGCTCATGCATATCCTATTTTCATATTCTAGTTTCTCGAATAGTTACAAGAGAAGAAAAAATTGTTTTCATTAACCAGTGGGTTAATCTTCCCAGTAGTAAAGTGAAAATTCAATGTGTGTATGTATTTAGAAAGGTAAGCAAACGTCCAATGTAATAGAGAGGGCATTACAAGAATAGTGTTGCATATCGTTATGAACAGACATCAATTAACATAATTAGAATCTTATGAGTCCCCTGAACAGGGGACCACGAACGTTTCGTTTTCAAAATACAGAGTTTTGATTTTTTTCAAGTTTTTTCTCATTATATCTGCACCTCACAGGATCATTATACTAGATTTTCGAATCTGCATGAATACTTGCTGCAGATCTCAAAAATATCCATAAAAACTAATTATGAATTAATTCACCTACATTTTTTGAATTTTTTTGACAAATTGGATTTATCTGAGTATTTCGAGGGAATCGAATATTTGTTCGCGAAATTAGTAGCAGATACGACAAAACTAGAGGATATTATGAAGTTTTGTACAACAAAGAAGTTTCGTTCAACAAAATTCCAAACTAACAGTGCCCCACCAAAAAAAAAATGGCGGAGAATAGGGGACAGCGATCCAGAAAAAAAATCACCCTATAATTTGTAATCGAAATGGCACATCATAAGGTGTACACTCTAAATTGTAGGTAATATACATGAAAAAAACTCAAACTCTAACACCCTGTCCAACGAGAATGAAACCTTTTTTCCCATGTTTATGGGACATTTTCTCTCAAAATTATGGAAGGAATCTAACCTCATCGTTCGTTACAAAGTCAGGAACAGCCTGTATATCCTTTATCAACAGATGAGATGATCGATGTGTTACGGACGGCACTAGTATTGATATTTTGTGAGATATCGAGAAAACAAAATTTCAGATGACAACAAGTAGGGCTTTTCTTCCCAGAAAATTTTTGATTTGACCACTAATTTTTCATCCAAGAGTAGATATTGGTGGCCGCACACCATTTTCAGATTTAGATTTGAAGATTGTAGACATCTCGGCAGTAGAAAAACAGGAAACCAGCCAGCAAAAGCAAAAATTGGAATTCCCCCTCATTGTTCGGGGTATTTTCCTTCAATATAATTTCTATTCACCATAAGCTTGTACACAATTTCATCATCACTCATTCCCACATTAAAAATTCCATAAATATCATTATATCCATCGAATTCATTATGGAAACACTCAATCTGTGCGAATTCATTAATTAACCTCTATGAAGTCTGGTCCATGGCGACATAGTCTTTATGTGTATGCTCTGGTCACAGAATAGAGAAATATCCACAGAAAAAAGAAGTTTCAATTATATTCTTTGTCTGTGCGTCGACAAAAGAACCAATAACAAAATGGCGAAATTAGGACTTTGGAAAAAGGACAGTGTCTCTATGAAGTCTGGTCCATGGCGACATAGTCTCTATGTCTATGCTCTGGTCACAGAATAGAGAAATATCCCTTCATATTTTTTGCTGCTGCCATAGTGTGGATCTGAATACAAAACCTTCGCTAGATCAGGGGCGGATTTACAAAAATATTGAAATTTCTCAATTTTTTATCAGATTCAGGTGAACGACATTCAAGATGCACTTCATCTGAATCTTTTGTGCTTAATTCTAAATTTTCATGAATCTCTGAGTGTAAATAGTTCATAGTTTGATAAGGGCGTTACATTTGACAACGACCTTAAGGTTTATTGTGCCCCCAATCAGAGGTGTTTTCGCTACCTACAGCTCACCCTCCAACTGTAGAGCTCCGATGAACTCCAGTATCTGTGAGGGCATCAAGAAGGCTGAGTCCTCATTCCTCCTATGATTCTGCTGTCCAAGATATTCTTTGTACAGGCTTGCAATGGCGTGGCATTCTGTAACCAGGCGAATTGAAGTTTCCTCCTCCTCTCCACAGAATCTGCACTGGTCAGATTCTTTATGAGCCCATTTTCATCATATGCTTCCTTAGGCGACAATGACCTGTGAGGAAGCTATTGAGGTGACGTAATTTATTCTTACTCGTGATTTTAAAGTTCCGAAGGGACTTTTTCGAATGATCGATTCCTGGAAGATTCCTTCAGAGCATTTCTCTGTCATTTTCTAGTTACTCCAAAGACTCTTCCTTATAGGTGCATTTGCCTATACCACAGTAAGATTCAGGGCCAGTGAGTGGCGTTTGTGCTTCCTCTCTGGCTGCTTTCTTAGCTTGTTCGTTTCCTGATTTCTGAGTAACTAGTCTATAGTACCCTTTCAGGTAGGATAAAAGTAATTACTGAAGGATATATGTCATAGTTATTGAAAACTACACACCAAAATTCTTAGTGATACGGGAAAAAGAACTTGTCGATTAGATAATGAAATGTAATAAGGATTTGTTCATGTGTTAGTGAAGATTTGTTATAGGCCTCAACACACGCTCAAAATGGTGCGGCCCCGACCTGACTTTCGGTGTCTCTATTATTTATAAAATAGCTGTTATGAGACGACCAGAGGTTCGAACTACGGTACGCTGTTCGAACGTCTGTTACAGATATACAGTGTGTTAATCTTGAATTTTTTTTCAAAAGTAATTCTGAGTAGAATTGAATAATAATAAAGTGGACTTTTCACTTAAGGGATTATTAACAGCATTTCCTAAAATACCAGCGAATCCCAAGTGTGAAAAAGAAGTACCTTCAGAAGCCATAATAAACAGTTTTTTCACAATGATAATGAATGTTCTGCTGCATTTTTCAGTTATTTTCCTCACTTCTTTATATTAATACATTAAAGAGGTCCTAGCAAACAAGATGAAGTGCTAGTATTTTTAAGAAGTCAATCGAATTAGTTCCGAAAAAAGGTGTTACTCTCCCTCCTTTCCCATATAAGATTTTGGGGGTTACTGACATCACACTGACAAGGTTGATATGAATTGATTGAAACCAACCGTATTTTTTCTGATTTTGCCAGGGAGGCCAGACACTCCGGGTTGATACCTTGTATGAACAGCTCTTGCTGGGCATTATCATCGGATTTGGTATGTACATGACCCTCAAAATCGGGAATAAAAATAGAAAACAAACTGTCCAACGAATTCTATGTAACGAAAGGGCTTCGGCAGTGATGCTGTGTATCTACTACTCTTTTTAAAATATACGTAAAAGTAGCCTTAGTAAAATTGAATAAGAAATTTTTGGGGATGGGTATACCCTCATCAGATACAACAATATTTAGCCTACAGTTGGCAGACGATCAGGCGGTACTAGCCGGAGAAGAACTCGAATATATGACCAGGAAATTGAAAGAAACTTACGAAACTTGGGGACTAATTATGAATGTTGAAGAGACCAAATCTTGCAATTGGTAGGATCGGAAAGAATAGCGGCCTGTGAGGAGTATAAGTACTTGGGTGTTACATTTGTCAAAACAACTTCGGACAATAAAGAAATAAGAACAAGAGTCATACAGGCACGAAAATCAATCAGCTTTCTTAATGGAATCCTCTGGAGTAAAAATATAACAAGACGTAGGAAATACAACATATATAACACCATGATTAAAAGCAATCCTGTTGTAAGGTTCAGAAACCTGGAGAATGACAGACAGACATAAGAGAATAGTGGAAGCAATAGAAATGGATGCTCCATGGAGATCAGTTACAGTATCAAGGATGGAGAAACTTAGAAATGAGAATATAAGACAGCAGATGGGGATTCAAGACACAGTTATAACTGACATCGAGATGAGGCAACTCGTTTGGTACGGCCATCTACAACGTATGGATGACAGCAGAATACCAAGACAGGCAATGAATTTGAAACCGCCTTTTCGAAAAAAAAGGGAGGTCAAAAAGAACCTGGCACGAAGGAATCTAGAAAGCCACGAGTACAAAAACTTGGAGGATGTTCATCTTGAATATCCATCTTGATCTTGAATCGGACGTTCAACAAGGGGCAATTTTGTATTACATAATGATAATAATAAAATTATTAATTGAAATATTTCTGTGAATTTTTGCTTGTTGGGAGCGTTTGTCGTGGTTGTACCACGAAAAATTTTCTGGCTTGAAGCCTTTTTTTGTTGATTTGTGGTATTTATGATTTTACCTTGTATTTTCTCAATTACAACAATTCATTATTGATAAAATAGTATTTTTATTATTACACTTTGGATCTTCCGAGACAATTTGTGTGCCTGAGTAATGGTGACTTTGATTTAAGAGAAATACGCAAACGTTTTGTCTGATTATTCAATTTGTTCATTTCAAACATACCGAACCATTCGTATATAGGTTGATTGTAACTATACGTTCCGTAACCTTCCAGTATCGTTTCCGTAAAATATTATAGCATGTAAATGAATTGATGTATGCACAGTATACGTTCCGTCAACATGACATTTTTGCCTACTAAATTTTGACTCAAACCATACCGAAGGCATACTGGAAGGTTACGGAACGTATAGACAGGAACAACCTTAATTCATTTACATGTTATAATATCTTACGGGAACGATACTGAACGGTTACGGAACATATAGTGAGAATCATCCCTAACTCATCATATCAAAAAAATACTAATTTTAGACATCGCCAACTGTTGTTATTTCCCTATCAAAACAGTTCGTTGTTTTGATGCTTATATGAAACGACGATAGTCGTTGTAGATTATCAGCGATTTTATCCACAATCTCGATTCAATAGAATAATGAACGTCTTCATATTTCTCAATTCTTTGATATCGTCAAGGCACTGTTCAAACATTTCACGTCGAATTAATTATTGATTTCGAAGCAATTATCTCAAGTGAAAAGAAAGATGCGAACATATCCAATAAGTTACATCCCATATATTGTGAATATACGTAATATTGGTAGGTTATCAAATTTTCTATCGAATCATTGATCGATGTATCTGACCTAGTGATTTCGTTTTGTGAAACCGAAATGTGTTGATCAGCAGATCAAATTTAAGAAAGAAATCGGCTGATCAAAGGAAGAACGTATCTTTATGAAACTTTGATGTACTCGCCGATTTTATATCATCTCCAATTTTTGTGGCGCCACTGAGGAATATCAGTTCACTAATTAATCAAGACGTCATGATGATGCCTCGAGTGTTCCAGCATGATTACACCTATTTCTCTGGTTTCATAACCAGTAGTTGAAAATAGTAAAAAGTTGGAAAATTGTTCATGACAGCATATTCACACTTATTATACTATATAGGAATCGAATGGTCAGAGCACTCATTTGTGAAAACCAGAGGATGATAATCATCTGTTTTTCCTACTCCACTGCACTTATATGCACTGACAATTCGAAGATAGTAAGGTATACAACATAAATGTATTGTAGGAATACCGAAAAGAATATATTAGATTCAGAATTCTGAACTATTGGCAAAATGGCGAATGCGCTAGTATTTTCCAACTAGGCTCACTAATAGTTACTCGTAGCAATTCATCTTCTCCTCACGCAAATGTTGTAACAACGATTATGATTATGTCATTGGCATAGCCGTAGAATAGAATTATGTGTATTGTAAAAAAGTATTGAAATTTATTGTTTTCTACATGCACCTAACACCCAGTCTAACTGCATCTATATCGTTAAGAAACCAAATCAAGAATTCAATCAACATTCGGCTGACTCCATAGCAACATCACCTATCAGTATGCAGAAGCATAATATTTAAGTTCCGCTAAATATACCTCTATAGGGTGATTCCTGAGGAGACCGTCAGATTTTAGCAGAAGTTAAAACTACTCCAGACAGCTTCGAGACAATATTTGATTTATGGTTCGGGGTCTCTATTGTACGTTACGTTTCCAAAACTTCACTATCTGTTCATGATTCAACGAATAAAAGTTACTGGTGATTCTGAATCGAAAGACAGAAGATAAGCACAGTGTCTAGTATCATTTTTGTATTGCTTTTTATTATGTAACCGTTTTAATTCAATCATTGTATGCCGGTTGATAAAATAATAATTTGTCAATGAAGACCTAGTACAATAAGGCAATGAAAGTTCATAGAAATAAATCAAAATCGTAAAGGTATTAAAGAGAAGTCTGTATTTTTCAATGAAACTGATCATATGGTCCTGACAAAATTCTACATAAATCTTCAACCGAATATTTTTCCTCTAAGTGCTCAATTTCAATTCGTTAATATGCTTCGGAAACATAATTTCGAAAGTAAATATATTCAGAAACATTGTGTGGATTTCAAGATTTCGACCTTTGTATAATTGAGTCCCAAACCTGCTCCGAACAGGTATACCGAGTACCGAAGACGTTTATTTCCAGACTCCAGATCAATTGTTGGGTTTACAAACAATACCTTACAGCCAGAAATAATCACACACTTGATGAGTATAGGTCCGAAAATGTTGAAGGATTTTGACAGTTAAGAGAAAACACTATACGCTGTTGGTAAAATACGGCTCGGCAACACAGCCACATGAAAGTTTCATTGAATAAGGTATCAATTTCCCCTGTCTGCCCTATTTAACGTTGCCAATAGCCACAAGAAATATTGGAAATGCGTGAAATTTGGGAGAAAACGGGAAGACGGAGCAATTTCATTCATTTCATCATTTTTCACTGCATTTTAGTTTTTATTTTCCCGAGAATTCTAGAATATAAAAAAGTGGCATTCTTACAATTGTTTCAACTATTTCCACCCAATTTTTTTTTGAAAAAACCGAACTCTGGCCTCCAAAAGTCACCCCCTTTTTTACGCATCTTTCCCTGTAAGTTTCAAGGCGCTAGCTTCTTCTGTTCGAATGTTATGGTGTCAACGGGCAGATGGACAACTGGTCGGCCAGACATAATCAATTCTGACATCGGATTCATCAGTGAATTCATTCTTATCTTTGAAGACATCATTTAGCAAATAAATCTGAACTCATAGAAATTTGACAGAATGAGAACACGCTGTTTTCCAAAACAAGATCGTAAAAATGTTATTGTCTGTCTTCATTCTCGACTTGTAGATATGAAAACAAAAATTATTGAGGAGTTTGGCTATCAATACTGGCAGAAGAATTGTTCGTTGGAAAACTAAAATTGTCACACAATTCTTTTAGATTCATGGACGAAATTCTATTCTATATCTTTCTGAGTAAATTTATACTTCAATTGTAAAATGTGAAATGAATGTTGTATCTCCCCGAGAATGCAATAAATTCTTCATATTTCCGGATTTTGTCTCATCAGATCTCATGCATAAAACATGAGTTTGAATCGGTTTTCACGATGAGCAGTGGATTATCAACGATCAATAACATTTGCATAATGTGTGTAACTGTCACAGAGTTCCTCTCTCACTGGACATAAAACGCAATTAATTATCACTGGGTGACGAAATGGAAGCAAACAGATCGAGAAATGTTTTTCGTCAGGAGTTGGGTTTTATCTATGAAGACATGTAATGAAGTTAGAAATCTAACGCCGATGTAAACAAGACAAACTCGTTTGATTCCGTCGAATGCAAATTCTCAAGAGATTTGAAAAAAACAAACTAATGATGTACTCGTATAGCAAAGATTTACTACTTGGAGGAGTTAGTTTCATTGCATTCCGTATTTTTGCAGTCATATTCTGAGGAACAGCGTGCTTTGCTTTGTCCAAATGTATGTAATTTTTTATTTTAGCTGAAAATGGTCTCAAATGATTATTTCCCTGTCGTTTCAGGAATTACCTGAGCGATCGAATTGAAACTTGGCAGTTAGTTGAAGCACAGCGGGGCGACACTTGTAGCGAAACATTGTTAATACATTCCAAAAAAAAATAATTCTTCGAATTTTTTCAAGAAGAATTCGAATGATTATTTTGACTACCATAGTACCTACTCAGTGTACCACTGTACAGTGTACGTTCGATACGGTCATAATCAGTGGAGGTATTAGGAAAAAATATGTCAGATCTCGTTGTTTCTCCTCGGTATCGTTGGTTATTCCGAGGTTAATTCACAGAATACTGACTCAATCATGATAAAACTTAGTAACTAGCTAAGAATGCCGATGAACAGGTATGTGCAAAATTTCGTGAAAATCGTATTATTACAACAATTCGAAAAAATCCAATTTTTTGTTGAATCTTCAACATTTTGCGCACTTCTGATCTCATAATCTTCATGGAATTCTGAGACAACTAACCTTTTTCAATCAAGTATGTACTAGAATTAATTTCGATCTCATCTGTATGTAGTTTTAGAAATATATTGAGGGAATCAATATATTGAATAGGTATACCTGCCGAATCATTGGGAAGATTTCACCCATTCACGAATTCGACCTTCGTGATCAAGGTCCAAACCTACTCTAAAAATTTCGAATTTCCAAGTTGTTTCTTTTCGGGGTCATAGTGTTTACGATCGTCCGTGAGGACGACAGTTAATATAAAAACTCCAGAAGTAACGCCTCACAAACACGATATTTGAGAGTAGGTTAGGGACTTAATAATATACGAATGTCGAATTCGTGAGTGGGTAAAATCCGCCAAATGATTCCGAAGACACGATTCCGTAGATATACCCATTGAAAAATGTATTCTCCCAATATTTCTAAAAATACTGACTGCATCGAATTGAAATCCAGTATGTACTTGATTGCAAAATTTCAGCTTGAAGGTTCATGCGGAATTTCGTGAGGATAATATGATAAGATGATCACCAAATGTTTTCATCAGCAAGTAAAGGTGCGTTTGGCCGGATGAAAATGTGAAAAGACAACCGCTTTTCCAAGTAATTGGAGCTGCTGACTTAAAGTCAGTGCTTTTCTACAGTTTTTTCTTCGGATTTCAGGTACTAGAAAGGCGTAGAAGAATTATTCCAACATTTTGAGAGCCTATGCAACCTGTATCCAAATCTATGGATAAAACCAATAAAAGGACAACCGTGAGGGCAGCAGGTTTTTCGCGCATGCTCAATGGAGATGACGGCAGTGCTTTTCTAGATTTTTTCAGTTATTCCGGGAAAACACACCGAAAACAGGAAAAAAAACGAAATTTTACATATTTTTTTCCAATATATCCAAAAATGATCTTCGTATGAAACTAGTAAGCTGCTGTGAAATATGGAGCTCGAAGTCTGAGCGAATTTTTTATCTGAATATGATGAACAGTTTCCGAAAAAAATCTTTTACAGAAAAAATTTTTTGCCTACCGCCGGTCGGCCAGAGAAGTTCGATTTTGACACCGGATTCGTCATCAGTGAGTCCAACCTAATTGTTTGAGACATTTGGACAAAACGATAGCACGCTGTTTCCCTAGAACATGCGCGCAAAAAAATGATTGGAAACCGGTCAGTGCAATGGTACGAACAGTTTTCAATTATTTCACTCTCTATTCATATCAACATTCATCAACCATCTAAAGAGTTTCTCATCTGAGTTCAAATTGTATACGAGATTCGTGTCCATGGTCTTCGTAATAATCTTGATCTCTTCAATGAATTGAGACAGATGAGGAAAAAGTCAACCAAGAACGACAGTTCTCATCGGAAAAATCTCGTCTTATCTTCGATTAACCAAAGCAAACTGCTCAGGCATCAACAAACCTCGTTGACCCATATCTCGATTATTGAAAAAAAATCAACTAACAAACCCGACCTGTCCTAAATAAATCAACTGTTAATCTTCCGCTATGTTAATAGATGGCAACATCTAGAGCAGGTGCCAGGCCACAGGTACTCATACAGATCTGATCGCAGCCGCATTCGATTTGATTGAATCCGAACGATGAACGATTTTTTTTTCAGTCGAATGAACCTGTTCAACGGAAAAAACGTCGTCATGAGTGGATGTGGAACTTGCACTCAAGAAGCTGGTGTTTTGACTGTTGGACCGGTTTTCATTGCGCGAGATTTGCGAATGATGATGGGCATGGGACATTGAAATGACGAAAATGGGACTGCATTTTTTGGGTTTCTTGAGCAATCGTATGTAACACTGTTGTGTGGTTTTGACCTTGATTCCGTTTGAGTACATGAGAGATTGCGGAATTTTCAGGTGTATATTTTGCCCTTATTTCCGAATGTCGACAATCATCAAAAGCAATTCAATTTCACATTTGAAGTATCACTTGGTCATCATCTATTGTTAATTAACCGAAGAAAATATTATGAATATTGGACACTATTTTATTCTATTGTTTAATTTCTAACAACGCCAACGTTTCGAAACAGTTCCTTCTTTTTCAAGGCTGAAACTCACATATGTAAGGCACAAAATATGACAAAATGTGAAAATGCACTACCTAATTACGACAAACGATATTATACAATTTT
Source organism: Myrrha octodecimguttata (assembly GCA_958510865.1). NCBI lineage: Eukaryota > Metazoa > Arthropoda > Insecta > Coleoptera > Coccinellidae > Myrrha > Myrrha octodecimguttata. Next base: position 38,311,438 of record OY294056.1, read on the forward strand.
AAAAACATTCAGACATTTGAAATAGAAATTAACAAAGCAGGTACGCACTATAAACATCTAGCAATCACCTTTAATCTAACAATGACGTTGACATAAGGTTACAAGACAACATGATCTTAAATGGATCTTTTACACTATTATGAAGCCCGTCTTCATCTTCTGCGTTTATTATTATAAATCGTGCTCAGGTGTTGCACATCTTCTCTGTGATTAACAGAGTAATTTCTTTCCGTATGGATCATCTCACTTATATTTCTTCTATAACCAACCTCTTCTCTATCAAGAATTCGCACACTTTCAAAATCAGATTTTATGATCCATAGTCCTTCGATGCAGAGTTAAAGCTGTTTTGTCAATATTTCATAATCATTATCATATTTATGTTGTTCCAAACTATCACGTTCACATTGGTTGGTTTGGCCAACATAATATCACTTGTTACATTCAGCGCGAGGTTTAAATTTCTAGGCGGCGTAGTTTAAATGAGTTGCCAGAAGGTGGCGCCACTGACCGACACACGCTAGCTACTTCATTCCAACACAGTAATAATAAGCGCGTCGGTCATGGTCGACATGGTCGCTCACTACGCCGCTTCTGCGGTTGGCATAGGGAGCTGCCAAATAAGGATTCTTTTGGGAGGTCGAGAATTATGGATAATAATACGAGACGAAAATATTATTGTCCTGAATTTCATCATTGTAACCGAGAAAATAATTTCAAGGCATTTATTTTTGAAACATGATTCCCGGCATATGTTTGCGCCATTCGATCAGTAAAATTTTTCAATACTTTTTCCAAGAATCTGGCCGTGTGGAGTCAAAGGTTGATTGGATATTGGCATTCAATACCTAAAGAAATGCAGCTTTATTGGCATTAACTAATTACTCAACTAGCCCCATAAAAAGTAACCGAGAGGTACGAACGAGGGGGGCAGTTAACAGGACAACTTTTGGAAATAAAGTTGTCACCAAAATGATTTTGCAATGGTTAAGCACACTGTATAGCAAGTTGAGCCGTCTTGTCGTAACCAAATATCATTGCTTGCTGACTAGGCCAATTATATTGATCGCAAAATGGATGAAGTACTCCATGAACTTTCTGGAACAGATTTATTTTTTACAAAGTTACTTTATTTTGAAGAAACCGTCAAACTAAAGATAACAACCAACTTCTCAAGCAGCTGAAAATCACTAATTACATTCAATTTTCGAAATAATCACGGACTTCATATCCGTAATTACAATTATTGAAAGCTTGTTGTAAAGAACATCGCCAGATATCTGTCTGTTATCGCCTTATTTCTGCCCACAACGATCTCAAACGAAAAGCATGAGGAATTTCTCGTCTAATATTATTCCGGTCAGCTATGTACACCAACTAATAGCAACAGACAGAAATAAACTAGACTCCTGAAATTTTCAGGGTAAGTTTGAAATCAAAATGCGCCAAGAGTGGAAGTGTTGTTTTTCAATATCTGCTGTAATCATATGTAGCGTTTTGTCTCGACATTCCCTTCGTTTTGACTCCATGAGAGATTTTATTATGACTTCATCCCCAGAAAGGCTCATTCTTTATCATCAGAAATATGTTATTTAATTAATTTCGAATTTCAAAATTGAAACAATTGAATAACTTTCATTGTAATGACTTATGAATGTTGCATAATATGACTCATCTTTCTGCAGAAATAAGTCAACAAATTGGTGCCTTACTTTAAATTTTTGAAGAAATGAATAAAAAACTCATCATTGTTATGCGCTTTTTCTAGAGAACATCGCGGTATGTATTTATTTTGATTCATTTTTTCATTAACAGAAAAGAGTGGAGGCAAAAACCTATAAAGAGTCAGCATACAATAAAAATAAAAAAAGTGAACACAAAATTCTCAATAAATGATCGAAACATGTGAAAAACAGCAAAATATAATATACTCTTAAGATGTATTATTGAACTCAACCAATAACTGTGTAATCCTGAAAGACGCAACTTATCCAAAAAAGAGAGATAAAATTAAATAAACAATATACCATTCAACTAAATCAAACATCGCAAAAGTCCAAGAAGATCTAGCCGGTTTTTAAATGCATTAACACTTGGCGAGTTCACTACTTCATTTGGCAAAGCATTCCAACCTTGAAAAACTCGGTTGGTAAGAAAATGCTGTTTTGGTGTTGTCCGGATATTTTTCATGCGGAGCTTCAAATTATGTCCTCTCAGGTTGTTATGATTGTGTGTATATAGCTGCGATAAATCAAGACCAAGACCCTTGTGCAAAACCCTGAACGTGACAATAAGATCACATCTATCCCTACTGTCAGTAAATCTCGGCAAATTCATGATGTTCAGGCGGTCATCATAAGCAGGTCTTATACGTCCATATGGTGTACTCTTCTTAATTATTTTCGATACAAAATACCTTATCCTAGAGACTTTCATTTTCTGTTCAGGATATGAATACGTCAGATCCACGAATTATGATTGGCATGAAGCATTGAAGTGACTTGAATACGACCGCATTTTTTCGAGTTTCTTGTGCAATCTTATGTAACAGCAGCTTTTCTTTCGAACTTGATTTCAGTGTAATACATGAGAGGTTCGCTGATTCCAGATGTACCTTTCCCTACATTTCCGGTGATTTTAATTCCGGTATCATCTGGAATTATTAGGGAGATTTGCGTTGAATTTTAAAATATTCGCAATGAGGTAAGTAACACCGGAAGTATTTATTACATTGAGGATATGTATCTTGCATAATATTACCTCACGATCTGCAATGGAACCGAGAAGAAAGTTGTCCAGTGGTTTGGTGTATTTATTGCAGTTTTGAAACTAGGTCAAGTTTAAGTGGTAATTATCATCTTTACGTGTATGGCTCACAGAACATCGCCAAATTTCATAACTATTCTAATTTCATCTCAAACAAAGAGTTGCACCGATTGGTGGAAAATTTCAGGTCAAATTAAATGGAACTATTTTCCGTTTATCCAACTGAACATCGAGATTTTCAGAGTGGGTTCAAGGTCTCAATCCTACGCTTAAGGAAAAAACCACCTTATACTGAATTTTTTCCATCAATAATTAACCAACAATTTGATTTATTAGAGAAAAACCAAATAGAGGAATCAATAAATTCTTGCACATATTCTGCAGGGAACTCCAAACTCTGATTGACAGCTAGTACCAGCTAGATTTCTACTCGATGAGTCTTGTTTTTTGGAAATATAGGTAAAATACGCCGCTTCACGAATGGGGTTTTTTTCTCCAAACGAAAATGCAAAAATTTTCATGAAAAACCTTCAGAACATCACATATCAAACATATAATTTCAATATTATAATTTTAAAAAAATGTTTGTTCACCTAAAACTGAAAAATAAAAATGGGGATTTGCATTTAAAGGGATTTGTCTTGAGTGCACGATTTGGCAACGTCGAATTCCGCTTTCTCGGAAAGAAAAGGAGGGAAATGTGTTTCTTTGCTTAGGAAAACAGAGATAGCTATACTTCGATCTGGTTAGAGTAGGAGACAACGACCAAGGAATAGAAAAAGAGGGACACAGACTGTCATATTACTGACAAATTGCAAACGGAAATTGTTTGGTTATAATAACAAAGAACACGTGTGTACCACAGAATAGGAATAAATAATAATAATAATAGGAATAAACCCCAATTTTGAAACCTTATTTTGAATACTTTCTGAAGGTAATTTCGGAAAATGATGAATCAAACCCATAATAATTATGTTCAAATTTGCATTTGCAGTAATAAACCAAATTCAGGAAAAACCCCCATTCGACCTGAGCATTGAAGCTTGCTTTCGTCAGCCCCTTAAAATCCAAAAAAACGATAGGGTGTGAAATCTCAACTTGACGAAATCCCATATTTTTCTAATACGGACCTGGAATTTTCAAATTTTTTTCAATATGAATCGAATTCCCTGTATGAGTTGATTATATGTTTTGAATATCAACGGATTTCACTGAGTGGTTCAAAAATAATGAGCAACTGAAAATATTAGTGAAAACTAGAAACACCCAGTATCTTGGTAATTTAATTGATTAGATCTACCATATTATAGGTTCTTTGGACTCGTCAAGGATAGCTTAAATTCAGGTAACCGTATGTTCATTCACCAATGAAACACCCTGTATAGTAAAGAATAATTTTGAGAGTGAATATTATTCAGTCACCTTATTCCTTCGAAAGGAACACTCTCAAACGAATTATAGTAATTCTTCCTTCCTTCTTTATTTTTTGCAGTTCCTCCAGTTATGTCCGGATATTTCGTGCAGCGGATGTTACAAATATACAAATGTGGATACGTGCCGTCGCAATTTAGCCAGAGAACCGTTCTCGGAATGACGAAATTGCCCTGGAACAACTGTCAGTTCGTTCTCAGATCATTTGTGGAGATTGCGATTTGCGACACGCATAGATTTACCGTAAGTCGTTTTGAAGGATGAAAAAACGCTTAAAAAATCAGCCTGACCGACGACTTTGCGTACGACATGGGTCATTTTCTTTACGCGCAAGGTCGCCAGCGGACATTCGATAATATTTGTAAACTATGAGGTATTGGTTTTGCTGGAAGGTTACCTTGAATTGAAATGTGATTATTCAATACTAACGATAGGAAAGATTCTACTGTTGTTTGTTATTGTATATTCTTTAATTCATCTCTCTTTATTGTTGAAGATTTTCTTAACTACACGAATATTCAGTTGTCAGTTCGATAAGATCGATGAAATAATGAAAAATCTAGAAAGGCACTGACGTGAGGTCAGGAGCTTTTACGCGCTTGTTCAAATTCTAAATATTAGATCAACACGAAATTTTGCATCTAGTTGCGTGTTGGTAATCTCCACCTGATTACGAAGTTTCAATCTGATTGCGTTCGTACTTCTTGAGATATTGCAGAAATAACGTTGAAATCCAAATAACAACGAAACTTGGCACAATTTTTTTCCTTGTATCACCGAAAGTAAATATCGGATCGAATTGAAATTTGGAACATTGTTGTTAAATACTGACTTCAAAGTTTGTGCCAAATTGCATTGAAATCTAATCAACAATTTCAGAAAAAAAAATTTTCTTCATCAAAAATTTTGAAAATTTTCGAATAACTGGATACACACGCAATTTTGCCCTAAGTTGCGCGTTGGTATTTCAAAACTGTCCACGAAGTTTTAATTTGATCGAGTCAATACTTCATATGAAATATCGAGGAATTAACCTCTAAATTCCAAATGGGCCTAACTCCGAAACTATCCAACCGATTCCACCCAATAAGGAATTAAACCGAAATATTTGGATTCCAAACCTAATCTGACAATTTCAAGTCGCTAAGTCTTTTCCTTCAAAAGTTAGAGCACATATGGACGGATGGCTGGACGGACAGAATTGAATTTGACCACGGATTCTTCTTCAGGGAGTTCAACCTAATGAACACCTGAAAAGATCACCATAGGAAACGAACTCGAACATGCTGCTGACTTCACGTCTATGTTTTTCTAGATCTTTTTAGTAGATCTGGTCAAATACGAAGCATTTATATAGAACAATGAGCATGATTATTATCTTCATTTAGCGAAACGCAGGAAAAATTTTTCAATTTTTCTCGTGAGCTTATTTGATCTTCGTATTATCGCAATCTATCATGTGGTTTCAATGGTCCAACGAACATGATTCGCTATTTTAGATCTTTGTATGTCTCTATTCCATAGAACATTTCATAAAATGCTGCGATAAGCCATATTATTCAATATTCTGGAATGAAATGTAAATTGTGATAGAATTCGAACAATCAAAATCCACGGGAGTACAACCCAATCAATATCTGAAGAGATCACCACAGGAAACGAACTCGTACATGCTGCTGACTTCACGTCTGTGTTTTTCTAGATTTTATTAGGAGATTTGGTCAAATACGAAGCATTTATATAGAACAATGAGCATGATTATTTTCTTCCCTCAGCGAAATGCAGGAGGAATTTTTCAATTTCTCTAGTGAGCTTATTGGATCTTCGTATTATCGCAATCTATCATGTGGTTTCCAATGGTCCAACGATTCGCTATTTGAGATCTTTGTATGCATCTATTCCACAGAAAATTTTATAAAATGCTGCGATAAGCCATATTCATTCAATATTCTGGAATTAAAGGTGAATTATAATAGAATTCGAATAATGGATATTCCTCTCGAAATTCTTTTCCAATTGAAAATGCTTCGTATGGACGAAATGTAAAAATAGATTGAAAAATTATATATGATAATGTTGAATAAATATTAAATGAGGTAAAAAATTATTCCTTTTTATATCATATTCTACCCATTTTAAAATTGACCGATGTGTCTGCATTAATACTCATAAACAACCTGCCACTTCTTCATGAGAAAACCCCATTTCAAAGTCCGAAAGAATAATGATTCGATCTGAACCTTGAAAAGCCGACATTTACATAACACAATTCTTTATTTATATCTCAATTCTCATGTTTGTGGAAAACACGCGAGTACAATGCACTGCAAACAATAAATATTACAAAGCATGTAAGAATCCCATCTTGCATGTGAAACAGGCGCAATAAAAATATCAAAAAAATGATTCTGAAATTCGATTACCTCTATATCCGCCAACTCGAAGATAGCAAACGCTAATCTCCTCTCCATTAAATTTCTTCTTCAACGTTTTAATCGTACATGTAATATGCATTACCTGTACTCCGTTTGCTTCTTTACATAATGAGCTTAAGGGCCGAAGCCGACATTCTCATTTTTAAAACCGCATTTTTGAAGGATCTGATGGAAAAGTGATGGTTGGAATTGGATATACCAGGGTCGGCCGATTGAAGTCGCGCCAATTCTGTACAGTTTGAAGCAATCATTTATTAAATTTTGCAATCTTAACTTTCACTATTTGGTTTCACATCAAGACACTGTTGAGCGTCTTGACCAAAAGTCTCCACCAAATCGTCTCTGAAATCAAATTTTCATCTGTAAGAATTGATGAATTCAATATTTCCTGGCAGATTGGGAAGTATTCATTTGAAATGCATGTGCCTCCTTTAGGAGTATAAACATAATTTTTTTTGACCTCCTACAGTAAATTTCGCAAGCGTTTTTATACATGTACTTTGAAAATTTTCACGTTATGATTTTCCAACTTAACTATGCAACTTAGCGAGGACAAAAACTTTAAGGCGGTTAACCTCAGTCCCTAACCTCTGTGATTTATCACAAATCACAGGTATTATATTTTTTGATGAGGTTAAATTCCTCAGATGAATACATTCGAAATTTCATATAACGGTTTGAATGTGTGAGAAAAGTTTCGTGAGAATCATACGATTAAATAATCAAAATGAGTTTCATCAGAGAGTGAAGCTGCGATAAAAAATGCAAGAATTGAATGAACCGATAGTATCGGAATTTATGGGGATAAGTAAGATTTCGAATTAAGATATTTTCGGTATCGTCTGGAGAATTTCATCGATTCACGACTCCATACATCCTATCTCATTTTTTTTTTGTAATAATATCTGGGAATTTGGAGAAGCGTTGTGAATTATTCCAGAAATATCTTGGTTTGTATACTTAGCGACCGAAAAAAATTCAAGATAGTAGAGCAGGGTTAGAGCTCAATGCTGGAGTTCGAATGGGTTAATGGAAAAATAAAATGATTCAGACATCCGGATGATTATTATTGGGCGGCGTTTAGGATTAACTTGTGTCCGCAAATATTTTTTTTGAGTCAAAATATCAATTCAAATATGTGAAATGTGAGATCCAATATATTTATTATTTTGATTTATATCTTACATCGTCCACAGAAAGCGTACCGAAACTGTGCAGTTCTCAGCTGTTTAGATCAAAATCATAGATTACGATGAAAGTCACTACCACTATTTGAGCAACAACAGTAAATATCCACAAGTGAAACCAAAATCATCTTGTCATCAATATTTTCAGACTTTTTCAACGCCGATTTCCAAACACCTGAAAATTTACCTGCTGATTTCGACGCGCTATCTATTAATGTTAAAATACAGGTGGTGTGTTCGACAGAAAACGGAAATATTCGAAGGAAAAAAAAATATCGTCACACGAAATGAATATATTGCTGCAGAAGCTCTTTTGTGTCTAACGGCACATTATGAATAATTTTCCGAATGTTCACAAACTCAAATTCGAAAGATTTTTGATGAACGGTTGAAAAAAATATCGATTTCAAGGTTGGCGCACAATTTCAATAGGTCTCTTACATGTAACACGAATTATCATATCTTTATGTTTTTCTCATTCTATATAGATACAAAATCATCATGTATGCTATCATACACTTCAAAAACTTTTTGAATTTTGAATAATTCGGTATTGAAAATGGACAAATCTTGACTCAAGGACGAAGCGAGAGAAAGGCGTCAGATCGCATTCCACGTCACTCGTTATTGTACGATTCACCCATCGATACAGCCGACGCTGTCTATTGGCTTGCTAAAGAGAAAAGTACACGAAAAAAGGGAGAGAGGTACGTCACGGAAGCCGCGAAGTTTCGTCCGTTCGAACAGCCGATATACAGAGCCTAATTAAAGAGATAATTTTCTCTTTGAAAATTGAATTACGAATAGGGTATTTGATTCCAATAATAAAAAAAATTTATGTGAGAGAACTTTTCGCTCGGACTTTTCAACAGCGGGTACAGCCTACCCAATCAAGAATAGTCAGGCAAATGCTCTTGTTGGTTAGAATGAACGAATAACAACGTCTATCACCATTGATTCTACCTGCGGTATCGTTTTGGTAGTACTTCATAGTGTCTACAATGAAAAAATAATAAATATTTCTGATGGGAAATGGCTGACGCAAGTTTAAACGTTGATGATCTATTTATGTTGTGGTGTATTTAAAATGGTGTGACACTACTCACTTAGATGTGAATAAGTTTGTTCGAATTGATCTCTCATTCCCAAAATCTGTTGAATTACATCTGGATCTCATCCATCATTGAACGCCATCGAGAACGTCGTTAAACAACACAGAGTCAGGTATTCGACGGTACCGTGCCTTGTTGCAACCTCTCCATTTATTTTCTCTATTTGTCCTTCGACTGATTCAACTGATATGAATATCCCCTCAGGAGGACAAAAGAATAAATCCACACTAAAAATGATAAACTTGTACAACATATACAGGCAGTTGAACTGGACAAAACCAAAATCATCGCACGAACTTCCTACGAAAGCTTATTTCAATCGTTTCCACAGTTTTCGAGAAATACCCCATTATCGTTTTTCAGTAGAACTCAGCGTCTTGGTGGCGGCAAAAACCAGAAGAGTACTGCAATCTCGCACGCAGCTCTGCCTCGGACGCGTCAACCGCCACTCATAAAATTTTTTTGCTTCTAATCGCAAACGGTAGCCGAATCGATTCATTACTGAAGAAGTCCTTACTTCCGCTCTTTGATTTCACCTCACGTCTTCGCGAAGCGTGTTGGCCATTAGTATCTTCATTTGCCCATTTGTCGACACTCGACTACTACCAAATCCGCGCTTAGTAGCTCCCCTACGTTCTCCTTTCCAGGCACCCTGCTCAATCACGGCTCCAAACTCATCCGGCGAAATGACGAGGTCGTGAGCAGCTCGCAGCTCAAAATGGCAATCGAGCGGCCAGATGAAAATCGCTTCTGCGAACCAATTCGACTGGCGAGGGAGTCCTTTGTCTCTGTCCCGGGAGAGACGAGAACCAAGGGGCCACACATGTCGCCATCGGGTTCTTCCGATCGGTAGAGTTCATTGGTTCACATCTACGACGTAACCATCATGGGACATTATACGATGGTATCGACGGGTGTGGGACAGTCGTGAGCGTGACGTGGACGGTTAACAGGGAAGAAATTGTCGTCGGATGAACGAGGTCGAAGGAGATTTGGATCCGATATGATTGAAGCGATTTTCGCTCGCCAATCAGATATCGACAATATCGTTGGACAATATCTACAACTTGAATCAGGCTGAAAATTGTTGAATGGTAGTTTCGGGGTAAGAAATCTACATTTTTGTTGTGGAGGTTAGAAAGGCCATATTTTCAAATACTGCTAAATGGTTCATTGATTATACCACTGAAACTATTTATTTCTCCCTAACCTAAAATCTGTCCAGTTCGTACCTGATCAATTACGAATTAATTGAGAAGTGTGAGAAAAACTATGAACAACACTGATGTGCCGTCGTTCAAATTCGTTGGTAAAGTGAAATTTTACATAGCTGATTTTTTCCGATATTTCCAAGAACATCTGTCAGATCAAGCTGAAATTGGGTACGTTTCCTTTTAATATTGACTTTAGAATCCGTCTCAAATTTTGGAGAGATCTGATTAACCTTTTCAATAAAAATTCCATCAAATATTTAGGAATTTTTCAAAAATAGTGTCCTCACGAAATTATGCACAAACATCCGCGTCACCAATTTCAACTATGAACGACCTCTCAGCAGTACTTCTTAAGGTATCGAGGAAATAATATTCAAATGGGTATATTACTCCGAAACCATTCGGTCGATTTCGGCAATTAATTAATATATTATATATTAACATGAATGAAGATTATTATTATCATTTCGGTTTATTTCACGTCATGAATCATGACGGTAACTATACAAGGTTTAATGGTAATTAAAACAAGTTAAAGCAACTTCAAATAACTTCAAACAACTTGAAGGAATCTTCTCACAACGCTACGAGTGGTATTTTTAAATTATTGATATTATTATTTGGTTTACGAACCTAAACTGCAAATCTCGAAAGTTAGAGGGAGGGTCGTAAAGAATAAAATATTGTTTTTCATGGTGCCCTAATTGTTCAGGAAAAGAGTTCGAATATCACAGACATTTGAGAAAAATGATAACGATTTTGTTCTATTTTAATATTGAAATTAGGTGAAATTGTTCTTCCGATCCATCGGTTTACCCTTAACACCTTTTCCACATGCTTTTTCTTGCATGCTTGTCTGTTTGACAGTGGCTAGTATTTGAAAGCAACAGTCGTGCGTTCGATACTATTTTTGTCATTCTTTCAAGCAATACTTGATCCAATTAATACCCAGGAAAAACTATGCAAAAATAGACATGAAAAAATGTAATGACGAAGAACGGTGTAATAAGGATTAGGGGATGGAGAATGGAATTCATAAAACTAAGCATTTTTTCAACAAAAGGATTCTAATTATCAACCAAATCAACAGCACAACCATCATAAACAACCCAGAAGAATTGGTGCTAAATTCAATATAAGAACGGTTTTCAAATCAAAAAAATGATTGGAGATCCATTCTAACTAAAACCAAATCAATTAGCGAGAAACAAAATGAAAACATTGGGTTTAAAGTATTTCCTGTATTTGTAGAAAGAAATAAACACGGAAACGTCAAGATCATGAGATATCAGAAAACGAGAGCACAAAAACAATCTCAGGAATGGAGACATACAAAAATCCCAAATAGCGATCCCTGTATGTTCGACCATTGAGAATCAAATGATAGATTGGGACAATACAAAAATACTAATGTTGGAATCAGATAATTTGAAAAGGAAAATCAAAGAATACTCTTGCATTTGTTTAATACAGAGAATAATTTTGCTCATTGTTCGGTAGAAATAGACCCTATTTTGCTGAATTTACTTAAAAAAAAGGTAGAATTAAAAACCTTCCAAACCAAATAAATCTGTGTTGATGTATTTTCTCAAAACTGTCAATTTGACAAAAGTTTCAAATCGAAACGAAAAATCGAAAGAGAATAATTCTTTAAATTTTCTGCTTTGTCTGATGAAAGAGTCAGATTTGTACTCGGAAACGTCACAGTTCACTTTCTCTATCGTTCATATTGTTCCTGTTTTGTTCATTAGGCAATCTGTTTTGCAAGAAACTGCCATTGACAAATAGTTGGATACTGCAATCCACAAGAGCATTTTTCATGAAAAAAACAAGTTTTAATAGTTCTGTTTCAGATATCGGGAGTGAAAACCCCTAAAAATCTAAAAAATAATAGGATTCAGCCTGAGCTGAAAAAAGCTCTAGGCAAAATTTTTAGTACGATCGTACAAACAAAACAGTTCGAATGACAAAGGCAGTCAGACAAATTATTTTCTTATGATTTTGTCGTGAACTCGCCACATCAAAAGTATATATTAATAATATTATGAGTTCCTGCTTTTTAGGACAGTTATACAGTGCAAGAATAATATTGGGCAACAAAATCCTGAAACAGGTCAATTTTTGTTTCACTTTTACCAAATTTATATGCATTTTTGAAGGATTTTTGTTAAACCCTGTGCCATCCCCATCAATCCTCTAAATTTTTTGAATAGGGAAAGTAGGTCATGTGGTTCTTTTTTGGCAAGGTCTCTGTATCTTTTTTACAGGCGTGCAGAAATTTTGAAGAAAAAAAATGTTTTTTTCGAAAAGTTAGTTAGTTCAAAGAGGTTCTTAGTATGTGCACTTTGTCATGGCTCATTTACTTTGAGAACATGATACCTGATGAAATTTGTCACCGAATGAAAGTCGACGATTACAGTTTTGTTCATGGAGAACTTTCAACCCCCTCCCGTGAAAAATTAGAATGTGTGAAACACTGCCCTTCAGTTATGATCTTAAGTAGGTATGTTATTAGTACGTTTCTACTGAAGCTTTAAGTTGACTTATCTTGTAATGCACAATGACTCCATTTTTTTCTCCATTAAAGGGTTCGTAGTGGGTGAAAGTTGTGCATGAACAAAACTGTAATATGGTCGACTTTCATTCGGTGACAAATTTCATCAGGTACCATCGTCTCAAAGTACGTGAGCCATGACAAAGTGCACATACTGAAAACCTCTTTGAAGTAACTAATTTTCCAAAATAAAATTTTTTTTTTTGGAATTTCTGCACGCCTGTAAAGCAGATACAAAGACCTTTCCAAAAAAGTACCACATGACCCACTTTCCCTATTCAAAAAATTCAGACGGTTGATGGGGATGGCAGAGGGTGCAACAAAAATACTTCAAAAATGCATACAAATTTGGTGAAAGTGAAACAAAAATTGATCTGTTTCAGAATTTTGTTGCCAACTATTTTTCTTCTGAGAAAATTAATTTGTTCCATAATTTTGACGCACACTGTATATTCCTCGTTCTGAAATGTACGTCAAGTATGCTTGTAGATTTCTTTTGTTTCAGTTGCTCTGTGACTTGTTCTTGCAAATTATGTGAAAAATACATTCCTGAGTGTAATAGCTCCGCCAAAATAAGACTTTATTTTCCATCTTTCTTTTCATAAAATTGAATTTTGTACGGTTCAGGGAGGAGATGAAATTTCATATCTGATAGAGCCTAACCTTAACAACTTATACAACATTTTGTATTTCATTGAACACAAACATCTTTGATCCTACGAACCCTCGCTAAATTAAAACGAAAATGGGAAGATCAATCTTTCAGCAAAATGAGAGCACTCTATAAATCATCCAGCGATACGAATAAACGATGCGATGTTGCATTTATCGGATACCTTTAATTACAGCGCAATTTACGTTGAATAAGGTCCGTGCACTATAATTTTGAACTAAGAGCTACGGGCCTAAAGCTATCTTAACACGTCAACCCGCAGTGATGAAAGGAAATGCAAAAACGTGATTTATTGAGGAGGTGATAGTTATCTTTGGACGAGAAACAGAGTGGACAAACATGGTTTTTTAAGGTTTTATGGATATATGCGAAAACGATAACTGTATTGGGGTGATTATTGTGAGAAAGTTGTAATGCTGTCATTGAAATTTATTGATTTGTCCCGTTAGTCAAATTGATGGTATTTGTTTGCGTACTTCGCAATGTAATTGAATTCTTATCAGGAAACGTGCTGGCTTTCAGAAACTCAGGACGAGTAGGTCTCAAGAGGACCTTTCGATGCATTATGAACGATTTTCCTCAAACTTATAGTATTTTGAAAATTCTTTATAAATAAGCGAATTGGAACGAGTTAATAGAATTTTCCTGAAGTCCGAGATATATCACCTCCATATCAGGAACCAAGAAACGTATTTCTATATGTATCTATACTGTTTTTAGACCTGTTCTGGAAAAAAAACACAGTTTCAACTTTGCCCAGATTAATGATGAACTTAATGGAGAATGACACATCAGATTCTTGTAATATATAAATAGAAATTCTAAAAAAATCACTGACCTGGAAGTCATAACCTTTTACTCACTTATTTGAACTCACGTAGTTCAGTCAACTTGGTACAAAAAATAATGGTACCCTCCCATAAATTACCAACAAGGTGAAAAGTGTTTGGGATACCATTTTGATAAAATTGAAAAAGTCCCCATGGATTCCATGTGTGCGAAAAATTTTATGCGGGGTCAAAATCGCAAAATAGGTTTTATGGATTTCTTACTGAAACGGTTAGTCTTATGATAAAGGTAGCCCAGATAAAAATTGTAGATCATGCAATTCTCTACAAAGATTGTCCTAACAGATGTACACATTTTCACATCTATGATATATAGTGTGCGTTCACTTGTGGACCTATTCCACGGTGTATTTTATCGGATGCCCATTTCAAATTATGTCTTATTCAACTGCGTAATCGTCATCTGCTTCTTCTTATCCTTCTTCATCTTCATTTTCACCTTCTTGAGTCGATGAAAATAGATTCGGCGTGAGTTGATTTGTCAACTGGTACATGCTGAGCCAACTGAGCCAACTTCTTCATTATCATTTCTCAAGAAATTTCTTGTTTTTAATCGCAATAACTTTGTAATTAGTTTTCGAATCTATTCGGTGTGAAAACCCATTCAACGCCGATTCATCATCTCCCATTAATCAATATGAACTACATAGAAAATTCGACTCGATTTTTCAGTGCTTATATTTTGTCATAATAATTATTATTAATAGATAATTATTCGTCCAAATGTCTTTAATTTTCGAATTCTGAACCGGAAATGGTCTCAAACGACTAGACTGGTTCAACTGAAGACGACCACCGACCGTACGTAGGCACGATTACGGGCGTACGGAGGATTCTATCAATATGGAACTTTTTTGAGATTACTTTCGAAAACTACTGAAGCCATTGTATTACGTTGTAGTTAGATGGAGCATAATGATGCACAACTTTTTGCGAGATTTTGTTGAGATCGAACTCTCGGTGAATATAAAATTTTTTGAGAATATCGATGGGGCATTTGCACATCGTGTTTATAAAATGTTTAAAAATTTCTAGGTATGTGTTGGAAATTTGGTAATCAATCTTCTCATCTACTTTTGGATATAAGATTCTGGATGAAAAGTTAATCGATTATTCCACTGAATTCCAATCTTAGAACCGAATGCGATGATTCATTCTCGGGATTATTAGAAATTTGCAGCGTTTTCCTTTATAACTCAGGGACCACTGGTCGGAAATCATTCAGGTGAACATTTTTAGGTTGAGTTATGCAACAGTAATCAATGTTGAGAGTTTCATGAAAGTTCGGTGGTAGATTTTCGAGAAATAATTTTCTTTCCCCTCCTACCCCCAGTTTTGAGCCTTTTAGGGTACACCGATCCTGCTGAAAAGCTAAAGGGGATCAATATCGAGCGACACACAATTTTTCTACCAAGTTTCACCGATTTCGGTTAAGTACTTTATTCAGAGAAAGGCTCCGGAGTACGGACGGCGAACGGACGGATTTTTTGTATAAGTTCATTCAAATACACATACTTCAAAATGTAAACTTGAAATTTTCGAGAAGGGTTTTTTCTTGATCGATCACTAAGGCTCATTATTTGGTCTTATCAAATAATGAACCAAAAAACGAAAAACATTTTTTTTCGGACAATTTATCATTCTTGGGAAGAATTCATACTTCGAGCCTGATATTTCACAGTAGTGTACCAAATTTCAATGCGTACCATTATGATTTTTGAAGATATTGGAGAATGTGTCAAACTCGGTATCGTCATTTTTCCAAAAAAACTCAAAAAATACTGATTCGATCATGATAAACCTTGGTTACTAGTTGGATTATGCCCATGAACAACTTTGTGCGAATTTTTGTGATAATCATGTCATAAAAATTGAAATGACATTTTCAAATTTTTTGTTCAGATATTCAGTATTCTGCGATCTTGTGGCTTGTGGCTACATCATCTTTTTATCAAGTACTGAATTTCAATTCGATCATTATCTGTACTTTTGGATATATTGGTATAATAAAATTTTAAATGTGCATCTCTGTGGAATCATTGGCTGGGTTTTATCCATTCACGAATTCGGCCTTCCTTATTAAGTTCCAAACCTTCTATACTCCAAGTCGGTCTGACGGCCGATAATGAACACAATAACTTCCGAAAGAAACAACTTCGAAGCTCGATATTTGAAGAATAGGTTTGGGGCTCAATAGTGAAGGACGAATTCGTGAATGGGTGAAATCCGCCTAACGATTCCGTAGCTATGCCCTTTCAAAATTTTATTTTCCCAATATCTCCAGAAATACAGATGAGATTGAATCGAACTTCAGTACTCGATTCAAAAATGATAGCTTGAAGGTTCACACAGAATTTCGTGAGAATGGCATATATGATTAGAAGACAACCAAATCTTTTCATCAGCTTCGGCAACTTATTCGAACATGAGAGCAAACTCTGCTGAATTCACGTCAATACTTTTCTAGATACTCCATCTATAACACCTCATAGGTATAAAATAGTTCTCAAATCTCTCGTAAAATCTGATCAAGTGTACCTATAGATATCAATTTATGGTTCAGATATTAACATAATAAATAATCTATATCAAATAATGAATTCCAGATATTTCACGTACACTCACGTAAATAAATTAAAATATTCATTTCGACATTTTTTCCTTCACATCGACCTAATACTTGGTTCCATTCAATTCTTGTGAACTGTGTTAGATCAACCGAGCATGCAAAGATAAACTTCGTATGTGTGCGCTTGCAACAGAAACACCTCACCCCATTTCAAGCATAACGAAACAAGCCAAATTAACATGGGAGACAGAAAAAAAACAGTCAAAACATATATATCCCGGTAGAAGTCCAAAGAATACAATAGGCACGAAAATAATCATTCTGAAGCAACACTGTGGCGGTCGCTCACATCGTATAATTTTGGCCATTTATATTCATAATTTTGAAACTATAGACTATAAATTATCATAAATTAACGAATTGATCATGTAAATTCATGAGCCTGCACATGAAAGATAAAATTAAATTTTTTTGTTGATATCAGTTCCCATATGAAAATTTGGCTTTTTGCTGGCTTACCTCTAGCGGATTTGGAAATAGTTCGATGAATGAAAATGTTGGTGTGAAAATGGTCATACTGTAAACAGTGGTCTTCAGACCTACGAGTTTCGAATGCACGCTTCTCTAGAAATAATAACAAACTACAATTTTCACATTCAGTCTCAACTCATTCAACAATTGGTTCATCACACCGTGGCTTTTTCAGGATAACATTCTGAAATAGTTTCAGATCAGGTGCACTTTTGTATCGATTAAAGCTCATTTTGGTTAGATTTTGCATCATTTTGTAGGTTTTTTCTGGGTTTTCGCTCGCAATATCTGAAACGAAATTATTAAAAATTACATACAATAGTTTTTTTTATAGAAAACGCCCTTGCGGATTGCAGGATTGAATTTTTTCATCAAGGGCAGTTTCTTAGAAAACAGGTTGCAAAGTGAACAATACAATACAAACGATAAAGAAAGCAAACAGTGACTTTTCAGAGAACAAATCTGACACTTTCATCAGGCAAAAGAGAAAATTTCAGAATCCTTTTCTTAGGATTTTCGTTTTTTTTTAATTCTGCAAATTTTCCCGTTTGTCTGATGAAAAAGTCAGATTTGTACTCTGAACAGTCACAGTTCGCTTTGTTCATCTTTTGTTTGGTTCCGGTATTATTCATTAGGTAACCGGTTCTCCAAGAAACTGCCCTTGACTAAAAGATCAATCCTATAATCCGAAGGGCGTTTTCCATGAAAAAATCAATTTTTATTGAATTTTTGGTAGATCTGTTTCGAGTATTGGGAGTGAGAACCCAGAAAAAACTCACAAAATGAGGTGCATTTCAGGTTTCATAGAAAGATATCATTGGTTCAGCACTTCTATGAAACCTCATCTGCATGTGCTTAGGTTTCAGGCTAGGATGTAATGCTGAAGAAGCCAATTTGTGGTGAAACAAATGTTGAATGAACTAGAATTTAAAGATTTTTTACTTCTATAACTAGATGGTTCTTCTCACGATACTTCGTTGGAAATTAGTTGAAGACAAGAAAGGAAACACAGAGTTTCAATTACTTATGGATAGTTTTTTCTTATATATTAAGAGTGAAAATCTGAAAAAACCTAAAAAAGTAATTCAAAATCTTTCCAAAATATCCTTTAATTGATAAGTGTTTGACCTCTGATACAAGTTTGTTTACTAATTCTGCGAAATTCTATATTGACAGCTAATTGTTGTACGCAGAACATGTTCTGGGAAACATCGTGCTATCGTTTTGTCCAAATGTCTGTAATTCTCGATTTTTTCCCGGAAATGTTCTCAAACGACTAGGTTGAACTCACTGATGACGAATTCGTTGTCAAAAACAATTATGTCCGGCCGGCCCGGCCGACGACACGATAACTGTTGAACAGAGCAAGCTAGCGACTTGAAACTTTCAGGGTAGGTCGCGCAGTGAAATACGATATTTGAGTTCGTTAATAGGCTGAATGGTTCCGAAGTAATAGTCATTAGAGTTTTGATATTATTTTAATGATATTTCAAGAATCTCTTCAGCTTTTGGATTGAAACTTGGCAGATAGTCGGAGAATAACTACGTGCAACTCGACCGGAATTTTATTGGGATCATACTGTCAGTATATTTTGAAAAAAATATTTTTGAAATTTTTTTTTCGGAAATAATTCATGGTATGGTATTGCTCATACCATATGTCACAGCAGTATACAAAATTTCAGTTCGATACGATAATAATCTTCGCAGATATTAGGAAGAAATGAGTCAAATTTCGTAGTTGTTTCTAGATATAATTGAATAACTCGAGAAATGCTCTTCCAATCATGATAAAACTTAGCAGCTAGTTCTATAATGCCGATATACAACTTTGTGCAGAACTTTGTGATGAGCGAACGATCAGAACGTCAAAAAAAAAATCCAAATATCAATAATTTTTCAAATATTCATTATTTTGCGATCATGAAATTCTGTATGAATCTTCAAACTGCCATTTTTAGATGAAGTACTTGATTCCATTCGATGTAATCTATAGTTTTGGAAGTATTGAAAAAAGTAAAATTTTGAATGGGTATTTCAACATAATCATTTGGTGGATTTTACCCATTCATGAATTCGGCTTTCGTAATTACAGTCGGCCTAACGGCCGATCGTAAACACAATGACTTTACCCATTTATAATAATATGAGTGTAATATGATTAGGATATCATTAATACTTGAGAAGATGACCGCTTCGTCCGCGAATTCGAACATGCGCGCAAAAGCTGCTCAGTTCACGTCAGTGCATTTTTTTATTACGTCCCCACGAATCTGTAAAGCCATCGAAAATATTGATAACGAAGATCAGATACCAAAGTTAGTTATAATACATGAAATCAACCTTTTTACAACTACAAAGTGATGCTTTCTTTGGTGTCCGATCTGTGTAAGGGTAAGCAGTATCATACATTCGCAATATTTGAATCATATGAGAAGCTATTAGATTTTCCATCTATAATAGGGGATTGAGGGCTACTATATGGGTACACATTCTTGTACATTTGAAACTCCCAACTCGTTGATATATTTTGTTCCGTAGAAAATAAATATATCGAAAAAAAACTAAAATGGTCTTCACACAAAATGAATATCGGCAACTAATGAATATAGCGATTCAAAAATAAACAAATTTACAAACATATTTCTCTCCCAAACGGCGCCTGATATATACTTTCACATTTTAATGAAATCGTTCCATTTCGAAGACATATACCAGTTATTTATTAATCTGATCTAGAAAAGTCTCAAAATCTTAAAATAATGTTGAAGAAAAAACAATTTATTTATCTCATTGTAGAATATACAAATTACTTGTAGCAAAAACCAGAAAGTTATTATTCATCCTCTACCAGAATGCCCAGTTTGATTATTCATAATTTTTCTCTTCAGGTACACTCGCCATGCAAATATAATAATCGAGCGACCGCTTCTCACAAACATAAATCGTTTACAATTCTAGCCTTTTCTATTAAATACGACCGAGGCTTTTTACAGTGTATACATATAAGCCGTTTTTTCCATGTAAAACAGGTGCATTCATTTTAAACAGCGAACAATCACGCAATTGCACCAGTTAGCACTCTCAGCATTAGCAACACGCAATTCTGCACTTGACACCGGTTTCACATTTCATCATACTTATTCAGTAAACCTAATCATTTCATTCAATTTATCTTCGAATAGACTCTATGCTGGCTTTCATCTGTTGGACAAAAATCTGTATCACGATATCTAGTCTTTCGTACACGAGATAATGCTTCTGATAAGCTGTCTTCACACGTGGTGTGTGGATTAGACACACCTCTCTGTGAAAAGTAATTGAATAGAATAGGAAAATTTTGAATATAAACATGCTATAATATGCATAAGTGGCTTTGTGTCATGCATATGGAGTAGTTTCTGGGTTATAGATATGTTACAAATTCGGAAAAGTAGTCAATGAGGGTTTTTCCTTTAAACGAAAATGCAGTAATTTTTATGAAAAATCTTCGGAACATCACATTTCAAACATTTAATTTCAATATTATATTTTTAAAAAAATGTATGATCACCTAAAACTGAAAAATAAAAATGGAGATTTGCATTTAAAGGGATTTGTCATGAGTGCACGATATGTCAACGTGGAATTCAGCTTTCTCGGAAAGAAAAGGACGTCAAATGTGTTACTTTGCTTAGGAAACAGAGAAAGCTATACTTCGATCTGGTTAGAGTAGACAACAACCAAGGAATAAAAAAAGAAGAGCACAGACTGTCATACTTTCATATTACTGACAAATCGCAAACGGAAATTGTTTGGTTATATTGATAAAGAACACGAATATTTCATTATTCTATAGCAGAAAAAGCTATTCTACTAAACACCGTTGACACTTCGTGCATGCCAGACAAATTCCAAACCCCAATTTTGAAACCTGATTTTCAATACTTTCTGAAGGTAATTTGGGGAAATGATCAAACCCATAATAATAATGTTCAAATTTGCATTTCCAGTAATAACCCAAATTCAGGAAAAACCCCCATTGCTCGAAGAAACATGACGTATCGAATAAAGCTTATGTTGGGAGAATTTTGCATCATGTGTCAGGATTTTTCTGGGTTTTCACTCCCAAAATCTGAAACAGAACTATTTAATTTATATATTTGATTTTTTTTGGTCTCCACTTGACGGAAATTCATATCGAATTAAGAAATGAAATTCTCAATTCCCGCAAATTTTATTTGTTTTCACAACAGCCGTTTTGTCATACCATGACTTCTATAGGATGTAGGATATGTAATTGGAACAGACCTGTTAAAAATTGTTTTTTTAATGGAAAACTTCCTAGCGGATTGCAGGATCGAACTATTTGTCAAGGGTAATTTCTTGGAGAACAAATTGCCTAATGAACAATACCGGAATAATACAAACGATAAGCAAAGCGAACTGTGATGTTTCAGAGTACAAATCTAATTGTTGCATTAGACAAACGAGAAAAGTTTTAGAATTATCCGCAAGTGCATTGAATTTTTAATTAACGGTGTCAAAAGCCTTCGCCAAATCTAAAAAAATAGCAAGGCACTTATTGCCATCATTATTAGCTCAAATAATAAACTTCTGGAGTTCAAATAAAGCATCTTGAGTGCTTATACCTTCCCGAAAACCAAACTGTGTTTTGTTCAATATCCTGTGCTTTGTGATTAAATCCAACAATCGTGACTTTGAACAATGTTCATAGATCTTAGCAAAATTATTTATAAGGGTTATGGATCTATAGTTGGTTGGGTTTCTCCTACTGCCCGATTTATTTACAAGTATTGTGATTGATTCTTTAAACTGCGCAGGTGTTGTACCAGTTGAAAAACATAGATTTATTATATGTGTAATCGGCTCAAGCAGATAAATGTGGCAGCCCTTTATAAGCTTGGTAGATATTTGATCCGGGCCATCAGCAGAGCTGGACCGTAACTTATTAATTATAGAGACAATCTCATTTTACAAAATGAACCATTGATTAGATTTTTAGTAGCTAATTCCGTGGTCCTCCCGATTGTTCTGATATTTTTAGCCATTTTCTCACCGACGCTTCCGAAAAAATTGGCGAAAACATTGCTTATTCTTTCAACCATTGAGATTATTTGTGCTAATAATGATGGCAATATGTGCCTTGTTATTTTTCTAGATTTGGCGAAGGCTTTTGACACCGTTGAATATATTTCGTACGTATTTGCAAAATCGGTTTCAAGTTGTGAAAATTGGTGAGGAAAAAAGTGACTCTATACCAGTCACAATGGGGGTACCCCAGGGGACGGTGTTGGGGCCAATATTATTTTTGATTTACATTGATTCACTCAGTGGCTTGAATCTCAGTGGGGAGATAATATCTTATGCAGATGATACAGTAGCTGTTTTTGAGGGCTGGACGTGGGAGGAGGTTACTGGAAAGGGTGAGTTGGGTATGCAAGTAATCTACGAGTTTTTGAATCAGAGCATTTAGACCTTAAATAAACTGAAGACCAAATTTATGACCTGCTCAGCAACAATTATTGATCAACCAAATCTCGATCTACTGAAGGTGCATGATTGTAACTATGGAGATTTTTCCAGTTGTCGGTGTTCTACTATCGAAAATGTCAAAGTAATCAGATATCTTGGAGTTCAACTGGATCAGCATTTAAAGTGGGATGAGCATGTAAAATTTAAAAAAAAAACTCAGAAAAATCTTGATCCAAAAATTTTATTGTTCAAGGGAAATATTGAATAGGTGGGTATTGCTAAGTGTTTACAATTCACTTGCTGAGTCGATCATAAGATATTGTATTATTATGTGGGGGGGTTGTTATAACAATGCCTTGTATCCCTTGGAGGTGACCCAGAACTCTATTCGGAAAGTGAATTTGAAGAAAAACCGTCTTCACTCTACCCTATCATTCTATGAAGAGGCAGATGTTCTGACTGTAAGAAAACTTTATATTTGTCAGTCAATATTATGGATTTAGAGATGATATGATCGCCGAATGTTGCATTATACAACTAGAGAAGCTAATCACCTAGAAATCCCCTTTTACAGAACTAATTTCACAAAAAAGAGTGATTAAAAGTGAAAGAATATGTTCGTTCAAATGGTGGGACATTCTTAAATATTTTCGAGTGAAATTTTCGTGTAGACGCTATTTTTTTTTTTTTTTTGGTCTCGATTCTTCTCCGCCCGTTTTCGATATGGAAATAGATACTACTCTAGATAAGACTCGTATTTTATTTTTTTCGGTGGCATGGTGACTTTGTATTCGGGATTCTTTTTTTTGTGTTCAGTTTGCGCTAACAGCGATTTACATAAGTCTTTTTAAATCTTGGAAGTTTGCATACAAAAACTACTAGGTTAGGTGACAAACTTATTCACTATTGAAAAGGAAAATTTAAAAACTGTTAATATGAATTTGACCTTGATTTAAACAGCGTGCTATCGTTTTATCCAATCGTCTATAATTTTCGAATTTTGAGCCGAAAATGGACTCAAACGAGTAGGTTGGACTCACTGATGACGAATCCGGTGTCAAAATCAATTCTGTCCGGCCACCCGGCCGTGCGTAGACACGATTAGGTACGTCGATGCATTTCTAGAATCTATCATTGTTGTATTGTTGAAATTTGTTACCTCAGAACTTTGACGAAAGTCACTCCATATCATCAAACATGTCAACGAACATTTGGGATAGTGTTATAAATGTTTTTATTGTACAATTCAAGATTAAATTGCATAAAATATTCTCTTCCATTCTATTCCTGATTGTAAATTGGATAGATTGAACGTTACATCGTAGACTACGACTGTAATACATACCTATTAATAATATTTTAAATAAAATACCACGTAAGCTTAGTTTTTGCATCAAATTTCCGAGCATCCAAGACTGTAACGGCTCCCTACCACTATGCCAACCAGACTTTATTGTAGTTTTATTGTGAAATTATCGGACTCGTCGCCCGATATTTTCCCATTCCATAAACGTTGCCTGTCTGTTATTATCCCTGACAGCGCACTGTATGACCGTACTGTCATTTAAATACGTGCTAATGTGTCAGCTTTACAGCTATCATTTTAAATACTTTGTGTGACGTGGTCGTGAGTGCTTTCCGATCACTCCGGATTAAGATATTAAGGCGGTTATGCACCGGATTGTCTGACGAGAGACGCATGTTGAATTCATTCCTACGTTGGCACCTGACCTCAAATGTCGTAAACTCTTCACACGCGGCTTTTGTCAGTTTTAATCCGGGAGTTTGAATAGCTCTGTTTTCACATGAGGGAATCCTGCTTAGTTTCCTTGAGAAATACGTCAAAATCTTCATCAAACATGTTACTTTGGACTTATGGTTCGAAAATCTCTGAATGCCTTTTCACAGGTGCTTGTAGAAGTTAACGCTCCGATAAAAGGGATAGACAAATTCACAGGAATGCCTTATGAGGTCGAATGTCCACGAATTCAGTACCATGAGGGAATGTTCTCAATTCACAATTTAAAAAGGAGAAAACAAACTGTTTTAGAGAAGTATAAGAGAGATCCTGCAGTTGAATGTTATATAGGGAATGAATTGCATGATCTGCAGGACCTTGATTACGAAGGCCGAATTCGTGAATGTTTAAAATCCACCCCATGAACCACAATCAAAATTTTATTTTCCAAATATTTTCAAAAATACAGATTAGATCGAATTGAAATCCAATACTTCATCAAGAAATGATAATTCAAAGGTTTATACAGAATTTCATGAGAATAATATGATCATAAGATCACAGAATATTGAATATTTGAAAAAAAAATGTTTTTCAAAATGTTCTGATGACACGATCATGATGCTAGATGTCAAGTTGCTTCATGATTTAATAAGTAATCTTTGAGTTTTACATAGAAAAAAACGATTCCAGGAAAAATCACGAAATTAAACATATTTTTTTCGAAATACCTCCGAAAATTGTTTTCGGATTGAACTGAAATTTGGTAAACTACTGCGAAATATTAAGCTCAAGGCAAATTTTTTTCGAATTTAATAGACCGTATGACCTCGATGAAATTCCGCAGAAAGTTGCACGTTGTTATGCTCCAACTAAATGCCAAATTTCAATCTAATCGTTTCAGTACTTTCCGAGGTATCACGGAAATAACCACAAAATTTCAAAGGGCTGTAACTCAGAAACATTTTGGCTGATTTCACCCATTAACGAACTTAAACGATAAGGTCCCGGATTACAATTGGATCTGACCTTTATTTTCGGGAATATTGGGAAAATAAAATTATGAATGGGTAATTCTACGAAATTATTGGGCAGGTTTTATCCATTCACGAATTCGTCATTTTTAATTAAGGCCCAAACCTACTCAATAAATATCAAATTTTTAAAATGTTTCTTTCAGTTCACGAATTCGTGAATGGGTAAAATCCACCTAATGGTTTCGCAGATAAACCAACTCAAAATTTCATTTTCCCAATATTTCCAAAAATACAGACCAGATCGAATTATCCAGAACCTTATCGAAATATGACAGTTTCATTCTCAAATTGTTCTAGTGACACGATCATCACGAAAATTTGCACAAAGTTGTATAAGCATTTTAAAATAAGCTGTCAAGTTTCAGCTTAGCTGCCAGTGATTGAATCAGTACTTTTTGGGATATTCCGAAATAAACAACAATATCGAGAAAAAAACCACGAAATTTGACATAATTTTTTCACGATATCTGCAAAAATTATTATCGTATCAAACTGAAATTTGGTACAACGCTACGAAATATGAAGTTCAAATTATGACCAGGATTTTTACCCAATGTCATAAATAGTTTCTGGAAAAATATTTCTTGGGAAAAAACTTCTTTTAAAATTTACTGACAGCACGATCTCAACAAAATTTCGTCCTTATGATTCAACTAACTGTCAAGTTTTCATTCAATCGCTTCAGTAGTTCCCGGAATATCAGGGAAATAACCTGAAAACTTCAATAGCTATAACTCCGAAACCATTCGACTGATTTCACCCATTACCGAACTAAACCTTTGCATTTTGAATTGCGACCAACACTGAAATTGTCAAGTTGATAGGATTCTCCGGACGTCCGCAATCGTGCCTATGGACGGACGAGCGGACGGCCGGCCGGACAGAATCGATTTTGACACCGGATTCGTCATCAGTGAGTGCAACCTAGTCGTAGGAGATCATTTTCGGCTCAAAATTCGAAAATTATAGACATTTGGACCAAACGATAGCACGCTGTTCCCCTAGAACATGCCCGCAAAAACTGAAGGCAATGCAATTACCACTGAAACAGGGTATCACTCAAAAGTCCTTCCCATTAAAGATCTTAGGAGTTGCTGCCATTAAACTCACAGGGTTGACACAAACTGACCCCAACGAACCAAAGTAACTTCTTTTTGAATATATTTTTTTCAAGTTGACACACTATTTGTGACAATGAATTACAACTAATAAGGTATCTATGAGCTTATTTTGTTTGAGTAAAATCAGTCCATAGTTTTCAACGAATTGATTCATCACTTAGTTTCATGAAACTCATACTATTCCAAATTTTCCACATAGAGTCGACCAGACAATCGTTTTTGAACTAGAATATATCATAGTTAATGATATGAAAGCATTATAAAACAATCATGGCATGCATTGAAGTTGTACCATGCGAGAACATCGTAGATAAGTCTCATTCCCAAAAGCATGTTGGAGAAAACAAAAATCCCAAGCCCGAACGTTTTCGTGGGATAATAACCTTGAATGAATCACTACGAAATGTCCCGTCGCAAATTCTCACATAAGCGATTACATCAATATCCATTATTCCAAATTCCCATATACCGGCATCAGCAACATAATGAAGGATGCACCGGTTCATTATGTTTTTACGAAGCAATCACCAGAGGCAATGGCGCAAGTTAACAGTGCTCCTTATTGAAAATACTTGGCATATGGCAGTCGGCGTTTTCAGGCTACTGAAATCCGCGGATTCTGTGGTTTTCCGCAACAAATTAATTATGTTTATTATGAATCCATTGTTGGAGAATGAAGAGTCATCCGCTGATTGATTCTTGACACAGTAAAACACAGTTCAGCTTATTAGATTTCTCCGTTGAGGAAAGAAAGGTTGACCAGATGAGAGAGTATTTTTGCTTTCGAGTTAATAACATTCCCAGTGAAACTCAATTTCTGGTTTATTCTGAGACCACCCGGAAAATACATCTTCGTTATTCATGTTATAATTTTAATTAAAGGACTTGTGATATTATTAGAGTTAATAGATAACGGCGACAAAAGACAACAAAAATTTTACGGTGTATAGGGTTTCCTTCAACAAGTAAAGGGAATTTTATAGTCGAAGAGAATTACGGCCCTTAGACCGACCGTAAACACTTTAACTTCCAGGAGGAACGACATAGAAACTCGATATTTGTAGGGAAGGTTTGGGGCTTCATTCAGAAGGTTGAATTCGAGAAAGGGTAAAATCCGCCTAATGATTCCGTAGATATACCCTTTCAAAATTTTATTTTCCGATGTTTTCAAAAATACAGGTTATATCCAATTGATATCCAATACTTTATCGAAAAAAACCTAGAGAAGCACTGCTGTGAAGGCAGCAGCTTTTGCGCGCATGTTCAAATGCGTCGCCGAAGCGGTCATCTCCATTGAACATGCTCGCAAATCTGCTGCCTTCACGGCAGAGCTTTTCTAGGTGTTTATATCAATAAGGTCCAGAATAACTTTGTTTACTGACTTGAATGTATTATATGGAATTTTTTCGTAATAAATTTCGTCCCTTCCGTCTGTCTCACTCCGACAAAACTCATATTTAAAGATATCCTTGTAGTGAAGTATCAGAAAAATTTGAATATTTCCTGAGTTGTCAATATTTGAAAAGTGCAAATGGAGCAAATCGAGCCATTTTTCAAGGAAGTAAATAAACACTGTGGAACAACATCATAAAGATACTGAAGTTAGGTTAAGTTCACACCATGCATGCAGATTGCCTTTATTCTGATTTTAATTTTCTGCTAGGTTAGTTCACGAATCTATGCGATGGTTATAATATAATTATATATCACTGATGTAATTAAAATTTGAAATGAAACGTACCTATGGTGTTATATTTGTTGTGGTAATTAATTGTCCCTCCAATTTTCGATTTCAAAGATCAGGTACCAGTTGATATAGATATTGTTATCTTGAAACTTTCTTTTTCGAAAATTTCAGAGTTCAACCGTCTCCAATATGAAGTGCCCTGCCTCAAACGCTGTGTGAGTTCCTATACACTCCAGCCATTTGCTGTTTGATGAGGAAGATCGAGGAATTTTCTTTTTTACCTTCAGATTCAGAAGAAAGATCAACTCATTTCCTCTTTAGTGCTAATCTATCCAATTCCCATGACTAGCAGATCTCGATGGTCGATCCTTTAGCTTCTTTTCCCATCTGACTCCGACGTATTACGAACATCGCGTGATATGCAGCCTTGTCGTTCGACCAAACGCAATAAATAACGTTTGTAAATACGTAACAGCTTTTACACATGTTTTTGTTGGTGCCTGTATAACGCTGAAATGTTGCACCTGCGTACAAGAATATTAATATGATCTATGCTACCGCTTCGCCGCATTTTTGTTTTATACGCCTTATTCATAATGCGGTCTTACAATGAGGCTTTATTAATTGCTCTAAGTCAAGAACAAAATGAGAAATGGACGCAGTGGCTATTTTGCCTCAAAGATTATGCATGCCACGCTACGAACCAAAAGACAGGGTTGTATGAGAGCTGGAAATTTGGATTTTTTGATTAGCTGCCGAAGTTGCTATCAAGTTCCTGAGTATTCTACTCAATGAATTTTAAAGTTCTTCGCATATCCTCAACTGATGCCTGCAGATGAAAACTTGTAGATAATACATTTCTATGAAACGGAATGCTGAGTATCATTGAAGGGTATTTTGCGAGGAGCTTCGTCTGGAAAGATACAATGTATTCTCTATCCCAACAAAAGAAAAACAAATAATAATGAACAATAATGTTTAAAGAAATTGCTACTGCTTGCAGATACGCGAACTTTTTGTCAGGAGCAATTTTTGCGCGCATGTTCTAGGGGAACAGCGTGCTATCGTTTTGTCCAAATGTCTGTTATTTTCGATGATTGAGCCAAAAATGGTCTTAAACGACTAGGTTGGACTCAATGATGACCAATCCGGTGTCAAAATCGATTCTGCCCGGCCGGCCTTCCGGCCGTCACCACGATAGCGGGCGTAAAGAGGATTCTATCAACTTGAAAATTTCAGGAAGGGTTGTATTTCCAAATACGAAGGTTAAGTTCGTTAATGGGCCAAATCGGCCAGATGGTTTCGGAGTTATAGCCATTTAAAATATTGAGGTTAATTTCCTCATATTTCAGAAACTACTGAAGCGATTGGATTGAAACTTGGCAGTTAGCTGGAGCATAACGACGCACATCCTTAGGCGGAATTTCGTTGAAATCGTATGACTACTCAATTAAAAAAAAACTTTCAAAATTTTTTTCGGAAAAAATATTTTTTTTTTCTGAAACAATTGTTCATATTCGAGAAAAATTTCAGTTATACTTGAACTTCATATTTCACAGCAGCTTATCAAATTTTAATTCGATACGGCAATTAGTTTTGGAGATATTGGGAAAAAATATGTAGAATGTTGCGGTTTTCTTCTGGATATCGTTGTTTTTTTCGGTATACCACAAGAAATACTAATTCAATCGTGACTAAACTTCGCAGCCCGTTTGGAGATGTTGATGGACCACACTGTGCAGAATTTCGTGATGATCGTGTCATTAGAAAAATTTGAAAAATAATTTCAATTTTTTTTTTTCAAATATTCAATATTCTGCGATCATCTCATCATATTATCCTCATTAAATTCTGTAGAACCTTCAAACTGTCATTTTTCGATAGAGTACTGGATTTCAATTCGATCTAATCTGTATTCCTGGAAATACTGGGGTATATTTGCGGAATCATTGGGTAGATTTTACCCTTTCACGAATTCGGCCTTCGTAATTAAGGTCCGAACCTACTCTACAAATATCAAGTTTCTAAGGTGTTTTCTTGGGAAGTTATTATGTTCTCTGTCGGCCGTTAGGCCGTTAGACTCATTCGTGAATGAGTAAAATCCGCCCAATGATTCCGTAGATATACCCATTCAAAATTTTATTTTTCCAATATTTCCAAAAATACAGATTAGATCGAATTGAAATCCAGTAATTTATCGAAAAAAATCTGAAAAAGCACTGTAGTGAAGGCAGCAGCTTTTGCGCACATGTTCAAATTCGTTGCCGAAGCGGTCATCTACATTGAACATGCGCGCAAAAGCTTCTGCCTTCACGGCAGCGCTTTTCTAGATTTTTTACCACAATGTTGCCTAATACGCAGAGGCATACGGGACTCAACTGAATTGAATGAATATATCCATTTCGATTTTCTTTACTAATATTACAGAATTGCTGTAATTCAAATCTAATTCTTGGTCAAATACAATGGTTCTCGCTAAATTCAGTGAAAAAAATATCTATGGAATCATGATGTAGAGTTGACTCCCGTTTTGTATAATAATGATCTCGAGTGTCGCACGAGGGTCTCGCAGTCCAGTAGTGTATCGTGAATTAATCCATCTGATTTTATTTTCATTGGCAAAATGTTAATGAAATATCGATTAAAAGGGTATATTGGGTGGTTTTTTTTTTGGTTTCGCTCCCAATATCTGAAAAAGAACTATTGATAATCATATAAAATAATTATTGTTTCTAGAAATTTCCCTTGCGAATTTTGAACTATTTCCATATCTGACTGCTTCATCAGACAATACATTGTAAATATCCACAATTATCTTCTTGTAATACTTTTGTTTATCGGAAACTCCTGCCAAATTTTCTAAAATTTTAGCAACGCAGTTTTTTCAGTTAATTTAGCCCATCATGATCCATTTCTATCGAACAATAGTTGAAATTATTTTATTTATTCAGCAAAATACAACAGGGCCCCTTAGTTTTTCTTCTCATATAAGATGATCAGGTTCCATCATCAGTATTTTTGTATTATCCCTATCTATCATGTGATTTCTTATGGTCGAATATACTCTATTCGCTATTCGAGATATTTTGTATGTATCTATTGTTTGGGATATTTTTGTGTTCTCATTTTCTAATAATTTACGGTTCTTATATTTTTCCTCTCTCCTCTTTTTTTTAACTTCCCACAAATACAGGAAATATTATAAACACTATCATTTAACTTCTGTTTTTCTTTGAATTCGTTTGGTGTTAGAAGTAAAGATCTCAAATTATTTTTCGTTTCGAAAACTAATCTCATATCGAATGAAGAACCAATTCTTCTGATTTTTTTGAAAAAGCGCCCAATATAGACCCTGAAAAGTTACAATACCATTCTAGTCGTTTGCAATGTTTATGAAGCAAAACTTTCCTAAGAAACTGCCCTTGACACATAGTTTGAGTCTCACAATCCAAAATAATGATTTCTTCAAATAATAAATTTATATCACTTTCAGTAATTATTTTTCAGATACTGGGAACTAAAGGCAAAACCAAACACTGAATATATATAATTAATGAATTCTAACAAGGCGTTCCATTTTCATGGGAATTTTTTCGATGAATTTTCAATCAATTGTAGTTACTGATCGCAAAAACCGTTTTTTCTACAACGCATCAGCAAGCGCCAATCTAATCTCATGAGAATGTTTTCGATTATTGAGGAAACAACTTCTAAATTTCGAATGGACATAACTCCGGAACTGTTGAATATATTCTGCCCATTCACGAGCTCAAGCAAGATATTTAGGCTCTAAAACCTATTCTAGAAAATTCGACACTTCAAGTTTTCTCCTCCGAAAGTTAGAACACATACGGTGGTTGGACGTACAGAATTTAATTTGACCGCGGATTCTTCATCAATGAATACAACCTAATCATTCAACAATATTTTCGGCTCAATTCGGAAGTTACAGATAGTTGGTCCTAACATGTGGACATAATTGAATTCGACAAAGAACATTTCATCAGTGAGTCTGAGAAAATTGCTCGGCAACACTATCAGCTTGAAAATTGAAAATACCAAACTTTTGAGCGAAATGATAACCCTTTTTTCCGCTGGAATAATTCAATGATGAATCTTCACCGAAACAGGGATTAATATCAAGTATTTACCATACTAAACAATATCACCAAATTGCTGACTTTTCTCTAATTTGACCCGCAATGGATTTGATTGAAGTATGACTCTTCGCCTATATTCAGGCTCCGGTTCTGACCTCGTCGGACAGAACGCTCGCGGACCCATAAATCAAAATCGAACTAAGCCACACGATCACGCCAAATCCGTATAAATCGACTTTAGAGTCCGGTGTTAATAGATGCAGCTTTTCTTGTCGCCGAGCCAATTCCGAACAGCAGTCCACAACGTGTTGAATAAGGGATTAGGCCGATGACTTCTGCTGTATAGCGTCGAAACGTAATTATTAAATATGAGAAAATGGCACACTCGATGAGTATAATCGCCTACTGGCATGAATGAAAGAAAAAAAAGATGTTTCTTCGGGTAGTGAAGAGATTCCTATGTAATGACTGTAATTTTTGTTTGCGGTATGGAACGAAGAATGTGGTCTCTGGTGTGTGGATGTGTGTTTAGAGGAATCCCGTGATTTGTATGTAACACTCTCCGGTTCTTGAAGCAACAGCTTATCTCTTCAGGTTGTCGGCTAGATACACCAGTAAACAAGACATATTAATAAATCTATAGGTAAACCTTCCAAGTCCCCAGAAGTTCTTCTTTTTCGTACAATCACGTCGTTTATTTGTCTTTCAAGGTCCATCGGGGTGAATTAAAGTTACTGATTGAAATCCTGGGATCTGATTCGACCACAAGTATATTCTATAACATTAACCATCTCGTTAGCAATTTTGAGAAAATTTCATCGAGGAAATAGGTTTGCCGATCTCTTCTTGTCTAACTCGTTCCGGGTATCTTGAACTTAGTCGGAGTATGTAGAGGTGTCTGCAGATTGGATAGTTTCCTCCCTATTATATTTCCAACACATATTCAATGGGATATGAATCCGGTGAACGAGGTAGCTACGGCAAAATATTAACTACAGATTTTTGAAGAAACTTCTTTGTTCAACGAGTAATATGGGGCGTGAATTGCTGAAAAAGTCGATTGCCAGTCAATAACTAATAATAGTTGAACTATTCGAGTTTCATTAACAGCTTTCATAAAAAACAAAATGACAAAAACATATTTTTTATGCGAACTAAACAGTTGATATAGTTATCAAGCGTAGTTTTTCCTTCTAGATAATGCTTTTAGCCCCGATGTACACATCCGGCTTTTCAAGTTTCGGCGCCGTTGCGGTTCCGTATTTATGTGTGCATTCTACCATTGCTACAGTGCTACCATTGCAACAATGTACTTCAGCTCGTAAGTACGGCACCGCAACGGCGCCGGAGCTGGAAAAACCGGATATATACACCGAACCTTAATATTACTGAGTATATACTCCATTCACTTTTATAAACTATCCCGGTTGGCCATGACATTCTGACACATTTCACCGTGTATATTTTGAACATGTTAGTTTATAGTCATTTTCCTGTCAGATAACTACGCAACGTTGTCCTCTCTACATAGAGGTAGTAGTAATTACGTATTCATCAAAATGTTTATTTACACAAATTTTTATCCAACGATTTATACTGTAAAAATTTGCGCAGGAAAGTAATTTTGGCTGTAACAACATGTTTTTGTTCACATAAAATTTTGCGTTCATGTACCCTTCTGTATGTAACCCATTGATTTTATAATTTTGAAAAGTGATGTCCGTCCTCTGTTTTATTCCAAATTTTCCTTTGCAAAAGAGTAGTGTATCAATCTGAAAGTGTTCATTTTTCAAATTATAATTCCAAATTTGTCGTTGCAGAGCTTTTTTCAAAATAAAGTCTTCAATCTGTGTCTTTTTGGGTGCAGCAATAGAAGGCAATTCTTTGTCGTCTCTTTCAAATTGTGGTGATGTGTGGCTAAAAAATAAATATCTATTCATATAAAATATAATTCCTTGGTTTTTACTTACATACATCGAAAATGTTGGATAGCTTGTGATAAATTATTGATTCCAAATTATCAGGGTTACTATCAGAGAAAGCAAATTTCAATTCTACATAGCACTTCCTGATACTTTGTCTCTGCTACTTCAAAACTAGCTTCGGCATTTTTAATTTCCCTGCTTGATGATTATGTTTAGATTGAGCGTAGAAATTGGAATTGGCAATAGGCAACGTCTCTGAGAATTATTTTGACATTGCCGATATTTCACGAGTGCCAACCTGCGTCAGTCTTGATTAAAGAAATTTGAAAGACCTAAATCATGGCCAACCGGGATAGTATACATATAAAAGTGAATGGAGTACACATGCCAATATCACCTTGCTAGTAAAAAGGTTCAAGGCAATGGGTTGAATCCAGTTGGAACAGAAATCACTTGTATACAATTTTCGGGCAAGGGTGAAAACCATGAACCGTGATAGGTTTGTCTATTGGGAAGCTAAGCCATTACTATTCTATCTGTTGGGTGGCAAAAGACGCTATCTTTAAATAATCTGACTGCAACAACGAGACTCAACTTTGAGTGTCTCATGACTACACCATTTATCAGTTTGGAAACAACAAGTAATCACGAGGAATTCGAAGAACGGTAAAGTAGGGACAATAGGTCTCTTGCATGAATTTTTTTTATCATTGGAATCAAATATTCTATCCGTAATACCACTGAAAAACTTCAACCACCATCAAAAATTTCAATTTTTAACGAGAAAATGCTCTTTTAAATTTGGCTCCGCATGTCGGTTGTTTAAACGGTCGAAAGTTCGCGGTTTCCGTGACGTATGCGGATATATCCACTCTCTCCCTCTTCTCCTGTACATTTCACTCTAGCAAGCCAATAGAAAGCGTCGGGCTGTATCAATCTGTGAATCGTACAATAACTAGTGACGTAGAGGCGATCTGAGGCGTTTCTCCTGCTTCGACCTTGAGTCCCGATTTGGCCATTTTTAATACCGAATTATTCAAAATTCGCGAATTGTTGAAGTATGTGATAGCATACATTATAATTTTGTATCGATATAGAATGAGAAAAACATAAAAATATGATAATTCGTGTGACATGCAAGAGACCTATTCCTACTGGATAAATAGATTTTCTAAATTGAAGATCAAACTAGGAAGATGATATTCCAGGGTCCCTATTCTGAAAACGAGGAAGGGAGAAAATATGCGTGTCGACGCTGTTGCCAAGGAAACGCGGTGCATTCTTGATGGAACGATAGAGAACGTTCATTCCATCACATTCAAGAATAGGGTCCCTGAATAGAAGTATAACCAAAAAAGCATGTAAGTGAAAGCATCAATCAAATCGAAATAATTTGGAACTATATTTATTGATGATGAAATCTAGGTTTATGATGCTTTGCATACAAAATCGCATTATGGCCACACTGGAAGTGTCCCACTGACCACTGAAAGATTTAACCATGGAGGAGAGTTTGACAAAAATGAATTTCTCTTACAGATTATGTAATGCAGCAGCTGAAATATCCAATAACTACTGAGCTGGTTCGTATGACATCGACACGATTAGATATCATAGGTAAGTCTGTAAGTGATTGAAGATTTTATTCTGACAAGCCCTTGCGGAGCAACCCTGAAGAATAAAAACCAAACATATCCTTTCCTAGCAAATAGTAATAGTAGGCTTATATCGAAGATACAAAATCCAAAGAGTCCTACCATAATCACGAGACATTTCCTTAATTCGCTTCGAAATTATGTAAATCGGTACATAGGAAATTTGTATGCATAATTTGTGTAATTGCCTCTTGTCTCGTGGCGACTGCGAACGCTATTCTGGTAATTATTACAATTTGACGAAGTTGAATATACGCCAGAGATCAGCGAGTCCTCTCGCAGATGTAAAAAATGATCACCAAATTATATGGTTAACCCAAATACGAAATTACACATCTGGGCGTTCGCAAAAGTACTCTTGGCCGGAAAACGTCGAGGAGATAATCAAGTGAAAAGATCGCGGGAAGGCCTTGAAATTTTAATCTTTCACAGGTGAATTCATATCTTACACTTCTTCACTCAATGATTTTCATAGTGGTTATAGCTTGTAGCTTCACCTCTACGTGGCATCAGCCGGATGAATTGTTGAAAGTATAATGTATCTCGACTAGAGAGATAAACCAACAGAGTATGCAACGGCTGTAGTACCATGGCTTAGGGCTTACAATTCTGGAATCCGATATGAAGATCCGAATCCCCATTGAATGATATCAAAGTAGAAACGAGGGCAAATGAACAACCATGAACCAACCGGTATTGGGATCTTTTCATGGTAACCGATAAAATCACGCTTATAAGGCTGGGGTCTTTGTGTTTGATTTCATAATTTTTGACCAGATAGGAAGAAATAGAATATCTGAAGAGAGAACACAGATCAATATTCTGGGATGACATATGCAGTGTTACAGGCAGGGTCTGGAAAACCCTTCCAGAGCTCACTACTATCCAAGACATGCCCTAAAACCTCCAATAAAACAACCGGTAATAGGCAATAGATGGGAGCTACGATACTCTGGTAATCAAAGAATTGAGTGAGCCGAAATGTGTAAACAGTAACACTTACTGAATCAGATCCAATCGGTGGGCTGATGCGGCGTAAAGAACGGTCTCCTGGAGAAATACACCGGGACTGGCCAGACAAAAATCTTCGTGCAATTATAACCAGCCCACACCAGACACCTCCTGCAGCTGTCGTTAGCTGCGCTTTGGTTAATTCGGGGACTGCAGACGGAGCATGACCAGTATGAGGAAATCTTTTGGAGAATGGGATAGTCGGCGTATGAAAATGCTGGTTTTTCGGGTCAGAAATACAAAAAGCCGATAATATAGTATGCAGATGTCCAGAGCTAGTTATGAATTCTCATGAAACCCATGCCTCCTAAGGTTGTCATCAGATTGATTACCAACACTGCTTATAACCTTAAGACTGAAAAAGTATGGTAATAGAACGAAATTTCGTATCGGTCACAGTTCTAAAAATGAATCAAGCCAAACTACCTCGATTCGGTCCAATAATGATTATGGCTGCTGAAATAGTATTTTCTAGAAAAAGTCCGCCTGACCCAGGTCAATTCGAAAAGGTAAGGCACGTAAAACCTCGACTACCATGTTTAATCAGAATGAATGAAAAAGAAGGCGAACCTCTGTTCGCGTTGCTTTGAGCTTGATGATAGCAACCCCTAAAATCTTAAATAGGAAGGGGTTTGAGTGACACCCTGTCTCAAAGTTCATTCGATTCCCCTTTCACACTTGACTTTTTGTTGGAGATTTACTGTTTTACTAGAGAATCCCACGTGTGGAAAGAAAAACAGAACTTCAAGACGCCATGATAATTTTTTTTTCACAATACAGAATATTTAATATTAGGAAAAAAAAATTGAAATTTTTTTTTTGAGATTATTCTAATGGCACTATTATCACGAAATTTTGCACATAGTTATTCTTCAGCATCTTCAAACTCCCTGTCCAAAATCGATCATAATTGAATCAGTATTTCTTGAGCTATACGCCGAAGAAAACAACGATATCGAGAAAACAAACACGAAATTTTACATATTTTTTTCCCAATATCTCCGAAAATATTATTCGTAACGGATTGAAAATTGATACACTGTTGTTAGATATAGAGCTGAAGGTATGAGCAATACTTTTTTCGAACATAATCGATAGTTTCTGAAAATACAATTCTTTTCAAAAAAAATTCTAGAATAGTTTTTTATTTACTTATTGACTGAAAGTGTCAAGGCGCTAGTTTGCTCATGTTAGTTGCTAGTTATCATGTCCATAATCGATTTTGACTCTGGATTCGTCATCAAGGAGTCTTTTTAGACCATTTTCGGCTCAAAAGTCGAAAATTACAGACACTTGAACAAAACGATAGCACTCTGTTCCCCTAGAACATGCGCGCAAAAATAGTCTGTCCATTCTATCATCTGTTGCTAGAAGGGATAGACAATGTTTTAATATCTAGGAAATAGTGATTAGCACCTGCTCTGTTACAATAAATATTCAAATTCATCAGACATTAACTCAGTTCTGGCTAGGTCTACGGAATCTCTTATCAGGAAATCAGCATGGGGTTTTACGGGCAATGTGTGGAACTATAAAACTGTACATCAGAAAATTAATTACCTGTGCACCATATAATTTTCCAAAAAATTAAGTATATTAATAGCCTAATTTCTGAGGTATTCCGTATAAACTGTGTTTTTGTTTCTTGCTCATTTCCTTTGCATCATTCGACTCCGATATGAGATCATAGAATTAAATTCATGTAGGTGAAAAACGAAAGACGATGATCTTCATCGGCATTATGTTTTTCATGTCAGGTAGATTAATATCCGTATAGGATTGTTACGTATTCGCTCCCGATCTTACTCAAGCTGAACTGTACTTTCCACATATTTTTCATAAATTTATGAGTGGAAAAAGAAGACATCATTTATTCTTGCGATTTATATGGGACTGTAGAGAACTCTCAGGAGAAAATGACCGGCATATCTCTAAGGTCCACCCTATTTCGAGAATTTCAGCGCTGCTACCAAGACTTTAATAACAAGTTCGGCGGAAGGCAACTCCTTTGAAGTTTCTGTATCGACCCACATTTTTCAATCAAGTTTTAAATTTCAATTTGATCCGATTAGTATTTTTGGAAATATTGAAGATAAAATTAAGAATGAGTATATCTACGGAATCATTGAGCGGATCCTAACAATTCACGAATTCAGTCTTCGTAATTGAGCCCCAAACGGACTCTAGAAATATTTATGTTCCGATTTGTTTTTTTAGAATTCAAAATTCATTCTTCCAATATTTCCACGAATTGGAATTCGATAGAACAGGAATCCAGTATTTGATTAAGTAATGAAAACTTGAAGGTTCATGAAGAATTTTTTTGGAGCCATATGAACAGAAGGTCGCAGAATATGGAACATTTGGAATAATTGGAATTTTTTTTTCTGAATTGTTCTAACAACTCGATTATCACGAAATTCTGCACAAAATTGCGCCGCAGCAATTTTTAACCTGTTGTCAAGTTTCATTATGATAAGATCAGTATTTCTCGAGTTATTCCTATAATTACAACGATACCGAGGAAAAAAATACGAAATTTGACATATTGTTTGTAATTAATATCTCCCAAAACTGAACATCAGTTCATACTGACATTTGTAAAATATAAGGTTTGTGATCTTTGAAGAGTTTGGTCGTTATATAGTCGGTAGTTTGATAACAAAAATTCGAGGAAAATTTCAAGTTCTTTTCTTCAATTCACAATAACACGATTAAAACTATTCCGCAAACAATTGCGCGTTTCTCTGGTACATCTTAGTACTAAGTTTCAGTTCGATCACTCACGCACATTTTGACATATTGAGGAAATAAATGTCCAATTGACTAGGTCCCCATTAGGCCGAGTCGTCCAATTAACAAGAAATCACCGTCGTATTTTAATTTGAGACCTTGCCTGTAAGTTTCAAGTCACTAGCTAGTTTCTTTCGACAGTTATCGGTTTTGATATTGGATCACTGAATCCAACCTGGTCGTTTGCAATAATTTTTGGGAAAAAATTCGAAAATTACAGACACTATACAAAACTATAGCGATTGAAAAACAATTTTGTCATGTGGAAAATTAGTCTCATGGATGTTTTCACAATCTCTTGTGTTGATGCTCACCAAACCTTAAGCTTTTCGACGGCAATAAAATCTAGAAAAGCACTGACGTGAGGTCAGGAGCTTTTACGAGCTTGTTCAAATTCCAACAATTAGATCAACATGAAATTCTGCAAATAGTTGCGTGTTGGTAATCTCCACCTGATTACGAAGATTCAATCTGATTGCAATTGTACTTCTTGAGATATTGCGGAAATAATGTTAAAATTCCAAATGTTATCAACGAAATTTGGCACATTTTTTTTCCTTATATCTCCGAAAGTAAATATGGGTTCGAATTGAAATTTAGAACATTGTTGTTTAATACTGACTGAGGGTTTGTGCCAAATTCCATTGAAATATAATCAATAATCTCAGAGAAAAAAAAAATTTCACCAAAAATTCAAAAATTTCTTG
Source organism: Myrrha octodecimguttata (assembly GCA_958510865.1). Lineage (NCBI taxonomy): Eukaryota > Metazoa > Arthropoda > Insecta > Coleoptera > Coccinellidae > Myrrha > Myrrha octodecimguttata. Next base: position 38,352,010 of record OY294056.1, read on the forward strand.
AATAGCACTGGATTCACGAGAAATTCAGCTCAAAGTGGCGCGTTGGTATTCCAAAACTGTCTACGAATTTTTAATTTCATCGAGTCAACACTTCATGAGATATTGAAGAATTAACCTCAAAATTTCAAATTGACCTAACCCTGAAACTATCCAACTGATTCCACCAACTAATGAACTTAACCGAGATATTTAGACTTCAAACCTTATCTGACAACTCGCTGAGTCTTTTCCTACGAAAGTACGGACGGACGGGCAGAATTGAATTTAGCAACGGATTCTTATTCAGGGAGTTCAACCCAATCGTTTAAGACCGTTTTCGGCTCAAAATTCGAAAATTACAGACATCGTGACTCATTGATATCGCGCTGTTCCCTGGAACAAGCGCGTAAAAACGTTATATGCAACAGCGAAATGAAGTCATGACATCAGCCTACTGCACGCATAGTGATCCATAAAATTGGAATTCATATATTAAAACTTTCACAGGTGCAGCCTAGTTAAAGGTCCCTCGGAGCAAAAACCTGAAATAGAATATTACTTATTGAAATTAATAATTCGATTTCCGCTGTTCGACAATCCTATGACAACTTTAATGAAATTCTACGCTTATTACACTGCGTAATTCGAAGACGTTTTTGCTGATCGCAATGTCCCGATAAGTATACGAATTAATAACATTCCCTTCCTTCATACGCATTTCCAACCATGTAGGTATGATACGAAAAATCTCATCTGTATACGACCAGCAAATATTAACAAAGACAAGTTTTTCATAGCTTCGAACCAGCCGAGGGGACTAATGAATCAATATTTATAGAAACAAAATGGATTCCTACGGCAGTGTCCAGAATGGAATACTGCCTCGACAGTTTCCTTCAATCTGAAGTAAAAACAGAATCGATTAAGTCTAATTAGCATTTCTTGCAGCTCGGAGAAAATATGATTAATGATTTCAATAATAAATGTGACAGTTGTATTTTGACTTTTTGCTGCAGAGCTCCAGTCTCGACCTTCGCCACTTTCTACCGTGTTGAAAGTGAGTAGGCCATTATGTACACCTGGGCGGTTTGAGAGTGAAAAGGTCTTTGTACCTTGAACAGGCGTAATGCAGAAACTGTTGTGGGATTCCAAGGAGTAATAAATTAGTCCAGACCAAAAAGTTGATTGTGCGACGTATTTTGGTTGCAAATATTTCGATCTGCTTGCTCCCACCGTCTATGAAAATCGCAGAATACAATATCTGTAATAGGAAACCAAATCTCGGTAAAGGAACAATGATTGAGAGAAGCAGTATTTATATCGGTAAAGTGTCGGTCTATTATGGCGCCTTCTTCAGGCTAAAATAAACCGAAGAAAAAATCACAATGAAATTACAACTTGAGCTATACATCAGGTCAGCAAGAACTAAAGTCATAAGGAACAATTCTCATCATAAGAGCAACATGCACAAAAACAACATCAGGTCAGTGAGAACAAAAGTAATAGGAACCAGTTTTCACCATGAGAGCAAAATAAATAGCAACTTCAATTTGAAGTGATTCAATAAATCACATTTCAGGCGAAAATAGTGAAACTGTTTCACTATTTTCGCCTCACACCTAATTGATTGAATCTTTGTAATCGAAGTGTTGTGCTATTCATGTTGATTTGATAAGATTGTTTTTCTATGACTTTAGTCTTACTCACCGGATGTTGTTTTTGTATAGCTCAAGTTGTAATTCTATTTTGTTTTATCTCTGGTTAATTTTAACCTCAAGAAGGCCTTAAATTGGGCCGGAATGTTGCAGACAGAGTGGTTGTTTCTTTTCATAATTGTTTCTTGACCGAGAATCGGCTTCCTCTAGATGCTCTGGAACGATACGAGTTTTGATCAATATCTGTAATTTTCGAATTCTCAGTGCCAGCAATTATGCCACTGATAACAAGCGTTGGCTCAGATTTTATTCTGGCCATTTGACCTGTCGTGAATATTCTAAATTCAAAAGGAAAATACCTAAAGACTTGGAATTTTCATGGTATGTCTAAGATCTGGAATACCCCGGTTTACTTTTGTCAGTTGAAATAATCCGCCCAATGGCTTGCTGTCATTTTAGGTATATCAGAGAATATTTGATTTGGAACGGGTATATCTACGGAATTAATAGGGTAGTTTACCATTTAGACTTGATATCTGTAGGGTATAAGACTCAATTCGAAAACGCGAATTCGTGAATGGGTTAAATTTGCCACATGATCTCTTGAATACCTATTAGAAACTTTCGTTCCCCACCTTATATTTACACAAATTCATATCTGATCGGATGTGAATCTAGTAGTTTATTGTAACATGTCGACACGCAGCTTATGCAAAATTCGTCAAGATTATATGCAGGGTGCCCGGGATTAAAGTTTATATATTTCTGCGGGTAATTCTAGAGATCTAAATATGAAGAAACTCTCATATCAACCAAGTCCCTATAATACGTCCAACAGCAGCTATAGTCTCTTCACCATGACCAACCAAACCCCATAAATTTGAGATGACCTCGGCAATAGTTGGCGGATTCAAACGAGATGTATTACATGGGGATTTTTGGACTGAATCTCATCAGCGATAGGGATAATAGGAAGGCTTTCATAAACAACTGACTTCCACTTTCAAATAAACTCTTCGAACATCATCTTTGAAAGAAAAATGTACCTACCCTTATTTGAAAGCACAACCACACGGAAATCACTTCAGAAATAAAAGATTTTTGATGTTACGCATTCTACCTGAGCCATGAACTGTATTTTATTAATAATCCAAAGTAAGATGGCCTGACGATCAATTATAACTGTGAAACAGCTGTAGTCATTCTCCTTGCGGGTCCGCTTCTTGGCTGTAGATGTTTTGGTTGATTAGATGATTAGCCCTGATTAGGGTGAAATATTTGTTGATTTATCGATAGATATTCGTTCTTGTGATTATGTTAGTATTACTTATTATTTTTTTCGAGATAAGAAGGCCGTAGCCAAGCTACAATACACATGTCATCAGAACATAATTTTTTCTTAGAACGATGCTCCGTTAGGGTACGAACAGAAAATTGGGTCGCAATCAAGGTGGAGGTCTCGGTCGATCCTTCTAGTTAAGTCGTGGTCGATGTCGACAGCTCATAAGAAGGAGGTAACCTGCGATGCTCAGTCTAGCTAGGACCACTGAATGCTTGCTAATTTGTGTCTTATCAATCACATTTGTGAGACATTCTGTCAGGGTAAGTGAGGAATTTTGTGACTAACGACCAATTGTGAGGTCACAGGTCAGGGAACATTTAAAGTGCACAAGACAGGTCTCTTACCTTGGAAATCCTTCAAGACATTCAGAAGAGGTTCCATTAAATTCTTATCAAGCCATTGAGTGATATTTGTGTCTCGGTGTGTAGCTGAATTGAAGTAAAGTACATATATTCAGTTTTAAACTTGTCAGCTGTCATAAACTGGAATTGTCCACAAAAGACATAATTCTATGCGAGGTGCAATGGAGAGGGTGGCAACTAGACCTTGAACGTACCAATCTCAGGAAAACATTTTTGTAGACTGCGCAGGAGGCATCAATGTGAAACAAATTATTTGATTTTAAAAACCATCGATGTGAATCTCCTTGATGGCATCGCTTTAAACCTCCACTGTGACTTTTCTGTACTGTCCTCTTCCATTCACAATGTGTTAGGTTGACATGCATGTCAGTTGAGTCGACATTGGTACACGACCTCTACCTCCAACGCGACCCACTTCTTCTGTTCAAGCTTTAAGGGTAACTTTTCGTTCAACAAATCTAGAAAGACCAATTTCCGCTCAAAATTAAAGACATTGTGACGAAACAACAACGCGCTGTCCCAGAGCAAGCGTGTAAAAATATGCAAGGAGTTTATTTTTCCGATTGAAATTTAAATAAGATCATTCACTTAAAAATTTGTAGTAATTTTATGACAGCCCTCCCTGTTATCTCTGCAGCTGATAAGATTAGGTCAGTTTTTCATCGCCAAACGAACCATTCACAAGTTTTTGGGATTTAGGAGGCCGCAGATTGAAGGGGCTCTGGCACCCGTGAGGTACATTTTAGGAGCAATAAAATTGAAAGCTTTTCCAAAAATGGAAACTTCTTTTTAACGTGGATACTTTGAGTCGAAAATAAAAAGAATATTATAACGCATCCCAAATATTCACAAACAACGTTTTGCCATCAATGTGCAAGCAAGGAATCTTGAAATTTCACCCCCCTGTTAATTTCTCTATAGCCGAGCGCGTAAAAAGCACTGATTCTTATCCCATATTTTCAGCACCAACTTTTGTACTCTAATTATTTAAAATGCCTTCAATTTCAAATCGAGGCTTAACTTAAATAATTACATTTACATCGCTCATCACTATCTTTGGTCGAAATCAATTATATCCGCCAATTTGTGTAAGGAGTCAAAGAAAATATAATATCACTAATCATGTATTCTGTTGAATAAATATTTCCACATATCCTACCAACAATCTGAATACTTACCTATTCACAACCATGCAAATCTCATAATGTAATCATTCAACGGATTCACCTTTGAAATCATAAAAACAGATGTACCTTCTCGAACGGAGCATAGATCTTGATAGCCATATCAGCCAATATACGTTGTACATCCTCCACGAAGACTTATTTCGTGCAGATTATTAATTCTTGGCATTCTCATGCCCCTGCCCGTATCTCCATTTGTTTACACTCTAAAGAATTGCAGTCAGCATTAAGTGAAATATCGTTGTTTTCTTATAAGCTACTCAACAGTTATCACGGAAGAACCACGAAGATATCAATGCCTGTGACCACCGAATAGGGTATATCGGATTGAGGATCTCTTTAATCGTTTAACTCGTTGAGTAATATGATCAGGTCACGACATTAGAACCATAAAGCTCAAAAGAATAGGATTTATGGAACAGTGAGAACAGTTTGCTGCATTTCAAGGCGATGTACCACGCTACGAAGATTAATAACCACTCTAATGTAACACCAGGAAAAAACGTGGATATGATGTTAGGTTAACTCTACTACATATGCAAACTTCGAGATTAATTGAAGGCACAAAACCTTCAGTGGCAGTTCTCGAAGATATGCACTTGAAAAATGGCGTCTGAATTTAAGATTGCAGCGCTACGGTGGCCAGTTTAAGAACCTTAGGTAGAGGGGTAGGAGCTAGGTTTTCAAGTGTTTGCTTGTATATTTGATTGATTAAAATTCGATTTTACAATTTGTTCAGAGATTTTTTCAGTTAATAGAAATGATTCTGTGTATGCATATTTCATTTTTATGAAAGAGTTATGTATCACCTATTCTGAATCAGAGTAGCAATGCTACAATTATTCAGTATTATTCTAGTATCAAATTATTTCAACTCTAAATGGCAGGATTAATTCCAAATTATTTGGAGTGTCTTGAAAGCACAGAAATGTGTTCAGGAAGATGCATGTGATATTATGTTGCATGTTATTTGCATAAATAATAAACATTTTATCTACCCAACTTGAGTATTGATCAAATGCCCCCTCTAACATATAGTATTGCAAAACATACTTTTTGGAATAATAGACAAATACTCATAACTTTACTATTTATATAGGGAAGGAATACATTCACATAAAACGAATGCTACTCGTACCGTAAGCCTTATTCATAATGGATTTCACAAATAAATTCTTTCAACACTCATATGATTGGTATTGAAAAAGCTGTAATGAATAAGCCTTGTACAACTTTGAATTCATCGGCAGAAGCACTTTGAGCGAAGAGTATTCATCACCAGATATTTCCTGGTCGAGACTCTTGTTCCAATCGGTCAGTTCTATCACTTAAACATTTACGTTGTTCCTAATGATTAGTTCAACAGTCATATTTCTGGAAGGCATAGCATTCCTCTTAAGAAACTTTCTTTACATGGATAAGGTTACAAGTTGCCAAGGTTTTTATCGATTCCTCAACACTTTCAGGCTCGACTTGTTAGAGCCCAAAAGTTTTTCACCGGGCTGTGGAAATCTATGCATAGTTTTCCCGTAGAAAGGGACATTTGAGTTTGCTTTTTCCTAGTAGAAGCACTTGTAAAATCAAACAAACGCCAATAAAAATGCATTAACTTTCTCATTTTCTTGACATTTCTCTTAACTTGTCAATGATAATGTCTGTACTTCGGATTACTCTGATAGCCACTAGAGGGCATAGTGCTTATCTTCATTGTAATTGAAAAAATCAATATTGATTTTTCTACAAAGAACAATATACCTTTATTTCACAAATGTTGACTTTTTTTGGTGGTCCCATACAGTGGACTGGTGCTTATGGAGAACTGAAAAACTTTTCTAGAGTATTTCCCATGCGTTGTATTCGAGAACAATCTTAAGGTAACCTTGTACAGGAACTTCTTCGGGTATGACAATCAAATGTCACTATACTATGAATAACCCATTCAATAGTTTCGTAGGATAAGTGAGCAAAATAATTTTCCAATTTTTGGATACCATTTTTGTGGTAGAATTTTTGTTTCCAAAATAGGCCTGACTGATGTTGATTACTTCATCAACTAGGTTAAACCTTTTTTGGCGACCATTCTTTTCAGATAAGAACAGAAAATAGTTCCTGAGTGCCAAATCTAGAAACTAGGGTGGATAGTGCACTATCCGCGACGAATTGCTTCTTGAAGCAATTCGTCGCATAAGGCATGCAATTTTGGCATCGCTTTCATCAAATTGTGACCCGACGAATCTCGTGAGAATAAGGGTTTTTTCTTCTTCAATGATAGGTTTTACAGTTTTACTATTTAAATATAGTTGTATCCATGTGCACCCCAAAATAGGTGCCATAACCTTGCCGTGTTTTCAACGCCTTAGGTTGGGTTCGTCGGTTGCAATCCTCTGAGATGAATGCCGATTTGTCCTTGGAGTAAAGTGGTGAATCCATATTCCATTTATTGTCACATATCGATGCAAAAATCCAGAATGATAACGGTTCAAACGCTCCAAATCTCGATTCGAATCATCGTTACGTTGTTTCTGATCGAATGTGAGTACGCGCGGCACCAAGTTTGGAAAAAGATACCGCATGCCGTAATAAATGTGTCGAATGAAGCTGATGTTTTCACAGTGTTATTTATGTCAAGTTGTTCCAATTCAGGGCCGGCCGAAGCTCGATGAACTTTTTTGATGTTTGCCTCAACAGTCTCCACTGGATTCTTCATCACTCGTGGTAGTCTCGAAAGGGCATAGAAGAAATTAATTTTTTTCATTGTTATGAAAATATTCTCAATTTCGCGACTGTCAATGCTGTAAGTTGAGAACCAAGAATACGATTGCTGACAAATTTTGGTAGGCATCATTCGAAAGATGGGTGATTCCAGATACATTCGTAATTTTCCGATAATGACGTGAACCATCGGATGACCTAGCACAGTCCCATCAATCTTCTACTACTCCAGTTGAAGTACTTCAATATCAGAAAACATTCTCCACGATTGGAAAGCTATGGAATGAACCCATCTCGAAAATGGAACACAGTAGCAGTTTGCGTTGTCGCCGTCAATCATACAACAGGATACCCGAAAGAAAGCCAAAACCCGATCGCCTCCTCGTAACCGATACCAGTAATCGGATACCGAAATCGCGGAACTGAGTTCGGGACCTCGTTAAACGCCGTAGGATACTTCATAAATTCACTCGCGATCCAATTCTGTAAACAAAACGTCAGAATACATTCTTTATTTTTATGCGCCAACGTTACACTAGAATCGAAATCAGATCAAGTTCAAATATTATTGAACGACTGTCAGATATCTTGAGATTTCGAGAACCGGTTCCAAGAGATATCGGGTCGTTGTCGCCCGCATACACGGACGAATTTTGATACGGATGATGTGATTGGGAAATTTTTTTCACAACAGACAGGCGGTGATGGTTTACGATGCGCCTAAAGGATTTGATCTACATTTTTTTCCGTTCAAATGAACTAGATCAGTTTTATTATCAAACATTAAAATTCGGGGACTTTTCGGTCGGCGCTCCCATGATTGAAAACGTTTATCGTGGGTTGTAAATCTGATTTTATCGACCCGCCCGTGCCGAAAGATGGTAAAGGTTAGTTTCTATTAGAAAATGAAGCTAGTTCCACGAAATTATTGCTCAACGAAAGATTTAAAGTTGATTTTGAAGGTTTTCTTCTTTTTCCATGGAAATTCAATTTGTTTCTAGTATTAATCAAACATAGAAAGATTACGAGTTATAGTAGTAGCAAACGGATATTGACAAAAAAAACACGAGCAAAATGTTTGTATAATTTGAACAATAAACTCATGGAGGGACTCGAATGAATACAGTTATAATTAGAATGGTTCTTTCTGATGATGATGAAGGGTGTTTTTTCAAAAGTTTAATGATTCCAATTTTCCTATATTTTTTGAAATAAATCTGGCCGTCAACAATGGTGGCTCGAATATTGGCTTCTATTGACTTAATAGTCATGCTGGTTTGTCGGCTTAAAACAATGACTCAACATAAAAAATCTATAAAGGCACTGACGTGAGGTCAGGACCTTTTAAGCGCTGGTTCAAATTCTAATAATTAGATCAACACGAAATTTCGCACCTAGTTGTATAATGGTAATCTCCACCGGATTACGAAGTTTCAATCGGATTGCATCTGTTCTTCTTTAGATACTGCGGCAGTAACGTTGAAATTCCAATTAACAACGAAAATTGGCAATTTTTTTTCCTTATATCTCCGAAAGTAATCACCGGATCGAATTGAAATTTGCAACATTGTTGTTGAATACTGACTCTAAGGTTTGTGCCAAATTTCATTGAAATCTCATCAATATTTTCAGAAAAAAAAATTTTCATCGAAAATTTTAAAAATTTTGGAATAAATTTTTTTTCCAATTTTCCAACAACTGGATCCACACGAAATTCTGCTTTCAGCTGCACGTTGGTATCCCAAAACTATCCACGTAATTTCGATTCGATCGAGTCAATACTTCATAAGATATCCAGGAATTAACCTAAAATTTCAAATGGGCCTAACTCCGAAACTGTCGAACCGATTCCACCCATTTACGAACTCAACCGAGATATTTGAACTCCGAATCTGATTTGACAATTTCAAGTCGCTAAGTCTTTTCCTACGAAAGTAAGAGCACATACGGACAGAATTGAATTTGACCACGGATTCTTCTTCAAAAAGCTCAACCGAATATTTCAAGACCATTTTCGGCTCAAAATTCTAAAATTACAGACATCGTCACAAAATGATAACGAGCTGTTCCCTAGAATCAGCGCGTAATAATAAGCGATGGGAGTCAAGTCGCACGAACGACTGGGGCAGTTAATGAAACCATTTCTGGAAATAAAGGCGTCACCAAATTGATTCTGCTTTCAACTAATGACTACGCACGCTATATGCTAAGTCTTGTTGAAACCAAGTGGAGACGATGTTTAGCTGATTCATATTTGAAGAAAAAAATCAAGAAACGGAGACGTATCTACATTCCTGTGTATCCTTCAACACTATGCGCTACAACAATATTCTCTTCGGTCCGCACATGTCTGTCTTTTTGAGAAATAAGTGCAAGAATAATCAATAACTGCACGAATTGCTTGCTCATGAGGCCGATTTTGTTGACCGTATAATGGACGAAATGCATCATCTAGCGTTTAATGACCCATGATGCATTGCCAAACCTGAGTGGTCAGAAATATCACTACAATTTGACATTCTCAACTGACAAACCATTGAAAACAAACATCGAATCTTTCAAGCAGTTAAAAAACATCTTGAGAGCAACCAATATCACGTGGTGCTGAATCACGACTAGGCAACACAGTCACATTCAAGTTTCATTAAACCACGTGAATATCTCAAGGTCAAGCACCTGAATCGCGGTGTACACACTGAAAAAAAAATCTCAGTTATATTGAATAAACCTTGGTTTCTTCCGAATTTGTTAAGAATAAGTAAATAATATTCACAATCAATATGGCTGAATCATTAAAACTGTTTGTAATATGCTTTGATATTATCTATAAACAAAGCATTTGTTACAGCGATATTCAGGTATGACAAATAAAAGAAGTTAACGATAAATAATTTGTCCATTACAATGATTCAAATATTTCTCATCAATAAGTTTTGATAACTATCAATAAATGATGGGGTAGCTATTAATAAATACATATTCACGTTAATTATGATTCGGGGCTGTTCAGAGTCACCTCAGATCGTGTACAGACTCGTCGATTATCGTGTGTGGTTTCAATAATGTATAGTATCTGATCGATCTATCGGGTCTGCTTTTTGTGTCGAGGCTCTTAGCGTTCATAGTGATATTGAATTGGAATATTGGAATTGTTGAAGAAGAGGAAACAAATCAGGTATGTATACACTATTAATGTTTCCTAACTGTAGCGAGCGCCCTCTCTCAGCCCTTACTTAAGTCGCGCGCGACTTAAGTAAGGGCTGAGAGAGGGCGCTCGCTACAGGACTCCCCTTCCAGTGAAAGTGATAGCAGAAAGATGCATCTGGAGGAATGTGACCGAGACCGAAAAGGTGTTCTCCTCTAAAACGCTGCTGTGAGCGAGCCGTTGTGCCATTGCTGCGCTGTTGAGCACGAGTGTACTGCGTTTGATGCACGGTTGACCAGACCGTTTTGTGTTGAGCCGTGTTGACTGTGTGCTAGAGCGCTCTGCCTCGTCGTTCGAGGAGTGTGACCGATTTAGAGGAGGTCAGCTTTTGACGGAATGTAGTCATGGCCGTATTGACCAGAAGATTTCCCACAAGTGCGGCCGTGATGCGGAGCAGTTCTGTGCCTTTGAAATGTGAAAAATCCGGATTGAGAAACGCTGCGCCACTTGTGAGTTCCTATACCACTCGATATCGTGCAGTGAGCCGGATGCATTCGTGAGCACATCTTTGGGCAGCGAGTTGCATCACGAGAGCGAAGTGGCGATGTGGAACCTCCTCGGGATGGTTGCCGATCCATCGCCGAGGTAGGAACGGATAGGATCACACAGTGACAAGCGAGGTGCTTACTGGAAGCGAAGATGATCGCGAAGGGAAAGAAACTGTGACACCGTCGTTGAAATGAATCACGTCGGGGTCACCACTGAAGCTTTTGAAGGTTTGCGAGGTAGCTTCAACCTCTTTGGGAAAGTGTCACGTTTCGTCCCGGCTTAGTTTGGGGGAACTCGTCAGGGCATGCACCAAACTACTAATGATAAGTTATTTCTGTTCAATATTCGTTAATATCCGAAGAACAAAATTTATTTATAGTTATGCCATATTGAGCATAGAACACAAAATATTTATTCACTGTTAATAAATAAATAATATGATGAAATAAATGTATGATAACCTTGAATAAGTCTTTATTTATCAAGGCCCGAACAAATAATTTGTTTATACAAAGCAAATGTTTGATAAGCCATATTTCAATAACGGATTAGGTGACTGTTAATAATTTTTACTTAATGTAACCAAACTGTTCTTTCAGTGCATTTATAAACGTTGCCAACAACCGCGTGAAGTCTTAGAATTCGGAGACATTTCGACGTTTATACTAGAAAACGGGGTGTCGTTCTGCAGGTATCAGTGAGTATGTCTTGAGAATTTTTTTTTATATACTTAATTCTTTTGTGAGAATGCGCAATGCTAGTTATTTTCCAATTTTTCACACCATTTCAGGTTTTATTTTGCCGAAAATTCTTGAATATAAAGAAGTGGCAACATTGCGCATCCTTGCAATTTTTTCAACCATTTATATCATGAAAATGTCTTGAAAAAAACGAACTCCAGTCCCCAGAAGAAACCCCGTTATATTCGAGGTATTGTTTGCTCTCAATGAAATGAGGGGCAAAAGCGATGTACTTTGTTATTCGAAGACCATGTCCCAAAGCTTTCAGTATGAAGTCAAAATGGCCAAATGATACTCGACATTGATCAACAACCTTAAGAAATAAAAAAATGCTCCACATAATCAATCAAAAAATCATCCTTCTTGTAAAGATTTAAACATTGTGACCAACTGCTCGACCTTCTGGCTTCAATATCGCATACCTCATCATAAACATGAGCAAAGACAAGGCAGTGACAATGCGATGATCCATCAGCGTCATTTCGGCCGTCGTTCGGTTCGATTATGGTGCTGTCAGTATACCTCACACAGATGGCGTGTTTCTTGTATACGGTGTTGTCGATACAGAGATCTACCATACCAATGCGCCTGAAGATAAGTCTCTGCCGGAGGTAAATGGTGTGGTCGTGACTGTAATAGGAGGGCCAAAGATCGACTTTTCAACAATTCGTGCGTATTTTTGTTTTTAAGTGCTGTACCGGAGTGATAGAGATGTTGGTAGTTCCAAGTTGTTCAAAGATTCACAGTTGCATGTACACATTCATCAGTTGTTCTGCATGTTTCAAAAATACTTTTAATGTCTTTCTATTAAGATTGTTTGAATATCTCTAGCCATCCCTACCAAATTAAGTTGTCAACAATAGAAATATAACTGTTATATTCCATCTCAAATATTGCCCACATATTCACTTCTTAGTGACCTGACCTTGCTCCGTATCTCAACGCACTTCCTTTCCAACTAGTTAATTTATTTGGTAATTCTTCTCACGACTTCCGGAATAAAGTACGTCCGCGAAAAAAACGAACAATTTCAGATTTATGAATTCAATTTCATGGCCTGCTAAATACTGCCCGTAAATCACTCGAACAACTTTACGGCAAATATACCGAGCCTGTGAGAACTGCTATACCTACCGTAGAAAACGCACTCTAGAAGGAAAATATTTATACATATAGAAGAGCAAACACTCTGTTCAAACACGGGTGCATTATTTCATGGATCTTGAGAAGTTAATACGCCAAGGTATGCAAGGAGTAATCTGCGGGAACAAGCAGTTTTGCGGAATATTTAAACAGTGTTTAAGATGTGTTTCTACTGCAGCGTCGAACTCGAGATGTTGCCAGAAGAGGAAAATGATGAGAACGAACTTTTCCCTATTTTTCAGGGTAAAAAACTGCGAATCGAGATTTTCATCTGAAACTCAATTAATTGGATCAGTATTTTCTGAGTTGATTCAGAAATTACAACGTTATCGAGAAAAAAATCCAAGAAACTTTACATATTCTTTTCAATATCTCCGAAACTTGGAATCGACCGAATCACATTGAAAAAAGGTAAACTGTTGTTGAACAGAGGGAAGAAGGTCTGTGCGGAAGTTCTCTGGAATGTTATAAATAAATTCAGGGAAAAAAATCCTCGGAACCAATTGAAAAAAAAGATTTCCGAATCAACTTGCCATACGAGAAGTAGCGGACCTCCATGCTACAAATCATTACCAAGTTCCAGTCCGATCGTCCAAGTAGTTACTGAGATATTGAGGGGCTATTACCTCCTACCTCCAAAATTCAAAGGACCATAACCCCGAAACAGTTTGACCTATTTGGCCCATTAACGCACCTAACCCTCCCATTCTGATGCGAAACCTACCCTGAAAGAGGCTTGATTCTTCCATTCGACAGTTATCGAGTCCTTGGCCAGACAGAATACATTTTGACATCAGATTCCCCATGAGTGATCGTTCAACCTAGTTAGAATACAGGTATTCGAAATGAAACGATAGCACGCTCCTCCCAAGAACATGTATGCGAATGTAAACCGAACGGAAGAACTGCTAGCGAAAACAAAATGAATGATTCCGAAAATTCCCTAGAGTGATGAAAACAGAATCATTAGATTTTGTTTTTCAATAATGCAGACCAAAGCGTAACTAGATGATTCAATGCTTTGGAACACGACAATATATATAATTGTAAGAGCTGATTTTTGAGAAATCAGGATTCATTCTTTCTTTTTCGCATAGCGGAGAATCCTAAGTTCGAAAACTGGGAGTTCATAACTATTCAAAACGGATTTATGATTTTTCTCAGTCAGGGGATAACCTTTTTGTGAACCAAATACTTTAGCCGTGTTTCAAAATGAAAATACAGAAGGGCACAAATTAATTCGATCGAGAGTTCCTCATTCAAATCGTAACAACGTGAAACTGTTACCGAAATCTTTCACGAATGAAAACTGTCTTGAAGAGTCCAGCTCTGTAAATTACGATAAATAGTCTTAGTCTGGTATTCTCAGAATATGCCGGCTACTGTTGGTGCGCCTGTACTGATTAATTGCTTAAGAGGGCATATTAATATCTGTACAGAGCTCTTTCGTTCGCGGCAAGGCCACAACCACCATTCCAAACATTCAATACATGACTGAGGTACATGTGAAATGGTCCTTCCAAGGAGAACTACACGCTATCAGATGTCCTTCCGATGAAAACATTATTTCATTCGCGAAACACCGGGAGCTTTACATCTGGGATATCTTCTGATTAAATACCATGATGCCTTTTCGGTTAAGCGCACTTGACTCTTGAGAATTGTCACTCCAGAAGAGGAACGATAAGTTATTGGAGATGTGTCTATTTAGATATCTTCAACTTTTACTAACCAGTGCCTTATCCTTCGTTTGTTCTGAAATTATTCCGCTTATGATGTGTGACTGCATACTGAACTTTTTTCCTCTGACTATATTTTTTCAAATTCCTTTCTTATGCCCATATCTCCTACCCATTTATTACAAAACAGGTGTATGTCAGACATCTTCTACAAAATTGTATCGGAAATCCCTTGGCCGCGATCTATCTTCTTATACCTTCTATGTGCAAATCTCATTCGAATAAAGTATTGATTTCAAACTTCTATATTCATCGATATGCTCTCACTGTTCTTCTTCATTCGTTGCGTCGACTTTTTGACAAAACCATCGTTTTTACTACATTGGTCTTCATACCGTAATTCTTCTAGCTTAGCAAATCTTTTTATTCAACCAATCTCGTGAGTTCTTCAGGATTTACAAGGACTGTCTAATCATCAGATGATTGGAAAATTTCAATGCTTGTCTCCAATCATCATATTGAGGTGTTGTTCATTGCTTTTCAAAATGTCTTTCTGATTGCAGTGGTCAAGGTTCATAAGGCATCATAGAAAGTTTCATTATCTACCACTCCATTCGGTTTGCCATCTTCCATTCATAGTAATTCTTTCTGATCTTGGTATTAACAGTTCTCTAACTAGTCTTCTGTCTTTCCAATTAATTTGAGTATTTTCGTATGTGCTCATAAACATAACCAATAATTCCTATGTGCAGTCTTTTTTTTGGTTTCATAATCATTCATTAGGCTAGTGAAATCAGTGCTGAATAAATTTGTAACTCATTCTCAAGGACAAACAGTATAGGAATCAACGAGAGGAAATATAGAAGATACATAAGCAAAGTGATCCAGAAATCAACTTATTCAACAATATAGGTATAAGGCTATCAAACATAAATCAGTCAAAAAAGTAGTATGAGCGTACAGTTATTGAGTTCTTGTTAGGCATCCTCACTGCGTCCTTACGCAACAGACAAACCAATGACTTATCGAAAACCGTTCATAGTAGCTGATATCACCCAAGCAAATTGGATCGACCAAACGAATGATTTGGGCGCAAAAGACTAATTCTTCGTTGATTCATGCCAGAGGTGAAAAAAAAAAGGAAATATATTACTACACGCGACGAGCTTCCAACTGGCGTCACCAGAACGCTGATTTTCCAACCGATAAATTCTTGTGTTTCGTTTGTTGGACCTGCATGAACTACGCCAACTCTACTCACTTCCAATATTCGGTGCAATTGAGTGCAGTCACAGATAACATAATGAGTGTGGTCAAATCTGTTTTATGATTTTCACAAAATACAGATATATGATGGATAATCCAGGACGACAGCAATCCATGCTCGTCTTTTTTTCGCTACGATTTCGAGTTGATATGTTGATTTGTCGTAAAGTTTTCATCGTCACGGAAACAAATTCTGATCGTTTAAATAAAGAAAATGAACGGAAGAAGAAAGTGGACAAATTCAAGCCATTTATTGCTACAGAATACGATCAGAGACAACAGGTGTCTATGATCATGATTCAGAGCCCTATTATACTATTCAATCTAAAAAGCCCGGTGAAACTGGAGCCTGGTATGCATGGTAGGGTGTCGTTTATCACACTGCCCTAGATACCGGCTCCTTCTATTATATTCGTGAATGAACACTCTCGGCGTTGCTATGATGCTGCCATGTATGTCAGTAGTAAGAGAGATGGGCAGATCGGACCCACTCGATCGCCCTAGATTAGGACCGTCGCTGCCAATGTCTTATAAAACATCCTGGCCCCTGCCTGCCTGTCCCTGGATATTGAGTAGTGAATTTGGCCCTTTTACGCATTGCGCACTACCAGTAGCATTACTATCACAGAAGATAACCCCAATCTATGCACTACTCTAGTAATCTGGGACTACACAAGCTTCAAGTTCATAACAAAACACACCGAACTGTGTCAGTGGAGTTCGTGCAGTTACAACAAAAACCTAAGGATAGACCCTTTCAGTATTTAAGTATTCGGGGAACTCACATATATTCTTGGACCATACGAACGCCCTGAAGGCTAGAATCGGAACGAATCTTGACTCCATCCCCTAAGATCTATTAGCATTCTCACTAACATCACCAAAGAACTACAAGTAAAGCCATTCAAGATAACAAAAAACTTACCTATAGTAATCTTTTTTACAGTAAATATTTCCATCCCTAGAAAAACAAGTAATCTCTCCGTCCAAAGTGTTCCTACACTGACAACACTGCAAACACGATGAATGCCACCTCTGGTCAACCGCCTGCAAGTAAAACCTGTCCGATATCCTGAGTCTACAACCCGCACACACTGCACCGCCATTATCGTCCGGATAGCTGGAGGTTGGAGTGGGAGGTGTTCCCGGAGGCTGTATGGGCTCCAGCTTGGGGATGTGGTGCTCGAAGGATGAATGGGGACGGCATAGTTCAGCCGGGGTGATAGACTGAGGAGGGTGCTGAAGGTTGGAGGAGTTTGGCGGTGGCCTGCAGATGTCCGATCCGCAAGATTGGTGATTGTTATTGGAGGGTGTGCTGCAAGAACTGCCGCTGGAGATGCTGGGATCGTCACCCATTGACGAGTCACACGAGGGTAGGTTCGGCGATAAATCGCGGGAGGGGTCGTACGCCGGGCCAATGTACTGCTCGTGCTGCTGCTGGAAAGAAAAAAAATTATTAAACACTTTCAATACAATGGATGACAGATCTTTACAAGGTTAAGTTCTGTAAGGCGCTCCTAAGATGGAGTCAGTGAAATTCTTTTCCAAGACAAACATCAAACAATGCAGAAGTACCCAGATCTGGCAAAATGATTGGTGATTATGATCGATAAACCAGTAAACATTAATGTACGAAATCCGACTATTCTTCTTCTTGTGGATAATTTGGATTATAGTATGACACGCTCAGATCTAGTTGGACTATTTGTTGATCTATTGATGAATATTCGTGCCTGTGCTATGTTCATCAATTAACCGAAGATCTGTCATCTCTGAAAA
Organism: Myrrha octodecimguttata; assembly: GCA_958510865.1. NCBI lineage: Eukaryota > Metazoa > Arthropoda > Insecta > Coleoptera > Coccinellidae > Myrrha > Myrrha octodecimguttata. The sequence continues at coordinate 38,369,545 of OY294056.1, forward strand.
CTATAGATATCACTCTCAATGTAGTTGAAACATTTATAAACTGAAGGATGACGAAATTATAAGAAAAAATTTTGTACTACGATGTATGATGTCGCCTTGGGTATTCATACAAAATTTCTTGAGTAGCATAGGATTGAAAGATATCAAAAGTTTTTCATCTGGAAGTGAAGCAGCGTTGGGCGATGTCAGTTCCCCCTTTATCTATGAGTGTGATCGCGGCAAGTCATTAATTTTCTCCAAATTTTCGACATTGTTTTCCATAAGTAGTTTCAGGAATAAACCATTTATAGATACATAAAAGTCCTCACCATTTTCCTCACATTTGGAGTACCATACCTACGGACTACAAAAACACAGTAGTTGTTTGATTGATTTGGCGCGTACTATAACACAATATATTCCATGCTTCTCGAAAGAGAATTTAATTTTCATCTATCTCTATTCAGTTAATTGCAAATATATTATTTTGACTTTGCTTGAAATCACTTGATTCTAAGCTTATGCAGGCGTAACAGAAATATAAGTGACTTGCTCGATATCATAAGAATGAAGATATAACATCGATATAATCAAGTGCAGGTCATCTCTCGCTTGGCATAGATAAACTTGGAAAAATCAAAACATTCGAATTCAGCTTCCAACATTAATCCTGATAAGCCATTATTTATGTTGTATATAGTTAATGGATGTATGGTTCTCATTATAGGGTGCATATAGTATTGATAAGGTATTTATTCTGCCCTATTGAACCAACCTTAAATTAATTACATTCTTAACACTAAGAGTAAAAGATCTATATGAAAGATTCAACAATCAGCTCAATCGTTATACTTAAATGCATATGGGAGACTTTGAGGGCCACATTGAAATGGCAACAGAGATTCATCCTAGAAGAAAAAGAAGAAAGATTATCGAAAACCGCTCTATTCTTGCAGAGAGGCGCATGCTGTCGATAGAATTTAGGATTTTAAATGGCACCACACCTTCTGAGTGAGTACCCCATAAAATCTCAAACAATACCACCACCAGTTCGTTGAGAAAACAACCGACACAAATCCGAGGTCATATTAATGCGTTCCTGAATTTTTTCCGAAACTTGGCCTATTCTTGATATCAGATTAAGTCCAGAAGATCAAAAGAAGAGATCCACCTTCGATGTGAGTACCCCACACATCTCAAATAATACCACCGCCAGTTCGTTGAGAAATAAACAGACTCGAACCCGGGATAAAGTCGATGGTTTTCTGAATTTTCCTTTAAACTTCGCAGAAACTTGATATTGAGTTAAGTCCAGAAGCTTAAAAGAAGAAAGTCAACTTCAATGTGAGTACCTACACATCGCAAACCATACCACCGCCAGTTTGTGGAGAAATTAACAGACTTAACCCAAGATTAAGTCGATGCGTTCCTAAATTGTCCTCAAAACTTTGAAGAGTCTTGACATTAGGTTAATTCCAGAAGATCAAAAGAAGGAAATCGACTTCAAAGTGAGAGTACCCACACATCTCAAACGATACTACCGCCAACTTGTTGAGAAATGAAAGGATTCAAATCCGAGATCGAATTGTCTTGAAACTTTCGGCGAGTCTTGATATTAGGTTTAAGTCCAGAAGATCAGAAGAAGAGAATTGCCTCTTCGAAGTGAGTACCCAAATATCTCGCACCATACCACCCCAAGTTATTTGAGAAATCAACAGGCTCGAATCCCTGATTCAGTCGAAGGGTTCCTCATTTTTCTTGAAAATTTCGCCAAATCTGGATATTGCATATAAGTCCTTTAGATCAAAACAAGTGAGTACGCTTCCAAAACGGGCACTCACTCATCTCAAACCACACCACCCTCTAGTTCTTCAAGAAATCAACAGAGATTAAAACTTCCGCTTGATTTAGAGACCGCTGAAGGGAACCGTTGTTGAAAAACGCCGGTATAAGACGAATGGCCACCTACGTCTGCCGATTTTATTCCTGAAATATCTCAGCGAGTCCATATTTCACCTCGGGTTCCGCGGAGTTAATAATTTTGTTGGTCCGAGGCGTTTCGCACATATTTCGTCGCGCGTAGATTTATTATGGCCGGGTCGGCAGGATGATTTACGTTTTCTGATCCGCGGAATACGAGTACTGGGTTCATAACTCTCGACGGACCGTTGCTATCCGGTAGCATGTGCTTGAAACGTGCTGATCGCAGGGGCGACTCGTCAACGCTATTTTTGAATTGCAGGGCGAACTATGGTGATTTCCATGGCTAAGATATACGATATGAATATTCATATTAACTTTACACATTACAGATTAGAAGAAATGAAAAATTTCAACAATAAAATCACAAATTATTAAATCTCAGAGCATTCCCGTTTCAGTCGAAGCGTAGTGTTACGGAGCCATTCTTCAGTATGTGTAGACAGGAGATGGATATCCTCAAGTGGACCATGAAAAAGTGTGTGAGGGCATTCTGTGACTAGGTGGTGGATGGTTTCTTCAGCAGCCCCACAATTATCACACTGCGGATTGTCCTTTATACCCCCAATTGTTCAGCGTTACGTTGCATACTCCCTGGCCCGTTCTGATTCTGTTCAATGTACACGATATAAGATCAATATAAAATCGTTTAAAAAGTTTAAAAAAATTGAAACATCTTCAATTATCTCATTACTTTTCACATCCTGAAAATGATGAGTGACGAAATTCATATTATTTTCAAAATGTTATTCTTTCAATTGAATTTCTGGGACGTGTGCAGAAATAAATTATATATCTAACATCACAGTAATGGACAATGGATAATCTGACTGTACGTTCTGCTTTGAACAGAAACAGGACAGCTCCTTTTTTCAGTTCTGGGTCTCGGCGTCCCTAAGAAATGTTTCGGGACACCTTGTTGTCCATTTTCTCTAAATGCGCGAAAATTCAACCATTAATAAATGGTGAAACCGAAGGAACAGCTACAAAATTTCTGAAAGTGAGTGGTGGAATATTTGGATTAGGACTTAGTTGACCACAGGATAGACAATAGCAAATATTCAGAAAGAACCTATTGAATATTTTGACTGTGAAGAAAACAAAATGTATTCGACTAATCGTCGCTAATTTCTCAATACTCCGCAGAATTCTTCGCAGAAAGTATTCGACTTGAATGATCTGAATGTGTAATCGTTGGGCGAAATTATTCAAACAACCTCCACAAACAATTCCAAACAACAAAATCTTTTCAAATCAGTAAAATATATTTCACGTCTTTCTATAACAAATGTACCAGCGTGCCCATGGTCTCTATTCGAAAAATTGTAGCTGGTCTCGCTCCTGATGGCGATGTGAAAATTCAAGATAAGCATCAGCACGAAGTCTGCATATTTTGCGTGCAAGTTCAGATTCTTGGCCAAAGCCATCATTTTTGCACGTATTGACCCTGCCAAACGCAGCTTTACTTCCTGATGGCAAGATTTGGCGATCTTCCGATAATATTATCCTAACGAAATTCTGCATGCACCTTAAAGGTGTCGTTTTCCAATCGAACACTGGATTTCAGCTCAAACCAATCTATATTCTTGAGAAGATTGTGAGAATAAAACATTCGAAATTTTATCTCCCCAATATTTCCAACAGATCAGATTAGATCGAATGATATTCCAGTACTTGCCTGAAAAACTTCGTGAAATGAATATTTCAAGATCGCATTAAATAGAATATTCGAAAGAAAAAAAATCTTTTTTTAAAAATGTTTCGATTTTTTTTAACTTCCATCATGATTGGATCAGTATTTTTTGAGGTTTTCCAGAGATAACAACAATACCAAGAGAAAAACACGAAACTTGACATATTTTCCCTGAATATCCTCGAAAATGAAGATTGGATAAAAATGGAATTGGGTACACTGTTGTGAAGTATGTAGAGAATTCGGGGTCTATGGAAAGTTTTTTCTGAATCTGATAAATAGTTTTCAGAGAAAAATTTTCCAGTCGATAAATAAATGGAAACTTCAGCAGTTGCTCATCACCAGGATGAAACTAGAATGTAGCAATCATTTATAGAATAAGTAAAATCAGTTGGAATGCAAGTTTGAGTGAAACTACATTGCCAAAAAGAAAACCGAGAAGTTCGAAATATAATTTTTTTTGTCCACGATCTTTCAAAAAAATATATACCAGAAACTTCGAACAAAAATTCAATATTCTCCACGAATGAGGAAAATCATAACCCTAACGATAATCTACGTCACAAGAGATGAAATTTACCTCATTTTCTCCCATACCATTATTTTTTCGAACTCATTCGAAACAGACACCTTCAGGAGAGAAACAAATAAATTCTTAAGAATGAAAAAAATCTGAAACAATATTAAAAATTTTCTCAACATCGATCCAGATGTTTAGGAAGACTAACATACTTAAATTCCATAAACATAATTCAAAATCAAGAATGACCATTGTATAGGAATCATTTCCTTGGCACCCTTTGTTATGTGTGCTTAACGAAACCACAATCCAATTCAATGGAAAACCTTCTTGTAACAATAAAATTCCTCACCAACATCATTTGGATATACTCAACCACAAGCACAATTCACACTAAATGACGCGAAAGTACCTCGCCGATCGCTGCCCAACTCTGTCCCTTACTACCTCACTTAATTGAAATCAAAATAATAATGTAAAATTCCTTGTCTTACAGGCGAAGAAAGCTAGATAATAAATAAGTCGAATGTTGCCCAAAAAACAACCGTTGTTTTTCTGGGTCCTTATCTCATTTGCGTTCTTAATTCAATTTCTACAATTATTCGATTGCATCTTGCACACCTCAGTCCTTATCGATTCTTATCGATTCTCATTAACGCGTTCATTGACTCAATTATATTCAAAACTTGATCGCTGCCCGCTACCGCGAAAGGTAAGAACTAACATTGGTATTGGTCTTCAACTGCAATAATAGAGAAAAATTCGGAGCCTCAGATTGATCCTTGAGGATTCCCCAAATAGATTGAGTTTAAAAATTTTAAAAGAGCAACAATGGATATTTTGAAATCTTTTTTCCGATAACTATAGTTATCAAGCTTCACTTTCTGGGTTGTTGAGGCGGAAACCCCTGGGCATTAAACAATTAACGGATATTTTGGAAAATGCAATATATAATTGGCTGTGACAGTTTGCATATTTTACTTTTTATATCTCACCGGCTGCACGAGATAAGATAACTAAGATTTGGTCAATTTATTCAGATATCCACTCAAAATATTTACCTAATTGATCCCATTTTTAACTGCGTTGTTTATGACTAGCAATTCTTTTATGCGAAGGCTCGAATCAATTATAACGACAAGCCGAATTTTGGTAGAGTACTCCTCTACTGAAACTAATTCACTGAACATTCGAGGAAGGAGGGGAAGATTCAATAAATTATTCATCAATATGCAGGAAAATCTGCAAAACCTTTAGATACCTATAGTGATACTTAACTCACATTTGAATCACGATAGAGTCATAATTGCGACTTCAAAGCAAGAAGTTTTTATTTTTCAAGTGAATTTCGGAAAAAAATTCTTGTTCTTATTCACGAATGATGTTCGCATGATCTCCAAAGAGTCTACAATTTTTTTTGTCGAGTGAACCAAATTGACTAAAAAAATTGAAAATTGAAATATTTTAATCAGAAGAGTTCTTGAAATACAAAGGTATTGTGAGAACCACTCTGAAAAAGACTCTGAAATGGTTTCATTCGTTTATCGTTTGCATTTGGTTTGTTCGTTGTACCTGTATGAAAATTTTATTTTACATTTACTCCACTGACTTCGACCTCTCAGTGCAGATGAATGGGTGTAGTCAGTACAGTCCAATCCGTTCTATGATTCTCACATAATACAAATATATGAAATATGATTTTACGAAAATCCAAGACGACAGAATTCTAGGCACATTTGTTTTTGATCCTATTTCAAAATTTCAAGTTTATATAATAGGTCATGGCTACGCTGATTTCTCAGAAAGGTTTTCTTAAGTCTTCACGGAAAAAAATTCTGATTGTTTAAATGAAGAAAATGAAAGCAGGAAAGAAGAAGACAATTTCAAGTCAATGGTTGCTACCTAGATAACATAATAGAATGACTACCTCGGTAGCCTAATCGGCTGAAGAGATGCTGAAGGTACTGGGTTCGAATCCCGGCGAGGCTATGGATGTTGAGTAAGTTTAGGGTGAAGGTATATGTCTAATAATGAAAAATGTATCTTGTAAAGTATGAATCTGAATAAACGTTAGTGTGAAAATATAAATAATGAATTCGTGACTGGGCATATAACCACAGGTTGAACCCAATAAGTATGAGAGATGAATGAACGAACATAATAGAACCAGACACAACAAAAGATGTCTATGATCATGATTTATATTTACGCATATACCCATCACAGAAGATAACTTCACTCTATACCACAACAAAACACACCGAACGGTATCAGTGCTTCACTATGTACCCTTGTTCACAAAATTGTAGTTCATGGAGACATAACGTTCATTAGGTATTGTTTTCTCGAGAAATCTCTTTTGAAAATTAATATTTTAAATCTAGAAAGCCGCATGCAAGCTCGATTTCTAGGAATTAAAATTTCATTTAGTATTTAGAAATTCTCTTTCAGATATTGAAGAGACTTTGAAAAATAACAATTCAATTCGTCTTAGCCACTGCTAACCTTAGTTGACCTCTATGGTATAAATAGAATTTTGCAGTGTAACATCATATAAAGAGAACAAAGTACACAAAACATAGATATAGGCTATTCAACGCGAAATGTCCCCGAATTACAGTTTACTCAAAATAAAATTTGAGTCATCTGCTGTCACAGAGTGCTGTCAATTGAATAAAATGTCTCGTTTCTTAAAAATGAAGTTAGTTTTATTTTGAACTGTCTCTTTGACAGAGTCTTAACCACACCAGGAAGTTGCGATCTACTGAGTCTAAGAAAGTCCTTACGAATCAGTGCAGAAAAGCACTAACGTGATTTCAGGAGCTTTTACGCGCTTGTTCGAACAAACTATTAGATCAACAATTGATTACGAAGTTTCAATCTGGTTGCAGTCATTGCGAAAATAACGTTAAAATCAAAAATAACGACATTTGGCAAATTTTTTCTCTTTGTATCTCCGGAGGTAAATATCGGATTGAATTGAAATTTGGAATATGGTTGTTAAAAACTGACCTCAAAGTTTTTGCCGAATTCCATTGAAATCTAATCGATATTTTCATAAAAAAAAAATTTCATCAAAAATTTTGAAAATTTTCGAGAATTTTCAGAACTATTTTACAACTGGAACCAATGGAAATTCTGCTCGGAGTTGCGCGTTGATATTCCAGAACTGTCCACGAAGTTTCAATTCGATCGAGTAAATGCTTCATGAGATATCACGGAGGAATTAAGCTCAAAATTTCAAATAGGCCGAACTCCGAAACTATCCAACGGATCTCATCCATTAACGAACTTAACCGAGATATTTGGACTATGAACCTAACCTGATAATTCACTCCTTCGAAAAGTTAGAGCACATCCGGACAGACGGACGGACAGACAGAATTTGGCCACGGATTCTTCTTCAAGGAGTTCAACCCAATCGTTTAAGACCATTTTCGGCTCAAAATTAGAAAATTACAGACATCGTGACGAAATGCTAACGCGTCGTTCCCTAGAACAAGCGCGTAAAGATAATATTCGCAATGAGAGTCTTGCGAGATGATACGCTATGGTAGTGTGAGATCCATGAGTTTTATTTCTACCTGAAACATTGCATTACGTTAGGAATATTCTTTATTTACTGTCCCAACCTCATGCAAGCACAAATTTCGTGAGCCAAAGAGTGTCAACATGAGTTTTCAATTTGAACTAATTCACATTCGTAGTGCAAAATTTATGATAGATTCTTCGTTCAGTATTTTATTCGTATCAAACTCCGCAAAAACACCTGAGCTCAACTGACCAAATGAAGTACAAATAAACTAAACACCGGATAAAGCTAGAAATCCCCTAGATTGAAAAAGCTTCAGGCGATCATATTAAATGATCCATTCCCGATATTTCTTGATAGTACATATATCCTTAATCTGGTGAAGTCAGGTGAAACTAGCAGCCAAATATTTCAGAAGTGAAAAAATGGGTCAGTACGAGACTCTTCATGAAGAAAGTATGAGGTGAATTAAATTCCAATCAAGACTGTCCCAAACTTAATCTCTATATTCAATAGCGAACATCATTTCTTATCTCCGTCGGTTCAGAACAAATTACCTCGATATTGTGATTTAATTTGGTCCACCTCCAACCTTTCTTAAATCGCCCGACTGTCCCGTTGTAATAAAGTTACGAAATTTTCTCGGTTAGTCCATTAAGGTGAACGTAGAAACGGGAAAGGAAGTGGGCCTGGGACTAAGTTATACTTTCCTGCGACGCCAGGCGAACAAGAACTACGCCGTAGGTGCTCGCGTTCTCGCATGCTGCTTCAACAAACTCAATATACCAACACTGGACAGTGGCAGTTCGCTATGAAAAAAAAATTGAAATTTAGTAGACGCCAGCTTGCCGTCTGAGTTGCTACGAGTTTGTGATGGATGTGGATAAATTTGAATATTCGATGGAAGTGGAAAGTTGTGGCCATTTCACATGCAGTTCGATGAGTCATATCTTCCCGTAATTATTTTTGCGAATTGGAAATACTCCTGGTCTGAAAATGGAATGGAAATACTAAACATGCATCATATATTGCGAATAAAGCACGAGGATGAGCCAGCAGAGAGAGTTATTTCCCTGATATTTCAGAAACTATTGGATCGATAAGATTGAAACTTGATGACAGTTAGTTGAAGGCTAACGACGCGCAACTTTTTGCAGATTTTGTTTGCTGTCAGTAAATCTTGGAATCGCTAGGAAATTTTGACATTCCAGACGAAATTATTCAGAGAAAAAGTCAAGATTTCCTATAATTGTTAAGAAATTAAAAAATTAAAATTTCCTTGCAGTTGTTAGTGCTCTACATGAATGATTCAAAACAAGTTGTTTATAAGTAACTAATTTAAATTTTGCAAGGGTTGACTTCGACATTTTATAATTTGCCCACAATGTTGAAGATTTTATCTTTGAGCAATGGTCTAGGAAGTATGGCATTACAACATTTTCCGAAAAAAAATCGTGTTTTTACTCATGCGGTAGTCCATAAAATGTTTTTTATGGATATTCGTACGTTTCTCTTGATTTCTAAGGCAATAATTCTAATGTAGCAGTATTCACTGCCTCAACCAGGAGGAGTCCCAGAAACGGAAAATTCTTCATCACTTTACACTCTTTTGTTTTCGAAAACAACAGCAATTAACTCTATAAGCGTCAAGTTTGACAATAGATGACTTGCGTCCAAGTTGCCAACCCACAAATTTCGTCCAAATTTACTATTGCTAGGAAAGGGGATTATCAGGATTCACAAATTCGACATGATAAGGTTCGCGTTATTTGAAAATATCCATAAACGGTTCCACGGCTCCTATAACAAGGAAATTCCTTTCAAATATAGGTTTTTGTCAAGATTATCTCCGATTGGCTGAAATTCGAGTTGAGATTTCTGATTTAATGTCAATAGTGTCAGGTTTATATAGGATATGTTCCGCAAATCAACTTGGTTCTTTCGGTTGCCGGTTTTCTGTTGCGTAAATATGAAATATTCGGTTGGATACTGAAAAAAAAGTTGTATTGATGAAAAAGCAAATTTTCTGTCAACAGAAATAAATATAGATAGTAAAGGTTATCAGCAAAAGTTCCATATGGAAAAATAATAAAATATCATAAGGACGAATACCCGTTGATAAATCAACAAATATTCCACCTTGATCTGAGCTAGTCATTCAATCAACCAAAACATCTACATCGAAGAAGCGGGCCTAAGGAGAACAGTTACTGCAGTTTCACGGTCCTTACCCATGATGTAAGAAACATGGTGTGCTCATCTGAAAATGAGTAACATGCAATTCCAAAGCACAGAATATACAACTCTATGTATTTTAATCTTGCTGAAGTCACTCATTTTTCAGATGAGCACACCATGTTTCTTACATCATGGTCCTTACCGATCGTCAGACTGCCTTACCTATATGGCAACCGCTGTAATAGGACTCAAGATACTTACAACCTTTTAGACGGAGAACTGCAGTATTACAATTCGCCATCTATCGGGAGCATCGTACGAACCCAACCTTCGATTGCAGATGTAGATGTTTTGGTTGATTGAATGACTAGCTCAGATCAAGGTGGAATATTTAATGATTTATCTACAGGTATTCGTCCTTGTGATATTTTATTGAAGGGCAGTAAATGTTCTATGGTAACATATCCATGGCATAGAACAATCTATATTTACATTATGATCCATAGACTATACTTAGTTATTTTTTTTCATTATGGATTGTTGTCTCTCCTATGTTCTCTGGATCATGAAGTAAATAAAGATTGTTCTATGCTATAGATATGTTACAATAGAACATTGACTGTCTTTTTGGTGACAGAAAGATTGCTTTTTCATCAATCAAATCCCGTAAGTAACCTTTTTTCAGGGACCAACATAATATTTCATATTTACGGAACGGAAAACCGGCAACCGAAATAACCAAGTTGATTTGCATAACATATCCCATATAAACTGGACACTAATAACATGAAATCAGGAATACCAACTTAAATTTCAGCCAATAGACGACTTCGGCCCAAGTTGCCAACCCACAATTTTCTTCAAAAATTTACTATCACTGGGGAACAGGAATTTCAGGACAAATTCGACATGATAAGGTTCGCGTTATTCATAAATATACTTAAAAGATGCTACGGCTCCCCAACCCAGATAATTCCTTCCAAATATAAGGTTTTTTTAAGATCATCTCCGATTGGCTGAAATTTAAGTTGGGATTCCTGATTTCATGTTAATAGTGTGAAATTTAAATAGGATATGTTCCGAAAATCAACTTGGTTATTTTGGATTCCGGTTTTCCATTCCGTAAATATGAAATATTCGGTTGGTTCCTGAAAAAAAGGTTAATTACGGAATTGATTGATGAAAAAACTTTCTTTATGTCACCAGAACGACAGTCAATGTTCTATGGTGATATATACATACAATAGAACAATCTTTATTTACTTTATGATCCATAGAACATAAAGGAGACAACAATAAGCAAATTACTAGGTATGATCTATGGATCATAAGGTATATAAAGATTGTTCTATGCAATGGATATATTGCCATAAAACATTGATTGTCGTTCTGGTGCATAGGCTTGTCTATGTTCTGGTGACAGAAACATTGCTTTTTCATCAATCAAATTCCGTAATTAACTTTTTTCTCAGGAACCAACCGAATATTTCATATTTATGGAACGGAAAACCGGCAATCGAAATAACCAGGTTGATTTGCGGAACATATCCTTCATAAACTTGACACTATTAACATGAAATCAGGAATCCCAACTTAAATTTCTGCCTAACAAAAACTGATATTTGGAAGGAATTATCTTGTTTGAGGAGCCGAGTCATCTTTTACGGATATTTGTAAATAACGCGAACTTTATCATGTCGAATTTGTCCTGAAATTCCCGTTCCCCAGTTATAGTGAATTTGTAAAGAAAATTGTGGGTTGGCAACTTGGGCCGAAGTCGTCTATTGGAGACGATCTTAACCAAAACCTATATTTGGAAGGAATTATCTTGTTTGATGAGCCGGTGCATCTTTCACGGATATTTATAAATAACGCGAACCTTATCATGTCGAATTCGTTCTGAAATTCCCTTTCCCCAGTGATAGTAAATTTCGAGGAAATTTGTGGGTTGGGAACTTGGACCGAAGTCGTCTATTGAGATTCAGTAATTGATTGGAAAATGACAGTTTTTACAGAATTTCGTGAGGTGAGGTCAATACGTGAATAGATGACCGCTATGGCAACAAATTTGAATACGTGCGCAAAGGCTGCGAACTTCAAGTCAGTGCTTTTCTAGATTTTTTTAGTTCTTTTTCAGAAACTGAAAACCTACAAACCCCAGAAAAATAATGCAGATTCCTCCCAAAATTGCCTTAAATCGATATTCATAGACAAACCAACCATTTTTTTTTATTTCGGTTCACATTACAGCAACGAAGAACTCGAAATGCTCAAGAGAAGAATCGTCCTAGGTGGCAGTTCCACGGCACGTCTTTGATTCGTAACAACCTTCGTGAGCATCGAAGGAACCAGTTGGTAGGAGATAAGCAATTATTGTCCAAGTGCAAATAATTCTAATTACAATCCATGTGCGACCGTTGTAGGTCTATGAATATGCAATCGGGCTGGCTGGATCTATTGCGATCGTCAGGCCATAACTATTAGCTCGCAGGACCCGCAAAACACGCACAGAGAATGCGCCAGTAACTTCGTTTAGGTGCACCGTAACAGATACAGGGCGATTCCTTCAGATTTTAGGGCAAGTTCAAACTAGTCGAGACAGTTTCGAAACAATGTTTGCTATATGGTTGGGGGTCTATATTGAGACTATACAGGGTGATTTGTCTGATTCGACCGATTTCACTTGTATTGATAACTTTGGTGTGGCTCATCGTAGCACAATATGAATGAGCAAATTCAAAAATTCTTAAAATTTTTTCAGAGTATGCTATTATTATTTTGATGATTTCAGATTGATTGTGCAGGTTGAAAAAACATCCTGTACATTGCGTTTCCAAAACTTACTGTTTCAGCCGATTCTGTTTTTTTTTGTGAACTTTGGTATGGCTCATTCAATTTGGATGAAATTTAAAGTGAAGTGCAAAACGGATATCTACATTTAATAGTTTCAACATTTTCCCAAAATAAAGGTATGATTTTGTGATAATTTGAAACTGATTGTGCAGGTTGAAAGAACGCCCAGTAGTGCGTTTCCGAATCTTTTTAATCCCTCTGAGATTCTACAATAAGAGTCATTATTCAGGTGTTTCTAATTTTTTGGCACACTTCCGGTTCTCCGAGAAAAAAATTTCAGAGAAGAACATTACCGAAATTTCGCTTCAAAGCAGTGAGAATATTGCACTAGGTGGTGAAGCAGTATATTTCAAAGATGCAAAGCAGAGGTGTGCAACAAATTAAACTGAGCAATTTTCTGAATTGAATGATTCTATACAGAATAAGAGCAATTTAATATGAATTTTGAATTGCTATTTTTCGAACTGACGAACAGCTTTGCATTATTGGACGATACAGCATCACTACCCAGTGCAGAATATTCTCACTGCTTCTGAGCGAAATCTCGATGCTGTTCTTCTTTGAAATTTTCTTCTCGGAAAACCCGAAGTGTGCCAAAAAAATAAGAAATAGCTGAGTAATAATCATTATTGTTGAACCTCAAACGGATGAAAAAGATGTTTTTTCAACCTGCACAATTGATTTCAAATTATAGAATAACATAAATGTATTTTGGGAAAATTTTGGAACTATTGAATGTACTTATTCAGATTGAATTATACTGAAAAAATACAGTTTAAAAAAAAATAGAATCGGTTGGAGTAAAATTTCAAAATTTTCCTTTTTCGAAAAATGTTCTTCAGAGAACTGAAGTTGTGCCGAAAAAATTGAAAACATCTGAATAATGACTCATAATGGAAGAATCTGAAACGAAAAGCGAAGTTTTGGAAACGCAATGTACAGGGTGTTTTTTCAACCTGCACAACTAATCTGAAATTACAAAAATAACAGTGGTATATTTCGAAAAAATTTTAAGAAATTTTAAATGTGCTCATTCATATTGTGCTACGATGAAAATGTCGAATTGCTTTCATCTGTTTCGAGATCACTATCGTTTGGTCTTGAAAAAAAATACATGGAAAAACATGTATAACATAATTCTTGCTTGATGGCTTACTCAACCACATTTGTTCCGTCGGTCCTGAATTAGTGTTACCTAATGGACCATTTTCTAGTCAAAAATTACAGATATTGGGCAATATGGCAATGGTGGCGATGAAACGACGGATATCATGCTGTTATATTTTCGTGAAAATCAAATTACTTAAATACCAGCCGAAATATTATTTCAGTCCCTTCAAACCTTCCTTCGTTTTAATGAGCGAAAAATGCAGGCACCATTTCAATATAAAATTATTGTTCGAATTCACGGAGTCACCATCCAAACGGCGTCCTGCCTCATTAATATTGAACAGACTAGACCGAAATACGAATTTAAATCGAGTGTTATCTTGACGGCGTCAATATTCCCATTTATTGTGTCAAAATTATCAAAATTACGACGCGTATGGAAATCGAGAAATACAATGTGGGAAATGTGTCTGAATTATGGGGGCCAGATTAGAAACTGTCGATAAGTGGTGTGAAAATATGAAACGACCTGTCATCGTCTATTTCGTTAGGACCGAGTTCGTATACTAATTAGACTGTCAGAACGATGAAGTCACTCGGAGTTGAAGACGGTATTGATTTCTCATTAGAATCCGGCAGGAGACTTGTAAACGTGTAGGAAGTTTTCAAGTTGCCACTGGGAATTGTGTTTCCTATCGAATTCTTCGTGATACAGAATGGATAATTTTTTGAGTGAAATCTGTTTCGGTTCGATGAGCTGATCTGCAGGAATTTCATACTTATACTCATGAGAGAGAAGACATTTAGAAAATAAGAATCGCATCATGATCGAACAGTGACCAGGCTATCTGCCACATCTGGAAGACTCATTTGAAGTACGGAATCTTGTTGTAGGGAAACTGCTTGAACCGTGAGGCCGATTTTAGACTGCAGAGACAAGCGATCAGGATATTGGGGGTTGAGCTATCGCGACTGCTGTAAGAATACCTTTAAAGATCTGGGTATACCCACATTTCCATCGCTATTTATTCTAGAAAATTCAATTAACATCCATAAAATGAAGAAAAATATGTACTACAGTCTGACATGCACAAATACGATACAAGGAACAAATCACTCATTAGGAAAGACTTCCTACGGTTGAGTAAATCCCCAACAGGGTCCAGGATTTTGTGCGGTGTCTCTGTACAATAGAGGTCCTGGTGGGGTGAAGAATCTGCCAATTGTTAGGTTGAAGGATAAAATGAAAATGATGATTTTGTATAACTTTCATTTTTAACTATCGTTTTATTTTTGGCATTTTATTCTATTTATTTATAATTGTCTTAACGTGTAAAAACAATGTAGGTAATGTTTGTGGCAACAACCATCTCCTTCTCTCTCTGCATATGGAAATACTGTTTGATTGGATTTTTCATTTCCGTTCATTTTTTTCAGGAACATACACAACGTTCAGCCCAAAATGTTTCCCGAAAATGGCCTTAAAGGACTAGGTTGGAATTTGATGAAGAATCCAATGTCACAATTTATTCTGACTAGCTAGCCGACCGACCGTCCACTCTCACGATAACTTGAAAACGGAAAAAGCTAGCGCCTATCAAACGAGCCAACTGAGTTCGTTGATGCTACACACCGTTGAACCCTTTTGAATTTTCAAATTTATCATCCAAATATCTCAGCAAATACTGATGCGATGAGATTAAAACCTGGTGATTAGTTTTAGAATACTGACGTGGAACTGTATGCAAAATACTGTTGGGATCTTAAAATTAGTAAATTTGAAGAAAATCCGAAGTGTTTGCAAATGGAATTTTTTTTCGCGAAGTGTGCTTTAGATTTCAATGAAATTATGAAAAAATTTTGGAGTCAATATCTTACAATAGTGTGCCAAATTCTAGTTCGATACGATTTCAATTCACAGGGATATTGGAAAGAAATATGTCGATAGTCGTTGTTTTTCCTCGGTGTCATAATGTCGCTAATAATTCATAAAATACCGATTCAATCGATGATGAAAATTGGTGACTTGTTGGCAAATGCTGAGGCACAAAACTTGGTGAATCATTTCGTAATTGGAACAAACAGCATACTTATATATATTTCCAAAATTCAGTGAGCCTCAGTCTGAATGCGTCCTTTCCTAAATTATCGCAGTAGTTCCGCAGGAATCTCTTTCCGTTCAACTATTGATATTTATCCAATTTCCGCCTGATTCTCTGAAATGAAAATGAAAATTTTGTAGGCATTCGTTAGCTTCCACAGTTAAAAACCTAGAAAAGCACTAGGCAGTAGCTTTCGCGCGCATGTTCAATGGAGATGACCGCTTTGGCAACGAATTTGAACATGCGCGCTACAGCAGCTACCATCACGGCAGTGCTTTTCTAGATCATTTTCGATAACGTACTGGATTTCAATTCTATCTAATCTATATTTCTGGAAATATTGAAAAAATTAAATTTTTAATGGGTATATCTACGGAATCATTTGAAAGATATTACCCATTCTCGAATTCGACCTTCGAAATTGAGCCCCAAACCTACTCTACAAATATCGAGTTTTGACGTCGTTTCTTCCGGAAGTTATTGTGTTTACAGTCGGCCTAACGGACGACCATGAACACAATAACTTCCGAAAGAAACAGCTCAGAAACTGGATGTTTGTGGAGAAGGTTTGAACCTTAATTACGAAGGCCTAACGGCCGACCGTGAACACAACAACTTCCGAAAGAAACAGCTCAGAAACTGGATGTTTGTGGAGAAGGTTTGGACCTTAATTACGAAGGCCGAATTCGTGAATGGGTAAAATCCACCCAATGATTCCGCAGATATGCTCATTTCAAATTTTATTTTCCTTTTACTTCATCGAAATATAACAGTTCGAATGTTCATACAGAATTCAGTGGGGATAATATGAAAAAAAAATCACAGAATATTGAATATTTGAAAAAATTTTAAATTATTTTTTTCAAATTGTTCTGATGACATGATTATCTCGAAATTCTGCACAAAGTTGTGTTTCAGCATCCTCAAACTAGCTGCGAAGTTTCACCTGATTGAATCAGTATTTCTTGAGTTAAACCGAAAAAACTAGGACATCGAGAAGAAAACTACCTTTTTTCTGAAAAAAATCAGCTCGATTCTGCGCGTCGTTATGTTTCAACTAACTGCCGAGTTTCAATCCAATCGCTCTGGTAGTTTTTGAAATATCAGGTATATAACCTCAAAATTTCAAATGCATATTACTCTCAAACCATTCGGCCGATTTGTCCATTAACGAACTTAACCACCGCATTCCATTGCGCGACCTAATCTGAAAGTTTCAAGTCGCTGGCTGGCTCCGTTCGACACTTATTGTGTAGTCGGTCGGCCGATCGCTCGGCCGGTCGGCCGGCCGGACAGAATCGATTTTGACACCGGATTCGTTATCAGTGAATCCAACCTAGTCGTTTGAGAACATTTTTGGCTCGAAATTCGAAATTTACAGACATTTGAACAAAACGATAGCATGCTGTTGCCCTAGAACATGCGCGCAATAATATAGAACGTTAGACTTACTGATGAATATGAATGAATTATTGTTGCTGATTCTCCTAGTTTCCTCTAGGAATCCCTTCAAAAGATATATATGTTTTCTGTATAGGCTTTATAACTGTTTGCCAAAAACACCACTTGTAATTTTTTACCCGCCAGAGAATAAAGTGAAAAACCTATGAGAAACGTATCATGGAAAAAATAAAAAAGTTCATACAATTTCAATGATTTCTCAGAAAATATTCTTCAGATTTCGTTGGAATTCTGAATAACCTGTTATTTGACATTTCCAGTTAATCAGATTGTATTGTTACACATTAGATAAATAAAATTCGGAATGAAAAATCCACAGATTTATTAGGCAGACTGTAACTTCCTATTTAGGATAGGACCTGCGGTGTTATTGGGCCTCAAAACTACTTCAGAAACCTCGATTATTCAGGTGGTTTCTTCCAAAAGCTTATGTGTACTGACGCCCTAGCAATAAACCGTTAACCAAATAATCATTGTCGATTTACTGATTTTTAAGAAGATTCAGATACTCAATCAATATTTCCTAATATTACCAAAATAGGGATTCAATCGATCATAACATCTAGGTTTTGTAGAAAGAACGAGTCGTTTATGTGGACTTTGATCAAAAGAACGAAGTCGCCAAAACTTCAATTCGCGGATTTTCCATCATTTCTGGAAAATAGATAGAGTTGTACAATGGAACTAGAAATTGAACAATTTTTGGAGAAATCTTTCGTTGATCACAGTATCAACTTAGATTAATTAAGGTATTCAATATCATCGGTTCGTTTAAACCCCATACATTATTTCAAATAAAATCAACATTCAGGAATAAAAGAGAATGAAATCATCAGTCAGATGCACGACGTTCACTGGAGGCACAAAACAAGTTAACATAGAACAAATTGCGCCTGCAGAAATCCAGGTCCCACGTTTCCCCATGTTCAGTACGGCGATAACAATAAATATAAATATATAGGGATAACAATATTTTTCAACAGTATATATTGTAAAGTAAACACCGCGAACTCAGCTTAATGTAATAAAATAGCCTGATGGCAGATTGCAGGGCCGGTAATTATGACTTTAGCCTTAAACAAACACGAACGACAAGTCGAACCGAGCGAAGTGAGGCTCTAGCTCACGGAGGTGGTGAAGGAACGTGGACTCCGTGAGAGGTGAATTGCTGAAAGAATATTTCGAGCAATCCGGAGTAGAGGGTTTTTCACTATAAATGACCCACCCCTTGTCATCGTTATTATGACTGACCCGTGGAAAAACTAGATTCGTATAACATTTGTCTGGTTAATAAATTTGATGAAAAGCTATCAAAATTCCAGTGGAGATAATTATTTTTTATGAGTCACCTATACTATGAATTTATGGACATATGCAGAGCTATCAACAATACTTCGAAGATGGATCTAGATACTGATAAGTTACTGTTTGGTAAGGTATATCCGAAGGTACTTTCAGTATCAAGTTACTCTTTGAAAAAATGACTCAGATACTTAACTTGTAATTTCTTTCAATAACAAGGAAAGGATAGAGTAATTTATGTCTGGACTTAATAACTTCAGAAACACAAAATAGCTGCTCAAAAAGATTTGACGCCAGAATAAGATAATTGAAATGTTCAGGTTAATGAATGCAATCCCCCTTCAAATAGAAAACAAATCAATGACTGATTGATAGAAAAAGTATATATAGATATTGAATTTCATCTTAAATGATAGTTTATCTTCTCATTTTCACGCCTCAAAACAAAACTAAATTGAACTGTGAAAATAATTATATAAAGAAATATCAAGACTAACAATATACCTACATGTCGTAGGATACAGGTCATTCAAGTAGAATAAAGAAATGCTGGCAGTTATTACTAAAAACCCGGTTTCCAACTAATCGAAGATAGTCTGAAGAAACTTTTCTCGCAGTACTCATTATATACTTTTATGTATCTGAACCTGTTGCGTATGCGTATCCGAGAGCCTTTTCGATGGGTATCTGAGATACTTTTCGGTATCTTAGATAATTTTTTGGGGCACGAGATATATAGTTTTTGAAAAGTATACCAATCTAAGATACAAGATACTTTTTAATGAAACTGAGATACAGTAACAGAGATACTCCGAAGTTACTATAAAGTAACTATTATACTTTCTTTTGCAACTCTAGATAGATTTCACCCGCATCTCTCACCATTTTATCGTTATTGAATTTTGAATAACTTAGTTCCGCCAGTTATTTAAAAAAAATCTAGAAAAGCACTGACGCGAGGTCAGGAGCTTTTACGCGCTTATTCAAATTCTAACTATTAGAAGTTTTGCATCTAGTTGTGTGTTGGTTATCTCCACCTGATTACGAAGTTTCGATCTGATTGCATCTGTACTTCTTGAGATATTACGGAAATAACGTTTTAATTCCAGATAACAACGAAATTTGGCACATTTTTTTCTTTATTTCTCCGAAAGTAAATATCGGATCGAATTGAAATTTGAAACATTGTTGTTGAATACTGACTCTAAGATTTGTGCCAAATTCCATTGGAATCTAATCGATATTTTCGATGTTCAGATTTTTTCTAGGGGACCGTCAAATGAACATCACTCCACATTAAGCTCCCATGTTCTATAACCGCTCTAGAGGATTCATAACGTGATGAAAGTAAAGTGCCCCACAGGCAGATATCGACGAAGGAGACATGTTCGTGGCTCGAAACGGCCGGTCGTGAGAGTGATAGCTGTCAGGAGGACCGAGGGGCCAGAGGGGAGCTTCCCCAAGAGGCAGGTCGTGACCCCCGATTCTTCTCGGCTGATACACGCCGCCAGCTTGTGCATGTGTGTGGCGGCAGGGCACGCGCTGGAGCGTATGGGAACCAGAGGAATCGCCCGTTGAGTGATCGTTCGATAAAGAATCCATTACCCGGTTTGATTTGATAAGGGAACACCGGCATCGAAGGAACCGTGAAGATCGATGATGATTTTCGAGTTTGGTTCGAGTAATTTCGGTTGGCGTTCATGAGATTGCGAAAGCAAATATTTTTTTATCATAAGCGATTACCTGGAGGCTGTTAATAATGAGACATGAAAAGTAGGTAGAATTCTTTGGAAGAATTTTCGTGAATTGTTTTCCTGGTACACCAGCCGAGTGAGTGGAAAATTAGGGATATGAATTGAATAAAACTATTATGCTTCACTTCAAATTTGAATCTTCACTTCAACCTAATTCATAAATAATAAACATTCGGATGAAAGATTAATAAAGCACCGACATGCAGGTAGCAGCATGTTCATTTTCGTTTACAAAGCGGTCATCTTTGACTCCGCCAAACGCAGATCCACTTCCCGATGAAAGCAGTTGGCAATCGTTTTTTCATATGGTCCTCAAGATATTTTGTATTTCTCAAAAAAATTTTTTTGTAAACTATCAATCAGATTTCGCTGAAATTTTGCACAGATCTTGAATCCTTGTCACAGCCGTGAATCAAGTTCAGGTTGAATCCAATATGAATTTTTATAGTTATTGGAAAAAATATATCAAATTTTGTGGCTCTTCCTAAATTTCGTTATTTTCTCTAGAATAACTCGATGAAACTGATCCAATTATGATGCAACTCGGTAGTTAATTGAAAAACGTTGATGCAGAACTTTGCGGATTTGCGAGAAGTTCGTTTCATTCAATTTGACTAAAAGTCTACTGAATCATTGGGCGGATTTTACTCGTTCACGAATTATACCTTTGTAATTGAGGATCAAAATTACTCTACGAATATCTAGTTTCAGAGTGGATGCCTTCGGAAGTTATTTTGTTTACTATCTACCGATCGTAAACACGTTTACTTCCGAAAGAAACTAATTAGAACCTCGATATTCATTATGTAGTTTTGTGGCTGAAATACAAAGGTCGAACTGGTAAATGGGTAAAATCTATCCAATGCTCCAGTAGATTTTTCAAATTGAATGAAACGACCATCCCACGATTTTGTAAATTTGTGCCATCAGCATTCTTCAATTACTCACCAAGCTGCATCGTTAGTGTATCAGTTTTTTCAAGTTATTCCGAAAAAACAACAAAATCGAGAAAAAGCTACAGAATGTTATATATTTTTTCAATAACTCCGAAAATTTTTATCGGATCCAATTGAAGCTTGGTCCTTTAATGTAAAATATATGGTTCAAGATCTCTGCAGGGAAAAAATTCGAAATTTTTTTACAATTTACTGACCTTACCATCCCACCTAACTGATTGTACGTGTCTATACTTATACTAAGTGCCAAGTTTCACTCGGATGGCTCAAGTTTTTGCTGAGATATTGGAACTAACCTCAATAATTCAATGAACTATAACTCCGAAACCGTTTTTCCGATTTGGTCAATTAATGACGTTTGCCGTGGCATTCTGATACACTGCCCACTTTGAAAGGTCCTAGACGCCAACTCGTTTCGTTTGACAATTGTTGTGTTGTCGGCCAGCCGGCCGAAATCTCTTTTGACATCGGATTCCTCACCAATGAGTCCAACCTCATGTTTTGAAAATATTTGGGCAAAAAATTCCGAGCTGTATCCCAGAATATCCGCACAAAAAGTCCGAAACCTTTATACACCTTCGTATACACTACTTCGAGAGGCGCTTCTTCTATGGTCTACTACGAGAATGAATAAGGGCCCAAAAATACCAAAATATTCAAGGCATTTTTCTAAAAAAGAAACAATACCTCTATTGAATCTGAAAATCATAATTGAGCATAACGATTCTGAGTGTCTGACAAATACATATTAGATTGTCTATGGAGCAAGCTTCCACAGAGTATTCGTTCTTTTTTTTACCCAAATCGGCCGAGCTGATAAAATAATTAATTTTCGTCCCTTAAAGAGAAACACAATATATAGAATCGATCTGTGCGTTGGAAAAAAGTAAAAATGACCCTATCAGTATGAAATCGAATACAATAATTTCGGAGAAACGAGAGCACACAGTACTAAATTAATGGTTGCAACGTCATAAACACAAATCACTGCGAACTATCATATACGGACATTATCCAATTCGCTCATGTTATTCCAAAAATGAGATTATCTTTGGAATCCCACATTAATCATTGTCGAACCTATATATGCCGACGAAGTTTAATCGGGTTATAAACTATGAATAATTATTTCTATAATAATCCATTATTTGTACCGGTTATTGATGTGAACGTTTGTGCCAGCGCGAATACTAAATACCCTTCACAAGAAATTATTAGAATTAACATTTTGATATGATGGGAGGAGATTATAACCGATACTTTGATGTAATATACGAGACCACATCAACGATGTACTACAAGCTTGGTTGGTTAAAGTTTGAAAAGTAATGAATTGCTAGTGTCTGAGAAGAGAAATCGCGCATTCTCAATACAGGGTGATTCATGAGTGACCTTACATACGTCAATGGCGGGTTAAGGACGTCAAGGAGAGTCAAGATCTGGCGAAAAAAATTTGAATGTTCATTGGTTACGAATATACAGGGTGTTTTATATGTTTGGTATAACACTTTGTTTAGGGATATTTCTGAAACGCTTAAGGTAATTTGGTTGGAATTTGCTTGTAAAATTACTCTGAACTTGTCAATAGGCAATTCTGGATTAATTCAAATCCAGGACCGGGCTGGAAAAATTGTGATCTACAGTTATTGGTTGGAAAATTTCATTTTCTGACCGCTTTTTCGAAAAACTGTCATTGGATTCGAAAAGCCAAAGAAAAATGCTACAATAATCGCTCTTCAATTTGGATGGCACACCTTAGGTGTTTCAACAAAACAAATTGGCAAAGAAAAATTTTTAAAAAATTTTGCATTTTCGACTGGCCATACGTCAATGGTGAACACAGGACTTCAAGGCAAATCGAGATTTCGCAAAAAAAAATTTCGCTCAATCGATACGAAGATACATAATGCTTAGCCAATTTTTTTGTTGAAAGAGTTTATGTGTGCCATCCAAATTGAAGAGCGATTACTGTAGCATTTTTTCTTGGCTTTTGGAATTAAATAATATTTTTCCAAAAAAGGATATCCCCATTTTTCGAGCCCTATATTCAAATTTATACAGGATGGCATATCGACAAGTTCAGATAGACAGATAGACGAATATTACAAGCAAATTCCAACAAAATAACTTCAAGCGTTTCAGAAATATAGCTAATCAAAATTTTAAAACCAACATTCGAAACACCCTGTGTCTTTGTATCAAATGAACAAAAAATTTTTTTTCTGTGGATCTTGGCTCGCCTTGAAGTCCTTTATCTACCATTGACGTATGTCCGGTCGAAAATGAAAACTTTTTCATCAATTTTTTCTAGCCAATTTTTTTGGTTGTAACAATTTATGTGTGGGATCCAAATTGGAGAGCAATTATTGTGGCATTTTTTCTTGGCTTTTCGAATCCAATAATATTGTTCCGAAAAAACGGTCAGAAAATGAACTTTTCCAACAAATAACTGTAGTTACACAATTTTTCCAGCCCGGCCCCCCTTTAAATGAATCCAAAATTGCATATTGATAAGTTCCAACAGAGTAATATTACTAGCAAGTTTCAACAAAATAACTTCAATCGTTTCAGAAATATCGCTAATCAAAATTTTATACTAAATATACAAAACACCCTGTATCAAAAATTTTTTTTTTCGGAGGATCTTGACTCGCCTTGAAGTCCTCTATTCGCCATTGACGTATGTAAGGTCACTCATGAATCACCCTGTATAATAGCATTTAGTGCAATTGTCCTTAGAAACACGATATAACTCAGCTAAAGTGTCTGTAATTTTACAGCTGTGATTGAATGACCCAGTTGGACTTTTTGATGAAGAATCTACCGTTAGATTCAATTCTGGCCGTCCGCCTGACCGGTCGTAAACACTGTTACTTTCGACAAAAAAAGATCAACAGTCTTGATTTCAGAATGGTTTCGTAGCTTGAATATCTCGGTAATGTTTGTCCACTGGTGAAACGGGTTTATCTCCAAAACTGTTGAATACCTTTACCCAAACGTTTCGTAGATATACGCGTCTGCCGTTTAGCTGACCGTGAACACAAGAAGTGCGAGATGATACGACTCACGTGACTGTATTTATGGACCATGCTCAATGTTCCACTTTTTTATATTCAAGTTTTTTTGGGGAAAAAACCTGAAATGGACTGAGAAATGGAAAAATAACTAACAGTGCGTCTTCTCACAGAAGAACTAAGTACATCCCAAAAAACAAATTTTTTAAGAGTAATCACTGCAGCCTGCAGGACGACAACCCGTTTTTTTTTTCAAACATCGAAATTTTTCCGAATTCTAATATTTCTCGCAGCTATTGGCAACTTTAAAGCAAGTAGACCTTGTGCAGGTGCCTGGCCTCTAGATAATAACGAGGTTTAATGAAACTTGAATATGGTTGTATTGGGAAACCATAATTTACCAGCACGTGATAGAGTTTTACTCTCTATAACAAAGGTTAAATTCATTGAAGGGTGAAATCGGTTTAATGATGCAGGAAAATGGAAAATCATGCAAAATTTCATGACGATTATATGAGCAAAACATTATATAATTAGGATCCGTTGGGTGGGATCATCAGCCCTCTAGGTAGTTGTTAAGGATTCGAATTCAAACAGGAATTTATACTTAGTAATCTTCGGAAAATCTAGCCTTCTTCCTTCGTCACTGAAGTTTAAAAAAAAGACGAATTCACCCACTCTGATGGCTGATAATTTTGAGGTAACATATAAAAAAAATCTTTTGATTGTTGATAAAACTCAATGTATTTTATTCAGCAGTTTTAATGGGACATATACACTAAGCGTAGTAAATATTTCCAGTTACATTGGCGCTTCTTTCGATGAAATTCCTACTTATTTGCTCAGATCTCCTACTGCATGACAAACTCAGTTTTGATAACAAACTCGAAAACTATTGTATAAAACCCATAAAACCTGGTCAATATCTATTTCGAGCGTGTATTACAACTATTCTGCACTAACTTTACGTAAATCATTATACCGTATAATCGAACAGTTCCTGGAATTGCCATATATGCAAGTTATATGAAATATTTAAATTTTGACTGTTCTAATGATCTGCAAAATGTTAATTTCATTGCCTTGTGAGCGGGTTCCTCCATCCAGAAAATAATAAGATATATTCAAATATTCGAGACATCAGTCAATTAAGTTCAGAATATTACTTTTCAATACACAGATAACCGACAAAAATTAAAAAATCGCAAGTGAGTCTTTCAGCAGACCATTACATTGGCTTCAGGAACCAGATTTTCAATTCAAATCAATTGGCTGTTTATCAAACGAATGGAAATTTCGTATGCCTATGAAGGACACGGACGTTCTCGCTACGTACAATATATTTTTATCGAGCAATCTGAGGAAATAAAACGATTGAAATGAATAATAATGATCAATATTATGCAATATCAAGAAATCCTTCGATATTTTTCTTGTTAATGTTTTTTTCAACACCAGTTAATCGATGCAAAAAATCGATGAAATAGAGCGTCCATATTTAATTTCCAAGAATCTAGTTTTTACAGGAAATTTTCCAATTCCCAATGAATAAACAATTCAATGCTGTGATTTGAAACATGCATACTTCTACCTATATTTCAAGCGAAACATATCATCAGGTAGGTAACTCCAATGAATCAAAAATAACTCACATTCTGAAACAAAAACGCTATAAATTTTACACAAGGTTTTATTATTTTTTCAGTTGAATAACCCAATACTATAAATATCTTAAACAAAACTTATATATTATTCATAACTCATTTGTTTTTCACAACAAAAATTGCAGCATTTTTCTTTATAACTCAGGGACCACTGGTCGGAAATCATCCGACCATTTTTAAGTAGAGTCATCAACGTTGAGAGTTTCATAAAAACAATTTTTTCCCTCCTAACCCCAGTAGAGCCTTCAGGGTACACCGATCCTGTTGAAAAACTTAGAGGATCAATCTCGAGCGATACACGATTTTTCTACCAAGTTTCACGGATTTCGGTTCAGTACTTTCAGAGGAAAGCCCCGGACGCGGACGGACGGATTTTTTTCATTAGTGCATTCAAATCTACATACATACTTCAAAATGTAAACTGTGAAATTTTCAGAGGAGTAATTTTTATTTTTTGGTCGGTGACTAAGGTTTTACCAAATAATCAACCAAAACGATTCACCTAACTCAATGATCAAGAAGTAACCAACTCCGAAATGTATTGAACCTTGAAAATTCCAATAAAAGGTATGAGGAAAAGAGTTTGACCTGAAATCACACCATTAGGAACATCAATGCTGATAACTTGATATACTTCATCATATAAATTTTTCACTTTTGTTGATATTTGATTGTTTGTGAACATCCACCCCAGACAGGGACATCCACCAATCACCTTACTTCATCATCAACAGTTAACGAACACAGCCAGCCTATGAAGAAACATTTATTTTCATTATACTTCATCTTATACATGAATGTTTTGAGTAATATAAGAATTAATAAGTACAAGAGTATCTCTGTGTATACTCGTACATCCAAAAACCCAGAAATACCAAACTGTTCTTTTCTTCTCCCATTTCTTGTCCATTCCTGGATATTTGAACCTTTTTCGTCGTGTAAATTAGCTCGCTAACCTTTTCACCATTATATACATTTAGTAATTAGGTTGTAAAGATTCTATTCACATGAGAAACTAGCAAACACTCCTTACCAACACTACCAGTTTACAATAAAAAGGAGGCATCGTTTTTCAGTTTTCCATCAACATTCTCAGCAAGTTTTTCCTGGCGATTTTCCCAGCACATCTGGATTTTTTCGTTGGAATAACGCGCTGACATCTGGATGGTTCTCGTCAACTTTTCATTACAGCATTACATAACCCTCGTTTCGGTTTTCTACGAAAGTTTATTGCACGAACAAGAACCAGAATTTAATGCTAATCCATCCCAAGCGTACAAGTTGCTGGGATTTACGACTCGCAGAAAATCAAAATGGCAAACGTGGACGGTCAATAAATACCACGATCCAAAGATGACTCCTATAGCTCAAGCAGACCGGCTTTTTCCCCGGTAAAAAGACCAAAGAAAGAGTGGAACAGAATTTTAAATTTGTAAAGAATTAGCTTTCCCACGTACCAATTGAAATCGATTCTGAGAAAAAACTTATGAAATATGTGGCTCGATCTAGTACCACAATCTAGCATGACCTTATATGGTAATCGTTTTTTGTTTTGCTCTTTCGCAGATTTTATCATTCTCCTCTCAGTGCGTTTATAAGGCTCTTTCATAATTCATACAATGAAGCTCAATGGTTGAGCGGTTTTATATTTTATACTCTCCATGCCTCGTTTCCGTTTATTGATATTCTATGCGCCTCCGCGAGGCAACCCGGTAATGGGGCAGATTCTTTCGATAGGTAAAACGTAAATCTACAAATTCCGAACGAGTATTCAAAACTAATATAGTAACACCATTCATTTCTTTCGTCACAGAATGCGCCGGCAATTGGGGATTTCGGAAACTAACCCGATCACTAACCAAGGTAAGCTTGACAGATAGATTGTACAATAATATCTGTCATTGGAGTTACCCAAGTGAATTCACCGGTCATGTTCTCTGGAACATGCGAGTCCTGATAACTTAGAAACTGCTTGTTATGTTTTTGCCAAAATGTCACTAGTTTTCGAGTTTAATTGACCGTAGCAGGGTGGGTCGCGCATCATCAGAATGCGGCGGTTAACTTCGTAAAGTGTTTCATTTTGCTGGGATCAATTGAATTTTAAAAAAAAATTCGATATTTTCTTTGAAAAAAAATCCATTCTGATCTGGATCTGGATATGTTGGATAAATACATATGTCAAGTTGTTATTTCTGTGACACCTCAGAAAATACTTATTCGATCATAACGAAACCTGACAGCTAGTTGAAAGATGCTGATGAACAACTCTGCGAATTTGAAATTTTCCATACGTATGTGAAAATTTTACAGTTTTGATAACTAATTTGAACAGCAAAAGCTGCATTTCTCGAATTTTATTATCTGGAATCGAAATATATTGGCTTCTGGGAAACACCTTTATCAAGTTGGTTACGACCAGTGTAGATCAGGTCTAAAGTTGCCTCTCAAAAATGGGAAAATTCGAGAATATAATAGCAGGATAAATTATTAGGAAAGGAAGGAAATATAACAGAACTTTGGGGGGTGGTGGGGGGGGATGAGTTTCAAATGGTAAAACACGTCTTATCTCAACTTCCGGCAAAACTACGAGTTCTCTTCAAAACAGTCAAACGGCAGAGTTGTAGGTAATGAAAAGATCTACAACTTTTTTTCCAACTTTTTCCACATTACCTCAAGATTCATTTGAAAAATTGAAATAAACGAGTTTCACAAAAAAAAATTCCACGAAATTTGCTGCAAACATATTGTTTTGTATTTCAACTACGCTGTGATTTTTTTGTTTCAGATATTTTTTTGGTCACCTCACATCGACTGAATATCGAAGAAGCACCTTAATTTTCAATGGATAGTTATTATATCTACTTTTTAATAAAATAGTTGGCTTTATATTGATTGAAATATATACTTTCTGATACTGTAAAAATAATACATTATTATGGTAAATGCCCTCAGAAAAATCAAGAATATGCTTCTATATTTAACAACCCAATAAATAAATATAGTTAATATTCAAGACATCTGCAATATTTTGAAAGAGTTGTCAAACCTTTTTTAAATTATATGAGTATATGCATTATAATTGCTTTCTTGAAATAATTATTTTTCTGAGTAACATACGTAAAATTTATTTTCTAAGAAAATTTACCATAGTAATGTATATTTTTTTCACATCATCAGAAAGTAGGGATGTCCACGAATAAAAAACCTACCAACTATGTAATAAAGAAGATATTTTGACGTGAGACTTCTCGATTGAAAATTGGGGTGCTTTTTCGATATCCATTTAAAATAAGGTGAACAAATGAATATTTCAAACCGAAAAATTATAGCGCATTTGAAACATGAAAAAATAATTTTTAACAAAATTTCGTGAAAACAAAACTTTTTTTTGAAATTTTTCACATAAATTTTGAAGAAGGGTTGGTAAAAAAGTTGTAGATCTTCTTACTACCTACAAGTTTGCCTTTAAACTTTTTTCAATACGACTCGTAATTTTGTCAGAAATCGAAATAAACTGTTTTTACCCTTTACAACCCATGCCCTTTCACTTCCCTACCTCAGATCACCCCTAAATTGGCTATTCATTTCAGTAAAATTTTTTTTCGACTTGTTTCATCCTACTACTCTTCTGACGGGCTTATTCTTGGGAACAGCGCATTATCATTTCGTTACGATGCCTGTAATTTTCGAACTCCCTGAAAAAAAATAGTGGGCAAATTCAATTCTGTTAAATTCATCCGTCCAGTCGTCCGTCCATTCGGCTGTCCGCCCGTATGTGCTCTAACTTTCGAATTAAAAGACTTAGCGACTTGAAATTGTCAGATTAGGTTTGAAGTCCAAATATCTTGGTGAAGTTCGCTAATGGGTGAAATCGCTCGAATAGTTTAGAAGTAAGGCCCATTTGAAATTTTGAGGTTGATTCCTCGATATCTCATGAAGTATTTACTCGATCAAATTGAAACTTCGTGGACAATTTTCGAATATCAACGCAAAATTTCGTGTGGAATCTATGAATTTCGTGGTAAAAGTTCTAGAGCAGTGTTATTCGATATTGTAGACAAACTAACGTTATGAAAGTTACCATGTTTGTGGAAATATCATTGTGGAGACTTTGTGAATTGGTGTAACATCCATGGTATCATGAAATGAAGGGAATAACAGGAATTTGGACGTATTTATTCAAAAAAAATTCCAAACTAAGCCGACGTTAATATTTTATGTTCCTCATAACAAATGTTAATTCACTTATCGACCTAGTGTCGCTGTTATTTTATGTACTTTTCAACTTTGGAATGTTTTCGCTTTTTCCTGAACGCATTCGTTGACGCTGGGAACAAACGACGTTCTCCGCCCATATTTCCATATAGCTGAGAGCATTTTAACTATCTTTCAACCGCCACGTCGTTGGGAAATGATAATTCTACACAAAATTTCGAAGTTCTTATTTTATGGAGATTGTCAGCGTTGATAAATTCTGCGTTTTGTGGGGGAAAAGATTTTCTCAAAATCGTATTTTCACATATCGTCACATGTATTACGGTAGAATTACAACTTTCAGTTGAAATATCCATCCTAGGTATGGTTTTTTATGTATTATTCGTATATTTCTTTGACATGTCATCTGTTTTTTAGCCTTGAAAGAAGAAGGAAAAATACCCTTCGAAACGTCGGCTTAGTTTGGAAAATTTTTTGGAAAAGTACGTCCAAATTCTTGTTATTCCTTTCATTCGATTGTGAAGACTGTTTTCATAGGACTATGATCAGATGAACCTTGACAGAATATGCTGCAACGCAGTTGGGCATAAAAGGCAGTTATAAATATTTCATGATTTTTTTTCAAGAATTGAAACACTCTGCGTCTCTCCATTTGATGCCCAAAATATGATATCAAGCCAAAAATTAATATTAATGCTGAATATTCAGTCCCGAACCAAACATAAACCACACAAAGTTCATCCGAATGAATTTTTATGAGATCCAGTATACAATATCATGTAAACCAAGTTCGTTTATCAACGTTCGCGATCTAACAATAATCGGTCTAGAGGATTTTTTGGACCGTTTCAATTACAAGTGGTCGGAAGAACATTGCTCGCACTTGAGAACTGCGAAATTAACGTTACGTGTTAGGCATGCTAGTGGTGCAGACATGAAGTCTTCGGAGCGAAGGAAAACTAAATAAATCAGAAAAACGGTTGTTCGCGCGAAAGAACGGATTGGAAGAGGTCTTTGGTCTGAAAAAATGAGTGGAATAATTTCTGTTTCAACTTCGATAACTGCAGAGATACGTGTACTGCAGGAGTAGTGTCGGTAGCTCAGTGGTAGTAAATTAATTTTCTAGTCAGACGGTATCTCCCACCATTCACTGATGGGTCATAGATTCACAGTGCTGTATTTAGGGTGACGTAAGAACATAGTTACAAAGGCAGATTGAAAGCCAATAGAAAGTGGCCTTCGAAAATAGTTCAAAGTGATTCCAGGATCTCATCACTTTAAGAATCAATTACTAAAAAAGCAGTAGTTTCTGAGCTTGTGTTTAACATCGTTGCTGAAGCAACCACCCTTCCAAATATTAGCCCAACCGAACTGAGCTTTATTTCATTCACCATTCATTCAGAGGATTCAGTCATTTACGGTCAGAAACGATTATTGCAAAATGATTACAGATCCCAGCTTTTTGCGCGTATGTTCTGGGGAACAGCGTGCTATCGTTTCGTCCGAATATCTGTAATTTTCGATGATTGAGTCGAAAATGGTCTCAAACGACTAGGTTGGACTCACTGGTGACGAATCCGGTGTCGAAATAGATTCTGTCCGACCGGCCGTACGTCGACACGATTACGGTTGTGCGGAAAATCCTATCGACCTGAAAGTTCAGTTCGTTAATGGGCGAAATCGGTCGAATGGTTTCGGAGTTATAGCTAATTTAAAAGTTTGAGGTTATTTTCCTGATATTCCCAGAACTACTGAAGCGATGGGATTTAAACTTGGCAGTTAGATTGACCATGAGGACTCTCAACTTGACGCGAAATTTTGTTCTGCAGATCCTATTTGGCTGAAACTTCAAGGTAGCATTTTTCTTTGAGGTTGATTAGATCTATGTTTTTGAAAGTATCGAGAAACGCGTGAAAGCTCCTGACCTTATGTCAGTGCTTTTCTTGTTTTTTTTAAATCCATTTTTGGCTCAAAACTTGAAAGTCACAGGCACTGTTCAAAACGATAACTCTTTTGTTACCTAGAACAAGTGAGAAATGAAAGAAAACAACTTTTCTCTCAATATGTTCCATTAAATAAAATTAATATCTGATCGAGTTGAAAAGTTGTTAATTATTGACTTCAATATCTCCCAAAACGAATATCCGAACAAGCTGAAATTCGAAAAACTTTTGGTAAGTAGTGACGATTTCGATAAACTGCTCATGCGCTACGGAAAAATACCGATAAAACTTCCAGGGAATCACCTCATGAAGCATGACGCCGCTGTCCCGCATAATGTGACTGTAGGCTCCAGTAAATGCTTCGACTAATCACCATTAGATGTCGTGAACGGTCGATGCGAAGGAATATTCTATATATCTGATGTTTGGGACAATTCAAAGAATACATGTCTGTTTAGACTTGAAACGAGTCTTCGAGTTTTCGCTGTCGATTATATTAGAGTAAAATTTCAACAGAATCGGAGACATGCTTTTTGAAATATATGAATTACTTGAATAAATTGCCTGAATTTTTCTATTGATTCGTTCCTTAGGAAAATCAGGTGTATAAATTTTTTAGTAATAATTTAGGAAGGACCACTCGATTCTCGAGAAGAGACAATGAACTGAATTGTATGAAGTGAGATTATAGGGCAATTGGAGATATGGGCGAAATTATGTGAACACGTGAATAAAGGCACGACTCACCTCAACAAACTATGGAGATTGTCGCGCTGGCCAGCGTAGTATAAGTCCGTTCTGCTCCACACTTTTCTTCCAAAAAAGAACACCAGCGGCGTAAATTAACTTAAGCGGTTTTCTTGACGAAGTTTTCTTATGCGGCGGAAAATGATGATTCTTTCTCCTACACATCTGCGGCGATACTGGTTGGTTCGTCCATGTGTCACACACAACGTCGCACCTTTATTCTTCAGATGCGCGAACAACAATAACAAAAAAACCCACAAAAATAACAATCCCCAATCACCCTCCAAACAAACTGGAATATTTAAGAAAATAAAAAAAAAGAAGAATAAATGAACATTCTTTTCATATATACAAGGGTTTTGCATCTGAAACTTGTTCATTCCGGCCCACCAAAATGAGAATCATTTTCTAGTGGAAGTGGATGTAATTTCACTAAAGGGCGTTTAAAATCGCCATGACAAGTATGAATTTTCGCAACACGGGCTTGTCCATCAAGACCTTCATACAGTTCAACAATGCGACCTAGGCGCCATTCAAGTGGAGGGCAAGTATCGTCTTGAATCAAAACGAGAGTGCCTATGGAGGGTGCTAACCCTGTTCTCAACCATTTTTGTCTGACTTGAAGCGTATGAAGATATTCTTGTGACCATCTACGCCAAAAATCGCGCTGCAAACGTTGAACAAGATTCCAACGAGTTAGCCTATTTAATGGCTTGTTTGAAAAGTCTTCATCAGGCAGCGAAACTAGAGGGCCTTGAGTCAAAAAATGACCGGGAGTAAGTGCTTGAATATCATTGGGATCAGCTGAAAGCGGAGTTAACGGTCGCGAGTTCAGGATAGCCTCAATTTGGCATAGCACTGTGTTCATTTCCTCATAACTGAGTATTTGCGCTCCAATAGTCCGAACTAAATGATGTTTGACGGATTTTATACCCGACTCCCATATACCACCGAAATGTGGTGCAGATGGAGGAATAAAATTCCAAGTGATAGCTTCTTGGCAAGAGGCTTTTTTTGCGAGGGTCAATAAAAGTTTATTAGATTTGACGAAATTAGTACCGTTATCAGAAAAAAGCTCTTTAACGTAACCTCGTCTAGCTATAAATCTACGAAGGGCAGCCAAAAAGGCCTCGGCTGTGAGATCAGAGACTAGCTCCAAGTGTATAGCTTTCGTAGCTAAGCAAACAAATAGGCAGATATAACCCTTTTGCGATCTGACTCCTCTATGCTTACTAAGAGTTAAGGATATAGCGCCACTGAAATCTACTCCACTGAAAACAAAAGGTTTCTGTGGACTAACACGATAAGAAGGTAATGAACCCATCAGGGGCTCATAATGGCGTGGTTTTACTTGGAAACAACGAACACATCGAGAAACTACGTTTTTAATTAGTTTCTTGCCTGCTATTATCCAAAAGACATCAGTAACTAAATATTGAAGGGTCTGAACTCCTACATGTAGGTATTTTTTGTGCAAATACTCAACATACCGTACAGCGAGTAAGCTATCACGTGACATGAGAATGGGATGCTTCTTATTGTATGAAATAGATGCTTGTTGAATTCTACCTCCTACTCTCAGAAGTCCATCTGGATCAAGGAAAACATTTAACTTTCGTATAGGTTTCGGTAATTTTTTATTGGCATTGATTTGAGAAATTATTTCTGTAAAATATTTTTGTTGTTCATGTTTAGCCAAACATTTCAAAGCATTCCAAAGATCTGAAGAATCAATATTAGATTTTTTTCTATCGTCCTTAGGTAGCTTACAATTTCTTACAAAGCGTAAAATGGAGGCCAAGATATATTCCGTTTGATAGAAATCGGATTTATTTTCAAGGAGGTTATCTAAGAAATTATTTGACGAATCAGTCGCGATTAAGGTAACTTGTTTTCTCTTTTCATTTTCTAAAATTCCTGATTTATCTGAACTACTAGACGGCATAGTTGGCCATTTGTCGCATGACTGCATTAGAAATGCAGGTCCGGCCCACCACAACGCATGATTGAGAAGTTCATTAGGTGAACAACCCCTACTCGCGACATCTGCTGAATTCAAAAATGAAGGTACGTAGTACCAGTGCGATGCGTTAATTTTATCCTGAATGAAAGCAATTCTGTTGGCTATAAATGGTTTCCATTTACTTGGATGTGATTTAATCCAGTGCAAGACAATTTGAGCATCAGAAAATGCGTATATATTATTTATTTGGATTCTTGTTTCTAAACATGTCGAAGTATATTTCAAAACATCAGCTAATAAAGAAGCGGCGAGGAGTTCAATCCTAGGAATGGTCAAAACTTTCTTAAGAGGAGCTATACGGCTTTTAGCAATTAGAAAAAAGATATGGTATTCACTACCCTTCAATACTCTTAAATAAATAACGCATGCGTAGCCCTTTTGACTACCGTCACAAAATCCGCATAAATCTATAGAATCAGCATTGGTTAAATCGATATGCCTAGACAATTTGAAATTTTGCAAACATTGAAATTCCATTCGGTAAAGGTCCCACTGCCGTATAATTTCAGGAGTAGGAGTTTGGTCCCATTCCAGACCCGATATCCAAATTTGTTGGATCAAAAATTTAAGCGTGAAGGTGATAGGCGTGAGATAACCATGGGGATCATAACAGCGAGCCAAAAGAGATAAAAGGTTTCGTTTGGTACAGTTATCTTGAATACTAATAATTTTAAATCTGAGTTCGTCACTAGAAGGGTGCCAGCAGAGACCTAAAACTTTGGCGACATCATCTGAATCAAGAGCAAATATGTGAGGATTAACCAGAGAAGGATCTAAATGCGACAAAACTTCTGCTTTATTGCTGCTCCATTTATGGAGATGAAAACCTGCTTTTTTCATAAGATCTGTAAGTTGTTTTTGCAACTCGATAGCTGCGTCGACTGACACACATGACGTGGTGACGTCATCAATATAAGTGTCCTGAAGAATAACCTGTGCGGCAAGAGGAAAATTTTCTCTTTCTATTTCGGCTAAATGCTTCAGAGTGCGTAAAGCAAGATAGGGTGAGCAATTAATGCCGTACGTAACTGTGAGTAATTTATAAACCGATATTTTATCAGATGGATTGAAGCGCCACAATATTTTTTGATATGTCTGATGTTCAGGAGTAACCATAATACCCCGATACATTTTTTGTATATCGCAAATAAGAGCTACAGGATGGAGACGGAAGTTGAGCAAAATCTGAACAATGTCCTTTTGTAATTTAGGACCTGGCAATAAAATGTCATTGAGCGATAAATGCGTTGCAGGATCTGGTACACTAGCGTTAAAAACTACACGCAATTTGGTGGTTACAGCGTCATCTTTCACCACTGCAAAATGGGGAATATAATAACTATCGAAATCCTGTTCATCATCAACGACAAGTTCCATGTGACCCAAATCTAAATATTCTTGCATGAATTTAGAATATTCTGAATACATTTCAGGATTTTTCAACAGTCGTTTTTCTAATGACAAAAATCTACTGAGCGCCACATGTCGAATATTTGGAAAAAGTGGTGATCTGGAAACACCGTTGCGAAATGGCAATGAGACCGTATATACTCCGTCTTCATTTCGAAACACCGTTTTCATGAAATAATCTTCCCAAATTTCGTCCTCCGGACTCATCAGATTTTTTTGCGGTACTGAATCCACATCCCAGAATTTGGAAATTAGATTTGGGAGCAACTGGTTTTCAGTATGACAGAAAAACGAATTTACAGAATTCAATGTTTTGGTGTGATTGCTCATAGGACCCATAATTATGTAACCGAAAACTGTATTTAAAGCGACAGGATGCCCTGAATCGGAACTGATAATTTTTTCACCCTTTATAATTTGCGGAAACAAGTCCATACCAATGAGTAAATGTACCGGTGAGGGTTGAAAAAAACCGGGATCTGCCAATTGAATGTTTTTGATGAAATGCCAATTTTCAATATCAATTTCTTCAGTTGGTAATTCAGGACACACCTTTTGAAGAATAGTGGCTTGAGTAGTAACGAAAATATCAGGTTGATAAATATTACAAATTTTTATGAAAACGGATCCTAGGTTGGATGATAAATTTTTTCCACCTACACCCTGTATAAAAGTTTGGGTAGGTCGTTTAGGGAATCCTAAGCGTTGCGCAAGTTTCTGACTACAAAATGTAGTTTGAGAACCGCAATCTAAAACTGCTTTAACAGATTGAAAATTACCGCGGACATCCTGTATATTCACCAAAATTGTGGATAATAACACAACTTGAGATTGAGCTGAAGTGAATCCACATTGAGTGAAAGTTTGTGTCGAACCTTGTTCAGGCGTTGGCATAGTATTAGAAGAATTAAATTTTGAACTTCGAGGGGCCGCAGAAGATGACTGATCTTGAGCATGTGAATAAGAAGGTTGCAGGTTATGCGTATGATTATTATTGTTAGCGTTTTGGCGGACGAAGTGTATTAACGTATGATGACGCTTATTTCCAGGGCAATGACGACAAAAATTCGAACTTTGACAATTACTTGTGTCATGTTTATTACTGAGACAATTGAGACAAAGTTGTCGATTTTTAGCAATTTCGTAACGTTCACGAGCGGGCTTATTTTTGAAAGCGGTGCATATATAAATTGAATGAGATCCTTTACAATAGACACAAGCGTCTTGTGTACGAATATCAGCTCGAGGAGACTGGGCTCCAAGAAATGTTTTAGTTCTTATTGATTGAGAGTTCTTAGCTAGAAAACTTGTTTTGGAGCCACTACATTTATTTCTTGAATGAAGGGAATACAGGGAATGAC
This sequence comes from Myrrha octodecimguttata, assembly GCA_958510865.1. Classification (NCBI taxonomy): domain Eukaryota; kingdom Metazoa; phylum Arthropoda; class Insecta; order Coleoptera; family Coccinellidae; genus Myrrha; species Myrrha octodecimguttata. Next base: position 38,407,342 of record OY294056.1, read on the forward strand.
ATTGAGTCTCTAGAAAATCATAAATTTTTTCATAAGTTGGCATTACGTTAGCTTTTTGATTAGCGAGTTCGAAGCGCGATAATAAAACATCAGGTAATTTATCAAGAAGAATATTGGCTAGCGGAAAACACCAAAATTGAGTGTTATAATTGAGTCGTTTAAGAGCTTCTAAATTTTCAGAAAAAACGTCCAGGAGCGAACGTAACAATTCTGGATCATCATTTTTTATAGGTGGGAAACTGACTATGTTTCGCCAATAGGTTTGAGCAGTTAAGCGGGGATTATCATATCGTTTATGAAGAGTATCATAAGCAACTTGATAATGTGCGTCAGTAATAGGTAAATGTTTCACAACATTTAGCGGCGTTCCTTTCAAATAGGAAAGGAGTAAATTGAATTTAGCGTGCGTGGGAATAGCAGGGTTGTTATGAACAGAACTGTTATACATATCTATAAATGTGGAAAATTTAGTGATATCTCCATCGAACTCTACTAAGCGTAACTTAGGCATTAAAGAAGCAATAAAGCGATCTGAATCTGCGGAAACTTGAGGAGTAGTCAATTGAGGTTCGTCTTTACACTCAAACAGTTTGGCAGCTATTTCTTGAATCTCGTAGTATAGATCTTCGAACGCTTGATAAGCTTGAACTTCTTCGTTCAGCCTTTCAGGAATTTGCGCTTGTGACTCGATAATCTGAGTTTGATAAATGATGTATGCTTCTTTTATTTCAGAAATATCCAAAATTTTAGCTTGAAATATCGGCCTCTTTGAAACATCTTGATCACACAATTTAGCTAGCTGATGAAGACTTGTCATACGATTAAGTTGAAGACAGCGAAGAGCTTCTATCCTTTTCAGAGCTGTACTCATTATAATTCGATTTGAAAAATCGAAACAACAAATAAATGATATCCAACACAAGATTCAACTAGTGACACTTCTTTTGTAAACAAACCGAAGTATGAAAACGGACAAACTGAAATATCGTGTTGTCAGGCAGCAAAGACGCAGGAACAATAATTGGAGTTGCGCGAATCTTGTTTGGAATAAGTGAAACGAAAGGAACAAGTTTCGATGCTTCGATAATGACCGTATGTTATGTCTCCCTACAATATGCAAGAAATTGAAATAATTTTATCGAAAAAATTCAAATTGAATTCTGTGTTCAAAAATACATGAATTAATTTCTGGTTTATTCGGCTCGAATTCGGACCAATGTATAAATTTTTTAGTAATAATTTAGGAAGGACCACTCGATTCTCGAGAAGAGACAATGAACTGAATTGTATGAAGTGAGATTATAGGGCAATTGGAGATATGGGCGAAATTATGTGAACACGTGAATAAAGGCACGACTCACCTCAACAAACTATGGAGATTGTCGCGCTGGCCAGCGTAGTATAAGTCCGTTCTGCTCCACACTTTTCTTCCAAAAAAGAACACCAGCGGCGTAAATTAACTTAAGCGGTTTTCTTGACGAAGTTTTCTTATGCGGCGGAAAATGATGATTCTTTCTCCTACACATCTGCGGCGATACTGGTTGGTTCGTCCATGTGTCACACACAACGTCGCACCTTTATTCTTCAGATGCGCGAACAACAATAACAAAAAAACCCACAAAAATAACAATCCCCAATCACCCTCCAAACAAACTGGAATATTTAAGAAAATAAAAAAAAAGAAGAATAAATGAACATTCTTTTCATATATACAAGGGTTTTGCATCTGAAACTTGTTCATCAGGAAATCTGATTGGGCTAAAATAAAGTACTCGGTTATGAAGTGGCGGTTTGGAGATTTCAGTGAAATTTAAATGAAAATTTTCGAAAAAAAATTATACATCTACCAACCGAGTCTTATTTCGATCCGATGAATATTTTTAGAGTTATTGAAAAATAAAATTTCCTATGGCTGTAACACGAAAACCGTTCAGCGGATTTGGTCCATTTGCGAACTTGACCGAGATATTCAGGATCGAAATTAAACCTGAGAATTGTCCTTTCTTTCGAAAGTTATCGCACACACGGCCAGCCGGACAGAATCAATTTTGACCCCGGATTCTTCATAAGTGCGTCCAACCTAGTCGTTTGAGACCGATTTCGGCTCAAAATTCGAAAATTATAGACATCGTGACGAAATGATAACACGCTGTTTCCCAGAACAAGCGCGTTAAAAACAAAAAATGACTACGATTTCCCGAGGATCAAATTGGCCAAAAAAAATTTACTCGAAATGGTCAGTTCAACAAGATGCCAAATAAGTTCAAACTCCCAGCAATATAAGTTCGGTGTTCGCTATAAAATTAAATTAACGACAAGCAACTTCCTCATAAACCTATCATTTAGAAGAACCCATTGATATCGGTCTAGCAGTTCCCTCAAACAACAAAACGAGAAGTTACAAAAGACACATAATTCCTGATGGATTAAATGAACGATAATTATTATGATTATGATTTGATTGGAATCGAAATTACAAAGTGGCTAATGTATTCAGTCACAACATTAATTTCGAACTTTTAAACCGCAGATAACTACTACGTAATTAATGTAAACGACAAGTGAAAAATCAAAATCGAGAATGACCACTCTACCATTCAGAATTATTAAGTGTTACAATTCTGTTCTGATATATTTCCTTGTTTATATAATTGATGTTGGAACAGATTCGACCGTTTTACGGGTGTTTCCTACCATGTTTCCTACGCCTGTAATTTATTCCGTTATTTTCGAAAAAGTGAACGGATTGAGTGAACACGAATGAATTCCACTAATTGAATGTGACAAAATGTAACGCGTTTTAATAGGCAGCTGTCCCACTAATTTGTTTTAAATCGTTAAGATCATTGCAATGTGAACAAAAACCTAGAAAAGCACAGACGTAGAGTCAGAGGGAGATGACCGCTTTGTCAACGAGTTTGAATATGCGCCCAAAAGCTGTTGACTTCACGTAAGTCTTTTCCAGGTTTTTTCAAGTTATCACGGAAAAACAACGATACAAAAGGGGAAAACCTAGAAATTTGACATATTTTTGTCCAATATTTCCAGAAATCATGATAGTGTCAATCTGAAATTCAGTACACTATTGCGAAATATAGAGCTCTAGGTTTGAGCATAATAACATTTTTCAAATATTTATTCGATAGTTCCCCAAAAAAAAATTCTCAAAAATTTTTTTTTTTGATTTACTGACAGTTTAATCTCAACAAAATTCAGCTCAAAGTTGCACGTCGTTTCGCTTTAAGTGACTTCTAAGTTTCAATACAATCGCCCAAGTAGTTTCTGAGATATTGAGGATGAGGAAATAATCTCAAAACTTCAAATTGCCTTTACTCCGGAAACATCCAAATACTGACCTAAACCAACGTTGCTTGACTTCTTGACGAGAACAATTTTGCGAGCAGCCGTCATTCAACTATCAAGTACTGAATTTTAGGAGGAAACAATACCACGTGGTAGTAAATTACAGCTATGCAACACAGTCAAATTTAAGTGTCATCAAACCGCGATTATTTTTCAAGGTAAGGCCGCCGAACCCGGTCTAAATGCTTCAACGTTGCCTATAGGCGCGTGAAATATTAGAATTCGGAAAAATGTCGACGTTTAAAGAAGGTGTGTCATTCTGCAGGCTTCAGTGAGTATTTTTTGAAAAATTTTTTTTTGGGATGTACTTAAATCTTAAGTGAGAATGCGCAATGTTAGTTATTTTTCCATTTCTCGCTCCATTTCAGTTTTTATTTTCCTGAAAATTCTCGAATAAAAAACAGTGGCAACATTGTGCGATTTTTTTCATCATTTGCACCAGAAATTTTTTAAAAAAAAAACGAACTGTGGCCTCCAGAACTCACCCCGTTATATTCGAGGTTTTGTTTGCTCTTAACTCGAAAAAATATTTTTTTTTGTATTCCATCCACACACGAATCATCATATATACACTACTGAGGTTGAATTTCTTTGATGGGTAACAATATTCGATTGTTTCAATGGTGTACTCATTCGAAATATTATTTTTGAAAATACGGATGGGTTCATGTTAGAATTTGATACTTATTCGCACGAAACTGTTCAAAAATATGACGAAATATTACCTATGAAATATATATTCCAATTCTTTCTGTTACAATACTCAAGAAATTCGAAAAAATTCTTGGTGTCGGTCCTACTTCACAACTCCTTACGATTCACTTCAATCCTAACAAGGGATGTTTCAAGGAGGGGGATAATAATGATGTAAATACCCTTCCCCCCCTCCTGAGAATTCGACATGAAAAATACATGAGTTAAGTTAAGTTAAACCCAAACCAAATTACATACCAAAGCCAACATTAAAATCTGGATATTTTTAGAGTAGGTTGAGACCTCAACTACGAATGCCGAGTTCGTGAATGGGTTAAATCAACCCAAAAATTCCGCAAATATACACATTAGAATTTAATGTTCCCAAAATTAAAAAAAATACAAATCGGATCGAATGAAAATCCAATACTTGATTGCAAAGGGGCACTTCGAAGGTTCAAACAGAATTTTGTGGAAACAATATGACAAGAGGATCGCAGAATATAGAATATACTGAGTAAAATTTTTTAAGGATGATTTCCAGATTCTTCTAAGGACTCAACCATCGGGAAACTCCGCATAAAGTAGCGCATCGTATTCTTCATCTATTAATTACGATTGTATTTGATTGGGCCACTATTTTTGGAGATATTTTGGAAATAACAACGTTACCGTGCAAACAGCGGTGAAATTTGACATATGTCTCTATCAATCAATCCAAAAATGAGAAACGGATCGAATTAAAATGTGGTCCAAAACCTGTTAAGAAATTTTTCGAAATCTGGTGCATAGTTTAAAAAAATTCAAGACGAATTTTTGAATTGTTTTTCTATTTACAAACTTTCGACAGTTTTCAACAAAATCTATTTTGATTTGTCATCAGCGATTCCAACCTAGTCGTCGGAAATCATTTTCGAGAAAATATTTCAAAATAACAGGTTTGAAAATAAATCAAGCACGCTGTTTTCTATAGAACAAGCGCTCAATAAAGGTGTTGTCACAGTCAATCTAGGAAAATTCGGCCATCAAGTATAAAGTTATAAGCGGTTTAACCACATGGGAGTCTTGTACGACTTGCGTACTCAATATAAATAATGAGCCCAACCGCGCAAAAAAGGGTCATATTTGAGGTTGAACATGTTTTGAATAAAATAAAATCGAAAAACAGAACACTCTCTTTCCATTCAACCCATTATGAAAAAAGCACTCATTACGACACCGACACTCACAAATATCTGAAAAATTCCAACGCATTCTAGATCGCGCTATCTTTGGCAGCAAGGTCCCCCGTCGACAAATCGAGTTTTTCTAACAAACGCAAAAACGCACGCAAACGCGCTCGAATCCTTGTTTACAACCTTTCTACCTCGAAGTGGAGCAAATGTAGATGAATGAATACTAAAAGTCGCCCATATTCGCGTAAAGAACGCGTTTAATCGACATCGATCGAAGGTTGGTCATGACAATTAACACATACCCGGTGAGCACTTGCTTTTTGCGCGGAATCCTAGGGATGTGCGACCTTAGCGCGAACGGATTCCAGGGCGATCTTCACCGGTGCTTCTAGGACAGAAAAAGTGCCGTCGAGTTTTTGCCGCGGATGCGTCTCCCGGTTTGGTAGATAATTGAGGAGATCGGATTTATTCTGCGGAATTCGAGATGAGGAAGCATCATAGTGAGTTATTGGACAACTTGAACATCTAAAGTGGAAAAGCCAAATATTTCATATCATTCTTCTTCCATTTTGTACGGGCAGGCAAGAGGCTGGTACTTTTTACGAAACAGTTATAAAGCTAAACAGTTGTAGAGAATGTAATAGTTTTTATTTAGCTGCTTGAGAAGTTTCAATCGTTATTGTCTATGGTTTGACAGAAAGTATGTCAAATCATAGAATACATGGTGCGGAAACTCTTTGACATTGTCAAAATACGGCTTTATTGTCTTAGTTCAGTTTTCGCCGATTAATGCCGGCATAGGAAAATCTGCCATATGAAATCTGAAATATTTACGGAAGTTAGCGACCTGTCATATCGAAACTAGTCAAATCAGAGCTTTTTCTGATTTTCCGAGTTGGACCATACATTATTTCCAAGAATTTCCGAAAATAAATTTATTTTGACAAATGGCGATAATATATATTTTTTTATTCGTCTCTGAATACGCAAGTCTGTAACTTTATATTTTTGAATATCTATTTATTACAAGAGGTATTTATTATTTCAATATTTAGTTCGTGGAGAAAAAGTCCTCCAGAGTTGCGTATTCAAAAATACCTATAGGAAAAATTCGGAGCGATAGATACTACGATTAATTTGTCGGGTTTGAAATCCTTCTGATAAATTCGTATGAATATGAATAGCAAAGTGAATAGTTCATATTTCAATAACAATCAACACGAACATTTCTTCAAAATATTTCCACAAGTATGTAACAAATTCATAACTTTCGACTTAAATATTCATTAATAGGTACATACAAAATTTATAAGCCATATTTTTAATAAAGGAGATCCAAACTATGCAATAAATCCATGTGTAATATCGATCTCCCGTTCAGTTTTTACTGGTGTTTTGGCATCGAAATGAAATTGTATTCATGAAAGTCTTCTAACTATAACCTCATCGTGTTCCTTATTTCTTTGCAAATATTTCATATTATTAATGAGTAGATGTTTCAAATTTTTAGAGTCTTCTCATATATCAGTAAGAATCCATCATTTCAAATATCTAATTCAGATTTTGGGAAATAATTTCATTCATTGATATTCGTGGAAGTTAATTGTATGGACTTGACAAAGCGACCTTAGCGCCATCATCGGCTACAGAGCCAAGTAGTACAATATTTGACAATTCTGGGACTGCGTTCAAACCCAAAATTTTAATGAGTAATCCTAGGAAAGTGTTATCACCTGATATATTCTATGCATCTTGATCAAACTGTATTGAAATGTCTGTTCGGTAAAGTTCGGCAATTCATAAATCGTGAAACACCAGAACGGCGCCTCTAAATTTGTTGCAAGTTGTTTACGAAAGAAGGTATCTGTTGGCGAAGTTCATAGAGCACTTCATCGTCCATTCTACGTTCGAGATAATCGGCATAGTGAGCAAGCAATTCATGCAGATATGGATAGTTTTCGCACTTATTTTATTGAAATTATTTTTTAGAAATAGTCAACTGGCACCCTCATTCGTACGACTTTATGCCCCTCGATTGCCTTTTATGGGGCTATGCTGTCATTGGTTTATGCCGATAAAGCAGCATATGAAGCCGATATTCACGCCACCATTGATTCCATGCTGCCAAGTTCATTGGAAAAAGTAGAAAATTGGATTGATCGAATGGTTCAGTTTTCACCAAGTTTTCATTCGAAAAATCTCAAAATGAATTTTTTCAGTCCCTAGATGCTCTTCTAAGAATTTGAATATACCCGCAGTTTTGAAGTAACAAAATGAATTCATTATTGCGGAAACTTTGTCTAACATGAACCGAACATATTTTATCCACAGAGGTTATGACCACGGCTCACCAAAATCATCAATCATGGTAATCGAAAGTCTAAACTCTGGAGATAAAAGTGGGCGTACCGATATGAAGTTCAGGGTCAAGAAACATAAAAAAATAATCTTGTCTCATGTTCGTCTGAGCGAGGATAAGCTGAATTATTCTCTGAATTACACCCAGAATTGATAAGGGAAAGAACAAAAAATCAGATGATTTGAATTTAAAACCGATCAAAATGAATCTGAGCCAATGAAATTGTGAAGTGGGAAAGTGGAGTTCAGTAACATTGGAATGACTTGCGATTATCCTCCACTGAAATTTTGTATAATAAAAATTTCGAACGAAAAACTCAAGCTGTTCTCAAATAAGGCATTCAAGAATTTCCATACGAAAATTGTCAAGTGGTTTGAAGTGATTTCTTGTCGTATGCAAGATGGAAATATTTGAAAATTCATTTCATCAATTTCATGGTTCAGAACAGGCAGATTGTTAATAGTCATTCAGAAGGTCAGGGGCTTTTTCGCGCTGGTTCACATTCAAATCTTATTCCTCAAGACATTTTCTCATGAACCTTCACGCTATACTGGGAAAATAAAATTTCGAAATTTCAATGAATAAAAAATTTTTGTTCATCTACCCACCAAGGTTCATTTTGATCAGATAAATAATTTTCAAATTATCGAAAAATCCAAATTTCAAATGGCTATAGCACGAAAAATATTCGGCAGATTTGGTCCATTAACGAACTCAACCGATATATTCAGGATCTCAAGCTCACATGAGAATTTCCAAACTCTAGGTCCTTTCTTTCGAAAGTTAGAGCACACACGGACGGCCAGCCGGACAGAATCTAATTTGACTAAGGATTCTTCATCAGTGAGTCCAATCTAGTGGGTTGAGACCAATTTCGGCTCGAAATTCGAAAATTACAGACACCTGACGAAATGATAACGCGCTGCTCCCCAAAACAAGCGCGTAAAAATCCAACGGTCTCTAGATAGAAGAATAAGCCATTCACGAATTTCACCTTAGTAATAAGTCTCGTCTATTGGCTCGGGAGAGTGGAAGGTACACGAGGAGAAAACAAGACATGTAACTTCACGAAATGTGGCCAAACTTTCGAGCATTTATAGAGCCAATATGTGGAACCGAATTCAAAAGATCGTTTTCCGCCGAAAATTGAAACTTTCATCGGCATTATAATTTTTTTAGTATTTCTATGAATAGAATATTCGATCCCGAAAATCAAATAAAATACACGCAAAAGACCTATTGAGCCATCAGCCTGCTTCAACCATATCGTGTGGTTCCTTCCGGAACTTTTTGTGTTTACGGTCGACCCAATGGCTAATCGTGGAAAGGAAAATTGTGAAAACTCAGTGACACAAATAATTAATTTTTGAATGATCAAATTTCTAGTACTTTTTTGACACTTTGTCAAGTAACGTGATCCTGCTATAAATTTATTTCAGTATTGACAAATAATAGCAGTATCTGTGTCAAATAGTAGAATGAATATAATGAAAGAGACGAGGAACTCATAGAACAGGATGAACTTCTTGTTTACATTCCTCTACAGCCCGAGATTATTCGGGAGGAAAGAGTACATTAATAACCCAGGCTCGAGTGTTTGACAGTCACCAGATTTATTCTGTGAAATATAACATGGGCCCTCGTTTTGAAAAATGCGACTTTAACATCGTTAATTTATAGGGCCGCCACAACTGTCACAGAGGCACCACCGTCGCGACACTCGCGGACAAATGACTAACGATGCCGTCCATCATCAGTTTGAGGTTAGATGTGAGAAAAGTTACTCATCTTGAGACAAGAAGTTCAAAGAATTAGGTTTGGACTTTTCTGTTGAAATTTCGAGAGTAGGTGAAAATATAGCAATGACCATTTCTTTACAACTATAGGAAATGAACTGACTGAGAATACTATGGAGAAAAGATCCATTTTAGGAAAGCGAGATGTTGAAGTTTCGTGACAAAATATATGTGGCCAAATCTCTACAGAACTTCAGAAACAAGAAAGGACCACATGAAAACATGGCCAATCATAGCAGAAGTGAGATTCCAATATTTTGGAAGGTCTGTGGCCAGCAGAAAATCAAACAAACCGACCACTTCTTTCAAAATCTTCAGGAACATAAAAAGACAAAAAATGAAACCAGGATTTTAAATATTTTAGGTGAAGTCATGGCATCTGGTAATCCTGTTGAAGATTCGTCAGAAGCAGAAAATATTATGAAGTGAGCATTTATTTACAGCCATTCGACAATATCAAATGAACGAGAATGATATAAAAGTAGAATTTGATAGTGAAGAATTCATTACAGAATTGCAGGAAGAACAAATGAATGAGAAAGTTATTGAAACAGAATCGTGCTAATGGTATGATTCTTGTATTTGTATTGTAGTAGATTCGCAACCAAGTGGCAATTTCTTAACAGAACCTTAAGAATAGAAAACCACTGAGAAAATTATGGAAACTTGATCTGATATTTCTGTAGAAAATTCAGGAGGAGCGAAAATATGCTAGTGATTCCTCGTTTACAGAAATCAGCAAATAACTGAGAACACTATCAAAAGAGGAAGTCGTGTACTTCAGGAAGCCATGGTTCAAGTGGAAAATTAAATGATTTCATTCTGCGAAATCCTGGCAGAGATGATATTTAAATATTCCTCTTGAAGTTTCGTGAGTAGCAGAAAATGCAACAGGGTAGCCATTTCTTTAAGAGCAAACAATACCTCGAATATAATAAGGTAACTTTTGGAGTTATTTTTTTTTCGAAAAATTTTCTGGGTGCAAATGGTTGAAAAAAATTGTAATAATGCACAATGTTGCCATTTCTTTATATTCGAGAACTTTTGCGAAAATAAAAACTGAAATGGAGTGAAGGATGGAAAAAATAACTAACGTTGCGCATTCACATAAAAGAATCAAGTATATCCCAAAAAAAAATTTTCAAAAAATAATAACTGAAGCCTCCTTTTATCGTCGAAATTTCTCCTAATTCAAAAATTTCTCGCGGCTATTGGCAAAGTTGAAGTATGTATAATAGACCGTGGAAAAGTGCCTGACCTCGAGATATTAATAAGGTTCAATGAAATTTGAATGGATCTGTTTGCTCTCAATTTGAAAAGAAAGTAATCACAGAGAATTGTATGAAAACAGGATCTGCTGGCAGTAAGTCATTGCCATCGTGAGGATCTCATATTCGTACTGAATTTCCGTGGGTAACAGAAAATAATGGGTGAAGTTAGCATGAGAAGCTTCGATGGTTAGGTGTCTATGGTTTGAAAGTTGGGAAACTCAAATTGTGTCGACATTTCTGGTCAAAAAGGAATGGCAATCCATAATAAATCGTTCAACGCGAGAACAGCGCTTCTTAATTATGGAAATTAATTGTGGAAAAAACTAGAAAAGCACTGACGTGAAATCAGAAAGCTGCTGACTTCACGTGAGTGCTTTCCAAGGTTTTTTTCACTACGATACCGAGAAAAAAAACACGAATTTTGACATATTTTTTCCCAATATCTCTGAAAATTGAAATCGTATCAAGCTGAAATTTGGTACACTCCTGTGAAATATGAAGCTCGAAGTCCGAGCAACTTTTTTAAAACATGATAAACAGTTCCGAAAAAAAACATTTTTCAAAAAAGAATTTAAAATTTTTTTTTCAATTTACTGACAGTATGATTTCAACAAAAATTTGCAAAAAGTTGCGCGTCGTTATACTCCAACTAACAGCCAAGTTTCAAACCAAGCGTTTCAGTAGTTCCCGAATTATCACGGAAATAACCTCAAATTTTCAAAAGGCTCTAATCCCGAAACCGTTTGACCGATTTCGTCCTATAATGAGCTCAACCGTCGCATTTTAAAATGCAATAGGATTTTCCGTATACGCCCGTAATCGGGCATACGTTTGAGACCATTTTCGGCTCAAAATTCGAAAATTACAGACATTTGGACAAAAAAAGCAAGCTGTTCCCCCATAACATGCGCGCAAAAATAAATCTGATTGCGAAGTTTAGGGTAACCATAATCGGCCTAGTCAGCAAGCAATTTGTGCAGTTATTGATCACTTTCGCACTTATTTTGTCCTTCTCGATTCAAAACCACCAACGAGATGAAGAGTTTTTCTTAATCAAATTTTTTTCTCAATTTTATTTCTTTTGGCGGAAAGTCATAGACAAACATTAATTACTTCAGTCGATGGCAAACAATCTGTAGGATTAATGTCTGAAATTTCAAGCGGATATTTCGAAAAATGTAGATTTTTTTGGGGGTGAAATTGATTTTTGTGACACCCGGTATAACGAATATTATACTAGAAAAATAAATGCCTCGAGCACATCTACCAGAGTAAAAGGATAATAAATTAATTCCAACAATATTTCTGTCTGGAATTATTTCTCGAAATTTTCGAGCTCTAAAAAAGCACCGTTTCAACATGGCCACATCACTTCAGAAACAAAAAACGATTATTTCAAGAAAACAAGACTTCATATCACGAAATAAAGTTACACTGGAACTATCTCCACTATATTCTTCAAGAATTTCTCATATTTTTGTCAAGTTCATGGAGACAGTATCTCGAATTCTCAGATAACGAAAGTTTTCCACGTAGAGAAATCAACCGGGAACACGATTTGATTACGCTCGATACTTCTAGATAAAGTTTTACATCGGTCCTCCGTGTGAAATCAGCCAGTATATCCTTCCGAAAATTGTTGATTAATAAAAAATATCTCTATATGCGGCTTATCTAACGTGTTTCAACTACGGATGCTTGTCGCTATCAATTTGACCAGTTATTTCCTGAACTGGTGCGATAACTAGTTGTTTGTGGGTGCTCAAATGTTCTTTGTATTCGTATGCCAATTCAGGCGACCCTTTGCGGTTTTACCTCAAGGTTTTCCATGAAGTGAAACTACAGGTACCACAACCATAGTTGATTCATGCTTGAGTCTATTGGAAATCAATTTGCTATTACTTAGAATCGTTGAAACTCTGGAGGATTTTTATTCATTTTGATTATAAAGCTGATGACCTCACTTCATTAATCGAAGTGTATGATGAGTTGAAAAATCTTGGAATTAAAAAAAACTAATTCAATAAAATGCCGAAGGTTTCAGTCTGTATTTAGACCATCTTCAGGGGACGAACAATGCAATACTCCATCAGAGAAAGGTACTAAGACATAAGGTACAATATACATACATATTTTTTCATTCCAAATTTACTTACATTATTTCTAGGTTTCCTTTGTTTTTGTGTATAAATTCGGAGGATGTTACAGTACGAAATAGAATTTCACAAACTGAACAAACTTCAGCATCCAGAGAGCATCGATCACGACTGAAATATAAATAATAATCGGTTTTCTTCAATTCCAAGACCCTCAACCCATTATTATTATTATTACAACAGTATAAGAGAAGGGGTAAGGCCTTTAATATTCTCAATTAACAAAATAAATAAAATGTGACCAGTGATAAATAAACTAATATTCCATGAAATAAAACAGAAATAAGAAAAAAATTATACACTTCGAATTATTCATTATGTTCACGCGATTGCTTCAGTGAAGGCACAAAAGTCATTTTCCCAATATTTCCAAAAACTTAAAACCCGGTCGAATTGAAATATAGAACTTGATTAAAAAATGACTCCTTGATTCATGCAGAATCTCGTGAATTCATGAATTTCATAAATTTAAAAGATTGCAAAAACGTTTAAAGGTTGCTACTATTCGTTCCGTAATCATACCGTAACTCTTCCACGGTCTCTATTTTTTTAATCGAGGATGAGAGAAAATAGGCGTGTTGACGCTGTTGTCAAGGAAACACGATACGGTGCATTTTTGATTGAACGATAGAGAACGCTCATACCATCACATTCAAGAATAGTGTCCCAAATTCGTTCCGTGAAAATCAAGTAGGCAAAAATGCATGAGGACGAAACGTAACTGATCGGAAGAAATGTGTGCATACATCATTTCATTTACAACTAAAAATATTTTACGTAGACAAAACTGAATGGATATGGAAAAGGTACGGAACGTACAGTGAAAATCATCCTTTGTCCAAAACTGAAGCTGTTTTTGATAGATTATGTACTTGGATGATTCGTTGTCCCTAGCTCGATGGCTGTTATAGCGGAAAATTTCAAGAAGCGCGTAATTCCGGGTCGAGATGGGTGTAATCCGAACAGTGAATGCAATATAATTTTATTAACGATTCTGCGGAAAGTGTGGACGGCACTCGAGCTCAGCCTCGAATAATACATTCAAATGCGTTGTTCGAGTTGAAAACCGAGTCCTGACGAGGCAGAAAGAGCGCTGCCTCGAACCATTAAACTCCCTGGTATTTATGGCATTCGCTGTTCGCATAAAGCCGGTTTCAGACGAGTGTGATGCGAACAGCGAATGCAATAAATCAAAGGGGGTCTTATGGTTCGTGGCAGCGCTCTTTCTACCCCGTCAGGACTCAGTTTCCGACTCGAACAATGCATTTGAATGTATTATTCGAGGCTGAGCTCGAGTGCCGTCCAACTTATTAGCCGAATCGTTTATAAAATTTTATATACATATACTTGAAATGCAGACTCGAAATTCGTGATTGAAGTTTGCATGAACTCAAATAATTAAAGTCGAATTCACAAATCACTGAAAGCACCTGACGATTTCATATTCCAGACAATTATTCACAACCTTTTTTCAGGGAGTGATTTGCTGAAATAATGATACCTACAACATAGGAATATTGAAATTATATTATAAGGATAAGACGCACAAAACATTTTGAAGCATATGTCGTTTCTGTTTCCTCTTTTCATTTCCCATTTCCTCATGCCCTTTTTTTTTCATTTTATTTTCTCTCCCTTTTTCTAGCAATGGTCAAAGCCGGATCGCTGACCGTAATTAAAAATTTCGAGGCATTTTTTGGCAGAACAGACCTGAGGTCCCTTTCAGTATCTGAACCTTATGCCTTATGCCTATTGTCATCTAATTGTAGTTCTAAAAGATTGAAATGATTGTTCTTTTCGTTGATGGTCAATAAATGTTCATTATTATTATTATTATTATTATTATTATTATTGTATACACTTCCCGTCATAAGAAAATTGTAGGCAAATCTTCAGAATCATTCTGTTGCCCCATTTTCGCACTGAATAATTTCGTCGAATTTGACAATTTTGGGAATCACAAAAACGCATATTCACTTCACAAGGAAATTTCTAAAATTTCCAACAATTTCATTGAAATAGATGCTTCTTTTTGACAATGGAGAAAAATATTTTTCCTATTGCTGTATGTGATGTAAGTTTCGAAGGAAAGGACCTGGAATTTTCAGGATATATTTGGAATCCATATACCGGAGGTGACTTGATGGGTGGAATCGCAAAAAGATTGCGGATTTTGGCTCCTTTGAAACTTTAAGGTTACTACTCCAATATTTCAAGAATTAATGGTGCAATCAGTTTGAAATTTCAAAACGTGAATAGTTGACGCTTAGGCACCGAATTAGAGCAAGCGCGTAAAAGCTGCTGACCTCATGTCAGTGCTTTTCTATTATTTTTTTGAATCAATTGATACTCAATCCGAACTCTCTACCGAAATGTTCCTAGTGCATGTTATGACTACTGAAATTATGACCATATATATTCATCAACTTTCCCAACCAATTAAAACCGCCTTACCCCATAAGGTCCGCCTTGAGAATTAGATCACCAAGTCTAAATAACGCGAAATAAACGTATAAACAAAGGATCCGTAGCCGCTTAAAGGCCCATTGTTTTGAAAATCGACGGAACCGTCCACGCCAAACAATATAACATAAATTGAAATAATGAATTGCAATTGATAAGCGTGTCACATAAATGTTATCTTAACTTTGTTGCGTTAAATTTTATTGCGAAATTTTATAAGTGTACAAATTGCATTAAGAAGGCTATGAAGCGTGCCGACGGCTGAGCTCGGATTGCGCGTCCGCGGCTTCTTCTGTCATGTAGCGTCATAACGGAATTGGAGATTAATTTAATTGGTTGTGGCCAGTTAATGAATTATAGTTTGACAGCGAGAAACAAATGCTTTGATTCAGTCATTTATGTTGAACGAAATGTAATATGTACTGCGGGAAGTGGCCACTCTCAATTTTCATTGAGTTTAAGTACCGGGACGATCGAGCTTCGCTAGCTATTTTCATTTCGGATGTCCGGAAAGTAACTGGAGAAACTTCGGCTCAAAATACAAAGATTTTACCAGGAACATTTGAACAAATTATTTCTGCTTACCGAGACACACAGTTTTTAATTACGAATATTCTGAAATGATTTAATTCCATTGTTTAAACAACTTCCAAAATTTTCGATACAAAGTTGGCAAACAGTTGACGTATGCAAAAATACTTCAAAAATTTAATAAAGGATAGTTTTATTCTATGATCAGGAGCGTTCTGTAAGGGCTGATAAATTATTTTCTTTCTTTAGTGGGGTTAATAATATCTCAACAGAGAAGACTAAATATTCTAAACATTATTTTCAAACGCAAATAACTTGAAAATTTCCACCACTCGTGAGAATTCACGACTCCTTTTCTAGTGAGCATATGCTGAGTTTAGGTGTACCTCAAGAGTCTGTTCTAGGCCCGCTCTTGTTTCTGTTGATTACTAACGACCTTTCAATAAATTTGAAAGAAGGGAAGAAGGGTTCCTGAAATTATTGCACATCCATTATTTAGCAGTGGTTATAGTAGTAACTACAGAAAGCTTGGAGGAGCTACAAAAGTTGTGTGAATTTTTAATGCAGTTTCAGCGATTGGTACCATTCAAATGAAAAGTACAAAAAAAAGGAATGTATTCACTTTTGACTGTACAGAGATGGCCAGAGTTCATTAGTTATTCAACAGTCGATACTTGGATTTACTCACTCCACATTGATTGACATCTCAAGTGGAATTCCAGTATAGAAGCTGGTAGTGAAAAGTAGAATAGTTCTTTCTACGCAATTTGTAGAGTTAAGGGTACACTTCCCCTACCCTTATAGCGAGCCTCTCGTAGTGGAGAACCACTATTTTTTAACACTTTTTGAAGTATACCAACATTTGGAAGCTGTTTTCCGAATTTGGAGAAGGGATATTTGGAGGAGTTTTAATAAAATGGGTGGAAATTATTTTGGAATATTCGTAATAAAACAATCTGCATCTCACCAAGGAGGAATATTTTATTGTAATGTTTGAGTTTAAATCTTCGTTTTTTGAGCTGTAGTTTCTACAGGTACTTTTTGGACCATTCCTATGAATACACCATGTGCAGATATATGTTGAAATAATTTCCTTATAGAAAAACGAGGTTCCAGATTTCAACTATGCTTATGGGTAAATTCAAAAAACAAAATCTCCATAGGAAATACGAAAAATTTATCTACTTAACAAAATTGCACATTTGAAAAGGTTCAAGGTATTGAGGTAAGAAAAATAAAAACATTGTTCAGATTTGGTTTTTCTACTGGAAGAGAAAATCCAGTTAAAACCAGCAGCTTCATCTCCTGACACAAAGATTTCACGATCCTTCTATCAAATGGTCCTCACAGAATTATGCATGAACTTTCAAGCCGAGAAATAGCAGATTTCAATTCGATCCCATCTGTATTCATGGAAATATTGAGAAAATGAAATTTGAAGCGGGTTCCGTGAAACGATAAGGTGTATATGGTTTATTCATGAATTCTCTACGTTATTTATTTCGGATGTTGTGAAGTGTCAACGGTAGACCTCATTGTCGATCGTAAAGAACAGGTCAGAGACTCGATATTCGTGAGGCATGTCCTTACTGACGAATACAGAATTCGTAAATGGTTGAGATCCACCAAATGATTCCACACTTCACAACTTCATTTTCCCTCTGTTTAAAATTAAGGTTCGTGCAGAATTCAGTGAGACCCATATGATGAGAAGATGACAAAATATTTTTTATGAAGCAACCAATTTTTGACTCGATAGCATTCGTATTTTTAGTTATAGGAAAAATCAACCATATTGTGACAGAAAAACAACGAATAAACTTCACACATCGCAATATTTCCGAAAAACATATTCTATGGGGCTGAAACTTAGTGAACTATTTTTGAACATTGACTCGAAGATTTGTTTACCGAGTTTTATGGAAATCTGATTATGAAATTGTTCGAACTATTCCAAGAATATGATCCTTACAAATATGTATATGTTTACGCGTCGACATTTTCAACCAAGCATTAAATTTGAAAGTGATGACATCACTACATCTTGGTATATCAAGGAAATTACCACAGAAATTGAAACATTGAAACTGTTGGATGGATTTTTCCAACTAACGAACCGAACCGATGCAGTGCTATGCGACCTATTCTAGAATTTTGAAGGCGCTAGCTCATTCCTTCATTCGTGAGCCCAACCGAATCACTTTCAGCGAGAAATTCGATAATTACAATCATGTAGGCAAAATTATATCAATCCGTTCCCCACAACAACCATGCAAGCGTATATCTTAAAATCTAGAAAAGCACTGACGTGAAGTCAGCAGCTTTTACGCGTTTGTTCATATTACGAAATGGTGACTTGGAAATTTCAATGAAATATAAAAAATTCCAAGAAAAAAATTTGTTTTCTCGAATTTTTCCATGGATAAATCTTCTTATCGACACTGTTCATCTTCCAACCAAGTTTCATTTCGATCAGATAAGTATTTTTCGAGTTATTGAAAACTCAAAATTTCAAATGGCAAACCATTCTGCAGATTTGGCCCATTAACGAACTTAACCGAGATATTCAGGATCGTAACCTAACCTGTAATTTCCAAGACTCTAGGGGCCGTATTTATGGTTGCTTCTTGAGGCTTCCTTACTGAAGGCCGCCCTGAATTTCATTACATATAAAAGCAAATTCAAAGGCGGCCTTCAGTAAGGAAGCCTCAAGGAGCAACTATAAATACCTCTCAAATGATGATTTCAATGTGTGAAGAATCATCTCTACGTATTTTCAATGATAATCAATATGATGTTTATTCAGGGTGGCACCCTTTTGAAAGAAAACTACACAATATGGAAGTCAGACAAAAAATTATAACATCATTTCAGGCTGAAGAGGAGACGGAGCACAAAATATATAAATACCCCGACTGATGAGTTCTGTGCTTCTGTACACTTCCAGAGGTCTACACACCTGACAATTAGCGTTAATCCCCTGTACAGTACAGTCGTTACTTTCATCCGTTTATTAAAGCGGTGAAATGAAAAATGAAACTGTACAAAGGAGCAATATATCACTCTCTCCATTATACCGTTTCAAAAATTACACCTTGAACGCAAGATTGATATAATTTAGCGCCGGATAGTGGTAATATTAATGCTATTAGTCAAGAATGTTTTCATTATTTCATATACTACCATTTGATATTGGTCGTAATCATGTCTGAAGTACCTGACTAATAATAACACACCAGCCACTGACTATGGAATGATTTAATACTTATGGAGATGTTAGTTGAATAGTTCTTTAGGTTAAAAGTCACAATGTGTATAATGTGAATAATTATTGCTCCCGACAACGGTATTTTCTGCTCTCTAGAGAAACATGAGAGGATTGTAGAATAAGATATGCCAGAGGGGCCGCTTATCTGAATTGTATTAGTTTGTTTTTTGTATGTGTATTTTTCCGATTATTAGGCTTCAAGGAAGCCCCTCAGAAGAAGCTTGTGCGAGTTGAGATATCGGATGTGTTCTGTGTAGGGTTTGTTGATGTGTCCTCACGCCACCCTAGGCACAGCGCAGTTAATTTTTGATCCAACAGTGAATTTTGGCCGGTACCGAGTTTAACGCTCTTACAACTGAGCTACCGACACGTTGCGATGAGTCCAACGAAAAACAAATCCAAAAATCTAGAAAAGCACAGCCGTGAAGGCAGCAGCTTTTGCGCGCATGTTCAATGTAGATGACCGCTTCGGCAACGAATTTGAATATGCGTGCAAAAGCTGCTGCCTTCACGGCAGTGCTTTTCTTGATTTTTTTTCGAAAAATTACTG
Source organism: Myrrha octodecimguttata (assembly GCA_958510865.1). Taxonomy (NCBI): domain Eukaryota; kingdom Metazoa; phylum Arthropoda; class Insecta; order Coleoptera; family Coccinellidae; genus Myrrha; species Myrrha octodecimguttata. Next base: position 38,426,967 of record OY294056.1, read on the forward strand.
GATTTCAATTCGATCTAATCTGTATTTTGGGGAATATTGGAAAAATAAAATTTTGAATGGGTATATCTACGGAATCATTTGGCGGATTTTACCCATTCACGAATTCGACCTTCGTAATTAAGCCAAAAACCTACTCTACATAGGCCTACCGTAAACACAATAACTTCCGGAAGAAACGACTTAGAAACTCGATATTTTTAGAGAAGGTTTGAACCTTAATTAAGAAGGCCGAATTCGTGAATGGGTAAAATCCACCCAATGATTATTCTCCCATTATCTCCACAAATAGAGATAAGATCGAATTGGAATTCAGTACTTCATCGAAAAATGACAGTTTGAAGGTTCATACAGAATTTGATGAGGATAATATGATGAAAACATCACAGAATATTGAATATTTCAAAAAAAAAATTGAAATTTATTTTTCAAACTCTTCTAATGACAATGACACGACCATAACGAAATTTTGCACAATATTTTTCTACAGTATCTTTGAACTAGCTGCAAAGTTTCATCACGAGTCACTACTTCTGGAGGTATACCGAAAAAACAACGATATCGAGTAGAAAACCACTAAGTTCCACATATTTTTTCCCAATATCTCCAAAACTTATAACCGTATCGAATTGAAATTCGGTACACTATTGTAGACAATGGAGCTCAAAGTTCGCGTTGTATTTTTTTCCAAATGTGATGAACAGTTCGCGAAAAAAAAAATTCGAAAAAAATTTTTTTCGAACCAATAGATGTATCGAACTGAAATTTGGTACACTGCTGTGAAATACGGAGCTCAAGGTATAACTGTAATTGTTTTCGAATCGGAACAATAGTTGCGGGAAAAAAATTTTGAAAAATTTTTTTTTTTAAATTGACTGACCATAATATTTCAACGAAATTCTGCTCAAAGTTGCACGTTGTTATGCTTCAACAAACTGCAAAGTTTCAATCCAATCGCTTCAGACTCCGAAACTGTTTGGCCGATTTGGCCAATTAACGAACTTAACCGCGGCATTCGGATGCGCAACCTACCCTGCAAATTTCAGGTAATAGGATTTTTCGTACGACCGTAATCTTGCATACGGACGGCCGGCCGGCCGAACAGAATCGATTTTGACGTCGGATTCGTCATCAGTGGGTCCAACCTATTCGTTTGAGATCATTTTCGGCTCAAAATTCGAAAACGACAGACATTTGGAAAAAACGATAGCACTTTGTTCGCCTAGAACATGCGCGCAAAAAAGCATTGAGTTGAAATAAGCCTGAAGACCGACCGTGAACACAATAACTACGTTGATGGAAACAGAAAAGTACACAGACTAAGCATCCGGTAAAGCTGCTATTGTCCTGAAAACCTTGAATTAGCCAGTAGATATGTTGATACATAAAGGAAATATGATGACAAGGTACAAATCACAAGGATGTAAACCTTTCGCTGTATCTTTTTCTTCTGGCTCAACGCTGTCCAGTAATTTGTTTATTTATTTATTTATTCAAGGGGACTTGCAATTTAACAGATATATCAAATTTGAGACAATATAATAGAGTAATCAACAATGAAAAAAAAACTAACAAACAAAATCAAATAGGAAAAACTCAGAAAAAAACCAGAGGATACGGGAAAAGATTATACAAAATTTCAAACTTGGCTTCTTTCCAAGTATTTCTTGATGTAGTAAATAGATGATGAAAATGAATCAACATTCCCCAAATTTAACTCTCTCGATGCTCTGTCGATTGTTGAAACAATTCTTCACAAGAAGTGACTTATCTTTCAGAACCACGTTTTTTTAAAGAAAATGTGTGAGTTACGATTGACCCACCCTTGTCGGGCAAGTCCCGTGTCAACCGACACAACTAATGCCTTTCACGAAATCATTTGTGAAATCTCTAGTTAAAAACTATCCCAAAATATCTTCATTCTTTAGGGGACCACCTACTGCATTGGGTACTTAGAAGATGTTATTTGGAGATTGAGAATTTTTTAAAAATATATTTCACAACTCCATAATCTCGAACTGGACTACCTGAAAATTACAGAGTGGGTTGTTTGAAATTGAGCACGCATTTGAATATCTACTGTATCAAAATTCTGGCGAGATAAAAATTATTCTTCGACAATACGATGAAACTAACTATTCCTATAATTTTATACAATGTTTTGTCGATATTACTCGATTATATACAGGGTCAATCTCCAAGTTAATTATAACTATAGATCGAATAAATACTTCTTTTATTCATCATTTTTCCAGATCCGGCTCGGGTTAAAGTGTACAGGCTTTTTAGATTTCCAAAAAGAATCAGTTTTTCCTCTGTAGCATTGACATGGATAGTCCGAAAGAGATGAATGTCTGAGAAATTTTCTGAAACTATATGGCCCACATTCTTCAATAATAACTTTCATTCAATTTCATACGGTTTCCTGGTGATAGACTCACTGATTTGTAAGACTATAAGAGATTAACTCCGGCATGCAGATGAAGTATATCTCAAGAATCTTCATTCATTTTAGAATACTAATTTATTCCCCAAAATTTTCCCTGAAAGGCACTGTTCTCGAGAGATTAAACGTTGAAAACCTCCACTATTTTTGAGTATCCGCCCCTGAGCTCGTTAAGGAATTGAATCGAACCCCACCCACCTTCATCCAGACCACAGAGTATATAGATTTACTTCTCCATTTTGTGACCAGACACAATTACACAGTACGAAGTATTAAGTTCACCATATGTGAACCGTCATACCACCGAAAAAATTCATAGTATCAATGATGTTTTCACACTGATTGAGTGATTCCATATAATTCAGGTATTTGGTTCGATTCAGGATATATATAGAATTTTGAATGTGAAAATAGGCGTCGATAAAATTGTGTATCATCTTACGATGGAAACAATTTGATATTGCACGAATGTCGAGTGGAAAATTAGCGTTCCAATAGTCAAGTGTAGTGAACAATTTCCGTTACATAATATTGAAAAAGCACCAAATATCATTAATTACGAGAGTAAATGAAAGTTCACAAACAAGTGTTTTTGAATTTTTAGCAATGGATTGGTTTTTCTGCTATATAGATCACAGTGAGAAATATTTGTGTTCAACTTGTAAACAAAATGCAGGAGTGTATTAGTACACTCAGAAATATTTGAATGCTCATAACTTGAATCTATAAAATGGCAAATGACAGAACTGTTTCATTTCATGAGAGAATCTATGGTTAAAATAAGTTTGGAACGTAACGACTCACCCGGTGTACCACTATAAAAGTACTACTACTAAGCCCAAGTTAAAAAAGCCTGTTTTGTCAGATGAGAACATTTCAGTTTATGTTTTGAGGAATGTGAACAGACGTGTTGTGTTCCCGACTATAAGCTGTTAAATAAGGGATTCACTGCTATTGTGGACATCCGAATCCTCAACAAGAAGTCTTCGGACGAAATGAGATGGTAGAATCCTTTATTGTATAATTCCATCCATTTATTTTGACGCTAGAAAATATCGAGAAGCAACTGAAGTTGTATTACGTTAGGAGATTTTGCGTAATAAATTTAACGATTTGAAACAAACTAAATTTGAAATGAGCCACAGGCTGTGGAGGTGATAAATTCATATATGTGCAAAGATCATTCTGTAATGTTTACTCACCGAATATTTTCAAGATGCCGGCGAAGTTTCATATTGTCTTATTTTATGGATCTTCTGAATACTTAGATAATTTTATGGTTATCAGTGCGAATATACTCTCCATCTCTCTCCCTTCCTTTATTTGGTGCATTAGAGAAAATTTTGATTATTTTCGTTAGAAATTTTGTTTGGACGGATAAGCTTAAAATTATGTCAGTAATTATCATTTACTAGGAATTATGAAAAGGGTGCCAGTGAACCACAACTAAAAATCTTTGGTGTCTTAAAAAAAATAATTTCAACATCAATATGAAATGGTAATATGGAGATGGGTGGAAAGTGAACACATAGTTGATGCTAGGAATATGAATGTTTGAGTTTCTTCTATGTTTGAGTTATTGTGTGCTCTCTGTTTCATCTCGTCGAGATATCAGGAATTTTATAGATGCTTATATATATGATCGAGGATTAGGGAAGACAAGGTTCATATTTTTCAAGGTAACTATTACCCTGAATACGATATATTGTTGGTTTTCCATCATTTATGTTGCATCAAGAATTACAAAATAATTATAAAAAATTAATTAAAAGGTTTTCAACTACCAGTTTGTAATACATTTCTACCCATGTGAATATCTCATCTCTTCGGGTATTCTCAGCAACATAATCTACCTACTTATGCACAAAACCTAGTTTCCTCTTCAACTCTGTGTAACTATCAAGAGTCGGTTAGTCTCGACCATGAAGATCGTTCTATGTATCGCATGTGTAAAAAACTGTGAAGAATGCGATAACGAAGATGCCGGTGGCGTAGCATATATGGTAATTAAGTAAATCCGCAAACCATGAATAAGCGGTTAATAATATAAAAATCGGTTTCTCAACAATTTACATTCATAAAAACTATGTTTAGTAGTGTGAGTTATGGTAAATGTAGACTCGTTTATCTCGTTCAATTTGTTCCCGGATTCTAGAAAAAGTTATCTGAACATTATAGGTTAGACTGTAGGTGATGAGAATTTTTCTGAAGAACGAGTATGAGGACTTTCAGGTGATTATACTCATCGTCCGAAGAAGAAATTTGAAATAAAATTAAACACTGCCTATAAGGTTCAACCTTTTCAACTTAATATCAGTTATCCAGTGTATCACTCACAGATTGCAAAGTCCCTAAAATTGACCGTTTCGAATAGACGACTTCGGCCCAAGTTGCCAACCCACAATTTTCTTCACAAATTTACTATCACTGTGGAGCGGGAATTTCAGAACAAATTCGATATAATGAGGTTCGCGTTATTTATAAATATCGGTCAAACAAGATTATTTCTTCCAAGTATAGATTTTTGTTGAGATCATCTCTGATTGCCTGAAATTTAAGTTGGACTTCCTGATTCCATGTCAAAAGTGTCAAGTTTATACAGGATATGTTCCGCAAACCAAATAAGTTATTTCGATTGCCGGTTTTCCGTTCCGTAAATATGAAATATTCGGTTGGTTCCTGAAAAAAGATTAATTACGGAATTAGATTGATGAAAAAACGTTCTTTTCTGTCGCCAGAACGACAGTCAATGTTCTATGGTAACATATCCATAGCATAGAACAATCTTCATTTACTTTATGATCCATAGAACATAAAAGAGACAACAATCAACAATGAAAAAATTTACTAGGTATGGTCTATGGATCATAAGGTAAATGAAGATTGTTCTATGCTATGGATATGTTACCATAAAACATTGATTGTCGTTCTGGTGTATAGGCTTAATATGTCTATTTTCTGGAGACAGAAAGATTGCTTTTTCATCAATCGAATCAAGTAAAAAACCTTTTTTTCAGGAACCAACTGAATATTTCATATTTACGGAACGGAAAACCGGCCACCGAAATAACCAAGTTGATTCGCGGAACATATCCAATATAAACATGACACTATTAACATGAAATCAGGAATCCCAACTTGAATTTTAGCCAATCAGAGATGACCTTAACCTAACCTATACTTGGAAGGAATTATCTTGTTTGAGGAGCCAAGGCATCTGTTACGGATATTTATGAATAACGCGAACCTTATTATGTAGAATTTGTTCTGAAATTCCCATTCCCCAGTAATAGTAAATTTGTGAAGAAAATTGTGGGTTGGCAACTTGGGCCGAAGTCGTCTATAGAATGCTGTTGAGAATAGAACGGACGACTCTATAACAAAACTGTAAGATCGAAAAGGTAGCAAAAAATGTCAGACAGAGATGAGTATTTCATAAGCTCCTTCCAAACTGCCACTATCCCAAGAATTGAGTTTTTATCTTCAAATGATGAAAACTACTGAGAGTATCCTGAGAATTACACAGGTTTATGTGAGATTCCTCCCCGGCTTCTTAATTGAGCGCATTACAGAAATGTTTTCAGCTGAGTACACGTCAAGATTCTCCAACAAATTAGTAGATGAAAATTATATAAATATGACTGCTTTTTCAAGGAATGTTGAATCTTCATAATATTTCGTAATAAGTATAAATTGTTAGAAAATTATTGTAGTTGAAATTATATGTATACACAAAGTTTATGTGTACGCCTCAGAGTAGTTCATAAACCGTTACACGAGACACCGTAAGAAATATATTTTTTCAACGATATGTCGAGAGCAAAATGATAGAAGCTTCTCCCACAATATTCCCTGAAATAATTTGTTTATATATACAAAAATTTCCCGAATATACGAAATAGAAATTGTACAGGGAATTTCACGTGAGATACTGATCCTGAAAGGTGTGAATCCCTAAATGATTACAGGGAAAAAACTTCACATAAACCCTTTACTCCCCAAATATTTTAATTTTTTAAGGAACAGGATGTTGAAATTTGAAAAAAGAAGTCAGTGTCTTATAACTTTTTTAAGCGGTTCAGCAAGAGCCCTTTGAGTTTCAAAAGCCATTTTCTGGTGTAGAAATACTTATTTATTACAGGAGACATTTCATATCTTAACTGTTTCACATCCAAAACGAAATTATAGCGTGGAAAATAAAAACAATTTTCATCTTGCAGAAATTATAAGTACCTATAAGTTTGCCCCATTCTCATTAAAAATATTGGAGAGATTTTTGCGCGCATGTTCTAGGGCCACAGCGTGCTATCGTTTTGTCCAAATATCTGTAATTTTCTATTATTGAGCCGAAAATGGTCTCAAACGACTAGATTAGACTCACTGATGGCGAATCCGGTGTCAAAATCGATTCTGTCCTGCCGGCCGGCCGTGGACACGATAACTGTCGAACGGAACAAGTAGGCGACTTGAAGCTTTCAGGGTAGGTCGCGTATTGGAACGCCATGGTAAATTTCGGTAATGGACCAAATCGGTCGAACAGTTTCGGAGTTATAGCCACTTGAAATTTTGAAGTTATTCAGTTTTTATTTCAGAAACTACTTGAGCGATTGGATTTAAACTTGACAATTAGGTGGGGTATAACGACGCGCAACTTTGAGAAAAAATTTTTCAAGGTCATACTGTTAGTAAATTGAAAAAAAATTTTAAAACTTTTTTCCAAAAAAATTTTTTTTCGGAAACCATTCATCATATCCAAAAAAAAATTCAACTCGGACTTTGAGCTTCAGATTTCACAGCAGTGTACCAAATTTCAGTTCGATACGATCAAAAGTTTTGGAGATATTGGGAAAAAATATGTCAAGTTTCAAGGTTTTTTTCTGGATATCGTTGTTTTTTTCGGTATAACTCAGGACATACTAATTCAATCCTGATAAACTGCAGCTAGTTTGAAGATGCTGAAAGACAATTGCATGCGAAATTTCGTTATGATCGTGTCATTAGAACAATTTGAGAAAAAAATCTGTGATTTTCTTATCATATCATCCTCATTAAATTCCTTATGAACCTTCGAACTGAAATTTTTCGATGAAGTACTTACTGGATTTCAATTCGATCTGATCAGTATTTTTGGAAATATTGGGAAAATAAAATTTTTAATGAGTATATCTACTAACGGCCGACTGCTTAAACACAATAACTTCCGAAGGAAACAACTTAGAAACTCGATATTTGTAAAGTAGGTTTGGGACTTAATTATGGAGGTCGAGTTCGTGAATGGATAAAATCCGTCCGTCCAATGATTCCGTAGATATACCCATTCAAAATTTTATTTTTCCATTATTTCAAAAAATACAGATCCAGTAAAAAAAATCTAGAAAAGCACTGCCGTGAAGGCAGCAGCTTTTGCACGCATATTCAAATTCGTTGCCGAAGCGGTCATCTACATTGAACAAGTGCGCAAAAGCTGCTGCCTTCACGGCAGTGCTTTTCTAGATTTTTTATTCCGTCATTCATAATTTTTTTTTATCTTTCATCTTATAATCATCTGTTAGACAGAAGGAGGTCAAGACATCAAATTCGTCCCCAAGTGAATAAGGATATAGAAATAATTTTCATTCTGAGAAAACTCTTAAGCATATACATACTATTTCGCCAAAAATATCTAGTCCATATCCCTCGAGGTTGAATATATTCTTCATCAAGAAATGGCCGTTGACGGTTTAGGACTTATGCTCAGTTTCATGAAAATTTTTAGTGAGTAATTAAAATTATGAAAAAACAATGATTTTTCCCAAGATCGCATCACCATGGAGCTCAAAATACGAGAGGTTCAGGACATAGATTATTCTTCTTTCTTTCTGAAATCACCTGAGATATAACTCCATCTGAAATATCCTCTTCAACCTATTCCAGCAAACCAGAATCATTCTTCTGAGGATTTCAAGATTGCCTGGTCAATTTTTGACTGCTGAATCCCATAACAGCGTCCATTTATGTCTATTAAAACCAAGACAACTCAACAAATAAACTCTACAACGTCCAGTTTACGATCTCACCCGGCCATTCGAATGCAGAAAAATCAGGCCGATCCGAGTTATAAACTCTGTGAACGGACCAGAGAGAGAATGAACACGTAACTTTCAGATTCTCGCGTTGGTAAATAAGCCAACGCTGATACAGACGTAAGACCATTTTCGCAATTACCCTGTCCTGAGGCTGTCAATCAAAATACGAGAGGCATAATTCCAGAGTAATCGCTGCGGCGGTAATCCGAACGTAGAAACGCACTAAATAGGAAACTGTCACCGGTGTGTCAGTCTGGTCGGCAGTGCTGCCAACGTCAAGGCCTCATAATGAATGCTCTCCTCGCCGATCTACTTCGCTGCGAGGTATATGCTGATCGCTTGTTTTCTGTGCTTATTCGCGCTTCCATTCTGGATTCGATGGACTGTCAACATGCGCTTTCAGTTTTGATCAGATTCAAATAACAGAAATCTATCCAGCAAAATTGAAGACAATCTCTGCATACAATCAATGTAGAATAGGAGGAAATTTGGCAGAATACCATAAATAAGTATGTATAAGATGTCTAAAACAATGTTGGGTTCACTTTGCCTCATAAAACTTTCTGTCAAAACTGCGATATTTTCCGTGCAAAGCCTTCTTCGATTTTTGAGGGATGCTTGGGAGCTGGTTCAGGAAATTTCTCATGGCGCTCAGATCGTCGTAATACTGTCCAATGCAGTTTTGAGGATGGACATCATACTGATGTCAATGGAGGGAGTTGTATAGTCAACGAAAAAAGGCGAAGACCGCTTCGGCAACGATTTTGAACATGCACTTGAAAGCTGCTGACTTCACGTCAGTGCTTTTCTAGGCTTTTCGAGTTATTCTGGAGTTAAACAACGATATCGAGAAGAAAACAACGAAATTCGACAGATTTTTTTCCAGTATCCCCAGAAATTATAACCGAATCGAACTGAAATTTAATACACTGCGGTGAAATATAGTGCTCAAGGTATGAGCAAAATTTTTTCCGAAAATGATAGATAGTTTAAGTGACGATACGATCTCAATATTATTTCGCTAGAAGTTGCGCGTCGTTTTGCTTCAACTAACTGCCAAGTTTCATTCCAATCTTTCGAGAAATTCCTGAAAATTGGGAAATAAACCTCAAAATTTGAAATGACTTTAGCTCCGAAACTGTTCGGCTGATTTGGCCCATTAACAATCTCAAACATTTCGATGTGCGAACTACTTTGAAAGTTTTGAGTAGCTATGGCTTGCTTCGTTCGATAGTTATCGTCTTCACAGGCGGCCGGTCGAACAGAATCGATTCTGACACTGGATTCGTCATCGGTGAGTTCAACCAAGTGGTTTAAGACCATTATATGGGAAAAATTCGAAAATTAAAGATATTTGGACAAAGCGATAGCACGCTGTTCCCCAGTACATGCGAGTAAAAATACAGATTACCATTTTCAGTAATATCCCAAGGTATTTCTGATACCATTGTTAATGTGTTATTCAACTTGGGATTGTCGTCAAATAAATATAATGATGATGATATGGTAAACCCGCGCGCAGATATTCATTAAATATTTGCATCATTGTGTTCTCCTGAACAAAAAAACTGCCGCCGAAACTGAAACGTTTCTGATAGTTCAACGATATAAGCCCCCAAAGATCTGAAACGATGCATTTCCAGGACACTCTTCCCACCATGAAAAGCAGCACTTGTTTGTCTCATACAGTGCACAAATCATCTCTAAACCGCTCAACAACAAGCGACAAATTCATTCAAGAATGGATAATATTCAATGAGAAATTATTTTAGATATCAGATTACCTTCTAACCTCATTCATTCTGATTTCCGCTTACTCCAGAAGTGAAGTTTGGCATCGGAGCAATTAAATCGCTCAGAATTCGGTGTATTCGTGTATAACAGCTAGCAGGAAATACTCATCTATCATATACGTTCGCCATCGATGACAAGACGTCATTGCCAGACTTCACTCAAAGATTGATTGATAAATCTGTAGAGAAACTCTTTAACAGTGAGTAGTAGTTTTTATGCTGAAAAAAGTGAAAAGGAAATTTGCGGTTGTGCCATTCTCTTGACTACAACAACATTATTTGATATTATCCCAGCGAGAAAGCATTTCAAAAAATCACGAGTACCCAATAACCTTATTATATAATTATACAAAGGGACTATTGGAGGAATGAATCACATAAAAGTCATACAATATCGTCGATGGTGTCACCATTTGATTTACTCTGTGTCACGGAGAAGAAGCCCCCATAAAGCCATTATGACATTTTGACCCGTCCACATATCTATACTATAACTTCATACGATATCTATTTGGCAGCTTCAGCTACATATAAATCAATACAACCGAACACTCCTACCAATGCTGCCAACTTTCGATTCCCACGAAGGTAAAACCCTCAGAATCAGGTCATCCGAAATTATCTATACCGTTCTTCTTCCAGTCGAATATTTCGCGTGTCCAATGGTGGACCCCCATAAATTTGTCAATACATTATGACCACTTCAGGCACATGCTGTACATGTGTAACCCGACGGGGAGCCCCTTCCCTACGTCCAAGATCAATGGATCGGCCGAATTCTCGCGCTATTTTTTTCTTCTTTTCCGCCGATATCTGTGGTCTGCAGGTGGAGCGAGCATCGAGAAATTATTGATGCGACAGACACAGCTGCGCTGTGTCTTCTGTGGTGTCTGCTTTGAATTATACCCGATATTCGAAAGTGAATGAATCACTATCATTCCAACTTGGGCCGCTGGTTCACATGTTTGTCATCAATCTACACTTTCCGTTTGAATGTGAAAAATATACTGGGGATGGATTGGACCTGCCTTCGAGTTCATTTCACCTGTGAGTTTCCAGTCTGTAGATATATTAAAATACTGAAATCATCGAAAATCAAACACAGGGGCACTTGACATCTGAAAAAGAGTGTGTGAATGAAAAGTTGAGGCCGATCAAGTGAGCTCATACTCGTATCACAGTGGGTTTCAAATAGCTCGATCGTCCCATCAACACTTATATTCTGTGGTGGCGCTAAGGATGAACAGAAATTGAACATAAAATCATCTATCTCTTATTGATCACCACAATAGCATCTTTGTAAAGCCCCCCATGAAGAAAATGGTAACACACTGTCTAGAGATACGGAGACTCAACTTTCCTGCTTCTCATAGGAAACAGGAGAAGAGAATAGTACCAGTTTCGGTACGCGTTCAACTTCTGCTTCACCATAATTTTATTTCCTTCGAAAAGCAACTACATTTATGCGGCTTGAGGTGCAGAGAATAACATCATCCATATGCTGTTGACCACAAGAGATAAGGTAGCCCATAGGTTCAAAGAGCGAACACGGTTAAATTTGATGACATGGGGTAACATGTATACTGCCGAACAGCATGCAAAATGATGAATGGTTCAGCGATCCAAATAGCGATTACAGGGTCCTCCTATTCTTCAAGAATATACGGACCAATAACACCACCTTTCAATACTTCTTTCCAAACCGTTATTTCAGTGCTAAAGATATTTTTAAATAGACTGGGAAAGCTATAATCCTGATAAGGTCAGTTTTGCCGATTCTGATTGCCATTCAAGTGGAAATGATCTTCATTTCTCATGAGCATAATGGCATCATTTCAAGCAAATCCAGCTTAGCTTCCACAATCCACAAACTAGTAAGGGGAAAAACGTAAATTACTATGTGAAATATGCTGCAGTAATTCCCTGGCTTCGTCTTTGTTTACCAGAGAACGAGGAATTCACGCGGGAGCAGGTGGCTTAGCTGCATTTGAAGTCACCTTCGTTTCTGCAATATCTACTGATCCTCAACCTTTTATGACTATCAGGTATGTTGCCTTTTCGTCTTTTAAAGAAATGCCCTCTACACTCCCTATAGGCCATTCCAATTGATTATCGATTACGTACTGAACTTTTATGAAAGAAAACGCGGTGCTCTAACTACCAATGAGGTAAGGTGAACACTGAATGGCACAAATAAAGGGTTGAAATGTGACCTCGCCAACTTCTCCAATTTCTCCACTAAAAACAAGTTTTCTGTAGCTCTTCCTGCATACCATCACGATGGGTGAACCATTCGAGTCTGTTGGATCGACTTCAAAGTAGGTTCTCGAACCCTACTTCTATCATTTATGTCGTTCTTCGACTAAAAATGGATGGATACCTCAAAGTGATAGTTTGAGTCTCTGATGTCTTTATTTCCGTAAGTTTTTCTGTTAGCGGCCGGCCGTTGGGTTTGGACGGACTAACACTGTAAAATTGGATTGAGTTCTTGAAATCCTACTGTCTAGTCTAGGTATTTTTTTTTTCAGTGTTGTTCATAATGAGCTCTCCTTATCTTTAGCGAGCTTAAATTCCACCACTTATCATCATGTTTGCTGAGCAGAACAATCAAAGCAAAGAAAAATGTAATTTATACATATCTGCATGAACTCCAACTTAACGATTAATATTCATCTAGGAACTGTGTTCGAATGCAGAATTTTTATTCGTATTCAATTATATATATATGATGAAAAAATTATTAATTAATTAGTCCTTTATGTAAATAAGTGACACAAACATAAATATTCTGAATCGCAGAAAATTTTTTCGATTGTAAAAACATATCTCAGTTCCAGTTATATAGAGATCTTCATGTGGCATTGAATTAATGCGCACCGGAAATGGATAGGAGGTAGGATTTGAGAACAACGATTATAAATATAGATATATTTTAGGGAATAAATGATAATTCACAACGAGCCAATTTTTTTTCGATAGCATCATAGTTTTGATAATTCGAAGGAAATCGTCATATACTTTCTGCATACAATAACCTCAGGTCATTTTGATCAAATATAAAGAAAAAGGCACCCAACAAAGACTTTCATCCTCAGATATTCAACATGGTCAATAGGTCTCTTGAATGTTTTTTTTTATGATTTGAATCAAATATTCTATCTGTAAGACTACTGAAAAACTTTAGGCGCTGTCAAAAATTTCAATTTTCAACGAGAAAATGATCTTTTAAATTTGGTTCCGCATGTCGGCTGTTTAAACGGACGAAACTTCGCGGCTTTCGTGACGAACCGGGATATATCCACTCTTTTCCTCTTCTCTCTAGCAAGCCAATAAACAGCGTCGGCTGTATCAATCGCTGAATCTCAGAATAACGAGTGATGTAGAAGGCGATCTGTCGCGTTTCTCCCGCTTCTACCTTGAGTCCTGATTTGACCCTTTTTAATACCGAAATATTCAAAATTCGCGAATTTTTAAAGTGTTTGTTAGTCTATTGAAAATTTAGTTCTTCATTACTAAACTTAGGACAGGGAAGTTAACAAATTATTGTGTTGGAGCGGGAGTGACAAATTCATGTGATGTTAATATTAACTGGTCAGTGCTCATGTAACTATAATTTATGTAGGCAAACGGGAGAAAACACAACGACACAACATACAATAGGCAGGCGAAGAAATAACGAGACTAGAGAGAAGAAATCGAACAAGATACATTGATGCCTCAAATCGACCAACTATTATGTCAACTACTCAAACAGTGCCTTAATCAATTGCGAAATACTTCCAACACTTGGGCATCCAAAAACGTCTTATATTGATAGCCAAAATATAATACTCAGTGAACTTCCAATATTGGCCATGAGAAATGATCTGTATACAATAAGAATACTAAGTAATAGTTGTTTTTCAGATATATTTGACCACATGTTTTGGTATGAGTTATTGTATTTGAATCGGCAAAGGAGAATATCTAAAAATGAGGATATTTAAATTTTCGTTGCTCAAAAATTCTATTTTTGATGGGAATTCACGATAGTACTTTTCCAACGACCTAAAATTTCCATTTTCACTTTCGTTTCAAATTTGTCAGTTCCTACAGGTGTTTACGGGAAGGAAACATATGTTATGATATAAGACATCGATATGTGGTAATACTACTACTAGTAGGAACATACTGGTGGATTATTAGTATAATGAAGACGGCAGTTAAACGTTGATAACATAAATTTATTCACTGATTCAACTGCTTCTCGATTAATATTATTAATACCTTGAGCTACCTCATACTCAATAATTACTAGGCGATGATGATATATTGAATAATCGCCCCTATAGGTAGCTGCTTCCAGTGGCGGATTTCGGAATTAATTCAGGGGTTCGCGTCCCTTTTGAACAAAGATTACAATATAAATATTCTGAGATGGTTTCATTATCATGTTGCGGAGTCTATTCATTTTTTGGATTTTCATCCACAGACTGTCTAACGCGATTGCACCAGAATTGTTTAAAGAAAAAAATCGTGATGATCGGTAATGAACCAAAGTTACAATAGAAAATCGGTGGCTGTTCTGCTGGCAGAAAGTTTATCGCATTTCATCAACCAAATTCCGTTAACAAACTTTTTTGCTCGCATGTTTTCAGGAGCGGCGTGCAATGGATTCGTCCAAATGTCTGTATTTTTCAATTTTTTTCCAGAAAAAACAAACGACTAGGTTAGTATCATAATTGATTATATTCTGCCGATGGCGAGCACGATAAAGGGCTTTTCATCCCGAATGTTTCCTGGAAAAAAAATGTTTTTCGAAATTTTTTCTGAAAAACTTTTTCTGGAAGTAGTTAAACCTATTTGAAAAAAAATTCTTGGACCTTGAACCTTACATTTTACAGAGAGAACAGGTTGATGCGATCATAATTTCTAGGGATATTGGAAAAATATATGTCAAACTCTGTGGTTTTTCCTTGGCACCTATAGTTGTTTTTCCTGAATAACTCAAGTAAACAGATTCAAACAAAAAAACACTTGTGAACTGGTTTAAATTGCTGATGCATAACTCTGTTCATGATCATAAGAACAATTGAAAAAAAATGTTATTCAAATATTCAATATTCTGCGATATCCTGAATATAATCCCCACGAAATTCTGTGTGAACCTTCACACTGCCAGTCTTCAATCGAGTAGGTATTGAATTTCGATTTGATCTTGAGTTTCAGTTTGGAGCTTAATTACGAAGGTCGAATTCGTCAAAAGGTGAAATCCGTAGATAAACCCATTCAAAATTTTATTTGCCCAGTACCTACTTGATTGAAGAATGACAGGTCGAATGTTCGTGCAGAATTTCGTTCGGCGGGATCAATACGTGAAAAGATGACCTCTTTGGCAACAACTTCGAACATGCACGCAAGAACTACTGACGTCAGTGCCTTTCTAGAACCAACCGAACCTTTCATTTGTTTATTTACGGAACATTATCCGACATAAACTACATTCATATTATTGACGTGGAATCAGGAGCCCCAACACAACTTTCAGCCAAACAGACCTGATCTTTACTAATATGGATAAGTATGATCCAAATACTTGGTTCGAAGAACCGAGGTGCAATTTGAGGGTATTCATGAATAACGCGAATGTCAACATGACAAATTTTTTCAGAAATTTCCCTCTCCTAGTAGTAAAAAAGTTTCAAAATTTTTGAGTTGACAACTCAGGCCAAAGATTCCCATTCTGTTTGTAAGAGGTATAGTTCAGAATGAATGTTTTCAGATGTCGCATGAACGAAAGCTCTAACTAATTTAGGTACAAAATCTACATACAGGGTAAGAGGTGAGTTTTGAAGTTGTACATTGATTTCAACTATAGATTCCTCTCACCAAACTTAACATTTTTTCATTTCCCATTTTTCCAGATTCGGCTCCGACAAAAGATTATAAGCATTTGAATACTTTTCAATGTGCTGGTACAGTCCTGCACTTTTTTTGCAAATTCACCACAATATCTCTAACGTTGATCTCTTTTCCAGAATAACCTATCTATCACTTGAAATTCAAAGAAACTTGATTGAGAAAACTAATTTACTCACTCAATTCTTATGATTCAGTGCTTTTTGCGATATAATTGTAACTACAACATTTTACTATAATGGCCTATTAAAACACTTCAATATTCATGCAATATCCAATTTCATTCCACCATAAGATTTACACAGTTCCATCCTCCCCCATTCTCATTTTGAAAACCCGATAATTATCCCTAATTTCATCAAATTCATATTTGAAATCACTAAACTAACCTGCACACATTAATTGAATTCTGGAGTTCTATGGAAAATCTGGTCCATAGACCTAGAGACAAAGCCTCTATGTCTGTGATCTGATCACGAGATAGCACAGACCTTATATGAGTATATCAGGTCTATGGGCGGTCCCTAAAAATATGGTACTTTCTCAAATATTTCATCAGTTTTTTTTTCATCCAACCTTGAATATCTCCACAACGATGCATTTACGGAGAAATTACAAGGAATACTTAAGTATTCTTAAATGATTGAAGATCCTTACCATGACATATAAACTTTATTTGCATTTTTCATGCTAATTTAATATAGTTTTATGAATCGGCGAGTCTATAACTAGGGAACCTTCTAAGTAGAATAAAAGTAATTACTGAAGAATATGTATCATAGCATAGCATTGTCTTTATACAATGGTCATAGTTAAAAAAAAACCAAATACATCTAATTCGGAGTAATCATCTCAAAGCTACAAAAGAAAGACTAATGTTTTCAGAAATTTCAACGGCCTGAACCTTTTGTACATCCAGATTTGAAAGAATGGCAAATGAAAGAGTGTTTTATTTAATGCATGGAATCTATGTTTGAAATTAATGTACAACTTAAGGACTAAAAGAGATATTTCCAATCAAACTCCGTTCTCTAGAGAAACTCCTTCAGTCCTTCGAATCTTCGTACACGACGAACCACCTACGACGAATTTCGTAAATACGATTGGGATCTGATAACAACTGAATCGATAAAAGTCCCGAGTCCAATTTGGTTTCCGCGGTCTCGCAACGTACCGATCTTTCATCTACCAAGCCGATTATTATCGTCGCAATCGGAATAGATGTGATTCCATTTTTGCCCCGATTCGTGTACGGCGGAAAAGACGTCGTCGTGAAGTCGCAATGCGATTTTGAAATGCGGGCATAATTCATCGCTAATAAGGCGAAGTCGACGTCCTGTCCGATTTCGAAGTAAAACAGACCCCGCACGCGCGCCAGTAGGAGCCTTACTTTGAGTCATGGGAAATTGTCGTCAGAGAAGTTTTCAATGATTTTATGGTAATTATTTCAAAGATGCATTGGAATATTGCTTTGTAGAAGTTCTACAGTGACAAAATGACACGGGAAGTCGTCGGTCAATATCACACCCAGAAAAAATAACTTCATGAACTCAATTGTTTGGCAATGTGGTAGTCCAGAATGAAACGATAACATTTTCAGAATATTTCATTAACATTCACGCGAAAACAATTATATTAGAGAGTTATCAAAACCCAAAAGAAGCATGCCTCAAATGAAGTTTCCTTTATTTTGACATATACGCATGCGTATTCACAAAACACTTAAGAACGGCCTTTAACAGGGGAATATTGCAGTGTCAAATGTGTGTGTGTCCTTATTACAGCAAACGTTATTTTTGACATCTTAACATGCGCAGATTCAGTTTCAGAATATCGCGACGTTAATAGCGTTAGCGTCTAACGTTATTCACCGAAAATTGCGAACCGCAATTTACGTTGCGCTATTCTATATCGGAAGGATTCGTTAGGCTTCGGGTCCTTTCGACTCCGATCACTATCATACAAAAGCTGCTTGTTTCTTATGTTTTATCGTTTTTGGTGTTAATAACACAACGTCCTAAGATCTTTCAAATCTATTTCATAATACCTTTTACACACAACTGATATTAGACATAAAAATTTATTAGTGCTACCACAGCAAATTTCTTTCATATGCAGGTATTCGTTACTTTTTCACGAATTAAGAAATACTTTTGAAAGCAACGTGAGGAGTTTGGAATTAGAAATAGTTTGAACTTAGCCAATTATATTGTGCAATATAACTAGTTCCACTTCTTCTACAATAGCACCAGCTAAAATTACCGCTTCCGATTCCTTTTTCATTTTGTCCAGAATCGAAGAACTAATGCAGAAATGCAAATGATTTAACTTAAGGAGTCAAAACGTGGGTTTGTAACACAAAAATCTGATATCTCTCATAACCTAACCTAACAAACTGATAACTAACGCAACGGTAACAAAAACATGTAGCAATATGTCTACTTTTGGAACGACCGTTAAAACCAAAACATAATGTTTAGCGTAACCGTAATAACATAGCGTTTACGCTATTCAAAACTTGCCATATGTCTCTAACGAAATACGGGCCTCCCTTACTTTCACTTAAATAAAAACTGACTTGAATTAATGATCGCTTATTTGACAGTTCTACAGTCATTCCTTCTGAATCTGTGATCACTGGAGGTTAGAGCTCATTCTTCCTTTATAAATTTTAAGTGCCGTTTAATGTTGTGCATCTCATTTGATATTTGTGACAGTATAAACACTGCTTAACAATGGTATGAATCAAAAAATTCTAGAAAAGCATTCAGATGAGGTTAGGAGCCTTGACGCGCTCGTTTAAATTCGTTGCCGAAGCGATCAACTAATCACGCATTCAGAATTACAACGAAATTTCGTATATTTTTTCACTATATCTCCGAAAATAAATATCGGATCAAATTGATCTTTGAAACACTGTTGTTGAATATTGATTTCAAGGTATGTGCCAAATTCGTTAGTAATCTGATGAATAGTCGCCAAAGAAAACTGAATTTTCAAGAAAAATTTGTCGAATTTTTTAATAGAAAATTGGCTGAATCATCCGAAGAATAGATCCACCCATAATTCTGCATCAACTTTCTGGTTGGTATTCTTCAACTAATTACAAAGTTCAAACCTGATCGCATCAGTACCTATGGAGGTATTGAGGGAATAACGTGAAAATTTCAAATATCAACTCTCTTCAAAAATATACATCGGATCGGATTGAAATGTATCGAAGCATGATTGACAAATTTTGACTTCAAGGTCTGTGCCAGATTTCATTTTACTCTGATAAATAGTTGATCATCTCCAACCAGTATAACAAAGCTTCTTGAATAGGCCATAATATTGTTGAATTTTACTCTCTATAATCTGATACCTTCCTACATAGAAACGAGAACCATAGATAAACCAACCTCTATTATTCTTCTATGGCAAGAATCAGAAATGTAATCTTAAAGTTGAATGGCATAAGGGAAACAAGTTCCTGCGATAGTCGATCTTCGAGTCAACGGTAAGGGATCTTTTATTATTACAGGATCCTTCAATAAAGTCAAGCCTGCATTCGAGTTTCGATAACTCTCCATATTGTATGACAACCCTGTAGCTGAATACAGTCTTTCAAATGTGTAGGCATAAATCAAATGGTCGATTTTTGTTTGTGACAATTTGAACTTCATGAATTAACTGTGCCAAAGTCTGTGGAGGTTAGTACACATTGATAGTCTCCTCCCCATCATGTCGCATAATGTTCAATGGGATTTAAATTTGGTGAACGGGATGGCCTCGACAAAACGCCAAAACCTAAGTTTTTCGTAGAAACGTGATTCGAAAAGCAACATAAGGACGAGCGTTGTCTTGCTAAAATAAACGACTAAATGGAATTTTAGATGAGAAAGTAGAGTGGTTTGTAAGACATCGTCAACGGCGGTGTATATACCCTTCAAAGGTCATCGTGCATACCTAGACAGAATCACGATATGTCGCTGAATACGACATTATGCCATTCTGCCTCACACTTATGCGGTCCGGTGTGAGAGCAGCTCTGATTGTGGAAGGTGGAGAAGAGTCTAAAAGCTCCAATATCGCGATATAACGTATGAATAGTAACAGGTCTGTCTACCTTCTGCGAATCATTTTTGCGATTTGATGTGAAGTAGCAAAATGGTCCCACCAGTTGCTTTTAGCTCCCCTATCGACATTTGGTTGACCAGTTAGTTGTTCCTCTACCTTCATTACAGAAAACTCTGTTATTTTTTATGAATGTATTGATATCCTTTATCAAGTAGACTTGTCTCAATGTTAAAATAAAACAAATGGTTTCGAAGGGTCATTATCAACTGTCATATAATTTTTGAAGTTTTGAAGATTTTTGGAAGTGTTGTTTACTACATTTTATTTATCAAAGGAAGAAGATGTAATCAGGTATTTGTGAATACACGTGGTGAGATTTCGACATATAATATAGAATAGATGGTACTGATGATTCTTAATCGAAGGATAAAATATGAAACACTGTGTCTAGTATTATTTTTGTATTTTATTTCATTATGTTACCGTTTTCCCAAATCTTTGACTTCGATCATTATATGTCAGTTGATATAATAATTAAATTTTTCATTCATACGTAGTACGTTGAATACAATGAAAGTATATCGAAAGATTATGTAAAAATATCACAGAACAATCTGTATGTTTTAATGATTGTTTATACTTCAATTTGAATAATCTTAAGGAAACATCGTTATTTCAAATTAAGTGATTATCGAATGCAGATGTCTCAATAACGAAAAGTACAGAATTTCGATTGCAGTGTGAGTTTTTGAGTCTTCGTATTTTGACTGCGTTCTATATGCGCTCTTCAATTCGGAATAAATGGATTCAGAGAGAAATAATCAGCCGTCAGCATGTTTTCCTTTTTTCTGATCTTTCAGAAATGCACCGCTATTGTTTGTCTTATAAATTCAACATTGTGACCCCAGGAGATAACACAATTTTCGATTCTCCTCGTTTATTCTGTCATACAAAGTATTAATGTACAATACAACTCAATGAAATCTGAATTGATATTCCAGCATGGATTTGTTTGTAGCCTTGTAACCAATATTTGACTCGGTCATTTTGAGTGACTGAACACAGAAGTCAACAGATCGAAGCTTTTGTCGAGTGGCACTCCCCTCAAGATGGAATTTTATTTGTTAGTCTGCTAACCCCCTCAAAGATACAGTCTTATTAATGTGCACCTTCAGCTATAGTTAAACATCTGAATAATGAGTTTCACTAATCAGAAAGGCCTGATTTTGAAGTCGACTGATGGCCAGAATGACAAGCTATCTGCATTAAAATTATCAAGATAGCTAACTTTCATTATATTCAGGATAAAAACACAAACATTTCTTCACTGTTTCTTTTCAGTTTTTTCGAAATTACACCAAAACTGGAATGTTTGGCGGGCATTTTCTCGTTGTTATTCCGTGGTTTTCGAGTTCATCTATATAATATTCCGAGAATTTAAACCCGAAATTCAATGATGAAATCCTTTTTGTACTTTGAATCCTTATGCAACCGCACGTGCACTGTGCAGTTGAATAGGGATAATATATAATATGTACGTAGATGACAATAACTTCGTATCATTGAATTAAGAGTGACAAGTTGAGGCTAGTTCGTAGATGAATCCAAGAACTAGGTAGAGAACCAAGAAAAATTGCAGGTGGTGATTTTGCGTAGTTTCGAAAAAACTGAAAGATTACAGTGAAAAGGTGAAATTTACATAACTTATCCTCGTATTCTTCATTCAAAATGTCAATAAATGTTATATACCAAAGAAATAACACTTAAATTCTTGTAACAAATTCCCAAACACCTTGTATGAAAGATATAAATGGACAGTTTTCTAGTAGAATTAGTGATCGAACAAAGTGATTACTCTGGAACTTTGGAGGATCGAAAGTAAAGTAAAATCTTATTGATATTTGTATTCAAATTGAATACATATTCATTGAATATCTGCAGGAAAGTCTTCTACTTTTGACAAGCTGAAATCAAAACAAGATGTGCGCATGCACTAACATAGTGTCATTTAGCGATCATCTTTGTCAGATCGTGTGAAAGCCTAATTCAAAATTTGAGTTATAGTAGCATCTGGGATGAATATCCGAGACGGTTGATTCCGAGGTTGATTCTGACGTGAAAAGAAAGTGCATGAAATAATAATCGAGTAATGTAATGAATTCTATCGGGGGTTAGGTTAGCTAAGTCTTATTTAGGGCATTGCCAGTCCAAATCAGAAGAAATTAAATTTGAGATAGTGAACTTCATTTTCGTTCTGTGAGTTGATTAGGTAGGGTTAGTTCAATTCAGGACCGTGCCAATCTAATTCAGAAAATCAAAAAAAACAGGAATCATTGAAAACTATTGAAAAACATACTTCATCTTTGTTTCAAAAAAAATATTACTGAATTGCGCCAATGGCCCCATTAAAACATATTCCCTTTATATTTAATTTACTTCTCATCTAGAAATGTATAGAACTTATATGGAACGAACAGAATTTTAAATGACTCGACATTCTTGTGGCCTAAGATTTATTTTATAGTCTGGCAACGATGCTCTCCGAATGACACTGTTGGTGCATGCGCATATCTTGTTTCGATTTCCATTCGTCGGAACAAGTAACTTCCAACACTAATGGCGAGTATAAAACGACTTTCTGCTGATCAGTCCAAGGAATGCTTTCCAGAGAATCCAACATAAATATTCTCATCCATCGAATCTTGAATTCTACCCATTAAAACACATACTTTCTGGCGACATTAATTTCACACACAGCATTATCAAGTCAATTGCTTCAATTACTTCAAAAACCTTTCCGATATGCCAGTCTCGTCTAGAAAATCTGCCGTATACGTCGAAAAAATTCAGTTTCCTCCTGTCCCGTCATATCTTCGGACACAGTAAAGGAAACTAATCACTGAGGCAGATGTTACCATCAGGCTCCTGTATTATTTACTGGACGTGCAATTGAGAAATCCATAAAATGATTAAAAACCAATTAAAATAAATTGGAAACAATATATTCGCGACGATGCATCGATTGGTGCAGATGACACATTTGAAAATGGAAACTCGTGATGTTCAACGTGATTGGACAAATGTGAAATTCATGAGAAAAAAAGATGAAGTAGTCAGGGCCGTACCGCTCTCATGAATTGATACAACAAGAGAAAAACGTTCCCTAGGAATCGTTTTTCTGGTAGATAATTGGATTTTCACGAAATTCTTATCATACTGAATGAATATAACTTTTTTCTGATCATTTTAGAGAATTCTGAAATTTGGAAAATTCTTACTGTGAATCGATATTCTCAAAAATTCTATTCTAACCGAAGGGGATAAAGAAACGTCGGTCGTAAACACAATAACGTTTGAATCATTAAACAATTACTTTAGTTATACAGGGTGATTCAATGGGATGGCCTATCAGACGTTTATAGAAAAGTAATCGGAATTTTGCGCTGAAAATTTGCTTGGGGGATTTTCGAAAATGAACTTCCTCCCTAACGTATTTTCAGACCTCGATGACATCCGGTTATAACATTAACAGCCTACTAATTGATTATTTGGAATGGAATGACACAACAAGTATACTATGGCATCATAAGCTTGTTTGGTGGCATTTTATAATAAGAACCTATCTATATTGTTCAATCTTCCAGTCAATTCTAACTAAAAAGGAGCAAATAGCAAAACCTATACCAAAAATGTAAATTTTCCTTGTTTTGAAGGAAGAACTCGAAATGAGGAAAAACATCTAGATCAAACAGAATAAGTTGTCTGTTACTTGAATTCGATGTACTAATGAATAATAATCAAATTTCATGATTTTTAATGAATTATTATTAGATAATTGGGATAGTTGGAAAGCATGATTGAATTTTTCCCAGATAATTCGGAATGTTTTCTGTGAGGTTTAAGATTTGCTCAATTTCACGTGCGATCGAGAGTAGGATTGAAAGATGGCAATTCGTTTTTTGAAAATCATCAGGAGAAAGAGCTCGAAATGAAACCCAGAAACTAAACTCTGTAGTATTTGTAGAAGGATATACTCAAAAGATTATTTTCTGTTCCACAAAATCAAACCTCATATAACACTGGATGATTTCTGATTCTAGTCACAATAATTCAAGAACTTCGAAATTTGCCAATCCTGTACAGGAACGTCCCCTTCCTCGGGCCACCACGATGGTCAATCCCAAGAAACAATATACCGGGTACTTATTCCCCATCAGTACACATGCGACAGCGTCCTGATTTATAATTTTCAATCACGAAGCAAACACTGCGGATCTGATAAAGGAGCGCCCCAGGGGCCTGTTTTAGGCCCGGCAAACAAGTGGGGCAAGCACGGACGACGGCGCGAGCTCTTCCCGAGGAAGTACGGCGCGCGGACACCGTTAAAAATGCCATAATCGATGCATCGACGCTAAATAAAAAGTCACGATGTATGAAAATTGCAGCGTGAAGTGTTCGTTGACCTCGGTCCGCGAAGGATTAGTATCAGCTGAGAGATAAATTAGTAGTTCGAACAGAAATGGGGTTTACTTATTTTGTAATATTATACCATATCGTGCGACACAGACTCAAGCTTCACACCCCCTTTTTTTCCTTTGTTTTAGCGATATTTCTGAAAATTGTAAGAGTACATATGCTTCCTGAAAGGCTCTTTTAATATCTTCATTCCAGAAGTCATTATGTCAATTTCCGAATAGGCACCGATTATAATATCACTTCAATATAAATTAATTAATTAATTTACCTATTCAAGAATATCGAGTCTCCAAGTCGTTTATTCCGTACTTTATTGGTTTGCGGTCGGCCTCTAGGCAATAACTTCGAAAAAAAACAACTTCGAAACTCTACTTCAGTAAAGTATGTGTGGACCTAAATAACGAGAGAGAATGGGTAAAATCCAACCAATGACAACGCAGTTATACATATTCAAAATGTGATATTTCTAATATTTCCGAAAATACGGATTGCATCGAATTGAAATCCAGTGATTGATCGAAAAATGATATCGTTAAGGTTCATGCGGAATTTCGAGAGGATAATGTTTTCAAGTCGCTAGCTCTTTCCGTTTTGAAGTTGTCGAAGTGACGACCGGCCGGACAGCATTGAATTCTGATTCTTCATCAATGCGTTCAATCTATTCGTTTGGCACCTTTTTCTGCTCAAACTTCGAAAATGACAGGCAATTGGGCAAAGTGATAACGCCCTGTGTCCTAGATCAGGTGCTCAAAAAGGATTGTGCATCATGAGTCTCATAAGGTGGACAGTACCTTTTCCTTTTCAATATGTTCGGAAAGTAACTTCACTGCCAGTCCACTTACCTCTCCACTCAACTTTTTCCTTATGTTTGTTTTCAGAATTTTCATCCAAAATAACTATGAAACGATTATATCTTCAATTAAATGATTCCGTATCTCCCTAAAAAAATGGTGAATTCGCAACATGCGCAAAATGCGACTAAAGACTCACGGTTCAAAACGGAAAATTTATAATACCTACCATTTTGGCCGACAAATAGATGAACGCATGTCGCATGCACATTGATTAAGGTCTTCAGAGTCTTAGAGGATTGGAGTCGGTAAAGTTCTCATGAGATTACACTAGTTTCATTCACAAAACCACCATTTAAAACAGGGATTTAGTACCTAGAACTCTTTATATGACTGCGGATGTACCATAGGTAGTACGACCACGGACCAGGTCTGTGGTACGACCAACTCAATGGTAGAGCGTCTCTTTTTCATGCTGAATATTTGTTTATCTGGAATTTGTTCAATGCCGTTCGACTTCCGATACTTACTGCTCATACTTCTTCTTGGATCATCCGTGAAGACTGTTATAAAAAGTCACGATGTATGAAAATTGCATCAGAAGGTGTTGTTGACCTGGCCCGCCATGGATTAGCATCAGCTGAGAGAGGCATTAGCAACTCAGGGAGAAATGGGGGCCTGAGAATTTATTTTATTACAAGGAATAACTGGTTCTAGAGCGTGGACGGTCCGGGAAGTGAGAATTTCGACTGAGATTGAACGAGTTCGAGACGTTGGCGCACATATGAGGAACGGGAAGAAATGCGAAAAATGAGAAACAACAAGGGCAAGGTTAGGTGTTCTCGGCCTCTCGATGACGCCTTGACTAATTCGATGAAGCGATGGTGCATGAAGTAAAAAACGCGCCTAAAATGTTTCTTTCGAAATATCTTTTGCATGTATTTTTTATTGTTGTAATCGATTATTCTATACGTAAGAAGACTGAAAAAAAAAGAGTTGTTACGCTTAGAAACTCGATATTTGTAGAGTAGGTTTGGGGCTTAATTACGAAGATCGAATTCGTGAATGGGTAAAATCCGCCCAATGATTCCGCAGATATACCCATTCAAAATTTTATTTTACCAATATTTCCAAAAATACAGATTAGATCGAATTGAAATCCAGTACTTTATCGGAAAATAACAGTTCGAAGGTTCGTACAGAATTTAATGAGGATAATATGATAAGAAGATCACCGAGTATTGAATATATATTTGAAAAAAAAATTTTTTAAATTTTTTTCAAATTGTTCTGATGACACGATCATCAAGAAATTCTATACGAAGTTGTGTCTCAGCATCTTCAACCAACGTGCGAAGTTTCATCATGATTGAATTAGTATTTCCTGAGTTATACCGAAAAAAACAACGATATCATGAAGAAAGCCACGAAATTTCATATATTTTTTCCCAATATCTCCGAAACTGATTGCCATATTGAATTGACATTTGGTACACATTTTCAAAAAATTTTTCAAAATTTGCTGATGATATGATATCAACAAAATTCCGCGAAAATTAGCGTGTTGCTATACTCCAACTAACTGCCAAATGTCGATCCAATCCTTCGAGTAGTTCCCGAATTATCGCCAAAATAACGTCAACTTTAAAAGGCTCTAACTCCGATTTTGCCCATTAACGAACTTAACCGTCGCATTCTGAAATGCAACCTACCCTGAAAGTTTCAGGTCGATAGAATTCTCCGTACGACTATAATCGTGTCTAGACGGACGGCCGGCCGGACAGAATCGATTTTGACACCGGATTCGTCATCAGTGAGTCCAATCTAGTCATTTGAGACTATTTTCGGCTCAATCATCGACAATTACAGACATTTGGACCAAACGATAGCACACTGTTCCCCAGAACATGCGCTCAAAAACGATGAAACTTAACATATTTTTCCCAATATTTCATAAAATGAAAATCATATCAAACTGAAATGTGATATACTATTGTACATATATTGTACTCGGTCGACCGTTCGGAATAAATAGATTTTGACATCGAATTCGTCATCAGTGAGTCCAACCCAGTAATTTCAGATCATTTGCGACTCAACATCAAAAATTACAAACTTATGGACAAAGCGATTGTACTATGTATTCTAGAAAATGCTAGCAAAAAGTCCAGGTATGAACTTGTTGAATAGAGATGAGAGTAATTCGGAAAAAGTTTCCTTAATCAAGACTAGGTCAAAGAGCTTCCTAGCGTACGGAAGACTACAGTTCCTAGATCCCAACCGTCAGATTAAACTTACACTGCATTGTTAGTTTATCAAAGTGCAGTCCAGCTCTACCATAAATCAATCTTATTTCTGCCCAACTTGTCAGTCTGCATGGAAAACCGTGTGAAAATGGGAAAACAAGGCAAAAATATCTCGTATACGTGTACAATACAAGTACTGTACATAATATCAAGAGTGAGTAACAATTTTACCTCATTACCGTATCGTGAAGGCGAGTTGATGAATGAAAATTATGGGTAAGGCAGTTGAATGCCTAATTTGATTGATTAACATCTTTAGGAAGAGATAATTCAATTTTGAACTACCGGAATAAAAGGGGGTATTGTTGACATACTCTAATCCTTATAATACAAGGTGTCAAAGTTCAAAAATTAATTACATTTTTTCAATACCTTGAACTCAATATTATGAAAATTTGCTTTCGGACCGGGAGGGGCTTCCGACTAGGTCCGGTGCTCCAAGCCATGACTTTCAGAACCTCAGGTGTACGAAAAAACACTAGATTCGCATAGATTCATAATTGGTTATTTCATACTAAAAAACTGATAAAATATCGGAAATAAAATAAAAAACTTGTGACATATATTATGTCAACATCAGCCCAACAGTAATTCGAGACCATTTTCGAAAGGGACTGTAAAATAGCAAACAATCGGTCGAAACGATATCACTCTGTTTCCTGAAATATGTGCGGAAAAATTGATGGTTCAGTAAGTCTTCCATCAACAAATAATATTTCGAGTTGCAACAGTTTAGGTGCTCACGCTGGTTTGACGTGTCAGGTCGCTATTTGCAACTACTGCTAAGCGATGCGCCATCTAGCGATCGAAATTCCAAGCTAGTTGTTTTTCGTCGTGCCGGTTATTCCAATATATTTGATTACTTTTAGAGGTCATTTTCGAGCTTTTGTGTTGTTCTCCGAGTTGGAACTTCGGTGTTTCTAATATTCATCAATTCCTTTCGTTCCGATTAATATTATCGATTGTATCAATTCGAAGTGGCATACTCCTGAAATGACTATTGTAGTGTGCCTCAACTCAATATTATTCATGGTCAAAGAAGAAAGGATCATCTACTACCTCAAGTTTTCGTTTTTTCCGAAGTCAAATGAAAGTAAAGTTTATTTGGAAACAGCATTTGGCAGGGAACTCAATGATGAAGTATGTTCACTGCATTTCTCTGAGGATGTTTATTTCCATAAAGGTAAATTACAATGTATTAATTTCGAAACAACCTCATGTCTAGATATTTTTAGGTGTGAATGAAAATAAGAGAATTTTGATGGAAAATGCTGTTCCTGCAGAGAAACTACAGAGCACTTCTGCAGCTATCTACTTCACACGCTACACAAAATGATATTCAAAGAGAGTGATCTGGTCGAAAACCTGACAAAAATTAGATATACTCTGATAGTTGATAATGGCTGAAGTTATTCATATGAATACATTAATATTTTTCATTTCTATATAGGTAGGTTGAACCAGCTGTGACAAAACAAATGTAAGTCTATCTGTTTCCTTTTCTTTCGAAATACGATGCAAAAGAACCAAAGCAGAAGAGCTGTCTTTTCATTTTATTGATTCACTCGTTTGTAAACAAAGAGAAAGTCATATCATTTGGACTGATTCTAGATTCACCATATAATATGGCCTGCATTCAGCACTTCTTCAAATTGATAAAAGTCCTCGAGTTACTTATTGAGGTGCCAATTTTTCTAGAAATCCAAGTAAACTCAGATATTGGTTCATTTCGATCCACCAAGCAACAGACACTAAAATAACATCGAAAATTATCCTCCAGGATCGATTTGAAGCGCGATTTTATATGGTGATCCAAACGAAAAGCCCCTTCTCAAGAAATCTTACACAAAATTATAATAATATCTTCAAATATTTTAACTCTGCTCAATAAATATTCTTTCTCCACCACATTTCTACGGTTTGCATACATAAAAACAAAACTACTAGCTTGGACAGGTTCCAAATTTAACCGTTAGGGCGCTGGCATCTTCGCAGAAGTTCCCAATACCAACACCTATTCTCACTATTCCAAATATTTTCTCCCATTACCACAGCCAAGAAAAACGTAACAAAGAACGTCCATGTTCCTTCGAGAGGAGCTGCTCCTGTTGCTCGCAGATGATTATCGGTCCCATAGTGGCAATGTAAGTAAATTTAGCGTGGTAGGCCGCTTGTTGGTAATACATTCCACGAAATCCTTTGTACTTCTCACCAAGCAAGCAGATAAATATCGATAATTCTCCCATTATATGGCCCTAATGCGCGTTAACAATGGAAATATGGATGGTTTACATAAAGGCTGACAAGGAAGTGAATAATAACTCGACGATATGACTCGTTCAGAAGATATACGGCCGATAGAAAGGCCGCTACCGCTTTCCTAAGGCCGCCTTCCAAGGAGAAAATTGCGAAATTCTAGATTTATCGCAGGTACGGCAACGTCGAGTGGCAATCTGATCGGCTGTGTTGATTTTTCCGCCAGGAAAAAGGAGGAAACCTTCATTTGCATAATGATGCGATCGCCGGCTCCAAGAAGTTAGTAGAAGTGGACTTATTGAAAAATGAAAAAATGTTCTTTGAAAAATTTTTGGGAAACTATGTTCCATGATGTCTATGTTTTCTGATTTTTCTAACTATGACCCTGTATAGGCCGGTAATTATAGAGGACACCCTTTAATTTTTTAATTCAGAAATCAATATTGAGTTAACAGGAAATAGATATTTCAATCTATATTGAAATCCAGTTTTGTTCATCAAATTCATCCAATGAATACTGTCATAATTTCAGAGATTATAGTTCATAGATGTTCAGATATAGTTGTTTTTTCACAATCCTCATTCTTGAGAATCATCGCTGTCCTTGTGGAGCCCTGAAGCTGCTTGTGAGCTCAGCTGCTCGATCCGAGCCCTTTGAGGTCTATCATTGCAACGAAATAATGCAAATTTAAGCTAAGAAGTAGTGCTCATGTGAACACTAAAGTGAGCCGCTCAGCTCGCAGATGTGTACGCAGTTCAACACTCGGAAAAGGGAACATCACCTACAACACATAATCCATTGTGCGAAATACCGTACAAAAAAGTATAAAAGTTTCTCATCAGCATTAAGAAAAGAGGAAAATTTTCTCTTTCAATAATTTAATCAAGGAATCAAGCCTGAAATAATATACGTGGATATCTCAATGACGTAATAGCTGTCATATAAATTCAACAATCAATTATTTTCCGATACCGAAAATGCATTAAAATTCAAAGACTATACGAGGTTCGTCCGGAAAATACGTATAAAAATTCGGGGCGTCCTTTCAAGGCTTTGTGGAGGGGCTCTGGTGGTCCCCCCTCTATATGCAATCCCCTCAATGCGAAGTTCGAGCCGTAGCGCTCTGCGAGTAAGTAGGATTTACGTGTGCTTGTTGAAAGTAACTCCTTTTTTACCTGCCGTCGGCATGAAGCCCTCTCTGATTGAGGAACAGAGCATCAACATCAAGTTTCTTGCAAGGCTAGGTGAGAACGGTCGTGAGATTTTTGAGTGTTTGCAACAAGTTTACGTAGACAATTCTCTGAAGAAACCAACCGTCAACAAGTGGTTGAAAATGTTTCAAGAAGGCCGAGAAGATGTGAAAGATGACCAACGCTCAGGACGCCTCTCTACATCGAGTTCTGAGAAAAATGTTTAACGAATTCGTGGTTGTGTCCTTCAAAACCGTCGATTGACAGTTATAGTAATAGCTGAGAAACTGTCAACACCCAAAACAATCATCCAGGAAATTCTGAGAGAAAAACTTGAGATGAAAAAATTGTGCGCGAAAATCTTTCCGAAACTCTTGACTCCAGAACAGAAAGCAAGGAGGGTTGCTCAATCACCGTAACAGAACACCCGCCTTATTCAACCGATTTAGGTTTTCGAGATTTCCTGTTCCCGAAATGCGAAATGGTGCTCCAGGGGCGGCACTTGGGGGATGTGGAAGCCATCAAGGCTGAAACGACACGGCAAATGAAGAGCCTCACAACTGAAGACTTTCAGCGATCGTATCAGCAGTGGAAACGGCGTTGGTAGTGCATCTTGTCTCAGGGGGAGTACTCTGAAGGAGACCATATTGAAATACCTGAATTATTGTAAAATAAAGTGATTATTCCACTTTTATACTTATTTTCCGGGCAAACCGTTTAGAACAGAATTGTGTTTGCAAATATATTCATTTACGAGTCAATAAGTACATTGATTAGTTGCAGAAATATAATTATTCAGTTCGTGTGACAATATATATTTATTTTTCATACCATATTATTAGATATTAGATAGATCGAATTAATAAATATATTGGATCTCACCATTTTGTAAATTTGAAACTTCAAACTCGTTAAAATATTGTATTCGGTGAAACATAAATATATATCTCAACGAGAAATGAATATATCGTCATACAACATAAATATATATCCTATTGACTTTGAAGTGTCTATCGTTATCTGATTATTCCGCACTCCAATCTTAACCATCTTGTATAGTCGACAGAAGTTCACGAAACAGATCAATCCAATCTTGAAATGTATTCTGCAAATATAAACATTATGTAACTACTCTCTAATCCACTCACAGTTTCTGCATCTTAGACGCAAAAAGTATATTCTATCCACAGTGAACTCAAATCGAGACTCAAATAGTTAATTTTAAGGAGGACGAAATTCATATTTTTAATTCTACTGCATACATTCCATATAATGCAGGATGAGTAAGGCAGTAGTTGAAGATAAATTTCCAAAGAAGTTGCTGAAAATCACTTAAGTTTGTTTGATTAATGTTAATCAACAAGTTCACAAAATAATTACATGGTTATTAAAACCCCATAAATTCCACACAGACTTAAAAAGTGGAATAATCTCAAATACAGATAATTAATCGAAATTATCATCCTTATAGTAACCATAAATACTTGTACAGACTTATGCAAAATTCCTGTTTATCTCACAAAGACAATTTATCTAAACATTCCCGTTATGAAATCAAGAACGCGCCCGATTGCTTATCTGCAGAATGTTTTTGTGTTTGAACAGAATACAACTCCGATTAAATTATTTCTTCATTTGCTGTCTGGACATCATTGTCTGTTTCTAAACACGCTACCGGCGATATAACCTGAAATATATCGGACCGAGCACAAGTTATGGATTTGTTTTGGTAGCGATAAACATGTCTTAAAACACACAATCTTGAGAGGTATAGATAAGTCAATATTTGAGGAATTTCGTAGTGGATTTGCGGGGCACTCTGAAACGTTCTCTTTATTGGTAAATATTTGAGGACAAAAAGAGTTGTATGCGGATTCTTTCATTTGAGAGCTTTAAGAATGAGGGTTTCTTCAGGGTGTATCTGAATAACACTGAGAAAATTTAAGGGGTGATTCTATGATAAAAATTAAGGTGGGTAATTGGTATAAAATTTTTTGAAAAACCTCCCCCCGTAAAAGTTACCCCCCTCCAAAGCTTAACAAAAAAATTGTTTCTCTTTTATATTTTCCCTGTATATTGAGCTGAAGACACGAAACTTGGTGTATACTATTTGTCAATAAACTACATATTTTCGAATTTTTCAAACCCTGAAGTATGCTTAGAGTTGAAATAGTGCTATATTTTTTGTTACAACTTTTTTTGGATGAATGTTTTCGTTTTGGAAAAACAGGTCATCGTCGCTGTAACAGTTTTCTCTTCAGATGGAATTCGTTCTGAGACGCGAATGCGGAGAAGAGGAAAAAGTAAAACTCTTAGTTAATAGTTATCCAATATATAAATTTGACGATCGTTTCGAGGCAATTCATGCGGTGTCTTAATTCAATGAAAAATAAACGACTTACTACTTCATAGTGGTTTTGTCGTATCGTATCGTATCGTTTTGTATCATACGTAAAAATGGATGGTACTCCGTTTACATTTCCTCTGCTTATACTGTGATAACACAGTGTTTCATATGAAAAAAAATTACTACTCATTCTCCAAAGAATATATCTAAAAATTACTTGGAATGTTTACGAGAAAAAATTCCAAAATTACTGAAAATTGGGCAAAACGATAGCACGCAGTCCATTTTAATAAGGCAGTTCTCCAGGCGCCCTCACCGACGTTTTACTCGCCTGTTTCTTGCATCTAAACGTCATTTTGATCGAATTAGTTGCTGCATCATGTATCGCAAAACAGATTGCGGCATCAATCAACATGATATTAACACTCATTAAAAAATTCTACCCCGATGGTTGCTCTAGCGACCAAACGTCACTCACTACCATGATAGCGATATTATAAATGCGAAAAACTTCGCTGTAGACGACACCTGCCATCTGTGACCTAATAAAGAGTCGTTCTCGTTCTTCCTTCAAAGTAATTGTTGATAAATTTGCTTTGAATCATCATTATAATTTGTTTAAGAGCCGGTTTCTTGCAAATCACCTATAGGCGCAAGACGCAAGCGAAAAGAAATCTGTATATTTTAGCGCGAACTTAATGACGGGCAAGGTGTTTTTCGACGTCTATTATTTAAAAAAATAATGAGGGTAAAGTTGCAAATAAGGTCGGACCGGGACAAGTAAAATTAAAGTTGACTTACGTAATGCATAAATAAATGAGTGTTGCGACCACACGCTACAAGTCGTATGAAATTATATGAGCCTCTTCGACCGTCGGGCTCAACTCCAAATCGGAATAGTCAGCGAATTCGGGGGAACACGCGTTATTGAATTTACAAAGGGAGTAGAACAGAGAGTTGCCAATTCACAATAACATAAACAGATACTCAAAAAATAATTACATCCATGTTTTTTCCATTGTCAACCCCCAACTATATTCATTGGAAAATTTGTCAATATTTTTACCTATGACAAGATTTTTTCTTGAAATATTCAAGTGTTCCGAAAAACCGATTGCACTGTTCTCTATAGTTCATAATTTATTGTGATAATTCCACATACTGTTTGTTGATTCCATATAGCTCCGTGGTGACCAAATTTCAATATGAGCTATACAGATTGTTCCATAAGAGACATAGGTACAATCAGATCGATTAATTTATATGGCAACCACTATTTTCGCATTGATGAATTGGAAATATACCGTTTTTATACGTACAACATGATATTCAGAGTGAAATTTTGAAAGGTGCAGAGTAACCCCAAAGGTTTATTTCCGAAATTTTCCTATTTACGAACCTATTTCAATGTTTTGTTTTGCTGTGGGTTGAGTATTACTACACTACGGCCTCATTTCAGTACGAAATGGACTGGGTGTTCCAAATAAGAGGTATTACGAGATATTGTGAAAATTAATTATTGCTTATGTGCCTAATTTGATGATCTGCTTTCCTTGCGTTAAACATAACTCGAGTGGTAGCATTCCGAGATAAAATAAGCAAGGTGTGGCAAAAAGAAGAATTTCAAAACAATATTTTATTAAAACTAACTAGAACCTCTTGTTGCAGAATTGATACGGTTAAGTTGTTATGTGTGTACAGATGTAAATGTGGTGGAATATATAAAGGGTGTCTCAATATATCAATTCGAATCCTACAGTTGCCTTAACCAATAATGATCATTTGTTAGCGTTGGGTACAGAATAGCCTAAAGTTGGTTTCATTTAAATTTCGTTTCAAAAAATATATAATCATTATAACATCGATATTTTCCGAGCAACAATGAAGTCACTCTTTTTATATAAAGAATCGTAAAGATCCAAATTCCCACCTAAAAAAATAATTCGCATATGCTTCTTGTTATAGGAAGGCTTTCAGGGTCCTGAAGTGACAACTTCGTTTCACATAAATTTCGAACGGTGCCAAGTGAAATATAAAAAGACATATACTACTTTGAAGGACGCCACATTTGCGGTAAACAATAATAAAAATTTAAAATAACCTTAAAATTTCTGAAAGACAAATAATGAAATTCACAAAACAGACAATAATTTCTTGAATATATTGGATGGCAGAGCGGAGAAGTATTAAGCACATGTAGAAAAAAAAATGCATTTTTTGTTTTGTAGCTGAATTTTTGAGGTAGTTTCTTTCCATATGAAATTTCAATTTAACAGAATGAACACAAAAACGAATTCCCGTTGAGTACTGAAGTCGATTCCAAAAAAAACCCCCTAAAAATCTTTGTCCACGACCATTGAATAGTATACATATTTTGATAGATCTTGTTGAAGAAAATGATAATCATCAATCAAGCCCGTGGATAATAGACGTGTATAATGAATATTATACATAGATACATAAATCAAGTGAAAGTTTTGAGATTTTCATAAGCTTGAACATTTCCAGCAATCACACACAGTGGAGATGGCCGTTTTGACAACTCTATTGTAGGTTCTTGAAAGTGTAGAATTATTCCAATATATAGTGTATCGCATATATGTAAGTGCTATTATTCACTTGGGTGACTTAAGACACTCGCCTGCGGCTCGTGTCGCAAACATTACCCTCGTGTGAATAATAGCAGTCATTGAATAAAATACTATTTCATAATTGCATTCGTTATTTCGGGAAGTACCTAGTATGAAGGCATATTGTATTGAATTCAAACTTATAGAAACAAAAATACACATTCATTGCGAACATTTCACATTGAATTCCTGAATGTTATAAATTAAACGTATACCCAATAATCTACTTCTCGAAAATCAGCAGGAGTACAGCACGAGATTCAGGGACGAGTTCACCAATTTTCATCAGCATTGTACTCTGGCTTTCCCTGTCAAAATTTCCCAACTGCGAGGTTCTCTGAAAATAAACTCGAAGACCTCATCTTATCTGTTTCTTGCTTATCAAGGCTCCGATTTTGAAGAACAGTCTTGTCGTGTTGTTTTCTATCTATACGTTCGAAAATAAGTATACGAACAGCCTATTATCAGTTGTTTATTTTAACGCGCACGGGTCACTGCGATCTGTCTGACTAAGATATTTTTCTACAGGGTCAAGATTTCGAACCCGAGTTTGCCGACACCCTGTCTCCTCTTCTCACACTTTGAGCTGATAGTGGAGTTTATTTTTTATTTTGTTGTTGCTAAGCGCCAATTTATGGATCTAGAACGGAGAAGTTGATACTGATGAAATGTGATGTTTTGTTTGTATCTATCTTATTGGCAAATCAGAAAAATACCCTGTATAATTCAATATTGTTTCACGTCATTCGAAAGAGAGATATACCTCTTCCTCGATACACATACGTACAAAAAAACATATGAGGTCTCTGAAATGGCTTGACAGCTTCAGCAATTAGAAATACAGCCATAGCTAAATCAATGCTTCAAAAGATTTTAGTTAAATTGATCAACAACTCGAACA
The DNA here is from genome assembly GCA_958510865.1 of Myrrha octodecimguttata. Taxonomy (NCBI): domain Eukaryota; kingdom Metazoa; phylum Arthropoda; class Insecta; order Coleoptera; family Coccinellidae; genus Myrrha; species Myrrha octodecimguttata. Next base: position 38,464,123 of record OY294056.1, read on the forward strand.
ATAAATCATTTATTTTGTAAGCTTCATCTGGTAAATCATTCTTGGGATATACTTCGATTTTTGTAAGCGTCTCCTATAGAGAGGCGTGCATCGTTCTGTCGGCAATTTTCGACTTTTTTTCCAAAAACTGGTCTGGAACGACTAGGTGGTTAATTTTGGAACTTGAAAAACTAATGCGTAACAGACCGCAGCAGCTATGTACGTTTGTGGGCTTAATATTAATAGGCTTGACGGTTTCAGAGCCATACTCATCTGAACTTTCGAGTTTATTTCGTCAATATCTCAGGAACTACTCAAGCGATCAGATTAAAACTTGGTAATGGGGTGTAGAATATCGACAGACAACTTTTTGCGGATTAATATTGTTTGGAACTCATGAACGAGTTTAAGAAGAGTAAATTTCGAAAATTTTCCACATTTGTGTTGGATTTTATTTCCTCGGTAGCCATCTTCAATTTCTGAACTGCTGGTACTATCATGATGAAACTCAGGATCTTGTTGGCATAATCTGAGGCATACAAACTTGAGCTTAATTTGGTGTCATCAAAACAACTGAATAATATTCTATTTTTTTCATCAGGTGCGTTTGGAGGTGTCATAACCTGAGTAGGTGGCTGTCTTGGCAATGAATTCAAACATGCAAAATCTGCTGACTCATGTTTTCTATAACTCCAGTTATATGATCCTATTAGGTTACCAGAAGAATAAAACGCCATATGCAAATTGCGAAGAAATAACTGAAAACTTATAATGATAATAGCTTTTTCAATTGTCAAAACTATCTTCTAAACTCACGTGCATTTCCGGAAACATCGGGTGCGTTTTTATTATAATCGAAATATCTAATCGATTGATCGTAAATGCATCAAAGCGTTTTTATTTTCATCAGAGAAATCCCGATGAGTTTCATCAGGGCGTTCTCATTTTCAATGTAGTTTAATCGATGAATTTCCGATTACTACTCGGAGTATGATCAAACTGATTAGACTGATACTTCTTACCTTACTTAGATGTTTTGACCGGAAGTTTTCGTAGATTTATCAAATATATTATATTTAGATACATTTTCCTCAATATAATCCTTGATTTTTACATTTCTTTCGTCCCTTTTTCTTTACGAATCAAATATTACGAATTCCTCATCAGTAGCAGAAATATCATCAAGTTTCTATCATATTTTTGGCAACGGAAATAATGCCGCATCCATAATAATGATCTTTGGTTAAAATATGTGCAGAAATACGACACAACTATCACAAAATGATAGGATATCTTTGAAATAAATGAAATACCTAATTTCTCCTGATTTCTGTACATTATGATATAAAGTGATCTTTATCAATCTTTAGACCAGAAAACCGTTCATTCAAAATTCAAATCCAATAACGAAATTCATCGAGAATTCTCTGATTCCTATCTTTTTTTTTTCACCGAATGATTAGTAAATTTTCGATAGATTTGATGACGTCACTTCAATTGTATTTTCATCGCTAAATCGAATTCGTCGCTTTAACTGATGAAAATAAAAACTCACCCGTGTTCCATTTAGTTTCTTCATAGTGCTCAATTTTGTAAGACAAAAGTCTGTTTTGCAAATTTTTGATGAAGCTATCGGAAAAACAGTCTCTTTTGAATTCTGCGGTGCAAATGGGATCTCAGGTGAAGCGCTGAAATCTCATAAACCTAAGGTGAATCGACTTCATCGCAAACATGCGAAATAAAGCAAGCCAAAGTCGGAAATTTTGTCCTTGAGTTCGTGCACTAGATATTTCCAAGTAAGATGGTTGATGCAGACGAGTATATAAACATCGTCGGAAAATATCACTATAGCGTACCAACTCACAAGATCAGCTTTTTGAACAGATTTATTGCCAAAATCTCAACGAACACCGTCACCCAAAATACTCCAATTAAAATTTCGAAGTATTCAGTGTTTCCCATCGATAGAGACGAAAGAGTATTGCCAGCCATATTATTGAATTATTTTCTGGAGTTGATGAACCTTTCATTTAAGAGGGGTGTTCGCCAGAAAAATGACCTATTGAAACTCCAACTGTAGTAGACTATGAGTTGTTGCTTTCGATCAGAGATGAGCAAGCGCGGTAGCTTTTTCATGTACCAATGTCACGCAGATAGTGCCTTCTGATATCTTCAACTCTATTGCTTTCTCACATAACTTCAATTCACTGTTGCTGGCCTCAAAAAAAAACCTTGATATGGTTCGAGGTTTTTTTTTGAGGTTTTATGAAACAACTGCCAAATTCGGGCCACAGAAAGTGTAGCATGGTCGGTGGATCTCCGACATGTTAAAGTCAGCATAACAACTTGTACAGTATTTTTCTCATCAAAAACTATCATTCCATCAAAACATAAAACTCTAATTTATCCATTCTTCAAAGGCAACAGATTTATCATCAGTTTCCCTTCTCAAATCTATGTGCCGAAAATTTGACAAACATTCGCCGAGACATACAGGAATATGTGGATTTACATCTAAAGCCGGGTCCAGATGAGTGTAATCCTCGGTGTAATCCGAACAGCGAATGCAACAAAAGTTGCTCAACGATTCAGTGAGTAGTGTAGACGGCACTCGAGCTCAGCCTCGAATAACATTCAAATGCATCGTTCGAATTGAAAACCGAGTCCTGACGGAGCAGAAAGAGCGCTGCCTCGAACCATAAAACTCCCTATGGCATACGCTGTCATTATACACTCGCATTACACTCATCTGGATCCGGCTTCATAAGCATTGAGGTACTAGATTCTCTGTCTCCATCAATTATGCAAGTACTAGACCTTAACTCATTTTATTTATCATATCCCAGCCCTAACAAACGTTCGCACCACGGAGTCAAGGGCAGCAATATAACCTCAGTATTATGTTTGGAGAATATTTTGCCCTGCAATACTATGAATCATCTCGTGACAGATAGACGCCAAAACCAAAACCCTATCAAGAGGACCGCACCAAGGTCTGAAAATTAACATACGAAAGGACATCCAAAATGTAATAAACTGAAAGCCTTCTCAATATACTGATATTTGTACCAACCCGTAGTAGGAGCACGCAAAGCAAATAACACATTAAGTGTTAGTGTTTGACAGACACGATCTTGGCCGCAGTAATTCAATCCGAAACCTTTAACATTTTCGAGATCACACTCGTAAATACCAGGCAAAAGTCCCGATCCAACAGCTCTAGTATCTATTTTTATCGGAGAAACTACGAGTGACAAGTGATACTGATATGTTATCTCCTGGAGACTCGAAAATTCAGATTGCATAAGGAAGTTATCATTTCGAAGTTTTGAAGGGTCATTTGGTCGGCGGAAATTTATTATTATCCCGTACGAAATAAATAAAAGTGGAAGTATCGAAGATATATTTTCTTGTACTGTCAATAGATACAAAAAGCCAAACCAGGACCCATTTCCATGAAAAGTGAGTAATGGGTATTTTCAAAAAGACAAAATCGGAACAGATCAACAAATCACAACATAGTATTCCAAGGAACATACATAGTATGAAAGCAGTTTCAGAGACATCGTTAATCCATCAATATTGAATGCAGCGTAAACATTTTGAAGGATTTCAACCTGAATTAAGGGTAAGCAAAAAGAGCTACTTCATGGTCTCTGCTATCTTCATAGCAATGCACTCCTTGAAATCAAGGCATATACCAGTATAGCTTGTAGGTACTTGAAGGATTGACAATGAAAATACAAGACACATTTGAAATGAGCTGAGCCTTTTACTTTTCGAAAGACAATAATACCTATTCATTTATCTTAGCGTAGAGAAAAAAATTAAAAACGCCACAGCGCAGTCCATCCGCGCAAACTCCCTGAGGTGATGAGATTACATGTGATAGATGTTCATAATTATCAATGTAGCATGAATACTCGATTAAAATTAAATTGTTGAAATTTTATACTTTCGACATTATTAAAGATATTCAATAGACGACTCCGGTCCAAGTTGGCAACCCACAAATTTCGTCCAAATTAAATATCACTAGGGAAGGAGAATCTCAGAACAAATTCGACATATTGAGGTTCGCGTTATTTACAAATATCCGCCAACGGTGCCTCGGCTCCTCAAACCAGATAATTATTTCCAAATAAAGGTTTTCTTAAGATGATCTCTGACTGGCTGGAATTTAAGTTGGAATTCCTGATCTATTGTCGAAAGTATCAAGTTTACATAGGATATGTACCACAAATCAACTCGGTTATTTCGGTTGGCAGTCAATTTTTTATGGTAACATATCGATGGCATAGAACTGTATATTTACTTCATTATCCTCAGATCATAGTAAGTAATTTTCTCATTGTTGAATTTTTGTCTACTCTATGTTCTATGAATCATAAAAGTGAATGAAGTTTGTTCGATGCTATGGATATTACCATAGAACATTGACTGTCATTCTGGTGACAAAAAGATCACTTTTTATCAATCAAATTCCGAAATTAACCTTTTTTTCAGAAACCAACCAAATATTTCATATTTACGGAACGTAAAATCGGCAACCAAAATAACCAAGTTAATTTGCGGAACATATCCTATGTAAACTTGACACTATTGACAATAGATCAGGAATCCCAACTCTCAAATTCCAGTCAATCAGAGATCATCTTAACAAAAACCTAGATTTGGAAAGAATTATCTGGTTTGAGGAGCCGAGGCACTGTTTATGGACATCTGTAAATATAGCGAATTCGTTATGAAATTCCCCTTCCCCAGTTTTTTTGGTCAAAATTTATGGGTTGGAACTTGTACGGAACTTGTCTGTTGAATTACCATACTTCGAGCAAAAAATAAACTGTCCACAACATTCCACTATGATCACTTTCAAGAGCGTCCGAAATAACCAATGCCCGAAAAATATTATGTTCAGTATCCAACAATAAATATCTGTTTTCCGACGGTAAGTTTACAGGTTGCTATTTCTTTTCACAGTTCTTCGTGGGACACAGAATTGAATTTCAAATTACAACGCAAACTGACAATTAAATGTTATTAGGAAGGCGACGATAATCGAATGAAAACTAGCATACAAGACTAGCATAGTAGTAGCAATCGTCTGGATCTTCACAGGGACTCGTACCTAGAAGAGTATATTTTTATTTCATCAAGCAGCTGTATCTCATTCTCAGATAATATGCTAATTGAAGGGGTAAAGATATTGATTTGTTCATGTAAGATTAGGTACTGATTAATTGTATTCCGTGAATACACTGCCAAACTCCATGAGATCAGCTAGTTGAATACGAATTGTAGGTTTGAAAATGAAAACTCTTTTTTTGGGTATAATGGTTTTCATTTATGTTTGAAGACAATGGAATATGAATTTCAATTTGAAATTCATATAAGAAAGACCTATCTCAATCTATGAAAATATACGAGAAAAATATGCGAAACTCAACTCATACTGAGGATGACCACTTCTTGATTCATATTTCATCAGGAAAGAACAACACAAGGGAAGAAGTATTTGAATTGGTTCATATAGACCTTTTAAAGAGTTGCACATTTATTTGTGATGACCTTCATTCATAAACATTCCGAAAAATGTAAGGATATAATCGAATTTCTTCAGCGATATCAATTATCTTTATTGTGATAAATCATTAATCTTCAATAACAAAATCATGAGCCACCTACGAATGATCACGATTGCCATGAATATTGGATATACTTTAACCGATTTCAAATGTTTCCGCTTATCTAGAATGAACAGAGCAGTTGCTCACTTTTTTGTTGTGGTTGCATCGGCAGCAAACTGCTGAATTTCCAGAGCACAATTTGGCACTCACCCAATGCATCACGTGCAAGCGAGGAGCACTTTCTTCAAAAACTCCCATCTGCGGCAGATCCGAAGAAGCGAAAATCTTCGTGGTTGCCTCCTATGTCCGACGGCAAATAATCCCACAACAAAAAAAAGAATCACTTAAAATACGCACGATTTCAAGACGAACCCAAACAGGATCGAAAAACCTCACCTCGTCGCACTCATTATCGCACTTTTCACGGTATATTTTTGATTTACCATAGTCACCGTGAACAGGGTTCCAAAGATCACCAGATAGTCGGCAGATAGCTTCATACAGTTCGGTGGTGAAGTGCAATGAAGGATGGTTTAATCCGGCTAAAATTACATAAGCGGTGCAAAACTCGAGCAGGCCAAAAAATTGACAACAAAATCGCGCATGTTGACGGAAGGAGCACAGAGCAGTCGCGCACTCGATCGGACGTTGAGCGGCTAATGCCGAGTGCACAACGCGCATGTGGGACGCGATCCCACAGAACCACGCCTCCGCCACAGAGTGGGGCCTAGTGACACCTAGAAACCTAACTGGAAGGGTCAGCTATCCTATCCGAATCTAGATAAGAGGTAAGCTACATAAGTTTGGTCATGATCATTGTGCTTCTGGTACCTAAATAAATATTGTTCATAAAATAATGGGTCTATGGTTCAGCCCAGTCCACACCTTTGAAAAGTTGGCAACACTTCCTTCTCCGCTTCTGTACGGCATCGTTTAATATTCTCGTACATAAAAACATGAATAGAAACAGAAAAATGAATATTTAGACAATGGTTAAAATGATTAAGGAGTTTCATATTCACCCATCTTTAGAAGTTCTACAGGATAATGACCACAATTTCTTTCCTATCTTGTTATCTACACCAATTTGAATACACTTCTTATTCAGCTGATCTAAATTCAACTCAATTCGGAAGGCTCTGAACATTAATTATCAGAGTTAAAGGTACCGGGCTGAAATTTGTTGGTTGTTGGCACCATTGTAATGAGGCAATTTTAGGCTGATGTTGATTCCAGATTGGGATGATTATCTTCGTATCAGAGATTTCATCAAACCAAAACATATTCCAAGGAGCATTAAATATGTAATTGAAAGCCCATACTTAATGAAGTTATTAAATCTAATTCCCTTTGAATATGAAAAGTAACCCACAATTAACCAATTATCAATTATATACACGTATATGAATTACCTGAAATGTCAGGGAAAGATGGCGTAGATGTTTACTCATTTTTTCCTTACTACCTACTTGATGAAGAAAGCTAGTCAATCATGGATTGGTGCTGAAAAGGAATAAATATTGTTGAATATTGAAGCATATTATAAAGATCAAATAAGTTAACAAGGCAATATGTCTTACATGAATTGTAGAATTTGGATTAATATTGATGAGTCTCGAATATTATTGTCTCTTGAAAACAGATACATATTTATGAAATATTATACGAAAATGAAAGATATTAAGGTCTAAGAAGTGAACAATTTCTGCACAATACTTCGGATTGGAGAACCCCAACCATGCAAAAGCGGTCTCCTTTCGTGTTATAACGTCGTCTGAAAATGTATCGTGCCTTAACACTTTGAGGATATTTACCTATCCATTTCCACATTGTAACTTCTGCATTATTGAAGGATACTAAGATACATACAGGGCTGGGCAAAATACATGCTTGGCCTAATTGAAATACAAATTACAAAATACTTTCTCGCAGGTATTTGAAATACAAAACACAAAATACTTTCAAGTCGGGTATTTGAAATATAAAATACAGAATACAGTATTTTGACTATTTGTATTTGAAATACAAAATACATTTAGGTGTTACGTAAAATGTGAAAAGAGGACAACTAATTCTCAGCTCAGCCATTTATCGCTAAATAGAGAATTTCCTTTCAGAAATACAAGATTTTTGAATGTATAGTATCAGACAAACAGCCTCTTGTTGGGGAATGAATAAAACCTGCTTGACAAAGCAATCTTTCTACAGGTTCTGATGAGCACAAACTTGTGTTATATTGTGAGAATATATTTTTATATCAGGATAATGTTCGAGGATGGTAAGCTCTCTGCTCTTATCGTGTTTGGAAATTGACTAACTCTAACTCCATGTTGAAATGACCATTGCGCAGGACCTTTCCTTCCTTTCCATTTGCCAAAAACATGATTGCTAGCAAAAAAACTAGATGAAGCAGATGAACGTTGCGCCATCTGAAGGGAGATTCAGAGACTATTTTCTGTAGAGCGCTCAGCGCTAAATCTATTTGTTCGAAAGTATTTCGAAGACAAAAGTATCCAAATACAAAATACTTCAGCGTCAGGTATTTGAAATACCAATTACAAAATACATTTCCAAGAAGTAATTGAAATAAATACAAATACAAAATACGTATTTGTATTTCAAATACGTATTTCAATTACAAGTAATTGAAATACTGCCCAGCCCTGGATACATAGAATACAAGGTATCAACACATTTGTACTCTTAGCCAACTGAATTTTCAAAACGCGGAAATATATATTGTTAAATATTGTTCTTTCTTCCCCTGTATGTATTGATGGCCTTATATTGATCATAAGAATATATTGAACCAGACAAATTAATCGCAGCTAACGTGAAATTTGCAGGGCTTTTCTTTATAACTCGCGAACCGCTAGTCGTAAATCATTGGAGTAAAATTTTTCAGACCGGGTTCTGATACAGTAATCAATGTTGAGAATTTCATGAGAATGCGATGATAAATTTTCGAGAAATAATTTTTTCCCCTTGCAATCCCTCGTTTTGAGCCCCAAGATCTCATCGATCCCGCTGAAAATCTTGGAGGATCAACCCCGAGTGACACATGATTTATCTTCCAAGTTTAACGGATTTCACTTTCAAAGGAAAGCCCCAGATAACGGACGGGGAACGGCAGACGGCGAACGGACGATTTTTTTATTCATTCATTCAAATCTACATACTCCAAAACGTGAACGGTGAAATTTTCATGGGGGTGAATTTTTTTCTGTTGACCGATCACTGAAGTTCATTATTTGATGAAATCAGATAATAAACCAAAAGTAGGGGAATGTGCCTCCAAGTTGTAAAAATTTGATATTTTTGGCTGTATTCTTCTCGACCAACGAACAAGGGGTGTTGAAAAATAATGAGACTTATGTCTTGATTTATTTTCAACATTATTATCTTTTGCAAACTTGTTTTCGTCGGAAACTATCTTTTTCTCGAGATTTTTTTCTAAATTTGTGTGCTGAACTGTTAGGGAAATATTTTTTTGAATATATTTTTTTTAAATGTCGAATTTTATGAAGATCAGATCGAGGGCACTCGGGGTCTTACGCGTACAAAACGAACTGGTTAATATGCCAGTGATTGATCATGATTTTGGGTAGTGTGTTCCATCGTAGTCCAATATATGCATTGATATAATATATTTTTTCAATCAATCTACCACATTCGAATAACAAAAACTCTTTTGTTTAGGTGATGAACAATCAAGTTTTCCATAAAATCATCTGGAAAATATTCGATATGTTCGTTGCAATGTTCCGATCGTCTATTTCTATATTCTATATTTGAGACAAGATTCTATGAAAACCAAATCAGATACGAAAAAAACTAAATTCAGCTATATCTGGGTGACTTGAATTTTTATTCCAAAGAAGCTGTATCTATCAATTGTCCACCAAAATGTTCACAATTCATTTCTTCCTTACATAACAGACGAACGTTCATTTGCCTCCGTCTTTCAAAAGGACCGATGAAAAATATACCACTCGGCTTCCATCCACCAAGCGCTTAATCTCCCTCGCAAATATATCGTCAACATTAAAGATATCTGGATAAACCACAACGCATTCCATTAAGACACCGCCGATATCTGCAAAATCGCTAATTAAAAAGGACTAAGCCCTCGGGAGAATGTGAATCAATTTCGGTTTATTGACATAATATTTCAACGTTACGATGCATCGTCGGTGAATTAAATTAAACACACAATTAAAAACAAAAGATCTGGATATCCATGTCGTTGTTATACCAATGAAAATGATGTACTTCTTGGATGCATGGTCACGCTTACATGGTATAGCTTCACGCCAGATCCTTAAAACAAGAATTTCAGAAAAAATAAAATATGATATTTCAAAAGCAACTTATTATTTGCAAAGATTGAATTGGTAAAATTCTTCTAATGTATCCGCAGATATACCTATTCAAAATTATATTGTCCATTATTTCCAAAACTGTGGATCGAGTCGAATTTAAATGCAGTACCGAGTTGAAAAATCACATACGACCGTCTTTCTGGATGATTTTTTTCCGTGCAGATTTGAAATATTATGCCGAATTTTGTCAGTACCATATGATGAAGAGAATAAAATATATTATTCCTCAAGGAAAAACTGCTTTTTAATTAATTACCAGGATGAGATTCAGTCAGGTCCTAATTTTTTCAAATATAAAATTAATTTATTTTTTATTTTTCTCATTACATGAAAGATGCTCAAGATTTATCACACAAGTTTGCAAGCAAGTATTCATTCCTGATCACTTAGTCTCAATCAGTAAATCAGTGTTTTGGAAAAAATTACAAAATATTTGAAAATCATTTTCTTCGATACAATCGATGAACACAAATTTGCGCATTATATGTCACAACTGATAACAGAGTTTAATTTAGATCAGGTCAGTATTTTCGAGTTTTTAAGGAAATATCGATGATGAAGGAATATCGACGGAATTCCAGATATTCCATTTCCAATTTTTGTAAAGATAGATATTTCATCAAGTTAGTGCCTGGTACTATGCCGTTAAATATTAACGATATGTTCGCAAAATTTCATAGATATCTGATTTTTTCGGTTTTCCAACAATACGATACTCAGTGTATTCTACATAAAGTTGTTCGTTGGCATTCTTCAACGATTAATAACTAAAATTCAGTCTCATCATATTAGTAGATATTTTTTGAGATTTCGAGGATATAACATCAAAATTATAATGGGTAGAAATCAGAAATCGTTTTACCGAGTTTACCCAGACATTTATTTTTCGATGTCTATAGCCTTATCCCGAACATTTTCACTCGCTAGCCGTTCTGTTCAGAAGTTATCGTGTCCGAACGAAAAAAATTGGATTGTTCATCGTGAGTCCAACCTAAGTCTTTAATATTATTCTGGATGAGAACTGGGAAATTACAGATACTTGCGAGGAATGTTAACGCGCTTTTCCCCCGAGCAAGCATGTGAAAATGAAAAACTTAAAAAAATACTGACGTGAAGTCAGCAGCTTTTACGCGCTTGTTCATTGGAGATGACCGCTTTGGCATAGAATTTCAACGTGCGAGCAAAAGCTGCTGACTTCACGTCAGTGCTTTCCTAGGATTTTTCAATCAAGTACTGATGGATTTCAATTCGATGTCATCTGTGTTTTTGGGAATATTGGCAAAATAAAATCATACGGAATCATTGGGCTGATTTAACCCATTCACGAATTCGACATTTTTGAGAATTTTATGAGAATAATATGATCAAAAGATAGCAGAACATCAAATATTTGAACAAAAATCTAGAAAAGCACTGCCGTGAGGGCAGCAGCTTTGGAGCGCATCTTTAATGTAGACGACCGCTTCGGCAACGAATTTGAACATGCGCGCAAAAGCTGCTGCCTTCACGAAAGTGCTTTTTTAGATTTTTTTCGATAAATTACTCGATTTCAATTCGATCTAATCTGTATTTTTGGAAATATTGGAAAAATTAAATTTTGAATGGGTATATCTACGGAAGCATTGGGCGGATTTTCCCAATATTTCCAGAAATATAGATTAGATCGAATGCAAATCCAGTACTAAGAATGACAGTTTGAAGGTTCATACAGAATTTAATGAGGATAATATGATGAGAAGATCACAGAATATTAAATATTCGAAAAAAAAATTTTAATTTTTTTTCAAATTGTTCTAATGACACGATCATCACAAAGTTCAGCACAATGTTGTCCCACAACATTTTCGAACTAGCTGAGAAGTTTCATTACGATTGAATCAGTATTTCTTGAGTTATACCGCAAAAAATAACGATATCGAGAAGAAAACCACGGAATTCTACATATTCTTTCCCAAGATCTCCGAAACTAATAGCCTTATCGGATTAAAATTTGGTACATAGCTGTGAAAAATGGAGTTCAAGGTATAACTGAGAAAAAATCTCGAAAATAAGCATCAGTTTCAGAAAAAAAATTTATTTGGAAAAAAAAAATTTTGAAAAAATTTTTTTTTCGAATTGAGTTACGATACTATTTACTGCGGATTTACATGTACATGAAAGTTTGTAACAGGGAAGTTGGCTAAGAAATATATATTTTCATTTTCAGGCTGTACGATAAAAATAGTAAGGGGCTTTATGAGGAACAACATGGAATGATTTACAGCCAACAGCAATAATTATTTAGGAAAATACACTTCTTATACAATAAAATTAATTCGCAACTATCCAGGAGAACTTCGAAAGAACCCGAAAAAAATATTTCGTTGAAAATGATTGGTATTATCATATCTCAAAATTTTTCATATCCAGTCTTTTGCTCCCTGTAAAATCATAATTCGTTTTGAATATCGATTAAAGAATAGTTCGGGTGGAGCTTGTGTCTTTCTGGAAAGTTGTGTACTCCATTCACTCTTACAAACTATCTCGGTTGGCCATGATTAAGTGAATCAAGTTTTTTTACTTGAAACTGACGCAGGTTGGCTTTCGTGAAATATCGGCAATGTCAGAATAATTATCAGTGACGTTGCCAAATGCCAATGCCTATTTCTACTCTCGATCTCAACATAATCACCACGCTTGGAAACTGAAAATGCTTAAGGTACTTTTGAAGAAGCATAGTCAGGAAGTGCTATGTAGAATTAAAATCTGCTCTTCCTGATAGTAACCCTGATAATTTGGAATCAATAATTTATCACAAGCTATCCAACATTTTCGACGTAAGTGAGTGAAAATCCAGTGTATCGTTCACATAGATTCTTAAGAACTTTGTAAATTGAGTTAGTTCTTTTAAGGTGACACAGGTTTTGTAGTACTACTACATTTTCATACTGGAGTATTTCAAGTTGTTCGACAAGGTATTTAAATGTCTTCTGCAGATTTATTTTTTGGGGAAAGTAGGAAATCCCATAGTCTTTTTTGTTTGTTTTGTCTGTTCGTTTAGAAGTCTTACTGCAGAGTTATTCCAGTACTTTAATTTTTTTTCCGAATGAAGTATCACAAATTAAAGGACTATTCTATCCATTATTTTTCAGTAAAATTTCCACAACCGATTATTGATGATTTCCGGACAAGAAAATAGCATAACTGAATCTTCCAACCATGTTTATATACGTGAAATATTTCAAGTGTTAACAGAGAAAAAAGTTTCTTCAACATTCGCCGGGTCTTTGGAATTATTGAATTCACATCATATTTCATTCATTATTTTCTCAAATAAAATTTACATTTTGGAAAATACGTGATAACTACGACCTCTATGTAGAAAGGACAACGTTTTGTAGTTATCTGACAGAAAAGTGACTATAACCTAACATTTTCAAAATATACACGGTGAAATGTGTCAGAATGGTATGGCCAACCGGGATTATTTATAAGTGTGAATGCAGTATATATGTTTTCTCTCTCATTCCCTGAAACAGAAATATTGTTATGAAAATAAATATTATTTTTCACATTAATTGTATAGTATGCTATATGAATTATTTATCAGGGGCGTTTTTTTTAATCAATGTAGCCTAGTAAAATAAGAGAATCATATGGAAGCAGCTTTTTCGCACATGTTCAAATAATAGGCCGAAAAAAAATTTTCAAAATTATCTTTTTAATTTTTGGAACGACACGATCATCACGAAATTTCGCGCAGAATTCTGGATCAGCATTTGCCAATTAGAAACCAAGTGTCACCATGATCTATTCGGTTTTCTCATTAATTCCAGAGAAAAATCGATACCGAGGCAAAAAAAACGAAACTTCACATATTTTTCCCAATAATTAAGAAAATTCCAATCAGATCTGAGTGAACTTTCGTACACAAAATATTAATTTCGAGGTCAATGCAGAATCTGATGAATATTTTTTCTTGATAAAATCTTTTGCACTGTTATGCGTTGGTATTATACAAACTAACTACCAAGTTTCAATCGGATCGCTCAAGTAATTCCTCAGCTATTACGAATAACCTCAAAAATTCAAATGAGTATAACTCCAAAACCATCGGCCAAAATGGCTCATTAACGAAATAAACCTATATACCTCAAAAGTATCGAGTGGCTCTTTCTGTTCTCAAGTTATCGTAACAACGGCCGGCCGGCTGGATAAATTAGATTTTCCATCGGATTCTTTGGCACTGAGTCTAGTGTAGTCGTTGGAGAGAATTTTCAGGAAAAAATCGAAAATATGGGTCAAACTGCACTTACGTACATTTTCCTAGAACGTACGTGCAAAAATAGTCCAAGAAAATAATTTTGAAGATTTTCATTAGATTACAGCAAGGACGGGAAAACCCTGATGATGGCCTGTTGAATGGCCGAAAGCGCTCGGTTTTCGACTTAATATTAAAAAAACCCACACTGAAGTACCTCTCTTTCATTCACTCATTTCATTAGATTGTCTAATGAAGAATCTGATATTGGGACAGAAAACTCATTTATGTGTTGATGTTCTTGCGTGTAGTGTGTGAGGAAAAACAAGAAAACAGGAGACCCAGCTAAACACAAACAATTCCCTAGATAACCCTCATAAGTACACGTACATTTGTCAACATTCAAGAAGCCGTGAAACTTAATAAGCTACCGGAGGAAAAGCGCCTGAAATGATAAATGACGTGTGGACCGTGCAGCATGGCATCTCTGAAATCCGCTACTGCAGGAATCGTTAACGGGCAAACTGGTAGCGTGGCTCTGTCGTTCACGAACATTCAGATCGATCGTTTTATCAAAGTCGAATTCGCATTTCTGACCACATTGCGTTAAATTAGAGACTGATAACCATAAATAAGGCCATATTAATAAAATTCCGGACTGAGGATAACCGGATTTTTGTGAATGGACGAATGGGAATTGATATCAAAGAAGTGCTGAAAAATATCCTCATTTGGTCGCCGGCATAACGAATGATATGATGATGGAAGAAAATGCATGTTTTTTGAGTGTCAGGGTGAGTTCGTGAAGTGACCTCGTTTATGTATGTTTCTATTTTTGCGCGCATCTTCTAGGGGAACAGTATGCTATCGTTTTGTCGAAATGACTGTAATTTTCTAGCTAGACTAGCTTGGACTGACTGATGACGAATCCGTTGTCAAAATCGATTCTGTCCGGCCGCCCGTAGACACGATAACTGTCGAACGGAGCCAGATAGCGACTTGAAACTTGTAGGGTAGTTCGCGCATCGGAATGCCTCGGATAAGTTCATTAATGAGCCAAAACGATAAAATAGTTTCGGAGTTATAGCCATTTGAAATTTTGAGGTTATTTCCCTCATATTTCAGAAACTATTGGAGCGATTGGATTGAAACTTGACAGTTAGTTGAAACATAACGACGCGCAACTTTGAATCAAATTTCAATGAAATCGTACTGTCAGTCAATTTGAATATTTAAATATTCGGGAACAATTTCCGTTATACCTTTAGCTTCATATTTCAATGTGTGTACCAAATTTCAATTCGATACGGCTATTAATTTTAGAGATAATGGGAAAAAATATCTGAAATTTCGTTTTTCTCTTCTCCATATCATTATTTTTTTCGGTATAATTCAAGCAATACTGACTCAATCATTATGAAACTTCGCAGCTAGTTTGAAGATGCTGAAACACAACATTGTGCGGAATTCCGTGATGATCGTGTCATCAGAACAATATACAAATATCCAATATTCTGTCATCTTCTTGACATATTGTCCTCATTAAATTCTATAAACCTTCGAACTGTCATTTTTCGATAAAGTACTGGATTTCAATTCGATCTAATCTGTATTTTCGGAAATATTGGAAAAATAAAATTTTGATTGGGTTTGTATATCTGCCTATAACGGCTGACCGTAAACACAATTACTTCCGGGAGAAACGGCTTAGAAACTCGATATCTGTAAAGAAGGTTTGGGGCTTAATTACAAAGGTCGAATTCGTGATTGGGTGAAATCCGCCCAATGATTCCATAGATATACCCATTCAAAATTTTATTTTCTCAATATTTCCAAAAATATAGATTAGATCGAATTGAAATCCAGTAGTTTATCTAATAAAAACCTAGAAAAGCACTGCCGTGAAGGCAGCAGCGTTTGCGCGCATGTTCAAATTCGTTGCTAAAGCAGTCATCTCCATTGAACATTTGCGCAAAAGCTGCTGCCTTCACGGCAGTGCTTTTCTAGGTTTTTATCTTGCATCATGTCGACGGTAGGAAAAGTTCATCATTTGATTTCCAGGCCTGTGTGTATGATGAATCTGGTTATGGGTTTTTTAGATGGGTGACTACCTACACTGAAATATACATTTATTGCAAAATTGTTTTCGACCAAATGTTCCATTGCTCTCCTCAAATTCTCTTTATCAATATCGTCCGCTCACACTGCTGAATACTGAGCATATGTGTAGCTCAGAACTCCTCATCTTCACAGATTTGTTGATGCACTAATTCGATAAGTCAATGATATCGACAAGGATGGATTCACGTGTGTGATAAAGGGGGTAATTACACCCCCTGACATATTAGACTACATGGAAAAGAACAACATTCATATTTAAATTACGCAAAAACCACCACACAATACATAAAGTTGAACAAGATTACTCCCTCCCCGAAAAAAAAATTGAGCAAGATTACCACCCACCCTGAAAAAGTGAGTTAAATCCGCCCTCTGATATCAAGGGTCATTGATCTAGTACTAAAAAATGGCTCCTAGCAGGTACTGAGTCATGTATCACCCCCGAATTTTTGCTGCCGCATAAACGAGAGAGTTCAAGAAAAGAACTAGAACCTGTCAATACCACAGAGAATATAATATACTTATTCTATTCCCAGTGGCCAATACATGCGAACACTGGAAGCGACAACCACAAGCGCTTCACACACTTATTCAAAAGTATATAACTCCAGGGAACTGGGTGGCCAAAGGAAATCGTTAAGTCAGCTATTGAAGAAAGTTCTCAGTTAGATAACCAATATGGACGTCCGGATGGCCGCTTAAAGGAGGAAGTAAATTAGATTGTAGGACATCGTCCACATGACGCGCAGCAGGCGTAATATCACGTTGCTCTCCCATGTCCCATCTACGGCTATCGTGTATACCAGGACAGACTCTCGATGACTTCTTCAGGTGAGTATATGTAACTACTGTTACATTTCATTTGTTTTCACAATGTTTTGTTATACAATGATTTCTTCAGGTGAGTATATGTAACTATTCTTATATATACTCACCTGAAGAAGTCGTTGAATGACGGAACAGCTGTTGTGAAATGAAATCAAATTAGCAGAAATTGAAAATTGTTTCATTTCTTAATTCAAGTATCATTCATTCATTTTCAACTCATAAGGCAACAATACCCATGTCAAAATGACTAACATGGTGATAACCTCAACGTCTTATTCGAAGTAGGGGCATTTTGTAACGCTTAACTATGGCCAAACACAAGTTAACTGCGCCGGACAATAATTAAAAATAACTATACTATTCAGGTTTTATGAACTGCTTTCTTCACGAACAAAATTACAAAAAAACCTAGAAAAGCACTGACGTGAAGTCAGCAGCTTTTGCTCGCATGTTCACTTTTGATGATATCCTATGAACATGCGCACAAAAGCTGCTGACTTCACGCCAGTGCTTTTCTAGATTTAATTTTGATTGTTGTCCGCCAGTTGAATACATTTTATTTACCCAATACTTCCAAAACTATAGATTAGATCGAATTGAAGTCCAGTACTTCATCGAAAAAACCAGAGCAGCTTTTGCGTGCATGTTCAAGAGTGAACATACGCGCAAATTCTGCTGACTTCACGTCAGTGCTTTTCTTGGTTTTTTCGGTAAAATTTGGGATTTCCATTCGATCTTATTTATAATAAAATGAATTAAAATAAAATTTTGAATAAGTACATCTACGGAATCAATGGGTGGATTTTAACGTAACCATTCGACCTTCGTATTTGCGGTCCAAGCTTAATCTACTAATATTGAGTTTCTAAATAGTTTCTTTCAAACAGCTTATGTTTACGGTCGACTCCACGGCCGATCCTGACCGCAATGACTTCCGAAAGAAACAACTCAGATTCTCGATATTTATTGTCGAGTAGGTTTGGGGCTTAATTACGAAGGTCGAATTCGTGAATGGGTAAAATCCACCCAATGATTCCGCAGAGAAACCCATATTTGAAAAATAACATTTAATTTTTTTTGATTTTTCTAATGACACGATTATCACGCGATTTTGCACAAAGAAGTCCATCAGCTGTCGAGTTTCATAAGGAGTCAATTATTATTTTATGAGTTATTCTGAGAAAAATTATGATAAGGCAAAAAAACACGAAATTTCCCATTTTTTTCCCTAATATTTCCGAAAATAATAACCGTATCGAATTTAAACTTAGTACACTGCTGTGAAATATGAAGCGCAAGGTGTGAATCTAGAATTATGAAGAATAGTTTCAAAAACAAACATTTTTCCAGAAAAAATTTGGAAAATAAAATAAAATAATTTTTTCAATTTACAGACAGCACGATCACAACAAAATTTTGCGGGAGATTGCGTATCGTTAGGTACCAACTAAATGCCGAGGTTCAATCCAATCGCTCCAGTAGTTCCTGAAATGTCTAGAAATAACCTCAAAATTTCAAATGGCGTTAACTCCGAATCGCTTGGACCGATTTTGCACGTTATCGAACTCAACCGTCTTATTTTGAAATGCAACCTTCCATGGAAGTTTCAAGTCGATAGGATTCTCCGTAATCGTGCATACGGCCGGACGACAGAGTCGATTTTGACACTGGATTCTTCACCAGTGAGTCCAACCTAGTCGTTTGAGACCACAGTCGGCTCAAAATTCGAAAATTACAGACATTTGGACAAAACGATAGCACGCTGTTTCCCTAGAACATGCGCGCAAAAACTTCGTTAATGCAAAAGTTGGCAACACTGTTTTAACTCGCGGCCATTCTGTCAGCTGTCAAGTGATTTGTGTTTAGTTTGGTCTGGTATTTCAGCATGAATAGACTGACGCCTGAACAACGCTTCCAAATTGTGCAAATTCATTTGGAAAATATTGGTTTTGTTCGAAATACGTATCGCGCTCCATTTAACGGTCAACATCATCGTCCATCAGAGCAATTAATTCGACTAAGTATGGATCGTTTCCGCACCATGTTCACTCTAACTGATAATATGCATCCACAGAGAGTTCGTTTGGTGTGCTTCATGAGCTGGTGGAAACATTGGTCGTACTTCTTTAAAGACGATGCTGATCAGAACGTTTCAGTCAATGGTGACCACTATAGAGCCATGATTACTGACTTTTTCGTTCCTCAACTTAACAACCATGATGTGCAGCAGCTGCGGTTTCAACAAGACGGCGCAACATATCACGCAACTCGTGCCACAATTGATTTACTGAAGGAGCCGTGAATTGGCCTCCAAGATCGTGTGATCCAACACCGCTAGGCTATTTTCTGTGGGGATATGTGAAGTCCCTAGTCCACGCCGATAAGTCCGAAACGATCGACCAGTTGAAGGATAACATTCGCCGCGTTATTGCCGATATACGGCCACAAATGTTGGAAAAAGTTATTGAAAATTGGACCTACATATTAGAGAAATTTTCTAGAGTTGCAAAATGGCGCACGGACATGGATTATCGAATGAATCATCGACTTCGATAATTTTTTGAGATGCTCATAATCATCTGAACATCACGTCCCTTCGTTCATTTTCTAGCTCAATCTCCCAACTTTTTTAGGTCGAAATGTCCTGATTCAATGAGTTCAGTATGGAACAATTCAAACTCTTCGTTTTCTACTTTCCTGATATTTTCTTATGGACATCTACTTAGGCTAAAACGAGAGTCTATCCTTGTCAAACCAAGGAATTTCCATCATTCCGACTTGGTGAATATCACAAACGAGTAATAAATTAACCACCTAGAAAATGTAGCTGATTGTATCTCCAAAAAAATTCCGTAATAAGACAACTTTATCAAACACAACTGGTATGTGTACGCCCCTCTTAACGAGCTATAAAGCTCAATCCAAACTGACAAATTACATATGACATATCTCAAACAAACATCAGACAACAAATATCCTTCGCTTTGTTACAATAATTGTAATTGTTTCGAAATAGTTTCATGACCTGGGGCGTAATGTTTCACTCTATGTCTTCATTTCAACTCGATCTATTTGAATTTGCCCGATGGTGAGACGGATAGATTGAAGGTTGGTGAGCGCTGAGCATCTGGGTAGGTGCTAAGGCGGATTGCATGTTCAAGTCAAGGTGTGAATAATCAGGATCTAGCCTGGAGGAAAACAATTTCCGTCGATTGCTGTCATTAGCGATCAATGCAGAAGTTATCGGAGGCTTGTGTAACTTCAGCATTTTTTAAAGCTTTCAGATTTTTCGAATGTGCGGAATAAATAGTAAATATGCAGGTTTACACAGGATACCCGGTGCATCTCGTATACCTAATATTGGAACAGGTGATAGACTAGATTATGGCCTGGTTTCGCATAAAAATATCAGCGTTTTTGAGATACTAAGCATTATAGGAATCTCTGCTATCTCAGCATGGTATTTTGAGATCTCGGCTATAGAAATTGGTACCTACTGATATGAATTTTTTTCAAACGACTACTTATGTCAGTCAGGACCTCTGACGCCCATAGCAACGCACCCATAGGCATAAACATAAAACAAGCGCACAAAGTTGAATTAAGAAATTTGGAAAAAATCAATGAAAATTGTCTAGAAAATCCCTGACGTCAAGTCACCAGCTTTTCCTCGCATCGTCAAATCCGTAGCTAAAGCGGCCGTATAGAAAAAAATCCTATAAAAGCAATGACGTGAGGTCAGGAGCTTTTACGCTCTTGTTCACATTCGAAGCCATTTCCTCAAGACTTTCTGCATGAACTTTTACACCGTCATTTTTCAACCAAGTGCAGAATTTCGATTCGATCATATCTGCATTATTTGTAATATTAGGAGAATAAAATTTCGGAAGGATACATCTACGAAATTATCGAGGGGTTTTTAAATTTTCACGAACACGAGCTTCTCAATTATCCCCCAAACTGCTATGAAAATATGGAGTCTCTAATTGTCGTTTTTTCGGATGTTATTTTAGCTAATACGACATATTTTTTCCCTTATATCTCGGGAAGTGTACACCAGATCAAATTGAAATTTAAAAAACTACTATCTTCAAGATCTATGCCAAATTTCATCGAAATCTGGTCAATAAATCAGAAAAACAATTTTTTTTCGATAAAGATGTGGATAATTTACAAAAAAAAAATTTCATAGTTGCGCGTTGATATTTTCTAAATAATTACAAAGTTTTGACGTGATCGCATTTATACTTCTTGAGATATTGAGGAAAAAACCTTAAAATTTCAAACAACGAAATTCCCGGAAGTAAATATCGTATCGAATTGAAATCTGAAACATCGTTGTTGAATATTGATTTTGAGGTATATGCCGAATTTCGTTGAGATCTGTTCAATATTTTCCGAGAAGAAAATTCATTTCGGAATAATTTTTTTTTTTAATTTTCCAACAATTGAACCCATGCGAAATTCTGCAATAAGTTTTGCCCTGTTATTTCTCAGATAATACCGAAGTTTCGATCTGATCTCATTTGTACTTCTTGAGATAGTAAGGACATAACGTCAAAATTTCAACCAATAAAAACGAAATTATACATATTTTTTTCAATATCTCCGAAAGTAAATATCGTATCGAAGTGAAACTTGGAGCGTTATTCTAGAAGAATGCTTCTTAGGTTTATGCCAAAGTCAGTAGAAATCTGATTATCGCTTCCCGGGAAAAAAAATTGCTTCAACAAAAATTTCAAAATTTTCGAATAACTTTTTTTTTTTATTTCTCAACAACGGGATCCATACAAAATTCCGCGATACGTTGCGTGTTGGTATGCAAGAACTAATCACAGAGTTTTAATTCGATCGAATCAGTACTTCATGAGATACCGACTAATGGGGGTTTTCCTTTAAACGAAAATGCAGTAATTTTCATGAAAAACCTTTAGAACATCTCATTTCAAACATATAATTTCAATATTATATTTTTTTTAAAATGTTCGATCACCTAAAACTGAAAAATAAAAATGGGGATTTGCATTTAAAGGGATTTGTCTTGGGTGCACGATATGGCAACGTCGAATTCAGCTTTCTCGGAAAGAAAAGGACGTCAAATGTGTTACTTTGCTTAGGAAAACAGAGATAGCTATACTTCGATCTGGTTAGAGTAGAAGACAACGACCAAGGAATGGGAAAAGAAGAGCACAGACTGTCATATTGTCATATTACTGACAAATCGCAAACGGAAATTGTTTGGTTATATTGACGAAGAACACGTGTGTACCACAGAATAGGAATAAATCATTATTCTATAGCAGAAAAAACTATTCTACTAAACACCGTTGCCACTTCGTGCATGCCTGGCAAATCCCAAACCCCAATTTTGAAATCTGATTTTGAATACTTTCTGAAGGTAATTTCGTAAAATGATGAATCAAACCCATAATAATTATGTTCAAATTTGCATTTGCAGTAATAACCCAAATTCAGGAAAAACCCCCGTTCAAGAATTCAAGCTTCGTAATTGAGTTCCAAACCTAACGGCTGATCGTAAACACGATAACTTCCGAAGTAGACAACCCAGAAACTCGTTATTTGTAGAGTCGGTTTTAAGCTCAATAACGAAACCCAAATTCGTGATTAGGTAAAATCCACCCATTGATTCCGCAGTTATACTTACACATTCAAAACTTTTCAATATTTCCAAAAATATAGATCGTTTTGATATAAACTCTAGCTTTAAGGTTCACGCAAAATTTCAAGATTTCCGAATGAAAGGATGGTCGCTGAATCCTTCAGGAAGTGAGGTGCGTTTTGAGGTGAATACGTGAAAAGATTCAGCTTAGGCAACACAGTGGAATAACACGATCATCACGAAATTTCGTAAAAGCTTGTGCATCAGCAGTTTTCAGCTAGATACCAAGTTTGATCATAATTAGATCATCATTTTTGAGTTATTCCGGGAACAAATATGATATCGATATTTTTTTGAATATCTACAAGAATTGAAATTGGAACACTATAATGAAATACGGAATTGAAGGTCTGTGCAAATTTTCTCTAAATTGTGATAAATCGATCTGAAAAAAAAATTTGTCGATATAATTGTGTTGCCATGGTTTTTTTATAACATAAGCAATTTTCAACTTTGTACCAAGTTTTAATATGATTGGATTTGTATTTTACGAGTTATTCCGGAAAAAAGAAAGATTTCAAGAAAAAACCACAAAATTTCGCATATTTTTTTTCCATTATCTCCGAAAGTGAAACGCGATCGTACTGAAATTTGCGGTACACTGTTATGAAATATAGAGTTTGAGGACCTCACAAAATTTCGTCGGTATCTGAAGAATTTGAAATTTTTCATAAAAATTTCGAATTTTTTTTTCAATCAACTAACCATAGGATCTCAATGAAATTTTGAATCTCCGACATAATATTAAGTTTAAATTCAATACCCCAGATAGAACTTGAGATATCGAGGAAATTATAACTCCGAAACAATCAGTTTGGCCCATTAACGATCCATCGCAGTTTCGGCCCAAAATTCGAAAATTACAGAACACCTCGCAAAAATGCTGATGTAAAACAGCCAATAAAACAGAATAAGGCTAGGGAAATTGAGTAATTCCGATCATTTCGTATTTCACAAATGAAATCAACTGATTTTATGCTCATGACCAATTCTCATATTTTCCTCCAGTATCCATAAAAACCATTAGACGAGTACTCAAGCTTATTTAGATAAGCGAAAAGCGAAAAAATTCTAGCAATAACGATGAAAGAGACCGATCTATTAACGCTATCGTCAAAGCACAGTAAAAAAGAATAACTAAATTAACCAAACTACTATTTGCTCCGATCGTTACATCTCATAATAATCATGAAAGTCGTTAATCGATAAAATTGACAACGTAATGGCTTTCGCGGTGCTCTTTCTGTATCTCGTCATCGTCGTCTATAGCTATTTTTCTAGTCGAAAATGGGATGATATACATATCCTGCCCTGATGGGAATTCAATAATGGATGTTTTTCATTTTTATGTGCCGGTTTTATATCGAAAAATCGAATCAGTAATTGTTTTTAATTATTTCTACATAGAACGGCTTCCTTACCGTTAATTAAGGCAGTTGTAGCGCTTCGCTGCAAACAAAATCAACTGTTTTAGAACGAGAATGAAATATTCCTGATTTAGAGATGAAAAAATCTGATAAGAAATATATTTGAGATAAGTGGACGGAAGCTCACATCAAGCCGACTTGATCCTATTTTTATTCGACCGTGTAAAAGACGAAATAAAGTTAATGCTGTTATGGAAAATATCTCTTTCTGTTCGATTTTATACCCATTTTTGCGCACATGTTCTAGGAAGCAGCGTGTTATCATTTTGTCAAAATGTCGGTAGTTTTCAAATTTTTTCCCCCAAATGGCTCAAACGTCTATTTAAGAATCACTGATGATGCATCCGGTATCAAATCGACTCTGTCTAGCAGGCCGTCGTAGGTACGATTACAGAAGAACGAAGAACCCTTTCATCTTGAAACTTTCAAGTTAGGGAGCAACGGTTAAGTTCTTTAATGTGTCGGTAGCTCAGTGGGTAGAGCGTCGGACTCGTGATCGGAAGTTCTTGGACTCGATTCCGGACTAGGAAGGAAATGTTCTAATACTGGTCACCATTCACTGGTCAAACATTAAAAGTGCTGTGCCATGGCGTGAGGAAACAGTAACAAAGCCTACATAGAACACACCCGATATCCTTACCTTACCTGTCAAAGATACTTTGAAAAAGAATGTAGATGAAGTAATGTATTTCTAATTAACGAAGAGGGGTATATCAAGAAAGCCAACATGGATAATGTGACAGATTATAAAATGAATTTCTTGTTTTCTTGACTTAATTAGTTCAGAGAATTGGAGAATTTGTATGCTCAAATTTCATTGACGCCAGAATTGGAGATTGGAATTTTTATGTTAAGTAGCCTAAAAGCAACCTCTTTGAAAAACAACAACTTCAAACAAACAATGAATGATTTATAGGGTGATATATGAGAGTTTATTCACTTATTCAAAACAAAACTTTTTTTTTCCTGATTCTCACCGTTCGAAGGAATAGTGGAAAGACGGTATAAATGAAACTCAATATAAAACAATTTTTGACACATAAAAACGAAGGTGCTTGGCTAACTTTTTTTCCAGAATCTTTGTTTTCTTGAAAAATTAGCATGATTTTCGTGGACAATTCAATGGCACAAATTATTTTACGTGTATCACAAGTATAAGTAGCACAAATTTTCCACACTATTTTTAGAAATAAATTCTTCATTTATGATTTCTCGGTATATAAGTTGGACTTTTAAAAAATTCTTACGGCACATCTCAGTATATGTATAGCACAATATATTTCAGCCGTTGAAACCCAGTTTTTCGAAAAGTGCTGGGCTGGCCCCTATTTCAGACATTTTGTGAAATATCTTGTGAACTGGAAAAAAATCAGAGCAGCAAAAACCAAGAACAATTCAGCGCAAAATAATGTTGTCGAAATGCAAAAAGCGCTTGCCAACTTCACACACTTCCGTCTAGCTAACTTTTTTTTAAGTTACAAGATACAGTTCCTTTTGAAAAGTATCTAAGAAACTAAATATTCACTTTTCTTCAACAAAAGAGAGGAACTGGGATACAGTAGTAACTTAGATATTTCAAAGCATCTAAGTTACTGTGAAGTAACTGAGATACTGTTTTTGACAGCTCTGATCTCAACTCGCACAAAATCCAGCTCCTGAGAGGTTTCCTTGAATCCTAGGATAATCGGAAAATACAAATACATATGAGCAAACTTGGCGAAACGGATTCAGAGTTGAAGTCTTTTAAAATTCTAAGATTTTTTTCACTGATATTTAGAGAACTATTCGAGCGAAACTTAGTAGAAAGTTGAAGTATAACAACGCGTTTTTGTGGAATTTCATTTAGATCGTACAGGTTGTAAATTAAAAAAAAAAATTGCGGAATTTTCTTCATCAGCTTCAACTTGAATTTGTTCAGACCTCGAACAGTAGTGTACCAAATTTCACTTTGATACGATTATATTTTCCGGAGATATTGGAAAAAAATATTCAAATTTCGTGTTTTTTTTTCGGTATCTTCGTTTTTCCGGAATATTTCGAATAATAATTCAATCATGATGAAACTTGGTAACTAGTTTGAAAGTGAGAATTTAAAATTATTTTTTCAGATAATATGGTATATTCTACGCTCTTCTGATCATTTATTACTGACACATCAATTCGGCCATAATTTTTGGAGCAATTGGGAAAAAAATCTGTCGAATTCCGTGGTTCTTTCCTCGGTATCGTTGTTTTTTCCAGAATGACTCAAAAAATACCAATTCAGTCATGATATATATATATATATATATATATTCTTTTGAGAATGAGCATTACATTCTAAGATATATCACAGTGTTAGCAGAGGAAATGTAAACGGGGTACCATACTTATTTGCGTATGATACAAGAGCACAGATAAAAACCTCAGAAAAAAATCTGGCTCCCCGTATAAGTGTAGTAATTTGTTTATAGAAGATGGATGGCATCTTTTTCATTGGAAAATAATTTTTTCGTCATCTTGAATTCATTTCGACAAAATATCTTGACATAATATCTGAAACAGAAAAAGGGGCAGAAAACCAGAAGGAAGCAGTAAATAATATCACCTACATTTGCTCATGACCGAGAGGGTCTTTCGACCAGGTTCAGTCCTCCAAGCGATGATTTTCAGATCCTCAGATAAACGAAGAACGCTACAGGCCCCTTTATTGGGGAATCATCTCCCATAGATCCATAATTGTTCATTTCGAACTAGAAATCTAATAAAATATCGGAAATAAAGTGAAAAACTTGTGATATGTATTATGTCAGGATGACATCCATATAATGTATATAATGTCATGATAAAACTTGGTTACTAGTTTGAAAATGAGGATAAAAAAACTCCGTGTGAAATTTCGCGATGAACGTTCATTATAACAATTTGAAAAAGAAATTTTCTTGAAATATTCGATATTTTGCGATCTTTTCATCATGTTATCCCCCAAAAATTCTATATGAAAATTCAAGCAATTCCGATCAAGCACCGGATTTTAATTCGATCTCATCTGTATTTTTGGAAATATGGAAGAATAAATTTTTCAATGGAAATCATTGGGTGGATTTTACAAATTCACGAAATCAGTCTCTTTAATTAAGGTCCAAACCTACTCTTCACATATAGAGTTCTTGAAATAAAATAAAGGTGCATTTAGGGATCAATACATGAAAATATGATTTGGCAACGAATTTGAAAATGCACGCAAATGCTGCTGACTTCACGTCAGTGATATTCTAGAATTTTCACGAAATACTTCGTTTTCTCATGTGGGCCAAGGATCTGATGCTCATCGGATCGATCATCCAACCCGATCGTATCAGTATTTTCATAAATATTGAGATGATGGATTCAAATGCGTTAATTCACTGAAATTTGAGCTTTGAACCTACACTGAAGATGTTGATTCTTCAAATTTTCTAGTCTCTAAATCATAACTTTCAGAGATATTGTATTGACAGTCGGCCAGAGGCCGACTGTAAACGCGATAACTTCGCAAAGAAATGACTTGAAGACTAGAAATTTTCGGGGTAGGATGTACATTCAAACATCAGTTCCATGGCTCAAATGATTACCCTAACTACTTCATGTATCAAAACCACTTACAAAGCCATAATACTTACTTAATAGATATAGAATAACTCAGCGCCTTGGTAACAAATTTGAGCATTCGAGCAAAAGCTGCTGTGACTTCACGTCGTTGCTTTTATAGAATTCACGATACTATGCTTCTTCATGATGGACAAGCTGAAGAACCGCGAAGAAGGGGTCGGAGCAGGTGGACTATATTTATGCATTTTTAATTTCGTGTAGATTCGTAATAGATATTCGAATGCGGAAGGAAATATGAATGAAATTAGTTGGATATTTCAAAAAGAACAACACCGTCATTTATTTAAATTTTCACATACTCGATAGTTACGTGAAGACATTTTTTTCATGAGTTGGTGGAACCCATCCAATGATTCCGTAGATGATATTATAATATTATCTTCATCTCATATCATGAAATACAGATCAGATGTTAAAATCAAGCCTCGCTTGGTTGTAAAGAAATGTTTCGAAGGTTACGCAGAATCTCGTGTGCTATTAAAACATCGAAAAATTATTTTAGACTGAAAGTTAGGCAGAGCTTGACTGAATTTGAATTGGAACGAAAACGCGAAATCTCCCGACTTTTACCGACATTCCAATTCAAATTTCCGTGCAAGATAAATGCAGAATAGCCAACGCTTGCTCCATCACTCAAAAATGTTCTTTACGCTTGAATGAAAACGATCATCGACCAGGTACGGTCTTACCATGATCAGATAATTGTATCATAGAAAATCATCAAAACGGTGCCACTCTCAAACCCCATCTTGTTATAGCCCATCTGGGTTACAGGGAATTTGAGTTTTTAAAATTGGAAGTGACAGGTGTCAAGTGGCGTGAATGGTAACAGTTTGAAAGACCGTAAGATCGTCGATCTAGAGTGCCCCGTCCTACCTAGACAGATGACGCTCGTGCCGTATTGTTAGCGGAATTGAAGAAGAGTACTCTAACCGTTCTTTTCTATTGTTCGGAACTGTTAAATGGCGTATTATCTAGGTATCCAGGCTTTTATTTCTTTCCTGCCTGCCAACGAATGTTTATTTTGAGATTAAGTCAAGTTTGGTTTGAGATAAAGCTAATACGTATTAGCACCCTTTGTGTGCTTCGTATGTTTTGTACCGAACAGATCTCTTTTCATTATGAGGCGCTCTTTGTCGAGTAAACTCCAGAAGAATTTCACATTTCTGTTTCATGAATCATGTTGCTTTTTTGAATATGGTTATTTCCTGTATTCTCTTCATTCGAATTCATGTATATCTTCTTTACGCAAGCTTTATTCTCATATTGTCCAGCATGGCTACACAATCAATTACCGATATAAATACAGGGTGTCCAAAACATCTGTTGTGGAGGGGCACAATTTTTGAAATGGAATCTTCCCTTCCCTTTAAACGCTTCTTTTGACAACCACCTTTAATATTTTAATCAGATTAATTGACTCTTGTGATAAATTAGTGTAAGAGCTTTTGATTCCTTAAATAAGCGGAAAAACTTCTAGACAAAAGCTATTTCGAAGTGTATAATACACACATTTTCGTACGATTCATCATTCTTGATAACTTACGGTTGGCTCCGTTGTCAAATGCTAGGTCTCGTTCTCTGGTTGCTGATGCCAAAACGTTTAAGTCGGAAGTTAACTCACCGACATCCATATGATTCGACATTTATTTTCACGTACGGGCATAAATTGTGGTTGGTTGAAGTTTTTTCTCATTTTGGAAAAGATATAGAAATTTGATTTTACGATGTTTGTTTTACATGAATGTAATTTGTTGGACTGTATAATTCATCGAGTAGGCATTCTATAAATATTTAAGGCACGATGCATTCTCTTAAGTGGGAACGCCTCACCAGTTCATGCCCTATTGGCGTAATATAAATATCATTCGGAATCATATGTAACAACTGTATCAACTTCAATAATTATTAGGGTATTGACTATTTAATTATTGATAGAACAAAAAAATATGAGTGAAACTGGTTGGGAGGACGTAAGGAAATAGAAATAACTATTAAAATTCTGAAATAAAATTTTATGTAGGTGACTCGGCTTAAATCATATTTGGGACTAAAGACCTTGTACATAAATAGTTGTTATGTATCAAATTTCTCACAATAGGACCCGATCTTCGAAATATTTGTTTTTTTGTGGCTTCCAATTCAATGAAAAGTATTTTTCAGAACCCGTTAAAATATTAAAACCGTTAATAACAATAATATCTCTTCATAACTATTCACAGACAACCGTATATTTCAATTAATTATATCAATCGAAAAAAAAATTTTTTTTTCTGAACTGTATCTTCGTTCGTCTCTGGAACCAATAAATGATAATTCCTTCCATATTCCTGATTATATTACTCGATGTAAACTGCTGCCCTCTTTTTGTCCAAAATAATTGAAATTATGTCGTGCCTTGACATAACATGTCACAAGTTTTTCGGATTATTCCAGACATTTCATCAGTTTTCAAATGGAAAATAAGGAAATATAAATCGGGAGATGATTCCCCAATATAAGGCGCCTTCAGCGTTCTTCGTTCACCTGTGAATCTGAAATATCATCAGTTGAAGTATCAGACCAGGTTGAAAGACCCTCCCGGTCAGAGAGTAAATGTAGGTCATATTATTCAGTGCTTCCTGCTCGTTTTATGTCTCTCTTTCTGTTGCGGATATCATTTCATTATTTTTTTTATTACTTGAGATTCGAAAGAAAGAAAACATTCTGTTCAATTGAAAAAAATGCCATCCGCATCTATCATGAATCTGTCAGCTCATTCTTCAGGAAAATTCGAATTTCGATACAACAGATATGGGCGGATTCATCTGTACTCTTGTAAAGAATCCCATTCACATTTCCTCTACTAATAATGTGATTTTGTTTCACATGCTATGTTGTTTGTTATTCGAAAAAACGTAATGTCCTTTCTCATATGAGAATATAGATAATAAAGATGGAGACAATTTTCAGGAATGTTTTAACAAACGAACATTTGAACAAATAAATCAAAATAAATCTATCCTGTTGATTTTAATGAACACTGTTATGCCACTAAAACCAGTTGGAGCTAGATAGTGGAGTTAACAAACTAGATAAAAAATAGTCCGAATTCTCTTTGCGTGTTACAATTTAACTGATGGTAAATCAATTAAATTCAAACTGCTGAATTCCGAACCGCTTTATATGGAAATTCGAAAAGGGATTTTTTAAATTTTTTTTTTGATTTCTCATCAGTGTCAGAATTTCGCCACAGGAAATGAGCCCAGAATACATATAAGTTTCTCCTGCCTTATCTTTATGGGAGAACTATATTTACATTCATATTGGTTTTTGATATCGATAGGATGAAATACAGAGATCATTATTTTTCAGATAAAATAGCAATAATGAAAGATTTCAGACAAAAACCGACGTGAGGTCATGAGCTTTTACGAGTGTTCAAGTTCTTTGCCAAACTGGTACTTCTTGCTGAGGTTATAACGAAATTCGATACTTTTTCCAAAATATTTCCGAAAATAGATATCGGATAGAACTGAAATTTGCTACTTTGTTTCTTGATATCAGCTTCAATAATTGCTCTGAACTTCATTAGAAAACTGATGGAAAATTTTCAAGAGAGAATTTTAAAAATTCTATACGATCCATACTTCGAAACAGGTTTATTGGTTCTGCCCAACAACGAATACAACTGAAATATTTAAGCAAACTTACTCTGAAAATTTCAAGACCCCATGTATGTTCCTTCAAAAGTTGTTCGACCTAACGGCCGACCCTAAACACAATAACTTCCGAAAGAAACAACTTAGAAACTCGATATTTGTAAAGAAGGTTTCGATCTTAATAACGAAGGCCAAATTCGTGAATGGGTTAAATCCACCAAATGATTTCGCAGATATACCCATTCAAAATTTTATTTTCGCAATATTTTCAAAAATACAGCATTTCTGATTGAAATCCTGTACTTTATCGAGAACTGACAGTTCGAAGGTTCATACAGAATTTAATGAGGATAATATGTCAAGAAGATCACAGAATGAATATTGAATATTTGAAAAAAAGTCAGAAATTTTTTTCTTCGAATTGTTCTAATGACGATCATCACGAAATTCTGCACAGAGTTGTCTTTCAGCATCTTCAAACTAGCTGCGATGTTCATCATGATTGAATCGGAATTTTTTGAGTTATATCGAAAAAACAACGATATCGAGAAGAAAATCACGAAATTTTACATATTTTTTCCCAATATCTCCAAAAAGAATTGCCGTATCGAATTTTTCTTTGAATGTGATGATTGGTTCGCGACATAAAATGTTTTTTCGAAAAAAATAAAAAAAAAAATTTTGTCAAAACTTACTGATAGTATGATCTAAACAGAATTTCGCGTAAAGTTGCGCGTTGCTATACTCCAACTAACTGCCAAGTTTAGATCCAATCTTTTCATTAATTCCCGAATTATCGCCAAAATAACGTAAAAACGCTACAACTCCGAGACCGTTCGGCCGTTTTGCCCATCAACGAACTTAGAGTCGCATTTTGAAATGCAACCTACCCTGAAAGTTTCAGGTTGATAGGATTCTCCGTACGACCGTAATCGTGCCTACGGACGGACGGCCGGCCGGCCGGACAGAATCGTTTTCGACACCGGATTCGTCATCAGTGAGTACAACCCAGTCGTTTGAGACCATTTTCGGCTCAAAATTCGAAAACTACAGACATTTTGACAAAAATATAGTACGCCATTCCCCAGAATATGCACGCAAAAATTAATGCACTGTAATAACTTTTCAGGCAAACGTCTAGTGGCTATTCCTTAGTTCTGCCTTTAGTCACTTGGTCAACGCCTTTTTACTCTTCTGTTATTTGTAGGTATTTTGGTGTTCTTTTACCTTGTTGAGGGATCTATTGATGTTTTCTTCAATAACTTCCTTTACCAAGGAAATTTTGAAGTCTCTGTGTATGGTGTAGTTGGATACTTACCATGTTGCATTCACAATTGTTCTCTGTATTTTGATTGTGCTCTTTGTATTATTGCAGTGTTTGATTTGCTTGCGCATCCTCATAGTGCAATACCATAAGTGGGTTGGTGGCTGTGTACTCAAATTATCGATGATTGTTTTAAAACGAGTGTATAATTGTTGAGTATAATTTTTGTTACAAGCTGGTATAGCGCTTTCATTCATGTCATTTTGTGTTGTTTTGTTTTGACAGATTTTTCAGATGGACGATTGAATCTGAGTCATTTACTTTTAAACAAGGGATACAGATTTCAGGATCCCTTTTTTACTTGTGTGTGTGCATCTTTGTCTTTTGTTTTTCATGACTTATCTGAGACAAGTAAGTTCTGTAATCGTCTTTTTGTTATTTTATTTATCTGACCACCAAAATCATTGTAGCGGTACTGAAGATGGCTTAACAGCCGAAAGCGCTCTACCAGCTTGTAACAAAGATTATACTCAACAATTATACACTCGTTTTAAATCAATCAATACCATAAGTCCAGATTGTTTTTATGACTGCCTTGTTTAGAAGTGAAATCAAATATTTCCCTATAACAGAGGAACCAGATTTGCTGAGTGAATATTCAGAAAAAAGATAAATATTATTACTGTTTTTTTATATTGGCAGTTCCTTTTTCAACATAAGTTGGGATGATTTATTCAGTCAATGAAAAATTTAACTACTTCTCCTACAGATACAAGATAATTGCAGATCGATGTTACTAATGTCACCAGCAAATGAGGCGACATACTTATCCCTTATATCCTCTCATTCACTTCATCTACTTCCATGCGAATAAATCATGCCGTTGCGCAACTAATAAAACTGAAAAATTAGTTAACATCGGAATCGATATCCTTCTCATTTTTTCCTGTGTCATGGCATTTATTCGATAAACTACTGAAATTGCAATTCTGCGAAACAAACCTCAAAGAGGACATTGCCGAGGATTTAAACACTCAGCAGTGTTTCAAACTTTTATCGAATGGATGCGAAAATAATATAATTAACAAATTGTGGCCATATATTCAGTTTCACCACGCCACTGCGTTGAATCAAATGAACTCAATTCAAAGAAGATTTGTCTGTTCAAATTTTGTTTGTTTCTATAATAGGCAGATAAATTTTCGGAACATCCTCGTACAGAAGGTACATTGTTGATGTGTAGAATGCCATCTTGAAATTAAGCAGATCTTAAATATTCGTAAATTAATAGTGAATTCAATTAATTATAGTATTTTATCTTGTCAACTAAAAATGAATCGCATCATTAAAAATGGATTCTTTTATGTATATGAAAGATTAGGTAAGTCTAAATTTGTACCTCCTGAAGGAATTTTTCTATGGAATCCTCTGGAACTTTTTCTAGGCTTCCAGGCGTATACAGTACAGGAATCCTGCACAGAAGGCTAGAAGCATAAATGTACATGTATCATACACACATATCCAGTTTATCATCAGATATATCTCTCAGTCAGTTCATTTCTCTTCATATTCGTAACCCGACAAAAAGCGAATTTATAGTCGTTATTTCAGTGAATGGCAGCCAGCTGCTTCTTCAATGAAGGAACGTTCTGAGACCAGGATGGATAGAAAATAGATAAACGAAATATCTTGGGCTCTGTGGAATCCTACCGAATAATATCGATCCAATTAAAAAATACCAGAGGAGCCGCTGTTGCCACCTGTAGATCGTCGATACAAGCTGATTTATTTTATGTGGATTTCCGCTACTACTCGGTCGTTGTTCGGTACCCTCCCATTTAGTCGGCGATTTGGTAATTCGATTCCAAAAAGTCTCATATTTTTCATCTATAAATTCAGAAAGGTACAGAAGGTAGATGAACGTTATAGTCTTTCAAGGAGGAAAGAGCGTTATCGCTTTAAGCAAATGTCTGTATTTTTCGAATTTTCGGCCGAAAATGGTCTGTCCATGATAGTCTCTTGAAATTTTCAGGATTGGTGCGGGGCTCAAATGACATGATTATCACGAAATTATGCATCAGTATTTGCCAATTAGTCACTATGTTAAATTAAATACGATCTTTATTTTTTCAGTCATTTCGAAAATGACAACGATATGGAGAAAAAATTACGAAATTGAACATTTTTTCCCAAAATATTCAGAAAATCTAATCGGCTGAAAAGGTTAATTTCTATTCTATGTCTGTGCAATTTTGCGGGTCGGTATTCTACAACCGACAACCAAGTAAAACTCCGATCACATAAGTAGTTGAGATATTGAGGAAATAAAATGAAAAGTACGTGCGTGCGTACAACTCCTAAACCGTTCGGTCCATTTGATCCATTAACGAACTCAACCCTAACATTTTGATAGACCTCACACCCTGTAAGTTTCAAGGATTCTTCGTTCTGAAGTTGATGATGAGGGTCGTATAATAAAAGAACCTAGAAATGCACTGATGTAAGGTCAGGAGCTTTAATGGGCTTGTTCGAATTCGAAGCCATTTCCTCAACATAAGTTGCATCTTTTTTTTAGTACAGTATTTCGATTCGATCACATCTGCATTATTGGTTATATTGGGGGAATGGATATATCTACGAAATCATTTCACGAAAATGACCTTCTCTATTAACCTCCAAACATGCTAAAAAATATCGGGTCTCCAAGTTATTTTTTTGTGATATTTTTGTGGTTAAGGTCGGCCCTACTGTCAACCGTAAATTGAGAATCCATTTAGAGACAGGGTATTTGTTGAACCTGTTCAATAAAAAATCTATAAGAGCACTGACATGAATTCAGCAGCTTTTACGCGCTAGTACACATTGCGAAATGGTTACTTGGAGATTTCAGTGAAATTTCAATGAAATTATAAGAATTTCCAAAAGAAATAAATTTTTTTTTCGAATTTCTTTATGGATAATTCTTTTTATTGACACTTTTCATCTTCCAGCCAAGTTTCATTTCGATCAGAAAAATTAAAATTTCAAATGGCTGTATAGCACAAAAACCATTCGGCAGATTTGGCCCATTAACGAACTCAACCGAGATATTCAGGATCTTAACCTCACCTGAAAATTTCAAGACCCTAGGTCCTTCCTTTCGAGAGTTGCAGCGCACACGGCCGGCTGAACGGCCGGACGGACAGAATCAATTTTGACCACGGATTCTTCATCAGTGAGTCCGAATTCGTGAATGGTGAATTCATCCAATGATTTCGCATTTAAATATCTATTCGAAATTCATTATTTCTGTGTTTTTTAAGTTGAATTAACCAAGAAATTTGACACATTTTGTTCCATTATCTCCGAAGATAAATATCGGATCAAACTCAACTTTGAAGCACTGTTGTAAAATACTGACTCGAGTTTTTTGCCAATTTTATTGGAAGCTGTTGGATAGTTTCCGGTAAAAAAAATTTTCAACCAACATTTACAAAATTTTCGAATACATTTTTACAATTTTCGACCTTTAAGATCCTCACCAAAATTTTGCATTAAGTCGTACGATGGTGTTTCTCAACTAACTACATAGTAATCTGATAGCATCTGTCCTTCTTGAGATATTAAGGAAATAACTTCAATCTTTCAATATCTCCGGAAATGAATATCGGTTCGAATTGAAATTTGAAGCACTGCTTTAAAATAATGACTTGAAGCTATATTCCAAGTTTCAGTCTGATCGCGCCAAAATTTATCGAGATATTGAGGAAATATTCTCAACATTTCAAATTATTCCACATGATTTCTTCCTAATATCTCCGGAAATAAACATCAGATCAGAATGATATAATCCAGGATTTTTTTCATATCTCTTGTATTCCAAAATCTTCCAATCAGATTCCGCTGAAATTTAATTTTGTTTGAAGCTTCATGTCAGCTCAATCATTCATTTATTTTCAGAAATTATGCTTTCTATATTTCATTTCATCTATAACTCGATCGAATTCGGAACAAGTGCTCGGAAAATGAGGGCTTCAAAGTTCATGCCAAATTTTATAATAATTTTGATGAAACAATTTTGCCATTTTCGAATCATATTATTGTAACGAAATTATTGCTGATCCTTCACGCCAAGAGCTAGATTTCAATTCTGTCTTATCGTTGTTTTTAAAAATATTGGAACATAAAATTTCCAATGGATGTATTTGCAGGATAACAGGTTGGATTTTGTCCATTCGCGAATTCGAGTTTCATAACTGAGCCCCAAGTCTGCTGTTCAAATGTGAGTCTGCCAGTGTTTCCTTTCTTTATTATATGTTAACGATTCGATGATCTATAGAATCAAGAAAATTATTTGTAGTTACCATTCTCCAGATAAATTTTGAGAAGAAAATTCTCAAGAAATAAGCCTACAGACATAAGACATCTATTTTGAATCCCTTGTTGCATAGCTTGAAATAAGCAGCAGAAGAGTTCTTAAATTTCAATCAGGTTTATTTACTCATTGAATGAACCTTTAAGCAACTAAACAAGCCAATTTTTTGCACCTACTCATGATATTCATGAGAATTTTGACATTTTGACAATTCGCCACAGGCGCTAGAATCCTTAGCTAAACTGTTAATATGAAAAACTTTAAAACATTTTATTACAATTGTTTTGTAACTCACTTGACATTTTTCACATTATAATTCCAAATTTGTCGTTGCAGCTTTTTTTTTCAGAATAAAATCTTCAGTGGGTCTTTTTTTAGGTGCACCGATAAGAGGAAACTCTTTGACGTCCGTTTCATTCCTAATCTTCCTGATTGTGGTGACGTGTAGCTAAAAAATAAATATTTATTCATATAAAATATACTACTTTGGATTTTACTGACATTATGTCGTTAATGTAAGATAGCTTCTGACTGATGAATGATTGTTTCCAAAATATCAGGGTTACTATCAGCATTTTTTGTTTTCTTCAAACAATGCTATCGGAACGAGGGTCATTCTCTTTAGAACTTCCTGGTACCTACTCTGTCCCTTCTTCTTCAAAGTATTTTAGGTATTGACAATGTCTCGGAGAATTATTTTGAAATTGGCGTTTTGAGTACGAAAACTATAGACTTAAATCATGGCCAACCGGGAGACTATTTTGTTGTTCACGCTCGATACGGTATTGTAGCGACATCTTACAGCGATCCTATGAACTCTACAGTTTGCGTGCGTTGTTGAACTTATTCATACGCAATAATACGAAGTGCCGTTGTTGGTCAATTAAGATTGATATACTTGTGTAAGACAGTTAAGTTTGAGTCAAACTCACAGCTTAGTAGTTTCACCAGATTCTCAAACTTTGACGTTTTATGTAGCATGTGAGAATTTGACATTGTCAAAAAAAAACGTAATTTCCTATAAACCAATGTTGTATTCAAAAATTTTCGAGTGATTAACAGCAATCAACAACTGCGACTAGGCAATGTTAACGATTCCTTTTGGAAAGTCGACGCTTCCATCCTGACTTGGACTCAAATGGTTTATTTATCGAGCTTTTTTGGGATGCCAAGGAAACTTCTAGGAAGTTGACTAATATCCCTTCAGATGACAGCGGAACACCAATACTTACTTATCGTTTTGTTCAAATGATTGTAATTTTCGAATTTTGAACTGAAAATGGTTTCAAACGACTGGGTTTTACTCGCTGATGACGAATCCGGTGTCGAAATGGATCCTGTCCGGCCGACCGGCCGACGACAGATAACTGTTGAAAGGAGCCATCTGGCGACTTGCAACTTTCAGATTATGTCGCGCATTGGAATGCGCCGGTTGAGTTTGTTAATGGGACAAATCGGCCGAATGGTTTCGGAGTTATAGCCATTTGAAGTTTTGAGGTTATTTCCCTGATATTTCAGGAACTACTAGAGAGATTGGATTGAAACTTGGTAGTTAGTTGAAGCATAACAACGCGAAATTTTGAGCAGAATTTTGTTGGGATCGTAGGGTCATTTAAATAAAAAAAAAATTGTTTCAAAAGTTTCTTACAAAAATAATTTGATTTTTTTCGGAAACTTCTGATCATATTCGGGAACAATTTGGCTCATGTCTCAAGATTCATATTCCACACCAGTGTACCAAATTTAAATTTGATTCGGCTATTAGTTTCGGAGATATTCGGAATTTCATGGTAAAATTTCGTGGTTTTCTTCTCGATATCATTGTTTTTTTCGATATAACTCAAGAAATAATGATTCAAAAATGATGAAACTTCTCAGCTGGTTTGAAGATGTTGAAAGAAAAGTTCGTGAGAATTTTTGTGACAATCGTGTTATAAGAACAATTTGAGAAAAAAATCAAATTTTTTTTTCCGAATATTCAATATTCTGTGATCTGCTTATATATTATCCCCATTTAATTCTGTTTGAATCTTCGAACCATCATTTTTCGATAAAGTAAATCTGAGTCTTCAAGTTGTAAATTAATTTCAACCATATATTCCTCTAATCAAATGAAAACTTTTCTCCTTTGCCATTTTTCCAGATTCGGCTAAGGTGAAAAGAATTAAAATATTTCTCAATGTGCTAATATACTCCGGCACTTTCTTTGCAAGTTCACCACCGCTATCTCTTACGGTGATCTCTTTTGCAGAAAACCCAATCCAATATTCTAAATTTAAAGAAACACGATTCAAAAACTCATTTACTCAGTTAATTCTTTTAAATTGGTGCTTTTTGCGATAATATCGCGAAAATGGAAAATATTTCACTACACTGGACTATTGAAACAGTGATTTTCCACTTGATATTCTTGGGATATTCAATTTTATTCCACTCATATCATGATGTAAAAAACATGGTGTGCTCGTCTGAGAAAAAAGTGACGTCAGCAAGATTAAAATACAAAGAAATCTATATTCTGTGTTTTGAATTTGAATGAAAAAAGTGACGTCATCATTGGTAATTACGATCACAGATGAGCAGATGAGCACACTATGTATCACTTACATCATGATAGACATGAAGGCATATTAGCCTCCATATCTGTGGTGTGATCACGAAATGGCATAGACCTAATATGAGTACATTAGTTCTATGCGGAATAGATAAATATTTCTGTGTATTCTATGGTCCGGATGAACGTTAACGGAGCTGAATTTACCGCCTTTACTAGCTCAGAAACGTATCCATAAAAATAAGTTAATTTGTCGAATTTTTATCAGATTTTATAAAATTTAACGTTCAATATCTCCAGAGAGGTGCGTTTAAGGAGAAATTATAAAGAATAATTAGGA
This sequence comes from Myrrha octodecimguttata, assembly GCA_958510865.1. Classification (NCBI taxonomy): domain Eukaryota; kingdom Metazoa; phylum Arthropoda; class Insecta; order Coleoptera; family Coccinellidae; genus Myrrha; species Myrrha octodecimguttata. The sequence continues at coordinate 38,504,190 of OY294056.1, forward strand.
ATTCTGAAATGATTGAAGATTCTTATTATGACATGAGATTAACTCCATCTGCAATATTCATGCTAATTTCAAATAGCTATGTGAATCTTTCAGTCTATAGCTATAACTGCTTGAAGTAGGATGAAAGTGAGAACTGAAGAATATGTGTGATATTTATGGAAAACTTCTCACCAAACTTCATCTCGGAGTTACCATAACAAGGAAAAACTGTTTTTTTTTTTTGAAAATTTAAAGAACCTATATCTTTTTAATGGAGCCGAATCTGGAAAAATGGTAAATGAAAAAAGGATTCTATTTGATGAGACGAATTCACGGTTGAAATGAATGTACAACTTAAAAACTCCTCCTGCATACAGAGTGGTCCAAATAGTCAATAAATTTTTTTTTTCCCACACATAGGGTTATCCAAAATACCCCATGTATGTTACGCGATGTTTTGTAGTTTTCGAGTTATAATTTTTTTGTGTTTTTTCAATTTATTATGCCAGCGAGGATTCAAAAATTCATATCTTCTTATGTAGTAGGTATTCTGCAGAAATTTGTTCTGTAACTTGATCTTTCTGAATGCTGTTTCACTAACAAACTAACTCAGCTTCCTGAACTTACTCGGAACGTTTCAAAAAAAGCTATATTAGAACTTCAGTTTTCAGTTGATTCACTCAAATATTCAACATCAATTCAAAAATAAAAAAAGGAGTTTTCATAGTTTTGTCTCAGTTAAAAAACTTTGCACGGTCCTAAACTAACAAAATCATAAAAAAATAGTACTTTGTTACCTTTTTTTGCTATCTTCGAAGGCGGTAAGGCTAGAAATCATTGAAACACGATTAAAGTTACTTTTCCACTTTTTATCATTCTTATGGTGAATTAAGCTTAAAAATGTGACTTTTGAGTAATTTGAATCGATTTTTTTATTTTGGGATATTACAAAGAGCTGGTGTAAGCGACGAAAAGCAAAAACAAAACAGAATTAAGACAGAAACTTTAGAAGCGGGAAGAAAAATAAAACAGAACTCTTTGACGATTCTGTATTCAAAATAGAGGAAGGGATTTTGAAGATTTATTGTAGTAAATTGTAATTTTTCAGTAATTTGTTCTTTTATTTCTCATCCAAACGCAAATAATTTCACAACTTCAAATTTTGGAATATGCTCACACATTTTCAGTCAGTGCTGAGACCAAAATTATTGTTAAATTAGTTAGTTAGTTTACAGAGATTTCAATTTGAATTACTTCAGGAACACATTTTTGAGTTTAATATGCCATAAGTATGATAAAAGTAGAAGAATAACTTCAAACGTGTTTTAATGGTTCTTAGCCTATCCGTCTTCAAAGGCCGATTACATCAAAAAATGGCCCATAAAGTACTATTTTTTTCTTATGATTTTGTTAGCTCAGGACCGTGCAAAGTTTTTAAACTAGGCCAGAAGCTATGAAAACCCCTTTCTTGTATTTTTTAATTGATATTGAATGTTTGAGTGAATCCTACTGAAAACTGAGGTTCTTACTATCAAGCAGTAACTCTGAGTAATTTCAGTAAGCTGAGTTATTTTTCTTATCGAAACAACATTGAGAGTGATAATGCTACAGACAAAAATCTGCAAAATACCTACTACATAAAAAGATATGAATTTTTGAAACCACGCAGGCATAATATATCGGAAAAACACAAAAAAAGCATAACCAGATTAGATGGGGTATTTTTGGATACCCCAAGGTGTGAGGAATCTAAAAAAAAATTATTGACTTCACTACTTGGACCACCCTGTATAAACTCCTCAATTCACTAAGTTTTACTGCTCGAGGACTTCCTCCTTATCCAATTTGCGGACGTATAGAATTCCACATCGACTAAACCCCTTGAGTGATTTACCGCTGCTGAGCTATCTATCACAGTCGAAACCGAATGAGAAATTGCGCTAGGCGTTCCTAGGCATCAGATAGGGTGCTAAGGTCACGTTACTATTATTAATATTTAATAAAACGATCGTGGCACGCGAATATCGCCTTATTGAATCTTCAAGTCAGGAGAATAAAAAATGTCGAACTTGTAAACAAGGCATCTTGATACCCGGGCAGGCCGCGTTCATTTACTGCAGGTTGTAGTTCACGCAGCCCGCGATAAAAATCTACCAATTAGTTGTTTATGGACATAGTCGCCAGCTAAATAATGCAGAAGTTGTTCGGTGCCATCAGGGCTCCTTCTACAGAGCTTGACACGCAGGGCCGGAGCATGGGAACTGCTTTCAGAGAAAAATTCTAAATTCACAGTTTAATGTTGTTGTTATTAACTTCTTGCCACATCGGAAGAAACATAAATTTAGGGTGAACAGTGATGAGGTCGAGTGAAATTCATGGACTTCAGCAACCCAATATAATTTTGAGTATGAATGTTGGAATTGAATGAAAATTCAAGCGAAAACGCAAACAAATTTGGTTGAATTTGGAGGGAACTGATTGATTTTTCGAATTTTTTTTTTTTGCATGGTCTATTCCACGATTAGGAATGCACAATATGGATTTTTTGTTCAAATATTAGACCATATGAATTTAGTCCTGAAAATCATCAGAGCGGAAAACAGTCAACATTGCGCATTCTTACTTTTCAATAATTCGAATGTAAAAAAACCTAGAAAAGCATTGAGAAGTCAGCAGTTTGTGCGCGCATGTTCATTTTTGGTGATATCCTTTGAACATGTGCGCAAAAGCTGCTGACTTGGTATATCTACGGAATAATTGGGCGGATATTACCCATTAACGAATTCGACCTTCGTTCTTAACCACCAAACGGCCTTACAGCCGACCGTAAGCACAATACGTTCCGAAAGAAACAACTCTTAGACACTCGATATTTGTAGGGTAGATTTGGACCCTAATTACGAAGGCCGAATTCGTGAATGCGTGAAATTCGCCTAATGATTCTGCAGATATACCCATTCAAAATATTATTATCCCAATATTTCCAGAACAACAGATTATATCGAATTGAAATCCAGTACTTCATCGAGAAAAGATAGTTCGAAGATTCATGCAGAATTTAATGGGGATAATATGATAGGATGATCATAGAATTTGAATATTTGAAAAAAAAAGTTTGAGATTTTTTTTTTCAAATTGTTCTAACGACTCGATTGTCACGAAATTTTGCGCAAAGTTGTCCTGCATCATCTTAAAAATAGCTGCAAAATTACATCATGATTGAATCAGTATTTCTTGAGCTATACCGAAAAAAAAACAACGATATCTTGAAGGAAATCACGAAATTTTACATATTTTTTCCGAATATCCCCAAAACTAATAGCCGTATCGAATTGAAATTTGATGCACTGCTCTGGAATATGGAGCTCAAGATATGAGTGAAGGTGCCTCCGAAAACAATCAATAGTTCCTGAAAAAAATTCATTTCCAAAAAAGTTTTGAAAAAAATATGTTTTTGAGTTGAGTGCCCATACGATCCTAACAAAATTCTGACTAAAGTTGGACATCGTTATGCTGCAACTTACTGCCAAGTTTGAATCCAATCGCTCTAGTAGTTCCTGTTATATCAGGAAAATAAACTCAAAACTTCAAATGTCTATAACTCCGAAACCATTAGGCCGATTTATCCCATTAACGAACTTAGCCGGCGTATTTTAATCCGCGACCTAATCTGGAAGTTTCAAGTCACCAGCTGGCTCCGTTCGACAGTTATCGTGCCGATGGCCGGACGGACGGCCGGCTGGACAGAATCGATTTGGACAGCGGATTCTTCATCAGTGAGTCCAACCTAGTCGTTTGAGATTATTTCCGGCTCAAAATTCGAAAATGTGTTTGCTGATGCAGCTTCATTCTGTTGTGCTAATTTACTGTAGAAAAGTTGAATGAGAAAGCTCTGAAGAAGCAATCAGTTCAAACTGTTCGAATGATACGGTCTCAAGTGAAATGTCCCGCCCGCATAAGTCGCAAAAATCGAAAAAGTCGAAGGAAGATAGTTATGCAAACTTTCCTGTTTTTCTTACGAAAGGGTCAGATTTGGACTCTGAAACGTTACAGTTCAGGTTTTTGATCGTTTGCATTGCTCCAGTATTGGCATTTTTTCCAAAACTCTGTTCTTGACAATTATTCTTATCCTGCAGTCCATACAGTGGGAGGAAAAGCCAAGAAAAGATGAGCCAAAAAACACAAAAATATTGTTTGCTTATCATAGTAAGAGTGATGGCAGTCCTTCGAGTCGGAAAAATGTAACATACACGTGCGAAAACTGCCAAGTTTAATATTCGAACCAACCTGATTGCGATTGGCGACATATAATTAGCATACCTTCATCTTTCGATCCCTCTCGGATTCAGCCATCATAGTGCCGTTTTGACTCCTAAGGGATACAATGAGGTGAACGGTTTTCTTCGAATTTGTGTACAATCGTCTTAGTTTTGTCGAAAGCCTAGCGATATCAATACACCTCTTTATAAACAGTCGTGTACTGCACCAGAAACAATCCGATAAACGATAAATTAACGACCGACGAATGGTCTTTGGAACGTCAATGCGTTTTCGATCCCATCGTGGTTGAAAACTGTTGAATGCACATGACTTGTACTCTTATATCTTATCTGCACAGTTCGTTCGAGTATTCAAAATATCGAATTAAAAACAGTGTAAGACATGTGATCGTAGAGGAGATGCAGACAGAACAAAAAAATTAAATAAGGAACAAAATGAATACAGGTACATACAAAATAGAATCGGAAAAACCTTGGTATACTTATAGTGTTAAAATAGAATAAGAAATGTGTTTGGAATGTCTGGAAATGGGAGCATGCAATGAAAATTGGTTAGTATTCACCAGTACTGTGGCGACGTTTCGCAGAAGTTGCTTTCTGCTTCTTCAGGCCTACAATTCATTCGACAATAATATAAAACGTTACAGAATTATTGAATGAATTCAGACCAACTAAAGAAGCTCAGAAACTATCTTGCTGCGAATCACGAGTATTTTACTAGTAGAAATTCCAAGAATTCGAAAGATAGAGAGAGGCGATCAAATTTCAGAATGGTTCTATTTCCATTTCAAAAGTTCGCAATGCCTCTCAAATTTCAGACATTTTGGTGTTATCAAATGTTCGTTGTTCACTGCAAGATTACTGCTGCAAACAGGTTTTTACTTCTTTGATATAGTCCATAATGTACTCAGTGAATTTGTGATGCTATATCTCATAACTTGTAAGCCCGAAGAAGCAGAAGTTTACGTCTGCGAAATGTGGCCACGTAAGTTGTATAGACTCAACAACTTTTGTTTCCTGATATTATATAATATATTAATATACAAAATATAACAGTTGAATTATGGAATAATTATGCATAATTAGGTATACTTATTGAATGTAACGTGAATACAGGTATGTTTTATCTCGAAAGTAAAACTTCGAACAAACAAATAGGTCAATAGCTCCGAAAAATTCATCCAGTACACACAGTAAACAAATATCCCCACCCATTCGCCATTTTACAACTTTAGAGAATCTAGTTGGAATTAGTCCCCCACTAGAACTTATATACTACCTGCTGAATAGATCTGTCAAAAACTAAGGCTCTATCACTAAGAAGAATTGAAGCCCAAACTAGTTCATGTTATTTGTGGCATAAACCACCTTGAGAGTCACGATGATAGCAGTTTTTGGATTGGAATAAATTAATTATTTGGGACCTTATGGCTCCAGTCATCAGTACAACTAAAGTGCTAAACTTATTGAATGGGTATGAATTAAAAAATTCTCCTGCAATTTGTTGAATAAAAAGAGTTGTTTTGCTCCTCGTTCTTAGGCCCATTTTGGCTGAAACTTCAAGGTGGCATTTCTCATTGAAGGGCGATTCGATCTATGTTTTTGGAATTATAGGGAAACTGAAATTTTTAAAGGGTATATCTGCGGAATCATTCGCCAATTCGACATTCGTAATTAAACTCCAAACTTACTCTACAATTATCAAGCTACTGAGTAGATTCTTCCGGAAGTTGTTTTGTTCACTATCAGTGGTTAGGCCAGCCGTAAACACATTAACTTCAGGAAAAATCGACATAGGGAATATATTTGTAGAGTAGGTTTTCAGTTTAATTAAGAAGGTCGAATGCTTGAATGTTAAATGTGTTGAATTCGCCAATTATTCTTTAGATAGTTATACCCATTAAAAATTCTGGATCGAATTGCAATCTAGTACTTGATCGAATATTATAGCTTGAGCTTTATGCAGAATTTCGTGAGGACCATATGAAAAAAAATCTGCGTTTGGTAGGGTCAATACTTGTATATATAACCGCTTTGGCAACGGAACAAGCGCATAAAAGCTGTTGAGCTTTTCTAGGTTTTTTTATTATCAGAAACAGCCATCACTATGCGATCCTGATTGGTGGCCACACATTTTGAATTAATTTATCTTTATAATCGCTCAGTTCTGTGTAGATGTAGAATCATCCTAGGACGTTTCATTATCCGGCAACTGAACAAACTTATTTGAACTTCGAAATGCCATGCAATCCTTATCCCTAAATGTGGCTGGCCACTTGGGCACGAATCTCAATTTCAATCCTGCCCTGGTTTTGCATACCCCCTTATACACTCCAGTACGTGACTAGATTTATAGGGCTGCTATAGGGGCGAAATCAATAAACAATCTATGTGAGAATTTTTCTCAAAGATGCCTCGATAAGCCGCTGGTGGACCCTTATATTTATGACTCAATAAAAGGAGTGTTTCTTTTGTGACTCTCCACATAAACGCTTCCAGAGCAATCGTGATTCCTTTCTCGGTCCATTAGAATCGCTCGAAAAAATCTCGAGCTCAAGAGATTTACCGATTCGGCTTCGAAATTCGAAGGTTTTCAGCAGCCAATGGGAATCAACGAATTGGAGACAGAACTCTGCAGGTAGTTTCATTGTTTTGATATCCCAAAATCTTATGCATGATCGAAAAATAAGGCAACTATAACAGATTTATTTTTCCATTAATGGAAAGTAAATAATGGAATGTGTTTATAAAGATGATAAACTATTGGATCGGCTAACTATTGTATGGGAGGTTGAAGGATATATCTATATCTGAATTTTCTTAGAAATTGAAACAATGATATTCTCGAGAATACAGATCGGAAATAGAAATTTAGTACTTGGTTGAATAATCAGAGATTGTAGGTTCTTGCATATGACTAGAAAATCGTTAAGTATAATATCTGGTGCTATCGTCTGTTCAAATGTCTGTGATTTTAGAATTTTGAGCCGAAAGTGGTCTCAAACGACTAGGTTGGACTCACTGATGACGAATCCGGTGTCAAAATCGATAACTGACGAAAGAAGCAAACTAGAGGCTTTGAAATTTTGAGGTTATTTTCCTGATCTTTCAGGAACTACTAGAGTGGTTGGATTGAAACTTGGCAGTTAGTTGGAGCATCACGACGCGCAATTTTCAACGAAATTTCGTTGGGATCGTATGATCACTTAGTTGAAAAAAAACTTTTTTCAAAATATTTTTCGAACAAAATTTTTTCTCATGAACTATTGATCAATTTCGCTTGTACCTCGAGCTCTAGATTTCACAGCAGTGTACCAAATTTCAATTTGATACGAATAATAGTTTCGGAGATATTGGGAAAAAGTCCTCGATATCGTCGTTTTTTTCGGTATAACTCAAAAGATACTGATTCAATCATGATGAAACTTGGCAGCTGATTTTGGGTTGCTGAAGCACAATTTTGTACCGAATTTCGTGATTATCGTGTTATCAGAACAAAAATTTCAAATTTTTTTTCAAAAATTCAATATTCTGTGATTTTCTTATCATATTATTCTCATTAAATTCTGTATGAACCGTCGAATTGTCATTTTTCGAAAAAGTTCTGGATTTCAATAAGGTCTAATCTGTATTTTTGAAAATATTGGGAAAATTACATTTTTTATGACATTATCTGCGGAATCATTGGGTGGATTTTACCCATTCAGGAATTCGGCCTTCGTAATTGAGGTTCAAACTCACTCCACAAATATCGAGTTTCTCAGTTGTTTCTTTCGGAAGTTATTGTGTTTACGGTCGCCAGTTAGGGTAAGGTAGGTTTGGGGCTTAATTACGAAGGTCGAATTCATGAATGGGTTAAATCTAGAAGAGCACTGATGTGAGGTCAGGAGCTTTTACACGCTTGTTCAAATTCTTACTATTAGATGAACACGAAATTTGCACCTAGTTGCGTGTTGGTAATCTCAACCTGATCACAACGTTTCAATCTGATTGCATTTGTACTTCGTGAGATATTGCGGAAATATCGTTAAAATTCCAAATAACAATGTAATTTTATACATTTTTTTTTCCTTATATCTCCGAAAGTTAATAACGGATCGAATTTAAATTTGGAACATTTTTGTTAAATACTGACTCTGAAGTCTGTGCCGAATTCCATTGAAATCTAATTATGAAATATTTTCAGAGAAAAAAAAAATTTTCATCAGAAATTCAGGAAAATTTCGGATGAATTTTTTTTTTGATTTTCTGACATCTGGATTCACACGAAATTTTTCTCTTAGTTGCGCGTTGGTATTCCAGAACTGTCGATGAAACTATCCAACCGACGGACGGACAGAAATGAATTTGAATTTGAGAAATGCGTTCTTCCCTAGAACAAGCGCGTAGAGGACTCTTAGAACTAGTTTTTGTCTCAGTGCTAGAACATCTTGTCGCGAGATTTTAAGAATCAGCCTCCAAAAATTATTCAAATCCTCAGGTTCTTCAACTGAAAATTCTTTAATGAATCAGTGAATACTGAGTTACAAATGTGAACGCTTCGTATCCCTTGTTTTGGGTTTTCTAGCATGATGCATCACGGACCCAGTTTTTGAATAAAGAATATCTCGATAGTAATACAGGTATATTTTTGTGTTTAGTATATATAGCTGCGGTAAATCAGAATGGAATTCGGCCTACGTAATCAAGCTCTATATGTATGTTCCATTCAAAAGTTATCACTCGATATTCTGGAGCAATTATGGGACCTAATTACGAAGGACATATTCATGACTGCAAAAATCTAATTTCAAAATTCTATTTTATCAATGTTTCCAAAACTGCCAAAAAAACATATATTTGATATTACCTAATGCAAATTTCTGTTTTCATTCGAATTATCAGAATTAATTCAGAAAGTCTATTCCTGGAGTAATATACAGTGTGTCCACGGATTGGGTGCCGGTAAGGAACGAAAAATTTTCGAGTTAGACTCTGATATTTTGGGAATCGCTCCTGCTTGGTCTCAAATTAAGATGTTGAGAAAATGAGCCAAATCAATTAATATACAGGGTGGTTTAGAACTGATTTAAGGAAAACTGTTAAGAATAAAACACCTTTGTTTCAAAAGATATCGAGAAAGTTTATCGAGAAAAGTTGTTTAAAATCAAAAGACACGGCTAAATCTCGAATTTCAGATAAATCCATCAACTTTGATTTTGTAAGTAGGTCATGAAAACATTTGATAATATCCATGGTTACAAATGCCAGACGTGACTTGAAACGTAAATTTTATTCGTCATGAACGAAAATTTTTCTGTTAAAAACATGCTGACCATAGAACAAAGTGTGTTTATTGTGCAGTGCTACGGCTTAGGTGCAGACAGCACGAAAAATTTTCAAGTTAGACTCTGATATTCTGGAAATCGCTCCTGCTTGGTCTCAAACGAAGATGTTGAGAAAATGAGCCAAATAAATTTATATGCAGGGTGGTTCAGAACTGATTCAATGAAAATTGTTAAGAATAAAGTACCTTTGTTCTAAAAGATATCGAGATAGTTTATTGAGAAAAGTTGTTCGGAATGACGAGCTGCTGCAGGAACTCAAGTTACAGATAAATCAGCCTACCTTGACTTAATAAGTTGGCCATGAACATTCTGTACACGTGAGATTTTTGTCATGATCAAAAATTTAAATTTTGAAACTATTTTTTCAGCAGGGTTACGTGGTACCGCAACATTTAGCCAGCGTCAATGGAATTGTCTTATTACTATTGTCTTATTACTCCCTGATACGAAATGTCTGCACCTTAGCCGTAGCACTGCACAATAAACACACTTTGTTCTATGGTCAGCATGTTTTTAACAGGAAAATTTTCGTTTGTGACGAATAAAATTTACGTTTCAAGTCACGTCTGGCATTTGTAACCATGGATATTATCAAATATTTTCATAACCTACTTACAAAATCAAAGTTGATCGATTTATCTGAAATTCGAGATTTAGCCGTGTCTTGTTTATTGAGAAAAGTTGTTTAGAACAACTTTTCTCAATAAACTTTCTCGATATCTTTCGAAACAAAAGTGATTTATTCTTAACAATTTTCCTCAAATCAGTTCTAAACCTTCCTGTATATTAATTGATTTGGCTCATTTTCTCAACATCTTAATTTGAGACCAAGCAGGAGCGATTCCCAGAATATCAGAGTCAAACTCGAAAATTTTTCGTCATTTACACCTTACCGGCAGCCAATCCGTGGACACACTGTATGTAATGGTCTTCGATACGAAGTATCATGTTCTACCAGAACCCGTGTGCTCGTCCGAAAAAAAATTATCTTTACATGTTTCCAACTGCTACATCTTTTCACAGTTAAACCTAATTTAACTCCCCAAATATCCCCAAGGCCCTGCGAGCTAAAATGACAGAACCTTTTCAATGCCCATTTGTCAAGGACGTTATTTTCCGGTATTTTAATTCCATTTACACCCTTCATCTAATCCAGAATAATTTCTGACCACCACAGACCGTAAACGGGTTCATTCTAATATGCGATTTAACAAATGATCGGTTTTTGTTGCAACCCTCTGTCGTCTGTCCGAAATTTCCTCCTGCGGACCTTGGGGGCAGCTGAGCCAAAAAGGACCGGTGGTCAAGGTTTTTGTGGTGGACACGCGTCTAATCCGTGCTGGACGTGAACGGAATTTGCGGAAATGCAGAAAGACGCCGCACTTAAATCCCGTGTTATTGTTGTTGTGGTTGTTGGTGGATGAAGAGCTGCTGAGGGCTGTTTAGAAGGGGTTTGTTAGGGGAAAGGTGAAAAATATCTTTGTTTGTGTATTGGGCACTGAATGGATTAAAAATTGCTAGAGAGACGCATGGTTGGAATGATTTGTATTGACGAGTTCGTCATAGAGTAAACCGTAGTGATTGCTCCAAATTCTTTAACAGAGTTTCAGCCGTTACTAAATAGTGTTTCAAATTGCGCGGTTTTTCAAAGAATAAATAAAATATAGATGACGCACTGAATTCGTCTGGGTACTTTGACATTAAAGAAGTGTGATGTATGACATTTATAAAAATGGTTTGGTACAAAATACAACAACGCCTTCAAATTGTTGAATTATTTTATGAAAATCAGCGTTCTGCGAAAAGTGTGTTTAGAAAATTACGTGAATTTTATGGTTTTCATAATCGTCCATCTCAAAGCACTATTGGTCAAATTATTAAAAAATTTCAAGAGACCGGTTTGTTGGAAGATCAAAAAAGTGAAGAATACAGTCGTAGCGGTCGTTCACAAGAAAATATTGATTTGGTTCGTGAAAGTGTTGCTGAAGACCCTGGAATGTCCATTAGACGACGTTCACATCAAGTTGGACTTAGTGGGTCCACAACATGGCGTATTTTACTCAGGGATTTAGCTCTGAAGGTATACAAGGTTAAAATAACACAGAAACTGAACACATTAGATCATTCAAAAGGTCGTCAATTTCATCAATGAACAACCAGCTGATTTATCTCAGAAAATCATGTTTTGGATGAGGCACATTTCCAACTTGGTGGCTTTGTTAATAAACAAAATCGTCGTATCTGGGGTGAGGAAAATCCACAAATTATTCATGAGAATCCTATGCATCCTAAATTAGTCACTGTTTGGTGTGCATTATGGTCAGGTGGTGTAATTGGACCTTACTTCTTCGAATATGCTGCTGGTGAAGCTGTAACTCTCAATGGTGATCGATATCGTCAGATGATAATCGAATTTTTGTGGCCTGAATTAATGGATATTGATCTATAGAACATTTGATTTCAACACGATGGCGCTACACCTCACTTTGCAAATGACACAATTGATTTATTGAGACAAAAATTTCCTGGACGAATAATTTCCATAATCGGTGATGTCTTCTGTCCACCAAGATCATGTGATTTGACATCGATGGACTTTTTTCTTTGGGGTTGTGAAAAGCCAGGTCTATAAAAATAATTCACAATCGAATCCTGAACTAAAGGATGAAATTATTCGTGTCATAACTGAGATAGATCCTCAATTTTGTCAAAATGTTATTGAAAATTTTAAAAAAAGAGTGGACTTCTATAGAGCTGCAAGAGGAGGCAATTTGACAGATATTATTTTCGTAAAAAAATGTCATAACTGATACTTCAATTACCAATAAAAAGCTTTTGAAAATGAATGCAAAATGTGTTCAATTTATTCTTAAGAAAACGTTCAATTCGAAACACCCTTTATTTGGTAGATCATAATTAATCAATGGAATCGAATCGACTATTGTCAGCGATAGATTCGTCTTCTTCAATAGATCATTTGAGCCAAGACCCTACAGTTAGATTGTCTGGTGAAGAAAAGGCTAAGGGGCTCGATACTCGGTCAGTATAGGTCAGATTTCTGCCTTTTTGAGTTGAATAAGAATTCGGTATCAGGTACCTTGATATACTCCTTAAAAATAGCCATAAGAGTAGGGCTGTGATTTGAAAAAATATTCGATGATGTCATATTTTAAGTATCGATTAAAGCTTATTTCTGGAAGATTCTGCATTATGTTTTAGGTTTTTTCTGGGTTTTCACTCCCAATAGCTGAAACAGAACTATTGGAAATTAAATAAAAATTGTTTTTTCATGAAAAACTCCCTTGCGGATTGCAGTATCAAACCATTTGTCAAGGTCAGTTTCTTGCAAAACAGATTGCCTAATGAACCATAGAGGAAAAATACAAACGATAAACAAAGCGAACTGTGACGTTTTAGAGTACAAATCTCTCGTCATCACAACAAGAACATCCCAATTTATTGAATGTGATTCCCAATGCACATGGCCTCTCTGAAAAGTACGAAAAAATTGGTGGTTGATTTAATATATAATTACTAAAACCAAACCAAACGAAAAACAAAAAGAAGAAAGTTGTGTTTATGGTATTCCCTGTAATTGTGGGAAAACAGGGAAAACATCTCTACCGTTGGATATCAGAAAACGAGAACAAAAAACAACCTTAGGAATAGAGAGACATACGAAAATTCCAAATAGCGAACCATGTATGTTCGACCATTGGGACCCGCATGATAGATTGGGACAAAACAAAAATACCGCTGTCGGAACGGCATGATGAAAAGAAAAATCAATAAATCCTCCTGCATTTTGTTGAATGGAGAGATTAATTTTGCTAATGGTTCTATAGAAATGGACAAAATTTATCTGAATTCACTCAAAAAAGAGGTAGAATTAAAAGACTTTCAAACCAAGTGAAAAATATGAATTTCACGAAAGTCTCACAAAATCAAGAATCAAAAGAAAATAATTTCTGCAAAATTTCTCATTCATCTGATGGCAGGGTCAGATTTGTACCCTGAAACGTCACAGTTCACTTTATTTATCGTTCTTATCGTTCCGGTATTGTTCATCTGGCAACCTATATTCCAATAAACTGCGCCCTTGACAAATAGTAATATATCCTGCAATTCGCAAGGCCGTTTTCCATTAAAAACAATGTATTGAATTTATAAGGCTTTTGTTTCAGATATTGAGAGTGAAAATCCAGAATAAACCTAAAGGTAAGGAAATACTTGTTTTAATTCATTTTGAGGTGGTAAATCCCGTCGATAAGATGTAGATAAGATATTAAGGAAATACATTTTCTATATCGGTTCTAACCACCATTCACTGTTGGGTCAAAACCAATATTGCTGTGCCTTGGGTGGTGTGAGGATACAGTAACAAAGCCTACATAGAACACAACCGATATCCCAACCAGCTCAAGGTTTTATCTTCTGATGGGTTAGGATAATCGGAAAATACAAGAAAATGGACTCAGCCGTATGTTCTCCTGAACAAAAAATTTGCAATCACGGTCTCTCATAGTTTGGAAGATATGGTCCCCAAAGCTCTTAATTGATGCATTTTCGGGTCACTTTTTCTACTGTATTCACGGTCACTCGTTTCTTTTGAATAGTCCACAAATCATGTTTGAAATTTCACTCAACCATGAGCGGTTATTTCTTTCCAGAGTAGTCAATATTCAATAAAAAATAATTGAAAAGGTCGCATGAGCACCAAAATTCTATTTCTACGAATTTCCACTTACTACAGATGTGAGGTCTGGCATTGGCGCAATTCAATCGGTCGGAATTCTGTGTATTCGTCGATCTCAGATGAATATTTGCTGACATCAAGAAATTCTCATTAGTCGTATTAGTTCGCTAGCGATGATAAGGCGTTGTTGCAAGACTTCACCTCAGGATTGAGTTGAGCTCTTGAATCCCGTGTTATTGTTGTTGAAGTTGTTGGCGGATGAAGAGCTGCTGTAGGTTGTTTAGGAGGAGGTTGTTAGGGCAAAGGTGAAGACTATATTTGTTTTTTTAGTGAGTACTGAATGGATTTGAAACCTCTAGAAAAACTCCTGGTCTGAATGATTTTGATTCTTTAATTCGTCGAAGGGTGATGCTCCAAATGATCTGAATCACCAACTTTTCTATCGCGAAGATATTGATTAGATATTTGCAATAATGTACCGGCTATGTTCTTCTGAATAAAATATCTTTAGTGGAAACTAGACGGTGTCTCAAAATTTGGAAGATATGGGCCCCCAAGATTATGGAAGAATGCATGTTCAGGTCACTTTTCCTACGGTGAAAACGAGCACTATCCTCGTTCCTTTCGTATAGTCCACAAATCATCTTTGAACTTTCACGCACCTACTTGTGGCACTTCCTTTCAAAGTTCATGAAAAAAACGGAACTATCCAAACATTCAACCTCAGTTCTTAAGGATGTCCTCTTCTTTGAAAGAGAAGTTTGGCATAAGCGCAATTTAATCGGTCGGAATTCTGTGTATTCGTCGATAATAGGGGACTATTTGCTCACAGGAAATACTTTTCAGTCATAAAAGTGATAATAGGGCGGGGTTGCCAAACTTAGCTTCAAGAATGAGTAATAATCCGTAGAAATAGAGGTTGAAGTTTCATTTTCCAATTCTTCCGGTTTTTAAAGTGTAGACATTTTCTTAACTATCAACTATTTCAATCGTTCAAGTATTATTTTATATCCACCGCCGAACAGTTGTAAGCCTTCTTATCCATAAGATAAAATTTGAAAATTCACTATCTCGAAAATTACTCTAGAAAGTGTGCTATATTTTTGAAATGGTAATTTCAAACTCTATTGAAATAAGTAAAAATATACGGTTGTCCCAGTTGGGAACAATATTTTCATAGCGATTTATAATAAGAAATCAGTTCGCAGAAAATATTATTAACGTCACTGAATTCTACGTAAGAAGTTGCTACGAGAAAGTTTTTACAGAAATAGAAAATTTGCAACATTAGAAAAGTTTCAGCAATATTTCTACAATGAACATTTTCGAGAAACACCCTGTAACTTTGTAACGGTGATATATATTGACTTCCGGGTTTCACCAATAGGATTCCCATCAAAATCGGCCCCAAGACACCGACATCAGAAATAAAACTTCCTCTTCAAAAGTGTCTAATTTGGTCCACCTTGTACAGATGAGTGCCGACCACTGTAAATGAAATGATTGTAATGTAGGCCGGAATGCCACAGAAAATATTTCCATCTGTGTGTATATGAATTTTCCTTTCGATATGCTTTCGGCTTCTTCTTATTGTTTGAATAACCATGTATAATTTTTGACTGATGGCATTTTATATTTGCTCACAGCGTTTGTGCACACCTTTCCAGATTGGCCGAAACAAAAATAATTGAATATAAGAGGGTATTATTGATATCGGTAGGTTTCATTTGAAGTATTTCTAAAAGAAGGCCTTTCAGAGTCTGAATGAATATTTACAAGTACGTTATACGTTCGTGAAGGTTATTGCTATTTCATGCTTGTTCCATGAAACAAACGCTTTATTAAGAGTGTTATCGTTTCGTCCAAATGTCGGAGTTTTGCAGCAAGAATGGGTCTTAACGTTCAGTTGAGGATAAAAACGAGCAACTTTATATTTCAGAAAAGGGTAAGATCCAATACACCGGTTGAGTAAAATTCAGCCAATGGATTCGTCATTATGACCATCTGAATTTTTTTTTTTCGACTACATAATTTACCTATCTGTTTTAAGTTATGTTATGCAGACGCGTGAATGTTCGTGGAATTTCTTGAAATTCGCGAAAAAGGAAAACAAAAAATTCAAAACACGTTTTTTTTACGAAGCTACCGGTTCTATATTTTTGAAAAAAGATGAGAAATGAAATTCCGAATAGGTAAGTATATATACCTACATAATCTACGAATATTGAGTCTGTAAGTTCTTCGAAAAGTAGTTATGTTTACTATTGGGCTACAGACCAACTGATAGTACGGTAAGTTCTCTATATTATGCCGACGTTCATACAGGGTAGGTCTTTGAGTTGTACATTAATTTAAACCATGGCCTTTTAATCCAATAAAATACTTTCCTCCCTTATATACCATTTTTCCAGATTCGGCTCAGGTAAAAAGTTATAAGCATTCAAATATTTCTCAATGTGCTAATACATCCCTGCACTTTCTTTGCAAGTTCACCACAGATATCTCTAACGGTGATCTCTATGGCAGACTAACCAATCAAATGTTTGAAATCAAAGAAACATAATTGAAAAACTAACTAACTCACTTAATTCTTATGATTTGGTGCTTTTTGCAATACTATCGCAAGGAAAAAAATTTCACTACACTGGACTATTGAAACAATAATGTTCCACTTGATATTCTTGAGATATTAAATTTCATTCCACTATTAAATAATACACAATTCCATTCTCGAACACTCTCATATTTAAAACTAATTATTCTTATTTTCATCAAATTTATACATGAATTATATGAAATCAATCAACTAACCTAAATACAATAGACAAATAAATTGAAATCCATGGAAAGTCAGGTTCATAGACATGAAGACCTATCCACCGAATCTGTGGTCTGATCACGAAATAACATAGACCTAATATTAGTACATAAGTTCTATGCAAAATAGGTGAATATTTCGGTGTATTCTTAGTTCGGATAAGCGTAGACGGAACTTAAATTACCGCCTTTAATAGCTCAGGGACGGATCTATAAAAATGAGGTAATTTCTCGAACTTTTATCAGATATTAACATTCAACGTTGAATAACTTCAAATCGGTGCGTTTAAAGAAAAATTATAAGAAATAATTAAGTATTCTAAAATGATTGATGATTCTCATTATGACATAAGATGAACTTCATCTGCAATCTTCATGCTAATTTCATACAGTTTGATGAATCGTTGAGTCGTAGACTATTTGAAAGAGGATGAAGTGATCACTAAAAAATATGTGTGTCATTTTTATAGAAAACTTTTTTGGTAATTTAAACAGCCTGCAATTTTTACTGGAGCCGAATCTGGAAAAATAGTTAATCAGAAAAGTGTTTTATTTGATGAGAGGAATCTACGGTTGAAATTAATATACAACTTAAAAACTCACCCTGTATGTGAGAAAGTCTATACCACGCTTTGCGGCTAGAATTTCAGCAAATCTGAACTATGGATCAGGTTACTGGATGAGTTTTATTGAGTGTCTAGATTCTTATTCTGCAGTTTACCAAGGTAAGGTGGTCTGATGATCAGTAAAAACTGTGAAACGGCTCTAACCATTCTTCTTGGATGCCGCTTTTTCGGTGTAGGTGTTTTGGTTGATTGGATGATCAGCTCTGATCAAGGTGGAATATTTGTTGATTCATCGACCCATATTGGTCCTTGTGGTTATGTTAGTTAATAGCGAAATTTGTTACGTGCACGAGCCTTTATATGTATCGGGCAGATGCATGGCCATAAAATTCGACTCGATTCTCATCGTCACTATTGTCATTCAAAATGAAAACAATTTTCTATCGAAAATGTGGCACTCAAACTCTCTACTGTATTCCAACCATTGTTGTACAGAATTATCCGAATTCATTTAAATTCAAGACTGTATAGTTCCAAACATTTTCTTCTTGAGAGGCAATATATATTTCACCTTAAATTTCTCTTTGTTTATGTTCCGTATCATTCCAACATGAAATATTAATTCATCATCGTCAATGTTTCAACTTATATCTGATTTTCAGTATTAGACGGCGCAAAATCTCAATTGAACGTGTGCGTAAACGTAGTACCAGTCTTCACAGTATTCCTCACTTCATACCTGATTTGATAACAAATTATCCGTGATTCCATCTTCAAGTTTAATTATCTCCATATCGCTTTGCTACAAACACCTACGCTAACGGTCCAACTCAACTGACTCTATTTCCTGATGTCAAACCATGAAGTGTGTGACATATAATATGCTGCCGAAAAAATTAAGAATTATGGTGGATTCCCCATTATTGTGCTTGGGAACAGGAAGTCGAATGCTAAAAAATCCATTCCTGAAATAAAATATTAATTATAACTAATTTCACTGAAAAAATAACAGACAACTTGAGATGCAGAAGGAATATTTCTTATGTGCACTTCTTGAAAAATTTGACAACAAAATCGTTTCTGCCCGAGTCATTCATTAGAAAGGACTTTTTTTGATTTGCTTATCAATAACTTGGTAAAAGGATTTTCAGTGCATTGGTTTCGAAAGTTTGATTTGGTACTTCAAATGTTTTGTAAGACATTCAGGGTGAGTCGTTAAGTTGTACATTAATTTTAACCATAGATTCCTCTAATCAAATAAAAATAACTATTTCATTTGCCAATCTTCCGAACTAGGCTCCAGTTAAAAGATACAGGCTGTTGAAATTTCAAAAAAAAAAATCTTTTGTAGCTTTGGGATGGTTACTTCGAATGAGATGAATTTTGGTGTGAAGTTTTCCATAACTATGACACATATTCTTCAGTTATCACTTTCATTCCACTTCAAACGGTTTCCTAGTTATATACTCGCCGGTTCATAAAACTCTAATAAATCAGCATGAAGAATGCAAATAAAATTTATCTAATGTCATTGAAAGAAACAAAAATCATTTCGAATGTTCTGAAATCTGATAAAAGTTCGAGGACTAACCTAAATTTATAATAGATTCGCCCCGGAGCTAGTGAATGTCATAAATAAAGCTTCGTCTACGTTTATCCGGGCCATAAAATACACAGAAATATTTATCTGTTTCGCAAAGACCTAATATATTCATATTAGGTCTGTGCTATTTAGTGATCAGACCACAGACATGAAGGTTATGTCTATGGACCAGACTTCCCAAAGTATTCAAAGTTCAATCAATGTGTGTAGGTAAGTTGAGTGATTTCATATAATTCATTTATAAATTTGATGCAAATAGGGATAATTTCGGAGTTCTCCATATGGGAATGGGTGAACATGATTTTGAGTATAAATATTATGGTGGAATGAAACTGGATATTGCATCAAGGCGAAGATCAATCCATTATAGTGAAATGTTCTCGTTACAATAATATCGCAAGCAACACAAAAGCACAAGCATTAAGTGAGTGAATTTGTTTTTTCAATCATGTTTTTTTGAATCTGTGATGATGTGGAGGAGTGTACTAGCACATTGAGAAATATTTATGCTTATTAGTTTTTACCTGAGCTGAACCTGGTAAAATGGGAAATGAAAAAAAAATATTAGAGGAGAGGAATCTTTGATTGAAATTAATGTACAACTTTCAGACACGCCCTGTATGCATGTCTATGGTGTGATCTGAAAATCTTTGTCAGGGAATAAACAAGAGTTCATCTTATTCAAACAGTAATTTTTCAAAGACTTCTGTTCGAGAGAAATTATCTATTCATTGAATTTACTGATAAATGACTCCTTCAGTTCTTTACTCTCAAAATTCAGGTTTTGCGCGCATTTTTAAGGAACAATTAATTGTACCAAACGACTAAATTGAATTCACTGATGAATGTTAAAGCTGATTCTGTCCAGACAGTTGTCCGTTCGTTGCCGATAACCTGACAAATAAAAGAACTAGCGACCCGGAGCTAAGTTTGCCATCAAAACACGACGGTTGAGTTCGTTTATGGGCCAGTCCGTCCAAACAAGTTTTGGAATAATACTTGAATTTTTGAGGAAATTATCTACGCGATCTCATTGAAACTTGGCAGGTAGTTGTAGAATATCGATGCGCAAATGCCTGTGAAATTTCGTTAGAATTGTAAAATCATTATTGAACTTTGAGAAAATATTCGAAAAAATGATAATGATTTCAATGAAGTTCTGCACAGAACGTGACGACTGCGAACCAAATTTCAGTTTGATCAGATTTCAATTCCCGAATTTGAATTCAATTCAATTTGCAAAAAAAAACTCATTTCGTGTTTTCTCTTCGTTATCGTTGTTACTTCCAGGATCAAAAGGAAAATATGAATACAGTTATTAAATATAAAATATTTTCAAGGTCTGTGCTCAATTCCATCAATAATCTCCAAAAAAACAACTCATTCCGAGGTAAACCCGCAAGATTTCTCGTCGCCGAGATATTGAAAAGATATTAACATCATTGTACTCAGTGTGTTTTTCTGAATGAAAAATGAGAAATCGAACATAGGTGGTTTCCCTTAATTTGGAAGATATGGGCCTCCAAAGTTCCAAAATGAGTCGTTTTCAGGTCCCTTTTTCCACCATAAAAACGATCTCTCACTTCATCTGTATAGTTCACAAACCACCTTTGAACCTTCAACCAACAATGAGCAATACTTTTTTCCAAGAATAATCAATATTTAATGAAAAAACAATGAAATTACTGGACAACCACTTAACCTCTATTCCTTCTGATTTCGACTCAGTCTAAAAGTGAAGTTTGGCAACGGCGCGAATTTCATCGGTCGGAATCGTGCCATCGTGCGTATTCGTGAATGACAGATTAATGCTGGCGAGAAAAATGAAATATCATGAAATATCTTCTTAGTTCTTACTGTTTACTGCGACACTCTAAATCTTCCAATAGGAGAATTCGTTTCTAATGAAATCTACAAGGTTGAAACACATAGAAATGGAATGAGAATACACCCTGAAATATATTTCAACGTACATTTTTTTCATATGTGATAGGTCGCGCCTTTATCAGATATCCAATGAAATCGAGGTTATAATATAACCCATTTTATTGGAATACCTCGAATCTCATTCTAAACTGGGACCATCTCGAAGACACAACAAAAAACGAAGTAGATAACAACCTCCCTATTTTGAAGGGGATAGAAAGAAAGTTCAAACGAAAATATTGAGAGTGAAACCTCTAATTAATATTCTCAATGATTTTGTTTTGATGTTAGAATAATCACCTCTTCTTCAGTGACAGAAGCATTTTCCTTACAATCATATCCTTCGACTTTCCATCATTTCATATTTCCCGCCAGCAACTACTCTTCGGTCATAATACGTTGGCCAGCGATGTAATGACGATGTTGCCAAGCTCCGCTTTAACATTGAGAAGTATTTCGTAGAAATATAGATTAAGTGGTTGTCTAATATTTTCACTTTTCTTCCATTAAATAATGAATTTTCTTGAAAGAAAGTGTCGCTATTCGTTGGTTGAAGGTTCAAAGATGATTTATGAACTAGATTTGAGAAGTGAGAGATCATTTTTTATAGCGGAAAAAAGGATCTGAAAATGCATCAATTTGGAACTTTGGGGCCCATATCTTCCAAACAAAGAGAGACCGCCTATGTTGGCCTTCATATTTTTTGTTCAGGAACTCACACTGCTTATCCGGGTTTACCCATTCCGACAAAACTTTGGAAAATGTTGGAAAGAAAATTTTGTTTTAATTTCATAACAATTGGAGCCTACCTCATTGTTGCACTAAGATACCGGTTTGTATTCTTCAACCTTCAATCTGATCGCATTTCTTGAGATATTGGGAAACCAAACTCGAAAACCTTTTTTTTCGTCCGACACGACACGCATGTATCGCCTGAAGATAGTCAAATTGGTAATTTCTATCTAATAGTTTGCGTTGTTCTTAGTGGAAATGATTTCATAAGCAGAAGAATACCTAATACTTTTCCAGAAATATATTGTCAATTTCGCAAGTTCTGGATTAATAAGCACGTGAACGAACATGTGAAAAAATCTAATGGGTTCAATCATTGTATAAAGAATTCAATTTAGATGAAAAAAAATGAAATAGGTTCAGTCAGATAGAAAAATCACTCCATTGCTGGAATTGAACTCGCAGCCGCCAATAGCTAGCATAGTCCACCTTGTAACTATCTAACCACAACGCCTATGGTGATCGATTAATCCATGCGTACTCAGAAGAAATAGATTTTGATTAATTTCTGAATCGGAAAATTCAAGATAGCTATAACACTGAAACGATCCGTCGGTTTCAGCCTAACCTGAGAATTTCAAGATATTAAGTCCTTTCTTCCGAAAGTTAGAGCTTCATCTCGAAATTCGAAAATTACAGACATTGTGCCGAAACGATATTGCGCTGTTCCCAGAACAAGCGCATTAAATCGTTATCGAAGTTATTCCCAATGAAAAATTTCCATTTGAAGTTTTGAAGACAATTTGATTGTCATCAATCGATAAATTTCCACTCGATCGTACCTGTTTAGTGTATATTGTATGCAGGTGACAATTTGAATAATAATTCCTAGACTAGACATTAATATTTATTGCAGGTGTTGCTTGACAAGAAAATAATTTTAACGATATACAGGTTTCAAAGTTAAATTTTAAGTGATATTATTTGTATATATTATGTATTATAGCTTTGTTAGTAGTTTCGATTCCGAAAATTGGAGTTTCGATTTTAGGTCCACTAACCACCTATAAGGCTATAGTACTCAATAGACATAAAATCAGTCGTGTAATGTGAATTCCAGACCAAAAGGTACCCTTTCATTATATATTCAAGAATAATGTGAAACAAAGAAGAGATATTTCGTAAGTATTAGAAAATGAACGATTTTACGCGCTTATTTTTGCGCGCATGTTCTGGGGAACAGTGTGCTATCGTTTTGTCCAAATGTCTGTATTTTTAGATTTTTGACCCAAAATGGTTTCAAGCGACTAGGTTTGACTCACTGATGACGAATTCGGTATCAATATCGATTCTGTCCGGCCGGCCGACGACATAACTGTCGAAAGATGCAAGCTGACAACTTGAAACTCTCAGATTAGGTCGTTAAAGGGGCAAATCGGTCGAATGGTTTCGGAGCTATGGCCTTGTGAAATTTTGAGATTCATTTCCTGCTATTTCAGAAACCACTTATGCGATTGTCAGTTACTTGAAGCATAACAACTTTTCACATAATTTCGTCGATATCACACTCAAAAATAAAAAAAAAAATCCAAAAGAAAACTGTTCATTGAATCCAAAAAAAAACATCAGCTCATACCTTGAAGATCATATTCTAGAGGAGTATATCAAATTGTATTTCTTTCTTTCTGGAGATATTGGAAAAAAATACATAAAATTCCGTGGTGTTTTTTTCGATATCGTTGTTTTTTCTGGAATTACTCAAAAACTAATGATTGAATCGGAATGAATCTTGACGGCTAGTTTGGAAATGCTGATAGGCAACTTTGTACAAAATTTCGTGATAATCGTGTCAGAATCATTTGAAAAAAAAACAGAATTTTTTTTTTTCAAATATTACTTTTTCTGTGATCTTTCAATCATATTATTTTCATGATATTCTGTATGAACCGTCGCATTGTCATTTTTCGCTAAAATACTGGATTTCAATTCAATCTAATCTATATTTTTGGAAATATTAGAAAAATAAAATTTTGAATGGGTATATCTGCGGAATCATTGGGTAGATTTAACCCGTTCAAGACTTCGGCCTTCTCAATTAAGGTCCAAAGCTACTCTACAAATATCGAGTTTCTAAGTTGTTTCTTTAGGAAGTGATTGTGCTTACGGTCGTTCGTTACTCTACTCCGCCTACAGGAGTAATTTCCATTTTGAATTTAAAGGTTACTCAATATATCATGAAATTCTTATGCGAACAGATTCAATCTTGGTATAATTACTTGTGGAATGCCGATACGCCAACCTATGACAAATTCTGTGAGGATCCTATTGGTTGAAAATTCACGATTTCGTCCTTCGTGATTAAGCTCCAAACCTGCGCTACAAATATCGAGTACGTATCTTAGTTGTTTCTTTTGGAAGCTATTGTGTTCACGATCAGCAGTAAGGCTTAGTTTGGTGGAGTTATGGTGCTGAAAATCCTGTGTCAAAAATGACAGATCTCACCTTTCTGTGTCTCCGAATCAATTAAGGGGCGCAGTCAAGAGATGCAAACCCCTTCAACAAAAAATGAAAAGATATTGTTTCACGAGGTGACCCATTTATTGTGACTCAAAACATTTTTTGGGAATCGTATAGTCAAACCTACCTATATCGGACGAAAAGTTCCATTTAGGAAGAGATGATTTTCTGAGTTACCCCAACTACTGAATTATACAGGGTGAATCTGTAAATTGAACGTTAATTTCGACCATAGATTCCTCTCATGAAATGAAACGGTTTTTTCATTCACCATTTTTCCAGATTCTGGTCAGGTAAAAATTTAGAAGCATTTAAATATTTCTCAATGTGCTCATACACTCCTGCACTTGTTCTGCAAGTTCACCGAAGATATCTTTCTCGTAGAATAACCAATCTATTACTTGAAATCAAAATAAACATGATTGAGAAAACTAATTTACTCACTTGATTCTTATGATTTGGTTCTTTTCACGATATATTGTAACGAAAACATTTCACTACAATGGACTATTAAAACACCGATCTTCACCTTGATACTCATGCAATATCCAATTTCATTCCACCATAAGATTATACACAATTCCATCCTTGCCCATTTTCATTTTGAGAACTCCATAATAATCCTTATTTTCATGAAATTTGTGAATGAATTATATGACATGACTTATTTAACCTACACACATTAATCGAACAAGGATGCACAGAAGATATGGTGCTCTTATTTTCATTTGTTTTCCTACTAAATCTTTAGACCAAACTGGGGAATCCGGATGTATTTCATACTCTCGCCACCGACAGAAACGCCACCAATCGACCAATCAGAGCGCATGACACTATTAATGGGAATTCGGCAATTATCATTTTGAATTTATTTATGTTTTCCCAGATTATTATTTAGTTATTCATAAGTGCGTGCAATCTGTTCGTGTTAGCTTCGAAGAACTGCGTAGATCCTCAGATACTTTTAAATAGATCCCTTTTGTATTTTGTTAGGACAGTGCAGATTTTAATGGAAAAAAGTGTTCAAATGAAGAGAGTTGTGTATGTGCACAATCTGGAAAATATTAATATATTTGAATAAGCTATCAAATGATATAGATGTATCAGTAGATTCTGTAGAATAATTTCACATTGCTTACCTAATAGTCTCATTCTTCACTTGCTATAATATAGGAAAACATCGAATGATGAATTACAATGCATATTGAATTCATAGAATATATCCCACTGAAAGTTATGGAAAACATAATATGGTAGAAATTCATTCATCCAGATATTTTTTACCTTTTATTCTGTCTGATGTAATATTTAGTTCTGACAGACAGTTGCCTTGACGATCGGTCGTAATTTCCAAATAGCGCCACTTCCAGTGGAAAAAACGAATTCTGCCGAATTCCCCAACATTGGCGAAACTAAAGCGCATCTTTGAATACACCTTATCTTCTGTGCATCCTAAATCGAACTCTTGAATTAAATGAAGAGTCTGGTCCATAGTAAAGGAGACATAGCCTCCATGTCTGTGGCCACGAAATAGCACAGACCTAATATAATTATATTAGGGGGAACTTCTGCGAATATGCCAGCGCCCTGACGGTTAACTTTTGAACCCGTTCAAGCTAGTAGTTTTATGTAAACAAACCGTTAATATCTGGTGGAGAACGAATATTTATGTAGCAGAGCTATAATATTTAAAGAAATTATTATAATTTTGTGTCAGATTTTCTGTGTAGGAACTTTTTGTCTAGATCACGATGAAAAATCGTGATCCTCCCAGAAGGATAATTTCGATGTTATTCTAGTGTCATCAGTTACATGGATTGAAATGAACCAATATCTAAGTTTACTTGAATTTCTCGAAAAGAAGGGCCTCGATAAGTAATTCAGGGACTCTTATTAATGTGAAGAAGTGCTGAATGCAGGCCATATTAATTATGTGATGAATCAAGAATCAGTTCGAATGATATAACTTACGTTCTCTTTGTTTACAAACGGGTGAACCAATGAAATAAAATGACAGCTTTTCTGCATTCGTTCGTTTTGCATGGTATTTCGAAAGAAAAGGAATCAGATACCCATATACAAATGAAAAATATTAATGTATTCATATAAATGATTTCAGCTTTTATCAACCATAACAGTATATCTGGTTTTTGTCGGTTTTTCAATCAGATTACTCTCTTTGAATATGATTTTGTGTAGTATGTGAAGTAGGTAGCTGCAGAAGTGCTCGGTAGTTTCTCTGAAGGAACAGCATTCTTCATCAAAATTCTCTTTTTTTCATTTACATCTAAAAACAGGGACATGAAGTTTTCTGAAATGAATAAATCGTATTTTACTTAAATGCAGTAACTTAAATGCAGTAAACATACTTTCATATAATTCGTAACCTGTTTTTAATTTCAAAATCCAGGTCTTTCTTCTATCAACGAGTTCCCTGCCAAATGCTGTTTCCAAATTAACTCTTCTTTCATTTGGCTTTGGAGACAATGAAAACTTAAGGCAGTAGATGATCCCTTCTTCTTTGACCATGAGTTGAGGCACACAACCATAGTCATTTCGGAAGGGTGCCATTTCGAATTAATTCAATCGAAAATTTTAACTTTCGGTACACCAAAATTCCATCTCAGAAAATAACATAAAAGCTCGAAATTGAACTCTAAAAGTAAGCAAAACACGTTAACGGACACGTCGCAAAACTTATAACTTGGAAGGGTTCGAATTTCTAACACCAGGGGGCGTATCGCTTCTCAGTAGATGCGAATTAGAAATAGATAAATATTTCCGGGTATTCTTCAAGATATTTAGGTTATAAAACAGCAATTCCCTTGTTGAGTATTCTTTAACAATAATTTGAAGTATTGAACTGTTTCATCCGTTACTATTTGGTAGTTGAAGTTCGAAACTGGTCACAAAAATGTAAACCTTACAAAATGTTTAACATCTCGTTATTGTTGGTAGTAACACAAATATTTTTTTTTTTAATCATTTGGAAACTGATTACGATAGGTTCACCCTGTACCTTTCCGGCAGACATTGATATTGGTTGTGAATATTTCAGGTATGACCAAACACTTGCCGACTTCAAAATTCACCCCACTCAACACACCATCTATCTCGAAGACATTATCGCGTCCAGGCCGTTCAGCGACAGCCTCATCCATCTTGTTTTTGTTTTCGATAAACTGTCAATTTCATGTTTTCGCCTTCTCGGTTCCGATATTCTCATCGGTCTCTCTAATACGTCGTCCGTAAGGCCGAGCGCACCGTACGTCGATATGATGTTAGATTTCGAAAGTTATGCGGTGTCACACTTGTTTATGAGAATGTCCCGGTCCCGGAGATAAACAAGACATGAGGAAATCAGACGACGGTGACGATGAGAGTATCCTTTTTCAGGTTTTGAAACACGGTCATCCATTCCTTTCCTGTCTGCTAGTCTCTGCGCTGTTTTGCCCATCTGAAAAATTGAAAGGTGTCAATTGAAGTATGATATTGGACCCACCCGAAAGCTGGATTTATGAACTTCTCATCGTTCCCGTTCGCGGTTGACGTTTCCGTCAGAAGTCAAATCGTACAAAATACGCAGATGCATTTAAAAAGTCCACTCCTGCGTCAGTTGACGCAGTTTGACGTTGTCATTCAAATTTCAACCAATATAGTAAGGTTATAATTTTGAGTTAAGTTCTTTATTGATAAGTTATTCTCGAGTTAGAGCTTTCCATAAATAAGAAAAGAACCCTAGGTTATTCGCCTTCTATAAAATCTCATAAACATTAACTGGTTGAACGGCGAACGTCAAGTATATAAATGGGGTCCGTTTCGAACTACGAGCGGCCAAAAACGTCAGTGGAAACGTCAAGCTTTAGCTGAATCCAGCTTGAAGCTTGACGTTTCCGTTCCCGTTCTCAGTTGTCCTTTCCGTTCAAAGTTAATGTACCCATTCACTAATTGTGTTTACAGTCGACCTATCGTTAGCAAAATAACTTCTGGAAGAAACAACTTACAGATTAGATGTTTGTGAAGAAGGTTCGGTCTTTGAGTACGAAGGTTAAACTCGTGAATGGGTTTAAGCCGCCCAATGACTCCGTAGATATTCACATTCAACATTATATTTTCCCAACATTAAATACAGATTGAATTGAATTGAAATCCAGTACTTCTTATAAAAATGATATCTTCGTACGAAATTTCGTGAGGTTTACATGATTAGAAAACTGCTAAATAATTCCATCACGAAATGTTGGACAATTGTTATCAATAGAACAATAACTAATTACATTAGCGTCCTCCATGAGCAAACCAAACAATGATGAAGTTATCGGGACTAGGACAGGAAAGAAACCAATGATTTCTGAGCTATATATTTAGCGACGTTTCGCAAGACTTTCGTCTGCTTCTTCAGGCCTAAGAAACATTTTAAAAATTATCGTAGCTTACACACTAAATACAAACAATTAATATATTGTATTGTCTGTATTCGGTGTGTAAGTGATGCTAATTTTTAAACTGTTTTTTAGGCCTGAAGAAGCAGACGAAAGTCCTGCGAAACGTCGCTCAATATATAGCTTAGAAATCATTGATTTCTTTCCTGTCCTAGTCCCGCAAATTTCATCATTGTTTGGTTGTTATCAATGTTATAATTATTGTATGAATCTCGTTAGCTGCAATTCACCAGAAAACTTGGGTTGACAGAAGAACAAGAAATAACACTTTCCACAAATTATTGATTACGGATATAACACCCTAAAACACATTGAAGCTTTTGACGATTTGCGAGGTAGCTTCAACCTCTTTGGGACAGTTTCACGTTTCGTCCCGGCTTAGTTTGGGGGAACTCGTCAGGGCATGCACCAAACTAAGCCGTTTACATGCCTACGTGAGTGGACACCCCTTGTGAGGAACACAAGGGAGTGTACCAGACCGATGGGGATGAGCGTATATCCAAGATCTTGAGAGAGTCTAACCGGAACAGCGTGCGCGCTAGCGCCCCCTGTACGCTGACCGATGATGTTGGCCAAGCGTTACAGGCAGATAACGCAGGATACTTAAGACGCAAGATGGTACTGCGCGCGCGACTTAAGTAAGAGCTGAGAGAGGGCGCTCGCTACAGGACTCCCCTTCCAGTGAAAACGATACCAGAAAGATGTATCTGGAGGAGTGTGACCGAGACCGAACCGAGACCGAAAAGGTGTTCTCCTCTAAAACGCGGCTGTGAGCGAGCCGTTGTGCCATTGCTGCGCTGTTGAGCACGAGTCTACGGCGTTGGATGCACGGTTGACCAAACCGTTTTGTGATGAGCCGTGTAGACTGTGTGCTAGAGCGCTCTGCCTCGTCGTTCGAGGAGTGTGACCGATTTAGAGGAGGTCAGCCTTTGACGGAATGTAGTCGTGGCCGTATTGACCAGAAGATTTCCCACAAGTGCGGCCGTGATGCGCAGCAGTTGTGTGCTTTTGAAACGTGAGAAACCCGGATTGAGAAACGCTGCGCCACTTGTGAGTTCCTATACCACTCGATGTCGTGCAGTGAGCTGGGTGCATTAGTGAGCACATCTTTGATCAGCGAGTTGCAGCACGAGAGCGAAGTGGCGGTGTGGAACCTCCTCGGGATGGTTGTCGAACCATCGCCGAGGGAGGAACGGATAGGATCACACAGTGACAAGCGAGGTTCTCACTGGAAACGAAGATGATCGTGGAGGGACAGAAACTGTGACACCGTCGTTGAAATGAATCACGTCGGAAAGTCACCACTGAAGCTTTTGACGATTTGCGAGGTAGCTTCAACCTCTTTGGGACAGTTTCACGTTTCGTCCCGGCTTAGTTTGGGGGAACTCGTCAGGGCATGCACCAAACTAAGCCGTTTACATGCCTACGTGAGTGGACACCCCTTGTGAGGAACACAAGGGAGTGTACCAGACCGATGGGGATGAGCGTATATCCAAGATCTTGAGAGAGTCTAACCGGAACAGCGTGCGCGCTAGCGCCCCCTGTACGCTGACCGATGATGTTGGCCAAGCGTTACAGGCAGATAACGCAGGATACTTAAGACGCAAGATGGTACTGCGCGCTCGACTTAAGTAAGAGCTGAGAGAGGGCGCTCGCTACAACATGAATAGTAGATGAAAAAAATAAAATGTCTGAAAATTTTTCATAATAACAGTTTAGCTGGAACCAGTACTCAGTAACAATAGCGAATGAAAAACTTCATTTTGTTACAGGATATGATGAAGTCTCCGAAACCTCGAATAAAGTTACCAGTACATATTCAAACTGGTGTATCCCAAGTTGTGCAACAAGGTATTTAAATGCCACCTAGAAGCTTACTCTTTGAGAATTACGAAGAGTGGGAGTTCCAGAGATCCATTTGTTTTTTTAGAAGATTTACTGCCGGGTTATTTGGATACTTTTTTTGTTTTTTCCAAATAAACTATCAAAAAGTAACGGACTACTCAACCATCATATTTCATTGAAACTTCCACAACTGATTCTTAAATTCCATACAAGAAAAATCTAGAAAAGCACTGCCGTGAAGGCAGCAGCTTTTGCGCGCATGTTCAATGTAGATGACCGCTTCGGCAACGAATTTGAACATGCGTGCAAAAGCTGCTGCTTTCACGGCAGTGCTTTTCCAGATTTTTTTTCGATAAATTACTGGATTTCAATTCGATCCAATCTGTATTTTTGGAAATATTGGAAAATGAGATTTTTAATAGGTATAGCTACGGAATCATCAAGCGGATTTTACCTATAAATGAATTCGACCCTCGTAATTAAGCCCCAAACCTACTCTACAATTATCGAGTTTCCAAGTTGTTCCTTTCGTAAGTTATTGTGTTTACGGTCCACCCAATAATTCCGCAGATATACCTATTCAAAATTTTATTTCACCAATATTTCCAAGAATACAGATTTCATCGAAAAATGACAGTTTGAAGGTTCATACAGAATTTAATGAGGATAATATGATGAGAAGATCACAGAATATTAAATATTTGAAACAAGTTCGAATTGTTGTAATGACAAGATCATCCCGCAATTTTGCACAATGTTGTATATCAACATCTTCAAACTATAACTATATAGCTGCGAAGTTTCATCACGATTGAATCAGTATTTCTCGAGTAATACCGAAAAAAACAACGATATCGAGAAGAAAACTTATTTTTTCGCATTATCTCCAAAACTACTAGCCGTATCGAATTGAAATTTGATACACTGCTGTGAAATATAAAGTTCAAGGTATCACTGGAATTTTCTTCGTATATGATAAATATTTTCAGAAAAAATTCGAAAAAAATTTTGAAAAATTTTTTCTTGAATTGCGTAACCATACAATTTCAACGAAATTTCGCTCAAAGTTGCGCGTTGTTATGCCCAAACTAACTGCAAAGTTTCAATCTAATCGTTTCAGTAGTTTCTGAAATATGAGGAAACTAACCTCAAAATTTCTAATTGCTACAACTCCGAAACTATCTGGCCGATTTGGCACATTAACGAACTTAACCTCCGTATTTTGAAATGCCACCCTTCCTGAAATTTTCAAGTTGATAGAATCCTCCATACGCCCGTTATCGTGGTGACGGCCGGCCAGGCAGAATCGATTTTGACACCGGATTCGTCATTAGTGAGTCCAACCTAGTCGTTTAAGAACATTTTCGGCCCGATCATCCAAAATTACAGACATTTGGACAAAACAATAGCACGCTGTTCCCCTAGAACATGCGCGCAAAAAACCACAACTGAATCTTCTAACCGGTTTCTATTCGTGAAATATTTCTAGTAACAACAGAGAAAAGAGTTTCTCCAACATTCGGCAGGTCTTTGGATTTATTGAATTCACATAATATCTCCTCAAATTCATTATTTTTCCGAAGTAAGTTCACATTATGAAAAATACGTAATTACTACGAACTCTATGCAGAGAGTACAACGTTGCGTAGTTATCTGACAGAAAAATGACTATAACCAAACATTTTCGAAAAATATACACGGTGAAATATGTCAGAATTTCACGGCCAAACGGAAGATTCTATAAAAGTGAATGGAGTATAAATCTTTGACAGGTCAATTAATTTGATCTCACCTCTGCTGAATATACGAAGTTGAATATGCCAAAATTTCATGGCCTACCGACTGACTATAATGGTGAATGAGGTAAACGTAAATAAGTTTTTGCAGTTTTCGAATTGCAACGATTGAGCATATTTGGACATCGAAGCTTCGCCGAACGTCGAGAGCGTGGAGACCTTACCTTCACGCATAGAGCCCTAGCTGATCACTTTGGTGAGGACTTCAGGAACATGTTCCAGTTGAATTCCAACAACCTGAGAGGGCATCACTGCTGTCGAAGGAACCTTACAAGACAACACCGCGCCAGAAGTTTCTGTCCAACAGAGTTTTCAACCAATGGAATAAGCTTCCATCTACAGTTAAAGAGGCCCCTAACGTCAACACTTTCAAGAATAGATATGATGCATGGAGTGCCCAAGATCGCTAGTTTCAATTTTTCGCTCACCACCTGTTTTGTTTAAATTTTCATTTGAATTTTTTTCTTGTAATAATACAATTATTTTTTTTTGGGTCAAAAGTTTCTGTTTCGCTATTAACACTTCTGTTGTATATTTTTATGGGTTTATAGGTTTCACCGCAACTGTTCTTACTGTTTAAATAAATAAATAAATAAAAAAAAAATCTATTCGAGGTTTCTAACAATAGGAACTTTCGAAACCATAAAATTAAGTTTGGCCATTTTGCAGCAGGATTCCAATTAAAGATGAGTAAATATCAACAGTGCCAATTTGCAAAGGGATATAAACCGTTACGAACCGAATATTCAGAACCAATCCGAAAATAGCAGCTTCACCGGACGGAAGAACTTAACCGATCGATGATAGTTATTAGTGGCAAAACAATCCTCAATAATCGTTCGGACAATGGCAAAGGCAGAAAATGGGTGTATTTAAAGATGCACTGAAATGCCTACGCTGTGTTTAAAGTTCAGCTCACGATCCCCAATAGGTATTATCGAACTTCAGTTCGCCTTGTGTGATTCCGGGTAATTTCAATTCTTGAATGGGATAATTGTGGTGATTGTGAGGGTGTATTACTCTCCTGCTCTTGATAAGTGTAATTTGGAGAAATGTTTGTTGGTTCTGTGGATGTTTGATAGTCTTACTCGATGGTTTGTCAACATATTTTAGACATAACCGAAGGGGGGAGATTCGCACAGTTTATGTGAGTGGAAGTGAAAATAGAACTATTTTCGGTATTATTAGCCATGAATCATTATTGATTCCCAAGCGCAACCATGGGGAAGCAATATTCTACACGAACCTTTTCAAGTTGTATTCATCAACAAAAAATCTGGTGTGTGCTATCGTTTTGTCCAAATATCTGTAATTTTTTATTTTTTTCCGAAAATTGTCTCAAACGACTAGGTTGGACTCACTGATGACAAATCCGGTGTCAAAATCGATTCCATCCGGACGGCCGTCCAGCTTGCCGGCTGTATGCACGATTACGGGCGTACGGAGAATCCTATCGACCTGAAACTTTCAGGGTAGTTTCCAGTTTGAAATTCGACAGTTGTATTCGTTAATATTCGTTAATAGGCAGAATCAGTCGAACGGTTTCGGAGTAAGAATTTTTTGAAATTTTGAGGTTATTTCCGTGATAATTCGGCAACTACTGAAACCGTTGGATTGAAATTCGGGAGTAAGTTGAAATATAATGACGCGCAACCTGTTGCACGATCTCGTTGATCTTAGTGTCAGTGAATTTGAAAAATTTATTTTTTGGAAAACAATTTTCTTCTCGAAAACTGTTCATCATATTCAAAAAAGAGAATCTGAGTTTCATATTTTAAAGCAGTGTACCAAATTTCAGTTCAATACGATTATAATTGTTGGAGACATTGTGAAAAATATGTCAAACTTGGCAGCTTATTCGAAACTGTTGATAAGCAACTTCGTGCAAAATTTCTTGATGACCGTGTCATAAGAACAATTTGGAAAAAAAATTTCAAGTGAAAATATATATAAAAGTTTCCTTCGTCTGTGATGAATACACAAGTCTGAAACTTGATATTTTTGATTCATTGCAATAAGAGGTATCTATTATTTCAATAGAACAATTTGGAAAAAAAATTTCAAGTGAAAATATATATAAAAGTTTCCTTCGTCTGTGATGAATACACAAGTCTGAAACTTGATATTTTTGATTCATTGCAATAAGAGGTATCTATTATTTCAATATTTAATTCCTGGAGAAGTCCTCAAGAGTTGCGTATTCGAAAATACCTATAAGAAACATTTGGAATGATAAATACTACGATTAATTTGTAGGATTTGAAGCTCTTCTGAAAAATTCGTTAAAAAATGAGCAGCAAAGTGAATAATTCATATTCTGATTTTAATTAACATGAACATTTCCTCGTATGTATGTATGTAACAAATTCATAGCCTCTGTATTCATTTATACGTACATGCAGAATTTATAAACCATATTTTTATGAAAGAAGATCCAAACCATTGTTTAAATCAATGTCCAAACTATCCAATATAGAGTCTATGAGTAATATATCTATCTCCCGCTCGGTTCTTAACGTTGTTTCGGCTTTGAATTGTTATCCATGAAATTCTTCCGATAAATCCTATATTATTATGGCTTCTATTCCCTCATATATATTTCATATTATAAATGAATAGATGCTCGTTTTTTGTTGAACTCCTCTTTTATAACAGTAAGAATCTATCATTTCAAATATCTATACCTTTTCAACTTCAAATTGAGATTGAACACATTCAAATTGGGACTAAACAAAATCAAATTGAGACTAAACACATTTAAATTGGGAATATTCAATTTCATATTGGTACAACATTCTATGTTGTGTGAATTGGAGTTTTATAAGCTTCTTCAGTTCGACTTATATCCTCCTGCTATTCCGTTGGCATTTTCCTCTTGTTGTTTTGCCCACCTTAGCTCGGTTGACTTCTTGATTCCCAAAGATTCGCAAGTCCTTTCCAATCGCCGTTTTCTTCATAGACTGCAAATGTATGCTTTTCAATTGATTCCGAATCTCCTTTTTTATCATTTTCGAATTAAAATCTGGTTTACCGTCATTCAATACTCTGCTTCGACATTGAAGTGTTAATTTTATAAGGTACTCAAAAAATCCAATTCAAAGAGCAACGATTGTTGTACCCATATGAAACTTATAATCAACAATCTGAAATAAATGTGTTTCAAATAAGGAGTAATCATTTTCAAATGTTTACCAATTTGAAATATATATATATATATACAGGGTGATTCCGGAGGAGACCGTCAGATTTTAGGATAAGTTTACACTAGTCTAGACAGTCTCGAAACAATGTTTGGTTTATGGTTGGGGGTCTCTATTGAGAATATACAGGGTGATTTGTCCGATTCGACCGATTTTACTTTTATCTATAACTTTGGTATGGCTTATTCGATTTCAATGGAATTTTCAGCGTAGTACAATAGTGTTGAACACATTCATTGAATTCAATTTTTTTTTCAAAATAAGCGGTTGTTATTGTGATAAATCCAGATTAATTGTGCAGGTTGAAAAAACACCCTGTACATATCGTTTCCTAAACTATGCTATCTGTTTACGATTCTGCTATAATAAGTCATTATTTGAGAGTTTCTAATTTTTTTGGCACACTCCTAGTTTCCCGAGAAAATTTTTTCAAAAAATGATAATGTCGAAATTTCGCCCCAATCGATTCTACTTTTATTGAGAACTTTGGTATGGCTCATCCAATTTTGATGAAATTTGCAGTGTTTGCGTTTCAGGTTCTACAATAATATGTCATCATTCAGAGGTTTTTAATTTCTTTGGCACACCTCCGGTTTTCCTAGAAAACATTTTTGAAGAAGAGCATGATCGAAATTTGGCTCACAAGCAGTTAACGTATTCCGCACTAGGTAGGAAAGCTTTATTATCCCAGGATGCGAAGCAGTTCTTAAGTTCTAAAATATTCTTTTCAAATTCATATTTAATTGCTAATATTTTGTATGAAACCATTCAATTCGGAATATATTTCGAATTTGAAAAGAATATTTCAGAAGTGACGAACAACTTTGCATCTTTGAACGATACAGCTTTCCTACCAAGTGCGGAATTCTCTCACTGCTTGTGAGCCAAATTTCGATAATGCTCTTCTACAAAAATGTTTTCTAGGAAAACCGGAGGTGTGCCAAAGAAATTGAAAACCTCTGGATGATGACATATTATTGTAGAATCTGCAACGAATAAGAAAGTTTTGGAAAAGCAATGTACAGGGTGTTTTTTTTTTCAACTGCACAATTAATCTGAAATTCTGAAATTATCATAATTACAACACTGTATTTTGAGAGATTGTTGCGATTATTGAATAAACTCATTCAGATTGTTCTACACTGCAAATTTCATCAAAATTGAATGAGCCATACCAAAGTTCTCACTAAAAGTAGAATCGATTGGAGCGAAATTTCGACATTATCATTTTTTGAAAAAATTTTCTCGGAAAACTAGAAGTGTGCCAAAAAAATTAGAAACTCTCAAATAATGACTTATTATAGTAGAATCGTAAACAGATAGCGTAGTTTGAGAAACGCTATGTACAGGGTGTTTTTTCAACCTGCACAATTAATCTGGATTTATCAGAACAACAACCGCTTATTTTGAAAAAAAAATTGAAACCAATGAATGTGTTCAACACTATTGTACTACGCTGAAAATTTCTTTGAAATCGAATAAGCCATACCAAACTTATCAATAAAAGTAAAATCGGTCGAATCGGACAAATCACCCTGTATATTCTCAACAGAGACCCCCAACCATAAACCAAACAGTGTTCCGAGACTGTCTTGACTAGTGTAAACTTATCCCAAAATCTGACGGTCTCCTCCGGAATCACCCTGTATATATATTTATTTCAAATTGGAAATAATCATTTTCATATGATCGTTGCTCTTTGAATTGAATTTATAAGGTTAACACTTTAATGTCGAAGAAGGGTATCTAATGAGTGCAAACCAGAGTTTCACTCGAAATTATATCCCTTATTGAAAAAGAAGAGTCGGAATCAATCAAAAAGCAGAGAATTGCAGTCCATGAAGAAAACGGCGATTGGAAAGGACTTGCGAACTTTTGAGTATCAACCGCCCAAAAGGAGGACGAAAAATAAAAGGAAAATGCCAAAGAGATAGCAGGAGCATAGTTCACACTGCAGAAGCTCATAAAAACTCCAATTCACACAAGAACGAATGTTGTACCAATATGAAATTGATTTTTCTTAATTTGAATGTGTTTGGTCTCAATTTGATTTTGTTGAGCGCTAATTTGAATATGTTGAAAAGGTATAATTTATATTTTGGGGAATAATTTCATCGGATCTAATAGATTAATTTTCATTCAGCGGAATATTTGTATGGAATCGACAAAGCGATCTTAGCGTCATCGTCGTTCACAGAGCCAAGAGGACA
This sequence comes from Myrrha octodecimguttata, assembly GCA_958510865.1. Taxonomy (NCBI): domain Eukaryota; kingdom Metazoa; phylum Arthropoda; class Insecta; order Coleoptera; family Coccinellidae; genus Myrrha; species Myrrha octodecimguttata. Next base: position 38,542,126 of record OY294056.1, read on the forward strand.
ATATTTGACAATTCTATGACCGCGTTTTGGACCCAAAATTTTAATGGGTAATAGTGGAAAAGTGTCGATACCTGATATATTCTATGCATCTTGGATTGGATGTTATTATTGTCAGATCAAATAAGCAAATTCAAGGAATAAATGTGTCTCTCTCATGTTTATTTCGATTGCTTCAATATCAATGAATGATTCCCACTTTCGTTCAACCCAAGTCAATATTTTGAAACTCCACTCAGTTATACGAGTATCGTCGGCTCGATTCAGCCTCCTAACATTCTTCTTCTATACGACCAATAATTCGATCAAAACTGGACATTACACTGGTAAGTCTCAGTCTCTTGTAAACGATACTCTTCTCATCGACCAAATAATTTCCACCTGTTGGTCTCTGACACGGGAAGGTCGAAAACAACTCAATCCCAGGTAAGTAGGTACCAGTGTCCTAAGATTTGTTGATTACCGTTTAAAACATGAGTTTTCCATATATCTCAGAGCTCTAACTCTATACCGGTGACAGTTGTTCCGTTTTGGACCTCAGATTTATAGACTGGTCCATCGTTTTGTTAGAGTTTATCTATTTTTGTTTCTGATGTGAAACGATAAAAAAAGGAAAGGGTAAAGACTCTATTCTTCACATTGTGTTTATTGCGGGCATATTCTGGAAAATAGCGTGCTATCATTTCATCCAAATTTCTGTAATGTAAATTTTTTTTACCGAAAATGGTCTTGGTTGGACTCACTGATGACGAATCCGGTGTCAAAATCGATTCTGTCTGACCCTCCAGCCGACGACACCATAACTGTCGAAAGAAGCAAGCTAGCTACTTTCAGAATATGTCGCGCATTGGGTTATAGTCATTTGAAATTTTGAGATTAATTTCCTGATATTTCAGGAACTACTCATGCGATTGAATTGAAACTTGACAGTTAGTTGAAGCATAACAACGCACAACTTTTCACGAAATTTCGTTGAGATCGTTCTGTCAGTAAATTTTGAAAAAAAATTTTTTCCAAATTTGTTTGCAAACAAATTTTTTCGGATACTGTTCATTAAATCCAGAAAAAACTTCTGCTCCTAAATTGAACGTCATGAATAACTGCAGTGCACCATAATTTTTGAAGATATTGAGAAACAATATAATATAAAATTTCGTGGTTTTCTTCTCGATATCGTTTTTTTTTCGGAATAACTCCAAAAATAATGATTCAATCGGAATGAAGCTTGGCAGCTAGTTTGGACATTTTAATGGGCAACTTTGTGCGAAATTTCGCGATGATCGTGTCTAAGATCAATTTGAAAAAAAAATAAAATATTCTTTTCAAATATTAAATATTCTGTGATCTTCTGGTCATAGTATCCTCATGATATTCTGAATAAATGTCGAACTGTTATTTTTCGATGAAATAGTGGATTTCAATTCGATCTAATCTGTATTTTTGGAAATATTGGTGAAATTAAATTTTCAATGGATATATCTACGGAATCATTGGGTGGATTTTACCCATTAACGAATTCGGCCTTTGTAATTAAGGTCCAAACCTACTCCATAAATATGTAAGTTGTTTCTTTCGGAAGTTATAGACCCTTTTTATGGATTTCATGAAATGAGCGAAAAGGTATACGTTCTCGAGATTGTTGAAATTCAGATTGGGCTAAAAATGTGAAGACATTGGTACTTTCTGTTTATTCTGAAAGAGTGAAAAATATCTGAAAAATGCAAAGACAAATTCAGTAATATTGTGGAAAAAAATTTTGTCGTTGCATTTCGAAGTTTCTAGGAAATGCTATCATTGGACATCAGTAGAATTTTTTCATCATTTTATTTCGATAAAGTACTAATAAAAAACCTAGAAAAGAACTGTCGTGAAGGCAGCAGCTTTTGCGCGCATGTTCAATGGGGATGACCGCTTTGGCAACGAATTTGAACATGCGCGCAAAAGCTGCTGCCTTCACAGCAGCGCTTTTCTAGGTTTTTTCGATAAAGTACTGGATTTCAATTCGATCTGATCTGTATTTTTGAAAATATTGAGAAAATAGAATTCTGAATGGGAATATCTACGGAATCATTGGACGGATTTTACCCATTCACGAATTCGGCCTTCGTAATTAAGGTACAAATCTTCCCTACAAATAGCGAGTTTCTAGGTCGTTTCTTCCGAAAGTTGACCATTGAAAATTTGGTTTTCCGAATATTTCAAAAAATACAGATTAGATCTAATTGAAATCTAGTACTTCATCGAAAAATGACAGTTCAAAGATTCATACAAAATTTAATGAGGAAAATACGATGAGAAGATCACAGAATATTGAATATTTAAAAAAAAATTTAAAAAAAATCATCACGAAATTTTGCACCATGTTGTCCTTCAACATATCCAAACCAGCTGCGAAGTTTCATCACGATTGAAACAGTATTTCTTGTATTATACCTAAAAAAACAACAATATCGAGAAGAAAACCACGAAATTGTACATATTTTTTTCCAATATCTCCAAAACTAATAGCCGTATTGAATTGAAATTTGGTACACTACTGTGAAACATGAAGTTCAAGGTATAACTGAAATTGTTGTCGAATGTGAACAATAGTTTTAGGAAAAAAAAGTTTTTCGAAAAAAATGTTGAAAAATTTTCTTTTCGAATTGAGTGAGCATACAATTTCAACGGAATTTGCGTGAAGTTGCGCGTCGTTAAGTTTCAACTAACTACCAAGTTTCAATCCAATCGCTCCAGTCGTTCCTGAAATATGAGGGAAATAACCTCAAAATTTCAAATGGCTATAACTCCGAAATTATTGGGCCGATTTGGCCCATTAACGAACTGAATTACGGCATTCCGATGCGCAAACTACTCTGAAAGTCGCTCGCTGGTTATGGTCGACAGTTATCGTGTCCACGGCCGACCGGCGGGCCGACCGAACAGAATCGATTTTGACACCAGATTCGTCATCAATGAGTCCAACCTAGTCGTTTGAGACCATTTTCGGCTCAATCATCGAAAATTACAGGCATTTGGACAAAACGATAGCACGCTGTTCCCCTAGAACATGCGCTCAAAAAGATCAAGAGTATGACAATTTTAAGAGGGAATTGAACAATCTTTGAAACGAGGTGTCACTAGACCTCCATCTCATTAAATATTCTAGGGGTTGCCGTCAGTACGCTCATATCAGGATTGATACATATTGATCGTAACCAACCGTATAAAATGTCCCCCCTACAAACCAAAACTTTCTTGAATTTGCAATGGGGTTCAGATATTGAGAGTGCTAACTTTTCAAATTGACACGCTGTTCACATATACATTACCTAATCCTTCATGACCATAGTAGTGTCTAAACTATCGTAGGTACTTCCAACTTCTGAACATATTGTTTCCGACAGACCGACAGTACGTTCCATATGTCTCTATGAGTAATAAAACACTGTTTCGAAAATATGCATCACAAACCTAAATTATACGTGGATTAGAAAGCAGTTACCACTACTTCGAAGCAGTGGTTTATCCAAAGTAATTTGGAATATTTTTTATTCGGATTAAGCGATTCCCATTAAATTATGTATTAGTATTTTTTTCATGATTTCACGAGTACCTAAATGAAAAGATTAAATTCAATCGATTCCCGAGGATTTCAGTGAATACCGCAGAAAATTAATTCGCAATGAAATCAAAAGGATTTTCAGCTTCCATAAATCGTTTGTCGGTCTGAGACAAACCTCGGAGTGACTTTTCGATCCCATCCCTAATTAAGAAACCCTTCTGTCGGCGTTCTAACACGATACCTTCCCGATATATTTTAATGTGCTACTGTTATCGTTAGATTTTTACAGTTCCCGAAAGAACGTTGAAAAATGTGTGAGTTCGTAAAACCTTCGGTAGATATTTCCGAAAGAGCGGTTTCGAGAAAACAGAGACATTGAAGTGAATTTATAGTGCCGATATTTCAGTATACTTTATCTCTGCTGCCTTTTACCCTGCTTCTTCTCTTTTGGGATTGTGAAGTTTGTCAATTGATTTTTATACGCTGGAGACTTCGTCTATGAACACTCTGATAGTGACATGGAAAATATTCTATAAAATGCTAACGTTGGCGTGGTTTAAATTTGATGCTCTGCAATGGTATGCAAAATGTAATAAAACTCCTTGAAAATATATTAATAATACATACATTTTTTCACTGATATTTCGTATCCATGAGGTAATCAGACGCCCAAATGACCGAAATTGGCTTCCTTGGTCGAAAAACGGATCACATTTTTGATAAACAGGGCGGTCTATATGAGCGTAGTGCCGACAGAAATGTTGTCTCAAGGGTACTAGAAATAACTATATCATATGAAAGTATTTTTTCTTTTATAACGAATAACCTGGAAAACATTGTGGCATTGTATTATTTTACATACTTCGAACAAACGCTGAACCAAGTCTATTTTTGCGCACATGTTCTGAGGAACAGTGTGGTATCGTCTTGTCCAAGGGTATGTAATTTCCGATTTTTTTCCGGAATCACTGATGGCGAATCCGGTGTCAGAATTGATTATATCCGGTGAGCCGGATTTCCCAAGGGTCTATTACAGGAGTACAGGAATTATAGCCACTTGAAACTTTCAAAGTAGGTTGCATCTCAAAATGCGACGGTTAGTTTAGGCTAGTTGGCAATGAGTTCAAGCATAAGACGCAAAACTCATTGCGCAATTTTGTTGAGATCGTTATGTTAATAAATGAAAAAAAAAGTCGAAATTCCTATTTCGAATGAGTATACCTACGAATTATAGGGTGGAAACCATTCACGAATTTAGCCTTCGTAATTGAGGTCCAAGCCAACTTTATATAAATATCAAGAGCCAAGGTTGTTTCTTTCGGAAGTTATTTTGTTCACGATCTATGATGAGAATGATTGAAATCTAGTACTTGAATGAAAAATGATAGCTAGAAGGTTCATCCAGAATTTCATGTGGACCATACGAAAAGGAGATCACTGAATCTTTCCATCAAAAAGTAAAGGTGTTTTTGACAACTTAACTGAGCATGCGGATCAAATGCTCCTTATTTCACGTCAGTGCTTTTCTAGAATTTCTCTAGTTTTGAATTGAAATTAACGGTAAACAATATTTCGCAGAAAACACGAATTGTTAAAGCGAAAAATTACACCAGTAAGGCAGAAAAAGCTACTCAGTGACGCAAACATGAATGCTCTAACAAAAGAATATAAAACTCTAAATCAGTAGGACTTTAATGTAGTAAAAACCCTGATATTTCAATATCATTGATTTTGCATTTTACGTGATTTTCACTGGTCATCCTTTATACTGGTATAAGTGAGAATCCTTGAAATTATATCATACAAGCGCCAGAAAGCTTATGTCGCCTCATAGTAGCACCTTTCTCCAATTTTCAAATATAAATTTCATCCGAAATAAGGACTCAACCGCGAATAGGGACCGATTTAAAACCAGAATTCTCTAGTTTCTGTGGCTGTAGAACTCAAGAATATCAATATTGAAGAGATGTGGTTCCAGTAACATATCACTACAAGCCATACAACCAATCATCAATTCGTTCGCTTTAGAAAATATTTTTGATAGGATCATCTCACGACGAAGATTCAGGAATTGGCCGCCAAGATAATGTAATTTGACACCTTCAGATTTTTTTGCCGAACTATAAGAAAGCAACACTGAGAAGAGAGTTACTGGCAAAATACAGCTGTAGTTATTACACAGAATGGTCAGAAATAGAGCGATCACGAACTAAGCAATGGAGGACATTTGAGCAATATCTTAATCCGAACATAACTGCATTCATTATTCAAGCATGACATTAGAAAAAGGATTTGGTTGATATGTCGAACCTCTGTTGTTTTATTCAGAATTGAAATCATTCAAATTTCCTCCAGAACTGAGGTTCAAGATGCCTTTCTTGTGTTCGTAAACTATGTGACTTTAATCCACTACCTCGTAGACTTGTAGAACTTGTCAATTGCATTTTTATATCCTCACAAAAAAGCATTCACCCGCCCCGAGTTTTAAGTCCACTGTCTTTCGAAAATTCGTAGATCGGATCTCGTTTCTTCTGTTCTCGCAGCCAAAAATAAAAACGCACATAAAATTTTAAAACTTGGGTTATGCGGACTAGTTTAATTACACCACATTGTTGGGTATTACATTACGACGTCTCTTGTTTTATTGACTTCGTTGAACACAAGAAGTAGCGATTCGAGAATTGTTATCTGATATCTATCTGATTTTTGGAGCATGAATATTTGTGGCGACTCAGAAAAAATATGATGATTTAAGATACTCATGAGTGACACATTTGTTGACAGTGGAAACATCCAAAAGGTAAAATACGAACGAAATAATAGAATTTAATAAGTTTATGGATGGCACTCCTGAAATATCTACAACGTCAAATTAATTCGAAGAATGGCGAATTTCTACTCTGTTTCAATAATAATTCAGCTTCAGCATAATGAATGAAAATATGGCTTCGATTCGAAATTGAAAGTACCGAAAGTAAATTGAAGAAGCAAGGACCGAGTATCAGGAAGTGCTATATAGAATTACTCTCATTTCGTTGGTAACTCTGATATTTTGGCAAAAATCATTCATCAGGAGCTATCTTACTTCAACGACATATGTGAGTAAAACCCAAAATATTATATTTTATATGAAAAAATATTTTTTTCTAGCTGCACGTCATCACAATCATTAAGATTTGGAATGAAAGGGATGTCAAAGATTTTACTTCTATTGGTGCACATAAAAAGACGCTCACTGAAGATTTTATTTTGAAGCAAGGACAAATTTGGAATAATTATTTGAAAAATTACCATTTTTCGATTTTTTGCGATGGAACTTTTGGAATACAACCATGAACATACATCACTTTTCAAAATCATGAAATCAATGGGTTGCAAAATTTCACGCGAACAAAAACATGTTGTTGCAGAGATGATTCTTTTATATGAAGGGCATGAAGGGTTTTATCTCCTGTTTTTTTGCAGATATCATTTCAAGGTATTTGTTTGGTCAGTTTCAATCTGAAAAGGAAGAAGAAATTTTGTCTTGGAAAATGATGACCTCTATTATGAAGATGTCGGCCTATTTATTTGAATAAATTCTTATTTCTCTAGATTTATGAATGGAGACAGTGTATTTTCATGCTCTTGTATCATAGGTCATAGGTAGCAACGTATAGTGCCCTGTTCATTTCCTCTTGGTTATACTGTGATGATATATATTTGGTGAATCAAACAACCAAATGCTTTTTTTCAATAAGAATGTACATATGTGATGATGTTAGAAAGTTATGTCTCCTACTTGCAGATCATTCATATTTTATATATCGAAAAACAGTTTCTTCATTGTGTTAACGGTTTCTCAAGTTTGTGATTCCAATCATCATATGCCAATTGATATAATTAAATTTGTCATTCAAGACGTGGTAGGTACTTTGAAGTCAATGAAAGTTTATCTTGAAATATTAATCTGAGCAGATATAATGTGGAGGAATAACAGAAAAATCTATATATTATTCAAAAATTTATTGAGCAACTCACTCAACGCTTGCTGAGCGATCCGTCGGCTGATTCCGCCGAGCCCCGGCACTATGACGCAGTAGTGGACGCAGTTACATTTAAATTTAAGCAAGCGGATTTCTCCGCCTGCTATGAGTCCCGTTCTGTCCGCCTAATACACGCTTACCTTAACCTTGTTCTGTAGTCAAGAGCGAGCCAGTAAATAAGTATGTCCCTTAGTCTCAAAATTATCTATTTGACTCTTTCGAAACTGACAATATCTTCTTCACGCGCTTGTTCTTGGGAACAGCGCGTTATCATTTCGCAACGTTGTCTGTAATTTTCGAATTTTGAGCCGAAAGTGATCTCAAACGACTAGGTTGGACTCACTGATGAAGAATCCGTAGTCAAAATTGATTTTGTCCGGCCGTACGTGTGTCTGATAAATTTCGAAAGAAAGGACCTAGAGTTTTGAAATTCTCAGGTTAGGTTTAGATCCGGAATATCTCGGTCGAGTTCGTTAATGGGCCAAATCTGCCGAATGGGTTTTGTGTTACAGCCATTTGAAATTTTGATTTTTCAATAACTCGAAAAATATTTATCTGATCGGAATGAGACTTGGTTGGTAGATGTACATAATAATGATAATAATAACAACAAATTTCACTGAAATCTCCAAACCGCCAGTTCATAATCGAGAACTACATTTCAGCCCAATTAGATTCCCTGTTTTTCCTGAGGAACCAATCAATAGAAACATTCAGGATATTTATTCAAGAAATTCATTTATTTCAAAAGGCATATCTCCGATTCCGTAGATATTTTACTCTAATCGATGGCGAAAACTCGAAGACTCGGTTTCAGTCTAAACAGATATGTATTCTTGGAATTTTCCGAAACATGAGATTTATGGAATATTCCTTTGCATCGGTTCACGACATCTACTGGTGAATAGTCGAAGCATTTACTGGATCCTACTGTCACATTATGCGGGACAGCAGCGTCTGTTCACACTCAATGCATCCCTGGTAGCGCATGAGCATATTATCGGAATCGTCACAACTCAACAACAGTGTTCAGCTTGATCGGATATTCGTCTTGGGAGATATAACGGAGTCAATATTCAACAACTTTTCAACTCGATCAGATATTCATTTTATTTCATGAAACATACTGAGCAAAAAGTTAGTTTCTTTCATTTCGCGCTTGTCCTAGGGAACAAGAGAGTTATCATTTTGTCCAGTGTCTGTGATTTTCAAGTTTACTTGAGCCGAAAATTGTCTTCATGGATCAAACAAATTTCGATTTTTTTTTCCGGAAAACATTCATTAGAATGCAATGAAAATTGGCACAGACCTTGAAGTCAAAATAATAGTGCTCCAAATTTCAGTTTCAGCGAATATTTATCTGCGAGGAAATTGGAAAAAAATGTTTTGAGATGATTTCCTCAAAGTCTCGAAATGAAGTGAGGTTGTTAAAATTAAACTTAATGCTGACGCATAACTTTGGTGTGTATATCGAAAAAAATTTTTTTTCGAAATGTAATCAAAACCTCACCATGGAGTTTGGCACAGACCTTGAGGTCACTATTCAACAACAGTACTTATATCAAATCTCGGAATTTGATCGCTGTTTTCAACTCTATCATTGTTGATTATTTCCGAAATAAATCAAAAATCATTTATGGCACGAGTATGTATATCTGTGGGATCACAGGATGGATTTCAAGAATTTGGCGTTCGTAATTAAACTCCAAACCTGCTCTACAATTATTGAGTCTCTACGCCGATTCTCTCGGTATTTATTGTGTTCACGATCAGCGGTTAGGCTGGAAGGAAAGAGATTACTTCTTCTGCATCCACGTTTGAAGTTTCATTTTTCAACTTTGTCCGTTAAATGTTCAAATGTTCATTTTTCCTTCTGAAACTGCAACTAGGTCATTTTTTCTCGTTTCCAATTTTTGCGCGCATTTTCAGGGGAACAGCGTGCTATCGTTTCGTTCAAATGTCTGTAAAATGTTCGAATTTTGAGACGAAAATGGTCTCAAACGACCAGTTTGGACTCACTGATGACGAATCCAGCGTCAAAAAGGATTCCGTCTGTCCATAGGCACGATTACGGTCGTACGGAGAATTCTATCGACCTGAAACTTTCAGAGTAGGTTGCATTCCAAAATGCGACGGTTCAGTTTGTTGATGGGCAAAATCGGCCAAACGGTTTCGGAGTTAGGGCCTTTTGAAGTTATTTTGGCGATAATTCGGGAACTACTTGAACGATTAGATAGAAACTTTGGAGTTAATTGAAGTACAGCAACGCCTTAGGTTTTCGAATTTTGTTGAGATGATAGTAAATTCTAAAAAAAATTTTTTCGAAACAATTTTTTTTTCGCGAATTGTTCATCACATTCTGAAAGAAATTCGCCCATACTTTTAGTTCTATATTTCACAGCAGTTCACCAAATTTAAATTCGATATTCCTATTAGTTTTGGAGATATTGAGAAAAAATATGTAAAGTTTCGTGGTTTTCTTCTCGATATCGTTGTTTTTTTTCGGTATAACTCAAGAAATACTCAATCAATCAAGATGAAACTTTGCAGCTAGTTCTTAGATGCTAAAAGTTAACTTTGTGCAAAATTTTGTGCGGCTACACTGATTTCATATTAATCGGTCTTATAAAGCACTCTTATCTTTAGTTTCACTCGACGAGAATTTCGGTCTATGTGGCTTGATGAGTTTGTCCAGATAATTTTCAACGAGATTTCTTCTCCTATTGATACCAGATATTCTGCGAGATCGTCGTCAATCATAGAAACAGAAGAGCTCTTGTCGAGTGAGGCATATGTTTCAATATAATTTTTCTCCCATGAAAATACAACGGGGCGAAAAGAAGGGAAACTTTCTCATTATTGGTACTAGGAGTCGTTGAGCATTATAGTGGTTGGCAATTCAGACTTTTGACCTGAATTTTTTATTCCAAATTATTCTTATGTAGAGCATGATGAAATTTGGTACAATTGTTGATACAACCTATTATCTTTGTTCTACGGAATTTAATTTGGTTAGAGGAGAGGATCATTACTTCTGATTTCGAATAACTTTCCATCGACTGACGACAAATTTTTCAGAAATCTCAATATCGACAATATAAGCGATCGATTACCATCTCCTTCGCCATTTTGGATCTTTAACAAATGGCAGTGGTGTCGCTGTCTTTCACAGAGGATTTTGCACAAACAAATGAATTTATCGGTCCAGAAACTCTCATCTACCGCTAGGTTTATTTGATGGTTATATCTTCTATGTGTGTTTTTCTTCCGCCGTGTCATCCTATCATTGACTTGAAGTGGTTACTGTAAGCAAGCATTACTTATTACGTTTCGCGTTGCTCTACCGACACTCTACTATTGCCGAAAAATGATTTGTATTGGATTGTATAGGTGCGATATAGAGACTCTAGTGACTTCTGAAATATATAAATAAGGAGAGAGTCATATCTAGAAAACGAACGGCTGCATATCGCTCTTCAAATAGCTACGAATAATGCTTTAAAACGGTTCCGATATCGGCTATTACCATGTGTTTGTTTCTTCAACTGGAAAACTTAGTGTCGTATAACGACTTTATTCGTCTCAAAACTGCTCCAATGTTTTAGCTTGTAAGTTCCAGCCTCAGCATAATGAACAAATTGTCCATCAATCTAACCGAGTGCAACCTCTCATTCATAGTCACTCACAACACCTCGTTTTCGCCTATGTCGTAGCTTTTCGTAGAATAGAGTTGTAGCCACAGATCGATAAGTATCCCGAAGGGGTCGAGCCCATCCCAAATACCTGAGATGGTATCTCCACATTGACATGAATGAACAACTGAAACCGATCCGATGTCCTCACCGACCCAACTTTATCTCCGCCGGGAATATTTATACACTTTATGTTTCCTCGTGTGGACCACGGTCGTTTATCTTTTTTATTGACAATTAATTATTCTTTTTCTTACAGCTGGTGAGATATTCGATTCTTCGATCCAGGGCTGACTGCACGGTATGGAAATGAAGGAGTCGAAACAAGTGTTCGTCGACTATATGGGAAGTTAAAGCTTATTTCAATTGATGGTTGCTAGTTATAAGAATTGGTCTTCTTCGACTTTTGTATACATAATTTATATTGGTGTTAGATAAACGACAGAGAGAATATAATATACCAGAGCCTATTGCGAACGCTCTACCGCATATGTGCTCTTATTCCCCCATTCTCTGGTGCCCTACCGTCTCTTCATCGGGCCCGCTATATCATGGTTCCTTCCGCTTTCAAAGGTGCTATTCGCTTTGATTTTTATTTCTTTCATGTTTTTAAGTTGATAAATGGATGACCGTTGATCGAACAATATGGTTACGACAAATCTATTGAAACATATCGAAACGCAAAGAAGTAAATCGATCGAATTCATTGAAAGAATCCGAAATATTGGAGGAACATATCTTTTACTGTACTCGAATGAATTGATTTTTTAAATTACAGTCGCACTTTTTGTTCATTGATGCTCTGGTTCTGGTCACGTTTTTATCATTTCTAATGGTGAAATATGCTTTCTCTTTACTTTCAATTAACTAGTTCTTATGGTTGGTTGTCTTCTCCATTGAGTGATAAAGGATTTGATTCTATGAAAAAGTTAATACTTGAAACGAACGGAAGTAAATCATAGGTGTAATTGGTAATGTTGCTATTGATTTTGTTATTCCAATCTGAAGCTTTGAATAATTTTTCACAGATTATACAAATCGGGTTCACATCTGATGACGGTTTTATCTGTGCTCCTCAGTTTTTGAATGATATCAAATCAGTTCTCAGATTCTGAGGGGTGTTTTCTTTGTCTGAAGTTATTGCAAATGAAATTCTTCACACATGATCTTTCTCCTGAAGCGAATTGAAGAGTATGACAATTGTTATATGTTTATGTCGATTTCTCTAGCATCTGCAAAATTTGTGAGAGATCTATTCGCCATTTCGACTATGTTCTCAAGCAAATATTCAAGAAATAAACTGAATGTAAGATATCGATAAATTTCAAATCGGAAAATAAACATTACTTTATCGCCGTTTCCTTCAACTTAGCAACGAGTGGTACGGGGTATAGGAGATATAACATTCGATTGTCGAGTGACATTCGATTCCACACGCAGGTCATGTCTACTTGTTGTTTATATTTAACTAAGAATATCAACGCAAGCATATGGCAATTGTCATACTCTTCAATTCTTGATCAAGATTTAAGAATCCGCCCCCTGATTTTATCAAAGCAAGTAAATGATTGTACAGGACAATGCTCTGATATTTTGCTGATGTTTATTACTGAGCGGTTCTATGTTATGAAACGAGAAGAATGGATATTTTGTTATGAGATTCTCTTCTCATAAGGCAGAAAGAATTTTTTAAATTTTCTTCAGTAAATCACCCTGTTCTGATAGAATAAAAGTCTGTTCCTGTAATTTTCCAACAATGTCTTTTAAATTAGGGATTCTCGTTTCAACTGGCTTCTGTTTAGTATTTTCAAGTTGTTGTGTGGTTATTTCCAGATCAGATTAAGCTATTTTTTCTGGTATTGGAAAAATAATCGGAGGGAGGCCACGCTTCAAAACTTTCGTTGAGGATTTGGAAGATGTTGATGACTGTTTATGAGGCAAAAATGCGGAAAACTAATGGAACACCATTTTTCTTAAAGTACCTATAAAAAGAGAATTGACATCATAATAATTTTCTTCAAACTGGCCGCTTTAAAGACGACTATGATCGGTTTGTTCACAATTGTCCCTCCTAATGGCTTGAGTCCATTTTCTTTTGAATTCGGGATCTCAGGAAAAGCGATAAAGAGAAAAGTTTTGTTTTCCTAGACACTCGCAATTTTTTTCTATTTTTTTCCCTGTTATTGCGTTCAAAAGCGACGGAGACGCCATTCTTTTTATTGAATACAATCAAAACAAAAACTCTCAATAAAATGAACGAATAACACTTCAGCATAATGCAATTCTTATAAGAGCCCGCCTAGTACGAGTCACCTAGTAGGGCACCAGAGAGTGGGGAAAGCTTGACATATAATGAGTATCTGGGTGGCCGCTCTAGTTAATTCTATTCTCTTAAATCAGTGATAAAAGACCATATCATTTTCACAACTTTGAGTATTGATTGATGGTATCATTTGCACAATGGCTGGCGGGAGTTGGTCAATGGTTTCAATTGAAAATTCTTGAAAAGTATTGAAGTCAGTAGTTAAAGTTTCTTCATATTCATAGTCAGAGCGGTCTCGCATCCAGGTATTGACTCCAACCACAGCCGCTCCACTTTGAAATAAGAGGTGAAATCTCTTGAAGTAAGCCTAGATTGGAGTGGCGGTTGAAGAATCCGTGGTTAGATTCAATTTTGTCTGGCCGTCCACGTTTGCTTTAACTTACTAAAAAAAGGACATTGGATTTTTTAAATTCAGGTTTGGCTTGGAGCCCAAATATCGGGTCTAGGTGCGTTAGCGGGCAAAATGGATTGAATGGTTTCGGCCTCAAACCAGCTTGAATTTTAGGTCCTTGGTATCTAAAGTACTGATATGATCAGATGGAAACTGCCTGAAACTGGAGAATACCAACGTGAAACTAAACGCGAAATTTTGAGTTCATTTCCTCAATATCTCAAGAAAAACCAACGTGATCAGCTTTAAACTTCGTAGTTATTTGTAAAATACCGATGCGAAATTTCGTTAGGACCCTACAGGTAAAAAATTCTAAAAATAATTTTTTTCAACATTTTCCAATCAGCGGCGAAAAAAATTACCAAATTCCTTGGTCATTTCCTAGGTATCGTAGCCTCCTTGAGCTCCTCACTAATATTGGAGTTCATTGAAGCTCTAGAGCTGGAGGGGGCGCTGAATGTAGCTCTAATGGAGGTAGGGGGGCAAAACAGAACTTAAAGTAGCAGTGAAATGAAACCCCTAACTAAACTATAACCATATTTACAACTAGGTACCGTTGTTATTTCGGGAATTCCCTTAAAATTTCTGATCCATTCACAATGAAACTCGGTATAGCTAGCGGGCATTTGCTAATGTGCTAATTTGTCTAAAATTTCGTTTCATTGGATCGATAAAAAAAATACAATGGTCCTAGCGAAATTCCTCCTTATCTGTTTAAAATCAATTATTCTTGAAAATATCGGAATGATGCAATTTGCGTTGGGTATATCCTAAGAATCATTGGTTGGATTTAACCAATTCGCAAATTCGGCCTTCGTGATTAAACTACAAATCTACTCTGAATATAAATGCGAACCACATTGGAATATGATTCCTTGATGAGGATAAGAAGAAGTCTTTCATATAATTTGTTGACTAATTGTTGGTTTTGGTTTTTGTGCGCATGTCCTAGGGGAACAGCGTGCTCTCATTTTGTCCAAATGTCTGTAATTTTCGAGGATTGAACCGAAAATGGTCTTAAACGACTAGGTTGGACTCACTGATGACGAATCCCGTGTCAAAATCGATTCTGTCCGGCTGGCAGGTCACCACGATTACTGGCGTACGGAGGATCTTATCAACTTGAATATTCCAGGGTTGCATTTCGAAATACAAAGGTTAAGTTAGTTGATGGTCTGAATCAGCCGAATCGTTTCGGATTTATAGTTATTTGAAATTTTGAGGTTAATTCCCTCATATTTCAGAAACTACTGAAGCGATTGGATTGGAACTTTGCAGTTAGTTGGAGCATAATAACTCACAACCAAATTTTGTTTAAATCGTATGGTTACTCAATTCGAAAAAAAAATAATTTTCTGAAACTATTGTTCATATTTGAGAAAAATTTCAGTTAAACCTTGAACTACATATTTCACAGCAGTGTATCAAATTTCAATTCGATACGGCTATTAGTTTTAGAAATATTGGGAAAAAATATGTAGAATTTCGTGATTTTCTTCTCGATATCGTTGTTTTTTTTCGGTATAACTCAAGAAACAGTGATTCAATCGTGATGAAACTTCGCAGCTAGTTCTGAGATGTTGTTGCAACAACATTGGGCGAAATTTCGTGATGATGCGATGGTGTCATCAGAGTAATATGAAAAAAATTTTTTTTTCAAATATTTGATACTCTGTGATCTTCTCATTATATTATTATAATTAAATTCTGTATGAACCTTCAAACTATCATTTTAAGTACTGGATTTCAATTCGATTCAATCTGTATGTGGAAAATCGGTAGAAAATTAGGTGAAGTTATTATTTTCAGCCCCTGATAATGAAGTGGAGGAATTGCAAAAATTAGATGAAGTTCATCAACATAGTATCTCACAATATAGAAAGTTTTATTACTCGGTGTTTCTCAGAATCCGTGAAATACTGAAAACCGCCATCACATCAACCCTTAAAAGGTTTGGTGATTTGAAAAAATTCTATGAACTAATAACTTATTTTCATCGAGGAATGAATCACTAAACATTCTGTTCACATTTTTTTTGGGCCGAAAAAGGTCTCTAATGGATGGATTCGAACTTCTGTGTAGGTTGCGCATGGAAATTTGACGAATGAATTTGTTAATGGGCAAAATTGTCCGAATGGTTTCGGAGTTATTTATATCCATTAAAAATTTGATATCTCCTCGGAATCTCAAGAAGTACCGATTCAATAATATTGAGACTTCACAATTAAAAATGTACTTCTGGACATATTGGAAAAAAATGCTCAGGACCTAAAATTTTTCCTTTTCTGGAAATTTTCGAATCTTTGAAAGAAAAGATTTATAATCAAACATACTTTGTTGGTGCAAATCGAAAATTCGACTATACAACATCACCTTATTTTCGATAATTTATCCAAATTTTCTATTGACTGTATAAATATCTAAATAGATACATTTATGAGCAGCATCTCCACCCAATAGATTCATCGACATTCATAGATTAAGGTACGACCGTGCAATTCATCATTGATATTCCGATGTTAATACCGACATCGAAAAATAGGAATGAACTCCACAAATGATGTAGGAATGATTAAATCTATGGCGAACATGCACTTTCACAAATGTATTTAGTAGTTTGATTAACTAGTTGCAATTCATCATCCGGTACGACTTAGCACTAGATTATAATCCAGAAAGATTCATTTAAGTCCCTTGGAATGAGATATCGGTTCGTAGTAAATGATAAAGACTTCGTTTGAAAAGTATATCGGGAAATGCTATAAGCATAAACTATTTTCCTTGATCAACAAATCAAACCACTATGTTACCCCGATAATATTGTTGAGCTACCTTCAATAAACACAGGAATATAACCTACATGAACCACACTAACTACACCAGATCCACTGTTACTGTTCGTTGTATTTTGTTGTGAACTAGTTCTCTGTTAATTGTGGAAATATTGGAAGTAAGTGTAGTCTCAGATCAAAAGTGCAGTGAAGTTTCCTTCTGTGATCAGTAAACGAAAATTATGATCATAGACATCTGCTGTTTTCCTTGATTATATTCTGTTATATGGGTAGCCATCACTGGCTTGAAATTGTGTGCTTATTTTTTTCGTTCTTTGCTTTATTCGAACGACCAGAATTTTTTTCCTTGACGACTTCAGAAATATTCTACCACAAATTAACATTAACCACATAATCTCGAAATGGTAAGCGGAAACCAAGATGCGTAGAATCTATCTATCAGGTGACGACACTTTCCTACTATTACCATTGTATACCATCTTTCTACAATGCTATTACCCACTAAAATTTTGGGTCAAAAACGCGGTCCTAGAATGGTCAAAAATTGTCCTTCTTGGCTCTGTAAACGATGATGGCGCTCAGTCCATACAACTAATTCCGCTGAATAAAAATGTATGAATTGAGCTTTAATCTGATGGTTCTGATGAAACTTTTTCCCAAAAATTGAATCAGAGATTTAAAATTTTGGATTCTTACTAATATATAAGGGTAGTTTAACAAATGTGAAGAAACATATATACTCATTAATAATATGAAATATGTATGAGGGGATAAGGACCAATATGGAGTTTATTGTGAGAATACTTCCATGGATGAATACGAGAAGTCATTTCGAAGCCAAAACAACGATGAAAACGGAACGGGAGATTGATGTTTTGACCTGAATTAGTTTATTCAGGTGTTTTGGGGGTTTCAACAGTAAAGACCCCGTTTGGTTGAATTAATCGCACTTGATTAATTCTGTCGTTATCAAAATGAAGACATGACCGACGTATATTTTCTGATCTTCATCAGAAATGTTGATGCTTCTAAAATAAGCAGATAATTGAAGAACTTTTTGACCAGTTGATCAACATCATTGCACTAATGATCCGAAAATGGTGTTGAGGTGTATTAAAAATGCACTTTCAACAAGTAACAAAAATGTATTTTCTTCTATCTGTTTTAGATAACAAGACCGAAATGGTATACAAGTGATTTGCACAATAGAATCTTCCTTCTATATCTTATTCGATAGCAAGGCCGAGACGACTTTCAAATGAGAAGTTACGATTTTTACAACACAAGAATTAACGTTTAAGTCTTGCCTATAAATTCCAGAGCGAATGTTGTTTACTATACAACGGTCAAATGAAGAGTGTTTAAAAACTAACTAAACCCAAATTTAAATAATTTCCTTTTTCACATTTTAGAGGGAGAATATAAATTTGGATTGGTTTTTTGCATTAAGCGATGCCCTTCTAAAATCCGAAAAAACACCTCGGATTGGCTGGTGTGAAAGAGAGGGCACAAATGTGTGAAGGAAATTTCCCTAAATGGTCTAAGATGATAAATTCTATAAACTGTCACATGTGGTGTCTGGATTCTTCGAATAACTGAAGTATACCACCCATCAAGCTCCGATTCCTGGAATGCTAAGAGCTTGAATTTTATCTGAGTGTTTTCTGTCATGCACAATTATACTTTATTGTTGGCTTGAGATAAAATGCTCTTAAAGCCGGTGTCAATTGATTCAAACCAAAAATATTGACTTTCGGGCATATTCCTGGGAACCAAAGAAATCAGACTCCCACGTTGCAGAAGCAACATACTCCCGCGCCTTGAACCATCAGGTTCAATATAATTGGAATGATATCTTCCAACAAATGAATAGTTAACAGAATATTCACAAACGAAAGAATTAAAAATATAGATCAAATACTATAATAAGAATGATGTCTTCCAACAAATGTATAGTTAACATAATATTCACAAACAAAAGAATCAAAAATATAGCTCAAATATAGCATATGATACGAATTAATATAATATTCACAAATACATCAATCATGAAACCTGAATCGAATATATATACGCATGAACTGCAACCAATAAATAATATGTTTGCAAACTCATCAATCATAAAAAATCTGGAATACATAGCATGCAAACAATCGAATTGGTAGAACTACATTACAAAATATTGAGAGGTAAACTGAATTAACTGATATTATTGAGTCAACAAGCTACTAGCAAGAAAAACCTTAACAAGGTGCAAAATTCCAAACAAGAAATAGGTGTAGAAGTACCAAAAGAATTCAGACTCCCACTTTGCAGAAGTAACAATTGATATTACCATTATTTAAACAATGATATTACTCATGGATTTCATTGGATAGTTTCGATCTCCTTTCATGTTTATACGAATTTATTAGAGGAATTTCAAAACAGACAAATTAATCGTAGTAGTAAATGTTTTCTGGAGTTATTTTTGAAAACGCAAATCTGGAAGACTTTCTCTCCATGAACTAAGTATGGAGATATTAAATACCTCTTGTAATAAACAGGTACCTGTTCAAAAATTTAGAGTTTCAGACTTGTGTATCAGAGACATACAGGTCTGACCAAGACAATCGGCACTATGCGAAACTCTACGTTAATCTAGATCAGTTGAGAATTTAGTCCGCCAGTGGAATAGTCAAAACCTTATCGCGATGCATGTCGAATAAACGACTGTTCTTCCGCATGTTGGTTTGGGGACTACTATTCCATTGAATAAAATTTATTTGCCATAGTTAATGGCAAAAAATTTCCTCTGTGAAAATATGTACTTGGGTTCTTTTTGTCATAAATGGCTTGAAAATAAAATGAATATGAATCCATTTTCCGTATCTCCATATTCAATCGAGCTGAAATGTGATATAAATTATGAGTTTGTTGAATTGCGTAGCAACCTGGCGGAAAGTCTTCAAAGTTTCGGAGAAAAATTCTGACGAAATTTTGCACCAGTTCGCGAATTGAAATTTCACAATTCATTCCCAATTCCCGCAGAAAAAAGCTAACAGGATCGCATTGAAATCTGGTACTATATTCAGAAAAGAAGTGTTGGCGCTTCATACGTAATTTAGTGAGGATCGTTTGATCAAGAGATTGTCAAAATTGTGTTTACCTAGAAATCAAACAGCATTGAACAGTATCAATACTGTGGCTTTTTATCTGAACAAGTGTGCAAAAGCTCCTGAATACCCTCTTCCATTTTTTGCGCGCATGTTCTAGGATAACAGCTTGCTATCCTTTTGTCCAAATGTCTGAAATTTTCGAATTTTTAGCCGAAATTGTTCTTAAACGACTAGGTTGCACTCACTAATGACGAATATGGTGTCAAAATCGATTCTGTACGGCCAGCCGGCCGTATACAGGATTACGGGCGTACGGAGAATCCTATCGAATTGAAACTTTCAGGGTAGGTTACATTTCGAAATGCAACGATTGGTTGCTTTAAGGGGCCAAATCAGCCGAATGGTTTCGGAATTATAGCCTATTGAAATTTTGAGGTTATTTCCTGATATTTCAGGAACCACTGCACCGATGGGATTGAAACTTGGCAGTTAGTTGGGGCAGGACAACACGCAACTTCTCGCAAAATGTTGTTGCGATCGCGCAGTCTGTAAATTTAAAAAATTATTTTCCAAAATTTTTTCCGGAAAATTTGTTCGGAATATTTTTTTTCCGAAATTATTCATCATATCCGAAGAACAATTTTCTCACACCTTGAACTCAATATTTTACAGAAGTGTAGCCAATTTTAATTCGATACGGTGCTTATTTTCGGAAATATTGGAAAAGATATGTAAATTTCGTTTTTTTCTCTCTATCGTTGTTTTTTTCGGATTTACTCGAAAAAAGTGTTTCATTCATGATTGGCAGCTAGTTTGAAAATGCTGTTGGACAACTTTGAGCAAAATGTCATTTGAACAATTTGAAAAAAATCATTCAAATTTGTTTTTCCAAATATTCATCAATCTGTGATCTTCTGATCATATTACTCTCATAAACTCCTAATGAATTTTCAAACTGTCATTTTTCGATGACGTATTGGATTTCAATTCGATCTAATCTTTTTATTTGGAAATATTGGGAAAATAAAATTTTGAATGGGCATGTCTGCAAAATCATTGGGTGGATTTTACCCATTCACGAATTCGGCTGACCGTAAACACAATATATTTCAAAATAAACAACTTAGAAATTCGATATTTGGTTTGGGGCTTGATTACGAAGGTCGAATTAGTGAATTTTATTTTCCCAATATTTCCAAAAATGCAGATTGGATCGAATTGAAATCCCGTACTTTATCGAAAAAGGCCTAGAAAAGCACAGACGAGAAGTCAGCAGCTTTTGCGGGTATGTTCAAAGGATATCACCAGAAGTGAACATGCGCGCAAAAGCTCATGACTTAATGTCAGTGCTTCTCTAGGATTTTTAGGAACTATCGGGCTTTTGCAACGCAGGTTCCGAAACATTTCCGATGAAATTTTTACATTCAAAAGTTGTGTTATGAACTCTCATAATTTCAGCTATATTGCATCAAAATAATCAAGTTAAACAATTTTGGGATTCAGGTCATAAGGTATAAGAAAAAACACCAGACTTTAAGACTCTATCATAACCACAGAGGAAGTCACGGCTTAATTAATTCTATTTATTTCGTTGAGCGAAACTATGTTGACAACAGTAATATATTTTTAGTTGATCAGTTCATTCATAGATCTCTTAATTTATTCAGAAGTAAGAATCCTCAAAGATATTTGTACCAGAAATTATTCATTAATTGGTAGACTCGACCCAATCCGTAGATGCTTCCTAGAATAATGAAGTGAATGAATCAAAAGGCTTCAACAGAAAAACTGGATTTCCGACAAAACTCGAGTTCAGATAGACGGAATGTTAATAATTTGTTGAAATATACCACTTGTCATCATATTAAAGAAATGTATTCAAATCCGACTCATTTGGATAAAGTCAGCGCCGAAAAACAGAAGCTCAGATAAATTAATTGATTGGACCGACCAACATAATATTTTTCAGCGGATGTTGCAGGAATTGAGTAAGAATGAACGCATTAATGATGTGTGGTATCCTCAATATCCGAAAAATCACTCTCTCATCTCGGGTAGGTAAGCTTGAGTCCATGAATATACAGGATGAGTCTTTAATTTGTACATAGATTTTAACCCTGGATTTCTGTCATAAAAAAAAACACTTTTTTCATTTACCATTTTTCCAGATTCGACCCCGTTAAGGTTAAGATACAGGCTGTTGGAATTTCCAAAAAAAATTAGTTTTTATTTTGTAGCTTTGACATTATTCCTCCGAATAAAATGAATTTTGTTGTGAAGTTTTCTATAACTATGACACGTACCTATTCTATATTTATCAATTTCATCTCACTTAATTAACAGCGATTTAACAGCGTGAAAATAAATGAAAAATGAAATTCACTCATCCCTTGATCTCCATATGTCACTGCAGTTTACTAAATTTCAATTTGACGCGATTAAAATTTTTGGAGATATTGGCAAAAAATTATGTCGAATTTCGTGGTTTCTTTCTCGATTCTATTTTTTCCGGAATATCTCAAAAAATACTGATTCAATCATAGGAAAAGGCAGCTAATTTCTAAATGCTGATATCCAACTTTGTGCAGAATTTCGTGATGATCGTGTCATTAGAAAATTTTCAAAGAAAAATTTTTCATTCAATTATTTAATATTTTGCGATTTTCTGATCATATTATCGTCATGAAATTCTTTATGTACCTCCAAGCTGTCATTTTTCGATAGAGTACTGAATTTCAATTCGATTCATTTTCATAAAATGTATATCCAAAAATAAAGATTGGATCGAATTGAAAGCCAGTCATTCTCCTTGGATCCGTCTCTTCGGTGAAGATGTTTGGGTTGATTGGATGATTGGCTCTGATCAAGGGGGAATGTTTGTTGATTTATCGACAGATATTCGTCCTTGTGATTATGTTAATCTATTATTACTGGAGCTCTTCCTTCTCTACTAGACCAATTCCTATCTTTGTTAGATGTTGCACGTTTTCATCTTGTGGGAATCCACACAAACCGAGCGTTTCCATGTCGTGATGGTGTTAGTAAATCTGCAATATCGCAGATACAGCGACCTGATGCGACTAAAGGATGAACGTCATACACATCGATCAAAGTATTCTGCACTCAAGGGTGGTATTTGC
The DNA here is from genome assembly GCA_958510865.1 of Myrrha octodecimguttata. Lineage (NCBI taxonomy): Eukaryota > Metazoa > Arthropoda > Insecta > Coleoptera > Coccinellidae > Myrrha > Myrrha octodecimguttata. The sequence goes on from OY294056.1 coordinate 38,565,128, forward strand.
GAGATGTTTCTGAAGATGGCGCGCTGTACGTTGCTAAACTGCAGCGGTCCATCTGAAAGGGGACAAGTATCGAGATTCCCTCTGCGGTTTTTTCCAAGGTGAGTTGACCTGACCATCAGTAACAACTGTGAAACAGCTGTAGTCATTCTCCTTGGATCCGCCTCTTCAGTGTAGATGTTTTGGTTGATTGGATGATAGGTCTGATCAAGGGGGAATGTTTGTTGATTTATCGACAGATATTCGTCCTTGTGATTATGTTAATTATCACTGAAAATCATTATTAATGGAAAATCCTACAATAATGTTAGAAAAAACCTTTTTGACAGTTGTCCTCCTTAATCATTATGGTTCCACTACTCCTCATCAAACATAGAAAAAACCATACACAGGGGGAAATTTTGCGGAAGACAAAATAACCAAAATTTTCAGAGCCGCACCCGAATATTCCGAATTATGAACGAGTTGGTTCCTGGAGGTACTCCAAGACAACATCCATCAAATTTTCATTGATTAGAGATAACTATTCAAAAGTAATGACGGATCGAAGTTCTCTGTGAAATCCGAAAATCTCTGTATAAACTTTATGGAAAAAAAGCACTATCAAATGATCATTTGATAATCACCTGAGTAGACTGTATACGTGGTAGGAATATTTACAGTTCCTCGTGACTCACCCTGTATAGAAACTTCAATTTTTATTTTTTCAAATCGCCAAATCCTCTCATCAGGAGATAAATCTGCGTTTGGCGGGGTCAATACATGAATTTTATTCCTCCACGAAACAACTGAAATATCATTTTCAAGTATAAAACTTCCTGAAAACCAGTGACTGAAATATTTAATTGAGAATAGTCATAAGGGTCCATTAAAATAGATTTTTCTATCGGAATTTCTGAACCAGAGCGAGCTTCCAAATACAGGTGGTTTCAACAAGAAGTGCCAATAAAGTGTTGGACATTGAGAATTAGAACGCTTCTTTTTTTTGCAATCAACCTCATTATGCGGAAAGATTTTAATGTAGATTCTGTATCTTATTAATTGGTTCTGTAAATTATTCACCTAATTGACAACTGGAGCAAATTTTGGTTGAGACCAGCTTCCTTTTTATAGGTGATAAATTGTCATCTATAGATAACTTAGTTAATAGGCTATTTTTCATCAAAAAAAAACTAGATTCATTTCGAAGAATTGTGCCATTTGCATGACATAAATTTCAATGATAAAATCTCTACTATTTTCATATATGAGGAACGATCAACTGAAACGTACGGTATTAGATGAATCGCTCAATATCGGATTTTATTCATCATTAGTTTCAACACCAATTCATTACATGCCATTTTCAATTAATTGTTCTGAAACACGTTTTACGGAATGATACACTATGAAATACAAGTTTGATGCTAATTTATCCTCTATTCTGTTGTCCGCCATCGTTCAAATACCATTTCATACATTGAGGAACCGTGAAATTCAAAAAATTAGAATAAGAACAACTACCAATTCTTCTTCCAATTTTCTTCTTTTTTTTATGATCTCCTTCTAGTCGTTAATAAATTTTAAATTCCTCTATCTCTTCTTCTTTTAGGATTTCGGGGTCAAAAATACCCTCTTCATTGATATCACTTTGATATGGTAAATCATTGAGACGAGCGTGCCCATTACACGGACCGCAAGCCAAGGAGAACTGCAACCCTGCATTTCTCTATCCACATCACGAACCACAACCATTCTTGCAATTGCAGAATATTGTGTATAATTCCTCTGGGGCTGGTGGATTCATTGTCATAACAGTTTCTAGGAATTCATCACGTATTATCCAATCCCAATTCTGGGGTTTCAAATTATGCCGTAACGAAGTCTGAACTTGATAGAATACACAGTTGAAATGTTGGTGAGCTACTGCACTCGTTGGTGGAAGATAACTGCACATGTTTATTCTTCTGTCAACTTGATAAATTGTGCATAGCGGAGACATTGATGAAAAACAACAAAACAGTGGGTGACTACTCTCTAATCCAATTACACTTCTGCGTCTAACGCAGGTTTCGGAAACCAAGTTTCTTATGACAAAGACATATTGTTACTAACTACAATTACGAGTGTACATGTTGAACGAGTGAGAGGATGGTATACAGGACCAATGGGAAAGTGTTGTTAAAGGCCATTAGGGTTGTGCTGGGCTATCAAGGGTGAGTCAGGAAAATATTTGCAATAATGGGTTACTAATAGGGGTGAGATCATTGTTTACCAATCTGTCTTTTCTCTTGAACATATGTATACCTTCAAGAGTATTTAAGTAAATTTTGCCAGAGCTTTTTGATAGCTTAACGGATTTTTCTGAAATTAAATGACCAGTTGTTAAAACGTGATCGCGACCGCCGATTTGTCAGGATGGTTGTTACGGATATGATATGTATTCTTTGAATCTTGTTTTAATTTCCTCGCTGGTTGTCCGATGTGATCTTTATCGCAGTCTTCACATTTTATTTCGTATATGCCCGATTTTGATTCATCTGGAATTTTATCGAACGTATTTCCCAAAAGTTGTCTGGTTTTCGTGGCGGTTGTGGGGGCTAATTTAATACTCACTTTTTTGAAACTGTTCAACAGTTTCTTGTAGGTTTCAGGGTGATAAGTGAATGCCCTGAAACCGTTATATTTTCCCGTTTGTTCCAATACAGTTATGTCACTGAAACATTGTTTATCTTTATGTTTGGTAATCAATTTTCGTACTAAGTGTTTATTGTAACCATTGTGTTCAGTAATTTGGAAAATTATTATAAACATTTTATATGTATTATATTTTGGTCTACTCAGTGGCACCCTGGTCACATAAAACAGCCAGCCTACACTTTTTGATTGATTGTTTATTCAGAATACCGCTCAGTGAAGTTAATTTCAATGAAGAACAGAACAAAATTTTCCATTGCTGAACACAAGTGTTACAATAAACATTTAGTACGACAATTGATTACCAAATATAAAGATAAACAATGTTTCAAAGACATAACTTCAATGAAATAAACGGGAAAAGATAACGATTTCAGGGCATTTACGTATTACCCTGAAACTTACAAGAAACTGTTGAACATTTTCAAAAAAGTGAACATTAAATTAGCTTTCACAACCGCCACGAAAACCAGAAAACTTTTTGGAAATATGTTTGATGAATTGCGGATGAATTAAAATCGGCCATATACGAAATAAAATGTCCAGACTGCGATAACATCGGACAAACAGCGAGGAACATCAACACAAGATTCAAGGAACACATAAGCCATATCCGTGACACTCATCCTGACAAATCGGCGGTCGCTGATCACTTTTTAACAACCGGTCATCTAGTTTTAGAAAAATCCTTAAAGCCATTAAAAAGCTCGGGCAAAATTTACTTAAATACTCTTGAAGGTATACATAGGCGCCCTCGCTTGGCCTTTGGTTCTGGTTCTGGTTGCTGTTAAAATGACATGAAATGAATTTTTGACAGCGGTTCAGTTCTTGGTTCAAGTTGTGACGTCAGACTGAATAGTGAAACGAATGGAATGGTTACCAGTTAAAGTTACGGTTGACATCGAGGTGTCTAACCTAAAATATTATTGGCGTATCTGCCGTATCTACTAATTAATTAACAAAGATCAACGGTGAATCGTGACACAATAAGTCTTGGAAGAAACAACTAAGAGACTCAGACTCGATATTTGTTAGAGTACATTTGGACCATTACGAAGGCCGAATTCGTGAAAGAGTAAAATCCTCTTCCGGAGATATACCTTCAAAATTGAATTTTTTCCAAAATGTAGATGAGATTGAATTCAAATCCAGTACGTGATTGAAGAATAATGGCTTGAAGTTACTTGTACAATTTCGGGAGAACCATATGATAAGAATATAGCAAAATATAATACCTATATTGAAAAAATTATAAATTTTTCTGAAATTTTTTTAATTACAGGATTATCTGTTATATTATTATATATTATATTCGCGCATCACCATTTGACAACTTGTTATCAAGCTTCATCATGTTCGGATCAGTAATTTTCGATTTATTCGGAAATGAAGATACCGAGGAAATGTCTACGACATAATTTTTCCCAATGTCTCCCAAAATGAAAATCGGATCAATCTTTTGTTGAATTGCAATTTATTGAATATTGATTAGAGTTCAATAAACCATTGTTGTGAATTTCAAATATCTAAAAATGTATCTGTAATAAATTATATTCGAATTCCAAAACCTGTAAACAAAATTTTCGAACATTTGAACAAAGAACGACATAACATTAAAGAGAGACAGCCTTAGGAGCTGGTTCTAAAAAATCAGAACCAGGTTCCACCCGTGACGTCATCGATTACGAATTGAGAACGGTTGGTTCAGTTCTGGTTAACTTTTAAAAGATACCAGAGTCAATCGAGAACTCCTCATATGTTCAAGAGAAAAGACAGATTGGTAAACAATGATCTCACCCCTATTAGTAACCCATTATTCCAAATATTTTCCTGACTCACCCTTGATAGCCTAGCACTACCCTAATGGCCTTCAACAACCCTTTCCCATTGGTTCTGTATACCATCCTCTCACTCGTTCAACATGTACACTTGAGATTTTGGAAAATGTTTTTTACCGCATTTCATTTGTCAAGGGAAGAAGAAGGTGTAAGTAAAATCTGTGGCATTATTGTTTCTATGCACAATTCTAACAAGCATGCGTATGGACTTAAACCTGCTTATTTCCGTTATTGAGGTGAACTGTGCGTAACAAAACACGTGGTAAGTTTTTGATGTATAATATAGAATAAATGCTACTGATGATTCTAAATCGAAAGATAGAAGATGAAACACTGTGTCTAGTATTGTTTTTAGGTTGTATTTCATTTTTTTACACTTTTCTCAAGTTTTTTACTTTGATCATTATATGCCAGTTGATATAATAATTTTGTCATTGAAGACGTAGTACGTCGAAGACATAAAAGTATATCGTAAGATATCAAATCAATATCGATATTATGTAAAGGTTATACAGAAAAATCTGTATTTAATAGTTGTTTGAATAGCCTTTAACAAGTAGACTTTTTTGAATTTAATATGTACACTTGTAATTGTAGTTAGTAACGATATGTCTTTGACAAAGGAAAGTTGGTGTCCGAAACGTGCGTTAGACGCAGATAGTGTAAGTGTATTAGAGAGAAGTTACACACTGTTTTGATATCAGTATCCACAGTGAACTCAAATAGTTATTTCAGCGAAGACATTGGATACAAATAATTAATTGCGAACCTTGTTGGAAATGTATAATGCTCCAAAATCTGAGGACTGTATCAATCATCTTCGCTATGCACAATTCACCAAGTGGACAAAACTGAATATAGACCTGTGCAGTTATCAAGTCTTACACCAACGAGTTCAGCAACACAAATAGCACAAAACCCATAGAAAACGAGATATCATTTTTTGAGCTTTGACCTTAAAAAAACTGTAGACGCAGACACCCTATGATAGGTAGGCTTTGAAACAAGTTTAAGAGGACCAAAATAAATTTTCTCTTTCTCTCATTCCGAGGTGAAACGCTAATTTTCCAGAACTAGAATCATCGCCCGGAACTCTCATTGTATTTTCAACCCCTGTATCAGAAGATCATGCTTAGTCACGCAAAATGTGACTCTTCAGCTCATAAACCAACAGCAACCGTCTTTTCTGTACCTATAACTAAAATGTCAGATAAGGATCTCAGAAGAAACTGAAGTTCTCTTGAATGGGGCCCAGCCTGTATTGTACATCCTAATTTTGATGCCTGAAGGTGCCCGAGTGACCTGTGAAATTTGCAGATAATATCGACTGGCATCGATGTGCGAAAGGCCGTATGGAATTACATGGGACGTAACAAGTTATAAGATCATCATCGAACTATATCAGGTGAGTCATCAAAATGTGCAATAATTTTAACCATAGATTCAACTCTTCAAATAAAGCACTTTTTGAGCGCTCATTCTGGGAAATGGAGTGCTATCGTTTTGGCCTTGTTTCAGTAATTTTCGAATTTTGAGCTGAAACTACCAGGGACATAAGGATTGTTGTGAATCAGTGTTAACCTTCTCAGAAATAATCCTTTAACCTTTATTCGAAAATATTTACATATGGATTCATTTGATTTCTCTCGGTGCTAAATGTATTTATTAGGTTCAGAAAACCGCAACCTATGTTATATTCATATTTTGATTGGCACGAGATAAATGTCCGTTATACTTGTTTATGCTACAATTTAGTTTTTCATACACATGCAATTGTAAAAATGATGTTATTAAAAAAACTCTTATTCTTTCTTTTACTAAAAACAGAAGTTCCTTTCGATTAATTTTTAATTTAGAACACAAAATAATGTATCCATATGTATGTATCAATGTAATTTTAGAGAAAAATTACATATTCTTCAATAAAAGATTTCGGTCCAAGTTTTCAACCCACAAATTCCTTCCAAATTTACTATTAATGGGGAAGGGGGATTTCAGAACAAATTCGACATGAAAAGGTTCGCGTTATTTATAAATATCCGTAAAACATGCCTCGACTCCTCAAACAAGATAATTCCTTCCAAATATAGGATTTTGTTGAGATCATCTCTGAATGGCTGAAATTTAAGTTGGGATTCCGGATTTCATGTTAATAGTGTCAAGTTTATGTAGGATAAGTTCCGCAAATCAACTTGGTTATTTCGGTTGCCGCTTTTCCGTTCCGTAAATATGAAATATTCGGTTGGTTCCAGAAAAAAAGGTTAATGACGGAATTTAATTGATGATAAAACGTTTGTTTTGTCACCAGAACGACAGTCTATTTTTTGTGGTAATATATCCATAGCATAGAACCATCTTTATTTACTTTATGATCTATAGAACATAGACGAGACAACAAGCAACAATGAAACAATTACTAAGTATGGTCTATGGATCATAAGGTGAATATAGATTGTTCCATGATGTAAGTAAAACATGGTGTGCTCATCTGCTCATCTGTGATCGTATTTACCAATGATGCTGTCACTTTTTTCATTCAAACTCAAAGCACAGTATATATATTTCCTTGAATTTGAATAAAAAAGTGACGTCATCATTGGTAAATACGATCACAGATGAGCAGCAGATAAGCACACCATGTTTTAATTACATCAAGGATTGTTCCATGATGTAAGTAAAACATCATGGACTGTTCTGTGCCATAGAACCATACCATAGAACATTCACTGTCATTCTGTTGACGAAAAAATTGCTTTGTTATCAATCAAATTCCGTAATTAACCTTTTTTCAGGAACCAACAGAATATTCCATATTCAAGGAACGAAAAACCGGCAACCGAAATAACCAAGTTGTTTTGCGGAACATATCCTATATGAACTTGACACTTAAACATGAAATCAGGAATCCCAACTTAAATTTCGGCCAATCAGAGATGATCTCAACAAATACCTATATTTGGAAGGAATTATCTTGTTTGAGGAGCCGAGGCATCTTTTACAGATATATTCAAATAACGCGAACCTTATCCTTTCGAATTTGTTCTGAAATTCCCCTTCCCCAGTGATAGTAAACTTGGAAGAAATTTGTGGGTTGGCAACTTGGACCGAAATCGTCTAATGGCGGACACCCCCTAAAACTATAATTGAATGTTCCCACTTATTTTATGACAGGAGAAATGTTGCGCATAGTTTACAAGGCAGGTTGCACTTTTTTGATGTTCTGTGCGTTCTATTTTCTATTGTCAAATTCAGTCCAGTTCGAAGTGAAGAAATCCGGAAATTAATCAGTCAAATAGAAAGCTAGGACAGTGTAAAATAAGCACATTTTCTAGATTCTCCCCTTCTCCACGAATTAAACGGTTGCGTGGAATCCGACCAGAATTTTTCGAATCTTCCCGATGAAATATCGACCGCGATATTCACGTGATGCAAATTAGGCGCATTCCCTTACGGTCTCGCCGTCGTTAAAGTGCACCGGTGCAACTTGTTCGGTGCGTGGTGGCACCCCATAAATCGCGTGTTGCGTTCGCCGGTCGGATGTAAATGATTTAAGGGACAAAGTTAGCGTCGTGTACGAAGAGGTCTGAAGATCATGAAAACGGCGGTAATCTGCGGTTTGCGATATATACGACCGCAACTGCGTGGACGATGCGCTCGAATGGGTAGAAATAGCTTCTATCTTCGAGGATCTGATCTGATATCGTCATCTCGAATGGGTTATAAAATAAATCCTTCTATTTCTAGTGGATGCAGTTTCGGGCTGGATTTCAAAAGCTTATACAGTGTGACATATTTGAAATAGCAAACAATTGTTTACGGTACATTATATGCCAATAATTCGTAATTGGAAGTTACGGAACAATAGCCCATGTAACAGTTATAATTCTTAGTTTGAGTTATTTTTACATTCGAACGATATTCATCAATACATCAACAAATATTCCACTTGACGTGAGCCAGTCAAACCAACACTCAAAGTGGTTTTTACCGATCATCAGCTCGACTCAACTTATCCTGATATACTGGAAAAGGTTCTTAATACTTGTTTCCTTTCGGTATCAAGACAAGTCGAGTTGTGCTGGTGTTTGGTTAAAACCGTGAACATTAATTCCTTCGACGATACTACCTATTCTTAGATGCTCTCAGTGGACTAGCTCAGATCAAGGTGGAATATTTATTGATTTGTTGACGAACAATCGTTCTTATGTTTATGTTGGTTAATATGTTTACTAGATACATATCAGCCAGAGCTGTGGCGAGCACTAATGGAAAGTGCTCAGAGCACAAAGCACTAAGTCCTATCAAAAAGTGCTCCAGAATCTCGAGCATTGAGCACTCATTTTTTGTGGAATGATCGCGATTACCAAGCACTTTCAGAAAGTAATTCGTTTGCACGAGCACCGAGCACTGAGCACTTTTTAATGTGAAACTTCGACTTTTTCAGCCAATTGTCTGTAATTTCGGAAGTTTTGGCCGAAAATGGTCGCATACGACGATTCGAGCGATTTTATCAATTAATGAAGTCAATTGTGCTTTATTCGGGTTCCGAGTTGGGGACGATCCCAATTTCAAACTTACAGATAGATATTCGATAATTTCCCAATATAGGTTTCGCCATAATAATATGTTGTCCAAATAATGAAATTCAATTTCATATCAAGAAGACTGTCGCACATTCGCGTTGAGGATAGAGATGCATATTGTACGAATATAATAACATGTTCGGTTTCTTTATTGTTCTCATAAGGTCCGGTACAAACATGCTCCGGCGCTGTTGCGGCGACGGAGAGGTCCGGTGTATACATGCAGTTTCTCCAGCTCACGCTTACGGTCTGAGGTCGAGGTCTGAAATACACAGCATCAGTAGTGCACACATAAGTACGGCGCCGCAACGGCGCCAGAGCTCGAAACACCGTATGTGTGCACCGGACCTAATATTTTACGGGATGACTCAATGTCTGCCGTGTGTTGGATTGTACTGGTTTCAATTGTGCCTGATTCTGATAGAGTAAAATTGAGAATCTATGCAACCATTGAAAAACTGTGATCTCCCATGTAAATCCATTTAAAAAGGTAGGGTTCCATTCCTTGTTTTAATGCTTGATTTGTGTTGGTTTGAGAGTGTTTGTATGTATGAATGTTTTTAATTGTGACCACTGATATGTAAAGTATAGTTCAGAAATTGTAGATTTCAATAAAGTATATTGATTTCAGTCTTGATAAAGATCCAAAGACGGATCGAAGCGTCGACAATTTAAGAAGGATCTCAATCTGCCCTGATCCTAGAGCCAATAATAAACCATTCTATGGGAGATTAAATATTTTCCTTCAGATCGCTGCGTGGTTACTTTTGGGTGATCCTAGTCGGGACCTATAAACTGTAAAGGACAACAGTTTGAGAGGACATCAATTCAAAATTCAAATCACGGCCGTCCGTCCGTAGGCACGATTACGGGCGTACGGAGAATCCTATCGACATTAAAATTTCAGGAGTGGTTGGATTTTAAAATGCGGAGGTTAAGTTCGTTAATGGGTAAAGTCGGTGGAACTGTTCCGGTATCCGGAAGAAACGACTTAGAAACTCCATATTTGTAGAGTAGGTTTGGGGCTAAATTACGAAGGTCAGATCCGTGAATGGATAAATCCTCTCAATGATTCTTTAGATATACCCATTCAAAATTCTATTTTCCCAATATTTCCTAAAATACAGATTAGATCGAATTGAAATCCAGCATTTTATCGGGAAAAACTAGAAAGGCACTGAAGTGAGGTCAGCAACTTTTGCGCGCATGTTCAACGGATATCACCAAAAGTGAACATGCGCGCAAAAGCTGCTGACTTCACGTCAGTGCTTCTCCAGGTTTTATTTTATTTGGGTCGTCTTGTCTCAAATTTCGGATTCAGATTATTATATATTAGTTTATTTAACGTTGATTTTATTATTTATGACAATAAAAAATGATAATGTGTATCGAAAGGTATTCAAAAGTTTCACAGAATGTTCTTGAATTCATATGTATTCACAACATCTACAAAAAATTATGACTCATACCAAGAAATAATATTAGAATGAATGTTTTAGGTAATGAACTCGATATTTGCTGTTATGTCGTTCTTGAAGTTACTTAGGTTCTGTGAGGTTTTATCATTCATTTTTCTTGTCACACATAAAGAAGATATGTACCTGAATGCGATCAAGATTATTATAGGCTTGTGAATTTGTTCGTTCATGACCATCTCTGAGCAAATGGAAAATCTAGTAATATCTTGCTTAAATTGAAGGAATTTGGGAAAAAATAATTCCTTCAATACCTGTTCATGAATCTTTTTGCTGTAAATATATCAATCACTTATTGTTCAGAATGAGCGAAATGATCTCATATAAATAGAGCGCTGTTCTTCAGAACAACCGCGTAAAATATATATGAGATCCACTCTTCTTTTTGACAAGGAAATCACCTGTTAAATTTGTCAATAAATTATTATATCCAACGCCCCGCATATAAAAAGCTAAAAAGTAGAAGAGCTAGACAAAAGGAACCCCTCCGTATTATCTAGGCTGCAGCTTTGAAAGTTATCATGAATTGGACAATATTATTTTGGCAACGACACAGGAAATTGATGAACACTGGGGTTCTCTCAATGATTGTCACAGTTGGCTTCGTTTTGTTAATTGACATAACTCACTACTGGTCCTGCACATGAAACCTATTCCATAAAATTTTGAGGATGAGATTATGTATGCTTTTAGGCACGAATAAAATAAAGTCGATGAGAACTTGTAAATGTGGAACGTATTAATATGAAGTAGCAAATTTCAAAGCAAACTGCGATGGTTCAATCATTTATTAAGACCCACCGCCTACTTCCTAACTTTACCTCACATTTATCCGCCTTTCAATTCTATGATAATTGTTGCGTTCCGATATTCCCAATCAGTACTGGCCAGTAACAGTAATTTCGAAACGCTTCGTACTGATACGAAGAATTACCAAAGCAATGCCAGTAAAATCGACGGTCAAAATTTACTGACAAGTACTGGCCAGGAATATCGGAACTCAACTATTGATGTCAAGCTTGAAACTATACTGTGGTGCCACCTGTAGGGGTCAAAATGTTATACCATATGCAGATCTGTTAATTTTCTTTAGTATTTATTCTCGCTCGATTTCATAGATTATTTTCAATCACTCCTTCTATTGTATTCGTAAAAATCTCCGTAGTTGAAGACGTTTTCTCGAATCTGGCTGTCATCAATCGAAAAATTTCAACGAGTTTGTTTTTTTATAACTTCCAGTTCTTTTTTCTACACTGATACCATAATTAATGACTACAGCTTCTTCTTTTAAACACTTGAAGACTGAATGGAACCGACCTAAAGTGTAGATGTGGCAACTAGATAAAATGTCAGATCATTTATAAGCTCCAGTTTAGAAGCTGGTATGTGCTACAGTTGATATCGTGATATGCTATTGGAATCTTCTCTTGACGTGAATATATGTGCGGACTCAATATCGAAATCGACTACTGTCTGTTGGCCTGTCTAATAAAAGGATAAAGCCAACTGTGCCAGATGTAGTTCTGGCGGTTATTTCTCGAAGGAGCTCTAGTTTCTACCTCAAAAGGTTGAATTGGCTGTTCATCTTATTTCTGCCCTGATATTTCTAGCTCATTGTTGATATGATAAATATTCATTAGTACTTCGAAATACATCGATGACAGTAAAACCAATGTGAGTATGCGAATGAATCAGGAGGAACCTATTATTGGGTCTTCGATTCAACCCAAATCCAACAGTTGTTTATGTACGGAGTAAATGATCGATCGACTCTTTCTTGCGTAAAAACCACAGATAATTGTTATGTGTGGTAAAAACTGATAAGCTTTCAATAAATATGTATAGCTGCCTTGTAGACGAGCGTGGAAGTAGTAATGGTAATGTAGAGACATTCTAAAAGGGTGACCTAGTCACATACTTATCCAGTATAATAACACAGACCAACCAGATAAACCACTCGCGTCATTTACTTAGAAAATCTATGTCAACGCATATATGACCGTGAATCGAGCTAATGAAAATTTAAGCAGGCCTTCGGGGTGCTTTGGGGTGCCAATCAGATTGCAGATATAGGATTACGTCACTCTCGTCGATTTTGGACCCTCTCGAAAAGGTTATAAACATGTAAATAAAGTGAAATGAATTTTTTTTCGTATTTATTTGATGAATAATTTCGTATCTGTTCCATTTTAGAATATAATTCAAACAGTTTCTACAACAAAATCAATTGTTTGGTCATCACTGAGGTTCTATTTCATGATAAAAGTCCTCATTATAGGATGTTTCAATTGCACAACAACAAGAATTGGAATAGAACTTATCATAATGTTTATTTTATATATTATGAAGAAATCGCAACTGAGTGAAAGAACTACAACCTCCATTATTCAATTGAAACGATGGGATGTCTAATAAAATTGTATATGATTATACAACCACAAAAATTGGAATCGAACAAAATTGGTTTATTCATAGTTTGATTTTATATTGGAATGAATATCATTTGATGTGAAAGTATCATAACCTATACATTTTCCATTTAAAACAGTAGTAAAATTGATTTCAAAGAACAAGTTTTTGCCAAAAAAAAATACCTCTTCTTTTAATAAATTACTGTTATATATCTTCTCTATTGATAAAATAGTGAAGCAAATATGGATTATACTTAACTTTCTGAATTTATTCATATCAAAAACAGTGTCTGAAACAGTTTGGCATACTTTACGTAAACATGAAAACTGATGAAAACTTAGCGATGACATAATTATATCGGTAATGTGTTATGGAAAAGATAAAACAATGTAGTTTTTAAAGGAATTCAATTTCATGTTTATAAATTTTAAAAGTTTCTTCATTCCTTACACATTAATTCGATAGCATCCACACATATTAGAAAAAGGCTTGCAATGAAATAGAACACACCCAAACTGCCACAAGATTTGAGGGGTTTCCAAGAGACCTATAAGTGTCTGTAACTACAAAGATTCTCTAATTAAGGAAAACGGGTTCTCCATAACATTTTTCCAAAATTTGCATTTACTCCAACCGAGTTCTTCAACTTAGTTCTGCAACTTAGTGTGACAAAACACTCTCTTTGGTATTGGAAACTTTCGCTTTTCAAATTGTTTCATCGAAAATCTTAGTCTCATTTTAATCTTGTAATTCCTGAATCCCGACAAATCCGTTTTTATATTTCGATTTAAGATATTCCAAAGTATTCAATTTGACAACAGTTTTGAGGAAGAAAAAAGTGTGGTTATGTCTGTTATTTTTCTCAAGGTCGGAAAGGCGCGATTCCCGCAAACGATGAAGTGATTTGTGTCGTTAGTCTGTAATAATAATAATAATAATATTCGGTTGTCTTAAAATTTAAGAGGTCTGATTGAAACTGATGTTGCTACATATTTCATGTAGTTTGTCTGATTGCATGATCCGTTGAGAAATTTTCGTCAATTTGAACACTTTCTGACTTGCAACTCAGTATCCAGAGTATTATGTCACGAGTTTGGATTTCGAACATCACGTGAATCTCAGGTTTTCTTTTATAGGTTTCAAAAATGTATACGAGTTCATGAAATGTAGAAATTGTAACTAGAGATGAAAGTGGGGTGAGAATCCATCAAGTGTTGTGGGCAATAATCTTCTTGATACGTTATTTATAAAACAATCAGTTTATAAATCTTGCAATTGACCATGGAGGCAACATAAATAGATGAACCATTAATTTTCATGAAGTGTGAACAATAGATTTACTTCTGAAAAGCTGAGCCATGACAGGGAAAATTCAAGAATATTCAATAAACAATTAGGGAAAACAAAATACCTACCTAACAATAGGAAAGAAATTTTATTGTGTCAAATGAAATATACATTAGAAAAACGTCATCTTTAAGACATTCGTTTGATTTTTTCATATGATCCATCATACTCTCCATTTACTCCACTTCTTGGTATTCTTACTCCTTCTAAGTTTGCCTTTTTTCTTCTCAAACCTTATTCTAGGGAGCAAAGAGCGATAACATTCCGCCTGAATGTATGTAATTTTCGAGGTCTGGGACGAAAGTGATCTTGAAAAATTGTCACTTTCATGCACTGTCCCATCGTTTCTTATTCATCGATAGACACAATAAAATCTGGGTACCACCTTCAATAAAGGGGAGATCCGTCCTCGGAACGTTGGCGTTGTTCTATACTATACTAATTGAAAAGGAAGTGTGTTACGCCTTACCTTAAAATCTGAGAAGGTCATGGGGAAAGAAAATGAAGAGATCAGGGAAACTAATAGGCTACAATAAGTTAATTATTGAAGTACCCGAGTATTTTGAAAATAATCACAAAATCGTCCCGGTATTAGATTGCCAGGATCCTTCGCCACTTTGCAGTCCACAAAAAATAAGCCGATATGTATGGATTTGGTGTGTGGATTTTGAAAGGAAAATAAATGATAATATTTCACTTCATTGCTAGTATTGCTTTTTTGTGTTGTTAGTAATTGCCTTTGTTCTTCCTCTTTTCTGGTACATGCTCGAATAAAATATTTAAGAATTCGTCTTCAACATAACGCATCAAAAGGCATCAATCTTTTATCTTCACAATTAAAATTGTCCATGTTACCATACAATAAAATACTATATGAGTTTTGAGCAATGTCATTCTGATGTCCAGACAGTATTCGAGATGTTAGTAAGTAAAGTTACTATTCGCACCTTTGTCCTTTCAGGGTTTTATTTCTCATTTCAGATTTGATGGTTAGTCCCTAAACCGTTGGTTATATCTCAAACGACATTCTCCTTGGACGTTTTATGACCAAGCAGATGCATCAGAATGAGAACCGATTTCTTATTGTTGAACAAAAAATGCAGCTTCCGAGGGAATCGTTAGTATTTTTAATATAAGTCAACTTTAACTTCAATGTTTCATCCGAAATACATTTAAACCAAGAAGATTCAACCAAAGGTTCTTTGCATATATCTATCAAAGTAATTAACATATACACAAGGACAAATTTTCATTCTTGAATCAACAATTTTCCCTTTCTGATTTCAGCTGATCATGTCGTTACCTGAAGTATCTACCAAGAGAGCTCTAAATAGACCTAGAAAACTCAAGCCCAATTACGGTGAAAGTTAATCATTCCAGCCACACCTAGGGAGATCTTTGCCTATTCCAAGCCTCTACGGCGCTGAAACCTGTTTCTTTTTATATTTGAGGATTCAGAGATGAATATTTCTTCTTGCTTTACTATTGATATTTATCAGAAGATCCGTCATCTCCATGAAGCTTGTCTCTCTTGAGAATTGATCGCTGCGCTTATGTCTATAATAGTATTTCAGATTTGTCTTCAATATATCTCATAACTTCTGCACAACCACCAAAGAGTATAATATATGGCCAATGAATAGCTCAGCAAAATCAGTTAGCTATAGTTCAATGATGAAATTCTTCGATTCAATAGTCTCACCCAAATGGTTTATATCAAGAATCCAATGCCATCAACAAATGATTCCTTGGGACACTGAAAACGATCCCAATTTTGAGGGCATGATCTAGGGGAACAGCGTGCTATCGTTTTGTTCAAATGTCTGTAATTTTCGATGATTGAGCCGAAATCGGTCTCAAACGACTAGATTGGACTCACTGATGACGAATCCAGTGTCACAATCGATTCTGTCCGTCCGGCCGGCCGGGACACGATAACTGTTGAACGGAATGACTTTCAGAGTATCTCGCGCATTGCAATGCCGAGGTTAAGTTCGTTAATGGGCTAAATCGGTCGAATTGTTTCGGAGTTATAGCCAATTGAAGTTTTGAAGTTATTTATTTTTCATTTCAGAAACTACAGAGAGCAATTGGCTAATGAAGATAAGCGCTACTTCCTCTGGTGGCTATCCGAGTAACCCGAGGTACAGATTATCAATGACAAGTTAAAAGAAAGGTCAAGAAAATAAGAAAGTTAATGCATTTTTCTGGGCGTTTGTGTGAGTTAACAAGGTCTTCTACTGAGGAAAAGCAAACTCAAATGTCCCTTCCCATAGATTTCCACAGCCCGGTGAACAATTTCGAGTTAGGGTGGAAGAAACTTCCTCTAACAATTCGGGCCTGAAAGTGTTGAAGAATCGTTAAAAACCAACGAACAAGATTTATGAGAGTCTTTAACCTGCATTCACCGATGATGATCATGTTTAAAGAGGTAAGCACGAATGCTCCTGAAATATCAGATCACATTTATGAAGACAATTTTTTCCAGGACCCTAATCCAAAGGAGAAATTTACTTAAGAGGAATGCTCGGCCTTCCAGAAATCTGCCTGTTGAATTGATCATTAAGGAACAACGTAAATGTTTTAGTGATAGAACTGACTATTGAAAAAAAAGAGTCTCAACAAGGAAATATCTGGTGATGACTACTGTTCGCTCAAAGTGCTTCTGCCGATGAAAGCAAAGTTGTACAAGGCTTATTTATTACAGCTTCTTCAAGACCAATCATATGAGTATTGGGAAATTTATTTGTCAATCCATAATGAGTAAGACTTACGATACAAGTAGCATTAGTTTATGTGAATGTATTCATTTTATTTACAATATATTGTGTATTTAGTCCTCCGCTAAAAAAATAGTAAAGTTATGAGTATTTGTCTATTATTCCGAAAAGTATGTTTTACAATACTATCTGTTTTTCAACTTTCAAGACAGCCTAAGAAATCAACCAAAGTCAATCTTGCCATTTAGATCTGAAAATGAATAATATTGAAATAATGTCTAACCTTGGAGATATCCCCGTAATTTTAGAGTTGCTACACTCAATAAGATTGAAGAATGATACATACCTACCTCATAGTATAAATTAATTAAAATAATTATCAAACCAAACACTAACAAACAGTACAAAATCGACTATCAAAACAAAATCTATGTCTGTATCTAAGGTTCTAAAACTGGCCGCCTTGGCGCTGCAATCTTAAATTCAGACGGCAATTGGAATCCAAAAAAAAAATTTCAAAATTTCCTTCGGAATTTTGTTCAAATTCTAGAAAAATTTCAGTCATACCTTGAGCTTCATATTTCATAGCAGTGCATCAAATTTCAGTTCGATATGGCTGTAAGTTTTGGAGATATTGGAAAAAAATTTATAGAATTTCGTGGTTTTCTTCTCTGAATCCTTGTTCTTTTCGGTATAACTCGAGAAAAATGCTGAAAAACAACATTGCGCAAAATTTCGCGATGGTCGAGTCATTAGAACGATTCCAAAAAAATTTTTTTCAAATTTTTTCGAAAAATTTTTTTTTTCCAGGAACCATTGATCATTGTCGGGAACAATCTTGCTCATATCTTGAGGTTCATTTTTCACAGCAGTGTACCAAATTTCAATTCGATACGGTTATTAGTTTTGGAGATATTGGGAAATAATATGTAAAATTTCGTGATTTTCTTCTCGATATCGTTGTTTTTTTTCGGTATAACTCAAGAAACTCTTACTTAATCATGATGAAACTTCGCAGCTAGATTGAAGATGCTGAAGAACAACCTCATACAAAATTTCGTGATGATCGTGTCATTAGAAGTTTTAAAAAAAATTCAATTTTTTTTTCAAAAATTTAATATTCTGTGATCTTCTCATCAGATTATCCTCATTAAATTATGTATGAACCTTCAAATTGTCATTTTTCGATTAAGTACTGAATTTCAATCCGATATTATCTGTATTTTTGGGAATGTTGGGAAAATAAAATTTTGAATGGATATATCTGCGGAATCATTGGGTGGATTTTACCCATTCACGAATTCGGCCTTCGAGTTTCTAAGTTGTTTTTTTCGGAAGTTATTGTGTACGACTCAATATTTGTAGAGAAGATTTGGGGCTTAATTACGAAGGTCGAATTCGTGAATGGGTAAAATGATTCGGTAGATAAACCCATTAAAAATTTTATTTTCTCAATGTTTTCAGAAATACAGATTAGATCGAATTGAAGTACAGTACTTTATCGCAAAAACCTAGAAAATTACTGCCGTGAAGGCAGCAGCTTTTGCGCGCATGTTCAAATTCGTTGCCAAAGCGGTCATCTTCATTGAACATGCGTGCAAAAGCTTCTGCCTTCACGGCAGTGATTTTCTAGGTTTTTGTGAATAACTATTTATTTTTCTGGTTAGTTGCTGATACATATTTATTCACGCGTATTCAAAAGCAAACCAATCAAGCCAAAAGTGCCACTCCGAATATCGGAATAACGAAGTGTCACCAACAAAGGCTCCATGATCGATAAACTGGAACTTCCATTTGGCCTAGTTGTCTATCACCTCCAACATCTCTTTGTCTCGCAGGTCTTATTCTTGGACGATGTCCACCTCGTGGGAACCTAAAGATAAGGCAGGTATTGCTTTCTGAATCGAGCTATCTTTGGTTATGTATCAATTTTAGAGAAAGACGTTCTCCATTGATAACTTGGATGACATCTCTTTCGGAACCCTATCTCACACAAATTGAGACAAATTCCAATTTTCACTCTGATAAAATTGGATTATACAGTACCAGGATAGCGTTGTATGAATGGATGAATCATCAACTCCTAGAGAGTTCCGTAAATTATGAAAGTTTTTGTGGAATTTTAGGATTCTCAGAATTCGATCCGCTTTATTTCTGATTCATTGGTTTCGTGATTCTTAATTAGATTTCGAATAGAAAATTTTGCGAGTCATGAAATTTCCAATAATTGGAGAGAAGGAGAAGAAAATAGAATATTCTCAAATGATTGGTTACGTTATTTTTCTCTGCGTGCTGCCGTTACCTAAGTGACAAAGATGTATTGGGAATCACCTAATGAAAGAGAAAATATGTAGATATTATTTATTCTAATCTATCGTACAGCCTTCAAAGAAGACTTCCTCCGAAGGAAAAGTCTGATGCCAAAGGATAATTCAAATCAGAAGCATTTTCAACGCATTTTCAGGAGTCTATTGAAGTAGGCTCGCGGCGAATTCTCTTTTATATCATATGTCGACTGAAAATGGGTAATTTATTGATAATTTCAGTTTCGAAAAAAGAAAAAACCTAAAAAAGCACTGACGAGAAGTCAGTAGCATTTGCGCGCATGTTCACGATCATTGGGCAGATTTTATCCATTCACGAATTCGACCTTCGTAAATAGCTACCAAACCTACTCTACAAATATTGAGTTTCTAAGTAGTTTCTTCCGGAATTTATGGTGTTTGGACCTTAATAACGAAGGCCGTTCAAAATTTCATTTTCCCAATATTTCCAAAAATACAGATTGGCTCGAATTGAAATCGAGTTATTTATAAAAAAAATAGAGTTCAAAGGTTCATACAGAATTTGATGAGGATATGAGTAATCAGAAGATCACAGAATATTGAATATTTGGAAAAAAAAATTGTAAATTATTTTTTCAAATTGTACTGATAACACCAACATCACAAAATTTCGTTACCAAGTTTCATTATGATTGCAGCAGTTTTTGAGTTATTTGGAATGAAACAACGATACCCAGAAATTTCACATATTTTTTCCCATTATCTCCGGAAAAAATTGACGTATCGAATTGAAATTTGGTACAATGCTGTGAAATATGGTGCTCAAGATATGCTCGAAATTTTTCTCAAATGTAAAGAATAAGAAAAATTTTGAAAAAAAAATTTTACTTTACTGACACCACGATCTCAACAAAATATTGCGAAAAGTTGCGAGTTCTTACGCTTGAACTAACCACCAAGTCTCAATTCAATCTCTTCAGTAGTTCTTGAAATATCAAGGAAATGACCATAAAACTTTAAAAGGCTATATAACTCCGAAATCTTTTGTCTGATGTCACCCATTAACGAACTTAACCTTCGCATTTTAAAATGCAACCAACCCTGAAATGTTCAAGTCGATGCGATTCTCCGTACGGCCGTAATCGTGCGTACGGCCGGCCGGACAGAAATAGTTTCGATATCGAATAGCTTTTTGTTCCCCAGAACATGCGCGCAAAAATAAGGTCGGGGTCATTTCGCGGATATACGGTTGTTTTTCATTAAGATGTCTTAATATTGAGCCTTCACTATATTCAGCTTTTGCAGACCTTAAAACGATCATTTAAAATTGGCCAACCGATTTGAGAGGCACAAAGATGTCAAGTATAATTTTCAGCAGTTCCGTACATACAGTTCGATTTGCAAATATCGAAATAGAATTTTTGTTCGATATTTCAAACGAGGAGTGATTATGGGGAACAGTATTTGCTAACCAAGTGACAGATTTCAAGGGCCAAAGTTCCATAAACATGGGGCCGCAGACGTTTCATTTTCGAGATACCGGGGAATAAAGTTCGAATGTTTTTCAAGTTTTTTTTCATAGTATCCGCATTTCAGAAGATATTCAACAGGAATTTGACATATATATCACATGGATTGCAAATCTACGGGGTGATATTTTTTCACTGGGTTTGATTTTTTTTCATGAGGCACTTTCAGTTTGAAAGTTTTGAAAAGAAGCTTCGTTATTATTCTCTACTTTATGGCCCCTTTTAATTTTGTCGCATCTGATTTCGAGAAAAAATTCGGTTCCCTCGAAATCCTCAGAAAACTCCGAATTATCATGAAATCCTGTTAGTAATCTGTGGTTAACGAATTTGTTATTGGATTTCATGGATATTTTCTGATCTGCAGCGATGACTCTTGAAGATTCCATAAATTCGTGAAATCATCATGTGAAGTGACGATGCAATGAGAAGAATAATCGAAGAAAATTCAAACTTTAAAACCCTATATCTCGAAATTGAAACGTTTGCGTTCTTTATGGAACTTTTCTCCTTAAACTTATGCGAAGAATCAAGAAACTCCCTGTATACCGTTTCTCTTTTAATAAACGTAGAATAAATAGGTAAGACTATATTTATATCCAGAAATACCCATATATAGGTGCCCATGCAAAAATATATAAAATAAGGATACCACATTGCATTTTCTTTGTTTTCTTTGTATGCCTTGAAAATTTCACGCTTCTGTGATTAAAGAATCATTTATTACAGGATTAGATCTTACCCAACAACCTGCTTTACCTACGTGATTGGCGAATGAAGATAAGCGCTACTCCCTCTGGTGGCTATCCAAGTAACCCGAGGTACAGACATCTTTGACAAGTTAAAAGAAATGTTAAGAAAATGAGAAAGTTTATGCATTTTTCTTGGCGTCTGTGTGATTCTACAAGTGCTTCTACTCAGGAAAAGCAAACTCAAATGTCCCTTCCAATAGATTTCCACAGCCCGGTGAAAAATTTCGAGTTTGGGTGAAAGAAACTTCCTTTAATAAGTCGGGCCTGAAAGTGTTGAAGAATCGATAAAAACCAACAAACAAGATTATGAGAGTCTGTTAACCTGTATTTTACCGATAATGATCATTTTTATAGAGGTAAGCAAGAATTGCTCATGAAATATTAGATCACATTCATGAAGACAATTTTTTTCCAGGCCCCTGATCCAAAGGAGAAATTTACTTAAGAGGAATGCTATGCCATCCAGAAATCTGCCAGTTGAACTGATCATTAAGGAGCAACGTAAATGTTTTAGTGATAGAACTGACTATTGAAAAAAAAGTCTCAACAAGGAAATGTCTGGTGATGAATACTGTTCGCTCAAAGTGCTTCTGCCGATGAAAGTAAAGTTATACAAGGCTTATTTATTACAGCTTTTTCAAGATCAATCATATGAGTGTTGGAAAATTTATTTGTCAATCCATAATGAATAAGGCTTACGGTACAAGCATTAGGTTCATGTGAATGTATTCATTTTATTCACAATATATTGAGTCCTCCCCTATAAAAATAGTAAAGTTATGAATATTTGTCTATTATTCCAAAAAGTATGTTTTTCAACTTTCAAGCCTAAAAAATCCACCAAAGTCAATCTTGCCATTTGGATCTGAAAGTAAATAATTTCAAAATACTTTCTAACCTTGGAGATATCCCCATTATTATAGAGTTGCTACACTGAATTAGATTGAAGGATGATACATATCTATTTTATAAGAATGTAATATGTACTCCCAGTAATACTCTCGTCAACTATAAAAGTCGTGAAATCAAAAATTATCGAACCAAACAGTACAAAATCGACTATCAAAACAAAATCTATGTCTGTATCTAAGGTTCTAAAACTAGCCACCGTGTCGCTGCGATCTTAAATTCAGATGCCAATACTGTTTTTTAAGCGTCCAAAATAGGGTTGATAAAGCGAAGGTATTTTTCCCAATTAACTTCCAGTTGATATTCGAAATATTGTTAAACAGTTTTGTTGAAGGTTCAATCGTACACCAACTTTTTGTTGGAACCGAGTAGAAATAAAATTTCCTTCCATATCTTTGATTTCTGATCTCTGTTCATGTTCCCCAACATTTCCTTCCTGCTTATCTGACCAAAGAGTCGACTCGTGTCAAAACTATAATTTGTCATAGAATCTTATTTCCGTCGAACAAACGGCTTGTTTGCTGATATCTAATTTTGTGGCCACGCACCATTCATTATCTCGAACAGTTAGGCCAGAACACACCGAGAAGTGTTGTCTTTAATGGCGTTTTTTCCAGGTCTAAATCCGAAGCGTCGAAGGCGTTGCGACGCTCGCTATCACAGCGTCGCGCTTCCACAAGGGCCACGCTGTTCCCTACAAATGAACCAGGCACTGACGGGTAAAAATAAGAATCAGGATGGTTTCAGGGGCGGCATTTAGCGAAAGTGAGACTGAATTTCTTGATGAACGTATCCTCCTAGAAAATATGATTTATTTCAAAACTGACGCAGGAAAGTTCAAATTTTGATTATTTCAGGTTTGTACATTGGTAGAAAGAGAGAACTCATGGTTGGACATATTTGTAGGTATCTAGGTGTTACCTGTTGAAAAAAAACAATCATTGTTTATTTGAGAAGAATTAACAACAGTTAGAAATATTCAATGATACATTCAACGCATTGAAGTAATTTGAGACACCTCCCTGAAAAGACAAATGAATGAAGGTCATGCAGATCGCTCTAAGTTTTCTGCACTCGAAGGTAATGGTTCGTAGGGTGCTCTTGAGATGGCTCTAGTCTTGACCAAGCTCAAGACCGCCTCCCAAGAAGTAAACGTAGTTCCTTTCGCTATTTGAAACGGTGAGTTGTTCTGAGGATCGGTAATAACATTGGAACTTCATATACAATGGTTTTGGTAGGTGGTATGATAAGCTCAGATCAAGGTTGAGTATAAGTTGATCCATCACGTCAAATATTCGTCCGTGTGCTTACGTCGATTGTATCATATGTTAATTTCATACTTTAGGGAACATTATTCTGAAGTATCAAGAGAATATGTTAAAATATGGCTAACCGTGCAACTGTTAGTACGGTTCAATTGATTACAGGCCCATTAACTGCAGATTCGAACGATGTGAAACATAGAAAACACGCCTAAAATCAACTCAATACAAACTGGAGTATTTTTTAAACATAACGAAGTCGACTAACGTAATGTTCCAAAAAGTTCCAGAAATTTCAAAAACAACCTCTGTGTTTGTTTGTCCACACAATTGATTCAATGATACACAAAAAATCAGCCTGAAATCAATTCATAGCAAATTGAACTATTTCGAGCCGAAATCAATTCGACTGAGCACAAATTGATATTATTATAAGGTTCCAGAAATTCTTAAAAATTTTCAGAATTTTCATAATTAGCTTCTGAGCTTGTTTTTCAACATAATAATAATAATTTAATATAATAATAATTTATTTGCAGAAATTATACAAACAAGGTACACTCTACAAATAACCAGAATTCCCACAAAGGCCAAGCCTGTCCGTGGGGTGAACCACCAAGTTAAATTATTTTCTTAATATTACAAGTATAAAAAATAACCAACGTAATATATATATATGACAAAACAAACAAAAAAAGAAAAAAAAAAAAACATTCTTTCCTCAATCAGTCTCTTCAAGCATATTGGGAAGGCAAGTTCAACCAGAAACAAAAACGCAATAATGTAGCAATAGGAGATTCAATTAAATTTGAAAAGGCTAGAAATCTTATGCCTAGGTTGGTCCATCAGAAAGAGCTTCACCCTTCTCCGGAATATCGGCATAGAAACCGAATTCCTAACATCTACCGGAAGAAAATTATAAAGTCTACTCGCCAAGTAATCAGGAGCCCGCTGGGATATCGTTTTCGAGGCATATTGAGTTCGAAATATCTCATTAGCCATAGATCTTGTATTGTGATGATGATCAATTAAATTAAGTACTATTTTTTGCCGTAAGTACCAATTACCGATTTCAGAAAATATAGTTGTGCTATATCCAAGATCTTTGATTCTTTGTACAATTCATTCGACGGATATAGATTCGGCCTGCCCATCATAATTTTCAGAATTTTTTTTTGGATTTTTTCTACTTTTTGTAAATAGCAATTAGCTGCCGCACCCCAGGCCAGAATTCCGTAGGTTAGTTTAGATTCTACAAGTGCGTAATATATAATTTTCAACGAAGGTAATTCCAAAATTTTTTTGAAAAATCTGAACTTATACAATAAACTCCTCAACGTGAAAACTATTTTATCTATATGGCTATTCCACCTTAAATGGGAATCGATTGTTATTCCGAGATACTTGACGTTTTCTCTACTCTTGATTTCAGTTTTTTTATCATTTACAACTATAGTTATCCTCTCATAAGGAGGAATATTATCTGCACCACAGCTAAATGGGAGAAAGCAAGTTTTGCTGAAATTTATGCTCAACATCCTCGAACTAAATGCATCCATCAGAATGGAAAAATCTTTTTCGACCCTTTTCCTCAAGTCTTCCCACGTTTGACTTTCATAAAAAATGACTGTATCATCAGCAAAGCTGGTAATCGACCCCTCCGTATTTATAGTAAGTATATTATTTATATACACAATGAAGAGGATTGGACCGATCACTGTCCCCTGAGGCACGCCATATTCAACTTTCCTTCTTCCGCTGATTGACGCATTCACCCGGACACATTGCTCACGATCATCGAGATAACTTGTCATAAGATCTTCTGCTTTCCCTCTAATACCCACATCCCGCAAGGCCCCCAACAGCAGTCCATGGTGGACAGTGTCAAAAGCCTTTGCCAGATCCAGGAATATAGCCATACATTTTGTACCATTTTCCAAACACTTATGAACTTTTGAAATAAGTGAATTGATAGCATCTTGAGTAGAGAAATTTTTTCTGAAGCCAAATTGACTCGCCGAAATCAGCTTATACTTTTCTAGGTAGGCCACCAATCTATTTTTCAACGCTTTCTCAAACACTTTAGCAACATTACTTATCAAAGTGATAGGTCGATAATTTGTCAATACTTCCTTGTCTCCATTTTTGAATAAGGGTGTTATAATACCAATTTTGAAGCATTTTGGTACTATTCCCTGCATCATGATGTTATTAATTAGATGTGTCAGGGGCGAAGCTATCTGATCAACTATTTTTTTGAGCGTTTCTGATTTTATTCCATCTATTCCCGGTGACTTATTATTTCCTAATGAATTCACTATCTCTTTTATTTCTTCGCGAGTTGCAGGTAGGAGAAATAAAGAATTTTTACAGGAATCGCGTTTAATCGGATTTTTTTTCGGTTTACGTATGGCTTCCGCCAGTTTCGGACCAATTGAAGAGAAAAATTCATTAAAAACATCTGCCATTTCAAGCTCATTTTCGACCAAGTTGTTTTTGGAATCGCGTATATAAGTTACTTTATTTTTTTTTACATTATTTTCGTTCACTGATTTCACTACCTGCCATACCGACTTGCTATCACCACTGCCCTGTTCGAATTTTTTCTTAAAGTATGTGATTTTTGCTCCCTTAATAACAGACTGAAGTGAATTTCTGTATTGAATATACTCACTTTTGAAATCCAAATTTTCTGGATTATTTTTGTGCTTTTTGAATAACATATCTCTTTTTTTTATAGCCTTCATTAAACCTACAGTTATCCATTTTTTTCTTTTTCTCAAGTGGTGTTTTATTTCGACTTTTTGTGTGTTTTTCTCGATAAATTCAGTAAGCTTACCTATTAAATAATCTGCACTTTTATTTACATCGTTCATTCTATAAAATTCACCCCAGTGAAAATCGGAAAGATCAGCGTCGAGTTTTTTGTAGTTAATAATTTTCTTGAATGCAGGCTCGTCTATTGATCGTTCTGCATTATTTTCAAAAGACAAGTCGATGATGGTTGAATAGTGGTCAGTTATATCTGTTTTTACTGTATATGAAGTACATTTTTCGTGATTCTTCTCTGCTTTTAAAAATATGTGGTCTAGACAAGAACGGCTTTGCCACCTTGTGATACTATTTATCATCGAAATGAAGTTATTCGCATACATTAGGTCGAGATATTCCATTACAGACCTATTGTTTGTATCTAAAATATTAAAATTTATATCCCCCAGCAAAACATGGTATGTTGGCTTGAACAGTGAAACCCTCTTCAGATAAACCACCAAATCACCCAAAAATATCTCATCTGGTATATCATGTGACCTGTAAATCCCTGTTATATATAAAATATCCTTACCCTGTTTAACCTTAATTTCAAGAACCTTGCACCTCCCAACATTTATAATTTCACAAGTGTAATTTAAGCTTTGCCTCATATACATGATAACACCATCAGATTTATTAATATCTCCCCCACTATAATACATATCAAAGCCTTCGATCTGCAGTAGTTCAAAATCCCTAACGTTCCAAGTTTCCGTTAACACTATGCAACTGAAAGAGTTTTCAATCTGAGACAAATTCATTCTCAATAAATCCAAATTTCTGTGAACACTTCTGATATTCTGATGAAAAATTCCGAAAACTGTCCCATTCTCCATCGCATATTCAGTCATATCGTTAAGTTGGCGGTTTTTAATAGCCTCAGGATTATAGTCTCGTAAGTATTGGTTCATAACTCAGTGTCTAGTTGAAAACAAACACACTGGAGACTCCACTTAGTCAAAAGCACCAAACAAATTGTTGAGGTCGTCTTCATTATTGATAAGAATCGCTGGACTTTTTTCATTCTTCCTAAGATAGATGTTTCCATTCTTAATCCATACGTACGCATAATTTAAGTCCTTTTTGAGCTTACGAGCTCGGTTGAAAATTAACTGTTTGTATTTGCTAATGTCTTCATTGAAGTATACAATGTTTTTCTCGGTGTATCCACAAGAGCTCATTTTCACCGTACCTTTTTCTTTCTTCTTATGAAGAATTTGTTTTTTCATGGTGAGATTTTTAAACTTCACTAATATAGGGGAATTTTCCTTATTTGATACACGTTTCGATTCATACTCCTGCGGATCAACATCCGGTTTTATGAACTTGAAGATGTTTGTAACCAAATCTTCGGTTTTTTCTTGCTTCTGGACTGGAACATTCATGAGAACTATGTGCTTTTCTCTTCTTCCCAATTCAATAATTTCCACTTGTGTCTCCAGAGCTTTTATACGAATATTCGCAGCTTTTAGTTCCCTTGCTTGATCTTCTAAATTCATTCTGAGCTTCTTATTTTCCTTCTTCATATCATCAAATGAGTCCGATAGGAACTGCAGGGATTGCCGAATTTCCTCCTGGAAGTGCTCCATTTTTTGGCTTATTTTATTTTGCTGTTTCTTCATTTCTCGCATTAATATCTCCATAGTGATCTCTTCCTGTTCTTCCTCCTCGCTCTCAGATTCCTCTTCTTCATTTTCGACTAGCATAATCGATTTTCTCTTCTCTTTTTTAGAACATTCATGGCATTTCCATTTGGAGTTGTTTTTGACTAATTCCCTAATTTGCTCCTTTTTAAGGGTAGTACATTTTTCACATATCCATTTATTACAGGGCCCGCAGCATAGTACTTTGTATTCCGCTCTTGCGAATTTTCTATTACATATTCCGCAATTCATCGATTCGGTCATTGAACTTGTGTCGCTGACTTTCTTGCAGTGTGATTGTTTACCCATATTTGTTTACACTCCAGATGGTTCGCTTATCTTTATTTTCTCCTCGCAAATTTACATCTGCTTCAGTCAGAAATTCCACAATTTCGAATTTTAAAAGCAAACGCCAACTTCAGCCAAAAAACTTTTCAGATATTTGGATAGTTCACACTCTTATGAGTTTTTTGATACAGCTTTACTTTTATAAATTTCACTTTTACCAGTCGTTAGCGCGGAAATCGCACCAGCTAAAATAAAGCAATACCAGACCATACGGTCACCAATACGTATAATTACATCGAAACACTCAAGAATTTGAACCTCTGCACCTATGTTCCTTCATAGCTGAGCGTGTACTATGTGTAGTAGAGATTACAAAAAAAAATAAAATATTTTGAAGGAATTGGACTCGTTCTTTCTGAAGCCATGCGACATTTTCAGCTAGAGCTAGAAAATTGAGCTTTTTTTGAATCTCTTTCGATTCTGACTTCATTTTGAGGCTTTCTACCGGTAAAAACCTCTCCAATGTAATGCTCATGTTTTGTAGTTGTTGTACAAGGATATATTTCAATCTGTCTGATATTTTCGAAATATTTTGAACAGGAAATGATCGCAAACGATAAGGTTGGACTTGATCTTCCTCAAGACTTCAAAAGAAAATTGTTTTCCTCCAATAATTGAGAAAACACCGAAAGGACCGACTTGAAGCTCAGTCAATAGAAGTAGGTAAAGTAACGACACGAAAAATCATTTAGAATTGAAATTGTGCATATCATTCCAAGCATAAATATTTCAACCAAATGCTTGATTCAAATTCAATCGCATCTATAATTTTACAAATATTCCGAAAATAAAATGTTAGATAAGTAGACGAATCTCCTGAGATTCATAAACATGAATTGAATTGAATCAAATATTTTCTTTAATAAAATAGATGTATCGTAGATAATTTAAAGATAGACTTTTCCTAATTCTCAACCATAGCGACGAGAATAACACCAGAAAAACCATCATAAACAACCCAATTTATTGTATGTGATTCCTTATGTACATGACCTCTTCCAAATAAATCAGAATGATCGGGTTAAAATTCAATATAAGAACGGTTTTCAGATCGAAGAATGATTTGAGATCTATAACAACTAAAACCAAACCAATTGACGATGAACAAAAATCAAAAGATTGTGATTGTAATAGTCCCTGTATTTATGGACTCACATGTACAGGGGAAACATCTCGGCCGTTAGATATCAGAAAACGGAAACACGAAAACAACCTAACGAATAGAGACATATAGACAAATAGCGAACCATGTATGTTCGACTATTGGGAATCACATGGTAGAATGGGACAATACAAAAATACTGATGTAGGAACCAGGTAATTTGAAAGAAATTAGCGAGTCTTCCTGCTTTTAGTTAAATGGAGAGAGTAATTTTGTGCATTATTGTCCTGTAGAAATGGACCATATTTGGCTGAATTCACTTTAGAACAAATTTCATTCAAAAAACTTTCAGACCAAGTGAATCTATGTAATATTTTTGGAAATATTGGAAAAATAAAATTATCTGCGGAATCATTGAGTGGATTTCACCCATTCACGAATTCGGTCTTCGTAATTGGTAACAATAACTTCCTGAAAAAACGACTCAGAAACTCGATATTGGTAGGGTAGGTTTGGGGCTTAATTACCAAGATGAATGGGTAAAATCTGTCCAATGATTCCGTAGATATTAAAAATTTCATTTTCCCAGTATTTCGAAAAATACAGATTGGATCGAATTGAAAACCAGTAGTTCAGCGAAGAAAACCTATAATATTCAAAGGATATCACCAAATGTCAACATGCGCGCGAATGCTGCTGACTTCACGTCAGTGCCTTTCCAGATTTTTACTTCCAATTACCTATAAATAAAGTGTAAAATAAAGTCTATTCCAATCTTTACTGTGTCGAGTAAAACAAAACACTCAAATAATGATTACTTAACTATTTAACGGTATACATTCGTTAAAACGGCTGGTGCAAACGACTATGGTTATTGAAGGTTCCTGCCACTTCAGCTTTCACTAGAACAGTTTTTTCAGTGATGAATTTGAAGTGGCGAGAAAAAATAAATAGAGCGTCAATAAATTTAATTAGGAATTAGGAACGAATCATTTGTTTATTTAATTTTTGGTTGTCGAAGAAGTTTCGAAACCTTTAAAGATAGCAAAAATTGTTATCATGTGCTTAAAGGAACACAAAAATACGTTTCTAGGCAATAAAAACATAACATTAGAAAAATACTTTTTTCTCCCAAATACTCCATTTTTTCTATTTAAAACATTTTATACTTCTTTTTGGTGAAAAAAGTTGGCAACCCTAACCCTGAAAGGAAAATAGTGTATTGGAATGAATAAACCATTGCATCAACGCTCTATTGAAAATTTGCAACAACCAGAGGTTTGGTAGAAAATTTTTTCCATTCTTTCAACTTCAGAACTTTATAACTATACTCCATTCACTTTTATGAATTATCCTAGTTGGCCATGATTTAGGTCTATCAAGTTTTTTACTTAAAACTGCGTAGGTTGGCAGTCTCGAAATAATTCTCGGCGACGTTGCCAAATACCAATGCCAATTTCTTCTCTAAATCTCAACACAATCATCACGCTTGAAAACTAAAAATGCCGAAGGTAATTTTGAAGAAACAGAGACAAAGTATCAAGAAGTGCTATGTAGAATTGAAATCTGCTTTTTCTGATAGTAACCCTGATAATCAATAATTTATCACAAGCTGTCCAACATTTTCGACGTATGTGAGTGAAAACCCAGTGTATCGTTCACATAGATTCCCAAGAACTTTGTGAATTGAGTTAGTTCTTTTGAGGTGACACAGGTTTTGTAGGACCTACTACATACTACATTTTCGTACTGGAGTATTTCAAGTTGTGCAACAAGGTAGGTATTTAAATTTCCTCTGTAGACTTATTTCTTGAGAGTTTCGAAAAGGAGGGAATTCTATATGTTTGTCTTTTCGTTTAGAAGTTTTACTGCAGGGTTATTCGAGTACTTTTGCTCTTTTTTTCAAATGAACTATCACAAAGTAACGGACTACTCCATCCTTCATTTTTCACTAAAATGTCAACACTCGATTCTTGATTTCCGTACAAGAAAATAGCATAACTGTATCTTCCCAACCATGCTTATATAAGTGAAATATTTCCAGTGTTGACAGAGAAAAAGTTTCTTCAACATTCGCCAAGTCTTTGGAATTATTGAATTCACATAAAATTTTCTCAAATTCATTACTTTCCCCAAAAAATTCACAATTTGAAAAATACGTAATTACTACTACCTCCTATGTAGAGAGGACAACGTTGTGTAGTTATCTGACAGGAAAATGACTGTAACCTAACATTTTCAGAATTTTCATGGTGATATGTGTCAGAATGTCATGGCCATCTGGGATAGTTTATAAAAGTGAATGGAGTATATCTTTGTGAATAAGGTCTTCCGCTATCTCGGACAGGAGCATTATAGGAGGAATGAGAACTAAGCCTCCTTGAAGCCCTCACAGATATTAGAATTCATCAGAGCTCTAGAGCTGGAGGGCGAGCTGTAGGTTGCGAAAACAGCTCCGACAAGGGGGCACAATAGACCTTAAGGTCGCAGTGGAATGTAACCCCTTACCAACTATAAACTATATAAAGGCCTTCCGCAATAAAATCGTGGAAGTTCAGAGTTCACTTCTCAAGAAAATTTTTCCTCCATTTTTCACCGAATACTGCCCTGTCCGCCGGTGACGAGAGCCCGCTTTTCCCGTTCATCTGAAACGACGCCTCCTGGAATTCACTAATGAGCAGTTGGCCCGGCGTCGCGCGCCGCCGTTACCATGGTTACGACGTTCGCCGCCTCCGCGTCATGCGAGAGCAGCTTCTGTTCTCAACTCGAGGATTCGCACCCGATACCGATGGGTAATGGGCCGCAAAATGTGCCGGAGGAGATGAAAAAAAGCTGGTAGAAAGGGTCTTCGGCTATTTCGGAAGTTCAAAGAGTTGCATTTATTGGACGCTACTCTTAAATGTCACGGAAAATTAAGGGGGACGCGTAAATTGGGGAGATTGAAAGAGCGGAATGGAAAAATAAGTCAGTTTGGGAGGTTATTATTTGAAAAAGATTGTACAGGTTTTTTTTATGATGATCAAAAGGAGAAGTTGATATTTTTTAATCTTCTGCGTGCCTTTGATGAATGTTATTTTTTTATGTTTCTCAAGCAGTATGAAGTGTACCAGAAAGACTTAGTAATGAATCTTTGGAGAAACGGAAGGAATACCTACCGTAATCAATGCTTGCCTTGATATTATGTCAGCTATGTGAACCTGGCAATTGACCTTGAAATTTTTTCGTGAAAATTTTGTGATCGATTGTACCCGGTAGGTACCCGATTGTACCACAAAAATTTTCATTTGTACCCCTAACGTTTTCTCAATACTGCCATTATAACTTTTGAACCCAGCGGCACCCAAAAAAAAAAATTCGAAATTTCCTCATGAAAACTTGGTGAAGGATTGTACCAGGTAGGTACCCGATTGTACCACTTTTATTTTTGCTGAAATCCCCACGGTTTTTTTTACACATCAATTCGAATTTTTTTTTCTCTTCAACTCGTGATTGGCCGATAGTTGATGGAATTTTTGTATGAAAATTCTGTGGTCGATTGTACCCGGTAAGTACTCGATTGTACCACAAAAATTTTCGTTTGTACCCCTAGCGTTTTTTTTATACAGCCATTATAACTTTTGAACCCACCGGCACCCAAAAAAAAAATCGAAATTTCTTCATGAAAACTTGGTGAAGGATTGTACCAGGTAGGTACCCGATTGTACCACATTTATTTTCGCTGAAATTCCCATGGTTTTTTTTGAACATCAATTTGAAATTTTTTTTCTTCAACTCGTGATTGGCCGATAATCGATGGAATTTTTGTGTGAAAATTCTGTGGTCGATTGTACCCGGTAAGTACTCGATTGTACCACAAAAATTTTCGTTTGTACTCCTAGCGTTTTTTTTATACAGCCATTATAACTTTTGAACCCACCGGCACCCAAAAAAAAAAATCGAAATTTCTTCATGAAAACTTGGTGAAAGATTATACCAGGTAGGTACCCGATTGTACCACATTTATTTTTGCTGAAATTCCCATGGTTTTTTTTGCACATCAATTCGAAATTTTTTTTCTTCAACTCGTGATTGGCCGATAATCGATGGAATTTTTGTGTGAAAATTCTGTGGTCGATTGTACCCGGTAGGTACCCGATTGTACCACAAAAATTTTCGTTTGTACCCCTAACGTTTTCTCTATACAGCCATTATAACTTTTGAACCCACCGGCACCCAAAAAAAAAATTCGAAATTTCCTCATGAAAACTTGGTGAAAGATTGTACCAGGTAGGTACCCAATTGTACCAATTCTATTTTTGCTGAAATCCTCATGGTTGTTTTTACAAGTCAATTCGAAATTTTTTTTCTCTTCAACTCGTGATTGGCCGATAATTGATGGAATTTTTGTATGAAAATTCTGTGGTCGATTTTACCCGGTAGGTACTCGATTGTACCACAAAAATTTTCGTTTGTACACCTAGCGTTTTTTCTATACAGCCATTATAACTTTTGAACCCACCGGCACCCAAAAAAAAAAATCGAAATTTCTTCATGAAAACTTGGTGAAGGATCGTACCAGGTAGGTACCCGATTGTACCACATTTATTTTTGCAGAAATACCCATGTTTTTTTTTGCACATCAATTCGAAATTTTTTTTTCTTCAACTCGTGATTGGCCGATAATCGATGGAATTTTTGTGTGAAAATTTTGTGGTCGATTGTACCCGGTAGGTACCCGATTGTACCTCAAAAATTTTCGTTTGTACCCCTAACGTTTTCCTTATACAGCCATGGAGACCTTGGAACCCACCGACATCTAGAAAAAAAATGTTATATTTTTTCATGAAATCGTGGTGAAGGATTGTACTAGATAGGTACCCGTTTGCATTCCTTTCATTTATGCTGAAATGTCAATGGTTTTTCCTGCATATCAATTCGAAAATTTTTTCTCTTCAACTCGTGATAAGCCGGTAATTGATGGAATTTTTATATGAAAATTCTGTGGTTGATTGTACCCGGTAGGTACTCGATTGTACTACAAAAATTTCCGTTTGTACCCCTAACGTTTTCTCTATACAGACATTATGACTTTTGAACCCACCGGCACCACAAAAAAAAAACGAAATTTCTTCATGAAAACTTTTATTATTGGTAAAATCCCCATGGTTTTTCTTACACATTCAAATTTCTCTCCTCAACTCGTGATGGGTCGACAATCGCTGAAATTTTTCTGTTGGCGATTGTACTCGGTAGGTAACCGATTGTAACATTTCCATTTCTGTTTGAAACATTATTGTTGTCCCTATACACCAATTAAAAATTATTGAGTGGAAATTTGTGGTTCATTGCACCCAATTTCACCACAAAAATATTCGTTTCTCTACCCGAAGTTTCTTCTATACAGAATGTTCTACAAGCTCTATGACAAACTTTGACAGATGGTAGCTGTGCTTATTCTGAACATTTTTTTCCTATGAACATAGGTCTGATTCGTTCTCGTTTCGAAGTTACAAGCATTTGAAAAAATGTATATCCATGTTTTGATCAAGTAGACCGACATAAAATATAAAAATAAATGGAAAGGACAAGGAGGACCAATACAATGGGCACCTCGTTCGCCTGATCTATCTCCCTTAGATTTTTATTTATGGGAAAATATGAATCAGCTTGTTCCTCATGTAGAAATCGAATCGCGTCAACAATTACTTGATAGAATTCAAGATGCAGCCAACCAAATACGAAACGACCCAAATCTGATCCGCCGAGTAACGAAATCTTTATTTCGTCGATGTGAAGCTTGCATTCAAGCCGAAGGTGGATATTTTGAACAATTTTTATAGTATCAAAATTTCCATTTATAATTATGATTTGAAAATCAAAATATAATTTTTCAAAGGCTTGTATCTTCTTTACAAAAACGAATCGGATATATGTTCATAGGAAAAAAAATGTTCAGAATTAGAACAGCTACTATCTGTCAAAGTTTGTCATAGAGCTTGTAGAACACCCTGTATAGGAAATGTGAGACTAATCGTCAGCCCACAAAACGGATTGAGTTCTTCTGTTAGTATTCTGTGATCAGTTTTACCAGAAAAGAACCCGAGAGTGTTTTGATATTTTCATCCAAATACCCAATCGTAATAGGTAAGTATCGAATGGTATTTTTATTTGAAACGTGGGTTTTTTTTCAGCTTTTATAGAGTTCTTTCAGCGATGTATAAAATGCTGAATCAGAAAAAATGTATCCTTTTGCGCATTTGTTGCTAAGTAACATATTCTTTTCGCAACAGGAACTTCTATCAGGCTTTACTTAGGTTTCTGTGTGTCAGCGAATTTTTAAATTAAAAACCCTTCTGGACCTGCTTCAGTTACTCTAGTATCGAAGCTGATATGAGTGAATTTTAAGACAATTTGTTATATCTACTTCAGAAAAACCTTGTCATTAAAACCAACGTGGATCATTGGGATTCTGGATATAAGGTTATATATTATTATTTATTTTCACCGAATTATTTTTATTTCCAACTGGCATTATGCTTGTTTTATGAACTATAGGTGTTAGAAATTCTTTTTTCCTCATACATACTTCTGAATTATTTTCTCAAATATTGAACGCGTTTCGAAAAAACGTCCCCACTCTCACCTTGGAACATTTGCATTACTGGAAATGGTGGAGTCCTCATGGCCGATCATAAACACAATAAATTCCGAAAGAATCAACTAAGAAACTCCATATTTGTACAGTAGCTTAGAACCTCAATGACGAAGGCCGAAATCCAAAATTTGATTTTCCCAATATTTCGAAAAAATTTCGTGGGAATAATTCGATCAGAAAATAACGGAATATAGAATATTTGAAAAAACAATTTGAAATTTTTTTCTCAAATTGTTCTTATGACATGATCATCACGAAATTTTGCACAAAGTTTGCCGTCTGCATTTTCACACCTAAATTCCATCGATTATCGGCCAATCAGGAGTTGAGGAAAAAACAATTTTCGAATTGATGTGTACGAAAAACCATGAGGATTTCAGCAAAAATGAAGATGATACAATCGGGTACCTACATGGTTCAATCCTTCACCAAGTTTTCATGAAAAAACTTTTTTGGGTATCGGTGGGTTCAAAAGTTATAATGGCTGTATAGAGAAAACGTTAGGTGTACAAACAAAAATTTGAGGTACAATCGGGTACCTACCGGGTACAATCGACCACAGAATTTTCACACAAAAATTCCATCGATTATCGGCCAATCACGAGTTGAAGAAAAAAAATTTCGAATTGATGTGCAAAAGAAACCATAGGGATTTCAGCAAAAATAAACATGGTACAATCGGGTACCTACCTGGTAAAATCCTTCACCAAGTTTTCATGAAGAAATTTCGATTTTTTTTTTTTGGGGTGCCGGTGGGTTCTAAAGTTATAATGGCTGTATCGAGAAAACGTTAACGGTATGAACGAAAATTTTTGTGGTACAATCGGGTACCTACCGGGTACAATCGACCACAGAATTTGCACATAAAAGTTCCATCGATTATCGGCCAATCACGAGTTGAAGAGAAAAATTTTTCGAATTGATATGTAGGAAAAACCATGGGGATTTCAGCGAAAATGAAAGTGATACAAACGGGTACCTATCTAGTACAATACTTCACCAAGTTTTCATGAAAAAATATAACGTTTTTTTTTTGGATGTCGGTGGGTTCAAAAGTTATATAATGGCTGTATAAAGAAAAGGTTAGGGGTACAAACAAAAATGTTTGAGGTACAATCGGGTACCTACTGTGTACAATCGACCACAGAATTTTCACACAAAAATTCCATCGATTATCAGCCAATCACGAGTCGAAGAAAAAAAAATTTCGAATTGATGTGCAAAAAAAAAACCATGGGGATTTCAGCAAAAATAAATGTGGTACAATCGGGTACCTACATGGTACAATACTTCACCAAGTTTTCATGAAGAAATTTCGATTTTTTTTTCGGGGTGCCGGTGGGTTCAAAAGTTATAATGGCCGTATAGAAAAAACGCTAATGGTACAAATGAAAATTTTTGTGGTACAATCGAGTACCTACCGGGTTCAATCGACCACAGAATTTTCATACAAAAATTCCATCAATTATCGGTCAATCACGAGTTGAAGAGAAAAAAATTTTCGAATTGATGTGTAAAAAAAACCATGGGGATTTCAGCAAAAATAAAAGTGGTACAATCGGGTACCTACCTGGTACAATCCTTCACCAAGTTTTCATGAGGAAATTTCGAATTTTTTTTTTTGGGTGCCGCTGGGTTCAATAGTTATAATGGCTGTATTGAGGAAACGTTAGGGGTACACACGAAAATTTTTGTGGTACAATCGGGTACCTACCGGGTACAATCGAGCACAGAATTTTCACACAAAAATTCCATCGATTATCGGCCAATCACGAGTTGAAGAAAAAAAAATTTCGAATTGATGTGCAAAAAAAACCATGGGGATTTCAGCAAAAATAGATGTGGTACAATCGGGTACCTACCTGGTACAATCCTTCACCAAGTTTTCATGAAGAAATTTCGTTTTTTTTTTTGGGGTGCCGGTGGGTTCAAAAGTTATAATGGCTGTATAAAAAAAACTCTAGGGGTACAAACGAAAATTTTTGTGGTACAATCGAGTACCTACCGGGTACAATCGACCACAGAATTTTCATACAAAAATTCCATCAACTATCGGCCAATCACGAGTTGTAGAGAAAAAAAAATTCGAATTGATGTGTAAAAAAAACCATGGGGATTTCAGCAAAAATAAAAGTGGTACAATCGGGTACCTACCTGGTACAATCCCTCACCAAGTTTTCATGAGGAAATTTCGAATTTTTTTTTTTGGGTGCCGCTGGGTTCAAAAGTTATAATGGCTGTATTGAGAAAACGTTAGGGGTACAAACGAAAAATTTTGTGGTACAATCGGGTACCTACCGGGTACAATCGATCACAAAATTTTCACGAGAAAATTTCAAGGTCAATTGCCAGGTTCACATAGCTTATTATGTCAGCTTTTAAAGGTTTCAAACTTCAAGGAGATAGTCAACAACGGATTTGCAATAAAAACTTTATATATTATAACACTCCATTGAGTTTATGTCCAATATTTTCCAATTCACTATCGGATTTGACGAAATATTCAACTGTTCATTAATATCAATTATACCTCCTTAATTTTTGCAGTTTCATGAACATTGACCGATTATTTCGAGAGGGCATTCAATTTTTCACGAAATAAAGAGAGTGCCAAAAATATGTATTTGTCAAAGGTAGTAAAAACAGGTTGCCTGATGAATAATACCGGAACAACACAATAACGATAAATAGAGCGAACTGTAACGTTTAAGAGTACAAATCTGTCTCTTTCATCAGACAAACGAGGAAATTTGCAGAATTATTATCTTTTGATCATTCATTTTATGAGACTGTTGTCAAACTGACATTTTCAACACAGCAACACGGATTCACTTGGTTTGAAAGTGTTTCAATTCTACCTCTTTTTAAGTCAATTCAATCAAGTATGTTCCATTTCTACATAACAATGATCAAAATTGCTCTCTCCATTCAACACAATGCAGGAGGACTCTTTAATTTTTTTTTTCAAATTATCTGTTTCCAACATCAGTATTTTTGTATTTCCCCAATCTATCATGTGAATCCCTATGGTCGATCATTCATGGTTCGCTATTCGGGATCTATAGGTTTGTTCGATGTACCTGCATGATCTACAGTAACTACACTTACTACACTAAACTCCACTGATACAGTTCGGTGTGTTTTGTTGTAACTTGCACTCTGTTCGCTACAGAAATGTTGGGAGTTAGTGTAGTCACCGATTACGTGTGCAGTGCATAGAGTGAGGATATCTTATGTTATGGTTACATGCGTAAATATAATTCATGATCATGTACATCGTTTTTGTCTCTGGTTCCTGGTTGGACGTGTTTTGTTCTGTATGTGTAATTATTTTTAGACGAAATTAATTTTCATCATACCATTATTCACAATTGATTTTTTTCCTTAACAACTTCTTATCTCAAAAAGTATTGATTCGATCAGATTCAAACATCGTAATTAGGTGAAGAATATCGACACAGACCTGTCTGTGATATCGACGCCCAACTCAATGCGAAGTTTCGCGAGGATTGTATCATAAGACATTCTTATCAAATCTCAAGCAAATTCAGCTTTAAGGACATAAGACATATGTACCGGAATCATTCCGAATTGAAAATAACAGGACCCAATAAGGAACGGTATTATATAACTATTTGACATAAAACCAGCAGCAAAATTGTGAAATAATGTGGTTCGAAAATGAGAGTTGACTTAATTATATAGTAAAATAGTACATGTTAAAGTTATTATATATTAGTCTATCTAGTGGTTGAGTGGGAACAAAGTAATGACAATTGTGAAATTTCCTAGTTGTCAAGGTGATAAATTGTAGAATAGAAGTAGTCTTCAGAATGGAGAAAAGTACCTATTATCTTGTAGTTTTCATCGAAATCTGCCATCATATTTCTTAACATATATTATTCAATGAGCATATAATAACTGATATTATTCACAAGGGTGGAGTTTGCGCCACGAGCCGCAGACGAGTGTCGCAAATCACCCAACTAAATAATAACAATTATTCATATGCGAGTTTAATACTATAATTCGGTATTTTGAAAAACCTACAATGCTGTCAAAATGCTAAACTTCATTCTCTGTGATTGCTGGAAACTGTCAAGCTTACGAGAAAAAAAAAACTTTCACTTGATCTATGCATGGAGTGAATAATATAATCGTTATACACGCACATTATCCAGGGACTTGATTAATTACTGTCATTTTCCTTCAACAAGCGTCATCGAAATATATACCATATTACTCAATGGTCGTGGACAAACAAGTTTTATAATACCGGCCTCAAATCGGTATTTTCGGCGATTATCCTTAGGTGGACCTGTTCTCTGATTGTAAACACAATAACTTCCAGAGGGACCATTTAGAGACTCCATATTCGTAGAGTTGATTTTCAGCTCGAATGATTACGTTGGTCGTATTTGTAAATTGGTGAATTATGTCCAATCATTCTCTAGATATCCATTAGAAATTTCGACATTTGGCGAATTGTAAACCTCAAGTCTACCCAGAAAATTTCAATGGGTCTCTTGAATGTAACACGAATTATCATATTTTTATGTTTTCCTCATTCTATATCGATACAAAATCATAATATATGCTGTCACACGCTTCAACAATTCGCGAATTTTAAATATGTCGGTATTAAAAATGGCCAAATCGGGACTCAAGGTCGAAGCGAGAGAAACGCGTCAAATCGCCTTCTACGTCACTCGTTATTCTACCATTTACCGATCGATACAGCCGACGCTGTCTATTGACTTGCTATAGAGAAAAGTACACGAGAAGAGGGAGAGATTGGATATTTCCCGGTTCGTCAAGGAAGCCGCAAAGTTTCGTCCATTTAAACAGCCGATATGCGGAGCCAAATTTAAAAGAGCATTTTCTCGTTGAAAATTTAAATTTTTGACGACGGTTAAAGTTTTTCAGTAGTCTCACAAATAGTATATTTGATTACAATGATAAAAAAATCATGCAAGAGACCTAAGGCTTTTTCTGCTTAAAGTTACGGTGATCGTATGGGCAGATCTGGATTTTATTTACTGATTCTCCATAAGTGAATCAAACCCAGCTTCTCCATACCATTTTCTGCCTGAAAATTCGTGAATTACAGACATTTGTACAAATATGAACAGGATATTGTTTCACAGAACACACACACGAAAATTTCATTTCAGAGCTGTCCATTTAATTATGTTGAAACATATTAACCTCATTCTTAACAAACATTTATTCTACCCGCTATTAAGACTACATGGAGCATCAGGGTAATCTGCGACCATTTTCAGACACATCACCTGTCACTGAATATGAAACCAGACACAAGTATTATTATAATAATCTTTAAGTTACCTATACAGGTGTCCCTAAATCACTGGACAGGTGCTCCATTTTATAGGAATATTATAATTGAAATTTCACCGCGGGTCAATAGATTATGGTTGATAAATACTTTTTATTAAAGTATGATATTACGTCATAAAATAATTCAAATTTGGACCTACAGGTCGATATCAGGCGACGATTTGTCGCATATAATTTTATCGGGGATTATGGATTACCGAAATAAAATATGAAACTGGTAGAAATCCACTGACGTTAAGTCATCAGCTTTTGCTCGCATGTCAAACTTTGTTGCCATGCGGAGTTGAGTGATTTTATATCTATTGAGTACCTATTAATCATAGCATGAATATGGTTGTACCCATATTATGGTTATACCATGGTATTATGGCTTTGTTGGTGGTTTTAATACAAAAAATTAGTATCTCGATTTTAGGTAGTGATGTTCTCACGAAATACCTAGTGTTCTCACATCAGAGCGCGCACAGCCGGCCTCCATACGACTGTTAAGGCAATAACTTCGCTAAGAAATATCTTAGAGACTCAAAATTCTCATGGCAGGTTTGAAGCTTAAATACGAAGATAAACTTCAGAATCCACAAAATATGAGGTTTAGTGGATTTTAAATTCCTTCATTACGCTATTTACAAGAATGCCGGGTCGAAATTGATCCCGTGGATGGATGTCAGATTAATCTATCATAAAGTTTCTTTAACATTTTGCAGTCATAAGTTCGAAAAAAATTCCAAATTTTTTTTTTAAATTGTGATCATCGCATAATTTTGTGTACACAAAATTGTGCTTCGGCTTTTGCCAACAAGTGACCTAGTTACATCATGATCGAACTGAAATTCGATTATCTATTAAAAATATCACTACGTGGACCTGAATTCAAAACTCCAACTTTACGTGTTTCCAATATCGCAAAGTCGTGAGAAATAATCATTCCAATACCTCCAAAATATCATAGATATTTGATGATATCAGATTTATGTAAGTTAAAGTTTCTGTTGAACACCTCAGTTATAACTTACAAAATAGTGCTTCAGCGTTTGCTAACAAGTGACCAAGTTTCACACGATCGGGCTGAAATTCGGTACACTTTTAAAGAACCTATAAAAGCACTGACGGGAGGTCAGGAACTTTTACGCGCTTGCTCCGTTGCCGAAGCGGGCATCTATACACGTATATTCACCCTGCCAAACGCAGATCTATAATTTTCGATCAAGTACTAGATTGCAATTCGATCCAAAATTTCGAATCTATCTAAGGACTAAATGGTGAATTCAACCCATTGAAGCATTCGACCTTCCTTATTAAACTGAAAACCTACTATACAAATATATTCCCTATGTCGATTCTTCTAAAAGTTTACGGCTGGCCTAACCACTTATAGTGAACA
This sequence comes from Myrrha octodecimguttata, assembly GCA_958510865.1. Classification (NCBI taxonomy): domain Eukaryota; kingdom Metazoa; phylum Arthropoda; class Insecta; order Coleoptera; family Coccinellidae; genus Myrrha; species Myrrha octodecimguttata. The sequence goes on from OY294056.1 coordinate 38,608,193, forward strand.
AAATAAATTTCGGAAGAATCTACTTTGTAGCTTTATAATTAAGCAAGTAAGTTTGGAGTCTGATTACGTAGGCCGAATTGGCGAATTTGTTAAAGCCATCAAATGATTCCGCAGATATAACCTTCTAAAATTTCATTTTCCGGATATCTCCAAAAACATAGATCGAAGCGAATGAAAATCCAGCTCGTCAATGAAAAATCTAGAAAAGCACTGCCGTGAAGGCAGCAGCTTTTGCGCGCATGTTCAATCTAGATGACCGCTTCGGAAACGAATTTGAACATTCGCAAAAGTTGCTGCCTTCACGACAGTGCTTTTCTAGATTTTTTTCGATGAATTATTGGATTTCAATTCGGTGTAATCTGTATTTTTAGAAATATTGGGAAAATAAATTTTTGAATGGGTATATCTACGGAATCATTGGGCGGATTTTACCCATTCACAAATTCGACCTTGGTAATTGAGCCCCTTCTATACAAATATCGAGTTTCTAAGATGTTTCTTCAGGAAGTTATTGTGTTAACCGTCCGGCCGTATGGCCAATATTTCCAAATTAGATCGAAAAGAAATCCAGTACTTAAAATGACAGTTTGAAGGTTCATACAGAATTTAATGGGGATGATATGATAAGAAGATCACAGAATATTAAATATTTGAAAAAATGAAATTTTTTTCAAACTGTTGTAATGACACGACCATCACGAAATTTCGCACAATTTTGTCCCTCGACGTCTTCTAACTAGCTGCGGAGGTTCATCACGATTGAATCAGTATTTCTTGACTTATAACGAAAAAACAACGATATCGAGAAGAAAACCACGAAATTATACATATTTTTCCCCAATATCTCCAAAACGAATATCCGTATCGATTTGAAATTTGGTACACTGCTGTGAAATATGGAGAAAAGTTTCAGAAATTTTTTTTTTAATTGAGTAACCATACGATTTCAACGAAATTTTGATCAAAGTTGCGCGTCGTTATGCTCAAACTAACTGCCAAGTTTCAATCCAATCGCTTCAGTAGTTTCTGAAATATGACGAAATCAACCTCAAAATTTCAAATAGCTATAACTCCGAAACTATTTGGCCGATTCGGTCCATTAACGAACTCAACTGTCGTATTTTGAAATGCAACCTTTCCTGAAATTTTCAAGTTGATAGAATCCTCTTTACGCTCGTAATCGTGGTGGCGGTTAGAATCGATTTTGAAACTGGACTCGTCATCAGTGAGTCCAACCCAGTAGTTTAAGACCATTTTCGGCTCAATCATCTAAAATTACATACATTTTGACAAAACGATAGCACGCAGTTCCCCAAGAAAATGCGCGCAAAAATGACAACTTGAAGTTGCATACCGAATCTCGTGAGGAATATTCAATAAGTAGACCGCCAAATATCACATATACATAGATCAAACAAAATTTTGAATTTGTTTTATTAATCTAATTGGACGATCATCAAAAAAATTTGCACAAATTTGCTCATCAACATTTTCAAAATACTATCTGATCGCGTTGATCGTTTTTGAGATATTGAGGAAATGAGCTCAAAATTTCGAATAGCCACGAAATTTGACATCATTCGTTTCTAATATATTCTGAGATCAACTTCGGGTCAAACCGAAATTTGAAACAATTTCATTTATAATTTGCGAAAAACCATTTTTTTTCAAGAAAAATTCGGAAAATATTCGAAAACAAATTTAATGTTCTTTACATTTTTCACCATTCCAATCCTAGGGACATTATGTTGTGCGACGGTATTCTAGAACTATTTACGAAGTTCCAATCATGAGATCACAATGATGACTATGATCAGAATAATATAATAGTAGTTTGATAATTTGCAACATACACCTACTACAACTACTGAAATAGTAGTTTTTCTCCAATCCATGTTTCTTTCATTCGATACAGATATTTTATTTCATTCTGTTATTTTTTTTGGAAATAGAAGAACCAACCATTCTCACTGCTTCATTTTCGAAAGTTATACTTCTAATAAATGATATCCCTGATGCCAATTCTTCAGGATTCAAAAGACAAGATTCAATGTGAAATACAGAAATTTTTATATCGTTTGTAATGTGTATCATTTGAGATTAAATAGCAGTTGATCAGATCCATCATCGCGAAATTTCACTCGTAAAGAACTGAAAACTCCAAATAAAGATACGTTATACGTCCTTGGCTTATGTAAACAAAGCTGATGTCACAAACGTTGACATAATGAACTCTATATAAAATTTTTGCTTAGCTTAGACTATACAGGGTGGTCCAAGAAGTGATGTCAATAAATTTTTCTCAGATTCCTCACACTTTGGGGTATCCAAAAATACCTCATGTATGTCATTCAAAAATCATTGAAACACGAATAAAGTTATTTTTCCACTTTTTATCATTTTCATGGTAAATTAAACCCAAAAATGTGTTCCTAAAGCAATTTTAATTGAAATTCCTGTAAATAAACTGTTGCTCGTGTAATTTTTACAATAATTTCGGTCTCATCACTGATTGAAAATGTGAGCATATTTCAAAATTGAAAGTTGTGACATCACCCGCATTTGAATGAGAAGTGGAAGCACAAATTACTGAAAAATTACCATTTACTACAATAAATCTTCAAAATCCCTTCCTCTATTTTGAACACAAAATCGTCAACGTTTTTTGTTTTATTTTTCTTTCCGCTTCTGAAAGTTTTGTCTTAATTCTGCTTCGTTGTTGCTTTTCGTCGCTTTCACCAGCTCTTTGTAGAATCCCCAAATAAAAAATCGATCTGGCGAACGCGCAGGCCATTCGACCGGCCCTACACGCCAAATCCATCTTAATGTAAAAATAACATAAATTTGATATAAGAATGATAAAAAGTAGAAAAATAACTTAACTCGTGTTTCAATGATTTTTAGGCTATTCAACTTCGAAGACCGATTACAGCAAAAAATGGCCAATAAAGTGCTATTTTTTTCTTATGATTTTGGAATAGTTTAGGACCTTCCAAAGTTTTCAAACTCAGTCAGAAGCTATGAAAACTCCTTTCTTTATTTTAAAATTGATTTCGAATGTTTGAGTGGATCCTACTGAAAACTAAAGTTCTGAGTTTCAAGCTTTTTTTAGTAAATTTGAGTGATATCTGGAAGCTGAGTTATTTTTGTCATTGGAACAACATTCAGGGAGATCATGTTACAAAAAAAATCTGCAAAATACCCACTACGTAAAAAGATATGAATTTTTGAAACCTCGCTGGCTTACGTAGGGTATTTTTGGATACCTCCAGGTGTGAGGAATCTAAAAAAATTTTTGACCTCACTACTTGGACCCCTGTATAATAGCTTAAATATCTACCTACGGACTACCGTTACCTAATGCAGTCTGCGCCATCTACTAGCGCGCCGATGGAATGATGCTCCCTGAATTGAAGATTTTATTTAATATTTCTTATAATTCAAAAAACAAAAATCTGATTGGGCTGAAATGAAGTTCCCGGATATGAAATGGCAATTTGAAGATTCCAGTGAAATTAAATGAAATATAAAAATTTTCAGAAAAATTTTTCTTCAAATTTTTTCTATGGATAACTCTTCTTATTGATACTGTTTATCTACCAACCAAGTTTTATTTCAATCAGATAAATATTTTTCGAGTAATACAAAAATCGAAATTTCGAATGGATATGACACAAAAACCATTTGGCAGATTTGGCCCCTTAACGAGCTCAACCGAGATAGTGAGGATCTAAATCTAACGTAAAAATTACATGGCTCTAGGTTATTCCTTTAGAAAGTTAAAGCGCACATGGACGGACGGCCAGACGGCAGGGCGGAAAGAATCAAATTTGACCACGGATTCCTCATCAGTGAGTCCAACCTAGTCTATTAAGACCAATTTCGGCTCAAAATTGGGAAATTACAGACAATGTGACGAAACGATAACGCGCTGTTCCCCAGAACAAGCACGTAAAAATATCACTACGTACCTGAAATCAAAACTCCAGTATCAAACAATTATATCTTATGATATCAGATGGATGTGAAATAAAGTTTCTGTGGAACTTTTCAGTTATGACCGAAATGGAATTTTTTAATTGTGATAATCTCAAAATTTGGCACAGAATCGTGCTTCAGTGGTGGCCAATAAGTGACTAAGTTACATCATGATCGGACTGAAAGTGGTTGTTCTGTTGAAAAGTATAACTATGTCGGGCCTTAAATCGAAACTCCAGTTTTATGTATTTCCAATACATCGTAATCCCAATATCTCCAAAAATATCAGATATTTCCAAAACAGCGGACACTTTTGAACTGAATTTTATAGATTGATATAATAATAATGTAAATTTATTATTAAACTTAAACTGTCTGTAATTTTCGAATTTTGAGCCGAAAATGGTCTCAAACGACTAAGTTGGACTCACTGATGACGAATCCGGTGTCAAAATCGATTCTGTCTAACGGCCGACCGTAAACACAATAACTAACGAAAGAAACAACTTAAAAACTTGATATTGTAACGGAGGCTTGGACCTTAATTACGAAGGCCGAATTCGTGAATGGGTAAAATCCACCATGATACGGCCAATATACCCATTCAAAATTTTATTTTTCCAATATTTCCAAAAATACAGATTAGATCGAATCGAAATCCAGCACTTCATCGAAAAATGACAGTTTGAAGTTTCATACAGAATTTAATGAGTAAAATATGATAAGAATATCACAGAATTTTGAATATTTGAAAAATTTTTTTAATTTTTTTCAAATTGTTCTAATGACACGATCATCACGAAATTTTGCGAAAGGTTGTCCTTTAGCATCTTCAAACTAACTGCGAAGTTTCATCATGATTGAGTCAGAATTTCTTGAGTTATATCGAAAAAAAAACAACGATATCGAGGAGAAAACCACGAAATTTCACATATTTTTTCCGAATAGCTCCAAAACTAATAGCCGTATCGAATTGAAGTTTGGTAGGCGGCTGTGAAAAATGAAGCTCAAGGTATGATCAGAATTGTTTCCGAATATGATCAATTGCTTCTGAAAAAAAAATTTTTTTCGAAAAAAATTTTGAATAAAATATTTTTTTAAATTGAGTGACCATACGATCTCGACGAAATATTTCTAAAAGTTGCGCGTCATTATGTTTCAACTAACTGCCAAGTTTCAATTCAATCGTTCCAGTAGTTCCTGAAATATGAGGGAAATAACCTCAAAATTTCAAATGGCTATAACTCCGAAACTAGTTGGCCGATTTGGACCATTAACGAACTTAACCGCGGCATTCCGATGCGCGAACTACCCTACAAGGTTGAAGTCGCTAGCTGGCTTCGTTCGACAGTTATTGTGTCCACGGCCGGCCGGACACCGATTTTAACACCGGATTCGTCATCAATGAGTCCAACCTAGTCGTTCGAGACCATTTTCGGCTCAATCATCGAAAATTACAGACATTTTGACAAAACGATAGCACGCTGTTTCCCTAGAACATACGTGCAAAAAAGATAGAATTTGTTTGATTTGTTCTAATAACGTAATAACACAAAGAAAATTGGGACCAAATTGTGCATCAGCATTTGCTAGCTAACCTAAATGCAACAAGATCGGATCAGTATTACTGGAGTTATTAAGAGGATCAAGGAAACCATGTTCAAGGCGATACATTTCTTGAATCTCGACAGATAAAGTAGTATCGACCTCTGCCTTTGATTTCAGACTACAGTCTACGCGAAGGTCTATAAACTCCAACAATGAAGTTCGGATGATTCCCATACTTTTCATCAAGATCCTATTTTCCTGAAAATTCCATAAAGCATCGTTCCACAAGTGTCTCCCACAATTCACCAAATAGGGGTCACGGGGTCCAAGCGCACGATTTATCCGGCAAAGCCTCCTTGATTACATAACAAACTCAAAATAATAGCGTAACTGCAACATTTTTGCTAATTTTCCAGCATAACAAAAGCACGAATGACTAACCATTGTTGTACAACAAATACCTAATAACACACCAAGACCAGAGTCAGACGTTAGTTTATACAATGTTTATATAAAATTAATAACCAAGTGGAAACTCGAAATTATTATATTTAGAGAGTTTATCTCTATTACATGGAATGGTATAATTAAATAGAGAGATGTTGTATAATTTTGACGATGCATTAAGAATTAATAAGCTGCATAAAGGCTGTTATTTCTGCAGGTCTGTTGGATCGAATTACACCTTAATTATGTGGACGAAATCACAAATTAGATAATATTTCAAATTTTACAGCTTGGAAGGATAATTGAAGGAGTTTTTGTCTAGGTTTCTTCACATAATTCTGCCTTTCTGATTAGTAGATGGATAACCAGATGTTATAGGAGAATTCATAGCCCATATAGTCTGGAGAGTAAGTATACTTTTTTTTACAAGAATCGAGTGTTGAAATTTTACTGAAAAATAATGGACAGAATAGTCCGGTCGTTTGTGAAAGTTCATTTGAAAAAAGGATAAAAGTACTAGAATAACCAGACAGAAAAACTTTGTCTCTGCTTCTTCAAATCTACCTTCGGCATTTTTAGTTTCCAAGCGTGATGGGTGTGTTGAGATTGGGAGTAAAAATTGGCATTTGCATTTGGCAACGTCGCTAGGAATTATTTTGACATTGCCGATATTTCGCGAGTGCCAACCAGCGTCAGTTTTAAGTATAAAGACGGCCTAAATCATGGCCAACCGGATAATTTATAAAAGTGAACGGAGTATATGTTTAGGTACCAGTATAAGAGAGACTGCAATAGCAATAGAAAACAATTGTTCAGAAACACGAGATGAGTGTCCTGAATAGTTTAATCTAACAAATATTCAAATTGAACCGCATCAACTTCCAAATACATAATTGTTTAACTCCATTCTGGCGCATTCTGAGATATAAATTTTCGATTTTAATTACTCCCCCGAAAAGAAGCCTGGATTTCCATTATTTCCATTGGTGGGGGTAGTTTATATCTGAATCCCAGTGTGTGGGAGTTGAGCATTTTTACTAGCGACACCAACGGTCATAGAAGAAACCTTATTCTAGTGGACATATTTATGGCGGGAATAGTTGAATTCACGGATTGAATTGTGATAGTGTTAAAATCGATTTCATCCTTAATTTTTTCTATTTCAAATGTGATTTCACTTTCGTTTATTCATCAACCTGAAACGAAAAGGAAAAAAACAGGTTTTATTGAGTTTTTATCATATCGATTATATGAACAAGTTCGAATATTCCTTATTTATTATAAAAATATAATATGTATTTAATCATTTGAGTCTTCCATCGAATGTAATTCAATCAAATATGGTAGAATAAAACCCATTAGAAAAGGAAGAGAATATAACAAAAATAAAAGGAAATACATCTTAGGAGCGATCCGAGGAGTAGAAGGAGGTGAGTGTTTAAGGTTAAAACACGATTTATCTCGATTTCCGGCAAAACTACAAGGCTTTTGGAGAAAAGTTAAACGATAAAGTTGTAGGTAATGAAGATATAAAACTTTTTATTCACTTTTTATCACATAACTTCAAGATTTATGTGAAAAATTCAAATAACCAAGTTTTATTTTATCTTCCAGCAAAAACAAATGTTCCACAAAATTCGGTGAAAACTTTTTGTGTTTCTAATACACTGAAATTTTTTTTGATTTGAAATATTCATTTGTTCGCCTCATTTCGATATGTATCTACTACTACTACTATCTATAATAAATTAACAAAGTTTATATTGAATAGGACATCTGCTTCAATAACTCGAGAAAGTTGTGAGATCTTCAAATTCATATTTTAAATCGAAAGAATTACAGTGTATTTTGACTATAAAAAGGTAATTCTTCACTAAATTTCGTGAATTTTTTTTTGTGAGATACAAATAAAAAACCTACGAAGGCGTAGAAGGGCCACTCTTTGTCGACAAAAATTTTTCCACCTAATTCCGACTTTAATCTCGGAATTAGACTAATTCCGACTTTGAACTCGGAATTATACTAATTCCGAGTTTGAAGTCGGAATTATAGACTAATTCCGACTTTAAACTCGGAATTATAGACTATAATTCCGAGTTTAAAGTCGGAATTAGTCTATAATTCCGAGTTCAAAGTCGGAATTAGTCTAATTCCGAGATTAAAGTCGGAATTAGGTGGAAAAATTTTTGTCGACAAAGAGTGGCCCTTCTACGCCTTCGTATTTCTACGCCTTCGTAAAAACCAGAAACTTGATTATTTTAATTTTTCACGTGAATTTTGAGGTTATGTGAAAATATTGTGACTACAAAATGTGTAGATATTTTTATTATACACAAATTTTGCATTCAACTTTTTTTCATAGGACTTGTAGTTTTGCCGGAAATCGAGATAACTATAATTCTTGATATATACTCTTTCTTTTCTAATGGGTTTCATTCTACTATCAGTTTTTTCGGTTTGAAAACTTATCAACCCTGGTCTACTAACTAGGTGAAGCTGATGTATTTGTATCCAGATATATTACAAATTCCTGAAAACGGATTAAATCGATGCTGATCTTTTGATGACTGGGGTAGAAGACTCGGACCATGATATATCTACGTAATTCATTGAAAGGACTTAGGACGATTTTTGGAAATAATCTCACTTCATTCCTTGTTGGTTATTGCGAAAGAAATATCAAGGAAGAAGCATTTAGATTACAGATAACATTATTGTTCAAATTAAAAGTGAAAACTGGATTGTAGTTTTTTCTACCTCTTGGAATTTTAAACGATGGTACCAAGCAAATCTAATACAGCTTTCATCTGCAATATATTTTCTGGAAATGTTATCAAATCTGACACAGCAATTTTTGAAAGATTTTCAAGAAGACAAGAGAGCTCTGAAAATGCATGTCTGAAAAAGTGAAAGAGTATATATCTCGTATATTCCTAGAAGCGAAACCTGCTTAGATTAAAACAGCTAAAAAGTTATAATGAAACTGGGGACAGGAAGTGCTTCATGAAGGTGATCTACAATATTGGATTTTCCCAAAATTATTTCAGGATGTATTCGTGGCACAAATCTGAAATTCGGCATCTAGTGGTATTTTTGCATGCAAACGCAATCCTTCCTGTCAAAAATGTGCTGCCCAGTACAGGTTCTACGTTTAAATGGATCGCAAAATCACTAAGGTGCTCAATTGTTGAGAAAATGCGATTTTGTAAGTCGGTGTACGCCTCTTTGCTAACGCGGTATATTAACAAAGATTTTAATTGTGGCGAACGTAGAAGCGTGCCATGATTAACAGATTGCGTTTTTTTTCCGAAAACGGTGCATCTCAGAATTGTGAAAAATGTGTTAAAAATTTAATTCATGATAAATTTCCCACGTCAATCCCCTCATCGTGACGGCAGTGTAATGTATAGCAAATTTTTGACAAAACAGATCGAGTAGGAATGCAAAAAATCTACTGGATGCTGAATTTCAAATTTATAGGTAAGGAATCATAGACATGTGCAAATGACTAAAAAGATCCGAAGACCGAAGAGTAAATATACTTATTGAATGATCTGGAATCGGCATCTCAAAAAAAAAATCATCAACAACTGCCAAGACAGGCATAATCCATACTCATTAAAGCGCCGTCCACAATATATTAAGTGCAAGTACACTTGCAAATTTAAAAATAAGCTACGTCGAATATTATGGAAATTGAAAGTTCCAGATGAAGCTATAAAATTGCTTGTTTATCTTGGCAGTTAGAGGGAATTGAAGATAATCGTTTCGATAACCACAAGAAACTTGTTGAATAAGTGAATGTTTTCAGGTTATAAAATCCTAGTCGAAGAAAAAAGACTCGTTTAAATAGTCCAGAATCAGTATGGGTCATTTGGAGCGAATTTCTGGGTGCAAATATATTTATTTTTTGGTCAATATATATTTGAAGCCAAAATATATTTTTTTATGTGACATATATATTCATTTTTAATTCCGATATATTTATTTACTAAAAAACGCATAATATTCACAAGTTGGATGTTCCAAATAGGTATATAAAAATATAGAAAATCAGTGATGTGAGGTCAGGAGCTTTTTAGCGCATGTTCAAATTCGTTGCCGAAATAGTCACCTGTTCGCGCATCTGAACTTCGTGATTGAGGAAACAGCCTGAAAATTTCAAATTACAACGAAATTAGATATAATAATAAATAAATTGTATAATATATTATACAATGATATAGATAGCTTAAAGTTACCTTTTGTGCGAGGGAGATTATTCGGCTATTTGTGTAATCGGAGATTCTTTCCTATTGGCCAACGATGATCACGTGATCATCGTCAGCCAATAGGGTGAATCTCCGGTTACCCAAATACCCGAATCTCCCTCGCACAAAAGGTCCCTTAATAATATAATAAATAATAGCATTGTATAAAGACAGTTGTCTTCATACAATGATAATAGTATATAAAGGAAGAAATAAAACTAAATGTAGGATTCTTTTTCTAAAAAGCGAGCATGCGGTGGAACAGATTAATATATTTTATTGTGATGACTCGATTCCTGTGAAATCATTCATGTAGGTCTTGTGAAATTTGTCATGTTCAAGATTTAATGTGTTTTATTTTCAGCCCTGATAAAGGTCCGATTTGAGACCGTAACGTAACGTCGCCACGTTAACTTGAGAATCAAAATGTGATTGTTAAGTTCGTAACTGCGCAAAATCATTCAGATGGTTTCCTAATTAAATTCATTTGAAATTTCGAGGCTATTTCTCTCAAAATCTCAAGAAGTACTGATGCAATCATGCAGAATGAAACTTCGTAATAAGTTGAAACTATCCATCAGATATATCTATGAAATTTTGTACATGCATATATGTTAAAGTATATTTAACAACAGTGCACCTTACTTTAGGATCTATCCGATATCCATTTTCGGAAGTATCGGGAAAAATATTATCTCGAATTTTCGTAAACAGGTGACCTTCTTGGAATCGAATTCGAACAAGCGCGTGAAAGCTCCTGACCTGACAACTGTGCTTTTCTAGAATGTCATAACTTTTGTTTCAACAAAAAAAAGTAATCCCAAATGGTTCAAATTTCCATTGAATCATCTTATAATTTACATTCAATTTTCCAGACAAACTAATCGCTTTCTTTCGTTCATTGTCTTCTCTCGAATATTCAAACTATTTTTTCAAAGAAAATGTTCCTGAATCCACTATAATGTTATTACTGGTACTATCGACCTTCTCTGAATTTCGAGACATCATCCCTAACCGAGACCAACTGAAAATTCAAACAGTTTACTTGAATGTAGTACCGAAAGTTTCATGATGTAATTTCAAATATCTTTGACGAATTTATAAACTGAATAAATGAAGAATTCACTTCACAAATATTCCGAACGCTTTCTAATAGAATATTTTTTGGTTCTCTAGGAAACCCTTCTGAAGCTATATAAACTCGTGAGAGTAGGGAGACCTGGTGTGTTTTGTGTAGTATTGGTTACTGCTTCCTTAAATCACAACAGCAATAGCAGTGACTGGACTGTCCTCTAACCTGACTGGGGCTTGAACCTTACGATCAGGAAACCAGAGTCCTAGCTACTGGACCACTGCATCATTAATACAGGGGTTTTCAACAAGAACTTTGTTTTTCAATGTGGTAACACCGGCACCACATGACAGTTTTGACATTTAGTTTTTTGACGTATTCGCAGTATATGCTTTGGCAATTGTTACAATGAATTCAATTTCGCTCGAAAATCGCATTAAAATAATTCAAATCCACACAAATCCAAAATGGTCGTTCTGTTAAAGTTACATTTCGTAAAATTCGTGATATTTTCGGACAACATAAACGTCCATCTGAGACCGCTATCAAGAATTTGGTCGCGAAATTTGAGTCGACAGGCTCGGTACAAAATGTGCCAACACCAACACGTGTTCGACCGGGTCGTTCAACAGAAAACATCGCTGCCGTGAGCCACAGTGTTGAAGAAGATCAAAAGTTATCAATTTCACGGTAACAGTCAATGGATCACGCTATCGCGAGATGTTAACAACTGAATTTTGGCCTATTATTGATGACATGGATGTCACTGAAATGTGGTTTCAACAAGACGGTGCCACATGTCACACAGCCAATGAAACGATCAATTTATTGCAAACCAAATTTCCCGATCGCATAATTTCGCGAAATTCAGCTGTTAAGTGGCCGGCCAGATCGTGTGATTTAACACCACTGGATTATTTTTTGTGGGGCTATGTTAAAGACAGAGTTTATACGGAGCCAATCAAATCGATTGCAGCCTTAAAACTCAAAATCCGTGATGTCATTAACGAAATAGACCCTCCATCTTGCCAAAAAGTGATTAAAAATTTTGATGAAAGAATCAACGTCTGTCAGCGTGGTCGTGGTGGACATTTGTCAGATATCATTTTTCATTCATAATTGCCGAACTTTTCTCTTTGTAATACAATAAAAATTTTATTCATTTTCCACTAAATTCTTTGTTTTATTTTGTTTTAAAAAACAAAGTTCTTGTTGAAAAACCCTTTATAATTATTATGTTCTTATTATAATAACATTAGTATTGTTGTACTGAGATGAAATTTCTATCGGGTATTCCAAATCAAAAAAATTATTAAACCTCACAAAATTTATTGACATTATAAAATGTACAGATGAACTTAAAAAAATAAATGCCAAGGAATATAGACACGAATAAAAACAACTCGAAAATATACAAGTGAATTCGATTTATTCAAATACTCTTCTGATACTATTTTCCCCCAAAACTATTCATGAGATTGCCTAGACCACCCATGCTACCCGCAGCACCTGATTGAAGTTGCCTAAGCATATTTTGTAAGCCATTCATGCCTCCCATTTGATGAAGAACCCTGGGGTCCATGAGTTTAGCCATCTGTTGGTTGAGTTTGGCCATTTGGTTGGAGTTCACGTTCTTTGCCATATCTCCACCTTTGAAGAGACCCTTGATTCCACCCATCTTTTTGACGACTGCAGCGAATTTGGTGTATTGGGAGATTAATTCTTTGACCTCACGCTCTACAACAAACAAAATATGAGACTGTATGCTGAATATTACGAAGGCGTAGAAGGGCCACTCTTTGTTGACAAAAATTTTTCCACCTTATTCCGACTTTAATCTCGGAATTATACTGATTCCGACTTTGAACTCGGAATTATAGACTAATTCCGACTTCAAACTCGGAATTATACATAATTCCGACTTTGAACTCGGAATTATACTAATTCCGAGTCTGAAGTCGGAATTATAGACTAATTCCGACTTTAAACTCGGAATTATAGACTAATTCCGACTTTGAACTCGGAATTATAGACTATAACTGATTTATAGCCCAGCAACTGCAGAATTTTGGAGTGGAAATATTTTTTTTTGCTATAATAAAGCTTTCATTAAGTTGATAAGTTTCGTATCGAAGAAAATATAATCAAAAAACAGACAGCTTGCGTTCAATGAGACAGAAGTTTTAAAGGCGTCAGAGACTTTGGACGATGTCTGCATTTTTCCAGTGCATCGTCGTCATAGGGTACAGCACAACCTAGTGCTGTATAAATTATTGGACTAAACTTTCTCCATAAGCCAAATGTTTTCAAGCTGTTGTAGCATTTAAAGCTACCACATAATTACGAATTATTTAAGGGTATATATTCTACGAAGGCGTAGAAGGGCCACTCTTTGTCGACAAAAATTTTTCCACCTAATTCCGACTTTAATCTCGGAATTATACTAATTCCGACTTCAAATTCGGAATTAGTATAATTCCGAGTTCAAAGTCGGAATTATGTATAATTCCGAATTTGAAGTCGGAATTAGTCTATAATTCCGAGTTCAAAGTCGGAATTAGTATAATTCCGAGATTAAAGTCGGAATTAGGTGGAAAAATTTTTGTCGACAAAGAGTGGCCCTTCTACGCCTTCGTAGAATATATACCCTTAAATAATTCGTAATTATGTGGTAGCTTTAAATGCTACAACAGCTTGAAAAAATTTGGCTTATGGAGAAAGTTTAGTCCAATAATTTATACAGCACTAGGTTGTGCTGTACCCTATGATGACGATGCACTGGAAAAATGCAGACATCGTCCAAAGTCTCTGACGCCTTTAAAACTTCTGTCTCATTGAACGCAAGCTGTCTGTTTTTTGATTATATTTTCTTCGATACGAAACTTATCAACTTAATGAAAGCTTTATTATAGCAAAAAAAATATTTCCACTCCAAAATTCTGCAGTTGCTGGGTTATAAATCAGTTTAATGCGGCCCACAGACGGTCAATATTATTGCAGAATATTCCAGGTTCCACAATAAAACTGATCGTGTGGATGCAATATTGAAAATTTGTGCAATATATTGTGCGATTTTCGAAAAGTTGCAAATACATTGTGCAATCTGGAAAATATTGTCCCATCTATGGGTAGTATTGCACAATATCTAATAAGTTGGTATCCACAAGCGATCCAGATCACTTGGTCATGGGCGATAAGACTATGAAAAACAATTCATATCAGAATTTATTGGCCTTCTGGCTCTGTGGGATCTCATGCGCAAGGAATAGACCCCACTGTGCCAAAAAGGGAGGCAAATATGCTGGTAGAATAGTACTGCGAGAAATTCCCCATTTGGCCTCTTGACTGCTATTTCCGATAGTGAGATACCAAAGAGTTATGGCCAACGTTCAATTGCAGGAGTAGCATCACATGGTAGATTTATACAAGGTGATTCATTGGTAAATGGGCGAAAGCTAAAGGTAGATGGAGGACACTGAGGTAGGTCAGAATAACCTTTATTTCAAGGGTCTATCTCTCTTTATATTCAAGATACAGAGTGTTTTATTCATTTTGTCAATATCTTCAATTACCCATAACATACGAACCACTCCATATATTTTCATGATACTTGGTACGTTTATTCTCTCCTACAACTACTTCATAAAGAAATAGTAACTGGGACCTAGGAAAAATTGATAAATAAAATTCAACCAAAAAACACACCCTGTATATCAAAATTCCTTGAATTCGATAGAATATTCGAAAAAAGGAGAAAAACTGAAGGAAGCAAGGTATTTCTCGTACTTGCGCATGCGATTTTAATACTCAATAAATCCAGTCAAACCTGAATATTCAGACAACATACCAAAATTTCGAAAAAACATGAGTGTCATTCGGTATTCATTAATTTTTCCTATTTAATTGAATCTTCTGCCTCTTATTAGGCCCTTATTTTTTGGGACAGACACTTGAAATAGAACGAACGAAAAGATTTGTATTCGGATAAATCTGTGATAATTTCTTGTAATTTAACCACTAAAAACGATAACATTTATTTATTAGATATCTAAATTTGGGATGAACAATAAAATTAGCGAATTCGCGTCTTGAAAAACAAACATCAATTCAAAAATCTTAATGCTATAACTACTTCTTAAAGCCTTCAAAATATGAACAAATTGGACAGAGGTTGATTTAACTGTTACCTGTTTGATTCTGAAAATAGTTGATAATAATTACAATAAGAGTTAAATCCAAAACTATTTTGCTATCTCATTCATATTTGTTGATTGATTGATACCCAGTAAATTCTGAATCAAAATGCCCCAAAAGTTTGAAGCTACTCGAAGAAAGTATGAACGTCGGTTACCAAATAATAAAACTTTTCCTGATGTATTCAGTTACTTCAAAGAACATGGTAAATTTTCGACTGCACAAGAAATCGAAGAGAGTGATAGAAGAAATATCGTTTTGAATCAGAAATTCTGAACATGGCGCCAAACGATCCGAAAATCAGCACGAGAAGAATAAGTCATACTACTAATATTCCTCAATCAACTGTATGACGAAGATTAAAAAAAAATAATCTTCATCCATATCACCTACGAAAAGTTCAGAAGAAAAATTTCTTGAACGAAAGTTTTCCGAATCGTTGGATATGTAGGGGTGGACTGCTTAACTAGCCTGCAAGGAGCCCTGACTTCAATCCTATCGATTATTTCGTTCGGGGTTACTTAAAATTAGAAGTTTACTCAACACAAATAAACGATAGAATGCAACTTCTTCAATGAATCGAGGAGGCTTGCAACAAAATGAGAAAAATCAAGAAAATATAAGAAAATCAATAACTAGTCTGATTAAACGAGCGCATGAATGCATTGAGCAGAATGGAGCCCATTTTGAGTAATTTTTATGAAACTTCTTTCTGTGTTCCAAATGATTTCTTAAAGCAGTAAGGTTTTTTATGAAAATGTTGTGTTTTCCAGGACTCATTTTATTGTTTGATTTTAATTTAGATATTTCTTGAATACATTCAGATACGGATCCCTTCAGACCTCAACATTTCGAGTTTGTGACCCAAAAAATTCAAATTGGTAAAATTAATAAATATCGAATAAAATTGATTTTTTTTTCAATTTTGATTACTGTGTCGCTGAATTTTCAGGTTTGACTAGATTTATTGGGTATTAAAATCGCATGTGCAAGTACAAGAAATATCTTGCTCCTATCGGTTTTTTCTCCTTTTTTCGAATAACTTATCAGGTTCAAGGAATTTTGATATACAGGGTGTTTATTTTGGGTTGAATCTTATTTATCAATTTTCTCAGGCTCGACCTGAAAAAAATCAGTTACTATGTCTGTATGCAGTAGTTGTTGCGGAGAATAACCGTACAAATTTTCATGAAAATATATGGGGTGGTTCGAATGTTATGGGTAATTGATGACGCTGCATCTGCGATTTTGAAGTTTACAGTTATCTAAGGTAAGGTAATCTGACGATCAGTAATAACTGTGAAACAACTGTAATCATTCTCCTTAGATATGCTTCTTCGGTATAGATGTTTTGGTTGATTGGATGATTAGCTCTGATCAAGGTGGAATATTTGCTGGTTTATGAACAGATATTCGTCCTTGTGATTATGTTAGTATAAATATTGATTTCTCCCATATCACTTGGTGAATCATTTTGAATACTGTTTAGATGAGGAAAAATTCACATGGCTTAAGTTTCCCAAACTTGAATTTATTTTGTTGAAATATATGTTACGGATTCCAACCCATTTTCAAAATTAAGGAAAATTTTGGATAATAGATTGAAATGAGGAGGTTAATATTTTGAATTGAGATTATTTAAAAGTTGGCTACACCACCAGTACAAACAAAATTTCTCATCTTGCAGAGGAACTATTCAGGAACAGATGCCAGTAATGGGCAAGTATGCAATTCCAACTAATTGTTTGTTATCGGCAAATGATTTTGCGAGCATGTTCTAGGGGAACAGCGAGCTATTATTTTGTCCAAATGTCTGTAATTTTCGAATAGTGAGCCGAAAATGGTCCCAAACGACTAGGTTGGTCTCACTGATGACGATTTTGTCCAACTGTCCGTACGAACCATTACAACCATAAGGAGAATTTGATCGACCTGAAACGTTCAGGGTGGGTTGCATTTCAAAATGCGACGGTTAAGTTCGTTAATGGGTAAAACCGGCCAAACGATTTTGGAGTTAGAGCCCTTTGAAATTTTGAGGTTATTCATGTGATGATTCAGGAACTACTGAAACGATTGGATCGTAGCTAGTTAGAATATAACGACGCGCAATTTTAAGCGGAATTTTGTTGAGATCATACAGTCAGTAAATAAAAAAAAAAATTTTCAAAATTTTTTTCGAAAAAATTTATTTTTCGGAAACTATTCACCATATCGAAAAAAATCCAGCGCAGACTTCGAGCTTTATTTTTCACAGCAGTGTACCAGATTATATTGGATAGGATTATAATTTCCAGAGATATTTGAAAAAATATGTCAAATTTAGTAGGATGTTCAAAGGATAACACCAAAAGAGAACATGTGCGCAAAAGCTGCTTACTTCACGTCAGTGCTTTTCAAGGTTTTTAATCAATTGTATTGTTGAGTAAATTCTCTTTAGTTTTGAAAATGAGTTGAAACCTGAATCTCAACAACATGAATTACATTCTGTGAAACTTGAGCATTGTGATTTTGTCATTGCCTTATTGATATCAAAGTTTTGATAAACCAACCATATTTTTTTTCTGAACATTTTACCACCCTGCAGCTCAAAGGTTATATGCAAAATATTGACCAAAAGATTGAATGGTTTGAGGGTTTCCTACTACTAAATACTGAACTGTTCGCAAAAAATTTTGAATCTTCAACAGAACCTTGAACTAGCCACAAAATATGTTGAGGCCTTTTTTTTCACAATATTTATCCTAACACCTGTGCAAACATGACATGCAAAATTTTGGGCAGTGTGAGAGGCCACTGACGATGAGAGCTACAGCTTTTAGAATGGTTCTGTCGACATAAAAATACAGATTGTTCATTCACCTGACTGAATGTCAACACATCCTATTTCTTATGTAATTTTTATATTTTATCTATCAGTAAAGATTACCAGTTACTCCAGATCCCTGGGCAACCCTTATAGCTCTTCCAGGCTGTTTAGAGAATAGCTTAGCCCCATCTCTACTATCCAGTTCTCCATCATTCATACTATCCATGATTGTCATAAGTTTTTTCAATCTTGCCATTGATTCTTGCTCAGTTCCTTTGGACAAAAAATCTTGACTGAATCCTGGTATCATACCCTACAGAAAGAAGGACTCATAGTAACCAAATATTGTTTTGAACTGAAATGGACAACTAGAATCCTTATAATTAAATAGGAAATTAGTAGCAAAATATACCATGATTTGCGAAAAAGGTCCCATTTTCATGATGTTCTGGAATTGCTCATACATGTCTCGGAGAGTAAATTGTCCATGTTTTATCTTTTCTAATAATTCTTCATTGTCCTCTAGTTTCAGTTCATTTACTTTATCGATCAATCCTTCTATATCTCCCATACCCAATAATTTACTAATGAATGGTTTGGTTTTGAATGGTTCAAGGTCATCTATATGTTCACCGGTACCTATATATATTATAGGACTATTTGTTGCTGCAACCCTGAAAAAAATTATTGCTAGTAAGCTTACTGAGGGCTATGTATATTCCTCAACATTGTTGCCATATTTATGTGGGGTAGGTATGAAACAGTTAGCATTCATTCAATGATACCAGTCAAAGTGACATGGGGTGAAATACAGGTAATAAGAAAATTTGCCTGTGTAGAAAAATATCTATACTGGGTTTCACAAAGCTTGAGCGTCTGATCAACGCTTTGATATTCTATGGTGTTGCTGAAAATGAACTGAAATTGAGCATAGAATTGTCTTGATCAGAACAATCACGTTAATCAGAGCTTTGTGAAACCCGCTACTAATCTAGTAAAATATTATCAATATTGTACTTTATTAACTGGGCATCAGGATCATCACGTTGCATCAGATTTCATCTTATCAATTGAAAATCAGATATGATTTATTAATATTATTTCTGATACTTTTACTTACGCACTGAGAGCACCACCACCTTTGGCATGACCGTCCAATTTAGTGATGATAACAGAACCTACATCTACTTTTTCTTTGAAAGCCCTCGCCTGAGCCTCACATGCTTGACCAATAGTTGCGTCCATAACGAATATTATATTATCAGGTTTAACTGCATTCGATACAGCCAACATTTCTTCAAAAAGAGCCTCTTCTTGTTTGTGCCTACCACTTGTGTCAACAATAATTATTTCAAATCCTTCTTTTTTGAACATTTCAACACCTTCTTGTGCTATGACTACAGGATCCACTTCAGTATAACTGGAAAATATAGTAGTAAATATCCGGTAGCTAGCATATTCAAGTTTTTACCTTCCATAGAAGGGTATTCTTGCTTTTGTACAATTCTGTTTAACTTGATCATAAGCACCAGCTCTGAATGTATCAGCACATACAAGGCAAGATTTCCAATTTTTCTTTTGATAATGATAAGCTAATTTTGTACAAGTCGTTGTTTTTCCAGAACCTTGCAAACCAACAAACATAATAACATTATGTTTTCCTTTAATTGGTTGATAAGGCTTGACACCTGGGTCTACAAGCTAAAAAAGATTTACATTACATGAATTCAAGGCAGTATTCAATTATGCTGAACTTGCTATATCATGTTCGAAGTACCAACCTTTACAAGCTCTTTAAATACAGCACTTTGTATCATTCTTCGCTTATTCAGCCCTCCAGCCATTTCTTCAAAATCAATTACTGCCCTAACATTTTCTCTTAATTTTTTTACGAGCCGAATATTTACATCGGCTTCAAGGAGAGCAGCACATATCTCTTTAAGCATGCCATTGAGTACCTTTAAAAATCGAATTTAGAAGATAAATATGGTACAGAATGTGGAATGTGGTTACTACCTCTTCATTTATTATTGTTGCCTTACTCAAAGACTGCAATGCAGTCGTTATTTTACGACCCAAGTCGGCTAGAACCATTTTGAAGCTTGCTCCTCAAAATAAGTAGTGAGAAAATGTTATGTTTTGATCCTGGCTTATTTACTAATTTCAGAAGGAAAGTTTCATATTGACAATTCAACACTAACACCACAGAGACAGAATACAAATATACACTGACACTGACAGTTTAAATTGACAACAAGTGGCATGCTGGCACTTCACACCATAAATTTTGAATAAATTTCGATCTTATTCTTCGCATTTGATTCTCATCTCTGCAAAATTTGATAACATCAAACAGAAACTATATTTATTCTTCATTGGAATATTCATTCTCTAATGCGTAATTTGGTTGATTTGAAAATTTTAATCAAGGAACAAGAGCCGCATATTATTTTGCTGAATGAAACGTTTCTCAAACCTAACCTTGAAGTCCAACTTCAGGGATATACAAGATTTGATAGGTTTCTCAAAATATTGCATGTATTTTAAATAATGAACCAGATAACTTCCTCTGCTCTCAACCTTACATATTCCGACGTGGCTCGACTACACAAGGATGGAACTTCTATATTTTGTTGTTTGTAATATGTTTCGAATTGACCTTAATTGTCAATTAAAACCTAAAGGCTCGTACTCATGGATGCGTCGAAAAATAAAAATCGCGCGATTTTTTGGCCCAATGTCAGTCATTTGTGGCTGACGTCTGTCATTACGAAAACGTGTCAAATTCAAATTGTATGAATTTATTTCCACATGGATCTTATTCTTCTACAAGTATAGTAATGGGTTTCATACCTATATTTTTCGAAGGATTGAATTAATAGACGCTTTTAATTCCTTGGACATGGACATACCTGTCGAAAAATTGTTTTTTGCCGGAATCAGTTTGTTTTGCAGAAATGATTATGAGGTAATAAATAGCTAAATCAGTATAATGATTTATCATGAGTAGAAAAAAAGATTTTATTTTCGTGTTGGTAGAAAAAGACATTCAATTTCATGCATATATGAACTATATATATGATCGCAATTCAGTACATTAATACTAATAATAATTCTTCTTAGACAATAGTTGAAAAAATACTCTGCAATATACTCATTAATTACTAATCCATTGCATTCAACCTCTTATGACCAAGAACTTATTTTGTTAACGAGTGCCTATAATCATGACAGACGAGTATAAACAATTCCTTGAATGTTTTGAATATCCCGCCATAATTCTTGAAGTTGAAATTATTTAACTACAAAAAAAGAATCGCGCGATTTTGGCGGGAGAGCATCTGACAACTCAAATGTCACGCAAAGGTTCTTTACACAGAATACAAATATATAAGAAGTGCTAACTCCCTACTAAACCAGAGAAACAAAGTGTCCGCCATTTGTTGGTGTCATGGCGGGAATAATTTCGAATTACGGCGGGAAACTAATTTATTTGAATTATTCAACAGTAGTCATATTTTAAAATTAAACGAAAAGTTTTATTTCAAAAATGTATTGAAGTCATCGTATCTTACATATTTGATATAAAATGATGATTACAAATAAATCCATTCACAAATTATAGATTTGACATAAAATTTCACATGTAATAATTGATTCCCTATCAATACAAGAGATTTTATTTGTCCCACTTAAAAAATGTGTGAAATTGATTTCGGCTTTCTGAGCATTGATAAAAAAACAATAGTTTCAGCTTGATTGAACACATAATCAAGAAGTTATGAAACCTAACTACAATAGTGTAGGAAGGTTTCAGTGCTTCAAATAATACATATATGCAGGTGTTTCCGTAATGTATTCTATATGGATCTTCAAGGGATTATTGCACAAAGCATTTCGAAACGGAAAATAGCTATGAACCTTTTCCCACAGAATTTCAGAAAAAACAGTTATGAGTCAAATTCGACAAATTATTTATGGACCTGAAGAGATTTTTACCTTCATATTTATGGAATTCCTTCAACAAGCAAAGATATAACATGAAATTTCTCATGATTTAAAGGCCCATGGTATTCAAAACTCTGACAGATTCAGCAAAAGTATACCACTTTAGGTCATGTAAATCACTTGGGAAATACCTACATAATATAAAGATCAACTCAAAATAACAAAATGAATCATCTCTTAAATAAACTATTAATAAAATACATACTGATCCTAATAAAATATCAGTTCTTTTAAAAATAATTCCTCAGGTACCTGGTTTTCAGCATTCCATGTGGTGAGTTGGAGTATGAAACAAGAAAAATATATTAGTCTTATCAATAAAGTCTGAGTTTTTTCTCTACAGAACTCTCAGAAATAACCCTGAACTCAAGGATATTGTATCAAATATGAGAGCACAATATAAATCGTGTATTCAATCAACTTGGAGTTTAAAATAGGTTAAAGAGGTCGATATAGAAGTGGTATTGATTCCTTAACTGTTTGTAAATCCCTGGGTGATGGAAAAGTAATCTGAGGTAGACCCACAACTTAGTACTTCTCCTGATTTTGCTTCAATAAATTCAAATCTGCCAACTGGAAATGAATTTAGCAAAGAATTGAATACATTCAATCCTCAACACTGATTTTAGTTCAAATAATTTTGAAAATATATTCTTTTGAATTTTTTACATAGAATCCTGATTTCTTCGCTGCTGAAATGAGTAAGATTCAAAAATACTAGTTAAACCTGTTTCAAAACAAGATCTCCTCAGTGCTATCTGATACCCCCATATCAGATAGCACCTGAAACTCCCTTTCAGAAAAAGTCTGTTTTGATGTTGAAGGATAAAGTGACACAAGTTCTGCATCATGTTGATGATTGTTGTTTAAACCATCAATAATGTTCCCATGATTGTCAACCTTTTTTTGCTATTTTGGAAGCACACAAATTCATGGTCCTCTTGAGTTTCATGCTTTGACAGACAGGAAATAACATTTAGACGTAATCATATTATCAGTTTTTACTTGTACTAAAAGAGCAGAGTTTCTTCTAAGTCGATAATTGGGATCGTTCTTTCGGAAGATTCTGATTCGGTAATGTTCATTGGATAGATTAGATATACTCCATTCACTTTTATAATGTAGCCCGGTTGGCCATGACATCATGACAGATTTCACCGTGTATATTTTGAAAATGTTAGGTTATAGTCATTTTCCTGTCAGATAACTACACAACGTTGTCCTTTCTACGAAGAGGTCGTAGTAATTACTTATTTTTCAAAATGTGAATCTATATTGGGAAAGTAATGAATTTGAGAAAATATTGTGTGAATTCAATCATTCCAATGACCTGGCGAATGTTGAAGAAACATTTTTCTCTGTTAATACTTCACGTATATAAACACGGCTGGAAGATTCAATTATGCTTTTTTCTTGTACGGAAATGAAGAATCGAGTGTTTTGGAATTTTATTGAAAAATGATGGATAGAGCAGTCCGTTACTTTGCGATAATTCATTCGAAAAGAAATGAAAGTACTCGAATAACACGGCAGTGAAACTTCTAAACGAATGGACGGACCTATGGAATTCCCTACTTTTCTAAATTCTCAAGAAATAAGCCCACAGAAGTCATTTAAATACCTTGTTGCACAACTTGAAATATTCCAGTAAGAAAATGTAGTAGTACTACGAAACCTGTGTCACAATTAACCTCAAAAGGACTAACTAACAGTTCTTGGGAATCTAGGTGAATGATACACTGGATCAACATATTTCTAAACTGGGATACATACAGCTTAGCTTCAGTCTATTATCATTGGTTGTAATGACAAGATATCTGGATGAATTCTCCATGTAAACTACCTATCATTCAGTATTCGAGTCAAAAGCAAGATATGGAATTATGTTTTATGTACATACTTTAAAGTCAAGTCAAATATTCAATTTCCAGAAAAAAACAATTCCTAAAATATTAGAAAAAATAGAACTGAATGAGATATTGTATAATTCATGTTATTTTCATACGTAAAATTTCAATGTTCTGCCAAGATAGGATATACCAAGTTCATTTTCAGTGTACTACTTCCTATCGAAACAATTCCACGAAATATATAACTTTTGAAATTATTCATTAGGGAATTTGTTCAATTCAAACATGACTACCTACTGAAGCTGAATTGTTATTTGTTATTGAAAGAGAGTAGAAATTGGCAACCTCGCGTCGAATTATTTTGACATTGTCGATATTTCAGGAGCGCCAACCTGCCTTAGTTTTAGTTACAAAAACATGATAGACCTAAATCATGGCCAACTGGGCTACTTTATAAAAGTGAATGGAGTATATGAATTTGATCCAATCATAAACAGAAGCAACCTTTGTAATTCCTGATATACAAATAAATTTGAAAATAAATGCAGGAAACTACCAGACGAATTATTTCCATCAACTGTTACCTAAAATCAATATATTATCACCGATCAAGTCTGTGATATTAATTAATTATTATGTGCTAAAATAACCACAGCAATCAACAACCGCCATCATAACAACTTTCAGGATAAGAATTTTCTAAATTCTCATCGCTGATTGGCTTGATAATGCAGATCAAAAGAGTATATACCGTGATTTGCATACCGTGAATTGTTGGTGTCGTTTGGCGTTTCTTGTTTCCAAGATTCGCATAGAAGTTTCACCCCCCTGGTTCTTTACTCAAAGCTTCACCCCCGTGTGAGTACGAGTGTGATATATTTGTATTCTGTGAGTACGAGCCTAAAGGCTCGTACTCATGGACGCGTCGAAAAATAAAAATCGATTTTTTTACCCAATGTCAGTAATTTGTGGCTGACATCTGTCATTACGAAAACTAGCGATTGTTCTTGAAATGTCACATTTCAAATTGTATGAATTTATTTCCATGTGGATCTGGTTCTTCAACAAGTATAGTAATTGGTTATATACCTATATTTTTCGAAGGATTGAGTTAATAGACGCTTTTGATTCCTTGGACATGCACACAGCTATCGAAAAAATTGTTTTTGCTGGAATCAGTTTGTTTTGCAGAAATGATTATTTGAGGTAGATAGCTAAAATCAATATAATGATTTATCTTAAGTGGAAAGAGACATTTTATTTTCGCCTTTGTGCGAAAAGATATTAAATTACATGCTTATATCAAACTGACACATATATCATCACTATATGATTGCAATTGAGTACATAAATAAAAATAATTCGTCTAAGACAATAGTTGAAAACACACTTTTCAATATACTTATTATTCCTCATCCATTGTATTTGACCTCTAATGACCAAGAGCTTATTTTGTTAACAAGTGCCTATAATCATGACAGACACGACTATAAAACAGCCTCTTGAATGTTTTGAATATCCCGCCATTTTCTTGAAGTTGAAATTATTCAACTACAAAAAAAGAATCGCTCGATTTTGGCGGGATAGCGTCTGACAACTCAAATGTCATGGCTTGAGCGACAAACGCGTCTATCAGTTTGCGCCTTTTTTTCGATAGCTATGTGCATGTCCAAGGAATCAAAAGCATCTATTAATTCAATCCTTCGAAAAATATAGCTATAAAACCAATTACTATACTTGTTGAAGAACCAGATCCACGTGGAAATAAATTCATACAATTTGAAATGTGATATTTCATGAATAATCGCGCGTTTTCGTAATGACAGATGTCAGTCACAAATTACTGACATTGGGCAAAAAAATCGCGCGATTTTTATTTTTCGACTACCGAGCACTACTGAAGCTATACCTAATTCACATACTACACAAAATCATATTCAAAAAGAGTAATCTGGTTGAAAACCTGACAAAAACTAGATATACTGTTAGAGTTGATAATAGCTGAAGTTATTCATATAAATACATTAATACTTTTCATTTCTTTATATAGGTAGGTTGAACCAGCTGTGACATTTTTCATTCTGTATGTGTATCTTGAGCTGCTGTAATATGAAAATGAAATCAATTATATGTCTATCTCTTTTCTTTTCTCTAGAAATACGATGCAGAAGAACTAAAGCAGAAAATCTGTTTTCATTTTATTGATTTACTCGTTTGTAAACAAATAACAAGTCATATCATTCGGACTGATTCTAGATTTACCACATAATATAGCCTGCACTCAGCACTTCTTCACATAAATAAGAGTCCTTAAATTACTTATATTGAGGTGCCTATTTTTCCAGAAATTCAAGTAAACTTAGATATTGGTTCATTTTGATCCACCTAGAAATATACACTAAAATAACACCGAAATTATCCTCCAGGAACTATTTGAAGTACGATTTTATATCGTGATCCAAACAAAAAGTTCTTTCTCAAGATATCTTACACAAAATTATAATAATTTCTTTAAATATTCAAGCTCTGTTTAATAAATATTCGTTCTTCCCCACAATTCTAAGCACAGAATACAAATATATAAGGATAAATATATAAATATATATAAATAATATATAATAATATAAATATATATATAATATATAATATAAATAATATATAATATAATATATAATATATATATATAAATATATAAGGATTCTAAGGTTTGTTTACATAAAACTACTAGCTTGGACAGGTTCCAAATTTATCCGTTAGGGCGCTGGCAACTTCGCAGAAGATCCCAATATCGTTTTGAATGATTATCATCTGAGAGTGAATATCAGTTAATCAGATCCATTATAACGAAATTTCACTTGTGAAATCTCCAAATAATCGCTCTTCGCCAATGTGAACAAAGCGAATGTATTCCTTTTTCTATCGGTGTATTTATGTTGAATTTCACAACGACACACTAACTTGGCCTAGTAATTCACCAATTCTATTAATATAAATCATTTTCAACTTGTGAATTTATCCTGAAATTGTTGGAAATGCTGTACATAAGCAAAGCGGGAAAGTGAGGTCAGTTTTCACAAATGCCATTCTAAATCAATGAACTCTATATTATTATATATCCTGGAAGGGACCCGTTTTGAGCGACAAGTGAAGCCAATTCGTTGCTTATGCAACCCGCGAAGTGGACGGGTATCTATCTCTTTCTTCCTCATTGCAGTAAAGGGAACTCTGTCGCATTTATTCTTAATCTTTCTAAGTTTTCATTTCAAATTAGGAGAACCCGAATTTTTTTCAGACCAATTCGTGAAGAAGGCAGGATTGAAGAAGATCGCACATGTTCAAGTGAAATTTCAACTTGGTAAGCGGTTTTTCAGGTTGGACTCACTGATGAAGAGTCCGATGTCAAATTGAATTCTATTCAGCCGCCCGTTGCCACGATAACTTACTACCGAGAAAAGCTATAGCGACTTAAAAAATTCAAAATAGGTTCGTTAATGGGCAAAATTTACCTTACAATTTCAGAGTTATATCCATTTCAAATATATTATTTTATTTCCTCTATATCTCAAGAAGTATACTGGCTGCGATCAGATTAAAACTTGCTAACTGATTGCATGAAGAATCGTTAAAAAAAATATTGTTTTCGGAAACTATCAATGAGATTTCAATGAAACTTGGCGCAGACCTTGAAGTCGAATCTGAACAGCAATGTTCGAAATTTCAGCTCTATTCGACACACATTTCCAAAAATATCGGAAAAAAGTATGTCAAATTTCGCATTGGCAATGAATTTTAACCAGCGCTTAAATTTTCCTGACTTCAAGTCAGTGCCTTTTCGAGAAGTATTTTCCTATGTTTCTATTATTTAAATTTATTGTAATAATGATGAACCCAAGAAACACAAACTTCCTGGCGAGATATCTGAGAAGTCCTAATCCGGCTTTCACGCGAACTCCTCAAGTGATTTCCTGAAGTGATCACAAACACAATAACATGATTTGGGAATTCGCAATGCGAGCTCCTGAAGTTATCGCATACGTAACCAGAATTAGATATTCACAATGCGAGTTCCTGAAGTCATCTCAGATATAACCAGAATAGGAAATTCGCAATGCGAGTTCCTTGACTCATCACAGACATAACAAGACAGGGAAATTCGCAATGCGAGTTCCTGAAGTCGTCTCAAATGTAACCAGAATAGGAAGTTCGCAATGCGAGTTCCTACGGTCATCACAGACAGAACAAGAAAGGGAAATTCGCAATGCGAGTTCCTTAAGTCTTCCCAGAGGTGATCAGAATAAGAAATTCGCAATGCGAGTTCCTTAAGTTATCACAGACATAACCAGATCAAGAAATTCGCAATGCGAGCTCCAAAGATCATTTCAAGTGTAACAACAATGGAAAATTGTCTCCGTTCCTGAAGTTATCACGAACATATGAGGCAGAATTTTTTACGATATTCCTCGTGCGAAGTTCGAACAAAGAGAAATTGCAGATAATTTCCTTTCGTTATCCACTATTTATACATAGGCAAAATATGTGTTTGATTCATAAGGATGAAATAAATAACTTCGAAGAGGCTTCCTAGAAACCAATAGGGTAATCGGCAAACATACCAAAAACAAATCAGTTGAAACATAATTCACATTGACTCTATCATATTTTGTTACTGGCTTTTATGGTGCCGGATTTTCCGGAAGGTTATGATGAAAAATTTTGTGGTACA
This sequence comes from Myrrha octodecimguttata, assembly GCA_958510865.1. Lineage (NCBI taxonomy): Eukaryota > Metazoa > Arthropoda > Insecta > Coleoptera > Coccinellidae > Myrrha > Myrrha octodecimguttata. The sequence continues at coordinate 38,637,069 of OY294056.1, forward strand.
AAATCACGGCGTTTTCATACATTCGGTGGAGGAGTAAATGCATTTCAGGTTGAAACCTGTATTAACAAGTGCAAGGTGTAAATTTATAGTTCTATTATTGAATGAAGACCTTCCTTATACAATGGATTTATACTGAAACTAGTTATCGACTAATTTACCAGTTCATAACGAAACGAACTTAATTAAGTAGCATTTATGATTGGGTGTGGATAATTTGCTGACCAAAATATAATCCTCTAAATCACGACCTTGAAGAATATTTAATTGAACCAAACTCTAAAACTGAGTTGTGTACATTGATATGTTCGTGCCACCACATTAAAATTTCAAATCCACCCCAAATTGGGGGTAGTTTATTCTTGTAATTTTTCAAAATAATTTGCTGACCGAAGGTTTCCAGTTGAGATATTTTATCGAAACGCTATATTATGATTAAATATAGCATACTTTTTGTGCCACCATAAAAAAAATTCAGATCCGCCCCCGTTAAAGGGTAGTTTATTCTTGTGATTTTTCAGAAATCCTTGCTGATGGGAAATTTCCCGTAGAGATATTTGATTGAAGCGATGTATTATGACTAACCGTAGCATACTCTTTGTGCCACCATAAAAAACATTCAGATCCACCCCCTATTAAGGGTAGTTTATTCTTGTGATTTTTCAGGAATTCTTGCTGATCGGAAATTTTCCGTGAAGATATTTGATTGAAACGATATTCTTGGTGCCACCATGAAAAATATTCAGATCCACCCCCTATTAAGGGTAGTTTATTCTTGTGATTTTTCAGGAATCCTTGCTGATCGGAAATTTCCCGTGGAGATATTTCATTGAAACAATGTATTATGACAAACCGTAGCATACTCTTTGTGTCACCATGAAAAATATTCAGATCCAATCCCTATTAAGGGTAGTTTATTTCTGTGATTTTTCGGAAATCCTTGCTGATCGGAAATTTCCCGTGGAGATATTTTATTGAAACGATGTATTATGACTTACCGTAGCATATTCTTTGTGCCACTATAAAAAACATTCAGATCCACCCCCTATTAAGGGTAGTTTATTCTTGTGATTTTTCAGAAATCCTTGCTGATCGGAAATTTCCCGTGAAGATATTTGATTGAAACGATGTATTATGACTTACCGTAGTATACTCTTTGTGCCACCATAAAAAACATTCAGATCCACCCCCTATTAAGGGTAGTTTATTCCTCGGATTTTTCGGAAATCCTTGCTGATCCATATTTTCCACTGGAGATATTTCATTGAAACAAAGTAAAATAATTGCAAATCGGATACCCTCTGTGCCACCGTACAAAAATTCCAGGTCCGACCCGTTTTAGGGTAGTTTATCCTCGTAATTTCTCGGAATACTTTGCTGACCGAAAATTTTCAGTGGAGATATTTTATTGAAACAGCGTATTATGACTAACCGTAGCATAGTCTTGGTGCCACCGCAAAAAATATTCAGATCCTCCCCCTATTAAGGGTAGTTTATTTCTCGGATTTTTCGGAACTCCTTGCTAATCAATATTTTCTAGTGGAGATATTTCATTGAAACAAAGTAAAATAATTGCAAATCGGATACCCTCTGTGCCACCATACAAAAATTTCAGGTCCGACTTGTTTGAGGGTAGTTTATCCTCGTTATTTCTCGGAATACTTTGCTGCCCGAAAAATTTCAGTGGAGATATTTTATTGAAACAACGTAAAATGACTAAACGTAGCATACTCTTGGTGCCATCATACAAAAAATTCAGATCCGCCCCTGTTTGAGGGTAGTTTATTCCTGTGATTTTTCAGGAATCTTTGCTCCGATTTGCAATTATTTTACTTCGTTTCAATGAAATATCTCTACTGGAAAATATCGATCAGCAAGGATTTCCGAAAAATCACAAGAATAAACTACCCTTAATAGGGGGTGGATCTGAATATTTTTTATGGTGGCACAAAGAGTATGCTACGGTTAGTCATAATACATCGTTTCAATCAAATATCTTCACGGGAAATTTCCGATCAGCAAGGATTCCTGAAAAATCACAAGAATAAACTACCCTTAATAGGGGGTGGATCTGAATATTTTTTATGGTGGCACAAAGAGTATGCTACAGTTAGTCATAATACATCGTTTCAATAAAATATCTTCACGGGAAATTTCCGATCAGCAAGGATTCCTGAAAAATCACAAGAATAAACTACCCTCAAACGGGGGCGGATCTGAATTTTTTTTATGGTGGCACAAAAAGTATGCCACATTCGACCATAATGTAGCGTTTTGATAAAATGTCTCGACTGGAAACCTCCGGTCAGCAAATTATTTAGAACAATTACAAGAATAAACTACCCCCAAATTGGGGTGGATTTTAATTTTGAATATGGTGGCAAGAAGGTGATCCTCGATAGATCTTAGGTTTGCATTATGAGTCTCATATTCTTACTAGAAGTCTGAAATTGACGATATGATTCTATTTCAGTCAGCAAAGTAAGTGTGGATAATTTGCTGACCAAAATATAATCCTCTAAATCACAACCTTAAAGAATATTTAATTGAACCAAACTCTAAAACTGAGTTGTGTACATTGATATGTTCGTGCCACCACATTCAAATTTCAAATCCACCCCAAATTGGGGGTAGTTTATTCTTGTAATTTTTCAAAATAATTTGCTGACCGGAGGTTTCCAGTTGAGATATTTTATCGAAACGCTATATTATGATTAAATATAGCATACTTTTTGTGCCACCATAAAAAAAATTCAGATCTGCCCCCGTTAAAGGGTAGTTTATTCTTGTGATTTTTCAGAAATCCTTGCTGATGGGAAATTTTCCGTAGAGATAGTTGATTGAAACGATGTATTATGACTAACCGTAGCATACTCTTTGTGCCACCATAAAAAACATTCAGATCCACCCCCTATTAAGGGTAGTTTATTCCTGTGATTTTTCAGGAATCCTTGCTGATCGGAAAATTCCCGTGGAGATATTTGATTGAAACGAAGTATTATGACTAACCGTAACATACCCTTTGTGCCACCGTAAAAAATATTCAGATCCACCCCCTATTAAGGGTAGTTTATTCCTGTGATTTTTCGGAAATCCTTTCTGATCGATATTTTCTAGTGGAGAAAAACAAAGTAAAATAATTGCAAATCGGATACCCTCTGTGCCACCATACAAAAATTCCAGGTCCGACTCGTTTAAGGGTAGTTTATCCTCGTAATTTCTCGGAATACTTTGCTGACCGAAAATTTTCAGTGGAGATTTTTTATTGAAACAACGTATTATGACTAAACGTAGAATACGCTTGGTGCCGCCGTAAAAAAATTTCAAATCCGCCCCTGTTTAAGGGTAGTTTATTCTTGTGATTTTTCAGGAATCCTTGCTGATCGGGAATTTCCCGTAGAGATATTTTATTGAAACGATGCATTATGACGAATCGTAGCATCTTCTTTGTGCCACCATGAAAAATATTCAGATCCAACCCCTATTAAGGGTAGTTTATTCTTGTGATTTTTCGGAAATCCTTGCTGATCGGAAATTTCCCGTAAAGATATTTGATTGAAACGATGTATTATGACTTAACGTAGCAAACTCTTTGTGCCACCATGAAAAAAATTCAGATCCGCCCCCGTTAAAAGGGTAGTTTATTCCTGCGATTTTTCAGAAATCCTTGCTGATCGGAAATTTCCCGTGAAGATATTTGATTGAAACGATGTATTGTGACTAACCGTAGCATATTCTTGGTGCCACCATAAAAAATATTCAGATCCACCTCCTATTAAGGGTAGTTTATTCTTCGGATTTTTCGGAAATCCGTGCTGATCCATATGTTCCACTAGAGATATTTCATTGAAACAAAGTAAAATAATTGCAAATCGGATACCCTCTGTGCCACCATACAAAAATTCCAGGTCCGACTCCAAGCTTATGCTACGTTTAGTCATAATACGTTGTTTCAATAAAATATCTCCACTGAAAATTTTCGGTCAGCAAAGTATTCCGAGAAATTACGAGGATAAACTACCCTTGAACGAGACGGACCTGAAATTTTTGTATGGTGGCACAGAGGGTATCCGATTTGCAATTATTTTACTTCGTTTCAATGAAATATTTTTACTGGAAAATATCGATTAGCAAGGATTTCCGAAAAATCACAAGAATAAACTACCCTTATTAGGGGGTGGATCTGAATATTTTTTATGGTGGCACAAAGAGTATGCTACGGTTAGTCATAATACTTCGTTTCAATCAAATATCTTCACGGGAAATTTCCGATCAGCAAGGATTCCTGAAAAACCACAAGAATAAGCTACCCTTAAACAGGAGCGGATCTGAATTTTTTGTATGGTGACACCAAGGGTATGCTACGTTTAGTCATAATACGATGTTTCAATAAAATATCTTCACTGAAAATTTTCGGTCAGCAAATTATTCCGAGAAATTACGAGGATAAACTACCCTTAAACGAGTCGAACCTAAAATTTTTGTATGGTGGCACAGAGGGTATCCGAGTTGCAATTATTTTACTTTGTTTGAATGAAATATCTCCACTGGAAAATATCGATCAGCAAGGATTTCCGAAAAATCACAAGAATAAACTACCCTTAATAGGGGCTGGATCTGAATGTTCTTTATGGTGGCACAAAGGGTATGCTACGGTTAGTCATAATACATCGTTTAATCAAATATCTTCACGGGAAATTCCCGATTAGCAAGGATTCCTGAAAAATCACAAGAATAAACTACCCTTAAACAGGGGCGGATCTGAATTTTTTTTACGGTGGCACCAAGCTTATGCCACGTTTAGTCATAATACGTTGTTTCAATAAAATATCTCCATTGAAAATTTTCGGTCAGCAAAGTATTCCGAGAAATTACGAGGATAAACTACCCTCAAACGAGTCGCACCTGAAATTTTTGTATGGTGGCACAGAGGGTATCCGATTTGCAATTATTTTACTTTGTTTGAATGAAATATCTCCACAGGAAATTTCCGATCAGTAAGGATTCCTGAAAAATCACAAGAATAAACTACCCTTAAACAGGGGCGGATCTGAATTTTTTTTACGGCGGCACCAAGCTTATGCTACGGTTAGTCATAATACGTTGTTTCAATAAAATATCTCCACTGAAAATTTTCGGTCAGCAAAGTATTCCGAGAAATTACGAGGATAAACTACCCTCAAACGAGTCGCACCTGAAATTTTTGTGAAGTGGTACAGAGGGTATCCGATTTGCAATTATTTTACTTTGTTTGAATGAAATATCTTCACTGGAAAATATCGATCAGCAAGGATTTCCGAAAAATCAGAAGAATAAACTACCCTTAATAGGGGGTGGATCTGAATATTTTTCATGGTGGCACAAAGAGTATGCTACAGTTAGTCATAATACATCGTTTCAATCAAATATCTTTACGGGAAATTTCCGATCAGCAAGGATTCCTGAAAAATCACAAGAATAAACTACCCTTAAACAGGGGCGGATCTGAATTTTTTTCACGGTGGCACCAAGCTTATGCTACGTTAAGTCATAATACGTTGTTTCAATAAAATATCTCTACTGAAAATTTTCGGTCAGCAAAGTATTCCGAGAAATTACGAGGATAAACTACCCTTAAACGAGTCGGACCTGAAATTTTTGTATGGTGGCACAGAGGGTATCCGATTTGCAATTATTTTACTTCGTTTCGATGAAACATTTTTACTGGAAAATATCGATCAGCAAGGATTTCCGAAAAATCACAAGAATAAACTACCCTTAATAGGGGGTGGATCTGAATATTTTTTATGGTGGCACAAAGAGTATGCTACGGTTAGTCATAATACATCGTTTCAATCAAATATCTTCACGGGAAATTCCCGATCAGCAAGGATTCCTGAAAAATCACAGGAATAAACTACCCTTAATAGGGGGTGGATCTGAATATTTTTTATGGTGGCACCAAGAGTATGCTACAGTTAGGCATAATACATCGTTTCAATAAAATATCTCCACGGGAAATTTCCGATCAGCAAGGATTTCTGAAAAATCACAAGAATAAACTACCCTCAAACGGGGGCGGATCTGAATTTTTTTTATGGTGGCACAAAAAGTATGCCACACTCAATCATAATGTAGGGTTTTGATAAAATATCTCGACTGGAAACCTTCGGTCAGCAAATTATTTTGAAAAATTACAAGAATAAACTACCGCCAAATTGGGGTGGATTTTAATTTTGAATATGGTGGCAAGAAGGTGATCCTCGATAGATTTTAGGTTTGCATTATGAGTCTCATATTCTCACTAGAAGTCTGAAAGTGACGGTATGATTCTATTTCAGTCAGCAAAGTATTTTTACCCAGTTCCCTCAGTAAACAACTCCATTTTTATTTTACCGGCAAAAATAGTAAAAATACTATAAGTCAAATGTGATTTCGGATCATCCAGTCCCGACGGAGAAAGCTATACTTTCATATCTTCTATCTCCCTTAATCTCGAGTGGACAGTCACAGAAAATTGCTTCCCATATTCCACTAGGAGTTTCACCCCCCTGCTCCAGACGTAAGAACCGACAATCTAAGCGCTCATATTACGATTTCGTCTGGTTATCTTATTCACGGATCTCGCCATCTCGCGGATCTCATTCATATCCGAAATACGAATGAAGAATGAATATAAATTCTGACCGCGCTAAACAATACTCGAACTCATCTAACCACCAGACGTAAGAACCGACAATCCATACGCGATCATGACTCATAATCGCCTAGATATCTTGATCACAGAATTCGCCATCTCGCGGATCCCTGGTGAAGTAAATCTGTAAATCCTTACCTCGGATAGATTCCCTGAGGCTACTTGAAAGGATTTTTTTGTGATCTTTGTCGGCAAAATGCTGAGTGCTAATTCTGCTATTTGCACATAGCAACCCCGCAGACGTCAGCACAAAATCATTAAAATTATCATCAGAAAACTATCCAGAAATATAATCTACATGTTAATGTTAATATATCTGTATTTCCGGATATTTTCGCTAGGGGCATTTCCTGAAAATATCGCATGTCGTACTCCCAGAAATCTCGCGGTGGGAAGAATTTGAGATTTTCTTAAACTCTTCGCCATGAAACTGTGTGTGCGAATTTCCTATAGACCTCCCATTGTGGGAAGTTTGAGAATTTCCGCATGCGATATCTTCAGGATCTCCTCGAGAATATCGCTGTGGCGGACATTTGGAGGAAATATAGCCTTCCCTGTGACTTCCTAGAGAAGTAGAAAAAGTACTCTCAATGTTCTGAGAAGATATCGCCGGGAAATCTTTAAAACCTCTCTGTGTTGCCTGGGAAACTATCGTCAATCGTCAATGCACAGCTCACACCAACATAATTCTTCTCTTTTTGAACCACACTCGGTGAAGGCAGAGAAAGTAATGGCATATCAGAGAAAAATAGGTATTCATTTTCAAAAATATTGCACTTTCTAAACGATGTTATACCCAAACTACCTGAATTTCCAAGTAAAACCAAAATTGAGCCGTTAAACACGATTTACTTCGATGGGTGTGACAGGGAGAGGTTACCGTAATTAGCGCTATCTTTGTTTCGTTGCCCCTTGTTACGCTTTAAGCTTAGTTGAAGAAGGGTCTGGTCCTTTCCAGGTAGTAATATAGAGTTATATGTTCTAAATTCCCTGTATTCTGTGCTTTGGCTCTCCCCCCATCCGCCATCTTGTGTCGTCAGCTGGAACTGCTCTATTAGGCAAGACAGAAGTGATGGTTATGGGGGGGATCGCAGTTGGGGTTAAAAAAAATCTACTCTACAGCACAGTTGCTCTATGCAATCTAACTTAACTAAAGTCCAACAGCTATTGGTAGTTGAAATTGGCTCCCTCCGAATTTTTTGCGTGTACTCTCCTCCTGATATCTCTGAGCCATTCTGACGCTCTGTCGCAGCATTTTTCCTCACCTTTCATTCTGATTAGGGACTTGAATACACAAAATCCTCTTTGGGAATCTGGAATAAAGAACTTCAACGGTGCAGTGTTGGAGAACTTTCTGCGCATCACAGATCTTATGCTTTTGAACGATGGCACTCCCGCTCGGTTGACCCCGCCTAGTAGCAGTCCTAGCGCACCTGACATCGAAATGTGTTTCCCATCAATTTCATTAAGTGTAACCTGGTCAATTATTCTGGATAGTAGTATGAGCAATCACATTCCAGTTCTGGTCTAACTTGGCAACGGATCCACCGCTCCATCATCAAGATTGAATAAATTGTTCAGCACCCGCAGATACAACCTTAAGAGGGCCGATCTAAGCGACCAAATTGTGCACGGCGACTTTTCGACGATTGACTCGAAAAAGTTTGTCAATTTGCTGACTACGGCGGCAGATGTTTATATCCCCAAGCGAAAGTATTCGATATTTTGCAACTATCGAGTACATTAGTGGGATGACGATGTAGCCATAGTGGTTCGTGAGAAGAGAGCGACCTTTAGAACATATCGTCTGAATTCCACCTCCGAAAACTACATTTCCGTTAGAAAGGCAAGAGCACATTGTAGACGACTGGTTAGAAACAACAAAAAATTCTCATTTAAAACCTTTTGCGAGAATATTGACTTTGTTTCCATCAATAAAATGTGGAAGGTTGTAAAAAATTCTCTGGTGCAACTTCATTGCCTTATTCATCTTCGCCATTCAAAGAGTGCTTCCTATCTATTCTTAGGAAATTATCAACAACTGGTAATGGTGCTGTCCCTAACAACCCTAATTTCGGTACATGTGATCCATTTACTCTGGACGAAGTCCTTCTAGCCTTGTCGCACGGGAAAGATTCTGCACCGGGATTCGATGGTTTGTCATATATGGGCACGCTCCATTGTCTGCTAAGCTTCTGTTAATGCGAGTCTTCAATAAAATTCTATTGTCAGGAAATATCCCTCTGGAATACAAGGAGGCACTGATACTTCCTTTTTTGAAGAAGGACACAACCCCGACTCTCCCATCTAGCTATAGGCCTATCTCGTTATCACCAAAATTTTCGAAACACTCTTAAAGAATTGGATACAGAAGTTAATTGGTCCAATTCGCCCACTTTTTGGTTTTCGATGAGGTCGGTCTTGTTTATGAGGCTTTCGCCTGAGGGGAAAAAGTAATGGCGATTTTTCTGGACATAAAGGGAGCATATGATCATGTCTGTTCTGTTGGCTGACCTGGAGGCCGCCCCTCTTCCGACTCTTATATCAAATCTCATCATAAAGCTACTTATCAATCGAACCTTATATATATATATATATAAACTATCCAGCAGTTGGAACCATTTTGGGTCCGGTGACTACTTCTTGTGGTCTATCACAGGGAGGTGAAAATCATCCGGTCCTTAAAGCAATCAATGAACCTGAAGATCTTGAGCGCTTGTGGGCACGAACCCTCGTTCCTCCTTGGTTCCAGGCGATATCTGATCTGCTGCCGAGTAGACATCTTATCAAGTCTGCACAAAACATACCGTTTTTTGACATCCCCCTTCGGGTCAGATTCAATTTCGAAGATTTCCACAACATCACCTACTTTTCACAGATGCATCTCTATCTAGGAACCCTGACTCCCTAGAATACAGTGTCTTTGTTCCACCCCTACCATCAGAGTTTCTGCACGCCTCCCGGATCATTGGTCCATATACACAGCTGAAATGTACGCTGTCGGCAGCGCCGCTGGACTTGCTCGTCAGTTCGGGCTCGTAAAAGTACTCAACGTGTCGGATTCTCTCGGTGTGCTACACGCCCTGAAGGCAGGAAGACGGATTGCATATTGCATTACAGCACGGACATTTCAACTTTTCTATGCTGCCTACACTGCATGGATTTCGATTAGATGCTTGTGGATCCCTAGTCATTCGTATATCCATGGAAACGATATGGCAGACTTGCTGGCTAATGAGGGTAGGTATCAGCCCGATCCCCCAGATATCCCCGCCGAACTTAAGAACTGTGGCCCGGATTTCGTGCAGAACATATGCAAGCTGGAAGTCAGAATTTTTCGACCTCTGCGCCCTTAAGGGACGAGTATATTCGTTTTTTGTGAATGTGCATTTCATGGACCATGGTTGTGTTCCAAGGCTGATCGTCCACGACGGTTTTTTACGGCCATGCTACGTCTCAGATCTGTCCATTGGCTTACCCCTTCACATCTCTATAGAATTGGTCTGAGGGAAACTGCTCTCTGTGATTGTGGAGCGCTGGGGGACATTACGCACATCTTAAACTGACGTAGTAAGCATGATTTTGACTAAAAGATTTGATACTGCCTTTGTTGCTTGACCTGTCCTTTATTCCCTCATAATCGCCGCTTGTAGATCTCGCTGTTCAAAGTTGAGGATTATTTCTGTCCTCATCAATAATAATGCCTCTTAGCAAATCAGTCCTGGGATTGGACCTCCAAGACACCTGATGTCCCAGGACCAAGACTGTACACTACGGAGATTGGGTATATAGTCTCTCAAGCTGAGCCCATACTCAGACCCCTACAACCAGGGGCAGTTCTGGTTGCTGATTGGTCTGTTTGAGAAAGAAGAAGGAGAAGAATAACCGTAACTATAACCGGAGCTTTTGGTCCATTGCTTGAAATCGCTTTGTGATACTCAATCATCCATGGTTTACATTATATTTCTTCAAGACAATAATTGAAAATATACTCTTCAATATACTTATGATCCCTCATCCATTGTACTCAAAGACATCATATGACTAAGTACTTGTTTTGTTAATGATCATATTTATATATATATATATATATATATATATATATATATGAATGGAAAAAGAAATGAAATTTAAAAAGATTATTGATATATATGTATGTATATATAAAAAAAAAAATATATATTCGTATGAAGTTGACACATTGCACATAAAAAAAAGGAAAAATAACAATACAAATCACAAAGTGTTAGAGCATTCCGTTACTGTCAAAGCGCAGTGTTACGGAGCCATTCTTCAGCATGAGTGGTCAGTAGATGGATATCCTTAAGTGGACCTTCAAAAAGTGTGTTGGCATTCTGTGACTAGGTGGTGGATGGTTTGTTCAGCAGCCCCACAATTATCACACTGAGTATTGTCCTTTAAACCCCAATTGTTCAGCATTTTGTTACATTCTCCTATGCCCATTCTGATCCTGTTCAAATTGCACCATTGTCTGCGAGGAAGGTCAAACCCGTTCAATCTGTGTGCTGGATTTTCAACAAGGTTGAAGTTTGTAACCTGCTTATTGTCCCACTCGGTGTTCCAATCTTGCTCAATTCTGAAATCCCTCAGTTGGCTGGCCTTTCTCACAGTAGGTTTTCGGGATTTTAATGTTGGCTGTCCATTATTAATAAGGCTCTCGATGTCGGCGTTTATTGGGAGTGTTGGTTTGTTATGACACTTTTCAAACCTATGATCATGATAGACTGGTATAAAAATCTCTTCGCGTGTTTTGAATATCCCGCCATTTTCTTGAAGTTGAAATTATTTAACAGTGAACATTAGAATATAGAACAACAGGAAAGAGCATAGGTTCAAATAAGTAGGAACAGAATGGAGGTTCAATAAGGCCGACTTCTACCAGTGGAGGAGGGCATACAATCTCAGAATTTAGAATGTCAAAAATATGAAATTTGGTAAGTCCATAGTTGTTTTGTCGATTTAAAAATGATTGATATTTTCATTGTCTGAAATTATTTCGAAAAATAATTCCATATTCTTCAATGAAATTGATTAACAGAATTATTTCATTCCAATGATTTTTTCAATGGAAATTAGAAATATTTGATTATCAATTGAAAGAGAAAAATTATTAAAAAAATAACCAAGTATTATAACATATGATTATTGGCCTTTATATAAAATGAGTTCAGTGTACATGGTTCTTATCCTTTCATCACTGACAAAATTTTTACAAATATAATAATTCTTTCTTGTAGTGAGATAGCAATTAGAAATACTTTTCATTAAGAGAACTTTGTGGTTTTCTATAGGTGATATATCATGGGCAGTCATATTTTCAAAAATCTTTTCGCCAATAAAATGTTTCAACACTTTCAGTGTTATCTCCTCTATGACTATTTTTTTCTGCAGCCTTCTGCGTTTTTTAGGGACTTTTCTTTCAACAAACTTTGATCACATCCGCACTATAGTAACTCAAACCGCCCCGACTTATAAATAACTAAGGAATGCAAGAAATCCTCTTCATCTAAAAATAATTGTAAAACACAGTGCTCATATTTCAGTTTTTTTCCTAATTTGAAGGAAACAAAACCTGAAATGTGAGTCACTTCTGCCATCTATAAGGAGATAAAGAGTCATAACTCAAGGCATAGTCATAAACTTATTAATGATATGGTCATCCTGAGGATCATTTTTTGCCAAACCATTCAGTTAAGATTCATTTATAATTTGCTCAGGGGGTTTGGTTTTTGAGTTGACATTTAGGATATTAATTCCTATAAAGAGATAGAGTTATAAATCAAGGAATAGTTATGATCTCTCATAAACTCATCAATGATATGGTCATCCTGAGGATCAGTTTTTGCCAAACCATTCAATAAGGATTCATTTCTAATTTGCTCAGGGGGTTTGGTTCTTGAGCTGACATTTAGGATATTAATATCCTCAAGGGGTAAACAGTTCCAAGTCCCACCCTTTCTCTTCTTCTTTTTCAACTCCATTGTCACTGCTTTCAGTGAAGATATTTGCTTTTTTTGTCGCCCGATGATCTTCTGTAGTTTACGTATTTTGTGACTTTTTAAACTGTTATTTCTTTCCAATTCATCGATTTTCCTTTTCAAGATTCTTTCTTGTTGTGTTTCTTCTAATTCTACGAGAACTGTTTCTAGAGGAGGTGAAAAGAAATCTTGTTGAGAAGAAGTTGAAGGCAGTATATCGTGGCATTGCGATTCATTCTCCACATCTATCACAGAACTTATAACCATTGGATTAAATGTCCTCACCTGAAATGAATTGAGCTTAAATGAACAACCTTCACCAAAATCTACTTCTTCCTTAAACATAATGTTTAGGGCTGAAGGACCTCTTATTATTATAATGTTCAATAGCTCACATATTTCAAACGGTCCACTTCAATTGTCGGAATAGAATTTGGAAACAGTCTCACTTTCGACCTAGATGTTCGATCGAAACAATTCTCAGAAAAATGGTTGGAGCATAAAACGCTACTCCTTTTGAGTATAAAATCAGGCTTCTTCAGAAAAGCAATCCATTTTGCTTTCTGCTTTCCATTTTTAGGAAAACTAAAACAAAAATTAAGTTGAAAATTTTATATTCGTTGCCCAGTTGAACATACATTATATTGTGCCACTTATAAGTATCGCAATCAAAAACGTTACTTCACCCATGGTCCGCCTATGGTTAACCTACAAAGTTATCTGAATAAAAAATTAACGAAAAAATACTAACCTGTGAAATGTTACACCACAATCTTTATTTTTTGCTGTAAGAGAGCAGCCACAAGATGCACAACTAACCATAGTTCGATAATCTAATACAAGATACAAATAAATCCAAAATAAACAAAAACAATGAGTCACTCATGGAGGAATAATCATAGACCTAAAATAATGTAACATTAGGTTATTTGAATTCGCAACTACTGCTAAGCGATACGCCCTCTGGCGATAGAAATTCGAACACTTCCAAGCTAGTAGTTTTTCGACGTGCCAGTTATTCTAACGTAATTTGCGTACTTTTGGAGTTCATTTTCGAGCTTTTGTGTTGTTCTCCGAGTTGAAATTTTGGTATACCGAAAGTGTTTGTAATATTCATCAATCGATTCCTTTCTTTCCGATTAAAATTTTCGATTGTATTAATTCGAAATGGCATCCTCCCGAAATGACTATTATTGTGTGCCTCAACTCAATGTTATTCATTTAGCAGGGAACTCAATGATAAAAGAAAGGCTAGCTATAGAAATTGAAGATTGGAAAACAGGTCACGAAATACATGAAAGTATGTTCACTGCATTTCTCTGAAGATGTTTATTTTCAAAAGTAAATTTCCTACAATGTATTCATTTCGAAACCACCCCATGTCATGATGTTTTCAGGTGTAAATGAAAATAAGAGAATTTTGAAAATGCTGCAGAGAAACTACCGAGCACTTATGCAGCTACCTAATTCACATATTACACAAAATCATATTTTAAAAGAGTTATCTAGTTGAAAACCTGACAAAAACTAGATATACTGTTAGAGTTGATAATAGCTGAAATTATTCATATAAATACATTAATACTTTTCATTTCTATATATAGGTAGGTTGAACCAGCTGTGACATTTTTCATTTTGTGTGTGTATCTTGAGCTGCTGTAATATGAAAATGAAATAAATTATATGTCTAACTGTTTTCTTTTCTTTAGAAATACAATGCAAAAGAACTAAAACAGAAAATCTGTTTTCATTTTATTGATTCACTCGTTTGTAAACGAAGAACAAGTCATATTATTTGGACTGATTCTAGATTTAACACATGATATAGACTGCATTCAGCACTTCTTCACATGAATAAGAGTCCTTAAACTACTTATTGAGGTGCCTATTTTTCCAGAAATTCAAATAAAACTCAGATATTGGTTCTTTTCGATCCACCAAGCAACATACACTAAAATATCACCGAAATTATCGTCCAGGAACGATTCAAAGTACGATTTTATATCGTGATCCAAACGAGTAGTTCCTTCTCAAGAAATCTTACACAAAATTATAATTATTTCTTCAAATATTCAAACTCTGCTTAATAAATATTCGTTCTCCACCACATTTCTAAGGTTTGTTCACATAAAACTACTAGCTTGGACAGGTTCCAAATTTATCCGTTAGGGCGCTGGCATCTTCGCAGAAGTTCCCAATTCTGTGATTAGGTCCATGAGCCACAGAATACAAATATATGGGAACAATACACTGAACCACAGAAAAGAGAAGTATTAAGTAAAATCACGTAGCCTAGAGGGTGGAAACCTGTTCTAGGATGCTGAAGGTACCGGGTTCGAATCCCGGCGAGGTCATGGATGTTGTAAAGTGTATAGGTGGTGGTGATTTAGTAAGAATCTAAAAGTAAATACTTGAAGATGTGTAGATGGACATAGTATCCCGGCACATATAAAGGAAAAAAAAAAAAGTAAAACCACAGACTACCTCGGTAGCCTAGAGGGTGGAAACATTCTAGGATGCCGGAGGTACCGGGTTCGAATCCCGGCGAGGTCATGGATGTTGTAAAGTGTATAGGTGGTGGTGATTTGGAAAGAATCTAAGAATGAATACTCGAAGATGTGTAGATGGACATAGTATCCCGGCACATATAAAGGAAAGAAAAAAAAAAAAAAGTAAAACCACAGAATGAAGAAATAATACTTCTCTATTCAGTGGTGTGCTCATCTGAAAAAAAAGTGACGTCAGCAAGATTAAAATAAAATATAAAGACATATATATTCTATGCTTTAATTTTGAATGAAAAAAGTGACGTCATCAATGGTAAATACGATCACAGATGAGCACACCATGCTCCATGTTTTGCTTACATCATGGCACAGAATAAAGGGTACGTTTTGCTTTTCTATGCAAACAAATACAATAGAAAAGCAAATTCAAGGCGGCCTTCAGTAAGGAAGCCTCAAGGAACAACTATAAATACGGCCCTAAATTTTCATCGAACTGATTAATCGGTGTATTTCCCCCTCTCTCTTCTTCTGTTCTCCACCAAAAAAGAAAGCGATAGAGGTTAATCGATTAATCATTTCGATGAAAATGAAAACGCACCCATATATTTCCTTGTAATCATGATGTAAAAAACATGGTGTGCTAATCTGAAAAAAGAGTGACGTCAGCAAGTTTAAAATACAAAGAGTTGTATATTCTGTGTTTTGAGTTAACATGCAATACAACTCTTTGTATTTTAATCTTGATTTCACTCATTTTTCAGATGAGCACACTATGTTTTTTACATCATGCTTGTAATCTTGCTGACGTCAATTTTTTTTTTCAGATGAGCACACCATGTTTTTTACATCATGGTTATTACATGATGTAAGTGAAATATGGTGTTCTCATCTGCTCAACTGTGATCTATTTACCAATGATGACGTCACTTTTTCGAACTTCTGCGAAGATGCCAGCGCCCTAACGGATAAATTTGGAACCTGTCCAAACTAGTAGTTTTATGTAAACAAACCCCAGAAATGTGGTGGAGAATGAATATTTATTAAGCAGAGCTTGAATATTTGAAGAAATTATTATAATTTTGTGTAAGATTGTGAGAAGGAACTTTTCGTTTGGATCACGATATAAAATCGTACTTTAAATCGTTCCTGGAGGATAATTTCGGTGATATTTCAGTGTATGTTGCTTGGTGGATCAAAATGAACCAATATCTAAGTTTACTTGAATTTCTGGAAAAATTGGCACCTCAATAAGTAATTTAAAGGACTCTTATTTATGTGGAGAAGTGCTGAATGCAGGCTATATTATGTTGTAAACGTAGAATCAGTTCAAATGATATGACCTGTTCTTTGTTTACAAACGAGTGAATCAATAAAATGAAAACATATTTTCTGCTTTAGTTCTTTTGCATCGTATTTCTAAAGAAAATAAAATAGATAGACATATAATTGATTTCATTTTCATATAACAGCAGCTCAAGATACACATACAAAATGAAAAATGTCACAGCTGGTTCAACCTAACTATATATAGAAATGAAAAGTATTGTATTTATATGAATAACTTCAGCTATTATCAACTCTAACAGTATATCCAGTTTTTGTCAGGTTTTCAACCAGATCACTCTTTTAGAATATGATTTTGTGTAGCATGTGAATTAGGTAGCTGCAGATGTGCTCGGTAGATTCTCTGCAGCATTTTTGTTCAAAATTCTCTTTTTTTCATTTACACCTGAAAACATCATGACATGAAGTTGTTTCGAAATGAATACATTGTAGGTAATTTACCTTTATGAAAATAAACATCTTCAGAGGAATGCAGTGAACATACTTTCATGTATTTCGTGACCTGTTTTCCAATCTTCAATTTTTAAAGCTAGGCCTTTCTTCTATTATTGAATTCCCTGCCGAATGCTGTTTCCAAAGTAACTTTACTTTCATTTGGCTTTGGAAAAAATGAAAACTAGAGGCACTAGATAGATGATCCTTTCTTCTTTGACCATGAATAACATTGAGTTGAGGCAGACAACAATAGTCATTTCGGGAGGATGCCATTTCGAATTAATACAATCGAAAATTTTAATCCGGAAGAAAGGAATCGATTGATGAATATTACAAACACTTTCGGTATACCAAAATTTCAACTCTGAGAACAACACAAAAGCTCGAAAATGAACTCCAAAAGTAAGCAAAGTACGTTAGAATAACAGGCACATCGAAAAACTACTAGCTTGGAAGTGTTCGAATTTCTATCGCCAGAGAGCGTATCGCTTAGCAGTAGTTGCGAATTCAAATCGAAAGCACAGAATATATATTTCTTTATATTTTAATCTTTAGCATATCTTGTCTATGATATTGCTTCTTGGTTCTGTGGTCCGACTATGACCAAGATGCATAGAATATAATCTATATTGTATGATGCATAGAATATATTGTATGTTCTATGCATCTACATATTGACGTGATATTGTCAAAAAGAACAACAAACGGAAAATGTCATAATCACTAAAAGTTGATCGAGCTGATCTGATCTAAATGAAAGATTACAAGTTTAAATATTGTGCAATATTCATAGTTTAAATTAAACCGTATTGCTGAAGAAATTGCAGTGGTGTCCAGTTTCCTTATTCTAAATCCTATTCATAAAAATTCAACTTATATGTTTGCTTTGTGTTCCTCCATGGAGCAATAGGAAAATGATTTCAGTAAATTATTTTAATCTAACGTTTGGAGGATAAGCTAAATTTCAGTGTTGATTTATTTGAAACTTGTACCTTTATCCTAAGAAAAATGACTACAATCACTATGGAAGAATATGAACTCATGAAAGAATCGAAATATCGTATGTATGTGGCAGCAGTAGACAAGGCATTAAAAAACTTTGAATATACATCTGAATGGGCAGATCTTATTTCTGCCTTAGGTAAATTAAATAAGGTTTGTTTCACAAAATGATATATGGTACCTTGTGGAACATTTGCTTTATGTTGTAGGTTCTATCTACATATTTAAAATATCCTGTAATTCCTAGAAGAATAAAGATAAGTAAAAGACTGGCACAATGTATGCATCCAGCATTACCTTCAGGGGTTCATCTCAAAGCTCTGGAAACCTATGACATCATTTTTCGTACAATGGGGACCAGTAGATTAGCGCAGGAGTTGTTCATTTATAGTGCAGGTAGGAACTCTGTACAATTTCACTTGTTGGCTATCTGCTTGATAATTCAATGATAATATTGAATAATTTCCTGGAGCTGTTTATGGGTTGGCTCCATTCACAAAGTTGTGAGTTTTTCATTTTGTTCTCATCAAACATTCAAATAAAAAATTTGAGTTTGAATGTTGATCAGGCTGTTTCTTGTTTTTCATTGTTATATGATCTGTTATAAGGATACAGTAACATAGCCTTCATAGTAAACCCCGGGGCATCCTAACTTAGACAAGCTCATATAGCTACTGAGGGGTTTCGCAGAGAAACCTAGGTAAATTGAAACACATATATATATATATATATATATATACTTTTGTAAAGATTATAAATAAATTTCATGCTGATTATCAGAAAAGGTGGTGTTTTCTGCCTAACAATTTGTAATGTTATTGATGCATTGTTGATATGTATAAAGTCTTCAGTATCAGGAGAATTGAAGACCAACAGTAAATGAAACTAGAATATTCACCAATCAGAGAGGGAAATCCTATTTTACATATAAGCTTTGTTTTGGTTCAGATCTCAGAACCAAAATGAAGCTATTGAAAATTACTTCACACATTCTTCAAGAATTATTTATGTAAAATGTATCAGGACCGTATGAAACCTGAATCTCATATGCACTTACATTGTCTTGGTGGATATCTTATTAGACATTCTTAATAAATCTGGCAACAGATTATCATCAAATATTGTTTGGAGGACACGTTGGCACTTTCATTAACCATCAAGGAGAAAAAAGCAATAATGCTACTGGCTCTTTTAGAAATTTACTATTTCAGATGAAACACCACTTCAATATTTTTCACAAACATTTTAGGTAACTGTGTAGCTTGCCCAACTGCCTCTAATTTTTGAACTAAAGTGGACTTAACGATGAGGAATCAGATGTCAAATTCAATCCTGTTTGTTGTTTGCAACGCTTTTTTCAAAGAAAATGGGCTGATTGAGTTTGTTAATGGTCATCATTTGCCAAATTGATTCGGAAAACCCATCTGAAGTTTTATGCATAGTTCCTCAAATTCTTGAAAAATGCTAATCCAATCGAATTGAAACTTGTGAATTAGTTGTTAGATACATACACACAACTTAAAACAAAATCTCGTGAGGATATCTAATCATTAGAAATATAAAAAATATTTCAAACATTTCCTATTTCGAACAATTTTCTCCATTTCTACACCACTTTGCAACCTAGGACCAAATATCAGATGCATTAATATGTATTTTCTGAAATATTAACTTCCCTCTACGACGTGCGGATGACATCATACGGGAACGCTGCCGGTCGCTGGCAACGAGCGCACGTCTCTCTGAAATCCATTTCGCAGTCCACACGCGCGCTTCAACAGTAGGCTACTAGTGATGAATTAAGGTTTACATTTGGAAGAAGATGATGATCTAGTGGCTTTGTCTACTAAAAGGCAGAAAACGGATACAATGTTTCAGAACAGAGAGAAAGAAGGCAACTTTTACGGTTTGGTACAATTTTGGAAGTTTAAAGAATTCTTTCGACTTTCCCAAGAACAATTCGCAAGAATGATGTTTTCCATTCATGATGAAATCACAAAATCGCCAACCAAAAGATACCCACGGCCTATTTTACCCTCTGACTTCCGTCCGTCACAATGCTACTAGAGAGATATTGCAGTGTCAAATTTGTGTGACGATATTACAGCAAATGTTATTTTCCACGAATAAACATGCGCAGATTCAGTTCCAGAATAACGCGACGTAAATAGCGTTAGCGTCTAACCTTATTTACGGCAAATTGCGATTCGCAATTTACTTTGCGCTATTCTATATCGGAAGGATTCGTTAAGCTTCGGGTCCCTCCGGCTCCGATCACTGTCATAGAAAAGTAGTTTGTTTTGTACTTCCTCAGATTTTTTAAATCTATTTCGTAGTACCTTTTACACACAACTTATATTAAACATTCAGATTTATCAGTGCTACCACAGCAAATATTTTTCATATATGGGTAGTTGTTACTTTTCACTAATAAAAAATACTTTTGCAGCAACATGAGGGGTTTGAAATTTGGAGTAGATTAAACTATGCCAATTATATTGTGCAATATAACTAGCACCAGCTGAAAATACCTCTTCCGATTCATTTTGTCCAGGATCAAAAAAGTAATGCAGAAATGCAAATAATAAAGCTTTAGGAGTTTGAACGTGAGTTTGTAACACAAAAATCTGACGTCTCACATAACGTAACCAAACAAACTGATAAGTAACGCAACGGCAACAAAAAAGTGTAGCAGTCAGTCTACTTTTGGAACGGCCGTTGAAACCAAAACATAATATTTAGAGTAACCGAAATAACATAACGTTTGCGCTATTCAAAAGTTGCAATATCTCTCTATTGAATCATACCAACCGTCGCGTGTAACGTGTGGTGTGACCTTCGCCAGCCGTGACTGCACGTCGCACTCGACGGTTGAGGCCGTTGAGGGGAAACCTTGCTCGTAGTTTTCAGAATATATCTTTGGGAAGTTGACGGCGGCGGCCCCGCGAAAGTCGTCGGTCGCCGGCCGCGGTCGCTCTGAGAGACCATGCGCCTCGGGAGCGCCCCAATCTTATTCCAGTTTGCAGAGCTTTATGCAGTCTTCGATAAGACGAGTGAAACTTGTCATAATTTGCCGCTTTGTTCATCAGCTCGCTCTCTTGATAGCACAGGCGTGAATCCCCAGAGTATCACGCACCTGACTGGAAAGAACTTAATAGGTAAATGACGTTACCCGCGGTTTACCCGTACTTTAATTTCTTCTGATGTGCTGCGATGGTTTCTTCATATGAATATTTCACAGGGAAGTGTGAGGCTTGAATAAACTAATCGATAGTAAATATTATTTCTTAAAATGCTCACTGGTACTATTTATGATCCAAAGCAAGTTGATATCCAATGACCTTCGAAATTGCAGCTGAAATTCAATAAAATGAGTTTTATGATAATGAGCTTCACTGATGAATTCAATCTAGCGATGTGAATACGATTGACATAACTTCATCCAATCTATAGAAAATTCATTAATCATCTAATGAGCATAAAGACACAATGATCAGAAATTTTCTCAAACAAAAAACCGACATTTGTTTACTCTTCATAACGATACTCTTAGGCCCGGTGTACATATCCGATTTTTTGAGTTCCGGCGCCGTTGCGGTGCGAGGTACCATCATCAGAGGGAGAATACACATCCGACCAGCCCGTTGCTGCGCAAAGAAAGTTCTAGACAAATAGCGACCGCTGCGATTCCTCAAGATACAAAATACCCGTTCCCGTTGCATCGCCGCGACGGGCTGGTCGGATGGGTGCATCCTCCCACTGATAATGTGCACCCCGCACCGCAACGGTGCCGCAACTTTAAAAACCGGATGTGTACACCGTGCCTTATTCACTTTTATGAAGTCAGTCGGTTGGCAATGAACTAGGTTTATCAAGTTTTTGTTACTAGCACTGACTCAGGTTCGGGCTCGTGAAATGTGGTCATGGTCGAAATAATTCGGCGAATCGTTGTCAGTATCTACATATTTTCATCTAGGACTATATGGTTCAGTTACATGAGTAATTACTATGACTTTGATGTAGAACGGACGAAGTTGGGTAGATATCTGACAGGAAAATAAACATAACCTAACATATTTATATAATAATAATAATCATCATCTTTACTTCCAATAGCATTGATATTATAAAATGTTAAATGAAAAAACGTCATGAACAAAGTTTATTTAACAATCATCTGCAAAAAAAATCCCAGAGACTGCATGGTTCCAGACCTATCAACAACGAGCTAACTTTTGCCTCAAACTGCTTGAATCCATTTTTAATTTAATTCCATTTGGTAACCTGTTGAATGCTCTTATGGCAAAGTATGACGGGTGCCTCTCACTTATTGTTAGTCTATGCACTGGGAGGTTCAAATTCAAAGTTCTTGTATTGTAATTATCACATTTTTCTTCTCTTGTCAATTTTTCTTTGTTTTTTGAAGGAAAATTAAACATTCAAACAGATATAGGCTATATACTGTTATGACCTTTTTTTCCTCATACAGCCCTCTACAGAATTCTCCAAACTTCATGTTGTATATTGTTCTTATAGCCCTTTTTTGTATTTTGAATATATTTTCCAACTTCTCCCTGTTTCCATAAAATGCAATGCCATATCTCATTACAGACTCAACGTTTGCTTCTATTGGTGCTAAAAATTCACAGGGTTGTTTTTTCTGTATTTAATAATAGTTTGTTTGAATCGAACCAATTTTTCGCTGTCGTGAAAAGGTTTTCTCTTGCTCTCACTAAGCTATATTCATCTTCCGCTCCTACTAGTAGATTAGTGTCATCCACAAAGTTGACCATTCATTCATCTTTAGTCACCAGTCACGTTTTCCAGATCATTTATGTACACCAGAAACCAGAGACACCCCAAAATGCTTCCTACGATAACACCTTCTTCATTTATTAGTTTTTCTGAAGTGACTCTCTTTCCTTACTTCTTCACTTTTACTTTCGGCTTTCTGAGGCTTAGATATTGTGACGAGCACGGCCCTGTCTATGCGAGAATGTTCCCGAAAACTCCAGATGTCTATGAGTCACCCGCTGTCTAGAATCTTCCCGTAATCGCTAGAAGTTCCACGAGCGATATAAGGGCAAGCGCGGAGCAGCACAGGGACTAATTCAGCGGAGTTATTCAAAGCGGAAAGTGACCAGTGAAAATAAATTAGTGTGCAAATAAATTGTGCACAGACTTTGATGGAATAAGTTGTTTAGTTATTTGTTATTATATATGATTCAGCCGATTTTGATGCTGGTCCTCGGATTCCATAATTTTCCAATTTTTCAAGTTATATTTTTTGGTCTACTGTAGACTGAGCAAAATGTGTCAAACTTACATGATCTATCGACTTACTTAATAAAAGTGATACATATTGTACCATGCTTCTTATTTACTTCAACTGAATATTCGGACCAATTTATCTTTCATAGTCTTAAAGGCCTATAATACTATCCAATTTCAAGGACCCGGTCTATCCGGTTCCCGATCTGCCGTGTAGGGTGTCTCTTATTACACTACCCTAGATACCGGCCCCTTCCCGAATGTACACTCTCGGCGTTGCTATGATACTGCCCTGTATGGCGGGTGGTAGGGAGATAGGCTGATCGACTCCACTTGATCAGGACCAGGGCTGCCGGTTCCGTATTACACTACGGACTACGCGGTCCCTACTTGCCGGGCTCTAGATATTGGGTAGTGTAATAGGACTTATAAGTCATAAGTCTTAAGGAATCGGCACCACTTATGACTAAGATTTGCTTACGGCTGAGACAGTGATACATAAATTAGCTCTTCGAAATGAAAAAATTGCCTTCAAAAAAATTAAGCTAGGTTTGATTTATTCCATCTTATCAGTTTGAGGGACCTCTGAGTAGGAAGGACTCGATTTGTAATAGGAAATTCATCAACTGAATTATGTTGAAAATGACAACGCCCAATTCATCGAAATATCTCTGATGAAGCTGAAAACTCGTTGATTACGATCTCAAAATAATATAAGTTTTTGGGTGTCCGCGAAATCCCTTTGTCGACGTAGCCAGATTCTAATATATTTGGAAATGCGCAATGATATCATCTTTTTGTAATTGTATATTAAATCGAATAAAAATATTAATTTTAATACTCCTCGGTTAAATATTATAGAAATTTCAACAATTCATGATCGAAATTTTTTTCAAGTTTCGAATTTGTGGTGACAAGAATAATTACATCTTTCAGTATCTAACTGCTGAAATCCGAGATTTGGCATCGATGCCGCATTACTAGTATACCGCCGGTCAATTTGTCATCAGTTGTTTCGGTGAGTTTCTAGCGAGTTTTTAGATATTTCTAGCAGTTTACTTCAATATTTTTTGAATTGTTACAATACTTTGATTCACTATGGGACTTAAAAAGTTTGTTGTTTGTGGAGAATCCCGTGAATTGAGTGAAATATCACAGGTTGGTAACTGCTTTGTTAGCAAGTTTGTTTTGATTGCGGTCAAAGTGTCAAATTTTCTATCACCTGATGCGCACAGCAATCGCCTTCTAAATATGACGTATGCTATCTCTATGTTGTTTGTTACTCTGAGATTACGATCAATCGATTATATAAAAACTCACGTTATATTTGTTTTGTTTATTGCTCTGAATATAAAAGTTGTTATTTTTTCAAAGTTTTGTTCTGAGACGCTATTCACATTCTGTAGTTCCTGTACCTAATTTTCCGCCGAACTGTTCAAAATTATTTTCATCCATGAATGATGAGGAATATTGAGAGGAAAAAATGTGGATTTTTTTATACATATTTCTTATTTCATGATTATATTTACTTTGTACTAATGCAGTAAAATCTCCCATAACGGACACCTCTATTCAGCGGACACTTTTGCTTGGTCCCGGCAGACGTCCATTCAAACAACATTGAAGGAGCTCTCTTTTGAGCGGAGTCTCTTTTGAACGGACGCGGACACAGAGAATACGATAGTCTGGCGTCATCAGCTTCTTTTGAACGGACAGTTTGTATTGCCAGACGCTTCAAATCAAAATGTGCACCATTTTTTGCACGAGAGACTGGATTTTTCTTTAGAGCTCTCAAGAATAAAACGCTCACAAGGAAAGAAAAATGCACTGGTGAAAAACTCTATATATACAGGGTGATTCCGGAGGAGACCGTCAGATTTTGGGATAAGTTTACACTTCGATTCGACCGATTTTACTTTTATTGATAACTTTGGTATGGCTCATTCGATTTTAGAGAAATTTTCAGCGAAGTACAATATTGATGAGGACATTCATTAATTTTAAAGTTTTTTTTAAAATAAGCGGTTGTTATTGTGATAATTCCAGGTTAATTGTGCAGGTATGGAGAAAAAAACACCCTGTACATTTCTTTTTGAAAACTTTCTTATTCGTTTCAGATTCTACAATAATATGTCATCATTCAGAGGTTTTTAATTTCTTCGGCACACCTCTGGTTTTCCTAGAAAACATTTTTGAAGAAGAGCATGATCGAAATTTGGCTCACAAGCAGTGAGAGTATTCCGCAGTAGGTAGGAAAGCTGTATTGTCCAAGGATGCAAAGCAGTTCTTAAGTTCTAAAATATTCTTTTCAAATTCCAAATTCATATCTAATTGCTAATATTGTGTATGAAATTATTCAATTCAGAATATATTTCGAATTTGAAAAGAATATTTTAGAAGTGACGAACCACTGTGCATCCTTGGCCGATACAGTTTTCCTACCTAGTGCGGAATACTCTCACTGCTTGTGAGCCAAATTTCGATATTGCTCTTCTTCAAAAATGTTTTCTAGGAAAACCGGAGGTGTGCCAAAGAAATGAAAACCTCTGGATGATGACATATTATTGTAGAATCTGCAACGAATAAGAAAGTTTTGGAAAAGCAATGTACAGGGTGTTTTTTTTCAACTGCTCAATTAATCTGATAGTCTGAAATTATCACAATTACAACACTGTATTTTGCGATTATCTAATGTACTCATTCAGATCGTTCTACACTGCAAATTTCATCACAATTGGATGAGCCATACCAAAGTTATCAATAAAAGTAGAATCGATTGGAGCGAAATTTCGACATTATCATCTTTTGGAAAACTAGAAGTGTGCCAAAAAAATCAGAAACTCTCAAATAATGACTTATTATAGTACAATCGTAAACAGATATCGTAGTTTGGGAAACGCTATGTACAGGGTGTTTTTTCAACCAGCACAATTAATCTGGATTTATCACAGTAACAACCGCTTATTTTGAAAAAAAAATTGAAAGCAATGAATGTGTTCAACACTATTGTACTACGCTGAAAATTTCATTGAAATCGAATAAGCCATACCTGTATATTCTCAAAAGAGACCCCCAACCATAAACCAAACATTGTTTCGAGACTGTCCTGACTAGTGTAAACTTATCCCAAAATCTAACGGTCTCCTCCGGAATCACCCTGTATATAACTATATACTAAGATTATTCAAAAATAGTAATTACTTGGCCGTGTAAGGTGATCATGAGAGATTGGTTACATATATTCCACAGGAAAATAGGAATTCGAAACTGGCGAATTCTATACTATGCCATGCCTAGTTAAAACAAGACACCAATTTGAGAAACATCAAGTTATTAATATTTACCACCTGAATGTACTTCTATTTGTTAGCCATTCAATCAAGGAATTATTATAAAGATTCAAAACCACTACAGAACTATGATATTAAGATATTCGACAACCAATCTGCCCGTTCTTCCAACGATTTAGTGAAACAAATAACTTTTTAGATGCTCTTCATTCAACCAAAACTCGGGATCAACTTTTTTCAGCGAGTGAAACATAAGGCAGATAATGCATCTTTTTGAAAATATTTTAGAAAATCATTTACGCTGGTCATTTCATGGTATTTACCCATTCTTAGTAATTTAACGTTATTCAATTGAAACAAATATTGAATTTCCGTATTTTGATGCATTACGACGAATTGTAAATTTTCTATTGACAGAACACCTCTCGTACGGACAAATTTTTGCGGTCCAGTTGGTGTTCCCCCAAAAGATATTTCGCTGTATATGTAAACGGCGCATAAAAATTAGTTATTCGCTTGATTTTCATGAATTCGAGTTGTATTGCATGAGCTGACATTCATACCCGTGATTAAATAAGCATCAGGTTTCACTAATTACCTTCAAGTCTATAAAGAATAGATCTCGGATTTAATGATAATTTCGAAGCATGAGGTTGAAAATATCTATATGACAATGGAAAATAAGTAGTGAGTTTTTAGATTCAGATGAGATGGGTTCAGTAAGAATCGTTTCGTTTCTATCGGAAATTCCACATGTTGAACTCAATCTGATGATAAAGTTTATCAACATGATAAAAGTTCGAGATTCGAATAGATGAAATAAAATAATATGCTTGTATTGGATCGATAGCACTTTCCACGATAGCTTTTTGGTTAATTACCAACAGAAAGGTAGAAAAATAACGTTAATATATCATTAATTTTACTATCTCTCAACTGTATTACGTCGGTATCCGACCCCTTCCCGGTTCTCTCCTTGGGTTACCATAATGGCTGGTCTTAGCGCAGATGTTCACAATATCGAAACATTTCCACAGAAAATGAAACAAATCTAATTTGTTGTCTCAAACATCATGGTGCTAGTCACTTATCAACTTATATCAAATTTAGTTTCTAGATACAACTTTGAATGAGTATTTCTTTAATTTATTTTATACAGGGCGGTCAGCTGAAAACTAGACAGATTCATTTTGTAGGAAAACGTCCAGACACAGTCTATTATATTTTCAGATTTTTTCACTTCCTCACTTTCATCCCCAAGCTAACTCGAGAATAATACCAACATACCGGGTGTAACAGAAATCAGGTTCACCCACATACAAATCTACATTTTCCAAGATATCGGATTGAAATTTTAGAAATTGATACTACAGTTGTTCCCCATCCACTTCTTGTCAGTTTAATTGAATCCGTGGTTCTGTAGAAATGTCATCAGAAGAAGAAATGTCCCAGGAATAAGAGTTCCAAACCGAAGACATACATTTAGCATGGGAAAAATTGACACCAGCCATCAAATCTGCAAAAGACGAAACTCTCAAAAAGTTAACAAAAACTCATGGGACGAATACAAAAAAATACTGAACGAGTATTACAAAAATCAATACCACGGAAAGCATGCTATCAATAAATCGAAAGCAAAATAAAGAAAATCACGGATATGCAAAGAACACGAAATCAGAGAATGTAATTGAAAAGAACAAGAAAAACGGCATTAAAGCATGATCGACACAAGCTATACTTTATTTAATAGTTACCGCTATATTTGATGATGTATCACATCATCATTGACGTGTCGTCTTACACTGTATAATTTTCTTTTGCGCATTCCATCCATTTTCCAACTAACCATAGAATGCCCAATGAAGCTGCTATCAGATCAACTTTGCTACCATCTAGCACAAATTACAAATTTTTTCTTGAATCGAAGTATCTACAGTGAGAAATGAGAGTACTTCAAAGTGTAGTAAATAGTTCGGTCATTTCCACGAGAGTTCTACTTGGTATAGCTTCCGGAAAAATGACAAGTACCTATCTACTCTGAAATGAAGTTCCTACTCAGTTTTGAAGTATCTACTATGTAGCAAATGCTGGATCTTCTAGCATATGTACTTAATTTTTATTCATACGACCCAAATTCTTCATCAGTGTGCCGAAGTCGAACCTAAGTAAGCATGGTCATATTGGCAGATAATAAATAAGGGGACAAAATCAAGCACTGTGGGATAGAAGAAGTCAAATTTAACATCTGATGACATGAATGCTTATTTTTCCACGGTGGGAAAGACCATAGCTGAGAGCGTTCAGTCGACTGATAAGATCCCGGAACACTTTCTGGAGCAGTTGAGTAGTAATAGAAACTCGTCATCTTTTTACTTGTTTGAGGTCACTGAAGAGTAATTAAGCAGAGTAATGAAAGTAATGAACGCAAAAAACAAGATGGACATCTACTATTTATCCTCGAGTATTATAAAGGAGTTGGCCACCTCCTTGGTCACGCCACTGACGCTGTTGGTAAACAGGTGCTTGCAAAGGGAGCATATCCAAAGGAATTGAAGGTATCAAAGGTCATACCCTTTTATAAGAAGAAGGGAGAGATGGACAACTGCTCAAACTATCGACCAATAAGCATTACCCCAATTTTATCCAAGGAATTTGAAACTATCATTAAAAAACGAGTTGTGAAATTTCTTGAAAAAAAAACTATTCAATGTAAACCAACATGGGTATAGCAAAAATAGGAGCACAACAACAACTTTGGTTGAAATGCTTAGGAGGGCAGTGGAGGTATTGGATAGAGGTGAACGCCGTATTATGCTTAACTTCAACCTTACCAAAGCATTTGACAGTGTCTGCCACGAACATTTCTGAAGAAATTAAGATTCTATGGTTTCCGGAGGGTCACTTGGAGGCTTTTGAGATCATACCTGGTTGGAAGAAGTCAACAGGTTGGTTGGCAGGCCGATATGTCAGCGGTGTTATGCAATGAGTTTGGGGTGCCTCAGGGGTCAATACTAGAACCCGTTCTTTTTATCATCTATACCATTGACTTGCATGTACCTTGGTGCCTTCATGATTTTTTGTACTATGATGATAGGTCTTTGTTGATAAGTGGAAGATCCTGGGAGGAACTTGAGAGAAAATGCTCTGGAGAAAGTGCAAGAATGGTTTGCAGCTAACAAGCTTAAAATGAATGAAGAAAAAACCCCATACTCTTACTTTCTTTCGAATAAGTGGACAATCAGTCAATTTCTTAGGCGTGGAGATTGACTCTCGACTCGACTGGAAGGAGCACATAGACAAGTTGTACAGGAAAGTGTGTTCAGTTTATTTACTAAAAAGGCTTTAGTGCGTCTCTTTTCCTGAGGTGCTGAGGACGGCTTATTTCGATCTAGTACATGGCGTTATAACATATAAAATCCTGGTGGGGTATGTCTTCTGAGGCGGCTAGACTCTTCATTCTACAAAAGAGGCTATCAGAGTTATGTTGAATATGAAAAACGACGTATCATGCAGGAACAGTTTGAGGATAGAGAAAATACTCTCCCTCCCTTCAGTTTATATCAAGGAGACCCTCAAATATGTTCATGCAAACAAGGAAAATTTTTGTAGAAATGGACAGGTTCATGGTAAACACACTCGATTTAGAGATCAGTTCAATACACCGTTATATATGAAGAAATATACCCAGCAATTTATGGACTATTTCACTATCACTCACCGGAAGAGGTCTATTGTCTCACACACACTTCAATAGGAGGGTGAGGAAGATGTTGACCATGGGCGCATACTACTCAGTGGAAGAGTTACTGCAGTCAAAATTGGATGGGTGAAATGTTGTTGCTTGCTGTTATTGTTTATTGTATTTTGTATGTTCTTTTGTATTTATTTTACTGTTATATACATTTTTCTGTAAAATTCATACTATGTTGATTAGTCATGTAATATTGGTGAAAATAAAAAAATATCTATCTATCTATCTAACCGTTTGTTACTAAATATCTTAAAATCAGGAAATTAAATACACCTGGGCAAAAGGATATCGTTCTTGTTCTCCCGAACAAGCAGGTAAAAAACCTTAGGAGAAAATCATATTGTCAGAAACATTTCGGAAATATCTATCGGTGATATTGTTTAGGTATTATAGCTATTTCAGGGCACTTGCATATTTTGAAATTCGATATGTCTATGCTTACGCCCCACACTCATATTCTCATTCATCTTCATCGACATATATCGTGTTCGAGATTTGTTCAATTGGTGAATGTATGAATTACGCAATTAAATATACATAGATATGAATTGTAATCAAGTGTTGAAACAATATGGATATGAAGAATGTGAGTTCCCTATATTTAATTAAAAAAATTCTATAAGAACTGACTTGAGGACAGGACCTTTTACGCTCTTGTCCGAATTCCCTTCCAAAGCAATCACTTATTCACGTATTGAGAAAATTTTCAACAAAAATTTCATTTAATTTTGTAACTCAACGATCCTCACAAAATTTTGCGTGAAGTTGCGCGTTGATATTCTACCACCAAATTCAAAACTTCGATATGATCGTGCAAGTACTTTTTCAGATATTGAGAAAAATATAATCAAAATTTCTGATTTGTATTCCCTCGGCCGATTTTGCCCATTAACGATCTCAACTATCCCTCAAGTCGCCAGTTACTTCCTATGATCGTTTTCTATTATTTATATTGATACAAACCATACGATGTTGTATATTTTTGAAATCGGTAAAGATTAAGCTTTCAAAAAATGGCACAGAAATCTAGTCTTCACATTCGAAAAAACATAACTTTATATCACTGCTTCGTAATTAAAAATCCTGCTAAAAAGAAGAACGCCACTGGATTCTACGTAAAAAAGTGCCTGTAAAATGTTTTAATTTCCGAGCTCTATCATCAGTATTAGTGGAGATGAAATTTTATTCGATATCGCCATTTACAATTCTCTCGCTCATAACTTGAAAGCCAAAGAGGGCCAAAAATGAATACTACTATTGTTAGTTTCTCAGAAAAAGAGAACGAGAATGGTCTATCTCATCTCGTTTGAAAGGTGTAGTGCCAAAACATCGGAATTTGCCCACCGTCCTCTACACTGCGGTAAGGTGTATGCTTCAAGGTCTGGGCAAAACTTTTTCAAACCTGATGAATTTCTACTAAAAAAAAATTTTTTTTAGAAAATTTATAGTTTTTTTTCAATTTACCAACTGTATTATCTCGGAAAAATTCTGCAAAAATTTGCGTGTCCGTTTGTTCCAACTAATTGCACTCTAGTAGATTCCGAAATATCAGGAGAATTACTTAAAATTTTTAAATGTCTATAATTTCGAAAATGTTAGGTCGATTTTGCCCGTTAACGAACTTAACCTTCGCATTCTGGGATGATACCTGCCCTAAAAGTTTCAAGTCGATAGGATTCTCCGTAAGCACGTAATCGTGCTTACGGCCGACCGGCCGGACAGAATCGATCTTGGCACCGTATTCGTCGTTATTGAAAATTACAAACATCCGGACAAAACGATACCACAATATTCCCCAGAACAAGCACGCAAAAATAAAAGTAATTTTTCGCATTACGTGCGCTTTTGCTTGAAGAGATACATCTGCTTAATTTTGTTATGTTACTATGTTTTTGTACCGTGAAAAAGAATAAAATGACTTCTCATTTTCAACTTTGTTCCTTGTCATTTCACACATTTTTTTGTGTACTTCTGTTTCTGGAAAACGGAGTTGATAACTTGGTCAGGTTAACATTTTCTCCGTTTTATTAATAATTGCCTGTTATGAATCTGAATTTTCAACTACGAAATGAATCGATAAGCAACTGGATTGAGAAAATTTAGAATCAACTGGAAATAAATGTTTAAAAGTAGGCAATTCGGATGACATGTTCAATTCCAATGTGAGGATAATTGTTGATATATCATTGGGAGAATTAGTTGTGATTAATTACTATTCAAACATTCCTACGTATATTTCCACATTTTAGTTAATCCACGAGATAATCGCAATTATAACTTCTTTAATTCAATATCATGCCTCTACCACTATATTGTAGTAACCAAATGAACTGAAAAAACATTGAAAGAATATATCGTAATCATCATGGACTTAATTGTTTTAGATTGCTAGGTGGGCGTGTTCGGGTTGCATAATAACGAAATTGCCATTCCAGGACGCTAATTCAGTTTAAAGAAACAAAAACCTTGAACTCATCAAATTTATTGTCATTTTATTATCGAATGTCATGAAGATGTGGGAACTTTATAAAGTACCTTTCACGAACAGTATCAATTGCATTATTTGTCATAACATTGGTTGAGCAAACAAAACACATTTTGCGCGTTCGTTCTAGGTAACGAGAACGTTTTGATTTTTTTTCTAATATCCAGGATCTTTAGGATTAGTTTGGACTGATGAAGATTTCTTGCTTAAATTTAAGTCTGTCCATACACAGGAGGCGGCAATAGTTTCGGAGTATGCCCGTGCAAAATTGTCTTCCCGAAAAGAGAGATCTATTTAAAACTTATCCATTTACTAACTAACTATTCGGCATATCCTGAATTTTTACCCGCTTCTCTTAAGCGGACTGCCGGCCGGACGGACACAATTGAAATTGACCACGGATTCCAATTTAGGCTTCAAGTTTCGCTGTTCCTCAGAACTAGCGCGTTATCGTTTCGTAAAAATGCCTGTTGTTTTCGAATTTTGAGCCTTAATTGGTTGAATTAGGTTGAACTCCCTGAAGAAGAATCCGTTCAATTCAGCCCGTTCGGCGGTCAGCCCGTCCGTCCGCAGGTGCTCTAACTTTCGAAGGAAAGGACGTAGAGTGTTGGAATTTTCAAGTTCTCTTTGGCGCCTGAATATCCCAGTTGAGTTCGTAATTGGGCGAAATCGGCCAAACAGGTTCGGAGTTTTAGCAGTATGAAATTTTGAGGTTAATTCCTGATATCTCATGAAGACCTAACTCGATCAGATTCACACTTTATAATTAGTTCTAGAATGCCAACGCGCAACTTCTGCGGAATTTCGTGTGGGTTCAATTACGAAATTGCAAAAAAATGTTAATTCGGAAAATTTTCAAATTTTTCTTGTGAACATTTTTTTTCCTCGGGAGAGGTTGATCAAATTTCAAAGAAATTTGGCACAGACCCTAGAGTCGTTAGTCAACATCAATGGTCCTAATTTCAATTCGATCCGGTCTTCACATTCGAAGATATAAGGAAAGAAATATGTCGAATGTTGTTGTTATTTGGAATGTTATCTCCTCAATAACATTAAAAAAAAAATCAAAAATTTTCCAGATTCCTACTGATTTTTTTTTCTCGGAGAGTACAATCAGATTTCCATGAAATTTGGCATACCCCTTGAAGTCGATATGAACAAGGTTCAAATTTCAGTGTCATCCGAGAATTAATTTCGGAGATGTAGGAAAAAAAATATGTCAAATTTCGTTGCTCTTTGAAATTTCGAGGTTATTTCTTCAATATCTCAAGAAATATAGATGACATCAGATTGAAACCTCCAAATTAGTTTGAGAATGCCTACGTGCAACACGATGCAAAATTTAGTGTTGATATAGTTGTTGGAAAATTTTGAAAAAAACATTATTCGAAAATTTTCCAAATTTTCAATTGAAAAATTTTTTTTTCCGGTACAATTAATTATATTTCAATTAAATTTGGAACATACCTTGAAGTCAATATTTACCAACAATATTTCCAAATTCCGCACTTGGTTTTGATTCGATACTATCTGTATTTTTCGGAATATTGGGATGACTTCATTTTGAATGGGTATATGCGGAATCATTTTACCAATTCGCGAATTCGGCCTCCGTAATTAAACTGCAAACCTACAATGCAAGTATCAAGTCTTTAAGTAGATTCTTCCGGAAGTTATTTTGTTCTGTTATTAACTGTTGTTGGTTAGTCCGATCGTGAACACAATAACTTCCGTAAAGAAACGACTTAGGGATTTGAAATTTGTAGAGAAGGTTTTCTGCTTGATTACGAAGGTGGAATTCGTGAATGTGAATGGGAAATTCGCCCAATGATTTCGTTGATACAGGAACTCATGCAAAATTTTATTTTTTCAATATATCCAAAAGTACGAATCGAATTGATGGGAAATTTGTAGCTTGAGGTACATGCAAAATTCATGATGGCCATATGAAAACAAGATCGCCAAATCTTTTCATCGGGAAGTAAAGGGTCAATACGTGAACAGGTGACTGCTTTGGCAACTTATTTGAACAAGCGCGTAAAAGCTGACTAACGGCCGACTGCGTAAACACAATAACTTCCAAAAGAAACAACTTAGAAACTCGATATTTGTAGAGAAGGTTTGGACTTTAATTACGAAGGCCGAATTCGTGAATGGGTAAAATCCGCCCAAAGATTCCGCAGATATATCCATTCAAGATTTTATTTTCCCAATATTTCCAAAAATACAGATTAGATCGAATTGAAATCCAGTTCTTTATCGAAAAATAACAGTTCGAAGGTTCATACAGAATTTAATGAGGATAATACACTGCGCAAAAAAATTAACGCACATTCTGAAAATCTCCATTTTAATGAGAGTTAACTCTACATTGACCTTATAACTGAAATGAGAAATGAACAATTTTCAAAATACTGAAATGCTGATAAGTGATTTAATACTTGGTATTTCCACCCCTTGCGTTAATTACAGCTCGGCAACGACGGTTCATACTCAAAATGAGTGATCTTAAAATGTTCTGATCTAATCCTTCCCAGATTTCTCCGAGTTGGATTCCTAAGTCATTAAGAGTAGCTGGATGATTTTCTGAACTTCTCAGCCTTCTATTAAGGTTGTCCCAAACCTGCTCAATCGGATTGAGATCTGGACTTCTTGCTGGCCATTCCATTCGAGAGACTTCAACCTCTTCAAGGTACTCCTGAACGATAATGTGCGTTAATTTGTTTGCGCAGTGTATGATGAGAAGATCACAGAATATAAAAAATTTAAAAAAAATAAATTTGAATTTTTTTTCAAATTGTTCTGATGACACGATCATCACGAAATGTGTGCACAATGTAGTCCTGCAACATTTACGAACTAGCTGCGAAGTTTCATCACGATTGAATCAGTATTTTTTGATTTTATACCAAAAAAACCAATGATATTGAGAAGAAAATCACGAGATTCTACATATTTCTTCCCGATATCTCCAAAACTAATGGCAGTATCGAATTGAAATTTGGTACACTGCTGTGAAATATGAAGTTCAAAGTATAACTGAATTTTATCTCGAATATGAACAATAGTTTCAGAAAAAAAATTTTTTTAGAAAAAAAATGTTGAAAAAATTTGTTTTCAAATTCAGGGACCATAATAAGATTTCAACGAAATTTTGCTCAAAGTTGTGCGTCGTTATGCTTCAACCAACTACCAAGTTTCAATTCAATCGCTGCAGTTGTTTCTGAGATATGAGGAAAATAACCTCAAAATTTCAAATTGCTATAACTCCGAAACTATTCAGCCGATTTGGCCCATTAACAAACTCAACCTTCGTATTTTGAAATGCAACGCTTCCTGAAATTTTCAAGTCGATATAATCCTTCGTATGCCCCTTATCGTGGGCACGTTATCGTGGGATTCGTCATCAGTGAGTCCAACCTAGTCGTTTAAGACCATTGTCGCCTCAATCTTCGAAAATTACAGACATTTGGACAAAACGATAGCACGCTGTTCCCTAGGACATGCGCGCAAAAATTAAATAAAAATGATTATTTATTGATATCGTCCTCGCAGATTTCCGGATTCGAATTATTCGTTTACAGCAATTTCACGAAAAATTTCTTCATCAGACAATGAATTGAAGATCTTCAGAATTATTTACTTGCAATACTTTTGTATTTCAAGAATTTTTGTACACTTGAAATTTTCAAAAATCTAAGCAACGCAGATTCACTTGATATAGAAAGTTTTCAATTCTACTTCTTTTTTGTGCGCATGCTCTGGGAAACAGCGTGCTATTGTTTTGTGCAAATGTCTAATTTTAGAATTTTTTCCTGAAAATGGTCTCAAACGACTAGGTTGGACTCACTGATAATGAACCTGGTGTCATAATCGATTCTGTCCGGCCGGACGACGACACGATAATTGTCTAGCAGAGTGATTTTCGACTTGAAACTTTCAGATCAGGTCGCGCATTAGAATGTGGTGGTTAAATTCGTCAAGAGGACAAATCGGCCGAATGGTTTCGGAGTTATAGTCATTTGAACTGTTGAGTTTATTTCCCTGATATTTCTGGAACCATTTGTGCGATTGGATTGAAACTTGCCAGTTAGTTGGAGCATGACAACGCGCAACTTTTCACAGAATTTTGTTGAGATCGTACTGTCAGTATATTCTGAAAAAAAAAATTTCGAAATTTTTTTGAAGAAAAATTTTTTTTCGTTTGGCGGGGCCAATGGATGAAAAAATGACCGCTTCGTCAACGAATTTAAACATGCCCGCAAAAGCTGCTCCCTTCAGGTCAGTGCTTTGCTAGAATTTTTTAAAATCTGAAATTGTTAAGATTGTTCAACTGGCCCGAAATTGGATCAACCATAGTTATTTCAACCATTAAGATAATGCAAATGAACACAGCTTCCAGACGAAACAACTCCTCAAATGACCCTTGGCCTAGCGGGCGCATATTGAAAGTGTCCTGAGGCCACAGCAGACCAATCTGTCCAATTAAAGTAAACTAGAGCTGATCGATCAGTCAAATGAATGTTTGTGACATTCAATCCAGATTACTGCGTCATTTTACTCGGAATACGGAACGTCCTTCGATGCGGATCGGAGTGAAAACAAAGGACAAGGTCGGAAGTATTTTTAAGTTGCCCAACTTCAAACACAAACTTCGAACAATGAGATTCAGCGAGTAAAATTTGGGGATTTGCGGAAGAACTGTAATTGTAGCTTATGAATATTCATGCAATATTTTCACATACAAAATCAATTACAGCAACTCATTTATGACCTACATTTATGGCGAAAATGTCAACGCATATATTGGTGTATATACTGACTGGATGGCCGACTGAAAACAAAGCGTCAACGTTTTAGAAACTGCTCAGGCATATGAGGCGCCATTCAGGACAAGAGTGGGTTCGCAAATATATTTATTTCAATAATAATAATAAGGTTTTTATTTACACTTCGGTCAAAGTTTCTATTACGATATTCAGGGCGAGATTTTGCTCGCACAATCCTAGGTGAAATAGCTTCTATGTACAAAACTGTAGAATTAACCCAAAATTGTGCGCCTACTTTCGAGTCAATATATTTATCAGCTGCATCAATATATTTATTTTATGTGACGATTTATTTATTTGCGTTCCGATACATTTGTTTTCTACAAAACACAATATATTTACGAGTTGGGAGTTCCGAATATCTATACAAAAATGAAAGATATATTTATTAATTCGTTCTATCAAGCGTCAGGAGATTTCGCGCTAAAAGCATACAGTTTTCAGCATTTTTTATTAAAATCGAAGTTTGTGACGAAAATAATTACAAACATTTGAGGAATAATACTAAATATTCACAAATCATATCAAAACCAGGACTGTTTATCAATATTTTAAAGCTGTTTCAGACTTGGATTGCTGCAAACAATAAGCGTGCTTTCGACGCTCCATCTTTTGACGTTGTTCGATAGATCGAATTAATAAATATATTGGATCTCACATTTTTATATGTTTGAAACTCCCAACTCGTTAATATATTGTGTAGCCGAATTACCCCCGAGATGCTCCAGAATCCGAGGCGGAAGTTTTAGCAGAATGTATACCTTTCTAAGGAAAATGGCGAGTTTGAATCTCAGCATTTGTCAGATCAAACTATTCATGGCAATCATCTCGTTTTTCCTACCATGTTTTCCCTTCCTGCATTATCTCT
The DNA here is from genome assembly GCA_958510865.1 of Myrrha octodecimguttata. Classification (NCBI taxonomy): domain Eukaryota; kingdom Metazoa; phylum Arthropoda; class Insecta; order Coleoptera; family Coccinellidae; genus Myrrha; species Myrrha octodecimguttata. Next base: position 38,675,523 of record OY294056.1, read on the forward strand.
CTGAAAATGGTCACCTTATGTTACAGGTAAATTGGGTGAAATATCATCCTAAAAGTCAAACATTATGTATAAGTACGATGAAATCTCAAAAAAAAAATTCAGAAGGAAAAGATCTTTGCCACAACACACCGCATGATTTTCGAATTTAAGAGATCGGGGTTGTCTGGCAGAGAAATGAAATGATATAAGGATGGATTTCATGTAAAAAAACCTAGAAAATCGCTGACGTGAAGTCAGCAGCATGTTCACATTTGGTGATATTCTTCGAGCATGCGCGCGAAACTGCTGACTTCACGTCAGTGCTTTACTAGTTTTTTTCGATATACCATGATGCAAAAAACATGGTGTGCTGATCTGAAAAATGAGTGACGCCAGCAAGATTGAAATAGCTTTGAATTAACATGCAAATTCAAAGCACAGAATATACAACTCTTACCGTGGGTTTCACAAAGCTTGATCATCGGATTTTTTTTTTTTTTTCCTTTATATGTGCCGGGATACTATGCCCATCTACACATCTTCTAGTATTTTACTCAGATTCTTTCCAAATCACCACCACCTATACACTTTACAACATCCATGACCTCGCCGGGATTCGAACCCGGTACCTTCAGCATCCTAGAACATGTTTCCACCCTCTAGTCTACCGAGGTAGTCTGATCATCGGATTAACGCGTTGATATTCTGTGGTATTGCTAAAAATGAACTGAATTTGAACATAGAATTGTCTTGATCACAACAATCAAGTTAATCAGAGCTTTGTGAAACCCGCTGTTAGTATTTTACTCTTGCTGACGTCACTCATTTTTCAGATGAGCACACCATGTTTCTTACATCATGGTTCATACAGAATAGACGACTTCGGTCCAAGCTGCCAAACCACAAATTTCATTCCAAAATTACTATAACTGTGCAAGGGGAATTTCAGGATAAATTCGACTTATTTATAAATACCCGTAAACAGTGCCTCGCCTCTTCAAACAAGATAATTCCTTCTAAACATAGGTTTTTGTTAAGATCATCTCCGATTGGCTGAAATTCAAGTTGGGATTCCTGATTTCATATCGATAGTGTCAAGTTTACATAGGATATATTCCGCAAATCAACTTGGTTATTTTGGTTGCTGGTTTCCCGTTCCGTAAATATGAAATATTCGGTTGGCTCCTGAAAAAACGGAATTTGATTGATGAAAAAGCGATTATTCTGTCACCAGGACGCTAGTCAATGTTCAATAGGGGCGTTCGTTTTTTACATCAGACTGCTCAGATTGCTCCTGAGTCGTCCGTTTATTACATCCAGATGGAGGGACCACAGATGTCAACCGATCGTCAAACAGAATCAGAGCTAGGCAATGACGATCTTTTTCGTCGGTATCATAGACAAGATCGGAGTTTTTTAAGCTACCTTTTGTGTGAGGGAGATTCGGGTATTTGGGGAATCAAAGATTCTTTGCTATTGTCGACAACGATCACGTGATCGTCGTCAGTCAATAGGGTGAACCTCTCGGCCAAATATTAATGGTCTGTTATTTTTATTTCGTCTGAGTCGTTCGTTTACTTCAGATAAAATCTGATAAATCCATAAGATCTGTGGTCACGTGACGAAAAAATCTGTCGCCTATCGGATGCAATAAACGAACGCAGCAAATGGTAACATATCCATAGCATAGAACAATCATCTTTTACTTTTTGATCCCTAGAACATAGAGGAGACAACAATCAACTATGAAAGAATTACTTAGTATGGTCTATGGATCATAAGGTGAATATAGATTGTTCTATGCCATGGATATGTTACCATAGAACATTGACTGTCGTTCTGGTGGCGGAAAGATTGATTTTTCATCAATCAAATTCCGCAATTTTTTCAGGAGTCAACCGAATATTTCATATTTACGGAACAGAAAACCGACAAGCGAAATAACCAACTTGATTTGCGGAACATTTCCTTTATAAAATTGACACTATTGACATGAAATCAGGAATATCAACTTAAATTTCAGAGAATCGGAGATGATCATATATATTTATAAGGAATTATTTTGTTTGAAGAGCCGGGGCACCATTTTCGGAAATTTATGAATGAAGCGAACCTTATGTCGAGTTTGTTCTGAAATTCCCCTTCCCCACTATAAGTAATTTTGGACGAAATTTGTGGGTTGGCAACTTGGTCCGAAGTCGTCTATTTCATGATAAAAAAATATTCAAAAAATCACAGAATATTGAATATTAAAAAAAAAAATTGAAATTTTTTTCCAATTGTTCTAACGACACGATCATCATGAAATTTCACACAAAGTCGTCCATCAGCATTTTAAAACAAGCTGCCTAGTTTCATCATGATTGAATCAGTATTTTTTGAGTTATTCTTAAAAAAAAATCGACATCCAGAAAAAAGCCACGAAATTTTACATATTTTTCCCAAAATCTGCGAAACTAAGAATTGTATCGAATTGAAATTCGCTGCACTGCTGTGAAATATAGAGCTCGAGGTGTAGGCAAAAAGTATTTCCGAATATGATAGATGGTTCCCGGGAAAAAAAATTTTTCGAAAAAAATTTTCGAACATTTTTTTTAAAATTAAGTGATGTTACGATCTCAAAATTTTGCTAGAAGTTGCGCGTTGTTATGCTTCAACTACCTGCCAAGTTTCAATCCAACCGCTTCAGTAGTTCCTGGAATATCAGAAAAATAACCTCAATATTTCAAAAGGTTCCAACTCCGAAACCGTTCGGCTGATTTTTCCCATTAACGAACTTGACCGTCGCATTTTGAAATGCAACTCACCGTAAAAGTTTCAATTCGATAGGATTCTCCGTACGCCCGTAATCGTGCCTACGGACGGACCGAATCGATTTTGACACCGGATTCGTCATCGGTCGTTTTAGACCATTTTTGGCACAACATTCGAAAATTACAGACATTCGGAAAAAACGATACAACGCTGTTGCTCAGAACATGCGCGCAAAAAATGTCCTCAAGAACAAAATGGACGGTTCTGAGTGATTTTCCAAGATTTTGATTTTTCTACCAGAAAAGACATCTATTTCCTTTTCAGTATATTGGGTATGATTACATTACAGTCCCTGGCCAAATCATTAGACGCAAATTTCACGCAAAATCTCAATTGAACACGCTATTATATTGGTTTTTGAATATTGAATTATTAAATTGAATATATATGTTTAATATACTTCATCTGCCAATGGTTTTCACAAATAATACATAATATTTGCTAGAAAATATTGATTTATTAATGATTTAACATAGTCGGAACTGAACTACTTATATTTTGTTGAGTCACCTTTTGCCGCTATGAGAGCTTACTATCAATACATGATTGTACAGTCTGCTGCATTTGTGGCTGATGATTCCATACGTTAATTATCTTTTCTAAGAGCTGTGTTCTGGATGTGATCATGTCTTTAGCCACTTCTCTCTTCATTAGCTCCCACACATTTTCGATGGGGTTCATGTCTGGGCTATTACCTGGCCAATCCAAAAAAGGGATATTTTGTTCTTGTAAAAAGGTTTTAACAGACCAGGCTATGTGGCAGGGTGCCCCATCTTGCATGAAAATAAATGGTTCTCCTTTGGGGAACCAGTCTCTGACTTTTGGCAGCAACCTATTTTGCAAGACTTCTTTGTACTGGTCTTGTCTCATTATGCCATTGATCACGTACAAACGTCCTGTACCTTTTTCGCTGATCACTGACCATACCATTACTTTAGTAGGGTGCTCAACAGTCTGGACGACGCAGTGTGGATGAAATTTTTCTCCATGGTGACGACATACGAACTGGGCTTTGTTCTGCAAAATTTCAAAAGTGCTCTCTTCGCTGAAGCAGACCTACTAAAAACACAAAAAGGAATTAAAATACTAATAATCGATGCTGTTTCTTCATTTTTCAATCGTAGATGATATTATTTTAATATCAAATTACCGTTCTCCAGAAGTCCACACCTTTTTCTCGCCACTGTTTGGCCCAGCTCAGGCGTTTTGCTTTCATTGCAGCTGTTAACTTTGGTTTCTTGGCAGGTGGGTAGGCTTTGAAATCCAAATCCTTCAATTTCCTGCGTACAGTGCGATGAGAAGCATTCACATAAGCATCTTCCAGTTTGGATTTCATAATTTTTGTGATTGCAAATCTGTTTTCTAGACAAATTTTCTACAGGCATCGTTCTGACCTTGGAGTAAAAAAGTGGCTTTCTTCCACATTTTTCTTTTCTTGTTGGGGTCAATTGTTGGCCGGATTCAACTGCTTTCATTATGCGTCGTACGCTAGTTTCAGAAAAATTCAACCTTCTTGAAATTTCGCGATTGGAAATCATTTCCGCGTCAATGAGGGCCTTAATTTCAGCTTTCTCACGTGGTGTGAGGTCCCCTTTTTTACCCATGATTCAACGGTCACAATAAACTTTTTTTGGTAACTTAATGTGCTCTGGACGAAGTAAACAAACCGTTGTGTAGTTCAAGACAACGAGTAAAAAAAACGAAGCACGGAATATCACGTAATCACGTCCGAACCTGCAGCAAGCGATATATCGACTGGAAGAGATCTTGACTGATTCATAATCTGGTACCAATATGTCAAAGTTGTAATGGAACACATCAAAAATAAATGTAAAATAGAACAAAATAATGAAATTCCTAGATAAAAGTGACATTCTGTAGATTTTAATTTCGAAAATTTGGCTTTTATTCTCGGGAAATACGAATAAATATGAAAAATCATTGGTGCGTCTAATAAATTGGCCAGGGACTGTAGGTCTATGGCAGAAACTGGTTCGTCTTTTCTTGAATTTTGAATTGGAAAGCTCGATATAGGACACGCACATTTCCATACACAGCTGGAAACAATTCGTTGCCATTGTTATCAGTAGATTTCCCGAATCAGAGGTGAAGCAATTCCCAGAGCTTATCGAAGAGATAATAACGCAAAATACCGCAAGGTTCCCTCGTAATGAAACCGTGTCGGTCTATTATATTCCGTTTGTACGATTAAATTTCGGGCTAGGCATAAATCGGCTGTCGCAATGTTGCCGGAGGTGTTCTATTTTTATCGAAGAACGATGCCGCCAATGAATAAAAACAGACAAATCGCCGACATTGTTTTGGTGGGATGTAGTCAATACCGGGTTACCTTTGGCGTTCAACGGGGACTGTACAACTAGAATTTTAACCAAATGTCTGCTATTTCCGAATTGTGAGTCGAAAATAGCCTCGAAACATTGTTGGACTCTAAGAGGAATTCCTAGTTGAATTCAATTCTCTCTGTGCCATTTTTTTCAAGAGTATAGACTTATAGGCTTGAGTTTTTCAGGGTATGTCCTTGGTTAAAACGCGTAGAATATGTTCCTAAATGGTCAGATTCTGCTAATATAAATAGTTTAGGAGATATAACTACCTCATTTGTTTCTCAATATATCTATTTATTCACAATAAAATTAGTTATTAGTTGTTGAATACCAATAAGAAAGTGTATGCTAATTTCCTGAATCCTGATCCGGTGCTCAGAAATTCTGAACATTGGATCAGATTTTTCCTGGAACCCACACAACGTTGGGAGAGTTCAATACCTGGTTGGGCGACCGCTTCTTGATATACATGTAACTTTCGAACTGAATAACCCAGCGACTTGAAAATTACTGATTTATTCAAGGCCAGATGTATGCAAAAAATACTGATTTCACGTCAGTGCTTTTCTCGCTTTTTGGAGAAATGTCTTGGATTATCGGTTTCAAATAAAATGAGCTTTTGAGTGCTCGCACATTTTCAGTTGAATTATCTTCACTGTTTTGCTTGATTATTCTAGAAAAATATCGTTATCATTTCGTCCCGTCAGTGCTTGTAACTATCAATCTCATTGATGAAGAATTTGTGGTTCAATTCAGTTCTGTCTGTCCTGCCGTATGTACTATAACTTCCGAAAGCATTTGGGTGGATCTCATAGGTACAAAAAATCCAGCGAAGCACTGACGTGAAGTCAGTATAGCGAGCATGTTCGAAAAAAATTTTGATCTCTGTAATTTTCGAATTTTGAGCCGAAAATCCATAGTCAAATTCAGTTCTGTCCGTGCGTCCGTATGTGCTGTAACTTTAGAAGGAAAACACTTAGCGACTTGAACTTGTCATATTAGGTTTGCTGTCCAAATATCTCGCCTAAGTTCAATGGGTGGAATGAGTTGGATATTTTCGGAGTTAGGCCCAATTGTAATTTCGTTGTTAATTCCTTGATATCTCATGAAGTATTGACTCGATCAAATTGAAACTTCGTGGGCAGTTTTGAAATACCAACGCGCAACTTAGTGAAAAATTTTGTGAGGATCCAGTCAATTTTCAAATTTTATATGAAAAAAAAAAAATTCCCCTGAAAATTTTGATTTGATTTCAATGGAATTTGGCACAAACCTTCAGTCAGTCAGTCAGTATTTAACAAAAATGTTCCAAACTTCAATTCCGATATTTACTTTCGGAGTTATAAGGAAAAAAATTGTGCCAAATTTAGTTGTTATTTGGTTATTTCCGCAATATCTCAAGAAGTACAAATGCAGTCAGATTTAAACTTCCTAATCAGGTGGAGATAACCAACACGCAACTAGGTGCAAAATTTCGTGTTGATCTTATATATAGAATTTGAACAAGCGCGTAAAAGCTCTTGACCTACGTCAGTGCTTTCCTAGATTTTTATAATTGTTCTATGACACGATCATCATGAAAACTTCGCACTAACTTGTGCATCATCATACGTCAACTAGTTTCATCATGATCGGATCAGTTTTTTTTTCAGTTGTGCCGGAAATAACGGCCACATTGAGGAAAAAACACGACATTCGACATATTTATTTCCCCAATATCTCTGAAAATTAGAATCAGATCAAACTGAAATTTGGAACAATGTTGTAAAATATTGACGGCAAGGTCTATGCAAAAAGATTTTACAACCAATTATCAAGATTCAATCCGATTGCATAAGTACTTCCTGAGATATTGAGGAAATAACCTCAAGTATTCAAATGAGTATTACACCGAAACAGTTTGGCCGATTCGGCCCATTAACGAACTTGCCGAAGCGTTTTGATATGCAACCTACCCTAAAAGCTTCAGGTCAGTAGCTCTTTGCGTTCTCATCTTTTCGTAATCGATTTTGGCATGGGATTCTTAATCAGTCTGACTTGGTAGAATAATAAATTCTCCACATTTAAAAAAATACAGCTCTAATAAGTTGAAATATAGAACCAAGACGTGATATAACGTTTCAAAGGTTCCTGAAAAAATTTCGCTCGAAGCTAATTTTTAGAGAGAACTTTCCATAGAGGACATTAGTTTCTGCTGTTGATTTGTTTAGTTGTCTATGGTTTAATATATGAATATTTGACAGAGGGCAAACATAACAGTTTATAGAAATCAAAGCGTTGATTTTCTAGTAGAATTGATTGGGAACTTCTGCGAAGATGCCAGCGCCCTATCGGATGAATTTGGAACCTGTCCAAGCTAGTAGTTTTACGTACACAAACCTCATAAATGTGGTGGAGAACGAATATTTATTGAGCAGAGCTTGAATATTTAAAGAAATTATTATAATTTTGTGTAAGATTTCTTGAGAAGGAACTTTTCGTTTGGATCACGATATAAAATCGTACTTTAAATCGTTCCTGGAGGATAATTTCGGTGTTATTTTAGTGTATATTGCTGGTGGATCAAAATGAACCAATATCTAAGTGTACTTGAATTTCTGGAAAAATAGGCACCTCAATAAGTAATTTAAGGGCTCTTATTTATGTGAAGAAGTGCTGAATGCAGGCTATATTATGTGGTAAATCTAGAATCAGTCCGAATGATATGACTTGTTCATGGTTTACAAACGAGTGAATCAATAAAATGAAAATAGATTTTCTGCTTTAGTTCTTTTGCATCGTATTTCTAAAGAAAATAAAACAGATAGACATATAATTGATTTCATTTTCAGATTACAGCAGCTCAAGATACACATACAAAATGAAAAATGTCACAGCTGGTTTAACCTACCTAAATATAGAAATGAAAAGTATTAATGTATTTATATGAATAACTTCAGCTATTATCAACTTTCACAGTATAAGTTTTTGTCAGGTTTTCAACCAGATCACTCTTTTAGAATAAGATTTTGTGTAGTATGTGAATTAGGTAGCTGCAGAAGTGCTCGGTAGTTTTTCTGCAGCATTTTTCTTCAAAATTCTCTTGTTTTATTTACACCTGAAAACATCATGACATGAAGTTGTTTCGAAATGAATACATTGTAGGTAATTAACCTTTATGAAAATAAACATCTTCAGAGAAATGCAGTGAACATACTTTCATGTATTTCGTGACCTGTTTTCCAATCTTCAATTTCTAAAGCTAGGCCTTTCTTCTATCATTGAGTTCCCTGCCAAATGCTGTTTCCAATTTAACTCTACTTTCATTTGGCTTTGGAAAAAATGAAAACTAGAGGCACTGGATGATCCTTTCTTCTTTGACCATGAATAATATTGAGTTGAGGCACACAACAATAGTCATTTCGGGAGGATGCCATTTCGAATTAATACAATCGAAAATTTTAATCGGAAAGAAAGGAATCGATTGATGAATATTACAAACGCTTTCGGTATACCAGAATTTCAACTCGGAGAACAACACAAAAGCTCGAAATTGAACTCCAAAAGTAAGCAAATTACGTTAGAATAACACGCACGTCAAAAAACTACTAGCTTGGAAGTGTTCGAATTTCTATCGCCAGAGGGCGTATCGCTTAGCAGTAGTTGCGAATAGTGAGCCATGAAATCGGGTGAATATTTGGCCGATGCTCCTATGTTTCGTCCTATGTGTGACCATTATTAAGTGATACATTTTATAGTATATTATAAACAATATTATAATTAATAATAATTTTATTATAAGATTGTGTCGGCAGCTCAGTGATTAGAGCGTTGGACTCGTGATCGAAAGGTCTCGGGTTCGATCCCGGACTGGGAAATAACATTCTAGGTCGGTATCTGCCACCATTCATTGTTGTGTCAAAAATTAACAGTGCTGTGGCTAGGTTGGCGGGAGGACACAGTAACAAAGTCTACAAAGAACACACCCGATATCCTAACTCGCACAAGCTTTAAGCTTCTGAGGGGTTCCCATGAAGCCTGGGATATTGTAAAATACAAATACAAAAACTTAGGGGCTAAAGTGGCACTTTTTAATCCCGAGGCGAAAAGTTTATAGCCCCACCGGAAAGAGGGCTACAATTCAACGAGGGAATGATAGAACTTTAGTCCCGTGGTTCATACACTATTTTATGCACTTTAGGACTTCAAAAACTAAAAACATAAGTAATCTCGTAGTCGTAGATGTACGCTTGTTTCAAAATATTAACTCTGCTGGATATCATATCGTTTTGGCCATCAAAAAATGATGTAGCTTGAAAGCGTTCATTCCAGGAAATATGCTAGTAGGACGCTAACAAACTAAGGTGGAATACTTCAATTTTTTCTCTTTCTATTGATACAGTGAAAAACATAATATCCCATTTGTTAATTGAAAAAGCCGCAGAAGAGTCTATTGTGGGATGAACATAATTGTGAATATAAAAAAGAATGGAAAAATATGGATTTTGCATTGAATTTGAAAAAAATTATGTGTTCTTTTCAACTTTTAATCTATCAGGGATTGGAAGTGCCACTTTAGGGTCAATTGCACAGTATAACAAAACCATAGATTAAGTCCATAACAAGGTTTAGGTACAAAATTATCTTGCACTGTCACGTAATCCTCGTTTAGTGGCCTTAACTGACTGTTAAATTTAAACCCTGGAATTTGGAGGTTTAAATGAAGGATTAATGGTAACCTTCGAAATCTAACCCTACTTTGGAGCGATGTCGTACAAGTTTGACATATTTCTGGACGTAATGTCCAGTTTTTCTTTATATATTTTTGTTAACATTGGTCATTGATGAAGAACTCGTACGAGTTAATGGATTTGGTAATCCAATTTCTATTAAATGTTATTGAATTTAAGATGATATTCATGAAAAAAGATATAGAGAGAAAATTGCATCAGAAGGCATTGATTCTTAACTTTTGAAGCATGAAGAAATAACATCAGTATTTCTTATAAGCCTTCAACTATTTGAAATGAAAAGATTTACAATGATATGCTCATTTATCCCCAAAAGCGAATAGCAGAATGAAATCAAAGACATATTTGGAATGATAAAAACATAGTTTCATGAAAATTTTTCAGTACTATTTTATTTAGTGGTGTATTCTGTGGCAAGCTGTCATATACTACTTTATTAATGTGCAGGTGCTATGTCTGTGCTATCATTATCCCCCGACTATATACTAACTACTCAAAATATAACAAAGATAGGAATTGGTTTCACGGAGAAGAAAGAGCTCCAGTATTAATAAATAACTACAAACGAATAAATGTAAAAGAAATTACATCCTTGTGTTAGTCGATTTTCAAACGTACACACATCAGAGTTTTCATTATTTTCGAAAAAAAATTCACTCAATTCATAATATACCTATTAGAAACAAAATAATTCAATAGAAATTCTATCCTTTGGTAAGCCGTTCATTATCCGAAAGTTGTCTCTGATAGATCAATACTATTAATTTATTCATTTTACAAACGCCAAGATTGTAATTCAATGCAGAAGCTAATCTTATGATATTACAAAATATTATAAGTTTACTTGAATATATAACTATAAATTTGAATAGGGTTTAAAACCTGAGCACAGGTCTGTGCTAAAAGATCCCTAGTCTCAATGATAATGAACAAGTCAGGACCATTACATGCAATATTTTTATGAAAGCTAAAAAGTATGTCACAAATATTTTTTCGGTGGGTTTTTCATAACTTATGGAAATATGATAACCCGTAATAATGGGTTTCATCTTTTGAATTCAAATATTTCATCAATTAGGGTTAAAATAAACAACATGAAGCTAGCTAGTCACAAGTACCAATTCATAAGAAAGTAATCAGATTTGTAGTTTAACTTTAATTCAGTTACATTTAGCCTCGGTGCAAGCCGAATATTTAAACCAGAGTTTAATGAGTTAATCGTCGCTTTACTAACTCAAGCTTTGGAAGAAAACAGTGCAATTGGCCCTTAGTCCCTCAAATGAGGGATTGAAAGTATCCTTTTATTCCCTTAAGTGTATAAAGTATTTTATATCTTACATACATACATATATACACAGGTTGTCAACACTCTGCATAAATAATGTTATTTTCACACAAATAAATAAATCTATTATTGTTCATGCTACTGAAAATGTTCTTCATAACAAACATATCTTAATCAATATCCCAATCTGTCAATTCAATTAATTATAGAGAACCATTGTTAGTCGCCCAGACAATAATTATTGTTTGGTTTTATGACTTGTATGAGGCACTCCAACATGAATATTTTCCATTTTTTTAGGTCTTTTCCCTCTGTTGGGTCACGCTGCGATGAACATACGGCCGCAACTGCTGAAAATTTACGAAAATCATTTCGTCCCTCTGGGCGAAAGGATGAGGCCTGCTTTGAGTGGTTTCCTGAGCGGGGTGCTTCCCGGCATTGAGAGCGGATCAGACCATTTCGAAAGGTAAGTCTCAAAAATATATTGATATACAGTGAACTCTCAGTACCGATTCATGCGTATCTTTGTTTACTTGCACCTCAATGAGTTGAACATTGTTCTTGAAACTAGAGGGTCTAGTAGATGAGTTGAACTGGTGGAAGGGTCCTCGCAAGAACCTCCACCTTTCTAAGGGCCGGTATTATAAAACTTAACTTTAACTTTAACTGGCAGTTTTGACAGATATGTCCCAATACAACTGTCAAAATTTCAGTTAAAGTTAAAGTTAACTTCCCATTAAGTTTTATAATACCGACCCTAAGTCGTACGCGTAACGACCATCGTCTCTATACTCCATTCACATTTATAAAATATCCAGGTTGGCCATGATATTCTGACATATTTCACCGTGTATATTTAAAAAATGTTTGGTTTATAGTAATTTTTCTGTCAGATAACTACACAACCTTGTCCTCTCTACATAGAGGTCGTAGTAATTACGTATTTTTCAAAATGTGAATTTACTTTTGGAAAATAATGAATTTGAGAAAATATGCGAATTCAATCATTCCAGGGACGTGGCGAATGTCGAAGAAACTTTTTTCTCTGTTGATACTGGAAATATTTCACGTGTATAAACATGGTCGGGAAATTCAGTTATGCTATTTTCTTGTAAGGAAGACAAGAATCCAGTGTTGAAATTTAACTGAAAAATAATGAATAGAGTAGTCCATTATTTTGTGATAGTTCATTCGAAAAAAAATATAAGTACTCGAATAACTCTGCAGTAAAACTTCTTAACGAACAGACAATTCTATGAAATTCCCTACTTTTTGAAATTCTCAAGAAATAAACCTACAGAAGACATTTAAATACCTTGTTGTATAACATCAAATACTCTAGTATGAAAATGAAATAGTACAACGAAACCTGTGTCACCTTAAAAGAACTAACTCAATTTACAAGGTTCTAAGGAATCTATGTGAACGATACACTTGGTTTTCACTCACATACGTAGGAAATGTTGGATAGCTTGTGATAAATTTTTGATTCCAAATAATCAGGGTTACTATCAGAAAAAGCAGATTTCAATTCAACAGAGCACTTCCTTATACTTTGTTTCTGCTTCTTCAAAACTACCTTCGGCATTTTTAGTTTCCAAGCGTGATGATTATGTTGAGATTGAGAGTAAAAATTGGCATCGTCATTTGGCAACGTCTCTGAGAATTATTTTGACATTGGACGATATTTCACGAGTGCCAACCTGCGTCAGTTTTAAGTAAAAAAACTTGATGTACCTAAATCATGGCCAACCGGGATAGTTTATAAAAGTGAATGGAGTATATTAAGGTTCTAATATATAGAGTACCTACATGATCTTACTTTAAAATGTGCTAATTCATTTTTGCGCGCATGTTCCGGTAAACAGTAAAAAGCTTGCTATCATTTTGTAATTTTAAATTTTTTTCTCCGAAACGCTCTCAAACGACTAGGTTGGAATCACAGATGACTAATCCGGTGTCAAAATCGATTGCCACGATAACTTGAGAACTGAAAAAGCTGAACATGTAGGTACGATTACACGAGTACGGAGAGTCTTATCGACTTGAAATTTTCAAAATACGACGGTTAAGATCATTAGTGCGCCAGATCAGCCGAACGATTTCGGAGTTATAGTCATTTGAACTCCTGAGGTTATTTCTCATTTTCAGGAACTACCTAAGTGACCGGTTTGAAACTTAGTAGTTTGTTGTAGCCTGATTTGGATTTGTATTTTCCGATTATCCTAGGCTTCAAGGAAACCCCTCAGCTTAAAGCTTGTGCGAGTTAGTATATTGGGTGTGTTCTGTGTAGGCTTTGTTAATGTGTCCTCACCCACCCTGGCACAGAACTGTTAATTTTTGAACCAACAGTGAATGGTGCCCGGTCACGATCTAGAAAATTTCTTTCCTAGTCCAGGATCGAACCCGAGACGTTTCGATCACGAGTCCAACGCTCTCACTACCGGGCTACCGACACGCATAACGCTCAACTTCTTGCAGAATTTTGTTGGGATCGTATAAACAGTAAAGTTTAAAGTTTGCACACGTGTGGAAATCTAGATTTTACAACAGTGTACAGTAGGAATTTCATTTGAATCCGATTTCAACTTTCGGAGATCTTAAAAAAAAATTTCGAATTTTGTTGATTTTTCCTTGGTGTCGGTGTTAGTTCCAGAACAATTGAAAAAATGCAGCTCAAATCATGATGAAACTTGGTAACTAGTTTGAGAATGCTGATGCTCAACTTCGTGCAAAATTTCGGGATGTGATTGGAAAAATTTGAAAATTCCGCATGAACCTTCAAGCTGTCATTTTTTTTTGTCAAGTACTTGATTTTCATTTCATCTTATCTGTATTTCCAATATTGGGAAAATAATATTTTGAATGGGTATATCTGCTGAATCATTGGGTGGATTTCACCAATTTACGAATTCGGCCTTCATAATCAAGGTGCAAACCTTCTCTACAAAGATCTAGTTTCTTATTTGTTTATTTATTGATCACGATTAATTGATCATTGGAACGTTGTTCCAAGTAGTAAATGCTGAGATTTTCGCTTCGAAACTTGATGCCAAAATTTTATTCTATTCCATGGAGATTGAAAAGTAAAAGAGTGAAATATTTGAAAGATACATGAAATAAGAACACGAAGAATTGACAGTAATAAACTCGTTTGTAAAATTCGTACATTTTCTCGATGATTATTTCCCTAGTTCACATCAGAATCGCAAAAAAACTATGAAAAATTTAAATCAGACAATCAATCATTATACTTAACTTCGTTCATTTCATTTTTTCAGAACGAACGATCTTTTGGAAAAAGTCTGTGAAGGTGTAGGTGCTTCTTATTTCTATACCTGCATGTGGCAGTGTGTAGCAAACAACAGTCCAGTCAGATTATCCGCAATAAGTTTTGTTTTGGCGCATTACAGCAAGAAGCTACCAATGGAAGACCAATTGTATCTGATGGGTCATGATATAGACCTGATGGTGAGTAATACAAACTCTTCTAAAATAAATTCTCAGACAAAAACCCAAAAGTGATGAAATATAATGGAACAAAAATTGAACCCTGAGGAACACCACTAGAACAATGAAAAAGAGTTAATTCAACGGTTAAGTATAGTTTTAGGATGTTGAATTTGGTTTTCTTTTGATTGCTTAGGTTTGTGGTTTGTGTGCTGCAGTGCAGGATTCCAGCGTTCTAGTGCAACGTTCTGCATTGGATCTCCTAATGGTATGTTTTCCAATGAACAATAAACAACTTCTGTATGCCGATATGGTCAGACTTGTTACTGCAGCACTGGCAACAATATTGAGGAGAGATATGTCACTGAATAGGTAATTTTTAAAACAATATTTCCAAAGGTAAAACTAGAGGGGTTTTTCTGCTTCCGTGTTATTGTATTGGAGTTTTGAGTAATTCATGACAGATTCAAGGGTATCTTAAGAGCAACCAATACCTCGAATATAAGGGAGTGACTTCTGGAGACCAGAGTTCGTTTTTTTAAAAAAAATTTTTTGGTGCAAATGGTTGAAAAAAATCGTAGGAATGGGCAATATTACCACTTTTTTATATTCAAGAATTTTCGGGAAAATAAAAACTGAAATGGAGTGAAAAATGGAGAAATAACTAACATTGCGCATTCTCGTTAAAGAATCAAGTTCATCCCAAAATAAATGTTCAAAAAATACTCACTGAAGCCTGCAGAACGACACCCCCGTTTTCTGCTATAAACGTCGAAATTTCTTCGAATTTTAATATTTAACGCGCCTAGATGCAACGTTTAAGCATGTAGACCGGGTCCAGTGGCCTGATCCTGAGATATAAGCGAGGTTTGATGACATTTAAATGTGGCTGTGTTGGCTAACTGTAATTTACTAACACGCGGTATTGTTTCCTCTTAGAGGTTACCTTAAATCAGTATGATAGTTGTAATTGCTGAGAAGCTACAATGATTATATTTTTACATTCCCTTGTCCTAGGAAATAAATTAAAAGTGATTTTTTCATAACCCTAATTTGTTTTTAGGCGTTTATATTCTTGGATCCTGGGAACAGATTCACACAAGGTGCCTGTGAGCTCTAAAGATGGGGAAATCGACTTAACTGATACTGCAAATACGTCCGTTGCCTATAACCTTTTGAATGATGCTATCAGAGTCATCTTGACAAACAGTAGTTCCAAACCTCAGATTGATGTCAAACCATACAGGCTACTGACCTCTCTCTTTGACAAACCTCAAATTGGTCCAGTTATTTTAGACAATATTTTATATGACGTATTCAGAGCTCTTTATCTATCTTGCTTGAATCTACAGAAAAGTAAGAATGGATCAGGGAGATGTGTCTCTTTCAATGGGGATCTGAATAGTTTGAATATAACTGATGAAAGATTAGTTAACAAACAATTTATTTCAAAAAATTGTCAAGAATTAGTTAAAAATGCAAATTTACTATTCAACACCTTACAAAGCTATTATATATGGTCATACGTAGAAAAATTATTCAAAGAATGCGTAACAAACATAAAAAATTACAAGAACAGAGACAAATGCCAAGTTAATGAAATTGGGTCTGGTGCACCACACATATTAGAGATATGTATCTTGACTGAATTCCTTTTAGACATAATTCCAATTGAATCGTATGGTGAAAGTAACACAAATATACAACCTAATTTATTCAACAACATAATAATAACAATGAAGCAAAATTTGAGTGATCTAAACTCTATTGAAATAATAGAAAGTCTGAACCTCTGCAATAAGATTTTGACTAAAATTCAACCGGTAACAGTTACTCCTATAGAAAGAGTCACTGTTACTTCCGACGAGAGTGCAGTTGAAATCGAAAAAAAATTTGATTCTTCTGTGACTATTGAATCGTCACAAGATGAGATAGATCCACCAGTGAAATCATTAGAGAAGAGTAAATCAGATTCTAGATTAAATGAAAACATGAATAATTCAGAATTATTAACAATAGAGGAATCTAGAGAAAGATCCAACAGCAATCAAATGTCGAAGAAAAAGGAAAAGTTCAGTCCGAGGATTGATAAAAAGTCGAAAAATAAGAAGTCCAAGTCAAGCTCCAAATTATACGACATGAAAAAAGAAGACCTAAATGAGTCTGGTGATGAAAATTCGGAAAATCAGGATAGTATCAAAGAGAAGATAGTAGAAAGTAGAAAGGAACCTCCCCCACCTTTAAAAGTGACAACAGTGGAAAACAAATCATTTTTGAAATGT
The DNA here is from genome assembly GCA_958510865.1 of Myrrha octodecimguttata. Classification (NCBI taxonomy): domain Eukaryota; kingdom Metazoa; phylum Arthropoda; class Insecta; order Coleoptera; family Coccinellidae; genus Myrrha; species Myrrha octodecimguttata. The sequence continues at coordinate 38,692,408 of OY294056.1, forward strand.
CTAGAGGAGTACAAAAAATTTTATGTAGTTTTTGTTGAAGTCAAAGTACTACCTGATGTAAATATTCATGCGTTCTTCAGATCCATGGTTTGTGATAAGAATGAGCGTACTAAGAAGCTACAGAAACTGTTAGAGGATTGCCTGAGTAACCAATCAGAATTTGAACCTGTTAGTGTCAGAGATATTATGTCTTGGAGTAACAATGCGAATTCTGTTGCTACAACTCCTGATTATCCGAACTCAGAATATGAGAAAGCAACCTCTATAGCATGTAACATTCTCTTAGAGTTTTCCGCATTTCCTAATTTGACCACTCCTTCCATTTCTGGTGAGAAAACTATACCATCTTGGTTGGAAGCATTGGTAGCAGCTTCATGCTGTAGAAACTCTTCCAAAGAAATACAATTGAGCGCCATGAATGCGTTACTGGAAATTTTTTCACTTGCGAAAGCTCAAAATCCTAGCAAAAATGATGAGAGTAGTAATAATATCATTATTACTGGGATTCTCAACAGGGAACATGTCAATTATATAGAAGAAAATACTATTGTAATCGAGGTAAGTGTTAAATTGATTTCATAGAAATTATTTGCACTGTGGTATCTGGAAAAAATTGTTTCCACATATTTATCGAATATTTATTGTTTACTAAAACGACAGACCAACAAGACAAATCACTTCATCGTTTGCGGGAATCGCGTCTCTCCGACCTTGAGAAATATAGCAGACATAACCACACTTTCTTCGAAACAGCTGTCAAATTGAATACTTGATTTTGGAATATCTAAAATCGAAATGTAAAAACGGATTTGTCGGGATTCAAGAATCACAAAATCAAAATCAGACTAAGGTTTTTCGATGAAACCATTTGATAAGCAAATTTCCAACACCAAAGCGAGTGTTTTGTCACTCCTTAAACTCCTGTAGAAGAACTCAGTTGGAGTAAATGAAAATTTTGGAAAAATGTTATGGAAAACCCGTTTACCTTAATCAGAGAATCTTTGTAGTTTCACATCAAATGAGATTCATTTCAATATAAAATCAAATTATAAGTTGACCAACTTTGTTCGATTCCAATCCTAGTGTTTGTTTGTGCAATCATATACAATTTTATTAGACATCCCATCGTTTTAATTGAATAATGGAGGTTGTAATGCTTTTACTTCAGTTGCGATTCCTTTATATTATATAAAATGAACATTAGGAATGAGTCCACCTAAGTTCGATTCAAATTCTTGTTGTTGTAAAATTAAGCATATAATGAGGACTGTCGTCTAAAAATAGAACCTCAAAGATGACTAAACAATTGATTTGGTTGTAAAAAACTGTTTGGATTATATTCTTAAATGGAACAGATACGAAATTATTCATCAATTAATAGGATGAAAAATTCATTTCAGTTTGTTTACATGTTTATAACCTCTTCAAGCGAGTCCGAAAACGGCGAGAGTGACGTAATTCTATTCCTGCAATCTGATTGGCACCCCAAAGCACCCCAAACGCCTTCTAAAATTCTGATTAGCTCGATTCAGGGTCATATCTGTGTTGTCATAGATTTCCTAAGTAAATGACGCGAGTGGTTTATCTGGTTGATCTGTGCTAAAACATTCGAAGAACAATTATCAAATTCTTTAAATATCGTATATGAGGGGTTTTTGGAGGAAAGGCAAAAAATATTTCCCATCCAAAAAACGGAGCTAATCGTTTCCAGAATTTTGGATCTGATTAACTCCATATTATTACCTAGTATGAAGACCAAAATAGATTTAATTTAAAGGGGAATGTAGAAAATGCCTAATGTAGAGCAATAGTAGCTTCTGAATCAGTTTAAAATCATTAACATTTTTTTTAAATTTTTGTTATTTCAGACACTTGCAGGGTTTTCTGTAAAATGTTTCAAATTTGTATATCAGGTTTTGTTTCCTGTCGAATTTTGGAGCCATATGAGATGGATATAGTTCTGTTTCACAACTTTTGTATGAAAGAGTTTTTGTGCGCTGATATATTTGATTTATCCTTGGTCAGTGCAATTGTCGTTATTTAGTGACTGCGTGTTTTATATTGCTGTATTCGTTTCCAATAACAAAATGGAATTTCTGTAGTTCAAATTCATCAATATATTTTAGGAGATGGCCCAAATATTATGGCAGTTCCTGAGCCAAGCTGACAATCAAAACCACACTATTTTATGTGTAACTCTTCTTTACCAGATACACAATATTTTTGATGATAAGCTTTTTGTTGAAAGAATAATCGGAAAATACCTCTCAAGTGAAAACTTGACATTAGAATATATAAAACGATTTTTCTTAGTCTGGCATCTGGGAAGAGACTTGAATATAAAATTACCATTGAATAAACCCAACATAAGAAATTTTGACAGGTGAAGTATTTTCTACAATAATTATTAGTAGGCCTTGAATTAGTGGTATACATATAGTATATTGCCAAGTATCCCAGTCCTTGTCAGATAACAGTAACCCTGTGCCTCTTTAGATATTATTTCGATAATAAGTTTATCTACGCTTATTATTAAATATCTTAACGATTACATTTTACAGGTCACTGTTGAAAATATTGGACAATCTGCAAAACTATGAAAAACTTAATCTGAAACTACTAGCTGAATCATTTTTATCTCATAGTCTTCTTCACAATGACATTCCTAGAATTTTGAATCCACTTTTAACCAAACTTCTGTCGCCTAACACTGCTAGAGTTGCTATTCGTCATGTAAATATCCAAGATTCAGATTCTCAGAGTGAAATGAATATCCAAGATAATGTGAAGGTGGAATACAACCAACCAAAAATTGTTTATGCAGTAAGCAACGTGAATGGTAATATAATGTATCATGTGACTACTGATGGACCTAGTCCTAAACAACAAAAAAATAAATGGTTCACCTTTTCCAAGAACCATAAGAAATTTCAACCTTCTGCGGTTAACGTCACTACAAGTGTAACAGAGGATATGTCCAATGTTGTTACCAAGAAAAACAAAGACTTCAAAGTCCAACAGGTTTCTCCCAAACTCGAGAAGAATGGTAAAGGAAATGTTAAACTTTTCATCAATCCTTTAAGCGCCAAAGAAATTTATCCTACTGGACTTAACGGATCTTATTCTAAATTAGATCCTCACAAATCTCTGAATTCGTCAACAGAGAGTCTAACTTCCAGTAATGATTGCACAAGTCATGATTCCCCAATTAAAAGTTTTCCCGTTGAAAAAGAACCAGCAACAATGGATTCAGGTTATGAATCACTTGTAAAATCCAAAACTCAGACAGATATAATGGATATGCTTTCAAATGGGCCTCCGAAGAAAATCCTAGAGAAGATTGAACCAATAGAAGATGGCTTCAAAGACAAGTCCGTAAAAGATCCAAAGATACCCAAGTCAAGAAGTTTTGATGAGAAATGTACCAGTATGGAAAGTGCTAATGAACAGGGAAATTCATTGGTTCATAGTTGGTCCTACTGCTTGTCAGATTCGGACAACTTACATGCTGAATTGGAATTGAGCACTAGTGCTGAAGACTTCTTTAAAACTAGTGATAAAACTGTAATCGCAGAAATAATGTTGGAATTATTAGAAAGGGTTTGTGAAAGGATTGATGGTGATTCTGAAATAACAGACTCTAGTTCTACGACAACAAATAGACATTCAGATATAGATGTTAAACCAAAAATCCATCATTCTTCGAAGAATTTCGTTCTATATCCTATCCATTCCCACATATGTCTATACTATGAGGTCTTTGACTCCAGTCAAGTATATTATGCTCTTCAAACATTGAAAAATTGTCTTTCCAGTAATCCACAGTTGTTCATCAAGTGCTTGGCAACTAGCGGTTTAAAAAATCTCCAAAATAATGAGGTGCTATACCTTTTAGCAAGGCATCGAAAGTCAATTCTAGGATATAATTTCAGTGGAGAGTTGAATCAGGAATACGTAAATTTCTATAGAGGCTACATGTTTTTAGATGTCATCATCTCTATTTGCTTAAATTATGCAAGAACATTCTACCCTTGTTTGGATGATGTGCATCTGTCAAATGAAGAAATGAACATGAATTTCAAGATTCAATTAGAGAGTTTAGAAATCCTTGATATAATTGTGAAAAATTTAACAGCGATTGTTAAGGACAATACCAAGGGATTTTCAAGCTACATTGCTGATATGTTGGTGAAGTGCAAATTCCAGAAGATCTTGTTGCATTGTCTATTGACATCTGTGAGAACATTTGATGAAGATATGACATTTGCTGAAGAGGTTTTGATGTTCAACAACTTTCTGTTATATGATTCAAATCAAAATGTAGGGGAACATATCGAAGCATTCCAAATACAGTTACTAAGGTAAGCGATATCCTTTTTTTTTCTAGCTTTCTATGGGAAAATATTTATTGTTTTGGTAGAAGAATAGTCTCAGAATTACCTGACAGTGTAGTTGCAGTTAATGAAAAAAAAAAAAATCAATGAAAATGCCCAATTCATAATAATATTCCCTCCATCCACTTTTAATAGTCAGTCCATAGAGCTTGAAATAGGTTTATCCAGTTTTTGTAACAAAGTCATGTGGGCACTCCCGAAATGTCGTCAAGGTCAAAATAATTCGCCAACGCTTTGTCAATTTTTACATATTTTAATCAATGACTCTATGGTTTGTACTAATTACATTAGTATTTACTAAGACCTTTGTGTAGAACACTGCGTAGATATCTGACTGGCAAATTACTATACTCCATTCACTTTTATAAAGTAGCCCAGTTGGCCATGACATCCTGACAGATTTCACCGTGTATATTTTGAAAATATTAGGTTATAGTCATTTTCCTGTCAGATAACTACACAACGTTGTCCTCTCTACGAAGAAGTCGTAGTAATTACTCATTTTTCAAAATGTGAATCTACATTGGGAAAGTAATGAATTTGAGAAAATATTATGTGAATCCAATCATTCCAAAGACCTGGCAAATGTTGAAGAAACATTTTTCTCTGTTAATATTTCACGTATATAAATATGGTTGGAAGATTCAGTTATGCTTTTTCCTTGTACGTAAATCAAGAATCGAGTGTTTTGGAATTTTACTGAAAAATGATGGATAGAGCAGTCCGTTACTTTGCGATAGTTCATTCGAAAAAGTAAAAGGACTCGAATAACCCGGCAGTAAAACTTCTACGAATGGACGGACCTAGGGAATTCCTTACTTTTCTAAATTCTCAAGAAATAAGCCTACAGAAGTCATTTGAATACCTTGTTGCACAACTTGAAATATTCCAGTAAGAAAATGTAGTACTACGAAACCTGTGTCACAATTAACCTCAAAAGAACTAACTAACAGTTCTTGGGAATCTAGGTGGATGATACATACACTGGAATGGATCAACATATTTCTAAACTGGGATACATACAGCTTAGCTTCAGTCTATTATCATTGGTTGTAATGACAAGATATCTGGATAAATTCTCCATGTAAACTACCTATCATTCAGTATTCGAGTCAAAAGCAAGATATGGAATTATGTTTTATGGTCATACTTTGAAGTCAACTCAAATATTCAATTTCCAGAAAAAAGCCATTCCTAAAATATTAGAAAAAATAGAACTGAATGAGATATTGTATGATTCATGTTATTTTCATACGTAAAATTTCAATGTTCTGCCAAGATAGGATATACCAAGTTCATTTTCAGTGTACTACTTCCTATCGAAACAATTCCACGAAATATATAATTGTAATTATTCATTAAGGAATTTGTTCAATTCAAACATGACTACCTACTTACTTAAGTCTCAATACAATCTTTGAATAATAAATAGATTTTTCTGTGATTCCTTCTCGTTATATCTGTTGAGATCGATATATTACGATATACTTTCATTAAATTCAAAGTACCTATCAAGTCTTGAATTATTATACTAATTTAATTATTATATCAACTGACAAATAATGATTGAAGTCAAAAACTTGATAAACCATTAAGACAATAGAAAAAACTCGTTTTTGATACATAAAATATCAATAATATGCAAGTAGGAGATATAACTTTATAATATCATTAGATATTTACATTTTTATTGAAAAACAGCAGGTTCTTTGATACATTCAACAATATAGCATCACGGTATAAGCAAGAGGGAATGAATAGGGCACCATACGTTGCTAACTATGATACAAGAGCATAAATGTATAAACCTAAAAAAAATATAGTGTCTGAGTGTCCCCTTGCATAAATGTAGAGAAATAGGCTGACATATTCATAAGGCCTTGATTTCCAAGACAGAATTTCTTCTTTCTTATGGGATTAGCTGACAAAATATCTTGAAAACATATCTGCAACAGAACAGAAGATAGAAAATTAGCAGAAAATTGAAAATAGTTTTACCTACATTTGTGACCTGACTTGGAAGGTCTTTCGACCAGATCTGGCTCGCCAAGCAATGATTTTTCAGATCCTCACTGTATACCGAGAATCCTAGATGCCCTGAATAATGAAGAACCTTTGCAATAACATGTTTTTGTTCACATAAAATTTTGTGTTTTACCCATTTTGTATTAGCAACCGATTGATTTTGTGTTTGTGCTTCCTTGTGCTTATATTCCAAATGTTCCTTCACAAAAAAGAGTAGGGTGCTCGGCAGTGTGTCAATCGAAAAATGGTAATTTTTCAAATTATAATTCCAAACGGTACGTTGCAGATCAGTTTTCCAAAATAAAATCTTCAGTGAGTTTCTTTTTTGGAGCACCAATAGAAGAAAACTGTAATACCAGAAACTCTTTGGCTTCCTTTTCATTATAAATCTTTCTGATCGTGGTGACGTGTAGCTAAAAAAGAAATATTATTTCTTATAAAATATAATATTTTGATTTTTACTCACATACATCTCGATGTAAGATAGCTTCTGATGAATAATCGTTTCCAAAATATCAGTTACTATCGGAATGAGCGCAATTCTATATAGCACTTCCTGATACTCTGTCCTTGCTTCTTCAGATCATTTAATGTACTTTCATTTTCGAATCAAAGCGAAATGTTAATTTATTAGTTTATTATCATTATGGCTGGAGCTGAATTGTTATTTGTTATTGAAAGAGAGTAGAAACTGGCAACGTCGTGTCGAATTATTTTGACATTGTCGATATTTCAGGAGCGCCAACCTGCCTTGGTTTTAGTTACAAAAACATGATAGACCTAAATCATGGCCAACTGGGCTACTTTATAAAAGTGAATGGAGTATATATCCTAACATTTTTTGATTATACGGAGTCGAATGTGTCAAGCTTTCATGACCTACCGACTGACTTCATGAAAGAAGATGAAGTATACATATACTACATTCACTTTAATAAGGTCAGTCGGTAGGCCTTGGCATAGGTCGATCAAGTTTTTGTGTCTGGAACTGAGTCAGGTTGGCACTCTTGAAATGTTGTTTAAGACTCTGATCGCGTTCCGAAATCACTGGTGGCAGTAAAAAACAGTAAGCACTATCGGAACGAAATCTGGTTCAGTGAACTACTATTGAAGGAAAATATGGGAACAGGTATCAGTACTATCAACAGTAACTTCGAATAACTTTGGCGGCAATTTGAAAATGAATGTGTATTTGGACTGTCAGTTAAAAGTATCTTTTTGATTGTGTTAATATTTTTTTCCTGATACGATAGCACCCTATTTATTGTATTATGGATTTCATATTTGAATATTTCTATCTTTCTTTTTTTGTCATTATAAGAAATAGAAAAATATGTGGAATCTCCTAGAGGAGACAAACTGCCTGGAGTTGTGCTATAAATGGGAGAGGAATTGTGTTGAACTGTCTATTTATTTCAGTCTATATATTTCACTTAATAATGACGAGATCACCATGATAAAAATAATGTTTATATATTATCAATAACAATAACCCAATGTTATAGATATGATAGCCAGCTTTGGTCTGACATATGAAACACATACTGATTGGGTATCACCTCCTCGTAAATATGATATTTGAAACGATCAAAGCAATATAATATATAATAGATAAAATATGTTTAAAAGATTAGGTGTCCATCCAGTTGAGGATCGGCTAATCCAGGGATGGAAGTTTTTTTGCATTATTTTGTTTGTTGTATATTTTCAGTCTAGTTAATATTTAATTGAAGATTATTCAAGCATTGACATAGTATCTGCAGGATAATGAAGTATTTTATATAGATGAATCGGAGAAGGTTTTTAGATAGTAATCCGCTCACTCAAAAATGACATTTACATTCCTCGTAAGTCATCGGTCTAGTTAATACTCTACATAAGGTCATTGAAGCAATGACATTGCATCTGCAGAATTGAAGTGTTTTAATATGGATAAATCGAGGGTGTTCTGTTTAAGATCTGCTAACCCAAGAACCAAATTTTTTCTGCTTAATTTTGTTTATAAAATAGTTTTTCTTGAGTTAACATTCAAATCAAAATTATGATAGCACTGTCATGACTTTCACAACATAAGAAGTAACAATTCGGTAATTTGCAAATTACAACACTATTTGATTTGGGATCTAAGTTTCCTCCTACTTATGTTTTTCAATTATACATAAAAGATATGTTTGATGTCATTCCGCTATCCACCTTTAGTAAATAAGTTTTCAATGTTTCATTTTCAATAGATATGCCTATAATCAACAATATCTCTGATATCAATTTTTTCTGCAACAAAAGATGAAGATCAACGCCAAATAGGCACACTTCAGTTTTCTCTTTATATCGTTTAGCATATCCTTTTTAGTCGTAATCCATTGAAAAACCCCAAATATTCCAAATCAAAGATTAATCTTTGATTCCAAATAAACGTTCTTCGCTAATTCCAATATAAACAAAGCGAAATGTCAAACTTGGGGAAGGGATGCTGGAGCTAAAGGACCACTTCTGTGGCAGTAGCATCAGGAATTTTCTAGCCTCCAACAGGGTATCAAGAAAATATACCGCGCAGTATTGATAAGGAACATCGGAATGCGGGGTCTATAGTTTGATTTATTCAAATGGGCAACTACTATTACCTTTATGTAGAACATACAATGTTGAGTAGTTATCTGACTGGAAAATAAATCTAACCAAATATTTTTATACAGAGTGGAATGTATCAAACTTCCATGGCCAACCGACTGACTTAATAAAAGTGGATGAAGTATGAGTAATTGGGTTTGTTCATTGTGTCTCCATTGACTACACTATTGTACATCAGTGGTTATTGTTTTAAACTGTACTCTGTTCATTGCTGAAATGTTGTAATGAAGTGTAGTCACAGATTATGAATATCTGACATCGTACTCTGTGGGGTTGCACAGAATTTGGGGAATAGTGTGGGGGTTACGTGTGTTCATATGGATATAACTTTAAATTTCTCTCATCCTATAAGGATCGTACTCCAGTGCGTAATTTATGGCAATAAGTAGAGTAATATAACCTAAAAATCATAGGATTACCATTTTTTGCTAAAACGAAAGGAGCATAAAATGACCTTTGATTTGCAGATAAACTTCGATACTATAATTTACACTGACAAGTGGCAGTCAGTGGAGTGTAGTGTACAATAACATTTTCATGCCGGTACAAGGAACATATCTATTGTCACTTCAATAGTTAGGTTGTAGGAAAAAAGTTCCAAGATCAAATTAGAACACAAACCTCTCAAATATTTTCCTTAGTTTATGTTTTTGTTGGCTTTCAGGTTAATTCAGTCTCTGATTGTTCTTGAATTCAATGTATTCCCATCCTCAAAATCTAATGGTCCTGCTTTAGAACAAATTGCAACCGCTGTTGTTACCGAACTGAATTACACGCCTACAATGTTGACGCCCTACCAACAAATATTTCTGTCGGCCATTATGAGCGCCCTACGCCAACAAAACATGAAAAATTTGCAGGAAAAATGGTTGAATATGGTCACGTCTTGCCTGCCATATTTCGGCGAAAATCTCAAGCAAATATCCATTAGTGTTATTCATCAAATTTGTAATAATATCGAGGATATAGGTGAGTGAACTTTTAGAGATAAGGCATCAATAAAAAAACCTTAAACATAGGCAAGACCTTTTGTAAACACAGTACGCATTGAACAAACATCGCTTCTCTGTTATCAAATCATTGAAAAAAAGTTTCAAATTCAGTATGTATCAATCATCGTATCGATCCATATTTTTACTTAGATTAAATTATAGAAAAATCTTTATTTCCAGAATGGTGTATTTTAATTTTATAGGATTTAACATTGTTTTCAACTGACAAAATATCAGGAACTCTGAAAACTTATGTTGACCATCCGCTATTGTAATTTTTTTGGTTTGGCTTTCAGTTTCCAAAAATGTTAACATAACAAGTCTGTATTCATCTTACTTTCAGAAGATTCCTCACAAAAATTGTCTTTCATGAACACTGCAATATAAGATTCAGTTCAAGGTTGAATTTCTGAAGATTTATATGAAAGATATGAAATGGTTTATTTGAAAAAATTAGTGAAAATATAACCAAGATTAAATTGAAAGACCTTGAAAAAGTCCTTGCTGTTTTCGAACACATGGCATCACCAAACATTACATACATGCATACTTATTTTCAAAGATAAAAAAGGCAAAGTATATTAGAATAATAATAGAAGGAATGTAGAAAGTTTTTTATAATATGGCGTCAATGAAGTGTTGTTTTTACCAGTTGAATCAATATACCACTAGAATGACGAGAAAAAAGTTTGTTATGAACTGCACCATTCTATGTGATAATAAGTGAGAACTATTCAAGGATTCAATAATTTGTACATTCACTCAGAGGTCAAATTGATTTCTGGATTGATTATTTCATTAATTTCGATTATTCAATTTCAGCAACTAGCTACAAAAACTGGCAAACAAATGGTGAACTATGTCCTGATTATGCTGTCACTCAGCTAGAATCTCTGACAATTCTGTGCCACTACAGCTTGTTAGATTCTAGTCAAACAGTCAATCAGAAGAATGTACCAGAAATCTCAGGTTCCAACCCAGTGTCTCACCCCAGTGAAATATTCAATAATCTTTTTAATGCTTTCTTCTCTCCTTCGGCAACAGATGGTTTTCCTTCTGTGAAGCCAAATGCAGATCATTACCAAAATGCTAGGAAAACCATACTTAGTCACATGCCAAGGATTATTTCTAGGTAATTTGACAACAATCAACACTAGTTGATGACTTATTCAATTAATATATTATAGAGTAATCCCAGATGAAAGCTAATTTTGTATTGTATATTGATAAACAAGATTAATAATAATACTATATTTACAACATCGAAGAAAGTTACATGCCAAGTCAAAACAAAGAAATTAACAGATAATCTTTAAATTACTGAATTCATACAGTGAGTAAACTGTATGGAAGTGTAAAAATTCTTTTGAAGATTTCATAAACCTCCCCCCTGATAAAACCCTAGATCTTTCTGGTAATTTATTGAATATCTTTGGACCCCGAAAGTCAACTCCTTGCTGGGAAAACTTACCTCTATGATGTGGAATTGACAGGTTTGCGCTATTTCAAGTGTAGATGGAATGATAAGTGCTATTAGTTGGAAGTTTTCTCGAGTTGTTGTGAATATAGGTGGCACACTACAATACATTCATCGCTGAAATGGTAAGTATTCTCAGTTTTCTGAATACCTCTCTTCATCTATTAGTTTGGTTGAGATCGAGGATTTTTCAAATTGCTCTCTTCTGGTAAACCAGCAGATCCCGCACATGTACTGATGTTCTTCATAGAAGAATTATTACTAGAGACAATTGAATGAATGTTGGCAAAATAAATTGTCATGCTGCCTCTGTAGTTGATACTTAACTAATGGTTGTTATTGTATAAATGGCCATTGCCAGGTTTTTCTTCATTTTGTCTATGTGTGATTTCCATGATAGAGCTCCGTCCAAAGTTACTCCCAATAGTTTCATTGCATTCTCTCCCTTACTCTGTAGAACTAATTGTTGTGTTTTGGACTCTTTTACAGAAAGAGAATTGTATCTGAACCAATTTCTAGCTTCCATCAAAACTTCTTCTTTCAACTGTTGTAGAAATCTCATATTTGACGCTCTGAGGAAAAACGTGGTGTCATCAGAAAAAAGCTGTGCAATTAAAAGAATATAGAGATTATCTGCAGATACTTTTAGTTCATTCTTAAAAATTCTTAACAATATAAGTAAGATTTCACAGGGTTAGGACTCGAATGACTACAACTATTTTCAAAACAAAGTCGACGTTTCGTCGATATATTTTGACTTTCTCAAGACTAAAACATAAGCAATATAAGATGAATGGAACTTTCTTCACCAACAGAAATAATCGTGTCTTACCTAGTTCTTTTAACAGTTGTCTACATCTAACATTGATTCGGGCATAATATATATGTGGTGATCACTTTGTCTCATAAAAATAAAATTGTCAAAAATTAAAATAATTCAAAATATATCGACGAAACGTCGTCTTTGTTTTGAAAATAGTTGTAGTAATTTGAGTCCTAACCCTGTGAAATCTTACTTATATAATTATGGAAAGACGTGAAACACAACCTAATTATAAACAATATGGACCCCAAGGTTGACCCCTGAAGAACTCCAAATTTTACTTTCTTCATCTGTAATTTTTATTCTGCCATTGAACTGGATGTTGCCTGTGGAAAAGGAATGACATTATCATGATCAAGGGTGGTCCATCCAGGCCATACAGACAAAGTTTCTCAATCATTAGTTTATAACTTGTACTGTTAAATGCTTGTCAGCTCGCAAGACACAATATAAAACACCCATTGTTGATCCATTGCTGAAATGATGTTCCTCATATGCTCCAAAAGCATGGTTGTTGACGATTTGGAGTTTCGGTAGCGATGTTCGCCGAGAATTTCATTATCTTCAAAATACTCTAATGAGTCTCGTTTTCACAATGTCTTCGATAATCTTTGAGATGGCTGGTATTATAGAAACTGGAGGATCATTTTCCGGATAACTTTTATCTCCTTTCTTATACATAGGCAATACTTTTGCTATCTTCAGTTTTTCTGGAAAGACGCCCACCCTAAGACATTTATTCAGTATGATTGTGAGAGGCTTTGCAATTTCTATACATATATTTCTTTTTAAAATATGGTTGTCAGGTCATACATGTATGTCAGTTGCTTCCTTGTGTTTGATCCTCTTGATTATACTTATAACTTCAAACTTTGCTGTTAACTCAAACCTTATTAGTTTGCTCTTCTAATGATGCTTATCTCGTAACAATTTGACAGCCTCTTCCAAGTAATTAGGTGGAATATTTATACATTTTTTCGTCATGTCCCCAACTGTGGGAAAATGGTCATTCAAAGTATGAGCGTCCAAATTGCAGTCTATGTCCGTTCTCAGTTTTCTTCGCGTTTAATTTTTGAAACTCTTCCAAATCGTTTTTGTTTTGTTTTCAGATGTGCTTATAAGTTCTTCGTTCTTCTGTTTTTGTTTTTTCAGATGCTTTTTTTCAGTTGTTTTTTGCATTTTTGGTAGCCATTGTAGGCATCAGTGGATATTGTATCGAGTTTTTCTAATTGACGTTTGAGTTTTATTACATTTTCATCAGTATTTTTCCATATGAACATTTGGTGTTATGCCCACGTCTGTTTCTTTAAGGAAACTCTAATTGATTGAAGAAGTACCCTCAGTTATCCTTGGATGATAAGGGCTCTAGTTCATCATTCCGATTTATGTAACTCAATTTCTGTTGGATGTTATTGATGCCAGAGGTCGATATTTTCCTATATACTGTGAAGGAGATTTATCAACGCACCTCGAACTTGTGATTCTTGATGGCTCGTTCATTTTACATTAGTCATTATGAAATTTGAATAAATTAAGTAATTTATTCCTATTTCCATCTCTTTCAATTTATAATGAAGTCTCCTCAAATAGCCCTTTTATACTTCGAATACTTCCCTAGCGAAATAATACTATATGGACTTCATCCAAATTATACAAGAAATCGTCCACATTTGCTTCCTGGGATCTATACACAGTGCGCGTCAAAATTATGGAACAAATTCAATTTTTGTTTCATTTTACCAAATTTATATGCATTTTTGAAGGATTTTTGTTCCACTTCCGAACTTCTGGTTGGCAAGTCCTATTCTATTGAAATTTGAAATCACTCGTGAAACATTCTTCAAGTTTGTATGTTCTGAGAAACGGCGTGTTATCATTTCGTCCAAATGTCTGTAATTTTCTAATTTTGGGCGGAAATTGGTCTCGAACTACTAGGTTGTACTCACTTATGACGAATCCAGTGTCAACAGCGATTCTGTCTGGCTGGTCGGCTGGCTGTCGGCACTATAATAGGAGAATGGAGAACCCTATCAACATGAAACTTTCAGGGTAGGGTGCATTTAAAAATGCGACTGCTAAGTTCGTTAATGGACGAAATCGGCCGATCGGTTTAGCAACTTTGCAAAATTTTGTAGAAATCGTACTGTTGGTAAATTGAAAAAAAATTCGAAACTTTTTAATCGGATTCGAAAAAAAAATTACTTAGACCTTGGGCTCAGCAGTGTATGCAATTTCAATTCGATAAGATTCGAATTATCGGATATATTGTGAAGAAGTAGTAATTTTTTCCTCGGTATCGATGTTTTTTCCGGAATAACTCAAAAAATGCTAACTCAATCATGATTTAACCTAGTAAGTAGTTTGAAAATGCTGATGAACAACTTTGTGCAAAATTTCGAAATGAAGTTGTTATCAGAACAATGTGAAAAAAAATTATTTTTTTTTACTATTCTATATCCTGTGATCTTTTGAACATATTATCCTCACGAAATTTTGTATGAACCAAGTATTGGAATTAAAAAATATCTTATATGTTTTTTTGGAAATATTGGGAGAATAAAAATTTGAATGAATATATCTATTAGAATCATTGGGCGAATTTTACCCATTCAGGTCCAAACCTACTCTACAAAGATCGAGTTTCTGAGTTTTTTCTTTCGGAAGATATTGCGTTTACGATCGGCCGTGAGGGCGATATAATAGTTCGAAGTTTCATTATCCTGAGGATAATATGATTAGAAGATCACCAAATCTTTCCATCAGGAAGTGAAAGTGCGTTTGGCAGGGTCAATACGTGAAAAGATGAACACTTTGGCAACGAATTTGAACATGCAGACAAAAGGTACTGACTTGAGGTCAGTGCTTTCATGGGACGTTTTTATTAGTCATTTAATAATACTATTTTCTCCATTTCTTTAAAGTTTCTAGCATCTCTATCTTACATACGAAACATCCTTCACATGAGTTTTATTTTCAGTGTAGCTAAATTATGGCAAACCATAGTAAGTCTTGAAGGTGATTTCAACAGTGTTTATGGAAACTTGAAAGTTGTGAAACAACAGCTGCTAGAATTCCTTAGTCCCATTGCAGTACACCACAGTTGTAGCTTCTTGGCTGCAATTGCAGTGGCTTGGTTCGAAAGGAGAAATGTATTTTCGAATGTAAAAACTGTAAGAATTTGGGTGGAATCTTATGGTTCCAAGAAATTCATCCAATGTATCTTCTAGGTTTTACCAGAACCAAATGCTGGTCAAAACAACTTGGTGTACCTCATCTCAGCGATAAGGGTCATACCTCTGGACAATTTAGTACAAACTGTTACGGCTGTGATAAAAAATCCTCCTGCTACTGAAGGCTTGAGTTCGGATATTTGTTTGGATGTATCTGTTTTAGAGTTATTTTATTGGTAGGTTCGATGATTAATAATCGATTCACTTCAGTGATTTATTTGTTCTGTTATAGTTATATGAGAAATGCTTCCACTTCGCAACTGCTCGAAGCTTGGACTTCTTTGTTGACCCTAATTAGAGAGGGCTGCTCGCTTAGTCCCTCAGCGCAATTTTTATTGGCCGCCCTACTACATGAATTAATGATAAAGTGTTGCCCTCTTGAAGATCGTAAAGATCAGAAAGATCTGCAAGATGTGACAAGCAAGGTAATCATAAGGTCATTTACTTAGTAAGGCTTATCTTCAAAACCATGTGAAAAAAGGCCGCGTAAAGTCACCGAAAAGTTGTTGAAATAAATTCTGGAACGATGTTGAATATTTAGTAACCTATTTGTTCCAATTTGTAACGTATATAACTTTTCATGCACCATCATAGTTTTTGAGTAATCTACATCTATGACTTGGTGCTGACTTCACACTCCGCACCAACAATTTCAGGTTGCGAATAAATTTTAATGCCAATAATAATTACCTAATTTGTTCCAATTTATTTTTTTGAAAGAATCTTGATATCTTCAGTAGACGTTTTTTAACCGCATTCATAACATTTAGTGCCAACTTCATAGCAAAACTTTATGTTTTCGAAAAAATTTCAATGCCAATATTCGGTCACTAATCTGTTTCAATTTGTTCTGTTAAAATTAACTCAATATCATTTTAAGTTTTTGAGTAATTCACAATTGTTTTTAATAAAGCGTTGAGTTAGCGAAAAGTGTTCATTTCTTTTACTTTCTTTCACTTTTTTCTTGAGCCAATAATTTGACCCCAATTTTTTTCAATTTGTTACGTTGGAAGGAGTTCCATATCATCAGTAGTTTTTGTGTCATTAACAATAGGTCTCTTGCATGTAACACGAATTATCATATTTGCATGTTTTTCTCATTCTATATCGATACAAAATTATAATGTATGATATCTCATACTCCAACAATTCGCGAATTTCGAATAATTCGGTATTAAAAATAGTCAAATCGGGACGCAAAACCAAAGTGGGTGAAACGCGGTAGTTCGCCTCCTACGTCACTCGTTATTCCACGATGCCCCGATCGATACAGCTCGACGCTGTCTATTGGCTTGCTAGACAGAAAAGTGTACGAGAAAAGGGAGAGAGTCGATATATCCCCATACGTCACGGAAACCGCGAAGCTTTGTCCGTTTAAACAACCGATATGCGGAGCCAAATTTAAAAGGGCATTTTCTCGTTAACCATTTAAATTTTTGATGGCGGATAAAGTTTTTCAGTGTTCTTATGGATAGAATATTTGATTCCAATGATAAAAAAAATTCATGCAAGAGACCTATTTTGTGTTTTACATATAACGCTATCTATGAAAACTAATTGTAATTGAGGTTCCTCTTTCCGATTGACAGTGTTCAGAGTGGCTCTATCAAAAAAGGATAATTACATCGTAAACATAGTTTTGGGATAATAGGAATATGGTCGTAAATCAGAAGTGACAAGAGTGCCGTTGCTTTCATTCAATAGAGAGCAAGCCGACAAATTTTTTTTCTTCATGAATAATTCGCAGAATCACATTAGGTTTCGTTTGGAAAAAATTTATAGAAACAGAATATTATATACCTCATATTGTTACAGAGTCAGATTGAAATTCACATATTCTTAGCATTAACAACGTCATTGTTGCTTTATTTTCCGATTACCTACTGACTGATTCACTCAAAATGGTGTGAAATATTCCTATCCATATGATTCGTGCTAAATTTCTGGTGACTGAATAAATTCCGAAGAGGTTTTCTTCTCTGATTGTTAGCGCTTTCAATACTAAGAAAATACATTTAATTCAGTTCATGAATAAACGTCGGATAATCGAATAAAAATACATATCCCATCGGATAGTCGAATTGAAACCATGAAACATATTTTCAAGAATGAATATTATTTCAATTTGCACTGTTCAACTTTTTTGCCACTTCAATGAATTTTCCGCATAAAAATCTCATTTATTCGAATCGCAAAATTTGTTTATGGGTCTGAAAACTTCCTATTGTATTCGCAACTCTTAATATTTTGTCAGTTTCGTTATATTAAGGTCTCTTCCTCAATGTAATGTCAATGTTAAAATTAGTGACTCACCGAAATTTGATTTGTAGGTATCCGAAACCGAATTTCGGCTTGTTGTTCTGGTTAGGCCCCTTCCATAAGGTAGTTCATGTTACTTACTTCACAATTTTAAGATTTATAAGGGTCAATTGGGTTTTCTTAACCCCGATTTGTTGAGGTACTTTCAAGATCATTTCCCTACTGAGGTAGTTCTCGGGGTTCGTTTACATATTACAGATTAAGTAATTATTATCAGTAGCGTGTCGTGATGTATGCGGTCGGGAGGGCGCAAGCAGTAAATATTGTAGGGAATCTTGACGCCGACTTCGAAAAATTTTTCGGGGGTACCACACCCAAAGACTTATTTTTAACATATTCGTA
Organism: Myrrha octodecimguttata; assembly: GCA_958510865.1. Taxonomy (NCBI): domain Eukaryota; kingdom Metazoa; phylum Arthropoda; class Insecta; order Coleoptera; family Coccinellidae; genus Myrrha; species Myrrha octodecimguttata. The sequence goes on from OY294056.1 coordinate 38,710,638, forward strand.
TCTTTCAAAGAAGATTAGGACAGCACAGAACCTTTTTCTCAGGAAAAATTTTTATTTTTGTCGAGCTCATTTTGTGCTACAAACTTTTACGTAATAGATAATATTTTTTGAATGTTTCTGGCAAGGGCCGACCCAGTTCCTTAATTTTAATTAATCGGATAATTGGGGCTAATCCTGTCAATCAAAATTCAGTTCAAGAATTTTGCTGACTGAATTCATTACGAATCCTAACACACAAAAAAAATATCAACAAGGTTAATACGCAAAAAAGACGTTCGTCGACCAACGAACAGCAGTAATCAATCCGACCGCACCCGAATTCTAACTGAGGCCGCAGAAATTTCGCGGCCATGGTGTACTTATAGTTCGGAGTTGATCGGGGTCATTCGACAGCGTTCGCTGAGGTTTATTTTCGCGCGCCCGAGATACATTTTCGATATTGCCACGTATTCTGTTTGGGGCGGATTGATGGATCGTGAGGAAGAATTGATTTTGTGTTGTTTCTTGGAATATAAACTTGAGCATCCCGGACCGGATCGGCGGACCGATCCGCTAATGAATGGTGACGACAAACAACGTACTCACCGGTCATGTTCGGGTCGCGGGCTCGCTAGTCCGAACCCACGACGCGAGCCCAACCGAAGGTGCAATTTAAACGTGATGTGTGGGCGCCAGTGGATTTGTCCGTTGACTTTCAGTCACACGTGGTCTAATTAAGAGATTAAAAAATGTCTTTTGAGAACAATGAAGATTTTTGGCAGCAATATATCCTTCTGTATCAAGAAAATCTATGCCTATGGGATGTCAAGAGTAAAAATTATCGCAATAAACAGAAAATAACGTTACTGGAATGATTCATCCGAGTAATTGAGGAGAAATTAGACAAGAAATCTTCAAGTCCTCGTAACTCCTCCCGGTTGCCAGAAACCTCAAGGTTACAACTAAAAGTTCTTCTATGAATAAAGTATTTTTTCTTTCTATTAGAGGTTTTATTGAACTTAATAACTCTTGAAACTGAAAACTTGAAATGTCACTCAAAGATAATTGATAACATCAAGCGGCTCGCATGATTCGATATATTTCAGTAAACGTAAATGTGTGAATTTTCCTCTCTTTTGCAACCATGCCTTCATCCAAACCCTCTTTTTCTTTCGTTCTTCTACTATTAACAGGAATCCACCAACCACCAAAGCAACTTTTGCCTTTTTAGATAATTTTGAAGCCATAAGGCTCTTTGTCTAGGGCTCACCGCATTCAATGTACAAATGAACTCTCTCACAGGGTTCGTAAAATGTGTGCGTTGGCACGGATGGGTCGCAGTTGGGAGTCCGGTCCGGGTTCGAAAAGTTTCCTTATAAAATATTAATTATTTTAAAAAGAAATTATTGTGTCGTACGACAATATATTATTTAGGGAGGGCGCTCGGCTCCGCGGCCTTATCGAGCAACTGGCATTAGTAATTATGGTTAATTTATTTTTTGAGGGCATTTATACTGCCGTCGAGGTATATTTTTCTTTCATAAAGAACGAGTAACTTCACTGAACTTCGCAATTCATAAGAGTCTTTTGGGTTTTCCAAACCCCGATTTGTAGTGCTTTCGAGATTATTACCCTACTAAGGTAGATCTCGGAGCTCTATTGCATATTACAGGCTGAGAATTTAGGGTTATTTTTTTGTGGGCTCTCGTGGTGATGACGAGGTTTTTTTTTTCATAAAATGATTTGTTCCCAAACTTTTCCCTCCCCCAAAAAAAATTGAAGATTCGGTATTCTTGTGAACGTTCCCGAAGTTTTATGTCGCAGTGATCCATAGAATAATTTCATGTTCTTACTTGTTTGATGTCAATGAGAAAATCAAGCGCGTAGAAAGAATACGAAGGTCATTTACGAAAGATTGCTCAATATTTGACGAGTTTTTTTGTGCAGTTAATATGGATTAAATATATTATATAATATAAGTATTTGATGTTATTAGTTACGCTTTAGTTTTTTAATCAAGTGTAAAATTTTGAATATTCAAAAATAAAAAAGTTTTGGTTTTAGTCCGACCCATACACCAATGTAACGAAACTAAAGAAATATTTGAAATTGTGATTTATTTCTTTTGATTCCTCAAACTCAATAACATAAACAGGTACTTCTGGTAATACAATGGGATGTTTTTAAACCCATAAACAAATTTTGCTATTCGAAAATATCGAGTACATGAGATTTTTATGCGGAAAATTTATTGAAGTGGCAAAAAAGTTGAACAGTGCAAATTGAAATAATATTCATTCTTGAAAATATGTTTCATGGTTTCAATTCGACTATCCGATGTGATATGTATTTTTAGTTGAATATCCGACGTTTTTTCATGAACTGAATTAAATGCATTTTCCTAGTATTAAAAGCGCTAACAATCAGAGAAGACAACCTCTTCGGAATTTATTCAGTCACCGAAATTTAGCTTCAATCGTATGGATAAGAATATTTCACACCATTTTGTGTAAATAAGTCTGTAGGTAATCGGAAAATAAAGCCACAATTACCTTGTTAATGCTGAGAATATGTGAATTTCAATCTGACTCTGTAACTATATGAGACATATAATATTCTGTTTTTATCAATTTTTTTCGAACGAAACCTAATGTGAATGTTCGAATTATTCATAAAGAAGAAACATTTGTCGGCTAGCTCTCTGTTGAATGAAAGCAACAGCACTCTTGTCACTTCTGATTTACGACCATATTCCTATTATCCCAAAACTATGTTTACGGTATAATTACCCTTCTTTTGAAGGAGGCGCTCTGAACACTGTCAATGGGAAAGTGGAACCTCAATTACGAATGGGTTTTCATAGATGGCGTTATGTGTAAAACACAAAATTGTTAATAACTCAAAAATTACTGATGATATGGAACTCATTCAAACGTGACAAATTGAAACAAATTGGGTTCAAATTATTGCCTCAAGAAAAAAGTGAAAAAAAGGAAAAGAAATGAACACTTTTCGCTAATTTAGCGCTTCATTAAAACAATAGTGAATTACTCGAAAACTTAAAATGATATTGAATTGATTTTAACAAAACAAATTGAAACAAATTGGTGACCGAATATTGGCATTGAAATTTTTTCGAAATCAGAAAGTTTAGCTGTTGAGTTTGAAGTTCGCACTAAATGTTATGAATGCGGATAAAGAACATCTACTCAAGATATCGAGATTCTTTCAGAAAAACAAATGGAACAAATAAGGTGCTTATTATTGGCATTAAAATTCATCCGCGACCTGAAATTGTTGGTGCGGAGTGTGAAGTCAATACCAAATTATAAAATTGTGGTTTACTCAAAAACTATGATGGTGCATGAATATGTAACAAATTAGAACAAATAGGTTACTAAATATTTATCGGGTGAGTTTTTATTTTCATGGAAATGATTAATCCATTGGCTTCTATCTTTCTCTTCTTTGGTGGAGAACAAAAGAAGAGAAAGAGGAAGATACACCGATTAATCAGTTCGATGAAAAAAAAACGCACCCATGGTTCCATAATTTGTTTCAACAAGTTTTCCTAACTTCGCGTGATCGTGAAATAATACAGATTGAAACTAGAAAAAAAAGAAAAAAAAATCAGCTTAAGTTTTACACAATGTGGTATATCATTCTTTTATCTCATTTCGAAACAGTTTTCAAAAAAAAGAAGGCTGCTAGCATTTCATCTTTTGTAACTTCAGCCAATGTTTCCTCTGCTTCAATAATTGTCAAATTAAAATTATTTTACTCTTAAACGATTATTTCCTGAAATATTGAAATTCATTGTATTTTCAGTTGATAGAATCAGTAGCACAAATATGTGGATCTTGTCTGGAACAGACAACATGGCTACGTAGAAATTTGGCTGTGAAAGAACAGGACGAAGATCATTCTCCTGATGTCAGTATTATAAACAGTGGCGCTACAGAAAATATGATTGGAAGCAGTTACAGCGTTCAAGCACAATTGGTAAATATTAATTTGTGAATTTTTCAAACATCTATCTAATTTTTTATAGCACAGCTTTGGGTGCGTTTTTATTTTAATCGAAATATCTAATATATTAATCGTAAATGCATCAAGTCGTTTTTACGCGCATGTTCTAGGGGAACAGCGTGCTATCGTTTAGTCCAAATGTCTGTAATTTTCGAATTTTGAGCCGAAAACGGTCTCTAAGTACTAGGTCATCACTCACTGATGACGAATCTGGTGTGAAAATCGATTCTGTCCGGCTGCCCGTATGTACGATTACGGGCGTATCGAGAATCGAATCGACCTGAAACTTACAGGGTAGGTTGCATTTCAAAATGCGACATTTAAGTTAGTTAATGGGCGAAATCGGCCAATAGGATTCGGAGTTAGAGCCCTTTGAAATTTTGAGGTCATCCGTGATAACTCAGGAACTACTGAAACCATTAAATTGAAACTTGGCGGTTGGTTGGAGTATAACGACGCGCAAGTAAATAAAAAAAAATTTTCGAAAACTATTTATCATATTCAAAAATAAGTCTTTCTCAGGCCTTGAGCTTCATATTTCACAGCAGTGTATGAAATTTCAGTTGGATCCGATTATAATTTTTCGGACGTATTCGGAAAAAATATGTGAAATTCATTAAAAAATTTATGTTGCCAATATTTCTAAAAATAAAGATAAGATCGAATTGAAATCCTGTACGTCATCGAAAAAAACCTAAATAAACATTTATCGAACTGATTAGATGAATATTTCTAACCTCACTTTAATGTTTCGGCTCAAAGTTGTCATATTATGTTTACTTGATTTTGTCAAATATTGTTCGGTGTGGAAACTATGGGAATTTATGCTGGGATGATTTCATGCTCACTAAAGAGTCTTCCACAAAAATGGTGGCACTCTGCTACAATAATAATAAGGGCATATATTATTAAGGTACTAGTTTCTCCATATACAATTCTTACTTTTTTCATGTTTTTCATTATTTTTCCTCCCCTAATCAGATCTTGAGAATTTTTCATCACTTGAAGTGGATTCTAATATATTTTTCACAACAGGAACAATGCTTTCGTACCCAGTACCGCATCCATAATAATGATAATGATCTTAGGTACAAATAAAAATACGTGCGGAAACACAGACAATAACTATCACAGATAGCATAAGATGTCTGCAAAATTGGTGAAATAACTGATTTCTGTACATTATGATAAAAAGTATATTTGTTATATATCTCTACACAACACACAAGGAAACCGTGTATTAAAAATTCCAAGCAAATAATGAAAATCATCGAAAAATATTTGTATCCTTTTTTTATTTTCACCGAATGATTAGTAAATTTTTGATTGATTAGATGACATCACTTCAATCGTAAATTCATCGTTTTAACTGATTAAAATAAAATACCTAGAAAAGCACTGCCGTGAAGGCAGCAGCTTTTGCGCGCATGTTCAATGGATATGACCGCTGAGTGAGTGATTCTGAATGCACCTTGAGTAGGACACATTATCCGCAAGAACACCATTCAAGACAAGATTCTTCAAAAATATGTAACACTTATGGTATTATATGTTACATATTTTTGAAGAATCTTGAATTGAATGGTATTCTTGCGTTCTATGTGTCCAAATATGTGCAATTATTATTATTTACATTATTCGGCCTGATGAAGCCAAAGGACACCTTTGCGAAACATCGCAACAAATGTAGTATAGTAAACATTTAACATCATCATTTATGTCCCATTTCCTGCTACCAAGTTATGCCTTATATTGAATATGGAGGACACTGACGTGTTTTGACTTTAAACAGTACGATCCTAACAGAATATGGTAAAAAGTTGCACGACGGTATTCTACAACTAATTACCAAGTTACAATCAGATCGTGAGAGTAGTTCCTGAAATATTCAGGAATTACTTCAAAAATTCAAAATTGATGTGCAACCTATCCAAGTCACTAGCTCTTTCTGTTCTCAAATTATCGTGACAACGCACTGCCTGCCGGACAGATTTGAATTCGACATAGGATTCTTCATCAGTGAGTCCAACCTAGTCATTTAAGACTCATTTTCAACAAAAAAAACGAAAATTACAGGCAAAGTCTGAATCCAGTAAAAAAATACTACTATCAACTTTGAGAACAATTCTTGTACTGAGGTATAATATTTTGTATTTCATCTTTTCTCTAGCTTCTAGCTGAAATTCTATCACCAATCCTCGACATTTGTTTTGGATCATCTGAAAAAGAGAAGGTCAACACTATCCTGACTTCTCTGATGTACAACATCGTGCCATATCTAAAAACTCACACTGTACGGAATATGCCTAGCTATTTGGCTTGTTCAAAACTGCTGGCCAGTCTTAGCAGTTATCAGTACACTAGGAAGGCGTGGAAGAAGGATGTGTTTGATCTCTTGTTCGATAACGCCTTCTTTCAGGTGGATCATGCTTGCTTGAAGTATTGGAAGGTTATAGTGGACAATTTGATGACGCACGATAACATCACTTTTAGGGATCTGATGAGTAAGTTTTATTTTTGGAGTTTGCAAATAATGATTTTTATATGCGAAAGGTTTATCAAGTATACCAACACCGTTGCAGGTTTCAGCGCATATTAGCTTTAGTTGAAAAGTAATTTTAAATACAAGGGAAGGTCAGCAGGAGTTTTATACGCTACTCTATGACATACAGAATCACATTACAGACTAAAATAATGTATTAAAAATTCGAAAAAAACGCACATATGAATTGAGGAGCACCCTCGTACTGACCTCAAAAAATGCTGCTTGATTTGCAAATAAACATATTTTCCAATCTGCTATTCAAAAGTTTGTGAGGATTGCGTCACTAGCTTTTGCACGGGTCTTGAAATTTAATGGTTTTGTAGTTCATGGGCACAGTAAAATGATTAGAATTAAAGTGCCTCATTCAAATTTCATATCACTCTTTATTCTTAACTGTACGTCATAATTTGCCCTATGTTGTAGATATACACATTCAGAAAGGAAAACAAACCTACAGGACTCGATATTTGTAAAATATTATTTTGTATTTATTCATTCAGGTAATGCAGCTATAAATCAACACGGTGGTTGTTAACAAAGTCGACTTTTAAGAAGTTTTTCAAAATTATTGTAATTACATTTATTCAAAATAATTTCTGACAACATTTGGCAAATTGATAACTGTTGACAGACTAGAATAGATAGGTCTAGCTCTGTTCTTGCTTTTTTAGATAAAAAGAATGATTGGTGATATTATGAACCCTTCAGAGCAAACATTGATTCTTAAGTTGTTCATTTTCTAATTTATAAATCAACTTGCACTGTTGTAATTTTACTAGGGTTATCTATTTCATATCATGATAGATCTTATATTACAGTATAAAGTATTTCACAACATATTTCAACCGCAAAATGTGATTCGTGTACTCCCATATACTTATTTGCTTCAGTCTTGCGGATTATTTTTATCAACCATGAAAAAGCTTTGTTCCTCAAAAAACTAAGCATTATCTTCAGGGAAAACGAAAGGCTACCAATCAAAATATATATGAGGTCAGCGGTCACAACAAGAAATACTGAAAAATTCAGATTATCATAACTCCAAAACTGTTATATTATATTATATATAAATTAATTCATACTAACATTTTCAGACAGGGTTTCAATGCCCCAGAGCGGTAGTTTGAGTTTGTTCACTTCAAGAGAGCAAGAGTATGAACAGAAGGCTCAGCTCTTGAAGCGCTTGGCATATGTAATATTCTGCAGTGAAATAGACCAATATGCGAAATACATGTCAGACATTCAAGGTATAATCTGGTTCAGTCCAGTTTGTACCACCTTTCTCATAATAATGATTTACAGAACAATTGACAACAAGTCTGAGGTTACCCTCTCCAAACATACAGGCACAGGTATTTCTGTGCTTTAGAGTTATACTGATAAGGATGAGTCCGATTCATGTCACTTCTTTGTGGCCGATAATCATAAGTGAAATGCTCCAGGTGTTTTTGCAGATAGAACAGGAGCTGTCAACTGATACGGAAGAATTTAGGTCAGTATGGTAAACTTGCAAGAAACATTCGAGAATTCAAACTAATAAGAATAAATCGATCAAGTATTCATTTATCATTTGGGACTATTACTAACTGTGAATATCTTATAACAATTTTTCACTATGCGAGAATTTCTAGATTAGTTAACTTCATCCATCAATATCTTCAAATAACATGACAGGAGTATTTCTGCAACATCTAGATACATAAGAAAACTGAAATTTGAAGTTAAAATAAATGACAGAACAGTCATTTTGTTTGCTATACCTCATTCTCTTTCATAAAGTCAGTTTGTAGGTCTTGTAATAGTTTCATTAAATTTTTATTACTAGACCTGAGTCAGGTTGGCACTTGTGACTGGTTGTCAATCAGTGCTTTCTAATAGGTGCGTGTTACCACGTGCTTTGACGCAATAAAGCTTCACGCTCGCACCACCGCAAGAACAAGCCAACAAATTATATGACAAGTTTGCCATTTTACAGATGTTTGATGCCCCTCATTTTCATTGAATTGAAAAAAATTAACTGCTCATTCTCAAAAGAATACAATATATATAAGCAGTTTATGACAAAAAAATGTGGCAAAAGGTTATTGATCCCTAAATATTTTTATCAGGGACTTCATGGTTTAATAATCATTACAAACCTTATCAAGAATGTACAAAAACTCGTATTTTTCGACCGCATATATACTCTAACCTAACCTGAATTTTAATTAAACACAGTGGAATGTGTCAAACTTCCATAGCCTACGACAGGCTTCATAAAAGTGAATGCAGTATACATGCATAGTGGTAACTAATGAGGAAACTGACTATAAGTTTCCAATTTGAATATGATTTTTAGTTTTCAATTGCTTACCATTATCATTAAATTCAGCTACTTTTATGCTTGTAACCTAAAATTCGTATTATTGGATGATCACATGAAAATCATATGGACACCTCCCACAATTGATGGACAATGAGTTGGTCACTATCTATGATATAACTAGTGTAGTTAAAAAATTTATTGAGGGGTTGATATCCAAACGCCAAAATATCAACAGTGTTTGATTCTTCATTTGAGAATAGAAAACCCAAAAATAAAGAAACCACCTGAACTTCCTCGGATTGTTTTTCGATAACCTTGAAATTGTGTGGTGGGGAATTCATTGGTCTAATTTTCATGAAGACTTAAAGTACTTGTGTCCATATTATTGATAGTGTGCTCCTCATAAGTATTTTCAATTTTTCTTCATCTCATCATTCATTTTTACCTGTAGTATTTGTAGATATTCCCATTCTTTGATTGTATTGGTGTCCTTAATGCAATAATTCGGAAGAACTGAAATGGTTCTTATTTTGTCAATATAACATTCTCAATTCACTGATTAGGTTCAGGTTTCTGAAACTATGTTGGTTAATCACATTGTTTGTATTTTGCATGCTTGGATTCATCTAACAGGACGAACAACAGGTAATGTCAAGTTATTGTATTATTAACACTTCTTTTCTGCACTTTCTTGTAAGTTTTCGTTCTCCTTCTGTAGCAAACCTTTTTTCTTATTATTTTGGATATGAGATATGAGTGCAGTTTTTGAACAATTTTTTTTACACAGTTCACATATAAAATTACTATCATCTCTTGATGCCAGTTGGGCCATAAACAGCAGCAATGGACTCCACGCTCTTGGTCACCCACATTGGCTGAGATTGCAGCTATCAACAGCAAAATTACTGGATTTGACCTTGCTTTTGCCAGCCACTACTCTACCTCAATTTCAGATGTAAGTACAGTGTAGTTTGAAGTGAATACTGAACCTTTCCAACTACATAGGCTGCTAATAATCCGTCCCAGGTGAAATAGATATCCTCTTATTTTATACTATACTAATTATAATCAATTATATTTTTTAACATTAGGAGCTCTAAGCTTTTGAATATTTATGGATTAAAATCTTTTATTCGGAAGGTACCTTTTGCAAACAATTCAAACCTCACTCAGTTTGGTAATGAAAACAAATAAGTTGTTTTTCACTGTAAAATGTAAGACGTTTTTCGTGGATTTTGTACTTGAATTAGCATATCGATGTGTTTCTGTGTCATTTTTTCTTCAGTAAATATTGTACCATGCGTATCACAAAAGTACTGATGATATCTTTTGTGAAATTCATAACTATTGGTGATATTTATGTACTCCATATCACCCTTGGGACTAACTTCATTTTCGTAATAAAGAGTGATTTTTTTCGAAGGTACCGGTGGGCCTTTGTAGGCGATGATTTGGATCGCATCCAAAACACGAATGCTGTCTCTTTTACCCCCCACGTCGTTCGTATCGCAGAACAAATGGACAAGAAATACAATCAAACTGAGCAACTATCAATGAAGAGAAACGAGCTTCTTCTCACAATGAATAGTATAAGCCAACTCCAAGATTTGCATGGATTCTTCAAAACGCTCAGTTTGTGTTCAGATCGTCACAGGACCGATTGTGTGAGAACTTATTCTTCCGATACGCCATTGGCGGAGCGTCAGACTGATAAGAAATTGGACATCATCCTGGAAAAAATTGATAAAGTAGTCGAAACAGATTTTCTCGACAAAATTCCTAGATAATTTGCCTCAACTTTTCTTTCATTTTACAAATAGATCGAATGCAACCTCACGAACCAATATTATAAACTTAATTATCTCCCTGGCAGATTCGAATATTTTCATTTTTTCCAATACAAAGTTTGGATCTTTTCTTTGTATTGCATAAACGCTAAGGTTTAATGATTTCTGTATAGTTGCCCAATTTTTCTTATATTTTTATATAAATGATATATCCATTATGTAATTTGAATTTTTAAATCTAAATTATTTTCATTTTAATTGTTATTTCTGTAAATAATAGTTTTTGTATAGTTATCTAGTGGTTCAGTTAAATAACCCTATTACTTGGTATGTCGGTTCTTTCTGAATCTGCCAGTATTTTCAGGTGGTTATGTGATTTTTCCTCAAAAAGATAAGTATTGATTTTTATCAGGATCATAATGATATGGTTATTTGAAAAGTCCTAGCTAGATCATTGCTTACCAGCTAGTGGATAAAATGTCTATAATCGAGGAAAATTCAGCAATAATGAAAAAACGGATTTAGCTCTTTTGAGTTCGTATATTTCCAAGCTTTTTTTGGTTGTGATTCTTTATACACTAATTATTCGTCCATACTTGTTTCATTAAATATCAGCTTTCAATCAATTTCTCTTACAATCGCCCATGGTGATATCTTATCAAGTGTAATAAGTCAAGCGTGCGTCACACTTACATTGTGAAAAAACTGTTGAGCTATTTCATTGAAATTAGTAATTGCTTGAATTACAGCATACTTGGCTTATTATGATCATAAATTATTCTCACGAATGATGAAGATATGAATGTGAAGAAAGCATATTTAAATTGGAATTTTTCACTTGAGATTGTTGTCACATCCTTGAATTCAATCTTCAAAATTAGAAATGATGAATTTATAAAACAAAATTTAGGCGTTGGCTAAAACAGTATGTCGTTCTTTAATTACAATTCGTCAAAATTAAAAGCTAGTCTACAATCTATTTGATTCAACTAATAAAATATAAAACTTCTGACAACAGCTTAGTGCAAAGATCAAATTGTGTTCCATGGTCCCACCAATATTTAATATACAGGCTTGGAAAAGACAGTCGGTAAGATGCGAAACCAGGACTGTATCTAATGAGGTTCAGAATGAAATGTACCAGTGCAAGAATCAAAATCACAGCGCGGTAACTTATCGAATAAACGACTGTTCTCTCTCAATTGCAGGTTAAAAATGTATGGTTGGGGCTGCAGTCCACGATACGCGATCGAAGGAAGCGCTTGCCAGTAGGCAGTAGCTCTCCAAACGGGAGGTGCGTTAGACCATATAGGTTGAAAATGGATACGAGAATTTCCATTGTATGCGAGGAATTTATATCATTTTATGATTTGAAACATTTGTTTAACACTGAACATTTCGATTTACGGGTAATCTACTTCATTTTCAAATAGTTCAACGCAACTCCCGTTTGGAGAGCTACTGCCTACTCCCAAGAAGCCCCCACCACACATTTTTAACCTGACAATCCTAGCTTTCTATTTGACTGATTAATTTCCGAATTTCTTCACTTCGAACTGAAGTGAATTTAACAAATAGAACACGACTTATAACAGCTGACGTGCTGTTTTGACAGTTGAGAGGACCAACAAAAACTTGAAACGCATTGTTTACTATGGGAAAATGCAATTTAGCTTGTGATGTTATATTAATTTAGATATTTTGAACTGAAATATTTACTACTACACTATCTAGAAACTATATCCGAAGTATCTAATAGCTCTTTTCTGTACCAGCTTTACTGAATATATCGAATTTTTCGAATAAACAAAATTCTTGCCATTCGATTCCGTCTTTGCATGTTGCTGGGTTTAGTAAGACAGGAAATACAATTTAAAATCTAAGCTTTTTTGATACAAATTTAGATAGTCAAGCTCGAATAATCAACATCCAATCGAGGAAAACTAGCAATGAGTTGTTGAAGTATTTTAATTTGAAACTATGTGGACAGGAATTCAATTTTTCTGTTTCTCGAAGCAATGACTATTTTCATATTGAATACACCAAATCAACAAAACATAACATCGAAACAATCTTCATATTATAAATTATACAGTTTCATTTATAGCGATGCAACCAGGGGAAAATAATTCACTTAGTGTGATGTTCAAAATTAGTAGGTGCTTGCAAAATTTTCAGGTTCCGTTTGTATCTATCATCCATTAATGAATCTTCAATTGATGGCTTCTCAAATTACAATTCAGCAGAAAGTTTATGTGAATTGTCGACAAACAAATTGTTCATTTAGTAAAAAGCAAGGTTATGTTGAACTGATGTGATTACGGAAATCAAACTGATTACGCCAGAGAGCAACATCAGTTGGGAGTGAAGCGCATCAGTTTAAAATCACAACATACAGCGTCAAATAGAAAGCGCCTATTGCTAGAGAACAGTTGTTTATTCAATAAGTTACCACGCTGTGATTTTGATTCTTGATCTGGTCCATTTTATTCTGACCCTCGTTAGATAAACACTGGGTTTCGCATCTCACCGACTGTCTTTTCCAAACCTGTAAACGTGACTTTACACAGCAGTGTAAAATCAAAGGTGAAAAATTACTTAGAAAGAAACATTGAAAATATTCCATTTGAATTTTGTTGAAGTTTCATACTGAAAAACGAGTCAATTTAAAATTTTCAAAGAACACTTTGGAAATGAAATTTTAATAAAATAAATTCGGCGGTTAGTTGTGGGATTTGTGCAGTATTACAGCGTGTGAGCCATGCAAGATTTGTTATCCATTTGTTGTTGTAATATTGGTAGAATATGTGCGAATGGTCAACATTTGTTTTGAACTATACAGTAAACCTTGTTTTCCTGGCATTTAACCAAATGTGATTTTACAATGTGATGTAACTAAAAAAGTAGGCAAATCTTGCCTTGTTTTTCGAAAATTTCTGTTCACGACATCTTCGTAGCAAGATGCAGAATTTGCTACCTTGAAATGTGTTGATATATCTTCATCGATATATATTATATATAAAAAATATATACTGAAATTTGTTATTAAAATTATTTTTATTGTCTCGATGTATTTTATTTCACTAAAAACCTTCTAAACAGAGCAAAGTTTCATTAAAATGTCTAAAAATAGACAGGAACCCCAATAAATTTTTGTTCAACAGTGCTATTATTGTTAGATCGGGATCATATGGACTTTCAGAACTAGAACGGGATCTTTTGTTGTACTATACTTATTCAGTCCAAAGGACATCGTCACTAATGTTGACGAATCATCTGACATCCTTAGGAGCCTTGTTCTTAACATCATGACCATTTAGAATACCACCTGAATTATAATAACGACAAGAATGAAACAGGAAATACAAAACTTTATTGCTATCAATATTTCGATACAGTAATATCAAATGAAATAAGTAAATCAAACTTTCATTCTTAATAATATATTAACTATTAATACCTAAAGATGAGAACTATTAGTTCTTGTCTTATCAACGCATTAGTAATAACAAAAAATAAATAATAAATTTTCTTGAAAATCAATTCAGGTTTTCTTAAGCGATTTTCTGGACTTTGGAGACTTGCCCTTTTTTTTGGATTTCCTCCTTTCACAATTCTCTTTAGAAGAGTCTTCAGATTGGGTAGATTTTCTAGCCTTCGAGTTGCTAGTAGTTTTTTCCCTCACCAGTTCACGTTTAGGTCTTTTAATCGTTTCAATTACAGGAATATCAGATTCCGAAAGATTGCCAATTGTTGATACGTTTTCTCCTGTGAACCCAATTTTTCCAATTCCTTCTGAAACGTTTACAATAAATTATTATTAGTAAACAGACTAGTGTAGACCATCGAATCTCCTTAGAGATAGATTCACCTATTTCTAAATGTTTGACAGCATTGTAAAAGACATGGAGGTAAAACCTAGAAGACCTAGCGGTTGGATTCTCTTGTGTTGCAAAATGGCGAATGTACTCCTTATTCAATTATTATAGTATAGAATATAAAACATCTCTGAGGAAATTCGGAAACATGCTGGCATTTCAGGTATCTCTAACCTTAACATGAAATTATCGAATAAACGGTATTAAGCTATTTTTACGCGCAACTTCTGGGGAACGGCGGGATATCGTTATGTCCAAATGTCGAAATTTTTAGCCGAAAATGTTCTCAAATGACAAGGTTGGACTCACTGATGAGAACCTGGTGCTGAAATCGGCTCTGTCCGGCTGGCAGGCCGGCCGAGAAAACGATAACTATCGAAAGGGGAAAGCTGGCGACTTGAAACACTCTCGGCCGACCGCAAACACAATAACTTCCGAAAAAAACTACTTGGAAACTCGATATATGTAGAGTAGGTTTGAGGCTTGATAACAGAGGTCGATTTCGTGAATAGAAAATCCACCCAATGATTCCGTAGATATATAAATCCAATATATTTAGATTGGATTGAATTACAATCTAGTACTTGATTGAAAGTTTATAGGCTAATGCAGAATTCATTGAGGACCATATAAAAAGAAGATCGCCAAATCTTTCCATCCCAAAAGTATAAAAGGCAGCACTCACTTGTCTTGCCTGCTTCTAATTTAACTCTGAAAGATCTTACAAACTCATGATTTTCTAATTCCTTTGGAGTCATTGCTTTGAAAATCTGCAAACTACAAAAATATAATTATTAGGTAATGTTGCTTAGGATTACTTAATGTTTCGTTTACCAATCTCTGTAATGTTCTTCTGATAATTTATGAAGAAAATTCTGCAGTAGGACTAGTATCTCGAATAATCCATCTTTAAAGCATAGCTTAAAACCCAAGTGCAACATCCTTAATATTTCTTTGGAAGCATTTGAAAACTCTCGCATGTTGGCAAATTTTACGGCTAAAGCCTAAAATAAGACACAATCTGCGTTAAAAACAAAAAAATTCGTGTTTTCATCACGTCGAAAACCTTGAAAGATCATGTTGAAATTCAGCTCACATAAGTAAGTAGTAATAGGTGAATACAATATATGGTAATGTAAAAATTTCAATTGAAAATTTTCGTATGTTATAGAAGCTTCAATATATTGAACAAACTGCATTTGATGAGAATCAATGAATGTGATCGAGCCACTATGAAATGAAATGTCAAGAGATTTTAAATTGAATGAAAATTTTTGCGCTCATGTTGAAGGGAACAGCGAGCAATCATTATGCCCAAATGTCTGTAATTTTTGAACGACTAGTTGGGACTCACTAAGGACAAATCCAATGTCAACATGCATTTTTGGGATATTTTGGTAAGAAAATTAAAAAAAAAGAAAAGCACTGCCGTGAAAGCAGCAGCTTTTGCGCGCATGTTCAATGGAGATGACCGCTTTGGCAACGAATTTGAACAAGCGCGCAAAAGCTGCTACTTTTTCGATAAAGTACTGGATTTCAATTCGATATAATCTGTATTTTTGAAAGTATTGAGAAAATAAAATTTGGAATGGGTATATCTACGGAATCATTGAGGGTATTTTACCCATTCATGAATTCGGCCTTCGTAATTAAGGTCCAAACCTTCTCTTCAAATATCGGGTTTCTAAGTTGTTTCTTTCGGAAGTTATTGTGTTTACGGTCGCCCGTAAACCGCGGACCTTATTTACTAAGGTCGAATTCGTGAATGAGTAAAATCCACCCAAAGATTCCGTAGATATACCCATTCCAATTTTTATTTTCCAAAAATACAGATTAGAGTGTCTGAAATCCAGTACTTTATCGGAAAATGACAGCTTGAAGGTTCATACAGAATTTAATGAAGTTAATATGAGGAGAAAATCACAGAATATTGAATATTTGAAAGAAGAAATTTTGAACCTTGGGGGGAGGGCAGGTTGATATGAATGAAAGATGGGGATGTATAAATTGTGGTAATAGTCAAGAGTATCTTGACTGTACCAAAAATAAAACGTTGTACAAACTATTGCACTTATTAGAGAAAGTTTATTTATAGTACTCAATACATAAAAGTTGATTAAAACATAATTTTCGGGGGTTTGTCGAGAATTTTTCGACCATTTTATACACGTTGTGCATGACAAAGCAATCAGAATCAACGCTTTCTCCATTTCAGGAAAGAAGATTTTTGCCTCTTTCATTTGTTTAATTGGGTTTATCATATCATACCACAGAGTTCGATTTCATTCTTAATATTAGGTAAATCATGAAATCGGGAGATAGTTTCGCAAGTTTCTGTGAGATTTTCGAGTGACATAGTTTGCATTTGTGCGGGGTGGAATTCAGTTAATGCAAATGGTGCAGCGTTTTCCTCAGCACATCGTACCTCGAGAGGTGTGATAATGGAGTCCAAGTATGGTATTATCAATGATCTTTTCGAGAATTCTAAAGGGCTTTCAGCTGGGTGGTTGCTTCGACGACGTTGTTCACCAACAATGCGTGGAACTGATTTGATTTCCTCCTCCAGTCCGACTTCTTCCGCAACAGCAGTGGCATCATTAATAATTTCATCTATGACTATTTCAGGATTTTAACGGTGATTCTTGAGCAATTGCAAAATATGTTTTATATGTTGCGAGGCCTTGACCACATCTAAAGCTATAGATTGAAGCCCGTTGACAACAAGTTCCAATAAAGCCGAGTATTTGGCTATCAAAATAGTGCCAAGAATGAACGAAATTCTGAAAGCAGCCGCACTATTGCCTTCTCGAAATGAGGTTTCTAAGGCTTTTAGGATACAAGCAGAATTCGCCCTAAAAACTCTTATAGTTTCGTGTTTCTCACTCCATCTTGTTTCACAGAGCCTGGAAATATTAGGTATCAACTTCCTCCTCAAAACTGATTCCCGGGAAAAATTAATGATGTCTTTGGCAGTCCCCATGGCGTTTCGAATTTCGGGAAGAGCATTGACGTCATCGATAACCAGACTCAGCTTGTGGGATGAGCAATGAAAGAAAAAACCTTTGGTGTATTTTTTGCGTAGATTCGACATATAGGAATTATCTCGACTGATATTTCGCAAGTCGAGAGCATTTGGGAAAATTTTTTGGTCTCTCTAGGGGGGGGGCAGCTGCCCCTACCTGCCCCCCCCGTGGCGACGCCCTTGCCAATCAGTACTGTTTTTTACTCTGAGACTCAAAAATCCTCAGAACAGAGGATGCTCCATTCTTTTGAAAGCTGTTTTTCTTTTCCTAAATTCTTACAGAATTCGTGCTGCAAGAATGCAGCTTCTTACGTGCTACTCACCAACAGTTGTGCAGCTTCTGGACTTGAAAGGGTCTTGAATGAAATTTTAAATATCTGACTTGCCAATTTGCTCAATGTAGCTAAAATAAGTTGGAAAAATACTTCTTGTTTCCTAGCAAAAATTGTTGCTGCAACAAATTGTATCAGAGGCCCATATTCTTGAAACCTCTAAAGAAACAGCTGATTAGAAAATACATATATTTTGATAGGACTGTTACTTGCCAAATGATAACACTCAAAGAGTGGAATTATGTAAAGTACATCTGTTAATGCGTTGAAGATCAATCCCAACCAATCAGAAATCAATTTCTTTCTTCTTTCGAATGCCACTAAAATTTATTGCATTAAATATAGTTTTCATTTCATTATAGGTATAACTTTTACATGTTCTATGATACACAATATTGTTGGCGAAAAATTTAACCAGTGTTCCAGGGACATGAGCTTTCAAGCTTTGCAATATTTTAAATTTGAAATCTCCCAGCTCTTCTTCTTTCGATAAAATCCCATGAGAGGTGATATGCAAACAGCAAAAATATTCGAATGCCTAAAAATAAAAGGATTAAATATTGTGAACCAATTATTATACAAAAGAAAATTTATATACATTGAAATGCCATTAAAATAGTTTAATCCTTACGTCAAGCTTTAAGTTGTCAGCAGAATCGTGAGAATCCATCAAGTGAACTAAGGATGTTGTGAACTGCGAGAAATTACTCTCTAAATTGATTTTTTTCATTCGTTTCTGATCTGGGATATCTTTGCTCCAAGCGCCTATTAAATCCCTTATTGCCCACAAAATGTGATGATTGCACGACATAATTTGTCCTCTACATATCTGTCCAAAAAAATACAGTAGTTGAGAATATTATCTCTTTTTAAACATGTATCAATTCAATACTAGAAATATTAAGAACTCACAGGAACACTTCCCCAAACTGTGAAGATATTATTCCACTGGAAATATCTATTCAGATTGAATTTTTCATAGAGCTTTCCTATTTTCTTAAAATGAAGATCTAAAGCCATTTCTTGTTCTTCGGGCTGAAATAAAGAAAAACAATCTCTTCAACACACTTGAAGAATATTTTTGTTTTGTTTTCAAGCCTTTAGTTTTTCAAATCCTTCAGAATCTGTATCATGATATAGATTCTAACCCGATTTTGTGAATGAAATGAAATATAAGTATACTATTGAATATGATTCTTAATGCTCTTTATTTGTTTAGAGTATCCACAGTTGTGAAACTAAGGTACTTATATTTGAATTGCTATTGGAATCTATGTCTTTATTAGAAAAACATAAGACTTCTATCAAGCTGAGATTCAACAACCTGTATAAGATTTTGGAATTTGATTTGAATATTTAGAAAGAACAAGAAATTTTCAATTGTGAGCAGTAGATTTGATTGTCCTGTTAGCTTATTATGACTTAATTTTCTATTAATCAACATACTCTTTTGGACGGACACCAACGGGACCTCAAAATGTTCCCGTACGACAGAGGTGTCCTATCAATAGAAAGAACTTTATTTCAATGGACGTCTGCGGGGACCATGGAAATGTGTCCGCTCATAATAGGTGTCTGCTTAATAGTGCTGGCCATTATGGGAGATGTATTGGCAATCAGCAAATTTAATCATCTCATTTCAATTCACAGACAGCTAAACTAAAGTGAATTCGATCACGAATTTCTTATTGGTAATATAAATTTTCGCTGAAAATACGCACAACAAAATTCAGCATAATTATGGAATGGTGCTGATTTACACAGAGAATTTTTTAAGTACACTACTTGGCTCTTACCTCATCTAAATATCCTTGTAGATATATGCTAAGATTTTCTAATAAACTCACAAGGTACTTGTTCATATCATTCTTCAAATAATAATTTTTCTCATAGCATAAATAATGAAACAGACGACATATATTTCCAAGTAGTTCTTCATTATTTGTATGTAAGAGAAGTTGTCTAGAATGTTTCATCAAATATGTAACATGCTGAAACAAATAAATTATTGATTATAATGAACTAAAAATAAAGCTGCTGTCTAAGACTGCTAATTTTGAATGCACACTTTAAACTTACAGGATAATATTTAGAAGATAACATATCATAATTAACGAGAACAAGTATTTTCATTAAATGATTCAAAGGACCAAGCTGATTTTGAAACAGAAGAAACAATTCTTTGAGATTCATAAAAAATAGCTTCGCTATTTCTTCATGGTTGGTGGAGGAAGGAACAACTGCAATAGTAAAAAATATGTAAAAATAAGGCAGCTAATTTATACTGCTTGTTCTCATAAGAATTAAAAATACCTGAAATTGAATCTTTTCTTTTCACTAAAGCTTCACCATTTAACTTTTGGTGAATGGAATGATACATTAATTCGAATAAAGAATGAGTGAATTCTAGCTCAGTTTCCTTATTACAAGACAATAAAACTTCCATCATAAACTTGTAATTCTGCAAAATGTTGTTGTGTTCTGCGAAAGCTTCAACGAAGAAATGCTTCATCTTCTGAAACTATGATTTGAATTAAGTAGTGTGAGATGATTTACAAATGCTTTTACCTTTGATATGCTGCTTAAATCTACCAGCTTATGGAGTATCTGCGTTTCAGTTAATCCACTGGAGCTGAGAAATGTTATTGTGAAAAAAGCAGCGGCTTTTGCATAAAGGTAGCTACTTGCATAGATAAGTTCAGTGATGTCGCAAACAATATGTTCTCCAATTACATTTGGATAACTGAAAGGTTTATATAACATTAGAAAATATTATCAAGTTCACTCCTGGGCTGTATAAAATAAAATAGGAATAAAAAGGTCTG
This sequence comes from Myrrha octodecimguttata, assembly GCA_958510865.1. Taxonomy (NCBI): domain Eukaryota; kingdom Metazoa; phylum Arthropoda; class Insecta; order Coleoptera; family Coccinellidae; genus Myrrha; species Myrrha octodecimguttata. Next base: position 38,731,340 of record OY294056.1, read on the forward strand.
GTGACGGCAAAAATTAAATCTCAAAATGCAAGCTGTCAACTAAGTAACAACTATACTTCGCTACTTCAGCAAGAAACTTCCATGACATGGAACTGAATTTTGCTTTGTGGGGAATGCCATACCAGAAGAAAACGATATACATAGTATCCAAGAGTACAGCATATCTACTAGAATTCAACTCTACGTTAGTTCAATCAAAGCTGGACTGAGAGTGCAGGATCCTACTCAAAGCACTTCAATTGAACTTCTTTGGGTGCTTAGTCACTCTGGGTACATGGTAATATAATGGCCGACCAGCTAGCTAGAAAAAGGGGTAACTTCCCCCATTGTGCCATAGCAATTTTGCGTCTTCCCAGCCCGCCATCAGTAGGTGGCAGTTGAGGAATGGCAACAAAAGAAGGAAATTGTTGCCTGTCCAACATTTCTCACTCAGTTCCTGAGTTTGAATGAGCTGAGACTGAGTAACATATACATAGAAGAAATCTAAGAGACATGTCAGTTTTCTATAATATTCTCCATTCACGAAATTCATGTCAGTAATCATTGGCTAATATTGCTATTCATATTCCGTCAAGGCCCACTCTTCAAGCAATTTCCTTTCATAGCCCTGCACATAGAACCAACTATGGCTATAACTCCTTCCTGGCGAGGATAGCAAGACTGGCAAATCATCACTCCTCTGTTGATTGTTTTGATACGCCTGCCAGGTTCAGGAAAAGTATTAGGGATTTTATATCCTAAACTATTTTCTTTTCTCTCTGTTGTAATCTGGAGAATCTCCAACTTTTTGTGGGTACTATCAAACAAAATGAGAATGGAGTATCTATTCTAGTCATGTCTGTGTCTGCGATGCATTTTTAATAGAAAATCATCTCATGTAAAATCCCTTATGTGATGGGTATGGAGTTGTGGTTCAGTCTATGCGATGTTGTCTTGTCTTTTTGAGGTGATTGCTGTGGTGTTCTAGTTTTTATATTGTCTTGGTGTTTGCTGTATCTTAGGGTAGGCCTACAGTATGTTATTTTAATTTAGTATATATACTTTGTAATATTGGGCATTTAGCCCATTGAATGAATAAATGAATAGTGCATTCTGAAAGTAAGGCGTATTTTCTGGAAAAAATAGATTGATTGTTCCAAATGGTACAAATGGTTCAAATTCTACAAAATACTCTCTCCCTGCATCAATAAATACACTTGTGAAGAGAGTTCTGCTACTCCTGTAAGGCACTCTCGAACTCCTTGAATGAAATATCTATCAGGAACCTTGTGTGAAATTTTCTAAACGGTCCCCTTGGTCTGCAATTTCAATTTGAAGGTTCAAAGGAAACAATGGAACTTTCGAAGGACCACTTGATTGCTCCAGAAGAGTTAATGGACTCTGAACTGCGTTTGAAGTGGTAGGGCAACTGAAAATATAGTTGGGCAAAGTCACTATACGGCAATCAAGACACGACTCACCTAATGTGTTTTGTGAAGAAGTTGTGCTGGCCAGTGTTGTGGATGTTTGCTTCACACATGAAAATTAGCGGATTTCTCAATTGTTATAAGCGACGTTTTTTGAAACAAGAAGGTAAATACACTCTTGTTCAAATCTGCGGCGATATTGATCCATGTGTGCACACATGTTCCTCTTCAAGAAAAATGTCGCACCTTTATTTTTCAGCTGCGCGTAAATGAAAATAAACCAACAAAATACCAATTCCCAATTACCCTCAAAACCAACGAGAATATTGAGTAATGATAAAACTAAACAAAATCATAACAAGCTTTGAAAAAAGTGCACAGAATGTTCATACATTTGAACCAAAACTCATTTCTATATACAGGGAGCGTATAAGCAACTTGTTCACCTAGTAACATGAGCTTAGATGTTGTCAACTGACTCCCAGTGCTTTGCTGTCAGCTCTCTCTTCAATCGGGAAAACAAGGCATGGCTGTAAGTAGGCTTGAGCACCACAGGAGCCCAGTTCTGGGTCAGGTAGTTGGTGCTTATTGATACCATATGGCTGGAGGAAGTTTTATGGTAGAGCACAGGCCTTTACCATTTGCAATCCGTTGGTCACTGCAGATCTTAAGTCAAAACTTTGGGCATTCACTGGACATTTCCATCGGTTCGAAGCTCAGAAAAAGGTTCACTGCTGACCTCCGTCCGGCGATTCTTGAAGGCTTTGTGTCACCTTTCTGCTTTCCGATATCAAACTACATCCTCCTTAGATACCATGAAGCATTCTATAAGTTTCTGCTGCATTATTCTTCTTCCAAACTGAACACAAAACTTGATCGCGTACCGCTATTCTGGTGAAGATATTTTCTACCCTTACTACAGTCAGAGTGAACCGAGATCAGGTGCGATTGGTAGAGTAGACGCCCCATCACATTATCTGACCGGTCCAATCGCCCTGAGATGGATAGTTGCATCACAATAAAATCAAGCCCATTACTTTCATAATGCACTCTTTCATTTAATGATTCTATAATCGGAGCATTATTTCTGTCTTTACAAAAATTTCATAGGTTTTCTAAACTTTTTCATACAGGTGCTTCCCATAGACATAGAAAAGTTCTGGCCCGCAGATGTGGTAGATCCTCTTCTCGGGTTTGTATCCCCGGATCCCAAAGCCTATTATTTTTTCATATTTTGCATTTTTTCAACTATTAGACTAGTACATTAATTAATTTTAACAACAGTAAGTGGATCATCCTACCTTCAATCTCTATTATCAACAGCTAGCAAACAATCAACTGTGGAAAAGGTGGCATTTGCTCAAATTTAAATGATACATGATGATATTTTCCAAGCATTTCTATAGTGCATAAATTCAAAAGAGTGAACTGCTCTAATGAATTCAATCATGAATTGCAAATATCATTTACAGCATTGTATCCTTCTATATACAATATTTATAGTTACCCATAAATTCCAAAAACAAGACATGCACAATAAAATGTCTACTTTAAGTATAGTTGAATAGGTTTCTTGCATGTAGCACCAATTATCATATTTTCATGTTTTTCTCACCAAATGTCAATACAAAATCATAATGTATGCCAGCACACATATTAAAAATTCGCGAATTTCGAATAATTCGGTATTGAAAATGGTCAAATCGAGACGCAAAATCAAAGTGGGTAAAGTCGATAGATCGCCGTCTACGTAGATCATTTTCTCATTGAAACTTTTGACGGCAATTGCATTTTTTCAGTATTTTTATGGTTGAAATATTCGAAAAAATACATGCAAGAGACCTATTACCACAATTAGAAGAACAAAGATTGTGTTCAAGAACTTACTGATCTACTATCACTGTGAAAAAGTCAATTGCTTCTACGACTACTTTTAGTTGTATATCTTTTAGTCTACCTTGAATGTTTTGAACTATACCATCAAGGTGTTCACAAACATGCAAGCGTACAGCCTTTGTTTTTATCAGATGCTTCCAAACTTTTATTGTACTCAAACGAACCACTTCAGACTGAAAACAGGGTTTATAAGGAATGTAGAACAAGTCTTCTTGACTCACCTCATCCAGTATGAATTTGTATAAATGTGCAGCACAGTTCTCAAAGTAGAGTTCAGGAATTTCAACCATCCAGTTCCCCATTTCTAGAACATTCTTTGCTCGTAGCATACACAGATTCTGATCAGGGATGAAACTAGAAATAAACCAATTAGGATTTTAAATGAACTAACAGGATGTTTCACCCTTGAAATTATGGTTTATCTTTAGTACAATTTTGCATGAGTCTGTGAATGAAATCTACTTCGAATTTTTCTATCTTTTATTGATTACATTAGAATAGTTTCTCTAATTCTTTTCTATACATTTTTTTGCAATAGTTGACTGAATTGGTAACTGATCACAAATCAATGTATAAGTAGGGTAGTTACACACTGTTATATTATCAGTATTCTATCTCAATGAACTCAAATAGTTTTTAACTGATTAGTTTCTGATCTACCAAATTGAACCCAATATATTTCACATAGTTATTGCAGGGATACTAGAAGGTCCAAGAATTCACTGTTGAGTAAATAATTAAGAGTGTTATTCCTTAATGCTGAGGCATGGAAAACGATCAAGAACCTCAAAAAAGACTCTCAAAAAAATACAAAAATGAGTTTAATTGGTGTGAAGGAATGGGAGAACTACTTCAAGACTTTACTCATGGAAAACAGAAATGAGTTTGAGTTCATTAATGGAAACATCACGACATCTACAAATATACCGGTTAGTGCGATAACGGTAGATGAAATAAGAGAAGCGATACGTAGATCCAAGAATGGAAAAGCCGCAGGTCCCGGAAATATTCCCATTGAGCTGATTAAATATGGACCAGACATACTTTTGAAGAACATAGCTGAATTGTTCAATTTATGCCTAATGGAAGGTAACAAAGTACCAGAGGACTGGAACTTGGCACATATCATCCCAATATATAAGAAAGGAGATAAGAGGATGTGTAAAAACTATAGAGGAATTAGCATTATTAGTTCGATGGGAAGATTATACGGTAAAATACTCAAGCAAAGAATTGAAAGCAACATAGTGGAAATAGAAGAACAAAGCGGATTTCGAGCGGGAAGATCTTGCACTGACAACGTTTTTGTTCTACAACAAATATTAGAAAAAAGAAAATCGAGAAACCTCCCAACCCATCTGGTATTTGTGGATTTAGAGAAGGCATATGACACGGTCCCCTTGAGAAAGCTTTTCGAAATTTTGACGAAGATAGGCCTTGCAGATGCGTATGTAAAGGCCATATGGAATTTGTATGCGGGTTCTAAAGGTGCTGTCAAAGTGGGAAGTGTCATCTCGAACTCATTCTTTATAACAAAAGGATTGAAACAGGGATGTAGTCTCTCTCCAACACTTTTTAAAATATATCTTCAGGAAGTACTGAGCAACTGGACAAGGAAAATATCTGGGATGGGAATACGGATGTCCCAATACTGGTTGACGACATTGCTATTCGCGGACGATCAAGTGATAGTAGCTGGCGATGAAGTCGATGCAGACTATATGTTGAGGAAACTCATAGAAGAATATCACAGATATGGGTTGCAAGTAAACATGGAAAAAACGGAGTACCTCAAAATAGGAGAAGAAGCAGAAGACACAGAACTGGAAATCCATGAATTCAAGAGGTGTAAAGAGTTCAAATATCTGGGAACTATAATTTCTGAAGAAGGTACCACAAAACGAGACATTCATAACAGAACACAACAGGGCAAAAGAGCCACACGCATACTAAATTCACTGCTTTGGTCAAATAAGATCAGATTGGAAACAAAGATGACTATCTACAATGCTATCGTAGGACCGATTTTAACATATGGAAGTGAGTGTTGGCAGTTCTCAAATTCTGATAAAAAGAAAGTTGAAATAGTCGAGATGGATTATCTGAGAAGAGCGTGCGGGATATCAAGGTTGGAACATGTGCCGAATGAAGTGATAAGAAGGAGAACAGGGAGAGTATTCACAAGCGCAGACAGAATAGAGTCGAGGCAGTTGTTGTGGTATGGCCACGTTAAAAGGATGAGCCCGATCAGATGGCCAAGGGTGGCGGAGGAATACGAACCGAAGAACAGACGGAAGAGAGGTAGACCAGGAAGAAGATGGATGGATGGGATTAGGGAGACTATGGAGGACAGAGCGATTTTAGAGGGGGAATAGAATGATAGGAACAGATGGCGGTCGAAATGCGGGATGCGTCAGAGGATGTAGGATCCCCGCGATATATATATATTAATATATTCCTTAATTGGCCTACGGGAACAGCTATAAAGCCTACGTAGAACACACCCTGTCTCCAAACTTGCCCAAGCTTTTATAGGTTCAGAGGGGTTTTCTAGAAAAACCTAGGAAAATTTACATAACAAATATAAAAGGAGAACCAAATAAAAGTGACATCAACAGTAACAATAAATCTTCTCAATATTTTGAGTGTTGCTTTAGAAGTTACTTCTCTTAGGAAGAACCAGAGCTCATAAATATGAGTCATTCCACAAAATATCATATTTTTTATATCTCACCTGTTCTTGGCAAATATGCCGAAAAAATATTGGAGATATTTCTCTAAATATTTAATCTCTTTTTCAATGGGTAAACAATCCTGATCGCTTTGTGTATCTCTCAATGGTAACTTCTTCACAGATCGTGAATATATTTGATTAAGAACCACTAATACTATCCTCACTAAAAAATAATGGGATTAGGTGAACAGAAAATTCAATGAAAGATTATTGACCTAGAGTAATTCCTGTATGTCGGATTGGCCTCAAAACACTCTGACACATATAAAAGAGGAAATGAAATATACACTTGTGAAAAGGTCTTGTGAACAGGATATTTTGATGATGAGCAGCAATCAACAACTTTTCAAGAAAAGAATTTGTTGCAGAAGCCAGGGCAACACCTATATTGGATTTTCTTTTTTCCGATTCATAAAAAATATAAGTCTTGGCTTCCTACAAAATAACTTCATCGGTTAAAATGAACTATTATTGATATTACAAAGGTTCTCACCAGCATATCCCTGTCAACCAAATCAAATTCTATCAGTTTTATCACTTTTTCACATGAAATGCTGAAATCTTGGTTGAAATCAAAATGTTCATCAATTTGTGCAGATTGATATCCACATAGATCCACGAAGAACTTAATCACAGTGAGTATACCTTTGTTTTCATCAGATCTCAACTGTTCCAGAAACTCAAATGCAATATCCTGTAAATTTATACGAAATGCAAGCATTCACATGTTGTGAGATATATCAATTAGTAGTTACTCTACCTCCACATCTTCAAAGTTAGTGAAGACTTTGAAGTAAAGTGATTCCTCAAATTTAGGCTTAAAATAGTTCCATGTTTTACCTCGAAATATTCTAGGATTTGGCTTCTTTGAAAAATCATCTAGAAAAATAGAAATTATGCTCGAAATCTAATCAATATGGAAAATGAAGTAGAATGGATTATTTGAACAAATACTCACTATAACTTCCATCGATAGATAACTCTTCCAGAAGAGACAAAACATCAGAAGTATTATTGGCTGCTTCGGATTCATTTGATGATAGTGATAGCACAGAGGAGGCTTTAATATTGATACTGGATATTTCTGAAGATATTGATAATCTTTTGGCCAAACTTCTTTTAGTCGGAGTACTCGTAGCCCTGGATTCCTGATGAATTTGAACATTTTATTTTGTAATGTTAACTCTGTCCGACTATCAATTTTATGAAATATCCGTGTAAATTGAATGAATACCTGAGATCCCTGCGAAAATTTCTGCTGAGTATCATGTTTAGGTGTAGAAGATACGCTGTGAGAATATCGAGCTAATCTCCGGATTTTTCTAGGTGAACAGAGGAGTTCTGAATCTTCCATTTTTCAGACCGTTTTCACGAAGTTCACACAAAAAATTTCGAATACAAACTGCTCCACTTCAAAATCAAACAATCATAATACTTCGTCATGCGTCCATTTCAAACAGTGTGTAAAAAATACCAATCCTAATCATAGAATATTATTTGAGTTTTAACGAAAAAATATTTGAATCCACCAATCAAACATACGTGGAAGAAAAACTCACCAATTGGCAATGAGGTCCCAGTCAGTTTTTAAACAGTGTATGCGTAGCTTATACGTATTCTGCGCATATTTGTATTCTGTGCTGCGCACTGCGACGATATGCTAATGCCCCATTCATACGCTCGCATAACAGCAAGTTAACAATATAAACCCCTCAAACGTAATGTGAGCTCTGTTAGTGAAAAAAGCCTATAATTTTAACGCGCTTGTCTTTCTGGCCAACTTCAGCAGTTGGAGATAAAACGGCATAATGTCTTCTTCAGCGATTAATCGCCATTCTGTATAGGTATGACCATTTTTAAGGAGGAAACAACGGTATGACGTATGACCGATGGCCGTAGAAGGATAAGACGCGATAATAGCAGTCCTGGATTTGTCAATAGGCCTGCTAGGCCGCGACCTATGGGCGGCAGCGTCCTAGGGACGGGAAATTCATTTAGCTCTTCTCCACATAGAAGGAAAATTCTTATTTCGAAAAGTTATATGGGAAGACGGAAATAAAGTGGCATGCAGTCAAAAAAAATATAAATCCGCCACTGGATAATACTTTGCCATTGAAAGACATGGACACACACAGAACTGCTATTGCTTATGGTACCGATCACCATATCGGATCATTCGCAGCAGTATAACGTACAGTTGCCTGTTATGTTCACGATGTCCTACAAACCACTCTACTGCCTCATCTAAATGACCGTCCATGCGTTCTTCATCAGCAGGTCCCCGTATTGCGTCGAACCATTGTATAAAGAGGGTTTGTCAGGTATCTTCATTCGGTGTTTTTGTTGTTTCAAAAGTGTTGTAGGAAAACAGGGGACAGTGTCCAGAAAAAATATCACTTTTTAGATTTGCAATCGAAATTGGCATGTTACATTGGATGAACTCTAAAATATAATCTATATGCCAAATTTATTCAGTTGAATATCTTGTGAACTAAATTTACTATGAGCAGAAAACTTGAAAAAAAATCAAACTAATACACCTCTTTGTTTGTGCGTCCAATTCAGGAACAAACAATGAAGGTACAGACGCAGAAAGGATACCTTGCGTAATTTTAAGGAAAAAACATGGGACCGCAGACGTTTCTTTCTCGAGTTACAGGGTTTTATAGTTGATTTTATTTCAAGTTTTGTTATTTAGCACCTGCACTTCATAAGATATTCCACTGAAATTTGGCATAGATATTAAATTTTATAGTTCACACAATTCGAACTGCCAATTTCGATTGCAAATCTACAACTACAAACCAACCAACACTAGACATCTCTTTCCCATTCAAAAATGTTGAGGGTTGATGCAACCTTCATGGGGTTGGTTTTTTCGGAACAAACTCATGATGGAAAGTCGTCCCCCTCAAAACAGAAGTTGACTAGTTTTTTCAAATCTTCGAAAAATTTTCGTTTCTGAGTGGGAGGTCATATTCTCGTTCGGATACCCTGTATTCATAGGTTTGCACCATAGACATATTAAAAGAAAAAATCAAGCATTTACTATTCCCTAAGTAAATGGGAAATTGACTTCTTTTTGGTATTGATTACAAAACAGTTTTGAGAGTTGGTGATTAACGTAATTATTATTCTGATATGAATATTTAAAATCAATAGCAATCTGATGAATTGCCCTATTTCTTTCAACTTTTTTTGGACCGCTTGGACCTTACATTGTAAACATTGTAGCTGAGTAGCGTTTGAGTCTAATGATGATGAGTGAACTCATCGAAATTCATTACTCTTGATTGAAGGATTGTCATTTTCATTTTGTGGTGAAGAGACTTCCCACCCGTCTTCCGCTTCCTCCAACCGGCTATAATAGAAAGTCCACTTCAAGAATGGACTTCTACTTACAAACGAAAACATATAACTATAATAATCAATTATATCCTCCTACAATTAAAGGCACAACACGGATTAGTTATTATTCATGTAGCAATCAATCCGATTTAAAATGAAAGAACTCAAATTCTCTTCGAAAAGCTTACGAAAACACAAACAACACGGAAATTATATCTTCTATACACTATCTATAATCTAATTCAAAATGGAATTACATTAATAAGCTTTGAAATTTTCCGAAAACACAAATATAACTTTCAAAACTTTAAAAAAATATATTTCAAAGATTGATTGATAGATGAGTTCAATATGTCCATGGTTTCAACCTGATCTGTCTTTTTTTTGCCGTATTCTATGGTATTGCCCGAACTAGTTTCATCCTTGTCCCACACTCTCCAGTTCCCCTCTCTCGAAGCCTTGTCCATTTAGTTTCATAAGTATGATTTGCACAATTGGGATGAATAAATCGAATTAATTATTCAGCTCCACAAAGTAGGCTATGTTTCCAACTTTAGGTTAGCTGCAAAAGCACGGCTCAACTACATGGCTAGGGTATTTTTCGAGTTACAAAAAGCTCTCTCTCGATTTTTTTATTATTCAAGCAAAACACAATAAACATTCGATGTTTCCTCAGAAATGCCCAATAACCTGAGTGAAAAAATGTTTAACTCTTTATGCAATCAACGAAATACTCTGAAAGGGATGTTCGAATTGACTATTCGTTTCAGCCATTGTATAAGGATTTCGAATAAAAAGCTTCAGCGCTATTTATCAAAAAATAATATCGTGGACCATACACGCCACTGTCTCGGTCTTCTTTCATATTTTAAAGTCTTGAGATTAGTCTGTTCGAGTTGATTACAGTTCTCTAGATAGACTAATATAGAAAACTTCATCCCTTCCTTCTATAACCGAGAAAAATATAATAGTTCCTAAAAATAATTGCATTTTTTGCGGAGGTCGCCACTTCACAGGCCAATTTTATTGCAGTACCACAACGTTACAACCAGATGGCTCTCGAAATCGCTTCAAATCAGTTTAACCATTGTTTAAGGAGACTTAAACAATGGTTTAACATAGGAACTGGCTTACTATCCCTCTTTATACAATGGTCGAACTATGGACTTTTTCAAGAGCTGACGCTTACGTTTTGCAGTGGCCACCCAGTTCACCTGATTTAAATCCCACTGAACATGTGTAAGATCTGATAGGGAGAAGAATGTCTAATTTGCAGTGTGGTATCGTTTCGTTCTTGATTTACGACTATATATTGCCAAAAAATTATGTTCATGAGCTATTCTCTTTCTGGGTTTGCCAAAAAATATACATAATGTATAATATACAGGGTGTTTCACCGTAATCTGTTCAAACATATATAGCCGTATAGATGACATTGGAAAAGTCATTTTTGCCTTATGACATATACCCCGTTTTCGAAGCATAAGCGAGATACAGGGTGTTTAATGTCAACTTTGAGCAATATTCTGATAACTGTAGTGATTATGCGTGACCTTTGAAGTAACGGTTTTTGGTCACATCTCAGTATTTTTTGGTCGACAATTCAATTGTTCCGTAGAATTCTGGAAAAAATATTTTCCAAAATTCAAATTTCACTTTTTTTACATGACTACAGTGAAAAAAACCCAAAATTGTTGAAACCTTTCGAAGTTGAACTCACCTTCATTCTGAACACTGGGGTGAAAACAGAATGAAAAAATATCCATTGGTTTCCATTTAATAGCCTTCCAAAGACTCCGCTCGAAGTACTCAAATAATTTTTATTCAGAAAACTGGTGGCCCTACGGATGCCAAAATTATGCCAATAGGCCTCCAGAGTGACCTGGATAGAAATATGAATTTATCAAGAAAAAAAAATATTTTCTAAAAAACTCTGGTGGGAATCGAACTCTCTCCGCAATCGGAAAATAGGGTCGAATTCGATGAACTACCGTTGCTTGGCAACGGACGTCATTATAGTCAGTTATAATAGTTTTTTGGAAAAAAAAATTTTTTTCGATAAATTCATATTTCTATCCAGGTCATTCTGGGGGCCCATTAGCACAATTTTGGTCTCCATAGGGCCATCAGTTTCTTAAATAAAAACTATTTAAGTACTCCGAGCGGAATCTTTGGAAGGCTATAAAATGAAAACAAATAGATATTTTTTCATTCTGTTTCCACACCAGTGTTCAGAACGGAGGTACCCAGGCAACACAGAGAGGTTTTAAAAATATACCGGCGATATCTTCTCAGAACATTGAGAGTACTTTTTCTACTTCTCTAAGAAGTCACGGGGAGATCCTGAAGATATCGCATGCGGAAATTCTCAAACTTCCCACAATGGGAGGTCTATGGGAAATTCGCTCACATAGTCTCATGGCGAAGAGTTTAAGAAATTCTCAAATACTTCCCATCGCGAGATTTCAGGGAGTACGACATGCGATATTTTCAGGAAATGCCCCTAACGAAAATATCCGGAAGTACAGATATTAACTTGTAAATTATATTTCTGGAAAGATTCCTGATGATAATTATATAGATTTTATGTCGACTTGCTTTGTGAAAAAAGCAGCATTAACACACAGCACTTTGCCACAGAATAGAGAAGTATTACTTAGTAAGTAATACTTCTCTATTCTGTGTCTGGAGGTTAGATGGCTTTGATGAATATTGATTTGTATTTCAGAAATGAATGGAGATTAATTATCGGTTATTAGAAAAATATATCCATATTACTATGATGGGTATATGGAAACAAAATATTGATTTGGAATCCCTGTCAGTATTTGAATGAGAAATGTGTTGATGATTTCTTGAGGAAAAACAACGGATCTCAGATTGGTCGATATTCTGACGAATCTGAGAAAAATATGAAGCAGTTCGATTAAATTTTGGCTTTTCTGTTTTCTTCCGAGAATTCTCGAAATTCTTCACGTAACTTCCACTCGCATAATGTTGTACAAGTTTGCCGTTGTCCAACCGATACTGGTGGTGAGTTTCAATACAGAAATATGATAATGTGAAAAAGAGAGCATTCTTTGCGCTGAATGAAGTCATAAATGCTACTCAATTAGGTTCGTTTCGTTACCAACTAGTAAACAAGTCGATAACTATAGTTTTAGTATAAAATCATTGTATAAGGAAGGTCTTCATTCAATAACAGAACTATAGATTTTCTAGACACCTCTTACTTGTTAATACAGGTTTCAACCTGAAGTGCATTTACTCATCCACCGAATGTATAAAAACGCCGTGATTTTGTACCACAAAATTTTTCATCATAACCTTCCGGAAAATCCGGCACCATAAAAGCCAGTAACAAAATATGATAGAGTCAATGTGAATTATGTTTTAACTTATTTGTTTTAGGTATGTTTGCCGATTATCCTGTTGGTTTCTAGGAAGCCTCTCAGAAGTTATTTATTTCGTTCTTATGAATCGAACACATATTTTGCCTATATGTATAAATAGTGGACAACGAAATAGAGCTCGCATCGCGAATTTCCTATTCTGGTTATGACTGTGATAACTTTAGGAACTCGCATTGCGAATTTCTTATTCTGGTTACGTCTGGGAAGACTTAAGGAACTTGCATTGCGAATTTCCCTTTCTTGATCTGTCTGTGATGACCGTAGGAACTCGCATTGCCAATTTCCCTTTCTTGTTATGTCTGTGATGAGTTTAGGAAGTCGCATTGCGAATTTCCTATTCTGGTTACATCTGAGATGACTTCAGGAACTCGCATTGTGAATATCTAATTCTGGTTACGTACGCGATAACTTTAGGAGCTCGCATTGAGAATTCCAAAATCATGTAGTGTTTGTGATCACTTTAGGAAATCACTAGAGGAGTTCGCGTGAAAGCCGGATTAGGACTTCTCAGATATCTCGCCGGGAAGTTTGTGTTACTTGGGTAAGTTCAACCTCGAAAGATTTCAGCAGTTTTAGGTGAATTTTTTTTTCACTGTAGACATGTAAAAAAAAATTGAGTTTGAATTTTGGAAAAATTTTTTCACAGAAAATCTTAGAAAATTGAGTACATTGAAATAGTGCTATCCAATTTGGCAATCAAAAACCAAAAATTTCAACTTTGTAGGTTTTGCGCCATTTTGAAATATTTTTTCCAGAATTCTACACAACAATTGAATTGACGGCCAAAAAATACTGAGATATGACCAAAAACCGTTATTTCAGAGGTCACGCATAACTCACTACAGTTATCAGAATATTGCTCAAAGTTGACATTAAACACCCTGTATCTCGCTTATGCTTCGAAAACGGGTTATATGTCATTAAGCAAAAATTACATTCCCAATGTCATCTATACGGCTATATATATTTGACCAGTTTATGGTGAAACACCCTATATAATGTCACTGAATACCTATATATAAAAAATCTAGAAAAGCCTAACGGCCGACTGCGTAAACACAATAACTTCCGAAAGAAACAACTTAGAAACTCGTTATTCATAGAGAAGGTTTGGACCTTGATTACAAAGGCCGAATTCGTGAATGGGTAATATCCACCCAATGATTCCGCAGATATACCCAGTCAAAATTCTATTTTCCCAATATTTCCAAAAATACAGATCAGATCGAATTGAAATCCAGTACTTCATCGAAAAATTACAGTTCGAAGGTTCATACAGAATTTAATGAGGATGATATGATAAGAAAATCACAGAATTTTTTTTTTCAAATTGTTCTAATGACACGATCATCAGGAAATTTTGCACAAAGTTGTCTTTCAGCATCTTCAAACTAGCTGAGAAGTTTTATCAGGATTGAATTAGTATTTCTTGAGTTATACCGAAAAAAAACAACGATATCGAAAGAAAACTTCGAAATTTGAAATATTTTTTCGCAATATCTGCAAAACTTATGATCGTATCGAACTGAAATTTGGTACACTGCTGTTAAATATGAAGCTCAAAGTCCGAGTGGAAGTTTTTTCGGATATGATAAACGGTTCCCGAAAAAAAAAATTTCTTGGAAAAAAATTTTGAGAATTTTTTTTTTTCTGAATTTACTGATACTATGATCCTGACAAAATTTGGCTCAAAACTGCACGTCCTTATACTCCACCTAATTGCGAAGTTCAAATCGAATCACTCGAGTAGTTTCTGAAATAAAAAATAGATAACTCAAAAATTTCAAGTGGCTGTAACTACGAAACTGTTCGACCGATTTGGCCCATTAACAAACTTAACGCGGCATTCCAATGCGCGACCTACCCTGAAAATTTCAAGTCGCTAGCTTACCCCGTTCGACAGTTATCGTGTCTACGGCCGGACGGCCGGACAGAATCGATTTTGACACCGGATTCGTCATGAGTGAGTCCAATCTAGTCGTTTGATACCATTTTCGGCTCAATCACCGAAAATTACAGACATTTGGACAAAACGATAGCAATCTCAAAATCGTTACTACAAAGGAGCTTTCACGCTAACGAGAAATTATTCATCTAATAATTATAGAGATGAAGTTTGAAAGGTTTATTGAAAACTTCAGCATCTTTATGAAAAACAAGCTACAAATATTCATTTCTAGAATTTTACCCAAAAAAATCCATGGTAAGCTGAATTCCCGATCAAGCATTCTAAACTGATATAATATTCACTTTCATGCGGCATTCATGTTATGAAACTGTTCAATAATCTTCAGTTGATAATACATTTTGTCCTGGAATGAAGGAATATGAAAATCATCTCAGTTTTCTGCATATTCTGCCTGATTATAGGTGCAATTTGTTTCGAAGATTGGACATTATTCATTCGGAGCTATTTACATCACAAAAATCTGCAATCGTGTACATTCTTGAGCTGCTTGGCTTCACAAGGTATTTTTAGGTTCATTTGTTCAACTTTTTTATACTCTTGATTTAGTTAGTCCGGCCGTTTATAGATACGGCTTGAAATGAATGCT
This sequence comes from Myrrha octodecimguttata, assembly GCA_958510865.1. Taxonomy (NCBI): domain Eukaryota; kingdom Metazoa; phylum Arthropoda; class Insecta; order Coleoptera; family Coccinellidae; genus Myrrha; species Myrrha octodecimguttata. The sequence continues at coordinate 38,746,692 of OY294056.1, forward strand.
TAGAGTGGGATACTTGAAATATACATGTATACAATACCACAGTATAAATAAGAGTATTTATTTATACTATAATAATACCTACAGGTGCGACATTATCAAAACTTTGAAAGAATATTTCTGAAAATTTCTTTCAAGTTACGCGTGATATTTCTCTGAGATGTTTTAGATATTCTAACAATGACGAGAAAAGTTGGGGTACCTAGTAGAGTCTGGAGCATCAGAAGATATATAAACGATATCAGCGAAGGCAACCAGAGGAATAACATGTTGTACATCTTATTTGATTCCTGTAATAGCAGTCTCGAAGCTCTGAAGAAGGTTTGTTTGATTCCTTTCATGGTTACCACGCTACTTACAAACTTGGCGGTTTTCTGACGGTGACATTTTTGCTGTCATTATCGATCGGACAGTTGCGTGAAGTATCAAATGATTCCTTTCACACTAAAGGCGCAAAACCGATGGACGCGTTTGTCGCTCAAGCAATGACATTTAAGTTGTCGGATGCTCTCCGGCCCACCAAAATCACGCGATTCTTTTCTTGTAGTTGAATAATTTCAACTTCAAGAAAATGGCGGAAAAGTCAAAACACTCAAAAGATTGTGTATACTCGTATGTCATGATTAAAGACACGTATTAACATCATTCATATTAGGTTGAATACAATGGATGGTTAATTTTATAGGTATATTGAAGAGTATTTTTTCAACTATTATTGTCTTGGAGGAATATATTATGAATGTATGTACTCAATAGACGACTTCGGCCCAAGTTCCCAACCCACAATTTTCTTCACAAATTTACTATCACTGGGGAACGGGAATTTCATAACAAATTCGACACGATAAGGTTCGCGTTATTTATAATAATCCGTAAAAGATGCCTCTGCTCAAGATAATTCTTTCCAAATATAGGGTTTTGTTAAGATCATCTCTGATTGGTTGAAATTCAAGTTGGGATTCCTGATTTCATGTTGATAGTATCAAATTCATATAGGATATGCTCCGCAAATCAACTTGGTTATTTCGGTTGCCAGTTTTCCATTCCGTAAATATGAAATATTCGGTTGGTTCCTGAAAAAAAGGTTAATTACGGAAGTTGATTGATGAAAAAGCAATCTTTCTGTCACCAGAACGACAGTCAATATTGTATGCATGATGTAAAAAAAATGGTGTGCTCATCTGAAAAATGAGTGACGTCAGCAAGATTAAAATACAAAGAGTTGTAAATTCTGAGCTTTAACTATATACCTATAGTGACGAAATGTGTCAGTTTGAAATATGTATGTAATGTAATGTAATGTAAATGTCTCTTTAACATTGGGGCGAAAATAAAATGTTTCATTTTCACTTATAATAAATTATTATATTGATTTTGCTATCTACCTCAAAAAATAATTTCTGCAGAACAAACTGATTTCAGCAAAAACCATTTTTTCGATAGCTATGTGCATGTCCAAGAAATCAAAAGCGTCTAATAATTAAATCTCTTGAAAAAAATATAGGTATAAAAATACCTACTATATACTCGTTGAAGAACCAGATCCACTTGAAAATTAATTCATACAATTTGAAATGTGACATTTCATGAACAATCGAGCGTTTTTATAATTACATATGTCAGCCACAAATTACTGATATTGTGAAAAAAAAATCGCGCGATTTTAATTTTTTGACGCATCCATGAGTACGAGCCTCTATTCACACTTGGCCTCATACATATCGCGCGGCCTTTGTGTAAGCTGCTCGTAGGTGACCCGATAATAATTTTTGTTTAATCATAAAAGTTCGGCTGTTCAACTTTATGAGAAAATCTGCCCCATTATAGATTAATTCTGCAGTTCTCTTACAAACGGCAATTTCACGATCATGATGCAGGTGGGATACCAACGCACTTTGTTTGAAAGTTGCCCCTCTACCTAGAATAATGGTGGATATTAGCTGAAAAACTTGGGCGCATTTTTAATTCACCAAACTGGTGTGGTTGTGGTGGAGTATGGTGGACATATAACATAAATGCTGGATGTTGGACTAGATAATTTAACATTTACGTCATTCAACCAACAAAAAAAAACGAGTTGGTGTATCCATCACTCTTCCACCACACCAATTTGGTGAATTAAAAAACTCGGCCCTTGCTTTTCTAGCTATCTATACCAGTATTTCTTCTCCTATAAAACCTGGCGGAAAAAGAAATTTCGTTTCTCTCTTCTTCTTCTTTCATAAATGAGATCTCCTGTAGCGAATTCATCCACTTCAACAAAAACGGAAAAAAGGGGGAAGTCGAAACACGAAATTCAAATCTCCGAAAAATCGAAAAAATATATAATATTTCACTCCGCTTTCAAAAATCACTCAACTCCACTCCATCTGCATTCACGTCACTGCTAAGAAGATATTCTATACGCTGCATTCCTGACCCAGCATCTGGCTTTTTACCAACCTCGACTACGAGCGCTCCCGACATTACCGACCCCAGCCCGGCGTCAGCGAAGAACTACCTGTCGCCACTCAAGGAGATTTACAACAAGAATCGTTCGCCTGTGCCTTTTCAACAAAAATAATTTAATTGCCTTTCGAATTAACTTTTGTTGTAACACTCGAGAGTAAAATAAACAGGCTGATCCCTTTTCTTTATTGCGTGTTTGATTTCACAGGACACACGACCACACACTCCAATCGTATAAGTAGGCGTCTGCCTATGTGTCAATCAATCAGCCTCTTATGACGTAGATGTCCAGCATTCCCTCCAGCGTTCCGGTTGTCTTCCTTGTGATCTCTCTCCAATTGGTTTGTTGTGCTTTGCACCTTTCACCAGTCTATTACCAGGCATTCTCTCTATGTGTCTATTCCAATATTTTCTTCTCTGTCTCACAAACATTCCCACGTCCTGTATTCTGCTTCTTTCTCTAAGTTCTTCATTTCTCACTCTATCCAATAAGGTTTTTCTATGTATTATCCTTATCTTCATTTCCACTGTTTCCATCATTTGAGTTATTTTCGCTGTGTCAGGTCTCGTCTCTGCGGCATAACTTATGATGGGTCGGATTGCCGTCTGCATGTATATCGTTACTTTGCTGACTGTATTAAGGTATTTATTACACCATACTATTTCTTGCAGCCTGATATTCTGGTCGCTGGATCAGTTTTCACGATCCATCGAGGAGTCATAGGCAGCACTCCCCTTTTTACTTACTGGAGGTGAACCAATTCCGCTAAATATTCACCGCTGTCGAGGATGTTGGACCTATGCAACGTTTACGAGGAGAGACTCGATTAGTTTTCAGATGTGAGCTTGTATAGCTTTAAGAAGACCTTGAAGGCTATTTTTACTTGAAATTGTATTCACGTTTATCGTATATTATATGTGTTTATAATTACTTATTATACATTCGAATTCCATTAATTTTTCGAAGTACTTTGCAGATATATGGATTGCTCATGTCATTGGTACACTATCTGTTTATGTTTTAGTGAATACTGTTTTGGGTGTTCATTCACCTGTGTGCATTCATTTTGTGAATAAAGTCCCAAGTAGAAAAATTCTCTTAGCACGATTTTTCCATCAATTTCCATTTTACATCTTACCCGGATTCTTAGCTGTTACCATACACTTTGATTTGTTCGTGTTAATGAATATATTCAATGATTTTGCCTCTTGGTTAAAAGCTTGAAGTAATCTATGTAGATCATCTTCTGAGTCAGAGATGAGTACAGCACCAAATGTCAACCTTTTTTCTCTTAATTTCGGTCATGATTTCTTGATACTCTGCCGTCGATGACATTGTGTTCCATGTTCCAAATCTAGTTGCTCTGTCCTTCCATTTTACTGTTCTACTCATTGTCCTATTCCTTGCCTTCTTGGTTTATCCGATGGTCCGTCCGATTTCTGGGGCTTGTTTAAGTTTGTGTGCATATGCACTTTGACCAGGTTAGTTGCTAGCCTGACCTGATGACCCACCCCCTTAATCCGGGCAGTGCAGCAGCTGAGCAACTCAATCCACCCAGCAACTACACAGGCGGAGTTAGATTTCGTTTCAGTTCTCATCAAAAACTGACACTTACTGCAAAGCATGTTATTAAATATACATAAAATGGCGTAGAGGGGACAGAGTTCGAAATTTCATCTGAAAATACTCACCTGTTTTTGACCAAAATGGGAAATATTTTTTGAAGAATAATAAATAATCTCAATTTCTATGTTCTCAATTTCATTATAATGAATCAAAAATAAGAAATAAATTGTAAATCGGAATGTTCAATGTGAAAGAAAAAACTAAAATCATAAAATGGTATTTTGATGGTGAATCAATTCAAGAGCCATTGATTTCCGTTTTTCAATTCCTTACTTTCGTACAATTTATTTTATTTTCGAACCAGTTATGGCTGAAAAGAATCTTGGTACTCATTTTTCACAGAGGAAATTATTTGAGTAATACATTATGGTGAATAAGTTCCTCTTATACAACGGAATTAAATTTTCGTATTTATTTTCAACCGATATTTATGGTCTAACGTACCTCCCGTTTGTCGCTTCCTTCGATCGGGTATCGTGGACTGCAGCGCAGCCGCTACCACACATATTCGAATTGCCATTGCAAGAGAACAGTCGTTTATTCGATATGGCATCGCGCTGAGGTTTTGATTCTTCCACTGGTCCATTTTATTCAGTCCCTCGTTAGACTGTCTTTTCTAAACCTGTATGTATACCGTACTTGTTCAATGGGATTCAGGTCAGTCAAAACCTAAATTTCTCGTTCACGTAAGAAACTAGTTTATGTGTGCGCTATATGAGGACGAGCATTATCGTGCATCAAACGTTTTCACCGAAATCGGCAGTAGAGGTATGACACAATAACACGTTGTAGAATGTGGTTGTGGTATTGCCAAGCTGTCATAAATCCTTTTACGGAAACGACATCAGTTCTAGGGCTCCTTTTAATGCCACGCCCACATCATCACTGTTCCGCCTTGGTATTCATTCACCTCATCTGCAGTTCATTAATATGGATTCATCTGTGGACAATAATCTTCCCTATTTCTCTGACTGGGAACCCCAGCTCGAGTGTTCCACAGGCAACTATGATCTACTAGCCCCACAGGAAAGAACATATTCTTTCCCGTGGGAATCGCGCTAGTAGATCATATTGGCCTGTGGATATCCAAGTATCTTAGGGGACGTTTAGCGTGAAGGCCAGCCAAATGTAAACTATTTCTCACCCTTTGATCGCTAACGTTATGGATATTCTTTAGTTCACCTCTTAATTGGTCAACGGTTATATTTAGGATTTCTTGGTGCTTGTATATATAGTTTCCACAAATGTGTATTATTACGGGAATTCTTTCGCTAGGATAAAGAATCATCAGGTATCTACATTTTACTGACTGATGGTATGTAGTACAACAAAGTATAAATATGGTCAGGAACGTGCCTAAATGAATATCCAAAATCATTAAAAGTGAGAGTTGTGAAACTTGGGGTTTACCACAGGGTTTCTCAAGTTACAGAAAGATATTCAATAATGGAGAGCTATTTACATCTGTTTGTTCATTCAATATAATTCTGTGGGTGTTATACCTGCGGATTCCCAACGATTCTAGTAGTGTTAATCTTGAACTTTTGTTTTCCACGTGGAGAATTCCGTAGTTATTGTTGAAATTATGCATGGTTAGCGTATGTTGAATGTATTTTGTACGATGTGTAGTTTGATGTTCATGGATCCTTTTCTTGAATGATCTTCCTGTTTGACCAATATATACCATAGGGCAATCGCTACAAGTTGACTCCAGATCTATTGTCTTTATTTGTTTTATCTTTATTGTTTTCCACAAAGGAACTAGGATTTTTGGTTGTTTTAAAAGCTACGTTACAATTGAAATTCTTTTTTAATGTTCTGCAATATCTTCAGTTAATCCATTAACATAAGATAATGAAATGTACCTCTGTGTATTGTCCTCTTTTATGATTGGATACAGGAGATCCAATGTCATGATCTTCTGTTTATTGGACATCATTTTGTCTATAAGAGATGGATTATAACTGAAGCTTTCTTGAACAAGTGGTTCAAATCCAGTACAAACTGCTTTATCATAGGTAATTCTTTATTTGTTGTAAACCGAGCTACTCCCCATGCAGGACCTGACAAGTTTTAGCGAAATACTTGGCAAGTAGCGATAAGTGTGTATGGCGATTAGTACTGCCCTGCAGAATAACTTTTATATTGATCGTACTTCCCATCGAAAAATAGGCCCGTATAGTGTGTACAATTTACTCGGGTTCGGACAAATCCGTGACAAGTATATTCAAAGTCGAGTAAGTTGGCAAATCCCGCGTAGTGACATGCCAGGGTCCAAGATAAAAGTCTCACATATTTATGGATTTTTTCTTGTAAGGTAATCTCATATTTTTGTTCATTAAAGGCAGGCGAACGGCACCACTTGAAATATAAGGATGAATGGTTGATTTTACTGAAGTTTTCTGATGATATTTCATTATCAGAATTTGAAAGTACTGAATTCAGGTTTGATTCCGATGTTAAAATAGCTATGTGGTCACAGAGCAATATTATGAATATATATGAAGTTTACAACACTGGTTACAAAAAGAATGGCTGCCTAACCCTCAGCTATTATGGCTGTTGGAATGAAAGTACAGGTACCTTGTTTGTGAATTATTCTTCGGAGAGATACCACAAAAAATCAGTGTTATCTGGAGTGGTGCTGACGACAAGCACTGTGGTGAGTAATTATCAGATTATATTTCATGTAAGTTTTAGGGTCGTTTTTTTAATTTAATTAATTTACAGATCACAAATCCTGAGTTGATGGATGACTATGAGACTTATCTGCTGGAAAGGAAACCTGTAGATTTAATTTCCAAATTCAGTTATTCTTTATTCATTATTTTCCAGCAGATGCATAATTTTACGTAAGTTGCATTCAATCCATACCTAAGCTAAAAAGGATTATAAGGTACGAGTAAAAGTTCATACATACTTCCACCGATCTGGGGATACAAATTTTAATATTTTTCTCATTGAGGTGAGAATACACAGGGTATGATACGCATAAATCGCGATCGCTGGAAGTGTTCGACTTATCTAAGTGTTCACAATTGGCAATATTATTGGAGTATTAAATTACCAATTATGAGAATTTTGGAGTTGTTGTACATGCAATCGAACGACCAGACTCAGCCGTTTTAAAGACATTCTTAACTTCACAGTTGCATGTATTAATTAATTGATCACTTTGGGGAATGATGACTTTATTGATCTTAACATTACATTTATAATAAACCCCCTACATAAGATCTACGAGAAAATGTATGGAAAGTGTCAACTTGCAGGAGAAGGCAATCGGAAGAATTTCCACTTTGTGCATAATTGCATTTTCATGATTCCTACTATCAATTATTCAGGGCATCGTATAATTTCATGGTCGAAGTTGTTGTTTGGCGACCTGAATATGATGTGTAGAAATCAACTAAGTTGGCCTTCGATTGCTTCATGAATAAGTTGACAAATTCCTTTTAATAATTTCTCATCGATGCTTTTTAAAATTAAAATATTTGTTTTACATGGATGTCTACTTCGAGGTCTACAAGAGTGCTTTCCTGTAGACTTCGGTGCGTTCAAGGCCTATAGCCCCCTTCATAGCAACTGGCCTATAATGATAGAATTATGTGTTTTGTGGGCCGTTCGAGATTATGTCAGCTAAGTTTCAAACTGAAAAAAAAAAAAAAATTTAATACATATAATTCGGCTATTCACCGAGGTACAAATAACATAGAATGACTTGATAAAAATGATATGGAACCTCTTCTGAAAATCTCAAAGGATTCAACTCCGGTCGAGTAGATAAGGAAAATTTCACTCGCTTACATTGAGCTAGCTCCTCAAATTAGAAGGAAGGAGGCCTGTGTTGTGGACTATTTGATTGTTCACTGACTTCACTAATAGCAGGCCTTCACTCACAAAATTAGTCACATGCAATGAAATGCAGTATTCCTAACTCGACAGAGCATTTCAGGATTCTCAGGTAACCTCCTTGTAACATGCTGTCACATCGACCGCGACAATACTATTGTAGATCATCGACCTAGACCCAGCGTGACCAATTATTTTTTTCAGAATCTACCAAACCTTCTGTAGAAATCTACTTTTTTCTACCAAAGTCAATTACAGAAATCCACTAAAAATCTACTGCTTCCTCAGAGCAGTCTTTAGCACTTTATGTTGGAAGGAAAATGAAAACCTTTAATGTTTCATGTAATTTAAAGAAATATCGCTGTAATTAACATTCGCTCAGTAAAAAAAGCTAGAGAAGCACCGCCGTGAAGGCAGCAGCTGTTGTGCGCATGTTCAATAGGGATGACCGCTTTGGCAACGAATTTGAACATGCGCGCAAAAGCTGCTGCCCTAATTCACGGCAGTGCTTTTCTAGTTTTCTTTTCGATAAATTACTGGATTTCAATTCGATCTAATCTGTATATTTGAGAATATTGAGAAAATAAAATTTTGAATGGGTATATCTGCGGAATCGTTGGGCGGATTTTACCCATTCACGAATTCGACCTTCGTAATTAAGCCCTAAATCTTCACTACAATTATCGAGTTTTTAAATCGTTTCTTCCAGAAGATAACGGCCGACCGTAAACACAATAACTTCTGAAAGAAACAACTTAGAAACTCGATATTTGTAGAGAAGGTTTGGACCTTAATTACGATGGCCGAATTCGTGAATGGGTAAAATCCACCCAATGATTTCGCAGATATTTTTATATATTCACCTGAATGAAAGGCTCTTCCGTTTTGCATGAAAACTATGAAAATGCGGAAAAATTTAGCGCACATGATGGGAAATACGATATACTTATTGAGTGTGATGGGATTAGAGAAATACCCCAATGTCAGTCAGAGCCATATAAGCGTTCTACTGCTTCAACAGTTGAAAGTAGAATTCTACTGAGATAGTTCGAAATACTACCAAAATCTACTGCTCAATTTCTGTCTACTAACAATGATGAAATTATAACGAAAATCTACCAAAAAAGTAGATTTCTACCAAAATTGGTCACGCTGCCTAGACCTCCCCTCGACTGCGACCCACTTCTCTTCGTACCCTAAAGCTGCGCACAGACACGAGAGTTGAGCGGCTTTCAAGGCAGTTGCGAGGCACTTGTGAGGCAGCCTCGCGTTGTTGAAATGGCTCGCGACACCGTACATACTTGCGAGGCAGCCCAATTAACTTGCCTCGCATGCCGCTCAGCTCTCGTTTCTGAACGCGGCTTTAGAGTTCGACTTATCAATGCCCGACTCAACAAAGAGTTCATTCTATTTTCACGTGAGGATTCTAGAAATTGGGTAGTTTATTAGGGCTTTCATTTCGCCTGTATTTTATCAAAATTGGACCAAAACTTCTTTCAATAGTTACATTCTAGACTAAGGTACTAGTTGAATAAGAATTCAGATATCTTTTCAAAAGATGGAACTTACTATACAGCGCTTCAAATGTATAAACGTTCCATAAAGCGATGGGTGAAACTAAATAGTATGTTCGATTTGAAGTGAACGATTTGCATAAAAACTACAAGGCAAAAAACTTTCTTACAATTGCGTAATACCTAATAGTCAGAAACGAGAAACAACGATTTCGAAGGCGAGGCTATACTGCCATAAAAATAATCAATATGAATTCAAAAGGAGCAAAGATTGGACGAATATTTTTCGATGGAATAACTGAAAACGAAAAGTTCTTTCCAAGGCCAAATTGAATGAACTGTTTGGAGTTATACTCATTCGAATTTTTGAGGTTATTTTTTTGTTATCTCCGGAACTACCAATGTGATAGGATATTTGAATAAAGAACAACAGGAATGAGCATAACGCTTTTCTACTTCGTATAAAAGTGGGACATAGGCGCGCATATTGAACCTTCAAGTATGACTCATGTTAGACAAAGAAGTCTCGGAACAAGTTGTTCTCTCTTCAAAGTGAAAGGAAAGTCGGCCATATGCAAAATCCATCCCGGACCCACTTCGTGAGGCATTATGCTCATTCCTTATGTTCTTTATTCAGAGGATAGGATGGTAAGTTGTTGAAAGATGATGCGCAACTGTTAGTGAATTTAAAAGGTGAATTTTGAAAAATTTTGTCGGCAACTATTCCTCAAATTTCAATTGTGTAGAATCCTCGAGGTCAATAATTTGCAATGGTTCAGCGAATTCATTGCAAAAAATTTCGTGTTTTTTTCTCGATATCGTGGTTATTTCCGTAATAACTCAAAAATACTTATCTGATCATAATAAATTTTTATTTTCATGTGAGCCATTCAACCTGCTCGTGTCTGTGTTTTCGTAAATATCGCGAAAGGTATTACTTGTAAGTATATTGTAGCATATTGTATGAATGATTGTAGGCACGTTCGAAAGATTCAAGATAAGTGGTTTGGAAATGACGTAGGTGGTTTCGAAGAGGGGGTTGCTAAAGATCTCCATGATGATACTAGTGACATGTCAAGCATAACAGGATTAATCAAAACTACAAGAGTTGAATTTTATGATTTCATCAACCCAATGTATCGTTTCAGGTAGGTTTATCTGCTTTTTGCAGCAGTGGTCGTTTTGGTATTTAAGACTGGCCTTCTGCACTGCTGCCAATATATTCCGCATATCTGTTGGAAATAACAGTTTTCCACTTGACACTAAACATTATGAATCATTGCAGCTACATATATGCTCAGGCTTGTCTGTACAAGGTTGTCTTTGGAAAATTGTTTTGAAGTTTTAGTGAGATTAGAAATTATACATTATTATGTACCATATCATTGTATAATTTATACAATGCCTATATGTTACGGCAACAATTAAATATCAAAGATGTACTGTAATATCATCGACTGAATGTTTCTCGAGAAACATTACACAAAGTTATTTCAACTAATATGTGCACAATATTAGATTACTATAATGTTTATTACATAATATAGCTGTAACTTCATGAACGCAATGAAAGAATGTTATATATTACCTAAGCCGCAAAATAAAGTGTTTATCCATTGGCAGCTGTTGTAATATTTTATATCTTCGTCCCAAAGCATGAATCTGCCAGATTACATCCGACCAGTTTTAGAGGTTTCTCGAAAAATAAAATCACCCTGATATCTCAACAACCAGAACTCTGGTATTTTTAATATTTAACTTCAACGAAAAATATATTTGATAGTTCAGTCATTGTATTATAAAGACAAGTTGTCTTTATTCAATGGTTCAGTTGCTATATGACATGACAGGTGGTTTTATGAGCCTCCTGAAACATTGGTCTAATTCGATCTGGCAGGTTAATACTTGAGACCGAGGATAAGAAATATTATTGACCTACATTTATTATTATCATTATAACCTCACATGAAACTTTACTGTTGAATACAAATAAATATTTTTAAGAACTATCAGCAATATAACTTTTTGCAAAGTTAAACTAGCTAACATTGGACTGATGCAAAAATGTTTATAGCGGCAAACTATACTCATGCAATATTAGTTTTGAAGAATTGTAATATTACAGACCACACCAAATGGCAAATTTACTCTGGAATGTTTCCGTAGTAGATATACTTTTGCAATGTTACATTTGTCAATATTTGTGAGCTGCAGAAATGTGCAATACAATAAAAGCATTGTTTATCAATACTTACTGAATGAAAATAACCAATTTCAGTAATATTACCAACAGATTACATTGCTCAGTGGGTTCCAACCTAGGAAAAATATTGAAAATAATAATTCTGCTCCGCTCCTTGGTTGGAGTTCTCACCAGGAAAAATATAATAATTTTATTTAATCACCATAAGTCTTAGAAATGGAAAATCCTAAGGGAATTTGAAGTGATTTGTCAACAAGAAGCAATCAGAGGCAGACGTTGTTGATATCTATATACAGAGAGAAACAAACTCAATGTAAAATATTTTGCAATCATTTGAAATTCGAAAGTTGTAGGCAACTGTGTGAAATCACAAGAACTCAAATATCTCGAAAACTGTTGATTTTTGATTCATATAGATCATTCGGTTATTGGTTCAGTAGAGTACGTATCTAATTACTACGACATTTGTGTAGAACGGACAACACCGCTTAGCTGACTGACAGGCAGGGTTCGTAAATAGAGGGATTTCGAAATGCCATCAATATTCTCCTCTATTGCTGCTTTCTTTTTGACGATTTGGGTAGCTCGGAGCTGCCCCCGCGCATGAAATTTGTTAACAAATTTCATGCGTGGGGGGAGCTTCGAGCTACCCAAATCATCAAAAAGAAAGCAGCATATGTTGTGACGTCATTAGTGGACGATTCATGTTCTGAGGAACAGCGTGATATCGTTTTGTCCAGATGTCTGTAATTTTCGATGATTGAGCCGAAAATGGTCTCAAATGACTCGGTTGGACCCACTAATGACGAATCCAGTGTCAAAATCGATTCTGTGCGGCCGGCCGTCCGTAGACACGATTACGGTCGTACGGAGAATCCTATCGACCTGAAACTTAGGGTAGGTTGCATTTCGAAATGCGACGGTTAGGTTTGTTCATGAGCAAAATCGGCCGAACGGTTTCGTACTTAGAGCTTATTGAAGTTTTGACTTTATTTTGGCGATAATTCAAAAACAACTGGAACGATTGGATCGAAACTTGGCAGTTAGTTGGCGTACAGCAACACGCAACTTCTAGCGAAATTTTGTTGGAATCATACTATCAATAAATTTTGAAAAAAATTTTTTTCTAAATTTGTTCGAAATGTTTTTTTTCGCGAACTCTTCATCACCTTTGAAGAGAAATTCAGCCCGAACTCTGAGCTCCATATTCCACAGCAGTGTACCAAATTTCAGCTCGATACGGTTATTAGTTTAGGAGATATTGAGAAAAAATATATGAAATTTCGTGGTTTTCCTTCCGATATCGTTGTTTTTTCGGTATAACTTAAGAAATACTGATTCAATCATGATGAAACTTCGCACCCAGTTTGAACATGCTAAAACACAACCTAGTACAGAATTTCGTGATGATCGTGTCATTAGAACAATTTGAAAAAAATTTCAAATTTTTCTGTCAAATAAATATTTAATATTCTGTGATCTTCCTATCATATTATCCTCATTAAATTATGTATGAACCTTCGAACTGTTATTTTTCGATGAAATCTGTATGTATTTTTGGAAATATTGGAAAAATAAAATTTTGAATGGGTATATCTGCGGAATCATTGGGTGGATTTTATGCATTCACGAATTCGGCCTTCGTAATCAAGGTCAAAACCTTCTCTACAAATATCGAGTTTCTAACTTTCGGAAGAAACGACTTAGAAAAAATTAATTTTATTAAATTAATTAAAATTATATTTTCCATGCATACCCTATAAAATATGAAAGATTCTTCATGCTATTGTCCGGTTATATCACAGAAAACAATAAAATAACCAAAATCACTAAACATGTTAGCCAACGTATTTTCCCCACCAACCGACCCTTTATGTAGAACAGGCAACGCCGAACGCCGCGTAGTTATCTGACGGGAAAATCACAATAACCTAAAATTTTTGTCATATACACATACAGACACCGACTGCCCGACTGGCTTTATGAATGTGAGTGAAGTATATAGTTTATTAGTTTATTGTTAATAAGATACCAGGCACTTGTATCACAGACCTGTGCTTGTATCGTGAGTGAGCTCAAGAACGATTCAGGTTTCAGTATTTTATTCGCCTCCGAGGAGGGGAGTTGGTTCTACGGAATAGATTGAGCAATGGACGAAGAAGAACTGATTGACTTCATGTTATTGGACACAAATTTATTGTTGTACCCTTATAAAAGAAAGTTGGTTCATGAGTGTAATGAGGACCACACCCAAAGTGAATTTTATGTAAGCTGTCTACCAATGCGTAGTCATCCCGATAAATTCGAGGAATATCTTCGAATGCGCGTCAAAACGTTCGATTACATCTTGTCACACATAGAAGTGGACCTTCGGAAATGGAGTAACTTCAGGGCTTGTATAGAACCAGCAGAAAAATTAACAATTTTATTGAGGTAAGTTTATTTCCAAATCTTCAGTAATAATAATATTATTGAATTTTCTCGGTAGAATAAAGACTAACTACTGTATAATTTAAAAGTTGTCGAATGTGTTATGGAAGTTGCAGGAGAAATAGATGAGACCACTTAGTTGTCTTGGGAAGGACATCTTTCAATGGGTTTGTTCGCACATCTGTAACACAGACCTGGTCTGTGGCTGTAAGAAAAAAGATCCAGATCGAAGATTATGAGAATAGAATCAATCGATTTCGCACAGTGATTTCTGATCAGTTTCTAAGCAAGAGTAGGCTGTTGGCTGTTCGTACACACATATGCGACTGTCATCTGATAGTCAAGCCTGTCAGCGGTTTTTCAAGCAATGTGTCAGGAGTTTGCACATTCAGGGTTTTCGTCCACACGAAGCAGTGACAAGCGATATTTGACCGGGGTTGTCGGGGTTTTAGGTAGTATGACGTCATGTTTTATCAGCTACGTCACGCAGATCACAATCTCTCACATTTGAGATCTTCGTACAGACAGTTTGTAATCTATCAGGAACTGGTACTGATTTGACGTATCAAAAAATCGGAGGAGAATCGAAGGGGAGGTTGTTCTATGCCTAACGTTGAATACTATCTCAGTCAAGAATAGTGACCCTGATAGATTGGGAAAATACGAAGAAACTAAAGAGTCCTGCTGTATTCTAATGAATGGAGAAAATTATATTCCCATTGTTTTTTGGAAATAGACCACAAATTGCAGAATTAATTAAAAAAAGTACAATTTTCATATCAAGTAAATCTGCGTTGCTTCGATTTACGAAAATGTCAATTTGGCGGAGTTCTCGAAAAACAAAAGTAATTGGCGCGTTTTTTAATTCACCAAACTGGTGTGGTTGTGGTGGAGTATGGTGGACATAGAACCTAAATGGTGGATGTTGGACTAAATAATTTGACATTTACGTCATTCAAACAACAATATAAAACGATTTGGTGGATCCATCACTCTTCCACCACACCAATTTGGTGAACTCGACCATTGCAATGAAATAATCCTGAAAATTGTCTAATGAAAGAGTCAGATGTATACTCAGCAACCTAACAACAAGGCCGTAGCTGAAAATGACTTAGAGGTAGGGCAATCGAAATTGAAGGAAGGGCAGTGAAACTTTTCATTGATCTAATGAATTTTAGATATTTAGCTTTTTTGCTTTTTAAAGAAGGGCAATGCTATATCTTGCCGTAGGTACGCTAGCTACTAGCTACGTCTTGCGTAACAGTTTCCTTCGTTGATAGGTTACATTACTCTGATATTGTTCATTAAACAAAATTTTTTGGAGAAAGTACCCTTGACAAAAGATTTTTTTCTATTTTTTTGCTATTCTTCCTCTTTTATTTCAGGTATTTATCAACAGGTATCTCATTCGCATCTCTAGGGAAAAAATTCCGCATGAATGGCTTTACTACGGAAAAAATTGTGGAGGAAACTGCTGATGCTATTTGGAAGAATTTAGCTCCAATCCATTTACCAGTTCCAAATGAACAACAGTTAGTTGAAAAAGCGGAAGATTTCAGGAAAAGATGGAACTTTCCCAATTGCGTCGGCTGTATAGACGGAGAACAGATAAAAATCAAGACTCCTCAGAAGAATGGTACAAGGTTTGACTCAGTCAACCTTCATGTCGTAGCTGACGCACGATGTAAGTTCATATTCATTGACGTTGTTACCTACGGAGAGCAAAGCGACGGGGGCTTGTTAGAAGCCTGTTCAATTTCAACGTTCTTAGAAAACTTTTCTGCAACTTTGCCTGCGGCCTCCCCAATTGATGGAAGTAGGAAACCGATTCCATTCGTTGTAGTAGGCGACGAAAGGTACCAATTAAAGATATATTTATTGAAGCCATTCCGACAACGAAACTTGACCGAAGAACAACGCATTTTCAACAATCGCTTGTCGAAGTGTAGACGATCCATAGAATGTGCATTTGGAATTTTAACTGCGAAATGGAAATTGTTCAACAAAGGTATCGAAACAGAGGTAAAAAAAGCAGAGAAAATTGTTAAATGTATGTGCCTCCTGCATAACATCATTATCGATAGCGAGAATATTACGCTTCAACCTCAGGTTCTTGAGGAAGCTCTAAAAGTATACGAACAGAAACATCAAAGAACAGATCTGGGTTCCGGACGGCGATTCAACAGATCCTCCAGAGCTGCACAGGAGGTTAGAAATGCCTTCAAAGACTTCTTTAGTGGTTCTGAAATTGTTGGTCAAGATGAAGGGGAAAGTGTGTAGGTGAAGGCCAAATACTAATAATAATAATAAACCTAACAATTTCGATGTATCTAACACCATTATCAGGGCTCTTAAATGTAGGAGTACGAGGTACATGAACAACAAACTCGAAAACACATAATAACTGCACAAATACTTGAACTTTGAAATATATTTTATTTCTCCTGTCTCATTCTCAAAAGACTCGTTAAATTCTCGTAAAAGAAGGCGCATTTATTTATTGATTTCATTGTCTGTGACCATTTTATATGTTTTTGAGTTCATTGATCTGGACCAGTGTATTTATCTCGAAATATTACATTTCACAGCCCTGATGATGGAGTTATTTACATGAAAACCCAGGCCTTCACTCATATTTTTCCACATCCATCAACTCTTATATTACAAACAACCGTGTTTCACTATTTTTTCCTCCATTACTTTCGCCTTACGTATGAATTTTAGGCAGCAAATAGTATTCGAATTATACTAACATGTATATTTTGAATAATTATGCTACCCTAGTCATAAGTTGAATAATCCCAACTTTGTTGGTTATTAATAAAACCATACCAAATTGTATTATTCTACTTACTTTCTATTCCTACCCCTTCCAAGCATTTTTGCGGGGTCAGAGCCATCCCCTGCTTGGCGAAGAAGTCAATAGCCTCTTCGAGTTTCATAGAATCACCTCTAGAGGAGTCGGAGAGAAAGATCAAGGGCCGTATTTATAGTTGTTCCTTGAGGCTTCCTTATACTGAAGGCCGCTTTGAATTTGCTTTTCTATGGAAACAAATAAAAGTTTGTTTGTATAGAAACATAGAAAAGCAAATTCAAGGCGGCCTTCAGTATAAGGAAGCCTCAAGGAACAACTATAAATACGGCCCTAAGTCATCGACGAAGTCATCGATGTCCTCAAGGTCTTGAACTTGGAGACCTCTACCCGATCCGAGCTCACAAATAAGCTCGTCGACATCAGATTGAACAAGGTGGACGAGAGAGGAACACCCTGACTCCGGGCCCTCTTAATCGACATCTCTCCGGAAGATATGCTGCCCAGCTGATCCAAGGAACAAGAATCTCAAAAAAAAAACTTTCACGTACCTGATGGTCACCTCTTCTATTCCGGCTGTCCTCATTGCTCGTACAATGGAACGCTTCCTGAATGTCGACACTTAAGATGCTGTACGGTTTAAGATCGCTGTGCCTTTCTTCAATAATCGCTTGTGTCGGTTTATTCAAGAACTCCAACGAGCGGCCCGAACTGTCTCTGGTTATCATTGTTTAACTCTTGAACTCGTCCTTAAACAATGCTGGTTACCGTGGATCCGTATAGAACCGATGCGTTTCTCTATTATCCGATTGAGCGTCTGAACCACCACAAAAGCAATTGTTAGTTGTTAATATCATTTAGGCCATCCTCTTTAGGAATTAAGATTGTACTGTTGCTTTTGATGTAGATCGGAGTAACTGCGTAAAGTAACATTATATTGTAAAGCAGGACAAGCTTTTTCAGGGACACCGTCTTGAGATCTTTGATCCAAAAACCGTCGAACCCACCCGAAGGCGACTTGGAGATGTGAATCGAGCACGAAAACTCTTGTTCAGAAATGGGCCTGAATGTCAGTAAACGTATGACTCGAACCCAGAGGTTGTGCTCAGTATTACCTACTTCGATGATCCCACAGCGGCACTGGCGCAGTTCTATTAATTCTCCTTGATCACTATCATCCAATATGACAGCAAAATCTGACTTCATTGTCTTCTACAACATGCCATCGCTTATGTGTACAGGGGTAGGTGAAGTATGATAGTCAAAGGGCCATGGCTAGTGGCACGCAATGGACAACTTATCGTTTTTTTCGTCACACACCAAAAACATCGTGGCGTAGCTTGGCCGGTGGTGTTCAAAGACATGCCCAATACCCAATTCGTCATCGACTGATGGCAGGCAGGTATACTTTGGTTCACGTTGGTTGTTACCGTTCATATTCCTATATGCTCTATACCAATGAATATCCGCGGCCACAGTGGTAGTGTTTCGCCGGGCACCTGACACAACAATGAGCCAGCATGCAACATTTTGTGAGTGAACAACTATTGTCGATGGCCATTGCTGGCCTATCTTGTTGCATTTACATCCATGGGCCGATGTGTACCGGAACCTTAAGAAATACGTTTGATCCTCTCCCGACGGCACATCCAATGGGGGTTGGAAAATAATTCGCTTCCAACGTACAACTAGGAGCAGCCTAACGCCACTTGGGGGTTTTCTCAGCGTCTACATTTCGCATAGCTTACAAATTATTGGTGTGAAATATCTAAATGACTTAATCATTGAAATAATACAATATTTGTTTACCTTGCGTGACCAACATCAAAAAATGTCGTCCAGTTCATCGGAGACGGTTCTTATTTCACACTTCTCACCATACATTCCTAGTAGCATCCCTGAACATGAAACCCGCAAGATTTCCTGTCGCCAAGATATAAGTAGGATAAGTAAGATATTTACATCACTGTGACTGTGAGCAGTGTTAGGTCCTGAACAAAAAATGTGAAGGCGAAAAATTTTGTTCGGGAGATATGGGCCCCCAAAGTTCCAAATTGTTGCATTTTCAGATCCTTTTTCCCACCATAAAAATGACCTCTCACTTCTTGAATATAGTTCATAAATCATCTTTGAACTTTCAACTAACGATTAGCGACACTTTCTCTCAAGAATATTCATTATTTAATAGAGGAAAAGTGAAAATATTGGACAATCACTCAACCTATATTTCTATGAAATACTTCTCAATCGAAAAGCGGAGCTTCGCAACAGCGTCTTTTCATCGCTGGTGAACGTATTATGACAGAACAGTAGTTACTGGAGGGAAATATGAAATGATGGACAGCTGAATGATATGATTGTGAGGAAAATGCTCCTGTCACCGAAAACAAAACAAAAATAAAGAGAATATTTGTTCAGGGTTTCAATCTCAATATTTTCTTTTAAACTTAAATCTTGCTACCCCGTTCAAAAAAGGGAAGTTGTTATTGATAAAATCGAACTTCTTCTTCTGTTGTGACTTCGAGATGGTCCTAGTTTGGAATGAAATTCAGGATATTCCAATAAAATGGGTTATATAATAACCCCAATTTCATTGAAAACTGGAAAGGGCGCTATCTGCTATCACATATAAAAAGATAGGTACGTTGAAATATATATCAGGGTGTATTCGCATTCCATTACTATGTGTTTCAACCATGTAGATTTCATTGAAATCGAAATCTTCTGTTGTAAAATTTAGAGTATCGCAGCAAGCAGTAACATATCATGCCGCATGTCGTTTTTCACGCCAGCAATAATGAGTCATGAATACGCACGATCGCACGATTCCGATCAATGAAATTCGCGCCATTGCCAAACTCCACTTTTAGACTGAGTCGGCATCAGAAGGAATGAATGTTAAGTGGTTGTCCAATATTTACATTTTTTCCATTAAATATTGACTATTCTTGAAAAACATTGTCGCTTATCGTTGGGAAGGTTCAAAGGTGATTTGTAAACTGTACAGAAGAAGTGAGAGATTGTTTTCATGGTGAAAAAAGTGACCTGAAAACGCATCAATTGGGAACTTTGGGGGCACATATCTTCCAAATTAAGGGAGACCGCCTTTGTTCGACTTCATATTTTGTGTTCAGAAAAACACACTGCGTACACTGATGTAAATATCTTTTTAATATCTCGGCGACGGGAAATCTTGTGGGTTTACCAAAAATTTATTTCATCTTAAGAGGAAACAACACCACGTGGTAGTAAATAACAGCTAGACAACACAGCCACATTTTAATGTCATCAAACCTCGTTTATATCTCAAGGTCAGGCCGCTGGGCCCGTTCTATATGCTTTAGCGTTGCCTATAGGCGCGTGAAATATTAGAATTCGGAGAAATTTTTCTACGTTTATAGGAGAAAACAGAGCATTTAATTCATCACCAGCATTTTAGGACCGTTAACATTGTATCAATGACCAACGACATCAATACCAGGTCACGAGTACATCGATCTATCACCAGTAGTCCTTATATCGATGGGCATTGAATTCAGGCTAATCGGTCATTGTATCAATGTATTGTGGACAATGTTTAGGTACATCAACCTGATGCCAAAAAACATTAATCCAAAGACGTGCTATAGTTGGGTTTTGGATTCAAACCACAAACTACCATTTTTTTATATAAAATAATATTGAACGCAATAATGCCTCAACACACATATAAAAATATATTTGCACTTTTTGTTCTGAACGAAATTTGGTAGAATTAACTTAGAACTGAATTTTTCTCCAATATATTTCACCTAGTAGATTTCTGTCATCGTCGAGGTAGCTTTTTAAAAAATGGTCACGTTGCGGTCGGGCCAGGAAAAATGGTCTATGGGTCAGGTCTGATCGTACGGTTCCAACGTAGAAGCAGACTATCCAGGCATGGTTTTGCTTCGTGGAAATACCATAACCGAGCATTTGGACAGTGTGGTAAGGACGTTAGAAGCTCGTACCGGATCTTACACCATCTGGGCATGATTATTATCTAGTCTGGAGAATATTTCGCCCTGCAATAATGAAAATCGTCTCGTGGCAGCTACATTACATAAATCCCTTTCCAGCTACTGTTTGGGGCGCACCCGATGCACCTCAGAGGCGCTCCAGCATAGGCAAGTCGTATTCCAGTTCGCGGGAGCGTCAGACCGAGGCCTACGTGAATTAACAGGCCGGAAGGTAAGATGTTGCCGTTGTTACAAAGGAGTGTCACGAAGCAGGGAAAAAAGGAGATTGAGCACCGATGTCATAGTCACTCTACAGTTGACGGTGTGATTTTCGAAATGCTTTGAACGTGATATCACTAAGAACCTTTCGTGAAAAAAAATACACAGCATTTCGTTTATTTCTGATAAGTTTAATTATCCATTATCGTAAATAATCCAGAACTCACTACGAGGAGGAGCTGTATTACTGAGTTCCAAAATATTACCATCAGATAGGTATTATTCTAGATTCTGAAGCGTTTAATATCAATAAAACATAACGGCAATCGAAAGAGAAAAATAGAAAAGATATAAGCCCTGGAACCGATAATGCATACTTTCACTGTTATGCACCTGGAAAATGGAAGTGAATTGAAGATGGTCACGAAAGTCTGTAGAATAAATGGGGTTCGGGGAAACGGCTTAATTCATTTGTTGCACAAAAAATTTTAGTTTTCCTTAATCATTAGAGAGGTGCCAATGTCATCCTTATTAGGTTTTTTTTCAGTGATTACTTATACAACTTTTGAGGGAACTGCTGGTAGCAGCAGACGAATCTGGAGTTAAATTGATCCTATTCATTATATTGAGTTTCCGAATTTCGAACATCTATAAATCGAATTTGGAAATGGGTATATTGACTTCTTCAAAATCTTTCCTTCTCAAATTGGTGAAATTATTGAACCCCGACGATATTATTGATACCTTTCCCTGGAAAAATTTATTTCATAAACTATAATAAATCATTTTCTTGAACTTTGAAGGAGAAGTTGGAAAAACCGTGTCTTTGAAATTGGCATAAAAGTGTGAAATCGACTTAATCTGAGCCTGATTGTGTCAATAGATATGAATTTTATCATGGTGAATAACTAATTTTTGTCTTCGATGTTCAGAATCAGTTCTTTTGGAGGTATTTGTAGAAGCATTGTTTAACTAAACAATGGTAGAAGACATGTAACTAGGTTGACTTGGAAAAATTGAAGGAAATGCATCATCAGTTAATTTGGGAATTTTTCTCGGTTTACTAATTAATCAACCATCTGAAGTTACAGAAGCTACAGAATAACAATCCTTCTACAGTATGAGCATCTACAAAAATACCTGCTACCATTGTTTACTTCAGTATCGTCGTGAATTTCGAAACTGTCTTTCTCTATGTAAATATTGCATTCGGTCATTGTCATCCTTTTTTACAGAATCTCTGGGAAATTAAAAAACGTAAACTTTTAAAGCATTTATAATAGGTCTAATAACCGGGTACTGCACAAGTACGAGCGATGATGAAACTCGTATCGAAGATTTTCAATTCTTGAAATATATAACCTGTTGATTTCCCTAAATATCGATTCTTCGAATAGTATTCCAGAACGAAACGCACTCTAACAACACTTCACAAATATTACGAACGATTTAAACACTAATTTTCATCTAAAACACTAATAACACAACCGATCAGAGCGAAAAACTGGATAATGCGAACGTTTTATCTCGTTTCCCGGCGAAATGATGATTAAACAAAAGCGTGTATGGACGATCGCATAGCACTCTGTTGTTTATGATAACCCTCCATTGTAGAACTTGCAACATCGCAATTTCGGGCATCCTTCTGGCCTTATAGATTACGTAGGCTACGGTCAGACCGTCGAGCTTCCTACCTCTTGCCCCTGATGCACCACCCGAATTTGGGGACCTTCAAGCACTCACACCTGTGAAACGCCAAACTTGTCATAATTTGCCGGTTCGTTTATCGTCTGGTTCTCGAAATATCGTGGGCGTGAAGCCCCAGTGCGTCAAGCTCCAGAGGCTTCACGCACTTTACTGGAAAGCCACTATTGATAAACTATAACCCTATTGGAGTGACACACTTGGGAGTGTGTCATGTGGAAATATTAATAAATCGCTCTCCTAAATGAAGCACCTATACTCCATTCACTTCTATTCTGTATATTCAGAACATGTTAGGTTATGTGCATTTTCCTGTCAGATGTCTACGCGACGTTGTCCATTTTACATAAAGGTCATAGTTATAACATATGTAAATAAACCAAACAGGAGTGTGGATGAAAATATATAAGAATTGACGAAAGTGGTTTGCCAGATCATTTTGCCGTTTAAGCCATTGTACCATTGAAAACCTGAATCAGTTTTAGTTAGTTACAAAAACGTGATACATCTATTCCAAGGCCTACCGACTGACTAAACGTCCACCATTTCAAGCGTGTGTCAGATCCTTAAGTGAAGCTTTTTCAGTGGATTTCATTTGGATGAAATATATCGCACAAGTTTTTGCGTTATCTTGAAAATCTTTCAATTTGTCTTAAATTAAAATTTCACTCATTTTGTTGAGACTCTCTACAGGCCTTTAAGTTTTATATTTGGGGTTCTCTTGAAGATTATGAATTCTCATGTTGAATAATGTGTGTTTCAGTGCCAGTTTTATGTTGAGGAACAGAGGCACTCACGATCTCTGGGCGAATGAATTCCTGAAACCTTTTACTACTCGAGTTTGGTTGACAATAGTTCTGGTGCTGGCTTTGTTGAGTATTTTCCTGAAGATTACCAACTGGATTGAATCGAAGTTGATGAGATCGAATAGTACTCGTTATTCTTTGTTTACTGCGATTTTGATCACGGTTTCGGTGGTATGTCAACAAGGTGAGAACTTCGACAGGAAAATATCCTCCGCAATATGGGATTGGAATAATTCCGTATGTAATTCTTCACTCAGAAGATTTACCGGACGAATGTTTATTTGAAAGTTGATACAATATTCATGTTTCAATCAAAACTGATATAGTGTTTTATAACGATAGATACTTGTCTAGATATCTCTGGACTTACTTTATTCGAGCGCCCGACTTCAGAGTTTCCTCGTGTACAGGCACTTTCGCAGGTACCGGTAATCAATGCTTCAAGTAAGAATGATTGCATTTTTGTCAGAATTCATTTATGCTAATAATATATTTTTCATTTTCCCGAGCGTGTTCGTTTTGACAAAATGTCTGTAACTTTCATATTTTGAGGCGAAAATGGACTTCAACGATGAAGAATCCAAATCAAATTCAACTCTTCTCGGCCAGCCGTTCCCACGTTCGAACTGAAGGAGTCAACGACTTCGAATTTTCAGATTACTTTTCTTATCAATATGCGATGGATAAGTTCGTCATGGGCAAAAATGGCCTAATGGTTTCCGAGTTATACCTACTTGGATCTTTTAGGAACTCTACTAAATATCTGAAAAACCTAGAAAAGTACTGACGTGTAGTCATCAGCTTTTACGCGCTTGTTCACATTGCGAAATGGTGACTTAGGAATTTGAGTGATATTTAAATAAAATATGAAAATTCAAGGAAAAAAAAATTTTTTGCAAATATTTCCATGGATAATTCTTCTTATTGACACTGTTCACCTTCCAACCAAGTTTCGTTCCTATCAGATAACTAATTTTCGAGTTATTGAAAAATCAAAATTTCAAATGGCTGTAACACAAAAACTATTCCGCAGATTCGGCCAATTAACGAACTCAACCGAGGTATTCAGGATCAAAACCTTACCTGAAAATTTGAAGATTTTAGATCCTTTTAGAGAGTTAGAGCACACACGGACGGCCGGCTGGATGGACAGAATCAAATTTTACCACGGTTTCTTCATCTGTGAGTCCAACCTAGTCGTTTCAGACCGATTTCAGTTCAAAATTCGAAAATTAGAGACATTGTGACGAAACGATAACACGCTGTTCCCAAGAACAAACGCGTAAAAAAGCTAACGTGATCGGATAGAAACCTAGTGATCAGTTGTGGAATAACGGCATGCAACTTCATGTATTATGCTTGAATGAGAGAAAATGTCCTTATTCCTCCTGGTACCTGAATAGATTCTGCCTTCGCGGGGACTGGACAACATTACCCTAGTATTTAAGTTAACACAAGTTTCATATATTTCGTCCCTCAAAAAGATGTGAGGGTATGATGGAGTGCTTATTCTCACCAGATGAAGACACTTCTCTTTTGTAGATCTGATAATGATAATATATGGTATCTTTAGTACCTATTCATTCTGTATCTCATCCATTTCAGGATCATTCATTATTCCTTCTCGGTCAACGAGCAGGTTCCTATTCTTCATAATATTAATTCTCTCTTTCCTGCTCTACAATTACTATACCTCCAGTATAGTATCTGCATTGCTGAATGCAAAACCTCGAGAACTGACTTCCTATAAAGATTTGATTAAAAGCAATTTGGAACTTGGCATACAAATGGCTCCATATACGTTGACCATTTTTGAGACCAATATGGACCCTGATATTCAAGCAATCAGAAGGTTAGTTTTTCCAGAGAGGGGAAAACCACACTTATGGAACATAGCTGACGGTAAGTCAATCTGAAAAACTGAAAATCTACTTGTCAGCATCGAATCAAATGAAAGACTGAAAATATGAATGTAGTTTTATACAAAGTATCTCAAAAGAAATTTTATATTTCTAAATTCGATAAAAACTAAATAAGCTGTTTACCTAAAAAATATTTATTAATTATTAAAATACACTTTGGGAATTTATTTCTTAAAAAAATTTCGTCTCAAATTTTTCCCTCGCATTCGCGACATTCATTCAATCCAACATTAAAATTTCTGATGACGGATTGTCAGGTAGGCTCCGTGATGGCTCCCATTTCGTGGCAAATATTTTGTTCAGGGAAGTTGGTTTATTAATGTACACTTTAGATTTGAGGAAACCTCACAGGAAAAGTCCATAGGAGTAAAATCAAGACTGCGTGGCGGCCAATTGATGTCATCTCTTCTCGATATTAATTTGCCTGGAAAAATTTCAACTGTGGCAAACACCTATTGTACGTGTGTGACGTTGCTCCATCCTGCTGGAACCATATTCTTCGATTATAGCCAGGAAAATTTTGCAGCTCATGCAACAAAAATTCATCTAACATCCTAACATAACGCTCTAAATTCACTGTAAGAGCACGCCCCTTTCATCTTCAAAAAAGTAATGCCCGATAATTCCTCGCGATGACATTCAAGCCCATACGGTCACCTTTGGCGAATGAAAGGATTTCTGATGCTTAGAATCTAACTGTAGGGACTTGGCTCAATTGATCTATTGAAGAAGGCGAATCTATCGCTGACAATATTTGATTGCCTGCACTAGTCAACTCTCACTATAGTGAGTTGACATATTATAGTCTGATGTCAACGCAGATAAAAATAAATACTCAAAATATTATCCATTGAACGTCTCAAAGGCGTTATGTAAATCTCCAGTCATCTGATCCCCTGATGTCGATAAGCTTGTCCCGAGCAGCTTTGGCAACTGACCAGGTGCCTCCTCACTAGACTCAGAAAAACGTTTATTCGTGTACTGCAGCTTCACTATTTCACCAATCTTCGGCACAACACACCTTGTCCTGAAACCGAAAGAGTTCTAGGTACTTCTTCCCTGTTGGATGCATTTTCGTGAGGGATATTTGAGAAGCGCCATCTAAGGAGAACCTTGCGAACCTTAATCATCGAGATGCAGAATAACTTTGATTGATGCACATGCTGTTCATCCATTTATCGTTTCAGGGTGTTGTTTTTTGCGATTTTGTATTTGTATACCACATGATGACTTGGAAACGCTCGGTTCATATGGGTTCCAAAATGACAGCGCCGTCTAATATAACATCGTAATGAAAGAGATGGTTTGCGGATAACGTCGATCTAATAAAGGAATAGCTGGACATACACCTTTGAATAAAGAACAACAGGAAGGAGCATAACTCTTTTCTATTTCGTATAAAAGTGGGACATAGGCGCCCATATTGAACCTCCAAGTATGACTCATGTTAGTTCGTTTCTTCAGACAAAGAAGTCTCGGAACAAGTCGTTCTCTCTTCAAAGTGAAAGGAAAGTCGTCCATATGCAACATCCATCCCGGACCCACTTTATGAGGCATTATGCTCCTTCCTTATGTTCTTTTTTCAGAGGCATACACGGACGTTATTTTCAAGATGGTTTCGAAGATGACACGCCTTTCGACATGATAGAACGTGTGTGTATAGCTGGCTACGCGCGCCATGACGGAACGGGGGAGATTCCAAGTGATGATTTTATTTGGAATGTGGTGAACCGAAATTCCAGGCTAGCACAAACTGTCCGTGTGCCATTGCAGGGTATGCTTCCCTATATACATTTTTGAGACGAAATTGGATTATGAGACATGGCCTATTTTCGTCAATTAACGAACGAAGTTATAACAGAATTTATTAACCTATATCAACAGGATCTTTCGCCCTCGATTCTTTCGTACGCGACTTGTGGCGATACTTATTATTATTCTGCCATACGCACAGTTCTCTGCTTTTGTCTTCAGAATTTTTCCTGGCGATAACCGCACATGAAACAATACCATTTCAAACAAACAAAAATATATGACCACAATATACGAACTGTGAGTCCAGAGTCCAGTCATCGTAAATCCCTCTGGAAATTACTAGATGACTACGTATCCTTCCAAATGACACTTTTATGACGTTTTTCGCCCATACACACACGCTTTTTCCATTCAAATGATTCGCAACGTACTATCATGTGTTGAATACTCTTAATTAATTTATGACGTGTATGGGCGACGACAGTTTTTTGCCACGCCGTACTTTATGGCATGATAACCGCCACGTCCCCACGAGCCATAATTCTATGAAGGAAAGAACGTCCGAGTATGTCCAGCTAATCAACTCAAAAACAAATATCTTGATCTATTTACTGATGGTTTGACATATTGGTGATCCATCTGTTTCATTTGATAAATTATCCCTTATAATTCGAGTGCTCATTATGTAGGTACCTCAAACATGAGATTTTCCAGGTCTCGAGAAAGTAAGGACTGGACCGTACGCGTATCATATGGAAACTTCAAGAGCCTATATTCTCATAGCAAAAACCTTTGATCCTGGAGCTATTTGTGAATTGTCAGATAAAATAGCATTAATTCCAGCATGCTACCTATCTTTCTACACGAAGAAGGATTCACAATATAGAAATTTGTTGAAAATCAGGTACACATTGAATTCTAGAATGAAAAATATAAGCAGGTATGTAAATTTTTTTCAGTCTCAGAAAAATGGAAGAAACTGGTATTGTACACAGAAATCGTCAGATATGGGAGAAAAAGAAGCCTCGTTGCTTGGCCAATGCGATATTATTATCTGTCGGAATAGACCAAACATTTATAGCGTTCTTCATGTTATTCGTTGGATTTTCAATTTCTATCTGGCTCTTAATCATGGAAAGATGGCATGATCGACGTCTAAATCCAAAACATCAGATACAATGTTCCAAGAAGAGTTCATTCAACTAAAATGAGAATATTGTGATTTTTAATAGAATGACACTGCTTTGAGGAGCTTGTTAGAAGTATCCTTACATACAATATATAGATTTTTTTTCAGAACTGTATATTGTAATTACACTAGGAGTAGAGGAGGTACTGATATTTTTCACTTGTAAGTTCTGAAACTGGCATTGACTATTCAAATACTCGCCATCGCCTGTGAAAACGGCGTAAGCTTTAGCACAAATTCCTTTTTTGAAATGAAACCGGCTAGTCAAAGAAATGAAAAAATGATGATTTTGCATAAATTTTTAGGATTGCTCAATGAAGATTTTTCATGATCAGCAGTTACATTTGATTTTTCGCGCTTCATCGTTTTGCCAAAATCTCTGTCATTTTACAATTTTGGGCCGAAAGTGCTCTGAAACAATTACGTTGGACTTCCTAAAATATGACATGAAATGTAATTCTGACCAGCTCTATGTGCTCTTTAGAAGGACCTAGCGTCTTGAAACTAATAGGCCAATTCGACCAAACGGCTTTGGAGTCGTGAACTTGAGTTTACTTGTTTACAGCGCTGCTTCGAATTTTAATTTGATCAGATATTTATCTTTGGGGATATTAGGAAAAATATGTAAAATTCCGTGCTTTTTTCCTCCATATCAGCTTAACTTCAGAAATAACTCAAAAAATACTGATCCGATAATGATGAAACTGGATAACTAGTTGAAAAATGCTGATTTGTAAACCTGATGATCTTCGGCATCAATCACCAAACCTGCTCTTAAAAAATTGAGTCACTGAGTGTTTTTTTCGGAAGTTATTGTGTTCAGGATCGCAGGTTAGGTCAGTCGTAGACGTAAGTTTTCCATAAACATGAAAGTTGAAAGAATTGCAAAAAATGTATGTGTGTATATTTGTTTATTGATCTATATATCCATTGTTAACAATTAAACAATACAATAAAGAATTATAATCGAATTGCAAATACAAAATTTGTAATTAATAATGCATTATTAAAATAATTTATAATAATAAAATCTATATTAAGTTTTATAAAATATTATCAACATTTATTACAGGAAAAGAGACAAATAAGTCAAGTAGTTTCAACAGAGATCTAATCATAATATTTGATTCGTGTACTGGTTTTCAACTTAAATACATAGGCGTTTCAAAGAAGTATGGCACAATATCAGTAGACCATTTGGATAGGCATTAAAACGATTTTCACATCAATTGTGGCAGGCATTTTTTTGAGCTCGGACTATTTTGCATTTTTATAGGTGATATTTGACTGAATCAGAGCAACCACCTCTATGTGGTCCAGTATATTTCGATATTCATTTTGAAGTTCTTAGTTCATTTCAAGGTGGATTTCGTCCATGCTTGAGATAATCAAATTAATAACGAGAACATAATAGGTATTTTCGACTGACTAAATCCAGTGTTAATAAAATTAACATAACAGAAGAATAAAAATTTCAATATTAAGCCGTATATATTAAAAATAGGTAGATTCGATGGAAAAGTATCAAGCTCAATATTATGTATTTAAATCCTCAACAAATCCATATTATGAAAGAGGGTATACAAGAATAGAAACAATTGAAGTGATCTCGTTATCACCTCGAAATTCCAGTTTATGCACTAAGGTAGAACAAACTCGAACAGTCAACATCTAAATTAGGTTTACAGAAACTTCTATCCATGCCAACTACTCAACGATGGCCTCAAAATATAAATACAGAACATGTCTCTATGTTCTAAATTTCAGTACAAGATCTAAGTGTTCATTTGTCACTACTGATATTCATTTGTTTTATATAAAAGTTATTTTACTCCAACATTCCCCCACATTCAAATAATATGCTGAAAAGTATCCACAGGAGAAATTAAAATCAACTCACACCGAGATCAAATCATACCGAAATTAGGAGAATCCATCTAGCGCCATTTATAGGAATAATATGACATTGACATCAACGGATAAGGGTTGCACCAGTTTTTCCTTACATTCGAAAGGCATTGGCGGATGGATGATCAATGATCATTAGGCAAATTGTCAAAACTATCGAGGAGAAATTGTCAGCTGTAATTTGACAAACTCATTCGAAGTTTACATCAATCATATTTTTAGGGGTTGATTTAATTGAAATTTTCTGGAATTTAGTTAAAATTATTCAATTCTATACAATACGTCAATACGAGTTTTCTCAAAAAGAATGATCGAAAATACCTAAGTGAAAATTTGAACATATTTTCAGTTTTTGATATTTTATGAAATGAACTACAATAAATGACTCAGGTAAGGTCAGTGACGGGTTATACTGGAAAAAGCTTCAGCAAAGTGCTCCGTATTTTTTGGGTAGAAAAATATAACCCCGTCAATAATCCAACGTGGGTCACTTGCTGTAGTTCATTTCATAAAGGACCAAAATCCGAAGGCAGGTACAAATTTCCACTCATTTTCCTCAATCTTTTTGAGAGAAAAGCAAGAAATCCATTCCGAATATAAGTTTTCATAAAGCTTTCTTTTTTTTTGACTTGAAATATACCGTAAATTTTTATTAACTTGATATCACGATGCCCAGACTATACTAGTATGTCCTGGTAAATGAGACGACTATACCAGAGATTGTTAGTTCACCACTAGAATTTTTTGTCATTCCTTGGTATACACCCTTATGAAAAAATTCAAGAAAATCAATAGGATATAAAAAGGATTCGTTAAAAACATTTTTCAAACAGTTCCTAAACATATTTAAGGATTTTATCAATTCGAAAAAAATGGATAGAATGAAATGAAAGAAATCATATTTTCCCACTCCTAATAATAAATTCTTCTCCACCATTATGACAATATAAATGAACAAGATATAGAAATATATCGAAGAGTTTTTAATAAGTTTTAAAATGAGCACGCCATCCAGTATATTCGAAGGAAAAAATAAATTGAAGCTTAGCCGCATATTCTGATGTCAATGTTACAGCTACATAACTTAAACGAGATACATAACCAAATTAAATATACAATTTTTACAATGTAATAATTCAAAACCCCTATCTAAAAATATTTACAAAATTCTATAAAAAATTCTCAAAATATTTACAGAAAATGAAGGATAATCTACTTAATGTGTCACTAAGCCCTATCTCATACAAAAATATCACAACTGTTTAAAGGGTAAGGTTTCACTACAAATTTTGGAGAATTTTAAATTTAACCGTACAAAAATAGGAACAACATGGTCACTTAATTCAATTACAATTCCCACATTTTGAGTTGGGAGCAAATAGTATGTTCAGTCAAATATATGGAATCTTCTGCAATAACTGAGGTATTGTGAATTACTGAAATGGTACTTATGAGGAAACATATCTGAAGTAATTTGTGAAGAAGGAAGAATATTCTTAACTATGCGGATGTGAGATCTGTCATTTTAAGAGGAAAATTTGAAAATTTTAACTGCGAATATTGAATCAAATATACTCAATATCATATATAAGTTTACAGTTGGATGAACAATATTATCGAATCAACCTTGAAAATTTTTAAATCACATGGAAGTTTTACATAAACTCATTGATCATTTGCTATTAGATTTGTTTTTTTCATTAGTTCAACGAAAATAATATTATTTGTGCACTCAAATGAGTTCTGAACCATAGGTTTCTAAACCTACATCCTAATAATGAATTTGTGAGTGTCGTTCCTGAGGATCAGTTGAACATTTCCTAATATAGTTTAGTAATAAGTTAAATATTGACGGCGAAAAAAATTTATTCTACAAAGTGCACGTCAAGGTGATGTAGCGTAATTCACATATATCTGTAATTTAAGTGTATCAGCATAGTCCAAAATACATTTTCTTCAACTCAGAATAACCCACTTTTATATTCTTAAGTATAATATTCCATTTCCAATTTCCAAGTAAACAGAAAACATAGTATCATCATTGCATTAACTATTTTTCAGCGGATTAAAACAAACTTAACGAAAATTCGCATTTCAAGAATCAAATGCTGCTCCTTTTACTCTTTTCATTGTGAAGAATTTTGCAAATGAAATTTCGTACATCTGAAGAATCGGGAGAAAACAAGAGAAATTTCTACCGGTGGTCCCTACATTTTTCTAAATCAGGGATTAATACAAGAACTCTCTTACCCTTTATACATTTGAAGATAGTGGACATTCAGTCTTATTACTTTACTGTTACTGCTGTCTCTTCTCCTCTTCCAACATGGCATCTAGTTCGTCGGTCAGGTTGGCCAGCATGTTTCCGATATCGTTCAAAACGTCCGCGGGCTCTGCTCGCGGGTTGTTTCTCTGTAGGGTTTGTTGCCTGTTGGGGGTCGGGGACGGATGAGGAGGCAAAGATGTCCTAGGCTTCACGGGAGAATACTCTACTGGTCTACCGCTGGCTCTTGTCCTAATAGTGCCGGCATTTTCGTTGGCGAAAGGCAGCGAATCTGATTCTGTACTAGAACTCGACTGCAAAGAAAAAACATGTATCTCAGTAAGGCTATTAATTCGATGCATGATTCTGTTTGAAAAAGCCGTTCAATATGAAATATGTCAGCTCATTCTTTAACCATAATCAAATTTCATTACACTTGTACATCGAGACAGAGTTATTGCTGAGGTTTTCATCTATGCCTGTGTACCATACTTAAAATTGTATGATACCCTGATAACATTTTTCTCTGCTAGTACTATGATTTATTTACACATCCTATATTGTTTGATATTCCAAAGAATGTTATGCTCTTTCTCACTACACTATTGAACAGTATTGCAGATCCTGTAACACCAATACCGTTAGGTGATTTTAATTGTAAACTTGTTCACCGTTTGCTGCTTAAATCTTCTGGCGAAGTGTAGTTTGGTGTTTCACTAGGATTCACATATTCATGACGAATGCATTGCAGAATCTGGCCAGTAACGTGAGGCTATATGTGAATAAAGGAATAGTCCCTAGAGATAACAGATCTCCAGTTTGATAAATAACATAAGCCCAAGGACTCATTATATTCGTCGAAGAAACAACAAATATTCCACTGGGTACTAATCTAGTCGCACCATTAACCAAAGCCTCAACACAGAGGAAGAATCGTCCATGTGACTCGTGTCCTGCAGTTTCACTGTTTTTTTACCAATCGTCAGCACGACACTAGCTTCTGAATAACGAACAGATTACCCCTCAAATTTGTATTGAGAACTATCACCACAGATCAACCAGATAAACCACTCGCGTCATTTACTTAGGAAATCTATGTCAACGCAGATATGACCCTGAATCGAGCTAATCAGAATTTTAGTAGGCGTTTGGGGTGCTTTGGGGTGCCAATCAGATTGCAGGAATAGGATTACGTCACTCTCGACGCTTTCGGACTCGCTTGAAGAGGTTATAGACATGTAAACAAACTGAAATGAATTTTTCATCCTATTAATTGATGAATAATTTCGTATCTGTTCCATTTAAGAATATAATCCAAACAGTTTTTTACAACCAAATCAATTGTTTAGTCATCTTTGAGGTTCTATTTTATGATGACAGTCCTCATTAAATGTTTTAATTATACAACAAGAAATGGAATCGAACTTAAGTGGACTCATTCATAGTGTTCATTTTATATAATATAAAGGAATTGCAACTGAAGTAAAAGCATTACAACCTCCATTATTCAATTAAAACGATAGGATATCTAATAGAATTGTATATGATTGCACAAACACTAGGATTGGAATCGAACAAAGTTGGTCTATTTGTAATTTGATTTTATATTGAAATGAATCTCATTTGATGTGAAACTACAAAGATTCTCTGATTAAGGTAAACAGGTTTTCCATAACATTTTTCCAAAATTTTCATTTACTCCAACAGAGTTCTTCTACAGGAGTTTAAGGTGTGACAAAACACTCGCTTTGGTGTTGGAAATTTGCTTTTCAAATGGTTTCATCGAAAAATCTTAGTCTGATTTTGATTTTGTGATTCCTGAATCCCGACAAATCCGTTTTTACATTTCGATTTTAGATATTCCAAAATCAAGTATTCAATTTGACAGCTGTTTCGAGGAAGAAGAAAGTGTGGTTATGTCTGTTATATTTCTCAAGGTCGGAGAGACGCGATTCCCGCAAACGATGAAGTGATTTGTCTTGTTGGTCTGTGCTATCACACATATATGAGAATGGTATAAATCGAATTCTCAAGATGTCCTCACCTTAAAACTTGCGTCGGATCCGTTTCTGTGCTGCAACGCCAGCGACTTGATCAGTTCCTGCTCTTCTGCACTCCAGCTCTGCGAAGAATTCAACTTCGAGTGCACACTACCAGGCGGCGTACCCGGGGCAGGTGGTGGTGGAAGAGGTAGGTCCCCCTGATTATCTAACGATATACTAAGACTATCCGAACTGGGGTAAGCTGGAAGCGGCAATGGACTAGATGTCTGAACGTGGTGGATCTCCACCGTAGTAGTCTGCTCATGCGAACACTCTGAATCTTGCCGTTTAGGGGGATGTGGAGGTATCTTCTTGCCCATCATCGGACTGTACTGCATGTGGTACTTGCTTGTGTCTATCATCTCTCTAGGCAACGTTTTGTACTGGGGATTTGCATATTTCTCTGGATTGAACTGCGGCTTCTCGAAGTCTGGGAATGTTTCTCTGGCCTTAGCGGCGATTTTTGCCACTGGTCTTGGTTTAATTACGCCTCTGGGTCTTGGTAAGGTTCCTCCACCTTCGTACAGTATCACGGATTCGTTCGTGGGGGTTATATCACCGTCGTCATAGGACCACGGTCTCCACCCAATGGGTTGTTGGTAATAGAACGTCTGCGTGTTTTCGGAGGTGAAAGTATGGTGTGTTCTTTCGTTAGGATCTTCTAAGGATTCCAAAGATTTTCCGCGGCCTGTTCGGATCTGGAAAACGACAAAAATCAGGTTGCGAATAAACACTCTATAGTATATCATTAAAAATTGCATTCCGGAATTAAATTTACAATTAGGAATGTCATGCTTATGGAGGCATTTATGTATTCATATGTCTCTGCGCTTGACGAAATTATGCACGTACTCTTAAACTCATCAGAATCTAGATGGAGGCACTAGTTATTATTGTAAGTATTATTGAATGATTCCCTTCGAAAAATCCTGAAAGTTACAGAATATCTAAGCAATTAGTAACTGAAGATATCTTTGATTGATATATATTGAGTCCAGCTAGAGTAAAAGGACTTTACTCTTCAGTATACGAAAGACAAAATATTCCTATACCCACCTTCACACTGAGGTATGAAAGATATTCAATTAATAAATCTACTATTAGCGAAAAATCCTCGGATGGTATGGAAAGGAAAAACGCCTATTACCTTGAATGTTTGCATGAGACCCGCTTATTTGGTACTTATCTAAAAGTAAGAGTTTCATGAGATATTGTCCCATAATTAGATATTAGGGAAATGAAATCTGTTTTCTACACGATGCTTTGCAACATTCATATAGAACATTTTTTGTTTTGTGGAGTCGCTTGCCTTGTTCAATGATTTGGTTGAATGTTTTAGAATTCATTTTCAATTTTTATTTTCTGAAAATTTCTCATATATAATATGGGTATTAGTTTCAAGCCAGTGTAGTGAGATTCTGAACACATCATGCATTAATATTATACATTCACATTAAGTCGAAGATAATATGAAGTCGGATAGAAAAAATTCAAGGATAATATTATACCTTTATCGGCACTATGTCGGTGCGGTATAACGGCACGTAGTGTTGGGGGGTGCCAGTGGCGGACGCAGTCAGCTGCCTCGTCTGGTCCAACTCCCAAGGCTGGTGGAAGGAATGGAAGGTGGTGTGGACTGTGGGGGCCATTCCTGTTGGCGAGGGTGGTCCCAGGGGGGCGTGCACCAGTACGTCCTTATACACACAAACATGCAACGTAAAAGCAGGGTACGGCAGAGAGCAGGGTAATTGAGAAAAAATTTGTACCGACAAGGGTGACATCTCACTGATTGATGAGACCGAACTAAGCTAATAAAGACTAAGTTGAATTTATTCTTTCTGGCCGATTCAAATCTACCAGATGTCCAGCATGTGAGGATGTATAATTCCGGGCGGTATTACTTCGTCGGATGTTTCTTAAGGATTTTGAGTCAGAAATGGTCTGAAAAGACTCAGACTTACTGATGAAAAATGGATTTTAATTCCTGTGGGGGTTCGTACACAACATCTTCATCACAATATTGGATAATTTACTTCATTGCGTTGAAAACTCCTTCTGATGAATGAGATATGCGCGATGATATAAGTGTCAGAAACACAAAACGTTGCAAATCAATTGAGTTATGATGCAAACACATTTGGAGGACAGGTCAATGCGTTTAAGAAAATTTTCATAGTAGCATATGTGGATTCAGTTTCTGCATTGATGTGCTCCTCTGAATATAAAATGACAATAGATAATAGTTTCTGAAAACATATTCATTCAGTGTCTTATGGATCTTTCAATTTCTTTTTAGTGAGCTTGGAACGAGCATATCCTAAATTTTCACCATGAGTAATGTTTACAAAATATTAGCGATAAGATGATTGAAATATAATATCATTCATCTTCACTAGATTCAGTATGCACGAAATTAAGGCTTCAGTATGAAAACAATCTAAATTGCTACCTTCAAATGAACATCGACTTATGCACAATGTAATTGATCAACTAAAACATGGATGACGAACTAATTGAAAAACAGAAACTGAATCACGGCAAAACGTTTAAATATGATAAACTATCGTCAAGGAGTAGTTATTGAAAGATAAGCATTGCAAAACATTCTATTGAATATGCAAATTCTTCTGGGGAATTACTGAATATATCTGAATAGAATTTCCAACAGAATCAAATGAAATAATCGAAAGGATAAAAAAATCACCTTTAATCGCCATCAATAAGTTAAGATTTTCGGCTTCTTATCGTGCCAAAATAAATTGAATATTTTTGGTAGAGAGATCATCATGAAAGGGTAGTTCAACACATATAAATGAAAAAATAAAATAATAGAACTGTCGATTTAAAAAAAAATGCATTATTTCTAATTTTGATGAATCATTTATTTCATTATTCGCAGAAGAATTTGCGGAAAAATGTAAAATTTATCTATAAACTAGGTTTTGCTTCATGCAGTAGATGCATTCTTGCTTTTAGTCTATTTTATGCAGGTTCCACATGAAGTGTAACTAGTGTATACATATACAGAATAGGATACCGGATCATTCAACCAAAATAATAAAATGTTTGTGGTGCTGAAATATGTGAACCAATCCAAATATTTTAATGTGTTTCAAGGTACATTGGAGATATAATTGTTAACATGCCGACAATTTTGGATAATAATGGAGCAGAAGGCTTTCTTCTTCTGAATTTCTTTGCATATTTTCTTTCAGATAGTATCCCTTAAATTCCAATCTTTTCGATTCAGTCCTTGAAATCAAATACCTACGTTTCAGTGGCAGACACTTTTGAGTTTAATGATGTATTCAAAAATGTTTGAGAAAATTTTAAAACTGTATTAGATCCCAAAGAATTTACACCATGAACTGCATAGATCCATTTTTTTCAGCTCTTCGAACTGGTGTAGGCCATTAGAAAGATAGAGCAAATAGAGTTGAAGATCTTGTGAAAAATCTACATATAATGAATAGGTTGAATATAATTGCAAAATGGCGCATTAATTGGAATCGTGTCAAATTCTCAAGAATACTTGGAAATTTCCAAAAATGACGTTGAATAGCCTATTTGATATTTTAGTTCCCGTTTTTCAATCAAGAAAAGATGAAATGTCGTCAAGATTTTTTGTTTTAGGGGTTAAGCGTGTGCCAATTCAGAGCTTTTTTAATAAGTATAGTATATTATGTTAAATTGATGAAGTAGGGGAAATCTTTATTCAATTGAAGTTCAGAGAACACAGTCAAGAGTATTTCCCCATAATTTTGCCACAACATTAATCCTGTAAGATCCAGCAAATGAATTTTCGACCTTTCGAACCTATAGTTTAAATTTCATTAATTTTTTATGGGGTGATAACATATTCTTTTAATCAATTAGTGAAATTTGAAAAACAAATATCTCCGAAAAAATGTGAATGGAAATATCATTAATGAAGTTGAATTATGAGGCTTTCAAATCGTTTTTTTTTGAGATACTGATACACTATGGTAAGAAGAAAATATTCTGGCGACCATCATTATCAAAAATCGTGACTTTGTGACCAGATTACACGGTCAAAATTTTTTTTCTTTACCTGTGTCGTGCAGATCCGATCGTTCCCGATCCGCTTCCCCGCCTTGATATCCTTGATCCTCTTGATGGCCAGCATTATCTTCTTCTGATGTCCCAGCTTGACGATCCCAAACTCTTCCAGGTCTTCCCAAGCAAGTTCTGTCACGTGATCCACTGTCTGGTAGTTTTGCTGTATGAAGGCAGGAAGGTATTCATCTAATCGCAAAAGGTGGAGCCATTCTTCGAGAGAACCCTGCGAACAAGAGGGATGTTTTAACGATTTCGTTTATTTATGGGCCTTGGGGTCCATTGTGCTAAGGGATTGAAAGGAATTTTGATGAGCAAGATAGGGAGCGGGTGGAATAACACCTGAAGTGCCATTTATATACAGGGTTCATGGTGAATTGTTATGATATAACGGAATCATATGGTATGTTGTTTTGTGTGGAAGGGTGTGAAACTTGTAGGTGGGACAGATTTCGATGATAGATAGACGCATATTTAAGTAATATCTTGACGTTAACAGTTGAGTTTATGGTAAGACTTATATGATGCAGCCCACACACAAAGATGAACGAATTTATGATTATGATTTGAGGATATATTGCTACAATCATATTACAAATGAGGCCTATGTTAAAGTAGCTATGAAAATTCTTGAATTCGGACAAGCAAGTGCCCTGCAACTTTTAGGATAAGCTGCATGAATGTGGAAATATTTACACCATAGGTTGCAACTCAAAATGCAATGGTTGAGTTCGTTTACCGGCCAAGTCGGCCCAACGGATTAATAGAACCAACCATTTGAGGATATTCCTTAATATGTCAATAACTACACGAAACTTCTTGCGATATTTCGTTTGGATCCTATCCTTAGTGAAATAACTTTTTTTCCGGAAATAATCCAAATTTCCGTTGAAAAAACAATTTTTTGAAAACGGTTCATACAATTCCTATGAAATTTGACACACCCTTACACTTAATATTCTACAGTTGTGTCCCAATTTCACTCCAGTACTGTGCATAGCGGCCGAAAGAAACAACTTAGAAATTCGATATTTGCAGAGTAGGTATGGACCCTAATTACAAAGGCCGAATTCGTGAGTGGAAAAAATCCACCCAAAGATTCAAAATTTCATTTTTCGAATATTCCCAAAAATACAGATTAGATCGAATTGAAATTCAGCTCTTCATCGAAAAATAATCGCTGGAAGGTTCATGCATAATTTCATCGGGATAATATGATCAGAAGATCGCAGAATATTGAATATTTGAAAAAAAAAATGAAATTTATCAAATTGTTCTAATAACGCGATTATCACGATATTCCACGCAAACTCGTACATCAGCATTTCCAGACTAGCTGCTAAGTTTCATTATGATTGAATCAGTATTTTTTGAGTTATCCCGGAAAAAACATCGATTCCGAAGAACAAATCACGAAATTTGACTTATTGTTTTACATTTTCTTCCGGATATCTCCGAAATTATAATCGTATCAAACTGAAAATTAGTAAAGTATGGAGCTTAAGGTATAAGCAGAATTTTTTCCGAATAAAATGAGTAGTTTCTGAAGAAAAATTCTTCCGAAAAAAATTCTCTTAAAAATTCACTGACAGTTAATTATCAACTGAATTCCATGAAGAGTTGTGTGTTGCTATGCTTCAACTGTCAAGCTTCAATCCAATCGCTCCAGTTGATCCTGAAATATCAGCAAAATAATCTCCAAATTTCAAACGACTATAGCTCCGAGACCTTTTTGCCGATTTGAACAATTAACAAACTTAACCGACGCATCCCGATGCGAGACCTAATCTGAAAGGTTCAAGTTGCTATAGCTGGCTCAGTTCGAAAGTTCAAGTGTCGTCGGCCAGACGGGCAGCCGGACAGAATCTATTTTGACACCTGATAAACAAATTTTTCGAAATATTTTTATATTGATACGACTCTCACAAATACGACCCAAGACTACCCTGAGAATTCGAAGGAGTCTATAGAACTATTTCATCGGAAATAAGAGTTTTTACGGAAAACGGAAATAGTTTTTGTATTAGACCTCGAATAATCCATACTGAGTTCGGTTTTAGAAAATTACAGACCTCTTGACGAAATGACAACGCATTTTTTCCCTAGAACAAGCGAAGAATAAGAAATAATAACACAGGGTTTTCTGATCGTATCCATTCAAAAATATTATATAAAGAAATAAATTAAGGTTAAACATACCGGTATGAACTCTGGTAAGTTGTCTGGTAGATTCAATTTCGCTATTTCTGCTTTGAGCCGCTTCCTATGAATTGGATTTTTGATTCCTATTGCTGTTAGATCCTCTGGTGTCATTCTACCTATTGTAGGAAGGTCGTACCCAGCAAGAACGAAGAGAGAAAAGTAATCTTCGAACTGCAGATCGACTAACCAGGCGTGGATTATATCATGGTCCTGAAAAATGAATAATATATGATAAATATATAAATTCTTCTGTGATGAACAATAATGTCATAAAACAAATTGCTGTGCACTCGAGAAGAGAACTGGTGTATGGTTAATTTCGATGATTGCCCCTTCCTGTTGGAAACAATCTTTACTTTCGAAAATTTTGAATTATTTCTTAGGGTACGGCCAAAGTGTAACCGCGATTGCGAAAACAAACGACTACGCTAGAGGTTGTTGGTTAAAATATAGGTGGAATAATTCGAATAGTCTTGAGCATGAATAAATCCAAGGAAGACTCTACTCAAGCAACTATAATTGCTCACAGTTGAATCACAAAGTGAGTAGCTGACTCGCGATCGCAATCTCACGTTCGGAGTGAACGTCTGAACTCTGGCTTTACCCTTAGTCAGCTAGAATGGGTTGCTTACCGGCATGCCTTGGCCTATCATTCTTTCTATTCTTCCTTGATCTGAACCAATTGAACACGAGCTCAACGAGCACCTTGGACTATTAGAGGATCCTATTGTACTCCTTCCAGCTGTGCTGAGGGGATGGTAAGAAGCTCGGCCGCTATCTAAGGAAGCTGTGCTGTGCCGGGACCCAGA
Source organism: Myrrha octodecimguttata (assembly GCA_958510865.1). Taxonomy (NCBI): domain Eukaryota; kingdom Metazoa; phylum Arthropoda; class Insecta; order Coleoptera; family Coccinellidae; genus Myrrha; species Myrrha octodecimguttata. The sequence goes on from OY294056.1 coordinate 38,788,451, forward strand.
ACCTGCACTACCACTAGAAGATCCTGGACTATCACGTCCAGGTGACTGAAAATAGTGAGAATCCGTTAGATATTTGGCTTCTCCGTTTGAAGAAATTCTTTTTCTTCAGCTATTCACGATTTTGACCTACCTGTGTCATATCGATACCCTGATCCTCCTGTAGACTATACTGATGGTGGTAGTACACAGCCGCTTTGTGAGTAAGTACACCCCCAGGAGGTGGCTGTCCTGGAAATGTGAACTGAGGGGCGGGGAATATAGGACCTGGAGATTTTCCGGTACTTCCGCTGACGGTACTTCCATAATCAGAATGGTCATCTGCAAAGAGAAAGAAGAATTGTTAATGATAATTGAATTTCACGCCAATCCAGAACTTGAATCATGAAATTATCAGTGACATGATAATTGACAAGGAAATCAAGAAGTAGTGTTTTAGTCAACTTGAAATATATACGTTGCAGTTGAAGATTCAGGTTGGTTCACTTCGAGTAAATTGGACGAATTTAGTTCAGGACAAGTCAGTTCTGCATGAAGATTTCACAGGTTCAGGAAATTCAGCCGATACAAGATAAAGATACTTTATCATACATGAAACCGACTAATGGAACTCAGATGAGAAGTTTCAAACTCTAGTGGATTAACTCCCTTTTCTGAAATATTCAGACTGACTTGAGGTAATTTCTGTGCAAAGCCTTCTTCGATTTTTTAAGACTCAGATTTCCACAACGTTTCCTATAGAGTTTATATCGCCAAAAGCAAGTTTCAGGTTGAATATGTCAGAAAAAAGGCCAAGGGCGTCGAAATCATCCTAATCAAATCTCAGAGAAATGAAATTTGAATTTTCCCAAAATAACTCTAGATTTGTGACAACCTCTTCTGTGTTCGTATGACTAGTACATACGCTAGAGTCAGTAACATATTCTATCTTTGGCTTTCTGAATATACATTGTGTAAGTTTGAAGAGGTACCGTTAATATCTCGAACCCCATGCAAAAACATCGAAAAAGTAAGGAGCCCATGTTCATAGGGAACATTTTATACAGTTGGTTCTGATCAATTTGTGTAAACCCTATGATCGTGATGACAGCAACACCTGAAAGTTCAAAAGAGAATTGTGGCTGTTTTAGAGGTAATGCAATTGCCTCTTCAAAAATGCAACACATTTGACTTTTTTGTTAGTACTTTCGAAACATGGAGGAAAAGTAGAATAGTTAAGATAGCAGGAGTTTCAATAGAACATTAAAATGATGGATTTTTTTTTAAATTAGGCTCAAAAAGGATTTCCTCGGATAAAGTGGAACAGAAATTCCAGATGCCTTGATAAACAATTTTTTCAGAATATAATTAAATTTTCTGTTGCATTTTTAGTCATATTCTTCACTTCTTTAGAATAATGAATTATAAGAAAGGTCAAATGAACGCTTTCATGAAAAGCTCATCAAATAACCTTCAACACAAGGTGTCGCTCATCCCCCTACTCATTTGAGATTTTAGGGTTTGTAGTCATCACGCACACAGAATTGATACAAATTGATTGGAACCAACCGTATAAAATGTCCCTACGAAACAAAGTTTTTCTTCTCTTTGCATTTCTGCGCCTATGTTCTAGGGGAACAGCGTGCTATCTTTTTGTCCGAATGTCTGTAATTTTCGAATTTTGAGCCGAAAATTTTGGGGTAGGTTGCATTTCAAAATGCGAAGGTTAGGTTCGTTAATGGGCGAAGTCTGTCAAACGGTTTCGGAGTTGAAGTCATTTGAAGTTTTGAGGTTATTTTCCTGAAAGTTCGAGAACTAATGGAGCGATAGGATTAAAACTTGGCACCAAGTTAGGGCATAAGGATATGCAACTTTTCGCGAAATTTTGTCGAAATAGTGTCCTCAGTGAATAAAAAAAACATTTTCTACATTTTTTCGAAAGCATTTTTTTTTCGAAAAACTATCCATTACAATTGGAATACATTTTGATGATTCCTTGAGCTCTATATTTCACAGCAGTGTACCAAATTTCAGTTCGATACAACAGTAAGCTTTGCAGATATTGTAAAAAAATATTCAATTTCGTTGTATTTTCCTCGTTATCGGGAGTTTTTTCCAGAATAACTAAAAAAACCTAGAAAGCACTGCCGTGAAGGTAGCAGCTTTTGTGCGCATGTTCAATGGAGATGACCGCTCTGACAATGAAGGTCAAGATATAAGGGTGGTATCTTCTCAAATTAACACACTGTATACACACGCTCTTGTCACACATCCTTCAGTTCACTGATCTCTTAAGTTGCTCTTAGTTATTGAAACCGGACCTAGAAAATTTTGAAGTAAAGATAGTATATAGGCTTCCTTCTGAATCCTAGAGGAGAAGCGAGCAAATGGACTAGAGGCGAAGGAATTGAATCTTCGTCCTCTGGTTAACACCAAGGACCAATGTTAGTTATTATTATCTGCTGGTCGCCATAATAGCCTTCTTCTGTATTTCTCGACGCCATTCAAAATAAGAAAATCAATCAGCTATGTTCCAAGTAGAAGATCGATAACAACTTTTTTCCTCATTTGAAGGTGAAGAAACAGGAGTAACGTGGGAAGCGACATTTGCATCTAAATGAAACCAACTCGCGTCTACTCGAATTCGCTCTGGATTTAATCGCGAACCTTACCACCGAGTATGCATATCAATCAAGCCGCACAAAAGGTATTGCTACCAAATGGTAGCACGAACCACAACCTTCCCATCAGCTCCGTTCTCCGATAGCATTCGTTATTGGTACCGCAAATGATATGACTGAAAGTAATTACTGCAGACGGTTGCCGATCGTCATGTCGCTTTTCCAATCGTGGTAGGTATTGTAATATCGAATTAGTTGAACGAACGGATTCTTGAGATGATTGCAAATGACAATCGACTGGTAGTGGAGTTATTGCTAATCGAGCCACAAATGATCGGAACCACATTTCAGTCATCGAGATGAGATGAGCGATCGGCTATTTTCATTACCTTCGGATGTTGCTTTCGAATATTGTTTACCAGTTGTGGTAATTAAGTTTTCTCTCTATAGACATATCACACTTTTTAATACACTATGGTTCTTCCGACGTTAAGCCATTCATAGCGATAAAGGTGCATAGAAGATAAGGTGAATTCAAAGATGCGCTTTTGTTTCGCCAATGTTGGGGACTTGTCGACTTCGGCCCAAGTTGCCAACCCACAATTTTCTTCATAAATTTATTATCACTAAAGAACGGGAATTTCATGAGACATTCGACATGATACGGTTCGCATTATTTATATTCGTAAAAGATGTCTCGGCTCCTCAACTAAGATAATTCCTTCCAAATATAGGTCTTTGTTAGGCTGAAATTTGAGTTGGGATTCCTGATTTCATGTTGATAGTGTCAAGTTTATGAAGGATATGTTACACAAATCAACTTGGTTATTTCGGTTGCCTGTTTTCCGTTCTATAAATATGAAATATTCGGTTAGTTCCTGAAAAAAAGGTTAATTACGGAATTTGATTGATGAAAAAACAATCTTTCTGTCACCAGGACATAGACATATCAAGTCTATGCACCAGAACTACAATCAACGTTTTATGGTAACATATCCATAGCATAGAACAATCTTTATTTACCTTATGATCCATAGACCATACCAAGTAATTTTTCCATTGTTGATAGTTGTCTCTCCTATGTTCTATGGATCATAAAGTAAATAAAGATTGTTCTATTATGGATATGTTACCATAGAACATTGACTGTCGTTCTGGTGACAGAAAGAACGTTTTTTCATCAATCAAATTCCGTAATTAACCTTTCTTTCAGGAACCAACCGATTATTTCATATTTACGGAATAAAAAACCTGCAACCGAAATGACCAAGTTGATTTGCGGAACATACCCTATATACATTTGACACTATCAACATGAAATCAGGAATCCCAACTTGAATTTCAGCCAATCAGAGATGATCTTAACAAAATCCTATATTTGGAAGGAATGATCTTGTTTGAGGAGCTGAGGCATCTTTACGGATATTTATAAATTACGCGAACCTTGTCATGTCGAATTTGTCCTGAAACTCCCGTTCTCCAGTGATAGTAAACTTGTGAAGAAAATTGTGGGTTGGCAACTTGGGCCGGAGTCGTCTATTCCATGATGTAAGTAAAACATGGTGTGCTTATCTACTCTTCTGTGATCGTATTTACCAATGATGGCTTCACTTTTTCCATTCGAATTCAAAGCACTGAATATATTTTTCCTTGTATTTCAATCTTGCTGACGTCACTTTTTTCAAATGAGCACACCATGTTTTTTCCATCATGGAGAATTCACTTGCCACTGAAGGTGGCGCTATTTGGAAATTACGATCGGTCAAGGCAACTGTCTGTCAGAACTGAATTGACATCAGACAAGAATAGACGACTTCGGCCCAAGTTGCCAACCCACAATTTTCTTCACAAATTTACTATCACTGGGGAACGAGAATTTTAGGACAAATTCGATATGATATGGTTCGCGTTATTTATGAATATCCGTAAAAGGCTCTTCAAACGAGATAATTCCTTCCAAATATAGGTATTTGTTAGGCTGTAATTTAAGTTGGGATTCCTGATTTCATGTTAATATATCAAGTTTAAAAAGGATATGTTCCGCAAATCCACTTGGTTACTTCGGTTCCGGTTTTCCGTTCTGTAAATATGAAATATTCGGTTGGTTCCTGGAAAAAAAGGTTATTTACGGAATTTGATTGATGAAAAAGCAATCTTTCTGTCACCAGAACATAGACAGATTAAGTCTATGCACCAGAACGACAATCAATGTTTTATGGTAACATATCCATATAGCATAGAACAATCTTTATTAACCTTATGATCCATAGACCTTACCTAGTAATTTTTCCATTGTTGATTGTTGTCTCTTCTATGTTCTATGGATCATAAAGTAAATAAAAATTGTTCTATGCTATGGATATAATACCATAGAACATTGACTATCGTTTTGGTGACAGAAAGAACGTCTTTTCATCAAACAAATTCCGTAATTAACCTTTTTTTTCAGGAACCAACCGAATATTTCATATTTACGGAATGGAAAATTGGCAACCGAAATAACCAAGTTGATTTGCGGAACATATCCTTTATAAATTTGACACTATTACACTGAAATCAGGAATCCCAACTCAAATTTCAGCCAATCAGAGATGATCTCAACAAAACCGTATATTTGGAAGGAATTATCTTGTTAGAGGAGCCGAGGCATCTTTTACGGATATTTATAAATAACGCGAACCTTATCATGTCGAATTTGTCCTGAAATTCTCGTTCCCCAGTGATAGTAAATTTGTGAAGAAAATTGTGGGTTAACACCCTTGGTCGAAGTCTTCTATTAAGGTAAAATTATCTGGATGAATGAATTTCTACCATATTATGTTTTGTATAACTTTCAGTGGAGTATATTCTAAGAATTCAAAATACATTGTAATTTTTGGCTAATATACAATATCATTTGATGTTTTCCTATATTATACTGAGCGAGGAGTGAAATTATTAGGTAAGCAATGTGAAACTATTTTACAGAATCTACTGATACATCTGTTTTATTTGATAGGTTGTTCAAATTTATTCAGATTATGCACATATACAAAGGAATGTGATAAGGCGGCAGGAAGTTTATGGAAGTTGATACAGAACAAGCATCATCCTTTCTTTAAGTCAGACTGAGACCTATCAAGAGTTGCAGTTTCAGAGAGAATAAAAACTCATTGAATAGGCCATATCATTGAATCATCGGATTTGAAAACTGAGGGGTTCTAGTACCTAGAACTTGATATTAGCATATATTCGTAAATTTCAATTTCGAGTAAATGACAATTGATGAAAAATTCCTGTATATTCAATAAAGAATTAAGAGAAATATATAGTGAAAATGATATGCTTGATTGGGAGTTGATAGCTCGATTGGTGAAAATTAGTGAAAGACAATTATGAAAAGAATGATGCTGCTGAGTATCATGAAGTTTATACCATCTATAAATAGGATTCGTATTTCCATTTACCAAACAAAATAGAAAATCTATTGCGCTCAAGTTTTGGGGAACACCGTGCTATTGTTTTATTCAAATGTCTGCATTTCTTCATTTTTCCACCGAAAATGGTCTACAACTTGGCAGTTAATTGAAGGGTGCCAACGGCCAACTTAATGAAGAATCCTACTATAATGAATGTGGAAAAAATGTATTTCTGGAACTATCGATCAGATTCCAATGAAATTTGTCGCAGACCTTGAGGGTCATACGCAGAAACAGAGTGGCAAATTTCAGCTAGATCTGATGTTTATTTCAGAAAATATGGCGGAAAAATTTGGAACATTTCGTGATTTTCTCATTCTCGTTTCCTTCATTGTTATGACAAAATACCGCTTCGAAAGCAACCCCTTGATGCATGCGCTTAGAACCTGCTGACTAGAAACGGTGTTTTTCTTGAATTTTTCTGGGAAAAATTGAGAAAAAAATATCAGATTTCTGAAGTTTATATAAGCTTTTGACCCACAAGTCTGTACTCATCTAGATTTTTTCAAAAGAGTTTTTATATTCCCACTTCCTATCGCAAGGAATATTTCATTATTTTGAAAATAAGAGAGAAACTATTAATGGACAATCCCAGAGCTAAATTTTTCGAGAGAACCATGACTTGAAATCTTCAAATATGTTGAAGCATTAAGAATTTTATACTTGATTAAGTCGTTCTTCTTAATGCTCACTGAATTCTGTATCGAAATCGAACGACATAATCGATTTTGCACACCTGCCAGTAGCTTGAAATCGCACCAAACTTGAAAATTGCGGAATATTCCGAAGTCCATTAGCGAAAATCGTGTTTCGAACCCTTCGACGTGCCTTATCGCGTCTCTTCAATAATAACCGTTCTCAGTTTCGCGTCAAGTGGTTTTCGTTCTCACATTAAGATTACGTATGACCATCCGCGAATAGTCCTTGGACAGTATTTCTGCACAACTGCGGACGCTCGAACACTTTTCACTTTTCCATATTTGGCACGACCGGGTCGTAGATTGAACACGTTCACATTTCGATTTTTTTCGACATACATTTTAAATCGAGCGGTCCGAAATGAAGATTGAGCTATTGCTTGACTTCACAGAGGGCTAATGTAACAGTGTGAATATGACCATAATGTTATTTATTTTATAGTGATACATTACATCAGAAATAAAGCCTTAGTAACTATAAACATGGTTATAACTCCCTTGGAAGTTATACTAAGCAGTTATAAATCTTAAACTCCCTCTAATGTACATGTGTATTGAAAAAAAAGGGACAATTTGCGAATTTTCCAGTTCATGAAACTCACTTCCATTTGTATCATAAAAATTGACCACTTCAGTCTGAGAGAAAAATGAATCAATCCACTCAGACTAGAACGTATAGAAGAATAAATACATATAATGTCTTGAAAGTAACCCAACATCATACTTTCACTCATATTTTTGGTTTCAATATGGTGAAATTTCAGCCACTGCTGTAATTTGTTATATTCTTTTTACGCGCTTTTTCTAGGGAAAGGGGTAAACATTTCGTCACGATGTCTGTAATTTTCGAATTTTGAGCCGAAAATGGTCTTAAAGGATTGGGTAGAACTCCCTGAAGAAGAATCCGTGGCCAAATTCAATTCTGTCCGTCCATCCGTATGTGGTCTAACTTTCGAAGGAAAAGACTTAGCGACTCGAAATTGTCAGATTAGGTTTGGAGTCGAAATATCTCGGTTAACTTTGTTAATGGGTAGAATCGGTTGGTTAGTTTCGGAGTTAGGCCCATTTGAAATTTTGAGGTTAATTCCTCGATATCTCATGAAGTATTACCTCGATCAAATTCAAACTTCGTAGACAGTTTTGGAATACTAACGCGCAACTAAGAACAAAATTTCGTTTGGATCCAGTTGTTGGAAAATTGAAAAAAAAATTTTCGAAAATTTTTAAAATTTTGGATGAAAAAAAACTTTTTCTCTCTGAAAATATCCATGACATTTCAATTTGGCACGAAACTCATAGTCAGTATTCAACAACAATGTTCCAAATTTTAATTCGATCCAATATTTACTTTCGGAGATATCAGGAAAAAAAATGTGCCAAATTTCGTTGATATTTGGAATTTTAACGTTATTTTCGCAATATCTCAAGAAGTACAAATGCAATAAGATTGAAACCTCGTAATCAGGTGGAGATCGCCAACACGCAACTAGGTGTTGATCTTATCGTTAGGATTCGAACAAGCGCGTAAAAGCTCCTAACCTCTCGTCAGTGCTTTTCGACACGACACGAGCTTTCTCAGCCTTTTGCAACGAATCGCCTTAAATCTTAATTCATTCTAAGCTTTCATTCATTTTCACGAATAAGTTAATTCGACAAATATTCACAAACTTGTCAGTTGATTTTGAAAACAAACAACATTTGGTTTTCATATTTCATTAGTATGAAATAAAATCAATTATCTATCACGAGAGTTATTGAATGTTAACAACCTCGGGCAACTTACAATCCCTCGGGATTGAAATCTGTTGCCTTCAGTAATTAACATCTTCATAACTCCCTTGATACATAAATAACTTTTTCATCGTGATTATAACAAATTTTCAGCGCTGTCACTTGGATGTCCTTACTGTTTTCATAATAATACTCTGTATCATTATGCATTTGGAATAACAAGCAATTTACAAAACAGAAATTTTTTGAACCCGCAAATTTTCCCGTCGCAAGAATATTTATTATTAGATATCAATAATATAAGAGATCAATGTACTCAGTGTATTTTCCTGAACAAAAAATCTGCAGTCGAAATTAGCGGGTTCTTATAGTTTGGAAGATATGGGCGCTCAAATATCCTCCAAAGTATGACAAACCACCCAGTTTCGACAGCAAATTTTCCGTACATTAGAAACAAACTGATTGATTGCACACATTGATGCAAATATCTTTTCAATATATTTGCGATGGAAAAACTGAGTGCTTACCAAAAATTTAAGAAAACCACTGACGTAAAGTAAGGGGCTGCTAAGCGTTCATTCAAATCCAAAGCCTTCTCCTCACTAAATTTTGCATGAACCGCCGTTAATTGCGAACTATGGGAAATTTTCGGAGAATTCGAATCTATATACGGAACTTTTAGATGATTTCATTCAATCATTCAATTTGATCTTCGGAATCCAGCCCAAAACCTTCTCTCCCACTCCTTCTCTCTTTCTAAGTTCACAATTATTGTCCGCTTGAGTGTAAAAGAAAAACCAACTCAGAGAATTGGTATTTGTTGAGTAGGTTTAAAAGGTTATTTACAAGTTTAGAGAATTACGAGATTTTTCGTAAGGTCAGAATTGAATTTAGACTGGGTTATTCCATATGTCAGTCCAATCTGAACGTTCCAGACAATTTTCGGCTCAAAATTCGAAAATACCTACCCTTGCCTAGCTAGGTCGGATTCACTACGAGTAATTTTTGGTTCAGCCCAATTCGCCGGTCCGACTTCCGAATAGGTAATAGAGTAACATTTTCTGGAAAACCTTCGGGCCTAAGTATTTCAGTTGAGTTCGCTTTAAGGCGAAATCACGGTTTTGAAGTTAGAGCCATCTGAGAATTGGCTCTTTCCACCTGATACCAACCTGATCAAATAGAAATTTGTTCCTGATCATAAAGTATCGTCAAGCGGATTTCATTTCATTTCGAATTTCATATCTCAGAACATATTGTCAGATTTCGAGGACATTTCGCATAAGTCTCAAGTCCGCCATTTTTCAAGAGATTACAAAAGTTCATAACATCGGATCTGCATTTTGGAAATATTGGAATATAAAATTGAGAATGGTATACCTGTGGAATCGTCTGGTCATTTTTACCGTTTCACCAATTTGTACTTCACAATGATATTCCTAATTTGCCCAACAAATATCGAGTCTTCAAGTTTTTATTTCTGAAGTTATCGTGTTCACGATCTGTGTTTTTTTTAATTATTCGAAAAATAAAATAGTTCCGTCCCGGTTTCACTGTCAATTCTAATTTGGGAGTATTTTGAAATTGAATATCTCTTAACGATCGATTCTAGTGATTAATTAGCCACGTATCAAATATGCACAAGATATTTCAAAAACAGAAAATGAGGGCATATCTAGCGAACCTTATCCCCGCCCTATTGGCACGAATTTCAAGTACTTTGTTTGTCAGCTGAATGGACGATATTCAAGGTTATGTCACGGGACAACCATTTGCCTCGATATTCCCAATACAAGAGCATACAATGAGCATTACTTTTCGAAAAATGCTCTTTCATTTACATAATTGTTACCCTGTAAGAACCGTCTAACCCGAACCGAATCCCATCCGCCACGCTTGTGACACATGTCAGGTGACGTAGATTACGAGACGCGTTCTGAAATTATTCCCGGTGCACGTACGTACGTGAGTGTCCCACACTCGGCACAAAAACCAGACCCGACGTATCCTTTCATACAAATTCCAGCATCTCATTTCGATTCAGCTCGACGCCCTGCAAGGCAACACAAAGAAGTTGCGCTCTTGACATTGTGGAGCTGCGACCGACTCACAAGGTCCTTCTGTGCAGAGGCCAGAGACGTCGCCGGTCGACATCGGGTAAGATTGAAGAATGATTCCTTATCAGGGTTTAGTGGTTTGTGGGTTCTGAGATCGTTAATTTAGTGCAGAGAGGTAAGAGGTGCTATAGAAATAAGGGTTATAGAATAGAATGTAGATGTCGAAAGTGAAGTTTTGAGATGCAGGGTGTCCCAATGAGAAATGGTCAAATTACGAAACAACGAACTTTTGGTTATCTCCTTTGAACATGCGCGCAAAAGCTGCTTTTCTAGGTTTTTTGAATTGTTCTAATGAAATGATCATCACGAAATTTTGCACAAAGTTGTTCATCAGCATTTTCAAAATAGTAACAAAGTTTCATCCCGATTGAATAAGGATTTTTTGAGTTATTTCGGAAAAAACAACGATAACGAGGAAAAAAACACGAAATTTGACTTATTTTTCCCCAAAAATTTCCAAAAATTATGATCTTAACGAACTGAAATTTCGCGACCGGCCGCACTGCTCGCTTGGCGCCTAGCTATTCGTTTAGCGACTCTCCATGTAAACAAACGTGTTGGTTTTTTGACACTAGGCGCGAGGCATTTTAGAAGTAGAAATTGGATGAACCTTTGTGGAGTTCAGTCAATGAAAATGCAGTAGTTTCAAAAGAAATATGGGAAGAAGTCGCATTCGAAGTATGCTTTCTTTAAGAAGAGTATCCAAATGAGTTGATTTTCCTTTTATTTTACTGAGAAGTAGATGAAATGTTTCTCTGGTCATACGCAAATATTCGTTAAACTTCCCGTCAAAATTACGCAATTGTTTATACAGAACAATTTCCCATGGCTTGACCGGGACTTATTCTATTCAATGAACCCACCATGATGGATAAGGCCGTGAAATGGTATTTTATTTCAAGGATGAATTTTCTGTAAGTAGTAATTTCAGAGCAATTTTTGAAAGTGACATCTCCTTCAAATGCTGAAGCAAGAGTTGCCAGAATTCAAGCTACTAGGCACCAGGCGCTAAGCAAAGCGCTTGCCTGTACGGGCGTGGCCTTAATGTAGAGAATTCTTAGCCGTGGACTTGACGAAACAAGGATTTTAAAAACTACCCAAAATTTGTCCAAGATCGTTGCGTTCCTCCAGAGGGCCTGATTGAGATATCCAAGAGAGAATAATGTGTTCTAAGGCAGACTTCATCATAATGTGGCATGGTAAGTATGTTATAGTAAAGTTCATCATCATATTGTTATAATGAAATATGTTTGCTATGCTGTCACCATTTCCTCCCTAAGATGAATAGGGGTAAAGAATTAAAGTTCAACAAACGAGACCTTTCATTTTAGCATCTTTATCATGATATTAAGTGCTATGATTTCAACGGGACTTCAACATTTGGACTTTAAATAACTGGTTAAAATTAAATTACGTCTATACTTATTATTATTATTAAATAATTATTATTAAATATTAATTATTAAATAATTATTATTATTAAATAATATTTAAGTCCCAGCTTCATTTTCGTTGTCAAAAGTTATTTTCAGTTTTTCAGTTTTTTTTAAAAATTAAATTACGTCTATACTTATTATTATTATTAAATAATTATTATTGAATATTAATTATTAAATAATTATTATTATTAAATAATATTTAAGTCCCAGCTTCATTTTCGTTGTCAAAAGTTATTTTCAGTTTTTCTGCTATGTTTTCACCTGGAATACCATGACTCACTCAAGAAGACCGCAGAAGTTTTGAGACATCATCTCTAATCCTTCAGGCGAACAAACTTTATTCAATTTTAAACCCTTTGAAACATGGATCTCTCCGCGATAGATCAATGACATCTTGGTTCCCCTGGATTACAAGAAAATACACCAGTTCAACCGACAAATCATAAAAATGCACCGAGTCAACTTCTTGAATTCAATGAACCGTCAGAACCAACTTTTTCTCAACCATTCCACACACGTGTACAAAGCCACCGAAATATACCTACATCCACTGAGCCGCTGAGCTCAGGAATTAGTACGTAGTAGGTACTGTCTAAAGCCGTTCAAACATATACCAGTCTCGCTCGTAAATCACCCTAATGGTATTACTTTCAAGACCAAAGGTTCGCTACTGCGAACGAGTGCCCTTGTTTGCAAACCCTAGCAGGCTGTAAATTCCCGACGAAATAGTTTGGCCAGAAAACAATTTCATACGGTGCTGCAGGGGACAGCCCTGGAATACTGATGGTGTTTAGTGAATTAATTCGGCGCTGGATGAGGCATCTTGGTTTTATTGCGTTGCATAATACGGTTGCATGATTATGGTCTTATATGCGGGGAATTTCCATGTTCGGTTACATGCTTTTGTGTGTTACTCAAAGAGTGGGACATGGTTCACTGTATTCGATAGTGGGTATTCCCAAATGAATCGACAACTCAAATACGTTCTAATAGCGAAGGCTATCAATTGATCCTTGCGATAGACAACCCTTTAAGGTTCGATCAATTGAAATGGTAATGAAAGTAATTTTCTAAAGTTGCAAAATGGCGAATGAGTCGGGACGATCACTCAATGTGTCGATTTGAGAATTAATAAAAATACTCAGAATCATCCAAAGATCGCGGCCTTCAGTTTACGTATCAGCTCTATCTCTCAACTTTTTTCCCAGGTAGTCAAAATGTTGTCCGAGTTTTTCTACTTCGTGTTCAATGTCGCCACGCTTTTCACTTTATTAATTCAGTATAGTATGGAAAAAATAAGTGATTTAATATCTGCTGAGGCCGAGCCATTAGGCAAACTATTCGTTCTAGTGATTTGTTATATTAATTATTAAAGTGTTCATGACTATTCCAGAGAAGTTTGAACTCTTCGAGTGGACAATGCAAACGTTCAGTCAAGTTACAAGTCTAAAAATTCCTTAACGTAAAATAAGAAGTTGCATAAAGAGACTTCAATTGTCACACTTATGAAGATGAAAGTATGGTAAGAAAATATATCTGATGATTTTCTATTGATTGTCAGATATAGACTCTGGAACGTTAAATCCATTGATTAATAGTTTGAATTGTTTCCATGTTTTTTATAAGGGAACATTTTTTCGAAAAACTGCCCCTTGCAAATAGTTTAAATCCCGCAATCTGCAGGACGATTTCTTTTAATAATGATTTTTATTTAATTTTCGATAGTTTTTTTTTTCTAAACTGGAAGTTAAAAACATCAAAAAAAAAACCTTAAAAATAATGCAAAATTTTGCCCAGGTATACCTCAATTAATATTTGGATTATTTGTAGTTTGTTATATTAATTTTAATTATAGATACCTCTCATCAAATGAAGCACTTTTTCGCGAATGTTTTGGGGAACCACGTGCGATATTGTCCGGACGACCGAAGACGATAGAAACAAGCTAGCGACTTAAAACTCTCAGAATGAAGCAGTTACATTCATCAATGGGCCAAATAAGCCAAACGGTTTCGAAGAAATAATCATTTGAAAATTTTGAGGTTATCAATTTTTCAGTAACTACTGAGGCGATTGGATTGAAACTTGGCAATTAGTTGAAGCATAAGAAGTAAACAAAAATTTTTTAGTAAAATCGAGAAATTTTCTCGAAACATTTTTGTTTCAGAAAAAACTCATCAGATTGGAAAACCACTTTGTACAGACCTTAAAATACACATGCTGATGGACAACTTGGTCCAAATTCGGTAATGGTTGTGTCATCAGAACTATCCGAAAAATTTCTTTTTTTTTTTTAAATATTCTATGTTGCGCGATCTTATCCTTAAAAATTCTTTTAGATTTCATTCTCCATTGAAGTACTTGATTTCATTTCAACCTTATCTGTATCTTTGAAAATATTAGAACATACAATTTTAAATGGGTATATATTCGGAATCATTGGGTGCATTTAAACAGTTTCCGAATTCGGCCTTTGTAATCAAGGTTCAAACCTACACTTCAAATATCGAGTTTCTTAGTTGTTTCATGTACCAAAGTTTTAGCCTTAAGAGCAAACAATACCACGTGGTGTTGAATTACGACTAGGCAACATAGCCACATTCAAGACTCATTAAACCTCGTTAATATCTCAAGTTCGGGCACACGCATCGCGGTGTACATGCTTTGACTTCGACAATAGCCGCGTGAAATAGAAATTAGAATTCGGAGAAATTTCGACGTTTATAGGAGGCTTCAGTGAGTACTATTTGAATTTTTTTATTTGGGAAGTACTTAATTCTTTTGTGAGAATGCGCAATCTTAGTTATTTTTCCATTTTTCACTCCATTTCAGTTTTTATTTTCCCGAAAATTCTTGAATATAAAAATTGGCAACATTTCGCATTCTTACGATTTTTTTCCACCATTTGCACAAAAAAATTTCTCTGGAAAAAACGAACTCTGGCCTATAATAGTCACTCCGTTTATGGTATATTCGAGGTATTGTTTGCTCTTAACAGATTAGAACTACCTAAAGACAAAGAATATGATTCATCAATTGGATCTTAGAGTTTTCTTTTAATTGACAAACCTGGAGATATTTTTTGATCGAGCTGTGAAAAATTAGGGAATAAGGTACATTGTGTATGTAAGATATTGAAGCAGTAATGCTTGGAATTTGCCAAGTAGGTAAATAAAGACTTCTATTCAACATAACATTTATTTCTTTACTGGTTGCATTAGATGCGTACAAAACTGAAACTGAAATTTAACAGAGACAACCACAGATGTCTATGATTATGAATTATAATCACGCATAACCATCACTCTATGCACTGCACACGTAATCTGTGACTACACTGATTCCCAATATTTCCGCAACCAACAGATTGCAAGTTTGCAACAAAACACACTGAACAGTATCAGTGGAGTTAGTGTAATTAGTGTAATTCATGTAGGTACAACGAACAAACCATATATCTAATATATTACAGTGTAGATGTATTATCGTAGTTCAGGAATTATCATATAGACATCAGAGTTTCCGATACGGTCCCCTACTTTCCGGCTCAAACATTGTCATAGCGACTTTTTATGTGCGATTCTAGTGACTATAGAATCCTGAAAGGCCGTCGTGTGCTTCCGCAAGTTCGAGACTTGGGCAAAAAAGAGTCAACTGTTGTTTGCAGAGAGCTGAACTCGGAATTCATACGATCTTCGATTCTTCAAATGAAGAAAACCAGTTTGGTCTTAACTGAGATCTGGCCGATGATGTTGCTATTTTTATGGGTTTGCGAAGAAGCTCCCGGCTCGATATCGACGGAGAAGCTGCCGCGGATATGTTATTGATTTTGCCTCGCGCTGCTCGCTGAGAGCAAAATTGTCGATAGCAGGATAGCACTCGAACAACCAGTGCATGTTGGTCGAACATAAATCCTTTGGACACACGCTGAATACCACTAGGTATTCCTGAGATCGTACGTTAGAATCGAACATGATGCTGTCAATATACAAATTAGTTGGTCTATTTTTGATCAAGCTCATCGCAATTCTAGAAGTTATGGGAATTGGATTCTACTCTGTGTCCAATAGTCCATAATTGGAGACGAAATCCAGAAAAGTACTGACGTGGCGTATTGTTATGAATCCTGCTGTTGTTATGAATTGAATATTTTTAAACTTTTGAATCTTCGTCAAGATACAAAAAAAATAGAATATAAGTTTGAATTTCCCGCGGCTCTCTGTCTATTTCTCAAGGTGGATTCTATGATTTGAAATAATAAAAGTTTGTGGAATTTTGATAACTAATATTTAGTGAAAATAATACATGGAAATCAATTGAAATGCTGAACTAACTAATAACCAAACCCAACTAATTACATCAAATTAAAAAACTTATAGTAATGTCCTTTTTGCTTTCACCCACGGTGTTTTAATCTATGTCACTTTTTCCTTGATTTTATTCTGTGGTTCGGTTTTCAGTAATAACCTCCAAACTCCTTCGTGTTTATTTTCTGCAAGTTCCGAGGGTTGACTTTTGAATTGAAGTTTATTTTTCTCGACTTGACTTGGATTGGATTACTTCTTGATTTGCTTTTTTGGTAAGTTTATCTCGTTTCAGTTTCAAGATTTCATTTATTTACTTCCTATTTTGCTTCCAGGATGCCAGTCCCTTTGATTCATTTTTGGTTTACTTTGGTTTCTGACTGGAATATTACGATGTTTTGAAAATTTCTTACAGGGGGCAGCTACAGTCTTGACGATGGTTGATTGAAAATGGACTCCTTCTCTGTGCTCGAGCTTCGGTATTTATACCTTTTTTAAATTTTCTTCATAATCAAGTGAGCTTTGTTTGTTAGAATGTCTTCTGAAATGATGCTTTTGCAGTTTTATCCTGGAGGTAATTTTTCATTCTTCGAACCCACTCTAGGAAATTCGGCCGTATTTTTCTTCGTATATAGATGTGTCATTCGCCTGTTCTAAATCTCTAATATACAAAATTTTTCAAATTTATGCCTTAATGTTACAATTTTTCCAAGTTCACAATTTCATTTGCCTAGAATTCATGAATTTCTACTCACAATCACCAAAAGATGCTTTCATTATATTGAAAAAACCCTATTTCTAAAATATATCTGCAATTTTATTCCTTTGAAAATCTTATAATTACATTATATGCAAATCATTGGTCGATATATGAATTCAATATTACTTAAATTCCTCATAATTTACTACTTTTTGACTAGATAATGCATTTTATAAAATTCGAGGTATTTTTTCAAAATACTCGTAGTTTCAGATCATGAGAAGCCTGTTGAGATGGATAATTTGAATGGACTATGTGCCCTGAATAAACTATTGAAATACTGAAATAAATTCTCTGGATTCGTTACTGGATCGTGATTGATTTGGACATTTCTTATATTTAATGATAGAATATGTTCGAGGCCTGGAATTATCTTAATTGTATTTTATGATAATAAATGATTGAATATGTGAAATTTGTGTTCATCGGTAAGTTATTTTTTATGTTTCTTTATTAACGATAAAAAAAACCATAACAGTATGTTCCAATTCGTTTCGCACCTTTACTTTCTGATGGAAAGATTTGGCGATCTTCTAATCTAATCTTCTAACAAAATTCTGCATGAACTTTGAAATGTCATTCTTCAATCAACTGTGAAATTTCAATTCGAATATGTATAGGTAAAAATACTGGGAAAATAAAAGTTCGAATCGGTATATCATTCCAAGTAGTTTCTTTCGGAAGTTGTTATGCTTACGGTCGTTCTCGAACGAGCAGAAAAAAAAGCTAAAATGAGACAGACTCTCAATATGCAGATTCTTAGGCCATATAAATGGACTGAAGTACCGATTACAGCGATTCTTACAAATAATCCAAGATCTTTCAGTTGTGCTGTTCGTTCGTTAGCGAAGAATTCAATTTACATCGTTTCGTCGAAAAAAAATTAGATCGCTACTACCTGAAATACAACCTATTTTGGGTCTATAAATTTCTAATCTATAATTACGAGGAAAGCTCGAGGCTGGTCTAGGTACCAATCCAGTAAAAATCTTCCAATTCGATATCGTTTCACCGTTCCAGGTAATTTCTTATTTGTTGAGGAGAAGATAACAGACGGTTTAACAACTTTGACAAGAACAGCCGAGGTATCTTTACATAAAAAACCTTTCAGAGTGCCTAATTATGAAGATTTCTATCAGGCATGAGAAACAATGGACGGCTTCAATCGTTCTATTTCTTGATACTTTAAAGTTGTTATATTTTGAATGATTGAAATTCATATTGAATCATTGAATATGAATTTCTCAGGAAAATAATAAACTATTTCGAAGAGAATGAATTAGCACTGGGATTATTCTGGGACCCGTCCAAAGCCTATGACTGTGTGAAAATTGATAAATTACTGGAGAAACTCGAAAGAAATGAAATAAGAGGTTCAGCATTAAAATGGATAGAATCATATTTTGAAACTAGTCTTCAGATGGAGGAAATACAAGTTGATAGAGATAGTTTCAAATCAGAACCATAGGAAATAATAATGGGAGTCTTTCAAGGAGGAATAGCTGGGCCTTGTTTACATAAATGACTTTAATGGGGAAGTAACTCCAATCAACAATGACGGTACAGTTCTTAACTATGTCGATGACAACAATATTCTCATAATATTATAGAAGATCAATGGCCGGAACTAAAGACAACAGCAGCAGGAGTAATGAGAATTGCAAACTCCTGGTTCAACAATAACAATCTTATATTGAACAAAGACAAAACCAATATGATGTTATTTCACTGTATAAACTCTAAAGATGATAATCCACGTGAAATCAAGTTGAATAATGAAACTTACGAATTGAAAGACCATGTCAAATTCCTTGGAATTTACATTGTCAGAGAATTGAACTGCTAATGTCTCCTAGACTTCCTCTCAAAAAAGATTTTCTCATGCATATATGGACTGAGAGATGTGTCCAGATACGTAAATACTAAAACCCCGTAGACCATAAACTATGTGACAGTGAAATCGAGATTGAGATTCGGTATACTTTTCTATGGATCTGGAAATTTATCTTCACTCTTCGTCTTGCAGAAGAGGGTTGTCAGACTAATTTTTAACCTATGTATGAAATCATGCCGAGGAACTTTAAAAAAATATGAAATGGTCACAGTTTATGCTATATATATATCCAGGAATGTCTTCTATTTCTCCATCAAATAAACCCCAAAAAAATAGAATAAAATATCAGAAACTCAAACTACACATATTCCAAAGTACAAGTACTGATAAAAACCCAAAATCAAGCCGAATATAGATGTCTGAGATTGTTTAATTCATTGCCAACAACAATACAAGAAGAAGAAAACTACAAGAAATATAAGAAGGCTGTACATGAATATTCAACTAAAATGGAACCATATAATCTTGAACAATTTTTGTAAATATTGTGTTGACACAATTTAACTTGTACGCTGAATACTAAGATTCATTCGAAACAAAGATATTACTTGCTTACGTACTTATTTCTATAAACGAATAGATCACAAAGCGCAATGAGTTACGCATGGTTCAGGTGTATACTGATTCCACATCGAAGTGGAATATTATAATCAACCATTGAATGAATATGGATAATCTGAATTTTAACAGCAAGATTATAACCTAGCATCCTAGCCCAATATTTTAGAAAATCAAAACTAATTTCTAGAAATAAAAATATATAGAATGTTTGCAATAAGATTCATAAGATGAACTATGTTTCACGATGATTTATGTTTTCGTCTGTGTCCAAATGAATGCTATTTTGCGTTCGAGAAAAAAAAGTACGTTCGTGAAAGTAATTATTCTTGACGATGTATGTATATAGTTCTCTAGCTTGGTAAGGAGTTACAATCCACTGGGACCTTAAGGTTCTATGAGAAATGAAATTGTGTAGTGTATGAGGCACCGTTAGGGACTGAACTGCGTTTGAGAATATATTTATTCTTGAGTAAATATACTTATTAATTGCAAGAATAATTTATTCTGCGTTACGATATATTTATTTTTGATTCGCGTAAATTTATTCACTACCAAACACAACATATTCATCAGTTGATAGTTTCAAATATATAAAATGTGCAATAAAATATATTCATTCAATATATATTTATCTTTTTTTATCAGTTCTGACTAACATCAGAGTTCACGACGAAAATCAGTACAAATATTTGAGGAATATTACTGGATATTCATAAATCAAATCAAAACAATGACAATTATTAATATTTTTAGGTTCATTCAAACTAGGATTCCCAAACTGCTGCTTTCGACGAACCATCTCTTGAAGATGAAATGAATCAAAAGAATAAATACATTAGATCTCACATTTTTATATATTTGAAACTCCCAACTCGTAATTCTATTGTGCTTTGTAGGAAATGAATATATCGGAACGAAAAATGAGTATATCGTCTCGCAAAATAAATATATTCCTGTTACTAATAAAAATAATAACTCGAAAATAAATATATGTTTTTTCGCAACTCCACTCTTGTCTCAAACGGCGGTTGATAACGTAATAATAAAAACAGGCTAAACCGCAGGATAATCACGCGATCAAAAACATTCACGTACGAATAGTGTTAGTTCCTTAATGTACCCTACCCGAATGATTCTAGCGAGACCTCACAAATGCGTACGCCACCTATCATTCGATTCCCAGAATCGAAATTGACGATATCCTCGATGCCTTTTAATGCCTTCGTTCTCAAATCACCTTTGTCTTTTAATGTCGCTGGCACGAATAATAACCCGTAACAGCTGCTATGAATAAATTGATATCAATTCTAGCAACATTTGATTGATTTCGAGAACTCATATAGGCGTTATCCTATCTGTAATCGAGTAGCAATCTATAGCGGAGGCCGTTCACCTGCTTTGCTGGGCGCCTCGGATGGAAAAACGACTAGAGGAATTCATCCGGTACAAACACAACGTCAGTGCAAATGCAGGTGACAACGTTCATATTCTCCCGATGCGCATTGTGATCGAAAAGTGCTAGAGATCCATATGGATCGTGATTTCCTGACAGCGAATAAATTTCCCGGATTGAAATGTGTAGACGACAGACTGTCACGGATATGTAAACAGACTCGAGGGGATAAGAATGAATAAAACACAATCAGCTGTCAAATGATGATTTCTTTTTATGGTCGCTATACGCGATTATTTGAAAGTGAGGCTTGCTCTGCACTGGCAGTTAAGCTCATGTATAGTCCATTCAAGAATGATTGACATCCCGGGCGGCTATGGTAAATCAAATGTATGTATGTTGATGATAGTCATCCAGTAAAATTTAAATTTGCAGAATTCAGGTTCGCATTGGAGATACCACTTACCAAGGATTTTTGGAATCTTGTTCTGGTTTCTATGTTATTGATTTATTGCGAAAATAATTGTCAAATATCAATTCTAAACACTTATCGATTAGTTAAGAATTTGGTAAAAGTATAGTTTCGACAAGTGGACATCATAACGAGAAATACGCATGCTCCAATAGTGTCATTTAGGGATTATCCTTGCCAGATTGTGCGGAAGCCTAAAATTAGACATAAATGATAGCATGTTTAAGAATGCAATGATTGATTAACAATAGTGATAGTATATAGTACGTTGACTCATCCGAGATGATTTGAAAAAGTTCATAAAATAGTATTTAAGTGATCTGATGAATTCTGTAGATTAGTTTGGTTTAATTTGGGACATTGCCAGTTCGAATAAATAGAAATTAAATTTGGGATAGTGCACTTGAATTCCCTTTTCTGATTTGTTAAGGTCCTAGGTTAGGTTGGGTTAGTTTGAATCAGGACCGTGCCAATTCAAATCGTAAAATAAAGATATGGGCGTCCCATCACTGAAAACTATTGAAAAACATACTATATCACTGTTAAAAAAAATTATGCAGAATGGCCCTTATTTACTTATTCAAACATAATCCTTTTGTTTCAAGGTTCCTTCCAAACTTACATTTAATACAACTTATATGGAAAAAACCGAATTTAAAAGGACATATTCTTGTGGCATAGGATTTATTTTACAGTCTGACAACGATGTTCTCTAAATGACACTGCTGATGCTTGCGCACATTTTATTTTAATTTTCACTTGAGGAAACTAGGTTTACCTCCTCACATATCTAATTATACATAAAATAACTAAATTCTAGCGGTCGCCCCCTGCCATGAGTGAAAACCGATCAAAAATCGAACACCGTCCATAAAATAGAGTATGGTTAAGTTTAATTTTGTTGTCTGGTTAGGTTAGGTTAGTTTAATTTAGGACAGTGCCAGTTTCAATCAGAAACGGAAATTTAATTCAGGATTGTGCCTTGAATTTCGTGTTCTGAGTTGTTAAGGTACTTGGTTAGGTCAGTTAACGCGCATGTGTTCACCCATGGGAGGGCGACCGCTAGAGTCTTGTATAAAATATATTATCAGTCTTGAGATGAATGAAACTCTAGCTTCTTATGTGCTCAGCATGAATTTTCGTTCTATAAGAAGTTACAAAATGAATATTAAATCCAGCCTCAGGAAAAAAATTACCATGTTTGGATTTTTAATGCCGCTGGCAAGTTTTAATCCAAATCATGAAGTTGGTAAGATTTTGATTCTGGTCGTGTGTTTGATACAGTCGCGGTTACTAGTCTGTTTGAATGTAAAGGGTAACGTTCGCTTTCGAAATCTTCTACTCCTATCGAATTTTTATTCTAACCTTATTAAAGAATGTAACGAAATCAAAGTATTCTCTACATCTGCTACTGACATGTTGTAATTCTGAAATGGTGTTTATGAAACATGGTAGAAATTTTAGAATATCTGTTTTGTTTTGATGTGATTATTACTTCTTTTTATGTGTTCTGTATTTCAATCCTCGAAAGTATCCTAAGGAATATTCTATCGAAATTACAATCCGGATAAATCAGTTTATTGTCGGCTATAAAGTATTCTTTATTACAAACGCTTTTCAATAAATTAGGCAAAATTGGTCAAATAAGACAAAACTCGCTTTATACCAACGAGAAACGAAATAAATGATGCTGGCAAATCGAAAATATGATGAAAAAAAGATAAACAGGAAAACTATAATTTCGTACGCATTTGAGCGTCAAATAACTTCCGAGATTCAATTCAAGTAGCACAATATTTTTCGAGGTACATAGTGAGGAAACAAGAATATCAACGAACTCAACCGTCGTATTTGGATGCGCAACCTAAACAAATTGCTATATAGGAAAGTTATCGTGGCTGACGGCCAGACAGCCAATTGCATTGAATTTTGTCCCCAACTACTCATCCGTGAGTCGAACCTAATCGTTTATCTACATTTTTCGGTTGAATGTCCAGAAATTACAGGGATTTGTTCCGAGGAACCTGCATGCAAATATAAAATATATGTCCTAAGCTGGGACAAATCTCTCATAGCATCACACAATTTGATCAGGCCCTGAGTATAACGTCTTGAATTTAACTTCAAAGAATGGAACTCATGAGATGAATCGAAATGTTTCCAATTGATGAAATTGAATTGAATAAAAAATTATATATTCTTTATCATTCAATGCCAAGTTTCTCAGTTCAAATAACGTAAAATCAAACGCCAAAGCAGTTTAAATCACTTTCTATATTTTTGCCTAATTAATTGACGTTTAATGAGAGATAATCCGAAATTATTCCCTTATTAATCATACACATTCCGCAAAATGAATCACCGATATTTTATCTTGGTTAATTAATAAAGTATGATCATGCAGATACGGTGCGTAACGCATGGCTGATTTCATTATGTTAATTAAATGGATGGTTTTCTGATATCTATGCGTTATTTATTCGGTTGGAGGTTGATTGATTGACAGTTATTTTGTTATTGATGAGCTTATCTATCGATATTTGAGTTGTTGAGAAGTATTGTTTCCATTGAGAGATGGATGGAGAGATTCCCCGGCATAGAAGTAAATGTATTATCGTATCAAGCTCGTAGATATATTTGGAGTTTAAGAGGAAACAATACCACGTGGTGTTGAATAACTAGGCAACACAGCCAGCCACATTCAAGTTTCATTAAACCTCCTTAATATCTCTGGTCAAGCACCTGAATCACGTTGTACATGTGTTAACGTTGCCAATAGGCAAGTAAAATGTTAGAATTCGGAGAAATTTTTACGTTTATAGGAGAAAACGGGGTGTCGTTCTGCAGGCGTCAGTGAGTATTCTTTGAAAATTTTTTTTTGGGAAGAGTTTAACTCTTTTGTGAGAATGCGCAATGTTAGTTACTTTTCCATTTATCCAATCCATTTCATTTTTTATTCTTCCGAAAATTCTTGAATATAAAAAGTGGAAACATTGCGCAATCCTACGATTTTTTTCAACCATTTGCACCAATTTTTTTTCTGAAAAAAACGAACTGTGATCTCCAAAAGTCACCCCGTAAAATTCGAGGTACTGTTTGCTCTTAAGGATATTTGGTAATTCATCTTGAATATTCTGGCTTTACCAGACTGAAGACCGCTGGCACCGTATTAGTTTTAAGCATCTGTTAATAGAACAAGGCAGAATGTAACTGGTTCCAAATTAATCTGCAGATCTGGATAATGTCCATAAAGTTAGCAGAGCCACTTGAGCGGAAGTCAATGAGAACTATCTCAGAAATTGTCGTGACTTTATCGTGGAAAATAAATTTGTCGCGCTTTTAGTTTTGTGAAAGGGGTGACTCTGCTAACTCCTTATCAAATAAGCAATGTCCTTAAAGAATATGCATGGAATTCAATCACAATGGTTATGGAAAAGTATTTGTCTAAGTCCATCGAAAGTGAAAAAAACATTTCAGCTCATTTCAGGCTGGAAAAAGGTCATCTCAATTACCCGACCGTATCACAATGTTGCGTCGGTATATACCCGTATTCTTGACAAAAAGATATTTCCCTTGTGAATCAACTGTTAATTATTCGTTGCGGAAAATAGATGATTTAAAGATTACCCAATACCAGTCAATAATGATAAAAAAAATACATCTGAGAGATCGTTAACTGAAATATCCTTAAAAGTAGGAAATTCTATTAAAACGTAAAACAATTTTTGAGACAAATATTTCAAGTTACGAATTTACTCAAAGCTGTTGTATTGTAATGAAATAATCCACAAATGATGTTTCTCGATATTCAATATAACACGCAAGCAGACACCTCCATTAATATGTTTTATTTCAAATCATTCCACCCTGTATCCATCTCATCTATTTCATTGTTACTTACTTCATGGGGAATAAATTCTCATTTCTTACGCGCTTGATCTGGGTAACAGCGCGTTATCGTTTCGTTACAGTGTCTGTAATTTTCGAATTTTCAGCTGAAATTGGTCTCAAACGACTAGGTTGGACTCACTTATGAATAATCTGTGGTCAAGTTTGATTCTGTCCATCCAGCCGGCCGTCCGTGTGGGCTCAAACTTTCGGAAGAAAGGACCTAGAGTCTTGAAATTCTCAGGAAAGGTTTCGATTTTGAATACCTCGGTTAAGTTCGTTAGTGGGCAAAATCGGCCAAACAGTTTCGGAGTTATTCCTATATGAAATTTTTAGGTTAATTCCTCGATATCTCATGATGTACTGATTCGATCGGATTAAAACTTTGTGACAATCAGATTTCAACGGAATTTGGCACGAACCTCAGAATCATTCTTCTACGACAATGTATCAAGCTTAAATTCGATACGATGTTTACTTTCGGAGATATAAGGAAAAAGAAATGTGCGAAATTTCGTTGTTGTTTGTAATTTTGATGTTATATCCTTAATATCTCAAGAAGTACTGATGCGATCAGATCGAAACTTATTATCTGTTATTATCTGAAAAATACCATCAAGGCGAAATTCATTGCAGAATTTCGTATGGGTCCAATTTTTAAAAAAATTTTAAAAAAATGTTCATTAGAAAATGATCGACATTTTTTTGCAAAGTATTTTTTACTCAGAAAATGTTGAACAGATCTCACAAAATTTAGTACAGACCTTAAAATCAATATTCAACGACGATGGTTCAGATTTCAATTCGATACGATATTGACTTCCGGAGATATATAAAAATTAATGTCAAATTTCGTTGTTTGAAATTTTGAGGTTATTTCCTCAATATCTCAGGAAGTATAAATGCGATCACATCGAACCTTCGTAATTAATTCGATGAAATTCGGCACAGACCTTGGTGATCGTATTCGACAACAGTTTTTCAAATTTCAATTAGATCTTATGTTCATTTCCGGAGATGTAATCGAAAAAATATGTCGAATTAACCAGAATACCATACGAAAAAAGCGACTATAAGAGACTCCATAGTTTCATAGCAGGTTTAGGGGCTGATTGAGAAGGTCGAATTCATGAAAAGTTAAAATCCCCTCAATAATTTCGAAGATATATCCATTTAAAATTACTATTTTCCTTATATTATCAATAATGCAGATATGATCGAATCGAAATTCTGCACTTGGTTGGAAAATGACGTAGTAAAAGTTCATGTAAAATGTCTTGAGGAAATGGGTTCGAATGTGAATGAGCACGTAAAGCCGGGTCCAGATTAGTGTAATTCTAACAGCGAATGCGATGAAATTTGATAAAGGATTCGGCGAATGATGTAGACGGCACTCGAGCTCAGCCTCGAATAATTCATTCGAATACATCGAGTCGAAAACCGGGTCCTGACAGAGCAGAAAGAGCGCTGCCTGGAACCATAAAACTCCCTGTGATTTATTGCATTCACTGTTCGCATTACACTCATATGGACCCGGCTTAAAAGCTCCTGACTTCCGTCAGTGCTATTCTAGGTTTTATTATCCAAAAGATTATTAGCAAATAAAAATATTTCGGTTTCTTCTGACTTGAACTGCAGATTCAGTCCTTACTTATTTGACTTGCCATTCAAATGTGTCTAATTTAGTCGACCTTCTACAAATTCCACCTATAGATCCAACAATAACAATTGGCTACCTCTTCTGGTGAAACCGCAAGTAATTTGTGTTCAAAGTAGAGTGTTGAAGCAGTCAAAACACCTAGAGAAAAGTACCTGAAGACTAGTTTATTATTCACTGCGAAGTGTTTGCCTCCTGCGGTTTCCATCCCATTGGCAAACATACACAATTACGTATTTTTCTTTTAGTTTGCTATACCTCGCAGGCATCATAGCGTGATGGCGTCTTTTTCTCCTGCATTAACCAGATCTAAATATCAATCCGAGAGTACCAACTGAATTGTTATTAGGACTGCAATTGTACTTGGCGGTCCCATTAATTCGCGAAGACAGCCTTTTTAATCTTATTCCATCACAGTGGTATCATCGCCCACTGGAAGGGTTCCGTAGAGTTATTAAGGGAATCGATGATGATTTACGTTTAATGAATCAGGTTTTACTGGTGAATAATTAGGAGACCACACAGTACGAGTGCAATTGGAAGAATTTCATCGTCGTAGTCCGTCACCATATTATGATGGGCGTGCCATTTTTTGGTTTACGAGGTCCTTCGTTAATGAAGCTAATTGAAAATGTCATTATGAAACGAATTGAATAATAACTCACATTTTCGTTCAATAAATTCCAGTGTTGCATTTAATTATTATTTATCGAGTGTATAGATCTGCGTACACATCGAGATCACTACAGATATATTTGAATACAAATAATAAGATGAAAGGAGAGGAGATGATCATTATAATATACAGGGTGAGTGCTTTAAGTTGTACATTAATTGTAACCATAGATCTCATCAAATAAAACAATTTTTCACGAGCAATCTTTCCTGATTTGGTTCAGGTGAAAAGTAATAAGCATTCAAATATTTCACAATATGCTAATGCATGACTAATGTAATCCTACATTTCGTCTGAAAGTTAAACACAGATATCTACTCGCACTCGGTAATCTGTATCGTAGAACGACCAATTCATTTCTTGAAATTCTAAAAAACATGATTGGGAAACCCCATTTCCTCACTCAATGGGGGTTTCTCCTGAATTTGCGTTATTACTGCAAATGCAAATTTGAACATAATTATTATGGGTTTGATTCAATTTATTTTCAGAAAGTATTCAAAATCAGATTTCAAAATTGGGGTTTTGGAATTTAAAGGGATTTGCCAGGCATGCACGAACTGGCAACGGTGTTTAGTAGAATAGCTTGTTCTACTATAGAATAATAAAATATGTATTCCTATTCTATGGTACACACATGTTATTTGTCAATATAACCAAACAATTTGTTAAGCTACCTTTTGTGCCAGGGAGATTCGGGTATTTGGGTAATCGGAGATTCTGTCCTATTGGCCGACGACGATCACGTGATCGTCGTCAGCCAATAGGGTGAATCTCTCGACCAACAGGATGAATCCCCGATAACCCAAATACCCGAATCTCCCTAGCACAAAAGGCCGCTTTATTCGTTTCCGTTTGCGATTTGGTTGTAATATGACAATCTGTGCTCTTCTACTCTAACCAGATCGAAGTATAGATATCTCTGTTTTCCTAAGGAAAGTAACACATTTGACGTCCTTTTGTTTCCGAGAAGCTGAATTCGACGTTGCCATATCTTGCACTCAAGACAAATCCCTTCAAGTTTCAAATCCCCATTTTTATTTTTCAGTTATAGGTAATCAAACATTCTTTAAAAAAAATATAATATTGAAATTATATGTTTAAAATATTATTTCGACTCTGTGCATTCTGCAGTATAATTGTAACGAAAATTTTTCACCACATTTGACCATCGAAACACTAATTGTCCACTGAATATTTATTCAGTATCCATATGTTCTTACTATAAGATGGAATTTCAATCTCGCCCATTGAAAATTCCATAATTATCCTAATTTTCATCTAATTTATAAGTGCATTATATGGAACCACTCAATCAGCGTGAACACATTAATAATTGAACTCTATCAATTTTCTTGAAAGTCTGGTCCATAGACATGGAGAAGTAGTCTCTCAGGGGGGAATCCACAAAAACAGGAAAATTTCTCGTATTTTTATTAGATTTTTCAACATTCAACGTTGAAAATCTCGAAAAAGATGATGCGTTTCGGAAGAAAATATAAGGAATAGTTCTAAAAAATTCTAAAATGATTTAGGTTAGATAAATTGTATTTGCATTTTTCTAACAGTTTTATGAATCGGTGAATGAACAACTATAGGAAACCGTTTCAAGTAGAATGAAAGTGATACCTGTAGAAAACATGTTACAGTTATAGAAAATTTCACACCCTATTTCATTTCATCCGGAAAAACTATGTCAAAGACACTAAAGACAGACTAATTTTTTTTCGTTATTTCAACAGATTGTACAGGAGCCAGATCTGGAACAATGATAAATGAGAATAATGTAATGTAAAATTTAAAGACTCTCTCTGTATAATTGAATTGTCAGAATTGTGAAAAATGAAACTTTGTCACAAACATTTAAGATACCTTTTGTGCGAGGGAGATTCGGATATTTGGGTAATCGGAGATTTCACCTAATTGGCCGATGACGATCAGGTGATCGTCGTCGGCCAATAAGGTGAATCTGTTGACCAATAGGGTGAATCTCCGATTACCCAAATCCCCGAATCTCCATCGGACAAAAGGCCCCTTTAATCTCTAGTTGTACTTTATCTCATTAGATGTTGCTTTCAGGAAATGTTCAAACTCTTCCACAAGTGCTGTTGAACGCCGTTTTTGACATAAGTGTGTTTAAAAATATATTTATTCTTATCGACATATTTATTAGTTGCTGAGCAGTTAATTCATTTTGTGTGACGCTATATTTATTTTTTGTGTCGTTATATTCATTTTGTACGGAACACAACATATTTACGAGTCGATAGTTTGAAAGGTATAAATGTGAGATCGGGTATATTTATTAATTCGATCCATCTAACATTGTCAAGAGATGGCGCTTCAGTAGCATACAGTTGTCAGTAGTGAGGATTGAAAACAGAGTTCACGAGGTTTATCGCTACAAATATTTGAAGAATAATACTTAATATACAAAAATAAAATCTGAATCATGACTGTTTATCATTGTTCTTAGGATCTTTTAAACTTGGTTTTCCAAACTGCTTTCATATTTTCGACGCGACATCTCCTGACAATGTTAGATAGATGAAATTAATGAATATATTGATGCTCACATTTTATATATTTCAACCTGTCAATACGTAAATACAGGGAGAGTCTTTGAGTTGTACAATAATGTTAACCATAGATTCTTCTCATCATCATCAAATTAAACACTTTTTTCAGTTGTCATTTTTTCAGATTGGGCTCTGGTGAAAAGATTCCAAAAAATAACAGTCTTTTTTCGTAGGAATGAATCTCGATGTGAAGATTTCTATAAATATGACACATGTCCTTCGGTAATCATTTCCATTTTACTTCCAACGACTTCCCAGTTATAGATTCGCCGATTCATACGTCTATAAGAAATCACCATGAAGAAAGCAGACAAAGTTTATCCTGCGTTTCCATAAGAATCTACAATCATCTAAGAATACTCAATCATTCCTTATAATTTCCTCTCAAACATAACCTATCAAAGATATTGTTGAATGATATAAAATCTGAAAAAAATTCCAGAAATTTCCCTATTTTTGTGGATCGGCTCGTGACTAAGAAATTGCTTCGAATCGAGTTCTGCCGTACTTCATCACCAAATACACAGTTATTCATCTCTTTCGTGATCAAAGCATATAAAAAGATACTTCTCCATGTCCATGTGGTAACCAGACTTTCTATAGAGTTCACCCGATATGTTTATAGGTTAGCTGAATTATTTCGCATAATTCATCTATATATTTGGTGGAAATGAGGATAATCATAGAATTTTCGATATGAGAACGGGTAAGGATGGCATTGTGAGTTATTTTATGTTTATTGCGAGGTTTATTGGTTATTGGATATTGCATGAATACCAAGTGGAAGATCTATGTTTCCATAGTCAAGTGTATAGTGTAAGTGTATAGTTTTCGATACCATTGTATCGTAAAGAGTATCAAATCATAAAAATTAAGTGAGAAAACGAGTTTTCTCAATCATGTTTCCTTGAAATTCGATCAATGGATTGGTTATTCTGCAAAACAGATCCTCGTAAGAGAAATCTGGTGCACTTGTGAATAGATTGCAAAAGTGTATTAGCACATTGAGACATATTTGAATGCTTATAACTTTTTATCTGAGCCGAATCTGGAAAAATCAATTGTACAACTTGAAGACTCACCCTGTCGTCCCACAAAGTTAATTTAAAATTATTACAGCAATAAATGAATATATTAGATCGAAAATAAATACAGGGTGATTCCGGAGGAGACCGTCAGATTTTGGGATAAGTTAACACTAGTCAAAACAGTCTTGAAACAATGTTTGGTTTATGGTTGGAGCTCTCTATGAAGAATATACAGGGTGTTTTGTCCAATTTGGCCGATTTGACTTCTATTGATAACTTTGGCATGGCTTATTCGATTTCAATGAAATTTTCACCGAAGTACAATATTGAGGAGCACATTCATAAATTTATATAATTATAAATTTTTCAAAATGAGCGGTTGTTTTCGTGATAATTACAGATTTATTGTGCAGGTTGAAAAAACACCCTGTACATCGCATTTCCAAAACTACGCTATTCATTCTCGATTCTACTATAATAAGTCATTATTTGAGAGTTTCTAATTTTTTTGGCACACTTTCAGTTTTCCGAGAAAGTATTTTCAAAAAAAGACAATGTCGAAATTTCGCTCCAATCGATTATACTTTTATTGATAACTTTCGTATGGCTCATCCAATTCTGATGAAATTTGAAGTGTAGAACAATCTGAATGAGTACATTTAATAATTGCAACAATCTCTGAAAATACAGGGTTGTAATTGTGATAATTCCAGAATTTCAGATTAATTGTGCAGTTGAATAAAAACACCCTGTACATTACTTTTCCAAAACTTTCTTATTCGTTTCAGATTCTACAATAATATGTTATTATTTAGAGGTTTTTAATTCCTTTGGCACACCTCCGGTTTTCCTCCGGAAGAGCATAATCGAAATTTGGCTCAGAAGCAGTGAGAGTATTCCGCACTAGGTAGGAAAGCTGTATTATCAAAGGATGCAAAGTTGTTCGTCACTTCTTATATATTCTTTTCAAATTCGAAATATATTCTGAATTGAAAACTTTCATACAGAATATGAGCAATTAAATATGAATTCGGAATTTGAAGGGAATATTTTAGAACTTGAGAACTGCTTTGCATCCTTGGAATATACAGCTTAACTACCTGGTGCAGAATATTCTCACTGCTTTTGCGCCAAATTTCGATTATGCTCTTCTTCAAACATTTCTTCTCGGAAAACCAGGGGTGTGCCAAAGAAATTGAAAACATCTAAATAATAACATATTATTGTAGGATCTGAAACGAATATGAAAGTTTTGGAAAAGCAATGAACAGGGTGTTTTTTTTCAACTGCACAATTGATCTGAAATTCTGAAATTATCACAATTACAACGCTGTATTTTGAGAGGTTGTTGCAATTATTGAATGTACTTATCCAGATTGTTCTACACTGCAAATTTCATCAAAATTGGATGTGCCATACCAAAGTTATTATATTAATAAAAGTATAATCGATTGAAACGAAATTTCGACACTGTCTTTTTTTGATTAAATTTACTCAGAAAACTAGAAGTGTGCCAAAAAAATGAAAAACTCTCAAATAATGACTCATTATATTAGAATCGTAAGCAGATAGCGTAGTTTTGGAAACGTGATGTACAGGGTGTTTTTTCAACCTGCACAATTAATCGGTCATTATCAGAATAACAATCGCTCATTTTTGGAAAAATTTAGGAATTAATGAATGTGCTTATCAACATTGTACTCCATTGAAAATTTCATCAAAATCGAATGAGTCATACCAAAGTTATCAATAAAAGTAAAATCGGTCGAATCGGATAAATCACCCTGTATATTCTCAATAGAGACACCCAACCATAAACCTAACATTGTTTCCAGACTGTCTTGACTAGTGTAAACTTAAATTTGACGGTCTCCTCCGGAATCACCCTGTATATTCGCAAACAAACTACTGTCCCAAACGGCGAATCATTTTGAAGCGGTGTTGAATGGTCTGCGTCGAAGCTTCCCAACTGCAAACCGGGGTGGGGGTCCTTCTGCATTGAATTGCAAATGTAACATTTCAGAAACCCGCTCAAGGAAATACTAGAACAGTTTGCTGGTCGTTTCCTGTGAACAGGCATAGTTATCCGCAACTCAGGTGAACATATTCCAGGAAATGCCGTTGAGCCATTCCAACACTACGAACTTCGTATGTTCCCATCTACTTATCCAGAATAAGGAAATATGATATCCGTAGAAGCACTCCTAACACTAAAGGGGAGGGCAAACTTGTTTTTCTAGGCAAGAAGCGTTATGTTATAATAAAAAGCTCCGAAAAGTCGGCTAACAATAAAAGTTACATTAGTTGATTTGTGACGGTCTCAACGGCGGAAGTTTTGGTTTTCAAAGTGGTAGTAGAAAAGCCTGCATAGTTGATAGATATATGATTCGTTTATATGTCTCCACAGCTTTTCATTTTCGAGAAGCCCCGAGACTACTTTTTCGAGAAGAAAAAAAGGTGTATGTAATCGGATTTGATTTTATATATTCGAGTAATAAAATGACTTAATTCGAGATGCGAAAACCAGAGGCCGAAAATAATGGCTCTAGTATTTATAATATATCATTCTGCAAGAAACTTGGTTATCCATTTCCAAAACTGCTAATCTATAGTGTCGCTCATATTATGTTTCAACAAAAACATTCAAGTCAGCACGTCAGTTCACTGCTGTGAAATATATAGCTCAAGGTTCAAGGTTTTAATATAGTGGATAGTTGTCAAAAAAAAAAAAATTCGAAAATTTTGAAAACACTTTTTTCAAGATTTACTGACAGTACCAACTCAACAAAATTTCGCACAAAGCTGCGCTTGGTTATGCTTCAAATAATTTCTAAGTTTTTATTCAATCGCTTCAGCAGTTTCTGAAATATCCTCTAAATTTTGAATGGCTATAACTCAAAAACCGTTTGTCCGATGAGTCCATTAACGAATTGAACCGTCGCATTATGAAATGCAACCTACCCTGAACTTTTCAACCCGATATCTTCCTCCGTACGCCCTTAATGGTGCGAACGACGGTCGGCCGGGCAGGATAGATTTGTCATCGGATTCGTCATAAGTGAGTCCAAACTTGTCATTTGAAACCAGTTTAGGGAAAAAATTCGAAAATTTTAGACAATTGGACAAAAAGATAGAACGTGCGCGCAAAAAACTATAACACATCACGCAATAAGTCCCAGTTTTAGAACATATTTTTTATTCGAATTCGACTCAATTCGTCAAAATAATCACTTTCAAGTAGTTTCATATACCTTTCCAGCTAATGTTTCAGATTTTAGTCGTTTTGGACGGCTTTCACAGACTGCTGTCGTCTCAAATGACGTTCTCTACTGATGTAGCGACCAATACATGTTTCATCCACTGTCACATGTCGACACAAAAAATCATGCTTATCCGACACAAACGGCACCAAAATGCGTTTGGAAGCAACCATGCTTTGTTGTTTTTGCGGTGAGCAACCGCGGCACCTATTACGAATAATGCTTCTTAAGGACAAATAAATGTTCACGCGAAATATTCGATATAGTGTTTTCTGATATCTTCAACTCTACCGCTATAGCACGTAACTTCAATTTACGATTGCTCAAAATCAGTTCGTGTACATTTCTGAAACAATTGCACAAATTTTTGGGAAAATATCGGATGAAATTTTTGTTTGGAATTCTATGTTATTAGGATGACGTTAATCTACAATCTCGTCATCTTTAGACTCAGAGTAGACTTTTGACTCTAGCAACTTCAAAGGTATACTCCCTTTTCCAGGACAGGATAGAAAAGTTTCAAAAAGAAATGAAATTTCATGAACCATGAGGTTTGAGGAAAAACTGCAAAAACATTGTTTGTTGGGAATATCAGGACTATAATATCCACGAATATTCTACAGTTATTCTGTTATAAACTGTATATGACATATCGAGCCATTTCCATTGAATATTGAGTAGTAATTTAATTTTTTAATTGATTTTATGGAAGAACTCAAAGCTATCGAAAATTACATAAGAACTGGATATTTTTCAAATGCCACTCTGGGCCCCGTCGATTATTTCAGATAATCAGAATGGAAGACATAGAACTTATTCGAAGCCATCAGACGAATCGCCATAATCCAATAACCACAATTTCGAATAATTTTAATTTCTTGGAGTTATGTTTATTACCTGCAGGTTACATTGAAAAAAGAAAAGTATCTAGGTATAATCTAGAGTTGCTTTACCAGTTTCCCAACGGCACTTCGATTTCTTCCTTGTTCTTCAATGAAATGATACATATCGCTATCTTAAAAAAAAATCCCAACTGCAAAATAACTACAAGGACTAAGGAGTAATAGGAGAAAGACTCAGATAAAATCTAATTGGTCCTCCAAGCTCGCATGCTTCTTTCAGTCTTCTATCAGTCCTCAGCACTACAACTTCTCTTCCATATCATAATAAATAACAATTATCCTAGCAAGCAGTACTCCCAGAACGTCCTTGTCAGATGATGAAGTTAATAACAGCTTCCCTCTCGAAAAGAGTAGCCATAGGCAGAATGCGCGAATAGCCCATGACAAATCGTATTCGGGCTGGGTAAAACGAAATGCAACGAGACCATTTACTACGTCTATGCTTCTCGCTGGAGTTGCTCGTAAATCATCTTCGACACTCTCAAGGTTAATAGATGCACATAGGTATGACCGAGGTGTTATTCCGAGCTATGAAGATTGAAGTGATGGATGATTAGTGTTTATGGGGTAATTTTCTAGGGAAATTGGACTTTATATTGTGGCTTACCTGATAGTTACAAGGGAATCACGTCTAGCCAGAAGATGGGTTTCGAATTTTATGGGGTATTACGAGGAGTTTTGCGAGATGTTAAATGGTTATTGGTGATGTATCTTTTAGATACATTGGTGTACTTGTTCTTTCGAGTGTTTGGTGGTGCAATTTCTGACGCTTTACGCTGTCCAGAATTACATGATTGGAAAATGAAAATTTGCAAGGGATAAAAGTGGAAGAATGGAATAACTATACAAGTTTAACGATCACCACAACGATAAATGAAAATTTTCACGTTTGTTATTATTATTCATAATTATTTGTGCTATTTCTAATAACAAAAAATTCAACCTAAAAAAAACGTAGATCATTAACTCACACTAAAACCATGAGGAATGTTGAAAGAACATAATTATTTATTCCTCAAAACCTCGAGAATCTCACCACTAAATTGTTTAATGAACAATAAATAAATATGTCTCTGAGAATAGTGACCGTCTCGTTTCGTTAGTAATGTAGCATATATGGGTTCTTTTTTTGTGGAAGATGATTTATGTTTTTGCATCTTGACTGGATCGAAACTTTGCCATCATAACATGTAAACTTTGAATACTATGTAGCACAAATTTAATGTATGCATTTCAAAACAGATAAATGGTACAAATTGTAAAATTTAAAAAATTTTTCAAAATAAATAGAATTGAATTGAATATTCCGGTGGATAAGCTGTTATATTTTTAAACAATTCGTGATAAAACCTTAAGTTTTCCCGCCGCGAAAATACCAATGAGAAACTTACATCACTGTATGCAGTTCGTTTTCCTGAATGAAAAATCTGAAGTCGAACATAGGCGGTCTCTCTTAGTTTGGAAGATATGGGCCCCGAAAGTTCCAAATTTATACATTTTCAGGTTTCTTTCTCCACCATGAAAACAATCACCCACTTCTTCTATATAGTTCACATATCATCTTTGAACTAACGATTAGCGACACTTTCTTTTAAAAATAATCAATATTTAATGGAAAAATATCGAAATTATTGGACAACCACTTAACCTCTATTTCTACTAACTTCCACTCAATCGAAAAGTGAAGTTTGGCATTGCCGCCAATTTCATCGTTCCGTATCGTGCTATTGGCGTCTGAATTTAAGATTACAGCGCCACGGTAACCAGTTTTACGACCTTACATACAGACATAGATTTTGTTTTGATAGTCGATTTTGTACTGTTTGTTAGTGTTTGGTTTGATAATTTTTGATTTCACGATTCATTCAAATACTTTTTTTTTTAGACTTTTATAGTTGACGAGAGTATTACAGGGAGTACTTATTCCATTCTCATAAAGTAGGTATGTATCATCCTTCAATCTAGTTCAGTGTAGCAACTCTAAAATAACGGTGATATCCCCAAGGTTAGACAGTATTTTAATATTATTTATTTTCAGATCCAAATGGCAAGATTGACTTTGATGGGTCTTGAAAGTTGAAAAACAGATAGTATTGTGAAACATACTTTTTGGAATAATAGACAAATACTCATAACTTTACTATTTTTATAGGGAAGGACTAAATACTCAATATATTGTGAATAAAATGAATACATTCACATGAAACTAATGCTACTTGTACCGTAAGCCTTATTCATTATGGATTGACAAATAAATTTTCCAACACTCATATGATTGGTCATTTACGTTGTTCCTCAATGATCAGTTCAACAGGCAGATTTCTGGAAGGCAAAGCATTCCTCTTCAGTAAATTTCTCTGCTTGGATTATGGGCCTGGAAAAAATTGTCCTCATGAATGTGATCTAATATTTCATGAGCAATTCGTGCTTACCTCTATAAAAATTATCATCATCGGTAAAATGCAGGTAACAGACTCTCATAAATCTTGTTTGTTGGTTTTTATCGATTCTTCAACACTTTCAAGCCCGACTTGTTAAAGGAAGTTTCTTTCACCCTAACTTCAAATTTTTTACCGGGCTGTAGAAATTTATGGGAAGGGACATTTGAGTTTGGTTTTCCTCAGTAGAAGCACTTGTAAAATCACACAAACGCCAATAAAAATGCATAAACTTTCTCATTTTTTTAACATTTCTTTTAACTTGTCAATGTTAATGT
This sequence comes from Myrrha octodecimguttata, assembly GCA_958510865.1. Taxonomy (NCBI): domain Eukaryota; kingdom Metazoa; phylum Arthropoda; class Insecta; order Coleoptera; family Coccinellidae; genus Myrrha; species Myrrha octodecimguttata. The sequence goes on from OY294056.1 coordinate 38,826,578, forward strand.
CTGTACCTCGAGTTACTCGGATAGCCACCAGAGGGAGTAGCGCTTATCTTCATTCGCCAATAGAGCGAATCCGTCCATGACAGATGATTGTTTGTTTGCTGGCGCGAAATTCGAAATATGTTCTTTAATGCGATTCTCTAAATCAGCTGATAGTTTACATGAGACTTCGATTTTATTGAAATCTGAAGGAAGAAGGGGACACAGTAGTTGAATGTCATTTAATGATGTGCAAGTATAAAGTTATTTATATCTACCTATATATGTAAAGGGTATTTTCGTGAGCCCTACAAATTTATGTCGAACGGAATTATGCGGGGGGAAATTTGAGTGCAATTTCCTCGACCGACCCAAAAATTATTTCTTTGAGATGGAAATAACTCCGAAATTGTTCGATTATCTCCTTCTCTAACGAAGCTGCCGTATTTGGATTCGCCACCTACCTGAAAATTTCTAGTCACTAGCTGATTTTTTTCGAAAGTTATCTTGGCAATGGATAGACGGCAAAAAATCACGAATTTCAGACATTTAGGCGCACGAAAATACGGAAGTATGAATAAACAAATGAATAAATGAATATTTTAAAACGAAATCAATTATGAGACATTTGAATTGGGAATGAAAATAATTATTTTATATTGGTGCACATTTATGTTTCATGAGCTCTTTCAGTTTGTGCGCAAATGCGCATGACATTTCACTTGGAGATGCAAAAAATTAGCATAAGTTCATATGAGAAAATCAAAAGTAACATTCATTTCCGGCAAAACGGAAAGTAAAAGACACACACCTTGTTCACCCCAGTCGATGGAAATACAATCTGCAGTATCATTGTGCAAAATTTGAATCCGATATCCTATGAAATAAAGATTTTTTTGGGAGTGAACCTGATTCCTGTGACACCCGGAATAATCGGATCATAAGAAGAGATTAGAGAAGGACCTCAAAAAAATTCAATGACTCAGTTGTATCTCAAAACTTGAATTATAGATACAGATACAATTAAGGGATAAATATCATTCCTTCCCCAATTCATTCCCAATGACGTGTTATATTCCGGTCTCTAAAAGTGCTAGATTGAAATCTCGTAAACCTTCATGGATTAACGTTTTTTTTTATTCCAAGAAAAGTGACAAAGGAATTTGGCGTTCGCAATTCGTGTAATGTTTTCAACAAAGGTTTGATCAGCGATCCTTCAGAAGAAGTTCATGGTTTTAATCTTCCTAGGAAAATTTGGTGCATTTTGAATCGACTTAGAACTGGTCATGGTCGTTGTAATAGTTTCCTCTTCAAGTGAAATTCGGTGGAAAATCCACGGTGCAAATGCGGAGAAGAAGTGGAAACAATAGAACATTTAGTTAATAGGTGTCCAATATATAAATTCAACGATGCTTTCGAGGCAATTCATTCGGTGTCTGATTCTTTTTTGAGATGGATCGTGAACTTCAAATTATTTTATTGAATAATAAAAAATTTCCAGTTTATATTGGTTTTTTCGTCTCCTATTTTGTTTTCAGGTGTGATTTCGAGATATCAACCTGCATCAAAAGGAAATATGTAATTTTGTTTCGTTGATGAAAGAGAAGCCCTTCAATAACCAACAACAATTTGACTACACTTATACGGGGAGACATAATTTTTCCTGGGCTTTTTATCTGTGCTCTTGTATCATACGTAAAAATGTATGGTAACCCGTTCACATTTCCTCTGCTAATACTGCGATAACACATATTGTATGATATAAAAGAATTGTACTGCTCATTCTCAAAAGAACTTGGGTTGCGAATTCTCACCCTGCATTTCTTCCTAACAACACTTCACCGGAACACACCTCTACGATATAACTCAACACCTATGGCACCGCAACATCTTAGTAGTTTCAGCTACGAGATATACAGATCTCACCGACTGACCACTAACAGATAAACGGAACGAGAAGAATCATCCGCCAATATGACAAGACGGGTATTGGTGAAAAAAGGAGGACGCAAAAACAAGGCCAGATCTGCAAGTCATCAATCACAACCCCTCCTTCGGCATCGGTGGCTATGTATGATTATCCGATTGACATCTAACAGGGCCGTTCTGTTCTTGGATACAACAGGAGTTAGGTGAACATGAGGAGTTACGAACAGTTCCTTGTGTTGAAAAAATCTACAGAAGAGCAAGGACTTGATGTTTGGAGCTTGTTTAATTTCGAGAGCCATTTCATCAAGAAACGCCGTCAAGAACCGTTTTCAATTCGATCGAACAGGTGTTTTTTGAAACGATAGGAAATGAAAATTCCAAACATGTTATTTTTAACCAATCAGAACGTGTATTTCTGACAGATCACCATCACAACGGATGAATTTTAGTTGAAATTTTATCCTCGTGGGTACCCAACAACGAATTGTACTGGAAATTTTTTTGACGTTTATAATGACAGAATATTTTCTCAATTCGTCTGCTGATAGTGCGGATGAACTTGCCTTTCTCTTGGTTGGATTTATTTGTTGTTTCCGACGCTAAGCATTTTTTGCAGCTATAGCGTTGACAAATTCTATGTCAGAGAATGGATTGAATTTGCGATTATACCTCTCGAAAAAATATTCCTGCAACTGCTTAGCTGTAGAGTTCCATAGAATTTTGATAACACTCTGCTTGTAGTCTTCGGAGTTCTTTGTTCGCATGTTGAAGGCATAGTCTTCAAGAATAAGCGCCAGTTCTTCCACAGGTATATCCGCTCTGTCAAAATCATACGCTTTTTCTGCGCAAAAGTTTATAAACTGCTTCCATACACTTGCCTTCGATTTCCTAGTATTCGCGGGTGTAAACTGCTTAATATTCTGGCGAATATTTTCTTTACTTTCTTAACCGAAGCGAGACATTTTTCTACGTCGTGCTGTTTTCGACAAATTCAAAACAGAAATAATTTCTAGCTTAGAGTTTAACTGAGTTGCCATGGTAACTAAATAATCAAGTCGACAAAACCTTCCATGTTTTGCAAGTACTTGATGAAGACGAGAATTGATGTTGTTGGAAATATGTGAACACACTTGGTGTGGAAATTTCTTACCGAATACCACAGGAGGTCAAATTGAATCCGGAAATTTTTTCTCGCTCATGAATATTTTTAGGAAATTATCCCTCATCTTCCACTCGGGATAATTTTCAAAACATTCATGAGCTCGAAAAAATTTCCGGAAATAATTTGACCTCTAGTGGTATTACTAGTGAAAATACTTACCGAATCATACGGCGGATTTTACCACTCACTTATTTGACCTTTGTTACTGAGTCCGGATTGAGTCCCAAATCTGCTTCGAAGTCGAGTCAACGAGCGATAGTTACACAAAAACTTCCGAAAGAACCAACCTACAAACTCGATAGTTGTAGATTTGATTTGTGGCTCAATTAAAAAGGTCTAAATCATGAATTGGGTAAAATAAGCCCAATGATTCAGCAAATAGACCCATTCTGAATTAAATATTTTCAAGAATACAGATCCGATAGAATTGAAATCTCGTTCTCGATCGAAAATGGTAGCGTGAAGGATCATGCAAAATTTGTTGGAATTATACACGAATCGTAGGATTGAATGAGTAGTATTTGTGAAGTTCACAAATTTCGAGATTTTATGTTATTATATCATTAGTAATTACTGTGATTCACGTCAACGTAGCACACATTATCTTTTGGAAAAATCAACTTATTGACTCAAAATTAGTAGAGCACATTTCGAATATTCGAAAATGATATTCGAAATGATATTATTCTTATATTGACACGTAGTACTTGTAGTTAAATAACATATCCTATCGAGATGAAATTAAGTGCAATTAGGTGCATCTAAAATTTCATGCCAAATTTCATCGAAATCCGACGAACACTTGCCGATTTCTAGAACATATCTGAAATATTTCAGATTTTTTTTCAAAGTATTCTAACCATACGATCTCCACGCATGGATTTACGTGCCGATATTTTTTGACTGATCACCAGGTGTGAATTTTATTGCTTCAGTATTTCGTGAGATATTGAAAAAATAATAATTTTAAAATGAATAATCCTAGTAATAAATGCAATTAATTGACCGAAGGTCAATTGGTCATTGACAGAATAAGTCCTATCGTCCAGGTTGAGACAAAAATAACTCCGAAACTATAAGGTGCAATTTGACAATTAATTGACCTAACCAAAATATTAAGAATGCTAACAAACCCAGAAAACTAAGAGATCCTGAGGACGGCCAGAATTGAAATATAGCAAGGATTCATCAATAGTGAGTTCAACCTAGTCCTTCGAGACCATTTTCGGCTGAAAATGGCCGATATTTTGGCGAAATTCTATCACTCCTGTTTCCTAGAAAAAACTATAAAAAACACGAACACAAAGCAATTGAGAAAATGCGAAAGTGTTCCACTATCTAAATGTGGAGTGTTTGGCCAGAAATTCAGTCGAAATACTAACCCACTAGTTGAATTCACCAGTTGTCTGTAGGACAATCTAGTCATTTCCGACAAATTTACTCACTGCAACTTTGTATGAAGCTCAGATGATATTTCTTATCCAGTCTCGACTTCTGGCAAGAGCGCGATAATCGAAAAACTGTTGAAACCGACATTACTTCATATACGTGCTTTTTTGTTCGTCTTCGATGAAGTAGATTCACCGTTAGTTTTACTCAACATTTTCGCCACTCCAGAACAAGAAATTATATTTTCCATAAAAAATTTTAATCATTCTATATTTGTAGTCGAAATACTAACCCACTAGTTGAATTCACCAGTTGTCTGTAGGACAATCTAGTCATTTCCGACAAATTTACTCACTGCAACTTTGTATGAAGCTCAGATGATATTTCTTATCCAGTCTCATCTTCTGGCAAGAGCGCGATAATCGAAACAATGTTGAAACCGACATTACTTCATATACGTGCTTTTTTGTTCGTCTTCGATGAAGTAGATTCACCGTTAGTTTTACTCAACATTTTCGCCACTCCAGAACAAGAAATTATATTTTCCATAAAAAATTTTAATCATTCTATATTTGTAGTCGAAATACTAACCCACTAGTTGAATTCACCAGTTGTCTGTAGGACAATCTAGTCATTTCCGACAAATTTACTCACTGCAACTTTGTATGAAGCTCAGATGATATTTCTTATCCAGTCTCATCTTCTGGCAAGAGCGCGATAATCGAAAAACTGTTGAAACCGACATTACTTCATATACGTGCTTTTTTGTTCGTCTTCGATGAAGTAGATTCACCGTTAGTTTTACTCAACATTTTCGCCACTCCAGAACAAGAAATTATATTTTCCATAAAAAATTTTAATCATTCTATATTTGTTTCTGTTGAACAAATCACCAACCATACTGACAAAGTGGAGCAAACTGAAAGACAAATGATACTCATACTCATCGACAGCAAAAAAAAATTGTAATATCACATAAAATCAGTATTCCATTGTGAGTGGACACAACTTGGACAGGGTGACTTTTTGGTTCACCAACAGGTTCTCAACAAGTAACAACAACACGTCCCTCTTTATAGAATTCTGTTCTTTAAGAAGAAGTCTGAAAATTCTCACATTTTGATATCACTTCTTATCTTCTCGAAGGTTCTTACGAAAACCATAAGCTAGAATATTGTGATACCCCATAGGATTTGATGGAGGGTTTTTTCATATTGCTCCCAAAAAGCCTTGCATGTTTGTTTGGTGTGAATCTGTTATCCATATAGGGAGGAAAGATAGAGAGATTATAAAAGTCCCCACCACATACACTGAAAAGTGTGATAAACTGAATTTTGTAATTTTAAATTCTATGCTTAGATTGTTTTGCCTCTGTGGGTTTGCTAGCCTAGCCCGTCCCTGATATAGTCTAGACAGTCCATACGTGCAAAAGACAAATTCATAACAGCTCCCAGAGATCGTTTAGCGAACACAATACGTCACGGTTATGTCGTTAGTGTCCGCAATAATTGATGAGTCCGATGGACATAGATATAGATGTCGAAGGATGGAAGACGATTTCCTGTGAGGCGACGACAAGACTATTCCTGCTATCCTGCTGACCGTTCATAGAGGGGAAATTGATGACGTACATATTGTGATACTGATCTTTTGAAAATTTAATGTGACAGAACATACCAATATACTTTTATTCTCTGGAAAATCGATATATAAATTATGAGGATCTGGAAACTAATTATATAAATGATGAGGATCCAGACTCATCCATTGGAAATGTTAAAAAGAGCAATAAGAAATAAGTAGGTACTTAAAATATTGGGACCTCACAGCGATCTCTCCGGATACCCGTGTCAATCGAAATCAAGATCTATACAATCATCTCCGCACTTCATGAATCTCCTAAATTTATTTTGGGCTAGCATTATTCAAGGCCTGCGGAAAGTTGAAAGAGATTGTAGGTGACTCTGGAAAAGAGTTCCAAACATCTTTTCCTTTTGAACAAGTCGCAAGTGTAATTCGTGCAATTTTCCATAGCAAATTTTTATGCAGAATGCAGCCCATACATTCATTCAAATATAATATTCAGACTTCAAAGTGTCAATTATCTTTATGGGACGCCCTGTTGTGACGAATCATTGGTGTTCGCTCGTCCACGTTTGAAACAGTGAATAATGATCGATTCCTTCTGCAGTGTTCGGATGATATTTAACAAGCAAAACTTTAAGGTCGACTGAATTTTCCAAGATGCATAGAATATATCAGGTGTAAACACTTTCTTACTATTATCCACTAAACATTTTGGGTCCAAAACGCGGTCCTAGAATTGTCAAATATTGTCCTATTTCTCTCTTTGTAAACGATGATGGCGCTATGGACGCTTTGTCAAGTCCATACAATTAATTCCGCTGAATAAAAATGAATTGATGTATGATCTGATGAAACTGTTTCCCAAAAAATGAATCAGATATTTGAAATTATGGATCCTTACTAGTATATGGGAGAAGTTTAACAAATGTGGAAATGGATACTGGAACTTATTCCGAAGCCAAAACAATGAACGAACGGGAGAGTGCTATTACTAATGGATTTTATTAGATAGCTTGGATCTCCTTTCATAAAAATATGGTTTATAGATTTCGTATGTACCTATCAATAAATATTCAATTCAAAAGTTATGAATTTTGTTACATACTCATGAAAATATTTCGAAGAAATGTTCATGTTTATTATTATTGAAATATGAATTATTCACTTTGCTGTTCATGTTCATACGAATTTATCAGACGAACTTCAAACCAGAAAAATTAATTGTAGTATCTATAGTTCCAAATGATTTCTTGTGGTATTTTCGAAAAAGCAACTCAGGCAGACTTCGTTTCCATGAACTAAATATTGAGATAATAAACAAAAATATCAAATTTCAGACTTGTGTATTCATAGACGAAGGAAATCTTCATATATATTATCGCTATTCTGACTGAATGAAATTAATAATCATAATTAAAATTCGTCAAAATCAATTTATTTTCTGAAATTATTGAAAATAATGTAGGGTCCCACTCGGTAAATCAGAAAAGATTTTGATATGACAGGTCGGTAACTTCCGTAAATATTTCAGACTTTATATGACAGATTTTCCTATGTCGGCATCTATCGGTAAAAACTGAAGTAGGACCACAGAGCCGTATTTTGATAACATTTCGATCTCATTTAAGACCCAAAATATGTCAAAGAGTGTCCGCACCGTATGTATCCTATGCATCTATGAATTTGAAGAAATGAGTTAACTCACGAAATTATTCTTCAAAAATAGAAAAATTGTTTCAGTTGAACCCTGCACCTTTTCAATGAAAGGCAGAATCATCAACAAAATTTCACAGCTACCCTTTGAAGGTTGGTATTCATTAACGGAAACATTGTTTTTGTACTTGTAGCGCCATCTGTGTGTCAGACCGTCACTAGCCGACGTAATGCTTTTCAAATTCACATGCTGCAACCAATTGATGTCGCAATTGCGGAATTAATTTCCAACTTACTGATGTGCATATTGTACTTCCAAACATCCTGTCCTGCTAATAATAAATCACTTTGTGTTCTCTTGGTGCAGTCCGTATGTGAATCATCGTTTACGGAAATGTGTGTGGTCTCTAGACAAGCATGAAGAACTCGTTGGTGTGACCCACGAAACTACAAGATTCTGCCTACATGGCGATATAGAACGTGATTTATGGCACAAGCGAAGAAAAAAAGCAGTCCTTGAAGGAAAGGGGAGAGGTCGATATGGAAGAATTTTCTGTTAACAATCGACAAACTGGTCTTAGGATCCCGACTCGATCATTTTTCGATATGAAAGCTATGCATCTCATTTTGTACAGGTATCTGAGGGATAATTCGAGTTTCCTGTTCCAATCGACCAGGTGTCCATTTTGGGTCGAAAATTGCTTCTGTCGAAATAAATTTTACAGAGGAAGTAGAATACCAAAGATGATGACCATAATTTTGGATAAAACTATCAATTGAACAAAATTGAATGAATATTAGCTAGGAATGAATACTATGAGAATAGAAGTGAAGGTCCTGAACGGAATACAGATCCGGATTAGGAGTTTTTACAGTTAACGTAGCAGCCTGTAAGGAAGAAGAGGATTTATTCTTCTGATGTAGTAGATTTTATACCAAGGTATGTTCCATTTTGAAAATCGCATATTGAATAGGACGGAACAGGGTTCAAGAAAATACTGATTTTTTATGACGTTTCAATAATGAAATTTGCCGAATTATTTTGACCTTGACGATATTTCACTGATGCCAACCTGACCAAGTTTTAGTTGCGAAAACTTGATAGACTATAGACTTTGACCGTGACTATCACTGACTTCATATATATGAATTGGGTATACATGTGAACTTTTCATTTTTGATATTAACAACACAAATAAAATACTGATCAGCAGTTGCTATCTCTGTAGTTGTCAGCATGTTGATTGGCACTATGACCTCTGCAGTAACGAACTTTCAAGAATAAAATTGGTGTGAACTTACCTCTAGGCACACCAGGTGTTTCTGAGGGAGCTAAGAAGCCGGCATCTTCAGACGAAGCGTATCCTGCTGATCCGAATGAGCTTCCTGAGTGGCGGAACTCATGTGGCACTGCCGGAGGGGCGACTTTCTTCGCGGTGGCCGCCGGCTTCGGGGGCCGCGACATGCCACCCACTGAAAAATAAAGAACCATATCAGAAAATGTACGAAAAAGTTTGATTTCAAAATAGTATTTATGAATCATTCACTCATGAAACTATGCGTAGAGTCCTCAAAATTAAACCGTTAAGGTTAGAGTAAGGTGATGTAATGTCTCTTGATAGATGGCGCACTAGCCTATACATCACTCGGAGGTCAGTTGATCGAGTATAATAGCGTTATATTGCATTTCTGACCCCAATCTATCAGATACTTTTGAAATGTGATGGGTCGTCTCAAGGTCAAAACAAATCATGAAATAGCGTTGTAAACTGTTTGCTTACGTATTTCATTTAATTTTGAATAGCGCAAACGTCATGTTATTACGGTTACGCTAAATATAACGTTTTGGTTTTACCGGTCGTTCCAAAAGTAGACTTATTGCTACACGTTTTTGTAACCGTTGCGTTAGTTATCGGTTTGTTTGGTTAGGTTATGTGAGACGTGAGATTTTTGTGTTACAAACTCACGTTTAAACTCCTAAAGTTTAATCATTTGCATTCCTGCATTAGTTTTTTAATTCTGGACAAAACGAAAAAGGAATCGGAAGCGGTAATTTCAGCTGCTGCTTATGCAGAAGAAGTGGAACTAGTTATATTCTACAATATAATTGGCATGGTCCAAAATATTCCTGATTTCAATCCCTCATGTTGCCTTCAAAAGTATTTCTTAATTCGTGAAAAATAACAGACAACCATATATGAAAAAAATTTGCTGTGGTAGCACTAACAAATCTTAATGTCTAATATATGTTGTGTACAACAGGTATTACAAAATAGATTTAAAAAATCTGAGGAAGTTGTGTAATTAACAACAAAAAACGAAAAAACATATAAACAGCTTTTCTATGACAGTGATCGGAGCCGGAAGGATCCAAAGCTTGACGAATCCTTCCGATATAGAACAGCACAACGTTAATTGCAGCTCGCAATTTTCCGTAAATATCGTTAGACGCAAACGCAATCAACGTCGCTTTAATCTGAAACTGAATCTGCGCATACATAGATGTCAATAATAACGTTTGCTGTAATAACGTCACACAAATTTGACACTGCAATATCTCCCTAATATTTCGTCAATAGAAAAAAAACTTGCTTCCAAAGACATTGAAAAACTAGTTTAAAAACTTTTCAGGAATGAAAAGGAATCATGTGTCTGAAATGGTATTGAATTATTTGTTAACAATTCAAATGCCACAACAGTTTGTCACCTTTAAATCAGAGAAAGTTGACATAAAATCAATTTCACAAGCTGAAACATTTCGACCACCTCCTTAGTTCATATTTCAGTACAATGCACGACTTGTTATTTAAAACCATTGTTTTCATTCCGCGACAAAGAATAATATCGACATAACATCTTGTCCAACCGTTGCATTCAAATAAAAAGACGAATCTAACGACGATTGAGCAAGTTTCGCTGGTCAAGGTACCAAGTAGGCCGAAAACAAGGATAGGTTAGCCCACCTTACACCTTACATGAAGCCTACAAGCATACCGACATTTTTCGTTCCCCATGTGTTTATCTCTAGTTTTAGCACATAACAGTCGTTATGAATGGCTTAGATATTTCATATTCGAATGAAACGTTCCTACGTGCACACAGTTGTAGTAATTGCATTTATTACGGGTGCATGTCTCAAGGATTCACTTCGTGTGGTCAGCGCGACAACCGGTATTTATAGACGTTGAAATCCGGATTTCTGAATTAAATCTGCTGTATGAAAATTGGTTGTTTAATTTTGTCCCCCGCTCTGGTGCCATGGACGGATCCAATTACGATTCATTCAGCGTTTGCGTAATTGATTGTGAACATTTGGCGAACAGCTCGTTGTAAGTTCGCAAATATTAATTCGCTAGCTGTATTATTAAAAGATGACTACATCATTTCGTTATTAGAAACCGTCGAGAAGTCATAAATTTGCATTACGTTTGTTATTGCGAAAACTAGCGGAATGGGACGATTTCATGAACGAATTTCTCAGATGTAGCAAGATATTCTTTTATATTCGCTCGCAATATTTATTTACACAAAAAATATGATAAATACATTTTTACGAACAGTGAGAAAATAATTAGTGAACGTATAGCGTACACTGATATTTATTATCAATAGAGAGATATTGCAACTTTTGAATAGAGCAAGCGTTATGTTATTTCGGTGCGATATATATATATATAATGTTTTGGTGGTTACCGTGGATTTAACGGTCGTTCCAGAAGTAGACGTATTGCTAAACGTTTTTGTTACCGTTACGTTAGTTATCAGTTTGTTTGGTTAAGTTATGTAAGACGTCAGATTTTTGTGTTACAAACTCACGTTTAGACTCCTAAAGCTTGATAATTTGCATTTCTGCATTGGTTTTTTGATTCTGGACAAAATGTGCTAATGCAGAAGAAGTGGAACTAGTGATATTACACAATATAATTGGCATGGTTCAAACTATTCCTAATTTCCAACCCCTCATGTTGCTTCCAAAAGTATTTCTTAATTCGTGAAAAAGTAACAAATACCTATTTATGAAAAAAATTTGCTTAGGTAGCACTAATAAATCTTAATGTCTAATATCAGTTGTGTGTAAGAGGTATTGTAAAATAGATTTGAAAAATCTGAGGAACGTGTGTAATTAATTCCGAAAAACATATTAACAAACAGCTTTTCTAAGACAGTGATCGGAGCCGGAAGAGCCCGAAGCTTAACGATTCCTTCCGATATAGAATAGCGCAACGTAAATTGCGGCTCGCAATTTTCCGTAAATAACGTTAGACGCTAACGCAATTAACGTCGCGTTATTCTGAAACTGAATCTGCGCATGCCTAGATGTCAAAAATAACGTTTGCGTTAATAACGTCACACAAATTTGACACTGCAATATCTCTCTAATAACCCAGCCTCATCAACGCTATTTTTGCGTATATGAAAATAATTGATTTATGTAAAAGTTTTTGTGCGCATGTTCTGGGGAAAAGCGTGTTATCGTTTCATCCAAATGTCTGTAATTTGCGAATTTTATTCCTGAAAATGGTCTGAAAGACTAGCTCGGACTCACTGACGGCGAACCCGGTGTCAAAATCGATTCTGTCCGGCCGGCGACAAGATAACTGTCGAAAGAAACAAGCTAGCGACTTGAAACTTTCAGATTATGTCGCGCATTGGAATGCACCTGCTAAGTGCGTCAATGGGACAAATGGTTTCGGGGTTATGGTCATTTGAAATTTTGAGATTCAGAAACTACTCATGTGATTGGATTGAAACTTGACAGTTGGTTGAAACATAAGAAAGCACAACTTTCCACGAAATTTCGTTCGTTCAGATCACAACAGTCAGTAAAAGTTGTAAAAATTTTTTGTCGAAATTTTTTTTTTCGGAAACTGTTCATTAAATTTCCATTCTGATACCACCATAATTTCTGGAGATATTGAGTTAAATATATAAAATTTCGTGGTTTTCTTCTCGATATCGTTGTTCTTTCCGGAATAACTCAAAACTACTGATTCAATCGAAATGAAACTTGGTAGCTAATTTGGAAAAGCAGATGGCCAACTTTGTGCAAAATTTCGTGATGATCGTCTCATCAGAACAATTCGAAAAAAAAATTCAAATTTTTTTTCAGATATTCTGTGATCTTCTGACCATATTATCCACATGGTATTCTGTATGAACCTTCGAACTGTAATTTTTCGATAAAATGCTGGATTTCAATTAGATATTCTGTATTTTTGGAAATATTGAAAAAATGAAATTTTGAATGGGTACATCTGCGGAATCATTGGGTGGATTTTAGCCATTCACGAATTTGGTCTCCGCAATCAAGGTCCAAAGCTACTCTACAAATATCGAGTTTCTGAGTTGTTTCTTTTGTTATTCGTTGTAATTGTGCTTACGGTCGGCCGTTAGAAACTCGATATTTGTAGAGTAGGTTTGGGGCTTAGTTACGAAGGTCGAATTCGTGAATGGGTAAAATTCGCCGAATGATTCCGTAGATATACCCAATCAAAGTTTTATTTTCTCAACATTTCCAAAAATATAGATTAGATCGATTTGAAATCCAGTTGTTTATCGAAAAAAAACTAGAAAAGCTACGCCGTGAAGGCAGCAGCTTTTGCGCGCATGTTCAATAGAGATGACCGCTTTCGCAACAAATTCGAACATGCGCGCAAAAACTGCTGCCTTCACTGCAGTGCTTTTCTAAGTTTTTTTTATGCGCATTTCGATGCAATGTTCAGGAGATAGAAAATAATACCATTCCTCATGGGATACCCTGTATAAAATGGAATGATCTTTTTTGCGGAAAATTCATATATCTATTCAGATCATTCTGGATGCCTATTAGCACAATTTGGGCCTCCGTAAGGCCACCAGTGTTTGAAAAAAAACTTTTTTAACTACTCCGAGTGGAATTTTTGGAAGGCTGCATAATGAAAACCTGTGGATATTTTTATAGTCTGTTCAGTGTTCAGAATGATGGTAAGTTCAACCTTGGAGAACATTCCAACAATTTTGAGTGGAATTTTTCGCCACTGTAGATATCTAAAAAAGTTGAGTTTGAATTCTGGAAAAATTCCACGGAAAATCGAGGACATTGAAATAATAAATGCTATCCAATTCATAAATCGAAAATGAATATTCAATGTTTGCAAGATTTCCCGCTATTCTGAAATCTTTTTTGCAGAATTCTACACCACAAAAAATACTAAGATGTGACCCCAAACCGTTATCTCAAGGTCACGCATAACTTACCACAGTTATCAGTTGAGTATTGCTCAAAGGGCCAGTATTATAAAACTTATTATGTCCACAGTGAATGGTGAACTCCTATTTTTGAACTAGATTTCAGAAGTTAACATCTAGTTATATGTCAGAATAGTTTTATAATAACGGCCCTACGTTGACATACAACCTGTATCTCGCTTCTGCTTCGAAAACGGGGAATATATCATAAGGCAAAAATTACTATACTAATGTCATTTACTCGGCTATATATGTCTGTTCAGTTCATGGTGAAACACCCTGTATATAAACGCATACAAAGTTGTATAAACCATATTTATAACTGGTAAACCCTCAGGTGTCTTCCTTCATTCTCGACAACTAAATGGGAAAACGAAGACTAGATAAATTCGATGGCAAAATAATAAACATTCACGTGAAATTTGCAATGTTTGCATCCATCAGCCTACTGAGGAACGAAACCCCGTTTTCCGGTATGACATCACGAAAATATGAATATGCATCAAACAACAGATGTTTCTAATGAATGGTACAGAAATTCAATACGTTAGTGTCACTTTACTCACGAAACCTCCGTTCGTTCGGGTAGAATGCCTCTCGATGATCTCATTTCAACCACCCAGTTGGCTGCTACCGCGCATTTACGTGGGTTAAATTAAGAATGTTAATGAGTTTCCGAAAAGAGGGACCGCGGATGCGCTCACGCAAGGGTTGGGCTATGTAACCTATAAATCAAAATTATCCAGTATCGAAAAATGGGAGTGATAATTAGTTTGAAGAATCTAATTTTATTATTAAAAAATAATTTTAGACTTGAAGTTACAGCTTTTAATGCCATCCCCGATTGATTTAAGGTGACTCTAAGTGCTCTGGGAAGAGTCATGATTTACGTTCAAATAAATCTCGAGAACATAATCATATATCTCTGTAGGAAATGCCTAGGAGAAAAGCCGCTTGAGTAGATATGAAATTAAATAGAAATTATATGATATCTCCTCTATAAACTTTTGCATTCTGTTTTCCGGTCTACTGAAAGATATTTGGCTCACAGATTTCGTTGTTTTCAGTCAATTAAGCTACGTCCACAATCGAAGTATGTGGTAGCAAAACTGCTGTATTCCATCGTCGGTTCGCATTTCTTACATCTGTTCAACATCCATTTTCAACACATTTCGTCGGTCATCAATCAGAAGCATAATCTGATGAGCAACAGCCGCATTGCCTCGATTTATTCATATTTTTTGCGCGCATGTTCTAGGGGAACAGCGTGCTATCGTTTTGTCCAAATATCTTTAATTTTTGAATTTTAAGCCGGAAATGGTTTCAAACGACTAGGTTGGATTCACTGATGAAGAATCCGGTGTCAAAATCGATTCTGTCTGAGCGGCCGTGGACAGGATAACTGTCGAACAGAGCCAGCTAGCGACTCGAAACTTGCAGGGTAGTTCGCGCATCGGAGTGCCGCGATTGAGTTCTTTAGTGGGTCTAATCGGCCGAATAGTTTCGGAGTTATAGCCATTTGAAATTTTGAGGATATCTCCCTCATATTTCAGTTAGTTGAAGCATAACGACGCGCAACATTCAGCAAAATTTCGTTATAATCGTGTTCACTCAATATAAAAAAAATTTTTTTTTCCGAAACTATTGTTTATGTTCGAGAACAATTTCAGTGGTACCTTGAACTTCATATTTCACAACAGTGTACCCAACTTCAATTCGATACGGTTATCAGTTTTGTAGATATTGGGAAAAAATAGGTAGAATTTCGTGGTTTTCTTCCCGATATCGTTGTTTTTTTCCGGTATAACTCAAGAAATACTGAATCGATCATGATGAAACTTCGCAGCTAGTTCGCAGATGTTGAAGGACAACATTGTGCAATATTTCTTGATGATCGTGTCATTAGAACAATTTGAAAAAAAAAATCAAATATTTTTTTTCAAATATTCGATATTCTGTGATCTTCGCATCATTTTATCCTCATTAAATTCTGTATGAACCTTCAAACTGTCATTTTTAGATGAAGTACTGGATTTCAATTCGATCTCATCTGTATTTTTGGAAATATTGGAAAAAAAATTTTGAATGGGTATACTGCGGAATCATTGGGTGGATTTTACCCATTCACGGTGTGGACCTTAATTACGAAGGCCGAATTCGTGAATGGGTAAACTCCACCCAATGATTCCGTAGATATACCCATTCAAAATTTTATTCTCTCAATATTTTCAAGAATACAGACTAGATCGAATTGAAATTCAGTACTTTATCGAAAACCTAGAAAAGCACTGCCGTGAAGGCAGCAGCTTTTGCGCTCATGTTCAAATTCGTTGCCAAAGCGGTCATCTCCATTGAACATGCGCGCAAAAGGTGCTGCCTTCAAGGCAGTGCGTTTCTAGGTTTTTTATAGTTTTTTATTTTTCCCTATTAACGTGATGATTCAGTGCTTTTTATTGCGATAAAATAGAATTTCATTCGTGTTATCTGAAATGACATGAATAATATTGAATGAAATAATATTAACGCTATAATGGTTGACTCCAAATTCGAGAAAGAAACACAGGAGGATAATAAAAATCTTCTAATTTGTTCGATTTCAAGTCATTAAAGGAAATAAATAACGAATGTGAAATGAATTGAAAGTTCGTGGTGGGCGTTGAAACTGACCTTCTCGATACCACCTTCAGTACCTGTTCTATCGAACAAATGGATCTAAATATATCAAATCGTAAAAAAACTAGTCTGTCGCACAATTAATTCCATTCATCTGGCGCCAAGACTAATTTCGTAATGATTTACAACAGAAATTTGCATCACAACGACCGGACTGGAAAAAGTGTCAACTCTAAATTCCTTACGATTTCAACATATGTTCTCTCTTGGTATCGGATGGATGAACTTTGAGAGCTCCAATCCTACTAAATAATCATCTTCAATATTAAATTAACTTGATTATCATATTGTTGGAGATGCTGGTCCCAAATGGTATTGTGGTATACATTTTATGTTAATGTGTGTATTTTTCGCGCCATATGTTAGTTATAAACGTTTGTGATCCCACACAACTATTTCCGTCGTGGGTTCTTCGTCAATACCGCGCGTTCTTTGTATTTATTTTTGTCACCTCTCGACAATCTCTGGAATACACTCCCTACACAACATAAGAAAGTTTATGCATCCAATCCAGACCGTATCTCAATTGGAGATAGGGGAATTTCTTTATAATTGAATGAAAATTTCGGAAAAAGGATTTGCATGCTTTTTTCAGATCAATAAAAATCTGATGTCGAATGGTGGGCCACGCTCGATGGTACCCTTGACTTCAAAGGAGAACAGAACAACGTACGATTTCATTGAAAATTTTCGACAGTTCTAACAACCAATCAAATTTTGTAATTTGGTTCATATGAAACCATTTCACCCCAGCATGTCCACATTTCTTAATTTTATTTTCATTGTAAATATTTCTAGTTCGAACAAGCAAGAAAACGCTACGAGAATATGACATTTCCTCAACGGAATTTGAAATTATCCTTAAGTATGTGTGCTAATCATCACCTTATTATTAATCCCATTAAGATATTGCCGATACAGTTCCAAAACAATCAATTCAAGCAACCTAGATTATCTATGAACTGCAGGAAGAAATGTCTCTTTATAATGAGCTGAGAAAAATTATGATGAAATTGCAGTTTTTAATGGCATTCTTGGAACCTGATTGTTTTTGCTGGTTTCCTTAGATGGCGTTATTGAATCACGTACGAAATTGAGTGTGTTAATTGAATTTCCTGAAAAGTGATAGTAGGTTTGGCCGTGAAGAATTCGAAGAAGTAGGGCGACCATGGAAGTAATTAATAATTTTGGACGATTGGAATATTGAATATGAGCCATAAATACTATAACTACTATCCTTCTCATCTAAGTCAACCTGAGCAACATGTAAGTTCTGTTCCCACAGAGAAAGTTTGAAATGGTATAATTTAAGTGCTATCGGATATTTGAAGTTTTTTTTCAGCAAATAAAGAATTTGATAGTTGAAACATTGTGGAATCTTAATCTTTATCGCTGAATCAGGGTTATCTTGGTATTGGAGTATTAAGATCTAACTCAACATTTCCATCGCAATTCACGAGTTCGGCCTTCGTAATTAAGGTCCAAACCTGCTCTACAAATATCGATTTCCTGAGTTGTTTCTTTCGGCAGTTATTGTGTTCACGGTCCAGTCATTAATACAATCATATTTTAATGGCATTGTCTCCTCAAAATAACAAAGGTTTTGGGATTGAGACGGTCAGTAAAATATCAAGAGTTCGTCATTTATGTTTTCTGAAGACGATGAAGAGCTATCCAATTCCATTATATTCGTAAAATGCAAGCTATGGTTAGGTTAGGTTAGGTCAAATTCAATTATGTATATTCATAAAATGCAAGCTATGGTTACATGAAATTGCTAAGTCAACTTATTTATAGGTTATTTATTTCGAATGTTGTCAGAGCAGCCACGCTGACCATGCTTCGGAAGAAATCCTAAAACGGTCCCGACTCAAATGCAGGTAGTGTTTTCAGATAGTTCTGGGACTGTCCGAGGATAATTCTAAAGAAACCCGATCGCGGATCAATTCGGTCCTGAAACAGTTCAATAAAACCCGAACGTGACCAACTCTACTGCGTAAACTCCTGACAGGCCTAGACCAGTAATTGTTAAAACCCCAATGAACCTCTAATTAATTAATAAATTTCCCAAAACTTCAGACTGCAGACGACTACAAAATAGGGCAATTAAGAACATAATCTTCAGTATGAGACCAGTACTAGCTACTTGTATACAAAGTTTCCAATACTGCCAATCTCTAAGGCTGTGAAACAGGAGCAGGATATAAGATAAATGGGGGTGTTTTGAAATCATTGGTGAATCTGAAGAACAATTCTGATAAACTCAAATACTGTACAAGAAATGCCAATCATCTGTACAGTGATTTCATTTTCAAGACAATAGGAGGGTCAAAGCTTGCAACAAATTCTGCGATAATGGACTACCCAACTACTTGAAAAAAAAAGAAAAATATCAAAAGTTTAAAAGAGAACTAAAAAAATATATCATGAGCAAAGAAATAGTTCAAGTTATAGTAGTACTCTGTGTTAACAAACTTGGTTTGATTTACAGTTTTATATTATTATAAATAAATAAATAAATAATCATTGAAAATTCTTAGCAAAGCGGTAAAGAAATTCTATTCTATTACTTCTCTGTTTCAGGTAAATCTAAAAGTCATTTCGACCTGAATATCCCACGTTCGAATCCGATCTCAACTTTTTGTGTCTGATACGAAAGCAGAATTCGTTTAACCTTTCGTTTTGACTTATGTCCATGTCCAATCCTGACAATTTCTCAGCGTTCAACTCAACCAAAACGAGTGACTTTAATTAACGTGCGCCTAAGATGGAACAATGTATCTACTGCAGTACGCCAGTCGACGTTGCTAAATGCCAGCCGATTTTCTGAAGAACCCGACAGGCAAGCAGCAAGTGCGATTCAAAATACACCCGATAAACGAGGCGAACATACTTAACTTTCGTATTTTATTGCGTCGAATGAATTCTCTTGCTTTCTGTTGGTTTTATGGAGCGAATTTGGTCCTCTCACGTCCTTGCAGAGACTTGGCCATTCTCACGCTTCCTGTGTATACGTGAGTACCGATTCTATCGTTAGATCAGTCTTCTTTTTTCTCGGATAATCGTAGAAAATCCGCAAGATACCCCACGTGACCACACAATACTTGCTAATCCCGAGTATTTAATTGCTTATGTGCCAAGAATTTAGTTCCAATAGACGACTTCGGTCCAAGTTGCCAACCCACAATTTTTTCCAAATTAACTATCACTGAGAACGGGAATTTCAGGACAAATTCGACATGATAAGGTTCTCTTTATTTCTAAATATCCGTGAAAGATGCCTCGGCCCCTCAAACAAGATAATTTCTTCCAAATTAAGGTTTTTTTTGCATCATCTCTGATTGGCTGAAATTCAAGTTGGGATTCCTGATTTCATGTCAATAGCGTCAAGTTTATAGAGGATATGTCCCGCAAATGAACTTGGTTATTTCGGTTGCCCGTTTTCAGTTCCGTAAATATGAAATATTCGGTTCGTTTCTGAAAGAAAGGTTAATTACGGAATTTGATTGATAAGAAAGAAATCTTTCTGTCGCCAGAACGACAGTCAATGTTCTATGGTAACAGATCCACGGCATAGAACAATGCATGATGTTTACTTACATCATGAGACAATCCATGATGTAAGCAAAACATGGTGTGCTCATCTGCTCATCTGTGATGGTATTTACCAATGATGACGTCACTTTTTTCATTCAAATTCAAAGCACAGACTTTATTTTTCCTTGTATTTTCAACTGGCTGACTTCACTTTTTTTTCAGATGAGCACACCATTTTACATCATGGTTTCAAGAATATATACTCAGTACTTTTTCCATTGTTGATTGTTGTCTCCTCTATGTTCTATGGATCATAAAGTGAATAAAGATTATTCTATGCTAGGGATATGTTACCATATAACATATTACGCGCTTGTTCTGGGGAACAGCGCGTTATCATTTCGTCACGATGTCTGTAATTTTCGAATTTTGAGCCGAAAATGGTCTCAAACGACTAGGTTGGACTCACTGATGAAGAATCCGTGGTCAAAATTGATTCTGTCCGTCCGGTCGTGTGCGCTGTTACTTCGAAAGGAAGGACCTAGAGTCTTGAAATTTTCAGGTTAGGTTAAGATCCTGAATATCTCGGTTAAGTTCGTTAATGGGCCAAATCTGCCGAATGGTTTTTGTGCTACAGCCATTTGAAATTTTGATTTTTCGATAACTCGAAAAATTTTTGTCTGATCGGAATGAAACTTGGTGGGAATATGAACAGTATCAATAAGAAAAATTATCCGTGGACAAATTCGAAAAAAATTTTTTTTTTTAATTTTTCACTGAAATTTCCAAGTCATCATTCCGCAATGTGAACAAGCGCGTAAAAGCTGCTGACTTCACGTCGGTGCTTTTTTCAGGAACCAATCCAATATTTCATAATTACGGAACGGAAAACCGGCAACCGAAATATTCAAGTGGATTGGCGAAACATAGTCTATATAAACTTGACACTATTAACATGAAATCAGGAATCCCAACTTAAATTTCAGCCAATCAGAGATGATCTTAACAAAATCCTATACTTGGGAGCCGAGGTATCTTTTACGGATATTTATAAATAACGCGAACCTTATCATATCGAATTTGTTTTGAAATTCCCCTTCCCCAGTAATAGTAAATTTGGAAGAAATTTGTGGGTTGCCAACTTGGACCGAATTCGTCTACTGCAATAATAAGCAATTTAAGTCCAATTTTTTTATTTGGAACACTGTGATTTTCGAAATGCATGCAATTTTGCTATAAATACTTTTTGCGTTTGTTCTAATGGACATCTACCTCCCATTTCTTCAAATGGCGAAAACATGAAATTTTCACAGTATGTTTGGGCACCAATTCAGTTCGAAGTATTCGAAAATATACCAGTGTGAAATCTAAGCTAACTGCTCCAGTATTGAGTTCGAATACGTGAATATTCAAAATACAACACAATGATTGTTTAAATGATTCAAAGTTTCGTTATAGCAACTGCGATTCAAACTAGACCCGATAAAATGTTTAGTGTATTTTGTTGAATATCACGTTTCTTGTTGGAGACGTTGGAGTATATCATCATGAGTGTTTGGTGTTGGGACTACAATGTTTTATTCCGTTTTTTTTTCACTGTTCAAATCACTAACAATATTTCGAAAAGATGAATTAGTTAATTCAAAGAGGTTTTCAGTATGTGCACTTCGTCATGGCTCATTTACTTTGAGACGTTGGTACTTGACCATTACAATTTTTCAAAAAAAAAATTTTTTTCTTGAAAATTTCTGCAAGCCTGTTCAAAAGATACAAAGACCTTGCCAAAAAAGTACCCCCTGACCCATTTTCCCTATTCAAAAAATTTAGAGGGTTGATGGGGATAGCACAGGGTGCAACAAAAATCCTTAAAAATGCATAAAATTTGGTAAAAGTGAAATATAAAATATATAATATGCATAATTTTGACCCCCACTGTATAATTGCCGTTTGGCCACTAAACTTCTCATCAGAAATTGGAATGTTCATTATTTTGTTCTAAAAATAAATGTTATTGAGTAACATGCTTTTTACTTTTTCAGAACCTCAACTTAGTCCTAAAGAAAAGTAATTTGTTTTCTTTCTGCCTTAATACCTATTTTTTTCCCAATTTAATTTTTCGAAAGTTGTGCACTGTTCCCTCGATTTTTCAATAGCTTTCGTAACTTTAACAGCTCTAGCTACCCTAAATTGACACTCAGTATCAACAACTCATTATTATCATCATTGCTATTATTCACCAACAAGACAATTTTATTCACTCGATTCAAGTTGGCGAGTGCGGTGAGTAAAATTGTTATATTTTGTTTATTTAGGCAAATAATGATTGAATAACAAAAATTCAATAATAATGTTTTCTCAAACAATACATATTTTCGCTGAAATTAAAAAAATTACCATTCTCCTCAAAAGCGCAAAACCACGTGATCATTTTCTGCCCGTCTCAGTCGCAGTTGACAGAGAGCGTATAACCCTATATCTGTTTTATGGTGGGATCTATGCTCAGTAAGGCATGCTAGCTCAAGGGTGCATCGAGTATATTATTAGATCATTGGTATACACCGATGATTTGATGCATTACTCACAGAAAACTGTGCTGAACTGTGTCGCCGGCGCGACATCTGTCTCCGTAGGCAGCTAGCCAAAAAAATACCAAAAAATCGAAGTTATATTCTGCCAATCTCTTCCTTTCCTACCGTGGGAAATAGCGACCAGATGGCAGCCCTTGAGATGTACGGTTCTCAAACAATAGCCGTCCTCTCATTTACCCCGTAGAAAAATTGTATCGTAGTTTGCAATCTAGCTCCACTTAAATAACCAATAATACAGGAAAACCCACACAAATATTTCGATACGTGGGCATTTTCGTGCCACACGTATCTATCGATACCTGCTTCGATTTTTGCTCGTTTTTCCTATCCCTTTCCCGGCTGGCGGAAAAAAGATCGGCGCCACCAATCTCACAGACGGGCTGTGGGCGAACACACTGTATCGATTTACGGTGAAAGTAAAATGAATAAATTACAATTTAGTATGTACGACCATCGATTATTCTGGCGCCCGATCTCAGACGGGTTCTTCTGTGCGCTCGACTCTCGGGGCATAATGAATATGGTAATGATCGTTGTTCTCAGATTTCGCGTTTCGTTTCCTGAAATCGCACGGCCGTTAAGCGGGCAATTATCGAGCCGGGATTAGAAAATGGAGTTCGATCGATTACGCAAAATGTGCCAACCAGAAAATTGTCAAAATAATACGGAAGAATTCTGGCCCGAGACTCGATACGAGCCAGCGAACCTTCATGAAAGCCTCAAGTAAGGTCTCGTCTTTAATCTCGTGAGAGTGTCTCCTGGTCAATTCTCGAACTTCCTGGGGATCAATTCTCGAAACTCCTAGGTTATATGTCGAATAAAATTTTTGTCGAATGTCGACTGAATTTTGTTCGACTTGAAAAAAGTATAATCTTGAAACCATGATGTAAAAAACATGGTGCGCTCATCTGAATAAAAAGTAACGTCAGCTAGTTGAAAATACAAGGAAATATACAGTGCGCGTCAGAATTATGAAACAAATTCATTTTCTCAGAAGAAAAATATTTGGCAAGAAAATCCTGAAACAGGTCAATTTTTGTTTCACTCTTACCAAATTTATATGCATTTTTGAAGAATTTTTGTTGCACCCTGTGCCTTCCCCATCAACCCTTCAAATTTTTAAAATAGGGGAAAGTAGGTCACGTGTTACTTTTTTGGCAAGGTCTTTGTATCTTCTTTACAAGCGTGCAGAAATTTTCAAGAAAATTTTTTTTATTAAAAAATTAGTTAGTTCAAAGAGGTATTCAGTATCTGCACTTTGTCATGGCTCATTTACTTTGAGACGATGGTACCTGATGAAATTTGTGACCGCATGAAAGTCGACCATCACAGTTATGTTCATGTACATCTTTGAACCCCTTTCAACCCCCTCACGTGGAATTTTTTTTTCTCCATAAAAGGGTTCGTAGGGGTTGAAAGTTGTGCATGAACAAAACTGTAATGGTCGACTTCCATTCGGTGACAAATTTCATCAGGTACCATCATCTCAAAGTAAAAGAGCCATGACGAAGTGCACAAATTGAAAACCACTAACTAAGTAATTTTTCAAAGAAAAAATTTTTTTTTGAAAATTTCTCCACGCCTGTAAAGAAGATACAAAGGCTTTTTCAAAAAAGTACCCCATGAGCCACTTTCCCTATTCAAAAAATTTAGAGGGTTGATGGGCATGGAAGAGGGTGCAACAAAAATGGACCTGTTTCAGGATTCTGATGCCAAATATTTTTCTTCTGAGAAAATGAATTTGTTCCATAATTTTGACGCTCACTGTATATTCTGTGCTTTGAATTGGAATGAAAAAAGTGACGTCATCATTGGTAAATACGATCACAGATGAGGAGATGGGCACACTATGTTTTGCTTACATCATATTCGAAACCATACTCGATAACTGTCATTCGAATTTGAGACGAGTGGTAAGAAGTATTTAACGTTCGATTGTCGAGTGACATTCGGTTGGAAACGGTGACAAGGTTATGTCTATGTTTTCTCATTGTTTACATTCGGATTTGGATTACCTCGACATTTTGCATTCAGTTTATTTTTGAATAATTGCCAAAACACAACGTCAAAATGGCGAATAGAACATTCAGAAATCTTGCAGATGATTGGGAAAACTTAGAAAATCAACAAACAAGTCATAGAAGACAGTAATTCATAACCCTGATCGATACGAATTATGTGATAAGAAATTCACAAAAATTTTCCGATTGGCTGAAGAAATTCATAAACTAATAGGGATCTTGCCAGAGTTTACCATGGAAGCTATAAACGTTTCAGGTTTGAGTAAGTAGTTTTCATTTCAAACATTTTGAAGAGAGGCGCCGTGTTTTTTGCCGCACATGCACGGAAATGAGAAATTCATACAGAATTCACTAGACTTCAACAAATAGCGGACACTTTGCATTGTTGCCATAGTTAACCAATCGACAAAACTGTCGAGTGATTTAAATTTAACGATCAACCTTCAAGAATACACTTTATAGGATTCACTCGACATAAACATATGACAATTGTTATAGTCGGCAATTCTTGATCGAGATTCAAGAATTAAACTTGGGTAGAACCATGGCTAGTGAAAATGGGCACAACGAACAATGAATGATAAGAAAGCAGTGAAGTGATAAATTCCAAAAAACAAATCAATGACGTGAAGTCAATGGTTTTATCGCGCTTGTTTGAACTTATCAATAAAATGGATATCCATCCAGGCAGAGCCCAACGCCTTTTATTCATCACTAAAATTTATGAAGAGGGCAATATAGTAATTCTACACTATTTCTTCTGTGCTTTAGGTTAATCTGAAATAGCTACGTTTTTCGACCTGACTATAATGACTGTTGAGAGCCCAGGGGGGCGATTCTTGAATCTCGATCAAGAATTAAATAGTATGACAATTGTCATACGTTTATATCGATTTTCTAAGTTTTCTCGAGCATCTGCCAAACTTGTGAGAGTTCTACTCGCCATTTCAACTATGTTTTCAAGCAAATATTCAAGAAATGAACTGAATGCCAGATTCCGGAAAATTTCAAATCCGAGTATGAACATAACCTTATCACCGTTTCCTTCGACTTAGCAACGAGTGGGACGGAGTGTAGGAAATAAAACATTCGATTGTCGAGTGACATTCGGTTCCATGCGCAGATCATGTCTACTTGTTGTTTATATTCAACTTAGAAAATCGACGCAAACATATGGCAATTGTCAAACTCTTCAATTCTTGATAGAGATTCAAGAATCGGCCCCCAGCAGGTCCACCGTCGTGATGTTCACCTTGTGGCTACGGCATGGACTACTGGCTTATTATTATATGGCTTTTTTAGTAGTTTTATCCATTTTAAGTCATTAATTAATTGAGGTGCTTGATGTAAATCATTAATTCATTTATTACCAGTTTATTTTTTTTTCTGGGGCTGAGTGGACTACCTTAAGGGAGACTCCGCCATAATTTTTTTTCCTATTTCAATTAAGGCCCTTTCATTATAATTAGAAAACTAAAGGAGTAGATGGCATAGTATCTCTCTCCCTCTCTCTCAGTAACCTTATTTCTTTGACATATTCTGAGGAAAGGAGCAGTCCATGTCTCAGTGATCAAGGTAAACTTGATGGAAACCCGAAAATTTATTCTCAAGAGTCGAAACGAACACTAAATATGTCAACTTACTCAGTTCTAGTATATATAAGCTCATTAAGAGTTTCGAAATCTTGCCCTGATCACTAACCCGGGTTAGTTTAGATTGACAGACATATGGGCAGATATAGCGTTCAATACCTGCCATTCGAACAAACCGGGTCAGTTGCATGATGAGTTTCCGAAAACCTCGATGGACAAAATTCCGATTGTCCACAGATAATTCAGAGAGATAGGCTAACAGAATATCATAGACAAGATAACAAACCAAAAAGAGCCATTACAGAACTAATACCATTTTCTATCTTCAGGCCAAACTATATGGTCGTGCATTGCATGAAGTAATTAAGATGTTTACACTGAGGTCATTGTTCAGCCATCATTAAATTTCACATTAGAGGATGTCGTTTCCATTAAGTTAGACTCCTTCCTGATGGTACTTCTTTCAGTTCAATATCATCATAATGAACGATAAACATTTATATGAATGACATCTATTTTGTTCGTAATGGATCTATTTTATTGCATCAAGTACTATAAATAATTTCGTTATTATAATTGGTATTGTAGCCGATTCTCCTGGGTTTCTTAGGAAACTCCTTAGAAGAGTCAATCTTCGTTTCAGGTTCAATCTTCGAAACATGAACTGTTTTATGAGGGCTATAAAAAGGGGAGGATATCCCTTTCACGTACACATGATGGTTCAATTTATCTACCACTGCATGAAAGGTCTGTACGGTTCTTTTATTTTTGACTACTGACATTTACCGTTTCCCTGCTCATTTTGTTCTCAAAATCTATCGGCTCATGCCATATTCCATCTGATTTGTTCATTACATCGAATACTCACTCCCATATTCCAAAGAGGTGATAAAGTCGATTCCTTCAACTACCGTCCCATACGTGATCTCTCGTCTGTTTCAAAAGTGTTGGAAAGAATCTACTACTGTTTTGTTTATACAATGAACTGATCCCGAAGTCTCAGCATGAATTCGCTCCTTTAAGTTCTACCACGACAAAACTACTTTCTTGCATTACTGATTTGACTAAAGCAGTAGATTCCGGATCTCCTATCGACGAGGTATACCCGGACTTTTCGATCAGGTACAGCACAGGCGTCTTCTTGCTAAGCTGTTAGGTTGGCTCAAATCTTTCCTCTCTAATCGCAGGTATAGAGTAAGAGTGGGCGAAGCATATTCTTACGTCGAGAGACCAGTTACATCAGGTGTTCTCCAGGGTTCCGTGATGGACCCATCCTCCTTCTTTTACTTATATCTGTCTGATCCACCAATCTGCGTTCTCTCCATTCTCTGACGATACCAAAAAGTTCGGCCTTCCTCTGCTACATATTGACGTTCTCCAGAATGTCCTTCAAGTCCTCTTCTAATGGTGCCAGCAATGGATGTTACCACTGAATATCGAGAAGTGTTGTGTGCTTGGCATTGGTAAAAACAACCCGAAATGCCTTATTGGCCTGAAGGCTTTGAGATCAACTCAGCAACCTGTCATATTGATCTGGGAGTTACCATCGATTCGAATCTGTGCTGGTCTTACCTTGTGGCAAGAGTTACGGCGAAACAAATGGCATACTTGTTCAGAAAAACTTCCGTGCTCTGAGTTGCCATTTTGGAAAGAATATCAAGAATTTTTTTCAGCTGAATACGAACAGGTTACGGGGTTATTTGTCTGCGATTGTTTCTTTCGGAATTGTCATTTTATTTTTTTATGGTTTTATAGGTTATCCTCAACCCTTGTCCTTTATTGAATGAATAAATAAATAAATGTTGAATTGAGGTGGATTCTCAGGGCGACTGAAATTACTCGATCGTAAGTTTCAGAATACACCCTATCGAAGACTACCTATGCAGAATGTTCATTAGCTATTTGCATACTTAAACGTACGTACTGGAAAGACGTTCTTAGAAATTCATTAGGGAATCAGATACAAAACCTCACTTGCCATTGGCAGAATTAGGCCCTTGGAGATCCGATAGCGCGGCTCAATTTGGATTCAATTGCTATCGCGCTCATTTTGAACACGAAATCTGCCAGCGTTACGCTAGGTGTAATGCTTCTGGATTTCCATATTCATGTGACAATCTGGTCTTAGGGTTTCTAGACATCGAGGAAGACATTCAGGTACAGCGTTACAGCAGGAAGGAGCCATAAGGACTTCACAACATTCAAAGAATAGGTAAAATTTTGTGTTTCAATAATGAGTACAAAACCGTTCTTTCCAATCCGAACGGAAGTTTTCCTACCCATTCTTGCATTTTATCTGATTTTGCATGGAAACCGAGATATTAGGGGCTTTACCGTTTCAAATGAACACACTGTATGCCTATTGTCGGCCTAATGCCAATCTCCACCTTGTTCACACTTGGAGGTCGAACTTGACCGAAATTGGAGTTCAATTGCTACCAGATTCCATTCCACCACCTTTGAACTAATTCATAAGAATAAAAATTCGAGAAATTTCCATCTGGCACTGAAGCGCACTATTACAGTAATAGCTACAGGTCAGCATTATGAATAAATCGGGTTCTACGATAAATGGTAACAAATTTTTGTGAAATGTTTCATTGTGACAATCTCAACACGCTATCGAGGAGCCGGCAAGCTCTTCATTTGAACAAGAATTGAGATGAATAGTGAACTTTCTTCGCAAAATAAGAATGCCCCGTGAGGATTTTAACATCTAATGAAACAATCTCAGATGGGACACTGTATGTAAATGATCTAAATAACATGTATACCGACCCTGTAACATTCTCCCAGAAAGCGTTTCCAGAATAACGTTTGCATAATTTTGGAATTATAAGCAAATGGAGTATACCCGACTTTTAAGTTGGGATATTAGGGGAAAGCAGAATTTTCAACATGACTCGCCCACAGTCTTGCATGAAATTACAGTAGTTTCAGATAGCCTAGAGGGAAATGGGGAATCGTAACAGGAAACATACGGAATAATCTTGGAGGAAGTCTCGTAGAAAATAGAGAATCCATGTTAACATATTCCTAATGCATGTATGCATTTCCTATATGGATTTTCTTGCCTTCATTTTCCTCCATTGCATAGATTATTCGAGTCTATTCTATCTATTCTTTCGCCATTTTAAGATATTTTTAGTGATCATACCAGGAACTATGCTATAAAAGACGATTAACTAGATTTTTCCTCTAAAATGAAAAGCACCTAGAACATGGCAAAAGGACATTTTGTCTTCTACTGAAGTTTAGTTAGCAAAATTCCAGGAGAAGCGTAGGCGCCAAATGCGGATTAGAAAATCTCTGAATTTTTACCAAGACTTTTTTTGTTTTCTCATGTCTTAGAGAATAGAAATATGCCACATTCACATATGAATGCTTACAAACAATTGAGAAAACTCAATAAGAAATTATGCAATTCAGATGCTTATAATTTTTCTCATTGCATTGTTTCGAAAAAGTTCATTGTAGTTCTAATTATCTAGATTTATATAACTTAACATAAAAACCTGGGAGAATTGAATAACAAAATCCGAATATTTTTTGATCTCCATAAGATTCATGACACCAATATACAGGGGGTGTTTCACAATGAGATGCTTATTCTTGTAGATGTGACTTAGGTTGAACAGTTTAAATACATCTATGCCCTAAAATTCATACATTTGGATCCAGAGAATAGTGAAATTTTGAGAAATAAATCTTTTTTTCATTATAACTAAGGGAATTAGTTAAGATTTTTTTTGAAGAATTTTATGTATGCCTCTGTATTTTCTTGAAAAAAAAATTAGGTTTTGAGTATTCTTTTATTTAAACAAAGAGTTGGTATGCTGACTTATTCATACATCATCGCGTGGAAAAAGTATGCAGGGTTGAATCATTTATGAATAACACACTATTATTTGGCTCTATTTCCATTGGGAATGCTACAGTTATTTTGTTGAAATTTGATCCACAACGCATACAGAATTTTTTTGGATTGAATTTATTGTAAAAATTTTTTCTATGACAGTCTCATAGCGATCAAAAGTCTATGACAAAATAAAATGAATGTATTTCATCATAATTACTCTATGTATAAAACTATACCTTTAGTAATAAGCTATTGATTCTGTCTTTGTCTTTTCGCCATTGTTTTTATCTTTGTTGGAACTCTATACAGTCAATATAAATTGTACCAATTTCGACAAGGTTTTTTTCATATTTATCAATCCTGAATGAGCAAAAGAGGTTGCCCGGCAGTTTTGTTCTTGAAGTAATAAAGAGAATATCAACATGTCCGACTGACCAACTGATAAAACTGCAATGTTTTCATTTCTAGTGCGATAATTCTGAGTTGGGCGGAAAGACAGGATTTAAAAGCTGATAAATATTTCAAGAAAACGCAGAAGCATAATATTTATCCAGAAATATCTAGTACAGGAATATATATCCTTTAGAGACGCCGCTGATTGAAAAATTAAAACATCTTCCACATAAAATTGGCTTTACATGCCAAATTTGAAGAAAGATTTTTTTCAAAATGTTTCCAGCCTGTAGCTCAAGATTCTAGGGCATAGATTCATTTGTAAATATCTCCTCAAAATACCCACAACCTCAAGAATAGGTATTTTATTCCGAGATACTTTCAATGTGCGCAGAATCGCTCTTTGAGTTGTTTCTGCGTTGCCACGATTACTTGAAAACGGAAACAGTTTTCGATTTGAAAGTTTCCAGGTAGTTTGCATGTAAAAATTCGGCTGAGTTCACATAAGAGCCAAATCCGGAAAACGGTTTCAGAGGTATACTCACTTGAAATACGGAGGTTGCGTCCTAAATATCTCAGGAACTACCACTGCGATCAAATTGAACCATAATAATAATATGATAATGAATTAAGAGCAACCAATACCACGTGGTGGTGAATTACGGCTAGGCAACACAGCCACATTCAAGTTTCATAATACCTCGATAATTTCTCAAGGTCATGCACTTGAATGCCGTATACATGATTTGACGCTGCCAATCGCCTCGTGAAATATTAGAATTCGAAAAAATTTCGACGATTCAGTGAGTATTTTTCGAAATTTTTTTTTGGGATGTAGGTACTTAATTCTTTTGTGAGAATGCGCAATGTTGTTATTTTTCCATTTTTTACTCCATTTCAGTTTTTATTTTTCCGAAAATTCTTCAATCTGAAAAAGTGACAACATTGCGCATTCTTACGATTTTTTTCAACCATTTGCATTTGAGACTATTAATCATACTCAGTTCATCTCCTAGTAAAAGATAACACATCCAAAAAGGCTTAGTAACCCGTAACTTACTCATTGTTGATGCAGTTGGTGAGTACATAATAGACAAGCTTGATTGTCGCTCTTTCTAAATAGTACTACAAAGCTTTTTAACCAAACAAGAATATTATCAGGCAGAAGGTAACATTTTCTGAAGGGACCGACTCTATTATGGATCGTCATACAGTCCTCAAATATTGACAAGCGTTGTTTCCAATCAAGTCACCCCCAGAAAAGGGTTACTAGATTGACTTATCGGTCATCGTAGCCATTCAAACTCAATCAAACCACGATCGATTCCTGTTGTCGTTTCTCATTATCCCCGTTCGACTGAACATAAAAATGCGGGTCGTTATAATCATTACGGAATCCCTCTTCGTTCATAAACGCGGACTTCGAACTTTAGAGGTCATCAATCATCTTGGGAGATAACAATAGCATTTTCAGTTAGATAGCTCGATTAACGAGAATGGAGGGCTGTTAAGTCCTGCATACACGGATATAACAGCCTCTCATACGTTTATGGCTAGTTGTTATTTTAAGGCCGATTTACATCAAACAAGCGAATGATCATTCTATTCCCATTCTGTCAATTTTTCTAGTGTGAACATGTGTGGAGCATCCTTTTGTTGGTCTATTTGAGTTCGAAGCCTAACACCCGACCGTAAACACAATAACTTCCGAAAGAAACAATTTAGGAACTCGATATTTGTGGGGAAGATTTAGAACTTAATTACGAAGGCCGAATTCGTGAATGAGTGAAATCCACCCAATGATTCTTTTTCCCAATATTTCCAAAAAAAGGATTAGATCTAATTGAAATCCAGTACTTTATCAAAAAATGACAGTTAGAAGGTTCATACAGAATTTCATGAGGATAATATCATGAGAAGATCACAGAATATTGAATATTTAAAAAAAAAATTGAATTTTTTTCAAATTGTTCTAATGACACGTTCATTACGAAATTTCGCACAAGTTTGTGGTTTAGCATCTTCAAACTAGCTGCGAAGTTTTATCATGATTGAATCAGTATTTCTTCAGTTATACCGAAAAAAACATTGATATCGAGATAAAAAACACGAAATGTTACATATTTTTTCCAATATCTCCAATACTAATAGCCGTATCGAATTGAAATTTGGTACACTGCTGTGAAATATGAAGCTCAAGGTATGAGCCAAACTTTTCTCGGAAATGATAGATAATTTCTGAAAAAAAAAACATTTTTTCGAAACATTTTTCTCAAAGTTCAGTAATCATATGATCTCAACGAAATTTCGCTCAGAGTTGCGCGTCGTTATGCTTCAACTAACTGCCAACTGAAATATGAGGGAAATAAACTTAAAATTTCAAATGGATATAACTACGAAACCAGTTTGGCTCATTAACGAACTTAACCGCGGCATTCCGATGCGCGAACTACCCTATAAGTTGCTAGCTTGCTCCGTTCAACATTTATCATGTCCACAGCTGGCAGGACAGAATCTATTTTGACACCGGATTCGTCATCAGTGTATCCCACCTAGTCGTTTGAGACCATTTTCGGCTCAAAATTCGAAAATTACAGACGTTCGGACGAAATGATAGCACGCTGTTCTCCTAGAACATGCGCGCGAAAACAATTTCGAAGAAATCAGTCAGTGGTGCCGATTGCACTTATAATGCAGAATAGCATTTAAAAGTTTGCATTTCTTAATGGATTTATTTATTTTATTTATCGTATAACTACTTAACACCTTAAAAAGAGAATTTCAAAAACACAAAAGATTTCAAGACATGACTAGGACGTAGAATACAACACAACACAGGATATACAGTAGTATAAAACACACTCTAGGAAGACGAACATCTAGACTATATATGTAATCTATCGACTCTGAGGTCGCTACCAGGAAGTCCTCAGGTCCTCAAGTTGACATGAATGTGCATTCGTTCGGCTGATTTGAAGAATATCTTTCTATTTTTTACTAGAATTCTATAATAGTTAGTAGTTCTCATTTTTGCTCACTGATATTTTGCTGTGCTAAAAACGAGCTGTCGTTTACACTGAAAGATTAACGAAAAATTTTCTTGTTCCATACCTTGCTCTTTGAGCTTTAGGTCTTTTTTCACCGTCAAATTCACGTTTCTTCTAAAAATAGTATCGTTTTCTCTTGATATAAATATCCCTCGAAATCTCTGTCTTGTCTCTATTAACTACATTTTTGCATCTCCTTGATCCTATTCAGAATAAGCAAAATCAATCAGTCCGTTTTTCTAGAGTTTTTTTCCGTTGTCTTCCAATGGTTTGAAGATCAGAAATTAATTTTCCCTTCACATGGAACAGCCGTGGTTTCTGTGACACCAAAGTTATCAAAAATAAATATTTCACCGGTAAATGTGAAATAATCAATTCACAAAACTATTGTTTTATATGGATATACGTCGTTTCAAGCCAACGTTATTATTCTTTGGCAGTCATCCACTCTTATTGAATTATTTTATTCTCACTTGTTCACTGAGCTTAAGGTTGGTTGATACCTCCAACGGCTTAGGCCACCGATGAGTAATGAAACAGAGATCATATTCTATGATGACCCGACGTTGCCCCTTCTCGGATGCAAAATAACACTTTCTTGAGATAACTGAATATATAAATTCCTAACGAGCAATTATTGTTGTATTCTCGTGAATCAGCCAGCTATATCGATATATCTGGGAAATCGGGTGGTCACGCCTGATATAAGTAGATTGAAAAAAGGTAATGGCTTTCTCACATATCATGGCGAACTTTCGTGATTCGACCCACCGGCAGTTCTACGGTCTTTGTTGTGGATTAATATTCACGAGCGGTTGAACGAAAACGATGTAGAACGGAGTAGAGGATGAATTTTTCAGATTATCATTAGCTATTATACTTTCAATTGTTGAGTGGGTTGGTAGCTGTGTACTCAAATTATCGATGATTGGTTTAAAACAAGTGTAAAATTTTTGAGTATAATCTTTATTACTAGCTGGTAGAGCGCTTCAGTACTGTTGTCTCAGATGAGTCATGAAAAACATAAGACAAAGATGCACACACACAAGTAAAAATGGGATCTTGAAATCTGTATCCCTTGTTTATAAGTAATTGACTCAGATTCAATCGTCCATCTGAAAAATCCGTCAAAACAAAACAACATAAAAAATTGAAAAATGTAATTTTCCATTCTCAAATGCCGAAAAGTTGCGACGGACATATTGTCGAGTGGTTTAGAGCAATCGACAATTTCATGTCGATTGCGAGATGAAGTATTTGACAGAATTTTTTCTTCAATTTAATGGGTTCGAAATGGCAGCTTTTCGATATCAATCGAACTTTGAAAATAAAAAACCAAAAACTATTTTTTGCAAGAAAATTCATGAAAACATTAAGATTAGTAAAACTTTCTGCTTTGCATATATGCACAAAATTCAATATATACTGCGGTAGTCTCCTAATGATTACGAATTTTCTTTCTGATCTCATGTATACTTCTTGAGATATTGGGGAAATATAATAACAAATAATGTTCGAAACTTTAAATGATAACGAAATTTGACAAATTTTTTGAATAAGTATATCTCCAAAAATAATTATCTGATTGAATTGAAATTTGGAATGTGGATCAGTTTAAATTGAAGTCCATTGATATTTGAAAACTACACATAAGTTTACTGCCAACGAAAAGCTGTGAATTCAAACACTTTTTATGTGTCTGCAGAATACATCGAGAATTGTTAATTGGATGTAGCTCGCTCATACTATGCGACTATTTCATCTCATACTATTTTGAAAATCTCATACGATATAGAAAATTTCGAATTGTGCGAGAATTTCTTTCGACAACGGTCAAATTCGACAAATTTTGTTCACGTTCGTGTATAGAACACTCCAGGGTCCCTATTATTGAATTGGGGATGGGAGAAAATAGGCGTGTCGACGCTGTTGTCAAGGGACCGCGGTGCATTTTCGATGAAACGATAGAGAACGTTCATACCATCACATTCAAGACAGGGTCCCTGGACGAAAACTCTCAGTTCTCGTGTTCGTATATTGAAATATCATAAGGAGACAATAGTACCTGCATTGTTATGATTCGAATAACCTGGCAACTTATCAAAAATGTTGCAGCTTTGTGCCACTATATCTGATTTAGACTATTCGATTTTGAAAGGCCAGAAAACTTGATGAACTTCACATTTGTATTGAGAGATTGAGTGTAACGCTGATGTGGAGTTGCGACATTTTACCCTAATATGTATTTTACATTACCAATATTCTCGTCTCCATGGTTTACTGGACACTCACCTGCAACAAAAAATTAATGTCAAATTTCTCTATAATCAAGATATTAGTGATAATTATGAGTAAGTAAATGTAGATTTATCAATCTCATCCATAACACAGAACGAAGAATATTTCAAAAAAACACTGACATCATCAAGTGACTTCCGCACTTGTATCAACAACAATCATGACCGTTCTGTCTATTTTGTATTTTCCTCTCTTCGATGAAACTTTTATTGTTGTAGCATTTGACATCATCAGGTTTTGCCAATCACGTTGGGTTTGCCCTATTAGAGTTTTTCTCGAAATTTTGACAGTTTGGATTATGAAAGATTCGAAATAACTGTGATGTTTAATCCGGTATTCATATGAGATCTACAAACTGATTGAAGTTGATTGATCCATATTTTCTCGTTTCTCATGCGAGTGACTCATTGCATCATTTGATCTAATTAGCCACATAACGGTTACTCAAAATATTCAGCAATTTCATTTCGAATTGAGCATAACAAAGACAAACGCTATCAACTGACAACCAAATCGGGAGAATTATTTTCTACAAAAAGCACGTCTTATTCCCTCTTGAGATTCAGAGTGTCGCTATATTATTATCGACAGAAAAACATGAAAAAAACAAGGAATTACGTCTGCGACATTCACGGTACGTAGTTCAGAGTTATTCGTATTCGAAGTCGACGAAACGTGTCGACCAATTCATTCTTTTCTTTCTTATATCTCCGAAATGAGACCGAGTGGAATATCAGATTTTTTACCACGCTGGTACGCTAATGAGCCATGAGGATGACCGCAATAGATGGGAAAAGATACAAAGAGATAGATTTATGCATATGCCTAGAAGAGGAATGTTCAGTGGAATTTTTTTCGTACGGCATTTTAACAATTCATAATATTTAATTGATCAACATGGTATATTCTGCACCGATAATCCTAATTGAGCTGAAATAAATGATGACAATCACGTAATCCTGTTCGAAGGACATCATGAGTAAGGACAATTTAATTCCGATAAAATTTCAATTTTTGTTTTCATGGATATTGTTAATGACACACTACATTACCGAAAGATCTCAAAATGGGGTTTTTCCGTTGATCTAGTGTGGGAATAGTACATTCTATTCTTCCGCGAATCGATTGAAATTCGACAGGTACTAATTAATTTTGAGGAAATCCCGAATTATTTCATTCATAAATAAATGATGCTTTTAAATTCGGAAATGAAATTGGTTGCGTTACTATGGAAACGTATTAATGTTGAATTGTCAAACTTGACGTATATATAAATTTAATTAGTGGTGTTTTCGAAATCAAAACAGTGTAAAATGATGAGTGCTGATGAAATGTCCCTTTCTGGGACTCCTCCAGAACTGAGAGAGTGAATACTGCTTCATTAGAATTATTGCCAAAGAAATCAAAAGAAAAGTACTTTCTCGGGAAACGATGCAATGGAATTCTTCTTAGACCTTCGTTTAAAGATGAAATCTTCAACATTGTGAGTCAACTATTCAAAGTTGAAGTGATCCCTTGCAAAATATAAATTAACTTTTTATAAACAACTTGCTTTCAATTATTTATTTAGAACACTAACAACTGTAAGGAAATATCATTTCCTCATATTGAGGAAATGAATATTTCCCAAGTTAGGAAATTTTGACTATTTCTCTGAGAAATTTCGTCTAGATCTTCTGCTTATTATACATCAAGTTATCATAGAAACGATTCAGAAATTCAATTTCATCGGAGGAACAATAACTGATAACTGACTCTTTTTTGCCATCTTTAGACTTGGACAATGTTGCTACTCTTTTTGTCCTGGAAATATTTGATTTCAAATAATATTTTCCTAAAAATTATTTTTATCGAGAAGGGATCAATCAGTAGTGACATTTTTTGATGCTCTCGTATACTGGAGAATATTTGATTCGATGTTTAGGATAATGTTGACACACTTTTTGACATTGTTGACAGCAGTCATGATTGTGGCAAATAGTCTTTTCAAAAATGAATTGGTAAAACTATTGGCATAGACCTTTTGCTTGTCTATTGTTTATCTACACATAGAAAAATACGAATCAGTATTGTTCCGAAAAAATTAATTTTTGGCAACGTCGCTAAACTCCCTGAACGTTGAGTTAGCAGAACATCGTTAATATTTCCCAAAAAAAAAACGGCCAAATAAATAAAAATTATGAGTATTGTATGAAGACTTAATAAAATAGCTTAAGCTGCCATATAAATAGCATTTCTCTATTTTTCTAGATTAATGATATTTTCTGATAAATAATGAGATCAACAAATTGTGAAAGGAAAGTTTGACCACAAAATAGATGAACAATCGCAAATAATCAAGAAACATTATCGATCCAAACAAAGCTTAGTTAAATTACCCAAGTACAATTCCTCAATTAAGAGCTCCATTATGAGCAAACAAAGCCAGATCTATCCGAACAAACGAAACCAATCACAACTTTCCGAACTAGAAACGAACTAGAACATTTTAATCACAAAACACAACGAAACTGAATGAGCTCTTATTCAGTCTTTATCAACAATGAGTACATCGATCGAGAGTATTCGCTAAGCAAAACCGGGAATCGACTGAATCGGCAAATTTTACAGCGACTCCAGGGGACTGAGATCTGGAACTGACGTAGCTTAGTAGCAAAGTTTCGAGTTTAGAGCGGAATGTGACTACTAGCCGCAAAGTTTTTACGAATGTAAACATGACCAAATGTTTCTCCAGCTAATTGTCGAATTTCTCACCATTAGGAGCGCCCGAGAGCTAATTAAATGAAGGTCGTACAACACGACGAGATCAAGAAGCAACATACTCCTGCAATTGGAGGGTGATATCTCAGAGTAACAAACAACATAGAGAGACTGTACGCAGTTTTTGGGTGTCCGCAACCTCCTTTCGTCGACGTAGTGGGATTGTGATATATTTGGAAATGCGCAATGATATTATGTTATTATAATTGTATATTAAATCAAATAAAACTATAAGTTTTAATAATTCTCGGTTAAATATGGAAATTTAAACAATTTATGATCCATATTTTTCTTCAGTTTGGAATTTGTGGTAAGATGAACCCTTTTCAGTATCTATCTGCTGAAATCCGAGCTTTGGCATCGATGCCGCATTAACAGTATACCGCCGGTCAATCTGTCATCAGTTGTTTCGGTGAGTTTCTAGCGAGTTTTTAGATATTTGTAGCTGTTTACTTCAATATTTTTTGAATTATTACAATACTTTTATTCACTATGGGACGTAAGAAGTGTGTTTTTGTCGAGAATTCCGTGAATGGAGTGAAATATCGTATCGCAGGTTGGTAGCTGCTTTGTCAGCAAGTTTGTTTTGATTACGGTCAAAGTGTCAAATTTTGTATCATATGTTGCGGACAGCAATCGCCTTCTCAATATGACATATGCTATCTCTATGGTTTTGTTACTCTGAGGGTGATATAATACGAGGAGAGATAGGCATGTGATTATTGTGAGTTACATCGAAAAGATTTTGAAAAGATACACAAAGTATCTAAAATATACCAATATAAACGTTAATATACCGAAAAGAGAGGTGAGATAATTCTCGACCATATTGCAACATATCCAGTGTGCTCACTATCTAGCTTGAAGACGACATTATATTTTAGATGTTGGCATTTTCGATTGATTTCCCGAAAATGATCTCAATCGACTAGGTTGGACTCACTGATGACGAATACGATGTCAAAATTGATTCTGTCGAACCGGTTGAGGCACGATAAATGTTAAAAACAACGACCTAGCAGAAAGAAACTTTCAGAGTAGATCGCGAACTTGGCCGCGAATAAAAAAACGACGGTCAATTTCGATAACAGGCCAAATCGGTCTAACGATTTCGGAGTTAAATGTATTTGAATTTCAAGAATTTTTCCTTGAATCTCAGGCACTGCTTGCGAAATTTTGATGGGTTCATATGGTAAGCGAATTAAAAATTAAATTTCGAATTGGTTAAAAACCTTTTCTTTAAAAATATCTATTTGTTTTTAACGAAAATTTGCATAGACCTCAACCCCCGCACTTCACAGCAGTTTACCAAACTGCTGATCCACTCGCTTGTTACTTCTGGAGATATTGTAAAAAAAAGTCAAATTTTTTCCTTGGTAGGGTTGTTATGTACAGAAAAACTCGAAAAATCTTGATCCAATCATGACGAAACTAGGTAACCGTGTGGTAAGAAATTTATTGTGCACAACTATGTGCAAAATTTTATGATGATTATGTCAGTAGAAGAAGTTAAAAAGAATCAAAGTTTTTTTCGACTAATTTATATTATTCTAAGGAATTGTGCATAAATCTTCAAGCAATCATCCTACAATCCATAACTGGATTCCAATTCTATCCGATCTGTATTTTCGCAAATATTAGGAAAATGAAATTTTGATTCTGGATGTACCTAAAGAATCATTGGGCGTGTCTTACTCATTCCCGACTTAGAGCTTCGAATAAAGCCCCAAACCTAATCTAAAAACACCGAATTGAAATCTGTTACTTGATTGAAAAATGTTAGCTTGATGGAGCTTGCAAAATTTCATGGGGACCACATAGAAAGAAGATCGGCCAATTTTTCCTTCAGTGAAGTGAAGTTGTGTTTGGCAGGGTCAATGCATAGAAGCTTGTGAACTATTTCTTTACTATTTTCATGATGATAAAACTGAATGAAAATATCGCAACTTTTTTAAGCGCTTGTTCTGGGAAACAGCGCGTTATCGTTTCGTCACGAATTTTGAGCTGAAATCGGTCTCAAACGATTAGGTTGACCTAAAGTTTTGAAATTTTCAGGTTAGGTTTCGATCCTGAATATCTCGGTTAGGTTCGTTAATGGGCCAAATTCGAAAAAAGAATTTTTTTTTCAAAATTTTCATATTTCATTCAAATTTCTCCGAAATTTGCATGTGGCCATTTCATAATGTGAACAAGCGCGTAAAAGCTGCAGACTTCAAGTCAGTGCTTCCCTAGGTTTTTTAACGTTTCGACAGAGGTGTGTTGATAGTTGAGGAGAACGAAGGTCGACATAAAAAAAACACAGCCTACGGGACCAACTGCAGTATCTTATCGATCCGAGGTCAGTTTACACAAAAAATTGACCCTTCCACAACATTTTAAATTGGCTACCGAACGAGAAACCATTGCATTATCATGTGAACAACAAACTTGTGACAATATGACCTGCTGAAATGTTCTTGGATAAAATATAATACATTGTTGATCATTGTTGTTATTGGCACAATTGAACAACCTAAGAAGGAACCGAAGTGACCTATGGAAACGATAACCCAATTCTGTCTGCAGCGTGAATCTGAGGGAAAAACTAATGAGGAAGATTTGATAATGAACCACTTTAATAACACCGATTTAGTGGAAAATATGTTTGCGGCATTGTGTTGATGATAGTGTTAATGAGTTTAAGATACTGTTCTAATTTAGTAATTTAAAGTATGACACCATAACTATTTATTTACAGAGATAATTGCACATCCTATTTTGAATTTAAATTTTTTGGTTTTGAAGGAACCTTTAAAAGTATCATTTCAGTTTAGCAGGAAACAGAGGAATAAATGAAGATCAGTATAAGGGACATGTGTCAGCAGATTTTAAAGTGGGGTCTCTTCTCTAGCAATTAAAGGAGACCTACCGACCATTTTACTGTTCCAACGTGTTGCGAAGCACAATTTGAGATTTTAAAATGTTACTTGAAAATCCAACTTGTCAATATCAGTTACTGAATATCTAACTTTTTCAAAATATACACGGTGAAATGTGTCAGAATGTCTTGGCCAACCGGGATAGCTTATAAAAGTGAATGGAGTATATGTATGCCTGAAGAGCTCTTTATGTAATCAAGGGACAGTATAAGGTCTCAGCACTGTTCCTTAGTTATGTGTGTACAGTTATAACAAACTTAATTCGCCTTCACTTCGAGATTATGTTGAGTAAATGCAGAATATATTCCAGACTTTTTCGAACGTAATTTTGAATATAAATCAATCATTTCAAAGATTTGACTTGATGTATAGAGTCATCAAGAAAAGAAAACTTTTTCATCCTATATCGAGACTCACAACTGCAGCATAACACATCGATATACTCGTTATAACAACACCAAACTCAAGGAGCATAACCACAGAATATCTATAACATCACTACACTCGAAAGAGGTTGAATATGTCGACGTACCTACCCCTCATTTTGGAGAAATACATCCAGTGTTTCTTACACCACCTCACTATTAAATACACGTAGACCAACTGTCTCTTATCGAACAAAAGCATAATTCGTACACATGAGGCAGATAAGAGTAATAAGAGGGTCAAGTGTTAAGGTTGCAAAATATTTATCAAAGTTCATAAGACGGAACTGCTAATAGCATGTTCTCTGCCACGAGAATCGCGGGTAATTACATATGGAATCTTTCCAAATGGCGATTATGAGCGCCATACATAATTGAGTTTTTCTTTTCAAATGTTAAATTAACTCAAAAGAAAAGGCACTAAAAGTTTGGGAGGGGAATGCAAAATTACTGTTTTATCCTGTTGGTGTAGGAGTTATAAACAACAAAGCCACCGTTATCCTTGGAAGTTAATGCTAAAATTTCATTGCCGTTCAAACTTCGACAAAAAACGACAATAAAGATTATTATTTTATTTCGTCTCTCACTAAACGATTCAGGTAACAATTGACGGAACCCAATGTAATTTGTGAATAAAAGCATTCTGGCTATAATTAGAAACCTCTTCAGGTAGTGTCCTCAGGTGCTTCTTCTGAATAGAAAAAGTTGAAAGGGATTTTAAGATTTATTATACCACAATACGTGAGAACAAAGTTGATCGGTGAGACTAAGAATGAGGGAAATCTGTTTTTTCTAAAATAAAAAGGTACCTTATGTCGTGGTGTAGTTTGTATTATGAATTAAGTAGGTAGGACCTGTAAGTGGGTTTGGTGATTTATTTATGGTACTAATCGATTGTTATATTTTATATGGAAATACCTGACAATAAGGAAAAATGG
Organism: Myrrha octodecimguttata; assembly: GCA_958510865.1. NCBI lineage: Eukaryota > Metazoa > Arthropoda > Insecta > Coleoptera > Coccinellidae > Myrrha > Myrrha octodecimguttata. The sequence goes on from OY294056.1 coordinate 38,869,551, forward strand.
AAATAAGATCTAGTGAACAATTCCCGAAATACTTTTGGAATTCATTTCACCAAATTCCTAGTGACATCATCCTCACGGAGTTTCGCATAAACATCCAAGTCATTATTTCACAATATACTGCTACAATCTTCGAATGGTGGAAAAAAATGAATTTGACAGAGTGCTATCCATCAGTAATCCGACTGTGATATAAGAGGTAATTTTCGATTTTAGGTCCGAAAAAAACAGTCATTTGGACGAAATGACAGGAGCCATGAACGAACGCATATCAAATTATTTGTGTAACAAGTGCAAAAAGTATTACTTGGTTGCACGAAACATGCACACAAAGCTGAAATCATGATTAGTTCAACAAAGAATATTTTTTCATATGCTGCGCAACTCCTCTCTATTATTAAAGTTTGGATATTTTGAATGTTTTATGAACACATTTGTCATCTCCATCTCATATCTTGAAATCAATGTGTCGTCACTTTCCTCTTCTATTGCCTGAACTTTTCTTTCAAAACTGTCCTAGAACTGTCAAAAGTTGTTTGTTTTTCTCTCCGCAGAAGACGAGGACGCTGGGTCGCTTTGTCGATATTTGACAAGCAAAGCATGTATGTTTGTAGTTTTGCTCATTATTCTGTGAAAATGGACCATATTTCGCTGAATTTACTAGAAAAAGAGGTACAATTAAAAAACTTTCAAACCGAGTGAATGTGTGTTGCTGTATATTCTTGAAAAATGTCAATTTGACAAAAGTCTTACGAACCAAAAATCAAAACAAAAATAATTCTGCAAAATTTCTCGTTTGTCTGATAAAAGTGTCAGATTTGTAATCTGAGACGTTGCAGTTCGCTTTGTTGATATTTTGTATTGTTCTGGTATTTTTCATTAGGCAACCCTCTTTTCTAGAAACTGCCCTTGAGAAATAGTTCAATCTTGCAATCCGCAAGTGCGTTCTCCATAAAAAAACAATGTTCATTTAATTTTAATAGTTCTGTTTGGGGTATTGGGGGTGAACCTCAGGAAAACCTCCAAAATGATAGATAATTTGTGCTGCAATCTGTATTGTATAATATTCAAAGACTGCCATCTGCAGCCTACAACTCAAAGATACTTGTTTAAAAAAGCTCATTTACTCACTCAATTCTTCGATTTGGTGCCCGTTGTTTCATTGTGTTCCACTACTCTCGACAATGGAAACAGTGATTTTTCAACAGTTTTACTATTCAATAGTCAATTGCACGAAGTCACACAATTACTACAAGTAGAAAATTTTAGTTGAGTTTAGACAAGTGATGACAATAATAATAAATGGTACCTAGTGTTATGATTTTTAATTGGCTTTTTGTATAGGAGAAAAATAAAATTAAACGTTGAAATTTATTAGGCCACTTATCGGACGCAAATGTGTGAAAGAGTTTTTTCAGCATGAATTCTATGCTTTTAAGTTGTGACATTTCTATTTGACAGATTAATACTCCTTGGTTATAGTGCCAAGCGTGTTTTCATTGCACAAAAATAGAGGTGTCCCTATTTGTGGAATTGGTGCTAATCGTAACATGAAAAACGTTTAACTTTATATGGTACATATTGAAAATTTTTTGAGCAGGTCTAAAACGAGAATCAATTCATAAAAGATTTGATGAAGTAAGTATACTCCATTCACTTTTATAAGCTATCCCGGTTGGCCATGACATTCTGACAAATTTCACCGTAAAAGTTTTGAAAATGTTAGGTTATAGTCATTTTCCTGTCAGATAACTAAACAACGTTGTCCTCTCTACATAGAAGTCGCAGTAATAACGTGTTTTTCAAAATGTGGATTCACTTTGGGCAAATAATGAATTTGAGAAAAAATTCAATAATTCCAAAAACCTGGCGAATGTTGAAGAAACTTTTTTATCTGTTGACACTGGAAATTTTCCACGGATATAAACATAGTTGGAAGATTCCGTCATGCTATTTTCTTGTACGGAATTTAAGAATCCAGTGTTGAAATTTCACTGAAAAATAACGGATAGAGTAGCCCGGAGAGAGTTAGTCCATTCAAAAAAAAAGTGCTCGAATTACCCTCTCTGCAGTAAAACTTCTAGACGAACAGACAAACCTGTGGAATTCCCTACTTTTCGAAATTCTCGAGGAATAAGTCTACAGAAGACATTTAAAAACCTAGTTGCACAACTTGGAATACTACATTATGAAAATGTAGTAGTACAACAAAACCTGTGTCACCTTAAAAGAACCAAAATGATGGATACCTTGTGATAAATTATTGATTCCAAATTATCTATTCTTCCAAATTACTAGCAGAAAAAGCAGATTTTAATTCTACATAGCACTGCCTGATACTTTGTCTCTGCTACTTCAAAACTGCCTTCGTCATTTTTAGTTTCCAAGCCTGATGATGTTGAGATTGAGAGTAGAAATGGGATTTTGCAACGTCGCTGAGAATTATTTTGACATTGCCGATATTTCACGAGTGCCAACCTGCGTCAGTTTTGAGTAAAAAACCCGAAAGACCTAAATCATGGCCAACCGGGATAGTTTAAAGAAGTGAATGGAGTATATGTGTCGCGCATTATTAACAAATATTTTTCGTTTTCAACCACTCCATCAGCAGTGATCACATTGTCTACAAATCGTAAACTAACAAGCTAAAATTTGACACAAAACCCTCCAGCTATAAACCAACACCTATAAACTTTCCACTGAGCTCCAAACTTTTATCGTTGTTAACGATATCCCATCTCTTAACCGTAACAGTCGTGGAGTTTTTCTGACCTCGAAAGTTTGAAGACTCAGTTGCGTGCATGGCTCCACCGAAATAACCGACTTTTTTTTCTTCCTCGGCCTTCTTGATTTACTGCGTAGTGTTGGGCAATAAGCGGCAATCACGATACACACTGCAAAAAGCCGCTGGATTGTTTTTCGATATATCCACCTACGGTGCAAGTGGTTCGGTTTTCTTTGCGAAATTCCGCAATTTACGACCCTTATCCAGCACACGTGCAGGTCCCGAGACACCTTTACGAGCATGATGTCTGGGAAGGAGGATTGGACTCGTTCTGAGAAGTGTTAAATTTTAGCAATGTACACAGCTGCTTCAAAATGTTGTCATCATTTTTCGATGGCTTAAACATTTTGATAACCGAAAAGAATATTATACGGTCAAGAATGGATCCTTGTGGAGCACAAACTGTGCCATATTAATGCCACACGGGTAGATCTTTAAGTTGAATGAAATACTCATTTCTTTTGCCAGAATAAAGTATTTGAAGTCTACTACTACACTTCTGCTATCTGAAGCCTACAACTCAGTGAAACTCGAGACGAAACTAGTTTGAAAAAGTTTAGGTTCTTACTCAATTCTTGATTTGGTGCTTTTAATTGTAACGATTTTATTATAACTCATATTTTGATGAGCCAATACAGAATCTGAATTTGATAACTCAAAGTTTGGGCATACAAAATGAAACGTACAAACGGTGAAGGAGAAAAAAATATGAAGAAAGTACAGTAAGAACCTTCAATTTTGGTGTAAACCAATAAAAATTAAAATATATATTTGTGATGTTAAATCGAAAATGTTTCACTATTCGACAATAGAAACATTGACTGATTATACACAATTTCATCATATCATGTTGAATTTCCCTCATATTCAATTATAAATAACACAACATGACTCAATCACTATAAGCGTTATAATTAAACTCTATGAATTCTCTGCATATTCTGGACACATAATTGACAAGTACACCCTGTATTCTGTAGTCTTAATGAACGTGGGTGTAGCTCGAATATCTCAGAAACAGTTCATTCAAGAAAACATGATCTAGAATAATTTAGTATTATGAAATGTTTGAAGATTCACTTAATGCCTCAAGACGACCTACATCTGCATTGCTCAAGCAAATTTCCTATATTTTTTTGGATCGGCAGGTTTATACCTGCCGATCCAATACCTATACAGCGGTTGAAGTAGGCCGAGAGTGATAAGTTGAAAATATGGGCGATAATTATAGAGAACTTCACCTCAAAATTAATTTAATTTGGAATATCCATTCAGAGCAACAAAATAAAACTGATTTTGCTGGAAATTTTAACAGTGTGTATATCATGTCACTCTAGCCACATCTGGAAAAATCGAGGCTTAAAATAAATGTACAATTCACAGTGTCTAGCTGAATTTGTCGAATTTCAGATTATTCCTATGAGGTGTTAATATTTTCAAAATAATTCCTCAAGTAACCTTTCATCAGCCAGCAATGTCCAAAGTGATTTCTATATCACAATAACATCCTTTGTCGTTGATTGATTTTCTCCATACAGATGTTAATCGACTGGATATTGATCGTATTGTGAAACAATGATTGACAGGACAAACAGGAAATATTTCTATGCCATTTTCAAATGGAACCTTCAACAACCATTACAGTCTCTGCAAGTATATCTTCTCGTATCCTACGTTTTCTCCTTAAATGGCGCCTGAGGTTAGAGAAAAATGAAGGTAGGTTGTCTTATAATTAACGCAGTATATGGTGATACCAGGGACTTGGCGTATATATGTTAGATGTAAATACATAGCTACATTCCGAAAAATGTATTATATATTGCTATGGAACAGTTTTATGCATTTTTGAATAATTCCCCACGAAAAATGTCTTTAATTGAACCCATGTTTGCAAGAGCTCGGAGGAAAATCTTTATTACCTTCCGACTTTATTTCAAAGGGTTAATTCACTACAACATACTTGCATACTCTTTCACTAGTAAATTTTTAGTGAATACAACAATAATATCGAAAACACACTGATCAACTATAGTTGCTACCTGTTTGTGCAGTCCTACTTCAACATTTGAATGATCTGTATTTCTAAGAGCACTTCATATACTTTTATAAAGTAAGTCAGCAAGCCTTGGAATAGGTCGATTAAGTTTTTGTAATTAGAACTGAGCCAGGTTGGCACAAGTGAAATTTCGTTAACGTCAAAATAACTGTGCGAAAGGCAGTTGATTTCACATATCTTATCAATGACTTTGTGACATATTGGTAAGGATTTTCATACAAAATCACTAGGACTTTGTGTAGAACATACAATGCCGCATTGTAAATAATTCGATAGGAAAATTGCTATATAAACTCACATTTTTAAATCATGCAGAGTGGAATCGGAATTTGTCAAATTTTCATATCCTACCGAATGACTTCATAAATGCGGAGGGGGTGTAGGATGTGGATTAATTTTGGAGATACTTTGTATTCCCGAGTTCCTCAGATGTAATCGAAACACACGTTTTCATAAGTGAGATTTTAGTCGTCGATTCCTCAGGTGAGTACTCTTAATTAATATGCCGAACGGGCTCATTGCATCGAGAATCATGGCTTGAAATGATCTTACTTGCCCATTTTGAGTTCAGATTTTATCAGGAAGTTAAATTCTGTTGCAGGGTGTCAATACCTGTATGGGTTACCGCTGTCTGAACGTTTGAACAATTTTCTGTTTTTGATTTTTTCCAGATCTCTTCAAATACTATATGATTGCTTTGGGAAATAGCGTGTGTCATTTTGTCTTGTGATTTTCTATTTGCTGAAAGTGGTCTTGAATGACAAGCTTGATTGAACTCACTGAGTAAGAATCCGATATCGATTTTAATATTTATTTTCGAAAAGGAACGATCTAGCCACTTGAAACTTTCATATAGTAGATTGCGTTTCAAAATGTGACGGATGAGTTAGTGAATGGCAAAATCGGAAAAACGGTTTCGGAGTTATACATTCATTTCAAATTTTGAAGTTATTTTCCCAAGATCTCAAGACGTACCAACGCGATCGGATTAAAACGTCTTGTTTAGTTGAAGATTGACCACGTTCAATTTATGCAGAATTAAGTGAGAGAAGCATCGTTAGAAAATTTCGAAGAACCTTTGAAAAAAACGTATTTCAGAAACTATGTTGGTATGATGAGATTTCTTTTAAATTCGGCACAGATCTTGAAGTCAATGTTGAATTTAATTGTACCGAATTTCAGCTCAATTTCGGAAATATTCGGGAAAAATGTGAACTTTATCTTTCATTTCTTCATCATCATTGTTCGCTCCACAATAAATAAAGAAATACCGCTTCAGCAACGAATTTGTAGAAGCGTGTAAAAGACATGACCTCACATCAGTGCTTCTCTAGAATTTCTAGGTAGCTCCATTCCGTCGAGCCTCAACATAAATTCTTCAACCTTGACATCCCGAGAACAAATAACCGAACCACTTACTAAGTAACCCGAATCGAACGATGCTGTACTACAAATTACCAGAAAATTCCGAAGATACGCTGTCTTAATTAAAACATTCCCATGGTTCGAGTGTGAAGTTCTTTCCGTCCACAACCCCGCTGGCAGCAAAAAGAAGTCAGTAGCGTTAGAATTCCCTACAATCTCGTCGTACAAGAACACCTTGGAAAGGGAAAGGCAATAAATTATCAGGTCTGGTTTAAGGTGTTGAACATGCCGTAATTGGGGCCTTTCCGGTTATTGCCGGTATTTTGATTGAAGGGCCACAGTCGGTCGATTGGGTCGCTGACATCTGGCGTAATCATCTGATAAGGATCTGCGAGTGTGAGTCAACACAGAAGGAAGAACGTCTGTTGTCCAACAGATATTCATTTTTATTTCATGAACTGCATCAAATTTGAAAATAAGAATCGTAAGGGGCCAACATTTTGTTAACAACTCAAGAGGACTTTTTTCTGGCAGTTGGCATCGATGATCGCCTAGAAAGAATCCCCGTATGTTGTTGATTGGCACTAGCTTCCGGCTGCCTGGGCAACTCGGGAATTCTTGTACTCGGGCCACTGACTTTCGAGTACCTCGTGTATGGTCACAGAGAACTGGCACTTTTGCCAGTGCAGGATTAATCGAATACTATAGACAGAAAATGGCATCCTAAATAGCCAAAATCCAGTTTCTTTGACTTAACTTTTCGAATAAAAATTATAAGGATTCGAATTATGGCAAGAAATTTATATTCTAGAGAGCCAATAACCTGAAATGGACCATTTTTTTTCTAACGTGAATTGCCCAATGAGAATTGAAAGAATTTAAATAGCAGAATCCTGCTGTCAGCAAAAAGGGCCGGAGCTTTAGAATGCTCTCGAATCACGTGGTACCAGAAAATACATTCGAGAGGTAAAGGCAATAAGTTATAAGGTCTGGTTTGAGGTGTTGAACATGCCGTTATTGGTGCTTTCCGGTTATTGCTGGTAGTTGGATTGAAGGGCCACAGTCCATCGATTGAGTCGCTCACGTCTGGCGTAATCATCTGCCAAGGCTCTGTGAGTGTGAGTCGACACAGAAAAAAGGAAGCAGCATCTGGTATAGAAATATTTCTAAGTTTTATTAACTGCATCGATTTCAAAACAGTCCTCGTGAGTGGCCAACATTATTCCAGCCACTAAAGGGGCCTTTTTCCGAGCGTTTTGGTCAACCAACATCGATGAAGGCCTGGTGTGTCGTCGATCGGTATTGGCTCCCATCTGCTTGGGCATATCGGGAGTTTTTGTTATCGAGCGACAGACTTCCGAGTTTATGGACACTGGTACTGACAGGTGCCGACAGTCGAAGCTCGAAGTTTTCGCGAGATTTATAGAACTATAGAGGGTGTATCTGAGTAACACCGAAAAAATGTAAGGGGTGAATCTGTGATGAAAATCAAGGTAGATATTTGGTATAAAATTTTTTGAGCGACCTCTCTGCAAAAAAGTTACAGCCCTCTGAAGATTAACGAATAAAATTTTTTCTCTTTTTTATTTCCCCTGTGAGCTCAAGACATGAAATTTGGTAAAAATTATTTGTAAATAAAACTACACATTTTGGAACTTTTTCAATCCTGAAGTATGCTTTGAAGGGTTTGAAAGATTCAACCCCCTAAGATATCTTTTCTTACAACTTTTTGTTGGGTGAAAATTTTCCTTTAGAAAAAACATGGCTTGAAATCCCAATTCATTCGCTAACTTTTTTATCTTTACAAGTTTTTTCGAATACTTGAGGATTTACGAAAAAAATATCACTGATCTGCGAAACAGCATTGTAGTAGGCTGTGAAACGAGGAGAAATTCAGCAGTCATATTTGATCTTATACGCATTTGAATGAGAAGAAGAGTAAATGCTTGTATTGAAGCTGAAGGCGGTCATTTTCAACATTTATTATAATTGTATTGTTGATATTCGACAGGGTTTTTGTCAATGTTCGCTATTGTTTCAGTTGTAAAAGTCTTATCCTAGTAGAATCATAATTCGGTTGAATGTGGTTCGATAAAATGCTATTTAACATGAGTTCTGTTCTTCTCGTAAATGCTTAAGTTTTCGAAAAAACTTGTAGAGATAAAACAATCAGTGAATGAATTGGGCTTTAAAGCCATTTTCATCAAAAAAAAAGTTGTATGAAAAAATCTTAGGGGTTGAATATTTCAACTCCTTCTAAGCATACTTTAGGGTCGAAAAAATGTAAAAATGTGTAGTTTCATTGACAAATAATATCTACCAAATTTCGTGTCTTTAGCTTAATATACAGGGAAAATTAAAATGAGAAAAAATTTCTTCGTTAATCTTCAGAGGGGTCTAATTTTTTCGGGGGGAGGTTTTTCAAAAACCTTTATACCAAATACCTACCTAGATTTCCATCACCTCTTTAATTTTTTCGGTGTTTTTTTTCACCATTCCAACTCTTGGCGAACACGTAAGATCGGTGGGACATAGTATATGCTGTGTTATCATCCCAGTGCAGATACCAGATTTCACGATGAAAATTCCAGAAGAATGAATTCCGAGCATTCCCCATTTCCTAAGGTTCATAATTGAAATCCATGAATCAAAACTTGCAGACTCCCGAGGCATTTCACTGCGATAAAGCAAGCAATGTATGAACCTCTTTACATCATAAAATCCACAATAAAACTTGACTTCCATATGCAGACCAGGAAATTTCTATACAAACCGGGTGCCTCGCAAAAATACATATAAATAAACCACATCTGTACGCTCAAGGTCCTCGGATGAGCCACCTCTACAACGAGTAAGTAGGCATGTTGTCTTGTTCGCATTTTTACCAACAGAAACTACGGTTGATATATTCCAAACCGGTGTTTCTGGAGTGTTGTGTCTTCTGCGATTTCCAGACCTCCAAAACCAATAAAATCGCGACGATGGCCACTAAATTATATTGATTTACATCGGTTCGATCGTTCGAGATCGAGCTGTTTGGGTTTTATCCCAGTAAAAACATCATAATTGCGACGTTAGAGAAATAATGGAACATAATCCTAGTCTGTATTGGCTTATTACGTGTCACCTGCATTGAATGGGTGAGGAAAATTAATGTTGGATACTCAATCAAGTAAACGAGTTTAAACCACTAGGGAAAGAAATGCAATTGAGTTGGAAATGGGAAGAAAGAATCTTTTGTGGGTAGAACATATCATTCGCCAATTTGCAGAAATTTATTCGGTCGTTCGAATGATGGACATTCAAGATGACTATCCACATACAAATCGGTTCTCATACCAGAGATAATCCGTCGATGTGAATAAAACAAGCTCTATTACCAAATGAAGTCGACATTGAGTGGTTTTTCCTCCACCATATTGGTGACAGCGGTGGGTAGCGAAACTGAAAGTTATAATATGGATTGAAAATTGTTAAGTCTTCAACGTCTCACTGATTCTGATGGTATGACATGTTCGGTAATGTTCAATTATTTTTTAGATAGTTTTGTTCGTATAACTTTTAGAGGTTTTTGATGGTTTTGCAATTAGTCTTGAATTTGATCCAAACTTACATTTGTTGCTTTATATTTACTTTCATTAAAGCGTCTTTTATCTCGAAAGTAGTTCTTTTCTGTTTTCATCTCATTTTCAAATTTGGTACAATGTTTTCGGTCATAATCTCCTACATTTGAATAGTGCCTCCTATTTGCTATCGTCTTCAGTAGCGCAACAGGGAGAAACGCGCTATTAACTTATACTGAAATCGTACCTAAACTAGTTGCAGTAATATAGGATAAAAATCTTGGTCGTATTATGGGATGTGCTGTATTTTTTACAGGAAGCAACACTCGAAAAATTTCCTAACCATCCGAAGATCCCGCATTGAATATTTTATTCATGGTGTATAGGAGAAAGTCTTACATTCATAGAAAACTGAAATAAAATCAAGGAGAAATCTGTATGTTCCTAAGCATATTTTTTATTCATGTATTTGCGATGGACCTGGCTCATATAATACAGGATGAGTTAGTATATTACCTTAATACTCCCTTGTGTTGGTTCCCCTCTTTATTTTATAGGAAGACCCAAATTTCCAAACATCCATCTTAAGTATAGCCACAAAAATGAGCATATGATAAAATTAATCCTGTGCATGTTAAAGGTAGTATTTATCGAGGTATTTATGAATTTTGTTTATAAGCATGAAACATTAATCAGCACAACGTTAGGACTATGATAAGATTATGTTTAGTATTTTTTAGCAAGCATATTTGTGCTATGAAATTCTTGATTTATCTTGATATCGAAAAAATAAAAAATATGTTAAAAGTTCACCGTTGTATGATTTCATTGAAACCTATATCTTCACTACATTACCTTTCAAAGAAAAATTTCTGAACAAGAATTTTTTTATTTTCAGTTCCAGGAATCTGGGATCTGTTGCAACGATTTCACATAGTTGAACATTTCGAAAAGTAGTGTTGGTTCAATTTTTGTGAGCTCAGTGTTGGAACAATGATGACTTTTTGAATTCACAAGAGTCTTAGTGATACAGGTTATGAATACAATCATTGAATAATACTCATTTTTCCATGATAATATAAATTGTTCTGAAATCCCTTCACATAATATCATATAATCATGGTAACATATACTAATATCGAAATATATTCTGAAAAGGTATTCCAGAAAAAGCTATAATATATTTTTGAAAAAAGATCTGTATCATTTAATGAATGATAGCTAAGCATTCTATCAAGAATAGGTACATCTTAATTGTTATGAGTTCCACTATACTTGGAGGGATACTAGATGATTTTTCACTCAACTAGTTACATCATTCAACACAAATGGTTGTGGGGTTAATGGATTCAAACTTATTCTTGGTTGTAATATTCTTAAACTTACAATGAGTATATACAAATTTGCTAGGAAAGTTGAAAAAGTTTTGCTGAAAGACAGTGCTATATTCATTTCAATTTTATTTATTCTCAGCTGAAGTTTTGTTATATTTCAGAAAAATGTTACTATACTATTTCAAAGTTTGTTTTTCTTCAATGGAAGAGAAATGAACTGATGCGTGTGAGAATAATGTGAATTTTGTATTGAGTCTAGTTATCTTTGCGGATATATGAGTCTAACTATGCTTTCACTCAAGATCACTAATCTTGCTTACAGTGTACATTTTTTTCTGTGAGTTTAGACCATATTGGTATACACTTTTTACGCTCTTGTTGTGGGGAACAGCGCGTTATCGTTTCATTACTATGTCGGTAATTTTCGAATTTTGAACCAAAACGATTATGCTGGACTCCTTGAAGAAGAATCTGTAGTCGAATTCAATTCTGTATGTTCGTATGTGCTCTAACTTTCGAAGTAAGAGCCTAGCGTCTCAAAATTGTCAGGTTAGATTTAGAGTTGAAATTTTCTCAGTTGAACTCATTGATGGGTGGAATCGGTTGAATATTTTTGAAGTTGCCTAACTACAACTCTAGTAGAAAACCATTTGAAATTTTGAGGTTATTTTTTCTATATCTCATGAAGTACTGAATCGATCAGATTGAAACTTCGTTTACAGTTCAGGAATATAAACGCGTAACTGAGTGCAAAATTTCGTGTGGATTCATTTGTTGAGGAAACTACAAAAAGATATTTTAAAATATTCCAAATTTTCGATGAAAAAGTTTTTTTTTCGAATATATCGATAAGATTTCAACAATTTGTTGGCACAAACGTTATAAACAGTATTTAACAACAATGTTGTAAAGTTCAATTCGAACCGATATTTACTTTCGGAGATATAAGGACAAACATATGCCAATTTTCGTTGTTAGTTGGAATTTTAACGACATTTCCGCAATACCTCAAGAAGTGCAATTGCATAATCAGATTGAAACTTCGTAATCAGGTGAAGATTTCCAACGCGCAACTACGTGCATGATTTCGTGTTAATCATAGTTAGAATTTGAACAAGCGCGTTAAAGCTCTTGACCTCACATCAGTTCTTTTCTAGATTTTTTCATATTTTGAGCTATAAGAGCCAGCTGTGTAGAGTCTATACCCTCATTCCCCGACACATTGTATAAATTCATTTAGTAACCTTCAGTTCTCAAATAATTTTCTAAATGCAACAACCAACATACTTCTTCAATCATTCAACCCCCCAGCTAAACAAGGCGTGCCAAAAAAGACCGAAACATTTCATTACATCTAGAATTTGAATTCCAAAGTACAGGTTTCGGAATATTCATGATGCAAAGTGAAAACTGGCCGAAAATATTTTTATCAGAGTTCGATCGCGAATCAATACGCATCGTGTACGGTACTTCTTTGTAAAGAAACGAGGCGAAGCGTATAAATTAACGCAGATAAAGCGATACCAGTTCAGCGGCCATTCCGTCAATAAAGATTAGCGCGCAACTAATCACTAAATAACAATTATATTATCCGTTAATTTATTCCCCGGCAATTTATGGCCGGTATGCGAATCTCTTCCTGCGCGATAGGAACCCAGGCTGCGTTTCGGAGAAAAAAAGAACCGGATTACTAGGAAGCAAGGCACTCGGAGAAACCACAAATGTATTCTTATGATGAGTCCCACGCGTTCTCGAAAATCGATGCAAAAACTGAGGCCCGAATTGCCCGCATGAATTCGAAGGAAAAGGGTTCAGTTTTTATCTCTTGTAGATCTAGATGAAAGAACTTCTGGATAAAATATGGGAGGATTAGAGAAGTCGAGTTTTTCGTGCGATTAATCAAGGTGGAAAGGCAAAAACCCATACAGAATTCGTAGAATTTTCCATTCAATTTCGGTCGGATACATTAAGTTTTGATGGATATGTTAGAGTTTTCACAATATTTTTCAAAAGAAGGTGTGACTTGAGCGAATTAACTATATCAATGCTAAGTTTTTGCGAGACTTTAGTTCTGTATTATAAACAGGGTTTTCCAATGAGAGGTGTTATTTTGATATTCAAAGAAAAATGCCATTTTTCAACATTAATGTAAATCGGATGTTTATTTCATTATAAAGAAGAAGCTATACCGTTAATAGTGGAAAATAACATCAGGCAAATTACCACCACGACCACGATTACAGAACCATATCCTTTTGATGAAACCAAATCGCAAAGTGGCTGCCCTATGTCCTCGATAGCCTCACGAATTCCATCTTTAAGGTCTTGAATCGACGCTGGGCTATTGGTGTAGGCCTTCTCTTTCACGTGGCCCCAAAGGAAGAAGTCGCAAGGTGTTAAATCACAAGATCTCGGTGGCTAATTGTGATCACTTCTTCGAGAGATAACACGGTCCGGAAACTTTTCCCGCAGAAGATCAATGGTTTCGTTGCTTGTATGGCTCGTAGCGCCGTCTTGTTGAAAGTAAACGTTGTCCAGATAAATACCATCCAATTCCGACCATAAAAAATCATTAATCATCTCTCGATAGCACAATACATTCACCGTAACTGTTGCTCCAGTCTCATTTTCGAAAAAGTAAGGTCCAATGACTCCGCCGGACCATAAACCGCACCAAACAGTCACACTTTGAGGATAGAGAGATTTTTCAACAATAACTCTCGGGTTTTCCGAGCCCCAGATGAGACAATTTTGCTTGTTGACGACGCCACCGAGGTGGAAATGGACCTCATCACTCAAGATGATTTTTCGATGGAATTCCGGATCATTTTCATGAATTTCAACGATCCAATCAGCAAAGACACGACGTTGTTGATGATCGGTCAGCTTGAGTTCTTGTGTTTACTGATCATTATAAGCCTAAATACCCAAATCTTTATGCAAAATACGGTGTAATGAAGTTTGTGGAATGCCTACTTCCAAAGAAAGACGAGGAATGGACAAACCTGGGTTTTCTTCAACACTTTCGGCAACAGCAGCAACATTCTCGGCTGTTCTTGAGCGACGTGCACGGGTTTTATTCTTCACATCACTAACTTGTCCCAAAAGCTCGAATTTTTCCAACAATTTCTTCATTGCGGTCCGACAAGGTGCTTCACGACGACCCAAAAATGTTCGAGTTTTACGAACCGTCTCTGCCAAATTTTCACCATTTTTAATAATTTCAATGCGTTGTTGAAGCGCTTATCGTTCCATTTTTATTAATGGCGTAGTTTCTAGTTGTCAAATGTCAAAAAATGACAGCTTTAAAAGTGACATCTACCGAAATAGCGGGCTATTCAAAATAATACCTCTTATTGGAAAACCCTTCACTTATACATACGCATCGTACTATGGTTTGAACGCAAAATTCCCTCTAAGTTTTTTTTTCTAGGGATTAAAGATCCGTCATTTTTGACTTTTGAAGGATAAGTTTGATTCACTGATGATCCCTTGGTTAAATTCAATTCTGTCCAGATGACCGACCATAGCCTTGAAAGCCTCCGAAAGAAAGATCACATACCTCTTATTTCCGAACGAATAGGTTGGGTTGGTTTGGATCCTGAATGGGTTCAGTTCGTCAATGAGAAGAATATGGCCAGCGGTTTCAGAGTTCTTTATAGCCTATTGAAGTATTGTTTCCCTTGATATTCCAACAAAATATGCTTCGGTCGAGTTGAAAATTGGTAGGTAATTAGACGTAATATATCATCGCGCAAACGTAAGCAAAATTCTTTGAGGATCCTACACTGAGAAAATTCAAACAATTATCAACAAAACGTGGAAAAGCACTAACGTGAAGTCGGCAGTATTTGCGCAAATGTTCAAGGGAGAATTTGCGCTTAAAAGCTGCTGACTTCACTTCAGTGCTATTATAGGTTTTTTTTCAGATTATTCTTATGACACGATCCTCACGAAATTCAGCACAAAGTTGTTCATCGGCATGTTCCGAGGCATTTTCCAACTAGTTTTTAAGTTTCATCATGACTGAATCAGCATTTTTCGAGGTATTCAAAAAACCAACGATACCGTGAAAAAAAAAAACACGAAATTTGAGTTATTTTTTCCTAAAATCTCCGAAAGTTATGACCGTACCAAAATGAAATTCGGTACACGATGTAAACTATGAAGCTCAAGGTCTGAGCAGACCCTTTTCTTGGTGTAACAAATATTTTTTTCGAAAAAAGCTTCAATTCAATCGTCTCAGTAGTTTCTGAATTATCAGGGAAATAATCGCGGAATTTCAATGGATATAACTCTTAGACCGTTCGCCGATTCAGCCCATTAATGAACTCAGCCGAGGCATTCTGATGCGCGGGCGCGAACTACCCTGGAAATTTCAAATCGCTTGCTTGCTCTGGTCGTGTCCTCAGCCGGTCAGAATCGATTTTGAAAATGGATGCGTCATCAGAGACGTCCAACCTAGTCGTTTGATACCATTTTAGCACGTTGTTCCGCAGAACATGCGCGCAAAAATGTACTTGTCAGGCACTGACCATCAGATACGGAGAACCAGGTTTGATTCCCAGCAAAAGTATTCGAACCCTATATTTCATAAAAGTGTACCAAATTTCAGTTCGATCTAAAGCTACCTAATATTGGAAAAAATATGTAAAACTTTGTGTTTTTTTGTTGAATAACTCAAAAAAAATTATTCAATCATGATACTAGGTAGAGTGCCTAGTTGGAAAATGCTGATACGCAGTTTTGTGCAAAATTTCGTGATAGTGTCGTCTACACAATTCAGAATTTTTTTTTCGGATACAAGACATCAGTTTTCGAAGAAATTGAACCTCATATTTTACAATAGTGTACCGAATTTCAGTTCGATCCAATCCCAATTTTCGGAGATATTGGAAAAAATATGTCAAATCTCCCGGTTCCTCTGTATCGTTGTTATTTCCAGAATAATTCAAAAAATACTAATAAAATCATGACGTATTTACGGAAAATGAAATGTCGTTGTTAGCGTCAAATTCTAAAATATCAAAATTTTTCCAGAATAGTTAGATGTTTCACTGTCCATATTGACGAAATTGACACGAAATTTTTATTTATCAACTGCCAGTGATCCTCCATCATCCATATCATTTCTGGTCAAGGTTCTGTGAACACATGCGGTTTTTCCAGCTGCGGCGTCGTTGCGGTGACGTTCTTACGGTCTGAAGTACACAGCATCAGTGGTATAATGCACACATAAGCACGGCACCGCAACGGAGCCGGAGCTGGACAAACCGCATGTGTTCACCGGGCCTTAAGAGCAAACAATATCTCGAATATGACAGGGTGACTTTTGGAGGCCAGAGTTCGTTTTTTTCAAAAAACTTTTTGGTGCAAATGGTTGAAAAAAATCGTAAAATGCGCAATGTTGCAATGTTTTATATTCAAGAATTTTCGGGAAAATAATAAGTAAAATAGAGTGAAAATTGGAAACTAACATTACGCATTCTCACAAAAGAATTAAGTACATCTCAAAAAAAATTAGGAAATACTCACTGGAGCCTGCAGAATGACACCCAGGTTTTCTCTTACAAACGACGAAATTCCTCCGAATTCTAATATTTTGCGCGGCTATTGGCAACGTTGGAGCTTGTAGATCCCGTGAAGGTACCTAACCTTGGGATATTAACGAGGCTTTATGAAACTTTAATGTGGCTGTGTTTCCTAGCCGTAATTTACTACAACGAGGTATTGTTTGCTCTAAGGTGTGATTTAATTCGAAAGCGCCGGTTTGCCAGAAGAAGAGCTCAAGGTCGCAATTAAAGAGCCCAGAAAAACAGAGATGTGAAACATCTGGTGCAAATTGTGATATTCCGATCAAACCAATCTAAATGAGAAAAATCCCTTGCCTTCCAATCTCTCATCTCTCTAGCTCATACTCACAGTTCAACAAGTTCTTCCAGCTACCGCTCAACACTCTCATGTATCTGTTGATGGTTAGGGGCTGATCCAACCCCTTCTTGTCCAAATTCCCATCCGATCGGCTCCGCACCAATGTCACTTTCGCCTTGTTGCCGCCGCGGCATAGAGAATTAGTATGACCGATTTTCGCGAACCTCTTCGCGTTCTTGCTGAGATCGGCCATCTCGATTTCTTCGCCGGCCAGCGCGATGTCGCAGTCTTCACTAGGGTCCCGGAAACTCATGTAGGTGGACGAGAGTGATCCATTGCTGTTTTTCCGGGATCGGGAAATGTTCGCGAAATGGCCGTTACCGGATTTTTTGTTCGGCGGAAGGGGCGGCGGGCGGAAGCAGATGGTCGCCATGTTTGAACACTGAGGACTTCGCAGTGTTTTTACGGTCACAGATTACGTTAGGATTGTTCGGGGTTTCTGGGTTTATCAGTCATTCCACTTATCGCTTTAGGGTGTCGGGTTTCAGGGAAGCTTTTTTAGATCACTGTAATAAATAGTGAATTGAATAATGTCGTTAAATTTTCCGTTTAATTTATCTGGGTATCACAGGAATCACTCCCAAATAATCTTCATTTTACGAGATATCGGATTTGAGTTTGATGCAAAAAAATTACAATCAAAAAATCTTTTGTTGGTTTTTGACATCGGATCAATTGAGATTGTGGATATATTAATTTATACAATTATAATAAATCAGTGAAGAAACTCTTCCACTCAAAATTGAGCAGTTGGACAAAAGTAACAAGTGTTATGTTTTATTCTCTTGCTAGGGGTAAGCCTTTTTCCTTTAACTTTAATTACACTGCGTCTATATTCATGAAATTTTGCACTCATACTCTCCGATCATACAGTGATTGGAAAGAGGAATAATGTTAGTAATTACGGAATGATATTTTCATGGAAACAGGTAAGAAGTCGAATGCTCCATTGAAATGTGGGAAAATGTACCCTATAATCTTGCTCTATGGTTGAAGATTAATAAGAATTATTGTACTATCTAAATACTCTATGATCAGTATATATGCGTGAACAGTTTTCAAACCTAGACTCAGGCGTGTACAGTTTTCAAACCAACACCCAGTATAATTGGAGTAAGAGCAGAAGTCTCACCCCTCGCATGGGACTAAAACAAAATACTTTCAACTTCTGTCCAAGTGGTAAATTTCAAGTGGAAATAAATTTTGATATGTAATAACGGCAAAAATCAATGAATCAAGCATTAAAATCGAACCGAAGTCAAAAACCGAAAAAAAATTTGTTCAGTTCATTCGAATATGCAAAATTATGCATCAGTTCATAGGAGAAAATCGAAAGTTACGTCCAATTACGGTTGAACCGGAAGTCATAGAGACACATTAATCACGTCAGTCGATGGGAAAAAATTTGTGGTATAAATGTCCTAATACCGATATCTAGAAAAATGTAGATTCTTTTGGGGTGAACCCGATTCCTGTAACACCCGGTGTAATAATGTATGGATGTCATCAGATAAGTTTCGTATCAAATATTTGTATAGCAGAGTTCAATAGTGTAGCGAAAAATTGACACCGCAAAATTCTTTCGAGAAATAAGTACAACATTATTTCGACCACGAGTTTTTTTCAGAAATACTTCTCTTCAAAGATGAAAAGTATTGAAAATCAAATCTGTATTTGTATAGTCTAAAAAACTCAGCGACATGTATAGGCAACAACTAGTCTCTATCAGGCGCTATTTGGGACACTCGTGTGTTGGCCAATGCAGTATTCATTTTCTGGCCAAAACATATATTTATTAGTTGCGGAAATATAATAATTTTGTGTGACGATATGATTATTTGCTAACAAATTTGTATGATGCTTGTTAATGCATCTCTTCAAGTCTCTTTTTTCCATTTAGGAGAGTTGTGATCTCTATGTTATTTCGAATTTAGATCATATACCTGAAAATATTTGAATTGTGAAATTTAAAAAAAGTATATTTCCAAGAATAACAACTGATATGGGAACTCTATGGAAAAACTAAGGGTCGAATTATTTATGAATAGTAGTTAGGAAATGATCTCACAGAAACATAAAATTTCCGTATGAAATATATATGAGATTCAATATTACTTGGAGATTCTAGTATGTGTATAGGAGTTCTTCGGCAATATGAAACAATTTGGGATGGGAGAAAATAAAATTCTCTTCTTTTGAATTCAGAAAATGATTCAATTAATTCAAATATTCGAAATAAATGATGAAACCTAAATGGTTTTATCATATCAAGGTAGAGCCTGGAGAAATTTTTAAAATATTCCATAATAAGAAGATATCAAAATTAATTTCCCCTTTTGGAATAAGTAGTGCAAGTTCGAGAAATAATACATTTTTCAGGACGTTAACGAAAACTCGTTTCAGTTACATTTGAACCAAGTCGATAAATTTGTCGTATTCAATCTAGCTGCATCAATAATTTCACTGTAAAGTAATTTCCGAGCAGAGATAATGCAAACCAATTAATTCTAAGTGACCTATATCTTTTGTTTGTGACATTTTACAAGTTTTCTGTTTATATAACATCTGACAATGCCTTTTATCCATCTGATATATGAATATTAATTATGAGATACATAGAAATGCTGGTCATAAATCAACTTCAACTTGCCTTGGAATATTAACCATTATTCACCGTGAAAATCTAATTTCAATCTCTTTCTTGTACTAAAGGCAATAACTCTCGAAAATAACTCCAAAGATCCAAAACAACGAGTATATTATATTTTGTTATATTAGCCCCGATATATTTTCTTATTCTACACACATTTCAAGTCTTCATACTTTATCAGGAATCAAGTCAATAAGAAAATCGGTTGTTGGTACTGATGAAATGAAAATATTTGGATTTGATGATTGTACTCTTGGGTTATCTTCAACAAATCCAAATAGATAAACATTTAGGATAGCACTAATCGATAAACATTCAATGTTTATCTTCGACAATTATTGCGATATTACGTTAGATTTCGAGCAGGAATATATAGTATGAATAACACAGGGAACCAACATATATACAGAGTCATTTGGACGAGCATTAAATGAATTTCAAATGAGATCATTATGTTTGTGAAACCAATAACACAAAAATTCGATGATGTTCGATTTATTTATTTAACAAACCTGACATTATTAGCTATTTGCTCTTTTTATTTAGTTGTTGGGTATAAATAGATAGGTTTAAACAGCGTGCTTGGATGACCAATGCACATTCGAAAGCTGATGAAAAACGAGATCATTTTGAACTGTTCGAGCTGTTAGGCATACAAACTGTAGAACATTCAGGGGTTTGGCCGATCCTTTTTTGCGCGCATGTTCTAGGGGAACAGCGTGCTATCGTTTCGTCCAAATTTCTGTAATTTTCGATGATTGAGCCGAAAATGGTCTCAAACGACTAGATTGGACTCACTGATGACGAATCCGGTGTTGAAATCGATTCTGTCCGGCTGGCCAGCCGTGGACACGATAACTGGCGAACGGAGTGAGCTACCAACTTGAAACTTTCAGAGTAGGTCACGAATTGGAATGCCGCGGTGAAGTTCGATAATGGGCCAAATCGGTCTAACAGTTTCGGAGTTATAGCCACTTGAAATTTTGAAGTTATTTATTTTTTATTTCAGAAACTACTTGAGCGATTGGATTTAAACTTGGCAATTAGGTGGAGTATAACGACGCGCAACTTTGAGTTGAATTTTGTCAGGATTATATTGTCAGTAAATTTAAAAAAAAATTTTTTTCGAAATTTTTTTCAGACAATTTTTTTTTTGGAAACCGTACATCATATCCAAAAATAAAATTCCACTCGGACTTTGAGCTCCATATTTCACAGCATTCTACCAAATTTAAGTTCGATACGATCATGAGTTTTGGAGATATTGGGAAATATATGTCAAATTTCGAGGTTTTCTTCTCGATATCGTTGATTTTTTCGGTATAACTCAATAAATACGAATTCAATCCTGATAGAACTTCGCAACTAGTTTGAAGATGCTGAAAGACAACTTTATGCAAAATTTCGTGATGATCGTGTCTTTAGAACAATTTGAAAAAAATTTCTGTGATTTTCTTATCATATCATCCTCATTAAATTCCGTATGAACCTTCGAACTGTAATTTTTCGATGAAGTACTGGATTTCAATTCGATATGATCTGTATTTTTGGAAAAATTGGAAACATAAAATTTTGAATGGGTATATCTACAGAATCATTGGATGGATTTTACACATTCACGAATTCGGCCTTCGTCCAAATCTTCTCCACAAATATCGAGTTTCTAAGTTGTTTCTTTCGGAAGTTATTGTGTTTACGCAGTCGGCCGCAATAGTACAAATGCAATCAAATTGAAACTTCTTAATCAGGTGGAGATTTCGAACATGCAACTAGGTGCAAAATTTCGTGTTGATCTAATAGATAGAATTTGAACAAGCGCGTAAAAGCTCCTGACCTCACGTCACTGCTTTTCTAGATTTTTTTCTATTTGGTATGATACGTATCATCATGTAGGTACCAACATTGTTTTCAGATTGGAATGAATCAGTTACCTCCTTGGGAATATGTTAATTTTTTCCGTGTTCTCCAATGTTCATATTTGAGTTTTTTTGGACTTATGGCGACTGATAAACAGAATAATATATTTTATTCAATGAGTCGTCATTCGACTTGACCCTCACACATCCCGAACACAATTTTCCGAAGATATAAACCAACAACAAAACGATTCCTTGCAGAATCGTTCAAACCACTTAAAACACATTGATGAGTGAGAATAGGAGTCGAGTTGAATGCCCGTGAACATACGTCCCATCACAACGCACCCCCGAAAAAAACTGATCGAAAAGCGAAATCAACAGATCCATCGGGTATCCGGCCCCCAGCGGCGTTGCCACATTACCGCATCGATCCGATTTCCGACCTACTCTCCGGTAAGGTGGCAACCGACCCGTATACGGCAGTATTAAAATCCTCCGTGACATTTTATTTACTTTTCGCAGACATTAACCGTGACATTCATTAATGGCGCCCTATTAATCGAGCGTCGCGACATGACAAACAAGCGAGCGCGCGCGCGCTTTCTTGCGGGGATGCAAATAAATTTCATAATCTGGGGGTATTATTTCAAGATTAATGCCGAGACTTTATAATATTTCGCAGAGATGAGGATTGCGAGGAAAAAAGGTCGGAGCAGTTCGTGTAAACGTTGGAATGAGGCATGTTCGCGATATGTCAGACGCAGTTCCGGACATTTTGAGTAATGGGGGATTTAAAGGCGTGACATGGGAATTTTATGATGTACGGGTTGTGAGGAATTCGATGGTTGCGAGTGATAATGGCTGGAATTTGCAAGTGATTGTACACACACTGTTGATTTCGAAGTATCTTACAAAAGCATTTATGGCGTGAAGTTAGCCGCTTTTGCGTGCTTGTTCAAATTCGAATTCAGAGCGCTCACCCATTTATGTAACGATCATGTCAAATGCAACTTGACTTTCTGATCATTTCAGATCCTCACGAAGGTTTGCCTGAATTTTCAAGTCATCCATCATTCTCCAACCAAGTAAATGATTTGCATTTAATAGTTGTGGACTGAAATCGACAAGTTTACTCTCGAATACATTAGAAGTGGGTGAAATGAATATTCACATTATATAGGGCGACCCATTTCAAACGACTTAGCTGAATATCTCTAGAATTATCGAATTCATCGGAAAAGTTTTTAACCTTTTCTTGAAGGGGTTCCGTATTTTGGGGCACAAATATCTATTGAAATAAAATCCCTCCTCAAATTATGAATGGGTGAATTTGGGTCAAGTTGTACCTCGTTAATACCAGGATCTTGATCCATTCAGCTGTATATTTTGTCACATTATTGAATCGAATTTGGTGAGAATTCGAACTGTTCATCAAAACGGCGCCACAGTGAAACTCTACATTCAAATGGATACTACCATCTGATAAGTCTCTTGCATGTAGCACGAAGTATCATATTTTATGTTTTCCTCAATATATTTCGATACAAGATCATTATGTATGCTATCCCACGCATGTTCAAATTGAAAATGCAGTAGAACGCCTCCTACGTCACACCACGATTCTACAATCGATAAGCCCGACCCTGTCCATTGGCTTGGTGAAGTGAAAGGTACACGAGACGACAGAGAGTGGATATGACTCGTAAAGTCACGAAACTCCACGAAGTTCCGAGTGTTTTTAAACAGGCAATAAGTGGAACCAAATCCGAAATATCGATTTCTCGTTCAAAAATGAAATTTCTGAACTAACTTATAGAAAAAAATCCGTCCGTCCGCCGTCATATGTACGGGACTTTCCTTTGAAAGTACAGAACCGAAATCCGTAAAACTTGGTAGAAAAATCGTGTGTCGCTCGAGATTTACCTTCAAAGCTCTTCTGTAGAATCGGTGTACCCTAATTGTTCAAAACTGGGGGAAGGAGGGACAAAAAATTATTATCCGAAAATTCACCTTCGACAAGTGGTCCGTGAGTAATAAAGAAAAACGCTGCACATTGTGTAGTGAAAAACCATCAGTTATGATGTTATGAATAATATATAAGTTCCATTTAGGATATCAATGGTACTGGGTTATTTAACTGAGAAAATAATGAACCCTTGTGTAAAATTTGCAGCGTTTTTTCATTAACATATATATCTTCCAAAAATGTTTCTGCTTGTATTTCAGTATTCTGAATATTAAATACCATGGTAAAACGAGCTACGCGTAAGTCACACTCATAAAAATTAAACAGCCTTATCTCATTGGACTGTCAATTACCAGAAGCAAACTCTTTTATTTTAACTACCTTATAAATCCATACTTTGTCACGGGCTCGCATCAACCAATAAATTGATCCGTTTTGGTTGAAACGACGAAAAACATTCACTTCCGGTTATTTATCACTCACGTCTAGTTCTGTAAATCGAGCCAGCTGTTCAGTGCAAGCACCGGTAGGCGCATCTGAAAGGCTACTGGAATAGTGCTACTAATTGCAGCATGTACTAAGTATAACTGCGTCAACACACGGAAAATTAGGATGAAGAAGCAATTTCCTCGTCTGGCGTGACCTTTTTGGTCGTTAAAACATAGACAGTTCGCACTTGCACTGTACTGAACTTAGAGAACAGAAATAGTAATTTATGAGATCCGGCATACGGAGTGTATTTGTTGTTATGATTGTTAACTGCTATTCGGATGGCTTCATCGAGGAAATCATGGAAAGTTGAAAACGCAATTGTATAATCTAGTGAGAATAGTGAGATCCTTCGAAATAGTTAAGTGACTATAATATCCTCTATCACTTTTTCAGTTGAAGTCCGAAATATATAGGAAAAACCCAAGAAAAGCAAATAAATGTTATTTCTAATTTTTCAACATTTTGAATTTATGCCACTCTCTCCGAAAGTAAATATCGGATCGAATTGAGATTTGGAACATTGTCGTTAAATTCTGACTCAAAGGTTTTGTACAAAATTCGATTGAAATCTAATCAATATTTTCAGAGAAAAAAAAATTGTTCATACAAATTTTTTTTAATTTTCGAATAATTTTTTCTTCAAATTTTCGATCAACTGGCTCCACAAGAAATTTTGCTCTAAGTTGCGCGTTAGTATTACAAAACTGTCCACGAAGTTTCAATTCTATCGAGTCGATACTTCATGTGATATCGAGGAATTAACCTCAAAATTTCAAATGGGCCAAACTCCGAAACTATCCAACCGATTTCAGTCATTAACGAACTTAACGCAGATATTTGAACTCCAAAACCTAATCTGACAATTTCAAGTCGCTAAGTCTTTTAATTCGAAAGTTAGAACACATACGTTCGGACGGACAGAATCAAATTTGAACCCAATCGTTCAAGACCATTTTCGGCTCGAAATTCGAAAATTACAGACATCGCGACGAAATGATAACGCGCTGTTTCCTAGAACAAGCGCATTAAAATTGTTATGAGCCGAACCATTGCAACATTTGTATCTGAGTAACCCATTACGGTTTCACTACGACACTGTCTGAACAATGAATGCTAAAAGTTCATTGTTTCCCGTATTCCATGAAACAACCGATCCCGCATACGCTTAAGGCCCGAACACAAAGTGCTCATTTACATAAAGATGAGAGCACAGGAGGATCAACCTGGATGGAGCTGACTACGACGTCAAGGACACAATGGTGATGCTCTGATCACTATAATAGGTACCTGCTCTAGAGGATCGTCATCGAAGGTAGTCAGACCAGATTCGAATTGAGTAACTCTTATTATTTAATGGGTGTAAATTGTGTTAGAAAATTGAGCGGAGATAATTTCGAGCTTGTACTATGCCGGTGTTTGGACACCTGAAACTCCGAAATTACGGTTATAAATGGGACCGAATTATGTGTAATTTGTCGTGATATAGTAACTGGTTTGAGAATTATTAATCTGTGCATAGTTTTTTCACGAAGTTCGATCGCTTTAAGAATTCTCATAGTTAAAATCTGATTACACTATTTTTTTGACACCTTTTCTAGGAAACAAGAATGTTATCGCTCTGTCGAAATATCTGGGAATTTTGACCAGAATAGTCTTGAACGACGGCGTTGGATTCATTGATGAATCTGTGTTCGAACTCAATTCATTTCGGTTGTATGTAAACACTGTTACTTCCGAAGGAAAGTGTTGGTTTTACAAATCCCTGTTGAATGTTCAAAAATTAAGTCGCATTAGTTTATCATTGATACGTTTATTTGTGGTTCACTTCGAAATAATGAATTTTGAGATTAGGATTGTTATAGTTGACTTCGAGCAGAAATGCCTCTTCAGAATGTTTACAATATACACGTGCAAGAGCCGAGGGACCATGAAGAAAAGCTTACATTTCGTGTTTTAATGAATGCTAAATTCTTTCTAGATTATTAGAGTTAGTTCTCATTTAACACTCCATGAGTGAAGAAACCTTCCAAGTGCCATTTGTTGCCAATAAAGAAATTGCATAAGAACGACGAACCTTTCTTTCATTTCCACATAGCCTTTCCAACAGAAAGGCCCACAGCTTTGATATTTTCGAGGTGAGTGGAGCCTGCAGTTCTTGGTTGATTTCGTTAATGGGAAAAATTCACCCTAGGGTTTCGGAGTTATAGCAATCTAAAATGTTATACTGATCCGATAAAATTGAAATTTTCATCAGTTGAGAAATGTCGACATAGTAAAAACATTTGCGGAGTATCGTGAAGATTGTATGGCAAGGGAATTTTCATATCAGGAAACTATCTACAAGAAACCCACTAAAATTTTTCAATTTTTCAAACTGAAATATAACATCTGCGAAACAATATTTAGCTCAATTGGGTATGTATATTTGGAAAATTGGAAGAAAAATAAATCCAGATAAATGTATTTTGCGATCTTCTAATCGTCATTTTGCATGAACGTGCACGACCTTTTTTTTTAAAGCAGTAATAAGTATGAAAGCGATAGTATTTCCATTTTCGGGAATATTGGGAAAATTGAAATTAAAATCGAACATAATTAGATGACTGACATAAAAGTGAAAAAAGTATACCGACGCTATTGCTATATATTTGTCTGTTTTATGTCGAAAAATATGAGTAAATTTTTTAATTTTTTGAATTTCTTTCAACTTGCTGCATTCGTTAAAAGACCAGTGCATCTATCGGGAAAAAGGCATTTCTACTAAACTAATATCAAAACTGCATTCTAAGATCTAGTTTAGTTTAGACATATGCTGATAGGCTCCCTCTACGGGCAATTATATTTTTCCATGTTGTTTTTGCTTTTCGATGCTACTGAGTTATTTTTAATGCATGAAGTTTGAGTGATATTAATAAACGCCAAATAGTTTCCATATTCATTCTAGAAAAAAACTGATAATAATAAAATAACATTCAGGGAAATGCAAACTGAATAACACAGAAAGTTGCTTTTACAAATTAGACAATATTATTCAATCTCGTCTATTTACAGTCAATGTCCTCTAATCAGGTACAATGAAAATGAAATTAAAAAACCATTCAGAGTGGTCTGCCTATACGTGGACTAAATCACAAATTATTCAAGTGTGCTGCGACATCCCCAGGACATTTGAATATTCGATAATCGTAATTCTTTCGGAGCCATAAGAAATATCATTGAAATAAAAATCATAGCCGCACGTGGAGCGGAGGCATTAAAGGTATTGTTCTCATACAATAGACAATGCTTTGAATAATCCTAAGCACACATCTGATAGGCGTCTTTGAGGTATCCTGATGCATGATACACCCAGTATAATTACCCCCTATTAGTAATTCAAGAGCCCAACAATTAAACCTGTATATAGTCTCAATCACATACCAATACACCGACAAACTCTAATAACACCCTTCTTGCCTTGAAGGCTGTTTCTAAACGTCATAAAAAGGATATTCAAACCTGTAAATGAATACCGAGATGAATACTTTCTTCTCGCCTCCTTCTAGCTGCGGAGCTTAAATAGGGAAAATTTACAACTTCCATTATTTTAGTTAGGAGGGAGTTGAATTGCACCTTTAGTCTCTCACTTTGTTAATGCGCTGTTTTGAGAATCTCGTCGATATATTTATGTTCAAATTATAAATAAAGAAGCGGAATGTTTGCTTATGAACGTGCCTGTATGGCAGCTCCCCCTTACATAGTTCGGTTTGTCTCTCAACGATGATGTTCAATAGAGAAAGAGAGAGAGAGAGATGCGACTTATTTTTGACGAATTATGTATGATGAACGTTTGAAGAGGGCCAGACATTCGGCTTTTAGGACAGGTAGACACCCATGTTTATTTGGAGAAACAAGAGGATTTTACCGGTTATGATGATGTAGGATGCTGGTCGGTGTTTAACAGAATATTTCAATCCAACGAGGATGTTTCTCGGGAAAATGAAACATGAAAGGGGGTATCAAAAGCTCACTTTTTCTCATCTCTCACAGAACGTTTTGAATGACGTACGTCGTACATACAGTTTGCCAGCATAGAATAGTATAGAATGTGAAGAATACACAAGTTTTAAATTTAAAAAAGTTTGTTACTTGCGCTGTTGCCAAACTTTATATTTTTCGTATTACTAGCAAATATGTTTACACGGTGTTTCACCATAAACTGGTCAAACATATATAGCCGTATAGATGACATTGGGAGAGTCATTTTCGCCTTATGACATATACCCCGTTTTCGAAGCATAAGCGAGATACAGGGTGTTTAATGTCAACTTTGAGCAATATTCTTATGACTGTGGTGAGTTATGCGTGACCTTTGAAATGACGGTTAATGGTCACATCTTAGTATTTTTCGGTGGTCAATTCAATTGTTGTGTAGAATTCTGAAAAAAATATTTCAGAATGGCGACAAACCTACAAAGTTGGAATTTCTTGTTTTCGGTTGCCAAATTGGATAGTATTATTTCAATGTACTCAATTTTCCAAGAATTTCTGTGAAAAAAATTTTCCAAAATTCAAACTCAATTTTTTTTACATGTCTACAGTGAAAAAAATTCCACCCAAAATTATTGAAATCTTTCGAGGTTGAACTTACCTTCATTCTGAACACTGGTGTGAAAACAGAACAGTGGGCCTACGGATGCCAAAATTATGCTTATAGGCCTCCAAAGTGACCTGGATAGAAATATGAATATATCAAGAAAAAAATTATTTTCTGAAAAACTTTGGTGGGAATCGAACTCTCTCCGCATTCTGAAAATAGGGTCAGATTCGATGAACTTTCGTTGCTTGGTAATGGACTTCATTATAATATGAATAAATCCAATTTATACGCGACCCTATTGTCCGTGAGTGGAGCGAGTTCGAATCCCATCAAAGTTTTTTTGAAAAAATGTTTTTTTTGATAGATTCATATTTCCATCCACGTCATTCGGGATGGTTATTAGCACAATTTTGGCCTCTATAAGGGCACCAATTTTTTAAATAAAAATTATTTAAGTACTCCGAGTGGAATCTTTGGAAGGTATAAAATAGAAACCAATTGATATTTTTCCATTATGTTTTCACACTATTGTTCAGAATGAAGGGTAGTTCAATCTCAAAAGTTTTCAACAATTCTGGGTGAATTTTTTTTTCACTGTAGACGTAAAAAAAGTTGAGTTTGAATTTTGGGAAAATTTTTTCATCGGAATAATGCTATCCAATTTGGCAATCGAAAACAAAAAACTCCAACTTTGTGGGTTTTCCACTATTTTGAAATATTTTTTTCCATAATTCTACACAATTGAATTGACCACCAAAAAATACTAAGATAACCAAACCAAAAGGTCACGCATATCTCACCACAGTAATCAGAATATTGCTGAAAGTTCACATTAAACAGGGTGTTCTCGCTTATGCTTCGAAAACGGGCAAAAATGACTTTCGCAATGTCAGCTATATGGCTATATATGTTTGACCAGTTTATGGTGAAACCTCCTGTATTTATGTTCAGCAAGTACGAGATCAGAATTTTTAGTCCGAAATGTAAACAGTCCTTGCAGAAAGAATTTATTTTAACAAACCAAATATCATGATCGACTGAGGATTTTTTTTCTTTGCAAAATTTGCCCCACTACGGGTGTTGGATAACAGAGATGATCTTGTTTCATAATAATCAGGTCAGTCGATATGATAGCCGTGAGTCACACAGAAGTACTTGGGCAATATCTCAGGTATAACGGCTTTCTGAGAAATAAATCATCGATAGAGCATACACAACTGAATGATGTAATCATAAGATAGGGATATCTCGAGAGTAAAATATTTATGTAGCAGGATTATTGATATTTTTATCAACATGTTGTTTATCATGTTGGTGTTTCTGTCAATATAAATTTGGGTGGAATGTACCGGGATGTGATCATTCAAAAAACCTGCTCTGAAGTACTATACAAATATAAATTGTTTTTATCGCTAAGTTGGAACCACTGTTCTCTATATTCATATTCATTTATCATTCAGTTCGCTCAAGTGATGTGTCTTGCGATTTCTCGTGCGATTTCAACCATAGAGCCAAAAATATCGAACAAAGTCTGTCTCAATTTTTTCATTGATCATGAAATTTTGTATACCGAGCACTGAAAATATTATACATCAAGCCAGACTTAGTCTCAGACAAGCAGAAAATCATGTCTCAGTCAATCAGAAGTGGAGGAGAGGTTGACAGTTTTTTTTCTATTATCGCGGTGTTGTGTTCTCGGAATTCTGGTAAAAGTGAGACAGTAAACAATAAAGATTATTATCTGAGCGACGTTTCAGTTATGAAACATACATATTACCAACGATCAATTACAGGCTCTTCTTGCTCAGGTCACTAAATTCTGATGAAATAATATATAACCGAGTATACAGGGTGAGTCTTTAAGTTGTACATCAATTTCAACTGTAGATTATTCTCGTCAAACGAAACAGTAAAAAGATACAGGCTGTTTAAATTTCCGAAAAATATCAGTTCTTCTTTTTTATCTTTGATGTGATGACTCCGAATGAGATGAATTTTGGTGTGAAGTTTTCTATTAATATGACACATATTCTTCAGTAACCACCGTTTTGGAGGTATTCAACGTTGAATGCTATGAAATCTGATAAAAAGTCGAGAAATGTTTATGGATCCGTCCTTGAGCTAGTAAAAGCGGTAAATTAAGTTCCGTCTACTCGTATCCGAAACATAGAATACACAGAAATATTCATCTATTTCGCATAGAACTAATGTACTTATGTAATATTAGGTCTATGTTATTTAGTGATCAGACCAAAGATATTGAGGATAGGTCTTCATGTCTATGAACCTGACTTTCCATAGAGTTCGATTAATGTGTTTAGCCTAGTTGATTGATTTCATATAATTCATGTATAAATGAGATGAAAATAAGGATAATTATGTAGTATTGAATATGATAGTGGGCGGGGATGGAATGTTGTGTAATTTTATAGTGCAATGAAATTGAATATCTCAAGAATATCAAGTGGAAAATCAATGTTTCAATAGTTCAGTGTACTGGAATGTTTACCTTGCGATTATATCGCAAAAAGCAACAAATCATAAGAATGAAGTGAGTAAATGAGTTTTTCAATTATGTTTCTTTGAATTTCAAACATTGGATTGCTTATTCTACCAGAGAGACCACCGTAAGAGAAATCTGTCGTGAACTTGCAAAGAAAGTGCAAGAGTGTATCAGCACATTGAGAAATATTTAAATGCTTTTTATCTGGGCCGAATTTGGGAAAACGGCATACATTTTTTTTATTTGATTAGAGGAATCTATGTTTGACATAATGTACAACTCAAACACTCACCCTGTATACCCTTTCAATGTCAACTCTAAAAAGTACAGGGGAGTCAAGCTATTCTCGAGTTATAACTAAGGTTTATTACTTAAGAAAATAATAAACCAAAATCGCCGCAATCATTCCAGAGATCACGCAATAAAAACCAGCCCGGCATTCACAATTCCAGGAATATGGCTTATTTTCGAATTTTATAGCTGGTCATAAAGATTTATCTTCGAAGAACAAAAGTTGTCACCCGTGAAGTTACCCAAAATTCGAGTACGTACTTCAATCCCATGTTTTTCTCGTTCGTTCTATCCAAAAAAGCCATCAACACCCACTTACATTCTAGGATATTGGACATTGTTGGGACGACGAGTTTTGTTAAATCGAAATATATAGTACTCAGAGGGGCAGAGAATGTTTTATATCTTCTGACTTCTGAAAGACGTAGTCATCGATGAATCATTGATGCAATCATCGTATTAATCAAAGGCTGATTCGATAGAGTGTATAATATTTTACTTCCAGCAATTTATTGCTATGACTCCAGCATATTACGGTGACGAGATGCTTATGTCTGTTATTTCCACGTATCAGTGATTCGTGAAAGATTCGGTGAAGCTATGATAGTTTTGCAGTTAATGAATGTCTCACGATTGGCTCGCTAGAACTTTTGGTGCTTATATTTTCCTGCCCGATTTGTTTCAATGCAATTCAATATTCACTTGTCTTGATTCAGCACATAAAAGTTAACTTCTATAGATTTTCCATCTACAAATCGAGAATTAAATTGAACATAGGATGCAATTCAACAATGATGTCTCAATGAAATCGAGTTTTACATTTCATTTTATTTTTGTATAATAGGTCTCTTGCACGTAACACGAAATATCATATTTTTATGTTTCTCTCATTCTATATCGATACAAAATCATAGAGTGCTATCACACACTTCAACAATTAGCGAATTTCGAATAATTCGAGATTGAAAATGGCTCGGAAAATGGTCAAAACGGGACGCAAGGTCGAAGCGGATGAAACGCGCTAGATTGTCTTCTACGTCACTCACTATTGCAAGATTCGCCAATCGATACAGCCGACGCTGTCTATTGGCAAGCTAGAGAGAAAAGTACACAAGATGAGAGAGAGTGGATATATCCCGGTACGTCACAGAAGGAGCGAAGTTTCGTCCGTTTGAAAAACAAAATGTGTAGCCAAATTTAAAAGATCGTTTTCTCGTTGAAAATTGAAATTTTCAGGGGCGGCTTAAGTTTTCCAGTAGTCTGAAGGATAGAATATTTGATTCCAATGATGAAAAAAGTTTATGCAAGAGGTCCATTCAATTGAATAGAACTAAATGAACTCCAATAGATTTTTTTATGGACTCAATGATATCAAAATGAAGATCAAATCAGAGTTAATTGGAATGTTCAAAATTCAGAGTACCATTGCATGCATTTTCTAATGATCAGATCAAACTCTACCTTTTCTCATACTAGTGTGAATACATCAATGAATACATATCTTTTCGATGTTACCAACCTAACGTTTCAATGAAATAAGCTGACCACATCATTTTATCCCTTCAGAAAGAAATCGAAGAGTTATGGTGGAAAAACGAAACATTCCAGACGTACTGAGATTCTATTAAAGATTGAACGAACTAATGTCCCCATAAAACGTCCAGTATAAATCGATTCCAGTATTAGATGACAAAAATAAAGTGACGGTGAAGCTCGCGGTAAAGCTCCGAAAATGAGGAGAGTAATGGCTTCTCCGCTATAAATCTGGCCCGCAACTAGCTTGAAGAGTTTTCCTCGCTATAAATAACAACGTACGGTCTTGTTTACAAAATAAGATGAGGATATTCCGAGTAGTTAGTGCGATGATCGAGCTCTGATGAGGTTGGAGTTTGTTCTTTTGAGGATTATAGTCTAGGATTTAGTTTCCTACATTCTACGGGCCATTGAGTTTTACGGTCGAAAAACAATTGCTGAAGCAGTTTACTTCGAAATGCAAGATTAGAAGAAGTCAATCTTGATAAGTGAGGAAAAGACATTTATATAAAGTGCATTCAGAAACATAAAAATCTCAAAACAGTTGAAAGACTTCGAACCTCAGCATAGAGATCCATCAATATCTTTAGGGTCTTCAACAGCAAGTGCAACTTGTATAAGTAAATCATTACACATAAAATTCCTTATGTAATTTTTCAAGAAAAGAAAGACATTCGGAAGGTTAAAGTGGAAACCAGCATCAACACACATGGATATACTGATCTTATAATATGCTGCTCGATTCAGTGTTCACGCATCTCTATGTTTTCTTGTTTACTCTTCAACTATCAATTTTATGTATGAAATGTCGATAAAATCATATAGCGAAGTTGTTGATGATTCATCAATGATGAATGCTCAGAAACAAGTATGGCTTGAAAATCCATAGAACAGTTCAAATTTCCAATAGACTTTCAAGAATAATTCAACAAATGAATATTTCAAGAGATTGAAATATAAGAATGTACTCGACATAAACTATTCAGAAAAAATGGAAACATTACACAAGATCATTTCAACATTACCGCTTTATTTGTGAATTGTTGTGAATCTCTATGGAGATATCAAAACGAATAAAAAATATCCAAATCCATTCGAACTTCCTAATTGAAATAGATTTATGGGAACATGTGTGAGCAATTCTAAAAATAAAGGTACTCTACTCTATACAACGAAAGAACAATCAACGTTTTTTTATGTTTGCAAGTACCGCATTCAAGTTAGATTAATCAGTTTCAAATTTTCTTGATATTCAATTCGAAATAATTTTCAGTTATTCAGTTATTCTGTTGCGATAATTCGGCATGAAATTACCCTGCATAGTGGGGCCGAATGTGACTACTTGCACAGATTTTAGGGACTATTTATATGCACGACAGTCATAGTGACATATACTCCATTCACTTTTATGAACTATCCCGGTTGGCCATGACATTTTGACACATTTCACCGTGTATATTTTGAAAATGTTAAGTTATAGTCATTTTCCTGTCAGATAACTATACAACATTCTCCTTTATACATAGAGGTCGTAGTATTTACGTATTTTTCAAAATGTGAATTCACTTAGAGAAAATAATGAATTTGGGAAAATATTATGTGAATTCAATAATTCCACAGATCTGGCGAATGTTGAAGAAACATTTTTTTCCCTGTTAATGCTGGAAATGTTTCACATATATAAACATGGTTGGAAGATTCAGTTATGCTATTTTCTTGTACGGAAATCAAAAATCGAGTATTGAGATTTTACTGAAAAAGAACGGATAGAGTAGTCCGTTACTTTGTGATAGCTCATTCGAAAAAAATTAAAGTACTCGAATAACCCAACAGTAAAACTTCTAAACGAACAGACGGACCTATGGAATTGCCCACTTTTCGAAATTTTCAAGAAATTAGCCTACAGATGACATTTAAATATCTTCTTGCACAACTTGAAATACTCCAGTATGAAAATGTTGGATAGCTTGTGATTCCAAATTATCAGGGTTACTCGAGGGGTTACAATCAAAAAAGAAGCTTTCAATTCTACATAGCACTCCTGATACTTTGTCTCTGATTCTTCAAAACTACCTTCGGCATTTTTAGTTTCCACACGTGATGATTATGTTGAGATTGAGAGTAGAAACTGGCATTTGGCAATGTCTCTGAGAATTATTTTGACATAGCCGATATTTCATTCATAGGCCTAAATCATGGCGAACCGGAATAGTTTATAGAAGTGAGTGTAGTTTACCATTACATCGCCCTAGCCCTATGCTAATCTCTCGGCTAATATGTTATGCTTAGCACTAAAACTTTAAACGTTGTTTCAATGCTCCCACTGAAAACTATCGGTACAATTCAGACTGATAAGCATGTCTAAAACTGATTATGACGATGGGGCATAGATGGTCTCAATTAATATTTATTGAATTATTAAAATGATTAAATGATTTTTGGCCATATCGAAAGGCTTGGTTTTATAATACAGATGTTAGGTGCTATTTATGTCATAGTGACAGCTTTGCACAGTCAAACCATTGTGTTATTCTGTCATATTTTAGATTGGAACTTGGAAGGTTCCATAAATGTTCTCACTGGGGTGCATCGGTTCAATTTAAACAAATGATCATGTCTTAAACTGATACTATGGCAATTGTGTAAGTTTATTACTCTATAATCCAATGAAACAATAAATCATCGCGAAGTCACAATGGTTTGAAGTTCTATCCTAAGAGTTCTCGGGTTCATGAGATCTTTGCCATTAGGCAACAAAATATTATTTTCAGGTTTTAATAGTTCAATTCTTATGTGTAGATATAAGAAAGCCAAATCGACATTCAGCATAACAAAGTGAGCTTTTCGTAGTTACGTCAATGCAGAAGAACTAATTTTGAGTATACCAATTTGTCTTACTATTACTAATAAAAAATTCAAATTTTCAAAATATTCTAGCTATCCCTTTGAAAATGTTGGTTCTGTGTCATGCATACTTTCCTCTTATTTCTGCTTTGAGTAATCCGAATAACTAACTACATAAACTGTTTTTTCCCAACCACCGGATCGAGCACCTAGATCCTAAATATAAACTAACCAAAAACCTCTAAAACAATTTTCCGAGAACTACACAAATAAAAGGATGAAGATATATACCCTTAAATAACGAGACCATGTTAAAATCACAGCAGAAACATCGCGCAAAATCACAACTAACAATTTCACCCTACATAGGATCGCGCCAAAAATCGCACACACTTCCGTCTAACGCCTCGTTTTCTAACGACCAAAGACCGATCATATGCGCCCTGCACTCAAAGAGGCGAGACTGGACAGCGACCCGAGAACCGAACGTAGACTGAAGTTGGGGATCTTGCGGTTCCGACATTGAGATACGAGCGTAGGTAAACGCATCTCGTTTTGAAACGACTACGTTTATGATTGAAGTTTCAGAATCATTAGGGGGCAGCGTTTGGTTCATCCGTGGAACCAGACGATGGATGAAAAGGGGTGGGTTTTTGTTCTGGGGAACAGCGTGCTATCGTGTTGTCGAAATGTCAGTAATTTTCGATGATTAGGCCGAAAATGGTCTCAAACTACCAGGTTTGGCTCACTGATGACGAATCCGGTGGCAAAATCGATTCTGTCCGGCCGGCCGTCCGTCGTACTGAGAATCCTATCGACCTGAAATTTCCGGGGTAGGTTGCATTTCAAAATGCGACGGTTAAGTTCGTTAATGGGCAAAATCGGTTTCGGAGTTAAAACCTTTTAAAGTTTTGACGTTATTTTGGAGATAATTCAAGAACTACTGAGAGGACTGGATCTATACTCCGGAGTTAGTTGGAGTACAGCAGCACGCAACTTTTCGCGAAATTTTGTTGAGATCATAATATCAGTAAATTTTGAAAAATTTTTTTTCAAAATTTTTTTCGAAAAACATGTTTTTTACGCGAACTGTTCATCACATTTGAAAAGAATTTAGCGCGCACTATGAGCTCCATATTCCACAGCAGTGTACCAAATTTCAATTCGATACGGCTATTAGTTTTGGCGATATTGGGAAAAATATATGAAATTTTGTGGTTTTCTTCCCGATATCGTTGTTTTTTTCGGTATAACCCAAGGAATAATGATTCAATCATGATGAAACTTCGACCCTAGTTTAAAGATGCTGAAACACAACTTTGTACAGAATTTTGTGATGATCGTGGCATTTGAACAATTTGAAAAAAATTTCAAATTTTTTCTTTCAAATACATATTCAATATTCTTCTTATCATATTATTCTCATTAAACTTTGTATGAACCTTCGAATTGTTATTTTTCGATTTTCGAAGTACTGGATTTCAATTCAATCTAATCTGTATTTTTGGAAATATTGGGAATATAAAATTTTGAATGGGTATATCTGCCCAACCATTTTGGGTGGATTTTACCCATTCACGAATTCGGCCTTCGTAATTGAGGTCCAAACCTTCTCTGCAAATATCGAGTTTCTGAGTTGTTTCTTTCGGAAGTTATTGTGTTTACGGCCCGGCCGTTAGACCGACCTAAAACAAGGGCGTTTTTTATGAAGATATATTTTCTCCTTAGTCTGATGAAAGTGTCAGATTTGTACTCTGAGACGTCACAGTTCGCTTTGTTTATCGTTTGTATTGCTCCTGTATTGTTCATTAGGCAATCTGTTTCCAAGAAACTGCCCTAGGAAAATAGTTTAATCCTGCAATCCGCAAGGGCTTTTCTCATGAAAAAACAATTTTATTTAATTCTTTATAGTTCTGTTCAAGATATTGGGTGTGAAACCCAAAAAAAAACTAAAAATGATGCTAAATCCTCCCGAAATAAGCTTTATAAGAGATACTCAAATTTCACTGTTATATTGGTTTGTAAATTAAGAATAAATTGAATAAATTATTATTATTACAATTGCATCATCGAAATAACACAATTGGCTGCATGTCAGAAATCTCAAAAGCTTTTTAAGGCATTATGGAAAATCACATTGAATGAGATAAAAATTCAATGATTTTTTCAGGCGCCTTCTTCGCCAGCAAAGAGTAACAATAAACGCTGTTACCGCATGAGGTTCTGTTGTCTTTTAAACTCGACTCGTTGGCCGAAACCTACGTGTATTTGTGACCGGACAAAACCACCGAGAAGGAATTCGCCCACCTGTTTACTTTGCTCCGGTGCCCGGTTTACGCGCTGAATTCATACGACCAGACATTAGACCGATATAATGGCAAAGCATGATTTATGTTATGACCGACTTTCAATGCCGTTTGGCCTATAAAAATATAACGCTACAATAGGTTCGACGAAAGGCTATTAATGTTGGAAAGGTTGCCTTTCCGAAAGTTAAAGGTGAAGAAGAAGCGATTTCGGAAAGAAGGATATCCGGTGGCCGAGAGGGTAGAGTGTCTCTACTGTGAAAACAATCAACCAGGGTAAGATTAAAGTTGATCAGAGCACAGACCAACCAGATAAATTACTTGCGTCATTTAGTTAATAAATACAAAATTATGGAACAAATTCATTCGCTCAGAAGAAAAATATTTGGCAACAAAATCCTGAAAGAGGTCATATTTTGTTTCACTTTTACCAAATTTATATGCATTTTTGAATGATTTTTGTTGCACCCTGTGCCATCCCCATCAACCCTCTGAATTTTTTGAATAGGAAAAGTAGGTCATGTGGTACTTTTTTGGCAAGGTGTTTGTATCATCTTCACAGGCGTGCAGAAATTTTCAAGAAAAAATCTAAAAAAACTGGGAAAATACTGATGAAAAGTTAGCAGTTTTTGCGCGCATGTTAAAATTTGGGACCAAAGCGGTCATCTTTTCACGTATCGACATTGCCAAACGCATCTTCACTTTCCGGTATCGTTCATTAGGCCATCTGTTGTACAAGAAACTGCCCTTGAGAAATAGGTTAAATCCTGCAATCCGTAAGGGCGTTTTCCATGAAAAAACAATTTAACTTGATTTTCAACAGATCTGTTTCAGATATTTGGAGTAAAAACCAGAAAAAACCTAAAAAAATGATGCAAATTCCAACGACAATAAGCTTTAATTGATACTTTACAAAAAGTTTTCATATACAAGGAGATTTTAAATGTGGCGTAAAACATTTCCCTTAGCAATAGCCTATAAGCCACTATCGTAATCATAATTCCTGGAGGTATTCACGCGCTTGTTTTGGGGAACAGAAAGTTATCATTTTGTACAAATCTCTGTAATTTCTTTTTTCCTCCGAAAACAGCCTTGAATTACTAAGGAAGAATCTAACGTCAAAGCCAGTTCTGTCCGGCCAGCTGACTTGCCGTCAATTCGTTGCCACGATAACATTTGGAACGAAACGAGCTAGCATCTTGAAATTTTCAAGGAGGAATACGTATATCGAAATGCCACGATTAAGATCGCTAAAGAGCGAAATAGACTAAAATGTGTCCGAGTAATACCATTTTCTTGTTTCAATAAATCAATAAACTTAGTAAAGTGGTTTGTCACACTAACTAGATAATTCTCTGAATACTAATAATGGAAACATCTTGTTTGTGTTCCTTGTACAACAATAAATAAATAAATAAAATTAATAAATGCGTAAGGGATAGTTTCCTCAAAGTTATATGCGTTTACAAGAAAGGATTAATTAATACCTTATTATAAAAGATGAAAGGTGACCCAAAAGGTTGCTTGTACTTTATATATAGGAGAACTATATACTGATTCAGAACAGCCATCGTAAGCTACGGTGACCATTAACTCTCTAGCTTAAATAATTGTGCGATCTTCTAATGAAATAATCATGATATGTTCCATAACCTGCAAGTCGTTATTTTTTAACAAGTGCGATATATCACTTCCTCATCTGTGAGTCAAATCTCATCATTCGGATTTCAATCTGAAAATATCTGACATTTAAGCAGAAAAAATTAATTGTTTGTTGTGAGCGTAAATGATGTCTTAATTTTAAAGAATGATGATATCGTGTATGATCGCCGACGTACTAAAACTATAAACAGCATTTACATTGTAAGAAGTGCGATACGATCGTCATTACACAGCAGGAGTTATTGAATAATCTAAATATTCATAACGCATTGACTCATTTCGAATTCAGCGTTCGTAAACTTAATAACGACAGGCTGTGAACGAGAGTAATTCGCAGAAATCGTAATGCTGTACATGAGAGTTATGGAAGAAATACGACACGTGGATTCAAAGGACGGCAAGTGAGAAAGATGAGACCAAGTGCTTCAGTAAATTTTAAGTTACATACCAACACGAACAACAGAAGCTATCAACTATTAACAAAGTATTTCGATCCGTGTCCAAGTCTGTGCAATCTGAATAGGGAAATCTCTGTCTATCTTCTTTTGAACAAAGCGCCCCGAAGCGCCGTCCACACTAATGGCGCAATCATCGATCACATTCACTGTTCGAATACAGCTGGATGCGCTATTGACTATAGTTTGTTTCGGTACCGAAATTCAGAACTGTCCTGGGATAGTTAGTTCTATATCTTTTCAACTGCAAATTGAGACATAACAAAATCAAATTGGCAGTAAACATATTCAAATTGGTACTAAGCATATTCAAATTCAGAGTAAACACATTCAAATTGGGAATAATCAAATTCATATTGGTACAACATTTGTTTACTGCTATTTCGTAGGCATTTTCCTTTTATTTTTTGGCCACCTTTGGGCGGTTGATTTCTTGATACTCAAAAATTCGTCCTTTCCAATCGCCGTTTTCTTCATTGACTGCAATTCTCTGCTCTTCAATTGATTCCAACTCTCCCTTTCAAATAAGGGATGTATTTTCGAATTTAACTCTGGTTTGCACCGAGTAAATACTCTCCTTCGAAATTAAATTATCATCTTTATAGAGTAATCAAGATATTCAATTCAAAGAGCACCGAATGTTGTACCCATATGAAAATTATTATTCTAAATTGGAAATATATATATTTAAAATTTCAAATATATATTGTAATCAGTTTCATATGGGTACAACATTAGGTGCTCTTTGAATCGGATTAAAATTAAAATCTAGGAGAGGTTCCATGAATCGGCCGCCACGCACTCCTGTTTTGAGTCCTTTGGACTTTTTCTCATGGGGTTTCCTCAAATTAAATTAATAAACCAACTTACCCGTACCAGTTAAAACGAAATATTCGCCACGAAATGGGAGCCATCACGGAGCCTACCTGCCAATCCATCATCAGAAATTTTGATGTTAGATCGAATGAGTTTCACCCTATTCGAGCAAAATTTAAATAATATTTTTTTAATTTCTTTTATGTTTCTTCCTTACGAAATCACATAAAATGAAAACATTAGTTTGTGATTTCGTATTTTACAACTTAATACCAATTCTGAATATGCCCCTCCACAAAATTTGCCGGGATATTCAGGAATCGCAAATTTCCCCAGAACTTTCAAGGCTCTGGCTCTTGTGCTTCGAAAGTTACAGTGTTCAGAGACGGTCGGACTGTCAGGATGTAATTCAACCATGAGGGATTTCTCATCAGTGAATCCAACCAGTTCGTCCGTAATTTCCGAATTGTGATCCGAAAATGGTCGAAATGATAACGCTCTTGTTTCCTAGAACAAGCGAATGAAAACTTTGAGAAAAGCACTGATGTAAGGTCAGGAGTTTTAACGGACATTCTATGGTGCGTCAATATTTTACAATCAGTCACAAAGCTTCGATCTGATCACTTTTGAATTTCTTGAGATACGGAGAAGATTATCTCGAAATTCCTAATTAAAAATCTCCGACTATTTCCCTCGTCGTGATTTCCACCAAACAGAAACGCACAATTTTTAGTTACAAATGGTTTCTAGGAGGAAAAACTGTATGGCAGGAGCTGTCAGCAGTTTATTCGAGTTTAACCGCGGCAAAACTTGTAACTCATGAAATAGTCTTGTCAAATATCATTCAGGCATCTACTTTTTTCTGTGAAAAAAATCGAAAGAACACATTGCAAAGTAATATTTTTTAACGAAAAAAATTCGGGCAGATGCAAAAATCCTAGTCTTCGACTCGGATTTTTGTTGCCACCAGCAATCATGCTTCTTGTTGAAATATTACTTAGCAACGTGTTTTTTCGATTATTTTTCGGAAAAATTAGATGCCTTTATGATATTACTTACGAAAATGAACCTCGGTTCAAGTCCAAATATCCGAAACATTGTTGTTAAATATTGACTTCAAGGTATATACTCAATTTTATCGTAATCTGATGGAAAGTCTCCATAAAATCGAGTTTTTTCAACAAATTTCAAGCAAATTTCGGTTTTTTCTTTAAAATTTTCTACCCAGTGAATCACCACAAAATTCAACGAAAATGTTAGTATTCGTCAACTGTTCGCATCAGTACCCGAGATATTGAATAACTAACCTCAAAATTTCCGATGTACATAACGCCAAACCATCGGACGGAAATCGAATTTAACAAATTATTTTTCTTCAGGGAAACGCAACTTTTGGCATAATACTACTTTCGGCTCAAATTTCGAAAAAAACAGATATTTGGACAAAATTATAACGCGCTGTTCCACCGACCGAGCGCGGAAAAATAGAATTTTAAGTCTTTGAAAGGACCGCGATCGGTGCATCTCAAACAACCCACGTCCGACAAATGGACCACCGTTTCCTTGCGCGCTCATTGAACGCAGTAATTAACATATTACATCGCGTCGAGATAAAATCAGCGTAATATCCACTCTTTTGCGTTTTTCCGTCTGCCGTCCATAAGTAACAATCACGAGTCAATTAATATCAGTTAGAACGTTTACACAGCCTGATTATTACGCTTCTTTTCGGCCGATCGGTCATGTCGAATATTGAAAAACGACCGCGGCAACCGTAAGCCGGGCATTAATCATACGTAATTGATGGCGTGCGAGAAGGTAAGAATTTTCGACTTTATTGAAACAGGTGGGCGAAATGGCAGATTGCGTTTCGAAAGGGAAAACAATTATTTGTGTATAAGCAAGATATAAGACCGTTCATTGGTTTTGCTTCAAGCAGAAAGAATTTTTTGAGTTCATAAATCGAGAGATTAGACACTTTCTCATGTTCTAGAAGTCTAGGGGAACAGCGTGCTATCGTTTTGTCCAAATGTCTGTAATTTTCCAATTTTGAGCCGAAAATGGTGTCAAACGACTAGGTTCGACTCACTGATGACGAATCCGGTGTCAAAAACGATTCTGTCCGTCCAATCGTCCGGCTGACTGTAGACACGATTACAGGCGTACGGAAAATTCTATCGATTTGAGAATTTCAGGGTTGGTTGCGTTTCGAAATGCGAAGGCTGGGTAAAATCGGT
This sequence comes from Myrrha octodecimguttata, assembly GCA_958510865.1. Taxonomy (NCBI): domain Eukaryota; kingdom Metazoa; phylum Arthropoda; class Insecta; order Coleoptera; family Coccinellidae; genus Myrrha; species Myrrha octodecimguttata. Next base: position 38,912,775 of record OY294056.1, read on the forward strand.
CGAATAGTGTCGGAGTTATAGCTATATGAAGTTTTGAGTTTATTCCCCTGATATTTTGAGAATCACTCGAGCGATTGAATTGAAACTTGGCAGTTAGTTGGAACATAAGAACTCGCAAGTTCTCTCTAAGTTTCGTTGAGATAGAGCTGTCATTAAATAAAAAACAAATTTTTTCAGAAACTATGAATTCTATTCGGGCTAACTCTGATCATACTTCGAAATTCATATTACGCAGCAGTGTTTCAAATTTCATTTCGATGCGATAATAATTTTGGGTCATATTCTGAAAAAATATCTCAACTTTTTGTTTTTTTCTCGATATCGTTGTTTTTTTTGGAATAACTCAAAAAATACTTATTGAATCATGATGAAACTTGGGAACTAGTTTGAAAATGCTCATGGACAACTTAGTGCAGAATTTCGTGATGATCCTGTCATTAGAACAATTTGAAAAAAAAATTAAAATTTTTTTTTACGAAAATTCAATATTCTGTGATATTCTGATCATATTATTCTGATTTAATACTGTATGAATCTTCAAACTGTCATTTCTCGATAAATTACTGGATTTTAATTCGATATAGTTCGTATTTTTGGAAATATTAGGGAAATAAAATTTTGAATGGGTATATCTGCGGAACCATTGGGTGGATTTCACACATTCACGAATTCGGCATTCGTAATTAAGGTCCAAAACTTTTCTATATATATCTATTGGCCGTTAGGCCGACCGCAATCACAATAACTTCCGGAAGAAACGACTTAAAAACTCGATATTCGTAGAGGGCTCATTTACGAAGGTCAAATTTGTGCATGGGTAAAATCCGCCCAATGATGCCGTAGATATACCCATTCAAAATTTTATTTTCCCAATATTTCCAAAATTACAGATCAGATCGAATTGAAATCCAGTACTCAATCGAAATAACCTGCAGCTTTTGCGCGCTTGTTCAAATTCGTTACCAAAGCGGTCATCTCCATTGACCATGCGCTTAAAAGCTGCTACCTTCACGGCAGTGATTTTCTAGGTTTCTTATTAATAGAGGCGAATAAATTGCAGTAACTGAATGATGGCAATATTAGGCACCTGAACATTTTTCCAATGATAATGATGGATTATTGCTTTTTGCCGTTTGCTTCAACAAAAATGATTTTTTATACAGATACCAATGAAGAAGAGGGCTGAATGGTCGGAGGATGATCTTAAAGAAGCAATTACAAGCATAAGAAGTGGATGCAGCATCAGCAAAGCCGCCGATGTGTGTAAAATCCTTTTTATTTTGTACGATTTTCTTGAAAAATATTTCTTTTTATTTGTACAATAAGGTAAAAATAAAAATGAAATAAAAGTTTTGTAATAAAATTACAGTTCAGTAATTTATTTTGCTTATTACTGTGTTTACATTCATGTTACCAATTTTGCCATTTTGTATTGTTTTTAAAAAACCTTCTTGAAGTAATATTGAAATCAAAAATGTATTTATTATGCCTTTCTGTCTAGAAAATATGTAGAAGAATGTTTTTCCCAAGTAACAGGTTGATCCAGCTAAAAATGCTTCAACAAAAAATTTCTTAGGGTGGCGATTTTTGGCTTAATAACCTTATCAGTGAAAGCTCTAGGAAACAGAAAATTAAAAATTATTCGATGAGAGGAATTCATGGTTGAAATTGATGTATCTACAACTGAAATTTTCATCCTGTAAAAACGACCTAAAAATAAGATGCATCTATAAACCTCGAAAGTACAGTAACCTTGCGTTATTTTTTTCCCAGGTTTCAATTTCAGCCCTACTTAAACCCTCAGATGAACCTTCCTCATTCCATTCCATCATTCGCAGTCGTAAACCTTCAACAACCCCCTCAGCACCACCAACCCGACATCCTCTTCGTCTCTATCTTCAAATAATTAAAACCCGAAAGTATCAACCTCCCGGATCAGCGTTAACGGAATGAAAAGTTCAGATATTAACACGGCATCAATCCCCGGAGAACAAATTAATTTCTGGCCGTAAGAGGGCGCTGAGCGCAATAAGATACTTATTACAGGCACAAAAAAGGACGATAAAATATTTAACGAGGGGGATTGGCGTCAGAATTGGCGGTTTCTCCGTGTCTCGGCCTGGTAATCGACGTAGGCGACGGTAACGAGACGAAGAGGACATTGATGAAACTTTTATTCGACGAATTATGGAGAAATTTCGGGTATGACTGCCTGTTTAGGGACCTGATCAGTAGCGGATGGAAAAAAAACTTGAATTGGCGAGGTCGCTCTTGTATCTGTATAATTTAAGTTTATTCGAGTAGACAAGGTGATTATTGAGTATGATATTCCCTACACGTAACTTCCTTATTTGAATTCGGTTACATACGTTATTGATAAAAAATGAAACTCTCAAAGAGCACTGACGTGGGGTCAGGAACTTTTACGCGCTTGTTCAAGTTATAACTACTAGATCGACTCGAAATTTTGCACCTAGTTGCGCGTTGGTGTTCTTCAAATGATTGAGAGCTTTCAATCTGATTGCCATTGTACTTCTTGAGATATAACGGAAAAAACATTACAATTCCAAATAACAAAAAAAATTGTCATATTTCTTCTCCAACACTGTTGGTAAATACTTATTGATTTTTGTGATAAATTCATTTGAAGTCTGATTACGGTAGAAAAACAACAACAATTCGGAAAATATTTTTAAAATTTTTTTTTGAAATTTTTATGGACTTGATCCACACGAAATTCTGCAGTAAGTGACGCGTGAATATCTAATCGAATCAGTACTCCATGAGATATCGATAAACTAACCTCAAAATTTCAAATGGAGCTCACACAGAAAATATACGACAGATTAACTAACTCAACCGAGATATTTGGACTTCCAAAATAATCTGAATATTTCAAGTCGATAGGTCCTTTCCTTCGAAAGCAAGAGCAAATACGGACAGACTGACGGACAGAATTGAATTTGATCACGGATTCTTCTTCAGGGTATTCAACCCGATCTCTTAAGATCCTTGTCGGTTCAGAATTCGAAAACTACAGACAATGTGACGAAACGATGACGCGATAACTTTCCTAATCTGAAAATACAGGGTCCGGAAGAGGACTCGGACGTTTTTGAAACGGTTCGTACTCCCCCTCTCTCTATTGGGTCGACAGATGCGCGGAGGGGGCCGTTGGATTCGGTAGGTCTTAGCATTTTTTTACCAGCTGAAATCATGGACCTGAGGACGGTAGAGCACCGCGTTTTTATTTACGACAGTTACGTCCGTAATAACGAGTCCGTCACGGCCGTTCGGCATGAGTTTCGTCGCCATTTCAATATCCACCGAAATCGAGCTGTCCCCCTTTCGAAACAACATTCGTCGTTGGGTTGAAGCCCTCCGCACACGAGGCGAATTGTAAGGAAAAGACCACAAGGAGCTCATCGAACAATTCGAACACCTGAGAACGTTGAAAGAGGATGATAAGCAACTTTTCGCAGTCCGAGTCGACCTGCTCACCAGCATGCTGTTGAACTTCGCCTAAGGGTCGCTACAGAGTGTAGCGGAGAGCAAAGATGGGAGATCAAAGAACTACGAGCAAATCGCGATAGAACAATAGTTCTTTGCTCTCTCATCTTTGCTCCGCTCCACTCTGTAGCGACCCTTTGTGATTCGATAAGGCGTATTTTGCGTCTAGAACTGCGGTTTCACCCTTACACATTGGCCGTTGCGCAACACTTACAGCCAGGGGAATATGCACAACGACTGCACTTCGCCCGTGAGATGGCAGCACTTGTTGAGCAAAATGTGAACCCCATTTTGTTCATGAGCGACAAGTCTCATTTTCACCTCAATGGCCACGTTAATCAACGAAATTGCCGTACTTAGGTTGATGAAAATCCCCAACAATTCCACGAAAGACCGCTGCATAGCCCTAAAGTGACCGTTTGGTGCGCTGTATCCTTAACTTTCATCGGCCCTTACTTCTTTGAAAACGTCAATGGCAATGCTGTCACCGTGAACTCTGAGCGTGAATTCTGAAATTCAGGTTGATGTCAATACTTTGAGTGACTACTTCCGTTCTATCCCTCATAAGATTGTCGAGGGTGTCGATGGAAGTAACGCTGATTTGGAGACCTTGTTTAAAAAGCGGGTACAAGGTGATCTCAATTTTTCTTTTAGGGAAGTTTCCTGCATAGAAGTTAGGGATGTGATAGGCGCATTGAAGTCTAGCTCATCAAGAGACTTCTATGACCTATCTATACTGTTGATAAAAAAAAATATCAATACAATCGTTTATCCATTGACAAAATTAATTAACTGTTGTATCAGGGAGGGTGTTTTTCCGGATGTCCTCAAAATTGCTAAGATCATTCCTGTTTATAAAAAGGGCGACAAAAGAGACCCTGGAAGTTATAGACCAATTTCACTGGTACCAGTATTTTCAAAGATTATCGAAAAAATTCTTTGTGACCAGATTTTACATTTCTTTGAGAGTAACAAACTTTTCGCTCCCTGTCAGTTCGGTTTCAGAAAGAATAGATCTACATCTGATGCTATTGTCCATTTGTATGAGTTCATACTACAATGCCTGGAATCGGGGAAATGTTCAGTTTCTCTTTTTTTAGATCTTACCAAAGCCTTTGACTGCGTTCCCCGCAAGGCTCTTTTGGCAAAGCTCAGAAAGTATGGATTTTCAAGTGACAGCTGCAAGTTGATCGAGTCATTTTTATCAGGTAGATATCAGACTGTATTTGCCAATAACACCTGGTCAAGTAAGGAGGAAAATACGATCGGTGTGCCACAAGGTTCGATTTTTGGGCCCCTCCTCTTCCTTATATACATAAATGATTTCACAGATTTTATGGAATGGACATATAATGTTAAGTTCGCTGACGACACAAACGTTTCGGTAGCTTGTAAGGACCCAGCGGAGGCTGACGAATTGTTCGGGAAAATGTTGTCGGATGCCTTGAGGTGGTTTTCCGGCAATGGACCCTCTATCAATAGTGGGAAGACTGAGAAGGTTATTTTCACCTTGAAGAGGGCCGCGGTGAGTAGTGTGAGATTTCTGGGGGTACATGTCGATACTAGGCTCACTTGGGGTGCGCATGTCGGCTCTCTGTGCTCAAGAGTCTCTAAAAATATATTCGTGCTCAGAAGCTTATCCTCCGCGGTTTCGCCTCGAGTGCTCAAGACAGCATACTTTGCTTTGTGTGAGTCGCACCTCAGGTACGGAATACTCGTTTGGGGTAATTGCAGTGATTTTGATAAGGTATTTAGGTTACAAAGAAAAGCCGTACGCGTGATTGCCGGCCTCGGATATAGGGATTGTTGTAGAGATGCATTCAGATCACTTCAGATCCTCACCCTTCCATCTCTATTAGTTTATGAGCTGCTTATTTATGCTCATAAAAAATCTGAATCGTGGAGTGTGAATGGAGATGTTCATTCATACAACACTAGGAATAAGGACTCCTATTGTGTTCCGTTTTATAGGTTGAAGAAGTCACAGAGTTCACCCGACTTTCTATCACCAAAATTTTACAACATGTTGCCTTTTAATTTCAGAAATTTGTCGCTGCCACTTTTTAAGTTGAAAATGAGGCAGATCTTATGCAACATGGTTATGTATGACAAATTTGAATTTTTGAACAGTGGTTTAAATGTCTTTTTATGAATATTTATATTTCTGTTTTATATGTTTAAATTGACGAATGTATATACCTTGGTATCTCAGCATGAATAAATTTACTTACTTACTTACTTACTTACTTGCTATATCGAAATAATAACCAACTTTTTTGCACCTGAATTAAAAAGACGTCGTGTTCCAATCCGACGTGTGTTCCAACAGGATGGGACGATCGCCCACACAGCCAGAGCAACAATGAACGTTATTCGTCCTCTCTTCCCTGGCCGCCTTATTTCCAGGTTTGGTGACCTTCATTGTCCTCCACGGTCCCCGCGAAAGAAGGGCGCTACCTGACTGATGTGATTTTCCACACATGAAACTCAGAAAATGCTTTGAAATTCTGAATTTCAAATTGTTTAATGAATTTTTTTTTGAGTAACAATTACCGAGATTATGATTTTTTCAAAAACGTCTGAGTCCTCTGTCGGACCATGTATAATGAACTGTAATAAGTCCCTGGAAGGATCCATCGTTTGAGCACGTGTCAATTGTTGTAAATACTTAGTTCCATCAAGTTTGTTCGAAACTACTTGGTAAGTCCAGGTTGCAACGCACTAAATCTCAGGGTTTACTTTACACTGTCAGCTCAATTAATTTGATGAAAAAGGCGAACCTATCGCTAAGAAGATTCTTACTACAGCACTAAGTTTCAATTTGAGCAGGTCAGCATATTTCTAGATATTGATCTAGGAAATTTCACAGGAGCATGACTCCTGAACCATAAGGTGGATTTTGGCATTTGATAAACTTTATCGGCGCATCTGGATCCAATCTATCCTGAAAATTACAAGCTTCTAGTCTCTTCCTTCGGAAGTTGAAGTATTCACGGTTGACCGGACAGACCTGAAGAATTGCATTTGACCTCGAATTCTTAATCACTCCCACTTGTCGTTGAGAACCATTTCCAGCTGTAGAGAATCAAAAAATTATGAAATGCTTTCTGTAACGAATATGCCAATACACCAAAAACTGATTAAAGGTGTGTTTATGATCGTCTACAACTGAAACCGTCTATGGCTCAACCGCAAATATGCTTTTCCCATGCGAATATTCCCGATCTATTTATATTCATCCATCGTTTTCTTCGATTCTAGTAATTTTACTTGTATCAGGTTCGCATAATCGGGTTTAGCTCATTGTCGATGCGCGAAGCATGTGGGAGTTCTTAAGATAGGCGGTTAAGGTAAGATAAGACGTTGGATCCGAACTTATTTCTATGCAGATTTCAATTATCGTATTTGTGAGACAGGTTCGAGAAACTGGAAACTGTTATTTTATGGAGGTGATCTGGGAAGAATTCGTAATTATTAGATTAAATTAGAGCCAACAGTTGGATGATGTACATGCGTGTCAGGTTTCTGACCTGAGAATTTAGGATGACAATAGTTCAGGATGAAGGACTTCACTTTGAACCGCTTTCGAAGACATTGCTGACCTGACGAGTGTATGCACAGAAAAGTTAGGAAATCAGAGTCGATCTGGACTGAAATATTAACCAAAGAATGATATAATAGCAACAGATTCGCCAACTATGACACTTCACTCAGATTCGTGTCCTCCTCATGATCACTGCGACTATAGAAGGTGAGTTTTTGAATTGTATATTAATTCTGATAAAAGATTACTAGCATCATAGAAAAAAAAACAGATTGCCTAATGAACAATACAGGAACAATACAAACGATAAATAAAGCGAACTGTGACGTTTCAGAGTACAAATCTGACTCTTTCATCAGACAAATAAGAAAATTTCAAGAATTATTTTCTTTTGATTTTTCGATTCGATTTGAGACCTTTGTCAAATTGACAGTTTTCAGAAAACATAGCAATACAGATTTATTTGGTTTGAAAGTTTTTTAATTCTACCTCTTTTTTAAGTAACTTCAGCCAAATAGGGTTTATTTTATTTCTACTGAACAATGAGCAAAATTACTCTCTCCATTCAACAAAATGCAAGAGGACTTTTTGATTTTTCTTTTCAAATTATCTGATTCCAACATCAGTATTTTTGAATTGTCCCATTCTATCATGTAATTCCCAAAGGTCGAATAAACATAATCGATTTTTGGATGTCTCTATTCCTTAGGTTGTTTTTTTTGCTCATTGTTCGGTAGAAATAGACCTTATGTGGCTGAATTTACTTAAGAAAGAGATAGAATTAAAAATTTTTCAAACCAAATAAATCTGTGTTGCTGTGTTTTCTCAAAACTGTCAATTTGACAAAAGTCTCAAATTGAATCGAAAACTAAAAGAAAATAATTCTTGAAATTTTCTAATTTCTCTGATGAAAGAATCAGATTTGTACTCTGAAACGTCACAGTTAGCTTTCTTTATCATTTGTATTGTTCCTGTATTGTTCATTAGGCAATCTGTTTTGCAAGAAACTGATTGATACCGCAATCAACAAGGGCGTTTTTCATGAAAAAAACAATTTCTATTTAATTTTTAATAGTTCTGTTTCAGATATTAGGAGTGAAACCCCATAAAAAAACCTAAAAAATGATACGAAATCCTCTCAAAATAAGCTTTAATCGATACTTTTCAATTTGCTGTTTCTTCAGATTCTGCTCCGGTAAAAAGATATAGGTTGTTGCAATAAAAAAAAACAGTTTTTCATGTACCTTTCACAAGGTTATTCGTAATGGAATGAATCTCGTTAGGAAGTTTTTCCATGACTATGACACATTTTCTTCAGTAATCACTTCAATCCTTATCAACACGGTTAACCAGTTATATATATATTGATAAGACGATATGAAATAAGCACGAAGAATGCATATAAAATTCATCTCGAGTCATTTTTGAATACTTTATTCCTTATGATTTCTCCTCGGAATATTCAATTATGAATGTTATGATATCCGATTTGTGACAAGGGAATAGACAGAAAGAGTATTTCCAAGTCTGTAGACCAGATTTCCCATAGAATTCATGGGTTCATTCAATAATTGTTTCTCTGAACCCTTTGGCGTCCACCATAACTATGAGTAGGTAATTAATTAAAGCCTTATTATTGGCCTTATTCATTCAATAAGTTCATGCTGATAGAGTCATTTTATATAATGTATTTATAAATTTTATAAAAATTTGAATAATTATGAAACTTTCAGTATGAGAATAGTCGAGGATGAAATAAGTTATAATCTTATGATAATGATATGCGAGAGAGTATCAGCACATTGACAAAGATTTAAATGCTCATAAACTTTAACTTGAGCCGAATCTCGAAAGATAGCAAATGAGAAAAGAATGTTATATGATGAGAAGAATCTACGATTAACATATATATACAACTTAAAGACTAACCCCATATATCGCTTTCTGTCCGAAGAAGATTTACTTATGTGTTGGATTCAGGGTGAACAAAGGGGCCATGACACTTGCAAGCTCACTTGCTCTGTGAGCCGGTAGCCACTTTACCGTTTGCCTCATTTGATTTTATGGTTGAAATAAACAGACTTCGAATACGGAAGCTAATCTCAATTTTACGCATGGTTTGGCGATAATATGTACTCAAGGAATTTCGCAGTAGTCAGCTTGAAATCTGAAGAATTTCGTTTTATGTAAATTTCCGGCAGTTATTTCTACGCTGAAATTCGTCGTTGTATCGATGGAATGGTTTTACCGATGATTCAGGTCGACTAAATCGTTAATTAGGAATGAATGGTAGTAATAACCAGTATTCATTATAGTGGCAACTATGCCACTTATCTTATTCAAAAGATATAAAAGAGTCGATATGAGAATATGAGAGAGATATCCAGAAATGAATATTTTGTGGTTCAGCGAAAACCATAGAAAAACAGATCAATAACATAACATGAAGTTTTGTTGAATTCAAACTGAAAAATTATTCAGGCTTACAAGGAATAAGTTGAATAGTGTTGGTCCCTGATCCTGTGGTTTTGTTTGAGTTTATTTTCACTAGAAAAACAGGAATAATCCCAAACGATAAGATTGTTATCATAATGATATTTCTTCTTCATATATTTCCTCTGCTGGAATAGCTTCATGCACGATTCATAGGAAAATGCATGTCGCTAACTAACAGATTTTATTGGACTTGAAAACTCATACAAGTGACGTCAATTTAGCAGGATCTCTGCTCGATATCCTATACAAATTCAGACTTTTAGATGCAATAATAGAGTTTGGATTGAAGGCTCAAATCATACAAATTGTAGATTGGATTTTACCTAAGTGATTTGCAGAAAATAATTATTTCAAGAGAATTATTAAAATAATGTCTTATCACCAGAATTATAAGCTAGCGTGAATTTCGGTAACGGTTGTTTTCTAATCCCAGCAATGCGCCCAATAAGTTTTACCATAAGTTTTGAATATTAAACTTCGCCCTTTCGCAATCTCAGCACATAGTGAATAGGGATATTTATTCCGATTATCTTGGCTAAGGGCCATATTAAAAGAATGTCCATAACGCTAGAAGAGCTACTCGCACGCTAGTCAATGAAAACTATCTCAGTAAATTCGGGAATATTAGTCGAAAATTTGTCGTTAATGTAAAAAATTAGTCGCGCTTAAGTACTCAATATAAAGAAGTGCCGAGTATTTGTCGAAGACTCGTGAAAAAATAAAGAATTATTTTTCACAGCATTTTTTCAAGTTTCAATAGGTTTACTAGTTTTTGAGGATATTTCGTATTTCTTGCAGCAGCGCAACTATGTTAACGATCTTTCAGGGTATTTTTCAGTATCATTGCTGACTGATTTTGGGTTGTTTGTTGGATCTTTTATTTTCCAGAACGAACTATTGAGTTTCATTGCTGAGTTAACGACAGTTTTGATATAATGTTTGATTCATTGTTGATGGTTTTTATTGACAGTGACTTGTCTGATTCCACCAATCTTACTTTTATTGAAAACTTCGATATGGATCATTCGAATTTGATGAAATTTTCAGTGAAGTGCAGTATGTATGAGCACATTCAATAATTTCTGAAAAAATTCAAAATACACACCTGTTATTTTTATAAATCCTGATTAATTGTGCAAGTTGAAAGAAAACCTTGCACATTGCGTTTCCAAAATTTTACTATCTGCTTAGGATTCCACAGTTATAAGTCATTACTCAAGCGTTTTGACTTTTTTCGGCCCATTTTATTTTTCTTTTATTGATAACTTTGGCATGACCCATTCAATTTTGATGAAATTTTCAGTCTATTGCAATATAATATGAATGAGTATATTCGATGATTCCAACATTTTTCCCAAAATAAAGGCATATTAGGTTTTCCAAGAAAAAATTTTCATAGTAGAACATTATCGAAATTTCGCTTCAAAGCCGTGAGAATATTCTGCACTAGGTCGTAAGGATGTATAATTGAAGGATGCAAAGCGGCTCCTAAGGTATAAAATAGTCTTTTCAAACTCGTTACTCATATTTAATTGCTCAAAATCTGTATGAAATCATTCAAGGTAAACGGATACTTCATAAGCGCGAATGAGTACATTATTGAACGAAGAAATCAGTCAACGTAAGATGTTTCATAGGAATAATCTTTTTATATATGGAAAAGCGGTGGTGTGAAAAAGTTAAACTAAGTTATTTTCTGAATTTAATGATTTTATACAGAATTTGAGGTATTCAATATGAATTTTGAATTTGGAAAGAATATTTTAGAACTGAAGAACAGCTTTGCATCCTTGGAAGATGGAGCATCACTACGTAGAATATTTTCACTGCTTTTGAGAGAAATTTCGGTAATGCCCTTCTCAACATAAATTTCCTCGGAAAACCGGAAGTACGTTAGAAAAATTTGAAACACCTGAATAATGACTCATACCTAATGGTAGAATTTAAAACGGATAAAGAAGTTTTGGAACAGGGTGTTTTTCAACCTGCAAAATTTATCTCAAATTATTACATTGACATCCCTGTATTTTGGGAAACACGTGAAATCAACGAATTTGCTCACTTATATTTCAATACACTGAAAATAACATAAAGATGAATGAGCTATTCCAAAGTTATCTAAAAAGGTATAATCGGTGAAATTCCGAAACTTTCCTTTTCTTAAAATTTTTTTCGGGAAATTGGGGTTGTGTCAAAAACATTGGATACATCTGAATAATGAATTATAATGGTAGAATCTGAAACAGATCGCGAAGTGTCGGAAACGAAATGTACAGGTGTTTTTCCATCCTTCACAAACACTACGAAATTATCACCATAACAACCACGTTTTTTGAAATAAATTTTGGAATGTTTGAATTTACTCATTCATATCATATTGTTCTATGTTCAGAATTTCATCAAAATTCAATGAGTCACAGCAAAGTTATCAATAAAAGTCAAATCGGTCGAATAGGGTGTATAATCTTAAAGGATGGCCCAAACCAAACCAAACATTGTTTCGAAACTGTCTTGACTAGTGTAAACTTATCTTAAAATCTGACGGTCTCCTCCGGAATCAATGAACAAATTGTTAATTCGGTAAGCGTCCTGTCGTCGGCATAAATTACATACGAAGATAAAGTCGCATTTGGAAAACATATTCAGAGTGTTTTCGAATTGCGGCAAAAGAAAGGCGGTTTGATTACTCAATCAGTACAATCAGTACATAAATCATGAGACAGCAAATGCTTCGTTCTCAAGATATTGTTGAAGTGTTGGTAAAATTTTTCAAAGCACTTTATTTATGACTTATGTCTTTTTCTGGATCTGCAACTTAGCAAAGAATGCGAAAAACACTTCGAGGATTTTATGATATGTTACACACAGGGTGAAGTTTTTTGTAAAGCAACGTCCCTTTTCCTTCTAGAACTTCTTTGTGATACAGCACTGATAATAAAAAAAACGACGAAGAAGAATCTCTCTTTCACTCAAAAACTTTTATAATATCTTGTAATTATTTTAATTCTGATACCGTTTCTGAGAATTCACTTTCATGTCACTTCTAGCCATCGTTATAATGAGAGCTGCTATAATTTATTCAGCACATAAACAAGTCGATTAGTATGGTTTTCTAATAGAGTAATGATGTTTCAAGATGGAAGTATATAATATCAACAGTTGGTTGGAATTCTGAAGCATTCGTGAATGGGCGGATTGAATATATCCAATGCTTCCGTAGATACCCTTGTTTGGTTCATAAAAAAAAGCATACCTGATCCAGCTGAAATGCATAAGTTTGTAATATGACGGTTCGAAAGATCATTCAAAAGATCATAAAACTTGACCTCTTATAGTTTTTCAAACTTTTCTAGTTATACCTGAAACTAAGCACAAGACTCCGTGTAGGTATTTCACAACAAGTTTAGAAGTTACAATTCGATCCGATTCATTCTTTTTTCAACTCTTTGGGGAAACAATATTTCAGGTGGCTGTAACTCCGAAGTCGTCTAAAAATTCGCCCATTAATGAACTGAACATGCGTATTGTGTTCAAGACGACTTGACCGTTTATACCGAGGTTGATACAACGAAATCATTGATAACATCTTCCGATAGAAGTTCAAAACACACTAATTACCAAGAACAATAAAACCAGCATTGATGTGAACTCATTAATTTCATATTGCAGGTTAATTTGTTGCTTTTATTGTCAGTTAATTATGGAATGAATATATATTGTAATCACTCGAAAAAAGGATGAAAAATGTTTGACAAAATTATATAGTCCGAGATATATTGTCTTTTGATCAATGACAATAATAATTAACACATTGCTAGGGGATTTAACTTATAAAACATAATTTTTTGACTCAGTCTGATAAAAAAATTATTTAATACGATTGGGTTTTTTGTAGTGAAATAGGAGAGTTGTGATTTTTCATGAGAACATAAAACTGCAATCCTAGGAGAAGTAAGCATTGTAGCCTTAAGGGGTACCTTATTTTTACGACTAAATGATATGTGTTTCTCTCATACTGAAGTAATCGATATGTGAAGAAGTTATTAGGATTCTTCAATTTCAGAAAACACAATAAATTTCGACCTAAGTGCAGGAGACATATGTTTAAGGTAAAGTAGTCCTAATTTATCCTCGAATCGGTGCATCTGCCTAATAGAGAATTCCTTATAGTATCAGACCCTTCAGAGGACGTTGCCCTTTTCACAGAGTTTGCTTTGAAATTATTGGAATCCAATGAGCGCATGCATTTAGCGTTCATTCCTATTGCCAACCCAATCCGATTTATCGCAGAATGTAGCCTTATTTTCTTTAATACGAATGTGATCGAGGGTAAAACCGACTTAACATTAATATTTACAATTCCGACCTGAATATAAAGAGTTTCAGCAAAGGTTTCAACGTTGGACTTGAAATTACCCAAGTCTAGCAGGTGTTCAGTTTACCTTTTGGCATGTATCATAGGAACTTTTAGATAGTCACAAAACCACCAGAATGCAATCGCAACACCTCAACGAACATTTATGGGTATAACAATACCGAAATAAAAGCGCTTTAAACATTAAATCAACGACCTATCGAACCACTTTGTTCTTCAACTGACCGTATCCGAGCGCGACACTGCACACCGCAATTCTCGTCGAGTTAGTGCAATGCGAAACCACAGAACAACATCAAACAGCATCGGTAGGGAACAGGTCGTCGACGGAGGAGAACGATTCATCTCGATTGGTCATCTGAGAAGCTGAGAAGGCTTCGTATGCGACAATGGGTCACGAATAGCGGACGACACAGAGTAATAGGGATAACCGCGGAACGAAGGTCGCTTATCCGGCCCGAAGGACCATAGAGGTTCGCGGTGCACTAGCCACTAGACCTATCTGGCCGTAATCGACTTTCTGGAGTTCATCAGCGAAATGAGCGGGGGATCAGTGGCGTAGCGGATTAAGTATTGAAAGCCTTTGTCGGGGTCAATCCTGAAGTGACCCTAAAGCAGGAACCCTTACGATTACGAGTTCAAAGCACGTTCCCGTGTGAAAGGTAATTTAATAAAATAGGATATTCTGATTACCTCAATGAATTGATATACGGTTCATGCTATCGTTAAAAATAAGGATTTGGCACAGAAATTCGATGCTATTTCATACACTTTGCAGCATTTCCTCATCATTAGATAGAATGTCATGGCAGTTTGCATCAATACGATCTGAAGCTAACATGGTCCCTCACTCGACAATCAGGGACCAACATCATCAGCTTATGATTTAGCATAAACTGTTGCTTTTGTTCTTCGGAAAACGCGAAGAGTTTGGGCTCAGACTCAGAAGACGAAGCAGTTTTGATACTGTCGAAAGATGTCATTGAAACAAACGATGATCTGTTGACGTCGCCTCGGCTACGAAGGGTTTTGGTTATTTTGCATTTATTCTGGATGTTTTCTCTTTATTCCGTCAAAAGACTGCATGTCCTTAAACGGTTGGCCGAATTGGGAGGGAGTACAATAAACTAATCAACTATAGGCACACTCTGATTGAAATCAACAGAAAACACAAATTTGGATTGAAGGTACTCGCCATGTAACTGGCCAACCGAGAAAAAAGGTGAAGAGATTCAAAATAATTTTCGGACGCCCCTGGCGTAGAAAATGCCCGTAACACGTTAGGGCGCACCTCCACTTCGAGGATTACAATACAGTAGTTCACAATCTCCACCCACCGAACTCATTACGGGACAGAAGCGATAACAGAGAAAGCTATTAAGACATACCGATTATCAGCCGAAAAACGCACTACGCGAGGTATGTAGACTACGCAGATAAAAGAAAGAGGGGACGACAAGGCCGGCACTATATCGATATCTCACCTCGAAGACAAGAAGCACATTCCGATCATTTAATCATCCCATTGCTATTGTATTTATGTTGCTGTGCAATGATTGTGGATTTTTATTCGATATCGTTCGGTATCGATCGATGACCTTTCCATTATGTTCAGCCAATTACTCAAGGTCTCTCGAGATTGTTCACCTCCGTTTCTTAGGCAGTTGATGATGTGGGATGAAGAGCAAATATGATAAAGCGATATAGTGAGTGCTATGAAATGCTAGTAAGAGATGAGATTTTTCGCGTATTTTTATTAGGTGGCTTTTTCTACTTTTCGAAGTATGAATTCATTATGAAAATTTGGTTGTTGAGTTGAGATCATCACAATGATTGGATTATTCTGATATTTTGAAACGTACTAAGGACCAAAATAGAGATGAAAGAACACCAGTTTTGTTCGGAATTCAACAAGGTGAGTACCTCTAATGAGCGGTAAACTGTAAACGTATTCCTTGGACAATACTTCTTCAACGTAGACTCTTTGGTTGATTGGAGGATTAGCTTAGATTAAGGTGGAATATTTGATGATTTATCGACAAGAATTCGTCCTCTTTGTTTATGCTGATGATTTCTAGCAAAATTTCATTTATTAGTTTTTTATGAAGATTCATAAAACCTGACTTTATAGATATTTTCCAGTTATGAGTTCTCTTTCTACTAGTTTTAAGCGTAACAGCATACTTTGAGTTCAAGGACGTTGAAATCATCACGATGTAAGCTGGCAGGAGAAGAATTGCCGGCTATCGAGTTCCTGCTACAACAAATTCAGCCTATGTGTTACACCAGTCCAGGTGATGTTTGTGTTTCGAGTCTTGACAGGAAAAGGTAGAGAAACACGAGAAAATCTAATGGTCCAACGAGGCTCACCACAGACTGCCAAGATAGGTGTTCAGACAATTAGCTTTATGAGACCGTATATTATTTACCAAGTCAGATCAAATCGCTGGCTCTTGGACTTTTCACTTTTGGCGTTATCATTTGGCCAAATGACTGTTATTTTCAAAATATGAATCGCAAATGCAATTAACGATGAGATTGGACTCAATCATGAAGAATCCCTGCTAAAATCCAATTTTATTCTTTCGACCGTCCAACCATATGTGGTCCTACTTTCGAAGGAAACTCCCGATTCCTGGAATGTTCTGGGTAGGTCAGATTTGTATCTTGAAGATCTAGGTGAAATTCGTGATGATCATATATTTGGAAATTGAAAACCTAGAAAAGCACTGACGTGAAGTCGGCAGCTCTTGCGCGCATGTTCAGAGGATATCACCGAGACTGAACGTGCGCGCAAAAACTGCTGACTTTACGTCAGGGATTTTCTAGGTCTATCCAAAAATGTCACATCTTCAGTTCACATTTTCCACCACAAAAGCCTTTCATCACTTCTATTTTCTAGATCACAAATCAGGTTCGCACTTTTACACAATCATAAGTATTGTTTTCCAACGAGAATATTCAGTATTCAATAGAAAATTCCACACATGTGATTTTTAACCAATCAGAACGTGTATTTCTGACAGATCACCTTCGCAACGGATGAATTTTAGTAGAATTTTTTTTCCTTGTGGGTACCCAACAGCGAATTATACTGGAAATTTTTTCGACGTTTATAATGACAGAATATTTTCTCAATTCGTCTGCTGATAGTGCGGCTGAATTTGCTTTTCTCTTGGTTGGATCTATTTGTAGCTTTCGACACTTAGCATTTTTTGCAGCTCTTGCGTTGACAAATTCTATGTCACAGAATTAAATTTGCGATTATACCTTTCGAAAAAATATTCCTGCGACTGCTTAGCTGTAGAGTTCCATGAAACTTTGATAACACTCTCCTTGTAATCTTCGGAGTTCTTTTTTCGCATGTTGAAGGCATAGTCTTCAAGAATAAGCGCCTGTTCTTCCACAGGTACTCTGTCGAAATCATATGCATTTTCTGCGCAAAAGTTCATAAACTGCTTCCATACACTTGCCTTCGGTTTCCTAGTATTCGCGGGTGTAAACTGCTTAATATTCTGGCGAATATTTTCTTTACTTTCTTGGTCGAAGCAAGACATTTTTCTACGTCGTGCTGTTTTCGACAAATTCAAAACAGAAATAATTTCTAGCTTAGAGTTTCACTGAGTTGCCATGATAACTAAATATCAAGTCGAAAAAACCTTCCATGTTTTGCAAGTACTTGATGAAGACGAAAATTGATGTTATTGGAAATAAACACATTTGGTGTAGAATATTCTTACCGTATATCACTCGAGGTCAAATTAAATCCGCTCATGAATATTTTTAGAAAATTATCCTTCATCTTTGACACGGGATAATTTTCAAAATATTCATGAGCAAGAAGAAATTTCCGGAAAAAATTTGAACTCTAGTGGTATAACTAGTGAAAATAATCGAAAACATCTGACAACCATCTAACAATAGTAGAAGGAGAACTAATAACTAAAAAATATCTGTATTAGTGAGATTTTATGAATCGTCTTCACAAAAACTAATAGATGAAATCCTGCAAGAAATTATCCAAGCTAAATCGTTGACATTGCTTCCATTAACCAACATAAGCAACTAGGATGAATACTTGTCGATAAATCAACAAATATTCCACCTTGATCTAGGCCAATCCTCCAATCAACCAAAACCTCTACATCGGTGAAGAATTGTCCAATTTCGAAACCGATGTGCAGAGATCTTAGAATACCAAACAGTATAAATTTCTCGATCTCGTCCATGAAAACGAAATTGCGACATCAATTTCCTAACTTATGATTTATTCGTATGTTATCCCATGAAAATAAATCGTTCCTATTCTTCTTATTTTCAAGAGATGTCGATCGTTTTCTCGGCCGGCTGATCTGGCTTGAATATCGTGAATTACCCAGTGAACAGTTCCAGGTAAGGCAGTATGCGATCGGCCTTATCACCGATGTATGTGTATTTATGAAGAGAGCAGACGAACAAATTGAAGTTGTTCGTGTATGAATATCGTGCGCATACGTTGTCGAGAACTTAGTCTATGAAACAGTTGGCTGAGGGATATATCGAATGGAAATTTTTGCCTTGCGATATCCACAGCAAACTCTCAAAAGGTTATGTGAATTGAACTAATTTACAGGCAGGAAGCACAAAATTCAGTTCAGGTAAATTTTCATCTTGCCATATACAGGGTGAGTCTTTAAGTTATACATTAATTTCAACCATAGATTCCTCTCATCAAATAAATCACTTTTTTCATTTGCCATTTTTCCAGATTCGGCTCAGGGGAAAAGTTATAAGCATTTAAACATTTCTCAATGTGCTACTACACTCCTGCACTTTGTTTGCAAGTTCACCACATATATCTCTTACGGTGATTTCTTCTGGAGAATTACCAATCCAAGGTTTGAAATTCGAAGAAACAAGATTGAGAAAACTCATTTACTCATTTAATTCTTATGATTTGGTGCTTTTTGCGATATTATCGCAAGGAAAACATTTCACTACACTGGACTTGAAACACTGATCTTCAACTTGATGCTCACGCAATATCCAATTTCATTCCACTATATGATTATACACAATTCCATCCTCACCCATTCTTATACTGAAAACTCCATAATTATACTTTTTTCACGAAATTCATAAATGAATTATATGAAATCAATCAATTAACCTGAAAATATTCTCTAGACTTATAATAACATGTTATTTTATGTTTATGAATGTTATGGTTAGGTCGGGGCATACGTGAACTACGTAGATTACGCAGGCTATGGTTAGGTCTGTGGTATGACCAGGAAAAAGCATATACCTAAATTAGTTGTATGCGAAATAGATGAATATTTATGTGTATGTGAACCCAGCTTAATATACTTCCTCATAAATATAAGATAATTTTTCGAATTTTTATTCGATTTTATAATATTCAACGTTGAAAAAAGGTACGTTTAAGCAGAAATTATAAAGAATAATCAAGTATTTTGAAATGATTGAAGATTCTTATAATGACATAAGATAAACTTCATCTGCATTCTTCATGCTAATTTCGTATAGTTTTATGAATCGTCTATAACTCGGAAACTGTTTGAAGTAGGATGAAAGTGATAATGGAAGAATATGTGTAGTAGTTACAGAAAACTTCACATAAAAGCTCATCTTATTCGGAGTCACCATATCAAAGCTGCAAAACAAAAACTGATTTTTTTTCGAAATTCAAACAGCCTGTATCTTTTTGCTGGAGCCGAATCTGGAAAAAAGATAACCGAAAAAAGTGTTTCATTTGAAGAGAGTAATCTATGGTTAAAATTAATGTACAACTTGAAAACTTACCCTGTATAGTGTGTCAATGTAAGAAGAAACCACCCTTGATATCACGGTCATCGTCCAAAATCAGCAAAAATGCAAAAAGAGATGGGTGCATTGTGTTTCGTAGGGTTATATTTTATACGGTTGGTTCGGATCAATTCATATAAACCCTATGAGTGTGTTGGTAGCAACCTGTAAAATCTCAAATGGGATGTAGGGTTGGGTGACAGCTTGTTTCGAAGGAAATTAATTTAATTGCTCTCCCGAAGTGACCTACACTCGACCTTTAATGTTAGTAAAAATGTAGAATTCTTACGATAGGAAGACTTGTAAAAGGTTTGTTCGTTGTACCTGCATGAACTACACTAACTCCACTCCACTCTCACGCAAATACAAGATGACAAAATGTATGCTCCTTTTGTTTTCGCTACCATTTCAAGCTAATGTTGATTTTTCGTAAAGTTTTTCTAAAGTCCTCTCGGAAAAAATTCCTTTTTAAATATCGATATGATGAAAATTAGTTTCGTCCAAAAATAACCAGAGACAACAACACATGTCGATGATTATGAATTATATTTAGGCATGGCCATCACAGAAGATAACCTCACTTATGCACTGCATACGTAATCTGTGACTACCCTAACTCCAACGTTCCCGAAACGAGGGCAATTTTACAACAAACACACCGAACAGTATCAGTGGAGTTACTATAGTTTATGTAAGTACAACAAACAAACCTACCGAAACATGAAAGCATGATTTTTGGGGTTGCCATTATCACGCTCACAGAGTTGATACGAATTGATTGGAACAAATCACCAGAGTGTACCTCTTTTCGCATTTCTTCTAATTTTGCATAAGTCCGAGATATTCGGGATGGAACTTTACAGATTGAGTCACTGTATGTCAAAATCTCAATATGTTCCTTACATATCTTGATAAGCATACCACGAGCTTGAAACGATTTGAGAAGTTCTTTCTGGACATTCTATTCTGGCTATTCTGTAGCACATCAGCTTGTATTTATCTTACCCAGAGAAAGATTGTGCTAAAATCAGTGAGCCCGGGATTCTAGACAATGCCATGCCATTTTCGTGATTATGATTCTGTAGCTGTTGATAGTAATTTGTCACTTGTTAGAGTACTTATTGCTGTATTGTTGATAGTCTTGGTTTGAGGTTGACCCATATCTCGAAAAAGCATTGATTTCGCCTGTGTAAAATGCTTGAAGAAAATCCATCAAATATTTGGTCTAACATCCGAATGCCAGAGTATTTTATGTAGCGGTATTGTAGCCAACAATTAAATGGTTTGAAGGTAACAACCTTGAAAGCATAGGTGGTGGATAAATGTTTGTCAATGAGTTGTATTCTCTTCTTATATGAGAATGATGTTGAGTTGATTATGAGGTTATTTCAAAATTGTATTCCTATTCAGCGGTTTCCAGAGTAAGTCAGCCTGATGATCAGTAAGGATCGTGAAACTGCAGTAGCTGTACTCCTTGTCCTTAGGCATCGCTTCTTTGGTGTAGATTGTTTTGGTTGATTGGATGACTAGCTTAGATCAAGGCGGAATGTTTATTGAATTATTGACAGATATTCGTCCTTGTGATATTTTATTTTACAAGAACATTTTATAATATTGAGGATTATGGTTTATTGTTCTGTGAAGAATGTGAGCATTTTAAACTATAACAGTCAAACAGATTCAAATTCTAGAAAGCAAATTTTATGGGAGTATACCAAATCATATGAAGACCCCAACGGAAAATCTTGTCAAGTCCATATTCATCAAAAAACGAGATAATGGTACCATCTGTGAGAGAACGCGTTCAATGAGGATGGAAAGTCTAAAATATGAAGAATTTTACAAGTCCATGTCCAATTTTAGATTTGACTGTTTATTTTTTCATATAGATTACCTAACACTCCAAAGCTAAGCGATTATTAAACCAAAAAGATATGAATGTGGTTAGCTAAAACGAATTAACAGTGACGTTTCAGACTTTCAAGTGCGGTTATTTCAAAACGAAAAAATTGTGACTTAACATGAATTTCCATTGGGGTCTTTATATGTGTTTTATATTATTGATGCATAATAAAATCACTCTAAAGCACTTCATCGTCAGCGCATGGTAGAAAGAAAGACCTCTTATTTACTTACTGGTATCTATACTCAAGAGAAATCTTCCTCTACTCCTCTTTCACAATGGAATTGAAGGGTCTTACCTGAAAAAGAAAAACAATATTACCCTTTTGTAACCATAAACAAAATAACAAAAATTCTATGCACCTCAATGTCGACATTATATTATGAATAGAATTACAATTCAAGGACACACATGAGATGGCAGCCATCTTTCTCCTCTTTATTATGAAGATATTTATTCACACTGGGCGTCAAATGTCGTAGGGACATCATCAAAAATGTACATAATGACGTACAAACGAGACATCACAATGCATATGGGTTACTCCAAAGGCATTGTGCGGAGGTCTGAATCTTCTCTTGATTTCGTATTGAACAACGATATGCATCGGGGAAAAAGAATACAAAATACTATATGTATAAACATGTTTATACTACCAAATTAATGGTTCATTGTACCCTCCAGGACCCGACGAGTAATTTATGCTTGTAGGATTCGATTGTACTCTGCACCAGACAGAGTAAAAGAATCGAGTCGATCGTATACGATGGAGTACGTCAAGTTGTTTGGTTGTATTCATATTTTTGATGTAGGATGCCTGGGGTTTCGGACAAAGGGAAATTTCGACTGAGATGAACTGTGCCGAAAGTGGTCATCAGGCCTCTTTAAGTGAGGTCGAAAGTTGATAATAGGAATATCTTGTACCATTGATTGACTAGAGATGCTTTTGACCAACTTTTCGAATCAAGTGGGCATTGTTGCGCGCACGTTCTAGGGAAACAACGTGCTTTTTCACCAGGGATCCGAAACTAATCGTTCGAGACTAATTTCTGCTAAAAACTTGATAGACTTACAGACAATCGGGCAAAACGATACTTCGTTGTTCCCTAGAAAATGCCGGCAAAAGTATATCTTTCGGCACAATCATGAAATGAAAATAATGTTCACCTACACGCGGTGTCTGTGTGAATAATGATGGATGGAGTTCAAATATTGGTATTTCATCCCCATTTATCGAAGAATTGTATCGATTATCAAAAAAACCAGAAAAGCACTGCCGTGAAGGCAGCAGCTTTTGTGAACATGTTCAATGGAGATTACCACTTAGCAACGAATTTGAACATGCTCGCAAAAGCTGCTGCCTTCACGGCAGTGCATTTCTAGGTTTTTTCGATGAAGTATTGGATTTCAATGGACGGTCCAAGTTGCAAACCTACAAATTTCTTCCAAATTTACTATCACTAGGAAAGGGGATTTTCAGAACGAATTCGACATGATAAGGTTCGCGTTATTCATAAATATCCGTAAATGATGCCTCAGCTCCTCAAACAAGATAATTCCTTCCAAATATAGGTTTTTGTTAAGATCATTTGAGTTGGGATTCCTGATTTCATTTCAATAGTGTGAGGTTTATATAGAATATGTACCTCAAATTAGCTTGGTTATTCCTGTTGCCGGTTTTCCGTTCCGTATATATATTTGGTTGGTTCCTGAAGAAAAGGTTAATTACGGAATTTGATTGATAAAAAAGCAATCTTTCTGTTACCAAAACGACAGTCAATGTTTTATGGTAACATATCCATGGCATAGAACAATCCATGATGTTTTGCTTACATCATGGAACAATCTATGATGTAAAAAACATGGTGTTCTCATCTCAAAATGAGTGACGTCATCATTGGTAAATGCAATCACAGATGAGTAGATGAGCACACCATGTTTTAGTTACATCATCGAACAATCCATATTTACCTTATGACCCATAGAACATACTTAGTAATTTTTTCATTGTTGATTTTTGTCTTGTCTATGTCCTATGGATCATAAAGTAAATAAAGATTGTTCTATGCTATGGATATGTTACCATAGAACATTGACTGTCGTTCTGGTAACAGAAAGAACGTTTTTCCATCAATAAAATTCCGTAAATAACCTTTTTTTAAGGAACCAACCAAATATTTCATATTTGGGGAACAGAAAACCGGCAACAGAAATAACCAATATGATTTGCGGAACATATCATATATAAACTTGACACTATTAACATGAAATCAGGAATCCCAACTTAAATTTCAGCCAATCAGAGATGATCTTAACGAAAACCTATATTAGGAAGGAATTATCTTGTTTGAGGAGTCGAGGCATCTTTAACGGATATTTAACCTAACCTAACCTAACCTATATTAGGAAGGAATTATCTTGTTTGAGGAGTCGAGGCATCTTTAACGGATATTTATGAATAACGCGAACTTTATCATGTCGAATTCGTTCTGAAAATCCTCTTCCCTAGTGATAGTAAATTTGGAAGAAATTTGTGGGTTGGCAACTTGGACCGAAGTCGTCTATTCGATCTAATTTGTATTTTTAACGGCCGACTGTAAACACAATAACTCCCGGAAGAAAAAACTTGGAAAATATTTTTGAGCAACTTCTAATTCTTAGACATGGTATGGTAACAAACATCTAGTTGAGGTATCGATTTTCGAGGAATTTCCGAAAGGCTCAAAAAGGGTCATTCATGAATCACGTAATGTTCAACTGGTCATCCTGTAAATATCCAGAATGAGTTGAATTGAATATTTCCTACTTATGCCGCAGTTATATCACTATTATCGAAGAAATGAATTCCACTATTCCAGAATCGAGCTACTGGATAGAAATCTCCCAACATTCAGTCAATATTAAAGACAACAACTCTTCACCTGAAAGGGATCTACATAATTCCAATTATATATATCCTCAGAACTCCGTTTCAGAAACAAGTTCTCACTTAACTTTTGCATTCTAACCTAAAAACGACCACATATGTGAACCTACGATCACTTCCTTATTCATATGAATATCAGTCTTGGGGCTGTCGATCGCATGATCGCCTTTCAGGCCAGGTAAAGGCCGGTCGATGAATTTATGACTAACTATTAGGACTAGTTGAGCCTGACAAACGTTGTTCTTCCGTCCTGCGCAATTAGAACGATCGTGTGTAAGTTACTTCTAATCAGTTTGAATAAAATGACGGCTTACCAGCCACTAGTGACTAAGTGACTGGCTGTCGGAGAGAGAATGAATTTCTTGTACTCTGGATAACTGTTGATGGAAGTTTTTCCGATGATAATGATTCATGGTTCTTGTTTATTGCTTTTGCATTTCGAGCAGTAGGTCGGTCGATATTTCACGCGATGTTTTTTCTGGAAAACCGTTTCGATGTATTCGATGCATAGTGGCCAGAGGATGCTGATTTGCAATTTCAGCATGTTTTAGGGGAACAGCGTGCTATCGTTTTGTCGAAATAACTGAAATTTTTGAAGTTTGAGCCGAAAATAGACTAGGTTGGATTCACTGATGACGAATCCGGTGTCCAAATAGATTCTATCCGGCCGGCCGTGGACACTATAGGTTTGTTTTGGTTCCGAGTTCAGAATTGTTTTGGAACGGTTCCGCATGCGCGATTACGATTTTGTGTTTTCGTTCATTTCAGAACCGGTTCAGGATTTGAGTAATTCTGTTTTGGTTATTTTCAGAATCGATTCCGAACTGTTCCAGAACTGTGAAAGGAGTTCGGACGTGAGAGTCCGAATTGCTTCAGAATTGGGTATAGTTCGCACAAGCGTAGAGTGGCTGTCAACGGTTTAAATAGTTAACCTGACTTTTTCGACGTCGTGTGGATTTGGTTTCTGATTTGATTGTTGTGTTTGTTGAGGAAATGTAAACTGTTAAATATAAATTTTTGTTATTGAGGATAACTCCTTCGCTACGACATCCCGAGAAAATCTAATGTATTGTATTTCCATTGTTCGCACTTGGGATGTCTATTTCTTAAATGAATCTATGAATGCAAGAGCCCTCTTCCTCTATTGAATAATAATAATGTTTTGAATGAATTTTTTTCTGAAAAGCACATATCTGAAATACTTTCATCATTAAATTCATTGTTATATTAATCAATAATTCGTTGGTCCATTTTGAAATATAATTTAAGTAATGAAGAGAGTTCAGAAAAACGATTTTTCCAAAAAAAATTACGTGGACGGAAGTATCCCCAAAAATATTTATATATTATCTACATAGTGCGACAAGGATTTCCGCATATTTTTTTAATTAAACCACAGGCAATATATAAGACCTGATTAACATCCCTCTTTTCTGCCAACTCAAACGGAAGTTTTTCTTTCTCTACAATCCGGATGAGAACCCGAACTTGATTCGTGTTTTGGTTTCATCGCTTTCAGAACTGTTCTAGGATAGTTCAGAATCGAGCTTCTACAGCGCATCGATTCTACGCAGTTCTAGAACTGTCCTAGGACAGTTCTGAATTTCGCAACCACAACAAACCTTATGACTGTCAAACTGTGCAAGCAAGAAACTTGAAACTCTCAAGGTAGTTTGCGCATCGGAATGCCACGGTTGAGTTCGTTAGTGGGCCAAATCCCCCGAATGGTTTCGGAGTTAAAGCTATTTGAAATTTTGAGGTTATTCCCGTGACGTTACGTGAATAACAGAAAACGAATAATCTTCGCTATTTTGAGATTATATCATGCTTGAGCACGCCTCAAGGTAAGTTGGGTGTAGACTCGACCAAGCATGCCTGCAAGCACTGGCGCAGCAGTGTTTGGCTATTAATTAACCAATATGCGTACGGGCACTAGTCCCTTCTTCATAATTACTTATCTCACTCTGAAGAATTGATGGTTGCTCCGATAACAATTGGAGAACGCTTAGTTGCCAAATCTACAAAAAAAATTTCAATACAGCCGGATGATAATCCAGATTCCAGCGATTCTCTCAATTATCCTGCTCAAATTTCAGCGAGCTGGTGGTAAAAGAAACATGATAGATTAATGATTCCACTAAGCTCGGCGATCAATCGAATACTTCACCTCCATTAATTCGCGATCAATCAATTTCGAGACCGATTTGTTCGAGCGTCGAACTGATGGAAATTACTCTCGTACGATCGGACGAGGAGAACTCCAATAAGTTTGATTTATTATTTTATAAATAACAGTGGCAGTGACGTGGACTCAATCCTTAATTATTTCCTGGTTTTCGATGAAAGCGCGATAGAACAAACGATCAGAAAAACCTTGCCGTGATTGTTACTTACGAGGTTAATTGAAACATAAGAAATGTGCGCAGAAACGAGCTCGTTACCAATACTCACGAAAATTGATAATGTTGTTCTGTTGTGTGATTGAAGAAATGGAGATTTCATAAATTCGTGAGAATAAATAATGTGGGACGATTTTAATCGACATTATTTTGGTATACTTAGATATTACCGTGATGTGACAAACTTTTATTAATCCCAACAACTTCAGAGGGATTACATGCCTTCACTTACAAGCCTTCATTTTCGAACAGGTGAAATTTCCCAGTTGCAGGAAAAAATATTTCAAAAACAATAACTCTATGTTGAGAAAAATTCATTTATCATCACTGGAAAGTGCTTGGATCTCATGGCCAGTACTAAGATAATCTTTACATTT
Source organism: Myrrha octodecimguttata (assembly GCA_958510865.1). Taxonomy (NCBI): domain Eukaryota; kingdom Metazoa; phylum Arthropoda; class Insecta; order Coleoptera; family Coccinellidae; genus Myrrha; species Myrrha octodecimguttata. Next base: position 38,940,113 of record OY294056.1, read on the forward strand.
AGTATTACTCATTCAAGAATCAACTCAACAGTTCATTCCTTTTTTTTGTTTTCCACAGCACTCACATCCATGAATGCATGCTATTCGAACGCACCGGCACACTAGGCCGAATTTAAGTTGTATCTTAGGCCACCGAGGTAATTTTTTCAAAGCAGTATCAAGTAAACTTTTTTTTTAGATAAAAAATTGTTTAGAGGAGTACACAGGAGCAGTGGCGCTATAAGAAAGTCAGGAGTCCTGGTGAAAATGAGAAGGTGATGCCCTCAATATATTGTTCAGTTTTTAGCAGGTAAATTTATCGTAATTGAAGAATATTTCGAAAAAATTCTTAAGATATATCAAGCGAGAAATCGACCCGACCCCTCCACCATTTTGCACCCGCCAAAAAGTCTGCATCTATGTGTCGATTTGAAGGTTACACTAGTTCTATACTGATTCAATAAGGTGAAAATCGCGTCCATTATAAATTATAACGGATATTCCGACTTCTTTGGACGAGAGTTGAGAGACAGAGATAAAATAAATTGAATAACGTGTTCTTCCGAAGATTCCGAATATAATACTCAAGATACTCAAAATCAGCCCAGTTAGCGCACCTGGATCCAGTTTCGGATTCATGTGACGTTGTCACACTGTGTTCTATCTCTAACGAAGAAAAACAGATGTGATTATCCAACAGACAACTTTGTGTGCTCCGAGCACGTATGTCAACTCGGTGCCTTTATTGCGTGTGACTTGGGGGATGCACAGAGAGGGTGCACCATAGAACAATAGAACTGGTTTGGAGCTAAAGATTGGATTTCATCTCTATGAACACAAGAATGGGCGCTAAAATAGGTCATCCGAAATCTAGGATAGAGAGTACCCGTCCTAGTGGTACAGAGATCCGAAATTTCACTACACTAACTTGTCCTCACAGCTCGAGTATTTGTAACACTTTCGAAAAGGCTGGCTGGCGAAGAAGGCGATTCAAGACATTCGAAAAAACTCATGAATTTACGTCCTGTTTCGACGAGATTCTCAACAGTTTCAGAATTTTGGGGTATAGTTTTGGCGGGCAATGCAAAAAGGAACTCCTAATCAGAAACTCTTCAGTTGCGTTTCCATACACGAAACTGAAATTAATACATATCAAAGGTTTTTTTCAGGTGTGACCACACAACCCGGAATTCTTTGAAATGATTAATTTTATCCCAACAGCGTAATGCAGATGGCGAGGAACCCTATCCCGACATGTCTCCGGAACTTCCAGCATTATTCACGACCATATCTGCCTCAGACATTTGAACAGGAGAAAAATTGTTAAATGGTGTATGAGGAAGGAACTAGAGAGCGATTCTCCAGTCGTGAAATTTTTGATAAATGCTTCCGAATCCTGAACGAGTCTAGACCCTGCCGCTGTCGGTAAAAAATCGCCGATGAGACATCAGGGACGAATTGAGGAAACGACAACCTCAAGTAATGAAATCACTTATACAAACTGCGGTCGCCATAAATATTATTAGTCACATGTGACGGCAGCCAAAATAACTTCCGTCTAAAATGTCTGACAGGAGAAATCATTCCCGTTTGGACGGAATATGCGGAAGTTTTAACGAGGCTCGAATTTTAATGCACATGCACAATTTTTGCATATGAATTTCGGCGTCTACGCCTTTTATGAGATTGAACCACCAAAATTATTCCCCGCGACAAAAGAATTTAATGAACATGCAAATGCTTCTGTCTGTAAAGAGATGTTGCCAAATTCGACAGGAAATAATAGATTTCATTTCGGAAGTAGAGGTGACTTCCGAGAATACATTAAATGAATTAGGAAATCGAACTATGGGCATCCATGACAAAGCCATTGTCTTTGTGTTATCAGACTACGGATTCTTATTCCAATAGGCATGATGACAGTATCGAAAAATCGTCGATTCCACGGTTCCAAGGTGAAATTCATGTTAAAAAAATTCAAAACACTGCTTTAGTTTCATTTAAAAAATTCAGATGATGGAGGTTTTCAATAAGATAAAACTTTTAAATACTGCAATAGGCCATGTTCACTGAAACAGCAATCACTGCGCATGACGTGACGCTTAGGTAAACTCCGCTTTCAATACTCTCATTCACTGTGTTTTGTTCTTGTGAATACTATTGATAATGCATTTGGATTGATTTTGTATTCATTTACGTGTGATTTATCATCTTATCTCTACTATAACAATGGAACCAAGCTTTTTTTAGGCAAATAGCCCAAATTTGCCCAGGATTGATGTATAATGATGGGCGATTTCCTCGCAACACATGAAGAATTTTGCTCGTCTGAGTTTAGGAACGTGAAAACTTCCATGTAAGTAAATTTCGTATTTAAATTCACCCTAGATACAACCAATTTAGATATAATCATAACTCATGCGAGTTTATTTCACTAGCATAGTTTATTTTTACATTAAACTTTTTTTTGAGGTAAGCGCCCTCACAGATTTGAAGTTGCTACTTTAGAGTTGATACAATATTAATATTCGATAAAATGAGTAAATTTCGGTAACTTAAAAGCACATACTTGTATAAGTAGTATTTTGCCTCATAATAAACACCTAAAACTTGATGAATCACACAGTCAATGTGAATGTATTTGTTCTAATTGATTTAAATTATTTCAGGTCTTCAAGACCATTATATGGGGATAATGCAATCAGTTATGTGCAACTAAAACAGTAAGGAAGTATTTTTACAGTTCCATATCATTTGACCACAGCAAAAAGAAAACTAAACGATTAGAATTGATAATAAGAATGATAACAAAAACCAAAACAAAAATAACCACAATGAATAATCAGTTGTTCCATAGCCCCAATATTTCAACTATTTCACGTCAGACAAACGTTTTAGGTTTGAGACCTATCAATATATGATAACATACTTACATCGAAGAGGTCTTCACAGGAATGAAGTGGCGAATTCTTCACTTAGTTTTTCGGGTTTCTCTGTGCGAGCTTTAACCACACATTTCTTATTATTTTCTTGTTTGGAACATGTACAAACACATTGTTGGGTGTTCTTATCGATGTGTTTTCAAACTGCGGTACTGCACACCACTTATAAACTTTGGAATTCATTTAAAACACACGGATGAATTTAATGTTTTTTTTACTTTCTTCTAGAATGGATAAAATCCTCGTAATAATTCCTCAGATATACCCATTCAAAATGTTATTTTCCCAATATTTCCGAAAAACCATAGCATTGCAATTCAGAAGTTAATTGAAAAATGGAATCTTTGTAAGTTCATGTATAATCTCATGACGATAATTATGATTAGAAAATTGAAAAGTAATTGGAATTTTCAAGTTGTATACAACATTTCCGAACTAGGTATCAAGTTTCATCACCATTGAATCAGTGTTTTCTGAGTTATTCCTGAAATATCAACAATACCGAGGAAAAAACCTTAAAATTTGAAATATTTTCCCTAATATCTCCGAAAACTAAAATCAGATGAAACTGAAATTCGTGAAACGTCAGAAAATATAAAGTTCAAGGTCTATGTGAAATTTCCTGCAAACCTTCTGAACCGTTTCTGAAAAAAAATCATTTTTGTTACCTACTAACCATATTCGTTCTCAACAAAATCATGCAAAAAATCGCGGGTCATTATGCCTTAACTAACTGACAAGTTACAATCCAATCGCTCAAGTAATTAAAAACTAACTACTTACTGAAAATTAAGGAAATATAACTTCACAATTTAACATTACCATAAATCCGGAACAGTTTGGTTGATTTGATCCATTAACGAACTGAACCGTCTCATTTTGAATTGAACCCTAACTTGAAAGTGTCAAGTTGAAAATGTTTACACATAATCGTACCTACGGTCGGCCAGTCATAATCGATTTTGGCACCGAATTCGTCATCAGTGAGCCCACTTAGTAATTTCAGACCCATTCACGGCTCAAAATTCGAAAATTACAGACATATAAACAAAATGATATGAGTGGATTCTCCTCATTAATTCAACTGGCGCAATAAGATCTCACAACTACCCAACAAGCCTCCTGGTATTCTTCGAAAGTTTCAGTGTTCATTGGCAGCTGGACGGATAGAATAGTTTTTAACTCGGTTTTTAAGCACAAATTCTACATCTCAGTGAAACTGAAATATCCGAAATATGAATTCCTTGAAACTACCAGGCAAATTTTCTCATGATAAATTAACTTCAATATTAAATATCATAGACCTGGAAATGTTATTGTCACTTTGACATCGATAAAAAAGGTGCATCCTTTTTTATCGGATAAAAACTTCTCTTCCTCAATATGTCAATTAGTCTGTCAGATTTTTGAATTTTGAACATATAGTGCTTTCATTTTGAATCGGTCTGGTAATTATTTAACTTATTTAACTTTATTTTTTTAACAGTACACCAAAGCAAACAATTTATAACAGTTGTGTATTTAATAATTGTACTTTCAAATAATCGAATTTTATTGTATTAATAAAGATAATTATTGTTGTTCATCCATATATTCTGTCGTTAATTTATCTTGCCAAAAAACACTCGAGCTTTTCTTTTATCAGATAAATTTCTCTTCAACTCAAAGTTTTACCAATCACTAAATTTGCTCGAAAAACTGACATTAGATAAAATCGCTCCACCTTCGGTGTCGCGATTTTATCATGTCAGTTTTTCTCGTAAAATTAGTGATTGGCAAAACTGTTTCGTTGCAAAGAGAAACTTATCCGATAAAAAAAAAGCTCTTGTGTTTTTACTGTTGACAAAAGTCAATTAAATTCTTGATAATTTTTTAGGTTTTTTCTGGGTTTTCGCTGCCAATATCTGAAACAGAACTATTAAAATTAAATGAAAATTGTTTTTTCCACTCTGTTTCAGATATTGGGAACTCAGAAAAAACTTGAGAATATTATGCGAAATCCTCCCAAAATAATTCATGATGTCAATTCTCGTGCGAAATTTGAAAAATGCAGACAATCGAACGAAATTATAAACACGTAGATCAGCGCACAAAAAGTGGTATTCGCTACTCGATTTCAAAGGTTCATTATTCAACGACGACAAACCGAAATTCCACAATGGATCCAATTCGTTATTTTTAACGAACTGAACCACTCGATCAGAAGAATAGTGCTCGTCAAAAAAAACTTACGTTTCCAATTTTTCTCCAGAGAGCTACCCCCTCTCTTTTCTCTGAACTCTTTGTTTTCGCTGTTTCCTCTGTCCCGAATCTTTTGAGTCGTATCTCGACGCGAAGGTAGAGGAGAAAGCCCTTTGTCTTGGGCTCCATTCCGATGAGTTTTGAATACGAATATAGGTTATGAAATGGGCGACTTCGTGCGATATCTTCCCTACAATGTTTTCCCGTCGTTTGCTGGATCGTTCCGCGCTCCATTCTTTGTTTCTGATGCTCCGAATAATTGAGGCGCTTTACATGCTGATAGAGAAGAATTTTTTCCTATTAAATCATTAGACTAACGTGAGGAAACTAATTTTATTTTACTCTCGCCACCGACACAAACGCCACCAATCGACCAATCAGAGCGCACGACACCATTCATGGTAATTCGGCAATTGTCATTTTGAATTCATTTATGTTTTCTCAGATTATTATTTAGTTATTGTTAAGTGCGTGAAATCTTTTTGTGTAAGGTTCGAAGAATTGAGTAGATCTTCAAATCCTTTTAAATGGGTCCCTTTTGTATTTTGTTTGGACAGTTCAGATGTAAATGGAAATGAGCGTTCAAATGAAGAAAAAATCCTTTCTATAGAAGGTTTAAACTTGATGATACTCAGCAGCATATCATTTTTTTCATAATTGTCTCTCAATCTTTTTCACTAATCGAGAAATCAACACCCAATTTAGCATAATATTTTCACTATTGAATGTGTTGTATTTTTCTTGGTTCTTTGAATGAACATGAATTGTTTAACAATCTCCATTTTCTTGAAATTTACTAATATATGCTACTAGAAAACCTCAGTTTTCAGACCCGATGAAATGAAATCAAGCATTGAATGAAACATTTGTTTTCTAATTAGAAATCTTATGAGCTTCAATGGAAAAGAACTCAAATTGAACTGGTATTACAATATGGCCTATTCAGTGAGTTTTTATTCTTTCTGAAACTTCAACTCTTGATAGGTCTCAGTCTGACTTCAAGTAAGGATGATGCTTGTTCTGTAACAACTTCCATGAACTTCCCGCCGTTTTACCACATTTCCTCGTATATGTGCACAATCTGTGAAACTATGAGTATATTTGAGCAAGCTATCAAATGATATACATGTATCAGTGTATTCTGTAAAATAATTTCTCATTGCTTACCTAATAATTTCACTCCTAGTGTATATAAGCCCAACATTACAATGTGTAGTGAATTCCACTGAAAGTTATACAAAACATAAAATGGTTGACATTCATGATGTTGAAAACATGGTGTGCTCATCTGAAAAAAAGTGACGTCAGCAAGATTAAAAAACAAGGAAATATATATTCTGTGCTTTCAATTCGAATCAAAAAAGTGACATCATCATTGTTAATACGACAGATGAGCACACCGTATGATTTACTTACATCATTGGTATGAACCAGAACTACAGTCAATTTTCTCTGGTATCATATCCATAAAAGTAGTTGTAGTTGTTCTATATTGTCTGACTGTATCAGAAATCTATGGATAGATGGATAGTGCAATATCTATCGCATTTTCAAAAACCGAAATCCGTGAATAAACTTGTGCTCAGGAAGACACACTGTTCCCAGATTCTGCGTAACATCAAAGAATATGGGGTCAAAAAGCTACCTCGGTAGCCTAGAGTATGGGGACATTGTCTAGGATGCTGAAGGTACCGGGGTCGAATCCCGGCAAGCTCATGGAAGTTGTGTCCGTTTGGGGCCAAGGTATATGTTCGTTTGTATTAAAAATGAAAATTGTCTATACTATGAATTTGAATGAATGTAATTATTAAAATATACAGGGTGATTCTGGAGGAGACCGTCAGATTTTGGGATAAGTTTACACTAGTCGAGACAGTCTCGGAACACGGTTTGGTTTATTGTTGGGGGTCTCTGTTGAGAATATACAGGGTGATTTGTCCGATTTTACTTTTATTGATAACTTTGGTATAGCTTATTCGATTTCAATGAAATTTTCAGCGTAGTACAATAGTGTTGAACACATTCATAGATTTTGAATTTTTTTCCAAAATAAGCGGTTGTTATTGTGATAAATCCAGATTAATTGTGCAGGTTGAAAAAACACCCTGTACATAGCGTTTCCTAAACTACGCTATCTGTTTACGATTGTACTATAATATGTCATTATTTGAATTTTTTCAAAAAATGATAATGTCGAAATTTCGCTCCAATCGATTCTACTTTAATTGATAACTTTGATATGGCTAATCCAATTTTGATGAAATTTGCAGTGTAGACGAATCTAAATGAGTTAATTCAATAATCGCAACAATCTCTCAAAATACAGTGTTGTAATTGTGATAATTTCAGAATTTCAGATCAATTGTTCAGTTGAAAAAAAACACCCTGTACATTGCTTTTCCGAAACTTCCTTATTCGTTGCAGATTCTACAATAATATGTCATCATCCAGAGGTTTTCAATTTCTTTGGCACATCTCCGGTTTTCCTAGAAAACATTTTCGTAGAAGAGCATTATCGAAATTTGGCTCACAAGCAGTGAGAATATTCCGTACTAGGTAGGAAACCTGTATCGTCCAAAGATGCAAAGTTGTTCGTCATCTCTAAAATATTCTTTTCAAATTCGAAATATATTCTGAATTGAATGGTTTCATACAAAATATTAGAAATTAAATATGAATTTGGAATTTGAAAAGAATATTTTAGAACTTAAGAACTGCTTTGCATCCTTGGACAACACAGCTTTCTTACCTAGTGCGGAATACTCTCACTGCTTGTGAGCCAAATTTCGATCATGCTCTCCTTCAAAAATGTTATCTAGGAAAACCGGAGGTGTGCCAAAGAAATTAAAAACCTCTGAATGATGACATATTATTGTAGAATCTGAAACGAATAAGAAAGTTTTGGAAAAGCAATGTACAGGGTGTTTTTTTTTCAACTGCACAATTAATCTGAAATTCCAAAATTATCACAATTACAACCCTGTATTTTGAGAGACTTCTGCGATTATTGAATGTACTCATTCAGATTGTTCTACACTGCAAATTTCATCAAATTTGAATGAGCCATACCAAAGTTATCAATGAAAGTAGAATCGATTGGAGCGAAATTTCGACATTGTCTTTTTTTGATGGAATTTTCTCGAAAAAATAGAAGTGTGCCAAAAAAATTGAAAACTCTCAAATAATGACTTATTATAGTAGAATCGTAAACAGATAGCGTAGTTTAGGAAACGGTATTTACAGGGTGTTTTTTCAACCTGAATTAATTTGGATTTATCACAATAACAACCGCTTATTTTGAAAAAAAAATTGAAACGGATGAATGTGTTCAACAATATTGTACTGCGCTGAAAATTTCATTGAAATCGAATAAGCCATACCGAAGTTATCAATAAAAGTAAACTCGGTCGAATCGGACAAATCACCTTGTATATTCTCAACAGAGACACCCAACCATAAACCAAACATTGTTTCGAGACTGTCTTGACTAGTGTGAACTTATCCCAAAATCTGACGGTCTCCTCCGGAATCACCCTGTATATAGATTTCGTGACTGGGCACACAACCACAGGTTGAACCCACTAAGAGTGAGTGATTGAATGAGATCAGAACTCTAATAGGTCATAACAACATTTAAGCAACGACCAGAGTGCAAGTTTACAACAAAAATCACCGAAGGTTATCAGTGGTTCCCAATCTACACTGGTGTGAAATATAGTTCACTAAGGTACAACGAACAAACGTAAGACCTTCATGCAGGAATAACGAAAAAACCTAATGTCAATTTAGTTCCTGGCGCAACTTCATTACTTTCAAAGTTCTTGAGAGCTGTTTACATTGCTCAAAGAACGAAACTTCGCGAATACGACAAACACCGTATTTACCACCCCTGTACGTACAAAAATTGCCTTTTCCCCAACTCAACAACTCCCCTATCTCTTCCTGTTTGCCTTGTTATACACGAAAATCACGCGGATAAAAGAGCGACAGACTAAGTCAACTCAATGCGCTCACTTTTAATTTCGCAGCCGATCACGCCATCCCGTTATGAAAATGCCCCATTGTGCCGCTCTTTCTAATTAATTACTTTAATCAAACTATGTAAATTTAATTTGGTCGTGCTACGGTCGACTAATCCCGAACAGGGGATGGTTGAAAGGGTTTTCCGTGCGCTTCACCGTCGTTTTTGAGTCGATATTTACCTGTGGCGAATAACAATATGCCGATAAACGGTTTTGTGTTTTATTTTAAGGTAATTGAAACTTTTGCAATGAATTTATGATCAACGTTTGGATTATGTGAATTCTAACCTATGGAACTCTCATATCCAGAGTGAGAAATTTTGACGCACTTGTTATAGGAAACAGGAGCTTTACTGCGCGCATGTTCTAGGGGAACAGCGTGCTATCGTTTTGTCCAAATGTAATATACGAATTTTGAGCCGAAAATAGACTTAAACGACTTGGTTTGGCTGACTCACTGATGACGAATCCGGCATCAAAATCGATTCTGTTCGCATTGTAATGCAGCGGTTATGTACGTTTTGGGGACAAATCGGCCGAATGGTTTTGGAGTTATAGCCATTTGAAATTATGAGGTTATTTCCCTGATATTTCAGGCACTAGTGAAGCGATTGTATTGAAACTTGGCAGTTAGTTTGAGCATAATGACGCGCAACTCCAAGCAGAATTTTGTTGGCATCGTAGGGTCACTTAATTCTGAGGAAAAATTTTTTCATATTTTTCTATGAAAAATTTTTTTTGCAGAAACTATTGATTATATTCGAAAACAATATCGCTCATACCTTGAACCACATGTTCCACGGCAGTGTACCAAATTTCAATTTGATACGGCTATTAGCTTTGAAGATATTGGGAAAAAATATGTAAAATTTCGTGGTTGTCTTCTCGATATCGTTGTTTTTTCGGTAAACTTAAGAAATACTGATTCAATCATGATGAAACTTCGTTGCTTATTTGAAGTTTCTTAAGGACACCTTTTGTAATCGTTTTTTTTTTCAAATATTCAATATCCGGTGATCTTCACCTCATATTATCCTCAATAAATTCTGTATGAACCTTCGAAATGGCATTTTTCGATGAAGTAGGTACTGGATTTCAATTCGATCTAATCTGTATTTCTGGAAATATTGGGAGATTCAAATTTTGAATGGGTATATCTGCGGAATCATTGGGTGGATTTTACCCATTCACGAATTCGACTAGCGGCCGACCGTAGACACAATAACTTTCGGAAGAAACGACTTAGAAACTAGATATTTGTAGGGAAAGTTTGGACCATAATTACGAAGGCCGAATTCGTAAATGGGTAAAATCCACCGAGTACATCCGCAGATAGCGGATGAGCTGTCATCTCCATCGAACATGCGCGCAAAAGTTGCTGCCTTCACTGCAGTCTTTTTTTGGTTTTTCATTTTGTACAAATATTTGTAGTAATCGAGTATTATGCCAAAAACAATCCCGACTGATTGTTGAACCCACTGATGAAAAATCCGTTCGATATTCCAAAAAGCCCCTGGAGTCTTGGAATTTTTAGGATAAGTAGATTGCCGACACGAAAAGATTTAAAAAAGGTTTTTTTTTAAATCTTCAAGATTTTCGTTGAAAAATTCGTTTTTTGGAAACTATTCCTCAGTTTTCCTTGGAATTCGGCATTTAATTTTGAATCGATTCTCAGCAATCAGCTTGTTCGAATATGTACTTCCGGCAATATTGGGAAATACTATTTCGAAGAGCTGAATGCTTATGGTTTAATGTGTTAGACATCATTTATAAGATTTTTTTATGTGTTTTACCAACTAATGGACAAGAATTTCGTTATCAAGCTCCCAATGTGCTTCACTTATTTTCGCGAAAGTTCTGTGTTCAGAATAATCCGCTTGGTTGACCGTAAATACGATATCTTCTGAAATGAATTTTACTAGAATCTCGATATTTGTAGTTAAAAATTCCATCTTCGTAATGTATCCAAAAATGCAGATCGGCTCAAATTGAAGTCTAGAAAATATTCGAGAAATAAGGTTTTCGCAGAGTATCGTGAGGATTTTATGATGAGAGAAGATCGCAAAATCGTTTTTATGAGGAAGTTCTTCGGATTTGGAACGTGAATGGGTGACCGCTACGGCTTCTTATTTGAACGAGCGCATTATAGTTTCTGACTTTGCGTCAGTACTTTCCTAGATTTTTTTTAAATTATCTTTCTATGTTAAGATTATCTGGGCTCTTAATTTTTTGAAGGCCATATGTCGGATATAGATAAAACACATATCTATTATACTATCAAACGGATAAAGCCTTATCAAACCTTCAGCTGCAAGCAATTGTAACTCAAATGTAAATAGCGAAATTCAGAAATACGAAAATATCCCTGAATATAATCCAAACACTCTGTTCAAGAGAAAATATTCCAATAAGAATGCCCTAAGCCCTCCAAAAAGTTATGGACACCTCTAAATCTTGGTAGGATTTCTCAAAGTATTATGATTGAGGAATGTCAACCAAATAAATAGATTTGATATATTATTATTTTCAAAATATCTATAGTAAAGACAATTGACGTTCGCCAAATTTGTATGATCTGTTGTTTTCGAATGATCTCTTCCTGAGGAAATTTCGTATATCAGTTCATGACGTTGAAAGCTTGCATATTGAAGTCGGTATGTTCATATAGGATAAATAAATATCATGAGTAATTCAGAAAGGAATGAAAATATTTCTTGGTAATTTTACCAAGCGAATACTTAGTGTTTTTTATATAAGAAAAAATCAACATTATTCATCTATTTCGGACCTTGTTGAATAGTTACAAATTGGTGAATGCGCCGGCCGAATTCAGTCGAGTCTAGCTGGGAAGCCCAGGCAGATGTTGAATGTTCATTTGGATATTGGAATATGGTGGAAAATATAATACAGAAATCATATGGTTTCCAGTACACCGCATCTGCCACATCATCAATATTCATAACATGATCAATTATAATATGTGCATAAAACACTTTTGTGGTTGAACGCAACCAACTGCAGGGAAATTCAAATACAAAAATAGCCATGGAAAGCAGATCACATATCAATATTGAAATTCACACGACCAATATTAACGGTGTAATATATGGAAACCAATTCAGGATTTGTCATTGACCGGCATCAACGGAGGCGCTATTTTATTTATCCATGATATTTTCCAGGTGTAACATTTGTGGGATTGTTTTTTGCATTAATTTTGCAACCTATTTTCTCTTTGTTACAAATTCGAACACTCGTTTCTGAAAGTTTTATCTTTTGTACATCATTCCTAGAGAAATCAGACTCAATATGAGTGTAATAAGTAACAAGTTTAATAATGTAAGATGGAATGTGCGAATTGGTAAAATCCACCATTGGTTCAAAAAATGTTGAAAGTATTGTTTATTCAATATTCTCAAATTATTGACACGATTCAGTTAAATTCTTGAAACTTGACTTGGCTGTAAATGTAGGGGTTATCGAATTGAATTCATGAGGAATTTCAATGAAATATGTAAAATACATTAACAAAAGCAGATTTTTGGGGTAGAAAGAGTCTCGAGAGTTTTCTGAAAATTCCCATTTGTCTTAATTCTGTTGTATGTCCATAATGTTAGCAGAGCCACTTGCATCGATGCATCGAAGTCAATGAAAACCATCTCAGAAATTGAATTTGTCATGAAAGAAAAAAAATTGTAGCGCTTTTAGGTTTTTCTTAAAGGAGTGACTCTGCTAACTTAATTTTAGGTTAGCAGTGCCATTCCACAAAATGCATCGAATTCGATCAAAAAGTATTTGTCGTAGACCATCTTACGTGAAGAGAACAGAAAAAATAATTTTCTTATAGGTTTTTTGAGGTTTTAATAGAATGTTCTGGTTTCTGAGGATATTTCGTAAAGTTAGAAACACTGCATTGGTATATTGATATTTCAGGTTAAGTTTCCGTTTCATCATTGACTGAACGACTGCGTTGTATGTTAAATCTTCTTTTTCCCGAACTGAACAGTTTCAGGTTCATTTTCTTATATTTTTTTTGAGGTTTGAATAGAATGTTCTGGTTTCTGAGGAAATTTCGCAAAGTCAGCAACACTGTATTGGTATATTGATATTTCAGGTTTACTTTCCGTATCATTATTGACTGAACGACTGGGTTGTATGTTGAATCTTCTTTTTTCCGAAACGAACAGTTTTCGTTTTGATGCTGAATAATGGAAATATACCATTCCCACGGATATACATCGACGTAACTTTGTGATACAAAAAGAGAATTATTCTCTTCCAGAATAAGTTGAATGATTCAAAGATAACAGAAACATATTTGTCGTGAAAGTTAAAAATTTGTCGCGCTTTTAGTTTTTTTTTTGAAGGGGTGGCTCTGAGAAATTAGTAATAAGTAAGCAGAGCGGACGATTTTGAAAAAAAAATTAAAAACGCGACAATTTTCTTTTCACGACAAAAAGGTTTTGAACGACCTTGAATCGCTCAGTTCTATGGAAGCAAAAAGGTTCATCTAATTATTTTTCTTTGTATCACAATGTAACGTCGATGTATGTCCGTGAGAATGGAATATTTCCATTATTCAGCATTGAAATGAAAATTGTCCATTTCGAGAAATAGAAGATTTAACATACAACCCAATATTAGTCAATAATGATACGAACAATGAACCTGAAATATCAATATATCAATGCAGTATTTCCGACTTTGTTTTTTTTACGTTAGATAGTCTACGAAAAATACTCGACAATTATTTTTAATTTTTTGATCGAATTCGATACAATTGTTCTGCCAACTTATTATTAAGTAAGTAGAGCCAACCCTTTAAAAAAAACTGAAAGCACAACAAATTTTTTTGTTTCACGACAAATATGTGTTGGTCGTCCTTCAACCGTTCAGCTCATTTCTGGAAAAAAGGCGTTCATCAAATCAACTTTTTTGTATCACAAAGTTTCGTCGGTATGTATATATTTGTGATAATAGAATATTTCCAATATTCAGCATTGGAACGTAAATTGTTCGATTTGGGTAATAGAAGATTTAACATACAACAGAATATCAGTGTTCGATGCAGAATCGAATTTTCCATAAATTCGTTTTTTAATTTTGTATTAATTCTTCGGCGTTGATGTGGAGTAAGAATTTGAGAGGATTTACTTCCATATTTGAATCCCTTCTTTGTTTCTTGCTTTCCCATCCCCTCCACTTCTTGAAAATCACTTGGATTCCTGCATCGATAACGCACGCATCTCTTACAACGGTTCGACACAATCTAAAAGGGAAAAGTTCGCAGTTCTACACAAAAAACTGGTTATTAGTTTTTAAGTTAGTTCATAGCTGAGTGGGAAAGGACACACATCTAGTTATAAGTGAAGAAAACAGTTAAGTTCGTCTTAAGTTCCACCGCCATCAAGATTAAGAGTACAAGGAGTCGGGCAAGCCAGGTGAGTCCTTTTCCTGTTTTTGTCTTCCCTTCTTGCAGCTCTTGTTGTTCCGGTTCGGGGTTTTCCTCTCAAATTTCGGGATTCAAACTTCGATCAAGTCTGATTTTATTCTCTCACCAAATCTGTGTGGTGAAACAATCCAAATCACTTCAACAAAACCTTTACAGATACCATTAACTAAATAAATTTGGATTGATCCGCAACAATCAGTCAATAATGATACGAAAAATAAACCTGAAATATCAATATACAAATGCAGTATTGCCCAGTATGCATAATATCCAGAGAAACCAGGAAATTCTATGAAAATCTAAAAAAACCCCTTCAAGAAAAACTAAAAGCGAGGCATTTTTTTTTTCACGACAAATTCTCGACAAAAATTCGACATCAATTACTGAGATGGTTTTCATTCACTTCCGTGCAAGTGGCTCCTCTAACTTCAAAGACATTTTATTGTTTCTGATGCTCTTGCAGTGTTTTCCGAAATAAGCACGAAATAACGAAGAATTAAGATCCTTACTGTTTGGCCGGATAATATCGATGAATATACAACGACAAGGAATAACGTGGAGTTCATTCGTTCAGAAACTACGGCAAATAGACATAAAATTTTATTTACTGCACCGCCGGATATCGAAACATCGAAATAGCGAACACAAAGGGCGCAAACATCGCGTGAAAACTGGGCGATACGTCGTAAAATTTATCATTTCGTCTGCATATAAACAATGCCCTTTCAATTCCTTCGGTTCGTGCCTAGAGGCCGCTCTGTTTATTAACGATGAATTTTCGAAGGAGTCCTCGGATCGTTTTTCATTTCGGCCCCTTTCGGCAAGTGAGGGAAAATTGAAATATTTATGCGGGGTCTTAGCTCGTAAATTCGCGGAAAGAGGGAAAAACAAGGGAAATGAGTTATTATGGCAGTTTTTCATAGCTGAGACATTTTGAAATATTCGATTCAGAATGCGGTATTTGGGATCAATTTCAGGCATGTGGCATAAAATTCGCTGCGTTGGCACGTAATTTGAAATTTACTTTCAAGGTTCTATGGTGTTTCTTAGTTGCTCTTGATTGAAAGCACCTCTTGTATTCACACCGGCACAATTAGGGGAACGGAAAAAATCTCAACGAAGTTTGTAGTTCTTTTTCTCTTGAACCCTTCGGCCGATTTTAGGAAAAGTTCTTTCCCATTGTATCTTGTATTTCATTTTTTTGTTATATACTGGGAGGAACAAAAGCTCTCATCTTAATTTTGAGAGAAATTACAGCACTTTATGTGTGTAAACATCGATCGTATTAGGGGGGGATGGACAAAATCTCAACGATTTTTGTAGTTCTTTTCCTCTTGAACCCTTCGGCCGATTTTAGGAAAAGTTTTTTGCTCTTGTAGCTTGTGCCCTCGGGAACGTAACTGTTCATATGGAGTTCTTAGTTACTTCGTTTTTTTGTTATATACCGGGAGGAAGAAAAGTGTGAAAAGTAAGCTCTTACTTGGAGTGAATCGTTGATAAGAGAAAATGTTTATAAACACTCAGATGTTGCCTCATATTTTCTGAACATTTCCATTTTTCATTCATTGATATCTTAATTTTGAGAGAAATTACAGCACTTTATGTGTGTACCCACCGGTTGAATAAGGGGAACGGATTAAATCCCAATGAAGTTTGTAGTTTATTTTCTCTTGAACTTTTCAATCTATTTGAGACTTTTTTCATCGAGAACATAAATGCTTGTTTGAACAAAAATCATTAAGCTTTCATTCAGAAACCCTGTGGAGTGAAACGTTGACTGACGAGATTGTTTACGAACACCCAGATGTTGCCTCATCTTTTTTGAACATTTCTGCATTTATCCTAGTTTTGAGAGAACTTACAGCACTTTATATGGAACCGTTCGTTTTACCTATCTTCGAATATTTTTTTTTTGGTCAGCGGTGGAGTTTGTTCGCGTTGAATACGAATGGATAAATTGTAAACATTCTGCAAGACCATGTCATGCCATTACCTCCTTTAATCGGAGGAGGCAATGCTCGCCTCCGCATTGGCTCATTGTGTAATTCTGACACCGAATTAGTCATCAGTAATCAATTTCGAAGAAGAAATTTCAGACAATAGGGCTAAACAATAGCACTATGTTCCCTGAAACATGCACGAGATGGTGTTCAATCACCCATATAAGGTTCGAGCTTAAGGCACACTGCTGTTGGTCCAATTAACGCCGAGACTTAAAGCAAAACATCGCGTAAATATTTCCATGATTCGTTTCCATTAATTGATAGTTATAAGTTTTTGAAATATCCGTAAACATAACGAATAAATAACTCTCATTTCACGAAACGATCTGAGTACGTTCATCTCAAAAAATATGAAAACATTAAGAAGACAATAATAGATTGACAAACTTCAGTACCAATATCAATTAGAGCCTATTTTGGGGGGATTTTGCATCGTTTTTTTAGATTTTTCCTGAGTTTTCACTCCCAATATCCGAAACAGAACTATTAAAATTAAATAAAATTGTTCTTTCCTGCATGTTGCAGGATTGAACTATTTGTCAAGGGCAGTTTCTAGGAAAACAAATTGCCTAATGAACAATACAACCACCATGAACAAAGCAATTCATTGAATGTGATTCCTGATTAACCTAAGCTTTCAGGAAAAAATCAAAGGAATTGTTCAATTCAATATGAGAACGGTTTTCAAATCATAAAACGATTTGAGATCATACTAACTAAAACCAAACCAATAAATAAGGAAAATAAAGAAATTGAGTTTATAGTATTATTAGTATTCACTGTATTTGTGGAAAGACATACACAGTGGAAACATCTCTTTCCTCAGAAATCAAAAAACGAGAGCACAAAAACAACCTAAGGAATAGAGACATACAAAAATCCCATATAGCGAACCATGTATGTTCGACCATTGGGAATCACATGATAGATTGGGACAATACAAAAATACTGATGTTCGAATGAGATAATTTGAGAAGAAAAATCTCCTCATGCATTTTGTTGAATCGAGAGAGTAATTTTGCTCATTTTTCTGTAGAAATAGACCTTATTTGGCTGAATTTACTTAAAAAAGAGATAGAATTAAAAAACTTTCAAACCAAATGAATCTGTGTTGCCGTGTTTTTTCAAAAATGTCAATTTGACACAAGTCTCAACTCAAAACGAAAAATCGAAAGAAAATAATTCAAAAAATTTTCTCCTTTGTCTGATGAAAGAGTCAGATTTGTAGTCTGAAAAGTCACAGTTCGCTTTGTTTTTCGTTTGTATTTTTCACTACGCAATATGTTTTTCAAGAAACTGCATTTTTTCATGAAAAAACAATTTTATTTGATTATTATTCTAAGAAATAACAAGAATCTGGAAATAGGCTTTCTATCTTTGTTAAATTCTCACTACTTTGCCGACGTTTCGGACATCAATTTGTCCTTTCTCAAGGCTCGTTATCATATTTTAACAATATAAATGTTTCCCTGTAAACATCATCTCACTGCAGTTCTACCATCTAATTATCTGAACTTTCACATGTATGTCAGTTAGTAGATAAAAATAAATCTGATTTCTTGCACTTTCGGTCTCAGCAATATCATCACAACTATCAAATATCACAAGTTAAAATATCACACATTGAAAAATCACTAGTTAAAGTATCAAAAGCAACAATGAAATCACACAATTTAGAACATTACAAGCTGAAACCTTTCAAAATTGAAAAGCAAACACAAACTAATCGTTCAGATTTTTATAGATTCTCCGTATTGCTACGTATTATCAAACTATTGTATACTATACTGAGATGTCGATGGTTGTCTTCCCTGTAGTTCACTGTATTATTCGTTCTGAACGGGAAAGACACCCAACATCTCAGTATACTATACAATAGGTTGATAATGCGGAGCAATACGGAGAATTAAGAAACAGTCTATAAAAATCTAAACGATTGGTTTGAGTTTGCTTTTCAATTTTTAAATGTTTTAGCTTGTAATGTTCTAGCTTATGTGATCCTCACTTAATTTATTTTATTGTTGCTTTTGATAAGTGCAAGAAAACCGATTTATCTACTAACTGACATACATGTGAAAGTTCAAATAATTTGACGGATGAGATAACCTTACTTTTGGTAGAACTGCAGTGAAATGATGTTTACAGGGAAAAATTTATATTGTTAAAATATTAAAGCGAGCCTTGAGAAAGGAAAAATTAATGTCCTAGACGACGGCGAAGTTGTGAGAATTTAACAAAGATACGAAGCCTATTTTCAGATTCCTGTTGTTTCTAAGAATAAAATTAAGTATGGATGCAATCACTCAACAGAATTTTATTTAATTTTTTACAGTTCTGTTTCGGATATTGGGAGTACAAGCCCAGAAAAAACCTAAAAAAATGGTTCAGTAAAAATCTTACTGGCCCCAATTATGTTGGGAAACATGCCCAACATAAGTTTTCACAAGCCCCCAACCTGTACCTATCAATCCCTTTGTCTCTGTTATAAATCCCTTTCAACGCTCATAATCCGCATCGGAATAGGAAGCTATAACTTTCAATACCCCATGTCCCCATCTTACCTGGTGAAGGAATCTGCACAAACAGAGCATGAATTTCATCGTCATATTGGAACCTCAGCATGGGCGAATAATACCCACGAGCCATTAACCCAAAACCCAGGCATCCCTGACTAAAATGATATTATCTCGGATCCGAACATCTGAGGCTGTAATAACCGAGACATGCAAATGTCAGAATTAAGCAAAACAGAGGCAATGCTCTGGACCAAGGAGCGCGTTCTCGTGCCGAATTATTCTAATAATATTCTGAAGAATACCTTCCGGCGTACGACTTCCTCTCTTTAGCTCGAGGAAAAGGGCCAGACGTCTTGCAGGTGAACGTGGAATGTAATCAGATGGTTTAATAAAATATTCCAGGCGAAAAACTCGATATGATTTAGTGGTCGGAGATAAAGGAGGTGAATGAATGGGCTCAGCTGGGAGATAAGGATCTGAAAGAGATGTTTTTATTTGTAGTCAATAAATCTTGATTCAATTCGAAATTTGGTTTTATTTTAGTTCACTGAATATTCTATTAGGTTTATTAGAATAATTCGAGGATATGAAAGTAAAAAATCTAGAAAAGCACTGCCGTGAAGGCAGCAGCTTTTGCGCGCATGTTCAATGTAGATGACCGCTTCGGGAACGAATCTAAACATGCGCGCAAAACCTGCTGCCTTCACGGCAGTGCTTTTCCAGTTCTTTTTCGATAAATTACTGGATTTCAATTCGATCTAATCTGTATTTTTGGAAATATTGGAAAAATAAAATTTTGAATGGGTATATCTACGGAATCATTGGGCGGATTTCACCCATTCACGGATTCGACCTTCGTAATTGAGCCCCAAACCTTCTCTACAAATATCGAGTTTTTAAGTCGTTTCTTCCGGAAGTTATTGTATTTACGCAGTCGGCCGTTAGGCCGTTACTGTACGGTCTGTACTGTACTGTACTGTACTGTAAGGTCTGTACGGTCTGTACGGTCGGCCTAACGGCCGACTGCGTAAACACAATAACTTCCGGAAGAAACGACTTAAAAACTCGATATTTGTAGAGAAGGTTTGGACCTTAATTACGAAGGCCGAATTCGGGAAATGGGTAAAATCCACCCAATGATCCGATATAACCATTCAAAATTTTATTTTCCCAATATTTCCAAAAATACAGAACTGAAATCTAGTACTTCATCGAAAAATCACAGTTCGAAGATTCATACAGAATTAAATTAGGATGATATGATAAGAAAATCACATGATCATCACGAAATGCATGAAGTTGTCTTTCAGCATCTTCAAACCAGCTGCGGAGTTTTATCAGGATTGAATCCGTATTTCTCGAGTTATACCGATAAAAGCAACGATATCGGGAGAAAAACCTCGAAATTTGCCGGCCGGACAGAATCGATTTTGACACCGGATTCGTCAGTGAGTCCAATCTAGTCGTTCAAAGCCATTTTCGGCTCAATAATCGAAAATTACAGACATTTGGACAATACGATAGCACGCGGTTCCCCTAGAACATGCGCGCAAAAAGCGGCAAGGAGCCAGGAGTCAGACAGCGCTGATAAAATTCATGGATAAAGAGGTACTGACTTAGCCCAACGGTTGATTTTCGGATATTATTGAAGAATGGCTGGTTGAATGTTCAAAAATAAATCTGTGCTGAAGACATAAATTCAAAAAGACGAGAAGGGCACTGACGTGAATTCAGCAGGTTTTTTCGCTCATGTTCTTATTCTTTGCGAAATCGGGCATCTTTTCACGTATTGACCCCGGCAAAGACATTTTTACTTTCTGATGGAAAGATTTGGCAATCTTATTTTCATATAGTCAGCAAGAAATTCTGCATGAGCCTTCGAGATAATATTTTGAATATAAAACTATATTTCAATTCGATTTAATCTGTATTTTTGGAAATATTCAGAAAATTAAATTTTTAATCAATCATCTATGGAATTATTGGGCGGTTTCTACCCATTGACGAATTCGACCTTCGTAATTAATCCTTAAACCCATTCTACAGATATTGACTTTCAAAGTCGTTTCTAACGGCCGATCGGTAGATCATATCTTTGTAACGGTATAAAAGTACATTTTAACAATCATATAAACGAAGTAGTAGTTAAACACTTCAGTAGGACACATATTTTACTCTGTGTTTTCGATACTGTTGCGCAATCGCGTCTGACGAATGTGGCGCCTGAGAGCTCCTGATTCGTTCGGCTTCTTTCGTTACTGGCAGAGTTTTCAAGGTGCAAAGATCGATTTTATATTAACGATCAATATCGATTACTCGAGTTTAGTATTCTCATTGATTTTGAGAAATAGTTACTTGTGTGCTCTAATATAAAGTATTAGGGATACTTTTGGTTTAACTATTCTGAATGGCCTAATATCTCTATTTTATTTGCTTTTTTCGATATTTCGTCACATGTAGAAACGCCATTTTGGGAGATTGTAGCCAGGAGGTTTTGCGACTCAAATAGTTCATCTGTTTATATCTTATTAATCTTCAAATGGATTATTTTCCAGTCTATATATTTTTCTTACTGGAATTTTGTCATTGTTCATTCTTTTCAAATTTTGGAAGATAGACTGGAGGGTAAAGCCAACACAAATTAACATGTGGTAATTTTCTTCGAATTTTCTAGCACTTCCTGGAACCTGACTTCCTGGAATTTCACTTTCTGGAATCTGACTTCCTGGAATCTAACTTTCTGGAACCTAACTTCCTGGAAGCTAACTTTTTAGAACCTTATTTTCTGGGTTCTCACCTTTGGAATACCGAGTACCTATTTACCTGATTTATTACGTACTTTTCGGACTAGTCTGGCATTATCTAAGTACTTCCTCATACCTACCTGATAACCAGTACCTACTAAGGACATACTAGCTTGCGTAAGCACCTGCAATTCCACATGTGACTCCGAGCAATTCAAGAGCACATACCAACGATAACCAAAGTTGGATTAAAAAGGCCTATGACCTGAGCTCAGACATTGTTTGTAAAAATATGTAGATATTTGTGAAAGATTAATATATTGGATTGGTTAGTAATCCAGTTTTTCAGTTTCCTCTCCATGCAATAGGTTGAGTGAGTTCCAGGCGTAAATATTCATTTACTTTTTTCTTTGTGATACAAGTTAACTTTCCTTCCTTATCTGTTCATTGTTATACAAATTAATCCTTATCTCTTTTTATTGTTATAACTTCCGAAAAAAACAATTCATAAACTCCATATTTGAAAATCAAGTTTCATGATCGAACTAGTATTATTTTTTGAGTTATGGCGAAAAAAACAACGATATCGAGAAATTCTACACATTTTTTCCCGACATCTCCAGAAATTATAATCATATGAAAACGAAATCTGGTACCCTGCTGTAAAATATAATGTTCAAGGTATGAGCAAGAGGTTTTTTCGGAAATAATGAGCAGTTGTCGAAAAAAAAAATTTTTGGAAGAAAAATTTTTAAAAATTTACTGACTGTTCGATATCAAAGAAATTTTGTGAAAACTTGTGCGCTGTTATGCACCAAATAACTGTCAAGTTTCAATTCCATCACTTGAGTGAATCCTGAAATATCAGGGAATTAATCTCAAAATTTAAAATGACCATAACTCCGAAACCATTCGACCGATTTGTTCCATTGACGAACTTAGCCGCCACATTCCAACAGTTATCGGACGGCCGGTCAAATAGGATAGATTTTGACACCGGATTCGTCATAAGTGAGTCCAACGTCCAACCCAGTCCTTTGAGACAGTTTTCAGGAAAAAATTCGATAGAAATGTGGACAAAACGATAGAACGCTGTTACTCGGAACATGCGCGCAAAAACTAGATATGTCCGAGGCATATTTGGAACTTAGGTTACGCTCAAAGTAAATTGCACGCTGGAACGCGTTTTTGCGACACGGCTTCTCGCTCTTGAAAAAACTGTAAGCATTTAGACTTAAATAAAGTAACGTCTTTCTTGGATATATCCATATTCAAGACTAATCTATTTCATTCCACCTGCGTTATGATCACGTCATGAATTGACATTGCCCACATTTTCAGAGAAATTTTTTGTTAATTGAGCAGGCAGACTAGCGATATTGTAATCTCGCATGCACTTTGGCCATACCCTAAGCTTTGGAGGTCAAATTCATGAATATTTAAAAGCCAAATATACCGCAGATGCATCTGGTACAAATTTCATTTTCCCCATTTTTCCAGAAATACTAATCCGATTGAGCTGAAATTCCGTTCGCTGTTGTAGAAGATCGACTTGAATGTTTGAATGCCATTTCAGTGGAAAATGAATTCATTCCAGACAGAAAAAATTACTGGAAAAGTTCTTGATGGACTGATGTTAATATACTTTTGATGAAGTCCTTTGCGAAAAGGATTTTGAAGGACTCTAGTTTATGTTTTGTATTCAATTAGGGCTACTATCTATCTTTTTTTTTGTATCTATTGTTTTTTTTTTGATTTATTGAACGTGATCGACACCAGAGGGGAATTTCATATCAAATAAAGATTTATTATTATTATTCATTTTTCTTATTCTTAAGATACGATACTCACGCAATTACGCACAATCTGCTAGATTATGAGTTTCAAAATACCAATATGCAATGTCGTATTTTAAAACTAATAATTGAGTTTGAATTCGATGATATCAGTATATTTCAAGTTACGACGTCATAATGGCAAAAGTTTAGATGAGTTAAACTACGAAACTTTTAGACCCATGAATACACCATTGGCGAATACGCATAAAGTGTATACATAGTGTACATATGAATATCATATAATTATACTCCATTCACTTTCTATGAAGTCAGTCAGTAGGCCTTGAAATTGGTCTTCCAAGTTTTTGTAATTGAAACTGAGCCAAGTTGGCACTCATGGAATATCATCAAGGTAAAATTAATTCGACGGGGCGTAAATTCTTATGTTTTAAAATCAATAACTCTAACATAACTTCAACAAATATTCAGAATTTCATGACTTTGACACTAGACGAGATGGTGTTCTGTGCATTCCGAAACACAAACTACCAAGTTCATACAATCATCTTTATTCACTGGTATCCAACTTTATAATAGTTTACCCTACGATACAAGAGTCTGAATGATAGGCTATTCAGAAATCAGATCAAGAAATTGTTGATGGATAAATGTTATTATAGTGTCCAAGAGTTCTCGGTTGATAGAATTTATTAGTCATTTTTGTATTTTTTGTGTTTAACATTTTGTTCCATTCATATATCTTTTGTATGCGACTTATCTAATAAATTGCTTCAATGTTGAAAGGATGACTAAACTTATTTTATTGTATCGTTTGTTTTAGTTACATACGTTATTATTATAACCTTTGTGTAGAACGTACAACGTCGCGTAACAATTTGGCAGACAATTACTATGTGCTATCATTTTTTAATCATGTAGAGTGGAATATGTCAAACTTTCATGGCCTAACAACTGCCTTTATAAAAGTAAAATACATACATACATATGTATGTATGACTAAACAAATACGTATGGTGCAGGTGGGGAACAGTTAAAACGAATACTCATTTCGAGTATGTTATATTCAGGTGTATAATGAAGTTAAGCAATCACCAGAATAATCCAAAAACTCATCAAACATATTTTCAGCTCGAAAAGGCTAGGCAGTTGTAACAACACCCACAAATTCCGAATTAGAAATATCTCATCTACTAGAAACCTAAATAAGGTTAACCCTTTTTTCACATACATACATATCTCTTCCCTTATCAAGATCGCGGGGGTTTCGCCGTCTCTGTGTATGTCTGTCGGTCCCGTTTAACCTCCATTAGACCGACGCAAGTGCAGAAACCCGATAAATCGAACAACGATATCCAACTGTATATCGTTAGTTATATCGGACGCCATATTTCTAGACGCCCAAACTTTAGACAACTGCATTTATAATGAAATATCTCGGTGGTTAAGGTTTACAGCAGGTTTCCATATCTGTAACTGTCTTGTCCGGGTATTATTTGTGTCGTTGTAATTTCGAGTGCTGGTAACGAGTCGACTGATAAAGATATCGGGAGATTGCAGGGACGTAACACCCACAACGAACGAAGGACGCACAAATATGGCGGTACCTATCTTATCGGATCAAAGTTTCAACTTGTTTCGGTGATTGGGCGTTTCGCTTTCGAGAAAATTATTTGTGAATCAGTTGAGATTTCAGGTTGCAGATATTCAATGAGGAGAAAATACTAGAAATCAGTGAATGGCACTAAAGTGATGCCTTTTCAATCTACATTTATTATACCCCATTATAAGTAGGCCCTTTCGATTCATAACAGTAATATCATTCTTTGAATAGCATGAAAATAAACTCTATAGATACAAGGTGTCTCATAAAAAATCCTATATTTCTGAAATTGATAAAAAATAAAATGAGCCTTTTGTCGAGAAAATATTTATTAATTATTAAAATACACTCATTGGGAATTAATTTCTTAGAAATAATGACGTCTAAATGTTTTCCCTCGCGCTCACGACATTCATTCAATGTAACATTAAAATTTCTGATGACAGATTGTCAGGTAGGCTTCGTGATGGCTCTCATTTCGTGGCGAGTATTTTGTTTTACCTGGTCCAGGGAAGTTGGTGTATTAATTTGGACTTCAGGAAACCCCGCAGGAAAAAGTCGATAAGAGTCAAATCAGGACTGCGTAGCGGCCAATTTATGTCACCTCTTCTCGATATTAATTTGCCTGGAAAAATTTCAGGAACTCGTGGCAGAGACCTATTGGACGTGTGTGATGTTGCTCCATCCTGCTGCAACCATGTTCTTCGATTATAGCCAGGAAAATTTTGCAGTTCAGGCCACAATAACTCATCTCACATCCTAACATAATGCTCTGAATTCACTGTAAGAGCACGTCTTCTTTCATCTTCAAACAAGTATCGACTGACAATAATTCCTGGCGATGACTTTGCAGCCCATACGGTCATTTTGGCGAATGAAGGGTTTTTCGATGCGTACATTTGGGATTGGTTGCACTCCAATAGCGACAGTTCTGCTTGTTTACGTACCCATTGGGATGAAAATGAGCTTCATCGGATAATAAGATGTTGAATGTTTGTGAGCGCTCAATTGGTTGGTTCACGAATTCTAGCCTCTGAATGGAAAACTGGGGTTCTTGTACCAATTGAATTTTTTAGGGGTGCAGCTTCAGATCTTTTTGCAAAATGCGGTGAAGCGATGATTTATGCACGTGAAAAGCACTTACACGCTTCCGAATGGAGAGGTTAGGATCATCACGAACAGATTGATTAGTCGGTTCCTCGTTCTCTTCCGTTCTCGATGACCTTGGTCGTCCAGATTTCGGTTTATCTAGTGTTTATCCGGTCTCCTCAAACTTCTTCACCGAATTCCGAATGAAAGGAATGGTGCAACATTTTCGCTCAGTAGTCGCAGAATTACTGCAATAGTCGCAGAACGCGCGGTTCGCTCCTGCGAAAGGCTCCATAGCAACTGAATTCCCAAGACTCCCGAGAGCCAGGCTACCGATTGACATATCCCTCGCGTCCCTCAGATGCTTTGCGTTCAAACAGTAAGCTAAACAAACATGAACTTTTTTTTGAGAAACCTTGTATGTATTATCAATCACACGAAATAAACTTGTAGTGGTGTTTTCATTGATTAGATTTCAATTTAATTTCAATATCAATTCAGAACATACATTGTTACATCTATTTAGCTAGTTAGTATTGAAAAACATGAAATATTCCAATATCCAAATTTTCAGTTTCTTCTTATATAGAAAAATTGATTGTTTCCATCCCAGGTAGTAGGTCATGAACATGAGAAGCAATATTGTATCGTTATTTTTGGTCGAATAATCGGTTTACTCTTAATGTATGGTGTTACAGAATCTACGAGCTATTTTCACATAAATCTGGCGTTAAAGGGTAGAATCTACTCAATAAATCTTCAGATAGGTATGTGACAGAGTGAAGGGCAAAACTTCAGACAGATTAATTGTGTCATGTTATATCTGTGGATCAAGAACCCCAACTCAAATGAGTTGCAGAAATATAGCATTATAAAAACAGTAATGACAAATGATGTGCGAACTTCGCATAAAAAGAACTAGTGACAATTTTGCCAACTTAGTGATAAAAATGATTTTAACAATCCAAAATTTTCAAAGTTTATCCATTCCCCAAGATTCAATAACAGTGCGCCAAAAGAGGAAATTACTGAAAACAAGGATTTTTCGTATGTGTTACACTCACAACAAGAGGAGCATCAACTCCCTTGGTAGGA
This sequence comes from Myrrha octodecimguttata, assembly GCA_958510865.1. Classification (NCBI taxonomy): domain Eukaryota; kingdom Metazoa; phylum Arthropoda; class Insecta; order Coleoptera; family Coccinellidae; genus Myrrha; species Myrrha octodecimguttata. The sequence continues at coordinate 38,967,595 of OY294056.1, forward strand.
AACTAAAGCTTTTTGGCATCATTAAAATCTACAAAGGAGAATTTAGAGAGAAGGTGGAATCAAATACAGAGGTGTTGTCTATAATGGTTTTGTTCACCCAATAGCAAATGTTTATGATTTTTGGCGAATGAAGACAAGCGCAACGCCTTCTGGTGCCTATCAGAGTAACCCCATATAGTCAGATTAACATAGATAAGTTAGAAGAAATATCAAGAAAATAGAGATAGTTTATGCATTTTTTTGGAGTTTGTGTGATTCAACAAGTGTTTTTACTGGGAAGAAGCCAACTTTCATATCCCTTCCTATAGATTTCCACAGATCGCTGAAAAATTTTGAGTTAAGAATGAGGTAAAATAGACTTCCTTCAATAAGTCGAGCTCGGAAGTGCTGAAGTGTCGATAGAATGCCTGGCAACTTGAAACTCCGATTAAGTAGAAATAAACCAACAAGATTCATGATAGAATGTTAGCAGTTATTCTGATTATTCGTATTTTTGGTATATTATTCCATATGTGTAGATTCGAATGGGTAAAAAGATTGGAATTTATTAGTTTTGAAATTAATATGTAACATTATATTAAATTGCGCCTTCCTTGACACTTCTTGAATTATTTGTGCCTTCGAAATATTCCAAATAATTCAAAATTAATCTTGCCTTTAGAAGAAATGAGTTCATATTGAAATAATTCTGAGAGTAATTATAGCATTGTTACACTGAACACATAAATCTTTCATAAAAAGGAAATATTTATACACTGAACCACTTCTGTTAACTGGAAAAGCCTTTGAATTAATTGTGATTTCGAATTTATATCGAATTTTTTATCAGATATACAAGCAAACACTACAAAACCTAGTTCATACCTGTCTCTATACGGTTCTCACAATGGCCACCATGGCGCTACAATCTTAAATTCAGACGCCAATTATTTCAACGAAGGACCTATACGTATCTAATAATCTAGTGATTGGAATTTCGATTCGTTTAAGGAACCAGGCGTTTCAATTTCGGTTAACAGATTTGCGAGTCAGAGATTTTATGTTGTATATTATCCACTGAACGAAAAGGAATCAATTTAAATTGAGCGACCGATATACTCACATGTTCGATTTCCATTCGAAGTCAGTCGGATTAGGAGGGAACATTTTTCTTACCTGAAAACAAAAGGAGGAATCAATAAACTAACATAAACAGTGCCATTTCAGAATATGTGCTCATGTTCATCCACATGTAAAATCAACTATAATATGTGCTGTGAATCTGGATTCAATATGAGAAAGGACCATGTTGACTGCGATGAAACTATCAGATTTATAACATACATGATATTCATTTTACCTCACCTAATTCTCACAACTGAGATCAAAGAAAAATAGAAAATTTCAGCTTTTTTTGGATAATGTTGCGAGAAACGACTAACAAGTTGATTGAAGAACGGGATCTATTGACGATTCTGAGTATCTCAAGAAAAACTCAAATAACAGTAAGGGATCTATCCCGTATCCTTCACCATTTTGCCACCCTAGAAAATAGATCTGTGTCGGTGTCCTTGGATAAGACTTTTACATCGACATCCGAATTGATCGGCCCATACGCAGTTATCTATCGCTAGGATTTGTTGATGGCCTAAAATAGTCTAAATTAATTCCGCACACCCTAAAAAATTTATGGTCGTACGACGTAAGACACAATTAGTTCTTTTTCAAATAATTAATATTTTATTATGAAACAGCAACCGTTATTTCACATTCCAATAGAAAACACAAATATAATTTCTTTCTAACGATCTATCAATCCGCCCCCAACAGAATACATCGTTATTGACTGTGGGAATATGCTGCACTGCCTGGGTGTCTAGCTGGTCGCAACGCCCGCAACGCTCATATAGGAACAAACAACCACTCACTGCGAATGCTGTCGAATGACCCCGATCAACTGCGAGCTTTAAGTACAGCAGGGCCGCGAAATTTCAGCGACCTCAGTTGCTCAATTCGAGCACAGACTGTTTAGGTGTCATCGAGTTGATCAATGATGTTCAGTGGTTCGACGGAAAGTCTTTTTGGGTGTTTATGTGTTTATTATTTTGTCGGGTCGATGTTATAGACTTTGCCTTGTTGGTGTTTTTTTTGTGTGGTGGGATTCATAATGAATTCAGTCAGCGATATTCTGGAATTAAATTTTGATAGCCAGCATAAGCTGCAATTAGCCGGTAAATTCAAAATTAAAGAACCAGCCCTTGCCAGATAAAAAGTTATCGAAAAATCGGGATTGAAAATCCGAAAACAGATCTTTTCGCGAAATTTTTACATTCACAAAAAAATGAATGCAGGTCATCAGGTGGATGTCGTGTACACCGACTCCAGTAAGGCTTTCGATAAGATTGATCATAGTATATTAACTCGGAAACTTGCGGGGGTCGGTGTGCATGGCAATCTACAGAAATGGTTGAATTCATATATAAGTGACAGGCTCCAATCGGTGGTCATAGGCAATTGTAACGCAGCATACAAACATCTCACTTCTGGAGTCCCCCAAGGCTCACATTTGAGACCATTGCTGTTTAATATTTATGTGAACGATATTGCCAAATGTTTTGACTTTGCCAAATTTTTTATGTATACTGATGATTTAAAGATTTTCTGTGTCATTTCCTGCTTGCTTGATTCCATGAAATTACCAAAAGATCTTCATGAATTTTATAGGTATTGTAATACAGTAATGTAAAAATTATATTTGATATCTTTGACAGAACAAAAATGATGAGAGATGTCATTTTCGTTTATAAGATCATTAATAGTTTAGATTCTTATGAGCTTGTGAATATACTACCTTCCAATGTGCCATATTGAATACGAAATAAGTTCTTATACCACATCAACAGCAGTTCAACCAACTACCATCTTAATTCACCCTTGGTTAGATGCTCCAAATCGTATAATTCACTCAGTGATTTAATTGCTTCAGATCCATTTTTGGACTCTTCGAGAGTTTTTTCAGGAACTTTGAGAGGATTTTTCGCGAGACAACGCTGAAATTGTAGTTTTCGTTCGCTTGCTAGGAAATATTGTATATGTATTTTGGTAATTGGATTTTTTGTGTTTGTTGGTTAAGTATGGTATTAGACTTTAAGTATTGCATTATTATATTGTTGTATAATAAGTGAATACATTATACCTGGGTTTATCCCGTCATGTATTTCATGAAATAAATAAGTAAATAATGTATGTGGGTGTGAAATAAATCATTTGTCATATTATTTTCCGTGTTTTTATTTTATAAAGTTGACTCAATAATGGATCCCAACTAGGCAAGTTCTGAGTGCGATTCGAACTCTTCGATTTTATTCCTGATACGGCTCTTAAAAATATTCTATCTCGTAAGAGATATGTTAGACACCAACTCAGGTTTCGACCCAATAACATTGCCGCCACAGTTAGATAAATACCCATCCACTCGTACATACAACCATCTCCGTACACCTTGACAGATACGAAGGTGAACATTACACACGCAATATTTACACAGGCTACTAGATAAATATTTAGATTTACGGGAGGCGAGTGCGTTAATGTAGATAACTTAGTCTCTTCGACGTTTCGGTGACGGGTTTCGGATGTCACGAGGTTCGTTCTCGTGTTTGGCAGACAATTATCACAACGTCGGGATTTTTATCGGACGTTCAACTTTCTCTTTCGATTATCAACGAAATTATTCATTCGAGCTGTTGATTGCTCTTCAGCTCAAGATTTTATGCAGTCAGGAAGAACTCCGCTGTTCTGGCATATAATATTTTGTTATGACTTCGAGTTTACCAGATTTTGAGTTCACTTAGGCAGGGTGACACATACTCATGGTAAACTTCCCTTTTATCCTCTTTTTCCATTGAAAGATTTCTGAATAGAGATATAATCGGCACTCCCAATATCTGGAATATAACTATCTATATGTTATTTAATATAAATTATTTTTTTTTATGGAAAACGCCCTTTAGGATTGCAGGATTGGAATATTGATCAAGGGCAGTTTCTTGGAAAACAGGTTGCCTGATGAACAATACCGGAACAGAACAAACGATAAACAAAGCGAACTGTGACGTTTTAGAGTACGAATCTGACATCAGAAAATTGGCAGAATTTTTTTCTCCGATGAAAGAGTCGGATTTGTACTCTACAACGTCACACTGCCCTTTGTTTATCGTTTGTATTGTTATTGTATTATTCATTAGGTAACCTTTTTTCCAAAAACCTGCCCTTGACGAATAGTTCAATCCTGCAATCCACAATTTATATTTAATTTTTAATAGTTCTATTTCAGATATTGGGGGTTTTACCTTCTTGCAATTCCTTAACATCCGTCACACCCATATTTCCTGATCAGAGTGTTGAAAAATTTTCCAGAAGGTCATCTGAAAGAAAATGGCAAACGTGAAGAAGACCTTATCAGTTAAAGTCCTTCAGTGCTGCTACTAAGTGAAAATACTGGTCTTGCATCGTATAGCTGCTAAAAGCAACACCCTTGAGAAAAAACACGTTGTATTTGATAAAAATGCATATTTCCCGAAATAAACACCAGTCTCATTAACTCATTTCCCACGAATCCTGTAAAGAAGAACTCCCCAACTATTCATATACTCCATTCACTTTTATAAACTATCCGGTTGACCATGATTTAGGTCTATCAAGTTTTTTTACTTCAAACTGACGCAGGTTGGCCCTCGTGAAATATCGGCAATGTCAGAATTATTCCCAGAGACGTTGCCAAATGCTGATGCCAATTTCTACTCTCAACTTCAACATAATCATCATGCTTGGAAACTTAAAAAGGCCGAAGGTAGTTTTGAAGAAGCAGAGACAAAGTATCAGGAAGTGCTATATAAAATTGAAATCTGCTTTTTCTGATAGTGACCCTGATTATTTGGAATCAATAATTCATCACGAGCTATCCAACATTTTCATACTGAGTATTTCGAGTTGTGCAAAAGGGCATTTAAATGTCTTCTGTAGGCTTATTTCTTGAGAATTTCCAAAAGTGAGGAATTCCATAGGTCCGTCTGTTCGTTCAGAAGTTCTACTGCAGGGTTTTTCGAGTACGTTTAATTGTTTTTAGAATGAACTATCCCAAAGTAACGGATAACACTATCCATTATTTTCCAACACTCGATTCTTGATTTCCATACGAGAAAATAGCATTACTGAATATCATACTTGAATCAACCATGTTTATATACGTGAAATATTTCCAGTATCAACAGAGAAATAAGTTTCTTTAACATTCGCCAGGTCTTCGGAATTATTGAATTCACATAATATCATCTCGAATTCATTATTTTCTCAAAGTAAATTCACATTTTGAAAAATACGTAATTACTACGACCTCCATGTAGAGAGGACAACGTTGTATAGTTATCTGGCAGGAAAATGACTATAACCTAACATTTTCAGAATATACACGGTAAAATGTGTCAGTTTATAAAAGTGAACGGAGTATACGTAAAAGTCTAGTAGGAAATGTTGGATACTATCTTACCCGTTGAGTAAGGAGATATTGCACCTATGAAAAAGCGCATGCGGTGTGTTACTTCGGTACGCTATATATTAAGTTGGGGACTTTACATTGATTTTAATGGTTCATTCGTTGCAATCTCTGAATAAAGAACATAAGAAAGGATCATAATGCCTCACAAAGTGGGTCCGGTATGGATGTTGCATATGGCTGACTTTCCTTTCACTTTGAAGAGAAAACAACTTGTTCCGAGACTTCTTTGTCTGAAGAAACTAAGTAACATAAGTCATACTTGGAGGTTCAATATGGGCGCCTATGTCCCACTGATATACGAAGAAGAAAAGCGTTATGCTCCTTCCTGTTGTTCTTTATTCAAAGGTTGCAATGATACCAACACATTTCAACGGATTTTTCATCTGTCGTTTTCGAGGTTAGATCCATAGATGTCAGATACGTGGTATTACATTTTTGTGAGGTAAGAAACTCACGATATACCTCTGATGAGCATAATATTCAGGTATTCAATTAAATTCTTCGTTAAATTCTGGATTATTCTTCGGAAAATTAAAAATCTGCTTTACAAGTCACAATAGAATAAAACAATACTTATTATAATGATAAAGCCTCACATATTTCAAATTAATGAAATTGCTATCTCCATTCGGTTTCCGAAAGTCAACAAACCTCTCCGATGAAGATAGCGCAACGGCACTCTTAAGCCGGGTCCAGATGAGTGTAATGCGAACAACGAATGTAATGAATTACAGGGAGTTTTATGGTTCGAGGCAGCGCCCTTTATGCTCCATCAGGACTCGGTTTTCGACTCGATGAACGATGCATTTGAATGTATTATCCGAGGCTGAGCTCGAGTGCCGTCCAAACTATTCGCCGAATCGTTTATCAAATTTTATTGCATTCGCTGCATTACACTCTTCTGAACCCGGCTTCAACACTATTAACGTAGCGAATTCTGAAACTCAATCTGCGAATGCTTACAAGTCAAGTATGTTGTAATAACATTACACAAATTTGACACTGCAATATCTGTCTAGTATCTTTATGAATGGCCCTCAAAAAGCAGTGCTTTTCTGAATTAACATAAAAATTCAAGGATTAAAATGAGTACTCCAAGTTTTCACTCTTGAAAACAAATAAACACAGACATATGTGGAAATGTAAGGCTGAAAAATTCTCAGAGCTTTCCCTTCCATCTCGCATTCAACTTGGAACTATACAATCGAATCCATCTCAGCAGAAATAACAGCATTGTTCATTCTTTCACTTTTTCTCTTTTCACCCTCCGTCTAGTCCATAGCTCATAACAGACCGAAACCAGCGTTGAAATAAACATGGCGTGTCTCCCTTCCGTTAAAAGCTCGCACATCATGCTAAGCACATATTTCTTGATTACCTTCACGTCCGACGACGCCCCACGTATTGAAAAGTCCCGTGGAAAATTACAGGTTCTTCGACTTGGTACGTCAAAACGCGGCGTAAGGTCCTATTTTTCCACGCGCGCCGACATAAAACCGTCGGTCACGCGTTCAACGTTCAACCTAGAAAAGTAACGGCTATAAATCAGGATAAGCAGGGAACATCACGCTTCCCGTTTTATATCGGGAGGTCTGCGGGGTCGATTCGATTCATTCCCTTCAGAGTGTTTATAGGGATGTAAACGTCAGGAAGTCTCGTCGAAATACTGTATACTAGACGTTTTTTAGGTCCTACGATTTACCCCTGAGGAGAATAATTAGAAAGAAGGGGTTTTAGGGTAGAAACCTTGAACCAGCGAGAGGCAATTTTCCTGCCGATTATTTTTTCTTCACGAATACCCTGCACTCTTTTGTGTGAGTGGAAAAAGTGAATTCAAAATACACTAACCGGGATAACCGGGATAACCCACCTATCTTTTTACTGCCACCAACATTCGATTACTTTGAGTATCGGTCACCATGATGAATGATTCCGTTTTCCCCATTTCTGGACTGACTTTTCGAAAATGTACAATGATAGTTAAGTTTGTTACTCTCAGACCCTCGCAATTGAGAGGTAACATGCCATTAGACGCAATCAGAGTATCAGGTTTAGGCAATGCTTGGTACAACTGGATTGGTAGTAGGCCATTGGCACGGAATTGAGAAATATTACAGAAGCGACACTCTCGCTTTTCCAATGTCCCAAATTTACATGCGCATGCTTCAATCCTCAGTTTCATTATTGGTTTTTTTGTCAACACACAGACAAAGAATAGAATAAAAATTTCCCTATTCTGTGGTCAACGTCATCGTGCGTTGGTGTACTTACTTTCACGTGTTTGAATTCATTGTACTTTTGGTTATTTCTACAGTTTCTGTTTCTATTTTTTTATTTAATTCTTTTGAAAATAATATTTAAACAATACCAACATAGAAACGTGAAGTAACTAATATACATATAATACTTACTATTCTGTGATAATGAAATGGTTTCTGTGGTCACGTTCTATTACCATGCTTATTGTCGTTTTTCAAGGCCACGAAATTTGGGTAAGTCGAAAACAATGGAAATTTCAAGGAGTGTCGCTTCTTAATTACTTCTCTAGTATGTGCCATCGGGCAATATTGCAAAATATGCACAAGCTTGCGGTAGTTTCTTGTCGATCTCGTTGGTTTTTAACGAAGTGTTGACGTTACTAAAGGTAACAGAAAAATCTGTATTCTGAGAACATTGAGAAATTGATTGCAATAAAACTGAAATTTGGACCCTGTTGTAAGAAACTGACTGCATAATTTTTCGAAATCTGATGGAAAGTTTCCGAATAATTTTTTTTTCAAATTCACCAACGATGGTACTTTCCCAACACAATTTCGCGAACGGTTGCCTGTCGGTATTCTACAATTAATCACTAAGTTTCAATCATATCGCGTAAGGAGTTCCTGAGGTATTGAGAAAATAACCCCAGAAATTAAACTGAATGTAACTGTGAAACTGTTATTGAAAATACAGATTTTTTTGTGATACCTTTACATAATATCTTTCGATATTGATATCTCACGATAAACTTTTATTGACTTCAAAGTACCAGGTGTTGAATTACAAATTTAATTATTATATCAACTAGCATACAATGATTGAAGTCAAAAACTTAGGAAAACGGTAACATAATTTTTTACTTCAATCATTATATTGCCAGTTGATAATAATTAAATTTGTCATTCAAGATGTGGTATGCTGAAGACAACAAAAGTATATCCTAAGATATCCATATCGAAAGATATTGTGTAAAACCCTTATCGAGTGAACTCGTTCGAATTTAATATGTGAACCATTGCCGATTGGGTCCATAAACAAACTCACATAGCGTATTCTGATATGCAAACCATTCAGATATTTGATTCTCGAGAATATCTGTATTTTCTAATGCACAATCAATTTTCATAAAACCGAAATTTAGAATCTACCATAGCAACCCTTTATCGTTCTGTCCAGAGAGATATAGCCAGAGTTCTATATATCACATTGTATATCGCCGCGATATCATGCAGCATGCATGATGACTCTTTGAATAGCATTTCGATGTGTAGGAGGGTTGTTTCATAATGGTGGGTGGGGAGTAATGTATAATTAATGATCAAATTTTACCTCGTTAATTGGTGGCGAAAGATGGAGAATCAATAATGATCCCTCTTTCATACGGTATGCATTCAATAAGCTATGAATTGCTATTCTTTGATTGAAGCTCGAGTCGTCGTTTCGATTCTGAAGTCGAAGTGATTAGCAGAAGATCTCATAGAGATTCTGTTGATGTAAAACGAATTACATATTGCACACTAGGTGCGCAGATGTGTACTTGCATTCATGGTGCCATGCTACGCGATCCAATCACTAGAATCAGCCGTACTCCAAACGCGAGATGCCTCAGTACAATTTTATTCCATTGTATGGTAGGAATTTATTTACCACAATGAATGACACATTATAGCCACTGTGAAAACGAGTACCTACTGATTTTTCAAAATAAATTGTGCATTTGATCGTGCTATTTGCTGATATAAGACGCCTCAAAAAAACTCTCCTGAGATATGGTATGACCACTCTTGCGTTGTGACTCGGACAGCCATCCTGTTGAAATCAGACATCATCGAAAGTGATTGGTAACTGGAGAAATAATTGCATTCTCTAAAAGCTTCAGATATTAGTCAGTGTTTAGGCTACCCTTTAAATAAAGAACAACAGGAAGGAGCATAACGCTTTTCTACTTCGTATAAAAGTGGGACATAGGCGCCCATATTGAACACAAGAATGACACATGTTAGTTTCTTCAGACAAAGAAGTCTCGGAACAAGTTGTTCGCTCTTCAAAGTGAAAGGAAAGTCGGCCATATGCAACATCCATCCCGGACCCACTTTATGAGGCATTATGCTCCTTCCTTATGTTCTTTATTCAGAGAGGATAGCTACCATAAACAACAAAAAGCCCCATGATGTGATTCTTCAGTATTCCTGTCCAAAGATCAAGGTTTTGAGGTAGCTGGGTACGCACAGGAAAACTTAGATGTTATTCTTCCTTGACCAATATCTTACTACCCATGGGTTATGTTTTCAATTCAACGAATAAACTAGTTACATTGCTTGGAAATTAACCATTTCCATTCCGTTTTACACAATTCCATTCATTCAATATAGTCTTGAGTGTTTTGAGCCTTATTACATTGATTGGTATAACCATTATTTTCAGAATATTCTGAATACTTTTTCAGCAATTTGTTTACTCAAACGAGGTATATACACTGGTTTCAACAGGAGGACACACATCTACTTCTTTTTTCAGTTTATGAATTACTGCATGTTCAGAAACACCAGCGTTTCTCGAATATTCTGATTATTATCGAAATAGTGGAATTATCCTCGAAGGAAAAACAATACAAAAATTATTGCCCCATCAATCTACCAAAGGACCATTTTATGACTCGAGCTTTTTCAGACTAAAAATTTAAATTAACGGGGGATCTAGTGTATTTCGAACAAATATGGCTTACCGCATCTCACGTTTGGAGTGCAACTAATTCGATAGGAGCAATGAGACTGCAGAACCAAGAGCATCCTCACTTGCAAGCAAATACCCATTGATTCAATATGGCATCGTGCTCAGGTTTTGATTCTTCGTCTGCTCCAATGTCCATTTCGGCTGTCCTTTTCAGACATGTATGTGCGACACAGTGAACATTCACTTTAGATGTGTCCATGCAAAATTCACGAATGTTTATCTGTAATAGTAAAATATAAAGGATTTCGGATAAAGGAACAAAAATTAAAGAAAACTTTTCACATGCAACGTTTCGACCACTATGGTTGTCTTCTTCAGGCTGGAATCGAACATTTTTTTATTGAATCACTAAATGAACTAACAGTTGTGAATAACAAACACTACAAAATTCTACTCTCTCAAAAAAAAAACTCGAGTAGAGAACAATACATAGATAAAACCTTCAGAAAAGGCCCTTGAAACAAACTTTGAAGGTGTATAAAATATGCCACCACAAATTGAACTACCAGAAACTCAACGATCGAGGAAAAATCAGGAAAGTGTTCATTTTCTTATAATTATTAAATCAGCTAACACGAGTCACCAAATGAAACGTTTAAAAGGTCACAACATAATATCTAGTCATTAAAATATTCAGAGAAAACATTGAGATTTCCTTCCAAATTCTGACATCAGTTCTTCGTTTAAATTCATCAACAATACCAGTGATATCGACCGTGACTAATTCCACATATATCTGCCACACTGTTGAAATTGATGGTATTGGGTGTCTTTCTTATATATTCCATTTCTTTGAAAGTCCGTTTGGAACTGATATTTTCTTTATTGAGAATAAGAGGATTCCAATGCAAAATTGTGACCGGTATCCACATGATGAGCCGAGAGGACCGTGTTCATTTTTTTATTTTTGCAGTCGTTAGCATGTTGGCTCGTTCTTACAGACAAATATTGTTTAGTCTGTCCTACACAACATGAATCACACCCCAGGCATTCCACTTTCTACACCACTGACTGTTGAGAATCAGGTACTCAAACTTTCACAAAAGAAAAAAACTTTTTTATTCCTTCCTTATGTTACCAGACAGACCAGGAATAAAGGAATCTTAAATGTGCTTATCTGTTGACTGCAACTGTTATCTAAATGGGAATTATCACCCCTAGTAGGCTCAACAGAAGTGAGCTCAACAGCAGAGGAATAAAATTTACTGTGAACTAAATGCCCTTGGGTAACCGTTATCCGAGAGTAACGATTAAAACTTCCTAAAATTTTTTCCTCGCAAGGTTTCATGACACAAACTATTGATTTTGTGTTTTATATTCTTGTTATCACTAATAAGTATTTTTGATGAATTCGAACAAAGAACTGGTGTCAGAAATTAGCAGGAAATCCTCACTGTTTCCTCGAGATATTTTCATAACTATATATTACTTATGTTGTGATTTTTTGAACATTTCATTTGGTGAGCAGTGTTAACTGATTTAATAATTATAAGAAAATGAACACTTACTTGCTTCTCCCTCGATCGTTCAGTTTCTGGTAGTTCAACTTGTGGTGTCATATTTCATACACGTTCATAGTTTGTTTTAAGGACCTATTCTGGAGGTTTTATCTATATTCGAACTTTTTTTTTCAAAAAGTAGATTTTGGTAGTGTTTGTTATTTATAACAGTTTGTTCATTTAGCCAAATAGTGACTTAATAAAAATTTTTGATACCAGCCTGAAGAATACAACAAAAGTTGTCGAAACGTTGCATGTGAAAAGTATCTTTAATTTATGTACCTATATATCAGAAATCCTGTATAGTTTACGAATGTTTAATTCCTCATACAATAAATTTCAAAAACCATATGTTTCATTCAACCTCCATCTTACATCCTTATTAAAACACCCTTTCGTTGTTTTCATACTTTCCTTCCTCCCCGTATTCATCGAATGCCTCCACCGACCCTACTGCGAATTCCAGCGACAATAATTAATTAATCGCAAACTTCGGGAGTCTCGGTGTTAGCGGGGCATAACGGCAGTCCCGAAATTCCATTATGCTGGAAAGTGATTACGCGTCACCGTCGATATATCACTCCATATCGCGCGTCCGGAAGGAGGATGGCGGAGGAGTTGTCTCCTGGTAATGGCGCACTTTGTCTGAACTAAGAATTACCGCAGGAATCCTGCGGCGCGTTGGTACAGTCGCGAAAGGGGGGAATGAGCCTATGAAGAATGGATGATTGATGGTTTTGTGGTTTTATAATGGGATTGTTTCATTTGGTAAGATGAATAAGGGCTTTCTGGATGTTGAATATTGGTGAATGATATGGTGTAGGGGGAAACAATACTGCTGTTTCGAAAGGCATCATGCAGGTGTCCATATTTGATTGATTCGTTCCGTTTTGTAACTTTTAAGACTCTCATCAGCATTTCATATCATCCTACCTTATAGATCTGCAGCTTCTCCTTCTTCATTTCAAACTATTTTTTCTGAATCATCTCCAGACAACAACGCCATAAAAACATCCAATAGTTCTCAGCAAGACGAAAAATAATTAGAGGCTAAATCTGGTTCACATCAACATTGAGCAAGAACTAGCTTAGGTTCGAATCCGACTGAATTAAAATAAGTTTTCGAACGCTCCAGGTAGGCTCCAGACATGGTTACGAGGGCAGTCGAAGCCCTAGGTACCCATGCGGATACTGGGCTTCAAACATCAAATTCTTTATGTTCGAGTCCCAACACAGGAGGACCCTGATGGATACTTGGGGTTCCACGGGGTCTTTCAGGAGGATGGGTTCCTGTTCGGGGCAATGTGGTGCAGAATCATCTTTACCTATATATACGATGTTCTTCAATTGAGTCACACTTGCTGACATGTTTTTCCATGCCCTCACCCTGTGAATGGTGGGAGACCACACGACAATCCAGAACATCATCTCTTTTGTAATACAAAGTAGAAAAAAATTATTGGCACACTTCTATGAAGTGAAAAATTACCGCAGGAATTGTGTAGTGCCGTAGAGCGGTCGCGAAAGAGAACAAAATGCCTATCCATACTGTCTTTTTCAATTGAGTCACACTTGATAACGTGTCTTTCCATGTACCACTCCCTGTGAATGGTGAGAGACCACATGACAATCCAGAACATCATCTCTTTTGTAATACAAAGTAGAAAAAAATTATTGGCACACTTCGATGAAGTGAAAAATTACCGCAGGAATCGTGTAGTGTTTCGTTCAGTAAGATGAATATGGACGTTCTGGATTTAGAATATTAGTGAATGATGCGAGGTTGGGGAGATTACATACCGCGATTTCGAAGGGCCCAATTGAAGGTATCCATACTGGATTAATTTGTTTCGGTTTGTAACTTTTTATAACTGCATTTCTATCATCAATTCATATCATCCCACCTGAAAGATATGTAGCTACTACTTCTTAGTAACGAATTTTTCTTCGTAACCAATGGGAGATAGCACCGTGAGATGCAGTTGAGGTTTTTTTACTTTATATACACTGATTCCATAATAGATTGAGTAGAGAATTCGATCCAAGATATTTCAAAATTTCATCAATTTCAAAGAATGAAATTTCGTCTATCTTAAGTCGTATATCGAATAAAGTTCCTCGAGGTGAACATCCTTGACCACCTCGCATTGACGTTCCTACTACATCTCACATCAGAACTTTTCTGTATAGGGTTCTTCAGACGAAAACACCTCACTAAAACCCAATAATGTCAAGCAAACACAAAAGACCATCCAACCGAACAATACTATCCAAGAGTCAATTTCGTCCAGAGCCGCTGTACTGACATTTGACGCTCGAATAATACCTTTCACTCAGCTGAGATGAGGTCCAAGCTGGCTGATGACTACTTTGCGGAACTGGATCAGGTTCGAATCCGACTAATTTGAAACGATTTTTCGGACGTCGAACCTCGAAACATTTCTGACTCAAAAGGAAAGGATTTAGGGCTTCCAGGGGGCCCAAAAAAAGATGGGCCCCACATCCTACACATTACCATCTCCCTCATTCCTCAACTAAGGCAAACTTGCTACCATGTATCTCCATGGACCAGTCTCTGCAATGGGTGAGTAACAACGCAATATTAGAGGAGAGCTCATCTCCGTCATGATACAAAGTAGTATCAGCATACTTTGTCTGAATTGAAATTTATCTCAAGAATGCTGTAGTGCATTGAGTCATTCATAAAAAAGGACAAAATACAGATGAGGAGCGGATTTTTTCAGTTTCATGATGGGATTTTGCATTCAGTATTATGATTGAAGATTTTTCTTTTACTTATAAGTCGTATGGGTCATCTTGTCTTTCACTATATTTCTGCAGCGCCTACTCCTCTTTCATACAATAATTGCCTCTACAAGATGCGAGAGGTGTAAGAAAGGGTGCACCTATCTGAATTGTTTGCTGCCATTTTTCCCTTTTTGGTATTTATTACAATTCCTGTAATCGGCCCTCTTATAAAACCTTCTTCTTTGTATATACCTTATTCCTATAACTTATCCGAGGGAATGCAACAAGGCGGACACTTGCAAACATGCTTCTTTATAAACCGGTCTCTACAATGTATGAAGCGTGTCCTTTGATAAGGGGCACGGATACAAATATATATCTGCATAGAATAGTACCTGCAATATGTATAGGCCCCATCATTTGACGAATTCATTACAGTTTGAAAAATAGTATTGACATCCTCATTCTGAACTGTTAATTATCGCAGGAATCCTGTAGAGCATTGATTCAATCGCAAAAGGGGTGAAAATATTAATGAAAAGCGGATGATTGATGGTGCTGCGGTTTCATAATGAGAATTTTTCGTTGGGTGAGATGAATAGGAGAGGCCTAGATGTTGATTATCATTGAATGAAGCAGACTAGAGAATATTGCAATTTTCAGATATTTATTGCAGGTGTCCATACTAAATTGATTGCTTTTGCTTCGTATCTTTTCGCATTTTTTATCAATCTTCTTATTACCGATACACATATTAGATCTATGGTGTAGTCTGTGTTCAAAACTATTTCTTTGCCCAGATGAGAGAGAGCGAAAAGTTGCAACAACTTCTTTCTGAGTTCTTCGATTACGAACACCAAGCACTTGACCAGATATTTTTATAGTCTTTTCCGTGCAATATGATGGAGAATTTTACGATTTAAACTCCCTCTAAGATGTTAGCCACTCTCTTTGAGGTGAGCTACCAGTGTAACCTTAGGACTTTGAAGTGAACTTGATTTCGTTGATGTTTGTTTTTCTTTAGGAAATTCGGGCTACTTCATTTGAATTGGACATCAATGTCTACCACTACTATTGTAGGAAATACAGAAGGACTTAAGCCTTCAAAGATTTAACATACTCTTATTGGTACTACATTACACGCTACGTCAGAGGAGTCTTATGAAAATTCAGGTCATGAACAACAGAATTTTTTGAACTCATGTTTTCAGGAAAAATCAGTTTGTTTGCTTTCCACATGAATAATGGAAAAATTAAATGGGTAAATTAACAAATCTGTGGATCTTATTGACATTCATTAACGAACCGCAATTCCTGAATCCTCACAGCCGAATAAAATGTGAGAGACTGATGAGTTTGTTGATGAAAATAAACCTTTGATTCTTAGTGGAACTTGAAAGTCTTATGGTTAAATTTTTTCACTTTTATTCAGAGCCGGTTTGAATCGAAGTGCAATTGAAGCTCAAAAATCTCTTATGGAAACTGTATCGATACGTAGAGCTCTTTTTTTCCCTATCAGATGAAATGAAGATATACAGGGTGGTCCAAGTAGTGACTTCAATACATTTTTTCAGATTCCTCACACCTGGGGGTATCCGAAAATAGCCCAATAATGTAAGTCCTGCGATTTTTTGTAGTTTTGAATGTTTGACTGAATCCTACTGAAAACTGAAGTTCTAACTTTTAAGCCTTTTCTGAGATTTCGAGAAGCTGAGTCCTTCTTGTTATTAAAACAACATTTAGAGAGATCATGCTACAGAAAAAAACTGCAAAATACCCACTACATAAGAATATATGAATTTTTGAAACCTCACTGGCATAATGAATTGAAAACCACAAGAAAAATTACAACTCGAAAACTTCGGAAAATCGCGTAACATACATGGGGTATTTTTGAATACCCCCAGGTGTGACGAATCTAAAAACAATTCATTGACGTCACTACTTGGACCACCCTATATATTCTGAACCAAAAAAAATTCAATTCGATCCTGCTATATAGTAGAGACATTTCTTACTCAGATTTTAGCGAGCATCAGTCACTGTTGGGTTGAGATTAAAAAGTGGATGTATCGTAGTTAGAGCCAGGGCATACTTATATAGCTCAAATATTAAAACACATCTGATTCTCCTAAACATTTACCGAGATTGGATCTAGTTTCCATATGTTTTATGATGGAAGAAGAAGTCATTTTCAGTAAAGACATTTTTTTTAGCTCAGATTATAGCGATTACCATTCACTGTTGGACTAATAGTAAATAGTGATGTACCGAATGTAGAGCAAGGGCATACTAGTTTATCTCATATGCCATATTTGAAACTATCTAATAGGTCTCTTGCATGTAACACGAATTAACATATTTTTATGTTTTTCACATTTATATCGATACAGAATCCTAATCTATGCTATCACACATTTCAACATTTCGTGAATTTTGAATAATTCGGTATTAAAAATGGCCAAATCGGGACTCAAGGTCGAACCGGGAGAAACGCGTCAGATCACCTCTACGTCACTCGTTATTGTACGATTCACCGATCGATACAGCCCAACGCTGTCTATTGGCTTGCTAGAGAGAAAAGTACACGAGAAGTGAGAGAGAGTGGATATATCCCCATACGTCACGGAAACCGCGAAGTTTCTTCCGTTTAAACAACCGACATGCGGAGCCAAATCTAAAAGAGCATTTTCTCGTTAAAAATTTAAATTTCTTCGTTAAAAATTGAAATTTTTGATGGCGGTTAAAGTTTTTCAGTGGTCTTACGGATAGAATATTTGATTTCAATGATAAAAAAAATCATGCAACAGACCTATTATCTTGAACATCCATCCTCCCACATTGGATCTGGTTTCCATAGAATATATGGTGGAAGTAATCGAGTTTGTTTCCAAATAATATTATCATAGAAGTCTTTATCATAACTATTTTCCATTGGCCACGAACTAGGGATTCCGGTGAGCTTTTTCAGGTGAATTTTGTAAGCTCCAGAAGCTCAATTTACGGAACGTCCCCTAACAGGTTCTCCAGGATTAGTGCAGAAAAAGCATTTCGTATTCACTGCATGTTTCCAAAATGGTGCTTATAGAACGTTAAGTTCTCCCATAAGTCATGATACCAGTAATCAACTTAATTAGCATAAATCATAAAGCGATCAGCATACAACGTGCAATTCCAGCGAAATGATTAATTTCATACTGTTGATCGCCGATTACGAACAGCACATGTGAAAAGCAAATAATCATTGTTGAAGAAACGTGATTTACAACTCGGACGTCTGAATCAATTGGATGTTCTTCAAATGAAGCAATTAATTCGATAATGGTTACTTCCTCTCGAATTTCGAATTTAATTACCACATACAATTTCTCCGCTTCGGCAATCACCTTGGTGAACCTTGTAGCTGTGTGGGTGTGGGTCAATGCGGACCAACCCGAAAAATATGCTGAGAGGAAATGTAATATTTTTTTTGTCTCCGAACGGTACAAATCGGCGGTGGTCTTGCTGTATTCGCAGCAGTATTTCAAATGTGGAATAAAGCTGTCAGGAAACGAATTGAAATTCCTGAGGATTACGGTATATACACGACTTGTCGCGAGGAGTTTTCCTGCAGAGGAGATCTCTGGGACAAGATTTATATGATACATACAGGATGTCCACTAAATCCAAAAAATATTTAGACTGGTTATAGACAAGATCAATTTTCTCTATGCCATTTTCGTCGATTTAGAGATGATGGGCATATTGGTATTTCGTTTGAAATATCCAGCTTTCCTCGATATTTGGGATTGTTAATGGGTTCTACTTTTTGTATTATGAAACAGTTTTCAAAACTTGAAATTCGAAACAGAATATACGTTTATAGTCAAAGTTGAGGATAGACGAGAATATCCGTACATTCTCAATCAAAGGAAATATTATACAACAAAAAAATAATAAGGGTACGCTCTTTACAATTTTATGGTAGACAATGCTCACATTCGAAAATTATTATTGCCCAAAATGCCAATTATTCCGAAAACGGTGAAAACTTTATCTGGAAACTTTTCAATATTCTGAATGGTCATGACCTTTTGTCTATCACCAGTTCAAATATTGTTTATGGTTTACGGACACCCTGTAAACTGATTTACTAGAAGATAGAATAAAATTTAATTAAAACAAATTTTTCAATCAATATTTCATCCTGAAGGTCTTTCAACTACAACGTAGTGGAGGATCAGATATGGCGCAGGGTTATTTCAGGGTTGGTAGCATTTTCACATACGGAGGTTGAGTTCGTTAATAGGCACAATCGGCCAAACGGTTTCGAACTTATAGCCATTTGAAGTTTTGAGGTTATTTCCCTTATATTTCAAGAAATACTGAAGCGATTGGATAAAAACTTAGCAAATAGTTAGGGCATAAGGATTTGCAACTTTTAACGAAATTTTTCGAGATCGTGCTGTCAGAGAATGAAAAAAAAGTTTTTTGATTTTTTTCGGAAACATTTTTTTTTCGAAAACTATTCAATTTATTCGAAACAAATTTGGGTCATTCTTTGAACTTTATATTTCACAGCAGTGAAACAAATTTCAGTTCAATACAATGATGAGTTTCGGATATATCGTAAAAAATATGTAAAATTTCGTGGTTTTCCCACGATATCGAAATTTTTTTCGGAATTACTTAGCAAAAACCTGAAAAACCTAAAAGTTTGACGTCAGTGCTCTTCTAGGTTTTCTTTAGAGTTATCCAACAAAAAATAATGGTATCCAGGAAAAACCACGAGATTTGACATATTATTTCGAAATATATCCAAAACTTATTTTCGGACTGAACTGATATTTAATACACTACTGCGAAATATGAAGCCCAAGGCTTGAGCCAATTTTTTTCGAATATGAAGAAGAAATTTAATTTTTTTTTGAATTTACTTAGTGTACGATCCCGACAGAATTCTGGAAAAAGTTGCGCGTTGTTACACTACAACTAAATGCCAAGTTTCAATCTCATCATTTCACTAGTTTCTGAGTTATCACGGAAATATCCACAACATTTCAAAGGGCTCTAACTCCGAAACTTCTAGGTCGATTCCGCCCATTAATGAACTCAACATTCGCATTTTAAAATGCAACCTATACTCAAAGTTTCAGGTCGATATGATTCTCAGTACGCCCGTAATCGTGCTACGGACGAGCGGCTGGACAGAATCCAATTCAACACCGGATTCGTAAATGGGATCCAACCAGGTCGGTTGAGACCGTTTTTGGCTCAAAATATAGATATTTGGACAAAACGATAGCACGCTATTCCCCAAGAACGTGCGAGCAAAAAGGACTGCCATGAAGGCAGCAGCTTTTGCGCGCAGGTTCGGATTCGTTGCCAAAGCGGTTATCTCCATTGAACATGCGAGTAAAAGCTGCTGACTTCACGGCAGTGCTTTTTTAGGTTTTTATCGATTATACTTAATTTATTTTCTTCATCGAGCACCCATTAGTGATATACGTTAATCCTCCATGCTCAAGTCGAAGTCAGGTTTTAAAGCAGACAATCGCAGACTCGCACATTTCAGACGCAACAATTGAATTCTCGACAAGCGTGGGCGTATGGTTCCGAGAACTGAGCAATACTTTTTTTGCAAATAAATCACATTCGTTACATGATTATCCTTTTTACATCCATTAGGGACCACTCGGTTTTTCTTCTTGCCAACGATAATGAAACCACTGAATGTCGGCGTCCGTTGTCCGTCTGTGAATTATTCGAATGCGAAGTGAAGACCGCCGAAAAAGGTTGTTCCAACAGACGTTTTTTTACCCCTCCGCCATCTCAACATGTGCTGTGAAGACTGACCACGATCTGTTCTCTATGCCGATACTTTCGAACCCGATGTGGATACGTAAATATTTCAATATTATGCAACCAAAATGGATTCTTCCAATTTAAGTCATAGAAGTTAATCGGATTCATGAAGAAATCCATTTCGTTGTTGTAGAATAACATTCGAAAATCGACTGAAGCAAATTTTCGGAAGATTTTACATTTTTTTCAGGTTTTTTTCTAGGTTTCGACAGCCAACATCCAAAAATCAATCTTCAAAAATTAAAATAAAATAATTATTCATAAAAAACACCCTTGCGAATAGCGATATACAAACTACTTACCTAGGGCAGCTTCTTGAAAAAATGTTGCCTGATGAACAAGATCGGAATAATGAAATCGATTAACCTCGATGGAACCTTAATGTTCAGAGTCTATATCTGACTTTTCCATCAGTCAATAAATTGTCTCTGATGAAGGAGTCAGATATACTCACGAATACTCTTCATTAAGATAATTTTGGAAAGGAATCGAAATTGACGTATGCTTTTCGGACTGGAACTAGAAAAATGTTTTTCAAATGAAAAGCCCCATATAATAAAGATAGATTCTCAATGAGTTGATTTACTATCAAATTTTCGAATTTACGTGAGAAATTTCTTTTTGAAAACTGTCGAATAACGCTTCTGTCACAATAGCCAGAATTAAAACTCATGATACAGTCACAAAAACGGCTATAGAAGAATGAGGTTCTAATTTGAGGAAAAGTAGTTATCACGTTTTCGAAATTGCCAACTATGACATCGCTTTTGTGACCTCCTGTACCATGACCTAATTTTTGACTATTGTGACAAAAGAACTATTCTCACTTCTCGTGGAATCCTAAAAATAAAATGTTTTCAGCCATTTTCAATTTTTTTTTCGCTATTCAAGGTGAAAAGAGAAATTTCTGACGTAAATTCGAATTTTTTAAGGATTCTATTTTTATTATAAATAAGGGGATTTCTATTTGAAAAACGAAAGATGGTGTCGCAAATGTAAAAAATTTACAAGGAGTCATCTATTTCGTCAAAGCTCCAGTCTGAAATTGCAATCCTGAATTTCGATTCCTTTCCAAAAATGTTCTAACGAACGGTATTCGTGGCACACCCGGTATACAGATTTTGAAACGCTACACTTCTATCGATGATAATGTTCATTCGCTAACATTCTTTTTCGAAACTGCAATTGACGACCAGTTTGATTCCCGCAATCCGCAAAAGCGTTTTTTTAAATACTGGTTTTCAGTTCATTTTAAATAGTTTCTTCCTGAATATTAGGAGAGAAACCTAGAGAAAACCCGAAGAATTGATAATTTTCAATCTTGCTCATCTATTCTCGAACTTCCAAGTGTCAGCTATTTAATCATGCCATTCTCTCAGACTTTTGACGCTCTTGTTTTGAGGAAAAAGAGCCTTATTTCAGCCAAATATCACTAATTTTCGAAATATGAGCAGAAATCGGTCTTAAATGACAATAATCACTGATGAAAATTCAATTCCGGCCGGCAAGAAATGAAACTAAAGAGTGTTTTTTTGAGGTATAAAACTTTGAAATTGAATAAAACAAATATGAATTTTTAGAATTGACATAAAATTGAATTTATTCAAAAGATAATCTTTTGGCATTATAATTCAAATATAATTTCAGTCTTATGACCGCTCGGAATCTTATCTGAAGGTCCAATTCTCAATCACTTTTCCCAACATTTGTGGCCGTATATCGGCGATAACGCGGCGAATGTTGTCCTCCAAGTTGGAGGCCAATTCACGGGCCCGGAACGTGAAATTATGCGGTTATCAAACGCTTCCTTCAGTAAATCAATTGTGGCACCAGCTATGTGACATGTTGCGCAGTCTTGTTGAAACTACAGCAGCTGCAGATCACGGTTGTTCAATTGAGGAACGAAAAAGTCAGTAGTCATGGCCCTATAGCGGTCACCAGTGACTGTAACGTTCTAGCCAGCCTCGTCTTTAAAAGAGTACGGACCAACGATTCCACCAGCTCATAATTGGCAATGGCTTTTTCTGTTCTCATTTTTCGACGTCTCTGTGGATGCATATTATCAGTTAGAGTAAACGTGGTGAGAAAAAGGTCCGTAGTTAGTCCAATTAATTGCTCTGATGGATGATAATGTTGACCGTAAAATGGACGTAGAGCGCTATACGTATTTCGAACAGAATCATTATTTTCAAAATGAATTTGTACAATTTGGAAGCGTTGTTCAGGCTATTCATGTTGAAATGCCAGACCAAACTAAATACAAATCACTTGACAGCTGACAAAATGGTCGTCACCTAAAATAGTGTTGCCAACTTAAAGGTCTATACCTCTAAAAAAACACCCTTTATTTCAGAGTTTGACAGAACCAAATCTCCCCCCGGTATCCATCTTTTATCAACTGCACGCGCCGATGATCACGACAACCTCGATTTTCAACATAATAACCAATTTGTGTTTCGCACAGAAAACATATAATCATCCCCAAGCACCAGGTGCGGCCTTCGGCATCGCATGCCCGGCAGTTTCGCACTCTGGCAGGCGTCAGCATACAGAGTACGGCGGAAGATGTCACGCACCGTGTCCATCTTCCTGGACTGCAACTGACAGAAATTTTATGAGGGCAAATGGAATTGCGGACCACTGGAAGTTTTGGGGCCTCCATTAGATCGATCAATTTCAGCTGTCCATCGACGCGAATCGGACCACGTGGCGAAAATTGTAAGAAATCGCTAGAGATACGTGACGGGCATTTCGTGAAGAAGCAGGGTTGGATGAGAAAATTGAAGGTATAGGTGATCTACTAAAAGAAGGATTTTGTTGATAACTTTTTTATATATATATGTAGGTTGCTTCGAAATGTTGTAGCTATTTACTAGCGGCGGTAGTCCAGTGGTAGTGACTCTGCCCCATGATCATAAGGTTCAAGCTCTTGTCGGGGAAGAATTTTTCCGGTTTTCAGTTGGCCGTCCAACCATTCGCTGTTGGGTGAACAATCAGTAACAAAGCCTACACAGAACATACCCGGGTGCCTAACTTGTAGAAACATTAGTTTCCATAGCGAAACCTAAGTAGAATCAGAAACATTATCAATGATTTATCAATTAATTATCAGCTGAATGTACTTCAGTTGCGATTTCTTGTTGCACTTAATCGTCTGAAATGCTTTTTTTTAGATAACATGGCTGAGAAACAGTAACGTTACCTTTTCATACATAAAACAGAATAAAAAAACTTGGACTCACCTTGAAATTGAACAAAGAATAGACCCAGAAGGCGCTGTTCGAATTTCAAATGTTTTTTGGAAAAAAATAGAAAGTATAGCAAGGAGTAAATGATTAAAATTTGGAGAAAAAATTTCAAATTTTTCTTTAAAATTTCTTTGATCTTATCATCATATTAACCTCATTAAATTCTTTATGAATCTTCGAACTGTTATTTTTCGATGAAGTACTGGATTTCAATTCGATCCAATTTGTATTTTTGGAAATATTGGGAAAATAAAATTTTGAATGGGTATATCTGCGGACCTTGCTATACTATCAATGTTTCACCAAAAAATATTCAAAATTTAAACAAGTCCTTCTGGGTGTTGCAGTTTCTTTGCCGGTTAATGAGTCTCGTCGGTCTCTCACATTGTAGGACCAAAGATAGTCATAGTGACTACTTTGAAGGACTAAATCAGTACTATGATATATGCAAAATTTTATTGAAATCTGATGAATTATTTTTGAAGAAAAAAATTCGTCGAAAACTTTCGGAAACTTTTTTTTCTCTTAATTTACCAACGATGCCATCCCAGCAAAATTCTGCGCCTCAGCGTTCTACAACTTATTACCGAGTTACAATACGATCACAAAGGTGTTCCTGCGATAATAAAAATAAACTTGAAAATTCCAATGAGTGAAGTCAAAATCTTTTAAGTCGATATGGCCGATGAATGAACTCAACCGTCGCATTTTGATGCGAAACCTACCATGAAACTTCGAGTAGCCAAGCTCTCACTGTTCTACACCTCACGAAAACCCCATTTGTTCATGTACAATAGCTATTTTTATCTGGTTTACAAATGAATCGTATCAAATTATAGATACACTTTAATGACCCTCATGTTCCGTATAACTCAAACACGTCCATGTATGTCGGACAGCTAACAGATGTTTAAAATCACCATGTATATCCATGACATCAGCATCCATCAATCTAAAAACGATTTGTCTTCTACACCAAAGCACAATGAACTACGATATATGTTTCCGACTGTTGTTAGAACGATTTGAGCATCCGTTATAGTTTCTTCAAGATGTTTCGCGTTATTTCTAGACGAGCCGCTTACGCACTTCCTGATCCGCCCCTGTCTCCTTCCGGTCCCGTTTTTGGCCGGATTTAATGGACGTAAGCCCGGATCTAATCTTCCTCCTGGCCGATTACTGGAGTCTGCAGTAAATACTGAATAGTTCGAGATGGAATAACTTCATTTTGTCAATTAGGATTCAGGACCTGTCAGCGGTTTGATATTGCTTTAGTGTATCCATTGTTGTTTTAGAGTGAGCTGAATATTGTTTCTATATCGAATCAACGTGACGAAAATCGGTCTTGATTCATCATTAATGGTTTATATGTGAATTCCATATATGTGATTCACTATTAATGGTTTATATGTGAATTCCATAGCTACACGTCCTTACGTAAGAATAAGAGATAGGTTCCCGAGAATAGGAACTAAATGCCCAACCAATTTGAACTAAGCCGACGGTACGTCCATATATTTAGACTTTATCAAGACTACAAGGAAATGAAACAGTACTCAAACAAGTATAACATATATGTATGAATAAAATATTGGAAACATAATTAAATAAAATGAATTGCTGTACAACTGCTTACCAAGTTCACTTAGTTGAAAAAAGATTTTATACGATTGAAATTTGATAGGGATGATAAATAAAAAATAAAATTATTATTTATTATCATCTTTTTTCAACTAAGTGAACTTGATAAGCAGTTGTACAGAAACTAATTTTATTTTATTATGTAACCAATATTTCATTTACCCCCATTCACTTTTATAAACTATCTCGGTTGGCCATGACATTCTGACACATTTCACCGTATATATTTTGAAAATGTTAGGTTATAGTCATTTTCCTGTCAGATAACTGCACAACGTTGTCCTCTCTACATAGAGGTCAAAGTAGTATTACGTATTTTTCAAAATGTGAATTCACTTTGAAAAAATAATGAATTTGAGAAAATATAATGTGAATTCAATAATTCCAAAGAACCGGCAAATGTTGAAGACACTTTTTCCTCTGTTAACAGTGTATTTTACGTATATGAAAATGGTTGATACATTCAGTTATACTATTTTTTGTACAAAAATCAAGAATCGAGTGCTGAAATTTTACTGAAAAATAATGGATAGAGTAGTCCGTTACTTTGTGATAAAACTACTCGAATAACCCTGCAGTAAAACTTCTAAACGAACAGACAAACCTATGGCATTGCCTACTTTTCGAAATTCTCAAGAAATAAGTTTACAGAAGGCATTTAAATAACTTGAGATACTCCAGTATGAAAATGTACTTGTACTACAAAACATGTGTCACCTTAAAAGAACTAACTCAATTTATACAGATATTGGGAATCTATGTGAACGATACACTGGTTTTTCACTCACATCCGTCGAAAATATTGGATAGCTTGTGATGAATTATTGATTTCAAATTATCAGGGCTACCATCAGACAAAGCAAATTTCAATTCTACATATAGCACTTGCTGCTACTTTGCCTCTGCTTCTTCAAAACTACCTTCGGCATTTTAAGTTTCCAAGCATGATGATGCATGGCAATGTCGCTGAGAATTATTTTGAGATAACAGATATTTCACGAGTGCCAACCTGCGTCAGTTTTAAGTAAAAAAACTTGATAGACCTAAATCATGGCCAACCGGAATAGTGTATAAATGTGAATGGAGTATATACATATATGTTATACTTGTTTGTGTACCTGTTTTCATTTCTATGTAAGCTACATAAAGTCTGAATATATGGACGTAACGTCGGCTCAGTTCAAGTTGATTGGGCTTCATTTAGCTCCTATTCCCGAGAAAACTTATTATTGGTTTGTTCGGCGGACTGGAGTGTGCAAATGTGTTGTATGTGTATGTATGTATTCTTTCAAAATAACATTTTGAGTTGATTGTCCACAAACAGTAAGTGGCTTGTTAATAGTTCATCAGAAAAACATTCCCTTGTTCATATATGTCAATTTATGGAGCCTGATACTATCTGTAGGATGTTCGAATCTGTAAAGATATACTTCCGAAAGGAATAACTGAAAAACTCGAAATTTGTAGAGTGCGTTTGAAACCTTATTAAGAAGGCCGAATTCGTGAATGGGTTAAATCCGCCAAATTATTTCACAGATTTAACCATTCAAAATATTATTTTCCCTATATTCACAAAAATACAGATTGGATCGAATTGAACTCCAGTTCTTCACAATGTTACGCATCAACTTTTTCCGAGTAGATACCGAATTCATCATGATCAAACTTTTTTTTGAAGTATTCCTAAAACTACAACGATGCCGAAGAAAAAACGCTTAAGTTGACAATATTTTTCCCAATATCTCCAAAACTCAGAATCAGATTGAATCGAAATTTGGTACACTGTGTTCAAGATCAGTGTTTAATTTGATGAATAGTTCACCAAAAAAGATGTCTGTACAGATTTCATTCGAAAACTTACAGTAGTTACTGGAAAATAATTTTTTGAAGACAAATTTCTGGACGAAGTCATTGTGTAATCTATGTTATGACACGATCATCACAAAGTATGCACAAGGTTGTGCATCAGCATTTCCCGACTTTCAAATTGATTGCATCAGTATGCTTTGAGTTATATCGTAAATATCAACAAAACCGTGAAAAAACACGAAATTTGACATATTTTTTTCCAATATCTGCCAAAATGAGAACTGCATGAAACTGAAATTTGGTACGCTGCTGTGACATGAAACGTTCAAGTCGGGTGTGAATTTAGTAAAAATCCGAAAAACAGTTTTGGAGAAAAAGAATATTCAAGGAAAATCTTGAAAGCTTTTTATCAATTTTTCGAGAATGGAATCGTGCCTTACTGCCAGAAAAAT
The DNA here is from genome assembly GCA_958510865.1 of Myrrha octodecimguttata. Classification (NCBI taxonomy): domain Eukaryota; kingdom Metazoa; phylum Arthropoda; class Insecta; order Coleoptera; family Coccinellidae; genus Myrrha; species Myrrha octodecimguttata. Next base: position 38,995,364 of record OY294056.1, read on the forward strand.
GGCGAACAGTTATGAGTTCAGGACATGATATGTATATATTCATTCATTCACTCATTTAAGTGTACTCGGCTACTATGGCCATTTATATAAGCATTCAATTTTACATTTAAACATTGACATTAATTCAGATTCATACCAACTAGAGACTTTTCATTTAAAGCCATTTTCATTTTACCCACACCATACCAGCTGTCACCACTTAGTATGTAGTACATGCATACACATAACTGTATACATGCATAAAGTAGAAAATATTATTTTCCTCATTCGCTCGCAAACGCGACTTCCAGTAGACGGAAAAGAAAGAAATTTGTTTGAACTGTTACCTTACTAATAAGATTCTTGGCTTGAGTGAAGTAGAAAAAGTTGAAGCAGATTCAACGAAAAATAAAGAAATAAAATTCACAAACTATTTCTAGAGCCAAGATGGTTTCTACAAGCATCAAGCCCTGCAATATCGAATTATGTTCTTCTCAGTTATATTTATGACTTACAGCTGGTCGGTTATCGGAAAGGGTCTGGGGTGACTATTGCGATAAACGTTTCATAATCCACGTTGTTAGGTGCGCCTATCGGAAATTGCCAATTAGTCCACCCCTGCCTTTTCGATATCGCCCCTCGTTATAGGATACCTTTTTCCGCCAACCCATTTTTCGGACCTGGTTTTGATCGGTTCTTCCGAAGTGAAACCGAAGTAGCAATATCGAGGGTCACCACTCAACCGATAAATGGCCATAATCATATTCTCGTATATAAGATTCCATTTTTGGAGCAACTTTCACATTTTTCATGATGATATATCGTTCTTATCATATTGAAAATCATAAATGAGCTTGAAGGAAGCATGTTCCGACATAGCATAGTAAGCTTCTATGGGCTTGATCATTTACATTCTTTTGAGTAAGATCCAAAAGTTTTGAAAATGAAGAATACGGCATGTGTTGAAAAATCAAAAATGTTTCCGGAATAACTCGAAAATTCTGCATTGATTACGATAAAACTTGGTAACTAGTTGGCAAATGTTGATGCACAATTTTGTGTAGAATTTCGTGATTTCCAGTAAATAATTCATGAAAAAAATTTTTTCGATACTATAATAAGGAATTTTCTCAATTTTAGATCAATTGATGAATTTCAAGGAGATCGTATCTATTGATTCGTAAAATCTTGGATGGTTTGGAGATATTGGGATAAGAAATTTCCGTTTTGCGAAATTGGAAATGCGTGAAATATGTACACATACAATAGTTGTTCAGTGTATAAAGAATGGCAGGTTTTATTAGAATAACCACTGCTACACATTATCAATTGCAGCTGTTGTTTCTTAGGAACCGTGAAATATACCGAACTTTTTTCACGAAAATAATTTTAGCGATATAAATGATTCAAAAGGAATTTTTGAGGGATAATACAGAGTGATTTCGAATCAAACTTGAACCTTGAAGGAGGTGTTAGTTTAGCTCATTTACTGTTTACATTTTCTGGCAACTGAAAACCAACGGTTTCAGAGATATTTGAGTGCTGGTGATTTTTAACGGTTCCTCACCATACTTCATTGAGGTCCATTTCTCTGCAATCCAAATTGAATGGTAATTTTTGGTAATTTCCATCAGACAATGATATAAAAAAGCCAAACTATGCTGCATTAGATGTTAATAAAGAATAAGTATGATCACACTTGGAATCTCGATCCCTTTTAATTACACTACATTATTTATTGTGCCGGACATTCAAAAGATTGCTCATAAAAAAATTTGCTGGAACGAAACTAGAGAACGCATTCTAACTAAAAGTATTTTGAGGAATGAAGAAGGAAAGGAATTCGAAAATTACAGACAACTGTTAAAAATCACAAGAACTCAAATATCTTGGAAACTGTTGATTTTAGTTGACCAATAAATATGGCTCATGGATTTTTCAACAGTTGCCTGCAACTCTCGAATTTCACCATTTATATGTAAGCTTCTTCATTATTTCATATTTTTTTATAAGCAATCATTTTTTAGATTTTTTCTGGGTTTTCACTCCCAATATCTGAAACAGAACTTTTACAAATTAAATGAATTTTTTTTTTTCATGGAGAACGCCTTTGCGGGTTGCAGGATAGAACTTTTAGTCAAGGGCAGTTTCTTAGAAAACAGACTGTCTAATGAACAATACAGGAATAACATCAACGAACACTGAGAATCACATGACAGATTGGGACAATACAAAAATAGTGATGTCGGAATCCGATGATTTGAAAAAAATTAAAGATTATTCTTGCATTTTGAAGAATGAAGAGAGAAATTTTGCTTATTCTTCTGTGGAAATGGACCTCATTTGGTTGAATTTATTCAAAAAAGAGGTAGAATTAAAAACTTTCAAACCAAGCGAATCTGTGTATTGCTGTAATTTCATAATAATGTCAATTTGACAACAGCCTCAAATCGAAAGAAATAATTCTAAAAATTTTCTCGTTTGTCGGATGAAAAAATCATAATTGTACTCTGAAACGTCACAGTTCACTCTGTTTGTCGTTTAAAATATTCCTATACTCCATTAGGCAATCGGATTTCAAAAAAACTGCACTTGACAAATAGTTCTATCCTGCAACCTTCAAGGGCGTTTTTCATAAAAAAAAACATTTTCATTTAATTTTTAATGGTTCTGTTTCAGATATTTGTGGTGAACACCCGGAAAAAACCTCCGATGTGTAATCAGAAAGGATCGAGATCACAAGTGTATTTATAATTAACTAACACAGTATAGTTTTGCTTTTTTCATAACAATCATATCCTTGTCTGTAGAAAATAACCCAAAATTAAAATTAAACTTTGAAACCTTAAAGAATTGACCAAAAATAAACTGGGGTGAGGAACCATTCAAAAATAATAAGAACTCAATTCAAAGAATTGAATTTCGGTAACCAACGAATATCCCATAAAGGTGCCTTTTGTGCCAGGGAGATTCGGGTATTTGGGTAATCAGAGATTCATCCTATTGGCCGAGAGATTCACCCTATTGGTGGACGACGGTCACGTGATCGTCGTCAGCCAATAGGGAAGAATCTCCGATTACCCAATTACCCGAATCTCCCTCGCACACAAGGAAGCTCAATTGTCAGGAGATGAGTCATACTAACAATAGAGTTTCGAGTCTTGTGTCTGTATTTTTGTGAGTATTGGGATGAAGGAATTTCAAATGCGTTTACAGTGCGTTAACAGTTCGCCCTCAGCCAGTACTTCGTGAAATATCACTAACTAAAATCGAAACTCCAATTGTATGTATCAAAACCACTCACAAAGCCATAACACTCAGAATAGATATTATAGAACCAATTAACAAATAAGTAACAAACTCGAACACACGCGCAAAAGCTGCTGACATTACGTCAGTGCTTTTCTAGAATTTCTCAATAATATATCCTTCATTTCATGAGAACTGATTGCTTACTACGAACCAGAAGTTCAAGTCGAACATCAAATTAACAATGCCTTGCTTGAAGACAGTTGCGAGGCACTTGTGAGGTCGCGTTGTTAAAATAGCTGGCGAGCCGCTGAAAACACCGTACACACTTGCGAGCCACCCCAATTTAACTGACTCGAAAGCCGCTCAGCTCTCGTGTCTGTACGCGGCTTTACATAGCGTAAGCGAGTTAATTACGGTCGCTCTCACTACGCCGCTTTTGCGATTGTCATAGGCAGGTGCCAAAGGATTCGGCCTACCTGATGAGTCCACCCGGACCAAACAACTTTCCCAAGAACGTGCCTTCCTTCAGGTGGCGCGAACGAGAACTGCCTAAAATGCACAAAACCGCCTAATCAAACTATTAATACCACTGCTAAAATATTCAAGCGACATTTGAATCTCAAGAAAAAATGAACATTACATCTGAACGACTCCATAGCGATCCCAAACGTCCCAATAAACTATCATCACCTCTAGACTTCTCTCTTGAGCTCCTTCAAACGTCTGAAACGGCACCGTAGCTGCACGTTTTCGAGACGATAGACCGCAGAAATTGGCCATTCCAGAGATCGGTCTCTTGACTATGGAAATGAATTACGAATGCGCAGCAGGAGAGGGTTGAAAGGATGTGAAAATATCGTAAAAAGCGCCCTTGTCGTTTAGAACTCAATGGGGAACGAAGAGAAGGCTAGTGAGTGCAAACGACGGTCTTTGGCAATAGTATTGGGAGTTTATATTCCAAATCTAGACCAGTACCTTATGGGGTACTTCAAATTTAGAGATCCAGTTATGATGAAAATTTCTGGAAAAGCATTGACGTTAAGGCATCAGCTTTTACGCGTATGGTCATATTTGTTGACAAGGCGTCAATTGGTTGTGAAGGGTATTTCAACAAAAAATAATTTCTTCTGTTAATCAAAATCAAACAATGAATTTAGATGATAATGATTCGAATTTTCATGTTATCCAACAGAGTAAGGGTTGGCAATCATGAATGGAAAATGATACCTGATAAATGTCCACCACGACCATAGTTAAAAATGTCGATTCCTTCATCAAAGTTTTCAGTCACTTTCTGACAAAATGGTGGATTTATTTCGTAAATCACTTCACGAATTTTAAGTTTTGAGGAAGCAATCGATTCGATTTGCTCCGCTCCAACATGACCACATCAAAAAAAATCCAGCGGTGTAAAATTGCACGATCGAGCTGCACATTTAATTGCTGAATTTCGTGAAATAATAATATCTTGAAATATTGTTAGCACTAAATTCATTATACATCTATTGAGTGTTATGGCTTTTTAAGTTGTTTTAATACATAACATTGGAATTGAGATTTAAGGTAGCAATATTTTCACGAAGAACTTAGTGTTTTCATATGAGAAATGGGTTTGATGTTTTGATGAGAGCTCTTCGTCATCATATATGCACGAGCTGAATTTAGACTCGATCGTGTCTGCATTTTTGTGAATATTCAAATGCGTTCGTCTTCTGAATCGCTTCCAAGATCTTGTCCATTCTGAACTTGAACTTAAAACCTAGGTACATCGAAAATTTCAAGTCTCCAAGTAATTTATTCGCAAAGTTATCCAGTTCACTACCGGCTTTCGGTCGACTGTAAGAACGATTATTTTGTGAAGGAAAACTTTCTTCTTTAGAGACATAATTAAGGCAGGTTGATTCCAGTATTCATAAATTACAGACAGGACAGGTCAACATTCAGCACGCTTGGCTTTCCGATGAAGATGAGCCATCATTAAATCAAATGAATTGCTCATAAAAAACAGTAGTCACTACGTACAAATATTATCAATATATATAACAATGGAGTTATGAGGATGTTAGATACCGAGGGCAACAGATTTAAATCTCGAGAGACGTCGGTCCCGAGGTATTGTAAGTTGCCCGAGGTTTTTAACATTCAATAACTCACGTGATAGATAATTGTTTTTTATTTCATACTGATGAAATATGCGAACCAAATTTTGTTGGTTTTCGAAATCGAACAAACGTTGTTTAAGTATGAAGTAGACATGATTACCATGGATATATCAACTGACAAGTTTTAAATATTTGTCAAATTTATCTATTCGTGAAAATGAATGAAAGCTTGGAGAGAGTTGAGTATAAACAAAAAAGAATATGACAAATTGCAGCAGCGGCTAAAAGTTAACCGAATTGAAACCAAAAATATCAGTGAAAGTATGATGTTTCATTCTTCTAGATTCTAGTCTAAGTGAAATGATTTATTTTCCTTACAGTCTGAAGTTGTCAATATCAAAATTAATGATGAGACTTCATAATGATACAAAAGGGAGTGAGTTTCGCGAGCTTTTATCATTACAGTATCTCGAAAATATCAGATTTTTCCGAAAAAATTGTTAATGTATTGATTGATTGAAAATGAATTATTGAACATTAAAATAGTAATTTCTAATTATTACTTAAATTTTTCAATTGCCCTAGCTATACAATGATAAGCAAATTCAGCATAAAATTGTGCATCAGCATTTTTCAAGTAGTTGCAAAGACGTTTCCCAAAAAAAACACTTTTTATTCAATTTTTAATAGTTCTGCTTCAGATATTGGGAGTGAAAACCCAGGAAAACCCTACAAAATGAAGTAATTTATAGTTTGGTAAGGAGGTTACATTCCACTGCGACCTTTAGGTCTATATTGCCTCCCATCAGAGCTGGAGTATAACTCCAAAACTGTTCAGCTGATTGGGTTGAAAGTTTCAAGTTGCTAGTAGCTCTTCTAGTTCTCAAGTTATCGTGGCAACAGATGGCTGGCTCGACGGACAGAATACATTTTGACAACGAATTCCACATCAGTGAGTCCTGTCTAGTCGTTTGAGATCATTTTCGGGAAAAATTACAAAAAGCAAAACGACAGCACGCTGTTCCATAAAACCGGCGCGTAAAAAAGGTAGATTTGTTTGTTCGCGATGTGCATTCGGAAAAAATATTTTTTCTCAAGAATAGCATACATACCACAGGGATATTTCAAAAGTGGTGATTCACAGGAACGAATTTGATCAAGGGCAAGACAAGATCTCTAATTGATATTGCGTGAAGGCTGTACGATTTCAATTTCCCGGAGTTATTGGGGAAATATATGTCGAATTAACTGGTCCGATCATAATGGAATCTTGATAACTGATTGGAAAATGCTAATGCAAAATTTTGTGATGATTTCCTCATTAAAACAATCGAAAAAAAAATTCTAAATTTTTTCTGCTTTTGAATTCGAACATACGCGCAATAGCTGATGATGACATTAGGTCAGCTTCTCTAGATTTTTTCCGATTGTCGATGGGTTTATATTACCACGTCTTCTTCAGTGGATCCAACCCAATGGTTTAATGATTAAAATTTCAATTAGGATTTGTCCTAACAAAAAATATTCATAACAGAATTTAACAGTTAACACATATGAGATACCTTCGTCTTCATGAATGGTTTAAAACAATACAATGTCTCACAAGCTTCAAGAACACACCACAGTCCTGAAAGCTACCAATCTTGAAGTTAATATTGTTGAGTTATGTACACAGAGAACAGAAAGTTATATTTGAAACGAAATAAAAGGCTTTCTTCGAGTTGAATAGAGTCCTTGGTTTGTTTTTGTATAGCACGTAATGCCTGCCTTACATGAGTTATGTACATTGTTTCTGAGAAGAAGCAAATATATTTCGTGCTTCACTCAACTCCAGGATAGAAGGTATTGCTATTCGACCAAAACCAACGTGCTCTATACTTACTGTTTTTACTTTATGCACATCCAGAGCTATTCTTGTTACGAATCGCATTCTTACCTGAAAAATAAAAGACGGAATCAGTAAATTGTTTCCTGTGGTATAGGGCATTTTATTCATCTTGAATAACTATGTTGCTTGAAAGTTCGGTTTGAATATGTAATTTGTGTCCCAATTTTCAAGACTTCAATTTTTTATTTTCGTGTTTTTATTCAATAGTTTTTTCAGTTTTAAGTGTTTAATTAATTTTCAATGAATATCCAGATACAGTATCATCCAAAACATTTTAAATGATCGATAACAACAAAATCATGAGATCAGAAGTGCTAGGATTTTCTCTACAAACTGGGGACATTTGGGTCACTTCAGTTAAACGATGGGTGCTTCTTGTGTGCATGTTCTGGGGTACGGTGTACTATGGTTTTGTCCAAAATGTCTGTAGTTTTAAATTTTTTTTTCTCGAAAATGGTCAAACGACTAGGTTGAACATCTTGACGGAAGGATTAGGCGATACTTTTCATATGGTCCTCATGAAATTCTGAATGAACCTTCAATTTTTTTTGGAATATTGGCAATGAATGTGACTTCAGGTCAGCGTTTTTATAGAATTCTTCAACCATCATTTTTTATTCCTCTAAAGTGTATAGAGGGTGTACCATATTTATTGGAATGAATTTGGGTGTAAGTTCAGAACCTTAAAATCGAAACAGTTCATATAGATGTATGTGCGAGTGCGGCAATGTTTCGTTGAAAAGATGCTTTGCTTCGAAGTTGATAACTTGATTAGGAATTGATTATGTAATTTTGAAGGTGATACGCATTGAAATTGCAGGGGTGTTCTTCAGATAAAGAAGCACCTTCCCTCAACTCTGTGCGGCTTTTTTCTCAAGAATTCTTCAATATTCAATGAAAAATACTTAAGATAAACACTTATTTTCTTATATTTCTATGGATTTCCATTTACTCCAAAAGTGAAGTTTGGCATTGGCTCAATTCAATCGGTCAGAATTCTGCGTATTTGTCTACGACAGCAGGCAGGAAATACTCATCAGTCTATGATATACATTCGCCAACTATTATAAGGCGTTGTGTCCAGACTTCACATCAATGCCTAGTAACAATCAGTATAACTAGAGGTTGAATGGTGGTCCGGTATTTTCAATTTTTTTCATTAAGAATCGAATATCGCTGGAATTAACCGCCACTTGTCTTTTATTAAGAATCAAGGATAATTTGTGAACTAGAAGTGGCGAGTGAATGTTTCTATGATCGAAAACCTGTCCTGAAGTTGAATCATTTAATTCAGATAGTTTGTTCAGGATAACCAACTGAATACATTCATGTGAACATTAAATCAATATCAAGCATATAAGAATTATCATCTGCGGATGATACCTCAATATTGCTAACTGCTCGGACTCTTGAAGAGTTGCAGGAGCTCTTTCGGCGGTTGGTGCAGATTTGAATGACATCATTTCGTCTGTGGACCATGCTGGATTTTTTTGAGTCTACGTGGATTAAAATTTGAGATCGACCACTCATATTGACTCCATATGCAAGAAACTTAAAAGTTCTTATCATTCAATAAGTAGAGTCAAAAACTCGCTAACGTTGAGATTTATCATCAATATATACAATATTCTATATGCAGTCACTTATCCTACAATCTCATGCTATGGGGAAATTCCTCTGATGTAGGTAGGGTATTTTTAATTCAGAAAAGAATCTTGGGGATGATCTTCAATATAACTCCGATGTCCACTTGTCGTCCAACTTTTACAGAAAATGGTATTCTCAGTTGCGTCCATTTACATCTTCAAGTGCTTGGTATATGTTAAGGATAATGAAAAAAAAAAATCACTAAACTCTCAAGCTTCCATAAATATTTTACGAGAAATGAGGAATTATTTCATATCCCCGAACACAATACAACTAAATTTGTGAAGAATTGAGAAAGGTTTCTATACTTTTGCCGATTATTTTCGTGATTCACGTGTTTTCTATTAGGGTATTTCTGTAACTTTTTTCTTGTTTATCTGACCTGTCCAAGACAGTTCTATTTGTCTTAAAGGATCAATAAAGTATTATTATTATAATCTTCGCATGAAAAAATGTTTTGTTTTACCTAGATCCCTCATCACAATCAGTGAAATAATGAAGTCGATAGCCTTATTTCGATTGCAATCAATAAAGGTGATTTTTCTAATTTTTTTCAGCTTCAAGATTACTCCAGGAAATCTGATACCACTAAGATCATTATAACATACCTCTTGAACATAAAATACTGACAATATCGAATATCCTATTTTATTCAGAAATAAAATCTCACATTGAGCACAAGAAGATTATACAAACTCTGTGCTGAACTGATAACGATTCCAGCTATCTAGGATGCCATCAATTTGCCTTGCAAATTGCATATACAGAAGTTTATCTCGGAGTTTTTTGTACAGCTAAAGAACTCCTTTTCAGGTTTATGACTGCTGAGTGCCTTTCTTCAGAAGCATCTTTCTAAATTACGCACGTATATAATCCTGAATGGAATGCATTTAAAACCACGTTAATCTCCGCGAAAAACTTTAATCAGTGTAATTAAAACAGCATTTACATTCTATATTTTAATTGCCTCGATCATTCAATTATTACTGTCGTATTATTTCAGGCTGAATTTCTTGTAATTATTCGCTTTATTTATGGGTATCATCCTCGAGAAATATAGAGGGACATTAGGTGTGATCGGATCAAAAGCTACTTAGGATACGTAGAGTTCTTCAGCAGTTTGTAAATCCTGTTTTAAGCTTAATCATTCAACAAAAAATGAGAGGCACTGACGTGAAGTTAAAGGCCTATTACACTATTCAATCTCTAGGGCCCGGTATGCCGGGTGCCCGGTTTGCCGGGTAGGGTGTCGCTTATTACACTACCCTAGATACCGGTCTGGCTTCTGTCATCTGAACGTCAAAGTGGGGACGTTTACAAATATCCAATCGTTATGTCCCCGAAATTATCGAAAAGACAAAAAGTTGCATTAGTGATGAGTTTGGTGGTCAGTACCTCGAAATCCACCAAACGGAAGGAGAGGGGAATATGGGTGGAAAAATATTTGCTCCTCAGAGAAAACCTCTCAAATATGCGAATACTTCGTTGTTTAGACCAAACAGATTCACGGAACTACTTGAGACTGGAAACAGACAAATTTGGAGAGCTACTTAACTTAGTAGCTTCGCTAATAAAAAAGATGAAACCATTTTGAGAGAAAGTTTAAGTCCACAACAAAGACAGGTTGTCACATTGAGATGTCTAGCCTCTAGAGGCCCTTATCAAGATTCGGGATATAGTTCTTTGATATCTAAACCTCTCTTATCAAACATAATAACCTTGACTGTTGTCGTTTCATCGAAGTTTTTATATATTTTCCTAGATTTCTAAGAGCACCTTATAGCCATCATTCCTCAAGTCTTTATTGACATAGTCTTTGTGGTTTTTCTCCACAGATACTGCATTTCCCTGTATATTTCTACTATATTAAGTAAGATTGCTTTTTCTCTTGCGTACGGCATCTCACAGAATAACGCATTCAGGCTTATGACAAGTTTATGTGTATTGTACGCTCCCTGCGTTGCTATGAGAATTTGCTCCCTGACTCCCTAGCGCTTATTACACTGCACGGTATACCGGGACCTAGCTGCCGGTTCCTTATTACACTACCCGGTCCCTGTCTGTCGGACCCTGAAGATTGGATAGTGTAATAGGCCTTTAAGAAGCTTTCACGCGCTACTTTGGAGTCGTCATTTTTCGAGCAAATATTTCAGTTCAATTCGATTTGATCTGAGGATTTGAAAATTGAATTTTGAGTAAGTATAACCATGGAATCATTTCGCAGATTTTTCCCATTCACAAATTCGACCTTCGTCCCTAAAACCAAAACGCCCTCTTCAAAATATCAAATATCGATCTGCATGAGTCGTTTTTTTTTACGGTAGATTCATGACAGTATCTAAATAAAGCTGAGAGCAGTGACATTTTTCAGCATATTTCGCTATTGAGTTTCCGCTTTCCGACTGTATTCGGAAATTCAGTTTTCCTTCATCAAACCAAAAAAAAGGGACCCTATCACTAGCACAGGTAGAAACTGAAAAATCGTTTGGGTTTGCTCAGTAAAAAACATATAGTTTCAACAGCAGCGGTCACGACGTGGTAACAATCGGTTCATGTACTTTTTCAACAAGACGTTACATCAATCAAAATAATGGTTCACGAAGAAAAGAGAGCTCCAGTTTGAAAATATACTCACATGGCACAAGGACGAATATCTATCGATAAGTCAACGAATACTGGTTGCGAACATCGATCAAAGTATTCTACACTCGAAGGTTAGGATTCGTAAGATGCTCCTGGAAGATGGCGCTGTATGTTGTTAATACTGCAGCATTCCGTCTTATAGATCAAAGTATCTTGGGTTTTATCTGGGGTTTTCCAGGGTTTGTCGATCTGTTGATCGGAAACAATCGAACTGCAGTAACGGTACTCCATGGCAATCGCTTCTTCGGTGTAGATACTCTGGTTGACTGGATGATAAGCTCTGATCAAGGTGGAATTTTTGTTGACCTATCGACAGATATTCGTCCTTGTGTATGTTAGTTTATTGGATATAATATATTCGCAGCAGCATCTTTCAATTTCTCACAAAATGAACACATAATAGGTTCTCAGCAAAAATTTCGCTGGGCAGAGTATGTGAAAATAGGATTGTAAAAATGCCATTGTTAAAATGGAAATCTGCAATTGATCTTAGAGCTGATGGTGATAAAAGTTTACATATAGAGTTCATAGATGAATATATGTAAGTATAGTTTAATACCATATAAGAAAAAAACTTTATCTCCGAAATTCATCAGATCGCCCCGAAAATGAAGAAGAATACCTATTTGAGATCATAACTGAAGCGCAGTGTTTCACACATTCTAATTTTTCACGTGAGGGGGTTGAAAGTTGCGCATGAACAAAACTGTAATTGGCGACTTTCATTCGGTGACAAATTTCATCAGGTACTATCGTCTCAAAGTAAATGAGCCATGACAAAGTACACATACTGAAAACCTCTTTGAACTAATTGATTTTTCGAAAAAAAAAATTTTTCTTGAAAATTTCTGCACGCCTGCAAAGAAGACACAGAGACCTTGCCAAAAAAGTACCACATGACCCACTTTCCCTATTCAAAAAATTCACAGGGTTGATGGGGATGCCACAGAGTGCAACAAGAATCCTTCAAAAATGCATACAAATTTGGTAAACTTGAAACAAAAATTGACCTGTTTCAGAATTTTTGCTAAATATTTTTCTTCTGAGAAAATTAATTTGTTCCATAATTTTGACGCGCACTGTATACTAGTGGCTAATCGATTTTTTTGCTGATTTTATTATTCGAGAGAAACTCCGCTATCGAATCGATATTATTCTTAATCACCATACGGCATTACGTATTAACTAAGTAATGAAATTCTTCTCGGTTATAACTGTTCTATTAATTACAGATGAAGTGAGCTTTTATCGTTATCCTGCCAACACTTTAATAACTCCACGAAATTTGCTTGAAAGGTGTTCATGAACTCAGTTGCTGTCTTTAATCAACTTCGTTTTTTTACGCTGATCTTGAGTGTTTTTGAGATTTGATTGCCATAGAATACATAATTGATTGCGTGATGAGATGATTAAAAACGTATTCAGTATCAGTCTATTGAATTGAGAGATGACGAGCAATAGGAAGCCAATAGGCAAATGAAAATATCCATTCCTGTTATTAATTATAAATGATAAGAGGGTTGACAAATAAAAAAGGATTTTAATAAACCCTTTTATTCGTCATGAATTCGGAGCTCTCGTGGATTTGAATATGTCAAGAAATATTGACAATATACCATAGACGAGTGTTAAAGTTAATTTCAACCGTAGATTCCCCTCATCATATAAATCCCTAGTTTCATCAACTATTTTTGCGAATTTGGCTCTCTTTAAAGACAATTTAATTGATTTTTTTTCTTAGTAGCATTTACAAGGTTATTTCGAATGAGATGTATTTCCATGTTAAGCTTTTCATTACTTAATGGTACATATTTTCAATAAATAATCTCTTTCATCACACTTCGAACGGTTTCCTAGTCATAAACGCATCGATTCGTGAAACTGAAAGAAATAAGCAAGAATACTGCAAAGGCACCGAATCACAAGAATTAAGTGAGTAAATGATTTTTCTCAATTAGGTTCCTTTGAATTTCAAGCAATGGATTGGTTATTCTACAATGCAGATTAATGTGAGAGAGATTGCGTTGACCTGGTAAACAAAGTGCAAGACTGTATTAGCACTTTCGGAAATACTTAAATGCTTATAGATTTCATTCTGGGCCGAACCTTGAAAAACTGCGAATGAAACAAGTGTTTCACAGTAATGTAGAAGACCAGCCAGTATAAAAAACATCAAGTTTGGAATTAAATGCGAGTCATGGACAATAGGAATGATCGTTCTACCATGTAATTTCTGGACATAATGTTCAATTGTTCCTGTATCAATTCGTTTCGACTCATTCTTTTTACGCGCTTGTTCTGGGGAACAGCGCGTTATCATTTAGTCACGATGTCTGTAATTTTCGAATTTCGAGCCGAAATTGGTCTCAAACGACTAGGTTGGACTCACTGATGAAGAATCCGTGGTCAAAATTGATTCTGTCCGTCCGGCCGTGTGCGCTGTAACTTTCGAAAGGAAGGACCTAGAGTCTTGAAATTCTCAGGTTAGGTTGAGATCCTGAATTTCTCGGTTGAGTTCGTGAATGGGCCAAATCTATCGAATGGTTTTTGTGCTACAGCCATTTGAAGTTTTGATTTTTCAATTACTCGAAAAATATTTATCTGATCGAAATGGAACTTGGTTGGAAGATGAACAGCGTCAATACAAAGAATTATTCATGGAAAAATTCAAAAAAAAAAATTTATTTTTTGAAAATTTTTATATTTCATTGAAATTTCACTGAAATTTCTAAGTCACCATTTCGCAATGTGAACAAGCGCGTAAAAGCTGCTGACTTCACGTCAGTGCTTTTCTAGATTTTCCGAGCTTCTTTCTGTGAAAAATGTTGCCTCAGAAATTTGGAGGGATATTTTTGGACAGTTATGTCGCTTGCGGATTTAAGATGCATATCTCAAGTGGTTCGTTGCTCTTACGATATTGCTCTTCATATCTTCCACCTAGTAAAATTATGCAACAAGCATCTCATGAACGATTAACGAACGTAATTATAACAAAGAAAACAATTCGAAAAAGAATGCAAGATAAGAGATGAAATTAGTTGTTGTTAATGTACTCCAGAGAAAGTTGCCAAGAAATCCTTCGTTTACAGACAGTAAAAAACACGTCTGTCGGTACGTGCCTCTTCTGTTGCATAAAGACTATAATTAACATACACTTTCAGATGGAGCCCACTCCTGTCATGTGATCACCCGTAGCGCATCCATCATAAACTGAAAAGTTCTAACAGAAAACGAGCACCCAGTTATTTAATTTCTTTCGCTATTGTGAAGTAATTATCCTGTCCCAAATCAATTCCGGTGTATCAACTTAGTCTAAGATTGGAAAATTAATTTTTGGGGTTTGTTCCATTCAGAATTTCTTCTTTGTTTGTTTATTGTTTTTATCACTATAAAATAATATTTTTTCGCACAGGTCTTAATTGAATTCTTTTTCAGATTTGTTTGATATGAGTTTATATTTTGAAAAGTTTGATTGATTTTTCTGATATTTTCAATTCTGGAATCTTCAAATATAAGAAAAGGAAGATCTACGAAAGGGTTTTAGATAAATTATTCATTACGTATAGGAATGATATATGTACCTATATATCAGCAATTGTGTCCTGCTGGCATACCGCTGATTGATCAGAACATTCTTGGAGTATTTCCAAATTGATCATTTTTCTCAGTGACCACGTAAAATGTTGCCTTATCTTCATTTCATAAAACTTAGGCTATCAGAGAATACCAAGCATACAGTTATGACATGAATATTATTTTCTTGATCGTTCATTTCTAGGATGGAAATCACCATCAATTCATCATCTTATACTGTAGATATGAGATCTAGATGCCCCATAGGTTCGTGGATATGCGAAATCTGCACAATTGTTCAAGAGTTGGCAATTTGCAGAGCAAATTTGTGGTATGATAACGAAGATATAATTAGTGAATGAGCCAATCCCGCCGAATCATTCTGTAGAGATATACACATTCGAATTTTTATTTTTCCGCACTATTTGCAAAAACAGTGTTGGAAAGAATCAAAAACGAGAAAGATCGCGAAATTCGCGTTTCAAAAAATCGAGACCTTTAAAAGTGATCGCTATGACCAGGACCAAATAAGACTTATTCGTCCACCTTAGCAAAAAATGATTTTCCATCAATACATACCAATTTTTTATTCGATTGCTGTCGTCACCTGGCCAAACTGAATCTACCTTAAAGTTTTATAATGTTATTTTATCGTTGTAAAATTTACAGTATCAATGAAGACATTTGAATAAAAATAAATTGATGAAATAAATAAATAAAAGTATCTTTCGCAGAAGAAATGGATCTTGTATTTTGAACAACTCATGTTCAATGCACAAAATGGCCAGATCATTCAAACCTTCTCGACACATGTCATATCTCATGGTGCAGTTACATGGATCCAGTAGGCATTACAGGTGACTAAAGCCAGTGAATTGATGCATTATGCCAATGCTCTGAACTGACTTTTTCCACTGAACTGGATGCAAGTGGTATTTAAACGATTCCAGTAATTGGCACCATTCCACTGGCTCCAGCTAGATGAACTGTCGACTAACTGGCTTCATCCAATGGCTTTAGCGAATGTGAGGCCAGCTGACTGGAGCCAGTCTCCGTTGGCATGAAGCCAGTTAACTGAAGTCAGTTGAGCAGACACAGCGGATGCCAATCGCGATTTATCAGCAGGAACAATGGAAAACCTTCTCCTTCAATGCAGCAAACTGGACTTCACAGATTACTGGACCAATGATTTTCAACTGGACTGGGTTGTCACAGGAGGCCAGTTTCGTTTATACGAGCACAGTATTGATTATTAATCAGCTAGATCAAGTAAGTACACTATCTCCGTTGAACTGCACCATTAAATAAGGCTGAAAATATTTTTCTATGGAGCAGTTCTTTGCAAATGTACGTCAAATCATCTTACTGCTTGATCTTTGTAGGGAAAATTTTTCACTAGGCAGTTTTCGCCTATGCTAATCAAAAAGCTTGTCCAAGCGTCCAAAGTCATGACGGTTGTTTGTAATCTGCAAAATTCGCAGATGCGGCGACCTGATGCGACAAGAGGATGAACGTCATGCACATTGATCAAAGTATTCTGTACTCGAGGTGGGAATCGCAAAATGCTCCTGGAAGATGGCGCGCAGTACTTGGTTCTACTGCAGCGGTCCATCTGAAAGGTGACAAGTATCGAGATTCCTTCAGCGGTTTTATCCGAGGATCTTCTTTATCGGTGTAGATGTTTCGGTTGATTGGATGATTTGCTCTGATCAAGTTGGAATATTTGTTGATTTATCGATAGATATTCGTCCTTGTGATTATGTTATTATAAAAAAGAATATTTTGATTCATGCGTTTGCCACTTCCATTTGCTATGGCTATGAATATACTACGAAATCTCCAGAATTCACGTCAGTGTTCTTCTCGAAATTTTCATTATGATTTCTATGTATATATGAATGGAACATTAGAGAGTGAATGATCGTCTAGGTGACCTAAGGTTATAAATAATTCATTTTATGATGTACTCCATCACACAGACACACCTTCATCACCGAAAATATACAGCAGGAAAAACAAACCAACCGCTGTAGATTGAAGTTGACGAAGAACGATCACAGACCCTCATCGCACAGAACTCGATAGACTGAATTTTTATTGGTTATTATCATCCCCGAAGTGCATTACGGTCCGCGTAAGCGATTTGTTCTGATAACAGCCGAACCAGAAAATGTCATCAATCATTCTGAGCCGTGTCGTTCGTCACAGCGGAGCGGGTGGCTATGATATGCAGATAACGTGACGGTCTGTTGTGTCTGTACACAGTTGCCGGGTCATTATTGTTCGGAAATAATTATTGCTGTGATCTATTATGACGGGTCCGGTTTAACGACCTAACTTGGGCTGTCCTGTTACGTCCGATGGCCTGTATTTGTTATCGATTTGATCGCAGGATGGAATTGGGTGGTGAAATTTTGGTCTGGTGCTGGAGCTTGTTTTGACATCAGAAGAGCCGACCTATCGGAAGATATGTTCTTATATATATTTCATGCGAGTCTCTTGCTCGAAATAAAATCCAAATATTAAATCTTTACGAGTCTACTTGAGGAAGATCATTGTATTAAGTTAATTACATTCATTAATGGATTTTTCTGTATATATGTTTCGAAAGGCTTTTTGTTCCCAGAATGTTCTACATCTTGAATGACGAAAGTAAAATGATATCAACTGACTTGAAATAATTGAAGTCATAAACGACATAAAGAATATAAGACCGACCACCTTTATTCTTCACGAGTGTTTCATCCTGATCTCACGATTTAAAATTATTTATGGTATCCATTTTCTACTATACAGGGTGCAATTTGAAAACTTCCCCCCTGTATATATTTGTTCGCTCGGCAATTTGCCTAGGTAAGGCAGAAAATCGAGAATGTAAATTTGAGAAGAATATATCTTTCAAAACACGAAAAGTACAAAATATTGCATAGGGCAGGACTAAAATTTAATTAGATATCGATTTTTTCTGACCAAGATATTTTGTTTTTACGCACTTGTTCTAGGGAACAGCCCGTTATCATTTCGTCACGATGTCTGTAATTTTCGAATTATGAGCAGAAAATAGTTTGGTTGAATGCCCTGAACTCCCGAAAACGATTGGGTTGAACTCCCTGAAGAAGAATCCGTGCTCAAATTTGATTCTGACCGTCCGGCCGTGTGTGCTGAGACTTCCGAAAGGAAAGACTCGGTTAAGTTCGTTAATGGGCCAAATCTGCAATTTGGAATTTTGATTTTTCAATAACTTGAAAAATATTCATCTGATCGAAATGAAACTTGATTCGAAGTATCAATAAAAAAATTATCTATGGAAAAAACTCTTAATTCTCATTGAAATTTCTAAGTCGCCATTTCGCAATGTGAACAAGCACGTAAAAGCTGCTGACTTCACGTCAGTGCTTTTCTAGGTTTTTTGATAATTTCAATGCCATCGATATATCAAACAGGTTATGGGCTGAAGCCGAGGCTGAAGTATGGAATTCCCCGAACATCCTCAATATACGGAGCATTTGAGCAATTCTTGTGGATAATAATAGTTTCATCTCTCCTTCCATAATACTTTTGGTAAACAAAAGAAACCCAGGAAAGCTGACGAGGTATATCAACCCCAATTAATTAAAAATTCGAGATAAACCACTTCATTTCCTTATAGCCACTTCATGAACAGAACCCGAGCCTTGCTTCTATCACAACCCTCCTTACCTACGTACCCTCAAGGTAAAACCCCAAGATTAAACCAACCCGATATCCCTAAGGACAAAAAAACGCGAAAAAGAATAAAATTAGGGATGTTTTCTTAGGATATCACTGATCCTTTTTCCGCTTCGACACAGATGAACCGTAGAGTTTCCTTTGATAGCCCGACATTCTACCAATGTAAACCCGAGAATCCAGAATTAAATTCAGAGGAGAAAAAAACTTAACTAAAATATGAAGTGAAAATAAGAAGGAATATGACAATCTGTTGTACCAAAATGTATCGAGACATATTGAGCAATTGAATATCTGCAGAGTTGCAAAATAGTTTGGTGCATTAGACAGGCCGCACATTCAATGAAATATTGAATTTCCTTCCTAGAATCGATACTTACATTATTGAAATTCTCATCCTTAAATTTCGCTACAAAATTTCCACCGATAACGAAATGACAGGTGAAATTGTGGAAGAGTACTTACTCTTTCTTACTTGACAACATAACTAAATACGTTTGAATTGTGTCGAATACCAGTGAAATTCTCGAGATAAATTCTACATTGCCTCTTTCACTATTTTCGCTGTTATATCATTAACAATGGATATTTTGAAGATACATTTTAGAGTCAGATAGTAATCGATATGACCTTCAAGATAAGTTATCGCAACACCCCTCATCCCTTTTCAAAATCAAGGAGTTGTGCTCACCCCCTTTATGGGGATGAAGTTACGGGGATAAAAAAGTGGAAAAGTTGTTCCCCCTCGAATCAGAAATTGACGGGTCCAAGCCATTTTCCACATAAATCGAGGTGTTAACTTTTCGTAGGGCCACACTGTATTAAAAAGATTATGAGCTGAATAAAATTCCAAGTATTCGAAGTAACTGACTGACTTTAGAGGAAATTCATGCCTTAATTCCTTTTTCCATCTGAACTCCCTGCAAATAAAAAAGGAACTAAGAAACACGACGAGAAAAAACATCCCCCAACTAATTAAAAATTCGAGATGAACCACTCAATTTTCTTCTAACACTCAATAAACAGAAGCCGAGCCTTATCACTGTCAAGAACCTCAAGGCATAACCTCAAGATTAAACCAACCCGATATCGAGAAAGACAAAAACGCAAGAAAGAATATAATTAGGGGTCTTTCCTTAGGAAACCCCTCATCCTTTTTTCCCTTCAGGACAGGCGAACCGTAGGATTTCCTTTGATCGCCCGACACTTTGCCTACGTAAGCCGAGAATCCAGAAGTTAGGGCGGCAGATGCTCGAGCCTTGAGGACGATATCGATCCGAAAGCGAAACCGACTCTCAGCCAGATGGTGCTCGAAACTTTCGTTTTCCGCGAGAAATGTTTGTGTTTCTGGTTGTGAATCGCCCGATTCCGGAGGTACGGATGTTGTTGGGACCGGTGTAAGGTTGCTCGCTGAAATATAGGGGTGGGAACGGCGAAATCCCATAGGAATCTGTGGGTAAGGGAGGATTTCGGGTCGATGAATTAGTTGCGTGGGAGGTTTAATTTTTTTTATTTCGATTAATTATTTCCCTCATCAAAAATAATGGTGGGAGATCCAGAAAGAAAATTTACCCACCAGATACTTTTGCATGGATCCTCACGTTCTCGAGTATTCAAATTCCGGATAATGAATAACAGTCTGTTCGTCCGCCATCCTTACCGTACTTTTCTTTTACACAACTTGGAAAAACTTGAAACATGTATCAAATCCGGCTCGAAGGACCACGAAGTGAACATGCCAGATGTATCAAATCCGGCTTGTAAGATCGAAGTTGTTGTAAGATTATTGTTCGAGGTCTGATGACTGAATTGGGAGAATTGTATATTGTAAGGGTTCGGGCTTATTGCTGCTGTAAGCTTTACATATTAATGGAAATTGAACACTAGTTCTGATTAACTTTTTGCATTATCATCTGTAACCTACATACTGAATGACATGTAATTCAATGTATTTCAATTTAACAAACGAAATTGAATAAAGAGATGACTCAACGTATTGAAATAATCTCACAAATGTATAAAACCAAAAATATGAACTAGTATGTTTGTACATTCAACGTCACGATGTGTACTGCCTTCTCGGCTCCGTCATCTTAAATAAATTAAAACTTAATACTTTAATCTAGTATTCTGTAGTAATGAGCCGATTCAGGCACCTTCAAAGGAACTCACATTTTGAAATGTATCATGTTCGAGACAAATTGAAAGTTGTCCACTATTTGATGAAAATCATACCATATCATATCAAAGCAATCGGATACTATCTGCCATTGACCTTTATTTCTAGAATATTCCAAAATCAGCAGTTTGCAGTAATGCAGAGGAGTACTCTATCATATTCGACAGTAGAAAAATGGTTCTCTTAAATCAATTTGTAACCACATTGATTCAAGAGAATGGTATTCTTGAATAGGTCCAACTAAATATCAGTTTGATTTTTCAATGAAATTCTCTTGACCCATGAGGACAACGATCGTCTTGATGCAAGCGGAATCACGCTTGATCTAAACAACTAACAACTATTACTGGATATGTTTGCTATATATGTTTCATATTATTGTTCTGAAATACCATGGCTTTGATACGAATGTAAGATTTCCCTCTCAATATAAAACTGTATGGTATCTCAAGAAGCCTTTCATAATCATTTCCGAAGATACCAATTATAAATAAGGTGCAAATTGAGGATTACCCTTCAATTAGAAACCTTTGGGAACAAGGTTTCGAAGATCAAAGAAGTCTTTTGTAACAATTCGTTCGGTTACTCTGTATGCTCACGACCTCCAAGCATAAAATTTAAATGTGTAGTCTGGAGTTCACGAATGTACAAATGTGACAATGTTTGTGCATAACACACATGCATGTAGGCATGTATCCATATATGCAAACATTTTTCAATTCGAAGTTTGTTCGCGATTAAACAAGCTTCTTCTTAAAACCAACCTTTTCATCTTGTCTTTCGAAACTCTGTTTCCAAAAAACTTCCTCGATCTTTATAAGTTGTTCTCCATTTATACCAAATTCATAATGCACCATCAAAAACACAAACGCACTTGTTCAGTATTCACTTTGGCGGCGATTCTACATTCTATACGGATCTTCAGCACTCAAAAATCGCATATTTGTCGAGGGGGTCACGTGAACCTTTCATCATCAGAACACTTTTGATGAAAAATGATATTCTTGATCTGAGAGAACTATGATTAGCTGAAATTGTTTTCTGAAGTGAAGAGTACGTATGTCTTGGTTCAACTAAATTCGATTCAAGAAAATTCAAACAGGCAAACAACGAAATCAGTTGAAAATAGATGTATATTGGTCCATTTCAAATTATTCTTCTTGCGGGAGGATTATTCAATTCAAGAATATGCTTATATTTTATTCAAGCGATCCTTTTTCTCTCTGTACGTTCAGCCGTACAAGATGTAACTTCCAGAAATAAGGGTTTCGATAACTCCAGGATAGATTTAAGGACCACAATAGCCAAATTTTGTTTGCTTGACAAATCTTGAAATACTAATAGAATTTAATAGAAACTTGATAATAGTTGTAATATGGAAGACACAAAGAGTTATGCAAAGTTCATAAAAGTTGTACCTATGTCTCAAAATGTGTGATTATGAAACCATTGTGAAATTGATGTTGAGAATGGGTATGTAAAAATGGAATCATCGAATGGATTTAACCCATTCCTGAATATGACTTTAGTGATTGAGGTGAAAACTTGCTAAGAAAATATCAAGATTCTGGGTTGATTATTTCTGAAGTTATAGTGCTCACGGTTAGCCATTCAACAAAACTATTCAGGCACCTGTTATTGGTAAAACAGGATTGGCGCTTGATTCCGAAAATTGATCCAGCTCATGAATCCTTGAAAATACTTATTTTTGAAATTTTATTTTCGCAATACAGCAGAATCTAGGTTTCAGCGACCTATTAAACGTTGAAACGTCCAATGATAACTACGTGTTGCGTTTTGCCTGTATCACTTTCGCCTAAACAGAACCTACGACGCGCCGTTCTGAGTTTTTCGTATCTCCTACAAATCTTTTGCTCGACGAAGAAGACGACTAACCGCTGAAAGTTGGGACAAAGGCTGGAGGTTGATGATATATAAGTCCCTAATTTATAGATGTAGCTCCCGAATATCTAGTGTTTCTGACCTTCCTACTAAGTGAGAGATCAACCAGACGGCATAGGTAAGAAAGGCGCACGCAAACTCACTGAAGATGAACACGATAAAAAATAGAAACGTGCGAAACTGTGAACACTGAAACATCGATGAATTCTCAGCATTCTCCTGTACTCCCAGGTACCTATAAGCTACAACATATCTTCCCATGATACCTCCCATCAACTGATAATCCAAGCAAACTCCCCTCCTTTTCGTCATTTACCACCATCCATAAGTTCATCGCAACTACCGAGTAGGTAGAAATACGTACTCGATCCTTTCCCTCAGGACTCCCTTTCCTTGTAACGGAATAAAGAACGAGCTGGGATAATTGAACACAAAACGAAGTACATTCGTCTCCACTCCTGACTCCCTGCTTATTACCGTATCCAGGAAATAGACGACCAGGGGGAAACATAAGTGATATGCGCCTTTATTAAAGCTCCAGTCGTCGGTAGAATATCGCCAAAAATATAAAAAGACGATTGGAACATGGCGGCGAGGGGTGAATTGTGAGGGGATTCCAGAATTCCGGCAATTCGTATTGCAACTTTCTGTCTGCTCGTTTTGGGGTGCTAATGTTCCGGGCATGTGGCTCCTTTTTATAAATTTTTAGCAAAACGAATTTCAAAATTCGTTTCTCTTCGGAATCATTTGGAAGATTGAACAGGAAGTTCAAATTATTGAATGGATAAAAGTCGCTAAAAGATTATATTCCGCTTCCATTTTTCATTTTCATATCTGTGGAAAGACAATCAAAATGAAATCAAGTTCTTGGTTAAAAAGTCAAGATGCCTGGGGTGGTGTCGATACCAGTATTAGAATTCTCATTAATTTTTCCATGTCGTGATGGTGTTTGTAAATCTGCAATATCGCAGATACAGCGACCTGATGCGACTAAAGGATGAACGTCATGCACATCGATCAGGGTATTCTGCACTCGAAGGTGGGATTCGCAAGATGATCCCGGAAGATGGCGGCCATGGCGCGCTGTGCGTTGTTGAAAAGCAGCGGTCCATCTGAAAGGTGACAAGTATCGAGATACCTGTGTTGTTATTGATCAATCAAGTCTAAACGGAAACTTCTTCTTTATTCAAAATCGATTATTTACAGTACATGAGTAGGGTTAACACATGCGTAATAATGTTTTAGATAATACATTATAATCTATATCATGACATCTCCCCTTTTTGCAAAATAATGTTTTTCTCAAATCCCAACAATCTCCCTTTCTAAACAATTTCTATAAGCTTATTAATCTATGGACAGAAAATTTACAAAATATAAAAGTTTTTACAATTCAGAGAATTTACAATGTTGAAACCTTAAAGTTTTTAGTACCCTATGGTGTAAATCTATCTGGAGGTTTGGACATTCTTCCGAACCTTGTGATGTAATGAGGATTTTGTAATTGTGCATTTGTGTTCTCAATAATTCTAGAATTAGTTAAATCGGGTTTTATCTGATGCCGATTTCTAGTTACTATTTTATTTGAATCACTCAATTTTATACTGTATCTCCTATAACGTTCATCAATATTTGTTATTATTCCAGGTAAATTATAAAAACCATTATTCTTAATGAACACTTTTTGCTCGAGTTCGAGTTTAGGTAAATTTTTTGAGTTTCTGTCGAAATATCGTTTATAATTTTTTTGTTTTTGACGTAAATTAGTACTGTGATGTTTGTTATTTATTATTTTAGGTTTAAGATATTCTGAAGTAACAGGCAAAATACTTTTCAAATTTCTGTGCATCAGGATTTGTGCAGGTGAATATAAATTATTGTCAATGGGTGTATTTCTAAGTTCTAACAAAGCTAAATTGAAATCTGTGTTATCATATAGACATTTTTTCAAAATTGATTTAAGAGTCCCTATTGTTCTCTCTATTTGACCATTAGATTGTGGAAAATAAGGACTGCTTGTTGTGTGCTGAAATTCCCATTCCTTGGCAAAAGATCTGAAAGCATTTGATGCGAATTGTGGACCGTTATCTGAGAAAACTTCATCTGGTATTCCAAATAAAGAAAATATATGTTTTAAGTAGTCTATCACACTTTCTGAAGAAGAATTTCTATTCAAACATTTCACGTCCATGAACTTTGAAAAATAGTCAACCAAAGCTATGTAATACCTACCTTTCAATTCAAAAAGATCTATACCGATTTTTTGCCATGCTCTCCCAGGAATTTCATGATTGATTAATGGTTCTTTTTGTGGAGTTTTCGAAAAAAGTATGCAAGACTTACATTTTGAAATTAAATTATCAATATCAAGCGACATATTCGGCCAATAAAATAGTGTTCGTGCGCGATATTTAGTTTTTTCTCTACCCAGGTGACTCAAATGTAATTTTGAAAGCATATCTCTCTGTAGACTTTGTGGAATAATTAATCTGTTATTGAAAAACAACAATCCATTCGAGAATGATAAATTATCTCTATTTATAAAGTATGATTTTAAATTATCAGGAATTTTCTTTTTACATGGCCAACCATCCTTCATAAAACCAAGAACCTTCAACAGGTTCAAATCTTTTTTAATTTCAGATTTGATATTTTCTAAATTCGTAGTAGAAATAGGTAGGTTTTTTTCTATAGCTAGAACTTGATATTCTATATTTTCATTCAACAATGTTCCATCTTTATCATAAGAACATTTATTCGAGTCATAGGCGCGAGAAAGAGCATCTGCTAATACCAATTATGTACCAGGTTTATAAATTAATTTTATGTCATATGGCTGAATGGATATCAACATTCGTTGTAAACGCATGGGACAAGCATTGAGAGGTTTTTTAATTATTGAAATTAAAGGTTTGTGATCTGTTTCGACTGTAACATGTTTTCCATATATATACTGATGGAAACGTAAACATGAATAAGTTATCGCGTACATTTCTTTTTCAATTTGCGCCCAATTCTTTTGCGTATCTGATAATGATTTGGAAATATAATAAACAGGCAAATTATTCTGTAGTAAAACAGCACCAATAGCATTTTGAGATGCATCCACAGATAACGTAATAGGTAGTTCGTTATTGAAAAATTGTAGTACTGGCTTATTCATTAAAATATTTTTGAGTTTTTCGAAATTTTCTTCCTGCTGATGACCCCAGTGCCATAAAACATCTTTTTTAAGAAGGATTCGTAAATTTTCGGTTTCAAATGACATTTTTGGTACGAATTTCGAAATATAAGTAACCATACCCAAAAATCTTTCGACATCTTTTTTACATTCTGGTTTTTTGAAATTTTTTATCGCACAAATCTTCTCCTCATCAGGTTCAACGCCGTTTCTTGAAATTATATGACCCATAAATTTTAGTTTATCTACCCCAAACTCACATTTTTCCAAATTCAGCTTCAAATTAATTTCACGAGCTCTCTCTAATACTTTTTTTAATCGCATATCGTGTTGCTCTCGGGTGGATCCCCAAATTAAAAAATCATCAACATATGATAAAACGCCTTCCATATCGTCGAAATTTTGTTTTATGTATTTTTGAAAAACTTCAGACGCAGGCTTAACTCCATAAGGCAAACGCAAAAATCTGTATCTACCAAAGGGTGAATTAAACGTACATCTGAAGGAACTCTCCTTACTTAATTTAATTTGCCAGAAGGCCTGACTAGCATCAAGTTTTGAGAAAAATTTTGCATGTGACAAAGAAGCAATTATTTCATCCACTGTAGGAAGAGGAAAATTTTCAGAAATTATGGCTTTGTTCAATTGCTGTGGGTCCATGCAAATTCTGAGATCACCATTCGGTTTGTGTACTAAAACCAAACTATTGACCCATTCAGTTGGTTCATTGACTTTAGCTATAATTTCCTTTTTCTCAAGATCATTAAGCTGGTTCTTTAATTTATTTTGCAACGAAAACGGAACTTTTCTTGGAGGATTTATCACCGGTTGAATAGAATTATTTATTTTAAAAGAATATTCTTGACATTTAAGAGCTCCGACCCCTTGAAATACATCCTTGAATTGACCAATTATTTCCTTTTTATCAAATATTTTTTGTTGGATAGATCCAATGAATTTAAGTAATTTCATTCTCTCGCATTCTTGTTTTCCCAAAATAGCAGGAGAATATTTGTTATTCACAACATGAAATTCAACATATCCATGAAAATCGTTATGATGACATAGTAAGTTGCACTTACCCAAAATATCAATTCTAGTACCAGTATAAGTCGAGATTTTCAAATTACATGGTATTAAATTATTCACATTGATATTCAATACCCTCAAATATCTTGCCGGTATGGCATTAATTTCAGCACCAGTATCAAGTTTGAAGTTGAGCAGAATATTATTTTCGAATTTTAAATTTATGTTCCATTGTGAGTTGGAATTCTCATTCTGCTTACCAACTGAATTTACGAAAAAATCTGAAAAAGAACATGATTCATCAGAAATTACATCAGTAGAGCCTGAATTGTTTAGAGAAATTTCTTTCACTGATCGACAATATTTCGCGAAATGATTCACTTTACCACACTTTGCACAATTCTTTCCATAAGCCGGACACTCGTTTATTGAATGTTTATTACCACAATTTCTGCATGTGAAAACTTTGCTGTAGTTCGAAGATCCTTGATGTCGTCCAGTGTTTGGTTTCGATTTGTTTTTGTGTTTTCGTTCATTGAAGTGGAATTTTTTCTCTCCCTGAAATTTTGGATTATATTTGTTGGACTGTGTGGTATTGTTGTCATTTCGAGATTTGTTTATCTTATGTATCGACGATCCAGCTACTTCATTCGCAAGAGATCTCATTTGTTTTTCCGTTCTTTCTGATATCTTACATAATTCCATTGCTTTTTCAAGAGTTAGATCTTTCGTTTGAAGCAGATTTTGCCTGATTTTCGAATTTTGTATTCCCAAAACCAGTCGGTCTTTGATTAAACTGTCACGAAGGTCACCAAATTTACATGTAGCACTAAGTTGGCGCAATTCCACAATATATGCATCGATGGACTCGTCATCTTGTTGATTCCTCGTGAAGAATATATATCGTTCATATGTGATATTTTTTTGTGGTTTGAAATGTTCATCAAATTTGCGTAGAATCGTTTCATAGTCCATTTTATTTTCATCTTCATCTTCGTATGTGAAATTATTATATATTTTTAAAGCTTCATCGCCAATAACGCTCAATAGAATTGAAGATTTTGTCTCCGAAGATTTTTTTGTGAGATCTGTGGCCTTCAAATACAGCTCGAATTTTTGTTTAAAGAAGGTCCAATTTTCATCCAGTGAACCATTGAAATTCATATGTGTTGGTGGCGTGATTCCAGTCGCCATATTGGAGCGTTTTGAATTTATCAACTTCAGCTTGATGTAGTTGTAGTTGTAGAATTTTTCACCTCGAATTTTTGAATATTCAGCGTTATTTCAAAGGTGTGAATTTTCTTACGGAATTTGCAGTTTTTAATTTTTACGAATTTTCGACTGACTTATCACTTATGTTCGCAGCGCCATGTGTTGTTATTGATCAATCAAGTCTAAACGGAAACTTCTTCTTTATTCAAAATCGATTATTTACAGTACATGAGTAGGGTTAACACATGCGTAATAATGTTTTAGATAATACATTATAATCTATATCATGACAATACCCTCTGCGGTTTTATCCAAGGTAAGTTGACCTGACGATCAGAAACAACTGTGAAACAGCTGTTGTCATTCTCCTTGGATCCGCTTCTTCGGTGTAGATGTTTTGGATGGTTAGCTCTGATTAAGAGGGAATATTTGTTGATTTATCGACAGATATTCGTCCTTGTGATTATGTTAATTTATTATTACTGGAGCTCTTTCTTCTCCTTTAGACCAATTCCTATTGTTTATAATTTTACTCAGGACAAGGCGACATGAAAATATCTCAACTAAAAATACCCAGAAGAGTTCGGAAACCTCTGCTCTTGAAGAGATACGCCAAAACATCGTCAGCTTGTTCGTAAATTATTCACCAGTTGTAAATCGGTACACGGAATTTCCACAGAAATAACACAACAAGAAAGACACGTCTTTCCAATTTCTCCCCTAACATCCAACCAATCCCTGCCATCCACCCAACCCCATCATATGTTTTCCTTCCGTTCCAGAAAACCACGACAACAGTTCGCCCTCCAGAACCGCAACTTGTTTGTTTTAAATTCCTGGTTCCTTCCGTGGCTTTCCCGGTCTGCTCTCGACAGCTGTAATAATTCCCAGAACATCCCCCCGTTATTTGGGGCTCGGATTTTTCATCATATTCTAAATATTCAATTTTTATGGACATTTCGTCGAGTGTGGGGTTGTCGAACGCATACGCGGGACCAGTGATGAGTACCATTATGCGGCGAAATTGAACCGAAACTCCTTGGGGGGCTTTGTATGTGGATTATTTTGAGAGGTTGTTGAGTGTAACGGCGGAAGTGCATTAGGATAACGGTTGGGGAGGTTTACCTTGATTATGGTAGGGACAAAAAAGGAGTGATTTATTGTGGTTGTCGAATAAGACTTGTTAGGAAAGATGCGAAAATTCCATGACCATAAAGTAAGCAGAGCCACGTGCACGGAAGTTATTGAAAACCATCTGAGTAATTCTCGAATATTTGTCTTGAATTGTCATGAGAGTGAAAAAATTGTTGCGTTTTTAGTTTTTTTAAGGGGGTGGCTCTGCTGACTCAATATTGAGTAAGCAGTGCAATTCCATTATATGCATCGAATTCAATCATGAAATTAATGACCGTTTTTGCGCACATGTTCTGGGAAACAGCGTGCTATCGTTTGGTCCGAATGTCATTTTCGAATTTTTTCCCGAAAATGGTCTCAAACGACTAGGTTGGACTCACTGATGACGAATCCGGTGTCAAAATCGCTTCTGACTGTGACGACACGATAACTGTCGAAAGAAGCAAGCTAGCGACTTGAAACTTTCAGATTTGGTCGCGCATTGGAAAGCGGCGGTTAAGTTCGTTCATGAGACAAATCGTTCGAATGGTTTCGGAGTTATGATCATTTGAAATTTGGGATTCATTTCCGGATATTTCAGGAACTAGTCATGCGATTGAATTGAAACTCGACAGTTAGTTGAAGCATAACAACGTTCAACTTTTCACGAAATTTCGTTCAGACCACACTGTCAGTTAATTTTGAAACATGTTTTTTAGAAATTTTCTTCGAAAAAAAAATTTTTTCCGAAAAACTATTGGACTCAGAGAAAACTTCTACTCATACCTTGAAAATCATATTTTACAGCATTGTACCAAATTTCATCCGGATATAACCTCAATTTCTGGAGATATTCGGAAAAAATAAAATTTCGGGGTTTTTCCTCGATACGTTTTTTTTCCGGAATAACTCGAAAAATACTAATTTAAACGAGATGAAACTTGGAAGCTTGTGTGGAAATGCCGATGGGCAACTTTGTGCCAAATTTCGTGATGATCGTGCCATTAGAACAATTTGGAAAAAAAATATGAACATTTCTTCTCATACATATTCTGTGATCTTCTGATCATATTATCTCCATTATATTCTGTATAAACCTTTTCTTCTTTCAAATGTGATGAACAGTTCGCGAAGAAAATTAAAAAAAAAAAAATGCTTCAACTATCGAAGGAAAAGACTTAGCGACTTGAAATTGACAGACTAGGTTTGGAGTCCAAATATCTCGGTTGGGTTCGTTAATGGGTAGAATCGCTTGGATAGTTTCGGAGTTAGGTCCATTTGAAATTTTGAGGTTATTTCCTTGATATCTCATGAAGTATTGACTCGAACGAATTGAAACTTCGTGGAGAAATGTGGAGTACCAACGCGCAACTTAGAGCAAAATTTTGTGGGGATCTAGTTAGAAAATTTCAAAAAAATTCGAAAATTTTTTAAATTTTCCATGAAAATTTTTTTTCTCAAAATATTGATTGGATTTCAATGAAATTCGGCACAAACTTTACAGTCAGTATTTAACAACAATATTCCAAATTTTGATTCGATCCGATATTTACTTTCGGAGATATAAGGAAAAAAGTAACAAATCGCGTTGTTATTCCGAATTTTAACGTTATTTCCGCGATACCTCAAGAAGTTAAATTGCAATCGGATTAATACTTCGTAATCAGGAGAAGAATACCAACGCGCAGCTAGGTGCAAAATTTCGTGTTGATCTAATAGTCAGAATGTGAACGAACGCGTAAAAGCTCCTGAGCTCACGTCAGTGCTTTCCTAGAGTTTTCATTTTCTCTTTTCTGACGTATTAAGAGCTATTGTAGCACATATACTTTTTTCGACATCGAGAAATCTCAAAATAATTTCACGATCTCGTCTCGAAAAAAAAGTGTCGTCTCGATCTAGTATGGAAATCTCGTGAAACCCTAGTTTTAACCATTCCCCGAACGAGAACCATACGAACCCCAGTGGTAAACAACAAATGCGAACTTCTTTCGCGAAGACAATAACCTCACCTTCACCTTTACCTCCCATCTCCAATCTCACCTTGTCCGCCGAAATTCACCTTGAAGGCGGACCTCGCATGCTCTCCGTTTCTTCTCGGATGCATTCAACGTTTCGGCTCGGATTTTTTATATTATTTTGTCACGTACCGCGGCGATAAATCAGATTTCACGCACGGTAAAGACCCCCCTACACCCTAACGTCGCTTATCCAGACAATGCCTAGTCCAAAAATAAATAAAAAAGCTGGCAGGTTGAGATAGAAGGACCGCATGGGCGTAACTCGAGTTTCTGGTTGAATTTAAAAGCGTTTGGACTATTGTTCCTCGGTGAAATAGGGCCTTATCGCTGATGGGCTTTTTATTTTACGTTTCGACGGTGCGAAACCTGCAGTTTGATGTTTCGCGTAAATTTTTAATGGGCCTTTTAATTTATACGCCTTGAGATGATGTTTAGCTGTGAGATTTGGGTTGGAGTTAAGTCTGATACATCAGAATTCTGAATCTTAGGGGCTGGTTGTATACGTTTATTACGGTATGGTGGAGGGGAGGTCCATAATTTACGGTCAAGGTCAGTGAACGACGACTATGGGGGTTCACTTCCAAAACGTTATAATGTACGCATTTGAATAATTCTCAATATGTTTATACATTCTTGCACGTTGTTTACAAGTTCTACAGGGGGATAACCCTTAATTTTTTCTGTATTTAAGAATTTCTAATTCTTTGCTTGAAGCTCAATGAAACTGGATTAATAAAAGTCATTGACTAACTTAATTCTCATGATTTGGTGCTTATTGCAGCATTATTGTAAGGGGTTTCTTTCTTCTGTATGTATGTATATTCTTTTTTGGGTTTTAAATATTTGGCATTCTTCGAAAATATGAGTAAGGTGAGTTGTGAGCTACATCTTTGGCACCTTGTAGGAGATTCTTCATTTGGCAGGTATTGGTGTGTTTCTCTTGTGTGACAAATTCAAAATCTTCAAAATTACAATGTTGTTTCGTACTTGTGTGCATGGCAGATTCATCTTCATCGTGGGGTGTTCAGTGCAAACTTCGGTCTTTGCAGTTCCCAGCTTGTTTTCATTTTTCGATTTTATTTTTGCAAAGGAAGTAAGTAATTTCATATTTCACTCGATATTCTACTATGCCATTGTTTTCCATCAAAGGATTGTACAATAGAATTTTCATCATGCTCATCAATGAATTACGTATATCATAGAATCTCTCAATCAGTGTAAACCATAGACAAAAGGAAAAGATAATCCGATGTAATTATATGTCTGTGATTTAAACAATTTGATTGAACTCTGAATCCTCTGGAAAGTCTGGTCCATAGATCCACTGGGGATCGCTTTCGGGTGGAATACCGCAGGCCCAAATTTTTGTATTATTTCTCTCGTAACTGATCATTTTAGGACTAAACAAATAGTTCAATTGGGAGATTTTTCTCGTCAGAGAACACGATGTTTAATAAACAGCCACTATCGTGCAATCGAAGTAACTCCTTTGCTCTCTCGAATCTCACTTCTTCTTGTTGTAGTGTAGGTAATATCGTGTGCATTTTGAAACTTATAAGGCTTCGCCAGGAGGTCATGTTGCAATATGCGTCGAATTCTCATTTCAGATAATTTCAGTTCATTGGCTATTTTTTTTTCCACTTCACAAGAATTTCATTCAATTTTGGCATTCATTATCAAAGCCGATTCTAGTGATTTTAACGGTTTTTCTATCCAACACTATATTATTTAGCAATGTTGCCAGTATCGTTCGATTTTCCGCCAATTTCAATTGTCCGTTGGAAATTCATTACATATATAGCTTCTTTCCAATCGAATTGAAGCGAAAATTCTTCTAGTAGCTTGTGAACTATAAAACGACCTTACTAGCTTATGTCGGTTATAATTCATCGCCTTCTTCACCCATTGAAAATGATCTCTAAAAACCTAGAAAAGCCATGCCGTGAAGGCCGCAGCTTTTGCGCGTATGTTCAATAGAGATGACCGCTTTGGCAACCAATTTGAACATGTGCGCAAAAGCTGCTGCCTTTACGGTAGTGCTTTTCTAGGTTTTTTCGGTAAAGTACTGGATTTGAATTCGATCTAATCTGTATTTTTGAAAATATTCAGAAAATGGAATTTTGAATGGGTGTATTTTCGGAATCATCAGGCAGATTTTACCCATTCACAAATTCGACCTTTGTTATTAAGCCGCAAATCTTCTCTACAAATATCGAGTTCCTAAGTTGTTTCTCTCGGAAGTTATTGTGTGTAACACGGCCAGTCGTTATTATCAATATTTTATTTTCCCAATATTTCCAAAAGTACAGATTAGATCGAATTGAAATGTATTTACAATCCAGTATTTTATCGAAAAATGACAGGTTGAAGGTTAATACAGAATTTAATGAGGATAATATGATGAGAAGATCTCAGAATATCGAATCTTTGAAAAAAATAATTTTTTTTTCATATTGTTCTAATGACACGATCATCACGAAATTATGCACAATGCTGTGCTTCAGCATCTTTGAACGAGCTGCGAAGTTTCATCACGATGAAATCTTTCTTGAGTTACACCGAAAAAAACATCGATATCGAAAAGAAAACCACGAAATTCTACATATTTTTTCCCAATACGTCCAAAACTAATGACCGCATCGAATTAAAAATTTGATACGTTGCTGTGAAATATGAAGCTCAAGGTACAACTTAAATTGTTCTCGATGATAAATATTAGTTCCAGAAAAAAAAATTTTTTCTCAAAAAATTTGAAAAAAATTTTTTTTAAATTGAGTTACCATACGATTTCTAAGAAATGTTATTCAAAGTTTCGCGTCGTTAGTCTTCAACTTACTGCCAAGTTTCAATCCGAGCCCCAGTCGTACTTGAAATATAAGGGAAATAATCTAGAAATTTCAAATGGCTATTACTCCGAAACTATTTGGCCGATTTGGTCCATTAACGGACTAAACCGCGGCATTCCGATGCGCGAACGAACCTACAAGTTTCAAGTCGCTAGCTGGCTCCGTTCGACAGTTCGAATCGAATTTGACACCGGATTTCTAGCACAATAATTCTTACTTCAAGGCACATGCAGAATCGCATGAAAATCATATGATTAGTAGATCTCAACATTTGTCGAGAACGAAGTAAAGCTGCATTCGGCAGATTTAATACGTAAATGGATGACCAATCCGGCAACGAATTTGCATAGACGGGTAAAGTTCACGACACCACGTCCATAATTCTTCAGTATTCTTTTTGCGCGCATGTTTCTCAGTTCATTGTTGGCGATCTCATAAACAATTTGTCATGAAACATTTTCAGAACGATATATGCGAAAAAAAGAAACATTCAAATTTTCCATTCTCGTACCTGAATCGTAAGGTTCTCTTCAACCCATTCCTATAAATAAAACATGGCGTTTATGGCGACGAACATATTCACGGATTCAGCGCAGGAGTAAGAAAAAGTGGATTTTTATGCATTTCTGGAGACCGGGGGAATCATACGCATCGCTTCGAGATAAAGAGGAACATCTTCTCGACTGTTGATGCATGGTTTATTTGCCTGAGGGTTTGATTCCCTCCCCCGAAGGTTGCTCACCGGAGATAAGAGGATCGGGGTGAATAGACCAGGATTTCGGAGATGGGGCGGTGTCCTGGAATATTTGAATGCAGAAGAAATATCGCATTAGATGACGGTGTCCCTCCGAAGGAATTCATTCAAGAAAGAAGGTAATGTATATACAGGGTGAGCTTTCCAGTTGTACATGGTTATGCACTATGAATTACCCACCCTTTTTTATTGTTTTTTCTCCCTATAGAAAGAAAATTTCACAAAGAAGTTGTTTGGTTGTGACTGAATTTTGGAAGAATAGTATCGAAAAAAATCTGTGGCCCGCAGATTTCTGCAGTTTTTTTGAATGACATACTCTGTTTACAGAGTGAATCGTTAAGTTGTACATTCATTTTAACCATATATTTCTTTCATCAAATAGAACACTTTTTTCATTTGTCATTTTTCAGGTTCACCTTATCTGAAAAGTGATATGCATTTTGAAATTCTCCGGTTGCTAACAGTCTTCTGCAACTTTTTCAGAAGCTCAGCACAGCTATCTCCTACAGAAATATTAATATATCGGAGAAGTACCACTTACTCACTTTATTTATTAATGCTTTTGATTTGAAACTTTTTTCAGAATAATCGAGCATGACTCAAATGCATTTTAAGCCCAGAGACGGAACATTGAAATTGACAGAAATCTCATCAGATTATATAACATATAACGTTGGAAATTTGCGTTTTCGAGGAAAAGATGATGAATAAGTACGTCTTGAGAAGTGGGGCAAGATAAACTTAATCTGCATTATTCATGCTGGTTCCTTATAGTTTCATGAATCAGTGGTTCTATAACCAGGAAGCCACTCGAATCAAGATTGAAGTGATTAATAAAAATAATGTGCCTTTGTAATAAAACATCTAGCAAAGAATTTCATCTCATATTGGCAACAGACACGTCAGTGCTACAATGCCTATATATACTAACTGACAAGGAAGCTGCAACAACCAGAAGAAGCTGTTTAAATTTAAATTTTTTTTTGGTAAAACATATAAAACAAATTTGTTAATAATGTGTTTGTCTACCGCGGTTATCCATACACTCCCCAACACGTCTTGGCATTGATGCAAGAAGATAGTATATTTCTTCCTGAGGGATACCATCCCAAACTACCTGTACTTCATGTCTCAGAGCTGCCAAAATCCGTGGGCGGTGGGGTAAATTTCCAAGCCTTTTACCCATGATGTCCCAAACATTCTTTATGGGCGAAATATGGGGGGATCTGGGCGGTCATGGCAAAAGATTCACATGGGTCGTTTCAAAAAAGTTTAAACTAACTCTGGCAACATGAGGTCGAGCATTATCTTGCTGAAAAATTGGATTCTCGAGCCGGTTAAGGTAAGGGAGAACATATGGCTCCACTATTTTCTTGAAGGTAACGCAGCGCTGTCATGTTACCTCGAATAAAGACTAAAGAGGACCTACTTGCATGTGCAATAGCACCCCGTACCATAACGCCTACTGTCCGCTGTACGGTGTACCCTTTCGCTCAACATCAAAATGAGTGTCACGTCTTTCCCCCGACGTCGCCTAACCCTTCGTCGGCCATCATATGCACCCAAGGAGAATCGAGATTCATCAGAGAAGACGACCTGATGCCATTCCACATTCC
The DNA here is from genome assembly GCA_958510865.1 of Myrrha octodecimguttata. Taxonomy (NCBI): domain Eukaryota; kingdom Metazoa; phylum Arthropoda; class Insecta; order Coleoptera; family Coccinellidae; genus Myrrha; species Myrrha octodecimguttata. The sequence goes on from OY294056.1 coordinate 39,032,006, forward strand.
AATGTTGTCGTTCTCGGCACCACTGTAACCGTTGCCAGCGATGCTCAACCGTAAGAGGTACCACAAGATGGGGTCGATAATACCGCAGTCCAAAAGACCTTTTACGGCAGTAAACCGTTCGGACAGGTACAGGATGGTCTTGTTCTCCTAACCACTCATCAGCCAAAGATCGAGTTGTCGCAAACTGGTCTCTAATGGCCATAAGTCTTAGACGTCGATCTTGAAAATCATTTGTGCCTCTTCGACGTCCGGTGCCTACTCTTCTTCGATTTTGCGCATTATCAAACCATACTTGACAACATCTCATAAATGTAGTTGGATTTCTGTTCGTACGGTTAGCGATTTCTCGAGATGACAACTCCGCCTCCTGTAGACCAATAAATTCCATCTCTTTCAAATACACTTAGCTGGCGATAAATTCGGCGTAAACGTGCTCTAGGTATTTTAACAACAACTACAATATTTAAGTAACAAAAAATGTTTACATGAAAAATCCTTCACGATTTTTTTCCAAATTTCAATCATTCACTCCTTGCTATACTATCTATGGTTCACCGAAATAAATTTAAAATTCAAACGCTCCTTCTGAGAGTTGCAGTTCTTTCGTCAGTTAGTATATCTTTTTACCCGACACGATTTCGGAAAAATGGACAAGGAAAAAATGTTTTCTTTAATGAGGAGCATTTATGTTTAAATTCGTAGCAAGAATGGTAATCATCTGTTAATCTCTCCGTCGAAACTTATTAACTTTCTGATAACGCATATCGGCGATCCCAACGAAGTTTTGCATTTGGCAATCCATTACTTGATTTTATCTCCATCGGGTTTTTATTTTTGTGAATTTTGGGAAAATGAGTTTTCAGATAGATATCCATTTTTTATGGTGAATAAAGTGATTCTGTAAGTATATTTCGTCTCCGAAAGGAACCAAAGAGTCAATTGAAAATCATACTTTGATAAAGAGAAATGAAATAAGCGTACCTACTCCCAAATAATATATGTCGGAGTTCTTGATCGGTCATGTCAACTTGCAAAGAGGTAATTTGTGCAGGAATAATGACCGCTATATAAGGAAAAACACCATAATCAAAAGCCATACACGAGTTATATGCCCATTTCAATTGACTCTATTAAACGTGGGTCTCGTTCTATTTTAGATGTCATTGTAATCGGATGAAGTATGATGTCTATAAATTCGGTACAGTCAAAGCGTAATGATCAATTTATCTACTTTCGAAGCTCTCTGATCTATCCATCAGACTAGGAATTCCATTATGAATAATTATTGGAATTTCGATGCAAATAGTCTAATTTACGATAGGAATCAGTATAGGGAAAGCTTTCAATTTTGGTTAACATTGTGAGCAAATTTCCGGCGAGGAAATCTCCGAACTATACATTCTGAAAGAAACTTGATATTTGCAGAGCAAAAATGGATTAAATCCATCCAATAATTACGTAGAAAATCATGTTTTCGGTATTTTATTTTTTCAATATTTCCGAAAATACAGGTCCGATCGAATCAAAATAACTTTCTGAAAAGTTTAAATACAGAAGTATAGGAATCTCCTCAGAAATGAATGCTCATTCATACTATACATAGTATAATAATTCTCAGAATTATAGAAATTTGGAACAACAATTAAGCTCTAATATTAAAGAGTTCTGCAAGCTTTTCACCAACCTGAACAAAATAACTTGCGAATGAAACAACTTAGAAACTCGATATTTGTAGATAAGGTTTGGACCTTAATAAAGAACCGAATCTGTGAATGAATAAAATCAACCCAATGATTCCGCAGAAACAAGCATACAAAATTTTATTTTCCCATACTAATACAGAATTTCATGAGGAAAATATGATCAAAAGATCACAGAATATTTTTTTTTCAAATTGTTCCAGATGACATGACCATAACGAAATTTGGCATTTCCGGATTAGCTGCCAGCTTTCATCATGTCTGAATCAGTACTTTTCGAGTTATCCCGAGAATATTTCCGAAAACAACGATACTGAGGAAAAATCATCCAAATTTGACATTTTCTTCCAGTATCTCCAAAGCTTATCATCGTAGCGAGCTTAAATTTGGTACACTGCTGTGAAATATGAAGCTCGAAGTCAAAATTTTTTCCAGTTATGATGAACAGTTTCCGAAAAAAACACTTCCAAAAAATTTTGGATATTTTTTTGATCACTGACAGTACCATCTCTACAAAATTTCGCAAAAAGTTGCGCGATGTTCTACTCCAAGTAACTGCAAAATTTCAATCCAATCGTTCTATAAGTTAACTTATTATCACGGAAATAACCGTATTGCCGATTTCGCCCATTAACGAACTTAATCGACGCATTTAAATTTCAACCTACCCTGAAATTTTCAAGTTGATCGGATTTTTCGTACGCCCGTGATCGTGCATACCGACGAGCGGCCGGATAGAATCGATTTTGGCACCGAATTCTTCATCGGTGAGTCAGACCTAGTCGTTTGAGACCACTTTCGGCTCAAAATTCGAAAATTACAGACATTTGGACAAAACGATTAGCAACACTAGGCATTCTTTTTATTATTCCCATTCATTTGCATCCATAATTGTGGGAAAAAAGCCGAGACAGACAGATTCCAAGAATGTTTCTTCGAGGTAAACATACTATTTTTCCGTAAATCGTTTGAATTCAGAAGCAGAGATATAAATAAATTTGTCAAAATTCGCGAACTATTCTATTCATAAATAAATGGTGTTGAAATTCGTAATGAAATTTGTTGCCATATTATTATGGAAAGGCATCAATGCTTAATTGTCAAACTTAACTCATATAAAGTGAATGGCAGGTGTTTTTGACAACAAAAGAGAGTAAAATGATAAGTGATGGTGAATTTCCTGTTTCTAGGACTCCTCCAGAGCCGGTTGAGCTGAATACTGCTTCATTAGAATTATTGCCAAAGAAATCAAGAGAAAAGTACAATTATGCATAAAAACATTTTATTGGCCATTGCAAGAGTAAAAACACGACTTCTTTCTCGGAAAACGTTGTGATGGAATACTATCTAGACCTTTGTTTGAAAATGAAATCTTCAACATAGTGGGTAAATTATTCAATGTTGAAGTCAACCCTTGCAAAATATAAATTAATTACTTTCAAACAGCGTGTTTTCAATCACTTATGTAGAACACTAACAACTGTTATGTTATTTCCTTACAGTGAAGATATTAATATTTCCTAACAGTTAGGAAATCTTGACTTTTTCTCTTAGAAATTTTGTCTGGAAAATTCTTTTTGGAAAAAACAAACTGTGGCCTCCAAATAATTCCCCGTGATATTCGAGTTATTGTATACTCTTAAAGTCCCTAAAATCGTTCGACTGGAGACATTCGAGAACCAGAAAGGCCATATAAAAGGGATCATTTTTCACGAATATGGCCAATCCAGACATCTCGGTGCCGTCATCTTCGAGTGAGAGCCTGGTCCTGATATATATACATTTCTCCGCCCCATACACAAAATACACAAATGCCCCCAAGAGTCCCTGACCCTGCGTCTGTCGTAAACAATTCCATTTCCTCCGTTTCAAAAACGTCGTTGACAAACACTCGTTTCATTATTTAAAGGCGGGCGCGGAGGAGCAAGTAGCGAGCTCTGCGGCAATTTCAGCATGGAGCGACGCGTTTCCGCTTTATGACGGATGGGCGGAAGCAGAAGTTATTACGTCGACTTCATAATAAGAGGAGGAGATCATAGGCTTCTGACTAATTTAGTGGATAAATTTAGGAGACGAGAGAACGGTTTGAAATAGATGTGCGTTGGGACTGAGACAAAGAAAGAGACGAGAATGGTTTATTGAGAACGAAAGGAGTTATTTGAAAATAGATCTGGAGCCTTTGTTATCATTTTATCGTATTCTGAAAGCTGTCAAAGATTTTGGAATGTCTATAAGAGATTCAGTACACAGAACCCGAAGATGAAAGAAGCAAAGGAAACAAAACATGAAACAAAGAAAAACCAACATTCCGATAAGCAACAATTCAAAATTATTAAATTGGCGATAATTCTGACGTCTTCGAATTAGTTGCATTTTGTTACACTAAAGTACCTTCAAGTCAACTACCTGAAAATAACTAAAAAAAAGCTGTTGTCAGGATTCATGAACCGCTTTCTTCCAAAGCATATGACAAAAAAACCATTCTTAGCGAACGGGAATGTTGATATCGCTATCATGGCCATGCTTCAACCATGGTTATTATATCGACAAAAGATTTTTAGTAGAAACACTAACATAGAGTCAAGAGCTTTTAGATGCTTGTTCAAATTCCAAACCTTTTTTTTCTGAAAATTTCCGAAAAACCTTTACGTTCCAAATTCTAACTCGATCAAATCTGTTTTTTTGAAAATATTGGGAGAATAAAATTTCACACGTAAATCATAGACTGATTTTTCCTATTCAAATTTCCTACCTTCGTTATCAATCTGCGAACCTTCCCTGAAAATATCGAGTCTTTGAGTCAAGACAAGATATTTGCATAACCGGTTCAATTATGAAAATGTGTAAAATCCGCCCACTGACTTCGTAAATATATACATTAGAGATTTCTTCTCTCAATGTTTTTAGAAAAACATTTGATCGGGTTGAAATTTGGTACTTGCTCTAAAAATTACAGCGTTCATGTTACATTTCTCGAGGAAATAGGTTGGACCTGAACAAGCGCGTATAAGCTCCATATGTCAAGTCAGTGTTTGTCTAGAATATTTAATTTTTTGAAAAACATACCAAATGGTACAATTATTCAAAGTTTTACATGACGAATGTCGAAAATATTGTTGAACCTACACTTAACCAATATTTACCATTGTTTTCGTTTCAAAATACTTCTTCATTCTCTTGAACTTATATAATCTCTCCTTCCATTTTAATTATGTATTTTTAACTGTAATAATATCTGATTAACAACTTGGGTTATTGAATCTAGAGAAGAGAATCACAAACAACGACTAGGAATAACGTTATATGAAAATAAAAATTACGATATATCAAATTCAGCTGGAAATGTCATTTTATGAGATTTTTGCAATTAAAGATATTTTCGAAGAACCTAAAGAAAATCTGGAAATAATGAACGCACCCATGAAGAACCCCACTTCATCCTACGGAAAGTTACCATCATATATTGGCAGCGAATAGAGGTTGAAGAGTACTCTGAACTATATTTTCTCATTTTCCATCGACGATGTCATTTTTGAACTAATCCACGAATTCTATTCGAAAAAATAAATTATTTGCGACATATTTACTTTTCATTTTTTACCCGTGAAAAAAGCTGTTACGATACATTTCATCAACATGTGTCTAATAGTTACTGCGATTTTGGTCTATTTTTTTAGGGATGGGATCATAAGAAAGTTTCGCAAACGTCTCCACGTCGTTACTTCACAAATGCAAACATATCAGTTTCAATTCAATGAAGTCGACATTTTTCGAGTTGAACGAAAAACAAATTTTCAGCTGGCTATAACACAGATACTGTTGAGCGGCTTCAAACCTACCTTGAACATTTCAAGCTATCTTCCTTCGAAGGTGAGAGTATATAAGGTGGACGGCTGGCAAGCCGGACAGAATTTAAATTACCCACGGATTATTTTTCATGTCCAACCTAATCGTTCAAGACCATTCTCGGTTCAAACTTCGAAAATTATAGATAATTGATAACGAGCTATTTCCCAGAACAAGAGCTTAAAAACAGAATTAATATAAAACATGTAGCAAATCATAACAGTTTCGAAAAGAACTAAAAACTTCACGAAGGCTGTCTCTCTATTTTTCTTGCTGACATTCACGCGCAACTCGAGTTAACATTGGCTTGAGCCAAGTGCCGTTTACAGAATGAATAATTCGGGTTACCAAGATGAGAAACATGTAATGGTAAAATTCTGCAAAGTACAGAACTTCAGACGAGTTGGTATCGCAGATGAACATTGATCAACGCGTAACTCAGGTAACGCGTAACAGTGACTTGTGCGAAGCGCCGTTTACAGAATGAAAATGTATCTGCCCGTTTACGAGAAAATTAGGGTTACCAAAATGAGAACCTTGTAACGGTAAAATTCTGCAAAGTACAGAACTCCAGACGAGTTGCTATCGCAGGCAAGCATCGATTCACGCGCAAATCAGGTTAACAATGACTTGTACGAAACGCCGTTCACAGAATAAAAATGTTCCTGGTCGATTTCGAGAAAATTCGGGTTACCAAGATGAGTCACTTGTATTAAAGATATTCTGCAATATACAGACCCCCAGATGCGTTGCTCTCATGTGCAAACATTAACGCGCAACCCAAGTTAACATTGACTTGTACGAAGCGCCGTTGACAGGATAAAAATATTTGGCCGTTTTTGAGAAAATGTAACCTTGTAATGGTAAAATTCTGCAGAATACAGACTTCCGAATGAGTTGCTATCACAGGCAAACCTACTCATATTTCCTTCCGTAGATACCGCGACGTAAAAACCAGTTCCACTCATTCGACGCCCACCTCTCAAAACCGTTTTGGATACCAATCATACGTCGTTGTTATGGCAACGTCGGGACGCTCTATCCCCAAGGACCCCCGACATCCGTTGCGTTGCCGACGGGCTCTCTACCTTCTCCGCTCCAGGGATTTACCGTAGCGAGGTTCCCGTGCAGGAAGGTCGCAATCTCAACCTCGCAATTATGACAGCAACAGCTTCTCCCGCGGGTCCGCCGTCGCGGGCGATCCCGCTCGGAGGGAAGGTAACTTTCAATCATGGCGCCATTGTGTCCGGAGTCCAGCGCCGGGACGCTAAAACGGGGGGAAGACCGTAACACGTGCGTTGATTTCGTGAAGAGGTCGAGGGACAATGCACGATGGGAGGTTTTGACAAACGGGATTGTTAGGATGTCCGAAGGATGTTTTTGACGTTCGAGATTGATTTTTTGGGGGGCGAAAGAAATGAGGGATTCAAATGACAGCACTCCTTCCTCAAGTGTGAAGAGTAGAAGGTTCCGGTAGGGGAGAAAAGTGTTAGACTTCTCGGATTTATTATCTGCCGTTATTGCATGTAGGAGCGTGTAGAGGATTCGTTGCGATTTCAGTGAAAAGGGCATTTTTGAAGTATTTCCATGGAATACATTATCTCACTGAGAAACGATTATCATCAGCGCAGCTTAGAGAGGAACCAGATTGGACCGGCGCATTCGCCAATCTGCAATGAACCATACCAATTCCTGGAATTTCAACATGGAAACTTATACTCTTACCCTCTAATAGTTAAAACTTTTGTATCGTCTCTCACTACTCAAGGGCCCCTCATATTCCAGTCTTTATTGGAAATTCACAATACACTGAGTGGCAGGGGGATCTGGTTTATCCTCGAAAATTTGTATATTTTTCGATGAATCAGATTGAAACTTTGGACATTGATACTACAGATTGTTAATCATTGACCAGGGTGAAAATATTTTTTATACTTTAGATGGAGCATTCACCTGTTTTCTGAACTAAAATTATTAGCCTATCCAGGTACTGTGTGGTCAATTTTGAGTGGAATATCCATTTCGAGTCTTTAAAGATGTTTTTTCTTCATATAATTTTGAACACACCTTGTTCATCTTACTCAATGACACACAGTCAGTGGGTTCAGTGTCCAAAATTTTAATCCAAGATTGCGAAAGATGACATCCTGTATATTATCGACTATTTGTCAGGTTTTGTTGAACTAGAGCTTACATTTTCCTGCAAATTTTTCGCAGAGTTACCAATTTCGATTCAATCAGATCTGTATTTTAGCGGGGTACGACTCAGAGACTTTTCAAAACACTTTTACTTCCTGATGAAAGGGTTTTGCGATCGTCTTATAATGTGGTCCTGAAGAAACTATACAGGGTGAGTCTATAAGTTGTACATTGATTGTAACCATAGATTTCTCTAATCAAATAAAAACTTTTTTCCTTGGCCATTTTTCCACATTCGGCTCAGGTAAAAAGTTATAAGTATTTAAATATTTCTCAATGTGCTAATACACTCCTGCACTTTTTTTGCGAGTCCACCACAGATATCTCTCACGGTGATCTCTTTGGCAGAATAACCAATCCAATGTTTGAAATTCAAATAAAAATGATCAAAAACCTCATTTACTCACTTGATTCTTATGATTTGGTGCTTTTTGCGTTATTATCGCAAGGTAAACATTTCACTATACTGGACTATTGAAATAGTGATTTTCCACTTGATATTCTTGAGATATTCAATTTCATTCCATTATAAAATTATACACAATTCCATCCTTTCCCACTCTCATATTTGAAACTACAAAATTATTCTTATTTTCATCAAACTTATACATGAATTGTATGAAATAAATAATCAATAAACTAACCTGAACACATTAGTTGAACTCTATGGAAAGTCAGGTTCATAGACATGAAGACCTATCCTCCATATCTGTGGCCGAAATAGCATAGACCTAATATAAGTACATTGGTTCTATGCGAAATAGATGAATATTTCTGTGTATTCTATGGTTCGAATGAGTGAAGACGGATCTTAATTCACCGCCTTTACTAGCTATGGGACGGATCCATAAAAATGAGGTAATATCTATCATTTTTATAAAATTTTTTAACGTTCAACGTTGAATATCTCCAAAACGGTGCGTTTAAGAAGAAATTATAGGGAATAATTAAGTATTCTAAAATGACTGAAGATTATTATTATGACATAAGATAAACTTCATCTGCAATCTTCATGCCAATTTCATATAGTTTTATGAATCGTTGAGTCTATAACTCGGAAATTAAAGTAGGATGAAAGTGCTTACTGCATAATTTGTGTCATATTTATAGAAAACTTCACATCTAAATTCATCTTTTTAAGAGTTACCATATCAAAGATAAAAAAAAAACTGATCTTTTTGTAAATTTTAACAGCCTGTACCTTTTTACGAGAGTCGAATCTGGAAAAATGATAAATGAAAAAAGTGTTTTATTTGATGAGAGGAATCTATGGTTGAAATTAATATACAACTTGAAAACTCGCCCCGTATATAATCCTTCAAGCTCTTATTTTTCAACTGAGTACTAGATTTCAATATGATCCGTCAAAAAAAGCCTTATAATGAAATAACATATACGCTCAGAATTTCATTTCTCCGATATTTCTAAAACTTCAGACCATATCGAAATGAAATCTAAAACTTGGTTGAAAAATGACGACCTGAAGGTTCGAGCGAAATATCGGTGCCATAATATGATACAAGTATCTCAGAATTATTTTATGATGGAGTAAAGTTGCGCCAGGCGTTGTCAATGCGTGAATTGGTAATCGCTGTGGTTTCGGATTCGAACAATCGCGTAGAGCTTCCAGTCTTTCCAGATTTTTCAAATAATATCTTTGTTTGTTCATTCAAGAACGTAGAAAAAGAATCAGCAATTAATTTTTTCATATCTCACATAGACTCATACTGCACCTTCGATTTCACCTTTAAAGAAGACCGACTTAACAGTGCTACTCAACGAAATCAAAATATGTTTCCCCCAGTTCGGATGAAAACATTTCACCCTAAAATTGAGTACGAAGTTGGTATCCAGTTAAAAAAAAATAATTGTCATTGTTGTGACGGAAAATTTTGATGTAATAGAGGTTTGAAACGAAAAGTTTCCATAAGAGAAATATTTTGTGAAATGATTAGTCAAATTTGAGAGCACTCTTCGTAGTCCATTTGACAACGGAAAAATTATCCCAAATGTAGGCGCTTATCTTATACATAAACCAAAGGATATTTCATTATTTATCAAGGCTTTATCATGGTTTCTTGAAACAATGTTACCTAATGAACCATATTAGTACAATGCTAACGATCAACTAATGAAACTGTAACGTTTCAGAGTCTAAATCTGAATCCTTCATCAGACAAAAAGTAGATCTTGCAATACTTTTTTGTATTTCAATATTTCTCCTTCAGATATAGGGGGCTAAAACCTAATTTATACCCGAAAACTATTATTAATCTTATACGCGTGTTCTTCATGTAACACTCGCTCACTTGAATTGATCGACTCAATTTTCCATAAACGATATATCAAGCAGTTTCAAAACCTTATTCCGCTGTCACCATCTGGCAGAACCTCTGAAATCCCAAATACTCTCAACTTCGTCGACTTCCACCAGGCATGTGTGGATATCTTAATCCCCAGAACCATTGTGTTGGCAAGGTAAACACAAAAGTTTCCCCGAATTATGAAAGACGAGCATTCAGTAGGTATTAAATGTATCAGGCCCACCCTCCAACATTCAAGGCACATCTGCAACCGCACCCGCAGATGTCGAGAGATCAAGAACATGGGGGAAACGATAATTATCGTTTTCATCAGGAGATCGAGCGTGTGTTGATCAATATCAATTGGTACATGAATATAAAGGGAGAATTAGGAAGGATTTATTGCGATATATACAAGAGGGTGTTTGGAGTGCTTATGTACATAATTTTCAAAATATAAATGATGAATTACAGGAAACATGAGTAAAGCAGGCTGAACTAGTCTAATGATCAAAGCTAATGGATGTAACACAAGATTCGAACCTCGTATCGGATTTTGAACCCCGCGAGCAAGATTCCTTTGTCCGTGGAGCTTTTCGCCCTACGAAGGTATGAATAATCTCGTAAAAACCATTGAGTATCCTTCGAACCACCGAATGGGAATCCGCAATGTATTACTAGTAAAAATATACATAGAACGATTCAGGGTGTAAGGCTCATTAAACGTAAGGTATCGTTGTTGAAATTCTGAAATTACTGTTGACGTAAAGTCACGAGTATTCGTATGAGGATCCGTACAGACGAAAGTGTGCTTGCGAATATACAGCGCGCGTCAAAATAATGGAACAGATTTATTTTCTCAGAAGAAAAATATTTGGCAACAAAATCCTGAAACAGGTCAATTTTGTTTCACTTTCACCAAATTGTTATGCATTTTTGAAGGATTTTTGTTGCACCCTGTGCCATCCCCATCAACCCTCTGAATTTTTTGTATAGGGAAAGTGGGTCATGTGGTACTTTTTTGGCAAGGTCTTTGTATCTTCTTTACAGGCGTGCAGAAATTTTCAAGAAAAAAAAATTTTTTTTTAAAAATATTAGTTACTTCGAAGAAGAAGTTGACCATTACAGTTTTGTTCATGCACAACTTTCAACCCCTACGAACCCTTTAAGGGAGAAAAAAAATGGAGTGACATTGGAAATTTAATTCGGCATTGATGTACCACAGATTTCATCAGGTACCATCGTCTCAAAGTAAAAGAGCCATGAGGAAATGCACATACTGGAAACCTCTTTGAACTCACTAATTTTCCTTGAAAATTTCCGCACGCCTGTAAAGAAGATACAAACACCTTGCCAAAAAATTACCACATGGCCGACTTTCCCCATTCAGAAAATTCAGAGGGTTGATGGGGATGGCAAAGGGTGCAACAAAAAGCCTTCAAAAATGCATATAAATTTGGTAAAAGTGAAACAAAAATTGACCTGTTTCAGGATTTTGTTGCCGAATATTTTTCTCCTGAGAAAATGAATTTGTTCCATAATTTTGACGCGCACTGTATTTATTTATTGTCGAGTCATGATATTTATTATGTTTTAGTTTTTTATATTATATATAGGTATATTTTCCCTCCCAATATCTGAAATAGAACTATTAAAAATTAAATAAAATTTTTTTTTCATGAAAAACGCCCTTGCGGATTGCAGTAGACTTTCGTGAGGATAATCGTATCAGAATATCATAGAATGTTGAATATTTGAGTGAAAATTTCGACATTTTTCGTTTGCATCTGAGTATATGCCAACTAGTTACCAAGTTTCATAATCGAATCAGAGTGTTTTTGGATTATTCCAAAAATATAACTTTGCCGATGAGAAAACATGAAATTTGACATATATTTTTCCCCGAAATGTGTTTCATATTAAATATTGGTATTTCAAATCTTTCGAATTCACAACTGAATCTCATATTTTTTGTTCGTCTCACAAAAGATATATATGTCGGCAACAAATGAATACATAGACTCAAAACTATGTACTAAGTGTATATTAACGAACACTTTATTTTATGTAGAGGATATGTAATTTTTTCTAACAACCATCGATATTGTAATCAAAGGACAACGAAAAAGATATTTTGGAATGATTTGGTATTTTTCTTGAGACTTTTTTTCTCCCAATATGTAAAAAATCGCTGAATAAATGTTGAACATTTATTGTTTCGTTGTTTGAAACAATGTTGCCGGATAGATAAAAGTGGAACAATATAAATGGTCAAAGAGTTCAAATGTAACGTTTCGAAACCAAGAACAGACTACTTCATGAGATGTCTGAGGAGTGTCAGAATCAGCTTGTTGAACCTCATTTCCTTCTCTTGGTTCTTTCAATCTGTTGATAAAGGGGAATTAATCACGAAAAGATGACGTATACTATACCTTCTCAACTTCAAATTGAGACTAAACACATTCAAATTGGGAATTAAACAAATTAAATTGAGGCTAAACACATTCAAATTGGGAATAATCTATTTCATATTGGTACAACATTGTCGTTATTTTATGAATTGGAGTCTTATGAGCTCTTCTTGATACCCAAAGATTCGCAAGTCGTTTTCAATCGCCATTATCCTCATGGACTACAAATCTTTGCTTTCTAATTTTTTCCGAATCTCCTTTTTAAATATTTTCTTTCAAAATCTGGTTTGCCATCATTCAATACTCTCTTTCGTCATTGAAGTTTTAATTTTATAAGGTAATGAAAAATCCGATTCAAAGAATGTTGTACCGATATGAAACTGATCATAACCAATTTGAAATATATATATTTATATTTGAAATTGAGAGTAATCATTTTCACATGTTTGCCGATTCTAAATATATATATTTCCAATTGGAAATAATCATTTTCATATCGGTACGACATATGTTGCTTTATGAATTGAATTTTTTGAAAACTTTATGAAGTTAACATTTTGATATCGAAGGAGAGTATTTAATGAGTGCAAACCAGTGTTTAATTCGAAGTTATATCCCTTATTGAAACGGAGGAGTCGGAATCATTTGAAAAGCAGAGAATTGCAGTCCATAAAGAAAACAGCGATTGGAAAAGGTCTTTGAATTTTTGAGTATCAAGAAATCAACCACCCAAAGGTGGGCAAAAAATAAAAAGAAAATACCAAAGAGATAGGAGCATGGTTCGTGAACTTCATGGCATGGCTCATAAACTCCAACTCACACAGGAACGAATATTGTACTAATATGAAATTGATTATTACCAATTTGAATGTGTTTAGTCTCAATATGATTTTGTTTAGTACCAATTTGAATATGTTTATTCCCAATTTGATTTTGATAGGTCTCAATTTGAAGTTGAAAAGGTATAGTAGGCATGTAATATGTCTAATATACATGACAGACATAATAAAATGAAAATCGATTCAAAACGAGACTTAAGTTATTCGTCCTGCTCATACTCAACAAATATCACCATGGGTATAATATTTAAGCACGTCTAACGTGCTCAAGGTCAAAGGTTGTCTTCAATATTAATCTCTCTTTGACATTATATGGAATGTTAACATCGTATTTACGACCAATATGAACACGCATGCATAATGAACTAAGGTCTATGAATATTGTTATCCGGTATCTAAATAATCTCTGGTCACATTAACTTAGCTGATATTTGAGTAGTGGCGATTTTCCTAGTATTCTGTAGGATCGAAATGTAAACCCGCAAATATTGACGCTAGAAACGGCATTTCTTCGATTCATACAAGATACTTGCCATAGAATTAATTTGGCACGTAGGAATTTCAATTACCTTCCAGGTAGAAGACATACATCATCGTTTTGATTTATGGTCTAGCTGTTTTTCCGAGTTGCCAACAGAAGTCGACTTCCTCATATGCAGATTCTACCATCGCTTATTGCTAATCATAAAGGAGTAACGTGGTCGTAAGTTTGAACATAGTTTCGATTTGAGAATCGCATGTGGGGTGTTTAAGCAAATACGTGTAGATGATACTGGTTGAAACATGGGAATTTTAGCTTCATTACAAATGAGTAGGTGATAGCTGTCGAAGAATATGTTGGAAAAGCAATTACACCGGCGCATCAACATTGAAATATGGATAGGGTTCAGCATGAAGGGTTGTTCTGACTCAAAGAGGTTATTTAAACAAGCCAATATCATTGAAAACACTCGTTCACTTATAACCAATGGACTTATTCTACTGAATCTACATTGTGTTCTGGAGGGTGAAAACTTTGATAGTAGTAAATGAAACCATCCCTGTATTCTTTTGTAATGCAGTCTATATTTTAGCTACTTGGGTATAATACGTGACGTGTGAAAGATATACAGTGCCCGTCAAAATTATGGAAGAAAGAAAGAAGAAAAATATTTGGCAACAAAATCCTGAAACAGGTCAATTTTTGTTTCACTTTTACCAAATTTATATGCATTTTTGAAGGATTTTTTGTTGCAACCTTTGCCATCCCCATCAACCCTCTAAATTTTTTGAATAGGGAAAGTAGGTCATGTGGTACTTTTTTGGCAAGGTACTTGTATCTTCTTTACAGACGTGCAGACATTTTCAAGAAAAAAAATTTTGAAAAATTAGTTAGTTCGAAGAGGTTTTCATTATGTGCACTTTGTCATGGCTCATTTATTTTGAGACGATGGTACCAGAAGAAATTTGTTACCAAATGAAAGTCGACCATTACAGTTTTGTTCATGCACAACATTCAACCCCTTTCAACGCCCTCCATTTTTTTCCATTAAAGGGTTCGTAGGGGTTGAAAGTTGAGCATGAACAAAACTGTAATGGTCGACTTTCATTCGGTGATGAATTTCATCAGGTCTCGAAGTAAATGAACCATGACAAAGTGCACATACTGAAAACCTCTTCGAAGTAACTAATTTTTCAAAAAATAAAAATTTTTCTTGAAAGTGTCTACACGTCTGTAAAGAAGATACAAAGACCTTGACAAAAAAGTACCACATGATCCGCTTTTCCTATTCAAAAAATTTAGAGGGTTGATGGGGATGGCACAGGATGCAACAAAGATCCTTCAAAAATGCATAAAAATTTGGTGAAAGTGAAACAAAAATTGATCTCTTTCAGAATTTTCTTGCCAAATATTTTTCTCCTGAGAAAATGAATTTGTTCCATAATTTTGACACACACTGTATTTCTATTGAGTTGTTCTTGACAAAACTCATCCGTAACTACAAGAAACTTTGCAGCAATGTCAGAGTGTTCTAGGCTAACATGGCCAACCCAGAGATGTTGGTAAGAAAACGTTTATGCTCGAGGCGTTCATCTAGTTTTTGCACGCATGTTCTGTGCAACGGCGAGCTATCGTTTGGTCCAAATGTCTGTTATATTCGAAAGAGACCAAACTTACTAATTGAGACGAAGGTGACGCATCAGAATGCGAATCAGCCACATGGTTTTTGTGTAATAGTCATCTAACATATTTTTTCGATATGTGAATGTTGTTGCTGTTCCCTATTTTCAAATGTTTCATTGTTGTCGTCGAAGTGAATGATTTTAGTCTGATATGTTTCAGGTCATGTTCACGTTTTTGATATGTTTATTCATAGCTATCTATTGTTGCGTATAATTTTCACATATATACCTATTGTAGTAGATGCAAACCTACTCTAAAAATATCGTTTTTGTGTTTACGATCGGCCGTCAGATATGGTAAACCTCTTTTCCTATTATCCCCACGAAATTCCGCATTTACCTTCAAACTGTCATTTTTATGACCGACCCTGAACACAACAACTTCCGGAATAAACAACTTAGAAATTCGATATTTGTAGAGAAGGTTTGGGGTTTAATTACGAAGGTCGAATTCGGGAATGATTCCGTAGATATACCCATTCGAAATTTTATTTTCCCAATATTTTCACAACTGCAGATTAGATCGAATTGAAATCCAGTACTTCATCGAAAAAAACAAGAAAAGCACTGAGGAGAAGTCAACAGCTTTTGCGCGCATGTTCAAGGAATATCACCAAGAGTGAACTTGTGCGCAAAAGCTGCTGACTTCACGTCAGTGCTTTTCTAGGTTTTTTCTACAAAGAACTGAATTTCAACTCGATCCGATCTGTAATTTTGAAAGATTATGGAAAATTCACAATTGGATATTACTCATTCAAAATTTCGGCCTTTGTGATTGAGCTCCGAACCTGCTCTACAAATATTGATTATCTAAGTTGTTTCCATCAAAAGTAATGATGTTTCGGGTTAGTTCTCAGAAAATATCTTCTGAAAAAACGACTTCTAGTTTAAATACCTACCAAGTCAAACTTTGAATAAGTCGTTAAGTTCAAAGGTATATCTTGAATTTAATCTGCATGAGACGATAAGATGAAATCAATATTAATTTCGTCCTATTAATGAGAAACCCATCTCATCCACAAATGGCCCTAATCTCGAATTATCACAGATTATCGATATTCCAATCTGTACATCCTCATCCTTTAACTCTCAAGGGAAGAAACAAACTATTAAATTTGACACCTGTCAAGCCTTCATTATTTCATCAGAATCAAAACGATCGTAAACCAGGCATAATTAGAGTCGAAATTGTAAAGAAGGTAACGTCTAAAGCACTCAACGTTTGCTTCTTAATAACTGTACTCTTCTCGAAATTATGTTATGCACTTGGCTCCAAAAATCTATCATCGCTCACACCCATTAGGTTCCTATTGATATTGAGTAATTATCGGATATGCCGGCATCGTTCATTCCTCTGATTTTTCAGGAACCGTTAAAGCGATTGGATTGAAACTTGGCAGTTAGTTGAATCAGACACAGAAACTTTCTTAAAAATTTTGTGGAGCTCGTATTGTTTATAAAGAAATATTCACGAACCTCTTTTTCGGAAATTATTTATCAGATTTGAACTTTGAATTTCATAGCAGTGTACCAAATTCCAGTTTGAGACGATTGGCAATTGGGGACAAAAGGTTTATTCGAAAGAATATATCTCTTAGTTAATATTCTACATAAGGACTTTCATTGGTTTGATCTCTTTCTTTATTTTGTTTGTGTCTCGTTAGTTATTTGCTTTATCTCATAACTAAAATATCTGAAAACGTATAAAAAAGGAATTTATATCATTTTTTAGGATTTTTTCGTTTTTCATTCCCAATATATTTAACATCGATGAAATTGCAAGATTCTGCTTTGGTAACAGAATCAAGGTCATTGTTGATCAGCATCCAATTACTTTTTGATGCTTGAATATTTGTTATCAATTTATGGAATCTTTCACCAGAGAATCTAAGAAATCTGAACAGCTACAACTTTAGGCATCTATTTTATTGAATGATAATGGCGGTCAAATTCAGAGGTTTATCTCGAGTTAATTTCCAATAGACGATGAGATGCAATCGATATTGATTTCGACCAATTAATGAGAAACCAATCTCATCCATAAACGGCCCTAATCTCGAATTATCAAAATTATCGTATTGAACAATCTCCATATCCTCGTTCTCGAAAAATTCCCAGGGGAAAGAAACAAAATTTTCAAATTTGACCCTTGCCAAGCCTTCATTATTTCATCAGAATCAAATCGATCATAAACCAGGCATTATTAGAGCCGAAATCGTCAAGAAGATAACGTCTGAAGCACTCGACGGTTACCTCTTGATTACTGTACTTTTCTCGAAATTCTGTTATGTACTTGGCTCCAAAAATCGATCCTGCCTTGCACTCATTAAGTTCCTATTGAAATTGAGTAATTATCGGATATGCCGGCATCGTCAGTTCCTCTGATTTTTCAGGTACGACTTAAGCGAGTGGATTGAAACTCGACAGTTAACAGAATCAGACGGACGAGAATCTTCTTCCAAAATTTTGTGGAGATCGTATTGTAAGTTAATTCAAAACAAAAATTACGAATTTTTTTTTCGGAAATTATTCATCAGATTTGAACTTTGAATTTCGCAGCAGTTAGTGTACCAAATTCCACTTTGAGACGATTGGCAATTGGGGACAAAAGGTTTATTAGAATGAGAATGTGTATATTTTAGTTAATATTCTAGATTAGTACTTCAATGGTTCGATCTATTTCTTTATTTTGTTTTGTATCTCATTAATTGTTTGCTTGATCTCATAACTGAAAAATCTGAACACATATAAAAACGGGATTTTTATCAGTTTTTAGTTTTTTTTTGCTTTTTCAGTCCCAATATATTTATTTATCGATTGAATTGAAAGATTCTGCTTTGGTAACAGAAGCAAGGTCATTGTTGAACAGTATCCTATTACTATTCGATGCTTGAATATTTGTTATCAATTTGTGGAATCTTTCACCAGAGAATCTAAAAAATCTGAACAGCTACAACTTTAGCCATCTCTTTTATTAAATAACTAGCTGTCCGACCCGGCTTCGCACGGGTGGTGTAACTAATGAAAAAACCTGAGACAAAATATATAAGGAAATAAAATAACACCCAACTATTTAAATTATACTTTATTGCAATGCCCTATTATGAACAACATTTTTGGTTTCCTTTCTCAAGAGAAACCAAATAGAGCATTTGGTTTACCAACTCTCTAGCACGCAATGTACAACTGTCCATGCCACAAATATAGTAATTCAAGGTTTATTCCACAAATTTCCAGCAATTGACCTTGTGATTTATTGATTTTCACTGCAAATGCAAGTCGCACTGGAAACATTCTTAAATTTAAAAGGAAAATCAGATTGCATTAGTGGAATCCTTCAAATAAGAACATCCTCGCTCTTGAACTTCCTTAGATGGTAGTAGCTTCTATCAAATTTGTGAAAACTCTTTCAACATAAAATATTTTTCCGTTACACAATGTTGGCTGATTGAGGTTGCGTTTCATGATAATTATTGAGCCAACCTTCAGCTGCCAATTGTGTGAAGGTATTACTGGCAAATCCAACAAATTTAAGATTTCACTTGGATAATTGACAACTTTATTTGGATCGATGGACTCAAAAGAATGCATCAATTTTATTTTGAATTTTTAAATTCAATTCATCAACATCCTTATTTTTGAGTACCGATTAAAGCTTATTTTGGGAGGATTTCGCATAATTTTTCAAGTTTTTTCTGGGTTTTCACTCCCACTATCTGAAACAGAACTACTAAAAATTAAATAAAATTGTTTTTTTCAAGAAAAACGCCCTAGCGGATTGCAGTTTTAAACTATTTGTCAAGGGCAGTTTCTTGCAAAACAGATTGCCTAATGAACAATACAAACGATAAAGAAAGCAAACTGTGACGTTTAAGAGTAAAAATCTGACTCTTTCATCAGACAAAGCAGAAAATTTCAAGAATTATTTCCTTTGGATTTCTCGATTCGATTTGATATTGGGAGTGAAAACCCAGGAAAAACCGAAAAAAAATCATTATTTTTGGCACTAAAATGGCCCATTCATCCAGCCAAGAATGGTTTTCATTCATTCATTCATTTATTTACTGTTCATCCATTTACAATAAATTCCAATAGGGAAAATCAATTACAATGAACTATAAAATTCATATCTATAAAAATGACAGCATTAAAATTATACTGATCCTATACATAAAATATACACAATAAAACAAAGATTAAATTATCACCATAAAGTTATATAACATTTCTTAATTTGCTCTTAAGACTGCAAAGCGAGATATTAAACGGACAAATATTCGGTTCCAGTATTAACTGATTGGCTTTAAGAAGCATTCTAGTAAGCGACTTATTACAACCATAATTAGTCGGGTGAAACGGAATTTTAAAGGCACAGGTGTGACGATTTCTTTTGACTGCAACATTGAAGTCAATCTCCCCTAACAACTCAGGACAGTCAACACGACCGTTAAGAATCCCATGCAAGAAAGCCACATCGAGCATCCCACGCCTGACCTCCAAAGGGTCCAAGTTAAATCGTGAAAGAATTTCCTCATAAGCAAATTCCTCCCTCACCAAACTCATTCTATAGGCAGCAATTCGAACAAACTTCTGAATTCTCTCTATATATTGAATATGCACCTGATAATCTGGTGATCTATAATTCATTTGAATATCTGAGAAGACTATTATTATGAATTCGTCCTTTGAAGATGTGAACTGACAAAAGTTTGGTGGAAAGAAATGAGACCATTGTAAGTGTCAACAGGAATTTTCACATTGCAAGTGTCAAATAATGTTTTTCAAAACAATTCCACTGATATACCATTTGGCAAAGCCAGTATCATATTTTCTTTTAAGTCGATACTCTTAACATATCTCCATGTATTTTTCAAGCGAGCATTTATCTCATCAGCTGCGATTGATCTGGGAATGACTGGCAACGATTGTCGAAAGTCTCCTGCCAGTAGAATCATCGCACCACCAGGTTCTAATTGTTGCGCAAATCTCTTAGGGTTCTTTTTAGTGCCTCCAACGCCTGTTTGTGGGCCATTGTGCATTCATCCATCCCAAATTATTTTTTTTAGAATTTTGAAGCACGTTCCTTATTGATGATGTTTTGCTTATATCTTAAGTAGGTTCCTCTGCAGTCTGCAAATTCAATGGCACTTTGAGCTTCTTGGTTGTTTCTTGACCTGCAAGAGAATCATCTACATCAATCGGGAATCAAAACATAAAATTTTTTAAACAAAATTACTCTGAGAAAGTGGTTATGATACTACGAAAGCATAGTAGAAAAGATTTAATATAACAGTAATCTAAGAACCTTATCCTCTAAAGATACCCTATTGAAATCAATTGTCACTATATTTTTTCATAATATAATTTTATCAATACTTACCAGCCACAGAATACATCATCTTGGTCAGAACATGATAACCATCTTCACCATCGAGAATATTAGTGAGTAATTTAAAGCATCATACATAAGATGTGTTTCACTGATATGTTGAAGGTAATCACCATTTACAATGTCCATAATTTCTTCAACTTCATCAATGGCAAGCAACTTCATTCAACGTTGGTGCATTGAAACGTCTCTTATGTTCTGCTGCAGGCCTTTTATCTGCCCTGACCACTAATTTATGTTTGTCACATGGCATCATTTCTAATGCTATTTTGAACAATTTTACCATTTGATTTTGATTCAACATTGATTCACTTCACACTTCTGCACGATGGTGAATTTGTCCTTGAATCTGTTGAAAAAAATTAGAAAAGCTTTGTTAATGAGTCTCAGCAGAAGTTTCATACTTGTAGGTAATGATATAATCAATGTGTAATGTGTTTGCTTGATGAAGAAAAACATACCTTAAAAGTTGGATTGAAACCATATTCCTCGATCTGGTTTGAACGAAATTATGTCACTTGGAACATACTATTGTAATGCTGAATATTCTGCAGAAAACGTTTCGATAGAAGTTCTTGTCCTTAAATTGACGTATTCAGAGGTTCAGGTGGCCTTGTCAGTTGTGGATATCTGATTTTTCTGTTCTATAACAACATAATCCTGGGGGTTCGTTTGAATATCTCAGAGCAGTATTGACAAATAATGCTCATGGTTCCGAAATGAAACATTATATTGCCAGCATACTGTGGGGTCATATCTAAATGCCAAACGTTCAAAGTTAATGTTTTCATTGGATACTATATTTTCTTGTACCTCGCCTGAGATCGATAGTATGGATTCATCCGAGGCTGAGACAGATCTTGTTTGAGATTGAGAGCCTCTCATTCTGTTGTCCAATCGCTGATTTGAAAGTCATCTTGCGTTACGCGTCCGCCGACCAATATTTGGACGCCTCATTGATAGCATTTTAATAAATGATAATGAGTAACACACAACACAACGATTAATATCAAACACAATGCTATTAAACACTTTCAAGAAACACGTTTTACTTTAAATAACTAATAACACAGGTGGTTTGTTTATGTAAATGCAGATTGAAGTAACTGTAACCTAACAACGTGTCGAACGTCGAAGTGTCAAAGTACTCTATGATTGCTCGCTTTGTCGAATACTTCATACTTACGTTTAATAGAGTTCTATGGTTGGAGGAAAAAGGAAGGCTTTATTCTTTTTTCCTTGCATTTTTTTTGGAAATATTCCGTTATATAAACCTTGACCTGAGAATAATGAACACAACAAAAAAAAAGTTATCCAATTTGGTGCAGTCGTTTGAACGTTATGCTTGTTTGAAATATCGATAGACCATAGATCCTTTTTTATTTATATAGATAATGGCGGTCAAGTTCAAAGGTTTATCTCGAGTTAATTTCTATAAGACGTTAAGATGAAATCGATATTGATTTCGACCAATTAATGAGAAACCAATCTAATCCACAAACGGCACTAATCTCGAATTATCGAAAATTATCGTATTCTACAATCTCCACATCCTCATCCCCTAAAAATTCTCAGGGAAAGAAACAAAATTTTTAAATTTGACACTTGCTAAGCCTTCATTATTTCATCAGGATCAACTCGAACCAGGCATAATAAGAGTCGAAGTCGTCAAGCAGATAAGCACTAGACGGTTACCTCTTAATTACTGTACTTTTCTCGAAATTCTGTTATGCACTTGGCACCAAAAGTCGATCCTGCCTTGCACTCATTAAGTTCCTATTGAAATTGAGTAATTATCGGATATGCCGGTATCGTTAGTTCCTCTGATTTTTCAGAAACCACTAAAGCGATTGGATTGAAACTTGGCAGTTAGTTAAATCAGGCGGACGCGAAACTTTTTCTCGGAAATTGTTCATCAGATTTGAACTTTGAATTAGAATGTATATTTTAGTTTACATTCTGGATTAGGACTTTCATTGGTTCGATCTCTTTCTTAATTTTGTTTTGTATCTCATTAATTGTTTGCTTGATCTCATAACTTGAAAATCTGAAAACATATATAAACGGGATTTATATCATTTTTTAGTTTTTTTTGGGTTTTCACTCCCAATATATTTATATATCGATGAAATGAAAAGATTCTGGTTTGGTAACAGAATCAAGGTCATTGTTGAACGGCATCATCCAATTACTATTCGATGCTTGAAGATTTGTTATCAATTTATGGAATCTTTCACCAGAGAATCTAAGAAATCTGAACAACTACAACATTAGCCTTCTCTTTTATTAAACAATAATGGCGGTCAAGTTCAAAGGTATATCTTGAATTAATTTCCATAAGACAATAAGATTGAATCGATATTAATTTCGTCCAATTGATGAGAAACGAATCTCATCCACAAACGACCCTAATATCGAATTATCAAAGATTATCTTATAATACAATCTCCACATCCTCATCCTCGAGAAATTCTCAGGGAAAGAAACAGAATTTTCAAATTTGACACTTGTCAAGGCTTCATTCTTTCATCAGGATCAAATCGAACCAGGCATAAATAGAGTCTAAATCGTCAAGAAGATAACGTCTGAAGCACTCGACGGTTACCTCTTAATTACTGTACTTTTCTCGAAATTCTGTTATGCACTTGGCTCCCAAAATCGATCTCTGGCTCACAACCATTAAGCTCCGATTGAAATTGAGTAATTATCGATTATGCCGGCATCGGTTAACGGTAATGTTATCGTGGGCAACGCTGCACTTGTCATGGTTCTTGGTTAAAGCCACCGAATGTCGTCCAAGATAAGCATTACATTAAACGCAAAAATCCATCGAGTGTACTGCCTGAGAGTATTCAAGTGGATTTTATTACAAGCTGATGTAGAAATGACATATTTAAAACGAGAAGTTTCTCGATTATGTGATATTCACGCTCAATTATGTTTCGGAAAAGTGGCAGATTTATCTGAATAACGATTCAGATGTTTTTTGCGCGAATGTTCTGGGAAACCGAGTGCTTTCGTTAGTCCGAATGTCTCTAATTTTCGAACTATTTTTCGGGAATGGTCTCGAACGACTACGTTAGACTCACTGATGACGAATCCGGATTCAAAATCGATTCTGTCCGAACGGCCGTCGGCATATGAGTAAGAAGAATCCTCTAGACTTGAAACTTTCATGTAGGTTGCATTTCAGAATGCGACGGCTGAGTTGGTTAATGAACCAAATCGGCCGAACGGTTTCAAAGTTATAGCATTGAGTTTTCAAATATATTTGAAAACTCAATGGTTATAGTCATCTGAACTTGATATTCTGTTCTTGTACGAATCGTATAATTAGTAAATTTCAAAAGAGATCCGATTTTAACATTCGGAGATATATACTCTACAAATATCCAGAATCTAAGTTGTTTCTTTCGGAAGTTATTATGTTTACGGAAGAAACGATCGAATTAAGAACTCGATATTTGTAGAGTACGTTTGGGCCTTAATTACTAGGGTCGAGTTCTTGAACGGGTAAAATCCGCCTAATGATTCCGTAGATATACCCATTCAAAATATTGTTTTCCCAATATTTCACAAAATACAGATCAGATCGAATTGAAATCCTGTACTTCATCGAAAAATGACAGTTCGAAGGTTCATACAGGATTTCATAAGAATAATTTGATAAGAAGATCACAGAATATTGAATATTTGAAAAAAAATAATTTTTTTTTAAAATTATACTAATGACATGACAGAAAGTTGCCCATCAGCATTTTCAAATAAGCTGCCAAGAATCATTATGATTGAAGTAGTCTTTTTTGATTTAGTCCAGACAAACAACGATATCGAGAAAAACACTGCTGTAGAATATGATATTCAAGTTTGACGACGCTATCGCAGATTTATGATAGCATGTTGCATTGACTCTCTACATCTCAGGATCTGAGTTGATAAGATGTTTTACTCATATTTCGATCTATATAATTACTCCCCTGAATATACGCACGTTTGATTCGCACACACTGTATATTTGCGAACACTTTTGTCCAAAAAAGCGCCCCATAGAATAAGAGGCAAGCAAATTCGGAATCAAGGCAAATATCCACTTAACAACCTGGAGATTCCGGGGCAATACCCTCCCGACTTTCGACCCAACGCTGCACTTCCGAACGCGTAATTGCTTCATCTCGAACGACCTCGAAACTCCTCTACCCACGAAAAAATTGGTTTTAATTGGACGGAAAACGGAGCCCTGAAATTAAAATAATCCTCCGAAATTCCAGATTGCCATTAATTAGTTAGCGTTTCACGGAACGGAAGAGATCATCGTCTGACGTCCCTGTCGTTCTTAACGTCAACCTTGAAAGGAACTCCGAAACCGTTCAGCGTATTAACTCGTCAGCGTGACTAGAATGTTCCGTTCTGACTGCAGATTTCGAGGTCGAAGTTATGTTCGGAGTCGGAATTGGACGTTAATGAGTATATAACATGCGAGGTATATTTGGTGTAACGTCGATCTCCAGTGAATATTATTTTATTCATTACGGACGCGAAATTCTTGTGGAAACGAATAGCTAGTTTGATGATTACCATAGTTCGAAAACAAAGGAAATGACTGAAATTATGGGTTAATGTTTGAATAGAGTAAAAGGATGATAAATCATGAAACCAATAGAGAATTGATGTAGGGGGCAGTAGCTAAAAGCGTCCGTGAATACAGTGTCTATATTAGGAAATCTAGAAAAACACTGACTTGAGGTCAGGAAATTTTACACGCTTGTTCAAATTCTAACTATCAGATGAACTAGAAATTTTGCACCTAGTTGCGTGTTGGTAGTCTCCACCTGATTACGAAGTTTCAATCTGATTGCATTTGTACTCATTGAGATATTGCGGAAATAACGTTTAAATTCCAAATAATAACGAAATTTGGTACCTACATTTTCTTTTCCTTATATCTCCAAAAATATCGGATCGAACTGAAATTTGAAAAATATATATATTATATTTTCTTTTGAGATGAGCAGTACATTTTTTTTATATCAAACAATTTGTGTCATAACAGAATTAGCAGAAAAAAAATTGTTGTTAAATACTGACTGTAAGGTTTGTGTCCATTGAAATCTAATCAATATTTTCAGAGAAAAAATTTTCTCATCGAAAATTTCAAAAATTTCGGAATAATTTTTTTTTAAATTTTCTAATCAATACTTCATGAGATATGGAGGAAGTAACCTCAAAGCTCTAAATCGGCCTAACTCCGAAACTATCCGAGCGATTCCACCCATTAACGAATGTATCTGAGATATTTGGACTCCAAACCAAATCTAACAATTTCAAGTCGCTAAGTCTTTTCCTTTGAAAGTTACAGCACATACGGACGGACGGACAGAATTGAATATGACCACGGATTTTTCTTCAGGAAGTTCAAGACCATTTTCGGCTCGAAATTCGAAAATTACAGACATCGCACTAGCTCAGAAACGGAGTTTCAAACTGAGATGTCCACAACGTGGGTCGACCAAATTTTATTCGATGGGATGACATTCAGACATTAGTTAGTTGACCTTTGTTCAATTAACGCACTCTATAGGCTTAATTTAATTTAATTATTAATCATTATTAATTAAGCAATCACTCATTGTAAATCCGTAATATCTTAGAAAAAAAAAATTAGTAAAAAAATCTGAATTTGTTACCTTTATTCTCCAATGAATTCAGATCTCCGGAAGATAGATATCAATTTCTAACACTGAATTATGCATGTAGTCTGATTGGCTCCACTTACCTAGAAAGAAAAAATATGTTAATTACGATTCATAATTATGTAGGACGAGATGATTAAAATCTTAATTTTATTTTTCAAGATTAAACAGTAACTCGCGAAGAATCTGATGAATTCACAATAACCTGCTAATAAGCCATATGCTGAATAATGAGGAA
Source organism: Myrrha octodecimguttata (assembly GCA_958510865.1). Classification (NCBI taxonomy): domain Eukaryota; kingdom Metazoa; phylum Arthropoda; class Insecta; order Coleoptera; family Coccinellidae; genus Myrrha; species Myrrha octodecimguttata. The sequence continues at coordinate 39,058,784 of OY294056.1, forward strand.
TTCTGACAATGTGTAATAAAGTGTGGGCGTTGAATGTAATTTTCAATGTGTTTGTTCTTGTACTGAGAATTGCTATAACTGAGAGGTCGAAGACATAATAACCTAGTAGTCGTATGAGTTCAACGAAATTTGAAGTATCGATGAAAGCTTATTTTGGGAAGATTTCGCATCATTTTATAGCGTTTTTCTGGGGTTTCACTCCCAATATCCGGAAAAAACTATTTAAACTGAATAAAATTGTTTTTTTCATTAAAAACGCCCTTGCGGATTGCAGGATTGAGCTATTGGTTGAGGGCAGTTTATTGGAAAACTGGTTGCCTAATGAAAAATACCGGAACAATACAAATGATAAATAAAGCGAACTGTGACGGTTCAGAGTACAAATCTGAGTCTTTGATCAGACAAACGAAAAAATTTCCAGAACTATTTTCTTTTTTTGTTTATCAATTTGAAAAAAAACTCACCGAAACGATCAATCAAAACAAAATAATTCTGAAAATTTTCTCGTTTTTCTCATCAAAGAGACAGACTTGTACTCTGAAACGTCTCAGTTCGACTTGTTATCGTTTGTATTACTACGGGTTTGTTCATTAGGCCATCTGTTTTAGATGGAACTGCCTTTTTTCAGTTCAATCCTGCAATCCGCGAGGGCGTTTTCCATACAAAACCAATTTATATTTAATTTTCAATTTTTCTATTTCAGATATTGGGAGTGAAAGCCCAGAAAAACCTACGAATCAACGAAATTTTTTTCAGAAGAGATGCAGAAACTCTGTAATTCGATGGAGAACATTCTATTTCGGACACAGGAGCCTTGTTCTCTTCATTTCGTCACAATCCTAGTATGCTCGGCTTAACCTTTTATCATAGCCTACAATATAATATATGAAATTCATTCATCCCACATGCTTCCAGTAGGACTTGAAAGTTTAAGGGTAGGTTGTATATAAAAATGCGACGCATTTTTTTGCGAGAGTTTTTCGAAATAGCACTGTTTATGTGTAAAAAAGTTTCAAATTTTTTATTCATAACAGAGTTTTTATCGGATACTATTTTCCGTATTTGAAAAAAGAATCTTTCATACCTTGAGCGTCATATTTCACAATAATGTACCGAATTTCACTTCGATACGATTATAATTTCTGGAGATATTGGTGAAAAATCTGTCAAACTTCATAGTTTTTTCTTCGGAATAGTTGGTTTTTCTAGTATAACTCAAAAATACGGACGCAATCATTATGAACTTTGGTAGCTAGTTTGAAAATGCTGACAAACAACTTGGTGCGAAATTAAGAGATGATCGTGTCATTAGAACCATTTGAAGAATAAATTTCAAATTTTATTGTATAATATTCAATATTCTTCGATCTTCGCATCAAATCATTCTGCAAATTCTATATGAACCATCAAACTACCATTTTTAGATCAAGTGTTGATTTAAATTCGGTATTATCTGCATTCTTTGAATATTGGCTCTTCTGAGATGCATCAAGATGTTCTGGCACAATTTGATCATCAATACCATTTGATTCTAGCAGACGCGATTCAGAACCTTACGATTCAGAAGCCACTCCAGAAAACTTTTAGCGAAATATCGTTGAAATCGTATAGTTACTCAATTAAAAAAAAAATTTTTCAAAATCTCTTTCGAAAAAATTTTTTTGTCTGAAACTATTGTTCATATCCGAGGAAAATTTCAGTTATACCTTGAACTTCACACATAGCAGTGTATCAAATTTCAATTCGATACGGCAATCAGTTTCGGAGATATTGGGAAAAAATATGTAGAATTTCGTGGTTTTCCTCTCGATATCTCGATTGTCTTTTTCGGTATTACTCAAGAAATACTGATTAAATCGTGATGAAACTTCGCGGCTAGTTCGAAGATGTTGAGGGACAACATTGTGCAAAATTTCATGATGATCGTGTCATTAGACCAATTTGAAAGAAAAAAAATTTTTTTTTCAAATATTAAATATTCTGCGACCTTCTCATCATGTTATCCTCATTAAATTGTGTATGAACATTCAAACTGCCATTTTAAGTATAAAATTTTGAATGGGTATATCTGCGGAATCATTGGGTGGATTTCACCCATTCACGAATTCGGCCTTCGTGAACACAATAACTTCCGGAATAAACAACTTAGAAACTCGATATTTGAAGAGTAAGTTTGAGGCCTAATTACGAAGGTCGAATTCGTGAATGGGTGAAATCCGCCCAATGATTCCGTAGATATACCCATTCAAAATTTGATTTTTCCAATATTCCCAAATATACAGATTAGATTGAACTGAAATCAAGTACTTCATCGAAAAAACTACATAGAAAAGCACTGGCGTAAAGAAGTAGCTTTTGCACGCATGTTCAAATTCGTTGTCGAAGCGGTCATCTACATTGAACATGCGCGCAAAAGTTGCTGGCTTCACGACAATGCTTTTTTAGATTTTTTCATTTCCTCCATAGTGTCGAATGTTAGGCATCTGTCGCTGAACGTTCCATTAGATCTACGTTCAATTTAGATCCCAATAGAATTCCCTCTTGGCATGTGTAATGGGTTAATATCGTTGATAAAAAATATGTCAATATGTCATATGACTAGTTTTTCAATTCATTCCCGATATTTTATTAGATTTCTCGTTAGAAATAACCAATTATGGATCAATGGAGATGATTCCTCAATAAAGGTGCCTGTAGCAATCTTCGTAAACCTGAAGTTCTGAAATATCATCGCTTGGATGACTAAACCTGGTCGAAAGACCCTCTCGGTCAGAGCAAATGTAGGTGCTATTATTTATTGCTTCCTTCTGTTTCAGATATTATGTCAAGATACTTTGTCAAAATGAATTCAAGATGAGAATGAGAAAGATGCCATCCATGTTCTATAAACAAATTACTACACTTATACGGGGAGACATAATTTTTCCTGAGGTTTTTATCTGTGCTCCTGTATCATACGGAAAAATGTATGGTACCCCGTTTACATTTCCTCTGCTAACACTGTGATATACCAAATAATGTAATGCTTTATATATATATCGTTGATTAGATGGGAAGATATTGTTTTGAGATGCAAACAATCGTCCAGTCAAAACCGTTCCAGTTTCTCATGCTGATACAAAACGGAACAATTCAATTAGAAATGCATCTAACAAACCACTTGTGAGTCGAAGAAAATAGTTCACGATATGCTTTCACGATTTTCAATCTAAGCCACGTTTCTTCCGATAGAACCATAGTCGTCCGGCGTTTTTCAACTCCTTCAACTCCCATATTGTCCGAGGTTAAGGAGCGTGTCGTAATTTCAATTACTGGAGGAAAAGCCATGGCTTAATCGGTCGATTCGAGTAACGGTAGGTGGTGATAAATCGCCAACAAACCAGTCGGAATAATTATTTTCTCAATAGAGAAATTGATTTTCATTTGGTTTCTTCCATATAAAGCGAGTCCACGATCGGCCTAACGATGTCCTAACGATCTATAGATATACAAAGTAACAAGACAACTTATCTCAGGAGTTGAGGATGTGCGGCATGAATTTCCTGGAAAGGTAAGAGGAGAATATTACCATTTGCTACGATTTCTACAGAATAGACATTGTTCTTTTCTTATACAAAAACTGTCATTTATGGCGGTGAAGGGTGCCCAGTGGATATTTTCAACATCAAAATACAATGAGAAAACCCAGAAATTCCGTAGATATACCCATGCAAATTTTTATTTTTCCGATATATCCAAAAATACAGATTAATTCGAATTGAAATTCAGTAGTCTGTTGAAAACACCCTAGAAAAGCAATGACGTGAAGTCTGAAGTCAGCAGTTTTTGCGCGCATGTTCACCTCTGGTGATATCCTTCGAGCATGCGCCAAGAGCTGCTGACTTCAGACTTCACGTCAGTGCTTTTCTAGGGTGTTTTCAATAGACTACTGAATTTCAATTCGAATTAATCTGTATTTTTGGATATATCGGAAAAATTAAAATTTGCATGGGTATATCTACGGAATCATTAGGCGGATTTTACCCGTTCACGATTTGGACCTTCGTAATTGAGGTCCTGACCTACTCTACAAATGTCGAGTTCCTAGTTCATTTCTTCCGGAAGTAATTGGGCTTACGGTCGGCCGTGAGAAACAACTTGGAAACTGATTATTTGTAGAGTTTGCACCTTGATGACGAAGGTCGAACTTGTGAATGGATAAAATCCACCCAATGATTCCGCAGATATACCCATTCAAATTTTTTTTTCCAATATTTCTAAATTACAGATTAGATCGAATTGAAATCCAGTAATTCAACTAAAAATGACAGTTCGAATGTTCATACAGAATATCATGAGGGTGCCATTGGTGGGGATACTCCGAAAATTCATGAACCATATGTACACATAATTTGACGGTATAAGTATTTCAATATCGTCAGAGCGATGGAGATGTTCTTCAAACTTTTCAATTTCAGCTACCATACAAAGTCTATGCTGTTTCGGTTATTCATAAAAACTTATTATATTTTTCCAATGATATCAATTGTTTCATCAATATTTCAGTGACTTCGAAAAAAAATCATGTTCCAATAAAGTTCGTTCAATGAGAAATATTCTATAATCTGATTTATTCTTTCTTGAGTATTTTAATGCAGATATGCATCTTTACCATCAAAATTAGATACAAAAAGGAATGGAGGTATATATATATGACCCTGTAAACTCGCGAACAAAAATATAAAAAGTATAGATAAGACAACTTGCTGACATCAATGAAATCAAAAAAGCATAATTCATAAAAAATATTACATTCAACTCAAATATGAAAAATACTTCTTCGTGATCAGCACAAGGGGAATCCACTTACGTTGACAAGAAATGGCTCAGTTTGGCGCATGCGCTGACGAGTTTCCACCGACTAAGCCAGGAAGACACTAGATATTCCCAAAGAGCTTGAAGCCACCGCGCGTAAACCTTCAGACGCTTCATCACCAAAATGTCGACAGTCGTTCGAAACTATCCTGCAGAATCGAGTAGGCGAAACCAGCCGTGAACAACAACTATGTATTCATATAAAATGAAGCAAATTTCCAGCAACTCTATCAGTTCGAGATTCAACAGCATCGTTATATTATATGTTGACGCAAGCACATAAAACGGCGATTCATTCACGGATATGCTCGTACCCTTTAGTAGAACAACGAAACATTCGCTGGCACATTAACGTTTATTCGCGTCTGGCTTTATATTTGTTTTGGACAGTTTATTTCTCACATTCTCCTGAATTATGTTGCATTAGCAGGATGCAAACGTGCATAATGTGTCGACGGAAGAGCAGTTAAACGGCGAATAGCTTCCGTACGAATTGTATTTTGAACTTGATGCGATGGAAACCATCAAAACTCTGGTTTATATCGTTTGGACGTTATATATTCATGGGATTTTTATTGAGACCATCAATTTCATCTTTTATTGTATTCCAGAGCAATTTGAATGAAGAAATTTGGGTTTATCCTGAGAGCACAAAACCTTTGATATTAGACTGTCCCATCACTCAGATGTTGGACTACGAAGATGTTGCATGAAGATAACTGATAGGAGACATGGACATGGAATTAGTGACAAGAGCAGTCGTTGTGACAGCAGGTTTAGATGAGGAAATTGTATAAGTGACTATAAATTTATATACGAAAGAAAGAAGCGACTATAAATATGGCCCTCAATCACATACATAACCCACAGATGGCTGAACTTCATCTTCCGATTATGGCACTGTTATTATTCAAAATCGCCTCGTTCGATAACAAAAGGGCAATCAAAGCATTGTCTTTCGAAGGTTCGATAAGCTCTCAGGCTTAAAGTTATCCTGGAGAATAAGTACAGAAAGACCCTGGTATGCTGGTACTTAGACCAAACTAGTTCATCGTTGTTGCTTCAGAGGGTTCTTGACTTTTAATCAAACGCCATTAGGCGCCTCAGAGCTGTCTGACTGTCACGAGCAATATGCTCTCTTCTGCCTGGAAAACCTGGGCACTCCTGCTATTCCGTCAGAGTTTCAGCTTGAACCGTTGTGAGTGGCATATCCAAAGACACAGATTCCTTATGCCAGATTCATTCATATTAGGTGGAACAATTTTTAAGGTGATTCGTGTATTCCCCGTTCTGTTGGAATGTAGGAATTCGTTAATCAATTTCATCGTTGAAAGCCATCATTCCATTTTGTAATTTGTTTCAATTACTTCTCCATCTTCATGAAGGTTCAGAAGAGATAAGCTTTTCAGTTGGGACCATCAACTACTGACAGTCATGAATTTTATCGGTGCAACAGAATTCCAAGCAAGACAACGAAATGGAGTGTCGGGTATCATGATAATACTTCATTCTGAACGTCTCTATGAATAAAGACATTCATGAAGAATCCAAATGTTAAATCGTTACTCAACGTTTTATACCCAACTACCACTTGGAACCAACTCAAATTACTCCAAACAATTAGATAAGACAAAGCCCCTTATCAAAAGAGGAGAATCTAAGAGACAACTATAATTTACGACACATGTTCAAACCCTGGGATGTGTAAATAAAACCGAGTCCCGCTATTTATAAACTCGTCTGTTTACATGAAGAAAACCCTAGAGCTCCAAGGTGTCTTGAACTATCTCAGAACATTTGGCGGGAATGGGAAATACGAGCAAAAAGAACACCATCGCAGCTGTCTGTCTGGCTGACTTTGCTCGGATGGAGCCACTTCCTCTATTTTCTATTTATGACGATTGGAAGACGGAAGATAAAGGCGTCTATTCATATTTGATAAAGAGGAACGAGAATAAAGGCACGAATACAGTTAGATCGATTTCGTGAGGAATGAAGGTGGTTGAATGGACCGATGTTAGCAGTTGGTACCTGGAGATATAACCTAATTCTATTCACGAACACCTTAGAATGCATATTTTCTGTTATGTTCCATACAATGGGACGCTTTCATTCTCTTTTCGAACTTTTCACGGTTCGATTGTTATAAGTGTAGGTTTGAGTGAGATGTTCGCGCTGAGCATCATGTGTGCCTATATATATTGTTATGAACCTGCTATATAATTTTGAATTTATATTGAAGATTTGATACAAATGAAGTTCCAATAACAATTAAAATTTGAATTTCGATTGAATTTCCCGCTGCTGTCTCTCTCAAGGAGGATTCTTAGATTTGAAAATAATTGATGCTTATTGAATTTCAAATTAACAATTTAATGAAATGATTGAATTCTAAAAACATTTACGACTTTACTTAACAACTAGCTAATTAAATTAAATATAATGAAGTCCTTTTTGTTTCTTACCCACGGTGTGAATGTCCATGTCTCTTTTACTTCATTGCTTTTCTGTGGTTTCACTGTTGCCCATTCTATATTCTAACCCCCACAACCAATGGTTTGCTGTTTACGTGTTCACTTTCCGACTTTCAAAGGAATATTGTTTACTCTGGATACAAATGCTTGTTCCTGGTTATTTTTTCATTAATTCAGGTACGATTATATTTCTATTGCTCTTAATTTTTCATATTTAAATTATATTCCTGACTTAAGATTCTCATTCAGACTACAGACTACTACAAGATTTTTTTAATTCTTCTATTTGGATTGTACGTAGAAAATGACGATATAGGTAATGTAAATTCGAATTAATTGATATTGGTCCTACTGTAAATTTTTGTTAGCGGAGTTATTGAACAGTGAAGCTTTACGTCCAATTAGTGATTCCTCTAATTTTTTCCGAACTCATTGTTGAAAAAAAAAACGTTTTTAGTGATATGTGATTCCGAAACTTTATTCAACTCCTTCTAAACAAGTTTTTAAGAACACATTTCATTTCGTTTTTTTCTGTATTGACGGAGGGATATATACTTATTTTTGAGTCAATACGTTGAAGTAATATATTGGTTTTTCGTTTCGATAAATATTTTTTCTACCAAACACATTACATTCACGATTTCATTTCGATCCTTCTATCTCTTGACGTCATCAAGAGATGGCGCGTTGAAATCATTTGGTACAGATTCCAGCAGTTTCCAACTTCAAAATCAGTAAGGATTTTGGTATAATTCGTGAATATTTAGACATTTGTTGAATATCAGTAGTGATTATCGTCGTAAACTGTAATTTCAATTCAACTTGCTGGAAACTGCACTCCTGTTAACGTCGTCTCTTCTTCTTCCACTTTGAATAGGACTATGTCCTGTGTTTTCTGCTTTCTGCCTGTTATTGTGTTTCCTGGGACAACGAGTTCCAGCTCTCTTTCCAACGCTTTGGAGGGCGCCCTAATGGTCTGCGTGTACTTGGTTTTTGTGTTTCCACCCATTTGGCTAGTCTCTCATCCGGCATCCTCTCCACGTGGTCTCTCCAGAACCTCCTGCGTGCTCTCACCCATCTGACGACATCCTGCACCTCCAGTTCTTCCCTTATGTCTGAACTCCTCACATGGTCTCTGAGTGTTATCCCTTTGATTGATCTTAGTATCCTCATTTCGGTTGTTCTCGCCATTCTCTTCGTTGTCGACGTTTCTGCCCTCGTTTCGGCGGCGTATGTGAGCACTGGTCTCACACACGCTTTGTATATGCGAGTTTTCGCTTTGTGACTCATGGTTTTGTTGTTCCAGACTATATCTCTGAGGCAGCCTCCGATCTTAGCTGCTTTGTGCCCTTGTGTTCGGACTTCTTCTACGATGCGTCGTTCACTGGATACTGTCACTCCTAGGTAGATAAATCTTGACACTTGCTCCAGGATTTTTCCGTTAATTACTATCTTGCATCGGATAGGCTCTTTGGCGAAAACCATGGTCTTGGATTTCTCGCATGAGATAATCATATTCAGCTCTTCTGCAGCTTTTGTGAATTCGTATGCAAGGCGCTGGAGGTCATCTTCATCTTCAGCTGCTAGAAAGACGTCGTCAGCATAGCACATGATGTTCAATGAGCGGCGTCCCATCTTATAGCCTGCCCGTATCTTCTTCACTCTTTCAACAATTCGGTCCATTACAAGATTGAAAAGTAGTGGACTCAGGCTGTCCCCTTGTCGTATGCCAGTGGATATGCTGATCTCCTCAGATAATCCACATTGTGTTTTTATCCTGGTGGTGTTGTGGGTATTAAGATGTTTAATAATTCTGATGTATTTTTCAGAGATATTCTTAGCTTGAAGGGTCTCAAGAACGTCGTGGAGTCTAATTCTGTCGAAAGCCTTTGTTAAGTCGAGAAAGCATGTGAACATTGGTTTGTTGAACTCGATTGATTTCTCTATCATTTGCCGCAAAATAAAAATCGCGTCCACCGTTGACCTGTTGCGTCTGAATCCTTGTTGTTCTTCGGATATATTAACTTGGCTGGAGATTTTATTAGTCAATATCTTAGTGAACAGTTTGTGTGTGGAGTTCAACAGTGTTATGTTTCTATAATTATCAGGGTCCTTTCTTTTGCCCTCCTTGTATATTGGTACAGATAAGCTGGTTTTCCATTCACGAGGCACTTCACCGGTTCTGATGATATTTTGGAAGAGTTTTGTTATTTCTTGATGTATTTCTCTTCCTCCGTATTTGATCATTTCATTTGTGATGTTATCTGTTCCGGGTGATTTCCGATTTTTGAGTTGTTGTACGGCTGTCTGAACTTCTTCCATAGTTATAGTGTCTCCCTCGTCATATGTTTCCGGATACTCTTGTCGTTGTTCCTCTCTATTGTCCGTGCAATTGCTGTTAACGTCGTAAGATTGAAAAATTATAACTGAATTATTATTGAATATATTAGATCTGAAGTATCGATGAAAGCATATTTTGGGAGGATTTTGCATCATGGTTGATAGATGTATTGCTTCTATATTGGGAGTGAAACCCCAGAAAAAACCTACAAAATATTATACCTTAGATTCACATCTTTTTGAAATCCTCAACTCGCAAATATACAATGTAGTTAGTAAAATTCATCAAAACGAAAAAGTAATATATCATCACACACAATAAATATATTCGTACTACAACTACTAAAAAATAAAAATATTTTCAAACACACTGTTAATTCAAACGACTCCTCATAAAATTCAAAACCCAAAAGTTTTCATTCAGAGGTACAGATTGGCACCAATATTAGTTCAGACAGGACGGAAGAGAACAATATCCAAACCTATATTCCTCGTTGAGGAATTATAATGTAAATTCACATTAATTCATGATGAATGAGGAGTCACCCAAACTACCATGAAATTCAATGCTAGCATGTCCAAAATGCTTTCAAGAATTCGTAGTATCTTCTGAAATTATTTCAGTTCCAATGAACCGAACGAAACAAGTTCGTCAGAAGATGTATGAGACATCATAACATGAACCTTTTATTCTTTTTGTCATGTGATCGTCGAAATGTAAGAGGGCTGTCTGATAAGTACCTAATCTGGGCTAGCGTCAGCGATGGCGCTGTTAGACTTTGAAAAGTGACAAGTGATTGAAGATGACCCATGTATAGAAATTGAGTCATCTCAAAACATTGGGAAAAATTAAACGCGGACATATGTAGTGCACTGAGTCTTCGAATTCTTACGTCACCTTTTGCCGTTTAATGGTTTTCAGCGGCGTCCGCATTTTGTGTTCACATGAACAATAAATTCTCATGAACAGCTTTTCGAGTTGTCTATAACGTCCCCTTGCACGATGTACTTCCGCTCGAAATAAATATTTGAATAATGCGTCCAGTAGAGAAAATGTCTGATATTTAGAACAGTCGAAATACCAAGTATCACGAAGCACCGCCTAATGGAATTTTGCCTTTTTCACTCGATATCGTCGACATGTTTCCAAATCTAATTTTTCTTAGTTTCAAGGGTTCAGTCATCGTCTTTTCAAGACGAGATACGAAAAATTAAAAAATATTAAGCTGAGTGCATGAAACTGTGAGGTGATTAGTGTGAAAAATAAGATAAATTTTTTATGCAATAAAATAAATTCTCATCGAGGCCAGCTCTACACCATACAGCCCTCGTATGGCTTGATGGCCAGATTATCACCAGAATAAATTAAGATTATGACGTGACATGGTACAGATAATAAAAATACCGATCGGGTGATTGAAATGACACTCACAAGTTGAGCCGCTTATCGGTTATCGAAATGTTCTGGATATGTGTTTTGGTTCCCCTTCAGTTTGTTCAGAGCTCATGAAAGAGGTTAGGTTAGGTGATGAGGAAATTTGATAAGGTTTCGTGGATTGTTTGAAGAGTGATAATTGAGTTGTTACTAGTTTGGAACCTTCCAGGTGGAAATAAATACGGTTGTTTCGATTTTAACGCTCAGCGCAACAGTTTTGAACCTGGCAGTACAATTTCGTCTTATTCTGTGACTTTCCATATTGAAAAAATTGAGGGAAGCAGTCAACCATCTAGATGCTGACCGCCGAATCATACGCTGCAAGACATTTTTCAACCAAGTACCAAGAACATCCAAGGTTCTAACTTAATATCTGCAGAAAAACAGCTATAAAACCGGAAAGGTTGATTATTTTTGGACCTTTAGTTAAAAATTCTTGAAGTACTCATGATGGATGGATTCCATCCAACGATGATCAATAGTTCCGAAAATACAGATAAGATCTGCTTGACATCTAATAATGGGTAGCGAATGGCTACCTGTATATTGAGGAAGATTTTTCTCCTTAATATCGATATTATATTTAATATTTCTCCAGTGAGAACACTCAACAATTCTGCATTGGTTTTCGTGTCGGAAGTTCACAACCAATCAAGTTCGTAATCCATAGGATCTTTATTTCGCTTAATATTGCGTGAAGGCCATTTCATATCGGCCCATCCGAATTCATCAGGTGAATTTTGATTATTAACGAATTTACGACGCTTATTCAGGTCTCACATCAACGCTGAAAACTTCAAAGTTCTAGGTTCTTCTCTTAGAGATTAGAATTTTTGAGAGCTAATGGACATAAATAAGTTCAACGACTTTCGAGCACAATGTAAATGCTCCTAATTCAAGGGACCTGAGTTCAAACAACCTGTGAAAAAATGTTTCCAATATCTCATATCTTCATCTGACTCCAATATTAACTACACTTTTCAATCATTGTCAATCAGATTGCGAAATTCTTGAAAAAAACTTCTCGCCATCAGACGATCTGTTTTATGCACTAAAAAAAATCTAGAAAATATTGACGTAAAGTCATCAGCACATGTTCAGATTCAAGGAAGAAAATCAAATGTTGTTTTTTTAAATCCTTTTGATGACACGATGATCACGAACTTTAGCATGTCATTGTGCCTCATCAGTCATTTCCACACTATTCAAGTTGTTTCTTGGTTTTTTTTTTAGTGATCGGATCAGTATTTTTCGAGTTATTCTGAAAACAACGATATCAAAGGAAAAACCACTGAATTCGAGATATTCTTCTCTCAGTATTTCTGAAAAGTAAAATCGAAATTGGTACTGTTATGAAATGTCAACCTCAAGATCTGTGAATAATTTCATTGAAACCTGATGAATAGATTAGGAAAAAAATGCCCAAAATTTTTAAAACAGTTGTGGTTGTTTCCCTACAATCAATTACCCAGTTTATAAAAACGGATCGCATTGAAACTCTAGATATAAAGGAAATAACCTCATGGATTCAAATGAGTATGACTCCAAAACCGTCCGGTCAATTTGGCCCATTAACGAGCTTACCAGCGTATATTGACACGCAACCTACCCTATAATGTCAAGTCGGTAACTCTTTCCGTTCTCAAGTTATCGAACGGCCGGCCGGGCGGAATAGATTTTGAAATCGGATCTTTCATCATGAGTCCAACCCAGTTTGAGATTATCTTCGGAAGAATCTCAAAAAGTTACAGACATTTCAGACAAACGATAGCACGCTGTCCCCTAGTACATGCGCACAAATATAAATTCTAATTTGAAAATCCTTATCTCATAGATCTTTCCATAACCCATCAACATAGTTAGATGCCCAATATTGGGCTTACATTGGTATCTGATGTTGGCCCAATATTGCAAAAGGTCAACATCCTTTATTAGGCCAATATTGGTATAAGATGTTGGGCCAATATAGATATTCAATATTGGTCTTATATTGGTTTCCAATGTTGGTCCAATATTGGTATCATATATTGGGCCAATAAAGATGTCCAATATTGATCTTATATTGGTATCCAATGTTGGCCGAATATTGCAGAAAGTCAACATTCTTTTTTGGGCCAATATTGAAAAACTATATTGGTCCAAAATAAGTCCAATATTCGTGTTCTACTTGGGTATAATGTAAGATCGGTAACTCTTTCCGTTCTCAAATTATCGAACGGCCGGCCGGATAGAATAGATTTTGAAATCATGAGTCCAACTCAGTTTGGAAATCTTCGGGAGAATCCCAAAAAGTTAGAGACATTTCGGAAAAACGATAGCACGCTGTCCACAAGCCTTTTTATTGATTTTGTGACAATGCCTCCATTACACTCCAAAGCATCTATGAAGAGGAAGTATCGCCCAGGGAATACAAACTGCAATTTCACGGTTTTCACCATCATCAGCACGACTCACCCTGTCCGTCACCGAAATAGTTCTAGATACTAGGGCCATTTCAAAGAACCTAACCTAACACACTGAGATTCAAAAAACTTGTTCGAGAGTGATTCGAATGACTTTCTTCATCCATTTGACGTTTCTGGGAGATAAGTCTGGCGTTTGTCAAATTCTTTGCTCTTTTATACCACATGACAGCAACGTATACTTTTGAAATGAAAAAACCTAGAAAAGTACTGTCGTGAAGTCCTCAGCCTTTGCGCGCATTTTCAATGGAGATGACCGTTTTGGCAACCAATTTGAACATACCCGCAAAAGCTGAAATGACTGTTCGAATGTTCATGCAAAAATTCATGAAGATATTATGATCAGAAGATTTCAGAATATTGAATATTCGAAATTGTTCTGATGGCACGATCATCACGAAATTTCGTACAAAGCTGAACATCAGCATTTCCAAACTAGCTCCCAAGCTTTATCATGATTGAAATATTTATTTCTGAGTTATTCCGGAAAAAATATCGATATCTCGGAAAAACCACGAAATTTGACATATTTTTCACAATATCTTAGAAAAATATGATCGTATCGAACTGAAATTTGGTACAATGCTGTGGAATATAAAGATCAAGGTACGACCAGAATTTTCCTCAAATTCAATGAATAGTTTGGGAAAAAAATTTTTTTCAGAATTCACAGACAGCACGATCTCTACAAAATTTTGCAAAAAGTCCTTACGCTCCAACAGGTTGCCAAGTTTCAATTCAATCGCTTCAGTAGTTCTCGATATATCATAGGAATAACCTCAAAACTTGGCTATAACTCCGGAATCACTAGACCGATTTTGCCCAATAACGAAGTTAACCTTCGCATTTTGAAATGCAACCAACCCTGAGATTTTCGAGTCGATAGATTTCCCCGTACGCCTGTAATTGTGCGTACGGAGGGCTGATCGGACAGAATCGATTTTGACACCGGATTCGTCATCAGTGAGTCCAATCTAGTCGTTTGATACTATTTTCTGATCAAAATTCGAAAACTACAGACATTCAGACAAAACCATAGTTCGATTGCCATAGAACAAAAGTGTACGTTTGAATGATTTAGCTCCACTTCAAATGAACATAACACAAGGCGAATATTCAACAAGAAAAATCCATTCTGGGTCGGATCCAGTCATACCACCAACCATATTTTCATAGTCTTCGATAACCAATCGAATAAAGAAAGTTTTCAGATAACCATTAGGCCCAACTCACAATAAAACGTCCGGAATGAAATAAATAATTACAATTTACCGGGAGCATAGAACTATTATCTCGAAATATGTTTTCTATACTCAATCTATATAGACGGTTCAACTTTCATGGTCGCGTTCTAGCGTGAAAAGTCCAATAAAATCGAATGCACTTAGCCGCAAAACGGTTCCATTGCTAGCTTCGATCGTACATTTCCTCGTTTACGGTTTTCGCCTTGAGTTGAAAGTACCCACTATCGCGACCTTGATAGTGCAAAAGCCGGATATTCAGCGTGTGGCCTTTCGGGCTATCATGGCCGTTTGGCCGATTGAGTCACCCATGTGTTGTGCATTCAACGTTGCCGTAAGTCTTTGGTTTACGAAACGCTCGAAGACTGTAGATTTGAAGGATGGAAGCGCGAACAAGATTGAACCACCTTTGATGTAAGATTCAAGAAAACGAGAGATGGATACTTGAAGAATCGTGGGTGAGGCTTTAAAATGTTCCAAGTGGAACTTCATTCGCCCCTACATTTCAAAGTACTAAATATCAAATATTTCCTGTTGATATGTCAGCATTTTCAATTGGAATCTTTCAACGCTCATGTTGAAATTCAATGGTCGTTTCGTTATTCCTCAAAACTGATAGGAAGGCTTGCAAAAGAAGGTAACAAAATTTTGTGAAACTTCGAGAAAATCACGAATTGCTGAGTGAGAACTAAGAGCAACTATTTTTCAATCTCGAATCCCTAAGTGTAGTTTAATTGCAAGGGTCGAGTTCGTGAATAGGTGAATTCCACCAAAAATTCCGCAGTGATATCCAGTCAATCTTTTTTCCCATTGTTTCCGGATATACAGATTGAATAGAAATAAAATCCATTTCTCGTTTGAAAAAATAAAGCTTGAAGGTTCGTGCAGAAATTCTTGAGGACCATATGATGGAAAGGTTGATTGATATTCATGATCAATTTTTTTTTTGATTTGCTCTAATGAAACAATCTTCAGTAACTTTTGCAAAAGATTGCGCATCTGAATGTGTCAATAAGTTTCCTCATGATCAGATCAGTATTTTGGAAATACAAATGCAACCCAGGAAATGATCACGCAATTTGATATATTTCTTGTCAATAGCTCCGAACATGAATATCCGATCAAACTGAAATTTAAAAAACTATTGTTGAATACTGACTTCAAAATATGAGCCAAACTTCATTCCTGATCAATATGAAAAAATTTTTTTCAATATCTCTTAAAATAAATATTGGATCAGAGTGGAGTTTGGAGCACTATCGTTAAATTTTAAATTAAAGGTCTATGCCAAATTCCATTCCAATCAAAAGAATAGTTTTCTACTGAAAAATTTTTCATTTTATGTTTCACCAATACTCTCCTCACAAAATGTGCGTCAGTATTCTACAAGAAGTTTTAATCTGATCCTTCCAGTATTTCATGAGATATTGAGGAATTAATCTATAAAATTTCAAAATTAACAATGAATTTCACAGATTTTTTTGTCGCATATCCCCGTAAATAAATATTGGTTCGGATCGAAATCCTGAACAATGTTGTTAAATATTGCCCTCAAGGTCAAACTTTATCGTTACCTGATTCATGGTCTTCGAGAACACAAATTTTCAACAATAATCGACCCGAAATAATCTACTAAGAAACTCGATGTTTGTAAGGTAGATGCTTGCTTACGACGGTCGAATTCGTGAATGGGGAATTTCCGCCCAATTCCATGCATATACTTACCTAATCAAAGTTTTATATTCCCCTATATTTCCAAAGATCAGATGGATCGAAGTGAAATCAAGATCTCGATTGAAAAATGGGAGCTTTAAAGTGCATAATTACATGAAGAACATATGAAAAGAAGATCGCTCAATCTTCCCATCACGAAATAAAGCTGCATTTGGCGGGGTTGATAAGTGAATCTATAGTTTCTTCTGGGGTTTCAATTTTTTCTTTTTTCTTGTCGCCCACTATAAGGTTTTATCAAATAATAAACCAAAAGAGGTACAATTAAAAAATTTCCAAACCAAATGAATCTGTGTTGCTATATTTCTTCAAAGATGTCAATTTGACAAAAGTCTCAACTCAACACGAAAAATCGAAAGAAAATAATTTTTGAAATTTTTTTTGTCTGATGAAAGAGTCAGATTTGTACTCTGAAATGTCACAGTTAATTAGGCAATCTGTTTTCCAAGAAACTGCCCTTGACAAATAGTTTGATCCTGCAATCCACAAGGGCGTTTTTTCATGAAACAACAATTTTATTCAGTTTTTAATAGTTCTGTTTCAGATCTTGGGAGGGAAAACCTAGGAAAAACATAAAAAATGATGCAAAATCCTCCCAAAATAATCTTTAACCGATACTGAATCTATAGTGAAATTCACTGACGAATGGGTGAGATCGGCATCGATGTTCAATGTATTTGCAAACATGCGTTGTTGCTTGCGTGGACGAAATTCGATACGATTGATTGCCAGTTGGTCACGTTTCACCTAAGAATGATTAATCGTACGGCGAATTGCTTGTGGCCCTTTCGTGAATCGGATATTATTTGGTCATATTGTTGACGTGGAACTTGAGAACCACAAATAATCGGACTGTTGAACTCGGACCGGAAGACCTTCAGATGTCATTTGAGTAGTCTTGAACAGCTGGGATCAACTTTTCAGCACAGTATTTTAGATTGCAACCCAAGAAGGAACAGAAATTATAAAAATATTGACGAGAAGTCAGCAGCTTTTGCGCGCATATTCAAATTCGTCGCCGAAGCGCTAATCTCTTCACGTTTTGACCCCGCCACACGGAGCTTTATTTCCCGATGAAAAGATTTGGCTACTTTGCTTTCATAAGATAGTCATGAATTCATACATGAACCTTCGAGGTACGTTTTTCAATCGAGTACTTGATTTCACTTCGATCCATTCTATGTTATTGGATATGAAGTGACCATCACGTCCTTGATTATACTTGGTAGTCTTTTTGACAGGAACTAGGATAGGTAGTGAAGAACAAGATTAAGTTGAACTGAGTACCTGTTAAAAAGACAACCATGTTGTTGGATATAATGGAAGAAGAATATTTTGAATGCGGGTAGATCTGCAGAAACGTTGGGCGGATTTAACCGATTCACTAATTTGACCTTCTTTATCAAGATCCAAGACAATTAACTCACCGGTGCATTCTGATACGCGACCTCCTCGAAACTTTAAAACCGCTCACCCATTCCTTCAAAAATTATCGTGTCGTCAGCCGGACAGAATCGATTTTGACATCGGATCCGTCATTAGTGGGTCTAACTTAGTCGTTTGAAAACATTTTCGGCTCGAAATTCGAAAATTACGGATATTTGTATCAAATAGCACGCCGTTCTCCAGAACATGCATGTAATAAAATCATTTTGGGAAAAATTTCAGTGAAGTTGCTCATATTTATCGAATTAATAATACATTGTATCCGAGCAAACATTTCAAGTGGAATGGATCAATCACAATATTGGAAAACATTCATTATAATAAAATTTTAATTAACGTTACAGAATGGAATTAACTGATTAGGTAAAACTCATTTGAATTTATGCGGATATTATTATTCAATAAAATGAAACTTCGAATAACAGCAGTCCGCAACGACAAGTTCAACACCAATCAGAACGAATTACGTCACGCTTTAAAGGCACACACCATTTTAATTTATAATTTCTGCTTGAATATGGACAATACCTATTTGTCCTTATGAACCTGCGCTCATTTAATATTATGTGGTTCCTGATTATTTTTTTTATTTTAGTGATTACCATCTGGCTAGTTGGTTAATTACCAAACTCAAGAGTCTTCAACTTTTTAAAAAGGTATTCACCTCAAAAAATACTTCTTGTTCACCTGGAATTGAATTTTTGATTATGCTGAGAACATTTCTTACATCGAGCCAAGCCTTTTTCGGCAGAAATTAACATGAACATCAGTTCTCTTTGAAGAATATGATAATAAAATTAGTACCTATTCAAGTTATATCATGTAAATATTCTAACCAAAAAAATGATCGCATTCATCATCGAATTCAGTTCCTAAACATATATTTCGTACTACAAAATAAAACTTACTTCCTTGAATATAGGTACATCACAGATGTCATCCCTAAAATATATTACTGAATTATTTCAATAGCCTCTACAGTTACCTCGAAGTATCCAAATAACGTTTAAATAAGAAAATGAACCCAATTTCCTACAACCTTAGGAGATAACAAGACGAAAAGTGTGATAAAAATGAAAAAATTGAAACAAATTTTTTATTAGGTAGGTACTATGTTTTACTACCAACAATTATGGAATGTTTCACAATATGTAAGGTTTACATTTTTGTGAGAAGAAGTCAAGAAATGAGAAACACTCGGAAAAACCTAGAAAATCAATTACGTGAAGTCAGCAGCTTTTGAGCGCATGTTCACTTTTGGTGATATCCTATGCACATGTGCGTGAAAGCTGCTTTTTTTACGTCAGTGCTTTTCTAGTTTTTTCCGATTAAGTACTGGATTTCAATTCGATTTGATCTGTATTTTAAGAAATATTGGGAAAATAAAGTTTTGAATGGGTATAATCACGGAATCATTAGGCAGGATTTTACCCATTCACGAATTCTACCTTCGTTATCAAGCCCCAAACCTCCCCTACAAATATCGAGTTTCTATGTCGTTTCTTCCATAAGTTTTCTTGTTTACGGTCGGCCGTCAGGCCTAAGGGCCGACCGTAAATACAAAATATCTTCCGAAAGAAACATCTTGGAAACTCGATATTTGTACAGTACGTTTGAACCTTGATTGCGAAGGCCAAATTCGTGAATGGGTGATATCCACTCAATGATTCCGCAGAAATACCCATTCAAAATTTCATTTTCCCAATATTTCCAAAAAAAAAACAGATTAGATCGAATTGAAATCGAGATTGAAATGCAAAACTGCATCGAAAAATTACAGTTTTAATGTTCATACAGAAAATCATAAGCATGTGATGATCAGAAGATCACAGAATATTGAATAATTGAAAAAAAATTTCTCACAAAATTGTCCATCAGCGTTTTCAAACTAGATGGCATGTTTCGTCATGATTGAATCAGTATATTTTTAGTTACTCCGAAAAAAACAATAATATCGAGAACAAAACACGAAGTTTGTCATTTTTTTTTCACAATATCTCCGAAAATAATGACCGTATCGAATTGAAATTAGGTACGATGGTGTGAAATATTCAAGGTACAACCAAAATTTTTTCCGAATGAAATAAACGGTTTCCGAGAAAAAATAATTTTTCGAGAAAATTTTCGAAAAATATTTCGATAAATTCACTGACAGTACGATCCCAACAAAATTTGGCAAAAAGCTGTAAGTCCTTATGCTCCAACTAACTGTCAAGTTACAATCGCTTTAGTAGTTCCCGAAATATAAGGGGAATAACCTCAAAATTTCAAATGCCTATAACTCCGAAATCGTTCAACCGCTTTTGCCCATCAACGAACTTAACGCTTGCATTTTGAGATGCAACCAAGCATGAAAGTTTCAAGTCGATAAAATCCTTCGTATACGCTCGTAATAGTGCGAACGGCCAGCCGGCTGGCTGGCTGACCAGAATGAATTTTGACAACGGATTCGTCATCAGTGAGTCCAACCTAGTTGTTTGAGAACATTTTCAGCTCAGAATTCGAATATTACATTCGAACAAAATGATAGCACACTGTTCCTCAGAACATGCGCGTAATAAGCTAATTACATCTACTTATTCAACTCCCCGGAATCGATACCGGTATTATGAAAGAAATACAACAAAAAAGTTTCCATTTTATCGAAATAATCTCATAGAGAATTAGAAAACAAATCTTAACAGATCTGAATTTTTATGTAATTTTCAGATAATATTTTCCAAACGAATTACACAATTTTTCAAAAGCTTTTCAACCAACTCCCCGCCATCGACTGAATCAATGAGTATATGATAGGAAATATCATTATCTGTAATAGTATTTTCTCGAGTATTTTCAACCACGCAGAACAGAAATATGTCAGAAATTACACTAAATTCATCCAGACTTATCAAGTCGTTAAAGATATCAGTTTCACCGAACAAACTTACGACCTCTCAAGAAAACTATACTATCAAACTTGAACAGTGACTTCTCAATTACGTAGACGTTTATTTTCGTCGATAGAAAGTCCATTTGGAGGCGTTTAATCACTTCAAGACCAAGAAACCTAATCGGTAAGTTACGACTTAGCGTTTGACCTTTGATTACATAAGCAACTTAAATGCATCAGTCTTGTCGTATTCCTCGGAAACATGATCCCTTCATGGCGTCAACAAAAATCATTGAATAATGCATGACCCCCAGTATTTTTATTCGATCAATTTATAGCTGACATACCAATCGAAAGGATTATGGAAATTTGCATAAATTCCTCTGCGTTCGGAATCGGATCGAATTGAGCATTTTTCGGCTTCGAAAAGACGATTTGGATCGGAATATTGCTAAAAAATATTTAATTTAATTTTATTAATTTAATATGGTTTAATTCACCAGTGCCAGTTTTTTCAACTCCCCATGTGATATAAAATGCATGAATTCTCGAGGGAACTCATCATATTTTTCTGGTTCTTACTGTCTCTTTCAATTGAATTATCTTTACCGATTCTCACTAAGGGTTCCATAATGATATCAAAGAGTTTTGACAGTGACGATATACTTATGATTCACGCCATTCATACATAAACTTTATCTATACTGCAAGCAGACAATCAGGTAGATTCTGTTTGCGCATTGCTATGAACCTTGCTATTTTAGTCATATTGCTATCTTTTTAATTTATAGCAATATGGTCATGTTAGTACATATTCTGTTCCGAGTGTTATAGCAATGTTTTTATGAATTTTGTCATAGCAATGTTGCTATCATGGACTTCCATAATCGGTGATTTTAGAGCAGACAACACTGTATTTTGTGACTTTAGACCTACAAGGAAGAAGAAAATAGCCCTTGTTCGTGAGTTTTTTTTATGATTTCGCATACACAACCTCTATCTAAGGCTTTCATTTTTCATGTAAACATTGACATAAAAAATGTTACGAAAACAAAAAGAGTCAAATTGGCCAATAACTAATTTCCTGGAAACCAATAGAATGGTAACCAGAATTCAATTGCAGCAATTTTATTCCGGCGTTAATAATTCGAAATTCGATCAAATTTTTTGTAAGCACCTCAAAGGGATTGCTGTGGTTGAGATGATTAGAATAATCATCTCCTTGAACCTTGAACACATTTCCATTAGCATATACTTTTTTTATTCATGTAAACATCGACTTGTTCAAAAATGTTACGAAACAGAAAATCCAATTTAAGTCAAATTGGCCAATTTCCTGGATACCAATAGAATATTGGTTTCCAGAAATCAAATGCAGCAATATTAAATTTGTTATCATCTCAACTGTTGCTTACTATGCCGGTATTTTAGTCTGAGAATTTCCCTTCGAATTAAATATTCCAGAGAACCTTGACAAACACATACTTCCCTTTCTTGAATATTTTTGAATTCTTGGAAGAGATAAATACTGAAACAAATGGATCCCTGTAGGATTCCTTTTCTAACCTATCTTGTCATCAAGCATAGCCAGTACTATTTTGAGGTTGCTAAGATAGCAATATTGATAGCAAGATTCTTGTTAAAGTGACAGATCATATTGCTCAAAATAGTTGATCAGAATACCAATAATTCAAATCTTGTTATGATAGCAATATCTTTTTCCTAGCAATGTGGCTATTTGCAAAAAGAATCGACCTGAATGTAGACTGTGGCTGTAAAACAATATCTACGAAGACTCACAATATCTGTAATGTGTGACGTGGGATGGCGAACTTGAACAATATGGACATGAAGCGGCAAAGTCAGAATATTTTGCTATGTTTATTGATGTTTTTGTAACTCAGTATTTGAAATCTATCTCAAGCTACGCTTATTTTCTGACAAACGTCCTGGAATCAGACATTAGAATGTGATATAATTATAAATTTATTTTTGATAAAATTAGAGTCGGGGCTGAACCTTGACGACTCATCAAATATAAGCCATTACCTATTAATATAAATTCTTGAACGAATGTCAAAAAATAATAAATATCATCATTCAAACATTTCAGATGCAATTTTCGATTTTTTTATCGAATTTGAATTGAACTTTCAGGAATGCGCGTTTTTTGAACTTATCATGGCAGCACTAACAACTCGAAAAATGAGAGATCTTACTGACAATTTTCAATTATTGATCGGACCTTGTAACGTCAGATGAAATTTCTCTAAATAATGCAGAACTTCATTTAAACATCAGAAAATGGACATGCATTGTCCATGAAATCCATGAAAAACTTTCGAGAATCATCTTCACTGAATACATTATGCTTTCTTGGCTACGTCATCCTCACTAATAGCCTTCATGAATGCAGGTACCTTTAGGAAGTATCTTCTATCGATTCCTTCGTTTATCCTCAACAAACATTGCAATTTCTAATGGGTAGCCCACATATAGTCGATGTCTTGCGCACACAGAGGAAAAGGTTCTCTTAAATCAATTTGTAACCGTATTGATTCCTCGATTGATTCAAGAAAATAGTATCCTTGAATAGGTACAACCAAATATTAGTTTGATTTTTCGATGACATACTCTTGACTCATAAGAACAATTATCCTCTTGATGCAAGCGGAATCACGTTCGATCCAAATGAGGAAACTTACAACTTTACTCCATTTGTTTGCAATATATGTTTCATATTATTATTCTGAAATACTATGGCTTTGATACGAATGTAAAATTTCTCGTTATTGTATTCGATATATTTTTCTATAAGATTTCAATTTCTTTTACCAAGAGAATATGTTATCTGAAATTACCGATACTCGAATACAAAAAATGTATGGTATCTCAAGAAGCCTATTATAATCATTTTAGAAGATATGAATAATGTATAAGGTGCGAATGGATGATGAACTTCCAAAAACTCCCTCGATCTGGATAATTAGTTCTCCATTTATAACAAATTCATAATACACCATCAAAAATACAAACGCCACTTGCTCACTATTCACTATGGCGGCCATGGCCTTCGCCATGGCCTTGTTTCCTATGTAAATATCCATATATGTTCTGCGATTCTACATTCTACGTATATTCAGCGCTAATACCGCTCATTGGTCGAGGGGGTCACGTGTACTTGCTTTTGTCATCAGAACACGTTAAATAAGAAATGATATCCTTTATCCGGTTTATGAACACCTGAAATTGTTTTCTTGAGTGATGGGTACGTATGTTTCGGTTCAACTAAATTCAGTTGAATAAAATTTATGTAAACAGGCAAACAGTCAATTTTAAATTTTTGTTCGCGGGGGAAACATTTTCAATTCAGGAATATGTTTATATTTGATTTGAGAGATCTTTTTTCGCTGTGTCATTTTCTGAACATGAGCATGAACAAAAGTGTTCATGCTTAGCTATGGTTCATCGAATAAAGGAAAGACCAAAATATAAAAGAAATTAATGAATGAACCAAAATCTATATTTCTACAACATTTAATTCTTCTGTTTATTCGATGAACCAAATTATCTCCAATTCTGTTCAACTATTCAAAAAACCGATATAAGATTTAATATTTATAGAGTGACAGCAATAATTATCATTAATCTTCAAAGAAAAATTGCAATTTAATTTCTCATTTCTTCGACAACCGAAAATTCACTTTGCATCAACCTATTCTTCAATATACTGTTTATCAGCTCCCAGAATAACAAGGTCATATTTTACTCTATTATTTCATCATTCTATCTATCAAGTTTCCGTACTCAGTACTGACTCACTGAACGACCTAGTTCCACTCTTCAGTTTGTTATCTCTTCCTCCACTTGGCGTGATAATGGACCTATCTGAGGCTACGTAGACAACACTACAGGTGTGTTGCATTCAATGACACTATTAATCACTTTTCGACAAATTTCTAACGGTATAGTGATCAGAGATATTGTCTTCTACTGTGAAGTTATTTATGGTCTGTTGAAATGGTGTTTTACTTGCTGGAACTGAAAAGTCTGGCGCCTAGAGATGAAGAAATTGCGTTGGACCCAAATATTTCATTGATGCTTCGGGGCATGCCTTGAAGCGAATTGAGATTAGCTTTTGACTGACACTGTTCGAAGCATTGGTCTGTACTCTTTACCGATTCTGAATAGGCAGTTCGATATTAGAAATGTTATAGCTTGCACTATTGGACCAAATTGATAATTGTAGCTTTGAACCCGTTCATACTTCTTACTTGACTTTCATATTTCGAATTTTGTAGTCTCTTCGTACCACATTGAACTGATCGAAAACTTAAATTTTCAATATTTAAAATGTTCAATTTGTAGCATACAAACAACCACGTTATAGTGGGTTGGTTGGTATTCCTTTATTCGTCCTCGGTTACTATGACCATTTAGACAGGCTTTCAAAATGACCAGCTGAGCCTGTCATACCCAGCAGGTCTTGGATACTCCCATATTCAGCCGGATTAAATCACACTTTTTTGTAACAATCACATAATTTGGACGAACACTGGTAAACTTTCACAAAACACGATGAAATCTTTGACTTGAAGTCAATATTTTCAGGCTCTTTCAAAAACTTATGGAATTCGAAAATGGGACGCGTGGAAAGTAGACATCACACCGTGACGACCATTTTCGAACTCTAACCACGTTATAGTTCTTCATAGAAAACATATTTGCCCATCGAACAGTGGTGCGAGAATACTCAGCTTGAGAAAGGTTATATTCTATCAAAACATGGAATTTGAAAAATGATTACAATTGGTTTTGAGCTATACGCTTATTGGATTTTATAGCAAAAGTGGAAAAGTAATGGAGATCCCGCTTACAAATTGCGTGTTTATCCATAAATAGATTATTCTGAACTATAAAAAATTTACAGGACCCGAAGAAATATGTGCCTATAAAAACCTTGCCTCATAAATATCCGCGAGCACTATTAATACATAACTGAAAAATTGATCCATTCACGGATATGGTTGAGTGAGCTGAATGAAATCATTATCAATCAATTTTTTCCAATAAATATAAATGAAGATACACTGAAGCAAAACATACTCCTGTATATTTCATTGTGAAGGCGATATCTGATCAAATTGTGAATGTGACTAGGGTACATAGACCTTTATTAGTCTCTGTCCTAATCATAAAATATAAATGAACCGATATTTATCAGTTGGATAATTTAGGCAAAGTTTTGAGCAAAACTGATCAATTTATGCATTATGGGCTCGATTATGAGTCTCCATCACTGTAGTAGCATAATCATAAGCCATAATATAGTTCAAACCTGTCAGAACTGTATTATACATAAATGCTCCCCTGAAATTCGTTGATTGCTTTTTCGAACATATGCTCACGGTTATGACTTTGCTCCAAACATTGAATATGATGCGTACAATGGACCTGACACTATGCTGCGATTAGCACATGGATTAAGACGGGATGATCAGGATACAAATTTTTTAGATCTCGCGAAACCTGACACTGTTGAATTATATCGTCTCTGCCCTAGTGATGAAATCATATTGAACCTGTGACTATCAGGTAACCTGTGACTATCAGTTAGAGGATTTATGCAACGATAACTAGCTTATGCCAAATTTATGCATCATAGTCAGTTTAATGAGCATAGTCACAATAATACGCATCTCGATAAGCATTAGGTAACATTGAACCTGTACATTTCAATGAAAGCATTTATGAATCATACCATAATTATTATAACACAATAACACATATGCAATGTACTAAGACTTGCTATTACTGTGACTCTGATTATGCTCGTGATATGTCTTTGACTGAATGGTTTTGAGACCACGACTAAAATCATGCATAAATAGGCCCTGAATTTCAATTTGGGAACTAAAGTTCACAACTGACTTTCCATTCAAACTTCTGCGCGCATGTTCTAGGGAAACAGCGTCCTATCGTTTTGTCCAAATATCTGTAATTTTCGAATTCTTAGCTAAAATGGTCTCACACGACTAGCATGGCGAATCCGGTGCCAAAATCGATTCTGTTGGCCGGCCAGCCAACGATTACTGAGGGCCCTATCGACTTGAAACTTTCAGGGTAGGTTACATTCAAAAATGCGACGTTCAAATTCTTTAAAGGGCAAAATCGGCCGAATGGTTCAGTAGTTATAGCCATTTGAAATTTTGAGGTTATTTCCTGAATATTTCAGGAATCACTGAAGCGATTGCATTGAAAATTGGCAGTAAGTTGAAGCATAAAGATACGCAACCTCTCGCAATTTTTTTTGTTATGATCCTCCTGACATTAAATAAAAAAAAATATTTTTCAAAATTTTTTTGTTCGAAAACATTTATCATATTCCAAAAACAATTCGCTCACACCTCGAGCTCTATATTTCAAAGCAGTGTACCAAATTTCAATTCGATACGGTTATTTTCGGAGATATCTGGGAAAAATATGTGAAATTTCGTGTTTTTTTCTCGATATCGTTGTTTTTTTAACCCGAAAAATAATGATTCAATCATAGTGAAACTTGGTAACTAGTTTGAAATCGATAATGAACAACCGTGTGCGAATTTTCGTGATGATCGTGCCACTAGAACAATTCGATAAAAAAAAATTTTTTTTCAAATATTCAATACCCTATGATCTTCTGATCATATTATCCTCATTAAATCCTGTATGAACCTTTGGACTGTCATTTTTCGATAAATTACTGGATATTAATTCGATTTAATCTGTATTTTCGGAAATATTGGGAAAATGACATTTCGAATGGGTATATTTCACCCATTCACGAATTGGGCCTTCGTAATTAAGATCCAAACCTACTCTACGAATATCGAGTTTCTAAGTTGTTCCTTTCGGAAATTATTGTGTTTACGGTCGACCAACCATCCATTAGAGCAATTTCTTCAATTCTCAAGGAATTGAACTCACCGTGCTTCGCTAAAAACACCATCTAGGTAATCCAAACAATGTCCTCTTCTTTCTCAACACCCACACACAGATAATCCAGATTATTGACACACAATACACTGAAAACCAATCATTCCCCGGCACGGACAGATATCCCAGCCTCGGAGAACACT
Organism: Myrrha octodecimguttata; assembly: GCA_958510865.1. Lineage (NCBI taxonomy): Eukaryota > Metazoa > Arthropoda > Insecta > Coleoptera > Coccinellidae > Myrrha > Myrrha octodecimguttata. The sequence continues at coordinate 39,086,757 of OY294056.1, forward strand.
AATTGAAGTAATTGAACATCACACAACACACACTCTAGCACAAACAATGACCCTGGACGGCGTACCGCGGAAGAAGTCGATGGCTTAGAAAACGCTCTTTGACGATGCTGCTGCTGCACGTGCACGGCAAACCGACGCCGCTTGTTGAAGGCGGACGAATGAAGCGAGTTCGAGAGCTCGGGGAGTTTGGACCTGGAGATCCGAATGACGGGCAAATCGTAGAGCGTGAATTGGTAAGGATTTGACGCTACGGGTAGGCGCACACGAGACGATTTAACCGTTGATTTGGAGATGGAGTCTAATGCTGCTTTTACGCGCTTGTTCTGGGGAACAGCGCGTTATCATTTTGTCAACATGTCTGTAATTTTCGAATTTTGATCCGAAATTGGACTCAAACGACTAGGTTGAACTCACTGATGTAGAATCCGTAGTCAAAATTGATTCTGTGCGTCCGGCCGGTCGTGTGCGCTGTAACTTTCGAAAGTCTTGAAATTCTCAAGTTAGGTTGAGATCCTGAATATCTCGGTCGAGTTCGTTAACGGGCCAAATCTGCCGAATGGTTTTTGTGCTACAGTCATTTGAAATTTTGATTTTTAAAAAACTCGAAAAATATTTATCTGATCGAAATGAGACTTGGTTGGTAGATGTACAGTAGCAATATGAAGAGTTATCAATAGAAAAAAATTTTTTTTCGAAAATTTTCATATTTTATTTAAATTTCACTGAAATCTCCAAACCACCACTTGATAACCGAGTACTTTCTTTCAGCCCAATCAGATTTCCTGATTTTCCAGAGGAAAAAATCCAAAAACATAGATCGAATCGCCCTTCAATGGAAAATACCACCTTGAAGTTTCAGCCAAATAGGGTCTACAGAACAATGAGCAAAAAAAAACTAAAGAATCCTCCCGTATTTTGTTGAATGGAAGAGTTATTTTGCTCATTGTTCTGAAGACCCTATTTGGCTGAAACTTCAAAGTGGTAGTTTTCATTGAAGGTCGATTCGAGCTATGTTTTTGGAAATATCGGGAAACTGAAATTTTGAAAAGGTAGTATATCTGCGGAATCATTCGATAGTTTTACTAATTCGCCGATTCGGCATTCGTTATTAAACTCCAATCTTACTCTTCAATTATCAAGCTACTGAGTAGATTATTCCGGAACTTATTTTGTTCACTATCAGTGGTTAGGCCGGCCGTAAACACATTAACTTCAGGAAGAATCGACATAGGGAATATATTTTGATTTTCACCTCCTACTGTTGAAATAAATATAGTTGGTAACCTCATTCTCGTTACCACCTATATTCCTATTTATAGGAAATATATTTGGAGAGTAGGATTTCAGTTTAATTGAAAAGGTCGATTGCGTGAATGGGTTGAATTCGCCCATTATATTCTTCAGATAGTTATATCTATTCAAAATTTTGGATCGAATTGCAATCTAGGACTTGATCGAAAATTATAGCTTGAGGTTCATGCAGAATTTCGTGAGGACCATATGAAAAAATGGCCCTGCGTTTGGCAGAGTCAATACTTGTACATATGTCCGTTTTGGCAACGGAACAAGCGCGTAAAAGCTCCTGTCCTCACGTCTATGCTTTTCTAGGTTTTTATTCTTTGCATTCTTGAAAACCGGATAAATATTAGGTTGGCCGCGCACTAATGACATTTCGTCACCTGGATGAATATTCACTGCCGTTGTCAAGTGACACAAAGTTTCTGACAGGGGTATGAAACTTCTTTGCTAATCTTGGAAACAATCGACCTCAGCATTTAGAGAGAGATGTAATATATTTGCCTTTCCTTTTCTATGAAATCTCATAACTTTCTTAACCTATAATTGAAAACTGAACTAAAATACCGAAATGTTGCAAAACTAGTTTCGCTCAAACGAAACCAAAATTTATGTTCAATGATGGCTTATGATACCGAGCATTGTTGGATATTTTAGTGAGTGCTTTTTTTGCTGAAATAGTAGTGAATCTCCACACCTGGAAGCGCATACACATATTCTGGCTTCTTCGAATTTGCCATTCTGCAGAAAAAATCGCATGAATTTTCTCAAAACAACCACTGTTGATTTTTCAAATAAAATTCCTGTTAGGGGAAATTTCCGAAGGTAACTTCGGTAAAAGGTGACGATTTGTCACCGAAACCGATCTCTCTGACAAAAATTCAACCAACTGTCACGTAATCTAGTGCGCGCACGTCAATAATAGTACGAAAAATTTGAATCAAATTTTTCTTCTATATGAAAAAAACATATGAACATAAAAGTACAGTCGAAAATAGGCGGTCTAAAATCGAAGATATAGGGATTAATAACAATGCTTTGGCACCTTGAAATTTGGATTAGATTTTTGTTTTCACATACTTACGTTGGCCTTCAGAACATACATTTGCAGCTGGTGATCTGTTCCAGTTCAGAAGATTTCAGTCACCAAAATTTCGAAAAAATCTATCTTCAGATAATTTTTTCTACAATCAGAACAATTGTTAATTATTTTTTTTAGTTTGTGGATCATCCTTCAACATTTCCTCAAACATTCGCGGTGTTTTCGTTCAAATATTTTCATTATTTGATTGAAAAACATCGATTTTATCGAATAACCATTTCATGTCATTTCATGGAATTCGATTATGATCATGAGTGGAATTTGGCATCGATACACCCTAGTATACGTAACTGAGGGTCTCTTAGTACAAATAAGGGGATGAAATTCGATAGCTCTGTTGTGATTTGAATTTACCTTACCTAACAAAATTTTGCAAACATTCCATGATTCGCAATAAAATAAAAGAAGCCGATTCGAAATCCGTACAAATATTAACGATATTGGATCAGAAGCAAATCTTATAGGCCATCGAGTACCAAAATCACCTGCCCGACTTTTCCGCGGGCGATAAAGTCCGCACGTGGGAACAAAACATAAGGCCGGACTAGCAACCTTTCTAGGGACAGAATGGTAGAAAACACACATCCGTAGAACACGGACGTAAAGCACTTATCGGATCTTAGTTCAAGAGCAGTCGGCTGCCGGCTGCGGTTTCAAGATCTAGGAGTCTATAGGGGGAAGGTTGAACGCCTGTCGGTGAGGAAAGATGAATCAACATCTGCTGTTGACTGACAATTGTGCAATTAAGCGTTCGAGTCTGAAAGTTTGAACATAAAACATACCTTGTTTTGTGTACAAACAGTTGCCTTTATACTGAATGCATAATTATGTTGAAGTACCGTACAAATTCACATAGATTTGAATATAGATACTATTTTACGTCTGTATAATTATTGCTATGTTGTATTATAAACTCTAGAAGTGAATATATTTGATTTTATTCAGCAGAATATTTCATCCTCCATTTATTCATGCCGTTTACCTGATTTTCGTGAATTTCTTCACAAGTCAATTTCTCTGAGGAATTTGAGGTGTAAACACGAATAAGAACAAGCGAGAAAGCTTATGACTTCACGTTGGTGCTTTTCTCTAATTTTCTCTAATTAATTTCGTCCGCAAAATTGCTATTGAAAATAGACTTTTGTGAACCTGAATTATTTCTCAAAAGAAAAAATTGACTAGAATTTCATAATTGTTTCTATAAAAGGAGGGTCTAACCCTGTAGCAGTATATTTGGGACAAAAACTGTTCAATTGATCGAAACGACAGTTTTTTTATTCAATTTCGATTCAAACTACCTGTTTCGTTAGATTAGATAAGGTAACCTTGAAAAAGTTATATTCATTACCACTTGGTATTGACCTTTTATTTTGCGCCCTCTATGAGAGTCAGATATAAAAACAAATTAATGAGATGTAGCAGCTTTCAAAACATATTCGAATAAAAATTTCATCACAATGTTGCCAGTAGTTATGGCAAAATCGTACACAATGTGTATATTTTTTTTAATGCTTGAAAACGGATGACGTTACGAAAATTTCAAGAGAGCAAATCCCAATTATTTTTCAGTTTTCTTCCTATCGTAGAGGCTGGGTCACCTTTTTTTGGATGACCTATATATATGCTAACGGCTGCGCCATGTTGCTCGATAGTGTTCACTTTTCTGCCGATGCGACATCTCTGTCCAATGTAAAATAGATCGAAATAATAAATTGTGTATACCAATTCACGATTCATATATTTGTGGTGATATCTGATAAATTTATTGTGTTTGGTTGTAATTGAATATATTGAAACAAACTCTTATATACTGCTACAATTGATAATATGTTTACTCAAAACGATATTTTAAGTCAAAATTCAGTTAAAACAAGGCCTTATAGATTTTTCTCACATCCAAATTTCCTGCATTTCCAAGACAACATTGCTTCATTTTGTCGAAGGAAGAACGGGTTCAAATATCAAAAATATCAATAATTCATGCATACAAAAACTGTCACTAACGAAATAATTTTCCATTATCTATACAAAGTCAAACATTAGGATTTTTTTCAAAGAACTACTGGTTCTATTCCTACTCATGATGTTTACGAAGATTCCTTTTCAATCAGTTCTGGATCCCAGTCATAAATATCAGAAAATGTTCCAAATCAATGATTATATCATTCAACTGAGCGAAGTTATCGTTCGTTCATTCATTTAATCAATTGTGTTTGACCTATTTCGACATCTACAACTCGCTTGTGGAATACAATCGTTATTTAATTGTTTATTTACATTAAATCAGTAGCTCCCCAATTCCTGTTGGCCTATTGGCGAATGAGGATAAGCGCTAGTCCCTCTGGTGGCTATCAGAATAACCCGAGGTACAGAGATTATCATTGACAAGTTGAAAGAAATGTCAAGAAAATGAGAAAGTGTATGCATTTTTCTTGGCGTGTGTGTGATTTCACAAGTGTTTCTATTGAGAAAAAGCAAACTCAAATGTCCCTTATAGATTTCCACAGCCCAGTGAAAAATTTCGAGGTTGAGTGAAAGAAACTTCCTTTAACAAGTCGGGCCTGAAAGTGTTGAAGAATCGATAAAACCTTGGCAACTTTTTACTCAAAATTGGCAAACCAACAAACAAGATTTATGAGTGTCTTGTTACCTGCATTTTACCGACGATGATCATTTTTATAGAGGTACGCACGAATTGCTCATGACATATTGGAATATATCCATGAAGACAATTCTTTTCCAGACCCCTAATCCAAGCAGAGAAAGTTACTTAACAGGAATGCGGAATGCTATGCCTTCCAGAAATCTGCCTTTTGGACTGATCGTCAAGGAACAACGTAAATGTTTTAGTGATAGAACTGACCCATTGAAACAAAAGAGTCTCAACAAGGAAATATCTGGTGATGAATACTCTTCACTCAAATTGCTTTTGCCGATGAAATCAAATCTGTACAAGGCTTCTTTATTACAGCTTTTTCAATCATATGAGTGTTGGAAGAGTTTATTTGTCAATCCATTATGATACGTTTCAAGTATCATTAGTTTTATTCGAATGTATTCATTTTATTCACAATATATGGTGTAAATTCAGTCCTTCCTTATATAATTAGTTATGAGTATTTATTGTATATTATTCAAAAAGTATGTTTTATAATACTCTGTTTTTCAACTTTTTGAGTAGTAGATCTGAGGGGGTATTTGATCAATAATCAATTTGAACAGGTTAAAAAGTTGAAAGATTTAGTTTAGTTTTGCTTATAACATGCAAGATAATAACGGGTTTTTCAACAAGAACTTTGTTTTTTAAAACGAAATAAAACAAAGAATTTAGTGGAAAATGAATAAAATTTTTATTGTATTACAAAGAGAAAAGTTCGGCAATTATGAATGAAAAATGATATCTGACAAATGTCCACCACGACCACGCTGACAGACGTTGATTCTTTCATCAACATTTTTAATCACTTTTTGGCAAGATGGAGGGTCTATTTCGTTAATGACATCACGGATTTTGAGTTTTAAGGCTGCAATCGATTCGATTGGATCCGTATAAACTCTGTCTTTAACATAGCCCCACAAAAAATAATCCAGTGGTGTTAAATCACACGATCTGGCCGGCCACTTAACAGCTGAATTTCGCGAAATTATGCGATCGGGAAATTTGGTTTGCAATAAATTGATCGTTTCATTGGCTGTGTGACATGTGGCACCGTCTTGTAGAAACCACATTTCAGTGACATCCATGTCATCAATAATAGGCCAAAATTCAGTTGTTAACATCTCGCGATAGCGTGATCCTTTGACTGTTACCGCATTTCCAGCCTCATCTTCGAAAAAAAACGGGCCAATCACACCTCCAGACCACATAGCACACCACACAGTGACACGTTGAGCATGCAAAGGCTTCTCAATAATTGCTTTAGGATTTTCAGAAGCCCAAATGCGGCAATTTTGCTTGTTGACGTACCCTGACAAATGAAAATGTGCTTCGTCTGAAAAAATGATTTTTTGAGAAAAACCAGCAGGTTGTTCCTGAATGAACTGAGCGAATCTACGGCGATTTTAATGGTCGATCAGCTTCAATTCCTGCACCAGTTGAATCTTGTATGGCTTCAAAGCCAAATCCTTTCGCAAAATTCGCCATGCTGTGCTTTTGGATAACCCCAATTGTTGAGAACGTCGTGAAATTGATAACTTTTGATCTTCTTCAACACTGTGGCTCACGGCAGCGATGTTTTCTGTTGAACGACCCGGTCGAACACGTGTTGGTGTTGGCACATTTTGTACCGAGCCTGTCGACTCAAATTTCGCGACCAAATTCTTGATAGCGGTCTCAGAAGGACGTTTATGTTGTTCGAAAATATCACGAATTTTACTTTAACAGAACGACCATTTTCATAGTGGATTTGAATTATTTTAATGCGATTTTCGAGCGAAATTGAATTCATTGTGACAATTGCCAAAGCATATACTGCGAATACGTCAAAAAACCTAATGTCAAAACTGTCATGTGGTGCCGGTGTTACCACATTGAAAAACAAAGTTCTTGTTGAAAAACCCTCTATAACATACACCTGTCCGAACACTTCTAGCTTCTGTGCCTTCCAGATACTCCAAATAATTTGAAATTAATCTTGCCATTTAGAGTTCAAATAAGTTGATACTAATGTACTTCTAACAGTAATTTTAGCATTGCTACTCTGAATAAGAATAGATGATACATAACTCATTCATAAAAATGAAATATGCATACACAGAATCACTTCTGTTCACTGAACAAATTGGAAAATCGAATTTGAATCAATCAAATATACAAGTAAACACTTGAAAACGTAGCTCCTATCTCTCTACCTAAGGTTCTCAAACTGGCCAAGATAATGTTAAGACTATCAAAATCTTATAAAAAATATATATCACCGATCTGCTCAAAAACAGCTATCGGCAAAAATAACCGACAATGACGCATAGGAAGGGTCCATTGTCCTCCAGAACACAGAGTTAAATGAACCGAACGTCATCTCTAGGTATAATGCGTAGACGAGAATCACATAATTCAGTTTTGCCATTTATATTCAAGACCGCGTCCTCGTATATCGTTCATAGAGGAATATACATTTTGTCGGTCCGACGTCTGCTGGAACATAAATTTCAATCAACGCGTATCGCATTCAGATTTCATGAACTTTGTTCGATTCAGCTCTATTTGGATGTATGGCGATAATTCGTTTGTGGGAATTTTTCTGATCGGATGTGTGGCACCATCACAGGCAGAAATCGTAATTCAAATATCATTGAGTTTCTGGGGACAATAAATTTAGTGCGAATGATTTACGGTAAATCTATATGGAATAAAATCGTCAATTTTTAAATATCTACGAGTTACTTTTGTTGATTCTACGAGCTTTGATCGAAGAGAATACAGTCGTTTGAATATTCCTATACAGGGTGAGCCTTTAAGTTGTACATCAATATTAACCATTGATTCCTGTCATCAAATAAAACACTTTTTCATTCACCATTTTTCCTGATTCAGGTATTAAAATATACAGCTGTTGAAATTTAAAAAAAATCAGTCTTTCTTTCGTACCTTTGACATGGTTCCTTGGAAGTAAATGAATTTTGATGTGAAGTTCTCTATGACCATGACTCGTATTCAACAGTAAACAATATCATCTAACTTCACATAGTTTTCTGGTTACACTCCCCGATTCATAACACTGTAAAAAATTAGCATAAATAATGCAAATGAAGTTTACCTTGAGTCATGATAAGAATCCTCAATTATTCAGAACAATAACTATTTCAGTTTACTTTGGATAGAAAACTGATAACAAAACAGTGTGTAACTAATCTCTAATCCACTTACACTTTCTGCGTTTAGAACACTTAATTATTCCTTACTATTTCTCCTTGAACGAATCTTGCTGACGTAACTTTTTTTCAGGTGAGCACACCATGTTTTTCACATCATGGATCTGCCCCTGAGCTATTGAAGACTGCTACGCTCAACTTTACCCGGAACATAGAATACACAGAAATATATATCTATTTCACCTAGACCAAATATTAGGTCTACGCTATTTCGTGACCAGACCACAGACAGTCTATGACTATGGACCAGGCATTTCATAGAATTCTAGAGTCCAATTTATGTTTTTAGGTAAGTTGAGTGATTTCTTATAATTCGTTTATAGATTTGATGAAAATTAAAACAATTATGGAATTTTCAATATAAGAATGGGCGAGATTGAAATTGTGTAGAATCTTATGATGGAAACAACTGGATATTGCCCAAATTTCAAGTGGAAGATTAGCGTTTCAATGGTCAAGTGTAGTGAAATATTTTTTTCACAATAATACCTCTAAAAGTACCAAATTATGAGAATTAAGTGAGTAAATGAGTTTTCCCAATCATATTTCTTTGAATTTCAAGAAATGGATTGATTATTCTGCAATACAAATCACCGTAAGTGATATCTGTGTTGAACTTGCAAACAAAGTGTAGGAGTGTACTAGCACATTGGGAAATATTCAAATGCTTATAACTTTTTACCAGAGCCGAATCTGGAAAAATGGTAAACAAAAAAAGTGTTTTGTCTGATGGGAGGAACCTATGGTTAAAATTAATGTACAACTTAAAGACTCGCCCTGTATATAAAGACCATGAATGATATGAAATTCTATAGGCAAGCACTAACGTGAAGTCAGCCGCTTTTGAGCACATGTTTATATTTGTTGCCACAGCGGTCATTTTTTCAAGTGATGACCCTGCCATACGTTGATTTCACATGGTCCTCATGAAATTCTGCAAGAACCTTCAATTTAAAGCTTTCATCTTTCAATCAAGATTTAGATTTTTTTTTGCAAATCAGTCTCTATTTTGGGCTGATCAAATTTGCATGTGTATATCTACGGAATCATTGGGCGGATTTCAGCCATTCACGAAATCGGCCTTCCTAATGAATCTCTAACCCTCTCTACAAATATTTAGTTACGTGGATGTTTCTCTGGGCCGTTAGGCTGAAAATATCGAGTTTCAAATTTGTTTCTTTAGAAACCTATTGTAAACACAATAACTACCGAAACAATCATCTTAGATAATCTATACTTGTAGGGTTTAGATTTGGACCTTAGTAATGTTAGGAAGGCCGAATTCGTGCATGAGCAAAATCCACCCAATAATTCCGCAGATGTGTTCATTCGAAAGTTGATTTTCCCAATAAAGAGATAGAACGATTATTTCTTTTCCGAGACATATCATATAAAATGTCTAACACAAATCGAGGGCGAGAAATTTGTTTTTTTCATGGCTAATCAACGATATACTGTGATCAAGTTAATTTTTCGACAAAAGATATCTCATTTTTAGAAAAATATGGGAAAATGATGTTCAGTTAGTAGAACTGATTCGCCATTTCTATCGAAGAAACAAAGCTGTACATCAGTTTCAAAATAAGATCCCTCATCGAATGAAACACTGCACAGTTACATAGATTTGAGCATTTTTATATTTCTCAATTTGTTCGCAAGTTCCACACAGATATCTCTTACGGCGATCTGTATTGCAAAATATCCAATACAATGCTTGAAATTCAAAGAACCGTAACTAAGAAAACTCATTTACTTACTCAATTCTTATGATTTAGTGCTTTTTGCGGATTATTCTAGCTAGAGTATTTCATCACACTTGACCATTGAAATGACACTGATTTTCTTCATGATGTTCATACAATATTCAATTTTTCCCACCATAAAACTATAAAAATTTCATCCTTCTCCATTCTCATATTAAAATTCTGTAACTTTTCCAATTTTAATGAATTCATAATTGAGTCATATCAATCAGCGAGAACACATTAATTGAATTTTATAGAAAGTATGGTCTATAGACAAAGTCTCTATTTCTATGCTCTGGTCACAAAACAGATATATGACTCTTTGTATTCTGTGATCCGGATGAACGTTGGCGGCGCTTAATTCTAAGCCTTCTCTAGCTCAGAGGCAGATCCACAAAAAAGGATATTTCCCGTATTTTCATTCCAATAACATTCAACGTTGAGTATCGAATTCAGGAGAAATTATACAGAATAACCAGGCAGGCTCTGAAATGAATTTTCTTATAATATGAACGTTATCTACATTCTTCATCCATATTTCTTATAGTTTTATGAATCGGCAAGTCTATAACTAGGAAACCTTCTGAGTATATAATGAAAGTAATTACTGAAAAATATGTGTCATAAAGAAAGAACCAAAATTAATTTCATACCGAATAACCATGTCAAAGCTACAAAAAAAGACAGGTTTTTTTGTAGTTTTATATTTTATTTGACGAGAGGAATACCCTCTATACGGCAAAAAGCACGCTTTCTTCTACAGAGCCCGATTCAACGTAGTTTCTCGTCACCTCAGTGCACATACTCGTATAGTCCCAAACGAACTTTTGGTTAGAAATCCGTTGTATAGAATTCGATTCTACCTTTTATTCTCTGTACTAATTTATTGATGTATTATGTTCTAAAGTAATGTAACCGTTCTTTATCACCCCGTAAGTATCTTAAGAACTCATTTGAGAGATTCTTTGGAATCCATTAAACATCAGAATATACCTGAAAACCTCATTCAAAGATCGCATTCCGAGAAAGATTACTGGACCACGAAAAACCCAAGAATCTACATCACCAGTCGAAAGTGTTAATCGGCGCAGTGGGTAGGCCTGAAATGGACAACATAAACAAAGAATTTTCAACTGGACTGTCGAGTCCTACTGGTTCGGTCGATGTCCATTTCATTTTCACTATTCCGTACATTTCAGAACGGAAAAAAACCGGACAAGGCAACCCTGCAGGAGGCCATTATTAATCTTCCGATAACGATCAAGCTTCGTTTCAGTTCGAAATGGAATTTTGAATAGACGATTATGACAAATTATCGAGGTGGGGGTGGTTTGTTAGGGTGAGGAATTTATTCGTCCTCTTGTAGTGTAATGGATATTTTTGAGGGCGGTATAATGATTGCATAATGAAGAAATAAATAAACTTTTTTCCTCAGGTGTCCGAGTGTAACTAAGCTTTTTATGGAACCGAGATTCCTTAAGAGCAAACAATACCTCGAATATAAAAGGGTGACTTCTGGAGGCCAGAGTTCGTTTTTTTGAAAAAATTTTCTTCGTGCAGATGGTTGAAAGAAATCGTAGGAATGCGCCATGTTGCCACTTTTTCATATTCAAGAATTTGCGGTAAAAACGAACTTAAATGAAATGGAAAATGGAAAAATAACTATCAATGCGCGTTCTCGCTAAAGAATTAAGAACACCCAAAAAAGAATTTTCAAAAAATACTCACTGAAGCCTGCAGAAAGACACCCTGGTTTTTCCTATAAACGCCGAAATTTCACGCGCCTTGAGGAAACTTTTAGGCATGTGGACCGGGTCCAGCGGCCTGACCTTGAGATATAAGCGAGGTTTGATGACATTTAAATGTGGCTGTGTTGCTGAGCTGTAATTTACTATTACGTGGTATTGTTTCCTCTTAAGTTGTTCCCAGATTGAATTCCGAGCGCGGTATATACATTTTTCGAGAAATACGATTTTTAATAATAATTATCTCATAATTTGGAAATCATTTTTCATGAAATAGAAATGATTAGTCTTCAAATAGTCAATTTCTTCACTAACTGATGCTACACAGAGAAAAGGGTTCTCTTAAATCAATTTGTAACCGCATTCGTTCAAGAGAATGGTATTCTTGAATAGGTCTAACCAAATATTGGTTTGATTTTTCGATGAGATACTTTTGACCCATGTGAACAATGATACTCCAAATGGTCCAAATGAGAAACCTTACAACAATTACAGGATATGTTTGCTGTATATATGTTCATATTTTCATTCAGAAATACTATGGCTTTGATACGAATGTAAGATTTCCCATTTTTATATTTGAAATATTTTTCTAGAAGATTTCAATTTCTTTCATCAAGAGAATAAAATATGTTCGCTGCAATAAGCGGCTCTCGAATACTATATAAAAATGTATGGTATCTTGTGAAGCCTTTCATAATCATTCTTGAAGATATCAATCATAAATAAGATGCAAATGGAGGATCACCTTCTTACAAGAAAGTTTTTTGGGAACACTGTTTCGAAGATCAAAGAGCAGAAATCTTTTGAAAAAATTTGCTTGGTTACTATGTTTACTCTCGACCTCCAATCTAAAATTAAATTGTGTACTCTGGAGTTCATGAGAGTAGGTATACATGTGACAATGTTTGTGCATAAACATATGCATGTAGGCATGTACCCACATATTTCAATTCAAACTTTGTTCTCGAGTAATCAAACTTATTATAAAATCCAACCTTTTCTTCTTAACTTTCGAAACTCTGTTCCCGAAAAACTCCCTCGATGTTGATAAGTAGTTCTCGATAAACACCAAATTCATAATACACCATCAAAAACACAAACGCGCTTGTTCACTATTCACTAAGGCAACCATTGCGTTGTTTCCTATCTAAATATCCATATGTTCAGCGATTCTACATTCTATACGCGTCTTCAGCGCTAATACTGCTTATTGGTCGAGGGGGTCTTGTGTACGTGCTTTCAACATCAGGACACATTAAATAAGAAATGATATTCTTGATCCAAGAGAACTATGATTACCTGAAATTGTTTTCTAAAGTTAAGAGAACGCATGTTTTGGTTCAACTAAATTCGATTCAAGAAAATTCATGTAAACAGGCAAACAACGGAATGAGTTCAGAATAGGAGTATTTTGTACAATTTCGAATTATTATTCTTGGGGGAAGATTATTTAATTCAAGAATATGTTTATATTTGATCTAAGATATGATATTTCTTTGTGTACTCATGTGTTTCGCATGAATTTTTACCGTGTTTGTTGTGAAATTGTCGAATTCAATTATGTTTTACCTGTCGTCATTTCTCAAAATACTTAACCGATTGAATTGAGACTTGAAGGGTATACAGAGTCTACACTTTTGAAGGTGCCAAAACGGAAAATATGCAAGTGGCATAGTAAAACGATTAAATAATTCTTTTCTATAACTTCTTTATGGAGTTTATTGCTTGAAACTCTGGTTTGGCAAGATTTCAATTGGAAGATGATTTGCAATTGTTTTTTTTTTATTTTTCTGAACACTCTCAAGCAGTGAAATTATTATTGTTAATCATTAATCCATCATTTTCTCCAGTATTCGCAACAGAAAACTTTTTTCCTCAAAATTGTGAATGTTGAGGATAGACAAGATATCGCTCCATTCTTCTGCGATGGAAATATCACCCCTTCCAGACATAATCAGATCATGTTCCATACAATTTTGGAGCGTGGTGATGAGTTTTTTCAGAATATCGGGTCAAAGTTACGAGAATAATAAAAGGTATAATTCGAATATGTCATTTCATCCCCATTTTTCGCAGAATTATATCAATTTTTGAAAATTGTTTCATATATCTGAAAAGCAACAGTCATCACAACAGTCATCAACAATGTTCGATAAAAAAATATTTCGAATGAGTACCAATTTAGAGACATAGAGTCCAAACCATCGAGGAAAGGTAGCAATTTTTCACGAATTTCCAAAATGCCCGTTATCTTGAAAACTGTGAACATTTAATTAACCAATTCTTCGATATTCTGAGTGGTCATGACCTAGTCTATCACCTGTGCAAATATAGTTCAAGGTTTACCGGACACCCTGTATATGATTTCGCTTCGTCAACCAAAACAGTTTTTTCTGGGATGCTCATCCAACCTTATTTTGTTTTTTCAGCTTTCCACATCTTGAACATCCCCATTATTCAATCTAGCTGGATTACCAAAGATGCTCAAACTAGTTTGGTTCAAATCCTACCGATAAACTTCAATAAGCCGAAAATAACCGAAAGCATTGTTTATGTAATTTATTGCTTGAAACTCTTGTTTGAAAAGATCTTTATGAGGAGATGATAAGAAATTGTTTTTTTATATTTTTCCGAACACTCTCACACAGTGAATTAATTATTAATAATCATTATTCCATATTTTATTCCAGAAAGTTCGCAAGAGAAGACTTTTTTCCTCAAAATTGTGAAATTAGAGGATAGACCAGAATACTATTCAATCTAGCTGGATTACCAAAACCTGTTTGGTTCAAATCGTACCGATGAACTTCGATTAGCCGAAAAAAACCGAAAGCATAACCTAGGAATAAGCGTCTCTTGTTTCGTTCTCTCAGCAATCGTAAGTGATGCATCAATTGTTCCCTAGAAATCACTGTTTTCTATTGCAATATAATGAAGAATGCGAAGTCTGTGGACGCCCACTTTATCCCATCAGTTCTGCCCGTAGATTTTCAAGAAAAGCGATCCAGTCAGTGTTGTTTACACGATTTCGGTAATAGGCGCCAATCCACTCGCTTACGCCAGCTGGACTATCAACTGCACCCTCGATGCTCAAACGAGTCCGACTGCCAGAGTCCTGTCATCTTAAAATTATAAAGAATCAGCCAAACCACCCTCAAAACAACAAACAAATAATAAGGCTGTGAATTATCCAGTGGCACCATAACACGACATACATCAAACACAAAACTTGTGCAATTTATTTCTCAGCGCCGCGCCGGTAATCACTCTGTTTTCACGACACTTCGGTCTGATGCTTCCACTACAGGGGAACCCCCTTTTGTCAGAAGACATCGACAGATGAAAGGGAAGTTCCCGAATTCTCACCCCCGATATCCCACGTCGTTTCCAGGGTGAATTTTTCATGTAGAAATTAATCCGTCACAGGGTGGAATCCTGTCCGCTAGGAGCCAGACGTGTTAAGATCTCTGATCCCGGAGGAATCATTTGTTGTTTATTGGAAAATTCTTGGGGCACGTGAAGAAGGGTCGCAAGGTTGGAATTCTTTGGAGCGATCGTAGTGAGACGATCAGAATACGGAAGGGAGAACAAGCGTTTGATGAATTTCTCTATTGTCTGACAGTGGAATCAAAATCGCGAAAGGGATTCTTTGAAGCCTTGAAAAACACGTTTCAACCATTCGAGGGCGTTTGCGACAAAAATTTTCGCAAATATATTTATTTTTTCGAGTCAATATTTAACCAGGAGTTAGATAAAAAATATATTCATTTGGTGTGATGATGTATTCATTTTCCCTTCCGATATATTTGTTTTCTACCAAAACACAATGTATTTATGAATAATGATTTTCGAATATACAGTGCACTTCAAAACTATGGAACAAATTAATTTTCTCAGAAGAAAAATATTTGGCAACAAAATCCTGAAACAAGTCAACTTTTGTTTCACTTTTACAAAATTTGTATGCATTTTTGAACCCCATCAATCCTTTAAATTCTTTTATATATAAATAGGAAAGTGGGTCATGTGGTACTTTTTTGGCAAGGTCTCTGTGTCTTCTTTGCAGGCGTGCAGAAATTTTCAAGAAAAATTATTTTTTTGAAAAATCAGTTAGTTCAAAGAGGTTTTCAGTATGTGCACTTTGTCATGGCTCATTTACTTTGAGACGATGGTACCTGATGAAATTTGTCACCGAATGAAAGTCGACCATTACAGTTTTTCTCATGCACAACTCTCAACCCCTTTCAACCCCCTCACGTGAAAAAATTTTTTTGTCCATTGCAGGGTTCTAAGGGGTTGAAAATTGTGCTTTGTGCCATCCCCATCAACCCTCTAACTTTTTTGAATAGGGAAAGTAGGTCCTGTGGTAACTTTTTGGCAAGGTCTTTGTATCTTCTTCACAGGCGTGCAGAAATTGCCAATTGATTCATTTTATTGAAAACTCAATGTTTTAAATCATTTCTGTCACCCGAAAAAGTTTGGTTGAATTTTTTTTGGAAAGAAAACCTGCAATTAATATTCTTTCCCTTCCTGTTCAGAATCTCTTATATCATTTCATATTCTCTATTACTGAAAATATTATAAGTAGCAGAGATGAAAACTATATATCCACATGAGAGATGAACTCGTCCAATTAGAGAGATAGTAACTGTTCTGGTATGAAGTGTCAAGGAGTTAACACCAAACTATCTCAATTTGCTATGCCATTACCTGACATTCCATTTTAATTTTCAAATGGGAAAAATGAATTTACCGTTCCATTCTAGCTTCCGAATATGGCATAGAGCAGTGTCATTTCTATTCATTAGAGCTGACCGCTGAGAAAAACTGGTGAATGTGCCACCATATTCTTCACTGTATTATTCACACGATGATATTTGCGCTAGTTAGTAATTGAGTTCGTGATAGATCGGAAGGGTACTTATGGTTGAAGATAAACGTTCAGTTCCACAATGCAAAACTTGAAGGAAAAATGAAATAAATGGAATTTTTTTATTTCGAATTGACAATTGAAACGGCATGGCTGACCTCAATGGAATTGAAGCACTTGCGAAAAGGCATATTCGAAAACTGGATGTTTTTTGATAAAAAAATTATTGTCACAACATTTTTTGTGCTTCGAAAAAAGCCTCACCTGCCTTAACGCTTTTTTTTAAATTGGGCGATAAAATCTAAACGGAAGATTTCACGTCAAAAAATAATGGTTCTTAATTCAATTCAACTCTGCTTTAATTCTTACTGCCTTACCTATTCTAGCAAACAAGGGAATGATCATTTGGTCTGAAATTTTCCAATTTTGAGACGATAATCAAACTAATAAAAAGCAACTGTCAAATAGTTTCGACTACCTGAACTGAAATCATTTTTTTGTTTTCATTCGAAAATCAATCCAAAACTATTGATGAAACATGAAACCTTTTCGAAATGCAAATCCTTAAAAAGAAGCTGATAATAAATAATTTCGTCTGAACAAACTCCCTACTAGAAAGTTTCAGAACCAATAATTGTGTGAACTTTCGGCATCATTTTTCAACGTAGAATCCCCCATTAACATTCTATCTTCTAATTTGGAGATACTCTACTTAGAAAGAATACGCGTTTTATTCACATATTTCATTCGTGCTTTTCGGAGTAAAGAACAAGAGACTTTTCCCTTTTACCTGTATCATCATTTGAAAAATGCATGGAGTGGAGAAGTAAATAAATTTGGCCATGAGATTTTCATAGTTTTGTTATTTCTCTATCGGTGTCTCAATTGACGTAATTTTTTTCAGCAACCCTGAAGAAGGAAAAAATATTTCCGAAAAATTAAATTTGTCGTTTTTCCAGCAAAATAATTTTTTTTAACTTTATTGTGTGACATCATAGCTGGCTGGTAAAATACCAACACAACTTTATAAGTAATCTTCAACCCCAAATTTTCCGAATAAATACAGTTATTTAGCCGTAATTAAAAAGTTCTATAGTAAACGCACAAATGAGGACCACTCCGAAAACAATCCAGGAAGTCCAAAAACTAGATGACACATTCAAGCATTATTCCGAGTGTCTCTCAAAGGTGTCATATTCTGATCATTCACCCTCGATCGAAAAAAGCTACGAAACGTCGTTCCCGCGCCAAAAAATTCACTTCCACCACCGTGTAGCGAGCAAATTAGGGTCGACCCAGGGGAAATCACGTCACAAAATAGAGTAATTGCGTGTGGTATTGCGACCCCTATTGGGGTACGGACCATCAACATTTCATCACAGCTTTTCATATATTGCCCTCGGGTCCAAATTTGCAAACGGGGTCTCTCAATACCCACCTAGATTGTCGCGAATGCAAGGAAAAGTTGAAAGGCTCTATGCGAAGAATGAATAGAGGGGTATTCCACGTTAATGGTGTTTTTTGACACTGCATGTATAGGTAGAGTATGTATTTGTTTTTTTGCAGGTGGTACAAGGATTCAGTCATTCGTGAGGAGCTTCCATATCTTTTGAAACTTGAATCTCTGAGATTCATACAATTATATTAAAAGGAATTGGAGCATCACGAGTGCTAGGAAAAATTACTTTGTCATTAGGTTTTGTATATCCCAACAAAATTATTAGTCCCAATATTTCAGATGGCTGAAAAAAAGAACAGTGATCAGTTATAATAAAATTCTTGCAACCTCATTTTCATGTGAATCTTGTGAATTATAGAAATATCAAGGTAAGTAAGCATAAGAAAGAGCTGTTTGTGAAAGATTATCAGATTGATGAACCTCGCGGTAGAAGATACAGTGGACGGAGTGCCATGGAGGCAATCATTGATCAAGGTTGTCTCATGAAATTGGAGATTGTTCTATATGGTTCGGAACGATTAGGTGTGTTCCATGTAGGTGTCCTGAATTCTATTGGCTGAAAGATATACTCGTTATTGTGTAGATTGCAATGCATAAATGAAGTGCTAGTACTGTGAGAATGTAGACTTTTCAGAACGCATCCCTACATCAGTCTGTCTGTTATTTTTTCACCACCTCCCACTGGAAATTCAATGTCTGCATCACGTATCATCCGACTGCAAGTGAATATAGTAGTCAATCACTGCTGCATTTCTGAAGAAGCGTCTACTCACCAAGGAGATGATGAAGATTATCACTGTTATCTCTTTCTCAATCCATTTACAGGCAGCTCCCATAAAAGTGCTCTATTGCACGTAAAGCCTACCCTAAAAGTACGATTTTGTGACTTTTTATCATAAATTCTTTGGTTACAAGTTAGAGCCGAACCACTAATTGCATTAACCCTATACCTATGACTCTCTTCAGATGAACAACACTTGATGCCTTCTAGAAGAAACTAAGGATTCATTGGCAAATGAAAGGGTTATTAGATAAAAATTAGCATATCTTCTGGTACATTCAGATCATTAACGAAAAGAGGAAAAGTAGAGGCCTCAGTTTCGATCCTTGAGTTACTCCAGATTCACTTTCTGCTTCGTGATAGTTAGTTTTTACATAAGAATAATTATCATTAGAAGGGCATTAACCAACTGGAGTTATACGATTATATTATCATAATAATATTATCATAATTAGTAATTTCTAAGTTGATTATCCAAGGTATCATATTACATGGTATACAGCCTTCGATAAATCCCGTGTAACTGGAGTTATACGATTATATTATCATAATAATATTATCATAATCGGTAATTTCTGAGTTGATTCTCCAAGATATTATGTTGCATGGTATGCAGCCTTCGATAAATCCAATGTAACCCATTTTTATAGTAATTTTTCATCTGAGACCTCGATTGTCTCATTCAATACCTTGAACAGCATAGTTGTCGTTCACCTGGAGCTCGTGAATCCATGTTGTTGTTTGCCAATTTACCTCTTAAATGTGTGGGAAATCTTACTTAGGTAGATTCAGCAATGATATAAGGTTGACATATGTACTTCAGAAAGAGATAC
Organism: Myrrha octodecimguttata; assembly: GCA_958510865.1. NCBI lineage: Eukaryota > Metazoa > Arthropoda > Insecta > Coleoptera > Coccinellidae > Myrrha > Myrrha octodecimguttata. Next base: position 39,106,462 of record OY294056.1, read on the forward strand.
AGAAAACAGAGGCATATAGCAGCAGAAAGTGTGTAGTGTCAGATGTTGACCAACACCATAATTGATTGACCTCGTAGTTTGTTGAGGGGTTCATTCAAGCAACTACACGAAAAGGGCTGAAAAAAACATCACATGTCTGAGCATATTTGCACCTTAGTTCATCATTACGTCAGCAACACTCATAGACTGGAATTGGAATACAGACCAACTACTGAAAGTATTTTGTATTTTCGTATTTTTGCCGATTCATCAGCAAGAAACACCTACGCAGAGAACAGAGGAGATATATGAAGAATTTGGACTTACTGGAGCTACACTTCTCACATACCTTTACAAAATTTCACATACAAGGAGTATAACCTTCTTGGGATCTTCAATAACCACTTACTAGATAAAAAGTACGACAACAGATTCTTCAGAGTCGAATTTGCATCGCTCTATCAATCAAACATGTGAACTGGAGGAATAGTGAGCAGCTTCACTTCTTACACGATATTAATATTATTATTCACATCATTCTAACCATGAAATCCGCGAACTGCCATTCATCTGTTATAATATTTTTAGTATTCACCTCTGGTCAATTCGAATTATCCCCTCGTGAAGTTCTTTATGACCCAGACTTCCTGTCGGTTGAATCTCAGGTAGTAACCTTGAATAAATTTTATAAGTCTATGTAATAAATTTGTGTCAGCGGAATCATGAAAAATGTATCGATGAATGAATTATTGCAACCGGTTATACATTTCGTTCAATATTTTAGTTTTAGAATGGCCAACATGAAATCTTTTTCATAGAATATATGAATATCTTATTCTTCATTTTTATTCACTTTAGAGACGACACAAATGAATATTATTCCCACCATACCTACTTAACATCGTCCTTGCGTACTACATTCTAGATATTTCCATCGTAATTCTGTTTTAGCCGATTCAGTGCCTAGCATCAAGAAACTCAACAATAACATAATAATACCTATAATAACTGACTCAACGAACTAGATACTCTTATGGTCCTAATCACTGGATAAAGCCTTAGGAAAACGAGAAATCAACATTACAGAATCAATTTTGACCAAGGATTCTTCATCAGTGAGTCCAACCTAGTCGTTTGAGACCAATTTCGCTCTCATTGAAACACTCTTATTAAAGGGGTCACGTCTGCTATCATAGTTATATGCGACGAATATAATGCACGTTAAATTGTTTCAAAATACTATTACTATCAGGTACATTAACGTTTCACCTACTGCTTGCAATTGGAAGAAGAATTCAATTATATCCCCAATTTGCGTAACTTCTCGTTCCCTAGTAAAATTAAATTGAATTTCAATTGAACTGTTAGAACTGATCAACCGATATGACTTTAGGAGATGAATTTCCAGGGTTCCGCAAACACCATTTCTAGTTCCAAACTACGTGGACAAAGTTGTCGGAAATAATTCCTCATCTCGCTGACTAGGTACGGGACTGAATGAACTTTGTGCAGATCGTGGTCTGTGTATGGGATTTCGCAAACTCCTGCCTGATTTGGCATTCAAATTTATTAAAATTATCGAGGAATAACCGCAGTTCGGTCAGAACGCTGGGAATTAGTTATTTGCGATTTTCCCGTTTGAACCGGACGAAACTATAAATTTGCCTCTGTTGAAGGATACCTCAGGGCATCTATCCGTGTACCAAGGCGACCAGGAAATTTTTAGGACCGAATTGAAATATAAGTTTTCAGATGAAAGGTTTCAATACTGTTTTGCCGATAAGGAAGATTCTGTAGATCAGAAAATATACCCTTCGTTGAAACCGTTACGGATCATCAATGTAGAGAGAAAAAGCTAATTCATGATGAAACGCCTTCGTACTGATGGATAGCTTATCGCGAAAAACATAATTAGCTTCTCCTACCTTCACATTATCAATAAAACGCAGTTCATGTTTGGGTTAGCATGCGAATCATCCATGTGCCAAATTTTATTTAAATTACCGATTAATGAAATATTTGAGAGGCTTCAGTGCTCGCGTGGTTCATTCAAGGACCTAAGTTGATATCAAAATCTCCATAGTCACCCCTAGAAATATATGAACGTTCAGTCCCGGCCAAAATCTTAAAAGTGCCAGGAATATAGTTTGTTTGGTATTTTGACATGAGGAATCCTAAACAAGGTTCACAAAAAGGACATCTGACCTATAAATGATCAATTAGGTTGTTTATGATCTACTGAGGAAATGAACTGCAAAATTATTAAAAAAATAATAATACCTTCACCCTGCTAGGACACCCCTTACCGCAAACGAAGATTGGTACATTGCTCTCGAGACTGCCATGATTTTGAAGAACATCGATATATGTATATCAGTGATGTCTTGAGAAGTGTGTTTACATTCCAATATCATGAGCTTCATACTATGAACTAAATTAATTATTTAACACCAAAGGTCCCGATTCTACCACTACTTAATTTTTTTGTGCTTCCCCTACGATAGTATGAAAGTTTTGGTGCTCCCCATGACCGGAAGTCTTATTATTACTAATAGGACAATACTACAGTGCGCCTCAAAATTTTATGCATTTTTAAAGGATTTTTGTTGCATCAGCCCTCTGAATTTTTTGAATAGGAAGGTAGGTCATGTGGTACTTTTTTGGCAAGGTCTTTGTATCTTCTTTACAGGCGTGCAGAAATTTTCAGGAAAAAAATTTTTTTTTGGGAGAATTAGTTGGTTCAAAGGGGTTGGTTCACTTTGAGACGATGGTACCTGATGAAATTTGTCACTGAATGAAAGTAAATGAGCCATGACAAAGTGAACATACTGAAAACCTCTTTGAACTAACTAACTTTTCAAAAAAAAAATTTTTTTCTTGAAAATTTCTGCACGTTGTAAAGAAAATACAAACACCTTGCCAAAAAATTACCACATGACCTTCTTTCCCTATTCAAAAATTCATGGGGTTGATGGGGATGGCACAGGGTGCAACAAAAATCCTTCAAAACTGTATATAAATTTGGTAAAAGTGAAACAAAAATTGACCTGTTTCAGGATTTTGTTTCCAAATATTTTTCTTCTGAGAAAATGAATTTGTTCCATAATTTTGACGCGCACTGTATAATGTTCAGTATTCCAATAGATGCAAATATTCTAGCAGTATGGTGTTATCCAAATGAACACCTGTGAAAAATGCAAAAAATCTATCATCAATTCGAGTCCTATGTCATCACAAATGAAAACGCAGATTCTTGAGACACACCTGCTTGAAAATATCACCAAAAATCTACCAGAATCGCATCATAGCTAAGAGTAATTAATTCCAATATATGTAACAACTATTTGACCTAACTTTTACTTACGCTTGAAGAAGTTCACAAAATTATTCCTCTAACACAGGAAAACTGTCAAATCTCAACTAGTACACAGGGAGAATTAAATTGGCAACGTCATTTATTTGTTATAATGCAATTTTTGCCATTTACCAATTGTTTTCTCATTTTCTTTTAAGCCAATATCAAATAATCCGATACTATTTTCTGAACTAATTTCTGAACTCTCATCAAATAATTAATAATAATGAGAAAAATTCACATAAAGTATCTCGTCTTACTATTCGAATGACCCAAAAAATTTCCGAGGTTGATTATTTATCAGCGTAATGTGGCACAATCCCAGTTGAAGTTGAGGAATACAAAGTCGAGTATTACAATACAATTTATTTACTTTAATACAGAATATTACACTAGGTAGTAAAATGCTGCGACTACATGAATAGCTGCATTTAAATTCTAATGAAGTACAATAATGAGTTCATTAAACGGAAGCATTCACGGAGAGAGTTAATAAAGGCGCTTTTATCCCTTTCAGCACCCGAGAATCGCAATATTGCCCCATAAACAAGGCAAAGCACTTCTAGTTGCACAATTGGCAGGAAACCCTACAATCAAATTCAAAGTGCACTTCTTCTGGTCGCAAAATCCAGTGGCATAGCAAACGTTCTCGCTATGGGAATCAGCAGCTAATTAACAAGTTACCATTGAAGAGAATTAAAAATCTAGAAGATCAAGATGTAAATCTGAAAATTTTCAATGAAAAATTCGATATTATCACTATCGAGCGCTTGTTAACCTCTGTTTAAATTTATATACAGAGAGGTCAGCTGAAAATTTGAGGTTTCTGAAGGTACCTAGAACTTTCTTCTTGGACGTAAGAGTTTTCAAGGCCGGATGGACAAAAAGAACTGAATTCTTCATCAGTGGGTCCAATAGAGTATCTCAAAAACAGCTCAAAATTCAGATGACATAAATATTTGCGCAAAATTATAGCTGTATCTTGAAATATCATGATTCAAAGTAATACATAAAAAAACAAATTTATGTATTTTTACTTCATCTATGTATATCTTTGATATATCTATTATGATTTACAGAACTTCCTAATTTATTGACCAAGCGGATTATGGTGTGTTTTCGACAACAGATTATTCACCGATATTTCAAATTAATATTTCTAGTTGGATTTTCGGAACATTTTGTGGACTTCTTCATCAGTGAGACTTATGTGATGGTTGAGTAGGATTATTCGATCTAAATAAATACAGAAATTTGAATAGGAAATAAACGCCCTGGATTGAAATCAGTAATCCAACCAGTTGTTCAGTATTTGGAACATCCCGAAATCTACAACGGACTTCGATTAATTCATTGATATGTCTCATACCCATACCTTCTTCAACAACATTTTCCAGCTAGTCAAATTCCCATAATAACTTGTTCATAATAAAATCTTTATGGATCACCACAATTGTCTAAGCTTTCGTGTTTATCTCATATTGCTGCAATTAAGATTCACCCAGCCCAGGGAGTCATTTTAAAGCAGAGATGTTTTGGGTGATCTTCTACTGGTGGATAGCCTCTTTATGTGTGGCACCTGCATTCTTTCGGCAACAGACAACAGACTATGGTTCTGATTTTGGCACCAGATGATTAGGACATTCTGGGAATTCAACATTCAACAGTCTTGAACGAAAACAACTCGAATGGGTAAAGAATCAAGAAAACTCTCATTGGTACCACATCACAAGATTATGACATCTTATTGCAACTTCTCGAGAAAGATCATCACCCACCCTCGTTGTACAAGAATGAACTAAGACCTCAAACCGAGCTACTAACTATTCTATGCATACTTAGATACAACAATCATTGATGAAGATGAAGAAATGTATAGATTTTACCTAACGAGAATTGAAATTAATGTACCTCTAGGTATTTGCTTAGGATCGTATTGCATGGTGAGATGTCTTATTCTGCTATTACAATAAATTCGGAATCAAATATCACCCCACTCATCATCAACCTCAATCTGAGAATTCAGAACTGGCAAATCTATTAGTAAAATACTTGGCAGGCAATCTCTGATATTAGCATAGTGTATGTTCGGCTGTATTACTTTCATAAACATATACTCTGCATTTTCTGTCTGCTGACTCACTCCTGCTGTACAAGAGGTATTTGAACCGGCAGTGCCCTACAACAGTGCTATCATTAACAGAAGCTCTGCTCGTAGGATACATCTGGTATAGGATGATGAGAATTCGAAACATTCCTTTGTTTTGCAAATCCTGGTCTATATCTTGAAAGGCTGTGAGGTTATTGGCTTTCCTAATTCTTTCTATACCGAACTGCTTTTGCACCTATGGAATGATAATTTACTTCTTTTCTCTAACCTGTATCGAATCATGACATTCTGGAGACAGTAGAGTACACTTGATGAAGGATAACAGGACCCCAGTGTGGTCTGCCTGTCCATTATATTGTACAGATCTGAGTAATTGCTATGAATGAACTCTGATGAAAATTGATTTGAACGTGTCACTGAACTTGATTCTATCTAATCCGTCTTTGAGAAGCTACTTGGGGTGCTTTAGGATCTTAATCATATTGCAGTTGTGGTACGAAGAGATTCAAAGTCGGCAGGAGGTGAAGCTCGTGAATGGTCAAGTAATTCGTCTTGTTGATCTATGCTGTGCGTGGTATCAAGGGTTTCCGATTGTTCATCTTTCACATAACCATACTATGAAATGGGTTCTTCCGTTCCAAGTAATTACCAATGGAAACGCTATATCGTAAATACTACTCACTCGCTTGAAAAGATCCCCAAAATCTTATCAGAATCCGCTGATAGTAGGTGAGAGAAATTCCAGAAATTAAACCACTTATCTGAATTTTCTTCTACAACGACTCGAAGATATCTCAGAGAAATCTGCCAAGCGATAAAATTTATAAAGGATTCTCCCAATCAAAGAAACTTTCAGCTAGGAACTGGTTCTGAACAATCAATATTTCACAAAGTCAAAATGGAATCATCAACCAAAGGTGAGACGATCGAGGAACAATGATCAAACTGAAGGCATATAAGTGTTGGATGAATGCAGTATAGAATCATACACGAATATCGAATATCAACCAGTCTTCAAGGTCAATCCTATAGAGAATGTCATAAATTCGATAAAATGCAATTTTGTCGTTTTGTGATAAAATAAAAATATTCTGGAAATATCTCGTCGTACTCTCCGAACAACCTAAAAAATTTTCGAGTAGAAAGGTTGATTATTTATTAGCGTAAAGTCAGAGTTCCTGTTCAAGTAAACCTTAGTTGTCGACATGTGATCTCTGGTATTAGGGATTTTTGAATGTCCATGTCTCACATATACATGTTTATATTGTATCTATAATCACGAGGTGAATTTTTCGTATCCTCAATCCTTTCAGCTACGCCTATGAAACTCGAAACTGCATTCTGGTCGCGACAATAGGAAACTGCGTAGCCATCGAGCCGTGACTTACAGACCGGCCGTCTGGGTGCGCGCTCACAGATGCCTGACCTGAAAATCAGCCGAATTGATATAATTACTGTCTCGTCGTATTGTTGTTAAGGAGCCCTGGAAAGGCATTAAATCATAATTGAAGTGTCCTACATTGTTTGGTCGACACTTTCCGTAACATTATCTCCCTCGAACGGTTCTAATGAGCCGATTCATGTCGATTCCGTTTCTTTAATTGTATATCTGAAAGTAAAAGTTATGATGCAATTACTGAATTACGGCCGGGGACGCTCGTTCATGTTCACTTTGGAATGGCTGGGGCAGAATTAATTTCCTTCTAAATTGTTATCGACGAATTCATCTTGAGCATAGAGGATGACGAACACCGGAGGCTTTTGGAAAAGACAGTAGGTACTCGCAATCAAGTAGAAGGTTGTCTAGAGAGATAGGCGCCGTCTTATTTTAACCCTCTGATTATGCCACTCAGGCTCATTGGCAGTAGGAGCGATTTTGCTCATACAATTTTTGAGCGTAATCAATTGTCGAGTTCCAAGGATTTCATGAAAACCGCACCTCAACATCGTGAGACACGACATCATAGAAAAACAACGCTATCTTCTTCAGACGATTGAATATTGCCAAAACGGAGAGGATGACGAGTTATAATAGTGAAGACAGTACGAGAAGGAGGCATTTCAAATAGTTCATCCACAGTCCATGCGAAAATGCAATATTGAGATTTTTTTGATCCATTAATGATTTCCACTAGTATATTATAATTATTTTTTGTCATATTTCTAGAAATTTTAGGTGATTGGGCTAGCTGTCAAGGGTGAGTTGAAACAATAACTCTTAGAGGACCTCAAAGAACTAACAGGGAACTGCACCACATGCAAGTAGACATAACAGACGCTGACGTCAAAGCTATCCATGTGCTCATCCACAATGCTAATATTTTTTCACTTGGCAGACTCTGGGACGGTGAAGTAGCTATGTGGAGGCTGTCGAATAATGACCGAAACCAAAATCGATGGGATAATCATAAATATAAATAGCAATACTGGTCATAAGGTGATTGACCATCCGTTTTTGACTATTTATCAAGGCAGCGAACATGCTGTTACTGGTATAACTGAAACATTGAGGAAAGAACTGGTTAATGCCAGAAGCAGAATTCGAGTTACGGTGGGAAGTTGATTTAAGTTTATTTTGGTTCTGTTTTGAACGGTTCAAGCATGCGCTGTTCCGAATTTGTGTTTTGGTTCATTTCTGAACCGGTTCAGGATTTGAGTAATCATGCTTTGGTTAGTTTCAGAATAGATTCCCAATTGTTTAAGGACCGTGAAAGCTCGGTTATTAGATCAAAAATTGACGGGTCCGAGCAATGTTCCAAGTGCTGATGTGACACATCTGTTTATAGAGGCTGACAATTTGAAAACTTGCCTGACCAATTATTTTTTTTTAATTTCAGGAAACTTGTTCTGACAATTTGGGAAACGTCAACGCAAAGCCGCGTACAGACACGAGAGCTGAGCGGCTTGAGAGGCAAGGTAATTGTGCTGCCTGGCAAGTGTTGACGGTGTTTTGAGCGAGAGCAGAGCGGTACGCGAGCCGCTAAACTTGATCCATCCGATGTCGGTTTTTACGGCGAGGCAAGGACGACAAACAAGTAGCGCGTTTTTACAATGTTTGGAGCACACAGCTGCGTTTGTGACGCTGTCCGTCTTGATGTTATTCATAGGCGTAGCGTTTGTATGGGATAGTGCTAATGAAATAGCATTTTAATAAAAACGCGGATAGAGTCGTGAGCTATATTTTGTGAATTCAATCGTGTAGGATATTTTTCCGGATAATTCTCACTGAAAGAATAGATATAATGCATAATTCGTTACTTTTTTTCCCGTCAATAATCTATAATCAGAGGCAAAAAACGTACGATTCTCGCAGAGTTATACATATTGAAAATAATAATAATTACTTAGCGGTTGGTTGTTTATCAGATGAAAAATATCTTTAGGTATATAATAGTAATCTATTTCTTTTTTTGGAACGCAACAGTAATGAAATGTTTCGGCAGATTCATCTCCGGTATTTTGCTATAAGCGTATATTCATCAAGGAAGTACCTACTTTGAGTCCATAATGATAAATGATTCGAAATTTGTGCCGTATAACTTGACCAAATAAACAGGGAAAAGCAACTGTAGTTGCAACTTATTTTTCCGATAGTGTAAACAGTTAAATTCATTTTACCTTTACAAAAAACGTCAGGACACTATGAAAATTGAAACAGTTGTGAGTGGGTATGAATAAGAGCGTTTTGAATAATATAATACTGTTTAATTTTTCGATTCGGCATGAGCTTCGAGGGGTCCGTCAGTTCCTTTGACTAATCAAAGGATTGAACGAATTCTGTTCTTGACTTTTCCGGTTGATTCAAAATGCGAATATATATTTCGTTGTCAAATCATTGTGAATAAGCTTATAATGTTCAATATTCCTATGGAATAATTTAATCATGAATCAATTTTCCGTATCTCCAACATGAAATCCTAGACTCCCCAATCATGCCCATTAAATAATTTCTTTATATATTTAGCATCATTCTCATTCGTCATATCAGTACACGTTGACACATATGAATTCTCGTAAAATAATCAACGTCTGTTTCACTACGCTGCGGTACTACTGGAAAGGGGCTCGCGAGCCACTGCGGCTCCACTTGCGGCCTCACATCTCGCTCAAGGCTGCCTCGCTGTGTCTAGTTTTTCGCGAGCTGCTCATAAGCAGCTCTGCTCCCGTGTCTGTACGCGGATCAAGAGGTGGTCATAGAGCAGGGAGAAGAGATCCGATTAATTTAGAGCATTAAAATACCCCAGGAAGACACTACTCGTTCAACGCTAGCTGCTCACAGTTTTATCACTCAGCAGTGAGCCGACTCGCAATATCAAAATGTCCTGTGTACTCTTAAGATTGGCGATCAACTCAAAAACATACTCAAAATGAGCGCATTTCTGAGAGTATACAGATGAGTATTTTGCATATCATTTTCGTTTTCTCCCCTATAAGCATGCACTCGTTCGAAATGAGAGATCTTCAGGAAATGAACTATGCTGTATCTGCTGGAGGGAAATGAAGATCTCATAAATCTCATAAATGATGTAGTTTCAGTTGAGTGACTTTATCAATCATTTGTGGTCCCCATGTAATCTGAGGTTTGTTCATGAACCACTGTGCACTCAAAAATGGCGAGCACTTTATTATAACCTGTTCTAACTGTGAAGAGAAAAATAGAGTATCCTGAATAACCTTTGCAGTTTCCAAAAGATGGAGCCACCATGATGGATCTTTCTAGATCATGCCAAATTATGGTTCAACAATATCTCATGGCACCATAGATCACCAGATGTAAGTTTCTCTGATTTTCTAGGACTATCCAGAGAGTAAAATTTCTAGCTAAAGCAGAGAATACGGTAAGACCTGAATACTTCAATTCGCCATGCAATTCTAAGTATAGGTAGAAAATTTTTGAAGAGACAATATTGAAGATTTTGTAGAACGTCATGCGTCTAGTGTTCAGGAAAATTCTCGACACAAAACCTAGAAAAGCAGTGTCGTGAAGTCAGCAGCTTTTGCGCGCATGTTGCCTGTTGGTGTAAGCCTTTGAACATGCGCGCAAAAGCTGTGGACTTCTCAGTGCTTCTCAAAGTTTACTTTTGGAGTTATTCAGGAACATGCGCGGAAAAAGAACGATACCTAGAAAAAAAAATTACTAAATTTGACATATTTTTTTCAAATATCTCCGGAAATTATGATCGCATCGATCTAAAATTTGGTGCACTGCTGTGAAATATGAAGTTCAAAGTCTGCGTAGAATATTCTTCTAATATAATGAACAGTTTCTGGTAAAAACAATTTTTCCGAACAAAGTTTTAAAAGAATTTCTTTCAAAATTTCTGACAGAATAATCTCAACAAATTTTCGCGAAAAGCTGTTGTTGTACTCCAACTTATTGCCAAGTTTCGATTCAATCATTTCAGTAGTTCCTGCATTTTCACGTAAATAACCTCAAAACTTCGAAAGGCTCTAAATCAGAAAAGTCACCGTCGCAGTCTGAAATGCAACCTACCCTGAAAGTTTCAGTCGTATGCACGACCGTAATCGTGCATACGGAAGGCCGGACGGCAGATCGAATAAAATCGATTTTGACACCAGATTCGTCATCAGTGAGTCCAACCTAGTCGTTTGAGACCATTTTCGGCTCGAAATTTGAAAATTACAGACATTTGAACAGAACGATAGTACGATGTTCCCCAGAACATGCGTGCAATACTGGAATGTATACAGCTCATTTTAAAATAGTCCTAGTCCCTTGGACTTTGTATTCAAACTCATCTAGTGTGATTGGTTTATTGATATAGTCAGCACAGATCCGAAAACTTTGATTGGGGTTTTATCGATTTATATCTCGAAGGAATTTAGGTATTTATATAAATTGATCACTTTCCTCCTGACTCTTCTATATATACTCACCAAAGCTCTCGAAAAAATATTCTGATTTTGGAGATGCAGCTGTGTTTTATGATGAATATTTTTCATCATCATTGGATGTACGTATTTTTACAATTCCTATCTTCTAACACCACCGGGCTTTATGTTCATAAAGGTTTTTTTCTTGGACATATGTATATCTCCTGAAATTCAGGTCTACAACAAAGGATATGCGCACAACTATGGCAAGATCATTTCTCAAATATGACATTGTTGCTTTGCTCATCAATCAGCATTCGAAAAATTCATAAATATATATATGGTTTTGGTTGGAGACAAAATTAAATAGAAATTCACGCGAATTCGAGAAAATAATTCCCGTTTTCGTATGGTGGATGAGCAGTGGTGAAAGACTGGGTTTTTACGCTGAGATACATGGTGATACAGGTCTTGTTGACAGCTGACTTTAAAAAATTATTTTTCACACCCCTTGAATTTAATTGCTGCCATTTCGAATATCGCAAGGCTGACATAACTTCTGTTGGTGGCTGTATAATGATAATAAATGTTCAATATTTTTCAGCTTTCGAAGGAAGGAACAAGTCAAATACTTTCTGTAAAAGTGAATTGTACATTATACTGTTGTCTGAAAAAGGCCCTGTATGTAGGGTGTTTCACCATAAACTGGTCAAACACATATAGCCGTATAGATGACATTGGGAAAGTCATTTTTGCCTTATGACGTATACCCCGTTTTCGAAGCATAAGCGAGATATAGGGTGTTTGATGCCAACTTCGAGCAATATTCTGATAACTGTGGTGATTTATACATGACCTTTGAAATAACGATTTCTTGTCCCATCTTAGTATTTTTGGGTGGTTAATTTAATTGTTGTGTAGAATTCTGGAAAAAATATTTCAAAATGGCGGAAAACCTACACAAAGTTTGAATTTTTTGTTTTCGATTGCCAAATTGGATAGCATTATTTTGTAGCGAATTCATCAACTTCAACAAAAACGGAAAAAAGGGCGGAGTCGAAACACGAAATTTAAATCTCCGAAAAATCGTATAAATATATTTCGCTCCGCTCTCAAAAATCACTTGACTCAACTTCACTCTCCAATCCATCTGCATTCACCGCTAAGAAGATATTCGATCTATACACTGCATCCTGACCGACATCTGCATTTCATCTTGCAAGAAGCTCCAACACATCGACATCTGGTTTTACCCCCCTCGAAGGCGGAAGCCTCCGACAGTACGACAGGCGCCTACGCATCCCTTGTTTCCAGCCGGCGCCAACGAAGGACTACCTGCCGCCACTCCCGAAGATTTTCGACAAGAATTGTAGCCTGCATTTTTCAACAAAAAGGATTTTATTGCCTTTCGAATTCACTTTTGTTGTAACACTCGACAGAAAAATAAACAGGCTAATCTCTTTCCTGTATTGCGTGTTTGATTTCACAGAAGCCCGACGACCCACAATTTCAATGTATTCAATTTTGTAAGATTTTCTGTGAAAAAAATGTTTCCAAAATTCGAACTCAACTTTTTTTTCACATGTCTACAGTGAATAAAAAATTTCACCCAAAATTGATGAAATCTCTCGAGGTTGAACTTACCTTCATTCTGAACACTAATGTGAAAACAGAATGAAAAAATATCCATTGGTTTTCATTTAATAGCCTTCCAAAGACTCCGCTCGGAGTACTTAAATATTTTTTATTTAAGAAACTGATGGCCCTACTGAGGCCAAAATTGTGCTAATGGGCCCCTAGAATGACCTGGATAGAAATATGAATTTATCAAAAAAAAAAAAAATTTTTTCAAAAAAACTTTGTGGGACTCGAACTCGCTCCACTGCATTCACTTACGGACGATAGGGTCGCGTATAAATTGGATTTATTCTGATTATAATGATGTCCGTTACCAAGCAACGGTAGTTCATCGAATTTGACCCTATTTTCCGAATGCGGAGAGAGTTCGATTCCCACCAAAGTTTTTAGAAATTTTTTTCTTCTTGATAAATTCATATTTCTATCTATGTCACTCTGGAGGCCTATTTGAATAATTTTGGCATAAAAATTATTTAAGTACTCCGAGCGGAGTCTTTGGAAGGCTATAAAATGAGAACCAATGGATATTTTTTCATTTTGTTTTTACGCCAGTGTTCAGAATGAAGGTGAGTTCAACCTCGAAAGATTGCAACAATTTGGGTGAATTTTTTCTCACTGTAGACATGTAAAAAAAAGTTGAGTTCGAATTTTGGAAAAATTTTTTCACAGAAAACCTGGAAAATTGAGTACATTGAAATAATGCTATCCAATTTGGCAATCGGAAACAAAAATTCAAACTTTGTAGCTTTCCGCCATTCTGAAATATTTTTTCTAGAATTCTACACAACAGCTGAATTGACCACCCAAAAATACTAATATGTGACAAGAAAACGTTGTTTCAACGATCACGTATAAATCACCACAGTTATCAGAGTATTGCTCAAAGTTGACATTAAACACCCTGTATCTCGCTTATGCTTCGAAAACGGGGTTTATGTCATAAGGCAAAAATCGCTTTCCCAATGTCATCTATACGGCTATATATGTTTTACCAGTTTATGGTGAAACACCCTGTATAGTACATAGTATTGTATAAGCATGCCCCAAGACCTGTAGAAGAAACTCGTGTTGATTCCTATATATAAACATCGAAATTCTTCCAGAAAGATCTTGTCGTAAGTCAACAATTTGACAAATTTAAATTCCAACTTGAGAGACACAGTGTGACGATGCTTTTATTACCAGCGGGTGATGCCCATCTTTGTATTATTTTCTAGTACACCGCAGAGAGCGTATAGTAAGAAAGATATATCACTCCGTTTACATACCATGAATTTATACGAAGTAGAGTTAATAAATATTAAGTTCTTAGAATCTTTCAACACTTCTCTATTTTCGAGGACAACTGCATTTCCTACCAGATTTCATGCATCCCTAAGGCTACCTGAGGATATAATGAATCCGACATTTAAAAGTTTGATGTCATCAATTATGAATGGAGATATAATATTCTCTTCAATGAATGAAACGAAATCAAATATATGACACGAGTTTTGGGAATTATCAGAATGAAACTTAGTGTATTTATTTGTGGGACTGAAGAACCAGTTCTCTGTTGAATTTATAATCTAATTTAGACTACATACACAGTCGGCCATTGAAAACGAAACAGCCATTTAATGGTGAATTGGCCTCAGTCGTTGAGAACGCCGAGACAGGTCGATTTTTGTGTCAAGGGGGACAGTTTCTGAAGCATAATTCATCAGTTTAATAGCCACCTCCTGAACAGGGCGGCTCCCACCCTTAAATTTTTAATAGGGAATATAGTTTGTGTCATACCTCATATTGAAGCTTATGACGCCAGCTTTCCACTTTTGTACTTTTCACGACGATCGGTTCGAATTTGACTAATTAATGGATGTTCATAATTCACATGAGAATATTTCCTGATTGGTGATAAGTTGTGATTAATTTTATTTTATAAAGCTATGGGTTCTTAGAAATTGACTTCTAGAAGTGAAATAGCCACCCCTTCATCGGAGTGGCTCCCCCTCTCGAATTTTTAATAAGGAGTATTGGCCATGTGATACAGCATTTGAAAGCTCATCACTTCAATCTTTTATAATTTGCATCTTATTGTACAATTGAATTAAATTTTAATAATTAATGGTTGTTCGTCATATCCCCTAAGAATAATTGCTGATTAGTGATCTTGCATGAATCTTTTCTAGAAGATATCATATTTTTCGATTTTGTTAATTATTTCATTCTTTGAGTTATTTGAATCAGCAAATATTCAGGAAAATTTAAAAAAAGTTCAACTTCAGTTCGAAGCACATAATTGGTGAATTCAATTCAATTGTACAAAAAGCCTCGAATTATAAAAAGTTGAAGTGATGAGCTTTCAAATGGTCAATCATCTATTAAAAATTCTAGAGGAGTAGCCACCTCGCTCAGTGGGTGGCTAATTCACTTCTAGAAGTCAATTTCTGAAGACCAACAGCTTCATAATACAAAAATAATCGCAACCAAAAAAAAATTCATTACTTATCCCCAATCGGAAATATTCTCATGAAAATTATGAACATCCATTAATTAGTCAAATTCGATCCGATTTTCGTTAAACTACAAAAGTGGAAAGGTGACGTCTTAAGCTTTCATATGAGGTATGACACAACCTATCTTACCTATTTAAAATTTGAGGATGGAAGCCGCCCTGTTCAGGGGCGGCTATTTCACTAATGAATTATGCGTCAAAAACTGTCCCCCTCGAAACAAAAATCGACCTGTCTCGGCATGACTGTGGCCAATTCGCCCTTAAATGGCCCTGTTTCGTTTTCAATGGTCCACTCTGTATATTACCTATCTATTTTCCATGTAACAGATTATATGAAACACATGTTTGAACGCCATTCTCACTTCACTCGACCAATGAAAATTATTTCACCATTTTTGGTCACACGAATTATTTAGAAAATATTATTTCTCAATAAAACATGTGCGAAAAGAACAAAAGTTGTGTTTTATAAGGATTCATAAAAATTGCACGATGAAAAGTTTTCACTCAAATATTACAAAGCAAAATGAAGCGATAAGATTGAAACTTCTTGGTTAGTTGCAGGAAACCAAGGCACAATTTTATGTGAAATTATGCCCAATTGTTTCTTCGATTTTTTTTTTCGAAAATTTTCCTAATATTCATGGAATTTTTCTCCCCAAAGACTTTGACTAAATGAAATATTACATAGACGTTGAAGTTGATACTTCATAGAATTTTTCGAAATTTCAATTCGACCCGACATTCATTTTCGGACATTTTGGCCTGAAAATATGTAAAATTAATTTGGTCTTTGAAATTTTAAGGTTATTATTTCCTCAATATTTCAAGAAGTTATGACACGTTCAGATTGAAATTTCATCGTAAGTTGGAGAATAACAAAGCACAAGCTTATGGAATTTCGTGAGAATTGTACTGGTAGATAATTCTTAAAATACTGTTTTTCGAAAATTTTCAAAATGTTGCTACAAAAACTGTGTTTTCGGGAACAATTCTTCAGATTTCAATTAATATTGGCACCGACTCTGAGGCTAATATTCAACGATAGTGCTCAAAATTCCATGTTGATGTTACATTCATTTTCGGAGGTATATGTCAAATTTCGTGACTATATGAAATTTCGAGGATATTTCGTCAATATCTCTGAAAAACTGAGATTGGATTTGAATCTAGTCCTAAGTTGAAAATACCGATGCGGAATTTCGAGGATGACATGTGGATTTTAAGAATTTGCGCGAATTTGGACTTCGTGATTGAACACCCAACTAGGTAATCAACTCTCTGAGTTAACTCTTCTAGAGGTTATTGTGTTCACTATCGACGGTTATCCCGGTCGTAAACACAATTAGTTCGAAAGAATCGACATAGAGACTCAAGTTGAATAGATTTGAGCTTCATTCGAATTCGCGAATATGTAAAATTCGCCTAATGATTCTGTAGATAAAATTTCGTTTCTTATATTTCTCAACCTACGGATAAGAGACTCGAAATACAGAACTTGGTTGACAAATCTAGAAAAGCACTCACGTGAAGTTAGGATTTGTACTTCTTGAGATATTGGGGAAATAACGCCAAAATTCCAAATAACAACGAAATTTGGCACATTTTTTTTATATCTCCGAGAGTAAATATCATAATTCTTGTTAAATACCGACTTCGAGGTTTTTGCCAAATTCCATTGAAATCAAATCGAAATTTTCAGAGAAAAAAATTCTCCATCAAAAATTTTGAAAATTTTCCAATAAATTTTTCTTAAAATTTTCTAACAACTGGATTCACACGAAAAATTGCTCTAAGTTGGTATTGCAAAACTGTCCACGAAGTTTCAATTTGATCAAGTCAATACTTCATGAGATATCGAGGAATTAAAATCTAAATTTCAAATAGACCTTACTCCGAAACTATCCAACCGATTTCACCCACTAATGAACTAAACCGAGATATTCGGACTCCAAACCTATTCTGACAATTTCAATTCGCTAAGTCTCTTCCTTCGAAAGTTATAGAGCACATACAGACGGACGGACATAATTGAATTTGACCACGGATTCTTCTTCAGGGAGTTCAACCCTATCGTTTAAGACCATTTTCGGCTCAAAATTCGAAAATGATAGACATCGTGGTGAAATGATAACGCGCTGTTTCCTAGAACAAGCGCGTAAAAATAATAATTGATTTAGGCAACGAATGTGAAAAACCGCATAAAAGCTGCTGAACTCACTTTTGCGTGGTCTCGATCAGTTGAAAAACTAAACACAATCACCAAACGGAATGCGTTCCACTACAAGTTGATGAATTTATTGAACATATAAATTTCCTATACCCACACCAATACCTGAAACGAGCTTCCATATAAAAATACCATCAATCACCTTCTGGAGCAGTGTGAAATATCTGTAAATATATAAATATACTCAATCATTGCTGTTCAGTTTTATGGCACAACTCATTTTTGTTTCAGATGAGGCCAACTTATCTTCAGATCGAAATCGACTAATTTGACGGTTTAAACATCATTCAGTCGGCAGCGATCATCATTTATTTTGAAAGGTCGTTATCCTGAAGACCAAAACAATTCGGTTAACAAATGAGCGACATCCATCATTCATTAACAGTGCAGGTGGAATTTCGGAGAACACATGATTAGATGAAAAGAAAGATAGAAATAATTAATTAATACAATACGGTTTTCTTCTATGACGTGTTTGAACTCATCAGGAAACTTTTCACGAAATCCAGAATCAAAACGAAAACTTCAGGAAATACTAAATGTTGGGCTTCTAACTTACTAGTCCAGGAAATTGTGACAATTCCGGAAAAATACTTTCGAAACTCACAGAAACAGAAATTTAAGATACTGGCATATCTACTGGGAGTATACTTATAAGTGCTTGGATGTTGTTGTTTAGCAACTGTGTAATTGTAAAGAATTTAATTAAGTATGTTCATTCTCTGGAGCGTTATATCTGTATCGAAAAAGTGAACAAAGTACTGCAGGTCAATGTCGAATAACATAATTTATTCGTGTAATCAGAAAATAGTTATTGGAAAACTTTGTGACAGAATGTGAGGAACAGGCGAATCGTAATCAAAGTGTACTTTCGAAAAAAAAAATCAACAGAAAGGGCAACGGAAATCGGACGTTTCAGGAATGAATAGCACTGTGCGCAGACAGAAATCCTAGAGAAGTATTTGATTTTATCAAATTGACAATTCTGCAAATTTTCTCGTTATTACCTGATGAAGGATTCAGATATAGAGTCTGAAACCTTACAAAATTCACTTTGTTGATCGTTCGCATCATTTCGATACTGTTCATTAGGCAACATTTTTCTTGAAACTACCATAGACAAATAGTATGAATCCGCAAGGGCATTTTACCTAAAAAAGAATTTTATTTGATTTTGATCCTCCGTTTTTTCAGATATTAGGTGTAAGAATCTAGAAACACCTGAAGAATACTGCAAGATCCCTCTAAAATATCCTTAGTCGATATTCGGAGCAGTTATCGATTTGTTCTGAATTTCAGTTTTTTTTTTCATTTCTGAAGAAAATTTGAAAGATGTCTGAAATCAATCTTGTAAAACATGAAGAGATTTCCGAGCTTTTACTAATTAATTGATGGAAATTAAACAGTGGTTCTGACGAACTAAACTGATTAATATCTGTGACCTTCACACTTGTGTAACTCAATATATTTGAGTATTTGTGTTCTGTGTTTATATCTTAATTTAAATCTCAAGAATATAACAATCGAAATGTATTTATGTTGATGAAATACAACAACTAAAATCCGAAGTTTCATCTATGTTGGGTGCCACGTCTCGCTGACTTCTCATCCCTCATCAAATAATATGTCATCCTGACATAATATATGTCAAAAGTTTTTCCATTTATTCCAGATATTTTGTTAGATTTCTAGTATCAAATATCCAATTATGGATCTATGGGAGATGATTCCCCAATATAAGGGGCCTGTAGCGTTCTTCGATCATCTGAGGATCAGAAAAATCATCACTTGGAGGACCGGACCTGGTCGAAAGACTCTTCCGGTCAGTGAGCAAATGTAGGTAATTTTATTTACTGCTCCCTGCTGGTTTTCTGTCCCTCCTTCTGTTTCAGTGTCAAGATATTTTGTCAGAATAAATTCAATTATTTTCCAATGAAAAAGATGCCATCCATTTTCTTCAAATAAATTACATCACTTATACGGGGAGACAGAGTTTTTGCTGAGGTTTTTATCTGTGCTCTTGCATCATATGGAAAAATGTCTGGTATCACGTGTACATTTCCTCTGTAAACACTGTGATATACTAAGAATGTAATGCTCGTTCTCAAAAGAATATAAACTCTTAACACTTGAGTCTGAAATTCTTTTGCCATTGGCCACGTATTTGAAAATGAACACATCACATTTCAGAATATAACAAAAAGGGTTTTCGTAAACTGATCGGGTAACTTACCCGGGTAACTCAAATGACAGATTTTGAACTTTTTATCTGTCAATCTGTCAAATTAAGCTTATCCGGGTTAGTGATCGAGTAAGTTTCCAAAAACCCCATAAGTGGTGACAAATTTAAATTTATCCAATTCTTAAGCAGGAAGTATGAATGAACCAAATAAGGTTCTAGCTTGTATTTATTAAATATTCCATTTTTATGAGAAAACTAAAGAAATGTTTAGCTGTATTTTGTAATCAGGAATGAAACCGCGTCTGGACTTAGAGGTCAAAAATTCTTGAAGCGACAATAGCTTGAATCACTCTGAATTTTCCTCTGGATGGTTATGATTTTGACTCGTTAATTATATTGATTTGTGCATGTGATAAGTCTCACATAAATGTAACAACAAGAAATGCTCCAACTTGTTAACGCATTCTCAACATATCGTGCGACAACTCCACGATAGTTCGACGAAGAATTGCATCAATGACAATTGGTTACTTTTTTGCTTGATATTCCCGTTATTTACTGTCGTAGATTCTTTGTTCTCGATTCAGTCTCACTGACAAAAAAAGACATTCTTCGTAACGCAGCTTGACGAAATCAACATTATATACCAGTTGATAAAATTTTCTAATATCTCTCCTTCATGAATCAATGATTTCATAAAATAATGTTTATCATTAGATATTTTTGTTACAACAGAAAGGCAATACTTCACCACATTAGTAGGTTGAATATATGTGGTACGAAAGTACCCAAATATCCAACGGTTGCCTAGTATTTCATCCGTACATATGTAGATGATTCCTACAACTGTACTTTTTTTAATAATAGTTAAAATTCAGGGTGAAGTAGCACCAATGCAGAAAACTCTGCATCGTTACAATGAAAATAGCGGATCAGTGAGCAGGTTTTGATCTTGTTCGTTTCAAACAATTTTTTGAACTTTGTTCTCTTAACTTTAATACAAAATCGTGTTTCTACAATTGTTAATATTGTGTAATAATCAGTTGAATTCAATAAAAGAGCTTTTGATATAATAATAAAATTTCACGTTTCTAGATTCATAACTTTTGTTGTTTTTATGTCACCAAGCTCTAAACTCAGGCACCCAAAATAGCGTACCATCCGATATCCGGTATTAGGGGCCAAATTCTTTTATCTTCATCTGATTATTCTTGGATGGCTATGAAGTCATTTTCTAGTTTATGGATTGAAACAAAAATTATACTCTCTCTAAACGTTGTTGTCATTGAATTTCAGAATAGAACAAGAATACGATGTAAATAAAAAGGGATCTAAATATTCGATTCTAGAAAACCTGATTGAAATCCATGAATTCCGAGAAACCTCAGTAGTTCAATTTTTTTTTCTGAATCTCAATGATGATGAATATGTTGT
Organism: Myrrha octodecimguttata; assembly: GCA_958510865.1. Taxonomy (NCBI): domain Eukaryota; kingdom Metazoa; phylum Arthropoda; class Insecta; order Coleoptera; family Coccinellidae; genus Myrrha; species Myrrha octodecimguttata. The sequence continues at coordinate 39,127,722 of OY294056.1, forward strand.
AGTGGATAAACCTTTTATGCCACAACGAAGTGATTCATTATGAGGGGTTCCCTTCGCTCCAAGTAACCATTGATTTTGCGTTTATTGTTGGAAGTATATACATAGGTGTATTAGGGTTATCGTTTGAGGGACTATTGTCTATACCCCATTCACTTTTATAAACTATCCCGGTTGACCATGATTTAGGCCTATCAAGTTTTTTTTACTTAAAACTGACGCAGGTTGGCACTGGTGAAATATCGGCAATGTCAAAATAATTCTCAGAGACGTTGCCAAATGGACTGATTACAGAATGCCAAATGCCAATGCCAATTTCTACTCTCAATCTCAACATAACCATTACGCTTGGAAACTAAAGATGCCGAAGGTAGTTTTGAAGAAGCAGAAACAAAGTATCAGGAAGTGCTACGTAGAATTGAAATCTGCTTTTTCTGATAGTAACCCTGATAATTTGGAATCAATAATTTATCACAAGCTATCCAACTTTTTCGACGTATGTGAGTGAAAACCCAGTGTATTGTTCACATAGATTCCCAAGAACTTTGTGAATTGAGTTGGATCTTTAAAGGTGACACAGGTTTTGTAGTACTACTACGTTTTCATATATAGTAAAATTTCAACAGTCGATTCTTGATTTTCGTACAAGAAAATAAAATAACTGAATCTTCCAACCTAGGTTATATACGTGAAATATTTTCAGTGTTAACAGAGAAAAAAGTTTATTCAACATACGCCTGGTCTTCCGAATTATTGAATTCACATAATATCTCAAATTCATTATTTTTCCAAAGTGAATTCACATTTTGAAAAATACGTCTTTACTACGACCTCATGTAGAGAGAACAACGTTGTGTAGTTATCTGACAGGAAAATGACCATAACCTAACATTTTCAAAATATACACGGTGAAATGTGTCAGAATGTCATGACCAACCGGGATAGTATATAAAAGTGAATGGAGTATATGGTTGTCGTTCACCACTCCTCATACGAGGGAGTATGACAGCAGCCCTCACGAACGACTCAACTGCGTTATCAAAATGAACGCCTGGACATCCTTTTTCAGCAATGCAAAGCACGTTTCCATATTGATCGTCGAACTATGGATATTCTTCAAGAAGCTGACGTAATGTTCTGCCTTAACTACATCGTTCACCGGATTTAAATCCCATAGAATATGGGGAGGGGACTGTCCAAAAGTACAACAATCTCTAAAGACCCTTCACCAAGTTCGAGTTGCTTAGAACGGGTGTTCCCAAGTAGACGTGGACCATGTTATTTAATTGATGCCTATAGAGATCTACAAGAGTGTATTAGACTACTGGGTCATCAAACACATTATGGTTTTGCCTGAATATCAATCAAATTTTCTGAAAATGTTATCGTTTTGTTCCTCAGGTAAGCCTACCACATTGCCAAAAAGTGAGGTTTACGAAGTTATTCTTCTAAGCTTTTACACTTTCATTGAAACTGAGTATATTCATGTTTTTACAAGGGATACTTGATTAGGTTATTCATTAGTTTAGCTAATGACTACGACAAGAATCACCTTTACGCAAACCAGTAGAGGCGTGATTTCTCAAGCCATTTTAGTCCCGGCTGTCGGAAATAACCAGAGATCCTCGTTAAGTCAGAGTAAATACTCAAGGAATGTACCGACAAGGCAACAAATGCAACACGATTGTTCGTGTTGCCTCATTGCTGGTCATTTTGTCAGCCGAATCGACTTCATCGCCAACTGTGAAAGCCATGGAGGAACGCTTGTAAGTGGTTGGACCACAAATGGTCTTATTGTTCGCAATCGGACTCTATGGAAACGGATATTGAGTGGTATGCAAGAGATTACGTTTCTTTTGGTGTCGGTATGCATCTAAGATAAACGGAGTCATGATTTGCATTGGAAGATGGTGAATGCTGAATTGATATTGAATAGTCATTAGTAGGTATGAAGGTGTTATCCAGATAAGGTCTATCTTTGCACAGCATTTCAAATTGATGGTCGATAAAATTTGATTTATTGGATGAGTATTAAAACCTGTTAAATCAAACATGTTGTGCCTAACTCTCTGCATTTCTTGAAGAACGTATAAAACGAATAATAGTTCTGCTTTATAGATCTTGAATATTTTCAGTTCCATGTTCTCGCTATTAAAATCTACATAATGTTTCAAACTCTCTGACTTTTTTGGAGAACATATGAGAGTACATTATTCAACATTATTCATATAATGTTATTATTCAAGAAGGTGATTACCTAAGAGAATAATGGCAATTCTATTTACGTTGAATACTATACTTTTCCACGACTTCATTAGTGAAATTGGTAGAATTCTGCTTTTTGAAGAACCAACAATAGAGTTGTCAGAATGCTAAACTTTATTCTCTGATTCTCTGATGGCTGGAAACTGTCAAGCTTACGAGAAACGTCAAAACTTTCACTTGATCTATGCATGGAGTGTATAATATTCATAATACACACCTATTAAGCTACCTTTTATGCAAGGGGGATTCGGGTATTTGGGTAATCGAAGATTCTTCCCTACTGGCCGACGACGATCACGTGACCGTCGTCGACCAATAGGGTGAAACTCTCGGCCAATAGGGTGAATCTCCGATTACCCAAATACCCGAATCTCCATCGCACAAAAGGTAGCTTTATCCATGACTGTCATTTTTCTTGAACAAGAGCCATAGAAATATATATATTTTTTCAATGGTCGTGGACAAAAGTATTTCATTGAATTTAGTTCCTTCGGTAATTATTGTTATGTTATAACGATTTGAAATATTCTCAGCGCTATGACGTTGTCGCTTGTATTGAAAAGTAGAAGCAACCTGGGTATTTTAAATAGGGGACTTCCATCATGATTTTTCAGTTTTGGTGTCGATTTTGCTCTTTGGTTATTTTTGTGTACATCCCTTTATCCTCTTTTACGTTTTTTTGAGGGTTTTCACTCGCAATATCTGAAACAGAACTATTAAAAATCCAATAATATTGTTCTTTCATTAAAAACGCCGTTGCGGATTGCAGTAATTGAACTATTTATCAAGGGAAATTTCTTGGAAAAGAGATTGCCTAATCAACAATACAAGTGCGCATCAAAATTATGGAACAAATTAATTTTCTCAGAAGAAAAATATTTAGCAACAAAATCCTGAAACGGGTCAATTTTTGTTTCCCTTATACCAAAATTATATGCATTTTTGAAGGATTTTTGTTGAACCCTGTGCCATCCCCATCAACTCTCTAAATGTTTTGAATAGAGATAGTAGGTCATGTGGTACTTTTTTGGCAAGGTCTTTGTATCTTTTTTACAGGCGTGCAGAAATTTTCAAAAAAAAAGGTTTTTAGTATGTGCACTTTGTCATGGCTCATTTACTTTGAGACGATGGTACCTGATGAAATTCGTCACCGAATGAAAGTCAACCATACAGTTTTGTTCATGCACAACATTCAACCCCCTCACGTGAAATTTTTTTTTCTCCATTAAAGGGTTCTTAGGGGTTGAAAGTTGTACATGAACAAAACTGTAATGGTCGACTTTCATTCGGTGATAAATTTCATCAGGTACCATCGTCTCAAAGTAAATGAGCCATGACAAAGTGCACATACTGAAAAACCTCTTTGAAGAAAAAAAATTTTTTCTTGAAAATTTCTGCACGCCTGTAAAGAAGATACAAAGATCTTGCCAAAAAAGTACCACATGACCTACTTTCCCTACTCAAAAAATTTAGAGCCTAATGAACAGAACCGAAACAATGCAAACAATCAACAAAACAAACTGTAACTCTCAGAGTACAAATCTGACTCGTTCATCCCAAAAAACGAAATATCAAAAGAAATAATTCTACAAATTTTATCTAGTTTGTTTCATGAATGAGACAGATTCCTACTCTGTAACGTTACATTTCAGTTTATTGATTGTTTAAATTTTTCCGGTATTAATTATTAAGCAATATTTTTTCCTTTTTTTTAATTCAATTCTGCAATCAATATTTAATTTTTAATAGCTCTGTTTCAAATATTAGGAATGAAAACACAGAAAAACCCTAGAAAATGATACAAATCCTCGCAAAATATGCTTTTATTGACACTTAATATTTTTGAAATAGACGATATTTTTGTATTGGGAGTACCAAGAAAATCTGGACTTGCTTTATCTACTCAAAACTTCATATCTTTGGGCATATTTCATCCATTTACGAACCTTACCGAGACATTCGAGGTCCAAAACAAACTTGAAAGATTTTTGTATAGTAGATATTGAATTTGACTACAAGTTCTTGCTCAGTGAGTTCAACCTTATCGTCAGAGGTTACTTCCAGGTCAGAATTTGAAAATGACCGAAATTTGGACAATAACATACTTCTTCACACTGCGTGAATAAGTATGATCCAATAATCTGAACATTAATTTCTACGAATTCTGGACAATCCTCTTAACCAATTGGGGAAGTAACAACACTGACCAAACAATCCAGTTTGATTTCGATCACGAACCTCCAGTTCCGAAAACGACCATTCATAAACCCCAATTCCGAATAACTTTCTCTCATCCTGCTCCGAGAGAACCAAAACAAGAGAATTAACGAACCATTTTCCGACTACCTCCAACCGGATCACATGATAAATTCCGATCCGAAATCCGCACAATGAATAACGCACTCGCTCCATTTTGGGAGGAAATTTTCAGGCAGCACCCCCTCCCACCTCCAACACTCCCGCTCCTCCCCAAGGGCGCCTGTGGAAGGGGCCGCTTTAATTTCGCTCGCAAAATGGCTTGCCGAGTTTTACTGGCGGGCCTGGTTAATTAACATCGAAGAGTGGCCTGCTCCAGGGTCATTACCGAAATGACCTTCGCAAATTACCTACGGAAGCGGCTTGGAGTCGGAGCTCCCCCAACAACACATCTCTTCGGTACGAAGTTCCTTTCTGATTCAATTTAACTTATTCTTGATGATGAGGCCAGGGTATTGGCAGTGTGAGGCGTGAGGTCAGAGTGTGAATGTTTCTTGAAGACATCGATTTCATTAGTCCTAATGGGACAGTAATAGGAGGATTGCAGCTTTAGTTTTTAGATGGAGCAACACTGATGTCAATCATCAAGGCTCGTATCTGTCAATAAAAATTAATTCAAGTGGAACAAACTTTTCAGAAATTAGGACTTTATATTCAGCTGAACAGTTTGAGACTTTTTTTGATATTTTGCATACTAGGTGATGTCAATCATCAAGGCTCGTATCTATTAATAAATATAAATTCAAGTGAAACACACTTTCCAGAAATTTGTACTTTATACTAAGCTGAACAGTTTGAGAGCTTTTTTTATAATTGTATAGGTTTCTGGGTTTTCACTCCCAATAACTGAATCAGAACTATTATGAATTGAATAAAGTTGTTTTTTTTATGGAAAACGCCTTTGCGGATTGCAGAATAGAACTATTTGTCGAGGGCAGTTTCTTGGAAAACAGATTGCCTAATGAACAATACAGGAATAATATAAACTACTAACAAAGCGAACTGGGACATTTCAAAGTACAAATCTGACTGTTTCATCAGACAAACGAGAAGGAAAATATTTCTGAAGATTTTCTCGTTTGTCTGATGAAAGAGTCAGATTTGTACTCTGAAATGTACCAGTTAGCTTTGTTAATCGTTTATATTATTCCTGAATTGTTCATTAGGCAATCTGTTTTCCAAGAAGTTCTATCCTGCAATACTCAAGGGCGTTCTTCATGAAAAAACAACTTTATTCAATTTCTAATAGTTCTGTTTCAGATATTGGGAGTGAAAACCCATAAAAACCTAAAAAATAATGCAAAATCCTCCCAAAATAAGCTTCAATCAATCAATCAAAGGTATGTAAGAGTTATTTTTTCTTCTAAAAAAACTCTTACCTTTATATTCAGCTCTCCAAAAGAAGACGATTCGGAGATCTACACAATGACTTTCAAAAGAAAGAACTTCCAGACTTGTAAAGCAGGTTGAACCTTAATTGAGAGGGCCAAGTTTGTTAATTGGTAAAATTCACCCTATGATTCCGCAGATATACCAAATCAAAATTTTAGTTAACGAATATTTCCAAAAATGAAGATAAAAACGAACTGAAATGTAGCATTTGCATGAAATAAGTCGCTTCAAGGTTCAGGTTTAATGTCGTGAGGAGCAAATTCAAAACTTTGATAAGCAATGTAGAAACTTCACGGCAAACTTCATTATATGTATCCCCGAACGGCCACTCATGTGAGAATTTCATAACATTAAAACTAAAAAATTTCAATTGAAAAATACGTAAGCTGAAAAAATAGAATGCCCATATCTTAACGGCTGCATATTTGCAATTTATATCGTATTTATCTGTGCATTTATAGTCCTCAAGAACTGATTTTATGATGCATTCAATTCTGTATTATCGACTTCTATGAATATTTAGCAATTTTATCTGAAAAGGTCCATTTAAAAATGCAATCAGTAAATTGAATTCTATTTGTCATTTCATACGTATCGCATAATACGAGCATTGTTTCATAGAGATAATGGCATATAAATTACTGTTAAGGCAATAGAGGATGTAGAAATTTATTACACAGCAATTAACCACCCACTATTGGTGATCATGTTTTTTTCACCTTCGTTAACAATCTATATTTTCTGATGAATATTCCACTCATTCCATTTTTAGCAAGAAAGTTTCCATCTAGTTTCACAGCGATGAAACGTGCAAGCCGGCAAAACTTCGCAAGTTGGTTTTTCAGCGATAAAACTTTAACATTTCTCAACTTCAAGATAACTTGGGAAATGGATACTTGGATTAGTCAAATAGCGCGATACTTGTAAAATAGTTGATTTGAGAAATTTTGAAATGAACCATCAGCTATCGAGAGGGGGATAGATTTGGAAATATTTCGTCGAAAGAAATACACGGTGAAAATGCCAAACTGTTGCCTGTCAATACGAGGAAAACCAGGAAATCTGTGTGGAAGCAGTATGCGGGATTTCAGGCTTTCTCAAATGAAAACACATTACTGTTCGACATATATTCTCGTGAAATCCACTCGAGATGAAATTTAAGCAGGTAAAATTTTTTCCTGTAATATTCAAGTTTGTTGCTTTTCGGCAATTTCGCTCATAAAAAATGTCATTCTCGAAATTGCCAAGCAACAAACTTTCATATTACAATTGAGAAATTTTGCCGGTAAAATTTCATCTCTAGTGGTATTATATATGATTATTCATTTCAAATTTCATCAGATGAAGATAGATTTATATACAGTGTGAAAATTTGAGAAGGTATATCACCTTTGATACAGAAAAAATCATAACCTCGGTAATTATTTTTTGTATTCAAAATTTCAGAGAATTTTGGAATTTCATGTTTGCAAAATCACATGAATCAGATGGCGTCCTTGTTTCGCGGTACACTCCTGCAGTCTTTCTTGAAAGCTTCCGAAAACTGTTTCCATTGTTGCTCTCTCAACTGCGGCGTCTTACACGCGAACTGCTTCCTTCAGTTCCTCCAATATTCGGTGCTTGTGTTGGTAATCCTCTTGCTTTGAGATGTCCCAACGGAAAGATATCGCAGAGGGCCAAATCTGGAGACCGAGGAGGCCAATGAACGTTACCAAACCTGTAACGTTCATTTTTGCTCTGGCTGTGTGGGCGGTCGCCACATCCCGTTGGAACCACACAAGTCGGATTGGAACACGACGTCTTCTCAATGCAGGTGCAAAAAAGTTGGTTATCATTTCGATATAGCGGTCAGAGTTCACGGCAACAACATTGCCATTGACGTTTTCAAAGAAGTAAGGGCTGATGACGCAAGTTTGGGATACAGCGCAACAAATGGTCACATTGGGGCTATGCAGCGGTCCTTCGTGTTTTTGGAGATTTTCATCAGCCCAATAACGGCAATTTTGCTGATTTACGAGGCCATTGACGTGAAAGTGAGTATCATCGCTCATGAACATAATCAGGTTCTCATTTTGCTCAACAAGTGCTTCCATCTCACGGGCGAGGTGAGAAATGCAAAAAAATTAAATTTGGTTCGCAGGGGGAATTTCATACGGTTGGTTTCAATCGATTTGTATCAGCCCAGAGAGCGTTGTGAAAGCAATCCCTAAATTTTTAAATGGAAGGGGGAATTGAATGACAACTTGTTTCTAAGGTAATTCGATGTCTTTTCGAATATGTCATACACTTGACCTGTTTTGCTAGTACTTAGGAAAACTACAAAAAGAATAAAATAGTTGATGACAAGAGTCACAATCAAACATGAGAACGATGAAAAATTTCTACGAACAGATGCAACAACAGCATTTCCTAGAATACCAGAGAACGCGTGAGGAAAAAAACAGAACATCAACGTCAACGTGAAGTAAGCACTTACGCCCTTACCCAGTAGATCCTATTGAAATCTTATTACCCTGCTCACCACCGAAGTTCTGGCACACTCAATATTGCTCTGCATACAGTTTGTCTGTCCACTCACGTAGGCATGTTTTCAATACCACTACAAAAAATTCAATGAGTTGATGACCACATCTAGAGAACCTTTAAGATACAAACTGGAGGTGGATGGTGAGGTTATCAAACAGGAGTCATCATTCAGATACCTGGGTGTGAGTTTGACAAACTATGGGAACGTAGAAAAGGAAGTGAGACACCGAGTCGTTAGGGCCCATAAAGTGGCGGGACGTTTGAACAACACGATATGGCAGTACAGAAATCTCCGAATGGAAACAGAACCGGCATCTACAAGACGACAATCAGACCAATCATGACATACACCGCGGAGACTAGACAACTCTCAGAGAATACAGAAATGCGTATTCTAAGACGAATAGCAGGCAAAATATTGAAAGATAGGGACTGGAGTGAAAACATCAGGAAGGCATATAGAGAAATAATTCATGATTGGGTGAAAGGGAAAAAATGGAATGGAACCAGCTCATAGGACGAATTAAGCATTTGTAAAGATTTCAAAGGCTAAATCATCATCAAGTGGGCGGCGAAGTGTTGGCCATTCTAGAAAGAGATGGAGTGATGACATCGACTTGGGATAAGATGAAGTGAATTTCGATGAAAGAACAGGCCTTTGGCTTAAGCTGGAAGTTAGAAGAAGAAGAAGGAGAAGAAGACGAAAGTATGAAATGATTTAGTTCGGATATGCCCTTACAAGTTTCTCAAGTCTATGCGAGTAAGATTCGTGATACTCCAAAGAGGTTGAAGCTACCTCCCAAACCTTCAAAGGCTCATTTCTTAGTTCGAAATCTCTCAACAGTTTCTCTTGTTTGGTATACACCTATAAATGTTTAAGCATCTTCAAATAACTCTCACATAAAAACTCAAATTAGATTTCCTATTAGATACTTCGAGATATAACAAAAGCAATAAATAACATCTAATGAAAACAATAATTTGCCTTGTCGTACAACAAATCTTTTCATAACATAATGAACGAGTCTTGAATTGGTATGAAATGATTCAGAAATGAAATAATCGATAATAATTCAGAGAATCACATCTGTTACTTTGACCATCAATCTCAGTAGAGAGCATTGATGTAGTAGCAGTAGAGAAGATGCCTGACGATCACCTGTGAGCTCATAACAATCAATCTTTGTTAACCGTTAGCGTAATCAACCTATTGAATATGCTAGTGCCAGTATAATAATTTTCCTGATAGGTCGGGTATAGCTTTCCTATTAGATAATGGTTGAAATAGAGTTTAATGAGCGCAAAAAGTGCGCTTTTCATTGTTGAACAACACATGGACCTATTGGGTTGGCAAATTAAATGAATAACGGAAAGATATAGCTTTGGGATGCGGCACGATTAATACGAAAGATCAATATTTTATTGAACAGTAATAACAGAGATGAGTTGGTTTACTGGAGTCGACGGAATTTCAGTTGAAATGGTTGGACAAACTCATTATGTAAATGTTTTTTCGAACCATCCATTGGTCCGAATTGGCTGCGAGGTTCCGAGCCATTTGAAATGTCGAAGTAATTTCAGAAAAAGAAGGGCGATTGGATTGAAACTTAGCAGTTAGGTAGAGCACCACGACGCATACATTTTTGGTGAGTTTCGTCGAGACCATAGAGGTAGTAAATAGAAGAATTCTTCGGGAAAAATTTTTTCGGAAACTACTTATCAGATTTTTTTTGCACCTACCTAAAACTCCATATTTTTCAAGGTTACACCAAATTTGTTGAAAAAAAATGTAGAATTTCGTTTTCGTCGTGAAAAATTTGCTCATGCCGTGAGTTCATATTTTGGGCTACGTTATTTAGGTCTGAACCTACTCTATAAATATCGATATTTGTAGGTATGTTTGAACAAGCTGCTGACTTCACATCGGTAACTGGGTGAACCAGCAATATTTCCCATCGCCGAGATATTGGAACGAGATGAACATCATTGTACGCATTGTGTTTTTCTGAACATAAAATGTTGAGTCGAACATAGGCGGATTCCCTTAGTTTGGAAGATATGTGTCCCCTTAGTTCCAAATTGATACTTTTTCAGGTCCCTTTTTCCACCATAAAAAAAATCCTTCACTTCTTCTGTATAATTCACAAATCACCTTTGAACCTTCAACCAACGATAAGCGTCACTTTCTTTAAAGAATAGTCAATATCCAATGCAAAAAATGAAAATTCTGTACAACCACTCAACCTCTCTTCCTTATTATTACTGGCGGGAAAAACGAAATAATATGTGCGTTCTTACTGCTCACTGCGATACTCTACCCTTTCCAACAGGAAATTTCGTTTTTAATGAAATCTACAAGGTTGAAACACATAGTAATGGAATGCGAATACACCCTGATATATATTTCAAGGTACATATCTTTTCATATGTAATACCTAGATCGCGTCCTTTCCAGTTTTCCAATGGAATCGAGGTTATTATACAGGGTGGTTCAATTGGTAACGTCAATAAATTTTTTTAGATTCCTCACACCTGGGGGTGTCCAAAAATACTCCATGTATGTTACGCGATTTTTCGTAGTTTTCGAGTTATAGTTTTTTTTTGTGTTTTTCTGATTTATTGTGCCAGCGAAGTTTCAAAAATTCATATCTTTTTATGTAGTGCGTATTTTGCAGAATTTTTCTCTGTAACATGATCTTTCCTCCGAATGTTTTCTTAATGAAAAAAATAACTCAGCTTCCTGAAATTACTCAAAGATTTTCAAAACGAGCTTGAAAGTTGGAACTTCATTTTTCAGTATGATTCACTCAAACATTCAAGAACAATTTAAAAATACAAAAAGGAGTTTTCATAGTTTCTGACTGAAATTGAAAACTTTGCACGGTCCTGGACTACCAAAATCATAAGAAAAAAATAGTACTTTAGTGGCCATTTTTTGCTGTAATCTTCCATCGAAGGCGGATAGACTCAAAATCATTGAAACAAAAGTAAAGTTATTTTTCTACTCTTTATCACTTTCATGGCAGATTAAGCTTGAAAATGTGACTTTAGAGTAATTTTAATTTCAATTCCTGTAAAATAATTGTGGCTCGTGTTATTTTTATATTAAGATGAATTGGGCGTGCAGGGCCGATCGAATGGCCTGCACGTGAGTCAGACCTGAACCCCATGGTTTTTTTTTGGGGAGATTTTACAAGGAGCTGATGTTAGCTATGAGAAGCAACAACAAAGCAAAATAAAGACAAATCTTTTGGAAGCGGAAAGAAAAATAAAACAAAAAACGTTGACGATTAAGTATTCAAGATGGAGGAAGGGATTTTGAAGATTTATTGTGGTAAATGGTAATTTTTCAGTAAGTTGTGCTTTTATTCCTCATCCAAAAGCAAGTAATTTCACAACTTCCAATTTTGAAATATACCCAAATTTTCAGTCAATGGAGAGTCCAAAATTATTGTAAAAATTACACAAGCTACAGTTAGTTTACAGGAATTTCAATTAAAATTAGTTCAGAAACACATTTTTGTGTATAATTTACCATAACAATGATTACAAGTAAAAAATAACTTCAATCGTGTTTCAATGATTTTTAGCCTATCCGCCTTCAAAGACCGTTTACAGCAAAAAAGACCCATAAAGTACTATTTGTTTCTTATGATTTTGGTAGTTAAGGACCGTGCTAAGTTTTTAAACTCAGCTAGAAGCTATGTAAACTCCACTTCGTATTTTTTAATTGATGTTGAATGTTTGAGTGAATCCTACTGAAAGCTAAAGTTCTAACTTTCAAGCCCTTTGTGAGTAATTTTGAGTGTATTCAAGATGCTGATTTATTTTTGTTATCGAAACAATATTTAGGGAGATCATGAAGCTGAGTGATTTTGTTATTAAAACATTCAGGAAGATCATGCTACCGAAAAAAAAACTGCAAAATACCTACTACATAAAAAGATATGAATATTTGAAACCTCGCTGGAATAATAAATCGGAAAAACACACAAAAAACTATAACTCGAAAACTAGAAAAAATCGAATGACATACATGGGTTATTTTTGGATACCCCCAGGTGTGAGGAATCTAAAAAAAATTATTGACGTCACTACTTGGGCCACCCTATATAACCCATTTTATTGGAATACCCAGGATTTCATGTTAATCTCGAAGACACAACAAAAAAACAATTTCCACTATAAATAACAACCGCCCTATTTTGAAGGGAGTAGAAAGATTTAAGTTCAAGAGAAAATATTGAGAGTGAAACCTTAAACGAATATTCTCAATGATTTTGTTTTTATAATAGAATAACCCACCTCTTCTTCATTGACACCATTTCATATTTCCCTCCAGCCACTACTCTTCTGTCATAATACGTTGGCCAGCAATGAAAAGACGCTGTTGCCAAGCTCTACTTTAACATTGAGGGATATTTCGTAGAAATATGGGTTAAGTGGTTGTCTAATATTTTCACTTTTCTTCCATTAAATAATGAATATTCTTGATAGAAAGTGTCGCTAATCGTGGGTTGAAGGTTCAAGGTAATTTGTGAACTATACAGAAGAAGTGGGAGATTGTTTTTATGGTGGAAAAAGGGATCTGAAAATGCAAACAATTAAGAACTTTGGGGACCCAAATCTTTCGAACAAAGAGAGAGCACCTATGTTGACCTTCAGATTTTTTGTTCATGAACTCACACTGCTTTCAATGATGTAAATATCTCACTAATAGCTTGGCGACGAGAAATCTTGTATATTATTATATTATCATTTTTTCAAGTTTCAACTCAAATTATTGTGTGCCGGTTGATAAAGTAATTAAAATTGTCATTTAAGACGCACCACGTTGAAAACAATAAAAGTTTGTATATCGTAAGATATTATCATCCAAGGATAAAATGTATTTCATATTATTATGTATTATTATTAAGATATTACAGAAAAAATCTGCCTTTTTAATGAAAATAAATTTCTCATCTTGAAACATATTGTCGAATGAAAATATGAGTGCTATAAAATTCCTGACACATAAACACTCCAAAGCCAAAATATCCACAAAGGCAAGAAAGTATACAATACAGTGTTTGTAGTGTTCGGACTATACAAGTTCACTCTTCCTCACGCAATAACGTATCTCATAAAGCAAGATGCAATAAAAACAGTGCAGTCAAAAATAAACCCCATATGAAAAGCTGTACTGTCAACTCTTCATCTCGCACTTCTATTTTTATTCACCAAGAAAACATCCTTCAGTCACTCATCCAACCAGATGTAATGCGATTTGTTCTTCGGTGACAATGCAAACAACCAATTGAAAAAGCGCATTCTACCGGTAATGTATGATAATCCGGCTTACAGATAAACGTACATAATTTCGTATTCCCGATTCGATCTCGTATTGAAGAACAGGTTTCAATTTATGGGATTTCTTTATGCCCTCGGTGCTGTATAATGGATATCCGGTGAAGATGATCTTTATGGTCACGAGTTGGAATGCTTCCAGAGATCGGACGTGGAAAATAACGAAACTGCGAAAGATTAATTTGTTTTTCGGGAAATTGAATCTATGGTTTGGAAATGGGGAAGAGAAAATATTCCAGAATTTATGGGAGGACGTATTTCGCTACATATTGTGTTCAGTTACTACAGCTAGGTCAAAGTTCAAGGGAAAATTGTTCATTTCGATAGAATTTAATTGATTCTGATTCTTTTGTTGGTGAATCGACTAGAATGGCAAATTGACAAATAATTGACGGGGCTGAATCTGAACCAGTATGACTTCACAGTCACGAGCTCTTCTAGGTTAATTCATCTGCTCGCAAAGATAAGTTTTCACTGAATTTCGTGAAAAATTTTTTGTTGCCAAAGGTAAATAAAAACTGAAAACTTGGGTATTTGAGTTTTTCACATAAATTTCGAGGTTATGTGAAAAACGTAAGGATACAAAAGTCGTCGATCATTTTATTGCCTACAACTTTGCCGAGATCTCGTAGTTTTTCCGGAAATTTAGAAATCACGTTTCACCCTTAAAAACTCACCCCCTTGCACTTCCTGACCTCGGATCACCTTTAAATTATCATTTAATTTTGGTATATTTTCTTTTTTTGCGCGCATGTTCTGGCGAACAGCGTGCTATCGTTTTGTCCAAATGTCTGTAAGTTTCGATGACTGAGCAGAAAATCTCAAACGACTAGGTTGGACCCACTGATGACGAATCCGGTGTCAAAATCGATTCTGTCCGGCCGGCCGTCCGTAGACACGATTACGATCTTACGGAGAATCCCATCGACCTTAAACTTTCAGGGTAGGTTGCATTTCGAAATGCGACGGTTAACTTCGTTAATGGGCAAAATCGGCCAATCGGATTCGGAGTTAGAGCCGTTTGAAGTTTTGACGTTATTTCAGCGATAATTCAAAAACTACTGGAACGATTGGATCGAAACTTGGCATTTAGTTGGAGTACAGCAACGCGGAATCTTACCATCAGTAAATTTTGAAAAATTTTTTTTCGACAAAAATTTTTTTTTCGCGAACTGTTCATCACATTTGAAAAAATTCAGCGCTAACTCTAAGCTTCATATTCCACAGCGTGTACCAAATTTTAATTCGATACGGTAATTATTTTTGAAGATATTGGGAGGAATATATGAAATTTCATGGTTTTTTTTCCGATAACGTTGTTTTTTCGGTATATGCCAAGAAATACTGTTTCAATCATAATGAAACTTCGCACCTAGTTTGAAGATGCTGAAACACAACTTTGTTCAAAATTTCGTGATGTTCGTGTCATTAGAACAATTCGAAAAAAAATTCAAATTTTTTCTCTCAAATACATATTTAATATTCTGTGATCTTTCTATCATATTATCCTCATTATATTCTGTATGAATCTTCGGACTGTTATTTTTCGATGGAGTATTGGATTTCAATTCTATCTTATTAGTATTTTTGGAAATATATGGAAAATAAAATTTTGAATGGCTACACATCTGCGAAATCATTGGGTGAATTTTCAAATCCACCAATTCAGCCTTCGTAATTGAGGTCCAAAACTTCTCTACAAATATCGAGTTTCCAAGTTGTTTCTTTCGAATGTTATTGTGTTTACGCTCCGGCCGTTAGGCCCCAATGATTCCGTAGATATATCCATTCAAAATTTTATTTTTCCAATATTTTCAAAAATACATATTAGATCGAATTGAAATCCAGTAATTTATCGAAAAAATCTAGAAAACCACTGCCGAGAAGGCAGCAGCTTTTGCGAGCATGTTCAAATCCGTTGTCATCTGCATTGAACATGCGCGCAAAAACTGCTGTGTTCACGGCAGTTTTCCATCATGTTTGAAGGCTTCAGCACTGGTCTAAATAGCATATGTGTACTGCCAGTTCAAAAGGCAGCATTTCGAAAACATCACCAAAATGCTATCCATATCAATTATTATCTCAATCAATTCTCAATTCAAACTACCCTCCTGATTCTCTACCGAAATCTTCAAATTTATGCGATTAGTTTAATTCCCTGAGCCGATTCGGGATCTATCCTGTTGTCCCGCCTCTATCCTAGAAAGTATCCCATGGGTCTCATCGTGCCGGATCTATTCAGAAGTTTCAGCTATCGAAATTTCTTAGCCCCGCTTCTAGATTGTTGAACTTACGACATTCTGATTCGAATGAATTTGTTCACCCCGAAAATATTTTTATTCATGATATCGGAATCAAATTTTGGCCACTGATACAACAGATTGTTTTCCATAAACCGAGTTGAGCAAGGTGTGTCCACGGATTGACATTTCCTCACATAAATCAAAAGCTGAGTTTTGCATAGTCCAATTATGGTGGTTTGGAAAATACAGTCCGCATAATACAAAACCCAACGTTAATCTTTATGAACTGAAAATAAAATCCGCCAGTGGAAGAATCGAAACGTCAGCGCGATGCCATATCGAACGAACTACTGTTCTTTTGCCAGGGTAAACGAAATCTATGGAGGGGCATCAGTCCCCGAAACGTGATTGAAGGAAGCGCTTCCTAGTAGTTCTCCAAACGTGAAGTTCGTCAGACCATATCATTTGAAAATAAATACGACAACTTTATTCCATTGTATAAAAGTAATTTATTTGCCACAATGGATACTCAAATAATTTTCTCCAAGATAATGAGTATTTAGGTTTTTTCTTCGCCATAATTGGTTGAAGAATAACATAAATTCTACGGAAGTAAGAAATTGAAAAACAAAAATTATTGTCTCTCGACTTGATCTAAGAACGAAACTCCATTTCATAATTTGATTTTTACTTTTACAGTAATCTACAAGTTTTTCACTTTATTCCCGATATTTTATTAGATTTCTAGTTCGAAATGAACAATTATGGATCTATGGGAGATGATTCCCCAATAAAGGGGCCTGTAGCGTTCTTCGTTTATCTGAGGATCTGAAAATCATCGCTTGGAGGACTGAACCTGGTCGAAAGACCCTCTCGGTCATGAGCAAATGTAGGTAATATTATTTACTGCTTCCTTCTGGTTTTCTGTCCCTCTTTCTGTTTCAGATATTATGTCAAGATATTTTGTCGAAATGAATTCAAGATGACGAAAAAATTATTTTCAAATGAAAAAGATGCCATCCATCTTCTATAAACAAATTACTACACTTATGCGGGGAGACAGAATTTTTCCTGAGGTTTTTATCTGTGCTCTTGTATCATACGCAAATATGTATGGTACCCCGTTTACATTTCCTCTGCTAACACTGTGATATATCTTAGAATTGTAATGCTCGTTCTCAAAAGAATATATATATACAGTAATCTACTTTATTTTCAACCGGTCAAACGCACCTCACGTTCGGAGAGCTACTGGTAAGCGTTTCCCTCGATCGCGTATTGTGGACTGAGGCCCCCTCAATAGATTTCATTTGCCATTGCAAAAAAACCGATAATCGATTTGGTATCGCTCTGAGGTTTCGATTCTTCCACTGGCGTATTAGATTTCCACTTCATATAGATTAACGTAGGGTTTCGCATTATGCGGACTGTCTTTTCCAAAACTGTTCATTGAATTTGAATACAATAACATAATCCACAAGGACGAATATCTGTCGATAAATCAACAAATATTCCACCTTGATCAGAGCTAATCATCCAATCAACCAATTTCTATTCAAATACAATATCGTCAACAGAAAAGTCGAAAAAAGACCAAAAAAATCAATTGAAAATTTTGAACTGTCACAAACAAAATGACTTCAGAAAGATACTTGTTTGAAACTCGATATTTGTTGAGTAGATTTTATTTATTTATTGATACATCGGAATACTAACAGGTTTGAAGCCCACATGAAGTATCCACATTTTAACAAAAAAATATATCACACCTATCAACAATTCAATACACAAAAAAGGCTTCGTCTCATCGGAAAATCAGACCAAAATTTATATCTGTACATTATGGGATTTGAAAGTTTGGGCAAGCCTGCTTTTTATTGAAGGCATTGTTTGATGGAAAATATCCAACCCGACCAGCCGCGAATTGCAAGTGACCATCATCCTGCAGAGTGGTGAATTCTGTGCTGAATTCGTATTTCTGAATGGTAGGTAAAAAGTCTCCTTGGACCGCAAAGTTGAATTTGGAATTTTAAAAGGAACGTTCTGCAGTATACTGGGCACTGACAACACACCACTCACGATCCTGATCATCATCATCACATCTGCAATCTCTCTACGATCCACCAAACTTAACATGTTACAGACTCTCAAAATTTCAGTATAATCATGATCTAGAATGACAGTTCCATTCTTATAAGACACAAATCTCAAGAACCTATTCTGCACTCTCTCCAAACGTTTAATGTAGCATGCATACCTGGGACTCCATATGGAGGATGCAAAATTCAACTTAGTGCAAACAAAGCTCTATCAGAAGTATTTACAACTTTGTCAATGTGTTGGTCAAAAAGCAATTTTGAATCGAGTGTTACTCCCAAATCACAAACAGTATTCACCTCAAGAATTCTGACATCGTTTACGAAGTAGTCAGAATGGATGGTATTATTATTTCTTGTGAATGTGATTTTTAGGCATTTTTGAAAATTTAAAAACAGAGAATTTTTTTGGCAGTATTGTTGTACCTTAATACAGGAGGCTGAATTCGTGAATAGGTGAAATATACCTCATTATTCTGCAAACTGGACTCCAGTACTCCATCGAAAAATGACAGTTCGAAGGTTCATACAGAATTGAATGAGGATAATATGATCAGGAGATCAAAAATATCGAATATTTGAAAAAAAAATTTGAATTTTTTTTCGAATTGTCCTAATGACATATCATCATGAAATTTTTTACAAGGTTGTCTCTCAACATCTCCAAACCAGCTGCGAAGTTTCATCACGATTGAATCAGTATTTCTTGAGATATACCGAAAAGAACAACGATATCGAGAAGAAAACCACGAAATTTTACATATTTTTTCCAATATCTCCAAAACTAATAGCCGTATCGAATTGAAATTTGGTACACTGCTGTGAAATATGGAGTTCAAAGTAGGCACTGAATTTTGTTTGAAATGTAATGAACAGTCCGCAAAATAAAATATTTTTTCCGAAAGAATTCGGAACTTTTTTTTTCAAATTTACCGATAGTATGATTTCAACGAAATTTTGCGAGAAGTTTCGAGTTCTCATATTCCAACTAACTGCCAAGCTCCGATCCAATCGTTCCAGTAGTTCCTGAATTATCGCCAAAATATCGTCAAAAGTTTAAAAGGCGCCAACTTCAAAACCGTTCGGCCGATTCTACTCATTAACGAACTTAACCGTCTCATTTTGAAATACAACCTACCCTGAAAGTTTCGATAGGATTCTCCATGCGACCATAATCGTGTCTACGGACGGCCGGCCGGCAGAATCATTTTCGACACCGGATTCGTCATCAGTTAGTCCAACCTAGTAGTTAAGAGACCATTTTCGGATCAAAACTCGATAAATTACAGACATTTGGACAGAACGATAGCACGCTGTTCCCCAGAAAATGCGCGCAAAAACTAATTGCAACAGAATTATTCAGAAAGCATGTTTTCACCGTTATTCCTAGGAATAAGTGGTTAAAAACTGTATACATATATCATAAAGCTACGTAATGCAAATTCCTGGAATCGTTTGTCATTCAGTTAAACGAAAAGTTGGGTAACCTCATAAAATACTAATGGTATTTCTCGAATCCAAAGAGAAAATCTCAAAACTTACCATACGGAACTTTTTTTCCGTGGTGAAGGGAAAATTCTCATTAAATTTCTACAGTGTCCTCTGATTATCGGGGACACGTCTCGCATCCATTGTGCAAGCAATCAAAGAACCCTGGACGACTGACGATAAATTAGTTTTCGCCAAGAAGTTATTTCATACGTGACTTGTAATTCCTACAATTCGGATACTAAAGAGTATGTTTTACGGGCTCTAAAACGTTTAAAATGTTGCACTAGTGCATTAAAATGGCAAATTTATGGGATTTATACATGCACACGCACCTGTGCAAGATTAAGTGCAGCAGTACAAGACGTCTCCAAAGCCGAATTGATGGTGATTGGGCTTCTTCGTGGTGGTTTTCGGCGGTCTTAATGAACGGAATCGGAGCTTAGCAATCATAACGTGAATGGATCGTTTTCAGTTGAATCGTAACCGAGATATTGGGCAAATTGTATTGATAATGAGAACTATTTTCTCCAGGAAATTCAGGAAAATCACTGGCAGGTTTGGTGTTTCTGAACGATTCGGAGGATATGTATAAAATAGAATAACATGTCCCACTTCTCATAATTTTCGTATTCCACTGCAGACAGCTGAACAGAACTTGCGAACATAAAACATAATCATTAAGATTGGGAACTAAAAATGCCGAAGGTAGTTTTGAAGAAGCAGAGACAAAGTATCAGGAAGTGCTATGTAGAATTGAAATCTGCTTTTTCTGATAGTAACCCTGATAATTTGGAATCAATAGTTTACAAGCTATCCAACATTTGCGACGTATGTGAGAGAAAACCCAGTGTATCGTTCACATAGATTTCCAAGATCTTTGTGAATTGAGTTAGTTCTTTTGAGGTGACACATGTTTCGTAAAAGGTATATTTTCATACTTGAGTATTTCAACTTGCGTAATAAGGTATTTAAATGTATTCTGTAAACGTATTTCTTGAAAATTTCGAAAAGTAGGGAATTCCATAGTTTTGTCGGTTCGTTTTACTGCAGGATTATTCGAGTACTTTTATTTTGTTTTCGAATGAACTACTACAAAGTAACGGACTACTTACTCTTTTCATTATTTTTCAGTAAAATTTCAACACTCGATTCTTGATATCCGTACAAGAAAATTGAATAACTGAATCTTCCAATCATGTTTATATACGTAAAATACTTCCAGTATTAACAGAGAAAAAAGTTTCTTCAACATTCGCCAGGTCTTTGGAATTATTAAATTCACATAATATTTTCTCAAATTCATTATTTTCCCGAAATAAATTCACATTTTTTAAAATACGCAATTATTACGACCCCTATGTGGGGAAGACAACGTTGTGTAGTTATCTGACAGAAAAATGACTATAACCTAACATTTTCAAAATATACACAGTAAAATATGTCAGAATGTCATGGCCAACTTGGATAGTTTATAAAAGTGAATGGAGTATACCTGGATACACCAGGTACCACGCATACAAAAGTTACGAAAAATTTTGAGGAAAACAAGAATAATTCGTCAATTCAATTTCCATAGACTAAAGAAATCAATGTGAAAGATCATTTTGGAAGATGTTACATTGAAAAAAATAATCCCAAAGTTTAATTATTTAGGAGACAAAATAAGTGTTTGATTCAGTACCAAAGATAAATAATTCGAAAATTAAGTTGCCTTTAAGTAGAAACGTCAAGGGAGCCTCGTTAATTTATCTACGGATTAACTTTGTTTGGTCCTGAAATGGACACTTATTTTTATCACCTAAAAAATGCAACATTGGGATGATTTTGTTAACGGGTACCTCATCCAATATGGTCTTTCCGCATTGATTTCCTATTCAAAAGAGAATTCAATTTTCGGATTATTCTTGTTTTGCTCCACATTAATTCGCAACTTCTTTGTATGCGAAGTATCTGGTGTACCAGGTTGGTCAGGAAGACCCCTCAATTAAATAATCATCTAGCCTATAACGTTTGTCACAAAAAATCTTCATTTTACAAGATATCGGATTGAAATTTTGCATATTGTTACTACAGATAGATTCTCATCGACTGAGGTAAAAACGAGGTGTGTTTATGACATAAGGTTTATCCGGAAATGGAGATTAATTTTCATTTTCTCTTATGAACTGATGCTTATATTCGAATATACGAATCAACAGTTGAATTCTCAGTTGAATTTCGTCGAAATAAAAACGAAATGAGGAAACAAAAAATTAAAAAAAAACACTTATAATATTTTACTGACCTTTAGTACCCTTCAAATTTACCCTTTACACCACTCGAATGAAATGAAAACAGTATGAAACGTCAAGATAAATTTTAAAATCTCGATAAACCATATCGGCACACTTTTAATTGAGAAGATCATGTTTACTTGGAGTATAGCTCAAAAATCGGAGGGCGCTTTTTCATTTCAATGACGTTCAGTGTCCTAGATGTAATGCTCCTCTTTTGTTCAGGAATTTTAGTCCGTTGGAAACCCGAAAATATCCGATAATTGTTATGTGGAATCGGCGTTTGGAGAAAACAGTTGGGGAAATCCAAGGGATTGTCTGGTGATTCCCGGCTTCGCTATTTGAAGTTTGTATCGATACTATTATTTAGAAATTTTTTTACCGATTGCATACAAAAAAAACCTAGAAAAGCACTACCGTGAAGGCAGCAGCTTTTGTGCGTAGGTTCACTGGAGATGACCACTTTGGCAACGAATTGGATCATGCGCGCAAAAGCTGCTGCCTTCACGGCAGTGTTTTTCTAGGTTTTCTTTTCGATAAAATACTGGATTTCAATTCGATCTAATCTGTTTTCTCGAAACTATTGAGAAAATAAAATTTTAATGGGTTGTCTACGGAATCATTGGGCGGATTTTACCAATTCACTGACTTGACCTTCGTAATCAAGCCCAAATCTTCTCTACAAATATCGAGTTTCTTAGTGGTTACTTTCGGAAGTTATTGTGTAATTTACGGTCGGCCTTTCACAGTAACTTCCGAAAGAAACAACTTAGAAACTCTATATTTGTAGAGAAACGTTTTGACCTTAACTACGAAGGCCGAATTCGTGAATGGGTAAGATCCACCTATGATTCGGCAGTTATACCCATTCAAAATTTATTTTCCCAGTATTAGAAAAATACAGATGAGATCGAATTGAAATCTAATATTTTATCGAAAAATGAGAGTTTGAAGGTTCATACAGGATTTAATGGAGATAATCTCATGAGAAGATCACAGAATATTGAATATTTGAAAAAAAAAATTTGAATTTTTTTTTCAAACTGTTCTGACGACACGATCATCACAAAATTCCGCGCAATGTTGTCCTTCAACATCTCCGAACTAGCTGTGAAGTTTCATTTCGATTGAATCAGTATTTCTTGAGTTATACCGAAAAAAACAACGATATCGAGAAGAAAACCACGAAATTCTACGTATTTTTCCCAATATCTCCAGAACTTTTAGCCGTTACAAATCGAAATTTGGTACACTGCTGTGAAATATAGAGTTCAATGTGAAATTGTTTTCGAATGTGAACAATAGTTTGAAAAAAAATTTTTTCGGAAAAATCTTGAAATTTTTTTTCGATTGAGTGGCCCTACGATTCCAACGAAATCACGCTCAAAGTTGCGCGTCGTTATACTTCAACTAACTGCTGAGGTTCAATCCAATCGCTTCTGTAGTTTCTGAAATATGAGGGAAATATACTCAAAATTTCAAATGGCTAAAGTCCGAAAATATTCGGCTGATTTGGCCCTATTAACTTCGCCGCAACATTCCGATGCGCGAACTACCCTGCAAGTTTCGAGTCGCTAGCTGGCTCCGTTCGACAGTTATCGTGTCCACGGCCGGCTATGATGGCTATAACTCATAAACAATTTGGCCGATTTTGCCCATTACCGAACTTTATCTTCGTATTTTGAAATGCAACCAACCCTGATATTTTCGAGTTGATAGAATCCACCGTACGTCCGTGATTCAGCTGATGGAAGGCCGGTCGGACGGACAGAATCGATTTTGACACCGGATTCCTCATCAGCGAGTCCAACCTAATCGTTCGAGACTATTTTCGGTTCAATCATCGAAAATTACAGACATTTGGACAAAACGAGAGCACGCTGTTCCTCTAGGACATGCGCGCAATAGTCAAAAATCGATTTAATTTTTAAAGAGTTTTATTCACATTTTTCCGAAAAAACACAGGAGATTTCATGTTGAAAAGGAGAATATTCGAATGCGTCCAAAAACAGGAGATCTGGCACCACCGAAGAACGTTCTATATCGTTACATCATGAGTGCACCATGTTTCCTTGCCAACAGCGCCGATAGGCACATTTTTTGAGTTTTGTTCTCTTCCCAGGATTCAAGAATAGCGCCCCTGGAGTTTTCCGAGATATTGATGGGAAAACAATTTCAAATGGTTTCAACTCTGAAACTATGTGAGAGTTGCAAATTGCACACCAATCTGAATAATTGTAGAGGAATCTAATACTTCGTCAGGATATACAGATTAATGGATCTTGCATCTGACACGAATTATCATATTTTTATGTTTTTCTCATTCTATATCGATACAAAATCATAATGTATGATATCACACACTTCAACAATTCGCGAATTTTGAATAATTCGGTATTAAAAATGGCCAAATCGGGACTCAAGGTCGAAGCGGGAGAAACGCGTCAGATCGCCTCTACGTCACTGGTTATTGTACGATTCATCGATCGATACAGCCCGACGCTTTCTAATGGCTTGATAGAGTGAAAAGTACAGGAGAAGAGGAGAGAGTGGATATATCCCCATACGTCACTGAAACCTCGAACTTTCGTCCGTTTAAACAACCGACAGGCGGAGCAAATTTAAAAGAGCATTTACTCGTTAACAATTGAAATTTTTCATGGCGGTTGAAGTTTTTCAGTGGTATTACGGATAGAATATTTGATTCCAATGATAAAAAAAATTCATGCAAGAGACCTATTCGAGGAAATAATGTAGAAAATCACAAAAAAAATCAAAAAGGAATTTACCGCGATTTTCGCAGCAGTAGTCAGAATGATACCTGCGGTTAAACTGCAAATAGAATTTCCGCATCGTCGATAGAAAAAAGCGATCGTCGCCGGCATTGAGCCGATGGCTTTTCAGTTCTCGGAACGTCCGAACGATAGTCGTAAAAGCCATTGTAATAATTATTCATCACGGCTGGAACATGGTCACGTAAATAGAAAATGCCAACGGATATTCCACGCGAAACGGGAAATCGGCGATAGAATCGGCTTTACCGTGTACTACACTCTGTATTAATGTCCGACTGGTTCGTTTGGACTTCAGATGGGACCGAGTAGATCGGACAAATGAGAAACGCGACGTGCACATGCGAATGGCTAGCTGGGATTTCGGCCTGATTGGATATTTTCAGAACTAAACGGTTTTCAGCATTCGCAAATGTAACTGTAGTAATGGGATTCTTTATGGATTGCATTTTCTATCGGTTTTATAACGTCTCCGCTCATGGTCATATGCTCCACCACCCCATTAAGGAATTTCATAGATTCTAGACCCACTTATAAGGATTTCATGGCTAAAATCCATTATGTGCGGCCGACTGCAGGACACAATAGATTTCGAAAGAAACGAGCAACTCGTTTCTTACAGGGCCAAATAGTTTCGGAGTTATTTTTTTCGGAAACTCATCATCATATTTCAAATAGAACTTGCATTTGGCCTTGAACCCATTATTTCATAATGCTGTACCAACTTTCACTTCGATCCGATTTGAATTTTTGAAGATTTGGACGAAAATATGTAGAATACCACGTTTGAACCCCACATTTTACAACAATGTACTGAACTTCAGTCCGATTCAATTATAATTTCTGGCAATATTAGGTGAACATATCTTGAATTTCGTGTTTTTTACGTGCATGTTCTAGGGGAGCAGAGTGCTATCGTTTTGTCAAAATGTCTGTAATTTCCGAATTTTTAGCCAAAAATGGTCTCTAAAGATCAAGTTGGACTCACTGATGACAAACCCGGAGTCAAAATGGATTATGTCCGGCCTGCCAGCCGTCCGTCTGTAGGTACGATATCCGGCGCACAGAGGATTCTATCGACTCAAAATTTTGAGGTTTGGTTGCATTTCAAAATGCGAAGATTAAGTTCGTTAATGGGCGAAATCGACTAAATGGTTTCGGAATAATAGCCATTTGAAATTTAGAGGTTAATTCCCTGATATTTCGAGAACTACTGAAGCGATTAAATTGAAACTTGGTAACTGGTTGGAGCAGAAGGACTTGCAACTGTAAGCAGAGTTTTGTTGAGATCGTGCTGCGAGTGAATTCAAAACAAATTTTTTTTTTTCAAGATTTTTTCGAATTTTTTTTTCAGAAGCTATTAATAAATTCCGCAAAACTTTCGGCCATACTTCGAGCTTATATTTTGCAGCAGTGTCACAAATTTCAGTTCGATATGATAATAATTTTTGTAGATATTTTGAAGAAATATGTCAAATTTTGTGGTTTTCTTCTCGATTCTCATGAAGAAACTCGTCAGAGGATTTGAAAATGCTGATAGACAACTTTGTGCAGAATTTTGTGATGATCATTTCATTAAAAAATTCGGAAAAAAATTCAAATATATTTCCTTCAAATAATCAATATTCTGTGATCTTCCGATCATACTTTCCACATGAAATTCTGTATGAACCTTCGAACTGTATTTTTTCGATGAAGTTCTGGATTTAAATCCGATCTAATCTATATTTCTGGAAATATTGCGAAAATGAATTTTGAATGGGTGGGTATATCTATACGGAATCATTGGGTGGATTTACCACATTCACGAATTCGGCCTTCTTAATTAAAGTCCAAACCTACTATAAAAATATCGAGTTTCTGAATAGTTTCTTCAGAAAGTTATTGTGTTTAGGGTCGGCCTTCAGGCTCAATTCCCAATATTTTCAAATACATATATAAGATCGAATTGAAATCCAGTACTTCATCGAAAAAACCTAGAAAGCTGCTGACTTCACGTCAGTGCTTTTCTAGGTTTTTTCACGGTATCGTTATTTCCTGAAGACCTCAGAAAGTATTAATCCAATGATGTTGAAACTTTGTTACCACTTGTAAAATGGCGATGCACAACTTTGTGCAGAATTTCATGATGATTGTGTCATCAGAAACCGTTGCCAAAGCAGCCATCTTCTCGCATATTGACCCCGACAAACGCACCTTCACCTCCCTGATGAAAAGATCTTCTTTTCATGTCGTTCACACGGAATTCTGACTGAATCATCAAGCTATAATTTTTAAATCAAGTTCTAGATTTCATTAGAAAACGAGATAATGGTACCATCAGTTAGAGAATGGCTTGAACTATAGCCCTATGCGTTCAGAAAAAATGCAAGGAAATTATTAATCTCTGATCTGACATATTCAATGAAAATGAAGAGCTCAAAATACAAGAAATTCCTCAAGTTTATACCCACATTTGGAATTCCACTGTTTATTTTCTTATATTGACTGCCCTAACACACCAAAGCTAAACGTTTATTAAACCAAAAATCGGAATGTGCTCAGCTAAAACAAATTTACAGTGACATGACAAACTTTCAATAGACGACTTCGGCCCAACTTGTCAACCCAAAATTTTCTTCACAAATTTGCTATCACTGGGGAACGGGAATTTCAGGACAAATTCGACATGATGAGATTCGTGTTATTTATGAATATCCGTAAAAGATGCCTCGGCTCCTCAAACAAGATAATTCCGTCAAAATAAAGGTGTTTGTCAGGCTGAAATTTAAGTTGGGATTCCTGACTTCATGTTAATAGTGTCAAGTTTATGAAGGATATGTTCCGCAAATCAACTTGGTTATTTCGGTTGTCGGTTTTCCGTTCTGTAAGTATGAAATATTCGGTTGGTTCCAGAAAAAAAAGTTAATCACAGAATTTGATCGATCAAGAAGAAATCTTTCTGTCAGCATTACCTAGACATATTAAGTCTATGCACCAGAACGACAATCAATATTTTATGGTAACATATCCATAGCACAGAACAATCTTCATTTACCTTATGATCCATAGACCATACCTAGTAACTTTTCCATTGTGGATTGTTGTCTCTTCTATGTTCTATGGATCATAAAGTTGATAAAGATTGTTCTATGCTATGGATATGTTACCATAGAACATTGACTGTTCTGGTTACAGAAATGACGGTTTTTCATCAATCAAATTCCGTAATTAACCATTTTTTCAGGAACCAACCAAATATTTCATATTTACGGAATGGAAAACCGGCAACCAAAATAACCAAGTTGATTTTCGGAACATATCCTATATAAATTTGACTCCATTAACATGAAATCAGGAATCCCAACTTGAATTTCAGCCAATCAGAGATGATCTTAACGAATCCCATTATTTGGAAGGAATTATGTTGTTTGAGGAACTGAGGCATCTTTTACGGATATTTATAAATAACGCGAACCTTATCATGTCAAATTTGTGCTGAAATTTCCGTTCCCCAGTGATAGTAAATTTGTGAAGAAAATTGTGTTTTGGCAACTTGAGCCGAAGTCGTCTATTGCGGTCATCTCAAAACGAAAAAATTTTACTTAACATGATTTTCCATTGTGGTCTTCATATATTTGCGCCATTTTGACTGGATGAAACGAAAGGCTATAACTCAAATTTGTCAAAATGAATTTATTTTTGGGAAATTCTTGAAAATAATGTATAGTCCAACTCAAAAAATCAAAAACATTATCTTATTTGATATGTCGTTAAGTTCCGAAGATATTTCAGTTTTTGTATGTCGAAAATATTTGGATATTTCAGACTCACAATATGTCGAAGAGTGGGTGCACCATGTATTCTATGCATCTATGTGTTAACCGAATCGATACAGCGTGCCATTAACTTATTGCGTCAACATGGAAACCTCCACAAGATCAGAATTCACAGTTGTCTCTCCAACCAAAACCACTCTGAAACCGGCAGATCTGATACAGGCACCTATTTTTATTGTCTGATTGGTAACAACCTCGTTCGTTTATCTTTCCAAAGCAGAAACTCAACTTCCCCCGTTGCCTTACTTATCCACCAATCCATCGCCATATCTGTTTCACGTCAGCACAACTTCTCGCCGCTTCTGATAAGCCAGAGCAGCATAAGGGCAGGTGTGTTTGCAGACAATGTAGGCCGAAGATGTACG
The DNA here is from genome assembly GCA_958510865.1 of Myrrha octodecimguttata. Taxonomy (NCBI): domain Eukaryota; kingdom Metazoa; phylum Arthropoda; class Insecta; order Coleoptera; family Coccinellidae; genus Myrrha; species Myrrha octodecimguttata. The sequence goes on from OY294056.1 coordinate 39,156,585, forward strand.
GGCAAGATTGCCCAAGTAGCTTGCAAGCAGTAAACCCACTACAAATTTCTGACAGAAAATTATCGCGGTAGTTGTTACTTGTTAGGGAACAATGGCCAGAGAGGTCTGAACTTCGACGACTTCGTAGAAGGCGGGGAAATGATGTATGTAGTTGGACTCATACATAGGTCCTACGAAAAAGGCGGCGAGTTTTTAAATGGAGGTGTAAGACGATAAATCTACGTCTAAGATGGTTTGGATGGGTTTTTGTGGGCGGCTGTGTTTCAAATGGCGCCCTCATAGAAAAGCATTCCGTGACGTTGGCTAGAAGACTCCGGTCAGTTTGTAAGTCTGATCGGTAGTTTTAAGAGGTGTGAATTTCCTCAATTTTTGCGCGCATGTTCTGGGGAACAGCCATCGTTTTGTCCCAAGGTGTGTAATTTTCGGATTTTGAGATGAAAATGGTCTCAAACGACAAGGTTGGACTCACTGATGACGAATCCAGTGTCAAGATCGATTCTGTCCGTCCGGTTGAACGTAGACACGATAAGGGGCTTACAGACAATCCTATCGAGTTGAAACTTCTAGGGTAGGTTGCATTTCAAAGTGCGTTGGATTGCATCTTAGCATCTAGTTGAAGCATAACGCAATTTCTTGTGAAATTTTGTTGAGATTTTAGTTCAGTGAATCTGAAATTTTTTTTTTTCAAAATTTGTACCCAAAAAAGCTTTTGTTGCCAAACTATTCATTTTATTCGAAAACAGTATTTTGCTCGGGCTCCGAGATATTGAGAAAAATATGTCAAATTTCGAGGCTTTTTTCTCGGTATTTCCGGAAGAACTCAAAAAGAACTGACTCAATCATGATAAAACTTGGTAATAAGTTGAAAAATGCTGATAAAGAACTATTTGCAGAATTCCGTGATGATCGTGTCATCAGGACAATTTCGAAAAAAATTCAAATTTTTTATCATATAATATTCAGTAGTCTGCGTTCTTCCGATCTAATTATTCTCACGAATTCTATAAGAAATTTCAACTGTTATTTTTCAGTCAAGTATTAGATACCAATTCGATCTAATCCAAATTTGTGAAATATTAGAAAAATAAGAATTTGAAGTGGTATGTCTGCAGAATCATTGTGAGGATATTTGTAGAGGAGGTTTGGGGCTGTATAACGAAGGTTGAATTCGTTAATGGGTAAAATCCGCCCAATGATTCCGTAGATATGCCCATTCAAAATGTAATTCTCCCAATATTTCCAAAAATACAGATTAGATCGAATTGAAATTCAGTACTTTATCGAAAAAAAACCTAGAAAAACACTGCCGTGAAGGAAGCAGCTTTTGCGCCATTGTTTGAATTCGTTGCCAAAAGCCAAAGCTACAGCTTTCACGGCAGTGCTTTTCCAGGTTTTTTTCTCCCTTAACACTGAAAATATTTCACGTATATGAACATGGTTGGAAGATTCAGTTATGCTATATTCTTGTACGGAAGTCAAGAATAGAGTGTTGAAATTTTACTGAAGAATAATGGATAGAGTAGTTCGTTACTTCGTGATAGTTCATTCGAAAAAAAAATAGAAGTACTCGAATAACTCTGCAGTGAAATTTCTAAACGAACAGACAAACCTTTGGAATTCCGCACTTTTCGAAATTCTCAAGAAATAAGTCTACCGAATACCCTGCTGCACAACTTGAAATACTCCAGTATGAAAATGTAGTAGTACTACAAAACCTGTTTCACCTTAAAAGAACTAACTCAATTCACAAAGTTCTAAGGAACCTACGTGAACGATACACTGGGTTTTCACTCACATACTTCGAATATGTTGGATAGCTTGAGATAAATTATTGATTCCAAATTATAAAGGTTACCATCACATAAAGCAGAGTTCAATTCTACATAGCACTTCCTGATACTTTGTCTCTGCTTCTTCAAAACTACCTTCTGCGTTTTTATTTTCCAAGCGTGATTATTAGGTTGAGATTGAGAGTGAAATTGGCATTGGCATTTGGCAACGTCTGTGAGAATTATTTTGACATCGCTGATATTTCACGACTGCCAACCTGCGTCAGTTTTAAGTGAAAAAAACTTGATAGACCTAAATCATGGCCAACCGGGATAGTTTATGAGAGTGAATGGAGTATATGCCATCTAATCAATTATGACGTCTCAGACACTATTATGTGTTCCTAATTGAGACATAAAAGAATGCTTTGCACCTGAGTCGCAAATGAAAACAATATTTTACCTTAGGAGAGGAATCTATGGTTTAAGTTAATGTACAACCTGAAGACACAAGGTGTATGCCGATCTTGCATTTTAATCCCATTTTCTGCTTCTTATTGATCGTCCCTCGTAGGAACCTCGCACTCCACGTCGTTCAAGTAACGATCTATCCCTTTATGAAAAACTCCATGATCAAATAACACCCACCCCTTACATCAAAGTAACACCTACAACACTCTCTCAAAACAATCAGAAAGCGTCCATCATTATTATCCGGCACAACATTTCAGATGTGAAACGCATTAACATGCATCGGACAGAATGATAATATAAATATTACACGGCATGTCATAAAGCATGTACACATGTCGCCTGAAAAAAGGACCAAACAATGGACGCACCCTAAATACACCCATCGCAGTAAAGTGCCTTTAATGCATGCACGACGCTGCGAGGAGAAAATTCATATCGGAGACAATGGCCGGCAATCTAGACTCATAATGTTGCCCGTATTTCATCGAGAGTATGACTTACATGACGCTTATTTGTCTAGTTAAATGCATCTGGTTGTAGAGTGTGGAATTATGGCATGTAAGGTTGGTATGAGGTATAAGGAATGATTGAAGTCGGACATTTTGATGTAATTGACTAGCTGAGAAGGTTTAATGGAGATATACTCTGCGACTCTTACCAACTTCTTAACTCTTCATTCTTGTGAATCATCTCCTATCTTATTAATAATAATTAAATATGCACCTGATGAATCAGATCAATTTGGACGGCAAGGAGAAAAAAGCTGCAAATTTCACACAGGGATTTATTATTTTCTATATTAATTAACCCAATACCATTGATATCTTAAGAGCAAACAATACCTCGAATATAACGAGGTGACTTCCGGAGGCCAGATTTCGTTTTTTTCAACGAATTTTTTTGGTGCAAATGGTTGAAACAAATTGTAGGAATGCGAAATGTTGCCACTTTTTTGTATTCAAAAAATTTTCGGGAAAATAGAACTGAAATGGAGTGAAAAATGGAAAAATAACTAACCTTGCGCATTCTCGCTAAAGAGTGAAGTACATCCCAAAAAAAAATGTTCAAAAAATACTCACTGAAGCCGGCAAAACGACACCCCATTTTCTCCTAAAAACTTCGACATTTCTCCGAATTCTATAATATTTCACGCGCCTATAGGCATCATTTAAGCATGTAGACCAGGTCCAGCGGCCTGACCTTGGGATATAAGCGAGGTTTGATGACATTCTAATGTGGCTGTGTTGCCTAGCTGTAATTTACTACCACGTGGTATTGTTTTCCCTTAACTAAAATATTCATGAAAATTCAGTGGTAAGTTTTCAAAGAATATTTTTTTTTGCATCCTTCCACCAGTTTCGAACCCTTAGGGTACATCGATTCTGCTGAAAAGCTTGGGGGATTAATCTCGAGCGGCAAACGATTTTTCTACCAAAATTCACGTATTTCGGTCCAGTACTTTCAGAGGAAAGCCCCGGACAACGGACGGCGGAAGGACGGATATTTTTTTTATTAGTTCATTCAAATCTACATACTTCAAAATGAAAACTGTGAAATTTTCATGGAGGGTAATTTTTTTTTGGTAGAGCACTAGGGTTTATTATTTGATTTTATCGAATATTTCTACCAGAGAGGAAGCATGCTGGGGCAATAATTTTTTATTTTAGGGGACCCCACAAAAAATCTGCAGGGAATAGATCTGGAGATCTGGCTGGCCATTCCAGTAAGACCATATTTAAAATGCATACCACAGAATTCTCCTTTATGAAAGAATTACGCTAGCGAATTCTCGACGAAACCTCCCTGACATGCTCCAGAATGCGAAGCGGTACTTCAAAACAAAATTTATACCTTTGAAGGTAAGTTGGCTGGGTTCGATTTGTGCGTTTGTTAGATTGAACTTTTCGAAACAAAAAATTGTTCAGAAGAACGGGATGCACTCGTTTCGTAAATTGGACGATATTTCATTTCCTAAGTCGATTATTACGTAAACAAAAATCAAATCTCAAAAAAATCAACTGTCATATTCAGAAGAAAAATAGTTCTTCAACAACATATCGTATGACCACCCATTTTCTTTATTTGAATTTAAATGGTTAGGGTTGCCGAGAGAAAAATTAAATTGAATGATTATTTCATTTCAACTGCCTTGCATATTTTCGAATTTTTCGAAATCTCCACGTAGTTTCAAGTTGATTTTGTATGGAATAACAATACATACTCGCGTCCGGTGATTTTTTAGTTGAAATAGATTTCCTTAAAATTAAAATATGTAGGATGTATGAAATTGCAAATATATCTAACACATGATACTGGAGATTTAGTCTTTAACATTTGAGCTTTATCAAGACACTCTCGAATAAGCCAAACGAATTAAGGCTTGCAGGAGATCAAAAATCCATCAGGAGTAATCTTTCCAAAACAAAAACCACATAAGAATTTTCGAGTTCATTTCTATCATTGAAAATACAGATTTTTCTGTAACATTTACATAATATCTCTTTATATTGATATCTTACGATATACTTTCATTGCCTTCGACGTATCACGTCTTGAATGACAAATTTAATTATTTCATCAACTGGCATAAAATGATTGGAGTCAAAAACTTAGGAAACGGTAACATAATAAAATACAAAAATAATACTAGACTAGTGTTTCGTCTTTTATCTTTCGATTAAGAATCATCAGTAGCATCTATTCTATATCAAATGTCAAAAACTAACCACGTGTATTGGACAACACTCGATCACAAACGAACTAAGATTGTACAGAATTACTGAGAAGCTTGTTAAATGCAACAACTTCTATACCTTCTTCTTTCTCTGATAAATGGAATGCGGTAAAAAAACACTTTCAAGAATCTTTATACCTTCAGAAATTAAAATGACAGTTGATACTGACTTTTGTTTGATGAAGGTTATTGATACAATCATTAAAAATACAGATTTTCTGTGACACCTTAGAAAAACTGTAACATAATTAAATGCAATACAAAAATATTACTTCGTTGTCGAACACACGTGGTAAGATTCCGACATATAATATAGAATAGATGCTACTGATGATTCTGAATCGAAAAATTAAAGATAGAACACTGTGTCTAGTATTATTTTTGTATTGAATTTTATTATGTTACCGTTTTTGACAGTATTTTAATGATTTTATCAATAACCTTCATCAAGCAGACTTGTTTCTATTCAATAGAATCAATTTTTTTCATCCATAAAAAGAATTTTCATTCTGTTGGTATAAAACTCTAGGATCATATGAATCTACTCATTATTTATGAGAAACGAGAGGCATTACCAAAATCCTATCATGAGACAGATTGCATTGAAATTTTGGGATGATAATTCGAAATAGTCTTGAAATTACCTCTCGAGAATTAATCACAAGGTGCATAAAATGTATCAGATACGGTGAACAAAATTTCAGTCCTGAATAGTAACGGAAAAACCTGATTGCCAAGGTATTTTGCCATTATGGTATGATCCTGTTCAATGCAATTTGATGTTTTTGATGATGACTTTTGTTCTTGTGGGTATGAGATATTTCTTGGAAAGTTAATTTTCAATCAAATGAGGATTTTAAAAATGTAGGCAATTATAGAGTGTTCCATTTGAAATAAAGAAGGCAGGGACACGATTCGTGTTTAGTATCCGAAAGTGCCAATACACTCACAATATTTCAAAGTTTACTTTTGATAATTGTCCTTATACAAAGTATCAGGAACTTCTGATTTTCAGTTATCTATACAACGATCGATAGTTTTCCCTGTGGGCTATACCTTTTAATTCTAGGTTGCACGTGTCAGGACAGATTCATTTTTATTACAACTAAGGCTTTCTTCACATCAATTAAGACCATTGCATTATGCAAATCTCATCATCAGATATATCTCGTTCGATTTATATTGAAACTTATACCTTTCAGTCCTACCTTACATTGATGAGATTGAAGTCAATGGATCATCGATAAGGTGATGTTCTTACCTGAAAATAAAATTATCATTAAATTTTTACTCATATAAATTATCGCTGTAGACAAGTTTGTCATTAAAAAGGTAACATATTTTGGCAAGAGGACAATTAGGATAAAAAATCCGATATCTGAATACGTTACATCGAATTTCGGGAAAACTGTACAGGATTAGTCAATATGAATTATCATTATAATTCCTTCGTGGTGAGAAAAGGTTCATGTAGAAAATATTTGTTCATTACTGAATTCCGATTAAAAGATATCAAAAATCAACGGCATGAACAGAAAAAAAGTTTTTTTTTTTGATTGGGCGTCCTGTAACTTATTGAGTTAATAAATGATTTCTGTATTTCGGTTTCAAAAATATATAACATATTAAACCTAAGTCTCTTGAAGATTCTCTGTTTATAAACGTCAAATATGTCAAGTTACCAAGTTATTTTTGTGGAAACTTAACTTAGAAAGTTCCAATTTTTCCAATAAACTATTGAAATGCCAACAACATCATGTAATTCAGCATTTAATAACCCGCATAACCCGCTAATGATGATTTATTGAGATCAGGAAAAAATAATTTCAAAAATTCAATGAAGGATACACATACATCCAATTCAATGATAGATACACAATTATCTGATTCAATGAAAAATATGTCTTTCGTATTTCCTGTTATCTTTTTCTTTCGCATTTTATCTAGGTTCGAATTTAATCAAAAACATCGATGATAATGTGTGAGAGATGAAAACTGTATAACCCTATATAAAAATAACCTAAAAAAAAGAGTACAAAAAACTCCAGACAATTATTTTCCCCGAAACAAAAATTCCTCAAATCCCAACTTCTACTCGCCGTTTCAAACTAACGATTCCATCGAAGTCCGAAGTAATTTTGACTCCCAGGAAATCCATTATATAACGACCCGAAGTAGAGAAAAAATCGCCGAAAAACAGCCTTTCATTATTTCAACTTCTCAGACAGCAACGGGATAAATCCCGATCTGGGAAACAATCCAAGTCGACCTAAGGGGACCCCTAAGCAACGTCCAAAACTTTTCCAAAGTGGTACGCTTTGCCAGCTCCGGCACCGAATAGGAATTCAAATAGGGTCCCCAGATGGAGATGCAATTCAGACTGTCTGGGATATAAAATATGTTTGTACTTGGGATTCGACGGATGATTGGCTTTTATATTTTCGATTTTCCGCCAGAGGGTTTCCTTAGGGGAAGAACCCTTTTAGAGGTACGATATTGCTCCCTACGTCGGATTATGATGACATATCATTCGTTAAAGGCTGCCGCCATCTTGCACGGTTGAACTATTTCGACTGAAGAGAGGTGCTTTTAGGTGGACGCTAATTCTTCCACTCATAAACCACGATCTTAGCCAAATTTTGACGAGAGTTAAAATTCTTCTCTTGCCTGGATTTATATCAAATTGAAAATGCACTTCAAAATGTTACCTACGATTTCGCCATTTTGTTACATTTGTTACTTTTTTCCTAATAAACTGAGTTTTTAATTCGGTTCTTATAATTGGAATTACTTCTTCAATTTTAAAATTTGAATCCTTGTGCCACCCACTACGATGTTAACATTTCCTCAATACATACAAAACTTTTGCACAATGAAAATATCGTTCTAGTATGTCTACGTAGTGGACGCACGATTCATTTGTGAGATTAATTTAGTTTGTTTTCTCGATAACTCGGAGAAAACTACTTCAATCGAATGAAAAAGTGGAAAACACTGGAAAAGTTTCAGCGCGAAGATGTTGGGAAACTTTCATTATGACTGTATAACTAAAAGCATAAAAAATTAAAACAGTTATATACCTACATCAGAAAATATCCTTCAGGGTTAGCAGTAAGGTTACCTGAGCTTCTGTGCCGTCATTTCACAACAAGCCAATAAGTTTCAATCCGATTCGACTTGTAATTTTGGAAGCAATATTTTTAAAAAACATACCTCACATAAAAGTTAGTTCAAATCCATAAGATGAAAGAAGAGTAGTTGACAATCTGAATATGACACTGTCATCATGATCATAGGAAAGTAGATAAGCTGAAAATGTCCGAAGAACTGACTGATAAGATTCTCTAAAGTTAATTATCGTTTATACCTGTAAGGATATAGTTTTTATTACATATAAAACTGGATGAGATTTTGAAACGTGTTTCTTTGACAGTGAGTACAATTATTTTAGACAAAATCCACCTCTGATGTTTAGCATATTTTAATTCGTAATTAATTTTATGTTTGTCTTATGCATGTTATTGTTTAGGAAATATGTATTTACTGTAATATTATATTTTTATTCCAGACAGCCTCATGATGGCAGGTAGCCGAAATTGATCGCTGAAATAAAAAAAATTCTTTGGGAAATAATAGTGTGTAATTATTTCTACATATCAGTTTGTTTATTGGTATTTTATCGTTCTCCTTCCGAAGACTATTTCTCCTATTTTAAGATTCACTTGTGCGATTTAATCACAGAAATTGAGCTGTATATGCCGGGAACAAGCCGAATATCAATTAAATTCTCTAAGATTTTATAAGAAATAGTTTTTTTCATATTCACTGCTTTATATAACCTCAAAAAAATGCTCAACTTTGCTCTCGCAATCGCAATATTGGTAATTTTTCACCAAAAAAAAAGTAACGAAGCAAACCTGGCGCATTGCCAGATCGAGATAAAGGCAAGCTTGAACTGTGGAATCTTCAGAATTCGTCGTTCTATAATAAATGAGGATCCGACAGAAATTGATAACACTTCAGAGTTTCCGCCGTCTGTGCGATCCTCCGAATCGAAACGTTGAATCTACATATAAAAATCATAAATTGCAGAGCTATTCTGACTCCTCTGTCCCGAAAAAATCACAGACGGGTCTCACTTTGAATATGCATATCCGAGATACATTTTCCGAACAGTTACCAGGATTATGGCCGTGATAGTTGCATCAATCTTCGGCGTAGGAGCAGTGGCGTGGATCGGTTACTATCACTGAGAATAGAATAACTCGAGCGGCATGTCACGCTTCCCCACTCTTTGGTGCCCTTCTAGCTAACTCGTATTAGGCGGGCTCTTATAAGAATGACGAGGTAAAAACGAGGTGACTCTTTATAGTTCACCTTGAGATCCCGAATTCACGGAAAATGGAATTCAGGGAGGTAAAGTAGTGAGTGAAGCGATCATACTCGTGTTTAAAGTGGCTAGTTTGAAGTAAATGATTAGCTCCCTTTCGTAGGCACTTAGAAATATGCTGTTCCATCGGTTTCCCCACATTTTTGCCTCATAAGCAGTCATCAACATCTTCCAAATCCTCAGTAAGAGTTTTAAAGCGTGGCCCCTCTCCGATTATTAAAGTAGCTAAATCTGATCTGGAAATCAGAACAACTCGAAAATACTAAACAGAAGCCAATTGAAAAGAAAATCGCTAATTTAAAAGACATTGTTGAAAAATTACAGGAACAGACATTTATTCTATTAGAACATGGTGATTAACTGAAGAAAATTTCAAAAAATTCTTTCTGCCTTATGAAAAGAGAATCTCTAACAAAAATTTCCATCCTTCTCTTCTCAGAACATAGCTGAGTAAGAAACGTCAGCAAAATATCACAGCATTGTTCTGCACAATCAATCACCTGCTTTGTTTCAGTAATTTTTCAACAATATCTTTTAAATTAGCAATTTTCGTTTGAACTGGCTTCTGTTTATATTTCCGAGTTGTTCTGAAGTTATTCCCAGATCAGGTTGAGCTATTTTTTCTGCTATTGGAAAAATAATCGGAAAGGGGCCAAGCTTTGAACCCTCATTGAGGAATTGGAAGATGTTGATGGCTGTTTATGAGGCGAAAATGCGGGGAAACCCATGGAACAGCCTTTATCCAAATGCCTATGAAAGGGAAATTAATTATTATAATAATTTTCTTCAAACAAGCCACTTTAGACATGACTATTATCGCTTGGTTTATAATTATGCCCTTTCATCGCTGAAATCCATTTTTCTTCGAATTCGGGATCTTAAGAGAAACGATAAAGAGGAATTACTTTTCCACCTTGGTACTTGCAATTTTCATATTTTCTCCCCGTTATTTCGTTCAAAAGCAACGGACACGCCCATTTTTTCTGCTAAAATCGATGAAAACAAAAAGGGTTAATACAATATACGAATTATACACTTCAGGATAATGCAATTCTTATAAGAGCCCGCCTAGTACGAGTTAGCTAGTAGGACACCAGAGAGTTGGAGGAGCTTGACATACCGCGAGTATCATCCGAGTGGCCAATCTAGTTAATTCTATTCTCATTAGGCAGGAGTTCTGATATGAAAAATTATCCACAGAGAACTGAAGGAAGAACGAACGCTAATGTATAGGTGAATGAATTCAACTGAGTTTAAATCATTACCATTGGAATCGATAGCGTATTCAAATTTCTAACGGAAGTCGTTTTGAAAAGATGAAAACCTTCTTCCCTATAAATAAAACAGCGTTAACATTTTGTGCGAATGTCTGTAGTTCTGGAATATTTAGCAAAAATGTAGTCGACATATTAGACTCGAAACTGCTCGAATATGGATTAAAGCATATGAAGAATTACCAGGGTAAGGTGGTCTTAAGATCAGTAAAAACTGTGAAACATCTATAACCATTTTCCTTGAACGCCGCTTTGTCTGGTGTAGATATATGTTTTGGTTGATTATATGGTTATCTCTGATCAAGGTGGAATATTTGTTGATTTATTGCCCTAGTAGTTGTGTTAGTTTAGAATAACTGGAGTTTTTTTCTCCATGAACCAATTCCTATCTTCATTATTATGCTCCAAACACAAACAGGTTTGGCCTCATGCAGTTCCATATGTGAACTTTCGTCCGTATTCGGTCGAAACATCGGGATTGTATAATGTATCATGGTTTTCCGAACCAGAAAAATCATTTTTTTACTAAATTAGAATACATTGAGGTAAATAAGGCTCACGTACGCAAAAATTATGTGAATCTAGGGTGACATGTAGAAATTTCTGAGTATCGAGACCTATCCATGAAGCGATATGTTGAATCATGGATGCTTGAACATATAACAATGGTAAGCAAAATTATCATTCAGATAAGATGAGGAAATTCTTTCCTGATTTCTACTGAATGTTCTGAATGACGATTCAACAATGACACCTCTCAAGCTTGGTTCCTACAAGAGCCGGAACTGCCATACAGTAAAATGGCCCCCTATGTGACTTATTCCATGTACTGATCACGATTTGAACTGTTCTTGAACGGTTCTTCATCGTACGGAAGCACAGCTTCAGATATCCAGGTGATTTTGTGGAGTTGAACAATCTGTTTAATTTATTTCAAAACGTGATCGTCAACCTTTTCACATCTTTCTAGTAATTGAACTCAGGCTCATCTCGGAACAAAGCGGAATGAAATTTTTTAGTGATTAAAGAATTGTAATAACTAGAAAAAATTACTCCGCAAAATTCATATTTTGGGTAGTCAAGAATGAAACGATATAATTTTCAGAACTTCAGGGATTAACTGTGCCAGAGTCTATGGTGCAAATTTGACAATCTCCTTCCCATCATATCCCACACATGATCAATGGGATCTAAATCCGCTGATCGGAGTGGCCCCGTCAAAACATTACCTTCATGGAGAAAGTTCATAATTTGACGAGCTTTTTTGCTGAAAGAAGGCGTCTACAGAAATGATGATTGGCTACCAAGAACAACAGCCCCCCAAATCAAAACTCCAACAGTCCTGTGTGTACATGCTTCTTCACAGCAAAAGCTCTCCACAGTAGCGGTTGAGTTTTCTACGGCTATCGAATTTCGATTCACCGCTGAATACTACATTAAACTATTCTGCTTCCCATTACTGCCTTTCTCTGCACTAGTTCTAACGTAGCCGACAGAGTTCTGCAGTGGAAGGCATCACTATTCGTAGACGGCATGAAAAGAGTCCAAGGGCTCGGATACGACTGCAATATAATGTACGTACAATAACAGTTCTAACGTCTTCTCCAAACCGTTGATCAGAGATTTGACGCATAGTAGCAAAACGGCTTTTCAGCGCCAGTTGCCTGAAGCGCCCATCTTAACGTTCTGTGATACGCTGGTTTCCAGTTGGTTCCTTTCGCGTTCTTTTACCTTCATTCATCCATACCCGAGACAATCGCATTACTGTCATCGTAATAAAATTAACACGACGGGAAGTTTAGAGAAAAGACAAACCAACATCTCCATAGGAATCAATTCTACTCCTGCCAAAATTCTAGCACTGTGATAATATTATCTAACTCGAGGCATTTTGTACGTTGAACTTTGGCTTAACAGAAGTCGATGGCCAGGGAATAACTAAAAATAACTGTACTATTCAGGTTTCATGAGCCATTTTCTTCAAAAGCACAATGACACAAAACTTTGTCCTTGCAAACTAAAAGTTCCATATTGTTGTCATACAATGCTTTGGAATATGGTCATTTAGTCTGCAGTTATTTTTACTGAATGTAACGTTTCTGATGTCACTAAGTATAATTTTCACAAAGGCAATGTCTGAGTTTGAACTAACTCCATTCGCTCAAAGAAACACTGGATAATTGCACGAAAAAAAGACAGGAGAAAACCTAAAGCTGTACTTCGAAATATCCTCTTCCAGTTCCAAGAACTGGATATATTTTTGGGTGATGAGAAACCCCTGGGTTAGTTGATGGAGGGGGGATACAACACATGGTTATGCCTCCGGTAACTACGCCACTGGGTAGGAGAGGGGTTGCTAGAAAGAACCACGCTAGTCTAGTCAGCTTGGTTTTATGGTCCGACCGGGTATTTTATTAACTAGATGGTGTCTTTCGGTGACGTTTGTGGATCGACCTCGTCGCATTTCAAATTAGGTACGATTGGGGATTTCTGAGAGCGGGGTGGTGCGATGGATAGGGAAAGGTTCAGGGGAGCATTTCGTTTTTTATGGACGGCGGTCGAGAGATTCATGCAGCCAATTTCCGGAATACATGGCGGACCCTAGTGAATCAGACGTGCATTAGGATTTTGTTGTACGTTTTCGAGGCAATATTGGAAATTCTCTTTCAGTTCAAATAGGGTCCCGCGGTCAGAAGGTTATCAAATTAGATTAAGATGTCGTTTTAAATTCAGAGGATTCGGAAACGAACACAGTAGGTTTCAGGAGAAGGTTCCTCATTACTAAGTCCCAATGGATGGTCAAGACTTTGTGAATTTTCAGGCAAAAATCATCATAAATAATATACTGATAAGAGTAAATTGGATTAGATTTTAATTCAGATAGGCCTTTCTTCTGAAAGGTAATCTTTATGTAGAGTTCAATTTGTAAATCTTTATGACATCAGCTTTGTTCACAAAAGCCAAGGACGTATAACGTATCTTTATTTACAGTTTTTAGTTTTTTACGAGTAAAATTTCGTGATAATGAATCTGATTAACTAAGCAATCTCGAATGGCACACATCAAAAACGGTATAAAGGAAAAATTGCAGTATTTCACATGGAACCTTGTCTTTTGAAACCTGAAAAATTGGCATCAGAGATATCCTTTATTGTATAGAAGTATCTTTCGAAACTGAAGCAGTAAGAATGGTTGGCTCTTCTATTGCCACAAAATAATAACAGAATGAAATAAAACATCTGTATGGAAAGAAACATGGACTGGATAAAACTTTCCACTACTATTCAAATAGTAGGTACTGTATCTTGCAAATCATCAAATACCTATTATTTTATTCTGAACACAGTCATCATAGTGATTTCATGATTGAAACATCGTAAATAGTTCTAGAATACCGTCGCGCAACATAAGGTTCAGTTCCGAGGATTGGAATGGTGATAAATGTGAATAAATTTCTTTTCGAATATTTTCTAAATTTTCTCGAAAAAAAAATGGATATTCGGAAACTATCAGCCAGATTTAATAGAAATTGTTTCAAATTTCAGTTTGACTCGATTTTCATCACCGAAGATATTGAAAACGAATTATTTCAAATTTCGTCGCTATTCGAAATTTTGAGCTTTAATTAGGTTAAGTAATAAAAAAATCCAAAATTTTGTTTTCGAGTATACAGGGTGAGTCTATGACCTTGCAGAATATTTCAACAGAAGATTCTTGAAACTGAAAGACACACATTTGTCCTCTACCATTTTTTCCGATTCGGCCTAGATAAAAAGATATAAGCATTATAAATTTTCATAATAAGCTAGCCGCCCCTAGAAACCTGAACACTGAAGTTTTTCCAAGCCTAAGATATACCATTCAAATCTTCGAAATAAGCAACTCTGTTATGAAAACAAGCGTCAACCTACCTTTTTACATTCCAGTTGGTGAAAAAAGTTGTATTTATCGTACAATAAACAAGTTAGGTATTCCAAATTTCGTGGGCGATAAAAGTGGAATATTCTTTTCTTGGTTTCATTTTCGATAATGAGGAATCCATCTAACTATCACTCATATTAGCTTTGAGATTCATCTTCAATTTGTAATTATTAATTTTCTTTGTTTATTTCATTTTGTCCAAGAATTATCAGATTCAGACATAACCCACTCAAACTTTCATCTTCATAAACCAATAAAACAGATGTACCTCATTTATCTATGAACGTACTAACGTTGCCAAATTGACGAACCGAAAGAAAGAACTCTTCGAAATCAAACAACACATAATATGCTAATTCTATGTATACACTTGTATAGTCTATGATTCTGAACTGAACTATAAATCTGTGATTCCGTGGTTTTAAGGTTATGTCATGGTGGTTTTCTTTCACCATGGGTTGTTATGTTATGAAAGCGCATTTGAATAATACCTCAAAATAAATACTATCAAAGTTCTGTACATAATTTCAAGAAATTTGGGTCAGCAGAAAGATAGCATTCAAACCAGTAAGAATCCCCATTATCATGAAAAAGTGAGAAGGTAATCAATTATACTACACAAATTAGCTCGAAATTGAAAAGGAAGCTTCATGAATGGATTCAGGACCGAATCACCACTGTATAACACAGATATAGTTTTGGAGAAACTTCTTATTTCGTCTTGGTGATAATAATCGTAGTATGGAAAACCTGATGAATACATCACTGGAATTGTATGGATACAAAACAAATAACTTCAAGATGTGATAGTTCATTCAGATTGAAGAGATTTCTGTATAAAATGAGGAGCGTTTGGATCGTGACAACTATCCCATTGTCAACGATATAGGCAATGGAAAGACAAAAAATTAACAAGTTTTAGACGTGGCAACGCGGAAAAATTGAATTCTGTGAATTTTTTGAACAGAGTTGCATTCTGCCAAAGTACCCAATTCTCGAAATTTCACAGATATTTTTTATTTTTGAATTTCAAATTACTCGAAAACGGCGCATAATACGAAAAACAATAAGGAATACTTTTACTTTCCGAAATGGTCAAAAATTCGTTGAATAGCATTCAAATTATCCTTAAAAGTTGGATTCTTTGAATTTCTGGTATTTTTATGAAATGTTAGGGTCATATCAAAGAAACTGGAGGATGTGGATGAAATTTTGTAATCCAGGAACATTCATCGTATCAATAAAAAACTATATTCCAAAAATCATCCTATTCGATGAGATCGTTCGCGAGATATAATCGAAAATTAATTTTTTTTATGGATTTTCAACAGTCTGTATCTTACGAACCAAGCCGAATCGGAAAAAATGGTAAGGGAAAAAAGTGTTTCTTTTGGCTTCAAGAATCTTCTGTTAAAATATTCTGCAAGGTCAAAGACTCACCCTGTATACGTGATATTTGGCGATATACCTATTATATATTCCACACGAGATTCGGCATGCCATTTCAACATGTCATTTTTCATTGAAGGGCTGGATCTACTTTTTTGGATATATCGTGAATTGAAATTTTGAAAGGGTATATCTGCGGAATCATTCACAATGGTTTTTACAAATTCTCCAATACGGCCTTCGTCATTGAACTTCAAACTTACTCTTCAATTGTCAAGCTACTGAGTAAATTCTTCCGGAAGTTATTTTGTTCACTATTTGTGGTAACGCCGGCAGTAAACATATAAACTTAAGAAAGAATCGACATAGGAAATATATTAGTAGAGTAGGATTTCAGTTTTATAAGGAAGGTCGAATGCTTGAATGGGATTCCTCAGATAGTTATATAGCAATTCAAAATTTTGGATAGAATTACAATCTAGTACTTAATCGAAAATTATAGCTTGAGGTCCATGCAGAATTTTGTGAGTATCATATGGAAAGAAGATCTGCGCTTGGCGGGGTCAATACGTGTAAATATGACCGCTTTGGCAACAAGCGTGAAAAAGCTCCTGACCTCACGTCAGTGCTTTTCTAGGTTTTTTCAGATTTCAAAATATCATGACAAAGAGCACATAACGGGCAGCTTACAGAAAAGATCGAATTCCAATCAACCAAGAGGAATTTATTTGTATACTCCAATTAATTTATATCGATATTCCAATTTCATTCTGAAAATTCTTAGATAGCACTGACTAGAGGCCAGGAGTTTCAATTAGCTTGAAGTCATCACTGCACGAAATTTTGTATAAACCATCACGACTTCATATTTCGAATGAGCATGGATTCCGATTCAGATTCGGATTTTGGAAATAACTACTGGTAAAACACAATTTGTAAATTAATACTAATGCAGAATTTGTTATATTCACGAAGTCGATCTTTTAAAGTAAGCCCCACATCTGCTCTATTCTTAGTTTTTTATTTGGAAGTTCAACTGCACCAATCTGATCAATATGGAAGCTAGAATTCAGAGAAAACAACAGTCTGAAGCTTCAAGGAGAATTTCGCGTGAAATTAGCCTCGAACTTGAACAAGAGCGCCAGAAACTCCTTACGTCACGTCAGTATTTTCTTTCTTTATCTTGTTGAATAAAAATCAAAATCTTTCAATATATTTTAGGATAATTCTAATGTCCTTGGAATTCTATATAATGGGAGTCATTGGTATAAGAGGACAAATGGAAAAGAAACTCTGTACTCTCTTAACTAAGTTGACGTTTCATCAGTCTTTGCTGATTTCTTCAGGACTACGGAAAAAGGTTTTATTCAACATGTATTCACAATCATGTGTCAATAAAGATCTTATTGTTATACAACAGTTATACAACAGTAAAAAGATCTTTGAAGTCATAAAATAGCATGAGTACGTACAATCAATAGTAGAAAAATTTCATCATAAAACATCAATGTCATATATTCACATGCTCTTCGTTAAAAAATTAAGGTTAGGACATAGAAATATATAGAAACTACAGATCGAGATCAATATATTATTTTTGGTTTATGTTCACAATATAATCTTCTATTCTGTGAGCCTCACGTTGAATGCCATTTTTTCCCACAGGGGATGAGTTCCAGAATGGTTGACAATTCTGACTCAAATCATCATTTTCTTAGGAAACAGAATAACAAAATTATTTTGCAGTTCCGAAAAACTCATTCAAAAAACCAAAACTATAAAAACGTTTGTAATGTGTTAAGCAGAAAATACAAAAGATTCCTTCTTTTCTTATGATCTTAATGAATTCTGCACGAACCTACAAGCTGTAATTTCCCAACCAAGATTCCAATTTGATTGAAGTTGTACTTTTGAAAGAGTGAGAAAATAAAATTTGGAATGGCTATATCTGCAGAAGTATTCGGTGGGCTGATTGAACTCATTCAAGAATTTGACTGTCGTGATTAGGCCCTTAACCAACTTAAACACTGACGAGTTTCCAAGTCGTTTCTTTTGAAAGCTATTGTGTTTATGGCCGGCCTTTCCGCCACCCGCCTCCGAAATGATCCACTTACAGATTTGATGATTAAAAGCAGGTTCAAATTCCATTATGGAGGCCAAATTCGCAAATAAGATATTTGTATTCTGATGCGCGAACTTTCCTGAAAGTTTCAAGTTGATAGCTATTTCCGCTAGAGGGTTATCGTGTTCTCGGCCAGACGCCGGCCGGACAGAATCGATTTTGACATCAGATTCGTTATCAGTCAGTCCGACTTAGTTGTTCGAGACCATTCTTGGGAAATAATTCAAAAATTAGTCATTTGGACGAAACGATAGCACGCTGTAACTGACATGCGCACGAAAAAATAATGAAAAAATTGTATATTCCACACAAATTCAAAAGGATGAAAAAGAGATGAACAATTTGTTGAATAGCAACTGAATATTTTCAGACGACAAGACGGACGAACGAAAGCTTTCAAGAAAGGAATGGGGAATAGAAAAATGTTTTTAAAGCAGAAAAAATCAATATCTAAATATTTGACGAGACTGGAGCACAAGGAAGAATTTATTCGATGAAATAGAAATTAAATATATTTTGTCATATGAGAATACAAAATATAATTAAGACACCAAAAATAGTTATGGGAAACAGACTCTGAAAGGGATAATATTGCCAAATTAAAATTTTCGGAGAATTTGAAGACAAAATTAAATAGTCAGATAATAAAATATCACAGCGATATAAATTCTCAATAAATCCTGCTTCGTTTCAAATCATATGATATACTTACTTCAAGGAGTATGCTTCAAGACGACAATCCATGTTGAGTAATACTCATCCATCAGAATCAGGTCGAGTTTTACAGGAACCGCCTGTTAAACCAATAATGATGTACCTCCGAAAATAGCTTTCCTTATCAGCGTGACATCTTCAGAATAGCCAGACACCATAAACATTTGAAGGTGTCGCGTGGGACTCAAAGCCATCTAGATCGAGCGCTCGTGCACCGACCAGATTCGATTTATATTACAGTCGCCCCAAATTTATGGTAATTAATTAATTTATGGTTTATGAGGACGAATTCGATTTGTTTGTCGTAAATACACAGGCAATACGGAGAGATGGTTCAATTCAATTCGGACTCTATGAAGTATCTTCGCTATGAGACATAAATTTCCACAGAACCCAAGCATTTATAGTCAATGGAATAATTCCAAATTACTAAACCAAAAAGTTTAAAAAAATCCTAGAAAAGCACTGACGTGAAGTCAGCAGTTCTTGCGCGCATGTTCATTTTTGTTGATATCCCTGGAACATGCCCGCAAAAGGTGCTGACTTCACGCCAGTACTTTTCTAGGTTTTTTTCGATGAATTACTGGATTTCAATTCGATCTAATCTGTATTTTCGGCAATATTGGGAAAATAAAATACGAAATCATTGGTCGGATTTTGCCCATTCACTAATTCAACCTTAGTATTTGAGCCTAAAGGCCGACCTTTTATGAGAAAAAACATAAGGAGTCAGAATTATTGTCCTTAATATAAGAGTAAAACGGTAACAAAATTGGAGTATTCAGTGGAAACATTTACAGTGATAATAAGAGCGAAATAATTGATAGAAATAATCTACAAAAGCAATCACGTAAAGTCAGCAGCTTTTGCGCGTATGTTCAAATTTGTTGCCAATGTGGTCATATTTTCATATATTGACCTCGCTAAACACATCTTCGCTTCCTGATGGAAAAATTTGGTGATCTTCCAATCATATTATCCTAACAAAATTCTGCAGGAACCTTCAAGCTGACATTTCACATTTTACTGGTTTTTTATTCGATCAAATCTGTTTTTTATTGAGAAAATGAAATTTTGGATGGGTATATCTACATAATCGAATTTATAATCCAGTACTTGATTGAAAAAATCTAGAAAAGCACTGCCGTGAAGGCAGCAGTTTTTGCGCGCAATGTAGATGACCGCTTCAGCAACGAATTTGAACATGTACGAAAAAGCTGCTGCCTTCACGACAGTGCTTTTCTGGATTTTTTCCGATTAATTACTAGATTTCAATTCGATCTAATATGTATTTGTGGAAATATTGGAATATTGGCCTAACGGTCGCACCGTAAACACAATAACTTCCAAAAGAAACAACTTAGAAACTCGATTTTTGTAGAGATGGTTTGGACCTTAATTACGAAGGCCAAATTCGTGAATGGGTAAAATCCACCCAATGATTCCGCAGATATACCCATTCAAAATTTTATCTTCCCAATATTTCCAAAACTACAGATTGGATCGAATTGGAATCTAGTACTTAAAATGACAGTTTGAAGGTTCATACACAATTTAATGAGGATAATATGACGAGAAGATCCTAGAATATTAAAGATTTGAGAAAAAAATTTGAATTTTTTTCCAAATTGTTCTAAAGACACGATCCTCACGAAATTTTGCACAATGTTGTGCCTCAACATTTTCGAACCAGCTGCGAAGTTCCATCACGATTAAATCAGTATTCCTTGAGTTATACCGAGAAAAACAACGATATCGAGAAGAAAACCACGAAATTCTACTTATTTTTCCCAATATCTCCAAAACTAATAACCGCATCGATTGAAATTCGGTACACTGCTGTGAAATATGGAGTTCCAGGTTTAACTGAAATTTTCCTTGAATATGAGCAAAGGTTTCGATAAAAAAAAAATTTTTAATTGAGTAACCACGATTTCAACGAAATTTTGCTCAAAGTTGCGCTCCAACTAACTGCAAAGTTACAATCCAATCGCTTCAGTAGTTTATGAAATATGAGGGAATTAACCTCAAAATTTCAAATGGCTGTAACTCTGAAACTATTCGGCCGATTAGGCCCATTAACGAACTCAACCTTCGTATTTTGAAATGAAACCCTTCCTGAAATTTTCAAGGTGATTGAATCCTCCGTTCGCCCCTAACCGTCAGTGAGTCCAACCTAGTCATTTAAGACCATTCTCTGCTGAATCATCGAAAATTACAGACATTTGGACAAAACGATAGCACGCTGTTCCCCTAGAACATACACGCAAAAAAGACAGGATGAAGGTTAATACAGACTTTCCTGAGGATAATATGAATATCGTAGAATATAGAATATAAGAATAAAAAAATTTGTTTTTTTTTTAATTGTTGTAATGACACGATCATCACGAAATTTGGCACCAAGTTGTTCATCAGTATTTTCAAACTAGTTACCAAGTCCCATCATGATTAAATTAGTATTTTAGTATTATTCCGAAAAACACAACCATATCACGAAATTCGCCATTTTTTTTCAATATGTCCGGAAATTATAATCGTATGAAACTGAAATTTGATACACTGCTGTGATATAGGATGAATCCGATATGATAAGTTTTGAAGCAGAATCAACAGCAGTTCCTCCTCTTCGAAATCCGTCGTGAAACTGTTTCGTGGCATGTTGTCTACTTAGACGTACCACTGCCTGACGGCAAAGTTCTCGCACCATTGTGAGTGACAAGTGGTCGATACATGCGTCAGACCTACGGCCGTTATGTGGTTGCGATGTGGTACGTGCGAGTGAAGCCTTAATCATTGTTCATCCTTCGACATCTTCGAATCTTTCAAGTCACATTATTCTGAAACATCAAAACATTCCTCCCAATACGATCATTCCACGAATGTCTGTGAAGAAAATTAAGTTCGTCCTGGCCGAATTCCAAGGACATTCTCCTTAAGGCGCATCCGCGGCAACAGGAAGTATCATTCCAGCCGTCAAGAGCATCGCACGCCTCGCCTCAGCGTTGACCCGGATAGCCCGTTTTGGAGATCGTGGGACTCGTACCGCTTCTTTCGGTTCTTCCGTCTGTCGTCGTTATTGTCTCTTATATATGGCAATATGTACAATTATTCTGTTCCGCTTAGGCCAAATTGGTCAACGAGGCATTTTTTCATGCATAACATTATAATGCAGTTTCTGTGTTATTAGAAACGGTTGATGGCCGAGAGATACGAGTATTTTTCAACGTTATGTGGTCTACGGTATGGTTTTCTTCATTTTCTGCGTACTCAAGCAATTTTTATGTGGAATGATTCTTATGAAAAAAGGGAGTTGAAATATATCGGGGGTGTAATTTACGCTCATTTTGGATACTTTTGTCCGAAAATTACAATGACTGCTCGTGAGTGATTGGCCTCTACTTATCTAAATTTATTGTAATGCATTCGAAGTGAGCCCCTTTCAACATGATTCACTCTAGGTTATATTTGTATAACTGACAACCACAAGGACGAATATCTATCGATTAATCAACAGACATTCCACCTTGAACAGAGCTAATCATCTACACCGAAAAAGCGGCATCTAAGGAGAATGGTTAAAGCTGTTTCACAGTTTTTCTGTTCGTCAGACCAACTTACCTTGTATAAACCGCAGAATAAGAATCTAGATACTTATCACCTATCGATACTGACCGTGAATTCTTCTTATATTCTATTTGGGTACAGCGAAGTGGGTAATCTTAGTTTATGAATGGAACCATGTCAAACCTGACCATATCATGGGTATACGGTGGTTGTTCGAAAATATTTTTTGTTTAAGTTCTATTCGTTCGAAGTGAATTGATACGGACGCATGGATAGGTGTGTCTCAAAAAGTTGTTCGAAAGCTACCCAATTTAAATATGCGCATTCGCCATTTTGTAATTTGTATATTTTTAATGCAGAGCATTTGTTGCTCATCGAGGAATACTCTGAATGAATGAAAATTTCTATATTGTTTCCCTTTCTGTAGATGTTTTCTGGAAGTTTGATTCACCATTAATCATCTGCTACGTAAACTGGTATGATATTACCAATCATTTCAATTGAAATCATGACACAATCTGATACATTACTGTTTACCTCCAATATACCCCGGGTGTCATAGCAAACAGGCTCAACCCCAAAAAATCTTCATATTTAAAGATATAGTATTGAAATTTGGCACATTGATACTACAGATTCTTTCCTATCGACTGAGGTAAATCAGGTGTGTCTATTCCTTCTAGTGGTTTAACCGGAAGTGGACGTAACTTTCAATGGCTGATGCTCATTTTTGCGCTCATGTTCTAGGGGAACAGCGTGCTATCGTTTCGTCCAAATGTCAGTGATTTTCGATGATAGGGCCGAAAATGTTCTCGAACGACTAGATTGGACTGATGACGAATTCTGTGTCAAAATCGATTCTGAAATTGTAGGGTAGTTCGTGCATCGGAATGCTGCGGTTAAGTTTGTCAATGGGCCAAATCGGCCAAATTATTTTCGGAGTTATAGCCATTTGAAATTTTGGGGTTATTTCCAACATATTCCATACTTGGAGCATAACAACGCGCAACTTTGAGTAAATTTTTGTTGAAATCGTATGGTCACTAAATTGAAAAAAAAATTTCTTCAAAATGTTTTTCGAAAAAAATTTTTTTCTGGAACTATTGTTCAAATGCTGGAACAATTTCAGTTATAATTTGAGCTTCATATTTCACAGCAGTGTACCAAATTTCACCTTGATAGTGCTATTAGTTTTGGAGAAATTAGGAAAAAATATGTGGAGTTTGGTGGTTTTCTTCTCGATATCGCTTTTTCTTCGGTATAACTCGAGAAATACTGATTCAATCGTAATGAACCTTTGCAGCTAGTGTGAAGATGCAAAACTTCGTGATGATCGTGTCAGTAGAACAATTTGAAAAAAATATTGAAATTTTTTTTTCAAATATTCAATATTCTGTGATATTCTCCTTATATTATCTTCTTTGAATTCTGTATGAACCTTCAAACTGTCATTTTCCGATAATGTTATGGATTTCAGCCCTTTTCATCTGTACTTTTGGAAATATTGGAAATATAAAATTTGGAATGGTTACATCTACGGAATCATTGGGTGGATTTTACCCATTCACGAATTCGGCCTAACGGCCGACCGTAGACACAACTTCCGAAAGAAACAACTTAGAAACTCGATATTTGTAGAGAAGGTTTGGACCTTAATTATGAAGGTCGAATTAGTGAATGGGTAAAATCCGCCCAATGATTCCGTAGATATACCCATTCCAAATTCAATTTTTTCAATATTTTCAAAAATACAGATTACATCGAATTGAAATCCGATACCTACTTTATCGAAAAAAACCTAGAAAAGTATTGCCGTGAAGGCAGCAGTATTTGCGCGCATGTTCAAATTCGTTGCCAAAGCGAGCATCTCCATTGAACATGCGCGCAAAAGCTGCTGCTTTCACGGCAGTGCTTTTATAGGTTTTGCATATTCAAATTACACCTTGAATTCTGAGTAAAATTTCTTCGAAATAAAAATTTGATCTAAAAAATAGTTTTTTTTCGACATATGATCGATTAGAGTTTTCGATATATTAATTCTCACCATTATTACAAATCATTGAGGAAATTTCACACTAAAAATTCACCATTGGTATAAAAGTAACAGGTGTTTTGTTTCATTCTTTTTCAAGAGTATGAATCGGTTGATCTGTATGAGTATATCATATGTTCCAACTATAAACGGATTATATTGCGTGGTTCAAAAGTTATGAGCAATTGAAAATATTGGTGAATACAAAAAACACACTGTATCTTATTATGCAATGAATTAGATCTACCATAAATAGGTGTTTCGGACTCGTCTAGGGTAGCTCTACCTCAAATTACCGAATGTTCATTTACCAATATGTATAGGCAGAAGATAAAAGATATATTCGATTGAATTACAAAATTTGTATGCAAATCAATCGTAGATATCTTTACTTTAGCAAATAATGAGTCTGACTATATAAAACCCTTTTGTTCATAGGTCAATGAACAGAAACTTACTTGGTGTCAGTATAGAAAAGGAACTAAACTCATTCTGGCCTTATCGTAGTATACAAAGGATTTAAGTATTTTTTTCCTTGATAAAAATTAGTAGAATTTTTTATCATGTTCCTTCGAAATCACCCACCCTTACAAGGTACGCCATTAGAAGTGAATGGATGTTTTTATTTTTTACTACGGATTATGTAGGTCACACAGTTATGATAATATATATATTGTGAGGCATAATTTATATGTTATTCGCAAAAATATTTCGTTTCCTATACTTCATCATTAAAAGTTGAATGTAACAAACTCATATGATTTATCAGTAATAATATTTCTTGTAGAAGAGAAATTCGAAAGGTTTGCTTTTTTCCTGGTTTTTGTATTCCGTTCCGGAAAACTCTCATATTTCATATTTCGAAACAGTCGATGCTTCACTCTCAACAATAAACAAATCGAAAATGATGACAAGGAAATCTATATAGTGCTCCACAGTATGTAGAGTGTAATTCAGGAACCCGCATTAAAAATTTAAATTGTTCAAACCATCTAGCGGCTCTATTTCGGAAATGATTGATAATATGAATTGAAGAAAGAACCTCTACTCATTTTCATCGAGTAGTGAAATTTCAAAATACACTTTTTCACTGACAATATGACTTAATGAATAAGGACGCATTCGCCATTTTGTAAACTATAAATTCTACTCAATAGTCGGAAAAGATGAATATATCGCTAATATTATTAGATGGTCTAACTACTACTAGAATGAAATGATCAATCAAGAAGCGTTCGGGAACCTCTATCAATTTATTTACACCTACAAAAAACCAGCCGCTATAATGTTTCGGGAAAAGCAACTTGCAGACTCAATATTTGAAGACAAGTTTTGAGGCTCCATATCGGCACCATACTCGTTTATTCTACGGGGTTCGTTATCTTCAATTCATCGAGAAAAAATAATTCTAATTCCCATATCTATCAGTAATATGAATGAGGATATGTATTGGATAGAACACGCACTGAGGTATAGGCAGGACCAACATTTTTTCACAGGAATTTGAAAAATCACCTCAAAAACTGAACTATGCCTCATATTGAGTAGCTTGAATTTTGCGCACATATTCTAGCTATCGTTTTGTGCAAATGTCTATAGTTTTTTATTTTTTCCTGGAAATGGTTTCAAACGATTAGTTTGCACTCACTGATGTCTTATCCGATATAAAAATCAATTCTGTCCGGTTGTCGTGCCTAGGAAACGACAAGAGCTCAAAGAACGAGCTAACGACTTGAAACTATCAGGGTAGGTCGTGCATCTGAATGCGACGCTCGTTAATTGGCCGAATCGGCAAAATAGTTCCGGAGTTATTGTTATTTGATTTTTCGAAGTTATTTCCTCAATTGAATCTTGGTAGTTATTTATTAGTTGTAACATATAGATGCGCAACCATTTCCAAAAATTTTGGAATTGTATGGTTAGTAAGGTGAAAAATCCATTTTTCGGATTTTTTCTTGAAAAATATCACATTCTAGAACCATCCATCAAATTCCGACGGAATTCCTCGAATCCTATATTTTATAATAGCGTGCCTAATGTCAGTTGGATCCAAATTCATCTATAGGGGATATGGAAAAAAATCGATATCGTTTAAATTTCCAGAATAAGTCGAAAAATGCCGATCTTATCATGAAAATATTAGTATCTTGTTGACAAATACTGGTGCAGAATGCAACAATGATCGTATCATTAGAACAATATAAACAATTTTTTCTTCGAAATTTTTCTTGAAAATATTTTTTGCGGGAACTAACTATCGGCTGTAGGGCCAACGATAGCTTTAGAGAAGACTTAGAAACTCTATATTCGTATAGTAGACTTTGGGAACTCGATTACGTAGGTCGAATTCGTGAATGAGTAGAATCCGTCCAATGACTCCGTACATATGCTCATTCAAAATGTTTCGAATATCCCTATAAATAAAATTGTATCGCATTGAAATATAGTACTTGATGGAAAAATGATATCTTGAAGGTTTTTCCCGAATTCTATTAGGTCAGTATCAAAAAAAGATCGCGGAATCTTGCTATCAGGAAGTTACGCTTCAGTAGGCGGACTCAAATGTAAATAGGTGACCACTCTGGAAACAAATTTAAAATGCGCGCAAATGTTCCGCGCTTCGCGTCAGTGGTTTTCTAAAAATTTTCGAATGTACGAATGACAATTACATTGAATTATTCCCTCGGAAATTACCTAATTTCTCCGGTGTTGAGATTAAATCCAAACCAACCCAGCTCAAATTAACGCCTACTACCCATGACCCCTACAAATTAAGTTATCCAAAATTTATTCAGAACCTCCTTCACCCCTTCCGGCTATACCATTATCAAACAAGAAGGTCAAGACATCAAATAAGCCCTTTCATAGACCGCCCAATTCGCCATTGCAGTCATCTGCTTGAGCCGCCTCCAGTCACATCGTTTTCCCATGCAAATTGGGAAAGTCCGCGTAATCGGATTCGGATTCGAAAACCGAGTACGCGGACACGGCGACGTCCCGAAATATAATTACAGAAAACTGCCCTAGTCGTCTGCTTCGAATCAGTTCCGGTATATTGAAAGGTCATCTGATTTGGATTGTTGGCCTCGGGCCTAATCAATTAGCTGACACGTTTCATCACGTCGTCATGGGCGTGGCGAACAGAGGAATTTTCAGATTTGGCGTCATGGAAGGGAAATGGATATTTTACGAAATTATTCGATTGGCTTATATAGCCTAATCAGGGGTTCCCTAGGGTTATATTTTCCCTTAATCATCCTGAGGGTTGGAGAGACACATTATGTTGTAATTTTCACAATTTGATTCAGAAGATTAGTTTAGTTATAAGTTTGTTTTTGATTAGAAAAAAAAGCCCAAATCTGGAAAAAAACTTGATTTTGATAGAACGCCGACGTTTCGACTCCGTTTCGAATCTTCTTCAGGGCTCTGAAAGAGCAATAAAAACAACATCTGAAGTTGAACGGCACAATTGGTTTCAAAAATTACACAACAGTACATATAACTACAATATTATAAAATATAAGTGGAGTTACCTACATTATCAGTCAGTTCTTGTTGTCAGTAACGAAAATAAAACATTTACTTTCGATGAGGAACAGAACGATGGACGACACATTACTACAAGGAAACAAAACAGACTCGGTACTGAAATTAAATTACCAACGATGACACGGACGAATCTTGGGAAACATGCGACCCCAACAATTAACAGTTTTTCAACCTATCGATTATATTGTGATATGCAGAATTGAAATTTTTTTAGCTTAGTTAGTCTGAGTATTCTACTGGAAACGGTGTACGTAAGGTGTCACCAACTGAAGTACTTTTTTCATTCACCATTATTCAAGTTTCGGCTTAGGTGAAAATACACAGGCTGTTGAAATGTCCAAAAAAGTCAGTTCATTGTTTAGCTTCCACAAGGTAATTCACTATGGAATGAGTTTTGGTTTGAAATTTTCTATAACCATCAGACACATTCTTCAGTAATCATTTTTATCCTACTCGAAACGGTTTCCTATTTATAAACTAGTCAATTTATTGAACTAAAGAAAATTAGCATAATCTAATGATCACAATTTTGCACCGATCAATGTTAGAGAAAAATCTAAGTAGAAGACATCGGCATCAGAACCATTCTTCAGTATAATTTCAAATAATACTCAAGATCATCCATGATGAGGGTCTTCAATCATTTTGGAGCACTGGTTTATTTCTGATATTTTCTTCTGGAAGGCCATGTTTCCGATATACTCAACGTTGATCGTTATAGAAACTTATAAATTCTAGAAATTTCATTGCTTTTGTGGATTCAATCCTGAGCTTATGAAGGTCTAGAATATAGCTCCATCCACATTCTTCCGGACCACAGAATAAACAGAATAATATCTCCATTTTGTGACAAAGCACATTGAAAATGTGACTTAATGTTCATGAAAAAACTTTCCAGAGGACTCGTAATGTTTTGTTGATGTTCCTACACTGATTGAGTGATCTCATATGTGGTGAGTTGGAACATTATTTTAATGATATACATTTCGTATAATTCAGTTACCTATTAATTCGATGAAGATTATAATATTCATGGAATTTCGAATATGGGAATGGACGAGGATGAAATCGTTTGTAATCTCATGGTTGAAACGAATAAATATTGCAGAAATAGAAAGATAAGTGTTTCAATGGTCAGGTCTGGTAAAATATTTCTCTCACAATGAATCCGCATGAGCACCAAATGTTAATAAGACTCAAAAGTGGGTGAATGAATGAATCAGGTATTCTACAATACCTTATTCATTTGTTGCAATTCAATGGAACTAGTTCAGGAAAAACCCATTCACTGATCACTGATGGAAGGACTCAGCGACTTCTTTTTATGGTCCTCATAAAATTATGCATAAACCCTCAGGCTAAAACTATTTAATCAAGTACTAGATTTAATTTCGGTGCAATCTATATTTTTGGCTATATTTTTGAATATGAGTGTATCTACGGATTCATTAGACGGATTCTAACCATCCAAAGGACCCGACATTCGTAAATAAGCCGAAAGCCTATTCTAGATATATCGAGTTTCTGAGTCGTTTTTACGCGCTTGTTCTGGGGAACAGCGCTTTATCATTTTGGCACGATGCCTGTAATTTTCGAACTTTGAGTCGAAATTAGTCTCAATCGACTAGGTTGGACTCACTGATGAAGAATCCGTGGTCAAAATTGATTCTGTAATTCGTAATTTAGCCCCAAACCTACTCTACAAATATCGAGTTTCTAAGTCGTTTCTTCCGGAAGTTATTGTGTTTAAGTTCGGCCTAACGGCTGACTGCGTAAACACAATAACTTCCGAAAGAAACAAATTAGAAACCTTAATTACGAAGGCCGAATTCGTGAATGGGTAAAATCTATCCAATGATTCCGCAGATATACCCATTCAAAATTTTATTTCCCCAATATTTCCAAAAATACAGATCAGATCGAATTTAAATCCAGTTCTTCATCGAAAAATTACAGTTCGAAGGTTCATACAGAATTTAATGAGTATGATATGATAAGAAAATCAAAGAAACTTTTTTCAAATTGTTCAAATGACACGATCATCACGAAATTTTGCAAAAAGTTGTCTTTCAGCATTTTCAAACTAGCTGCGAAGTTTTATCAGGATTGAAGCAGTATTTATACCGAAAAAAGCAACGATATCGAGAAAAAAACCACGAAATCTGACATATTCCCGATATCTCCAAAACTTATGATTGCATCGAACTGAAACTTGGTACACTGCTGTGAAATATGAAGCTCAATGTCCGAGTGGAATTTTTTTCTGGATATAATGAATGGTTTCCGACAAAAAAAAAATTTTTTGTAAAAAAATTTTGAAAACATTTTTTTTTTCATTTACTGACAGCATGATCCTGACAAAATTCGGCTCAAAATTGCGCGTCGTTATACTCCACCTAACTGCCGAGTCTCAACCCAATCGCTCAAGTAGTTTTTGAAATAAGAAATAAATAACCTCAAAATTTCAAGTGGCTATAACTCCGAAACTATTCGACCGATTTGGTCCATTAACGAACCCAAACGCGGCTTTTCGACGCGTGACCTACCCTGATAGTTTCAAGTTGCTAGCTACATCCGTTCGACATATATCGTATCCACGTGTGGCCGGACAGAATCGATTTTGACACCGGAGTCGTCATGAGTGAGTCCAATCTAGTCGTTTGAGACCATTTTCGGCTCAATCATCGAAAATTACAGACATTTGGACAAAACAATAGCATGCTGTTTCCCTAAAACATGCGCGCAAAAATGCATGTTTTCATCTATGAATGGAAATAATGGGCGATTTCGTGGTCTCTTCGGATTCTGTGTCATCAGAACCAGCGCGCAAAATGACACCATTGGAACAAAGTTGCAACGATCTTAAGATAAGACAAAGTTTAAATTTTTGTCTCGAGATTTTGGCGAAGAGACAAGTGCATGGACGAGATGCAACAAAAACGTCGTAATGTTTTGAAGCTGCTTTTCATGCTAATTATAATTTACAGTGCCTTTTGTCCACATTAATCACCATAACTCATCTAAATTTTTTCGCAAGTCCTTATAGAAAATATGAGTATAATAACCCCGGGTCATAATATTCATGATGCTTTCAACGAGTACCTACATGCTATCAAAACTGGATGAAAGATGTTATTACGCGGTAGCTAACTGACTTTGACCGCAAGAAGCCGCACCATCCATCTTTGAGATCGCAGTCTTGCATTGATATGTTAATGAACGATTTTTATTGCAGCACTAAATTGCGGTAGACATTTCAATTAACTTCATTCTGATATATCGACGCTATCTACGGATGCTCGGCTAGCGTGTGTTGGGGAATGAGATCCCGCTGGATACAGCAGGGCGCAAATTGGGTGTTGATGTGGGAAAGTGTGAATTTAAGATCGCTTAGGATTAATACAATTTTTTTGAATTAGTCTGCTCGAAGTCAGGTGGAACATTGAATATTATTTGCTAGTAGGCTTCAACAAGTTCAGCCGTAAAATGGACTTCCTGGGTTTGTTTACTCAACAAGAATAATATTCGAAAACTACGGTTTATAGCAGATGTTGGGTAGGAGGTATGTTGCAAAATATATTTCTTTTTGGTAAAAATATTCATTAATTGTAACAATGTATTGACATATTTCGTATTACCATATATTCATTCTATTCTCTCGGACAACATGTCTTCCCACTTTCGGACGACATTGCAATCACACAAAAATCACAAATCGTTGAGGATTTCTCAATGAAAGACTTGAATTTAGATGAACCATTCTAGAAAGTCAGCAACTTTTATGCTTATTTTGGGAAAATTTTGCATCATTTTGTAGGTTTCTCTGGGTTTTCACTCCCAATAACTGAAACAGAACTATTGAGAAGTAAATAAAATTGTTTTTTTTTATGAGAAATACCCTTGTGGACTGCAGGATTAAACTTTTTGTCGAGGGTAGTTTCTTGAAAAACTTGTTGCCTAATGAACAATACTGGAACAATACAAACGATAAACACAGTAAACTGTGACGTTTCAGGGTACAAATTTGACTCTTTCATCAGACAAACGAGAAACTTCGCAGAATTGTCTCCTTTCGATTTCTCAAATAAGTCTCACAAAATGATAATATTTGAAATCTGAAACTTAACAATTAGCTTTGTTTATTGTTGGTGTTGTTCCAGTATTGTTCATAAGGCAACCTGTTTCCCAAGGAACTGAGCTTGACAAATAGTTCAATCCTGCAATCGGTAAGGGCGTTTACCATAAAAAAATAATTTTCATTTAATATTTAATAGTTCTATTTCAGATACTGGAAGTGAAAACCCAGTAAAAACTACAAAATTAGGTAGTGATACTTCACATGCTTTTGTGTTTTCATATGAGCCATGTGTTTGATTTTTCAATTAGAGCTCATTACCGTCGTGTTTCCATGTGCTGAATGTCAATCCAATCGTGTCTACATGTTTGTGAATATTGGGGAGACGGAATGTCAAATGCGTTCGTCTCCCAAACTGTTAGGTGGATCTTGTCTATCCCGACTGGATCTTTGTATTTGAGCTTTGAACCAACCACAAAATTCCTTTGCAAAGTTAACGTATTCACAATCAGCCGAATGCACAAAATCCGCCTAACGGTTTAGCAGATAAACGCATTCCTTCGTTCTAATATTTATAAAAATACAGACAAAATAGAGAGAAATTCAGCACGTGGATATACAATGACGATGAGCTATCATTCAAACTTCAAATCCATAGGAAACTAGAAGTACTTAATAGAAATATCACTACCTAAAATCCGAACTACAATTTTATCTTCCAAAAATGAATCTGAAATTTGTGCTAATGACGCAATCATCACTGAATTTAGCACGTCAACAAGTTGCCGTGAACCAGCATGATTGGATGAGTGTATTTTGAAGAATTCAAGGAATATCAACGATACCGAGGAGAATACAATCAAAATTGACAAATTGTTTTCATTGTTATTTGATGAGGGTGAAACTCTGTACACTGATGTGAAATTTTGACTTGAATGCCAATGTTATAGTTTATTTTTTTATTCATTAACGGGATAAACCCAATTTTGCAAACGAATAATACAATAATAATAATTAATACAACCTAATACATATTGAAATATAATGCAAAACTCCCAGAAAAAAAAACTTCACAGATCATAACAAATTTAGATTGACATAACGCACAATGGAGTGGTAACTGAGGCAAAAAAAATCTATGCCTGTTCTACTGGCAGTGTTTACATGTTGCGAGATTTTTGGAATTGACGAAGCCCTGGTATAATTGTACCTGTAAGTCCTGAGACATAGCAACATGGTATCTCTAACATTCCTAGACGGAGCGTGAAAACTAAAAAGAGATAGAAGATCGGAAGACGACAAAAGCCCCCCAACCAATCTAGCGAACAACAATACATCTGCTCTAATTCTACGAGTCCGCAAAGCAGGAAAGCGCAGAAGCGTGGGATTCCCATCCTGCCAGACACAGAGAGCGGAAACCTATTTTGAACTCGTTCCAACCTATCACAGTCTTCATAAGTATATGGAGACCATACACAAGAGGCATACTCAAGATGCGGCCTTACCAGACCAACATAAAGATGTTTTAAGGTATTGACATCCCTAAACTCATACGAGTGCCGTAAAATAAACCCTATAGCATCCGTTTTTTATTTTCTGAAAAAGCGATCCCAACAAAGTTTTTCAAGCAGTTGCGAGTTTGCATTCTCCAACTAATTGCCAAGCTTGAATCCGATCGCGTGGATAATTCCTGAGATATTGTAAAAATTACCTACGCGACCTACCCCAGAAGGTTGAAGTTGGTAGTTCTTTCCCTTCCCGAATAATCTTGACAACGGCCAGTACTGCCTGAAAGAATCAATTTTCACATCGAGTTCTCCATCAGTGAGATCATTCTGGAGAAAAAATTTCGAATATTACAAAGATTTGGACAAAACCATAGCACTCTGTTGCCCCGAACATGCACGCAAAAATAAGTCTTCGTCTCATTTGACTCAGGTTGAAACGGTTTATCAATCCGTTATCCCGCCGATGAGTCGCCTGATTCTAATTATATTCTTTCTTTATCATTCAACCGGCAACATGATTCTTTTTTCCTGATTTTCGTTCCCGGTACAAGTGAACGAGTACTTACAATCTCAATCTCATCTTCTATTATCTCTTTTTCGACTTACTGGTTTAATTTTAAGGTGGAGTGAATTCTTTTCACGTCGTACCTTTCAAGCCAATCATTTCGTATAGTAATTGTGGAACTTCGATTGGATATCTTACCATATATCTGTTCCATAACACAACACAGAACACAACCCATTTCTAATAACTATTTGAGTTCACTGAGGATAGATTACTGATAACAAAACAGTGTGTAATTACCCTCTAATCCACTTACAGTTTCTGCGTCTAATGCACGTTTCGGAAACCAAGTTTACTTTGTCAAAGACATATCGTTACTCAATAACGATATGACAAAAGAAACTTGGTTTCCGAAACGTGCGTTAGACGCAGAAAGTATAAGTGGATTAGAGAGTAGTTACACACTGTTTTGTCAACAAACCATTTCTGTAAACACATAGTGTAAATTGATCACGAAGAGCATTAAAAAATTCACTCGGTTTAAGAGCAAACATTACCACGTGAATTACGGCTCAGCAACACACAGTTTCATTAAACCTCGTTAACATCTCAAGGTCAATAAACCTTCTCGCTGTCTGCCTTATTTTACGTTGCCAATAATCACGAGAAAAATTGGAAATGCGTGAAATTAAGGAGAAAACGGGGCTTCAGTGATTATTTTTTGAAATTTTTTTTTTGGGGTTTTTTTCACTGCATGTGAGTTTTTATTTTCCCAAAAATTCTTGAATATAAAAGAGTGGCAACATTTTGCATTCTCACAATTTTTTTCAACCATTTGCACCCAAAAATTTTTTCGACAAAAACGAATTCTGGCCTCCAAAAATCACCCCGTTGCATTCGAGGTACTGTTTGCTCTTGAGTAATGATCAGAATAGGTCTCTTAGATGTAACACGAATTATCATATTTTAATGATTTTCTCATTCTATGTATATCGATACAAAATCATAATGCATGCTATCATACACTTCAACAATTCGCGAATTTTGAATAATTCGGTATTAAAAATGGCCAAATCGGGACTCAAGGTCGACGCGAGGGAAACGCCCCAAATCGCCGCCTACGTCACTAGTTAGTTATTCTACGATTCAGCGATCGATACAGCCGACGCTGTCTATTGGCTTTCTAGAGAGAAAAGTACACGAGATGAGTGAAAGAGTGGATATGTCCCGGTACGTCACCGAAGCCGCGAAGTTTCGTCCGTTCAAACAGCCGATATGCGGAGCCAAATTTATAAGAGCATTTTCTCGTTGAAAATTTAAATTTTTGACGGTGGTTAAAGTTTTTCAGTAGTCTGACGAATAGAATATTTGATTCCAATTAAAAACTCATGCAAGAGACCTTTTATAACGTATGGCCGAAAAATTTTAATATAACTGTGAATCTGCCAGATACCCTTAGAATTTCTAGGATTTCTGTCAACTCAAATCGCGTTACTTTTCGTTTCAATTGACATTAAGGTGGCGTGGCGCCTCAGTTCACGTTTCACTGGCGCCCAACGGGTGACTATGATTTACGTTTGAATGTCAATTGTGGACTGTTACAGGAAGGAGTTACATTTTTCTTGTATTGCTACTGCTACACTAGACGCTTTTATTATGTTTGGTTTGAGAAAACCCCCGGTCATTTTTTGATAATCATATGTTTTCAGACAATCCGCGATTACTTGAGATTAATTATGGTTGGCTGCATCTCCGTTACATCTAATAATAATTGAGAACAGATCTTCGGTCCACCTAACATGTCAAATACGGAGTGAAATCAATTACCTCAATCAAGTTGTCGATGATCACGAACAAAGTCTCACGACAAAAGATGCCACTACTCGAACTGGGTCGAACGGAGGGCGTGAACCAATAAACAACACTCACACATGCACACGGAAACAAAAGGATCTTCACTTCCTTCCTTCATCCAGCACTCAACAAGACTTTTCGACCTGTTGCCGGCGCGACAGGTGCCGGAGCCGACGGCTATCGGTCGTTTATCGACCGGCCGATCGATCTACCGAATTTTTGTCGGAAAAAAATCGTCGGGTGTCGGCCGAATCGCAATTAGACCAGCATGTGCGATCGCGAATGTGGGTTATGCTTACGGGTGGTGACCGCAAGCTCAGGCGTGCTGTCTGCGGACTCGAACACGCGATCTACTCCTACGGATTTCTCGGTGCACCGGGTACGATGCAGCAGCGACTCATCTCGCAATGGTCAGTGTAAGAAAGTTGCGCACTCGATGTTCGAATGTTGAATGTCCAATTGTGGCATAACGAAGCCGGTTTTGTTTATTTGTAATGGTCAGTGGGAAAGCAGGAAATGGATTAGGGAAGATACAGGGGGTACCAACTTGAAGCTTGATTGATTTTTCGCTGAAAGCTGAGTTTTAATAAAGTTTATTAAAATTTTTCAATAAAATACATGAAAAACATAGTCTTTGAAGTGATCGCAGTTCGTCCAGGTTTCATATAACAGTAGCTCATTTTGTATCCTACCCTGAGGGTTTCAAATACGCTGATCGTCGTTCCTCTCTCACATCTGGTCGTCTGATCAATGAACTTGAGTTCAACAAAACTCAATTTAATTTTCAGTTTCGGCTCTGGTGAAGAGTTAAAAGCATTTAAATATTTCTCAATGTGTTAATACTTTCCCGAACTTTGTTTGCAAGTTCAACACGGATATCACTTACGGTGATTTGTATTGCAACATGATCAATTCCTTGCTTGAAATCCAAAGGAACATGATTGGGAAAACACATTTACTCACTTAATTCTGATGATTTGGTTCTTTTTGCGGTCTTTTGTGGAAAAAATATTTCACTACACTTTACAATTGAAATACTAATATTCCACTTGAAATTCGTGCAATATCTAATTGTTTTCATCATGAGATTCCACACAATTTCAATCCTGTCCATTCTTACATTGAACATTCCATAATAATTCTAATTTTCATCAAATTTATAAATGAATTATAAGAAATCACTCAACTGATCTAAAAACATTAATTGAACTCCAGAATTCTTTGGAATGTCTGGTTCATAGACATGACCTATGTCTGTGGTCTGGTCACGAAGTAGCATAGAGCTAATATTTAGTCTATACAAAGAAGATAAATATTTTTGTGTATTCTACGTTCCGGGTAAACGTGAGCGGAGCTCAATTCACAGTCTACTTGCTCAGAGGCGGATCCTCAAAAAAAAAGAAATTTCTCGAATTTTTATCAGATTTTTTAACATTCAACGTTGAATAACTCGAGAACTGTTCGTTTCAGCAGAAATCATAAGGAATAATTAAGGATTCTTAAATGATTGAAGATTCTTAGAATGACTTAAAGTGAACATTATCTGCACTATTCATGCTAACTTACTATAGTTTAATGAATCGGGAAGTCTATAAACAGAAAACCGTTTGAAGTTAGATGATATCGATTACTGTAGAATACCAGTGATAGTCATAGAGAACTTCATACCCAAATTCATTTCATTCGGAAAAACCATATGAAAAAGCTACAAAAGAAACACTGATTTTTTTTTTGAAACTTCAACAGTCTGTATCTTTTTACTGGAGCCGATTATAGAAAAATGGTAAATGAAAAAAGTGTTTTATTTGATGAGAGGAATCTAGGGTTAAAATAAACTACTTGAAGACGCCCTGTATATTTCACCGTTATCTCGGACAGTTAGATTTGGATCCAACTGAATTTCGAATCACGATGGTGAAATATAGATCCTGAAGAACTTGCAATATTTCATCAGGATCTGATGAAAACTTTTCGAAAAAAAAAATTTTTTTCCAAATAGAAACTATTATCGTGTCTTCGAACTGCCAGAGGGAGAGAATCGATTTTGACATCAGATTTGTCATAGTTGAGTCCGTCCCAGTAGATTGACATTATTTCCGACTCAAAATTCGAGAATTACAGACCTTTGGACAGAACGATGGCACGTCGATTCCCAGAAAAAGAATGGAGACGAAAGAAGATATTTAATCTCAATTAAAAGTATGTAATTGGAATTGTTGAAAACATTCAACACGCCTACTGACACAGGAAAAACGAATTGGTTCGAAATGGCCTCTGGAAATAAGGGAGATGGTATATTATTGAATATTTTGAATGGAATTATTTGATCCTTTTCGGTGGGGATATCTGGATTTTATTCTCAAAATACTTCACTGAATCAATTATATTTTTTAGATAACCCATGTACTATAGTAGGAATTACCTATTCAATGAATCAGGACCTACCTATGGCAGTTAATTTTAGACAGGGGGGTGAAACTTCTGTGCTTGTCTTGGAAACAGACGACCCCCAGCATTCAAAGGGGGAGAATAGATACTTGCCTCTCTGTCTCTAAGAAATATTCGAATGTCATCATAAAATTCTTAACGTATGGTTGAAAACTGTACCAAAATGTGGAAAGACACATATATTATGAAGTTGATCAATTTCGATCATTAATTCTTCTATTGAATTCAGAATTATAAGCAAGTTCAGATTGTAATCGGATCCGATGGACTAAGTTGCTGAAAATCAGTTTTCATTTATTGTTTGGAAGCTCTGTTCGATAATGATTGAACTTGAATAGTTCGAATAGAAAACTTTGACGTATGTTGAGACCAATTATCATTTGCATATTTCACTATATTTTTTGAGAATGAACAAGCTCTAATTGGATTGAAATTATATGTGTTAGAGAGCCAGCTCCTTTATTAGCATCAAGAAATATTTATGATGTTATATATGTAATATAAAAACGGGTCGAATTACTGGCCAGTTCTAGTTGGGAATTTCGAAACTCGACAAATATGTTTTGTGATAACCAGAAGTTTAAATGTTTCCATATTTCAGTTTCATCCCAACGTAAAATGTATTCTTAATATCAATAGTTATTGTAGTAAGATTTCCGTATATTCATGGACTGTGTGTGATGGCTGATCATTGAAGTAAAGTATCATATTATGGATCAATGAGAATTCTACAACAAATTAACCCATCTAAGTAGTTAATCTCTGGATTCAATCATGAAAGATAATCATTCTTTAGCGAATCTGGGAGATATATTTGACTCAATAAATTTTCAAATATGTTTGTTTGATTCATGATTCACAGCAGACGATGAAAATTCCAATATTTCAAACCTATATAGGTATCTGTCATTTTTCCCGCCACGACCCCAAAAGATGGCGGCCACTCTGTTTCTCTGATTGAGTAAGGAGTTAGCACTTCTAGCATATTGTATTCTATTGGATGATTAGCTCTGATCAAGGGGGAATATTTGTTGATTTATCGACGGATATTCGTCCTTGTGATTATGTTACGTATTCTATAATGTTAGATATCCAGCATCATAGACGATAATAAAAACAAATGTGATGTATCTCGATCAGAATCAAACACCGCCTGTAAAACGGAGTATGGTAAAAATTAATTTCTTGAGTATGGATTGTTTGATTTTTGCTTTCCAAGTAGTTAAGGTACTTGGTTGGTGAGGTTGCATTTCGTATTCTGAGTTGTCAAGGTCCTTGGTAATGATAGGTTAGTTTTGTTTAGTACAGTGCACTTCCAATATAAATAGATAATTAATTGTAGATACTATAGTTTCTTTGAATACATTCTCTCGAACTGTTATGGTCTACTGTTAGGTGGGGTCAGTTTGATTTCGGACAGTGCGACTTCAATGCCCAAGAGGAAATTGAACTCAGAAGAACATCCTTCATTTTCGTCTTTGAGTTGTTTTAGATCCCTGGATATTAGGTTAGATTAGTTCATTTTAGGACAGTGCCGGTTCCAATCAGAAGAGGGAATTGAATTTAAAGGAAATTGAGATCATAAGCTAGGTAAAGTAAGTTCAATTTAGGACCAATTTCAACGACACTGTCTTACAATTGATTCATTCCGGTTTGACAATCAAGTTTGAGGGCAATAACAGTGAGAAATGGGAGAGATCGCGCTATTGTAACTTTTTGTCACCCCGACTTTTCTAAATCTTGAACTTCATATCATTATAGAAATCTGCTTATTTAGGCCACTTCAATATTGGTATGAACCTTCAGGAGATTTCGGAAAAGTTTTAAGAGCCACAAAAGCATTTGTTCTTATCAAAAAACATGTCAAATTCAAAGCAGAAAAATGTGAGGTTCGATAATTGATATCACTTAAGCTACGAGTTTGCCGGAGTGGAGAATGGCATCAAATGATTTATCGTGCAAAACTGCATCTGTAAAATCTAGAAAAGCACTGCCTGGAAAGCAGCAGCTTTTGCGCGCATGTTCAATGTAGATGACACCTTCGGCAACGAATTTGAACTTGCGCGCGAAAGCTGCTGCCTTCACGGCAGTGCTTATCTAGATTTTCTAATTTTTTTTTCGATAAATTACTGGATTTCAATTCGATCTAATCTGTATTTTTGGAAATATTGGAAAAATAAAATTTTTGAATGGGTATATCTACGGAATCATCAGATCAGATCGAATTGAAATCCAGTACTTCATCGAAAAATTACAGTTCGAAGGTTCATACAGAATTTAATGAGGATGATATGATAAGAAAATCACAGAAATTTTTTTTTCAAATTGTTCTAAGGACACGATCATTACGAAATTCTGCATAAAGTTGTCTTTCAGCATCTTTAAACCACCTGCGAAGTTTTATCAGGATTGAATCAGTATGTCCCGAGTTATCCCAAGAAAAGCAACGATATCGAGAAAAAAACCTCGAAATTTGACATATTTTTTCCCGATTTCTCCAAAACTTATGATCGTATCGAACTGAAATTTGGTGCACTGCTGCGAAATATGAAGCTTAAAGTCCGAGTGTAAGTTTTTTCTGGATATGATGAACGGTTTTCGAAAAAAAAATTTTTGGAAAAAACTGTTGAAAAAAAATTTTCTTTGAATTCACTGACAGTATGATCCTGACAAAATTTGGCTCAAAGTTGCGCGTCGTTATACCCCACCCAATTGCCAAGTTAGAATTCAATCTCTCGAATAGTTTCTGAAATAAAAAATAAATACCTTCAAAATGTCAAGTGGCCATAACTCCGAAACTATGCGACTGATTTGGCCCATTAACGAACTCAACCACGGCATTCCAATGCGCGACCTACCCTGAAAGTTTCGAGTTGCTCCGTTCCGCCGGCCGAACAGAATCGATTTTGACCCCGGATTCGTCATCAGTGAGTCCAATCTAGTCGTTTGAGACCATTTTCGGCTCAATCATCGAAAATAACAGACATTTGGACTAAACGATAGCATGCTGTTTCCCTAGAACATGCGCGCAAAAATCAGAATCAAAATCGAACACCGTCGGTAAAGTACAGTTTTACCATCGTATATGTTTCCAGGTCAATTCCAAGCACAAGTCTCCTACATCACTTTATGGCCGTTTACCCAGTTGCGTGTTTCGAGGAAGTGAAGAAAAATTGCTTCATCTTTGATGAGGAATGGCCGACCACCGAAACGACCTAAAGGACGATATCAGAAACTTAATTGCCATCGTCGTATATTAACACATATTCACATGATCGGCGCATCGAAAGCTTGGACCGATAATTTGCCTAATTTATATGTTTAATTATCATTTAGTGCCGATTTATGCCGGTCGTAGCCGTGTTTTCCGTAATTTATGCGCCATAAAAAGAAGACGCATGACTGGGCGGAATTTCGGGCCTTTCTCACTAGGAAAAGCCATTACCCCTTGTTGATGTTGGGTGGAGTCAGTTTCTTCTTAGAACTGGAATATCTTCATCGAATTCAAATACTCAAAGAAACTTTCGAACAAACAAGAATTCGGACAGAAATGAAGAAAGAATATTTCTCAGCACAAGATATAAAGTTGTAAATTCGAGCGGAGGATTCTTATCAACAGCCCTCGCAAGCTTGTTCAAATTAGCAGGACCATAACTATCATCTATCTATTCAGGTATTCGACTTCCACAAAATATCATAATCTTACATGCATAATTTCTCTGATTCACAATGATTAAAGAAAATGTTCGCGATATTTTGTGTACATTTTCGTGTCTGTACTTTGAATATTTGTGTTCGGATCGTATGTATCACTAGGTTTGTTCGTTATACCTACATGAAAATGTTATTGTACACGATACATTCCAACAATTTCCATTTGTCAGTGCAGATTATTGTAGTAGATGTTAGTGCAATATAGTTCAATATGTTACTGATTCTGCTCAAGTCATAGATGACTATTATATCCTCCTGTACGAGACGTAGATTAACTGAGAGATGGCGCCACCAACCGACGCACGCTAACTAATTCGTTCCAACATAACATAAGCGCGTCAGTTACGGTCGCTCTGAATAGGCCGCTTCTGCGGTTGTCATTGGTTATAACGGCTCGTCCCAGAGGATTTAGCCTACCTGATGAGTCCACCTCTGGCACCGGGACGAAACAACTTCCTAAGAAGGAGCGAAATAACGAGGACCGCCTTTGCAAATACATGTAATACTTATACTTCAAGGTTATGGCTATTACTTTAATTTTTGTAAGTCGACCAACATTTATTTGGATATAAACACACATAAACCAACACTTTAACCTAGATTCTGTGTAAGTTTACAAAGTACGATATCTGAACATCATAATCTGTGTCTATACTTCATTACAATATTTCAGTTTTTTTTCGTTGTGTTATTTTTGTTAAACCTGTATTCGGTTCGTTGCCGAAATATTGTAGTCCCAGGTTATGGAGTTTTAACTTCTTACTCAGTGAGGCTACACAGAATCTGGGAGTACTATGCAAAACCTATAAATCGTGTTATTGAAGTTATTAACGATTAAAGTTT
This sequence comes from Myrrha octodecimguttata, assembly GCA_958510865.1. Classification (NCBI taxonomy): domain Eukaryota; kingdom Metazoa; phylum Arthropoda; class Insecta; order Coleoptera; family Coccinellidae; genus Myrrha; species Myrrha octodecimguttata. The sequence continues at coordinate 39,199,467 of OY294056.1, forward strand.
ATTTTGAGAAGATTTCGCATCATATTTTAGGTTCTTTATGGGGTTTTACTCCCAATATCTGAAACAGAACTATTAAAAATCAAATAAAATTGTTTTTTCATGAAAAAGGCACTTGCGGATTGCAGTATCAAACTATTTGTCAAGGGCAGTTTCTTGCAAAACAGATTACCTAATGAACTATACAGGAACAAAACAAACGATAAAGAAAGCGAACTGTGACATTTCAGAGTACACATCTGACTTTCATCAGACAAAGCAGAAAATTTGAAGAATTATTTTCTGCTTCGTCTGATGAAGTTGTCAGATTCGTACTCTGAAACGTCACAGTTTGCTTTCTTTTCGTTTGTATTGTGCCTGTATTGTTAATTAGGCAATCTGTTGCGCAAAAACCTGCCCTTGGCAAATAGTTTGATACTGGAATCCGCAAGGGCGTTTTTCATGAAAAAAAAGTAATTTTTATTTAATTTTTATAGTTCTATATCAGATATTGGGAGTGAAATCCCATAAAAACCTAAAAAGTTATTGAAGTTATTCACAGAAATGAAAATAGCTTAGAAAAATCATCATCACTTCAGCAGAAGCAATTTTGAACTACACTCCAATACAGTCTACTATACTCATCTACATTGACAAGTGGAAGTGCATGGAGTGTAGTGAGCAATGAAAATTTCATGCAGGTACAACGCAGGAAACTTCCACCACCGAACAGAGTGCAAGTTTACAACAAAAATCACCGACTATTATCAGTGCTACACGATCTAAAGCGGTATTTATACAATGGAGAAATTTCATATTTCAGAATGTATTTTTATTTTATATTTTTACTAATAAACCTTATTCCAATCAGGTTTGTTATTTATTTTTGGAAAATTCGATAGAAAGACATTAAATATTGTCAATCTGGCGAGCTACAAGGCTGATTTCACCCATTCACGAACTCGGATTTTGTAGTCAAGCTTCAAACACCTAACTAACCTACCTATCGAATATCGAGTCTCTAAGTGATTTTTTTTCTTCTTATTCTTTTAACCGTCGGTCGTCAGGTTCAGGTTAGTACTTGGATTTTTGTTCGCTCTGTTCTAGGTATACAAAAGAACTAACTAGAGACCACCTGTTTGAATTTTAGTCGTAGATATGTATATCTGAACAAACACTCTATGACTTGATGTCATGACTTCGTTTCATAGTGCTGTTCTCGAATGTCATTGCATTTAATAGTGAAACAGTTTTTTATCTGGTACCTTGGATAATCCTATCCTATATATAAAATTCCCTCACATTATACAGGAACATTAGTCACGTTACGGATTTGCCTATTTGTCTTCTGCATTTATCTTCCATTCCACTAACCTCCCCTTTCATGATAACTCAGAAAGAAATCCACACATTTCCTTGTTTTCTCTGCGTCCGCACTGATCCCCGTGGTGCAAAGGCACGCATCGCGACCAGAAACGGACAGAAATAAGGCACTCGCATCAATTATCAAGGATGAAAAGCTTCTAACCGCCGGGTGGTCCTGCGTGTAAACAAATATACGGCTTGGATTTCTCTTGAGAAAATGATACGGACTCGTAAAGTACGAGATGAATCTTCTTTTGTGCGATACGTTTGGAAGTAGAGACAACTAGCCCGCATCGCTGTGAGCAAATTGCTAGCGAATGAAGGTCTTTGTTGAGGTTGAATTTTTCTTCTTCGGGCGGAAATGCTTCTGTGTCAAAGGTACCGGCAATTGGTCAATTAAACAAGAAACTTCACCTCTAACCCGAAGTAACAATACCTCAACCGACGTATAAGAGTATCTGTAAACAAACAACGTGAGTTATAATAACTCATTACAATAACTCACCACAATGAATCGGGAAGAAAGGAAAAAATGGCCAAAGCAAGGTCCTCAACTCAGACCGAGGGTGTGGAGAACACCCACAAGGATCGAGGAGTTTGCAGGGCGTATTTTAATTGCGCGCAAATGAATCAAAATGTACGAAAAGTACGAAAGAATGTTGGATATTTTTTGACAACCATTTGAACACTTTGTAATTTGTCAATAAAATTTTATCTGTATTTGCGCGCATATTCCAAGGGGACAGCCTGCTTTCGTTTCAATCCTGTGCCAAAATCGATTCTGTCCGGCCGTCCGACGGTCTTTATGCACGATTACAGGCGTACGAGGGATCCGGTCGACCTGAAACTTTCAGAGTAGGTTGCATTTCAAAATGCGAAGGTTAAGTTCGTTACTGGGCGAAATCGGCCAAACGGTTTCGGAGTTTGAGCCCTTTGAAACTTTGAGGTTATTTTCGTGATAACTCGAAAACTACCGAAACAACGCAACTTTTTGCAAAATTTTTTTGACATCGCACAGTCAGTAAATTTTGAAGAATTTTTTTTTTCAAAATTTTTTCCAAAAAGTACTCATCATATTCGAGGAAACTTTTGCAAGGGTATTGAGCTTCATATATTGTTCGAAAATGATCTTGATCGATCAAGGTATTCTGCACTCGAAGGTAGGGTTCAAATACGATGCTTCCGATAGATGGCGAATTGTAAGTAGTAATACTGCAGTTTTCCCTCAAGAAGGTGGTAAGTATATTGAGTCCTATTACAGAGGTTGCCATAGGTAATGCAGTCTGATGATCGGTAAGGACCGTGAAACTGCAGTAACTATTCTCCTTAGGCCCGCTTCTTCGATGTAGATGTTTTGGTTGATTGAATGACTTGCTCAGATCAAGGTGGAATATTTATTGAATTATCGACAGGTATTCGTCCTCGTGACATTTTATTATTCTACCATATTGAGCTAATGCTAACAACCTTGATTTTACAAAACCTAGAAAAGCACTGCCGTGAAGGCAGCAGCTTGTTGGAAATGACCGCTTTGGCAAAGAATTTGAACATGCACGAAAAAGCTGCTGCCTTCCCGGCAGTGCTTTTCTAGGATTTTTTTCGATGAAGTACTGGATTTCAATTCGATCTAATCCATATTATTGAAAATATTGAGAAAATAAAATTTTTGAATGGCTATATCTACGGAATCATTGGGCGGATTTTACCCATTCACGAATTCGACCTTCGTAATTCAGCCCCAAATCTACTTTACAAATATCGAGTTTCTAAGTCGTTTCTTCCGGAAGTTATTGTGTTTACAGTCCGAAAGAAACAACTTAGAAACTCGATATTTGTACAGAAGGTTTGGACCTTAATTACGAAGGGCGAATTCATGAATAATATTATTTTTCGAATTGTTCTATTGACACGATCATCACGAAATTTTGCAGAGTCTTGTTCTTCAACATCTTGGAACTAGCTGCGAGGTTTCATCACGATTGAATAAGTACTTCTTGAGTAATACCGAAATAAACAACGATATCGAGAAAAAAAACACGACATTCTACATATTTTTTCCCAATATCTCGAAAACTAATAGCCGTATCGGATTGAAATTTGGTACACTGCTGTGAAATATAAAGTTCACAGTATAACTGAAATTTTTCTTGAATACGAACAATAGTTTCGGAAAAAAAATTTTGAAAAACATTTTTTTTTAAATACAGTAACCATCAAAGTTATGCTTTAACTAAGTGCCAAGTTTCAATCCAATCGCTTCAGTAGTTTCCGAAATATGAGTGAAATAACCTCAAAATTTCAAAGGGCTATAACTCCGAAACTACTTGGGCGATTCGACCCATTAACCAACTCAACCTCCGTATTTTGAAATGCAACCCTTCCTGAAATTTTCAAGTTGATTGAATTCTCCGTACGCCCGTAATCGTGGTGACGGCCGACCGGCCGGACAGAATCGATTTTGACACCGGATTCGTCATCAGTAAGTCCAACCTAGTCGTTTACAACCATTTTCGCCCAATCATCGAAAATAACAGATATTTGGACAAAACGATAGCACACTGTTCTCCCAGAACATGCTCGCAAAAACACCATCAACCTTGAATTCCCCTAGGCTTAGAACATGCGCGGAAAAACGTTATCGATTGGTACAGTTTCAAATTTCTTTCAAGCATAACAACATATCTGACAACAAAATCAAGATACAAAATTGAACATATTTTCAGGCACATACCGGAATAACCATCTTTCCTTAGATAGATATACCTCCGGTTGTAGCACAACCCAATTTTCCAATTCATTATCGATACCGTTCTCCATGCCAACAAATAAATGATTCCATCGATGGTTTCTGACTACTTAAATTTTCTGAATATTTTGTTTTGATAGGTTTCGTAACATCCACTTCGTTAAAGACGCCCACCTAAGAGGCTCATACAGAAAATTATATGCATCGTAATTCATCTTCGACTGTCAAGATGGAATAAATATAATGTTTAACTTTCGACATTCGAAATTTTTGATTAAGTACGATGGGTAGAGTATTCGTAGCTTAGCTGAAGACATCCAATTAGAGGGAGTATCGATGCCTACCTCAAACAAATTGGTTTATTTCGACTGTTGGACGAATCCGTGAGAAGGCTGTCATTTACGTTTTAATCAACGCAAGAGATTTCATGGAAGAACTTAGCCTCTTTACGAGCAGAAATATTGAAGTCGAATGAGCCTTATACGGATATTCCTGTATAATATCATCAATACTATCATTTCGTACTGATGTCTGATCGCTAAACAATTTTTATGCGCCTTACTTCATACATGCTTTTGAAAACCTTTGAACTAGATCAAAGTATACATATTTTTCAGTAATGTCTTGACAATTATATCATTGCGTATTTAAATTCGATATAGATTATTGTCGTGAATCTTTGCATCACAAATAAATATATAAAATCCAGAAAAGCACTGTCGTGAAAGCAGCAGCTTTTGCGCGCATGTTCAATGGAGATGACCGCTTTGACAACGAATTTGAACATGCGCGCAAAATCTGCTGCTTTCATGGCAGTGCTTTTCTAGGATTCCTTCGATGAACTACTATATTTCAATTCGATCTAATCTAAAGTTTTGGAAATATTGGAAAAATAATATTTTTAATCGGTATGTCTACGGAATCATTGGGCGGATTTCACCCATTCACGAAATCGACCGTAACTAAGCCCTAAACCTACTCTACAAATATCGAGTTTCTAACTCGTTTCTTCCGGAAGTTATTGTGTTCACACAATAACTTCCGGAAAAAATATCTTAAAAACTCGATATTTGTAGAGTAGGTTTGGACCTTGAACACGAAGGCAGAATACGTGAATGGGTAAAATCCTCCCAATGATACCGCAGATATACCCATTCAAAATTTTATTTTTTCTTTATTTCAAAAATATAGATTAGATCGAATTGAAATCCACTATTTTAGCGAAAAATGGCAGTTCGAACGTTCACACAGAACATCATGAGGGTAATATTATAATGTTTTTCACATTGAGCTAATGACACGATCATAACGAAATTTCAGCATTTTCAAACTAGCTGCCAAGTTTCATTTCGATTGAATCAGTAGTTTTTGAGTTATTCCGGAAAACACAACGATATCGAGAAAAAAACCACAAAATTTTAAATATTTTTTCCAAATATCTCCAGAAGTTATAGTCGTCTCCAAATGAAAGTTGGTACACTGCTGTAAAATATCCTGTTCAAGGTATGGACAAAGAATTTTTTTCCAGGTTCAATGAAGTTTCCGAGAAAAAAATTAAAAGTAGGATAGCCATTTGAAAAAATTGGCAATAAAGTCATACTTCAAGTTTGCAAACTGTCTATGACATTTTCTTACAACAAATGAAAACGAAAATTAAAATACTAATCAACCTATCCAGGCTTACAAATCTCTATGAGAACACTTTGACCACATCTATGTGATACATATCGATGCATGATTCAATAGAGTATTGAACATTTTCAGAAGAAACCTCGAATCTTCAACGATACAGTCTAGTACAGGATATGCCGAACTGACTAAATGGTAAATAGCAGATACGCCTTAGTAATATAGCCAAACCCTCATTGACTTACTCTTGCAGTAAATTTATGTACCATGAGAAAATGGTATCATTAAAGTTAGCCAATTTACAATACACCGAACAATAAAACTCAGAATACATAACAAATCACCTATTACCGATGACCGTACATTAATCTTGAACAAAAGATCGCAAAGCAGCTTCCTGGAAGACGACAAGAAACCGTTCCTCCGCAAGGTCATTGCCGATCAACCTGTTGCTCGGACGACATCTCGAGACCAAGTCACGTAAACCAGTGAATACAATTAAGACTCTTAACTTTTCAACGTGCTCGAGTTTTTCAGAGACGATAGCACTGATCCACCGAGTCGATACATATGAAACCGGACCCGTTGGGTATCGGTTTGGCGTTTACTCTGGGAAAAGTGATCCGTTTTTTGCGAAGAGGCGTTTCATCTTGGTTTCCGTTGCATCAGCGAACGAAATGGGGGAAACATGAATGGAATTCCGTAGCAGCAAGATCGGTGAATGATGTTCCGAGAAACGGAATCGAATTTTTAATCTATTACGTTTTTTGTGCAACTTGGCGTCGGGTTTATTGCATGAAATCCACCTGAAGGGACTATGGAATGTCATAAATTAAGATGACTTCATACGGTTTCCAAGGACGACAGCAGTACCAGTTGCGATGCTAGATCCAGAATGATTCTTATTACACAGGAGCCACTTTCTTCATGCATTATGGGAATTGCCAGGAGCCACATCAAGGATTTTCAATAGTTACATAATTTTTCGACCATGCACATGACAGTGAATCCATTTGTCGTGAATGTACTGACTACGGCTATCACCGACTTCTTTCGATATTTCTCTCGAGGGCTATCTCTTCATCTTAGATATTTGCATCTTCTTCTGTGTCATAGTCTTAGACGAACTTGCTGTAGTCACTCTATTTTTAGCCAATGCATGCCTACCCTAAATGTTGGAATATCGACCGGGATATGATCTAACATCAATCGCAATTTTGCAATACTAGTGAAGCCTCTACAAGGTTTCCATACTAGCTTCATTCTCTTTGGGGTATCACGTTTCGTTCTGGCTTGATCTGGGGATCTCGTTAGGATATGGATCAATCTGCTGGGTACAGGCGTGAGCGCTAACGCTTCCTGCACGATGACTGATGGAGCCAAGCGTTACACCACATACCAACAAGGCAAATCACTTCATCGTTTGCGGGAATCGAGTCTTTCCGACCTTTTAAGAATAACAGACATAACCACACTCACTTCAGGAATCAGACTAAGACTTTTGATGAAACCGGAAACCATTTGAGAAAAAATTTCTAATCATTTTCTGTTTTTTCTGGGTTTTCACTCCCAATATCTGAAACAGAACTATTAAAAATTAAATAGAATGTGTTTCATGGAAAACGCCCTCCCAGATTGCAGTATTAAACTATTTGTCAAGGGCAGTTTCTTTGAAAAATGTTTCAATTTTTTTTCGAATATTCAACATTCTGTGATCTTCTGACCATATTATCCTCATGATATTCTGTATGAACCTTCTAACTGTCATTTTTCGATAAAATACTGGATTTCAATTCGATCTAATCTGTATTTTTGGAAACAGTGGAATAATAAAATTTTGAATGGGTGGATTTTACCCATTCGTGAATCCGGCGTACGTGATCAAGGTTCAAACCTACCTTACAAATATCGAGTTCCTAAGTTGTTTCTTTAGGAAGTTATTGTGTTTACGGTCGGCTGTATATTTGTAGTAGGTTTGGGGCTTAATTACGAAGGTCGAATTCTTGAATGGGTAAAATCCCTGATTCCGTAGATTTACCGATTCAAAATTTTATTTTTTCAGAATTTTTCAAAAATACAGATTAGATCGAATTGAAATCCAGTACTTTATCGAAAAAAAACTAGAAAAGCACTGACGTAAAGTCAGCAGCTTTTGCACGTATGTACAAAAGATATCACCAAAAGTGAACATGCGTGCAAAAGCTGTTCACAATTGCGATCGAATCGAGTCATGTTGACGATTTTGTTGATTCCTACCGTGCAATCGAATATTAATTCTTCAATATTTGCTTGCTTCCTTTAATCTTTGCGTGAAGGATGAATCGTATGTTCGTTGCAGAAATCGTAGATCCTCATGAATCGTGATACAGATCATCGATCGAAATCGTAAAGAGATCGAATCGAAACTATGGAATTGCACTGTGGACGTGTTCTGGAGTACTGGGACGTATTGCAGCCTTAGCCAAGCCTTAGTCTGAAATTTACAACAGTTTTTTTTTTTGTAGAAAGAAGAACACTTGAGTGATGACTTTTGTTGCCTCTGTCGACAAAGAGTATATCGATCTAATAAGAGCATTAATAGCTTTCCAACCGGTTTTCCTGAAAGAATTCGGACTACAGCAATGAAAGAAATATGTATCTTTAATGAACATTCTTTATTATACCAAATATCCTGATGAACATGGTTATCCATTACTACAATAAATCAATAACTGTACAATCTCGGAATATAAGAAGGAGCTGCCCACCAGTACAAATTAATAACTCATGCCTCTCTATCTGTTGGCGGACGATGTCAGTGATTAGCCAATTTCTATTGGATTAATGATAAATTGATTTATTTCATTTGGTATGGATGATTTTTCAACTGCTCACTCGATTAGTCCGGTTCAACCTATGATCCAATTTTTTCATTGGCAATCTTGCTGTCAATATTAGCTATTCTGTTTTTTCAGTATATTAGAGGTGTTTCAATAAAAAAATCAGTGTTCAATAAAACATGGTTTTCCGTAGCAAAGTATTAAAATATTTATTGATTTAAAAAATATACATTTGGGAATTATGTATGAAACAGAATATCTTGTAAATCTCCGTCACGGTTTTGGTGGCATTTGCGTACCCTTTTGACGAAATTTTCAATAACGTTATTCAATACATGTGGTGGCCTTTCATAGATACAGAGTCTAATTTCGGCTTTCATCTCTTCGATGGTTGCCAACTCATTGCCATTAGCCTGTGTATTCAGTTAATTCCACAGCCAGAAGTCTAAATACTTTAAATCGCAAGAGCATGGAGGTCAATTCTGGTCTCTAAATCAGGAAATGACACGAACAGGAGCAAACTCGTGCAAGAACGTGTCTATGTTACACTGGCGCTATGACATGTGGCACCGTCCTGCTGAAACTACATGTCGTCAAGATCAATAGATTCCAAAAGAAACACAAGAAACTGTGTAATCACAGCACGATAACGTTCGCTATTCACCGTTACTACATTATCTTCTTCATTTTCGAAGAAGAACGGTCCAATCATTCCTCCAGACCATAATGCACGCCATTCTCTGACCCATTGTGGATGTATTGCTTTCTGCTGAATAACTCCTGGATATTCTACATGCCACAGTCTTGCCTATCAACGAAGCCTTCGAAGTGAAAATGGGCCTCATTACATTGAAAATTACTTCATAGGCAGAATCAAAAGGTTGCTGAAGGATCCAATTGCTGAATTCTCTTCGCTGTTCATGGTCAACTGGCAGATGCTGTTGAGTCAGTTGGATTTTCTAGGCATGCCTCTGTGAATTTTAAGTTAGAATTTGCTGAAGAGTGCCTGTTGAAATGTCCAATTCTTGTTCCCGATGGCGAATTGGCGTCTCTGGCACTCTCGCGAACTGCCGAGATGTTTTGTTCTGAACGACCTCTACGAGCTCGTATCTTGTGTTTCACGTCACTAACCGAAATACCAATTTCGAATTTTTTGATTATTCTTTTCAAAGTAGATGAATAAGGCACATTATTCTGACCAAACATTGGACGCACTTCACGAATGGGCAATTAAACTTTCACTATTTTGATAATAATTTTTGAAAATCAGGACGTATTGTTCAACCAAGTTATGTTCCATGTGTACTAACTCCAATCTGTTAACTTTCTATCTGTCACGTCATAATCATGTGACATAATGACTGTAAACATGGCGCGCAATTAAAATATTGCGCCTTTTTGAAACACCCCTTAGGTTTAGGTCAATACCAATGAGTGCATCAATATTGGTCGACAAAGATAATTCTGAAGAACATATGAACTGTCTCAGCCCTCTTTTTTCAAATTGAAATAGTATATAGTCGTTCTGATTTCTTAGGATATTTCGCTAAGTCGGCAACACTGCATTGATATATTGATATTTCAGGTTTATTCTTCCCATGATTATTGTCTGATATTGGGTCGTATGTTGTATCTCCCATTTCCCGAAATGAACAATTTTCGTTTCAATGTTGAATAATGGAAATATTCCAATCTCGGATATACATCGACGTAACTTTATGATTTAAGAAAGTTAAACAGATGACTGTTTATTCTTCCGGAAATGAGCTGAACCATAGAAGGACGACCAAAACATATTTGTCGTGAAAGAAAAAATGTGTCGTGCTATTTGTTTTTTCAAGAGGGGTGGCTTCGCTATCTCGATATTAAGTTAGCAGGCCCCTTCTAAAATATGCATCGAATTCGATCAAAAATGTTATGAATAATAATTGTCGAGTATTTGTCGTAGACCATCTTACGTGAATAAAAACAAAAAGCGCAACAAATTTTTTTTCTTTCTACGACAAATAATCGACAATTATTTATAACGTTTTTGATCGAATTCGATGCATATTTCAGATTAGCCCTGCTAACTTAATATCAAATTAGCAGAGACACCCCTTTTAAAAAAATAAAAAGTGCGACAAATTATTTTCGACAAATTCTCGACAAATATTCGACAATTACTGAGATGGTTTTCATTGACTTCCGTGCAAGTGGCTCTGCTAACTTTATGGACATTATTCTATCCCACAAAGAAACGTAAAAATCAATCTATTCGAATCAAAAAAGACCACGAAAAGTTGTAATTCCACAATCCAAACCCGGAACAACGACAGAGATAAACTGTCTGCCTACTTAGCAAGTCCGAGAGAGCAATTTGCTCGAAGCAGCAATAACAACAGCCGAGCTAGAAGACCATATCTGAAAAGTATCACGCTACGACAGCTATTCATGTATCCCGAGAGAAACGTGCATATGATTCATTAATTCCAATCTGTTCGATTAACTCTGTGTAATTTGGCCATTGCGGACTACGATAGTCACGAGACGGACCTTGAGGTCACCCAAGAGCTGGATGACGTTTCCCTCATCGCACACGAACCGACAACGCTCCAGTTTCTCATGGAATCATGGGACATTTATGGCTATTGTTGCGATTTCACTGGGTTGAGCTTGAAGAGTTCATGAAGGTTTTCATTAAATATTGTAACGCGCTACCTCTAGAAAAAAAATTAGAAAGCACTGCCGTGAAGGCATCAGGTTTTGCGCACATGTTCAATGTAGATGACCGCTTCGGCAATGAATTTGAACATGCGCGCAAAAGCTGATGCCTTCACGGCAGTGCTTTTCTAGATTTTTTTTGATAAGTTACTGGATTTCAATTCAATCTAATCTGTATTTTTAGAAATATTGGAAAAACAGAATTTTGAATGCGTATATCTACGGAATTATTGGGCGGATTTTACCCAATCACGAATCCAACCTTCATAATTAAGCCCCAAACCTACTCTACAAACAACATCCGGACCGTAAACACAATAACTTCCGAAAGAAACAGCTTAGAAACTCGATATTTGTAGAGAAGGTTTGGACCTTAATTACAAAGGCCTAATTCGTGAATGGGTAAAATCCACCAAATCATTCCGCAGATATACCCATTCAAAATTTTATTTTCCCAATATTTTCAGAAATACAGATTACATAGAAATGAAATTCAGCAGCAAATTAAACAGTTCGAAGGTTCATACAGAATTAAATGAGGATAATATGATAGGAAGATCACAGAATATAAAATATGTATTTGAAAGAAAAAATTTGAATTTTTTTTCAAGTCGTGCTGACACAATCATCACGAAATTCTGTACGAAGTTATGTTTCAGCATCTGCAAACTAGGTGCGAAGTTTCATCATAATTGAATCATAATTTCTTGAGTTATACCAAAAAAAAACAACGATATCGGAAAGAAAACCACGAACTTTCATATATTTTTTCCGAATATCTCCAAAACTAATCAACCTATCGAATTGAAATTTGGTACACTGCTGTGGAATATGGAGCTTAGAGTTCGGGCTGATTCTTTCCTCGAATGTGATGAACAGTTCAGGAAAAAAAATTTTTCCGAAAAAAATTTTGAAAACAAATTTTTCCAAAATCAAGTGATAGTATGATATCAACATATCAACATATCGAGAATTTGATCGTCACTATACTTCAACTAACTACCAAGTATCAAGTATCGATTCAATCGTTCCAGTTGTTTCTCAATTATCGCCAAAATATCGCCAAAACTTCAAAGGGCTCTAACTCCGAAAGTTTTCGGCCGATTCTGCCCATTAAAGAACTCAACCGTCGCATCTTGAAATTCAACCTGCCCTGAAAGTTTCAGGTCCATAGGATTCTCCTTACGACCGTAATCGTGTCTACGACCGGCGGACCGGACAGAATCGATTTTCTTACTGGATTCGTCATCAGGTCCAACTTAGTCGTTTCAGACCATTTTCGGCTCTATCATCGAAAATTACAGATATTTGGACAAAATGATAGCACGCTGTTCCCCAGAACATGCGCCCAAAAGTCAAAAAAGAACTGACGTGTGGTCAGGAGCTTTTACACGCTTGTTAAAATTCTAACTATTAGATCAACACGAAACTTTGCACCTAGTTACGTGCTGGTAATCTCCACCTGGTTACGAAGTTCCAATCTGATTGCATTCGTAATTCTTGAGATATTGAGGAAATAATGTTAAAATTCCAAATAATAACGAAATTTGGCTCATTTTTTTCCGTATCTCCGAATTTGGACCATTGTTGTTGAATACTGACTTTAAGGTTTGTGCTGAATTTCATTGAAATCTAATTAATATTTTGAGAGAAAAAAATTCTTCATCAAAATTTTAAAAATTTCAGAATAAAATGTTTTTGAATTTTTTAACTACTGGATCCACATGAAATTTTGCTTTAAGTTGCGCGTTTGTATTCCAAAACTGTTCACGAAATTTCAATTTGATCGAGTCAATACTTCATGAGATATCGAGGAATTAACCTCAAAATTTCCAATGGGCCTAACTCCAAAACTATCCAACCGATTCCACCCATCAACGAACTTAACCGATATATTTGGGCTCCAAATCTAATCTGACAATTTCAATTCTATAAGTCTGTTTCTTCAAAAGTTAGAGCACATACGTACGAAAGGACAGAATCAAATTTGACCACGGAGTCTTCTTCAGGGAGTTTATCGTTTAAGACCATTTTCAGCTCAAAATTCGGAAATTACAGACATCATGACGAAACTATAACGCGCTGTTCCCAGTACAAGCGCGTAAAAACAGAGGTTACCATTTTGACCAAACTTCTATGATATTAGAGTTTTGACCCTGAAATCATCTCAACGAGTCTTCAAATCGATTGAAAACCTCAATATCTCGGTTGAGTTCGTTATTGGACAGAATCTGCCAACGTTTTGGGAAATAGTTATATATATATAGTCATAACGTATGTTTCAACTCTATCGGATCAACATGTTCCGAACTATGGGAAACAATTATTCGTATGGTAGCCATTCGTAACCATTTTGTGGATCCGGCTTAATAAACTATTCGAAATAATAGTTTCCTAGTATCACAGACCAACAAGACAAATCACTTCATCGTTTGCGGGAATCGCGTCTCTACGACCTTGAGAAATATACCACACATAACCACACTTTCTTCTTCCTCGAAACAATTGTCAAATTGAATACTTGATTTTGGAATATCTGAAATCGAAATGTAAAACGGATTTGTCGGCATTCAGGAATCACAAAATCAAAATCAGACTAAGATTTTTCGATGTAACCATTTGAAAAGCAAATTTCCAATACCAAAGCGAGTGTTTTGTCACATCTGAAACTCCTGTAGAAGAACTCGGTTGGAGTAAATGAAAATTTTGGAAAAATGTTATGGAAAACCCGTTTACCTTAATCAGACAATCTTTGTAGTTTCACATCAAATGAGATTCATTTCAATATAAAATCAAACTATGAATAGACCAACTTTGTTCGATTCCAATCCTAGTGTTTGTGCAATCATATACAATTTTATTAGACATCCCATCGTTTTAATTGAATAATGGAGGTTGTAATGCTTTTTCTTCAGTTGCGATTCCTTTATATTATATAAAATGAACATTATGAATGAGTCCACCTAAGTTCGATTCCAATTCTTGTCGTATAATTAAAACATATAATGGGGGCTGTCATCATAAAATAGAACCTCAAAGATGACTAAACAATTGATTTGGTTGTAAAAAACTGTTTGGATTATATTCTAAAATGGAACAGTTACGAAATTATTCATCAATAAATAGGATGAAAAATTCATTTCAGATTGTTTACATGTTTATAACCTCTTCAAGCGAGTCCGAAAGCGGCGCGAGTGACGTAATCCTATTCCTGCAATCTGATTGGCACCCCAAAGCACCCCAAACGCCTACTAAAATTCTGATTAGCTCGATTCAGGGTCATATCTGCGTTGACATAGATTTCCTAAGTAAATGAGGAGAGTAGTATTTCACAAAACATATATTGGATTTAGATGGATTTCTACACATTCTGAAGACCATCGTTTTTGATAGATTTAAGATGACTTAACGCCTTAGTAACAAATTTGAACATGCTCGCAAAAGCTGCTGACTCCACGTCAGTGCATTTCTAGAAAATGTCTACCTACCAGCCAATACTCACGATATTTCTGAAAAGTTTCCGCTATAACTATTTCGGATCGCTATTATCCGAGTTATTGAAAAAAAATTAGGTACCTATAGGTACCTAATTAATTACTTACGAAAGGAATAACTCGGATTTCGAAGTAGATTTAAGACGTAAATGAGTAATAATCGGAATTGAATATCCACCTTTCGAAAGGAATAATTCAGACCACAGAGAAGATTTAAGAAGTTAATAGGTAAATGAAAATGCGTACTAAAGAACGCCATTTCTTTTACACTCTTGTATAAATTAGCATATGTATTGAATTTGCTCCTAGTAGCAACGTTTTTCTGATATCTTCCAGTCATGTCATCCTCTATTCCTCTATAAATCTTGCATGAGTCTTCACGCCACATTTTTTTCAGCCAAATAGGTACTAAATTTAAATTCGATTGGATCTGAATTTTTTGAAATTTTAAGAAAAATTGAAGCGTGAAAACATATATCTACGAAATTATTGGGTGGATTCGAAAACTGTACCTTCAAGATTGAGCCCCCAATATCTTTTCCATTCGTAGTCTCCTCATGTATCGTTCATGTAAAATTTAGTATAGATTTTACAAAAGGAACCATACGGCGAATCCGATTTTCTTATAATCGAACCACAAGTTTCTACACAAATAATGATTCTCTAAGAACTTCTTTCACCAGTAATTGTAAATCAGATCGGACCAGCGACAGATCGTTAACACAACATCCTTCGAAGTTAAACTTTTAGACTCGAAATTTCGGTACAAGGTTTGAGTCCTCGAATGAGTAAATCTACCCAACAGAGATTCCGCTAGGTATTCAAAATGATATTTGAATGATAATATTTTCCCAATATTACTGCCAAAGTACAAGCGAGATTGCGATATCGCGAGTCTGCTCCTTGCTTTCAAAAGCTTCATTGACGCCAACGCGAGAGGTGGTCACGATTCCGAGAGAGTTCTTGGTCTTTGAGATGAGCAGTATATTTTTTATAAAAAACAATATGTGTTATCATAATATTAGCAGATGAGATGTAAGCGGGGTACCATACATTTTTACGTATGATACAAGAGTAGAGATAAAAACCCAAGGAAAAAATCTGTCTTCCAGTATAAGTGTAGTGAAATCGTTGTTTGTTAATGAAGGGCTTCTTTTTCATAAACAAATTTTTTTCTTTCCTTTTCGATACAGGTTGATTTCTCGAAATCATACCAGAAAACCAAAAAAGAAGACGAAAGCACCAATATGAAAAAGTAAATGATTTGTTACTCATTACATCAATTTAAAATTCATGATCCATCACAAAAAAAATCAGACATCGAATGACTCGAAATCAAAGTAATGTCTATATATTGGGCAACTATTCAACAAATGTTCTATCGTTTAATCTTCTTCTCCGCATTCGCACCTTGGACTTTCGACCGAATTCCATTTGAAGAGGAAACTATTACAGAGACCATGACCGGTTCTGAGTCGATTCAACCAAATTCTCCTAGGAACATTAAAACCATGAACTTTTTCTGAAGGATCAAACCTTTGTTGAAAACATTACACAAATTCCATTCGAAACGCCAAATTTCTTAGTCCCTTTTATCGGAGTAAAGAAAATCGTTAATCCATAAAGGTTTACGAGATTTCAATCTAGCAATTTTAGAATCCGGAATATGAGACATGATATATATATATATATATATATATATATATATATATATATATATTATCAAAAAACCCAATTACCATATAATGGTGTAGGGTATTACATTTCAACTCAAATTAAACTTCAGTATATACAAAATTAAAGTATTTCATTTCTATGTACAAATTTGGTCCACAGTTTCTTATCCCCAGCTATATTCCTTGCTTCATTCCATGTTTGTCCTCTCCTATTAATTATTTCAGTGATTGTTTCGTTCCACGTCAGCTCTGGTCTTCCTCTCTTTTTCCTCTTTTGAATTCTAGCTTCCCATATCTGTTTAACAGGTCTCTCCACATTTGCTCTGTTCAGATGTCCCCACCAGCTAAGTTGTCTTCTTTCTACGAAATCATGTATTGGTTCAATCTCTAGGTCTTCACGTATTCTTTCGTTCCTTATCTTATTCATTCTGGTTACGCCCTTTACTCTTCTTAGGTATTTCATTTCTACTGCTTGGATTTTACTTTTCTGTTTATTGTTCAAGGCCCATGATTCGCATGAAAATGTCAGGGTAGGTCTATATATTGCTCTATACACGTTCATCTTTGTCCTTTGGGAAATTTCCTTTTTACCTATGAAACTCTTATTCATCGTATGGTACAATTTAACTGTGTTTTCTATTCTTTTGTTAATTTCCACATCTTGTTTTCCCTCTTCATCTATTTCAACACCCAAGTATCTGAAATTTTTCACCTGTTCTATTGTTGTTTCGTCTAGCTCTATATTAAGTTCTTCTGAGTTTCCTATCACCATAACTTTTGTCTTGTCTTTATTTATTTCCATTCCATACTTTTTGACAACTTCATCCCATATCTTCATATTTCCTTGCAAATCGTCTCTTCGTCCAGTAATCACGATAATTTCATCTACAAAAGCACATTCTGATATTTCCACCCGCTGCATATTTTTGTGTCCTACGTGGAATTTTTTTGTTCTTCTTGTGCATTCCTTTAAAATCTCGTCCATGAAGATAATGAACAGTACCGGACTCAAACTTCCTCCTTGCCTTAGTCCTGTTTTTGTGTGGAATGTTTTTGATGTTCTATTGTGGCTTACAATCCGGTTTTTATTCAATCTATATATATTCTTTATAATGCAGATCAATTTTTTATCTATTCCTCGTTTCTTCAGTATTGTCCACAGTTTTTCCCTGTCCTTTTTGTCAAAAGCTTTCACCAGATCAATAAAGCCCAAGTACAATTTTCTATTCTCTTGTTTTGCTTTCTCGCATAATATTTTCATAGTGAATATATGATCTTGAATACTCCTTCCTCTCCTGAATCCACTCTGTGTTTCTTCCATTGTTATCTCTATTTTCTGTCTTATCTTTTTGTCTAATATTTTCTCGTAGAGTTTCATAGCTGTACTCAATAAAGTTATACCTCTGTAGTTATTACAATTATGTTTGTCTCCTTTCTTATATATTGGAACTATTAAGGCTGTTTGCCAATCCTCTGGTATCATTTCATCTTTCCATGCTTTTTCAAATATCTCCAGCAATGTGTTCAATCCTATTCGTCCCAAGTTCTTAAGCATCTCTGACGCCATTTTATCACTTCCTGTAGCTTTTCCATTTTTCAATGATGATATCGCTTGTTTCAGCTCATCCAGAGTTATTCCCTCAAATTCTTTATCTTCAATATTTTCTTGCTGTTCCTATGTATCTTCTACCTCGCTATGTCCCCCATCCAGTAGTTCTCGAGAATGCTCTCTCCATCTATCCATTATTTCATCGTCACCCCTCAATAGAGTTCCTTCTTTATTCTTTATATTTACGCTTTCATTCGTTTGTCTATTTCTTTGCGCTTTCAGGACTCCATAAAACAGTTTTTGATTAGTCTTGAAATCGTTTTCCATTTTTTCACCGAATTCTTCCCATTTTTCCTTTTTACGTGACAATATAAGTTCTTTGACTTTCTTTCTCTGGTTTTTATACTGTTGGTAATTGTCCGTGGTTCTTTCATTCAAGTATATTCTCCATTTTTCCTTCTTCATCACCAATATGAAAAAGTAAATGATTTGTTACTCATTACATCAATTTGAAATTCATGATCCATCACAAAAAAAATCAGACATCGAATGACTCGAAATCAAGTTATGTCTATATATTGGGCAACTATTCAACAAATGTTCTATCGTTTAATCTTCTTCTCCGCATTCGCACCTTGGACTTTCGACCGAATTCCATTTGAAGAGGAAACTATTACAGAGACCATGACCGGTTCTGAGTCGATTCAAAATACACCAAATTCTCCTAGGAACATTAAAACCATGAACTTTTTCTGAAGGATCAAACCTTTGTTGAAAACATTACACAAATTCCATTCGAAACGCCAAATTTCTTAGTCCCTTTTATCGGATTAAAGAAAATCGTTAATCCATAAAGGTTTACGAGATTTCAATCTAGCAATTTTAGAATCCGGAATATGAGACATGATGATTGGGAATACATTCGGAAAGAAATGATATTTACCCAAGACTTTATCACTGCAACCTCTTAGAAAGATGCTTTCGTGAAATGAATTTCACCTATATAAAAGAATTTTTACCAGTGCTCGATAAATAAATGAACATCATACCCATCGCATCATTCCAGAGGATAAAGTTCGTAATTTCTCTCAAGAGAGATGGCGCTAGCGAAAATTTTTCCACGACTCCTTAGGTAACGTACAGGGAGAGTTGTGCTGATTATCGGTAATTAAACAGAAACTGCAGTACACAAACATCTATGACGATCTTTCTTTATGGTAGATGCTTTTTGTAGAGGTGTGACTAGCTCAGATTGGCGTCATCAACGAATATTTGTAGCTGTTTTATTCATAACATATCTTCAGTGCTCTTTAGTGAAGGACAATTAAAATATGTTAGAATGTATTTGAAAGAATCAGATCCTTTGTTGTAGCCTATTTCTTTGTGATGAGTTTTCTTGTGTTTGAAACCCAAGCGAATATATGGATACAATCTGTCCTTTCGAGGATCTTCCAGCAGGATCATTCAACAGCAGTAACAACTAGCCGATATCGAGTAGATAATTGGATAGGATAAATCTGCATCGTGTAGATTAGATTGATATCCGGTACGTAACGCGTGTAATCGGCCATTTAGAAAGTTGAACACGACAGGCGCCAGCATTGTTTGTGATCATTAGCGGTCGATGGCATTCGTCTATGCAACGAGAAAACGGTCCATACACGGTCAGATTAACCCAGTTAATCCGAGTCAAATGGAACAGAAATAAACTGAATCTTTTGCCGCGAAGGAATCGGATGAATTTGTGTCGATATTCGATGGATATATGCACGTTTTAATGTTACTGAAGGCTTCCTAGAGGAACCATATGAGGAAAAAGGTTCTATTTTCCATTTTCCTATATACAGGGTGATTCAAAAATGAACTGTCTAATTACAGGGCTAGATTCTTCGGCCAAAAATGGGTCGATTTCGTTCAATTGAATTGTCTCTTAACCTCAACTTCTGCGGAGTTATTTACGAAACATCGAATATACCCTATCAAAATTTTGTTTTTCCAATATTTCCAAAAACACAGATAAATTTGAAAACCAGTACTCAATAGGCGACTTCGGCCCAAGTTGCCACCCCACAATTTTCTTCACAAGTTTACTATCACTGGGGAACAGGAATTTCAGGACAAATTCGACATGATGAGGTTCGCGATATTTATTGATATTCGTAAAAGATGCCTCGGCTCTTCGAACAAGATAATTCCTTCCAAATAAAGGTTTTTGTTAGGCTGAAATTTAAGTTGGGGTTTCCGATTTCATGTTAACAGTGTCAAGTTTATAAAGGATTCGTTCCGCAAATCAATATGGTTATTTCGGTTGCCGGTTTCCCGATCTGTAAATATGAAATATTCGGTTGGTTCCTGAAAAAAAAGAGTAATTACGGAATTTAATTGATGAAAAAGCAATCTTTCTGTCACTCGAACATAGACATAATAAGTCTTTGCACCAGAACGACAATCATTGTTTTATGGTAACATATCCATAGCATAGAACAATCTTCATTCACCTTATGAGGAGGTTCCTTAAACAATGGTTCTATGCTATGGATATGTTACCATAGAACATTGACTGTCGTTCTGGTGACAGAAAGAACGTTTCTTCTTCAATCAAATTCCGTAATTAACCTTTTTTTCAGGAATCAACCGAATATTTCATATTTACGGAATGGAAAACCGACAACCGACCAAGTTGATTTGCGGAACATATCCTATAATAAACTTGACACTATTGACATGAAATCAGGAATCCGAACTTAAATTTCTGCCAATCAGAGATGATCTTGACAAAAACCTATATATGGAAGGAAATATCTTGTTTGAGGAGCCGAGGCCGAGGTTGGCAACTTGGGCCGAAGTCGTCTATTGAAAAGTTACAGCCATAAGGTTTATGCAGATTTTCGTTAGGAAACTATGATCAGATGATTTCAGAATATGGGATATTCAAAAAGGAAATCAAATTGATGACACGATCATCACGAAATTTTCCACAAAGTTGTGCATCAGAATTTTCAAAATCGTAGCCAATCTTCATCATAAACAACTTGAAATCTGAAATTTGGTTACAGTGTTGTTTGAGTTCAAGATGCGTCTTTCAATTCTGATGAAAAAAATAATATCTATTGAATTTTTTAGTTCAATTCACGAATCCGACCGTCGGTTTTACAAAACTCCTGAAGTCCGATCAACTCGTTGATTAAGGTTTTCATTTGATGGTTGGGTTGAAAATGAACTGAAATCGAGCACAGAATTAACTGTTGACTGACAATCAAGCCCTTGATCGGGCAATCAAAGTTTCGTGAAACCGGCCGCTAGAATATCCAAATTCTGCGGGGAAATGCGCGTCATTGTGTTCAAACTAACTGCCACATTTGGATCTGATCGCCCTAGTAGTTCCTGAAATATTAAGGAAATATCTTCAACATTTCGAATGATTACAGCTCCGAATCCGACAGCATGCCGTAGCCCAGAATATGCGCGCGAAAATATAAGGTTATAGTAATTTTTCTGAAAGATAGAGTCATTACGTGCTTTCCATTTGTCAGATTGGGGAGCTCGGAGCTGACCCCGCGCATGAAATTTGTTAACAAGTTTCATGCGCGGGGGCAGCTCCGAGCTCCCCAATCGTCAAATAGAAAGCACGCATTGATGGCAATATGTAATTATTGACAACGACCAACCGAATTATTTGTATTCGGACATCATTTCACTAATGCCAACCTGGTTGAGTTCCAGAGAAACAAAAACTTGATAAACCTAAACACAGGCCTACCAACTGACTTTGTAAAAGTGAATTGAGTTTATTTCCATACATACTCGTATATTCCTACATGATTGGTTGGCCATTGGAGATGCTTTGATGCGAAGTATCTGTAGTACAACGTTCACCTTTCATTTTAAAATATTGTACATTATTAATCCACAACTCATATGTGAACCACCCAATGAAATTTAATTTATCGACAAGGTTAAATACAAAGTAACAAACAATAGCGGCCCATATTTCAAATTCTCAGTTATAGTTGAAGTCGAATCTTATACAGTTAGAAATAACTCATAGTTCCCCTGTTAATTACTAATCCTCCTATATTCACTTAAGTTTTGAATAATCGCTTTTGAAACCACCGGAAATAAATGAATGTTTGTGCTCAGCTAATGGATCCTGAACATCATTCATAAATAATTATTACTCCCCTTGGGCTTATGGACTCGTGGTAATGAAAAGCTGGCATCTGTATCCTTTCAAATGATAAGAGAGAGCGATGGCGATTCCAGGTTTTTCCGTCCAACCCCGAGGCAAATAGAGTATCTGAAAACGCATTAGGCTTAATTGAATTTCCGTATTTTTTCGGTGGGTGTACTGACGGATGCATTTGAGGTCGTATAGAAATATCAAAAGGCAAGATCTATACCTTGAAACCTATAAAAGCACTGCCGTGAAGGCAGCAGCTTTTGAGCGCATGTTCAATGGAGATGACCGCTTTCTTGGCACTAAATTTCGAAATGCAAAAGCTGCTGCCTTCACGGCAATTTTGAATGGGTATATCTACGGAATCATTGGGCAGATTTTACTCATTCATGAATTCGACCTTCGTAGTTGGAGTTGTTTTGTCGTTTCTTCTGTAAGCCGGATGCGTGAATGAGAAAATCCACCCAACGATTCCGCAGATATACCCACTCAAAATTTTATTTTCCCAATATTTCCAAAATACAGATTGAATCAAACTGAAATCCAGGATTTTTTCTAAAAATCCCAGTTCGAATGTTCATGCAGAAATTCATGGAGATAATATGATCAGAAGATCACAGAATATTTGAAAAAAACAATTTGAATTTTTTTTCAAATTGTTCTAATGACACAAAGACCGAAAAAGAATTTTTTGAGTTATTCCGGAAAGAATAACGATATCTTGAAAAAACCATGGAATACCTAGATTTTTCCTGAATTCAATGGAAAGTTTCGAGAAAAAAAAATTTCAGAAAATATTTCGAAAAAAGAATTTTTCGAAATTAACTGACAGCACGATCCAAACAAAATTTCGCAAAAATTCAAGTCCTTACGGTCCAACTTACTGCCCAGTTTCAATGCAATCGCTTCAGAAGTTCTCGAAATATCAGGGAAATAACCTCAAAACTTCAAATGACTATAACTCGCATTTTAAAATGCAACCAACCCTCGAATTTTCAAGTCGATAGATTTCTCCGTACGTACGTACGACAGGCCTAGAAAATGCGCGCAAAAAATGTACGTGAATAAATTCGAAGAACTTTGGGATCTGATTACATGCATAGAAGTTTATGGAAACATTCGCTCGTTCGGGAAAAAGCACCTCTAGAGGATTGACGAGTTGACAGTTCTGGATTTTTTACGAGTTCCAGAAAACATATCTCTCATAACGTGGAGTACTAAATCATATCATATTTTATGTTTTTCTCAATCAATCTTGATACAACACCATAATGAATATGCTTTTACAATTTAAGAACTTTGAATAAATCGACATTGAAGTGGGTAAAATCGAGACAGAGGTTCAAATTGGGTGAAACGCGATAGATCGCCTCTTCCTACGTCACACGTCACAGCACGATTCTATTATTATCGATACAGACGAGGCTGTTCATTGACTAGATACAGTGGAAGTTACACGAGAGGATAGAGATAGTAGATATAAAACGTTACGTCACGGAACGCCGTTTAAATTTTGAGCGGAATCCAATTCAAAAGATCGACTGTCTTATCGAGAAATAAAATTTTTGTGGGCAATAGACGACTTCGGCCCAAGTTGCCAATCCACAATTTTCTTCACAAATTTATTATCACTGGGGAACGGGAATTTCAAATTCGACAAATTCGACATGATAAAGTTCGCGTTATTTATGAATATCCGTAAACGATGCCTCGGCTCCTCAAACAAGATAATTCCTTCCAAATATAGGGTTTTATTGAGATCATCTCTGATTGGCTGAGATTCAAGTTGGGATTCCGGATTTCGTGTTGAAAGTGTCAAATTTATATAGGATATGCCGGTTTTATATTCCGTAAATATGAAATATTCACTTGGTTCCTGAAAAAAAAATTAAATTAAATCAAATTAATCGTTAATTACGGAATTTGATGGATGAAAAAACGTTCTTTCTATAACCAGAACGACAGTCAATATTATATGGTAACATATATCGAGAGCTCCTGGAGTGAACACATACTGTCGATTGCTCTGTTCTTTATTTCGATATTTTCGCATTATTTCACGTCTGTGTACAGTGGTTCTTTCCCAGAAGTTAAAACTTTCGTAAGTTTTGGTTTAAATCATTATCATTTTCACAAAAGCCTAATATTTTTCGAGAATTCTCGAAATTATTTGATTGTTTACCCATTTTCTGCGCCACACATCAATCACACATCTGCAAAATAAACACCGCCCGCGCATATCGCTCCCACCTCGATTAGACCACCAACGGGGACAACATTGCAGCATCGTTCCGACTTATGTCTCATTCATATCATTAGTATCAAACTAGTACCAGAGAGGTGTGTAGCGCGTTTGTTTGGCCAGTATATTATATTTACGCGGCTGAAAGTCTGCGTGAGGAATCCTTTTGATTGCTTCCCTCCTGTTTCCTTCTTTCATCCGAGGCCTTCCACCTCTGTGTTCAAGTCTTTCCTACGGGTCCAGGAAAGTGAAAAGTTATAATTGTTCTTCCCAACCTTTGAAATGCCACGTAGCTGTCGAGCCTGTTCAAAGGCGATTGCGTCTAATCGCTTCCCGCTTTCTTGTGCCAGGTGCGGTAAATGTTATCACCCTGAATGCATGAATTACACGGATCGCGAGGTCGAATCTATCAGGGAAGGAAATGAAAGGTGGGAATGTCCTTCGTGCAACTCGAAGGAACGTTCTCTCAGAAGTGCTAGTAACACTGCACGTTCACAATCCCCATCTGCTAACTCGCAGACGTCTGCTGACAACTTATTGAGCTCTTCCATGAACACACAACAGTTCAATATAATTTTGGAAAAGCTCAGTAATCTAACAAGTTCAATCGAACGAATGGAAAAACGGCACGACGACCTATTGAATACCCTTGCGGCTTGCACTACTAAGATTGAGGAGCACTCCAAGATAATTTCTAACCAACAGATCGATATTGAGTCCTGCAAAGACGAAATCTCTGACCTTCAACGCACTCAATCACATTTGAAGGCTGAAATTCACTCCATCACTGCTAGTGTTGTACCAGAGATTCAAGAGAGGGTCAAGAAATCGCATAACATTATTATAACTAATGTGCCAGAAGGTGGCAGTGATTCCCGGGACCTGGAGACGGTATCACAGATTTTGGACTGCATCGGCAATTCATCTAGTAAATTTATTACTAAAATAGTGCGCTTACCTTCGAAGGACAAATCCCGACCACGTTGGACGAGAGTTGTTCTTTCTGACCCCGACAAAGTCTACGCTTTGCTGAAAAATAGAAATTCTCTATCAGGACATCCTCAGTTTCGGCACATTGGGATCCGGGATGACAGGACGAAGAGGCAAGTTGACGAATTGAATGCCCTCAGAGATGAGCTCAGAATGAGACAAAGTTCTGGGGAGAAAGATATAACCATTAAATATGTACAGGGTGTTCCGGGGATCGTACACACCCAGGCAGTGCATGGTACCTCAAAAAACTAAACACTCTCACAGTATGGCCTATAATTTACACAAATATTCAATCCCTTTCTGCCAAATTTCATGAATTGTTAGTGTATGTTCAACTCAATAAACCATTCTTAGTACTCATTTCCGAATCTTGGCTTCAGCCTTCAATAGGTGACAGTGTCTTTTCTTTACCTTCATATACGCTTTATAGAGACGACAATACTGAATCAGTGGGATACAGAGGAGTTTGTATGTATGTCCGAAACGATATTACTGATAATTTCAGGATTGATGTGAGGCATGAGGATTGGCGTGGAATCGACAATCTTTTCCTACAAATATCTAATACCGAGTTCTCAATTATGGTCGGCTGTATCTATCGCCCTCGCGCATGTGCCGCCGATGCCGACTTAGTCGAATTTCTATCTAAGTCTTTTGCATCCCAGAAGAACATTTTAATTGCTGGCGATTTCAATTGCCCCGACCTCAAATGGCCTTTGCTGCATTTACCGGCAGAATCATCGCCCTCCTTTCCCTATGCTAACTTTCTCCTCAATTCGGGTCTGCATCAGTTGGTTAACAAGCCTACCAGATTTCGCGCTGGCCAGATACCTTCACTACTGGACCTGCTAATCGTTTCCGACGTTAACCTAACTTCGGAGATATCTCACCTACCACCTTTCGGAAAGTCCGACCACGCGGTGCTATCAACGGAACTTCAACTTGTTTGCTCACCAACCGCTCCCAAACACATCAGAACCTTAAGGAAAACCAACTACCAGAGACTCTCCGTAAAACTACTATCATACAAATGGTCTGATCTCTTGCCCCAATCCGACGATGTTGATAGGATGTGGTCAACTTTTTCAAAAATCCTTGACGAGTCATTATCGGCTTGCTCAGAAGACATCCGTATCAAGAAGATTTCCTCAAAACCATGGATAAATGGTCATCTGTTGAGGATGTTACGTCGTAAAAAATCCTTGTGGCAGCGGTATTTGAGGGATAGATCAGCTCAAAGCTATGACGATCATCGGTCTTTCTCCAACTTTTTATCGTCTACAATCCAGAAGACGAGATCTGATTATGAGAGAGATCTGACGAAGAAGAGCAATAGAAAGAAGTTTTTCAAGTACGTTCGATCCCACATGAACACAAAAATCAGTGTCCCTATTGTGAAAAATTCATCTGGAGTTGTAAGTGCGTCACCGGTTGAATCGGCTGATATTCTGGCAAACCATTTCTTGTCGGCATTTGTGGATGAACCTCAGGGCGCCGTCCCCTCGATGCACACAGCTCGAACAGCATCTTGCATAGATGACATAACCATTACTGGAGACATAGTGGAAAGCTATCTTTCTAATTGTAGGGAAGGTTCATCACCTGGTCCTGATGGAATATCCACATCAATACTTCGACGTTGCGCACGAGCCCTATCCGAGCCCTTGTGCATTCTATTTAGAAGATCTCTTTCGACGTCGAGTATTCCCAAGCCTTGGTCATCTGCTTTGATAACACCCATCTTCAAGGGTGGGGACAAACTCTCAGCTTGCAATTACCGCCCAATAAGCCTCCTGTCGGCGGTTTCGAAAGTACTGGAGAAAATAATCAGCGACCAGGTGCTTGAGTTCGCATCAAAAAACAACTTGATCCCCAGAGAGCAACATGGTTTTCTGCCCCAGCGGTCTACACTCACTAACTTGCTCACTTGTATTGATGACTGGAGTAGGGCACTGGATGTGGGAATTCCGGTGGATGTGGTGTATCTCGACTTCGCGAAGGCCTTTGACAGAGTCCCTCATCGGCGTCTTCTGCATAAGTTGGAACACGTGGGGATCCGGGGAAGACTGTTGGAGTGGTTCGAATCCTTTTTGTCGGGGAGGTCATTCCGTGTACGAGTTGGTGGTGGTCTGTCTACGTCCGCGATGAATGTCAAAAGTGGTGTCCCGCAGGGCTCGGTTCTTGGTCCACTTCTTTTCATTTTATATACAGCCGATTTACCAACATCAATTAGATCGAAATGTGCACTCTTCGCCGATGACACGAAGATTTTCAATCGCTCACTTAATTCACGGGTTATTCAGGAGGATCTCGATGCCCTCAGCAGTTGGTGCCGGAAGTGGATGATGCCTCTGAATTTGAGCAAATGCTGTGTTATGCACATGGGAAAGAAGAACCCTCGGGCTCCCTATTACATCGATGGGGTGAGACTTGGCACAGTGACTCGCCACTTGGATCTCGGTGTGACTGTAGCGGATGACTTAAGCTGGTCGGACCATATTGCGTCAGTAACAACGAAAGCGAGACAGATGATCTACCTCTTCAGCAAAACATTCCCAAACACTGATGTTATCACTTGGGGAATGATTTATAAAACCTATATTCGGCCGATAATGGAGTACGCAGGTCCGGCTTGGTGGACTTCTTTGCGGGGCGAGGTGGATGGGTTGGAGTCTGTTCAGAGATGGAGCACCAGAATTCCTTACGGCGTTAAAAGACCTGATTACGCAACAAGGTTGAAAGTGCTCGATATACCCACATTTGAACAACGGCGTGCGAGAGGCGATTTAATATTCTCCTACAGGGCCGTCCATGGTCATTTTGGTCCGGATATCATGAACATGTACCGTATAAATACGAACAATTTACGGGGCCATGGATTCAAGCTCGCGAAGGAAAAATTCAGGACTACCCAGAGGCAAATGTTTTTGTCAAACCGAGTTTTCAATGTTTGGAACTCCTTGCCTGAAATCGTCGTAGAATCATCTTCGGTGAATGGATTCAAGAACAGCTTCGACCGATGGGTGACCTTGTAGTGATGATGGTGTTCTATACAATTTCTTTTTTTTTTCCTCTTTATGATTTTTCAACCATATGTACTGAGTTCATTTCTAGGAGTTCACTTTTAATTTAGTTTATGATGTGAGTTTATAGGTGTATACCTCAACTCTTATCCAAATAAAATAATAATAATAATAATAATATCCATAGCAAAGAACAATCTTTATTTACTTTATGATCCATAGAACATAGAAGAGATAACAATCAACAATGGAAAAATTACTGTGGATCATTAGGTAAATAAATATCGTTCTATGCTATGGATATGTTACCATGAAACATTGATTGTCGTTCTGGTGCATACACATAATATGTCTATTATTGTTTTTTCATCAATCAAATTCCGTATTTCACCTTTTTTTTCAGGAACCAACCGAATATTTCATATTTACAGAACGGAAAACCCGCATTCGAAATAACCAAGTTGATTTGCGGAACACATCCTTTATAAACTTGACACTATTAACATTAAATCAGGAATCCCAACTTAAATTTTAGCCTAACGAAAACCTATATTTGGAAGGAATTATCTTGTTTGAGGAGCCGAGGCATCTTTCACGGATATTTATAAAAAACGCGAACCTTATCATGTCGAATTTGTCCTAAAATTCCCGTTCCCCAGTAATAGTAAATTTGTGAAGAAAATTGTGAGTTGGCAACATGGGCCGAAGTCGTCTATTGAATGATATCACATCAGTATTCTCATAGAATTGGATGATCGATTCTAATATTATGAGCATGGGACCTATTGTTTTAAGCTCTGTTAGCAGCAATTGAAAATTTCAAGCTCATTTGATAGAACTGCAAGGATTTTTCATGAGAAAAATATTTTTACATTTCATGGAAACCATGAAAACTCATTTTTTTGGGTAATGAATACATGTATTCTTACAGTAATTCATTCAGTGGTGTCGGTATTCCGTGAAATGGAATGAAATACGAGTTAGAAGTTCTCGAAGTTTTCAATTTATGGCCAGAAAAAAATCGACTATTTCGAAATTGTTCAATAGACAGAATTGTATTGGAAAGCATTAAAAAAGAAAAATTTTCGCATATCTTCTCCACATAAAGATCATTCCAAAAAAATTAGATAAGGTGGCCCCTTTTACAGCTGTGCTTGAACAAGGCGATAATTTCGAAAAAAGTTACTTCCAAGTCCACTAATTCTTATCGAGAAACATTCACCATTTTCCATCGGAAACTAACTGTTGGGACTTGATCGATCCGTTAAAAAAAGAGGATCTGCAGCTAGAAAGATACGAATAGAAAAGATTCAGTAGTGAAAGTTGAGAAGAGGAAATTGAATTCTCAATGTTATGTGGAATGAAAGAAGACTTGTTTGGCATAAATCTTCAAACCAAATTTTTCAACCAAATAATAGATATGGTCCCTTTTGTTTGCTGGTGTATTGACGGTTGGCTTAGCCGTTTATATTCTTATAGCAGGTTCGGAGCTCAATATCAAAGGTTGGATTTGTAAATAAGTAGAATCCATTCGATGATTCCAGGTATATACCTTTTAAAAATTCAATTCTACTTAAAATCCCAAAATTAAAGATACTATCGAATTGCAGAAACTTATTGAACACCTACTCGGTTGAAAAATTAATTGATTGATTGTATATATCATATTTTTTGAGAGAGACATGTACATTTAAAGAACAAGAGCAAATGTATCTGTTTTCACGCGTTGAAACTTAAGTCAAAGTTTAACTTTATTTCCTTGGTATGATGAAGCGCATTCGCCATTTTGCAACCAAGGATTATGAACCCTTTCAAGTTTCGTTAAGTTGCGCTTGTTTAAAAGCTCACCATCAGGTTATAGAATGTGCAACTCTTACCGGAATATTATGGTTCTTCAAGATTTTTTCGACAGAATTGGTTCTCATTATCGGAACGAAATATAATGAAATGGAAATATTTCAACCAACTACAGAAAAATTTATATGGCGAGGTCTATTCATTGGTGCTCATTTTATCAAAAACGTCTTATAAGTCAAAGAACTAGCTCATCATCTGTATTTCGACATCTGTACTCTCATTCCTTGAGTCATATTACAAAAGTCAGAAAAAATATATAATCTTTGGTATTAATTCTTGAAATTTATTTTCGGTTGTTAAAAGTGTTATAATCGCCGTGGTAGCTCGGTAAACACAATTTATATGGCATTTCGAATATATCCCATGACTAATGAACGAAGCTTCAGGCTAAATAACAGAAAATAATTAGATGAAGCAGTAGCTCAGTAGGTAGAGCGTAGTACTCGAGATCGAAATGTCTAGGTTCGATTCTCGTCTAGGAATTTTTTAGTTAGACGATACTTGGCAACATGAACGGTTTGTTCAAAAATAAACAGTGCGGTGTCTGAAGTGGCGTAAGGCTACCGTAAAAAACTCTAGCACACCCTGTACCTCAACTAACACAAGCATAAAAGTGTCAGAGGGGTTTCCTAAAATCCTAAATTAATCTGCCAATACAAAAAATATTCATAATGCACATTAAAAAAAAATTTTTAGGACAATTTGGTGTAGCGGTCTTGCAATGTTGAACTTCACATAGCGACTTGTCCATAGAAGACTTTATGTGAGTCCTCGTTCCATTTTCACCACCCAGAGTCATTACGAATAACTTTCTCTCCTGCCAACGCAGAGCACAAATTGCTTTAAATTATGCAGAACAATTCAGAGACATCATTCCCAACAAATTCGTTAATATACACGAACAGGAGCATTCCGAGTTTAATCCCGGCTACGAGATAAAATACGATCAAGATAAAATTTTAATATCGGGGACATTTTCGACCAAAGTCGTGCCCCGTCTCCCTTTGTCCCGAACGTGATGAAAAGTCAGGGTTCGATCATTTTTAACCAGGGGCGTTCTTGAGAGGGTTTGTCCTTGTTTTAGAAGCTTTGCAGACGGAATCGAGACAAAGGCATGCAGACAAAAGCGGAAATGGAAGGTAGAATTTACTCTGTAGACGGATGCGGAGGTAGAAAAGCGGAAACTGTCTACTTTCGAAAGGCTTCGAGTGCCTGTGATGTATTTGTCAGCCCTTATTCAATATCTGACATTTTACGAAACAAAGATCTCGAATCTTTAACATACAATGGATATTTCTCCTTCTGAATTTTCGTGTGCTGAAATTTTTCGATGCATATTTTGTGCGTATATTCTATGGAACAGAGTGCTTTCATTTTGCCAAAATGTCTGTTATTTTGAATTTTTTCTCAAAAATGATCCCTAACGACTAGATTGGACTCTCTAATAAAGAGTCCAAATTGGAATCTGTCTGGCCAGCCTGCACGACAATTCGAGAACTTGAAGCTTTCAGGGCGAGTTGTCCTTCAAAATTCGACGGCTGAGTTGGTTGATGGCCGAATAGGCGGAACCGTTTTGGAATTTCCACTTTATCTCAGGAACTACTGAACTACTGTAGTGATCAGAGTAAAACTATCTTATTATTTTTGAAATATCGAAGTGACAGTCTTCACCAAATTTCGTTCGGATCGTATCAAGAGTGATTACAAAATAATGGAAAACTTGCCATATTCTTCTCGGGAGCACATGCATCAGCTTTGAATTAAATTTTGCACATACCTTGACCTCAATATTTTACCACCAGTATACTTAATTTCAGTACAGTCTGATTTTACTTCTTGGACATAATTCGAGAAAAATATTTCAACTTCCTTCATGTCGTAGTTTTTTCCGGATTAACTCAAAAACTGCCGATACGATCATGATGAATCTTGGTAACTAGTATGCAAATTTTTTTGATGGTTGTGTCTCTGCAACAGTTGAAAAAAATTTGTAGTGATAATTCAGAACTCCCATTTAAAATTTCGGATAAAATGTCAACTCGATCGTATCAGTTGTTTCGGAAATATCTGATATTTCGGCGAGATAATGGCATGATTAATATTCGTGATTTTGCGAGAATCGAAATAAGAAACATGAATTTATGAGTGCTCTTATCTATTGAGTATTATGACTTTGTCAATGGTTCGGATACATGAAATAAGAGCTTCAATTATTATAGGTAATGATATTTTCACGGAGTATTTAATGAAGTTTTATTTCTTTCATTCAAAACATGCCTTTCTTCACGCTTTGCACTAATTTCTCATGAATTTCGAGAGTTTTACTTAACTTTTCGAGGCATTTCGAACGATTCCCAATTTTTCTGATTATATTGTCCATGGTCGATGTACACTATTATTTGCGATTATATAATGAATAATGAGTTTTATTTTTTATTGAAAACTATTGAAATTGAGGGTTTCGAATGTGCTTTCCTCCTGATCTTTGGCGTTTGCACTTTTCACGATGAAAGCCCAATCATTCAGTATATCTGCTAGTTTTTACATTCAAAATATCAGCAAAAAGTTTTCAATTTCGATTTCGACAAATCACCTCAAACGGTGTTCAAACATAATTGTGTGTATCTATGGTATTTCCTGTTTTCAAATTTTTAATTTCTTGATCTATTTGCCTGATGAAACTATAACCAGAAGCCAGATTCTGAGAAATTCAACAGAATTTCACTGAGTTTGACATTTATAGGAAGTGGTTTCATGGAGAAGAAAGAGCTCCAGTAGTAATAAATAACATAATCACAAGGACGAATATCCGTCGATAAATCAACAAATATTCCCCCTTGATCAGAGCTTATCACCCAATCAACCAAAACACCTACACCGAAGAAGCGGATCCAAGTAGAATGACTACAGCTGTTTCACAATTGTTATTGATCGTCAGGTCAACTTAACTTGGATAAACCGCAGAGAGTTCTCTCGATACTTGTTACCTTTCAGAAGGATCGCTGCAGAATACAACTTACAGCGCGCCATCTGCCAGGAGCATCTTGCGAGTCTCACCTTCGAGTGCAGAATATTTATCATTTTCGAGGCAAACGTCAGAGAAGGTCACTTTGGAAACATTCAAAATGTGGATATGTTAGTTGGGTTACTTATATTTTTGTGCAGGTATATTAAATGAATTTGCCTATTTACATTCAAGAAAGCAATATATAAAATTAGCGTTCTATGATAAGATAACATGTAGTTCATACTAGCTTTTGATACTATTCCTTTTTGCTGTTGTAGTACCTAAAATAAAAATTTATATATTTTATTATATCCGGTAAACAATAATCGCATCTTCATATTTCGAATACGCACTGGCCAACTTTACAGCTTCTATATCCTTCACCAGTGAAACGAAAAATTTCTTAGCCTTTTAAAGTACAAACAAGAGATGGTGGAGAAATGCTGCATTGTCTCCGCCTATGTTTCCGAGAATT
Source organism: Myrrha octodecimguttata (assembly GCA_958510865.1). NCBI lineage: Eukaryota > Metazoa > Arthropoda > Insecta > Coleoptera > Coccinellidae > Myrrha > Myrrha octodecimguttata. The sequence goes on from OY294056.1 coordinate 39,233,198, forward strand.
CCATCACTTGTAATACACCGCGCCCAATCAAGAATGCCCCCTTCTGAATAAATGATAGTGCAGAGATGTCGGAGATGGATACTTCGTTATCATACATAATGCTAAATTGTGACAGTTTCTTGATTAAAATTTCGGTCCCCCATTTGGCTGGTTGGTGCGGCACTGGAGAAGGTTATTCGAGTAGAAATGAAGAAATATAATGCACTGATTGCGTGAAAGTCCCCATTTCCATGGATAAGAACCGTGAGCGTGGAGCGATTCCATTTTTTAGCGGAGTGTGAAATTTCGGTTGAGATAAGGAAATCGACGATCAGTTTAAGCTGACGGCGTTCTTGGAATATGGTTGCGAGCAGGTAGATTGAGATACATTCTGGGAGTTGGTGTTAGTGCTGAATTTCAACGATGTCTCTTCATGCTGGGGAGAAAATTACGACATATGATAAGATGGTTTAGGATATGACCTCCAAACGAAACTGATCCGAATTATTCGGTTCGGCAAAATAATATAATACAATTTTATTCTAGCGCGTATTTTTCAGCAAATAGTTTGCTATCGTTTCGTTCAAATGACTGTAATTATCGATATTTCTCCTGAAAATAGTCTCCAACGTCTAAGCTGGATTTAATGATAACCAATCCAATGTCAAAATCGATTCTGCCCTGCCGGACGGCAGTGGGCTCCATAACTGTTGGGAGGCTTTAGAGAATGACACGGTTGAGTTTATGAATGAGCCAAATCAGCTTGATGGTTTTGGAGTTACGATCATTTGAAATTTCGGGGTGATTTCCTCAAAAACTGGAGAATATAAGCGATAGAGTGCAACAGCTAGTAGAATTCCGTTGATTTTTTTCCTCGAAAACTATTCATCATATTCCTACGAAATTCCGCATGGATCTGGATTTGGAATCAATACAACCTAAATTTTTAGAAATATGGGAGAAATGAAAATTTGCATGGGTTTTCACTGGGCCAGATTTCACCCAGTCCATGAAAAAGGGCCGTGAGAATATCCGGTTCAAATCGATGGATTGAAGGTTAAGGGCTGAATTTCAGCAAAACCTTATCAAATATGAAATTCGAAACAAAATTTTGAGAAATGCTCCTTCAGTGACCCGATTCTGGCGATCCCTGCACGAATCTTCATGTAATTACTAATTGGTTTGATATATGATATTGTCAAATAATGAAGCTTAGTGATCGCTACGAAAAAAAATCTGACACCTGAGAATTTCATCATTTACGAACGAACAAAGAATTCCGTCTGTCCACTGTACGCCGTCCAGCGTTTTGTTCTTGAGGAGGATCCGATCAGTTTGTTGTGAAATATTCAGACTGAAATATTTCAGTTGGGCAACTTCGAAATCATTTCGTATTCTGTCACTACATCTAGCTATGATGCACCCTTTGGCACTAAGGTGTGTTTGCAAATATATCCATTTCCAAGTCAATTTTTTCATGAGTTACGACGAATGGCTCACAGGTGACGGATAAAAAATGCTTTAAGGACCCCGATGTATGTGCTCTTCAAGTATTAGCTATAAGCGCATTCGCCATTTCACAATGATCCTCGGTTCATAGAATCTCATCCATTGTATATGTCGCGAAATCATAAGAACTCTTAAAACTATTTGCATGATGATGTACAATCTCTTGTCCGTTAATCCCTTTTTCGAGAATGCCTGTCGCGCCATCTGTGAGAATCCTCACGTATTATATGTTTCGTAGGTCAAGGTTTGAACTATACATAAGGTTCTCCTTAGGAATGCCTGTCGCGCTATTTGCGGGCATCTTTCGTACTATAGATTTCGTAGGTCAAGGTTCGCATTAATTAGTAGTTCATCCATTGTTAGGTGTGAAATTCGATTGAAGATCTGTCAATGTCGATTTTTCGATGCTTTCCGTCACAGACCAACAAGACAAATCACTTCATCGTTTGCGGGAATCGCGTCTTTCCGACCTTGAGAAATACATCAGACATAATCACACTTTCTTCTTCCTCAAAACAGCTGTCAAATTAAATACTTGACTTTGGAATATCTAAAATCGAAATGTAAAAACGGATTTGTCGGGACTAGGAATCACAAGTTTAAAATCAGACTAAGATTTTTCGACAAAACCATTTGAGAAGCAAATTCCCAATACCAATGCGAGTGTTTTCTCACATCGTAAACTCCTATAGAAGAACTCGGTTGGAGTAAATATAGATTATGGAAAAATGATATGGAAAACCAGTTCACCTCAATCAGAGAATCTTTGTAGTGACTTATAGGTCTCTAGGAAAACCCCCAAAATCTTCTGGGAGTTTGGATGTGTTCTATTTGCAAACCTTTTTATAATATGTGTGAATACAATCGAATTAATGTGTGAGAAATGAAGGAACTTTGAAAATAAGAAATAGACTTCCTTTAAAAACTACATTGTATCATCATTTCCATAACACACTATCAATTATTACTCATATAAATATGTTATTCGTTAAGTTTTCAGTAACTATATTGTAGTGAGTATACCATGTTTACGTGAAGTCTGCCGAACTGTTTCAGACACAGGTTTTTACGTAGTTTAATTCAGCAAGTTGAGTATAATCCATAATTGCTTGACTATTTTATCAATAAAGAATATATAGAATATATTTAGAAAACCTAAAAAAACACTGACGTGGAGTCAGCAGCTTTTGCGCGCATGCTCAAAGGAGATGACCCCTTTGGCATCGAAATTGAACATAAAAGCGAAAGCTGCTGACTTCACGCCAGTGCTTTTCTAGGATATTTTTGAGTTATTTCGGAAAAAAAAACAACAATACCCACGAAATTTGACATATTTTCTCCCAATATCCCCAAAAATTTGAATCGTATCAAACTGAAATTTAGTACACTGCTGTGAAGTATGAATCTTAAAGTCTGCGCAAAACATTTTTCCGAATATGATGAACAGTTTCCGAAAAGAAATTCTTTCGAAATTTTTTTTTTAAATACTGGACAGTATGATCCCAACGAAAGTCCGCAAAAAGTTGCGAGTCGTTATACTCCAATTAAATGCCAAGTTTCAATCCACTCGTTTCAGTGGTTCCCGAATTATCACGAAAATAACCTCAAAATTTCAAGAGGCTCTAATTCTAATAATCAATCAACTTAACCGCAGTCTACCCTAAGAGTTTCAGGTCGATAGGGTTCTCCGTACGACCGATACCGGATTCATCCTCAGTGAGTCCAACCTAGTCGTTTGAGACCATTTTCGGCTCAAAATTCGAACACTACAGACAGTTGAACGAAACTATAATACGCTGTTTCTCAAAACATGCGCACCAAAATAATAGGTATTATATGTTCGAGATAACCTGAAGTAATTTATTGATGAAAATAAATGATTGAGAATGTTTCGAAAAAATTCAATTTCTCGTAACAATTATTCCCAACAAAATCTAGAAAAGCACTTACATGATATCAGCAGCTTTAGCGCGCATGTTCAAGTTCGTTGCCAAAGCTCTTTTCTGTAGTAATCTTCAAATCATATTATCATATATCACAACTTTCTGCATGAATTTTCAAGCTGTCATTTTTAAATCACGCTCTGGATTTCGATCCTATCTGTATTTTTGAGAATATTGGAAGAATGAAGTCTTGAAACGGAAGATCGTAAACACAATAACTTCCGACTTGATTGAAAAATGACCTCTCGAAGTTTAATACAGAATTTCGTGGGAAAAATATGAGAAGAATATCACAGAATATCGAAATTTTTTTTTCGAAGTGTTCTTATAATAGGGTAATCACGAAATTTCGTACACACTTGTTCATCAGCATTTTCAAACCAGTTAACAAGTTTTATCATTAGTGAATCAGTATTTTTTGAGTTATTCTTAAAAAAACAAAGATACCGAAGAAAGAACTTTGACAAATTTTTTTCTAATATTTCTGAAAATTCATAATGACCCTATCGAATTGAAATTTGATACACAGCTGTTAAATATAAAGCTAAAGATTTGAGCAAATTTTTTTCGAATATATTCCAAATCAAAGTTTTCTCAAGAAAATTTTGAAAAATATTTTTTTGATTTACTGATAGCACGAACTTCGAGATAGATTGCGTGTCTTTATGCTCCAGCTGACTGCCTAGTTGCAATCCAATCCACAAGATTTTAATTAGCTATTTCTCCGGAACCGTTTGGCTGATTTTCCCCATTAACGAACTCAGCTGTCAAATTTCATTTTGCAAGCTACCCTGAAAGTTTCGAGTCGATAGGATACCTTCACACCTATAATCGTGCATGCAGCAAGCCGGACATGATCGATTTCGATACCGGATTCGTCATCAGTGAGTCCAACCTAGTCGTTTGATACCATTCTCGGCTCGAAATTCGAAAATTGCAGAAACTTGGACAAAACGAGGGCCCGCTGTTCCCCAGAACATGCGCGCAAAAACAGGACATAAATATTCATAATGTTCATAATGTTGAGGAGATTTCCGTTACAATTCACAGCATTTCTTTTTAATTTTAAATTTTTCCTTCAAATGGTCCCTCATCGGGATTTCAGTTCGAGTCAAAACTACTCCGAAAAAGATCACTCTTTTCCAATAAACCCGAACGAATTGTTGTAATTAACCATCACCATATCAGGAGCAATCCCATTTCAATTAATTATTCAGAAATTAATCTCTCCCAGAACACATTAGCGTTAAATTTGTCAAAATAATTACCGTTGAGCTTCAGAATCCTCGCAGGATAATTTCCAGCAAGCATATACCTTAATTGCTTTCTGCGCATAGACCGTTTTTATCAAGAAACAGCACCTTCGGGTCGCGAAATGTTAACGAATGCAAATTAATTATTATTGTTATTATCTTATCCTTGGTGTTAATCTATATGCATCATTACCTGAATGAAATTTAATAAACTGCCCGAAGAGCGGTATTTTCGCATCGATTTTTATTGTTACATTGTGGGAAAAAGTTTGTGACCTCGAGCTGATCGTGGGCAATTTGAAATATGGTATACATTGTTTATGGTGCAAAATAAACTTTAAAGAGCACAATTGAGGGTCTACTGGTTTCTGGCAGTAGGTGAACATAAGAAATATTGTAGATTTAATCAGTGATCAATATCTTTATTGATTCGAAATTCAACTTATCTGAAATAATATTGCAGAATTACTTAAATGATTGTATCGTCATTTCTTAATGAGTAACTTTCCAATCAATCAAGGTTCACGTTTTGAATTATTGTTTTCTCCAAGAATACTGCGAAGTCGGTTAAAATTTCACAATTTACATTTCGAATTATGCAGAAACGAAAAATCAAATGAAATGAATGATTTTTTTGCGCGCATGTTCTGGGAAACAGCGTGCTATTGTTTTGTCCGAATGTCTGTCATTTTCAAATTTTGAGCCGAAATTGGTCTCAAACGACTAGGCTGGACTCACTGATGACGAATCCGGTGTCGAAATCGATTGTGAGAATACCGTGGTTTTTTCTCGATATCGTTGTTTTAAAATATATTTTTTTCGAATACTCAATATTCTGTGATTGGATTTTGATTTGATTATATTTGTATTTTTGGAAATATTAAAAAAATAAAATTTTGAATTTGAATGGGTATCTATATCCGCGGACTCATTGGGTAGATTTCACCCATTCACGAAATCGGCCTTAATTAAGGATCGAATATACTACAAATATCGAGTTTCTAAGTTGTTTTTCACGGCCGACCGTAAACACAATAACTTACAGAAGAAATGACGTCAATTCCGAAGGCCGAATTCGTGAATGGGTAAAATCCGCCCAATGATTCTGTAGGTAAACCCATTCACAATTTTATTTTCCGAATATTTCCAAAAATACAGATTAGATCGAATTGAAATTCAGTACTCCATCGAAAAAAACTAGAAAAGCACTGACGTGAAGTCAGTAGCTTTTGCGCGCAGGTTCAAACGATATAACCAAAATTAAACATGCGCGCAAAAGTTGCTGACTTCACGTCAGTGCTTTTCTATTAGGATCTTCTTACGAAAATTTCGCCATGCAATGTCTGTGATTTGCAATTGTTCAACTGAAAACGAACAATCATTGAATTCGTACTCGAAATGAATCACAAAAATTTCAAAAAGCACTGCCGTGAAGGCAGCAACTTTTACGCGCATGTTCAATGTAGATGACTGCTTCAGCAACGAATTTGAACATACACGCAAAAGCTGCTACCTTCATTTCGAAAAATTTGTTTTTTTAAATTTACTGACAATAGGATCCTGACGAAATTTGGCTCAAAGTTGCACGTAGTTATACTCCACCTAACTGTAGTTTCTGAAATAAAAAATAAATAACTTCAAAACTTCAAGTGCCTGTAACTCCGAAACTGTTCGACCGATTTGGCCCATTAACGAACTTAACCGCGGCATTCTGATGCGCAACCTATCCCGAAAGTTTCAAGTTGCTTCTGTCGACAGTTGGTATCTACGACCGGACAGAATCGATTTTGACACCGTATTCGTCATCAGTGAGTCCAACCTAGTCGATTGAGACCATTTTCGGCTCAATCATCCAAAATCACAGACATTTGGAAAAAACGATAGCTCGTTGTTCTCCTAGAACATGCGCGCAAAAAACCCGATTGCTGTGAAAGTGTTTTCAGTAAAAGGGCCGAACAAGCTGTGAAGAATTTTGTTTGGGTAACGTAGAATGCGTCAAATATTTCAAGCCAAGGAAAATCTTGTGTAACTTCTACACCCAATATATTTCGTTCCAGTCCTTTGCTCCTACCTGATTCATCTAACAATATTCGACTCATTCTACATAACCCAAACAAATACCTACAATTACAAATAACTAGATAAGACTGTGAGTCGGTTTTCTCGGAAGTTATTGTATTATTTACGGCCGGCCTAAAGGTCAATCGTTATCAAAATATCCTCACGAAATTTTGCGCAAATTCAAATTTTCCAACGTACTACTAAGTTTCAATTCAATCGGCATAAAATCGACAGATTATTCTGGACAGTTTTTTTTCTAATAATACGAAACTAACGACATCTTGACTTCCGAATTCTTTTATTCAATATCAAGTCTCAATTGGATCAGATCGTTGTTTTGTGAAATAGAATTGAAAGTAGGAATTTTGTTTTGATTTCATCATCTTGATATTCTGCACAAGTTTGCGCATCAGTATTTTACAACGAATTACAAAGTTCCATTATAAACAAAAAACAATGATCCTGAGTATGACAACGAAAGTTACATATTTTTTTTTTATATTTTCAGTTTGAATGGTCGATCATGGTGGCACCTGGTACACGGCATAGGGCAATTATATATTATATACAGGGTTCGGATAAAGATTGGAACCAAGTGAATAATTACCTTTCAAAAGAAAAGGAGAATATTCATGAAATTTTGCAGTAAGTGCAATGGAGCAGAATGCATGTAATGCATTATCGATTTGTTTTTACGGTTATGTAAAAAACTCGAACGAAGTTGATTAACGTGCGATAATTCCTCGCTTTTATAGATTTTTTACACTAAACTCAGTATGTGGCCATCGAAATCCCAAGCTATTCCAACATCTGCAAAGATATAGGGGAGATCCATTATAAATTAAGAAAGTTGGGGGTATTTCCGGCTCAACCGAAAGTATATTATCAACGAAAAATTGTGATGAATTTTGCGCCATTGTACTTATCTGCAAAATTTCATAAATATTGTCCTTTTCGTTCAAAAAATATTTACTTGGTTCCATACTTTATCCCAACCTTGTAGATTTATGGAAAACTGTTTCATCGAGATCCGCCATATAGTTACTGAAAATTACGTTCACACTTTTCTAACCTCATGATCCTCCTGAAATTCAGCAAAAGTTTAGGAGTAAGTATATGCTACAAACACGGTATCAACATTCAATCTGATCTCAGCAGTAACATATTGAGATATTGCGGAAATATCTTTTAAATTTAACGATAAAAAAGTAAACCATAAGTCTACACCACTGGAATGTTCAGGTTTCAAACCTATCCTGTAAAGTTTGATATTCTATGTCAGTGTTTGGCAAGTAACAGCACATATGGAAGGCTTTTGAAATATTTCCATGAATTTGAATGAGGCCAACTTTACCTCTAGTATGGGTATGTACAGTTTGAATGAATGAGATTCGAAATTGAGCAGTATATACTCCATTCACTTTTATAAACTATCCTGGTTGACCATGACATTCTGACACATTTCACAGTGTATATTCCGAAAATGTTAGGTTATAGTCATTTTCCTGTCAGATAACCACACAACCTTGTCCTCTCTACATAGAGATCGTAGTATTTATGTATGAATTGAAATTTTATGTGAATTCAATAATTCCAAAGACCAGGCAAATATTGAAGAAACTTTTTTCTCTATTAACACTGGAAATATTTCACGTATATAAACATGGTGGGAATATTCAGTTATGCTATTTTCTACGGAAATAAAAAATTGAGTGTTAAAATTTTACTGAGAAATAATGGATTAGTCCGTTAGTTTGTGACAGTTCATTCGAAAAAAAATGAAAGTACTCGAATAACCCAGCAGTAAAACTTCTTAACAAACAGACAAACCTATGGAAATCCCTACTTTTCGAAATTCTCAAGAGATAAGTCCACAGAAAACATTTAAATGCCTTGTTGCACAACTTGAAATAATCCAGTATGAAAATGTAGTCGTACTACAAAACCTGTGTCTCCTTAACAGAAATAACTCCATTTACAAAGTTCTTGGGAATCTATGTGAACGATACACTGTGTTTTCACTCACATACGTCGAAAATGTTGGATAGCTTGTGATGAATTATTGATTCCAAATTATCGGGGTTACCATCAGAAAATTCAGATTTCACTTCTACACAGCACTTCATGATACTCTCTGTTTTGAGTAAAAAAAAACTTGATAGACCTAAATCATGGCCAACCGGGATAATTTATAAAAGTGAATGGAATATACAATGTATCATTTATTTTCCTCAAAATTTCTCACGCATTCACACAACTTGAACTCTTATATTCAACATTTCATTTCGTTCAGATCGTGTCATGCTTTGACGCATTGTGTAATTTTCTAACCGAGTCGATAATAACCGTGATCTGCAGACTCCATCCGTAACCAGTAATAATAAGATATCATTTTATCATTCGTGACGAAATTTTAAGGCGTTTCATTACAAAGTCTGAGAAAAATAGACTCCTGACTCATCGCCGCAGGGCGTATCATTCAGGTGGAATTAGAACGAACCCCAGAAACGATCTAAAAAGCTATTTCATTACGTCGGTTGCCAGCCCTCCGGTTTTCTTACTCAATTTAAACGCAGCAATTAGCTCGTAAAAGAAAATTATCGCAACGCCCCCTGTCGGAGAGATCGGGGAATCAACGCAAATATCGAAAACATTATATCAGAACCGTTTAGGGAAATATCATAATTAATGGCGTTATTACGGACAACGGATATTGTTTAATGATAGAACAACAATGATTGTCACTCGAAGGCATTCTTTATGCAACTGGCGGAGGCGTTATAAATCGCGAGTTGTTCACAGTTCCCCGTCGTTTTAGCAATTTTAATGAGGACAATGGACAATTAGTTCAGATATACTAACTGACAAAGAAACTGCAACACCCAGAAGGAGCTGTTTAAATTTTTTTTGGGTAAAACTTAGATAGTATAGCAAGGAGAAAATAATTAAAATTTGGAGAAAAAAACAAAATGTTTACAATTAAGTTTGTTAATAATGTGTTTGCCCACCGCGGTTATCTATACACTTCCCAAGACTTCGTGGCATTGATGCAAGAAGATGGTCTATTTCTTCTTGAGCTACCGGTACTTCATGTCTCAGAGCCGCTAAAGTCCGTGGGGGTTGGGGTATATTTCCAAGCCTTCCACCCATGATGCCCCAAACACTTCCTATGAGCGAAAGATCGGGGTATCTGGGCGGCCATGGCAAAATATTTACAGTGTAAACTAACTCTGGCAACATGAGGTGGAGCATTATCTTGCTGAAATATTGGATTCTCGAGCCGGTTAAGGTAAGGGAGAACATGTGGCTCCAATATTTCTTGAGGGTAACGCACCGCTGTCATGTTACCTCAACTAAAGACTACTTGCTTGTGCAATAGCACTCCGTTACATAACGCCTACTGTCCTGTGTACATGACGCTCAACATCAAAATGAGTGTCACGTCTTCCTCCCCGCCGTCGTCTAACCCTCCTTCGGCCATCATGTGCACCCAAGGAGAATTGAGATTCCTAATAAAAGACGACCTGATGCCATTCCACATTCCAATGTTGTCGTTCTCTACACCACTGCAATCGTTTCCAGCGATGCTCAACCGTAAGAGGTAACGCAAGATAGGGTCGATAATGCTGCAGCCCAAAAAACCTTATACGGCGGTAAACCGTTCGTATAGTTACAGGATGGCCTTGTTTCCCTAACCACTTATCAGCCAAAGATCGAGTTGTCGCAAATCGGTCTCTAATGGCCATAAGTCTTAGACGTCCATCTTGAACTTCATTTATGCCCCTTCGACGTCCGGTGCCTACTCTTCTTTGATTTTGGGCATTATCAAACCAGGCTTGACAACATCTCGTAACAGTAGTTGGATTTCTGTTCGTACGGTAAGCGATTTTCCGGAATGACAACCTCGCCTCCCGCGTAGACCAATAATTCGACTTCTTTCAAATTCACCTAGCTGGCGATAAATTCCGCATAAACGTGCTCCAGACATTTTAACAACATCTAAACATCGACTTTGGATCCCCTCGAACAGCTGGTTCGTTGTAAAATTTAAAAAATTTGCAAAAAACGACTGCAATATTTGAGTAATAAAAAATGTTTACATAAAAAAACCTTCACGATTTTTTTTTCCAAATTTTAGATCATTAACTCCTTGCTATACTATCTATGTTTTATCGAAAAAAAATTAAAATGCAAATTGCTCCATCTGGGTGTTGCAGTTTCTTTGTCAGTTACTATATTATTTAATGAATGAGCATTAGGTATAATATTCAAGGTAGCGTTTTATTTTATACAAATGCTTTGGAAATGAGATTTTAGGTAACCAAGTACGAAAAGATTCTTCAGGCGTACACTTTGCAGTATCCTGCAGATTTACCCGAAATATTCATTCCTTTGAAACAAGTAAGAACCTGAAGCGATACTCTAATATGATACTTGCTTTCAGTTCAACGAAGAGTTGAGACGAGGCTTGAGAAGAGTCTCGTCTCTTTGGTCTAGTAGGCATACCAGTGTTGGTTGACAAAAGTCTTGGAAGTACAAGTGAATTCAAATTCAAGGAATTGACTGTGGAATCTCGGAAGTTAAGATGGTGTAATTGTGATTGATGAATCATGATCTTCTTGGTGTCTCGTTCAACTATCATCAGACAATAAACTACAAAAAGATGCGGTATCTATATTTGAGGGATTCCCAATCCATTAAGTCCATCTCGAATCCACCAGGTATCAATGAAACTATTGAAGTGAGCGCATCGGTCGACCCGTAGAGGGCGCAAGCGTGTATTAACTTTTATGTCAAGAATTGAAGGTATGATCAGTACTACTACATTTGTTGACTTATCATATTCTGGATCATCTTGAAAGTGGCATTCAACTGCCTTCAGACAGTAAATTACAAGATGTGCTCCATATTTATGTGGATTTTACTAGGTTACATTCAAACCTGACATCAATCAACCAGATACCGATTAAATCATCTGTAATAATCTTCGATAACATCATTGTGAAACTGGCAAAGAGCAGTCCAGCTTTATAACTCTTCAAGCTCTGTATGTTATCCTATGTTCGAAATGATGACGCGCTAGTAAACTAATGAAAAAACATCATCTTCACACTTCAAAGAGCTGTGGAGTGTTTCGTCATAATTCTCAATAATTATCATACATTTTGGAGAATTGGTAAGATTGTTGTATGGTATGATGTTTGGCGCCCTTGTCATATCTCCAATCACATATTCTAAGAATAAGCAACATTTTTCAAAATTAATCTAATTGTTTTTGTATTGACGATTTTCATTTATACCTTGTTCGTTATATTTGTGACCTTTCTAGTACTAGTTTTGTGATCAATTTTCTTTTTAACTTGTTATTTCTTCGAGTTTCGAGTTTGTTTTTTTTTTCAACTAAAGAATGTTATAATATTGTTTCCTACCATATTCGCATTCTATTTATTATATCATTTATTGTAGAGCCCTGAAGAAGATATTCAATATATCGAAACGTCAGCCTTCTGTCAAATTGAGTGTTTCTCCTTAATTCAGACCAAAAAATACCCTCTCATTATTCATACAATAGATTAGAATTTCATGCGGAAATAAAATGATGTATTGGCAAGAGGCTGAGTGACATTGTTTTAACAAAGAGTGAGGATGAGACTTCATGAGAGTCACCTCTCATTGGTGTCGAGGGCATCACATGGTTGATTCACAAAATCTGGGAAAATTTAATATAAATTCAATAATTTGACTGCTGATCATTTGCATGATATCTCCGAGATGAAGACTTGAAATTCTGGTCTCTATAACAACTATTATTGACGAGTTAGGTTTCTGGTAATCTCGAAACTGAGTTGAAGGTCCCTTCAGACAAATAAAGTGCAGAAGATGCGCTCCATATGTACCTATGGGGTTTTCCATAGGTTACATCCTAACCTTACATCTTGAATCAACTAGACACCGATAAATACAGCTGTCATAATCTCCGATAAAAGCATCGTACGACCGGCAGAAGTCGCTGTAACATAACTCGTCAAGCTCAGTACGTTATCTGCCAGTTGAAATGATGACACACTAGGAAACTCGTAAGGAAAACGACAGTCCGCCTCGAAGTGCGATGATAACCGTGAGTTACACTATCGTCTGCTTGGTTGCGCGCTAGTCGTGAGGTCTGGATGTAAACGAGATGCATGAATCATTGAATCATGGCCGGCACTCAAACATACATCGATTAGGGGTCTCATCTTCCATTCCCGTCTTGACATCGATCCGAGAACATGGTACACGATTGCGGAAGTCGGGATTTTGGAGTCATTGGCGGAACCAGGTGGTTGAACGTCGAAGTTTAGCGCTGAGAAACTCCACTGACAAATGGTTTCATTAGTTTTGTTGGCGATATCATCGAAGTTGAGGATATAATTTACCGTGGTGAAAATGAATTCTTCATGTTTACTCCAAACATATATTTAACAAATATAACGCTACATATGTTTCGACCCCTTCAAAATTGGGGTCATCTTCAGGCATCTGCAGACAAATACGAAAATTGTAAGGTCACATTCGTGGAATAACAAAAGACGATAACAGAAAAATACACAAAAAGAGTGAACACTTGTATGAAATATAAATATAGTAAAATAATAAAATAACAATCATTAAAATTATAATAAAAGTCAAATTGTAAAAAGGCTTTTAGAAAAAACTTACATGTCCGAATCAATCAAAATGATCTGTCAAGAATAATGATGTAAATATGTCATATAAGGAACGAATGAAGGCAAACAGATTGAGCAGAAAGAAATACAAAAAACCAAAAATCGCATAAAACATCCAATATAATAATATAATATAATATTATATAATTTACCGGATTTACGTGATCTAAACAAGACTTCAGCCGAAAACAACATACTACACTGTGACAATTTATAAAGATACTACCCTCAACAGGAAACATTACCACGTGTTGGTCAATTACGGCTCGGCAACACAGCCACATTCAAGATACATTAAACCTCGATAATATCATTGTCTTTATACAACGATAATATCTCAAGGTCAATGTACTTTTTCGCTCTCTGCCCAACTAAACGTTGCCACTAACCGCGAGAAATATTGGAAATGCGTGAAATTTAGGAGAAAACAGGGCGTCGGTCGTTCTGCAGACTTCAGTGATTATTTTTTGAAATTTTTTTTTTGGAATGTAATGAATTCTTCAATGAGAATGCGCAATGTTAGATATTTTTCAATTTTTCACTGCATTTCAGTTTTATTTTCCCGAAAATTCTCGAATATAAAAAAGAGACAACATTGCGCATTCTTACATTGTTTTTTACCATTTGCACCCAAAAATGTTTTTTTGAAAACACGAACTCTGGCCTCCAAAAGTCACCCCTAGAATCTTATATATAAAGGAGGGTTGAGTGCAAGATGCCTAGAATATATCAGGTGTCGACACTTTCCTTCTATTACACACTAAAATTTTGGTTCCATACAATACGCTGAATAAATTCAATTGAGCTATAATCTATGAGATCTGATTAAAAATGAATTGGATATTTGAAACTATAGATTCTTACCAACATATGTGAGGAGTATAACAAATATGAGGAACTACTACTCATTGATAATATGAAATAAAGGGTTTTCCAATAAGAGGTGTTATTTTGAATAGCCCGCTATTTCGGTAGATGTCACTTTTGAAGCTGTCATTTTTTGACATTTGACAAAAAGAAACTACGTCATTATTAAAAATGGAACGATACACGCTTCAACAACGCATTGAAATTATTGAAATGGTGAAAATTTGGCAGAGAAGGTTCGAAAAACTCGAACATTTTTGGATCGTCGTGAAGCACCTGGTCGGACCGCAATAAAGAAATTTGTGGAAAAATTCGAGCTGTTGGGACAAGTTAGTGATGTGAAGAATAAAACCCGTGCACGTCGCTCAAGAACAGCCAAGAATATTGCTGCTGTAGCCGGAAGTGTTGAAAAAACCCAGGTTTGTCCATTCCTCGTCGATCTTTGGAATTAGGCATTCCACAAACGTCATTTCACCGTATTTTGCATTAAGATTTGGGTCTTAAGGCTTATAAAGTTCAGTTATCACAAGAACTCAAGCCAGCCGATCATCTACAACGCCGTGTCTTTGCTGCTTAGCACCTCAGTGACTTCGTCAACAAGCAAAATTGTCGCATCTGGGGCTCGGAAAACCCGAGAGTAATTGTTGAAAAGCTTCTCTATCCTCAACGTGTGACTGTTTGGTGCGGTTTATGGTCCGGCGAAGTCATATATTGGACCTTACTTTTTCGAAAATGAGGCTGGAGCAACAGATACGGTGAATGGATTGCGCTATCGAGATATGATTAATGATTTTTTATGGCCGGAATTGGATGATATTGATCTGGACAACGTTTACTTTCAACAAGACGGCGCTACGTGCCTCACAAGCAACGAAACCATTGATCTTTTGCGGGAAAAGTTTCCTGAGGCTATCGAGGACATAGGACAGCCACTTCGCTATTTGGTTATGGAAAATTTCATTAAAAGGATATGGTCCTGTAAGCGTGGTAGTGGTGGTCATTTGCCTGATGTTATGTTCCACTATTAACAGCATAGCTTCTTCTTCATAATGAAATAAACATCCGATCATTTATATTGAAAAATGGCATTTTTCTTTGAATATCAAAATAACACCTCTTATTGGAAAACCCTTCATGTTTGAGGGAACAAGGAGCAGTATGAGGTTTATTGAAAGAAGACTTTTATGGATACAAGAAGTCAGCTCGAAGCCAAAACGACAGTAAAAACGGAACGAGAGATTAATTACACAGTTTGAATCTCCTTTCATGACAATATTGGTTTATAAATTTTGTATGTACCGAAAAAAATATTTAATTCTGCATACTTGTGAAAATATTTCGCGGAAATATTCATGTTTATTATTATTGTAATATGAATTATTCACCTTGCTGTTCATGTTCGTATGGATTCATCAGAAGAAAATTTTTAATCCGACAAATTCATCGTAGTATCTCTAGTTCCAAATGTTTCCTATAGGTATTTTTTAATACACAACTCGGAAGACTTCTTCTACATTTACTTAATATTGAAAAAATAAATTCCTCTTGGAATGTATAGGTGTTTTCACCGTGTATTCACACATGTAGATAGTTTCACCATTCTCACTAAATGAAATGCATAATCATAACTTGAATTTGTCAAAATGAATGCTTGAGAATAATGTATGGTCCAACTCGGAAAATAAAAAAAACCTCTGATTTGACTAGTTGTTATGATATAACATGTAGGTAACTTCCGTGAATAAAGACATTACATGGCATATTTCTCGATACTGGCATATATCGGCAAAAACTGAAATAGGATGATAAAACCGTATTTTGACAACATTTGGACCTAATTTCGGACCCAAAATATGTCAATGAGTGTCCGCACCTTGTATTTCATGCATCCATGTTGATTGTCACCTTGATTCAAAGGTAATTTGATTGCCTTTTTAAAAACGCCATACACTTGACTTCCGAAAAATAGAAGAAACTATAGATTAGCATTGATAGCAAGTTGTTCCTAAAATACCAGCGAATCCCAGGTGGGAGAAGAAACAGAACTTCCAGATGCCATAATGAATATTTTTTTCACAACATTACTTTATCTGTTGTTGCATTCTTTCAGTTATTTTCTTCTCTTCTTCAAAAAAATGAATTTCAGGAAAATCTACATGTCATTGCCTCACAACTACTGACCAAGTAACGTTTCGGAAGAAGTGATATTTTTTATATATTGGAGAAGCACAATTTTGAATGGTTATAAATCCGATATCGTGAGGACGATTTCGCCCATAAATGAATAGTTATTGAGGCTGCTTACCTACCAGAAACTTCGAGTATGTATCTAATCAGGTTTCAAAGATATCGTGACAAAAACAGATGGTCGATATAGGACTAACAGAATTAGGTTGGGGTCAGTAAGTCGAATACCTATCTGACAATTAGAGACACAACGTTTCTGTTACCTAGAACAAGCACGACGTACAAATGAGTCGTTGGAATACCTAATTTTTAATTGTCTCATTCGAAGATCAAGTTTCTATTCCTTTCTCGTGAGTTTTGATCTCATGAAAAAATCAACTCTAGGGAAAAATACACTTGGTGTATTCATTAACTTTTTCCACGAATGCATAATCGATACTTGTTGTTTCGAAATCGATTAATAAAACTGTTCCAACAACATAAAATTTCAGATCATCCATTTCCGTACATGAAAGTAACCTATAATATTTACTGTATCCTGATTACCGTTCTGCAATCGGCATCTATGCATAGTAGTTGTTTGTTTTTCCCTGTCCTCTGTGTTTCGCATGTCCCAAAACTATTCATTGAGTTACGACATGAGAGAACCCAATGATTTTTTTTTATTTATTAAGCTTACTTAAGTCCCGGAAGGACTATACATCGAATACATAACAATTTCGAATTCAACTGAAAATTTGAAGAAGAAAAAAAAATACAATATATGTCTGAATGTTCAATTTACAATCTTGGAAATATTTGAAAATCGAGTTTGAATGGCTAATTTTCAAAGAACTCAATAATAGTACGTTATTTCTGATGAAGGCTTGTACTAACTTCGCAGCTACGTCAAAGAATAAAAGCATCTTAGGGTCTCATAGAAGAGCAGTCGCAAATAAAGTTTTTTTTTCTCAATTTCTTTTTTTTTTAAATGAGTAATTCATTATAGGTACTCACGTAAGACTATCAATGTGCCCCAAAGAGTGGGATAAGAAGTACTCGCCAATCAAACTTACCTGAAACAAAAAAATAGGTATATTTTAGATTTATCGAAAAGATTTTTTTATCTTCATTAATTTACAGGAGGAACGATAAGAGGTAGGGACACTCAAATGAAGCATCCGCTCATGAATAAATAATACGTAAATAAAACGAGTGTAATAATTCAATGAAAAATAACAATTCAATTTTTTTACAAAAAAGACTATTATAGAGAAATACGAACAATGCCTGGGAAAACCTTTCAAGATTTACTCAAAATAACACAAACTTCCATACGAAAAGCTATCAATGATCTCAATTGAATTATATGATGTTCAAGAAGTTCAACTGAAAATTTTCAAGTCAAGGTGTTATTTGTCTTTATTCGGTTGATTTTATCTTGTCAGAAATGAAAAATGTTAACGGTGAACATGAATGTCATTAATTAGGATATTTCATCATAAACTCGATATACTGAATGAAATAGGACGAAATTCTTTGTGATTGAAGAGACCACGATACAAATCCAAATGAAAAAAGTAGAAGTGTCGATTATGTTAAAATTATGATCTACAACAAATTTCAGCATTAAAAATTGTCTCATTAGTGAAGAATGGAAGTATTTCCAAATTGAAAATAGATATTTAAATATGTATTCGCCACAGAAGTTGAAATAATAGTCACTAATTGAACGTTTACGACATTCTACCTGTTTTGTAACCTTCAATCTGAATAAAGAATACTTTTTATAGGTGTTATAAAATCAACAGATTCAATTTGTAGATATCAAAGGTCAAGTATACAAAATTAGATCATTTCATCGTAAATTTGCACGATTGTTCAATTCAATCTCCTTCTCGTATCTTGATGCTATCTCAGTCAGTCCTAGACGAAGGCCACTATGATTACCTACAATTCAATGTATGTTCTTACCTCATTTACAAATTAAATTAGAGTTCCTCTCACATTTACCATATCGAGATTGCCGCCTACGTGCTTCTATTCAGAGTAGCTGAAGCTCCATACCGAATAATTTGAATCGGAAAATTGTACACCGAGCTAGTTAACTGTTATTTGTAGTTTATGACTATGCATCGTTATAGATGTATGATCGCTGGATTCAACCTTCCAAAGCGGGACATATCGGACTATCCTGCTTCTAACTGCATTCCATTCCGATTCCACGATACCAAAAATGAAGAAGCTGCGGTATTCAGTAAAAGGTAAGACCGCGTTTCCACTTAGGGCGAGAGTTTGACTTGCATTCTTTCGAGAATCCACAAACGACCACTCCATAGACGATTCGAAGAAAAATTCAAGAAAAGTACTGGTATCACGTTCACACAGGAAAGCAGACAAAACTATGGTTTCAAATGGATGGCTGCCCAGCTCATAATAGCCCGAATGTAAGGGACTAACCGAATGAATATTTCGGAGAACAATGGATTAGAAGGAACGGTCCAGTAAGATGACCACCAAGGAGCCGTGAACTTACCCCTATGGATTGTTAAGTCTAGAACACATTAAAAGAAGAAGTTTATTAAATAAGCGTTCAAACTCGAGATGATCTGATAAATAGAATCAAATTGTGTTGTGGAGAAATGGTTCCGAAACGTTCTGAACTACGTAGGGTTGTAGATTCAGTAAGAAAAAATGTGTGAAATGTATTGAACAAGGCGGTAGCCAATTTGGACATTTGCTATGAGTTTATAGTTTAATTATTTACAGCGAGTTGTTACAGCATTTTGTCCTCTCTTTTACTTCTTTCTTATAATATGTAGTGATAAAATTTAGGTCATTCGTTTGACTCGGCAGATAAATTAACAGTTCTACTGAGAGGTACTCCAATATTCATTCAGAAAAACAACTGATTCAATCATTAAGAGCATCAGAACGAAAGAAAATCATGTTTGAATAATTTCTTATTTTTCGTTGTTACCATGTTAGCCATGATATTGAGGATGTTAAGAAACAGCTGGTACAGAAGTTTGAAGATAACTAAATGGGAAAGTTTTTGCTGAAGAGAAAAGATGATCGTAATTATTCATTTTTCATCGATAAACCTATTTGAAAAATATCATTGATAATTTTTACCTGAAAACTTCCATGTTCCATGTTTATCTGCTCACCTCGCCCGTAGTATGGAATTTTTGGAGCGAAAACATTCTTGTGATACAGCCAACTTTATACTATTTCGAGATATGTGATTAAATTTGGTGAGGCTACAAGGATATCTGGAGTGTGATTGATTTAATAAAAAAATTTAGATATTCCGTAAAAACACAAAATGTTGAATTGAAGAATTACCGTCAATATTTCGACCATATGTTATATGACTTTTTTGTTGAAAATCACCTGTAGAATCTCGCCTTGAAGTTTTGGAGTTTTTAAAGTAGACACCCTGTATATATTCATAAAAGGAGCTTTAAACGCTACGATCAGTGGAGAGAATTTTCGAAGACAATTCGGTAGTTTCGATAGATTAGTCCAATTTATCGTAGCGTCTGAAGTGACCTACATGAAGGTAAAAGTAGATACAAGGTTGGGATGAAGCATGAAACCAAGTCAAAATCTTCAGAGCGAAAAATGTGATATTCATGAGACTTTGCAGGCGTGTGAAATGGCCCTATTCTTGAATGTGATGGTATGAACGTTCTCTATCGTTCCATCAAAAATGCACCGCGTTTCCTTGACAATAGCGTCGACACGCCTATTTTCTCCCTAGTATCTAGAAGACTCGATGATACCAGCATGTAGGCCACATTGACCAACCCAAAGGGGGTGCCAGCACCTGCGTTGGTATCCACTATGTTTTTCTATGAATTCCGGTAGGCAAAAAGAATTGATATAAAATCGACTGATATCTCCTACTCAAGCTACCAAAAATCTGAAGTGGTGACACTTTGACGTTATTCAATTCGAAGACGATGTCATGATGTTTCAGTATCTTCGCGATCATTTTCACTTGCAGTAAGAACCTCGCTTTATATGTCACTTTGTATTCCTAACTAGTGTTCTTTCGGAAAAGGTTCGGCAACCAACTTGAGAAGTTTTCAATCGCTTTAATAATCTGGTTGTTCAAACGGCGCTCATATACGCACTCGGCTAACTTAACGATCCCGAATGGTGTAGGAACTCATACGGGACTCAGCGGTTCTCATTCCGAGTATCTCTCATTAGAGATGGGCAACTCGAGCTATCCAGCTCGAGTACCTCGAGTTACGCTATGGGCGATTCAGCTCGAGTTGCTCTTGAATGAACTCGAGTCAACTCGAAAGCAATTCAGATCTAGAGTTCAGCACCCGACTCGATGCGTAGAAATCACGATTTCGTGAATCGTCGGTGCCTCTCGTCGTCGATGTCGATCGATACAGCTCGATTTGGTTAGCGGATCGGCAGTCGCAGTCGGCAATAGTTCGATCTGCTCGATTCAGATGTGTTTTGTCATTTTGTATTTCAGTTCAGTCGGGATCGATCTCAACAGGGTGTTGGTCTATTACGGATGAATTAAAATTGACTGCCTATAAACGAATATATATTTGCGTCGTGAAGGGAGTGATTGAAGACGAGTTGGATTGATTAAAACTCATTCATTCATTTATGGACAATGGCCCCCGTTTCGTTATAAATATTATATTACAGTGATTTTTTAAAACTTTTTTCACGATATATCCGTTGTTTATTAAAGTGGGGCACTAACATTTGAATCCTTAATCTTCAATTGAATTATTCCTCATATAAGAGTAAAACGTAATTCAATACATGATATGTGAGTCAGCTGTTAGCGAGACTCATACAAATTCCAACTTCCGATTCTACAATTCCTTCCAATTTCTACTCACTCCGAGGCTCGAGCCGGCGAACGAATCATTGACGAGGCCCGACTCGAGGGGACCCAACTCGACTCGATACGAAGGCGAAAGCCGCGGAAGCATAAGCACCGTGCCGAGTCAGCTCGAGTTGTCTATCATTCAACTCGAGTCGATCGAGTTGAGAAATAGACGACTCGTCCCATCACTACTCACATAAGGCCCTCAACTTCTTCTCATCACGCCGACAACATGGTTCGATCTCGGCCGCACTTGCGAGGAATCCCTGGCTAAAACACTTAACTCCAGACAAAACTTTCTGGTATCCCATTCACAGGAAGGGGAATATTTCAGCGCGGGCCGTCGCTAGGCCCGTATTCTTGAGAATTGAATATTCGATGCGCATAAGCATTTCGGTAGTTGTTAGTTTGGGAATTCGTACGCGAATCAAAAGTTTTCTTGTCAAAAATACGGTAGCCGTTCCAACTTGGTCATGCTCATAACGACCGAATTGAAACCCAGTAGCTGGTTGGAGCACACCGACGAATTGAAACTCAGCAGCTGGTGGGAGCACACCAACTCGCAACTGCCCTTTGCTGTTGAAATTCTATAGTTACTATATAAAAAATATTTTTTCGGAAAGATTTCGAAGAAATTCTGCGCAGACGCTGAACCCTATATTTCACAACAGTGCACTTACGTTCAGTTTCATACCATTTTAATTTCCGGACATGTTGGAGAGAAACTTGTCGAAATTTGTTGGTTTTTCCGATTCAATCATTAACGGCAACTTTGCAAATATCGTTGGTACCTAGCTCTTAACTACCATTTACGTTTTATTCAAGTTTAAGTCGAGTGCTATCGATATAAAACGATCGTGAAACAGGCAGCATTTATTGCATTGGAAGGTCTGTACCTGTTGAAGATTCAAGGCTGTAAAGGCAAAGAAATAACAGAAATATACAACACACAATAAACATTCGAAGCAGCTAAATATTATTCGGTATAGTTGACATATTTTATGCATTCATGTACTCGTATACCAAACAACATTAGGTGCATTTCACTTATTCATTCTGTTTTTTTGCGAACATGTTCTAGGGGGACAGCGTGCTACCGTTTTGTCCAAATGTCTGTAATTTTCAAATTTCAAGCCGAAAGTGGTCTCAAACGAGTAGAATGCACTCACTGATGATGAATTCAGTGTCAAAATAGATTGTGTCCGGCAGGCTGTATGCACGATTCCGGGCGAACGGTGGATTCTATATTCACCTGATACTTTCAGGTTAGGTTGTACTTAAATTGTGGCGGTTGAGTTAGAGCCTTCTGAAATGTTGAGGTTATTTCCGTGATAAGTCGGGAACGACTAAACCGATGTTCAAATTTTCAAATTTTTTTCTGAAAATTTTTTTTCGGTAACTGTTTATCATTTTCGAAAAAATTTCTCCTTAGACTTTGAGCTTGATATTTCACAGCAGTACAGAAAATTTCAGTTCGATACGATTATAATTTTTGGACATATTGGAAAAAATATGTCAAATTTCGTTGAATTTTTCCTCGATATCCTTGTTATTTCCGAAACAACTCGAAAAAACCTAGAGAAGCATTGACGTGAAGTCAGCAGCTTTTGTGTGCATGATCAAATTCTTTGTCAAAGCGGTCATCTCCTTTGAATGTGCGCGCAAAAGCTTTTTTATTATTGTTTTTGTTACTTCACAGTATTAAAAAAGTTTTTATATATGGACTAAAAGTCGACCTTGCATAAAAGTTGTTTTTCATCAGGTAGTCCTGAACCCTGTGGAAATTTTTCGAAAAAAATTCAGATGGTATAAGTAATAGATTAATTGAGTAGAATTTAGTTCTGTCAAACTCATTGACTTTACGGAAACAATATTTTGTGTTGATTTCGAATTTTCTTCTTCCATTCTCAGACTACTAAACACATAAACTACATCGAAAACAAGTCAGTACTTGTTTTCGAAAGGCGATTCAAAACATTAATCAGATATTCAGAAATAAAAGCGAAGTCGAGACGCCTGAAAAAAATTGCCACGATTGTCATCGACGCATCATAAAGTAGAGAGAACTCATTTGAATTCATTCGGTTGTTTATTACTTCTTCATAGTGGTTATATTCATAAAGACCCACCTTCTCCATTTCGTTCTTCCTCTTCAACACCCATCATTAGAAATCCTTCTTCGAGCATATGGGTTATAAAATGTTCTGAGAATAGTATACTTAGTGAAAGGAAAGGATGAATATCTCCTAAAAATCTAGGGATGCTTGAGACTTTTCAAGCACGCCCAAGTCGGGTCGAGTGCTTACGGAATAGAGATGTAATCAACTAATCAAAAGTAACAGTAATGAGTATTTATGCACGAACGAATCAGTTGGAATTACTGCATCGCAATCTCTAGTTAATAAAGACTTGAGTACACGACGATACTTATGTAAGGTGGTGGCTATACATTAAAACTCCGAAACTAAATGTTTTGATATTCTCAGAAGAGAACTGACGTAGTAGCATCAGGTGCACTTAAAATGTTTGTATATAAAATCTAGGAAATCACTGACGTGAAATAACTATTTGAGTTCACTGTGGATAGAATACTGATAACAAAACAGAGTGTAACTACTCTCTAATTCACTTACACTTTCTGCGTCTAACGCAAGTTTCGGAAAGCACGTTTCCTTCGTCCAGAGACATATCGTTACTAATTACAGGTACAAGTTCACATGCTGAACGAGTTAGGACGGTGGTATTCAGGACCAATAGGGAAAGGATTGTTAGGCTTTTAGGGTTATCAAGGATGAGTCAGGTAAATATTCGGAATAATGGGTTACTAATTGGATCATTGTTTAGCAATCTATCTCTTCTTTTGAACATATGTATACCTTCAAGCAAATTCAAGTAAGTTTTGCTCTTTAATAGCTTCATGGATTTTTCTGAAATTAAATGACCGGTTGTTGAAACGTGATTAGCGACCGCCGATTTGTCAGGATGGTTGTTACGGATATGGCTCATGTGTTCCTTAAATCTCGTGTTGATGTTCCTCGCTGTTTGTCCGATGTAAGATTTATCGCAGTCTGAACATTTTATTTCGTAAATGGCCGATTTTAATTCTTCCGGAATTTCATCAAACGTATTTCCCAAAAGTTGTCTGGTTTTCGTGGCGGTTGTGAAAGCTAACTTAATATATTAATGTTCAGCAGTTTCTTTTAGGTTTCAGGGTGATACTTGAATTAATTGAAAATTGTAGGCTGACTGTTTTATGTGACCAGAGTACCGGAATTTAACAGAGTTTGTAGGTTTTCCATAAATGTCGACACTAATTGTTGTAGTGTTGTCTCTCGATAATTTCATGTCTAAAAATGAAAGGGAACCGTAACAACCATACCGAAAACAAGCGGTCATTTAATTTCAGAAAAATCCGTAAAGCTAGTAAAGAGCTCGGGCAAAACTTACCTGAATACGCTTGAAGGTATTATTATTACATTAGTAACCCATTATTCCAAATATTTACCTGACTCACCCTTGACAACGCAGTACTGCCCTAATGGCCTACCTACCCTTCCCCTTTTGGTCCTGTAGACCACCGTCCTCACTCGTTCGGCATCTAAATTTGTACATGTAGTTAGTAACGATATGTCTCTGGACGGAGGAAACGTAGTTTCCGAAACGAGCGTTAGACGCAGAAAGTGTAAGTGGATTAGGAAGTATAGTTGCACATTGTTTTGTTATCACTGACGTGAAGTCAACACCGATTTTTCACAAGCCTTTGACACTGTAGATTACAATACGAGGATACTACTGAGTAAGCTCTCATTCTTTGGCTTCAGTCCTAGTATATATCAGCCTAATAAGATCTTGTTTGAGCGGGATAATGAGTTTCGTGTTTAATAATGGCTTCAAACTCTCTGAATACTCTCTGTCATCTGGAGTACCGCAGGGATCGAATCTTGGACCACTATTGTTCATGATATTCTCATCAATGATTTTCTGGCTTTTTTTCAATGCTTAGCCGATGATTTCAAGCTTCACTTGAGGATACGTGAGGTTGCTGATTTCGAGTTGCTTCAGTCTAGTTTTGAGTTCGTTCATGATTGGTGTTTTCGGAATGGACCGCAGCCCCACATCTTCAATAACTTGACTGGCGATTGCCCTATTGCAGATCCTTTTCGTGATTTGAAAGTATTATTTGACTCAGCGTTCATGCAGTTTTGTCCAACATATTGAGGAGCTTTGCGCCTCAGATAGTCGATGTTTGGGCTTTGTATCCCGGTTCTCCAGAGAATCATATCGGTTCTGAGAACTCTGTATTTCTCGCTCGTGGTTAGCAAGCTGGAGAATACGAACTTAATCTGGTTTCCCATATACAGGGTGATTCATTAAGGTTGGCCACCGGCCGTATCTCGGAAACCGTTTATCCTATGACTTTCGGAAAAAAAATATAATGACAAACTCGGCCCCTAGAAAATGATTAAAAATATTTTCAAGTTCGTAGTTCCCCACTAGAGGGCGCAATCTATCACTTGTAAAATATAATCTCATTTTTTACGAAATATTCTCCAGCTAACAGTGGTAAAGAATAATAAAATAAGAATCTACTCTTTCTATTCGACAACTTTTGTTTCAGTAATTTTTCTATATTTCCTATTTTCAGTGATGGGATGGATAAACTTTTCTTCACGAAAAAAACATTTTTACTCCTGTATGGGTGAACCGATTTTCACGTAATTAGGTTTCATTCGAAGGCCATCGAAAGCAGATCACAGAAACATATGACAACAATATACCGGGTGATCCAATTGAAAACTACAGACTGTTTTATGTCACTTCGCCCTATTTGTGCGTTTTACTGGAAAATTTCAAATGCAATGCTATGATTCTAACCGAGTGAGAATAAGCCAAGCATTATCACCTACTGACTTTTTAAAATCGCAGAAAGATATCATTGGTCGTTTCAGAGTTATTGACATTTTTGTAAATTTTGATAAGTATTGATCGACCCTGTGAAATGCAGGAGGAATAGAGTTATTTCATCTCTAAACAATTAGATGAAAGAAAAAAACTCATCAAAACAACGAAACAAGCTGATTTAGAACCAGTAAGCTTTGGCGATACTTTTCATTTTCGGTATCTATAGCTGTAAAGGTTTTTTAGGACGATTGCAAACCACTATTTTATGATGCCCCATTATTCAAACGAAGAAGCATATGATATGCTCAATGTTTATTTTGAATGTTAAGAAAATGCAGTAGCTGAAAGGGAATACCCGATACGATATCCTGAAAGAAGTCGTCATTCCAAAAGGGTATTCAAAAAATTGACACGAAGAGTGCGAGAAACTGGTAAGGTTCAATATCTTGGAAGAAAAAATAGAAAACTTAGAAGCCGTAATGAGGATAATATCGTAAAAGTTCTGGCTTATTAACAAGACAAAGGTGCTTGAGATTTTAACGGAAGATCTTCCAATTCTTTTAGAAAATATTGCTATTCAAAGCAGGTTAGATATGTGGTATCAACAAGATGGTTGCCCGGCGCATTATGCTGCTAATGTTAGAGAATATTCATATAACGTCTTCTCAAAGAGGTATATTGGACGAGGGAGTATTTTTCCATGGCCAAAAAGATCACCCGACCTCATAGTATTAGATTTTTATTTTCGGGGGAGAATAAAGACTTAGTTTTCCGAACACCCCCCCTACAAGTGAGGATATTCAAAATAGATTTCGACAGGCAGCTTCTACTCATACTGAAATTGTGGCCAGTGTCAACTCGACGAAAGAAAGATTAAATTTATTTGTAGAAAATAATGGTAGACATTTTAAATATTTAAATTGATTAGGTGTAAGTGTTGTTTTTCTGTTCAAATATTTTCGTTGTTGCTAATTTTTGTTTTATTTTATCGCATCATAGTTATTTCATGTGTGTTGAGTATTTTGCTGCATTGTCATGACGCATAAAGTCACTTCCTCGTTTATTCAAGCTCACAGAAAGGATCAACATTGATCAAAATTTACAAAAATGTCAATAACTCCGAAACGACCAATGATATCTGTCTGCGATTTCAAAAAGTCAGTAGGTGATAATGCTTGGCTTATTCTCACTCGGTTAGAATCATATCATTGTATTTGAAATTTTCCAGTAAAAAGCACAAATAGGGCGAAGTGACATAAAACAGTCTGTAGTTTCAATTGGATCACCCGGTATATTGTTGTCATATGTTTCTTTGATCTGCTTTCGATGGCCTTCGAATGAAATCTAATTACGTGAGAATCGGTTCTCCTATTCAGTAGTAAGAATGTTTTTTTCGTGAAGAAAAGTTTTTCCATCCCATCACTAAAAAATAGGAAATATAGAAAAATTACTAGATCAAAAGTTGTTGAATAGAAAGAGTAGATTCTTATTTTATTATTCTTCACCACTGTTAACTGGAGAATATTTCGTAAAAAATGAGATTATATTTTACAAGTGATAGATTGCGCCCTCTAGTGGGGAACTAAGGACTTGAAAATATTTTTAATCCTTTTCTAGGGGCCAAGTTTGCCATTAGATTTTTTTTCCGGAAGTCATAGGATAAACGGTTTCCGAGATACGGCCGGTGGCCACCCTTAATGAATCACCCTGTACAGTTCACATCTCACACCGATCGAGAGAATCCATAGAAAATTCTTGAAATGTGCTGACTTCAGGGGGGCAGGCGAGTTTCGATGAAAGACAGAATCGATACAGTTCTAGATTCACACAAAAATTTATCGCTGATAATATCAATTCACCTGATCTACTATCGAGGATAGACATTCTTGTACCCAGAATTGAGGCACTCCATCAAATTTTCCTTCGGGAATTTCCTGTTGGGTACAAAATAAACTATTATCATTATTGTAATTATTACATCTCCGCAAGGGTTAAAATGACATAAAAGTGACAAGAATTTGTTTCCCTCGATTCTGATGTTGTAATGTCACGCCGTGCTTGTACTAATTTATTCATTTTCTAGATATTCAACTCATACTCGTTTAAAACCACACTGCAAATAATCTGATTAATTCAGAAAATTGTGCTCGTTCTCAAAATTTTTCGACTTATTGCATCCATCATGAAACAATCTGTTGCTTATTTTATTTAATGCTATTCAAGTACGACTTCTCTCCATCGGGAAATTCAAAGCAAATGTTTCATGCAAATTTTCAAAATTCTTCAGACATACAGCTGAAACGAGCGCGCAAAATAATATTGATTTTATACTGATGATTAAGTCTATCAAGCAGCAACAGAGTTCGTAAGTAACGCAGACATACCTATCGGGGTATTGCAAGTAGGACGAAAAACAGGATCCGACAAAATCGCGTTGAGATTTTTAATTAAATTTAGATTAAAAATAAATTACGGGAAGTTTCCCCGCCGAATCTTCGTTTCGCATCGGGCCACCTTAATGCGAGAAGGTCACGCGACGTCCGCCTACTAATAAGCCACTTACTGCAAATCCCTATAGGTTTTACGTGTTACTACAGAAAAGGTTGGGAGATTGCTTGGATGCATCATTAAGCTGGTCTCGGTGAGATAAATAGAAACATGTTCAGCGGAAGCGGAGGTATTTGTGGATGAACCTGCGTACATGGGTAAGATATGTGACCTCCTTTGTTTTGTCCGATAAGATCATTTGACTATGTAAGACTATATCGCCGCCAAAGTACGAGCAGCATTTTGAGCGATGGCTGTAGAAAACGTGTGAAATGTTGTGGCTTTAACACTTCCTAGAATAAACAAGGATCAATTGACAATTGGTTTTTCATCAGCCTTTCATACAGCACGTTGTACTGATATATTAACTATTTTATTTCATATTGATACATTATAGGCAAATAAAGCCTTAGTTACTGTAACTATAAACATGGTTTTAACTACCTTGAGAGTTATACTAGGCAGTTATAAACCTTTAATTCCCTTTAATGTATTTATAGAAACAAATCGACAGTTGTCGAATTTTCCAGTTCGTGAAACTCACTCCCTTTTGTGTTATCATAAATTCTGATCATTAATTTTGATATTGACCACTTGAGGCTCTAAGAAAAATAAATCAATTAACTTAGACTAGGATGTAGAGTAGTAAATACATACCATGTCTTGAAACTGAGCTAAGATCATACTTTCACTCATATTTTTGATTTCAATACGGTCAACTTCTAGCCGCCTCTGCAATTTGTCATATTCTTTTTTGTTTATACTTTGGTACCGACTTTATCGGTAGTAGTCCGGCACCAGCTTTCTCAGTCCATTGCAACAACTCGCCTCAAATATCTTCAAGCTTTCATTCATTTTCACGAATAAACAAATTTAACAAATATTTAGAAACTTGTCAGTTGATATAAAAATAATAATAATTCATTCGCAATAATCCTCGCATTATTATGAAACCCTTAAATATAATATATAAAAACTGAACAAATAGCTACCTACAGGTCTACATGGGGAAACAAACCCGTGCGTAAACCATCAACACTTAGATCAACTTTAACTTATACAAAAAGAACCAATAAAAACAGTACAAGCAATGCAATACACAACAAGACCAGAAATGAGCAGCAATTACACAATAACAAGATCAGATCAGATAACGGTTAAGCAACAGAGGAGAACTTCCATTCTATTGCATATTAATACTTTGTTGAGGGAGCCTTACGATCCATAAGGTCGGCCATTGAAGCAACGAACCTAAATTACCAAATTGCAGCATATAGGTACACATTAACAACGAAGCCTTATCGATTAGAACAACTTGAATTGTATTGTATTAGCTCGTGGAAGTGGGGATATCCTCTGTGTGTTATATAGGCTTGGTTAGTGTACAGCAATGTGAGTACTCATACATAAAAGCATATTCCCTTACGGCCAGTCCTTAAGTTGTACATTAATTTCAAGCAATCAAAGCAGTCTTGATGAAAGTTATTGATTTAATCGTTGAATAATACAGATAACACATCGAAATAATACCTAAAGATAAATTTTCACGTTCCAAAAGTGCAGACACGAACCACAGACGAGTGTCGCAAATCAGCCAAATGAATAATAGCAATTATATCCGAGTTAAATACTATACTTCATCCACGACTGTGGGGTAAAATTAGAATAATTTTGCATTAAGAAGAACCTACAAAAAAACTGACCGAATGCTTAACTTCTTTAGGCGGTTTCGGAAACTTGATCGGATTAACACGGGTTACTTACCCGGACCACTCAAATGACAGATGTTGAACGCTCTATCTGCCATTTGCGTAACCCGGGTAAGTTACCGTGTTGATCCGATCAATTTTCCGAAACCGCCTATTATCTGTGATTGCTGGAAATTGTCAAGCTCACGATAAACGTCAAAACTTCCACTTGATCAATGCAAGGAGTGTATAATATTCATTATACACACCTATTATCCATGACTTGATCAATGTCATTTTCCTTCAACAAGAGGCATCGAAATATTTATTTTATTCAATGGTCGTGGACAAAATTAAATACGAGAATAATACTAGACACAATATTCAATATCTTATATTTCGATTTAAAATTATCAATAGCATCTATTCTATATAATATGTCTAAATCGCAACCACGTGGTTGCGATAAAATTTGACTCTAACGAACATTACAAACTTCCTTTTTTCTTTATTGAATGAATTGCTGCAAAAATCACTTGAAATAATCTTTATAACCTGAAGAATTGGATAAAAGTTAATTGACTCTGTAGAACTGTTGTTTAATTCAAACAATCGGATTCAAGTCTTCTTGATGGAGATTATTAATGCAATAATTAAATCATACAGATTCACCGTCGGTTTCACAAAACTTTCGACTTCCGATCAACTCGTTGGTAAAGGTTTTCGTTCGATGGTTGTGTTGAAAATGAACTGAAATTGAGCACAGAATTTGCTGTTGACTGACAATCAAGGCCTTGATCGGGCAATCAAAGTTTTGTGAAACCGTCCGTCACTCTTTCACACGTTTGATTGAAGTCAAAAATTTGAGGAACTTGGGGAAAAACACCAAAAATTGAATACAGAAATAACACAAAATACAGACTCTCATCTTCCATTTTTCGATTTAGAATTAGCAATTTCATTTATTCAATGGTATATATCAACATTTTATGCACCTGGTTGCCACAGGACTTGAGTCAATGGAATAAGATCGACATTAAACTTTTAGCAAGCTTGTAATATTACGTTTATGCATAAAAGAAATATTTCCCTCAATTCCAAATCCTATTCTATCTGTGATGAATGAAACACGGTAGGATGTAAGACTGTGCCAAGTATTATTTGTGTGTTGTCCTCCTCAAGTTTCTGAATTCATTCATTATATACCACTCAATATAGTTTTAATTTTGTCATTCAAGATGTAGTACGTTCGAGGACAACGAAGTATATCGAAAGATAACAACATAGAAATATATCATGTGGAGATATTACCGAATGAACCTGAATTATTTAATGATGAAACTATTTTTATAAGTTTGTGCATCTTCTATGATTTCAGGAATATTCCTCAATGTTTATTTCGGTTTAGAAGATCCTTATGACATCGATGTTGTAATTAATCCGTTTGTGATCTATACAGAAGAAACTGCCTACCTGATTTATACGGTTTAATATGATTTAGGGCCAATTGCACCGTTTTCGTCTTAAGCTACAGTTAGTTAAGCGAAGATAAACTTATTAAACTCTGCTTTAAATATTCGGCTTGCACCGAGACTGAATGTAACTAGATTAAAATTAATCTACAAATCTGGTTACTTTCTCATGAATTGGTACTTGTGACTAGCTTCATGTTGTTTATTTTAACCCTAATTGAAGACATATTTTAATTCAAAAGATGAAACCCATTATTATGGGTTACTACTACCATATTTCCATAAGTTATGAAAAATCAAGATGCATCTATTGAAAATCCCAACGAAAAAATATATATGACAGACTTTATAGCTTCCATAAAAATATTGCATGTAATGTTCCTGACTTGTTTATTATCATTAAGACTAAGGATCTCTTACCACAGACCTGTGCTCTTACTTCTGCATCAGGCTTTAAACATTATTCAAATTTATAGTCATATACTCAAGTAAACTTATATTTTGTAATATCTTAAGATTTAAGCTTCTGCATGGAATTACAATCGTGGCGTTTGTAAGATGAATAAATAAATAGTATTGATTTATCCGAAACAACTTTCCGAAAAGGAACGGCTTACCTAAGAGTAGACTTTCTATTAAATTATTTAGTTTGTAATAAGTATATTATGAATTGAGTTAATTTTTTGTCGAAGATAATAAAAACTCTGATGTGGATCCGCAGAATAAAAAGTATTCTATATAAATAATGAAGTATCATGGATGGATTGACAAAGGTGTACGTTTGAAGATTGTCTAACACGAGAATGCTATTTCTTTCACATTAATTCGTTTGTAGTTATTTTTTGAGTCCAGTTAATATATAATAGAGGATAATGATAGCACAGAGACAGCACCTGCACAATAATGAAGTAGTATATGATAGCTTTCCACGTAATACATCACTGAATGAAATAGTACTGAAGAATCTTCATGAAACTATGTTTTGTCATTCCGAATATGTCTTCGATTTCATTCTGCTATTTGCTCTTGGAAATAAATGAGCATATCATTGTAACTTTATCATTTCAAATAGTTGAAGGCTTATAGAAATACCATTAAGTTTACGAACTCAATGGAAATACTGGTGTTAATTCTTCATGCTTTAAAACATACGAATCAATGCCTACTGATGCCAGTTTCTCCCTATATCATTTTTCATAAATATCATCTGAAATTCAACCACTTTTAATCAAAATTTGATTATCAACTCGTAGGAGTTCTCCATCAATGTCCAATGTAAACAAAAAAAAACGTAAACAAACTGGAGGTTACGTCCAGAAAAATGTCAAACTTGTACGAAATCGCTCGAAAGTAGGGTTAGATTCCGAAGCTTACCATTAATCCTTCTTTTAAACCCCCAAATTCCTGGGCTTAAATTTAACAGTCAGTTAAGGCCATTAAACGAGGATTTCGTGACGGTGCAAGATAATTTTTTACCTAAACCTCGGTTATGGTCTTAATCTATGGTTTTGTAATACGGTGCAATTGGCCCTTAACAGCATGGCTCATCTGGTTAAACAGGTGCCCGACTAAAATTTTGGATTACTAATTCAATTGAAACAAATATACCTAAGTTATTGAATATAAACGAACTTCACTACAAGATTCATAAGACAAACAGCAAAATACATTTTAATTTTAAAAAACTATCGGAAAGAAAACCACCAACGATTGACAAAATTTAATAGGCTGTTCCAACGGCTCTAACCAAAACTGACCCTGCAGACAAGTTCTTCGACACATACCGGAACGTAAAGAAATCCTACCTCCCTACTGTCCATTTTTCATTCGTGCCATTTCCACGGAAACTCGTTTGGCAGAACGCAGTGACGTTCGTTCCGCCAGGCCGCAAGAAAAACTCAATTAATCTTGTCATTGATTTATCGGCGCTGTTTTATTATTGAAAAAAGTTTCCGTAGGAGCAATACATTCATCAGGATGTGACCCCTGCCTGACCGGATGCCATGAGTAATTGCACGCGTCATCGGTAACGCCTCATGGTGGCTGGTACGCGCGACTAAAAAACGCATCCAATAAAATTAATCGATAGGGAATAAGGCAGATCACGATAATGTTTCAATTACTGTTGAAGACTCGCGCAGCGTCCAGAAACTTTAGATCAAGTTACGAGGAGATGCAGGCTTAGGGTACGCGTCCATTAGGCGGACTGACCGGGGCTCATCGCAGGCGGAAAACTCCGCCTGCTTAGATTTGTGTGCGGAATCGGCCGACAGATTGCTCAGCGAAAGTATACTCCATTCACTCTTATAAACTATCCCAATTGACCATGACTTAGGTCTATAAAGATTTTTTTCTAAAAACTGAAAAGTTGGCTCTCGTGAAATATCGGCAATGTGAAAACAATTCTCAGCGACGTTACTAAATGCTTTTGCCAATTTTTACTCTCAATCTCAACATAATAATCACTACAGAATACAAATATTGGAAACTAAAAATGCCGAAGGTGGATTCAAAGAAACAGAGACAAAGTATCAGGAAGTGCTATGTAGAATTGGAATCTGCATTTTCTGATAGTGAAATCCTGATAATTTGGAATCAATAAGTCATCACAAGGTATCCAACATTTTCGACGTATGTGAGTGACAACACAGTGCAGCGTTCACATGGATTACCAAGAACTTTGTATATGGAGTTATTTTTTTAAGGTGATACAGGTTTTGAAGTACTACTACATCTTCATACTAGAGTATTTCAAGTTGTAAAACAAGGTATTTGAATGTCTTCTATATAGACTTATTTCTTGAGAATTTCGGAAAGTATGGAATTCCAAAGGTTTGTCTGTTCGTTAAGAAGTTTTATTGCAGGATTATTCGAGTACATACTTTTATTTTTTTCGAATGAACTATCACGAAGTAACGGACTACTCTAACCATTATTTTTCAGTAACATTTCAAAACTCGATTCTTGATTTCCGTACCAGAAAATGGCATAACTGAATCATTCGAACCATGTTTATATACGTGAAGTATTTCCAGTGTTAACAGGAAAAAAAATTTCTTCAACATTCGCCAGGTCTTCGCAAAAATTGGATCAAATAATATTCTCTCAAACTCATTATTTGCCCCAAAGTAAATTGACATTCTGAAAAATACGTAATTACTACGACCTTTGTGTAGAGAGGACAACGTTATGTCGTTATGTGACAGGTAAATGACTATAACCTAAGATTTTCAAAATATACACGGTGAAATGTCGCAGAATGTCATGGCCAACCGCGATAGTTTATGAAAGTGAATGCCGTTTATTTTTTCGCCAACGCGACCCGCTGCGCCACCACAGTGGTCGCTGGACTGGAGCAACGAACTGATGGATTCAGGATCATATAGAAATGAGATACTTCGGAGAGAATCGAGAACATAAATGAGGAATCCTTAATATCGTTGATAGAAAAATATCCAGAACTGTATGATACTTGAGATAGTACGTATCATGATGAATTCTTCTAATAACAACTGCCGGTTGAAATCCGTCAATGCAATGCTTATTCAATTTCAATGGATGCAGTACGCAATGATGCGACCCAATCCGCCTACAGCGGACGTTTACGTAGAATATGACGTGATTGCAGTGTGGATCTTCTAATCATACCATCCCCACGAAATTCCGCATGAAGATTCAAGCTGTCATTTTTCAATTAAGTACTGGAATTTAATTCGATCTTATCTACGTGTTGTTTCGGAAATATTGGGAAAATAAAATTCTGATAGGTATATCGGCCTTTGTTATTGAGGTCGAAAGCTTCTCTTCAAATATCGAGTGAAGTTTTTTATTTCAGAAGTTATTGTGTTAACAATCGGCTGTGAGAATTCACATCGATTTGTTGGAATATTGAAACCTATCTCTATATCAAAAACCTAGAAACGCACTGTCGTGAAGGCATCAGCTTTTGCGCGCATGTTCAATGTAGATGACTGATTCGGCAACAAATTTGAACATGAGCGCAAAAGCTGCTGCTCTCAAGGCAGTGCTTCTCTAGCTTTTTTATCGATAAATTACTGGATTTCAAATCGATCTAATCTGTATTTTTGGAAATATTGGAAGAATAAAATTTTGAATGGGTATATCTACTGAATCATTTGGCAGATTTTACCCATTCACGAATTCGACCTTCGTTATTAAGCACCAAACCTACTCTACAAATATCGAGTTTCCAAGTCAGTTCTTCCGGAAGTTATTGTGTTTACGGTCGACTTAACGGCCGGACCGTAAATCGTGAAAATCACAATAACTTCAGAAAGAAACAACTTAGAAACTCGATAGTCGTAGAGAAGGTTTGGACCTCAATTACGAAGGCCGAATTCGTGAAGGGTAAAATCCACCCAATGATTCCGTAGATACACCCATTCAAAATTATATTTCCTCAATATTTACAAAAATACAGATTAGATAGAATTGAAAGTATTTTATCGAAAAATAACAGTTCGAAGGTTCATACAGAATTTAATGAGGATAATATGATAAGAAGATCACAGAATTATGTATTTGAAAGAAAACATTTTAATTTTTTTTTCAAATCGTTCTAACAACACGATCATCACGAAATTCAGTACAAAGTGGTTTTTCAGCATCTTGAAACTAGGTGCAAAGTTACATCATGATTGAATCAGTATTTCCTGAGTTATACCGAAAAAAACAACGATATTGGGAAGAAAACTACGAAATTTCATATATTATTTTTTCCCAATATCTCCGAAACTAATAACCGTATCGGATTGAAATTTCGTACACTGCTGTGGAATATGGAACTCAGAGTTCGCGCTGAATTTCTTCGAATGTAATGAACAATTCGCAAGAAAAAATTTTGAAAATTTTTTTTTTTATTTACAGATGGTATGATCACAACAAAATTTGGCGAGAAATTGCACGTTGCTATACTCCAACTGACTGCCAAGTTTCGATGCAATCGTTTGAGTAGTTTTTGAATTATCGCCAAAATAAAGTCAAAACTTCAAAGGGCTCTAACTCCGAAACCGTTTGGCCGATTTCGTAAATTAACGAATTTAACCGCCGCATTTTGAAACGCAACCTACCCTGAAAGTTTCAGGTCGATAGGATTCTCCGTACGACCGTAATCGTATGTACGGATGGCCGGTCGGCCGGACAGAATCGATTTTGTCACCGGATTCTTCATCAGCGAGTCCAACCTAGTCGTTTGAGACCATTTTCGGCTCAATCATCGAAAATTACAGACAGTTGGAGAAAACGATAGCACGCTGTTCCCCAGAACAAGCGCGCAAAAACAACAATATTGAGAAGAAAATCACGAAATTTCACATATTTTTTCCGAATATCTCCGAAACTAATAGCCGTATCGAATTTAAATTTCGCACCCTGCTGTGGAATATAAAGCTCAAGATGTAAGCAAAATTATTTCCCAATACGATCAATAGTTTCTCAAAAAAAAAAATTTTGTTTTGAATTAGGTGACCATACGATCCCAACAAAAATCTGCTCAAAGTTGCGCGTCGTTATGCTCCAATTTACTGCCAAGTTTCACTCCAATCGCTCCTGTAGTTTCTTAAATATCAGGGAAATAACCTCAAAACTTCAAATGGCAAAGTCCGAAACCATTCAACTGGTTCGTCTCATTAACGAACTCAACCACCGCATCTTAATGCGCGTCCTAATCTGAAAGTTTCCAGTCGCCAGTTCACTCCGTTCAACAGTTATCGTGTCGTCGGCCGGCTGTCCGGACAGAATCGATTCTGACACCGGATTCTTCATCAGTGAGTCCAACCTAGTCGTTTGAGATCATTTTCGGCTCAAAATTCGAAAATTACAGACTTTTGAACAAAACGATTTTGCCAAATCCCAAACTCCATGTCGGCGTTTTCTACAATTCTATATTCTATACTAGAAATTGTCTCTATTTCCTCGGACTTATTTCAGAGTACAGTGAGATCAACTACAATCCCCTCAGTATCACTGTCAACCTTAAATTAAAAAAAAAATTCCCTGCTCCTCATACAAGTAATGGTCAAATGCATTTTATGACTGCCCTTCAACTAAATATAGAAAGTGAAATGAACTCCTTCAACCACAGTGGCAATGAATCAACCAACCATACCTATTAAATCAAAATACAATCAATTATGAATCCGTCCGTAACAAAGCTTTCTGTTGTGACTGCTGTGATTTGCATCGCCTGCTCTTCTCGTAAATCATCATCTGAAAACGAAGGAAAACAAAAGAAATCCGAGAAAGTCGTCGAATACTCTCCTCAATTCGTGCATAACGAACAAAATGATCTTCCGGGCGAAGGAAGAAAAATTAGCATAATTTTACAATTCCTAGGTAAGTAGGAAGCACTCTGGTCGACCTATTATTTATGCTGTTCCGAGAGAAATGTCATGATTATGAAAATTGATCCGATATGGTGAAATGACTGGGTTTATAGAGATACATCTACGAGAAACCTCAGCCGAAAATAATTCGTGTCAGTCCTGACATAGTAAATGGCCTGGCAAAACCAATAGGTCACGAGCAGTTTTCACTGTTGAGACATTCTGGATGATCGACAAAAACCTAAAATACATTGTTTACTATGGGAAAAGGAGATTCGGCTTATAATTTTGTATTGATTGGGATATTTTGGACTGAAATATTTACCATTGCATCATCTAAGAACTGTACTAACGGACAAAGAAACTGCACCCAGAAGGAGCTGTTTGAATTAAAAATTTTTTTTTGTAAAACATAGCTTCTATAGCAAGGAGTAGATGATTCAAACTTGGGGAAAAAAACGTGAAGGATTTTCATGTATACATTTTTTGTTACTTAAATATTGTAGTCGTTTGTTTCAAAATTTTTTAAATTTTACAACAAACCAGCTGTTCGAGAAGATCCGAAGTCGATGTTCAGTTGTTGTTTGAATGCCTAGAGCACGTGTATGCGGAATTTATAGTCAGCTAAGTGAATTTGAAAGAAGTCGAATTATTGTTCTACGCGGGAGGCGGGGTTGTCATTCCGGAAAATCGCTTACCGTACGAACAGAAATCGAACGACTGTTACGAGATGTTGTCAACACTGGTTTGATAATGCACAAAATCGAAGAAGAGTAGACACCGGGCGTCGAAGGGGCACAAATGAAGTTCAAGATCGACATCTTAGACTTATGCCCATTAGAGACCGATTTGCGACAACTCGATCTTTGGCCGAAGAGTGGTTAGGAGAACAAGGCCATCCTGTTACTGTCCGAATGTGTTACCGCCGTATAAGATATTTTGGATTGCAGCAATATCGTTCCCATCAAGTGTTACCACTTACGGTTGAGCATCGCCGGCAACCGCCGGTGCAGGGAACGACAATATTGGAATGTGGAATGGCATCAGGTCGTGTCTTCTCATGAATCTCGATTCTCCTTGGATGCACATGATGGTAGAAGAAGGGTTAGAAGACGTCGGGGAGGAAGACGTGTCACTCATTTCGATGTTGCGCGTCATGTTCACAGGACAGTAGGCGTTATGGTACAGGGTGCTATTGCACATGCAAGTACCTTTTGTCTTTATTCGAGGTAACATGACAGCACTGCATTACCTTCAAGAAAAAGTGGAGCTATATGTTACCCTTACCAGAGTTAGTTAAAACTTTTGAAGCGACCCATGTGAATCTTTTGCCATGGCAGCCCAGATCCCCCGATCTTTCGCCCGTAGAGCATGTTTGGGGCATCATGAGTGAAAATCTTGGAAATTTACACCCCACGTACTTTGGCGGCCCTGAGACAGGAAGTACAGGTAGCTGTGGATAGTTTCCTTCGAGGAGAAATATACCATCTTCCTACATCAATGCCAAGATGTGTTGGGGAGTGTATAGATAGCCGCAGTGGACAAACACATTATTAACAAATTCAATGAAAAAAATTGTGAAACCTCCGTTCTTTTTCTCCCAATTTTGATCGTTTACTCCTTGCTATACCATCAATGTTTCACCAAAAAAAAAAATGTAAACCGCTCCTTCTTGGTGTTGCAGTTTCTCTGTCAGTTAGTATATATCCAAAGTATTCAATATCTTGTAACAGCAGGAGCTTCACTAAACATATGGAATTTTTCGA
Organism: Myrrha octodecimguttata; assembly: GCA_958510865.1. Taxonomy (NCBI): domain Eukaryota; kingdom Metazoa; phylum Arthropoda; class Insecta; order Coleoptera; family Coccinellidae; genus Myrrha; species Myrrha octodecimguttata. Next base: position 39,273,272 of record OY294056.1, read on the forward strand.
ATAAATACAATTCTTGCTAGTTGATGCCGTTTTTGCATGTTGCTAGGTTTAGTTAGGCAGGAAATACAATTTATAACCTAAGTTTTTTGAAGTAAATTAAGATATTCAAGCTCGAATAATCAAGATCAAATCGATGAAAACTACCAATGTAGGATTTTCATTTGAATGGTACTATCCGGATGTGGAGACGAACTCAACTTATCCATTTCAAAAGAAAGAAATAAGAAAATTCTATCGGTTCTGAAATGGAATGTTAGTTCATTATCAAACTGGAACTTTCATATGTCCGTAAAGCATAACTTTTGATTCTTTCAACGCTTTTAGTTAAAGAAAATTTTTTTTACGATATGTAATAATGAACTGAAGTTATATGAGACTGCCTGTCATGAAAAAATTGTTAGTAAACAGGATACTCAAATTTTCAACATCTTTAATACAATCAAACAATATATCTCAGGAATTTGGACATAACAAGTAGACAATCAACTATGATTCTGCCAACGTTTCGAAACTGGTATTTTCTTCATCAGGGCTGGAAAATTGTTTCAATTAATTATAGACAAAACATATAACATTATTTTTTATTTGTTGAACATGGACGTGAACACTACAGAGTCTATAATACAATATTTCTATCACGGAATGTGTGTTCACAAACGAATTCTACAAACCGCACTCATAACTTTCAACAGCAGCACTTAACGAAGTGAAAAACCGCGTACCGACGGACAGGCACGTATAGTTTTCAGGAAAACCACACTTCATTCGATATATTTGCTGCATCAGTAGGTTTTTATGCACCGCCTTCATCACCTTCTTGCATCTCTCTTTTTCAATGTAATCGCACTTGCCATCCCGTTCTATTTCGCGGCTTTCCGAACTCTACGTGCCATTTTTATGGCGTCGACAATCGATTCCCAAATTTAATGATGTGGTTTACGGTTTCACGCGATAAACGACCAGCGCATTTTACTTATTAACGAGCAGTTATGGATACCAATGTAGTCGTATTTTCCAATTTCAATTATTAATTAATCTAGATTTTTTTGCAATACCTTCGCATGAATTCTTTGAGTACTGCAGTCCTACGATGAATTTTAATGTCTTCGAACATACTAAGTCTTTAATAACAACATTTGAAAGATTTCAACTAACATACACACTTTCGTGAAGTCAAAAGCTTGACAAAGAAATTAGTATAAAAAAAAGCACTGCCGTGAAGGCAGCAACTTTTGCGCGCATGTTCAATGTAGATGACCGCTTCAGCAACGAATTTGAACGTGCGCGCAAAAGCTGCTGCCTTCACGGCAGTGCTTTTTGAAATTTTTTTCTGATAAATTACTGGATTTTAATTCGATCATATCTGTATTTTCGGACATATTGTAAAAATAAAATTTTCAATGGGTATATCTACGGAATCATTGGGCGGATTTTACCCATTCACGAATTCGACCTTCGTAATTAAGCCCCAAACCTACTCTACAAATATCGAGTTTCTAAGTCGTTTCTTCCGGAAGTTATTGTGTTTACGGTCAGCCTAACGGCCGACTGCGTAAACACAACAACTTCCGAAAGAAACAACTTAGAAACTCGATATTTGTAGAGAAGGTTTGGACCTTAATTACGAAGGCCGAATTCGTGAATGGGTAAAATCCACCCAATGATTCCGTAGATATACCCAATCAAAATTTTATTTTTCCAATATTTCCAAAAATACAGATCAGATTGAATTGAAATCCAGTACTTCATCGAAAATAACAGTTCGAAGTTTCATACAGAATTTAATGAGGATATGTTGAGAAAATCATAGAAATTTTTTTTTTCAAATTGTTCAAATAACACGATTATCACGAAATTTTGCATAAAGTTGTCTTTCAGCATCTTAAAACTAGCTGTGAAGTTTAATCAGGACTGAATTAGTATTTCTCGAGTAATACCGAAAAAATCAACGATATCGAGAAGAAAACCTCGAAATTTGACATATTTTTTCCCGATATCTCCAAAACTTATGATCGTATCGAACTGAAATTTAGTACACTGCTGTGAAATTAGAAGGTCAAAGTGTGAGTATAATTTTTTTTGGATATGATGAATGGTTTCCGAAAAAAAAATTTTTTTGTAAAAAAATTTGGAAAAAAATTTTTTTTTAAATTTACTGACAATATGATCTTAACGAAATTTGGCTCAAAGTTGCGCGTCATTATACTCCACCAAACTGCCAAGTTTGAATACAATCGCTTGATTAGTTTCTGATATAAAAAATAAATAACTTCAAAACTTCAAGTGCCTATAACTCTGAAACTATTCGACCGATTTGGCCCATTAACGAACTTAACCGCGGCATTCGGATGCGCAACCTATCCTGAAAGTTTCAAGTAGCTAGCTTGCTTCTGTCGACAGTTATCGTGTCTACGGCCGGCCGGACAGAATCAATTTTGACACTGGATTCGTCATCAGTGAGTCCAACCTAGTCGATTGAGACCATTTTCGGCTCAATCATCCAAAATTACAGACATTTGGACAAAACGATAGCACGCTGTTCCCCTAGAACATGCGCGCAATTATACAAGAAACAAGGCTTCATCTTCTATCTTCCGACTCAGAATTATGAATAGCATCTATTCTACAGGGTGAGTTTTGAAGATGTTCATTAATTCCAACCACATATTTTTTCATCGAATAAAACTCTTTTTTTATTTTCCAGTTTTCTAGATTAAGCTCCGGTATAACGATACAGGCTGTTGAAATGTCTTTTATAGCTTGGACTCTGAATGAAATGAATGTTGGTGTATGAAGTCACGCAACGTTGTACCCTCTACATAGAGGTCGTAGTAATTACGTAGTTGTCGAAATGTGAATTTACTTTGGGAAAATAATGAATTTGAGAAAATATTATATGAATTCAATAATTCCAAAGACCTGGCGAATGTTGAAGAAACTTTTTTCTATGTTGACACTGGAAATATTTCACGTATATTAACATAGTTAGAAGATTCAGTTATGCATTTTTCTTGTACGGAAATCAAGAATCGAGTGTTGGAATTTTACTGAAAAATAATGAATAGAGTAGTCAGTTACTTTGTCATAGTTCAATCGAAAAAAAATAAAAGTACTCGAATAACCCTGCAATAATACTTCTAAACGAACAGATAAACCTATGGGATTCCCTACTTTTCGAAATTCTCAAGAAACAAGTCTAAAGAGGACATTCAAATATCTTGTTGCACAACTTGAAATACTTCAGTATGAAAATGTAGTAGTACTACAAAACCAGTGTCACCTTAAAATAACTTACTCAATTCACAAAGTTCTTGGAAATTCATGTGAACGATACACTGGGTTTTTACTCACATACGTCGAAAATATTGGATAGCTAGTGATAAATTATTGATACCAAATCATCAGGGTTACTATCAGAAGCGAATTTCAATTCTACACTTCATCCTAATACATGTATTATGTCATCCTGACATAATACATGTCACAAGTTTTTCACTTTATTCCCGATATTTTGTTAGATTTCTGGTTCGAAATGAACAATTATGGATCTATGGGAGATGATTCCCGTATAAAGGGGCCTGTAGCGTTCTTCGTTTATCTGAGGATCTGAAAATCATCGCTTGGAGGACTGAACCTGGTCGAAAGACCCTCTCGGTCATGAGCAAATGTAGGTGATATTATTTACTGCTTCCTTCTGGTTTTCTGTCCCTCTTTCTGTTTCAGATATTATGTCAAGATATTTTGTCGAAATGAATTCAAGATGACGAAAAAATTAATTTCAAATGAAAAAGATGCCATCCATCTTCTATAAACAAATTACTACACTTATGCGGGGAGACAGAATTTTTCCTGAGGTTTTTATCTGTGCTCTTGTATCATACGGAAATATGTATGGTACCCCGTTTACATTTCCTCTGCTAACACTGTGATATATCTTAGAATTGTAATGCTCGTTCTCAAAAGAATATATATATATCCTAATACTTTGTCTCTGCTCCTTCAAAACTACCTTCGGCATTTTCAGTTTCCGAGCGTGATAATTATGTTGAGATTGAAAGTAGAAATTGGCTTTGGCATTTGGAAACGTCGCTGAGAATTATTTTGACATTGCCGATATTTCACGAGTGCCAACATGCGTCAGTCTTAAGTAAAGAAGCTTGATAGACCTAAATCATGGCCAACCGGGATAGTTTATAAATGAATGTTTGTGTGTGTCTATCGACTCATAGCGACAGACTTCAATTGTTTATGTATTACCTGATGAGGGATGACGGGCCGAGAAGCCACTGCATATCGAGATGTTGAATACAACACACATACAAGTTCAGTTTTATGCTTTTGTGAGATTGTTGGATAACGTTGAACTATCAACGTAATTTAAGTTGCTATATTCTTGATATTGCATTTAAGGCATTCAAAAAGAATGCAAATACTCCAACACATTGAGTTATACAGGGTCCCGCAACAGTGGCGCGGTGTTGCATACCTCTATTTAAGAAACAGATAGGAATCTAGTTTTTTAAGATGTTTATTTATTGCTCGAACTAGACCAATTAAAAATGTTTTCGGTAACACAGGGTCATCCATTTTTTCTGGGCGGGCCCTTACTTTGTTTTTCTGAATGGCAACCTGTATTTTTCATTACTTTTGCGGTTTCTACATGAAGAATAAAATACACTTTATGCATATCTTTATCATAAAAATATCAACGGTTTTCAACATATTCTGCCTGACAAGTCTTTTTTCCAATATTCATTACTCAGAGTATTTGCGGATATTAACTTGTGATAAATCCTATTTGAATTCATTTCTGGTCGAATATTGAACGTTGTTTACTGTCTCAAACGGTATATCTTAAATCGAATTGGGTTATACAGGGTATGAAAAAGAGCCTGTTACATATTGGAAATGAAAATTAGCAGAATCGTCGTTATTTCAAATGGACACCCCATATTTTATCAATCCATAAGGAGCACCAATGAAAGCTGACCAGTAGACTCAAAAGCATGAGATTTAAACTTTGCCGAGTATTTTTTGAAAAACCTCAAAATCGACGCAGCAAGTGCTCGATCCCGGCTCATGTTCCTTTTTGTAACACGAAAATCTTTTTTACTAGGTTTTTTGCACCTACATCTCAAATGATCTGTCCAAAAAAGATTATCTATTGCTAAGAGTACATAATTTTATTGAAAGTTGATGTTGAAACATATGTTTAACATGTGTTTCATTTTCTTGAATGAAGTCTATGTTCGAAGACTGTTCTAGCATGTTCAAGATAGCTGGTGTAATCTGCGTAGAGTATCCCTTATTCCATGCCACATCTTTTCGGAAGAAGTTGTTGGCTCGACGTGAAACATATTTTATGCATCCCCATATTAAGCCGTTGAAAGAAATCATAGCGAAGAAATATGAATAATGGCCATTTTTCATGAAATGAGTTGTTCAAAGTAAAACTAGTGAACCATAAGGAGTACTTGACGAAATTTGTAGAGCCTTTTTTGGTGCTTCTTATGGATCGATAAGATATAGGGTGTTCCATTTGAAATAAGGAAGATTCTGCTAATTTTTATTTCCAATATGTGGCAGGCTGTTTTTCATACCCTGTATATCCCAGTTCGATTTCAGATATAACGTTTGAATAAGTAACCAACGTACAATATTTCAACAGAAATAAATTTCAATGGAATTTGGCACAACTCAATAATTTCAAATACTCTGAGTGACGAACATAGGAAAAAAAGACATGTCAGGCAGAATATCTCGAAAACCGTTGATATTTTCGTGCTAAAGATATGTATAGTCCGTTTCAGAATGATTGACATCTCGGGTGGCTGTGAAAACTCGAAATTATGTTGGTAATAGACCAGTCAGTAACATTTGTCTTGGAGGGTTCATGTTGGTATTGAGAATAATACTGACTTATGACTTTTTCAAGTTTGAGTTAACTTACTGAAAATATTTGGAATTTATTTCTGATTGTGTATGTTCTTGATTCAATCGAAAAATAAGTTTTGGATTTTAGTATTTCTTAAACCTTACCGAATTGAAAATGGCTGGATTTCATCAAGATACCTTTCGCCTAACTAAAAGAGAAGGTGGGGCAGTGTGCCGGTGTTACTGCGAGTTTTTCAGGGATTCATCAGATATTTCTGCTAGTATTAATCGCGTTTAGCAAGTTTTTCAGGTAATCAATCATTTACCTATTCAAGGTGTGTTCTGATTAATAAATAAGTCTCAAAATTTTAGATTTCTCCAAATACTGTCCAAAGAATTTTGAGGAAAAAGGTGGCAAGTCAGTACAGCCAAAAGTTAGCAGTGGAAGGAAACCTATTTTACATGATTATACCTACAAAGAAGCGTTAAACGACGTCATTTTTTCGAAAATCAAAAGCAATGAATATATCAGTTTGGATATAATTTTTATTTTATACTTTTCCTTCCTACATTCTGAGGAAAAAATAGCACAGGGCTAGAACTTGGATAAATTTCTAATAGTCATCAAGAATACAAAGATTGCTGAAGAGTGAAATCTTCATTGAGAAGGAACTTCAAGTGATCTTTGATTACCTAAGTTTTCATTATTTAATGAATGATATCTCAAAATTGGAGTTTCTGGAAAGCCTGAATGATTTTATGATGAAGCATTCCACGCTATTTTTATCATCAATCCTGAATTCCATGATTGATGTGCAGTGAAATAATGTGGCTATGTATTTTCAGTCATCAGTATGCCTTTTGGCAATTGAAACTAAGTTTGAAAATTTGTCAATGCAACAATGATGAAAATAATATACTGCCGCTGTACAGGTTTAGGGCATCTGAGTTTTATAAACAATTTCAACAATTTCAAATCAGATTTGCCTTGAAAATAATTTTATTGGTTATATTTGTATATTTCAATCTATGATCAACCCACAGAAGTTTTTAGTTACTTTTTGTAACTAGAAATAAAGCCGCGACTAGATTTTCATGGCCTGCTCTGATATCAATAATTTTCAAATGAACTATATGAAGTGTATTTTATTTTTCATGTAGAAACCGAAAAAGTAATGAAAAATACAGGTTGCAATTTTAAAGCACAAAGTTGTGACCCACCCAGAAAAAGTTGAACGAGTTGAGTTCGAGCAATAAGGTAACATTATAGAAAACCAGGTATCCATCTTTTTCCAAACTAGAGATATGAAACACCGCGCCACTGTTGCGAGACCCTGTATATCATTTGGTATAAGAATCACAGATGCTAATAAGATAAGTTAATCAGAACCAGTGTTCAAGTTTCATCAACCAAATTGATTGGTAAAAGTAAGCGAATCTCTTCAGGTCCTACAACTCTGTTTCATCCCAGCTTTCAAGTTCTCTTAAGCTTCATTTTAATCATGAAGAAATTCCATCGGAGAAAAAAAGGATCATCATCAGACATAGCGTAGGAGAAAGCATGTAATCATTGAGTCAAACAAAAATGTGCTCGCTCAAAAGTACTCTTGATGTTGACATTGACAGATGCAGAAACGTTCGCAATACATCAATCCGCTTCTCTATCATTTCTGTGCTCCAATATCCCCGTGAAGTATCGCATGTCTCCTATGTCACTAAAAACACCCACAGAATGAATTACATAAACCGAATTACCGTCACTGGCTTCCATAAATCAGCGCGATCGCATAATAAATTCATCTCATTATTTGTCTGAAAATAACATGATAACTAGACGGGGAAACTTTGCAAGGCAAACAACCAATTATTTATCAGATCGGCCGGTGGCATACGCGAAAAATCACGTGATCTGAGTAATGGTTTCTTACGAACAATTGCCAATTATTGATTATGTGTTTGGCGATTTGAATACAATCGACGTGTGGACTTGGCTTCGAGCTAACAAGTTTCTTGCATGAAATAAAATGAGATGCGGTTACTGCAAATGGTCATTAGGGCTCTTTCATGAATACATGTGGTATATATTTTGTAACTAATTAGGAAAAATAGAAGCGAAAGCCTTAGAATCGTTCTTTTTAACGATTGGTCAGTACTGACAGTTGAATGTAACTTGCCAATAAACGTATTTCAATTCATGTCGGAGTGAAAGTGGAAAATATTCTGGACGACAGTATGTACTCGTAGTTGTTCAAACCAATTGATCAGAATTTTGCTCAATGCTGAAAACGCAACATTTTGAGTGCAAAAGCATTCGGTTATCTGGTAGACTTAACTTGGATCTTGCTTAGAAGGTCAAATTCGTGGATGGAAGAAAGGCAAACAATGATTTTGCAGAAATACAATTCGAATATTCAATATTTTTTAAAATACAAATTAATCGAGTTGAAGTCTAGTAATGGATTGGAAAATGATTACTTCAAGTATCGTCCGAATTTCGGGAGGATAATATGATCAGAAGACCGCAGAATATAAAATATTTAAAGAAATAAAACCACAGAACTATATGCTCCTTTTGTTTTCGCTACCATTCACGGGTAAAGTTCATAAAATAAGTTGTGCATTTGATGATTTTTCATTTGAATATAACAACTCGACGAAGGATTAGATGAAAATGGCCAATTTGAAGTTAGTGATTGCTGCCCAGATAAAATAGAACCAGAGACAACCACAGATGTCTATGATTATGAATTATATTCACGCATAACCATCACAGAAGATAACCTCACTTTATGCACTGCACTCGTAATCTGTGACTATAGTAACTTTCAATGTTTCCGCAACGAACAGAGTGCAAGTTTGCAACAAAACACACCGAACGGTAGCAGAGCTATCCTATCTCCACTGGGATACTATAGTAAAGTTCATGGAGACACAACGAAAAAACTATTTGACAAATAATTTGAATCCCGAAAGCCAAGGCGTTTTCTATAAACAATAATTTCATTCAAATTTTATTCTTACGCGCTTATTCTAGGGAACAGCTCGTTATCATTTCGTCAGGATGTCTGTAATTTTCGAATCTTGAGCCAGATGGTCTTAAACGATTAGGTTGAACTTCCTGAAGAAGAATCCGTGGTCAAATGCAATTCTGACCGTCCGTCAATGTGCTCTAACTTTTGAAGGAACAGACTTGACGACTTGAACTTGTCAGATTAGGTTTTGGGTTCAAATATCTCGGTTAGGTTCGTTAATGGGTGGAATTAGTTGGATAGTTTCGGAGTAAGGCTCATTTGAAATTTTGAGGTTGATTCCTCGATATCTCAGTATTGACTAGATCAGATCGAATCTTCGTGGACAGTCTTGGAGTACCAACGCGCAACTTAGGGCAGCATTTTGTGTGGATCCAGTTGTAAGAAAATCTAAAAAAAAAAAAATGTATCCCAAAATTTTTTAAATTTTCGATTAAATTTTTTTTACCAACACGCAACTCGGTACGAAATTTCGTGTTAATCTAACAATTAGAATTCGAAAAAGCGCGTAAAAGCTCGCGACCTCACGTCAGTGCTTTTCTAAATTTTGTTTTCAGAGGTGTGGACTAAACACCCAAAAAAACCTGTTTAATAGTAGGATATATTGAATTCCTTCACTTAGATTCAGAAAACATGTTTACTTGTTCTGGCTTCGGATCATTCCACATAGAAGTTCAGAAATGAAAACTAGCAGAGAGAACGACCGCCTATCCCCATTTTCTTTCAGATGTCATCATAATAAAGGAGGAAATTTTCTACCAGAACATATCCTGAGTCCGTCGGGCACGGGAAACATCAGAGGTCACCGGACTAAATAAAACCGTCCAGATGTAACTATTTACCGAGCAATCCGCCACTTCGGCCCAGGTCGGCTTACAGAACAAACGGGAGATTACCTCAGTCGTGGTCCGCTCTATTTGCGGAATTAGGTGACGGATGAAGTCCGCACGGGTTGGATGTAGACGTCGCGACGGCAGCGTCCGTAGGGGGATTTTGGAATCGAAGATTATCGGATCGGATGATTTTGTCTTCGGCGTTTGGGGAATCAGAAAATTCCGCTTTGATGTTATTACTGAAAATTTTGGAGCTGAGGTAATTCTCTTATGGGAGGGTTTCGGTTCCTTTTCCGATTCGTTTCATTGAGTAAGAACTTCAGTTATAACAAAGAGAATATTTTCATTTTATATTCCAGTTTTTGCGCGCATTGTTCTATCGTTTTAATCAAATATCCATAATTTTTGGATTTTTTCGCGAAACTGGTCCCAAACGACTAGATTGCATTCACGGATGACGAATCCAGTGTCAAAATCCATTCAATTCAAATTATTCAACCCTGTACAACATAGTTTTAGAAGCGGCCACTCAACATAATCGGTTGCAGTTAATTTTTTTTTAATCGGTCTATGAGTGTCTTGATGAAAACATGTTTGTGGCGGGTATATTTTTCGACCTCTCCTCAGCTTTCGATTCACCCCCTTTTGAGTTCATACTTCAACAATGCTATAATTCAGGTTTCAGGGGCATATTTCTGGAATGGCTGTGTAGTTACCTCAACAAAAGAACGATGTCAATTAATGTATGAGAAACTTATTCTGATAGTCACCACATTAGCCTAGGAGTTCCTCAGGGTTCCGTGCTCGGACCCCTTTTATTCATATTGTTCATAAACGATTTGTCTGTGTAATTAGCCTGTTATTTGTTAACGTTATTCGCAGATGATGCCTCTGCAGTTGTTTCGGCGGGGCAATCTTGAGGAGATTCATAGAGCCTGTGAATAAATTATAAATTAATTTGTGAATTGGTGTCGTCTGAACCAACTTTGGCAACATAAGTAAGACTGTTTGCGTTTTGTTCGAAAAATGATAAAATTCGAGCATTCAACATGAATTTTGGTGATAACACTATCCCGATATCAGAGACGAATTTCTTGGCATCCATGTCGATAGGAATTTAATAAGGGCACCACCCATGAAAGTCTTATGTAAAAAATTTAATAGCTCAAACTTTGCTGTTAATAGAATTGAGGACATTCTGCCCAGGAGTTGTTTGACGTCATCCTACGTTTAACATCTTACTCTGGGGAAGCTGTCCTGATATCTATAGAGTATTCGTTGCACAAAAAAGGGGCATACGTACAATCTTCGAACTAAATCCAAATGATTCTCCCAAACCAGTTTTTGTTGAAAATGATTTTTCAACTTTGCCGTGTATTTAACAAGGAAAGTGGACAAAATTGTCAGAGCATCATGGGCATGAAATGATTCAGAAATCTTATTGTTAAATAGGCATACAACTCAGAGATTAGAATGCTCTCTATTGAATCGGAGTATCAAATCGTTCAAACATCTGCCATCTGCTATGAAATCCCTGAATACTATTAGGTTCAAAAAGAAAACAGGAACCTTTTTTTAGCTTAAGGGTTCTAATCGGTGCAGGAATATTTGTATGATTCTTCGGTTAGTTAATCTTAATTGTTGTTTCATTATAGTTTCTTATTTTGACCTGTCCTCTAAACCACGTTGGGTCAAAAAGGATGAAATGAAGTTGTTATTATTATTTTTATTATTGTTATCATCAGTGAATAAAACAAAAAAAATTCGAATTTTTTTCCGAAAAAATTTTTATTCGAAAACTATCAATTATATATGAAAAAAATTCTGTTCATACCTTGAGATCCATATTCCACAGCAGTGTAGCAAATTTCAATTCGACACAATTATAATTTTCGGAGATATTGTGGTATCGATCTTTTTTTGGAATAACTCGAAAAACACTGATTCTATCTTGAGAAAACTTGGTAGCTAGTTCGAAAATGCTAAGGATTAACTTTCTGAAAGATTTCGTGACAATTGTGTTATCACAACAATCTGAAACAAAAATTAATTTTTTTTTCAGATATTCAATACTGTGCGATCTTCTGATCATATTATCTTCATTTTCGGTACGGACCTTCAAGCTGCCATTTTTCCATTAAGAATTTGGGTTCGATGCAATCTAATCTATAGTTTTGGAAATTGTGAATGGTCTTTCGTGAACATAATGAATACCCAGAAGAAACTCAAAAACTCGATATTTGTGAAGTAGGATTGAGGCCAAATTCGTGAATGAGAAAATTAAAAAAAAATTAAATAAAGGATCTCATTTCAAACCGATCTAATTCGTATTTTTGGAAATATTGAGAAAATAAAATTTTGAATGGTTTTATCTACGGAATCATTGGGCGGGTTTTATCTACTCGTAACTAAGCCCCAAACCTACTCTACAAATATCGAGCTTCTAAGTCATTTCTTCAGGAAGTTATCGTCTTTACGGTCGGTCTAACGGCTGACCGTGAATACAATAACTTCCGGAAGAGAGAACTCATGATATCTGTAGAGTAGGTTTGGATCTTAGTTACGACGGCCGAATTCGTGAGTGGGTAAATCCAACCAATGATTCCACAGATATACCCATTCAAAATTTTATTTTTCGAATATTTCCAAAAATACAAACTAGATCGATTTGAAATCTAATACTTCATCGAAAAATGACAGTTCGAAGGCTCAGAAAGAATTTCATGAAGATAATATGATCAGATGATCACAAAATATTTGAAATAATAAACATTTCGAATTTTTTTTTCAATTTGTTCTGATGACACGATCATCTCGAAATTTGGCACAAAGTTGTCAATCAGATTTTGGAACTAGCTGCCAAATTTCATCATGATTGAATCAGAAAGTTTTGAGTTATTTCGAAATAAACAACGATATCGAGGAAAAAACCTCGAAATTAGACTTATTTTTTAAATATCTCCGAAAATTATGATCGGATCGTACTGAAATTTGGTACAGTACTGCGACATACAAAGCTTAATGTCCTCGCAATTTCTTCCGAAAATGATGAATAGTTTTCGAAAAAATAAAATTCTTAGAAAAAAATTTTGAAAAATATTTTTTCAACATTTACTTACAGTACGATCTCAACAGAACTCTGTAAAAAAATGCGCGCTGTTATATTTGAACTAACTGCTGCCCATCAACGAACTCAACCTTCGCATTTCGAAATGCAACCTACCCTGAAATTTTCGAGAAGATAGAATCCTCTGTAATCGTGGTGACGGACGGTCGGCCGGGCAGAATCGATTTTGACACTGGATTCATGATCAGTGGGTCCCACCTGACCGTTTGAGACCATTTTCAGCTCAAAATTCAAAAATTACAGACATTTGGACAAATCGATAGCACGCTGTCCCCTAGAACATGCGCGCAAAAAATATGAAAACAAATGTTTATAAATCCTTTTGATATTGGTGGGAATGATCCGTTTGTACGTGTATTCAGTTGATACTCAGTTAACCGCACCATTTTTCTGTGCTTAAAAATTTTTTCGCTGAAAATTTTCCAAACCATTAAGTTTTGCAGATTTATGAAAATCAATACCAAGAAAAGATACCCTTTGTATTGAGAGTTCGCAATTATTAAGTTGTTTCCTATCAATATAATTGTTTGTGCTAAGATTCACTCGAAATTACGTAAAAAATAAATTCGGCACATCCCTGAGTAGCATGTCATTACTGTCCGGTATACGGGAACTTTCACACAAGATCCTTATTATAAAAATCACACAGATTTTAAACATTACATCTGGCTTTTATTGAAGTTCTGATTGATTTGAAGATAACCTCAATCAGACACCCCAGCAGATAGTTTTTATAGTTTTGCAAAATGGCGAAGGAGCTCCTAATCTATACATATTTGTTTCAACCTTGTGATCAACCCTTAAAACTATTGAATGAGAAAGAGGATTGAGTTGCACCTTGTTTCAGGAATGATTCGATTTCATTTTGAAGAATGACATACGCTTGACCTTTTCAGTTAGTACTTCCGAAAAATAAAAAAAAGAATAGAACAGTTATGACAGTAGGTTTTTCGAAGAAACACGAAAATGATGAAATGTTTTACTCATCAGAACAATAACAGCATCTCCAAGAAAATCAGCGTTACCTTCGAATCAAGTTGTCACTCAACCCCCTTTACGATTGGCATTTCAGGGGATTTGATCATCGCGTTCACAGGATTGATTGGAACCCACCATATAAGATATCTTCCTACGCACCAAAACTTTTTTCTGTTCTTTTTGCACCTAAGATTTCTGTATCAGCACCTGATTAAGTCCCCAATTGATAATCTAAATTTTGGATCCGATTTTCTAGAATCGTAAGAAACCTGAATTTGTATTCAGTAATACGCCTTGATCCGATATGAAAATTATCACTAGTAATACCACTAGAGGTCAAATTATTTCCGGATTTAATTTGACCTCGGTAAGAAAATTCCACACCAAATGTGTTTATTTCCAACAACATAAATTTTCATCTTCATCAAGTACTCGAAAACATGAAAGGTTTTGTCGACTTGATTATCAAGTTACTATGGCAACTCAGTGAAACTCTCAGCTAGAAATAATTTCTGTTTTAAATTTGTGGAAAACAGCACGACCTAGAAAAATGTCTCGCTTTGGTCAAGAAAGTAAAGGAAATATTCGTCAGAATATCAAGCAGTTGATACCCGCAAATACTAGGAAATCGAAGTGTATGGAAACAGATTATAAGCTTTTGCGCAGAAAAAAAGTATGATTTCGACAGAGCGGATATACCTGTGGAAGAACTGGCGCTTATTCTTGAAGACTATGCCTTCAATATGCGGAAAAAGAAGTCCAAAGACTACAAAGAGAGTGTTATCAAAGTTCTATGGAATTCTACAGCTAAGCAGTTGCAGGAATATTATTTCCAAAGGTATAATCGCATATTCGATCCATTCTCTGAAAAAAAATTTGTCAACGCAAGAGCTGCAAAAATGGTAAGCGTCGGAAGCTACAAATAGATCCAGCCAAGATAATTGCACATTCATTCGCACTATCAGCAGACGAATTGAGAAAATATTCTGTCATTATAAACATAAAAAAATACAGTATAATTCGCTGAAATTCGAGAAAAAAATTTCCACTAAAATTCATCCGTTGGGATGGTGATCTGTCAGAAATACACGTTCTGATTTGTTGAAAATCACATGTGTGGAATTTCCATCAAAATTCTCAAGATGAATGCATCCTACTCAAAATAATCCATAGAATTTCTAATAATTCCATTAAACATCCGAAACAACGACCTGTGTTACAAGACCAACAGATTCTTGAATCGATCTGTTCATTGCATCGTTTCTTATCATTTAATTAAGAAATAAGGCACAAGTTGGCTGCCTTCCTTCTTCTTGCATAAGGCCTAAATCGATCTGCAATTCTCTGGAATGCGTTATGCATGCAATAAAGAATTGCCTCGTTTAGACAACGATAACTCAATGGACCAAAACAGACGCTATAAAAAGAATATCATACCAACCCACGTCTGCAGGTGCGAGAACAATGAAGGACCTCCTTTGATTGATGCATATGAAAGCAGGTTCACGCCATTTGTTGCGCAACCCTGTTTAATTGTAGCCTTTGGTGCATATTCTCGATATTATGGTTAACCAGTATACAGGAGGTGAAGAGTAAAAGTACTGAAATATTGTTGATATTCTGATTTATATCTTCTATACTTACTGAACACCCAACGTTGACGTTATGAGAGTTTATAATCGAATTGTGATGACGGTGGAATGCTTTTCGAACTGAAAAGTTTTTTCGAAATATGAGCATCTGGCGATGTTCAATGAGCTTCAGAATGTGCAGTTATTTCGAACGACTCGCTAGTATTTAGAGTTAACACATGAATATAATGAAAGAAGAGTTGTGTATTCATAAACTGATTTCTTAGGATAAAAATGTTATTGAATGTTATGACTCGGATCGTTAGGAAAAAGCCTGTTTTCGTATCTTCCCCCCTATCCATAGATAATCCTGAATTCTGAAAAGGAAGAATGAAGCAACAAAATATTGATTCGTTAACGAAATACTCTACTTTGAGATCGTAAACATGATACAAGAAATATATGAAATTACTATTTTCCGTTCTATTGTCGAAAAAATTTTCTTTTTTATCTGAAAAGGAAGAATGAAGCAACAAAATATTGATTCTTTAACGAAATACTCTACTTTGAGATCGTAAACATGATACAAGAAATATATGAAATTACTATTTTCCGTTCTATTGTCGAAAAAAATGTGTCGTTTCGTCACAATGTCTGTAATTTTCGAACTTTGAGCTGAAATTGTTCTCAAACGACTAGGTTGGACTCACTGATGAAGAATGTGTTGCCAAATTTGATTCTGTCCAGCCGGCCGGCCGTTCGTCCATGTGTGTTTTGAAAGAAAGGACCTAGTCTTGAAATTCTCGGGTAGGGTTTCGATCCTGAATATCTCGGTTGAGTTCGTTAATGGGCCACCTCTGCCGAATGGTTTTTTGTGTTAGAGCCATTTGAAATTTTGATTTTTCAATGACTAGAAAAATATTCATCTTATCCAGATGAACAGCATTAATGAGAAGAATTATCCATCGAAAAGTTTGGATTTTTTTTTCCTTGAAAATCTTCATATTTCATTTAATTTTCATTGAAATCTTTAAATCGCCATTTCAAAACCGATTACTTTATTTCAGCCCCATCGTATTTCCTGATATTCCTTCGGAACAAATCAATAGGAAAATTCAGGAAATTTATTTCAGAAATTAATATATTTCAGAAACCCAGAGACTCAGTTTCAGTTCAATCAGATATATGTATTCTTTGAATTCACCTAAGAAACATTAAATCCAGAGTTTACTTGCATCAACCTTTCACGACATCTCATAGTGAATAGTCGAAGCATTTACTGGATCCCACAACGACTTTATAAAGGACAGTAGGCCAACAGATCGTCAATCGATGTATTACAGTCTTCTGTTCACAATATATGCTTCATTGGTGACAATACCTATTCACAATATGGGCCGAAACATCTGATCTCATAATAATGGAACGATAGTGTTTGCGAGTAAATTTAATTGTTGGCCGAAAACACTTATCCAATATTTAGCCAACATTTGTGAAAACACCAATTCACAATATAAGGCGAATCCTTATTTGGCAAATATTGGTAGTAGAGCAAATTAAAATTGATTCAATCTGCTCATCCAAATATCTAACCTAAGGTTGTGATAATATGTATTTACAATATTGTCCCAATCAACTGTTTCCAATATTGGTGATAATATATTTCGCAATATTCGCCAAAACACTGCGCGTAATGTTGAACCAATAGTAGCGGTTATTCTGATGAACAATATTGGCAACATCTTCTTATCCCAATATTGATACAATATCGCTTGTAGTACTCATTTACAGCATTTGCCCAATCAAAAACCTCATATTGGTCGATTTGCGATGAACAATGAATCTGTATTGCACCAACAAGAAATCTATTTTAGGCAATATTGAGTGATGAAAGGGGTATATAAAATGAACATGGACCTAGTTGTTTCCATTGTCAAAACATAATTATCAATTGGAGAAATTTGAATGAGACAAATGAAGGTATATTTCTGAGTAGTTCTCCGTAATATGAACGATTATAAGAAATATTGTAGCAACACTTGAGGAAATGAAATAATATCAGTTCTATAAAAATAGACGATTTTAGTGATTCTTAGTTGCAGTCATCACGCCTTTAACCATTATACATATCCTAAATCAGAATCAAGTCCTGTAGCATAGTGTTTCGGGTGTTGAATTGTGAGAACATGCTCTTTTCTCAGAAGCCATTATCTTCTAATTAAAAACCTATATGAGCACTGACGTCAAGTCAGAAGCTTTTGCGCATGTTCTAAGGAGATGACCGCTATGGCAACGAATGCGCGCAAAAGCTGCTGACTTCACATCAGTGCTTTCCTAGGTATTTTCCGATTCATTGAGGCAAAAATACAGATTAGGTCGAATTGAAATACAGCACTCTATCGAATAATCGCAATATATTGAATATTTGGAAATTTCGAAAATGTTCTAATGACACAATCATCACGACATTTCGCAAGAAGTTGTATATCAGCATTTTCGAACTAGCCGCCAAGTTTCATCATGATTGAATCAGTATGAATTGAGTCGGAGTAAACAACGATATCGAAAAAAAAACACGAAATTTTACATATTTTTTCCCAATATCTCCGATGATATTAACCGTGTCCGATTGAAATTCATTATACTGCTATGAAATATAAAGCTCAAAATGTGAGCAAATTTTTTTTGCAGTATGAG
This sequence comes from Myrrha octodecimguttata, assembly GCA_958510865.1. Lineage (NCBI taxonomy): Eukaryota > Metazoa > Arthropoda > Insecta > Coleoptera > Coccinellidae > Myrrha > Myrrha octodecimguttata. The sequence goes on from OY294056.1 coordinate 39,291,381, forward strand.
GAATGATTTCGAAAGAAAAACATTCCAAAAAAATGTGGATGAATGGTTTTTTTTCAAATTTATTAGAAGCGTGAAGGTTATGCATCGTTGTGCTCCAAATTACTGCCGAGTTTCCAGAAAATTGCTGTTGTTGTTCCTGAACTCAGGAATTAACCTCAAAATTTAAAATTACCTCAACTCCAAAACCATCTGGCCAATTTAACCCTTTAACGAACTTAACTGTCGCGTTCTGAAATGCAACCTACCCTGAAAGTTTCAAGTATGTAGGATCCTCCGTACTTCCACGACCGTTCTTCCGGCAGGTCGGACAGAATCGATTCTGACACCGGATTCGGATTTCAGCTCCAATTCAAAAATAACAGATATTTAGACAAAATGATAGCACGCTGTTCCCCTAGAATATGCGCGCAGAAAATACCACTTTGAAAAAATATTGATGCAAAGAATTACAAATTTCAATAGGTAACGAAGGATATTATGGCTCTATTTTGTATTATGAGAATTTCTGATTTCTTTCCTACAATGTATTGAGTTCCATGAATCCTATTTAAATACATAACTTCAGTGTTTTTCAGTTGCTGCCATCACGCCCACTACCCTGCATATCCTCAATCAGAATCAATTTCTGTAGCACGAATGGCTTGCTGTTTCGACAGGTGACTGAAAACACGTGGCTTGTTTGTTTTCCGAAACCTGCCCCCAATTCACGCGAGCGATTTCAAGGTGCAGTCAGGCCAGGTGTGAAGCATTCTGCATACATATGTCTATAACTGATTTTAAGGGCCATGATCGCGCAAATGTAACGATTTCCTTGAGGCTGGGCCTCATAAACACGCACATTAAGGTAAGTTGGGGTGATTGAGCGATTTGGCGCTAACGGGATTCGGCTCCGATGATGTTTCGAATACTATCGCGAGGACTTTAACTGTTTTGACATAATTTGATACTATATTTTGATGGCAGTATGATATATTCAGTGACATTAGAAGAGTCATATCAAGTTTCTTAACTAGAACTGGGTCAGGTTAGCGTTCGTGAATAGTCGTCAAGGTCAAAATGAATTGTCCAGACGTTGTCATGCCATACATAGTTTTATCAGAGACTCTATCGGTTGATTAATAGTTACATGCCTACTACCACCTTTACGTACAACGTTGCGTAGTTATCTGATAGGATAATAAACCTAACCAAACATTTCTTTATTATACACAGTGGAATGTGTCGAAATTCTATAGCTAATCGAATGATCTTATAAAAGAAGGAATAACTTAATTTTTGTGACCATGTTTAAAGCATGCTATGATAAATATATCACCATCAAAGAATCCAACCTGAAAATAACGTTAAATATCTCGGTAAAAATCTCAACAGTAAGCTGAACTTTAACCACCACGCAGGACTAATCAAAAAAGCCACAATTTCTAGAGCATCACAATTCGGAGGACTTACATGCAAACAGAAAGGTATAAACCACAAAACAGCCAGTATCATCTATAAGATGATATGCCGACCGCTCATTGAGCATGGACACATTCTTTTCCTCAACAGCAGAAATCCAGAATGTCAAAGGTTAAAAGTGGCAGAAACATCTGCGCTGAGAAAACTCACCAAGTTGAGGCATCCATCAAATCCTCTCTACAATACATCCAACAACCTTCTTTACGAAACTACCAACATTGTACCTATAGACGAGAGATTAACAGTACTGTCATAGAAATTCTGCAAGTCCAAAAAAAATATGGATATTTTGGAACACCTATGCCTTAAACGAGAAGATAACCACAGCCGTTACAGATATCCAGAAAAGACCCTATGGGAGACGCTGCAAGATATCAAGAAAAAATAAGACTCAACAGAATAAGAACAAAAAATTTGAAAGATATATGTCTATAATAGTCAATATTATATTTATTTATTTATTGATGAAAGAAAACTATGTTTCAGGGGCTGAAGGACCTCGGTCAATGGCCTTTTGTAAGAGAGTTCTTACACTAAAGTATTTTTATTTTCATTATTCTATCACCATTTTAGTTTGCTTTATATCTGATTACATTTCCGATAGCAGAACAAAACTGAGACGGAATTAGGAATAACCTCAAAACAACTGGGAAATACTAAACAGAAGCTAGCTGGAACGAGGAAGAACCTTGAAGCAGGAGGAGATCAAATTCGAAAATCGCTAATTCAAAAAACATTAGGGAAAAATTACAGGAACAGAATTCATTCAATCAGAACACCGTGTTTTACTGAAATATATTTCAGAAAATCTTTCTGCCTCATGGAAAGGAAATCTCAAAAAAATATCCATTCATCTCGTTCCAAAACATAGAACAACCAAGTGAGAAACATCAGCAAAAGATCAAATGTACAATCAGCCAACTGCTTTGATAAAATCTCTTAATATTTATTCATTTATTTAACAGAGATAAAGAGTTCAGACGAAGCCTATAAAACTTAGCATCAATGCGGAAAATAGGACAGGAAAAAAATAATATTCATGGTCACGAGTAACACTCACGCACGCGATGGCGAAAACTTTCAAAATTGTTTTTGAAGGCATTAGCAGACTCCGAGTGCACAACCGTTTGAGGATGAGCATTACACGCATCAAAAACTCGGTTGGAGATGAAATTCTGCCTCTGCGATGTTTCGGAATTCAAAATGACCTCGAAGACGACTGTCGGTGTTCAGCTTAAGAAGGTCGCTTATGTCAGCTCCAAAGAGATAGTGGAGGGCACAGTAAAATGTGAAGGTCAACGCGAGTTCCCCTGTCTGCAAACTTTGGCAAATTCATAAGCGATAATCTATCTTCATAACTTGAGCGCAAGATCCCATAAGGAAGGCGAGTCGCTCTGCGCTGGATACCCTCCAACAATGCCAAATCCCTAGTTAGTACCGGGAACTAAACTGCGCCAGCAAACTCCATGATAGGGTGGACATAGGTCTTGCACAGGGCAGCACGTGTTGAGGGATCACATCTGCTGAAAGCCTTCTGTATCATGAACAGAGATCTTTTGGCCATGTTCACAGTGGAGAGAATGTGGTCAGAGCAGCTAAGATTCTCATTAACAATCACACCGAGGTCACTGTTGCAGGTATTAATAGGGATATTTTCCAAGTAGTACGGATGAGGAGAATTGTGGAAACCCAGGTGTAAAACAAGACATTTATCCCGATTGCGGGGCAATTGTCACACGCGACACCAACAACCCAAAGCAACCAGGTCCTCCTGAAGCTCGCCTCCGGCGCTATTAGGGTTTCCGAACAATTTAGTGTCATCGGCAAATTGCGGACAGGTAGATTTGAGAACTTTAAGTGAATCAGATATGTAGAGGACTGGTCCCAATACAGAACCCTGGCGAGCACCACTCAGAACTTGTCTTGGTGATGAGAGAGCTCCGCCAACGCAAACTTTCGATGGCTAAAAAAATGCATCGATCTAACAGAGTTGACGGCGACGAATTCCAATTCATTCTGTGAGTGAGGAGTCCATGGGGCACACGATCGATTGCACGTGGAAAACCAGATATATCACTTCAACATAAAGGGACTTATCTAGGGACTTTGACCAGGAATTGAGGCATTCAAGAAGGACGGAACGTCCTAGGAGAAAACCGTGTTGGCTGTCTGGTAAAAGATGATTTTCAAGAGCAATATGGAGGATTTTCTCATGAACGATTTTCTCGCAAATCTTGGATACGAGCGGTAACAAACTGATGGGACGATAATTGACAGCATTACCCTTGTCACCCTTCTTGAAGATTGGCGTCACTAATGCAGTACGCCAAGAAGAAGGCAAGCGGAAAGTTTCAAACGAACGCTCAAATATGAGGGAAAGAGGGTGTAAAACTCATGTCTATGATCTCAGAAGAGTTGTATGAACCCATCAGATCAGTAAGATTGTTAGTACCTCCAGTGGAGGGGGATTCAAAGCAATCAGCCAGCACATTTGCGGACTATTCAGGATCAGAGCACGGTTGATTGGTAATGTTGTTAACGAGCGAAATACCCACTCTAGAGTTGAGGGTTGATCTTACATATTTGTAGAGCTATTCTTTGAACGGACTAATTCAAAGAAAAATAAAATAAGAGAATCCCATTTGAAAAAAATATTTTCAAAGGGATATCTCATTAAATATCAGTTTGTAGATAATTCAATTAACGTTATATAATTCCACGTAAGAAGTTGCTACGAAATGTTTTCACAGAAATATAAAATTTTTAACAGAAAAAAATTCACAGTAATATTTTTAAGATGAACTGTTATATACCACTGTTTAAATTACGCGGTTATTCGGTGCGCATGACTTTATGTTGACGACCCGTCGACGCGTGGAGAGGTACAAAGTGGGACATTCCATTATTGAAGCTCCTTGCACATGATTTCATGTATCGCTTATTAAATGTGAATACGATAAATTTAAAGGGTTTTAGAATATTGCCGCATTCGAAAATCCCTCTACTACACATATACCAAGTACACAACATGAACATTTTCGGAAAACACCCGGTAACTATGTAACGGTTATAGCAATGGAATTGAGGTTTTTGGTAATGAGTTTTTCATGACAATTTGGCCCTTAGACACAGATTTTTTCTATCTAGTACAGAAATAGGAGTTCCCCTTCATAAGTGGCCTATTTCTGCTGTATAGATGAAAAATCACTCATGAAATTTTTCACTGAAAGAAGGATGTCATTAACTAGTTGCCAGTGGATACTCTGAGCAACGCATATTGTATGTAGAGTTTATAAGTTGGGGAGCGAACGCATTTTTCTTTGAAGGTCTAATATACTATCAAATCTCCCAGGATCCGGTAACACGGGTGCCCTGTATTGCTGGTACTGTGTGTTACACTACCTTAGATACCGGTTCCTTCCTGGGACCATATTCATGAATTTGATGGTATTAACGTTTTCTATCGTTCCATCAAAAATGCACCGTGTTTCCTTGACAACAACGTCATCACGCCTATTTTCTCCCATCCTCGATTCAAGAATAGGGTCCCTGAATCTACGCTCTTGGCGTTGCTATGATACTTCCTGATGCCAGGCGACATGGAGCTAGGCAGATCAGGTCCACTAGATCGCCTTAGATTTAGATCCTAGCTGTCGGGTTCTTTTCAGACTACACGATCCTTGCCTGACGGGCCCTGGATATTAGGTAGTGTAAGAGGCTTTTTCTTGTCGCCCATATCAGCAACAAAGTGACATTCCTCGAAATGGATGACTTTCGCGTTGTTGAATACGAGCGCAAATGCCCACTTTGAATGTCGATTGTAGAAAAAATAAATATGTTGTCATGAAAAATGAATTAATTGCTGCACTTATAAATATATCGACTAGAAAATAAATATCTTTGCGAACACACCTTTGTTTTAGATGGCTACTCATACAGTAGTGAACATTGAAATATCGTATGCTAGAGCAGCTAGTTAATAATATTCTTCAGGAAAACGTTAGTCCAACAGCCAGGATAAATGGCGGTAAAAAATCATATAACATCTACATGGAATGCTTTTATAACGCTAAATTGCTACTCATTTCTTCCTCCGAATAAACTGATTGTACAGACCGAGCACATATTATAACTCACACTTTTTACATTTTAACATTCATTTTTCATTTCGAAAATTCCCGAGTCTACCGTCTCTATATTTTGTTGATGAAATGAACGGAACGGTTTGTAGTAAAAAGCAACTTGAAACGATTCTATTGTCTCATTCGGCTTCACTCCTACCTAACCTCATTCGTAACGTTGTTGTAGGCGTTCAATTTTCATAAGTTTTGATGTGTTTCGTGTACGTTCTGGCTGGAGGCGGCATATTGTTTACAGCCAGTGCATGCCATACCGGCAGAATACTCGTAAAATCTGAAATGTTTTGACGGGTGATTTAGTAGCTTCATACTACGATGTGGAAGGCAGCGGATGAAGCTGAGATGGATAAAAGTCAATTGGGCAACTCTTCACATAGCCTCCGTAAATGATTTGTTGGGAGTTGAAGGAGTTACATGGATTTTACGGTTTCAGAAAATCAAGTTTTCAGGGTCCTATAAGTAGAATCTACAACATCTCTCGAATATTGTCTCAAACTTTCTAGTCGATCGGAGTAGTAGTTCAGAAGATAGAGCCTTGAAAAGTTGCATTTCTTTATGAAATGTATTTTCGAATTCTGTCAAGATATCTCGAGATTTTTTGAACCTCTTTTGATGAAATTGCACACATGTAGGTACTCGAGATACTATTTACAAGGAGTTGGAAGAAGTGTTCATTAACTGCCACTATTTGAAAAACATAAAATTTTTCTTACTTCATTGATCCTGTCATGAGTTCTGCTGTCAAGGCTCAAGCATTTCTTTGCTGAGGAGAAATCAGATATGAAGAGTTTCGAATAGTTTTCCACAAAATTCTTGAAAATTGTTAATCAAGAGTTTGCATGAAATATTCAACTCTTCCAAAAACAAATTGTTGAAACGAGCCATTCTTCGCCCTAGGAAACCCATATTACACCTTGAATGAGAAGTTTCATCTTAGATATACAACACAGACAGGAAAATGAATGATTATGGTTAACTCGTGGCATTACTGCATGTCTCTAAGTCGTATTTTTCGGATGTTGTTGTGGTCAAGGTCGTCCTTACTGTCAACCGTAGAATAAAAATCCATTTAGAGACAGGATATTTGTTGAACCTGTCGAATAACAGAAGCCGAATTCGTGAAATGGTGAAATAATCCAATGATTCCGCATATGAATATCCATTCGAAATTTCATTATATCAGTGTTTTGGTTTATTTTTCCGTAAAATTATATAATAAACCTCAGTTATCGACCAAAAAAAAATTACCCTCCAGGAAATTTCCTAAGTTTACATTTTAAATTATTTAGATTTGAATGAACTTATGAAAAAAAATCCGTCGGTTGTCCGGGGCTTTCCTCTGAAAGTACTGAACCGAAATCCGTGAAACTTGGTAGAAAAATCGCGTGTCGCTCAAGATTGATGCTCCAAGCTTTTCAGCAGGATCGGTGTACCCTCGAACCTGGGGATAGGAGGGAAAAAATATTTCTCTAAAAGTTACCACCGAATTGTCATAAAACTCTAAAACTCTCAACGTTGATTAATGTTGCATAACTCAACCTAAAAATTTTCACCCGGATGATTTCTGACCAGTGGTCTCTGAGTTATGAAGAAAAACGCTGCAAATTGTGTTGTGAGAAACCAATGATTAAGGAATAATATATAAGTATTATTTAAGATATCACTAGTGTTGTTGGGCTATTTAACTGAGAAAATAATAAATCCTAGTGTAAAATTTGCAGCGTTTTTTCCTAGTATCTCAGGAAATAAACTTCAGATCAGATTGACATTTAAAAAACTGTAGTGAAATACTAACTTCAAGGTCTGTTCCGAATTTCAACGAAATCTGGTTAAAAAATTTAAAAAAAAAATTTTTTCGATAAGGTATAGATAATTTTTGAAAAAGAATGTTTTAAAGGTGTTTTTACCATTGGATTCGTACTTCACTGTGAGTTGCGTGTTGATCTTCAACCAATTACAAAGTTTCGATCTGATCGCATCTGTTCTCCTTGATATGCTGAGGAAATAACCTCAAAATTCCGAGCAACAACTAAATCTGACATATTTTTTCCATATATCTCTGAGAGTAAACATCGTATCGAATTTAAATTTGGAACTTTGTTGTTGAATACTGATTATGAGGTCTGTGCCGAATTTTATTGAAATATGATCAACACTTTACGAGAATGAACAACTTTTCAGAAAATATCGAATAAATTTTTTGTTCAAGAGCGCACACGGCTAGATGGACAGAATCAAATTTGAGCACGGATTCTTCATCAGTGAGTACAACCTAGTCGTTCAAGACCAATTTGGGCTAAAAATTCGGAAATTGCAGACATCGTGAGGAAATGATAAATATTTGTTGATAAATCCACAAATATCACTCAATGTTGTCTGTACTCGAAGGTTTGTGTTAATAAGGTTTTGCTGAGATGGCGCTAGTTAAATGTCCTCCACAAAACCGCCATTCAACAGGTAACAAGTATCCAGAAATTTTTTTTCTTTTTGCAATTTGTTACTCCGATATTATGTAAATCAGATTATTTCAACACTATCAGGCAACTCATTTCTGAGTTGCCAAATGTTGAGAATATTTTGCCCATGAATGAAGATGACCCAGAGGTCTCACCGTATCCTGTAAATTCCAAAAGACTGAACCTTTTCCTTCGAAAATTAGATCACATATAACAGACGGGGGCGGACAGACAGAATTCAATTTGACCACGAATTCTTCTTCAGTCATTTCAGTTTTCTGCCCAGTTTTCGAAAAAAACACAATTTTCTTCGAAACGACTAAGCTCTTATTCACGAGAAAAATCTAGTGAAAACGCCTTACTTTTCATGGATATGGGCGGTTATCTATATAGTCGAAAAGGAACTGGTCGAGTGGTAGAATTACCATGACGTATCAAACAAAAGTCGGAGCATTGACGCTACGAGTAATTCGAGATGATTCAAAATGAATCCCACCTAATACCCTGAAACTTTTGGGAAAGATAAAAGAGAGTGGAGTTCATCTCGCATTACGGTCAATCGTAAAATGAACGTTTTATATTACAATCTGAAATGATGAGAACTGAATCTGACGAGATACGGCCTGAAGGGAACCATGGCGTGATGAATTATATACTTCATCCAATGAAACAGATTATTAACAAAAGCTCCTTCTGTCGACTAAAATCTACTCTTCAGAGCGTGAAAGGATCAGGAAAATTATAAAATTATTTTCACACTGGGTGTCACATTTCAATGAAAAAAAATTCGGCAAAATTCCTGTTTATTGTTCAACATATTTGCCTTCGACGAAAATACATCGTTTACAACGATATTTATATTTTTCGATACTATTTTTTGGTAGAATATGTCCCCGCTTTCAAAATAGGACTCATCTGAGCCGAATCTTGTTTCTCGGAGCATTTTTTCCAGATCGAAGATCAAGAAATAGTCACAAGTTCAAGGATGCTAGTGTTCAACTTCGTGCAAAGTTTCATAATAATCCTGTCATGAGAAACGTTTTTTTTTCGACTATTCTATATTCTGCAATCTTCTTATCATATTATCCTCAAGAAATTCTGTATGGTATTTCAATTCGATCCAATCTCTTTTTTTGGAAATATTGGCGAATGAAGATGAGCGCTACTTCCTCTGGTGGCTATCCGAGTAACTCAAGGTACAGACATTATCATTGACAAGTTGAAAGAAATGTCGAGAAATTAAGAAAGTTTGTGCATTTTTCTTTGCGTTTGTGTGATTTTACAGGTGCTTCTACTGAGAAAAGCAAACTCAAATGTCCCTTCCCATAAATTTCCACAGCCCGGTGAAAAATTTCGAGGTAGGATGAAAGAAACTTCCTTTAACAAGTCGGGCCTGAAAGTGTTGAAGAATCGATAAAAACCAACAAACAAGATTTATGAGAGTCTGTTATCTGCATTTTACCGATGATGATCATTTTTATAGAGGTAAGCACGAATTGCTCTTGAAATATTAGATCACATTCATGAAGACAATTTTTTTCCAGGCCCTTAATCCAGGCAGAGAAATTTACGTAAGAGGAATGCTATGCCTTCCAGAAATCTGTCTGTTGAACTGATCATTAAGGAACAACGTAAATGTTTCAGTGATAGAACTGACTATTGAAAATAAAGAGTCTCAACAAGGAAATATCTGGTGATGAATACTGTTCGCTCAAAATGCTTCTGCCGATGCAAGCAAAGTTGTACAAGGCTTATTTATTACAGCTTTTTCAAGACCAATCATATGAGAGTTGGAAAATCTATTTGTCAATCCATAATGAATAAGGCTCAGGGTGCTAGTAGCATTAGTTTTATGTGAATGTATTAATTTTATTCACAATTAATTGAGTATTTAGTTCTTCGCTATAAAAATAGTAAAGTTATGAGTATTTGTCTATTATTCCAAAAAGTATGTTTTTCAACTTTCAAGACAGCCTAAGAAATCCACCAATGTAAAACTTGTCATATTTGGATCTGAAAATAAATAATATTAAAAAACTGTCTAACCTTGGAGATATCCTCGTAATTTTAGAGTTGCTACTCACAATAAGATTGAAGAATGATACATACCTACTTTATAAGAATGGAATTTGTAGTCCCAGTAATACTCTCGTCAACTATAAAAGTCTGAAAAGTCTTCGAATAAATCATGGAATCAAAAATTATCAAACCAAACAGTACAAAATCGACTATCAAAACAAAATCTATGTCTGTACCTAAGGTCCTAAAACTGGCCACACTGGCGCTGCAATCTTAAATTCAGACGCCAATAGAGAAAATAAAATTTTGAATGGATATATCTGCGGAATCATTGGAGGATTTTTCTCGAGTTCGGCTTTTGCAATTCAGTTCCAAACCTAGGATACAAAAATCTAGTTACAAAGTTGTTTCTTTCAGAAGGTATTGTGTTAACGACACTCCAAGATTATCACACGGTGCATAAAAACTCGAATTCACAGTTCTAAGAAAATGATGAAAAATGTCATACCAAACGGGTGCAGAAAATCCACAATATTTATGTATATAGGTTTATGAAGGGGAGTCAACGCACAATGAATTCGGACTCAACTATTTTCATTTGGACATATAGCTCTTCACAGAAATAAACTGGAGAATTTGAATGAGCCAAGCAGGTTTGAGGTCGAAATGCGCCAGTTAAATTAATTAATCGGCGAAGTTCACCCGATTATATATATCTGAAGTCTCTGTAGATTTGTTCTATTCGACCGATTTTACTTTTATTGATAACTTTGGTATGGCTTATTCGATTCTGATGAAATTTTCAGCGTAGTACGAAATTGATGAGGACATTCATTGATTTCAAATTTTTTTTCAAAATAAGCGGTCGTTGTTGTGATAAATCCATATTAATTGTGCAAGTTGAAATAACACCTTGTACATCGCGTTTCCTAAACTACGCTATCTGTTTACGATTCTGCTATAATAAGTCATTATTTGAGAGTTTAAATTTTTTTTGACACACTTCTAGTTTTCCGAAAAAATTTTTTCAAAAAAAGATAATGTCGAAATTTTGCTACAATCGATTCTACTTCTATTGATAACTTTGGTATGGCTGATACAATTTTGACGAAATTTGCAGTGCAGAACAATCTGAATGAGTATACTCAATGATCGCAACAATCTCTCAAAATACAGGGTTGTGATGGTGAAAATTTCAGAATTTCAGATTAATTGTGCAGTTGAAAGAAAAAACACCCAGTACATTGCTTTTCCAAAACTTTCCTATTCGTTTTAGATTCTACAATAATATGTCATTATTCAGAGGTTTTTAAATTCTTTGGCACACCTCCGGTTTCCCTAGAAAACATTTTTGAAGAAGAGCATAATCGAAATTTGGCTCACAAGCAGTGAGAGTATTCCGCACTAGGTAGGAAAACTGTATCGTCCAAGGATGCAAAGTTGTTTGTCACTTCTGAAATATTCTTTTCAAATTCGAAATATATTCTGAATTGAAAGATTTCATACAGAATTTTAGCAATCAAATATGAATTTGGAATTTGAAAAGAATATTTTAGAACTTAAGAATTGCTTTGCAACCTTGGACCATACGGCTTTCCTATCTATTAGTGCGGAATACTCGCACTGCTTGTTTCGCCAAATTTCGATCATGCTCTTCTTCAAAACATATTGACATATTATTGTAGAATCTGAAGCGAATAAGAAAGTTTTGAAAAAGCAATATACAGGGTGTTTTTTTCAACTGCACAATTAATCTGAAATTATCACAATTAAAACCCTATATTTTGAGAAGCTGTTGCGATTATTGAATGTCCTCATTCAGATTGTTCTACACTGTAAATTTCATCAAAGTTGGATGGGCCATATCAAAGTTATTAATAAAATTAGAATCGATTGGAGCGAAATTTAGACATTGTCTCTTTCAGATAAAATTTTCTCCGGAAACTAGAGGTGTGCCGAAAACAAACTATCAAATAATGACTTATTATAGTAGAATCGTAAACAGATAGCGTAGTTCAGGAAACGCGATGTACAGGGTGTTTTTTCAACCTCCACAATCAACCTGGAAATATCACAATAACAACCGCTTATTTTGAAAAAAAATTGAAATCAATGAATGTGCTCACTTCGCTGAAAACTTCATCAAAATCGAGTGAGCCATACCAAAGTTAAGAATAAAAGTAAAATCGGTCGAATCGGACAAATCACCTGGTATATTATCAATAGAGACCCCCAACCTTAAACTTTTCCTAAAATCTGACGGTTTCCTCCGGAATCACCCTGTATAAGTACATAAGTCTTATCCGCCAGATCATACTGAATTCAAGCCATCATTTCACAATCGTGTTCCATATTCAACTAAATCGTTGTATAATGTATAATTCCAAGTAATATTCGACGTATTCATAAATTTGCAAAAGCTTCTGAAAACTCCGGTCAGACATCAGTCTAATAACATTATTTATCAGAAAAGAAACTATCATGGTTGAGAAATATACGCCAGTGGACTGGTCTAAATTATGAACTGATGAGAACCGTCGAATACGGAGAGGAATATGCCATTGGCCAATGGACATAAGCTCTACTCCCTCTGGTGGCTATCAGAGTAACCCGAGATAGTCAGATTATCATTGACAAGTTAGGAGAAATTCCAAAAAAAAGGAACTTCCTTTCAGAAGTCGGACCTGAAGTGTTGAAGAATCAATGAAATCCTTGGTAACTCATAACTTAAAATTGGTAAACCAACAAACAAGATTTAGGAGAGTCGATTACCAACGTTTTACTGATGATCATTCTTATAGAGGTAAGCACGAATTGCTCATGAAATATTAGATCACATTCATGAAGGTAATTTTTTTTCAGGCCCCTAACCCAAGCAGAGAAAGTTACTTGTGAGGAATGCTATGCCTTCCAGAAATCTTCCTGTTGAACTCATCATAAGGGAACAACGTAAATGTTTTAGAGTTAGAACTGACCGATTGAAACAAAGAAAAAAGGAGTCTCAACAAAGGAATACCTGGTGATGAACACTCTTCGCTCAAAGTGATACTACCGATTGAATCGAAGGTATGCAAGGCTTATTACAGCTTCTTCAAGACCAATCTTATCAGTGTTGGAACACATGATGATTTGGATTATGGTCAAGTCGCATTAATGTTATGTGAATGTATTCATTTTATTCACAATATATTGTGTGAAATGAGTCCTTGCCTATATAATTAGAAAAGTTGGAATTGTTGAAATTTGTCTTCTATTCCAAAAAGTATGTTATACAAAACTATCTGTTTCTCAACTTTTTGAACAGAAGATCTGAGAGGGTATTCGATCAATCATCAATTATTTGGGTAAGTTAGGTTGAAGGTTGATTACTTTTGCAAATAACATGCAACATAATATCACATGCATCTTCCTGAACACTTCTAGCTTCTGTGCATTCAAGATACTCCAAATAATTTGAAATTAATCTTACCATTCAGAGTTGACATTAAAATACTTCTAACAGTAGTTGTGGCATTGATACTCTGAATAAGAATGGATGATACATAACTCTTTCATAAAAATGAAATATGTTTACACAAAATCACTTCTGATACATACTGAAAAAGCCTTCAAACAAATTGCAAAATCGAATTTTAATCTACCAAATATAGCTCCTATCTGTCTATCTAAGGTTCTCAAGCTGGCCACCATGGCGCTGCAATCTTAAATTCAGACGCCAATAGTGATATCCGACCTATATTGACGGAGAAGGCACACTAAGAAGAAGGAGAAGACATCAATGAGTTTTATTATTCACAGCTACAGTAATTACTCTGAATTCATTTCCACCATTTCGTTGAAGGAACAATTTATAATTATACTGGTTTCCTGAAATATGTCATTCATTAGAAATAGCATGAGAATAATTTATTCCTTTAAATTATCATCCCACAACAGATCGTCAGATAATCTCGCACGTAGATATTTTCTTTATCAAATTTAAATTGTTACCTACAAGAAATTTCATCCTTGAAATTTCCAATTCTACAACTACATAAAAAAAGATTTCTATTACCATCGTCCATTTCCTTGACCATCATTGTTACGCTTTTTCGATGCTTACTCTGAGTCATTTTCTAAAATACGTTTATGAAGCAGGAAAAGAACTGGTCCAATTAAAAACTCATGCAATCAAATATTACCATGAAAAGTCACGACAAGAATTGAGTAAGCGTTTGTTGATCCCGAATAAAATCTAGGTTTACTATATTTACCTTCAATCGGTCATAAAATCCGTTGCGTTATCAGTTATTGCCAATGTGCCAATTTAATTCCTCTATTTCAGATAACAGAGTCGCATTCTGATTGTGGTTTATGGTTGGAAAAATGTGTTTTTATTTTATATTGGGAAATATTATCCGATTTCCGCCAAATTTGATTATATCAACGGTAAGGATTTGCATGCGCTACGAGAATGTGGGTTATACCACCTCAAGCAAGCATAGAAACTTACTCATTATTTTCATATGGACTCATTATATATTAAGAACTAGTAAAGTAGACAAATTTCTAGGAAAGTACTGACGTCAGGTCGGAATTACATGCTACATTCGTTGCAAAAGCGGTCTTCTATTCACGTGTTAACCCTGCCAAACACAGTTTTACCTCCTGATGGAAAGATTTGGCGATCTTTTTTTCATATGGCCCTCACAATATTCTGCCAGAAGCTCAGGCTATCATTTTTCGATCAAGTACTAGATATCAATTAGATCCTATCTGTGTTTTTGAAAAATTTTGTTTCAAATAAAAACCTTCTTGTAAGGAATCATTGAAATAATTTTACCCGTCTACGAATTCGACCTTCGTAATTAAACCGACAACCAACTCGACAAATAAAACTAAGTCGTTTTTTCCGGAAGTTATAAAATTAACGACAGGCCTAACTGCTTATTATGGACGAAATATCTTATGGACGAATCTACTCAGATAATTCAAGTTTAATACGAAGGCCGAACTCGATACAGATCGAATCAAATGAAAATCCAGTACAATGAAAGAAGACAGCCAAATATGAAAAATCGGAGAGAAAAATTCGAAATACCTTCTTTAAAGGATCTCATCGAACGATCATTACGAAATTTTGCATGAATATGCTCATTAGCATTTGCCAACTAGGAACCAAGGTTCGTTCAGATCGAATGAGTATTTTCCGAAGGAGTTCGGAAATAACAACGATACCTGGGAAATAACCAAGAAATTTTACATATTTTCTTCCCAACATCTCCAAAGATTACTGTTTCTAAATATCGACTTGAAGGTTTGTGCCAAATTTCATTGAAATTTGATGAATAGTTTCCATTTATAATGTTAGAAACCAAATTGATGTTTCGATATTGGGAAAATAACCTCAAACTTTCGAATCGCCCAGAAATTTGACCCATTTCGTCTCCACTACCTTCTGAAATGAATATCAGATCAAAGTAAAGTTTGAAGCACTTTTGTTGAATATTGACTTGAACGTATGTACCAAAATTCATTCTTGTGAAAAATTACCAAACAAACGATATTTTCGAAGAAAATTTTGAAAAATTTTAGCAATATTTTTTTTCAAACTATTTTGCGTAACGTTGCATGTCGGTATTTTTCAACTAGTAACGAGGTTTCAATCTGATCATGTCAGTACATTTCGAGATATTGAAGAAATAAACTCAAGATGTAGAATTACTATTTGATATAACATATATTTGCCAGTTCATCTTCGGAAATGAATATCGAAACAAATTGAACTTCGGCACACTACAACACTTGTTTAACATTAACTTCAAGATCAGTGTCAAATCTTATAGTGATGCGATTTGGAGGAAATAACGTGATAATTGCAAATATATCAACGAAATTCTGCTTTTTTTCTTCTTCTCCGAAAATAAATATCGGATCGGATTGAAATTTGAAACACTATCGACAAATGTTGACATCTGCGTCTGTGCCAAATTTCATTGTAATCTGATAGGTAGACTCCGAGAACAAAAAATTTCAATAGAATTTGGAAAATTTTCGAAGGTTATTTTTCTTCAATTCAACAACTAGATCCACACGAAATTTCGCACTGTTGCGCATTGATATTCGTCAAATACTAACAAAGCTACAATCTGATTGCGTCAGTACGTTTTGAGAAATTGAGGGAATAACGTTGAATTTCAACGAAATTTTACATATTTCTTTCATAATATCTCCGGAAATAAATATCGGATCGAATTGAAGTTTGAAATATTGTTGTCGAATATCGACTTCTGCGTCTGATCAATAGTTTTCGAGAACAAATTCTCAACAAAAAATCGTTGAATTTTTGGATACATATTCTTTACTAATTTTCTAACAATTGTATCGATGCGAAATTTCGCATTAAGTGCATTAAATTGCGCGTTGATTTTCTCTAACTAGTTTGATCCTGATCGCATTAGTACTTCTTGGGTTATCGAGGAATTAACCTCAAAATTTTAAAGGAGTATGGCTCTGAAACCGTTGGTCGGTTTTGACCATTAATGAGCTTAACCGAGAAATTTAAGCATCAAACCTTACCTTAAAATTGAAAGTCGCTAATTAGTAACCTTGGAAAGTTAGAGCACATACGGTCAGACGAACAGAATTTAATTTGACCAAAGAGTCATTAAATCCAACTCAGTCGTGAGACATTCTGCTAATACAATTACGCGCTATTCCCGTGAACAAGAGCTCGTAAAAAAACCAAAATCTTAGCGACCTTTCGACAGGATTCCATCATATTGTCTACTGTATGAAGTGTCGTTTCGACGAAATTGTGGACGACCCTGTATATCGCGCCTACGAAATTATTATTCTAGAGCATTGTCGTCGTGAGGTCGAACTCATTCCTGTCACTCAGGGCTGAAACTTTCCGATGATCCCTGAGGACGGTGAAACCGTTCCAAGGTTGTCCTGAATTGTATTTTCATTTATGTATAGTTCTTGAATGCAATTATAAGAATTTTCAGGATATGTGAAGGCTGACATATTATATTCATGTTTTATCTTCTCATATTTGTGAATACTACCATCATGGAGGGAATCAAACGCAATTTTGGTTTCACATTTACTTATGATGTTTCCAAATCTAAAATTGTAGAAATGAGTACTTGAGTCAATTACTTCCATGATATCATTATTCGCTGATTCGAAGGCGGTAATCGAATATGAGCATTTTCACCATATCCGCACCCATGGGTTTCATATCAGGACCTTCAAAAATTGCATGAAATTGAGTCAAGGTATTCAGAATTTCCAGAAAAATGGCTTATTTGGTAGAAATGTATCGATTTTCTTCATTGGCTCACGATACTTTTCCACGATGTTCTTTGTTAAATAATTCCTTGAAAGTTCACCAAAAATAGTGCAGAATCTAGTCGGAACAAATTAATCCTATTTATTTGCTCTAAAATTACTCAGCATTTTCTTACAGGCTTTCATATTTTATTGATACGCTTACCACTACAGTGAAAAGCAAGGAAGCTGGTAGGTAATACGTCCTCGTAATATCCTTACCTGTAAAAATAAGAGACAATTAATATCAGGAAAATAATAATCGGTTCAAACCGACACATATGCATACTTATTCATAATTCGAAGGATTACAAATTTCATTATTGATACCATACAGACACTCAAGAAATCCAAAAATTGGAAATTGGAATTGATAAAATGGGTTATTTTCAATCGAGTTGAGAATACCTACGCAACTAAGATTCACCAGGGCAACATAAAAATCAAATATACTGATACTAAATCCTTTTGATATGAATATAAGTTTTATATTGGTCTACTAGATCTGGCAACCAGGAATATTTTCAATCTTGAATGAACCAAGAACGGTTAATTTTAGAGTGATGCAACACTCATAGCTCATATTTAAAAATCTAGAATAGCACTGAAGTGAGGTCAGAAGCTTTACGCTTAAGCTTGTTCAAATTCTGACAATTAGATCAACACGAAATTTCGCACCTAGTTGTGTGTTAGTAATCTCCACCTGATAACGAAGTTTCATTCTGATTGCATTTGTACTTCTCGAGATACTGGGGCAATAACGTTAGCGAGATTTGGCACATTTTTTTCCTCATATCTCCGAAAGTGAATACTCTAAAATTATCTAATTGATTCCACCCATTAACGAACTCAGCGGAGATATTGGGACTCCAAACCTAATCTGACAATTTCAAGTCGCTTGGTCTTTTCCTTCGAAAGTTAGAACACATACGGAAGGACGGACGGACAGAATTGAATTCGACCACGGATTGTTCTTTAGGGAGTTCAACACAATCGTTCAAGACCATTTTCGGCTCAAAATTCGAAAAATAAAGACATCGTAACGGAATGATAACGCGCTGTTCCGTAGAACAAGCGCGTAAAAACGATTATAGTAACATCGAAAAATATGTATCAACGAAAATATTATAGAATTTCAGCAAGATGATCGAATAGACCTGAAAACATTTTTTCTGGTAATTTGCATCGGTTTAGGTCGAAACCTTTCGAAAAGGAAAACGTACTTCCCTCAGTTCTCGGCATCTGAAAGGGAGTATCATTTTAGGACCGATTCTATGAAAACTTGTTGCATTAGATGTGAAACTAGAGTATCAAATTGTAATTTCATCACCTTATGTTGTGACAGCCTGTATATGCTTTCTGCAGGTTCTCGATTGTAACGCATGAACTCACTCGAATAGATTTTAAACTGCAAAATTCCCCATTCGATTTCCCCTATTCTGTTCCCCACAAAACTATTATCACAAAGTATATATTTCACTATTTCTTATCACTTCCACTTGGCGACATTCGACTGTCGCATCCAGGAGTCGATTTCACACACATAGTCACAGTATTCCGCCACCGTTATCGGATCAGGGGTGTGAAATGGAGTATAACAAATTTAGAAGCTGAAATAGATTCGAAAATCGGTGGAAAATTGATAAAACAGTTTTCGATATGGCGATGAAATTGCAAATTACTGATCACTGATTTTATATACCAACCTATAGAATATTATGATAAATTTTTCCATTGAAATACATTCTGTTCGTTTATAGCTGATATACAAGAAC
Source organism: Myrrha octodecimguttata (assembly GCA_958510865.1). Taxonomy (NCBI): domain Eukaryota; kingdom Metazoa; phylum Arthropoda; class Insecta; order Coleoptera; family Coccinellidae; genus Myrrha; species Myrrha octodecimguttata. The sequence continues at coordinate 39,310,542 of OY294056.1, forward strand.
GACAAATCTTCAATTTCTTGATGTGGAACATAATTTTTGTGAAATTCTCATTCTCTTTAATTTTAAAGATAATTTAGCGGTTTTATCCAAGGAAAGGTGGCCTGACGATCAGTAATAACTGTGAAACAGCTGTAGTCCTTATCCTTATCCTTGGATCCGCTTCTTTGGTGTAGATATTTGTTGATTTGTCGACAGATATTCGTCCTTGTGATTATGTTAGTATCATACAATATCTGACACTGGAACTTTTCTCATGTAAATCTTGAAACGAAATATTTGGAACTTCTTTTATGGAGCTCTGAACATCACATTCTTTCTGAGGAGTCGTAAATACTCAGCTGAACATTCAATGAGAAGCAGGATTTCTTCTCTGATGTTTCTGAAGTCGAAAACACTACTGATAGATAAGTAGCTATAGAATTGTGAAGTTTCGAGAGATGGGGATCTCACTTGATCGATCAAGATTGCAGTAACATTCTTGTACATAATTGTTAATATATTGTTAAAAACTAACGAGCAGTTTTTGTTGCTGGGATAAATCAAGGCCACCCTGCACAATTCTTTGCACGATCTAGACTCGTTTGCCATACTGTAGTCACTGAGATAAAACTTTCAATATTCAAGATAAAAACGCAAAAAATTTCAAAAAGCACTGCCGTGAAGGCAGCAACTTTTGCGCGCATGTTCAATGTAGATGACCGCTTCAGCAACGAATTTGAACGTGCGCGCGTACCAAATTTCAGTTCGATACGATCATAAGTTCTGGAGATATCGGGAAAAAATATGTCAAATTTCGATGTTTTCTTCTCGATATCGTTGATTTTTTCGGTATTACTGATTCAGTCCTGATTAAACTTCACAGCTAGTTTTAAGATGCTGAAAGACAACTTTCTGCAAAATTTCGTGATAATCGTGTTATTAGAACAATTTGAAAAAAAAAATTTATATGATTTTCTCATCATATCATCCTCATTAAATTTTGTATGAAACTTCGAACTGTTATTTTCGATGAAGTACTGGATTTCAATTCGATCTGATCTCTATTTTTGGAAATATTGTAAAAATAAAATTTTGAATGGGTATATCTACGGAATCATTGGGCGGATTTTACCCATTCACGAATTCGACCTTCGTAATTAAGCCCCAAACCTACTATACAAATATCGAGTTTCTAAGTCGTTTCTTCCGGAAGTTATTGTGTTTACGGTCAGCCTAACGGCCGACTGCGTAAACACAATAACTTCCGAAAGAAACAACTTAGAAACTCGATATTTGTAGAGAAGGTTTGGACCTTAATTACGAAGGCCGAATTCGTGAATGGGTAAAATCCACCCAATGATTCCGTAGATATACCCAATCAAAATTTTATTTTTCCAATATTTCCAAAAATACAGATCAGATCGAATTGAAATCCAGTACTTCATCGAAAATAACAGTTCGAAGTTTCATACAGAATTTAATGAGGATGATATGATGAGAAAATCATATAAATTTTTTTTTCAAATTGTTCTAATTACCCGATTATTACGAAATTTTGCATAAAGTTGTCTTTCAGCGTCTTAAAACTAGCTGTGAAGTTTAATCAGGACTGAATCAGTATTTCTCGAGTTATACCGAAAAAATCAACGATATCGAGAAGAAAACCTCGAAATTTGACATATTTTTTCCCGATATCTCCAAAACTTATGATCGTATCGAACTGAAATTTGGTGCATTGCTGTGAAATTAGAAGGTCAAAGCGTGAGTATAATTTTTCTTGGATATGAAAAATGGTTTCCGAAAAAAAAATTTTTTTGGAAAAAAATTTCGAAAAAATTTTTTTTTAAAAATAACCAACAATATAATCCTGACGAAATTTGGCTCAAAGTTGCGCGTCGTTGTACTCCACCTAACCGCCAAGTTTGAATCCAATCGCTCAGGTAGTTTCTGAAATAAAAAATAAATAACTTCAAAACTTCAAATGCCTATAACTCCGAAACTATTCGATCGATTTGGCCCATTAACGAACTTAACCGCGGCATTCCAATGCGCGACCTACCCTGAAAGTTTCAAGTTGCTAGCTCACTTCGTTCGACAGTTATCGTGTCTACGGCCGGCCAACCGGCCGGCCGGCCGGCCGGACAGAATCGATTTTGACACCGGATTCGTCATCAGTGAGTCCAACCTAGTCGATTGAGACCATTTTCGGCTCAATCATCCAAAATTACAGACATTTGATCAAAACGATAGCACGCTGTTCCCCTAGAACATGCGCGCAAAAAACGCAAAAAAACATCCACTTCGAAATTATTATTATAATATTCCATGCTTATTCAGAAATCCCATTCATCGATTTCTACTGGAACATTAACCAAATTTTTCAGATTCCCATTCATCAATGCACCCGGGAATTCTTATTCGCCCTCAAAATTGCCAGTTCATCAGTTTAACATCCCCAATTTTCGCAGTCTCCAGACGAGGATCCTTTTGTTTATCGCAGGAATATTCATGAGTTACGGGATCATCCCATCATCAATTCAGAATTCTGTTCAACCGTAGGTACAGCACTTCCTTAACTTATGAATAGGCCTCCCCTCATCTCCAAACCGCAGGACCACGTCCTCCAACATAAAGGATTCTGTCAGCGAACACCGACATCAACCTTTTCGGGTCCTGTAAACAGCCTGTTGGTATTTCTTATTTGATGTTCGTGACCGCACTAGGGGGGTTGTCGATCGATTTCAAATATGGTAAGGATGTTGCCTTTGATTCCGTAATTTTCTGAATCGTCTGAGAGCAAAATATTTTTGGTTTATAATACAGAATGGACCATGCTCGACGATACTCTGGACTTCTACGGAGAACGAGAAGTAAAACTATAATTAAAATTTGGATTCCCTGGCGGAAAGCACTGCTCTATGACTCTAGAATATGCTTACTACTGCGGTGTTGCCATTTATATCAAAAAGTACTTAAACCTCATAAATTTTATGTGTGTTATTGATTTTTCCGTATCCCCTTTTCCCATCCCTATATCTAGTGGATTTCGAGTGATCATTGATTTTCATTACTTCAGTACTTGATGGAATCCTAGAAGGTTAAAATTTCTGTAATGGATTACCAATATCCCGTTCATCAGTCGCAAGAATACTGCAATAGTCTCAAATCATATAGGGTTGTTCAAAATCCGAGAGTTTTCCGAGACGTACTAAAATGATGAAAAATTGCATTTTTTCGCGCTGGTTCCGGAAAACAGCGCGTTATCGTTTCGGCAGAATGTCTGTAGTTCGAATTTTGAGCTGAAATTGGTCTGAAAACGACTAGGTTTGACTCACTGATGAAGAATTCGTGGCCAAATTGGATTATGTCCGTCCGGCCTTCCTTGTGTGCTCTAACTTTCGAAAGAAAAGACCTGAAGTCTTGAAATGTTCAGGTGAGGTCAAGATCCTCAATATCTCAGTTGAGTTGGTCTAAGAGCTAAATCTGCCGTATGGTTTTTGTGTTACATCCATTCGAAATCTTGATTTTTCAAAAACCCGAAAATTTTTATCTGATCGAAATGAAACTTGGTTGATAGATCAGCATCATCAATAAGAAGAATTATCCATGGACAAAGTTGAAAAAAAAGATTTTTTTTTCAAATTCTCATATTCCATTTGAATTTTACCGAAATCTTCAAGTCGCCATTTCATAACCAAGTAATTCATTTCAGCCCAATCAGATTTCTTGATTTTCCTGAGGAACGAATCAGTAGAAAAATTCAGGAAATTTATTTTAGAAATTCATATATTTCAGAAACCATATCTCCGATTCCGTTGAAATTTTACTGTAATCGACACCGAAGACTCGGAGACTCTATTTCAGTTCAATCAGACATGTATTTTTTGAATTATTCTGAACATAGGATCTAGAGTTCAGAATAATCGTTCTCATCAACCTTCACGACATCTGCAGGTGAATAGTCGAAGCATTTCCTCGGACCTACAGTGACTCTATGCAGGACAGTGGAGTCAATAGACCATCAATCGACGTTTTACAGTCGTCTGTTCACACTCTATGCTTCATGAGGTGACTCACTGGAAGTTTCATCGGTACTTCCCCTAAGCGCATGAGCAGTGTCTCGGAATCGCGTTTGAGGTTTATGCTAGAGGATGCTTTCATCCTTAAACGATGATAAAATTTCGATTTTTTTCCCGAGAAATCTTCATCAGGATTCAATGAAAATTGGCACAGCCCTTCAAGTCAAAGAGTGCTCCAAATTTCAATATAGCGAATATTTATCTGCAGAGGAATTGGAAAAAAATATGTCAAATTTTTTGGCTATTTCAAATTTTGAGATGATTTATCTCAATTTCTCGAAAAGAAGTGAGGTTGTCAAAATTAAACTTCTTTCATAGTAATGCCAACGCATAACCTTTTTTGAAATACTATACTCAACCTGACCCTGGAGTTTGGCACAGACCTTGAGGTGACTATTTGACAACAGTACTTATATCAAATTTCGGAATTTGATCGGATATTCATTTTGGGAGAAAGGTGTTGGGGAAAAACTGTTCATTCGATTTCATGGATATCATTGTTGATTATTTCCGAACTAACTCAAAATTACATATATATCCGATCATATATTGCAAGGGCATGTATATCTACGGGATCACATGATGGATTTCAAAAATTTGGCGTTCGTAATTAAACTTCAAACCTGCTACGCAATTATTAAGTCTCTAAGCAGGTTCTGTCGATACTTATTGTGTTTACGATCAGCGGTTAGACTAGAAGTAAAGACATTAATTATGGCAAACGAATTCGTGGAAATGAACAAGCAGAAAAAGCTATGCTGACTTCACGTTAGTGCTTTTCTAGGATTTTTGGGATCAAATCAACCTTCAACGATAGAGGTGTGTTCATTTACCTTAAAAACTGAAAATTAAAACGAATTAAAATACAAGTGCCAATGGTAATACCTATATCAATCATTTACTCGAAAACCGGTAGAGGTAGCAATAATATACAGGGTTTGCCATTTGAAATATCAACGTGATTATTACTTTCTGATACAAAACCGCAGACTATTTACCAGATCAATAGTGTGCTGGTACCTAACTAAGAAATCAAATTTTCGATAAAATCGTCAAAGGTACCATCGATCGTGACTGACCTGTATTGTACGTAATTATTAACTACTGAATGAAACGATACCTCTTCAGAAATCATAATTTTAGAGTAAAGAGCGATTCACTATCACGTACTGTCCCTGACATATAACTTTTTTGCGCGCATTTTCTAGGGGAACAGCGTGCTATCGTTCTGTCCAAATGTCTGAAATTTTCGATGATTGAGCCGAAAATAGTCTCAAACTCCTAGATTGGATTCACTGATGACGAATCCGCTGTCAAAATCGATTCTGTCCGGCCAGCCGGCCGTGGACACGATAACTGTCGAAAGAAGTGAGCTAGCAACTTGAAACTTTCAGAGTAGGTCGCGCATTGGAATGCCGCAGTTAAGTTCGTTAATGGGCGAAATCGGTCGAATAGTTTCTGAGTTAAAGCCACTTGAAGGTTTGAAGTTATTCATTTTTTATTTCAGAAATAACTTGAGCGATTGAATTCAAACTTGGCAATTAGGTGGAATATAATAACGCGAAACTTTGAGCCTAATTTTGTCAGGATCATACTGCCAGAAAATTCGAAAAAAAAAATTTTTGGAAATTTTTTTTCACCGTTCATCATATCCAGAAAAAAATTCCACCCGGACTTTGAGCTTCATATTTCACAGCAGTGTACCAAATTTCAGTTCGATACGATTATAAGTTTTGGAGTTATCTGGAAAAAATATGTCAAATTTCGGGTTTTTTTTTCTCGATATCGTTGCTTTTTTCGGTATAACTCGAGAAATACTGATTCAATCCTGATAAAACTTCGCAGCTAGTTTGAAGATTGAAAGACAACTTTATGCAAAATTTCGTGATGATCGTGTCATTAGAACAATTTGAAAAAAAAATTTCTGTGATTTTCTTATCATATCATCCTCATTAAATACTGTATGAACCTTCGAACTGTAAAATTTTGAATGGGTATATCTGCGGAATCATTGGATGGATTTTTCCAATATTTCCAAAAATACAGATCAGATCGAATTGAAATCCAGTAATGTATCGAAAAAAAAATCTAGAAAAGCACTGCCGTGAAGGCAGCAGCTTTCGCGAGCAATTTCAAATTCGTTGCCGAAGTGGTCATCTACATTGAACATGCGCGAAAAAGCTTCTGCCTTCACGGCAGTGCTTTTCCAGATTTTTTTAATACATTTTTGATTTCAAAGATACTTTAAGAATCATTTAATATACTTCTTTTGAGGAACAAGAGCATTATTATGTTGCCCAATGTATTTAATTTCCAATTGTTCAGCAACTTAAAAGATTCCGTGAACATCGTATCGAATAATAAAAATTAAAAAAAAATACCATATTTCACAACAGTGTCCGAAATTTCAGCTCACTCAGATGTGTATTTTCGGTTATTTGGAAAACTGGTAGCTCAGATAAAAGTGGAATATTTGTTGATTTGACGACAAAAATACTCATCCAAAAGAACAAAACATTCATTTCTCTCTAGTACTTTGGCGATATAATTTGAAACAAAGTTAACAGCCTTTCCAAATTAAATCTCAATATTGGCTTCAATATTGAACAAATAGAACTGTGTTATTCCAAAATATTCAACGCCTTCAACTAACTCCTGAAATAGTATTCATTTGCATAATGGTCAAAAATGTTTTTCCGTTTTCGCCGAATTTCATGACCATTCCTATCACCTTTTTGTACCTGTATTCACACAAATGCTTTGTAACATTTGTTAAATCATCAGTGTCTGATGACGAAGGTGAAATGAGTTCGAAACTGCGCGGTTACGCAATATAACCCTCAAATTATAATATCCAATTTTATTGGTAGTAAAAATAAAGAAAATACAAAACTTGATTTAATTATGACCAATATAATTATAACTCAAGTTCGTAATCATTATTGAGCCCAACACCTGATATGCACGAGATGAGTTTATTTTCGATCGCGTATAATAACGTTACATGTCAAATTTTCAATTATGTTGAATTGAAAAATTACTTCTTCGATACAGAAGCCCAGTATTGACCTGTTTTTCTTCCTTCTTTTCAAGTACGAATAAAATGAGAATGAGCAATCTGTGATATGTAGATAGAAATTCGAATTAATTACAGAAAACCCAGAGGGTCAGTACAGCAGCTGAGTGTTTATACACTCTAAATGGAGAGGGACTCGTTGAAAAACGCCATTCAATGAGATTTAATTCAATTACAAAGTTTAATTAAGAAGATTTTTATAGCTGGACTTTGTCGTTGAAGATCTTTTCCGAGTAATTTTCTCTGCTGCTGTGCTGAAACGTAAAATGGGCGATCTGAAAGAATTAAGCAGTATTCCCGTCATTACACGGAGAGCTTTAGGAATAATTTCATTAGAAACGTCGATTCGATAAAGATATTCGCAAATGGTTCTATATATTTTGAATTGCTCTCTGAAAATTCGTTATCACATTTACTGGGTTGCTAGGCAACTTCTGAACCTAAACGAAAATGATTTTTTTTTTTTGAAGATATCACAACCACAAAACCTAGTTTTTTACGCATAAATGGCATAATGAGGTTTTATCATCCGAGGCGCAATGGTTACGTTAATTATTTCTTAAATAATTTCAGTTCGCAGTAATGACGGAGTTGACATACGTTGCTGCAACACAGCGCTAACTCACATTAACAAACAAATGGAGTGATTGAAGCCGACATATGAAATAAGGTTATAGTAACTTTGAGGGCACTCCTTCATATTCTTCGCGAGTGGACATTACTAGTTTGTATCTTCGTATATTTTGTATAATTCGAAATTTGCATAATCCTCGTTTGCTACGCCCCTTTTTTTCTCATCCGCCTTTCAGTTAACTATTCTGTGATCTCACAAAAGTCACAGGTTCTATGTTTTCATCAATTTTCGATTGAGAATCTACCTGAGCCAGGTTCATCTTCAAAATGTTCAAGACCTCTTAAAATAATTTCTGCTCACAAAAAAGTACTCCATTACAACTTTTTAGGCGCTTGTTCTGTGGAGCAGCGCGTTATCATTTCTCGTCGGTAATTTTCGAATTTTGAGCCAAAATTGGTCTTGAACGACTAGGTTGGACTCACTGATGAAGAATCCGTGGTCAAATTTTATTCTGAAACTAGAAAAGCACTGCCGTGAAGGCAGCAGCTTTTGCGCACATGTCAATGGAGATGACCGCTTTGGCAACGGATTTGAATAAGCGCGCAAAAGCTGCTGCCTTCACGGCAGTGCTTTTCTAGGTTTTTTTCGATGAAGCACTGAGTTTCAATTCGATCTAATCTGTATTTTTGGAAATATTGGAAAAATAAAATTTTGAATGGGTATATCTACGGAATCATAGGGCGGATTTTACCTATTCACGAATTCGACCTTCGTAATGAAGCCCCAAACCTTCTCTACAAATATAGGGTTTCCAAGTTGTTTCTTCAACTAAGAAAACTCGATATTTGCAGAGAAGGTTTGGACCTTAATTACAAAGGCCGAATTCGTGAATGGGTAAAATCCACCCAAAAATTCTGCAGATAAAAAAAAATTTTATTTTCCCAATATTCCAAAAAATTTTGAATTTTTTTTTAAATTTTTCTAATGGCACGATCATCACGAAATTTGGCACTAAGTTATCTTTCAGCATTTTCAAACTAGCTGTCAAGCTTCATCAGGATTGAATCAGTACTTCTCGAGTTATGTCGAAAAAACAACAATATCAAGAAGAAAACCACGAAATTTGACATATTTTTTCCCAATATCTCCAAAAATTATGACCGTATCGAACTGAAACTTTGATACACTACTGTGAAATATGAAGTTCAAAGTCCGAGTGGCAATTTTTTATGAATATGATGAACGCTTTCCGAAAAAACAAATTTTTTTTAGAAAATTCAGAAATTTTTTTTTTGCAATTTACAAACAGTATGACCCTGACAAAATTTCGCTGAAAGTTGCGCGTCGTTATACTCCACCTAACTGCCAAGTCTCAATCCAATCGCTACAGTAGTTTCTAAAATAAAAAATAAATAACTTCAAAATTTCAAATTACTATAACTCCGAAAATGTTCGACCCATTTGGCCCATTAACGAACTTAATCTCGGCATTCCAATGCGCGACCTACCCAGAAAGTTTCAAGTCGCTGGCTAAATCCGTTCGACAGTTATCGTGTCCACTGCCGGCCGGCCGGGCAGATGGACAGAATCGATTTTGACACTGGATTCGTCATCAGGGAGTCCAACCTAGTCGTTTGGGACCATTTTCAGATCAATCATCGAAAATTACAGATATTTGGCAAAACGATAGCACACAATTCTCCAGAATATGCGCGCAAAAAGGGGAAAGATTTGCAGTCCATGAAAAAAACGGCGATTGAAAATCACTTACAAATCTTTGGGTATCAAAAAGTCAACCGCCTTAAGGTGGGCAAAAAAACCAAAGGATAATGCCAACGAAATATAGGACCAACTGAAGAAGCTTATAAAACACCAATTCACACAAGAACGGATGTTGTACCACCATGAAATTGATTATTCCCAATTTGAATGTGATTAGTATCAATTAGATATTGTTTAGTACCAATTTGAATGTGTTAATTCCCAATTTGAATGTGTTTAGTCTCAATTTGAAGTTGAAAAGGTATAGTTGGAGTTGAATGTTAGTAGATGCAAAGCTGGAGCTCTGGATATAGGTACACTTACTACACAGACCAATATTCGTGACATTGTTTCCGTCAGGTGTCCTTTTGAAGTAATACCATGCAATGATTAATTCAAATTATCGACCCTCGGAATTAGTACATCTATTTTCGGGAGAAGCGGAGAAGCAATCTAACAGTGGTGCCGACCAGTCAGTATATATTTTATCACAAGCACCGTTTCGGTGATATTTCAAGAACTACTTTCTCCTGGACATGCAGAGAACCTGGATGGCGGCATATGAAACAGACATAAGGAGGGTATTAAAAGCAAACATCCACTATAACCGGAGTAGCTTAGGTTTTAATAATAAGTGGGTTGGTGGCTGTATACTCAAAATATCGATGATTGATTGAAAACAAGTGTATAATTTTTGAGTATTTTTTTATAACAAGCTGGTAGAGCGGCTGTTGAGCCATCTTCAGTACCGCTACAATAATTTTGGTTGTCAGATAAATGTAATAAGTGAAAGACAATAGACGACTTCGGCCCAAGTTGCCAACCCACAATTTTCTTCACAAATTTACTATTATTGGGAAACGGGAATTTCAGGACAAATTCGACATGATAAGATTCGCGATATTTATAAATATCCGTAAATAATAATATAATAATAATATCCTCAAACAAGATAATTTCTTCCAAATATAGGTTTCTGTTAGGCTCAAATTTAAGTTGGGATTCCTGATTTCATGTTGATACTGTCAAGTTTATAAGGATATGTTGCGCAAATCAACTTGGTTATTTCGGTTGCCGGTTTTCCGTTCTGTGAATATGAAATATTCGGTTGGTTCCTGAAAAAAAGGATAATTACGGAATTTGATTGACGAAAAAGCAATCTTTCTGCCACCAGAACATAGACATATTAAACCTATGCACCAGAACGACAATCAATGTTTTATGGTTACATATCCATAGCATAACAATCTTCATTTACCTTATGATCCATAGACCATACCTAGTAATTTTTCCATTGTTGATTGTTGTCTCTTCTATGTTCTATGGATCATAAAGTAAATGAAGATTGTTCTTTGCTATGATATGTTACCATATAACATTAACTGTCGTTCTGGTGACAGAAAGAACGTTTTTTCATCAATCAAATTCCGCAATTAACCTTTTTTTCAGGAACCAACCGAATGTTTTATATTTACGGAATGGAAAACTGGCAACCGAAATAACCAAGTTGATTCGCGGAACATATCCAATACAAATTTGACACTATCAACATGAAATCAGGAATCCCAACTTAAATTTCAGCCAATCAGAGATGATCTTAACAAAACCCTATATTTGCAAGGAAATATGTTGTTTGAGAGCCGAGGCATCTTTTACGGATATTTATAAATAACGCGAACCTTATCATGTGGAATTTGTCCTGAAATTCCTGTTCCCCAGTGATAGTAAATTTGTGAAGAAAACTGAGGGTTGGCAACTTGGGCCGAAGTCGTCTATTACAGAACTTACTTTTTTCAGATAAAAAACATAAAACAAAACAAGTAAAATGGGATCCTGAAATCTGTATCCCTTGTTCAATATTAAATGACGCAGATTCAATCGTCCATCTAAAAAATCCGTCAAAATAAAACATCATAAAATGACATGAATCTCCGACTTCGCTTTCTAGGTTAACCACAAAATAAAAACAATTTCTGGTACGAGCTTGTGGTCAAGATGAGACGTGAAATTATCATTAAAAGTCACGAATTATTATATTCTCTTAAAGAGTGGAGTAAAGCTGCTGTTCAAATCAATTTTCGTTTGTATATTTAGGCAGTTTTTGTTGTTTGAGATTTCATGCTCGATGAAGATGTTCTCCAAAAAAATCAATTTTGTGAAGTCTTTCGTGTGTGTTTGCAGACGGATTTTTGAGTTCCTTTGGGGGCTGAAGGAGTGTTTGTTGAAAGACAGGTGTTGGCATACCCCTTAAAACAAGAATACAAGAACACCTGAAGAATATAAACAATTCTGTATGTCGCCACCACCTGTCTTTCAACAAACACTCCATCAGCCCCCAAAGGAACTCAAAAATCCTACAGCAAACACACACAAAAAACTTCACGAAATTGGATTTTGTGGAAAACATTTTCATCGAGCGCGAAATCTCAAACAACAAAAACTGCCTGAATATACAAACGAACATTGATTTGAACCGCAGCTTTACTCCACTCTTCGAGAGAATACAATAATTCGTTTGTTATAATGATATTTTCAATTCTCGTCTTGACCACAACCTTGTATCAGAAATTGTTTTTATTTTGTGGTAAACCTAGAAAGCGAAGTTGGAGACTCATGTGATTTTATGTAGTTTTGTTTTGACGGATTTTTCAGATGGACGATTGAATCTGCGTCATTTAATTTTGAACAAGGGATTCAGATTTCAGGATACCATTTTTACTTGTGTTTATCTTATGTTTTTCACTACTTATCTGAGACAAGTAAGTTCTGTAATTGTCTTTCTGTTATTTTATTTATATGACCACCAAAATTTCTGTAGCGGTACTGAAGGGGGCTTAACAGCCGAAAGCGTTCTACCAGCTTGTAATGAAAAACTCAAAAATTATACGCTTGTTTTCAATCAATCTTGGGTTTAAACGAAAGCACATTATTTTGGAACTCATGATGATTCTTGAAACAACTCTCACTGAATATGTGAAGGACAAAGATTGGAAGCACAAACTTGGATGTCCATTGAATAAGCGTCATCTGAACGTACAACCTGCATACAAACTTGGATATCAACCTGCATACAATCTTGGATATCCGGCGAAGCAAATATAGCAAAATGTGAGGAATCTGAGAAAACCCCTCAATGGTCGTTGATACGTCGACGACCTAGTTGTATACATCAAGGGAAGAAATCGAGATAACATAAAAACTTTCCTGCAAACTTTCCTAAATCAGCTTGAATCTTGGTCCAACGAAACCAGTTTCCGTTTCTACAGCTCAAAAACTCATTCAATGGAGTTCTCCAAACATGATTAACAGTTCACACCGGACTTAACGATTCATGGTCACTCACTGCAATGCTTGCCGCCAACAAAATTTCAAGGAATGCATATGGACAGGCAACTGAACTGGAAAAAACACATAAGCAAGCTTACTCTCGACTGCCAGAAGAGGCCTAATATTCTTAAAGTAGCATCGAATAAAAACTGGGGTGCGGACGGTCCAACTTTACTGCTTATGTATAAATCCCTAATAAGATCTCGTATCGACTACGGCTCCATAGCATATAACTCCGCGTGTGATTCCACACTGAAACCCCTAGAAACCATTCAAAATTCCGCTTTCCATGTCATCCTTGGAGCTTTCAGAACGACACCTATCAACAGCCTACAATGGACCTAGGAGAACCTAGTTTAGCCTCTAGAAGAATGTTACTAAGCCTGACCTACTTACTCCAGCTCCGTTTCAATAAACTACTTCAACCCAGTACGCCGGTACACTAACAAAAAAAAGCCCAGGAGATTTCTTCACCAATAGACCCAGAACAACAAAGCCTCTCTTCACAAGATTGGAATCGTATCGAAACCACCTAAAGTTAACTTCACCAGAGAGACCCTCCATCACTTATGACATAGAACCCTGGATGAAACCACCCCTAAAAGCCGTTACAACCCTGACAAGATACGATGAGTATAATACCAGTCTCCACATTATCAAAGCTAAACTGAATGAATTACTTGAAAACTATACCAGGACTGCCATCACATTTACACAGACGCCTCTAAAACATCTACAGGAGTTGGAGCCGCGATGATCACGCCAGACCAGGAGTTCTCATACAGTTAACATGCACAATCCAGCATTTTATCTGCAGAGTTGTACGCGATATATCAGGCCACAAAATACATCAACAGCATAAGCCAAAACGAGAAAAAGTTTGTAATCTTCACCGATTCGCGTGGTTAAATACTCCAGACAGCCCAAGACATCAAGAGTCAACTCTGCATAAGCAACCGAAACGGCAAAGAAGTGGTCCTTTTCTGGCTCCCATCCCATATCGGCATAACTGGTAATGAAAAAGCCAACACCTGCGCGCGCAATGCAACCAACTCAAATTAAGTTCCAAATGTTCTGGTGAGTGCGGATGTAAAGAGCTATATCAATCGAACATTGATAACTTCGTGGAAATCCGAATGGTCTCAGTGTGAATCTAAACTCCGAGATATAGAACCAATTTACAAAAAATGGCAATGTTTTCCAGCAAATCGCCAGCACCAAACTGAAGTGACTCGTCTACGCCCTGGTCATGCAAACCTCACACATGGATATCTTCTGAAGCATGAATCACCTCCAAGATGCGAACTATGCCACACCACAATCATCGTCAAACATGTGTTATCAGAGTGCCCAAAATACACGAACCATAGACCTATATTTTCAATTGCCTCAATGTCAGATATAAAAAGTGCCCATCAAACATGCAATATTGTACAATACCTCAAGAGCACAAACCTTTAAAATTACATATAATGTATATTACCGGTGTTGCTAGTATCCTGAATGGTTGATGCAGAATTAATTTTGTAAATAAAAAAAAATGTGTGTGGATCACTCGCAGTATTGTCAGTTTCATTACTTTACTCACATACTCCCTCTTTTGAATCATCTCAAATACTTCAAAAATACCCATCACTAATCCCCTGATGCCTCTGATGCTAAAAGCAACATAAATCAGCCATGATAATAGAATTTTTCAGATTTACCAAGTACAGAGTCAATCTCCATTCTAATCTTCCTGGAATACCTCGATTTATTACTCCGTAATAGGTATGTCCAAATGAACGACCCGAATATGCTGTATTTCATCTAGGTACCTACACGCGGTATCCATATAGATCCGCTAGAAAAGAGGGGCATTGTGCCTCACCACGACAACAATAGGAAACGGTATGCGTGGTTGTAGAAATGAAAGAACACGTGCTACCATCTTTATCCTTCTTGTATTGGTTTCAGATTCGACACGCATTCATTAGAACCGAGATGACATTATTGGTTTTGAATTATAGGTTATTCTCAACTTTATAGGTATGTCACATTAATTCCTATGGTTGGGTTCAGAACTCACTTTTACCTGAATCCTACGAGGATTTTGTTGAATAATTACGGTTTTGAATCATTGATTTTGAATTACCGTTATTTCCATGCTCATCTTTCTAGGAATAGGATATCTTCGGACTGAACGAATCGAATCTCTTCATTCCACAACCGGAAGGTGCAGAGATGAATAAGTGTATGGTGAATACTCCAGGGAGTTGCCCGAAAAAAATTCTATTCTTCAGGATAGAAGCATCGAATTTATCCTAGGTGCATTCTTCCTAGAAAGAATAGACTTTCTTTGCAGATTCGCCATACAATAACTGTATCTGCCACTTTATCCTTGAGCTGGCAATCCGCAGATGATTTGATACAAATACCACACATTTGTGAATATTGGTTATACGGCATAAGACCATGGACAAGAGATCTCAAAGTCCGAGTAGTGAATGGAGATGGTGGAGATTACCACACGCAACTAGGTGCAAAATTTCGTGTTGATCTAATAGTTAGAATTTGAATAAGAGCGTAAACGCTGACTCGTTTTCTCGGACGAAGTTGGATTTGACTGATACAAAAATATGCTGAGATCTACAAACCAAATAGTACCAGCCACAACCTGATCGGCTTTTGGAGGAAAACTACTAGACGTTTCTAAATCGTCCGTCTTCATAGTCCCACTGCACATTTTTATTGAGAACCCGTGACAATAAAATGGCTCTATACTATTCGACCATCTCAGAATATGATGAAAAGAAGGTGTCACCCTTAAGGTCCTAGAAATAAGGCCCCACGTTTTGAGACATTGCGGGTTCAGGCTTGCCCACAAGGCTCTGGAGAAGCCTGAACGTCCAAAAGGTAGACATTCGAAAGGGAAAGGGAACGAAGGACATGACACTCGACAACAAGATAACAACCAATAATCACAACAACTAATACTCCACCAGAATAGAATGAGGTAGACCAAAGTATACAAATCTTCTCACAATTATTACTGCAAGTGCATAATATTTGATTATGAGCATGATTAAGCTAGACTGAGTGATGCATTTTCTGACGCTAGGGTACCTAGTTCAATACACAGTCAACAATTCGAACGAACTCATTCCTGGCCGAAGCAAATTGTGGAAATGTTCAATTACAATAACTTAGTAATAGACATATGGATGTACACTAATCAATCAATGAGAAATTACCCTCATGAGCAGAGACGAAATAATTTCGCTAAACAAAAGTTATCAACTGGACTAACTCCTACTATACAGAAAGGCTACTCACGCAAAATAAGGTCTTGAGCAACGGTTATAAACAACTTCAAATGTTCGCCCATACACACTATAGTACTCTAGGGAAAATATAAAGACCCTACCTCCACACTTCAGGTTTGGGGAAACCAAAAAGACCTTCAACTGGTAGGATGAGTACTTTTGGCAGAAGATAGAACTCAAGAAATCTATTCCACTTCCTAAGTCTTTATAACAGGAACGATCTGAGGCCTTTATGCGAGTTTACGGCTAATAAGCTCGTAACTATCTAGATACTCCCTGTTTTCAATTTCCACTGTATGGAACCCTTAAGTAGCAATACTCTTCGGAAGTAAAGAGCCCCATACGAAGACGCTGCTCGAAAGCTTCATCAAAGTTCGTAGAAATCCACTCATAGCATGAAAAAACTCCATTAGTAAACCAATACAGCTGATTCTCTTCATTCTTTTACTTGAAGATATGCTGGAGGAATTCACCAAGCAGAATAAGTATCCAAAGAAGAATCTCTTGAAATGACAAATAAAATATTACCCAACTAACCAACTGCTGTCTCCATCATTAAATGCCTCCCCAAAAAACGTCGCGAGAACTCTACAGGTTTCTGTATCAGGTCCAAAGTATATTGAAGAAGAAAATAACCCTGTAAAAAAGGAAGATTTTCTTCTACCTACAGTATACCATAGCGAAGTACATAATTGGCCTATATGAATAATGAACTGACCAATGTAAAATACAGTTAGAGATTTAAATTTGATCAAATTGTGACTCCTGTTTTCTCCTGAATAGTCTTCATTACAAAACTACCGCTAAACTGAGTAGAACACTTCTTGCCATGTTGGTATCAGGGGTTATCATGTTTTGTTACTCAATATAACTAGTGAGCGCCCAGATCTACCTAGAGATAGATCAATCTTGAATATAGATCTACTTCTACGATTTGTAGGAAGCGCCTAGATGTACATAGCGGGTAGATTTGTCTTTTTCGGTAGAATAGGTATTCGACAACATTGAAGAAGCACCCAGTATAAAAATGAAATTATCCGCAAACGTAAAACTCCCTCGAATATATGGTAATAATAGAGTACAGTCGGCCAGAGCAAATCACAAAATTCAAACTCGATCTTATATGATTCATTACCAACAGAGCAACCTGTAAATAGATCAGAAAAAAAACAAATGTGAAACTTCTTTGAATTTATAGCAACAGTATTGTAACCGTCGTCCGTAAGCAATATAAACATTCGAACTCGATGGTGTCTCAATTATTACAAACGGTGAACATTGTATATAAATTTCGAAAAGATCCCTAGCTGATATGAAATTCTATTACGGTTTTCACTATCCTTGAACAGAATTTAGACCTGCCGACTGTAAACGTGATAACTCTGCAAAGGAACAACTTAGAGAAATTTTCCGGATAGGTTTTAATCTTGAATACAAAGGTCAAGTTCGCAATGGACGAAATCCGTCCAACGGTTTATTAGATGAACCGATTTGAAATTTCGTCATCTCAATATTCACCAAAATACGGTAAACGTATAGTTTCGACAAGTGGAAATTAAAACAAGATGTGAACAGTGCCATTTAGGGATCATCGTTTTGCGGAAGCTAAGTATTAGACTTGAGTGAAAGCATTGTGTGAGACAACTTTATACAATGGTGATAGTATGAGTCTCGGTATGAGTATCTTGATTTACCTGAGATGGTTAATTCTGATTTGAAAACCAAGTACAAAAAATAATAATCAAGTAATTTGATGAATTCTGTCAGGGGATAGATTAGTTTGATCTTGGGCATTGCCAATCCAAATCAGAAGAAATTAAACTTGGGATAGTGCACTTGAATTTCGTTTTCTGATTTGTTTAGGGTCTCGGTCAGGTTGGGTTTGTTTAATTTACACAGTGCCCATTCAAATCAGTAAACAAGTATATTGGTGTCATCATTGAAAAAAAACTATTGAGAGGCATACTATATCATATTTTAAAACAAAATAGTACAGAATTGTCATTATCTATTCAAACATATTCCTTTCATTTTGAGTTTCCGTCTCAACTTATATGAAAGGAACCGAATTCGAAAGGACGTGATATTCTTGCGACATAGGATTTATTTTACAGCCTGGCAACGATGTTCCCTAAATGGCACTGTTGGTGCATGCGCACATCTTGTTTTGATTTCCACTTGTCGAAAATATACGTTTACCATCAAGGAACAAAACTCAATTTTATATATCCCAAAACGACACCCTTTTCGCTGAATAGATAAAGAATCACATTAATAACTCATTCAAAAGTTTCAATAAACAAAATTCAATTTTGGACAAAAAAGATCAAATGGAATTAAATGATTCGTCAATATCGACTCGGCAGGAATAAGAATGTTCCAGAAATGCACAAAATTCACTTTCGCATGTGCTATACGAACAACACACAGTCACAATCGAAACATAAATCGATAGATAATCGTCACAAAAGACGATAGAATACCTGAAAGAAGGAATTTTATCAAGAAACACAATCGTACCAACCTAATTTTATATCTGCTTCAACAATTCATTCAATTTCGGCAAATTTTAAGGGAACTATTTCCAGCTGGATGTTTATTCATCTCAACTGAGACTTGCTTCGATGAAACATTCCACGAAAACGGCTTATTATATCATCCAACTACTTGAAATTGGTAATTCATCAATATTTTTCATCATTCCATACAAATTTTCGCAACAACGATTTCAACGATCTTCGACGTCACTTAACCTCAATTCAGCTTCGAGATTTAATTCGTGTAAGGACCATAGAGATATTTAACTCTCTGGACAGGGCCTACGGGTTCATTCCTGAAGTGTCGAATGCGGATATGGAGCGAGAGGTCCGAGAGAAAGATGGAACTAGTTGAGGCAGAACATAGACAACATACCTCTAATACCACTGAACTAATGGGTTATTAGTTCAGTGCCTGATACAAGTTCGAGAATTTACTTAGGGAATCTCTAGGAAAATTGACTTCTTCTAGGTATTGATAACAATACAATTATGAAAATTGGTGACTAATGTGATTATTATTCCGATATGAATATTCAAAATTAACTAAAAACAATAACAATATTTGATCAATGACCATTTTTCTTTCCAATTTTCTTGGACTCCTGGTTTCAGGACGGCATATAACTCTAAACAACGTAATTTGGATAGAGATTACTTCAGGACGGTATCCTTATAGTTCTCAATAATTCATTCTTCAATTTTGTGCATTAAATGGTCTCAAACGATTAGAATGAACTGAAAAATAAAGAATTCTTTGTGAAATTCATTTTTGCGCGCGCATCTATAGCAATCAATGAATACGAACATTCATTGAATTTTTCAAAGCCGTTCATTGATTACTTCATTTTGAATTTTTTTGGCGGAAATAGTCTCAACATATTAAAATTAAACTTACTGATTAATGACGTTCGTTTGCGAATTCAAATCTGCTCGTTTTTCAGCAACGATATCGATCTGGTTAGTCGATTTGAAACTTAAAGTTGAATATGCAAGCTAAATGAACTATGAATATTAACATTATCCATTATCTCCCCCTACAATTGATGGCAAAACACGAATTTCCCATTATTCATCTGGGTTATTGTGTTCACGGCCGACCTAATGACCGACCGAGTAAGGGTAACAGTTAGGCTAAGGGTAACGGTTAGGCTAAGGGTAACAGATAGGCTTAGTGTAAGGGTAACGATTAGGCTAAGCGTACGGGTAAGGGTAAGGGTGAAGGTAGGTGTAAGGGTAAGCGTGAGGATAAGTGTAAGGGTATGGGTAAGTGTAAGGGTGGGGGTAAGGGTAAGGTTTAGGGTAAGGGTAACGTTAAGAGAAGGCCCAATTCGTGAATGGGTGAAATCCACCCAATGATGCCACAGATATAGCCATTCAAATTTTTATTTTCCCAATATTTCCTAAAATACAAATAAGATCGAATAAAAATCCAGTAATTCATCGAAAAATGAGAGGTTCGTACAGAATATAATGGGGATAATATGATCAGACATCACAGAATATTGAATATGTGAACAAAAAAAATTTGAAATTATTTTTTCGAATTGTTCTAATGACACAATCATCATGAAATTGCGCAAGATTCATCATGACTGAGTATATTTTGAGTTATTTCAAAAAAAACAACGATATCGAGAAAAAGACCACGAAATTTTACCTATTTTTTCCCAATATCTCCGACAACGATAATCGTATCGAATTGAAATTTGTTACACTGCTGTGAAATATAGACCTCAAGGTGCGAGCAAACAGGTTTTCGAATATAATGAATAGTTTCGAGAAAAAAAAAATTTCCATTAAAATTTTTGAAAATATTCTTTTTTTAATTTACAGCACGATCAAAACAAAATTTTGGAAGAGGTTGCGTGTTGTTATGTTCCAACGAACTGTTGAGTTGCAATTCAATCGCGCTCATAGTTCATATACAGTTATATCAGGAAATAAGCTCAAAATTTAAATTGGCTATAACTCCGAAACCGTTTGGCCGATTTTCCTCATTAACGAACTTAACCGTCGCATTTTGAAATGCAACCTACGCTGAAAGTTTCAAGTCGAGAGGATTCTGCGTATGCCCTTAATCGTGCATACGGCAGGCCGGACAGAATCGATGTTGACACCGGAAAATTACAGTTATTATGACAAAACGATAGCACGCTGTTTCCTAGAACATGGGTGCAAAAAGAGCCGCGTTACGGATCAATATTGTTCTTCGTCTTTCCGATCGTACCGAAACATTCGACCTAGATTGATCCTAGTGGCCGAATTCTTTCCAATAGTTTCGCACCTTTGGCAAATATCAATGTTCCCGGTATTTTTCGACTATTTTTTCACAATATCTTTCGATTTTTACGCAATGAGAGATCAAAACTACCTAAAAATTTGGAACTTTCCCTTTCAAATTATGTTCAGACATCACGCCAAGTCCCCCAAAGAATATCCGAAAAATTCTAAAGACTATTTCCCACTTCGTAATTTCCACCAATCAAAACGCGCAATTTAGAATTACAAATGGTTTCTATATATACCTATACAGGGTCTTTCACGAGGAACCTCACCCATATTTATACGGGAAACTACTGAACGTATTTTCATGAAATTCAGCACTTATAAGTATTTCACGATGCTGATGAAATCTAAAATATATTCAAGGCATGAGCACATCCGGTTTTTCCGGAAATGACGTCAACTTCCGTTTTTCAAATTAGAACACCATTTTTTTATTGCAGAAATAGATTCCTTAGAAAATTTCAATTTATTTTGATGCAACATTTTTCAGTTTTGGTTGGAAAATTCTCTCTGAGCGGAAAAATTCGAAAAAAAAATCGAAAATAGAGCTCCGCTGAAACAAGAATAACTTAGAGGTTTTTGGATGGAAAATTTTCATTTTTGGGATTTTTCAAGATGTAAGATTGATGTATCCACTTTGAAAATCGAAATCGAGATTCATGATACAGGGGGTGAAAAAATCGCTTTCAAAGTTAGGGATGACAAAATCGTGAAAAATCAATTTTTTCAAATTAGAACCCCATTTTTTTATGGCAGATATTGAATCTACATTAAAAAATAATGTGAGTGTATGCATCACACCCTTGCCCTAAAATGGATATTTTCTGAGTTATTCACAAAAAACTGTTTTTCGTCTTGAATTTTCAGCTATTTCTTTTCCCTTCACGCCAAAAAGATGACATTTTCAGGAACTGTTACTTAAACCATGTTTTAGATTTTACTACCCTAATATGCAAGAGAAAAAAGTTACAGGTTGTTCCTAAATAGATGGCGAATTTGGATTCGAATTTGTATCGGAAACCTCTTTATTCCAACTAATCGGCCATCGGTTTTCTCTCCAGTGATAAATAAATAATTCCTTATGAACCATATGCAAAAACTTACCATGTTTTACATTATTTTTTTCAATGATAGATATCATTAATTACATCTGCCAAATTCCTCTTTATTCAGTAGCATTTTGTGTTTACTATTAATTTGGTGATAATTCGTATTGAGTTATAAAATCGATCACTATGCCTAATTTTACCAATGAAGATTATTTAAATCTCATTCTACTTCATGGAGAATGTAATAAAGTTGTAGATAGAACGATTCGACTGTTCATTGAGAGGTTTCCTGACCGACCCAGACCAACGAGAGATACCATTAACAGAACCATGACAAACTTGAGAAATGTCGGATCTTTCGTTAAGAAAACTACACACAGAGAAAAAAGTGTAGTAGAAGATGAGAACAACGAAATTACAGTTCTTGCATATTTTCGTGTGAATCCTCAAAATTCTCTCAAAGATGCCGAGATTGATCTGTGATTATCTCAATCGAGTGTTTGGAGAATATTAAAAAAACATAAAATGCACCCATATAAATTCAATAGGGTACAGCATTTGAAGGAAACTGATTTCGTCAGGAGAACAGAGTTTTGCGAAGCTATGATGATTCGATTTCAAGAGAATGAAAACTTTTTGGACTGTATCATTTGGACAGATGAATCTAAATTCACAAAGAATGGTTCTTTCAATAGGCATAACAGTCATTATTGGGATGAAGAGAACAACCACCACTTCAGACAATGGAACTTTCAAGAGACCTGGAGTTTCAATGTTTTTTGCGCCATCAAAAATAATGCAATTCTCGATGTTCACATTTATGATGGGACTTTAACTGGTAAGATAGAACACTACACATGTTTGCATTATTTAAAGAATGTTCTTCCTTAGGAGATAGATATTCTGACATATTGATTCAAATAATTGAGCCGCTAGTACAGAACCATAATGACTTATGGTATCAACAAGATGGCGCGCCTCCACACAATTCACTCAATGTGTCAAATATCCTCTACAGGCTATTTGAAGATCGATGGTTGGCGAACAATGGTCCACATCTTTGGCCACCACGTTCTCCCGATTTAACTCCTTTAGACTATTATGTTTGGGGTAGGATAAAAAATATTGTCTACTCAACTCCCCTGACTGATAAAGAGGACTGCATAGAACGAGTCAGAAATGCTTTGAGGTTTGTTTAGATTTTTAGATTCATAGTATTGAAACTCAATTTGGTTTTTAAACACTTTTGCAGATCCCTTCCTCCCGATGAAATAAGAAGAGCAACGCACGAAGCATTCCTGAGACGTATAAATAAATGTCTAGAAATTAACGGTCAAAACTTTGAGCATCTTCTCTAGTTATAACTGCGAGAGTTTGACATGGTTCTCCTAACAGTAACTTGAAGTCGGTTTCAAGAAGGGGTGAAAAATCTACAGCATGGTTCAAATAACAGTTCCTGAAAATTTCATCTTTTTGGCGTGAAGGGAAAAGAAATAGCTGAAAATTCAAGACGAAAAACAGTTTTTTGTGAATAACTCAGAAAATATCCATTTTAGGGCAAGGGTGTGATGCATACACTCACATTATTTTTTAACGTTGATTCAATATCTGCCATAAAAAAATGGTGTTCTAATTTGAAAAAATTGATTTTTCACGATTTTGTCATCCCTAACTTTGAAAGCGATTTTTTCACCCCCTGTATCATGAATCTCGATTTCGATTTTCAAAGTGGATACATCAATCTTACATCTTGAAAAATCCCAAAAATGAAAATTTTCCATCCAAAAACCTCGAAGTTATTCTTGTTTCAGCAGAGCTCTATTTTCGATTTTTTTTTCGAATTTTCCCGCTCAGAGAGAATTTTCCAACCAAAACTGAAAAATGTTACATCAAAATAAATTGAAATTTTCTAAGGAATCTATTTCTGCAATAAAAAAATGGTGTTCTAATTTGAAAAACGGAAGTTGACGTCATTTCCGGAAAAACCGGAGGTGCTCATGCCTTGAAAATATTTTAGATTTCATCAGCATCGTGAAATACTTATAAGTGCTGAATTTCATGAAAATACGTTCAGTAGTTTCCCGTATAAATATGGGTGAGGTTCCTCGTGAAAGACCCTGTATATAGGTGGGAAAACTGTTTGGCAGGAGCTGTCAGCAGTTTATTCGAGTTTACCGGCGGCAAAACTTGACAGTTGTCACCAAAAATCACATAATAGTTGAGTCCCGATGTTACTGGTCAGTACTTGTCAGTAAATTTTGACAGTCGATTTTACTGCCACTGCTTTGGTAATTCTCCGTGTCAGTACAACGCGTTTCGAAATTACTGATACTGGCCAGTACTGATTGGGAATATCGGAACGCAACAAAATGCATGCAGAATAATCTGTCACTCATGAAATAGTCTTGTCAAATACCATTCGAGTATCTAATTTTTCCTGTGAAAAACATTTTGCAAAGTAATATTTTTCAACAAAAAGCATTCGTGCAGGTGCAAGAATCCTCGTCTTCGACTTTTTGTTACCACCAGCACTCATGCTTCTTGTTGAAATATTACTTAGCAACGTGTTTTTTCGATTTTTTTTCGGAAAAATTAGATGCCCTTATAATATTACCACACATGTGATTTCGAACCAATCAGAACTTGTATTCCTGACAGATCACCATAGCAATGGATAAATTTGAGTGGAATTTTTTTCCTCGTTGGTACTGCACAGCGAATTATACTGAAAATTTTCTTGACGTTTATAATGACAGAATATTTTCTCAATTCAACTGCTGATAGTGCGTATGAACTTGCCTTTCTCTTGGTTGGATCTATTTGTAGCTTCCGACGCTTAGAATTCCTTAAAGCTCTTGCGTCAGAGAATAGATTAAATTCACGATTATACTTTTCGAAAAAATATTCCTGCAACTGCTTAGCTGTAAAGTTCCATAGAACTATGATTACACTGTCCTTGTAGCCTTCGAAGTTCTCTTTTCGCATATTGAAGGCATAGTCTTCAAGAATAAGCGCCAGTTCTTTCACAGGTATATCCGCTCTGTCGAAATGATACGCTTTTTCTGCGCAAAAGTTTCTTAACTGCTTCCATACACTTGCCTTCTTTACTTTCTTGACTGAAGAAGACTTTTTTCTACGTCGTGCTGTTTTTGACAAATTCAAGACAGAAATGATTTCTACCTTAGAGTTTCACTGAGTTGGCATGGTAACTAAATAATCAAGCCGACAAAACCTTCTGTGTTTTGCAAGTACTTGATGAAGACGAAAATTGATTTTCTTGGAAATAAACGCATTTGGTGTGGAATTTTCTTACCGAATACCACACGAGGTCAAATTGAATCCGTAAATTTTTTCTCGCTCAGAAATGATTTTTGGAAAATTATCCCGAGTCAAAGACGAGGGTTCTTCGGAGGCCATTGCGTAATTGAAAATCGAAGATACTCCAATATCAATCTGACTTAAAACTATTAAATTCAAGTTGAGAGCATAAGAATACGTTTTGAGTAGACTGGAATGTTAATACAAGTATAGGAAAAATTGAACTCTTCATCGTTTAACCATCCAGGAATCAGCTGAATGATCCATCCACTTTCAGTGTACAAATTAAAGTCCATCGTTGGTTCGCAATGTTTACTTGAACAAGATCTTGTTCTTCACTTCACTTTGTTCCGAACCAGTCTGTTTCCAGATTATAAATTAAAACCAATTATAAATTGAATCCAATTATTGAACTTTTCGAGCAATTAAATATTTAAATTTGTTGGCGGGACTTGCACCAACATATAAATTGGTTTTATTCGCCACAACGATAAGACTAGAATGGAAAAAGAAACAAAAATAAGAAACAAGGAGCGCATATTTGTGAATTTTCAACAAAGACGAAAAGGGATTTGTCAAGATGAGATTCTTATAGGTTAGGAATCACAGCAGTGGATGTAGAATAATTTTGGAACATGGGAATTTTGATAATGTTACTTTGAAAAGTAGGAACTAGGCAAAAGTTATATCTGTTATCATTATCGATTTATGATTGTACAGAATGATTAGTTTCATTGCCGTTTTATGTCAGAAAAAAAATTTTGAATACCATCGAAGAAGGTTACCTAGAATTAACATACAGAGTGTCCTGTTTACACAAGAATGTTTGGGCAAAAGGTAATCCACCAGCTATGAAAAAAATTCTTCACATATAGTTTGAAAGAACACCCTAACAGTTATTTTGTTTTCCTTGTTATTGGAACTTTTCAATCAATTATTTTTTTCAGTGTAAGGTTATTCCTATTTTCATATGCACGTGCACTCAGTATCCGTGATTTGCACGTTCTGAGGAGACTTTAAAATGATATGATTTACCATTCATAATATAGTTATTTCAGATGAGACGTTACTATCAACATTTGAACGAAAAACCGTAAGGAAGATTTATGGTGCTTTACAAAAGGATAATGTTTGGAGAGGATGATATAATTTTGAGCTTCACAACTTATATACAGGGTCAGGAAACAGAGACATAATAACAACAATTAATTTTGGCAGTCTAGCAGTTGGTTTCACAAAACTTTCGACGTCCGATCAACTCGTTGATTAAGGTTTTCATTCGATGGTTGGGTTGAAAATGAACTGAATTGGAGCACAGAATTTACTGCTGACTGACAATCAAGGCCTTGATCGGGCAATCAAAGTTTTGTGAAACCGGTCCTAAGATGGGCACGCTATGACAACAACGTGCCAACGCGAAGAAACTTTGAGGCCATACCATCCGGCAGTAGAAAGAGAGGGAGACCAAGGCTGAGATGGAAAGACGGCGTTTCTGAGGATACCAGAAAAATTGGTGCGGCTGACTGTAAGGTCCTTGCAGAGACCGGAAAGGATGGCGGACGAGGCTGGAGAATGTCAAGGCCCTATAGGGCTGTAGCACTACTGATGATGAATATCGGTATTTATCGCTGTTTCTTTCTGAAAGGGGACGTTTCAGAAAAAATGGGTTATCGATTTCTGGAAGGAATCATTTAATTATACGCAATTCAGATAGAGTAAATTCGATCTTGCCATAGCGGAAATCGAAGACTCAACTTAGCTGTTTCAAATTGGTTGATTTCTGAGTTTACATATTCGTAACGAAATTCCTCACAAATTTCATTGTTGACTTCATAGATTTAGAAGGAAAGTTTCAATTCAATTCAATGAATATTTTCTAGTAATTGAAAAAACAAAATTTCAGATGGATTCAACACTGAAACTGTTAGGAGAATTTAGCCTATCAACAAACTACACCAAAATATTCAGAATCCAAACCTACTCTGAAAATTTCCATTACAATTTCCTCCCAAAATTCCAAAACCAAAGACATTTCGGCGAATGCAGTTCCAATAAAGTCTGGCATGTGCAATCCTTTCTAAACCCACCAATGTCTTCTTATTCAGTTATAATGAAAGACAACATAAAAGAATTGAGAAAAAAAATCAACTCATTCATCCGCCAAAAAAAAGAAATAAACCGATAAAAGAATAGATTCTCTGCCTTTGAATCCGCTCCTGTCTTCTCTATGATTCCCCATCACGATTGTTATCCACAAAACCGCGGCAGGGCGAGCTTATTCTCTGGTCTTAGCATAATTGCACGGGTATCTCGGACCGATCTCGTTCCATTATTTCTATTTACAAAGAAGACCTGCTCATCTTCCGTCGTTAAGATTCTATTAGCCAGCTGAAGCCAGGGCGCTACGCCTTTTGTGGCTAACTGGTCTGCTTTAGGACCCCATGTAGAAGAAGATGGGAGAGTTGGATTTTACGAGTTCCTATGTGGTGAAGCCAGATTCGCTAGAAGGGTGATTTGTTAGTTTCCTCGGATGGTGCAGACTTCTTGATACTTTATAAGGACCATTCCATTCTATTCATTGAATTTTTTCCAAACAAATTCCGTACAAATCACACTTGTGAAGTATGGAATTGATCGTGTTATTTTTTGCAGGGGATATAACACATCGAAATAAACCATAAAAAATTTGGATTTTGCTATTGCAAAAAAATAATGAGGTTGGTCCGCAAGTAACTCACAAATGGATGGTACTTTTGGGGAGCCAAAAAATAACATTCAAATATGGGCTAATGCCCATATTGAATGTTAAACCAATAGAAACTATTGGTTTGTTTCTAAGATACAGGGTGGTTTTGGAAGAACTCTTGGATGTCTATAAATCGTGAACCATTCAACGTTTTTCCCTCAAATTGAACAGATATTCTAACAAAAACACAAGGACCAATATCTGTAGATAATTGAACTAATATTCCGTTTTCCGAGCTAATGATCCAACCAACCAAAACATAGACACCGAAAAAGCGATGACCAAGGGGGATGGTGACAGCAATTTAACGGTTTTTACCGATCTCCAGGCCACCTTAACTTGGGAACCTTACAATAGATACTCATCATCCGTCAGATGGAACCTTGGATGGAACAACATACGCGCTGTATTCGTCATCTCTCAGGAGCATCTTGCGAATTCTCACCTTCGAGTGCAGAATACTTTGATCGATGTGCATGACGTTCGTCTAACAGGTGATAAATATCTATAGTCTTATTCGGCAAATAAAGAGGTAAGGTGGTCTGAAGATGGGTAACAACCGTGAAACTGCAGTAACCATACTCTTCTTTGTGGTTTCGTTAGTTTATTATTATTGGAGCTCTTTCTTCTGTATGAACCCATTCCTATCCCTAACAGATATTGTGCACTCTGGTCATCGAGCTGATTATATGAACTTTGCCAAAACTTTCAATCGGAGATAATCAAAGGCTTATTATTTTTGAGATTTATTGATTATCGCAGTGCTGTTGCATGGCTATAACTTCTGGAGAGTTCAACTAATTCGCTCCCAATTTAGCAAGTATCGTCATCTACGATTGGACTAGGAAATTTTGATCTTTACCTCCAGGTATACACACTTAACCACCCTGTAAAAGGAACATCAATTTGTCGTTAATATTGTAGCGAATTCATCCACTTCAACAAAAACGGAAAAAAAGGCGGAGTCGAAACACTAAATTCAAATCTCCGAAAAATCGTATTTATATATTTCGCTCCGCTCTCAAAAATCACTCTCCAATCCATCTGCATCCACCGCTTGCGCCACCGCTAAGAAGATATTCTATACGCTGCATTCCTAACCCAACATCTGGTTTTTTACCACCCTCGAAGATGGAAAAGCTCCCGACAGTACCGACCGGCGCCTAAGCATCCCTAGTTCCCCAATCGACCCAGCCCGGCGCCAGCGAAGAACTACCGGCAGCACCCAAGGAGATTTACAACCAGAATTGTTAGCCTGAGCCTTTCAACAAAAAGAATTTTATTGCCTTTCGAATTCACTTTTGTTGTAACACTCGAGAGTAAAATAAACAGGCTAATCCCTTTTCTTTATTGCGTGTTTGATTTCACAGGACACACGATGCCACAATATCATCTGATTCTGCATAGAAGCTTTTTTCGAACACTATTTTCCACGTGATCGGCACACCAACCGTCCATTTTATTCTCGAATATAATTTAACGCTTATGATTTTTGACAGCTGAGAACGCTCAATATCCTAGAATTTTCGGTGGTTCCTAACTGCTCCATCATGATACTTGCTACGACATTCTCTCACCGTTGCTCACCCATTCGAATAGACGACTTCGGTCCAAGTTGCCAACAGACAAATTTCTTCCAAATTTACTATCACTGGGGAAAAGGAATTTCAGGACAAATTCGACATGATAAGGTTCGCGTTATTTATAAATATCCGTAAAAATTGCTTCGGTTCTTCAAACAAGATAATTCCTTCCAAATATAGGTTTTTGTAAAGATCATTTCTGATTGGCTAAAATTTAAGTTGGGATTCCTGATTTAAGTTAGTACGTCAAGTTTATATAGGATTTGTCCGGAAATGAACTTGGTTATTTCGGTTACCGGTTTTCCGTTCCGTAAATTTGAAATATTCGCTTAGTTGAAAAAAAGGTTAATCACGGAATTTGATTGATGAAAAAACGTTATTTCTGTCACAAAAACGACAGTCAATGTTCTATGGTAACAAATCCATAGCATAGAACAATCATCATTCACTTTATGATCCATAAAACATAGACGAGACAACAATCAACAATGAAAAAACTATTAAGTATGGTCTATGGATCATAAGGTAAATATAGATGACGTGAAAAACTTGGTGAGCTCATCTGAAAAAGAAGTGACGTCGGCAAGATTAAAATTGAAGGAAATATATATTCTGTGCTTTGAATTCGTGTGGAAAAGGACGTCATCATTGGTAAATACCATAACAGATGAACACACCATGTTTTGTTTATATCATGGATTGTTCCATGATGTAAGCGAAATATCATGGATATGATGTAGGTAAAACATGGTGTGCTCATCTGCTCATCTGTGATCGAATTTACCAATAATGACGTTACTTTTTCATTCCAATTCGAAGCACAGAATATATGTTTGCTTGTATTTTAATCTTGCTGACGTCCGGATTACCACACCATGTTTTTTACATCATGCATCATGGATTGTTTTTCGCCATGGATATGCTACCATAGAACATTGCCTGTCGTTCTGGTAACAGGAAGATAGCTTTTTTATCAATCAAATTCCGTAATTAACCTTTTTTTCAGGAACCAACCCAATATACCATATTTACGGAACGGAAAACCTGCAACCATAATAACCGAGTTGGTTTGGGGAACATATCCTATATAAACTTGACACTATTGACATGAAATCACGAATCCCAACTTAAATTTCAGCTAATCAGGAATGATTATAACAAAACCTATAATTGGAAGGAATTATGTCGTTTGAGGAGCCGAGGCATCTTTTACGGATATGTATAAATAACACGAACCTTATCATGTCGAATTCGTTCTGAAATTCCCCTTCCCTAGTGATAGTAAATTTGGAAGAAATTTGTGGGTTGGCAACTTGGACCGAAGTCGTCTATTGAAGAAACCATATATAAGCAAGTACCATATCGTAATATTGAACGTTCGAAAAATTATGCATAACCAAAAAGAAAAATCACAGAATATAATAACCAGCAACAAAATTCAATTGATAAGCTGAATATTGAACTTCCAACAGTAAAAGTATTGTTTAAGTCAATAAATTCAATATCAAGAACATCTTATTACATTATGTAATGCCGTAAAAGCTCATAAGAAACATAATTATTTTCGATGAAAAGAAATTTCCTGTTGCCGTTCAAGTGGAAGACAGAATTCGGAAGAAAAATATTTGCGGAATCAGATGATAGTTAGGAAAAATTCATATTCCATATACAGAGTGTTTCGTTAGACCTGGAAATAGTAACCAAAGTTTCCTAGTACTGATCTGTACTATTTGATATGAACAGTTCGATGGCCTGCCAAATTCTAAAGGTTCTGCCAAACTCATTAAATCTCCCTGTATCTCTTAAATGAATTACCTTAGCACATATTTAATTGTTTGTTCCTGACTTCTCAATCTATTCACCATCAAACAATATACAGTTATTTGCGGAATACCCTATAACCTCATCTCCAAATACTTTATCTATCTTTGGTAACTCATCTCCTTTTCGAACTCATCCTGAAAAATCATCGCAATTTCAGTTGTGGAAGACAATTGAGGCAGGCGTACCACTATATAGGATCGATCTATCCTAGGGTTGTCGTTCTGAGCATGAGATGAACTAAGATATCATGTTTAGCCTTTGAATAAAGAACATGTTTTTTATTCAAAGGGTTTAGCAGACCTTCAGTCAAACGTGTGACATCTGATGCACAAAATGCAAAATATCTGGGTATTATCCCCTAGTAGATATCCTCTGGATAAATTTTTCATCTTTGCTCATTGCGTAAATAATCAAAACAGTGTCAACCGAACCATAACGAATAGAAATGTGGAAACCCATAAAAAGATAGATCTTTTGCGATTGAAGTTATGGGATGAATAGGATCATCGACATTTACTCCGTATGGTTGAGTATGTTCATTATAACTACTTCAGAAACAGATTCTACTACAATTTTCCGAACCAAAACCAATGTTGATATATTAGGTGCAATATTCATGGAAGCTCATGTTGTGTACTCTTTTACAATATGGTTTGTAATACAAATCATGTTTTTTTTCCATAGAAAACGGGCTTTGGAGTTTCGAACGCTTGTTCTGGGGGTACATATTTTCCAAAACTCGGATTTTATACATAGGTACTTGATAATTGAAATTGAAATTTCAAAACTCGCATCGATCCGTCAAACTTAATTTTTCGCCTACAAAAGTGACAAGACGAAAGCTCAAACCTCTTTTTTCTAGATATCTAAAACGATGGTGCTCTTGTTCCGAGTCACTCTGATTTGTTCCTTAACAAGTCATGAACTCTCTGACACTCGAGATAGGTTTAAAGCTCAAATACGTGAGTCTAATTCAGAATGGACATAAGTGCCTTTCGGTTTAGAATAAGAATTCATTCGGAATTAAGTAATCCAAATATTCATAAAAATACAGAAATTTTATATATAAAAGCTTAAATCACATAATGCGCTTTTAAAAATGGTGGCAATGCAGAGTCGTGAAATCACGCGTATGTTCGAGTTTGTTGCCAAAGTGTCGAGCTATTCTATATCTATAAAGTTTTATGGCTTGGTTGGTGGCTCTAATACGAAAAATTGCAGTTTAGATTTCAGGGAAGTGATATTTTCATTTCATTTTTTTTTATTTTCAAGTACTCATTTGTTTCATATAAAGCATGGATTTGATGCATGTCATCGTGTAATTCATGTGCTGAATTTCGACCTAATGGTGTCCGTATTTTTGTATACAGGGTGGTCCAAGAAGTGACGTCAATAATTTTTCTTTAGATTTCTCACTCCTGGGGGTATCCAAAAATACCCCATGTATGTTACGCGATTTTTCGTAGTTTTCGAGTTATAGTTTTTCTGTGTTTTTCCGATTTACTGTGCCAGCGAAGTTTCAAAAATTTTTTTCTGTAACATGATCTTCGCGAATGTTCTTTTAATGAAAAAAGTAACTCAGCTTCCTGAAATGACTCAAAGCTTCTCAAAATGAGCGTGAAAGTTAGAACTTCAGTTTTCAGTAGGATTTACTCGAACATTCAAGATCAATTTAAAAATACAAAAAAGAGTTTTCATAGTTTCTGATTGAGTTCAAAAAGTTCGCACGGTCCTGAACTACCAAAATCATAAGAAAAAAATAGTACTTCATTGGCCATTTTTTTGAAGGTGGATAGACTTAAAATCATTGAAACACGAGTAAATTTATTTTTCTACTTTTTATCACATTTATGGCAAATTGAGCTTGAAAATGTGACTTTAGAGTAATTTTAATTCAAATTCCTGTGAAATAATTGTGGCTCGTGTTATTTTTACATTAAGATGGATTGGGCGTGCAGGGCCGATCGAATGGCCTGCACGTCCGCCAGATCTGAACCCCATCGATTTTATTTGGGGATTTTACAAAGAGCTGGTGTTAGCTACGAGAAGCAACAAGAAAGCAGAATTAAGACAAAACTTTCGGAAGCGGAAAGAAAAATAAAACAAAAAACGTTGACGATTAAGTATTCAAAATGGAGGAAGAGATTTTGAAGATTTATTGTAGTAAGTGGTAATTTTTCAGTAAGTTGTTCTTCTATTTCTCATCCAAAAGCAAGTAATTTCACAACTACCAATTTTGAAATATGCCAAAATTTTCAGTCGTGGTTAGTTCAAAATTATTGTTAAAATTGCACAAGCTACAGTTAGTTTACAGGAATTTCAATTAAAATTAGTTCAGAAACACATTTTTGTGTATAATTTACCATAAGAATGATTACAAGTAAAAAATAACTTCAATCGTGTTTCAATAATTTTTATCCTATCCGCCTTCAAAGACCGATTACAGAAAAAAAGACCAATAAAGTACTATTTTTTTCTTATGATTTTGGGAGTTTAGCACCGTGCAAAGTTTTCAAACTCAGCCAAAAGCTATGTAAACTCCTCTGCGTATTATTTAATTGATGTTGAATGTTTGAGTGAATCCTACTGAAATCTAAATTTCTAACTTTCAAGCCTTTTTTGAGTAATTTTGAGTGTTTTCAGGATGCTGATTAATTTTTGTTATCGAAACAATATTTAGGGAGATCATGTTACAGAGAACAAATCTGCAAAATACCTATTACATAAAAAGATATGAATATTTCAAACCTCGCTTGAAAAGTAAATCGGAAAAACACAAAAAAAACTATAACTCGACTATAACTAGAAAAAATCGCATAACATACATGGGGTATTTTTGAATACCCCCAGGTATGAGGAATCTAAAGAAAATTTATTGACGTCACTACTTGGACCACCCAGTATAATGGGATGACAAAATTCCCAATGAATGCTTATTCCAAACCAAAAGGCGCATCTTGTCCGTTTTGAACTCGACTTACGGATTGAAGCTTTCAACCTATCTCGAGTGTCTAAGTCATTCGATTGATATCAAGAATACTATACAGGGTCTTTCACGAGGAACCTCACCCATATTTATACGGGAAACTACTGAACGTATTTTCATGAAATTCAGCACTTATAAGTATTTCACGATGCTGATGAAATCTAAAATATTTTCAAGGCATGAGCACCTCCGGTTTTTCCGGAAATGACGTCAACTTCCGTTTTTCAAATTAGAACACCATTTTTTTATTGCAGAAATAGATTTCTTAGAAAATTTCAATTTATTTTGATGTAACATTTTTCAGTTTTGGTTGGAAAATTCTC
Organism: Myrrha octodecimguttata; assembly: GCA_958510865.1. NCBI lineage: Eukaryota > Metazoa > Arthropoda > Insecta > Coleoptera > Coccinellidae > Myrrha > Myrrha octodecimguttata. Next base: position 39,345,298 of record OY294056.1, read on the forward strand.
TCTGAGCGGAAAAATTCGAAAAAAAAATCGAAAATAGAGCTCCGCTGAAACAAGAATAACTTCGAGGTTTTTGGATGGAAAATTCTCATTTTTGGGATTTTTCAAGATGTAAGATTGATGTATCCACTTTGAAAATCGAAATCGCGATTCATGATACAGGCGGTGAAAAAATCGCTTTCAAAGTTAGGGATGACAAAATCGTGAAAAATCAATTTTTTTAAATTAGAACCCCATTTTTTTATGGCAGATATTGAATCTACGTTAAAAAATAATGTGAGTGTATGCATCACACCCTTGCCCTAAAGTGGATATTTTCTGAGTTATTCACAAAAAACTGTTTTTCGTCTTGAATTATCAGCTATTTCTTTTCCCTTCACGCCAAAAAGATGACATTTTCAGGAACTGTTACTTAAACCATGTTTTAGATTTTACTACCCTAATATGCAAGAGAAAAAAGTTACAGGTTGTTCCTAAATAGATGGCGAATTTGGATTCGAATTTGTATCGGAAACCTCTTTATTTCAACTAATCGGCCATCGGTTTTCTCTCCAGTGATAAATAAATAATTCCTTATGAACGATATGCAAAAACTTACCATGTTTTACATTATTTTTTTTAATGATAGATATCATTAATTACATCTGCCAAATTCCTCTTTATTCAGTAGCATTTTGTGTTTACTATTAATTTGGTGATAATTCGTATTAAGTTATAAAATCGATCACTATGCCTAATTTTACCAATGAAGATTATTTAAATCTCATTCTACTTCATGGAGAATGTAATAAAGTTGTAGATAGAACGATTCGACTGTTCATTGAGAGGTTTCCTGACCGACCCAGACCAACGAGAGATATCATTAACAGAACCATGACAAACTTGAGAAATGTCGGATCTTTCGTTAAGAAAACTACACACAGAGAAAAAAGTGTAGTAGAAGATGAGAACAACGAAATTACAGTTCTTGCATATTTTCGTGTGAATCCTCAAAATTCTCTCAAAGATGCCGAGATTGATCTGGGATTATCTCAATCGAGTGTTTGGAGAATATTAAAAAAACATAAAATGCACCCATATAAATTCAATAGGGTACAGCATTTGAAGGAAACTGATTTCGTCAAGAGAACAGAGTTTTGCGAAGCTATAATGATTCGATTTGAAGAGAATGAAAACTTTTTGGACTGTATAATTTGGACAGATGAATCTAAATTCCTGAAAATGTCATCTTTTTGGCGTGAAGGGAAAAGAAATAGCTGAAAATTCAAGACGAAAAACAGTTTTTTGTGAATAACTCAGAAAATATCCACTTTAGGGCAAGGGTGTGATGCATACACTCACATTATTTTTTAACGTAGATTCAATATCTGCCATAAAAAAATGGGGTTCTAATTTGAAAAAATTGATTTTTCACGATTTTGTCATCCCTAACTTTGAAAGCGATTTTTTCACCCCCTGTATCATGAATCGCGATTTCGATTTTCAAAGTGGATACATCAATCTTACATCTTGAAAAATCCCAAAAATGAAAATTTTCCATCCAAAAACCTCGAAGTTATTCTTGTTTCAGCGGAGCTCTATTTTCGATTTTTTTTTCGAATTTTCCCGCTCAGAGAGAATTTTCCAACCAAAACTGAAAAATGTTACATCAAAATAAATTGAAATTTTCTAAGGAATCTATTTCTGCAATAAAAAAATGGTGTTCTAATTTGAAAAACGGAAGTTGACGTCATCTCCGGAAAAACCGGAGGTGCTCATGCCTTAAAAATATTTTAGATTTCATCAGCATCGTGAAATACTTATAAGTGCTGAATTTCATGAAAATGCGTTCAGTAGTTTCCCGTATAAATATGGGTGAGGTTCCTCGTGAAAGACCCTGTAGAACGTTGTTTCTAGAACAAACGTGCGAGATGTACAGGGTGATTCATTAAGGTTGGCCACCGGCCGTATCTCGGAAACCGTTTATCCTATGACTTCCGGAAAAAAAATCTAATGACAAACTCGGCCCCTAAAAAATGACTAAAAATATTTTCAAGTTCGTAGTTCTCCACTAGAGGGCGCAATCTATCACTTGTAAAATATAATCTCATTTTTTACGAAATATTCTCCAGCTAACAGTGGTAAAGAATAATAAAATAAGAATCTACTCTTTTTATTCAACAACTTTTGTTTCAGTAATTTTTCTATATTTCCTATTTTTTAGTGATGGGATGGATAAACTTTTCTTCACGAAGAAAACATTCTTACTCCTGTATGGGTGAACCGATTTTCACGTAATTAGATTTCGTTCGAAGGCCATCGAAAGCAGATCACAGAAACATATGACAACAATATACCGGGTGATCCAATTAAAAACTAAAGACTGTTTTATGTCACTTCACCCTATTTGTGCGTTTTACTGGAAAATTTCAAATGCAATGCTATGATTCTAACCGAGTGAGGATAAGCCAAGCATTATCACCTACTGACTTTTTAAAATCGCAGACAGATATCATTGGTCACTTCGGAGTTATTGACATTTTTGTAAATTTTGATGAGTATTGATCAACCCTGTGAAATGCAGGAGGAATTGCGTTATTTCATCTCTAAACAATTAGATGAAAGGAAAAAACTCATCAAAACAACGAAACAAGCTGATTCAGAACCAGTAAGCTTTGGCGATACTGTTCATTTTCGGTATCTATAGCTGTAAAAGTTTTTTAGGACGATTGCAAACCACTATTTTATGATGCCCCATTATTGAAATGAAGAAGCATATGATATGCTTAATGTTTATTTTGAATGTTTAGAAAATGCAGTAGCTGAAAGGGAATACCCGATACGATATCCTGAAAGACGTCGTCATTCCAAAAGGGTATTCAAAAGATTGACACGAAGAGTGCGAGAAACTGGTAAGGTTCAATTCTTGGAAGAAAAAATAGAAAACGTAGAAGCCGTAATGAGGATAATATCATAAAAGTTTTGGCTTATTAACCAGACAAAGGTGCTTGAAATTTTAACGGAAGATCTTCCAATTCTTTTAGAAAATATTGCTATTCAAACCAGGTTAGATATGTGGTATCAACAAGATGGTTGCCCGGCGCATTATGCTGCTAATGTTAGAGAATATTCAAATAACGTCTTCTCCAAGAGGTATATTGGACAAGGGAGTATTTTTCCATGGCCAGAAAGATCACTCGAGCTCACAGTATAAGATTTTTATTTTTGGGGGAGAATAAAGACTTAATTTTCCGAACACCCCCCACTACAAGTGAGGATATTCAAAATAGATTTCGACAGGCAGCTTCTTCTCATACTGAAATTGTGGCCAGTGTCAACTCGACGAAAGAAAGACTAAATTTATGTGTGTAAAATAATGGTAGACATTTTAAATATTTGAATTGATTAGGTGTAAGTGTTGTTTTTCTGTTCAAATATTTTCGTTGTTGCTAAATTTTTGTTTTATTTTATCGCATCCTTGTTATTTCATGTGTGTTGAGTATTTTGCTGCGTTGTCATGACGCATAAAGTCACTTCCTTGTTAATTCAAGCTCACAGAAAGGAACAACATTGATCAAAATTAACAAAAATGTCAATAACTCCGAAACGACATATGATATCTGTCTGCGATTTTTAAAAGTCAGTAGGTGATAATGCTTGGCTTATTCTCACTCGGTTAGAATCATAGCATTGCATTTGAAATTTTCCAGTAAAACGCACAAATAGGGCGAAGTGACATAAAACAGTCTGTAGTTTTCAATTGGATCACCCGGTATATTGTTGTCATATGTTTCTGTGATCTGCTTTCGATGGCCTTCGAATGAAATCTAATAACGTGAAAATCGGTTCACCCATACAGGAGTAAGAATGTTTTTTTCGTGAAGAAAAGTTTATCCATCCCATCACTAAAAAATAGGAAATATAGAAAAATTACTGAAACAAAAGTTGTTGAATAGAAAGAGTAGATTCTTATTTTATTATTCTTTACCACTGTTAGCTGGAGAATATTTCGTAAAAAATTAGATTATATTTTACAAGTGATAGATTGCGCCCTCTAGTGGGGAACTACGAACTTGAAAATATTTTTAGTCATTTTCTAGGGGCCGAGTTTGTCATTAGATTTTTTTTATGGAAGTCATAGGATAAACGGTTTCCGAGATACGGCCGGTGGCCACCCTTAATGAATCACCCTGTATATCAGGGCCACCAATATGGAGATTTTAAATATTTGATAAATATATTCGCTAGTCAACTATTGATGCAAAGCTACTCTTCATGGCGAATCATCAAGTAGGATAAGAATTCTTAAAAGTCTTTCGACCTTGTACCAGTTGGACTCAGGAAAACGACAAGAACATTCTGAACCTTTCAACCCAAAGTATTCAGGTTCGATATCATCTCTTTAATGGTTTGCCATTTTTTTTTTAGCTTGACTTCAAAATCAGAACACTCAATAGAGGTTTTTGTATTTCAGGATGCCTTGGCGCGCTTGTTCTGGTGGACAGAGAAGAAATTATTCGGTGGCTTGACAATTGTAAAGTGAGTTTGTATGTTCATAGAGCATCGTTCAAAACTATGAAGCTTCGTTTGGGACAAGAGTGGGTTTACAAATATATTCATTTTTGAGTAAATATATTCATTAGTTGCCGCAATATATTTATTTTGTGTGCCAATATATTTGATTTCTACAAAACACAATATATTCAAAAGTAGGGAGTTTCAAGTATATAAACATGTAATAGCCAATATATTATTATTTCGATCTATCAAACAACCTCAAGAGATGGCGCGCTGAAAACTGAAAACAATGGAACAGGATCCATGGAAATGGTTGCATTACCTCTAGGGGTTCTCTGACAAATACATTCACTTGACACTTTTTTCACAACACCATATATATCCAAATAGATCTATTGATGAAACTCAACTAGAAATCACTATTCACTTATTTGAGACATTTTCAAAGATTTTTATGAAATCATCATTGTCGAATTTTATCGAAGGACATGAATCTCTTTTTTTCTCCGTTCCAACGAAGGAAATTCACGGGCTTGCGAGACGTATAAAAGCGCTAAATTTTAAAATCAATATTAACTCGCCCAATGCCGAACGACTGGGTATTTGCAAATCCAATTAGAATTAGGGAGGACAAACATGCCGCGTTACGATGGAAGAGTTTCTCCGGTCGACTCGAATTTTGAATGCTAAAGAAGATACGCAACCGGGATATATAAATATTGGAGTTTCGGAGAAAAATTTCCGTCAATTTATTGCAAATCGATGTTTACGAAAACTTGGAACGAGGACAAAATCGGAGGATGCAGGATGGCATTCTGATCGCGAACGAACATGATTTTGAGAATTCACATTCGCGCCTCTATGAGAAGCGACCATATCGTGGGAGACGCCGTTTGAGACGAAGATTGTGTTTTTTTAAGAGGTATAGAACTTTGAAATGGAATAAAACAAGGATGAAATTTCAAAATTGACATGAAATTGAGTGAATTCAAAAGATAATCCTTGGGCATTATATTTAAATATAATTTCTGTCATTTGACCACCACGGCTGGCTCGGACACAATCTTATCTGGAGGTCCAATTTTCAATCACTTTTTCCAATATTTGTGGCCGTATATCGGCAATAACGAGGCGAATGTTGTCCTCCAAGTGGTCAATCATTTCGGGTTCGTCAGCGTAGACTAGCGACTTCACATATCCCCACAAAAATTAGTCTAGCGGCGTTAAATCGCACGATCTTGGAGGCCAATTCATGGGCCCGTACCGTGAAATGATGCGGTTATCAAATATTTACTTCAATAAATCAATTGTTGCACCAGCTGTATGACATGTTGCGCCGTCACGGTTGTTCAATTGAGGAACGAAAAAGTCAGTAATCATGGCTATATAGCGGTCACCATCGACTGTAATGTTCTGGCCAGCATCGTCTTCAAAGAAGAACGGACCAATTACTCCACCAGCCCATAAAGCACACTAAACGACGTATCTGTGGATGCGTAACATTTGGAGTAAACGTGGTGCGAAAACGGTCCATAGTTAGTCGAATTAATTGCCATGATGGACGATTATGTTGACAGTAAAATGGACGTAGAGCGCGATACGTATTTCATTCACCATTTCATTTACCATTTTTTTCGAAATAAATTTGCACAATTCAGAAGCGTTGTTCAGGCGTCAGTGTATTCATGTTGAGATGTCAGACCACACTGAACACAAATCACTTTACAGCTGACCAAATGTCCGCCAGTTAGAACAGTGTTGCCAACTTGAAGTTCTATACCTCTAAGAAAACACACTTATTTTATTTTGTGTGACCATATGTTTATTTTTTGTGACCATATATATTCGTTCAAATGTATTCATTTTCTACAGATATATGAAAATATACCGTTTAAGAGAAAAGTGTGTTAGCAAATATATTTATTTTCGAGTCAATATATTAATTTGTTGCACCAATTGATATAGTTTGTATGACGATATATTTTTTCTAAGTGATTGAATTCTGACTTAAGAATCTGTGCGAGAGCCACGATACATAATTTGTTTTGGTTCCGACTTCAGAACCAATTCAGGACTGTTTGGGACGGTTCGAGTATGCGCAATTGCCGTTTTGAGTCTGAAAAATCGCGATCGCGCATACTCGAAGCGTCCCGAACAGTTCTGAACTTGTAACCGAAACAAACCCATAGACATGAAATAAAAGGTTTGTTTCGGTTCCAACTTCAGATTTGTTTTGGTTCCGAGTTCAGAACTGTTCTGGAACGGTTCCGCATGTGCGATTGCGATTTTGCGTTTCGGTTCATTTCAGAACCGGTTCAGGATTTGAGTAATCCTGTTTTGGTTATTTTCAGAATCGATTCCGAACTGTTCTAGAACTGTGAAAGGAGTTCGGACGTGAGAGTCCGTAGAGTGGCTGTAAACGATTTAAATGGTTAACCTGACTTTTTCGACGTCGTGTTGATTTGGTTTTCGATTGTTGTATTTGTTGAGGAAACGGTTAACTGTTTAATTTAAACTTTTGTTATTGAGAATAATTCCTTCGCTACGACCTACCAGGATAATCTAATGGATTTTATTTCTATTGTTCACACCTGGGTGTACACTTATTGAATAAATCTATGAATACAAGAGTCCCCTTCCTCTATTGAATAATTATGTTTAAAATTAATTTTTCTCTGAAAAGCACATATCTGAAATACGTTCGTCATTAAATTAATGATAAATTCAGCAAAAAAATTAAGTGGAAGCAAGTATTTTCAAAAATATTTTTATATTACATGGTGCGACAAGGACTTTCGCATATTTTTAATTAAACCACACACAATATATAATACATGATTAACATTCCCCTTTTCTGTCAACTCAAACGGAAGTTTTTTTTCCTAATTCGTGTTTTGGTTTCATTGCTTTTAGAACAGTTCTAGGATAGTTCAGAATCGGGCTTCCACGGCGCATCGATTCTGCGCAGTTCTAGAACTGTTCTAGGACAGTTCTAAATTTTGGAACCGGAACAAACCAAACATATCGCCTTGACTACAGATTTGAACAAACGCGCAGAAGCTAATGACTGACATCAGTGCTTTTCTACAAATTTCGACAAGCGTATGGTGCGATTATTGGACATTCATGACTGGGAAGGAATAAACCTTTGTCTGAAAAACAAACCATCGAAGTGACTGAGATGACGACCACCATATTTTGGGATATCTAAAAAAGGACCTAGCCCTGACGTGAAGTCAGCAGCTTTTGACCGCTTTGGCAACTAATTTGAACATGCGCGCAAAAACTGCTAATTTCACGTCACTGCTTTCCTGTTTTTTTCGACTTATTCCGAAAAAACGATAACGAGGAAAAAAACACGAAATTTGACGTATTTGTCCCTAATATCTCCAAAAATTATGATTGTTTCAAACTGAAATTTGGTACACTGCCGTAAAATATGGAGCCCAAAGTCTGAGAGAAACTTTCATCCCAATGTGATGAACGGTTTTCGAAAAAAATTCGAAAAACTCTTTTTTCGAATTAACTGACAGAATGATCTCAACAAAACTCTGCAAAAAGTTGTGCGTCGTTATACTCTTACTGCCAAGTTTCAGTCGGATCGTTTTTCCGAATTATCAAAATTTCAAAAGGCTGTAACTCCGGGACCGTTCGGCCCTTTTCATCTATAGACGAATTCAACCGTCCCATTACAAAATACAACCTACCCTGAAAGTTTCAGGTCGATAGGATTCTTCGTACTCCCATAATCGTGCATACGGACGGCAGGCCAGCTGGACAGAATCAATTTCGACACCGGACATGCACGCGAAAGCTGCTGACTTAACGTCAGAGCTTTTCTAGTTTTTTTTTTGGTTATTCGGGAAAAATGAAATGAAATTATGGAAAAAGAGTTTTTTCGAAGTAAAGGACCGTACGATCTCAACAAAATTTTGAAGAGATTTGCTAGTCAATCGCCTCAATATCATGGAAATAACCTCATAACTTCAAATGGCTATTACTCCGAAACCGTTTGGCCGATTTTTCCCATTAACTAACTTATCCTTCGCATTTTGAAATGCAACCAACCCTGAAAATTTCAAATCTATAGAATCCTCTGTATGCACGTAATCGTGCATACGGCCAGCCGGACAGAATCGTTTTTGACACTGGATTCGTCATCAGTGAATCCATCGGCTGAAAATTCGAAAATAACAAACATTTGAACAAAAAGATAGCAAAAACAGTCGGACGGATCGATATGAATTCTGAAATTTCTATTCGAGTAATCAAACCTGTATCATATCCAAGAATTTGAAGAGTTGTTGGCTATAAGTTACTGTTGAACCTATATTGTACACATTCTGCAATCGTTTCTCGCAACAAGCAATTCTACAAAAGGAAAATAAATAAGTACTGAATCCAAGGACGTTTACTGTTACGAACCTGATGAAAAGCTATTGAAACTTATGCTTCCTAGAAGACTCTGGGTGTGTTCCATCTCCCTTTGGCTAAAACAACTCCAGGTTGATCTTCCACAAGCTATAATCAGTTCCGCAAATACAGCGACATTATCTTGAAATTTATGGTAGTTATTCATCCTTTCGGTAACGTCATTCATCAAGTGTTAAACTGATACATTTACATATTGCGAAACTTTAACAAACTCGTTATCATGCCGAGATAAGGCCAGGGTCGTTCTCATGCGAAATGTCGCACATTTGTACTATCTAACGAGTGGGTGGATGTTCGCGCGCTCGCTGTATATCTTCGATGTGGCTGGATGAAAATGAGTTGCTCTGATGAAGATGGATGCCTGGTTACTGAATATTTCGTTTGATGTAAGATTTGTTTTGGTTCCGAGTTCAGAACTGTTCTGGAACGGTTCCGCATGCGCAGTTGCGATTTTGTGTTTTGGTTCATTTCACAACCGGTTCAGGAATTGAGTAATCCTGTTTTGGTTATTTTCAGAATCGCTTTCAGAACTGTTCTAGGATATTTCAGAATCGGGCTTCAACAGCGCATCGATTCTGCGCAGTTCTAGAACTGTCCTAGGACAGTTCTGAATTTCGCAACCAAAACAAGATTTGTAGAGATGTAATATTTTGTGTTGTAAAATGCGAAATCAGCTTTTTTTTTAATCCGAAATTCAGAACTGTCCTAGGACTGTTCTAGAACTGCGCCGAATCGATGTGCTGTTGAAGCCCGATTCTAAACTATCCTAAAACAGTTTTAAAAGTGATGAAAACAAAACGCGAATTAAGTTCGAATTCTCATCAGGACCATAAAGGATAAAGGAACACCTTCGATTTTGTTCAATGACAGAAATGAAGAATGGTAATCATGCCTTTGTGGAAAAATTCAAAAATATGCGGAAGCCAATGCCGCAGTTATATGTAACATAAATATTTTTGGGGATATGACTTGCGTCCCTTTCAATTCGCTTGTTCTAGGGAACAGCTCGTTATCATTTCGTCAGAATGTCTGTAATTTCCGAATTTTGAGCCGAATATGACCTTAAACGATTGGGTTGAACTCCCTGAAGAAGAATCCGTCGTTATTGAATTATGTCCGCTCGTCCGTATCTGCTGTAACTTTCGAAGGGAAAGAGTTAGCGACTTGAAATTGTAAGATTAGGTTGGGAGTCGGAATATCTCGGTTAAGTTCGTGAATGGCTAAAATTGGTTGGATGGTTTCGGAGTAAGGCTTTGAGGTTAATTCCCCGATATCTCATGAAGTATTACCTCGATCAAACTGAAACTTCGTGGACAGATTTTGAATACCAACGCGCAACTTAGAGCAAAATTTTGTGTGTATTCAGTTGTTGGAAAATAAAAAAAATGTATTCGAAAATTTTCAAAATTTGTGATGAGAAAACCTAAAAGTCAGTATTTAACAACAATTTTGGAAATTTTAATTCGATCCGAAATTGACTTTCGAAGGTATAAGGAAAAAATATATGCCAAATTTCGTTGTTATTTGGAATTTTAACGATATTTCCGCAATATCTCAAGAAGTACAAATGCAATCAGATTGAAACTCCGTAATCAGGTGAAGATCACCAACACGCAACTAGGTGCAAAATTTCTTGTTGATTTAATAGTAAGAATTTGAACAAGCGCGTAAAAGCTCCTGTACACACGTCAGTGCTTTTCTAGATTTTTTTTGTTGTAAAAAATTATGTTTCTGAATATTTCATTTTTACTTCAATTCCACTTCAAAATGAACCAACAATCTGGAAGTGAGTATTTTATGATGTACGTATTCCAGATATGCAAGTTTTAGAGGAAAATTCATTCGAAACAATATTTTTCATTAAGGAGAGGACTTTTGCTCTCATAGGTTTATTTAAAAAGTATTCATCCCAGGTGGGAACAATGGAACTAAAGTCCATCTGATTTCAAAAAATAATGAAAATTTTGGGGTCGTAGCAAAGAAATTATCTTCAATAGCAAAAGCTTGAATTTAACATCTAACCGTTTTCTCAACAGATACAACAAGCAAAATCTAGAAAAGCACTGCCGTGAAGGCAACAGCCTTTGCGCGAATGTTCAATGGAGATGACCGCTTTGGCAACGACTTTTAACATGCGCGCAAAAGTTGCTGCCGTGACGGCAGTGCTTTTCTAGATTTTTTTTCGATAGAGTACTGGAATTCAATAAGATCTTATCTGTCTTTTTGAAAATATTGGGAAAATAAAATTTTCAATGGGTATATCTACGAAATCATTGGGCGGATTCAACCCATTCACGAATTCGGTCTTCATAATTAAGGTCCCAACCTACTCTACAAATATCGAGTTTCTAAGTTGTTCCTTTCAGAAGTTATTGTGTTTACGGTCGTGAATGCATGGATAAAATCCACACAATGATTCTACAGATATACCCATTCAAACTTTATTTCCAAAAATCCAAATTAGATCGAATAAAAAATATTGGAAAAAAAGTCGATTTTTTTTTTCAAGTTGTTCTACTGCCACGATCATCACGAAATTCTGTATAATGTTGTGCATCAACATCTCGGAGCTAGCTGCGAAGTTTCATCACGATTGAATCAGTATCTCTTGAGTTATACCGAAGAAACAACGATATCGGGAAGGAAACCACGAAATTCTACATATTTTTTCCCGATATCCCCAAAACTGATAGCCAAGGTATACCTGAATTTGTTCTCGAATATGAACAATAGTTTCAGAAAAAAAAATTTTTTGAAAAAAAATGTTGAAAAAAATTCTTTGTACATTGACTCATCGTACGAATTCAACAAAATTTCGCTAAAAGTAGCGCGTCATTATGCTCCAACTAACTGCCAAGTTTCAATCCAATCACTTCATTAGTTTCTGAAATATGAGGGAAATAACCTCAAAATTTCAAACAGCTATAACTCCTAAACTATTTGGCCGATTTGGCCCATTAGCGAACTTAAACGCGATATTCCGATGCGCAAACTACCCTACAAGTTTCGAGTCGCTAGCTGGCTTCGTTCGACAGTTATCGTGTCCACGACCGGCCAGCCGGACAGAATCGATTTCGACACCGGATTCGTCATTAGTGAGTCCACCCTAGTCGTTTGAGACCATTTTCGGCTCAATAATCGAAAATTGAAGACATTTGAACAGAACGATTGCACGCAGTTCCCTAGAACATGCGCGCAAAAACCATATCAACACTACGTAGAAAAAGTCAGGTTAACCAGTTGAAAATTTTAATCGCTGACAACTCTTACGCTTGTGCGAACTATCCAATTCTGAAGCGTTTCGGACTCTAAATGTCCGAACTCCTTTCAAAGTTCTAGAACAGTTCAGAATCTATTCTGAAAATAACCATAACAGGAATACCCAAATCCTGAACCAGTTCTGAAATGAACAATCGCACATGTTCGAACCGTTCCAGAACTCCAGGCTGATTTTTCGTTACAAATTACCAGATTTCAAATCAGTTCCTTCGGTACTGATATTTTCAGATCTGCCGAGTGCATTAGGGGCAATATTTGGGAAGTTGATTTGAAGAATAGATGATTGCCGCCCAATGATTCAATAGATCCACATTTGATCTGCCTAGATTTCTGTCATTACTGTTCAGATGAAGTGGAAATATTGTATGAATTTGCAAGATATCAGCTTGAATCTTCGTGTTAAATTTCAGCAGAGTTTGGCCTATAGTTTTTTCTTTGTCAAGAATAGCTGTATCTCTCCTCACCATACTGACGATGACAATTTTCAAACCAACCGTATCTTAGAACAGATTTGTAACTTTCCACCAAATATACCACCCTCGAATTTTATTACACCATCTGGTTGAAATTATCCATCTTTCAATCTCCACTCTCTTCGAAGGAGCAGAATAGAAAATAATCAAAGGAAAGGCAGATCCTGCAGATTTGGGACTTCGTGATATAATAAGGAGTCCCTTTGGTGGCGTTTAATTAAATTATGTGAATCAATTTAGCCAGGACTTCGTAAGTGTATCCTCCCACAAAGGGAATCTTAGTCAGCGGACGTCACATCTTGGACTGAAAAGCAGACAAAAAGCAATTTTTCGAAAAGGAAATTAATGCTATTTTGATGAAGATTGTACAGTTCTCACTGAGAAACTACGAACCAAGGTGAACAAAATTTATATGTAGTTACATTCAACACCAATTGAGATTGAGGTTGAAAAGTAGATGTGTTTCTCCCCAATTTCATTAAGTAGAAGCTGGACAGAAAGAAGTTCCATGCCTTACGTTTGTATAACATAACAAGCTTTTTTATTGTGCACGTTTCTGAGGAACAGCGTGCTATAATTTTGACCAAATGTCTTTAAATTTTTTCAAGAAAATGGTCTCAAGCGACTAAGTGGGACCGGCCGTCCGTACAGGCATGATTACGGACGTACGGAGAATCCTATAGACTTGAAACTCTCAGGACACGTTGTTTTCTAAAATGTGACTGTTGAGTTCCTTTCTGGGCAAAATCGGCCGTTAGGCCAACCTTGAACACAATAACTTCTGGAAGAAATTACTAGGAAATTCGATATTTGTAGAGTATGTTCGAGGCTTAACGGGGGTTTTTCATTTAAATGAAAATGCGTTAATTTTCATGAAAAACCTTCAGAACATCATATTTTAAATGTATAGTTGCAATATTATATTTTTGAAGAAATGTTTGATCACCTAAAACTGAAAAATAAAAATGGGGATTTGAAATTTAAAGGGATTTGTCTCGAGGGGTTAGAGTAGAAGACAACGAGCAAGGAATAGAAAGAAGAGCACAAACTTTCATACTGTCATATTACTGACAAATCGCAAACGGAAACGAATAATAAATTGTTTGGTCATATTGACAAATAACACGTGTGTAAACCAGAATAGAAATAAATATTTCATTATTTTATAGTATATATATATATATTCTTTTGAGAACGAGCATTACAATTCTAAGATATATTACAGTGTTATTATAGTAGAACAAGCTATCCTACTAAACACCGTTGTCACTTCGTGCATGCCTGGCAAATCCCTTCAAATGTTAAAACCCCAATTTTGAAATCTGATTTTGAATACTTTCTGAAGGTAATTTGGGAAAATGATGAGTTGAACCCATAATAATAATTTGCATTTGTAGTAATGATCCAAATTCAGGAAAAACCCCCATTACGAAGGTCGAATTCATGAATGGGTACAATCCACCCAATGATTCCGTAGATATCCTCATTCAACATTTTATCTTCCCAATATTTCCGAGAATACAGATAAGATCGAATTGAAATTCAGTAGCTTTTGCGCACATGTTCTGGCAACGAATTCGAACATGCGCCCAAAAGCTGCTGCCTTCACAGGAGTGATTTTCTAGGTTTTTTTCGATTAACTACTGGATAGTCTATATTAGTAGAGTAGGGTTGGATCTTAATTAGGAAGGCCGAATTCGTGAATGGGTGAAATCCACCCATTCCGCAGATATACCAATTCAAAATTTTATTTTTCTAATATTTCCAAGATCGAATTGAAATCCAGTATTTCATCGCAAAATGGCAGTTCAAAGGTTCATACAGAATGTCGTGAGGATAATATGGTCAGAAGATCACAAAATATTGAATATTTGAAAAAAAATTTTTGATTTTTTTTTCAGATTGTTCTAATAATAATAATATTAATGTTAATTCATGATAATATCTTTCGATTTACATTCGTCATCATTACAAATTCACTATAACATCTGCTTAGCAAAGAATTCTTCCATTGAATAAAAACTATTATCAATAAGATATTTCTCAATACTAAGGCGGAATTGTTCCTTTTGGTTTCTCATTGAATGCGCAACTTATTATATAGCTTATATGCCCAGAAGACCATTTTTTGTTTTAGATGCTCTAAAGAATTCATTTCTGATATCCATACGTGTTCTCGTGTTATGACTGTGAACATCTGCATTTAGGACTTGTGTGTTGCTTTCATGAATATAATTCAGACATTCGTAAATGAACACACTTGGAACAGTCAGAATTCCAAATTCTTTGAAAGAATTTCTACTATCTGCTTGATAGTCTAAGTTATTCATAATTCGGATGACTTTTCTTTGTAGTGAAAAATTTTTCCTGCATGTGTGGTGTGACCCCACAGTAAAATGCCATAATTCATTAAAGAGTGACACAGTGCATGGTAGGCTGTCAGCAATGTTTCAATAGAGACAGAAGAACAGTCGTTTATTCGATATGGCATCGCGTTGAGATTTCGATTCTCCCACTGGCGAGTTGTATTCCCAACTCATAGAAATTTACGAAGGGTTTCGCATTCTGCTCTTTTAAATCTATATAAGCCACATGAAGTTAAACGGTGTCAAAATTCAAAATAGATAACTTATCGAGCTTCAAAAGATTCACTGTACTACACTCTAGAACACCCATCTGTACAGACAATTTTAAGGCAGTGGAGGGTAGTGTACGATAACATTTTCACGCAGGAGTAACGAAAAACCCTTCATTGTTGTTTTTGGTTGGTCGTGAGATTGCATTTGAAATAGTTGGAATCCAGAGTTCTTGAGGTGAACCTATTTTCACAATTGTGGATGTAAATTTTTGTGTGCTTTCCTAAATATATATGGCATGTATTGTCAAAAATCCATTCTTCTTTAGAGCGTCTCTGCATGATTTTTGGTTTTTCAATTGTTCTAGGATACGAATCGTATGTTCTGCATTGTTGTTATGTTCCCAGAACCACAACATGATATCCAAGATCTGATTTTTGATAAGTTGGTGCTTAAATATCTACAATGCATAGATGGAGAATCCACGTTAACCACAGAGATTCTCTACATGTGATCTCCAAGAGAGCCTTTTATTTACGATCAACCCTACAAATGTTTCCTTTTCAGATATTTCGAGTATTATTTTTTAATACTATTTCTCTTGGATAGTCTTGTCTAGATTTGTAAAGATTAAGCAGAACCAGGTTACTTTTGTTGGTTTTCATCAAATAGTTGTGTTCTTCGAACCATTTCTCTGAATATTTCATAATATCTTATGCTAAGTTTTTGAGTTCGATCCATAAGGATAGAAGAGTTATATACCCTGCGGAATGCACACTCATGACTTGATTATTATTGATATTTCATATTCACAAGTTGGGTACAGTATATTGTGTACACGGTCTAATTCATTGAAGTGCAGCTCCCTCATTCATTGAGTTTTCTGATAAGTATCTCTGAATCTTAACAGTAAAATTCGAAGAGATCTTAAAATTTACAAAATGCAGAATATCCATTCTCGATAGCAGCAGATCTGACTGAAATCTATTCAGTGTTTGATTGAAAATTGCAGCTCGAAAGTAACGCAGAATTCCATGGGAACCATATGAAATAAACCTAGAAAAGCTCTGACGTGAGGTCAGGAGCTTTTGCGCACTTGTTCCGTTACCAAAGCAATTGTAATTCGATCCAAAATTTCGAATGGGTATTCAACCCATTTGTGCACTCGACCTTCTTGATTAAACTGAAAACCTACCATACAAAGATATTCCCTATGTCGATTCTTCCTAAAGTTGGTGTTTTTACGGCCGGCTTAACCACTGATAGTGAACAAAATAACTTACGGAAGAATCTACTCAGTAGCTTGATAATTGTAGAGTAAGTTTGGAGTTTAATTATGAATGCCGAATTGGCGAATTAGTGAAACTATCGAATGATTCCGTAGATATACCCTTTCAAAATTTCAGTTTCCCGATATTCCCAAAAACATAGATCGAATCGCCCCTCAATGAAAAATGCCACCTTGAAGTTTCAGCCAACTAGGGTCTACAGAACAATGACCAGAAAAAATTAATGAGTCCTACTGCATATTGTTAAATGGAGAGAGTTATTTTTCTCGTTGTTCTGTAGGCCCATTTTGGCTGAAACTTCAAAGTGGCAATTTTCATTGAAGGGCGATTCGATCTATGATTTTGGAAATATCGGGAAACTGAAATTTTGAAAGGGTATATCTGTGGAATTATTCGATAGTTTTCACTAATTCGCCAATTCGGTCTTCGTAATTAAACTCCAAACTCACTCTACAATTATCAAGCTACTGAGTAGATTTTTCCGGAAGTTATTTTGTTCACTATCAGTGGTTAGATCGGCCGTAAATATATCAACTTCAGGAAGAATCGACATAGGGAATATATTTGAAGAGTAGGTTTTCAATTTAATTAAGAAGGTCAAATGCAGTATGGGTTGAATTCGCCAATTATTCTTTAGATAGTTATACCCATTCAAAATTTTGTATCGAATTGCAATGTAGTACTTGATCGAAAATTATAGTTTGAGGTTGATGCATACTTGTAGAGATGACCGCTTTGGCAACGGAATAAGTGCGTGAAAGCTCCTGACCTCACGTCAGTGCTTTTCTAGGTTTTTCCTTTCTCTGAACTTTCCGCATTAAAAACTGGATCCGCTCCTATAATTGAGGTTTGATTGCTTTGAGAATATACAGAGAGACTGCCTACCGGGTGAATAATTAATCTTTGACAATTCAAAGGCGAATCAGGCTCACGACTCACCACCTCAATTTGCATCAATCAAGCCTTTGTCTAATCACCCCAATAGTTTTGACGACAAAACTAACCAATACTACACATCCGTGGATTTCTGTTTGTCATATACCGGACGTAATTCGCTAAAATTCCATGAATAATTCATGAAACAGGTACAGCGCGATATCTCGTCGAATTGAGACCCCCAGCTACTCAAAATCATAAACGGAGGGGGAACAAGATTAAAAGCGCATCGCCTCGAGGTAAAAACTTATTAATTGGGCATATACTGTCTAGATTCCAAGGCCCTCCCTATTGCAATTACCTTAATAAATTCTACTACGTGAAATTTCATTTAAGTGGGATGAGATTATGGAAAGTGGAAATCCGCCGGCCAAATCTCCCCTCTTCATTGAATTTTTCAACGGAATTGAAACCTGGGGCGGTCGAGTAACAAAACTGAAATTGAACTAAGAGGGAGCCATTAGGGTCCTTGTTTCTTGCTACGCGGTTCCGTTTGGAAAATTGTAACTCAATATTTATTCAAGTACAGAAACGCTGTAAATTGAACAAAGAGGTTCACTATCTTATTAGGAAATATCCAATTATCTTCTTGCTCTGTTGGAATAATACCCATTACTACACCTCTGTTTTCTTTCTCAGTCGCGAACTGATGAACTTGGAATTATGCATTTTGGGGTATAAGATCTAACAGGAAGTCTCTACACATGGGTTTTATGTCAACTAAATAAACCATCGCTTCGTTCATCTTAAAGCTGCATGCTAAGAAAGATTTGGACGTCTAAAATTGTAACTCAAGTTTCCTCTCTAAAGTTGGCTATCCTGACCATGATTAAGATGACTCAATAATTTTCGACGAATGTAGTCGAGTTTCTTCCAAAATGAAACAGAATGAGAGGTGATAGTTGGGCAAATCTTATACCATTGTATGTTGGCGAGGCTCAATTTGAGCATTTGATTCGATTTGGTTTTTTGTCGGAACAAATGTTCTCCTCTTGCATTTTCCCTCTGAAACTGTTTTGATTTTATGGTCCAGGTAGGGTAGGTATTATTTAATTTTTGAAGTCGAATATTACTTGCATTGATCGAACTCAAAAAACATTTGTACTGACACATTCAGAAGGATAAGAATTTTTCAACAACATATCGCACAACCAATTCTCCATTTTCAAATTGAAAGACTTGGGGTTGCCACGCAGACAGATGAAATTATATTATGATTGAATTTATGCAGAAACAACCTAAAAAAGCACTGCCATGAAGGCAGCAGATTCTTAAAGTACTGGAGTTCAATTCGATCTTATCTGTCTTTTAAGAAATATTGGGAAAATGAAATTTTGAACGGGTATATCTACGGAATCATTGGGCGGATTTTACCCGTTCACGAATTCAACCTTCATAATTAAGGTCCAAACCTACTTTACAAATATCGACTTTCTAAGTTGTTTCTTCCGGAAGTTATGGTGTTCACGGTCATGAATGGGTAAAATCCACCCAATGATTACGCAGATATACCCATTAAATTTTTGTTTCCCCAATATTTACAGAAATACAGAGTAGATCGAATTGAAATCCAGATTGTCATCGAAATATGAAAGTTCGAAGATCCAAACAGAATGTCGAATGATTGAAAAAAAAATATGAAATTTTTTTTTTCGAGTTGTTCTAATTAGACGATCATTACGAAAATTTGCACAGCTATTTCCATCAGCATTTTCAAACTAGTTGCCAAGTTTCATCATGATTGTATAAATATTTTTTGAGATATTCCGAAGAAAACAACGATATCGAGAAAAAACCACGAAATTTCAAATAATTTTTCTGAATATCTCCAACAATAATTATTATCGCATCGAACTGAAATTGATACACTGCTGCGAGATATGAAGTTCAAAGTCTGACCAGAACTCTGTCCAAATGTAATTTATTGATTCTGAAAAAAAATTTCCTGAAAAAGTTTCGGAAGAAATTTGTTTTCAATTTACTGACAGCACGATCCCAACAGAATTTCCTTATGTTCCAACTAACAGCCAAGTTTCAATTCAATCGCTCCAGTGGTATAACTCCGAAACTATTGGACCGATGTCACCCATTAATGAACTTAGTCTTCGCATTTCAAAATGCAACCAACCCTGAAATTTTCAAGTCGACAGGATTTTCCGTACTCCTGTAATTGTGCCTACGAACGGCCAGCCGGACATAATCGATTTTGACACCAGATTTCGGCTCAAAATTCGAAAATTACAGACATTTGGACAAAACGATAGCACGCTGTTTCCCTAGAACGTGCGCGCAAAAATGCTTCAAGAACTAAATTGAGTAGTCCAAGCGATTTCCCAAATTCTGGATTTCCCTTCTCAAATATACCTTTGTTTCCGTTTGAAAGAGACTCCCAGTATAAACATCGACGATAAAGAAAGACGAGAGTTCAACACGACTCAATAGAAACCAACCTTGTACTGCTGAGAGAAACTACATAGGTGACTTGCAAAGTAGCTGTAGGTTCTACTTATTTCTCGTGCACAACAATGATGCCAAGTGTTCTAGCCAAAAATAGAAATTGTTGTGAGTTGAATGCAGCAGTCACATATGTTCACTCTGGATCCTTCTCCAGAATATCGTGTAAAAGTGTATTCAGTTCCCTGACCAGTTGCAGCATTTGAATGGAGCTAATCAATCAAATCAAGTATGAGATTCTTCAGTTCATTTGGTTCCGGAAGGATACTTCTAAGACCACGGGCCTGATGTTGTTTACTACAAAGCATTCTGAAATCATGTCTAGAAACCAGTGCTCACTTATCAGCAACAGCTCGGACCATGACAAAACAGAAATTCATTTCCCTGCTTATTTGCCGTGTTTCGTAGCTTTGTAGTGCCAGGCTGTTCCATTCACCCATGTGGAAAGAACAAAATTCCGGTGTGGCGCGGGCTGGGCTGTTGCCGATAAAAGAGCGTTGGCCTAAGGGTAAGGCCAAAGTAAAGGGTGCTATTTTTAAAGGTATAGAATTTTAAGTTGGCAACACTGTTTTAACCGACGGTCATTTTGTCAGATGTCGAGTGATTTGTGTTCAGTTTGGTCTGGCATTTCAACATGAATACACTGACGCCTAAACAACGCTTCCAAATCGTGCAAATTTATTCTGAAAATAATGGTTCTGTTCGAAATACGTATCTCTCTCTACGTACATTTTACGGTCAACACAATCGTCCATCAGAGCAATTAATGAGACTAACTATGGACCGTTTTCACACCACGTTTATTCTAACTGATAATACGCATCCACCGAGACGTCGTACAGTGAAAACAGAAGAATCCATTGCTGCTGTAGAGCGTAGCGTAGAGAAAGACCCGAATAAGTCTATTCGCCATCGTGCACAGGCCAGTGTCCAACTAATTTATGGACGATCTTGGTTTGCGTGCTTACAAAATCCAACTCGTGCAAGCATTAAAGTCACACGATCACCTAACAGGCGTAGATTCGGTGAATGGGCCCAAAACAAGATTGCCGTTAATCCCGATTTTCGTAAGTGAATTCTTTTTAGCGATGAAGCTCACTTTTGGTAGAGGACTAAGTCAACGAAAAAAACTGCCGTATTTGGAGTGAAGATAATCCTCAAGTGTATGTTGAGACACGGTTACATACAGAAAAACTGACTGTTCGGTGTGCTTTGTGGGTTGGTGGAATCATTGATCCGTACTTTTTTAAAGACGATGCTGGCCAGAACGTTACAGTCAATGCTATAGAGCCATGATTACTGACTCTTTCGAACCTCAATTGAGCAATCATGATGTGCAGCAGCTGTGGTTTCAACGACACAGCGCAACATGTCACACAGCTCGTGCCGAATTGATTTACTGAAGGAATATATGCCAAAAATTATATTTAAATTTTAAAGCCAAAAGATTATCTTTTGAATAAAGTCAAGTTCATCTCAATTTGAAAAGTTCATCCTTTTTTTTCCATTTAAAAGTTCTATACCGCTTAAAAAACAATCTTTACATGCGAGATAGCGATATCGCCAGTCGGATTCTCTGTAAGTAACAAAACTGTAAGCAGAGTTGAGCAAATAGAGTCTGTCAGGTGAATATCCATGCTCAAGACTTATCT
Source organism: Myrrha octodecimguttata (assembly GCA_958510865.1). NCBI lineage: Eukaryota > Metazoa > Arthropoda > Insecta > Coleoptera > Coccinellidae > Myrrha > Myrrha octodecimguttata. The sequence goes on from OY294056.1 coordinate 39,366,885, forward strand.
GATTCATTCTATACCTACACTACGTCCACCGTTCGCTTTGAAGTTATGGATTTAAATCCTTCCTTCTGATGACTTAACGAGCTTGTCAACCGACTTATCCAGAATCTAATATATTACCCAAAAATGTTTAAGTTTCTATAGAAGTTCTCACAAAATATATCATTTATTATTGGTTATTGATTTTGGAGGGCCCAAACTACTGAGTTAAATATTTTTTCTAGATTTTCATTCAAAAAATCCTTTCATTCTAGTTTTCCACAAAGTCTCATTTTCTGTAGAATCAACAGAATAACCGAACATCTTTAAAGATCCCCAAGAATGGATTTCATGTAAATGAGAGGATGGTCAAATAATTGAAAACAAATTGCAAATACCTTAAAGTCCTGGAGAATACATTTAACATTCAAAATGCCCCATCAGAAGTTCAAACCATAAAATATTTGAATATCGAGAAATTCGTTCATTTCCGTTCTGAATTCATCAAACACCTGTTCCAGTTCTGGTTTTTAAAATTCATAATTACAATTCTCCAATTTTTTTGTCAGTAAACATAATAAAACTCCTTCATCAAAGGCTGATTTTTTTTAGTCTCATCATCAATTATATCGCTTAATTGAGGCATACACATATAATAGTATTTTAAATTTTTTCGACGCTATCTCGCTTGATGTTTTAACGAGCCAGACGACCTCGTAGCTATTCAAACAGGTATATAAAATGACGTAAACAAACGTCTTCACAAATAACTATCATTTCTACATACCACCTTTGTATTACTGAACGGAATAGGTCCGTTATTACTGTAATTGCATTATCCCAGGATTCTCTCTGAGCCACTTTAGCAATTTTTCCTTCCATTCATCAACGTATGAAACGGAATGGAATGAGTTTCACTTTCATTTGAATAAAAATGAGAATTCATTCCGAATGAACTCAACACAGCATTCATTCGGGATCTTATGAAATCACTAGGTTTCTAAACGTGAATCTTGGCTGAAGCATCTCCTCCTCAAGCACAAAAAACTGTGAAGGTCGAGAGCAAATGAGTAGTTGAGCATGGACCCATTCAGCCATTTCAGGACAGAAATGTACCATAATCATTAGTAAAAGAATACTTTACAAAAAAGATATGTGGATGTTTACAAGCCTAGTCATAGAGGCGATTATAACGCTTAGGATATTCATATTTAGAAGAAAAATAGTTGATTCTATGCAGATTCCAGAAGAATACCCAGCTCAAAAATTAGCTGAATCCTTCAAATTCCTTCAAAAAATTATCTCCTTCTGAAGCACATGTACAGTGTGAGTCAAATTGGGCACTTTTGAAGGGGAATTCCTGGTTCTGTACGAGATAGACGAAAACTAATGTGGGTGCTAATTTTCATGAGAAACTCATTGGCGAAAACCGCAACTTCATAGGTGTCATCGTTACATAATTAAAGTGTTTTCGAAAATGCTCATTTTAGAAATATTGCTCTAACTTTTTGCGCTCATGTTCTAGGAGAACAGCGTGCTATCGTTCTGTTGATGGGCTAAATCGGCCAAGAGGTTTCGGAGGTCTTTGAAATTTTGTGGTTATTTCCGCGATAACTCGAAAACTATTAACGATTAGATTTTTTTTCCGAAAATATATTTTGATCGGGAACTCTTGATTTTTTCGTGAAAAGGTCAAACTCAGGCTTTGAGCTTCATATTTCGCAGTAGGGTACCAAATTTCAATTTGATCCGATGAGTTTTTGAGATATTTCGAAAAATATGTCAAATTTCGTGGCTTTTTACTGGATATGGTTGTTTTTTATTGAATTTCGCAAAAATTACTGATTCAATCATGATCAAACTTGGCATCTAGTTTAAAAATGTTGATTGACAACTCTCTGCGAAATTTCGTGATGATCGTCTAATGAGAACATTTCGAAAAAAAAAAAATCAAAATTTTTTTTCAAATATTCAATATTCTGTGTTATGAAATTCTGTGCAAAACCTTCGGATTATAATGTCTACTAAGCATTGGATTCCAATTTGAACTAATCTGTATTTTTGGAAATGTTGGGAAAATAAAATTTTGAATAGGTATATCTGCGGAATCATTGGGTGGATTTTAGCCATTCACGAATTCGGCCTTCGCAAATATCGAGTATCTGAATTGTTTCTTTCGGAAGTTGTTGCGTTTACGACCGACCGTAAACACAATAACTTCCTGAAGAAACTACTTTGAATCTCGATAATTGTAGAGTAAGTTTGGGGCTTGATTACGAAGGTCGAATTCGTGAATGGGTAAAATCCGCCGAATGATTCCGTAGATAAACCCATTCACAATTTGATTTTCCCAATATTTCCAAAAATGTAGATTAGATCGAATTGAAATAAAATTCTTCATCGAAAAAAATCTAGAAAAGCACTACCGTGAAGGCAGCATGTTTTGCGCTCATGTTCAATGGAGATTACCGCTTATGCAACGAATTGGAACATCCGCGCAAAAGCTGCTGCCTTCACGGCAGTGCTTTTCTAGGTTTTTTCTGTTGAAAATTTTTTATTTCTGTGGAAACACTCTCGTTACAACTTCTCACGTTGAATTCAATTCATTTAATTGAATTTTCTGTGGAATGTAACCCCCTACTAGCAGTCCGAAGCTCATTCAAGTGATAAAAGAATAGAAGAGAATTCGCAGCAAGTGTTGAAGTCGATTTCTGAAAATGCCTTCATAGAATATATATCGATGATTCGATACTTTATGAACAATAAAATATATTTGGATGAATAATGTCATTTTATATGCTATATATAGGCCCATTCCTGGAATTTTTCAAACACTGCAGTAATACTAGAGGAACGGAAGGAATTTATTTGATGATATTGTACTCATTTATCTATCTGCAGATCAAATTATGACGAAAATATATCTTTTTATAACATTGATGTACCCAAATTAGATAAAGAGTTGTCAGTCCAAAATTCCCTAACTGAAACCTCCTGGCCATATTATTTGTATTCATCATAATTTCCATCATTATAGTAGATGAGAATTCTGCTTGATATAAATACTGTATTGTTGTAGAATTTAAAATTTTATCTCAACAACAATCAAAACTTAAGAACAACATAGAAACATGTGCAATTTATCGCAATGAATATAAGAACAAGGCCGTTACTATGGAGTCATCCTCGATCTTATCGCGCGAATATGTGGCTCAGTATTTCAGTTCTTTCCATTTTACTAATGTTACTCAATCAATGTTTGAATATATTTGTGGGTTTGAGGATTCGCTTCTGTCTATCCTGAAAGTGAATTGTCGAAAGAAACTGGTTTCATCAGAATTAATACACCAGTTCCAAAGAAAGTGATGTCGGGAATCTTAAGTAATGTCTTTTGTAGAAATCTCGCACTCAAATTTATAGTTTTTTTTTCTCAGAATGCTTAAAATGCATACATGGTGCCTATTTCCAGAAATTTACTTACTGTTGGAAAAAGCACTTCTCTCCTTTCCTCACTGAGAGTTTTCTGAACTATTATTATGAAATGATCATTAAAAATATTTTTCAGGTCTGATAATTTCCGAGTCGATTATTCATATTCAGTAATATCCCCATGTATTGAAATGGCATGTATATTATCGAATTTGATCCTGGTTGAAGAATTGCGGGACTCAAATACAAAAGGACTTACGATGTGATCGTTTAACATTACCAAAATCCCTCGTGTCGTCAAAATGGTACAGTAGAAACTCACCTGCAACAAGAATCAACATGAGTATTATGGAAACTTTGTCGAAAAGATACAAGAATTCAAAATTATTTGTATTATCTTCTTATAAATAAAATAGCGAATAAAAATCGAATGAGATTTTTGTATTTGTAACAAATATAATTTGAAATGAATACATAACAGAAAAGCGATTTTTAAGAATCAAGTTGTGTTATTTTACTTATTATATTTTCATTGACAACCGAGTTATACATAGGGCATTAGGTACAGGAAAAAATGTGATATAAACAGAAGATTAATCTCGCTTAGTTTACGTTTGTAAGTGATTTCTTGAAACAGTTTAATAAAAGTATTAATCTCGCTTAGTTTACGTTTGTAAGTGATTTCTTGAAACAGTTAAATACAAGTATCAGAATGAACTCAAGATGAAATCATGGAACTTGGTTCTGAAAGTTCTTATTCATTAAAGATTTAATTTGCATGAAATTTTTTTTTTCATTTTAAATCTTCAGAGCTGAATCTGAAATGATCTAACTACCGAAAATTATAATTGAAGAACACCATTTTTGTGGTCCAAATTGGATGCCCATATGTTCAAATACCCATTGCTTTCATTTTTTTCCAATAATCCTATGGATATTCATTGAATGAAGATACATGAAATTCACATCAGGATAATATGACAAGAAGATCACAGAATATTGAATATTTGGAAAAAAAATGCAAATTTTTTTGTCGAATTGTACCAATGACACGATCATCACGAAATTTTGCAACAAGTTGTCGTTCAGTATTTTCAAGTTAGCTAAAAAGTTCATCATGATTGAATCATCTCTTGAGTTATACCGAAAAAACAACGATATCGAGAAAAATGATATTTTATATATTTTTTCCTAGTATATGTTACTCCAAAACTAATATCCGTTCTGAATTGAAATTTCGTACACTGCTGTGAAATATGGAGCACAAAGCAAACGCTGAATTTTTTTAAATGTGATGAAAGTTCTCGAAAAAAATTTTGAAAGATAATCCTTTTCGAAATTTTAATTTTTAGTATGATCTCAACAAAATTTCGCGAAAAGTTGCGCGTTACTATATCCGAACTAACTGCCAAGTTTCGGTCCAATCGTTTCAGTAGTTCCCGAATTATCGCCAAAATGACGTCAAAACTAAAAGGCTCTAACTCTGAAACCGTTTGGTCGATTTTGTCCATTAACGAACTTAACCGGCACATTTTGAAATGCAACCTACCCTGAAAGTTTCAGGTCGATAGGATTCTCCGTACGACCGTAATCGTGCCTGCGGACCGCCTGCTGGCCGGCCGGATAGAATCATTTCGTCACCGAATTCGTCATCAGTGAGTCTAACCTAGTCGTTTGAGACCATTTGCTGCTCAAAATTCGAAAATTACAGACGTTTGGACGAAACGATAGCACGCTGTTCCCCAGAACATGCGCGCAAAAACGAAAGAAACTGAAAAAACTCTTAAAGGGAACAAACATTCCTCATAAAAGAAACAAGATTGATTTTATTCGATTTCCGTCAAATTTCTGCAGCGATTCTTCCATATTCAACATGGAAAGACTCAGCAGAATTTAGCGCGCGCGAAGCATGTGCTAGAAAAGCGGGAAAAATACGCAATCAAGATCCGAATTACGACCGGGCCAATCGCGAACTGGATCGATACCGATGAAATTCAATCCAAATTCAATTTTGCGGCATGAAGCTTCGCGACGTCAATTTTACGACGGTTTTCCAAGTTGCAACGCGAATTCGGTAAGTCAGAGTGCTCTGGATAACTTTTATGAGTCTCCGTTCGGAAATGAATTTCAGAGTAACTGTGTATCATCGTTTTGGGGGAGTTTCTTGCTATTTAAATCAGTTTTTATATGTACAGGTTGGGTCAAGCTGGACACTTTTGAAGGGGAACTCCTATTTCTGTAGTAGATAGAAGAAAACTGATGTCGGTGTCTGAGGGTGAGGGTCAAATTTCATGAGAAACTCAATGGCGAAAACCACAACTCCATAGCTATCACCGTTGTTGCATGATTACTGGGTGTTCATTTTAGAACTTTGTAACTTTTCTACGGTTGAGAAATTTCAAGTTTTGTAAAACCTTTCTCGTAGCAAATTCCTACGTAGAATTCAATGACGTTACCTGAATTCTCTGCGAATTGATATTTTATGACATACTCCTATGAAAAATTTTTTTCAAATGGGACACCCCGTATACTTTTTCTTAGTTCGATGCACTTTGAAACTATCATTTAAAAATATAGCATTTTCCTGGAGTTTTGTTGAAGTTTTGGAATATCAACTTTTATCTCTCGGATAAGTAGGCTTTGGAGGATGCGATGGTGAATGAAACCATGTAAATGTTAGTTATCCAAACGTTCATTTTTTTTATTTTATAAAAGGTAGGAATAACAAACGGGTGTTTCAACCCATAAACAGTATTCACAAATCACAATGAACAAAATCATACAATCAAAATACAAACTGAAATTAACAATGGTTTACCATAATACAAAATTAAAATTTACATCACATAAAAAAACACACATGAGAAAACATGTAATAACTTTCGTTTCAGACATTTTTTAAATTGCGGAAGAGACGTACTAAAGGGATCAGTGTCACTAAACTGCGAGTTGAACGTCGTCAGAAATCTACAGATTGGCGAATTTTGAGTTACATTCAAACGACGAAAAGGTACAGCAAAAGTTTCATTTGATCTTAATCTTCTCTCGGGAGCTCTTAAGGAGATTAACTGCAAAATTGAGGGGACCAAAAGGATGCCGTTCAGAACTTTAAATAGAAAACTCATGTCATTGATTTTTCTGCGGTTTTCCAAACTAATCATATTGAATCTAGATTGAGCTTCGGTGTAATCATGATCTTTTATGAAGAAGTTATTACGGTATGATAGGTATTTGAGAAATTTGTGTTGCACGCTTTCCAACCGTCTTATATGACACTCATAATGAGGGTTCCAGGTCGAAGAAGCAAAATTAAGTTCATTCAGAACGAAGGAGTTGTATAAGGTTTGTAAGCTTTCATTAGTTCTGAACAATTTACCATATCGCAGCGTGAATCCAAGCATTTTATTCGCAGATGAAATGATATTATCGATATGTGGGACAAAAGTTAACTTAGTATCCAAAATCACTCCCAAATCTCAAGTACTTTCAACTTTACGCAACTGAATTTGATCTATCATATACACGAACTTCGAAACATTTGTATTCCTCGTAAATATAATTAAGGTTGAAAAAGAGGAAGTTCTCTCTGCAGTACTGAGAGAACCCATCCAAATCCTGCTGGAATCCTGCAAAGTCCTGAAGACACTTCATCTTAAGAAATATCTTGAGATCATCCGCATGAATCAAAAAACCAGCAGCACGAAAACAGCAGGATACATTATTAATAAAAATAATAAAGAGTAAGGGACTCAGGTGGGAACCCTGAGGCACACCCGATGTGCTAATGAAGCTTTTAGATTTCTGTCCTCCCACGCATACAAACTGGGATCTCCGCAACACATACGACCCCCCCCCATCTCAAAAGATTGCCATTTATTCCTACCTCGGCAAGTCGTCGAAAGAGTACCGATTGATTGACCTTATCAAAAGCCTTTTTTTCTTTGAAACAATGAAAGTTATATTTAGCAAAAAACCTGGAAAAGCACTGACGTGAAGTCCGCAATTCTAGCGCACATGTTCCCTTTTGGTGTTATCCTTTGAACATGCTCACAAAAGCTGCTGTCTTCACGTCAGTGCTTTTTCAGGATTTTCTCGAGCTATTCCGGGACATGCGCGCAAAAAAGAACGATACTGAGGAAAAAACTACTGAATTTGACATACATCTTTCAAATATCTCCAGAAATTATGATCGTATCGTATCGAACTGAAATTTCGACACTGCTGTGAAATATGAAGCTCAAATTCTGCGTTAAAGCTTTTTCAAATATCATGAATCATTTCCAAAGCTGAACATAATTTCGAAAAAAATTTTTGAAAAAAATATGTTAAATTTACTGACAGTATGATCTCAAGAAAATGTCGCGAAAAGTTACAAGCCGTTATACTCCAACTAACTGGTAAGTTTCAATTCAATCGCTTCAGTAGTTCCCGAATTATCATAGAAATAATCTCAAAACTTCAAAAGACTCTAACTCCGAAACTGTTCGGCCGATTTTGCCCATTAACGAACTTAACCGTCGCATTTTGAAATGCAACCTACTCTGAAAGTTTCAGGCCGATAGAATTCTCCGTACGACTTTAATAGTGCATATGGACGGCCAGATGGCCGGCCGGTCAGAATGTCCCCGGATTCGTCATCAGTGAGTCCAACCTAATCGTTTGAGATCATTTTCGGCTCAAAATTCAAGTATTACAGACATTTGGACAAAACGATAGCATGCTGTCCCCAGAACATGCGCGCAAAAAGGTCAAGTGTATGGCATTTTCGAAAAGGCAATCGAAAAACTTTTGAAACATGAAGCTGTCAAACTCCCTTTCCATTCAAGATTTTAGGTGTCGATTGCTGCTGAAATAACGCTTATAGGGTTGATACAAATTGATTCGAACCAACCGTATAAAATGTTTTTATACGATTCAAGGTTCACTCCTTTCTGCATTTTCTTGATTTTGCATTAGAGTCGAGGTTCAAGGCGTGGTACGTTTTCGAATTGACACACTGTATGTTTAACTGCATTTACCTAGTGAATCGTGAGGAAATCATTGACAATACAGATTTTTTGTACCTTCAGATGATATCTAGTTTCCTCTTTATTCATCTCCAATCACAATTCCTTCCATACGGAAATCCGAAGTAACAACTCCTCTGCAACGAAAGAACACCCTGAAGTTTGAGACCGCTCGTAAGCGCTCGTCAACGCTCGATTGCGCGTAGCCCATAAACGCCTCAAATCGCTTCCAGTAAATGAACAAGCCTTATGGTTTGAGCGAATGAAGATTATTATTTAGAAAGTGGAAGACGACTAAAATGAAATCAATTAATCGTAAAATTCTAAAACATTTTCAGATCCAATTTTCATTTTTGCGCGCGTGTTCCAGGGCAACAGCGTACTATCGTTTTGTCCAAATGTCTATAATTCTCGATGATTGAGCCGAAAATTGTCTCAAACGACTTGGTTGGACTCACTGATGACGAATCCGGTGTCAAAATCGATTCTGTCCGGCCGACCGTCACCACGTTAACGGGCGTACGGAGGATTCTATCAACTTGAAAATTCTCAGGAAGGGTTTCATTTCGAAATACGAAGGTTAAGGTCGTCAATGGGCCGAATCGGCCGAATAGTTTCGGAGTCATAGCCAGTTGAAATTTTGAGATTAATTTCCTCATATTTCAGAAACTACTGAAGCGATTGAATTGAAACTTGGCAGTTAGTTGAAACATAAAGACGCGCAACTTTGAGCTAAATTTAGTTGAAATCGTAGGATTACTAAATTTGAAAAAAATTTTTTTCGAAATTCTTTTTCAAATATTCAATATTCTGTGATGTTCTCAACATATTATCCTCATTAAATTCTATATGAACTTCAAAGTGGCATTTGAAGTACTAAAGGCCGGATCGTAAACACATCTACCGAAAGAAACGACTTAGAAACTCGATATTTGTAGAATAGGGTTGGGGATTAATTACGAATTACGATTAATGACATTTTGAATGTTTCAGTACGTATGTTGAAGATTAAATGAATTTGGGGAAAAACTGATCGAGGAAATTGTGATTCTTCAATTCATTACCTTCTTTCTTCCCTGTAGTATAGGAACGACCTTTATAATACTGGAAATACAATTTTTTCGTGAACTGTTTCATGGAAATATTTCGACCATGATGATATATGAATACTGCAACGATCTTAAGGGAATTGATGTATCATGACAGCCAGTAATGAATCCTGAAAATCTCTTTGTATTTTGCATCACTTTATAATATTGAAAATTCAACTTAAAAAGTGGCAATCAATGGATACATTCTGTAAGAAATATAAATATTTATTGTCTGGTATTGGAACAACTGGTATCGAATAAAAAAACCAATTGAAATAATTACCATGGTATATTATTGCGTACCCACACTGAAAAGTAAATTTTTTATTCCATACTTCCGAGGTCAAAGACAAAAAAACATTCCCATATTATGTTGAACATGCTAAGAAACAAAAGACAATTATAACTGCTCCTTGTTCAATTCCCAAATAATGCTCTGAAATTATGAAAATCTAATCAACAAACAGATGGTCTTCAGCTCAGGAATCCGTGTAAAAGAACAAATAAAAAGTTCATTCATTTACTCATCCATTCATTACTGGGTAGCTCGCATCATTAGTCATCACCTGAAATATAAAAATTACAGGAGCAAGAATAACATTTACATTCAAGCAACAATAAATTAATGGGAAGAAAGAGCACTGTTGAATAATAACGAGGTTTGATTTTTTTCGTGTCCTGAAATAGAAGTGATCATGCGAGGTGCAGCCTTGAATCAATTAATTCAGCATTAAAATCGAGAAATATTGATCCTGCATTAATTCAACGATTACGATATGGGGCATAGTGAGTTGTTCGGTTGACTGTGTCACAATTGATGATTTGGATACGTGAAATGGATCGCGACGAATCGATTTCCAAAGGTCAGGAGGGTCACATACCAGATATTTTGCTATTATACAGTGCGCGTCAAAATTATGGAAGCAAGTCATTTTCTCAGAAGAAAAATATTTTGCAACAAAATCCTGAAACAGGTCAATTTTTGTTTCACTTTTACAAAAATTTTTATGCATTTTTGAAGGATTTTTGTTGCACCCTGTGCCATCTCCATCAACCCTCTAAATTTTTTTTGAATAGGGAAAGTGGGTCATGTGGTACTTTTTTGGCAAGGTCTTTGTATTTTCTTTACAGACGTGCAGAAATTTTCAAGAAAAAATTTTTTTTTTTTTTAAATTAGTTACTTCAAGAGATTTTCAGTATGCGCACTTTGTCATGGCTCATTTACTTTGAGACGATGGTACCAGATGAAATTTGTCACCGAATGAAAGTCGACCAGTTTTTTTCGTGCACAACTTTCAACCCCTATGAACCCTTCAATGGAGAAAAAAGATGGACCACCCGGAGAATCACTGTGCATTACAAGATAAGTTAAATTGAATGTTCAAAATGACCACCATCGTTCTTGATACAATAATCAAAGCACATGACACATTCATAACATTGATGACATTGCGTTGTCAGAAAGCTTTCTTTGAATTGAAATATTTTATCGGAAAGTTTCAACCTTAGTAGAAACGTACTAATAACATACCTTCTTAAGATCATAACTAAAGCCCAGTGTTTCACACATTCTTATTTTCCACGTGAGGGGGTTGAAAGTTGTCCATGAACAAAACTGTAATAGTCGACTTTCATTCGGTGAAAAATTCCATCAGGTACCATCGTCTCAAAGTAAATGAGCCATGACAAAGTGCACATACTGAAAACCCCTTTGAACTAACTAATTTTTCAAAAAAAAAACACTTTTTTCCTGAAAATTTTTGCACGCCTGTAAAGAAACAAAGACGCCAAAAAAGTACCACATAACGTACTTTCCCTATTCAAAAAATTTATAATCCTTCAAAAATTCATATAAATTTGATAAAAGTGAAACCTGACCTTGACATGTTTCAGGATTTTGTTGCCAAATATTTTTCTTCTGAGAAAATGAATTTGTTCCATAATTTTGACGCGCACTGTATATTACTGTTGTTATGGCAGTGGAGCTTATTGAAAAATATGAATGGAATAATATCCGACATAATTGAAAGAGGTATACAGTGCTTGCAAACGCTTCTGCATTCCTCGAAATATTTCTGTAGTTAGTCGAAGATATAACATTTTTTCTTCGTTTGAGAATTCATTGATCCCTTGCAATTTTATCGCTTTTGTCGTTCTAGTCAAAAAATGTCAATTTATTTTTCTCTATTAGTAAAAAAACAAATTTTTTCTGCACTTAGGTGACAATTAATAACTCTAGTTTTCGAGAGAATGGCTTCGTTACTGAATAAAGATAATCTTTTAAACTTTTTTCTCGATAAAAGTATCAGGTTCAGATATATGGCATGATAGCAAGATGATTTTGAATCAAAGAGATTTTTTAGCTACTAGTGGCGCTCACATACTTTTTCCAGAGGGAAAAAAATTGCTCTAGAAAGAAAAACCACCTGGTTGATTTTCACGGGAAATTCAAATATTATAGGATGTACATCTCGAAGTGTAATGTCGTTACCAAATCAGTAAATATTCCAGATATGCAAGTAATATATTCGTATCTAATGTATCAAATAATACAAAATAAACTGTGAATCTTGTACAAGGTTATTCACTAAAACTTACCCACGCCCTTATCATCTTCATGAATTCCAAAGAAAAAACCTAGAAAAGCACTGACGTGAAGTCATCAGCGTTTGCGCGCATGTTCACATTTGGTAATATCCTTGAACATGCGCGCAAAAGTTGCTGAAAAAACGTCAGTGCTCTTCTAGGTTTTCTCGATAAATTAATGGATTCAAATTCGATGTAATTTGTATTTTAGGGAATATTGGGGAAATGAAATTTTAAATGGATATATCTACGGAATCATTGGTCGGATTTTACCCATTCGCGAATTCGAGCTTTCGACCCTTATCGTCTTTTCGGTCGGCCGTTAGGCATTAGAATCCAATTATATATCGAAAAATGATAGTTCAAAGGTTCATACTGATTCAAACGAGGATGATATAATCAAAGGATCACAGCATCTTGAACATTAAAAAAAAAATTTTTTTTAAAATTGTTCACGACACGATCATCACGAAGTTGAACATCGGCATTTTCAAACTAGTTACGAAGTTTCCTTATGATTGAATCAGCATTATTTGTGCTGTAACGAAAAAAACAACGATATCGGGAAAAAAACATGAAATTTTCTATATTTTTTCCCAATATCTCCGAAAATAATTACCGTACCGAATTGAAATTTGGTACATTGGTGTGGAATATGGAGTTAAAAAAAAGTAATTTAATTTACTGACAGCACGATCTCAACAAAATTTTGCAAGAAGTTTCGAGTCTTTATGTTCCAACTAACAACCAACCTTCAATTCAATCACTTCAATGGTTCTCTAAATATCAGGGAACCTTAAAACTTCAAATAACTATAACTCAGGAAACAATTCGACCGATTTAGTCCATTAAAAAACTCAACCTTCGCATTTTGAAATGCAACCAATCTTGAAATTTTCAAGTATGTAGATAGAATTCTCCGTTCACCCGTAATCGTGCCTACGGCCGGGCATAATCGATTTTGACCCAGGATTCGTCATCAGATAGAGAGAGAGATTTTCGGCAAAAATTCGACAATTACAGACATTTTGACAAAACGATAGCACACTGTTCCCCAGAACATGCGCGCAAAAAAAAATGTGTATATATGACTGAAATTCCATAGAATGCTATCAACAGAGACCGTCATAAAAAACCAAAAAATATTGGTCAAGATTCAGTGAGGACGTAAATTTCTATCGACTTGAAATTTTCAATATTCCAAAATGCGCCAGTTAATTTCGTTTATGGTTTCGGAATAAGTCATTTGAAAATTTAGGGTTACTTTCCTGAAATATCAGGTACTACCTGAGCTATTGGATTGAAACTCGGCGCAGTTAGTTGAAGCGTAACGACGTGCAGCTCTTATTAGATCGAACGGTTGCTGAATTCAATGAAACAAATATTTCAGCATCAGATCAGATCAGATTTCAGTTTGATTTCAGTGGGAGATAATATGTCAAATTTCGTGATTTTTTCTAGGTATCTTACATACAAGTTTGTGCAAAATTTCGTGATGATCGTGTAATTACAACAATTCGGAAAAAAAATTATAATTTTTTTCTCCAAATATTCTTTATTCTGCGATATTTTAATCATATCATATTCACAAAATTCTGCACGAAAGCTGCCATTTTTCGATCAAGTATTGAATTTCAATTCGGTCTTATCAATATTCATCCAAATATTGGGAAAAGAATTTTGAATGGGTACATATCTACGAATTGGGCCTTTGTAATTAAGGTCCTAACCTACCCAACAAATATCGCGTTTCTAGGTTGTTTTTTATAAAGTTTTTGTGTTTTGATTGGTCATCAGGACGACAGTAAATACTTTAACTGAATTGGAAAAATCCTCATAATGATTCTGGAGATATACCCATTCAAAATTTTGTTTTCCCAATATTTCCAAAAGTTTAGATGGGATCGAATTGAAAACCAGGGCCGACATATGAAGGACTGTTCCATTTCGAATGTACATACTGTATACCGCTTTACCCAGTTTTCTAATCAGATGGGTTATTTCTTTCCCCAATTTTTCATCTCATTCCAGTGGATTCAATTAGTAATTTGTTATTCATGAGAGTATTTCTGTAATACAATCACATATCGGAATTTCTGTGGAGAGTCTAAAAAGTCGTTTTTCTTCTGGTTTCCTAAATGTTCACCCTTTATAGGATTTTCCGCACGTGATCATGTCGTTTTTTCGGTCGTCATCATATTAACCCAGTTTCTAACGTGAAACCTAGAAAGGGAGGGTCATTGGCCTGGTAATTTCTATGTAATTTCTACATCAACCACTAGCTACAAATATCATTTCATCACTAATGCACGTTGCCAGTGGATAGGACCAACCTTCGGAGCAAAATCGAAGTGGCAGAACGCCAGTGATTAATTCCAAGGATGGTGCGTAATTTGGCTCTGTTGGTTTTATGAGGAGTCATTTACGTTGAACAAGTAGAAACCCCTCAAAGTAGTCGATTCAGACAATTGATGGATGACATGATGTGACAACAAACAATATGAATGCTTCGTAAGGGGTTATTACAAGAATTAAACTACTTCCAAGGTGGCTCCGACAAGTAGCAGGGTTGTCAGTTGATATCCCTATCATTGTGCGATTGTTCTACAGGAAACATATTGAAGTTATAATGAAACAATGTTTTTCTAATTCGCTTGTTCTGAAAAATAGCGTTGGTCAGTTACCCTGAAAAATAATCCGTGGTCAAATTCAGTTCCTGCTCGACCGTCCGTATGTGCTTCAACTTTAGAAAAACCTACCAAGAGAATCAACTTTTTTAGGCTTTGGAGCCATGATATCAAGATCAGGTTCATTAATGAGGTGAATCCGCCCAACAGTAGTAATACAGTCAGCTGAAGTATCATTATCTCAAATCTGAAAACCCTTTCCTTCAATACAGAACCAAAAGAGATAATCATAAAAATCTCAATTTTTTTTGAGTTTACATCCGAAGCCTTAACTCTGTATCAAGTTGAAATTATAATAAAATGAAAAAACATTAAATAGCAGGAACTCTGATAGAATTGATGTTAGAAGTTGAAGAGAATAAACAAGTATTTTAGAAATAAAAATTGGTGAACTGAAGTGCAGAGACAGCTATATCGTAGATACTTATAGAGTGCGCGTCAAAATTATGGAACAAATTCATTTTCTCAGAAGAAAAATGTTTACCAACAAAATCCTGAAACAGTTCAATTTTTGTTTCACTTTTACCAAATTTGTATGCATTTTCGAAGGATTTTTGTTGCAACCTGTGCCCTCCCTCTAAATTTTTTGAATAGGGAAAGTGGGTCATGTGGTACTTTTTTGGTAAGGTCTTTGTATCTTTTTCAAAGGCGTGCAGAAATTTTCAAGAAAATTTTTTTTTTTAAAATTAGTTACTTCAAAGCTCGCTCCAAAGAGGTTTTCAGTATATGCTCTTCGTCATGGCTCATTTACTTTGAGACGCTGGTACCTGATGAAATTTGTCACCGAATGAAAGTCGATTACCTATTACATAGTTTTGTTCATACACAACTTTCAACCCCTACGAACCCTTTAATGGAGAAAAAAATGGAGTGACATTGGAAATTTATTTCGGCATTGAAGTATCAACCAGATAATCATTGTGTATCATGAGATAAGTTAAATTAGATGTTCAAAATGACCACCATCATTCTGGAATATGTCTAACATGTCAGTACTGTGAATTTGCTTTCAATTTTACTTACCGGTGACCTTGTGATTGGTCTTTCTGGATATTTGGCTTTAAAAATATCACAAACCTCCCCTTGAGTATGGACTCAACCCCAACCAATCATCATTAAAATTTCAATTCTCTGTTTTTCATTTAACTGAGGGATTTGTTTTTCGATTTTCAAAACAATGAACTGGAATTTGAGCAACGATTGATTCGATTGAATGCAACTTGAATTAAAATTTTCTGAAAGTAAGACGTTCATCGTATGATATGATACCGGGCGCATTTGAACACCACATGTTATAAACTTCTTTTTTCAGCCATGAGCATGAAAAACAATTTTATTACTTCGAATTTCAAATCTCTACATGGTTGTACCTTGTTACACATTCATAACATTGATGACATTGCGTTGTCAGAAATCTTTCTTGGAATTGAAACATTTTATCTAAAAATTTCAACTTCAGTAGAAATGTACTAATAACATATAACAATAAATTCAGAGGTTTGATGGGAATGGCCCAGGATGCAACAAAAATCCTTCATTATAAATTATCAATGATCAATTCAATGATGTAGTTCAGTTTAAGGTCAAACAAAATTTTATTACCACTTCCATAGACCTCGTGTTCAGACTGTGGATAGAATTGTGATGAAGTTTAGGGAAGATGACCTTTTTTGAAAATTTTTCATACCTGTGAATCGCAGCGATAAAGAAACTTATCCACATTTCCAATATATCTACTCTGTTCAATTGTCATATTCTTCAATTTTTTTATAAAATAACTAGTCGCTGCATGAATATCACTATTTTTACGATTTGCAGTTATGTGTACCTTAAACACAACAACTACCGAAAAAAACGACTAGAGACTCGATATTGATAGGGCAGGTTGGAGGTTTTGATTAATTAAGTACACTTCAGTGCTTTTCTAGATTTTTTTCTCAAAACTGTACCACCCTATAATTCAAAAGTTGAGAGGTTGAAGCTCGGGTTGAAGGCATTGGAGTTCATTTAAAGTTTTCTTCTTGCCACCACCTTGAAATTCACACAATAATAAATCACCATATCTGGCGTTCTCTTTTTCTCCACTGACGTAGGTTATTAAAATCAACAAGAAAATAATGAATAAATGAATTATAAGCGAAAATCATGTGTACTGATCTATTATGTTCGAAATATATACATATTGTTGATACAATCGTTCAGTTTTTCATGTTTCAAGAAATCATAATCCTCAAATCTAAACAATATTCAATTTAATGTCAAAAATACCTTCCATGAGAAATATTTTCAGTCAATTCAAATAATTATGATCTTCTACACATTGCCTAATTTAATAGGATATTCCAATTTGAATAATCGAATTGTATTCTTGCATAAATTTAGTTCGAATATATTAGCGAAATCCAAAAACAAAATACAGTTGAAGAAAAACAGAGAATATTTCCAACTGATAACAATACAACAAATGCATAATATTGACTATAGTTCAAGATTGCCATATATAATTGCTTATCCCTATGAGTTTACTGGCGAGGAAAGACTGGCAGCACGTCATTTTGATAATCATTTTCAACAATTGTTCGAATTAATGAAATTGAACAAGAAGGAATAAAAGCTAATAAAGTTCGATCAACCTGTGAAATAAACCAGAAGCTATTCAAAACACAACAACCAATGCATTTTACCGTTCGAATTAACTACTTCGATCTACTTCCAATATTCGTAAATGGAAATGAATGCTTTCAAATGAAATGTACACCTCTAATTTGATTTCGACAACCCACACAAACATGTGGGAATTGTCGATTCAGAATTTGAAATTTAAATCGCCAATCGGTCTCGTCGTATGACCTCATTTCATTAGTTCACTGTCTTCACAACGATGAATTTGGGATTTCTAATGAGAAATATTGTATTATATCAAGTGACCATTAAAATTTTCGTTGAGCTCTTGAGATATTTTGAAATTTTTGAGAGCCCGATCATATTCACTGTTCTCCAATCACTTTATGTCTTCGAACTCATAAAGTGATAGGAGAAAAGTGAACATGGTCGGACCCTTAAAGGTTTCAAAATATTTCAAGAGCACAACAGACATTTTAATGCCCACTTGATATAATACAATATTTCTCATTAGAAATCCCAGGTTATGTCTTCGAGCTCACCGAAATCGAACACAACAAAAAGTTCCTTCGGAAATTTGAAATTGCACGATCCAAAAGTTATTTGGATCTCAGCAAGAACGAGTTACACCTCCCCACTGGCTTCCTCACAGAACACTGTCGCCTAAGGAAGCACATGATGAGGAATGGGCTCATCAGACACTGACGAGTGCAGAATCTGTGGGGAAGAGGAAGAAATTCCTGTTCGCCTGAGCACAGAATGCCTCGCCATTGTAAGCCTACGCAAGGAAAGTCTTGGATGGCAAAATTCAAGGAGGAATGCGAACTTAGCCTCCGAGCTGTGGGTAGCGCAGGGCGAAAACAACTCTGACGGGAGGACACAATAGACCTTGAGGTCACAGTGGAGTGTAACCCCTTATCAAACTATAAACTTCGAACTCATAAAAACATGAATAACAGAATTTAAACGATGAGTTTGACAAAATACTGAATGTGTCCCACACAGATGTCATTTGAGAACAACGCTTTCGCGCTGTTTTTCTGAATAATAAGGGCGTTATCTTCTCGTCAAAACATCTGTGATATTAAACTTCGAGAAGAAAATTGGCAATTCGAGAATTATTTCAAATATGTTCTCCGGTCACCTGCCAATAATTTGAAGAAAGAAATTAATTAAAATAACGAAATTTTCAGAATTGGTTTGCGTTTTGAAGTCTCGGTTAGGTTCGTTAATCTGAAAAAGAATCCATCCTGTTCAGAGATATACATAGGTATCTAGTCCTCTGAAATTCATATTTCTCAAAAACTCGAAAACTGCTGCTTGATACTATTGAAATGAATCTCAAGTTGTTGAAGAGTACTGGCAGGAAGACAATTAGACAATGTCGTAAAAATCTTATCAGGATCAATATGAAAAATGATTCGAAATTCTACTTGTCAAATTTCGGGCAGCCTAACGCGGCCGACCGTAAACACAATAACTTCAGTAAGAAACAAATTAGAAACTTTATATTTTATTCATATTTGTATTTATATTTTATTCATATTTGTAGCCAAGGTTTGGACCTTATAACGAAGGCCGAATTCGAGAATGGGAAAAATCCAATCAATTATTCCGCAGACATACACATTCAAAATGTTATTTTCGCAATATTTCCAGAATACAGATTAGATCGAATTGAAATGCAGTTATTTATCGAAAAATGACAGTTCGGAGTTCAACTATATTTAAATGAGGATAATATGAACAGAAGATCACAGAATATTGAATATTTGAAAAAACAATTGAAATCTTTTTTCAAATCGTTACAATGACACGATCATCACGAAATTTTGCACCAAGTTGTCCATGAATATTTTCAAACCAGTTGTCGAGTTTCATCATAATTGAATCAGTATTTTTTGAGTTATTTTTTTCCCAATATCTCCGAAAATAATAATTAACCGTAACGAGTTGGAATTGGAATACACTGCTGTGAAATAGGAAGTTCTAGGTTTGAGCATTTTTTTGCAATATGATGAATAGTTTCCGGAAAAAAAAAAACCCCATAAAAATTTTGAAAAATAATTTTTCCAAAATTCACCAACAGCACGATTTCAACAGAAATTTCATAACTTTTTTGTACGTATACACCTGTATTATGTTTCGTAATGAAAAAAGTTCACATAATTTTTGTTTAAAAAAAGATATTCTTGTTCAGGGACACTACGGAAAACTGTTTTTGACTCATTGAGATTTGAATAATCAATGCTTGTGATTTTGAAGGTCAAGCTTTCTAATTCAGAATAAGTTAGATTGCTAAAAGAAAATATTCTCTTTCAATTTCAGTTTCAAATAGTAATCGGCAGTTATCACAATTTGATACCAATAATGATGACAGCTACAGAGACAAATTCAATCCTCTGACACTTAGTTCATTTCTCACAAGCGTTCTGAGGATAAGGGTGAAATGAAAACATTTCGAACTGCACATTTATCTAATCCTCGTTCGAAATTTATGGCTCAGTGAGAACAGTAATTGAAGAAAGAGATCAAGGCTGCTCATAAAAGGGAAATATATATTTCATTTATATACAGTGCAAGTCAGAATTATGGAACAAATTAATTTTCTCAGAAGAAAAATATTCGGCAACAAAATCCTGATCCAGGTCGATTCTTGTTTCACTTTTACCAAATTTATATGCATTTTTGAAGGATTTTTGTTGCACCCTGTGTAAATCCCATCAACCCTCTAAAGTTTTCGAATAGGGAAAGTATGTCATGTGGTACTTTTTGGCAAGGTCTTTGTATATTCTTTACAGGCGTACAGAAATTTCCAAGAAAAAGTTTTTTTTTGAAAAATTAGTTAGTTCAAAGAGGTTTTCAGTATGTGCACTTCGTCATGGCTCATTGACTTTGAGACGATGGTACCTGAAATTTGTCACCGAATGAAAGTCGACCATTACAGTTTTGTTCATGCACAACTTTCAACCCCTTTCAACCCCCTCACGTGAAAAATTAGAATGTGTGAAACACTGCGCTTCAGTTATGATCTTAAATAGGTATGTTATTATAATTTAACTTATCTTGTAATGCACAATGATTCTCCGGGTGGTACTTCAATGCCAAAATAAATTTCCAATGTCACCCCATTTTTCTTCCATAAAAGGGTTCGCAGGGGTTGAAAGTTGTGCATGAACAAAACTGTAATGGTCGACTTTCATTCGGTGACAAATTTCATCAGGTACCATCGTCTCAAAGTAAATGAGCCATGACAAAGTGCACATACTGAAAACCTCTTTGAACTAATTTTCCAAAAAAAAATTTTCTTGAAAATCTCTGCACGCCTGTTAAGAAGATACAAAGACTTTGGTAAGATTTAGTAGAAGTGAAACAAAATTGACCTGTTTCAGAATTTTGTTGCCTTATATTTTCCTTCTGAGAAAATGAATTTGTTCCATAATTTTGACGCGCACTGTATTTATTGATTCAATAAATAATTGAGAGTTCAACAATTAAATTCTATTGAATATGAAAACGTTCTGTTGAAATCAATCGACTTTCAGCTAAGGAACATAAAACATGAGTACCTACATTTTGATTGGAATGAAATTGCACCTTACGAGAGTTTCGAGACCTGCGAGACTTTTGTAAGCGAGAGACTTCATGACAGTCTCGCCCCGTCTCGAATGAAGAATTCACGGTCTCGTCCTGTCTCGAGACAGACGGGACTCTCGAAAACGAGACTCTAGTGGGTATCACTAAAATAGATGATAGGAGCAACATTCAAAACAAACATAATCTCATCAACTTTCAGAAGAAGTGCCAAATCCTCATAGGTATAAACATCGCGTGAAAACCACAACAATTCCAAACTTCACCGACGACAAACCCTGGGACCCCCCAAAGCCGCCCTTCACTCACCGCTAAATTTCCGCATCTCTTCCAAAAGCCGGTCTCTATCCCTCCAAAAACATGAAAGAAACCACCTCCACACTGATAACGCGGCAACTCTCGCACAGATCCGAAAATCACCAACCTCACCTTTTCACCCACTCAACACCGGAACATCCACAGAGCAAGAGTTGTCGAAATCTTGACAGATACCGCCGTATCGAGTCCGCGGTATCGTGACGTTCTTCGAGAAACGCGGTACACGGCAACACTTGTCGACGGTTGCGGAGAAGTAGCTAATGCCGATATCAGCTTCGTAGTGGGATCTCCGGCGAATCCTCCGGCCAGACTGCGCGGTTGCGTGGAGCCGGTTGATGGCGGGACGAGGTTGCCGCTTATCAGGGAAAATTCCGCTTTTCCGAGCTTATTTTCCTTCTTGGAATGATTTACACACGAGGGTAGGAGAGAAGTGGAGGAGGAAGTTGAAAAGTGCGACTTCGGAATATCTTAAGAGCAAACCATACCTCGAATATAACGACGGGGTGACTTTTGGAGGCTAGACTTCTCTGAGAATTTCTTTGGTGCAAATGGTTGAAAACTTGTAAGAATGCGCAATGTTGTCACTTTTTACGCGATTGTTCTGGGGAACAGCGCGTTATCATTTCGTCACGATGTCTGTACGTTTCGAAGTTTGAGCCAATATTGGTCTTAAACTACTAGGCTGGACTCACTGATGAAGAATCTGAGGTCAAATTTGATTAGCGGTGTTTCACCATAAACTGGTCAAACATGTAGAGCCGTATAGATGAAATTGGGAAAGTCATTTTTGCCCCGTTTTCGAAGCATAAGCGAGATACAGGGTGTTTAATGTCAACTTTGAACAATATTCTCAAAACTGTGGTGATTTATACTTGACCTTTGAAATAACGGTTTTTGGTCACATCTCAGAATTCTTTGGTGGGCAATACAATTGTTCTGTAGAATTCTGGGAACAATATTCAAAAATAGCGGAAAACCTACAAAATTGGATTTTTTCGTTTTCGATTGCCAAATTGGATAGCATTATTTCAATGTACTCAATTTTCAAAGATTTTCCGTGAAAAAATTTTCCCAACATTCAAACTCAACTTTTTTTTACATGTCTACAGTGAAGAAAAATTCACCCGAAATTGTTGAAATCTTTCGAGATTTAACTTACCTCCATTTTGAACACTGCTGTTAAAACAGAATGAAAAAATATCCCTTGGTTTCCATTTTAAAGCCTTCCGAAGATTCCGCTCAGAGTACTCAAATGATTTTATTCAAGAAACTGGTTGCCCTACGGCGGCCAAAATTGGGCTAATGGGACCCCAGAATGACCTGAATAGAAATATGAATTTATCAACAAAAAAAAAATTTCCAAAAAAACTTTGATGGGATTCGAAATCGCTCCTCTTACGGACAATATAGGTTCGCATATAAAGGTTGATTCTCACTATACGTTTCGTAACCTTCCAGTATCCTTCCTGTAAAATATTATAACTTGTGAATGAATTGATGTATTCACACTATACGTTCCGTTTACATTCCGTCAACATGACATTTTTGCCTACTAAATTTTGACGTAAATCATATGGAAGGGATACTGGAAGGTTACTGAACGTAAAATGAGACTCAACCTTAAATTGGATTTATTCTGATTATAATGACGTCCGTTACCAGGCAACGATAGCTCATCGAATTTGACCCTATTTTCCGAATGCGGACAGAGTTCGATTCCTACCAAAGTTTTTTAGAAAATATTTTTTTCTTTGTAAATTCATATTTCTATCCAGGTCACTCTGGAGGCCTATTAGCATAATTTTGGCATCCGTAGGGCCACCAGTTACTTAAAAAAAAGTTGAGTTTCAATTTTAGAGAAAATTTTTCGCGGAAAACCTTAGAAAATTGAGTACATTGAAATAATGCTATCCAATTCGGCAATCGAAAACAAAAAAATCCAACTTTGTAGGTTTTCCGCCATTTTGAAATATTTTCTCCAGAATTCCACAGAACAATTGAATTGGCCACCAAAAAATACTGAGATGTGACCAAAAACCGTTACTTCAAAGGTCACGTATAAATCACCACAGTTATCAGAATATTGTTCAAAGTTGACATTAAACACCCTGTATCTCGCTTATGCTTCGAAAACGGGGAATATGTCACAAGGCAAAAATGACAGTCCCAATGTCATCTATACGGCTTTATATGTTTGATGAGTTTATGGTTAAACACCCTGTAAACTATGGCAAGTTGATTAGAAGTTGCTTGTTCATGATTAAGAGATTCTTGGATTGTCTTTGCAGAAGTTGAAGCAGACCTCATTGCGTCAATTATATCCTGATGATGGCCCGAGTCAATTTGTAGATATGGTTTCATGGAGTGAAAGTTGTTGGAAAAACACATTTGCTGTGAAATTTTCTTACCGAATACGACACGAGGTCAAATTAAATACGGAAATTTTTTCTCGCTCATGAATAATTTTAGAAAATTATCCCTCACCTTCGACTCGGGATAATTTTCAAGCTATTCATGAGTTCGAAAAAAATTTCCGGAAATAATTTGATCTCTAGTGGTATTACTAGTGAAAATGTTTTGATCGTTGTCAAACTCAAATCGTGCTATCATAGTGACTGAAAATTGCACTGAATGCAATTATCAGTGTTATGTTGACATGATCGGGTGAAATGGATTCACAGGGCACAAAAAGACAAAATTCGATTTTTTTGGACTGTTGTTAGAACTGTCGAAAAATTTTACGCAAAATTTCATTTCCTTATCCTAATATGAATTACGGTTTCATGGACTTCGACAACACAGCCACATTCAAGTTCCATAAAACGTCGTTAATATCTCAAGGTCAGGTAAATGCCCACGGTCTGCGTGCTTTATCGGTGCCAATAGCAGCGAGAATTATTAGAATGTATGAAATTTCGATGGTAATAGGAGAAAACGAGGGGTCTTTTTGTTTTTTGAATTTTTTTTGGGATGTACAATTCTTTTGTGAGAATGCGTAATCTTATTTATTTTCCATTTTACACTCCCTTTCAGTTTTGATTTTCCCGAAAATTCTTAAAAATAAAAAGTGATAAATTGCGCATTCTTACCATTTTTTCAACCATTCGCACCCAAAAAATTTTTTAAATCCCGAACTCTGGCCTCTCCAACATTCACCCCGTTATATTCGAGGTATATGCCCTCAAGGAAGAATGGAACTGGATTTTCATTTTAATCAATTTCCTACTAAGCAGAAATGTGTTCCTAGTTGAATATTTTCTTCACAAAACACCGAAAATATTATCAAAATAGTCATCTATGAACACAATGGTCTTGTCCAAACAAAAATCCTCTTATCTTTCAATCAATATTTGCTCTGACTGAACGAGCAAAATATCTTAGAATTAAAATACAAGTATTTTGGAAATATCCGATATTTACTTATCGTTAATCCTTTATGTTCAACCTTGTCAAATCGCATTCTTCATCCACGAGCGACTGATTAGTATTCTCTGCCAAATATCAAACACTCAGGATGACGAAACCAACTGAATGACAACATAGGACATTTCGCACGTTCAATATAATATGTCTTGCAGATTTCACGGATTTCATTGTTATCTACACTTTCTAGAGAAATAATATATGTCAAGAATATCTAGCAAGCAATTTCATGTGATTATTTTCTTCGAGATATAGAATTGAAGATGAGGAAACTCTCAAAAACATTTCCGAAAACTGCTGAAGCACTATCCAACGAACTCTAATGTTTAGGTTACATACACTGATGAAGAACTTGAGGTTTTTTTTGGTTTGGCCCGTCCATCCATAGACACAATAAACTCAGGTAACGATTGATCTGTGGACTTCAAATCTGATGATTTACGAGATATGACCCTCTTGAAAAAAATTATATTGAAAACATGAAATAGGGACAGGCGAGTTAGTGCAAAATTTCATGGTGATTGCATCGATAGAAGCTCATATTTTTCTCTTGAGAGCATAGCATAGTTTGATGAAGCAGTAATTAGATGGCGAGTTCTTACACGAATATGTTTCTTTCAGAACAACAGAGGAACTTCTTCAGAAACTAAATTCACAGAGGAAATTTCAGGTGTAATTGTGCAAGAAAACGTATGCCACCTAATATAAAATTGAATGGAAAAGGCACGAAGTACGCAAGTAGTGTGAAATACTTGGGCGTAAGGGTAGAGGAGGGTCTCAGATTCCATGAGCACTTCTCTGATGTAAGAGCGAAGCTAGTTAGACTATAGCTGGGTGCATGGGGCGTGTCTTGAGGAAAGAGGAAATACTGGGGACTTAACAGGAAAGCGTTGAAAGTGATATATGACGGCATGTTTAGAGCATGCGCCATGTACGGGGCGGAAGTTTGGTACAAGGAGATGGTGAGTGAGCATGCAAGAAATAGCATCAACAGCTGCCAGCGGGTGGTGATGTCAGCAGGTTTGAGGGTTTGTCGCACGGTAGCCACTGAAGCGATGATTGTTTTAATGGGTGTTATCCCATGGCATTTATTGGCTGTCGGAATGGGAGTGAGCTACAAGTTCCAGAAAGGGATAGCGCTGAATGGGTTCGACAGGAAATTTGCTGGTGAAAGGAATTCTAGTCCCATGGAAGGTGCAGCTGAGTTGAAGAGAGCGCATGTATGGCAGGTAAGGTGGTGCGAAGGCAGTAAAGGCAGGGTCACATTTAGGTTTATTCCTTGTGTTGACTTTGTCGAGGATAATGAATGGTTTTTCCCGAGGCTGTGTTTGGGTTATCTCATCTCTGGTCACGGGAGTATGAACGAGTTCCTATACAAGAGGGGGCTCAGCGAGAGCGTGTTTGTGGTGCGACTGATTCGTGGGAATACAAATTGTTTGACTGTGGTAATTACGATCGTGAACGGAAGGTATATTTGGGGAGTACGCTGGCAAGAGCTGGCATGAGAGAAATTGTTTGTTTACTAGTTGGATCGAACGAGTGTTATGAGCAGATGGGTTGCTTCTCTCGAGAGGTCTTCAGGAATAGTACCTCAGTTATAGACTAGTCCCTCGGGATTGACGGTAGCTGGGAGGAAGGCTTAGTTATGTTAGCTCATTTGGGTGTCTGTCTCGGCTCGTAGATCTGAGGTTAGAAGTCTTTTGGTTCATTTAAAACCGAGGGAGGCGAGTCGTGTTGCAGGGGGAAAGTTTGTGGCTGAAAAATTAGTTCACCTGGTTTTGAAGGGTGGTGTGTCGGGTCTTACCGATAGCATATGTGCTCCTGGGAGTTCAAAATATATTCCAAGCGAATTTCGGCGAACCTGGTGAACCCGCACAGATAACCCTACCCTGCTTCAGCAAGGCATTGTTTCTCAAGATCCTAAATTTGCTAGGGAATACGGTCCCGGAGCATGTCTGACCAATGACGCTATGATTGGTACTACGGAAGGGCTTGCCCGCAGGTGCGCATCTATGGGTTCACCTGGAGGGGTGTGCCTGTCTGCCCTATTGGGATAGGTTTCGTGGTGGCAGTGGTTGCAAGCCCACAAGCTGGGCTAGAAGGGCATCCTCCTTCGGCGTGTGAGTTGCGTCTTCACCTCGGGTACTAACCTGCAAAGCTAATAGAGACTTGGATAGGGTCTCCTGCCGCCAGTGAGGGTGTCTGACTTGAGATCTGAAACCATACTAGAAGCAGAACACTTCGCGTTTTCTATGCGCTGATTGGGCGTATCAAAATGCCGCGACCATGGGGCGGTGGCCGTAAGCCCTCGGGTTGTTAGGCAACAAATCCTCCCTTTGTTGTGCAAGAAAACAAAAAGAGGTTCCTGATCCTGATGGTTTCATCGATTTTTTGTGCTTTCTCTTTTTGAGATATCATACGCACTTATGAAAATTTGTGAAAAACACTGACGTGTATCTGCGACTCTTCCAAATTCGTAGCAGAACGGTAACCCTTTCAGATACTGACTCCGACTAAAGTTTCTTCACATCCATATTAAAATAGTTATACGATCGTCATGAAATAATACATGAGCTTTGCACCGTTATTTTACAACCACATTCAAGAAGATTTCAATTTGATCGAATATGAATTTGTGGAAACATTGTAAAAACTTTCATGAAGTCAGTCGGTAGTCTTTGGAATCGCTCTCTCAAGTTTATATAACTAAAACTGATTCAAGTTGGCAATCGTGAAATGAAGATCAAGATTAAAATATTCTGGCGAAACTCAAGCCCTTCTCATATTCATCAAATATTTTATGGTTTGATTCAATTACATCCAAGTGAACATGCTCACAAAAGCTGCTGACTTCATGTCAGTTCTTTCCTAGGTTTTTTTTGAGTCATCAGGATTAAACTTTGAAACTGAGGAAAAAAATCACGAAATTCGACATGTTCTTTCATAATATTTTCAAAAATTATGATCGTAGCCAACTGAGATTTGGTACACTGCTGTGAAATATGAAGCTCAAGTTATTACTTAATGTTTTCTGAATGTATTGAATAGTTTCCGAAAAAAAATTCCGAAAAAAAATTGAAAAATTTTTTCAAAGCTTCGCAAAAAGTTGCAAGTTCTCATGCTCCAACTAACTGCTAAGTTTCAATTCATTCCTTTCAGTAGTTCTCGAAATATCAGGAAAATAACATCAAAACTTCAAATAGCTATAACTCCGAAATCGTTAGACCGATTTTGCCCATTAGGTTGGACCCCCTGAAGAAGAATCTATGACAAACTCAATTATGTCCGTCCGGCCTTCCGTTAGTACGTATGTGCTCTTTCGATTGAAAGCAATTAGCATTTTAAGAATTTCAGGTTAGGGTTGTAGCCATGATATCTCAGTTTAGTTCATTAATGGGTAATATCGGCTTAACGATCTCGGAGTTGAGCTTGTTTGAAATTTTGAGGTTAGTTGTAATTAGTTGAAGAAAACCATCGTGCAACATAATGCAAGATTTGAATGTGAATCTAGTCGATATAAAATAACAAACATGATATTCGAAAGTTAAAAACATTTTTGCTAAAACATTGTTTCTGGGATACTGTAAATTCGTACTTATCCATTAAATTTGGCTCAGACCTTGACGTCAATATGTAACAGTAGTTTTTCAAATTTCATTTAGATCCTATGTTGATTTTCGAAAATAATATAGAAAAAAGTATTGAAAATTTCGTTGATATTTAAAACTTTGACGTTAATTCCTCAATATCTCAAGAAGAAAAGAGTCGATCAGAGTAAAGCTTCGTGATAAATTGAAGAATACAATACTCACTGCAACATTTGTGGTAGATATAATTGTTACAAAATTAAAAAAAAAATTATATTCGAATTTAAACAAGTTCGTGAAAGCTCCTGACCCCACGTCAGTTCCTTCCTAGGGTGCTTTCGTTTGGTACTAATGTCTATAATTTTCGATTCCATCCGGCCGGCAGTCCAGCAAAGTATATGATATCTTTCGAAACGAGCAAGATAGCGACAAGAAAACTTTCAAGAAAGGTCGCGCACCAGACTACCACGGTTAAGTTCGTTAAGAGCATAATCGATCGGACGGTTTCGGAGTTATAGATAGTTGAATAACTCAGAAACAAAGAGGACGATCGGATTCAAACTTGGTAGTCGAGTGAAGCATGCCGATGTGCAACTTCCTGCAGACTTTGTTGGGATCGTATGGTCAGTGAAGGAAATCGACTTTTTACTTGAAGGAAATTGTTTCGGAAAATACTCATCAGATTTCTAACATTTCATTTTCTCGATATGTCTTGAAGATTATCGAACAGAAACGTGAAGTACTTCGTCGGCAAGTACGACACGAAGTTCTGTACATTATTTCGTGTTAAAAAAATCCCTTGGAAGAAATATCAAATTCAAAATTTCAAAATATATTTGTTGTCTTTTGAAGGAATAGCGAATTTGTCTGAACTCCATTAACTTCTATGAATTCAGTCGCGTGACCATAAAAGTTTGACACATCCCACTCTATACTATTCAGAAACGTTTGGTCAGGTTCATTTTCCTGTCAGTCAACGTAACGTTGTACGTTCTACATAAAGTAAGTAGTAGGTATAATACCAAATGAATAGACGACTTCGGCTCAAGTTGCCAACCTACAATTTTCTTCACAAATTTACTATCACTGGAGAACGAGAATTTCAGAACAAATACGACATGATAAGGTTCGCGATATTTATAAATATCCGTAAAAGATGCCTCGGCTCCTCAAACAAGATAATTCCTCCCAAATATAGGTTTTTCTTGGGCTGAACTTTAAGTTGGGATTCCTGATTTCATGTAAATAGTGCCAAGTTTATGAAGGATATGTTCCGCAAATCAACTTGGATATTTGTGTGTGCAATGTTTCTGTCATCAAAACATAGACATATTAAGTCTATGCACCAGAACGACAATCAATGTTTTATGATAACATATCCATAACTACCTTTTGTGCGAGAGATATTCGGGTATTTGGGTAATCGGAGATTCTTCCTTATTGGCCGACGACGATCACGTGATCATCGTTGGCCAATAAGGTGAATCTCTCGACCAAGGGGGTGAATCTCTGATTGCCCAAATCCCTGAATCTCCCTCGCACAAAAGGCGCCTTTATGATCCATAGACCATCCGTAGTAATTTTTCCATTGTTGATTGTTGTCTCTTCTATGTTCTATGGATCATAAAGCAAATCAAGATTTTTCTATGCTATGGATATGTTACCATAGAACATTGACTGTCTTTCTGGTGACAGAAAGAACGTTTTTTCATCAATCAAATTCCGTAATCATTCTTTTTTCAGGAACCAACAGCATATTTCATATTGACGGAATGAAAAACCAGTAACCGAAATAACCAAGTTGATTTGCGGAACATATCCTATATAAATTTGACACTATTAATATGAAATCAGGAATCCCAACTTACATTTCAGCCAATCAGAGATGATCTTAACAAAAACCTACATTTGGAAGGAATTATCTTGTTTGGGGAGCCGAGGCATCTTTAACGGATATTTATAAATAACGCGAACCTTATCATGGCAAATTTGTCCTGAAATTCCCGTTTCCCAGTGATAGTAAATTTGTGAAGAAAATTGTGGGTTGGCAACTTGGGCCGATATCGTCTATTGGGTATGAATCTTATCGAGCTCAAACACGAAAAACAAAATTCGGACATTTATTTGTGAGGGAGTTTCGAGATGAAGCTAAAAAGTAACTGAAAATCGTGATCTTTCGACAATTGCGAGTATTTTCAAAAATGCTCAGAATCGGTACAGAAGTAGATGAATCCCAGCTCCGGCAAAAAGAGATATCTATGACTTGGATTATTTGATGGTCTTTTGTAGTAACTGAGCTGAGGAATATAATTATGTATGGCTAAATAATGAAAAAATGATAAATTATTCCCGTTTGGAGACCGTCCTAAAAACTCTAGCTTATCCTTCGTAGAGCCGGCAACGCCGCATACCTAGCTTTTCCCGACGGATAACGTCCCATTATAACGCCCGAAAGTTATGCCGCCAATAATGCGTATTTTCCCGTAAATATACGACCCACGTCGTTCGTATACCTACGTGACACACAAGATGGATTTCGAAATTTAAATGTCCGGATCCGTTCAGTCTCTGTGGCTGCCGCTGCTCGCATTTCCATATGCGGTCTCTCTAAAACAGGAATACTGGATGGAACTGGGGGAAATGGCGCTACGACATCCGAACGATTTTATTAAATCCATCAATTATGTTTTACGCCAGTAATCGGAATAAATTTTACGAGGGAGAATCCCTCTGTTTCTGGTTTATTATTTTCAAGTATAATGCTGCTTTGGGACCGAGGTGCGTGAAATATTTATTCATTAGAGATACGTATCCGACTCAATTAACGAATACACATCACTTTTTTCAACGGTAATCTCTTCAATAAGCAGTCACGTCCCAAACGATGGAAATTAACTTGAGCAAGCAAGCTATTGAAGATTCCAAGGCCCAATGCACACAAAAAAGATGTCAACCAGAGACTTGCTTGCCAAATACGTGTGATCTAGAAGATCACACGAAAGGAGCAGGAAAGTTGCATGGTTGGGTAAGTTTGTTCAGATTTATTCATTTATTTATCTATTGGCGAATGAAGATAAACGCTACTCCCTCTGGTGGCTATCAAAATAACCCGGATACAGACATTATCATTGACAAGTTAAAATAAATGTCAAGAAAATGAGAAAGTTTTTGCATTTTTCTTGGCGTTCGTGTGATTTCACAAGTGTTTCTTCTGAGAAAAAGCAAACTCAAATGTCCCTTTCCATAGATTTCCACAGCTCGGTGAAAAATTTCGAGTTTGGATGAAAGAAACTCTTTAAGAAGTCGGGCCTGAAATTGTTGAAGAATCGATGAAAACCTCGGCAACTTGTAACTCACAATTGGTAAACCAGCAAACAAGATTTATGAGAGTCTCTTAACTGCATTTTCCCGATGATGATCATTTTTATAGAGGTAAGCACGAATTGCTCATGAAATATTACATCACATTCATGAAGACAATTTTTTTCCAGGCCCCTAATCCAAGCAGATAAAGTTACTTGAAAGGAATGCTATGCCCTCCAGAAATCTGCCTGTTGAACTTATCATTAAAGTACAACGTAAATGTTTTAGTGATAGAACTGACCGATTGAAACAAAAGAGTCTCAACGGGTTAATATCTGGTGATGATACTCTTCGCTCAAAGTGCTTCTGTTGATGAAATCAAAGCTGTACAAGGCTTATTTATTAAAGCTTTTCCAAGACCATTCATATGAGTGTTGGAAAAAGTTATTTGTCGATCAATAATAAATAAGGCTTACGGTACAAGTTGCATTAGTTTTATGTGAATATATTAATTTTATTCACAAAATATCGTATAAATTTAGTCCTCCCCTATATACACAGTAAAGTTATGAGTGTTTGTCTATTATTCCGAAAATTATATTTCACAATACTATCTGTTTTTCAACTTTTTGAGCAGTAGATCTGAGGGACATTTGATCAATATTCAAGTTGGGTAGGTAGAAAGGTATAAAGTGTATTATTACCGCAAATAACATGCAACATAATATCACATTCATCTTGAAATCAATCTTGCCATTCAGAGTTGAAATGAGTAGATACTAAAATACATCTAACAGTAATTGTAGCATTGCTACTCTGAATCATAATAGATGATACAAAACTCTTTCATAAAAATGAAATATATTTACACATAATAAATTCTGTTAACTGAAAAAATCTTCGGAAAAATTGTAAAATCGAATTTTAATTGATCAAATATATGAGCAAACACTTGAAAACCTAGCTCCTATCCCTCTAAGTTTCTTAAACTGGCCACCGTAGCGCTGCAATCTTAAATTCGGACGCCAATATACTAACAGACCGCGAAGGTCTCATAACAACGATAAAAGAAGCCCAATACAAAATATATCTCCGTATTTGACACCCTTGTGGGTGTCTCCATCAAATACTGAGATAATTGGGTTTGAACTACCTATACAGAGTGGTGAATGAGGTGATGTAAAAGTGATTTTCGAAATTTATCTAGAGTAACTGTCCAATCTAGGTCTATAGAACTATTTAGTTAAGTAACATGGCCACAAGTGGAGGTCTAGTGGTGAACATATGAGGAACATTGAACATCGAAAAATAACGTGTTCTTCGTGGGGGTACGTTAAATCTTACTAATGACAGAATTTCCAATGAATCTATTCTGTAATTCATCAACGTATGCAGTAAAATCAACATTATGAGAATTCTTCTATTTTCAAGAGATAATATGTTAAATTCATATCTGAGATGGTGTGTTCTAACAGCTCTGAAGTCAGCTCGTTTATTATGCTTCTTCGAATATATAAATCTCAAAAAAATTTTTTTTTATTTTTTCTAACTGAGTTAGTCTTGTTTGATATTGAGCAAACCAAACTCCAGTTTGGTTCTGATAATTAAACTGTTATAGAGAATTTTGAAAGACTCAATGTTCGTGAGGCTTGTAATCTTCAATCTTTTATTCAAATAAAACAGGGTTCTTCATTTTAGAAACAGTTAAAATCGAACACTTTCCAATATTAAAATGTAGTTTATTATTAAGACTCCACTCATACACACTATTGATATATTTTTGAAGCTTGATTGAGTCTCACAATGTATATACACACGCTTGAAAAATCTCAGATCATCGGTAAACAATAAACATTCCTAGAATTCAAGTACAGAAGACAAATCGTTGATGAAAATTTAAAACAGGAAGGGTCCTATATTTGAACCATGGGGAACACCCGAGTTTGCTTCAAATTTTCCAGATGTATTTTCCATTATGTTTCACTTTAATAAATCTATGCTTTAAATAACTTTTCATCATCTTGATGAAATTAGTCGACATTCCATACTTGTGTAATTTAAACAACAATACGTCATGATCTACTCGGTCGAACGCTTTACGAAAATCCGTTTAGATAGTGTCTAGCTGGGATTTGGTCTCCAAGGCTCCATAAACAGAATTGATGTGAACAGATGGAAAAAAAGGGACACATGTCTGTGCCACGTACCTGCCTGATGTCCTTCTTGAAGAAACATGGAGACGAAATAATAAAAGTATATCCATGCCACGTCTCCGTCAGATCTCTCTTCTGTGTGCATTTTCACTGGAAGTTTTCATCTTAACCATGAGAAAACGAAAAAACCTAAAAGAGCTCTGAAGTGAAGTCAGCAGCTTTTGCGCGCATGTTCACTTTTATTGTTATCCTTTGTAGCGCGCCAAAGCTGCTGACCTCACGTCAGTGCTTTTCTAGGTTTTCTTCGATAAAGTACTGGATTTTTGGAAATATTGAGTAAATCAAATTTTGAATGGGTATCATCATTGGGCGGATTTTACCCATTCACGAATTCCACCTTTATTATTAGTTATTAGATCCCACTGAAACCAAGTACTGTATCGAAAAATGGCAGTACGAAGGTTCATACAGAATTTCATGAGGATATTATAATCAGAGGATCACAAAATATTGAATATTAAAAAAAAAATCGAATTTTTTTTCAAATTTTTCTAATGACGAAGTTGTCATTCAGCATTTTCAAAGTAGCAGCCAAGTTTCATCATGCTTGAAATTGAATTTTTTTGAGTTATTACGGAAAATACAACGATATCGTGAAAAAAAAAAAATTTGACATATTTTTTCACAATATCTTTGACAATGTAACGAAAAATATACGGGAAAAAATTTGGAAAAGATATTTTTTCAGTATTTTCTGACAGCACGATCTAAATAAAATTCTGCAAAAAGTCCTTATGCTCCGACTAACTGTCCATGCAGTTTCAATCCAATCGCTTCAGTAGTTCTCGAAATATCAGGTAAATGGCTAACTCCTAAATCGTTTTACCGATTTTGCCCATTAATGAACTAAACCTTTGCATTTTGAAATGCAACCAACCCTAAAATTTTAAAGTCGATAGATTCCTCCGTACGCCCGTTATCTTGCGTATGCCAGACAAAATCGATTTTATTTTGACACCGGATTCATTACAGTGAGTCCAACCTAGTCACTTGAGACCATTCTCGGCTCAAAATTCGAAAATGGAAGATATTTAGGCTGAAGGGTAGCACGTTGTTCCCCAGAACATGCACGCAAAAAAACAAAACTGAAATATATTCGAGCAAAATATTATTCGACCTCATGTCAAATTTTCAAAAATCACGTCAGTAATCACTGTAAGAAATTTTCTTCCCGTACGATTCCTACGGAATAATGCTTTAAGATATGCGTTAAAAACAAAGTTTAATTATGATAGTGTCAGTTCTTCCGAAATAATGAAAATATTGATCACGATATTTGAGAAAGCGACGAAATAATACATATATTTATTTGTTTCAATATCTCTGGGAATAAATATCGGACCAAAGTAAATATTGAAGCACTTTCGTTTTTCAACTTCAAGGTTTTTGACGAATTTCATCTGTATCTGATACATAGTTTTAGAGTTATTCTAGAAAAATATTAGAGTGATTCCAGAAAAATATTGAAATTTTCAAAAAAAATATGGATTCACATATTTCTCTCCAATATGTCCGAAAATCAACATTGAATCCACTTGAAATTTGAAGCACGTTTGCCAAATATTGACTGCAATGTCTTTGTGCCGGATTTTATCGTAAAATGATTAATTGTGTCCGAAAAACCGCATCACTGAGATATTGAGGCTTCAAACCTAGCCTCAAATTGCCAGGTATTCAAGAGCTTTCCTTCAAAATTTAAAGCATATTCGCACGGCCGGACATAGTTGAATTTGACCGCGAATTCTTCTTCAGGGGGTCCAACCTAATCGTTTGAGACCATTTTCGTCTCGAAATTTTCTTCGTTGAGGCCTTAATAAATTCACTACTAGTTTCGACTTTCCTATATCCTAGTTTTGACTCCAGTAGATATTCCACAATGAATTTCCTCCAGAGAGCATTCAAGCATTAAAAAACTAACAATAGTTTGATCCCATGACGTATTTCATCCGCAATGAGACTATAAATTCTATATTTAAATTTTACGATATCGTTAACATTAAACGACTTTCCATGTTAAACAACGGTCAGAATCGATACTCCGAGTACGTTTTTTCTGTTATATGAGCAGCATTGACGGCAATAAAGTGTTTAATTACATCAATCAATCGTTTCGTGACCGATCAGTGTTATCGCCGTATGGCATCTAATTGTTTATTTTTTCGAAGACTTGCATTTGAATTTCCCGGTTTATTCATTATGCAGACGACAATTTTTCCCGTGCCTATGAAAAAATGGGAGAACACATTCTGTCGGCAAAATATTTTGATTGTCATTTGCTGAAAGATTATTTCGCGTATGACGTTTCATATACGATTGAACTTATTACATCTGACATTTATTGAGTGAAATCAAAACTTAAGAGACAGATTAAAATTAAACGTGTTACGAATATAAAAAAAATCTAGAAAAGCACTGCCGTGAAGGCAGCAGCTTTTGCGCGCATGTTCAATGTAGATGACCTCTTCGGAAACGAATTTGATTATTTCAACAAAAGCTGCTGCCTTCACGACGGTGCTTTTTTAGATTTTTTCCGATAAATTACTGGATTTCAATTCGATCTCATCTGTATTTTTGGAAATATTGGCAAAATGAAATTTTGAAAGAGAATATCTACGGAATCATTGGGCGGATTTTACCCATTCACGAATTCGACCTTCGTAATTAAGCCCAAAACTTTC
Source organism: Myrrha octodecimguttata (assembly GCA_958510865.1). Taxonomy (NCBI): domain Eukaryota; kingdom Metazoa; phylum Arthropoda; class Insecta; order Coleoptera; family Coccinellidae; genus Myrrha; species Myrrha octodecimguttata. The sequence goes on from OY294056.1 coordinate 39,403,398, forward strand.
TCTACAAATATCGAGTTTCTGAGTCGTTTTTTCCGGAAGTAATTGTGTTTACGGTCGGCCTAACGGCCGACTGCGTGAGTACAATAACTTCCGAAAAAAACAAGTTAGAAACTCGATATTTTTAGAGAAGGTTTGGATCTTAATTACGAAGGCCGAATTTGTGAATGGATAAAATCCACCCAATGATTCCGCAAATATACCCATTCAAAATTTTATTTTCCCAATATTTCCAAAAATACAGATTAGATAGGATTGAAATCCAGTCCTTGATCGAAAATTAACAGTTCGAAGGTTCATACAGAATTTAATGAGGATTATATGATGAGAAGATCTCAGAATAATAAATATTTGAAAAAAATTAGTTTGAATTTTTTTTTAAATTGTTCTGATGACACGATCATCACGAAATTTTGCACAAAGTTGGCCTTCAACATTTCCAAACTAGCTGCGAAGTTTCATCACGATTGAATCAGTATTTCTCGATTTATACCAAAAAAAACCAATGATACTGAGAAGAAAATCACGAAATTCTACATATTTTTCCCCAATATCTCCAAAACTAATGGCAGTATCGAATTGAAATTTGGTACACTTCTCTGAAATATGAAGTTCAAAGAATAACTGAAATTTATCTCGAATATGAACTATAGTTTCAAAAAAAAATTTTTTCGAAAAAAAATTTGGAAAAAAATTTTTTTTGAAATTCAGTGACCATAAGATTTCTACGAAATTTTGTTCGAAATTGTGCGTCATTATGCTTCAACCACCTGCCAAGTTTCAATTCAATCGCTGGAGTTGTTTCTGAGATATGAGGAAAATAACCTCAAAATTTCAAATTGCTATAATTCCGAAACTATTCGGCCGATTCGGCCCATTAACGAACTTAACCTTCGTATTTTGAAAAGCAACCCTCCCTGAAATTTTCAAGTCGATAGAGTCTTCCGTACGCCTGTTATCGTGGTGACGGCCGGCCGGCCGGACAGAATCGATTTTGACATCGGACTCGTCATCAGTGAGTCCAACCTAGTCCTAGACATTTGGACAAAAAGATAGCACGCTGTTCCCCTAGAATATGCGCGCAATTAGTAGAAGAGTTTCATTTTTACGCGCTTGTTCTGGGGAACAGCGCGTTATCGTTTCGTCACAATGTCTGTAATTTTCGAACTTCCAGCTGAAATCAGTCTCAAACGGCTAGGTTGCACTCACTGACGGAGAATCCGTGGTCAAATTTGGTTCTGTCTGTCCGTGTTTGCTTCAACTTTCGAAAGGAAAGACCTATAGTCTTGAAATTTTCAGGTTAGGTTTTGATCCTGAATATCTCGGTCAAGTCCGTTAATAGGCCAAATCTGCCGAGTGATTTTGTGTTACAGCCATCTGAAATTTTGATTTTCCAATAACTCGAAAAATATTTATCTGACCGAAATGAAACTCGATTCGGGGATGAACAGTATCAATAAGAAGAATTGTCCTTGGAAAAATTGGAAAAAAAATTTTTTTTTGAAAATTTTCATAGGTAATTCAAATTTTACTGAAATGTCCAAGTGGGCATTTCGCAATGTGAACGAGCGTTTGCAAGCTGCTGGCTTCACGTCAGTGCTTTTCTAAGTTTTTATGACTCAGATTATTCAATAGTGTCTGATTCCCTTAGAATGTTATTGCGCTAAAGTTCTAGGGGAACTGCGTGTGGTCGTTTGGTCCAAATGTCTGTAACTTTCGAATTTTGAGCTGCAAATGGTCTCAAACGACTAAGTTGGACTCACTGATAACGAATCCAGCGTCAAAACCGATTCTGTCCGGTCACCACGGTTATGGGCGTACGGAAGGTTCTATCGACATGAAAATTTCAGGGTAGGTTGCATGTCAAATCACGAAGGTTGAGTTCGTTAATGGGCGAAATCGGCCAAGATTTTTCTTAGCCCTTTGAAATTTTGCGGTTATTTCCGCGATAACTCGAAAACTTCTTGAACGATTAGATTGAAACTTGGCAGTTAGTTGAAGCATAAAAACTTTTTGCAGAATTTTGTTTGTTAGGGGACAAAATCGGTAGAACGGTTCTGGAGTTATGGCCATTTGAAGTCAGTAAATTTTGAAAGAAAACTACCGATTTTATCGGAATGAAACTAGGCTAGTTTGGAAATGCTGATGGGCAACTCTGTGTGAAATTTCGTGAATTAAGCCCCAAACCTACTCTACAAATATCGTGTTTCTAAGTCATTTCTTCCGAAAGTTATTGTGTTTATATTCGGCCTAACGGCCGAACACAATAACTTCCGGAAGAAACGACTTAGAAAGGTCGAATTCGTGAATGGGTAGAATCCGCCCAATGATTCCGTAGATATACCCATACAAAATTTTATTTTTCCAATATTTCCGAATACATATACAGATCAGATCGAATTGAAATCCAGTAATTTATCGAAAAAAAATCTAGGAAAGCACTATCGTAAAGGCAGCAGCTTTTGCGCGCATGTTCGAATTCGATGCCGAAGCGATCATCTACATTGAACATGCGCCCAAAAGCTGCTGCCTTCACATCAGTGCTTTTCTAGATTTTTTAATAGAATTTCGTGATGATCATGTCATTAGAACAATTTGAAAAAAAAATCAATCATTTTTTTCTTCCAAATACATTTTTAATATTCTGTGATCTCCTTATTATATTACCCTCATTAAATTCTTTATGAACCTTCGAACTGTTATTTTTCGAAAAGTACTGGATTTCAATTCGATCCAATCTGTATTCTTTGAAATATCAGAAAATTAAAATTTTGAATGGGTATATCTGCGAAATCATTGGGTGGATTTCACTCATTCACGAATTCGGCCTTCGAAATCAAGGTCCAAACCTTCGCTACAAATAACGGGTTTCTGAGTTGTTTCTTTCGAAAGTTATTGTGTTATGGTCAGGTCGTTAGATCGAATTGAAATCCGGTACTTTATCGAAAAGCACTGCCTTGAAGGAAGCAACTTTTGCGCGAATGTTCAAATTCGTTGCTAAAGCGGTCATCTAGATTGAACATGCGCGCAAAAGCTGCTGCCTTCACGGCAGTGCTTTTCTAGGTTTTTTCTTTCGAGTATTTCATAGTCTGCGATCTTCTGATCATATAATCTTTGTAGGAGACGTAGATTAACTGAGTTGCCAGAAGGTGGCACCACTGACCGACGCACGCTAGCTACATCACATTCCAACACAGCATAAGCGCGTCGGTCATGGTCTCTCACTACGCCACTTCCGCGGTTGTCATAGGCAAGTGCCAGAGGATCATTCTATCTGATGAGTTGGGAAATACCTTTTCCTAACTTTTCCTTTTTTCTATCGTGTACTGGATTTCAATTCAATGTAATCTGTACCTTTGGAAATATTGGGAAAATATAATTTTGAGAGAATTGGAATGCAGTGTTTGTTGAAAAAAAATGACAGCTTGAAGTTTCACGCAAAATTTCGAGGTTATAAAAGTTATTTTGGTGGGGTCGATACGTAAAAACATGTCACAAGTTTTTCACTTTATTCCCGATATTTTATTAGATTTCTAGTTCGAAATGAACAATTATGGATCTATGGGAGATGATTCCCCAATAAAGGGGCCTGTAGCGTTCTTCGTTTATCTGAGGATCTGAAAATCATCGCTTGGAGGACTGAACCTGGTCGAAAGACCCTCTCGGTCATGAGCAAATGTAGGTAATATTATTTACTGCTTCCTTCTGGTTTTCTGTCCCTCTTTCTGTTTCAGATATTATGTCAAGATATTTTGTCGAAATGAATTCAAGATGACGAAAAAATTATTTTCAAATGAAAAAGATGCCATCCATCTTCTATAAACAAATAACTACACTTATGCGGGGAGACAGAATTTTTCCTGAGGTTTTTATCTGTGCTCTTGTATCATACGCAAATATGTATGGTACCCCGTTTACATTTCCTCTGCTAACACTGTGATATATCTTAGAATTGTAATGCTCGTTCTCAAAAGAATATATATATATATACATCTCGCAAAAGCTACCTTTATGGGCTTTTCTTGATTCTATTTTTACAAATTATTTCCACGAAATTCGGAATAACGATATCAATGCCATTCCAAAATCTGCAGAAATAGACAGTACTATTTAACTTGAAGACGATTTGAGTATTGCCGTTGGAACCAAGAGTACAGTAGCAACAAATTACATCCGTGATTGTATACTTGCCTGCGAAAATAAATGAATATCAGAACAGTTATAGATTAAAGCCTTTTTTGTTGAGTGATAAATATAGCTACTTGACAGGTTTATTTTTATTTTCATATATGTTTCCATCCTTTCTCTCATTGCTGTTTCACCATTCAACTGGTCAAACATACATAGCCGTATAGCTGACATTGGTAAATTCATTTTTGCCTTACCCCGTTTTCGAAGCAAAAGCTAGATATAGGGTGTTTAATGTCAACTTTGAGCAATATTCTGATAACTGTGGTGAGTTATGCGTGACCTTTCAAATAACGGTTTTTGTTCACATCTTAGTATTTACTGGTGGTCAATTCAATTGTGTAGAATTCTGAAAAAATATTTCAAAATGGCGGAAAACCTACAAAGTTTGAATTTTTTATTTTCGATCGCAAAATTGGATAGAATTATTTCTATTTTCTCAGATTTTCTATCAAAAAAATTTCCCAAAATTCAAACTCAACTTTTTTTTTACGTGTCTACATTAAAAAGAAATTCGCCCGAAATTGTTGAAATCTTTCGAAATTGGAGTACTTTTCATTTCAAACACTGGTGTGAAGGCAGAATGAAAAAATATCCTTTTGTTTTAATTCTATATATATTTTATATTCCGCTCGGAGTATTCAAATGATTTTCAGTTAAGAAACTGGTGCCCCTACAGATACAAATATGAATTTATCAAAAAAAAAAATTTTTCAAAGAAACTTCGATGGGTTTCGAACTCACTCCACTTACGAACAATGGGATCGCGTATAAATTGGATTTATTCTGATTATAATGACGTACATTAACAAGCAACGGTAGTTCATCGAATTAGACCCTATTTTCCGAATGCGGAGAGTTTGATTCCCACAAAAGTTTTTTAGAAAATATTTTTTTCTTGATAAATTCATATTTCTATCCAGATCAATCTGGAGGGCTACAAGTATAATTTTGGCATCCGTAGGGCCACCAGTTTCTAAATAAAAATAATTTATGTACTCGAAGGCTATAAAATGAAAACCAATGGATATTTTTTCATTCTGTGTTCACCCCAGTATTCAGAATAAAGGTGAGTTCAACCCCGAAAGATCTCAACAATTTTGGGTGAATTTTTCTTTCACTGTAGGCATGCAAAAGAAGAGTTGAGTTTGAATTTTGGGAAAAATTTACATTGAAATAATGCTATCCAATTTGGCAATCAAAAACAAAAAATTGAAGCTTTGTAGGTTTTCCGCTATTTTGAAATATTTTTTCCAGAATTCTACACAACAATTGAATTGACCACCCAAAATACTAAGATGTGAGCAAAACTAGTTTTTTCGAAGGTCACGCATAACTCACCACAGTTATCAGAATATTGCTCAAAGTTGACCTTAAAACACCCTGTATCTCGCTTATGCTTCGGAAACGGGGTATATGTCATAAGGCAAAAATGACTTTCCCAATGTCATTTACACCGCTATATATGTTTGACCAGTCTCTGGTGAAACACCCTGTATAGTTTAGTTTTTTTTTAAGGGATGACTCTGCTAACTTAATATTGTGTTAGCATTTACGGAAATGAAATCGGTCATTTAGCTAACTTTCTTGTATCACATAGTTACATTGATGTATATCCGTGAGAATGGAATATTTCCATAATTCACCATCGAAACGGAAATCGTCCATTTCGGGAAATAGGAGATTTAACATACTACCCAATAAACCTGAAATGTCAATATACCAATGCAGCGTTGCCGACTTTGTGAAATATCCTAAGAAATCAGAACATTATAATAATGAATAATAATAACAGTTCTTTATTGGAAAATCATTCCAAAAGGCCATCGACCGAAGTCCTTCAGCCTCAGAACATTATATTAAAACCCAAAAAAAAATTTCAAAAAGCACTGCCGTGAAAGCAGCAGCTTTTGCGCGCACGTTCAAATTCGTTGCTGAAGCGGTCATCTACATTGAACATGCGCGCAAAAGTTGCTGCCTTCACGGCAGTGCTTTTTGAAATTTTTTTAAGGATGATTTCTTGAGATTCTTTAATGAAATTCAAACATCCACTTCTCGTCACCACGTGCCGTAAAGCTAAAATAAGAAATCATAAGCTCAAAATATCACTAATTAATCATAGTAAAGGTTTCCAACTCACCTCATTATCCTGTGGGGCAATTCAATCTGATCAAATTTGTTATTACACCCTGTCAAACACTTTGAATAAAGAACAAGTTGTTCTTTATTCAAAGGTCATACAGCAAACAAAACCCATCTTTAATTCGAAATATAAATAACGTTGGAGGTAAATATCATATCATGATGTAAAAAACATAATCATATCATGCAGACCATGCAGTTATGGTGCAAATGAAGTGCACTTGAGCATTTCTACTTGTATTCTGTGATTCCGAATATATTTGCTTTTAATTTTAATCTTGCTGACGTCACCCTTGAATTCAGATGAGCATACCATGCTTTACTCACATCATGTTCTATACATGATGTAAAAATATCATGGGTCTATGCATGATGTAAGTAAAACATGGTGTGCTCTGCTCATCTGTGATCGTATTTACCAATGATGACGTCACCTTTTCATTCAAATTCAAGGAAATATATATTCTGTGCTTTGAATTTGAATGAAAAAGTTACGTCATCATTGGTAAATATGATCACAGATGAGCGGATGGGCACACCATGTTTTACTTACATCATGAGTCTATGGATCATAAGGTAAATATAGATTGTTCCATGATGTGAAAAATATGGTGTGCTCATCTGAAAAAAAAGTGATGTCAGCAAGATAAAAAAACAAGGAAAAATATATTCTGTGCTTTGAATTCGAATGAAAAATTTCAAAAAGCACTGCCGTGAAGGCAGCAACTTTTGCGCGCATGTTCAATGTAGATGACCGCTTCAGCAACGAATTTGAACGTGCGCGCAAAAGCTGCTGCCTTCACGGCAGTGCTTTTTGAAATTTTTTTCTGATAAATTACTGGATTTCAGTTCGATCATATCTGTATTTTTGGACATATTGTAAAAATAAAATTTTGAATGGGTATATCTACGGAATCATTGGGCGGATTTTACCCATTCACGAATTCGACCTTCGTAATTAAGCCCCAAACCTACTCTACAAATACCGAGTTTCTAAGTCGTTTCTTCCGGAAGTTATTGTGTTTACGGTCAGCCTAACGGCCGAATGCGTAAACACAATAACTTCCGAAAGAAACAACTCAGAAACTCGATATTTGTAGAGAAGGTTTGGACCTTAATTTCGAAGGCCGAATTCGTGAATGGGTAAAATCCACCCAATGATTCCGTAGATATACCCAATCAAAATTTTATTTTTCCAATATTTCCAAAAATACAGATCAGATCGAATTGAAATCCAGTACTTCATCGAAAATAACAGTTCGAAGTTTCATACAAAATTTAATGAGGATGATATGATGAGAAAATCATAGAAATTTTTTTTTTCAAATTGTTCTAATAACACGATTATCACGAAGTTTTGCATAAGGTTGTCTTTCAGCATCTCAAAACTAGCTGTGAAGTTTAATCAGGACTGAATCAGTATTTCTCGAGTAATACCGAAAAAATCAACGATATCGAGAAGAAAACCTCGAAATTTGACATATTTTTTCCCGATATCTCCAAAACTTATGATCGTATCGAACTGAAATTTGGTACACTGCTGTGAAATTAGAAGTTCAAAGTGTGAGTATGATTTTTTTTGGTTTGATGGATGGTTTCCGAAAAAAAAATTTTTTTTGTTATACTCCACCAAACTGCCAAGTTTGAATCCAATCGCTTGAGTAGTTCCTGAAATAAAAAATAAATAACTTCAAAACTTCAAGTGCCTATAACTCCGAAACTATTCGACCGATTTGGCCCATTAACGAACTTAACCGCGGCATTCTGATGCGCAACCTATCCTAAAAGTTTCAAGTAGCTAGCTAGCTTTTGTCGACAGTTATCGTGTCTACGGCCGGCCGGCCGGCCGGACAGAATCAATTTTGACACCGGATTCGTCATCAGTGAGTCCAACCTAGTCGATTGAGACCATTTTCGGCTCAATCATCCAAAATTACAGACATTTGGACAAAACGATAGCACGCTGTTCCCCTAGAACATGCGCGCAAAAAGCTACAGAAAAATGATTTTTTTTCGCGTTTGATGGTCTACGACAAATACTCGACAATTATTTAACATTTTTGATCGAATTCGATGCATATTTTAGAATGGCCCTGCTAACTCCATATTGAGTTAGCAAAGCCACCCCTTTGAAAAAACTAAGATAGCGGCAAATTTTTTTCTTTCATGACTAATTCTCGACAAATATTCGACAATTACTGAGATGGTTTTCATTGACTTCCTTGCAAGTGGCTCTGCCAACTTTATGGACATCCCATCATCTCGAAACGATCATCCTTAGAAGAACGGAGACTACTAAAAATCAGATCTCTTCCAGCAGCACCGAATTCCTATCCAAGAAATATGACAGCGATATCTTCCTGGCAGTCGTTAAACTCGAGAAGTAAGGACTTATCCTTGCATCCAGACAATTCCACTCTATGGGGCGTAACAACGAGGTGAGTTATCTTCGCAGCAGGCCTGGGTTTCTGCGTGATCCGCCGCCATCTTGGTTGTTTTAACGGTCATTAGGATGTCAAACGCAGTAATTCGACCCTATGAAAGTTGGCCCGTTAAGGCTCTGTGCAATGAAATATGGCCGACTAGGCCCCTTTTCTTCACAGGACACATAAAAGTTATTGTGATTGTTGAACGACTTGCGACAGGGTTTAATCTCTGGAATGACAGAAAAAGAAGTTCTGGCGGCATTAAGTATCTTCTTTCATCAGGTTTTTACGAGAGAAAGTCAAATTGAAATAAACGATACAACGTTTATTCACAGTGAGTTGCAAACTTCAACACGGTATCAAAATAAACAAGCTTCTGTATATTTGCTCATCCTTGTTTATATTTCATCGAGCTGGTTCTACTCGAAATTTCAGCCGAATTGTTTTCATTATAGACCAGGGTAGAAGCCTCTAAAAATGATAAAAACTGAAAGAAAATAAAAGTAGGTTGAAACCCACTGGAAAAGGAGGATAATATAATAAAAATTAAAGGAAAAATAATTTACGGGCAATCTGAGATCGGGAAGTGGAAAGGGGTGAGGATTTAAGGGTGAAAAACGGCCCATCTCGATTTCCGGCAAAACTACAAGTCCTATGAAAAAAAGATAAACGGCAAAGTTGTAGGCTATAAGAAGATCTACTCCTTTTGTATGACACTTTTTTACATTTTTTTAATAATTCAAAATTCATGTGAAAATTTCAAATAACCAGGTTTTTAGTTTCTATTTTTCTCTTCGAAATTCTGTGAAAAGTAATCTTTTTATGTTCCAAATACACTGTTATTCTTTCGATTCAAAATATTTATTTGTTCGCCTTAATTCGACCAAATATCGAAAAATCACCCTAATATTCAATCTAAAAGTCTCATGTCAAAATATCTACTTTTTCGAAAAAGTTGCTGAGCTTTTTGTTCGTTGAAATCATAATTTATAAACCTGAGTGACCTACGGAAAATTTTAGCCCATTAAACGTATTTCATAGAGAAGTGGAGAAAAGGCTAGAAAGGTCTGGGCCTTACTACATAATCTCTTTTAAGGAAATTTACCATGGTAATGTATATAATTTTTTGACACCATCAGGAAGTAGATATTTCAACGAACAAAAAGCCCAGCAACTTTTTTGAAAAAGTAAATATTTTGAAATGAGACTTTCCGATTGAAAATTAGAGTGCTTTTTCGATATTTAGTGGAATTAAGGCGAACAAATGTTTATTTTGCATCGAAAGAATAACAGTGTATTCGGAACATAGAAAAATAACCTTTCCCAGAATTTCGTGGAAAACTTTTTTTTTGTGCTTTTAAAGATTTCGAGTTATCGTTTCTACTGACAGACGGTCTGACAGAATCGATTCAGATATCAGATTGATCCTGCGAAGGTCTCAATAATGTAGAAGATTGAAGGTCGATTGAATACACGTATTTTTGAATAATTATGAAAATGAAATATTCATAGATCCGTAAATCTGTAGATGTGCAGGTTTGAGCACAGACTGAGTTTGTGATTTTTTACCCTACAATTGATAGAATTTGAACTTCGTAGTTCGTCGGAGGCAATCGACACGGAGATTTATGCGTGAGTATTATATTTTTGAATGATGAAAGAAAACAATTTTGGAACTTTCTGTCAGCAATCTAGAGTTCGCTGAAATTTCGTTCAAGCCATCACGCCTGCGATTCTATTGCAACTGTCGTTTCGAAAACCTGCTCTACAAATATCGAGTATCATTTCATCAAATAATGAACCTTATTGATTACTTCTTGGTAAAAACCAAAACCAAAAAAAATTCTTCGAAAGCACTGACGTGAAGTCAGCAATCATATTATCCTCACAAAATTCTGCATGAATCTTCAAACTACCAATGAAGAAGAAGATTTCAATACGATCTTATCAATATTTTCGAAAAACATTGGAAAAATTAAGTTTTGAATGAAAGACCAATCGTAAATACAATGACTTCCGAAAGAAACAACTTACTAACACGATTATTTTTTACGTGAATGGGTGAAATCCATCTAATGATTCCGCAGATATACCCATTCAGAATTTTATTTCCCAATACTGACAAAAATACATATAAGATCGAATCGAAATATAGTATTTGATTGCAAAATGGCATACAGAATTTCGTGAGGATCTTTCGATAACAATTTCGAGGATTTTTTATGTTTTTTTTAAATATACTAACAGTAGAATATTAACAAACTTTCACAAAAAGTCGCGCGTCGATATCCTCCTACTAACTTCCAAGAATCAAACCAATCGCTCAAGTGCCTAGTGACTGATGACGAATCCGGTGTCAAAATCGATTATGTCCGGCTGGCCGGCTGGCCGTCCGTAGACACGATTTTGGTCGTACGGAGGATCCCATCGCCTGAGACTTTCAGGGTAGGTTGTATTTCAAAATGCGACGGTTAAGTTCGTAATGGGCAAAATCGGCCAAACGGTTTCGGAGTCAGAGCCCTTTGAAGTTTTGACTTTATTTTGGCGATAATTCGAAAAATACTGAAACGATTGGATCGAAACTTGGCAGTTGGAGTATAGCAACGTGCAACTTCTCGTGAAATTTTGTTGAAATCATACTATCCGTGAATTTTTTTAGGAAAAAATTTTTTTCGCGAACTGTTTATCACATTTGAAAAAAAATTCAGCGCGAATACGTTTATTAGTTTTGGAGATATTGGGAAAAAATATATAAAATTTTGTAGTTTTCTTCCCTATATCGTTGTTTTTTTCGGTATAACTCAATAAATACTGATTCAATCACGATGATACTTCGCACCTAGTTTGAGGATGCTGAAACACAACTTTGTACAGATTTTCGTGATGATCGTGTCATTAAACAATTTGAAAAAAAATTCAAATTTTTTCTTTCAAATACATATTCAATATTCTGTGATCTTCTTGCCATATTATACTCATTATATTCTGTAGGAACCTTCGAACTGTTCTTTTTTGATAAAGTACTGGATTTCAATTTTATCTAATCTGTATTTTTGAAAATATTGGGAAAATAAAATTTTGACTGGGTATATCTGCGGAATCATTGTGTGGATTTCACCTATTCACGAATTCGGCCTTCTTAATTAAGGTCCAAACCTTCTTTACAAATATCGAGTTTCTAAGTTGTTTCTTTCGGAAGGTATTGTGTTAACGATCCGACAGTTCGAAGGTTCATACAAAATTTAATGAATATAATTCATCGAAAAAAAATCTAGAAAAACACTGCCGTGAAGGCAGCAGCTTTTGGACGCATGTTTAAATTCGTTGTCGAAGCGGTCATCTACATTGAACATGTGCGCAAAAGCTGCTGCCTTCACGGCAGTGCTTTTCTAGATTTTTTAAGTAGTTTCTCATGACTGACATTGGCCTTGGAGAGATCAATGAACATGCATAAGGATGGTCTGCTTTTATCCATCGATTTGTAGATTTGAGACAATGGATGATGTATTGCTTCCTTGGTCGATTTTTTTTCCATAAATCCATATTGATGCCGTGAAATAATTTGATGTTTTAGACGAAAGTTCGTTATTCTAGTTTTTGCGCGCATGTTCTAGGGGAACAGCGTGCTATCGTTTTGATCAAATGTCTGTAATTTTGGATGATTGAGCCGAAAATGGTCTCAATCGACTAGGTTGGACTCACTGATGACGAATCCGGTGTCAAAATCGATTCTGTCCGGCCGGCCGGCCGTAGACACGATAACTGTCGAACGAAGTGAGCTAGCAACTTGAAACTTTCAGGGTAGGTCGCGCATTGGAATGCCGCGGTTAAGTTCGTTAATGGGCCAAATCGATCGAATAGTTTCGGAGTTATAGGCATTTGAAGTTTTGAAGTTATTTATTTTTTATTTCAGAAACTACCTGAGCGATTGGATTCAAACTTGGCGATCCGGTGGAGTACAACGACGCGCAACTTTGAGCCAAATTTCGTCAGGAATATATTGTTGGTTATTTTTAAAAAAAAATTTTTTCGAAATTTTTTTTTCGGAAACCATTCATCATATCCAAGAAAAATTATACTCACGCTTTAACCTTCTAATTTCACAGCAATGCACCAAATTTCAGTACGATCATAAGTTTTGGAGATATCGGAAAAAAATATGTCAAATTTCGAGGTTTTCTTCTCGATATCGTTGATTTTTTCGGTATAACTCGAGAAATACTGATTCAAGCCTGATTAAACTTCACAGCTAGTTTTAAGACGCTGAAAGACAACTCTATGCAAAATTTCGTAATAATGGGGTAATTAGAACAATTTGAAAAAAAAATTTATATGATTTTCTCATCATATCATCCTCATTAAATTCTGTATGAAACTTCGAACTGTTATTTTCGATGAAGTACTGGATTTCAATTCGATCTGATCTGTATTTTTGGAAATATTGGAAAAATAAAATTTTGATTGGGTATATCTACGGAATCATTGGGTGGATTTTACCCATTCACGAATTCGGCCTTCGTAATTAAGGTCCAAACCTTCTCTACAAATATCGAGTTTCTAAGTTGTTTCTTTCGGAAGTTATTGTGTTTACGCAGTCGGCCGTTAGGCTGACCGTAAACACAATAACTTCCGGAAGAAACGACTTAGAAACTCGATATTTGTAGAGTAGGTTTGGGGCTTAATTACGAAGGTCGAATTCGTGAATGGGTAAAATCCGCCCAATGATTCCGTAGATATACCCATTCAAAATTTTATTTTTACAATATTTCCAAAAATAGAGATCAGATCGAATTGAAATCCAGTACTTCATCGAAAATAACAGTTCGAAGTTTCATACAGAATTTAATGAGGATGATATGATGAGAAAATCATATAAATTTTTTTTTTCAAATTGTTCTAATAACACGATTATCACGAAATTTTGCATAAAGTTGTCTTTCAGCATCTTAAAACTAGCTGTGAAGTTTAATCAGGACTGAATCAGTATTTCTCGAGTAATACCGAAAAATCAACGATATCGAGAAGAAAACATCGAAATTTGACATATTTTTTCCCGATATCTCCAGAACTTATGATCGTATCGAACTGAAATTTGGTACGCGCGCACGTTCAAATTCGTTGCTGAAGCGGTCATCTACATTGAACATGCGCGCAAAAGTTGCTGCCTTCACGGCAGTGCTTTTTGAAATTTTTATTATTTACTCCATGACTTTGGCGATATTTAAGATCAGAGATATCGGTCTATAATTCTTCATTTCCAGTTCGTTTCCACTCTTGAATAAAAGTCTTATAATTCCAATTTTAGATCGTTCAGGGAAGTATCCCTTGTCGAAACAACGGTTTATCAAATAAGTCAAAGGGCTTTTTATCTGATCAGATATGTTCTTCAAGGTTGCCGCCCCTATATTATCATGTCCGGGTGTTTTCCTTGTCGCAACATCATTGTTGTCTTGTGTACTTCATGGATATCCATAGGAAAGAGACACATGGAATTCTGCACTCGTTTATTCTTCTCTCTGTACTTTTCTGGGACTTTAATTTTTTCTGCATATGTTCGACCCAAATTACTATAATATGCGTTAAAGCAATTGCATATATGCTTTTTGTTCTCTAGAATAGTGCCATCCATCGATATTACCTTCTCAATCAGCATATGTTTTTTTCTCGGCCTTCATTAACTTAGGTAATTTGTTCTTATATACAAGAAAGAGATGACCTTAATGAATGGAAACATCAAATTCTCTACGGATACCCAGTTTGAAGTCAGAGTGTATACAGTCACCTCGTATGAACCTCATCAAGGAAGTGTATCATCATACCCATTATAAATATTCCACGCCAAAATCTGCATATCAAACATTCAGCAAGCAACGGAACGAGCTCTGCGATCAACACAACCGAGCTCATTATCCTGACAGGCCCTCCATCACTGCCTTAACTTTTCTTCCAAATGGCCTGAACGAGCGCAGACTTCCGCCCTCCCGAATTTATGTGTGTCGATATAAAACGCCTTATTAATTATTTCTGACGAACAATGCGGATTTAAAGCTTGATGATGATCCGTTTCAACGTGATGCAGTTTTCAACCCCAGGGGAAATTATTTTCTCGATTAAGCTGGTTTCGTTCTGTGATATTTTAAGAAGGAAGACGGATGGATCTATCATAATAAGTCAATATAATATCTTCTTAGTACCCTTCGGAACCAGTTCTCTGAATTAAAATTTTTATTTAGTCCAGTCAAATAGACGACTTTGGTCCAAGTTGCCAACCCACAAATTTCTTTCAAATTTACTATAACTGGGGAAGGGGAATTTCAGAACGAATTCGACATGATATCGTTCGCGTTATTTATAAATATCCGTGAAAGATGCTTCGGCTCCTCAAACAAGATAATTCCTTCCAAATATAGGTTTTGTTAAGATCATCTCTGATTGGCTGAAATTTAAGTTGGGATTCCTGATTTCATGTTGATGTTGTCAAGCATGATGTAAGCAAAACATGGTGAGCTCATCTGCTCATCAATGATGACGTCATATTTTTCATTCAAATTCAAAGCACAGAATATATATGGTGAGTCTTTAAGTTGTACATGAATTTCAACCGTAGATTCCCCTCATCAAATAAAACACTTTTTTCATTTACCATTTTTCCAGATTCGGCTCCAGTTAAAAGTTACAGGCTGTTTAAATTTTCAAAAAAAACAGTTTTTCTTTTTTAGCTTTGATATCGTAACTCCAAATGAGATGAATTTACGTGTGAAGTTTTCTATAAATATGACACATGGTTTTCAGTAATCACTTTCATCCTACTGCAAACAGTTTCCGACTCAACGATTCATAAAACTATATAAAATTAGCATGAAGATTGCAGATGAAGTTTATCTTATGTCATAATAAGAATCCTCAATCATTTTAGAATACTTAATTATTCCTTATAATATCTCCTTAAACGCACCGATTTATTGAATATTATAAAATCTGAAAGAAATTCTTGAAATTACCTCATTTTTATGGATCCGTCCCTGAGCTAGTAAAGGAGGTAAATTAAGTTCCGTCTACGCTTAACCAAACCATAGAATACATAGAATACATAGAACTATTTACCTATTTCGCAAAAAAACGCATAAAACTAATGTACTTATATTAGGTCTATGCTATTTCGTGATCAGACCACAGATTTGGAGGCTGTGTCTATGAACCTGACTTTCCATAGAATTCAATTAATGTGTTTAGGATAGTTGATTGATTTCATATGATTCATGTATGAATTTGATGAAAATAAGAATCATTATGTAGTTTCAAATATGACAGTAGGTGAGGATGGAATTGTGTATAATTTTATAGCGGAATGAAATTGAATATCTCAGGAATATCAAGTGGAAAATCACTGTTTCAATAGTCCAGTGTAGTGAAATGTTAACCTTGCGACAATATCGCAAAAAGCACCAAATCATAAGAATTAAGTGAGTAAATGAGTTTATCAATCATGTTTCTTTGAATTTCAAAATTTTCTTTGAATTTCCTTTGGATTGGTTGTTCTGAAATAGAGATCACCGTAAGAGATATATGTGGTAAACTAGCAAAGAAAGTGCACGAGTGTATTAGCATATTAGGAAATATTTAAATGCTTATAACTTTTTACCTGAGCCGAATCTGGAAAAAAGGCAAAGAAAGAAAGTTTTTTATTCGATTAAAGGAATCCATGGTTTGAATTAATGTACAACTTAAAGACTCACCCTGTATATTTCCTTGTATTTTAATCTCGCTGACGTCACTTTTTCTTCAGATAAGCACACCATGTTTTTTACATCATGGTGTCAAACTTATATAGGATATGTTCCGCAAATCAACTTATTTCGGGTGCCGGTTTTCCGTTCCGTAAATATGAAATATTTGGTTGGTTCCTGAAAAAAAGTTTGATTACGGAATTTGATTGATGAAAAACCTTCTTTCTGTCACCAGAACGACAGTCAATGTTCTCTTGTAACATATCCATATCATAAAACAATCTTTATTTACTTTATGATCCATAGAACATAGACGAGACAAAAATTAACAATGAAAAAATATCTAAGTATGTCTATGCCATGATGTGAATAACATGGTGTGCTAATCTGCATTTCTGTGGTCGTTTTTACCAATGACGTATTAAGAAAGGTTGGGGGGGAAAGATTTGTGTCGTCTGCACCATAATGGATAATCTCATGAATAGAATAATCTGATTTACCAATGATGGCGTATTAAGAAAGGTTGGGGGGAAAGATTTGTGTCGTTTGCACCATAATGGATATAAACTCATGAATAGAATAATCTGATGCTATTCCATACACACACAATCACAAACAAGTGAATTTTTTTCTGTTGTCTTACAAACACTTTATATATTATGAATGAAATTCTTCCCTAATTGAGTTTCATATTTATTTGAAATAGAAAAAATGTACTTAGTAAACTATAAAATCTAGAAAATCTTTCATACGGGCTTGTTCAAATTCGATGCGAATGTGTTAACCTATTCACGTATTAACCTGCGAAACGAACCTTTACTCCGTAATCAATTGGATTGGAGTTAGTCAGGATCATAAGACTAGAAGATCGCAGCACTTTCTATCGATATTTGCAGAGCAGGACGGAAGCAAATTTAGGACCCAAAATTAATATCAATTGCAAGCTTTTTTTAAGGATGATTTCTTGAGATTCTTTAATGAAATTCAAACATCCACTGCTCGTCACCACGTGCCGTAAAGCTAAAATAAGAAATCATAAGCTCAAAATATCACTAATTAATCATAGTAAAGGTTTCCAACTCACCTCATTATCCTGTGGGGCAATTCAATCTGACCAAAATTTGTTATTACACCCTGTCAACCACTTTGAATAAAGAACAAGTTGTTCTTTATTCAAAGGTCATACAGCAAACAAAACCCATCTTTAATTCGAAATATCAATAACGTTGGAGGTAAATTAAGCCAAGAACACTTCCACCACGACGAACAGAATTTTTCAACTCATATCATATCATGATGTAAAAAACATAATCATATCATATCATGCAGACCATGCAGTTATGGTGCAAATGAAGTGCACTTGAGCATTTCTACTTGTATTCTGTGATTCCGAATATATTTGCTTTTAATTTTAATCTTGCTGACGTCACCCTTGCATTCAGATGAGCACACTATGTTTTACTCACATCATGTTCTATACATGATGTAAAAATATCATGGGTCTATGCATGATGTAAGTAAAACATGGTGTGCTCTGCTCATCTGTGATCGTATTTACCAATGATGACGTCACCTTTTCATTCAAATTCAAGGAAATATATATTCTGTGCTTTGAATTTGAATGAAAAAGTGACGTCATCATTGGTAAATATGATCACAGATGAGCGGATGGGCACACCATGTTTTACTTACATCATGAGTCTATGGATCATAAGGTAAATATAGATTGTTCCATGATGTGAAAAACATGGTGTGCTCATCTGAAAAAAAAGTGATGTCAGCAAGATTAAAATACAAGGAAAAATATATTCTGTGCTTTGAATTCGAATGAAAAAGTGACGTCATCATCGGTAAATACGATCACAGATGAGCAGACGAGCACACCATGTTTTGCTTACATCATGGATTGTTCCATGATGTGAGTAAAACATAATGGATTGTTCTATGCCATAGATATGCTACCATAGAACATTGACTGTCCTTCGAATGACAAAAAGATTGCTTTTTTATCAATCAAATTCCGTGATAAACCTTTCTCCAGGAACCAACCGAATATTTCATATTTACGGAACGGAAAACCGGCAACCGAAATAACCAAGTTGATTTGTGGAACATATCCCATATAAACTTGACACTATCAACATGAAATCAGGAATCCCAACTTGAATTTTTGCCAATCAGAGATGATCTAAGCAAAAACCTATTTTTGGAAGGAATTATCTTGTTTGAGGAGCCGAGGCATATTTTACGGATATTTATAAATAACGCGAATTATGTCGGATTTGTTTTGAAATTCCCCTTCCCCAGTAATAGTAAATTTGGAAGAAATTTGTGGGTTGGGAACTTGGACCGAAGTCTTCTATAAGCGATCAACCTTTGACTGTCTCTACTTGGAATTATTACGAATTGCAGAGTGCGGTGATTGTCGATACCCCATTTTGAGCATGCTGGCACTAACAATTGTGGGCATGTGGTTTCACCTTGGAGCTCCTCATATTCGTTTGAGTGATTTCTCTTCTGATGATTTATCATAGATGTTTCACAAGCATTTTTACCGAAGGCCCCCCACTAGATATTTCAGAATCAAATTCATTGCATCGTGCATATTTCTTATTATCGCATAGCTAATAAAAAATAAATATATTTTTTAAATATTTTCAAATCAATTTACTTAATGCGTGCGGCATGAGGTGTATCACCATCTTGTTGGAACCAACACACTTCTGGGTCGATACCATTCAAATTTTGAAACGAATAATCATTGATCAACAATCTGTAACGTACATGTACATGCTTCCAGCGTGTAAAACACACCATACAGTGCATTTTTCAGGATGCAATGAAACATGCAGAACTTCTTGAGGATTGTTTTCACTCCATATGCGGCAACTTTGCTGGTTGAAATGCGTTTCATCATTAAACACATTTTACGATAAAAATCAACTTCAAGCTGTTCTAGGGCCAAAGCAGCAAACAAACGACGCTTATTATGGTCAAGTGGCTTTAGTTCTTGAACCAGTTGGATCTTGTATGGCTGTAGACCAAGATCTTCATGCAAAATTTTCCATGTGGATACACAGAGTCCAACTTGTCCTGAAAGTCGACGAATAGACAAATCTCTCTGTACGTACAGTTCTTTGTCTTGAAGAGAAAATGTTGTCCGAAATCTATTGACTGTTTGACGAATAAGCTGCTCTAATGGGAGATTATGTAAAACATTAATATCACGAAGTACTTTATAAGTTTGTCGAATAGAACACTGATTTTACAAATAAATTTCAACAATTTTTAAATGTTGTTGCGGCGTGAGTCTTCCCATGATAATTTTTCAATGTCAAATGTCGAAACAACATGGCTTCTACCTTCTGTCAAATCACAGTTATCCCTATCGAAAGTTCTATCACTTCAAAATAACGCTGCAAATTTTACACAAGGGTTTATTATTTTATCAGTTAAATAATCCAATACCATTAATATCTTAAATAAAAGTTATAATTATGCATAACTCATTGGTTTCTCACAACATAATTGTGAATAAATGAGTAGCATAATTCAAAATAATACTTTGAATGAGAAAAGACGTTCCACAGCTATTTCACCTCTTTAAAAATTTAACTCTTTTCCATACGCATTGAATTGTGGGTCGTTATTTTACAATTGAAGATGAAGTTCAAATCAGATAGCGTTTGCCCTCTTCGACAAATTAGGGAAATAACCTCAAAATTCAAAATAGCCACAAAATTTTTTGCCAATATCTCCGCAAATATCGGTCAAAATAAAATTTAAAACGCTGTTTTCAGATATTGACTCTAAGACCTGTACCAAATTTCATTGAACTTTGATGAATATTTCTCCGAAAAAATTTTTTTTTTTAAAAATTTAATTTTTTTCAATACAATTCTCGCGAAATTCGGCATTAAATCGAGCGTCGATATTTCACAACTAGTCATGATATTTTCATAGAAACCTAGGATAGTCGGAAAAAATACAAATACAAAAAAATACAAATACAAATCTGATCCCGATAGTATTTCTTGATGCTGAGAAAATAAGCTCAATCTTTCAAACTTACTTCAAAACGTAAAACAAAATTCAAGATTTTCGCTAATTTCAAATGTGTAGATGTGATTTCTACTAGAATTCACCCTTGTTCTGAAAAATGTGAATGAGCTCAGGCTCTTACATTTACTATTAGATTCTCGACAATTGATGAGATTTCCGGTTTGTTATTGATTTTTTTGCATATATCCTCCAGTTTGTTTTATCATATACATGCTCATTATCTTTTATATTCACGCTTATTCCAAACTCTCAGTACGAAAAATTTTGGATTTCGATTGAAACCAGTAACGAATATCCACATGCTGACGATAATTGTACTACGCAAACAAAAATTGATGGAAACCTCCGATCGACCGAATTTTTTGGAAATATTCATTATTTTAAATTACGCTTCTACATGGAAAGGGTTATTCAGTTATACAAGAGTATTTATTGAGATTTCAATGTTTCAAATGAATTTTTTCATGGAATTAGTTTTTGTGTTGTGAAAAACCAATGATTTATGGATAATATATAAGTTTTATTTAAGATATAATTGAGCCCCATGAAGAAATTCGCAGGGTGATATCTATAAATAATAATTGTTCTTCGAGTTTTTGTAGTTATGTTTCAGATATTAGCAGAGAAACCCCAAAAATATTCAATTTGAACTACTAACGATTATGAAATTGTCAAGAACATCGATAGGGCATTTGCACATTGTGTTTATAAAATAATTAACGAACCCGTTACAAATTTCTCGTTATATGTTGAAAATTTGGTAATCAATCTTTTCATCTACTTTTGGATATATGATTCTGGATGAAAACTTGAGCGATGATTCCACTAAATTCCAATCTTGGAACCGAATGCGATGATTCATTCTATGGATAATTGGAAATTTGCAGCGTTTCGCTTTATAACTCAGGGACGACTGGTCGGATATCATCCAGGTGAAAATTTTCAGGTTGAGTTATGCAACAGTAATCAACGTTGTGAGTTTAATGAAAATTCGATGGTAAGTTTTCGAGAAATAATTTTTTTCCTCTCCAACCCCCAATTTTAAGCCTTTAGGGTACACCGATCCTGCTGAAAAGCTTGGACGGTCAATCGCGAGCGACACACGATTTTTCTACCAAGTTTCACGGATTTCAGTTCAGTACTTTCCGAGAAAAGCCCCTGACAACGGACGGCGGACGGACGGATTTTTTTATTAGTTCATTCAAATCTACATACTTCAAAATGTGAAGTGTGAAATTTTCACGGGGGTATATTTTTTTTTCGTCGATAAGTAGGGTTTACCATTTGATTTTATCAAATATTAAACCAAAACACCCGATATTTATATCTCTCATCAACTAGTAAATATATTATGTTTGGTAGAAAATAAATAAATCGTCATACAAAATGAATATATTGTTGCCACTGATAAATTCAGATTCTATAATAAATATAATTATAATTGCGAATTCACTTCTATCCCAAACCGACGTCTCATACTGAGTAGCGAATGCTGGTAATTATCGTTGACCGTCCAGCTATTATGCGATGCGATACAGAACTAATTAGCATCTTCTGCAGGAAAGTACAGAATGCCAATATGCGCCAGACCTAACGCTTTGAGCGATTCAATCAAACAATTCCAGATTTCAAAGCCATCCAGAATAACTTTTCAGTAGAGCCGCTGAAACAGTCAAACATGCCGACGAGACTTAATTATTTATTCCACCCCCCAGTCAGGCCGTTTCAGACATAGCCTCCAAAATCATACACAAACAAAACATTTCGCAAACAAAGCCAAGAGTAAATTCAGACGGGCTCATAATGGCTAATGTTGTGTTTATCCTGGAAAATGACGCCGCTTATCGGTTCCAAATCTCATTAGGACGCCTCACGGAGCGTGCTTTCATCCTGCCGGGTCACCTTAAGGACATGGCCTGATTTGCGACGAAATAGTTTATTTTCGATGCGTTGTTACTCCGGAGTTTCCGGTTTAAGACCTCATAAACGTCGAACCCCGGAATGGATGGAAGATTACAGATTAAAATCAGTTAATTTTATCGATGATTCTTTAGAAAGAGTTTTATTACCAGATTGAACCAAAGTATTTGTATTTTCCGATTATCCTAGGCTTTAAGATAGATGCATAGAATATATATGGTGCGGACACTCTTTGACATATTTTGGGTCCGAAATGAGGTCCAAATGCCATATAAAATATCAAATATTTACGGAAGTTACTGACCTATCATATCAAAACTAGTCAAATCAGAACTTCTTTCTGATTTTCCGAGTTTGACCATACATTATTTTCAAGAATTCCGAGTATAAGTTCATTTCAACAAATTTGAATTATGATTATTCATTTCATTCAGTCAGAATGGAAATATCTTTCGTATCTGAATACCCAAGTCTGAACTTGATATTTTTGAATACCTGTTCTGTTTATTAAAAGAGTTATTTATTATCTCAATATTGAGTTCATGCAAAGGAAGTATTTCAGAGTTGTGTTTTCAAAAATACCACAAGAAATCATTTGGAACGATAGATACTACATTTAATTTGTCTGGTTTGAAATTCGTCTGATAAATTCGTATGAACATGAACAGCAAAGTGAAAATAAATATATCAATTCCAATAATAATAAATATGAATATTTCCTCTAAATATTTTTATAAATATGTAACAAAATTCATAACTTTTGAATTGAGTATGTATTAATAGGTACATACAAAATTTGTGAACCATAAATCCATTAGTAATATCATCTCCTCTTCCGTTACACCGTTGTTTTGGCTTCGAAATATTCTTGTATTCATCCATGAAAGTGTTCTCACAATAAACCTCATATTGCTCCTTATTTCCTTATACATATTTCATATTATTAATGAGGAGATGTTCGACCTTTGTTGAACTCCTCTTATGTATTAGTAACAATCCATAATTTCAAATATCTGATTCATCAGATCATAGCTCAATTCATTTTATTCAGCGGAATTAATTGCATGGACATGAGCAAGCGACCTTAGCGCCATCATCGTTTACAGAGCCAAAGAGGACAATATTTTACAATTCTAGGACCGCGTTTTGGACCCAAAACTGAGCTACCACCGCTAAGTGTAGTGCCACTTTATTGCACATTTGGACACCTAGCGTTATCACCAAATTTAATGATCTGATCAGTTCAGGATTTGTTCGCATGACTACAAAATAAGTCATAATTAAAACAAGTCCTGTAATTTCTATGTTTTCACTACCAATAAAATTGGATTTTACAATTTAAGGGTTAACATGTGTAACCGCGCAGTTTCGAACTTTCAAGTTCATCATCAGACACTAAAGATTTTACAAATGTCACAGAGTAGTTATGTGAACACAGGTACAAAAATGTAGTAGGGAAATTCGGTCGAATTTTATGACCATTCCTACCACCTTTTTACTCTTGTTCTAAGTACAGCGCATTATAATTTCGTCACGATGTCTGTAATTTTTTAATTTTAAGGCGAAAATGGTCTTAAGCGATTCGGTTGAACTCCCTGAAGAAGAATCCGTGGTCAAATTTAATTCTGTCCGTCCGTAGGCCACCCGGCCGTGTGTGCTGTAACTTCCGAAAGGAAAGACTTAGAGTCTTGAAATTTTCAAGTTAGGTTTCGATACTAAATACCTCGGTTGAGTTCGTTAATGGGCCAATTCTGCTGAATTGTTTTTGTGTTACAGCCGTTTGAAGTTTTGGTTTTTCAATAACTCTAAAAATATTCATCTGATCGAAATGAAACATGGTAGGAAGATGGACAGTCCAATTATCCCTGGAAAAAGTTGAAAAACAAATTATTGAGAAATTCTTATAATTCATTTAAATTTCATTGAAATTTCCAAGTAGCCATTTCGCAATGTGAACAAGCGCGTAAAAGCTGCTGACTTCTCGTCAGTGCTTTTCTAGGTTTTTGTACCTGTGTTCAAATAAATACTATGTAACAATTGTAAACAGTTCAATACTATACAATTCGTTTTATCATGAACACAACTATCGGATCGCACCTAGATGGTTCCTTTATTGTTCGGACAATTGAGAAAATCTTTCATGAAAAAAATAAAGTGTCAAAAAGTTCTCGAAAATTTTTGGCGATATTTGACAGATTATATTTGGGTGGTGAAATGTCGCTTCAAATATTCAAAAAAGCTTTCTTTGAATGTGGATTTTCATTATCAGATATGTCGTTCAGAAACTTGCAAGAGAAAAGACAGCTCCATTAGTAATACTAACATAATCACAAGGACGAATATCTGTCGATAAATCAACGAAAATTTCACCTTGATCAGAGCTGATCATCCAATCAACCGAAACATCTACACCGAAGAAGCGGATCCAAAGAGAATGACTACAGCTGTTTCCCAGTTATGACTGATCGGCAGGCCATCGTACCTTGGATAAAACCGCTAAATAGGAGTCCATACTAATACTACTGGAACTCTCTTTTCCCCATGAACCAATTCCTATCTTTTTCATATGTTGAGCGTTATCTTCTTGTGTGAAAACCATATAAACCGAGTGTTTCCAAAGTCGTGACGGACGTTGTAAACTGCAAAACCACAGATGCAGCGACCTGATACGACAAAAGGATGAACGTCATTCACATCGCTCATAGTATTCTGCTCTCGAAGGTAGGATTCGTAAGATGCTCCTGGAAGATGGCTGTACGTAGTTATACTATAGTATTCCATCTGAAAGGTGAAAAGTATCTGTATTCCTATTTAGCGGTTTTATCCAAGGTAAGATGGCCTGACGATCAGTTATAACTGTAAAACAGATGCAGTCATTCTCCTTGGATCGGCTTCTTCGGTGTAGATGTTTTGGTTGATTAGCTCTGATCAAGGTGGTTGATTTATCGATAGATATTCGTCCTTGTGCTTATGTTAGTTGATGTTGATGTTATGGTAATCCTGAAAAATCACGCTGCTCATCGGGACCGAATCTTCTTAGAGCGACTCACTGAGCGTGCATTCATCCTGCGGGATCATATTGAGGATACGACCTGATTTGGGACGCAATAATTTCTTCTCGATGCGTTGATACTCAGGAGTTTCCGGTTTAAGACCTCATACACTTCGAACCCCAATAAACGTTGTACCTGCATGAAAATGTTACTGTACACTGTACACTGACTTCCACATCTCAATGCAGATAAGTGTGGAAGATTGTAGTCACATATATCAAAATGGGTCTAGTCAGTATGTAGTTCAATCTGATTTGATGGTTCTAGCAAATCCAAGACGATAGAATTCTATGTTTCTTTTGTTTACTCAAAAAACGGTAAACCTACGATTTCTAGGTTATCATATCACTGTAATTGTTGCTAGAAATTTCTCACACCTATACAATCTATTATTATTTATATTCATATAAACATACACAGCCTTACACTCTTCCTCAGATTCTTTGCAACTTTATAGAGGACCTAGTCAGAACTTCATAATCTTTGACTACACTGACTTCCAACATATCCACAACAAACAGAGTGCAAGTTAACAACAAAACACACTGAACGATATGAGTGCTACACTATATACACCAGTGTAGATCTTGTAGCACTGATACCTCTTGGTATGTTTAGACTTACACTATGTTCGTTACGGAAATGTTGGAAGTTAGTGTAGTCACAGAGTTCTAGTTCAATACATAGGGTTAGGTTTTCTTCTGTGGTGGTTCAGCGTGAATATAAATCATGCGATCATGGACATCTGTTGTTCTATTTGGTTCTATTCTGTTATCTAGGTAGCAATCACTGGCTTAAATGGTTTACTTTCTTCCTACGTCCATTTGCTTTATTTGAACGATCAGATTTTTTTCATGGCGACTTTAGGAATACTTTCCGCGAAATCATAGTAACCGTTACCTTTTATATGAGCTTATCCTCGAAATGGTAGCGAAATAGAAAGAAGCATAGAATTCTGTCATCTTGGATTTGGGACAAATTATAGAACAGATTGAACCACACTGACTGAACTCATACCGCTAGCTGTGACAACAGTCAACTACACTCATCTGCACTGAGAAGTGGAAATCAGTAGAGTAAGTGTACAATAACATTTTCATGCAGGTATATCGAACAAACATTTCATTATGCATATTTGAACACCTATAGGGTGTTCATCAAGTTTTATGATCTGATCGTTTCAGGATATGCTCGTATAAATTTACGGTTCGTTTTATTGTGAAAATAACTATCGAATTGCATCTAGATGGTAACTTTATTGTTGGAACAATTAATAAAAATTTTCATGAAAAAAACCTAGCGTCAAAAAATTTTCGAAAATTTTTGGCGATGCCTGACAGACTTTATGTGGGTGGAAAATGTCGTTTTGGATGATGAGAGGCGCATTCCGAGAATGTAGAATTTTTATTATTAGATATCTCGATCAAAAATTTGCAGTAGCCTCTTTCAACATGGAAATCAAAGAAATGTTGTGGCTAATGTTATGTTTATCCTGGACTCATGAGGACGCCTCAGCGCGTGCTTTCATCCTGCGGGGTCACTTTAAGGACCCCGCCTGATTTGGGACGATATAGTTTGTGTTCGAAGCCTTGATACTCCGATTTTTCCGGTTAAAGACCTTATAAACATCGAGCCCCAATAAGGAATGAAAGGATGGAAGTAGTGATTACGATCAGCAGATTTTATGGGAGATCGTTGGGAAAGAGTTTTTATCACCTGATTGAACCAACATTAAGTGACAATTCATTGCACATTTGGACACATAGCGTTATCATAAAATTTTATGATCTGATCAGTTCAGCATAATATATGTTCGCATGAATAAACGATTCGTTGCAGTGTGAACTGTCGAATTGAACTTAGATAAGATCTTTATTGTTCGGAAAATTATGAAAAATACTTATGAACATCTATCTAGAAATTTACGATCCTGCCCTTAGATCACCCAGACTAACCCTCAGGAGTACAGAAGAGATAACATTATCTCAACGCAGTTGGAGTCGTCATGCCATATTCGGGAGGCAAAATGTCCTTTCGAACTTTCAGAGAAGCATTCTGAGAATGCAAGAATATCATTATCAGATATTTGGTGAAAGAAATGGCGGGAAAATATTTTCAGCTGAGTCATTACATGGACCAGATGGACAAATCATTCGGCTTCAAATAACCGCATTAACCTCGATTCTTACAACTATTTTTAATTGAAATATTGGACTTTCAATTGGAAATTATCCCGTTTCGATAATTATCGCAAATATTTCTTGGAAAATTCCTACTGTGCATCTTTTAAGAAGGTGTCTGCAGTAAAAATTAGAAAATACCCTGAACAAGAAATCAGACCAGAATAATGAAGTTCAAGCTCTAAAAACTAGACCCTTAAAATTTTTTGAACTGTTTCACTGGAATGGTCCGCTAGATCAAAATGAAACTTTGCAGGATTCTTCTGGGTAAAGTTTTTTGAGTGACACTAGTCATTTCATGGAGATTTCCCAAAAAACCATGTATACGTTATGATACCATAAATTACCTCTTTGAATTTTTTTTGCAATATTTCTTAGGGTTTCATGATAAATGTAGTTGCTAAAACTTTCGACAAGAAGTTCGGAAAATAATAGTTTGGGTCCAAAGATCTTCAAACTTCTTCTCTTAAATTTTCGAAACATAAGAAAATATTATATTAAGAAATGCATATGGCTAACTGAATTGTAGGATATCTTTGTTGAGTATTCCTAGATTCATATTATTTGAATAGATATCAAGATCTCTATTCTGAACTTCCTGGTCGTACATTAGTTCCTTCTGAAGCTTGATATTCAAATAGGGTCAGATCCGAATATCTTGCAGGCCATAATGTAAATAATGGATATGATATAATTCAGTTTATAACTAGGATGTTCGATGTCGGTAACCTTATTCAAATAATCAACAATCCAGCAGCAGTCATAAAGACTACAACTAATAAACTAGTAGTAATCACCACAAAGATGCCGTCATTGCATTAGAAAAATTGATCTCATTTGAAACATAATCTGATTAAATTGAAAATAAAGGGAATAGTTCATATAAATGAAAGAGCTCAACATGAACACAAGGACCAATCGTGATGAATCAACAAATATTTCATCTGAGCTAGTAATCTAATCAACAAAATCCTCAACACTGCAGAAACATTGTCCAAAGAATACGACTGCAGTTTGTGGGTTCAACCAATCTCCAGAACGACTCGCCTTGTTGAATGCCGAAAGGGTTTTAGGTACTCATTACCCGTTAGCCGTGAGATGGCAGTCTTGTGATTAAACTTTCACTAGCACCACCACAAAAATACTTTACGAACCTCAACTTTCGAGTGCGAAGTTTTCTGCAAAAGAACTAAAACGAGGCGTTTTTCGGATACCCTCTACTCGCAGGTATCCTCACGAAAAATAGTAAAGATGACTGAGACCGGGACTCCTTCGTTCAAAACAGAACGTTTTCAGGTTAATGAACCTCATGAGTTTTACATCCGTCAGCCGTAGTCGATTAGCTTAGCAAGTGTTCATCAGTTGAACCCACTGGATCTATAAATGGCTCCTAGATGTAAGTACTTCTTCAAAATTAACTGTACAAGCCGAAAACTACTTCTTTGATGATTCCTTCACATCTAACAGATCATAAGCAATGGGCGTTTTGTACTTGCGCAGTTGATCCAATATTTGCCAAATTATGACTTCATTTTTTAATGCCATCATCGCATGGTGCAATGCAAAATTGACATGGAGGTGGGAAAATAGTGGAGGGGCATAACCATGATGTAAAAAACATGGTATGCTCATCTGAAAAAAAAGTGACGCCAGCAGGACTATAATACAAGAAATTGTGTGCTTTGAATCTGTATGAAAAAAGTGACGTCATCATTGGTGAATCGATCACAGATGAGCACACCATGTTTTGCCTACATCATGGGCATAACGTTAGAAAAGTGTCACACTTTTTTGAGAACGTTCTGTGGATTTACCCATACCATTATGGCCGACTATGAACTGAATATAGGTATTTGCCTCATTTGCTGTTAACCACAGAATACAAATATACACCTTGTAGTTGTCGACCATATTGGTATGTGAAAATCCACAGAACTTTCTCAAATGTGTATGACACTTTTGGTACAAGGGAAATTTAAGATATACTCCCTGCCCTCCCTTTACATCCATGGAAATTACTATACCGACCGTACGGTACGCGACTCGCAAGCAAAAAGCGTGATATGACCCTGAGGATACTTCTTTGCAAATATATCACCACAAAAAAGTACACGAAACCATTCATACCATTCATCACTGAAACTGCAACTCTCTACATTCAGAATATTTTGTTTATGTTTACATTGTAAGCACAAACGCACTTTTAGATACACCCTGTATGATCTTCAGCAGTCAGACATTCCACTGAACAGGTGACAAACCTAATTTCTCCACAGATCATCTTAAGCCACTTTTGTGTCATTTGCAGACATCTACATAACTACCTGAAATCGCGAAGATTGGCGGAAGCAGAATTTTAATTCGTTCACTCCGCACACCGGCGAAGATACAGTCTCACGAGCGCCAATTACGGTGATATTTATAGCTTACTCATTCAAAGCCTTCTATAGACTGTTGAAAGTTATAATTTCAGAGAGGGATCGATTATTTTTATCAGATATCGGCGCGTGAAGATTTATGAATGGAGTCATTTTCACCGATTCAAAGACCTGGTATGCCTGCTTAAATCTGGGACGAGAGGATGTCGATGGGAACAGAAAGCGAAAAACTGGCACAGGAGTTTAAAGGGTTATTGCTGTTGAGGCATTTTCAGATCGACATATATGGGATATTTACTCAGGTAGAAGTACCTGAAAGTAAGCTCTAGTAGACCTTAATCAATAAAAAATTTTGGAGAAGCACTGACGGAAGTCAGTAGCTTTTTCAAATTTGTTTACAATGCTTTAAATGTTTCCGTATATATTGAGTATTATGGCTTTATTAGTATTTTTACGAGCTTGTTCTGGGAAACAGTGCGTTATCATTTCGTCACGATGTCTGTAATTTTCGAATTTTGAGCCGAAATTGATCTCAAATGACTAGGTAAGACTTACTGATGAAGAATCCCTGGTCAAATTTGAATCTTTCCGTCCGGCCGTGTGCGCCCTAACTTTTGAAAGAAAAGACATAGAGTATTGCAATTCCCAGGTAAAGCTATGATCCTGAATAACTTGGTTGATTTCATTAGTGGGAAAAATCAGCCAAACGGTTTCAGAGTTATACATACCCATATGTAATTTAAAGGTTAATTCCCCGATAAATTACGAAGTACCAACTCGATCGGATTGAAACTGTGTGATCAATCCTTGGAGGAATCCAGTTGTTCAAAAATTTCAACAATTAGTTAATCGAAAAATTTTGAAATTTTTTTTCTCGGAAAGTGTTCATAACATTCCGTAGAAATATAGCACAGACCTTAGAATCAGTATTCACCAACGATGTTTCGAATTTCAATTCGATACCATATTCACTTTCGGAGATATATAAAAAGAAATAATTCGAATATCGTTGATTTTTGAAATTTTGATGTTATTTCCTCAATATCTCAAGAAGTACAGATGCGATCAAATCAAACTAGTAAATTATTCGGAGAATACCAACGCAAAACTTTCTGCAAAATTTCGAATGGATCCAGTGGTTGAAAAAAATTTTCAAAAGTTTTTGAAATTTTCGAGGATGAATTTTTTTTCCGAAAATATTGTTCAGATTTCAACAAATTTCGGCACAGACCCTTGAATCAGTATTCAACAACAATGTTCCAAATTTCAATTCGATACAATATTCAATTTCGGAAACATATAAAAAAAATGTCAAATATCGTTGTTGTTTTGAATTTTGAGTTACAGATGCGATCACATCGATACTTTGTAATTATTTGAAGAAGACCAACGCGCAACTACGAAAAAATTGTTTCCCGAAAATTATCCTTTACTCTATCGAAAAAAATAGTTTTTTCTGATTTATTGACAAGATTTCAATGAAACTGGGCACAGAGCTTGAAGCTTAAAATATGTCGAATTTCGTTATTTGCAATTTTCAGAATATTTCCTCGATATCTCAATAACTATTGACACGATCAGATCGAAACTTGAGAGATACCTCAAAGTTAACATTTTGAAACAGTGTTTTGAATTTCAGGTTGATCCGATATTTATTTCCGGAGATATTGAAAGATTGAGGTTACTTTTTCAATATCTCAAGAATATCAGAAGCGGTAAGATTTAAAGTATGTAGTGAGTTGAAGAATACCAACGCAAAATTTCGTGAGGATCGTAGGGGTAGAAATTATTCATCAGATCTCAATAAAATCGGCAAAAATCTCGAGTCAGTATTTTACAACCGTCTTTCGAAGTAAGGTTTGATACTACATTTATCTTCGGATGTATTGGAAAGAAAATGTTTCAAATTTCTTGATTATTTCCTTAGTATTGTTGTTATTTACAGAGGAACTGAAAAAATACTGAAAAATTTCGAATAGATATATATGCGGAATCATATGACTATTGTTTCGCAAATTTCTCTTTCGTAATTGAACCGGTTCAACAAATATCAAGTCTCTAAATAGATTCTCATTTTACGGTTGGCAGTTAGAACGACCTTAAGTATAATAACATCCAAAAAAAAACGCCTGAGAGACTCGATATCCTTATAGCAGGTGTGGGGTTAATCAAGAAGATCTAATTCGTTAAAATTTAAAACCCCCCCCAATGATTACGTAGATATATCAATTCGAAATTTCACTCTCCCAATATTACCAATAATGCAGATATGATCGAATCGAAATTCTGCACTTGGTTGAAATATGACGGCTTTAAGATTCATGAAAATGTCTCGAGGAAATGGCTCTGAATGTCAACAAGCGCGAAAAATCTCCTGACCTCTGGTCAGTGCTTTCAAGCTTTTTGCACATAAAATTTGAGTTTCAATGTGAGCCATGTATTTGATGTTTATTAAATATATAATATATATATATATATATATATATATATATATATATATATAATATAATATAAATATAAATATTGAGAAGAAATTTTTGATGCGTATTCTGAACTATAAGGCAGATTTTATGCATTCTCAACTTGATCTTCGTATTAAAGCTTCAAGCCTACCCATCTGCCATAAGTGCGATACCTGACCAATTTCTAAACTCGAAATATTATTCAAATGCCGATGATTCTCCGATTCATTACAATTGAAGTAATTTGATATTACATCATGAAATAGGCCCAAAAGAAACTATAGAGATAAAAGACGCAATGAAAGATTCCCTTGAAGAATTGCTAGGTTAAGACGAATTTGAAAACAAACTACCCATCGATGCCGGCGCATTCGCCATTTTGCTATGCTTAAAATCTGAATATATAAGTAGATTCAAAAGGTCGACATTTTTTTGAACTGCTCTTGAGACATATCAGCATATTTACCAACTGCTCACTTAATTTAATCATTATCAGATACACATTTTTCGTGTTAATCTGGAAGTATCAACGGTACCGAGGAAAAAATCTAGAAAAGCACTGACGAGAAGTCAGAAGCTCTTATGAGCTTGTTCACATTGCGAAATGGTGACTTTGAAATTTCAGTAAAATTTCAATGAAATATAAAAATTTTCAAGAAAAAATGAATTTTTTTTCGAATTTTTCCATGGATAATTCTTCTTATTGACACTGTTCATCTTCCAACCAAGTTTCATTTCGATCAGATAAATATTTTTCGAGTTATTGAAAAATCAAAATTTCAAATGGCTGTAGCACGAAAACCATTCGGCAGATTAAGCCTATTAACGAACTTAACCGAGATATTCGGGTACTTAATCTAACCACAAATTTTCAAGACTCCAGCTCCTTCCTTTTCGAGAGTTACAGTCCAACCTAGTGGTTTGAGACCAATTTCGGCTCGAAATTCGAAAATTTCAGACATCGTGAAGAAATGATATCGCGCTGTTCCCCAGAACAAGCTCGTAAAAACGAAATCTGACATAGTTATTTCCCAATATCTCCGAGAATTAGAATCACTCATCTGCGAGATTTCATAGGATTCTAAAGAATATTGTCTGAAAAAACAATGTTCAACAAAATAGGAAATGGTTTCACGGAGAAGAAAGAGCTCCAGTAGTAATAAATAATATAATCACAAGGACGAATATCCGTCGATAAATCATCAAATATTCCCCCTTGATCAGAGCTAATCACCCAATCAACCAAAACACCAACACCGAAGAAGCAGATCCAAGTAGAATGACTACAGCTTTTTCACAATTATTATTGATCGTCCGGTCAACTTAACTTGGATAAACCGCAGAGAGTTCTCTCGATACTTGTTACCTTTCAGAAGGACCGCTGCAGTATACAACTTACAGCGCGCCATCTGCCAGGAGTATCTTGCGAGTCTCACCTTCGAGTGCAGAATACCTTGATCGATGTGTGTGACGTTCATCCTTTTGTAAGTTGTATACTGCAGCGGTCCTTCTGAAAAGTAACAAGTATCGAGAGAACTCTCTGCGGATTAACCAAGTAAAGTTGACCTTGTGAAACAGCTGTAGTCATTCTACTTGGATCCGCTTCTTCGGTGTAGGTATTTTGGTTGATTGGGTGATTAGCTCTGATCAAGGGGGAATATTTGTTGATTTATCGACGGATAATCGTCCTTGTGATTATGTTATTTATTTGTTCAACAAAATTTTCAACGATACTATCCTGACGAAATTTTCAGTTGGATTGAACTTCAAAAACCGATTTTTCCATAAAAAACTCAACCGCACATATTCTGAAAATTAGTTAGAGCACATACAGACGGCCGGAAAGAAACGATTTTGACCACACATTCTTTTTCAGGGCGTCCAACCTAATCATGACCATTCTAGGCTCAAAATTCGACAATCACAGACACTTGGGCAAAACGATAGCGAGAGAGCGTTTAAAACATGCATGTAAAAAATATCGAACTCACGTCAGTGGTCTTCTGGAAATTTTATTGATTCTTCAATTTCTTGCTCATTTCCACAAAGTGTTTCAATTCTCAATTCGAATTCCACCAAATTCAAATAGAGAAGATTTATCCAAGTGCTAAGCTTTCTGCTCACTGCCGTTTAGTTTGCAGTTTTCAATTTCAAAATGTTCAAAGAGTGCAAAGTGACAGGTGCAATGTAGTTTGGTTCAATAGGCCTCAGATAAAAAATAATTACTGCAGCTTATTCTCAATTCGATTCTTTATCTAAAATTATATTTACACAGAACACAGGATTTCAGTATTTATACCAGATGTCTGAAATAACCTCACTCACCCAAGACTCTGAGGGTTTTCATCGAAACCTATTCTTCTAGGAGTATCGGCTAAATATAAATACAAAATGAAATGGTTTACATTTCATAGGTCGGAGTCATGGAGTTTATGTTCCAACTTTCCATAACAAGGACGGGAAACAAGGAGCTCAAAGAACGAGGGCACAAGTTTAAGGGGTTATAGCTGTTGGAAGGTTCCCGGAGATGTTCTCTTTGTCAGCCGCCTTCCAGGCTACCGGAAAATTCAAGCACAAAGGGCGTATAATAAATTTTTAAGAGCATTTCGCTTCAACTATCGATAGTTCACAGAGAAATCGATACATCAAATTGTTTCCATCCCTTAGACTGCTAGAGCTTGAAGTAAATATCAAACGATTTCAAAAATAGGTATACTTCTCAAAAAGGGATATGATAGCGTTGTCATATTTCCTAATAAGTTCGCTTAGAAATTTGAGAACTTAAAGGGCTGACTCACCTACTGAAATGCTTCTGAACTATGAGGTATTCGTTTCGGAAGTAACAAGTATGTTTGAGAATGGTTTAGCCACTCATCCTACTCATATAAGCTTAATTAGGTGAAAACAATTCATATATCCAAATCATTTAATCCCCATGATTTTTCTCATTAAATTAAAAAAAGTTGTTATTCTACAACCAATACACTTTATTTCAACTCGATCGAATCTTTTTTCGAATTTTCTAAAGTTTAATTTTATTTCCGATTGGTATATCTACGTCATCCCAAATTTCTATTTCGTGAATTTAAGGCTCAATTATTCAAAATACAGTGCGCGTCAAAATTATGGAACAAATTCATTTTCTCAGAAGAAAAATATTTGGCAACAAAATCCTGAAACAGCTAGGTCAATTTTTGTTTCACTTTTACCAAATGTCTATGCAATTTTGAAGGATTTTTGTTGCACTCAGTGCTATCCGCATAAACCCTTTACATATTTTGAATAGGGTCATGTGGTACTTTTTTGGTAAGGTCTTTTCATTTTCTTCACAGGCGTGCGGAAATTTTCAAGAGAAAAAAATTTTTTTTTGAAAAATTAGTTAGTTCAAAGAGGTTTTCAGTATTTGCACTATGTCATGGCTCATTCACTTTGGACCTGATGAAATTTGTCATCGAATGAAAGTCGACCATTACAGTTCTGTTCATGCACAACTTTCAACCCCTTTCACCCCCTCACGTGAAAAATTAGAATGTTGAAACACTGCGCTTCATTAGAAACGTACTAATAACATACCTACTTAAGATCATAACTGAAGCGCAGTGATTCACACATTCTAATTTTTCACGTGAGGGGGTTGAAAGTTGTTCATGAACAAAACTGTAATGGTCGACTTTCATTCGGTGACAAATTTCATCAGGTACCATCGTCTCAAAGTAAATGAGCCATGACAAAGTGCACATACCGAAAACCTCCTTGAAGTTACTAATTTTTGGAAAAAAAAATTTTTTCTTGAAAATTTCTGCACGCCTGTATAGAAGATACAAAGACCTTGCCAAAAAAGTACCACATGACCTACTTTCCCTATTCAAAAAATTTAGAGGGTTGATGGGGATGGCACAGGGTGCAACAAAAATCCTTCGAAAATGCATATAAATTAGGTAAAAGTGAAACATAAATTGACCTGTTTCAGGATTTTGTTACCAAATATTTTTCTCCTGGGAAACTGAATTTGTTCCATATTTTGATGGGCACTAGATAATTTCCCCTACATTTCCAAAAATATAAATTCAATCTTATATTTGATTGCTTCGGTCTTTACTTGACAGAAACCTAACGGCCGACCGTAAACACAATGACTTCTGAAAGAAACAACTTAGAAACTCTATATTCGAAAAGTACGTTCGGACCTCAATAACGAAAGTAAAATTCGAGAATGGGTAATATCCAGCCAATGATTCCGCAGATATGCCCATTCAAAATTTAATTTTTCCAATATTTCCAAAAATACAGATGACATCGATCTCGAATCCAGTATTTTATACAAAAATGGCAGTTCGAAGGTTCATGCAGAATATAATGAGGATAATATGATCACAGAGTATTGAATATTTGAAAAAATCATTTGAAAGTTCTTCTTCAAATTGTTCTAATGTCATGATCATCAGGAAATCAGGACTGAATCATTATTTTGTGAGTTATTCCGCAAAAAACATCGATATCGAGAAAAAAACCATGAAATTTTATATATTTCTTTCCAATATCTCCGAAAATTATAATCCCATCAAAATGAAATTTGGTACACTGCTGTGAAATATGATGTTGAAGGTATGAGCGGTTTCAGGATTCAATGAACAGTTTCCGAAAAAAAAAATTCTTTGGGAAAAAATTTTTTCAACATTTACTGACAGTGTGATCTAAAAATTTTTTGGAAAGCTTTGGGTTGTTATGCTTCAACTAATTGTCACGTGTCAATCCAATCGCATGAGTATTTCCTG
The DNA here is from genome assembly GCA_958510865.1 of Myrrha octodecimguttata. NCBI lineage: Eukaryota > Metazoa > Arthropoda > Insecta > Coleoptera > Coccinellidae > Myrrha > Myrrha octodecimguttata. The sequence continues at coordinate 39,440,708 of OY294056.1, forward strand.
AAATATCAGGAAAATAATCTCAAAATTTCAAATGACAATAACTCCAAAACCATTCGACCGATTTGTCCCATTAACGAACTGAACCACCGCATTCCGATGCGCGACCTGATCTGAGTTTCTGGTTGCTAGCTTGTTTCTTTCGACAGTTATTGTGTCTTCGACCGGTCGGATGGCCGGTCGTATATAATCAATTGTGACTTCGGATTCGTCATCAGTGGGTCCAACCTAGTCGTTTGAGACCATTTTCGGCTCAAAAGACGAAAATTACAGACATTTGGATAAAATGATGGCACGCTCTTTCCCAGAACATGCGCCCAAAAACATAAATTAATCACTCCATTTATAAGAATTGTTGAGAGAACAGGAATCATTATTCCACAACTGAACTCTTGGTTCAAATTCCATTGATCCGGTATTTTTCTTGAATGTTGAAATAATATCGAATGATACAACTACCGAACCACTAGACAGAGACTGACCATAAACTCATAATAGCCATTTATCTAGCAATTTGTAGTTGAACACAGAACTTGGGTTCACTCAACATTGTTATAATCACATTTAATTATGTGCCAATTCCGTTTTACCTTCAGAGCCAACAACGATTCAAAGTGTAATCAACTTTTGATCGACCGATTACAGTAATTAACCATGGAAACTATCCATATTTCAAATTTATCTCCATCTGCAATGTAACAAATGAAGTGAAACGTCAATTTTCTTACACAACTTCAACAGCTGTTAATATACCCAAAAACATGTAGAATTCAAGAAAATTACCTCAACCTCAAGCCGGTGAGTCTTCGAGTTGAACATTAAATTGAATCATATATTTCCCTCATCAACTAAAACACTAATTTTATTTGCAATTTTTTCTGAGTCAGCTCGAGTAAAAGTTATAAGGTTTTAAATATTGTTTGCTAATACACAACTCTACTCTGTTCACGGGTTTAAAATCGATCACTCCTTCTGTGATTTATATTGTATGTATTAAGTAAACTTCAAGCACTAATTGCTTCAAATTCAATGAAAACTTCTTGAGAATACTCATTTCCTAAAGTAAAAAGAGAAACTTCAAAATAATGCGAAAATTTTGCCTAAAATAAATGAATAAAATTTGCCTTCTTTTCTTGTCGAGATATATCGTATCGATTGAAGGAGATTCCATGATGATTCATCATTATTTTCAGGGTTTAAAAAATCCTTAAAAATTATGACTGTTTCATTGCGAATATTCTGAAATGATGTTAGCCAATTGTTTTAACACTTTCATCATTTTGTTATGCGTTCAAACCTGGCACACGGTTCACACATGTTGGAATACTTTAACGATAGTTAACCCCCATAGAAGAAAATTATCTTCCAAAACTTGGTAAAGCTTCCTTACGTGTGTGAACTGTTTGCCAAGTTTCAACAACAAATATTAATAGGTCTCAAGACAATGGGCTAAAACAATTTCAGAATACCTGAAATGAAACGTTCTGTATCTCGGTATGGATGAATATTTTATTTTAGTGTTCAAGGTTAAATCTTCATAATTCGAGCTTCTTCAATAATTATATGGACCATTCTCTATAAAAAATCCTGTACCAAGTCACTCAATCGGTTTCTTAAACTTTCTGCATCATCTGGAAAGTCTGGGCATGGAAAAGTTAACTTCTCCATGTTCTGTAATATTTTAGGTTGGAGTACATCCGCAAATGAGTGCCATTTCTCGAATATCTGTTGCCATATATATCATTCAATAATGAATATCTCAAAAATTAGAAATAATAATCATAAATATTAACTTAATGATTGAAGATTCTAATGATGACTAGTGATAAACTTCATTTGGTTTTTGATGCTAATTTCTTATGGTTATATGAAGCGGCGAGAATAATAATGGGGAACCAAGGATAATCGAAAAACAGGTGTCGAGCTTCACATTGAAATCCATTTTACTTGAAATATCCATGTCAAAACTTCATGACATTTTTTTGTGAATTCAATAGCTGTATCTTTTCATCTGAGTCTAATCTAAAAGAATGATCTTTGAAAATATTTTTTTCTCTGATGACATGAATCTGTACTCAAAATAAAAACGCACCCTGTTTAGACCAAATAAAATACCCCCCTTTCGAATAGTCAATGAACATGATTGACAGAATCAATCTTAAAATTATTATATTCTTTTGAGAAAGAGCAACATTCTTTGGGATATCAAATAATACAGCATGTGTAGAGAAATCACAGTATAAGCAGAGAAAATTTAAACAGGTCACACATTTTCCTCATATAAGTGTATAGAGTTGAATCGGAATTTGTTTGAAAAATAAGCTGATATATTCCTGATGAATTCCCTTTCGAATTTTCAGTGACAAAATATCTTGTAATGACATTCACAACAAAAGGAGAGACAGAAAGCCAGCAGGACGCAGTATATAATATAACCCACATCTACTATCTGACCGGGAGGGTCTTTCGACCCGGTCCAGTCCTTCAAATGATGATTTTTCAGATGCTCAGGTGTACGAAGAACGTTATAGACCCGTTATATTAGGGAATCATCTCCCATACAGCCATATTTGGTTAATTTTCACTAGCAGTCTGATAAAATATCGAAAATAAACAGAAAACATTTTAAAATCTAAATACAACTCATACTTGATACAGAATGGCTCTTCGTGAAAACATCACAAATTTCGAAACCCTCCTCATTTGACCTTAATACAAACCATGACCTTCCTTTCATTGTCCTTAAGTTCCGAACTAAAATTATTCAAATGCCATTCATCATGAAAAACCACTGATATGTTGGAAAGTTCCCAAAAAATCATATCACTCCTTGCCAACTCCAAATGGATTCGCTAGAAAGTTCTGCCACTGATATTTTTCTTGTATGAGTATGTGAAAACGAAGGATAATGAAGCCCCAAAAAGTTAAGGGTGGTATGTCAATCATATTCGCCCCTGAAATCATGAAGAATCCGTAAAAAATCGAAGGCTTCGTATCAGAGATCATTCATCAGTGCTTACCTACCTTAAAAGGGTTTCCTTCAGCTTTTAGAACCACTGAAACATCAGCATCTCGCCCATCACATAAATAGTGTCAATGAACTTCGACCACAACAGACATTAACCTTATTTCACGTCCATTCAAGGGATTTCCACGATACTACGAACACAGTACACACTAGGAAATTCTAACCTTAAATTGGCCTCCCAGAAAAGTCGAATGGCCCTAGTTAATCCCACTGGAACATCGTACATTCATCCCCCTCCTCCACGGCTGTATAATTAGGGATAAACACGACAAAGTGTCCTCACGACAGCGTTTGAATATCGCCGAATTCACAAACGAGCGTATAACCTAATTTCGTGGGGCGCACGTCGAACGAAAGTTTCCGTATAGTTGTGACACTTCGGATGAAAAAGCATCGCTGCCTAGCGATAGGTTGACGGTTTTCGGTGTACGTAATTCAGAAAATAAATTGTTATGGCCGCCACGGTTATTGGGTGAAGTTCTGCGTGTGTAATTTAGACTTGTGTCAGACTGTTATATCGATTGGAGAACGTCGAGGCGCAGGGCGCAGGGCGTCGGGGCCCTCCGTCGGTCGGCTGAAAGACGGCGGCGATGCCATAAAGAACGAAGACGAGATCGGTTTATAGGTTACGGCACGGCTGATATAGGACGAGCATGTAGTTTTCTCATATTTTATTTAGCCGGATTTTCGGGTTTATCGGTGTCGGATATTAGAGAACTGTGTCAATTCCGCCGTACTTTCAATTTAGTTTATGGAAAACAGGAGTTAGTTTCATTTTGAATTCGTTGAGGTGGCACTCAAGAATTCGACTATTGACGAAATCGAGATGTAGAGAAAACATAATTTGGACACTGATATAAAGGGTGTTTCAAAAAGAGGTGACCCTGTCTGTAGGATAGGTCGAACACTGAATAATAATCGGGGTTTAAGGCGCAAACTGATGGACACTTGATATTTGAATTGGCAGATGCAGGTCAGATGGTCTTCTGCCAAAATCGCGCAGGTAGTTGAATAATTTCAACTTCAAGAAAATGGTGGCATATTAAAAACGCTGCAAATTTTACACAAGGGTTTATTATTTTCTCATTTAAATAACCCAATATGCCATTGATATCTCAAAAAACTTATATATTATGCATAACTCATTGGTTTCTCACAACACAGAAACCAATTCCATGAAATAATTCATGTGAACATTGAAATCTCAATAAATACACTTGTATAATTAAATAACATTTCGACATGCAGAACGCTAACTGGGTAGCAAAATTTAAAATATTTTGAATGAGAACAGACGTTCCACAGTCGTTTCACCTCTTCGAAAATCCAACTATTTTCCACAATTATTATAAATTTCGTGTCGGTATTCTACAACTGAAAATGAACTACAAATCAGATAGGGTTTGTCCTTTTTGAGATATTAGGGAAATAACCTCAATATTCAAAATGGTCACGAAATTTTTTGCCAATATCTGCACAAATAAATATCGGTCAAAACTGAAATTTGAAACACTGTTTGTAAAGGTTGACTCTGAAACCTGTACCAAATTTCATTGAACTTTGATGAATATGTATCCGAAAAAAAAAAAGTTTAAAAAAAAATTTTGCATTAAATCGAGTGATTATATTTCACAATTAGTCATGATGTTTCAATCCTAACGCGTTCGTATTTCTTGACACTGAGGAAATAAATTTATGGCCGTTTTTACAAAACTTTGATTGCCAGATCAAGGACTTGATTGTCAGTCAACAGTGAATTCTGTGCTCAATTCCAGTTCATTTTCAACCCAACCATCGAATGCAAACTTTAATCAACGAATTGATCAGAAGTCAAAAGTTTTGTGAAACCGACGGTCAATCTTTCAAACTAACACCAATACGTAAAACAAAATTCAAGACTTTCCGCTAATATCGAATGTGTAGATGTGATTTCTACTGGGATTCAACTTTGTTCTGAAAAATATTAATGAAATGAAAAAAACTCAATCTTCCTGTGCAATTGATCTGAAAAAATTTTTTTTCACAGCAGATATCCGATTCACTTGATTTACAAAGTATCCACCACACAAACTGAAAAACTAAAGTTATTTTCAATAAAATTTCTGTAACAATCAAATATATCGTGAACCTCATCAGGTTGAATTCGAAAGAATAATTCTAGATTATAAATTTCGTTCTTATTCTTATTTCAAACTGTCAGTACGAAAGATTTTGAATTTCGATTGAAACCACTAACGGATATCCACAGGTTGACGATAATCGTATAACTCAAACCGAAATTAATGGAAACCTCCGATCAACCGAATTTTTTGGAAATCTGCATTATTTTAAATTGCGCTACTTAATTCGCGTTCTGCATGTAAAAGTTATTCAGTTATAAAAGAGTATTTATTGAGATTTCAATGTTTCAAATGAATTTTTTCATGGAATTGGTTTTTGTGTTCTGAAAAACCAATGATTTATGAATAAAATAGTTTTATTCTAGATATGAATGAGCTTAATGAGTAATTTAATCTTAAATTCCGTAATCCGCAGGGTAATTTCTATAAATAATAATTTGATCCGATTTTCAGTAGTTATGTTTAAGATATTGGGAGAGAAAACCCAAAAATATTTAATCCGAACTACTTACGATTATGAAATTGTCAAGAACATCGATGAGGCATTTGCAAATTGTGATTATAAAATAATAACGCATCCATTAAAAATTTTTCGATATGTGTTGAAAATTTGGTAATTTAAATTTTTTTCATCTCCTTTTAGATGTATGACTCTGTATGAAAAGTAAACCGATTATTCCAGTGAATTACAATCTTAGAACTGAATGCGTTGATGTCATTCTCGACATTATTGGAAATTTGCAGCGTTTTTCCTTATAACTCAGGAACCACTGGTCGGAAATCATCCGGGTGACATTTTTTTGGTTTAGTTTTGTAACAGTAATCAACGTTCTGAGTTGCATGAAAATTCGGTGGTAAGTTTTCGAGTAATAATTTTTTTTTCCCCCCACCCCTCCATTTTGAGCCTTTAGGGTACACCGATTCTGCTGAAAAGCTTGGAGGATCAATCCCGAGCGACACACGATTTTTCTACCAAGTTTCACTGATTTCGGTTCAGTACTTTCTGAGAAAAACCCCGGACAACGGACGGCGGACGGCGGACGGACGGATTTTGGTTTATTATTTGATTTTATCAAATAATAAACCAAAACACTCAAGAGATCGTCTATAGCCGTGTCTGTCATGATTTTAGGCCTCTGTTAAGAGCGAACAGTACCGCGGGCTGGTAAATTACGGCTCTACGGATTTCGGCAACACAGCCACATTCAAGTTTCATAAAACTTCGTAAATATCTCAAGGTCAGAGACATCTGCCCACCGTCTACATCCTTTAACAATGCAACGATAAACATAAGGCTGCGTGCAATTTCGACGTTCATATGAGAAAACGGGGTGTCGTTTTGCAGGCTTCAGTGGTTGTTTCTTGAACTTTTTTTTGTTGGTATGTACCTAATTATATTGTTAGAATGCGAAATGTTAGTTTTTTTTCATTTTCCAATTTATTTCAGTTTTATTTTCCCGGAAATCATCGAATATAAACAGGAGCAATATTTCGTATTCTTACAATTTTTTCAATCATTTTCACACAAAAATTTGTTTGAAAAATCTAACACTGCCCTCCGAAAGTCTCCCCATTATATTCGAGTTAGTGTATACTCTTAACAAAACGAGTACTTAGTGTGAGGTCGTAGGGTACAATGAATGAGGAATTGAGAGTACATAGAAGAGTATTTCTTTTCAATTACAATCATGTGCAGTTTTGAATATGCAAATAGTGTAATGTCTTTTCAACATAAAGGCGAAAATGAAATATAATTTTTTTTATATGATGAATTACAATATTGTTTTATCTGTCAACCTCAAATAATCATTTCTGCAGAACAAACCATTTATCCAGTAAAAACAATTTATCGATAGCCATCATATGCATGTCCAAGAAATCAAAAGCTTCTACTAATTTAAGCCCTTGAAAAATATAGGTATAAAAACAATCAGCAACAATACATTTTGAAGACTCAGACCCACGTGGAAATAAATTCATACAGCTTCAAATGTGACATCTCATAAGTGCGGGCCTTAATGTGGAGGCCACAAATACGCGACCGCGTTCACGATGGCGAGCGCGATGGCGTTCACGATGGCTCTCACGTTCTATATAAGCAATCAGATCGCGAATTTTTTCACAATGTCTGCCAAAATTTCCATAAAAACGAAAATATGTTACATTAACGACATGCGATGACATCTGAACGCTGACGGGTTGCAGACAGATCGCGTATATGTAGCCTCCGCTTTAAGGTTGATTCTCACTATACGTTCCGAAAACTTCCAGTATCCTTCCCGTAAAATATCATAAGGTGTAAATGAATTGATGTATGCACACTTTACGTTCCTGATGACTGACATTTTTGCCTACTAAATTTTGACGTAAATCATACGGAAAGGATACTGGAAGGTTACGGAACGTATAGTGAAAATCAACCTTTACTCTGTGAAAAATTTCCATCACTGCATCCGTATTCAAAATAAATGTTGAGTTGAAGAAAATTATTAACATTTTTACGATTTTTCCTGAGCTACGGGCCACATTGTAATAGAATTTTAGTCGAATATTTTGGAAGCTAATACGTCCCATGAATATGTTTCTATATCTAATTTTCATAGACGATTCGTACCAAGTGCATAACTTTTTAAGGTTAGATTTATTAATCAAAATGTCAAGTGAACTTAAGCATACTAAAGTAAGAAATTGGAAAACAAATTTATAATGAATGCGTAATCGAAGATTTGAATTATGGTTCGAATAATCCACCTTGAAGTGTTTTCGCACAACTTATAATACTCCTTATATTCTAGACATAAATACAATGCGATTATCGGTATAAATGAAATGGAATGCATAAAAATAAATTGAAAACTTTTCTCATAAAAGTAAGGTGAAATGTCCTTATAATATTACGAATTAAGTGCGTTTAGTATTCAAGCATCCAGCGAGAAGCGAAAGCTCGCATATCTATCCATTTGTTACTATTTACAAGTTCTTACCGATTCGATTTCGTTTTAAATCTTTTCATCCTAAGAACTTGATGAATCCAGAGAAAAAGGATAGAAATTAATAAAGAACGTCCTAGAGATAATTCACAATTTCTAGATACATTAATTAAGAAAATCGTACAAAAATCTTAGTGACAGTAACAGCAATTTTGCATAGTCACAAAATGGCGAAGGATTCGGGATGGGATATTGCTCACCGGATGGATATTGGGAATTTTTCAAATATTCTCCTTCGTTAGGTCTTCTGGACTTCGAGATTAAACCCTACGCAATTCACTTCGTAGTCAATTAGCATAGTGGAGAATTATCGGCGCCTTTGCCATTTTGCGCCACGTAGGTTTTATACAGGCTTTTCATAAATACTCTTACTTACTGGACATCCCTCAGTATGAAATATGAAGGGTTGACCCGAAATGCTGGAAAATTTAATGACAACACTCGAAAAATTTGGTCTTACTGTGTATGATATCCAATATTTTTCGGTAATACAGCACACATATGGATAATCTCTATATTCTGGAAACGGAGGGATCGCCTGCAAATTTTCGATAAGAATTGAACAATGTATTTTAACTCAGTCGAGAAATTATCTATAATTAAATAAAATGAGTATTGTAAGGTAAGTTATAAAAGGTTCTATGAATATAATTCTCAAATTCAAACCACTTGAAAATGGATTGCCTTGTTGCGCTTAGACAAAAGAATAATTCAAACATATGAAGAAACGAAAAAAATTAAATCCTACAGTTACGACATCGATAGTAGGGAAGAACAGACAGAGAATTACCTAGTCGAAAATTTCAATATTTAGTATGTCTTCGGGCAATCAAAATTCATAACTAGTTAATTCGTATCGCTCAGCAGTATACAAGCAACCACCAACATAAAACAATCACGGTAGATGATGTTCAGGATAATATTCGTGAGAAGGTATAAGATATATGAAATTCAAACTAGTCTACTTGTAAAAGGCTATTAATGAACCTCTGTCAATGGGTACTCCTGTAGAGGTTTCTGTTCTAATAAATGAATAATAAATAAATGCAATCATTTAAAATACAGATTTTGTAATTTTGTAATACCTTCACGTGATATCCTTCGAAATGAATATCTTACGATATACTTTTATTGTCTTCAATTGTCTCAAATGACTAATTTTATAATTTTGTCGGCTGGCAAATAGATTTTTTGATTACGATGTCTCGCCAAGTGCTGGAGTGAGAAATAAATTCCAATAAATAATGATTGTAGTGAAAAATTGAGAAAATGGTAACATAATGAAACACGATACAAAAATCATACTAGATACAGTGTTTCATTTTCCACCTTTCGATTGAAATCATCAGTATATCATCTATTCTACATGGTATTTTATTGAATGAATATACGGTAGAGCTTTCCTAGACGAGTCCAAAAAACCTATATATGGTAGATCTAATTATTTCCACAACCAAGATATTCTCAATTGCTAATAACTGTGGAACCTGCCCATATGATCTGATGATATATGAAACGTATGATTAACTTATACAGGTCAATCAACTTTTATTCGAATAAGTAAAGAATTCAAGGTCAGTGTTAGAAAAATATGGACTTTTGTCAAGCTGCGATTCAGCACCCTGTATTTTGAAATTTCAATATTGGATTTAAATATTTGGAAGGTCAGAAAAATTTCAATTCGAATCAGTTGATTTTCGTATCCCGCACGTCGAATTGCTTATCGAAAATTTCATGGAAAAATTTGATCTAATATTGTCATTCCACTAAATCCTCTGAACATTCAAAGTTCGTGATGGAATAGAAAACATTTCTTGTCCTACTAATAGAAAATTAGTATTCCTTGTTATTTCCAAGGATTAATTCGAAAAATTTCCAGAAAAACATTTAGTTTGAAAAATGTATCAGAAATTAACAGCAATTAAATAAATTAAGAAACACAAATCTTAATGATGAATCACACAAGGAGTTCCAAGGAAACACCTTTTTTTTTAATCTCAAGACTTTTTAGACTTTTATAGTGGACGAGAGTATTATTGGGAGTACATATTCCATTCTTATAAAGTAGGTATGTATCATCCATCAATCTAATTGATTGTAGCAACTCTAAAATTACGGGGATATCTCCAAGGTTAGACAGTGTTCTAATATTATTTATTTCAGATCCAAATAGCAAGATTGACTTTGGTGGATTTCTTAGGCTGTCTTGAAAGTTGAGAAACAGATAGTAAACATACTTTTTGGAATAATAGACAAATACTCATAACTTTACTATTTTCATAGGGAAGGAGTAAATGCTCAATATATTGTGAGTAAAATGAATACACTCACATGAAACTAATGCTACTTGTACCGTGAGCCTTATTCATTATGGATTGACAAATACATTTTCCAACATATGATTGGTCTTGAAAAAGCTGTAATAAATAAGCCTTGTACAACTATGCTTTCATCGGCAGAAGCACTTTGAGCGAAGAGTATTCATCACCAGATATTTCCTTGTTGTTCCCTCTTCTTTTTTCAATAGTCATTTCTATCACTAGAAGACTAATACAAGTCAACATTTAAATCATCCCGTATAAAGTAGTTGACATTATTTAAATCTGGTGATCTAGAGGTTCAGCTGTGCAGTCCACCTCTGCTAGTTACAAATATTTCGAAATTGTTAATCCAAAAAGTTCCTGACCATGCGTAGGCTGAAGAAAATACGCTTTAGGTCGAGTATACGGAAATCCGGTACAAGTTTTCTATAAAAACACATAAAAACGTAACAAATATACAAACAATAGACATATAGTGTACACTCCATAAAAATCAGCTGATTGGGCCACATATCCTACCAAAACGGCTTACGGATAATATGTACTTAGAAATGTGTTTTGAGCATGGTAGTGGTCCACCCGTTACCCCATTTGAAAGTTATAGTCTGGAATTTTGTCCAAACATGTGGATAGGCGGAGATGGACCGCATACCAGGACCGCTAGATTTGGATTTGGAAATATTTAAAATATTTAGTGTATTCGTCCAAGTCAAAAATTCAAACGAAGCGGTGATACTATGAAACTTCTTCTGTGATTCATTTTCAAGATTCTTATTTTGCAATTTATTTAATTATTAATTGCTGTAAATTTCGGATAAATTTTTCGAGATATGTCCCATACTATTTTCAGCACGGACCTGAACCTTTTCAATTATTTGAATATGAATCGATTGAACTGTATAATTGAATCACACATATATCATCAGAATATCCTGTGTGGTTCCAAAATTATGAGCAATTGGAAATATAGGTGAATACAAGTAACACCCTGTATCTTGGTTATGGAAATTATTAAATCTACCATATTCAGGTTTTTCGGACTCGTCTAGGGTAGCTTAACCCCCGGTTACCGTGTGTAAATTTACCAATGAAACACCCTGTATATCTCAGTAGCATCTTATTCTATACTATATGTCAAAATCTTACCATCATGTTCTTTCACCAACACTTCATCACCAACGAACTAGGCAGACATGGAACTACGGCAAGCTTGTCAAATACGTGTGCATAGAACAATATTGCGACTTATTCCACACCTTCTTCGTTCTTCGATAAATGAAATGAGGTAAAAACACTTTCAAAATCCAAATCGAAAGGTGGAAGATGTACCTATTCTCGTATTATTTTTGTATACTATTTTATTATGTTACCGTTTTCTCAAGTTTCTCATTGCAATCATATAATAGTATAGCAGTATATATAATAGTCAAATTTGTCATTCAAAACGTAGTACGTTAAGACAAAAAAGTTCATCATAAGATATCAATATCGAAAGATATAATGTAAAGTTATTGAAGAGAAATCTGTATTTTTAATGATGGTAGAAATGAGAACAATAAACTGACTGAATTTTTTTTTGAATAGTTGATGGAATGGTTTCGAATTTTGTGTAAACAATCAGACACTTTTGGAAGTAAAAACATCAATTCGTCTTGAAGTGGTTCATACGTTTATTCATGTATCGGTCGATTTCTTTCGTAACTCTCACGCTTCTCATTGCAAGGAAGAATTCTTCATGGATATAAAAGCCCTCGAAAATTCAGCTCATTTAACCTCTCCACAGGAAACTAAAGATAATTACATATTTTCGCTCCCAAGATACTCTTTCTACCCTTCGGGGAAACGGGAAGTCGCTGCTAGGGAGAAATAAAGGAATTTCTCCGCTTCCGTAGGAAACGCCTTATGAGGGCGAATGATGTATTTAATATGTAGTGATGCTGCCTGGATTGCCCTTCTGATGGTTCGTTTTATTTAATATCACTTCCGAAGGAGCTACAGGGATATTAACATTTCGCCAGGGCGAATTTGTAGGAATTGTGGCGAGCAGAGTTGGCCTTGTTCCTTTTTTCGAGCTAGTTGTTTATAAGGTATTTATTTCAGTTTTTCTCCTCTTTGGAATCACAGCCGTCTCTGGAGACGGTTGTGATGAAACCACTGCATCAACATCTCTTATCGTTTTTGTATAAAAGCTAAAAACGTGGCAAAATGGTAATTTTTTCAAGGACTTGGCTCGATTTTTTCATCGGAAAACGAATAAGACGGTTCATTTTCCAATAATTCCGAAGAAACAAATAAGATTGAAAAACCTAGAAAAGCAGTGACGTGAAGTCAGCAGCTATTGCGCGCATGTTCGTTTGTGGTGATATCCTTTGAACATGCGCGCAAAAGCTGCTGACTTCACGTCAGTGCTTATCTAGGTTATTTCGATAAATTACTGGATTTTGATTCGATCTAATCTGTATTTTTGGAAATATTGGAAAAATAAAATGTTGAATGGGTTGATCTAAGAAATCATTGGGCGGATTTTACCCATTCAAGAACTCGACCTTCGTAATTAAGGTCAAAACCTTCTCTACAAAACAAACATCGAGTTTCTAAGCCGGTTCTTACGGCCGATCGTAATCACGATAACTTCCGAAAGAAACAACTTAGAAACTCGATATTTGTAGATTAGGTTTGGACTTTGATTACGAAGGCCGAATTCATCGTGAATAGGTAAAATCCACCCGATTTCATTTTCCCAATATCTCTAAAAATGCAGATTAGATCGAATTGAAATCCAGTACTTTATCGAAAAATGATAGTTCGAAGATTCATACAGAATGTCATGGGGTATCATATGATAGAAGATCACAAAATATTGAATATATAAAAAAAAATTGAAATTTGTTCCGAAGACACGACTGTCACGAAATTTTGCACAAAGTTGTCTTTCGGCATTTTCAAACTAGCTGCAAAACTTCATCATAATAGGATCAGTATTTTTCGTGTTATACCGAAAAAAACAACGATAACGAGAAGAAAACCTCGAAATTTTTAAATTTTTCCCGAATACCTCCAAAAGTAATAGCCGAATCGAATTGAAACTTGGTACACTGCTGTGGAATATGAAGCCTAAAGTATGAGCAAATTGTTTTCGCATACGTTCAATTTTTTTCTGAAAAAAACTCTTTCTCTAAGATAATTGTGATAAAATTTTTTTTTTGAATTGAGTGTCCATACGATCCAAACGAAATTCTGCTTTGAAGTTGCACGTCGTTATTCTTCAACTAACTGCTAAGTTTCAATCCAATCGCTTCTGTAGTCCCTGAAATATCAGAGAAATATCCTCAAAATTTCAAATGACTCTAACTCCGAAACCATTCGGCCGATTTGGCTCATTAAAGAACTCAACCGCGCTTATTACCCTAAAAGTTTCAAGTCGCTAGCTTGCTCCGTTTATCAGACATTTATCAAGTCTACGGCGAGCCGGCTGGACGGACAGAATCGATTTTGACACCGGATTCGTCATCAGTGAGTCCAAGCTACTCGTTTCAGACCATTTTGGCTCAAAATTCTAAAATTACAGACATTTGGACAAAACGATAGCACGCTGTTTTCCTGTAGCACATGCGCCCAATAATGACAACTTGAAATTCATCAGAACAAAGTTGTTCAATAGCATGTTAAAACTAATTACCAAGTTGGAGAAAAACCAAAGATACCGGTTAAAATCTGCTTTTCTGCTGTGAAATATAAAGTTCAAGGTCTGAGCAAATGTTTTCGATTATAATGATAAGTTCTCGAAAAAAAATTTGGAAAAATTCGATTCACTTACAGTGCAAATCGAACAATAAATCAATAACTATCAAGTTTCAATATAATCGCTAAGGCAGTTCTTGAAATATCAGGAAATAACCCCAAAATTTCAAATGACTATAACTCCTAAACCGTTTCACTGGTTCCGTCCACTAACGAACTCAAAACTGTCGCACTTCGAAAAGCAATCAAACCTGAAAATTTCAAGTAGATAGGGTTTTCGGTACACCCGTTACGTGCCTATGGCCGAAATGAATCGATTTTGATCCAGATTCGACATCAGTCCAACCTAGTCGTTTGAGGCGTGTGCTATTTCTTGATCTTGGATAAGAAGTTATCTAGGAGAACCATTCTGTTTGGTTACTTTTTAACAACTGTCTTTATTGTTCATCTCATGCTATTTACAATGCCAATCATGGGCATGCGTGATGCCATTCAGTTAACGGTTACAAACAAGGATACGAATACAAATAATATCACATCTCCCCTGTACAAGCATGTGACACCAAACTCAAAAATGAGAATGAAAAAACAAAATTAATTTTCGAAATCAAATCAAGAATATCCAAACCTTTCAGGTTTGATAATTTCTCTTCCGTATCTAGTCCTATAATTAGAAGATGAAAGATGATTATCTACATTATTATTACATTTAATATTAGTATCTATAACAATATCATCGTCAGAAATATATCGATCTGTTTCTTCATAATAAGGTTTTAGAAATGAACGATTTCTTCTTTTTATTACATTAGAATCATTTTCTTTTACATAATATGAATGATTTTTGAATTTTCTCATAATTTTTCCAGGTAACCAAATATCTTTATTCTTTACATAAATTTTATCACCTACATTAAATGGTTTCAAAATTCTAGCATTTCTATTATAATATTTCTGTTGAATACGTTGTTTATTTTTTAAAAAATTTCTCTGTAATTTTAAGTTAATTTGATGTGGTTTTATGAACTGTGGTTTGACAGGAAGCAGACTTCTTATCTTTCTACTGAACAACAATTCAGATGGTGATTTTATGTTAGAATCAATTGGAGTGTTCCTATATTCTAAAAGAGCTAAATTTATATCAGTATTATCGTAATTACACTTCTTTATTATATTTTTAACAGTTTGTATGTGTCTTTCAATTAGACCATTAGATTTAGGATACAACGGACTTGAAATATTGTGATCAATATTCCAATCTTTACAAAATTTCTTGAACTCTTCACTACTGAAAGGTTGATTGTCTGTGAACACCTCATATAAGGTATACCATGAATGGAGAAAATTGACTTAAGGCCGTTTATCACACAAAATGCTGAAGTGGTTGATATTTTCCTTATTTCTACATATTTAGAAAAATAATCGGTAACAATTAGATACAAACATTTTTTCAATTCAAAGATATCTACTCCAACTTTTTGCCAAGGACCATTTGGAATTGGATGTGGCGTTAAAATTTCTCTAGGATTATTTTTACTGAATCTATTACATGTAGGACACGATAAAACTTTCATTTCTATATCTCTGTTTATACCAGGCCAATAAAGCACTTCAGAAGCTCTTAATCTAGTTTTAGTGATTCCCATGTGATTAACATGTAAAATATTAAGCATTTCTTTTCGTAACGTTAGAGGAACTATTAAAGCATTATTTCTGTAAAGGAGATCACCTATTAATACGATTTCATGTTTGATGTTAAAATATTATATAATTTTGAAGAATTAACACATTTTGCTTTCGAGTTAGGCCAACCTTCTTTGACATATTTCATCACATTTTGTAAGACGGGATCTTTATTAGTTTCTATTTGAAATTGTCTCAATTTTTTATCAGATATGGGAAAATTATCAGTCAAATATTTTATCTGTGATTCATATTCATCGGAGAAGTAAATTGTTTCATTTATATTATTCACGTTAATTCTTGAGAGAGCATCTGCGATATACATTTCTTTCCCAGGCTTGAAGACAACATTCAAATCATAAATTTGTAAATCGAGAAGCATTCGCTGAATCCTCATAGGACATTTTATTAACGGTTTCTTAAATATTTGAACTAAGGGCTTGTTATCAGATTCCACGGTTACTGGCCTTCCATATAGGTATTGGTGAAATTTTTTACAACCATAAACTACAGCAACTAATTCTTTTTCAATATGAGCATATATTTTTTGAGTTTCTGTTAAGGATTTCGAAGAATAAGCTATAGGACCACAATTTTGTAACAAAACTGCTCCAACAGTATTATAACTAGCATCTACACTCAATGTTAAAGGTAATTTGGGATCATAGAATTGAAGAACAGGAGGAGTTGACAAAATGTGTTTTAAATTCAAGAAAGCATTTTGATGCACAGATTCCCATTTAAATATACTGTCTTTTTTCATTAATTCTCTTAGCGGAGCCGTTAATTCTGCCAAGTTAGGTATAAACTTGTGTAAATAGTTTAAAATTCCTAAAAATCTTTGCAATTCTTTCAATGAATTAGGAGCAGGATATGACTGAATTATTGAAATTTTATCATTATCAGGTTCCACACCTTCACTTCCTATAATGTGACCCAAATATTTTATTTTGTTCACTCTGAACTTGCATTTATCTTTATTGAATTTGATATTCAAATCTCGAGCTCTCTTTAATACTCTTCTTAAGTTTGAATCGTGTTCTTCTATAGTTTTACCCCAGACCAGAATATCGTCTATATAAATTTCCGTACAGCACAAGTCATTAAAACATTCTGTGATTTTTTTCTGAAAAACTTCACTTGAAATTTTTAATCCATACGGCAATCTTAAAAAACAATAACGTCCAAATGGCGTATTAAACGTGCAGAGGGATGAACTTTCTTCATCTAATTCAATATTCCAGAAGCCATTGGTGGCATCTAGTAGCGAAAAATATTTAGCACCCTGCAACTTTAAAGTAATGTCTTCAAACGTGGGTATTTGAAAATGTTCTCTCATTATAGCTTTCCTACCGACTGCGCCATGTGCTATTTCTTGATCTTGGATAAGAGGTTATCTAGGAGAACAATTCTGTTTGGTTACTTTTTAACAACTGTCTTTATTGTTCATCTCATGCTATTTACAATGCCAATCATGGGCATGCGTGATGCCATTCAGTTAACGGTTACAAACAAGGATACGAATACAAATAATATCACAAGGCGATCCTCGAGAAAGGATAGCACGCTGTTCCCCAGAACATGCGCGACAAAAATTCATTCCCATTACTTAACATGAGTTGAAATAATAAAGCAACCAGGCTGAATAAAATTTCTTCAAACAGATGCTTGCGCAAATAGAAGAAGAATCTTCTCTAACATTCTGTGGAGTGATATGAATCAACACTAATGTGATATGGATAATGCAATATGCACAATCTGCCAAGCTGATGGCAGACTTCGAATCTCATTTGATGAGAGGAGATCAATTCCACCAATTCGAAATAATTTATTGTACTGGAATGGAATGGTAATTCCTAACCGAAGAGAGACGTAGCTGGTGAAGACTATTTCGATATTTTCAACATGAATTTCCAACTTTATTATATGAAGTAGAGGTATCCGAAGAAGTGGAGAATCTCATATTTGGACGCCACCCGCCCAAATGAGCGGATTGACCATCTAGGTCCTATTGTGGCATCCACATTTTTAGGACATTTTTAGTGTGGATAAATGATTTGAAATTTGACGTCATCGATTATTGTGTAACTGGCAATTGCCATTCTTGATCGGTACATCAAATGACATATGCATACTGAAAATATAAAATTCTTATTTCAATCAAAAAGATATCTGATCCTACTATGTAATTCAATTGCGGGGCTCCTTCGCCATTTTGCAATATCAGAACACTACTATGTTTCTATTGGGTCTACACTCAATTGATCTGTTGTGTCGACGTAGCAAAATCTACCATTAGGAATATTCGATGGCCCACTCTAGTCAAGTCATCTATCTTTTATCAACTTTCAATCAACCGTACATGCTCCAAATGTTATTCATCAACTAGCTTGAAATATCTTGGAACTTTCAATAGATTCCTTCCTTTGATTTGTCGATGATGATTTAATTAGATTACAATAAAATTTGACACACACCTTACAGTCAATATCTAAAAAGAGCGTTTCAAATTTCAATTCGATCTGATATTGAGCAAAAACAAAAAATTTCGTTGTTTGGAATGTTGAGATTATTTCCTTCATATCTTAAGTGCAAACAGTACCTCGAGTGCGCCAGGTTGCAAATTTTTATTTTCAAAAATCTCAGGGTGAATAAACTGATATGGAGTGAAAAATGGAAAAAAAATAACATCACGCATTCGTACAGAAGAATCAAGGATATCCCAAAAAAATGCAAAAAATAATCTCTGAAGCCTGCAGAATGAAACCTCGTTTTCTCTTAGCAACGTCTAAATTTCACGCATTCTAATATTTCCCGCGGCTATTGGCAACGTCAACGCATGCAGACCGTGAGCAGATGCTTTACCTTGAGATATTAACGGGGTTTCATAAAACTTGAATGTGGATGTGACGCCGAAATCCACGAAACTGTATTTAATCAGCCGGCGGTAGTAGTGTTTGCTCTTAAGAAGTATTCAGATTGAAACCTTTTAAGTACATAGTTGTAGAGTACCGAAGTGCAAGATAATCCTATAAATCCAACCCAAATTACATATATATTTATTTCCAGAGAGATTGTAAAAATATATGTAAAGTTTCGAGAAATTTTTCAGGTTATTTACACGGGAAGAACTGAAGTTATCAAAATTGAACTTCATTATTTGATGAAGAATATCGAAGTTAACTGCAATGCAGAATTCCATGTAACATATAAACCTGTCTTATTTTGGCACTAAATTTGTCCCAAATTTTCCACTATCACTTTTCAGAGACACGGTATGATGCTACACTTTGATATTGAATAAAATCACAGAAGTGTCTGACTTCAAGTAAATAAGTTCACTTTCAGAATTTTTCTGCGATGTATGGCCTGATAGGAAAAGGAGTGATAAAGTCACTCACGGGCGTTTATTATTTGGGATTTGGTCAGGGGTGAACTTCCTGGTTGTTTACATTACATTGAGATGGATTGGGCGGGCAGGGCCGATCGAATGTCTTGCGTGTTCGCCAAACCTGAACCCTATCGGTTTTTTTCATTTAGGGATTGGGGAGCTGGTGTAAGCGACGGAAAGCACCAAAGAAACAGAATTAAGACAAAAACTTTTAGAAGTGAAAAGAAAATAAAACAGAAAACGTTGACGATTATGTATTCGAGTTGGAGGAAGGGACTGTAGTAAATAGTCAATTTTCTGTAATTTGTGTTTTTATTTCTCATCCAAAAGACAGTAATTCCACAAATACCAATTTCGAAATATGCTCACATTTTCACTGGGTGGTGACACCAAAATTATGGTAAAAACTACACGACCTACAGTTACTTTACAGAAGTGTCGATCAAAATTACTTCAAAATTCACCATTTTGTATTTTCAAATTGAAGTTGAATAAGGTTTGAGTGAATCCTACTGAAAACCGAAGTTCCAACTTTCAAGCCTTCTTTGAGTAATTTCAGGAAGCTGAATTATTTTTGTTATCAAAACAACATTCACGAAAAAAAAACTGCGTAATACCTACCACATCAAATCTATGAATTTTTGAAACCTTGTTGGCATAATAAATTGAAAAACCACAAAAAAAGTATAAGTACTACAAAAATTACGTAACATACATAGGGTATTTTTTGATACCCCTGAGTGTGAGGAATCTGAGAAAAACGTCAACTTGGATCACCCTGTATAAAGAACGTATTGTCGTTGCAACATTGATGAGCTCAAGGCTATTTCATGTTGCAAGGAATTAGTTGTATTGTTTTGCGGATTTCCAAATTATGTTTCCTCGGTTCCCGCAATATTTTTCCAGTATTTCGTCAGGATCGTATAGTCAAAAAAATGTTTTCATCATTTTTGTTGGCGTAGACCTTTGAGTGAATATTCAACCCTTTACACGAATCTACCAAATTCCAGTTCGGATGTTTCGAAAAACTAATATTTCGAACTTTTTGCTGTATTCTACCCATTCATGGATGAAACAAACTCCGTTATTTAGAGCCAATCGTGCTCTTCGAATTTTGAGTAATTAGGTTGATTTTTTCGGACATTCTTGTGTTCAAAATCGGTCGCTATGTTGGACATAAACACGATAAACTGTCCAAAGGAATTAGTTACAGTAGATGATTAACTAGGGCCTTCATTACGAAGTAAAATAATTCATGAATGGGTCGAATCCACCCGACGATTCCCTTGATAGGATCATTGTTTCTACAATGATAAGATACTAACGAATCTTGAAAAATCTTCAACGCCGTCATTGTTCCATGTTAATATTGCGTCAGGAAATGGCTTCGAATTTGAACAAGAACTCTTGATTTCAGGACCACGCTTTTCTAGAATTTACATGTAATTTTGTCTGCTGAAGGAGAAGAAGATAAAGAAAACGTTGATGAATGTCAAATTTGTGTTCAAGCAGGGCGACATAGTGGATTGAGTTTATCTCCTGACTAATATCTAAATAATATTAAAACTCTACATTTATATCAGCACAAGGATGACCCGAATGTACAACAACTTTATATAAACACCCAGTCCACATGCGACGGTCTTCCTTGTTGTATAATTTCTATGATATATCGAAGATAAACCAACAAAATGGCAATAACATTTTTTTTGTTTCATTATTATATCACTATATCACTTTACAACGGCTCTCGAATCCACCAGTATGCAACGACGATGAGATAAGTTAATTATAAAAAATTGTCCAAATGAAATTTAAAAAAACTCAATCAATTCACATAATTTATTTCATACATATACTAACAGACTTGTCTCCATAAGAAGCAAAAAGGAATATGCAAATACATACATAAAATAATTCATAAACAGCAGTTAATGCATCTCTTTAATGTGAACTCACACTGTCAAGATGTTGGAATACTTGTGCTGAAAAGGAAATTGTGCAACAAATACATCCAAAAACCACATAGTCGAGAAATTGCTCACCAAAAGTGAAAGCAAAAATTACAACTATAAATTATTCTTCATAAATTCTCAAATGAAATTGTAAAAAGTAAATTGAAGTACACAGCCAAATATCATTTCACATAACACTGAAGCCAAAATAAGTTGACATTTTGATGAGCAATTCATTACAATAATGAATAGATATGTTAACATTGGTAGGTTTAGAATGGACCACAATTATTGTCTTGGTACATATACAGGTGAGGCAAAATTCTCCATTTACTGCACTTTCAAAGTGTTAAAAGTTTCCAAGGATGTTCCTGAAATGGCATTTATGCTCATAGCAATCAGCCTTGATGTTTTATTGAAAGACATTTATAGAAGGATGCTTTGATTTTTCGAACATATTTAAGTGAAGACACATTTATTTCATTTAGAATCAATTTCCACAGAAAACGGATATTATATTTGTAGCTGTAGGATCCAATGATTGAACAGATCATAATTCATTATAAAAGAAATAAAAAAATAATTCGCTTATATATTTGTTTAGCAGACGTCTATTCAAAATCTTACAATATCTTCCTTACTGTTTGAAATACACTTTTCACATGAAAAATTCTTGTGATAATGGGAATTTTTTTTCGTCTTTTGGTCAGAATAAAATTAATTTCAGTTAATTGAAAAATTACAGAGAAAATTGAGAGTTAAGAGAATTGTCGCGAGTTCTCAACGGATATGGGTGCTGTGACATACTTTGAATGCCCTACAGGAACTCTGAAAGGAACAAATTTGCATCTATGAAATCATGAAGAATTATCTTGAAGCTCTACTGTTGTTCCACGGCGCAGATAGAATATTGTAAGCTTCGAAATGGACCAACCATATGACCTTTAATTTTGCGTAAATACATATATTGCACAGTATGAGTAATTATGTGGATTATCACAGCTGAATTATAATCAGTATATAATTAATAATTACTAACTAGAGCTTGAGTGGAGCATAATGAAAATAAAAATGATATATTTATTATATATGAATTACATAAAAATCGATAAAATTCAATAGAACTGTATCGTTCATTTCAACTGTGATAAATTCCCACCTTCAAAACTGTTATCTCCAAACTCATTTGGCTTTTTTCCAAATCTGAATTATTTCAATTTTTTCACTGGTTTCATGAATAAAAAGAAAAAGTAAACATTTCGAAATTACTCGAATTAGTACCGCTTCATTATAAAAATATCATAGATATGACAAAAATCACAATTGATTTTCAACAGATATGTACAAAATATATGTTCTAGTGTTTTGGGGTAAATGCTTGAAAACTTTCCTAAGCCCATTGATAACCTGAGAATATACAATAAAACTGTTTTGGAATGTTTGGGTTTGAATTGAAGATAAAGTAAGGATCTTCCAACATGCTCGTGCACCTGCATGGTTTTCGCTCAATTTGAAAATTCAATTGACATTAGAACTAAAATATCTGTCAATTTCCAAATGGCTAATTATGGTACCTATACTTGAAAATGCCTTGTTGAAAAAATTTCTGTAAGTTTTGCTTTACTCTGGAAGATCCTTTCTCATTATTGTCCATTATAAATCAACTATTTTACCGTCTTAAAGTCGCAACAAGTCATAGATTTCTATCTTCAATCGATTTTGAAATTGTTCTCTATCAATAACAATAACAGTTCAAAATGATATTCTCACATCAAAAACTTAACACTGAACTCTGATTAGCATGACTGTCTTTGAGCCAATAATACGAATAGTCTATGCGCTCACTCTTATTTCTATTGAATCAGAAAAAGTCTGAGTTATAATCATCAATTCCATTGCTTCGGAATTTTAGAATTGAAAATAAAGTTCGTTTGAATACAAAGTATTGTGAAGTTTGCATAAAATTCTGAAATTTCAACATATTCTCCACGACTTATTACTATTCAGTTTTTTCACATATTTTTAACATCAGTTACCAATGCAGCCAATCATCTCATTTTGATTTTTT
The DNA here is from genome assembly GCA_958510865.1 of Myrrha octodecimguttata. Taxonomy (NCBI): domain Eukaryota; kingdom Metazoa; phylum Arthropoda; class Insecta; order Coleoptera; family Coccinellidae; genus Myrrha; species Myrrha octodecimguttata. The sequence goes on from OY294056.1 coordinate 39,464,002, forward strand.
AGCCCTTTTATGTTCAACGAACCTGACAAATAAATATCAATAGACTATGAAAAACTCAACTATAGTCCCCAATCAAACCCAAATATAAGAAACTACATCCTGGCTCTTTTCAAGCATTTTCCAAAATCCAGTATACGAAACAACTTAAGCTACATTCATTATTGTACCCTTGATTGTTTCAAAATTTTAAATTCCGAAATATTATATACAAAATACAATAGTATCAATATATTATGGCATAAAATACTTTTGTTTATGGGATTCAGTGAAACAACAAGGACTGCTGCTGAGCCATCTGGTTTGCATTTGGTGACATAGCACCCATAGGAGACATTTGAGACATCATCACTGGGTTACCTCCCATTGGACGCATCACCTTGAATGATTAAGAAAAATTGTGAATTTTTTTATACTCTACATAGCTGCTAGTAAGTTACTAATGTTAAATTATGACCTAACAAGACACAATTCTAAGCTTTCAAAGCTTAATGATTGCATCTTCCAAAGATATTTACATCTTCAATAAACTCATTAGAACTAGTTGGTTAAGACACTGGGATGTGAACAAAGTGGCAAGGATTGGTTTTCATCAACATTAAGGGAAAGACAAATATTCATCAAAATGCATCCACAAATATTCCAATTTTGATGAACAGCATCTAAAAGGAGGGTGTATAGTCCAAAAAACTCGTTTACTGCAGACTTAAATCGATCATAAGCACCTAACCTTGTATAAACTGAAGATGTTCTAGTTACTCAAACTTCATTGGATGGTAACTTTGTGAACCGAATTTATCTAACGCCATCTCACGACGATTTTGGGAGATGTGCATAACGTTCATCCATCCATTTGTCGATTCAGGGAACTAAGTCTGCGGTTGGGCAAATTGCATCAGTCCTTTCACGACTCGCGACCACGCGGTTCATGTGGTTTTTGCACAATACGCCAACGTCCAACACCAAACCAGAAGGAATGGTTCACACAGATGACAGAGCCCCAATTGTAAGAAATCAGCATAACCAAAACAATGGATGCATTTGTGAAATTAGGAAACTGCAGTATACAAATAGGTCTTTTGCATATATTTTCTTATTATTGAAATCGATTATTACATCCATGGCAATACTGAAAAAATAAAATCACCATCAGGAATTTCCATTTTCAAATAGAATACTATCTTCAAAAATTGGTCCCGCATATTGGCTATTCAAACGATAGAAACTCCGCGGCGTTCCGTGAAGTAACGAGTCATATTCACTCTCATTTGTCGTAAACCTCCCACTCTACCAAGCCAATGAACAGCCTTTGCTGTACATATCGTAAAATCATGCTGTGACGTGTAATTCTCGAATTGTTAAAGTATGTGATGGTATACATAATAATATATTCTTATATCGAAATAGATTGACAAAAACATAAAACTATGATATTGCGTGTTACATACGAGAGACCTATTACTTGGATGATATTTCCTTTTTGTAGATGGTTTGGTGGAAATATGACTAGCTCTTATGAAGGTGAAATTTTGTTTATATTGGTTTATTAACCTGGAGCCCTGTTATCTTCACGAACTATTCCTTCCTTTTGCTTTTTATTTTGAGGTGTACCATAAGCATTTCAGAAAATTTCAAATTTTCATTAAAATTCGAAGAAATATAGGCTTTGTAGTTGTCACTGAAAAAGATAACAACACAAGACGTCTTTGAGATTAAATCATGTTGCATTGAGAATGCCATAATTTTTTCAGCAATGAATTTTTTGAATAACCAAATAGCAATAGGTAATTTATATTATTTCTGATGGATCTTATTCTCCACAAAATTTAATTGAAAATGAGACATGTCTTTTGTTTGTAGAGAATTCTGAATTTTTGTCTTTTAGTCAATATTCATCTTATTTATTACAAGGTATGACTTCAAATCAACTAGAGATTACTCTTACTTGATCGTCATTAATGAAATATCTCTTGAATAAAGAGATATCATTTCTGAAACTTGGGTCAGGAGCACAAATTATTTTCTATGTTTCTAGGTTCAATTTTTTCAACTAAGAATTTAAAGATTCTTACCATAACTGGCTGTACTGTTGGTATTGTAGGAAACACAGGTGGTTGTAAGGTTGATGCATTGAAAGTAGGACTAGTCATTGACTGATTCATTGGTTTGTAGCCTGCTCCTGTAGTAGCAGACATGGGTTGGGGAGTCCAGTTATTGCCAGTCTTTGAACCACCCTTTGGAGAATTCCACTGTACACCTCTAAAACAATAAATGATGTGTTACACCAAGAGCACTTTCACAATTTCCACAATTCTATTGAATTTTAAAGTTTATTTTATCCCTTATTATTAAAACATGTTTCCATGGATCCTATTGGTTCACTCACTTGACTGGTTGTACCCTAGGATTGATGGTCAAATTTTCAGCTAGTGATGCAAGACTGGATTCTAGATCTCCCGATACCAACTTGCCACCCTCGGAATTGTCATTTCCGTTTGTACTGAATTGGTTTTTCGCATTCTTGTTTATTGGAGACGGGTTGTTCATATTATTATTGAAAGCATTAATTCCATTGCCAGCTGACATAGGCTGAAGTACTCCGCCCAAACCATCAAAGTTATCTGCAAATTGGAATGTCAGAAAAAGAAGTGAACTAGTATTCTAACCTAAAATGCATGAAAAAATCAATCACATGCATACATTATTCATTCAATATACACGGTAAAATGAAGTATGTCAGACCTAAGGAATGAACTATTGACAATAACCGAAACATTAAATAAAATTCATCAACAAATCTGATCCAACATAATCAGATGATGCATAAGGTTGATGGGTACTCATTAGAAGTACATATGATTAAGGTTCATGTCAAATAAAAGCTTAATTCCTCATTGAAGAAATCAACGTTTATGAAGTTACTACGAAGAGTTGAAATTCATTCGCATGTATTTCGTATTAATATATATATAATTTTTTCTTCTTGTTTTCGAATGATTGGATACCAAAACCGATTTTACGCAGAATTACTTCAACAAAAGTATGATCAAATGCATTACAATCATATTCTATTTATGAATGAATCTTGAAATACTGCATGCGGTTTCATTTTTATTGAAATGATTAATCGATTAACCCCAATCACACTCTGCTTTGGCGAAGAACATTAAACGATGGAGAAAAATACCGATTAATCGATTTGATGAAAATAAATACGCACCTATTCTCTAGATAAAAGCTTTGGACACAGAAAAATCCAAGAGACATTCAATGGTCCTATCGCGGTTCTGAGGACATGAAGCTCAATTATTTTTCAGAGTTCATCAAATATACTCCATTGAAACCATTATGAATCAGTTAAGAGCAACAAATGAAGAAAATACACAATAATAATTAATCTGTTTCAATTTTAGTTAGATCAAACAGTAATATGTTCACACTATTAATCAACGTTTCAAAATCAAGAAAATGTAGAAATTTGGCTGTGTCCTGTATATATTCCGTTCATGGTTATCATCTAGCAAAAATCGTTCAGAAACGTTGACAAATATCTATCGTCAGACTTGAATCGATTTCAAGCGATGGACCAAAAGCTCCGGTTATAATTTCGGTTATACAAACTGACATATAGGCAAAGGATTATCTGTCAATGTGGATAACCATAACTATAACCGGAGATTTTGGTCAATCGCTTGAAATCGATTTTGTAATTAGAATATGACATTGATAGAAATAAGCACAAGGTAGACCTCTCTGAAAAATGTTTTGCCAAAGTTTGTAAGATTACTCCTACTCCCATTTTCAATCCTTATCTCACATCCAAGAAATTGAATCAAAGTATGGAAAAAATTCAGCTAAAATGTTCAATATGTATGTCATCAAGTTTTGGGTACAGTCGTTTTATTGCTTCATTCTTAACGACTAATGTTAGGTGATTTTTTAATTGCAACATTCATTGCAAAATTATTGTAGAATGGTTTATGCAGAATTTCGAAACTCTCTCACACAGTAGAGAGCAATTTATATTTCGACATAACATAACAAGTTTTTTCTCTATTTTTCTGGATGAAACAATACAAATTATTCATACATCCGATAGATATCTGTATAATGGACATGCTTGCACATCATTACACCCACTCACAGCCACAGTGACTAAGAAACTCAAGCGTAAACTTGTAAATTCAATTAAATGTAACTTATGTTATATGCTGATATAATTCTGCATGAAATTAAAGGTGGATACAAAATTTATTCTACATGCATAATACTGCATACACAATATCTACATATACTCCACTCATAATCTACAACAGATATTCCCCACTCAACAGTCGGAGTAGGACGATTACTAGAGATTTCCCAACTCAACAGGTGACCCTAGGACCACACCGTTCCGGATACTAGAGGGTTGCTCGCAGGCCCTCCGATACCTTGAACAGTAGAAGTTCCGGCTCTAGCAAGGGTTGAAGCGGACGTCAGTTCATCTCCGTTACTAGGGTACCTTGATATTTCCCGACACCATCAAATGATGAGTGACACACTTCTTCCCAGCTCTATGGCCGGTTGAAACATTCATAGTCTCGCGATGCACAGTTGTCTATCCAGAGATATCTAGCAAAAGGTCATCCCAAGCGAGGGGGCACTAGAGGCCAACGTTTGGTGAGGCTCCCCCTCCCAGCAATTTTATCCCTTCATGGTCTATCTTTAATAGTCACGGTCGCCTGTAAGGGCTCAAGTCACATACTAGTTACCTGTAGAACACAAACCTCGACACCTTAAACGTTGGCATCGTCAGTTCAGCACTATAAAAAGACGTATTCGCCCAGTACCCAAACTATTTGGACATGGTAGATACGTTTATCAAGTTTTTTTTAACTAGAACTCAGCAGGTTGGCATCAGTGAAATGTAGCCAAGTTAAAAATATTTCAGCAGGACATTCTTGATTCGTACATATTTGTGTCCATACATTTATGTTTTTATTTAGTTGCATTTGTAATTACCAAGACCTTTGTGTAGCATGGACAACACCACGTAGTTATCTGACCAGAAAATTACTATAACCTAACATTTTTCAATTATACTTGTGAAATGTTCCTACTCACTGATTTTTAAAAGAGAATGGAGTGTATGCATCAAAATTGTTGGCAAGTCATGTTATGATTCATAATAAGATATTGATTGCCAAGTCGTTTACCTTCCCCCTTGCAAGTAATGAATAGAACGTTAAAATAACCATGAAAAACAGGGTTTCCTAGACACAGCACTGCAAACTACATGAACCACATACACAAAAAAAACATGAGCAATGTATCATCACCTTTATATTTGGTATGCCTACGACGTGAACACCGTGTAACATATACTAATCCAACTACAGTGAACACGGAAATTATATGGTTATTGTCGATCAAAATAGGATTGAAATCCAGCAGTATCATCTTTGGACGAACCTTGATCCGTCAGCCGTCTTGCTCTTTAGGGTCAATTCTTTCTACCTCTTTTTGAAAATAACTGAGTACTGTGTGTATTGGTTTTTTGCTCGTTGGTGAATCTATATCTAATAGCGGCGGTTCTGAATCTTCTACTAAGAATGGATTGTACGAACTTGATTTAGTCTCTTCGGCAGCTTGTGGAAGAAAAAATTTGTATTAGAGATATGAGTGAGGTGAGTCCTTTCAGTGATACCACTCTATTCGTTCGAACAAATATAATGACTTGTCCTTGTTAGGTATTGCTTGAGAAATAAAGATTTATTTCTTTATTTATGTTACCAACTATCAGGGGAATTCTTCACATGAAATTATCATTTAATTAGAATATGATAATTTGGCTACTTTTATTGACCTTGGATCAAAACTACATTGTGCGTGTATAGGAAAATGTTTGCAGTTTGAAGCACCCATATGATGGACTCTCAAGAAAGTTAAAGATTATACATATATGTGTTTGGGATTCTCTTTTATTCCAGGCACAATTAAGTGGTACTATATCTCTACAATAACATGACATTCATTATTTATCATCTGATTTTTCTGCCATATTTCAAACTGAGTATCTTCAAAAGATGGCAATTTTCGACACATACGGCGAAATTTTACTTCCCCCTTTTCTCTGGAGAAGACATCAACTTTGGATTTTTCAATGGGACACCTGTATATGATTAGAATTTTTTGTAACCTTCAATATATTTCGAGTCAATAGAATGATATCTCATAATTGATAATGATAATAACTTCATTGATATTTTAATCAGACTAACAGTTTTATTTTTCGATTTAGAGAGCTATCTTCTTCAAGAGTAAGAATACCACGTGGTGCTAAATTACAGCTTATCAACACATCCACATTCAAGTTTCATTAAAAAAGGACCACTTTATAAAATGTTCAACGACTGCATCGACCAAGAAATATTTCCCGAAAAACTAAAAATAGTAGTGGTAACACCAATATTCAAGGAAGGAAATTCCTTAGATAATTCAAATTACCGGCCAATTTCCATCTTACCTGCATTATCGAAAATTTTTGAATCAGTACAAGTAGCAACATTGCGAATTCTGACAATTTTTCCAACCATTTGTAGCAAAAAAAAATTTTGAAAAACGAACTGTGGCCTCCAGAAGTCACCCCGTTATATTCGAGGTATTGTTTGCTCTTAAGATATTCAAAACAATGTAATGCATCTCCAATTCGGACCAAAACCTGACGTCAAATTGACCCGTCGAGTTGGCACTTTAATATTCAAAATTTCAGAAACATAGTTTGAAGAAGAAAACATACATCACTAAACTCTGCTGGAAAAGCACACACTGTGATTTGCCAAGCGTGAAACTGCCTACGTTTTGTACAGTTTGAATATTATTTTCGATTTATGTATTGTTGCTTTTATACCATGAAATGGAAAATTCTAAAAAAGTATTGACATGAAGTTAGCAGCTTTTACACGCATGTTCAAATTCGCTACCCAATCTGTCATCTTTCCACGTATTAACCTCGCCAGACGCATCTTTACTTCCTGATAGCAAGATTCGAGACCATTTACGACTCAAAATTAAAGAAATAACGATATTTGGACAAAGGATAGCACGTCGTTCCCAAAAACATGCGCGCAGAAGACTAGCCTACAGCGCAAATATTACTAATATTTGGACATTCTTCATAGTGAATTATATCACCAGAATAGCGGTGAAGGAGTACTATGAGCAAGCTTCAACAGAAATGTGCATTTTTTTCATGGTGTCAAAACGTATTTTGTGCCAAAACACGTATTTTGCCAATCATTGATGTAAGTGTAATAATTCATTCCGTAAAACCTAGAGTTGATAAGTTGGATAACGCAACACTCAAGAAACAATTGATTGTGTGAAGACTGATTCAATAGAATCAACATCAGGCTGGTGGTATCAACACCAGCAAACTGAGATATTTTCATCTTATTCCCCCTGATAGGAAAGTTCAGACACAGAAGAATATCCCCTAAGGTGTCTGCGCACTAGGTGACTTTTTGTCACCATGACCAAAAGCTATTTACTGGCAACATTTCCTATCTTAGAAAACGCCGACGAAATGTGTTACTGAAAGGATCGAGAAAAAAGATTATCCATGAAAAATACTTGAATGGTTTGAATCGAACTCTGAAATGATTGAAACCACATACACATTCCATATAGGTACTTATTGAATGAGGAATTCATTCACCATTTCTCATCTAAATGTAACTGTTCTCTCTTGGCTGAGATTTGTGCTGAAAAAGTTGAATCTATCGCTAGAAAGTTCCTAATGCCAATACAAATTTCATTCCTGCTTGTAACTATGCAGGTAGAAACTAACATGAAAGTTCAATTCAACTTTTTACATTGTCAGATCAAACCTACTCGTTCAGAGGAAACGAACTCATTTTTGGATACCAATTTCAAACGATTCTATGTAATGAAGTATCTAATGTTACTGCTTAGTAGTTCAATCAAAAGGCATTATACTTTGTTAGTGATTAGAAATAGAAAACGAACATGCAAAATGACGCCACATTTTTCAACAATATGCTTTTCAGTGGATATTGCGGAAGTTTAATATCAAGGCAACATCTTAGGAAGCGAATCGATACGACCCTTTTTCACCAAAATTATTGAAAAATACCCAGATGTGTAATGCTGATGCAAATGGACATATAATACATTCAGGTACCAAGTGTGACTTCCAACATGAGATGTTCACTTTAGTGCTCACATTCATGAAAAACATGCCACATAGGTGAAATGTGCATATTTCTGTGTGAATATAACGACTTAAACGAATTGGTTATGTTATTATTCAATGATAATACTCACTTTTAGGTTCAGAACTTCCAAACACTGAGGCAAAGTTTGTATCTGATACAAAGGAACCATTAGAAACCATATTTTGTTGTCCTAGAATTGGAATATCACTGAAGTTATCGATAATATTTTATTGAAGAACGATCCAGAGTTGGGAATGTATAAGCTGCATTCTCAACCATGGTGTTTATTCGATATGTACATCATGGAATTCTTTTACATTTTATTTGAAATGAGAAATAGGCTGCTTTGAACAGTGATTAGAGACCAGAAAATTTCATCAATCAAATATTAGTACATTAAAGATTTGAAGAGTATCTTTTCAAAACACATAACTCACATCCATCAGCTATTCAAAAAATTTAAGAAATTAGTACGATTTTGATAATGTAAGCATATTTTATAGAAAAGTACTTATATCATGGGAAACGTTGGAATTCACGTTGAATTTAAAAAAGTAATGCATTGCTTTACTTTCCGAATATAAACAAAATTACCATTTGGCATCCATGCATTATTATTAGCAGGTGCAAAGCTAGGGGTAGTCATAATAGGTTGTGGTTGTTGTGGAGTTGAAAATGCGTCCATAAATGGGTTTGAAAGTTGCAGCAGGTCATCTGAAGGCTTTGACTGTAGATGCTGCATATTTGTTGGCATCACGGCAGGTTCGGCAGAGAAAAGATCCAAAGTTGCAGCACTTGGCGTACTTACAGATGAGGAGGAATTACTCATGAAAGGATTATTGCCACTTGAAGTAGGCGATGAAACTTTCGACTAAAAAAAAATTAATAATAATTATGGGAATATTCATTTATTATTGAGTGCATTATATCAGATCATAGGAGGAGTGGTGAGGCATTGTAAACCTGGCAAACACATTGACCTTCAGATCTATTATCAACCAAGCGCTGTTTCCCAGTCGGGGCAGTTAAGTCTCAATAAACTTTTTTTCGGGGTGGTATATCCATGGCTTGTTTCGGTTTTATCAACCAAGAGCCAATGTGTTGCAGCCTTTTCCTACGGGCAGCTTTACAATAACAAAGCAGATGTCTTTCTTTACAGACGCGACATGTATCATAGAAAACCTTTCCTAAGTTCCGCAGCTGATAATTCACAGGACAGTGTCCGGTAAGTGACATGTGCCCCGTTTTCGAAGCCTAAGCGGGAAACAGGGTGTTTAATGTCAACTTTGAGCAATATTCTGATAACTGTGGTCAGTTATGCCTGACCTTTGAATTAACGGTTTTTGGTCACATCTTAGTATTTTTTGGTGGTCAATTCGATTTTTGTGTAGAATTCTTGGGTGAAAACAGAATTTTCATTATATGGCCTTCCAAAGACTCCGCTCGGAGTACTTAATAATTCTTATTTAAGAAACTATTATGCTAATAGGCCTCCAGAATGACTTGGATAGAAATATGAATTTATCAAGAAAAAAATATTTCTTCTAAAAATTTTTGGTGGGAATCGAGCTTTCTCCGCATTCGGAAAACAGGTCATATTCGAAGAACTACCGTTGCTTGGTAACGGACGTCATTATAATCAGAATAAATCCAATTTATACGCGACCCTATCGTCAGTTTGTTTGAAAAAGTTTTTTTTTGATAAATTCATATTTTTATCCAGGTCATTCCGGGGTCTCATTAGCACAAATTTGGCCTCCATAAGGCCACCAGTATCTTAAATAAAAATCATTTAAGTACTCCGAGCGGAATCTTTGGAAGGCTATAAAATGAAAACCAATGGATATTTTTTCATTCTGTTTTCTCTCCAGGGTTCAGAATGAAGGTTTAGTTCAACCTTGAAAGTTTAATTCGGGAGCTGTACAGGGTGTTTCACCATAAACTGTTCAAACATATATAGCCGTACAGAGGACATTGGAAAAGTCATTTTTGCCTTATAGCATATGCCCGGTTTTCGAAGCATAAGCGAGATACAGCTAGGGGGTTTAATGTCAACTTTGAGTTATATTCTGATAAATGTGGTGAGTTATGCGTTACCTTTGAAATTAAAGTTTGTGGTCACATCTCAGTATTTTTTGGTGGTCAATTCAACTGTGGTTTCTGGAAAAAAATTCAAAATTGCAAAAAATCTGCAAAGTTGGAATTTTTTTGATTTTCGATTGACAAATTGGATAACATTATTCCAATGTACTCGATTTCCTAAGATTTTCCTTAATTTTTTTAAAACTGCACGTTAACTTTTCTCACATGTCTACAGTGAAAAAAATTTCACCCAAAATTGTTGGAAACTTTCAAGGTTGAACTCACCTCCACTCCGAACGCTGGTAAGAAAACAGCATAAAAAAATCCAATGGTTTTAATTTTGTAGCCCTCCAAGCTCGGAGTACTTCAATAACTTTTATTAAAAAATGCCTTGCGAAGGCCAGAATTGTGCTAATGGGCAAATGATATTATTGATATCTAGGAATGCGCAGATTTAGTTTCAGAATAGCGCGTCGTTTATAGCGTTTGCGCCTGACGTAATTTACGGAAAATGGCGTGCCGCCGGTTACGTTACGCTATTCTATATCGGAAGGATTCGTAAAGCTCCGGGTCCTTCGGGATCTGATCACAAGTTGTTTGTTTACATGTTTTTTGTTGTTGATTACACTATTTTTTTGATCCATGACATGATCGATACAGCCTCCTCAGATTTTTTGAATATATTTTATATAATAAGTGATATTAGACATATAGATTTATTAGTGCTACCAGAGCAAGTTTTTTAAAATATATTTGTTACTTTTTCATGAATTCATTAATACTTTCAGAAGCAACATGAGGGTTGTGAAATTAGGAATATTTTAAACCATGCCAATTATATCGAGCATATAATATGCTTATTCCACTTCTTTTACATTAGCACCAGCTATAATTACTGCTTTGGGAGTTCTAACGTTAGTTTGTGACACAAAAGCTTCTAAAACCTGACGTCACACATAACCTAACAAAACAAATTGATAGCAACAGTAGCAATACGTCTACTTTTGGAACGACTGTTAAAACCAAAATGAGATCTTTAGCGCACTGTGATTACATATCGCTTGCGCTATTCAAAAGTTGTAATATCTCTCTGTTAATATCCGTTAGCAAGCAAGTAGTTCATCGAATTTGACCCTTATGTCCGAATGTGGAGAGAGTTCGATTGCCACCAGTTTTTTTTTGATAACTTTTTTTGTTGACAAATTCATATTTCTATCCAGGTCATTCCGGGGGCCCATCAGCACAGTTTCAGCTTGGGTAAGGCCACCAGTTTTTTCAATAAAAATTTTTTAAGCTCACCGAGTGGAATCTTTGGGAGGCTGCAAAATGAAAACTAAGGAATACTTTTTGAGCGCATGTTCTAGGGGAACAGCGTGCTATCGTTTTATCCAAATGTCTGTAATTTTCGATGATTGAGCCGAAAATAGTCACGAACGACTAGGTTGGAGTCACAAATGACGAATCCGGTGTCAAAATCGATTCTGTCCGGCCGGGCGTGGAGACGATAACCGTCGAGAGAAGCCAGTAAGCGACTCGAAACTTGCAGGGTAGTTCGCGCATCGGAATGCCGCGGTTAAGTTCGTTAATAATAGTTTTGGAGATATTGGAAATATATGTAAAATTTCGTGGTTTTCTTCTCGATATTCTTTTCGGTATAACTCAAGAAATACTGATTCAATCGTGATGAAACTTTGCAGCTAGTTCGAAGATGTTGATGGACATTGTGCAAAATTTCGTGATGTTCATGTCATTATAACAATTTGAAAAAAAAATTTGAAATAAAATTTTTTCGAATATTTGATATTCTGTGATCTTATCTTCATATTATCCTCATTAAATTCTGTATGAACCTTCAAACTGTAAATTTTCGATGAAGTACTGGATTTCAATTCGATCCAATCTGTACTTTTGGAAATATTGGCAAAATAAAATTTTGAATGGGTATATCTGCGGAATCATTAAGTGGATTTTACCGATTCACGAATTCGGCCTTCGTAATTAAGGTCCAAATCTTCTCTACAAATTTCGAGTTTCTAAGTTGTTTCTTTCGAAAGTTATTGTGTTTACGGTTGGCCGTAAGGCCAAAGCGGTGATCTCCATTGAACATGTGCGTTTTTTTTATTCTGTTTTCATATCAGTGTTCCTAATGAAGGTAAGTTCCACCTTGAAAGATTCCAACAATTTTGGGTGAATTTTTTTCACTGCAGACATGTGAAAAGTTTGAATTCACGAAAAATCGAGTATATTGAAATGTTGCTTTCTAATTCGGCAATCGAAAATGAAAAAATTCAACTATGCAGGTTCTCCGCCATTTTGTATTTTTATTCCAGAATTCCACACAACAATTGAATTGGCCACCAAAAATACTAAGATGTGGCCTGAACCCGTTATTTCAAGCATCACGCAGTTATCAGAATATTGCTCCGAGTTCACATTTAACAGGTCTCGCTTATGCTTCGAAAACGGAGTATATTATAAGGCAAAAATGACTTTTTCACTGTCTTTAACACGTCTATATATGTTCGAAACACTCTGTATATCTCAGAAGGACATTACTCGTATAATTCTGAGTGCTTACACTCTTTCCACCAAGTGAGCAGCTGACTCGTCATATCGCAATGTCGCGTGCACTCTGGACGTACCCTAACGGTCAGCAGGAAGCCGGTTGTGAACAAGACAACTTTATAGACGAATAAAATTGAATTTGTTCTCAAATTCTCTACCGGTGAGACTCTACCCCCTTATTAATCGAGATCATTTTCGACTCGAAATTAAATATTACAAACATAAGGAAATGAAGATAACATAATTTTGTGAGTCTTTCCTGAGTTTTCACTTCCAATATCTGGAACAGAACTAATAAAAATTGAATGAAAATTGTTTTTTTTGTGGAAAATGTCCTTGCGGATTGCACGATTGAAGATCTGTCAAGGGCAGTTTCTAGGAAAAAAGTTGCCTAATGAACAATACCGGAACAACGCAAACGATCAACAAATCGAACTGTAACATTCCAGAGTACAAATCTGACCCCTTCATCAGACAAACGAAAACATTTGCAGAATTATTCTTTTTGGTTTTTATTTTTTTGAGACTTTCGTCTGTCTGATGAGGAAGTCAGATTTGTAATCTGAAATCTTACAGTTCGCTTTGTTCCGGTAATGTTCATTAGGCAACCTTTTTGCTAGAAACTGCCCCCGATAAAAAGTTCAAACCTGCAATCTGCAAAGGAGTTTTCCATAAAAAACAATTTTTATTACATTTTTGAAAGTTCTTGGGATTGAAAACCCAGAAGAAAACCTACAAATTGATGGAAAACCCTCCAAACATGAGTTTTAATCGATAATAATGATAACACTTGTTCCCAAGATCAATCGCGCAAAATCTCCATGGATAGTTGCAGATATCAAAAAGTTCCTCATATATATTTTTTTAATTCCCTTCTTAATGGATAAATAAATTACATGGAAACCACACACATAATTGTTGGAAAATATAATTAGCAATCATGTTCCATTCATGAAATACCTAGTATATTTCCAAGAAGTTGGTTTGGAACTTCTAATCAAAGGCAACTAAAGATGAGATATCTTTTCATTGTTATGGCGATTCGATGACACCAATGAATTTGATTCATCATAGACGAACTATTTATATACAGAAAACATGATTATATGCATGCAATTAAAATCCTTGATTCGTCATATAAACTGAGGTAGGTCAGAAACTGAACAATATCAACCGGTTTCACGAAGCTCTCATTATGGCGATTAATACAATCATTTTCATTACAATTCCAAGTATTATTTCAATTAATTTTAAGCAACTCCACAGGACATCGATGTGTTTATCGGACGATCGAGCTTTGTGAAACCCACTGTTAATCTTATTGTTTAATACATTGCTATCAAATTCAGTAATATTAAAGGAAGAAATAACGTAGACATAGACAAACCTATTTAACCCCGTCATGGACTCTTCATGAAGGAGAGAGATGTAAAAGCTATCATCCTGTATCTTCTTCTATCAACGTGCAGCGTTAATACCCTTATATCTATTTCTCTCATTCTTACTGGTACAGTTTTTTATATACATCGCGCGTCCATGGCCATATATTTATGAGAAAAAATTATGATTGACCTCTAAACTAACCTTGAATTGGTTCATCGCTGCTTCTTCTTCCGCTAATGCTTGCAGTTTCAAATTTTCATCTATTCCATTCGAAAGATTATCAAATTTGCTGTTCGCTATATTTCCGAACGCGCTACTTGTAGAAGTAAGAGCAGATACGCCCGATTTGATGTTCTTCTGATGAGTGGTCGACTGTGCAGATGCCGATGATGAAGAACTCTTCTTCCCTTCGACCTGCGAAAGGTGTTGCTCTAAAGCTTCCAGCAAACTACTAGGTGCTTTAGTGAGATCGGGAATGTTGCCTTTATCTATACCAACGTTCTGTTAGGAAAAAAATGATTTAATTTCACAATAGAATGGATTTTTGAAAATCTTACCTCTGCTACCTTCAGGAATTCCGAAACCCTATCCATTCTGATCAGAAATTTCTTGTATATATCCAACGCCTCTTTACACTGTTTCTTATTCATATCAAAGAATTTTTCTGAAATAAATGTGAGTAATAAACTGAAATGAATATTTATATGATGAAATAATAAAATATTGATGAATCTTTCAGGTACCATTTTGGAAATAAAAACATTATAAAAGATCAAAAAGTAAGGGTACTTTAACTCTCTATTGGCCTAATATCTTTCAATTATTATGTTGAATTAGCCATTCCATAACTTGTCAACAACAATATGGTGTTGTGAGTGTTGAATCGCTCTCATGAAACAGAAGCTCAGATCAATGGAAAACCAAATCACAAACCAAAAATAGAAAAAAAAATATTTTCTAAATTTTCGAAAATGAAATTTTTACCGTAAGTTTCAGGATAATAAATCTGGGTGTGAATTATCACGTGAGGATTGATACCTAACAGAATCATAACGACTCGACAGCATTGAGTCGTTTTCTGTTTGTATACAAAGAGGGCTACTATAACACAACTATCCAGGCTTCGACTACAGGTCACGTGCAGTTTTGACAGTTGAGAGAGACTGGAGGACCAACAATAATCTAAAATGCATTGTTTACTATGGTGAAATGCGATTTCTCTCGTGATTTCGTATTCATTTGTTTGGACTGATATGTTCACTTTTTTGGATAGGGATAGTACGAATTTGGTGTACTTAAAATGAAATTAGTCTCTCATTTTATAAGCAGGCAAATAAACAGACCTTTTGTTAGATCAGTTAGCCGTCTTGCTGTGTGTTGTAGTTAATTATATAGGCACCTTGTTACTTTCATATGAAGGTAGAAAATAACGAAAATATTTTGTGATATCATTGTGGTAATAACTTTTTAGTTCCCAGACAGTCATGTATTCCTGGCTGTAGTAGATAGGAATAGTGTAATACACAGTGGATGGTTTTTGCTTCTAAAATATGACTTAAGGGTGATCAAATTTGGCTAAAATGCCGATCAGTAATTAAACCTTTTTTTTGTAAAACAAACAGGAATTTTTATCAAAAACTGACGATTTTACGAAAATTCCTTACCTGGAATCAATCGGCAGAATATTGTCAGTAGTAATACTGCACCTGAAGTGAGAATCACCTCAAAATTTGACTGTCTTAAATACTTGAATGGAAATATTTTCAATAAATCCTGCCTTGTTCGAGTAATAAAGAAATGTTTATTAAAAACTTATGATTTTTCATAATTCCATTCCGCTTGGCCTACCAAAACATTGTACATGATGTTACTCGACTAAACATTCAAATCAGCTCAAAACTCGATTTCATTGCATACCCGCCTCTCAATGTTATGAATCAATCCTATCTAATTCCAGTTTTATTGATTGTGGAGTCTAATCTTCATCCTATGTTCTTTACCGAGGCAACTGACAAGTTGGAAAGTAACATTTATTCTATTAATTTTCCAGTTTTCAAACGCAGTTATAGATTGAATGAATTCAGAAAATATGATTTTCCTTTTTAGAACCAATGAAATTTTCTCATTTCTCTTTCCTATAATGGATAAGTTGAGTTCCTCTACACATCCGGATAGTACCGTTGAAATGAAAATACTTCAACAATCTCATTGGCAATTTTCATCGCTTTGATGTTGATTATTCCAGCTTGAATATCTAAATTAACTTCAGAATACTTAGGTTTCAAATTGTATTGATTTCCTTACTATACCCAGCAATATGCAAAAACGGCATCAACCTGCAAGAATTGTATTTATTCGAAAAATTCCATAAGTTTAGTTGGTCCTCCAGTCTCTTTCAACTGTCAAAACTGCTCGTGACCTATTGTGATGTTTATATCATTAGGACATTTGATGGTTATTTATTGATCTGAGGTCGGAAGTTATTATATACCAAAGAAAGTCGGCCGTTAACGAGTACAAAAAAAAACACTGTCATTCCAAACGTTTTTGTGAACATATTAAAAGCGTTGATTTCGCTAGATTATTTCTTAATAATAGTTCATATTTATTGATTTATTCTTAAAATGACCTGAGCACAAATTGACGTTTGGAATGAAAATGAAACAACAGATAATTTCATCATAAATACATTCTCCACCAACCTAATAGATTAATGATGCCATCGTTGTAGCCAGCGAACAGTCTGATGAGATCCTTGAAGAGCAGCATGAAACACATGTTGATGATTCCGTTTGTAAGATCGTTCGAAGAGCATTCAAATTCCAGAAGTACGTCCAGCTGATTTTGAAGAACTGGTAAAGTTTTCAACAGTTTGTCTGTGCTCATCATCCTGAGCATTCCATCTTCTTTACTGTGGAAACCAGAATCAAATAATTGAAAATATTCATAAGGTTCATTTGGATGAAACTGCCGATATTCATTCAACAGAAATACATTATTTGATATCATAAAATACCTCGTTGAAATGAATATGCTAATGATTTATTTCCAACTTTTGCTAGACAGGATTCATTTCGTTATATATAAGTGTCATGAGAGTTAAGTGTTGTTCCTACAATTTCATATGTGGTGAAATAATAGCAATTGATGTACCTGAATTTCAATATATGAATGCGTTTCTGCTTTTACGGTATAAATCATATCTATTTGGCAACTATAGTTTTTCTGAAGGAATCACATTCCGGATGATGTTTGTTCTTTCACCATCGAAACTACGACGGAAGTGCTCAACTACAACTAAAATATGAAATTCACGATGGTTTTTTTCTAATCTTCTCAGCAAGTTCATTCAAGTGGGTTCCTAAAAATACCATCGTGAATTTCATATTTCGGCAATGTGGAAGTCTTCATATAGTTCATAGTTTGGGGGTAACATTCCACTTTAAGGTCTATTGTGCCCCCCCATCAAAGCTGTTTTCGCAACTGCGCTACCTACAGCTCGCCTCCAACTCTATAGCTTCATTTAACTCCAGTATTTGTTAGGGCTTCAATGAAGCTAAGTCCTCATTCCTCCTTTAATTCTCCTGTCCAAAAAATTCTTTGCGCAGGCTTGCAATGGCAAGGCATTCTGAACCAGGTGCACAGGAGTTTCCTCCTCTTCCTCCAGAATCTACACTCGTCAGTTTCTGTAAGCTCATTCTCATCAGAATCTTCCTTAGGCGAAAGTGTCCTGTGAGGGAGCTAGTAAAAAGGCGTAGCTCATTCTTACTCCAAATACTTTTTGGATCTTGCAATTTTGAAGTTTCGAAGAAACTTCTCGAGATGATTCAGTCCTAGAAGATTTCTTCAGAGTGCTTCTCTTCAAGTTTCTTCCTTCTCCCAAAAATTCTTTCATGTAGGTGCAGTTGCCTATACCACAGAAAGGTTCTAGGCTAGTAGTTCGTGCTCCCTATCTGGTTAGTGTGTAAGCCTCTTCGTTTACTTTGATTCCCGAGTGACCACGAACCCAAACTAAGGAGACCTTGTTTTTGCATACTTCATTGAGTAGTCATACATCAAGAATGAACCGATAACAGCAAACTCAATATTACGTCGCTCTTCACGGCGGCGTCTCACCTTTCTACGACCATCGTGTTTTTCTCGAGAGAATCGCGATTCGTCGCTGAATACGACATTATGCCATTCTGTTCTCCACTGCAGACGACTGATCCTCTGCGCCAGTATAAACAATAGTGGCCCTTAGTTGAAAGCAGCACTGGTCTTGGTCGGTAGGAGAAGAGTCGACTCGAATACGAAAATATATCGTACGTATAAAACAGTTCTACTATTTGACGTGATGTACCAAACCGGTTCAATAGCGCCAGTTGCCTGAAGCGCCTATCTCTACCTTCGGTTGGCCAGTTGGTCTGCTACGTGTTCTTCTACCTTCATTTGTCCATGTAAGACACACACTCATTACTTTCATTGCAGTTCAATGAATACGACGACCAATTTCGAGTAAACTGCAAAATCGCAGATGCAGCGACCTGATACGACAAAAGGATGAACGTCATGCACATCGATCAAAGTATTCTGCACTCGAAGGTAGGATTCGCAAGATGCTCCTGGAAGATGGCGCGCAGTACGTAGGTATACTGCAGTATTCCATCTGAAAGCTGACAAGTATTTGGATTCCTATTTAGCGGTTTGTCCAAGGTATGATGGCCTGACGATCAGCATTTACTAACAGCTGTAGTTATTCTTGTATCCGCTTCTTCGGTGTAGATGTTTTGGTTGATTGGATGATTAGCTCTGATCAAAGTGGAATGTTTGTTGATTTATCGACAGATATTCGTCTTTGTGATTGTGTGAGTGTTACTGCTGGAGCTCTATTTTCTCCCTGAACCAATTCCCAACTTGATGTGTAATTTCCCTGCCAAATTCAAGTAGAAAATGTTGAGAATAAAGGGTTTGCGTTTTTACGCGCTTGTTCTGGGAAACAGCGCGTTATCGTTTCGTCATATAATATCGTCTATAATTTACGCATTTCGAGCTGGAAATTGTATTAAACGATTAGGCTGGACCCCCTGTCGAAGAATCCGAAATCAAATTCAATTCTGTCCGTCTGGCCGGGAGTACGACCGTCGTTAATGTATGTGGAATCGGTCGAATAGTTTCAGAGTTAGGCCTATTTGAAATTTTGAGATTAATTCCTGGATATTCCACGAAAAACTGATTGGATCAGATTCAAACTTCGTGGTTAGTTTTGGAATACCAAAGCGAAACTCAGTGCAAAATTTTGTGTCGATCCAGTTGTTACACAATATCAAAGAAATATTTATACGAATAATTTTAAAACTTTTGTTGAAAATTTTTTTTCTCTGGAATTATTCACTTGATTCCATCGAAATTTGACACAAACCTCAGAGTCAGTATTTAACAAGATTTTTTAAATTTTAATTCAATCCGATATCTACTTTCGGAGATGTAAGGAAAAAAACATGCCAAATTCCGTTGTTATTTAGAATTTTAACGTAACATTCGCAATATCTCAAGGAGTACAACTGCAATCAGATTGAAACTTTGTATTCATGTGGAGGATACCAACGCGCGACTGGGTGCGAAATGTTGTGTTGGTCTAGTACTTATAATTGGAAAGAGCGCTTGACCCCACGTCAGTGTTTTTCTAGATTTTTTTTATTATTGATATCACCCGAATGATCACCTGTCTTCTTTTCAGGAATACGTTGTTCTTTAGGTTTTAATCTTTCATATATCATCTTCTGCATTTAACAAACATATGATTCTAGTAATAATTGGATTATTCTTTATGTTTAGCATATTTTCTGAATTCCAGAGTAATCCTCGGAATTTTCCATTTCAATTATAGTGATTAGAGTTACAATCCTTTCTACTGTGAAACAAATTCAATAATGTTTTGGATTGATAATTCCAGGATATCATTCCAGCGTTTTTTTGTCGATACGTGATGATTCATTCGCCCATTCTGAACGAATTGTACCTATTCATTTTTCATGTCGAAGACATACTGGATAACAAACTGTACGTGATTAGAAAAACAATGAATAATTTATTCAGTCTGTTCTTCGGGATTGTTTAACAACTATAAGTGACATGGATCTTACAGACTCAATAGATTCCTAGTGCGAATCGGAAAATGAAACCAACTAAAATTAAATCCGGAAATTAAGGTATTTTCGAAGAAATTTTCATACTCAAAATTTTTATTCTTGTCTAGAAAACAAGAAATTGATGGATACAACTGGTAAATCTTCATAAAAAAATAATAATTTTTCGGATAATATCAATGAATAAGAGGTGCCTCTGTATGAGTACATACAAATGTGTGACGTAAGAGTATCATGATTTTCTTATTTTCCACATTTTTGAAATTTTCCAGATAATTGTATGCTTAGACTACTATTTCTACAGTATGATCTCAAAGGAAAGTATTTCTCAGTCTCATCTTTGTGGAGTTTTTCCCAGGAGAGATTCGCCTGGGGTTAAAAAAATAAACCTAACGTGAGATCACGAGCTATTACGCGTTCGTTCTAATCATAACTATTAGATCAACACGAAATTTTGCACCCATTTGCGCGTTGGTATTCATCGCTTGATAACGAAGTTCCAATCTTATTGCAGTTGTACTTGAGATATTTCGGAAATAAGGTTAAAATTCAAAATAACAGCGAAATTTGTCAAGGTAAATATCGGATCGAATTGAAATTTGAATTTGTTGTTAAATGATGACTTAAATTAAATTTGTGCAAAATTTCGTTGAAATCTAATCAATGTTTTCTGAGACAAAATTTTTCAACGAAAATTTGAAAAATTCTGGAATAAAGATTTTTTTGCAATTTTTTGACGACTGAGTTCACACGAATTTCTGCACAAAGTTGAGCGTTGGTATTCCAAAATGGTCCACAAATTTTCAATCTTATCGAGTCAGTTCTTCATGAGATATCGAGGAATTAACCTCAAAAATTCAAATGGGCCCAACTCCGAAACATTCTACTGATTTTTCCCATACACGAACTTAACCGAGATATTTGGACTCCAAACTTAACCTGACTTGTTTCTTTTCATCTAATGTTCGAGAACATACGGACGGACAGAATTGAATTTAAACAAGGATTCTTCTTCAGGGTGTTCAACGCAATCTTTTGAGGTCATTTTCGGCTCAAAATTCGAAAATTAAAGACAATGTAACGAAACGACAACTGTTTCCTAGAACAAGCGAGTAAAGAGCACGGAAGTAAGTTATATATATTGGTCTACTGCACCAAACTACCTTGCAACTTATCACTTAGACGCACTCAAACAATAAAACTTAATCCACTCAGATAATATTCCTCTCAACATTTCGGTGCATAAGATTGCCATCTTCAATAAGAAGTGAATTTTGTCTTTGCGATATCCACTTCTGAACGTTTTCTCGCCACTGAGTCGTTTAGAATGTGCAAAGTATTTTGGTGCACTGGTATCCAAGTTATCGCCTGATCGTTTTACCCAGCTTGAATTCCTCAACCCATTTCTTTTCCAGACCGATGTTTCCGATGAAGTGTGTGAGTTGACCAAACGAAGTAGTTTGTACATTGTATACCTGCCTTTTCAGGCAAGCACAGTAAAAGAAGTCCAGTGTATTCAAGTCCTGTGATTGCGGTGGCCACCGGATCCACTGTCCAGGATGTATGCACGTTATTATTTTTCGTTGTTCTGAAGACCTGAAGCAATGCTCATCAATGAGGGCCGAAAAGTGGCATATGGACGTTAAATAATCCCTGCTTACTTGATGCGGATGAAAACTAGAAAGAAAGCATTTGGCCAATCAAAGTCGGAATGGGCCATTTGGCCTGAAACCTTAAAAATATTGAGTAGCACTGTTCTCAAAGCATGTCTTCCAACAATGTGTGGAGATCATTTTTTAGGAAATTCAAATATATCACTCCATCCAGTGCTTCGAAGTGGTACTTGGTTCTGCCTGTCTCATCAAATGACCATCAGTTGTTATGACCAACGTAAAACAAAAATATCTTCCGATGATACTCACACTCAGAGACTCGATATTGAAAGAGCTGGTTTGGTCCTCGAATACGAACGTAGAATTCACGAATAGATGAAAAATTTGATGGTCAAGTCTTTCACAAGAAGTGATAGATGCGTTGGACGAAGTCAATACCTCAAGGAGGCCACAAATGCTCTGAACTCCGTGTCAGTGCTCTTCTCGAATTTATTTGTTGCATTAGAGATGAAACGTTCGGAAACAACTGTGAGAATACATATGTACATGCCTAATATCAATCTAACATGAACCTAAAGGAATCGTTAGGTGGTCCTTGGATGGTGCTAGTAAAATGTTTTTCACAAGCAGTTATCTTACAAGTTTTAAGTATCTTTTTCCCCGCAGGTTTATGGACAAGATGATTCCTACAGATCATCGGTAATAGCCGTGAAGCTACAGAATAGGAATTCCATGGATAATACTCCTTCAGTTCAGAAGCTTTGATTATGATTAGTTCAGACCGAGGTGGAGTATTTGTTGATTCATCGACCTATATTCGTCCTCTTATTTAAGTGGGTTATTGAAGTGGAACTCTTTCATCTCCATGAACCATTCCTATTTTTCTGTTATTCTGTTTCAGAATGTGGATGAAATCCAAAATCTTTTCTGTGACGACCTCAGATAGATACTCCCACTTTAATTTTTTTTCACAGCAGATGGAGCCGAAGAACTAGCGAAAAAGGACTCAACGATCACATAATTGTGGTATCGAAAGATGCACCAGTAGTCGAATGTCGAATGAGAGCTGAATAATAGAACAGCCCTCTGAAGAAATACTCCAGAACTTGCACAAGCAAACAGGTTCGTGGCATTCTCACCATCCTATATCTAAGGGAGCTCCTGCAGCCACCACGAGCTCAGCTCCGTATCATGGTGAGGTTGCTGACTGGGCATCGGTACTATCGGTACAAAAACCTTCTGTACCGCATGGCCAAAGCTAGTCAGCTCAAGATTTTACCATAGGGCTGCGACCTGACAGCCAAGGCTCATATATAGGACGTCATCAGACTCTGAAAACATCATAAACGATACCCTAAGGACTGGATAAGTAGGGTGATAGAGTTGAATAATGTATCGGTCGCAGTTCTGAAAGGCTGATTCAAGCCACGAGATCCCGATAAAAAATAGAATATTTTCTTTTTCGTCCGAGCAAATTTGTAATGAAACACAACACAAGGACGAATATCTGTCGATAAATCAACTAATGTTGCTCTGTAATAGTGTTGTTAACAACAAAATTGCTGTTACAACCACCTGAAACGACAATTGCATTCACTTCATGCACATCGATCAAAGTTTTCTGCACTGAAATGTTAGGGTTCGTAAGATGCTCCTTAGATGGCGCCGTATAATTCTTATACTCGAGGAAAGTGTCTTATATGTAATAAATATCTAGAATCCTCTCTGCGTATTAAAGGTGAGTTCGGAATTCCTTGGGAAGGGTTTCTTCTTATGAGCTTTGGTGGAAAGGATGATTTATCGAAATATATTCGTTCTTGTGTTGTATTAGTCTATATTATTAAACTGGATATTATCCACGCACCTTCCTCAGAAAGTTGTAATGAGAATTTTGAATGATAAGAAAGACATTGATATGAAACCATAAAGAACATTTGATGAACGTATCTGTCCAGGACTACTACACAAGAATAAAACTGAGAAAATCCCACATTTGTGACCATACCGTTATAAATAAAAGATCGAGGATAAAATTAATCATGAAATTGCGAAAAACAGTCGGAAGCTTGAGATTTTTACTCAAAAGAAATTTTTAATTTTCGGATCTGTCGTGCTTTTCGAAAATAAAACTTACCCTCTTTTGATTTTGCAGAAATCAAATGCAACGGTTCTGTAGGATATGGCTTTTTCGTTCAGGTATTTCGCGTGTCGTCTTATGAACGGTGACATATCGTACCCTGTAAAAAAGAAATATTCATGATGAGGTAACAGTATTCCGCCCATTTCTAGCATGCAAAGTCATAAATGAATCATTCACAACACGAAAACCATACAAGAAAGAATACAAAGGGAGCAACGCAGCAGAACAAAATAAGGGAGAAAACCTCAACCAGGGGAGAGTTCTTGGGATATTTAAAATGCAAAACATTAAACATCCAAGAACACGGCCGTTTCAGGATTCAATCCATTCAGAATACTCGGGAAAGAAAAAAAAATGAGAAAACCTGAATAATCTACTTCTTATGAGTCCATTATATTATCCTTGGAGAAATTCTAGTTTCGCTTCAATTAGTTGCAGTTTTGTTAGATTCAGTTTTTAAATATATTGCAATGAATAAAACTGAAAATGTATTAAATATGATGAAAAGTAATAAGTATGAAAGCTGATCAAAGTGGAATTTTGCTATAACTTTCGCTAACAACTGCAATCTTTGAAGAGCACTATGATGATTCAATTCATTTCTTGATGATCTAAATAATTGGATGAGTACAATTTGAGTATTCCACTACTTTCTCCTATATTCCTTTCTAAATTTACAAAAATGGATGCACATCATGCAATATTTACTTCAAAAAAATAAATATTAGATCAAACCCAAACTAACAACATTTTCGAAATCCTACATAACAACTCACCATTTTTATGTCCTTGGCTTCCTTTTCAAAAAAAGAAATACTATTAGTGTTTTCGAAAGACAAATTTTCAGGCATGTGTGAAAATATAACTCCCCAAAGATACTGAACAAGAGATGATCAAGTACATCTGTTCGAAGTTTAGGTGGTATTTTGGATAGGTACATTTGTTGATGTATATTCGTTAAATTTACATCACATCACAGCTGTTACAGATTTCAACCATATTTTAATCGCATATTTCAAGTGAGTACTCTTCGATTTGCTTCAGAATGATCTGGATGGTGATCTAGTTTCGATACTCATAAAATATTCAACTTTTTGTAAATACGCAAAACAGCTTTCAACACAAGGGCGAATATTCATAAGTCATACCATTAAAAATGAAATTTTCCAGGCGAAATTTTTCGAATGTAATATGTGAGTTTGTATCAAAACTTCAGAGGAAATATCAAGGGTGAAAGGCAACTAACTTGAATATTACAATCGGGAAAATTTGTCGAAAAGTAATCTGATTTACGATGGACTATTTGACTAACACCTATTTATTTCCTAAGCTACCTTCAATTTGAGAAATGTCGAAATTTTATCGCTGCAAAACCAACTCGTTGGTTTATCGTTCTGAAACGAGCGTCGCTATCGCAATTGTCTAACTGTAAATGAATTGAGTGAAAACGTCATCAACGAATTATTATATAACACCTAGAAAAACATAAACGAAAAGGAAGTATTATCCTAGAAATTCGTGTACTTGTTATACAGATCTTAAGCTGATACTTCTGGCCTGTTCAAGGGCAGTTTCATACAGAAAATTTTACTAGTGCCATCTCAGGGAATCCTTACGAACCCTGACTCTCGAGATGTGAAATACGATAAATGGATGAACGTCATCCGCAGGACAGAAAGTTCTTTACATCTCAACGGCGAGGGTTCATTGCTTTATATTGAGATGACGCTAGTGAAATTTTCTTCACAGAGCTACCATCCAAGATGGCAAACACCCAAGACAAAGTGTGTCGTCCTGATGATCGGTAAAACCGTCAACTGCAGTACCCATATTGCTTGGACGATAATTCTTCCTTGTGAATGCTCTGGGTGGTAGGAAGACAAGTTAAAATCAAGTAGTGGTTATGTTGAATCATTAAGTGGAGTTCTGTTATCTCCTTGAATTATATTTCAAGAAAATATATAATTGGGTAGGGTCACAGTAACAACCTCGGTATAGGTTCCAGACGAAAAGGTCTCTTGAAAGCCACATATAACAGAAGCGCTAATGGTACCAATTTTGAAAACAGCTGTTTCGTCATGACTTCTTCAGGATAGTATCCATAAAACTACTTATTGTACAATTCAAAAAAGCGTTCTCAGATATTAAGCTCGATGCAAATAGAATAGAGGAGGCGAGAGGTATTTCGACAATTTTTGGGAAATTCCTGTGTGTCAATCAAACAGATTGAGTAACGGCGATCTATTAAAAAATGTCTGGTAATTCAATAAGATCTGTGTTCAAGCCCGCTTGTTCTAGGGAACAGCGCGTTATCATTTCGTCATAATGTCTGTAATTTTCGAATTTTGAGCCGAATTTGGTCTCAAACTACTAGGTTGGACTCACGGATGAAGAATCCGTGGTCAAAATTGATTCTGTCCGTCCGGCTGTGTGCGCTGTAACTTTCGGAAAAAAAAACCTGAGTTTTGAAATGTTCAGGTTAGGTTAAGATCCTGAATATCTCGGTTAAGTTCGTTAATGGGCCAAATCTGCCGAATTGTTTATGTGCTACAGCCATTTGAAATTTTGATTTTTCATATTCATCTGATCGAAATGAAACTTGGTTGGAAGATGAAGTGTCAATAGGAAGAATTAATAATGGGAAAATTCGAAAAAAAATGTTTTTTTCTTGAAAATTTTTATATTTCATCAAAATTTCACTGAAATTTCCAAGTCACCATTTCGCAATGTGAACAAGCGCGTAAGAGCTGCTGACTTCACGTCAGTGCTTTTTTAGATTTTTTTCTGAAATGATCTGTCTGTTTGGTCAACATATATACGGGTATGTACCGCAGATCAGCTTATGAATTTCTGATCTTTTGCTCTTAGAAATTTAGTCCTTATTGTTTTCCATTAATTTTCCGAGTGAAAAATTCATTTCGTATGAGATTTTAAAATTTTTTTCCTTCTCAAATATTGAAGTATGGTCTGAGATTTTAATGTTTTGTTTCTTCTGCTACATATTTCCCTACAGTCAGTGATTCGCGAATATCTCAGAAGATATATATTATGATTGGTAATAACAAGACATAACCCTGTGTTTACTAATAGAAATTCGAAACCTAGCCTATACATAAATCGAAAAAAAAACTTTGTCCACCGACTGGAAAACCATATAATTTTAGAAAATAAAGAACTGATTCAATTTGGTCAAAAATCCATTCCGATCCTCACAAAACATCAAACTGTTTTTATCGGCAATAAAACTCCTCAAATTTTATTAGATCTTAAACTTCGAAACAACCAATCAATGGATAGACTCCTATTCGTCGACGCTACCGATGCGATATTTGACCCAATTGTACGTCGATTATATCGCGATGACATATTTATAACGAATGTCGTCAATTCCGACGTGGACGTGAGTAAAGGTAGATTCACACTGACAGGAGGTCAGAACCACACTGTTTTCCTATCTGTTCCTATTCCTCAAATGTTACTCAAATGTCTGAAATCGAATTATGTACCGAAATAGTCTTAAAAGATCATATCCGATTCAATCCTACTGTCCGTATATGCTGTAACTTTCGCAGGAAAAGAGCAAGCGTCTTGAGTAAGGTAAGGAGCCTTACCATCTCAGTTAAGTTCGTTAAAGAGAAAAGTCGACCGAACGGTTTCGGAGTTATACTCATTCGAAACTTCCAGATTCTATCGATTTTTCAAGAAGTAGCCACGGACGCGATCAGATTGGAACCGACGCGTAATATTATGCAAATTTCGTGAGGATCATATGGTTAGAAAATTGAAACCAAAGTTTTGTTGAGCGAATTTTCTTTTTCGAATCGATCGGATATCGATGAACTTCGGCACATATTGAAAAAATATAAAATACCGTTTTCATTTGAAAATTTGAGGTTATTCACTCAAAAGTCAAGAGTTGCAAATGGTATCAGATTGAAACTTCGTAGCTTGATGGAGAATACCGACGAGCAACTTTATGCAACATTTCGTGATAATCTTATCGTTCGAAAATAAAAATAAATAATTCAGAAAATTTCTCAAATTTTTGTTGAAGAATTCATTTTGGAAGCTTTCAATCACGTTTCAAGGAAATTCGGCACCGACCTTCTCCTCACCATATGATTTTTCAAATCCAAGATCTTTCCTTGAATAAAATCTAGAAAAGCACTGACGTTAAGTCAGCAGCTTTTACGCGCTTGTTCGCATTGCGAAATGGCGACTTGGAAATTTCTATGAAATTTAATTGAAATATGAAAATTTTGAAAAAAAAAATTATTTTTACATCGAAAATTCTTCTTATTGATACTGTCATTCTTCCAACCAAGTTTCATTTCGATCAGATGAATATTTTTCGAGTTATTGAAAAATCAAAATTTCAAATGGCTGTAACACAAAAACCATTCGGCAGATTTTGCCCATTAACAAACTTGACCTGAAAATTTCAAAACTCTAAGTGTTTTTTTTTCGGGAGTTACAGCACACACGGCCGGACGGACATAATTAAATTTGACCACGGATTCTTCTTCAGGCAGTTCAACCCAGTTAAGACCAGTTTCGGGTCAAAATTCGAAAATAACAGACATCGTGACGAAATGATAGCGCACTGTTCCCTAGAACAAGCGCGTAAAAATGTCATTTACGGTCGGGATGCGTAAATTAACGACACCTGAAACCCTATTGTTGACAGCGTCGACACGCCTATTTTGTCCCATTCCCGATTCAAGAAAAGGGACCCTAGGCTAAACGATAACGCCCTTGTTCTCTAGAACAAACGCGTATGAAGTACATAAATAATTAGTTTTATTAGGGAATAATGTATGATTCTGGCGTCCTCAAAAGGCGAAAGATGTATATGTTCAAACTATATATCTCATATTTCATATATATAATATATGAAAAAATGTGAATTCGATATCCTGAATTAAAAAACAACTCGGCTTTAAATTCGAAACCTTAAGGTTATTCATTTTATAGTACTTCAAAAAACTAAAGAAAGCTCGAAAACAGGAAACCCTTAGAAGAAAGGTGGCGATTCGAAATATCCTTATATTGTGATATGTCGTGTGCGCCTGTAGTGTGAACCTATCTTTACTCTCAACGTCTATTCGGTGCGTATGTACTCAGTGCATACGTACTGAGATTATATTGCTATCTAAACTTACTCCAATGACGATCAGCGTATTGCTTGTCGAAAGCTATTAACGCAGACATAAAATGAGGATATTTTTACGCCCTTTTGCTGGGAAACAGCGTTCTATCGTTTTGTCCCAATGTCTGTTATTTTCAAATTTTGAGCAGAAAATTCGTCGTCCGATTGTGCTCCAATTTTCGGAGAAAGCACCTGGCGACTTGAAATTTCCAGGTTAGGTTTTGAGCCTGAATAATTGAATATCTCGGTTAAGTTAGTTAATGAGCAGAATCGGCCGCATGGTTTCAGAGTTATGCCGATTTGAAATTTTGAGGTAAGTTCCTCAATAACTTCAGTTCTGATGCGATCAGTTTCAACGTCGGAAATAGTTGGAGGATACCAACGAGCAACTCCATGATAATTTTGTGAGGAATGGCAAAGAAGGTTTTGGAAATGTTTTTTTTTTTCGTGATAGTTTCGTTTTTTGGCGATTATTGCTCAGATTACGAAAAAAATCGGCACATACCTTGGGGCCAATTTCAACACCCATGTTGATATTGATTTCTGGAAACATTGGAAAAAAATTCTTGAAGTTCGTTCTTAAAGGTGCGAATTGGCTTTGGCAACCAATTTCAACAATAAACCTCTTAAAGGCTCCTGACTTTAAGTCTGTGCTTTCATGGAATTATTTGTGTTATACCAGTTCATTCTGTTCTAATTGCTTGGAAAGTTTGTTTTCGAATTTTTACCGATACCAGACTCCCGAAATTCGGCATTTTATTGTGCATCAGTATTCTAAAACTAGTAACAAGGTTTCAATCTCATCGCTGCTGTATTTTTCGAGGTCTTGAGGAAATAATCTGAAAATTTCAAATTAACGATAAATTTCAGATATTTTCTGATCCAATATTTCTGAAACTAAATATTTGATTAGTTTGAAATTTGAAACAATATTGTCAGATTGAATTTTTTTCGTTGTGGTTACATGAACTACACATTTTGGAGGTTAGTGTAGTCACAGATTACGAGAGCATTTTTTTTGTATTTTCTATTCTTTTCGAATATCCTAGGCTTCAACGAAACCCCTCAGAAGCTTAAAGCTTGTGTGAGTTAGGATACCGGGTGTGTTCTGTGTAGGCTTTGTTACTAATTCCTTGCGCCACGTTAGAAACAGCACTGTTAATTGTTTACCCAACAGCGAATGGTTGGACGGTCCCCTAAAAACCGGAAATGTTATTTCCCGGCCAAGGGCTTGAACCCCAGACCTTACGATTGCATAGAGTGAGGTTTTCTTCATCATCATGATTGTGTCTCTGTTCCTATTCTGCTATGGAATATGGATATGGCTCAAAATTGTTCACTTTTTCTCTACGTTCATCTGGTTTATTTAAACGATCAGAATTTTTTCCCTTGACGACTTTGGAAAATCTTTCCGAAAAATCATCAGTACCATAACTTATAATATGAAATCAACCTCAAAATGGTAGCGAAAACCAAAGAAGCATAAAATCTTGGACTCGAAATCATAGAACAGATTGAACACCACTGAATACACTCATTCTGTTATCTATGACTACATTAACCTACACTATAAGAAGTCGAAGTACTACATTTTTCGAACAAAAACATTTTCATGCAGAACAACGAATAAATCATTAGACTCCGAGGTATGTGCCAAATTATATCGTAATCTGATGAATAGTATCCAAGAACACGTCCTCTAGAACATGCGCGAAAAAATTAGATTTGGTACATAAAAATATATGCACTGTAGCTTCGAAGAGATTTTTACTTATGCCTTCTCGCTATTTTCATCGTTCTCAGGGATTTAAAATCTACTGCATACTCTTGGTACATACATTAATAGAATTTACGGCACTGCAAATAATCTATCAGGAAATAGAAGAAAATCGGAGACGTAGACATATATTGTGGGTATATTACATGGAATAAATTGGCATATTGGCGGAATTATCATTAAGAGCAAATCCAGTTTTTAAGATTGTTGACAGCCTGACAGTTGACAAGCCTATACATACGAAGCACGATATACTATTTGTATCGTGACACAAGGTTAAGGAGAATTCTAAGCATTTAAAATGTCCGAAAAATTAGGATGTTTATTCAACATACTTTTTCCAAATATCCCATAGAATAAGAATCGGATCAAACTGAAATATGGCACTCTGTTCTGAAATATTGGCCTCAATGGTCTGTGCGAAATTACATCGAAGTCTGACGAATACTTTCGAATTAATTTTTCACTTTACTCACTATACGATTCCTTCAAAATGTTACAGGCAGTTGGCATCGGTATTATTCAACTAACTACCAAATTTCAGTCGGATCACATAAAGTTCTTGAGATATTGAAGAAAAAACTTCAAAAATTCAAACTGCTCTGAAACCGTTTGACTGATTTGTCCCATCAAAAAACTTACCATCGCATTTCGATACTCAAATTACCCTGATTGTTCAAGTCTAACCGTTCTCATGTAATCGTGCCTATGGGCGGCCGGAAGGATAGAATCAATTTTGCTTCAATTCACATCTCAATATGAGACAATCGATTCAACCTCAATACATCTTATTAACGTACAAAAAAGAACTATGCTTTTAAGGGTAAACATTTTATTCTTTCCTTTCTCGTGATAGTTTGAAGTTTTTGATGATATTTCAGATCACGAAGGCTCCAAAGTTCTATCAGAATTATTTTTAAGCCCTTGTTCTAGGAAACAGCGCGTTATCGTTTCCTCACAATGACTGTTATTTCCGATTTTTTTCCTGAAAATGGTCTCAAAAGACTGGATTGGATTCAATGATGAAAAATCCGTGGTCACATTGAATTCTGTCCGTCCGTCCATCTCTCCGAACTCTCGAATGAAAGCAATAAGCGACTTGAAATTTTCAGGTTAGGTTTGGAGCTCAAATATCTGGGTCAAGTTCGGTAATGGGAAAGTCGATCAAACGGTTTCGCAGTAATGATGTTTTGAAATTTCGAGGTAAGTTCCCTGATATCTCAAGGAGTACTGATGCGATCATTTTGAAACTTTTCGATTAGTTGTAGAAAAACAACGCGTAGCTCAATGTAATATTTCGTATTTGCGAAACCACAAAAAAAAATTGGATTCAAAACTTCAACGAATTTTCGATAAAAAAAAATTTCTCCGAGACTATTGATCAGATTGCAATAAAATTTGGTACTGACGATGAAGTCAATATTTAACAATTTTGTTCCAGATTTGAATCCGATCCAATATCAAGTTTCGGAGATATAAGGAAAATAAATATGTGAAACTTCGGTGATATTTGAAATTCCATGTTATTTCCTCAATATCTTAAGAATTGCTGCCATGATCAGATTAGAGCAATTGTGAGAAAATTAAAAAAAAAAAAATTATTTCAAAATGCTTGAAATTTTTTTGCAACATTTATTTTTCTAGGGAAATGTTCAACGGATTTTAACGAAATTTGGTGCAGACCTTAAAATGAATATTCGACAATGACGTTTCAAATATAAATTCGTTACGATATATACTTTCGGAGATATATAAAAAATGAGTGTCCAATTTCGTTGTTTGAAATTTTGAGGATATTTCCTTAATATCTCAATAAGTATAAATGCGATCACATCGAAACTTTGTAATTATTTGGAGAATATCAATGCGAAACTACGAAAAAAATGTTTTCGAAAATTATCCACATCTTTATCGAAAAAAAAATAGTTTTTCTGATTGATTGACCAGATTTCGATGAAATTCGGCACAGGACCTGCAGATATCATTCGACAGAAGTTTTTTAAATTTCCATTTGATCTGATGTTTTTTTTGTGAATATAAGTGAAAAATATGTCGTATTAACCAGAATAACATCCAAAAAAACGAATCTAAGAGACTACATTTTTTCATAGTAGGTTTGGGGGTTGATTTAGAATGTCGAATTCGTGAAACCTTAAAATTCACTCCATAATTTCGTAGATATATCCATTCGAAATTTTATATTCCTGATATTTTCAATAATGCAGATATGATCGAATCGATTTTCTGCACTTGATTGAAAAATGACGGTGTTAAGGTTCATGCAAACTGTCTTGAGGAAATGGCTTCGAATGTGAACAAGCGCGTGAAAGCTCCTGACCTCACGTCAGTGCTTGTCTAGCTTTTTTCTAGGTTTTTTTATTCTCATGTTCTTACATGGTTTCCACCGGACAACTTATTGGAGTAAACAATGACTTCTTCATAGAGATCAGGGTGTCAATTCTGGAATATCGATCAAGAATTGAAGAATATGACAATTATTGTCATATGTTTATGTCGATTTTTTAAGTTTTCACGAGCATCTGCAAAACTTGTTTGAGTTCTATTCGCCATTTCGACTATGTTTTCAAGCAAATATGCAAGAAAAAAACTGAATGCAAGATATCGAGAAATTTCAAAGCCGAATATAAACATAACCGTTTCCTTCGACTTAGCAACGAGTAGTACGGAGTATAGGAGATATAACATTCGATTGTCGAGAAACATTCTTGTTGTTCATATTTTACTTAGAAAATCCACGCAAACATATGGCAATTGTCATACTCTTCAATTCTATCGAGATTCAAGAATTGACCCCCAGAGTTAGAATTTTAATCCTCACCATGTCAGAATATGTTAATTGTTCTAATCGAAGTAGTTGAAATTCTAGCAGATGACTGCAAACTAGTCAACAAAAAAATGATTACCGAAACTTGCGTCAGGCAACGAAAGTATTTATGAAGCGCGCTTAGAAAAGAAAGGTTGGCCTACATATCGAGACTCCACTATTTGCTTCCAGACATACGAAACCGGCTATATTCCTCTATTTCCACAACATTGGATAATTGGATTATTCTGTAAATCATAGAGCATATTCACGTCAAGAAATATGAGAATAATAATGGAAAACGAAATAATACTTTTTTTTGAGCAGACTATTGGATAACACCTATAGTGATTCAGGAAGGTGAAGCAGAATTACTCATTTTCTTTCTTTGTAAAATCGTATGCAATTAGCAATATAACTCACCTTGAACTCCACTCTTATCTAAAAAATTGCTGAGTTGGAAGGTACTATTGCTTGATGCCAGGTATTGTGTGAACCTCTGAAATCAAAATATGTTTCAAAATTGAAACTGCGACAGAAAAATAATCGGATATAGAATTTTGGAATTCAGAATCGACAGAAAATAGACAGTCTCTTTTGAAACTTGCGCTCATGTTCAAACTGAAATAGTTAATGATTCCGCACAGCAATACAAATTTTCAACTGATTTAATTTTTTTTAATATCTACTGAAGAAATATTTGAGTGGACATTTTGAGTTCATGAAATAAACCATCCTGAACAATAATTATCAAAAAAAAATTTACAATGATTCTTCAACTCAGGTATTTTAGTAATGGACCGAAAAAGGGCATTTTACCACACATATTTTCTTCGAACTTGCATAATCATTTAATGGAGTAAATCCACTAAAATCAGAATATATAACCCATTCACCTTCACAAAGTCGATTCGTAGGCCTTGGATTAGGTCTATCAAATTTTGTAACTAGAACTGAGACAGGTTGGCACTAGTGAAATCTCGTCAAGGTCGAAATATTTCGGCAGGACGTTGTTAATTCTCAAATATATTTTACCAATGATTCTATGGATTCATTTAGTTACATACTTAATTACTATGACTTTTGTGTGGAACGGATAAAGCCGCGTAGTTATCTGACAGGAAAATTAATATAAATGAATTTTTTATGCGCTTGTTCTAGGGAACAGCGCGTAACGATGCCTGTAATTTTCGAATTTTGAGCCGAAAATGGTCTTGAACGATTGGTTCGAACTCCCTGAAGAAGAATCCGTGGTCCAATTCAATTATGTCCGTCCGTCCGTATGTGCTCTTACTTTCGAAGGAATTCGAGTTCGTTATTGGATGGAATCGGTTGTATAGTTTCGGAGGCCCATTTGAAATTTTGAGGTTAATTCCTCGATATCTCATGGAGTGTTGACTCGATCAAATTGAAACTTCGTGGGCAGTTTTGAAATACCAACGCGCAGCTTAGAGCAAAGTTTCGTGTGGATCCATTCGTTAGAAAATTTGAAAAAAAATTTAATCAAGAATTTTTGAAATTTTTGAGTAAATTCTCTTTTCTCTGAAAATATTGATAAGATTTCAATGGAATTTGGCACAAACCCTAGTCAGTATTTAACAACAATGTTCCAAAATTCGACCCGATATCTACTTTCGGAGATATAAGGAAAAAAATGTGCCAAATTTCGTTGTTATTTGGAATTTTAACGATATTTCCGCAATATCTCAAGAAGTATAAATTCAATCAGATTGAAACTTCGTAATCCGGTGGAGATTACCAACACGCAACAAAATTTTGTGTTGATCCAATAGTTATAATTTGCACATGTGCGCAAAAGCTCCTGACCTCATATCAGTGCTTTTCTAGATTTTTTCATATATATATTTACTTATATACATAATGGAACGTTCCTACTCACTGATATTTAAAAGTGATTTAGTTATTCACTTACTTTATTTCCATACTACAAAAGTTACCAAAGCCTCGTACACAACTACACAGTTTGTGTTTTGTGATCTTTCTATGAGCAGATTGGCTAGTTTTGGCACTGCTAACCTCCTTTTTTTTAATTATATGTGGTAAATTTAGTTAGTTACTCACTTCATCCCCATAGCACATCATATGATGGACATTTACTAAAGCCTTGTAAACGACTACCCAGTTTGTTTTTTGTGATCTTTCTATGAGCAGATTGGCTAGTTTTGGCACTGCTATGTTTGGGTAACCTAACCTCCTTTTCTTGAATTAGATGTGGTATATATAGTTATTTACTCACTTCATCCCCATAGCACATCATAAGCCTTGTAAAAAACTACCCAGTTTGTTTTTTTGTGAACTTTTTATGAGCAGATTGGCTAGTTTTGGCAATGCCATGTTTGGGTAACCTAACCCCCTTTGCTTGAATTATATGTGGTAAATTTAGTTATTAACTCACTTCATCCCCATAGCACATCATGAGATGGACATTTACTAAAGCCTTGTAAACGACTACCCAGTTTGTTTTTTGTGATCTTTCTATGAGCAGATTGGCTAGTTTTGGCAAGGCTATGTTTGGGTAACCTAACCTCTTTTTCTTTAATTATATGTGTAGCTATTTACTCACTTCATCCCCTTAGCACATCATAAGATGGACATTTACTAAAGCCTTGTAAACGACTACCCAGTTTGTTTTTTTGTGAACTATCTATGGGCAGATTGGCTAGTTTTGGCACAGATATGTTTGGGTACCCTAACCTAACCTAACTTTTTTGTAACATATGTAGTTGAAATTTGATATATACTCACTTCATTTCCATAGCACATCATATGATGGACAGTAACTAAAGCCTTGTAAACTACTACCCAGTTTGTGTTTTGTGATCTTTCTATGAGCAGATTGGCTAGTTGTGGCACTGATATGTTCGGCTCATTGGTACAATGAACTAAATCTGAAATAGAAAAAAATCGAATATAGATTTACCATTTAATATCAGTTAAATGCACCTTTATAAAGTAATTCAACAAATGTCGACTCAGGTTTTCTTATATAAACCTCCATTAGAGATAAACAATTATGGATATGACAATTAGTCAAAGGTGACTGACTTTCTTCGTTAATTGAACAACACTAGCGGTTTGTCTTGAATTGAGTAACTTGAACTGATAAAATCACAACTTTCGTATGCGAATTAATGAGTTCATTTCTGCTATCTAAATATTCTCGGAGCGTATCATTTTTGTGAACTTTATTTACTAAACTTCAATCGGTTAACGAAAAAAAGTAATGGAATACTCAAGATGTCTGGTGACCAGTATGATTAAAGTATAGTTAGAAGATATATTTTCTTCGGTATCGTTGTTTTCCAGGAATAACTCAAAAACTATTGACTTGGTAACTATACCTTCTAAACTTCAAATTGAGACTAAACACATTCAAATTGGGACTAAACATTTTCAAATTGGTACTTAACAGAATCAAATTGAGACTAAACACATTCAAATTCGTTCTTGTGTGAATTGGAGTCTATAAGTTCAAACTATATATAATCCTCCTATTTCGTTGGCATTTTCCCGAGCATTTTCTTTTTTTTTCTGCCCACCATAGAGCGGTTGACTTCTTGATACCCAAGGATTCGCAAGTTCTTTCCATTCGCCATTTTCTTCATGGACTGCAAATCTTTGCTTTCCAAATGATTCCCAATCTCCTTTTTCAATATTTTCGAATTAAAATCTGATTTGCCGTCATTCAATACTTTCCTTCGACATTAAGGTGTTTACTTTAAAAAGTAATAAAAAAATTCAATTCAAAGAGCAACGAATGTTGTACCCATATGAAACTGATAATCACAAATTTGAAATAAATATATTTCCAATTGGGAATAATCATCTTTATATGGGTACAACATTCGTTGCTCTTTGAATTGAATTTTTTGATTACTTTATAAAGTAAAAAACAAAAAAAGGAAAAAACAAAAAAAATAAAGAACACTTTAATGTCGAAGGAGAGTATTTAATGAGTATAAACCAGAGTTTAATTCGAAATCATATCTCTTATTGCAAAAGGAAGAGTCGGAATACATTGAAAAGCCAAGAATTGCAGTCCATGAAGAAAACGGCGATTGGAAAGGACTTTGAGTATCAAGAGATCGATCGCCCAAAGGTAGGTAAAAACTAAAAGGAAAATGCCAAAAAGATAGCAGGAGCATAGTTCACAGTGAAGAAGCTCATAAAACTCCAATTTACACAGGAACAAATGTAGCACCAATATGAAATTGATTATTCCCAACTGGAACGTGTTTAGTCTAAATTTGATTTTGTTAGGTCTCAATTTGAAGTTGAAAAGGTATAGTTTGAAAATTCTGATGAACAACCCTATGCGCCATTTCGTGATGATTAAGTCTTCAAACAATTGGAAAAAATTTCAATTTTCTTCTCATTCAAATATTGAATATTTTGGATGTTCTGATCATATTTTACTCACAAATTTCTTATGAACTTTGAATCGGACTTCCAATTCGATCTTATTCGTATTTTTGGAAATATTGGGAAAACCTAATAATGGGTGTATCTGCGGAGCCATTGGGTAGATTTTACTCATTCACGAATTCGGCCTTCGTAATGAAAGTCTAAACCTACAAATACTGAGTTTCTAAGCCTAGAACTTTGCGTGGCGGACGATCGTGAAAAAAAAATAAAGTGCGCTGTTTTCAAGAGCATGCGCACAAAAATTTCATTCTCTAGAATCAAATTGACTGGCACGGACGGTTTTCCAAAATCTCAATTTTTCTCCTAAAAAACACTTATTTCCTTTTCAATGCGACACCCTGTATACCTACACGTTGAAATCAATCATTCGTGCATAATTGGCAACGATATTTCTTCAGTAAACCAATTAAAAGAGTATCCGTAGTGTAATACAACTTTCATCTAAGTGCAATCAGATCATTGTATCATCTCTATCTACATTCTCCCAAAACGTAATAACGAATTTCGAAAGATATCCGTACGATCCCGATCGATCCGTATCTTCAAACCCCCGTCGTCCGAAATCTAGAATACCGCACTAATTTCTAGGTCGCACATGCAACTCATGCATATTTTTGCATTGTTTATCGTTTGTTTACTTATCCTTACATAACGAGCCTTACTTTCTATTTCTATCGGATCATGTTGAGGAATGATCATTTCGCTCTTAGGTTCGCCGCCACGTGTGTTTTGAAACGAACGCGTGTAATCGAAAGTGCGAGTATCTGGTCGAGACGAATACGACGGGCGTGCTCCAAACCCAGAAACGAGATCGGGTCTCTCGTTGAAAGTGAAACACCTGGGTGCACTCTGATTAATGAGGTATGCAGATCGGTTGTCGTTGTCCTCGATAAGACTGGATTCAATGGACGAGATTCGCCAATGAAAAAAATCAGAAAAGCACTTACTTGAGGAGCTTTTACGCTCTTGTTCGATCCTTTACCAAGTGACATTTGACATATCTTTTTCCGACTATGCCCGAATATCAATCATTTACCTAATAGGTTCAAGTCACTGAATGAGAAACAATTCAAGAAGGAGGTAAAAAAAAATTTATGTTTCAAGGCATACTATGATTTGGAGGAATTCTATTCAGATGAACTGAACTGATTAAGTTGAATTATTATGTATGTATTGACATGTCCTATATATCTCTATGGTATCTGAAAGAATGAATAAAGTATTCTTATTATTATTATTATAGTTTTAGGATCAAGCTGAAATTTGGTATACACTGAAATCTCCCATATGAGACACTATTCACCTTCTGGAAGCGTACACCTCTGCTTGGTCCCGCAGAGCAAGGTTGCCATGTTGCACCATTAAAAATAGCCCAGATGATAATCAATATTCCCCGAAAATCACGATATTTTTCGAAAAATCCCCCAGATTTTTCATTTGTTGATATAGCATTCAAGAATTAAAAAAATGATTAATTCACGCTGTGTATAAAAGAAAGATTTCCTCATTTCTTGAAAATCGATATTGTATGAACTCAATTCAAGGAAAGCTGAACATTTTTCTGAGGTGATGCCAGATGATACCTAAATTCCCCCAAAATATTGATATTTTTCGAAAAATACCCTAGATTTTACATTTCTTGATCTGGGGCAATCCATCCTGTGAAGAATTGATATATATATATAAACTAGAAATAAAAATCTCGAAAAGCACTGACGTGAAGTCAGCAGCTTTTACGCGCTTGTTCGCATTGCGAAATGGTGAAATTTCAATGATATATAAAAATTAAAAAAAAAAAAATTTTCGAATTTTTCCATGGATAATTCTTCGTATTGACACTGTTCATCTTCCAAACAAGTTATTTTTCGAGTTTTTGAAAAATCTAAATTTCAAATGGTTGTAGCACAAAAACCACCCGGCAGATTTGGCCCATTAACGAACGTGACCTAGATTATCAGGATCTTATCCTAACCTGAAAATTTTAAGACTCTAGGTCTCTTCTTTCGAGAGTTCCAGCACACACGGCCGGACGGACAGAATCAATTTTGACCACGGATTCTTCATCAGTGAGTCCAACCTAGTTGTTTGAGACCGATTTCCGCTCAAAATTCGAAAATTACAGACATCGTGACTAAATGATAACGCGCTGTTCCCCAGAACAAGCGCGTAAGAATTGTATCACATATCTTTAAGTTCGGAATCGCCCTCCCAAACACACAAACGATATTTATGTGTATAAGAAAAGACTTCAATAACAATATTTTCATTGAAAATACTGGTTGCTCTGTAATACCTTCGCATATAATATCTTTTAATATTGATTTCCCACGATATACTTTTATTGTCTTCAAAGTACTAAGTCTTCAATGACAAATGATTATATCCACTGGCATACAATGATTGAAGTAAAAACCTTGAGAAAACGGTAAGATAATAAAACAATCCAAAAGTAATACTAGACACGGTGTTTCATCTTCTATCTTCTTTCGATAAACTACTGGATTTCAATTCGATCTAATCTGTATTTTTGGAGATATTGGAAAAATAAAATTTTGAATGAGTATATCTACGGAATCATTGGGCGAATTTTACCCATTCACGAATTCGACCTTCGTAATTGAGGTCCAAAACTGCTCTACAAATATCGAGTTTCTAAGTTGTTTCTTTCGGAAGTTATCATGTTCACGGTCGGCCGTTGCAATAATACAGATTAGATCGAATTGAAATCCAGTATTTAATCGAAAAATGACAGTTCGGAGGTTCATACAGAATATCATGAGGATAATATGGTCAGAAGTATATAGAATATTGAATACTTGAAAAAAAAAATTCGAAACTGTTTTTCAAATTGCTCTAATGGCACGGTGGTCACGAAATTTTGCACAAAGCTGCCTATCAGCATTTCCAAACTAGCTGCCAAGTTTCATTTTGATTGAATCAGTATTTTTTGAGTTATTTCGGAAGAACAACGATATCGAGAAGAAAACCACGAACATTTTTTTATTTTTTCTCAATATCTCCAGGAATTATGTTCGTGTCGGAATTAATTTTGGTACACTGCTGCAAAATACGATGTTCAAGGTATTGGCTGAAGTTTTTTCCCGGATTTAATGAACAATTTCTGAAAAAAAAAATTTTCGAAAAAAAATTTTTTAGAAATTCACTGACTGTGTTATCTCAACGAAATTTTGTGAAAAGTTGTGCGTTATTATGCTCCAACTAACTGTCACGTTCCAATTGAGTCGCATGAGTAGCTCCTGAAATATCGAGACATTGATCTCAAAATTTCAAATGACCATAACTCCGAAACCATTCGACCTTTTCGTTCCATTAACGAACTTGACCGGCGCTTTCCAATGCTCGACCTAATCTGAATGTTTCAAGTCGCTAGCTTGCTTCTTTCGACAGTTATCGTGTCGTCGGCCGGCTGACCGGACTAAATCGATTTTGACACCGGATTTGTCATCAGTGAGTCCAACCTAGAGTCGTTTGAGACCATTTTTGGGAAAAATTCGAAAATTACAGCCATTTGGACAAAACGATAGCACGCTGTTTCCCAGAAAATGCGCGCAAAAACACTGTAAGCCAGTTGATATAATAATTCGTCATTGAAGACGTAGTACGTTGAAGACAACGAAAGTATATCGTAAGATATCAATACCGAAAGATATTATGTCAAGGTATTACAGAGAAATGGATGGGTATTTTCACCCCAAAAATATTTTTCACATTAAATGAATACTCCGTATAATGCTCAACGCTCAGTCTCCAAAGATACAATTCAGACTGTACCCAGGTTTATATTTATATGTATCCCGAATATAAGGAGGAAATTCAATGTGAATTAATGGCTGATTTACATTGAATTTGAAGAATAGGACACTAAAACAATGATGAATTAGGCGGAATCCTCTATGGCGGCATCAGCTTCTCTTGAACCGACAATTTGTATTTCCCGTCGCTCCAAATCAAAATGTACACCATTTTTTGCGTAAGAGACTGGATTTCCTTTAGAGCTTCCAAGAATAAAACACTCACAAAGAATGAAAAATGCACTAATGGTACCTCTATGAGAATAGAGTAATTTCATTCTGCGCAAATATGGCTCCCGATAAAGAAAAATTTCCTGTCATTGGCAGTTCATCTATAATAGTGGTTTCAAAATAGAAAATACTTGGTCGTGTAAGGTAAAGGCCTGAATGACATATGGGACCCTATTCTTGAATGTGATGGTATGATCGTTCTCTATCGTTCCATAAAAAATGCACCGCGTTTCCTTGACAAAAGCGTCGACGCGCCTATTTTCTGCCATCCCCGATTCAAGAATAGGGACCCTGAGATCATGAGAGATTATTTACGTATATTCAACAGGAAAATAGGAATTTAAAGAATTTTAAAGAAAAATTCTATACAACGACCAGAAAAGAGCAGACACCAATTTGAGAAACATCAAGTTATTATTATTTGCCACTCGAATGTCCCGAATGTACATCTATTTGTCAGACATCCGATCAAGAAATCCTTATTAACTTTTGAGACCGCTACTGAACAATGATATGAAAATATTTGATAACCAACATTGGAAGTGATTTGGAAAGCCAAGAAATTTCCAATCAAGATTCAGCATCCCAGAAAACTTAACTCCATGTTTACCGAACAAACCAATTACAAGAATTTCACAAGTTCTAGCTGTGATCTGGGGTATTGACGCCAACAAAAAACCAAGTCCTGCTGTGCCACTGATGTCTCAGGAATTCGACGGTGTCAGGTTGTGAAGGAATTTCTTTATTCCTACCAGTTCGGCAGTGATTGCCAGTGAGGAACTTGAAGGGCACCACAGCAACAATCGGGATCATTCTGAGTATGAGGTGACACCCACGTTTGATTGTCCTTTCTGGAGCAACGAAGAAAAGGTAATTGAAAAGTGGGCGTAACCTCATACTCAGAAATCCCTTTAAGAGAGTGACCACAATTGTTTGTGTGGTGCCTTCGCCGCCTTGATCGAGACAATCGAACAAATATCCCCTTTAACTTTCACAGTGATTATCACCACACGGCCGAACCGGTGGAAATAAAGGAATCCTTTTCAACCTAGCACTGGCAAAAGGGATATCCTATAGGGAGAGAAGAATCTTCATTGAATTATATATATTTTCGAACTTCTAGTTGAACGAATTCAATATGGAGTAAACTCGGAAGATCAATATTCTGGAAGAACCACAGAAGCATACCAGTTGATAAACGTTGACCTAGGACCAAACAATCACATCCCAACTAGAATCGAGTCTGGCTGGGACGAACATAATATGTTGAACCCCAGAAACTAGATCGGGTCTCTCAGTAAGCACTCCTATTAATAAGATATGCATATAAGTGGTTGTCCTCGATGAAACTGGCTTCATCAGATGCTTGTGGATGGGATCGATGTAGTAACTTTTTCATGAATTTAATAAAAATGTTTCTCAAGGGAGTCGTAGAACAAGATTCATTTTGATCGAAATGAAATCAAACAAAATTGTTCTAAAAGAGACCGACTTGCGCTTGACTCAATCGTTGACTTCGAACGATAAAAACTCTGAAGTAAATCATCCAAAAATGAAGGCGATTAGTCTTCTAGATGGATCTGACAGAACTTTGAAGATCTGAATGAGGAAATTTTCTACCTTAATAGCAGCCGTGAAATACTC
The DNA here is from genome assembly GCA_958510865.1 of Myrrha octodecimguttata. Taxonomy (NCBI): domain Eukaryota; kingdom Metazoa; phylum Arthropoda; class Insecta; order Coleoptera; family Coccinellidae; genus Myrrha; species Myrrha octodecimguttata. The sequence continues at coordinate 39,508,012 of OY294056.1, forward strand.
TCCGAACCTGTTGTTACTAGGACCTCCCAAATCGTTGAAGAGGTAATAAATATTTCATCAGAATTAAGAAGATGCATCATTTCGAAAACTTGTGACAGCTCCTGGGGATTTGTGATTTCGATGACACTATTGATAGCAGACTTCATCAACAGGAATCGGTCTCTGAGGAGAATGTAATTAGCGTTTTTAGTTTCAAAAGGATTCATTTGGTACACTGTGGCTAATGTTGACCATGTGAACTTTTGATATATTTTTTCTACGCATCTCAAATACAAACGAAAGCAGCAGCAATGACAGGACCAGAGAATCACAGCCAGCGACTGGTATTCTTGATCTTAGAGTCTTGTCATGACGAGTTACGTAAGAGGTGATATAAAAGACCAAGCATGTTGCGTTCCATGTGAATTGAATGATTCTGTCATTTGTAATACCATTATTCACTATGAAAGCGTATAATTTCATCCACGATGGTTTAGTATCGACTAAATGATGAACGATACAGAAAAACTAAAGCATAAGATTTTTTTTGAAGATACAAAAGACCTTTGGTTGCGCACAGGGCCTCGAGATACAGGGTGTTGATTTGAATTTCTTTCGAGTTTTTTCTGATAGTATCTGCACTTCACAAGATTATTTATAGAATATCATAATCCCAAGGACGAATATCTGTCAATCAATCGACGAACATTCCACCTTGATCAGAGCTAATCATCCAATCAACCAAAATATCTACACCGAAGAAGCGGCGTTCAAGGAGAATGGTTACAGCCAATATGCATAGAATATATCAGGTGTCGACACTTTCCTACTATTACCCACACAAATTTAGGGTCCAAAATAGAATCAAAGAATTGTCAAAAATTGTCCTACTGAACGATGATGACAAGTACATACATTCCGCTGAATAAAAATGAATTGAGCTACAATCTATTGGATCAGATGATATTATTTCCCAGAATATGAATAAGATATTCGAAATGATGGATTCTTAGTAATATATGAAAGGAGTTTAACAAATGATGTGGAAAATCTACTCATTAATAATATGGAATATGTATAAGGGAGTAAGGAGCAATAGGGGGTTTATTGTTAGAAGGTTTTCTTGAATACAAGAAGTCATTTCGATGCCAAAACAATGGTGAAAACAGAATGGGAGATTGATATTTACATTACTCATGGATTTTGATGGATAGTTTGGATATCCTTGCACAAAAATATGGTTTATGAATTTCGTGTCTACTTATCAATAAATTTTGAATTCAATTACTCCTGAAAATATTTCGAGGAAATGTTCAAATGTTTATTACTATTGAAATATGAATTATTCACTTTGCAGTTTATTTGTATACGAATTCATTAAAATAATTTCAAACCAGACAAATTAATCGTTCCTAATGTTTTCTTGAGGTATTTTTGAAAACGCAACCCAGGAATACTTCTTTTCAATGGACTAAATATTGAGATACTAAATACCTCTTGTAATAAACAGGTATTCAAAAATATCAACTTTCCGACTTGTGTATTCGGAGACAAAGGATACCTTTATTATCGCCATTCTGACTGAATGAAATGAATAATCATAACTTAAATTTGTCAAAATGAATTCGTTTTCAGAAATTCTTGATAATAATTTATAGTCCAACTCGGAAAATAAAAAAGCTCTGGTTTGACTAGTTTTCTCATGAAAAGTCGGTTACTTCCGTAAATATTTCAGATTTTATATGGCAGACTTTCCTATGCCATCATATATCGACGAAAATTGAAGTACGATAACAAAAATATGTCAAAGAGTGTCTGCACCATGTATTCTATGCATCTATGTTAAAGCTGTTTAACAGTTTTTACTGATCATCAGACCATCTTACCTTGGATAAACCGTATTATAAATTCTAGATACTTATCACCTGTCAGATGGAATACTGCAGTATAACTACGAACAGCGGGCCATCTCCCAGGAGTTTCTTGCAAATCGAGTGCAGAATACTTTGAACTATGTTTATAGAAACTTTATGGATCATTGCTACAGATCAAGAAATAACCATAAAAACTAATAGTTACCAAATGGATTTTCCAATTCGTAGTTTTCGGAGGATTTCAAGGAAAACGAATTGTTTTCTCGAAATCGGAATCCGATCGATAAAATTAGAAGAAACCAAAAAGTTCATTGAAATAATAGAGCTTCTCTTAAAAATTTGTCAAATTTAGAGAAGCTCATAAAAAAACGTTTTGGTAGATAACAAGGCCCAGTGTTCCGAAAAATAACACCCTAAATATTTACAATCAAAACTGGCATGTCCCATATGCCAAATTTCGGTAAAATTTCTTGTGAAATGCAGATAATGAATACCCTGTATCTTGAAACGAAACGTCTGCGGATTTATGTTTATGGAATTACGCAAGCAATCTCCTCTCTTCAGTTGTACCTCCAATTTAGGAACAGTCTATATACAAACCAGTTATATTTTTTCAATTTTCATTGTTCAATTCGAATTTGGAAACATTTTCAAACAGTTACATCATTCTTGTGGATAAGGAATCCATGCTCATATTCATTTTCATCTACCTTTAACTGCAATTATATTGAAACGAAATGACATGAGATTTTGAACCTCCTATGCCACCAATAGCATATGAAATTCGAAAATTCGACCTACAAATATATGAATTCCCCAATTAGTTTGAAACTGACTTGATTGATGAAGATCTGTTTGATTTGGCTTATTTTGATATTGACGTTTAAAAAATAACTGACCACGAGTTGAAAATAAATGCCGAAAGCGGCCCAGAATAACAGATTAATTAGTATTTCGAACAACATTTTCCAGTCATTTCGAAACGTAACAAGCAATATTTGATGTGTTAATTACTGTGAATCCGATGAAACACTATATTGATTATCACTGTTAACTGTGTTTTCAGAATTCGAATTATGAGTGATATGAATGTAATGTAATCAATATTGAAACCAAATGCCGACCATTAGGGGTGTTTCAGGAGACATCCAAAATAACCAAGGTCATCATTATTATCGTTTTAATACAGATATTTTTTCTGTGTGTATCATATGGTAACGCAGAAAAATGTTCAATAAAGTGCAGAAAGACCCCCCTGAAGTGAAACCATCACACCTAATATTTTACTGTATAGAAGTTATAAAATAACAGGCATTTGTGCAAACCGGTAGCACCTGTTCCATAGAAAATACGAGCAAAAAGACGACATATATTTTATTTTACGGAACAACCATTCACATTAGTTTTATTCGTTGGAAACATAAAAATATTCATGGGAGATACCCATTTTTCAGTCTTGACAACATAAACGCATATTGTGTCCGGCCGGTCGACGACTCGATAACTGTCGAACGGAGCAAGCTAGCGACTTGAAACTATCAGGGTAGGTCGCGTATCAGAATGCCGCGTTTTAGTTCGTTAACGGTCAGAACTGGCCAAACGATTTAGGAGTTATAGCCATATGAAAATTTTGGGGCGATATTTCAGGAACTACTGGAGCGATTGGACTGAAACTCGGCAGTTGAAACTATGAGCAAAATTTCGTGATGAAGTGTCATTAGAACAATTCGAAAAAAAAAAATTATTCTATCATATATATATTATATCCTCACCATATTCTGTCTGAACCATCAATATCATATCATATATTTTTGTAAATATTGGTGAAATAAAATTTTGAATAGAAACATCTGCAGAATTATTGGGTGGATTTTACACCTATTCAGGAATTCGGCTTTCGTTATTATGGTACAAGCCTACTCTACAAATATCGAATTTTTTAAGTTGATTCTTTGGTACTTATTGTGTTTACGATCGGCCGTTAGGCCAATAGTTTTTGAAAATTGATGGAGATGGCCTTGATAAAGTATATATATTTGGAATCAGAAGAAGAGCTCCACCGATAGGAAAATAATATACAGGGTGTTCCACTTAAAAACCCATTATACATAAAATTTTCAGGTTCATGATGCCTTTTTGCATTACCTAATACCAAGTGAATCATCAATGCCCATATAAAATACTTAGCTATTGAGAAAAATGTAAATAATCACCCTGTGTAGTGTCTTGTACTAAGAAGTACATCTTTGTTTTTATGGATTAATCAAAAAAATAATACTGGATATCGAATTTCAAATTCATAAAGGGGAATCTCGGGATGAATATATTCTTAAACAATTGAAAAAATGTCGATATTGGGGGCCATCTTCAAAAGATTATATAGAATTACTTTCGAGGGATTTCACAATGAAATTCGAATTTTTAAGTTCGAGTTTTCAAGATCGAATATCGTTATCATTTCCTATACACCATTTTCGTTAAAATGATCCTCGAAAAAAATTCTCAGCTCAATCATATTAAATTCGACAGACATCTACAAAAAAATGTCTTCTTCCATCGGTGCACTTTCAAGGAAACTTCGACAATTAAATTAGACTAATGAAGGATTGTGGGAAAAATTGACTCTGTAACCTCAGACAGCAATTAAGTCCAATGATGCAGATTCGAGAGATATTACGTTTTCTATGGCAAACGCAACGTCTTGCAACAATAATATAAAACAATTATTGCATTATAATGCCTTGTTTATTTAAAATAATAAACGGGTCGCACGTCCTTGCTTACTGCAGGAATATTTGGATAATAGGTGAGTAATAGGTGTATCGAACATGACATTTATCATTGAGTAATGAAGTGGAGTTATCGCGATAGAAACAATACCTATTGACTGACTAGACAAAACGAGTAATTGTAATATAAATTTGAATGAGTACAAGATATTCTTCACTTATGTTATCATATAAAAAATTCAGCGCATTTTCTAGGGGAACAGCGTGCTATACTTTTGTCCAAATGTCTGTAATTTTCAATTATTGAGCCGAAGATGGTCTCAAACGACTAGGTTGGACTAATGACGAATCCGGGGTCAAAATCGATTCTGTCCGGCCGCTCGTGAACACGATAACTGTCGAAAGGATCCAGTTAGCGACTTGAAACTTGTAGGGTAGTTCGCGCATCTGAATACCGCGGTTAAGTTCGTTAATGAGCCAAATCTGCCGAATAGTTTTGGAGTTATAGCAATTTGAAATTTTGAGGTTATTTACCTCATATTCCAGAAAATACTGGAGCGATTGCATTGAAACTTGGCAGTTAGTTGAAGCATAACAACGAGAAACTTTGAGCAGAATTTCGTTGAATTCTTATGATCACTCAAATCTGAAAAAAAAATTTTTCAAAATTTTGTTTTCCGAAACCATTTTTCATATTCGAGAACAATTGAAGTTATACCTTGAGCTTCATATTTCACAGCAGTGTACCAAATTTCAGTTCGATACGGCTATTAAGTTTGGAGATATTGAGAAAAAATATGTAGGATTTCGTGGTTTTCTTCTCGATATCGTTGTTTTGTTCGGTATAACTCAAGAAATACTGATTCATCAGAACGATTTGAAAATACAATTTCAAATTTTGTTTTTCAAATACATATTCAATATTCTGTGATCTTCTCATCATATTATCCTCATTAAATTCTGTATACACCTTCAAACTGTAACTTTTCGATAAAGTACTAGATTTCAATTCGCTCTAATCTGTATTTTTGGAAATATTGGGAAAATAAAATTTTGAATGAGTATTTCTGCAGAATCATTGGGTGGATTTTACCCATTCACGAATTCGGCCTTTGTAATTAAGGTCCAAACCTTCTCTACAAATATCGAGTTTCTAAGTTGTTTCTTTCAGAAGTCATTGTGTTCACGGTCCTGCCGTTAGGCCGGAAGAAACGACTTAGAAACTCGATATTTGTAGAGTAGGTTTGGAGCTTAATTACGAAGGTCGAATTCGTGAATGGGTGAAATCCGCCCAAATGATTCCGTAGATATACCCATTCAAAATTTTATTTTTCCAATATTTCCAAAAATACATATTAGATCGTATTGAAATCCAGTAACTTATCGGAAAAAAATCTAGAAAAACACTGCCGTGAAGGCAGCAGCTTTTGCGTGCATGTTCAAATTCGTTGCCGAAGCGGTCATCTACATTGAATATGCGCGCAAAAGCTGCTGCCTTCACGGCAGTGCTTTTCTAGATTGTGGTAGTTAGGTCTGATCAATGCTGGATGTTTTCCATGTCTATTCGAAACTCTTTCGCCGTTTTTCTGGGAAGCAGGGTGTTATCTTCGGCCAAATGTCTGTAATTTTCGAATTTTTGGCAAACTGGCTAAGTTGAACTCACTGATGAAAAATCCGATGAAAAATTCAATTCTTTACGGCCATTTGTCCGTCCTATGTCCCGATAATTTTCGAACCGAATGAACTAGCGATTTTGCGTATCAAAATGTGCCGGTTGAGTTTGTTAATAGCCAAAATCGACAGATATTCGTCCTTGTGATTATGTTAGTATTACTACTGGAGCTCTCTTTTGTCCATGAACCCATTTCTATCTTTGTCAGAATTTCAACAATTTTCGAAAAAATAGAATTTTTCTTAAAATTGTTCTGATGACACGATCATAACGAAATTGCATCAGCATTTTCCACTAAGTTACCAAGTTTCATCATGATCGGATCAGAATTTCTCGAGTTATTTTAGAAATATCAACGATACCGAAGAATGGACACGTTATATTGAAATCTATCTGAACCGAAATCCGATTACTAGTTTCCGAAAAAATATTTCAAGAATAATTTGAAAAAGACTATTTTTTAATTTACTTACATAAACGATCCCTAAAATAATTCGCAAGCAGTTGAGCGTTACAATTCTAGAATGAATTATCAAGATTCAATTCGATTGCATATGTAGTTCCTGAAATGTCGAGGAAATTGTCCAAAAATTCAAATGACTACGTATCACTCCAAAACAATTTGGCGAATTTGGCCGATTAAGAACTCAGCTCGCTAGCTCTTTCCAACTTTTCGCTCCCAGGTGTCAACCTAATCGTTTGAGAACATTTTCGGCTCAAAATTCTAAAATTACAGGCATTCGGGTAAAGGCCAACTCTCACTCATCGGCAACAGCCCGGACCACGGCAAAACGGAAAGTTATTTCCCTACTAATTTGCCGTGTTCAGTAGCGGTCAAGTGCGCGCTGTCCCATTCAAGTTTACCGGGTCTCCCACGAATATCGTTCGTTAGAATATTTTTGGGAAGGAATCAAAATTCACGTTTGCAATTTCCGACTTGAGCTTTCAGTAGAGAGATTACTGAATGTAAATTTTTTGAGATTAGTGGGACTTCCGATTTCACCGGAAGTGACACCAACTTTCGTTTTTCAAATGGGAAGCCCCATATTTCATAATGAAAATAGATTCCTTATGAAATTCTTTTTTAACGTGAAATGTCCATAGAAATATTGAAAATGGAGCTCTGCTGAAACATGGATATCTTCCAGGTTTTTAATTGGAAAAACGACGTTTTTAGGTTTCCGCGAGGAGTAAGAAGAATGTTTCTGTCGCAATAGTCAGAATTGAAACTCATGATACAGTAGGTCATTTCGAAAACATGAAAAATGATTTTTTAAATTAAAAACTCATTTTTTTATTGCCATATTGGAGTCTACGTTGAAAAATAATGTAGGTGTGGAAATAACATCAATGCCCTAAAATTCATATTTAAGAGATATTCGGAAAAAACAATGTACGCGATCACATTTCGAATTTTATCCCTCTCAGAAAGAAAATTATTGACTTGAAGGGAATGGAGGATATCTTGAAATTTATTCAAAATTGTATTCATAGGGATTCTGAATTTTGGTTGTGCTGGTATTTTTTAGAAAACTGATATTAAAAATGTTATCGTGACTGCATATTTCAGAAAATATGAATTTTAGGGCTTTGGTTTCCACACTTTCATTATTTTTCAACGTAGATTCCAATGCGGTCATAAAAAATGAGGTTCTCATTTGGAAAAATTAAGTTTTCACGTTTTTCAAATCGCCATCTTTGACAACGATATTTGCGATCTCCTGTATCATGAATTTCAATTCTGACTATTGCGACAGTAGAATTATTCTTACTTCTCACGGAAGCCTCAGAACAGCATTTTTCCAAAGAAAAACCTGGAAGATATCTATATTTCAGCACAGCGCCATTTTCGATTTTTCTTATCGGAAATTCACGTTAAAAAAAATTCCCAACAGAAATTCGAATATTTTACATTGAGACAGCTCAGAATTTCATAATAAATCTATATTCTAATGATAAAATATGGGACTTCCCATTTGAAAGAGGAAAGTTGATGTCTCACGAATCTGATCAAATTTACATTCAATCATCCATCTAGTAAAAGCTTGAGTCCGAAATTGAAAACGTGATTTTCGATTCCTTCCTAAAAATATTCTAACCAACGATATTCGTGAGACACCCTGTATAGAAAGAATAAATTTCCGGTGGGCCGTGGGCTAGGCTGTTGCCGATAAGTGAGCGTTGGCCTTAAAGCGACAGCACGCTGTTCCCTGGAACATGCGTGCAGAAAATAATAACAAATCAGTTACAAAGTGGCATCGCAAGGGCCACCAAAAATAAAATACACTGTCCCTAAACTAAAATGAACATTCCTTGCAAGTGTTGACTCTCATATCGTGTTCGAACTCAATTTCGACGAAAATAAATTATGCTGAAATCAGTTAATGGAAAAAATATCAGCTCCATGTGAATTATATCCAATGAACCACACTATACTGATAGTCCGTATCAAAATACATTTAATAGGTAGGTATGTCAGATTTGGCGAAAATACCAGATCCTCATTATAAGCGCGGTTATATGATCCAGTTACTGATCTATCACCACAACTCCGAGGCAACAATAATAATCATTTAACCAATTATCGTATTGCCTACTCATCGAAACCATATACCTTCTTTCTTTCACGCCTCCAAAAAGGAAACTCGTGACTAAGCTCGTAAAGCAGATTTGACACAGTCTAATCAATAGCAGAGAAAATTGAAATAATTAACATTGAAACATTCAGGGATTCCTGATGTTGTTTGTATCCAATTAGCCAGGAAAAATTTCTTGGCATTAGGCTCTCAGAAATAACGGTTATATAATCGATATTGACTACTTGAAATGTGACATGCAGGTGACGGCATGATTTTCCACTTTCCCAAGCGAAAGAGAAAAGCAGAAGAAATCAAAAAAAAAGTGCGAAAAAAAGTTCCTCATTCAACTACATTTATACTCTTCTTCCAGTTCCCTTTCATACTTTTTTTGTTTGGAAAGCTATGCCGAAATATGTACAAAGTTAAGTTTTTCCTATGCCATTTATTCATTGAAAACGAATGCACTCGGAAAATAGCTTTTATCAACAAAATTCTCAGTAGTAATACTCCTAGGGCCTTGATAATACTGAGATAATTTTGTGATAGAGAATGCTGAAAGCGTGTTGCTTGAATAACCCCAAGGCCGAAGACAGAGGGCTATTATTCTTAAGCAACACGCTTAAAGGATTTTCTATGACAAAATTTCGAGGATTTATCAAGACCCGGTTAAGATGATTTTTTACTTTGTAGATTTCAAAAAATTGATTGTCAATCTGACGTTTAATTTGAACTTGATGATCCTCTTTGTCGAAAACACCAAACTGAAAACACCACATGTTGGGTATACTATCGCTGTAATCCATAGGTGATTGGTAAAATATGACACATGACTTAAAATTAAGTAATTTGATTGGTTACTGTAGTTAGTAAAAAATTATCTTCAAAATCTCACTCGGATTGAGTGAAATGTCAAGGACGAAATAATTCGTCGAATCGATGTCAATTTTTACAAATTCTTACCCGGGAATCTGTGGTTTGATGTGCTTACAACGTAATTACAACGGCCTTTTGGTCGAACGAAAAACGCAGCGTTAGTTATCTGACAGAAACATTACTATAAACTAACAATTTTTACGCGCTTTTTCTGGAAAACAGTGCGTTATGGTTCGTCACAATGTCAATAATTTTAGAATTTTGAGCTGATGTAGAGTCCGTGGTCAAATTTAATTCTGTGTTCGATCTATCTTCCGAAAGAAAGGACCTGGAGACTTAAAATTATCAGGTTAGGTTAAGCTCCTGAATATCTCGGTTGAGTAAGTAAGTGAGCATAATCGGCCAGACAGTTTCGGAGTTAATATGAAATTTCGAGGTAAATTCCTAGATATCTCATGACTAAATACTAATGCGATCGCATTGAAATTTTCGTAATTACTTCTTGAATACCAACGCACAACTGAATGCGAAATTTTATATGGATCCAATTGTTAGAAAATTTTACAAAAATGTTTCAAATTTTCGTGGAAACTTTTTTCTTCGCGGAGAAAAAATTTGGCACAGGCCTTAGAATCCATATTCAACAACAATTTTTCAAATTTCATTCTGATACGATATCCATTTCTGCAGATATGTATATGAAAGAAAATAAGTCAAATTTCATTATTTTTTCAGAATTTTGAGGTTATTTCCTCAATATCTCAAGAAGAACAAATGTGGTGACATCGGAACTTTGTAATTATTTGAATAATATCAACGCGCAACTACGAGAAAATTGTCCTCCGAAAATTATTCACATCTTTATCGAAAAAAAAGTTTTCTCTGATTAATTTACCAAATTCGATTCGATTCAATTCGCCATAAGCCTTGTACTCCACAACAGTTTTTTTCAAATTTCTGTTTGATCTGATGTTGATTTCAGGAGATAGGACAAAAATATTTCAAATTCCGTTTTTATTTGAAATTTTCAGAATATTTCCTTGATATCTCGAGAACTATTGTCACGATTAGATTGAAACTTGGGATAGTTGAAGTCAATATTTCAAAACAGGTCTTCGGATTTCATGATCCAATATTGATTTCCAGAGATATTGAAAGATTGAGGTTATTTCCTCGATATCTCAAGTACAGATCTTAATCTTTGCAGCCATCCCTGAAATTTTCAAGTCGATAGAATTCTCCGTACGCCTGTCATCGTGCATACGGGCGTGCGGACGGACAGAATAGATTTTGACACCGAATTCGTCATCAGTGAGTGCAACCTAGTCGTTTGAGACCAATTTAGTCTCAAAATTCGAAAATTACAGACATTTGGACAAAACTATAGTACTTTGTTCCCCCAGAACATGCGCGCTAAAATTGAAAGAAAAAAATTCGGAAATTTTCTCGTTTGTTTGATGGAATAGTCAGATTTGTACTCTGAAACGTCATCACGGTTCGCTTTGTTTATCGTTTGTATTGTTGCGGTATTGCCTGCAATCCGCTAGGGCGTTTTCCATAAAAAACATTTTTCATTTAATTTTCAATAGTTTGTTCGAGATATTGGGAGTGAAAACCCAGGAAGAATCTGTCAAATGATTGATGTGAAATCCTCCGAAAATAAGTTTTAATCGGTATTTTGATTGTCTGCGTTCGATTCCAGCTCATTTTCAGCCGAATCATGGAATTGAAAATGTAATCAACCAACGAGTTGATCGGCCGTCGAAAGTTTTGTGAAACCAAAGGTCAATCTCCAGCCAACGGCCAAAGTTTATTGATTCACCCGATTGATGAAACCCTTTTCTGAACTAGTTCAGTTGAACTTGCATTCACAATATCCTTGCGAAAGTTTTGTCCTCAACCTTCCCCTATCGACATCGATAAAACCAGAATTGTTCATTATTCCTCGATTTGCATACGCGAGGTCGACGCTTGTTAAAATCAATTTTATGCTTTAAAAAATGGTAATTTGATCTGAAAGACTGTTTCCGGTAACCATGAATCATTCATAATCATCTGGGTAGTCGAGATAATTTCACGTATCTATGTACGTATTGTTTTCGGTGTCGGCTTGTCAAACGAAAAGAAAACTAGAAAAGCACTGAAGTCAGCAGCTTTTTCGCGCATGTTCCGACTGCGTTGTGTTGGGTCAAGACGTGAAAAGATTTCCGCAACAGATTTGAACACGCGTCAGTGCTTTTTTAGGTTTTTCCCCAATATTTCCTGCTGTGAAATATAGAGCTTAAGTTTCAAGCTATTTTTGCGCGCATGTTCTGGGGAACAGCGTGCTATCGTTTTGTCCGAATGTCTGTAATTTGCTATGATTGCGCCGAAAATGGTCTCAAACGACTAGGTTGGACTCGCTGATGACGAAACCGGTGTCAAAATCAATTCTGTCCGGCCGGCCGTCCGTAGACCCGATAACGGTCGTACGGAGAATCCTATCGACCTGAAACTTTCAGGGTGGGTTGCATTTCGAAATGCGATGGCCAAGTTCGTTAATGGGCAAGATCGGCCAAACGGTTTCAAAGTTATAGCCTTTTGAAGTTTTTACGTTATTTTGGCGATAATTTTGGAACTACTGAAACGATTGGATCGAAACTTGGCAGTTAGTTGGAGTACAACAACGCGCAACGCGAAAAGAAATTTTGTCGAGATCATTTTATCAATAAATTTCGAAAAAATTTCTCCTCAAAATGTTTTTCGAAAAAAATTTCTTTTCACGGACTGTTCATCACATTCGGAAAAACATTCAGCGCGCACTTTGATCGATCCGGCTATTAGTTTTGGAGATATTGAAAAAAAAATATGTGAAATTCGCGATATCGTTTTTATTGGTTTTTTTCGGTATAACTCGAGAAATACTGATTCAATCATGATGAACCTTCGCACCTAGTTCAGAGAGAGAGAGAGAGATAGAGAGAGAGATAGATAGAGAGAGAGAGAGAGAGAGATTTATTGGTGTCTTACAATATAATATCGTTTACACAAGTCAAAATAAATTAACAAAAATATGTGGACTATATAGTGTATAAATAAAATGTTGAGGTGTAACATCATATAAAGCGAACAAAGTATACAAAACATAGATATAGGCTATTCAACGCGAAATGTCACCGAATTACAGTTAACTCAAAATAAAATTTGAGTCATCTACTGTCACAGAGTAGAAAGCGTCAATTGAATAAAATATCTCGTTTCTTAAAAATGAAGTTAGTTTTATTTTGAACTGTCTTTTTGACAGAGTCTTAACCACACCAGGAAGTTTATTGTATAGGGTTGCAGCGCTGTAAAGTGGACCCTGCTGCGATCTACTGAGTCTAAGAAATTCCTTACGAATCAGTGACCTTCCTCGTGTGTAATGAGTATGAACATTTGACTGTATATGGAATTTGTCTTGTGAACGTATAAAACGCTTTCCAAAATGAAGATCGAAGGAAAAGTCAGTAAGCCTAGATCTTTCTGCAGACGGAAAACATTGTAAGCGTGAGAGCTATTTCCCCACAGCAATACCCCATATCTCAAATGTGATTCTACCAGAGCGAAGTATGCACTTCTGAGTACATCTCCAGACAGAGAGCCGGACAGAGCTCTCAGAGCAAACACGTTCTTGCTTAGCCTTGAGACAAGCTCGTCTACATGAGGAATCCAGGTTAACGAGGAATCCAGACGAACGCCGAGGAACTTAACCGAATCCACCATACCCAGATCACCCTCGACCCTCCTCAGACTCAAGAGGAGCTCCTGAGACTTTTCCTCATTTATGCCGAGTCCATTCGCAGAGAACCACTCGAAAGACTTCAAGCGTATATTCCGCGACATTTCCACTAAGTTATCCAGGTCGGAACCCTGGAGCAAAAATGTGGTGTCATCAACAAATAGTATGGTGTCCGCTTCATGCACATATTCTGGAAGATCGTTGACGGACACTAGAAAAAGCACAGGTCCAAGGGTAGACCCCTGTCCCACGCCAAGTGCTATTGGCCTCACCTCTGAGCACGACCCATTCGCAAGGGTTACCTGTAGCCTATTCCCCAAAAAAGAGCCGATCAATTTGGTCGACATTTCATCAAATCCGTAAATACTCAGTTTTTCGAGCAGCTTGTCACAAGAAACGCAGTCAAAAGCCTTCGTCAAATCAACGAAAGATGACAAGCAGTACTTTTTGTGTTCAAAACAATCGATAGCATACGTGATCAAGTGTTCTACTGTATCTGTGGTGCTACGTCCTGCCCGAAAGCCATATTGCGAGCCAGAGAATAGTTTATTCTCCTCGAAGTATTCCACAATTTGGTTGGAGATTATTTTCTCGAGGATCTTTGATAAAACGGGGACTAAGGAAATAGGACGATAGTTGTTCAAGTCGTCCTCATCACCTTTCTTGTGGACCGGTATCACCTTCGAGATTTTCAGACAACTCGGGAAGATGCCGAACTTGAGACACCTGTTCACTAGTTTCGTTAGTGGCGATATTAGGGGGTTGATGTTTCTTTTGATTATTACAACCGAGAGTCCATAAAAGTCGGTAGATGGACTATTCTTGAGATCAGTTTGTAGGTTTGTATACAGAATTTCGTGATGATCGTGTCATTAGAACAATTCAAAAAAAATTTAAAATTTTTTCTTTCAAATACATATTCAATATTCTGTGATCTTCTTATCATACTATGGTTGATTCTCACTGAACGTTCCGTAAACTTTCAGTATCCCTTCCGTACGATTTAAGTCAAAATTTAGTAGGCAAAAATTTCATATTGACGGAACGTATAGTGTGCATACATCAATGCATTTACACCTGATAATATTTTACGGGAAGGATACTGGAAGGTTACGGAACGTATAGTGAGAATCAATCTTTATCCTTATTAAATTCTGTATGAACCTTTAAACTGTTATTTTTCGATAAAGTACTGGATCGGAATCATTGGGTGGATTTTTCCCTTTCACGAATTCGGCCTTCATAAGTCGCTAGCTTGCTATGTTTGACAGGCATCGTGTCCTCGGCCGGACAGAGTCGATTTTGACAACGGATTCATCATCAGTGAGTCCAATCCGAGGTCCAATATAGTCGTTTGAGACCATTCATTTTCGGGAAAATATTCGTTTATTTCAGACATTTGGACAAAACGATAGCACGTTGTTCCCCAGAACATGCGCGCAAGAATAATAATTTAACTTTGCTAGAATGCTGCGCTGTCGTTGCCACGTGGCAGCGAACACAGATCGCGGGGTCTAAAAATAAAACCGTAAACAGTTAATTAATTTTCATTAATAATAGACGCGGACGGCGCTGATTGTTTGTTTTGATTCAATTATTTTGTAGACGATGTTTCGAACCGACCAGATTCATGCTCTAGTGGAGCGTTATAACTTCCGAATTTTTTAGGCAAAGTTAGACTATAGTAGACTGAGTGACGCTGGAGCCAGCATATTCGAATTTCAGTAATATACAGGATGATCCGCGAGTATGTAGATAGTTTAATTATGAAAAGATGGTACCTGGAGGTACCAACCTTCAAATATGAGCTGATGCTGAACCGTTTGACGTATTTCCTTCAAATTAAGCAGGTATTGTAAGTTCGGGCCATCAAACTGTTAATACAGTGTCCGGCAGAGGACTCGGACGTTTTTGAAAAAATCATAAGCTCGGTAATTGTTACTAAGAAAACTTTTATTATACAATTTGGATTAAGAATTTCAACGCATTTTGAAATTTCAGGTGTGAAAAATCACACCTGTCAGGTGGAGTCCTTCTTTCGCGATACACTCCTGCAGTCTTTCATGGGAGTTTCCGAAAACTGTTTCCAACGTTGCTCTTTCAACTGCGGCGAATTCCTCGCGAATTGCTTCCCTCAATTCCTCCAATATTAGGGGCTTGTGTTGGTAAACTCGTGCTCTGAGATGTCCCCACAGAAAAAGTCGCAGATGGTCAAATCTGGGGGACAAGGAGGCCAATGAACATCACCAAACCTGGAAATAAGGCGGCCACGGAAGAGAGGACGAATAACGTTCATTGTTGCTCTGGTTGTGTGGGCGGTCGCCCCATCCTGGTGGAACCATATACGTCGGATTGGAACACGACTTCTTCTTAATTCAGGTGCAAAGAAGTTGGTTATCATTTCGATACAGCGCAAAGAGTCCCAGCATGACAGCATTGCCATTGACGTTTTCAAAAAAGTAAGGATCGATGACGCCAGTTTGGGATACAGCGCTTCAAACGGTTATTTTAGGGCTATGCAGCGGTCTCTCGTGCCATTGAGGTGAAGGTGGGCCTCATCGATCAGCAACAAAATGAGGTTCTCATTTCGCTCAAGAAAAACGAGCAGATCAACGCTGACTGAGAAGAATTGCTTATCTCACTTTTTCAACATTCCCAGAAGTTCGAATTGTTCGTCAATTCACCTCGTGTACGAAGTGCTTTGACCCAACGAAGGATGGTGTTTCGAGAGGGAACAGCCCGATTTCGGTGGATATTGAAATAGCGACGAAACTGAACGGCCGTGACGGGCTCGTTTTTACGGACGTAACTGTCGTAAGCAAAAACGCGAAGCTCTACCGTCCACAGGTCCATGATTTCAACTGGTAAAAAAATGCTACGATTGCTAAGACCTACCGAATCCAACTGGCTCCTTCCTCGCATCTGTCGACCCAATAGGGGGAGTACGTGCCGTTTCAAAAACGTCCTCTGCCGAAGCCGAACCCTGTATGAACCATACGGAAATAGTACCGACCAGGACTTTCAAATTTTTATTTTTACTTCCATGATGTATATGGAATATCAATTTATCGTAAATATCATCTGATTCTGCATAGCTTTTTCATCTGAATATTCCTTTCCACGTGAACGGCACACCAAGCTTAAGAGGAAACATTACCACGTGTTGGTAAATTACGGCACGGCAGCACAGCCACATTCAAGTTGCATT
The DNA here is from genome assembly GCA_958510865.1 of Myrrha octodecimguttata. Lineage (NCBI taxonomy): Eukaryota > Metazoa > Arthropoda > Insecta > Coleoptera > Coccinellidae > Myrrha > Myrrha octodecimguttata. The sequence goes on from OY294056.1 coordinate 39,524,683, forward strand.
AAACCTCATTTATATCTCGAGGTCAATATACCTTTCCGCTGTCTGCCTTATTTAACGTTGCCAACAACCGCGAGAAATATTGGAAATGGGTGAAATTTAGGGGAAAACGAGGTGTCGTTCTGCAGGCTGCAGTGATTATTTTTTGAAAATTTTTTTGGGGATGTACTTAATTCTTCAATAAGAATGCGCAATGTTAGTAATTTTCCCATTTTTCACTGCATTTCAGTTTTTATTCTCCCAAAAATTCTTGAATATAAAAAAGTGGCAATTAACCATTCGCACCCAAAAAATTTTTTGAAAAGAAATGAACTCTGGCCCCAAAAGTAACCCCGTTTTATTCGAGGTATTGTTTGCTCTAGATTTTCTTCTCGAAAATGGTAAAAAGCTTATGATTTTTGAGAGCTCTTACAGCCTTGCATAAGGTAATAAGATATTTCTGATATTGAATTTATTGATTTAAATGCTCTTCAGTTTTTAAATGTGAGAACAATGTTGCGATTTTCAGCTAACAATAGCTTTTTTATTATGTTTATTTATGGAATACACGACTGAAACACAGTGATATTTCATTCGGCACCTCTGACAATTCAATTGAATTTTGTTGCTCTCAAGAATTATAAGCGTTAAAAAATGAACGGTTGGTGCGCCGTTGAAACAGTAGTCGAAAGGAAAATATTGCAGAATCAGATGATATCAACAAAAATTGATATTTCATGTACAGGGTGTGTACTATTTCGGTATGGTTCATTCATACGAAACAAATCGATGGCTCAAATAAGAATACCTTCAAAATAGACGCAAATACGGTAAACGGTTCAGGAGCTAGAGCCATCCGAAAGTTCTGCCAAAATCAATTAATCATCCTGAATCTCAGAAACGAATAGCCTTAGCTCATATTTAGTTGTCGTATTCTGGTTTCCCAAGGTACCATCTGTTCACCAACAGACGAGGTACAGTTACTCGCGGTCCACCTGTATTGGGAGATTTCTGTAGAAAATGGACATTCAGGGCTATTCCGTTCGCGAATAGAAATATTGCCAGGAAAAACAAACTGCTCCATTAAAGATCATGATTACAGTATACCAATGTATTCTGATAATCGATTCTGAGTAATATGATATGTCGCAATTTAACAAGAATCTTGCTATCCTAGCAACCTCAAAAGAGAACTTTCCAAGTTTGATAACAAGATAAGTTAGAAAGAGAATGTAGCATAGAACCATCTGTTTCATTATTATTTTTTCCCAGATTTCGAAAATATTGAGAGTGAGCAAGTACGTGCCTGTGAAAATGTGTACAAGGTTCTCTAGAATATTCAATTTCAAGAGAAGTTTCTAGACTTAACTACCGGCTTTTAGACACTAGTAATTCCTTTGAATGCCAAGAGAAAAATTCATCAAATTATACCACCTGAAAAAAATTCATTTCTGGTTAAGTGGTAACCAATATTTTATTAGTTTGCAGGGAATTGGTCGTTGGTCAATTTGAACTTTATTTATTGGTTTTTCCGTTTCGTAAGATTTTTGAATTTGGTTTGAAAATTACTAATAATAATTATTATAATATTATACAACGAAACTGGAAACTGGAAAAAGTGTTCATGGATTAGAGAAATCTCTTTTTCTTTGTCACCCTCGAATCAAAATACAGTGTTGTCAGCAATAAAATCTCCGATTCTGGAAGTCCTTGATAGCAATATTGCAATGACAAAGTTAATAGTTGATAGTTGGTAAGGGTTTACATTCTACTGCGACCTTAAGGTCTAACTTGTTCTTGTTGAGATCCAAATAATTTTTGGACCTTGCAATTTCGAAGTTCCGAAGACACTTTTTGGAATGATCCATTCCTGGAAGATTCCTCCAGAGTGATCCTCTTTAATTTTCATTCCTCTCCAAAAACTCTTTCTTATAGGTGCACTTGCCTATACCACAGAAAGGTTCTGGGCCAGTATAGGGGGCGTTTGTGCTCCCTGTCTGGCTAGTGTGTTGGCCTCCTCATTTCCTTCGATTCCTGAGTGCCCAAGAACCCAGACTAAGGAGACCTTGTTATTCTTGCCTACTTCACTGATTTTCCTTCGGCATTCCCATATCAGCTCTGAGTCGATGATATAGGAAATCAGTGCTCTGATAGCAGTTTGACTATCAGAATAGATCACTATGCCACACCCGTGATAGTTCCTTTCCAGGTGAATATCTATGCATCTTTCGATTGAAAGTATTTTTCTGCCTGAAAAACACTCGAGTAGGAGCCTAAAGATAACGGTATTTACTTTGAAGTTCTGGGTAGTGTATTCCCTTTCCTATTTTCCCTTCTGCATAGCATTAAGTTGGAGTTCTTCTAGATGCTCACTTTTTTAATCATAACATCACTATGTAGGTTTGCTGATGAGATGTACTTGTTCAAAGAGGGCCAGACTCTCTGATTTTCAATTTTCTCATAATTAGTACCTTCCCTAGATATTCTAAGGATAGCTTCATGAGCTACCCTATTGAACACTAGATGTACAGGACTAAGATCTATGATGACCTCAAGTGCTCTAGTCGGGCACAGACAAGCCTTTGTACCTTGTCGAGTATTTTCCTCTGCTTGTCTGGTATGCTTTAGCGAATCCTAGACAGTAAGCTTCTGTGGAATGAGCATGACAAAGTTCATAAGCAACATAGCTATATCGCTCGGAGCAGAACACGTGATATGTGGCCATAATGTTATTAATTAGGAAGATATCAATATGACTTGCAAAGGCACGGTTTATAGCAATAGGCAAACAGACTCGATCTGATAAGATAGATTGCAGATAATATTATGGCTCTACCTGAATCTACCTATATTTACGTCGCCAAAACACATTTCATGATATTCTCTTTATTATGAGTATCGAAACCATCAGAAACCGAATAGAAAATACTATGAACGGTTAGGTTATGCTGCGATACTGTCATCTTCTCGGCCAATCGTAAACACAACAACTCCCGAAAGGAACAACTCAAAACTCGACGTTAGTAGAGTAGTTTCGACCTTAATTACGAAGGCCGAATTCGTGAATGGGTAGAATCCATTCAATGATTCCGCAGATATAACCTTTCAGAATTTAATTTTCCCAATATTTCCAAAAATACAGATTAGATCGAATTGAAACACAATACTGGATTGAAAATGACAGCTTGAAAGTTCGTACAGAATTTCGTGAGGATATTTTTCGAAAAAATTTTTTTTTTGGAAATTTACCGGCAGTACGATCTAAACAACAGTCTACGAAAAGATTCGAGTTATTATGCTTCAACCAACTACCAAGTTTCAATCTGATCTGAGTTGTTTTAGAAATGCATACATCATAAGTATCAGGAAAATTACTTAATTTCCGAAGCTGTTTGACCGATTTTGTCCATCAAGGTGAACCTAACAGTGGCATTTTGAAATGCAACCGACCTTGAATGTTTCAAGTCGTTAAGATTCATTGTACTCTCGTTATCGTACCTATGGATGATCGGCCGGACATAATCGATTTTGACACCACATTCGTCAACAGAGTCCAACCTAGTCGTTTGAGATTATTTTCGAAAAAAAATTCCAAAAATACAGGTATTTGGACAAAACGATAGCACGTTGTTTCCTCGAATATTCGCGCAAAAATATCGGCAGATGGGTTTACTCGAACGATGATAAAAATCCGTCAGCAAATACGCTGAGTATTCAGGACTTCCAATATCCATTAATCAACCGGAAATTCAGTAACTCATCATTTTCACCGAATCACGTGTTCACTTGAAGCGAAAAATTCTCCAGAGAAGCGCGGATAGAGTCAGACGACGACCTTGTTATTTCAACAATTTCTTCTTATCGGCCGTGCCAGAAACAACAGGATGTGTGGGAGATGCTTTTCATTTCGGCATAAACTGGCATTTCTCGTGGTTAATCAGCACCAGGACATCGACGTTCAAGAGTGACTCACCGAAGCCTGCAGTTTGTCTTGCAAATCGAACCACGTCATATGTCGCGTTGTGAAATACGAAATTATTGAATAACCCGAGCAGAGCAACCTTCGCCAGACGGCCTCGGTTCAGACTTGAATTTTGTAACTGTACGCCGCGAGTATCCTGGAAATCGATATAACCGTGTATCGAGAAGAGATTGAATAGTTACTTTATAAGATATCGAAAGATACTGACTTGGAGAAAAAATCTAAAGGCACTGATGACATGACGTTAGGAGATTCTCGACGCTTCCATAGTGATAGTTAATAGCATGATATAAAAAAGTCCAAAAAGCACTGCCGTGAAGGCAGCAACTTTTGCGCACATGTTCAATGTAGATGACCGCTTCAGCAACGAATTTGAACATGCGCGTAAAAGCTGCTGCCTTCACGGCAGTGCTTTTTGAAATTTTTTTCTGATAAATTACTGGATTTCAATTCGATCATATCTGTATTTTTGGACATAACAGTTCGAAGTTTCATACAGAATCTAATGAGGATGATATGATGAGAAAATCATAGAAATTTTTTTTTTCAAATTGTTCTAATAACACGATTATCACGAAATTTTGCATAAAGTTGTCTTTCAGCATCTTGAAACTAGCTGTGCAGTTTAATCAGGACTGAATCAGTATTTCTCGAGTAATACCGAAAAAATCAACGATATCGAGAAGAAAACCTTGAAATTTGACATATTTTTTCCCGATATCTCCAAAACTTATGATCGTATCGAACTGAAATTTAGTACACTGCTGTGAAATTAGAAGGTCAAAGTGTGAGTATAATTTTTTTTGGATATGATTCATGGTTTCCGAAAAAAAAATTTGTTTGTAAAAAAATTTCGAAAAAATTTTTTTTTTTAATTTACTGACAATATGATCTTGACGAAATTTGGCTCAAAGTTGCGCGTCGTTATACTCCAGTAAGCTATCAAGTTTGAATCCAATCGCTTGAGTAGTTTCTGAAATAAAAAATAAATAACTTCAAAACTTCAAGTGCCTATAACTCCGAAACTATTCGACCGATTTGGCCCATTAACGAACTTAACCGCGGCATTCTGATGCGCAACCTATCCTGAAAGTTTCAAGTAGCTAGCTTGCTTCTGTCGACAGTTATCGTGTCTACGGACGGCCGGCCGGCCGGACAGAATCAATTTTGACACCGGATTCGTCATCAGTGAGTCCAACCTAGTCGATTGAGACCATTTTCGGCTCAATCATCCAAAATTACAGACATTTGGACAAAACGATAGCACGCTGTTCCCCTAGAACATGCACGCAAAAACCCTATTCTTGAATGTGATGGTATGAACGTTCTCCATCGTTCCATCAAAAATGCATCGCGTTTCCGTGACAACAGCGTCGACACGCCTATTTTCTCCCATCCCTGATTCAAGAATAGGGACCATGGTGTGCTCATCTGTAAAATGAGTGACGTCAGCTAGTTGAAAATACAAGGAGTTATATATTTTGTGCTTTGAATTTGCATGTTAATTCAAAGCACAGAATATATAACTCCTTGTTCTTTCAACTAGCTGACGTCACTCATTTTACAGATGAGCACACCATGTTTTCCACATCATAAATAGTATACAGTGCGCGTCAAAATCATGGAACAAATTCATTTCCTCAGAAAAACAAAATTTGGCAACAAAATCCTAAAACTGGTCAATTTTTGTTTCATTGAATTTTTAAAAGATTTTTGTTGCACGCTGTGCCATATCCCCGTCAACCCTTTAAATTTTTTGAATAGGGAAAGGGGTTCATGTGGTACTTTCTTGGCAAGGTCTTTGTATCTTCTTTAGAGGCGTGCAGAAATTTTCAAGAAAAAAATAATTTTTTTTTTGAAAAATTAGTTACTTCAGAGGTTTTCAGTATGTGCACCTTGTCATGGCTCATTTACTTTGAGACGATGGTACCTGATGAAATTTGTCACTGAATGAAAGTCGACCAATACAGTTCTGTTCATGCACAACTTTCAACCCCTTTCAACCCCCTCCATTTTCTTCTCCATTAGAGGGTTCGAAGAAGCGTTTTTGCGCGCATGTTCTGGGGAACCACGTGCTATAGTTTTGTCCACATGTCTGTAATTATAGAATTTCTCCTGAAATGGTTTCAAACGACTAGGTTCGACTCACTAATGACGGATCCGTTGTCAAAATCGATTCAGGCCGGCCGGCTGTACGGTCGGCATCACGATTACTGTCGAATGGAGCAAGCTATCGACTTGAACATCTCAGTGTAGGTCAGGCCTCGGAATGTGGCGGTTTAGTTCGTTAATAGCCAAATCAGCCAAATGGTTGTTTGAATTCTTGGGATTATTTTCCATATATTTCATGAACTACTAAAGCGATTGAATTAAAGCTTGGCAGTTACTTGGAGCGAAACGACACGCAAATTCGGCAGTAAATTTTGAAAATTTTTTTTTTCATATTTCATATGAAAACAAGATTTGCTCATACTTTGAGCTCCATATTTCACAGCAGTGCAGTGTGCCAAATTTCAGTTTGATACTAAAATTATTTTAGCAGATATTGGAAAAAAATAAGTAAATAAGTAAAACTTAGTAGTTTTTTCTAGACATCATTGTTTTTTCCGGATTTATTCAAAAAATACCGAGTCAATCCTAAAAAAACGTGGCAGCTAGTTTGAAAATGCTGATATACAACTTTGTGCAAAATTTCGTAATAATTGTGTAAGAGCATTAAAAAAAATTCAAATTTTATGTACCAAATATTCAATATTTTGCGATCTTCTGATCATATTATCCTCATGAAATTCATTTTCCGATGAAGTACTTGATTTCAATTCGATCTAATCTGTATTTTGGGAAATATTGGAAAAATAAAATTTTGAATGGGTACGAATTAAGATCAAAACCTACTCTACAATTATCGACTTCCTAACCACCGATCGTAAACACAATAACATCCCAAAGAATCAACCAGAAATTTGTATGTAGAGTGGGTATGGGGCTTACAATAAACGAAAAACGTACGTGAATATTAACAAATTGATCCTTACGATAATGTCTTTGTACATTAATTTTCAGCCGATGCTCGAGTTCATTGATATTATGTCCTGTTAGTCATTGTTTGATGTTGATTTTATCAATCCCAAAAGAGCAATAAATTCATCAGCAACATTCAAGGACTGTTAACATTGTATCTCACTCTTTAATTTTCTTTAGACTACCTGGTTCCGAAATATTTTGTATTATCCCAATCTGTCATGTGATTTCTAAAGGTCAAAATACATGATTCGCTATTTGAGATCTTTCTATGTATGTCTATATTCTTTAGGTTTTTCTTGTGTTCTCGCTTTCTGATATCTGACAGCCGTTTCCCTGTATATAGATATCTTTCCACAAATACAGGGAATACTATAAGCACAATTTTGTGATTTCTGTTTCTTGATAATTGATTTGGTTTTACTCAATATAGATCTCAAATCAATCTTCGATTTGAGAACCGTTCTTATATAGGAGTTAGCGCCAATTCATATGTTTCTTTTCTTTAAGGTCATTTACATGAGGAATCTCATTGTTGTTCAGGATGGTTGGTCTGGTGTTGTTTTTGTTGATTAGATTGGGAATTGTAAATTTTGTCTGAAATTGAAATGGTACTGTTTATTAATTCTCTAGGATATCTATTTTCTATGAATAACAATTTTAAATTTTCTAGAGTTCTTTTTCCGATTGTTTTTCTATAATTAAAAATTTTCTTCAACTCGGGAAGGAATTCGTCATGTTGAAGTTTGCTTTATTTAAAAATCTAGAAAAGCACTGACGTGAAGTCAGCAGCTTTTACGCGCTTGTTCACATTGCGAAATGGTGACTTGGAAATTTCAGTGAAATTTCAATGAAATAAAAAATAAAAAAAAAAATTTCAAGAAAAATTAAAAAAAAAAAATTTTTTTTCGAATTTTTCCATGGAAAATTCTTCTTCTTAATTCATCTTCTGTTCATATTCCAACCAAGTTTCATCTCGATCAGATAAATATTTTTCGAGTTATTGAAAAATCAAAATTTCAAATGGTTGTAGCACAAAAACCATTCGGCCGATTTGGCCCATTAACGAACTTAACCGAGATATTCAGGATCCTAACCTTACCTGAAAATTTCAAGACTCTAGGTCCTTTCTTTCGAAAGTAACAGCGCAGATGGCCGGTCGGACGGACAGAATCAATTTTGACCACGGATTCTTCATCAGTGAGTCCAACCTAGTCGTTTGTGACCAATTTCGGCTCAAAATTCGAAAATTACAGACATCGTGACGAAATGATAACGCGCTGCTCCCCAGAACAAGCGCGTAAAAATATCCATCAACTGCCTCTCGGCTCTTCAAACCAAGTACCTATGTGGATCCGAATATAGATATTTGTGAACATCATGTCTGATTGGCCGAAAGATGTGTTGAGGCTCCTGATTTTAAGTCACTTATGCCAACGCAGTTTAATTGAGGAGTGCGATGCAATTGTGTTCATCTCCACAGATTCGAATAATTTTTGAAATCGAAATTGTAATTCTACCGACTCTATCTAAATCGAACTTCCCAAATTAAAGTTGAGAATCGAGAAATAAAGAATTATTCTATATTGAAACAAGTGCCTCTTCTCTTATAGACAAAATGTATGTAATGAATTTCTGAATGAGAATGATGTAGATATAATTTGTACTACTCTGAAATTTTTTTTTGAAAACTATTAATCATATTCGGGAAAAAAAATTGCTCAGGCCTTGAGCTTTATATTTCGCACCAGTGTACTCAATTTCAGTTTGATCCGATAATAATTTTCGGAGATACTGACTGATTGACAACTTTGTGCCAAATTTAGTGACGATCGTGTCCTCAAAACAATTTGAAAAAACTCAATATTCTGTGATCGTCTGATCATGTTATTCTCATGAACTTCTGTATAAACTTTCGCACTGTCATTTTTCGATGAACTATTGGATTTGAATTCGATCTAATCTGTATTTTTGGAAATATTTGGGAAAAGAAATTTTGAATGGGCATATCTGCGATATCATTGGGTGGATTTTACCCATTCCTGAATTCGGCCTTTGTTATTGAGGTCCAAACCTACTCCACAGATATTGAGTTTCTAAGTTGTTTCTTTTGAAAATTATTGTGTTTACGGTCGGCCGTTAGGCTAGTTGTGGTCTCGGTCATAATTTGAGACCATTTTCCTTGAAAAAAACCAAAATTCCAATACATCTAACCAAATGATTGAACGCTTACGAACACGCGTAAAAAGTTTCCAACTCAAAATACGTCTGATTCTCTAGAGAACTCGGTTAATCTCTTCAATATGAGAAATTATATATTATATTCGTGGACCTATTTTAAATGAGCATCGGTCAGAACACCCACACGTACTCAGATAATAATTATTTATCGAATGAATGAACCTTATCATTGAGAGTAATAAACAATTATTGTGGCACTAGCTCTCGCACAGAGCTCAATGCTTGATATAAGTCAGTTATAACTTCGTTCGAAATTTTCACGAATACAATGGAGGACATTGATTTTTCACTGCATAGAAGAAATCTTTTTCTGGCGAATACCCCAAGAACCGAACGGGCAGTTTTGAACAGCACACTGGCAATATATATCTCGATATATATACTCCATTCACTCTTATAAAGTAGCTGAATCAGATCATGGACTTCAACTAGAAAATGTAGGACAATGTCTTTCCGAATGATTTTGACCTTGACGACTTTTCACGAATGCCAACCTCACCCAGTTTAACTTACAAAAACTCGAAGGACCGATTCCAAGGGCTAGCAACTGACTTTAAAAAGTAAATGGAGTACGAGATGGAGTATAACGTTAGCACCCCGTTAATGAGCAAAATCGGCGTTAGGGCTATTTGAAATTTTGAGGTTATTCCAATGATGAATCGAGAAATAATGAAGCGATTGGATTGAGACTCAGCAATTAGTTGCGCCATAACGTAGCGCAACATTTGTTGAGTTCGTACTGTAAGTAAATTAAAAAAAAATTATTATTTTTTCGAAAAAGAATTTTTTTTTTTGGAAACCATTGAATACATTTGTTCGTGCCTTGATCTCCATATTCCACAGCAGTCAACAACATTTCAGTTTGATACTATTATAATGTTTGGAGATTTGTGCAAAATTCCTTCCTGATATCGTGTCATTAGAACAATTTGAAGAAAACATAATTTTTCTTTCAAATATTCAATATTCTGCGATTTTCTGATCATATTATCCTCACAAAGTTCAGTATGAACCTCAAATCTGTCATTTTTAATCAATTTTTAATTGTTTATCATTCCGATCTTATCTTTATTCTAGAAAATATAGCAAACATGTTTGGAGATTTGTGCAAAATTCCTGATATCGTGTCATCAGAACAATTTGAAGAAAAAATAATTTTTTTTTCAAATATTCAATATTCTGCGATTTTCTGATCATATTATCCTGACAAAGTTCAGTATGAACCTCCAATCTGTCATTTTCAATCAATTTTTTATTTTTGATCATTACGATCTTATCTATATTCTAGAAAATATTGCAAACATAAAATTTTGCGGGATCCTTGGGTGGATTTTACCCATTCACGAATTCCGCCTTCTTAAGTAGGTTCCAAACAATCTCTACAATGGTAAAAATGGCACTGGTTACTTAGAATTTAGTTAGTAAAGCAACCACTTTGCATAAAAGCTAAAAGCGCCACAAATTTTTTCCAGGGCAAATTCTCGAAAATGATTGGACTTTTTCCATTGGGTAGTAGCGGGAAATTGGCTCTGCTCAAGTCATAGACACCGAACACGTTTGTGCGTTTCACGACACCGTGACCTTAACCCCAACCAAAACATCTAGATAACGTGATATAGTGAATCATAACTCAATTGCAGACCTCAATTGAAGAAAATTTAAATTATAACACGGGCAGCCGCTTCTACGCGACATTAAGCGCGATGGTCTCTAATTCGCGAACGGAGTGTCCCATTCTATCCGAAATTAAGCTTTCAGGCTGAAACCGATCCATCGACGATCCTTGGCCTACTTCGAATTCACCTGTGGGTGTCACTGTCAACAGATTCTCAGTGCAATAACGCACGTAATCTGTATCGCAGAATCACAGAATAGAGAAGCATTAACACTAGCGACCTTCTCCCTTTTCCCATGTACTGATTCCGCCATTTAGTTAGTATTTTTGCGCGCATGTTCTGGGGAACAGAGTGCTATCGTTTTTTTCAAATGTCTATAATTTTCGAATTTTGATCTGATAATGGTCTCATACGACTAGGTTGGACTCACTGAAGACGAATCCGGTGTTAAATTCGGTTTGTAATTTTTTATAGAGAAGTTTCTTGAATGTTGCTACCGGTTACCGACTGGCACGAATATTTTTATGATGATCCATTGCTTAAAAAATAAATTTAGATAGATAAAATCCTAATAGAAGTCACAGCTAATAAATTAAATTACTTTATATACAGGTCTGGTCCATTAGCTCGCACTCTGCGAAACTCCACGTTAATCTAGATCAGTTGAGAATATAGTCCGCCAGTTGAAGAACTGAAACCTACGCGCGATGCTTTATCGAAGAAACGACTGTTCTTTTGCAGATTGGTGGGAAGTCTCAAATACGCAGTCGTTCGATACGCGATCGCGATCGAAGTAAGAATTTGCCACTTTGCCAGTATGCCAGTCGCACTCCAGACGTGAGGTGTGTCAGACCATATCGGTTGAAAATAAATACGACAATTTTATTCGATTGAAGAAGAGGAATTTGTTTCCTATAGGTATATGTATTGAGCCAAAGACACGAAACACGGTAAATATTTTTTGTCAATAAAACTTCACATTTTGAAATTTTTAATCCCTGAAGTATGGTTAGAAGGGATTGAAATAGTCAACCCCTAAGATATTATTTCTTACAACTTTTTTTTGGATTAAAATTTTCCTCAGAAGCCCACTTCATTCACTAACTTTTTTATCCCTAAAACTTTTTCGAAAACTTAAGTAGTTACTGGAAAAATATAACTCATGTTGAGTAGCAGTTTATTGAACATCAGCCAACCAAATTATGATTCTACTAGGCTGAGATTTTTACAACCAAAACAATAGCGAAAAAAGAACAACAACCTGTCGAATATCGACAATACAATTATACTAAATGTTGAAAATGACCGCCTTCAGCTTCAATACAAGCATTCAATCTTTTCCTCATTGAAATGCGTATGCGATGAAATATGCCTGCTGAATTTCTTATCGTTCCACACCCTGCTACGATGCGGTTTCACAAATCATCGATATTTTTTTCTAGTGCTAGTTTTCGGAAAAACTGGTAGAGATAAAAAGGTAAGTGAATGAATTGGGTTTTCGGGCATGTGGTATTCAAGCGAGATTGCTCGGGAAAATGTGTATACAAAATAAAGTTGTAAGAAAAAATATCTTAGGGGTTGACTATCTCAACCCTTTCAAAGCATACTTCAAGGTTGAAAAAATTACAAATTATGAAGTTTTATTGACAAATATTTCTCAATGAATTTTATACCCACCTTAACTTTTATTGAAGAATACCCCCTTAAATATTTTCGATGTTATTCAGATAGGCTAGATGAGTATATAATCGAGTGTCTATCTTACCAACCTGGGTACACTAGGTACTGCGCCTAACGAAAGTTGCGAAAAAATGTTAAGCAAAACAGGAGTTCTTCGACAATTTAATTTCCGTTGACTAAAGAAGAATCGGAAGAATTTTGGAGGAGGTAACATTGAACAAAATTACCCCAATGTTGTATTTTTTAGGAGACAAAAATAAGTGTTTGATTCAAGATCAAACAAAAACTATACGACAATATGGTCGCCATGGAGTAGGAAAATCGAGAGAGCTGTGAGCCTCGTTAATTTCTTTATTCTATGGCAAGTAAATTGTCAGATTGATTTTGATTGGTTCTGAATTATAAACACATATTTTTGTCGCCTAAAAATATGAAACTTTGAGAAAATTTTGTTCAATATTACCTTCTTCAAAAAGATCTATCTACCTCATTGAATTTCCGTTGACTAAAAAATCGATGAGAAGACCATTTTGGAGGGGGTAACATCGAACAAAATTACCCCGATGTTGTATCTTTGCGCGCATGATTTATGGGAAGAGCTTGCTATCGTTTTGTCCAAATGTCTGTAATTTCCGATAATTGAGCCGAAAATGGTCTCAAACGACTGGGTTGGATTCCCTGATGACGAACCCAGTGTCGAAATCGATTCTGTCCGTCCGGCCGGCAAGCCGTGGACATGATAACTGTCGAACGGAGTGAGCTAGTGACTCGAAACTTTCAGGGCGGTTCGCGCATTGGAATGCCGCGGTTAAGTTCGTTAATCGGTCAAATCGGTCTAACAGTTTCGGAGTTACAGAAATTTGAAGGTATGAAGTTATTTATTCTTTATTTCAGAAACTACCACAGCGATTGGATTGAAACTTCGCAGTTAGGTGGAGTAGAACGACGCGCAGCTTTGAGCGAAATTTTGTCAAGATCGTACAGTCAGAAAATTCAAAAAAAAAATTTTTTCCAAATTTTAATTTTTTTTCGAAAAAGGTTTATCATATTCGAAAAGCAATTCCACTCAGACATTGCACATCATATCTCACAACAGCGTACCAAATTTCATTTCAATACGATTATAAGTTTTGGGGATATTGGGAAGAAATATGTCAAATTTCCTGGTTTTCTTCTCGATATCGTTGTTTTTTCGGTGTTACTCAAGAAATGCTGATTCAATTATGATGAAACTCCGCAGCTAGATTGAAGTTGCTGAAAGACAACTTTGTTCAGAGTTTCGTGATGATAATGTCATTAGAACAATTTGAAAAAAAAATTTCAAATTTTTTTTCAAATATTCAATATTCTGTGATTTTCTTACCATATTATCCTCATTAAATTCTGTAGGAACCTTTGAACTGCAATTTTTCGATGAAATACTGGATTTGAATTCGATCTGATCTGTATTTATAGAAATTTCGGGAAAATGAAATTTTGAATTTCCAATATTTTCAAAAATACAGATTATTTCGATTGAAATCCAGTAATTTATCGAAAAAAAATCTAGAAAAGCGTTGCCGTGAAGTCGTACGCGCATGTTCAAATTCGTTGCCGAAGCGGTCATCTACATTGAACATGCGCGCAAAAGATGCCTTCACGGCAGTGCTTTTCTAGATTATTGAGATATGCAATCACAATTACATTTCTAAAATCAATCCTCTAAAAAATACAAGCAAAATTAAAATTCAGAATTTCTATGAATACAATCTAAAATGAATGTTCAATATGTCCTCCATTCCCTTAGCGACAATAATTTTTTTTCTGAAAAGTATAAAATTCGAAATGTGATCGCGTACATTGTTTTTTACGAATATCTCAGAAAATATGAATTGTGTGTCATTTCCACACCTTCATTATTTTTCGACGTGGATTCCAATATGGTCATAAAAAATTAGGTTCTAATTTGAAACAACCGAGTTTTCAAGTTTTCGAAATCACCAACTTTGTCAACGATTTTATGACCTCCTGTATTATGAGTTTCATTTCTCACTATTTCGACAGAAACATCATTTTTACTCCTATCAGAAGCTTTAAAACGGCATTTTTCGAATGGAAAGCCTGGAAGATATACATGTTTTTGCAGAGCGCCATTTCCAATATTTTCATTGGAATTTCTCGTCAAAAGAGAATATTCTGACAGAAATTTAAAAATTTCACACTAGGACAACTCAGAATTTCATAAGGAATCTATTTTCATTATAAAATATGGGATTTCCCATTTCCGGTGAAAACAGAAGCCCCACGAATCTCAAAAAATTTACATTCAGTCATCTCTATAGTAAAAGCTTCAGTCCAAAATTGCAAATTTGAATTTCGATTCCTTGCCAAAAATATTCTAACGACCGATATTCGTGGGACACCTGGTATAGTCGCCATGGAGTAGGGAAATCGAGAGAACTGGGAGCCTCGTTAATTTCTTTATTCTATGGCAAGTGAATTGTCAGATTGATTTTGTTTGGTCCTGAATGAAACACATATTTTTGTCGCCTAAAAATATGCAACTTTGAGAAAATTTTGTTCAATATAACCTCCTTCAAAATGATCTTTCTACCTCATTGAATTCTTTATTCAACGGAAATTGACTTGTCGAATTATTTTAGTTTTGTACAACATTTTTTAACAACTTCTTCGTGCAGTGCCTGGTGTACCCATGTAGGTCAGAGTACTTCCTTATACAGGTGTCATAAGCTATCGACTATGAAGAATGAGTAGCTTGAGATCGCCATGAATGAAACTCTTATATGTTCTTAGTCATTGGAGAAGAGAAAGATCAATTGCAAAAGGTATAGATCGAGGCCGACTAGGAAGACGTCGGGTTACGCAAACGAAACGTAACCTAAGCAAAATGTTAAACGGGGTAAAATACTAACTTCTAGTTTCGTGTGCATGTGCTCCCACATACTTTTACCGGATGTTCGGTTAGTGTTTGTATCGGCCGCTTGTAACGGCCACAGTCACCTGCGATGTAAAGATGTGAACCGAAGATAGGCAGTCTAATTTTGCCGGTTGCTTCATTGTTGATTTTAATCAGTGATGCTGTTTTTTTTTTGCGATGAATATTCCGTGAACTAACGGTCGGTGAATGGAACGAAAGCGAATATCAAGAGTTCATGACGACTGATATGCAGGCTGAGGTTACATCAGATTTCTCAGTGCCTGATATCCATAGAACTACTTGTGCGAAATCCAATGGAAACTAATTCAGTAATTGTTAAAAATTGTCGAGAATTCGTCTTGAAAGAAAAAAATCAAACTTCTAGATTTTAAAAGGTGTGGGTGGTTCTGCTAACTTGATATGAACTTAGCACACAACTAGCACTAACAACTGTGACGTTTGGTCGTGTCTCAGGCCCCGCCCATACAATGCAGTTATCCGATTGGTCAAATATACCTGAATTGGTGTTGAAATTTCACCATATTCTGGATTTTTTTAAAAATATTAGCAATTCGATTGAGATATAGTTTTTTTCAATGGAAGGTAGGGTGATATTTCATCTATCTATGTGAATTTACCGCTTTCTCCTAACTCTAACGGCTACGAAGGAGATCGCTGATATGTGGGACGACCTTTTCGACCCAGCGTCACCTTATTCAATTAGTTTAGTATAGAACAATGTTCATCGAGTTTGATCACAATGGTCATGAATAATTGTCCAGTATTTATCTTGATCTTAAATGAAAAGAACCGATGGCATCTTTTTTACAGCATTTTTTTCACCTTTCTTTTCCTGGTTTCCGAGGATATTTCGCAGATTTGTCAACACCGAATAAAAACATAGTTTTTGTGCGCATGTTCTAGGTGAACACCGTGCTATCGTTTTGTCCAAATGTCTGTATTTTTCGATTTTTTCCCCGAAAAAGGTCTCAAACGACTAGGTTGGACTCACTGATGACGAATCTGATGTCAGCCGGCCGTCTGTCCGTAGACACGATAACTGACGCACGGAAAATCCTATCGACTTGAAAATTTCAGGGTTGGTTGCATTTCAAAATGCGAACGTTGAGTTCGTTGATGGGTGAAATTTGTCAAATAGTTTCGGAGTTATGGCTATTTGAAATTTTGAGTTCACTCCCCTGATATTTCGAGAACCACTGCATCGATTGACTTTAAACTTGGCAGTTAGTTTAAACATAAGGACTCGCAACTTTTCGCAAAATTTTGTTGAGATCGTGCTGAGTGAATTAAAAAAAAACTTTTTTCAAAATTTTCTTCGAAAAAAAGTTTCTTAGAAACTATTTATTCTATTGGGACAAAATTCTGATCATACTTTGAGCTTCATATACCGCAGCAATGTACCAAATTTCAATCTGCAAATTATACACATGGGTTTATCAGTTTCTCAGTTAAATAACCCAATACCATTGATATTTTAAATAAACTCATATATACTAACGGACAAAGGAACTGCAACACCCAGAAGGAGCTGGAGGGGCAGGAGGAGTAAATGATTAAAATTTGGAGAAAAAAAACGAAGGGTTCACAATTTTTTTTATTAAATTTCTTAATAATCTGTTTGTCCACCACGGTTATCTCTACAGTCCCCAACAGGTCTTGGCATTGATGCAAAAAAAGGTCTATTTCTTCTTGAGGGATACAAGGAGGGATACTGCCCCAAGCTACCTGTACTTAATGTCTCAGAGCCAAAGTCCGTGGGGGCTGGGGTAAATTTCCAAGCCTTCTACCCATGATGTCCCAAACATGCTCTATAGGCGTAAGATCAGGGGATCTGGGCGGCCATGGCAAAAGATTTACATGGGTCGCTTCAAAAATGTTTAAACTAACTCTTGCAACATGTGGTCGAGAATTATCTTGCTGAAATGTTGGATTCTCAAGCCAGTTAAGGTAAGGGAGAACATATGGCTCCATTATTTCTTGAAAGTAACGCAGCACTGTCATGTTACCTCGAATAAAGACAAAAGGTGACCTACTTGCATGTGCAATAGCACCCCATATCATAAGACGATCAGAAAAGACGACCTGATGCCATTCCACATTCCAATGTTGTCGTTCTCTGCACCACTGTAATCGTTGCCGGCGATTCTCAACCGTAAGAGGTAACACAAGATGGGGTCGATAATGCTGTAGTCCAAAAGATCTTATACGGAGATAAAACGTTCGGACAGTAACAGGATGGCCTTGTTCTCCTAACATCTCATCAGCAAAGATCGAATTGTCGTAAATCGGTCTCTAATAACCCTAAGTCTTAGACTTCGATCTTGAATCCATTTGTCCCCCTTCGGCGTCCGGTGCCTACTCTTCTTTGATTTTGGGCATAACCAAACCACGCTTGACAACATCTC
Organism: Myrrha octodecimguttata; assembly: GCA_958510865.1. Lineage (NCBI taxonomy): Eukaryota > Metazoa > Arthropoda > Insecta > Coleoptera > Coccinellidae > Myrrha > Myrrha octodecimguttata. The sequence continues at coordinate 39,542,542 of OY294056.1, forward strand.
ATAACAGCAGTTGGATTTCTGTTCGTACGGTTATCGATTTTTCGGAATGATAACCCCGCCTCCCGCGTAGACCAATAATTCGACCTCTTTCAAATTCTCATAGCTGGCGATGAATTCCGCATACACGTGCTCTTGACATTTTAACAACAACTAAACATCGACTTTGGATCTTCTAGAACAGGTGGTGGTTCGTTGTTAAATTTAAAAAATTTGCAAAAAACGACTACAATATTTATGTAACAAAATGTTTATACAAAAAAACCTTCACGATTTTTTCCCCAAATTTTAATCATTTACTCCTTGGTATACTATCTATGTTTTACCAAAAAAAAATTGAAATTCAAACAGCTCCTTCTGGGTGTTGCAGTTTCTTTGTCAGTTAATATATTATTCACACCTCATTGGTTTTTCACAACATAATTTGCAGCGTTTGTCTTTATAACTAAGGGACCCCTGGTCGTAAATCATTCGGGTGTAAATTTTTAGGTTGAGTTATGCAAAGTTTCACGCATTTCGGTTCAGTACTTTCAAAGAAAACCCCGGACAACGGACGGATTTTTTTTATTCGTTCATTCAAATCTACCTTCTTCAAAATTTAAACTATGGAATTTTCAGGGGTGGTAATTTTTTTTTCTGGTCGATCACTAAGGTTCATTATTTGATTTTATCAAATAATAAACCAATAGACGAAAACGCTCAAAAATTAGCGAAATTTTCGATCGAATCCCAACTTAACAAGCTCGTGCGAACTAGAAGAGCCGAAACCTTCGACACAGGTCCACTTTTCGAGGTTGTTACCTTGTAGAGTTCAGAGAACATTCCTCGTCTACCTGTTGGTTGACTAGAGGCACGGGAGTCAATAGTGTTGAGCGTCCAACGTGAAATATCGAACGGCTTTTTCAGAGACGGACTATGACTCCGGGGAAGGCGGTTGCGTCGAGCGAAATTTATAACAACGCAAAACTCACGGTTCTGAGGTTAACATTCCCATGAATGGGTCAACCCGTGACTCAGCCGGCAATCATCGCAGATCTTGGTACTCCCGCAACTACTGCAATTCAGTCTTACACCAGGATGTACCCGCAATTCCTATAGGAAATCGCCTAGTTATCATTTAAAGTCTCAAAAATTCCACATGATGGTTGATTCTCACTATAAGTTCCGTAACCTTCCAGTATCCTTCCCGTAAAATATTATAAGGTGTAATTGAATTGATGTATAATAATCGATAATCGATTTCAAGCGATGGACCAAAAGCTCCGGTTATAGTTGCGGTTATCCAAGCTGACATATATGCGAAGGATTATCTCGAGGATTATCTGTCAATGTGGATAACCGTAACCATTGTATAATGCCGTAACTATAACCGGAGATTTTGGTCCATCGATTGAAATTGATTTATACATCCCGTTAACGTTCCGTCAATATGACATTTTTGTCTACTAAATTTTGACTAAAATCATACGGAAGGTTACGGGACGTATAGTGAGAATCAACATTAAACCGAAAAGACAAAGGGTGCGTTTTTATTTTCATCGAACTGATAAATAGGTGTATCTCCCTCTCTCTCTCTTCTTTTATTCTCCCCCAAAGAAGAGAGAGATAGAGGTTCACCGATTAATCATTTCGATGAAAATAAAAATGCACCCTTATTTTCACATGCCTGTTCTAGAAAACAAGAGCGTTATCATGCAATTTTGAATTTATTTGCCGAGAATGGTCTCAAACTAACGGGTTGGACTCTCTGAAGAAGAATTCGAAGTTAAATTCAGTTCTGTCCGGCTGGCCGTGGCCAAGATGATTTTCGAGCAGAATTAGCTAGTGATTGAAATTTTAGAGGTGGGTTGCGCCTCCAAATGCGACGACGTTTAAGTTCGTTAAGAGGGAAATGTAACGCGTCATCAGTTAGAGTGAAATTGATAATTTGAGTTTAATGCGTTCAGAAATTAAGTCCTGGATTGAGCCATGTATGGACTTAAGCAACTCAGTATTAGTTTGGGTGTTGGAATCTCGATTTCAACACTCATTGATTGATTTTTCTACATTGAATAGGCCATGACTAGTTTTTGTTATATAGGTAAATTATTTTTTCCTGATAGTCATAAAATCAACAAAACGCTCAACATTGCGCATAATTATTGAAAATTTTACTGACAGCACGATCTCAACATAATTTCGCGATATTTGCGAGTCAATTCAATCGCTTCGGTATAGTTCTCGAAATATCAGGGAAATATCCTCAAAACTTCAAATGGCTATAACCCCCAAATCGTTCGAACGATTTTGCCCATTAACGAACACAACCTTCACATATTGAAATGCGACTAACCCTGAAATTTTCAAGTCGATAGGTTCCTCCGTACGTCCGTAATCGTGCGTGCAGACGGCCGGCCAGACGTCCAGACAGAATCGATTTTGAAATTCGTTGTCAGAGCGATCATATATACATGTCACGTTTTGACCCTGCCAAACACAGCTATACTTGAACGTCATTTTTCGATCAAGTACTAGATTTGGTAAATATTAAAGTTTTGGGTCCCCGCTGATATTGAGTTGAAATTTGGTTTTTCTGACTAAATTTAGTACCCTGAACACGAATCTGCAGTCAAACATTTGCGGTCTACTTTATTCTCGAAGATATGGGCCCCCAAAGTTTCAAACATGTCCATTTTCAGACCACTTTTTCCATTATAAAACAATCACAAACCACATGTATTAGTCCATATATGGTCTATGAATCTTTGCCTAACTATTCACTACGATTTTTCCCGAGAATATTAATTATTTTTTGAATAAATAAGAAATTAGCGAACTGCCATTAAACCTCAAAAGCTGCCAGCTTTTGCTCATACAACAACGGAAGTTTGGCAAACGCGCAAAGCTAATGTCCATCGTCATGCGTCGTAGACGGATGCCATTGTTACGAAGAGAAGTAATCGAATTCGTATCCGTGACATCGCGAAATTCGAATTGATATTTTATAAGCCCAATAGTTTGGAATTTTTCTTTTAGGTGGTTAAGGGCCAATTGCACCGTTTTCGTCTTAAGCTTCAGTTAGTTAAGCGACGATAAACTTATTAAGCTCTGATTTAAATATTCGGCTTGCACCGAGGCTGAATGTAACTGGATTAAAGTTAATCTACAAATCTGATTACTTTCTCATGAATTGGTACTTGTGACTAGCTTCATGTTGTTTATTTTAACCCTAATAATGAAATATTTTAATTCAAAAGATGAAACTCATTTTATGGGTTCTACCATATTTCCATAAGATATGAAAAATCAAGATGCATCTATTGAAAAACCCACCGAAAAAATATATCTGACAGACTTTATAGCTTGCATAAAAATATTGCATGTAACGTTCCCGACTTAATGTAATTTCATAAGATTTGAGCTTCTGCATGGAATTAAAATCCTGGCGTTTGTAAAATGAATAAATAAGTAGTATTGATTTATCCGAAAAGCTTTCGGATAAGGAACAGCTTAACCATGGATAGACTTTCTATTGAATTATTTTGTTTGTAATAAGTATATTATGAATTGAGTTAATTTTTGGTCGAATATAATGAAAACTCTAATGTGAGATCCGCAGAATAAAAAGTATTCTATATAAATATTGAAGTATCATGTATAGATGGATTGACGAAGGTGCAATTTCTTTTACATTAATTCGTTTGTAGTTATATTTTGAGTCCAGTTAATATATAATCGAGGAGAATGATAGCAGAGAGACAGCGCCTGCACAATAATAAAGTAGTATATGATAGCTTTCCACGTAATACATCACTTAATAAAATAGTACAGAAGAATCTTCATGAAACTATGCTTTTTCATTCCAAATATGTCTTCAATTTCATTCTGCTATTCGCTCTTGGAAATAAATAAGCACATCATTGTAACTTTATCATTTCGAATAGTTACAGGCTTATAAGCAATACCATTGAGTTTTCGAACTCAATAGAAATACTGATGTTAATTCTTCATGCTTTAAAAGATACGAATCAATGCCTGCTGATGTCATTATCTCTCTATATCATTTTTCATGAATATCATCTGAAAGTCAATAACTTTTAATCAAAATTTTATTATCAAATCCATTAACTCGTACGAGTTCTTCATGTATGTCCAATGTAAACAAAAAAAAAATGGAAACAAACTGGAGGTTACGTCTAGAAAAATGTCAAACTTGTACGAAATCGCTCGAAAGTAGGGTTAGATTTCGAAGCTTACCATTAATCCTTCTTTTAAACCCCCAAATTCCAGGGTTTGAATTTAATGGTCAGTTAAGGTCATTTAACTTGGATTACGTGACGGTGCAAGATAATTTTTTGCCTAAGCCTTGGTTATGCAATCTATGGTTTTGTAATACGGTGCAAATGGCCCTTTATAATCAATATAAATTCTCAGTTTAGAAGATATTAAGTTCTTGGTTAGGTTAGGTTAGTTTAGTTTAGGACAGTGCCAGTTCGAAATTCATATTACGAATTCGACTACTCCTCTTTCAAGTAAACAAACCCGAACGACGACACTCAAATGCGTCGAACGTCAGTTGATATTCGCACGTTTGCCAAACTTCAGTTGTTGTATGATAGATTGTAAGCAGATTTTGAGGTGAAATGGCAGTTCGCTAATTTCGTATTTATTCATTAAATAATGAATATTCTCGGAAAAAAATCGTAATGAATAGTTAGGCAAAGGTTCATAGATGATATATGGGCTAACAAACATTGGTTTGTGATTGTTTTTATAGTGGAAAAAGTGATCTGAAAATGGACATGTTTGGAACTCTTTGAAAATAAGGCAGACCGCCAAGGTTTGCAGATTCGTGTTCAGGAGACTAAATTTAGTAATAAAAACTAGTCATTTCAACTCAATATCAGCGGAGGCCCAAAACTTTCAATTCGATACGATGTGTGTTTTTGGAAATATTGGAAAAATTAAATTTCGAATGGAATCCTTTATCTACGGAATCATTAGGAGAATTTTACCCGTTCACGAACTCGACCTTGGCAACTAAACCGAAAGCCTACTCCACAAATATAACTTAGTCTTTTATTCATTCGAAGGTTATAGCATTTACAACCGGCCTAACCCTCGGGAGTGAACGAAATAGTTTCCGGAAGATTCTACTTAAAAACTTGATAATTGAAGAGTAGGTTTCAAGTTTAATCCCCAAAGCCGAATTCGATACAGATCGAATCGAATTAAAATCCAGTACAATGAAAGACGACAGCTTGAAGATTCGTGGAAATTCCGTTACTAGATCGCCAAATACAAAATATTTGAAAGAACAATTTTGAATATTATTTTTTAATTCTAGCAATCCAGGGACCCTATTCTTGAATGAGACCTTCTCTATCGTTCCATCAAAAATGCACCGCGTTTCCTTGAAAACAGCGTCGACACGCCTATTTTCTCCCATTCCCGATTCAAGAATAGGGACCCTGTTGAATATCGACTTGAATGTTAGTGCAAAATTTCATTGAAATCTGGTGAATTATTCCCAAAAAACTGTTTTTTTTTAAAACTGAATTATTTTTCAACATCATTGATTCTTGCAAAACTCAAGCCATTCTGCGAAAAGTTGCAGGCGGTATTCTGCAACTAGTTACAAACTTTCAATCTTATCGCTACTGTACTTTTAGACAAATTGAAGAAATAACCTCAAGTCAAAGTCGATTTTGCCCATGGCCGTAAGTGCCTTTACTTCCTATGGAAACTACCTGGAGAAACGAAATCTTCAGGATAGATGTCATATTCAGCCCAACAGCCGATCGTAAACACAGAAACTCGATATTGGCAGAAAAGAATTTGGGCTCAATTACAAAGGTCGAGAATAGATGAAATGCGCCCAATTATTCAAATTTCTCAATATTTTCAAAATACAGAACCGATCGAATTGAAAAATCTTATGGAGGATGATCCTGAATTAACGTGAGCACAAACGGTACGTTGACGTGAAATTTACGTAATTTTTACGGGCTGCACAATGTACGAGACAGAAAAATGTCATTTTCCTACTTCATCTTGTCTGTGCTTCGTACTAACCGTCAATATATTGGCGACTATCAAATTCAATTTTATATTGAAATATCCACTACAGTTCAAAAGACATCTTCATTTGTTTCTCTCAATGTTGGATATATTATTATTGTTTACTTGAGAAAGACCATAAAGGTAAACATTGCTTGGTTTTCTGTATTTGTGTAGAGCCGGGTTCAGACGAGTGTAATGCGAACCGCGAATGCAATAAATCACAGGGAGTTTTATGGTTCGTGGCAGCGCTCTTTCTGCTCGATCGCGACTCGGTTTTCAACTCGAAGGATGCATTTGAATGTATTATTCGAGGCTGGGCTCGAGTGCCGTCCACACTATTCGCCGAATCGTTTATCAAAAGTTATTGCATTCGCTGTTCGGATTAAGCCGATTCTAGATGAGTGGAATGCGAACAGCGAATGCCATAAATCAAAGGGAGTTCTGCTCCGTCAGGACTCGGTTTTCAACTTTAACGATGCATTTGAATGTATTATTCGAGGCTGAGCTCGAGTGCCGTCCACACTATTCGCCGAATCGTTTATCAAAAGTTATTGCATTCGCTGTTCGGATTAAGCCGATTCTAGATGAGTGGAATGCGAACAGCGAATGCCATAAATCAAAGGGAGTTCTGCTCCGTCAGGACTCGGTTTTCAACTTTAACGATGCATTTGAATGTATTATTCGAGGCTGAGCTCGAGTGCCGTCCACACTATTCGCCAAATCGTTTATCAAATTTTATTGCATTCGCTTTTCGGATCACACTCATCTGGGAACGGCTTAAGACGTAAAAATGTTGTTTCACATTGTGGACAGTTTCAAGAAAAACCAATGTTTCTACAAAACTTTTTAGGTAATAATTTTAATACAAATATAATATTGCAACTCAACATCAATACTTATTTAATAATATTATAAAAGCCCATGTTTGAAGTGTTGAGTATAGGAACCTGCTATGCATAGCAGGCTGCCTCCATTTCGAATTTGAAGTTGAGAATTAATAGAATATAGATCGATCATTTGCAATTTTGTGATAATGAAGAATTAAAACATAATGCCAAAGCCACCTTATTCGAATCGAGCATTTCATAATTCCTATGGAAAATCCGTGTATAGTGGAAAGATATGAATTTGATTGGGAGATCGCTCTTGATTCATCCTGAATATTCACTTGAGTTTAAGTACTGATGATTCAAAATTTCAACGGATCAAATGCTCCGGTATTTTGCAATTTTTATACCATCTTACTTTAGATCTTTGGGTCGAGTATATTTGGGCCGGTTGAAATTTGCAATTTACCGCCTTCTGATGTTTTTGAATTTCAAAATACTTTTATGCAAAATAAGTGTTCTATGTTTTTAGTAAGTTTCAATAATGCAAACTAGAGATTTCGTACCTATTTTGTTTTATTCTGGCACTTAAATCAACCAACCTACAAGCTGAACAAAAGTAAAGAAGATTTTTGAGACAGAAAAGACATGAAAATGTACTAATATTGTCACTTTGGGGCTCATATCTTCGAACCTAAGAGTGCACCCATTTTCGACTGCGTATTTGTTTTCAGAGGAAAAAATTCAGTAAAATTAGGATCTATATCTGCAAACCTGCCAGATTATTGAATGTTCATCTCAAAAATAAGTAGGTACTTACTGATCAGCATTTTTTGCTAAAATTTAAACTGCAGTATCAAAACAGTCATATGAAATCGAAATGTAAAATGAACCGTATTTTTTAAACCCCGTTAGGGATAAATTATTACTCATTAGGTAAAGATATTCTCAATAATCTGAATGATTTATAGAAAGGTATCCTATAGACATGAAAATTCCTCATTTATGAGTTACTTACAATCTAAATGTTTTTTTTTTGGCCCTATCATTTCCTCGGTTGTTGCTTTACAAACAGATTTAGCAAGACCCTGTCCTGCAATGCTGTGTTTTGCAGCTAAAAGTCTATCATTAATCGTCTGTCCTGCCATCCTCCCAGTCATTTTCGCGAAATTTCCAATGAATTATTTTTGATAACCTTGAGCACTGTGACACTTCCACTTAAACTGTCACTGATCTGGAGATGAACTTTTTTCACAACAAAACTGATGAATTTTCTTCACTTTTAAAGAACACGAAAGTACTGAAAATCTCTTGTCTAAATTTTACTTCCAGAAAACTTCAATTTGTAGGTTCCAATGTTGTTCAATAGCCGGCAAATTCAAACAAGTTGTTATGACTTTTCCGGTAGGATAGGATGGGAATATGAAAAGAGAAACGCTCTAATCCCTACACTTCAGTGGACTGTCTGCTGGCTGAAGTATTTGATTTTCATTTGACAATTCGGAATATTCAATTGTTGACGTAACAGAATGTAGAAGAGGAAGGGGTAGGGAACCGATATATGTCAAATAAGACCATAGAACTCTTAAGTAGTATTGATTCACCAAAGATGAATGGAAATGAGGTGAATTCAAAGCTGAGCTTTTGTTTCGCCAAGGTTGAGGATATCACTTGAATTCGTCTTTTCCACTGAAGGTGGCGCTAGCTGAAAATTACGGCTGGTCGTCAAGGCAACTGTCTCTCTAAATTAACATTTCATGTTTCATTGATAAGTGAAATGGCATGCGCTCTGATTGCTCTCGTCTCCGTCGGTAGCGACAGCACAGACCAGTTGATCTGTGGCGACAGTATGAAATACAATTAGCATCCCCCAGTTTGGTTTAATGATTCAGTAGAAAAGAAGGAAAAGTAAAAACACCCATATTCAATTCATCTTAGATTTTTTACCCTTTGAGTAGTTCTTCATTCAAAGGATTTACCGAATAGATGAAAAGTGATCCATTAGAGACATTGGTATTTTGAGCTCAACGTTACAAGCTATGAGTTGAAATATCTTTATTCTGGGGTTGAAACCTCTCGAGATGTTTCCAAACGCCCGATTGATGCATAGACAAATTATAAGATGATGTTATGCCAAATGAAAGTAAAGTTAATTTGGAAACAGGAGGGAACTCAATGATAGAAGAAAAGCCTGGATTTGAAATTAAAGGTTGGAAAACGGGTCAGGAAATACAAGAAAGTATGTTCACTGCATTTCTCTGAAGATGTTTATTTTCATAAAGGTAAATTACAATGTATTCATTTCGAAACTAATTCATGTCCAAATATTTTATGTGTAAATGAAATTAAACGAATTTTGATGAAAAATGCTGATCCTGCAGAGATACTACCGAGCACTTTTGCAGCTACCTACTTCACATGCTACACAAAATCATATTCAAAGAGAGTGATCTGGCTGAAAACCTGACAAAAACTAAATATACTGTTAAAATTGATAATAACTAAAGTAATTCATATAAATACATCGATATTTTTCATTTCTATATCCTAGGTAGGTTGAACTAGCTGTGACATTTTTCATTTTGTGTATCTTGAGCTGCTGTGATATGAAAATGAAATCGATTATATGTCTATCTGTTTCCTTTCCTTTCTTTCGAAATACGATGCAAAGAAACAAGAGCAGAAAAGCTGCCATTTCATTTTATTGATTCACTCGTTTGTAAACAAAGAGAATGAGTCTTATCATTTAGACTGATTCTAAATTTGCCACATAATATGGCTTACATTCAGCACTTCTTCACATTGATAAGAGTCCTTGAATTGCTTATTGAAGTACCTATTTTTCCAGAAATTCAAGTAAACTTAGATATTTTAATCCACCAAGCAACAGACACTAAAATAACATCGAAGTTATCCTCCAGGAACGATGTGAAGCACGATTTTATAACGTCATCTGAAAAAAAGGCCTTTCTCAAAAAATCTTACACAAAATTATGATAATTTCATTGAATATTTTAGCTCTGCTCAATAAATAATCGTTCACTACATGTCTACGGTTTGTTTAGATAAAACTACTAGCACAGAATAGAGAAGTATTAATACGTCTCTATTCTGTGCTACTAGCTTGGACAGGTTCCTAATTTATCCGTTAGGGCGCTGGCATCTTCGCAGAAGTTCCCAAACGCTGCGACTTTTCCTGATAAATTACTATTCTATGGTTGACACTTGAAATGACATTGAAGTCTATACAAAAGTCATAGAAATCTGAATTAGCAAAAGCTTGGTGCATCATCGCCTTCATCTTCATCCGCCATTTGTCTTACTCTTGCCTTGTTGTCAGCACAGAATACAAATATATAAGAAGTGCTAACTCCCTACTAAACCAGAGAAACAAAGTGTCCGCCATTTGTTGGTGTCATGGCGGGAATAATTTCGAATTACGGCGGGAAACTAATTTATTTGAATTATTTAACAGTAGTCATATTTTAAAATTAAACGAAAAGTTTTATTTCAAAAATGTATTGAAGTCATCGTATCTTACATATTTGATATAAAATGATGATTACAAATAAATCCATTAACAAATTATGGATTTATGACATAAAATTTTATATTTAATAATTGATTCCCTATCAATACAAAAGATTTTATTTGAATAACTAGTGTCCCACTTAAAAAATGTGTGAAATTGATTTTGGCTTTCTGGGCATTTATGAAAAACAATAGTTTTAGTTTGATTGAACACATAATCATGAAGATATGAAATCTAACTACAATAGTGTTGGAAGGTTTCAGTGCTTGAAATAATACATATATGCAGCTGTTTCCGTAGTGTATTCCATATGGATCTTCAAGGGATTATTGCACAAAGCATTTTGAAACGAAAAACCTCTATGAACCTTTTCCCACAGAATTTCAGAAAAAACAGTTATTAGTCTAATTCGACAAATTATTTATGGACCTGAAGAGATTTTTACCTTCATGTTTATGGAATACTTTCAACAAGCAAAGATATTACATGAAATTTTTCATTATTTAAAGGTCCATGGTATTCAAAACTCCCACAGATTCAGCAAAAGTATACCACTTTAGGTCATGTAAATCACTTTGGAAATACCTACATATAATAAAGATCTACTCAAAATAACAAAATGAATCATCTCTTCAATAAACTATTAATAAAATACATAATGATCCTAATAAAATATAGCTTCTTTTAAAAATAATTCCTCAGGTACCTAATTTCCGGCATTCCATGTGATGAGTTGGAGTATGAAACAAGAAAAATATATTAGTCTTATCAATCAAGTCTGAGTTTTTTCTCTACATAACTATCAGAAATAACCCTGAACTCAAGGATATCGCATCAAATATGAGAGCACAATATAAATCATCTATTCAATCAACTTGGAGTTTAAAATGTTGTGAAACAGGTTAAAGAGGTCGATATAGAAGTGGTATTGATTCCTTAACTGTTTGTAAAGCCCTGGGCGATGGAAAAATAATCTGAGGTAGTCCCATAAGTTAGTACTTCTCCTAAATTTGCTTCAATAAACTCAAATCTGCCATCTGGAAATGAATTTAGCAAAGAATTGAATACGTTCAATCCTCAACACTGATTTTAGTTCAAATAATGTTGAAAATATATTCTTCTGAATTTTTTACATAGAATCCTGATTTTTTCGCTGCTGAAACGATTAAGTTTCCAAATTACTAGTTAAACCTGTTTCAAAACAAGATCTCCTCAATGCTATCTGATACCCCCCATATCAGATAGCACCTGAAACTCCCTTTCAGAAAAAGTCTGTTTAATTGTTGAAGGATACAGTGACACAAGTTCTGCATCACGTTGATGATTGTTGTTTAAACCATCAATAATGTTCCCATGATTGTCAAACTTAGGCGCTATTTTGGAAGCACACAAATCCATGGTCCTCTTGAGTTTCATGCTTTGACAGACAGGAAAGAACATTTAAACGTAATCATATTATCAGTTTTTACTTGAACTAAATAGCAGAGTTTCTTTTTAAGTCAATAATTGGGATAGTTCTTTCGGAAGAATCTGATTCGGTAATGTTCATTGGGTAGATTATGGGATATAAATTTGATCCAATATTCCAATCGTAAACAGAGGCAACCTTTGTAATTCCTGATATACAAATAAATTTAAAAATAAATGCAGGAAACTACCAGACGAATTATTTCCAGCAGCTGTTACCTAAAATCAATATATTATCACAGATCAGGTCTATGATATTATTAATTAATTATTATATGCTAAAATAATCACAACTCCACAGCAAACAACCGCCATCATAACAACTTTCAGGTTAAGAATTTTTTAGATTCTCAACGCTGATTGGCTTGATAATGCAGATCAAAAGAGTATACCGTGATTTGCATACCGTGAATTGTTGGTGTCGTTTGACGTTTCTTGTTTCCAAGATTCGCATAGAAGTTTCACCCCCCTGGTTGTCAGTGTCACAGTGTCAGTGTCAGAGATTTTTCTTTATTTTTCTGTGCTGGTGATTCAGAATCAGAACAAAGACAAATTAATGAGAAAATATTTCTTTTTCTTGTGTTGAAGAATAAGAAAAAATATGGAACTTGAAGAATATTCCTATGAAGATAACGCATCGGATGAATTAACTGAGCCCACTATCACTGATAAAGTGATTAATTTCAAAAGAAGAAGAATTCATGAACTCGAACGAGATTTAGAAACCGAAAATTTGGAAGGAGAAATAATATTTTTGGATACAGATACTGCTCTTAAACCAGAAACTATACAAATTCAGTTGAAGGAAGAAGTTGAATACATAGAAGACGATGATGATATTTTTGAAAATACAAACTTTGTTGATGTGGATGGAAATACCTACAAACTACTGGAAACTGAAGTTGATGAATCTGTTGGAGCTGAATACTTAGAATTGAATACTGACCTAGAAGAAGGTGAAGTGAGAGATGCAGATACCGAGTTATTCAGACAAACATTCAGATTTTCTGATTATACATCGGATAGATACCAGTGCCCTATTTGTGAAAGGTCTTTTTCACAGAAAGGAAATTTATTGCGACATTATCAAACACACACAGGCGCCAGACCTTTTGTTTGCAAACTATGTGGCCATAAATTCACACAAAAGTCCAATTTACAAAAACATATTGCTACTCACAATGGAGATAAGAGGTTCGAATGTGGTGTTTGTAACAAGGGTTTCGTACAAAAAGCAAACCTTGTTCGACATTTGAGAATTCACACAGGTTTGTAAGATTATTTTACAGGTTTGATTGTTGAGATTTAAAGCGATGGACCAAAAGCTCCAGTTATAGTTACGGTTATCCAAATTGACAGATTATGCTTTGCATAACCGTAACTATGACCAGAGCTTTTGATCCATTGTTTAAAATCGATGTTAGTTTTTGAAAGCCATATCCTTCAAGTTGTCATTTCATCCAATTTTTTTTCATAAAAAGCACTTGATCCTTTTCAAAGCTCCCACTTCATTCCCAATTTTCCAACTCTCATATCATTAATGTTTCACTTCATTTTTACATATTTTGGTATTTTCATTTGTAGATATTTGAACGATTCATACTTGCTTGATTACCTACAACTATCAGTTCAAATCTAAGAGACATTTTGTCATGGTGTGATGTACCCAGATTAGGGTTCGTTTATCCTGTTCATTTACACCGGAGAGGGTTTGGAAGAAGACTCATTAGAGGGTTTAATTGTGCTCATTCTCTCAACTATATAATAATTACTAGACGTATTGTCTGATTCAATGTGTCTGTTCTTATATTTCCTCACATAAACCATCATATGAGTTCTGGTCGATTCATTCACAAGCATATTATGAATTGATGAATATTGAGTCTTAATATCAGACGTGAGATTCCAATACCTGTTCAAATTCTCTGGGCACGTCTTAAGGATGATGCGAGGTTATCTGGACCTTGCTCGCCTCACATAATAATTATATAGACTGTTCAGACACACCTTACAATTGAAAATATATAACGTTTGATGTTTATGCACATAAGCCAATAGTATTGTGGCATCGTAGGAGTCATTAATGAAATAAATAATTTAATTTCTGAAGCAATAATCTACTTTATGCATTAATCCTGTAGGGTGTCTAGCACTTGGATTTCGTAGTTTAAACCAGAATGTTTATACTTTATGGAAGTATGTTACTTGAGAAGAGCAGATCTGTGGCTAGAATATGAAGTGAAATAACCTACATGTCCCAGTTCAGTTTATTTTTTCATTACTAAAACTTAGAAATGATGATTCTGCGAGTGAAAATTGCAGTTTTTCATTTCCCATGCATTTCACTAATCTAGGTATTTATTTGTTATAGGTGAGAAACCATTCCAATGTGATCTATGTGGTCACAAATTTACCCAAAAGGGCAATCTCAATAAGCATATGCAACTACATACAACAGAGACAGAATGTGTCTGCGACTTTTGTGACTGTAAATTCTCATCATATACCTCAAAGATGAGGCACGAAACAAGCGTACATAGTGACAAATTTCCTGATTATGAAGAGGAGGAAGAACAAACAATCAATCAATGTGATGAATGTCCTGCTACATTTAGAACCCTAAGAGCCCTTCTCAAGCATAAAAAATATCATAATTAATACTGCAAGGTAAGTTGAATGTGAATTATTTTGTGACCTTCAAGTTCTGTATTATATTCTGCTACAGTTCAGCAATTCTTGAAGGACATTGTGAATTTGTTCCTGCATAAAATATGCAAGTTTCTAGAATTGCCCCTATGTATTATATTATGCCTCCCAACTCTATTTGAATTTTTTTATTTATGTAATTTATTTGAATGAGTTGTATCTATCCATATAAGATGGGAAAATCTATATTTCAGAATCTCATGTAGAAAGATGACATTTGTTACTGACTACACCTAAGGTCCCATATTGTGACCTATTGGTGCGTTTTCATCAAATTTGTGTACAAAAAGTAGTGCCATTGAAAGAGAGATGAGGCTATCAGTCTCTAAAGTAGCTGAAAGAGTACAGGGGGTTAATTCTTGAATCTTGATCAAGAGTTGAAGGGTTTGAAAATTTTCATATATTTGTGACGATTTTCTGAGTTAAATATAAACAATAAGTAAACATGACCTAGGCATGGAACTGAATATTACTCGACAATCGAATATTATATCTCCTATACTCTATACCACTCGTTGCTAAATCAAACGAAACGATGATTAAGTTATGTTTATATTCAGATTTGAAATTTCTAGATATCTTTCATTCAGTTTCTTTCTTGAATATTTGCTTGAAAACATAGTCGAAAGGGCGCATAGAACTCTTACAAATCTTGCAGATGCTCGAGAAAATCGACATGAACATATGACAATTGTCCTTCAATTCTTGATCAAGATTCAAGAATTGACCCCCTGATCTTAGATCACAATCATGTCGAGGTTGATTTGTTCCCGATGTTAATTTTCCAGCTCAAACAATAAATATTTAAAACTAAGATTTAATTTTCATGTTAATTCTAATCATTCTTGTATTTTTGTTTCTCTCTTTTTTTTGTAAAGTCGATATTCGGTGAAGGATTATTGAATAAATGAATGGAATTAGTTGATTGCTTTCTATCTTTGGTGTTGGATTTGGAAGATGAGTTTGTCTCTTCAAAGAGGTGATCAATTTTGTGAGCTCATTGCACAGCTGTTGCCTCTATGAATAAGGTTACAATCATAGACATAGGATGTGGATTGCGCAATGTGAACACAAAATTGACCTCCAGAAAGAGACAATCTTATCGCCCCCATCAAAGATTTAAATAAAGGAGAAATGTAATAGCTGCCATACTCTATAAATTGGAGGGGTAGATTGCATCGTATGTGTCTCACCGGAACCACTTTTTTTCCACAGATTTGAAGGAAAGGTGCACTCCATGTCCCTTCATCTATGGAAACAAAAAAGGTAAAATTCAATGCGTAGAATCAATTTCAGCTATTATGTGAATTATTTGATATTTTAGAATAAAAAAATTTCATCTAAATCAACTTCAGTAGTAAAAATAGTGGAGTGTAAGTAATTTTTATTTCACTTGGAAAGATATGAGCAATTTTTTTATTTCAAAGTTATACGAGTATAATGATATGTATTTTTATTTTTCTGAAAACTATTCCACTACACCACACAGCTAAATATTTTCAGATTCAAATTTTAGATTTTCATTTTAAAAAAGCCTACTCAAAAACACTTAAAATTCCCAAGCAAAGCCTTTTAGTGGTTTATTAGCAAGCACATGTACATATGAACTTTATGAGTAAAGATGGAAGAAATAATTTTAATTAATATAGCATTTATGTTTGTCATTAGAAATTGCTTATGGACGTAGGTACAGGGTGCGCCAAGTTGGACACTTTTGAAGGGGAACTCCTATTTCTGTACTAGATAGATGGAAACTGATGTCGGTGTGGTGTCTGAAAGCCAATAAGGAACTCATTGGCGAAAACCGCAACTCCATAGCTTTCACCGTTACATAGTTACATTAATTTAATTTTCTGCCAACTGATATTTTTTGAGATATCACTATGAATATATTTTTTTCGAATGGGACACGCCGTATACTTTTACATATTCCGATAGAGCTTGAAATTACCATTTCAAAATATAGCATACTTGATATTTTTCTGGAGTTATGTTCGAGATATTGAATTTTCAATTTTTATCTTCGAGTAGGCTTTGGTGAATAAAAACATGGAA
The DNA here is from genome assembly GCA_958510865.1 of Myrrha octodecimguttata. Taxonomy (NCBI): domain Eukaryota; kingdom Metazoa; phylum Arthropoda; class Insecta; order Coleoptera; family Coccinellidae; genus Myrrha; species Myrrha octodecimguttata. The sequence goes on from OY294056.1 coordinate 39,559,168, forward strand.
ATGTTAGTTATCAAACGTCTATTAAAACAACAAAACTTCTGCTTAGTTCGCAACTTCTGTTCAATGAAATACAAAAATTGTGAGGATTAGGTTGTGTAAGTCTGTTTTATACAAATCGTAAAAAATGCAGAGGCAGCAAGTGATTAGTATCGTGAAAACGATGACATCCTTTCAAATATATTTTCGCACAATTGCTTTACAACTTAATAAATGATGGTCAAATTGATGGGAAAAGACCGAAGAAATACAGATCTAGAAGAAGTCTTCATTTTAGGAGCTGTTGAATTCAATCCTAGAACATCAACTAGTATTTTAGAAGAATTTGCCATACTTATGTGCTTGAACGGAAAGCAGACTCTTCAGACACCTCATTTGATGAAGTTTTCCTGGTTATTTTCAAATGAAGTTCAAGTTTTATGGATTTAAAAAAGACTACGGGTTACTTCAAATCATTCACTGCTTGAATCGAACTTTGACGTCCAACAATCAATGTGCATTAAAATATTTCCACCGAAGCCTACTTATCCAAGAGATAAAATTTGAAAATTTAATATCTCTAGCATGACTCCAGAAAAATATCAAGTATGACATAATTCTGTAAGCAATTTCAAGATCTATCAAAATATGTAAAAACATACAGGTGTCCCATTAAAAAAAATATTTTCTTAGTGATATCTCATGGAGTATCAGTTTGAAGAAAATTCAATTAACGGCATTGAATTCTACGTGAGAAGTTGCTACGAGAATATTTTTACAGAAATAGAAAATTTTCAACAGAAGAAAAGTTACAGCAATATCTCTCAAATGAATATTTTCGAAAAACACCCGGTAACTATGTAATGCTGAAAGTGGAGTTGCGGCTTTCGCCAATGAGTTCCTCATGAAAATTGGTCCTCAGACACCGACATCAGTTTTTTTCTATCTGGTACAGAAATAGGATTTCCCTTTCAAAAGTCTCCAATTTGGCGAACCCTGTACATCCTATTGGAGGCACGATCTTCTTGTTGAATTGATTATTGAGTTCAGGGTTTCCTGTGAGATAGAAATCCGGACTTATAGGTAGATTTTTGAACTTTTGACTTCTCTAAATTTTCGATTGAAATCAATTTAGTGTGAATTGCCTTATTTCAAGTGGTATTTGCACATTAAAATATTAATGTAAGTGGAAATATGTAGAGCTTTTCTTTCCAGATTGAGATTTGTGGAGTAACTGACTTCTTACCTTTTCCATGTGCAATGGAAGTGAAGTGTAATCTGTGCGGAAAGTCACTAAATAATTTTAGGCATTGTATATATGTATGTACGAATAAATGACTTCAATTGTTGATTTTTCTTTGATATTATCCCTTTTTTTGCTTTAGTTTCACTGAAAATCAACACTAACTGTTTCTACTGTTGTGATAAAAAATATCCCGAAGTCTTGCAAATAGAAGTCATATTTCAACTCGTGTGGATCTAATAGACGACTTCGGCCCAAGTTGCCAACCCACAATTTACTTAGCAAGTTTACTTTCACTGGGGAACGGGAATTTCAGGACAAATTCGACATGATAAGGTTCGCATTATTTATAAATAACCGTAAAACATGCCTCGGCTCTTCAAACCAGATAATTCCTTCCAAATATAGGTTTTTGTAAAGATCGTCCCCGATTGGCTGACATTTAAGTTGGGATTCCTGATTTCATGCAAACAGTGTCAATTTTCATAGGATACGTTCCGAAAATCAACTCTGTTGTTTCGGTTGCCGATTTTCCGCTCCGTAAATATGAAATATTCGGATGGTTCCTGGAACAAGCGCATGAAAAAGGTTATTTACGGAATCTGGTTGATGAAATTGCTGTCGATTTACTGTCACTAGAACGATTTTCTATGGTAAATATCCATAGCATAGAACAATCTATGTTTACTTTTGGTTTGTTTTGGTTCCCAGTTCAGAACTGTACGGGGCGGTTCTAGCACAGATCTATGGTCTTTGCTAGAACCGTCCCGAACAGATCTGAATATCTGAACTCGGAACCAAAACAAACCTAAAGTAAACATAGATTGTTCTATGCTATGGATATTTACCATAGAAAATCGTTCTGGTGAAGGTAAATCGACCGCATTTTCATCAACCAGATTCCGTAAATAACCTTTTTCACGCGCTTGTTCCAGGAACCATCCGAATATTTCATATTTATGGAGCGGAAAATTGGCAACCGAAACAACAGAGTTGATTTTCGGAACGTATCCTATGAAAATTGACACTGTTTGCATGAAATCAGGAATCCCAACTTAAATTTCAGCCAATCGGGGACGATCTTAACAAAAACCTATATTTGGAAGGAATTATCTGGTTTGAAGAGCCGAGGCATGTTTTACGGTTATTTATAAATAATGCGAACCTTATCATGTCGAATTTGTCCTGAAATTCCCGTTCCCCAGTGATAGTAAACTTGCTAAGTAAATTGTGGGTTGGCAACTTGGGCCGAAGTCGTCTATTGGAAAAGTCCACTAAAATTGTAATAAACAATAATTTGCATGCCTTCCACTTGTTCTCTCAAAACTCTGTTACATCATTATTCATCAACATGTAGGTATTCAATCCCTACTAATAAAAAATTTACAGTTTCATATCAATATTTCAGATGAAACCGTCAATGTAGCTTCAGCCTGTTTGTTACCAAATAAGAGAATTTATTCTGTAAGAATATGGTTAAAATCCTGTACTTTTCTCTAAGGACAGGTTTGTTCGCCCACAGGTAGAGTTTTGGTTACGCAGCCGTCCTCCATGGCGATCAGGAAGAGGTAGTCTACTCGATCAACTTGAACACATGCATATTCATGGGTTTGAGGTGATCGGGATCGCTACCACCTCCTGATCGCGTCCGCGTTGGTTCTACTTCTCAGTTGCCCGCGTTTGGGTTTGAAAGAAAATTTATAGGGAAGCTGGCAAACTGCACCTTTTTGAAGGAATTAAGCGTAAAAGACTCCACCACAGCTTTCTTAAGTACAAGCCGCGATGAAGGATAGAAGCGGCAACAAGCATCTAGGCAGTCGGTGTTGGATGTTTTCGAAATATTGTGGAACATGAGCGTTATTCAGTTGTAACCTGTTTACTGATTGTGTAGTTCACATCAGGTATATTCATCTAAACTGTGAAATTGAATTTGGTTAAGTTTCTCAAGACTGGGATTTATTTCGACTCATGGCTAATAAATGCTGTGTTCCTAGCTGCAAGAGCAATTGAAAATTTTCAGGATAAAAGTATATTACTGTATTTCCGTTTGCCAAAACTGCCTAATTAAAGTATTTCCTAGAAAAAACTTCGTTCCCAGTATAGTGCGATTTTCGAAATTCATTTTGAAACGAACGATATCGTTCGATTTGAGAAATGTTTGCGGGCTAATGGAACTTTACATCCATCGCCAGTTGGACGTGCACATCTTAAAGTTCCCAAATATACTGTCTTATTTATCGTAAAAGTTTCTAGGCGAAGAACCGAACTTCAAAGTAGAAAATATTAGGAAATAAGTAAAAAACGAAGTAGAGAATTTTTTGCACTCTGATTTAATCAATGATTTCGATTACCCTTAAAACAATGATCGCGAGGATATGTCTGGTTAGGAAACGAGAATACTTGATGACAAAATTTAATTTTTTCAATACAATTCCAAGATCCTGTTTCAATAGATGCTTCCATTATAATCAGTGAAACCCTTCAGGTGGAAATTTTTATTAGAAATATTTAGTTATCATATAATCATTTGATTGCATCTTAAACTTTCAAAGTGGTCCCAACTTACAAATCTGTTCCAACAATAAGAATTGTGGTGGATGAAATGCGTTATATCATCTCGAAAAAACCGAAGGATTCATCATCTACCATACTGATGTCATTTATTTCATATTCTCAATTTTTCTTCTGTTATATCAGCTCATGCGAAAATTCTTTGTTGTTCCGTCTAAAAAACTTTTACAGAGTGTCTCATAAAGCTTTCAAGTTCCTCCAAATTCTAAAGGTAGAAATAAAATTTATACAGCTCGCCCGTTATCCTCTTTAGAATACGTCGTTCTATTGATTGACAAAATGTATATAAATCTTCAACTTAATTATAAATCCAAAAATATAGGAAGTTCTGCGATTACTTCTCCTAACCAGTTGGTCAAAACCTTTTGTCATTTATGATTATTTATGATTACTTTTGCTTCAGGAAATATGAAGGAAATTGTCAACTTACCGTTCTTCCAAAATAGAAATAGAAAAAAATAGAAATATTTATTCACAATCACAGGCATTGTACATAGTTAATACAAACAATAAAAGGAAAGCAAGTCAATAATCAATAAGTTTCTGCAATCATGCATTATCCAAAAACTCCTTTACAGAATATGGTTCACAACTTATAATCAGTTTGTAAACTTCCCACTTGAAAGACTCAAGGTTCGTAAGTTCTTTAATTTCCTTTGGTAGCGAGTCTTACCGCCATGTAGAACATATTTTTTTCAGTCAGGCTTCGGGAATGCAACGGATGGAATGCAACCTTGAACAATGGAAGTACTTAATTTTTTGCATGGTTTCATTTTTATTCCGACATTCTTCAAAATAATGACTGTTCTTTGCAAAGAAACTTAGGATTCGGTAAATATATAGACCAAAACATGTTGGTATGTTGTTCTCTTTAAAAACTCCACGACATGGCCCTCTGAACCCCAATCCATACATAGCTCTGATGGCAAGTTTCTGGACTAGGAATACTCGTTCCGCTGACGTGCTGTTACCCCAAAAGGAGATGCAATAATCCATCTTACTCTGAAAGCATGCAAAGTATATCGTTTTCAGGATGTCACGTTCTACTTTTTTTCTTAATGCAAGCATAGCGTAAACCACAGAGTTGAGACTACCACACAGTTCTTCGCAATGGTATCCCCATCTGAGTTGGTGGTCAACCATAACACCAAGCACCTTGCATACATTAGTGATCTCTATAGCTTGTTCTCTGAAACTGAAATTCGTTTGTAATTGTGAACTTGGCTTACTCTCAAAAATTATGCTTTTGGTTTTACTTGTATTTAGTGAGAGTCAATTCTTTTGACACCACTGATTTATGATCTCCATTGTCTCAGTCAGCCCAAAAATCAGATCACCTTTATCTTTTGCAGTCACCAGAATGGTGGTATCATCAGCATATATGTATGGGTCAAGAAATTTTTCAGCAAGTACCATCGGAAGATCATTTATGTATAAGGTGAACAATAAAGGTCCCAAATACTTCCCTGCGGTAACCCAAGATCCACAGTCACGTCCTCTGATATATACTCCGATGAGCCCAAAGAAATCTCCACCCTTTGCTGTCTGTCTTCCCTTAAGATAACTTTTGAGCAACTGAAGCATAACATCCCTCACACCACACATCTCTAATTTGAATAACAAATATTCATGATTGTGGTCAAAAGCCTTTGACAAGTCTACAAATAGGGCCGCTGGTATATTTCCTTTCTCTAGCATCTGTATATATATATATATAACTCTAAGTGAGCTCAAAAATTGCCGTTTCCGTGTTTTTATCTTTAATGAATCCATGTTGTGATCTCGATAACATCTTGAACTCAAGTAAAAACTTCAATGTTCTACTTGCCAGAATTTTTTCAAATATTTTGGCAAATGATGTAATGAAGATATCGGTCTTTAATTGTTCAAATCATCAACACTGCCCTCTTTATGAATAGGCCTGATATCTTTCGACTGTCGGTGTCGTAACTCGACAGATTTGTCCCCAGACAATTGGGGAATACGGCCCTGTGCGGCCACTTGCATTGGTTTCACTTTTCGAGCGAGCTAAGGCGGTTCGCCCTTCAAGTGGTTTTGTGCGTTATTATAAACATAGACATATTTAGGCATGTAAGATTTATCCTTGGGGATATTTGAAAATTCCAGACAAAAGTCAGTCGGGATCGGAATTCGAAACGATAAGCTTAAGGTCGAAAACGCCGAGGCTCGGCTCAAATATTTAAAATTGGTTTTTACGTTTTGTTCATAATTTCACACGATTGATTATTTCGTATCGGCACTAGTCTAGTGAGATATTCATTTTACAACTAGGAATCGAATTAAAGTGTGTTTTTCTTTAACAGTTTAGTTTGATTTTGAAAACTTTCGAACCTCCTAGACGCCAGATCCTAACGGTGCGTAGGACTTCGGCGGGGAATTCACAACAGTCGGGAAAAACACCCCTAGTAAATGCACAGTTCATTATATATGATAAGGGATCTACAATTTGTTCGATACATCTCTTTATTACAAATATGGGGATGTTATCATACCCACATGACCTTTCATTGTTCATTTGCTTAACAGTTTTAATTGTCTCACTCTTTTCAATCTTGAACATATAGAATGATTTCATTGAACGTTTAATATTATTGTCTCTTTCAGCGTTTCGAGTTTTAATGTTACATTTGACTGCACTGGTAAAGTGATTACTGAAATTTTTCGCCAATTCCACCATATTGCGGCCACCAGCCATGACATTTTCTATTGATGGAAGTGTTAGTGCCCCTTTCTTGCTACCCATTAATTCATTGACAATGTTCCAAACATCATTCGATATAATTTCACCATAATATTTTTGTTTAGCCTCTGTTATAGCTGCATCATATTTACATTTAGTTTTTCTGTATTCTTCAGCATTATGCTTTATCAAGATTTGATGATAGAAAAAGAAAGACTAGTTTTGTTTTAAGCGACCTAATTAATGGCGACCTTTTGATTTTGCATTATGGGGGAACCATTTTAACCTCCCTCAGTGGGTAACAAGCCTCGAAGATGGTATTTATATGACCAGCGAACATGTTCCACATAGAGTTAATCTCGCTTTCAGGCAAGCCATAAACGTCTGACCAATCAATCTCATCAAGCATCCTCTCGAATCCCTCATGAGCACTCTATCATTGAATATTTTAATTTTTTTCGTTGTATGGCAGCTCCAAGCAGTATGGCCGGCCTGCAAAGTAAACTTTATACAAGAATGATCTGATAAATATTTTTCAAATACCCTTGTTACATTCATCACATTAGATATAAAATTGTCTATGCATGTGGCAGAAGATTTAGTAATTCGAGTGGCTTCCCTAGTTCCAAGTCTTAAATTATATGATTTTAAAAGCATCAAGAAATTTCTAGATTCTTTAGTGTCCTTTAATACGTCAATATTAAAATCACCAGCTATTAGGATTTTACATTGTTCTAGTTAACATTTATCAAGAAGTAATGCCAATTTTTCAAAAAACACTTCTATCTCGTTCACCGGGTGGGTTGAAGGTCTATATAAAGAGATTATTATATATTTAGTATTTCCTTCCATACACTGAATTCCATAACATATAAGGGGAACTGAAATGGTCGACATAACTAGAAGAATTATAGATTTTGTATGATCAGATTAATTAATTTCCCTGTGCTACTGTAATGATCAACTTACATTCATTCACTATTTTGCGACTGATAACCCACCAAACACAGATACATATCATAAATATAACATACACATTGCAATGTTCTATGATATGTAGCAATGTAATATGCCTGCTCCATCCTTGTACCGCTCTATGTCCGCCTTTCGTTACATAACATGTAACAAACACTAGCTATGTGTTCATTAACTTTGATAATATTCTTTGAATAATCTTGATTGATTTCCTCTGCAACATCGTGTCAGGTTCATAATGTTCATTTTTACCTTAAATGTTACATTGAAAAAATAATTACTGGTATATTTCATGTGATGTTTCTCTTATATAACATTTACCTACTTAGCTGATACTCACCTTTTTCATATCATGTATGTAGCTGATACATTTCTGTATCTTATACAGAAAGGATATAGTGTTTTAAATTACATGGAAAATTTTCTACAAAGTGTATATGTAAACGAATATAACTAAATACAGAATGGCCCAGTTTTTTTAAATAATTTAATCAGTTGAATGAGTGCTTCAATCCAAGACAAAAACTCCATATGAACGACAAAAACTCCATATGAACGTAGACTTTCATCATAAGGAAAATATTCACGGCTTGTTCAAGTTTCCAATTTTCTTGGCGAATCTGAAATCTTGAACAATCTGTAGATATTTTTCTTGTGATGAATTTATAGACCTGTTCATATAATTTTATCGTCCTGAAATCAAACACTCTTTCAACTGTTAAAGTTATTCCCCAAAACAAGTAGCCATCTAGTACAAATTTATATTTATATAACATAATACATGCTCCATGAAAATGATTCATGCCACTTAAAACAATATACCTATCATTGACCATGTAGAAATAAGTGAGGAATTCGAAATATGGAAAATTAAACAGAAATCATATTCTTTTGTTCGGTCGCACCACAAATTCCATAATTTTTGAAATCTCTCTAATAATTTATGAACAGAAAAAACAGAGACTATTATTCACAATATACCAAAGGGTTTCATTCAAAATTGTCAAATGAAATATCACAGAATTATTTACAACCTTTAATATGTTGTCGAAGCTACACATGAACTAAAACTTCATTATTTCTCCTTATACCTCAGCTGCTGGTACTTTCTCGAAGTCTGCAATTTGCGTAACTGACCAAGATGCAAAACCTAAACATATTTATTTCTATGTGATAAAATGGCAATTTCAAATAAAATTCGCAATTATGAGGCTTCCTGATTTGATAAAAAGATCAATCTCTATATCCATAAAGTTAGCAGAGCCACTAGCACGGAAGTCAATGAAAACCATCCCATTAATTGTCGTATATTTGTCGAGAATTTTTCGTGAAAGAAAAAAATTTGTCGCGCTTCTAGTTTTTTTTTAGGGGTGGCTCTGCTAACTTATAATTAAGTTAGCAGTCGAGTATTTGTCGTAGACCATCTAACCTGAAAAAAACAGAAAAAATCATTTTTTTATAGCCTTTTTATAGGTTTTAATGAAATGTTCTGGTTTCTTAGGAAATTTGTCAGACTCGGCAACACTGCATTGGTATATTTATATTTCAAGTATGTTTTTCGTATCATATTATGATATTGGGTTGTATATGTTAAATCTTCTATTTCCCGAGATTTTCGTTTCAATGCTGAAAAATGGAAATATTCCATTCGCACGGATATACATCGACGTAACTCTGTGATACAAGAAAGTTAATTAGATGACGGTTTGTTCTACCGGAAATGAGCTGAACGATTGAAGGACGACCAAAACATATTTGACGTGAAAGAAAAAAATTTGTCGCGCTCTTTGTTTTTTTTGAGTGGTGGCTCTGCTCACTTAACATTAAGTAAGCAGAGCCATTCTAAAATATGCATCGAATTCGATCAAAAATGTTATGAGTAATTGTCGAGTATTTATATGAATCATCAAATTACTATTATATTTTTCTGATCGAAGTCATCATAGTGATCTCATGATTGAAACTTCGTCAATAGTTCTATAATACCGCCGCGCAACATAGGATTGGAATGGTGAAAAATGTAAATAAAATTTGTTTTCGAATAATTTGCAAATTTTTCTTGAAAAACAATGATATTTTGGAAACTATCAATCAGATTCCAATGAAATTGTTTCAAATTTCAGCTTGACCCAATGTTCATCTCAGAAGATATAGGAAACGAATGATTCCAAATTTCGTAGTCATTCGAAATTTGGAGCTTATTTCCTCAATATCTCAAAAAATTTTTTTCCCGAATACTACACAACAATTGAATTGACCACCAAAAAATACTAAAATGTGACCAAAAACCGTAATCTCAAAGTTCACGCATAACTCACCACAGTTATCAGAATATTGCTCAAAGCTGACATTAAACACTTTGTATCTCGCTTATGCTTCGAAAACGAGGTATATGTCATCAGGCAAAAATGACTTTCCCAATGTCATCTATATGGCTACATATGTTTGACCAGTTTATGATGAAACACCCTTTTTTTTTTTTTTTTTTTACTTTCACACTCAATGTGGTTCATTTCAAGACTCCCGGGTGTTTTTTCACCAAGAGAGTTTCCGTTCCTTAGTGAGGAAAGATGACTTGACGAATAATGTTGACTGTCCCCAATATCACAGCTTTCTGCATCCAGGTGATGGTGTTCGGATGCAGTTCTAAATCCTTCAGATGCTCGACGGTTTTCTTTAGCACGAGCCCATTTGCACAAATTATTAGTGGAATTATATCGACCTTTTTCAGTCTCCACATATCTCTCACTTGTCTTGATAGAGCCTCATATTTTCTGATTTTCTCGGAGTATGTCTTAGCCATATTGTTGTCTTGTGGGACTGCAAAGTCAATGATTGTTGCTGTCTTGCGTTTTTTATCCCAAACCACCATGTCGGGTCTATTATGTTCCACCCCCCTGTCGGTTATTAAAGTGAGGTCCCAGTAAATTTTTGTATCCTCGTTTTCCAAAATTGATTCTGGGGTGTATAGATGGTGCGGTGTGTAGTGTTGAATCAGTTGTTTATTCAAGCACAGTAGTTGGTGTACAACCTTTTCCATGTTGTCATGTCTTGACAAATATTTGGTGCCTGCTATCACTGAGCATCCGGATGTTAGATGTTGTATTGTCTCCTCAGCTTTATGACACAACCGGCATTTGGTGTCCTCCACATGCTGTTTCATTATATGCCTGCAGTAATTTCAGGTGGGTAACACTTGGTCCTGGATGGTGAAGATTGTTCCTTCGGTCGACGGAAAAAGGTATCCCTGGATGAGGTGAGTATTGGAAGCAGATATATCGACGTCTTGCTGATGCAGGCTTGCGTAGAATCTCCCAAAAAGGGAGATACAGCTTGGACCTGACATGTAACGATTCTGAATCGGAACATGCGGGCCCCGCTCAAGCCCTTAGACGAGGAAGGCAGCGTTGGACCAGGGAGATGAACTTAGGTCTAGTCAACGCTTATTTCCAGGTGACAGAAGGAGAGACAAAGACGAAAAAATACGCAGCTAAACTGGCAGAGAGATGGATTGAGCTATATCCAGATAAGCCATTTACGGGAAAGCATCTAATAGCGCAAGTAAGGAACATCAAGAGTAGAAGACTTCTTTCCCCGGATGAACTAGATACCATGAGAGCTGAAGCACTGACTCGGTCACCAACAACCAGATTGAGGCACATAAGAAGAAGCATTCAAGGAACGATAACCCCCACGTCACTGAGACAATTAAGCATGGTAGAGGAGGAAACACAACAAACATTGGAAACGAACGAGTCTATGCACGAGATACTGTCGATATATGAGGAGGTTAATGCAAAGTGGAGTGGAATACCGATCGACAAAAGACCAAAAATCAGTCGTATCAAACTGAACATAGAAGCAAAAAATATTATGAGAACAATAAACGCCACCTTGAATGATACGATTGATAAAACAACAGAATTTGAGAACCTTTGCCACAAAGTCTATTGTGCAGCTGTCACTGCGAATCTCATTCTACAAACACCCTGTATATATGTGATATTTGGCGATCTTCTTATTATATATTCCTCACGAGATTCCGCATGCAAATTCAAGTTGTCATTTTTCATTGAAGGGCTGGATTTTAATTCGATTCGATCTATGTTTTTGGAGATATCGGGAAAATGAAATTTTGAGAGGGTATATCTGCGGAATCATTGAATGGTTTTTACAAATTCGCCAATTTGGCCTTCGTAATTAAACTCCAAACTTACTCTACAATTATGAAGCTACTGAGTAGATTCTTTGGGAAGTTATTTCGTTCACTTCATTGGTTACGCTGGCCGTAAAAACATGAACTTCAGGAATAATCGACTTAGGGAAAATATTTGTAGAGAAGGTTTTCAGTTTAATAAGGAAAGTCAAATGCTTGAATGGGTTAAATTCACCAATTATTCCTTAGATAGTTAAACCAATTCAAAACTTTGGATCGAATTGCAATCTTATTCTTGATCGAAAATTATAGTTTCAGGTTCATGCAGAATTTCGTGAGGACCATATGAAAAGAAGATATGCGTTTGGCGGGGTCAATACGTGTATAGATGACCACTTTGGCAACGGAACAAGCACGTAAAAGCTCCTTACCCTACGTCAGTCCTTCTCTAGGTTTTTTTACTATATTCACTTTCCACAGTTGTGCAGAAATCGGTCATTCCAACATGCCAGCAAAAATGTTTAAGTTCCGCAATATTTCAGGAATTGGTAGAAATGATATCTAGTTTTATTTCTGTTTATTTCAGCTAAACAATATGCTACTTTATTGCATTTTTCCTGTTCGTTTGTACGGATAAGGGTAGTCTGGTGGAGCATGTGCAACACCAAATATAGAATTATGTGCTCCTCCAAGTATAGAACTTCCTTTCTCTTTCAGCTTGTCCAAAATATGATGAGGACTCAATAATATCAGTCCCCCATAATTCGGGTGGAACGGATATGTCAGTAGATCCTGAATTTCCTTCCATTTCTGTTGAATAGGACGTAACAGGTTTTGTAGGTGGAATTTTTCCAAAAAAATTACAGGAATATTCTTCGAATTCTCGTGTTTTGATGAGTTTTGAGATGACCATGTTTTTTCATCAGATGAAGACATCAAGTCTATATTTTCTATAATGACTTCGGTTTTGTCCTGAATATTTTCCTCCATCGAACTATCTGCCTCATAGGATATAATCGTTGTGTCTAACGATTCTTCCGTTGAGTGGGTCTGGGGCTCATTTGCATGGATGTTGCCTGCAAGTAGCGAACACTGAAATGAAAATTTTAATTCTATTACTAGTACAAATTGAGTCAAATAAATTACTATTTACTATAATCAATAATAATTTCAAGCAAGTAACCCGGTTTATTAACCAATTATATTTAAGTGTTTCGGTCATTTACGGTTCTGTAGACATGACGTCACAAATTAGCCATTCAACGTCATCATTTTGGACCGAGGATGCCTTGACTCTGGAAAGTGCTGTTTTCTGATATCTGAAGAAGTATTGATGGGATCAGATTGGAGAATATCAACGCACCACTGAGTGCCAAATTTCCATCGGGTCAAGTAGTTGGAAAATTCGAATAATAATGCATTAAAAAATTTTCCAAATTATTTCTGAAAGTTTTTTTTGGCGGAGATTATTGATCAGATTTCAAGGTAATTTGACACAGATCTTTGAGTGAATATTAACAACGTGTTACAAATTTCAGTTTTATCTGATATTTAAGTTTAGAGTCAAATTCCGTTTTTATTTCAAATTTGACGTTATTCCGGAAAAAATAACGATATCTAAAAAAAAAACATGAAATTTGACATTGTTTTTTTTCACTATCTTCGTTAACAATGATCGTATCGAACTGGAATTTGACACAATGCTGTGAAATATAAAGCTCAAGGTACGACCAGAAATTCACCCAAATAAACATTTTCCGAGGAAAAACATTTTTTCGAAAAAAATTTCGAAAAATCTTTTTTCAAAATTTACTGACAGCACTATCTCAACAAAATTTCGCAAAAAGTTGCGAGTCTTTCCGCTCCAACTAACTGTCAAGTTTCAATCTAATCGCTCCACTAGTTCTTGAAATATCAGGGAAATAGCTTCAAATGGCTATACCTCCGAAATAATTCGACCGATTTTTTCCATTAACGAGCTTAACCTTCGCATTTTGAAATGCAACCAAGCTTGAAATTTTCAATTTTTCTACCGGGTATTCTATAGGTACTTGTAGCTTTCAAACTATACCAAAATGCCCAGTTTCTTACTGTTCGGAAACCAGATGTAGTTTTTCGAGATTATTTATGTCTGGGTTTTATGGTTTGATTCGAAGAAATGGCTCGTGAAATTGGGATTATCTTTCAAATATTTGAATGATTCCTGGTGCTCTTTGAGCTCATTATGCTATGTTAAACCTGTTAGACCTATATAGATGCTAATTAATTCTTGACAACTCAATTTCCCGTATTATCGAATTTGTTGTGTGTATCTTGGCATTAAAAATAAATCAAATTCTTATTTCAATGCTTAGACTGCTGGTCAGTATCACAAAACACAAAGCTTTTAAAATAAAGATGCACTGTATAGCTGCGTACAGACAGACACGAGAGATGAGCGGCTTTCGAGGCAGTTGCGAGGCAACCCTGCGTGGTTGAAATGGCTCGCGAGACGCTCAAAACACCTTACACACTTGCTGCGAGGCAGTCCAATTGAACGAAAGCCGCTCAGCTCGCGAATCTGTACGCGGCTTAGGGCCGGTATTATAAAACATAACTGAAAGTTATCTTTAACTTTAACTGACAGTTAAACTTTGGCTCAAAAATGTCGGAATTATAAAAGTCTCATTTCTACCATAGACAAGAAATACTGTAATGATTTCTATGAAAAGGAGAAGGAAATAATTTAAGATTCTGTAATAAATCTAACTACCAATTTCTGGGTTGTAAAACCTGAACTTTGGAAAAATATCCCCTTTCAAAATATGATAGGAATAAACAAATCCTTTATTGACAAATATTCGCACTATATGTATCAGGGAGCTTAATGGATTGTGGTTTTCATAAAAATAGAATTACTGATTTTAGGGAGAGTTGCAATGATCAATTTTGAATTCTTATACTTTTTGCAATATGCAAGGGATGTTTGGGTATTTATTCGGTCACTTAACTGAAAAAACTACTTCCACTAATGAATATATTGGAAATGAAAGCTTGAAAGGAAAAACTTTGGCAATAATGAGATACATTCAATTCAGGAATTATTGAACAATTACGATAAAATTTGTCCAAATCCAATTAGGTACAGAATTTTTTTTACAAATACTTCACCAACGGGCAAGTACTTTCAACTGACACTGGGAGTGGTAATAATCTCAACACTAAATTTGCAAAAATTGTCATTCAATTAAAAAATATGGTAATGTTTTCTGTGGCTCCGGGTTATCGAGCCCTGATATCTAGAATTTGTACACGGCTACCAGTTTGGCCATTATTATAAGAAAAGTATCCATTGCAATTGTGATGATTTCCTTTCATCTTAAAAGTTAAATAATGTGTATAAATTATTATGCTTCATTACGCCTTTTCAACTTTTATCTGTTATATAAGGCACCGAAAAGAATAAATGCCAATGATTTATTTTTCATTCACATCTTATAATAGTTGAACAGAAAGAGTAACTGATATTTTCATTACAATAATATGCCATGATGAAGTCTCGAGATTGGATTCTTACTCGAGTGAGGTTTATAGCAGGCATTTTGATGTAAATAGATAATAAGTATGCAATTTTCCATGGGACATTTCTGATAATACAGTCAGTATAGTTGATTTATGAAAACCCCTAAAATCTCCAGCAACTATCAAGAAAGAATAAGATGCATAAACTCTACGTGTAGCAATACATTTGCATCACTATGAATATGTATTCCATTACAGGCGTACAGTGTCCAGATAAGCGAAATCGGTTTTTGAATTCCGTATCTTCCCATAAGTTCAAATGGTTCAGCCGATTTCTAAATATCCTTTCTCAACCAGGATATTCAACAATTTTCATGGCATCATCGTCATAGTCACTTAAAAGTTCTTCAAAAATGAAGTGAATATCTCTCAACGAGGATGTTCAACAATATTCATGTCATCTTCGTCATCGTGAATTAAAAGTCCTTTAAAAATGAAGTGAATATATCTTGCTAACATGTTTCCGGAAATATCATAACAACAAACAAATCGAGGTTATATTTCCTTTATGTCAGCCGAAAAGACAGAGAATCTGTGGAAAAAAAAGATTTAACTTTAACTATAATTGATACCCAAACCACCAGATAAAGATAACCCTGCAAATCTAACTTTAACTGGAAATTACTGCTTAATTTTCAGTTAAAGTTAAAGATAACTTAACTGAGAGTTATCTTTAATTTTAACTGACAATTTTGACAGTTGTGTTAGGACATAAAAACTGTCAGTTAAAGTTAAAGATAACTTCCAGTTAAGTTTTATAATACCGGCCCTTAATGGAGCACAGAATTCAGAATTCCCTCGATCGGGCAATCGTAGTTTTGAGTGATCGCTTATGAGGGTTTAATTTAGAGATGAAAATATAATTATGCATTAATATTTCTGAATGTATCGAAAATTCATTAACCATCTGACAAATTTTGATGAATTCGATAAGTTCATATTTGTTGTTTCTCGAAGTGAGCACCAATATTTAATAATTCTTTATCACGATGCCCCCACTACTTGTATCAGTAATAGGTCAGGAAAGGATATGATCATCGAAGCCTCAATGCTTTGTATTTCATCTTATAGATCTCCGAATTCTATTGTTTCAATGAATAATTGGAAGTTTAGCAATTAAATTCCATTCAATATAGGAAGCCTGCTGAAATTCATTAACTTACAGCTAATGAAAATAAAACATGAGGACATTTTGATTGGTATGAAATGGCTTTCATATAAGTAGATATTTAGAGATGAGGGATACCTTAATATACAGGGTGTTTCACCACAAACTGGTCAAACATATATAGCCGTATTTTTGCCTTATGACATATAGCCCGTTTTCGAAGCATAAGAGAGATGCGGGGTGTTTAATGTCAACTTTGAGCAATATTCTGATAATTTTGGTGAGTTATGCGTGACCTTTGAAATGACGGTCTCTGGTCACATCTCAGTATTTTTTGGTGGTCAATTCAATTGTTGTGCAGAATTTTGGAAAAAATATTTCAGAATGGCGGAAAACCTACAAAGTTGGAATTTTTTGTTTTCGATTGCCAAATTGGATAGCATTATTTCAATGTACTCAGTTTTCTAAGATTTTCGGGGAAGAAATTTTCTCAAAATTCAAACTCAATTTCTGTTTCATATGTCTACAGTGAAAAGAAAACTTCACCGAAAATTGGTGAAATCTTTCGAGGTTGAACTTACCTTCATTCTGAACACTGCTGTGAAAACAGAATAAAAAAATATCCTTTGGGTTTCATTTATAATATTTATATTTATAGTCTTCCAAAGATTCCGCTCGGAGTAGTTAAACCATTTTTATTTAAGAAACTGGTGGCCCTACGAGAGCCAGAATTGTGCTAATGGGCCCCAGAATGACCTGAATAGAAATATGAATTCATTCATATTTCTATCCTGGTCACTCTGGAGGCCTATTAGCATAATTTTGGCATCTGTAGGGCCACCAGTTTCTTGAATAAAATTATTTGGGTACTACGAGCGGAGTCTTTGGAAGGCAATAAAATGAAAACCAATTAATATTTTTCATTCTGTTTTCGCCCCAGTGTTCAGAATGAAGGTAAGTTCAAACTCGATTTCAACAATTTTAGGTAAATTTTTTTTTCAAAATTTTTCGCGGAAAATCTTAGAACATTGAGTTTATTGAAATAATGCTATCCATTTTGGCAATCGGAACAAAAAATTCCAAATTTGTAGGTTTTCCGCCATTTTGAAATTTTTTCCAAAATTCTACACAACAATTGATTTGACCACCAAAATATACTAAGTTGTGACCAAAAACCGTTATTTCGAAGGTCACGCATAACTCACCATAATTATCAGAATATTGCTCTAAGTTGACATTAAACACCGTGTATTTTGCTTATGCTTCGAAAACGGGGTATAGGTCATAAGACAAAATGCCTTTTGCAATCTATACGGCTATATATGTTTGACCAATGGTAAAACACCCTGTATATTATCGCTATTCTGTTTGAATGAAATGAACCACCATAACATAAATTTATCGTAATGAATTTATTATCGGAAATTCTTGAAAATACTATACGATCCAACTCTTAAAATCAGGAAAATAGCTCTAATATGACATGTCGATCATTTCCGTAACTATCAGATATATCATATGGCAAATTTTCCGATGCATCTATCGTTCAAAACTGAATCAAATCAAGTTGATTATGTATTTTTCAACAGTTGGACCGCTTTTCGGACCCAGAATCAATGTCAAAAAGTGTCCGCACCATGTATTCTATTCATTTATACTATAGCATAGATGCATAGAATACATGGTATGGACACTCATATTGACATATTTTGAGTCCGAATGAGGTCCAAATGTAATCAAAATACGACCTTATTGTCCCATTCCAGTTTCCGCCGATTGATGCTCTAGTATCGAGGAATCCGCCATGTAAAATCTGAAATACGCGGAAGTTACTGACATTTCATATGAAAACAAGTGAAATCAGAGCTTTTTTTGATTTGCCGAGTTGTACCCTACATTATCCACTATAATTTTCGAAAATTTATTCATTCTGACAAATTCAAGTTATGACTGTTCATTCAGTCAAAATGGTGAAAATATATGAAGGTTTGGTCTCTGAAATTTGATATTTTTGAATACCTATTCATTACAAGAGGTATTCATTATTCCAATAATAAGTCCATGAAGTCTTTCAGAGTTGCGTATCGAAAAATATCCATAGAAAACATTTGAAACGATAGATACCAACATGATGTAAGCTTTTTACATCATGGATACTACGATTGATTTGTCGCGTATGGAATTCTTCTGATAAATTCCTTATGAACACTAAGTGAGAATAATTCATATTCCAATAATAATAAACATGAACATTATCTCGAGATATTTTCACAAGTATGTAAAAAATTTATAACTTTTGAATCAAATATTTTTTACAATAGGTAGGTAAATAGAAAATTTATAATCTATATTTTTATGAAAGGACTATGCAAAAAAATCTATTAGCAATATCATTGTTTGAAAAAATGGTAATATCAATCTCCCGTGCCTGTTTTGGCTTTGAAATGACTTTTGTATTGTTTTAACAAAAAACCTCATTTTGCTGTCGGATACTGGTTTGTGAGTAAGAATCAGTAAGGCAAATAGGTAGTTTTTTGAATGTAGACATTTCCTCGAGAATGTGCGTGTATATTTTCGCTTTGTTTCCTGTCTTCACCAAATCACAAAAGTTAATCCTCAAGCACGATTCTGGTTATTTTACGCTATGTTTCTGAGTAATTATTATTTTTTTATTTGTCATATCGATACGAAAGCGTGAGTATAGTGGTATCGTCAAGGCAATCATTCCACAGGAAATTATGCCTTTCAATAGATTATAAGTGGTCTTGGACGATCAGAAATACATTTTTCACTATCGATATTTTAAGTAATTGGGTGGTTATTCAGCATTTAATTCTTATTATCCATTAATTTAGCTCATTCTATATGTTCAGCTTCCAGGCATAAGGTGCAAATTGGTCAGGTGAGTAGCTTTTGTCGTGTGAACCTAAAAAATTATCTACATTCGATATCAAATAACTGAAATCCTCTTCCTATTAGTTGCGCAACTAAGTTCCTGCTGCTTGTCAATAGATGGTCTAGCCACTGGCCGATCTTAACTTATCCTAAACGTCATGAACCAGAGCTCAGAAATTGAATTTTGAAACAAAAAATCAGAGATTTCATTTCCGAATCATATACTTTTGGTTGTGTGAAATATGTCTGATATTATGCCAAATAATCTTCATTTGAGGGAAGTGTTGATTTCCTTCTTTCATTCGGAGAAAAGAGCGGTTGAAGCGCATTGAGAACTCCATACGGAGCACGGAGATTCTGCTATAAGGGCCGGTATTATATAACTTATTTGGACCTAAGGCTGGTCGTCCACTGCAAGCGATTTCGAGAGGCGCGATAGGAGCGTAAACGAACGAATTTGCGCGACAGATCCAAATGAATGGAATTCTAGGTACCCTCGTCGACTGGCAGCGAGTTCATACGGGTGATTTCGAGAGGATTCGAGCGGCGCAATCGTATCCCGATCATTTTGGATCTGCCGCGTCTATACGCTCGAAAAGAGGAGCTATCCGTCGGCAAGTGGAATGTATGGTTTGTGAACGGAATATTTGTTGAAGCTCGTTGTTTATTGTTGGTGAATTTTAGATGGATCAGATTGAAAGGTTAATGAATGTCGTCTTTTTTCTTACAATAAACTCGCATCCAGAAGTTCTGCAGGTGTAGTAGCCTACCTGAAATTTGGCTCTTTGGCAATAATCGGCTATATAGCATTCCAAATATAATTAATCCAGCATGTTTCGCCATTATCTCGGGTTTTATAGCTTTTATTATCTCAATATCTATTATCAATTTGTTTTTTTAGTCTCCGACCAATTTTATTCCGAATATTTTTCTATATGCTCAAGTGTTTTTGGCCCAAACGTACTGTAATGATTCAACTACGTTTCAATCAATCTCATATGCAGAACGATTTTTTCGATCACAAAATAAACATAGTTTTTTCTTTATAAAACGCTACCGATTTTTACTAGTGAGGTGTTTTCTAAAATACGCATGCACTTCTGCAAAATTTTAAGAATTTCTGAATATCTGTGTCACCATCATATCTTTCGATGTTTGCAGTTTTTAAAGTTTTGAAGTCACGTTCTAGGTACATTAATAACATATTTCTCTTCTGAAGGTGACTTTCACAGATAAAATTCAAATCAGCCATAATTTCGAAGTTTCACATCGTTTGTTTTCAAAGTACCCAGGTCATCAACATTCACACTTCAACTTCCATTCCAGTACTATAAATGAATATACGATAATAATCATTCATTATCAAGATGGTGAATTTTTTCCGATAATTTCATTTTTTCTAAATTTGAATCTACCTTAGCTCAAAAATTTTCCCCATTCCGTAGCTAACATATGCCTGATCAAGTGAGATTTATCCTTGAAATGAATTATTAATTCTAAATCCATTCCGTATCACAATTTCTTCAATAAACAAAGAAATCTGAAGTAAAAATCCTCTGCTACGCAAGAACAAGAACGAACCGAAACCTCGCGAACTATCTGCCAGTGGACGACCCCGAAGCCTGAGACCGCTTCGGTCGTAAAAGCTCCTCGGCGCTCGTAAAACGCGTAGATCATAAAAGCCCCAAATCGCTTCCAGTGGACGGCCAGGCTAAGAGAGCACTCTTACTTTTGAACCAGAATTCACGAGTCAACTTCTAATTATCTGTCGAAAAAGACTTATAATACCGACCCTAAGTTAAATAGCTTACCCGCATTGGTTCCGTCGCTTCGAATATGGTGTTTTCTATGCTGACCACCGTCCAATTGATGGAAGACCGAAACCCTCCGAAGACTCCGAATTGGATATATTGCTTGATGAAGATCCATGCCAAACGCAAAATGAGCTTTCTTCGAGTTACCAGCAAAGTCATTTTTGCAAGCGAATCTATCAGTCAGTGGCGTGTCGTGGTGTGTGAGGTCGGGGATGCGCAAGTAGTAAAGATCGTATGTGGAGCGGCAGGGGTAGAAGGAAAGCTCGAAAAGACTTATTTTTAACATATTCGTATCTTTCAAAAAAGAGTAGGACAGCACATAACATTCTTTTCAGGAGAAAATTTAAATTTTTGTCAAGCTCTGCAGCAAGATTGATTAATTGTTTGAATATTCCTTGGTTCTCAGAGCAGTTTCTTTCATCGAGACCGCCAAGGGCCAAATAAAATAGTGTTACAAAATTTCGCGTAATAGATGATTTTTTTAAATGTATCTAATTTTTCCAACCTTATTTTCATGTAAATTAATGCTTCTACCATATGCAGAGCTATAATGGGACATAAAATTCACCTTACCAAGTAAGGCAAAGACAGTTCAAGAATCGATATGGCAACGAGACGATCATGTTTCCTCATTTTTCCTGGAATATGGTGTGTGTTACTAATTGATTCCTTCGCTTGCCCAGTTGGGATTCCTTCTTGAGTCAACTTTATAAAATAACAATCCTGAAAAACCATATAACAAATTTTTTATTTCACACTCACATATTCAGTTTGTGATAACTTTATAACTGACAAAGGCTGACCCAGCTCCTTAATTTTCAATTAATCGGCTAACTGCAGCTTATATCCTGCCAATCAAAATTTAGTTCGAGAATGTTGCTGACTGAATTCAAGATGAATTCTAACACACAAAGAAAATACCAACATGGTCAAGTCAATAACATCAACCCGATAAAATAATAAACACTTAAATACGCACAAAGACGTTCGTCGAATCAACGAACTGAGGCCGTAGAAATTCCGCCGCCCTGGTGTACTTATAGTTCGGAGTTGATCGGGGTCATTCGACAGCATAAGCTGTTTATTCCTATATGAGTGTTCCGGCCAGCCCAGGGGGGTGAAGCTCTGTTCAGAATCTTGGCATCAGACAAAGAGGTCTCGCCATCCAAAAAAAGAAACGGAAGATATCCATTCAGCCAATAAACGCTCGAGTGCTTCTGTCATTTCAACTTGAAGCAAATGGACTTATCACCCGTTGACAATTGTCATTTTATAAGAATATATTTTTGTTTGTTGTGATGGGATAAAATGAAATGATTATAGGGAGATTACATTCATTTGAGAGGTAATATATTCATTTTGTATTGCCAATTTCGATTCACTCTAGGTTTAAAATTTCTATTTCAGAGTCCACCACCGTCAACTAACTTGAAAGTGAAACCATTCATTTCAAACGTTTTCAGATGATGCATCATGGAGAAAGTTATTCTGTATAGAACTACTATATAAAGACCATGTCTCTATACAATGATAGAACATTACAAGTCATATTCAAAAGGGCAATATTGATATTCAAACTAAAATCTATTTGGAAATGAAAATTTTAATAATAATAATAATAATATGAGAAAACTTTTGTCAAAAGATCCAGACATACACTATATGTTGTTGCAAGATGAGCTACTAACATTTCAAATCGATATTCATATAGTTTCAATCAACTTATCGGGCAGATCATTTGCAAGATTGTTTTTACCAAGAACTTGTTTTACGTGATGAATCCAAAACATTGATGAACTCAAGATTTAATGTTTCAATAAAGGTATGAACTCTTTGTTAGTAGGTATATGTATTGGTTTGTTGAGTGGAACCAAAAAGTTGAAATCTCCACATTGATAATCATGTCTTTGTTTTCACGATGTAACATTACCGGTCATTTAACCTTCAGTTTTGTGCAAATGGTCACATTTTTCATTATTACTTTTTATTTGGTTGTGAAACATTTTTGTAATGTACCTCTCCGGAAAGGTTCTCTTCTGAATTCCTTGACCAACCAACTTTTTCATAAAAAATATTGAGTATTCATTTCCTTCAATATTGTATTTTTATATACTGTCAGAAATACTTATTGATCATTGTACTTCCAATAATATTGTGAAATTGGTGTATCAATTGATTCGTAAATTTCTTTCTCAAATTCTGGACTTTAATTTTGTTTCCGTCGTTTTGAAGGGACGTTTCACTTCTTATATATTTGTATTCTGTGGGTCAGCCTAGCCATGTTGCCGCGTACTTCGCGCGACCGAGATACATTTTTGATACTCCCGCGGTCAATAACGAAGTATACCGTTGGGGGCGGATTGATTTGTCGTTAGGAAGAATTGATGTTTCTGTTTTTGTTGGAATATGAACTAACGGTTCCTGTTTCTCAATTAAATAATAATTATTTTGAAGAGAATTAATTGTGTCATACGAAAATATATTTTTTAGGAAGGCGCGCGGCCTCGCGGCCTTATTGAGCAACCGCCACTGCTATCAGTTGAGAATTACTCAAACAGGGAGATCGTGGGCTCCTATGGGTCAAGGATCGATGAACGTCGTTTTTTCGCATGTGTGCTAAACCCGATAAAACCTATCTGGAAACATTCAACTGGACGTTCTACCTAACCCGCCGTATTCCCTAGATATTGCACTGTCAGATTATTACTCATTCGGGTAGATGGCATATGGACTAACTCATCAGCAATTCCATGCATATTACGACATCGAAAAATAGCTTGATTCGTGGATAGTCCCAAAAGATGATCCCTATTACCGTAATGGCATTCGAGCTCTTCCTGAAGGATTTGGAAAAGAGTTGTAGCAGATCGACGATATCCTGAGACCTACGCTTGGAAACTTTCGGGGACCTCTTCTATTTGTCAATTCAATCCGAATTCAGATTTTTTAACACAAACATAAATTTATGGATCTAGTTTATTGGTACCAATAGAAATCAACACAAATCTAAACAATTTAACAGGATTATGTCAGCTAAAAAATACAGAACAATATTCCATTCTAGAAAAGAACATATAAAGAACCACCTGCATGTTACAAATTTTCCGTAAACATACTTATTACATGAATATCCAATTTTTTGTCTGAAATGGAGAAATACACAGTATCGGTTTCATCAAAATTAATGAAAAATATATCAGTTCGAGATTGTGTCTACTTTAAAAAGTCCAAAACTTCAAGGCAAGATTCTATATGTGATTTCCAACAAAAACAGTCATATAACACATGGTCGAAATATTGACGGTAATTCTTCAATTCAAGATTTAGTGTTCTTACGGAATATCTAATTTTTTTTCATAAAATCAATCACACTTCATCAAATTTGATCACATATCTCGAAAGAGCATGAAATTGGCTATAACAAAAGAATTTTTTGTGTCCAAAAATTCCTGACTGCGTGAGTGGTAAGCGGATAAACATAAAAATTCTAAAGTGAAAATTATCAATCATATTTTTCCAATAGGCTTATCGATGAAAAATGAATAATTCTGATGTTTTCTCTTCAGCAGAAACTTCCCCATTCGGTGATCTTTCGAATGACATATCTACTTTTGTACTAGCTGTTTCTTTTCAGCCTCAATATCATGGCTAACATAATAATAATGAAAAATGAGAAATTATTCAAACCTGCTTTTCTTCCATTTTAATGCTCTTAATGATTGAATCAGTTGTTTTTCTGATAGAATATTGGAGTAACTTTCAGTAGAACTATTAATTTATCTGTCGAGTCAAACAAATGAACTAAATTCACTAATACATAATATAAGAAAGAAGCTGAGAGAGAGGAAAAAATACTGAATACACTCGAAACAATTAATTAAACAATAAACAAAAATTTTGTAATCAGGGAAAGTCTTTTGCTCAGGGGGTGTATCGGCCACGCTTAGGGAGGGTATGACCCTCCCGTGCCCTCCCCTGGATTCAACACTGGCTGGACAGCCATCTACCTGAAACTAAAACGTTTTGTCTGTTTTCCAGAGACATTTCATCTTATGTCTGTTAAACTGTTTCAAATTAAATGAACGAATTCTGCAGAGTTGAGGCGGTCAGGAAGAATAATATGTCTAAGAGACACACTGGATGAAATGCCTAACGAAAACAGACAAAACATTTGGTTTCAAATAGATGGCTGCCGAGCTTATAATACCCGGAATGTAAGGAACCAACTAAATTAATATTTCGGAGAACAATGGATTGCAAGTTACTGTCCAGTAAGAGGGCCACCAATGAGCAGTGATCTTACCCCTTTGGATTATTATGTCTGGAACACTTAAAAGAAAGAGTTCATCAAATACGCGTTCATCCTCGAGATGATCTGATGAATAAAATCAAATTATGTTGTGTAGAAATGGGTCAGAAACGTTCTGAACTACGTAGGGTTGTAGATTCAGTAAGAATCAATGTGTGCATGAAATGTATTGAACAAGGTAGTAGACATTTTGAACATTTGCTATAAGTTAATTTTTCAATTATTTATAGCGATTTCCTCAGCATTCTGTTCTCCCTCCTAACTTGTTTTTTATATTATGTATTAGTAAAATTCAGTTCATTTGTTTGACTCGACAGATAAATCAACAGTTCTACTGAGAGTTACTCCAATATTCAATCAGAAAAACAACTGATTCAATCACTAAGAGCATTATAATGGAAGAAAATTAGATTTGAATAATTTCTTATTTTTCGTTGTTATCATGTTAGCCATGCTATTGAGGCTAAAAAAACAGCAGTATTTCGTTTATGTATAGTTGTTGAACAGAAATGGAGATAGTGGACATCCTTGCGAGAATTCAGCCGAAATTGGAGGTCAGTTGGAGGTCAGGTCTCTTTAAGGTAGAAATTAAATCAGGAATAAAGGAAGTTTGGTTTGTAGTAGTATGAATATATGCCATACCGTGGTAAAGCTTTTCAATATCTGCATTTAGTATGGCAGTTACTTTTGGGAAATTGAATTTTTTGTGTTTCGGCCTGATATTATTACTAGATATACCGTGGGTTTCACAAAGCTTAATCCTCTGATCAACGCGTTGATATTCTGTGGTATTGCTAAAAATGAACTGAAATTGAACATAGAATTGTCTTGATCAGAACAATCAAGTTAATCAGAGCTTTGTGAAACCCGCTGATAGGGTTATGCGATTGGATGCCATGGAACCAAAAAGTTCGGATCAGAGAAAATTGACTGCAGCGACTCTATTGAACTTTTGAATCGAAAATGCCAAGTATTTTAGTTTGCGATGAGGTAACTGCCAGTAATAATTGCTTTAAAGCTCTAAACATTGCTCTTGTTGAAGGAAAATCGATTCTGAGGCAAAAAATATGAGTTTCGAGTGTTTAAAATATGGTCATCTATCCCGTCAATGCTAGACTCGTTAAAATATTTGCAATGCATGTCATGTTGCATTAATGTCTGGAAAACTGAAAAGGGGAAAAGTGCAAAATTCATCAGTATGACCAGTTTAACGTAATGCCTGTGAATATTGTGAGTGACAGTGGTAGGAAAACTGTTTGATCATTTGTAGACACCGGCAGCACGAAGGGTTTCATTTTGAAGACCCTAGTGTCCGAACTTGATCTGAAACCCAAGAAAAGACCAACAAAAAATTACGCGTTGTTCGTTTGGTGGATTGAAAAAAGGAGAAACAGATATCAATTCAGGCATACTTTCTAGGCTTCAGATGGGAATCACATTTGCGAAGAAATATCGCATGTTTTCAATGGCCTTGTAGATGAATGAAATGCAATCGAGGAATATTGAAATTTCTGAATCGAAATACTTCCAGGAACAGATGTTATTAACAAACTATTCACGGCAAGAGAATCCAGTTTAATTGTGGTTTGGTGTCTAATGAGAGTTAGGTATGTAGGTTGGACTTCCGAAGAAAAAATCGAACCTACTCGAGCGAGTACATCATGTGACGATGTTGGCCAAATTCATTATCATTGGTGTATCTGATGAATGAGGTGTACAGGATCCTACAGAGAGGAGAATGGAAATGAAGACAGGTGAGAAAGCGAAAATACCTCCTCATGACACAACGAAAGCGAAAAATCGAGTGAATGTTACCCCCAGTTGCGTTCTGTTCAACGTTTATACCTCTTGAAATGTAAAAGATCATCCATTGGGGAGATGGCGCAACAGAGGCGTTACCTGAAGGTGGTCCAGGAGAGTCAGGAGGAAGAGAGTGATCCGCGAGTGATGCGGGAGAATGAATTCGAGCAGAAACGACCTCATTAAAGTCGGGTCCAGATGAGTGTAATCTCAATAGCGAATGCAATAAAATTTTCGATAAACGATTCGCAGAATAGTGTGGACGGCACTCGAGCTCAGCTCAGCCTCGAATAAAAATACATTTAAATGCATCGTTCGAGTTGAAAATCGAGTCCCGACGGAGCAGAAAGAGCGTTGCCTCGAACCATAAACGTTCCTGTGATTTATCGCATTTACTGTTCGCAATACCCTCATATGGATCTGGCTTAATATGAGCATCGAACAGTAATTTGGAGTCGAGATTAATCCTCAGATCCGTGACAACATCAGACGATGGTTGTTAAGCGTGAACTGAGAAGAGATTTTATTGGTATTTCTAGTAGGTATACAAAATGTTCAAATATTTATCGATATAAAGGAATAAGCAATTATGCTTACAGTATTGGGCCAAACTATCCATATCACTTTGGAGATTCAAACAGTCAATGAGCGACCGCATCATCATGAATGACTTCAGATACTCGGCAAAAAGTAGAAACCTGCAATACCTGAAGCACCTCCCAATGTTATGGATGTGAATAAGAAAGGGTAAAGGTCCGAGATGAGAACCTTGCAGAACCCAATTGGTATTGTGAAATTTCCTGGATTCGCATCCATCGATCGGAACGTATCGAGACCTACCCACGAAATAACACATCTGAGATTTGTTCATATTTTCACGAGAGAAATTACTCCGTATCGGCAATAGTCTATTATAGGTACTGATTTTTAACAACCCGTCGAATTGAAGTGTGTTTTTTGACAGTTTAGTTTGATTTGAAAACTTTCGAACTCTCTAGACGTCAGATCGCGTAAGATTTCGGCGGATAATTAACCACAAACATAATTGAATTCCTTTGACTAGTTCGAAATGTTAATGACTCGATGAATTCGAAAAGGTAGATTCAATAACATTAGTACCATTCCATGAATGCAATTTCGTTGAACTCCATCTTCATCTTTTTTTCAGGAAAGAAGTATTATATCGATTAAAGCTTATTTTAGGAGGATTTCGCATAATTTTTTAGGTTTTTTTATGGGTTTTCGAATGACAAATAGTGTGATACTGCAATCCGCAACAATTTTATTAAATTTTTAATAGTTCTGTTCCAGATATTGGGAGTGAAAACCCATAAAAAACTTAAAAAAAGAACTATAATAACTCGAAAGCTATTCAATAAAGGTTTGCAGTGTTCCACACAAAATCAGCACGAAATTTATCGGAGATTGCAAAAATGTAAGAGGTGCTATGCGGAATGAGTAAAAAATAGATATTTGTTCTATGTAACTTTCCCGGGCCTCACAGTTGCCAATTGCTCAGATAAAGTGTCAGAGACTTTCAACATTTCAATTTCCAAATATATATCGATGGAGGTCCCGGTGTGACGAGGTGTATGGCTTTTCGTACTGAAAAAAAATATTAGAGAAAGGTATTGTGCAACCACAGTCTGTGATGCAACGGCCGATAATTCGTCAATCTATTATCAGAGCCACAAATCAACTCTTATCAGCATAAAAATCATGCACGAGCATCGAAGTATGAACCAGGGACCTGGCTCTGATAAAATTTCCTGTTCTTTTCATAAAAAAATTAAGGATTTCATGGTGTTGCCGTTTCAAATAATTTTTAATTGGCCATTGAATGATGAAAGTCTGGTCCCGAATAAAATGTTGGTTATTATAGACCGAATCGGTTTCCCGACAGCACTCAAAGGAATTCGTGCAATCATTTTTCTGTTCAATTCATTGTTCGTTTCGCACATCTGGACATCGCTTCTTCGGTGTAGATGTTTTGGTTGATAACCTCCCATCGAGATGAAATATTTGTTGACTAATGGACAAATATTCGTTTTTGTGTTAGTTAACTTATTACAATAATTCCCGACTTTATCCAACTTCGAGGAACCTTAAGCCGCGTACAAACACGAGAGCTGAGCGGCTTTCGAGGCAGTTGCGAGGCACTTGTGAGGCAGCCTCGCGTTGTTGAAATGGCTCGCGACACCATACACACTTGTGAGGCAGCCCAATTAACTTGCCTCGCAAGCCGCTCAGCTCTCGTGTCTACGCGGCTTTAGACTTAACTCAATGCGTGAGCCAATAAATATTTTCTGTCCTGAAGGACCTCCACTGTGATTCAGGATGGTTATTACTCTCACCTCAGCCACAGAGTTGAAAACAAAGTTTGAGAGATAATAGAAATATTTCCACAATTTTATCAATTCTATAATATCTATAATAATATAGTTAAAACTGTGATGACGCCATTTTTCGAAGAAAAAGCATATATTTACCTATATCTATCAGAGATAGATTGTGTCGAGTTCCATCGAAACTCATTCAGATAGAGAGCTCATCGAATTCAATTATAATGAACAATTTGTATAGACAATATTTTCTATTCAAAACGGTTGATGCAACAGTTGGATTCCTAGATTTTTTGTAATCAGCATGTTTTGACGTATGTAATAAAATCCGAGGTATGCAAACCTCTAATTTTATTTGATTATTTTCATGCTAACATTTGATATTCCCCAATCCCAATTCGAATCTTATTTGGATATTTTCAAACGGTTGTCATTCTACTGGTGCCTATTAATTCGGTGTGGAGATTGAATTCCTGATGAGATATCAAATTGGATTTGCCAATATGTCATTAATTTCTGGAAGCCACTGTGTGGTGAAACAATTTTGTGGAAGTGTTGAAGTGTCGTAACTCCATATTTTTTGAATTTATTTTTTACTGCTTGATGACTTGATGTACTCACATTTTTTACCTTGAACATATGAAGCAACTGAAAAAGTTGCAATTTCATAGATTACGCTACTAGTTCATTCCGGGAACTAAGCTTAATAATATCCATTAAAACAACGCAGGTATTTCCAATTTTTCAATCAGAAAGGTACACTACTCCTACGATGAACGACTCAATTGTTGAAATACATTAACACTATATATATAGAAATTAAAGTTCATCATTGTTATATTGATTTTTAACTCGATTTCAGAAGTTTGAATAGTAGACCCTCACAAAACTGAGTTAACAGAAAGGAAAAAGAACTTTCAAACTAAGCTTTTTCGTCGTATGACTTGGCAAAATGTGAAGTTCTCAGTACTCCTTTGAAGAGTTTGTTCAATTCTTAACCAGTCTTTGCCTCTAGAATGTGGTGTCCCTATTTTCTCTCTTCGAAAGTAGTTTTTACCCGAGTTTCGGGACTCGCAAGGCTCTCGTACGAGGCTCGAGGCGAGACTTTACGTAAGATTCATGTTGACTGAAGAGACCGCGATTTTGTCTTTAATATATTCTGATTCAAGAGACGAAACAAGTCAAACAAGTCCGAACGATACTCTCACGGGCATCAATGTACGAAAAAAGCTCTCAAAACTTGCAGGGCAGATTTTAAGCTTGAATTAAAAGGTAATTTTCGCAAATAAATTTAATTTCACCTCAGCAAAAATATTAACTATTTTCGATGCTTTCTCTTCAATACCGCTGAAAATGAACATAGGCATAAAAAACTCCAGGTTTCTTGGAAAAATCGTATACCTACGTCGAGTAAACAGAAGACGAATCTTTTCATTTTGGAGGAGTACTCTGGGTTAGGTAATAAGACTTTATGTTTATAGTCAGTTCTTTTCATATAATGTGGGAGCAACAATTTGAATACCATTCACCGATAATTAGACATCGATTAATGATCTACTGGACAGATGGCAATTCCAATGGAAACTACTGAGGTATGTGATGAGTTACTTTTTAAAAATAATATATATTTTAAATTCGATAACTATTTCTCGAATATAAAAACGAATTGTAAATTAACATGTATAATTTCAACACTCTAGAGACTAACCGAAAAGAATTATCAATGGTGACGTTTGAATAAACAAGCTGTATGAGGAATATAGACCATAACAGGTTTAACCAACGTGATTACTCACTACAGCCGGACATCTCCTAGACATGCTTCTTATCAGGTTATCAATGAGATTGTGATCAATTTGTTGCCAAAGTCCTCCAAGAAAATTAAGATCGGAACAAGATTGAAACACCTCCGCAAGATTCAAAACAAGCTTCTGCGATACAGGGTGATTCAGTGAGTCCAACCTAGTCGTTTAAGACCAATTACAGACATTGTCACGAAATGATAACTCGCCCCAGAACAAGAGCGTAAAAACCATCGATGCCGAATTTTTTCTAGTTGAAGTGTGGATTATCACTTGATAGCAAACTCTGATTATCTCGTTCAGAAACAGAATACATTTATACCTGCAATATATACGCAAGTCATTCGTTTCTGAGATAGTGGGGTCATAATCGAGTTCTTTTTTTCATTTTTTGTTAATATTGATCGATTATCACTTTGTGCGCCTCAATGCAATTTGAACTAACTGTTTCAGTATTGAATTTGTCTCCATAACTGTCATCATTATGAGTATCAAATCGACGACTTCGGCCCAAGTTGCCAACCCACAATTTTCTTCCCAAATTTAGTATCACCGGGGAACGGGAATTTCAGGACAAATTCGACATGATAAGGTTCGCGTTATTTATAAATATCCGTAAAAGATACCTCGGATCCTCAAACAAGATAATTCCTCCCAAATATAGGTTTTTGTTAGGCTGAAATTTAAGTTAGGATTCCTGTCAAGTTTATGAAGGATATGTTCTGCGAATCAACTTGGTTATTTCGGTTGTCGGTTTTCCGTTCTGTAAGTAAATCAATATTTTATGGTAACATATCCATAGCACAGAACAATCTTCACTTACCTTATGATCCATAGACCATACCATTGTTGATTGTTGTCTCTTCTATGTTCTATGGATCATAAAGTAAATAAAGATTGTTCTATGCTATGGATATGTTACCATAGAACATTGAATGTCGTTATGGTGGCAGAAATAACGTTTTTTTATCAATCAAATTCCGTAATCAACCTTTTTTTCAGGAACCAATCGAATATTTTATATTTACGGAATAAAAACCGGCAACCGAAATAACCAAGTTGATTTGCGGAACATATCCTATATAAATTTGACACTATTAACATGAAATCAGGAATCCCAACTTAAATTTCAGCCAATTCGAGATGATCTTAACAAAACCCTATATTTGGAAGGAATCATCTTGTTTGAGGAGCCGAGGCATATTTTACGGATATTTATAAATAACGCGAAGCTTATCATGTCGAATTTGTCCTGAAATTCCCGTTCCCGAGTGATAGTAAATTTGTGAAGAAAATTGTGGGTTGGCAACTTGGGCCGAAGTCGTCTATGGTGATAACTGCCGATTCCTATTGGAAATTAAAATTAAAAGAGAATATTTCATTTATACAATCCAACTTATTTCGAATTAGAAAGCTTGACCTTCAAAATCACATGCATTGACTATTCAAATCTCAATGAATCGAAAACAGTTGCCCGTAATGACCCGTAACAAAAATATCTTTTTTCAAACGAAAATATTGTCAAATTTGACATTCTCATATGAAAACATAATGCAGGCGTATACGTACAAAAAAATTACGAATTTCAAACGACCGAGGAGACATATTTGTTTATGATGCCACTCTCACGAAAGAGACATTTCCTAAAATTGGACTTTGCTATTGAAAACTATTTCCACATGCCAGAATGTAACTCAGATAATATAATTATTTTCAAATTTATTCACGGATACAAAAATATGATTTAAAATTTTACACTATTCATCTGATAACTGATAACTTGCGAACGTTTGAGTTCATACGGAAATTAGAATGGCACGAGAAGTAATAACTACCGCAATGATTGTTCATGAAATTTCTGTCAGATGTATGATGGAATGTTTCAACCAACTGAGGATTGCAAACTGAAATCAAATTATGCATTGGCACGAGACTCCGAGACTTTTGCGAGACTCTCGTTCGAGATTCGAGACGAGACGAGACTGAGGAGTGCGAGACGAGACTCGCGACGAGACTTTGATTTCAAAAACGCGACGAGACGAGACTCGTTGGTCTTGTGGGCATCACTAGACAGAGTCTATTTGGACACCGGAACCTAGTCGGGAAGAAATTCGAAAAGTACAGACATTAAAATGTTTAAATTGGTAGCTGGAAATAGGAAATAAATGAAAATTACAATAAAAAAGAAAAAACAAACCGTTGATCTGTACATATCTCAATAAATTCCATGCCTGGAGAAGCAAAAGGACACTTTTGCGAAACGTCTCAACAAATATAGGAAACATTTAACATCTTTTCATTTTCAATTATGTCCTATTCCAGCTGCCAATTTATGCCTATTTCGATGTGAGTATGAACAACTTTATAAGCTACTCACTGCAAAAATAATATACAAATTGAGGTTCACCATTTCACTTCGGAATGAGAACATATTTCGATTTAATCACCATAAGTGTGTCTCTTTTATGTACTCGGTTATTGAAAACAGTACCCTCATTCGAAATTATCGCAGAATAAATTTCGACTTTATTTTATTTGAATATTTTCACCTGAAAATTAATCACCGCTATTGAGTATTAGCTATTGTTTCGTAATATTTAATAGAAATGAAATGAAATGAGTAAAACTGATGACCTGAGCAATTGTGCGAAGGTTAAAAGGGGGGTTAATTCGTTTTTGAAGAAAGTGATAATTGATAATATTCTTGTTACCGAGGCTATCGCAGGGGGACACATGTGGCATGCATATATGCGTACACTTATGTGTTCATATATGTTTTTTGTTTCTATACATTGGCTATCAAATCAAATCAAAATTTATTCATAGTAAGTGTGTACACAAACATATAAGTTCAAAACATTTTTAAGAAGGAATCTCAGACCATGCACTTACCTAAGCAGAAGCGCCTGTTCTGTCATATGCTATGTCCGAAAACTCCTCAAAAGAATTTGTTCAATATTGTATAAAATGAGCAGTTAAACCATAAAGGAAAAAAAGGAGAAATGGCCAACAAGTAAAGTGTCGCAGCTAGAGTGATTTTTCAAATGACGAGCTAATTGTTCCCAAAATTTATTTGCATTCAATTACAGTTATTAATTATTATTTTTTTTACATAACTATTCACACAGTTTGCTGGAGCACATCATAGAACCTACGCGGTAATCTTGCAATATTGTTGTATCTGAATCACACAAAATTTAAGGGGGGTAAGCTGTGATAAAAATTTAGGTGGGTATTTGATATAAAATTTTTGAAAAACCTCCCTCCGGAAAAGTTACAACCCTCCGCAGATTGACAAAAAAAATTCTCTCTCTTTTATATTGTCCCTGTATATTAAGCTAAAGACAGGAAATTTGGCAATAAAACTACATATTTTGGAATTTTTCAACCCTGAAGTATGTTTGGAAGGGGTTGAAATAGTCAACCCTAAGAAATTTATCTTACAACTTTTATTGGATGAAAATGTTCCTTTTGAAAAAATTATGGCTTCCAAATCATTCACAAACTTTTTTCTCTGCAAGTTTTTCCGAAAAGTCAAGCACTCACGAGCAAAACATAACTCATGTTAAATTGCATTTTATTGAACAACAGTCAACAGCCAACCAAATTATGATTCTACTAGGCTAGTTTTTTACAACTAAAACAATAGCGAACAATTAACAAAAACAGCTCGAATATCGACAATACAACTATAATAAATGTTGAAAATGACTGCTTTCAGCTTCAAACAAGCATTTACTCATTTCCTCATTGAAATGCGTATGCGATGAAATAGGCTGAATTTCTTATTGCTTCACACCCCGCAACAATGCGGCTTCACAGATCATCAATTTTTTTTCTCGTAAATGCTTAAGTTTTTGAAAACACTTGTAAAGATGAAAAAGTTAGTAAATGAATTGGACTCTCAAGCCATGTTCTTTAAAAGAAAAATTTTGATCTAAAAAAAGTTGTGAAAAAATATATGTAGGGTTTGACTATTTCAACCCCTTCTAAGCATACTTCAGGGTTGAAAAAATTCCAAAATGTGTTGTTTTATTGACAAATAATATTCACCAAGTGTCGTGTCCTTAGCTTAATATACAGGGAAAATATAAAAGGGAAACAATTTTTTCTGTTAATCTTTGGAGGGAAGTAACTTTTCCGGGAAGAAGTTTTCCAAAAAATTTAATACCAAATACCCAACCTAATTTCCATCACAGAATCCCCCTTAAATTTTTGATGTTATTCAGATAGACCCTGTACAGGGTGATTCATTAAGGGTGGCCACCGGCCGTATCTCGGAAACCGTTTATCCTATAAATTCCGGGAAAAAATTCTAATGACAAAATCGGTTCCTAGAAAATGATTAAAAATATTTTCAAGTTCGTAGTTCCCCACTAGAGGGCGCAACCTATCACTTGTAAAATATAATCTCATTTTTTACGAAATATTCTCCAGCTAACAGTGGTAAAGAATAATGAAATAAGAAAATACTCTTCCTATTCAACAACTTTAGTTTGGATAATTTTTCTATATTTCCTTTTTTTTAGTGATTGGATGGAAAAACTTTTCTTCACAAAAAAACACTCTTACTTCTGTATGCGTGAACAGATTTTCACGTAATTTGATTTTATTCGAAGGCCATTAAAAGCAGATCACAGAAAAATATGACAACAACATACCGGGTGATCCAATTTAAAACTACAGGCTGTTTTATGTCACTTCACCCTATTTGCGCATTTTACTGGAGAATTTCAAATGCAATGCTATGATTCTAACCGACTGAGAGTAAGCTAAGCATTATCACCTATTGACTTGTTAAAACCCCAGACAGATATCTCCGGTCATTCCGAAGATATTAACATTTTTGCAGATTTCGATAAGTGCTCATCAACCCTGTGAAATTCAGGAGGAATTGAATTATTTCATCATCTAAACAATCAAATGAAATAAAAAACTTATCAAAAATGTATGTCACTCACAAAACAAGCTGATTTAGATCCAGTAAGCTTTGGCGTTACTGTCTATTCTCGGTTTCTATAGCTGTAAAATTTATTTAGGTCGATTGCAAACTACTAGTTTATGAGGCCTCATTATTCAAACGGAGAAGCATATGATATGCTTAATGTTTATGCTGAATGTTTAGAAAATGCAGTAGCTGAAAGGGAATACCCGATACGATATCCTGAAAGACGTCGTCAGTCCAGAAAAGTATTCAAAATATTGACACGAAGACTGCGACAAACTTGGAAGGTTCAATATGTTGGGAGAACAAATGGAAAACGTAGAAGCCGTAATGAGGATAATATCATAAAAGTTTTGGCTTATGTTTATGCTGAATAACATTTAAGCATCCGAAAAATTGCAAGTGATTTGGGATCGAATTATTCGCTAGTTGAAAGGATACTAAAGGACCATAAACTGCATCCGTATCATGTTGTCTTGCACCAAGAATTGAAAGAGACGACATGACTTTTGCAATTGGTTGAAACGAATGCTTAACGGCGAACCTAACTCACTTCATAGAATATTATGGACTGACGAGGCTACTTTTTCTAGCAATGGTAAAGTAAATTTACACAACAGCCACTACTGACCATCTAACAATCCATATTGGCAAAGATAAGTCAATAATCAGAATCGCTGGAGTGTTTACGTGTGGTGCGGAATTTTTGATGGAACAGTTTTCGGACCATTTTTCTTCGATAGTATCTTAACAGGACAAAGGTGCTTGAAATTTTAACGGAAAATTGTCGAAATCTTTTAGAAGATATTGCTTTTCAAATCAGGTTAGATATGTGGTATCAACGAGATGGTTGCCCGACGCATTATGCTGCTAATGTTAGGGAATAAAATACCGTCTTCTCAAAGAGGTGGATCGGACGAGGGAGTATTTTTCCAGCAAGATCACTCGACCTCACAGTATTAGATTTTATTTTTGGGGGAGAATGAAGACTTAGTTTTCCGAACACCCCCAACTACAAGTGAGGATATGAAAAATAGATTTCGACAGGCAGCTGAAACTGTGACCAGTATCAACTAAAGAAAGACTTAATTTATGTATAGAAAAAAATGGTAGACATTTTGAATATTTGAAATGATTATGTATAAGGGTAGTTTTTTGTTCAAATATTTTCGTTGTTGCTAATTTTTGTTTCATTTTATCGTATTATTGTTATTTCATGTGTGTTTAGTATTTTGCTGCGTTGTCATGACGACTAAAGTCACTTCCTTGTTGTTTCAAGCTCATAGGGTTGATCAACACTTATCAAAATTTACAAAAATGTTAATATCTTCGGAATGACTGGAGGTATCTGTCTGCGGTTTTAACAAGTCAATAGGTGATAATGTTGAGCTTATTCTCAGTCGGTTAGAATTATAGCATTGCATTTGAAATTCTCTAGTAAAACGCGCAAATAGGGTGAAGTGACATAAAACACCCTGTAGTTTTTAATTGGATCCCCCGGTATGTTGTTGTCATATTTTTCTGTGATCTGCTTTTAATGGCCTTCGAATAAAATCAAACTACGTGAAAATCGGTTCACGCATACAGAAGTAAGAGTGTTTTTTTTGTGAAGAAAAGTTTTTCCATCCCATCACTAAAAAAAAGGAAATATAGACAGATTACTCGAAAGAAAGTTGTTGAATAGGAAGAGTATTTTCCTATTTTATTATTTTTTACCACTGTGAGCTGGAGAATATTTCGTAAAAAATGAGATTATATTTTACAAGTGATAGATTGCGCCCTCTAGTGGGGAACTACGAACTTGAAAATATTTTTAATCATTTTCTAGGGGCCGATTTTGTCATTAGAATTTTTTTCCGGAAGTTATAGGATGAACGGTTTCCGAGATACGGCCGGTGGCCACCCTTAATGAATCACCCTGTATATCTTTACTTCAGATTTGAACCTATTCACATTGGCAATATTTTTGAGGTAAGTGGGAAGGATGTTGAAAAATTTGGGTCCAAAAAAGGGTGAGGATCTCTATGTTAACTCCTTCCCAAAAAAATGAGAATTCAGGTTGATATCGGCCGCTATCCTAGTAATGCGAGTTATTTGTTGCTCGAAATTCGAAAGGTGTGAATGGATTCTTTCTTTTCAAACAGAGAAATGCAAAAATCAACATCGGCGGAAACAATTTATCATTCCTCGAAATGATCTTAAGAATGGTATTTTGTGTTATCTACAGTATACTGAATACTCAAAGTTGTGATGAAGGCTCTACCCCACACCGCAGTAAGAAAGAATTGACTCAACCCAGCAACTATATAACATAAACATATGTTTTCTCGCGAGATATCCCTAAGAGAATAAAAATTCATATTTATATATTCATAATTATGAAATACCTATTTTTCTAAATTTCCGCATTCAAAATTCGCATAACGAATACATTTTTTGTCCACATGCTATGGTGAACAGCGTGTTATCGTTTTGTCCAAATGTCTGCAATTTATTAATTTTGAAGCGAAAGTTGTCTCAAATGATTGGGTTGAACCCACTGATGGCGATTCCAATGCCAAAATTGATTATGTCCGCCCTCCATGGTAAGGTTCTAAGCAGTTTTCCAATAGAAATCTCGGAAGTTATGCGTTGGCATTACTATCAAAGAAGTTTAGTTCTGACCACCTCATTTCTTTTCAAAAAATTGAGAAAAACATTTCAAAATTTGAAATAGCCAAAAAATTTGACAATTTTTTTCCAATTTCTCTGCAGCACTATGGATTTATTTTGACTTCAAGGTCTGTGCCAATTTCCATTGAATTCTGTTGAATATTTTTCGAAAAAAACAATTTTTTTCAATCGGTAAAGAGCATTTTTGGCTCGAAGCTCGAAAATCACAGACACTAGATAAAACGATGAACGCTTTTATTCCCTAGAAATGAAAGAAAATAACTTTTTGCTCAGTATGTTTCATGAAATAAAATGAATATC
This sequence comes from Myrrha octodecimguttata, assembly GCA_958510865.1. NCBI lineage: Eukaryota > Metazoa > Arthropoda > Insecta > Coleoptera > Coccinellidae > Myrrha > Myrrha octodecimguttata. The sequence goes on from OY294056.1 coordinate 39,598,339, forward strand.
TGATCGAGTTGAATGTGAAACATTGAAATGTGAAATATTGACTTCAAGGTATATGCCGAATTTCATCCGGATCTGATTAGAAGTCTCTCGAAAAAAAAATGTCGAAAAACATTTGTTTTCAATGTTTTTGAAGGTAAGATCATCTCAAAATTGTGAACAAGGTTGCGCGTAGGTACTCTCCAGCTTATTACGAAGCTCCAGTTTGATCGCATCCATTAATTTTGGAACAGACCTCAACATTTCTAATTCTTATAACTCCGAAACCTTTCGGCCAATTTCGTCTATTAATGACCTCAACCGATATTTTCAGGCTCCGAACATAAACTAAGAATTTCAAGACTCTAGGTCTTTTCCTCAGAATGTTAGAGTACATACACGTTAGGCCGAACAGAATTGAATTTGATCACGGATTCGTCCTCAGGAAGTCCAACCTGATAGTTCAAGACGAATTTCGGTGTAAAATTAGATAATTACAGACATTATGATGGGACGATATCACGCTGTTACCCAGAACCATATGATAAGAAGATATAAGATATCTTCAAAATCTTTGAAATTTTGAATTGTTGCAGTGAAATGATCAAGAAATTTCGCATGGATTTGACCACAAGTTCCAAGATTCGTCACGATTGGAACAATACTTTTTGAAATATCAATGATCCTCAGGAAATCAGAACGAAATCAGACATATTTTTTCCAATATCTCCAAAGACTGAAATTTGAAGCACTGTTGTTAGGTAGTGACCTCAAGGTGTGCGCCAGTCTGTAGTATATTATTATTTAAGTAAGGATGGTAGTATCGTCCAGCATCAGCATCATAGACTATTCAGATACACTGCTCGTGCGCCACGGGGACTACCGATGAAACTTCCAGGGAATCACCTCATGAAGCATAGAGTATGAACAGACGACTGTGATACGTTGATTGCCGATCTATTGAGGTTACTGTACTTCATAAAAGCACTGTAGGATCCAGTAAATGTTTCGACTATTCACCAGCAGATGTCGTGAAGGGTTGATGCAAACAAATATTCTAAACTCTATATGTTTATTTATGTTATGTATAGCATAATTCAAAGAATAAATATCTTTTTGTTCTGAAATAGAGTCTTCGGTGTCGATTAGAGTAAAATTCAACGAAATTGGAGATACGGTTTCTGAAATATATACATTTCTGTAAAAAATTTCCTGAATTTTTCTATTGATTTGTTCCTCAGAAAAATCAGGAAATCCGATTGGAATGAAATAAAGTACTGGGTTATGAAATGTCGACTTGGATATTTCAGTGAAATTCAAATGAAATATGAAAAAGTTAAAAAAAAACTTTTTTTAAAATTTTTCTATGGAGCATTCTTCTTATTGATACTGCTCATCTTCCAACCAAGTTTCATTTCTATCAGATGAAAATCATTCGACAGATTTTTCCATTAGCGAACCGAAATGTTCAGGATCGAAACCTTACCTGAAAATGCTCCCCAGAACAAGCGTATAGAAACAATTAGAAAAGCTGCTGACATTGATACTACAGAGTGTTTCCCATCGGCAGAGAAGTAATTGATGTGTGTCTATGACTCCTGGTTTAACCGGAAGTGGACTTAACTTTTGATTTTCTAATATGAATATTTTTGTATATTTGAATTCTACGTTGAATTCTGAGTAGAAAAGTGTTGAAAGAAAATGAATTAGAAAAAAATCTCCATTTTTTTTCATTTTTGACTTCTATCTAATTGTACTGCTTGATATATGAATTTCTGTCATAATAATAAATCATCAAATTTTGTTTCCACTACAAATTGACCACCGAGGCAGAAGTCACAAGTATTTTGTTTTAGGCCCATATATGAGCCCATATGTGAGGAAAGAGCCTTCTGCTCTTCTGATTCCTGTGATTCCCGGTATATACCTACCTATATTTTTCGATTTTTAAAACTTTCTTATATTATGTAATTCTGATCATTTAGTTCGTTTGTTTATGTAGAAAGAAATTGTTTTTTTAAAATTGTTCTTGATTTACTGTTGTTGAAATATAATTCTGGTCAAACTTGGGATATTTCACACCAGTGTACCAAATCTCAGTTCTATACGATTAAAAGTCTTGGAGATTTTGAGTTCGTTGGTTATTGTGGAAATGAATAATTGTATATATATTGTACCTTATCAACCTTTGTTGAAATATACCTATTTCACCTTCTAATCCACTTACACTTTCTGCGTCTAACGCTCAGTGAAGTTGATTTCAATAAAGCTCAACTGACACTTACACTTAGTACGAAAACTGATCATCATACATAAAGACCATACTTCAATGAAAGAAACGGAAAAGAAAACGGCATTTACGTATCACCCTGAAACCTACAAGAAACTGCTGAAGATTTTCAAAAAAGTAAATATTAAGTTAGCTTTCACACCCGCCACGAAAGCTATACAACTCTTTTGGGAAATACGTTTTATAAAATTCCGAATGAATTAAAATCGGGCATATACGAATAAAATGTTCAGACTGCGATAAATCTCACATCGGACAAACAGCGAGGAACATTAACACGAGATTTAAGGAACACATGAGCCATATCCTATTATCCTACGTCTATGATACGTCTATGATCGTATCCGTAACAACCATCCTGACAAATCGGCGGCCGCTAATCACGTTTTCACAACCAGTCAGTTGACTTCAGAAAAATCCGTAATTCTATTGAAGAGCTCGGGCAAAACTTACCTTAATTCGCTTGAAGGTATACATATGTTCAAAAGAAGAGATAGATTGCTAAACTACGATCTCAACCCCATTAGTAATCCAGTGTTCCTAATATTTACCTGACTCACGCTTGGTAGTCCAGCACTACCCTAATGGCCTTTTAGCAAACTTTTCCCTATTGGTCCTTTATACCACCCTCCCCACTCCTTCAGCATGGGAACTTGTACCTGTAGTTAGTAACGATATGTCTCAGGAAGAAGGAATGGTGGTTTCCGAAACGTGCGTTAGGCGCAGAAAGTGTAAGTGGATTAGAGAGTAGTTACACACTGTTTTGTTATCAGTATTCCATCCACAGTGAACTCAAATAGTTAATATTTCACCTTGTTTAAGATTTTCATTCCCTTTGTATATTTTGTTTTGAAATACCTCATATTTGGTTGATTCACTTCAAGTTTTGTTTCGGAAAATCCAAGTCGCCATTAAAATATTGATTCGAGAAAGTAGTGGGAGGGTCCCCCTAAGTTTTCTAGAGTAGCGCTCCGGAAATTCACCACTGCCCATATCAGACGGGACTCGGCATTTCGGACTATTTGCATTCCTAGTTTTGAGCTCTAGCCACTCATCGCTCGACCCTGTATATCATGAAATGATAAAAAACCTAATCTTAACAGGTAGGTGATCCAAATTATTGTATGACGACAAATCCGCCAAAATGTGGAAATTTCACTGAATCTCTTTATCTCTCGATTGAACTGATCTATCTGATAAGGTTTGCATAGACGATATATTAGATATTGAAGCTAAATTACAGTTTTTTTTATCTGTGAGGTGCGTGAAGTGAGAAAGAAGGACTACTATAAGACTGGTCAAATATTTATAAATTGCAAAAATCTGGTGAGTCAAACATTCAGAATCTATCGTAAGGGGAATAATCTTCAGTGAGGCTTTAGAAGGTTCATTTTTCGCAATGTGGTAGTCTTCCATCAAGGATAAAACGATAGTACATAATACCAGGAAATTCAATAAATATTCCAGAAATAAATCATTAGTTTGTTTGAAGACCGCGGCAGCTATAAACATTATACCACAAGCATTCGAACGTGGATTATCAGTGACAGAGTCTGTGAAGGCCGGTACAGATTGGACAGTCTTCTCCCTATATTGTGTCCCACAAATGTTCTATGTGATTTAAATTCGGTGGACAGGGTGGCTACGGAAAAACGTAAGCATTTGATTGTTGAAGTTGACCAGCAATATGGAAAATTGCATTGTCTTGCTGAAAAAGGACACCTCGAGGGCTATGCTAACTCGAATAAACAGAAATGGCGATCGGCTACCATAACCAATAGTTTGCCAAATCATAACTAGAACAGTCCTGTGTTTCTCAACAGCAAATGCAATACCACGTCACTCTCCAAGGCGGTGCCGAACTAGTACCCTTCTACGAGCATCGTACATCGCGAGTTTTCGCTAAATACGACATAATGTCATTCTGCCTCCCATTGCTGCAGTTCTCTAAATCAGTTCAAACTTTGACAACAGTGGCCGCTGTTACATCCAGCAATAATCGTAGACGGTAGTAGAACATTCTAGAGGCTCTGAACTATTCATCTGCTATTTGACGCGTAGTAGCCAAACGGTCTGGTAGAGCTAGTTGCATGAAGCGTCTATCTTGACTCTTCGTTTTATGCCTCGGTTGACCAGCAGGTTTTTCTTCGAACACGAGAAATTTGGTTGCGCTTGAGTACGATTTTTCACGAATCGAATGTCGGGTATTAACTCAAGATTTTTTTACTTTTCTGGGGTGATGCATAGCTTTCTTCACAACAAAACGGCATGCAAACCTAAACGTAAATATTTTTATCATAGCATTCTGTTGACGAAATATTAAGTTTGAAAAGTTATTCCTTCTTGAAATAACGCTTTTAATGTCACTGAGTATATGAAATTCGCTTCAGATTCAGTTTTTCAAAGCGAAATTTGAATCACTTTTATGAATATATTTGAAAATCCGATAAATTTTTTTTGTATAGACAATTGGAAAGAGAGTCATGGGCAAAACTGTTTTTTGCTTCCAAAAAATTTAAGTCTATTAGGTACTTACCTTCGACTGCAGAGAACTTTGAACGGTGTGCATGATATTTAGCCGTTCCAAGCAGATATGTGAGTGTATCTGCAATTTTGCATTTTATACAGTACCGTCACAATTGAGAAACACTCGGTTCATGTGGTTTATCCCACAAGACGGCAACGCTGGAACAACAAACGAACGGTTCATAGATATAAAAGAGCTGCAGATAATATAAATTAACATAAACATGAGAAGGGATACTTGTCGATAAACGTACTGTACATACTGCAAAATCGTAGATATTCCACCTCCCGCCTCGCCACCCTGACGGCTGGAAATTGGAAACTGAGTGTTGGCGAATGAATATAAGCGCTACTCCGTCTGGTGGCTATCAGAGTAACCCAAGGTACAGACATTATCATTGACAAGTTAAGAAAATGTCGAGAAAATGAGAAAGTTTATGCATTTTTCCTGGCGTTTGTGTGATTCTACAAGTGTTTCTACCGAGAAAAAGCACTCTCCAATGTCCCTTCCCATAGATTTCCACAGCTCGGTGAAAAATTTCGATTTTGGATGAAAGAAACTTACTTTAACAAGTCGGGCCTGGAATTGTTGAAGAATCGATAAAAACTTTGGCAACTTGTAACTCAAAATTGGCAAACCAACAAAGAAGATTTATGAGAGTCATTTTTATAGAGGTAAGCACGAATTGCTTAGGAAATATGAGATCACATTGAATTAAATACAATTGTTTTCCAGGCCCCTAATCCAAGCAGAGAAAGTTGCTTATGAGGATTGCTATGCCTTCCAGAATTCTGCCTGTTGAACTGATCATTAGGAACAACGTAAATGTTTTAGTGATAGAACTGACCGATTGAAACAAAAGAGTCTGAACAAGTAAATATCTGGTGATGAATATTCTTCGCTCAAAGTGCTTCTGCCGATGAAAGCAAAGTTGTACAAGGCTTATTTATTACAGCTTTTTCAAGACCAATCATATGAGTGTTGGAAAATTTATTTGTCAATCTATAATGAATAAGGCTCACGGTACAAGTAGCATTAGTTTTATGTGAATTCATTTTACTTACAATATATTGTGTGATTTCAGTCCTTCCTTATATAAATAGTAAAGTTAGGTGTATTTGTCTATTATTCCAAAAAGTATGTTTTACAATACTATATGTTTTTCACCTTTTTGAGCAGTAGATCTGAGGGGGTATTTGCCAATAATTAAGTTGGGTAGGTAAAAAGGTTGAAAGTTTATTAGTTTTGCAAATAACATGCAGCATAATATCACATGCATCTTCTTGTACAACTTTGATTCCATCGGCAGAAGCACTTAAAGCGAAGAGTATTCATCACCAGATATTTCCTTGTTTAGAATCTTTTGTTTCAATCGGTCAGTTCTATCATTAAAACATTTAAGTTGTTCCTTAATGATCAGTTTAACATTTCTGGAAGGCACAGCTTTCCTCTTGGGTAACTTTTTCAGCTTGGATTAGGGGCTTGGAAAGAAATCGTCTTCGAGAATGTGATCTTATATTTCATGAGCAATTCGTGCTTACCTCTATAAAAAGGATCATCATCGGTAAAATGTAGGTAACAGACTCTCATAAACCTTGTTCGTAGGGTTGTCAATTTTGAGTTAGGTACAAGTTGCCAAGGTATTTATCGATTCTTCAACACTTCCAGGCCCGACTTGTTTTAGGAAGTTTCTTTCATCCAAAATCGAAGCTGTGGAAATCTATGGGAAGGGGCTTTTGAGTTTGCTTCTTCACGGTAAAAACACTTGTAAAATCACACAAATGCCAAGAAAAATGCATAAACTTTCGCATTTTCTCGACATTTCTTTTGACTTGTCAATGATAATGTCTGTACCTCAGGTTACTCTGATAGTCACCAGAGGGAGTAGCGCTTATCTTCATTCGCCAATTGTATTGTCGTTTGCTACTCACGGAAAACATCTTTCTCAAATTTCAAGGAGGTAGGATGCTTCATAATAATATTGCTGAAAGATTTCTCCCTCCCGCCGCGCCCCTCTGATGGCAGGAAATTTGAAACTGAGTATTATTTCGTCGTTTGCTTCTCATGAAAAACATATGTGTCAAATTTCAATGTGGCAGGATTCTTTGTAAAAATATTGCTGAAAGACTCCCACCCCCCATCGCGCCGCCCTGATGGCGAGAAATTTGAAACAGAGTATTGTTTCGTCTTTTGCTACTCACGGAAAACATATTCGTCAAATTTCAAGGTGACAAGATGCTGTATAAAAATATTGCTGAAAGAATTCTACCCCCCATCGCGCCGCCCTAACGGCCAGAAATTTGAAACAGACTTTTGTTTCGACGTTTGCTACTCACGGAAAACATATTTGTTAAATTTCAAGGTGGCACGATTCTTTATAAAAATATGGTTTGAACACTCCACCCCCGCCCTGACGGCTGGAAATTTAACTGGGTATTATCGTCCTTTGCTACTCAGTGTTAAGAGCTCATGTCTCATGATCGTAAGGTCTGAGGTTCAAGCTTGACCAGGAAAAAATTTTCCGTTTTCAGGGAACCGTCCAACCGTTCGCTGTTGGGTGAACAGTCAACAGTATTTCCGAAGAATGATCCCAAGAGACATGAATTCACCGAAAAAAATGTTTCTAGAATATCAAACATCCAAGAGACAAATTAACTCGACTGAGTAGAACGGATCGAATCCGCTCTATGATGTGATACCGTAAAACGGAGCTACTTTGGCACACGGGGTATCTTTGGCAGCAAGTGTGCGCCCTTGCTTTTATCAAGCTGCATCCTTAGTTTTAATATTCAATCGCCAAGAATTGTTGGAAAGGGTCAGTACACTCCGCATTGCGAACTATGGTGTGACGTAACAGGCGTTTGGCTAATTCAAAGCACCACAAAAATCATACGGAATAAAAGTTAGCTGGTGCGGGGCAAGTTGATAGAGAATTGAGGATGTCACAGGTGTAAACCTCCAAACTCTGGAAATTACCTAAGAAAACTCTTCAAAATGCACTATTTGACCTACCTTAGGCAACAGAGGAAGAGGCTCTAATATCGGAGACCATCAACCAGGTAGCAGCTTGGGGTTTTTCCGTTACTGTTAGTGACGCCAGAGATATTGTACAAAAATATGTACTAAAACAAGGCAGAAACATTCCTGAATGGTCTGAAAATGGTCCAGAACCGAACTTCATTGAATAATGTGTTACCAGGAGTAATATAAGCTCGATTGGCATCTGATATTAGGCGTGTATAAAATATCGTTATAATTTAAAAAAAAATGTTGACTTTTTTATTTAAAAACTAAAAAACCGTTAACTGGTGCCAAAGTAAACTCACGATGGGTCTACATTGGGAACTTCTGCGAAGATGCCAGTGTCCTAACGGTTAAATTTGGAACCTGTCCAAGCTAGTAGTTTCATGCAAAGATTAATAATCTCTTTAACCTTTGGTTTTATGTAAACAAACCTTAGAAGCGTGGTGGAGAACGACTATTTATTAAGCAGAACTCGAATATTTGAAGAAATTATTATAATTTTGTGTAATATTTCGTGAGAAGGAACTTTTCGTTTGGATCACGATATAAAATCATGCTTTCAATCGTTCCTGGAGGATAATTTCGGTGTTATTTTAGTGTATGTTGCTTGGTGGATCAAAATGAACAAATATTTAAGTTTACTTGAATTTCTGGAAAAATAGGCACCTAATAAGTAATTTGAGGACTCTTATTAATGTGAAGAAGTGCTGAATGCAGGCTATATTATGTGGTGAATCTAGAATCGGTCCAAATGATATGACTTCTTCTCTTTGTTTACAAACGAGTGAATCAATAAGATGAAAACAGATTGTCTGCTTCAGTTCTTTTGCATCGTATTTCTAAAGTAAAGGAAGCAGACCTACTTACCTATAACGAAATGAAAAATATTAATGTATTTATATGAATAACTCAAACTATTATAAACTATAACAGTATATCTAGTTTTTATCAGATTCTCAACCAGATCTCTCTTTTTGAATATGATTTTGTGTAGTATGTGAATAAGGTAGCTGTAGAAGTGCTCGGTAGTTTCTCTGCAGCATTTTACATCCAAATTCTCTTATTTTCATTTACACCTGAAAACATCATGACATGAAGTTGTATCGAAACGAAATGAATACATTGTAATTTATCTTTATGAAAATAAACATCGTCAGAGACATGCAGTGAATATACTTTCATGTATTTCGTGAACTGATTTCCAATCTTCAATTTCTAAATCTAGGCCTTTCTTCTCTATCATTGAGTTCCCTGCCAAATGCTGTTTCCAAATCAACTTTACTTTTATTTGGAAAAAATGAAAATTTGAGGTAGTATATGATCCTTTCTTCTTTATCCATGAATAACTTTGAGTTAAGGCACACTAAAATAGACATTTCAGGAGGATGCCATTTCGAATTGATACAATCGAAAATTTTAATCGGAAAGAAAGGAATCGATTGATGAATATCACTAACACTTTCGGTATACCAAAATTTCAACTCGGAGAACAACACAAAAGCTCGAAAATGAACTCCAAAAGTAAGCAAAATACGTAAGAATAACAGGCACGTAGACAAACTACTAGCTTGGAAGTGTTCGAATTCCTATCGCCAGAGGGCGTATCGCTTAGCAGTAACTGCGAATAGTTTTCATTCACTTTTCAGCTTGAGTACCAATGTAACCCCAACCACGAGGCTACTTTGGCAACCAATTTGTATTTTTTTTCTCGAAAATGATAAATCGTAAAAAACCCATTTTATGAGAGGCTATAGGTATGACCTATATTGTTACCTCCGATTTTTTTCAAGTCGATTCCATTACAAATACAGTGCCTAGGGTGAAAAATTTAGCATAAACTTTCACAACCTTATTGTTTGGCCAGGTATACTAGATTTCTATTCGATCTGTCCTGTATTTTCGGAAATACCAGGAAGAAAATATTTTCAATGGAATCTGTATAATCATTCGAAGGATTTAAACTTTTTTCTACAAATCTGCATTACCGATATCATTCCTCCGGGAGTTATTGTGTTGACGAGGTTTGATGAATCAGAGGATGAATCCGTAGATATATTCTTTGCGTCAATAATAATGTTGTCCCTTGTTCAAAGGGTATTTATTTTTTCATTTTTTCTAGAAATCTAGATTCAATCAAATTAAAATCGAGTATTATATTGAGAAGTGGCAGCGTGAAGTTTCATGCAGAATTGGGAGATCGATTGTACTCAACAACTATGTTTAATTATTTCGTAGCTTATCGATCGATTTTGATGTTCCTTTTGGTTTGGTTTGGTACGCGTTCGAGTTGGTCCCATTTAAAATAATTTATACAGGACGTCCCAAAAAAGATGTGAAATAACAGCGATGTTTTTTTCATAGGCTACTACCAAATTTTCATAAGAAAACTGTGAATGACACATTCTTCCACGTAAGAACGGATAGTTATGATGAAATATACAAGTGTCCCAAAAAATCAGCAGACACAATATAATCAATAATTTCGCGATATCTATAATTTCTCTTTCTCTATATTGAGTGTAGCCCAACGGTGATCTTTTTCAAGGATGAATTATATACATAGGTTGTCTCAAAAAAGAGATGAAATGAAATTAATGGTTTCAGTTGGCGATCAACATATTTGAATTGAAAAATCAGGAATAACTCTTTCTTCCAATTATAGCAAAATATTTTTGATGAAATAAACATGCTATTGCAAAAATGAAATCAATTATTTTTCGATTGCAAGTACCAATTCTTCATTGGGAAATTGAAAACAGCACACAGCGTACAACGAGATGGTCTTGATAATATTCAGTCTGTCTCTCGATTATTAATAATTATCGATGATTTCTTCTTTTTTATCCCGTATAACTCCGAAATGGGTTCATTCAAAAATTAAATGAACGCAATGTGTCCCAAAAAAGAGATAACTGACTTCAAGGTCATATAAAACGAATATTAAAAACTACAGAAGAAATAATGATTTCTTGAACGCATTGGACGACGTTACAGAAAATTATCGAACTCTTTTTCTTTTAAATGTTTTCGTATAACATTTTATTGATTTTACAGCTTCCAGGATGGGAAGCTGGGACAAATTATGTCTGCTCATGTGGAAAAACTGGAAACTTCAGTCCAGGAAACCAATCGCATTCGCTGTGGAAGTGGGCATACCACTATTAATAGTTGGTTTACTCCTTTTTTTAAGGAGTAAAAGCGAACCTAGAAAGATAGGAGAACAGCCGGGCGTAGAATACCTACTGAGTAAAGAACCAAGTCCTTATCTTCAAAGGTTGGTATGCTTCATTCAAAAAATACAAAATATCATCCATTTAAATTTAATCTTCGTGGAATTTTCTCATGAAGAAAAACTTACGCCAAGAACATAATCAATCCATCCAAACTTTGGAACGCATTATTATTCAGCTTCAGTAACCAGCAGTTTCCGCGAATTCTCGTTGAGGTTCTACTATCGGCAGAAAACCGGTGTCCCGAAATGGTCATTCGAGTTTTGAAGAGAGAAATAAGCCAGTGGGAGCCATATCAGGGTAAAGCAATTTCCTAATATGAGCGATGACAGTACGACCACAGAATACAGAAGTTTTACAGAAGCGACACTCCTTGAGATTTCCATTGTTTTCGATGTAGCCGAAATTTGACCAACCACCATCATAGAATTTCTTCCTACTTTTACTTTTTGTGGTCTTATAGGCTTTGGCTTAACTCTTTACCATTATATAATAATAAAAATAATTTTAAGTATTATATATTATATAATTCTATGTTCGTATTGTATGAATATTATATCAAAACGACTCAATCAACACAAGCGAAACAGTCACTGTATGAAGAACCCCAAAAGTATAATGAAATCGAACACATTGAAGTAACTTAACCAACATATGTTGACGTTGACCACACAATAGTGAAGTTTAAATTATATTAAGATAGGAATTGGTTTCACGCAGTAGAAAGAGCTCCAGTAATAATAAATAACATAATCACAAGGACGAATATCCGTCGATAAATGATGCGAAAAAAGGTTGAACGTCATACACATCGATCGAGGTATTCTGCACTCGAGGGTGAGACTCGCAAGATGCTCCTGGCAGATGGCGCGCTGTATGTTGTATACTGCAGCGGTCCTTCTGAAAGGTAACAAGTATCGAGAGAACTCTCTGCGGTTTATCCAAGTTAAGTTGACCTGAAGATCAATAACAATTGTGAAACAGCTGTAGTCATTCTACTTGGATCCGCTTCTTCGGTGTAGGTGTTTTGGTTGATTGGATGATAAGCTCTGATCAAGGGGGAATATTTGTTGATTTATCGACGGATATTCGTCCTTGTGATTATGTTATTTAAATTATATTCTTTGTCGGTCTTTGTGTGTTGACAAAAGAACCAATAACAAAATGGTGGATTGAAGCATGCGCCCGCGAATTTGCGACATTGGAAAAGGAAAAGTGTCGCTTCTGTAAAACTTTTCTTTTCTGTGGTACGACACGACAATCATTTTTCGACCCGACCGACCGACGAATGCGACAAATTTCAAACAGCATACAGCACAACGAACGGAAATTTCCTAAAGACCGATTTACATCAGACCAGCGAATGCTCATTCTTTACCTCTTTCTATCAAATTTTCCCAGTGTGAACAGAGACGTGGAAAAAGTGAAATGAAGATGCATCTTTTCAGGAATTTGGAGGCCTATGTCTTCCAAATTATGAGAGATCGTCTAGTTTCGATTGGAGATTGTTTGTTCAGAAGAACACACTGCGTAATTGATAGGAATACCTAATAAATATAGGAATTGGTTTAACGGAAAAGAAAGAGCTCCAGTAATAATGAATTAACATAATCACAAGGACAAATATCCGTCGATAAATCAACAAATATTTCCCTTGATCAGAGCTAATCAATCAATCAATCAAAACATCTACACCAGAGAAGCGGATCCAAGGAGAATGACTACAGCTGTTTCACAGTTGTTACTGATCTTCAGGTCAACTTACCTTGGATAGAACCGCAGAGGGAATCTCGATACTTTTCACCTTTCAGATGGACCGCTGCAGTTTAACAACGTACAGAGCGCCATCTTCTGGGAGTATCTTGCGAATCCGACCTTCGAGTGCAGAATACTTTGATCGATGTGTATGACGTTCATCCTTTAGTCGCATCATGGTCGCTGTATCTGCCATATTGCAGTTTTACAAACACCATCACGACATGGAAACGCTCAGTTCATGTGGATTCCCACTAGACGAAAACGTCCAACATCTAACTAAGATAGGAATTGGTTTAACGGAGGAGAAAGAGCTCCAGTGATTATAAATTAAAATAATCACAAGAACAAATATTCGTCGATAAATCAACAAATATTCACCCTTGATCATAGCTAATCATCCAATCAACCAAAATATCTAAACCGAAGAAGCGGATCCAAGGAGAATGACTACAGCTGTTTCACAGTTGTTACTGATCTTCAGGCCAACTTACCTTGGATCTGCAATATCGCAGATACAGCGACCATGATGCGACTAATGGATGAACGTCATGCACATCGATCAAAGTATTCTGCACTCGAAGATGGGATTCGCAAGATGCCCCCAGAAGATGGCGCGCTGTACGCTGTTAAACTGCAGCGGTCCATCCGAAAGGTGACGAGTATCGAGATTCCCTTTGCGGTTTTATCCAAGGTAAGTTGACCTGAAGGTCAGTGACAACTGTGAAACAGCTGTAGTCATTCTCCTTGGATCCGCTTCTTCGGTGTAGATGTTTTGGTTGATTGGATGATTATCTCGGATCCAGTGGGATATTTGTTGATTTATCGACGGATATATGTCCTTGTGATTATGCTGATCTAATAAATATCTTCACGACAGAAAAATTTACTGGTTTGATCCCACTCTCAGAAGAAATAATGTCTATCATCTTCCGCGGGTCAGTATTTTTTTAGATATTCAGGATATAACTACGAAATTTCTGGTTGCTAGCTCAATCCGTTCAAAAGATATCGTGGCAACGACAGACAGCCAATGGCCTGAACCGAATTGAATTTGGTCCAGAACTTCTTCATCAGTTAGTATCTAGTCGAAACTAATCGTTTGAGAATAAGGGCAGTTACGCCTCCCGAGACTTAAAAAATACAAGCTATATCCTACTCATTTCGAGCAAAAACTACCGCACAATATATTAATTTGAACCAGACTGCCACTCCCCTCTGTGGATGAGTTGAAAAAGGTAACAGAACCCTCCAGAAAACGTAAGCTAAAAATGCTCTTGTTTGAGATCAATTGAATCGCCAAATTCTATGAAATATAGATCAAGATCACTTTGAGCCAACTCTTGTACATTACAGATTATATTCTCCCAATAATTCACTGGTCAATGATATAATGAAAAATTATGATCCAGAGGCAAAAGGATTTTCCTCGGCAGCAGATATGGAACCGTACCTCAAGGGAAATTTTTCTTATAATAGAGCATGTGGAATACAATTCGACGATGATTTAACAAAAGAAAAATTCAGAGGAAACATTAATATCACATTGCGGTAAGTATAATTATTGTGGTTGTGTGAATTCACAGGGCTACTCGTTGAAAAAGGGAAATAATTCAACGGTATATAGAGGACACTGTTTCGGTTCACTTCAATAGAATCGATAGGCCATGGAAGTTTGATAAATTCCACTCTATGTAATTGAATGAGGGTTTTTCCTTTAAACGAAAATGCAGTAATTTTCATGAAAAACCTTGAGAACATCACATTTCAAACATATGATTTCAATATTATATTTTTAAAAAAATGTTTGATCTCCTAAAGCTGAAAAATAAAAGTGGGGATTTGCATATAAAGGGATTTGTCTTGAGTGCACGATATGGCTACATCGAATTCAGCTTTCTCGGAAAGAAAAGGACATCAAATGTGTTATTTTGTTGAGGAAAACAGAGATAGCTATACTTCGATCTGGTTAGAGTAGAAGACAACGACCAAGGAATAGAAAAAGAAGAGCACAGACTGCCATACTGTCATATTACTGACAAATCGCAAACGGAAATTGTTTTTTTATATTGACAAAGAACACGTGTGTACCACAGAATAGGAATGAATATTTCATTATTCTATAGCAGAAAAAGCTATTCTACTAAACACCGTTGTCAGTTCGTGCATGCCTGTCAAATCCCAAACCCCAATTTTGAAATCTGATTTTGAATACTTTCTGAGGGTAATTAATTATGTTCAAATTTGCATTTGCAGTAATAACCCAAATTCAGGAAAAACCCCCTTTATATTAGGTAAGGTTAATTTTCCTTTCAGGTAACTACACGACGCTCTTATTCTATATAAAGATCGTAGTTATTATGTATAACTGAACTGAACAATAGTGTCCTTCATAAGAATATGGAGAAAGCGATAATTTTTCTACAAATTATTTTGTCCTTGGCGACGTTGCACGAGTTCCAACCTGACTCAGTTCTAGCATTGTATAAATTAAAATATAAATATTTATACAATGGTTCTAGTTACAAAAACATGTAAAGCTAATTCAAGGCCTACCTCATGACTTCATGAAAGTGAATGGAGTAGGTATATGATATCATTGGTGATCAAAATATTTATGAGTTGCAGCCAAGGCCGGCACGAGCAATTCTGGAGCCTGAAATTTTTTTTGCGTCCCAGTGCTAAGATTTTTTTTGTCTGTATTGACGATTCCGAGACTTTTTCAAAAGTTCGCCAATTAGCAGCTGTAGAAGATGACTGATGCCGACTTTTCCATTACATTTTTTACACTTCCACCACAGTGTATGTGTTTGGGCGCACGCTCACTGGTGGCGTTTCGTCTCTGTCACGTCACCGTCACACCACCGCCACGTCACTCAACTCCGCGCGAATTTGCTTCTATTAAGAGTAGTCATGGAGTGCTAAGATTTCTTTTGTCTGTATTGACGATTCCGAGAGTTTTTTGAAAGTTCGCAATTTTGAAAATTTTTTTAGCGATCGATCCTGCGCCATTTAGCAACTGCAGAAGATGACTGATGCCGATTTTTCCATTGCATTTTTTACACTTCCACCTCAGTGTATCTGTTTGGGCGCCCGCTCACTGGTGGCGGTTGGTCTCCGACCCATCACCGCCACGTCACTCAACCCCGCGCGAATTTGCTTATATTAAAAGTAGTCATGGAAACCGTGTCTAATGGATCTCGATATCGAGGCAGCAGTTGTCTGAGCATTTATCATAAGGAGGAAAAATTATAGAAAAAGAAAATATTGGGTTTATCTATTTTGGAGAGAAAGACAAATTGCAAATTCTACACCATGTTCTCAAAGCTGAGAGCTCACCCCCAGAAATTTAACAGATATTGTAGAATGAGCGTTTCAAGTTTTGACGATTTATTGGAGTTTTTTAAATCAGCCATAACGTAAGAAAACACTCAAAATTCTAGCTTCACAGAGTTTTGGGCAAATAACGATACCTCCTCCTTTTGAATGCATGCAAAATGAAATAACTGAACACTTCTTCAGAAGTGAATTATGATAATTTCATTATCATTGTTGAATGACTTTGTTCAGGTAGGTTCTCGAATTCTCTATATTCCTGAGTGGATACTTTGTGAATAAATCTCTCTACTGTTTGTATCCTGAGAGTGCAATAAATAAATTGAATTTTATTTTATTTTCTTAGTCTTCATTTAAATTTTTTTCTTGTGCTTTTCGTTCAAACAATAACTTTATCATCACTCTACATACGAATCAGTTATTAAATCATAATTATCAAATCAGAATATTCCAAATATTGACACAGTATCGAGGGTTAGCAAGGGAAGTTTGTTGTTGAAGAACTGAAAGATGATTCAGTTCAGTGAAATTTTGATCAACACATCTGAACCTTAAAAAGTTATGTTATGTCTTGGTAGGAAGGATCAGATATAAAAACAAATGCATGGGATGCATCAGCTCCCAAAACATTATCGTGTAAAATTTAATCACAATGTCGCCAGTAGTTTCGGCAGAATCGTAAACAGTGTGTATACAGTTTTTTTCTTCAACCCCCTTTATCCTTGTTGGGCATACACCAATTATGTTTTAGTTCTGTACCTATCCTTAGAAGGAGGGGTAACCTTTTTTAAAACACCCTGCATAACAATGTACTCATATATGTATACCTAAAACAGGTTCGTAACTGACAGTGACGAATGGATGACAGAATCTTTATATCCAGGTTTCAGTCTGACAAGACACCAAATTCAATATGGATGGAGTAAGTAAGAATATTATTTTTAATTTTACCTGAAAGCTCTATATGATCGACAATCTGAAATATGTAATAGTGCTAAATCAATACAGTATCAAATTATTACCACATCTGCTGCAGTGCAGCAATGCTTAAATGAAATTTTATGAACTAACATGACACAAGGAAGAATATCTGTCGATCGGTCAACAAATATTCAGACCACTTTACCTTTTAGATCGCCTGATAGGATTCTAGATACTCATGACCTGTTAGACGAATACTGCAGTATTGAACTGAATACAGCGCCCTTTCCCAAAAGCATCGAAGCAAACGAATCCTTACCCTCGAGTCCACTTCATTATTATTAATATTAAAAATACAATAAGAGTTCGGGTGAACCCCTATAAACTCAAATAAGCTCACTTGAAAAAAAATTCAATGTACACTTCCCTATAGTGAAGACAAACAAATGAGCGAATACAAAAAAGGAAAATTATTCTAAGAAACAGGTAACACAAATCAGCATCAGTCAGAGCGAACGCATATCCATAATTAAAGACGTCTCATCTTAGTCTATCCAAGCCATTATTGAAGCCATTGGTGGTGGAGCTATTGACCACCGAACTGGGAAGACTGTTCCAGGGTGAAAAGATTCTATTCGAGAGGAACATCTGTCTGGGAACAGTACGGAAATTCTCCTTCCTCAATTTGAAATTGTGACCTCGGAGATGATTGACGTTCTTGGGGAAAATAGTCTCTACTTCAGAACCAAAAAGTCCGTGCATACACTTGTATGAGAATATCAAGTCAACTCTAGCGCGTCTTTCAGCAAACGAAGTCATGCTATTTAGTCGGAGGCGGGTCTCATAATCAGGTCGATTCGATTCTGGTATTCCACCACTGAACAGATTCCAGAAAACTGATCTCGATAGCAAGGGCAGTCCACCATATTGGTCCAGCGTACTCCATGATAGGGCATATGAAATATTCATAAAGAAGTTTAGAAACTGATTTGTCAGAGCCTCGGAAAGACTTTTGAACCAGGTAGGTAAGTTGAAGGGCCTTAGAAGTAATAGAAGCAACATGGGTTGACCAAGTCAGATCGCTCGATATGGTCAAACCCAAATCACATTGCAATGATTGTCAATTGTGTATGGAAGTCTGGGATTATTTCTGCTTATGTGTAATACATGACATTTATCCAGGTTCAGTGGAAGCATGATGTAAAAAACATGGTGTGCTCATCTGAAAAATGAGTGACGTCAGCTAGCAGAAAATTGAAGGAATTATATATTCTGTGCTTTGAATTTGAATGTTAATTCAAAGCACAGAATATATAACTTTTTGTATTTTCTGCTAGCTAACGTCACTCATTTTTCAGATGAGCACACCATGTTTTTTACATCATGAGTGGAAGTAACCATTCCCGACACGAAACAGCCAGTCTATCGAGATCCTGTTGGAGAATTGTGGCGTTGAGAAGGGGAAAATTATAGATTTCGATGTCATCCGCGTACATGGAGCACTTCGACAAAAAACAACCAGGGAGATCAGAGGTATACAGAAGGAATAGAATAGGACCGAGAACTGATCCCTGAGGGACACCACTGCGAACATGCCACTCGGAAGAGGAGTAAAGATCTCCAATTATCACTCGAAAAGTTCTGTTGGTCAAAAACGCACGAATCCACTCGAGAAGACCTCCGCTCAAACCCAGATAGTTCAGCTTATGAAGAAGACAATTTTGTGGTATTCGGTCAAATGATCTAGAAAAATCGAAGTTAATAACATCAACCGGAATATTCTCATCCCACGCTCTTGTCCAGTCATTGAGACAACATATTAAGTTAGTGAGGGTGGAACGATGAGGAAGAAATCCATGTTGTTGGCTGGGAAAAACATTCTGGGCCGAGCAGAAGTCGACCTCCTGGTGACAAACTATTCTCTCCAAGACCTTAGACAAGAGCGACAGCATCTTATAGGTCTATAATTAAGAGGGGACAGCTTATCACCCTTCTTATAAATGGGCGTCACAGAGTTGATAGAGCTATCCACCTCCACCCCAGAAAGATATTCCTTCACCATTTCCTCAGTCACGGTTGATCGACTTTGCTTCATAAAGTCAATCTTACACACGGAATTTCGAATTTGTCCTTCAGACGCTCAATCTCAGCCTATGTGTCCACAACGGAGCACCGAGAACTGACCATCACATTAAAAATCTAGAAAAGCACCTACGTGAAGTCGGCAATTTTTGCGCGCATGTTTGAACTCGTTGACCAAGCAGTCATCCCTTCACGTATTATAACACGTATTATAATCCTCATAAAATTTTGCATGAATCTTCGAACTGCCATTTTCCAATCAAGTGCTAGATTTCAATTTCAATTCGATCTAATTCGTATTTTTAAAAATATTGGAAACATGAAATTTTGGATAGGGATATCTACGGAGTCATTGGAAGTAATTTACCCATTCTCGAATTCGACCCTCCTTAGTAAGCAATAAACCTACTCAACAAGTATCGAGCTTTCAAGTCGTTAGCTTCAGTAATCGTTGTGTTTACGGTCGTACTCACGGTCAATCGTAAATACAATATCCTCCGAAAGAAACAGGTAGTCTATTCGATATGCTTAGAACAAGTTTGGACGCTAATTACTTAGAACGAAATCGTGAATGGGTAAAATCCACTCATTGATTCCGCAGATGATAATATCCAGTGTTTGATGAAAAATGGACATCTGGAAGGTTCATGCAAAATTTAGTGTGGATAATATAATTGAAGATGGCAGAATAGAGGATATCTGAAAAATAATCTGAATTTTTCTTTTCAAATTTTTCTAATAACATAATCATCACGAAAATTCGCACAAAGATTAGCCACACTAGTTTCCGAGTTTCGTCACGATTTAACCTTTTCACATCATAAAATGTCCAAAAATTGAGTTCTCCAAGTTATTCTTTCGGAATGTAACTTCTAATGTCACTGAGTATATATGGGCCAGAGCTACTAGGTCAGAACAAGAGTAATATGTTATTATCATTAATATGTACTTAAACTTAAACTAATGTGAGCATAATAAAATGAAATTCACTTATTATTTATTTCAGTGTATCACTATACCGAGTTCGATGAAATCATGTACGGTCTGTCGTCTGTAATTCTCAAAATGCATTCTATGGATCTACCACCGATGAAAGTACGAGAGTTCCCTTATCCGAGTTATGTATACGATACTTTGTTGATCACCATGGGTAACAGCTTCTTCTTTGGTTTTTTGTTCATGGCAGCTTTTTTATACGCCTGTTCGAGCATGGTGAAGTCGATAACTCTAGAGAAAGAGAAACAATTGAAGGTGAGAGTAATTAGTTCATAGTTTGGTCATTCATATAATTCCATTATATAATGGTTCGTCATTATGTACACACTGATTGTGATACCCTCTGCCAATCACAAAGTATTCAAGTCAATCCAAACAGATATTAGGCATTATAATAGTTAGCTATATAATAGATACAGATGTAAGTAACATTTACTAGTTGAGAACGATTTCGTGCACCAGCGATAGCAAGGGCTGGCAATAATGTTCAAGAGTTGTAAATATACTTACATCCCGTGAAGTATTGAAAGTCGCGTACAGACACGGGAGCAGAGCTGCTCATGAGCAGCTCGCGAAAAAATAGAAACAGCGAGGCAGCATTGAGCGAGATGTGAGGCCAAGTCGAGTCGCAGGGGCTCGCGAGCCCCTTTCCAGTAGTCAGTACAGCAGCGTAGTAAAACAGACGTTGATTATTTTACGAGAATTCATATGTGTCAACGTCTACTGATATGACGAATGAGAATGATGCTAAATAAAAATTATTTAATGAGCATGATTGGGGAATCTAGGTTTTGATGGAATGTAGTTGGAGATACGGAAAATTATTAATGATTTAATTATTCCATAGGATTATTGAACATTGTAAGCCTATTCACAATGATTTGACAAAGAAATATATATTCACATTGTGAATCAAACGTGAAAGTCAAGAACAGAATTCGTTATACTCTTTGTTTATTCAAAGTAACTGACGGGCCCCTCGAAGCTCAATCTGAATCGAAAAGTTACACGGTATTATATTATTCAAAGCGCTCTTACCCATACTCACTAACAACTGTTTCAATTTTCAGAGTGTCTACACCATCTGTTAAACTGTTACTACACCATCGGAAAAATAAATTGCAACTACAGTTGCTTTTCCCTGTTGACTTCGTTAACTCTAAGTTTTCTTGGCACAAATTTCGAATCATCTAGGTTTAATATCATTATAGACTGAAAGTAGTTACTACCTTGATAAAAACGCTTATAGCAAAATACCAGAGACAAATCTGCTGAAACATTTCATTGCAGATATCCCAAAAAAAGCGAGATTACTATTGTATACCTGAAGATATTTTTCATCTGATAAACAACCGACCGCGAAGTAATTTTCATTGCTGCTAGAATCGTACGTTTTTGCCTCTGATTATAGATTATTGACAGGATGAAAAGTAACGAATTATGCATTATATCTATTCCTTCAGTGACAATTATTCGGAATAATATCCTACACGATTGAATTCACAGCATATAGCTCACGACTCGATCCGCATTTTATTAAAATGCTATTTCATAAGCACTATCCCATACAAACGATACGCCTATGAATAACTCAAGACAGACAGCGCCACGAAACGCAGCTGAGTGCTCTAACATTCTAGGATACATTAATTGTCTCAATTCCTAACCAATCAAAATCGATGTGGGCGTGGTCTCTTTGGCGCCAGTTTGAATTGAATTTCTGCTTGGAAGTATCTGAAGTTAACAAAACTGTCATCATCTCACGTTGTCCAGAAGACGTTAATGTATATGTGGTGTACTGAACTGTTTGTATTTCAGTAGAATGTATAGTAATAAACATAATATTACATTAATTCAGTATATTACCATTTGATAAGGTATATTATTATAAACAAACAGTAAAGTACATTGTGCTTTACATTAGTATTTCTACATGTTATTCATTCAGTATATTGGCCAAAATTAAAATGTTTTTGCCTCGTGGTGTATCAATTACCATTTTATTAATGAATAAATTTAGATGTAGTGAACGTGCTAGGAATATCACGATGAATTATCACAATGCATGATGAATTCTGAATCTTCGGGATATCCCGAAAAAGATATTATTAAGGTTCTTAATATATTCTAAGATAATAAACTTTCTTTAAATTATTGTCTGAGCAACACTGTCCCAAAGAAGAAAGCTTCATTTATTTTATTAAATATTAGTATTTTCTAATTTAACTTCCAAATAATTAGTATTTCTCAAAATATTCTACTTAGCACTTTTCTATCTGCAAATCGGTGAAGGATCCATATTTCATCAATGATTCAGTTTAAAATTCACCAAATTTTCGTTATAAAATAGTTAATGAAGAGTAGGTTATTACTTTAAAGGAATAAGGAACAGAAAAAATATACAAAATAATCATATTTGAAATTGTTTTTATTATAAACTTCGAGCAAATTATCACATTGACAAATGAAAAAATTAATATTCGATAACTTCCAGCGTTAGTAATCCAAAGCTAACAAAGAGAAAACAGTTTTTTCACATAATCGATTCAAATCCCAACTTAACATATGAATGTCATTTGGGATTGTCTGAAACTAGCTCCCAACTCCCCTACACCTGAACCAAAATGCAATATTTGTATAAATACAGAGTACATTTCAATCCAAAATAATAAAATTCTAAAATTGAATACTTTTACTGTGTATCTTCAAGAAAGTAAGAATTGCTGAGAGAGTGTTAACTATAATTATTATTTGCACCTTAATATGTTAAGAACTATAATTATACACACATCGCATTAATCCTCACCTTCAAAACATCATACACATTTCACAACTTCTAAGCATCTTGAACATTAGCAATATTAACTACACCTAAGCTATATAAAAACAGAAACTACCATCAACCTTGTAAGATAAAGATATACATTCTTTACATAACAAAAAACTATATGAAAAGATCCCGAAAATGATGAATTTAAAACGTGCGAGAAAGTTTTATTTATCATTTGGAAAATACGTTTGCTTCTTGTAGGTTCATTGAGATATGTATCGTTTTCATCTGAATGTGGAGAAACTAAAACACTGACTCGCTTCTCGCTGTTGTAACTTTGAGAGTCTGCTGTTATCGAAACATCCACATGTGCCACGTGTGTTTCAACAAATGTTACTGTAAATAAGTCTAATAAGAGGTAATAAAATCAGATTAATACAAATATATGCTTAGTTAATTGTTATTACCATCTGTCAAAATTTGAAATGAAAATCTTGAAGGGCATATTCCCTGAATATGAATACTTTCTCCTAGCTTCACGTTACATTTTACACAGTTACTTTGGTATCCTTGAATTCAACACAGTTGATTCTCAATGGTCAGAAGTGTCCTTTCTACATACTTCTATAATTGCTTCTGTTACAATAGTAGTACACAATTCTATCCGCCTTTTTATTTTCAACAGCCCTAGTACAAGCACAATTAACATGTCTGTTTTCCTCTCCTTGCCATGCTTCAAACTCTTCATGGCTTCTGAAATTAGTAATACTTTCTGTGATTTTCATGTTGTGGATATTTGTAAAATGCTTATCCGAATCATTAAAGGATGGAAACTTCTCTCTGTATTCATTCGGACTAAGAGAACACATAATATTCGGCCTCCTTTCCACGTATGGAGAATCATGCTTATGTATTTTACGGAGATGCCTGTTTTTATTAGATAGGCTGGTGATCTCCTTTCGATATTCTTTACAAATTAGTGGATTCACTCTGCAAGAAACCCGAAATTTCATCAAAAAACTATTCCATAATGCATAAATTAAACCTACTTTACAGTGTCCATAATTTAGGGGAAAATCTCAAATTGTGTAGCAAAGTAATGATAATTGCTTTTTCAAAACGTCTGGACAATTTGCACTGCTAATTATTCTTCAAAATATAACAGAACAGTAGCAAGTATCAAGTCGTGAGTCGATTAAAGGTTAGTAAACAAAACAGCGTTGAGAGAAATCCCGCCAAGATCCAGCCGATCAATAACCGACTTCACACGAATGCTCTCGGAATTCCTCGGAAGCGCTTCGCATTTGATTGGTTAGGAATTGAGACAATTAATGTATCCTTAACATTCTAGTGCTACATTTTTGCCGTCCAAACTGAGCCTGAGGAATCCTTTTGTCTCGCCGTAAAAACCGACATCGGACGGATCAAGTTTAGCGGCCCGCAAGCCGCTCAGCTCTCGTGTGTCTGTACGCGGCTTAAGGTGCTTCCTACACGCATTCAAATGACGACAACAACGACAACGCTTGTTCAATCCGTTGCCATAGCGGTCACTTTTTCTCGTGATTTGACGATCGTCATTTCATTTGGCCCCCACGAAATTCGGAATGAACCTTCAAGCTATCATTTATAAATCAAATCACAGATTTTAATTACATTCAATCTGTATTTTTAGAACTCTCGGGAAAAAAATCGAAGGGATCGTTGGACGAATTTCACCCATTCACGAATTCGGCCTTCCTTACTAAGCTATAGTGTTTACTTCTGGCCTTACGGTCGATAGTGAACACACTAACTGCTGTAATAATTCACTTAGATTTAATTTATAAATGATAGCTTGAAGGTTCATCCCGAATTTCGTGGGGGCCAAATGAAATGAAGATCGTCAAATAATTGGATCAGGAAGTAGAGTTGTACTTGGGGAACTCAACACGAGAAAAAGTGACCGCTTTGGCAACGGATATGAACAAGCGTTGTCGTTGTTGTCGTCATTTGAATGCATGTAGGAAACACTTCATATATTTCACGGGATGTAAGTATATTCACAACTCTTGAACCTTATTGCCAGCCCCTGCTATCGCTGGTCGTTTGAATACTCGAACTTATTTCGAAGCTACGAATCGATTTCACCAGTTTATTTATTGAGATACTGAGAAACTAACCTCAAAATTTCAAATCGGCAAAACTTGGCTGATTCTTATCGATAACGAATTCGCGATTCGTATATTAGCTCTTTTCCTTCGAGCACATACGAACGGACAGCTGAACCGAATTATATTCGACCACGGATTCTTTTTCAGGGAGTCCATCCTTATCTTTTAAGTTCATTTTCGGACCAAAATTCGAAAATTACTTACCTTTTGGCAAAACGATAAGTTTCTGTTCCCAAGAACAAGCTCGTAAAAACGTTGGTTGATCATATGTCAAATTTCTCCACAGATATTTTCATGTTTCAAGTTCAGTGATACATTTTTTGAACCAAAAGGTTTTATTGTTTTAACCATTAGAGTCTGTCTGGGATGTGGACAAGATATTTCTGAAGTCTTGATTTATTTCAGAACAAATTTGATAGGTATTTTTCTTCTTCCGACACAAGAATATCGCGTGAAAAAGCGCATGTAAGGCATGGGAAGACTATAAAGAATCTTTCTCAGTTTGTTTAAATTTGATGCATAAAATTTCTCTTATTTTTCCAGGCGAAAATCGCATGTTGGATGGGGAAAATTCAACATATCCGATTTACTTTGAAGTACATAAAGATTTGAAAAATATTTTTTTTCAGGAAAACGCAGAGGCGTACATAACATTCCATCAAAAAATCCTTTTCACATCCCTCATAGACGCTTCTAGTTGGAACATGGAATCATTTTTCATATAAAAAAAATCTAGAAAAACACTGACATGAAGTCAGCAGCTTTTACGCGCTTGTTCACATTGCGAAATGGTGAAATTTTAATGAAATAGACCAATTTTCGAAAAAAAAATTTTTTTCCATTCGGTATATTTGGCCCATCAACGAACCTTACCGAGATATTCAGGATCTTAACCTAACATGAAAATTTCAAGACTCTAGGTCTTTTCTTTCGAGAGTTACAGCGCACACGGCCGGACGGACAGAATCAATTTTGACCACGGATTCTTCATCAGTGAGTCCAACCTTGTCGTTTGAGACCACTTTCGGCTAAAAATTCGAAAATTACATCACATACATCGTGACGAAATGACAACGCGCTGTTCCCTAGAACAAGCTAGTAAAAATGGCGAGTTCAGTTCTGAGAATCTTATGATGCCCATCTTTGAGGGTAGATAGATAGTTTTACTGAAATATCCTCTTTAAGTATAATATTTAATCGATTGAATTTTAAATGGCGTATAAGAAAAAACATTAATGTGTATTTCACAAATTCATGTAATTTGAAGTAAATGGTTGATCACTGATGAGGAATTCATTTTCAATTCAATTCTGTGTCGTCCCTACCTTATGTGCCTTCTAACTTTCGAAAAAATGAGCTGAAGTCTTGGAAAATTTAGAGCAGGTTTGGAGACTAAAAACCCCGATGGAGGTCGCTAGTTGTCTTAGTAACTTAGTATTCAGTTGAAAAATGCATTCGTGCATACGTATGACCAATTTCACATTAGGATCTATAAGATGACAACTAGTTAACCGATGTTTTTAGAACCAATTAGGTACAAAATTAGGCCAACTTTATTGCCAGTTCATAAAAATGGCCATGAGTCAATGATTAACTATAGTATACGCAATTCAAGCTGATCGAATATTCAATTCCGAATATTTTGGAAGAATAATATGTGGACTTTTTGTTGTCCTTTCCTCTGTATCGTATTGTCCGAAAAAACAGAAAAATTCATAAGAATTGTGACTCAATAATTATTAGTTGGAGAATACTGATGTGCAAACATGTGCAGAATATTTCAAGGATGTTATTTCCAGAAATAAAGACACGGCTGAATTGGAAAAATAATTCGTAAATGACCGGCGCAAACCTGTAAATTGTAAAAATGGTATTACTAGTGTAGCGAGCGCCCTCCCTCAGCCCTTACTTAAGTCGCGAGCGCAGTACCATCCCTTGCGTCTTAAATACCTACGTTACCTGCCTATAACGCTTGGCCACTTCATCGGTCAACGTACAGGGGGCGCTAGCGCCCACGCGGTCCCGGTTGGATCCTCTAAAGATCTCGGAAATACGCTCATCCCCAACGGTCTGGTACACTCCTTGGGAGTCCTTAGTGATCCTCACAAGGGATATCCACTCACGTAGGCATGTAAACGGCATAGTTAAAGCTTCATTAGAAAATAAAAAAAAATAATCTCAAAAATTCAAAATTCCCACGGAGTGCTTCCTCAAAGTAGATTTATTTCCCGATGAAACGATTTTGCTATCTTCCAATCATATGGTTCTCACAAAATTTTGCATTAATCTTCTAGCTGTTATTTTTCTACCTACTAGATTTCAAATCAATCTCATCTGTATATTTGAAAACAGAAGAGAAATGCAATTTTGAGAATTTTTTCAGTTCATCTCCGGACCATTCCGTAGATTTTTTTCCATTCAAGAATTCAGCCTTCGTAATTTAAATCCAAACTTTTTCTATAGAATCAAGCCTCTGAATTGTTTCTTCTGGAAGTTTTTGTATTTGCTATAGGTCGTTAGACGTAAAGAGCTCATGAATTCTCGCCACTGCTTTCTAAAGTATTTTTGTGCTGCCATCTGTATGAGAAAATTGTTTTTTAGAATCCCTCCATTCTGTCTTTCGAATAAATGGAAATCTAAGCAACTTCAGTTGATAAAGTTGAGAATTTTCAGGAATCTATGAAGATAATGGGTCTTCCTACCTGGTTACATTGGACCGCATGGTTCATTCAGATGTTTACACCTCTCCTCATTGTGGTGATAGTGATGAGCATAGCAATGAAAATTTCAATTGGAAATGCAAAGCTTCTCGAATATTCTGAAGGAACTCTGTTATTCGTTTTCTTTCTGCTCTATGCTTTACAAGTGACCACCTTCTCCTTCGCACTCAGTGTTTTCTTCAGTAAAGGTGAGATGTTTCATATTCCTTTTTCAATTTTTTCACATGTATAGCGAAGATGCCCACCCAATCATTAAAATATATGACTGAATTTCTGTATGTTGGTATTCAGAGCATTGAACATCTGATTCACAGGTCGAAAATCATTCATTCAAAAATGAAAATTGAACCAGAAATAAAAAAATATAAAATAATTCTGATAGAACTCCCCCTAGATTGATCCTTCATATCGAAACATTCGGTCAACCCAAACATATGGTAAGCGAATTAAAAATTCAGTCTGCAACCATGATACACAATAGTGTAATCGGTAGAAAATTTAGAATATTATTTATTTTCGCTATTTTTAATGACGTTTACTTGAACATGCTCGTTGGAATCTCTATCTATTCGAACGTGTGCGAAGAAGATGATTATTATTGAAAGTTTAGCCTGTGTCTCTAACAAATGGTTTGCATACGTTGAATTTTTGTTGGTGTTGAGAAAACATCATGTTTCATCTTTCCTAATTCTTGTCGGGTATGATCACCCTGTCTGTCCAACATAAACGTATGGGCAAGTACCGCAGGTCAAAAATCATAAATAAAGATTTGACAGATAAATATCAAGAACAAATCAAGAAAATAATCACTAAAACAGAATAAATCAATATTTGATTAGGTCAAAAAGTTTAGATTGTTGTTCATAGACCCACAAACCCCTAGTATGTATTCTTTTATTAAGCTACATAAGAAGAACTTCACCCTTAGACCAGTCGTTTCATTTGTCACAGACCAATCAATAGAAACCAACTTTCAGGCAAAATTTGCAATCAAAATTATCGACATGAATACCAAAGGAATAAATATCGTGTCATATTTGAATTCTGCGTTGAATTTTGAGTGGAATTTGACGGGACGAAAATGAAAGACAGCAATAAAAATTCAATCAGGAAATTCTGTATTGTTTTTGACTTCGTTTCAATTGTAATTTCAGTCTTATCAATTTTGTCGTTATTACGAATCATTAAACTTTATTCAGACTCGAAATAGTCGAATAGACCACCTGTTCAGAAGCTGGTACATATTTTGTTTACGTCCCTTGCAAGGGATGAGCCATCTGCTAGCTTAAACGCTAATTACAATGCATCTAGTTTCAAAAAATTTTGCAGGCGTAATCTCAGATCACAGACTAACCAGATAAACCACTCGCGTCATTTACTTAGGAAATCTATGTCGACGCAGATATGACCCTGAATCGAGCGAATCAGAATTTTAGCAGGCGTTTGGGGTGCTTTGGGGTGCCAATCAGATTGCAGGAATAGGATTACGTCACTCTCGCCGCTTTTGGACTCGCTTGAAGAGGCTATGAACATGTAAACAAACTGAAATTAATTTTTTGTCCCATTTATTTAATGAATAATTTCGTATCTGTTCCATTTTAGAATATAATCCAAACAGTTTTTACAACTAAATCAATTGTTTAGTTATCTCTGAGGTTCTATTATATGATGACAGTCCTCATTATATGCTTTAATTGTACAACAACAAGAATTGGAATCGAACTTGGTGGACTCATTCATAATGTTTATTTTATATAATATAAAAGAATCGCAACTGAAGTAAAAGAATTACAACCTCCATTATTCAATTAAAACAATGGGATGTTTAATAAAATTGTATATGATTGCACAACCACAAGGATTGGAATCGAACAAAGTTGTTCTACTTATAGTTTGATTTTATATTGAAATGAATCTCATTTGATGTGAAAGTATCACAACCCATACATTTTCCATTTAATACATTAGTATGTTTCTGTTTGCTTGATAAGTTGATTTCAAAGAACAAGATTTCGCCAAAAAAATACCTCTTAATGAATTACTGTTGTATATATTCTTTATTGATAAAATAGTGAAGCAATTATGGATTATACTCAACTTGCTGAATTAAATTATGTAAAAACCAGTGTCTGAAACAGTTTGGCAGACTTCACGTAAACATGGTATACTTACTACAATTGTATAGTTACTGAAAACTTAACGAATAACATATTTATATGAGTAATAATTGATAGTGTTATGGAAAAGATGAGACAATGTAGTTTTTAAAGGAAGCCTATTTGTTGTTTATAAATTTTTAAAGTTTCTTCATTTCTTACACATTAATTCGATTGTATTCACACATATTAGAAAAAAATTTGAAATGAAATAGAACACAGCCAAACTCCCAGAAGATTTTTGGGTTTTTCCTAGAGACCTATAAGTGTCACTCCAAAGATTCTCTGATTAAGGTAAACTGGTTTTCCATACCATTTTTCCAAAATTTTTATTTGCTCCAACCGAGTTCTTCTATAGGAGTTGTGTAGAAAACACTCGCTTTGGTATTGGAAATTTGCTTTTCATCCAAAAATCTTAACCTGGTTTTAATCTTGTGATTCCTGAATCCCGATAAATCCGTTTTTAGTTTTTACATTTCGATTTTAGATATCCCAAAGTATTTAATTTGACATCTGTTTAGAAGAAAGTGTGGTTATGTCTGTTGTATTTCTCAAGGTCGGAAAGACGCGATTCCCGCAAACGATGAAGTGATTTGTCTTGTTGGTCTGTGCTCAGATCTTCATTATCTGGATAGAGAAATCATTTTGGTCTCGCTCGTATTATACTGTTGTGAAAGCAGGTTAGAAATAGAACGGTTCATCGGAACCTTGGAAAAATTTCCCCTATGATACTGCCTAGGTTGGAAAATCATTGATATTATTTTTCTATTCAAAAACTGTATGATGAGAGAGTAAATGTACAAAATTTCATGAACTTTGACGCAAAATAGTTAGGGTTAGAGCAGATGGCTCACCCCTCGCAAGGGTTTGAAACAAAACTTCTATCCAAGATGTCAATTCCGAGTGGAAATTAATCAATTGTTATATCGGCTAAAATAGATATATCCAGAATTACAATCGAATCCAAGTTTATAAGAACAAAAATTCCCTCAATGATATTCCACTCAAAATTCAACGTGGAATTCAAATATGTATGCATAAATTATCATCATCTTAAACGAGAAAATTCAAAGTTACGTTAATTTCCGGTTACACCGGAAGTCATAGACACACATTATTCACCTAAGTCAATGGAAATCAGCCTGTAGAGTCAAAGTTCAAATGTTCACTTTGATGTTTTGGAAAATGAAGATGCAACATACTATTTATTGTTTAAAATATTAAATGCAAAGAGGACGTTATTTCGAAGTCAGAACAACACGGAATGGGAGAATATTTTCATTTCAATAAATTTCATTGGATGATTACGAATTATAACCATTACGTATACTCCATTCACTTTTATAAACTATCCCGGTTGGCCATGATATTTTGACATATTTCACCGTGTATATTTCGAAAATGTTAGATTATAGTCATTTTTCTGTCATATAACTACGCAACGTTGTCCTCTCCACATAGAGATCGTAGTAATTACGTTTTTATTTTACACGAACCTGAGAGTTTCATCCAACGATTTATACTGTGAAAATTCGCGCAGGAAAGTGGCTGGAACAACATGTTTTTGTTCACATAAAATTTTGCGTTCATTCACTCTTTCGTATTTGTAACCCACTGATTTTATAATTTTGAAAAGTGATGACCGTCTTCTGTTATATTCCAAATGTTCCTTTGCAAAAGTGGGTAGTGTATCAATCAAAAAGTATTCATTTTTCAAGTCTTCAGTCAGTGTCTTTTTAGGTGCATCAATAGAAGGAAATATACTTTGTCGTTTCTTCCACTTGAAATCTTTCTTATTGTGGTGATGTGCAGCTGAAAAATAAATATCTATTCATATGAATATAATTCTTTGGTTTTCATTCCATTACGTCGAAAATGTTGAATCGCTTGTGATAAATTATTGATTCCAAATTATCAGGGTTATTATCTGGAAAAGCAGATTCCAATTCTACACAGCACTCCTCATACTTTGTCTCTGCTTCATCAAAACCACCTTCAGCATTTTTAGTTTCCAAGCATGATGATTATGTTGAGATTGAGACTATTGAGAGTAAAAAATGCAAAAATTAGCACTGGCAACTGGCAAGAGTTATTTTGACATTGCCGATATTTCACGAGTGCCAACCTGCATCAGTTTTGAGTAAAAGAAGTTGATAGACCTAAATCATGGCCAACCGGGATAGTTTATAAAAAAGAATGGAGTATAATTGAAAGTTTTGAATGTGATAATAATTATTGAATCCATAAGTTATGAATTTGGTGAATGTCTGTTGAAATATTCCAGGAAAATGTGAACTATGAATTACTGTTGATGTCACAATACACAATTGTCGAAAGAAAATTAAACCTGAAGAATAATCCGTAACTAGGGTTCAAACTTCCTTTGGGTATCTTGAATACTTCTTTTACACGAAATAGATAATACAATGATCAAATACCTTCTCAAAAACAATTCAAGATTGCAATATTTGTGGATAGATGTAGTGCGAGTAGCCCAATATGTTTGTTTGTTGTTCTTATATGAAACTGTCATTGTACACTGCATTAAACTGTCTTGCACTTGTCGATCCAGATGAGTGTATTAGGGTGTAGTGCAGTGTGTTTCATTCTGTTCGCCGATTCTGGATGAATCAAAGATCCTTCTTTCGTTTTCGCATATGACGCTAATCCAAAGATTTCTAGGTTATGCATATTATTGTATTGTTTGATTTCGTTTTATATGTAACTATTACAAACTTTGTGTTGAACCACCAACTTCGCGTTGTTTTCTGATAGGAAAATGAACCGATCCGACATTTTTCAATAACACATAGTGGATTGTGTTAATTTCACATGGTCAACCGACTGACTTAATAGGATTAAATGGAGCATACTTAAATAAATTTTTGTAACTAGAACTGAGAAAAGTTGGCAGCAGTGAAATTTCGTCAAGGTGGAAATAATTCGGGTGGCGTTGTCAATTCTAACATATTTTCATCAATGACTCTGTGGTTTGGTTGAGTTTCATACGAAATTACTACGATCTTTGTGTGAATCGGACAACGCAGCGTACGTTTTTGACAGGAAAATAAATATGACCTCGACAAACTTTCATGGCCGACTGACTGACTTCATAAATGTGAATGAAGTTGAGATCAATATTCGTCATTGTGATTGAATGAAACGAATTTTGATAGCATTTGTTGAAACGAATTTATATTCGGAACTTCTTTGAGATACTGCACCTACGAACACCAACAAAAAGGTCTGTTGGTGGATCTCACTGAAAATTTGGTTATTGATTGCTGAAGTTTGCGGGTCTGACAAGGTTTTGATCATGTTTTCGGCAATGTTCGTTGTAATGGTTTAATTAGCAGAATTGAAATAGTTGAATTTCTTAAGATGCCATAACTGAGGAAAGGAAATGACATATTGTTAACGTTATACCCATCAATTATAATTAGTATAGTAGGATTTCGCTGCTCACTCGACTAATTTTTATATAGGATATGTGATTGGAAGCTCCATGATTAATTTGTCTATGCGGATATCTACTTAAGGAATATCAACACTGTATTCACCTTTATATAAAGTCTGTTGGTAGGCTATAAAAGGTTGACACATTCCACTGTGTTTAATCAATTAAATTCGTAGTAACAGTTATTTTTCTGCCCGATATTCACGTGATGTTTTCTGTTCTACATAAGAGTTCTTGCGATTACGTATGTGTCTAAACCAAACACTAGAGTTATTGATCAAAATATGTAAGGATTGACGAAGTCTCGCTGAATTATTCTGACCATATGGCTTCATTTTCCGAGTGTCATATAAACTCAGTTCTAGTTACAGGAACTTAAGGAAACTATTTTAAGGCCTACTGACTGTTTTCATAAAAGTGATTGGAGTATACTATGTATGTCAAGACCGGTCCTATGGAAAGTGTTCAAAACTCAGTATATTCCTTCAAAAATATGGCATATCGAATTATCGGCAATATTATAAGATGATTTTACATCTAATAACCATTGTTACTGAAGCGACATTCAATTTTCTTATAACCATACCCTGCATACCCTAATTGCAATAAGTTCAGTCATTCCACCACATCTTTATATTTTTTGATCCAGGGGACTTTATAGCTTTGAATTAACGTCTAAAAGGAGTTTCAAATTGCGCCTTTTTTTTCAAGAATGAATGAAACACAATTTGCATTCATTTTCAAAAACTGTAAAATTGGTAATTGAAGTATCAGTATCAGAATGACATTGATATACGAAAAATAATATCTACCAAATAGCCTCCTGTTGCCCCTCTACAGACGTCCACTCTTTTCTTAAAATTTTCAATGACATTTCGACATAATTGATGCTCTATCTCACTAATGACACGAATACTTTCATCCTTTAGTTCAGGAATCGATTGTGAAATAATCCTATACACCTGGCTTTTCACATAACTCCAAAGAAAATAGTTCATCGGTGTCAAATCACATGATCTTGGTGGCCAATTGACATCACCGTTTCTGGAGATTATTCGTCCAGGAAATTTTTGTCTCAATAAATCAATTGTGTCATTTGCAATGTGAGGTGTAGAGCCATCCTGTTGAAAGCATATGTCCTCTAGATCAATATTCATTAATTCAGGTCAAAAAAATTCGATTATCATCCGACGGTATCGATCACCATTGATAGTTACAGCTTCACCAGCAGCATTTTCGAAGAAGTAAGTTCCAACTTACACCATCTGTACATAATGCACACTGAACAGTAACTTCTTAAGGATGCATAGGTTCCTCATGAATAATTCGTGGAATTTCCTCACCCCAGATACGACAATTTTGTTTATTAACAAAGCCACCAAGTTGAAAATGTGCCTCATCGGAAAACATGATTTTTTGAGAAAAATCAGCTGGTTGCTCATTGATGAAATTGACAAATGAACGACGTTTTAAATGATCTAATGACTTTAGTTCCTGTGTTATTTTAACCTTATATGCCTTCAGACATAAACCCTTGTGTAAACGCCATGTTGTGCACCCATTAAGTCCAACTTGTTGTGAACGTCATCGAATGGACATTCCAGGGTCTTCAGCAACACTTTCACGAACCAAATCAATATTTTCTTGTGATCTCTTGAAATTTTTTAATGATTCGACCAATAGTGCCTTGAGATGGACTACTATGTAAACCATAGAATTCACGTAATTTTTTTGAAAACACTTTTCACAGAACGCTGATTTTCATGAAATAATACAACAATTTGCTGTATCGTGTACGAAGCCATTTTCATAAATGTCATACATCATACTTCTTAAATGTCAAAATACCCCGACGAATTCAATGCACCATCTATATTTTATTTATTCTTAAAAAAAAACCGCGCAATTTGAAACACTCGTTACATGTGAATGATGGATGAGTGGCCAATGTGTAATACAAATGCAATTTTCAAAAGGAATGATTTGGAGAAAATATATTCTAGAATAGATTTGAGGAGAAAATGAATGAATGGACAAGTGAGATAGCGAAAGCTGCTGACCTTATTTTTCGATGTAAATATCAGCCTTCAATAAAGTTGTTTTTTTCCAGCAAACCGAGCTGCATCACTGTCTGGATTAATATGGTTCATGTCAATGGTACCTTATATAATTATTCGATCTTCTAACTATACCAATACAAGCAAATTCATGAAATATTTCACATCTTTGTTAGCGCCAAGTGCAATGTCGTATGGATTTGATGTGATTACATTATTTGAAGTCAGAACTATGGGTGAGTGTCCCGATTACGTACATACAATATTAGGCATAGTTTTCATAAATGAATATATATATATTTCTTCAACAGTAGGTGAACCATCTCATGAAATATTCCCAGTCTAAACTGGTGAAATGACCTAGATATCTCCTAAAATTTCCTATTAATTTTAGATTCGAAAACTATGATATGAATTGTTCAAACTGAAATTTAATGGATCTGTACTCCATTTAGTCTGGACCGAAATAAATAATCGGTTCAAACACTCAGGTGAAGTTAATTCGACGTGTATGGTGGACTTTAACAGTGTAATAGCACAGAATAACTAAACGGTATCGAACGGTATTGAATAGAATGATCGGAGCAATAATAGTGACGATTAATGAAGGAAGGATGTATAAGCACCGATGGTGTGAGGTTAGAGTAAGAAAAATATATGAGAGTGTTCAATGTGGTTATGCGTAAAGAGTCAAGAAGAATAATACGAGGTACTGTGATGCAGACTTGCGTTCCAGATCTAATTATCAATGAGCACACTCCAAATAGCTGTCTTCCGCTCTATATGAAGTCGGAACAGCGAAAGGCGAAGTGCTTGGGAAACCACCTTAGACAAGAAGTCAATCCTGAAAAGGACAAGAACCAGTAACTGAAAGGCAACAGGGCTCAAATTTGTCAAGGATGGGTTGGACAACCACCTCGGGGTCTCCACATAAGCTTTTATCCAACAGTCAGCCAAGCCAAATAAATATCCCTCGGAATCCCAACAACCGGAGTGATAGGAACGGTAACGAGTCTGCGACTCGGTAGAAATACAGTGGGAGAAAACCTCCTCTAGGCACGAAGTCAATCCTGAAAAGGTCAAGAACCAGTGACTAAAAGGTAACAGGGCTCAAATTTGTCTGGGTTGGACAACCACCTCAGGGTCTCCACATAAGTTTTATCCAACGCAACGGTCAGCCGAGCCAAATAAGCATTCCTCGGAATCCCTACAACCAGCGCGATCGAATACGGATTTAGTACCCAACAGAAATACACTCGGAAAACCGCACTCATACATCAAGTCTGTCCTCAGAAGGACAAGGACCAGTGAACTGAAAGGCAACAGGGCTCAAATTTGTCAAGACTGGGTTGGACAACCATCTCGGGGCCTCCACATAAGTTTTTATCCAACAGACAGCCAAGCTAAATACGTTTCCCTGTATATTAAAAGATCTTACTGATACGACGTTGCTTCGACCACCAGCTGAATTTCACAAATGCGGAGGGACAAAACATGGACATGGAAAACTCTTATCGCCACGTGTGCGTACGGTATTGATAACGAATTCATTTCGGACGGGAATAGCGGAATGAAATGAAAAAATTACACCGATCGGAAACACAAGAGAATCAAAAGGAAAGACGGGTACGACACCCAAATTCTTATACTTACCAATGAACTGGATGACCACTATGGTACACTTGAGTCTCTATCTCATACACTTTCACTTAACAGCAAAAGAAATTATTTATAACGCTGTAATTCTCATTACGAATGACACTTTTGAAGACTGGGATTAACTTCGTGAAAATCGGTGATAAACTCCGGATAGTTTTCAATGATAATTTCGGAGACAAGCTACAAGATCAAGACTGAAACCTAGAATGCCTCTGATCGCTTGCGAACGATTCTATAACCTCGGTGTTGGGAAGGGGGCACACATGCAAAATTTTGGTCAAAACCCCTTCTCATTGGTCGATCGCAGTCACAAAATTTTCTAGAAAGTTCTGAAATTTTTCCGGACGGACAACAAATGGGCACCATGCATGATGACCTTTTTTGCGTCGATTGACGCCTGAAAACCCAATACTAACTAAGAAAAAACCCCTGCGAAGT
Organism: Myrrha octodecimguttata; assembly: GCA_958510865.1. Classification (NCBI taxonomy): domain Eukaryota; kingdom Metazoa; phylum Arthropoda; class Insecta; order Coleoptera; family Coccinellidae; genus Myrrha; species Myrrha octodecimguttata. The sequence goes on from OY294056.1 coordinate 39,635,883, forward strand.
GAGATTTCCTGTGATTTTTCTTGAACGGCAGTTTTTCAATTTAGGATAAACATCTATACTGCAAACCTTAATAAATGGACTTTATAATCAGATTTCCGCAAGACGGAAAATAAATCTGCATAAACTTTCAGACGTCGCAAAGACATAAATTACTTCATTAAAAATGAAATCAATGATTTCTGACCGAAAAACGGGAAAATGACCAAAGGATGAATCTTTGACGGAGATCTTTTATATGACGAAAAATGCTTCGTTACACACTATGTATAATAGGGTTTGTTTTGGTTCCAAGTTCAGAACTGTTCGGGACGGTTCGAGTATGCGCGATTTTTCGGACTCAAAATCGGAATTGCGCATATTCGAAACGTCCCGAAAGTCCTGAATTGGTTCTGAAGTCGGAACCAACACAGAGCTATAATTTCAATAATTCAATGAATCATTTCCAAACTTTTATTGTGGAAATCGTGAAGGTTGAGAATAGATTATAATATCGCCGCTATCTTTTCCAATGAAAATAATAAGCCCTGCTCAGGATAATAAGTACGTTTTATACGTACAACATATTGAAGGGGTCCTAATTTGTCTAAGTTTGTGAATTGAAATAGGTACAATTCGAGTCAGTAAGTTTTATTCAATTTCTTGAAAAATTTTCAACATTTTGTCATCGAGTTTATGTCTAATTTATGAACGTATCTAACTAAAAACCCAAATTTTTTGCCGGCAAAAATCTATTTCGAAATGCCGCTAAATAACACACTACCACTATAGGTATATCAAATTCTAGTCCTGGCCCTTTCAAATGGGTGTTGTTTTAACTGCATGAGAAATTTCGAAGGTTGTTGTCCTCATTTCAACAGTATTAAATGACGAACAGTGTTGGCATTTTTATTCAGGAAGGCTTAGCCAGTGTAATGCTTTCATATTCAGCCTAGTGATCAAGCAATTTTTGAACTTCTTGATCGTTTTCACACTTATTCAACTCTTCTCCATTCAAAATCGTCAACAAGACAAAGTTATATGCCATCGGACCTTTTATTTTTGGAATTGAGGAAGGAGCTGCGGTTACGGTGAAAGGCGAGCGCCATTCATAGATGCATGCTTATGTTTTGTTTCAAAAAATGAATAAGCTAAGCATCGACATTTTTTGGTTCCAACAAGACCCAACTTGCCGTAACATCAGTTTATTAACAAATGAATTTTGTGACAACTTTAAATTCATAATTATTCCTGTTAACTAGTCTCCCCGTTCGTCCGATTTAACGCCTCTCGATTTTTCTTCATTTATTTTTTCATTCATATATTTATTTATTTATTTACACAAAAACACAAACGGGACAAATTCACAGCGACAGTGTTCACTCAATTACAAATAAAACCTCAATTGATTACATTAATTCAACTATGAACTGAACAAAATCAAACAAAAAAATTCACAAAAGATACAACATTGAAATCAACACATAATGAACCCTGAGAAAGTGAAAACAAAAGTCGACGTTTCAATGTTTTTTTGAAAGTCATCAGTGAACAGGAAAAGAAATCGACGTGTGGACAGATGACGCATTCTGACGAGTGGGAAATTTGCGGTGTAGTTTTTTCTCCTAGGCTAGGGGGGACTTGAAACATATCACTATAGAACTGAGTCTTAGATCGGGAACTTTGAAGCAAATCTCCTCTAAAATGCCAGGAGCAACTATCAAACCATTTACAAGCTTGAACATGGATGAAGCATCATTTATAAATCTTATGTCGACTACCCTAGGAAGCTGAAAAAACCTACGAGCATAAGTGTAATCATGATTTTCAATTACAATTCTATTCCTGTAGGACAGAATCCGAATGAACTTATTCTGAACGGACTCCAGACGTCGAGTATAGCAGTCTTATCTCGGGTTCCATATGATCGATGCAAAGTTCAAAATAGGTTAATTCTTTTGGAAAGATTTTCCATGCCTAAGCACGAAGCCAAGCATTCTGGAGCAGGATGTGACGGCCTCATTTATGTGAGCATCGAACAGCAACTTGGAGTCGAGCGTTACACCCAGATCCCTGACAACACTAGATTCCTTCAATCGATGGTTATTAAGCGTGAACTAAAAAAAAATTTATTGGTATTCCTTATATACGAAATTTTCAAGCATTTATCAAGATGAAGGAATAAGCAATTATCCTTACAATTTTGGGCCAAACTATCCAGATCACTTTGCAGATTCAAACAGTCAATTAGGAACCCTAGAGGTACTGTGAAATTTCCTGAATTCACAGCCATCGACCGAAACGTATTGAGACCTACCCACGAGATAAGACATCAGCCACAACCTCTGACTCCCACACACTCAAACCTGACAAGCCAAAGACATAACTGTATGGCACAGTTTATCAAAGGCCTTCTTGAAGTCTGTGTACACGGCATATATTTGGGCTCAGAACTCGCCACCAACCTCAAGAAAACGTGAAAAGCAAAGCAAGTTCGTCTCAACACTTCTGCCACTTCGAAAACCGTGCTGTTCATCGATAATGATGTTCTTTAGATGAAATGATAGGTATTTATGAACCAAAGATTCGAATAGTTTGGGAAATACTGATGATATGCTCACAGGAAGGTACTTCTCAATGAGATTTCTATGCTCGCTCTTGAATATTGGAACAACATACAACAACTTCCAAATATTCGGAAAAATGGACGATGACAAAACTTTATTGAAGAAGGTAGAGGGGGTTGGATAAATTCAGTGCACACTTATTCACAAAAATGGGTGGAATGCCATCAGGCCCAGGACCTTCTGGACATTCACTGATAACAACGCCTGTTGAACCCCCTCCAAGGATAACTGAATACCACTGAACTTTTGGCCATCACAAACCGCCTCAGGGCCAGGGTGAGAGTTATGGATGCTTCCTGTCGGTTCGAAAACAGAGTCCATTGTAATTCATATTGGAAGGGTAACCATGATTTTTTTTACTTTTCAAAAATCAGAAAAGATGTTGAGGGTCCGACAAAAGGCTTTCCTCACTGTGGGGGAGATATCTTCGGTAGTCAGATGAAATGAGTTTTTTAGACAATGTTCGCAATTCTCTGAATCTAGTGAGATCTTCCAACCTACGGTACAACTCTTTATGGAATTTATTTTTTTGGCGTATTACTTTGATAGTTTCAGAAGAGAAATATACCGGAAATCTAGGGTTGGTGGTCATGAGTGGTATAAACTCAGAGATTAACGTCATCAAGAACACAAAAAAATATGGAATATTCACTTCAACATCAGTATCACCAAGCAATGGATCCCAACTTATCGCCAACAGTTTCAGATTGATAGCCTCATAATCGGCGCTATTGAATAATTTAATAATTAAATTTCTTAAAGTCAAATAAAAATTCCACACTGGTATGATGTTTGACTTCGGGGACAAGCGGATTATGGAAATGTTAAGTCATTGCTTCATGCCGACAAAGACATCATGAAAATTTATTGCGACAATATTTTTGTATTATTATTTCAAATTTTGGAGCTCTTTTGAAAGCCATCTTCAGAAACGGTGGCAGAGTACCATTTTTTGGAGATATTTTCTTCCGAACGAATTTCACATCAAATATTTGTTGATCAAAATGCTGGTTCATGGATCAAAGTATTCTACACTCTTGAGATGGTCCTGAGAAATGCCACTGTACGTTGCTGATACGGCAGCATTCCATCGAACAGGTCATAAGTATCTAGAGTCCTATCTGCGGTTTCGAAGGTATTTCTGTAAGAACACTGAAACTACAGTAACCGTACTCCTTGCATGAACATCGTTTCACCGGTGTAGATGGTTTGGTTGATTAGCTCAGATCAAGATAAAATATTTGATGACTTATTGACAGATATTCATCTTTGTGTCAACGGCCGACTTCGTAAACACAATAACTCCCGAAAGAAACAACTTGAAAACTCGATTATGTAGAGAAGGTTTGGACCTTAATAACGAAGGCCAAATGGGTAAAATCCACCCAATGGTTCCGCAGATATAACCATTCAAAATTTTATTTTCCCAAAATTTCCAAAAATACAGATAAGTTCCAATTGAAATCTAGTACTTCATCGAAAAATTACAGTTCGAAGGTTCATACAGAATTCGACCGATTTGGCTCATTAACGAACCTAACCGCGACATTTTAATGCGCGACCTTCCCTGAAAGTCTCAAGTTGCTAGCTCACTCTGTTCGACAGTTATCGTGTCCACGGTCGGCTGGACAGAATCGATTTTGACACCGGGTTCGTCATCAGTGAGTCCAATCTAGACGTTTGAGACCATTTTCGGCTCAATCATCGAAAATTACAGACATTTGGACAAAACGATAACACGCTGTTTCCCTAGAACATTCGCGCAAAAATATTTGGAACTGAAGCTGCAACGTTCCATTGAATATTTATAGTTATAGAACTTTGACTTTCAATTCTGGGAACTCCTGTATAAAGAGATTGTCATTGATTTTCGATCTTCGAATTGTTGACCAGTCTGTACATAAATCAACTTGATTCTAGGTGCCAAATGGAGTAATATCTTTGAATCGAATCCAGAAAATGGTTTGTCTCTTGGTGGAATTATGCTCATGATGTTTTTCGACATATTTATTTACCTGTTCATTGCTTTGTACGTGGAACAAGTATACCCAGGAGAGTTTGGAGTTCCCCAAAAATGGTATTTCATATTCACAAGTGAATTTTGGTGTGGTGAAAAAGTATCAATGGGTAAGTAAAGATTTGTTTTCATTTTGAATTGAAACAATTAAATCCATTTTCATTTTATTTAACTCATCCAGTTAATTGTCACCAATTGAATTGGCCCTTTTGAAGTTTTCAAATTGAATTCCTCTGTGAAACGAATTCATTTCAAGTTTAATTCAGCAGAAATTAAGAATTAAGCGTATCTTCGAATCGCCGATAACAGTTATTCTCATAATAAACTGTTATTCGAACTCAATTCGATTGAAGAAACCACGCGGATATTCTTAATTAAGGACTGTGCTCAGATTTCGCTGAAAAAGTGTGCTCTCTCAAATATCTGCCTACTACATTTTTCATTTGAAATCGCTATTATAGAAAGAGAAATGTGAATAACTCAAAAATAATGATGTTGCATGAAACGTTTTATACAGAACAAATTGGAACGAATAGGGTTATAAATATTGAGCTTAGTTTCAGAATTTGTGTTATAAAATTCTCGCTAACTTCAAACGGACTTAGGCGGGTGCGTAGATTGATGCAAGTCAAAGTATATACGTACCTTTGTAATGGATGAATGGATATATGGGTAGGTTTTGAGTTATTTCGGAAATAATTAACAATAATATCGATTAAATCAGCACAAAAATTGAACATGTTTTTTCCCCAATATCTCCCAAGATGAATATTCGATCAAATTCCGAAATTTTTTATGAGTACTATTTTTAAATAGTGACTTCACGGTCTGTTCCAAACTCCATAGCAAGGTTATGAATATTTTTCGAAAAAACAAATTTTTCAACAGAAATCTCGAGAGTTATGCGTTAGCATTATTATTGAAGAAGTTCAATTTTGACCAACTCACTTCTTTTCGAAAAATTGAGGAAATCGTCTCAGAATTTGAAATATAGCCAAGAAATTTGACCTATTTTTTCAAATTTTTCTGCAGATCAATATTCGCTAAAACTGTAAATTGTGAACAGGTGGCGCGTTAGTATTCTTCAACTCATCACATTACGAAGCTCCAATCTGAACGCATCAATTGATTTTGGAGCAAACCTGAAAATTTGAAATTGTTATAACTCCGAAACCTTTTAGCTAATTTCGCCCATTAACAAACTCAACTGAGATTTTCAGGCTCAGAACTCAAACCAAAAATTTCAAGAGTCAAGATCTTTTCCTTAGAAAGTCCAACGTAATCGGTTCAGACCAATTTCGGTTTAAAATTCAATAATTACAGACATTGGGATGGAACGATATCACTAATATAACTAATATAATCCTAAGGAGAATTCACTCCACATTTAAATGTTCGAAGGCAGATGGAAATAGCTGGAACGGGATTTTTTAATTTCAGGTCGTTATTAGTAGGCTGATACCTCCGCGGATGATATTTCTTATTCAAGAAATACAATAGAAACATAATATTTACTAATACGTTTGTCTTTTGTCAACAACATGAATAGAATATTGTGAATCTTGAGCCAATTGTTTCTGTCATTATCTTATTGATACCCTTAAAACTGAAGGTGGTAGGGTCATATTCAGGTGCGAGATATGATATCTTCACATCCTTAGTTATTTTCTTCGCCCATTATCGTGACAACGAACAGTCGGATGAACAGTTTTAAATTTGACCTTGAGTTGGACTTACCAGGGACTTGAATAGGTGACCGCTCTGGCTACGAATTTGAGCAAGGCAGCTAAGGCTCCTCATTTCTCTCAAAGTTCTCTAGATTCCGTCCGAAAATCTGTAAACGGTCAATTTCTGATTGCATTTAGTTGAATTCTTATGTTCATGATATTAATTTCCTTATAAATATTCATGGTTTTCATATGTATTCAACTCCATTTCAGCGAATGGTCGCCAATCAACAATAAAAGGAGAGTACTTCGAAGACGAACCTATCAGTCTGAAAGCTGGAATCAAGATCAACAATCTCTGCAAAACTTTCGGTGCCAACGACGCTGTCAAAAACGTTTCCATGAATCTCTATGAAGACCAGATAACAGTTTTGCTAGGACACAACGGTGCTGGAAAAACCACAACAATGTCGATGTTGACAGGAATGTTCCCGCCAACCAAAGGAACGGCTTCTATAAACGGTTACGACATAAGGACTCAGATTATGAAAGTAAGGGACAGCATGGGATTGTGTCCTCAGCATAATGTTCTCTTCGACGATTTGTCTGTCAGGGAGCATCTGATATTCTTCAGCAAATTGAAGGGTTGCAAAGGAAATGATGTCGAAGCTGAGGTCACGAAGTTCTTGAAACTATTGAATTTAGAGGACAAGGTGAGAACGGCCCAAAAAATTCAATACATATATCAGGTTTCTTAAGGAAAAATCATTCATATCATCTCAAGGAGCCATTCAATTTGCAGAAAAATTGTTTAGATATCCGAAAGAAATATGCATATTATTATGCATATGCATAGTTATGATCGGAATTATGTTTTCGTAGTTCTAGAAATGGTACCTTGAAGGAGCTATAGTGAAGACAATACAAAAATCTGGAAAAGCACTGACGTGACGTCAGGAACTTCTACGCGCTCGTCCAAATTTGTTGCCAAATATGCCAAAGCCTGCACCTGTACCTACCTATTTACCACACCAAAGTCAGCTCTACCCCTATATGGTTCCTTCGACATTCTGGATGAACCTTATCAGTTTTGGATCAAGTACAAGATTTGAATTCGATCCAATCTGTATTCAAAGAAATCTTGGAAAAATAACATTTTGAATGGCTACCTTCATCTACAGAATCAATGGGCGACTTCAATCCATTCACAAATTTGACCAACGAGATTAAGGGCGGGTATTATAAAACTATTTTGACGGATAACTTGAAGTTAACTCTTGAAATCTAGATCAAAAATGAGAGTTAACTGCTCTCTGTGGTCAAAATAGGTTTTATAATACCAGCCCTACACCGAAAACCCACTCTACAAATAACGAGTCGTTTGTTTTTGCATTTTTGTGTGTGCGGCCGGTTTACTCTAGATAGTGAACAAACATTTCAGTCCGATCGCGGCAGTACTTATCGAGGTATTGGTGAACTATCCTCGAAATTTCAAATAATACTGAAAGTTGAGTTTTTTCCATAATAACTCCGAAAATTATCATCGAATCGAATTGAAATTAGGAACACTGTTTTTGAATATTTTATTTTTTCAAGGTCTGTGCCTAATTTCATCGAAATTTGATCAATAGTCTCCGAAAAAAACAATTTGATCCGACAAAACTATGGAAAAGTTTCGAAATCAATTTTGTTCAAGTTTTCCAAAAATTGGATCCTCACGAAATGTTGCACTAAGTCCTGGTTTTTATTATGGAACAAATTACAATGCTTCAGTCTGATCGCATGATTAAGAACCTTCAATCTGATCGAGTTTCTTGAGTTATTGGGACACCAACCTCCAAAAAATTATTTTTGTATGACAGGCATGTATCGCCTAATGTTGGTCAAATTGGTAATTTCCATCTATTATTTTGCAGTTTTCGCAGTGAAAAATAATTTTCATTTCAAGAATACGCAGAAAAATACATAATATTGAAACACCTTCAACAACATGAAATAGCTATATATGCTTATCCGAGCAAAATTTGTTACAAGGCCTCTGCCTTGTGACAAATTCCATAAAAATAATATCAGATGTAACGATAAAAGAATGATTCATTTTTCAAAACTTTACTGTCTGTACCAAAAAAGTTGAGAGTTTAAGATCATAGGTTTCTTTGAACTTTTCTCCTTATAATAACCTAAGTATTCACATCTCATTCTGAAGCAGCCTGTATATAAAATTTCCGGATTTTCATAATTTTTTTGGTTATGATAAATGAAATTTTCCATTAGTACTTCAAACCCAACTTCCAACACATGATTCAATCCGAGCGGTATTCTTAGAGTTACATATTGAGAAAACAAAAGTACTAATACCCCACTGGAAATCGATCCCAGGTCCTCCGCGCAGATCGTATACTCAAACAAGAATTTTAATTTTCGCAAGTTTTGCATAAATAAACAAGTGGAAAAACACGTGAAAGGATTCACCAGGTTCAATCATTGTATTAAAAGTTCAAATCAAATAAAAATTGATGAAATACGTTTGATCAGTTAAAAAAATTACTTTACTACTGGTTTTAAACCCGCAGCCAATATCTAGCATGAGAATTCTACGCTGTAACTGATCTATCTACAGCGCCTACAGTGATGATTTGATAATCCATGCGTATTCAGCAGAAATTGGGTTATTATAATTTTTTTAATTCCTATTGATACAATCGACACGAAAATTCGAGAAAATCTTTATGTTGATACCGTGCAACAAGGAGTCAAGCTAGAATTCGATCAGATAAATAGTTTTTCAATTTGACCACAGATCCTCCATCAGTGAGTCTAACCTAGTCGTTTGAAACAAATTTAGCTCAAAATTCGAAAATTAACGACATTGTGACGAAACTATAATGCACTGTTCGCCAGAACAAGGGCGTAAAGATTCTGGAAGTCAGCATCTTTTGTGCACATCTTCAAACTCATGGCAGGAAAAAATTTGTTTTTTTTAGAATTTTTATGTCTCGATCATCACGAAATTGGCACCAAACAGCATCAGTATTTGCCAACTGAATGCTTCTTTCTTTCATCATTATTTTTTGAGTTATTCCGCAAATAACAACGACACAAAAGACTCGAAGAATAGAATGATTGGAAAAAATAGGAAGGAAGCGCAATGTTACTACTTCTCTTCAAGAATTCTTGGGAGAATATGAATGAATGGAATGGTGTGAAAGATGAAAAAATAAATAACATTGCATCCGAGAAAATTTTTTTTCAAAATAATCACTTAAACCTGCAAATCAATATTCCGTGGAACTAACGTCGATATTTATAATATTGCACGATTCCGAACATTTCTCGCTGCTGTTGGCATCGTTGCAGCATGCAGACCGTAGGCGGGTTAACTCTCGAATTCTAGAAGCCTGCTTTCTGACGAAAAATTTTAATCGCAATTGGTCTGTAGGTTTCACGATATTTCATGAATATACGTTTAAAGGAAGCGTTCATTAGGCGGGCGGATCGTAGGCGGAGAAATACACCTGCTTAGATTTCAATGCAAAATACAACTACACCACCTCCTCATAGTGCCGAGGCTCGGCGGAATCAGCCGAAGGATCGCTCAGCGCGCGTATTTCTCCGTCAATGCGACCGGATCCACCTTCAGTGGACGCTTACCTTTAAGAGCAAACAATACCTTGAATATAACGGGGTGACTTCTGGAGACCACAGTTCTTTTTTTCAAAGAATTTTTTCGTGCAAATGGTTGAAAAAAATCGTAGGAATGCGCACTTTTTTATATTCAAGTATTTTCGGGAAAATAAAACTGCAATGGAGGGAAAAATGAAAAAAAAAAAACTAACATTGCGCATTCTCGCATAAGAATCAAGTACATACCAAAAAAAAAAATTCAAAAAATACTCATTGAAGCTGCAGAACAACCCCCGTTTTCTAGTGTAAACATCGAAATCTCCGAATTTTAATGTTTCACGAGCCTATATTCAACGTTTAAGCATGTAGACCGGATCCAGCGGCCTGATCTTGAGATATAAGCGAGGTTTGATGATATTTAAATGTGGCTGTGTTGCCTAGCTGTAATTTACTACCACGTGGTATTGTTTCCTCTTAAGAAACAAATTTCGATGACATAGATCTAAAAATTCCACTCGATATTTCGTATTCCTGAATCACAATGAAATATGGATTCAGACTGATGTCTAAATGTTAATTTTTAAGGCTGATGCGAAGTCAAGTGAACTTTCTGGAGGAATGAAAAGAAAGCTTAGTGTTGGAATAGCATTATGTGGCAACTCGAAGGTTATAATGCTTGATGAGCCGACAGCAGGTGTGGATCCTTCAGCTAGAAGATTCATTTGGGAGTTCTTACAAGAGCAGAAAAAAGGTGAGTTCTTTAGTCTTCAATTTGAATATCTGACACGGTTGTGTAAGATATGTTTCGGTGACTTACTCTCACTCTATTGAGAGAACAGATAAAGTTGTGCCAAGTCCTATTGAAATTTATTTCTGGTCAAATATCGTGCATTGAAAACTCTCTTAAACGGTATTTCTGAAATCGAACTGGAATATTAGAGTATGAAAAACACCCTGCTGCATACTGTAAATAAAAACGCTACAAATTTTACACAAGGGTTTATTACTTTATTTTCTCAGTTATATAACCCAATTTACCATTGATATCTTAAAAACTTATATATTATGCATAACTCATTGGTTTCTCACAACACAGAAACCAATTCCATGAAATGATTCATGTGAACATTGAATAACATTTCCACATGCAGAACGCTAACTGAGTAGCAAAATTTAAAATAATATTTTGAATGAGAAGAGACGTTCCACAGTCGTTTCACCTCTTTGAAAATCTAACTATTTTCCACAATTATTAAATTTCGTGTCGGTATTCTACAACTGAAAATGAACTTCAAATCAGATAGGGTTTGCCCTTTTTGAGATATAAGGGAAATAACCTAAATATTCAAAATGGTCACGAAATTGTTTGCCAATATCTGCACAAATAAATATCGGTCAAAACTGAAATTTGAAACACTTTTTCTAAATGTTGACTCTGAAACCTGTACCAAATTTCATTGAACTTTGATGAATATGTATTCGAAAAAAAGAAATTTAAAAAAAAATTCGATTATTCCAATACAATTCCCACGAAATTTTGCATTAAATCGAGTGTCTATATTTCACAATTAATCATGATGTCTCAATCCGAACGCGTTCGTATTTTTTGACACTGAGGAAAAAGACTCAAACTAACACCAATACGTAAAACAAAATTCAAAACTTTCCGCTAATATCAAATGTGAAGATGTGATTTCTTCTAGGATTCAACTTTGTTCTGAAAAATATTAATGAAATGAAAAAAAACTCAACCTTCCTGTGCAATTGATCTGAAAAAAATTTTTTTCCACAGCAGATATCCGATTCACTTGATTCACAAAGTATCCACCACACAAACTGAAAAACTAAAGTTATTTTCAATAACATTTCTGAAACAATTAAATATATCGTGAACCTCATCAGGTTGAATTCAAAAGAATAATTCTAGATTATAAATATCGTTCGTTGTTATCGTTGTCAGATACGATCAACTAAGAGGGTGTCAAATCCGAAAGTCTCTTTGATGTAAAGACGTGAAATTCAAACAAGTAGTTTGCCAACAACCAGAGGATATTATATACTCCAATTTGATTTATCATATAAATGCTCATTATTTTTTATATTCACACCTATTTCAATCTGTCAGTACGAAAGATTTTGGATTTCGATTGAAACCAGTAGCGGATATCCACATGTTAACGATAATCGTACTACGCAAACCGAAATTGATGGAAACCTCCGATTAACCGAATTTTTTGGAAATCTGCATTATTTTAAATTACGCTACTTAATTCGCGTTCTGCATGTAAAAGTGTTCTTCAGTTATGAAAGAGTATTTATTGAGATTTCAATGTTTAAAATGAATTTTTTCATGGTATTGCTTTTTGTGTTCTGAAAAACCAATGATTTATGAATAAAATAAAAGTTTTATTCAAGATATGAATGAGCTTCATGAAGAAATTTAATCTTAAATCCCGTAATCCGCAGGGTGATTTCTATAAATAATAATTTGATCCGATTTTCAGTAGTTATGTTCAAGATATTGGGAGAGAAAACCCAAAAATATTCAATTTGAACTACTTACGATTATGAAATTGTCAAGAACATCGATGGGGCATTTGCAAATTGTGTTTATAAAATAATAACGCATCCATTAAAAATTTCTGGATATGTGTTGAAAATTTGGTAATCAATATTTTCATCTACTTTTAGATGTATGATTCTGGATGAAAAGTAAACCGATTATTCCAGTGAATTCCAATTTTAGAACCGAATGCGATGATGTCATTTTCGACATTATTGGAAATTTGCAGCGTTTTTCTTTATAACTCAGGAACCACTTGTCGGAAATCATCCGGGTGAAATTTTTTTGGTTAAGTTTTGCAACAGTAATCAACGTTCAGAGTTTCATGAAAGTTCGGTGGTAAGTTTTCGAGAAATAATTTTTTTTTCCCCCCAAGCCCCCATTTTGAGCCCTTAGGGTACACCGATTCTGCTGAAAAGCTTGGAGGACCAATCCCGAGCGACACACGATTTTCTACCAAGTTTCACTGGTTTCGGTTCAGTACTTTCGGAGAAAAGCCCCGGACATCGGACGGCGGACGGACGGATTTTTTTTTATTAGTTTATTCAAATCTACATACTCCAAAACATAAACTGTGAAATTTTCAGGGGGGGTTAAAAATTTTTTTTTGTTGGTCGATCACTAAGGTTTATTATTTGATTTTATCAAATAATAAACCAGAATCTTTCTCATTTCAAATGGAACACCCTGTATTTTATCGATCCAGAAGAAGCACCAACCAAAGCTCCACAAATGTTGTCTAGTATTTCTAGCGGTTATGTTAACAAATTTTCTTTGAAATAGCTCTTTTTCCGAACCGGGGACCTTCAGATCAAGAGTCCAACGCTCTTATCACTGAGCTACCGACACTGTAGCTCAAAATTGAAACTGAAGCGATCGTTCCTGGCCCCTGCTCCATTTTTTCTTTCACTAGTTTTTTCGAACTGAAATCCCAATTGATACAATTGGTACAAAAAGAGCCATCTATCGCTAAGAATACATGAAATTTAATGAAAGTTCACATCGAAACATTTATAAAATATGTTTAATATGTCTTCCATTTCCTTGCATGAAGTTATGATTGAAAGACTGTTTAAAAGGAGAAGCTTTTTTGGTGCTTCTCATGGATAGATGAAATATAGAGTGTTCTATTTGAAATAGGAAACATTCTGCTAATTCATCTCCAATATTTGGCATGCTGTTTTTGAGACCCTTTATAGATTTTAGATAAATCGTTTGAGAGAATAATCAATGTACAATATTCGGTCAAAAATATTGTCCAACGGGACTTCGCACAACATAATCATTTTAAATATTCGGAGTGACGAATATTGGTAAAAAGATACGTCAAGCGGCATATCTAGAAAACCGTTAAACTCTTCAAAAAATAAATATGCATGAAGTATCTTCTATTTGTGGTGTAGAAATAATTTAGTAATATGAAATATAGCTTATTATTCGAAAAAACAAAGTAGGTACCTGTCTAGAAAAACTGGTATACCCAGTGTGACCGAAAACATATTTATTTCGTCGAGTTCGAGCAACAAGGTGGACGTATTACTATGTAGATATTTTCTGGGATAAACTAATGAACAAGAATTCGTATGTTAGACAGTTTCATTTAATCAAAAAACTAAAACTTTTTTTTCAGAACTACTATGATCATCTTATTAACAACTTTGTGTTGACATAGAAATTATTCCATGTTGAAATCTTCCACTCAAACTCGTTCCCTTAAAGAATCATTCTTGTCAACCTCATTGCATGTGCAGTCTGAGCTTGAACAGAGGTTTTTTCCTTATATCAGCCAGCTAATATTCTTTTGACACCTTCTTCACTTCAATTGTATTGTCGAGCACAAGCTCACGAACAAAAAAATGTCGAATGTGAATGTGCTTCGTGCGACGGTGGTGTTCTTGGTTCTTTCATTTCTTTAGCGGCTTCACTAGCAGCTATTTCCTACTTCTGTTGTAGAAATTGCTACTGAAATTTGTCGCTGGCTACACCAAGGTATAGCTTTTTTTGCACATAAACTCCTGTAGTTCAATGACCTATCGTATTATCGCCACCATGCTTTGCGTCAATATAGGTCTCCAAGTGATCTTTGGTTCCTGCTTTGTAGGTTATTCCAAACTCATCTGTTTCCTTCTAGTAGTGCAATATCCATTTCACTTTCGAACAGTCAGAGTTTGAAGAATTTTCGAGTTTTCTTGAAACAACACTAACCGTATGAGCAATGTCTGGTCATATGTTCTTGTAAGGAAAAGTTATATTCAATTCATCCTCACCCTCATTCCCTAATTTAATGCCTTCTTTGACTATCGGCGTAGAAAATGACTTGGAATCCTGCATTCCAAATCGCCTGACTTGGACGATCCCGGCCTCTCTTTTGACTTATATACTACCAAGAAAATAAGTTGCTGGTTTTCAAGAAATTTTGAATTCTGTCTGACAATCGAGAATGTTTCTTCCATTGTTTTACTGGTAAAAGCATCAACATAAAGAGCCAATAGCAGCATGTCCTCTCCATCTTTCTTTATGTATAAGCAAGGATCTGCATCGGATCTTTTGAAATTAGGTTTCTGAATGTAATCACTAAATCTCTCATTTCCTCACCTTGGTGTCTGTTTCAGACCATCAAGACTGCGTTGAATACTTTGCTGTTATCATCTTCGTAACCTTGAGGTTGCGAGGTTGCTTCATGTATACCTGTTCACTCAGTTCACCATATAGAAACACATCAAATATATTTATTTATTTATTTATTAGCAGCAATACACAACAATGATCTTATAATTTCACCGTTGGCAACGGGGCTATATCTTTGGTCATAATCTTCACCATTTCGCTGTGAATAACCTTCGATTACCAAACGTGCTTTGTATTTGTCAATTGGCCCATCTGGATCTGTCTTGATCCTGTAGAACCACTTGCAAGTTATTTCCTTCTTTCCTGCTCGTACATTTTTCATTTTCCACCTACAATTTTCCTGCAGTTTTATTTCCCTCTCCATAGCTTAAATCCAGATTTTTCGTTCGTTGTAAGATGAACCCTTTTTGTAGGATAACGATTCTTTCAGCGCATTAATTTCCGCTGCAACTGCATGAAATAGTTTTCAGAATGTTTAGGTAGTTTACTTTCTCTTATATATCTCAGCTGTCTCCTTATTTCTATGTTGTCGTCGCTGAACACATCGAAGTCAATTTCTTCATCATCATGTTCGACTTCAAGATCATTTTGATTTGCTTCTATAGCTTCTCTTTGTGTTTATCATTCCTTGATTTTCATGGATATCTTATCTTCTATCATTTCTCCTATAGATCGATCCTCAAAAATCATCTTTTTTCAGTGAATATTTATGTTTCATGAATTCAAGATCACCATCTCGTGGAAGTGAAGAAAGATTCTCGTTCTCATTCACTATCTCTAACGATTTGCACTAATCAAAAATTGTATCTTTTGATCTGACAATTTTTTTTTCGAATGACCAAATTTCCCACAGATGAGAGCACCTCTGATAGTTTTCTCGGAGATGCTTCTTCTTGTACCATACCTCGAAAGCTGATTGATTATCTGTTCCTGAATTACTTTTTCGGTCCAAAATGTATGGTGTAGTATTCACCATTTCTGTCCAAACAGTCTAATCATATAATCCTTCTCTTGCGCGCATCATAGCTCTTTCCGTCTCTACAAGTGTTCTGGGCTCAACCGTTCTGCTGAGGCGTGTATGTTATAATTAATATTTGTCTGATTCCGTGATGGCTTAAAATTTTCCACACTTAATCATTGCCATATTCACTGCCGTTATCTGACAAAATCTCCCTTATGACATATTCTGCAGCTTTAATTTCAGCAATAACTATGTTTACCTTATTTACGACATCTGATTTATACTTCATGAAATATATAAACCGGTATCTGCTATAGTCTTCTTTGTAGAGCACATAGTAGCGGTAACGTGATATTGACTTGCTTTCGGAAGGTCCACAAACCTCTGAATGGATCAGCAATCCCGGTGAGTTAGCTCTTTCGCTTGTACCAAACGTGAGTACATAAGCTTTTCCATAGACACAGACAAACGTCACTATCTGGGTTGATTTTTATGCCTAGTTCATGCTTCAAATACCGTTCTCAGATGCCTTTTGTTCTCGTGAGCCAATCTTTCGTGGTGAAGATGAAATACATTTTATTATCGAATAAATCGATTTAGTTCGGAATTTCTTCTCTTTTGAATTCCATATTAACTTCATTTAAGATCCCCTGAGAGACTTCGCCATCCCAAAATCATTTTTTCTCCAAATAATTTGGAACAGCATTCTTCTGCCTTGGAAACAAACTTTCTGTCAGGGTTTCTATCTTGAGCAGACAATGTTGAGAACAATTTTTTTCTTATACTTGAGGCATACCATACTTGAGATAAATTCGTATTTTTGTCCATTCACGATTGACACGAATTCGACCATATCCAATTGCTGGTACATAGTTCCCATTTGCTCTTTTTACTTGATCATTTGGTTCAAAGGTTCCAAACCACTCACTTTGCTTTGATTATTGATGATGTTTGTTGCCTTATTATCAACATACCAATTGTCATTATCATTTTCATAAAACAACACATCACTAGATTTGACTATTTCGTTCATGTTCTTCAAGGTAGAACCATTCTTTTGACTACGCATTTCATGGACGAGGCAGATCTACTAGGAGATAGAATTGCGATTATGTCTGGTGGCGAGTTGAAGTGTTGTGGTTCCAGTTTTTTCTTGAAGAAGAAGTATGGCGCTGGATATCACTTGATTATTGATCAACTTCCGACCTGTGCACCTAACGTCATTACAAGATTACTTGCAGAATATATTCCAGGCATCCAAGTGAGTGATAATATTATCTGTAAATATGTTGGTATGCCGGCAATTTGGAAGGAATAAGCACTGACGTGAGGTAGGGGTTTTTATGCGCCTGTTCAAATTCTTTGCTAAAGCAGTCACCTGTTCACGTATTGACCCCGCCAAACTCAGCTTCACTTCCTGATGGAAATATTTTTGTGAACTTTTTTATATGGTCCTCACGAAATTCTGTATGAACCTCAAACCAACATTTTCCGATCAATTCGATTTAATTCGACAAGATTTGTATTTTTGGAACTATTGGAAGAATGAAATTTTGAATGAGTATCCTTATCCACGGAATCATTGGGCGAATTTCAAATATTCACAAATTCGTACTTCGTACCTAAACACAAAACCTACTCTAGAATGTCGAATCTCTAAGGCGTTTATTTCGGAAGATATTGTGTTTACGACCGGCCTAACTGCCGATAGTGAACAAAATAACTTTCGGAAGAATCTACTCATCAGAGACTTGATACTTGTATTGTAGGTTTCAAGTTAAATTTCGAATTCGCGAATTGGTAAAAACCATCCAATGACTAAGCAGATTTACCCATTCAAAATTCAATTTTTCTTATATTTCTAGGAAAAGAGATCATATCGAATTGAAATCCAGTACTTCAATGAAAAAGGACAGATTGAAAGTTCATGAGGAATTTTGTGAGTAAGTAGACCGCCAAATATAAAAAGAAAAAGAAAAAATATTGAATTTTTTAAATTGATCTAATCCAATGATCATCACGAAATTTTGCATAAATTTGCTATCCAGCAATTGCCAACTAGTAACTAAGTTTCATCACAATCGGATCAGAATTTTCCTGGGGTATTCCGGAAATACCAACGATTTCTAGGTAATAAGCAAGAAATTTGATGATTTTCTTCATATATCCTCGGAGTTGAATAAACGATCAAACTGAAATTTAGACACTGTGACTGAAAAATCATTTCGAGGCCTGAGATGAATTCCTTTGGGATCTGATGAATAGTTTGTGAGTAAAATAAATAATTTAAATAAAAATTGGAAAACTTCCTGAAAGATATATTTTTTTTAATGTTCATGCCGGTAAAAATCCTCGGGAAATTTTGCATAAAATTCACATCAGTATTATACAACAATATACACTGAACGAAAAATACAATGAAGCTTCGTTGAGACAATGAATTTGTTCAAAGTCAAAATGAACGACTTCATTGAAACGATGTACTCGTTCATTTGCACATTAAAATTTTTTCATTGGGATAACGAACGTATACGTCATTCGTTGATGTATAAAACAGAAATATCAGCAACTTCACCAAACTACTGTTGAAAATTTCGGGGTTAAATAAAGATCACAATGACTAAAGTGAAATGATAATGTCTTGAGAGAATGGCTGCGAATGTGTGGCTCCTGACCTCACGACAGAGCTTTTCTAGGTTTTTTTCGTTTGAAATAATTGGTAATGTCGGAAAAAAAAATTCATTCAGAAAAGGAAAGAAAATTTCGGATCCTATAATATAACTTATGGATACTAATTTCGTTGTTATTTCAGATTGAGTCGAATGCTGGAACGGAACTCACATATCTCTTACCGGAAAAATATTCATCGAATTTCCCCAATCTTTTGTCCCAACTGGAAGAAAATTCTTCAAATCTGGGTATCAGAAGTTTTGGAATTTCTTTGACTGATCTTGAAGAAGTATTCCTGAAGTAAGTAAACGAACAAAACGATAAAACCTAGCTCCGAAATTGCATGAACAAATTCATGTTATCAGCGCATGAGTCTGTGATATACAGGGTGATTCACCGTGATGGCTCATTAGACGTTTATGGAAAACTAATCAAAATGTTTCGATGAAAATTTGAATGTCAGAGTTCCGACACTGAACATTCTGCCTAAACTACTTTAAGTCCTCTGCATGTCTCGATTATATCGAAAACAGCCTAGTAGTTTCCTATTTCCAATGAGTATATTATATGGCTTCATCAGAAAGCTTTTTTGGTGGAATTTACCACAATATGCCACAACTTGGGTGAAAGCTCATCGGTTTCTGAGGTATTTAAATTAATATAACTTGAATGGTAGCGGGGGGGTCTCACACTTTTCCGAATATTTCTTTAGTAGAAGTGTTTTTGAAGAAAATCTTGTTCATTTTCAGTTTCGACAATTTGTAGTATTATAATGACGTTTGATATCTGAACAAAAATGTAGAGGGTACTCATAGGAGATTATCAACTTGGTCAAAACAAATTAGTATAAACTCAAGATCTTCAAATTATAAACGGAATGTTGCAGAGGCCAAAATAATTCAGATCATTGTCCAAAATCATGTTACCGTTTTCGTTTCCCTTCAATCATTGTATGCCAGTTGATACAATGATTTGTAATTGAAGAAGTAGTACGTGTATCGAAAGTTATCAATATCGAAAGATATTGTGTGGAGATATTACAGAGAAACCTGTATTTTAATGATTGGTCGAATTATTAAAAATTTCAAGACACCGGTTGGGTGGATGATCAAAAAAGTGAAGAATACAGTCGTAGCGGTCGTTCAAAAGAAAATATTGATTTGGTTCGTGAAAGTGTTGCTGAAGACCCTGCAATATCCATTAGACGACGTTCACAACAAGTTGGACTTAGTGGGTCCACAACATGGCGTATTTTACACGAGGATTTAGCTTTGAAGGCATATAAGGTTCGAATAACACAGGAACTAAAGCCATTAGATCATTTAAAACGTGATGCTGGCGAAGCTGTAACTGTCAATGGTGATCGATACCGTCTGATGATAATCGAATTTCTGTGGCCTGAAGTAATGAATATTGATCTAGAGGCCATTTGTTTTCAACAGGATGGCGCTACACCTCACTTTGCAAATGACAAAATCGATTTATTGAGACAAAAATTTCATGGACGAATAATCTCCAGACACGGTAATGTCAATTGGCCACCAAGATCATGTGATTTGACACCGATGGACTATTTTCTTTGGGGTTATGTGAAAAGCCAGGCCTAATAATCCACAACCGATTCCTGAACTAAAGGATGAAATTATTCGTGTCATTAGTGAAATAGGGCCTCGATTATGTCAAAATGTCATTGAAAATTTCAACTAAAGAGTGGACGTCTGTAGAGCTGCAAGAGTATGCCATTTGACAGATATTATTTTCAGTACATAAATGTCATAATTGATACTTCAATTACCAATAAAAGTTTTGGAAAAGAATGCAAATTATGTGTTTTATTTATTCTTTAAAAAAACGCGCGATTTGAAACACCCTTTACATCAAATAAAATAGTTTGGGATATACAACGGAATGTGACAAAGACCTACTCGATTATATAGCATATAATAATAATAATTATAATATATAATAGGTTAGCGATGGACGTTAGAAGCCAGGAACCAGCCAATGTTTCAAATGTTTACCAATTAATTAAATCTGTCTGCGGTTTTAATGAAAGCCGTAGTATGTTAGTAAAGTAAAATATTATTATTTGAAATCTGGGAATATGTATGACTTATATATAATTTATATTTCATTTGTCACACAGAGTTGGAACGAATGAGACTGGAAAAATGATTTCTAAGGAAAGGGACAATCAAACAGTTGAAGGATATACCAACGGTAAGTTCTTCTCGATATGTCCTTTGAATATTGATATCAACCTCTGAATGAAGAACATAAGGAAGGAGCATAATGCCTCACAATGTGGGTCCGGGATGGATGTTGCATATGGCCGACTTTCCTTTCACTTCCAATGATATACGAAGTAGAAAAGCGGTATGCTATTTCCTGTTGTTCTTTATTCAAGGATATCAACTCTATGCTCCATCTATGTAATCGTTTTTCTATTGTCATATGTCTGAACGCTGAACGTTCGGCGGCAGTAGTAATCGATTGAAAAAAGTTTCAAGGAAAGTAGAGACTAGTTTTATGAATACATTCAAATTAGTTTTTGTTGAATCATTTATAAAACAATAACGATAATGACGAAACAATGTTATAATTGACATTTTTTCATTCACGAAATTGCCGAGAATAAAATGAATATCAAATCTAGCCGATACTTGGCGCACTGTTATTACATATCAGCCTCAAGACTAGCACCAAATTTTATCGGAATCTGATAGAGAGTTCCTGGAACCAACACTCAAAAATGCTTCGATGAAATTTTTCTAATAGTACGATCGCAACAAAAGTTTCCATGAAGATGCTCGTCGATATCCAACAAATAACTACTAGGTTTTAATCCGATGTCATCACTATAGTTCCTGATGAGATACTCAAGAAAGCTAGCTCATTCAAGAACTTATATACCGTTATATTTTGATGTATAACCAACCCTAAAAATTTCAAGTTGTTAGCTTTCATCAGTTCTCAAGTTATTGCACGCCCTTTCAAGGACCATGCGCACAACACATACGTATCCGAGAACTCATGACAAATATATATTTAAATGAATAACCCTATACCTATGCTATTCAATTGTCCATACACACATATTCGAATTCACCCACTCCAACATTGATTTTCCTTATTTTTTACAGTGACGATAAACTCACAATATTTAGAGACTGGCACTAGTTTGTACAAAAATCAAATCAGGGCCATTTTTCTGAAGAAGTACCTGGTGGCAATTAGATCCTGGTTGTCAGAAATATCAAAAACTTTTTTTTCAGTACTGTTTATTGTACTTTTGGTTTATGCGTCAAGCTCAAGTACTACTGTCAAGGAGCAATCATCAAGAGCATTCACACTTGCTGATTATGACGATCCGATAACATTCGTCCAAGACAGCCCATATAAAAGTAGTTATTTAGATCTGCTGAAGATCCAAAGCCAAAAATCTATTGAAGTGAAAAACGTCGAAAACGCCATTCTGGAGAAGGTAAGGAACAATCAAAATTCAAACGTAGTTTTGAAGAAGTGGCGGTATAATAGGTGATACTTTTTTGAATGAGAGTATCAAAAAAAATTGTTAAAAACTTTTTCTAAGATTCTCAAAGCAAGAACATTCAAGAATAATTCAATTAAGAAATTAAACAATTTTCAATTCCCGCTTATTTCATTTGTTTTCACAACAGCTGTTTCGTCATACCATGACTTCTTCAAGTGAGTATATATTACTACTGCTTGTACAAATGCAAGGGATGTTTTTTTATAGTGAGATTGATGCAAATTAGAAGGAGGCGGTGAGTTTGACCATTGTTGGGGAATTCCGTGGTTTCAACCAAACAGATTGAATAACGGTGATCTGTTCATATCTGTCTGGTCATTTAGTAGAATTTACTAGTCTAGGCCATATAATTTCTTTATAGATAGATTCGCCTATTTCTAAATGTCAGCGACAGCATTGTAAAAGACCTAGCGGTTAGATTCTCTATGTTGCAAAATGGTGAATGCACTCCTTATTCAACTAGAATGGTATAGAATTGTATCGTTTGATTTCTAATAAATTCAGTCTGTGGCTTTTGTTTTCCAAATGAAAAGTATCTAGCAACTCGTTCAGTTTTTGGTCCTATATTGGTGGACATGATAAAATTTGTTTCATTGGTAATTTTGGGATATACCAATGAGATTGCTTGTTTATATTGGATTTTGTTCTATAGATTGTCTACGATTGAGGGATTGAAGCCATTATTCGATGCTATTTGTTCGAATATATATTGTATTCTTTGTCGAAATTCAATTTTGTCATGGATTCGTTAACCAGTCTATATATTATTGAGAAATTGAAAATTGTTCGATTTGTATAATGGATTCAATGTGAAATATTGAAAAAATATTAACACTTTGGTAATAATTTAGACTTAGAAAAAAATTGCGAAAAGTTTCACTCTTGCCTTAAGATATGAGGTATGAGTCACTTATATCAGGCTAGTGAGTCTCTTTACTGAGGTATCAACGGCAATCGTCACAAACATTACTGTAAGCACCTGATTCCTTATCTGAACATATATCGTGCACCCAGGCTATACATCTGATGCACTCAAACCTTTCTTCATGACAAGTATCTCCATATGTTTCTTACAGTAAACGTATATTATGTTTTTCTCTTTCATTTACATTGTTGGTAGTTCTGCTGATGCGTCTTTTTTATTCCATATAATTCGTCCTGTTTCTCACTTTTCCCTCACGCAAACTCGGTACACGCTTTCTCAAAATTGTTTTGTATCAATTTATATCACGCTCACTACGGTTGGACAAATAAGTCAAGATTTTCACTTTCCCCATACCAGTATCATACAAATTTGAAAAAAATCAAATGAGGAGAATGATTTCATTTGAAAAGGTTATGTCAAGCGAATGAGAAATTGTCCAGATGGTATTTTTAAACTATGAAAAATCTTTATGAAATCAAACTGCAATATAACAAAGGGGGCAATAGGTAAATCAAGAAAAATTTTCATATTTACCTGAGATTTGACCATTCTCATCTGAATAATCAAACCAACACTCCGCAGTTGATAGATATTCAAGCTGCACAAGGATATAAAGCTTGTTACAGGAATTATTTTGAAAGACGCTAATACCTCCCAAGGGCTAACTCACACGTACCACGAGCCGACCACAAATCTGCGGTAGCCTGTCGGTCGTGAAGTAACGAATTAGTAGGAATACGCATCATATCACTCACACGGCCGACATTCTGCAGTCCATTTTGACCACAAACAAAACTCGTCGTCGATAACAACCACAAAACTGTCGCACATAGCAACCACAAAAAAATAGCCCTACAGTTCGTTCCATGTAGCACGCATAGCATTTTGATTTTGCATTTTCCGTTGGAGCAGAATCAACAGCAGTACCTCCTCTTCTGAATCCATCGTGAAACTGTTTCCTGACAGGTCTACCCACATGTACGGCAAATTTGTTTTGTGGTTGCGATTTGGTACGTGTGAGTGAAGCCTAAGGCTGGTCGTCCACTGCACGCGATTTCGAGAGGAGCGATAAGCCTGGCCGTCCACTGGAAGCGATTTGGGGCTTTTATGAGCTACGCGTTTTACGAGCGCCGAGGAGCTTTTACGACCCAAGCGGTCTCAGGCTTCGGGGTCGTCCACTAGCAGATAGTTCGCGAGGTTTCAGTTCGTTCTTGTTCTTGCGTAGCCGAGGATTTTTAATTCAGATTTCCGTGTTTATTGAAGGAATTGTGATACGGGATGGATTTAGAATTAATAATTCATTTCAAGGATAAATCTCACTTGATTAGGCGTATGTTAGCTACGGAATAGGGAAAATTTTTGAGCTAAGGTAGATTCAAATTTAGAAAAAATGAAATTATCGGGAAAAATTCACCATCTTGATAATGAATGATTATTACCGTATACTCATTTATAATACTGGAATGGAAGTTGAAGTGTGAATGTTGATGACCTGGGTACTTCGAAAACAAACGATGTGGAATTTCGAAAGTATGGCTGATTTGAATTTTATCTGTGAAAATTCAGCTTCAGAAGGTAAATATGTAATAATGTATCTAGAACGTGACTTCAAAACTTTAAAAACTGCCAACATCGAAAGAAATGATGGTGACACAGATATTCAGAAATTCTTAAAATTTTGCAGAAGTGCATGCGTATTTTAGGAAACAGGTCACTAGTAAAAATCCGTAGCGTTTTATAAAGAAAAAACTATGTTTATTTTGTGATCGAAAAGATTGTTCTGCATATGAGATTGATTGAAACTTAGTTGAATCATCACAGTACGTATGGGCCAAAAACACTTGAGCATATAGAAAAATATTCGGAATAAAATTGGTCGGAGCCTAAAAAACAAATTGATAATAGATATTGAGATAATAAGAGCTATAAAACCCGAGATAATGGCGAAACACGCTGGATTAATTATATTTGGAATGCTATACAGCCGATTTTTGCCAAAGAGTCCAACTTCAGGTAGGCTACTTTACACCTACAGAACTTCTGGATGTGAGTTTAATGTAAGAAAAAAGACAACATTCATTAACCTTTCAATCTGATCCATCTAAAATTCACCAGCAATAAACAACGAGCTTCAACAAATATTCCGTTCACAAACCATACATTCCACTTGCCGACGGATAGCTGCTCTTTTCGAGCGTATAGACGCGGCAGATCCAAACTGATCGGGATACGATTGCGTCGCTCGAATTCTCTCGAAATCGCCCGTATGAACTCGCTGCCAGTCGACGAGGGTACCTAGAATTCCATTCATTTGGATCTGTCGCGCAAATTCGTTCATTTACGCTCCTATCGCGCCTCTCGAAATCGAGTGCAGTGGACGACCAGCCTAAAAGCGTAAATGAACGAACTTGCGCGACAGATCCAAATGAATGGAATTCAAGGTACCCTCGTCGACTGGCTGCGAGTTCATACGTGCGTTTTCGAGAGAATTCGAGCGGCGCAATCGTATCCCTATCAGTTTGGATCTGCCGCGTCTATACGCTCGAAAAGAGGAGCTATCCGTCGGCAAGTGGAATGTATGGTTTGTGAAAAGAATAATTGTTGAAGCTCGTTGTTTATTGTTGGTGCATTTTAGATGGATCAGATTGAAAGGTTAATGAATGTTGTCTTTTGTCTTACATTAAACTCACACCCAGAAGTTCTGTAAGTGTAGAAGTCTACCTGAAATTGGACTCTTTGGCAATAATCGGCTGTATAGCATTCCAAATATAATTATCCAGCGCGTTTCGCCATTATCTCGGTTTTTATAGCTCTTATTATCTCAATATCTATTATCAATTTGTTTTTTAGTCTGTGACCCATTTTATTCCGAACATTTTTCTATATGCTCAAGTGTTTTTGGTCCATACGTACTGTAATGATTCAACTACTTTCTAATCAATCTCATATGCAGAACGATCCTTTCGATCACAAAATGAACATAGTTGTTTCTTTATCAAACGCTACGGATTTTTTACTAGTGACCTATTTTCTAAAATACGCATGCACTTCTGCAAAATTATAAGATTTTCTGAATATTTGTGTCACTATAATTTATTCCGATGTTTGCAGTTTTAATGTTTCGAAGTCACGTTCTTGATACATTAATAACATATTTCCCTTCTGAAGGGAAGCTTAGGCTTAGGCTCACTTGTCCCACTCTCCTCAATATCATCTTATTCTTACTTGAATGGATATTGAACTGTGAAGTTTTTAATAATTTATTCCGAATGACCCAAACAAAATTAGAAAGAACTTGTTCCACTTTTATCAGTTGATAATTTTCATAGCAGTCGGGTTGTATGTAAATTCCATAATTGTGTAGTGAATTGATTGGTTTGTAATATTTAATCAATTCTAAATGTTGCTCGGAATTTATTGCATAAGGCACACCGGAGCAATTCGCAACTAGCAACGTGCAACGAGTAATAAGCAGTATTATCGTCAGTATGTATTTCACATTCATTTATATGGCAGCTTGTACACCGCCGCAACGAGATATCGTTATCGCCTGTGTAGAGCAATGTGTGCTGCTAGTGACACGACGTGCATATTGGTAAACAATATATATATATTGCCTGTATTTCACTAATATTTGTCTTCGCCCTAGAGTCTAGTGACTGTCGTTAGAAAGTCTCAAGAAAAAATTCCACAACCTTAAGCGCAATGTTCGAATACTGCAGGAATGGGACCTTCTGTGAAGCTGCCAAAAATTTCTAAACCTACCGTTAATGAAGCTGATAAATGTGGGGTGATAGCATCTCTGTAGTTAGTATCTTGTTTGGTAATATAAGGTGATAACATCTCCAGTAGTGTTGAAAAAGTATCCGGACCCATCCGGTAGCAGTTTCGAAACTGGTTAGGAAGAACCTTCAATTTGTCGGCACACTTTGGTGTGCGAGATAGCTTAAAATGCATTGTTTGTTGCTCATTGCCTACTGTTGGATGCTTATCGCTTATTGCTCCGGTGTGCGAGCCGCCTAAGCATTTGTAAGTCTAGTAACTGTCGTTAGAAAGTCCCATGAAAAAAATCCACTACCTTAAGCGCAATGTTCGAAAACTGCAGGCATGGGACCTTCTGTGAAGCGGCCAAAAATTTCTATACCTACCCTTAATGAAGCTGACAATTGTTTATGGAATATGTCAAGTCAAAAACTTCAAAAACCGCTTCAGCAATAGAGGAGCCTAATCCAGATCTGCAGTTTCCAACAAGTTTGCTCCCAGATGTAGTAAAATTAACTGACCGAAAAAGAGACATTCAAAAAAAAGAACAGTTGAGCTTCTAGATGTACTTTGGTGTGACGGACCATGCCCTAACCCTGTCTTTTTCACCTACATGAGTCAGTCCAATGTGCCCACTCAGTCGAGTCCTTTTTTTTCAACAAGAGAGTATGGCGAACAACCAACACCTGTACAAACATCTATTCACACTTTTTCACCTGATATGACAGACGGTCATGATAGACAATGCTCTCTCACAGAATTTCAATGTGAAAATTATAATGCATTTGTATTTTCATCTTTCTTTGAAATGCTATGTTTTCAAAATATTCTAAAATAACCTCACCTGAGTGTAATCAATAGTTTCTCCTGTGGGGTGATAGCATCTTTATAGTTGGTATCTCGTTTGGTAATATAACCAGTAGTGTTGAAGAATTATCTGGACTCATCTGATAGCATTCCTGAAACTGGGTGGAATGAGCCTTTAATTCGTCGACACATACACTTGCTCCGTGATTCTTGAGCACAAATGATGGATGAATCCAATTTTGCCTTCGTTTCCTATTCTTTCATCTATACTGTCACAACATTATATCTTAGGCCTCATAAGACGATGACAATTTGTGTGTGAGGGATATCTTAAAATGCATTGCCTGTTGCTCATTTCCTATTGCTGGCTGCTTATTGATTATTGCTCCGGTGTGCGAGCTGCCTGAAACACTGAAACTCTTATCAGAGTACATACATCATTATTGAGCAATTTTCCTGTGGATTCTATCATCCTACTTCATGATCAGTAGGTACTTTGGCAAATATGAAGAAAATGGAGGGGGTGTTATGTTAAAATTGTGTATTTGAAAAAATATGGAGGTTATTGAGATATTGTTTTAAAATGAGAATTTTAAAGTTTTCTGAACTATACTTATTTTCATTTCAGACGAGAGAGGATCCAATATCAGTCAAATATACCTACCTTATTGGTGCTTCATTTGATTATATTCCCACAGCTTGGTACAGTACCGAAATTTACCACTCGTTGCCCCTGTCATTGCAAATGCTGATAAACAGTTATGTCAAAAAAAATGGCGATTTCCAGATGAATTTCATAAACTATCCAATTCCTGAGCAGACATCAAATGATCAGGTAAATATGTTTTCTACCGTTGTTTTTCCTGCAGAGTTTGGATAGACGAAATCGGCCTTTGCTACGGAGTTTCAGCCATCTGAAATGTTGTTTCTCAATAACTCGAAAAATACTGATCCGATCAAGTTGAAACTCAGTAAGTCGATTTTATAATATGACACTTGGGATATCGAGTTCGACGGGAGATTTAAGGTTGCAATCACTTTCGATTGTTGCGTGAGTGGAAAATCTGTCCTTTCAATCCCTACAAATTCACAAAATATCTTAATCAAATATCATTCTGCCCGAAAAATCCGACAATACATACATTACAATGCACATCGAGGTGAGAGATAGATTCAAGGTTTGAAATTTTTTTTATTTTGATACCCCAAAGAACACCGATCTGAATGAATAGAAGAGGCTTTGTAAATAGTCAAGGAATATCAACACAAAAATGTATAAAACATTTTGTGTGTATTGTAACATAAAATTGACAATTTTTAAACAAAACTATCTCGAAGACTATCTTTGAGATTCCGCTGAACATAATTTTACAACCGAGTAGGGGAAAGGGAGGTAAGATAACGATAGTAAGATCAAAAAATTTATCGTTCAGCTATTTTTCCTCTTAGGGAATCCCCGTTCGTTGGCTCATATTCGTAGTTTACATATCGAATTTGGATAACTTAATGGTGAATATTTAAAGTGAAAAATTACAAATATATCAACCTGTGTCATATTCGTCATTTAATAATCTCTGAAAGGTAAGATGACGAAGTGTGTAGGTAAAGATTACGAATTACTGTTCATGATTTTCACGTCTCTTTAGATTATACGGAGTTTGTTTCACAGGAATGAGACAATAATTATTGTTGGAAAAGCTTATTTAATTATGCCGACGTTTCGTTGGATTTTTCCAACATTTTCAAGGCTGTAACAACATAAAGCTATTTGACACAACTGTGCATTGTATGGATTGCATGGAATAGGCAACAATGATTGTAAATACCGCAGGGTAGTAAAAACAATTCTCAGCATATGTTTCAAATATTATATGGATATAAGTACACAGTAATTGTAACTCGATTTGTTAAGTCTAGTGTTTGTCGTCGTCAATGACGTATCATGTTTATTTATTAATTTATGGTTTTAATTGTATATATGAGTGGATTTTTATGCTTTTAACTGATTGTGAATTTTGTTTTGTCTCTGTAGTGGTGATTCGTTCTCCAGTTTTTATTCTTACATCTATGTTAATTTAAAAGCTGCTAATTTAGGTAAGTCATCTCTATTGTTCGTCTTTACAATGCACAGTTGTGTCAAATAGCTTTATGTTGTTACAGCCTTGAAAATGTTGGAAAAATCCAACGAAACGTCGGCATAATTAAATAAGCTTTTCCAACAATAATTATTGTCTCATTCCTGTGAAACAAACTCCGTATTACGAATTACGTATTCTGAGAAAAAAGAAAGGCAATCCTGAAATTAGACGACTGGAAGCCAAACACCTTTATCCTCAAACGAGGGCAACATTTATAACGTACATTTTCACATGCACAAAAGTAAACAAATAGATAAGTAAGATTCATTTTTACTCAACGTACATTTTTACATGCACCAATCACAAGTCCATTGTTTTAGCTTATTACCATATTCGATATCCATTGAAGATGCAGAAGAGTAGTTAAACTTCATTTTTCTCTTGATTGTTTTTTGTTTAGCTTTATCCATTGTTGATTTCTTATTATTTTTTTGTAGGTTTAAGTCTTTCTTTCGATTTTGTCTTTCCCTCTTCTTTTCTGCCTTCTTATTTTCCTTTTTCTAATTTTTCGGCTTCTTTTTCTTTCAAGACTTTAATCACCGGTGTACTGCTATAATTATGTTATTCACAAAAGATGAAAATGTTTGAAAAACAATACAGCAATTTATCAATACGTACCAAAAACAGTAAAAACAGTATTATCGGAAGCACAAATGAGTTTTGCTTCAACACCCTACCCGTAATAAAGCATGCATTTTTCTGAACTCGCGGCGTACTCTGCTTATGATCGAACGATAGACCAATAGCACCACGTTTCTGGTTGTGACAGAAGCCAGCGTTGCCAAACTCGTACATTGAGGAAATATCAGAAATTCGTCATCTTACCCGATTCGTCTTCTTACTCACCTCTCCCCTACTGGATATCAAATTCATCAGATTTGTGGACTTAACCCATTCATGATCTCGAACTTCATAATCCATCCATTGTGTTCAACTTGGTTCGCAACAATACACTAGGTGAAGAAATCATTTTTGTGTTTATTTATTGTTGTAATATGTGGTTCCCTTATAATAATTTTACTATTCAGGAAAATAAGGAGAAGTTGTACGAAGGAATGTCAAAATCTAACAACATTATTGCCATTTCAATATCAA
The DNA here is from genome assembly GCA_958510865.1 of Myrrha octodecimguttata. Classification (NCBI taxonomy): domain Eukaryota; kingdom Metazoa; phylum Arthropoda; class Insecta; order Coleoptera; family Coccinellidae; genus Myrrha; species Myrrha octodecimguttata. The sequence goes on from OY294056.1 coordinate 39,666,896, forward strand.
CAGCTTTCATTGGTTGCTTTTATATATTGTTCAATGTACGAGAGAGGATGTGCCAAGCAAAACATCTACAGTTTGTGTCAGGTATCAACGTGATCATTTTTTGGTTTGTCTCCTTCCTGGCTGATTTCATGGCATACCTGATTCCGTCAGCTGCTATTGTTATAACATACGCGATTCTGCAACCAACAGGTCTAGCAACTTTCGAATCACTGAGTAAGTAGATATAGTGGACTGATTCTGTCCTTCCTTTCAATTCTTTCATCATATAATCTGAAAATCGCTTTGGTTAGCACTTGTACAATAGAAAATAGCGGACTTTACCTGTAAGATCGGGTAATGCACCACAACCCTTAACTCGGTTTCTTCATCCACATGTAACAATTCGGTTACACAAAGGTTAGATGAATCGTTACCTAAGGCGTTTATTGTTGCTCTATATTCAGATTTATCATGGTCATGAGCAGTAAAAACCGAAGACACCATTAATACGCAAGTGGAAATTAAAAGAATTGAATTGATTGAAATGGAAATCATAATGAGAAGGAAATAATAGATGAATGATAATAAATAAGAATTTGGTTGGGATATATTGAAAATTAAAAATATTGTTTCATTTTATTTTCGGAATTTTCAGACTTGAAAGAATCCAATATTTCGATGAGGTATCAATGCATTTTATGATGATCAGCGCTGTCAAAGATACTCTGAAAAAAAAATCTAGATACTAGATAAGTTACTTTCATAAGAGTATCCGAACTTACTTTGAGTACCTATCTAGATACTTCTCAAAAACTTTGATACGAATCTTAAAGTTCCTTTTTAAAAACGTTAAGTTACTTTTTAAGTTTCTTTATATAAAAGGTTGGCTTAACTTTTTAGATGAAGTAATGTTCTTCTTGTTTTCATGACTTAATTAGTGTAAAGAATAGGAGAATTCGTATGCTCAAATGTCATTGACGCTAGAATTGGAGATTGGAATTTTTACGTGAGATAGCCTGAAAGCAACCCCCTTAAAATACAACAACCTCAAAAACACAATGAATGATTTGAGGAGTAATAAATAACAGTTCATTCACTTATTCAAAACAAAACTGATTTTTTTCTAATTCTCAGCATTCGAAGGAAAAGTGGGAATTTTTTTCTAAAAATTTGAAGCGCAACTTTTTACAGTTTTCTTTCAATGAGATCTGCACCACTGGAAAAATATCTCTAAAATTTCACACCATTAAAGAGGAGTTAGAACATATTGAAAATATATGAAAAAATATAAGGTGATCCTTTGAAATAATCACTCATCTGTCGGATAATTTTTCTCCTAATAAGTCTCCTAGGAGTCTGTTTTGGAACAAAATTTCTTAGATGTCTTGTTTGGCAGTTAGGGTAGAACACCGTACTAAATTGTGACCCTGTATATCGTGTACTCTGTGAGTGGGTGAAAGAATATCGAATTATCGAATGCTGAATAATTTTCGATTCACCAAAAGTTTTCCAGGGACTCCTCCTTCGAATAACCATAGACTTCGAATTATGGAGAGTATCGACATATTCTCTTGATTTTTCTTCAGATGATTCACAATGTGGAAAGCTCCCGTTCTAGTATCATTCACAAAATGTTCATAATGTTCAATATTCAATATGTGTAATCAGTTGATCATTAGTCAATTTTTTATACCCTCAATCACATTCAACCAATGCCGGTTTATCCACTGGGCGCTTTGGGGCGAACGCCCAGGGACCCGGTACCCAAAGAAGCTCGGAAAATCACAGACCCAGCAGAATTTCCAGTATCAGAGCCGTCAAGGGGGCCCATAGGTCTATTGAGCCCCAGGACCTGAGCGAAAAGACCTTAAACCGGCATTCAACCTATGTTGATTGAGATTGAGATTGACATATCAGAACACGTTGACAATGTACATGCGAATTCTTGTTCCTAAAATTTTGATTACTCTAAATCCTGCATGTTTCCTCAGGTTACAACGAGATCGGAAAATTGTAACGAAGAACTTACTTGGCTCCATCACTGTCTAGCGATTGAGTGATCGGTGGGTGCACGTGCGTGGAGGCAGCCATAAACTCGTATATACTTGCTTGTCATACATGTCTGTCATGCGCGTTCAAGAACTCAGGACAGTCCGATATTTTCGCTCGTCATACATCCTCACACTGTCGAGTGACACCCATCGCGCACAAATAACATGCATGTATGCAAGTGTGCCCTTCTAAGATGTTAATATAGTTCAACCAAAGAAAAAACAAATTGGCGTACTCTAGAGGTGTGAGTTAGAATTCCGGGGCGAAACAAAAAACTGGAATGAAAAAATTCTCAGTTTATTACTTTGGAAGAAGTATACGTTAATCTACATTGAACTTGTGAAAATTCCGCGCCACCACTTATCAACGCAGCAGGCAGAGTTTCCTTGCTGCATATATTTTTCCCCGAGCTGCTCGTGAGCCGCTCCGCTCATACCTGTACGCCGCTCAAGAGAAGAGGCGCATGCGCTCAGGATTCAGACACTTATTATTTTAAAATATTACGGAAATCCTGTACGTTATGAGATTAGACAGCCCTACGCGCCCTTAAGAATTATATTTCACGCATTCCAACTGAAACAGTCGTCCAAGAAGCATCCACTAAACATATTTAGAGAGCGAAACATTTCTCACTCATTACCACGGTGTAGTATTTTATTAAACAAAGTGTACCACTTAGCATCGTTCATTAAACTGTTAAACAATCCCATCAAAGGTTCTATATTCCCTCTAAAATGGAGTGATAGCTAAGATTTCAAGAATGAATGTGTTGAAACCAAACAGCATACATGTATAAACGAATTATTATGCAAAACAAAATAAAACTGTTGCAAAAACTGCTATGTAAAAACTGTTTCTCAGTATTTGTATATTTACCATTCCAGGTTACTTAATTCTACTTCTGTTCGACTTTGGTATAGTACTGATGCCTTTCATTTACTTATGTTCTTTCCTTTTCACTGTTCCTTCCACTGGTTTCGCAAGAATGTTTTTCATCACTTTCGGGGCAGGTAAGTCAAATTTTTCAGAAGCTATTCGAAATGAAAAAGTTTCATCAACTGTTTTTAACCTAATGTGTTCTATTTAGGGTATCCGGCTTGGTTCATAATATACGTACTCAAATTGTTGGAAAGTGACTATGTTGTCGTCAAATGGATTCTCAGACTTGTACCGCATTTTGTCTTGACCGAAGGAATGGTCAAATTAATGCACATTGAAATAAGTGATGGTGAGTATTCAATAAATAGTACCGCACAACTGATTGGTAACCTCTGCGAAGATGCCAGCACCCTAACGGTGTACAAGCTAGTACAAATATATATGTGAACACCATTGAACTTTTATTGAGAACGGATATTCATTGAGCAGAGCTGAAATATTTAAAGACATTGTGTGTCAGAGTTCATTTGTGAGTTTAGCTCACGATATAAACTCTAGCTTTGAGTTAATTCTTGGAGAATAATTTTGATGTTATTTTCAGTTTTTGTTGATTCATGGATCAAATGAACCAATATTCAGGTTAACTTGAATATCTGGAATATATAGGTGACTAAACGATTCATTCAACGATAATAATAATGATAATAATAATAATAATAATAGCTTTATTGTCCAACCGTTTAATCCATTTACAGGACAATACGAATATAAATACAAAAAATAAAAAAAAAGCATAGAAACAAAAAAAACACAAAAATTTTTATATGATCTACGATACATTCCCTGAAAAATTTCGAATTGCCGACTTGACTAAATTTCCCCTTGATGAGGAGAATATATCTTGGCCAACATAAATGAGTTATAGCTCTCACACATTTTCGTAATAGGCAGGATGTTCGTTCGAGCTCTATCTGGCTTGAAAGCCAGGACAGTTCTTGAGCTGGAACTTGGAAAGCTAAAGTTGACTTCTGACCATATTTGCGAACAATCTACTGTGGGGTCGTGTGTCCTGTGAAATCAAACACGCAATAAAGAAAAGGGATTAGCCTGTTTATTTTACTCTCGAGTGTTACAACAAAAGTGAATTCGAAAGGCAATAAAATTCTTTTTGTTGAAAGGCTCAGGCTAACAATTCTGGTTGTAAACCTCCTTGGGTGCTGTCAGGTAGTTCTTCGCTGGCGCCGGGCTGGGTCGATCGGGGAACTACGGATGCTTAGGCGCCGGTCGGTACTGTCGGGAGCGTTTCCGTCTTCGAGGGTGGTAAAAAGCCAGATGTTGAGTCAGGAATGCAGCGTATAGAATATCTTCTCAGCGGTGGCGTAAGGGGAGGATGCAGATGGATTGGAGAGTGATTTTCGAGAGTGGAGCGAAATATATTTATACGATTTTTCGGAGATTTGAATTTTGTGTTTCGACTCCGCCCTTTTTTCCGTTTTTGTTGAAGTGGATGAATTCGCTACACTACATTATAATGAACCACATTAAAAAGGTATGATAAAGAAGCAAAAAGCCTTCCCGTTTCTAAACTCAAGTATCCTGTTCGCTCACATAAGATTACATTGTCACATCCTTGGGGTGGATATACTCCATCAGTCTTAATAAGAAATTAAGTTCCTTCTTCTCTGAACAGTTTCAAGTTTTCTCTTATGACACTCATATATAGGGCTCCACACCACATTTGCATATTCTAACTTCGAATGAATAACTGCATCATACAAAATTTTAAGACAGTTAACCTCAGTGAAATCCCTACAATTCCTAACCATAAACCCATACACCTTCGCAGCATCCAAAACTATCTGTGGAATGTGCTAAACAAACGACAGCTCCGTATCAAACAAAATTATTATATATACAGTGTGTCCACGGATGGGGTGCCGGTAAGGTGTAAATGATGAAAAATTTTCGAGTTATACTCTGATATTCTGGGAATCGCTCCTGCTTGGTCTCAAATTAAGATGTTGAGAAAATGAGCCAAATAAATTAATATACAGGGTGCGGTTTAGAACTGATTTAAGGAAAATTGTTAGGAATAAAACACCTTTGTTTCAAAAGATATCGAGAAAGTTTATCGAGAAAAGTTGTTTAGAATCAAAAGACACGGCTAAATCTCGAATTTCAGATAAATCGATCAACTTTGATTTTGTAAGTAGGTTATGAAAATATTTGATAATATCCATGGTAACAAATGCCAGACGTGACTTGAAACGTAAATTTTATTCGTCATAAACGAAAATTTTCCTGTTAAAAACATGCTGACCATAGAACAAAGTGTGTTTATTGTGCAGTGCTACGGCTTAGGTGCAGACATTTCGTATCAGGGAGTAATAAGACAATTCCATTGACGCTGGCCAAATGTTGCGGTACCACGTAACCCTGCTAAAAAAATAGTTTCAAAATTTTAATTTTTGATCATGACAAAAATCTCACGTATACAAAATATTCATGACCAACTTATTAAGGCAAGGTAGGCTGATTTATTTGTAACTTGAGTTCCTGCAGCAGCTCGTCATTCCGAACAACTTTTCTCAATAAACTATCTCGATATCTTTTAAAACAAAGGTACTTTATTCTCAACAATTTTCATTGAAGCAGTTCTGAACCACCCTGTATATAAATTTATTTGGCTCATTTTCTCAACATCTTAGTTTGAGACCAAGCAGGAGTGATTCCCAGAATATCAGAGTCTACAAAATTTTTCGTGCTGTCTGCACCTAAGCCGTAGCACTGCACAATAAACACACTTTGTTCTATGGTCAGCATGTTTTTAACAGGAAAATTTTCGTTTATGACGAATAAAATTTACGTTTCAAGTCAAGTCTGGCATTTGTAACCTTGGATATTATCAAATATTTTCATAACCTACTTACAAAATCAAAGTTGATCGATTTATCTGAAATTCGAGATTTAGCCGTGTTTTTGATTCTAAACAACTTTTCTCAATAAACTTTCTCGATATCTTTTGAAACAAAGGTGTTTTATTCTTAACAATTTTCCTTAAATCAGTTCTAAACCACCCTGTATATTAATTGATTTGGCTCATTTTCTCCACATCTTAATTTGAGACCAAGCAGGAGCGATTTCCAAAATATCAGAGTCTAACTCGAAAATTTTTCGTCATTTACACCTCACCGGCACCCAATCCGTGGACACACTGTATTTTAATGTGGAGAAGTGCGGAATGCTGGCCATATAATTATGTGGTGAATCTAGGAGCAGTCTGAATGATATGAATTATGCTCTCTTTAATGAGAGACGAGTGAATGAAAAAAATAAAACCACTTTTCAGGTATAGTTCGCTTTGCATTTCTCGAAAGTAGAGAAAACAGATAAATATTTCTACCAAACGATATACAAATGAAAAATTTAACTGTATTTATACTCATAACTCGATCTCTTATCAACTAAAACAGTATGCCTAGACTAGATGTTGTCAGTTTTTCAATCAGACCACTCTCAACGAATATGATTGCGTCATACCTTCATATGGTTCACTAATAAACGTAGTATGTAATAACATCTGGGAATACACCAGTTATAAACTCAACAAAAGTACCTGGAAAATGTTGGCAACTCTGAGAATAAGAAATAATCTCGTAAATAAGCTTTGAGAGTAAGCAAATTCAATTCAGAACAACGAAGATGTACTAGCTCGCACGAGTTCGAATTTCTAGCTGTCTGATGAAGGAGTCAATCTCGAAATCCGAAGTCCTATCTAATATAAAATCTCCAAAAATAAAAAGAGTAACGGCTACACACTGAAAGTTTTCCTCAAAATTACACAAGCTCGAATAAGAAACAAATGCGAAAATGATTTAGACGAGACGCAGTTCGGCTTGGTACCAGGGAAGCAATGTTTGCTCTAAATATTCTTCTCTAAATATGTCGTGACCAACGTAAGGATGTTTTCGTGTGTTATTATTATTGATTATGAAAAGGCCTTCGATTGAGTGCAACACGAAATGAAGCAAGAGACTTACGTATAATTAAGAACATATATACTGGCGACAGAAGGCGGAAATTCGTGCCAATGGAAGATTTACAGATGAACGTCAAATCCAACGAGGTGTTTGGCAGGGATGTGTCCACTATTGTTCAACCTTTATTCCGACAAGTTATTCAAAGAGGCTTTGCATGAAAAAAATCGGTGTTAAAATCAACGGTGAGCTGATTAACACCATTTACTACGCTGATGATCTTCAGGGTCTCCAAAATCTTACAAATTCTGTTGTTGTGGTGGTACAGAAAATGGAACTGAATGTGAATGTTTCTAAGACCAAGTGTATGGTCTTTAGCCGTCAGCCTACAACGCGTCACTACAGATAAATGGACAAAACGTTGAGAGAGTATCAAGTTTTAAATACCTCTGATGCTACATCACCGAACACCCCGACTTGTATAAAGAAATCAGATACAGGTTTGAGACAGCTAGGGCTACATTCCGGAAGATGAGATCAATGTTTTTTAATAACAGCCTGAATCTAACGCTGAGACAACGAATGTTCAAATGTTATATTTGGTCTATGCTGTTGTACGGGGCTGAATTCTGGACACTGAAAGCTAGAAGCATTTGGAATGTGGTTACATAGACGAATGATATGAGTGCCATGACGGTCCATGCAAAGTAATGAAGCAGTTCTAGACAGAGCAAATACAGTTCGTGAACTTTTGACAACGGTTTAATGCCGAAAATTGACATACCATGGTCACGGTCTCAAAGGCACTCGTTACCAGATCCTGCAACGCATAATGAAGGGAAAAATTCTAAAAAGCACTGACGTGAAGTCAGTAGCTTTTACGCGCATGTTCACATTGCATAATGGTGACTTGGAAATTTCAGTGAAATTTTAATGAAGTAGGTATAAAAATTTTCAAAAAAAAAATATGTTTTCGAATTTTTCCATGGATAATTCTTCTTATTGACACTGTTTGTCTTCCAACCAAGTTTCATTTCGATCAGATGAATATTTTTCGAGTTATTGAAATATCAAAATTTCAAATGACTGTAGCACAGAAACCATTCGGCAGATTTGGCCCATTAACGAACTTAACCGAGATATTCAGGATCTCAACATAAGAATTTTTCAACATGAGAATTTTAAGACTCTAGGTTTTTTCTTTCGGAAGTAATAGCGCACAGGGTCGGCCGGACGGACAAAATCAATTTTGACCACGGATTCTTCATTCGTGACTCCAACCCAGTCGTATGAGATCATTTTCGGCTCAAAATTCGAAAATTACAGACATCGTGACACAATCATAACGCGCTGTTCCCCAGAACAAGCCCGTGAAAATAGAGGGCCGCAGAGACGTATGAAGAAAACAGATCTCCTAGTTGAAGAACATCTGTGAGTGGGCAGGCATACTCTGCGTCGAACAATTATTCAGAAAGGCTGAAAGCAGAAATCAACTCGCCATCCTGATTGCCAACGTCAGGGGGACCTGACAGGGCACATTGAAGAAGAAGGAGTCAGATGTAGATTCTAAAAAGTTATAATAAATCTTCGCATTGGTTCAATATTCTTCATCGGGCATCATTTATAAACGATTGTTCTGGAAACTGGCTCGATATCGTATTGTTGAAATGTCTGTAATTTTCGAATTCTGAGCCGGAAATGGCTACACTCTCTGAAGAAGAATCCCTGGTCAAATTTGATTGCTTTCGTCCAACCGGCTCTCCGTATGTGCTCAAACTATCCTGGTAATATAAACTATGGGCTAAATTCGTTAATGGGTACAATGTGTTGGAGTTAAATTTTGCAGTTGAATCTTTCATATCTCAAGATTTACTGACGCGATCAGTTTGAAGCTTTCAAATGAGTTGAAGAATATAAATACGCAACGTGCAGAGTTTTGCGAGGATCTGTACGTTAAGAAATTCAAAAAAAAAATTCGGAAAATTTTTCTGATTTCTGGTTAAAATGTGTTTTTTTGTGCACAAACTATTGATCATATCGGCGAAGACCTTGGAAGCCATATATCACAACAGTTTTCAAAATTTCAATTCATTCCAATATTAATTTCTGGAGATATTAGAAAAAACATATGTAAAATTTCATTCTGGATTTGAAACATTGAGATATTATCCTCAATTCCTCGAAAAATTCTGAAGTGACCGGATTGGGAATTTGTAACTGGTTGCAGAATATCGAAGCACAATATATTGCGAAATTTGGATTGAATGGTATTGGTATTTTTAATTTCGATTTTTTCTCGGAGAACTATTTATCAGAACTCAATAAACCTGGAATTCAATAATAGTGTTCCGAATTTCCGTTCAATCCTATATTTTTTTCAGAGATAATACAAAAAACATGTGACAAATTTTGTAGCTATTCGAAATTTTGAGATTGGATTTACTCAACGTGTCTGGAAGAACTGACGCTTTCGAGATTAAACTTCTTTGTTAGTTATGAAATATCAACACATTACTTTGTGCAGAATTTCACAATTAGAAAATTGAAAAACGATTGTTTTCTCCCATAACTCAAAACTGATGATCCGATCATGATGAAACTTGGTAACTTATCCGAAAACACGGATGCACGAACTTGTGTAAAATTTCTTGATGATGGTTTCATCAAAACATGTTGTTATCAAATATTTTATATTTGCGATCTTTTATCATACATGAAATTCTGTATGAACCTTGACAGGGTAAATCTGCGGAATTGTGTATAACTAGGAAACCGTTTTGCCGATGACGAACCCAGCAGAGATACACAGACTCTAAACGTAACCTGAAAATTTCAAGTCGCATCGGTTTCTCGAAGTCGGAAAACCATCGTACGACCGACCGTAATTCGGAACCAGACCAGAGCTTTTCTCCATTGATATTTATCGTGTTCACGACTGGATAGAATCGATTTTGACTACGTATTCTTCATCGGTGAGTCCAACATTGTCGTTTGAAACCATTCTCGGTTAAAAATTTCAAACTTACAGACCGACATTCGATTACTTCCCAATATAGTTTTCGCCATGATGAGATACTGTCGAAATAATGGAAACATAAAGACATGCCTCAGAGAGAGCATGGCCTACGGCGAACTCGTTTTTGCGCGCGTGTTCTATGGAATAGCGTGCTATCGTTTAATGTTTGGTTCGTCTTTAATTTTCGAATTTTGTGCCGAAAATGGTCTCAAACGACTATGTTGTACCCACTGATGAAGAATCCGCTTGTGCAGAATTTCGTTATGATCGTGTCATTAGGACAATCTGAAAAAATTTTTTTTTCAAATATTCAATATTCTGCGATCTTCTGATCCTTATTCTCACGAAATTCTGTGTGAACCTTCAAGCTGTCATTTCTCAATCAAATAATGGATTTTAATCCGATCTTATCTGTATTTTTGAAAATATTGGGTGCTGAAATTTTGAATGGATATATCTGCGGAATCATTGGGTGAGTGGTCACAAATTCGGCCTACGTAATTAAGGCTCTACAAATATCGAGTTTTTAAGTTGTTTCTGTCGAAAGTTATTGTGTTTACTATCGGCCGTTAGGCTAAAAAAGCTAATGAGCGAATTCGTACGATTTCGTGATGATAAACGATCATCAGATTGAAATAAAATTCAAAATTTTGTCTCCACAAATTTTATATTTGAATCATGCTCCCCACGAATTTTCGAAACGAACCTCATTTTTCATTGAAGTACTGGATTCAATTCGATTCGATCTTCATTTTTGGGAATATTGGGAATATGAAATTTTGAATGGGTGTACATATTACGAAGTTATAATTCGTGAATGGGTAAAATCCGCCCAATGATTCCGTGGATAAATTCATCCAAAATTCTATATTCCCAATATCTCTAAAAAGAACGCAGATAATATCGCATTGAACTTCAGTATACTTGGCGTGTTAGACTCCCTGATGATGAATCCGATATCATTATCGATGTTTGGCTGTTCGGCCGTCCGTAAACACGATTACTCTCCAAACGAAAAATCTAGAGCCCTGAGAAGTTGCAGGGTAGGTTCAGAGCCCAAATATCTAGGCTGAGTTCATTTATAGGCATAATAGGTCAGGAAATTACAGTGTTATTGACTTGAGTATAATTAATTAATTAATTAATCTTTTTGTCCCATAACTCCTAGAATGGACAACTTCGTGCCAAGTTTCGTGATGATCGTTTAATCAAGAGATCAAAAAACAATATTCATTTCTATTTTTCCCAGCATATAACTAATAATCTGATTCGATTGATATATATAGTATTTGAATGTAGAGATTGGTCATCTGCCATAAATGACTCATCGAGGGTTCAGTTAAGCTCAAGAAATAGATTTTTCTTGAATATTCTCATTTTGCGATACTCTCGGATTTTCTCACGAACCTGCACGCAATCATACTACATCAAAGAATGCAAAATATCATTTCAATCAGATCATTCGGTTCGAAATTACAGAGAAAAAAAATAATGAAATTTTGAATGTGAACCGGAATGTGTGACATACGAATACGAGAATTTTAAATTAGTATAATCCAACTTTATTGATGAATTTCTCCATAAGTGTGTTCAACTTCATCATAAAGGTTTTGTAATAAAACACACTATAAAAAGGTTATTCTATTGGCTATCGATTTCGGCGTTACGCCATCATCAGGCCAGCTGAAAAATACAATTAATGTAGTTTTACATATTCTACATGTGGTTCGATTTTTTTTTAAATGTCTCTCAAGTAAAAACAAACACAATAAAATAAAATACAACTCTTTTTCTCGAAGATCTAATTTTTTTAATTATTTGATTTTTAGGTTAGGTTAGAGGTATGCTCACCGTCTCTGTAGTATATAATTTTTTTAAAACAGTGCATAAATTGATCTGAATTATGCTTTTTCTTCTTGATAAAGTCCAAAAATGAAAAAATCCACAATCAAAATGAAATTTCTTTGTTATAATTTTTCGTTGTTTACTTTTATGCGTCGTGAAAACTTCTCTAGAAGGAATTTCAGAAGAGGAAACAGGAAAGTCGAGGTGGGGGAAGTTAGTCGATGTGTCAAGAGCTATGTAGGAGGCGGGAAGTTTGAAATAGTCAATGGTGAATCTATAATCTTGAAAATGTTCATGTTTCCGTCGAAATCCGAGAGGTCATTCAAAAGATACTGGTTGTTTTTATGTTTGATAATTTCATGTTGTTCAAGTAATATGAGTTTACCAAAATTATTTCCCTTGTGTAATATCTCTAGGTCTCTAGAGATATTACACAAGGGAAATAATTTTGGTAAACTCATATTACTTGAACAACATGAAATTATCAAACATAAAAACAACCAGTATCTTTTGAATGACCTCTCGGATTTCGACGGAAACATGAACATTTTCAAGATTATAGATTCACCATTGACTATTTCAAACTTCCCGCCTCCTACATAGCTCTTGACACATCGACTAACTTCCCCCACCTCGACTTTCCTGTTTCCTCTTCTGAAATTCCTTCTAGAGAAGTTTTCACGACGCATAAAAGTAAACAACGAAAAATTATAACAAAGAAATTTCATTTTGATTGTGGATTTTTTCATTTTTGGACTTTATCAAGAAGAAAAAGCATAATTCAGATCAATTTATGCACTGTTTTAAAAAAAAAAATTATATACTACAGAGACGGTGAGCATACCTCTAACCTAACCTAAAAATCAAATAATTAAAAAAATTAGATCTTCGAGAAAAAGAGTTGTATTTTATTTTATTGTGTTTGTTTTTACTTGAGAGACATTTAAAAAAAATCGAACCACATGTAGAATATGTAAAACTACATTAATTGTATTTTTCAGCTGGCCTGATGATGGCGTAACGCCGAAATCGATAGCCAATAGAATAACCTTTTTATAGTGTGTTTTATTACAAAACCTTTATGATAGTATAATCCACTTGACTTCTCGTCAGTGGGTTTCTTGAAATTTTTTAACACTCTTTAGAACGAAATTCTAATATCTCCATGATCGAGATAGAATACGAAATATTCTATCTCGATGTTCCCAGCTGAAAGCTTACGCATTGACACTGACTCTGACATCATTTTATTGTTTTCATAGGTAATAGTAGCACAAAACTAAACTTAAAAACTTGTAGCCCTTGTCGAACGTCTCCAAACACCAGAGACAACGAGACAACCGATATATTAGTTCCCTTTGTCTACTCCAATCACGCGATAGCCCGACATTTTCCTGTTTGGAAAAGTCCATGAAGGGCTTAGTGCTTAGGAATCCCGAAAAGTTTGTCGAAGCCCTACGGTGCTCAGGAGCACTGCGGTGCTTGGGAGCACTTTGCGGAGCTCGGGAGCTCTTTGCGGTGCTTAGCCTTCTCAAAAAATTCTCGAAGCACCCAGCACTAAGCAACGGTTTAATAAAGTGCTTGCGAGCACAGTGCTTAGGATCACATAAGTGCTTTGACTGCTTTCACGACCACTAAGCACAAGGCATTGGCACAGCTGTGGTCCTGGGATAAAATAACGATTTATCGATAGTTTATCTGGAACACATTATACATAAAGCTACATATTTTCATCCTGAGGTTTGCCAGATCACATCAAAACTAATCAGAATTTTTTTTTTAATTCCAGCCCCCAAATCAATCTTCTCTTGACCAAATCTTGGCGAGACGTTACCATATAGAACTGTATCATTCCAAAAAAAGTTCCATGATTTTTTTCAATTAATTAATTCGATAATCTTTTTTTCTAGCAAATGATAACAGCTCAGATCTCATCACCTTCAATGGAGATGGACTAGCAATAGGTATGGTATATTCATACATCACCACGATCCTTTATTTCTGCATCATCTTTCTCGTGGATTTGAAGATACTGTCCAATCTCATTTACAAAATGTTTCCCAAGAACATCATCCCAACACCACCGTCATTCGTTGACGAAGATGTTAAGAACGAAAATGACAAAGTCCACAATAGTTCGCTCACCCTACTTCTGGACCAGAACGCATTGGTACTGAAAGACCTCACGAAGAAATTCAAAAACTTCACAGCGGTCAATGGTTTGAATTTGACTGTGCAAAAGTCTGAATGCTTTGGTCTTCTTGGAGTAAACGGTGCAGGCAAAACAACCACGTTTAAGATGATGACTGGAGACGAGCGCATCAGTCATGGAGACGGATGGATCAACAGTTTCAGCATCAAGAACCAAATAAAGAAGGTGCATAGATTTATCGGCTACTGCCCGCAATTCGACTCTCTCATCGACAATTTGACAGCTAGGGAAACTCTGAAAATCTTCAGTTTGATCAGGGGTGTACCCAATCACGAGTGCGATTTCACAGCAGAAAAACTTGCTCGCGAATTTGATTTCACTCAACATCTGGACAAGCAAGTTAATCAATTGAGTGGTGGAAATAAAAGGAAATTGAGTACTGCTATTGCCCTTATTGGTGATGCTCCAATTATATTTTTGGATGAACCAACTACAGGTATGTGAAGAAATGATTTGAAAATGTTGTTTTCAAAAACTGACATCTGGTGAATTTGACCCGATTATGAATTAGTATACATTCTTTATTCCTCTGTTGATTCTTTCAAAAGTGTTTACGGTAAACCCAGTACCTCTGGGAAACAAACACAATAATTTCAGAATGAAAAAACTTATAGACTCAAAATTTGTAGAGCACCTCTGAAGTTTGAATTCATAAATGGATGAATTTCACCCTAAAATCCCGCTATTCGAAATTTTATTTTTCCAATATTGTGTGACAAAAGTTTGCGCGAATTTTATGATTGATCGCCCCCGTTATCCTTTCCGCTGGTACTCCTGATGAAAGGGACACTTTTAGTAAAGAGTAGAGAAAATTAATTTCATTGTAAACATTTTCTGAACTTGAAACAACAGTTTGAAACATTCAACTGATCAGTTACCTTGATTTTTTAAGTCGTCCTAACGACCGAACCTTAGTTACTCCCAAGACCCCTGTTTGGGATCATTATTCTCTATGTCAGTATTTTACATCCAGACATATTGAATTCACGTTCGACCGGGAATATATCATTCGAAATACTGAGAACGAAATTTAAAAAAATTGAGAACTTCAGCTCGCCAAATCTATAGGGCTGTTCACACAATCCATAATGACCCTAATCAACGAGGATCTACGACCTGATTTTTCAATTTTCTAATAATATGATACCAACAAAATTTTGCATGAGTTCGTGCAGTTATTTCTCCATCGAAAAATTAAATCTTTATTTTCGGAAACTTTGGAAGAATCAGATTTCGAATGGGTTTATCCAAGTAGTAATTGGGTGGATTTTACCTATCCGTGATTTGAACCTGCGTCATTAAGCTGAAAAGCCATCTAGAAATATTGAATCTCTTATTGATTTCTTTCGGAAGTCATTGTATTGTTGGTCGGCCCGACGGACAATTGAAAATCAACTCTATCTCTCCATCAAGGAGTCCAACCTTATCGTTGGAGACCATTTTCGACTCGAAATAAGGAAATGAAATTCAGAAAATTAGCACTCTGGTTTCTGGATCCAAAATACAGTTGGACTGAGTAATCAAGGTTGTTCTTGAGTTATCAGTTGTTGTTTTTTTTTAATTTTTCTATCTTGCTCCAAAAAAGAGAGCACCCGTATATCTATGGAATGGCACATCTCTAATCTAATCTAATTCTACCCTTAATCGAAAGAGAACTCATAACATTCAGGATTCAGTCACTTATGTCAAAAAATTAGTTCATAATGATCGCAGCAACCATGTTCTTCGTTGAGATTATACAGCCCTACACGACCTTTGGATTTATCATACAAACATTGACACATCGTCGATGAAACATCCACAAACATATTCAGAGAGCGAACTATCTGTCACACATTAGCACGGTATGGCATTTCATTAATCCAACTCCATCGTGTACCATCATGCATCAAAGTGTTGAACAATCACATCAAAGGTTCTATATTTCCTGTAAAAAGAAGTGGTATCAGAAAATTCAAAAATATAAGTGTAAAAGCCAAAGATGGCTAACAGATCGTGAGGCTGGTCGTCCACTGCACGCGATTTCGAGAGGTGCGCTAGGAGCTTGCGATCCAAATGAATGGAATTCTAGAGACTAGATACCCTCGTCCACTGGCAGCGAGTTCATACGGGCGTTTTCGAGAGAATTCGAGCGGCGCAATCGTATCCCTATCAGTTTGGATCTGCCGCGTCTATGCGCTCGAAAAGAGGAGCTATCCGACGGCAAGTGGAATGTATGGTTTGTGAACGGAACATTTGTTGAAGCTCGTTGTTTATTGTTGGTGAATTTTAGATGGATCACATTGAAAGGTTAATGAATGTTGCCTTTTTTTACATTGAACTCACACCTAGAAGTTTTGTAGGTGGAGTAGCCCACCTGAAATTGGACTCTTTGGCAATAATCGGCTGTATAGCATTCCAAATATAATTATCCAGTGCGTTTCGCCATTATCTTGATTTTTATAGCTCTTATTATCTCAATATCTATTATCAATTTGTTTTTTAGTCTGTTACCAATTTTAATCCGAACATTTTCCTATATGATCAAGTGTTTTGGTTTATACGTACTGTAATGATTTCAACCAATATCATATGCAGAACGATCCTTTCGATCACAAGATAAACATAGTTGTTTCTCAATCGAAAGCTACGGATGTTTTACTAGTGACTTGTTTTCTAAAATACGCATGCACTTCTGCAAAATTTTAAGAATTTCTGAATATTTATGTCAACATAATTTTTTTTCGATGTTTGCAGTTTTTGAAGTTTTGAGGTCACTTTCTAGATACATTAACAACATATTCACAAACACTCGAATCAGATATAATTCCGAAGTTCCACATCCTGTGGTTTCGAAGTACCTAGGTCATCAACATTCACACTTCAACTTCCATTGCAGTATTATAAATGAGTAAACGATAATAATCTGTGAAGTTTTGAAGGTTATTCCGATTCATTATGAAGATGGTGAATTTTTCCCGATAATTTCATTTTTTCTAAATCTGAATCTACCTTATCTCAAAAATTCTCTCCATTTCATAGTTCACATACGCCTGATCAAGAAAGATTCATCCAAGAAATTAATTTTGAATTCTGAACCCATCCTGAATCACAATTTCTTCAATAAACACGGAAATCCGAAGTACAAATACTCTGCTAAGCAAGAGCAAGAACGAACCGAAACCCCGCGAACGATCTGCCCGTGGACGACCCCAAAGCCTGAGACCGCTCGGGTCGTAAAAGCTCATCGGAGTTCGTAAAACGCGTAGCTCATAAAAGCCGCAAATTGCTTACAGTGGACGGCCAGGCTGATTCTCACGCTTGTCTTAAAATCTTTGGTTTGAGAGTAAAGTTCCGGAAATACTCTCTTCTCTGGACCAAAATAGAATAGGTGCGAAAAAATATAAGACCACTGATTTCTCAAAATCTATGAGATATAATAAAAAATGGAAGCAAATGATATTTGTTGTTGGAAATCATATATTTTATCTGCTCTCCAAATATTTCACAGACTATACAAAGCATGACAAAAAGTATGAAGGATTCTTACGTTTCAAAACCGTCGTATATATGCGTTGAATGCAAGAATTTAACCATCTTATCAATTCTTAGAAAAATAATATACCCATCTTGGAACCAATACCATTGTAACCAATTTTTCAGGCATGGACCCAGGAACCAAACGTCATCTCTGGAATCGACTCTCTGACATCCGAGAAAGTGGCAAGTCGATAATTTTGACCTCGCATAGCATGGAGGAATGCGAAGCTCTTTGTACCAGGCTTGCCATAATGGTGAATGGAAACTTCCAGTGTCTGGGTTCTATACAGCACTTGAAGAACAAATTCTCTAAAGGGTTTTCGATAACTCTGAAGATAAAAAAAATTAAAGATAGTAGCGGCATGATACACAGGGATACTTCTCATATAGAGCACTTCATGACAGAAAATTTCAGGGGTTGCGTGTTGAGGGAAAAGCATCAAGAGTTGTTGAATTATTATCTCAAAGACGAAACGGCCAAGTGGTCAACATTATTTGCAATCCTAGAACGGGCTAAGACAGATCTTGATATAGAAGATTATTCCATAGGTCAAGCTAGTTTAGAACAGGTAAGCACTTTTCTCTTTTATCAACAAAAGTATAATACAGGGTGATTCCGGAGGAGACCGTCTGATTTAAAGATAAGTTCACACTAGTCAAGATAGTTTCAAAACAATTTTTGTTTAGGGTTGGGGATACCCATTAAGACTATACAGAGTGATTTGTCTGATTCGACGGATTTTACTTCAATAACTTTGGTGTGGCTAATCCGACAACACAATACGAATGATCAAATTCAAAAAATTTGTAAAGAATAGTTTTGCATCCTTGGATGATACAGCATCACTACCCAGTGCAGCATAATCCTGAAATTTTCTTTTTTCGACAAATTTTTTCGGAAAACTGCAATTGTGCCAAAAAAAATTAATACACCTGAATAATGACTCATAATCTGAAACGGATTGCGAAAGTTCTGGAAACGCAATGTACAGGGTATTTTTCCAACCTGCACAACCAATCTTAAATACCTTAATATCAACAGCGTATTTTGAAAAAAATTTGAGAATTTGCTCATTCATATTGTGATACGATTAAAATTTCATCCAAATCAGCCGACTGTAAATACAATAACTCCCGAAAGAAACAACTTGGGAACTCGATATTTGTAGAGAGGCTTAATTACCAAGGCCGAATTCGTGAATGGGTGTTCTCTTCCCAATGATTTCGCTGGTATACTCATTCAAAATTTTATTTCTCCAATATTTCTAAAAATACAGATGAAATCGAATTTAAATCCTGTATTTCATAGAAAAATTACAGTAACAGAATATCATAAGGATGATATGTTTAGAAGATCACAGAATATTGAAAAAATTTGACATTTTTTTTTTCGAATTGTTCTAATGACACGATCATCACGAAATTTTGCACAGAGTAGTCCATCAGCATTTCCAAACTACCTGTCAAGTTCAATTCCGAGTAAATCAGTATTTTTCGACTTAATCTGGAAAAAACAACGATATCGATTTTTTCCCAGTATCTCCAGAAATTATGGTTGTATCGAAATCAAATTTGGTACACTGCTGTAAAATATGACTTTTGAGGTATAAGCAAAAGCTTTTGAATTCAATGAAAAGATTCAGAAAAAAAAAATTTTCCAAAAAAATTTCGAAAAAAAATGTTTTCATGATTTGCTGACAGTGTGATCTCAACGAAATTTTGTGAAAATTTGTGTGTTGTTATGCTCCAACTAACTGTCAATATCCAATCCAATCGTATGAGTAGTTCCTGAAATATCAGCAAATTGATCTCAAAATTTCAAATGGCTATAACTCCGGAACCGTTCGACAGATTATGCTCCCTAACGAACTCAACCTTTGTATTATGAAATACAACTCACCCTGTGATTTTCAAGTCGATAAAATCTTTCGTACGCCCGTTATCGTGGTGGCGACCGGTCGGCCGGCCGGACAGAATCGATTTTGATATCGGATTCGTCATCAGTGAGTCCAACCTAGTCGTTTGAGACCATGTTCGGTTCAAAATTCGAAAATTACAGACATTTGGGCAAAACAATGGCACGTTGTTTCCCCAGAACATGCGCGCAAAAACTCCACCCAAACAGCTAACACCGGAAGTTTTAGTTTCCATTCTGATCAACACAGAAATTTCAAAAATGTTTGAATAATGATTGTTTTTAATTTTCTATGCAAGAGCTAATTAATTAGCTCTTGCATACCAACACGCAACTCAATGCAAAATTTCGTATGGATCCCGTTGTTGGAAATTAAAAAACAACTATTATTCAAAAATTTCTGAAATTTCTATTGAATAATACAACGTCTCATTTCGATCAAATCAGTACTTCATGAGATATCGAGGAATCAACCTAAAAGTTCCATTTAAGTATAAAATTGAAACTGTTCGGCCGATTTTATCCATAAACGAACTCAACTGATATTTTCAGGGTCTAAACCTAACCTGGGAATTTCTTCCGAAAGTGAGAGCACTAGGTCGGTCGGACGGACGGACAGAATCAAATTTGACCACGGATTCTTCATCAGTTAGTCAAACCTAGTCGTTTGAGACCGATTTCAGCTCAAAATTCGAAAACCATAGACATCGTGACGAAATGAATACGCGGTGTTCCCCAGAACAAGTGCGTAAAAACGATAGTGGATATGAACCTTCATCCAAAATTCATCTCTCCTAAGTATTCAACTCGAGTCTCGATATGAAATATTGTAACTAAGTATCTTCGTGAATCACCCAGTATATAAAATCATTGTAGCTGCTATTTGATGGAAAAATAAAATACCTGATTATAAATATACAAAATGATCATATTTCCATGTTCTGATATTTAGAAACTTTTTAATTATTTTCCATCATAATAATTGATTTCCATGAAATGAACATCATTTAAATAGAGTACCTATTCATATTTTTCTCCAGTCACTTTTATACAAATCCGATTTTTCAGGTATTTTTAACATTCACGAAGGATCAGAAATCCGATGACATTCCTAAAAAGAAGAAAAAATCTTATTGTTGTTGCTGTTGTGGATAATCCGGCTGAAAAAATTTCATAACCACATTTGTGCAATGAGCATGCTTATATTTTTGTAGATGATTTTTCACGAATAGAATATTTTTGTTTCACTAGTGTTTGATTCATTTGAATAGAGTTAATTGTGTAGTATGGACAAAACTCCAGTGTATAGTACTGCACTATGGATATTCACTTATATAAGACAATAACCCCCCTGATTCTCAACAAACCTTCATTAAAAATTCGATTATAAAATCTGTGTGTTTCAGTATAAAATACTTTTCAACTACTCCATTCACTTTTATGAACTTCCCCGGCTGTCCATGACATTCTGACACATTTCACCGTGTATATTTCGAAAATGTAAGGTTATAGTCATTTTCCTGTCACATAACTACACTTACACAACGTTGTCCTTTCTACATTACGAGCGTTCTATTTGACGATTTGGGGAGCTCGGAGCTGCCCAAGCGCATGAAACCCTAACGTTGACGCGTTCTTTTTGATTGGAGCTTCGTGCATCTGAGCTCCTCAGACTACCTTCCCCTGCCCCCTCATGCACCAACCTCTGACAAGGGGCAGCAAGCTCTTTTGGGTTACGTCATATCATTTGTTTATATTTACAATAACATTTGTTGATCAAACCACTACAGTCTGTGATGGTCTGTGATTATCTATAATATAGATAATCTAATATATATTGGCTATAAATCAAGGCAAATTTTGCAGAATGAGTAAAAACAAGGAATTGCTAATAAATGATTCAGACAATCAAAGGACTAACCGCATTTATAACATGCTCGTCGTCAGAATCAGACATTCTTAACAAAATTAGTGAATTCAAAAATCCCTCCACTGTTGGAGTAAAAAGTACCTACAATAATAATGAAAATACAGAATAGTCAGAAACTATTTAGAATATTCGTCTGCAAGTGTAGTGTAGATCACAGCTGATCAATCAAAACAGTAAATAACCGCGCATGTGCTGTGAGTTTTCATTGCACCAAACCACTAATTTGCGTTCGATTTCAGAGTAGCTCAAGTGCAACAAACACTCAGCTACCCTGGGGCTTCAAACGCCAAAAAGAAAGCGCCTATAGAGGTCGTAGTAATTACGTATTTTTCAAAATGTGAATATACTTTGGAAATATAATGAATACGAGACAATATTATGTGAATTTAATAATTCCAAAGACCTGGCGAATGTTGGAGAAACTTTTTCCTCTGTTTATACTGGAAATATTTCACGTACCTATATAAATAAATATGGTTGGAAGATTCAGTAATGCTATCTTCTTGTAAGAAAATCAAGAATCTAGTATTGAAATTCTACTAAATGATAATAAATAGAGTACTCCGTTACTTTGTGACAGACGGAGCCATGGAATTCCCCACTTTTTGAAATTCCTAAGCAATTAGCTTACAGAAGACATTTAAATATCTTTTTGCGCCACTTGAAATACTCCAGTATGAAAATATTGGATAGCTCGTATTAAATTATTGATTCGAAATTATCAGGGTTACTATCGGAAAAAGCAGATTTCAGTTCTACATAGCACTCCTCTGCTACTCTGTCACTGCTTCTTCAAAACTACCTTCTGCATTTTTAGCACAGACCAACAGTCTGGTATGTGTTTTTAGTTTCCAAGCGTATTGATTATTATGTTAAGATTTAGAGTAGGGATTGGTATTTGGCAAAGTCTCTGAGCATTATTTTGACATTGCCGATATTTCACGGGTGCCAACCTGCATCAGTTTCTAGTAAGAAAACTTGATAGACCCAAATCATAGCTAACCGGGATAATTTACAAAAGTGAATGGAGTATATGTCTGTGTTCGGTATGCGAAAAGAATACCGCAATGCACCTGACGATATTTTTTATCATTACGAATGCCACTTGTTGCTAAATTGATTGAGTCATATCTTCATTATTCAAGATCGAATCCAATAACATCTCTTATACGACAGATTATACATATACAGGGTGAGTCTTTGTACATTAATTTTAACCATAGATTCAAATGAAACACTATTTTTGTGTACCATTTTTCTAGGTTTGGTCCAGGTAAAAAGTTATGAGCATTTAATCATTTTTTATATGCTTATACACTCCTGCTCTCTGTTTGCAAGTTCAACACAGAAATTTGTTATGGAGATCTGTATTGCAGAATTACCAATCTATTGCCAGAAATTCGAAAAAAGCATGATTGGGAAAACTCATAAGTCATTTCATTTCTATAATTTGGTACTTTTTGCGGTTAAATTATGAAGGAAATATTTCACTACACTTGACCATTGACCACTTGATATACATGCAATATCCAGTTGTTTTCAGCATAAGGTTCTAAAAAATTTCATTCTTGTCCTCTCTGTGACAAATGCCTGATAGTTATATGACCAATGTCTCAAGCTCGTTGTTTGGTAACAGCCCTCAGCCTTAGGCTTCGAGCTGTTACCAAGGAACGAGCTTTCGATTGTCATAAAATTATCTCGTCTATTATCAATGTCCTAGGAATATAACTACTTGAGGTACGATTCGGATCGCCCGGCAGTCGCGACCCGGCAGCTACTGCCGAGATCCGAATCGTACCTTAAGAATTGATCATTCGTTCACGTTATCTTCGCGACTTCGAAAATGAAGTATCATCAATTCCAAAGAGACAATGCAGAAGGATGAATTTCGTTCGGAAAAACGAGTTTCCTGAATAGTTCAATCTAATAAATGCTCAAACTGTCCCCCACCAACATCCATACAATGTAATGAATTTTGCTAAAACTCACTTTTCAACAGCAAGCCGCACGATCTATCCTCCCTATTCAAAGAGTTGGGGTTGTCGCACAGACGGATAGAATATATGTATAATGATGAATTTTTTGTGGAACAAATGACCCCTCCAAGATTAGAATTGAGTGGTTCGAGCGTTATTTCAAAATCTCGATTTTTTTCCTCTCTTTCCTTTTCTATGTGACACCCTGCTTATGAAAAATTTCCAACGTTTGAATGTTATAACAGTAATTAAAGTAAAGTTTATTTCGGTAAACAAACAAATTCATCACAGAGATATATAATAATATTATAATCTGTATGTGATGAATGAATGAAATATTTGAACTTGATGAATATGAAGAAGCTGCAATGCTTGCAACACAGTATCTGAATATACTGTAACGTTTCCTTCGTTTATCAAAACGTTCAGAATGATTGAACTACTTATTCACACTAATGAAAAGTAACTCAACAACTATTTCTATCAAAGTCTGTGTACAATTTATTTCCACGCTAATTTATATTCACTGAACACTTTCCGCTACGAATCACTCTGCCGAATTAGTCTCTGTGCTGTTCCGCGCTCGCCCTTTTATCAATCTTGGAGCTCCTAGCTATTGCTAGAACGCTCTAGAGAGAGGCGGGTGACTCATAGACGTCTGGAGCTTTCTGAAATATACTAGCACAGACGGCCGTACTCGTCACAATACGAATGATTTTTGGTTTATTATTCGATAAAATTCAATGATAAACCTTAGTGTCAGTCATCGACCAAAAAAAAATTACCCCTCCTGAGAAGGTCAGGGTTTATATTTTGAACTATGTAGATTTGAATGAACTAATCCGTCGGTCCGTCATCCATTGTCCTGGGCTTTCCTCTAAAAGTACTAACCGAAGTCCGTGAAACTTAAAAGAAAAATCGTGTGTCGCTCGAGACTGATCCTCCAAGCTTTTCAGCAGGATCGGTGTAACCTAAGGGCTCAAAACTGGAGGTGGGGTGGAAAAAATATTTCTCGAAAACCACTGAAATTTCATGAAACTCTCAACGTTGATTACTGTTGCATAACTCAACCTGAAAATTTTCCCCCGGATGATTTCCGACTAGCGGCCCCTGAGTTATATTGGGAATTCATCGATTTAATCGAATCTATAATTAGTTGAATGAGAGGATGTTACTGAAAATTTTCTGTAAAATTTGAATTTTTCAATCCAGTTTTCATTACAATATTCCGACCAGTTATGTATATGTTCCTGCCGCTCCTGTAAAAATACTCTAATTCGTAATAATCTAAAATGAAGTCTTATCACCAATGGAATGAGTGGCGTACCCTTCTGTCTATTAACTGATTGTTAATTAAATATTCACTGTCATTCAATGTTTGTTTACAATCTACATCTTCGTTCGAGCTACACACAGTTGAATCGATAAAACCGACATATTATTCTAGACTTCTAGAGTAGTTATTTCTTCGGTTCTGACTAGTTTCCTCGCCACAATTATGTATGTTGTGAACTTTATTCAAGAGATATATTTTTTTGAAAATATACTTCGTTTATTCAACATCCTCTGTATATTACCACCATTAAAAAATGGAAAAATTCATGTGACCAACTTCTTCAGAATTTATTCATTATTATGTTCAGTCCTCCTCATCTCTATCACGGCATATTCGATGTACAGTCTTAATTCATCACCTGGATACAGAATGCTGAATAAAACATTCGTATTCTTAAATCATCTGCATGAAATTTATACACTTATCATTGTTTTGATTCCAATAATTTGCTACACATTTTCATGGAGAAGGAGAGTTCAATTTTTTTTGGATAATATTTTCAAAATTGATGTGTATCTCGATATCCAATGGAATGAACACCGCAGAATTTTCAACTGCTTTGTAGTTGTTTTGATAAGTACCGTTTCCGTCTTTGTATTCAATTGTTCCTACTGGTTATCTGTTCTGGGATTCAATCAGTTCAAATATTACCTAATTCGACATCTTTGTTTATTTCAAATCACAACTTGTAATTTTGCAATTTTTTGTTTCACCCTGACAATGAAATATCGATTTAAATATTCCTCTAGAATACTGGAAAAAATTCTCGATGATTTCATATCTGAGGAAACCAAGAGTTGGAAAAATGGAACTATCATGCCAAGATGTGATCATATTGCTGATTCTTTGAAGACCTTTTGTAGAATATACATGGGGTTGTGTAACTCAGTGGAATATCTGAGTTCGATTTTTGGATTTTATGTAATGAACGTTGTATTCTACATTTTCCTAGATTTAATTTTGGATGGTACGTTGGCAATGTTCAGTATTATGGAACAGGTACAAGATAATAAACTGTTGACGATACTTCTATTGACGAGCAGAATAAGCCGGATGCTTTACTCGTTGGTGAGTTCAATTGGAGTTTTTCTACATTTTAGAAATAATGAATATACTTCATATAGCCTCTGAAACATTGCAGTTCAATTAGTTGATCGTTTGCATTATTCCGTTATTGGTATTGTATTCTTTTTTATGCAATATTTTTGTTTAAGAAATCCAACGAACAACTTGATGTAAAATTGGGTGTGGATCTAGTCGTTAGAAGATTTGTAAAAATTTGTATTAGAAAGTTCAACAAATTTTTGTTGATTTCATTTTCTCATAGACTGTTAATCATGTTCCGATGAAATTTTGCATATACCTTTGGGCAAATATTCAACAATAGTTTTTTGAATATCCATTCAATCTGTTTTTTATTTTCGGATATACAGGGTGTTCTACAAGCTTTATGACAAACTTTGACAGATGGTAGCTGTGCTTATTCTGAATATTTTTTTTCTATGAACATAAGTCTGATTCGTTCTCGTTTCGAAGTTACAAGCATTTGAAAAAATTTATTTCCATGTTTTGATTAAGTAGACCGACAGAAAATATCGGTTGATATTGTAATTGACGTTATTTTATTTATTTATTTGACACTTGGTATACGTTGCATTCTTTCACGACTCAGGAATATGCGGATATTATATTTGAATATGGGTATTCTAATGGTAACTCCAGAAGAGCAGCTCGAGAATATTGAAGAAAATATCCTAATAGACACCAACCTGCTCACACAGTAATTTGTGCATCATTCCGAAGACTTCGAGAAACAGGTAATCCTGCTCCAAAGAAATCCATTCGGCCAACCGAGGTGATTGTAGAAAATGAGGAAAATGTAATAGATGCTGTCCGTGACAACCCTTCGATTAGTATGCGACGTATAGCTACTAATCTTCATTTATCACCAAATTTCGTATGGCGTGTTTTCCCAACAAACAATTTTGGTCGGCACTATGCCGGCTCAGCATATGCTGGCCAGACTTGGCCGGCTCGGCAAGATGCCTATGGCCAACGCCGGTCCGCTTCAATAATGAGGCTCTGGCCGCCGGTAGGGCCAATGCCTGTTGGCCGATATTCCAGCGTCATTCAAATGACGGGCCTTTGAAGGCAAAACAGTGGCAACCGTAAATGGCCCAGTGGAAATAATACATATTGCCAATAATAATGCTAGGATAAGGATAATGAATGATAGTAATAAAATTCAATTATAGATTTCCAAGAATTTATTTGCACCAAATCAGAATAAACATTGAAATGAAGTAAAATTAAATCTTTCTTCAGAAAAATATAGAATGAAATTTAACAAAAAATATTATTCTAAAGAAAAAATAACATATATTTGAAAACTAAAGTATACAAGATTGATGAAAATGTAATAAAATCTTTTCATGAGAAATTCTTATGGGCGAACGAATAAGAAAAATTGAAATAACATGAATATTAATAGTGTAAGTAGAAAAAAATTCAATAAATATATGTAAAATTGTACCAGAGCCATTATTCTGTTTATATCTCAGCAATATAGCAAAATATATTAATATTGCCTTGGGTTGAAGTATTTAGTATACAAAAATTAATTAAACTATAATAAAACCTTTTTGTGAGAAACATTCTTCTGGGTACACAAATTAGAGAAAAATGAAATATGTTAAAAAAAATGTTCAGAATAAGCACAGCTACCATCTGTCAAAGTTTGTCATAGAGCTTGTAGAACACCCTGTATAATGAAAAAAATACTTGAATTTTCGTTGATATTTGAAAGGTTAACGTTATTTCCCTGATGTCTCAGGAAGAATATACGCAACTTACTGTGCAAAACTTTGGGTGGATCTAATTGTTACGAAACTTTTTCTTGTCAGACTACTCAGGAGACTATTGATCACTTCACAATGAAATTGGACACAAACCTTGAAGTCAATAACTACCAATAGTGTTCGAAATTTCAATTCGATCTGGAATTTATTTTCGGAGATATAAGAAATAAATACGTCGAATTTCGTTGCTTTTCAAAATTTTTCCGTTATTTCTGATCCGATCAGATTGAAATTTCCTCATGAGTTTGAGAATACCAACTCCCAACTCAAGACAACATATCGGGTGGATCTATTCGTTAGAAAATGAAGTAGTGTATCAAAAAGACAAGAAAGTTTTGTCTAAAACTTTTTTTTTTTGAGAAATTCATTAGATTACTATGAAATTGGAGCGGGTTCAAATTGATTTGGCATTCATTTCTGAGATATATTAAAAAATGTATATAAAATTTCCTTTTCAATTGGAATTTTGAGGCTATTTCCTCAATATCTCAAGAACTACTGATGCGATCGGATTAAAACTTCGTAACAAGTGGAAGACAGTCACTCAACATTACGCGAAAAGACTTGAGGATTGTAATGGTGAAAAATGTAAAACAGATTCGAATTTTTCCTGACAAGAATTGTTTCTTTGGAAACTATTCACGAGATTTCAATGAAATTTGGCATAAACCTTCAAGTCAATATTCAACAAGGTTGTTTTGAATTTTTCTAGGAGATATTGGAGAGAAAATAGCGTAGATTTTAAAGTTATTATCTCAAAAAGTATTTTATTTTTCATCAATAATGGAAAATATACTGATTATTCGATTAGTTTCAAGTAAAAAAGCAACGCACAGTTTCTGTACAAACTTTATTATCAACTCTTAACCTTTCTTTCAAAAAGAGGATATTCTGAAGAAAAATACGAATCAACAAATTGATTATTTTTCGGAAAATGAAAATTCATCCTAATAACTAAAATTCCTCCTAATAACGATTATTGATGCCCCTTGCTTCTATGCAGTCTCGGATACGTCTACTCATGCTAGACATCAGATGAGAGATCTTTCAGAAAAATATTTCAAATACAAAAATGAGAAATCTCACATTCGTATCAAAGCCATAGTATTTCCGAAAGAAAATATGAATCATATATAGCAAACATATCTAGTAATTGTTGTAAAATTTCTCATTAGGACCAAACCTGATTCAGCTTGAATCAAGAGTATCATTGTTCACATCGGTCAAGAGTTTTTCAACGGAAAATCGAACTAATATTTGGTTGTACTAATTCAAGAATACCATTCACTTGAACGAATGCGTTACAAATTGATTTAAGAGAACCTTTTTCTCTGTGTTGAAGAAGGTCCTCTAAACTTCTGGGCTGATTCTTGTGTGTTGCTTCTGATCTGATAAGAATATCCCAAGCATGTTTATTGAATTCATGTCTTAAGATTTTATTCGTTGATTTATTTGATTATTGATTGTTGTTAATTTCAGATAAATTTGTCAAAATTTTCTCCACCATTGAATCAAATCTGTCCGTGAAATTTTCGGTGAGTGATTCGACGTAGGAATGATTCCAATCGAAAATTTAATGCAGTTTTCAAATATTTCAATCGAATTCTGAAATTTCAATGTACAAGATGTTGAATCACATATTTTTCTGATACGGACCTGGGTTTGATCAATCATTTGAATAGGAATCTATTGACCTGTGGAAGTGGATCATACGCTCCATAAATCACCGGACTATAATGGATGCTTCCTAAGTTATGAGAAATGAAAAATTTCAATGAATACAAAAACCAGTCTGTATCTTGGTTATGGAATTAATTAGATCTTTCAGATATACATTTTTTGTTCTCCTCCAGAGTAGCTCTGACTCAGGTTACTGTATGTTCATTTACCAATGAAATACCCTGTATAATCATTATTTATAGGATATTGCTCAATTTGCATCCATATTAGGAAAAAACTAATGCTTTAAAATCATTTTCAGTCCTTGCCCACCATATTGGTAATTTCTTGTAATGGTGCAATGAAAGCAGCAAAAGGAGTGACAGACATATGCAGTAAATATTTGAAGCTTCTACCACATGTTCCAACAGAGGAATGTCGCAAAACTCTCAAAGATAAACTCAACCTACTTACTACCATGTCAACATACGCACGGCCATTTTCAGCGGCTGGATTTTTCCCCATAAACCAATCAATGCTCGCAATTATTATTGGAAGTGTACCACCATACTTTATATTTATGTTACAATGCTTACAGAAAGAAACTATGATTCATTCTAGCGAAGGATAGTATATAGAAGTTTTGAGTTCTACCATTGCATAAGGACAATGGTTCTATCAAGGATTAAAACCATATATAACCATCGCATAACCTTTAGTGGCCACGAATAAAACACCTACAATAGAGAGATATTGCAACTTTTGAAAAGTGCAAACGTTATGTTATCACGGTTACGCTAAATATTACGTTTTGGTTTTAACGGTCGTTCCAAAAGTAGAGACGTATTGCTACTCGTTTTTGTTACCGTTGGGTAAGTTATCAATTTGTTTGGTAAGGTTATGTGAGACGTCAGATTTTTGTGTTACAAACTCACGTTTGAACTCTTAAAGTTTAATCATTTGCATTCCTGCATTCGTTTTTTG
This sequence comes from Myrrha octodecimguttata, assembly GCA_958510865.1. Classification (NCBI taxonomy): domain Eukaryota; kingdom Metazoa; phylum Arthropoda; class Insecta; order Coleoptera; family Coccinellidae; genus Myrrha; species Myrrha octodecimguttata. The sequence continues at coordinate 39,697,033 of OY294056.1, forward strand.
ATTCTAGACAAAATGAAAAAGGAATCGGAAACGATAATTTCAGCTGGTGCTAATGCGGAAGAAGTGAAACTAGTTATATTGCACAATATAATAAGCATGTTCCAAACTATTCCTTATCTGAAACCCCCCATGCTGGTATCAAAAGTATTTCTTATTTCGTGAAGAAGTAACAAATACTTATATATATTATAGAAAAAATTTGCTGTGGTAGCACTAATAAATGTCAATGTCTAATATCAGTTGTGTGTAGCAGGTATTATAAAATAGAAATTAAAAAAATCTGAGGAAGTTGTGTAATTAACACCAAAAAACGGAAAAACATATAAACAAACAGCTTTTCTATGACAGTGATCGGAGCCAGAAGGATCCAAAGCTTAACGAATCCTTCCGATATAGAATAGCGCAACGTAAATTGCGGCTCGCAATTTTCCGTGAATAACGTTAGACGCTAACGCTATTAACGTCTCGTTATTCTGAAACTGAATCTGCACCTGCTATTAGGTTTGTTCGTTGTACCTGCATGAACTACACTAACTACACTAATTCCACTGATACTGTTCGGTGTGTTTTGTTGTAAACTTGCACTCTGTTCGTTGCGGAAATGTTGACAGTTAGTGTAGTCGCAGATTACGTGTGCAGTGCCTATGCACTCACTCTATAGTGAGGTAAGCTTCTATGATGATTATGCTTCAATATGATTCATAATCGTGGAAATCTGTTGTTGGTTCTGCGAACAAGTTGGACGTATTTTGTTTTGTATGTGTGGTTACTTTGGACGAAATTAATTCTCATCATATCGCTTTTCAAATTAGGTTTTTTTTCATGACTACCTTAGAAAAACTTTACCGCAGATCAACATCACCACGAAATGGTAGTGAAAACGAAAGAAGCATAGAATTCTGTCATCTTGGATTCGTGTGAAATTATTTATCATATATTTGGAGAATTTGTGAGAATCATAGAACAGATTGAACTACACTAAGTCCACTTATTCTTTCATCTGTGACTACACTCAGCTGCAATGAGAATTGGAAGTCAGTGGAGTAGGTGTAGTTAGTGTAGTTCATGCAGATACAACGAACAAACCTTATAGGTCAAAAATAACGTTTGCGGTAAAAACGTCACAAAAATTTGACACTGCAATATCTCTCTAATAACACCTCTACTTTCGGTTAATCAACAGAATGAAAATGGCTATTTCTGACGGTGTAGATCTCACAAGTTTGATGATAATCCTCAGCCGACTTTTCACACTAAAAGAATCACTAGAATTGACTCAACATATAATATTAATTTATAATAGTTGAGTTCCGATATCCCTGGCCAGTACTTGTCAGTAAATTTTGACAGTCGATTTCACTGGCACTGCTTCGGTAATTCCTCCAATCAGTACGAAGCGTTTCGAAATTACTGATACTGGCCAGTACTGATTGAGAATATCGGAACGCAACAATTATCATTTTGATAATGTCAATCTGAATTACATACATAAAAAATATTGGAATTATAGAATTCATTTGAATGAAAAATTTAAACCTTCAGTAGTGTATACTACATGGATTCAAAGCAAAGAATATGTAAGCGAACTGAGTGGCATGGAAAAAAATTCGAGAGAAGCGCTGACGTCAAGTCAGCAGCTTTTGCACGCATGTTCAAATGAGCCAAACCTGATGGAAAGATTTGGCGACCTTCTAATCCTATTATCCTCAACAAATTGTGCATGATCTTCAAGCATTGTATCGTTATACAATTAGGTCGATTCTGTTTGCAAATAGCAATATTGCTAGGAAAAAGATATTGCTATCATAACAAGATTGGAATTATTGGTATTCTGATCAACGATTTTGAGCAATATGATCTGTCACTTTAACAAGAATCTTGCTATCAATATTGCTATCTTAGCAACCTCAAAATAGTACTTGCTATGCTTCATAACAAGAAAGGTTATAAAGGGAATCTCACAAAGATCCATTTGTTTCAGTATTATTTCTTCCAAGAATTCGAAAATATTGAAGAAAGGGAAGGATGTGCTAATAGAAATTTGTTCAAGGTTCTCTAGAATATTTAATTTTAAGGAAAATTCTTAGACTAAAACACCGGCATAGTAAGCAACAGCTGACCTTGATTATTCTAATCATCTCAACAACAGCCATCCCTTTGAATTCCCAACCGAAAAGTTCATCGAATTATTATCGCCTGCATTAAATTGCTGCATTTCATTTCTGGAAACTGAAATTCTATCGGTATCCAGGAAATTGGTCAATTTGACTTTAATTGGTTTTTCTGTTTCGTAACATTTTCGAATAAATCGATATTCACATGAATAAAAAAAGTATATGCTAATGGAAATGTGTTCGAGGTTCTCTAGAATATTTAATTTCAAGGAAAATTCTTAGACTAAGATACAGGCATAGTAGGCAACAGCTGAGATGATTATTCTAATCATCTCACCAACAGCAATCCCTTTGAGGTGCCAACGAAAAAGTTTATCGAATTATTAAAATTGCTACATTCGATTTCTGTTAACCTATATTTTATTGGCATCCAGGAAATTGATTGTTGGTCATTTTGACTCGTTTCGTTTCCTTACATTTTTTATGTCGATGTTTACATGAATAAAGAAAACCGTAGATAAAGGTTATGTATGCGAAACTCACGAATAAGGGTTATTTTCTTCTTCCTTGTAGTTCTAAAGTCTCAAAATACAGTGTTGTCAGCTCTAAAATCACCAATTATGGAAGTCCATGATAGCAATATTGTTATGACGAAATTCATAAAAAACATTGCTATAACACTCGGAACAGAATACGTAACACCATGGCCATATTGCTATAAATTAGAAAGATAGCAATATGACTAGAATAGCAAGGTTCATAGCAATATGCAAACAGAATCGACCTGAATGTCTCAAGCTGTCTCTTTTCGATCAGTTACTGGATTTCAACTCGATCCAATTTGTATTTTTGAAAATATTGGAGAAATAAATTTAGAATGGGTATATCTGAGGAGTCATTCGGTGGAGATCACTCATTCCAAAATTCAGTCTTCGTAGTTGGGCTCCAAAACTACACTACAAATATCGACTTGCTGAGTTGTTTCTTCGGGAGGTAATGTGTTAACGATCGGCAGGGGAACTACAGCAAACACAATAACTTTCATTGGAGGTAATAAAAAAAATTCCACCTAATAAGATAAAACATTTTTCCGAAATTTTCACTCGATCGATTCGAAATTATTCAATTCATGAATCGTCTTTGAAAAAATACGGATGAAAAATTACATCTCAGAAAAATATTGATATTTCCGTAGAAATAACATCGGTAGGAGAGTAAATCGTCATATGAAATTCTTTAATACTTATTGACCTCCTGATTGATAAAAAAGCTCATGCATATTAATTTCTTGAACTTGCACGTGAACACTTGGCACCGAACTCCAAGGTTCGTCGAAAACAGCCTTCAATACGGGTGCGCATCCATAGAGCGTCGCGACGCAGAGCGTCCGTATGCTTTTCATTTCACGTCATTTGTATAACCTCCAAGTTCACTCTAATGAACAGTGGGTGAAATCCTCGTGACAGTTTGATAGGTGTATATTATTTGGTAACAGGAATTTATTCTCATTTTCAAAAAAACTTCAAAACGCTTTTCAAACAAAAAATCCCGGAGTTATTGAATATTTTTGTATTTTCTTCAAGCACAAATGAAGGAATGAATGTTTCAAATATGAAGATGGACTGGGAAAGTGAGTATGCATTAGAATGAAAATGTTCCCATCATTATGAATCGAAGAAAATGATTAGAAAATCAAAAGGGGCTAAGATCTTAATTAGGGAATTATTTTATTAATACTGATGGAAGATATCCAGCAATCCCCCAGATTAGTTTATATGTGAAACAAATTCAAGACAGGAGTAGCTTAATATAATATGTACCTATTGGAAAAAAGGATTCAGTATTGAAAGTACCCTGGTATCGTAAAAGATCCAAAATCATAATCAAATCTCAGGAAGCATTCACTGATTATGAAAAGTCCCTCGAATAGTTTGAGAGTTGGCACTGACTTTAAAATATTAAATAGTATCGTTTAGGTCCCTTCGACACATTCAGTGAATGAATATTAGTATTTTTCTGAAGTCTAAGTAGGTATTTCAGATTCAATTTCATATACAGGGTGCACCGGAAGTCACTGTACATACTCTCACAAGATCTTTAGCACAGATAACAGAAATCTCTGTTATCTATGATCTTGAGTAAGACTTGGTGAGTACCGACTGACAGTTGAAAATTAATTTCTGGCTTTGTATAGAAATTTTCAGGGTAATTTTTCAAATTCGTGGAAATACTTTAACGATAATAACATCTTAACTTATTGATGAAATTTAGAGAATCAAAATACTGCTGACACAGGTTAAAAAGAACAGAGCAAAATATTAATTGTTTTGATATAAAAATTTTTGTCGCAGTTCAAAAAAAAGCGAATTCATCTAATAGGGCTTTCATTGTATAATGATTAGATAATGTTAGGTAGATGACACTATCATGTTTACCTTTGATTTTGATTGAAGTTGCATTTATGTTTTCAACCAGAGAACGTTGAAGGAAGATTTATTACTAATGATGAAGAACTATAACAATTAATTCTAGTTCTATTCTTCTTAACATCTGTAAACCACGTTCTAAGTTCTAATATTAATCGTAAGAATAGCAGAATTTGGTAAATCACCCGATAGTTTTCTGAAGCAATAAAGAAAACTCATTTGAACTGTCAATTAGTTGTGTTCAAGTCGTACATTTATAGTTACCTCTGGTGAGAGTGTGTACATGGTGAGCCAAATTGGAAAACCGCAACTCCATATCCATCACCGTTGCATAGTTACCGAGTGTTTTTCAAAAATAATAATTTTAGGAATATTGCTGAAACTTTTTTTCTGATGAAAATTTTATATTTCTGTAAGAAAATTCTCGTAGCAACTTCTTACGTATAATTCAATGACGTTTATTGCATTTTGTGCAAACTGATATTTTATCGAATTGAATATAATTTTTTCTTCAAATGTTTCTATGGAGTTTGTAATTACCATTCCAAAAATATGGCATACTCGATGATTTCTTGAGTAATATTCGAGATATTGAAATTTCAAATTTCATCTCTTGGATAAGTAGGCTTTAAACTGTGCTGCGCTGAAACTAATAAAATAATGCGAACATTGTTAATAATCTGAAGAAAACCATAAGTTTATTTAAAAATAACAAGGATCGAATGATATAATCAAATGAGGAGTTCAAAGTGTCCTCCCTTCTCGATCAAGCACAAACTGCTCCTTTTCCAGTGGCGGGTTAACCAGTACGCTTAAGCGTAGGGCCCCGAGATTCACGGAGGCCCATGATCCAATCGACATTTTTTCAGAATCAAAAATGCAAGTGAAAATGAAGAATAACGTGAAAATTGTCAGTCACATAAAACGCAACAAGATTTAGAGAGAAATTCAGCTGTCTCTAAAACAATAACATCAAATCAAAGGTTCTTCTTCCGCATGTTTTCTCCAAAAATTCTTATCTGCCTGCAATGAGTTCCTGAAAGGGAGCAGTAATGTTGTCGGCATGCCTTTGAAATATAGGTACCTGCCACCGTCAAACTTCAAACACCTAATTGCGAGCATGTTCTGGAGAACAGCGTGCTATCGTTTTGTTCAAATGTATGGAATTTTTTCCTGAAAATGATCTCAAACGAATAGGCTGGACTCACTGATGACGAATCCGGTGTCAAAATAGATTCTGTCTAGCCGGTCTGCCGTCCACATGCATGATTTCGGGTGTACGGAGGATACTATCGGCTTGAAATGTTCAGCTGAATGGTTTGAGAGTTTTTTTTCGGAAACTATTCATCATATTAAAAAAAAAATTTGCTCATATGTTGAGTCCCATATGTCACAGTGGTATCTATACTTACCGAATTTCAGTTTGATACTGTTATTATTTTCGGAGATAACTGGAAAAAATATATCAAATTTCCCCACGAACTTTTGTATGACCCTTCAAGATATCATTTTTTAATTGAGTACTGGATTTCAATTCGATCTAATTTGTATTTTTGGAAATATTAGGAAAATAAAACTTTGAATGGGTAGGATCTGTGGAGCCATAGGGTGGATTATACCCATTTACAAATCCGGCCTTCGTTATTAAGGTCCAAACCTATCGAGTTTCTAAGTTATTTCTTCCGGAAGTTATTGTGTTTACGAAAGTACGTTAGGTTTGATATAACGGAGAATCTGAATTATGATACTGCAATAAAGGAATTTGCAGACATGAAAATAAGAAAAGAAGTTTACTTTATTAGTTTTTCAGCGTCCATATTATTTTCTATTTTTCATGTTCATGTTTATATGTATTTTTGTACAAAAAATATGGGTTTGTATTTTCTACCTGATATACTCCTGCTAAGCTGTTATCATAAAATTTGGTCAATAAATTTTGTTTGTTTTTGAAATTATTTTTGGCTGAATTGATCAGTTCAATGGAGGTAAGAGAAGCGAAACCATGAAATACCGTCATTTCCAGTTCTCTCAAGAGATTTTTGGACTTTTATAGATAAGATAGATCGTTCAATCTTCCGCAACAGGTGAAAGCCCATAAGTGTTAGGTCAGGTGAACTAACCGGCCACCGGTTGGGACCTTGGTTGGCAATCTAATTGTTTACAAAATTTGTTGTTAAATAATTTCTGATGGTTCTAGCGTTGTGAGGAGGAGCGCCATCATATTGGAAGTAAATATTAAGGAGTTGAGAATGCGGCATTTCCTCAAAAATTAGTTCTATTTGTTACCTTGAGCTCTGTAGATAATTCTGTGATGTAAGATTATTATTATACATGAAGGAGCCTATACTTCTACCACTATAAATAAGGATTTTGTTGTGCACCTACTAGAAACCCGAGTTTCATCTGTCCAAATACAATAAAACGTAAAATTGGGAATTCGGGCGTCTGGTCACATTCATCCAAGATTATTTTTCTATAGCGTGATCTCCCTGAATGTTGTTTTTATAACAAAAATAATTCTGCTTCCTGAAATCCCTCAAAATTACTCAAAAAAGTCTTGAACATTAGAACTTTAGTTTCAGTAGGATTCCCTCAAACATTCAACATCAATTAAAAAATACAAAAAAAAGTTTTCATAGCTTCTGGCTGAGTTTAAAAACTTTGCACATTTCTGAGCTACCAAAATCATAAGAAAAAATAGTAATTTATAGACGTTTTTGCTGTAATTGGCCTTTGGAGGCGGAAACGCCAAAAATCATTGAAACCCGATTAAAGTTATTTTTGTACTTTTTATCGTTCTTATGGTAACTTAAACTAAAAAATAGGTTTCTAAAGTAATTTTAATTGGAATTCCTGTAAACTTACCGTAGCTCGTGTAATTTCTACAATAATTTGGGTCTCACAACTGACTGAGAATGTGAACATATTTCAAAATTGGTAGTTGTAAAATTACATGATTTTGGATGAGAAATAAAAGCACAAACTACTGGAAGATTACCATTTACTACGATACATCTTCAAAATCCCTTCCTCCATTTTGAATACATAATCGTCAACGTTTTTTTTTTAATTTTTTGTTCGCTTTTAAAGGTTTTCGTCTTAATTCTGCTTTGTTGTTGCTTTTCGTCGCTTACACCAGCTCTTTGTGAAATCCCCAAATTGAAAAATCGATGGGGTTCAGGTCTGGCGGACGCGCAGGCCAATCGATCGGCCCTTCACGCCTAATCCATGTTATGAAAATAAATAAATAAATAATGTCAAATTAACACGAGCCACAATTATTTTACAGGAATGTCAATTAAGATTACTCTGAAGTCACATTTTCGAGGTTAGTTTGCCATAAGAATGACAAAAAGTAGAAAAATAACTTTACTCGCGTTTCAATGATTTGAGCCTATCCGCCTTCGATGGCCGATTACAACCAAAAATAATGCCAATAAAGTACTATTTTTGCGCGCATGTTCTAGGAGAACAGCGTGCTATCGTTTTATCCAAATGTCTATAATTTTCGGTGATTGAGCATAAAATGATCTCAAACGCCTAGGTTGGACTAACTGATGAATAATCCGGTGTCAATATCGATTCTGTCCGGCCGGCCGTGGACACGATAACTGTCGAACGAAGTGAGCTAGCATTTTGAAAAATTTAGGGCAGGTCGCGCATCGGAATGTGGCGATTAAGTTCGATAATGGGCCAAATCGGTCGAATAGTTTCGGAGTTATAGCCACTTGAAATTTTGAAGTTATTTATTTTTTATTTCAGAAACTACTTGAGCGATTGGATTCAAACTTGGCAATTAGGTGAAGTATAATGACGCGAAACCAAAGTTTGTCAGGATCATATAGTCAGTAAATTCAAAAAAAAATTTTTTTAAAAATTTTTTCCAAAAATTTTTTTTTCGGAAACCTTTTATCAAATCCAAAGAAAAATTCCACTCAGACTTTGAGCTTCATATTTCACAGCAGTGTACCAAACTTCAGTTCGATACGATCATAAGTTTTGGAGATTTCGGGAAAAAATATGTCAAATTTCGAGGTTTTCTTCTCGATATCGTTGTTTTTTTCGGTATAACTCGAGAAATACTGATTCAATCCTGATAAAAATTCGCAGCTAGTTTGAAGATGCTGAAGAACAACTATCTGCGAAATTTCTTGATGATTTTCTTATCATATCATCCTCATTAAATTCTGTGTGAACCTTCGAACTGTAATTCTTCGATGAAGTACTGGATTTCAATTCGATCTGATCGGTATTTTTGGAAATATTGGGAAAATAAAATTTTGAATGGGTATATCAGCGGAATCATTGGGTGGATTTTACCCATTCACGAATTCGGCCTTCGTAATTGAGGTCCAAACCTTCTCTACAAATATCGAGTTTCTAAGTTGCTTCTTTCGGAAGTTATTGTGTTTACGCAGTCGGCCGTTAGGCTTCAAATTCGTTGCTGAAGCGTTCATCTAAATGAACATGCGCGCGAAAGCTGCTGCCTTCACGGCAGTGCTTTTCTAGATTTTTTTCTTATGATTTTGGTAGTTTAGGACCGTGCAAAATTTTCAAACTCAGCCAGAAACTATGAAAACTTCTTTACGTATTTTTAAAGTGATGTTGAATGTTCGAGTGAATCCTACTGAAAAGTGAAGTTCTAGCTTTCAAGCTTTGAGTAACTTCAGGAAGCTGAATTATTTTTTCATTGAAAAAACATTCAAGGAGATCGTTTTACAGAGAAAAATTCTGCAAAATACCTTATACATACAAAGATATGAATTTTTGGAACCGCACTGGCATAAAAAATTGAAAGAACACAAAAAAAATTATAACTCGGAAACAATAAAAAATCGCGTAACATACATGGGGTATTTTTGGATATCTCCTGGTGTGAGGAATCTGAAAAAAATAACTGACGTCACTATTCGGACCACCCTGTATAATTTGAAATATGAATCAAATAGTAATAAAGGAACAGAATCGACCTGAATGAATATGAAAGAAATTATTCTTGCCCTTGGCCGGTTAAGAATTTTTCCGGTTGTCAGGGGACTGTCCAACCATTCGTTTTTGGATGAATAATTAAAAGTGCGGTTCCTGACGTGTAGTAAGGAGTTAGTAACAAAGCCTACACATTGAACCCAATCTCCGAACTTGCACAACCATTGGTAGCCTCTGAGGGGTTCCATAGGCGAACAGAGAAGAATCTGCAAGAATATCAATATTACTATCAATATCAATTGCTCCTCACTCCTCGTACTACTAGCCAATATTTCAACACATAATTCTTTATATTCGTTCATTTCGAATGAAGTATAAAACTCTTTAGGTAAAAAACAGTTATAATGAGAAAAGTTATCATTTGCAGAATAATGGGCAAACTAAATTCGCAATCAAATTAGCGACGTCAAATGCAATGAAACCAATCCGAAATCACTTTTTCCATTATTTCCCAATTTAATTCAATCCATCGTTCGTCAATAATAAATGATTTCCATGAAATTCGAATTTAGTTCTGTCCATTACTTGCTTGAAATTTTTCATGTATTCATTTTTTTCTATTGAAAGTCTATAAAAAATTGCCGACCCGAATGACCAAGGTTAATTTCAATTTTATGGGCACTCTCGTGGGTGTTGACTTGTTATATTCGCTGAAAACGGGAGCATTGATTGATAGCAGTGTATATTTATGAATAAAGTATTCTAGAAATGCACTGGCGTCAAGTAGAACTTTTGCAGGTTTTTTCTTCTACTCATTTACCAACAAAGTAAATTAACCCCAACCAACACAAGTGAAAAACACTGCAAATTTTACACAAAGGTTTACTATTTTCCCTACAAATTCTTCAGCGATATTTATCACACTTTCATCGTTCGACAGTGGAATAAAACAATTTTTAAGATTATCTGCTAATATCGGCTAGTAAATATTATAGCGGGATTCAAAGTTTTTCTGAAGAAAATTCTGAAATGCGAGCAGCCTCATGCATTTCGGAATACTATTTCGAAACTGTTTAGTTTCATTTCTTATTTCGATTCCTACCTGGCTGGAATAATTGAAGCTTTCCAAACTAGAATCATAGAATTCGATTCTGGACAATTGATGAGTTTTCCGGTTTGTTATTGATTTTTTTTTGCATATATCCTCCAACTTGTCTCCTATAGATGATCATTATCTTTTATATTCACCCTTATTTCAAACTCTCAGTACGAAAAATATTGGATTTCGATTGAAACCAGTAGGGAAATCCTCATGTTAACCATAATTGTACTACGCAAACCAAAATTGATGGAATCAATTTTTTGGAAATCTTCGTTATTTTAAATTATGCTACTTAATTCGAGTTCTACATGCAAAAGTGGTATTCAGTTATACAAGAGTATTTATTCAGATTTCAATGTTTCAAATGAACTTTTTCATGAAATAGATCTGTAATTAATGAATTTACAACAATTTTGTCACTAAGTTGCCCGATATTATGAAATCGAAGACTGAAAATCAAAGTTTACCAACATCCAATTTCAATCAACAGCATAAAGTTTTAAATTCCTCAAATTATTTTGGGAGGAGTAATTGTTGAGGTTTATGATGAAGCTCGAAATTCACCCACGAAGGAAAACATGAAAATAGTATACATTTTCTAGACCTAAAAATCCTCTATCCATTCTATTATCCCATGAATTAGCTACACACAACAGTATGCTATACATATAGACAGGTTAACACACACACACAGGAGAATTTTGATACAGAATTGAATATAATCATACAAATTGCTATTAATTATGAATTCAAACCAATCAATAATCGACAGACTCTTTACCAAAATTCAAAGAAAGCAATCAATATCTTCAATATACCCACAAATCAAACAGGAAGATAAAAATTATACTTGGCTAACTTACAGAGGAGGAAAATCTGAACTACAGGGTGTTTCACCATAAACTGGTCAAACGTTTATAGCCGTATAGATGACATTGGGAAAGTTATTTTTGCCCTATGCGTATACCCCGTTTTCGAAGCATAAGCGAGATACAGGGTGTTTAATGTCAACTTTGAGCAATATTCTGACAACTGTGGGGAGTTATGCTTGACCTTCGAAACACCGGTTTTTGGTCACATCTTAGTTTTTTTTGGTGGTCAATTCAATTTTTGTTTTCGATTGCCAAATTGGATAGCATTATTTCAGTGTACTCAATTTTCTAAGATTTTGTGTGAAAAAATTTTTCCAAAATTCGAAGTCAAGTTTTTTTTACATGTCTACAGTGAAAAAAAATTCACCCGAAATTGTTAAAATCTTTCAAGGTTGAACTTATCTTCATTCTGGACACTGGTGGGAAAACAGAATGAAAAAATATCCATTGATTTTCATTGTATAGCCTTCCATAGATTCCGCTCCGAGTTCTTAAATAAATTTTATTCAAGAAACTGGTGGCCCTACGGAGGCCAAAACTGTGCTAATGGGCCCCCAGAATGACCTTGATAAAAATGTGAATTATTTTTTCAAAAAAACTTTGATGGGATTAGAACTCGCTGCACTTACGGACAATAGGATCGCGTTTAAATTGGATTTATTCTGATTATAATAACGTCCGTTACGGTAGTTCATCGAATTTGACCCAATTTTCCGAATGCGGTGGGAGTTCGATTCCCACCAAAGTTTTTTGTATAATATAATTTTTCTTGATAAATTCATATTTCTATCCAGGTCATTCTGGAGGCCTATTAACATAATTCTTTCATCCGTAGGACCACCAGTTTCTTAAATAAAATTATTTATTGAGTACTCCGAGCGGAGTCTTTGGAAGGCTATATAATAAAAACCAATGGATATTCTCTCATTCTGTTTTCACCCCAGTGTCAGAATGAAGGTGAGTTCAACCTCGAAAGATTTCAACAATTGTAGGTGAAATTTTTTTTTCACTGTAGACATGTAAAAAAAAGTTGAGTTTGAATTTTGGAAAAAATTTTTCACAGAAAATCTTAGAAAAATGGGTACATTGAAATGATGCTATCCAATTTGGCAATCGAAAACAAAAAATTTCAACTTTGTAGGTTTTCCGCCATTTTGAATTATTTTTTCCAGAACTCTACACAACAATTTAATTGACCACCGAAAAATACCCAGATGTGACCAAAAACCGTTATTTCAAAGGTCACATATAATTTACCACAGTCCACATTTATCAGAATATTGCTCAAAGTTGACATTAAACACCCTGTATCTAGCTTATGCTTCGAAAACGGGATATATGTCGTAAGGCAAAAATGACTTTCGCAATGTCATCTATACGGCTATATATGTTTGACCAGTAAATGATGAAACGTATAGCTAGATATTTGAAAAAATCGAAATATAAAAATATCATTCAATAAATAATAAAAAACAATGAAGAATCTTTCAACAGAACATTAATTGGTGATTAACGAAATGGACCAACCCTTCTGTCAAAAAGGAATCAAAAACTTTGATGTAACCCTGGTCGTGGTGGACATTTATCAGATATCATTTTCCATTTAGAATTACGAAATAGTACTCTTCTGAATAAAATAAAAATTCGAATCATTGTCATCTGAATTCATTGTTTTACTTCGATTAACAAAACAAAGTTCTTATTGAAAATCCCTATACGTCACCTGTGAACTATTGTAACTTCCAGGCGTCAAATTTGGTTAACACACTATATCATCACCTAAAGACAATAATAATTTTTCATTAATGATTAATGGTTCGTTTCAACAACGAAATGAAAAACTGTAATGTTTTATTTTATGAAGTCGAACTAATTAGTTTAAGTACTATTCGTTGCCAGAGCTATCAACGATCCAGATATTGACTCCATAAAACTCAGCTGAACCTCCTGATGAGACGATTTGGAGGTCTTCTATCGTGTTAACCTAATGAAATTTCGAATAAACTACTCAATTTCAGTTCAATCAGATCTATGTTTTTACAAATTTTGACAATATACAATTTCGAATTTGTATATGCACGAAATCGTTCATGAATTCGGCTTTCGTGATCCAGCCCAAACAACATAAACGTAAAGCTACAATTTCCGAAAGAAACGACTCAGAGACTCGATATTTACAGAGCAGGTGTGAATCTTTATTGATAATGCCGAATTCGTGAATGAGTTAAATACACCAGGATCACTATTCTTGAATCGGGGATGGGAGAAAATGGGCCTGTCGATGGTGTTGTCGAGGAAACGCGATGCATTTTCAATGGAACGATAGAGAACGTTCATACCATCACACTCAAGAATAGGGTCCCATATGATTTCGGAGATTGCAAAAATTCATACCGAATCCGGATCAAAATTTAGTACCTGATTGAAGAATGACAAACTTGAAGGTACATGCAGAATTTTGTGAGGATGAGTATATGAAAAGAATATCACCCGATCTCTTCATCAGGAAGTAAAGTGTAATTAGTACTGAATTAAAAAATCTTGTTATTCCAAATCACTTACTCCGATATATTTGCATATATCGAACACCCTAGAACAGTAAGTTGCTAGACGGGACCTACCATGGGTAGGTATTATCTTTGCTACTTACAAGTACATATTCAAGTATTGACCCCCAAAAGCAGCTTTACTTCCTCATGGAAATACATGGAGATCCGTTTTTTATATAGTCCTCACAAAATTCTGGATGGACCCTCAAGCCTTAAATTTTTGCGAGCATATTCTAGGCAAACAGCGTGCAACCGTTTTGTCTAAATGTCTGTGGTTCTCGAATCTTTTCCCGAAAATGGTCTCAAACGACTAGGTTGGACTCACTGATGACGAATCCAGTATCAAAATCGATTCAGTCCGTCCGGCCAGCCGGTTGTCCGGCCGTTGACGCGAAAGCTGTCGATCGGAGCAAACTGGAAACTTTCAGGATAGGTTGAGCATCGGAATAGCGCGGTTGAGTTAGTTAATGGGACAAATCAGCCAAATGGTTTCGCCATTTGAAATTTTGAAGTTATTCCCCTGATATTTCAGGAACTACTGAAGCGATTGGATTGAAACTTGGCAGTTAGTTAAAGCACAACGATGCTTAACCTTTTGCAGAATATTTCTGAGATAGTATTTCCACTGAATCCAAAAAAAAATTTCAATGTTTTCTGGAAAAAATTTTTTTTCGGAAACAATTCATCATGCACAAAAAAAATTGCACATACTTTGAGCGTCATATTTCGAAGCAGTGTACCAAGTTTCGGTTTGATACGGTTTCAATTTTGGGAAGAAAATCTGTCGAATCCGGTGGCTATTTCCTAGGTATCGTTGTATTTCTCCGAAATAACTCTGACTGATACTGATTCAATAATGCTGAAACTTGATAATTTTTTCGAAAATGCTGAACACCAACTATCTTCAAACTTTAGTGATGATCGTGTCATGGGAAAAAAATCATTTTTTTTTTTAAATTCGATATTCCTTGAACATAAGCGACATCGTGATCAGATCATTATAAATTTCAGAAAAATAATTTTTTTCAACAAGAATTTCAGGAAAAATTTTTTTTCAAACATCTTACTAAAAATACGATCTCAAAAAAGTTCCTCGAACTAATTATCAAGTTTCAATCCAATCACATAAGTATTTTCCGAGGTACTGGGGAAAAAACTCCATAAATTCACATACTATAACTACAAAGCTTTTTGGCCGATTTGGCCTATTGACACCGTATTATTCATCCGTGAGTTAATCTAAGGGCCGATATTATAAAACTTAACTGTAATTTATCTTCAACTTTAACTGACAGTTTTGACAGTTGTGTTAGGACATAACTGTCAAAACAGTCAGTTAAAGTTAAAGATAACTTCCACTTAAGTTTTATTATACCGGCCCTTAGTCGTCTAAGACCATTTTCGGTGAAAAATTCGAACAGAATAACGATTTTGGCGAATCGATACCACGCGGTTACCAAGAAAATGCGTGCAAAAAATTTTCTTGCTAGAAATTGTGATACCTACCAGGTACGTACAAAAATGTTATGACATTTCAAATGGCATAAAAGACATGTAGCTGGAACCACCACGACAGGTACATCAAATTTGACTTAGTTGCAGGAAAATTCCCAGACCAACCAAAACTTAAACTCGTATATCATAGTTATTTAGAGATTTATTCACTCCCAAATTTGCTTAAAAATCTAGAAAAGCAATGACGTGAGGTCAGGAGCTTTTAGGCGCTTGTTGATATTCTATCTATTAGATCAACACAAAATTTCGAACCTAGTTGCGTGTTGGTAATCTCCACCTGATAAAGAAGTCTCAATCTGATTGCATTTGTACTTCTTGAGATATTACGGAAATAACGTTAAAATTCCAAATGACAACGAACTTTGGCACAATTTTTTTCCTTATATACCCGAAAGTGAATATCGGATCGAATTGAAATTTGGAACATTGTTGTTAAATACTGACTTAAAGATTTGTGCTGAATTCAATTGAAATCTAATTAATATTTTCAGAGAAAAGAAATTCATTCATGAGGTAATCAATTTCATATTATTTCTATCGTTATCAGTACGGTTGAGGTTTGATGAAGAATTAGGAGAACTTGACAATTCCAATAACTGATAACATTTGGTCATTTCAACATCCTATCATTGGTCGCTTATTTCGAATAGCTGCATTCTCATAAACCAGTAAAATTATAATGTTCCTTTGTTTTTCCGTAGATACATATGACAAATTAGGTTTATTAGATGTACTCGTATGTTAGACAAAGCGGAAGATAACTAAATCAGTAAAGTAAATAATTGTTCAAATAGGAATAATATCTATATTTTTCCCATCGTTGAATCAAGGATTGAGCTACTTTTCATATCGAGTTAGATAGAAAAGCGGGAAAAATAATATTGTATGGAGCTCATTTCGTGATTACATATACAAAAAATGAAATGATTCGTTATGATTATATATCTATACGAGTGAAGTGCAAAATCTGGATTATTCGATTCTACAAGATATTAATATTCCTTGCGGTGAGTCGAGAAATATATTTTTTTTGCCAATGTGATAATTGTAATTCATAATAACGAGAAATCCCTCACCAAAATTCGCATGAATCTTCTAGCCGTCATTTTCTCTACAAAGTAGTACTCCATTCACTTTTATAAACTATCCCGGTTGGCCATGACATTCCGACACATTTCACCGTGTATATTTTGAAAATGTTAGGTTATAGTCATTTTCCTGTCAGATAACTACGCATAGTTGTCCTCTCTACATAGAGGTAGTAGTAATTACGGTCATTGTGATTTTCATCCAACGATTTATGCTGTAAAAATTTGCGCAGGAAAGTAATTTTTCCTGCAACATGTTTTTGTTCACATAAAATTTTGCGTTCATTTACCCTTTTGTAACCCATTGATTTTATAATTTTGAATAGTGATGGCCGTCCTCCGTTATATTCCAAATGTTCATTTGCAAAAGTGAATAGTGTATCAATCGAAAAGTGTTAATTTTTCAAATTTTAATTTCACACTTGTCGTTGCAGATCTCAAAATAAGGTCTTCAGTCAGTTTTTTTTGGGTGCACCAATAGAAGGAAATTCTTTGTCGTCTCTTTCACTCAAAATCTTTCCTATTGTGGTGATGCGTATCTAAAAAACGCTGCAAATTTTACTCAAGGTTTTTAGTTTTTTCTCAGTTAAGTAACCCAAAACCATTGATATCTTAATTAAAACTTATACAGCGTGCCAAAAAAGTAAAATTACTCGTCAATAATGAGTGTACGAAGAACTATTAAGGAATATCCTCGCACCTGTCGATTCTTGATTTCAAAACCAATTTATCCTGTGCTTTTTTGAATTTGATATTTCTCAGTTCACTACTTTATTTTTTCATCTGGGAATATATGAATTGTGATACATCAAATGAAAGGTAATTTGATTACCTTTTCAGCGATGTGGCTTGAAGTAGAATTGCTTGTGCCGTTTTTCATTGAAAAATTAGGAAATAATTTAGAATTTTCAGTTAGGAGGGTACTGTAATCAGACCATTATTCTTTTATTAACTGATAATGATAATAATGATGATAATAATATATTTATTCAATCAGCAGCTTATTAAAATACAATAAGGTTGGTTTCGTAAAAACAGAATACATACCTCAAAACAATTCACTTTTACAAAAATCAAAAAATTTACTCTAAGGATATGGTTCATAGTCAACAATTGCATTATACAAAGTATTTTTGAAAACTTTCAGGTTGGATGTCCTCCTAAACCCTTGGGGTAGAGCATTAAATAGCCTTAGGCTCATAAGCAAGCGCGACTTTTCTATTAAGGTTAAAGAGTGACGTGGGTACTTTGAATAAAGAACAACAGGAAGGAGCATAACGCTTTTCTACTTCGTATAAAAAAGAGACATAGGCGCCCATATTGAACCTCCAAGTATGACTCATGTTAGTTAGTTTCTTCAGACAAAGAAGTCTCGGAACAAGTTGTTCTCTCTTCAAAGTGAAAGGAAAGTCGGCCATATGCAACATCCATCCCGGACCCACTTCGTGAGATATAGAATTCAAAGAGACACAGGATAAATTGCTTTCGGAATTCAAAATCAACAGGTGCGAGGATCATCCTTAATAATTCTTCATTCAAAAGTTATTGACGAGTTACGTTACTTTTTTGGCACGCTGTATACTATTCATACAAAATTTGTTGCGTTTTTCTTTTTGAGCCCTTAGGGTTCACCGATCCTGCTGAAAAGCTTGGAGGATCAATGCCTAGTGACACACGATTTTTCTACCAAGTTTCGCGGATATCGCTTCAGTTCTTTCTGAGAAAAGCCCCGGACAACGGACGGCGGAAGGACGGATTTTTTTTCATTCGTTTATTCAAATCTACATACTCCAAAACGTAAACTGTGAAATTTTCAGGGGAGGTTGATTTTTTTTTGTTGGTCGATCACTAAGGTTTATTATTTGATTTCATCAAATAATAAACCAAAATTAATATCTATTCATATAAAATTTAATTCCCTAGTTTTCATTCACATACGTCGAAAATGTTGGGTAGCTTGTGATAAATTATTGATTCCAAATTATCAGGGATTCTATCAGAAAAAAGAAATTTCATTTCTTCATAGCACTTCCTGACACTTTGTCTCTGCTTCATCAAAACCACCTTCAGCATTTTTAGTTCCCAAGCGTAATATATTGAGATTAAGAGTAGAAATTGGCATTGGCATTTGGCAACGTCTCTGAGAATAATTTTCACATTGCCGATGTTTCACGAGTGCCAACCTGCGTCAGATTTAAGTGAAAAAACTTGATAGACCTAAATCATGGCCAACCGGGATAGTGAATGGACTATACTAGATTTCACTTCAGTCACATTTGGGACTTTTTTGAAAAATAAAATTGGGGGGTTAGTTGAAAGAAAAGCTTGGAGGGATTTTCTGACTCACGAATTCAGCCATTGTTATAAATTCCTAGACCTGCACCACAAATGTTGAGTCTCTAGTTCTTTTCGGAAGTTATTGTGATCACGGTCAGCCTTGTGGAAGGAGGATTTACTAAGACCCTCTAAAATTTCAACATATCGCCAGCTCACTTCAAACTTATTTCACAACTTGATGAAAAATATATATAGAGTATTTGGGAATTCTTCCTGTTACTTCCAGGTTTATGGAATACGAAATGAAAATACGAGAGTTGGCTCAAAATCTCTTTCAAACTGGTGTTCTGTCACCAGTTACCAAACTAAAGTTTTTTCACGATTTTGAAAACATGATGAGAGCAGACACCCCCAGGCTTCATGATCTGCCCGTTTAAATCCATCCTCAGGAAATTTTGCATGAATCTACATGTTGATACTTCTTAGCACAAGATCAAATATCATGGTGTCTGTATTTTTCGGGTTATTGGTACAACAAAATTTCAGATTACCTCAATATCTCCTATAACTCCTATATCATCTACTCAAAGCTGATATGGGAGTGCCGAAGGAAACTCAATGAAGTAGGCCAGAACAACAAGGTCCCCTTGGTCTGGGTTCCTGGGCACTCAGATATCGAAGGAGATGAAGAGGCTAGCACTCTAGCAAGAAAGGGAGCACAAACGCCACCTACTGGCCCAAAACCTTTCTGTGGTATGTTCTGTATGTTCTCTGTTTGGAGAAGGAAGAAAATGAAAGAAGATCACTCTGAGGGCCTCTTCCAGGAATGGATCATTCCAAAAAGTTTCTTTGGAACTTTAAAATTGCAAGGTCCAAAAATCATTTGGATCTCAGTAAGAACAAGTTACGCCTCCCCACCAGGACATTGTCGCCTTAGGAAGCACATGATGAGGATTCGGTAATCAGAAACTGACATGTGCAAATTATGTGGGGAAGAGGAGGAAACTCATGTTCAGCTGATTACAAGATGTCTCACGATTTCAAGCTTGCGAGAGGAATCTCTCAGGCAGGAGAATTATAAGAGGAATAAGAAATTTGCCTCTTTGGAGCCCTCACAGATATTGGAGTTTTTTCGAGCCCTTGAGCTGAAAGGTGAACTGTAGATTGCGCAGTGCGAAAACCGCTCTGGCAGGGGGCACAATAGACCCTAAAGTTACAGTGGAATATAACCTCTTCCCAACTTTAAGTATAACTATACTCATTAACGAATTCATTGATTCAGGCTGAATACGTACCGCGGAAATTCAAAAGGCTCTAATTCTTTTCCTTCGAAAGTTACAGCACGCACGGTAGGCCGGACTCCAACTGATTTTCTGGATTTTTTGGCGACTAACATTCCATGAAACAATTAAATCTTTTCCTGATTCATACTGACGTCAACGCAATTTCGCAGTATAGAATTGAACCCAACCCAATTACGTTCGAGTTCATTCCAAACATTTCAAATGCTAAAACATTCTTCAAATCTAGGGAGCGTAGTTGTAGAGAATATAACGGCAATCAAAATACAGGAATTAATTTGAAAAATGTATGAAATCAAATATTTATTCTACTCAAAATTGATGTAAGCAACAATATACACTATTTCACAATACAATTGTGAGTATTCTAGGTCACAATTATTTCCATCAAATTTCTTAGAAGGCATCTAAGATGTTAAGCTCCCACAAATATCAGATCTGTATACATAAGTGGAATCAGAATAGGATGTTTACGGAAAACAGTTAACAATGTTGATTCCGATATAAATTCATTTCAGTTTTGGGAATTTCATTTTACTCTGACTATAATAATACTCAATCGAATGTGCTCGACTTGCCACGGTGGAGTAAGGTTTTGAAAAAGTATTTTTTGGAGAACTATTCAAATGAAATGAGAATGAATCTCAGCAAAATTCAAATGGGGCATATACCTAATTAAAAATCAAAAGGAGAATCAAATTTCAGAAATTAGTAGGAGAATACGCCTAACGTGGGCAGCATCATGCAAACTTAGTTTCATTTTCAAAGAAAAAGACCGAAATATTACTTCACAAACGCAAAATGTACGAGAGCTGTAAGCCGTGGCAACTTATGGTCTAGGAACCGTGGCAGTAAGAGAGTAACAGAACAACTGAGAGTTACTCCGAGAGCCATGGCGAGGACTATTCTGTTTCGTTCCAAAAACGTTACACGTTACACATTTCTAACTACATCACTTCACAAAAATTATCCGAATAGGGTATTCAGATGATTATTTGAACACAATTCCACTAACAATTCAAAACACGAAAACTTCGTTGAAATAATAAAATATATATTCAAAATCTTCCTGGCACCGCTCACCAGTAAGAAGAGTACTCATTAAAAAAAATGTGCTCGTCTGAAAAAACATTGATATTTGCTAAGGTTTGGTTGGATCTTATTCCATTCTCCGGAGATATCCAGAACAATATGCCAAATTTCGTGTTTCTTTCGAAGTTATCGTTATTATTTCAGAATAACTCAAAAAATACAGATCCGGTCGTGTTGGCACTCAATGCACAACTTTTTGCATTTTGAAAAAAGAATAGAAATTTTTCGCAGTTATAATTCGAAATTATTATTTTAAATTCTGAAGAACATTCATTTCAAATCAATCGACAAATTTCAACTCTATAGTACCTTATTTCGAAAATATCTGATATTTTACAGATATTGGGGTGATTTTGTAAAATTGGAAATACATTGTAGTTTTGATTTTAATAAGTGGTGATATATTTACGAAGTTCCGTCTATGTGACAGCACATAACAAGAAGGTTTCCTGAGATGCTCTGTCGAAATATACTGCATGCTTGCCGATCCTGTTTCAGTGATCACTGAGGATGAAATATCGATTGAGTTGAACAAAAATATCACCCCTATTATGCTTTTTTCCACTACCTAATTTTTGTTACAAAACTTTGTGAGGAATTTCATTGCATGTGAGTAATTTTGTGAGTAAAAGCCTATTGAGAGCTATCACAAGTCAGTGAACATTAGAAGTCCACAATACAGGCCTCCTTCCTTTTAATTTGAGGGGCAAGCTCAATGATAAGGAGTGGAGTTAATTACTCGCTTTAAGGTCTTTCGACTTTCCCTCTCTTGAAATCCTTCGAGATTTTCAGAAGAGGTTCCATTACATTTTCGTTGAGCCATTCAGTAATATTTATATAATATCTTGGTGTATAGCCGAATTATATGTAGTATAGGGTATTTGTATTCAATTCGAAACTTGAGAGCTGTCATATCTAGAATGACCGACAAAGCACATCATTCTATGACAGTTGCTATGAAAGGGGATGGCAACTAGGTCTTGGACGCGTCAATCACAGGGAAGCATCCTTGTAGACCGCGCAGTAGACATGTAAAACAAATAATTTGATTGTAAAAATCATCGATTTAAACCTCCTGAGTGGCATCGCCCAAAACCTCCACCGCGACTTACTTGTTCTGTTCTCTTCCGTTCAAACGTATTTGATTTACATGGATGTTCACATCGACCGCGACCTCGACCGTGACCTACTTGTTCTGTTCGTAGATTTAGAGTCTCGAAATTTTTGGGGCAGGTTTAAAGCTTGAATACGAAGGTCAACATCAGAATGCACAAAATATGCCTGATATAATGACTTGGTAGTTAAACGCTTTCGAAATTCCGTCATCCCAATATTGACAAAAAAAGAAACATAATCGAAATTCAGCACGTGGATATATCGAAGGCAATGAACTATCATTCAAACACTATATGAAAACACTAGTTGTTTCTTAAATATATATCTACCTGAAATCAAAACAAACACATAATACTCAATAGATATAAAACCACTTGATGACTTCCTTCCAACAAATTTGAACATGCACTCAAGCGCTGTTGCCTTTATATCAGTGCTCTTCTAGAATATTTTCGATATACCATATTACCTACCGAATGAATAAACAGTGAATTCGCTATATCACCACACGATAAAATCTCTAGTCTAGACTGTTTTCAGTTAATAACTGGTCACTTCAGGCATCATCAATTTTGTCTGCACTGTACAGACTGGGCCAAATTGGACACTTTTGAAGTATAAACTAATGTCGGAGTCTGGGGGCCAATTTTCATGAGAAACTCATTGGCGAAAACCGCAACTTCATAGCTATTACCGTTACATAGTTACCAGGTGTTTTCCGAAAATATTCATTCAGAAATATTGCTCTTACTTTTTCCACTGAAAATTTTCATTTCGGCGAAAACTCTCTCGTAACAACTTCTCACGTAGAATTCAATTCAGTTGATGAATTTTCTGCTAACTGATGTTTGATAAAATATCACCAGGATTTTTTTTTCAAACCGTATATTTTAACATACAGAGTGGGCCATTGAAAACGAAACAGAGCCATTTACGGTCGAATTGGCCACAATCGTTGAAAACGCCGAAACCGGTCGATTTTGTTTGGAGGGGGACGCTTTTTGACGCAAAATTCATAAGTGACATAGCCACCCCCTGAACGGGCTCCCACCCTCAAATTTTTAATAGATATGTTAGGTTGTGTCAAATTTTTAATAAAAATGTTAAGTTGTGTCCCACCTCATATGAAAGCTTATGACGTCAGCTTTCCACTTTTGTAACTGTTACGAAAATCAGATGGAATTTGACTAATTAATGGTTGTTTACAATTAACATGAGAATATTCCCTGATTCGTAATAAGAAATGAATATTTTTTCAAAGTTGTGATTATTTCTGTATATTAAAGCTATGTTCTTAGAAATTGACTTCTTGAAGTGAAATAGCTTCCCCCTAAGCAGGATGACTGCTCTCTCGAATATTTAATGAGGAGAATTGACCATCTGATACATCATTTGAAAGCTCATAGCTTCAACTCTTTATAATTTGCTGCTTTTTGTACAATTGAATTGAATTTCTTATTCACAAAGTATCTCTTTCAAACTGAAGTTGAACTTTCTGTTAATTTTCCTGATGTAAGGACTTTTTCGCAAAAATATTTACCGATTCACGTAACTGAAAGATGAAATAATAAACAAAATCGAAAAATATGACATCTTTGCGATTCATGCAAGATGACGAATCAGGAAATATTTTTAGGGGATATGATGAACAACCATAAATTATTTAAATTGAACTCAATTGTACGAAAAGCTATATAAGTTTTAAAAAGTTGATGAGCTTACAAATGATGTATCACATGGCCAATCGTCTTTATTAAAAATTCGAGAGGGGTAGACACTCCGCTTAGGGGGTCGCTATTTCACTTCTTGAAGTCAATTTCTAAGAATCCATTGCTTTAAAATACAAAAATAATCACAACTTGAAAAAAAATTCAATTCTTATCACGAATCAGGAAATATTCTCATATAGATCCATTAATTAGTCAAATTCTATCTGATTTTCGTAACTGGTACAAAAGTGGAAAGCTGACGTGATAAGCTTTCATATGAGGTATGACACATCCTATCTACCCTATTCAAAATTTGAGGGTAGGAGCCACCCCGTTCAGGGGGTGGCTATTTCACTAATGAATTATGCGTCAAATAGCGTCCCCCTCCAAACAACAATCGACCTGTCTCAGCGTTATCAACGACTGTGGCCAATTCGCCCGGAAATGGCTCTGTTTCGTTTTCAATGGCCCACTCTGTATATCGGTAGAGCTTGGAATTACAGTTTCAAAAATATAGCATACTTGATATATATCTGGAGTTATGTTCGAGATATTGAATTTTCAACTTTCATCTTTGAGTAGGCTTTGGAGGATGCGATGTTGGAATGGAAGAATGGAAATGTTAGTTATCAAACGTTTTTTGAAACCATGATAAGAGTTCTCTTTAGTTCGCGAGTTCTGTTCAGCTGTCTGCAATTGAATACGAAAATTATGAGAAGTGAGTTTATACAAACCGTAGAAAAAGTAGGGACAGAAAATAATTTGTACCATGAAAAGGACGACATCCTTTCGAATATATTTTCGCATGGTTGCGTCACAACTTAATAAAAAATCTAGAAAAGCACTGACGTGAATTCAGCAGGTTTTACGCGCTTGTTCACATTGCGAAATGGTGACTTGGAAATTTCAATGAAATAGGAAACTGTTCTGCAGATTTGGCCCATTTACGAATATAACCGAGATATTCAGGATCTTAACCTAACCTGAAAATTTCATCAGTGAGTCCAACCTAGTCGTTTGAGACCGATTTCGGCTCAAAATTTGATAATTACAGATATCGTGATGAAATGATAACGCGCTGTTCCCCAGAACAAGCGCGTAAAAATGAAGGTCCGTTAGAGAAGGAAAGACCGAAAAAATATCTTAAGAATGGAGAGTCAGAAGAAGTCGTCGGTCGAGAAGCTGTTGAAATCAATCCTAGAATATGAACTCGTATATCAGAAGAATTTGCCCATGTGGTTGAACGAAAATTGCCAACTGTCCGAACACCTTAGTTGATGAAATTATTAATTGCTTGTTATTTTTCAATGAAGTTCTTCCAGTTTTTATGGTTTTTAAAGAGTCCACGGGTTTTTTTCACACTATTTACTGTTTGAGTCGAACTTCGACAGCCAACAATCAATGTTTGCATTATTTTATTACCGCCTCCGTGCAGTCCTAAACCTACTTTATGCAAGAGATAAAAATTGCAAACTCAATATCTCGAACATGATTCCAAAATTATATCACGTATACTATATTCTTGAAATGGTACTTCCGAGCTCTATAGAAATATGTAAAAATATATGGGGTGTCACATTTGAATAAAAAATTTCTAGTGATATCTCATAAAATATCAGTTTGCAGAAAATTCAATTAACTGACTTGAATTCTACGTAAGAAGTATTATCGAGAATGTTCTTAGAGAAACAAAATTTCAGACAGAAAAAAAGTTAGAGCAATATTTGTGTTATTTATGTTAGCGTTTTTTGCCAATGAGTTTCGCATGAAAATTGTCTATTGTCTAACCAGTTTTCGTCTATCTAGTACAGAAATGGGACTTCCCCTTCAAAAGTGCCCAATTTGGCCCACCCTGTACACATCCACAGTGATATTCTCGAACGGAATATATCAAAGATTTCGAATTTTAAGGGTAGCTTTGGAAGCAACTGAACGAAACCCGTATGAGCTTCTGACTTTCCTCGAATTTTCAAACGCTGGCTTGACTGAACCACAGCCGTCTCTAGAAAGTGCATTAAAGACGGCTATGACTGAACTCGATTTCTGGTGAAGAAATAGGATGCATAAAAATAATATGTACTCACTAAAATCCCAGTACCTGCGACAATTGATAAGTTTAACGATTCACTATTATCTTTATTTGTACCGATGCTCCATAGAATTTCTGAACAGAGAATGAATTGTGGTGGGAAACTAAAATATTCGATATCGTGTTATCCGAATCGCTTTGATCAGTGGGTGATCAACGACTCTCCATGACTGCTACATTTCCGTCATATCGCTGTAGTGCCAATTTCCGATCGGTCTTCACTCCCAAATTGGAATTGTGAAATGGGGAATAAACATTTATACAAACCATGCATACATGGTGAGTGTACTCAGTTTAGTGTATTTGATGGTTAATGCAAGGAACAACGCATAAAAAATAAACTCGATTATTATCTTAAAAAATTTTAATTCACTATTTGTAGTGCGTAGAATGCAAAATGCGCATTCAAAATCGATAGATAATGAGACAATTTTTTAATTTGATTATCAAATCATAAAAATGTTTGTATTCACTTGAGAAATATGTCAGTCTAGATAAACAAGAGATCTCCACTTTGATTTGCCCCCAGGCAAATACAAATAATAATATCTATTGAGCATTAGTTAAAAAGGAACCTTCATTATTATCTTGGTCAGTATCTTTTATCAGGGAAAAATGCAAAAAAAAGGGTTAACTTTATTTCGTGGAGGGACATTTAATAGAGTTAGTTCCAATCAATTCGTATTAACCCTGTTGCGAGATGACGGCAACCCCGAAACTCTTAAATGAGGAAGGGGATTGATCGATACCTTGTTTCAAAGGTATTTCAAAAACGCCATACAGTTGGCTTATTGGTTTATTATTTGATAAAATGAAATAAAAAACCTGAGTGATCGACCAAAGAAAAAAATTCCCTCCTTGAAAATTTCACAGTTTACATTTTGAAGTATGTAGATTTGAATGAACTTATAGAAAAAATCCGTCCGTCCGCCGTCCGTTGTCCGGGGGTTTTCTCTGAAAGTATTGAACCGAAATCCGTGAAACCTGGTAGAAAAAGCGTGTGTCGCTCGAGATTGCCCCTCCAAGCTTTTCAGCAGGATCGGTGTACCCTAAAGGCTTAAAATTGGGGGTTGGAGGGAAAAAAAATATTTCCCGGAAAGTTACCACCGAATTTTCATGAAGCTCTGAGCGTTGATTACTATTGCTTAACTCAACCTAAAAATTTTCATCCGGATGATTTTCGACGATTGGTCCATGAGTTGTGAAGGAAAACGCTGGAAATTTTCAAAATGAATCATCGCATTCGGTTCTAAGATTGGATTTCAGTGGAATAATCGGTTAACTTTTCATCCAGAATCATATATCTAAAAGTGGATGAAAGAGATTGATTATCAAATTTTCAACATATATCGAGAAATTTTTAACGAATTTCGTTTATTATTTTATAAGCACAAATATGTGCAAATGCCTCATCGATATTCTTGACAATTTCATAATCGTGAAAAGTTGAAATTAAATATTTTTGGGTTTTCTCTCCCAATATCTGAAACATAACTACGAAAAATCGGATAAAAATTATTTTTTATAGAAATTACGGGATTTAAGATTCAATTTCTTCATGAAGCTCATTTATTTCTCAATTGAAACTTATATACTATTCATGAATCATTGGTTTTTCACAACACAAAAACCAACTCCATGAAAAAATCTATTTGAAACATTGAAATCTCAATAAATTCTCTTGTATTTATAACACTTCAACATGCGGAATGCGAATTGAGTAGAGTGATTTAAAATAATGGAGATTTCGAAAATATACGGTTGATGATTGAATTTTGGTTTGCGTAGTACAATTATCGTCAACATGTGGATATCCGTTACTGGTTTCAATCGAAATCCAATATTTTTCGTACTGAGACTTTGAAATAAGGGTGGATATAAAGGATAATGAGCATGTATATGATAAAACAAATTGAAGGGTATATGCAAATGAAAATAACCAACCGGAAATGTCATCAATTGTAGAGAATCTAATACTGAGAGTAGGAGCCTTAGACTAAGGTAGGAGCCGATGATCCACCTGTTTTTGTTCTTTGATTCAAGTTTGGAAAGCTTCAATTTTTCCAGCCAGGCAGGAATTGAAACGAGAAATGAAATTAAACAGTTTATGAGATTGCTCGCCGATATCGCAGTTTTTCTGAATGAATATTCCGAAATGCAAGAGGCTTGATACGGCTGCTCGCATTTCAGAATTTTAATATTTAGTAGCCTATATTGGCGGAAAATCTTAATAATTGTTTCATTCCACTGTCAAACTTCTTTATAACTTGTGGTACTCGCGAAGATGAAAGTGTGATAAATATCACGACAGCAAGGGTTGTAGCAATGAAACATGAAAATGATGAGATATTTTTACTAATAGGTTCTTTACCAGCATTTCCTAGAATCCCGCCTCTGGAATCAAACTTCCAGATGCCATGATAACCATTGTTTCTAAAATATAACTGAATTTCTTGTTGGGTTTCTTAAATTCTTTAGAATGATAAATTAAAGAAGTGCTTACAAAAAAGGTCCAGTCTACTGCCCCCCTTCCCACCTAAGTTTTTAGAAATTGCTGTAATCAGGCTCACAGGATTGAGACAAATTGATTGGAACCAACCGCATTTCTTCTGATTTTACGTGGTGTCCGAAACATTAAGGGTGGACCATTTCAAACTGACGAACTGTAGGAAGGACAAACTGAGGATAATTTGATTCATAAGAATATATTCGTTAAAGATTTATTTTCCCGTAACTGTTTGTTTTCACATCAAGAATGTGCAGTCCCAACCCCATTTGAAAAATAGCGTAAACATTCTGAAATATGATTTGGATAGAAGCGTAAACGAACTCAAAGGAATCCGGAAGTGATTAAACTTCCTTACAAATTATTTTTTCGTGCAGGAGTAAGGTTTTCTTGATAATGATTTAGTTTGCTTCATTTTGAACTTTTTGGTATTATAATGAAATATATATAATTATGGAAATACAAGTGGTTTTGAAGAAGGTACTTTTTGTGAACGAAAAGGGGGAAAAAAAGATAGAAAATATAAAATACATTCGTTTTCTACAGCTAGAGTGACTGTCTCCATTCAAGTGTTACAAGGTGGAAAAACAAAGCATTCAAAAAAAGCGAATACCTTCTTTTGAGAAAGAGTTGTACCTTCATAATAGTTGAGTCAATCTTCGATCGAATTCTCTCTTGTAGCCCAGAAGAAGTGGAATTATATTCGCAAATGGTCGGCTTCAGGTGAACTGGGTTTTTTCAAAAATCACTTTCCTTCATCCTGTAAAAATCCGGTTCAAAGATGAACTTGATAGGAAATAACACATCAGATTCTTAGAATTACATGGTTTGGAAAGTCAAACAATATGGCAGTGTAAAAATCACAGCATTGGAAGAAGAAAGGTAAACGGGACACCATACATTTTAACGTAGCAAAAACTCTCCGCCGCATTGTATAAGTGTACTAAAATTGAAATTTTTGTAAATAATAAGCAAATATATTTACAATTCAGGGCATTTTCTTTATTGAAACAAAATGTCATCTTCTTTCCTTATTCAGAAGGACGAAATATTTCGAATTATATAGGCAACAGCTGTTATATTTACAATTCAGGGCATTTCCTTTATTGAAACAGAATTTCATCCTCATTCTGAATTCAGAATGACAAAATATTTTGAAATAATATATGCAAAGAATAGGAGACAGGAATCAGTAAATAATATTATCTGCATTCCCGCTATGACTAGAGGGGAAGCTATGATTTTTCAGCCCCTCAGATGTATTTGAAGAACACCAGAGGCCTTTCATATTAGGGAATCATTTCCCATAGATCAATAATTAGTTATTCTAACTTGAATATTTTGTCACAAACGTTTATTATATAAACTATACTATTCAAAAGTATAGACATATTTCACCCATATGGTTCAGCAATGGCAATCCATCCCTCCCAATGTTTTCAACGTCAAAATTTCAAACGAACTCAATATATACCGATTAATTGAGTTTAATCACGATATGATCAAACTGAAAATTTTAACTGTGTTATGAAATATTGACCTCGGATTCTGTGAAATTCCATAGAAATCTTATACCTACGGCCGGTCAGGCAGACTCAATTTTGACATAGGCTTGGTTATTAGTGAATCCAACATTCGAAAATTACACAGACAGAGCAAAAGTGTAGCATGGCGTTTTCTAGAATATGTGTGCAAATAGGAAACTGATTTAAAGGTATATATTTTTCTAGTTCTATTTTCATTGACTTTATATTCACCGAGAAAATGCTGTTTACTGGTATAGTATCATTTTTTGAGTTTTTTCTGGGTTTTCAACTCCAATATCTGAAACAGAACTATTAAAAATTAAAAAACATTTTTATGGTCCTCCCAAAATAAACCTCAATCGAAAGTATGGTAGTCTCACTACTTAGTTTGCTAGAAAAATTATGATGTATCAAGGTGATGGTTCGATCTGGAGGCTGTTCGAAATAAATTCATGTTATTGAGTAACCATGAAAATCGAATCGCAACATCATTAATATCATGTTGAATGATTTACATCAAATTCCTCCCAAATATCATTCTTGTTATATTCATGATTCCGTTTTTCATCCTGAATATTTGGACTTCCAAATTCGATGATTAATTCCAGGATTTCTGCTATTCTCATTATCTACCCGAGTAAGTAATAGGGAGACTTCGAGAGTAGTTTTTTCTGATCGATATCATAGACAATATAAGCTGCAAAGCACCTACGTGGAGTAAGCAGCTTTTTCAAACATGTTCGAATTCGTAGGCGAAAAAAAGATTTTTCTAATTTGTCCTAACGACACAATAATCGTGAAAATTGGAAAAAATTTTAAAGCAACATCAGCCAAATAGCTAGCAAGTTTCATTATACGCGAGTCAGTATTTTTAGAGTTATTGAAGAAATATCGCCGCTATCGAGGATAAAATCATGAATTTTTTTATATTTTTACGGCACTAGCTCCATAAATTTTAATCGGATCGAATGGAAATTTAATGCAACATTATGAAATATTGACTTCAAGGTCTGTGCATCTTCTCATTGAAATCCTATGAATAATTTCCGAAAAAATTGTGGATTCGCAAAAGGTATAGCAATGAAAACCTAGAAAAGCACAGACGTGAGGTCAGGAGCTTTTACGCGCTTGTTCTCATTCGTCATTCTTCAACAAGGTGCAGAATTTCGATTCGATCATATCTCCATTATTTATGATATTAAGAAATTAAAGTTTCGAATGGATATATCCACGAAAATATCGAGGAGGTTTTAAGTTAACCTGCTATGAAAATATATAATATAATATATAATATTATTCTGGTTCAGGCCTCAACTGTCAACCGTAAAATGAGAATCAATTAAGAGACTTGATATTTGTCGAATCTATTCAATTACGAAAACCGAAGTCGCGGATTGGTAAAATCATCCAATACTCTGTGAATAACAACAATACCGAAGAAATGTCCAAGAAATTCGACACATCTCTTTCCCAATATTTCTGGAGATTAATATCCGATCAAACTGAACTTTGAAATACTGTTGTAAAATACTGACTCGAGGTTTCTGCCAATTTTATTGAAATCTGATGAATAGTTTCCGGTAAAAAAATTTTCTCAACAGGAATTTACAAAAATTTTCGAATTATTTTTTACAGTTTTTTATCCCTACGATACTCACGAAATGTTGCATTGATTCGTGCGTTGATATCCTTCAACTTACTACCAAGTTTCAAGCTGATCGCTTCTGTTCTTCTTGAGAGATTGAGGAAGAGGAAATAACCCCCAACTTTCGATATCCCCGAGAATGAATATTGGATCAAACTGAAATTCGAAGTACTGCTTTGAAATATTGATTTCAATAATTAATGTCCCAAGTTTCAATCCAATCGTGTCAATCGTTATAGAGATATTGGGGAAATGTTCTGAAAAATTCAAATAACAACGAAATTTGACATATTTTTTCCCTAATATGTCCGGGAATGAGCATCAGATCAAACTGAAATTTGAAAAAACTACCGACTTTCATAGAAATCTGATCAATAAATCAGAAAAACATGTTTTTTGATAAAGATGTGGAAAATTTTCGAAAAGCAGTTTTTTCGTAGTTGCGAGTTTATAATTTCCGAATAATTACCAAGTTTCGATGTGATCGCTTATACTTCTATGCCGAGTTCCGTTAGAATCTGTACAACACTCTCCGAGAAAAAAAAATTTGAACATCTCAACATTATTTTTGCATTTTGCAACAACTGGTTCCATACAAAATTCTGCAATAAGTTTTGACTTGGTATTCTCCGAATAATTACTAGGTTTCGATCTGATCGTATCTGTACTTATTGAGATATTGAGGAAATAAAAATTTCAAACAAGAACGAAATTATACATATTTTTTGCGCGCATGTTCTGGGGAACAGAGTGCTATCGTTTTGTCCAAATTTCTGAAATTTTCGAATTTTTTCCCAAAAATAGTCTCAAACGACTAGGTTGGACTCATTGATGATGAATCCAGTGTCAAAATCGATTCTGTCCGGCCAGCTGACGAAACGATAACTGTCGAAAAGTGCGTGCAAGCAATTTGAAACTTTCAGATTAGGTTGCGCATTGGAATGCGGCGGTTAATTTCGTTAATGGGACAAATCATTCGAATGGTTTCGAAGTTATGGTCATTTGAAATTTTGAGATTAATTCTCTGATATTCCAGGAACTACCCATGCGATTGAATTGAAACTTGACAGTTAGTTGAAGCATAACAACGCACAACTTTTCACAGAATCATTGGGATCACACCGTCAGTAAATTTTGAAAAATGTTTTTTTCGAAATCTTCTTTTTTCGAGAAGTGTTCATTGAATCCTAAAACAACTCCAGCTCATACCTTGAACATCATATTTTACAGCAGTGTACCAAATTTCATTCTGATACGACAATAATTTCCGGAGATATTGAGAAAAAATATGTAAAATTTCGTGTTTTTTTCTCGATATTTTTGTTTTTCCGAAATAACTAAAAATATAGATTCAACGAAATGAAACTTCGTGATGTTCGTGTCATTAGAACAACATGAAAAAAAAAATTAAATTTATTTTTTCAAATATTAAATATTCTGTGATCATCTGATCATATTATCCTCATGATATTTTATATGAAATTCGGAACTGTTATTTTTCGATAAAATATTGGATTTCAATTCCATTCAATCTGTATTTCAGGAAATATTGGAAAAATAAAATTTTGAATGAGCATACCTGCGGAATCATTGAGTGGATTTGTAGAGTAGGTTTGGAGCTTAATTACGAAGGTCAAATGCTTGAATGGGTAAAATCCACCCAATGATTTCGTAGATAAAAATTTAATTTTTCCAAAATTACCAAAAATACAGATTAGATCGAAATGAAAAGCAGTAGTTCATTGAAAAAACCTAGAGAAGCACTGATGTGAAGACAGCAGCTTTTGCGTGCATGTTCAAAGGATATTACCAAAAGTGGACATGCGCGCAAAAGCTGCTGACTTCACGTCAGTGCTTCCCTAGTTTTTTTTCCATATATCTCCGAAAGTGAATATCGTATTGCGTTGAAACTTGAAACATTGTTGTAGAAGAATGATTTGAAGGTCTGTGCCAAATTCCGTTGAAATTTGATCCACAATTTTCGAGAAAAAAAAAATGTTAACAAAAATTTTGGAATAATATTTTTTTTTAATGTTCTAACAACG
Source organism: Myrrha octodecimguttata (assembly GCA_958510865.1). Taxonomy (NCBI): domain Eukaryota; kingdom Metazoa; phylum Arthropoda; class Insecta; order Coleoptera; family Coccinellidae; genus Myrrha; species Myrrha octodecimguttata. The sequence goes on from OY294056.1 coordinate 39,730,931, forward strand.
GGATCCATACGAAATATTCTATTGAGTTGCGTATTAGTATGCAAGAACTAGTTACAATGTTTCAATCCGATCGAACCAGTACTTCATGAGATATCAAGGAATTGACATCAAAATTTCATATAGTTATAACTCCAAAACTCTTTTTTTTTACTAATAACGAAACCTAACCGAGATTTCCAGGGTGTACACCGTACCTGGCAATTTCAAGACTCTAGGTGTTTTCCCTCGAACAAACAAAATTGAAATTGGCAACGGATTGGTCTATCGTTTGAGACTTTTTTCCATAGAACAAGAGTGTAAAAAAAGCAATTATTTGCATCATATTTGTATTTTTGGAAATATTGAAGAAATTACTTTTCAAATGCTTTTCTTCGCACAAAAAAATTCACCTTGCCAAAGACCCCAGATTATTCATTTCGTTAGGTATTCTGTCATTCGAAATCTAACTAGCATTACATCATTCATATAGGAAAACTTCATACTGTATAGATTCATTTCGTACGATAAACCGATATTTTGTTCAGATTTGAATTATATTACGAATCTAAAAGCATTATTCATGGCAAATACTAGAAAATTTATATTTCATTGAAACTTCCATCCTGTGATTAATGGTGTGTAACTTAGTGTGATGAAACCTTTTCAACAGAAATAAAATGAATTTAGTTCTCAGTATATTATGGATCAACCTTGAAAATTATTTTGAAGAATATTAGGGACGATAGAAGACCGACAACGTTAAAAATATTTTTTTCTCTAATTTTACACTCTCAGTATCAGAAAAAGAACTATTAAAAATTGAGTAAAAATTGTTTTATTTCAAACATGGAATTCAGACGAAAACACGTGGTATGATTTTAACATATAATATAGATGCTACTGAGGGTTCTAAATCGAAATATGGGAGATGAAACACTGTGTCTAGTATTATTTTTGTATTGTATTTTATGATTTTTCTGTTTTGTCAAGTGTTTCACTGCAATCATTTTTGATATAATAAAAAAATTTGTCTTTCATATATAGTACGTTGAAGACAGGTTTATCACAACATATCAATACCGAAAGATACTTTGAAAACATTACAGAAAAATCTGTATTTTTATATACATACTAAAAACATTATCGGGACAATGCGAACGATGGAAAAAATGAACTGTAACGTTTCAGAGTCTAAATCTGACTCCTTCATCAGACAATAACGAGAAAATTTGCAGAATTATTTTCTGGTTATTGTCTGATGAAAGAGTCAGATTTAAACTCTGAAATATTACTGTTCACTTGTTTATCGTTAGCATTGCTCCGAGATTGTTCATTAGGTATTATTGAAAAATAGTTTCAATCCTGCAATCCGCAAAGGCGTTTTCTATGACTAACAGTTATCATTTAATTTTAATAGTTCTTTTTCAGTTACTCAATCTCAATGTATTTTTGCAACCAATTATTATAATTTTAAATTATATCCCTGAATTTCCGGAAATTAAGAATATTATATGCAGGGTGTACCTAAATTGATTTATGATACTTGGATCGGAGATTCCATGCATAAGTTTAAAGGAAAAAAGTCCCATGAACATAGAACTCTAAACTTTTCGTTTTCGAGATACAGTGTCTCAAAGCTTAAGTGAGTCCAACCTAGTCGTTTGAGACCCATTTCAGTTCGAAATTCGAAAATTACAGACATTGTGACAAGACGATGACGCCCTGTGAACCAGAAAAAGCGCGTAAAAATCCAAACTCGTTGGATGTCCATGTCGTATCCAAGAGGTAGTTGTTGGTAGAAGTTGTATATTAAACATTATTATACATTATACAATGGCCGAATGTCTATTTTTCAGTGCAGAATGCAGTACATCCAGTGGATGTACATTTTGTTACCATGGTTCAACTACAAAGATTTTAAAAACTCAATATTTATTTCCTGATTTTGATGCAATAACTTGTTTCAGAGAATGTTCCTATCGATCAATATATGCTCTGAATATTGAAATACACTAATGGAAAAAATTAAGGGATCAAAAAAAAATTCCAAATTTTTGGGCAGTTTTCAACAGGTCGTAACTTCGAGAGAAATGGTCGTACAGAAAATCAAAAGAGAGAAAATTGTAGCTCCAAGTGTCTAGTTTTTGGATTCGAACTTCAAAATTTTGTACCCTCCGCGCTTTTTGAGTAATCGTAGAAAAACCAGCAACAAGAACATTTTCAAAATTTTTTTAGTTTTTTTTTTTGGTCTACGGACGTGGAAATTTTTTTTTTAGCTTAACCATTATGAGGATCGGATACCTTGTTCATTTAGGTTTAATTTGCTATTTTATACACCCTGACACGCCCACTTCTCGCCGAGATATCGGTCTTCAAATGGAAAAGGATCCTTTTGTCTTTGATTATCGATATCTCAGTAACCAATGATCGCACAGAAATTTAAAGATGGGTTTCAAGAATTCGAATGAATTCTACTTAACGACTGGCCATTGCTTTTCCAAAAAAAATTTTTTTCTTCTTGTCACATGAATTTGAAAATGCAACAAAAAAAGGGCTTTTGTGGTTTTTTGGAAAATCAAGCGCTGGATCGAAAATATTGAGGAAACCACTAATGTTAAGTGTGCCTTTTTCAGTTCAATATGTCAACAAAAACCCTACAAAAAACCAAATTAATCCAGCCAGCCGATTTTTTGTTTCACTTGATCGAATTTTTGAAAAGATTAAAGGATCACGTTTTTTGCTCTGAAAAGCTCATAATTTTTGAAAATGAGAAAAAAATTGTTTTTCCGAGCTTTTCCGACATTTTTGTTCCACAAAGTGCTTAGATTAAAAAAAAATGCAAAAAAAAATAAAACAAAAATTTTTTTTACACATTTTTTCTCTTGAAAAGTTTAACAAAATAATAACCGCCGGCATATTTAATACCGAGTATTACCACCTCTGTTTTCAATAACGGCTCTCAAACGTTCAGCCATGTTAATGCAGACGGTAATTTGAGGCTGCGGAATGGTATTCCAAATGTGCTGAAGCGCGTGCTCCAAGGCGGCTAAGTTCTGCAAATTTGGATACTCTCTGCGCAACCGACGGCCCATTATGTCCCAAACGTGCTCTATGGGGTTGAGGTCTGGACTCATTGCTGGGTGTCGCAACAATGTGATGTCATGCCGCTCAAAGAAGCGCCTGGTAATGTTGGCTGTGTGAGGACGTGCGTTATCTTGCATCAATATGAACGATCTCAGATGTTCTTGTCTGCGCAGAACAATGGGCCCTAAAATTTGGTCGATGTAGCGTCTAGCTGTCAAATTTTCTCGTACAATTACCAAAGGTGTTCTCCAATTGCGTGAAACGCCGCCCCACACCATAACTGATCCACCGCCGAAGGCAACGACTGGACGGACAAAGTTCTGGCGAAAACGTTCTCCACGACGGCGCCAAACGAGAGGACGTCGGTCGTTACCATGCAGATTGAAACGAGACTCGTCAGTGAATAAAACATTTGTCCATTGCCTCAAGTTCCAATTTCGATAATCGTTAGCATACGCTAAACGAGCTCGACGATATCTCGCTGTCAACAGGGTTACACGATTAGGGTGTCGTGCGTGTAACTCAGTTTCACGAAGACGGTTGATGACTGTTCGAGAGCAAATGTTTCGCACTTGATGTCGTCGTCGCTGTTGCTGTTGTCTACGATTGGGGAAGTTTCGAGCAACAATATTCGCATTGACGAAAGGTTGTCGTCGAACTTCTCTAACAATTGTCCGATCATCGCGGGCATTAGTGACTCGATGGCGACCTTGTCCGGGGCGACGATTGTATTGGTTCGTCTCTTGGTATCTGGTATAAGCTCGAGATACGACGGATTGACTTACACCCATCCGGATGGCAACTGCATGTTGACTGTAACCTTCGTCAATAAGAGTCACTAACCGAGCAACTTCCACCTCCGATAAATGTCGTCTAACCATGATTGAAAATGAAAAAGTAAGAAATTTCCAATTTTGACCAAAAAAATTGAAAAAAATCTCTTCTAAGGGATTAGTTTTGGAAAAAACTGTTGAGTTAAGCGATCTGCTAAGGATTCACGAAAAGTAAAAAAAAACAATCTCCGAAAAGCGTATGAAAAAGATCGAAATTGGATTGGGGGTATTAACTTTTTTTTTAAATTTAATTAAAAGGAGATCAGTAGAATCAAGGAATGCAGCGGCGGAAACGCGATAAAAATAATTGGGCGATGGTTTTTTGAATTTCCTCAACTTGTTGAGAAGAAAATTTTTCGAAAAAAAATTTTTTCCGAAAAAAATTTTTTTTGCATTTTTTTTTCAATTCAAGCACTTTGTGGAACAAAAATGTGGGTAAAGCTCGGAAAAATAATTTTTTTTCTCATGTTTAAAAATTATGAGCTTTCCAGAGCAAAAAACGTGATCCTTTAATTTTTTCAAAAATTCAATCGGATGAAACAAAAAAACGGCTGGCTGGATTAATTTGGTTTTTTGTAGGGTTTCTGTGGACATATTGAACTGTAAAAGGCACACTTAACATTAGTGGTTTTCTCAATATTTTCGATCCAGCGCTTGATTTTCCAAAAAAACACAAAAGCCCTTTTTTTGTTGCATTTTCAAATTCATGTGACAAAAAGAAAAAAAAAACTTTCGGAAAAGCAATGGCCAGTCGTTGAGGAAAATTTATTCAAATTCTTGAAACCCACCTTTAAATTTCTGTGCGATCATTGGTTACTGAGATATCGATAATCAAAGACAAAAGGATCCTTTTCCATTTGAAGACCGATATCTCGGCGAGAAGTGGGCGTATCAGGGTGTATAAAAGACCAATTTGAAGCTAAATGAACAAGGTATCCGATCCTCATAATGGTTAAGCTAAAAAAAAAATTTTCACATCCGTAGACAAAAAAAAAACTAAGAAAATTTTGAAAATGTTCTTGTTGCTGGTTTTTCTACGATTACTCAAAAAGCGCGGAGGCTACAAAATTTTGAAGTTAGAATCCAAAAACTAGACACTTGGAGCTACAATTTCCTTTCATTTGATTTCCTGTACGACCATTGCTCTCGAAGTTACGGCCTGTTGAAAACTGCCCAAAAATTTGGAATTTTTATTTGATCCCTTAATTTTTTCCATTAGTTTATAACGCCTGCTTCAGGCAATACCGCATACAACATCAGAGAATAGGGATATCGTCCATTTCATGTATCGTATCATCGCTAAATAATCTAAAGATATGATTTATAGGAGGTGAATTTTGTAAACAGTCTGACCGCTAAGTTCGTTGAAATGATTTCATTAAACATTTCAGAAAATATTCCTTATGGTTTTCCGAAAAATTTTAATATTTTCTCATGATTGGTTTGAGTACCACTTACAATATAAAAATATTATCTTAGATTGACAGCATCGCACTTCAGTTCAGCTATGAGAGCGTTGCCACTCGATGAATCTGATTAATAACATAATTAATGAAAACTTCAATTAAAGAACTTATTACCCGAAAAGATTTTTCGGCGATTTCCTCACAAGCCTAATTTCTGCATGAATATCGCAAAATGATAGTGAAATGACCTCATTCGTCTTCTTCCGACGGGTTCAAGGTCCATCTACCTTGTGTTTATATCAACTAAATTTTATGAATCATGGGAAATACAGCACAGCGCTTTTGGTTATTTAGAATGAGTGGGTTAGACAGTTCGACTTCACTCTGAAAAGAGGCGAATGTTAGGTTAGGTTTTAGGTTCTTAAACTCTCTTGTTAGCTGAATTGCTGAATTCACTACAGAAATCGATAGAAACGAGATGACCTCTAGGGGTAATTACAGGTATAGTGCCGTTGAGCCTGGATCTGTGAAAAACTGTGAGTGAATTACATTTTTATTGATAATTTGTTAGAGGTACAGTTAATCTGAAATTTTCAGTTCGTTTGGCTCAAACAGCGCAGATCAAATCTGAGCAGATTAATCTTCCGCGAATTTTATGACCATTAAAATGTCAAAATTGCCTTCATGATTCTATTCTGCAAGATATTCGGTCATGTGATATTTAGTTTTCTTCATGAATCTTCGACATAACCTAAAACAACAAGAATGATCAGGTTATAGTCGTTGCCTTGTCATTAATTGAAATTTGAATAGGTAGGTATTCAACTTTTAACGGCGGAGCCATATAACGTTGATTGTTTCAAATTTTCCAACAATCTGAAAATCAAGAAATTGATAATCACTGCAATGGAAGTGTGAAAATCTAAAAATACTTTTCACTCATTTCATGGCTGTAAGATAGTATTGATAGTGTACTAAATATTATATCCAATGATCTAATAATAAATAATATATACGTAGGTAATAACAGATCTTTGAGTATATCTATCGCATGTTGGAAATATGATGTTATATTTCCACTCTGGTCTATGGTAGGGTCTGGGGTAGCTTCTGTACCTAGTCCTAGACAGAGGAAAGACTTCTACGGTCACTGCATACTCGAAATCCAAGGAAACTTTTTTATGCTCTCGTTCTGGGGAGCAGCGCGATACTCTTTTATCCAAATGTGGATAATTTTCGAATTTTGATCCGAATATGGCTTGAAATGAAGTTGGACACCCTGAAGGAAAATCAGTTGTCAAATTCAATTATTTCTGGCGGTCCTTTCGTATGTGCTCCAACTTTCGAGAGAAAGCACTCAGCCAACCTAGGTTGGGTTCGGAGTATGAATATCTCAGTTGACTTTGTTGATGAGCAAAATTGTCTGAACGGTTTCAGAGTTATTCCCATTTGAAACTTTTATAGGTAAGTTCCTCAATATCTCAAGAAATACTGATGCGATCAGTTGGGAGCTTAGAAATTAGTTGGAGAAAAATAACTCGGCTTCCTGAAATTACTCAAAGAAGGCTTGAAAGCAAGCAAGAACTTTAGTTTTCAGTAGGATTCACTCAAACATTCAATTTCAATTTAGAAATACAAAAATATGTTACATAGCTCCTGGCTGTGTTTTAAAACCTTGCACGATCCTAAACTACCAAAATCATAGGAAAAAAACCTAGAAAAGCTCTGACGTGAGGTAAGGAGCTTTTAATCGCTTGTTCCGTTGCCAAATCGGTCATCTATACAAATATTGACCCTGCCAAACGCAGATTTTTTTCATATGGTCCTCACAACATTCTGCATGAACCATGAATTATCGATCGAGTACTAGATTGCAATTCGATCCAAAATTTTGAATGGATATAACTATCTAAAGAATAATTGGCGAATTCAACCCATTTAAGCATTCGACCTTCTTCATCAAACTAGAAACCTACTCTACAAATATATTCCCTATGTCGATTCTTCCTAAACTGGATGTGTTTACGGCCGGCCTAACCACTGATAGTGAACAAAATAACTTCCGGAAGAGTCTACTCACAAGCTTGATAATTGTAGAGTAAGTTTGAAGTTTAATTACGAAGGTCGAATTGGCGACTTAGTAAAAACTATCGAATGATTCCGCATATATACCCTTTCAAAATTTCAGTTTCCCGATATTTTCAAAAACATAGATCGAGTCGCCCTTCAATGAAAAGTGCTACTTTGAAGTTTCAGCCAGATAGGGTCTACAGAACAATGAGCAAAAAAAATTAAAGAGTCCTCCTGCATTTTGTTGAATGGAGAGAGTTACTTTGCTCACTGTTCTGTAGACCCTATTTGGCTGAAACTTCAAGGTGGCATTTTTCATTGAAGGGCGATTCGATCTATGTTTTTGTAAATATCGGGAAACTGAAATTAACGAACTCAACTGAGATTTTCAGACTCCGAGCATAAACTAAAAATTTCAAGACTCTATGTATTTTCCTTAGAAAGTTAAAGCACGCACGGTCGGCTGAACAGAATTAAATTTGATCACGGATTCTTCCTAAGGAAATCCAACCAATCGTTTAAGAGCAATTTCGGTTTAAAATTTGACAATAACATACATTGTGATGAAACGATATCATGCTGTTGCCCAGAACCATATGATTAGAAAAAATAAGATATTTATATATTAAATCTTTGAATTGTTCCGAAGAAATGATCGAGAAATTTTGCACGAATTGGCGCATCAAGTTCCAAGTTTTGTCATGATCGGATCTATATTTTTTGAGTTATTTTGGAAATATCAATTATTCTCCGAAAATCAGCACGAAATAAGACGTATTTTTTTCCAATAACTCATGCCCAGCTAGTTTCTATCGAAAGTTCTTGCGCTTACGGTCAAGAAACTTCTGATTGGATGTGCTACAGCACAGACTGTGGTTTGTGGCTACAGTAACATTCAAAGAATCGAAGCCCGTTGGTTCATAACGATCTGTTGTGGATAAAGCATTAGTGACTCGATCTTTCTGAAGTAATTTTGTAGCTGCACGACCATCCAAGTGGATCTCTAGATATACCAAATCGAGATTTTATTCTCCTACAGTTTAAAAACAAACATATCGGTATACGTATACATGTATCATATCAAGTTAGAATCTAGAAAGTCTCTATATTCACTTTCATGAAATCAATCAGTAGGTAAGCCTTGGAAAAGTTTTTTCCAGTCTTTTTAACTAGAACTGGGACAATTAGACTTTACTGAAATATTTTCAAGGTCGAAATAATTATTCAATTATCAAATATTTTCATCAATTACTCTATGGTTTAATTACATAGGTGATAGCTAAAACCTCCTCTTATACCATTTTTTAATTATACAGAGTGGAATGTGTCAAACTTTCATGGCCTTGCGGACTAATTTATGAGGGTGAATGGTTGTAAATATTGGTTAGAAGTAGGTTTCACGAGACTCTCGAAATTCAAGATTTCTCGTCTCGTCTCTATTTCGAGACAGGATCGTTAGTGACTTTTTTTCGAGACGAGATCGAGAAAACACGTCGAGATTTTCACGAGATCGAGAAATCATTTCGAGACTTCTCGATCCCAAAAAAATATAAGCTTCTATAACTCACAGCTCTAAGTACGTCAGAAAAGAGAAAATAAAACTCTAGAACAGCACTGACGTGAGGTCAGGAGCTTTTACTCGTTTGTTCGAATTCTGAATACTAGATCAACACGAAATTTTGCCCCAAGTTGCGCTTGGGTATTATTGTCCTGATTACGAAGTTTCAATCTGATTGCATCTGTACTTATAAGAGATATTGCGGAAATATCGTTCAAATTCCAAATAACAACGAAATCTGGCATATTTTTTCCTTGATATCTCCGTAAGTAAATATCAGATCGAATTGAAAATTGAAACATTGTTGTTAAATACTGATTTTGAGATATGTGCCGAATTTCGTTGAAATATGATGGATATTTCCGGAGAAAAAAAAAATTTTCAGAAAAATTTTCGAATAAACATTTTTTTTTATTTTTAACAACTGGATCCACATGAAGTTTTGCATAGTTGCGTTGGAATTGCAGAACTGTTCACAAAGGTCCAATATGATGGATTCAGTATCTGATGAGATATCGAGGATATAACCTAAATATTTAAAATTAACCTAACTCCAAAACTATTCGACCGGTTTAACCCATTGACAAACTCAGTCGGGACTCTTGGGCACCAAACCTAATCTGACAAGTTCGAGTCGCTAGGCCGTTTTGTTCCACAGTTAGAGCACATACGGACGGCCGGACGGACAAAATTCAATTTGACCTCGGATTCTTTTTCAGGGTGTTCAACCCAATATTTAAAGACCAATTTCATCTCAAAATTCGAAAATTAAGACATTGTGACGAAACTATAACACGCTGTTCCATAGAACAAGCGCGTAAAAACTAAAAAATAATTTTACGATGCCTGGCCACTGTAGCCAGGTTGAAACACAAGTGGGAAATGAAAATGAAATCAAGGATTGCCATTATAATTTTATTAGATTTCATCAATAATTTCGAAGTTTTGTCCAATGCTATTTTATGATTCTTCATTACGGATTACGATGATAAGATAATTATTTTTACTTCGAAAATTAATTGATAGGACACTATATTCGGTCAGTCTGGTCTTTCAGGGTAAAAAAATGCTATAGAAGGAAAGGAACAAATATTCAACATTATTTCTATTGTATCCTTCAATTGTGTTAGTCCAAGTTTATTACTTAATTACTTCTGAAGATATTCTTATGGTAGACTTATGGCACCATTTCAGCATAAATTCCACTATGTAGTATTGCGACCCCTACTATCGAGATAAAGGAATTTGCGTAATATGGATAAATTTTTTTCAACAGACGACTGTTGCTAGTACTATTCTCTTCAGGAACGAAGAAAGAATTTTAAACTTTCACCTTTCGTACCCAGGTTAATTTTAGATGTATGGATGGAATCAAAACATCAAAGTTTCGTTTATTTTTTCGGAACATTATTCTTCATTTTTGTGCTGATACTCGATGTTTTTTTGTTATACTGGGCTTTTAGTTGATAGCATTTAGCCTCACTATTTCAACGTAATTTAAAAAAAAAAAACTTTGATACCCTGTATTTTGGTACAGCCTTGGCCTTGTGTTAAACGTTATAACCTATACATAGCATTTTTTATCGTTTCGTCACAATGTCTGTAATTTTCGAATTTTGAGCTGAGATTGGTACGCAAAAGTGCATTCGAGACGAGATTTATTGTCTCGATAAAACCCTAGTTAGAAAATTCACTCAAATTTCGACTATTTACGCTAACCGGATAGTTTCTGAGACACAACATTTCATAAGCGAAATTACATTTCATTTTCAAAAAAAACTGAGGACACTTTCCTCACGAAATTATGCTCGAGTAGTCGTATCGCCTCTTACTACAATAACTCGAGCGATGAGTTTTGTTTCGATATGATCGATATTTTTCTACTTCACCCATGGGGAAAGAAACCTATAACTGCGGTACTATTATCATACCTTTTGTTGCAATTGGGGTTGGTCGTTCCTGTTTCGATGACCAAAAAACCTCAAATTGAACATTTCGGGGCGAATCTGGATCAGTGTGTATTTCCACTTCATAAAGAGGAGTTCTTGACCTTAACCTAAAGGGTTTTCCAATAAGAGGTGTTATTTTGATATTCAAAGAAAAATGTCATTTTTCAATATAAATGATCGGATGTTTATTTCATTATAAAGAAGAAGCTATGCCGTTAATAGTGGAAAATAACATCAGGCAAATGACCATCACGACCACGCTTACAGGGCAATATCCTTTTAATGAAATTTTCCATAACCACATCGCAAAGTGGCTGCCCTATGTCCTCGATAGCCTCACGAATTCCATCTTTGAGGTCTTGAATCGACGCTGGGCTATTGGCGTAGACCTTCTCTTTCACGTGACCCCAATGGAAGAAGTCGCAAGGTGTTAAATCACAAGATCTCGGTGGCCAATTGTGATCACCTCTGCGAGAAACTTTTCCCGCAAAAGATCAATGGTTTCGTTGCTTGAGTGGCACGTAGCGCCATCTTGTTGGAAGTAAACGTTGTCCATTCACCGTAACTGTTGCTCCAGACTCATTTTCGAAAATGTAAGGTCCAATGACTCCGCCGGACTATAAACCGCACCAAACAGTCACACGTTGAGAATAGAGAGGCTTTTCAACAATAACTCCGTTTTCCGAGCCCCAGATTCGACAATTTTGCTTGTTGACGAAGCCACCGAGGTGGAAATGGGCCTCATTACTCAAGATGATTTTTCGATGGAATTCCGGATCATTTTCATGCATTTACAACGACCCAATCAGCAGAGACACGACGTTGTTGATGATCGGCCGGCTCGAGTTTTTGTGTTAACTGAACTTTATAAGCCTTAAGACCCAAATCTTTATGCAAAATACGGTGTAATGACGTCTGTGGAATGCCTAATTCCAAACAACGACGAGTAATTGACAAACCTGGGTTTTCTTCAGCACTTTCGGCTACAGCAGCAATATTCTCGACTGTTCTTGAGCGACGTGCACGGGTTTTTTTCTTCACATCACTAACTTGTCCCAACAGCTCGAATTTTTCTACCAAATTCTTTATTTCGGTCCGACAAGGTGCTTCACGACGATCTAAAAATTTTCGAGTTTTACGAACTGTCTTTGCCAAATTTCCACCATTTTTATAGTGAATTTTAATTTTTCAATGCGTTGTTGAAGCGTGTATTGTTCCATTTTTATGAATGGCGTAGTTTCTACTTGTCAAATGTCAAAATATGACAGCTTCAAAAGTGACATCCACCGAAATAGCGGGTTATTCAAAATAACACCTCTTATTGGAAAACCCTTTACTTCACTCAAAACTAAACTTAACTAACGCAATCGTTCATTGTGTTTGCGATTATTCACTCGGAATGAATTTAAAAAAAATTTCTCCATAGCGGTGTGAGAACTCCAATATTTTTCATAACCGTAATTTCTGAAGTAGCGATCTCTTGCAGGGTGTTCATACAAATGTTGTCTATCATTCAATTGAAAACTCCTCCAGATGGAACATTTTGTCTTGAGGAGGAAGAAGTGAGGGGTCCAAATATTTGAATTGCCTTCAACTTCTGAGAAACTGTAATACAACCCACATTACAGTATCATGCAATTCGTGATGCGAACGATAACTTGAACCTAGCCCCATTCCTTCCGGAACTGAGTTGAATTTGACCACTAATTCTTCCCTTTACCATTCAAAACTACTTTCTGCACAAAAATCGATAATTACAGCCATTCGGACAAAATGATAACGCTTTCATGGTACAGTAGCAAAAAGCACTACTGCCCCCTACGTCCAGATCGTAATAATTATAATAATAATTTATTTCAGAGAAATTTTACGTACATGTTATGTAGTACCTCATGAAAGAAATCAACCCCTTCTTCGATGAGTTTAATTGGAAACTAAATATCAAACAAAAACCCAGAAGGAAACGAAAAAACGCTGAAAGAACACACAAACAATGAATAGTCTTTAGTTTCAGAGCCTCCTGATCCTCCTCGGCCTCTTCTTGAATGAAGGAGCATTGTTTATATTTCCTATAAACTTTGAATTTGCGTGAATGGCTTTGAAGTTGTGTAACGAAAAGATTTTGTACAGTTTCTTAATATCAGCAATAACTTTCAGTCCACTCGTAATACAACTGTTTATTTCCTTTTGATTTTGTATCGGCTATGGGTATTCCAAAATGAAATGGATCTAATCTTTGAAATAAAGTTTTAGCTCAAATTGCCCACATTGGCATTCTGAATTCAATGTCACGGCAATGTTATTTTCACTGAATAATTTTAAGTTTCTTGAAAACATATACTTACTTTATGTCGTAAATATTCTTGACACAAATCATGCAATTTTTCATTTCACTTAGAAGTCAAGTTTGCTTTTGTCTTTCACGATTTTTCGATTTTTGTGGGATGGACAGTAGAGTGTCTCAAACATGATGTAAAAAACATGGTGTGCTCATCTGAAAAATGAGTCGTCAGCAAGATTAAAATACAAAGAGTTGTGTACTCTGTGCTTTGAATTTGCATGTTAACTCATTTTTCAAATGAGCACACCATGTTTTTTACATCATGGTCTCAAATATCGCAAAATGTTGACATTTTGATGACAGAGCCATGGAAAAAGCGTGCACAATAGTATATTATTCATATAATATTAAATATTATATGAATTAAATAATATATTTAATGACTGCTATTATTCACGAGGGTGCGACTGGCGAGTGTCGCAAATCACCCAAGTGAATAATAGCAATTATATGCGAGTTGAATATTATACTTTGTTTACGAATGCATTGGTAAAATTGGAATATTTCTGCATTTTGAACTACAATAGATTTGTCAGAATACTAAACTTCATTCTCTGTGATTGCTGGAAACTGTCAAGCTTACGGAAAACGTTAAAACTTCCCCTCAATCTATGCATGGGCGTTCGTTTTTTACATCAGACTGCTCAGATTGCTCCTGAGTCGTTCGTCAATTACATCCATATGTAGGAGACCACATATACTCCATTCACTTTTATAAAGTAGTCCAGTTGGCCATGACATCCTGACAGATTTCACCGTGTATATTTTGAAAATGTTAGGTTATAGTAATTTTCCTGTCAGATAACTACACAACGTTGTCCTTTCTACGAAGAGGCCGTATTAATTACTTATTTTTCAAAATGTGAATCTACATTGGGAAAGTAACGAATTTGAGAAAATATTATGTGAATTCAATCATTTCAAAGACCTGGCGAATGTTGAAGCAACATTTTTCTCTGTTAATATTTCACGTATATAAATATGGTTGGAAGATTCAGTTATGCTTTTTTCTTGTACGGAAATCAAGAATCGAGTGTTATGGAATTTTACTGAAAAATGATGGAATTCTCAAGAAATAAGCCTACAGAGGTCATTTAAATACCTTGTTGCACGAGTTGAAATATTCCAGTATGAAAATGTAGTAGTACTTCGAAACCTGTGTCACAATTAACCTCAAAAGAACTAACTAACAGTTCTTAGGAATCTTGGTGAATGATACATACACTGGATTGGATCAACATATTTCTAAACTTGGATACATACAGCTTAGCTCCAGTCTATTATTATTGGTTGTAATGACAGGATATTTGGATAAATTCTCCATGTAAACTACCTATCATTCATTATTCGAGTCAAAAGCAAGATATGGAATTATGTTTTATGGACATACTTTGAAGTCAACTCAAATATTCAATTTCCAGAAAAAAGCAATTCCTAAAATATTAGAAAAAATAGAACTGAATGAGATATTGTATAATTCATGTTATTTTCATACGTAAAATATCAATGTTCTGCCAAGATAGGATATACCAAATTCATTTTCAGTATACTACTTCCTATCGAAACAATTCCACGAAATATGTTTGAAATTATTCATTAAGGAATTTGTTCAATTCAAACATGACTACCTACTTACTTAGGCTCAGTACAATTTTGAATTATAAATAGATTTTTCTGTGATTCCTTCTCATATCTGTTGAGATTGATATATTACGATATACTTTCATTAAATTCAAAGTACCTATCAAGTCTTGAATTACTAATTTAATTATTATATCAACTGACAAATAATGATTGAAGTAAAAAACTTGAGAAACCATTAAGACAATAGAAAAAACTAGTTTTCGATACATAAAATATCAATAATATGCAAGTAGGAGATATAGCTTTCTAACATCATTAGATATTTACATTTTTATTGAAAAAGAGCATGTTCTTTGATACATCCAACAATATAGCATCACGGTATAAGCAAGAGGAAATTAATAGGGCACCATACGTTGCTAACTATGATACAAGAGCATACATATATAAACCTAAAAAAAATATAGTGTCCCCTTGCATAAGTGTAGAGAAATAAGGCCTTGATTTCCAAGACAGAATTTCTTCTTTCTTATGGGATTGAAACTGACAAAATATGTTGAAAACATAGCTGCAACAGAACAGAAGATAGAAAATTAGCAGAAAATTGAAAATAGTTGTACCTACATTTGTGACCTGACTTGGAAGGTCTTTCGAACAGATCTGGCTCGCCAAGCAATGATTTTTCAGATCCTCACTGTATACTGAGAATCCTACATGCCCTGAATAATGAAGAATCTTTGCAATAACATGTTTTTGTTCACATAAAATTTTGTGTTTTACCCATTTTGTATTAGCAACCGATTGATTTTGTGTTTGTGCTTCCTTGATTATATTCCAAATGTTCCTTCACAAAAAAGAGTAGGGTGCTCGGCAGTGTGTCAATCGAAAAATGGTAATTTTTCAAATTATAATTCCAAACGGTACGTTGCAGATCAGTTTTCCAAAATGAAATCTTCAGTGAGTTTCTTTTTTGGTGCACCAATAGAAGAAAACTGTAATACCAGAAACTCTTTGGCTTCCTTTTCATTATAAATCTTTCTGATCGTGGTGACGTGTAGCTAAAAAAGAAATATTATTTCTTATAAAATATAATATTTTTATTTTTACTCACATACATCTCCATGTAAGATAGCTTCTGATGAATAATCGTTTCCAAAATATAGGTTACTATCGGAATGAGCGCAATTCTATATAGCACTTCCTGATACTCTGTCCTTGCTTCTTCAGATCACTTTATGTACTTTCAATTTCGAATCAAAGCGAAATGTTAATTTATTATGGCTGGAGCTGAATTGTTATTTGCTATTGAAAGAGAGTAGAAATCGGCAACGTCGTGTCGAATTATTTTGACATTGTCGATATTTCAGGAGCGCCAACCTGCCTTGGTTTTAGTTACAAAAACACAATGAACTCTATATTATATACCTGGAAGGGACCCGTTTTGAGCGACAAGTGAAGCCAATTCGTTGCTTATGCAACCCGCGAAGTGGACGGGTATCTATCCCTTTCTTTCTCATTGCAGTAAAGGGAACTCTGTCGCATTTATTCTAAATATTTTTAATTTTTCGTTTCAAATTAGGAGTACCTGAATTTTTTTCTGACTAATTCGTGAAGAAGGCAGGATTGAAGAAGATCGCACATGTTCAAGTGAAATTTCAACTTAGTGAGCGGTTTTTCTGGGGAACAGCGCGTTATCATCCTCCGTAAATTTGCGTTTTTTTGCCGAAAATGGTTCCAAGCGACCAGGTTGGACTCATGATGAGGAGCTCAATGTCAAATTGAATTCTATTCAGCCACCCGTTGCCACGATAACCTACTACCGAGAAAAGCTATAGCGACTTAAAAAATTCAAAATAAGTTCGTTACTGGGCAAAATTTACCTTACAATTTCGAAGTTATATCCATTTCAAATATATTACTTTATTTTCTCTATATCCCAAGAAGTACTGATGCGATCAGATTGAAACTTGCTAACTGATTGCATGAAGAATCGTTAAAAAAATATTTTTTTCGGAAACTATCAATGAGATTTCAATGAAACTTGGCGCAGACCTTGACGTCGGATCTGAACACCAATGTTCGAAATTTCAGCTCGATTCGACACACATTTCCAAAAATATCGGAAAAAAGTATGTAAAATTTCGCATTGGCAATGAATTTTAACCAGCGCTTAAATTTTCCTGACTTCAAGTCAGTGCTTTTCGAGAAGTATTTTCCTATGTTCCTATTATTTAAATTTATTGTAATAATGATAAAACTATCGTCAATGCACAGCTCACACAAACATAATTCTTCACTTTTTGAACCATACGCGGTGAAGGCAGAGAAAGTAATGGCATATCAGAGAAAAATAGATATTCATTTTCAAAAATATTGCACTTTCTAAACGATGTAATACCCAAACTACCTGAATTTCCAAGTAAAACCAAATTCGAGCCATTCAACACCATTTACTTCAATGGGTGTGACAGGGAGAGGTTACCGTAATTAGCGCTATCTTTGTTTCGTTGCCCCTTGTTATGCTTTAAGCTTAGTTGAAGAAGGGTCCTTTCCAGGTAGTAATATAGAGTTCTATGCAAAAACATGATAGACCTAAATCATGGCCAACTGGGCTACTTTATGAAAGTGAATGGAGTATATGTCAACCGATCGTCAAACAAAATCAGAGCGAGTCGAAGACGATCTTTTTCGTCGGTATCATAGACAAGATCGCAGTAAATTTGACATCTTGTTGATATCAATTACCCAGAAATAATTTCTGTTCAATTTTCGTTTCGTGTTGGTTTTTTTCGTTAGCACAGTTCGGACAAAAGTAATTTTTTGAGTGGAAATATATATAATTAGCTTATTTGGCGTTTGTCCATTCTTAGTTAATTTTAAAAAATACATCAGAAATGCCAACCGGCGAGAATAATTATGTTCAGAATTCCGTTACTACACCTAGGCAAAAGGCTCAACATTGAAATATTCTGGTCTTAATAATAACTCAACAGTTTTTTCCACTAAGGACACCTAATTTACAGAGGCCAAGTAACTTTATAATACTCCAGACAAGATTCTGAGAACCAAATTTTTATTGATGGCAAGGTGGATATCACTTATCATTGAATTTCGTCTACTTGTATAGGAATAAATAATGATTTAAACAATTATCAGTGAATTCATATAACTGTGAAACATTTTAAGGAATCTTTAAACTGTTGATTTGCAAATAAGGACCCTGTATTTTTTCAGAACTGTTCGTTCGTCGTCCTCTTCAACATGATCGATCATTATTTGATATTCTTCGCTAATCAGCTCGAATGAAGTTACATTTATTTCTTCCAACGAGCTGAGAAACAAACACTGCAGAAAATAAAATGGTAAAACTTTACCTTAGGGACGGTGCTCGATTTTCATCCTGATTTTTTTATAGATGCAGTTTTTCGTAGCAAATCGATTGATACCAGTCTCGACCTCGTCAAACACTTAGTTTAGAAGATATTAATTATCGAAATCACATTTTCTATGGTTGGCGTATATTTGTCTAGCAGGACCATGAAATATTCGGAGATAAATCATAGAAGAATATTCTGAGCATTAGGGCAGCCACCCACTTGTGGCTTCACCGAAATCACAGATTACAATCTCCTGGAGACTGGAGGTTCATGTCAGTATTTAAATTCGCATATTTATTTCGTATTTAGTCTCATATCAATGTAATGAGATTAGAGAACTATAACGTATCAATGCGGAAAACTCACAGTGACAAAAACCCACAATTGCGCGGCCGCTCATATTTTCCACAGGTAAACTTGTAAAATTCCTAAACCATTATAATTTCATTATTAGATAATACCGCTTAACTTCAACTTCTGATTTGGACTGTAACTGTCCTAAATCGAACTAATCTCACTCAGCCAAAGACCTTGATTTCTTCTGAATTCAATTTCCTTTTCTGGGACTAAACTAACCCAACCTAGCAAAGAACCTTAACAACTTATAGATGAGATTGAAGGGCTCTGCCCTCTTCGGACTTGGCACTGTAATAAATTAAACTAACCTAACCTAACCAAAAACCTCAACAACTCAGAGGACGAAATTCAAGGGCACTATTCTGTATTTAATTTAGCCTTCAGATTTGTACTGGCGCTGTCCTAAACTAAACTGACCTAACCAAGTACCTTAACTACTCAGAACACGAAATTCAGGGCACAATCCTGAATTAAATTTCCGTTTCTGATTCAAACTGGCACTGTCCTAAATTAAACAAACCTAACCTAACCAGACAACAAAATTTAACTTAACCATACTCTTTTTTTGGACGGTGTTCGATTTTTGATCGGTTTTCAAATATATTCAATTTTTCTAGGCATATCGATCGGTATTAGTCTCGAATCCGATAGAATCGTAGTTTAGGAGATATTTTTTGGAAATTGATTTTTTGTACTGAATTTGACATAAAACATCAAATTATTGAAAGGATTCATCGAAATCTCATCATGCTGCTATCGTATTTGAGCATAAACTTTGGTCAATATCATCATCTTTTGAAACGCCAATAAAGAGCATAACTCTACCTTCCTCCGTAAACAAATACATTAAGCTGTAGTTAATTGAATATTTCATTATTTCTATCATACAATATCGAAATTCGACGAGAAAAACGAATCAGAAGAGGTCTGTTGCTTGTTTTTGTGTACTAATTGCACGTAGTCTCACCACTGGTGCCTTCGTTATATTTTGTCATGTCTCTTCTAGTAAATCGGAACAAGCCCACAATCTCGTTTTGTTGCTACTGCCTTCCGAATCGAAAATTTGAAAGTTAAATAACCGTCAATCCAAAAATGTGAAAATTGAAACACGACAGGATCTAAACGCAATCGAGTGTCGAGTAGGATTTAGATGCATAGAATTCTAAACATTTTGGCAGGATTCATGTTTGTATTCTGTAGTGGAACTCATATAAATCATAGAAAAAATCCAAAATCTATATTTCTGATAGTCATAACCAAGGAAAAATGCATATGTGTTGTCAAAATATGAGAGAAAATTGCAATTTTCAAAAATTAATAACTCCGAAACTACGAGTTTGCCGGAGTTGAGACTGGTACCAATCGATGTTTCATGAAAAACTGCATCTATAAAAAAATCAGGATCAAAATCAAGCACCGTCCCTAAAGTGAAGAGGAGCCAATAAAATATATGATTAACAATTTTGATCTGACATCAGTCATTGATATACAGATGAGGGCATGATGTAAAAAGCATGGTGTGCTCATCTGAAAAATGAGTGACGTCAGCAAGATTAAAATTCAAAGAGTTGTAAATTCTGTGCTTTGAATTAACATGCAAATTCAAAGCACAGAATATACAACTCATTTTTCAGATGAGCACACCATGTTTTTTACATCATGGATGAGGGGATATCAAATATTTATGGTCTGTGATTCTCATTTCGTCTGGGTCGTTCGTTTACTTCAGATAAAATCTGATAAATCCATAAGATCTTTGATCACGTGACCAAAAAATCTGTCGCCTCTCGGATGCAATAAACAAACGCAGCAAATGATTGTCATTTTCCCTCAAAAAGAGCCATCGAAATAGATGCATTATTCAATGGTCGTGGACAAAGGAATTCATGACATCCTCTCAAATAAGTTTGTGAGGTATGTTGTCAATATTTTCAAATGTCAGATTGATGGTTACTGATTCGCTTCTAATAAGTCAGTAGAAAAACATAAAATCTAATGAGAGTATATGATAACTGTAAATGGAACATGGGGCACAAAAAACATGTAGAGTGTAAGAAAACTAATATTCCAAGATTCTTCGAGCTGTATTCTAGAGAACAGCGGCTCATCTTAAGCAGCTATAGATTCCTAATTGACAAAGAATATCCGAACTCTAATGAGCGAATGAGTAATAAGGACCTAACATAAAATAGAATCCCCTGCTTCATTAAAATAATTATTTGATTCCTATAGTTTCGTATATGTCCTTTTTGGTCATACGTTGGACTCATAATCGAGAGGTATGAAGTTCAATCGGTCTTGGAGAGATACAATCTAGTCAGACCGTCAGACGGTATCAGCAACCAATAGCAAAATTGATAGTGTGGTCCAAGGGTCGTAAGGACGCAAGTTCGCAAGCTCAGATAACACAAAAATAACTCTGTTATCCGTGGTTCACTAATAACAAAGCTTAAGAGGAAACAATACCACGTGGTAGTGAATTACTGCTAGGCAACACAGCCACATTTAAATGTCATCAAACCTTGCTTATATCTCAAGGTCAGGCCGCTGGACCCGGTCTAAATTCTTGAACGTTGCCTATAGGCGCGTGAAATATTAGAATTCGGAGAAATTTCGACCTTTATAGGATAAAACAGGGTGTCGTTCTGCAGGTTTGAGTGGGTATTTTTTGAAAATTAAAATTTTTTTTGGAATGTACTTGATTCTTTAGCGAGAATGCGCAATGTTAGTTATTTTTCCAT
This sequence comes from Myrrha octodecimguttata, assembly GCA_958510865.1. Lineage (NCBI taxonomy): Eukaryota > Metazoa > Arthropoda > Insecta > Coleoptera > Coccinellidae > Myrrha > Myrrha octodecimguttata. The sequence continues at coordinate 39,752,210 of OY294056.1, forward strand.
TTTTCACTCCATTTAAGTTTTATTTTCCCGAAAATCCTCAACATTGCGCATTCCTACGATTTGTTTTAACCAATTGTACCAAAATTTTTTTTGAAAAAAACGAACTCTGGCCTCTTGAAGTCACCCCGTTATATTCGAGGTATTGTTTGCTCTTAAGCAGGAGATATTCTCATAACGTGGACTTCACCTATAAAGGGCGGTCTCGATTAAGCTTCCTGTTTGGCTGTGTTGCATCGACCAGTGAATCAGAAAATATGAATCTCATTCGGAACCGGAACCAATGCTCGATCGAGAATGCGTTAAGGGTCTTCATCCCTACATGATTTCTAGGAGAAAAATTTCTATAAACCTATCTCAAATCTCGTACCTTTCAGGACACATGTAGAGTTTTGAGAGTTTGATTATACTCTTATCAATAAATCATGTTAAGATGTTTGGAATTATCTAACAATCTTGATATTGCTTTACCAATATGCCTATCTTTGCATGAACCAATATTAAATTTCTTAATTCTTTGCAGGTATGTCCAAACGATGGGACAAATTCACGCTACTGATGTGGAAAAACTGGGTTCTACAATACAGAAAACCCCTACAAACTGTGATAGAAGTATTAGCACCCGTATTATTTTCAATATTGCTAGTTTTTGTAAGAAATTTGGTTGAACCAACACACAACAACACGTTGATATTCGAGCCATTTTGTCCAACATCACCTTTGAAAACAGGATTTTTGTCTCTGCTTTGCGACATAAAGGAGAACACGACATCGAAGAAATACAACATCACTAATATTGGAAATTTTAGGTGAGAAAGGGGGGGTGTGGAAATTGTATATTTATTATTCAATGAACAATTCAAAATTATGGAACAAATTCATTTTCTCAGAAGAAAAATATTTGGCAACAAAATCCTGAAACAGGTCAATTTTTGTTTCACTTTTACCAAATTTACATGCATTTTTGAAGGATTTTTGTTGCACCCTGTGCCATCCCCAGCAGCCCTCTAAATTTTTTGTATAGGTCGATAGGAAAGTAGGTCATGTGGTGCTTTTTTGGCAAGGTCTTCGTATCTTCTTTATAGGCGTGCAGAAATTTTCAAGAAAAAAATTTTAATTTTCACGTGAGGGGTTGAAAGGGGTTGGAAGTTGTGCATGAACAAAACTGTAATGGTCGACAAATTCGGTGACAAATTTCATCAGGTACCATCGTCTCAAAGTAAATGAGCCATGACAAAGTGCACATACTGAAAACCTTTTTGAAGTAACTAATTTTCCAAAAAAAAATTTTTTTCTTGAAAATTTCTGCATGCCTGTAAAGAAGATACAAAGACCTTGCCAAAAAAGTACCACATGACATAATTTCCCTATTGAAAAAATTTAGAGGATTGATGGGGATCGCTCCTGGTTCAATAAAAATCCTTCAGAAATGCATATAAATTTGGTGAAAGTGAAAGAAAACTTGACCTGTTTCAGGATTTATTGCTAAATATTTTTCTTCTGAGAAAATGAATTTGTTCCATAATTTTGACGCGCACTCTATTATAACTGCTATTATTAACGAGGGCGAGTCTTAAGGTACGATTCGGATCTTGGCAGTAGCTGCCTGGCAGTCGCGACCCGGGAGCGACTACCATACCGCTTTCTGGGAATTACATGCAACACCAAAGGTACGATTACGATCTAGGCAGTAGCTGCATGGCAGTCGCGACCCGGCAGCGACTACCATACCGCTTCCAGGGAATTACATGCAACACTTACCGGTACAGGCAGCCGTGCAGCGCTGCTTGTATCGGTAAGTGTTGTATGTAATTCCCTGGAAACGATATGGTAGTCGCTCCCGGGTCGCGACTGCCAGGCAGCCACTGCCAAGATCCGAATCGTACCTTGAAGCTTAACGGCCGAACATGAACACAATTACTAAGGCCGAATTCGTGAATGGGAGAAATCCACCCAATGATTCCGCAGATATACCCATCCAAAATTTCATTTTTCCAATATTTCCAAAAAAACAGATGGTTTCGAATTAATCTCCAGTAATTCATCGAAAAATGACAGGTTCTTATATAATTTAATGAGGATAATATAATCAGAAGATCACAAAATATTGCATATCTGAAAAAAAATTTGAACTTCTTGTTTAAATTGTTCTAATGACACGAACATAACGAAATCTTGCACCTTCGGCATTTTCAAATTAGAAACCAAGTTTCATTATGATTGAATGAGCATTTTTTAGTTATTCCGAAAAAACAACGATATCAAGAAAAAAACACGAAATTTATATCTTTTCCCAAATCTCCGAAAACAATAACCGTATCGAATTAAAAATTGGTACAGTGCTGTGTAATATAGAGCTCAAGGTATGCTCGAAATTTTCACCAAATTCATGGAACAGTTCCAAGAAAACGTTTAAAAAATTTTTTTTTTTATTTACTGACAGCACGATCTCAACACAATTCCGCTAACAGTTGTGAGTACTTATGATCAAACCATCTGCCAAGTTTCAATCCAATCGACAGTAGTTCTCGAAATATCAGGGAAATAACCTCAAAACTTCAAATGGCTTTAACTACGAAACCGTTAGACCAATTTTGCCTCCTTACGAACTCAACCTTCGCATTTTGAATTGCAACCCACCCTGAAATTTTCAAATCGATATAATCCGCCGTACGCCCGGAATCGTGGTGACGGTCGGCGGGGCAGAATCGATTTTGGTACTGGATTCGTTATCGGTGAGTCCAACCTAGTCGTTTGGGACCATTCTCGTCTCAAAAATCGAAAATTACAGACATTTGGACGAAACGATAGCACGCTGTTCTCCTAGAACATGCGCGCAATTCTGTATTCTTTTTTTTCCTGAAAAACTCAAGAAATACTGATTCAGCTGATACTGAAACTTGGTATATTGTCTGAAAATGCTGATGAACAACCTTGTGAAAAAAAATATTTTCAACTTTTTATTGCAGATGATCAATATTATGTGATCTTATGATTATATTATCCTCACGAAATTGTGTATGAACCTTCAAGCTACCATATTTCAATTAAGTGCTGAATTTCAATTCGATTTCATCTGTGTTCTCGGAAATATTAGGAAAATAACATTTTGTATGGTATATCTGCGGAATCATTAGGTGGATTTTACAGATTCACGTATTCGGCCGTCGTAATTAGGGTCCAAACCTTATCTACAAATATCCAGTTTCTAAGTTTTTTTCAGGGAAATTATTATATTTACGATCGGCCGTTAGAAAAATAAATCTACTGTACACCTTTCTTCAGATATTGATTCAAGGTCTGCATTGCAGGTGGTATATTGCATTTGAAATGAAGATACTCAATTTCATTTCGAAAACTTCAATTGGTCAAAATGACCGAAACTACTGGCATTATTGTAATCCATTAAATTTGTTTTCATATTTGATTCTCTCAGAGGGGGCTAGTTACGCGGTTCGTACAAGTAGTATGGAACTAACCTTTTTTTAAGGTTAGATTTGTCAATCACAATTTAAAGTGAATCTGAACATCATTTATATTCACACCAAAAAGGTATTCTTGGTAAAAATTAATATGCATTATGTGAACTAAAAATTTTTGTTGCGTGAATAAGACCTCATCTATAAAACGGATACATGTTAAAAAATTGGCATTGAGAGGTTTCTTTTCTTGTGTATAATTTTTTTTCTTGAAAACGGATGTCGTTACGAAAATTTGTAACGAAGATCAACCCAAACTACTTTCACAGATTATTTTGTGATTGAATGTTGAATCTCTAGGTTGATGATGCTTCGATGTTTTTCGTCGAAAAAATTCTTATGTGAGCATAGGTCAGCAAACCTTTATTTCTTAAACAGCTAGTGGATATGAAAATACTATAAAAAATTCTAAAGAAGCGCTGACGTTCGGTCAGGAGCTTTATGCGTTTGTGCAAATTCGAGGCCAAAGTATTATTGAGGAAATCACCATGATTCTGAGGAAATATTTTGACATATTTTTTCCCCAATATTCCGGGAAATAAATATCGGATCGAGCTGGAATTTGGTGCACTTTGTTGAATTTTTCGAATAAATTCTGAAAAAAGAGGTTCATATATTATAGCATTTAATTATAAATGCTATGCAAGTGGAGATTAATCACAAAAAAAAGATTTCAGCTAAATCATATTGAGTATAACCAGTTATTTTCAGTGATTTTGCCATATTATACACACCCATCAATGACGACACCGAAAGAATTATGAAATTGTACGAATTAGCCACCTTGGAGACTATAGGTTTCAATACTTCCCAAGAACTGGTTGACTATTACAGAACCAATCAAAGCATTTTAGTTGGTTTAGAATTCGGAGATATTGAGGAAGGAAAGGATATCAATGTAAAAATAAGGTAAATAAAAATATAAGTATTTATACCAAAATATGCTACACAATTAATTATCATGAACTTGGAATAAGCCACTATGAAAGAAGTAACATGTGAACCCCGAATTGGCCAACCAAAGACAGTATCGTTGCCACAGAGATCACCCATTTTGACAAAAAAGTTTCAACCATTCTCCTTGATAAAACATGACAATGGACGGTAGATTAAACCACCTGGCCGCCATGTAGGTACTGTCATAATTGACCCGTCTCTATTGAACTACTCGTAAGAGGAAATATTACCACGTGTTGGTAAATTACGGCTCGGCGACACAGCCACATTTAAGCTTCATTAAACCTCGTAAATATCTCAAGGTCAATATACCTTCTCGCTGTCTACCTAATTTAACGTTGCCACTAACCGCGGAAAATATTGGGAATGCGTGAAATTTAGGAGCGAACGGAGTGTCGTTCTGCTTCAGTGATTATTTTTTGAAATTTTTTTTTTTGGGGATGTAGGTACTCAATTCTTCAATGAGAATGCGCAATGTTAGTTATTGTTCCATTTTCCACTGCATTTCAATTTAATTTTCCCAAAAATTCTTGAATTCGGAGAAATTTCAACATTTATAGGAGAAAACGGGGTGTCGTTTTGCAGACTTCAGTGAGTATTTATCGAAATTTTTATTTGGGATATACTTAATTCTTTAGCGAGAATGCGCAATGTTATATTTATTTCTCAAATTTTCACTCCATTTCAGTTTTATTTTCCCGAAAATTCTTGAATATAAAAAAATGACAACATTGAGCATTCCTACGATTTTTTCAACCGTTTACACCAAAAAATGTCTTTGAAAAAAACGAACTCTGGCCTCCAAGCTGTTATATTCGAGGTATTGTTTGCTCTTAAGTTACAGCTTTAGGCAAAGTATCCATGCGTTCCTCGTGAATATGAATTTTGAATGTGGAAATGAAAACTGAGAATTGGTATCCTTTCAGATTCCCTTCAGAATTGAGAGTTCCCCAAGGGGTCATTGGAGGCCCAACGGATTGGAAAACAAATCAGTTATATCCTATTTACCAACTGAGAGGACCCCGAAACCCTAATGCCACAAGAGGAGGTGATCCAGGTATGTATGTATTTTTTATTTAAAAAAATATAGATATGAAATGATATTTTTTCTGCGCTCGTTTCAGAACTTATTTCGTGCAAATATAATATCACATTTTCAATAGCTGGAACTATTCTTGTGTGAAATCATATTGGTTTCGCCTTTTTTTCACTATGAGGAAAAGGACTGTCCATCCTCAAAGGGTTTATATCTAGTTGAAAGAAAAATTTCGGTTGAAATTATATAGATATACGAGTACAATTTTCTTAGGATACAGTATAGAAATATCCGGTCATTTTTATGCACGGGTGAAATTCATTAAAATATTTCTAGGGCAATTATCCTAGTGCGGCCAGGAAGCTTCAAATAAAATTGTGATCAAACGCTTTGAACCAATTTCAACGGGGTTGAACGCGATATTTTCGTTATAGTCTTTCGAAAATGAATATTTCATGTGAACATTTAGAATGAGATAATCTTGCTGAGATAATTTTTGTTTGAATGAAAAATGCATCGAAGGCTACAGTTCGGAAATGTTGGCGGATTTCCTTCTTCTTCGTAGAATTTTATGAAATTAAGTAAATAAGTATATGGTTCTATTCATCATAATTCGAAGCGGATGATTACTGATATTTCGGCCAATATTTATATCAAGAAAATTTTATCTGGAGCTTATTCCGATGCATTCGACAGTTTTCGGGATATTCAGCTAACCATTCTGAAATGGAACACCTGTTCATTAGTAGTGAGATGTGGCATAACCACTTCAATATTCTTCCAAAATGTTGTTTTTATTGAATCACTAGAAACATACAATGTGGCAGTTTCAGATTACAGGGTGAGTCTTTGAGTTGTACATTAATTTTAACCATAGATTCCTCTCATCGAATAAAACAAATTTTTCATTTACCATATTTTTTGGCTCAGGTAAAAAGATACAGGTTGTTGAAATTTAAAAAAAAAACAGTCTTTCTTTTGTAGCTTTGAGACAGTTACTCCGAATGAGATTAATTTTGGTGTGAAGTTCTCTATAACTATGACACATATTCTTCAGTAATCACTTTGGTCCTACTCCAAACGGTTTCCTAGTTATAGACTCGCTAATTCATAAAACTGTAAGAAAATAGCATGAAGAATGAAAATAATGTTTATCTTATATCATTATAAAAATCATCAATCATTTTAGAATACTAAATTATTCTTTATAATTTCTCCTTAAACGCACCGTTTTCGAGATATTCAATGTTGAATGTTAAAGTATCTGATAAAGATCCGAGATATTACCTCATTTTTATGGACCCGCCCCTGAGCGGAAGACTGAAAATTAGGCTCCGGTCACGTTTATCCGGACCATAGAATACACAAAAATAATCAACTATTTCGCATAGATCTAATATACTTATATTATTTCGTGATCAGATCACAGACATGAAGGCTATGTCGCAATATCTATGGACCAGACATTCCATAGATTTCAAGAGTTCAACTAATGTGTGACGTTAGTTGAGTGATTTCATATAATTTATTTATGAAGTTGATGAAAACAAGAATAATTATTGCGTTTTCAGTAAGCGAATGCGTGAGGTTGGAATTGTGTATCTATTCATAATCTTGTGGTGGAATGAAATTGGATATTGCTTGAATATAGAAATGAGATCGGTGTTCTAATAATCCATTGCAGTGAAATGTTTTCGTTACAATAATATCGAAAAAAGCACCAAATCATAAGAATTAAGGGAGTAAATGTTTTCAGTCACGTTTCATTGAATTTTGAACATTGGATTAGTTATTCTGCAGAAGATATCACCGTAAAAGATATCTATGGTGAACTTGCGAAGGAAGTGCAGGACTGTATTAGCACATTGAGAAATATTTAAATGCTTATAACTTTTTAGCTGAGCCAAATCTGTAAAAAAGTGGCAATGAAAATAGTGTTTAATTTGACGAGAGGAATCTATGGTTATAATTAAGGTACAACTTTAAGACTCACCTGTTACTTCATTCACTTTTATAAGTTCGGTCGGTTGGACATGTATGTTTGATACGTTCCACTCTGTATAAATGGAAAATCTTTGGTTAGGTTTATTTTCCTTTCAGATATCTACGCGATATTATACAGGGTGAGTCTTTGACCTTGCAGAATATTTTAACAGAAGATTCCTGAAGCCAAAAAAAACACTTTTTTCCCTTACCATTTTTTCCGATTCGGCCTGGTTCTTAAGATAGAGACTGTTGAAAATCCATAAAAAAATTTAATTTTCGATTATATCTCGCGAACGATCTCATCGAATGAGATTATTATTGGAATATAGTTTTTTATTGATACGATGAATGTTTCTGGATTATAAAATTTCATCCACATCCTCCAGTTTCTTTAATATGACCATAACATTTTATAAAAATACCAGAAATTCAAAGAATCCAACTTCCAAAAATAATTTGAATGCTATTCAACGAATTTTTGACCATTTTGGAAAGTAAAAGTATTCCTTATTTTTTTTTGTATGATGCGCCATTTTTGAGTAATCTGAAAATCAAAAATAAAAAATATCTGTGAAATTCCGAGAATTGGGTACTTTGGCTGATTGCAACTCTGTTCAAAAAATTCACAGAATTCAATTTTTCCGCGTTGCCACGTCTAAAAGTTGAGAATGGAATCACAGATTCATAGTTCAGTTCAGAATCATAGACTATACAAGTGTATACATAGAATTAGCATATTGTGTGTTGTTTGATTTCGAAGAGTTTTTTCTTTCTGTTCGTCAATTTGGCAACGTTTGTACGTTCATAGATAAATTAGGTACATCTGTTTTATTTATTTATGAAAATGAAAGTTTGAATGGGTTATGTATGAATCTGATAATTCGTGGAGAAAATGAAATAAACAAAGAAAATTAATAATTACAAATTGAAGATGAATCTCAAAGCTAATATGAATAATAGCTAGATGAATTCCTCATTATCGAAAGTGAAACCAAGAGAAGAATATTCAACTTTTATCGCCCACGAAATTTGGAATACCTAACTTGTTTATTGTACTATAGATACAACTTTTTTCACCAACTGGAATGTAAAAAGTAAGTTGACGCTTGTTTTCATAACAGAGTTGCTTATTTCGAAGATTTGAATAGTGTATCTTTGGCTTGGAAAAACTTCAGTGTTCAGGTTTCCAGGAGCGGCTAGCCTATTATGAAAATTTATAATGCCTATATCTTTTTATCTAGGCCGAATCGGAAAAAATGGTAGAGGACAAATGTGTTTCTTTCAGCTTCAAGAATCTTCTGTTAAAATATTCTGCAAGGTCAAAGACTCACCCTGTATGTTCTACATAAAGGTTGTTGTAGTTACGTTTGTAACTAATTAAAACCATAGAGTTTTGTTGAAAACATGTGAGGCTTGGCAACATCTCACTGAATTATTTCGACCTTGGCGATACTTCACGAATGCAGTTCTAGTTACAAAAACTTGATAGACCTATTTCAAGGCCCACCGAATGATTTTATAAATGTGAATCAAGTATACATATGGGAGGTACCGATCAAATGATTGATTCAAAATATCGTACAGCATATAAATGTAACTTTTTCTTCAGAATATAAAATGAGGATTATTTCGAAAAAATTTTGAATTAATAGACCAATAACGATTCTATAAGGCTATTTTATAATTTGTTTGATGGTGACTCATGGCTCAATTCCTCGTGATTATATCAGATACAAACATTTGAATGAAATCTAAAGCCGGGTCCAGATGAGTGTAATGCGAACAGCGAATGCAATAAATCACAGGGAGTTTTATGGTTCGAATCAGCGCTCTTTCTGCTCCGTTAGGACTCGGTTTACGACTCGAATGATTTGAATGTACTATTCGAGCATGAGCTCGAGTGCCATCCACATTATTCGCCGAATCGTTTATCAAATGTTATTGCATTCGCTCATCTGGACCAGGCTTAAGCTTCCTCTTGTACGAGAAACGGATTGAGATAACATTGTCATTTGACTGATGGTCAAATTTACGTTCCATTGAATGTTTTATTGCTTATTTAGACGAAAAATAATTCAAAGTCTATAAACTTTAATATGTACTTATGGTCCGGGTTTTCTAATTTCATTATACCTTGGAAATCATCCATATTAAACGCTGCTCGTAAAGTTTAATCCCCTTAACTATATTATCTGTTTTGTCGAAAACAACCAAGAAGTTTCATGAAACTCATTTAGGTGTTTTTTCTGGACTCTAGAGCTTTTTTATTATGTCCAAATGTGTTTGATTTCCGAATTTTTAGACGAAAATGATATGTAACTATATAAGGTTAGCCAAGTGGCAGGCCGTAAACACCCCCGAAAAGACTCACGAGAAGTAAATATCTTTTACGCTTTTATTCGATTTCGTATTCCGAGCTGTCACCCGACCAAGTATCGACCCACCTAACGTAGCCTTACCAGTCCTGATGAAGCAGTTTTACATTGGTCTAATTGAATGATGCAAGATTTCGTAAGGATCATACGATCACACACTTCTTAGGATCTGTCCAGTACCTGAATGGGGGACCTCTCCTTCTATGAATTTGAACGCATATAAGATCTCATACAAGAACTAAAAATAAAAATTTCTACAAAAGTACAGATGTGAAGTCATGTGTGCTTGTTCGGTTTGGTTTTCAAGGAGTTGAGGTATTCCATATCTGTTAAGTATTATGGCTTTGTTGATGGTTTTGATGCTTAAAATTGGATTTCCGGATGACAGTGAGAAAATGTTGCGAATTTTTCTTTTATTGTTCTAATGAAACGATCATCACCGAATTAGGCATAGAATTGTGCATTAATACCCGCCAACTAGGTATACATTTTGGTGCAATGAAAACTCAACACCTCAATTTTTCGGCTTTAAAATGAAAATGTGGCTCATCGCTTGGATCTGTCAATCTCTGATTTGAGAGGAAACAATTTTTCCGCTCTTTGCATCTCCGTTACACGAGGAAAATACTCGACAAGGTACAAATGCTTGCCTGTGTTTGTCGGGGGCTATGAGAACGACTAGAGCACTTGAGGCCATCATAGATCTCAGTCCTCTACATCTAATGATCAGTAGGGTATCCGATGAAGCTATCCTTAGAATATCTAGGGAAGTTACTGGTAATGAGACGATTAAAAGTCGGAGAGTCTGGTCCTCCTTGAGCTAGTACATCTCGTCAGCAAACCTCCCTAGTGATGTTATGATTGAAAAAGTAATCATTGAAAAGAACAACTCAATGCTATGCAAAAGGGAAGAATGGGAAAAAGAATACACCACCCAAAACATCAAAATAAATACCCGCGATGGGGACTGGCGCTGAAGTATATGGGCCAAGAACCAAGCGTACACTATCTTCAGGCTCCCACTCGAGTGTTTTTCAGGCAGAAATACTTGCAATCGAAAGATGTATAGATATTAATCTGGAAAGGAACTATCAAGGGTGTGACATAGTGATCCATTCTGATAGTCAAGATGCTATCAGAGCACTGAACTCCTATATCATCGACTCAAAGCTGATATAGGAGTGTCGAAGGAAACTCAATGAAGTAGGCAAGAACAACGAGGTCCCCATAGATTGGGTTCCTGGGCACCCAGGAATCAAAGTAAAGGAAGAGGCTAACACACTAGCCAGAAAGGGACCACGAACGCCACCTGCTGGCCCATAACCTCTATGTGGTATAGGCAAATGCACCTATAAGAAATTTTTTATGGAGGAGGCAGAAAATGAAAGAGAAGTACTCTGCAGGAACCTTCCAGGATTGGATCATTCCAAAAAGTTCCTCTGGAACTTCGCAATTGCAAGGTCCAAAAATAATTTGGATCTCAACTTGAACAAGTTACGCCTCCTCATCGGCTTCCTCACAGGACACTATCGCCTAAGGAAGGACATGATGGAATGGGCTTATCAGAAACTGACGAGTGCAGATTCTGTGGGGAAGAGGAGGAAACTCCTGTTCACCTGATTACAGAATGCCTCGTCATTGCCAGCCTGCGAAGGGAATGTCTTGGACAAGAGAACTATAGGAGGAATGAGAACCTAGCCTCCTTGAAGCCGTCTGGATATTGGAGTTTATTCGAGCTCTAGAGCTGGAGGGCTAGCTGTAGGTAGCGCGGTGCGAAAAACAGCTCTGGCGGTGGGGTACAATAGACCTCAAGGTCGCAGTCGAATGTAGCCCTTTACCAAATATCAACTATCCCCGTTACTGCAACCCCCTAACGTAGGTGAGCACAACCCCTTGATTTTGAATAGGGATGAGGGGTGTTGCGATACCTCGTTTTGAAGATCCTATAAAGTACTATCTGATCCTGAAATTTTGCTTCAAAATTTCCATCGATAACAAAGTGACAGGTAAAATAGTGGCAGAGTTCTTACTTTTACTCAACAACATAACTTATAAATACGTCTGAAACGTGTCGGAAACGAACAATATTCTCGTGTTGAATTACACATTGCTTCTTCCAGTAAGCGGAAAAGATGTTCTCTCCGAATCAGAAATTGACGGGTCCGGGCGACTTTCTACATTTTCATTTTAAAGTCGAAGAATCGAGGTGTTAAATTTTCGTTGGATTACCCTGTTTAGATACCAAGTTTCATCATGATCGGATAAGTATTGTTTGAGTTATTCCCGAAATATCAGTTATACCGAAAATAAAACTACGAAATTTCATATGTTTTTAGCAATATATCCGATACTTGAAATTGGATCAAACTAAAAGTTGGTAGTCTGTAGTTAAATCTTGACTTCAAGGTCTGTCCAAAACTCAATCGAATGCTGATGAATCATTTCCGAAGAACATTTTCAACATTTTGGAATTTTTTATTTGTTAACAATACGATCCTTACAAATAAGAGTTTCAATCCGCCAGCTCCTTCCTTCCTAAAATTTTCGTGGCGATGGTCAAACCGCCCTAAGGCGGGGCAGAATCGATTTTTACACCTGACTTGCCATCAATGAGTCCAACCAAATGGTTTGAGACCATGCGATGTGCCCCGGTTAGAGTTGGTTCGTCCAGTTGGTTGCACAGGAGACGGTTCGGGAATAACACTCGAAACTAGTTAGAGGGTTTAATTACTATGGAAATTATCTACGACTATGCGGTCTATCGCTTAATTGTGTCTCCTCTCATAATACATAAACACAAGTATTATACATGGTGAGTCTTTAAAAATTGTACCTTAATTTCAACAGTAGATTCCTCTCATCAAATAAAACACTTTTCATTTACTATTTTTCCAGATTCGGCTCCAGTGAAAAGATACAGGCTGTTTAAAATTCCAAAAAAAATAGGTTTTATTTTTCTCAACTCCGAATGAGATGAACTTTGGTGTGAAGTTTTCTATAAATATGACACATATTTTTCAGCAATCACTTTCATCCTACTTCTAACAGTTTCCGAGTTGTAGACACAACGATTCATTAAACTATATGAAATGAGCGTGTAGATTGCCTATGAAGTTTATCTTATATCATAATAAGAATCTTCAATCATTTTAGAATACTTAAATATTCTTTATTATTTTTCATTAAACGCACCGATTTGGAGATATTCAACGTTGAATGGTATAAAACCTGATAAAAATTCGAGGAATTACCTCATTTTTATGGATCCGTCCCTGAGCTAGTAAAGGCGGTAAATTAAGTTTCGTCTACGCTTATCCGAACCATAGGATACAAAGAAATGTTTATCTATATCGCATAGAACTAGGGCCATATTTATAGTTGCTCCTTGAGGCTTCCTTACTGAAGGTCGCCTTGAATTTGCTTCATGATCAGTTCAAACTCAAGGCGGCCTTCAGTAAGCAAGCCTCAAGGAGCAACTATAAATACGGCCCCTTATGTACTTATATATAAGGTCTATGCTATTTCGTAATCAGATCGCAGATATGGAGGATTGGTCTCATAGATATAACCATTGTTTAAGGAGAAACAATAATCGATTTCAAGCGATGGACCAAAATCTCCGGTTATAGTTCCGGTTATGCACATTGACAGATAATCCTTGGCCTATATGTCAGTTTGGATAACCGAAACTATAACCGGGTCTTTTGGTCCACCGCTTGAAATCGATTATTGATATAACAAACCATGGATGAGGCCTGTCAGTTTGCAGTGTAATCATATGATGCCGAGAGAGATAGAGCTAGTGGTGGCAGAAAGCCCGCGTATTCCATTTAAAAAGCATTAAATGTGTATGAAAATTCTGTTTTTTATGCGTTTTTCCTGAGAATTTTTGGAGCAAATATGAAAATAATAAGCTTTTACATTGGCTAAAGGATTATTTGTTTGTATAGCTACAAAAATGGAAATTGGAAATAGCAGGAATTAGATATAAATGATTGATGTATAGGTACTTTTTTCTTCGCGCAAGCTTTCGAGATTTTATTATTCCTTCATCAGGAGAAGTAAAAATATACAATGAAGTAGGTGCATTGAAATGAAAGATTATTTTATGAAATAGAAGTATTATAATTGACATCAACGATAATTAGTAGGTGAAAATATTGCTGAAAAATATTGACTTAAAAGGACGAAATAATATTTTATTCATTTTTGGATTCAGGGATATTGATTAATCAGAATTTATAGAATCTAAATGAGTTATATGAAAAAATGGATTTGAGACCTTCTTGAATTCATACTTTTTTCATTTCGTGCAATTCTATACGCATTACAAGAAAATTCTTTTTTTGATATCTTTTACCAAATCTATTATTTCTGATAAATTATTCTCAAAATTTGGCTCATGTTGTTCTTCTTACTTAAAATTTCAAGGACATTTCCTGGAAGAAAAATAAAAACCTATAGAAGCACTAACGTGAACTCAGCAGCTTTTGCGCGTATGTTCGAAAAATAAAACACCATAAAGGGAACACGCGCAAAAGCTGCTGACTTCACTTCATTGCTTTCCTAGGTTTTTTCGAGTTATTCTGAAAATTATTCCGGAAAAACGATACCGAGGGAATAACGACGAAATTTGACATATTTTTTCCCAATATCTCCGAAAATTATAATTGTATTGAATTGAAATTTGGTACACAGATGTGAAGTTTCAAGTCGTTAGCTTGCTCTGTTTGACAGTTATCGTGTCCACGGTCGGACGGCAGAATCAATTTTGGCACTGGATTCGTCATCAGAGAGTCCAACCTAGTAGTTTGAGACCATTTTCGGCTCAAAATTCGAAAATTACAGACATTTGGACAAAACGATAGCACGCTGTTCCCCTAATAAGAACATGCGCGCAAAATGCCGATTGATATCGCTGTGATTTTTTCTTGAATAATAAATAAACTTTCAATCCATCCAAAATCCACTGGAAGAGTTATTCAACATTCATTAACATTTGAGATTTAATAACTTGATTTATTTGAAAAAATTTCATTTATGCCAATGTTAATAATAATTTTAAACAAAATGCTTGCTGCAAATTAAAGAGGTGTCCGTGGGAACAAAATTTTTTTCTTCGTACCGCCACTAACCATCTTTTCCTCAGGACATTGTCCTTTGAAAATCTATAATAAACAACAAGTCTTACCTCATATTCAGAAATAAGGAAATAAATAAAACAAATCAGTTTTAATTAAATAAAAACCCAGATGAGATAGATGCCATCTTACTTGTGATATATTGATATTTTGGCCTTTTTACTACCTGTTTGTGCAGTTTACGGCTGATCAAGTTTTAACCATGTTTTGTAACTATAATATACACACTTCAAAAAGAAAACTCTTCAAAAAATTTAACAAAAAGCATAAAATAAGACGCTCTACGCTTCTAATAAATGCTTTTGAATGCGATTTGGCGGGCTTCTTGCCACTCCTAGCTCTATCTTTCTCTAGACAACACGTTTCTCTTTCCCTCACCGCTTCCATTGTAAGTTATAATTTCTATGATTGGTCTTCATGTCTGTGAACCTGACTTTCCATAGAGTTCAATATGTGTTTATTGTATTTAGGTTACTGGGTTTGATTTCATATAATTCACGTATGAATTTGATGGAAATAAGAATAATTATGTAGTTTCGAATATGAGAGTGTGCGAGAATGGAATTGTGTATAATTTTATAGTGGAATGAAATTGAATATCCAGTGGAAAATCATTGTTTCAATAGTCCAGTGTAGTGAAATTTTTATCTCGCGATAATATCGCAAAAAGGACCAAATTATAAGAATCAAGTGTGTTAATGAGTTTTTCAATCATGCCTCCTTGTATTTCAAACATTGGATTGGTTATTCTTCCAAAGAGATCATCGTAAGAGATATCTGTGGTGAACTTGCAAAGAAATTGCAGGAGTGTATTAGCACATTGCGAAATATTTAAATGCTTGTAACTTTTTACCTGAACAGAATCTGGAAAAATGGCAAAGGAAGAAAGTTTTTTATTTGGTTAAAGGAATCTATGGTTAAAATTAATGTAGAACTTAAAGACTCGCCCCGAATATGTTTTTTCAAGTGTTAACAATCATATTATAATAACAGACGTGGGATTCCAATACCAGTAGCTAACATTTTGAGCACGTCTTTTGAATGATTCGAAGTTGTCTGGACCTTGTTTGTCTTACGTATTAATTATACAGATTGTTTATACGTTACAACCATTTTCGTCTCTAATTCGAAAATTATAGATATCGGGACAAAACGATTGCAAGCTGTTCCACAGAACATGCACGCAAAAATAAATACTGTTAGTTTCACATCGAGGAAGCGGTATCCTATCTATTGATTATCACACAAATGCTCAGAAGTTTCAGGTGAATTATAATGTTTCCTTCCGTACACTCGATTGAGCTTCTTCTCCTAGGTTACGCTAACGAGCTGTTTTTGGCAATCCAGGAATTTCTTACGATGAGTCTGATGTCTCTACAGGCTAACAATACGGCCATTCTCTCGAAATTCCCCTACGTGCACCTACGTCGATTCCCTTATTACCAATGGGAAGAAGATCCACTGCTACAGGCTCTTCAAGGATTCGCAGGATTAGTAGTCATGGTCAGTTTCTGCTATACCTGTACCAACTTGGTGAAGATGATCACAAATGAAAAAGAGAAACAACTTAAGGTAATTCATCAATCATTTTTTTTCAGGTAGACAATCAATAGACGAAGATCTTATATAACTAACCATACTATAGAAATGTCGATAGTCCTAGGTCAGATAAGATTATTGATACCTACTTGCATCAAATTGCAAAGATCGTTATTATGTATACTCCATTCACTTTTATAAAGTAAGTGGGCAGGACCTGGAATGGGTATATCAAGTTTTTGTTATTAGAACTGAAAACTGAATGGGGTAGGCACTCGGGAGATATTGTCATAGTCAAAATACAGAGTCCAGCAGAGGACCCGGATGTTTTTGAAAAAATCATAACATCGGTAATTGTTAATCAAAAAAATTTGAATTGAACAATTTGGATTCAAAACATGTGTGGAAAATCACATCAGTCAGGTGGCGTCCTTGTTTCGCGATACACTCCTGCAGTCTTTCTTGAACGTTTCCGAAAACTGTTTCCAACGTTGCTCTCTCAACTACGGCGACTTCCACGCGAATTGGTTCCTTCAATTACTCCAATGTTTGGGGCTTATGTTGGTTGTTAGTAAACTCGTGCTTTGAGATTTCTCCACAGAAAAAAAATCGTAGATGGTCAAATCTGAGGACCGAGGAGGCCACTTAACGTCACCAAACCTGGAAATAAGGCTACCACGGAAGAGAGGACGAATAAGGTATAATTTCGATATAACGCTCAGCGCACGGTAGCAGCATTGCCATTGACATTTTCAAAGAAGTAAGGGCAAACGACGCGAGTTTGGGATACAGCGCACCAAACGGTCGTTTAAAGGTACGATTCGGATCTCGGCAGTAGCTGCCTGGCAGTCGCTTCCAGGGAATTACATGCAACACTTACCGATACAAAGAGCGCTGCACATCTGCTTGTATCGGTAAGTGTTGCATGTTATTCCCTGGAAGGGGTATGACAGTCGCTGCCGGGTCGCGACTGCCAGGCAACTACTGCCAAGATCCGAATCGTACTTTTAGGGCTATGCAGCGGTATTTCGTGTAATTGTTGGGGATTTTCATCAGCCCAATAACGGCAATTTTGCTGATCAACGTGGCCGCCCGCAGGTGCGCATCTCTGGGTTCGCCTGGAGGGGTGTGCCTGTCTGCTATTGGGATAGGTTTCGTAGTGGTGGTGGTTGAAAGCCCGCAAGCTGGGTTAGAAGGGGGCATTCCCCCTTCGGCGTGTGAGTTGCGTCTTAAACTCAGGTACTAACCTGCAAAGCTAGTAGGATTTTGGATAGTATCTCCGCCCGCCAGTGAGGTTGTAGGACTTGAGACCTGAAACCATACTGGTAGCAGAGCACTTCGTATGTTCTGTGCGCTAATTGGGCGTATCCCAACCCTTGCCCATGAGGGCCGTGGCCATAAGCTCTCGGGTTGGTAGGCTGCATAAAACGAATCCCCCTTATTGATCAACGTGGCCAATGAGGTGAAAGTGAGCCACATCGCTCTTGAACAAAATGAGGTTCTCATTTTGCTCAACAAGTGCTTCCATCTCACGGGTGAAGTGCATTCGTTGTGCATTATCACCTAGCTGTGACTGTTGCACAACGGCCAATTTGTAAGGGTGAAATCGTAGTTCATGACGCAAAATACACCTTACCGAACGATCACTGAAGTGAAGTTCAGCAGTATGCTGGCGAACAGATTGACTCGGACTGCGAAGAAATTCTTGTAACGCTTCCAATTCGAATTGTTCGTTGAGCTCCTGGTGGTCTTTTCCTCATCAAATCACCTCGTGTGCGAAGTGCTTCAACCCAACGAAGAATGGTGTTTCGGGAGGGAGCAGCCCGATTTCGGTGGATATTGAAATGGCGACGAAACTCACGCTGAACGGCTGTGACGGACTCGTTATTGCAGATGTAACTGTTGTAAGTCGTAACAAAAATGCGGTGCTCTACCGTAAAGAAATGCTAAGACCTACCGAATCCAACGGCCCCCCATCCTCGCATCTGTCGACCCAAAAGGAGGGAGTACGAGCCGTTTCAGAAACGTCCGAATCCTCTGCCTGGCGTCCGGACCTTGCAGTTCTACGAGATCTTGCCTATTTTTATATGTTTGCATCAAGGGCTGTATGGGTCAGTTCAATTATACAGGGTGTTTCAAAAAAAGGTGGTCCTGTCTCTAGGATGGGTAGGAAACTGAAAAGTAATTGGGGTTTGCACTCTGAAGATATTTTTGAGATATATCCGTTTCAACGATGGGGAATTATTCACGCGACAAAAAAAGTTTCTATTCTCATAATACATATTAATTAATGAAAATAATAATTGATAACTTCATCATTATCATTCTTCATGAAATTCAAATAAAAATATTCCTAAAACGGTATATACACACCATGGAGTTTTGAGATATATCCGTTTCAACGATGGGGAATTATTCACGCGACAAAAAAAGTTTCTATTCTCATAATACATATTAATTAATGAAAATAATAATTGATAACTTCATCATTATCATTCTTCATGAAATTCAAATAAAAATATTCCTAAAACGGTATATACACACCATGGAGTTTTACCAAGAGTACTTTTTTGGTGTGAAATTCACTTGTAATTTTGATGAATAAATCAAACTCCAAAAAGCTCAAGGCTCAATTTAACTCGGTACGAACCGTGTAACCGCCTAACGGCCGACCGTAAACACAATAACTTCCGAAAGAAGCAACTTGGGAACTCGATATTTGTAGAGGAGATTTGGACCTTAATTACGAAAGCCGAATTCATGAATGGGTAAAATCCTCCCAATTATTCCGCAGACATACCCATTCAAAATTTTATTTTCCCGATATTTCCAAAAATACAGATCAGATCGAATTGAAATCCAGTACTTTATCGAAAAATGTCAGTTTGAAGGTTCATACTGAATTTAATGGGGATAATATGATGAGAAGACCACAGAATATTAAATATTTGAAAAAAAAATTTAAAAAAAATTGTCCCAATGACACGATCATCACGAAATTTTGCACAATGTTGTCCCTCCACATCTTCGAACTAGCTCCGAAGTATCATCACGATTGAATCAGTATTTTTTGAGTTATACCGAAAAAACAACAATATCGAGAAGAAAACCATGAAATTCTACATATGTATTTTTTCCCAATATCTCCAAAACTAATTTCCGTATCGAATTAAAATTCGGTACACTGCTGTGAAATATGAAGTTCAAAGCATAACTGAAATGTTTCTCGAATATGAACAATAGTTTCGGAAAAAAAAATTTCGAAAAAATTTTTTTTTAGATTGAGTAACCATACCATTTCAACGAAATTCTTCTTAAAGTTGCGCGGCGTTATGCTCCAACTATTCGCCAAGTTTCAATCTAATCAGTAGTTTCTGAAATATGAAGAAATTAAATTAATTAAAAATTTCAAATGGCTATAACACCGAAAGTATTTGGCCGATTCTGCCCATTAACGAGCTTAACCTTCGTATTTTGAAATGAACCCCTTCCTGAAATTTTCAAGTTGATAGAATCTTCTGTACACTCGTAATCGGAGTGCCGGCTGGCCGGCCGGACAGAATCGATTTTGACTCCGGATTCGTCATCTGCGAGTCCAACCTAGTCGTTTGAGACCATTTTCTGCTCAATCATCGAAAATTACAGAGAATGTGCCGTGTATGCTCGAACGAAAAAGGGCGACTCTTCGGACACCTCATTTCATTAAATTATCCATTTCTTGTTTTTTTTTTAATTAAGTTCCTGTTCTTATGGATTTCAAGAAGACTACAGGTTTTCTTAAAAACATTAACTGTTTGAATCAAACTTTGACATCCAACAATAGCAATGTTCGCATTCATTTTCTCGACCGACGCACAATCCTAAGCCACGAGAATGTTCTTACAGAAGTATTCACCAATAAGTTTTTCATGAAAATTTTTACGTGCTTGTTCTGGAGACAGCGCGTTCCATTTCGTCACAATGTCTGTAATTTTCGAATTTCGAGGCGAAATTGTCAGATTAGGTTTGGACTTCAAATATCTCGGTTAAGTTCGTTAATGGGTGATGGAATCGGTCGGAGAGTTACGGAGTTAGGTCCATTTGAAATTTTGAGGTTAATTCCTCTATATCTCATGAAGTACCGATTCGATCAGATTGAAACTTTGTTAACAGTTTCGAAATTCCAACGCGCAACTTAGTGCGAAATTTCGTATAAATACAGTTGTTAAAAAAATCTAAAAAAAAAATTTCGATGAAATTTTTTTTTATCCGAATAGATTGATTGGATTCGAACAAAATCTGGCACAAACCTTAACTTCAGTATTTAACTGCAACGTTCTGAATTTCAATTCGAACCGAATTTACTTTCGGAGATTAAAGGAAAAAAAATGTGCCAAATTCCAACCTGAGTTCCATGCAATAAATTACACTAACGAATATTTGGAAAAAAAATTAATTGTTTTCTATATTTTCTGATGATGGTGGTTATGCCCCCATTACAATCGATTCTCTGGGTATTGCATGTAGATACACCTTCTCAGTTGTTCCAAATCAATTGCAGTTGTTGCTTGAACGTGAACGTCAAATAGCCCAAGTGAAATAACTCAAACGATTTAAGTTTATTGATCTGGGGGGCTGTAGGATGTCTTATCCATTGTATTGGATGCATTAGACCCAAATGTTGTCGAACTTGGGTCAATACTAACTAGTTATTTTGAAACGGGAACTGACCCATCTTTTATTGGCCCAGAGTTCGATATCGTTTAGTTCTAAGTACCCAATACTATGGATGAGACAACCTAGAACAATCTTACGGCCCCCAAGATCAATGAACTGAAATCCTTCGATTTATTCCACTTGTGCTATAGATAGAACAAGCTTTAAGCAACAACTGCATCTGACATGGAACTGTGACGGTGTATCTCCACATGCTATACCCATCAAGATCTTGTGAAGGGGCATAATATTCCTCAATGTTCAGTGAAAAAAGTTTCCGAATCAGTACCAATTGAGTGACATGATATCCAAAATATCGAGTCAAGATAGACATAGTGTAGCACCATTTAAAATATTGTTCAAGGTTCACCGGATACCTGGTATGTTCCTCTCTGTTTATTACATAGGAACTGAATATATACATTCGTTTTTCGAAAATGGGAACAGTTACATACTTTGAAACATTGTACCATGCCCATTATGCTATGAACTAAATACTACACTTATTATTTAAATTGAAACTAATAACGCTTCATCTTGATTCAAAGGAAGCCATGAAGTTGATGGGACTCCCCAATTGGTTACATTGGCTGGCGTGGTTCTTGAAGAGCTTTTCCTTCCTGTGCATCTCTGTGATACTGATCACGATCCTTCTGAAGGTGAAATGGTACTCAACATCAGACTTCAGCGTTTTAACTTACTCAAATCCGTCAATTATTCTTACTTTTTTCGTCTTGTACGTCTGTTCCATCATCACATTCTGCTTTGCCATAAGTGTGTTCTTTTCAAAAGGTAAGAATATTTTTGTTTTCACCTCTATAATAGTCGCTTTGGTAAATACTTTTGAAATTTTGAATGAAACTAATGAAAACTTCAATTCTGAAAAGTTTTATTCTCTCTCATCAGATGATAGTTCGCGCTCTGCAAATTCCTGATGACATTTTGTCTCAATTGGAAAAAACTTACTTACTTTTCTTAATTCAGATGAATTTTAGAAGCAAAAAAGTGAGCTAAATATTCTTTTTCCAGCCAATACTGCAGCAACAGTGAGTTCTGTAATATGGTTCCTATCCTACGTACCTTATTTAATACTCAGGAGGCAGTATGATACTTTGAGCCTTGGAGAAAAACTGGCTACAAGTTTGGGCATGAATTCAGCCATGGCTTATGGTTTACAGATAATGCTCATGTTCGAGGGCTCAGGAGAAGGTGATATTTTTAACTCATATACCTTCCTCTAATATTTCTAAGATTCTCAAGAAAATTAACTGGATATTTTCTTCAGGTAGTCAGTGGCACAATCTCTTCAGAGCAGGATCTCCCGATGACACTCTCACCTTAGGATTGGTGTTCATAATGCTAATAACTGATACATTTTTGTACCTACTCATCGCTCTCTATTTTGAGGCCGTAATTCCTGGTGAATATGGTATCCCAAAACCCTGGTACTTCCTCTTCACCCGAAGCTTCTGGTGTGATGAAACTACTATCAAAGGTAAGAAGATATATTTGGTTTGGAGAATATCTGTCGTATCGATACCTAGGCAATTGAGAGATAATTGAAATATCACCTAACTTCAGATCAAAAGGAAAATAAAAATTCAATTAATTCAATTTTAAATATTGAGCAAATGTACAATCGGAATGATAGTTGCCTCTATTCATCAGGACCAGCAGACGACATGGTAACCCCAGAACATCTGAGGGGATTTTTCGAAAAGGAACCATCCAACCTTCACGCGGGAATACAGATCCGAAACCTCAGGAAGGTTTTCAAGGGAAATGTGGCAGTTGATAACCTCTCACTCAACATGTACGAGAACCAGATCACTGTTCTTCTTGGTCATAACGGTGCTGGTAAAACCACCACCATGTCCATGCTCACAGGAATGTTTCCGCCTTCCAGTGGAACGGCCATCATCAATGGCTTCGATATCAGGACGGATATGGAAGGCGTGAGATCAAGTCTGGGCCTATGCCCTCAGCATAACATACTGTTCGATGAGCTGACGGTCAAAGAACATCTTTATTTCTACAGCAAATTGAAAGGCAAGAGAGAAGAGGATATCCAGTCGGAAGTTATCAAGTACATCAGCCTTCTGGAGCTTGGACCGAAAGTAAGATTTATCCATATATTTCTTATGTATGTATGTCCTCATAAGTATGTCCGTGATTCTTCTATATGTTATGAACTGGATTAAAGAAACAATTACTAACACCTGTGAATAACCAAAATAGTAGTCAATCCATATAGCACATGCCCTGAATCAGCTTGGTCGTCCACAGAAGTGATTTGTGGCTTTTATGAGCTACGCGTGAACGAGCGCAGACGAGTTGCTACGACCCGAGCGGTCTCAGGCTTCGGCATCGTCCACTGCCAGCTAGTTTGCTCGGCTTCTGCTCATTCTGATCTTTGCGTAGCATAGGATTTGTAACTTCGTATTTCCAGATTCATTAAGAACATTGTGATCAGAAATAGATTCAAACTAAATGAGGTATTTCATGGAGAATTTCTACACGATTAGGTGAGCTACGAAATGCAGAAAATCTTGTAAGGTGGATTCAAATTTAGCGAAAAAGAAATTATTATTGGGTGAATTTCAGTATCTTCATGATGAATCGTTTTTGTGGCCAAACAGATGGTTCACTATATGAAAATGTATGACCGTTGTTGAATCTTTACAATATGAATGACTCGAAAACGATTGAGCGTAAGAGAAAATAGACGGAATTAATTTGTCGCGTACAAAAAAAATGCAATGGATTTTGAGATAATGGTGAAACACCCATGTTTCTGAAATTTGACCGTAAATGACGCAAGCATGTGTTACGAGCTCAGTAGCTCTCACTACACTAAATATATTTTGAATGCCGATTATTGCCAATTAATTTAATTTCAGGAGGGCTATTACGTGTAGGTGAGAGTTTGACGCAATAAAAAAAGAAAAACCATTAAGAGCAAACATTACCACGTGTTGGTAAATTACGGCTCGGCAACACAGCCACACGAAAGTTTTTTTGAACCTCGTTAATATCTCAAGGTCAATATACCTTCTCGCTGTCTGCCTAATCTAACGTTGCCAATAACGGCGAGAAATATTGGAAATACGTGAAATTTAGGGGAAAACTGGGTGTCGTTCTGCAGGATTCAGTGATTATTTTTTGAAAAATTTTTTGGGATGCATTCTTCAATGAGAATGCGCAATGTTAGTTATTTTTCTATTTTCACTGCATTTCAGTTTTCATTTCCCCGAAAATTCTTGAAAATAAAAAATGGCAACATTGTGCATACTCACAATTTTTTCAACCATTTGCACCCAAAAATTTTTTGAAAACGATCTCCGGCCTCCATAAGTCACCCGTTTCATTAGAGGCATTGTTTGCTCTTGAACATTCATTCTGCCATCTAGAATTCACCTACAATATACAACGAGCTTTAACAAATACAACGTTCCGTCAGATACTTCTCCATATAAGAGTGCAGGCGCGATAAAACCAAACTGAACGGGATACAGTTGTGTAGCTCGAATTCTCTTCTATGCGCCCATCCAGTGGACAGGCCGGGTCCACGCAGAATCCCATTCATTTAGTTCTGTAGCGCAGAATGGTCCGTTTACACTCTTTATCGCGTCGCTTAAAATCGCGTCCAGTGGAGTAGTGGGAAAATCGCACATCGGTCGACAGAATGAGAATCTTTTTTCATTCTCGAAAATTGAAATGTTGAAAATGTAATGAAAAAAATTTCACCCATGATTGGTGCAATAAGAAGATGTGGCAATCAGTTGAATAGTTGTTCAAGGGGATTACTTTACCATAGTTTTATTAAACCACATCTTTCATATTTAATCCCTTGCTGGGGCACAGCTTCAAACTATGTAATCCAAAAGTTGCAAAGACTGCAAAATAAGTCTGTCAAAACAATATGTCAACTGGAATACCTCACACCGACAGTCCAGGTTTACAAGGAAACTAATATATTGAACATTGAGAATATAACGTTTTACGAACAGACTAAATTAATTTATAAAATAAAGAAAAAAATGCTAAAAATAAATACTGTACTTGCCCAAAATGACAACTTTCATAACTATGAAACAAGAAAAAGACAGTACCTAAGAAGCGACTTTGCCAGAACAAGTAAAGCTCTAAAATCTCCTATAAATAGTAGCATATCCGCATACAATCAGATACCTGTGCAATTAGTGAATACCTCCAGATCAATAAACCAAATGTGCCATAATCTGAAACTGTACCTTTTATGATTTAGTTTTTTCGCTTTTCTGTGATAATTTTGTGTTGGTTTTTATAGAAGATTAATATTGTTTATTTACAAGCGAACTAAATCAAGACATATATGTAGGCCCTGGTGCCAGTTTTTTGTAACTGTTTTGGGGTCATGAATAAAGATTATTATTATTATTATTATTATTAAAATTAGTGTGTTCAGTTCATGCAAACATAATTTTCTACTTTTGTCACTTCAAGGCTGATGCCAAATCCTCCACACTATCAGGCGGCATGAAGAGGAAACTTTGTGTTGGAATAGCCCTTTGTGGAAACTCCAAAATCGTTATGTTGGACGAACCAACTGCAGGAATGGATCCCTCTGCTAGAAGAGCTCTCTGGGAACTGATTCAATCTGAAAAACAAGGTGCATACTCATACCTTAGATCTTATCCGAAAATTATATTATTTTATCTGATTTCAGGTCGCACCATGTTGCTAACAACTCATTTCATGGACGAGGCCGATCTTCTCGGTGACAGAATTGCCATAATGGCCGGTGGAAGGCTGAAGTGTTGTGGTTCGAGTTTCTTCCTAAAAAAGAAGTATGGAGCTGGATACAATCTCATTATGGAGAAGTCTCCTAGTTGCGACACAGAGAAGGTGAAAGAACTCCTTAAAACTTACATTCCAGGAATTGAAGTAAGTTAAACTATTGTCGAAATCGTAACACGAACTCTCTAAAGAAATATTGATTTTGCAGATTCACAGCAATGTGGGATCTGAATTGAACTTTTTGTTGCCAGAAGATAGTGTTTCCGTTTTCGAAGAAATGTTCAGAGATTTAGAACGGGACCACAAAAATTTAGGAGTAAACAGTTATGGAGTATCGCTCACAACTTTGGAAGAAGTGTTTATGAAGTGAGTAATTGGAAACTTCGCAAAATTTGATTTTACAATTCATATCGAAACTGAATAATCTCATGATCCATACAAATTAACATCTGATTTGAATATCTCAGAGTTGGGGCAGACCACGAAGGAAGCGCAAGAAGTGAGAGAACAGATAATGGACTTGCTAATGGCAATCATTGCAAAGGTATGTAACTTCAAATTCATTGGAAGATACCTGCAAAAATTTTGAATTCTGGTTAGCTTCACTTGAATAACTCGGTGTATTTTCACGTCGTTATTTCCACCAATCAGAAACGCGCAATTTTTAATTACAAATGGTTTCTAGGTGGAAAAAAACTGTTTGGCAGGAGCTGTCAGCAGTTTATTCGAGTTCACCCGCGGCAAAACTTGACAGCTGTTGTCACCAAGAATTACAATACCTTTGAAAACCTATACATAATGCATGTAGAATAATCTGTTACTCATGGAATAGTCTTGTCGAATACCGTTCGGGCATCTAATTTTTCCTGTAAAAAAAATCGAAAAAACATTGCAAAGTAATATTTTTTAACAAAAAGCATTCGTGCAGGTGCTTGGTTGCCACCAGTACTTATGCTTCTTTTTAAAATATTACTTAGCAACTTGTTTTTTCGATTTTTTTCGGAAAAATTAGATGCCCTGTTGATATTACTTACAAATAATCCTCTGTATGTACGTTACACGATCGTCGGAATGAAAAGTGTTACGGTACTCAATGAATGTTTTGATCTCCTTAATATATCATACGTTGCCCCTCGCATTCTGTTTTCGATTTATTCGACTATCTGTAATTTTACGTCACTATTTTCTTTTGATACGGTACCGGATTCGCCGAATTGTTTCTGTGCATACATTCCTCAATCCCTTGTTTAAGGGGATTGTTCTAAGGGTGTTATTTAGGCAAAATTTTCAAATATGAACGGATATTTTCTAGAATTTTTTTTAGATACTATCTAATCAATAAAACTATGTGGTAATTGGTCAAATATCAAAATTCCGTGAAGATATTTCGTTCCAGTTAAAAAAAAAGAATACAAACACAGGTTTGACCACAGTATAATGCACGGGCCAATTTTGGATGCATCTTTTGAGGAAGTTATCAACCTACAATGATTGACCAAAAATTGATTTGAGCGGGATTTGAGTCAACCTTCCTGTTATTTCATATATCATCAGTATACCCAAAAATTCATATCTGATCTTGGTCCAGAAATTGTGGAGGGAAGGTTCAGGCGAATTTCGTAATAATCATATATAGGGTGACTCCGAAGGAGAAAGTCAGATAATAAGGGAGAAAGTCAGATAATAAGATAATTTTAAAATAGTCAACACAGTTTCGAAACAATGTTTGGTTTATGGTTGGGGGTCTCTAATGAGACTCTACAGGGCGATTTGTCTGATTCGACCGATTTTACTTTCATTAATAACTTTGATACGGCTCATTCTATTTAGACGATATTTTCATTGTAGTACAATATGAATGAACACATCAAAAACTTCATTTTTGTTTTCAAAATACACATTTGTTATTGTGAAAATTTCAGATAAATTATGAAGTTTAAAAAATAATAGTACATTGCGTTCAAATCTCGCTATCCGTTTCACCAAAATCGAATGAGCCATACCAAAATTATCAATGAAAGTAATATCGGTCGAATCGAAATTTATTTATGACATGATTCTACCTTCCTATTCAAACCAAAAATTACTGTAGCAAATATTGAGATAGTATGTCATTAATATATGTGTATTATCAAAACATTTCGCCATTGCTAATACTTATTTTCGAATACTATTGCCAAAAATACATACACAGTCGAGCTGAAATTTGGTACTTTATCGGTGAATCTTGACTCACACTTTTACGCCGACTTTCATAGAAATCTAACGAATCGTTTCCGACTATAACTCGAAATATTTTTGTTACCCTACACGATACTCAGGAAATTTTTCAAATGTTTGCTACAACTCATTATCAAGTTTGAATCTGATCTCATCTGATAGCCTCAAGATTTAACTGGTATAATTCGGAAACTGTTGGGCAGATTTTGCCGATCAACGAACTCAATCAAGATGTTTCGAATCCAAACCTACCATGGAAATTTCAGTAATTCAGGAGTTTTCCGTTCAAAGTTAGATAACACAACAGACGGCCCCGCACAATAGAATTGAATTCGACCCTCATCTCAGTCGTTCACGATCATTTCTACTCAAAATTCGAAAATTACAGACATCCGGCTAGATTAATGATGCTGCCGCGAAAAAGAATAAACAAGGAATATCACTTTTAGTTTAATCGATAAGTATCGTTTAAAGCTTATTTTGGGAGGATTTCGCATCATTTTTCAGGTTTTTTCTTGGTTTTCACTCCCAATATCTCAAACAGAACTATTAAAAATTAATTTAAAATTGTTTTTCCCTTTAAAATTGCCCTTGTTTTGCAAGAAACTGTCATGGACAAATAGTTTAATACTGCAATCCGCAAGGGCGTTTTTCATGGAAATAACAATTTTCATTTAATTCTTAATAATTCTGTTTCGGATATTGGGAGTGAAACCCCCAGAAAAAAACTAAAAAAATAATAAGTTTAATCGAGTTTTCACTGATTGCACTTGAATTCTCTAATCAATGTGGGGACTTGTTTTTCAGTGTCAATCGGCGGAGATCATTTTTTGACTGGATATCAACTGATAAGGAATCAATACCTGGCCATGATCATGAAGAAAGTTTTATCGGCTATACGATCGTGGCGTCTTCACCTCATAGTCTTGACAATACCAGTGTTCATGATTATAGTGACTATGTTACTGAATAAAGCGCAGAAGCAACCAGAACTGCCTGCCCTGAGACTAAATTTGGAGTCATACAGAAAACAGAACCCCACGGTTTTGATTGAAAACGACAATTCGACAGACTTTTTGGAATATTTCTTAGGAATCAGTAAAACTGGATATTACAAGACCGTCGAAAATTTAACTGCTGAAATGTTACACTTGGTGAGTTTTGCTTCATCATTTCTACGATTTAATAATATCCCTGATGCTGGTTGTGTACCCATGTACAAGGAATTCAACAGAAAATTCTTCGAGTGATTTTGAGACTAAATTAAGTCATTCTCGAGTGAGTCACTCTAAGATGATAGAGATTTAGTGTTAATTGGTTTGAATGTTCTTTAAGTTTTTCTCTCATAGCATTCACACTTTCCAAGGTAATTTTACGAGTTTATAAAATCTTCATGAATCATTGCTACAGATCAGAAAATATCCATAAAAACTTATAATGAATTTATTTACTACAACTTACTAAATGTATTTTATGGCAATTCGTACGGAGTTTTTTGAGGAAGGAATTCGAGGGAATCGAATTTTTTTTTCCAAATCGGAATCAGCTACTATAAAATTTCGAGAGGTCGTAAGATAGAGTAAAACAACAAAACTTCTATTAAAATTTTTCGAATAAACAGTGGCTCACCAAAAAAAAAATGATCTGGATTATAACAGGGCACAGCCTTCCAGAAAAAATACCACCCTGTAGATTTGCAATAGAAATTTGCAGGTCTCATTGTGTGAACTATGTGCCAAATTTAAGACTAATATATTGTGAAAATCAGATGCTATGAGAAAAAAACTTGAAAAAAATTTAAACGTTAACACCCTCCCTGCGTTCCGATATTACTGGCAGTACTGGCCATCAGTAAGTAATATCGGAACGAAATCTGGTCCAGTAAACTGCTATTGAAGGAAAATATCGGAACGGGTATCAGTACTATCATCAGTAACTTTGAATGCCGTTGGCAGCAAATTCAAAATGAATGTGTATTTGGACTGTCAGTTGAAAGGATCTTGTTGATTGTGAAAATATTTCTTTTTTAAGATGATATAGCACCGGATATATTGTGGTGTAGTATTGATTTCATATTTGAACGTTCGTATCACCTTTTCTGTCATTATAAGAAATAGAAAAATATGTGGAATCTCCTAGAGAAGGCAAACTCCCTGGAGTTGTGTTATAATGGAAGTGGAATAGACGACTTCGGCCCAAGTTGCCAACCCACAATTTTCTTCACAAATTTACTATTAATGGGGAACGGGAATTTCAGGACAAATTCGACATGATAAGGTCCGCGTTATTTATAAATATCCGTAAAAGATGCCTCGGCTCCTCAAACTCCTTCCAACTATAGCTTTTTGTCAGGCTGAAATTTAAGTTGGGGTTCCTGATTTCATGTTAATAGTGTGACAAGTTTATAAGAGAAATGTTCCGCAAATCAACTTGGTTATTTCGGTTGCCGGTTTTCCGTTCGGTAAATATGAAAAATTTGGTTGGTTCCCGAAAAAAAAAGGTTAATTGCGGAATTTGATTGATGAAAAAGCAATCTTTCTGTCACCAGAACATAGACATTTATGTCTATGCACCAGAACGACAATCAATTTTTTATGGTAACGTAACCATAGCATAGAACAATCTTTATTCACCTTATGATCCATAGACTATACCTAGTAATTTTTCCATTGTTGATTGTTGTCTCTTCTATGTTCTATGGATCATAAAGTAAATAAAGATTGTTCTATGCTATGGATATGTTACCATAGAACATTGACTGTCGTTCTGGTGACAGGAAGAACGTTTTTTCCATGATGTAAAAAACATGGTGTGCTCATCTGAAAAATGAGTGACGTCAGCAAGGTTAAAATACAAATAGTTTTATATTCTGTGCTTTGAATTTGCATATTAATTCAAAGCACAGAATATACAACTCTTTGTATTTTAATCTTGCTGACGTCACTCATTTTCCAGATGAGCACACCATGTTTCTTACATCTTGGTTTTTTCATCAATCAAACTCCGTGATTAACCTTTTTTTCAGGGAACCAACCGAATATTTCAAAAATTCGGAATGGAAAACCGGTACTCGAAATAACCGAGTCGATTTGCAGAACATATCCTATATAAATTTGACACTATTAACATGAAATCAGGAATCCCAACTCAAATTTCAGCCAATCATGATCTTAACAAAACAATATATTTGGGAGGAATCATCTTGTTTGTAGAGCCAAGGCATCTTTTACGGATATGTATAAATAACGCGAACCTTATCATGTCGAATTAGTTCTGAAATTCCCGTTCCCCAGTGATAGTAAATTTGTGAAGAACATTGTGGGTTGGCAACTTGGACCGAAGTCGTCTATTGTGTTGATCTATCTATGTATTTCGGTCTATATATGACGAGATCACTATGATAACGAGACCTTTCAAAACTCTCTAATCAAGATTTCTGTCTCGTCTCATTTCGATCAAAGACGGTTCCTATTATCCAAAATCTCTTCTCGTATTTGACAAAAGACGAACAGAGATTTTTGAAAAATAGGATTATCGTGTCCATCCCTTGATATTTTCGAAAGATAGCATTTTCTGAATTGAAAGGACAAACTCATATTCAGATTAAAGTCTCCATAGTTCCTCGAATTTAACGCATTGTTAACGGATTAACCTGTAGAATGAGTAAAAAAGTAAAAAAAAAAGTAGCAATCAATGTTCCCTTCGACTTCTGAAAACATCATCCATTTTCTGATATTTTTCAGACCAAGGAAAATGCGCCATCGGTAAGGAGCCACTATTTGACCGGTGCTTCTTTTGAAAAAATGAAGGGAAAGAAGGCAGTACTCACGGCATGGTTCAACAACGATGCCTATCATACTGCACCAGTTGCTCTTGGAATGGTATTGAATTCCATATATCAGAAGGAACTGAAAACATCGTCGAAAATCAACTATATCAACCATCCGTTGCCGTTCAAGTTGACTACTCAGGTGAGTAGTTCACTGTTACTTTGCTTTTAACTAAGGAACCATATAGATTGTAAAAAACAGTTTGAAGGATGGTACAAATACTCATTCATCCGAACCTGAGACGCGAAGCAAAAGTGATGAATTCGGATAACCGATATATTGTTGGATTTGTGGGTATGGTGAATACATATAATATACAGGGTGTTTCACCATAAACTGGTCAAACATGTATAGCCGTATAAATGACATTGGGAAAGTCATTTTTGCCTTATGACATATACGTTTTCGAAGCATAAGTGAGATACAGGGTGCTTAATGTCAACTCTGAGCAATATTCTGATAACTGTGGTGAGTTATGCGTGACCTTTGAAATAACGGTTTTTGGTCACATCTTAGTATTTTTTTGTGGTCAATTCAATTGTGGTGTAGAATTCTTGAAATAAGATTTCAATATGGCGGAAAACCTACAATGTTGGAATTTTTTGTTTTCGATGGCCAAATTGGATAGCATTATTTCAATGTACTCAATTTTCTAAGATTTTCCGTGAAGAAATTTTCCCAAAATTCAAACTCAACTTTTTTTACATGTCTACAGTGAAGACAATATTCCACCCAAATTTGTTGAAATCCTTCGAGGTTGAACTCACCTTCATTCTGAACACTGGGGTGAATACAGAATGAAAAAATATCCATTGGTTTTCATTTTATAGCCAAAGACTCCGCTCGGAGTACTTAAATAATTTTTTTTTAAGAAACTGGTGGCCCTACGGATGCAAAAATTTTCCTAAAAGGCCTCCAGAGTGACCTGGATAGAAATATGAATTTATCAAGAAGCTTGTTCCCTAGAACAAGCGCGTAAAAACAGGAAATTGTACGTATTATTTCCCAATATCTCCGAAAATAACAACCGTATCGAATTGAAATTCGCTACACAGCTCAAGATGTGAACAAATTGTTTCCGAATATGAGAATAGTTTCGAAAAAAAAATTTAAAAAAAAATTTTTAAAAATATTTTTTTTAATTAACCGACTCCACGATCACTACAAAATTTTGCGAGAGGTTGCGTGTCGTTATGCTCCAATTAACTGGCAAGTTTCAATGAAATCGCTGGAGTAGTTCCTGACATATCAGGAAATAATCCCAAAATTTCAAATGGCTATAACTCCGAAACCATTCGGCCGAATTTTCCCATTAACGAACTTAACAGTCGTATTTCGAAATGCAACCCACCCTGAAAGTTTCAAGTCGATAGGATCCTCCTTACGTCTGTGATCGTACATACGGCCGGCCGGTCAGAATCGATTTTTACAATGGATTCGTTATCAGTGAGTCTAACCTAAATTCGAGAATTAAAGACATTTGGACAAAACGATAACACGTTGTTCCCCTAAAATAGGCGCGCAAAAATGTTCACAACATTTTATGGTGACAAACATATTAATTACAAAAAGATATCTATCGGAAAAAATCAGTGAAACAGCATGCGATAAAAAGCAAAAGTACCCTTATTGAATATCACCAGTAGGTATCTTAGCATTGGTTTGAAGATTTTCCTCTTCTTTTCTCTTCAACCTAAAATATCATTATGTATCATTCGAATTTTATATTTTATTTCGATTTCAGTTCAATAAAATAACAGATGGCGATTCGATGGGTTTCAACATCGCATTCAATCTGGGATTCAGCATGACTTTTGTCTCGGCATTCTTCATACTTTTTTACATCAGAGAACGAATGACCAAGTCGAAACACCTCCAATTCGTGTCAGGGGTGAAGGTCTTCATTTATTGGACAACCTCGTACGTGTGCGACCTGTTAACGTTCACAGTCATCCAAATAGCTACAGTGATCACGCTGGCAAGTTTCCAGGAAGAAGGTTTCAAAGCTCCAGATGATCTTGGTACGTGAGAATTTTAATTGAAATATTCTAGAAAGTCACTGACGTGAAGCCAGGAACATTCACGCATTTGTCGCTCATTCTTGTAATAACCCCACCCAATCCTGCTTATCTGTCTGATAAAAAATTCAGGATCTTGTAGTTATATGATCGTAACGAACTTATGCATGAACTTTCATGACGTCATTTTTCAATGACGATCTGGGTGAATAAGATCGAATATCTATTTGGGAAATATTGGGAAAATATTACTTTGAATAGATATATCTGCAAAGTAATCCTCAAACGTACGTCACCAATATCTTCTATATCAGATCGAGCTGAAATTTAGTATCCGGTTGTGAAATGAAAATTATTCGAAATTTCAGCGGAATCTGATAAATAGTTTCTGGAATATGAAATTTTCGAAAGACATTTTTCAATTGAATTGCTTCCATCAATGATATGATCCTCAATACAGAGTCGCCTCCTAGGAATGTAACTAAACTAATTCCCAAATTTTATTTCGATCCACTCAATTTTTGTTTATTCGGTGTGAATAAACTACAGATGAATTTAACTGCGAAATCGTGTAGCAGATTATGCGTATCAACGAACTCAACCCAGATAATCAGGGTTCACAAGTAGGTAAAGGTACGATTCGGATCTCGGCAGTAGCTGCCTGGCAGTCGTGACCCGGCAGCAACTGCCATACTGCTTCCAGGGAATTACATGCAACCCGTCCCGATACAAGCAGCCGTGCAGCGCTGCTTGTATCCGTAAGGGTTGCATGTAATTCCCTGGAAGCGGAATGGTAGTGGCTGCCGGGTCGCGACTGCCAGGCAGGTACTGTCGAGATCCGAATCGTACCTTAAGAATGTAATGCTCGTTTTCAAAAGATTATATACAGAGTGAGTCTTTAGGTTGTACATTAATTTTAACTATAGATTCCTCTCATCAAATGAAACACTTTTTTCATTTATCATTTTTTTAGATTCGGCTCCAGCAAAAAGATACAGGCTGTTTAAATTTCCAAAAACAATCAGTTTTTTTTTGTAGCTTCGATATGGTAACTTCGAATGAGATGAACTTTGGTGTGAAGTTTTCTAAAACTATTACACATATTCTTCAGTAATCACTTTCATCCTACTTCAAACAGTTTGCGAGTTATAGACTCGCCGATTCATGAAACTATACGAAATCAGCATGAAGAATGCAGATAAAGTTTATCTTGTGTCATTATAAGAATCTTCAATCATTTTAAAATACTTGATTATTCTTTATAATTTCTCCTAAAACGCACCGTTTTGTAGATATTCAACGTTGAATATTATAAAATCGGATAAAAATTCGAAAAATTACCTTATATTTTTGGATCCGCCCCTGATCTTGTAGAGGAAGTAGATTAAGCTGGGTTCACGTTTATCCGGACCATAGAATACACATATAAATATTTATCTATTTCGCATAGAACTAATTTAGCTATATATATATACTCCATTCACTTTTATAAAGTGACAGCTTTCACTGTGTATATTTTGAAAATGTTAGGTTATAGTCATTTTCCTGTCAGATAACTACACAACGTCACAGACCAACAAGACAAATCACTTCATCGTTTGCGGGAATCGCGTCTCTACGACCTTGAGAAATTTAACAGACATAACCACACTTTCTTCTTCCTCGAAACAGCTGTCAAATTGAATACTTGATTTTGGAATATCTGAAATCGAAATGTAAAAACGGATTTCTCGGGATTCAGGAATCACAAAAACGAAATCAGACTAAGATTTTTCGATGAAACCATTTGAAAAGCAAATTTCCAATACCAACCTCTTCAAGCGAGTCCGAAAGCGGCGAGAGTGACGTAATCCTATTCCTGCAATCTGATTGGCACCCCAAAGCACCCCAAACGCCTACTAAAATTCTGATTAGCTCGATTCAGGGTCATATCTGCGTTGACATAGATTTCCTAAGTAAATGACGCGAGTGGTTTATCTGGTTGATCTGTGACAACGTTGTCCTCTCTACGAAGAGGTCGTAGTAATTACTTATTTTTCAAAATGTGAATCTACATTGGGCAAGTAATGAATTTGAGAAGATACCTATTATGTGAATTCAATCATTCCAAAGACCTGGCGAATGTTGAAGAAACATTTTTCGCTGTTAATATTTCACGTATATAAATATGGTTGGAAGATTCAGTTATGCTTTTTTCTTGTACGGAAATCAAGAATCGGGAGTTTTGGAATTTTACTGAAGAATGATGGATAGAGCAGTCCGTTACTTTACGATAGTTCATTCGAAAAAAAAATAAAAGTACTCGAATAACCCGGCAGTAAAACTTCTGAACGAATGGACGGACCTATGGAATTCCCTACTTTTCTAAATTCTCAAGAAATAAGCCTACAGAAGTCATTTAAATACCTTCTTGCACAACTTTAAATATTCCAGTAAGAAAATGAAGTAGTACTACGAAACCTGTGTCACAATTAACCTCAAAAGAACTAACTAACAGTTCTTGGGAATCTAGGTGAATGATACATACACTGGAATGAATCAACATATTTCTAAACTTGGATACATACAGCTTAGCTTCAGTCTATTATCATTGGTTGTAATAACAAGATATTTGGATAAATTCTCCATGTAAACTACCAATCATTCAGTATTCGAGTCAAAAGCAAGATATGGAATTATGTTTTATGGACATACTTTGAAGTCAACTCAAATATTCAATTTCCAGAAAAAAGCAATTCCTAAAATATTAGAAAAAATAGCATTGAATGAGATATTGTATAATTCATGTTATTTTCGTGCATAAAAATTCAATGTTCTGCCAACATAGGATATACCAAGTTCATTTTCAATGTACTACTTCCTATCGAAACAATTCCACGAAATATATAACTTTTGAAATTATTCGTTTGTTTAATTCAAACATGACTACCTACTTGAGGCTCAATACAATACAATCAAAGCGAAATGTTAATTTATTAGTTTATAATGGCTGAAGCTGAATTGTTATTTGTTATTGAAAGAGAGTAGAAATTGGCAACCTCGCGTCGAATTATTTTGACATTGTCGATATTTCAGGAGCGCCAACCTGCCTTGGTTTTAGTTACAAAAACATGATAGACCTAAATCATGGCCAACTGGGCTACTTTATAAAAGTGAATGGAGTATATGCTATTTCGTGATCATAACACAGACCAAACCATAACATTCATAGACATAGAATAAAATGTTATTATAAGTCTAGAGAATATTTTTAGGTTAATTGATTGATTTCATATAATTCATTTATGAATTTCGTGAAAAAAGGATAATTATGGAGTTTTCAATATGAGAATGGGCGGGGATGGAATTG
The DNA here is from genome assembly GCA_958510865.1 of Myrrha octodecimguttata. Classification (NCBI taxonomy): domain Eukaryota; kingdom Metazoa; phylum Arthropoda; class Insecta; order Coleoptera; family Coccinellidae; genus Myrrha; species Myrrha octodecimguttata. The sequence continues at coordinate 39,789,611 of OY294056.1, forward strand.
TGTATAATCATATAGTGGAATGAAATTGAATATTGCATGAAATCAAGTTGAAGATCAGTATTTCAAGTTCACTGTAATGAAATATTTGCACCACATCATAAGAATTAAAAAATAAATTAGTTTTCTCAATCTTGTTTCTTTGAATTTTAAACCTTGGATTGGTTATTCTCCAGAAGAAATCACCGTAAGAGAACTTGCAAACAAAGCGCAGGAGTGTATTAGCAAATTAATAAATGTTTAAATGCTTATAACTTTTTACCTGAACCGAATCTGGAAAAATGGCAAATAAAAAAAGTGTTTTATTTGATGAGAGCAATCTATGGTTAAAATTAATGTACAACTTAAAGACTCACCCTGTATATACAAGTAGGTATGCTGAAAATTTCAAGGATCTAAGTCCTTTCCGTCGAAAGTTGCAGTAAATTAAACATCAGATTCTTCATCAGTCCAACGTAGTCTTTGAAGACCATTTTCAGGTCAAATTTCGAAAAAACAGACATTTGAGTTTAATGATAACGATTTCTGGAAATGTATACCTTATGGTTTTTACTGCCAATGTCTGGAACATTAGTTATAAAATGAAAAATATCATTTATGGAAAAAGACCCTGGGTAATGCCATATGAACTATTTTCAGGAGCAATTTGTTGAAACTATGTTGAACTATATTGCAATAATGATCATATACAGGGTGTTTCACCATAAACTGGTCAAACATATATAGCCGTATAGATGACATTAGGAAAGTCATTTTTGCCTTATGACATAAACCCCGTTTTCGAAGCATAAGCGAGATTCAGGGTGTTTAATGTCGACCTTGAACAATATTCTCATAACTATGGTGATTTATACGTGACCTTTGAAGTAACGGTTTTTGGTCGCATCTTAGTATTTTAGGGTGGTCAACCCATTGTTGTGTAGAATTCTGGAAAAAATATTTCAAAATGGCGGAAAACCTACAAAGTTGGAATATTTTGTTTTTGATTGCCAAATTGGATAGCATTTTTTCAATGTACTTAATTTTCTAAGATTTTCCTTGAAAAACTTTTCCAAAATTCAAACTCAACTTTTTTTTCACATGTCTACAGTGAAAAAAAATTTACCCAAAATTGTTGAAATTTCTCTAAATTGAACTCGCCTTCATTCTGAACAAAGGGGGGAAAAGAGAATGAAAAAATATCCATTGGTTTTCATCTTATAGCCTTCCAAAAACGCGGAGTTCTTAAATAATTTTTAATTAAGAAACTGGTGGCCCTAGGGATGCCAAAATTATGCTAATAGGCCCCCAGAATGATCTGGATAGAGATATGAACTTATCAAGAAATAAATCATATTTATACGCGACCCTATTGTCCGTAAGTGGAGCGAGTTCGAATCCCATCAAAGTTTTTTTGAAAAAATGTTTTTTTTTGATAAATTCATATTTCTATCCAGGTCATTCTGGGGGCACATTAGCACAATTTTGGCCTCCGTAGGGTCACCAGTTTCTTAGATAAAAATAATTTAAGTACTCCGAGCGGAATCTTTGGAGGGCTATAAAATGAAAACCAATCGATATTTTTTCGTTCTGTTTTCACACCAGTGTTCAAAATGAAGGTGAGTTCAACCTCGAAAGATTTCAACAATTTTGGGCGAAATGTTTTTCTTCACTGTAGACATAAAAAAAAGTTGAGTTTGAATTTTGGAAAAATTGTTTCACGGAAAATCTTAGAAAATTGAGTACATTGAAATAATGCTATCCAATTTGGCAATCAAAAACAAAAAATTTCAACTTTGTAGGTTTTCTGCCATTTTGAAATATTTTTGCCAGAATTCTACACAACAATTGTACTGACCCCCAAAAAATACTAAGATGTGGCCAAAAACCATTATTTCAAAGGTCACTACAGTTATCAGAATATTGCTCAAAGTCGACATTAAACACCCTGTATCTCGCTTATGCTTCGAAAACGGGGTATATGTCATAAGGCAAAAATGACTTTCCCAATGTCATGTATACGGCTATATATGTTCGACCAGTTTATGGTGAAACACCCTGTATAGTTTTACGTGCACATCAATATCTGACAAAAAAAAGTGATGAAAACCTGACTTATCTTTCAATTCATGGCACCTACTGTATGTATGTAAACGTAAAACACATAGACGTCATAGTCTCCTATATTGCATAAAAAATCCTCTTCTAGAACAAAATCGATATCACAGAATCTATTGGCCACATACACCGGTTGAATTTCCAACATTTTGTAATCAAGTATTCCATTAAATCAATGCATATTGTAAACTGACTGTATCCTATTTGTTTCAGCTCGGATATTTCTGCTGCTATTCCTCTTCTCTTATTCTTCTCTTCCGTTGATGTACACCATGTCTTATTTCTTCGAGATACCTTCAACTGGCTACACAAGACTGAGTCTATTCGGTGTTTTGGCTGGAGATATGGCATTCCTCATAATACAGCTTCTGAAGCTTCCAGTTCTGGACCTTGTGCCTCTCTCTAATACCCTCCACTGGATATTTCTGATCGTTCCTCACTATTCCTTATGTACGGGAGTCCTCAATAATTACAACATTTTCGCCTTCAACAAGTATTGTAACCTCTTTGTCAAGTCATGCGAATTGAGAAACTCCACAGAGGAATGTTGGCAGGAAGTCTGTTCTCAGTTTTCTCAATACTGCTGTAGTGAGTATTAATACGTTCAGATTACATAATGAAGCACATAGATTCAGATTTGAATTAGTTCGCACTATTTTAAATTCTTCATGGATTACTCACAAATATCGATATATTTGTGTTAATCAGTAGTATAATATTAATCATCCTTTTAATCTTCTGATGGAGATAGGTCCCTTACTATGTTAGTAAACCTCGGTGTTGAATCAAAACTATGCAATCATATTGCAAAATGAAAATATTGTTTCTTTCCAGAGGAGCACTTCCAATGGTCGCCGCCAGGTTTAGTTGCCAATATTGCATACATGTTCCTTTTTGGAACATTCCTCTTCTGTCTTGTCGTCATGATCGACTATAAGATGTTCAATCTGATTCTTGAAAAACTTGACAGACGAAAACAAAAGTTCCCAATATCGGTACCATACGAAGACAGCGATGTGGCAAACGAAAAGCTAAGAATAAGAAACGAGAGCGAGCTACAGCTACGCCAAAACCACACTTTAGTTCTCAAGGATGTGACCAGGTACTACGGCAATTTCTTGGCTGTCAACGGCCTATGTTTAGGTATCAAGGAGTATGAGTGCTTCGGTCTGCTAGGTATTAATGGCGCTGGAAAGACTACAACCTTCATGATGCTGACGGGAGACGTGAAAATGACCTACGGAAAAGCTTGGGTGCAAGGCTTGAGCATCAACAATCAGCTCAAGAAGGTGCAAAAACTCATTGGATACTGCCCCCAGTTCGATGCCCTCCTAGATGACTTAACAGCGAGAGAATCTCTAACTATGTTCTGCCTTCTGAGAGGCATACGAAAGATAGATTGCAAATTCATAGCAGAGAAGCTTGCAAAAGATTTTGATTTCGTCAAACACCTAGACAAGCAGGTGAAGGAGCTGAGTGGGGGGAATAAGAGAAAATTGAGTACTGCGATAGCCTTAATTGGTGATCCACCAGTCTTATACTTGGATGAACCTACAACAGGTAAGATTTTGCTCAACTGATAAAATTAAAGTCCACTAATAATACCTATATGAGAATTGAAGGAATGATTGATTGAACTTAAGCTAACAAAAACTACCTAATTACACAGGTATGGATCCTGCCACCAAGCGATATCTCTGGAACGCCCTCTGCGAGGTAAGAGATAGCGGAAAATGTATTGTCCTGACCTCTCACAGCATGGAGGAATGCGAGGCGCTCTGCACAAAAATCGCTATAATGGTCAACGGTAATTTCAAGTGCCTAGGATCCACGCAGCATTTGAAAAGCAAGTTCGCCGAAGGATACACGCTTACGATTAAGGTGAGGAAGACCGACAGTAGTCACGGCTTGGAACATGCTGCAACAGACGCCATTAAGCGATTCGTCGAAACGAGTTTCAGGAGGGCCCAGTTGAGGGAGGAACACCAGGAGTTGATAACGTACTATATTCTGGACACGAGCATGGCTTGGTCCGCCATGTTCGGTATATTGGAAAGGGGTAAAAAGGAGTTGAATATCGAGGATTATTCATTGGGGCAGTCAAGTTTGGAACAAGTAAGTACTGTTTTGTACACAAATATTCGGACTTTTGTAGCAAACCGAATTCCGGGAAATTCGCCAAAATCAGCAGCTTCCAAACAGTTTTAAGCAAACAGGACTTTTGAACACTTTTTTGTAGGGTAATCAGAATTCAACTATCAAAGCCCAATGCGTGTTTTATTTTTAAATCGCCTTTCAACTGGTGGGTTACCAGAAGTTTGAATCTGAGGTTGAATCCAACAGCAAAAATTAATCATATAAAAATCTTGAATCTATATTTGATTCATAGTAATATTTATGGAACGTTTAGGTTTATCACTATCGTCGGATAAATGAAAGGGGTGGACCCATCATTAATGAAGAATTTATAAAAAATCATTTTTTCCGTGATCTGACTAAATGTTGGAGTAAAATACATAGAGGTTTGAAGATTTGACTTTTCTACACTAAGGTCGTAGAAATCACGTATGTAGCTAAACCAAACCATAGTAATTGATAAAAATATGTTTAATGCTCAATGTCCGCCGAATTATTCGGACCATTTTTCGAATTGACATTATTTTGAAATAATGCGTTGCATTGCAGCATTGTCATGCCAGCCACGGTATATCGGTTGAAAATAATGATACGATAATTCATTCCATTGAATGCATGATGTAAAAAACATGGTGTGCTCATCTGAAAGAAGAAGTGACGTCAGCAAGATTAGAATACAAGGAAATATATATTCTGTGCTTTGAATTCGAATGAAAATGTGACGTCATCATTGGTAAAACAGATGAGCACACCATGTTTCACTCACATCGTGCATTGAATGCTAGGAATTCATTTGCCATAACAAACGATAAAAATAATTTCTTCTCCGTGAAAATAAGTACTCAAGTTATTTTCAGCCATAGTAATGGCATTGTATAAAGACATCATAGTAGGTCAACCTCCCTGCTAATATCGTTACCCGAAAAAGATACTCGAACTAGATGGCGTCACCGTCGAAAGATACTCGACGTCAATAAGGTCGAGAATCGCATGCTATAGTATCACAGGGCCGGCAGATTAGAGATTCTGAGAATCTTGGTTTTCGGGTAGGCTATAGCCATTTGATATAACGAGTTTAGGCATTAGTCTGTTTCTTTTCCGTTACTTACTACGTATCGTTAATACGATTTTGAAGTTTATGGGCAATATTCTGTAGATTTTGAGGTTCGAACAGGAGGAAATATTTCTTGCGAATCACCTCTAAAATAAAAATTTTAGAATCTTGGATTTCGGGTAGGCAAATACCATTTGATTAAACGAATTTGTCTTCAGTCCATTTCTTTTCCATCGCGCACTGTGAACTTCGTATGGTTAATATGATTTTGAAGATTACGGGCAAAATTTTGTAAGTTTCGAAGATTGAAAAATATTTTAGTTTTCGCAAATCACCATTGGAATAAAATTTTAGGCAAGTGCTGACGTGAGGTCAGGAAATTTTCCTCATTTAAAATTTTATTTTGTTTTTTCGAAAGTACAGATCGAATTGAAATCGAGTAGGTAGTTGATTTGAAAAATGACAGCCACAAGGTTCATACAAGATTTCGTGAGATTCATTATATTATGATAGAAAGATGAATATATGATAAGTATTTAAAGAAAAAAATTTTACGCGTTGGTTCTAGGGAGCATCAGCGCGTTTAGTGTTTTCTTAAAATGTCTGTAATTTTCGAATTTCGAGCCGAAAATGGTCTGAACTACTCTGAACGATTAGGTTGTACTCTCTGGAGAAGTATCGGTGGTCAAATTCAATTCTGTCCCCCGCCGTTCGTCCGTATCTACTGTAACTTATTTCCAAGGAAACGACTGAGCGACTTGAAATTCTCGAATTTTGTTTGTAGTCCAAATATCTCGATTTAATTCGATTATAGGTGAAATCAGCCAGGAGGTTTCGGAGTTAAGCCCATTAAAAATTTTGTAGTTTTTACGGGCTTGTTCTAGGAAACAGCACGTTATCATTTCGTTACCATGTCTGTAATTTTAGAATTGTTTTCTTCAATATCTCGAAACGTACTAATGCCAGCTTGAATCTCCGAAATTAGTTGAGGAATACCAACTTGCAACTTGGTGCAGAATGTTATGGGTATCCACAGGCTAGGAAATTAAAAAAAAAATCTGATTTTTGTTGAAAAATCCCGGGTTTTCGCAGAGTGAATCAGATTAAAATGAAATTTGGCACATACCAATTTTCAGTTCGAGCCGTGATTTATTTTCAGGAGTATCAAATTACGTGGCTATTTGAAATTTTAACATAATTTCTTGAAATCTCTGTATGAACTGACGCTAATCAAGTAAAAACTTCCCGTTTTAAGTACGTGCACGTGCGCTCAACGCCCCTGTTTGTCAGATCCCCGGGAATCAGAGAATTATCCTTCTGACTTGAACGAAGATCAGATCTTCCCACAATGACTTAACTTAGGTAACATAAGTGGACCGAAACACCTTACTCAGCAGGTATTGGACGCATTATATTTCTAATGGGGATGATAGAGGAAATCTAGAATATCTATAAGAAAAATTGGCAGTTCCGATCTGTGAAGAGAGAATTAGTATTATTTCTGTTTGATGTGGAAAGAACAAGCTATATAGAATATAGGGCACCATCTGTCTGTTTTATTTTTGATATATTTATCATCGGTAAATTTATTATTTCGGAAAGGCCGAAGTGAAGAATTTATAGAAGAATATCGATAAAATCACTAAAAAGTAGAATACAAATACTTCGAAATGTTAATGAATATATTTTGAATAATATAGTCCAAGAGTTGTGGCTAAATAATTGATTGCACGAATGTATCATTAACCCACTATCCGTACAGAACATATCCTCAAGGCACCCCTGGATTTTTTTATGCTTTTCATATTGTGACGAGTACGGCCCTGTCTATTCTAGAATGCTCCAGAAGGCCCGAGCAGTCTATGAGTCACCCGCCTCGCTCTAGAGCATTCTGGAAACTGCTGGAAATTCCACACGTAATAAAAAGGTAGGGCGGATCAGCACAGGGACCAATTCAGCAGAGTGATCCGTAGCGGAAAGAGTTCAGTGGAAATAAATTAGTGTGCATATAAATTGTGAACAGACTTTAATAGAAATAGTTGTTTAGTTATTGGAACAGTAGTGTGTAAATAAGTGTAAATAAATAGTTTAAATATTGTAAACGTTTTGAAAAACAAGAAAACGTTACATTGGTGTCAGGTGTGCGGTTCGACATCGCTCGAATTGAATACATAAACTCTATTGATTGAAATTTATGCCAGTGACTACAAGACTGCAGAGCGCAATGGAGACGCAAGCGATAATGGAATTTTTGAGTAAAATGAATGAGAAAATGGAAGAAAATTCTCGGAAAATCAATGAGAAAATGGAAGAGAATTCTCAGAAAATCAATGAGAAAATGGAAGAAAATTCTCGGAAAATGGAAGAGAATTCTCAGAAAATCAATGAGAAAATGGAAGAAAATTCCCAGAAGATGGAAGAAAATTCCCGGAAAATGGAGGAAAATTCTCGGAATAGTAATGAATTGGTGAGTCAATTTGCAACCAAATTGGATGAAAAAATGGAAACCATTAAAGATGAAATGAAGAAAGGAATGGACGAGGTGAATGAAAAATTTGATAAAGTTGACCAGAAATTTCACGAAGTTCATGAAAAAGTTGACGAATTTTATGATAAAGTTGACGGAAAATTCGAAGAAGTTTATGAAGAAGTTAACGGAAAATTTGAAGAAATAACAGGAATGATTGAACAGCATTCTAAAATAATAGAGTCCCTGAAAAGAATGTCAATTGGAAAAGATTATCCTGCTTCATCACCCTATGGAAACATGAAAATGGAAAATAACGGCGAAAGTGGAAAAATGAAGATCAAGCCTCCGACATTTGATGGAAAAGTCCCATGGTCGACATATCAAAAACAATTTGAAGCTGCTGCGCTGGCAAATAGTTGGAGCGATAACGAAAAAGCCACAGCATTGATAATAGCTCTAAGAGGAGAGGCTCTTAACATCTTGCAAACGATTCCGGAGAGCCAACAAGCCTGTTATGAAGTTCTAACATCGAAACTTCAGATGAGATATGGTGATGCTCATCTACAACAAGTTTATCATGCTCAAATAAAGAACCGGGTGCAGAAAACAGGAGAAAATCTCCAGGAGTTTGAAGCCGATGTGGCTAGATTAGTCAGGCTGGCTTACCCTACAGCTCCAGACAGCTTCCTTGAACAGCTATCAATCCAAACCTTTGTAGATGGAATCAAGGACAGCGAAATACAACAAGCCCTGAGACTTGCACGCCCTAAAACCATGGATGATGCCTTAGCCCAGGCTTTAGAATTCGAGGCAGCGAAGCAGGCGTCGCATAGAGGACACGTTCGTGTGCGACAAGTTCAAGAGATAGACCGACCTGTGGAAGAAATCATCAGAGAAGAAGTCAGCAGATTATTACGCACTAAGAAAAAGGACACTGTGTGCTGGTACTGCAATAAAAGTGGGCATATTAAGCGAAATTGTCCCAAAATCGATAAAGAGCCACAGCAGGAAAACTGAAAAGGGTCGGTGATAAGGGGCATAAATCGACCCAGGATAAGGATGCCCCTGAAGTGATAATCCGAGGAATCATGTCTACGGATTCATCAAGCATAGTTGTTCCTGGAAAAATAAATGATCGAAATGTGAAAATCTTGGTAGACACTGGATCGACAAGAACCATTGTGCGTCCAGAAATAGCTAACGGATTTAAGATTCGTCCAGTTATGGTCAGACTTCGAACTGCGTCTGGACAGGAAATACCAACTTATGGATCAGTCCTCTCCACTATTGAATTGGGAAATACAACAGCAAGGCACGAAGTTCTAGTGGCTGAAATCACGGAAGAAGTAATCCTGGGATTGGACCTCGTCAAGAAACTTGGATGCCAACTGGATATGAAGAATGATGTTCTTCGACTGGGAAATGAAGAGATTCCATTCAATGATGTGGATGACAAGGTATATCGGATTCGATTGACCGAGGACATCACGTTGCCAGGTCGAACTGAAAGCATAGTGATTGGTAGTTGTGATGATGTTACGAGAAATGGCTGCGTTAAAGTAATTGAGCCCTCTGACGATGCAATACTGGCTAAAGGACTGTTACTCGGGAAGACACTGGTAAGGTTGAGAGATAGTATTCCCATCCGATTACTGAATATGAACATGTTTCCAGTCACCTTGAAGAAGAACACTTTGATTGGACACGGAGTACCAGTGTACCATATTTCTGGTGGGTTAGGTACTGCAGGAGTCTCGCAGAGCCAGAAGAATACTGAAGAGCTGGTGACCCTTCTCACCTCGAAATGTCAAGATCTGGACCGTTATGAACTAGCCGAAGTGAGAAAACTGATTCAGAAATTCTTCGACGTGTTTGCCACTGACGAAAAAACAGGAAAGACCGATATTGTGCAGCATAAAATCAATACTGGTGATGCGCAACCCATCCGACAGCACCCCAGACGTCTTCCTCTGGCAAAAAGAGAAGAGGCTGAACAGATTATTGAAGACATGGCGAGAGAAGGTGTCATCGAACCATCCAATAGCCCTTGGACGTCGCCTGTAGTGTTAGTGAAGAAAAAGGACGGGTCCACCAGGTTCTGTGTAGACTATAGGCAGCTCAATCAAGTTACGAAGAAGGACAGCTATCCCTTACCTAGAATAGATGATACACTGGATACACTCTCGGGATCACGTTGGTTTTCCACCTTAGATTTGAAAAGTGGGTATTGGCAGGTTGGCCTGGATCCAAGAGACAAAGAGAAAACTGCCTTTAGTATTGGAACGGGTCTGTGGCAATTTAAAGTAATGCCTTTTGGTTTATGCAACGCTCCTGCTACATTTGAGCGTTTAATGGAGACAATACTGAGAGGACTCTCCTGGAAGACTTGCCTGGTGTACTTAGATGACGTGATAGTAGTGGGAAAATCATTTCGAGACCACCTACACCACCTGTCCGAGGTTTTCCAGCGACTTCGTGAAGCCAACCTAAAGCTGAGTCCCAAGAAATGCAATTTATTCCGAACTGAAGTGAAATATTTAGGACACGTAGTTTCTCGAGGGGGCGTGAAAGTTGACCCGGATAAGATCAAAGCAGTACAGGAATGGCCTATACCGAGAGACAAGAGTGAATTGAGAAGTTTCTTAGGCTTATGCACCTATTATAGAAGATTCGTATCTGGATTCGCCAAAGTTGCCAAACCTCTTACAAAATTAACAGAGGATGGACAGGGGTACATATGGTCCTATGATTGCGCTGAAGCTTTCGCACAGCTGAAGAAGGCCCTGGTCACAGCTCCAGTTTTAAGCTACGCAAGAGCTGAAGGGAAGTTTGTGCTCGACACGGATGCTAGTAATACAGCCATCGGGGGCGTTCTATCGCAGGTTCAGGATGGACAAGAAAGGGTGATAGGATATTTCAGCAAGGTCTTATCGAAGCCAGAACGAAATTACTGCGTGACCAGAAGAGAACTTTTAGCAGTCGTCAAGTCCGTAGAACACTTCTACAAATATTTGTACGGAAGAAAATTTCTGCTGAGAACGGACCATGCTGCTTTGAAGTGGCTCCTGAACTTCAAGAACCCGGAAGGACAAGTGGCCAGGTGGATTGAAAGACTGCAAGAATATGACTTTGATACCGAACATAGAACGGGGGCTACCCATCGCAATGCCGATGCGTTATCAAGAAGGCCTTGCCCCGAGGATTGCAGCCATTGCTCACGTGTAGAAGACAAAGCTGATGTGAGACGGACCACAGTAATTGAAGATGATTGGCTACCCCAAGAAATACAAAGAGCACAAGAAGAAGATCCAGACTTGAAAGTAATCCTGAGTTGGAAGAAGAGTGGTAGACGACCTACTTGGGAAGAAGTATCCAGACTGAGTCAAAATGTTAAGTCGTATTGGGCACAATGGGAAACGTTGAAGATCGATAAAGGTCTTCTGAAGCGTTGTTGGGAGAATGACGATGGATCTGAACAGAGGCTCCAGTTGATTGTGCCAAAGAGTCGAGTGACAGACGTTTTGACCAGACTACATAATGGAACTTCAGGTGGACATTTCGGGATTACTAAGACGTTGGAGAAAGTTAGGCAGCGGTTTTATTGGATCAACTGTAAGAAAGACGTTAAAGACTGGTGTAGAACATGTAGAGCTTGTGCTGCAGCTAACGGTCCTTACGGCAAAGGGAAGGCCCCAATGAAACAATATAACGTCGGATCTCCCATGGAACGAGTAGCTATCGACATCGCGGGCCCCTTTCCCGAAACAGATCACGGAAACAAGTACATATTGGTAGCCATGGACTATTTTACCAAATGGGTGGAAGCGTACGGTATTCCCAATCAAGAGGCAGGTACGGTTGCTGATAAATTGGTCAGAGAATTCTTCTGCAGATTTGGAATACCTCTAGAGCTGCATTGTGATCAAGGCAGAAATTTCGAGTCGACATTATTCCAAGAAGTTTGTAGGAAATTGGGGATTAATAAGACAAGAACAACAGCTCTACATCCCCAATCAGATGGCATGGTAGAACGAATGAATAGGACCATGGGAAAACATCTTGCCAAAGTAGTCTCCGACCACCAGCGGGACTGGGATGAGTATTTGCATCTATTCACCATGGCATATAGATCTTCGGTTCAAGAATCCACCAAGGAAACTCCAGTCAATATAATGTTCGGCCGAGAAATTAGACTACCTTGTGACCTAGAGTTTGGTTGTAAGCCTGGAGAAGATGTAGCCGGGGAGGACTACGTCAGTAAATTGAGAAGTAAGCTAGATTACATCCATGACAAGGTGCGCAATCAAATGCAGCAAGCAAGTGATAGGATGAAAATGCGCTATGACATCAAGGCCATTGAAGGAGGGTTCACCGCAGGAGATCTGGTGTGGTTGTATAACCCTCAAAGAAAAAGAGGATTTTCTCCGAAGCTGCAGAGACAGTGGGAAGGACCGTATGAAGTCATGAAAAGGATAAATGATGTAGTTTACCGGATACGGAAGCTTCCTAGAGGAAAACCGAAGGTCGTCCATTTCAATCGATTGGCTCCGTACGCGTCAACACAGGATGACGAAGAAGAAGTACGTTTTATCGAGGTTCCGGCGAAGGAAAGTGACGATTTTCAGGAATTCATGAATAGCTATGGAGGAACACGAGTTGCACGGTTTGGCGTTACAAAGGAAATTCATCAAGACCTTTTTACAGTTCCCGAGGAATACTCCCTTGCTCATTGTGTAGCAGCGGATCTAAGGATGAGTAGAGGAATAGCAAGAGTATTCAGAAATAAATTTGGACGCCAAGAGGAACCGATGAGACAGCAGCCCAGAATCGGGAAATGCCTGAGATTGAAATCAGAGGGTCGATTCATTTATTACGTAGTCACCAAACAGTACTCATATCAGAAGCCCACCTACCAGAATTTATGGACAGCACTGCATGGCTTGAAAGAAGAACTTCAATGCTTTGGGATTAGGAAATTAGCTGTCCCCAAACTTGGTTGTGGACTGGATCAACTGAATTGGAGGGTTGTGCGAAGCATGCTTGAGGTAGTCTTCCAGAAGACAGGTATAGAGATTTTGGTATGCAATTTCAACCCAAAGCAAAATGTAAAGCCCAGCAAAACCGTAGACTGTTACTTCCATCAGAAGGGCTACTGTAGAAATGGTGACGATTGTAGATTTCATCACGGTCCTCCGAGGAATTCAGGGAATCTGTTCTGGGACAGAACAGGCTTAAGGAGGGGACAGTGTGACGAGTACGGCCCTGTCTATTCTAGAATGCTCCAGAAGGCCCGAGCAGTCTATGAGTCACCCGCCTCGCTCTAGAGCATTCTGGAAACTGCTGGAAATTCCACACGTAATAAAAAGGTAGGGCGGATCAGCACAGGGACCAATTCAGCAGAGTGATCCGTAGCGGAAAGAGTTCAGTGGAAATAAATTAGTGTGCATATAAATTGTGAACAGACTTTAATAGAAATAGTTGTTTAGTTATTGGAACAGTAGTGTGTAAATAAGTGTAAATAAATAGTTTAATCATTCTAAACGTTTTGAAAACCGAGAAAACGTTACAATATGAATTTATTACGAGGGCGCCTCTGTACGGGCTCTTATTTCAGAGATTTCAAGTATTTTCGCTAGATGTCGCTTGAAAACGTATGAAATCGTTTTTCCATGGGGTTGTCCTACTATAATCAATTTCAAGCGAGTAACCAAAACAGATTGGTTAAAACCAATCCTTTTTGGTCTAAACCATTTCATTCAAGCGAAATCGGTTACTCTATTGGTTTAGGTTCCATGACGTCATGGATCAGTTGTGAAAGGATCACAACTATAACCAAAATTTTGCGGTTTTAACCCAGCTCTGGACTTGTTTTTCACGAGCGGTCCATCAAATTAGGTGAAATTATGGAATATTTGAAATGGCCGCAAACGTCAACAGTCAAAACATTTATTATTTATTTGATTTCCCTGAATTATCAAGCTGCGACTAAAATGTTCAGGTGGAGGATATTGAAACAACCAATTTACTTTTAAATGGTGAGTAAAACTTTTTTGTGTTGTTCTCCGAGTTGAACTTTTGGTAGGTATACCGAAAGTGTTTGTAACATTCATCAATCGATTTCTTTCTTTCCGATTAAAATTTTCGATTGTATTAATTCGAATTGGCATCCTCCCGAGATGACTATTGTTGTATTCCTCGACTCAATGTAAACTATGGTCAAAGAAGAAAGGATCATCAACTGCCTTAAGTTTTCATTTTTTCCAAAGCCAAATGAAAGTAAAGATAATTCGGAAACTGCATCTGGCATGGAAATCGTTGATAGAAGAAAGGCCTGAATTTCATAAAGGTAAAATACAATGTATTCATTTCAGAACAACTTCATGTCTATATGTTTTAGGTATAAATGAAAATGAAAGAATTTTGATGAAGAATGCTATTCCTTCAGAGAAACTACCGAGCACTTCTGCAGCTACCTACTTCACTTACTACACAAAGTGATATTCAAAGGGAGAGATCTGATTCAAAACCTGACAAAAACTAGATAAAAACTGTTAAAGTTGATAATAGCTAAAGTTATTCATATAATAACATTAATATTTTTTATTCATACGAAGGTAGGTTGAACCAGCTGTCACATTTTTCATTTAACTTGTATCTTGAACTGCTGTGATATAAAAATAAAATCATTTATAGGTCTATCTGTTTCCTTTTATTTCGAAATTCGAGTAAACTACATTGGTTCATTTTGATCCACCAATCAACAGACACGAAAATAACCTCGAAATTATCCTCTAGGAACCATTTAAAGCACGATTGTATATCGTGATCCAAACGAAAAGTTCCTTCTCAAGAAATCCAACACAAAATTATAATAATTTCTTCAAATATTGTAGCTCTGCTCAATCAATTTTCGTTCTCCACCACATTTCTACTGTTTGTTTACATAAAACTACTAGGTTGGACAGGTTCCAAATTTCACTGTTAGGGCGGTGGCATCTTCGCAGAAGTTCCCAATAGCAGTAATGCAAGTTTTTTTACCACGAATATCCATTATTACGAATAAAAAAATTTAACAGAACACTGTCAAAACTTTTGATCAAAAGTCAAAATAGTTTTCACACCGCAAAAAGGATTTGCATTTTCTGGTTTAAACCAACGCATTCTAGCGATAATGACAGTGGTTATTGGTTGTGACGTCCTTATATCATTTGACACATAACCAGTACGGTTAACCGCGAATAACCAGAAACATTTTGGTCCATCGCTTGAAATTGATTTATGTTGTCTTTATACAATGGTTATGGTTTGAAAATAAAATGAATTCTACGAAAATAAGAAATTGGAAAATAAATTCTTAAAAGAGACGAAATCGAAGGTCGACAAATTTGAGTTAAATGTTCAAATATTCCACCAATATCTTACTGCTGATGGGTTATGTTTTCTATTCAAGGAATGACTCATCAGTGACCTATTTTCATTCCCTGGGTGTCAATCAATGATCTAATAATATATACTTATTATTAGGTCATGGGGGTCAAGACTGCGTTCAGCTAAGCTGAATTCATAAACTTTTCGTTCCCGTTCCAGTTCGCAGCTGACGTTCCCGCTAACGTGCCCGTTGACCGCTGGCGGTTCGAAACGAACTATACTCCTTTTATAAACTTGACGTTCGGTCAATTCGCGTTTATAGAGTTCAAATAACCTGTGAATTTGGGTTTCCGTTCCGTCAACATGACATTTTTACCTTCTAAATTTTGACGGTATCATACGGAAGGGATACTGGAAGGTTACGGAACGTATAGTGAGAATCAACCTTTATGCGCCAAATTTCTGCATTTAGCTAAATACCTCACTATTTTAGTGGATAAAAATCAGACTTTTCCAGAGAGAGAGATCGGTATAATTTTAATATTTCATGTGTCGCTTCAGAATCTCAGTAATTGATTTGAAATCCGATCTTTATTTTTTACAGGTATTCTTAACATTCACGAAACACCAAAGTCACGATAGCCCCCACCGTCAAGGCACTAGACGGGATGAAATGATATAGGTACCACCTGTAAAACATACCTATTTGAACACTGTGATTTCCAGCTATGTTGAGCACTCAATAATGATTTTTATGATTCTGATGACAAATCTATACTTAAATATGATTATATAGATGGCCTTAATGCAATTTTAGAAAATAAGTACGATTTTACTGATGTATTATTCTAGTTTAGGAAATTATACTTTAAAAAATATTGATTGGAGAGAATGATTCCAATGTATAGAGTTTGTGAAAGCATTCAATTTATTTATTATCAAAAATAAATTATTTACTTATTGTTATTCAAACAATTATTTCGAATTGTTATTTGATTCACTATGTCAACACAATCACTACACCTCATTAAGTTTCATGTCAACCTCCATATATTTCCCATTCAAAAGAATTAATTCTAAAACTCGAAATGTATTCCTTTGGATTTCGGATTTGCATTTCGAGAAGATTCGTATGAATATTTGCAAGGAAACTTTTATGGCTGGATACTGGAATAATTCTCATGAAAACTATGAATTTTAGTACTATATTTCGAAAAAAAGAATCCGAATATTTATAGTTCCCCCCTTTGTTAAATATTATTTGACTCATCTGTTTTGTACAGAACCTCTCATTAGATTCACTACAATTTTGTGGATTTCTTGACAACACACCTGTAAACTTTGACCGAGATCTTCTCAAGCTCAAAGCGAGTTTTTAACATTTATTCCTTCAAAGTGTTCCAAATATAAGAATCCAAAGGTGTAGGATCAAGAGAGTGGCCATCGCTTACTGGACTATAATTTCAAATCCACCTTACTCCACAATATTGTTTTATTAAATTACTTCGGTTTGAATATGCTAACAAATTCTTGTTATGGACATGAACTGTTCACATGTAGAAAGACTGTAGTACATTTCCATAACCAGCATTCGGCAACTTAAACTGTTGAATTCCCTAACCTGCCACTACCAATTTCTAAATCAATTTTCCCTTTCTAGGTTCAAATATAACATGCCAAATAAGATCATCAATTTGTTCTCAATTAAAGTTCGAATAAATCTTTGGATTACCTACCAAGTACTGTTGAAATAAAAAATTAAAGAGACTTGAATATTTATTAAAACCCAAACTACAAAACCTTAAGAACAAGCAAGTATCTGTTTGATATTTTCATCATTTGCCACATCACCTGGAATGAGACCTTCATTATCCTGAATATCAACAAGGGCCCCCTTTTCAATGAGTAAACGCACGCAATCCTCATGACCACAACTAGCAGAATAATGAAGCGCAGTCTGACCTTCTGAATCTTTGTTATTGATGTCAGCACCATAAGAAAGCAGATCAGAAATGATATCAACAGATCCCCTATCAGATGCCCAATGGATCAATGACAATCCATTTTCATCCAGTTCATTTATTTGGTCGGCTCTCAAATGTTTTAAGCAGAAGAGTACTTTTTCTCTGTTAGTCTCTTTTACATAATCCATCAAATTTTTTTCTCTATTCAATAGAGCATCTTCAACTCTCATAGTTGATACTGCAACCCAACTGTCCTTACTTGAAGTTATGTTAGAATCAAATGCAGGATCTATTTTCTGTACAGTCTCAACATAAAGAGTTTTAGCATGTTCTTGAGGCATATTTTCCAATTTTTTCCAAGCATCCCATTTTGCTCGACCCTTAAAATCAAACCAGGATGGTTTGGTTATGTTGCAATTGCCATTCTTGCCTTGTTTATAATAAGCATAAAGTTTTAAAAGAGTTTCTTCACTTAAACCTGAGGCTAATTTGGGCAAATGATTGGCTGCTTGTTCAAAATATTCATCAAGTTCACTCAGATTTGAATCTATATCTAATTCTTGCAAATCACTAAAGTTGTCTACAAATTCAGCCATCATAAATAACTAGTTCGTTTCTTCTATTCTCAAAGTATTTCCCTCTAACCTATGAGTATTGCTACGAATTTTTTCATAAGAGTCCTTGTTGGAAAACACTACAAATCCGTAATTTCTAGAGAAGCCAGTATTCTTATCAAAAACAACAGTTGCTGATTGAATGTTTCCAAATTTAGTGAAATAATTTTTCAATTCATTGGATGTCACTGTCCATGGAATATTAGCCACATATAACTTATAAATTGATCTTACTGCATTACTTGCCATCATCAGTTACCACTGATTATTTCTAAAATATGTATATTGTGGGGACCAATGATATCTAGAATATTTATTCCAGCACTTTGGCCCAATGTACTTGTACTATGTATCTGACAATTTAATTTCCACTTCGCCAACAAATGTTCAATGGACCAATCAGAGCTTCGTTCTTGATAGGTACAGATGAATTTCGCATGAGGGTTTACCTCAAATAAATATGATAAAGTTACTAGAATGTCTTCAAACACTGCAGGGTCATAGAAGCAATCAGAGCCTATTATGATATCAAGAGGTTTAAAATTCTCCAAGTTTTCAAATAACAATCCCCAAGTAAGTCCAACAACTTTGATTTTATTTGAGCCAAGATGATTCAATTGGCAGCTCCT
The DNA here is from genome assembly GCA_958510865.1 of Myrrha octodecimguttata. Lineage (NCBI taxonomy): Eukaryota > Metazoa > Arthropoda > Insecta > Coleoptera > Coccinellidae > Myrrha > Myrrha octodecimguttata. The sequence goes on from OY294056.1 coordinate 39,807,940, forward strand.
TCTAGTATGCTGCAGTGATTTAGGTAACAATGCAGATTCACTGACAATTACTTCAGCACCACATTTAGCAGCTACAATTCCAGGCAAGGCAGTTCCCGCACCAATTTCAAGAACTTTTTTACCAATGAGATCTCTTCTGTTGTCCCACAAGAACCACGCTAAAACGGATGCACTTGGCCAGGTGTAGAAAGAGTAAGTGGCTTGCAATCGCTGCGAAAAAATAAAAATAAGTTCAGATTAAATTTTTTTAGGCAATATAGAAATATTATCGAATAAATATTATATTATTAATACCAATAAGGATTTTCGTTCTATGAAAAGTGAGCGTACCTCAGGTATAAAGACTTCTAATTTTTCTTCCTGAGGATTGCCTTGTGCATTATATTTAGACGAAAATACGAACGTCTTAATATGCTCAGTAGCACCATCACTCATTATACATAGCACATTACTAAGCAAAAAATACAAACGCACACAAATAAATTACCTTTATAAAATTAAATGCTACGTGATGCACTATTCCTTCGAAAGCCGATTGAAAATGGAAACCGAAACGAAATCGAGAACGTGATGATGCTAAACGATTTTAGTAACCTTTCCTCTTTTATTTGGAAATTATAATTATCATGTCAAACGTCAAATGATCTTAAGAATTCCATAGAATAATAGTAGTGTTCTTTCGTGCTGATTGAACTGATGGAACTTATGTGATTTAAGTGAAAGTAATTTTGCAATCAGAATACATTTAATCACTGAATGTCCGAAAGAATGCGCTCAGTTTGATCCATAGACTTTGCCATCATTTTCATTCATTTTTACTGTGTACAACTGAACTGGTAATAAACTCTGGTTTGCCATCTTCAGTTACAATTTATGTTTTCGACTGGATTATTAATTCATCTATCTCTGTAAATGTCAGCGTGTATAAAATTCTAATAGACTTATATGTCTATGAAAATGACTTCTAACTTCAAATTTTGAGGTTAACTTTCCAATCTGAATTCAAATGATATAAGGAATTCCGCGATTAGAATAATCTGCAATCACTTTAGAGTTGTGGAAGGGGGAACTGATTGAAAACGAAAAAACGATCACTTCAACTGATCTTTCTGATTGAAGTTATATAAATCACTTCGTTCAGTACGAAAGAACATCACTAATATAATGTTCAGCTGAGATGATATTGTTAAGAATAACAATATCATAGAAATGAGATGAAATAGGATGTACAGTCGTACAGAAGATAAGTAGTGATGGGCATCACAGAATACAAATATATGGGCATAATCGAATGGTTTCAATAATCGAAATATCGGCATTCGAGATATTTCAATAATCGAATGATCATTCGAATGATCATTCGAGAGGTCCACCTCTCGAACAAGGGCGTCGCCAGGGGGGGGCAGGTAGGGGCAGCTGCCCCCCCCTAGAGAAACCAACAAATTTTTCCAAATGTCCCTTAGGTCCAGGCTCTCGACTTGCGAAATATCAGTCTAGATAATTCCTACATGTCGAAACTCGAATGAATTCACTAATTCCCTTCCAATTTCATAACATTTATACCCGTGTTGTTACTCATAGTTTATCCGTCTACAAGTGGAGCTTTCGCTTGTTGGGGTTCCAATTATCCAAAAAATAAATAAACATCCGCCAGTGCTGTCGCCTGCCTTGTTTATATTAAAGCGATGTGAGTGACGAGTTGGAGGCAATACTGCCTTGGTATCAAATTTTTCACAAATTTATTCATGAACCCCACAAAGAACCTTATCGTCTGTTTATTGCGCGGCATAACACATAAGATAGGATCGAATTTTTCTTATTCGTTCCGTTCGTAGAGGATAGGGAATAATGACTAGTGATTAATAAGTTCTCAGTTTAGACAGTTAATAGGTCCACATTCATTAATATGTACATCAGAAAGTTTTTTGGTGAGTTTTTAGCGTTTTACTTTCGTAGATTCCCTGGAATGAGGTAAATTGTTTTTTGTGAAATCAACTACAAAGGTACAATATGGAATCAGTATGGGATATCGAAATGAATTCATTGTAAATCGATTTAGGTGCAGTTTTTATAATGACACAATGAATTTTAATCAGTAACGACCGTTGGGGGTCCATTCCAAAAAAAAGCGCCCTAGAAAACTTTCAACACAAAATACTTATGGGTCATTGAGATTAAAATAATGTCGCATAGTTCGTAGTCAACCTCGGTTTTATGGTCTTAGCTTCACATTATTGGTTGGATCACATACAGTTATAAGATGTTTCAAGGTATGTTTGGGATAAACCTACCTTGAATCTTTGCTCCGTGATCTGAACGAAGGAGGGCGATAGGGCGTTACTTTGAAACTTTCATATGGGGGATTTTTTGTGAAATGGTTTATTCAAATGGGTTCTACAAAATTCGGCTAAAAGAAAATATCCACCTTTGAAAACACCATGTATTTACCTACCTATCTTAAATGAATCATTCATAAATTATATTATTGACATTTTCATCGACTATTCACATACACTTGAATCTTCAATTAGAAACATCGCAGCACTACTGAAAGGTAACAAGGTACATAAATACGTGTCTTTCAAACAATGCCAAGAAAAAACTGTAAATTTTTTCAGTGGATAGTTTCGCTCTTTTTAAAGGATTTAAATTTAAATAAGTAATTGAGAATTAAAATTGAACACCCTTTTATTGTGTATGTTTTTTGACAAGCTACGAATACGTTTGTAGAAAGCTTTTGCGCAGAGACGTGTAAATGTAAAACGGTACTTATTACATTTGATAGACTGTTAGAGTTGAGAAATTTATAATAATAGTTGTTAGTTTTGATGAATAACGAAAAGCGAAGAAAAATATAACAGTGACGATGGTTGAGGAGCACTATGTCGGAAGATCACCTCAATGGTCTGGCCATGATGAGTGTGCATAGAGCACTTATTAACAAAAACTTGCAGGATTTTCGTAATAAAGTGGTCGAAAAATTCACGAAAAACCCCCGAAAATTATGTTTCAATTAACTTTTATGTATTGAATACAATAAATAAACTTTCTCTGATAAATGCAATAGTTTAGTTTACGTTTTATTTTTGGTACAGTAAAGATACTCTTGACTGTTCCCACAATTTATACTTCCCCATCTTTCATTCATATCAACCTGCCCCCCCCCTAGGCCATCGGCTGGCGACGCCCTTGCTCTCGAATAGTCCAACTCGCCTCTCGGGTGGGTTTGTATTTGAATTCAGAGTTGTCAGATTAGGGGATTTTTCCCGAAGATGATGGGATTTTTTTCACTTGGTTATTTTTTCTTGGGGATTTCTTCTGGATAAAAATTCTTCCACGGGGTATTATCAGGGGATTTCAGGTCTTGGACAATTCGACTCAAATCCAGACTAGCGGTCCCCTACCCGTAAATTTTCGGAATTTTTCGACGAATCCGCCGGCAACGAAAGTACAGATGATGGACAAGATATACCGATGTTTGTTTCCCAGATGCATAGCCACTACAATAATGGTTTCAGTGCGTCAGTATGTAGAAATGCCACTTTTAGACAGAAAAAAGGACCCACTGGAATTTTGGAAGGCACATAAGCAATTTTTTCCAGAATTATATAAGATGGCTATGAAATACTTATGTATTCCAGCAACTTCTGTGCCATCGGAAAGGGTTTTTTCCAAATGTGGTCAACTGACGAATGCCCGTCGTAATAGACTTTCCCCAAAAAATTTGAACCAGATAATTGTTTTGAATGGTGAAATGTAATAAATTTCATGTTTCTTCATATTATGATATTCCATTACACACATTTATAGAACCAGTAAATGAAAAATAAAATATATTCATTGAAAACAGACTTATTGTATCTCATTATTTTTACATTCGCCTTTGTTCTGCCATATATCTTGTTATTTCATTCCAGTTTTTTTAAAGGGAATAATTTATAGGTTTCACAGTACATATTTGTCGTTGATTTAAAAATTTTCACACCTTGACACGAAATACATATTTCTTTGATGAAATGTGATTTTTTCTTTTATATATTTTAAGATTATGTGATTTTATCAATGTAAATTCAATATGTGCCGGTCATTTTAGAATAGATAATGTCGATTCTGAAAATTGCTTATCATTCAATTAAAACAAAATTTTGAAAATTCAATCTTTTTTTTCCTCAAGTTCGGATAAATCCTGGAACATTCCTTGTTATAATTTTTATCTGTCTTGAAGAACGGAGAATTGCTATAGTACTAGGGAAAATCCAGGAAAACAGAATTACTACTCAATCATATCTTGTCCTTGCTCTAGAAATACTAAAATTGGAATCAATAAAGGCATTTAACGACTTAAAGTTGAACAAATTGCAAACGCATTTCACTTCAAGTGACAACTATTGAATGTTTAAATGTTTAAAGCTACTCATCAAATTAGTGAAATACATCAATTACTAATCTTAATCAGTAATACCTATGAGATGCGAAGGAATCGCATGCATCGATTGTTAAACAGAGATCAAAAACAGTAATCCGAAATGCGAGAGAATCGCTAGCCTCGATTATTATTTCGAATGAATCATCGACCAATAATCGACGCAACACCGAGAGGTTTCATTCATTCGAGAGATCCAAATTAGTAATCCGAGAGAATCGCCAGCCTCGATTATTCATCGAATGAATCATCGACCAATAATCGACGCAACACCGAGAGGTTTCATTCATTCGAGAGATCCAGCCTCGATTATTCATCGAATGAATCATCGACCAATAATCGACGCAACACCGAGAGGTTTCATTCATTCGAGAGATCCAGCCTCGATTATTCATCGAATGAATCATCGACCAATAATCGACGCAACACCGAGAGGTTTCATTCATTCGAATGATCATTCGAGAGATCACAACACAATCGTTGCGTAGATTGTTGGTTCGGCAAGATTCGGACTCCTCGGCAGTCACGTACCGATCCCACCCGAAGGGAATATATATATCATTCGAATGATATCATTCGGATGTTTGAAAATATCTCGAGATAATCGAGAGGTTTCAATAATCGAATGAATCGATTATGATCATTCGATTATGCCCATCACTAAAGATAAGGTGAATTCAATGATGCGCTTTTGTTTCGCCAATGTTGGGGAATTCGGTAGAATTCGTTTTTTCCACTGAAGGTGGCGTCATTTGGAAATTACGATTACAGGGACTGTATTTACCATACCATAGTCACTCTAATTACGACCTGTCGTCAAGCCAACTGTTTGTCAGAACTGAATTTACGTCAGACAAGATATAAGGTAAAAAATATGTGGATGAATGAATTTCTACCATAGTATATCTGTCTAACTTTCAGCGGGATATATTATATGAGACTTTAATATGCATTAATGCATTGTAATTTTATTTGGCTAATATACAGTATCATTCGATGCTTTCGTATATCTCAGCAGGAGAGGAGTATTAGGTAAGCAATGTGAAATTATTTTAAAGAATCTACTGATACATCTATATATATCATTTGATACCTTGTTCAAATATACGAATATTTTCCAGATTGTGCACATATACAAAGGAATCTGGTAAAGCGGCGGGAAGTTTATGGAAGATGATACAGAACAAGCATCATCCTTACTTTAAGTCACACTGATACCTATCAAGATTTGAAGTTTCAGAGAGAATAAAACTCATTGAATAGGCCGTATTATTAAACCTGTTCAATTTGAGTTCTTGTCCATTTAAATTCATAAGATTTCCAATTGGAAAACAGATGTTTTATTCAATATGGTTAAATTTATTTCATCAGATTTGAAAACTGAGGTTTTTTAGTACGTAGCACTTGATGGTAGCATGTAAAATGAAAATTGTTGAACAATTAATGTAAATTCAAGGAAGAACCAAGAAAAATACAACATTTTGTGAAAATAGTATGTTTAATTGAGGGTTGATAATCGATCCTCGATTAGTAAAAATGATTGAAAGAAAATTGTGAAAAGAATGATATGCTACTGAGTTTCATGAAGTTTATGCCTTCTATAAATATGATTCTCTCTTCATTCGAACACTTATATCCATTTAAATCTACACTGTCCAAACAAAATAAAAAGGGACCCACTTAAAAGTATCTGAGGATCTACACAATTCTTCGAAGTTAACACAAACAGATTTCACGCACTTATCAATAACTAAATAATAATCTGAGAAAACATAAATAAATTCAAAATGACAATTGCCGAATTCCCATTAATTGTGTCATGCGCTCTTATGGGTCGATTGACAGCGTTTATGTCGATGGCGCTTTCTTTTTGGCGTTTGAAGCCCCAGGGTAGCTGAGTGTTTGTTGCACTTGAGCTACTCTCAAATCGAACGCAAATTAGTGGTTTGGTGCAATGAAAACTCACAGCACATGCGCGGTTATTTACTGTTTTGATTGATCAGCTGTGATCTACACTACACTTGCAGACGAATATTCTAAATAGTTTCTGACTATTCTGTATTTTCATTATTATTGTACGTATTTTTTACTCCAATAGTGGAGGGATTTTTGAATTCACTAATTTTGTTAAGAATGTCTGATTCTGAGGACGAGCATGTTATAAATGCTGTAAGTCCTTTGAATGTCTGAATCATTTATTAGCAATTCCTTGTTTTTACTCATTTTCCAAAATTTGCCTTGATTTATAGCCAATATATATTAGATTATCTATATTAGATAATCACAGACCATCACAGACTGTAGTGGTTTGATCAACAAATGTTATTGTAAATATAAACAAATGATATGACGTAACCCAAAAGAGCTTGCTGCCCCTTGTCAGAGGTTGGTGCATGAGGGGGCAGGGGAAGGTAGTCGGAGGAGCTCAGATGCACGAAGCTCTAATCAAAAAGAACGCGTCAACTTTAGGGTTTCATGCGCTTGGGCAGCTCCGAGCTCCCCAAATCGTCAAATAGAACGCTCGTTATGAAACACAGCCGGTTTGGTCTAAAGATTTAGTAGGAAAACAAATGAAAACTAGAGCACCATTGTTCTGTGCATCCTATAGGGAGTTCACACTTATATATTTGATGTTCTGTGGTTTAACCTGAAAAACAAATGTTAGCAAATCGGTCGAAAATAAAAGTTTCTTGTAAGATGTTTTACATTTTCACTACTTAAAACTTTTTTATTAGCAGATAAAAATTTGATACTGATCAGTTACGATGAACACGTCCATTAAAAGAGTAAGAATAATGGTACTTGGAGATTCTGGTGTAGGTAAAACTTCTCTAGTGAATTTAATTGCACATAATGAACCTCTAAGATCTCCTAGTTGGACGATAGGCTGCTCAGTTGAAGTTAAATTACATGAGTATAAAGAAGGAACTAGGGACCAAAAAACATACTTCATAGAAATGTGGGACATTGGCGGAAGCAATAATCACAGGAACGAAAGACATGTGTTTTATAATCCATGTCATGGAATCATTTTAGTTCATGATTTCACAAACAAGAAATCTGAAGAGCATTTAAATGAATGGTTACAAGAATTATTGAATCGAGAAGGAAATAATACTTCATTAACCTCTATAACTAGTTTTGATGAATTTGATCCTGAAAATTACTTGGGAAGTAATCAAATTCCAATTCTAGTTGTTGGAACGAAATTGGATCAAGCTAGTGAGAGAAAACCCAGTAATAGAACTTTTGCTAGTCAAATAGGAGCAGATGAAATCCTGTTAGATTGTAGACAATCTAGATATTTGTCTGCAGGAACCTCCAATGCTGTGAAACTTTCAAGATTCTTTGATAGAGTTATAGATTACAGTTGTAGGTCACATGATAGATATACTACTTCAGTATCATCTCCAGTTTATTCTTCGAAGTTTGTTATACCTCATCAAGATTGAAATTAATGAAGCAGAGTGTACATATACAGTTCTGAATAATAAATTTTATCATATGTTCTTATATGTAAAAAATACTTAAACTTATACTTAAAAATTTTTTGTAATTTTTGAGGAAGCCTTTTTTAAACCAGAAATCCTGTTACAGAATTGAAAAAAGGAATAATTTTTCAGTTTGGACTCACTGATGAACGAATTCGGTGTCAAAATCAATTCTATCCGTACGGCCAGGGACGTGAACACGATAACTGTCGAACGGATATAGCTAGCGACTTGAAACTTTCAGGCCAGTTTGCGCATCGGAATGCCTCGGTTAAGTTCGTTAATCGGCCGAAAAGTTTCGGAGTTATAGCCTTTTGAGGTTATTTCCCTGATATTTCATGAACCACCGGAGCGGTTGGATTGAAACGTGGCAGTTATTTGGAGCGTAATGACGCGCAACTTCTGGCGAAATTTTGTTGAGACCATATAGTCACTTTCAAAAAAAAAATTATTTTCGAAAAAATTTTTTTTCGGTAACTACCTATCTATTCAATTCGATACGGTTAATATTTTCGGTCATATTGGGAAAAAATGTGTAAAATTTCGTGATTGTTTCTCGATATCGTCGTTTTATTCGGAATAACTCAGAAAATACTGATTCGATCATGATGAAACTTGGCAGCTAGTTTGAAAACTTTGTTCGAAATTTCGTGATGATCGTGTCATCAGAACAATTTGAAAAAAAAATTTCAAATTGTTTTTTTTCAAATATTCAATATTCTGTGATCTTCTGATCATAAGTTATTCTTGATGAGACCATTCACCTTCCTTCTCAAGTATATCCTGGGTTGTATTCTGTGATTTCAAGTGCAGGGAACATAACCTTTAAATTGAAAATTCAACAAATTTGAAATTTCATATTTTTTCGAGCAATGTCCACAAAATTGAAATTGTATATAGGAAGAAAGGTGAGAAGAATTGCATGCACATAAATTTTAAGAATCAAAAGTATAAGATGCGAACTTACAGATTATTGAATGCTTAAAAAATCCAACAACATTCACACCAACAGAACTACTACCATGGATTCATATAGGAAAAGGCAACAATCAAAAAAATATAGAAATGACTGTACCATTGGAAATACTAGAGAAAAACTTAGGTATCACAAATATATCAGAGATTCTAAAAATACAACCTGACGATATAATAAAAAATATTTCTTATGCAAATAACAGAGCTAACAGAAAATTACAGTTCGAGGTTGAAAGGAATATATTTATAAAGGATGTTCTGGAAAATTGTGCTAAGCCAGATTTCAATTTGAAACCTAAAGCGATAGTCTTTGAATATAGTTCTCCAAATATAGCCAAGCCATTTCATTTTGGTCATTTACGGTCCACTATAATTGGCAACTTTCTAAGCAACCTCAATAAATTTATGTATAATAAAGTAACCAGACTGAACTATTTGGGTGACTGGGGTACACAATTTGGTTTTATAAAAGTGGGTATAGATGTGTTGAACTATAGTAAAGAGGATATCAGGAAAAACCCCCTAAAGTTGTTGTACAAGTCCTATGTATATGCTAATAAATTAGCTGAGAACGATTCTGCTATTTCTGAGAAAGCAAAATTTGAGTTCAAAAATTTAGAAAGTGGTTCTCCTGAACTCGTGAATATTTGGAAAGAATACATGGGTTACACAAAGGATGAATTAGAAGTTATTTATAGAAGGTTAGGAGTAGAATTTGATGAATATTGTTACGAATCGATGTACAATGCAAATAATATACAGGCAATCATTGATGAGTTACATAAAAAAAAAGTAATCCATAAAGACTCAGATGGAAAGCTTGTAGTAACTGTAGACAAAAAAATAGTTTCTCTACTAAAAAGTGATGGATCAACTTTGTATATCACAAGAGACATAGCTGCAGCAATAGATCGATTCAATAAGTACAACTTTGATAAAATGTATTATATAGTTGATAATAGTCAGAGCGAACATTTTAAAATGCTCAAAGAAATGATATATCGTCTCGATCTTCCTTGGGCCAATCGTTTACATCACGTCAAATTTGGTAGAATCAGGGGAATGAGTACAAGGAGAGGCAATGCAATATTCCTGAAAGATATTCTTGATGAATGCAGGGAAATGATGGTACAAAAGCAAGTTTCTTCCCCCAGTAAGTTCCCTGGACAGCTTTGAATAGACTGAAATACGGATGTTTTTATAGCTACCAAAGTTCCTATTGATGATGATAAAACCTCGGATATTCTTGGTGTTTCTTGTGTAATCATAAATGACTTGAAGCAGCGTCGACAGAAGGATTACGAGTTTGATTGGGATAAAGTGTTACAAGTAAGTCTTGGTCCTAATAATATATTCAACCCTTATATAATTCCAACAGTTGTTTGATCCATGATTCCCTGACTATTTTTCCATTATTGGCTCAGTGTTCGATTTTGTATTTGGATGCGCAACCTACCCTGATGGTTTTTAGCTTCTTTCATTTGAAAGTTATTGTGGCAAAAGATGAGTTCAATCGAGGAAATTCAGATAGTTTCGAATTACAATAATCTTTGAAGCAATTTTGTCCATTTACAATCTTAACCATCGTATTCGGATACTCAACCTATCCAGTGAATTTTCAATCTTCAACTCATTCCATAGTTATTCATCACTTGATGAGTCATGCCTGATAAAATTTATGATATTTCCAAGTCGGAACTGCTATAAAACTTTCAGGTTTATTATCGAGAAATTATAGGCCAAATCAGATAGGAGATATGAATACAGGGTGTTTCAACATAAGCTAGACAAACATATATAGTTGTGTAGATGACATTGGGAAAGGCAGTTTTAGTTCAATTGTGATGTAGAATTTTGGAAAACAATTCAAAATGGAGGAAAACCTGCAAAGTTGAAAATTTCAATTTTCGATTGCCTAATTAGATAGAATTATTAGAAGAATTTTCTTAAAAAGATGTTTACAAATTTGAAGCTCATTATTTTTACTCGCTTGTTCTGGGGAACAGCGCGTTATCATTTCGTCACGATGTCTGTAATTTTCGAATTTTGAACCGAAATTGCTCTCAAGCGACTAGGTTGGACTCACTGATGAAGAATCGGTGGTCAAAATGGATTCTGTCCGTCCGGCCGTGTGCGCTGTAACTTTCGAAAAGAAGGACCTGGAGTCTTGAAATTTTTAGGATAGGTTGAGATCCTGAATATCTTGGTTAAGTTCGTTAATGGGCCAAATCGGCCGAATAGTTTTTGTGCTACAGCCATGTGAGATTTTGATTTTTCAATAACTCGAAAAATATTTATCTGATAGACATGAAACTTGGTTGGAAGATGAACAGAGTTAATAAGAAGAATTATCCATGGAAAAATTCGAAAAAAAAAATTATTTTTTTTTTGAAAATTTTTATATTTCATTGAAGTCCCCCATTCACGATTTCGCAATGTGAACAAGCTGCTGACTTCACGTCAGTGCTTTTCTAGATTTTTTTACATGTCTATAGCGAGAATAAATTTGACCCAAAATTGTTGGAATCTTTCAATCCTTCATTCTGAACACTGGTGTGAAACCGGAAAAAAATGTATTCATTGGTTTTCATTTTGTAGCTTTCCAAAGATTCCATTCGGAGTACTTTCAAATTTTATTTAAATAAGTGGTGGCCTCATGGAGGCCAAATTTGGCTAATGGTCCTTCAGAATGACCTGGATAAATATTCCGAATTTGTTAACAAAAAAAAATTTTTTCATAAAACTGCTAGGAATCGAACTATCTCCGCGAGGAAAATCTTCGCACGCAGATTTCTGAAGGTGGGTTTAAACCAAACGAAAAAAGAACGAAATCACATTTTCAGCATTAACACATTACATGGAATCTTTGCGAACGCAGATAGAACGACGAAAAAATTCTCATTGTCTGCTTACAATGGAAGAATTTGATAGAATGCGGGAAGAATGAGCATTCGCCCGTCTAATGTAAATAAGCCTCAAGCCGAATTTCCAATCATCCAAAGAATATTTTGATATGTTGTTTGTTCCGTATTCATAGTTTTTAACTTTTGACCTCTTAATCTTTTATTATCCTGACTAATTGATTTCATTTACTTTATGACTAAGAAACCAGTAATTATTGTTGGTTTGAAAATGGTAGTATAGCCAAACTAGAAAAACATGTAACCCTGATAATTACATGAAGGTTCCAATAAACCTCGAAGTTTTAAGACTATCATTCCTCTTCTACCCTGTATCTCACTTATGCTTCAGAACAGGGTATATCTCATGACGAAAAAATGACTCTCCCAATGTCATCTACACGGCTATATATGTTGGTCCAGTTTATGGTGGAACACCCTGTATATAAATGTACTTTTATTAGTACCTAGAATAAGTTACTCTCACGTATTTAGTATCTCTTTGTGGTTTCATCTTTTGAAAAACACTGAACCTATCTTTCTAAGAACAGAACAGTACATCAATTTTGTTACTTGTTCTGGCCCCTTCCAAGTTCTTGATTGTGATGTCAATGCGCCCATTTTTACAACAGTGTTTAAAAGTTAATATTAATTTTAGCAAAAGAATTTTGAATGCTTCAAATGTTACGAATGCTGTTCGATTTCAGTACTAAAGGTCTCATGTTATGGAATTTGAACTATTAGGCAAGTTATGATATATATTTATATGAAAAATTCAGGAATGGCAATAAATGGTGTATGATTAAGACTTCGTTTGAAGTTACATCTCCAGTTTCAAGCTTTTCGATTTTCGCTTCATGCGAAGTTTTCATCTTTCAGGTTCGAGGAGATACAGGAATCAAACTACAATACAGCCACTGTCGACTGCACAGCTTGGAAGAGAATTGTGGTACCAAATTACCGCAACAGCTGATTCCGGATATAATTGCTGAGCCTGAGGCAATACAACTTGTGAAATCTATTGCCAAATTCCAAGATGTTTTGTATGAAACAGAGGAAAGATTTGAAGCTTGTATCTTGGTTACATATTTATTCCAGCTCTGGTAAGTTAATTTTGTGAGAAATCTATGCTTCAAAAAATTAAGACAATAAAGAAGCTTTTAACGAACTATAAAGTATAAAATAATCTTTAATTGATGCTCAAAATAATAGTCGTTGATCATGTGTTAAAGTGTACGGTTATCCTTGGTAACATCTCATTAACGAGCATTTACTTTGGCTTAATATCGTTGAAGCAACCCAGGCTTTTACTATTCTGATGATATTTTTTGAAAAAAACAATTACATTTCTAGAAGCAAGTTTATTCAAAGCAGGTCTGATTAATAATCGAAAAATTCAGATACCTTCAAACAGATTAAGGTAGAAAAATGAAGTTGAGAAAGTGATTGAGCTTTAATCATAGGGTTTTTTTCAAGTATGCTATAAATGAAAATTCCAGAGGACCATTGATAAGTATCAGCAATATTTCGGTGAAAATTAGAGGTTTATGTAATTACTCAAACAAGAAACATTCGAACTTGAAGGATTGTCCATCGGTAGCCATTACTTATCCATATTTCTGTAATGACTTGAATTTTCTGGAAGATGAAATGATCATTTGGTTCAATAACTTTTCTTCGGGTTTATAACAGCCCTAAGCCAATCAAAAGTTAATTATACGACAGAAAAACCTTTTGAGTGTTAAGCACCATTATCTTGAAGAATGACTGCTAAGCATTGTGGTAACGCCATCTCTTGGAAATTAACGAAACTAATTAACTTCCTTATTGTCTAGTCTAATGATTCATATTCAGATCAATGAAAAACCTGATTATGTAAGCATAATTTTTGTTGTCAAATATTTTGAAAAAAGGGCTACTTTGTTAGGAAACAATCACTGTGATTCATATTTTTTCACATATCACATATTTTTTTCTTTACTGTGCTTGGCCACTATGAACCATCGACACATTGAACATATAATTTTCTTGAGATTCTTTACAAATCACCTCCACCTAGACAATTCACAACATCCATGTCCTCGCCAGGATTCGAACCCAGTACCTTCGGTTTTACAAGCAAGCTATTAACTCACTGCACCACCGAGGCAGCATATCACATATTGGTTATGCTTAAAATCATAGAAAAATACCTCTTTCCTATAAGGTGGAAAAAATATTGTAGGTCTAAGAAATGTCGTTTTCAATTGACAAAGTAGAAGGTTAACTTTAAATTGGACTTGTCAACACTTACTTGTATATTCGACATCAGGTCTATATGGTTTTTATTGATTTTGGATTTCAAACATAAATTAGGAGTACCTGATGCTGAACCCATGATGTAAGTAAAACATGGTGTGCTCATCTGCTTTTCTGTGATCGTTTTTACAAATGATGACGTTTGAAACTACATGCAAATTCAAAGCACACAATATATATTTTCTTGTTTTTTAATCTTGCCGACGTCACTTTTTTTGCAGATGAGCACACCATGTTTTTTACATTATGGCTGAACCCAAATTTTTTCTGAAATACATTTTAATTGATATTTGTCTTTATTGCAGTAATGATATAAGTAAATCTCTAAAAGTCCTTAAAATCAAAGGTGCTGATCCTGATGTGGGCTCCCAAAGACTTCTTTTATTTATGAAGGCTAGAGATGTATTGTACGCTGGAATGTCAATTCTTGGATTGAAGCCATTAACAAAGATGTAATTTTTCAAATACAATTTCTATTGCTCAAACAGTGTTTCAATTTATTTTCGTTTATGGTACCATTGAGAATCATGTCAATTCATTCTTAATTTTATCTATTGATAAAATGACAATTCTATCTGTAAAGAAAGTTATGTCATTAGCCAAAATTACCTACCTACTTTTGTTGAGAGATACCATATCCTTACCGGTTCGCTCAAATGTCAGTTAATTTCGAATTTGGTATTTGTGAGGATTGAATAACAATTAGTATTCAGAGTATTTTGAAAAATACTGAACTAATCAAATTAACGGAGTTGACGGAAGCGTCAGACACTCGCACTTCCTACCCCGATGCTCCACCCGAATTTGCCGGGATTCATGCACTTATAGCTTCTGAAACGACAAACTTGTCATAATTTGCCGCTTTGTTTATCGTTTCGTTCTCGAAATAGCCCGAGCGTGAAGCCCCTGGGGCTTCACGCCCACGCTATTTCGAGAACAAGACGATAAACAAACAGTCAAATTATGACAAGTTTGGAGTTTCACAGCTGTGAGTGCGTGAAGCCCCGCAAATTCGGGTGGTGCATTAGGGGACAGGGGTAGGAAGCGCGAGGGTCTGACGCTCCCGCGAACTGGAACACGACTTGTCTATGCTGGCGAGTCTCCGAGGTGCATCAGGGCCGCCCCAGACGGTATCTGGAAAGGGGTTATTGTTGCCGATTCTCCTAGGTTCCGCTATGGAACCCCTCGGAAGATAATGCTTGTGCGTGTAAGGAGACCGGGTGTGTTCTGTGTAAGTGTTGACGTTGTTACTGATTCCTTACGCCACGTCAGGAACAGCACTAACGAAATTAAAAATTAGTTTAGGACGACCTGCGCCTGTATAATGATTTAAGTGAAGTGCGACTCGGCTATTAGAAGCGGGCGGAAGTTTGACGCAAATGTTCACGATAAGGTGTGAAGAAAAAAAAAGCATTATTTGTTTTGTTTGCTTACTGTTTGGTGCAGACGATAACTGGACAAAAGGAGGTGTACCTAATTAGAACTATCTGGGGGAAAAGACAAAAACACACGAAAAATCGGCATTTGGTAATAGCTTATTCAAAATCTATAATTTTTTTTTATACTTGGATCAGCGTCCCCAGAAAATTCTAGAAAAGGAATGATGTATGAGCTCGAGCTTTTACTCGCTTTTTCCAATTCGTTCTTAAAGGGATCATCTATTCATGTTTCAAACTCACCGCCTAACACTGCTTCCTTTCGTTATAAAACGATTCTGCAATACCTTCCAAGACGTGCTTTTCCAATCAAGATTTGGTTCTGGAGTTTAGGAATTATTGTGAAAATTTATTTTCCCGATATAGGTATGATACAAATATGATTTATTTCTCCTCAATTCGACAATACAAATGGAACAATTCATAACATTGTCTCGATGCGAACTCAAGAAAGCTCATTTAAGAGCTCGTGTTGGATCTAATTGAAATCTATTATTTGGTTGAAAAATAACTTCCTGAAAGTTTTTGAGGAACCCGCAAGCTAGAGTTTCTAGTATATATATATATATAAAATCTTTTTTGGTTATACATCCTCATATTTTCATTTGTGTTTGTGTTAATACGTCACACGGTTGAAAAATAACTTCCTGAAAGTTTTTGAGGAACCCGCAAGCTAGAGTTTCTAGTATATATATATATATATAAAATCTTTTTTGGTTATACATCCTCATATTTTCATTTGTGTTTGTGTTAATACGTCACAACCAACTACCAATTCGATCAGAGCGTTATTTTTTGAGTTATTGAGAAAATGAAATTACAAATCCCAGCTGGGAATCCAGTCTGGATCTCCCGCCCAGATGTATTGTGGCGATATTATTTTTCACTATTTGAGTATGAATAAAAGAAACGTTATTTCGTGGAAAAATATGTTGTATGTCAACTGAATTCAAATTTCAAAACAAAATAATTGAAAACATTTTTTTTCAAGTTTTCCACTAATATGATAATCGCAAAATTTTGCACAGGTTTGCGAGTCGTCATTTGGCAGCTGACAAAGTTTCAATTCTATCAGAAACCCTATAGAGAAAAATTTCGACACATTTTTTTTTTGTTTTTCCGATGATATGATCCTCACGCTATTTTGAACAAGTTAGCACGTCAGTAAGATCAGATCAGTAGTTTCTGCTATATGATTGTTTAAAATGAAAAGTGTGGTTTTAATTTTTAAATATTCTTATAATGATCTCCTTAATGTCTCACTGTCTCATGAATATTACACTAGGGCAGCCTTCGAGCTGCATTCTGATTAATTTATCTGACCAGTACGTTTCATTGTTCTTTTTTGCTTTGTAGTGAATGACTTTTGTAATTTTGACTTGTGATGTAGTTGCAGGTGGAAAATAAATATCCATATCAATACTTCCTTTTATTTCATAGGATTCCGTCCTTATAAAGAGAGTTATGAAGTGTTGAGTCGAAAGGAATTATTTTTTATATTTTAGAACAGAAGATATATCCTTCTCATCATAACAACTCGTCTCCTTATCAGGCCGCAAAGAGGCATGAAAGTAAAAAAAAAAAGATAAATCACTTATATCCACATTTATTATCTATTAATTCAAGAAAGCTTTTATCTCTTTTTCCATGTGAATTTTCTTCTGGCACCTTGTTGTCCTGGTTTCATCCTTTCCCGTGTTCGGAAATCCCTAGTTAACAGACCAGCTGAAAGAAATTATCGGAATTCAATTAAAACATCAATATGTGAAGTACGAAAATGTTAAATTGAAGACAAACATACATATTTCTATATATTATAAATAACCATAATCGCCTTTCATTAGTTATTACCTAAACGCATTTTTTCCACCATTTCTCCATCAACAAAACTCCTCAATCCCCAAGCAATACCCCATCGAATGGCTCCCGCTTGTCCTGAATATCCACCACCCTCAACTTCTGCCTCAATGTCGACCTTTCCTACCTTATTTGTGAATAGCAAAGGAAATAGAACCTAAAAATCAATGCAGGTGGTTATACCCTTTATTCAAAATAGAATAGAAATGCACAGTGGGATGAGGTATTCAGATTTTGTTTTGAAATATGTAATAATGCTTTTGCTAATGTAAATTTCAACGTGTATTTTATGAAATCCTTTCATATACCTGAAATTCTATTATTAATTTTAATCTCCCATCTATTGAAAAGTTGTTGAAAAAAGCTTGAAAAATTATTTTCCTCAAGACGGATAAACTATTATTTATTTTTGGTGATAAATTGAAAAGCTATCAACAATCAAATAACTTAACATATGCGCCTAAACCAGAAGCAAATACCTTAATAACAAGCAGTTCTCAGAACTTTGAACGATAAAACAAATGCAAATATGGTCATTATTCCCTGATGTTCTACGTGAGAAAACATTCCTTTTTATTTGCTCATGACAATTATGTGGAAAACAATGGTATTCAGCAATATCTTGAATCAACAAATCCGCTTTGAATAATAATTTGCACCTTACTGTCATCCTCAACTTAAACATTCATTATGGCCATCAATACTGTCTGTGAATCTGCTATTTTTATTCGGATAGAATAATTCACTAAGAAATTTAAAAAAAACACAGACTTTGGTTTTAAAATATTTCTTTTTGTATACAACACTTTTCTAGATCTCTGAAAATATACAATATCTATATATACACTACATGTCAATTATACAAGTATATGCAATAATCGATGCTTTCTAAATATGAACACAAACATCTAACTAGTTTTGAAGTTAAACAAGAACAAGAAACGATAATTTCCTGAATAAGTACGTTACAAACATTAGATAAATTTGCAATGGTTGAAAATACCCGAAATAAGAAATCCTTGTTGAAAATTCTATTCGTGAGAGCTTTTCACAACAGATTTTCTACAAAAGGTAGAGAGAAAAATTGACTATATCAGTGCCTTTTGAAGCTCTTTTTCAGGTAATTGCATGGCCAAATTGAATAATTATAAAAGAAATTTTATGGAATATAAATTTGGTTTATACTGGGCGCTATGCAATTGTTAACAATTTTAGATAACAGTAGAAATGGAAAAATCAATACCAAGGGGAGATAAGTGCGATATCAATAAAAATATATTTAGTATTTTGTGTTCAAATTCTTGAGAAACTCGAAGTAAATCACAGTTATTTCAACTATCAACAGTCCGAACTACTTTTATTCTTAACAAGAGCATGTATTAACTGTTCCATAATTTTTTGATTGTTGTGTAAAGTCGTTTTCAAATCCCTAACCTCCCGACCAAGTTGCTCGATTTGTTCCGAAGCTTTATCGATTTTATTTTGCAACAAGGGCACCATTCCCGTCATTTCTACAAGATCGCAAGTTTGGTGATCCGTGTTATTGTTCATCTGTTTTTTAGTGTAGGTTGTAGCGTGACTAGCCTGTGAAGAAATTGTGTGACCGTATTTTCTCCGTCTAGTAGCAATATCGTGCGCTGCCTTCAAAATATCTCTCGGCAAACGTTTTTCTCTAGGATTCAAAGGTTTCACATTCAACACAACCCGGTAGGCCTTAGGTGACACCAATGCAGTCCAATGTAACAGATTCAAAATATATTGAGGAAGATATCCATTGAATAAGGCTAATTCCATATACGATATTAATTTCGTTTGCCTGACGAGTTTAGAAAGTCCAGCTGTTTTCTGTAAACCCTGTATATCGTGGACGGCAATACCAACCAGCAGATTCATCAAGATAACAGTAACAAAGAGAAGAAACAAAATATAGGTAACTTGAGCGCTTATCTCCAGAAGAAACGGCGGATCTTCGGGATCGTCATCAACCAATAAATCCAGATTTAACTCTCCAGTCATCATCACTAAAACAGTTATGAGCCCGATGAAAGGGTTCGCAAAGGTTGAAGAGTCGGGAAAAATTACACAGAAGCTTATGGTGAATCCAATTAATAGGCAGGAGTATGCCAGGAGTAATTTAGCAAATTCACCTTGTACTCTGGTATACATGGCAACATAGGAACCAAAAACAGGCAACTGTCCAACCATTAACATCAGATTGGTCCAACCGAACAAAACTGCAAAAGCACCCACATGATTTTGCCACGTGTAAGTCCTCCCAGTATAAATGAATGATATCACAAAAACACTGCAAATAACGCTCCATTCTATGATGTTTTCCCTGTGTGACAGATACTGTTTGACACTTGGATAACCTGCAATTCCATATACTTTCCTTAGTATCTCGCAACATGTTATTCCAACAAGAACAAACCATTGCATTTCTATAACAAAAGGATTATTCCTTAACATATGTCCCATCATAGATTTCTTTTCACATAATTCTATAACATTTTGAGGTTGGGTGTCATTCATATTTTTTCCGTGGTTGTAGCAGTTATGCGCAAGAGCAGTCAGCACATAGAGAGATAAACTCAAGACGAAAACAAAGCAAAAGAATATTCTTGCAATGTAATACTTTCTGATTTTCTCCCACTTCAAGTATAAAAAAGCTGAACATAGGGGATGAAGTAGAATTTCTTTTTGACCTTCATCTACAAATGTATTCAAAAAACTGATCTCTCTAGGATGGCAATGCTGGAGAATGCTTCGAAAATCTAATCGTAGCTCAACTTCCCTGTTGGACGATTCTGGATGGTGGTGCAGAGTTATTGCAGAATCCAGTTTATGTGTCACCATAGCCAAAGATGCCGGTGTTTTTCTTGTTATTATACCCAGAGCGGTGATTCCAAGTTTCGACTTGGCAGTTACATCTGCTCCATGATATATTAGTATCTCTACACATTGGCTCAGCTCGTTCAGTGCCGCTATGTGTAAAGGAGTATATCCATATTGATCCTTCGCATTGACGTCTGCTCCCCAACTAACCAAGATCTCTATTATGTCGTAGGATCTTGCAGCCTTTCCAACGGCTGCATGGAGAGGTGTTCGTTTATCACAATCGCTTATATTGGGATCAGCATTCCCTTTTCGAAGTAACAATTCGACACAATCATAAGCTTGGGCTCTAGCTGCAGAATGAAGAGGGGTTTGTCCCCTTTGATTTTTTAAATTCGAATCCGCGTGTTTTTCAAGTAACACTTCTATACATTCCAAGTATCCTCCTTCAGCTGCTAGGTGAAGTGCTGTTTGTTCTTTCTCTTTCGTCATTGCGTTTGCATTGGTGCCCTTAGCTTCCAGTAATATCTTAAGACATTGTGGATGACCAAGATCAGCTGCTAGATGTATGGGAGACATCCCACAATACTCAACTTGACCTACATCAGCACCTTCTGCCGTGAACAATCTCACACAAGCCACTGCGTTAGCTCTGACAGCACAATGTAAGACACTTTCATTTGAATTTGATGGACTGTTGGTCAGAGATTGAACTTTCGCACCATTGTTCAGGAGCACCATGGCGGTATCAGGACTATCTCCAAAAGCTGCACAGTGTAGTGGAGTATAACACTTGAACATAGCGTTAACATCACATCCTTTTGCTATCATGAATTGCGTACCAGGTATGCAGCCACTAAACGAAGCCAAATGGATAGCACTTAAACCTTGGTTGGGTTCATGATATAATTTGGAAGCGCCAATTTTCAAGAACCCATCGAGTAACTCCCATCTTTTCATGAAAGCCGCCCAAAGGAACGATATATTTGTTTCGAGCTTGGTTGCACCTTTAAAAACGTCTACGAGATTATCTTGGGTTGTCTTCTTCAATTCAATATCATCTAGAAGTTGATGTCTTCCTGAAGACAACTTCATGTGTTCCACAAGATTCATTTTAATGGTATCATGGCAGATCTGCACGGTCAGTTCATTGGTAGTACTCGAAAATTCTTCAAAGCTCTCGTAGATGTGTGGGGTGTGATCGGAGGGTGGAGAGGGACCGCATTCCATATACTCGAAATCGTCAGAAGGGTAATCTTCCTCTAACATGATGTTAGGATCTTCTCCTGCCCTTCGCCATCTAAGAATCATGGCGGAGTTGCAGGTGTGGCTCTTATAGAGCGGAAAGCTTTCGGCCGGCGTGTTAACGCTGACAGACCGGCCGAGCTTTCGGGAATTGGTGGAATCTTGGAAGCCAAGGTTATCCATGGTCAGGACGTTTTCATGTTTGCGAAATGCTACCATCTACCTGTAAGGGACAATAATGGTTAATGCATGATTATTATTGAGGGTACGTCTTCGTCTGTGAGATGAATAAAGAGCGCTAGAGCTGGAGCCAACGTTTTGAAATGCTTACCTTCGTGAACTCATTTTAGGATAAATTATTTCTTACTACTTTTCACGCGCTTAGTTTAATGGAAAACGTGAAAATATTGAATATCACTATTTAAGAACGATTCGCTGCCAATATATCACAGTACATATCGAAAGAGATAGAATCGGATCCTTGATGCAGTATTCTTCCTTTTTGCACTTCGTAGATAATTGAAAAACAATGCAAAGAAATGATGTTAGGAAAATTTGACATCTAGTACAATGGGGGTTTTTCCTTTGAACGAAAATGCAGTTATTTTCATGAAAAACCTTTAGAACGTCACATTTTAAACATATAATTTCAATATTATATTCAAAAAAAAAATGTTTGATCACCTAAAACTGAAAAATAAAAATGGAGATTTGAATTTAAAGGGATTTGTCGACCAAGGAATAGAAAAAGAAGAGAACAGACTGTCATACTGACAAATCGCAAACGGAAATTGTTTGGTTATATTGATAAAGAACACGTGTGTACCACAGAATAGGAATAAATATTTCATTATTCTATAGCAGAAAAAGCTATTCTACTAAACAGCGTGGTCACTTCGTGCATGCCTGGCAAATCCCAAACCCCAATTTTGAAATCTGATTTTGAATAGTTTCTGAAGGTTATTTGAGAAAATGATGAATCAAACCCATAATAATTATGTTCAAATTTGCATTTGCAGTAATAACCCAAATCCAGGAAAATGTGACTTCGTATGATGACTTCCTAAGGCTGTTAGTCATTTAGAGCTCGATCGCAAACCAACCAAGTCTTTCTGACATTGAGTGAAGATGACACAGATATCCCAATTTTCTTCGTCTTCGGGTCCGCTCCAAACCAAAACTAACAGACAGAAATTCGAAAACTAATTTCTCACGAATCATATGATGGAAATTGAAATGAAAGTCAAAATTCTGAACCAAAAACTGATGAAGGATTTCTGCTTCATCCCAACAAACTCCGAGAGAAAATAAGTTGATAAATTCGGTTCAAGTAAATTCAAATGTTGGAGAAGTATATTTATATTTATAGCGGCGTTAGTTCAGTGGTTAGAACTCATGCCCCATGATCGAAAGGTCTGATGTTCAAGCCATTGACCGGGAAAGAATTTTTTCGGTTTTCAGGGGACCGTCCAACCATCCGCTGTTGGGCTGACAATTAACAGTGCTTTTCCTAACGTGGCTCAAGTTATTGGTATTGGTAACAAAGCTTACGCAGAACACATCTGATCTCCTAGCTCGCACAAGCATTAGCTTCTGAGGGGTTTCAAAGCGGAACCTAGAAGAATCTGCAATAATAACCGAATAACAATTATAATCGAAATATTTCGTTCCTCAATCGGAAAATTGTAAAGTGAAAATATTTTTGACATAGAAGTTTTCCGACTAGAAAACCTTTGATGAATTGTGCACGGAAGACATAAATCCACTGAAAGAAAATATCAAATGTGTTCAACAAGTGCCAGGGACCGATGAATGCAATCAAGTATTCAACTTGATTCTGAATCCGAATCCACCTCTTGATTCGGCAGATGTGTTGCATGAATCTTCACGTCGTCATTTTTCAACGCAATACTAGATTTGAATATGATCGGATCTGAAAATTTGGAAAATAAAATTTCGAATGGGTTATTTCTTCGGAATCATAAAGTGGATTAAGACTACCGAAGAATTCTGAGTAAGCTGCAAATCTGCTCTATGAATATCTAGTCTTTAATTGGTTTCTTCACTAAGTAATTGTGTTTATGATCGGTCTCAAAAAAAAGTTGTAACGTTACAAAACGCTCCACTGTCGATTTCAGTTTCCATCGCGAAAATACGTCATACTAATAATTTCAATTCCAGTCGCAAGCAAAAACGCCTTACTGAAATTATATGATCGGTCGCTAAAAAACGCTCTTCGCTTTGACGGTTCAGTGTGTGTTTCGCATGCGCAACCCTTCCAAGTCGGTCTAGCCGATGGAAAGCAGGGGGGTGAAACTCCTAGTGGAATATGGGAAGCAATTTTCTGTGACTCTCCACTCGAGATTGAGGGAGATAGAAGATATGAAAGTATAGCTTTCTCCGTCGGGACTGGATGATCCGAAATGACATTTGACTTTGACTTCTAGTATTTTTGCCGGTAAAATAAAAATGGAGTTGTTTACTAAGGGTACTGGCTAGATAAGCTAATAGTTTCTGAATATTCTACACAGTTTTTTGTATTCTTTTCTCATTTAGCTCCTGTTATAATATCTGAAATATCAATGAAACCTTCCTCGATCAAACTTAAGTTCACATGAAAATTTTCCTTAGATGAAAATCCATACCAGTAATGTCAAAGGTTTGTGATATCACAGGTTCTCAAAAAACCCTGTATTTTCTCGATTTTTCTAAGAATCCTTCTAGATTATTAACATAAGGCTTCAATATTGATGCAATTCCCGAATATGTTCTAAATGATCATGTAGATAAGAATCTTATGATTTGTGTTCCGAAGACAGCTATAATAGTTCCAGTAATGACTGTGAGAAAATCATTGATGCCTTCAACATCTGATCAACCTTCAGTAGAAAAGCCTGATACAACAATCATTGCTTCTAGTGCTGAAGTTGCCAAAATTATATAGGTAAATGAAAATTTGTTTTTAGTTGAGAATCTGTATTTTTACGAAAATTAGGATTCTCAATCATATTTGTCCCCTGAGCTGCAGTCCTTGTACCAAATTCATAGAGAACTGTATCTTTCAAATTATTCGAACTCTAAACAAATAGTAGGCAAAAAAAATTAAAACTGTTAATAGAAGTCGCCTCTGCGTTAACAGAGTCGTACCTTCTTTTCAAAGTTTATAATGCTGTATTAATGCAGTAACGCAGGGGCAATTTGTTTCCATTACCAATAGTTTTCATTATTTTCACTTGTATTTCTAATGTAGAACAAGCAACATTTTTTACTTGAAAAAAAAAGGATGATTTCCTAAAGTTTTCAATTTTGAATTAATTTAAATATTTGATTTCTAGGTTTCCACCTCTAGTTCCAGGATCAATGGATTAAATAAAGTGGATTCGATAACCCTTTGATGGAAGACTCTTTTGGACATATCCTTAAATGTTAATATTATTATTATTCTTTCAAATTTTCAACATATCATTTCGTTAATATAAATAGTTAATGAATTGCAAATGACCTTTTGGTTATTTCTTTATATAATGTTGGTAGATTCTGTATATTTGAATGGAAGAAATAAATGAAGAAACGTAATATAATTAACACATATTACATAGGTATGTAATTGATTTCACTTCATGTAATTTTGGTTTTCATGACTGAAAAAAAGTAACATTCCATTTGAAAACATAAAATGTAGTATGAAGTTAATTTCTATTACCTTCTCTTATACCTAGCTCTAGCAGTTAATTCAAATATTCCCGCCACAAACAAAATACTTTCAACTCTAGCTGTTAGGGTCGCTAGTGCGCTTTCCATCCAAAATTAGTTCTCCATGGGGTTGTTGGTGTCGCTAGTGAATGTCCATCTAAGATGGCCGCCACTTTGTTTCCACATATTAGTAGGGAGTTTACACTTCTTATATATTTGTATTCTGTGATGGAAAGTTCTTTCTTTTTACTGCGTAGGAAGTGGTAGATTCAACACCTTGCTAAAGTTTAACGAATAAACGAACTTCGTAATCCATTAACATCGTGGAATTTTGAAGTTTTATTGTTTCTTATAAGACGTCTATTCAAAAGGCGGTAAGTACTACGTATATCCCGACCAATATTTTTGCTTTTGTGAATGCCAAATTGTGATTTCTGATTATTTTCATTCCATGCAGGTTACACAAGTTAACACTTTTCCTTTGTATGATATTGTGCATTTGATTTCTTGTCTCATTCTTATTATCGAATAACGTGCTCTTATTCCTGAGTTCTAGATATTTCATCTCATATTTATTAACTTGTAAATTGTTTCAATAACGTCTAGAGTCGCTGGGAATGAGATCACGTGTTACAAGCACTATCTTATAGTTTTTAAATTTGCAGTCTTTGTACCGGGGCTATCGCCCACTGAAACATCTTTGTACCGGGGCTATCGCCCACTGAAACATCTTTGTACCGGGGCTGTTGCCCACTGAATCATCTTTATACCGGGGCTATCGCCCACTGAACCATCTTTTCACCGAGCTACCGACTACTGGATTATCTTTTTACTGGGACTAATGTCCATTTGAATATTCTACTACCGGACCCAGGGTTTAACTGGATCATCTTGGAACTAGAGGCAATCATTACTGGAGCTGATTATGACTGGAATACCTGTATACCGAAGCTGATTATTACTGGAATATCTTAATTCTGGACTTTATTCTGGATGGAATCTCTTGAAACCGGACTACCTGCATAATACCTGTATTTTGAAGGATCATACCACCGGATCCTTACTTTTAAGATAAGTGCTTCTTCGAATCCCGGATCTCAGACTCACTGTACCTAAATTTGTGTTTGTAAATAGCAATTTTAATTGTAAAGTTGAAATAAATAGATAGGGAGTAAGAGGTTGCATCATTACCACCAGATTAACGATTAGGGATACATTCAGGAGTTAATTTAATTTTCAAAGTTTGTATTTATTCACGAAATTATATTCGAGAATTATAAGGTGGATAATTCCACTATCCCAGATGTTCATTATAAGAAAAAAATAAACTTACATATGTAGATTTATCCTTCAGTTATTTTTCTTTTTTTTTATTCGATACAAATGCATGCAAATTGATATCAAGTGGGTTTCCTACTTGACATAAATTCATTAAATCATATGCAGATCGATAGATATTTTAAATTCTGTTTTTTTCGATGTGAGAATATATTATACAACGCGTCCAAAATTGGAATATGACGTTATCGACTATTTTTTAATGGCAATCCTTTTTTTCCCATCATTAAGCTCAAAGGGTATATGAAAATACACATGAATACTTAATATAATATAAATAACATAATTATCATTATTCTATATTATACTGATTGAATAAGGTGTAAGTCTTTGAAACAGAAAAATGCGAAGGATATTTCGATTTTTCTAGTCGGATGTTGAAAGAAAGAGCGAACTAAACTAAAAGACGTGGTATTTTGGCGACTCCGAGTACCTTTGAAAATATCCTTAAAATAGACACAGCTAACGACCGACCTCGACACCTGCGCCATTTTGCAACGACAAATAACAGCTGTGATGTGAACGTCTGGATTTTTGCATTTCAATCGAATCGTCCAAAAAGGCTAATTTATCGTTGGGATTATCTGGGTATCTGGGAATAAGGAGTTCCTTCACCATTTTGAATCACTGTACGGCTATACGCTAACTATTGAGTCTTGGATCTCAACTACGAAGGCCGTATTCCTGCATGGCGCCCAATCATTCCGTAAATAAACCCATGCAAAATTTAATTTTCCCAATTTTTCCAAATATACACATTGAATCGAATTGAAATACAGTACTCTATTGAAAAATGACAGCTGTAAGATACATGCAGAATTTCCGAAGGAAAATATGATCGGAAGATCGCAAAAAAAACAGAATATTTGAAGAAAAAGTTTTGGAATTTTTCATTCTAATTGTTCTGATTCGAAAACATCAGACATTTGAGCAAATCGATAACACGCTCATCGCCAGAAAAGGCGCGATAAAAGTAGGATTGCTATTTAAAAAATAGTCGATGACATAATATCTAAAATTTGGACACTCGGTATAACATTTTCTTATCACAGAAAGAGAGCAATTCTCAATATTAAATCTTGAAGATGAAATAAACATGAAAATAGCATCGTTTGTCCTACCAACAACAACAAGTCCAGCATTTCCAGGAAGAAATGGTTTCCACGGTTTTTCTTCCACATAGGTTTTTTATCTCGAGTTCATTATTTGAAGTAAGTATTTTTGCGAATAATATAGATAATCACGAACATTGTTAATTGCTCCGGACGGTATTCAAACTACAAGTTCTGAAGGACAAGGTCAAGTGGAACTGTCGGCCAATTTTCACCTATCGATTGGCTGTTTTCTAGTATTCCATGAAAAGCGGGCGGAATTTCGGTACATAATTCCTTTATACGATTCGTGTGTCATTGATCGGGATCAATCATGACGAAACGATGATAAAATAGTCTGTTTCATTCTTTATTGTACACCTCGCCTATTCAGAGTACGCTGGCAGAAATTGTCATTTATTTTCCCAGCCTTGATCCAAACAGTGAATAAAATAAAGTAGAACGAATTGTTGTACCAAATTATGACATTAAACATGTGTCATAGACACTGGAAATGTTCCCATCATTAGAACGATTTTTACAGGTCCGAAATCTCAAATGGAACAAATGAGGATTCATGGTACATTGTCCCACACAACGACCGTAATATTCAGACGTCAGAGGTATTCGAACTTTGGGCTGAAAAATATTCATACTCAGAGAGGTCATCGTCAATTCGACGCAATTTGATTTCCTGATAAGAACGGCCGTCACCACGATTACGGGCGTACGGAGAATTCTATCAACTTGAAAATTTTAGGAAGGGTTTCATTTCGAAATACGAAGGATAAGTCGGCCCAATAGTTTCGGAGTTATAGCCGTTTGAAATTTTTAGGTTAATTTACTCATATTTCAGAAACTACTGAAGCGATAAGATTGAAACTTGACAGATAGTTGGAGCATAACGACGCGCAACTTTAAGCAAAATTTCGTTGAAATCGTATGATTACTCAATTTAAAAAATTTTTTTCCGAAACTATTGTTCATATTCGAGAAAAATTTCAGTTATGCCTTGAACTTTATATTTCACAGCAGTGTACCGAATTTCAATTCGATACGGCAACTGGTTTGGGAGATATTGGGACAAAATATGTAGAAGTTCGTGGTTTTCTTCTCGATATTGTTTTTTTTTTCGGTATAACTCAAAAAATACGTATTCAATCGTGATGAAACTTCGCAGCTAGTTCGAAGATGTTTAGGGACAACATTGTGCAAAATTTCGTGATTATAGTGTAATTGGGACAATTTGAAAAAAAATAAAAAAAATTTTTTTTTCAAACATTTAATATTCTGTGATCTCCTCATCAGCCTATTTTCACGAGAGTGACAGGGCAATATCATCTTGCCCAAGTGTCTTATCACTTTCTACCCAGAAACTAGCCCCAAATATCACTTTGGGCCCATTAATGAAGAATCCGTCATCGAATTCCATTTCAATCGGCCGTAGACCGTAGACACTGTAACATTCGAAAAAAATAGGATTTGCGAAAATTCGATTAATGGAGTGCTCTTAGCATCTCAAAGCACAAATTAGGAAAGCTTCAATTACCAAGTATCAAATTCTTTGATACAAGAAATCAGGGCGAAACAAATCTAGTAAAGAACTGACGTGCGGGTCAGGAGCTTTTACGCGCTTATTCAAATTCATCAAATCAAATTTATTAGATCAACACGAAATTTCGCACCTAATTGCGTGTTGGTTATCTCCACCTGAGAACAAAGTTTCAATATGATTGCATATGTACTTCTTGAGATATTGCGGAAATAAGGTTAAAATTCCAAATAACAACGAAATTTGGCAAATTTTTTTCCTTATATCTCCGAAAGTTAATATAGGATCGAATTGAAATTTGAAACATTGTTGTTTTATACTAACTCCAAGGTTCGTGCAAAATGCCATTGGAATCTAATCGACATTTTCAGAGATAATTTTTTTTTATCAAAATTAAAAAATTTTCGAATACATTTTTTTTCAAAATTTTCTAACAAAGGGATTCACACGAAACTATCCAACCGATTCAACCCATTGACGAACTTGACCGAGATATTTGGACTCCAAACCTAATCCGACAATTTCAAGTCGTTGAGTCTTTTTCTTCGAAAGTTAGAGCACATACGGACGGTCGGACGGACAGGATTGAATTTGACCACGGATTCTTCTACAAGGAGTTCAACCCAATCGTTTAAGACCATTTTTGGCTAAAAATTCGAAAATTACAGACATCGTGACGAAATGATGTTCTAGGGAACAGCGCGTTCCTCAGACCAAGCGCGTGAAAAAAATGAGTAGATCCGATGACGAGGAGGATTTGCAAGTGTATTTTGATACATAAATAATACTTTGATATGGATTATTTTAGTAAAGTTTTATATTAATTTGAAAAGTGACGAAAATGCATATCCTTTCACACAGTCATATGTTTTCCTGAACGTAATATATTATCCAATATATCGTCAATTTTCTAGGGGAACAGCGTGCTATCGTTTTGTCCAAATGTCTGTAATTTTCGATGATTCAGCCGAAAATGGTCTCAAACGACTAGATTGTACTCACTGATGACGAATCCGGTATCAAAATCGATTCTGTCTGGCCGGCCGGCCGTGGACACGATAACTGTCGAACGGAGTGAGCTAGCAACTTGAAACTTTCAGGGTAGGTCGCGCATTGGAATGCCCCGGTTAAGTTCGTTAATGGGCCAAATCGGTCGAACAGTTTCGGAGTTAAAGCCACTTGAAATTTTGAAGTTATTTAATTTTTATTTCCGAAACTACTTGAGCGATTGGATTCAAACTTGGCAATTAGGTGGAGTATAACGACGCGCAACTTTGAGCCAAATTTTGTCAGTATCGTACTGTCAGTAAATTTGAAAAAAAAATCAGTGCGATACGATCATAAGTTTCGGAGATATCGGGAAAAAATATTTCAAATTTCGAGGTTTTCTTCTCGATATCGTTGTTTTTTTCGGTATAACTCGAGAAATACTAATTCAATCCTGATAAAACTTCGCAGCTAGTTTCAAGACGCTGAAAAATTTCGTGATGCTCGTGTCATCAGAACAATTCGAACAAAAAATTTCTGTGATTTTCTTATCATATCATCCTCATTAAATTCTGTATGACCCTTCGAACTGTAATTTTTCGATGAAGTACTGGATTTCAATTCGATCTGATCTGTATTTTTGGAAATATTGGGCAAAATTTTATTCTTCCAATATTTCCAAAAATACAGATTAGATCGAATTGGAATCCAGTAATTTATCGAAAAAAAATCTATAAAAGCACTGAGTGAAGGCAGCAGCTTTTGCGCGCAAGTTCAAATTCGTTGCCGAAGCGGTCATCTACATTGAACATGCGCGCAAAAGCTGCTGCCTTCACAGCAGTGCTTTTCTAGATTTTTCCATTCTATACTTTACTAATTGAATAAGGTTGACGCTGGGTAAAAGAGGTCGTCCAACATATCAGCGATCTCCTTCGTAGCCGTTAGAGTTAGGAAAAAGCGGTAAATTCACATAGATAGATGAAATATCACCCTACTTCCCATACCTCACTGGAATTGCCAATATTTTCAAAAAAATCCGGAATATGGTTAATATTTCAACACCAATTCAGCTATATTCGACCAATCGGATAACTGCATTTTATGGGCGGCGCCCGAGAAACGTTCATACGCCACTGTTAGTACTGTCACTTTTACAGTTGCAAACAGTGGGGTGAAACTCCTAGTATATTTCTAATTTTGATTGTGATTCACATTTTAAATGCATCACTTTGACTAGTTGATTCGAATTAGTGATTTATTCGTGGTAAATATAACGTTATACATTTTGTACCATAATTTTGCCTGTAATCCCATAATTCTGGTATCGCTGCGTCATAATTTCATATTTGACACCTGGCATCGCTGGACGGAACGTAACTGGGAAGAATAGTGTGCAAGTGCATACAATAATTTATTTACACCTTTCAATGATTTAAGTAGACAAAATGGGAAGGATATGGAAAGGTTACAGAACAAATAGTGAAAATCAACTTTTAGTATGCCCAATGTGGACGTATCTCAGAAGAACTATATCGTATCGACGTAGTTGAAGTAAGCGGATTTAAATACTGATGCTTCAAGAATTTTCAGAAAATCGCCAGGTGCACCTCTTTTATCTTTTTTAATGGGTGCTCATCCTTTATCTGATAATACGCCAATACGGTAGTTGACTGTTAAAAAAATATTGGCAGAATCAATATGTTTCGCTAGTAAGACGCATAAATATATGAAACATTGATTGAGATATTCGATATTTTTTTGATATTTTCGAGAAACAAAATTGTAAAATACATCCACTTCACGTGAAACTGAATGAGAATCAGAGCTCGCGACGTCACATAGTGCAATACGTTTCAACAAAAAATTCATATCTCAAATATCCAGTGTGAATTGATGATGGGGTTTCCGTGATTTGGAAAACGACGATTTTTATGTGATGTCTGAAGTTTGCATAATATGAGTACAAGCACTTATAATGGAATTCTGAGGAGAAATAGTTCGCATCGGCAGCCAATTTTTGCTCTGCACAATTACAGAACATCAGGTCCTCTGTGTATCAGCAAACAATACAAGTTTGAAGAAATTTCTCTAACCTGTTATGAAAAAGTAAATAAATGTTGAGGTTATCGGTAGTTATCAAATATTAAATGTTCTTCCTCAGGCAAATGAATGAACCGTTCCTTGGTGTTGTATTTTCAGATAGAGGTTCTTGTGTTCATGCTTGGAATTCATTTTATTGAGTTACTTCCGAAAACACTTCTTGATAATTGTTCATCATAATCAAGATATTTAAGGTTCACCACAGAATACAAATAGCTTACGCTATTTTAAACTTCGATCTATGTGCACGTTAACCATGCCCATTCCATGACGCACATGGTCGTTTTACCCAACACATCTTGTGACGTAGGACCTGTTTTTGACGAGAAGTTTCGAAATGTTTATAAAATAAAAAAACTTCGGAGAAAGTGTTCGCTTTCAACTGGAATATCAAAATTTTAGGTAGAATATACCTTAACGAATCATAAACAGCAGTTTTCCAAAAATTATCAACATCCCTATTGGACAATTTTTGATGATTGACTAGGTATTTTTCTAAGCAAAAATATTTTACAAAAAAATATCGTCAACACTCGAACTGAATGCCGCACTCGTCGATTAAAATATTTTACTTGGCTTGTTTTTGACCCTCAATGGTCACCACAGAAGCATTAGAGAATATCTATTTAGAATTAACTAATAGCCCACTACAAGACTCCAACGACCTCAACTCTGTATGAAGCATAAAATACTATTGTGACGAGTACGGCCCTGTCTATTCTAGAATGTTGCTGAATGCTCCAGAAGGACCGAGCAGTCTATGAGTCACCCGCCTCGCTCTAGAGCATTCTGGAAACTGCTGGAAATTCCACACCTAATAAAAAGGTAGGCGCGGTCAGCACAGGGACCAATTCAGCAGAGTGATTCGTAGCGGAAAGAGTTCAGTGAAAATAAATTAGTGTGGATATAAATTGTGAACAGACTTCAATAGAAATACTTGTTTAGTTATTGAAATAGTAGTGTGTAAATAGTGTAAATAAATAGTTTAATCATTCTAAACGTTTTGAAAACCAAGAAAACGTTACATTGGTGTCAGGTGTGCGGTTCGACATCGCTCGAATTGATTACATAAACTGATTGAAATTTATGCCAGTGACTACAAGACTGCAGAGCGCAATGGAGACGCAGGCGATAATGGAATTCTTGAGTAAACTCAATGAGAAAATGGATAAAATGGAAAATAAGGCAGAGGAAAATTCACGGAAAATGGAAGAAAGTTCTCAGAAGATCAATGAGAAAATGGATAAAATGGAAAATAAGGCAGAGGAAAATTCACGGAAAATGGAAGAAAGTTCTCAGAAGATCAATGAGAAAATGGAAGAAAATTCACGGAAAATGGAGGAAAATTCTCGGAATAGCAATGAATTGGTGAGTCAATTTGCAAGCAAATTGGATGAGAAAATGGAAACCATAAAAGAAAAATTCGATAAAGTTGACGAAGTTCATATGAAAGTAAA
This sequence comes from Myrrha octodecimguttata, assembly GCA_958510865.1. NCBI lineage: Eukaryota > Metazoa > Arthropoda > Insecta > Coleoptera > Coccinellidae > Myrrha > Myrrha octodecimguttata. The sequence continues at coordinate 39,841,618 of OY294056.1, forward strand.
TACGAAATTTGATGAAGTTTATGAAAAAGTTGATGGAAAATTTGAAGAAGTTGACGAGAAATTTGATGAAGTTAGCGGAAAATTTGAAGAAATAACAGGATTAATTGAACAGCATTCTAAAATAATAGAGTCCCTGAAAAGAATGTCAATTGGAAAAGATTATCCGGCTTCATCACCCTATGGAAACATGAAAATGGAAAATAACGGCGAAAGTGGAAAAATGAAGATCAAGCCTCCGACATTTGATGGAAAAGTCCCATGGTCGACATATCAAAAACAATTTGAAGCTGCTGCGCTGGCAAATAGTTGGAGCGATAACGAAAACGCCACAGCATTGATAATAGCTCTAAGAGGAGAGGCTCTTAACATCTTGCAAACGATTCCGGAGAGCCAACAAGCCTGTTATGAAGTTCTAACATCGAAACTTCAGATGAGATATGGCGATGCTCATCTACAACAAGTTTATCATGCTCAAATAAAGAACCGAGTGCAGAAAACAGGAGAAAATCTCCAGGAGTTTGAAGCCGATGTGGCTAGATTAGTCAGGCTGGCTTACCCTACAGCTCCAGACAGCTTCCTTGAACAGCTATCAATCCAAACCTTTGTAGATGGAATCAAGGACAGCGAAATACAACAAGCCCTGAGACTTGCACGCCCTAAAACCATGGATGATGCCTTAGCCCAGGCTTTAGAATTCGAGGCAGCGAAGCAGGCATCGCATAGAGGACACGTTCGTGTGCGACAAGTTCAAGAGATAGAGCGACCTGTGGAAGAAATCGTCAGAGAAGAAGTCAGCAGATTATTACGCACTAAGAAAAAGGACACTGTGTGCTGGTACTGCAATAAAAGTGGGCATATTAAGCGAAATTGTCCCAAAATCGATACAGAGCCACAGCAGGAAAACTGAAAAGGGTCGGTGATAAGGGGCATAAATCGACCCAGGATAAGGATGCCCCTGAAGTGATAATCCGAGGAATCATGTCTACGGATTCATCAAGCATAGTTGTTCCTGGAAAAATAAATGATCGAAATGTGAAAATCTTGGTAGACACTGGATCGACAAGGACCATTGTGCGTCCAGAAATAGCTAACGGATTTAAGATTCGTCCAGTTATGGTCAGACTTCGAACTGCGTCTGGACAGGAAATACCAACTTATGGATCAGTCCTCTCCACTATTGAATTGGGAAATACAACAGCAAGGCACGAAGTTCTAGTGGCTGAAATCACGGAAGAAGTAATCCTGGGATTGGACCTCGTCAAGAAACTTGGATGCCAACTGGATATGAAGAATGATGTCCTTCGACTGGGAAATGAAGAGATTCCATTCAATGATGTGGATGACAAGGTATATCGGATTCGATTGACCGAGGACATCAAGTTGCCAGGTCGAACTGAAAGCATAGTGATTGGTAGTTGTGATGATGTTACGAGAAATGGCTGCGTTAAAGTAATTGAGCCCTCTGACGATGCAATACTGGCTAAAGGACTGTTACTCGGGAAGACACTGGTAAGGTTGAGAGATAGTATTCCCATCCGATTACTGAATATGAACATGTTTCCAGTCACCTTGAAGAAGAACACTTTGATTGGACACGGAGTGCCAGTGTACCATATTTCTGGTGGGTTAGGTACTGCAGGAGTCTCGCAGAGCCAGAAGAATACTGAAGAGTTGGTGACCCTTCTCACCTCGAAATGTCAAGATCTGGACCGTTATGAACTAGCCGAAGTGAGAAAACTGATTCAGAAATTCTCCGACGTGTTTGCCACTGACGAAAGAACAGGAAAGACCGATATTGTGCAGCATAAAATCAATACTGGTGATGCGCAACCCATCCGACAGCACCCCAGACGTCTTCCTCTGGCAAAAAGAGAAGAGGCTGAACAGATTATTGAAGACATGGCGAGAGAAGGTGTCATCGAACCATCCAATAGCCCTTGGACGTCGCCTGTAGTGTTAGTGAAGAAAAAGGACGGGTCCACCAGGTTCTGTGTAGACTATAGGCAGCTCAATCAAGTTACGAAGAAGGACAGCTATCCCTTACCTAGAATAGATGATACACTGGATACACTCTCGGGATCACGTTGGTTTTCCACCTTAGATTTGAAAAGTGGGTATTGGCAGGTTGGCCTGGATCCAAGAGACAAAGAGAAAACTGCCTTTAGTATTGGAACGGGTCTGTGGCAATTTAAAGTAATGCCTTTTGGTTTATGCAACGCTCCTGCTACATTTGAGCGTTTAATGGAGACAATACTGAGAGGACTCTCCTGGAAGACTTGCCTGGTGTACTTAGATGACGTGATAGTAGTGGGAAAATCATTTCGAGACCACCTACACCACCTGTCCGAGGTTTTCCAGCGACTTCGTGAAGCCAACCTAAAGCTGAGTCCCAAGAAATGCAATTTATTCCGAACTGAAGTGAAATATTTAGGACACGTAGTTTCTCGAGGGGGCGTGAAAGTTGACCCGGATAAGATCAAAGCAGTACAGGAATGGCCTATACCGAGAGACAAGAGTGAATTGAGAAGTTTCTTAGGCTTATGCACCTATTATAGAAGATTCGTATCTGGATTCGCCAAAGTTGCCAAACCTCTTACAAAATTAACAGAGGATGGACAGGAGTACATATGGTCCTATGATTGCGCTGAAGCTTTCGCACAGCTGAAAAAGGCCCTGGTCACAGCTCCAGTTTTGAACTACGCAAGAACTGAAGGAAAGTTTGTGCTCGACACGGCTGCTAGTAATACAGCCATCGGGGGCGTTCTATCGCAGGTTCAGGATGGACAAGAAAGGGTGATAGGATATTTCAGCAAGGTCTTGTCGAAGCCAGAACGAAATTACTGCGTGACCAGAAGAGAACTTTTAGCAGTCGTCAAGTCCGTAGAACACTTCTACAAATATTTGTACGGAAGAAAATTTCTGCTGAGAACGGACCATGCTGCTTTGAAGTGGCTCCTGAACTTCAAGAACCCGGAAGGACAAGTGGCCAGATGGATTGAAAGACTGCAAGAATATGACTTTGATACCGAACATAGAACGGGAGCTACCCATCGCAATGCCGATGCGTTATCAAGAAGACCTTGCCCCGAGGATTGCAGCCATTGCTCACGTGTGGAAGACAAAGCTGATGTGAGACGGACCACAGTAATTGAAGATGATTGGCTACCTCAAGATATACAACGGGCGCAAGAAGAAGATCCAGACTTGAAAGTAATCCTGAGTTGGAAGAAGAGTGGTAGACGACCTACTTGGGAAGAAGTATCCAGGCTGAGTCAAAATGTTAAGTCGTATTGGGCACAATGGGAAACGTTGAAGATCGATAAAAGTCTTCTGAAGCGTTGTTGGGAGAGTGACGATGGATCTGAACAGAGACTCCAGTTGATTGTGCCGAAGAGTCGAGTGACAGACGTTTTGACCAGATTACATAATGGAACTTCAGGTGGACATTTTGGGATTACTAAGACGCTAGAGAAAGTCAGGCAGCGGTTTTATTGGATAAACTGTAAGAAAGACGTTAAAGACTGGTGTAGAACATGTAAAGCTTGTGCTGCAGCTAATGGTCCTTACGGCAAAGGGAAGGCTCCAATGAAGCAATATAACGTCGGATCTCCCATGGAACGAGTAGCTATCGACATCGCGGGCCCCTTTCCCGAAACAGATCACGGAAACAAGTACATATTGGTAGCCATGGACTATTTTACCAAATGGGTGGAAGCGTACGGTATTCCCAATCAAGAGGCAGGTACGGTTGCTGATAAACTGGTCAAAGAATTCTTCTGCAGATTTGGAATACCTCTAGAGCTACATTGTGATCAAGGCCGAAATTTCGAGTCGACATTATTCCTAGAAGTTTGTAGGAAATTGGGGATTAATAAGACAAGAACAACAGCTCTACATCCCCAATCAGATGGCATGGTAGAACGAATGAATAGGACCATGGGAAAACATCTTGCCAAAGTAGTCTCCGACCACCAGCGGGACTGGGATGAGTATTTGCATCTATTCACCATGGCATATAGATCTTCGGTTCAAGAATCCACCAAGGAAACTCCAGCCAATATAATGTTCGGCCGAGAAATTAGACTACCTTGTGACCTAGAGTTTGGTTGTAAGCCTGGAGAAGATGTAGCCGGGGAAGACTACGTCAGTAAATTGAGGAGTAAGCTAGATTACATCCATGACAAGGTGCGTAATCAAATGCAGCAAGCAAGTGATAGGATGAAAATGCGCTATGACATCAAGGCCATTGAAGGAGGGTTCACCGCAGGAGATCTGGTGTGGTTGTATAACCCTCAAAGAAAAAGAGGATTTTCTCCGAAGCTGCAGAGACAGTGGGAAGGACCGTATGAAGTCATGAAAAGGATAAATGATGTAGTTTACCGGATACGGAAGCTTCCTAGAGGAAAACCGAAGGTCGTCCATTTCAATCGATTGGCTCCGTACGCGTCAACACAGAATGACGATGAAGAAGTACGTTTCATCGAGGTTCCGGCGAAGGAAAGTGACGATTTCCAGGAATTCATGAATAGCTATGGGGGAACACGAGTTGCACGGTTTGGCGTCACAAAGGAAGTTCATCAAGACCTGTTTACAGTTCCCGAGGAATACTCTCTTGCTCATTGTGTAGCAGCGGATTTAAGGATGAGTAGAGGAATTGCAAGAGTATTCAGAAATAAATTTGGACGTCAAGAGGAACTGATGAGACAGCAGCCCAGAATCGGAAAATGCCTGAGACTGAAGTCAGAGGGTCGATTCATTTATTACGTAGTCACCAAACAGTACTCATATCAGAAGCCCACCTACCAGAATTTATGGACAGCACTGCATGGCTTGAAAGAAGATCTTCAATGCTTTGGGATTAGGAAATTAGCTGTCCCCAAACTAGGTTGTGGACTGGATCAACTGAATTGGAGGGTTGTGCGAAGCATGCTTGAGATAGTCTTCCAGAAGACAGGTATAGAGATTTTGGTATGCAATTTCAACCCAAAGCAAAACGTAAAGCCCAGCAAAACCGTAGACTGCTACTTCCATCAGAGGGGCTACTGTGGAAATGGTAACGATTGCAGATTTCACCACGGTCCTCTGAGGAATTCAGGGAATCTGTTCTGGGACAGAACAGGCTTAAGGAGGGGACAGTGTGACGAGTACGGCCCTGTCTATTCTAGAATGTTGCTGAATGCTCCAGAAGGACCGAGCAGTCTATGAGTCACCCGCCTCGCTCTAGAGCATTCTGGAAACTGCTGGAAATTCCACACCTAATAAAAAGGTAGGCGCGGTCAGCACAGGGACCAATTCAGCAGAGTGATTCGTAGCGGAAAGAGTTCAGTGAAAATAAATTAGTGTGGATATAAATTGTGAACAGACTTCAATAGAAATACTTGTTTAGTTATTGAAATAGTAGTGTGTAAATAGTGTAAATAAATAGTTTAATCATTCTAAACGTTTTGAAAACCAAGAAAACGTTACACTATTATTCATCAGATCCTGATCTATGGTGTGGAGGAGGCATTTGCCTCGGGAGCAAGCTAACTAGGGGCGCAAAATTATAAATTTCTTCTTTAAAATCAATTTTGCGTATGGTCTGTATATATTCTTGGTTACTAATGATTACTGCCTGGGCTGTCAACTTCCTGACATTTCGGTTCACATGGCACTAACCATCAATAACCAAGAATATATACGGACCTTTGTACTTCATACCTCATACATACAGGTCTGGCCAAGACACTCGGCACTATGTGAAACTCTACGTTAATCTAGATGAGTTGAGAATATAGTCTGCCAGTGGAAGAGTTGAAACCTCAGGGCGATGCCATATCGAATGAGCGACTCTTCTTTTGCAGGTTGATGGGGGGGTCTTCAGTTCCTCGATACGCCATGAGCGTTCAAACGATCCAAGTGAATTTGCCAGTACAGTACTCCAGTCGCTCTCCAAACATCAGGTGCGTTAGACCACATCGGTTGAAAGAAAATATATACAATTGTATTCCATTGAGGAAAAGGAATTTATTTGCCACAATGAATGACAAATAATTTCCTCTGGGAAAATGAGTACTTACGATACTTTTGGCCATAACTGGTTTGAAAATAGAACGAATTCTACGAAAGTAAGTAAATTGAAAAACAAAGGAAAATTCTGAAAAATGCGAAATTGAAGGTCGATAAATTTAAATTTTATGTTCAAATAATGCACCTCGTTGTGTCAAACAGTAGCCAAATCTATTATAAAGAGATAATCTAATATCTCCGAGCAGATTCGGCATGGTTGCTATTTTGGCACGAAGTTGGATTATTTTGAACCTTGGTTCATTAACATACGTCGCACTATCAATTTCTTGTCCATGAAACAAACTTTTCATATATCCCCCGAGAAAAAAATCATTTGGAGATGAATCTGGTGATCTGAGGGGTCATTTGATCCGCCATTTGTAGAAATGACAAGTTAAAACGTTGTCCTCAGATATTCAGATATACTTTTATCAGTTATCCTGTTGAATCAAGAAATTTCTCCAGAAGACCACCTCAAAAGAATGGAATTTTGAGAAACGATGATAGAAAAAGAGAATGAAAATAGCTTATTTCTAATAAATATCTTATTCCGACGAGTCATCGTTTTCCTTGAATAGAAAACATAACCGATCAGTAGTAAGATATTGGTCTAGGGAGAATAAGCATCTAAGTATTCGTGTGCGCCCAGTGTCCTCAAAAACTTAATATTTGGACAGGAATGACATCATATGGCATCATTTTTTATCGATGGTAACCTAAACGCTGCCAAATATCTGAAGCTTTAGGAGAATCAATTTATTCCGACAGTTCGACAGGTACCAATTAATTTCGATGATGTCGGATTTCAACAGGATGGCTGTCCAAGTCACAACTCGAGAGTAGTCACACAATATCCGAGGACGACTTTTACGGACCGTGTCATTTCTACAAATAGCACGATCAAATGCGCCTCCAGATCACCAGATTCATCTCCAAATGATTTTTTTCTCTGGGGATATCTAAAAAATTTGGTTCATGGACAAGAAATTGATAGTGCGACTAATATTAATGGACTAAGGTTCAAAACAATCTAACTTTGTGGCAAAATACCAACTATGCCGAATATGCGCAGAGATATGAGATTATCTCTTTATAATAGATTTGGCTACTGTTTGGACAACGGGGTAGATTATTTGAACATTTAATTTAAATCTATCTACCTTCAATTTCGCATTTTTTAGAATTTTCCTTCGTTTTTCAATTTTTTACTTTTGAAAAATTTATTTTATTTCAAACCAGTTATGGCAAAAAAGACCCTAAGTACTCATTTTCACAAAGGAAATTATTTGCGTCATTCATTGTGGCAAATAAATTCCTCTTCTTCAATGGAATGAAATTGTCGTATTAATTTTCAACCGATACGGTCTAACGCACCTGAAGTTTGGAGAGCGGCTGGAGTACTGGACTGGCAAATTCACTTTGATCGCGTATCGGTGAACTGGAGATTCTTCACCAACCTGCAGAAGATTTATTCGATGTGGCATCACCCTGAGGTTTCACCTCTTCCACTGGCGGACTATATTCTCAACTCATTTAGATTAACGTAGTTTCGCATAGTGCCGAGTGTCTTGACCAGACCTGTATATCAGAGCGGTTATGTGGTGTTAAGTAGTTGACAAAAAATCCAAGATAATAGTTTTTACACTCGTAGACCGACCTACGATTTAGATACACTATCTGGGGTCCGCTTGGATCATAAATTACGAAAACGTCTAAGACCGAGGCTGAACCCAGCCTAGTCTGAAAACTTCTCTTTTGTTGCGCGCATGTTCAAGGGAACAGCGTGCTATCGTTTTGTCCAAATGTCTGTAATTTTCGATGATTGAGCCGAAAATGGTCTCAAACGACTAGATTGGACTCACTGATGACGAATCCGTTGTCAAAATCGATTCTGTCTGGCCGGCCGGCCGTGGACACGATAACTGCCGAACGGATCGAGCTAGCAACTTGAAACTTTCAGGGTAGGTCACGCATTGGAATGTCGCGGTTAAGTTCGTTAATGTGCCAAATCGGTCGAACAGTTTAGGAGTTATAGCCACTTGAAATTTTGAAGTTCTTTATTTTTATTTCAGATTTAAACTTGGCAAATAGGTGGAGTATAACGACGCGCAACTTTGAGCCCAATTTTGTCAGGATCATGCTATGAGTAAATTTAAAACAATTTTTTTCGAAAACGCATACGCGCATGTTCAAATTCGTTGCCGAAGCGGTCATCTACATTGAACATGCGCGCAAAAGCTGCTTCTTTCACGGCAGTGCTTTTCTACATTTTTGCATCTATGGTAATTCTATGCAGTGGAAAATGCATCACAGCTTATATCGAATCAATTTAAAAAATAGGAACTTTTTATATATTATTCTATTGTTTATTTTCATATTATTATATTCGTCCAAGCAGGCCTGGAAATTATTCGTGCTGGAAAAGAGTTTTCAAATTTCAATCAGATATCTATATTTAATTTATACAATGGATCTCTGGGTAACCAGCCAATTTTCTGCGTTTAGTCATAATATTCATTAGAATATTTGCGCTCTCGAAGCTCATAGGGCCGTTGTGCCTTTCACAGAAGTATTAGAGATTACCTATTTAGAATGAATTTATTAGTCCACTACAAGACTCCAACGACCTCAACTCTGTATAAAGCATAAAATACGATTATTTATAGTTATGTATAGAATGAAAAAAATTGTATAGAATGAAAAAAATTGGAGTGTTGAATTTTCGCTATTTGACAATCTACTTTTAGCACGATTTATATCACAAAAAACGATTTCGTCGAAAACGAGTTGGACAGAATTGCTGGAACAGGTTTTCTCATGAAGTAGGTATCCTTGTTTTGACAGCTCAAGGACTCATTTGAAGAACATAGCTTCCCATAAATATGTGGTACTGGTGATGCTTAACCTGAACATTAAGATGATTGCGTTATGCGGAAACTATTATGTGAATGAAAAAGGAATTTATTCCAAATATTGCTTCATACACGATAACTAACAGCACTGGTGTGAAAGACTCGGGAACCATTCGAGGAATATTTCAACTGGGAACAGCCGATGATGTCAATTCTAGATTCGATACTACTGAACAGGTATACAGCATGCAAAAGAAACAATAACATTATATCTGCCTTCGTAATTTTTACGAAATGGATTACAAACTCAAATTTTAGTTTCTGAATACTGCCGAAAATATTTATTGATTTGATCCAGTTCGGTAAGCAGGACCGGATTACCCATAAAATTGAATTCAACACCTGAGCTTTTATTCCATCAAAATTTAAACCAGAATCGTAAATTGTGAAAAGACTACTTTAAAACAAAATAAGAAAAACCTAGAAAAGTACTGAAGGCGGCAGCTTTTGCGCACATGTTCACTTCTGGTCATATCCTTTGACATCACGTCAGTGCTTTTCTAGGTTTTTTTCGAAGAATTCACTGATGGTATGATCTCAAGAAAATTCGCGAAAGTTGCGCACCGTTATACTCCAACTAACTGCCAAGTTTTCATTCGATCCTTCCAGTAGTACCCGAATTATCACGGAAATACCCTCAAAACCTCAGAAGGCTGTAACTCCGAAACCGTTTGTCCGATTTTGTCCATTAACGAACTTAACAGTCGCATTTTTAAATGCAACTTTCCCTGGAAGTTTCAGATCGATAGGATTCTCCGTAAGACCGTAATCGTGCATACGGACGGCCGTACGGAATCGATTTTGACACCGGATTCGTCATCAGTGAGTCCAACCTAGTCGTTTGAGGCCATTTCCGGCTCAAAATTCGAAAATTACAGACACTTGAACAAAACGATTGCACACTGTTCCCCAGAACATGCGCGCAAAAAACCTTTTTTTTGTGAATTTTGAGTGAACCCTACAGATCAGCGTGGGCAGAATTGGTGATACCTGATCTACAACTTTTTAACCCCAAAAAATAGATAAAACCTAGAAAAGTACTGACGTAAGGTCAGGAGATTTTTCGCGCTCGTTCACATTCGAAGCCATTTCCTCAATACATTTTGCAAGAAACTTCACGCCCAATTTTGGTTCTATTATATTCGCATTATTGGTTATATTGGGGAATTAAAATTTCGAATGGATATATCTACGAAATCATTGGGAGGATTTTAAATTTTCACGAATTCGACCTTCTTCAACCCTCAAACCTGCTATGAAAATATCGAGTCTCTTGGTCGCTTTTTTCGGTTGTTATTATGGTTACGGTCGGCCTATCTGCTAATCGTAAAACGATCATCCATTTAGGGACTTGATATTTGTTGAACCGGTTCAATTACAAAATCCGAATTCGCGAATTGAAAAAATCATCCAATGATTCCGCATATATCCATTCGATTTTTCATTATTTCAGTATTTTTTGAGTCACTCTGTAAATATAAGCAATACCTAGGAAATAAGCAGAAAATTTGACACATTTTTTCCCAACATCTCCGAAGATAAATGTCGGATCCAACTGAAAACTGACTCGAGATTTTGCCAATTTCATTGAAATCTGATGAATAGTTTCCGGTAAAAAATTTTTTTGAACTAAATGTCTACCCCTACGATCTTCGCGAAATTTTGCATTGGTATTATTCAACTTACTCCTTACTTCAAATCTGATCATTTCCAAACAAGCTGCCAGTTTCATTTTGATTGAATTGGTATTTTTTGAGTTATTCCGGAAAGAACAACGATATCGAAAAGAATTCCATAAAATTTTTTATATTTTTTCTCAATATCTCCAGAAATGATGGTCGTATCAAAATTAAATTTGGTACACTGCTACAAAATATGATGCTCAAGGTATGAGCAGAAGTTTTTCCTGGATTTAAAGAAGTTTCCGGAAAAAGAAAATTTCTCGAAAAAGATTTCAATTTTTTTTTTTTAATTTAATGACCGTGTGACCTCAACGAAATTTCGTGAGAAGTTGTGCGTTATTATGCTTCAATTAACTGTCAAGTTTCAATTCAATCGCATGAGTAGATCCTGAAATATCAGGAAATTAATCTCAAAATTTCAAATGACCATAACTCCGAAACCATTCGACCGATTTGTCTCATTAACAAACTCAACCGGCGCATTTCAATGCGCGATCTAACCTGAAAGTTTCGAATCGCTAGCTTGCTTCTTTCGACAGAGTCGTCAGCCGACCGGACAGAATCGATTTCGACACCGGATTCGTCATCAGAGAGTTCAAACTAGTCGTTTTCGGCTCAAAATTCGAAAACCACAGACATTTGGACATAGCACGCTGTTCTCAAGAACATGGGCGCAAAAACAGTTCCTGCAATGATTGAAAAACTGCAGCTCAACTATTATAATTGTATTTCAACCGGATAGACGAACAACAGTAAAGCAGGATAAATTTTGCCACTTCAAAGTGCACATTGGAAAAATGTAATGGAATAAATAGTAAATCATCTTTTCTATATACAGAGTGTTTCAGAATGAGATGCTGATCCCTAATGGTGTGAATCCCTAGGTGACTTTAAGAGGTAAACTTCAAATTAACCTATGCCTTAGCCTATCGACCTTTAGAGCTACAGGATGGTGAAGTATTGGGAAAGATTATACCATTTATATCTTCCTAGATATTTTCATGAAACTTGGCACAAGCCCACTTACTATTAATAGCTTTTTAGGTCTAAATTCAATAACTTCCGAACACAACTTAGAAACTTGATATTTGTAGTTTAGGTTTGGACCTAAATTACGAAAGCCGAATTAGTGAATGGGTAAAATCCACCCACTGATTCCGCAGATATAGGTACCCATTCAAAATTTTATTTTCTCAATATTTACAAAAATAAAGATTAAGGAGAATTGAAAACAAATTTTTTAATGAGAAATGAGACAGCTTGAAGGTTCATACAGAATTTTTTGAGAAAACTCAAAGCTGTTAGCAGAGGTGGGCAGTCAATAATGTTGTGCAGTAGTTTATAAAGAAATCCAAGACACAAATTGATGAGATCAACAGTAGCATTTTGAAATGCGACCTGCCCTGGAAGATATTTCGACAAAACGTTAGCACGCCGTTCCCCAGAACATGCGCACAAAAATAAATATATGTATTAAAAAAAAAACACGTTTGTTCCAAACGACGTCTAATTAAAATGTAGGACTACTATGAGATATCCCGAAATTCAATATATTCAGCAAATGATTAAAAACAATTTGCTTCCCGGAAAAAATCCTATCATTCTAAAATGTATTCACATTCTGCATTATTTCTTTGAATATAATTAATTCCTAATGACCAAGTCTTCGACGCGGTATTGGCGAAAGAAATGCCTCCATTTATTTCGCTCCTTACGGATAGTGAAGGTCAACGTACTTGAACTTGTCGGATTGCTGAATCGTGAATGTCTTTCATTTAATGAGGTTACGAAAAAATCTTTTTCGCACATCCAAACTATAACTACGGAATGGGAGGTGATTGTAAAAGTAGCATACTACTGTTTTTTCTAACGACAGTTAACCTTGACTAGAAGAGTCATTCCTTTTATTATATTCCCGGAAGGTAAATGTGTATGCGTAACTTGTTATTTATTTTCATACGGAATATAACGGTTTACGATGGTGCTCGGTCCTAATCTAGGTTTAGAATTATTGTGGTGTACTTCGACAAATAGCATGTTGCGGTTTCACACATGGAAGTTCAATATTTACGAAGTCGTCTAAAAGCTGTTCACTTGTAGTTGATACGTTCCAAAAAGATCCAGAATTATTTCCCTGTAATTGTTCATTAATATCCACAATAATGAGTTCATTCCTACGCGCAATTATAACGGGTTCAAATCTGAACCGCCGGTTAATTCGAATCCGACAATGCTTATGTCATCCTATTCTAACACAATATTCAGAATGTTATGTCTGCTGAATGAAATGAATCGATTTACGCCTGAGCAAAGTCAGGATTGATTGTAAAATAATTTCCAAAGCAAAGACAAAATTGCACGAAAATGTAGTACAAAATTTGGTCGCCAAGACGGACCAACAAAGCCCGGTATACGCAAGTTTATTAGTAGACATCGGATTATATCCATTAACAAACTGACAAAATATGCATGCAAATATGCACTTGAAAAGGGTGAAATATGCACTTAAAAAATATCAATCTCCATTGTGTCTCCGATTAATTTTCAGTCATCAATCAATTATAATAAATTAGACATTTTTTACGTGCTTGTTCTAGGGCACAGCGCGTTATCACAATTCACAATGTCTGTAATTTTCGAGTTTTGAGCTGAAATCGTTCTCAAACGACTAGGGTGGACACAGATGAATAATCCGTGGTCGAATTGGATTCTGTTCGGTTATGTTTTGATCCCAAATATCTCGGTTGAGTCCGTTAATGGGCCAAATCTGTCAAATGTTTTTTTTGTGTTAGAGCCATTTGAAATTTTCATTTTTCAATAACTTGAAAAATATTTATCTGGTTGAAATGAAACTTGAAACATTAATAGTGCCAATGAGAAGATAATATCCTTGGAAAAATTTGAATTAATTTTTCTGCTTAAATTTTTATATTTCATTAAATTTTCACTGGAATTTCCAAGTCACCATTTCTCAATGTGAACAAGCGGGTAGAAGCTGTTGACATCACGTCAGTGCTTTTCTTGGTTTTTTAGGTACCTATACTACCGAAAACGATTTCTCTACGACCATTAACGTAAAGAGACGGAACTAGAATTTTGCGCCATTTTTGAAGATATCTTTGTAGACAAGGTTTTCCTTGTGGCGGTGGCATATACTATCTATCTTCTTAATTGCTGCGAGCTTCGTGTTTTTGAATTTGTCGTGGATTATTATTGATAGTAAATTAGTTTGAACATCTTTCTGTTCGATTATTATTTCTAAAATTTCCGTGTATTTGCACAGAAGAAGATTTTTGGTATCCAATTTTCTATAGCTGCGCACCCGTTCAACGTTTTCCGGTTGACACCAGGATACGTCCCACTATTGAAATATGCACTTTCGACAAAAAAGTACCAAAATATGCAATAATGCCTAGAATATCGCGTCTATTCATTAGCTTTGTTTTGGTTCCGAGTTCAGAACTGTTCAGGACGGTTCGAGTATGCGCGATTGCGATTTTGTGTCTGAAAATTCGCAATCGCGCATTCTCGAACCGTCCCGAACAGTGCTGAACTCGGAACCAAAACAAACCCGTTGCTAAAGTTCGTGAAACTGATTTCATGCTTTAAAAGATGAGAATCAATGCCTTATGGTGCCATTTTCTCTCTATATAATTCTTCATGAATATCATCTGAAATTTAATGACATTTAATAAAAAGTTGATTATCAAATCCATTAACTCGTAAGAGTTCTTCATCAATGACCAATGTAAACAAAAAAAATGTTAACAAACTATTCTTGAATCGGGGAAGGGAGAAAATAGGCGTGTCGACGTTGTTGTCAAGGAAACTCGGTGCATTTTTTATGGAACGATAGAGAACGTTCATTCCATCACATTCAAGAATAGGGTCCATGGACGTTACGTCCAGAAAAATGTCAAACTTATACAAAATCACTCGAAAGTAGGGTTAGATTCCGAAGCTTACCATTAATCCTTATTTTAAACCCCCAAATTCCAGGGTTTAAATTTAACAGTCAGTTAAACAAGGATTATGTGAAGGTGCAAGATAATTTTGTACCTTAACCTTGGTTATGGACTTAATCTATGGTTTTGTAATACGGTGCAAGTGGCCCTTAGGAAATCTATTTCACCGGGTATATGACCGTGAATTGAGCTAATCAGAATTTTAGCATGCGTTTGGGGTGCAAATCAGATTGCAGATATAGGATCACGTTACTCTCGCCGCTTCTGAACTCGCTTGAAGAGGTTTTAAAGATGTAAACAAACTGAAAGGAAATTTTTGTCCTATTTACTTGATGATTAATTTCGTATCTGTTCAATTTTAGAATATAAATAATCCCAACAGTTTTCTCTACAAAATCAATTGTTTAGTAATCTCTGAGGTTCTATTTTATGATGATAGTCCTCATTATATGACATTTTAGTTGCCCAACAACAAGAATTTGAATCGACCTTAGGTGGACTTATTCATAATGTTTATTTGATACAATATAAAGGAATCGCAACTGAAGTAAAAGAATTACAACCTCCATTATTCAATTAAAACGATGGGATGTCTAATGAAACTGTATATAATTGCACAACCACAAGGATTGGAATTGTTGCTTTATTCATAGTTTGATTTTATATTGAATGAATCTGAATTGACGTGGAAGTATCACAACACAACCTATACATTTTCCAGTTAAAACAACAGTATGTCTCTATTTGCAATGAAGATGTTTGCATAATAAATTGATTCCAAAGTTTTTCCACAAAAAAAATAAATCTTCTTTTAGTAAATTACTGTTTTATATCTCCTTTATCGATAAAATAGTGACGCAACTGTAGGTTATACTCAACTTGCTGAATTTATTCATGTCAAAAACAGTGTCTGAAACAGTTTGACAGACTTTACGTACACATGGTATACAGGGTGTTTCACCATAATCTGGTCAAACATATATAGCCGTATAGATGACATTGGGAAAAACAATTTTGCCTTATGACATATACCCCGTTTTCGAAGCATAAGCGAGATACTGTGGTGAATTATATGTGACCTTTGAAATAACGGTTTTTGGTCAGAACTTAGTATTTTTTGGTGGTCAATTCAATTGTGTAGAATTCTGGAAAAAATATTTCAAAATCGCGGAAAACCTACCAAGTTCAAATTTTTGTTTTCGATTGCCAAATTGGATAGCAATATGTCATTGTTCTCAATTTTCTCAGATTTTTCGTGAAAAAATTTTTCCAAAATTCAAACTCAACTCTTTTTTTAAATGTCTACATTGAAAAAAATTTCACCCAAAATTGTTGAAATCTATCTAGGTTGAACTAATTTCATTCTGAACACGGGGGTGAAAACAGAATGAAAAATATCCATGGGTTTTCATTTTATAGCCTTCCAAAGTACTTAAATAATTTTTATCTAAAAAACTGGTGGCCTTACGGATGCCAAAATTATGCTAATGCTAATGCTAATCTAAAATGACCTAGATAAAATATGAATTCATCGAGAAAAAAATATTTTATAAAAGACTTTGGTGGGTATCCAACTCTTTCTGCATTCGGAAAATAGGGTCAAATTCGATGAACTACCGTTGCTTGATAACGGACGTCATTATAATCAGAATAAATCCAATTTATACGCGACCCTATTGTCCGGAAGTGGAGAGAGTTCGAATCCCATCAAAGCTTTTTTTTTGTCATAAATTCATACTATTATCCAGGTCATTCTGGGGGCCCATTAGCACAATTTTGGCCTCCGTAGGGCCAAATAAATATTAAATGAAAATTATTCAAGTACTCCGAGGGAAACCTTTGGAAGGCTATAAAATGAAAACCAATGGATATTTTTTCATTCTGTTCTCACGCCAATGTTCAGAATTAAGGTAAGTTCAACCTCGAAAGATTTCAACAATTTTGGGTGAATTTTTTTTTCATTGTGGACATGTAAAAAAAAAGTTGGGTTAAAATTTTGGAAAATTTTTTTTTAAGAAAATCTTAGAAAATTGAATACATTGAAATAATGCTATCCAATTTGGCAATCGAAAAAAAATTTCAACTTCGTAGGTTTTTCCGCGATTTTGAAATATTTTTCCAGAGTTCAAC
Source organism: Myrrha octodecimguttata (assembly GCA_958510865.1). Lineage (NCBI taxonomy): Eukaryota > Metazoa > Arthropoda > Insecta > Coleoptera > Coccinellidae > Myrrha > Myrrha octodecimguttata. The sequence continues at coordinate 39,858,355 of OY294056.1, forward strand.
ACAGCAATTGAATTGAGCACCAAAATATACTAAGTTGCGACCAAAAACCATCATTTCGAAGGTCACGCATAATTCACAAGTTATCAAAATATTGTTCAAAGTTCACATTAAACACCCCCTCCCCTATGTCATGAGGCAAAAATGACTTTCCCAATGTCATCTTTACGGCTATATGTATATGTTTGACCAGTTTATGGTGAAACACCCTGTATATTCTACTGTACTGAAAAATTATTGAATAACATATTAATATAACTGTTATGGAGAAGATAAGACAATGTATGTTTCAAAGGAATTATATTTCTTATTTACACATTTTTGAAGTTTCTTCATTCCTTACACATTAATTGGATTGTAATCAAATAGAACACACCCAAAAGCAAACGCGCTTTTGAGGGGTTTCCTAATTAAAGAAAACAGGTTTTCCATAACATTTTTCCAAAATTTCCATTCACTCCAATCGGGTTCTTCAATTTATTCTTCACAGGAGTTTAAGATGAAATATAACTCTCGCTTTGGTATTAGAAATTCGCTTTTCAAATGGTTTCCGGTTTAATCGAAAACCTTAGTGTTAGGAAATAATATGTCAAAGTTCGTGGTTTTTTCTACGGTACCGTTGTTTTTTCCGGAAAAACTCAATAAACCTAGGGAAACACTGACATGAAATGATCATGTATTTTCGTATTGACCCCACCAAACGTACTTTTTGTGATCTTCTTTGAACATGCGCGCAAAGCTGCTGACCTCCTTGCTTTTTTTAGGTTTTCATTGAATTGCACCGTCCTCCTCCAATTGGAATGGTAATCATTTTATGAAACAAATACAGTGCGTGTCAAAATTATGGAACAAATTAATTTTCTCAGAAGAAAAATATTTTGCAACAAAATCCTGAAACAAGTCAATTTTTGTTTCACTTTTACCAAATTTATATGCATTTTTGAAGGATTTTCGTTGCACCCTGTGCCATCCCCATCAACCCCCTAAATTTTTTGAATAGGAAAAGTAGGTCATGTGGTGCTTTTTTGTCAAGGTCTTTGTATCTTCTGCACGCCTGTAAAGTACCACATGACCAACCTCCCCTATTCAAAAAATTTAGAGGGTTGATGGGGTTGGCACAGGGTGCAACAAAAATCCTTCAAAAATGCATAAAAATCGGTAAAAGTTAAACAAAAATTGACCTGTTTCAGGATTTTGTTGCCAAATATTTTTCTTTTGAGAAAATGAATTTGTTCCATAATTTTGACGCGCACTGTATATTGAGAGGTATTCCATTTTCATATCACGCCAACGAATAATCCGATTTTGAAACGAACTAGAATTGACACGAGGTCAGGAGCTCGAATTCTAAGCATAAGATCAACATGAAATTCTGCACCTATTTGCGCGTTGGTAATATTCATCTGATTACGAAGAAAATCTGATTTCCAATTTGGCATACTTTTTTCTTGTATCTCCGAAAGTAAATATCGGATCAAATTGAGTTTTGGATCATTGTTGTTAAATGCCGACTCTAAGGTTTGTGGCAAATGTCCTTGGAATCTAATCAATATTTTCGGAGAAAACATTTTTTCATCATATTTTTTTTTAATTTTCTAACAACTGGATCCACACGAAAGCTTTCACTGAGTTGCGCGCTAGTATTCCAAAACTGTTTACAAAGTTTCAAAGTGATGGATTCATACTTTATGAGATATTGAGGAATAAACCTCTAAATTTCAAATGAGCCTAGCTCCGAAACTATTCGACCGATTTCACCCATTAACAAACTTAACCGGGATATCTGGACTCCAAACCAAATCTGACAATTTCGAGTCGCTAAGACCATTCCTTCGAAAACCATCACGGATTATTTTTCAGAGGGTCCAACCTAATCGTTTGAGACCATTTTCGGCTCAAAATTCGAAAATTGCAGACATTGTGACGAAACGATAATGCGCTGCTCCCCAGAACAAGCGCGTATAACACTTTCAACAACATAACGCACGGCCCATCTTCCCTATATAAATTTAAGGGATTGAGTTTTCCATGCAGAGGGATGAAATGACATGATGATGAATGATATGTGAGAAAATGGCTCCGATAAGACCAAAACACCTCTATTTATATTTCATTGTGACAACCTGTATATTCATTGAATTAAAGTTCCTTTTTCATGCAAGAAGAACATCGTCTGAATTGGTTGGTAAGTGTGTGTTGATGAAGTTACCACCTTGGTCCGGAAAAAATAGTATTATTTCAGGAAGACGATTGTAACATCAGGAACAGGCGCCAAGAATGCAAATTTCATGCTTCGCTACAATGTTGCAATTTTATCGCCTACTGAACACTGAAAATTAATCTTTGTTACCGATAATTGAATGAAAAAATTCCCATTATAAATCTTACTTTTCACAATGGCGGATTGAGAATTAATTCTTAGCGAATGTGATTGGTTTAAAGATAAATTCAACCCAATCCCATAGAGATTCAATTCAGTAAAAAGTAATCATAGAACCCCCTTCGTAAAACCTTAGGTCAAATCATTACTGCATTCCATTCACAAACATGACGTTTTTTCAGATAAGGACAATAGTATCGAATAGCTTAACTCGAACATGCATACCTAAACTCCATTCACTTTTATGAAGTTAGTCGATAGGCCTTAGAATAAGTTTATAAAAATTCTGCAACTTTAACTGCGTCCGGAGGGGACTCTTGAAGTGTCGTCGAGAACAAAAAACCTAGAAAAGCACTGACTTGAAGTCAGCAGCTTTTACTCGCTAGTTCAATTTCACGAATTCGGCTGCCGTAATTAATCTATTTAAGTCTGGCCTAACTGTTGATCTCAAACGCAATGCTGAGAGGGTCTGCTTAGAGACTTAATAATTGTTGAGCAAGTTTGGAGTTTAATTACGAACGCCAAATTCTTGAAATCCATCCTGTGATCCCGCAGATATATGTACATACCCTTGCAATAGATGATAGGATATATAGGTAATTTTTGAGTTATTCCGGAAATAATTTATAATGATATCGATAAAATCAGCACGAAATCGAACATATTTTTTCCCAATATTTCCCAAGATGAATATCCGATCGAATTCCGAAATTTGATATGACTACCGTTGTTAAATAGTGACTTCAAGGTCTGTGCCAAACTCCATGGTAAGGTTATGAATAGATTTCGAAAAACAACGGCCGACCATAAACACAATAACTTCCGAAAGAAACAACTTGGAAACTCGATATTTGTAGAGAGGTTTGGACCTTAATTACGAAGGCCGAATTCGTGAATGGGTAGAATTCACCCAATGATTCCGCAGATATACCCATTGAAAATTTTATTTTCCCAATATTTCCGAAAATACAGATTATATTGAATTGAAATCGAAAAATGATGCTATAATTTATTCTCTACACACACATAATCACCAAAAAATGGATTTTTTTGTGTTTTCCTACAAATAAGGTATATATCAGAATGGAATTCATCCCGAATCTGAAACTGGCAAACCGGAAAATTATACTCGGCAAACTTCAAAGTCTAGAAAAGTTTTCATAAGTGCTTGTTCAAATTTGATGAGAATGCGTTCACCTTTTCACGTATTGACCTGCCAAACGAAGCTTTACACCGTAATGAGTTATGAGATCGTCAGGACCATAAGACTAGAAGATCTTAACATTTCTTATCGATATTTGTAGAGGACTGAAGCATAATTGCGGAAGTCAAATTTATGAATGGTTATAATCCACCCAATGATTCCGCAGAAATACCCATTCGATATATGGGATATATGTTTCGTTCCACATGTTGAGGAGATTTGTGCCTCCTCTTGCAGGTCACTGGGATTCGTGTTCAGAAGCTTCGGGGAATTCGATGATTTGTCTGCTCTTAGAAGTGTTTACTTCTCGCTTGTGGTTAGCAAATTAGAATATGCTAATTTGATTTGGTTTCCAATATATGATTCCCATCTTGCACCGGTCGAGCGAATTCAGAGAAAATTTTTAAAATATGTCATGTTCAGGAGGACGGGAAGGTATCCCGAGCGTGGTGCTGACCTCTCCGGTATTATGAGGGAGATGAGAATAACAACCTTCCAGGCACGCCAGAGTCTGCAGTGCGCAAGGTTCACGCAGAGACTCCTCAGCGGAAGGATTGACTGCTCTTTCCTGCTCTCTAGGATTAACATCCTCGTGCCAAGAATGGTGACCAGGCATCCGCTGGCGTTCGGTCTGCCCACTCCTCGCACCAACATACTCCAACGGGCACCTGTACAGGGTGATTCATTAAGGTTGGCCACCGGCCGTATCTCGGAAACCGTTTATCCTATGACTTCCGGAAAAAAAATCTAATGACAAACTCGGCCCCTAGAAAATGATTGAAAATATTTTCAAGTTCGTAGTTCCCCACTAGAGGGCGCAATCTATCACTTGTAAAATATAATCTCATTTTTTACGAAATATTCTCCAGCTAACATTGGTAAAGAATAATAAAATGAGAATCTACTCTTTCTATCCAACAACTTTTGTTTCAGTAATTTTTCTATATTTCCTTTTTTTTAGTGATGGGATGGATATACTCTTCTTCACGAAAAAAACATTCTTACTCCTGTATGGGTGAACCAATTTTCATGTAATTAGATTTCGTTTGAAGGTCATCGAAAGCAGATCACAGAAACATATGACAACAATATACCGGGTGATCCAATTAAAAACTACAGACTGTTTTATGTCACTTCGCCCTATTTGTGCGTTTTACTAGAAAATTTCAAATGCAATGCCATGATTCTAACCAAGTGAGAATAAGCCAAGCATTATCACCTACTGACTTTTTGAAATCGCAGACCGATATCATTGGTCATTTCGGAGTTATTGACATTTTTGTAAATTTTGATAAGTATTGATCAACCCTGTGAAATGCAGGAGGAATTGAGTTATTTCATCTCTAAACAATTAGATGAAAGGAAAAAACTCATCAAAAAAACGAAACAAGCTGATTTAGAACCAGTAAGCTTTGGCGATACTGTTCATTTTCGGTTTCTACAGCTGTAAAATTTTTTTAGGACGATTGCAAACCACTATTTTGTGATGCCCCATTATTCAAACGAAGAAGCATATGATATGCTTAATGTTCATTTTGAATGTTTAGAAAATGCAGTAGCTGAAAGGGAATACCCGATACGATATCCTGAAAGACGTCTTCATTCCAAAAGGGTATTCAAAAGATTGACACGAAGAGTGCGAGAAACTGGTAAGGTTCAATACCTCGGAAGAAAAAATAGAAAACGTAGAAGCCGTAATGAGGATAATATCATAAAAGTTTTGGCTTATTAACAAGACAAAGGTGCTTGAAATTTTAACGGAAGATATTCCAATTCTTTTAGAAAATATTGCCATACAAAGCAGGTTAGATATGTGGTATCAACAAGATGGTTGCCCGGCGCATTATACTGCGCTAATGTTAGAGAATATTCATATAACGTCTTCTCAAAGAGGTATATTGGACGAGGGAGTATTTTTCCATGGCCAGAAAGATCACCCGACCTCACAGTATTAGATTTTATTTTTGGGGGAGAATAAAGACTTAGTTTTCCGAACAACCCCCACTACAAGTGATGATATTCAAAATAGATTTCGACAGGCAGCTTCTTCTCATACTGAAATTGTGGCCAGTGTCAACTCGACGAAAAAAAGACTAAATTTATGTGTAGAAAATAATGGTAGACATATTAATTATTGAATTGATTAGGGGTAAGTGTTGTTTTTCTGTTCAAATATTTTCGTTGTTGCTAATTTTTGTTTTATTTTATCGCATCATTGTTATTTCATGTGTGTTGAGTATTTTGCTGCGTTGTCATGACGCATAAAGTCACTTCCTTGTTCATTCAAGCTCACAGAAAGGATCAACATTGATCAAAATTTGCAAAAATGTCAATAACTCCGAAACGACCGATGATATCTGTCTGCGATTTTAAAAAGTCAGTAGGTGATAATGCTTGGCTTATTCTCACTCGGTTAGAATCATAGCATTGCATTTGAAATTTTCCAGTAAAACGCACAAATAGGGCGAAGTGACATGAAACAGTCTGTAGTTTTTAATTGGATCACCCGGTATATTGTTGTCATATGTTTCTGTGATCTGCTTTCGATGGCCTTCGAATGAAATCTAATTACGTGAAAATCGGTTGACCCATACAGGAGTAAAAATGTTTTTTTCGTGAAGAAAAGTTTATCCATCCCATCACTAAAAAAAAGGAAATATAGAAAAATTACTAAAACAAAAGTTGTTGGATAGAAAGAGTAGATTCTCATTTAATTATTCTTTACCTCTGTAAGCTGGAGAATATTTCGTAAAAAATGAGATTATATTTTACAAGTGATAGATTGCGCCCTCTAGTGGGGAACTACGAACTTGAAAATATTTTTAATCATTTTCTAGGGGCCGAATTTGTCATTAGATTTTTTTCTGGAAGTCATAGGATAAACGGTTTCCGAGATACGGCCGGTGGCCACCCTTAATGAATCACCCTGTATATCGGTCATGTGATAGTGCTAATAAACTCGGTTACAGCGTATTTTTGTAGTGTTTGAGTTCCAATTTGTTTCAGGACTATTTTTATTATTTTTAAGTATTTCTATTTATTTATTTTACGTTATCGGTATGTTCATTTAATGTTACCCTGTAATTGGGAATTTTCCTGTTGGGTATAATAAATCATTATTATTATTATTATTATTATTATATTAGTTTCTAATATTCATACAAATAGAAATCCAATCGAACTGAAACCAAGTACTGTGTTGCAAAATTTCAGCGGAATCTTACTGATGAGGGCTGGGATATAACAGTTCAGAATATTTTTGAAATTTCCCTATAGTAATAAAATTGATTGATAATTTCATGAATTTCTCAAGGTTTGTTACTGTTGCTTAACTCAACTTTAAAATTTTCAGCCGAATGATTTCCGACCAGTGGTCCATGAGTTATGAAGAAAACCGCTGCAAATTGTGTTGTGAAAAACCAATGAGTTATAAATAATATATAAGTTTTAATTAAGATATCAATGGTATTCGGCTATTTAACTGAGAAACTAATCCCTTGTGTGGAATTTGCAGCGTTTTTAGTATTTAATATTCGGAAAGTGCACATGTACAGATAAATTGGATAGTTAGTAGCGAATTAGATATAATCATATGAAACGCGTCGTAAATTATCCGAATATTTTTCACTCAAGCGCATGTTTTATACTCAAAGCGTTGTGGGTTTTTACCCAATTCCGAAAAAGTGTGAATTTCATCAACATAATTTCATTCAGAGCTACTTGTAAAGTCTGTGCCACTTTATATTCGACTAATTCGACTTCAAGATCAGCTAAGACAGGCAAACCAGACGAGAATAATTTCTATCGAATATGTACAAGTTTTCTGGATTTTAATATCCTTAATATGTCTTTTGCGCATTCGGTCTCAAAATCAATCCTGTCCGGCCCTTAACATCATATCTGAGAGCGAAGGCAGCTAACGAGTAGAAACTTTTAGTGTAGGTTGGGTATCAGAATTCGTTATACAATTTTTGAATATATTTCCTTCATCTCTCAGAAACTGCCCATGCGATCGGATTGAAATATGATAATTAGTTAGTGAAATTGAAATAATTTTTTTTTAACTAGCCATCGGTTTTCGATGAGATTTTAAACAAAGCTTCAAGTCAGTGTTTTACAATAGTTCACCGAACTTTAGTTTTATCAGATTTCATTTTACGGAAATATTAGGGGAGGAAGTATGTCAAATTTCCTGGCTTCCTTGAGATCTCTCGACATACTCAAAAAATACTGATCCGATCTTGATGAAACGCGGATCCACCAATTAACAATATAATAAATAATAAGAACAATAAAAAATAAATGAACTTATAATTGAAAAATTGTTTCGGAAATATCCAATATTTTGGAGTTATTGGGATGATGAATACCCGTGATTTTGCGAACTCGGAAAAAAAATAGGGGTTTCGATTTTACTGATAGTTTACGAAGTACTTAGTGTTTTCATGAGAGCCATAGATAACTTTGCAGAGGAATGGATAAGGGAATCGAAAATTTTGGGTAAGTTTGAGAGCAAACAATACCTCGAAAATAGCGTGGTGACTTTCGGAAACCAGAGTTAGTTTTTTCAAGAAACTTTTTGAGTGTAAATGGTTGAAACATATTGTAAGAATGCACAATGTAGCCACTTTTTTATATTCAAGAATTTTCAGAAAAGTAAAAACTGAAATGGGGTAAAAATAGTTTTTATTGAAACAACTGGTGGCCTAACGGAGGCCAAAATTGTGCTAATGGGCCTCCAGAATGACCAAGATAGAAATATGAATTTATAAAAAAAAATGGTTTTTCTCAAAAAAACTTTGGTGGGAATCGTACTTCCCCCACATTCGGGCATCAAGGTCAAATTCGATGAATTACTGTTGCTTGGTAGTGGATATTAATGATCAGAATAAATCCAACTCAAGGTTGATTCTCACTATACGTTCCGTAACCTTTCAGTATCCCTTCCGTATGATTTACGTCAAAATTTAGTAGGCAAAATGTTATTTAGACGGAACATGAACGGGACTTATAGTGTGCATACACCAATTCATTTACACCTTATAATAAAGGGTTTTTCAACAAGAACTTTGTTTTAAAAAAAAGAATAAAACAAAGAATTTAGTGGAAAATGAATAAAATTTTTATTGTATTACAAAGAGAAAAGTTCGGCAATTATGAATGAAAAATGATATCCGACAAATGTCCACCACGACCACGCTGACAGACGTTGATTCTTTCATCGAAATTTTTAATCACTTTTTGGCAAGATGGAGGCTCTATTTCGTTAATGACATCACGGATTTTGAGTTTTAAGGCTGCAATCGATTCGATTGGCTCCGTATAAACTCTGTCTTTAACATAGCCCCACAAAAAATAATCCAGTGGTGTTAAATCACACGATCTGGCCGGCCACTTAACAGCTGAATTTCGCGAAATTATGCGATCGGGAAATTTGGTTTGCAATAAATTGATCGTTTCGTTGGCTGTGTGACATGTGGCACCGTCTTGTTGAAACCACATTTCAGTGACATCCATGTCATCAATAATAGGCCAAAATTCAGTTGTTAACATCTCGCGATAGCGTGATCCATTGACTGTTACCGCATTTCCAGCCTCATCTTCTAAAAAAAACGGCCCAATCACACCTCCAGACCACATAGCACACCACACAGTGACACGTTGAGCATGCAAAGGCCTCTCAATAATTGCTTTAGGATTTTCAGAAGCCCAAATGCGGCAATTTTGCTTGTTGACGTACCCTAACAAATGAAAATGTGCTTCGTCTGAAAAAATGATTTTTTGAGAAAAACCAGCAGGTTGTTCCTGAATGAACCGAGCGAATCTACGGCGATTTGAATGGTCGGTCAGCTTCAATTCCTGCACCAGTTGAATCTTGTAAGGCTTCAAAGCCAAATCCTTTCGCAAAATTCGCCATGTTGTGCTTTTGGATAACCCCAATTGTTGAGAACGTCGTGAAATTGATAACTTTTGATCTTCTTCAACACTGAAGAATTTTACGAAATGTAACTTTAACCGTACGACCATTTTCATAGTAGATTTGAATTATTTTAATGCGATTTTCGAGCGAAATTGAATTCATTGTAACAATTGCCAAAGCATATACTGCGAATACGTCAAAAAACTAAATGTCAAAACTGTCATGTGGTGCCGGTGTTACCACATTGAAAAACAAAGTTCTTGTTGAAAAACCCTGTATTTTACGGGAAGCATACCGGAAGGTTAAGGAACGTTTAATGAAAATCAACCTTTATACTCTGTAGGTAACGTGACCCTACTGTCCGAAAGTCGAGCGAGTTCGATTAACACCAAAGTTTTTTGAGGAAATTTTTATTTTGATGAATTCATAATTCTTTCAATTTTTTTATTTTTTTTTCTGAATTCTTCACCACAATTGAATTGAAGAAATACTAATTTGTGACCAATAACCATTATTTCAAAGGAAACGCATAACTCACCGCAGTTATCAGAATATTGCTACAACTTGACATTGAACACCCTATATCTCGCTTATGTTTCGAAAGCGGAGTTAATAGGTTTGTTCGTTGTACCTGCATGAACTACACTAACCACACCAACTCCACTGACTTCCAATTCTCAGTGCAGCTGAGTGTAGTCACAGATAACTGAATGGGTGGACTTAGGGCCGTATTTATAGTTGTTCCTTGAGGCTTCCTTATACTGAAGGCCGCCTTGAATTTGCTTTTCTATGGGAACAAATACAAGTTTGTTTGCATAGAAACATAGAAAAGCAAATACAAGGCGGCTCAAGGAACAACTATAAATACGACCCTTAGTACAGTTCAATCTGTTCTATGATTCTCACAGAATACAAACATATGATAGATGATTTTACGCAATCCCAAGATGACAGAATTCTATGCTTCTCGTGTTTTCGCTACCACTTCGAGGTGATGTAGTTTTTCTAAAAACGTCACGGACAAAAATTCTATTTCAAATAACGATATGATGAAAATTAATTTCGTCCAAAAATAACCACACATAGAGAACAAAACTCGTCCAACTAGGATCCAGAGACAATCACAAATGTCTATAATTATGAATTATATTTACGTATAGCCATCACAGAAGATAACCTCACTCTATGCACTGCACACGTCAATATTTCCGCAAGGAACAGAGTGCAAGTTTACACCGAACAGTATCAGTGTAGTTAGTGTAATTAGTGTAGTTCATGTAGGTACAACGAAAAAACCTTATGTCATAACGCAAAAATGACTTTCCCAATGTCATCTACAAGACATACATCGATTTCAAGCGATGGACCAAAAGCTCCGGTCATAGTAACGGTTATTCAAACTGACATATAGGCAAAGGATAATCTGTCAATTTTGATAACCGAAACTATAACCAGAGCATTTGGTCCATCGCTTGAAATTGATTTATATATGTTTGTCCAGTTTATGGGGAAACTGTATAATCCCTTAACGCCTTGGCAACGAATTTGAACATGCGTGCAAAAGCTGCTATCTTCACTTCAGTGCTTTTCTGGAATTTGTATTGCAAGCTTAAGTCAATTGAGCATTACAATAGCCAGTATATATTTTCACGTCCTTCTTTCCGATTTCTGATACAATTTATGGACGATCGGTTCAAGGTGTGATCGTTTTGCTGATGCGAATTCTTCGAAATCTCCATTCCTGCAGAGAGCGAGAAGTGATAGCAAAATTAGATTTGACAGAGTCACGACGATGTGAGTACAACAAAAAACGATACGGAAATAAACTAACAGAACGGTAACAAAACAGTGTGTAACTACTCTATAATCCACTTACACTTTCTGCTTCTAACGCACGTTTCAGAAACCAAGTTTCCTTTGTCAAAGACATATCGTTACTAATTACAGTTACATGTCATGTTGAACAAGCGAGACTAAAAATCATCTAGAGACAACATCACAACAATTAGTTTCGACATTTGTAGAAAATCCACACTAGGACTGTTATATTCCGGTCGACTCAGTGGCACCTTGGTCACATAAAACAGGCAGCCTACACTTTTTATTGAACGTTTATTTAGGATACCTCTCAGTGAAGTTAATTTCAATAAAGAATAGAACAAAATTTTCCAAATTGCTGAACACAACAATTATAATAAACAAGTACGAAAACTGATTACCAAACATAAAGATAAACAATTATTAAAAGACAATTTAAATGAAAGAAACGGGAAAAGATAACTGTTTCAGGGCATTTACGTATCACCCTGAAACCTACAAGAAACTTTTTCAAAAAAGTAAATATTAAGTTAGCTTTCAAAACCGCCATGAAAACCAAACAACTTTCAACTTTTGGGAAATACGTTTGGTAAAATTCCGGATGAATTAAAATCGGGCCAATACGAAATAAAATGCCCAGACTGCGATAAATCTTACATCGGACAAACAGCGAGGAACATCAACACGAGAATCATGAGCCATATCCGTAACAATCATCCTGATAAATCGGCGGTCGCTAATCACGTTTTAACAACCGGTCATTTAATTTCAGAAAAATCCGTAAAGCTATTGAAAGGCTCGGGCAAAAGTTACTTGAATTTTTTTGTATTTGTATTTGTATTTTTTCCGAATATCCTAGGCTTCAACGAAACCCCTCAGAAGCTTAAAGCTTGTGCCAGTTAGGATACCGGGTGTGTTCTGTGTAGGCTTTGTTACTAATTCCTTGCGCCACGTTAGGAACAGCACTGTTAATTGTTTACCCAACAGCGAATGGTTGGACGGTCCCCTAAAAACCGGAAAAGATATTTCCCGGCCAAGGGCTTGAACCCCAGACCTTACGATCATGGGGCTTGCGCTCTAACCACTGAGCTACCGCCGCTACTCTTGAAGGTATACTTATGTTCAAGAGAAAAGACAGATTAGTAACCCATTATTCCAAATATTTACAAATATTTACCTGCCTCACCCTTGATAGCCCAGCAATACCCTAATGTCCTTTAACAACCCTTTCCCATTGGTCCTGTATACCACCCTCTCACTCGTTCAACATGACACTTGTAACTGTAGTTAGTAACGATATGTCTTTGACAAAGGAAACTTGGTTTCCGAAACGTGCGTTAGACGAAGAAAGTGTAAGTGGATTAGAGAGTATAGTTCGTTACACACTATTTTGTTATCAGTATTCTATCTACAGTGAACTCAAATAGTAATTTTAACACAATGGCAATCTCTTCAGAATCAAAAAGCGGCTATCACGGCAAATGTCTCATGGAAGGCTGAAATTTTTACGAAAGAGTAAATCCACCATTTTACGTGCATGTGCTGGGGGTCTGATTGCTATCGCTTCGTCCAACTATCTGAATTTTTCAAATATTTTCCCGAAAATACTCCTAAACGACTAGGTTGGACTCACTGATGACGACTCCTATGTCAAAATCGATTCTGTCCGTCCATCCCGCCGTAAGCACGATTAGGTGAGTATTAGTCCGAGAGCTCATGCATGACACATGTTCCATGATGTATTTGATCCAAGTTGAAATTTTACATGATGGTAGGCTTTTTTCTGACATACCTGTGGTACACTAGGAACTGCTCATATAAAGAAGTTGCAAAACAAACTTAATTCGACAATTTAATTTCCGTAATGAAATCAATGGAGAGGACTATTTTGGAGGAGGTAACAACGCACAAAATTACCCCAAAATTTTATTTTCTCATAGGAAACAAAAATAATTTCATTACAGATTTAACATGGCAGATTTCTCGAAGCCGGCATCTATCGGAGAAAACTGAAGTAGGACAAAAAGGCAGTAATTTGACAACAATAAGGAAGTATTTTGACAACATTTGGACTGCATTTCGGGTCCAAAATATGTCAAGGAGTGTCTGCACCATGTATTCTATTAGTTGACAAACTATCATAGCTTCTTCGATTCTCCTACTCCATAGCAACTATCGAAAGGTTTTTGTTTGATCATGAGTCGACTACTAATACATATTTTCCTCCTAAATAATGCAGCTTTGGGGTGATTTTGTTCATTATTACCTCTGAGAAAATGGTCTTCCTTATTCATTTTTTTTCTCTACGGAAATCAAATTGTCTAATTATTCTTGTTTCGCCCAACACTTTCTCGCAAAATGTACAATGCGTACCTTGACTAAACCAGGTAGGACAGAAAGACGCTTGATTATTATATACCTACTCATCTAGCCTATACAGAGTGAGCCTTTGAGTTGTACATTAATTTTAACCCTAGTTTCCTCTCATAAAAAAAACACTTTTTTCATTTACCATTTTTGCAGATTCGGCCCCAGTAAAGACATACAGACTGTTGAAATTTCCAAAAAAAAATCAGACTTTCTTTTGTAGCTTTGACATGGTTTCTCCGAATGAAATGAAATGTCTATGGACCAGACTTTCCATAGAATTCTAGAATTCAATGAATGTTTTTAGGTTAGTTGAGTGATTTCTTATAATTCGTTCATGAATTTGATGAAAATTAGAATAATTATGGAATTTTCAATATAAGAATGGGTAAGATTGAAATTGGGTAGAATCTCATGATGGAAACAACTGGATATTGGACGAATCTCAAGTGGAAGATTAATGTTTCAATGGTCAAGTGTAGTGAAATATTTTTTCCACAATAATACCGCAAAAAAGTACCAAATCACGAGAATTAAGTTAGTAAATGAGTTTTACCAATTATATTTCTTTGAATTTCAAGCGATTGATTGATTATTCTACAATACAAATCACCGTAGGTGATATCTGTGTCGAACTTGCAAACAAAGTGCAGGAGTGTATTAGCACATTTTAAATGCTTATAACTTTTTACTAGGGCTGACTCTGGAAAATGGCAAATAATAAAAGGGTTTAATTTGATTAGAGGAATCTATGGTTCAAATTAATGTAGAACTTAAAGGCTCATCCTGTATACATCATGTAAACTTTCAACTTGAATAAAAAAAAATCATGAAATATATGTTATGAGCTCTATACGAGGAATCCGATCCACTTGAAACTTTCAGGGTAGGTTACATTTTAAAATGCGCTAATGTGCCAAATCAGCCAAACGGTTTCGTAGTAAGAGTGATTCTAATTTTTTAAGTTTTTTCCTCAATATTTCCAACTGATGCGATAGAATTGAAACTTTGTAGTTAGTTGAAGCATGATAGCGCGGAACCTCTTGCAAATTTTTTATCAGATGTGGAAAAAAATTCCACAAACCTGGAACGTTATATTTCACAATAGTGTACCAAATTCATTTCGAACGATCTTCACTGTCAGAGATATTGGGAAAAAATATTTAATTTCGTGGATTTTTCGAAAAATACTGATCCAATCATGATACAATTTAGTGATTAGTTTGACAATGCTGATGCCCAAGTTTTTGTAAAATTTCGTGTTTATCGTGTCATTCTATCCATCAAGTACTGGATTTCAATTCGATCTCATCTGTATTTTTGGGAATATTGGTAAAAATAAATTTTGAATGGGTATACCTGCGGAATCTTGTGTGCATTTTACCCATTCACGAATTCAGCCCTAGTTATTATGGTCCAAAGCTACTCTACACATTCTAGTTTCTAACTTATTAATTTAGAAATTTATTGTGTTTACGATCGGCTGTTAGGCTGACCGTAAAAGCAATAAATTCCGAAAGAATTGACTTAGGAATGCGCTATTTTCAGAGTAGGTTTGGGGATTGATTAAGGTCGAATTCGTGAATGGGTTAAGTCCGCCAAATGATTCCGTATAGATATACCCATTCCATGTTTTATTTTCCCAATATGTATTTCCAAAAACATAGAATAGGATAGAATTGAAGTCCATTAACCAATTGATTGAAAAATGACACCTTGAAGCTTGCTGCAAAATTTCTTGAGGATAATATGATTAGAAGATCAGAATTCATATATTATTATTTATTTTATTTGGTAAAAATATATAATCTTTTGCGGGCTCAACGCATTGGACTTCTGAATTAAATTAAAGGTTGACCAGGCGATATTTTTCGAAATATTGGAAAATAACTAAGATGGATACAACTCCGATACCGGATTTTGCCAATCAACAATATTAACCGGTGCATTTGAACATCGAACCTACCAAGGTTTCTTCTCACGAAAGTAACAGTGTTGCCTAGTTTATTTTTTGTCCGAGGTTTCTAAATTTTTGAGTGATTCTACATGGACTGTAAGTAGAGCAAGTTTGGAGCTGTAGATGGATACTGAGGTCGTATTCATGAATAGTAAAAATCCGCACAATGATTCCTTCATCCGAAATGATATTTTCTGATTTTTCAAGAAAAAAAACAACATAGCAGATCGCATTAAATTCTAGTACCTACCTTGTTGAAAAATGGCGGCTGTTTCAGAGAGCTCCTTAAGTGCCTTTTAGATTTTCTTAATGGTATGTATTGAGTAATAATGAGATAGTCAGGTACCATTTTACAATTTTTCGTTAAAAGAGTAGGTACACTTTTTGCTCAATTTGAAAAAGTTCACTACGAGATTCAGTCCAATTTGTTGTTGTTTCATTCACCTAATCCGTAATGGAGTATATATAAGTTCATGGTATGTTTCGAAAAATGAAGACTCTACTAAGCCTGTCATTGGCGTCTGGTTTGTTCCTTACTTCGAAAAAGAATTACTAAATTTAATTTCTGACATTTTGAACCATTTTGAATTATACTGAGTTGGTTAAAAAAGGCCCTTTCGACATGCACGGGTTCTGAGCTGAAAAACCCGGGGTTTTTAAAGCTTCTTGTTCTTGCTGTAAGATTAAACAAATGGCAACTCTATCAACATTGGACATATAATCAGTTGAAATATCTTAGATCTTAGTTTAAATAATTTGTGAACAAACAAGTCAAACAAGGACTATATTGAAAAAGAATTAATTGAAAAAATAATAACAGCATTTAGAGATACAATCTATTATATTTTACATCCTCGAGTTCTACGAAAAGATTTCTCTCCTCAGTCGAAAAATTTCTGCAGTTGATATTAGATTATCAATTCGTTATCAACTAATCGGATAATATAAGTATAATTACATTTCAAAAAACATTTACTCCAGTCGTTACTATGATTCTCACAGACGAAGGAAATTTTACAGAAAAATTTAATAATTATCGCTTTGTTTTCTTCTACTCACCATTCACTGGGAAACAGTCTGCGAATAATCCAAGGTAACCATAGATCGTCGAAGCAACATCATCACCCGGTATCTTCCATCATAATTGGGCCGTAATCGCTGATTTCGAGCAATAAAAACATCGCATCACAACAATTACACCGGTGGTATTTCCATTATAACAAATTGCGCTCGCACCGATCCTCTCTCTATGGTCCGTCCACCTCCACCACAAAAATATCACTAACATACATTCGCCGACAGATCGATGTTCTGCCACAGGTGTCTCGATGATCTCGCTTCGATCTAGGGAAACCGGAAACCACAGAAGTCGGAAAGTGAGCTATCGAAAAAAAATGGCCAGTTCGCGAATGTCCCGCTCGGTCTGAGGAACAGACAGAGATAAGAATACAACTGCGAATTACGGCAAATTAGTAAATTGCCGTGCAAAGACGTTCTCTTGCGACGCGATAAGGAGGAGAGTGTCGGCAACGACACGTGATATCGAAATGATAGTCAATTTCTATTTTCTTGGCTATTTCTTCGCGTCTCCTGATAACGGATTCTCAGCCACCTACGGCATTTTTTTCGGGTAGGTATCAGAATGAGCGCGATGACGTTAGTAGGTGGAATCTCGAGACGCCGAGCGATGTTTATGGAGGAATTTTGGGATTCTGGTTATGAACTTAGTGCTCCAGATACAGTGATTAGGATGTGTGATCTAGATAGACGGGGCTCAAATTATTTACTTTATTTGCAATCACAAAACTCCTGTTAATGAGGATGAAATTGGAACTTTCCGAACCTCTATTATTTCGTAGTAATTGTTGAAAAAATTCGTGGAAATAAACATACAAGGCAAATTTCAAAATTATTTGCCAAAGCAAAAATAAGATTTTCATCTGTAAAATATATTTTTCAAACATCAATATTGTCATTACTTGACGGAAATCCGTTGTGAGGTGGTTAATCAATAGGATGAATGGAATAAAAGTCTTAAGGTCCTTTCGTTTGCATAGAAAGTATAGCACATTCCTGCACTCGGTGTAATTTACACTCGATATACATATTCGTTTGCTGATTGAATTTACACCAGTGTAGATGCGGTGTAGATTATCTATACCTAGTAGTCGGAAGGACGTGGGAAATGCACTCAAAATAAAATGTGTGGTTATGGTCAATGACACGGAAAAAAGAAAGCGATCACTTTAATGAAAATATTTATTGTCAATTTATGGAAACTTGAACTTCCTGTTCATCTCCAGAAGCATATATTTCAACCTCTCTCATCATATGTTGAAAACATTTTGTGATATAAGGTAATTATTAACGTATTCGTTTTCAGAATTTTGAGAGCTCATATCTTCAAATTTAATACAAGCTAAGTTTTGAATGCAGGTTCACGTTCACAGGATCATAGTATACTCATACTTAGAGTATTCCTCAATGTGGACTACGAAGCTATTCTATCCATTTGATTGTTATCCGGTTTTCTGATATGAATTACTATTTATTTTTTTTTCAGATTTTTTCGGTGTTATATTTCAAACAGCAGTTCAGAAATATGTTGTAAGCAAAATAAAACCAAAGAAAGAAACAACCTACTTTTTGCGCGCATGTTCTAGAGAAACAGCATGCTATCGTTTTGTCCAAATGTCTGTAATTCTCGAATTTTTTCCAGAAATTGGTCTCAAACAACTAGATTGGACTCCCTAATGACGAATCCAGTGTCGAAATCGATTCTGTCAGTCCGGCCGGCCGTGGACACGATAACTGTCGAATGGAGTGAGCTAACGAAGTGAAAGGGCAGGTTGAGCATTGGAATGCCGCGTTTAAGTTCGTTAATGGGCCAAATCAGTCTAACAGTTTCGGAGTTAAAGCAATGTGAAATTTTGAAGTTATTTATTTTTTATTTCAGAAACTACTGCAGCGATTGGATTGAAACTTGGCATTCAGGTGGAGTATACCGACGCGCAACTTTTAGCGAAATTTTGTCGGAATCATACTGCCAGTAAATTTAGAAAAAAATTTTTTTTTCAGGAACCGTTTATCATATTCAAAAAAAATTCCACTAAGACTTAGAACTTTATATTTCACAACAGTGTACCAAATTTCAGTTGATATGATCATAATTTTTGGAGATATTGGGAAAAAATATGTCAAATTTCGTGATTTTCTTTCGGTATAACTCAAGAAATACTGATTCAATCATGATGAAACCTGGCAGCTAGTTTGAAGATGCTGAAAGACAACCTTGTGCAAAATTTCGTGATGATCGTATCATTAGAACTATTTCAAAAAAAATTCAATTTTATCCCCATTAAATTCTGTATGAACCTTCGAACTGTAATTTTCCGATAAAGTACTGGATTTCAATTCGATCAGATCTGTATTTTTGGAAATAATGGGGAAACAAAATTTTGAAAGGATATATTTGCGGAATCATTGGGTGGATTTTAATTATTCACTAATTTGGCCTTCGTTATTAAGGTCCAAATCTTTTCTACAAATATCGAGTTTCTAAGTGGTTTCTTCCGAAGTTATTGTGTTTACGGTTGGCCGTCAGGCCGACAACTACACATTTTGAAATTTCTTCAACCCTCGAAGGGGTTGAAATACTCAACCCCTAGGATATTTTTTCTTACAACTTTTTTTTGTACTAAATTTTCCTTTAAAAAACATTGCTTGAAAGTCCAATTCATTCACTAACTTTTTCATCTCTACAACTTTTTTCGATAACTTACGAGAAAAGTATAACTCATTAAATAGCATTTTATTGAAGAACAACCAACCAAATTATGATTCTACCAGGTTAAGACTTTTACAACTAAAACAATAGCGAAAAATGAACAAAAACCTGTCGAATATCGACAATACAATTATAATTAATGTTAAAAATGACCGCCTTCAGCTTCAATCCAAGCATTTACTCTTCTCCTCATTGAAGTACGTATGCGATTAAATGTGCCTGCTGAATTTCTTATCGTTTCACACCCTGCTAAAATGCGGTTTCACAGATCATCGATATTTTTTTCTCGTGAATGTTTGAGTTTTCGAAAAAACTTGTAGAGATAAAAAGTTGGTAAATGAATTGGGCTTTTCAGACATAAAAGGAAAAGGTATAGAACTTT
Organism: Myrrha octodecimguttata; assembly: GCA_958510865.1. NCBI lineage: Eukaryota > Metazoa > Arthropoda > Insecta > Coleoptera > Coccinellidae > Myrrha > Myrrha octodecimguttata. The sequence goes on from OY294056.1 coordinate 39,878,167, forward strand.
AATCACAAGGACGAATATCTGTAGATAATTCAACAAATATTCCACCTTGATCAGAGCTAATCATCCAATCAACCAAAATGCCAATTCCTGTCTTTGATAGAACTTTAAGTTGGCAACAATGTTTTGAACTGGCAGTCATTTTGTCAGCTGTCAAGTGATTTGTCTTTAGCTTGGTCTGGCATTTCAACATGAATTGACTGACGCCTGAACAACGCTTCCAAATTCTGCAAATTCATTTGGAAAATAATGGTACTGTTCGAAATACGTATCGCGCTGAAGTCCATTCAACGGTCAACATAATCGTCCATCAGAGCAATTAATTCAACTAACTATGGACCGTTTTCACACCAAGTTTACTTTAACTGATAAAACTCATCCACATAGACGTCGTACAGTGAGAACAGAAGTAGCCATTGCAGCTGTACAGCGTAGAGTAGAGGAAGACCCAAATCAGTCTATCCGCCATAGTGCACAACTATAGAGCCATTTCCTGACTTTTTCGTTCCTCAATTGAACAACCATGATGTGCAGCAGCTGTGGTTTCAACAAGACGGCGCAATATCTCACACAGCTCGTGCCACAACTGATTTACTTAAGGAAACGTTTGATAACCGCATACTTTCACGTTCCGGGCCCGTGGATTGACCTCCAAGATCGTGCGATTTAACGCCGGTTGATTATTTTCTGTGGGGATATGTGAAGTCGCTAGTCTACGCCGATAAGTCCGAAACGATCGACCAATTGGAAGACAATATTCGCCGCCTTATTGCCGATATACGGCCACAAATGTTATAAAAAGCGATTGAAAATTGGACCTCTAAAAAACACCCTTTACAAACAGTTACAATTTATATTTATAGTGTTGCAGAATGGCGAAGGAGTTCCTTATTCAATTGGTATACAGGGCCCCGCAACGGTGGCGCAGTGTTCCATATCTGTGTTTGAAAAACACAAAAGAACATATTTTTCTATAATCAGGTCGATTCTGTTTGCGTATTGCTATGAACCTTGCTATTGTAGTCATATTGCTATCTTTCTAATTTAAAGCAATATGGCCATGATGTTACGTATTCTGTCCCGAGTGTTATAGCAATGTTTGTTATGAATTTTGTCATGGCAATATTGCTATCATGGACTTCCATAATCGGTGAGTTTAGAGCTGACAACACTATATTTGGTGACTTTAGAGATACAAGGAAAAAATAAATAACCGTACTTCGTGAGTTTTCTTTATGATTTCGCATACATAACCTATATCTATGGCTTTCATGTAAACATATCGACATTAATCAATTTTAAGCGATCAACCAAATGCTCTGGTTATAGTAACGGTTATAGGAATTGACAGATTATCCTTTGCCTATATGTCAGTTTGGATAACCGCAACTATGACCGGAGCTTTTGATCCATCGCCTGAAATCGATGATAAAAAATGTTAGGAAACAAAAAGATTCGAATGGAGGTTTTTCCTTTAGACGAAAATGCAGTCATTTTCATGAAAAACCTTTAGAACATCACATTTCAAACATAATTTCAATATTATATTTTAAAAAAAATTTTTGATCACCTAAAACTGAAAAATAAAAATGGGGATTTGACATTTTAAGGGATTTGTCTTGAGTGCACGATCTGTCAAGGTCGAATTCAGCTTTCTCGGAAAGAAAATGACGTCAAATGTGGTACTTTGCTTAGGAAAACAGAGATAGCTATACTTCGAGCTGGTTAGAGTAGAAGACAACGACCAAGGAATAGAAAAAGAAGAGCACAGACTGTCATACTGTCATATTACTGACAAATCGCAAACAGAAATTGTTTGGTTATATTGACAAAGAACACGTGTGGACCACAGAATAGGAATAAATTTTTCATTATTCTATAGCAGAAAAAGCTATTCTACTAAACACCGTTGTCACTTCGTGCTCGCCTGGCAAATCCCAAACCCTAATTTTGAAATCTGATTTTGAATACTTTCTGAAGGTAATTTGGGAAAATGATGAATCAAACATATAATAATTATGTTCAAATTTGCATTTGCAGTAATATCCCACATCAAGGAAAACCCCCCATTGACCAATAACAATTTCCTGAATACCAATAGAATATTGGTTACCAGAAATCAAATGCAGCAATTTTATTCGGGCGTTAATAATTCGAAGTTCGATAAACTTTTTTGTTAGCACTTCAAAGGGATTTCTGTTGTTGAGATGATTAGAATAATTATCTCAGCTGTTGTCTACTATGCCTGTATTTTAGTCGAAGAGTTTTTCTTGAAATTAAATATTTTAGAGAACCTTGAACACATTTCCATTAGCAAATACTTTTTTTTATTCATGTAAACATAGACTTATTCAAAAATGTTACGAAAAAGAAAAACCAATTTGAGTCAAATCGACCAATTTCCTGGATATACCAGGAAAATCCAGAAATCAAATGCAGCATTTTTTTGCAGGCGTTAATGATTCGAAATTCGATGAACTTTTTTGTTGGCAATTCAAAGGGATGGCTGTTGAGATCATTGGAATAATCATCTCAGCTGTTGCTTACTATACCGGTATTTTAGTCTAAGAATTTCCCATAAAACTAAATATTCTAGAGAACCTTGAACAAATTACTACTAGCACATAATTCCCTATCTTCAATATTTCGAATTCTTGGAAGAAATAATACTGAAACAAATGGATCCCTGTAAGATTCCCTTTCTAACCTATCTTGTTATCAAGCATAGCAAGTACTATTTTGAGGTTCCTAATAGCAATATTGGTAGCAAGATTCCTGTTAAAGTGACAGATCATATTGCTCAAAATCGTTGATCAAAATACCAATAATTCCAATCTTGTTATGATAGCAATATCTTTTTCCTTACAATATTGCTATTTGCACACAGAATCGACCTGAATGTCACCTTATTGCTCGAGCACGACAAAACGAAAATATTTTCGGCACACAGGGTGTTCTATTTTCTTTTGGCGAGTCACACCTTTGTTGGTTTTTACGCGCTTGTTCTGGGGAATAGTGCGTTATCGTTCCGTCACAAAGTTATAATTTCCGAATTTTGTGAATGTGAACAAGCGCGTAAAAGCTGATGGCTTCATGTCAGTGCTTTTTTAGGTTTTTTTTGAATCGCAACCTGTATTTTTAACTTATAATTGGTATTTACATGAAAAATAAAAGGCACTTCATGCTCATCTTCACTCCAAAAATATTGAGTATTCTCGAAATATTCTACCTGACATGTCTCCTCTTCCAATACTCGTTACTCAGAATATTGGTAATAGTTGAGTTTAGCCATGTTCCATGGGAACTAATTTTGGTTCTTTTATTACTCTCTCGAACGGTATGCCTGAAAGCAACCTGCGATACACAAGGTATAAAAAAAGCCTGACAAATATTGTAAATGAAAATTTGGAGGATCTTCCTTTTTTCAGATGGAACACTCTGTACTTAATCGATCTATAAGGAGTGTAAACAATAGGTCTACAGATGTCATCTGTTATTACTTATGGTTATATTAACTAGTTTTCCATCTGAAATCAGGAAGAATCAGCCAATTTTGATTGGGACTATGTGTTAGGCTGTTTTTCAAACCCAGTATATTATTTGAGAGAGTAATACAATATTTGACCAAAAATAAATTCCAATAGGACTTGACAATAATTCTAAATATTCTGAGTGACGAATATTGGAAAAATTCCTTGTAAGGCAGAATATCTCGAGAAACGTTAATATTTTAAATGGAAAAATATGCATGAAGAATCTTGTGTTTTCAGGTCGAAACTGAAGAAGTAATAAATAATACAGTTTGCCATTTAAAAAAAAACCTGGTACTAGCCCAGAAAGAATGGAACACCTCTGTGACCGAAAATATTTTTATTTTGTCGAGCTGGAGTATCAAGGCAACATTATAGGAAAAACGCTGCAAATTTTACACAAAGGTTTATTATCTTCCCAGCTTAATGTGCAAATTCTTCAGTTTGACAGTGGAATAAAACAATTTTTAAGATTGTCCGCCAATATCAGGCATCGGCTAGTAAATATTAGAGCGGGATTCAAAGTTTTTCTGAAGAAAAGTGTGAAATGCGAGCAGCCGTATCAAGCCTCTTTCGGAATATTCATTCAGAAAACTGCGATATTAGCGAGCAATCTCTTAAACTGTTTAATTTCATTTCTTATTTCAATTCCTACCTGGCTGGAAAAATTGAAGCTTTCCAAAATTCAATCATAGAACTAAAACAGGTGGATCATCGGGCCTTAGTATGAGGCTCCTACTCTTAGAATTAGATTCTCTACAATTGTTGACATTTCCGGTTTGTTATTGATTTTCTTGCATATATCCTCCAATTTGTTTTATCATAAACATGCTCATTATCTTTTATATTTACCCTTATTTCAGAGTCTCAGTACGAAAAATATTGGATTCGGATTGAAACCAGTAACGAATATCCACATGTTGATGATAAATGTACTACGCAAACCGAAATTGATGAAAACCTCCGGTCAACCGAATTTTTTGAGAATCTTCATTATTTTGAATTACGCTACTTAATACACATTTTGCATATAGAAGTGTTATTCAGTTATACAGGAATATTTTTCTGAAATTTCAATGTTTCAATGTACTCACGATTATGAAATTGTCAAGAATATCTATGGGGCATTTGCACATTGTGTTTATAAAATAATGAACGAAATCCGTCAAACATTTCTCGATATGTGTTGAAAACTTGGTAATATATGAATTCGGATGAAAAGTTGACCGATTATTCCACTGAATTCCAATCTTAGAACCGAATGCGATGATTCATTTTCGGGATCATTGGAAATTTGAAGCGTTTTTCTTCATGACTCAGGAAACACTGGTCAGAAATCATCCGGATGAAAATTTTTAGGTTGAGTTATGCAACAGTTATCAACGTTGACAGTTTCATGAAAATTCGGTGGTAAGTTTTCGAGAAATAATTACCCTCCAACCACCAATTTCGACCCCCTTAGGTTACACCGATCCTGCTGAAAAGCTTGGAGGATCAATACCGAGCGACAGACGATTTATCTACCAAGTTTCGCAAGCATTTCGGTTCAGTACTTTCAGAAAAAAGCCAGGGACAACGGACGGCGTACGGCGGACGACGGACGGACGGATTTTTGGTTTATTATTTGAAAAAATCAAATAATAAACCTTAGTGATCGACCAACAAAAAAAAAAATGTTAACCCCCCTGAAAATTTCACAGTTTACGTTTTGGAGTATGTAGATTTGAATGAACTAATAAAAAAAAAATCCGTCCGTCCGCCGTCCGTTGTCCGGGGCTTTTCTCAGAAAGTACTGCACCGAAATCAGTGAAACTTGGTAGGAAAATCTTGTGTCGCTCGGGATTGATCCTCCAACCTTCTCAGCAGGATCGGTGTACCCTAAGAGCTCAGCTGGGGGGGGTTGGAGGAAAAAAAAAATTTTCTCGAAAATTTACCACCGAATTTTTATGAAACTCTTAACGTTGATTACTGTTGCAAAACTTAACCAAAAAAATTTCACCCGGATGATTTCTGACCAGTGGTTCCTGAGTTATAAAGAAAAACGCTGCAAATTTCCAATAATGTCGGAAATGACATCGCATTCGGTTCTAAGATTGGAATTCACTGGAATAATCGGTGAACTTTTCATCCAGAATCATATATCTAAAAGTAGATGAAAATATTGATTACCAAATTTTCAACACATATCGAGAAATTTTTAATGGATGCGTTATTATTTTATAAACACAATTTGTAAATGCCCCATCGATGTTCTTGTCAATTTCATAATCGTAAGTAGTTCAGATTAAATATTTTTGGGTTTTCTCTCCCATTATCTTAAACATAACTACTGAAAATCGGATCAAATTATTATTTATAGAAATCACCCTGCGGATTACGGGATTTAAGATTAAATTTCTTCCTGAAGCTCATTCATATCTTAAATAAAACTTTTATTTTATTCATAAATCATTGGTTTTTCAGAACACAAAAACCAATTCCATGAAAAAATTCATTTGAAACATTGAAATCTCAATAAATACTCTTTTATAACTGAATAACACTTTTACATGCAGAAAGCAGTTTAAGTAGCGTAATTCAAAATAATGCAGATTTCCAAAAAATTGGGTTGATCGGAGGTTTCCATCAATTTTGGTTTGCGTAGTAAGAGTATCGTCAACATGTGGATATCCGTTACTGGTTTCAATCAAAATCCAATATCTTTCGTACTGACAGTTTGAAATAAGCTTGAATATAAAAATTAATGAGCATTTATATGATAAATCAAATTGGAGGATATAATATGAAAAAAAATCAATAACAAACCGCAAATCTCATCCATTGTCGATTGTCGAGAATCTAATACTGAGGGTTGGAGCCTTAGACTAAAGTTAGGAGCCGATGATCTATCTAGCGTAGACAAAAATATTCCGCATGTATCATCATCTGGTAGTCGGCAAACTAGGTACTTGTTTGAATTTTACGTCTTTACATCAAACAGACTTTCGGATTTGACACCCTCTTGGTTGAGTGTATCGGACACCGATTACGAACGACATTTATAATCTAGAATTATTCTTTCGAATTCAACCTGATGAGGTTCACGATATATTTGATTTTTACAGAAATGTTATTGAAAATGACTTAAGCTTTTCAGTTTATGTTGTGGATACTTAGTGAATCAAGTGAATCGGATATCTGCACTGTGGAAAAATTTTTTTTCAGATCAATTGCACAGGAAGGTTGAGTTTTTTTTCATTTCATCAATATTTTTCAGAACAAAGTTGAATCCTAGTAGAAATCACATCTGCACATTTGATATTAGCGAAAAGTCTTGAATTTTGTTTTACGTATTGGTGTTAGTTTGAAAGATTGAGTTTATTTCCTCAGTATCAAGAAATACGAACGCGTTCGGATTGAAATATCATGACTTATTGTGAAATATAGACACTCAATTTAATGCAAAATTTCGTGAGAATTGTATTGGAAAAAATCGATTTTTTTTTTAAACATTTTTTTTTCGGATACATATTCATCAAAGTTCAATGAAATATGGTACAGGTTCCAGAGTCAACATTCAGAAACAGTATTTCAAATTTCAGTTTCACCGATATTTATTTGTGCAGATATTGGCAAAAAATTTCGTGGCCATTTCAAAGATTGAGGTTATTTCCCTAATATCTCAAAAAAGGCAAACCCTATCTGATTTGAAGTTCATTTTCAGTTGTAGAATACCGAACGAAATTTAATAATTCTGGAAAATAGTAAGATTTTCAGAGAGCTGAAACGACTGTGGAACGTCTCTTCTCATTCAAAATATTATTTTGAATTTTGCTACTCAGTTAGCGTTCTGCATGTGGAAATGTTATTCAATTATACAAGTGTATTCATGTTCACATGAATTATTTCATGGAATTGGTTTCTGTGTTGTGAGAAACCAATGAGTTATGCATAATATATAAGTTTTTGCAGATATCAGTGGTATATTGGGTTATTTAACTGAGAAAATAATAAACCCTCGTGTAAAATTTGCACCGTTTTTTTTATTAGTTTATTCAAATCTACATACTCCAAAATGTAAACTGTGAAATTTTCAGGAGGGCAATTTTTTTTTTGGTCGATCACTAAGGTTTATTATTTGATTATATCAAATAATAAACCAAAAATCTGTCCGTCCGCAGTCCGTTGTCCGGGGCTCTTCTCTGAAAGTTCATTCAAATCTACATACTTCAAAATGTAAACTGTGAAATTTTCAGGGGGGGTTATTTTTTTTGGTAGACCACTAAGGTTTATTATTTGATTTTATCAAATAATAAACCTAAAAAAGATTCCTGTCTCCTAGATATACAGGGTGATTCATTAAGGGTGGCCACCGGCCGTATCTCGGAAACCGTTCATCCTATAACTTCCGGAAAAAAATTCTAATGACAAAATCGGCTCCTAGAAAATGATTAAAAATATTTTCAAGTTCGTAGTTCCCCACTAGAGGGCGCAATCTATCACTTGTTGAATATAATCTCATTTTTTACGAAATATTCTCCAGCTAACAGTGGTGAAAAATAATAAAATAAGAAAATAAGCTTCCTATTTAACAACTTTTGTTTCAGTAATTTTTCTATATTTCCTTTTTTTTAGTGATGGGATGGAAAAACTTTTCTTCCCAAAAAAAACACTCTGAGTTCTGTATGCGTGAACCGATTTTTACAAAATTTGATTTCATTCGAAGGCCATTAAAAGCAGATCACAGAAAAATATGACAACAACATACCGGGTGATCCAATTAAAAACTACAGGCTGTTTTATGTTACTTCACCCTATTTGCGCGTTTTACTGGAGAATTTCAAATGCAATGCTATGATTCTAACCGACTGAGAAGAAGCTAAGCATTATTACCTATTGACTTGTTAAAACCGCAGACAGATATCTCCGGTCATTCCGAAGATATTAACATTTTTGCAGATTTCGATAAGTGTTGATCAACCCTGTGAAATTCAGTTATTCAGAATTGAGTTATTTCATCAGCTAAACAATCAAATAAAAGAAGAAACTTATCAAAAATGTATGCCACTCACAAAACAAGCTGATCTAGATCCAGTAAGCTTTGGCGTTACTGTTTATTCTCGGTTTCTATAGCTGTAAAATTTATTTAGGTCGATTGCAAACTACTGATTTATGATGCCTCATTATTAAAACGAAGACGCATATGCTATGCCCAATGTTTATTTTAAATGTTTAGAAAATGCAGTAGCTGAAAGGGAATACCCGATACGATATCCTGAAAGACGTCGTCATTCCAGAAAAGTATTCAAAACATTGACACGAAGAGTGCGACAAACTTGGAAGGTTCAATATGTTGGAAGAAAAAATAGAAAACGTAGAAGCCGTAATGAGGATAATATCATAAATTTTTTGGCTTGCGTTTATGCTGAATCACATTCAAGCATCCGAAACTTAACGGGACAAAGGTGCTTGAAATTTTAACGGAAAATTTTCGAATTCTTTTAGATGATATTGCTATTCAAGACAGAATAGATATGTGGTATCAACAAGATGGTTGCCCGGCGCATTATGCTGCTAATGCTAGGGAATATTAAGATACCGTCTTCTCAAAGAGGTGGATTGGACGAGGGAGTATTTTTCCAGCAAGATCACTCGACCTCACAGTACTAGATTTCATTTTTGGGGGAGAATGAAGACTTAGTTTTCCGAACACCATTATATTTATACCATATATTTCGACAAGCAGCTGAAACTTTTTCTCATACTGAAATTGTGACCAGTATCAACTAAAGAAAGACTAAATTTATGTATGGAAAAAAATGGTAGACATTTCGAATATTTGAAATGATTATGTATAAGGGTTGTTTTTTGTTCAAATATTTTCGTTGTTGCTAATTTTTGTTTCATTTTATCGTATTATTGTCATTTCATGTGTGTTTAGTATTTTGCTGCGTTGTCATGACGAATAAAGTCACTTCCTCGTTTTTTCAAGCTCGCAGGGTTGATCAGCACTTCTCAAAATTTACAAAAATGTTAATATCTTCGGAGTGACCAGAGATAGCGGTTTTAACAAGTCAATAGGTGATAATGCTTAGCTTATTCTCAGTCGGTTAGAATCATAGCATTGCATTTGAAATTCTCCAGTAAAACGCGCAAATAGGGTGAAGTGACATAAAACAGCCTGTAGTTTTTAATTGGATCACCCGGTATATTGTTGTCATATTTTTTTGTGATTTGCTTTTAATGGCCTTCGAATGAAATCAAATTACGTGAAAATCGGTTCACGCATACAGAAGTAAGAGTGTTTTATTTGTGAAGAAAAGTTTTTCCATCCCATCACTAAAAAAAAGGAAATATAGAAAAATTACTGAAACAAAAGTTGTTGAATAGGAAGAGCATTTTCTTATTTCATTATTTTTCACCACTGTTAGCTGGAGAATATTTCGCAAAAAATGAGATTATATTTTACAAGTGATGGATTGCGCCCTCTAGTGGGGAACTACAAACTTGAAAATATTTTTAGTCGTTTTCTGGGGGCCGATTTTGTCATTAGAATTTTTTTCCGGAAGTAATAGGATGAACGGTTCCCGAGATACGGCCGGTGGCCACCCTTAATGAATCACCCTGTACAGGGTCTTTCACGAGGAACCTCACCCATATTTATACGGGAAACTACAGAACGTACTTTCATGAAATTCAGCACTTATAAGTATTTCACGATGCTGATGAAATCTAAAATATTTTCAAGGCATGAGCACCTCCGGTTTTTCCGGAAATGACGTCACCTTCCGTTTTTCAAATTAGAACACCATTTTTTTATTGCAGAAATAGATTCCTTAGAAAATTTCAATTTATTTTGATGTAACATTTTTCAGTTTTGGTTGGAAAATTCTCTCTGAGCGGGAAAATTCGAAAAAAAAATCGAAAATAGAGCTCCGCTGAAACAAGAATAACTTCGAGGTTTTTGGATGGAAAATTTTCATTTTTGGGATTTTTCAAGATGTAAGATTGATGTATCCACTTTAAAAATCGAAATCGCGATTCATGATACAGGGGGTGAAAAAATCGCTTTCAAAGTTAGGGATGACAAAATCGGGAAAAATCAATTTTTTCAAATTAGAACCCCATTTTTTTATGGCAGATATTGAATCTACGTTAAAAAATAATGTGAGTGTATGCATCACACCCTTGCCCTAAAGTGGATATTTTCTGAGTTATTCACAAAAAACTGTTTTTCGTCTTGAATTTTCAGCTATTTCTTTTCCCTTCACGCCAAAAAGATGACATTTTCAGGAACTGTTACTTAAACCATGTTTTAGATTTTACTACCCTAATATGCAAGAGAAAAAAGTTACAGGTTGTTCCTAAATAGATGGCGAATTTGGATTCGAATTTGTATCGGAAACCTCTTTATTTCAACTAATCGGCCATCGGTTTTCTCTCCAGTGATAAATAAACAATTCCTTATGAACCATATGCAAAAACTTACCATGTTTTACATTATTTTTTTTTAATGATAAATATCATTAATTACATCTGCCAAATTCCTCTTTATTCCGTAGCATTTTGTGTTTACTATTAATTTGGTGATAATTCGTATTAAGTTATAAAATCGATCACTATGCCTAATTTTACCAATGAAGATTATTTAAATCTCATTCTACTTCATGGAGAATGTAATAAAGTTGTAGATAGAACGATTCGACTGTTCATTGAGAGGTTTCCTGACCGACCCAGACCAACGAGAGATACCATTAACAGAACCATGACAAACTTGAGAAATGTCGGATCTTTCGTTAAGAAAACTGCACACAGAGAAAAAAGTGTAGTAGAAGATGAGAACAACGAAATTACAGTTCTTGCATATTTTCGTGTGAATCCTCAAAATTCTCTCAAAGATGCCGAGATTGATCTGGGATTATCTCAATCGAGTGTTTGGAGAATATTAAAAAAACATAAAATGCACCCATATAAATTCAATAGGGTACAGCATTTGAAGGAAACTGATTTCGTCAGGAGAACAGAGTTTTGCGAAGCTATGATGATTCGATTTCAAGAGAATGAAAACTTTTTGGACTGTATAATTTGGACAGATTAATCTAAATTCACAAAGAATGGTTCTTTCAATAGGCATAACAGTCATTATTGGGATGAAGAGAACAACCACCACTTCAGACAATGGAACTTTCAAGAGACCTGGAGTTTCAATGTTTTTTGCGCCATCAAAAATAATGCAATTCTCGATGTTCACATTTATGATGGGACTTTAACTGGTAAGATAGAACACTACACATGTTTGCATTATTTAAAGAATGTTCTCCCTTAGGAGATAGATATTCTGACATATTGACTCAAATAATTGAGCCGCTAGTACAGAACCATAATGACTTATGGTATCAACAAGATGGCGCGCCTCCACACAATTCACTCAATGTGTCGAATATCCTCTACAGGCTATTTGAAGATCGATGGTTGGCGAACAATGGTCCACATCTTTGGCCACCACGTTCTCCCGATTTAACTCCTTTAGACTATTATGTTTGGGGTAGGATAAAAAATATTGTCTACTCAACTCCCCTGACTGATAAAGAGGACTGCATAGAACGAGTCAGAAATGCGTTCAGGTTTGTTTAGATTTTTAGATTCACAGTTTTGAAACTCAATTTGGTTTTTAAACACTTTTGCAGATCTCTTCCTCCCGATGAAATAAGAAGAGCAACGCACGAAGCATTCCTGAGACGTATAAATAAATGTCTAGAAATTAACGGTCAAAACTTTGAGCATCTTCTCTAGTTATAACTGCGAGAGTTTGCCATGGTTCTCCTAATAGTAACTTGAAGTCGGTTTCAAGAAGGGGTGAAAAATCTACAGCATGGTTCAAATAACAGTTCCTGAAAATTTCATCTTTTTGGCGTGAAGGGAAAAGAAATAGCTGAAAATTCAAGACGAAAAACAGTTTTTTGTGAATAACTCAGAAAATATCCATTTTAGGGCAAGGGTGTGATGCATACACTCACATTATTTTTTGACGTAGATTCAATATCTGCCATAAAAAAATGGGGTTCTAATTTGAAAAAATTGATTTTTCACGATTTTGTCATCCCTAACTTTGAAAGCGATTTTTTTACCCCCTTTATCATGAATCGCGATTTCGATTTTTAAAGTGGATACATCAATCTTACATCTTGAAAAATCCCAAAAATGAAAATTTTCCATCCAAAAACCTCGAAGTTATTCTTGTTTCAGCGGAGCTCTATTTTCGATTTTTTTTTCGAATTTTCCCGCTCAGAGAGAATTTTCCAACCAAAACTGAAAAATGTTACATAAAAATAAATTGAAATTTTCTAAGGAATCTATTTCTGCAATCAAAAAATGGTGTTCTAATTTGAAAAACGGAAGTTGACGTCATTTCCGGAAAAACCGGAGGTGCTCATGCCTTGAAAATATTTTAGATTTCATCAGCATCGTGAAATACTTATAAGTGCTGAATTTCATGAAAATACGTTCAGTAGTTTCCCGTATAAATATGGGTGAGGTTCCTCGTGAAAGACCCTGTAGATATGGAACCCCGCACCATTATTGTGAGACCCTGTATAGTTTAGTTATGTATAGTGGTTCAGATTGGAGTCACTGCTGACGAATCCGTCGTCACCAGTCGACCATCAGTCCAACCGTAGTGCCGTACCGTACCTAGTAATAGATTTAAATTCGATCATACATACAGCGATTTTTTGAAATATTGAGAAAATAAATTTCGAATAGGTATTGCAGTGTCATTGAGTGGATTTTTGTGCTATGAACATGCCACTAAATGATTCCGTAGAGATATACAGGTACCATCAAATTTGGACCTTAACGTTTCCATAGGGTCCTCATCTCCAGTGAAATTGTCCAATTCATAATCCATGATATCGAAAATTATGAGGCATAAAAAAGAATATAAATAATTTGTTAATTCGAATCGCGACTAGCGACTTATTAAATGAATATATATTTGTAATATAAATATATATCTCTCTTTACCTTAGCCTATTGGAGCCTTCGTACTGCATTTGTAATCTTGCATACCTATATGTTTGTAATCGTTAATCTACTCTGTTTAATAATTCTCAGATAGCTGTGATATACTTAAAAATGGTATGATAAATTTTCAGGTATATGCCTATGTTATTGCATAATTTGAAGTCCTGTTAATATTTTGATGCCATTAAATAAACAATACAATCTAACCTGTCTTTAACGGTTTCCTATGAATTCATCGGATTTCCAACCAAATGAAACCTAATCATGTGAGATTAATGACGTATAATCCTAACAACTTGACGCTAAACAATTCAAAAGGGTGATATCCTCTTATTCACCTTGACTGCATCAATTTACGTATTCACCTCATTTCAATCCCCAATTATTATCGTTTGCTTCTCGTCAGCAGATTCGAAAAGAGATATCAAGACTGATTTGAATTTTGCATTTCATGAACCTCGGATAGAATCAATTAAATTAGCGTAACGTGAATATTCACATTATTATGCATTATTGTTGCAGTTTAATTGAGAGTGAATGAATTATTGATGAGTAATTAAGAGGAACTGATAAATACGTTCATTGTTTTGTGCGATATTATTTTTGTTCAAACCAGTAATACTTCTTCTTTCTAATTCTTTGATTCGAATTTCGTTGTATAAATCATCCAAAAGAATCTCAAAAACGGACAATCTACCGGAGTCCATGAGGATCAATATTGGGATACATTATTCTATATGAAAAAAACCTGGCTGAATAAAATTCAAAAAAACAGACATTTTATCTGAGCTAACTATGCAATATGACTACTGATAGAGATAGATAAACATGGTGCACTTACAAAGATCATCTAGTTGAGCTGTGCAAATGGCCAACATCGAATAATATGCAGAGAAAGAATATGTAATATATAATGACATATGAATTCAATATGTGACTACCGATAAACAACAAAAAAGCATTTGGAATTAATAATAATTATTCATGATCAGTTAAAGTTCTGTGAGCAGTTCGAACAGAAATTAGCAAAAACCAACAAGTTCTGTTAGTTATGAAGCAGGAACATGAAATATATCAACAATCTATTTTATGCATTAACAAGTTCTCTAATTATGAAAGGTCAACCCGTTAACTTCAGGTGCGAAGGATCATGATCAGATAATCGATGTAAAGTCAAGTAAAAGCGACATGGTTAATAAAAAATGCCATTTTTTCGAGATTCCGAAATAATTTCGTTCTTACAATTGTAGGACATAATCACGAATGAAGGTATTCTGTTCGTTTTGTTCTTTGTTTAGTACTTTCGTATGAATGCGTTACAAAATTTCGTTGTTTTTGTATCCAGTACTAGATTTCCTTAGTACGTAGTAACAAGAATGTCTAAGTTTGACTACCTGTGCTCTGAAAAAAGTAAATGGAGGTGTATATGAGACCAGGGGCCTATGGCATCAAACTTTTCACTTTGCATTTTACCAAACTCAAAAATCAAGAGGAAATTCTGTTGGTAAATATGCCTATCGAAATTTTGGGGCATAAAAAAGTGCATTTTACTATAGCAATTTTCACTTCTTGCAACTAATTCGTTTGAACAGTGAAACGTTTCAAAGTGTATTAAGAGTGATGTTCTTTGGTTGGGGAGTGAAGAGATCCCGTTCAATGATGTGGATGACAAGGCATATCGGATTCGGTTGACCGAGGACATCACGTTGCCATGCCGAACTGAAGGCATAGTGAGAGGTAGATGTGATGACGTTACGAGAAATGGCTGCGTTAAAGTGATCGAGCCCTGTGACGATGCAATACTAGCTAAAGGAATGTTACTCGGGAAGACAGTTGTACGAATAACATACAGTATTCCCATCCGATTACTGAATGTCAACAGGTGAAGATCACCTTGAATGGACACGGTGTACCAGTGTACCATATTTCTGGTAGAATAGGAACTGCAGGAGTCTCGCAAAGCCAGAAGAATAATGAAGAGCTGGTGACCCTCCTCAACTCGAAATGTCAAGAGCTTGGCCGTAATGAACTATCCGAAGTGAGAAAACTGATTCAGACATTCTCCGACGTTTTTGCCACTGACGAAATAACAGAAAAGACTGATATTGTGCAGCATAAATTCAATAATGGCGATGCACAACCCAATCGACAGCACCCTAGACGTCTTCCTCTGGCAAAAAGAGAGGAGGCTGAACGAATTATTGAAGACATGGAGAGAGAAGGTGTCATTGAACCATCCAATAGCCCTTGGACGTCGCCTGTAGAGTTAGTCAAGAAAAAGGATCGGTCGACTAGGTTCTGTGTAGACTACAGGCAGCTCAATCAAGTTACGAAGAAGGACATCTATCCCTTACCGAGAATAGATAATACACTGGATACACTCTCGGGGTCACGTTGGTTTTCCACCTTGGATTTGAAGAGTGGGTATTGACAGGTTGGCTTAGACCCAAGAGACAAAGAGAAAACTGCCTTCAGTATTGGAACAGGCCCGTGGCAATTTAAAGTGGTGCCCTTCAGCTTATGCAACGCTCCTGCTACATTTGAGCGTTTAATAGAGACTATATTAAGAGGACACTCCTGGAAAACTTGCCTGGTGTACTTAGATGACAATTTAGTAGTGGGAAAATCATTTCAAGACCACCTGAACCACGTATCCGAGGTTTTCCAGCGACTTCGTGAAGGCAACATAAAGCTGAGTCAAAAGAAATGCAATATATTTCGAACAGAGGTGAATTATTTAGGACAAGTAGTTTCTCGAGGGGGCGTGAAAGTTGACCCGGACTGGATCAAAGCAGTACAGGAATGGCCTATACCGAGAGACAAGAGTGAGTTGCGAAGTTTCTTAGGCTTATGCACCTATTATAGAAGATTCGTATCTGGATTCGCCAATGTTGCAAACCTCTAACAAAATTAACAGAGGATGGACAGGAGTACATATGTTCCCTTGATTGCGCTGAAGCCTCCGCACAGCTGAAGAAGGCTCTGGTCACAGCTCCAGTTTTGAGTTACGCAAGAGCTGAAGGAATCTTTGTGCTCGACAAAGATGCTAGTAATACAGCCATCGGGCGCGTTCTATCACAAGTACAGGATGGACAAGAAAACTCATAGAGTATTTCAGCAAGGTCTTGTCGAAGCTAGTACGGAATTACTGTGTGACAAGAGGATAACTTTTGTCCGTAGAATACTTCTACAATTATTTGTAAGGAAGGAAATTTCTGCTGAGAACGGACCATGCTGCTTTGAAATGGTTCCTGAATTTTAAGAACCCGGACAAGTGGCCAGATGGATCGAGATGCTCACGTGTGGAAGACAAAGCCGATTTGAGAAGGACCACAGTAATTGAAGATGACTGGCTACCTCAAGAAATTCAACATGCACAAGAGGAAGATCCAGACATGAAAGTAATCCTGACTTGGAAGAAGAACGGTAAACGACCTACTTGGGAAGAAGAATCCCGACTGAGTCAAAATGTAAAGTCGTATTCGGCACAATGGGAAACGTTGAAGATCGTTGAAGGTCTTCTGAAGCATTGTTGGGAAAAAGAAGATGGATCTGAGCAGAGGCTTCAGTTAATTGTGCCGAAGAGTCCAGTGACAGACGTTTTGATCGGACTGCATAATGGAACTTCGGGAGTATACTTTGGGATTAACTGTAAGAAAGACGTTAAAGACTGGTGTAGGACTTGTAAGGCTTTTCCTGCAGCTAATGGGCCTTATGGCCGTATGGGCTCCAATGAAGCAATGTAGAGTCGGATTTCCCATAGAACGAGTAGCTATCGACATCGCGGGCCCCCGAAACAGACCACGAAAACAAGTACATTTTGAAATTAGACTACCTTGAGTTTGGGTGTGAGCCTGGGGAAGATGTAGCCGGGGAGGACTACGTCAGCAAATTGAGAAGCAAGCTAGATTACATTCATGACAAGGTGCGCAATCGAATGCAGCAAGCAAGTGATCGGATGAAAATGCGCTATGACATCAGGCCCTTGAAGGAGGGTTCACCGCAGAAGATCTGGTGTGGTTATATAGCCCGCAAAGAAGAAGAGAATTTTCACCGAAGCTGCAGAGACAGTGGGAAGGACCGTATGAAGTTGAACACGATAGATGATATAGTTTACCGGATACGGAAGCTCCCCAGAGGAAAATCGAAGGTCGTCCATTTCAACCGATCGGCTCCGTACGCGTCAACACAAGGTGACGAAGAAGAAGTACGACTCATCGAGGTTCCAGCAGTATTCCTATCAGAAGCCCACCTACGAGAATTTATGGACAGCGCTGCATCGCTTGAAAGAAGACCTTCAATGCTTTGGGATTAGGAAATTAGCTGTTCCCAAACTAGGTTGTGGACTGTATCAACTGAATTGGCGGGTTGTGCGAATCATGCTTGAAGAATATTTTCAGAAGACAGGTATACAGATCTTGGCATGTAATTTCAACCCTAAGCAAAACGGAAAGCCCAGCAAAAACGTAAACTGTTACTTCCATCAGAAGGGCTACTGTAGAAATGGTGACGATTAAAGATTTCGTCATGGTCCTACGAGGAATTCATGGAATCTCTTCTGGAACAGAACATACTTAAGGAGGGGACAGTGTGGCGAATACGGTCCTGTCTGCGCGAAAGTCTTCCAAAAAATTCCGGATGTCTATGAGTCATCCGCCTGTCTAGAATCTTCTAGCAATCGCTAGAAGTTCTACGAGTGATATAAGGACGGGCGCCGAGCAGCACAGGGATTCATACAGCGGAGTTATTCGTAGCGGAAAGTAATCAGTGAAAATAAATAGGGAGGAAATAAATTGTGCATAGACTTTGATAGAATTAGTTGTTGAGTTATTCGTTATTAGAGTAAATAAATAATTTTGAAAAATCAAGAAAGTGTCACAATAAGAACCAGATCCTAAAACAATTATCTTCTTCCTCCTCATTATCTACTTCGAGTTGCTGTAAAATTCCAAATTCCTCTATGTTCTCGTCTTCTTCTAGGATTTCGGGGTCATAAGTACCGTCTTCATTGATATCACTTCGATATTGTGAAGAGTTGAGACAAGCTTACCCATTACACTGAAGCTGAAGAGCACTACAACCCTGCTTTCCTGCATCCACATTGCGAACTACAACCATTCTTGAAGTTGCAGAGTATTGTGTTAAGCAATTACTCCGGGGCTGGTGGATTCATTGTCATAACAGGTTCCACGAATTCATCACGTATTAACCAACCCCAATTCTGGGGTTCCAAATCATGCCCTAACCAAATCTGAACTTGAAAGTATACACAGTTGAAATATTGAGGAGCTGCTGCACTCAGTGGAAGACTTGTTAACTGCACAGGTTAATTCAGATTTGTTAACTTGATGAAACTGACCGGTCAAAAATTATCAAATACCGGACATTATCTGTCACATGGAAACCACTAGTAAATACTTTGAAATTTTCGGCGATATACGGACCATACCCAAAATGGCCGCTACTGCCAAAGATAGGAATTCACTAGGGTAATTAATGGACCTACAATGTCGTGTTTTGAAATAGTTCTGTAGCAGCAAATTCCATAATCCGACATTACCCAGCAAAAAATTTGTTGGAAAACCGCAGTCCATACCTTTCAATGAAAACCAATACCAAAAACCTAGAATAAAATATCTAGGTCAGCGATACAAAATCAACTGACGACATTCGAAAGAGCTTTTATCTAGGGGATCTCCACCAAAAAAAAACAGATTGTGATGATACCTTCATTCGTGATTATTCATTTGGAAATAAAAGACCTAGGATAAATTCATTATTATGTGGAATAGTAAACTCCAAAACGCATGTAACTTTTCCCAAACACAAATTTTGATTTTCTGATCACTTATGACTATTTATAGAGAGACCCCGCACACAATCTCATTGAATGTACTCGCAGCGTTCTGAGGAAAAAGTAATGAAGAAAATTTTAAACAATTGAAAGTACCACAAAGGAAGCCATCACCGTTTTATTCGGTTTTCCTTCGGGAACAGGAGTAGGAATGTTAGTCACGTTCAAGGTGAAGGATTCAGTTGAAGTGGGTAGCATCAATTAATTATATCAGATGTCGCAAATCTTGCTAGATTATGATGTAAAACTCAAGAATCAACAGCTTTGAAACAATTTTTGAATAATATATGAAACCTACTAAGAATGGATTATTACTCCATTCGCTTAACTTCAACTAGTATTTGCTCTTATTCTCAGACCATCAAGTTTACCACCTGTTAAGTCTTATCTAATGTGATGTTTTACTATAACTTTTCAAAATTGAAAGACTATAGTTGCTTTTGTCTAGTTCTTGGTGTTGTGTAACCTAGGTTACTACTAGGGTACTCTTTGAATCAGCTGCTTTTCAGTCTGGTTACGCAAACGAATGAAAAATACACTGCTCTGGTTTGTTTATTCTTGGGGTTCGGGTTCGAGTTTGAAAGATTTCAATATTATTATAGTGCTTTAATTTTTTGAAATGGCGAAGTGATCGATTATCTGTTTACTGATGAACATGAAAAGAGCTTGCTCTAATTCAATTATTAATCGTACTCAACAGTCAAAATTAATGAAACATCATCCATAAACACGCATTTTGTTTGAGTGCATTTCACAACATTTTTTGACAACATTTCCTCTACACTTACATAAATCCAATCAGCAAACGAATAGTGAAATTGAGTGTAAATTACTCAGAGTGTAGGAAAGTGCTACAAGGACCTTATACAAGAAATAAAATAAAGGATATTCCTTCAAAAAAAGTAATAACAGAATTATTTTTAATAAGGAAATCTTCTTTCAGGTATTTCGACAATTTATTTTCTGTTATTCCACTGACATCAAATTACCAATTTTTTGGTCAAGGATCAGACCATTATCAAGGACCCAATATTTTCTAACAAAATTGCCATTGCTACATGAGCCTTTTTGACACCAGTTTCTCTTCAAAACATGTCTTCTCAAGTTTTCAAACTAAGTAAGAGCAAACAATACCTCGAATATAGCAGGGTGACTTTTGAAGGACAGAGTTTGTTTTTTTTTCAAAAAACTTCTTGGTGCAAATGGTTGAAAAAAATTGTAAGAATGCATAATGTTGCCACTTTTATATATTCAAGAATTTTCGGGAAAATAAAACTGAAATGGGGTGAAAAATGGAAAAATAACTAACATTGCGCATTCTCGCTAAAGAATTAAGTACATCCCAAAAAAAAAAATTTCAACAAATACTCATTGAAGCCTGCAAAACAACCCTCGTATAAACGTCGAAATTTCTCCGAAATCTAATATTTCACATGCCTATAGGCAACGTTCAAGCATGTAGACCAAGTCCAGCGGCCTGACCTTGAGATATAAGCGAGGTTTGATGACATTTAAATGTGGCTGTGTTGCCTAGCTGTAATTTACTACCATGTGGTATTGCTATATGAGAAGATATATGTGAGAGGAACCTGCCATGAAACATATTCATTCAAGAGTACCAATTGTATCAGATGACATTATTCCATTAGCACCACTGATTCCTGATAAAGGTACAATTTGTGACTGAAATTCTGTAAATTTGATGTGAGAGGAAAATCAAACTATTTATTGTCCAAATATCTGAAGGAAGTTTTTCCTATTATAGAACATGGACAAAAATTTAAATCATAACATGTTTATTAAATATTTTCTCCTCAGATACCAATGCTTCATATCAAAATTTTGAAAATTAGCGAAAATATGAATGCATCATCCTTCCTCACTTACGATTTGAAATTGAATTCACATACCTGTTCCCTGGACTGAACATCTTCAAAATAGGTTATATCCTTGCCATTAATTGAAACTTTTCCTGTTCCTGGAGACCTTATTGTAACGTTTCCCCTTGCATTTTTTCTTAAACATTCTGCGAATATATAACATACCTAAACCATATACGAAAAAAACGTGATATAATTATTTACCATAAACTGTTATATACGCTCTCCCATCTTCATCGTAGCTAGGATTTGGGGCTTCTGAAGTGCTGGCAGGGTTCATCAATGGTTTCAAATATTTGAATATAAAGTCTTTGATTCTATAGGCATAAGGAAGCTTACATAATGCTTCTATAGCATTTAAAAACTGTTGATAGTCTCTATCAGTAATTTTTTCCAGAAGTATAGATTCCAGTGCCCCCTTATCCTTCCATTGGTATCCAGATGTATCTCTGTGAAATGGTATTTTTCAGATTTCAACCAAGTAAATTAATGAAATCTGGGGATGAGAAACCGGTGCAACATTTATTGTGAGTTCAGTTAATCTGACACATAGACAGACATATATAATTCCCTGTTCCATCAACTCACAAGTGATGATAATGGATATCACTACTCTATATTTCAATTACTCACAGTGTCACATTAGGATCTGGTGCGATACCCTTTCTCAACATAGTGTCTTCAAACTTATTCAGCTGCTCAATATGTTCTACTACTTCCTAAAAGATATAACAATAAATGGTTGTATTGGTTTCCTAATCCAACTCCACTCACATATAGCAAGTGATAAAAGTTTGGACGACTAGTATAAAAGAGGAAATGATATGGTCTTCCAGTTTTATCGAATTCAGCTGCTTTCCTCTGAGGAAATATCTCTTCTGGTGGTTTCATCAGAGGTCTTGCTTTTTTATCGTATAAACCAGAAGGAAACAAATATGCAATTGCATTCTGAAAAATAAAATATTCTTAACTACAGAATTTCTTAACAATCATTCATTCGTACATCAACATCTTCTTGAGAGAATGTTTCTGGATCTTCACCCATCATGTTAGCAAGGTGACGTTTACCAATTTGATATTCTTGAATTTCTTTCTTCATGAATATTTCATGTTCGTTTGCTCTAGTGAGGTAGGCTTTCATAGCTTTGCTGATATTTTCATCATTCAAATCTGTAATTTCTGTGGACATGTAACTGGTGATCCTCTAAAAATAAATTATAAAAAAAATATGTAGTATTTTAAAGACTGATGGCGGATCTCACTGTTTGACTTGATGGTGCATTTCTTAATATTAATCGGCCTATATTATCCACAGCTCGTGGCGACAAAATTCTTTTTAAGATCATTTCAGAATTATTTTCAAATGAAAACTTATAATGTTTCAGATTTTATGAGAATAGAAAGGGTTAGTTTTTGAAAACCATAGGCCTACCCGCAGAACATCAAATATGGCCTACCACTCCTACCAGGATTTTGTTATTCTATGCCTACCAGCCACAGAATACAAATATATACTACCAGCGTGAAGTTAGCTCCCAAGAAGTAGCTGTCTCGCATGCTCTGAATAAGTATGCTAGTAGCATTGTTTAAGGGGGAAAATTCTACCAGCATTGTTTAAACAATGCTACTAGTATCTAATAATCATTGCTCGTATCAAACTCTGAATAAATTGTCCCATATTCATATCAATGTTTGTCTTTTTGTTCCTTATTCGAGGGAAAGGATTGAAATGAAATATGTGAACAAGTAGAAAATAATTTTTTAAGACGAAATAAAAAATCTATATTTAGTGGCCATTTAACAGTAAAATACTGTGGTAGGTTACAGGTCATTTCGAGGAAATCATAGAAAACGGTTTTATTTCTTTTCAATTTCATTAGTAAATATTTTCAATATTTTTTGTAACAATTAAATTAATGAAACGTTCATTGGAATTTCATATTTTATACATATAAAAAAAGTTTAAAAATGTTTATTTTGAGTCAATATAAAGAAATTCTTCACCTTCTAGGCGATAATTCCAGAAATTAGGTGTTGTGTCCTACCTACCTGCTAAGGAAAACCTCTGTTGTGAATGAAATATGGATTTAACGTTCAATGATGAAAGTGACTCCCAGGATAACATTGAAAGTGAATCTGGAAAATTCTGTAATAGGTATAGGTTACCCAGGACAAATAAGTTTCAGTCAAAACAATTATGTGCCAAGGAACAGAAAAATGCAGCATTGAGGAAGGTATGTTTCCTTCTTTTATGAAGGACTAAAAATGTTACATTTTCATGCCATTTAATAGGTGGCAACAATTCTTCAAAAAAGTGTATCTGACCGCACATCAGATGAAGAAAAAGTGCTATTGGATTCTTCAGAGCAGGTAGAGGAAGTATTACTACGATGGAAAAAGAGAGATGAAGTAAAAAAAAGACTAGTAGAATATGAAGATCCTCCTGAAGTACTGAAAAATAAATGTGAAAAATTAGCTCAAGCTATTGCTCAGTCTCAGCATCTTGTTGTATACACTGGGGCTGGAATAAGTACATCTGCAAAAATTCCTGATTATCGAGGACCCAATGGTATTTGGACACGCCTACAACAAGGAAAAGATATTGGGTAATTCTAATAGTCCAACAACATGTTACATACTAATGTTTTAATTTTAGGAACCATGATTTGACTTTGGCTGAACCAACATATACACATATGGCTCTATATGAATTATTCAAACGAAATGTTCTCAAATATGTGGTTTCTCAAAATTGTGATGGTCTTCATCTAAGGTCAGGTTTACCAAAAACTGCATTATCAGAGCTTCATGGCAATATGTACTTAGAGGTTTGTAAAAATTGCAAGCCACATAAAGAATATTGGAGGTCTTTCGACGTGACAGAAAATACCTCCCGTTATTTTCACAAAACATCACGAAAATGTTACATGTGTAATGGGCCTCTAGAGGATACCATAGTGCATTTTGGCGAAAGAGGAAAACTTCAGTGGCCCTTGAATTGGAAAGGAGCTTGTCAAAATGCTAATAAAGCAACTACTATTTTATGTTTAGGCTCTAGTTTGAAGGTTCTAAAAAAATACCCTTGGCTGTGGCAAATGGATAAGCCAGCTAAAAGAAGGCCTAATCTTTATATAGTAAATTTACAATGGACCCCTAAGGACGACTGTGCAAATCAGAAGATAAATGGAAGATGTGATGAGGTTATGAAGGCTGTTATGAATTGTTTAGGTTGGTAAATATTTCCCATAAATTAGTTAAAGCCAATTATTTAGAATTATCAATATTGGGCATCTTTCTGAGTATATCTAATCAGTCTTCTTATACTCTTTTCCAGAAAGATCGTAACAAAAATAATTTATGATTTTGTATGTTGCCAACTTTGCTGTATGTTGCTATATCATACATGCAAATGGTGTTACCATGTAATACGTTGAAGAACCCACTTTTCATTTATGTCCATAAAGTTAGCAGAGCCACTTCCACAGAAGTCAATGAAAACCATCTCAGTTATTGTCGAATAATATTTGTCGAGAAAGTAAAAGAAAAAAAATTGTTGCGCTTTCAATTATTTTTTGAAGGGTAAGGGTAAAGACTAACTTAATATTAAGTTAGCAGTGCATCGAATTTGATCAAAAAAGTTATAAATAATTGTCTAGTATTTGTTGTAGACCATCTAACGTAAAAAAAAAAAAAAAAATTTGAGTTTTTTTAGGTTTTAATAGAATGTTCTGCTTTCTGAGGAGATTTTGCAACACTGCATCGATATATTGTTATTTCAGGTTTATTTTCCATATCATTAATGACTGATATTGGATTGTATGTTAAATTTTCTATTTTCCTAAACAAACAATTTTCGTTTCAATGCTGGATAATGGAAATTTTCCATTCTCACAGATATGAAGAGACGTAACTTTATGATTCAGGAAAGTAAATTAGGTGAACTTTTCTTCATCCAGAAATGAGCTGAACGATTGGAGGACAACCAGAACAAAAAATGTTGGGAAATCAAAAAATTTGTAGCGCTTTTAGTTTAGGGGTGGCTCTGCTAACTTAATATCTATTTAACTTTTTTGTATCACAAAGTAACGTCGGTGTATATCCGTGAGAATGGAATATTCAACATTGAAATGAAAGTTGTTCGTTTCGGGAAATGGGTTGAATTCAACATACAACCCAATATCAGTCAATAATGAGATGAAAAATAAACCTGAAATTTGAATATACCAATGCAGTGTTGCCCACTACGCAAAATATTCTCAGAAACCAGAATATTTTATCAAAACTTAAAAAAAGCTATAAAAAATTATTTTTTCTGTTTTTTTCACGTTAAATGGTCTACGAAAAATACTCAACAATATTATTATTAAGTTAGTAGAGCCAACCCTTTCAAAAAAAAACTAAAAGCCTGACAAATTTTTTCCTTCCAGGACAAATTCTCGACAAATATTGGACAATTACTGAGATGGTTTTCATTGACTTCCGTGTAACTGGCTCTGCAAACATAAGGGACATTTTTCATTTTGATCTCGTCCAATCTAAGTAAAAAACTAAGAAATTCAATTTTTGCCTGGCATTAATAAATCCACTATTGCCTTGTACTTTGATTTCCTCTTGTTGTAAGCATCTCTTTACACTTTCATAGCTTTCTCAGTACACTATTCTTTGGTGATAGATCCTTGTTGGGAAAATTATATTTTTACATTGAAGTTTGTTCCGTTAATGCCTGCTTTGACCTTTTTCAAATTAAAAGGGCGCTATCATTTGGTGCTATTGTTTAATCTTCGAATTTTGAGCCTAAAACATTCTCAGAAAGGATCCTTCTGCACTTATTTGTGAAGAATTTCTTAATCGGTTTCACAAAACTTTTGACGTCCGATCAACTCGTTGATTAAGGTTTCCATTCGATGGTTGGGTTGAAAATGAACTGAAATCGAGTACAGAATTTATTTTTGACTGACAATCAAGCCCATGATCGGGCCATCAAAGTTTCGTGAAACCGGCCGTTATAAAACTTGCAAATTAATTGGCATTTAGGTCTTATGTGCTGGTTGACTTTGTGAATTTGTATGAAAGATAAGGCCATCTAATATTTTTGTGTGTTGATTAATAAAATAATTTTCTGGTCAAATTGAAGTTAAAATTGAGGCAGGAGCTTTTTTGAATTCAATTCGAAAATAAATTGTATTATCCAAAACCAGTTCTATATGAACTTTTGAGACATTATCTTGCAAGTAATCACGTAATTTCAAGTTGTTTTTAATGTATAGTAATAGAACAAGAGTTTTCTCCACTTCCCCACAGATTCTGCACTTATCAGTTTCTGACAAGCCTATTCTCATCATAATTGTGCTTCCTTAGGCGACAGTATCCTGTGAGGAAGCGTAACTTGTTCTTACTGAGATCCAAATGATTTTTGGGCCTTTCAGTGTTAAATTTCCAAGGGAACTTTTTTAATGATCCATTCCTGGAAGATTCTTCCGAGGTGCTTCTGTTTCATTTTCTTTCTTCTCCAAAAACTCTTTCTTATAGGTGCAGTACCCACCCTTTCGGGCTAGTGTGTTGGCCTCTTCATTTCTTTTGGTTCCTGAGTGCCCAAGAAGCCAGACTAAGGGGACATTGTTGTTCTTGCCTGCTTCATTAAATTTCCTTCACCACTACCATAAAAGCTTTGAATCGACTATATAGGAGTTCAATGCTTTGATAGCAGCTTGATTATAAAAATGGACTACTATGTCAGACCCTCGATAGTTTCTTTCCTGGTTTATGTCTATGCAACTTTTAATTGCAAGTTTTTCTGCCTGAAAAACACTCAAGTAGGAGCATAAAGATAGTGTACACTTGGTTCTTAGCCCGTACACTCCAGCGCCGGCCCCTATCGTTGTGTTAGAGAGGACCAGATAGTCTTCTGCACGCCATTAAAACCCTTATCGCTTTACTGCCAGTAATTTCAACACACTCATCCACAGAAGCTTACTGTGTAGGGTAGTTCCCAGATATTTGATAATATAATGGAAATTTATATATTATATATTATAGACAATCCTGTAGAGGAAAATTCAAAGAAAATAAAATCTTGACTGTGTACGGGGTATATATTCAGGAATGTGTCCTCTTTCTATACAAAAATAGACATTTATTCGACGCATACCTTCCACAAACAGCTCGAAACACCAGAACACTGGATTATAATTATCCAAAGCACAGATTAACTCTGACAGAAAAGGGAGCATTTTACAGGAGTATAAAATTTACAATAAATTACCCAGGGATGCTAAACTCAGCCAAAATTTGAGAGAATTCAAGAAAAAAGTTTTTGATATTTTGTTGGAGCTTGAACCGTATAATATCGGGGAGTTTTTAGGTTGAGCATTCCAAATTGACGTTTATTGTGTTTAATGTTGCTGAAATGTAATATTCACATAATAAAAACACATTATTATTATTATTATTATTATTTATATTATGCTATTTGATTGTGTTTACATATTTTCATGTGATATTGTTGTGACGTATCACGTAATTTTGTTGATGAAAAAATATATCTATCTATTTAACTTCAGACTTCTATTCTACAATATATCCATTTAGCGAAATGGATTTCGTTGCTGGAAGGTTTCTCTTCCAAGTAAAGGGAATTACTGTGGTTTTGGCTGGGTTAATGTTGAGCCTCTGCAACAACACACAGAGAACACCCTCGAATTAGACTGTTACTATTAGGACTATTTCATCAGAATAGCCTATACATTCAAATCCAAGCTCTGTTAGTCTGTGCAGTATTTCATCCACTACCAGGCTTCATAGGTAGGGGGATAATACTGCTCCTTGAGGTATTCCGCGAGTGGTTTTGACAGAGATGATCTGATTGCCCACCAGTTTCTCAGCCGACACAACATCACCTCATACAACCATTTTATAATGATATTATTCATTCCCTGCCTTACCAGTGCCTTCCTGACAGACAAGTGTGTTGTGTGTTGTCAAAGGCCCCAGATATGTTTAGGAAAGCACACAATGCAATTCTTTATTGTTCAGAGTCTTCTGGATGGTTTCAGTTAGCCCATAAAAAGCTGATTCCTTGGAACGCATGCTAACATTTGTGAAGTGGTGTTTTCTACTACCTTCTCCATCATTTTGAGCAACGAAGCAAACCAAGTTAAGCAAATGGGCCTAAACGATCAGCCCCGTCTTTTTTCCTTGTTTTAGGAATAAAGAGTGCTTTTGCCCTTCTCCAATTTTCAGGTATTTGGGCCAATGCTAACTACTTCTTGTAATCTTCAGCTTCAGCAGATGGGGAAGAATAACTTCTTCAGTAGTAAAGGAACCACTCCATCATCTACATCTGATGATTTGTATGGTTGAAAGGTACTGATTGCTCATTCGAGTCGATGCCTTGTAAATAATTTTCATAGCAATATCCCAATCTTCCTAACCGGATTTCTTAGTGTATTCTGTTGCTGCCTCATTACTACTTCTTATGAGTTCACTACCTAAAAAACGTGTTTTGAGAAGAAGAATCGATCTTTCCTCTTCTCCCTCTGTGTATGACCCGTCTAGCTTTTCAAGTAACATTATGGGGTTGCTAATATCTTTTGCCTAAGCTTTTTGAAGTCTGGCAGCAATGAGAGTGTAAGTGATATTTTAGCGAAAAGCTTGAAAATTGAGCCCTTCGACCTTCCTAATTTCCTTATAATATGGGGTAATTTTTTTTGTTATCCCACCTTGCTTTAGTAAAGAGCTGATGTACCTCGTTTCGGAGGTTTGACAGGTTCTTGTTCCACCAAATTGCATCCTTGCAGGGTTTAGCTTTATTGAATTGACAACTGGAGTCAATCGCCACCATTATAACCCTACCATGATGTGTAGAGATAATAATAAATTTATTCCGAAAATTCTTGGAAAATTTCATCAGTTATGTTCGTCCAAGATTTCTCCATCAGTAAGTCCAAAAGCCGAATTCACACAGAAAGGACTTCAGACATGGCATGCAATGCACAAAGGAGGGTAGGAAGGATAGCTGCTGGAAAAATTCGGTGCTCAAAAAAATTCTTATGTTAAACTCTACATCATCGTGGGCTTGCATCGAGTAACAAGTGGGGTGAAAAGGACCATTTCTTTTACGTCACCTAGGTCCTTTTGTCTACTTGGGAGAGTCTACTTGATCAGAAAAAAAGTTTCATTATCCCAGTTTGATACTAAAAATTATGTGAACGCCACTTTCGCCAATGTGGGTAGCATCGGATACACAAATTATATCAGTATCAAGTGAGCAGCTTCCACCTAGTTCATATCTCATCTGGGATATACGTGGGATGGTTGATTTCTAGATGAAGCTTGTGATACAATACTGTCATTCAAAGCATTATTTGTTGCTTTTACCATAGTCCATAATCGAATTGAAGCAAGTAACCGGTTATTATTTTGGTTATCCAACTGTATTGAAGCGCTTCGGTCATTTTCGGTTCTGAACACGAATTGCCCTTCGATGTCATCATTTTGGACTGCAGATGACCTGACTTGAGAGGTGGGTTAAACTTCTGATTAAGAGCGAAGTAGAGTTATAGAGGTTATACAGGGTGAAAGTTTAAAATTTGTTGACGGTGTTGACATAGAAAACACGTTAATTTAAAGAAAGATGATTGATTTAAAGAGAGAAAAGCTAGAAAAATGGATCAAGTGATCTTATAAATCGAGACTGAAGATCGTTCATTAGATAATGAGAAAAGCCTTGTGCTATTGTTGATAGTTCTTGATGGTTTCGAAAAATAATATATTTCTCCTTAAGTTCAAAAAAATATATTATTTTTTATTAACAGTATTAATCACCTTGGTGGGTGGGATGTTGAATCTGTCTCCTATAATCAACAAGTTATCACCTGAAGCCAAATACCACAAACTGTAAATACTTGTGACTTCAAATCTATTGGGTATTGTCCTTCACTATAGTTTTTCTGTAATACATTACGTTTTCTGCCCTTCCAATAATCTCTGTGAGATCAACAAAACCTTTTTTCATCGAGCGGAACATTCTGAAAAACATATATTAATCGTAACTCTGAACCCGTAAGGGATCATGAACATTTTGCGATGCATGGAGTTGAAGTTGGAAAAAATATATTTCTCAAATCAAATTTTGTTATGAAATGCATCTGTGAAATATATAAGTGAAAATCCGAATCGAATATGATTTCATTAGCAATCACGAGTGCTTCTTCATTCAACACATAATTATTTAATCAAACCTTTATTTATTCGATCAAACTAGATCAAAATTGATATAACCATAATCTGACAACAGAGCATTCAAGCGACTACGAAAAGCGGTTATTCTAGGGATGTGTTGTGACAGGATTTCTCCGGAACTGTGACAGTTCCAGAGAGAGCACTGCTCCTTCTGGAAATCGTTACTGGACTGAGTACGCATAATCTATTCCAAAAGGATTAGAATCGGAACGTTTAAGGAGTCAGGAACATGTAGTCGTGGAAGGACTGGAACAAGAAAGAACTGTTAATCAGTAAACGGATCTTTCTCGAAGTCTCTGAAAGAATACGGACTGACTGAATATTTCTGAACCCTTGGTTGGCCTTGTGACTGAAAATCACGTCGAATTGGGAGGATTCGGAACAGGTCGCTCCAGCGACAGGCCAGTCACAGGGTAAACATCACAGGTAGTGAAATCACAACACATCTTTTTTTATGGTTCTAGGACAAAACAAAGGGTTTAACCAAATACGACCGTTAATACAGGTTACTTGCTTCATCTCTTTATATGAGTTTAACCAATCAAGATTGATTGTAATTAGATCATTTTCATCTGCAGGAATTTCTCCGCCCACCTATGACCGAAGAAACGACCCCATCTACTTCCACTACAGTAAACTATCAGTATTAGAAATGCATACCACAACACAGCCTTTTTTGAAGGACACTGTAAAAGAAGAAATAAAAAACGAGGAACCTGAAGCACAAGTACAAAGCATAGGAAAAGACTGTATTGATAATGATCTCCTGAAAAATAATACTCATGACATCTGTGATAAATTATCAAATAGCAATAGATCTAAAGAAGACTGTGAAGGGGTGAAAACTGAAAACAGCCATTTCAGTAGTACTTTTTCTATTAGAAGCATTTTAGACAGTTCAAGTGTTCAAACGAATTCAACTTCTTCCAATTCGAATAGTCAACATGTAAACAGTTTTGATAGTTTAGTCTCATTAATGCAAATAAACAATTGCAAAAGGTACTTCCAGAACGAACTGTTTGCAAATGATTATATTTATTATTCCTATCCTTACCAGTCCAGTTGGCTGTATTCTGGCTTACACAGTATTATAAATCCAGTTTCCTATTCCAGAGAAGCAATTATTAAGAGTGAAATGAAAGAGGTTAATGTCCAGAAACCTGCTTGTGAGTATTGTTATGAACATTTGAGAACACTTGAATGTTCCTTTTATCCATCAACGGAAGCAGTTTTTATGAAGCAACAGTATCGGTACAGTAAGGTTGAAAAGAAGAATAAACCAAATATTTGTGTATGTTGTGATTATACAACAGATGAAGAAGATAATAAAGATCAGTCTGATAGAAATAAAGTACAACCAGGATGGTTTGGAAAAGGATATAAGAAAAGAAGAAGAAAATGGTAGAAAGTAGAAGAGAAAATATTATACAGGTTGGATGTCTTGACTTCTGAGTGATAGGAAAAAAAATGAATGATTTCACTGTACTCATCCAAATTTGGTAAAATTTTGTAATTCTTGTGTTCAATGTCAAAAAGTTGTAATATAAATATTGATGTGAATATGGTGTTTTACTATCTGGTCTTGTCTGATCTAATATCCCTACAGTCTGTACAATTAGTTTTATTGCACGTTTTGAGGAACGGTGTGCTATCGTTTTGTACAAATTTCTGTAACTACGTTGGACTCACTGTTGACGAATCCGTTGTCAAAATCAATTCTTCCGGCGATTACGGGCGTACGGAGGAACTTTCAGAATGCGACGGTTAAGTTCGGTAATGGCATTGAGTATTACGGTTTAATTCTCAATGGTAATGGACAAAATCGGCCAAACGGTTTCGTAGTTATAGTCTTTTGAGCTTTTTTCCCAGATATTTCAAGAACTCTGAGCGATTGAATTGAAACTTGAATGACTCGCAACTTTCTGCAAAATTTTTCCGAGATACCGTCAGTAAATTGAAAAAATTTAGTGTACCAAGTTTCAGTTTGTGACGATTATAATTGATGGAGATATTGGGAAAAAGTAGTCAAATATCATGATTTTTTTTTCCGGAATAATTCCCAAAAAATGATTCAACCATGAACAACTTTGTGCAAAATTTCGTGATTTTCGTGTAAGTAAAAAAATTTGATAAATTTTAAATTTTCTTTTAATATAAGATCTCATGTTCATATTATGCTCCTTCAATTCTGTATGAACCCACACAATACCTCGAATAAATCGGGGTAACTTTTGGAGGCCAGAGTTTTTTTCAAAAAAATTTTGGGTGCGAATGGTTGAAAACAATTGTAAGAATGCGCAATTATGCCACTTTTTATATTCAAGAAATTTCGAGAAAATAAAACTGAAATGCAGTTGCGAATTCTCATTTAAGAATTCCAAATCATCCATCATCATCCAAAAAAATTAATCATACTTCAGTATGATTATTTGTTTTGGGCTTCAGCCTGCAGAACGACACCCCGTTTTCTCCTAAATTTCACGCATTTCCAATATTTCGCGCGATTATTGGCAATGCTAAATTAGGCAGACAGCGAGAAGGTGGCTGACCTTGAGATATTGACGAGGTTTAATGAAACTTGCATGTGACTGTGTTGCCAAACCGTAATTCACCAACACGTGGTAGTGTTTGCTCTTGAAGATGTCATTTTTCAATCAAGTAGTGGATTAACAAACTCAAATTGATGGACATGACTTATGTCGGTTGAATAATAACACCTTCCAAGCTACCGACTGGAGCATGCCATTCTCGTTAATGTTTCAGCGTGCAGTAGCATCAAACACTCGAGCTTCCTATGCCTTTCCACTGATAAAATACCCTAATTTTCGGGAGTCATGTACTCACAGCTGTGAATCGCCAAACTTGTCATATTTTGTCGCTTTGTTTATCTATTGATAGCGAAGGTGGGCGTCAAACTTCTGACTGGAAAGTACTTGATGTTATCGCCTCACCATGCTACCAGGATGTAGTCTGTCTTTATTCTTGAATAATTATCAATTCTCAGTCTCAATGGTTAAGTGTTTATACCTTGGGAGCAGTGAAAAAAAATTCTCTGTATATATGGGATCTGTTGCGTCCCGTATCCTGGACCCAGCATTTTATGATATATTGTCTTTTCTTGATTTTCCAACGTCGGAGTCTGAATTCTTTTGGTGCCCAGGAATATGCCCGAAATTCAATATTTTTTGGTTTAAATCAATTGACACCGGCTTTAAGAGCATTTTATCTCAAGCCAACAATAAAGTATAATTTTGCATGACAGAAAACACTCGGATAAAATTCAAGCTCTTAGCATTCCAGGAATCGGAGCTTGATGGGTGGCATACTTCGGTTATTCGAAGAATCCAGGCACCACATGTGACAGTTTATAGAATTTGTCATCTTAGACCATTTAGGGAAATTTCCTTCACACATTTGTGCTCTCTCTTTCACACCAGCCAATCCGAGGTGTTTTTTCGGATTTTAGAAGGGCGTCGCTTAATTCAAAAAACCAATCAAAATTTATATTATCCCTCTACAATGTGAAGAAGGGAATTTTCTTGATTTGGGTTTAGTTAGTTTTTAGACACTCTTCATTTGACCGTTGTATAGTAAACAATTCGCTCTCGAATTGACAAACAAGACTTATACGTTAATTTTTGTATTGTAAAAATCGTTACTTCTCATTTGAAAGTCACTTCGACCTTGCTATCGAATAAGATATAGAAGGAAGATTCTATTGTGCAAATGACTTGTATACCATTTCGGTCTTGTTATCTAATACAGATACAAGAAAATACATTTTTGTTACGTGTTAAAAGTGCGTTTTTAATACACCTTAACATCTTCGTGTCATAAGTGCAACGATATTGATCAACTGGTCAATAAGTTCTTCAATTATCTTATGCTTATTTTAGAAGCATCAACATTTCTGATAAAGATCAGAAAATATTCGTCGGTCGTGTCTTCATTTTGATAACGACAGAATTAATCAAGTGCGATTAATTCACCCACACGGGGTCTCTATTATTACCCCCAAAACACCTGAATAAACCAATTCAGGTCAAAACAGGATCTACACATTATTTAGAAATTTTAGAAATCGGTCCATATAATTTTATTGAATACTATTACTATTGGGGCTTATGGAACATTCTATTAATTACGTTTTCACAATATAATGGTTTGATCTTATTGATGATTATTTCTGGAAGGGGTAATGATCTAAATTGTTTCCATATTTGAATTTAGGCTTATCTAACTTTCTTGTTTCTGCCAACAAATCTTGAACATCTTTTCTATATGGTGCAGGTAGCATCTCCTCGTGTAAAGTACACTCTTGTACTTCATTAAACAAATTCTTCCTGAAAATTTGCCTTTTAACTATATCAACATCCCTTCCCAATTCTTCGTGTAAGTCCTCCAATTTGGTAGGTGGAACATTAAATTCATAAATAAAGTAGCTGAAAATACAAATAATGTATATTTTAATAACCAACTTCTACTAGCAAATTTCAACCTAAATGGGGATTGTGTGATGTGAATTTTGGAATTTCACAGGATTATTACAAGACATACAATTTTTTATTAATGCACTATACAACTATTTTGTGTTCATGTGAATTTGGTGGATAAATTGGAGTTCATAGATGAACTCAGCATGGATATGAACCTCGATGAACCTTCTCCAGTACATCACTGCGTAACCACATGATATTAGCATTATTGTATAAAGACTTTATATAATGATTCATTGGTTTTGTTATAGCGTATCTTCAGGTAGCTTGCATAGCTACCTTAAGCAAAAATATTTTATCTGCTTTTAA
Source organism: Myrrha octodecimguttata (assembly GCA_958510865.1). Classification (NCBI taxonomy): domain Eukaryota; kingdom Metazoa; phylum Arthropoda; class Insecta; order Coleoptera; family Coccinellidae; genus Myrrha; species Myrrha octodecimguttata. The sequence goes on from OY294056.1 coordinate 39,913,475, forward strand.
GTTTCAGTTCCCATAGGAAGTATACTGAATAGTACCTAAATAGAGACATAGTATAAATAGGGATAAGAAGCCAATCATATGGGGGTAAAATTTGACGGAGTGGAATTCATCAAGAGATGTCGCTGTGTATTTGGTATCCTTGGCACGTCTTGGCTTACTTCAGGTTGTAGTATGTCATAGCTTGATTCTGCTACAATCTTAGGTTTGGGATACGAAGTACCTCAATAACAGATGGTGCTGGGGCAGTCGAAATAGATGTCGCTCTATTTCGAAGCTGTCCCGGGATAAAAACCATTGGCGGATTTAAATCACGTGGTCTGAAGTTTTTTCGAATGTGATCATCTCGATTAATTAATGATTTATTGTTTTCTCTGGCTCTATCCACAACAAATCACATAACAACAATAGTCCTAAGGCTGAAATCAGAGTAGTCAGCGCTTTAAAAGCATTTGTTGAATGAGAAATAAACAGAATCAGTAAATTCTATCCAAATAGTATATTTGTGCATCTAATATATTTGGGAACGAGTATTTTTTTAACTATACGCATGCACAATTTTGGGTGGTAGTCTGGAAAAAAAAATCTAATTTTTTCAACGAATAACTGCATAAAATTGACAAAAAGGACAAACTTACAAGACCTGATTGTTATGACGGTTTTCTTTTAACTATAAATGCGGCTAAGCCATTTGCAACCGATGCGAAAAATGAAGGTTTCAAATTTTTGTTACCAGGAAGGTTGATTCAAGATTCAATTGAAAATTAATTTTCTGTAGATTGTCAAGAACTAGGATGTAACAGAAATCCCACAGTGCAAACTTTCAGTATTGTCACAAATTTTATGATACCTCCTAAGAGTGGCAATGCTGTTGGACAACCAGATGATGACGATAATATTTTACTAACAGATGATAATGAAGCCCTTTCTTTATTGTGTGTGGTCGAATATTCCTCATCTTCATATACGGATTCATTCAGCTTTTCAGCAGTTCGTCTGATTGTTCTGTTGTCCAATTGAATGATATTGCAACGTTAGAAAAATGTTCCCATATATTTTGGCGGATATTTGGTTGAAAAATGTTTGGATTGAGAAGACTGTAAAACCAGTTTGGAAGTTGCTAAGAATTTGAATAACCAAGAAATGCTTTTGATTTTTTTCACAAATCATGATTATTAGAATGGAACTGGTTTGAGAACTCCAACATATTTATTAGGCCAATTCACAAAAAGAGCTCTAGATTGTTTTAGTAGAGATGTAGGAAAACTGTTCAATAAAAATTTCAAATTTGAAAAGGAAAATTGTGAAAAATCTACCCATTTACCGGAATGGTTCGCAACAAATATGATATGCGCGAAACATAGGCAATACATTTTGGAGTTATCATTACAAGCGCATATATTCAAATACTGCAAAAATAGTTTTAATCAACTGAAGACTAGGCAATTGGCAAAAAATAGCAAGTTGTCTGTTCTTCAGCATAATTAAAAAACCAAACTGACCAAATTTAATATTCTTATGACAATTGCAAATATTAAAATTCATGTCAGTGCTCTAGTGACCATCAATCGAAGTGGTAACTTTGTTTTAATTTCACATTTTTCCTGGAAACTGTTCATTATTTGAACCCTATCAAAATAGGGTGTTCCTAAATAAGTCTATCAACGGTCAACTGTAGATTTTCCATGAAAAATAAACATTTTTTTTCTCTTCCATTTTTTCCTCCGGGTCTTCTTTTCAGAGATACAGGGTGTCAAAAATTTACATTTTTTTCAGAGTTTTGCTAATATCTCATAAACCGTTTGAATTACAGAATGGAGTTTTTGTACACACATTGTCACTAAAAATAGCTACTTTCTTGCACTTCACTCGGTTTTATTAGACGTGCCAGTAGCGGAGATATTGAATTTGCACAAAGGTTTTACCCCCCACATTTTACACCACTGGACAAATTTGCATTTGTACAGCAAATTCTGATGCGCCAATGTGTTTTACATAAAAAAAGGTACTCTTAGTTCACAGCTGTTAAGTGAACCGTTTTCGAGAAAACTGGCATTTTACGATCAAGAATTAAATTAAAGCAGTATGACTTAACACAGTTGTCATTGTTTATTTTTATGGGGTCACATAAAGACCATTATCTATGAAACTCCTGTCAACACTGTTGAAGAGTTGACCGCTAAAGTTGAAGCCGCAGCAGAGCAAATTGAAAAATCGCCTCAGATTATGGACAATGTTCATAACATGATCCAGACGTTATTGTAATGCGTGCATTTCAGCCAACGGGCGTAATTTCGAGCAATTCTTGTGATGCTGTTAATTATGGTCGCTAAAAATAATGAAAAATAACTTTGCAATTCAAACCTGAAAACCTAGTTGTAAAATTTTGTTGAAATGCATAAACTTGTTAATCATGACTACAAATTCTTCCAATTACAAGAAATTTACAATGCGTTAGCAAATTGTTATTGATCATAAAATGCCAGTTTTCTCGGAAACGTTTCACTTTAGAGCAATGGACTAAGAGTACCTTATTCATGTAAAGCACATTGGCGCATCAGAATTTGGTGTGCAAATGCAAATTCGTCCAGTGGTGTAACAGTGGGGGGTGAAACCTTTGTGCAAATCCAGTATCTCCGCCACTGGCAAGTCTAATAAAAGCGAGTAAAGTTCAAGAAAGTTGCTATTATTAGTGACAATGTGTGTACAAGATCTCAATTCTGTAATTCAAACGGTTCCTGAGATATTATCGAAAATCTAGAAAAGCACTGACGTGAAGTCAGCAGCTTTTACGCGCTTGTTAACATTGCGAAATGATGACTGGAAAATTTCAGTGAAATTCCAATGAAATATAAAATTTTCGAAAAAAATTTTTTTCAAGAAATAATATTGAGGACGACACAAACCGCTGTCACGGTCTTCTTTTATATTTTTGGGTCTTGCGTTTAGTCTGTTCGTGTTGGTTACAGTTCTCCAGGTGACAAATATATACAAAACTTCATCCCCTTTTTCTATAACTGGGGAAAATATAAAAGTCCCTTGAAATAATTGCATTTTTAACGGAGGTTGCCACTTCACAACCATTTTTATTGCAGTACTACAACGTAAAAACCAGAAGGCTCTCGAAATCGCTTCAAATGAGTTTTACATAGGGACTGTCTTACTATCTCTCATTATACTATGATAGAGATTATTAAGTTACGAGTTCCTAACAGAGGATGAATCTAGATTTCAGATGAGATATTCTGTCATATATGCAATGCAATATTTCAGTTTTTCAAAGGTTTCTATTTCCATAAAAATGCATTTTGAGCACTGAAAATAGTTGAAATATATAAAATTTGATCAGCCTGATGTGCATTGAGATACGTCAAGCAAAACTTTACCTAGCTTGATGGTGAACCATTCCATGAGCACTGATTTTAAAAGGGGTATCTCTTGTACCGAGATTATCCAATTTTCTCAAAATACCCCCCTTATCATATATAGCATTAGCAGTACGTTTTATCGAAGACACCAATTCAGTCTGAAATAATAGTCATCGATGAGGATTTTTTTTTCGTACTACTAGAAATTAAAATACCTTGGGCATCAATCGAAATAAAAGACACAATTCATAAGTTATCATCTTTAAATAGTTAAATAAACAGTGACTACAAAAAAAAGGTTATGAAAACAATGTTATAGGTTATAGGACTTCGGACTACTTTTGACTTTTGATCACTTGCTCTCCTAGACGGATAGTCTACTGATGAACATAAAGAACGCGCTTCTGTGCCCTAACCTGAAATTGAGTCTGTTTCTGTTGTCGGTTTATAAAGTCGAAGATGGCTTCATAATACAAACTTCTCGATCGGTAGTTTTTTCTCATAACATTATATGGAATTTGCTAATTGAGAGAGAAAACAGATTTGAAAAAGCACTGAATAATTACATATTTCCAATTGGAGCAGAAAAATTCATTCTAGTTCAATATGCATTTGTACAATTTAACTCTGCAGAAGGCAACAGCCATAACACACGCAATATATGGCAATTTTTCAGGAACTAAAACGCAAGAAATTGTTATATCTCGAGGAAAAATCTTAGAAGTTTTGAGACCTGACCCTAATACAGGAAAAGTTCACACCCTTTTATCAACAGAAATTTTCGGAATCATAAGATCGTTGATGCCATTCAGATTAACCGGAGGAACTAAAGACTATGTTATAGTTGGTTCAGATTCTGGAAGAATAGTCATATTAGAATATATGCCCCAGAAAAATTTATTTGAAAAGGTTCACCAAGAAACATTTGGTAAATCTGGAGTAAGGCGTATAGTGCCCGGTCAATATCTCGCTGCTGATCCTCGAGGAAGAGCGGTTATGATTGGTGCTGTTGAAAAACAAAAACTTGCTTATATTTTGAACAGAGATGCTCAAGCAAGGTTGACTATCTCATCACCCTTAGAGGCTCATAAAAGCAATACTTTAGTGTATCACATGGTGGGTGTTGATGTTGGATTTGATAACCCTACATTTGCTTGTCTAGAAATAGATTATGAAGATGCAGATTCTGATCCAACTGGAGAAGCTGCTCAGAAAACACAACAAACATTAACATTCTATGAACTCCATTTAGGAACAAATCATGTTGTTAGAAAATATTCTGAACCATTAGAAGAACATGCTAATTTCTTAGTAACGGTACCAGGTGGTTATGATGGTCCTTCCGGTGTATTGATTTGTTCTGAAAATTACTTAACGTATAAAAATTTGGGAGATCAACATGATATTCGTTGTCCCATACCAAGAAGAAGAAATGATCTTGATGATCCTGAAAGGGGTAAGTGATGGTTGATTAAGTTTCATTGAAAAGTACAATTTTATTAATGAGATGCAGTAAGAACTGTTTTGGAGAAGTCTGATACGGAATCCTAGAAAAGAAACATATTTACTTAGCTCTGAAATTCCATACCAGAGACGACACTAATAAACGCCGATTCCCCGTAAATGTTCGGCAATTTCCGATGACAGTCGGTAGTTCGAATTATGCGGAAAGTTTGAAATATGGACGTTTGATGTTCCTGGGATTGAAGTGATATTGAAATTGGCTGTGGCTGAATGTTTTCAATAGATTGGAGTAATGTATTCCTGATATAAATTTTTTTAAAACATGTTAGCTAATTTACTCGTCATGGAAAATCTACTAAGTTCAATAAACTATACGAACTAAACGATTCACGAATATGTTAATACAATAATATAATTTTATTTCTGGATGATTCATATAGATTTGCATCATTTATTTTATATTTTTGAAGACACGAGTAGATCCAATCGTGATCAGACAGATTAATTATGCTCTTAAGATGTCTCACGGCTCCCCTGGAAGGCGACCAAAGTTCGTGAAACTGTGATATAGGGAATATTCAACATATATTTCATGGGATATTTTCTATTGGTTGATTCATATATTTCTCCTTTTCAGAATGACATTTTAAAAAACTGAAGTAATTCGATTATTTTTAATGATAATAAAAAAAAAATTATAAAATTTCAGCTCATTATGCGAGGAATGAACAGACAAAAGATTACGTCTTTGCAGTCCACGAATTTCCAGAAGAAATAAATCAATGGAATTTGGTATTTCGATACATTCATTAATGTCATCAAATTAATTTTAGTATTAAAATTTGTAAAATCAAACTTTGATAGGATAGTTTGAATGATGAAGGACAAGTAACAATCCCACACAGGTTTGTATCATCAGATTATTTGAGTTGAGAGGCGATTACGAAAAAAATGAAAGACTTCTTTTAAACCACTTTTATTTATTATTATATTAATACACATTCATCAATAAGAATATACCTGTAATGTTCATCAAGGTTGATACAAATTTAACATCTCCATAAAGCATAAACGGAATATGGATCTATATAACAGCTTACATAAACTGAATATAATACAAAAGTTTTAAAGATAACATTTAAGAAAAATAGACTTTATCTCACGGATTTGCTGTTTTCGGCCGAGATAGGTAGTGTAAGGTCATTGTACATATTGGAAATCTGTTCATATATCCATGGCCACAAAACATTACGGCATTATGTAGATCACAATTACTTTTCCCGTGGTATATGTAAGCTATATCGGGGCAAAGGTTTACATCAAGTTGCCATTAGAGGTAAAAGCTAGCAATAAGTTTAATTTAAGGAAACTGTGCAAAAAGTTTATTTATGAAAATGCCTCAGAATTCCAGGAATTGTTTTGATTAGACTAGTTGGTTGTTCTTCGTGGTTAGATAAAACTGTTTAGAGTGAATGACTGCATGCATGGGAATATGAGTGCACATACATGGGAATATAAGTGCATTTGTGTTTTGTATGTGTGTGTGAGTTGAAGTGGATTACTGTAGTTAATATCATTTGTAAATGTATTATGTAATGGTCAAATAAAATTATTATTATATATCAGCACCAGAAGCAAGCTCCTCTACAAATCGTAATGCTATCGAATCATGAACTTGCAAGCAATAAATATTTCATGATGATTTATAGGAAGCTATAAATTAGTGATTGGATGTTTGGGGAATGAGTTTCAAATCAAAATAAAGATGAACATATAATGATGAATATTTATTTAAAACTTTTCAAATCCGAAGTTTCGATTACCAACCCATAAGAAGAAACTTCAAAGAAACTTATGAGGGATACTTGAGCCAATACATAATTTAACAAATGTATATATATATATATATATAATCCCTTAACCTAATACTATAATACTATATATATATATATATCTACAATATAATCAGTATAATAAATTTCATTCTCTATTAAAAGTTAGCACAAGCAGTGTAGTGGTAAAGAAAACATGCAGTTTGACATCTTTATAACATCCATACAAAATAATTAACCATTGAACATAACATATTTACATAAAGTTTTATTTTTTTTTCTTTGATGGAAAAAATTCTTGCTTCTCCAATTTTCTTTTATTTGTCCTAATCTCATGCTGCATTGCCATTATTTTAGCTATACACCTTATTAATTCAACCACCAGTTAATGCTACATGCATAAATGGAACAAATGATTAAATTACCTATCAAACTCCTCATCATCCAGAGATCTCAAAAAGTTATTCACAGATTCAAGTTGGACCCCTCTAATTGCCTCTCTGTCAAGAGTATTTTTGTTTTCATTTTCCTTTCTCTTTCTACTAATGAAATCCTCGATTTCTTTGCTATTGGCTGCTTCAATTTCTGATGGCTTCTCCTTAGCCAGCTGTATGGCAACATCACCTAAAACAGAATTGCTTCCCGACCTTTGCTCATGCAAGCATACTAAATGTATGTGCTTACACATGTTAGTTTTTATGGCATATTCAGGACATTCACAACAATACCGATGAATACATACTTTGCATACACTACAATACAAGGTTCTGCATTCTCTTTCACACAATTCGTTATATTTTAATTTATAAAAGTTTTTACCATCAGAAGATTTCACCAAAAACTCTCCAAATCCTACGTCTATGACTTCAGTATCATTCTTTGCTTGCAAGGTTTCCGCAAGTTTATGAGCTCTACTTACAAGCCTTTCCTGGTAATTATGGGAATGTGGCCTTTGCATCTGTAAAGATTGAAAATAATTTATATGTTGAAATTGCACAAATTCGAAAAACTGAGAAATAATTTGGGGAGTTAACATACCTTCAAAATCCTCTGCCACATCTTTCCATCAACCAAATTTTCAATTTCCTCCAGAAGGCGGTCAATCCTTATATTAGTTTTTCTCTTCAGATGATTAGTTTTCAGAAGGTTATTTAAACTTTCCAGGGCCATGTTTGTATTGATTCCTGCATTTAATCTATAACAATGTGCCCACATGGCTATCCTTTCTTTGCTTTGATAATAATATCTGAAATATAATTTTATATATGTATTGGATTCTCAACTAGAAATAGGATTTTATTTTATATTAATTTGTATAAACATACGTCTTGAGATAATTCAAAAATTGGTGTTCTTCAGAATTCTCCAATTTCATAAAGTAGTTCTGACTCTTCATCTCAAATTTATGGACGTCAGTTTCATTAAGTATTTTCTTCATATCCTCCTTCATCGATTTTTTTATTAGCTCATTTCGTATCTGAAATGAATTATTTAAGATTTACTACATGGAAAAATGTAATTTTCTCGAGTTATTTCTAACCTTGGACCTTCCGTTTTTAATCCAGTTTTTGATTATATGCCATGTACACAACAGTCTTCTTGGTCTAGAACCCATTACTTTTACCCATGCATTGTGGTACTTTGGGTCATCGTCGCTCATAAAATATTGTGGCTCAATAATATCCTTCACTTTTTCACGCAATGCTTGCATGAAGACTTCTTGGGTTATCTGATCTTTTCTATTACTTAAGAAAAAGGCCACTGGAAATCCCATATTCCTGTCATCTTTCACAAGCATTATAGTCAGTTCCATTCCCTTCTGGTTAGTACCGTGTGTTCCATCCATACAAATAATTTTTGAAAAATCTTTCAGTTTTTGTTTCATTTCATCATTCATAAATCCTAAACAAAAGTCATTCAGATCCAATACTAGATGACGTTCACCTGAAAATTTTTCAGATGAGTTTATTATTGAGAGTTCAACATTATTTGATCTGTGTATATTATAATTTATCTATAATTTTCTTCAGATACCAAAAAGTACAGTAAATAAAAATTTCTGGCAAATACCTTGCTGCTTAGAAAAGAAACAGTAGTTTTTTCCATTGTCATTCCATTCCTTCACCTTTAGATTTACAGCTATCATACTATTCTCATGTTTCTTGTTCATAATATTGTGTTTCTTCATCAAATATGAAATATCTTTCCTGTCCAATAAATTTATTCGTTCTAATGTCTCCGAGTTTAGTTTTTGTGCATCAGAGATAATCCTTTCAACTGTAACACCATCAGTTAATTTTTTGACAATTTCCTTTTTATCCTGTCTTGATAAATGTTGATTTCTCATCTCCTCATCATGGCCAACATGGGTCTTCCAAAATCTTGAGATAATCTGTCCTGCAATATGAAGTTCACATTTTAGGGGCATTTATATTGACCATGAAATATCAAATGAACTGATATTATAATAAACCTGTTTGCATTATCTTCGTCTCTAGACGAGATGGACATACTCCATGCATCTTTATCGAACCTTCAGCTTTTTCCATTCGCTGAGATCTTTGGCTCTCAAAACCTAAGAAAATAAGAGTAATCAGTTAATGCATCACACATTCATAAAGGGCCAATTTCATACTTGAAAATGTATGAATTGAGAAAATATACAGACTCTATGTTTACCTCTACAATTGCTTCGGTTACAATTATAAGATTGTTCCTCATAATCGTTGTATTTTCTTATCCGAGTAACACCATAAATCATTTCTAATTTCTCTGTTTGAAACCATTGTTCGTAACTTTCACGGTTAGCAAAATGATTTGTTTCAACTTCCAATTTTATTCCATGTTCCACTTCCAAATGATTTTCCAATTTGTTATACGTAGCACATTTGAACTCTCTATTATTACACAGTGGACAAATAATTCGAGAATTTATCGAAGTCGAAGTTGCATTCAACTCTTTGTGGATATTCCTCAAATGTTTATTTTTCCCTGAAATAGACGAAAACTCAATGCCACAAAGTGCACATACTTTTTTCTGGGTCTCCAAATCTTCCATTCTGCACAATGTGAATATAACGCAAATAAAAATCTGAAACTTTTGTTCTCTGAAGATTAACCACAGCGATTGAACTATAGAATTCAGAATTCTCTTCCACTGTTTATCACTTTTGCCGCGAAATTAGAATCCCGCCTCCCGCTTGTTCTCAACGTACCGACTGTCATCGGAAATTGCCGAACATTTACGGGGAATCGGCGTTTATTAGTGTCGTCTCATACCAGTACATGTCAGTCCCTATTTTCTGTACAAAACAGTAACCCTACAATGGGTCAGATTACTGGCCGGTATTGGTTAGGAATTTCAGCATTCAACAATTATCAAAAATTCATTTGTGAACAATTATATGGGAATTTGGAAGTATTTCATATTGTCCCCTCTCGGTTGAAATTGAATAAAAAATCCCTAATTTGTTAAGTTTTATTTGTAAAAATTGATAGTTATTTTTAATACTTGATTGTGATTTACCATCAATGAGTTCATTATATGATATCATTCTTACATATAACTTTGAAGAATGAAAATATGGTACACAATAGCCACAATTTTTTGAGTCTGATCTGCACAGACTTGAAAACATGGCTATAAAATCAACAAACATTTCTGCGTACAACAATTTTTCTGTAGATGGAGTGACAGATTTCAGATTGGAAAAGAGTAAAAAGATTTACTCCGTCTATTCAAATTCTCATAAAAGAGTAGAAAGATTAACAAAGAGAGCTCAGAATACTTAGGGTGGAATTATCGTAGACAGCTGGTCTAATGAGGAATAAAAATTAACAAAATCATAGAAACTGTAATTTTATAATGATTAATATTTGATACTCCAGGTTTATGCTGTAGAACAATACTTCCACTTTTTTTCAAAATTTCCAGCAAGGAAGTTTAACTTCTTCGCGTTCTAATGATGAATTTTTTCTAGGTATGATATTTGTTTGCTCGGCAACCCATAAGACAAAATCTATGTTTTTTTTCTTGGCACAAACAGAACAAGGAGATATTTTCAAAATCACACTGGAAAGTGAAGATGATATGGTGACTGAAATAAAATTGAAATATTTTGACACTGTCCCTGTTGCCACAGCTATGTGTGTACTTAAAACAGGTTTCTTGTTTGTTGCCTCTGAATTCGGCAACCATTATTTATATCAAATAGCCCATCTTGGAGATGATGACGATGAGCTAGAGTTCAGCTCAGCTATGCCATTAGAGGAAGGTGATACTTTCTTTTTTGCACCTAGATCTCTTCGAAATCTTGTACTAGTTGATGAAATAGAATCACTCTCACCAATTCTATCAAGTAGAGTTGCTGATTTAGCAGGAGAAGACACTCCTCAGCTTTATATGATGTGTGGTAGGGGACCAAGGTCTTCACTTAGGGTATTAAGACATGGTTTGGAAGTATCTGAAATGGCTGTCTCAGAACTGCCTGGTAACCCAAATGCTGTGTGGACTGTAAAGAAAAGAAGCGATGATGAATATGATGCATATATTATTGTGTCTTTTGGTAATGCTACTTTAGTATTGAGTATTGGAGAAACGGTCGAGGAAGTGACAGACAGTGGTTTTCTGGGAACAACACCTACTTTATCATGCTCTGCATTGAGCGATGATGCTTTGGTACAGGTTAGTATTTTATAAGATTATATTCATAATGAACAATTTGTTTTTTCTTCTACATTTTGTATAGATCGTATAGTTTATTCAGAAAAAAAGTATTATTTAAATTTTTGTCTTGGGAACATTTTCCCACTGTATCTTTATGTGTAATTTTCATGTTTTGATTCAATCTATTATGTATAAAACAATCCATAGGTTTACCCTGACGGAATTAGGCATATATGCGCTGATAAACGTGTGAATGAGTGGAAAGCTCCTGGAAAGAAAACAATTGTGAAATGTGCAGTGAATCAGCGCCAAGTGGTGATAGCACTATCTGGTGGTGAACTAGCTTATTTCGAAATGGATCCTACAGGTCAGCTACACGAATATAAAGAAAGGTGAGCAGAATAAGGAATTCATTTCTAGGTAATGAAGGTGCGATTTTGACTTGAGCTGGCACCAAAGGTTGCGTTTTTATTTCAATTTAAATGTCGTATTAATCGTGAATTTATCAGTGTGGTTTTATTTTCGACAGAAGTCAATTGTTTGATAAACAAATTAATCGTACTTGATCACATTTTTTTTTATGTATCATTTCTGAATGAAAAGCATGATACAATAAATAAGTGTATCATGCAAAAGAGAAAACATTAATCAGGGTTTTGTTTGACAAATAGAAAGAAGTAGTAGTAGTAGTAGTAGTTGTACGAGAAGTTAAATTTTGTGGCATTGAATACATTACCCACAAATTAAGGGAAAAATCACATACTACTGTAGTTTGAACTTTAATCTTCAAACAGATCAGAGGTTATGTCCTTTTTGCGCGCATGTTCTGGGTAGCGGCGTGCTATCTTTTTATCCAAATCATTTTTGATTCAAAAATTGTCTAAAACGACTAGTTTTGACTCACTGATGACTAATTTGGTGTCAAATTAGATTTTGTCTGGCCGGTCAGCTGAGGACATGATAACAGTCGAACAGAGCAAGCTAGCGACTTGGATCTCTTAGGGTAGGCTGTGCATCAGACTGCGTACGTTAAGTTCGCTAATGGGCCAAATGGTTCTGGAGTTATAGTCCTTTGATATTATGAGATTATTTCCTTTATATCTAAGGAACTATTCAAGCGATCGGTTTGAAACTAGGTAATTAGTTGTAGTATAGCTACATGCATTCATTAACAAAATTTGTTCGATATCGTAAATGAAAAAAAAATCGAAAACTTTCGTGAAAATTTTTTTTTTTTTTAGAAAATTATACATTACATTATGCACTATTTGAAAAATGCTGATGCATAAATTCGTGCAACATTTCGTGGTGAACATTCTTTTCAAATTCGTTGCCTAAGCGGTCATCTCACATATTGTATACCCTAGACGCACCTGGTGGAAATATTGAGCGATCTTTTTTTCGGTTGATCTCTATATTTTCAAAAATAAAGATTTTTTTGAATTGAAATCTTGTATTCGACTGAAAAATCATAGCTTGAAGGTCCATGCAGAATTTCACGAGGATCACATGAAAAGAAGATCGCCAAATCTTCCCTTCAGGAAGTAAAGCTGCGTTTGGCGAGGTCACTATGTAAAAAGAAGAGCGCTTGGGCAATGAATTTGAACATGCACGTTAAAATTGCATTTCTAGAATTTTTACCCTTATTCAGTCATATCATCAACCAAGTCATTTATTTGAAATTTTTCTTCAGAAAAAGAATGAACTCTGATGTGCTCTGTATGGCACTGGGATCAGTACCACCAGGCGAACAGAGATCACGTTTCTTGGCGGTTGGTCTTTCAGACAGCACTGTAAGAATAATATCTCTTGATCCTAATGATGGTTTAGCACCCAGATCAATGGAGGCTTTGCCAGTTTGCGCAGAATCTCTTTGCATTGTACAGATGGGCTGTACAGAAAGAGACCCTGATAATGCAGCAGCTGCTAGTACCACCAGTAGCTTGTACCTCAACATTGGACTGCAAAATGGTGCTTTACTGAGGACTGTATTGGACCCCATAACAGGTAAGTCATACTATTTTTGTTATGTGACGAATTTGTGCATATAAAAATATGAGAAAAGCACTTACATGAAGTCTGAAGTATTGGCGCGTTTTTTTAGCTAGAGTGATCGCCCATTCAGAGATTGAACCCGCCCAATGCAACTTGACTTCCTATAAAATCGATATCACAATCTTCTGATTGTATGATCCCCACAAAATATTGCATGAAACTCAGCCTACAAAAGAAAGAAAAGAATTTTGGAAAAGGGACAATTTATTTTTCGAAATAGTCTCCTTTAAGTTCAATATACTTGACGCAGCGATGCTTTTACCCTTTTAACCTGTCTGAAAAAAACCCTTTTCTCAAGCTTTCCATGAGGGATGACCTCATTTGACTCAAATTTGTGCACAGCAAGTGACTTCTTTCAAGTTTGAAAAAAGAAGTCGCACGACGCCAAATCCATAGAATATGGTGGATAGGGCAACAGTTCATAGGCCAATTTGGCCGTGGCTAGGACGGAGGTGTCAGCCGGTTACCATATGGTGAAAGAGCACTTTTTGCTTCTTCAAGTGGGGCCGTTTTTTCTTCAATTCGGCTTCGAATTAGCCCAACTATTCTGCATAGTACAGCTCTGTTACCGTTTTGCCCTTCTCCAGGTAGTCTCTGTGGATCACACCTTCTCAATCCCAGAAAGCTTTCCTGCCAATGGGACTGTTTCGACTGTTTCTTCGTTTCTAGTGTATACCAGCGGAACCATGTTTCGTCGACTGTCTTGAAACTCCTTCAGATTGCACTTTCACAGAGTCAAACACTGCCCTGAAGTGGTCACACGGTTGCGCTTGCTGTCCGGAGTGAGCAAACGCGGCACCCATCGTGGCAGCTTTCTCATGCATAAAATTTCATGCAGGCTATAACACACGCGATCTTTTGAAATGCCCACTATCTCAGCTATAGCGCGTACCTTCAATCTGCAGTCTGTCATTTATGTCACGTTATCCTCCGTAGTAGCCGTTTTCGGGGTATCTCGACGCGGCTCATCGAAAACCGACGTACAACCACGTCGAAACTCATTAAACCAATTTATGATGGTTCCTCCAAAAACAAGAATCGAATCACTAACCGATGTTGCTCTTTTTACATTTATTCAAATCCTCGGAAACTCCCGCTTCCACACGGGGTCAAATCAAAACTGCGAGTCCACTCCAGCTGAAATTGATCTTGCGATATTGGCGCCATTAGGCGGTGAGGATAAGAACTATCGGACCACCCTCGTATAAATTTCAAATCTTTGAATCGTTTCTTTCGGAAGATTTTGTATGTTATGATTTACCCATTCAGATGGGATATAGTATTGGTTGAAAAGTGATTATGATGATATTTGTGTTGGTTTTCCCAATTACCATTTAAGTTTCAATTAGATCAGATAGGTATATTTCGCGTTATCAAGAAATTAAAATTTCAGTTGGCTCTAGGTCTGAAACTGATGTGAAAATCTTGTCCATTAACGAATTCAACAGAACCAAACTGAACTGAAATTCTTAGACATTTCCTGCTAAAATTATAATGTTTACTGAAGGAAGGAAGGGCATAATTGACTTCAACATCAAATTCTCTACCTAATTGTTTGAGACCATTCTTACGAAATATATAATTATGCTGAATGAGAGATCAATATAAAATTGATTTATTGATTATTCCACGGGTATATTAGAATTAGAAGCAATTGAAGAATTTTAACTTGATTTTTTCATGTTAATCTCAGATTTGAACCTAAAAAAAAACCATCAAGAACGCTATTGTTTGTGGATATACTCAATACAAGTTTTTTCTTTTTCGTAGATTCAAGGGTATATTCTCACACAATTGTTTTATTTTAGGTGACTTGACAGATACACGTACTAGATATTTAGGATCAAGACCTGTCAAATTGTTCAGGATAAGGATGCAGCAGTCTGAAGCAGTGTTGGCTATGAGCAGTAGATCTTGGTTAAGTTATTATTATCAGAATCGATTCTACCTGACCCCACTTTCCTACGAAAGTTTAGAATATGCCTCAGGATTCAGTTCAGAACAGTGTCCGGAAGGTGAGAATCATTTCAGTTCCTCCATTTTGTGTGATGCCTAGGAAAGAATCCATTGTATATTATAATTTTCTTAATTGACAGGTATTGTAGCCATTTCAACCAACACACTTCGAATTTTGGCTCTGGAAAAGTTGGGTGCGGTTTTCAATCAGATATCGTTTCCTCTAGAATATACTCCCAGGAAATTTATAATTCATCCAGAAACAAATAATCTCCTTGTCATCGAGACTGAACACAATGCCTATACTGATGAAACAAAAAAACAAAGAAGGCTACAGATGGCAGAAGAAATGAAAGAGGCCGCTGGTGAGGAAGAACAGGAATTGGCGAAGGAGATGGCCGATGCTTTCTTGAATGAAGATCTTCCTGAAAATATCTTTTCAGCACCTAAGGCTGGACATGGTAAGGAACCTGAAAATGACAGTAGTCATTTTACTTGGAAGTTGTTTGGATTTATTGAAAATTATATTACTTCTTATTCAAACAACTGTTTTCCTTTGCTAGGAATGTGGGCTTCAACAATCAAAATCATGGATCCAGTACATGGAACTTGCTACAAATTGTTGAGGCTTGAGCAAAATGAAGCGGCCATGTCATTATGTCTCGTTAAATTCCATGGACAACCAGAACATCAATGGTTCCTCATTGTAGGTGTGGCTAAGGATTTTCAATTGAATCCCAGACAGTGCAACGCCGGCTTCCTAGATACATACAAAGTGAATGCCACAGGTAGAGAGCTGGAATTAGTGCACAGAACACCAGTAGATGAAGTAAGCTTGTCAAAAATTATCATCTGTCAAATTCAGGAGGAATACTCCTTCAAACGGAAATGAAGTATTCATATGAAAAATCTTTGAAACTTATGATTTCACACTTTCATTTTTAATTATCTCAAAAGGAACAATAATATCGGGATTTGCAATTTAAAGTGCTTTGTTTAGTGCTAAATATCACAATTACATATTTGTGGCGTTCCAATATTCCCAATCGGTACTGGTCAGTAATCTGACCCCATCCGAAATAACTGATTCTATTTCATTGGGAATTTGGAAGCCTGAAACTTATATAAATAGTACAGGACGTCAAAATCATTATGTTCATTTGCTAAACAAAGCTAGCTCTATTTTGATCAACTTAACATAGGAGGTAAGGAAATAACAAATAAATAAAAT
Organism: Myrrha octodecimguttata; assembly: GCA_958510865.1. NCBI lineage: Eukaryota > Metazoa > Arthropoda > Insecta > Coleoptera > Coccinellidae > Myrrha > Myrrha octodecimguttata. Next base: position 39,930,044 of record OY294056.1, read on the forward strand.
AATACTGCAGACTACATAGCTGTCATATCATCTTGAGAAGTCAAGTTTCAAGAGGTTTTATATAATTATCTTTGAATCTTAACAAAATGATTAGTGGCATTTTCTTTCAAGAATATTGGATATTTCATGAAAAAAATTGAAATCTGACCTCTGTTTCTACGGGTTATTATTGGATCTTGAAGTGGAGTCTGGCAACAATGCCTTATCATTGCTGGCGAACGTAAATGACTGATAAGTATTTCTCGCCTGCAAACATTAATCTGTTGTCAACAAATAGAGAGAAATCCGACCAATTAAATCGCTCCAATGCCAAACTTCACTTTTGGAGTAAGTGGAAATACAAAGAAATAGAGGTTGGTGTGGTTCTCTGATATATTCACTATTTTTGGTGTTTTTTATTTATTTATTCCTGACTCTTGAACAGAAAAACTGCTGGTATCAGAGTCTACATCTACAATATTATTTTTCAAACAACAATAATCCCTAGATACAATTTATCGACCTTGCGAAAAAAAAAATTTCAAATTTTAAATACAAAAAAACTACTGAAGATTAATATACTCCTTGAAGTCATGGCACATTTTTGTTTTATGTTTATTACAGGCTATCTCTACCGGAACAGAATTGAATACATCAATCCTCCGATATATGAGAGAATTTTGACAAATACATGTTCTCGCAAATTTTCTCCTCAACTCATTCTTGCTTCAAACATTGTTGTTATGATTTTTGTTAACTGAGCTTAAAGTGGTCTGTGTCCTCAAAAAATTATTTTTTATTTTGTAAATTTATTTTGTTGGTTCTAATTTTTTCAACTCATTTACACTTCGAACTGATGTACCAGAATACAATTGAGCTGTTGGAGTAAAGAAGTCTAAATTGTAAATAAACTTGATAGATTTGTTCTGTACTCTTTTCTATTAAATATTTTGGAGCATTTCCCTAGCAGGGAATTGAATATCTTAGTTGAGGTTCTATAAAGCTATTATACAGTAATGCTTTCGAAGAATGGTCTAGTAAATTACAACATCTTTTCACAGCTTTTATCATTGGAGATATCTTATTTGACAGATTATCTATATGACACCTCCAACTCAACTCATTATCTTGAGTTAGATCACAGTTTTATGCAGGTTAATATTCAGATTGCCTTATGAAGTACAGTTCTAGATCGCAGTTAAGATAACATTCAAGTAGTTTCAAATCATGAGAAGAAAGCACGAGCACAGTATCGTCCGGAAACCTAAAGTATTTAGATTTAAGTTTAACAAATTTCAAACTGTGAACATACATTAAATATTCTATTGGACCCAACACCGACCCCTGCGCCACACCCACTTTTAGAATTTGTTCATCAGTATCATTTCCATTCACTGATGTGTAGTGTTTTCTATTCGTTGAATAAGACTTTGAAATCTGTTGGGACACCTCAAAAACCCATTTTTTCCAGTTCATTCAGTAGGTGCCCAATATTAACTGTATCAAATGCCTTATGTAGATCAACAAAGACCGCAACAAAATATTTATTCTGATCCAATTCCTGCATAATGTATTCTAACATATCCACTGCTATACCCAAGGTGCTGTTACATTCTTGAAATCCATACTGGTTTTTGTCTAATTTGAAATTCGTCTGTGTTTATAATGTTATTCTCTTCTTAGTTAGATTTTCTATAATCTAGAGAAAGTTATAGAGATAGGTCGGTAGTTATTCATATTGTCTTTTCCCTTGTATATAGGTATTACCTTACATTACATGAGTCGTACCACAGTAGTCCCCATAATTGGAAAGAGTGTAATTATATCTTGTTTTGTGATATTATCTTTCCCTGGGCTGCAGTAATTTTTTGAGTTTTTGTTGTTTCCAAAACCTCATTGTTCACCCTATCAGTGGGTGTTATGAACAAGGAGTTTCGTGCATCTTCCTCTGTGACTTCAATATTTTTATTGACCTGAATTTTTCCAGCCAGCCTCATGCCCACAGTAGAGAAATGCTTGTTGAATTTTTGTGATATTTCGGTTTTGTCTACTAGTATTTTCCCATCAGCACTGACTATCTTATAGTTTTGTCGGTTTTGTCATTTCATTAGGTACTTTTTTCCATCGTGCATACATTTGATCTCATTTTCATCAATTGCAAATATTATCTAGTTACCCAATCATTACCAAATTTTATTTTGAGAGTATATTGCTTGGAGTCCCACAGTTTCGTTTCATTAATGATACCATTGAGTATTAAATCATTAAATACTCAATGACACTTATTAAAGATCGAAAATTAGCTACAGGAATCTGTTGAAGTCTTTCCTGAACAGACTCCGTCCACCTGTTCTCATCTAATTTGTTCTTGAGTATCAGCGTTGTGTCCTCTTTTGGTTTAGCCATTTTGTCAATTTTCAAACTCACCATTTTATGGTCCGTTAGAAAATGATCATATAGAGCAGTTATATATCTGATATCATTATTCGGTAAAACATGATCTATTAAAGTAGCAGTAGTTTCAGTAACCCTGGTAGTATATTCCTTGGATATGATATTCTGTATACTGAACCAATACTTATTATGAGGTTTTTGTAATCATTTACATTTGTTTTCCATTATTTTGTCCAGTTCCGTAAAAAACTTTACAATTGTCTGTGAATACTGATTATATTGAGATTCTCTTTGATGAGGTGTATGGACGAAATATTACATTAATCTGAATCAATTGGTTTCGTGCGTCGTTTGACATTTGCCATACGTTAGAGGTAAAACAACCTCACTTACCCGCTTTGTTTATGTTATGAAGTACAGCATTTTCAACAATTTCAGGATAAATTCACAAGTTCAAATGATTTCTATTGATAGAATTGGTGAATAACTAGGCATAGTTATTGTTTCGTTGTTAAATAAAACATAAATACACCGAGAGACGAAGGAATCCGATTTTTCAGATATATTGTAGTGAAGACTTTATATTTGAATATTTGCATTTTTGACCCATTCCCCTAAGTTTTATCTGGTATTTGAAGAAATAGAATACTATGTGAACTATCCCAGAGATGGCAAACATCCTATATTCACGCCATAAATTGAAAAAACTGTTCTGACAAAGTAACAAACTATGGTAGAGTTTGTTGGAGGCATTTCCACACTAGTTAAGGAATTATATTAGACTATCTATTTAATTCATTCTGTTTAATATGTTGGCTCATGATGAGATAAGTATGATAAGAATATTTCGTGTTTGTTATACACATTTCAAAAATTATATCTTCTCGACACTACAATAGCTGGCGTTATGAATGACAAACCCATCCTGATTGGTTACCACTCACATCTCTATATGTTATATAAAGCCAATCAAGGCAATTCGTTATGTGACAGATTTGTCAAAATATTGCATGCATTCTATAATAATGAACCAGATAACTTTCACTGTTCTCAACCGAACACGTTCCGATGTGGCTTTACTACTCAAGGATGGAACTTCTACATTTAGTTGTTTGTAATATGTTTCTAATTGACCTTATTGTCAATTACTAAAGATTATGAAAGCCCTATAGCGGGTTTCACAAAGCTCTGATTAACGTGATTGTTCTGATCAATTTCAGTTCATTTTTGACAACACCACAGAATATCAAAGCGTTAATCGGACGATCAAGCTTTGTGAAACCCACGGCTAATGTTGCATCTGCATGATAAAAAAGCATTTTATATGGTTAGTAAAGAATTTTTTGAGGATGAATCGAAATCGGTGTTCAAGGAAAAAATTTCATATGAATTATTTTATTTGTAACATATATTTAGTATAATAAATATATAATTGAAGATTATGAGAACACTGACATAGCAACTGTAGACCAATATTATTGTAGTAATTTGATAATTTGCAACATAGAACGTTATTTGAAATAGTGCTGAGAAGTTCTCTGGAACCCATGTTTTTTCCATTCCATACATTTGTTGGATTTCATTCTGCTGTTTATTTTCAGGAATTAATGAGCCAAACATTTTACTGTTTCATTTTCAACAGTTATACCTATAATAAATGCTATCTCTGATGTGGAAACTCTAGGCTTTAGAAGACAAGGATAAATACTGCAATTTTCATTTATATCGTTTTGAACGATTATCACATGAGATTGAATATCAGTTAATCAGATCCATTATCACAAAATTTCACTTGTAAAATGAATAAAATTACTCAAATCTCCAAATAATCGCTCTTCGCCAATGTAAACAAAACGAATGTATTCCTTGGTCACTCGGTGTATTTATGTTGCATTTCACAACGACACAATAACTTGGCCTCACAGGTTTAGTAATTCAATGAATATAAACCATTTTAACTTGTAAATTTATCCTGAAATTGTTGAAAATGCTGTACTTCATAACATAAACAAAGCGGGAAAGTGGGTTTGTTTTACCTCCAACGTATGACAAATGTCAAACGACGCACGAAACCAATAGTGGATAGATCTGCTCTAGTATAACCTATATTATCTATCATATACAAACTTGTAGCTCCACCTCTTGCGTTCCTTCATTCATGAACTGTATTGAAGCCTTCAATGTTAAAAAATGATGTCTCATTACTCATTATCATAAATTCATGTTTTGGTCAACACCAAAATATGCACTTCTCCATATTCCTTGCTATCAATTACATCTTTGACATCATCCAATTTGTTTCTTGAACTTCTTATGTTGAAATTGAATTAATTTTTCATTAAATATTAACAATTCTTGAAAGAAACTGCCGCCAATAGTGAAGGTTCATAGATGATTTGTGGACTATATAAAAGATACAATTGATCGTTTTTATGGTGGAAAAAGTGACCTGAAAATGCATTAATATACAAATATGAGCCCATATTTTCTGAACTATGAGAGCCCGCCTAGTTTCGACTGTAGGTTTTTTTTATTCAGCAGAACACACTGCATACATTGATGCAAATATCTAATCAAAATTGTCGTATTGTATAATCCTTTATGGATTGCGAGCAGTTCTAACAGTTCAGAGAGACTGGAGGATCAACATTAAACTAAAATACATTGTTTACTATGCTGAATAGCATTTGTATTGTTTGTTTGGATATTTTGCACCGTCATATTTACTTTTTTACTATTGTAACGTTTGCTGTTTTTCTCCAAACGTTCAGAATATTTAAACTATTTATTAACACTTATTAACACAATACTATTCCAATAACTAAACAACTATTTCTATCAAAGTCTGTTCACAATTTATTTCCACACTAATTTATTTTAACTGTACACTTTCCGCTACGAATCACTCTGCTGAATTGGTCCCTAGGCTGCTCCGCGCTTGCCCTTATATCGCCCGTGCAATTTCCAGCGATGTCCGGAAGACTCTCGAAAGCGGGTGACTCATACGCGTCTCGAGTGTTCGGCAACATTCTAGAATAGACAGGGCCGTACTCTTCACACTATGTAGGAATAACGGAACTACTGTTTAGCGGTTCTCGGGTGCGATGTCATGCAGAGAACCGCCATGTTCTAAGATAAAATCGCACATAGATAAGTAATCTCATTGAGCTCATCTATGGCATCACATCGGGGTCACGACTTTGGCGGTTCTCGCGAGTTCGCGCCATCTGAAAGACGGCGCTCTTAGGGAAAGTTGTTTCGTCCCAGTGCCAGAGGTGGACTCATGAAATAGGCTGATTCCTCCGGCACCTGCCTATGACAACCACAGAAGCGGCGTAGTGAGAGACCGTAAACGACGCGCTTATGCTGTGTGGGAATGAGGTAGCTAGTTTGCGTCGGTTAGTGGCGCCATCGTCCTACGCCGTCTAAAACTGCATATATTGTTACGATCGCTGCTTTTCTAAGCGGATTGAATGTTGTGAATAATTTTCGATAGTTCAATTCAAATGCCAGATGCACCTTTGAGGTACATATTGGTCCTTCTAAGGTGTTTAAAATACTGGTGGCTTAACTTGTCTTTGTTCTGATATAAATTGAATTTCATAGAGTCACGACAATATTAGCACCATAAGAAATGGTCGACATGGTCCTAACGTCTCATCTCTTGGAAATAGAAGATGTCTTTGGACAAAAAAGAAGTTCTACTCACGAAATTAATTTCCCAAAACTATTTTATACAGGTGTAGGACTTGTCGGATGAGGACAATGATCATATCCTTATTTTCAGCCAACGTTTCGTTTATAATGTATAACTTCAACAGGGTTGAAAATTAGGACATAATCATTGTTCTCATCCAACAACTTCTTCATCTATATTGAATTAACGCACGCGATTTCTACTCAGAATATATGATTTTCATGATTTTTCATTGCAAGAATAATCAAGACCAGTAATGTTTCATTCAAATCTCTATTTTTTTTTTTTTTTTGTATTGAGGTACCTATGGCACTCTGCTCCTATAATGGTAGACTGCTGGCAGGAATAGGAAGGATGCTGCGTCTTTATGATATGGGCAAAAAGAAGCTTCTAAGAAAATGCGAAAACAAACACATTCCTAACCTTATAGTTAGTATTCAAGCGATGGGCAAGAGGATATTTGTGGCTGATGTTCAAGAATCTATTCTCATGGTGAGATATAAGAGAGTGGAAAATCAACTAATTATTTTTGCTGACGATACCCATCCCAGATGGATCACATGTTCATCCGTATTGGATTATGATACTGTTGCAACTGCCGATAAATTTGGCAACTTTGCAGTTTTGAGGTATGTTATACTGTGTACAAAATTAAAATGGTCAGTAGGTTTGGGACGTTATGTATGTGCGACGATAGTCCCAGGAGTAGTAAATCTTACGAATGTCAGTGATTGCTTGAGAAGACTTGACTGAAAGAGTGTCATATAGGGTTTTGGTCTTAAGTTTGAGGCAATTCGTAGATAAAACAATGTGCATGTGATAGTTTCAGAGTCCTGCAGATATTAATCCAATGTATTCTTTATTGTAATCCATTCGATCTCACGAATTCAACTTTGAAGTGAATAATTCCCCTTCATCACAAAAGTGATTCTATACTATTTATTCTATAAAATATATGATTTGGAGCGAGCTTAAACTCCAAAGAGAAAAAGACATTTCTACTTTTATGATCAAAAGTTCAAAGATAGAGCTCACAAATAAACTAAATAACGTGATCTTTTGAACACCTAGGATTTTTAAGAATTCTCAAAATCGACACAGCAAGAGTTTGATTCCGGCTCATGCGCCTTTTTGTACTTAACCTCTCCAAATAGGCGAATTCTTCGCTAGGATTAATTGACGGTCTTCTTTACAATAGGTCCCTTGCATGTAACTCGAATTGTCTTACCTGTATGTTTTTCTCATTCTATTTTGATACATAATCATAATGTATGCTATCACACACTTCAACAATTCGCGAAATTTGAATAATTTGGCCCTAAAAATGGTCAAATCGGGACGCAAGATCAAAGTGGATGAAACGTGGTAGACCGCCTCTTACGTCACTTTTTGCTGCAAGATTCTACGATCGATACAGCCAAGGCTGTCTATTAGCTTGCTAAAGAGAAAGGTACACGAGAAGAGAGAGTGGGTATAACCCTGTAAGTCAGGGAAGGCGCGAAATTCCGACCGTTTGAACAGTCAATATGTGGATCCAAATTGGAAGGATCGATTTCTCGTTGAAAATTTGAATTTTTGACGGCGATAATACTAATTGAATAAGGTGACGCTGGGTCGAAAAGGTCGTCCCACATATCAGCGATCTCCTTGGTAGCCGTTAGAGTTAGGAGGAAGCGGTAAATTCACGTAGATAGATGAAATATCACCCTACCTTCCATTGAAAAAAACGATATCTCAATCGAATTGCTAATATTTTTAAAAAAATCCAGAATATGGTGAAATTTCCACACAAATTCAGATATATTCGACCAATCGGATAACTGCATTTTATGGGCGGGGCCTGAGATACGACCAAACTTCGAAACTTTACGGTCATCGGTCAGTACTGTCATTAGTCAAATAAGAAATAATGTTACTTTTACAGTTGCAAATTCAAGATTTCATAAGACGAATATATGTTATTTGTGAAAATATGCATCGAAATATGTTTTGAATAAGTTAATCGTAAGTTTTAAACGATCTGGATGCATTAATTCGATTGATATATTGACCCAGGAAATTCAAGTGAAGGAAGGTAAACAAATTTGGAGGTTATTCTTGAGATGTGTATTGGTTTCGTGCGTCGTTTGACATTTGTCATACGTTGAAGGTAAAACAACCTCACTTACCCGCTTTGTTTATGTTATGAAGTACAGCATTTTCAACAATTTCAAGATGAATTCACAAGTTAAAATGATTTATATTAATAGAATTGGTGAATAACTAGGCGATTAGTATTCTTATGGATAGAATATTCGATTCGATGATAAAAAGAAATCCATGCAAGAGACTTATTTTCAAATCATCTTTTCACCCATGTGCAACGATTAGAGTAATTCTCTTTCAAGAATATTCAATATTTAATCTAATTGTAAATAATGGGAATACATGGAAGAACTCCATTATTTCAAAGAAAGATGGTTTCGCGTCGGCATTTCACAACTACCTAATTACCAAGTTTTATTCAAAAGCATCAGTTTCATGGAGTTATTAAAGAAATTAGTTCAAAATTAGAGATTGATGTAACTTTGAATCTGCTTTGTCGATTATTTCCACCAAAGAACATAACTGTCGCATTTGAATGCTCAACCTACCCTGAAAATTCAACGTTACTAGCTCATTCTGTTCGAAACCTATTGTGGCAATGGTCAGTTCCCACATTTGAGTAAACTAATGGCACCCAGATTCCTAGATGCCCGCAAAAATCGATGGGCCGGCGGTTCTTCTCATTGGTTTTCATTGCTTTTCTGTTCCTCTATAGATCTACTGTATCTATTCATTTAAATGAATGTGTTTAATTATTATCATTTTCAGACTACCACCCAATGTTAGCGATGATGTAGAGGAAGATCCTACAGGACACAAAGCCCTATGGGACCGAGGCCTTTTGAACGGCGCCTCTCAAAAAACAGATACGTTAGCATCTTTTCATGTTGGAGAGACCATAACATCTCTTCAAAAAGCCACCTTAATACCAGGAGGTTGGGAATCACTAATTTATACTACACTCTCAGGAACAGTTGGAGTACTAGTACCATTCACTTCACATGAAGACCACGACTTTTTCCAGCATTTAGAAATGCATATGAGAAGCGAGAACTCCCCAATATGTGGTCGGGAACATCTTTCTTTCAGAAGTTATTATTATCCTGTTAAAAACGTTATCGATGGAGATTTGTGTGAACAGTACAACTCTTTGGAACCAGCCAAACAAAAAAGTATTGCACAAAACTTGGATAGGACTCCAGCTGAAGTATCAAAGAAATTAGAAGATATTAGGACAAGATATGCATTTTAATTTGTGAAATATTATTTAGCTTTAAAATACTTGTAAGATAATGGGTTTTTTATAAAGTTTTTCTCCTGAATGTAAGCTTTTCATCTACATTCTCAACTTTTTAGTTATTATTTGATAAACGTCACTAATTTGAACACCTGTAGATATATGGAATTATTTATCTACGGAACGAGAGCAAATTTCAACGGAATTATTTATGTTAGTATTTATATTGAACAAAATTAAGAAAACCATATGAGCTGAAGATCATATTTCCTTTTAGTCACTGTAGTCGTAATTACCATGGAGGTAAAACCTACCTCCATGGTAACTACAGTGACTATATTACCAATGGTAATATAGTCACTGTAGTCGGAATTTCCAAATGGCGCCACCTTCAGTGGAAAAAACTAATTCTGCCGAATTCCCCAACATTGGCGAAACAGAAGAGCATCTTTGAATTCACCTTATCTTCTCTGCATCCTAATCATAGTCTAATGATTCAGTAGGAAAACAAATGAAATTAAGAGCACCATTGTTCTAGCATTGTTTAAATTTAATTTAAAACAATGGTTCTAGCATTGTTTTAAACCATGGTTCTAGACATCCGCCCAAAGGGAGATAATCATTTGAATTCGGATGTTTGAACAGAACACATCTCGAGATAATCGAGAGGTTTCAACAATCGAATCATGATGTAAAAAACATGGTGTGCTTATCTGAAAAATGAGTGACGTCAGCAAGATTAAAATACAAAGAGTTGTATATTCTGTGCTTTGAATTTGTATGTTAATTCAAAGCACAGAATATACAACTCTGTATTTTAATCTTGCTGACATCACTCATTTTTTAGATGAGCACACCATGTTTTTTACATCATGAATCGAATATTTTCATTCGACTATGCCCATCACTAAAAATTAAGGGCCTGGCAAAAAATATACATTTCAAGCGCCTAAAAAATACTACAGGTTGAAAATGAAAAAAAAATTCTTTTTTTCTATGCGGTATGTCAACCGCCTTAACCTTATCTTGTCTATGCCTTAACCTAACTACAATTTCAAATAAATAAGTATCCTCAAAAAGTTTAATTTAAGGGGAATTATCCTTCTGCATTCGACTAAATACTTTCACTGGAATAAAAATGAATATATTCGTTCAGAAGAAGAACGTAATTAGTGGATCCGACACTTGGGTTGTAGAACATGAAGACTATGATTTTCACCAAGAAGTTGCTCGGTCTTCCTTTGCAGATATGTTGCATGATACAGAAAGAAATAAAATGTACGAGGCTGCCCTGAAAAGTGCTATAGAAAGAACACATCAGCAAGGAAAAAAAGCTATAGTTCTTGACATTGGAACTGGCACAGGACTTTTATCTATGATGGCTGTTAGGAATGGTGCCGATAAAGTAACAGCTTGTGAAGCTTTTAAACCGATGAGCCAGTGTGCTGTTAAACTTATAAAACTGAATGGATTTCAGGATAAAATAAAAGTTATACCTAAACAATCACTCAATTTGAAAGTCGGTTATAATGGAGATTTAGACGAAAGATGCAATATTTTAGTTACAGAAGTGTTTGATACAGAATTAATTGGTGAAGGTGCTTTGTCAACATTCAACCATGCACAAAAAGTTTTACTAACAAAAGACTGTATAGTGATACCAAATTCTGCGACAATTTATGCACAAGTGGTTGAATGTCCTCTAGCTCAAAAATGGAATAGAGTATCAGATATTTATGAAAATGGTGAACTGTTACTCAAATTTCCTGATAATATAAAAAATTGCGAAGGTTGTGCAGCTGTACATGATATTCAACTGAGTCAAATTGCCACAGAGTCTTTCCAAACACTTGTTAAACCTACTCCAGTTTTTTCGTTTAATTGGTCAAAAAATATTCCTCTTCAAAGATCAACAATTCAAACCCTTGAAGCAGAATGTGATGGTGTGGCACAGGCTGTATTTATGTGGTGGGATTTGAAAATGGATTTTGAAAATAAGATTATTTTAAGCTGTGCTCCACACTGGAATCATCCTCTGTCAAAAGGCGATAAAAATGTGAAGATACCCTGGAGAGATCATTGGATGCAGGCAATTTATTATTTCCCGAAGGAAATGAAATTTAAGAAGGGAGAAGAACTGAATTTATTATCCACCCATGATGAATACTCCTTGTGGTTTAATATAAAAAATAATTTGAAATTTGTGGAAAAGGACTATCAGTGTCCGAACTGCGATTGTACATTCCATTTATTGCCTCGAAGTAGAATTGGTCAAATAAATGATAATCGCAGGAGTAAGGTTTTAATGGATGTCATGCGATCAAAAGTTGAAGGCAAAGATGTATTAGTTATGGGTGATGGATTTTATCATAGTTTAATTACTTCCAAATTGAAAGCCAGGAAAATATCGATTCTTGATACAAACAGTTTCTCTAGAAAAATCACACATGATTTAATCAAAGTGAATAACATTACTCACATCGATGTTTATGGTAATATCGAAAATTTGTTAGGAGAATTAGCGGAAAAATCAATTGATATAGTGTTAGCTGAACCTTATTTTGTCTCCAGTATTTTACCTTGGGACAATTTATGCTTTTATTTCAGCTTGAGGAAACTGAGGTCTGTTTTGAAAGAAGATGTTCAAATTTATCCCAGAGCTGCATGTATAAAAGCAGTAGCTGTACAATTTTATGATCTCCATAAGATTCGAACACCATTGAAGGAATGTGAAGGGTTTAAAATGGATGATTTTGATAAACTTATCAAGGTAGATAATCAGGTTTTCAAATGACATCTTGGGGGCGTTTTTATTTTCATCGAAATGATTAATGGATTAACCTCTATCTTTCTCTTCTTTGGTGGAGAACAAAAAAAGAGACAGAGGGAGATACACCGATTAATCAGTTTGATGAAAATAAAAACGCACCCAATTTATGTTATCTATGAACAATAATTCTCATAATGTACAATTTAGTGAGTATATATTGTAAAATCTCACTTGGAATTTTTGATGGTGTGATAATTTCTCATTATTGTACTGAAATGCATACCATTAAATTCACAAAACATTGTGATCAAAAGATGATCTCTTGATTATCTTTTAGAAAATGCTTACAGAAAGCATTGATTGATTTGTAGGTGAATATTTTTTTTTTATCAGTTCAAATTCCAATGCAGATCTAATCTGTGCATAATTGCATTGTTCATATTTCTTTGATCAACACAATTTATCAACAATCATAAAAAATAAATCGTCTCATTGTTGTTATTATTCTAAATTCTTTGTAATTCAAATTTAACATTCCAAATTTCTTTCACCGTGTTTCAGGAGTCATCCGATATAAGTGATGAGTTGGTTGAAGCTCAGCCTCTCTGGGAGTATCCAGCTACAATATTAAGTTCAGTAAAAGAATTGGCCACTGTTGACTTTTCCAGAGATGTTATGGAAGTAATGGAAAGAAAAGGAATCTTGAAAATTGAATGGTAAGCAATTTTTGTATTCTCGAGTTGAATGCAGGCACAAATGATAAAAAAAATTTTAAAAAATGGACATTCAGGACAATGTCCTATTGAATTTGGTGCTAATTTGCTTCTCAAGGATGGGTGCATTTTTATATTCATCGAATTGATTAATCAATTAACCCCTATCTCTCTCTTCTTTGGTGGAGAACATAAGAAGATAGAGAGAGGAAGATACACCGATTAATCAGTTCGATGAAGATAAAAACGCACCCGATGCTCTGAAGATCGGTTTTGAAAATCTGTTGCTTAAACCATAGAGATGGTTTTCATTCTCATCCCTTATTTGGTAATGATTTTTCTGAGCTGAACTTTTTTGGAGAAATACGCTTTTTATCTCAAATTGATCAACAAACCGGACAATTTAAATATTTTCACCATAGATGCAGGGTGAACTCAAACGTAGATCAGCATTAGGAAGGAAAAATCTTACGTCTCCTTTGTAGACATAGGAGGGAGATGTATGATCCGTCATCTTTAGGGTGGGTATTATAAAACTATTTTGACAGATAACTAGCACTTAACTGGTGTATGGAGTACCCAAAAGGTTCAAAAATTATAGTGGAACTCTACAGTTACACTTTTCTGAGGGTTTATTATACGGGACTTCTGGACATTTCCTGGGTTCTGTTCGGAATCGACGTCCGACGATATCCGCTGTGCAACAATCGGACGAAAGACCGGGTGAACAACTTTTCAACCCACTAAATACATGAGTAGAAATTACTTGCATGTGCAACAACCGGAATGTTTGTACTCGATACTTGAGGTGAGGTTAATTTTCGATATGCTATTCGAAATGTTCTGGAGTACGCCATGGTATCGTTTTGTCTAATAGTCAGTAATTTTCGAATTTTGAGCCGAAATTGGTCTCGAACAACTAGTTTGAACTCACTGATGACACAACTGGTGTCAAAATCGACTCTGTCCGGCACGATTACGTGAGAACTGGAAACCCAATTGACTTGAATCTTTCAGGGTAGGTTGCATTTTACATTGCGATGGCTATGTTCCTTAATGGATAAAATCGACCAGGCGGTTTCGGAGCTATAGTATTTTGAACTTTTGAGGGTATTTACCCATAATTTCAGGGACTTTTTGAGAGATTGGATTGCAAATTGGCAGTTAGTCGAAGCAAAATTTCGTTGAGATCGTGTTCTAAGTATACTTAAAAAAAAATTTATTTGGTGAATTTTTGTGTTAGAAACCTTTCATCAGGTTTCGAAAGAATTCTGCACATACCCTAAACTCTGTTTTTCTGAACAGTGTACCCCAATTTTCAGTGTGATCCGATTATAATTTCCGGAGAAATTGGGAAAAAGTATGCCAAATTTCGTGTTTTTTTCCTCGGTAACGTTGTTATTTCCGGAGAAACATAAAAAATACTAATCTAATCATGATGAAATTTGATAACTAGTTTAAAAATGCTGATGAACAGCTTTCTGCGAAATTTCGTGATGATCCTGTAATTAGAAGGTACAATTTGAAAAAAACTATTTCACATTTTTTTCGAATATTTTATATTCTGCGATATTTTAGTCATATCCCACGAAATTCTGCATGAACCTTCAATCTGTCATTTTTCAATTAAAATTAAGTACTGGATATAAATTCCATTCAATCTGTATTTTCGGAAATATTGGGAAAATCCAAGTGGAATAGGTGTTTAAAGTTGAAAAATATGCATGGATGACAAAGATTGTTTTCATTTGTGGCCATTTATATTTAATCATAGAATAATTCTTATCAAAATGCATTAAAGAATGTCCAATCCGGATAAAAGTGTAGTTATTGCACTAGTGGGACGAAGAAATACTTTTCAATCTTCCAGTTCATCTCATGGAAAGCAATGTTACAAGAAAGAGGTAAATAGGAGCACCAGAATTATACAGCAGTATCGTTTAGTTTGTTGCTTTTAGCCAGTTGCTTGAGTGACTTTTCATGTTTCCACAGTTCCAGATACTTCTTGACTTGCAATCATGATGTAAAAAACATGGTGTGTTCATCTGAAAAATGAGTGACGTCAGCAAGATTAAAATACAAAGAGTTGTATATTATGTGCTTTGAACAGAGCACAGAATAGAAACTGTCAATGAAGATAATGATCATTTAGGGAAGAATGAGTAGGGATAAGAATTTACAGTCCAAAGTAGAAGGAATCTATAGGCGCTCTCGATTGAGCTTTGGTTCTAGTTCAAAGTTTCAAGGAGATTTTCATTCCCTGACTGCAACTCAACCAATCAGAAAAAAGAAATCTCATTTGAAAGTCAACCAGCCAAACTAGAACCAAAGCTCAATAGAGAGCGCCTTTTGCCCATAACAATGCTCTGAATCGATGTGGAGAAGTAGAAAATCTGCATCGCCTCTGACAACCAGGGGGCATTGATCTTATCTTGATCTTACTTGATGGTTGTTTATTCCAAGCATGATGTAAAAAACATGGTGTGCTCATCTGAAAAATGAGTGACGTCAGCAAGATTAAAATACAAAGAGTTGTATATTCTGTGCTTTGTTCAAAGCACTTTGGACTGTAAATTCTTATCCCTACTCATGATTCCCTAAAGGATCATCATCTTGATTGACAGTTTCTAAATTATTACCAAAAATAAAACCAAAAAGCTGCTTACCTCTGATATGTTCTCATCCATGAAAATTCTATGTTCCAGTAATTTAAAATGTCAATATTATATTAACCCAAGTTCTTTGTCCAACATAACAGAAGGGATTAATACATACATACATGATGTAAGTAAAATATGGTGTGCTCATCTGTGATCGTATTTACCAACGATGACGTCACCTTTTTAATTCAAATTCAAAGCACAGAATATATATTTCCTTGAATTTGAATGAAAAAAGTGACGTCATCATTGGTAAATACGATCAGAGAAAAGCAGATGAGCACACGAGAGGAGGCTCTATTGATATCTAATATTTTCAGAGTATAGTGTCATTGGTGCAGAATTATTGCAAACAAATGGGAATTATAAGCATATAATAATCATAATTCTTTTGAGAGAATGACTATAATGCATAAAATTTTTTATTTTTATTCTTTTATTTATTGCATTTTAATCTACAAATCAACTAATAGTTGTTCTCGCAGATGTAAGATTTTATTTATACATTTAATGAATTTTGAATAATTCTCACAAAACCTTAAGGATAAATGTAAAAGGTTGTATTGGCTCACACTTGCATACACAGGAGATCTTATGCTCAGTTCAGTATTTACTTTTTTTAGACGAAATTTATCCCTATTTCTTGTATCGTGCTGATGGAACTCTCCAGATCTCTCCAACAGTACACCATTTTTGACGAGTCCGTTTTTCATTTTGTGTACAAATTTGTACTGGTTTAGAATGAGTAATCTGTCGAATTCCATCAATTGAGAGTCCCTGTATAATACAGTTGATGGTGTATCGTAGGGGAATCCGTATAGGGCTCGTATGGCTTTCTTCTGCAGTACATGTACTCGTTTCAAATTTGTTTTAGAAGTATTCCCCCATATAACACACATGTAATTTAGCACGGACTGAACATGTGCTGAGTAGAGGAGCTTTCTACATTCATCTGTGATAAGATCTCTTACTCTCCTAAATGTACCAATGAGGCATCCAAGCTTTTCCACAATTTTTGCAATATGAAGCTCCCACTTCATGATACATTCAATGCTCCCATTTGAATGCATAAGTTCAATATTTTTTGATATGTAAGAATTTAACTATGCTGAATACTGATGCTTAAAGCTACTTTAATAGTGACTTCGCGACAGTGCCGGTTTAAGGTCTTTTGGGGCCCAGGGCGCAGAAGGCCCTTGATACTAGAACTTACAAATCAATGAACAAGAAATAAAATTTGAATGTTTGATTTATATTGTTAAGAGCAAAGGAAAGGTTTCTCTTAAAAAAAATCATAATTAATAATCGAAAATTTTTTCTGAAAATAATCAAAAGTCATACATTTTTTTTCGTTATTGATTATTAGCAAATTGGCGTATCATTAAATCACAATCTCCTTCCTACAGTGCGCTATATTCTATTATTCTGTATACAAAAGTGATAATGCATCGAGCTTTTCTTGACTAAGATTAGACCTGAGATAAGTTCTAATTCTTTTGTGGGCTGAAAAGGATCCTTAGCCTGACGTATTTGAAATAGATATAGTTAAATGAATTTATAAGAAAGTTACCATATTGGGGAAAATTGCTTTGGTGTTCTGGACTACCCCAAATTTTTCATGAATTGTTTTATTTAAATTTTACATAATTCTTGAAAATTCATCATTTCATTTTCCAATTATGCTTTGGTTCCGTCAATATGGTTCTTATCTTTCTCACACAAAATGCCGATTGATTTTACAATTTCCACCTAATCTATTGTGAAAAAACATTTCAATGCTGATGTAACTTCTTCGTAACGTTTAATTGTTTTTCTGAGTTGGGAAATATTATCTCATATTAAAGATTCCGAACCTTTTTTTTTCATCTAGAGTGATTTTTTTTCACTTGTTTCACCGAAAAAAACTTTCCTTTGTCCTTTTGAGTTCATCTTTATAGTGAATATTTCTGATAGCCTCTCTTTCAAAAAAAAATGTTGTAATTTTTGGTACTTTTTTCTCAGCATGTTAATGAACCTCCTTCTTTTTCCTCCTTTGTGCACCCGATTTATATTTGTAACTTCGCGGGCTAAGTTCAACTTCGTGCCTGCTATCGGACATGCGTATTTCTTTTCTTGTGGCGGCTGCATCGGATTTATTGTGTTTCTTTGGAATTTTGTCTTTATTTTCAAAGATTTTTTGATGATTAAATACAACAAAAATAAGTATGAGGAAAAGGAGGCTCTTTTAATGCTTTTTGATTAGATATAATCTTTCGTGTCGAAATTGCACTTCGCCAGCAAAGTTATGTAGCTTGAATTGAGCCTGAAAAATATAACCAACTTTTTATGCTTGCCTGCCTTCCAGGGTGCCAGCCAATTATCAATGGATCACTTGTTTATAGTAATTTTGATAAAACTTTTTAGATCTCTTCCCAATAATACGGAAGCATCAGCAAGCACACAATCTGTGTGAAAAGGAAGAACTGACATCAGACATAATTAATTTGTGTTCCATTCTCATTACAGTGATCAAGCTTGCAATGGAATTGCCATTTGGGTAGAGTGGTTACACGGCGAGTCGAAAGACGATAATATAATTTCTTCGGGTCCAATTGTACCTCCAGAAGTAGGGAAAAAAGTCCAATGGAATAGGAATTGTAGACAAGGAGTTTGTCTTTTCGAAAACAGAAATGTGAATTTTATCAATTACAGTTTTAAGTTGGATCTCATCAATGGAGATATCAAATTCGATTATGAATAAATGAATTTTGTATATTGTTTTATATTTTTGATTATATTTTAACTTTAATTATTCAAGTTTTTTATCAATGAACCTGAATCCAATCATTAAATATATTTGTTGTTTATAAAAAATGTTAAAGACTATTCCGAATAAGCTACATACATTGAGTCTGAATGATATTCACTGCAAACTCAGCATTGTGACCCCTGTTAAAAGAACCAAAACAGAAAGATATCCAAGCAGTCTCTCAATTAGTTATGGTGACGACGAGCATGTTTTAGAAATCCTTATAGTTTCTGATATTTTCGAACCGACGGTAATAAAGAAATTCAACTCGTACTTTGTAAGATGAGATGGCAACAAAAGTGTCAAAGTTCAGACGTTTTCACCGATTTGATTTTGTTCAAGTCTTCACAGGCATGTGAATTCTAGATTGGCGCTGATTTTAATTTATCATTTAATTGTCGTCTGTTTGGGGGCTGACAATTGATAGTTTTTAATTTAATCTTAGACATTCATATATCAGAATATCGCCCAACATCACATACACACAACCGCAATGTCCAGGGATATTTGAAATGTTTCGGGAATAACTCAAATATATTCCATTTTTTTAATAATTATCTCTATTTCCCTGAAGTAAACTTCATTTCATACAAATTTGTAGTAGCTATAGAATATCAAAAACTACCACAGAATGGCAATGATTAATTGAGCGCTTTGCGATTACCCAAGTAAACCAAAATTTTTCCGCAATAACCTATATGACTCTCACGATCGTGTTGGCTTGCTCAAAATCAAATTTGCGATATCATGTTGAGGTATTTCATTCCAATACTCTTATATATATAAAAACAGATTTTCTCTGTCGTCTCTCAACAATTCCATACGGAGAGCTCTTCGCTGAACCATATTTCACTCATGCTCTATGGGATATAGGTCGGGAAACTGCGGTGGCCACTTCAACACCTCGAAATTACTGTTCTCCTAAACGTATGTCGAAATTCTTGATGTGTGTGGCGTAGCATTGTCATGCTTGTACAGAAAGTTTGGCCCTACAGCTGCCGCATATGGAATGATAACTGGTTCCAGTATCTCATCAACATACATCCTTCCATTCAGAAATCTCTCCAACAAATTGAGGTCAGTTTTTCCAACCATACTGATTCCTCTCCACACCATAATTGTTCCTCCTTGATGAGGGTGAACTTCCTGAACATTGCGGAGACGATTACCATTACCGGGCTCTCTCCACTTCCGAACTCTTCTTGAATCAGGATTGATTCCGAACCTAGACTCATTAGTGAAGAGAATCGTTGACCACTGTTCGTTTTTCCACATGGAATGTTCACGTGCCCACAATAATCCTGCTCCTCGATTACCTCGTGACCAAGGTTGAGCTCTGCCCCAGGAGCGCGAACTACGGAGATTGTTCTGATGCAGTGGTCGTCGCACAGTATCGCCAGAACTTTGGCTACCGTGAGCTTGCTGCAGCATGATTCCTTTCTCAGGAGCTGTAGAAGTCGGACGTCTTTGAGCGTTCAGTTGAAGTCTCTCCGCAACATTCCCTTCTTTTCGAAAACGTGCATTTAGAAGTGATATTACACTGTGGCTTGTGGCCATTTCTACTGCAATTTGATTTCATCACATGCCTGCGTCTAGGAGTCCTACCGCTTTTATCATTTCTTCCCTACTCAAATGTCGTCTCTGTATGGTTACGAACAAACTGCGCACGCTGCGGCACGTTATATAAATTCGTCCACTATGGAGCGATCGTTCTCGGTTGGCTGTCGATGTATTTACTTGTCAGCTGAACTATAATAAGCCTACAGAAAACGTAACGAATCCAGCCGAATGATATCGAGAATTGCCGATGTCGCATGATCCGAGCGCCGACCGCGCTGCGCCGTGCAACCGACCTAATGGACGGACCAAGTTCATTTTGGTTTAAACTTTCAGCACAGCGCTTCCGCTGTAGACCATGCAGCGCAGCGCCAAGCTCCGCGACCGACCTAATCATTGTATAAATGACCTAATGGACGGCCAGCTTCACAAAGTGTATTGACAAGAATATGGTATGTGCTCCATATCAGTCTGAGGGTTCTGGATAACTATAAACAATTTATGTAGTAAGAAATTCGAAATATCCCTAGACATTGCGTAAAACTCCCACAGTTTGAAGAATTTAACTCAGAGTAGAACTCCAGACAGAGAAATGGCTTTTCATCCACGACTAGCTCAATAATAGTAGAGAGCGCAGCCCTTTCCAAAAAAGACAGTTATGGGGATATAGCCTCGGGGTGTGGGCATTTGATGGTTTGAGCGAAAGGGACCCTGCAATGTCCGTAAACAGACTACTACTTCTTTATTTGAAATTGCACTCTCAGTATATTAGTGCATCATTTGATTAGCTTGTTTACTGACATTTACAACAATATGCCATACCTTGGGTGAACACTCAACGGTATCTGAATTATTTGAATTCTTATGAAAAAAATGGCGTCCACGGAGACTTTCGAATATTTCTGCTATAGGAGTGTTTGTCGAAAGAATCTTCTTCATTTTCCATTTTGCTAATATGTAGTATTATAGCAAAATTTGCTGTTTGGACCGAAAAGGGTGTTCATGAGATGATCATCACTTTGGACAAATCAAATAAATCCATATTCAACAAAACTCGAGAATTTCAAATTAGAAGCTACGAGTAACTTACGAATAACTCAGAATCTTAACATTTTTAGGTAAGGTTTGGAGCTTGAATATCTCGGTTGGGTTCAATAATAGGCGAAATCCGCTTAACGGTTATGGATAACCAGCTGAAATTTTGTTTCCTCAATATCTCGAAAAATACCGATCTGCTTGAATTAAAACTTGGTTTGCAGTTTTGAAGTACCAACGTGGAGACGTATGAAACATTTCGTGAGAATCATCTAACTGGAAAATTTGAAAAAAAAAATATTTTCGAATTTTTCGATTACAACAAAACTCTAATGTTGACTTTCATTTTGTGACAAATTTCATCAGGTTCCATCGTCTCAAAGTAAATGAGCCATGACGAAGTGTACATATTGAAAACCTCTTTGAATTAACTAA
This sequence comes from Myrrha octodecimguttata, assembly GCA_958510865.1. Lineage (NCBI taxonomy): Eukaryota > Metazoa > Arthropoda > Insecta > Coleoptera > Coccinellidae > Myrrha > Myrrha octodecimguttata. The sequence goes on from OY294056.1 coordinate 39,951,394, forward strand.
TTTTTCAAAAAAAAATTTTTTTTTCTTGAAAATTTCTGCACGCTTTTAGAGAAGATACAAAGGATTTGCCAAAAAAGTTCCACATGACCCACTTTCCCTATTCAAAAAATTTAGAGGGTTGATGGGGATCGCACAGGGTTCAACAAAAATCCTTCAAAAATGAATAAAAATTCGGTAAAAGTGAAACAAAATGGACCTGTTTTAGGATTTTGTTGCCAAATATTTTTCTTCTGAGAAAATGAATTTGTCCCATAATTTTGGCGCGCACTGTATATATGATCGCTCCCTTGCTACGACTTCGTACACTAGCAGACAAAAGCTCCTGACTTCATTGTTTTCCTCGAAATTATCTAGATGTATTGTGGCTACCAATAGGTGAACAACATATGGATTATACACTCTAATCAAGCCATTGACAAAAATAGAAATCACATTATTAGAATATCTAACCGACGAGCTCAACAAAATATTTCAGACATTCCTGGTACTTCCACATTATGATTCAGTTATTCGGAAATATATCACATTCAAGTGGATGTTTTTTGAAGGCACATCTGAATAATATGTGCATATAAATGTGTTTATGACGTCAGCTCTGTGAAATCCAGAACTGCAGAAGCCGGTTTACAGGTGTTGGATAATCCAGTACCCAGTATGTCTATATTGCCGATTGTTGATTGCTTTCTTCGTAGCTTCGAGCCAAGAGCGTAAAGTACCGTAATTCAACATTCTGCGGGAATCCCCACAAGAAATACGCATATATTTTACAAGCACATAGCCCGAAGCTTCAACTGGACTTGAAAGTGCGGCAAAGTGGTCTCAAATTGGTGTTAACTCCTTAGTTTCGGAATTAATAGGTCCTCTTTAATTTTAATTATACAGGAGTTGCCCATCACAACAATTACTTGCTAGAATATTTTATAGTTTTTTATGGTTTATGATTATCGTTTTAAGTACTACTTAACATCAATTGAGCTTCCAGAATCACTGAAAATTATTCAATTTTTCTTTCGTTAAATTAGAAGCAAATACAAAATATGTATCAGAAGCATCATTAAACCATTGAATGTTGGAAATTGAGAACTAATCAGAATTTTAGTGAAAAATTTTCTGGTGAAGTCCAGTATATGGACTTGATAATTAAATTTCAAGAGATTTCGAGACGAACTTCGTTTCATTCAAATTGACCCATGGACTCAAATATTCTACGGAAAGAATTGGTTTTTGGGAATTCTCATTTTTAACATCTAATGTATGGCCACATGCACTTTCGCAGGCGTTGATCGAAGTTTTAATTATGGAATTTTTGACAGAATTTATCGAACTATATAGACAGATAATGCCATTTTAGAGTGGCCCAGCAAACACTTAAAAGCAGCAAGAGTACAAAAACTGTACAGCGTTGCTGCACTTGAAGTGCAGCGATGGTGGTACCGTAACTTTATCGAAACGGACCGTATATGTCCCGCGGAATTGCATCGAAACTGTACAGCTCAAACTGCGTTCGAAGTACAGCCACTATACAGCAGTTGTGCAGGAGCTATGCCCCTTTGTAATGCAGTTTGCACATAGTAATAATGCACCAACTGTGCTACTTCGATATGAAGTTTCTAAGCAGCAATAATGCAGCAGAAGCTCGGCTGTATAACGAGACTCACAGGAATAAGACTCACTCCCGAAAAAAGAATTATTTTTTAAGTGATTGAATTGAAACTTTGCACATTGATACTAAATTATTTACCTTTGACAGATGTGAAAAAAGAGAGTCCACTACTTCCAGTTTATTCGGAAATTGCCGAATAAATTCTGATTTTCTTATATGATATGATTTGCATATTCGACTTCTATGCTTTACGGTAAAAAAAATTCTTTCTGTATCTGGATATTGATTACTCAACAGAAAAATATTTAAATTATTTTATTTTTCACATTTCACCAAATATTCAACATGGAATTCAAATATATAAAAATATACACAACATTATCTGAAAAATCGTACGGCCATTTCTGGTTAGACCAAAAGACACAATCTGTAGTATGTAAGTCCAGAATTTCAATTCGATTACTTGAAAAATATAGGTTTTTCGGAGGTGAGCCGCATTCCTGAAACATACTGGTCGTCTTAGGAATCGGGTTAACCTAGTTTATATTGAGCGTATAACGTAAAGTGATTCATAGAAAATTCAACTTAATAAAAAAATATTGCACTAGGAACATGACTTTAATGGAAAAAACTTGAATTTACACAAATACCGGCCATATCAAATATTATACATGATATAATATATTATTGGGTGACTCTCTCTCGTTCCTATCTGAGTCCTCTTAAATAAGTAGATACAGATTTCTCAATCATACCATGATGGTTGTTTCAATATCGGTTGGTGAATCATTTTTGCTCTCTTTGTTCTTTCGTACAGCAACTTGGAAGTGGAGAAAAATGAGTTAATACACAAAAAAGGTTTACCTTGTGTGAATATAATACCTAAAATTCCTTCATTGATGTTTATGTACTTCGAAATTCTGTTTTCTGTTGACCCTGTCCAGTTCAGCCAGAGACTCAGATGTTTTCTTCTATTGTCTATTTATTCCAGTTCCAAAAGAATCGGCATCATCTAAATATTTATCTTAGCCACTCAGATCAGTCTAATTTGCATTATTTCGTTTTTTCGGGAATTGATCATGTCGAAACATCAGTTCTTCACACTTGCACCGAATCAACTCGAAACAAACAGTCAGTTCAAATAGCGCGATTCACTCAGAACCAAAAACGAATTTACTACACAACAAACAAATTTCCGTTACAAAACAGCATGGCCGACGACGACAATCGAAAACGCTTCTCTAGCGCACGTGCTATCGGCACAGACAACGATGGCTGACTATTAGAACGAAATATAACATCAAAGACAGAGACAGCGTTGTCTCATACAGCATTTCGATTTTGTTGCACAAACGCTGTACAGCAGCTGTATTTAAAAGACTGCATTTTTAGGACAGCAGTATCACCAATGCAGAGACTGTGCAGTTTTAATACAACATTGTATGTACTGCATTCCGGTGGCACTTGTGATGCAGAAACTGTACAATTGCTGTATGTTGTGTTTGTTGGGTGCTAAAACTCTGAAATGGACGATTAATTATTTTAACTCAAATTTTCGAATGAAATTGTTAAAATTCAAACCTCACTTCCTATCTGTTTCTATATTATCAGTGGAAAAATATGTTTCTTGTTCTATACGGAACAGTTGGTAATTATTTCGTCAAAATGTCTGACACTTTGGAATTTTGAGCCGCAAATGGTCTCAGACGAGATAGGTTGGGCCTGACTGACGAAGAATCAGATGTCAAATTCAATTCTGTCCGGCCGCTGGCCATTCGTTGCGAAAAAAGTAAAAAGACCTTGTGTGTAGGATGCGTATCAAAGTGCGCCAGTTAAGTCCTTCAATGGACCAAATCTGCTGAACTGTTTTGGAGTTACACTCATTTAAATTTTTGAGGTCTTTTCTCAAAAGAATAAAATTCAGCAACAGTGATAGGATACCAGATATGTACAAAAAAAACGCTGCAAATTTTACACAAGGGTTTATTATTTTCTCAGTTAACTAAGCCGATACCATTGATATCTTAAATAAAACTTATACAGTGTGCCAAAAAAGTAACGTAACTCGTCAATAATGCTTGTACGAAGAATTATTAAGGAATATCCTCGCACAAGTCGATTTTCTTTTCCAAAACTAATTTATCCTGTTAATTTTTGGAACTTGATATTTCTCATTCCACTACTTTATTTTTTCAAATGGAAATATATGTATTGTGATACATCAAATGAAAGGTAATTTGATGACCTATTCAGCGATGTGGCTTAATTAAAGTAGAATTGCTTGTGCCGTTTTTCATTGAAAAATTACGAAATAATTTAAAATTTGTAGTTGGGAGGGTACTGTAAGCAGACCATTATTCTTTCAATAATTGATAATAATAATATATTTATTAAATAAAAAGCTTATCGAAAAATAAGGTTGTTTTCGTCAAAATAGAATACATAACTCAAAACAATTCACCTTTACGAAAATCAAAAATCATACATACACATATCACAATCCATATATTACTATTTAAAAAAAAATGTATGGGGGTGTGGAGCGTAAAGGGTGGAAGCATAGGGAGACCTGCTTTTGGAATTACAAATCCATGGATTCGTGGATTTCTCTTAATAATAATTATCAAGAGAATAATGGTCTGATTGCAGTACTCCCCAATCACAAATTGTGAATAAATTCCTAATTTTTTATTGAAAAATGGCACAAAAAATTCTTTTTTTAGTCATATCGGTGAGTAGCTAATCAAATTACCTTTCATTTGATGTATCACAACCTATATTCCAATTTGAAAAAATAAAGTAGTGGGGTGCATTGGGGGTGAGCTAAATCAAATTCAAAGAAACACAGGATAAATTGCTTTCGAAATTTTGAAATCGACGGGTGCGAGGATTTTCCTTAATAATTCTTCGTTTGAAAATTATTGACGAGTTACGTTACTTTTCTGGCACGCTGTATACTATTCATAACTCATTGGTTTTTCACCCCAAAATTTGCAGCGTTTTTCACTATACCTCAGGAACCACTGGTCGGAAATCATTCGGGTAAAAGTTTTTAGGTTGAGTTATGTAACAATAATAAATATTGAAAGTTCATGAATATTCGGTAGTAAGTTTTCGAAAAATAATTTTTTTTCCCCCCAACCCCCAATTTTGAGCTCCTAGGGTACACCGATCCTGCTGAAAAGCTTGGAGGATCAATGCCGAGTGACACACGATTTTTCCACCAAGTTTCACGGATTTCGGTTCAGTTCTTTCAGAAAAAAGCCCCGGACAACGGATGGCGTACGGCGGACGACGGACGGACGGATTTTTTTTTTATTAGTTAATTCAAATCTACATACTCCAAAATGTAAACTGTGAAATTTTCAGGGGGGTCAATTTTTTTTTTTTTGGTTGATCACTAAGGTTTATTATTTGATTATATCAAATAATAAACCAAAAATCTGTCCGTCCGTTGTCCGGGGATTTTCTCCGAAAGTACTGAACCGAAATCCGTGAAAGTTGGTAGAAAAATCGTGTGTTGCTTTTCAGCAGGATTGGTGTTCCGTAAGGGCTTAAAATTGGGGGCTGGAGGAAAAAAATCAATCTTAGAAAACATATGACCCAATTTTCATGAAACTCTCAATGTTGATTACTCAACCTAAAAATTTTCAACCGGATGATTACCGGGCAGTGGTCCCTGAGTTATGAAAAAAAGGTTCATTGTCTAAACAGGAGAATCCCAATTACAAGACACCATATTTTATTGTAAAAAGTTGATGAATATAACTAGACTAAACGCTAACTCCTCAAAGAAAATGAAAAAAGTAAAAATCAACAGGCAAATGAACAATCTGCCTAGGTCGTAGTAACTCCCTCAGTTTAAGCTTAAACGTTCGCGAACTATCGTTGAAGACATCAACTTCAGCACATATCCCATTGAATTGTTGAGATTACATACATTGGTGATCTAATCATAATGTTAGTCCTGGGTTTAGGGAGGTTATAGCACCTGTCGACTACCAATGCGTGGAATACGAAAGTTAAGCTTGGCCAGCAAATCAGGATAATCCATACAGAAATTGAGCAGCTTAAAGAGGACAAGACATAAACAGTAGCCTCTCCTGAATTTCAAAAACTCCCTCTAAACAGACTCTAGTTGCTTGATGTGAAATGAAGAAAAAGCTGCAAATTTTGGGGTGAAAAACCAATGAGTTATGAATAGTATATAAATTTCATTTAAGATATCAATGGTATTGGGTTATAAGAGTGAGAAAATAATAAACCCTTGTGTAAAATTTGCAGCGTTTTTGATCGGCCATGATGTGAAAAACATGGTGTGTTCATCTGAAAAAAAGTGACGTCATCATTGGTACATACGATCACAGAAAAGCAGATGAGCACACGATGTTTTACTTACATTATGGAACAATCTACAGGGTGATTCATTAAGGGTGGCCACCGGCCGTATCTCGGAAACCGTTGATCATATAACTTCCGGGAAAAAATTTTAATGACAAAATCGGCCCCTCAAAAATGATTGAAAATATTTTCAAGTTCGTAGTTCCCCACTAGAGGGCGCAATATATCACTCGTAAAATACTATATAATTTTTTACGAAATATTCTCCAGCTAAAAGTAGTAAATAAAAATAAAATAAGAATCCACTCTTTCTATTCAACAACTTTTGTTTGAGTGATTTTTCTATATTTCCTATTTTTAAGTGATGGGATGGATAAACTTTTCTTCACAAGAAAAACACTCTCACTTCTGTATGTGTGCACCGATATTTACGTAATTTGATTTCATTCGGAGGCCATCGAAAGCAGATCACAGAAAAATATGACAACAACATACCGGGTTATCCAATTAAAAACTACAGGGTGCTTTATGTCACTTCATCCTATTTATGCGTTTAAGTGGAGAATTTCAAATGCGATGCTATAATTCTAACCGACTGAGAATAAGCCAAGCGACATCACCTTTTAACTTGTCAAAACCCCAGACTGATATCGTTCGTCATTTAAAAGATATTACCATTTTTGTAAATTTTGATCAATGTTGATCATCTCTGTGAGCTTGAAAAAACAAGAAAGTGACTTTATCCGTCATGACAACGCAGCAAAATACTCAACACACATGATACAATAAAATTAAACAAAATTAGCAACAACGAAAATATTTGAACAAAAAAACAACACTTACACCTAATCATTCAACTATTCAAAATGTCTACCATTATTTTCTATACATAAATTTAGTCTTTCTTTCGTCGAGTTGACACTGGCCACAATTTCAGCATGAGAAAAAGTTTCAGCTACCTGTCGAAATCTATTTTGCACATCCTCACTTGTAGTGGGGGGTGTTCAGAAAACTAAGTCTTTATTCTCCCCCAAAAATAAAAATCTAATACTGTGAGGTCGGGTGATCTTGCTGGCTATGGAAAAATACTCGTCCAATCAACTTCTTCGATATGACGGTCCCTAAATATTCCCTAACATTAGCAGCATAATGCGCCAGGCAACCATCTTGTTGATACCACATATCTTACCTGCTTTGAATAGCAATATTTTCTGAAAGAATTGGGAGATCTTCCTTTGAAATTTCAAGCACCTTTGTCCTGTTAATAAGCCAAAACTTTTATGATATTATCCTCATTACGGCTTCTACGATTTCTATTTTTTCTTCCAACATATTGAACTAACCAGTTTCTCGCACTCTTTGTGTCAATCTTTTGGATACTTTTCTGGAATGAAGACGTCTTTCAGGATATCGTATCGGTTATTTCCTTTCAGCTACTGCATTTTCTAAACATTCAAAATAAACATTGAGCATATCATATGCTTCTTCGTTTGAATAATGGGGCATCATAAACTAATAGTTTGCAATCGACCTAAATAAATTTTACAGCTTTAGAAACCGAAAATAATCAGTATCGCCAAAGCTTACTGGATCTACTACATCAGCTTGTTTCGAGAGTGACATACATTTTTGATGTGTTTTTTTTTCATCTCATTGTTTAGATGATGAAACAACTGAATTCCTCCTGCATTTCACAAGGTTGGCCAACACTTATCAAAATTTACAAAAATGTTGATATCTCCGAAACGACCAAAGATAGCTGTCTGCGATTCTAATAAGGCAATAGGTGATAATGCTTGGCTCATTCTTAGTCGGTTAGAATCATAGCATTGCATTTGAAATTCTTCAGTAAAACGCACAAATAGGGTGAAGTGACATAAAAGACCCTGTAGTTTTTTATTGGATCACCCGGTATATTGTGGTCATATTTTTCCGTGATCTGCTTTCGATGGCTTTCGAATGAAATCAAATTACGTGAAAATCAGTTCACGCATATAGAGGTAAGAATGCTTTTTTGTGAAGAAAAGTTTATCCATCCCATCACTGAAAAATAGGAAATAAAGAAAAATTACTGAAACAAAAGTTGTTGAAAAGAAAGAGTATTTTCCTATTTTATTATTTTTTACCACTATTAGCTGGAGAATATTTCGTAAAAAATGAGATTATATTTTACAAGTGATAGATTGCGCCCTCTAGTGGGGAACAACGAACTTGAAAATATTTTTAATCATTTTCCAGGGGCTGATTTTGTCATTAGATTTTTTTCTGGAAGTCGTAGGATGAATGGTTTCCGAGATACGGCCGGTGGCCACCCTTAATGAATCACCCTGTATATTTACCATATGATCCATAGACCATACTTAGTAATTTTCCATTGTTGGTTGTTGTCTCTTCTATGTTTTATGGACCATGAAGTAAATAAAGATTGTTCTATGCTATGAATATGTTACCATAGAACATTGACTGTCGTTCTAGTAACAGAAAAAACGTTTTTTCATCAATCAAATTCGAATATTTCATATTTACGGAACGGAAAACCGACAACCGAAATAATCTAGTTTTAATCCAGATTTGCCGAACATATTGACGACGATCACGTGATCGTCGCCAGCCAATAGGGTAGAATCTCCGATAACCTAAATACCCGAATCACCCTCGCACAAAAGGATCCTTTACGGATGAATGGAAAGAGTTGCAATAGACGACTTCGGCCAAAGTTGCCAACCCATAATTTTCTTCACAAATTTACTATCACTGGGGAACGGGAATTTCAGGACAAATTCGACATGATAAGGTTCGCGTTATTTATAAATATCCGTAAAAGATGCCTCGGCTCCTCAAACAAGATAATTCCTTTCAAATATAGGGTTTTGTTAAGATCATCTCTGATTGGCTGAAATTTAAGTTGGGATTCCTGATTTCATGTTAATAGTGTCAAATTTATATAGGATATGTTCCGCAAATCAACTTGGTTATTTCGGTTGCTGATTTTCCATTCCGTAAATATAGAATATTCGGTTGGTTCCTGAAAAAAAGGGTTAATTACGGAATTTGATTGATGGAAAAACATTTTGTCTGTCAGCAGAACGACAGTCAATCAATGTTCTATGGTAACATATCCATAGCATAGAACAATCTTTATTTACTTTATGATCCATAGAACATAGAAGAGACAACAATCAACAATGGAAAAATTACTAGGTAGGGTCTATGGATCATAAGGTAAATGAAGATTGTTCTATGCTATGGATATGTTACCATAAAACATTGATTGCCGTTCTGGTGCATACACTTAATATGTCTATGTTCTGGTGACAGAAACATTGCTTTTTCATCAATCAAATTCCGTAATTAACCTTTCTTTTTCAGAAACCAACCGAATATTTTATATTAAGAGAACAAAAACCGACAACCGAAATAATCAAGTTGATTTGCGGAACATATCCTTTATAAACTTGACACTATTAACATGAAATCAGGAATCCCAACTTTAATTTCAGCCTAATAAAAACCTATATTTGGAATGAATTATCTTGTTTGAGGAACCGAGGCATCTTTTACAGATATTTATAAGTAACGCGAGCCTTATCATGTCGAATTTGTCCTGAAATTCCCGTTCCCCAGTGATAGTAAATTTGTGAAGAAAATTGTGGGTTGGCAACTTGGGCCGAAGTCGTATATTGACTACGAATTCATTACTACCGGGTCCCATTCCAACTTTGGAACCATTTTAGTTAGAATAAAATGTAGCGTTCTTTTTCCTAAAGATTATAAATTGATGAATGGAGATCCGTGTGAAATTTGCAGCTTTCAATCATGATGTAAGCAAAACATGTGTGTGCTCATGTGAAAAAAAAGTGACGTCAGCAAGATTAAACTACAAGGAATTATATATTCTATGCTTTGAATTCGAACGCAAAAGTAACGTCATCATTGGTAAATAAAATACGATCACAGATGAGCAGATGAGCACACCATGTTTTGCTTACATCATGCTTTCAATGGTGTGATACTCGTGGAAGTATTCTATACACTGGGAAAGTCGATAAACATGTTCATGAAATAGTCCAAACACATCGTCGGTATCATGGCAACATGACACTAACATATTTATTTAAGAATAATCCAATATATATTACTACATACCAAAAGTACAAAACAACATTGGAATTTAGCGGCATTGAACACATTGAATATGACTGTGCACATTTCTAATTACGGGGAATTTCATTTTCCATCCTTGTCAAAACAATATTCCTGTCTGTATCAGTAGCTGGACCAGCGAATTCTCCGGTTCTCAGTCTAATTCTCATGTCCAAACACCTAACATCAGTCATAAGAGATTGACTTTTATTCGCCAAATCTTTGTCGATGATCAACTGTTGATCTTCGAGGGCATTGTAGGTTGCCTTGGCGCAGTTCAGCTTGTTAAAAATATCGGCTAAAGTCTGTTTTAACTGCATAACTTCGTCTTTCAGCCCATTTTCTGCCTCATCTCTTGCAAGCTCGAAACCAGGTCTATAAGACCTGTTTTCAAGTCTTGTTTCAGCGAGCTTCATGGCATCTTCTTTGTCTTGAATGGAGTTCTCCAAGTTGATTATCTCCGCTTGTACCTTCTCCATCTCTTCCCTCATCTTCTTCTGCTGCCACTCGAGTTCGTTTCTAGCCTTTTGGGTTTCGTAGATTCGTTTTCTGAGAGAGAAGTCGACAGTGTCCCTTTGAGCTCTCATATCGTTACGAGATCTTTCTCTCACTACGAAGAGAGCCTCGCGGAGCTTGTAAGTATCTTGGAGTTCACTGTCTGCCAGCAGTTTGGTATAACGAGAGTGTTCTAGCCATGACTCATATGGAATGGAACTGCAAATATAATGTAAGGAAAATAATCTAATTATTTCTTTAGTATTAGACTTAGTCTTAATTAATTAATCTTAATTAATTGGTTTTTAGGCAGGAATTCTAGAAATGTCATTTTAGATATCATCCAAATTTGCGAATTTTTTGTCGTTCAAAAAGTGTTGCAGACCTCGGAATGGGTATAAATACGATAGTGCAACATTGGGCGAATATTGTAGATGAGGCAGCACCTTCCACCTCAATTCCCTATTTTTTTTCTAGGGTTTGCTTTGCGCAGTTCGGTCTTGCATTGTCGTGTTGGAGAATTATGCCTTTTCGGTTGACAATCACTGGCCACTTTTCAAACAAATATTGATTGACTCGCTGTAGAGGTCAGCATTAACATTTTGTACTGGTTTCAGCAATTCAGAATGAATAATGCCGCGAATATTCCACCAAAAACTCAAAAACGCTCTTTTGGGGTGTAAGCCGGGTTAAGCAGTACTCCAGGGGCCTTATTCTTGAAATCCGATGGTATAGAACGTTCTCTATGGCACAATCTCCCGTTCGACCTTCCTCCCCATTTGTCAAAACGTCAAATCCATATTCTTGAACATCAAGGAGCGCTATTCATGAATTCTGGGAAGGGAACAATCGTGGAAAAATTGGCGTTTCGACGACGTTGGCAAGGAAACGCAAGCATTTATGATGGAACGATAGAGAACGTTTATACCATCGCAGTCAAGATGGGGAGCAGTCCGAATGAGCGGTCATAGACGAACAATTATGCCAAATGTTCTAACCAATCAAAAGCAAGTATTTTCGACAGTCTTGAAGCTCACTTCATTCATGTAGCCAACTTTATGTATAATGCATCGACATAGACTATATATATTTCTGTGATATATTGTCATAATTCAAATTTGAAATCATACAGTTGTCATAAGAGTTGGGAGCGTATTTCGGAAAATTGTAAAATGGATCATTTTGGAAAAAAAAGATCACTTCCAATCAACTATAAACGGGTAAAAATACTTTGCTGACTGAAATAGAATTATACCGTTAATTTCAGCCTTCTAGTGAGAATATGAGACTCATAATGCAAACCAGATATCTATCGAGTATAACCTTCTTGCCACCATATTCAAAATTTAAATCCACCCCAATTTGGGGGTAGTTTATTCTTGTAATTTTTCAAAATAATTTGCTGACCGGAGGTTTCCAGTCGAGATATTTTATCGAAACTCTACATTATGATTGAATGTAGCATACTTTTTGTGCCACCATAAAAAAAATTCAGATCCGCCTCCGTTTGAGGGTAGTTTATTCTTGTGATTTTTCAGAAATCTGATCGATATTTTCCAGTGGAGATATTTCATTGAAACTGAGTATAATAATTGTGAATTGCATACCCTCTGTGCCAACATACAAAAATTTCCAGTCCAACTCGTTTAAGGGTAGTTTATCCTCGTAATTTCTCGGAATACTTAGCTGACCGAAAATTTTCAGCGCAGATATTTTATTGAAACGATGTATTGTGAATAACCGTAGCATACTTTTTGTGCCACCATGAAAAATATTCAGATCCACCCCCTATTAAGGGTAGTTCATTGTTGTGATTTTTCAGGAATCCTTGCTGATCGGAAATTTCCCGTTGAGATATTTTATTGAAACGATGTTTTATGACTAACCGTAGCATACTCTTTGTGCCACCATGAAAAATATTCAGATCCACCCCCTATTAAGGGTAGTTTATTCCTGTGATTTTTCGGAAATTCTTGCTGATCGATGTTTTCCGGAGGAGAAATTTCACTGAAACAAAGTAAAATAATTGCGAATCGGATACCCTCTGTACCACCGTACAAAAGTTTCAGGTCCGACTCGTTTAAGGGTAGTTTATCCTCGTAATTTCTCGGAATACTTTGCTGACCGAAAATTTTCAGTGGAGATATTTTATTGAAACAACGTATTATGACTAAACGTAGCATACTCTTTGTGCCACCATGAAAAATATTCAGATCCACCCCCTATTAAGGGTAGTTTATTCTCGTGATTTTTCGGAAATTCTTGCTGATCGATGTTTTGCGGTGGAGATATTTCACTGAAACAAAGTAAAATAATTGCAAATCGGATACCCTCTGTGCTACCATACAAAAATTTCAGGTCCGACTCGTTTAAGGGTAGCTTATCCTCGTAATTTCTCGGAATTCTTTGCTCTAATGAGGGTTATTTATTCTTGAAAATCTTCGGAATAGCCTGCTAACCGGGCGTTTTCAGTAGAAATATTTCATCAAAACAATGCATTATTGTTTTTACCTTGAATAGGTGTATGTAATTCCTCGTAAAACTGTGGTGATTGGGGAAATTCTGTACAAGGATTTTTATTGGAGTTATCAAAAGAATAAACTACCCTTAAACAGGGGCGGATATGAATTTTTTTCACGGTGGCACCAAGCGTATGCTACGGTTAGTCATAATACATCGTTTCAATAAAACATCTCCACGGGAAATTTCCGATCAGCAAGGATTCCTCAGAAATCACAAGAATAAACTACCCTTAAACAAGGGCGGATCTGAATTTTTTGACGGTGGCACCAAGCATATGCTACGTTCAGTCACAATACGTTGTTTCAATAAAATATCTCCACTGAAAATTTTCGGTCAGCAAAGTATTCCGAAAAATCACAAGAATAAACTACCCTTAATAGGGGGTGGATCTGAATATTTTTTATAGTGGCACCAAGAATATGCTACGGTTAGTCATAATACATCGTTTCAATAAAATATCTTCACGGGAAATTTCCGATCAGCAAGGATTCCTGAAAGATCAAATGAATAAACTACTCTTAAACAGGGGCGGATCTGAATTTTTATCACGGTGGCACCAAGCGTATGCTACGCCTACTCACAATACGTTGTTTCAATAAAATATCTCCACTGAAAATTTTCGGTCAGCAAAGTATTCCGAGAAATTACGAGGATAAACTACCCTTAAACGGTTCGGACCTGAAATTTTTGTACGGTGGCACAGAGGGTATCCGATTTTTAATTATTACACTTTGTCTCAATGAAATATCTCCACTGGAAAATATCGATCAGCAAGGATTTCCGAAAAATAACAAGAATAAACTACCCTCAATAGGGGGTGGATCTGAATATTTTTTATGGTGGCACCACAAGTATGCTACGCTCAGTCACAATGCATAGTTTAAATAAAATATCTCCAGGGGAAATTTCTGATCAACAAGGATTTCTGAAAAATCACAAGAATAAACTACCCTCAAACGGGGGGGGATCTGAATTTTTTTTATGGTGGCACAAAAAGTATGCTACATTCAATCATAATGTAGAGTTTCGATAAAATATCTCGACTGGAAACCTCCGGTCAGCAAATTATTTCGAAAAATTACAAGAATAAACTACCCCCAATTTGGGTTTTAGAGTTTGGTTCAATTAAATATTCTTTTAGGTCGTGATTCTGAGGATTATATTTTGGTCAGCAAATTATCCACACCCACTATAAACAGAAGGGGCTGCTCACCGACTACATTACATAAAGACCTGAAATGTAGATAGGTCGGTTAAATTCAGATTATTCAAGAGAGGATATGAAAAAAAAAACTGAAATGAAATCACACTGTTCCGAGTTGAACTTTAGTTAATCCAAACATTTTGATGAATTTCTGATCAGATAGATCAAACGGGTTCCGTTTAGAAAGCACATCGACACCTATTTGGTATCGTAATTCTGCATCTTCCACATCTTCATTCAGTACTTCCCACATAATTGCACTCGCCATGTCCATCTTCGAGTGAAAACAGAAATCTTGTAGTGAAAGGTAATCGAGATTGTTAGGACTCAATGCCAAATAGATCAAAATTGTCAAATACCCAAAACATAATTAGCGTCCTCTATGTATCTTTCCATCACAAATCGTAAGAGAAACATCGCTCGCTCTCCGTGAGGCCACAGATCAGATTGGTCTGTGGTGAGGCACTCATTCATTTCAAGAATACTGTTTCCCTGAAAAACTCGTAGACACGCCTCCTTTCGATCATTCGTTCTCTTCCCCGCATTCAAGAATAGGCGCCCAGGGGATTTCACTGGGAGGAAACCACCGCTCTTTCGTTTTGGGTTATTATAAAGCACCTTTTTTTTATATCTTGTGTTCAAGCTATCGAAAAAATGGATGCGATTGATCGGCTAGCCTTGTTCTCTTCGACCAATATATGCGGCACCCAAAAACCAATCTGCTTAAAATAGTCTAAGATGATCGATCAAGGTGGGTTTGACAATCATCTGACACGCCCTTTCCGCCCAAGAGTTGACGTGCGCAGAAACGACATTACATTCCGGTCCCCCTAATACTTTGATCCTGACAATTCAAAATTTATTATTTATGTTTTTGATTATGCTAGGTTTCGTGCTACATCGTAGATCTAGAGATCTGGCTGACCATTCTACATAGAATGAGTCAAATCCTAATGTTTCCACTGAAAAAACCTCTGTTTCCTTTTGAATGGGACTCCTGTATAAAAAACTTCGTACTAACTTCGTTGATTGTGAGTTGAACACAAAAATTAATATTTCCCCTCTGAAAATGATGAGGGGCACAACGTGGGCACCATCTAGAACTCTAGTGATATTTCTTTATCAAACATATGGCAATAAGTGACCTATATTTTATAATAATACATATTTTCGATTCTGAATGAACAACATGTTTTCAAGAGTTTGATTTAAAATGAAATCCTTGATTGAATGAGTGACCTTGTTTGATATTTTACCTTTTGACAATTCTGAGTGGATCTGTTTTGTGGCTAATATTAGCGCAGTTCTTGTCCAGTGTCAGTTGATCTTTGTCTATCTCTCTGGCTTCGGTTTTGTCGTTTATATCAAGTTCGAGTTTGAACTTGACCTCCTGCAATTTGTTTATTTTTTCCCAGGCGGCGAGACAGCGCTCCATCAAGTGTTTCTTGACAGCCTCGACGACGCATAGCTCCTGAAAATGTAAATTATAGGTTGCGAAAATGTTGAAGTTGTTAGGAAAAACGTAAAGTTTAATTGAACCTCGGTCAAGTTTTTCAAGGCCATAACACCAGACTATTTGTACGAGGGTTATTCTCTTAATGCTAAGTAGACGATGAATATGAAGAAAGAGATATATCACTATATCTCTGCTGTGCGAGCATATCTTCAGCACTACTTAATAAATAATTATTTCAACTCTGGAGATGTAGCCTATTCAATTTAAAGAAATAAAATGAAAATCTTATGGTTTTGAGAATTGGCCAAATGATCCTTAACTCTTCCTCCTTGAATATATCAAAAAACCTCAATCGCGTAGGGTGTGGCAACAGGTCAACATTTTGTAATTTAGATTCCCTTTTTTCGGTTTTTCCATAATATCTCGAAAACAGTAAGTTTTTCCAAAAATACTCAAGATTGTAAAATGGAAGCTCTTTGAATTTACTACAAAATATGTAGAAGAAAGAAGTTCTTTCTTGCTTCAACCGTTTGCGAGATTTGTGCAGATATACCTAAGAAGAAGAAGTGCAGGAAGTCTAGTTTACGAGGGGAGAAAATAGCTACTTTATTTTCTTCAGTTGCAGAATTTTCATTATTATCTTTTATCTGGATGAAAATTTACTACCTATAGTATGGTGTTCAAGTAAAGGGGAAACGAGGAAGTGCTAGAATTAACTATGTTTCCCATTAATTATGATATTGACCAACTATACAATGAAATGATTAAATATACTCAAAATAACTCAAAACCTGAATGAACATACTGAAGTACCTCGAAGATATAAATACATAGATATAGTCCGAGAGCTCACATGTTTTATGAAATGTTTGATTCAAGTTGACAGGATGGTATAAAGGTTATAGGTTGCGAAAAAATATTTAACAAAACAAAATAATTCGACAATTTAATTTCCGTAGAGGAAGGCCATTTGGGAAGCTCATGGCATATGTTTAATGAAGTGTTCGATTCAAGTTGAAATTTCACATGATGGTACATAAAGGTTAAATGAGTACGTAATCGAGTCTTTCTGTCCTACCTGAGTACACCAAGTACCTTCTGCGCCTTCAAAGAAGTTGCGAAAAAAAGTTGGGCAAAACAAAAATAATTCGACAATTTAATTTCCGTAGAGAAAGACCATTTTGAAGAAGGAAACAAAGAACAAAATTACCCCCAAGTTGCATTTTTTAGGGGACAAAAGTAAGTGTTTGATTCAGGACCAAACAAAATCAATAAGACAATTCACTTGCCATGGAGTTAACAAGGCACCCTTGATTTTCCTACTCCGTGGCAACAAAATCGTTGAATAGTTTTTGTTTGGTCCTAAGTCAAACACTCATTTTAGTCTCCTAAAAAACGCAACTTTGGGTATATTTTGTTCATTATTATCTCCATGAAAATGGTCTTCGTTATTGATTATCGTTTTACAATAGGGAAATTAAGTTGAAAAATTATTCTTGTTTTGCTCAATATTTTTTTGCAACTACTATATGCGCAGTACCTGGTGTAGCTGATTGGTCAAAAAGAGAATCGATTACATACTCATCTAGCCTATATATACCATCATTTATAATTTCAACCTAATCAAAAACTTCATGAAACATGTGTCATGAGCTCTCCAACTAATAGGTACATAAATAAATACACCACATATATCATAAAATAATATAACGAGCAAGTATGAGAGTCTGTCAAACCTTGTTCTGGATTTTATCTTACAGAAGCAAAATGCTTAAGTAACATGGTCAACAAAGATTTAATCTTTGCAGTTCAACTCGGAATCGAGTATGACAGGATAAGGTTGCGGACCGGTCTATGGTTTCAGCGCTGACGAAACATTTTCCACCCTCAATTCTTTGTACCCAGACGGATCCTCATCCACAACTGGATCTGGTGGTAATCAATCCCAGAAATACTTTATCGACGCCATCAGAAAGGATCACTTGGTGTGCTGATTGGGCTATGGAATAATGGTGGAATTTATAAACGCTGAGCGGTTTTTGTGAATTGTTTCAACTATTCGTATGTTTCCATGATTGAATGTAGCTGAAGTGGTATCACATTCTAAAAATCACGTGAAAAGAAAACGGTGAATCGGTTTAAGGTTAGGGTTGGTTTGATGCAATTAATTTGGGTGGTACTTCGAGTTTGCCGAGCTTGTAAAAATGAATATTTGTGTGGATAGGAGTCAGCCTAACCAAATAAACCAACAATAAGGTTCATGTATTTGCCCACCACAACAACCTGGTTCTCAGCTGTCTTCTGTGTGGTTGTTATGGCTATTAGATTGTCCCCGTCCCTCTCAAGGCCTCAAACCTTCTGTGTTGAAGATTTCGGATAAGGGCAGTAATTAATTTTGCTTTATTACAGGTTTTCCTCAACGGTGACGCTAACAGCGTTCTTCAGTCTTGCTCGCCTCTGGTCTGTTCAGATTTTTGTTGCGAGAGAACATAGAATCATTTCCACCAAATACAATGGTGTAATTGTTCCCATATTGCTTGTGCTGATTCAGCTGTTGTGTTCTTCCTTATCTTGGGTAGCTACCTAATGTAGTTGGAATCTTTCACTTACTATTCAACTTACAACACAACTGTACGGTGAGTTATTTGTTGTTCAGTATGTTCAATTCTTTCTGTATATCCTAAACCTCATTATATTTCATGATTTCTCCTCGTTCTTCCACTTCCTCCATCTCGCTTCACGTACACACCATACTTATAACTTAAACACCATACTAATGACAATGACATTCTTAGTAAATGATGAAAATACTGAAAGAACACGGAAAGAACACCATTCCAACCCACTGTCTTTATACAATGGCTTTATCATCAAGGCTAGGCCCAGATGGGGGCAGTACCGTTTTAAGGTCTTTTCGGACCCTGGGCTCAGAAGACCGACGGGTCCCCTTGACGGCTTTGAAACTGGAAACTATGTTTGGGTGTAGGCCTTTCCGGACCTCTTTCGGCTCCAGGCCCATGGGCGCTTGACCCAAAGTGCACAGTGGATAATCCGGCACCGGAAGGGGGTAATCCGAACATCGAATGTGATTGATGATCATACGAATAGTCCCAAAGCTAGAAGCTTTGTTTTGGTTTCGAGTTCAAAACTGTTCGAGCATGCGCGCTTGCAATTTTGTGTTTTGGCTCATTTCAGAACAGGTTCAGGATTTGAGAAATCCTGTTATGGTTCTTTTCAGAACCGATTCCGAACTGTTCTAGAACTTTGATGACAGAAGTTCGGACGCTACAGTACGAACTGCTTCAGAATTGGGTAGTTCGCACTTGCGAAGTCTGTGTGTCAACAATTTAAATGGTTAACCTGACTTTTTCGACGTCGTGTTAGGTTTTTGATAGTTGCAATTTGTTGAGAAATAGAACTGTTGTTTCAGATGACTTTTTTTCTAAAGCTCATCTGAAATATGTTCATCATTAATTACACTATTATGTCAATGTTATTTTTAGTACTTGCATTCAGAATGTTGGTTTATTTTGAAATATAATTGAAGAAATAAAGGAAGATTCAGAAAAATAATTTTATACGAACAAAAATGGAATTGGAAGCAAATATTCACAAGAACATTAATATTTATAACCATAGTCCGAACTCCTTCAACAATGATATGATATATAACCTGCGATAGGTACTTTCGCAGATATTTGAATGTTTTACCTCAGACGAGGTATTATTACCATTTCTTTTCTGTCATAGAACACAAACAGAGGTGTTCCTTCCTCGATGATCCTGATGAGAATCCGAACTTAATTCGCGTTTTGGTTTCATCGCTTTCAAAACAGAACTGTTGGCACTTTTTTATTTTCAAGAATTTTCAGGAAAATAAAACTGAAATGGAGTGAAAAATGGGAGAATAACTAACATTGCGCGTACTTATGAAAGAATTGAATACATCCAAAAAAAAAATTCAAAAACTACTCACTGACGTCTGCAGAACAACACCCCATTTTCTCCCATAAACGTCGAATTTTCTCCGGATTCTAAGATTTCACGCGGCTATTGGCAACGTTAAAGCATGTGCTTGACCTTGAGATATTAACGAGGTTCAATGACACTTGGATGTGGCTGTGAGGCCTAGTCATAATCAAATACCCTTCCTTGCAAAAGGAGGTTAACGAGTTAAAGGCTTCCGTACTGAGTATTCCATTCCGTACTCCTGATAATTGTTCGTCGGAGGAAAATTTTGAGGAACTTCAACATGAATTTGAGCAGCGTCAAGAACGTAAATACAATCTGATTGTTCATGGGCTCCCTGAAAGTGAGGCTTCATTTGAGGGGGCAAAGGTGTCCATGGACTGTGATAAAATCAATACTATGCTGAAATCACATATATCCGATTTTCCAACTTTAGAAAGGACAAGATTCAGACGTCTGGGGAGGTTTCTTTCAGCTGATGCTAGACCTCGACCTGTGAGAGTGGTCTTGGATGATGTTGGGGATGTACGAAGAGTACTGAAGCAGTCCAGAATCTTCAGAGGCAACTACAATGTGTTCATGTCATCGGATAGAACTCCCAGGCAAAGAGATCACTTCAACAGGGTCAAGACTGAATTGAATCAACGTAAAGCTGCTGGTGAAAATGTTGAATTTAAGTTCATTAGAGGTATTCCAATCATAAAATCTTTAAACTGAATCAGCCCAATTACAATTACAATCGAAAGGAGCTCAATGGTTACTATCAGAATGTTCGAGGATTGAATACAAAATCTCATGAGTTTCGGAACTCGGTGTCGAGTGTTGACTTCGATTTCGTGTGTTTGACTGAGACTTGGCTACAGGATGGTTTACATGACGGTGAATTATTTCCTTCGGAGTATGATGTGTTTCGGTCTGACAGGGATTTAGTGAAAACCAATTCATCTACTGGCGGAGGAGTATTGTTTCGACTCGGAGTGAGTATTGTGCGGAAAGACTAGATTTATCACTTTTGGCTGATTTGGTTACTTGCATTGATGTGACAGCATGTAAAATTAAGTGCGATTTCAGATATGTAATCATACTAGTGCTTTATATTCCACCTAACATTGAAATCGCATTGTATGAATTGTTTTTTGAAACGTTGTCATCTCTTGACTTCATGTTGAATAATCAACTTATTATAGTGGGGGACTTTAATGCCGCCAAATATATCGAAAACTCTGTAACTGATCATCGCACTGTATCAATTGACATATTCAGGCAAACCCTCAACCTACATCAGTTCAATAATGTGCTGAACCCTAATGGTAGATTGTTGGATCTCGTACTTTCCAACATGGAATGCTCAATAACTGACTCGAACTTCCCACTTGTCCCACTGGACTTCCATCACCCAGCCATTGAGATTTCTTTCGGTTTCAATCAACCTAGAGTTTGTAATCTCAGGATCGATGGGAATGTGACCTTATCATCTTTCAACTTTCGTAAGGCAAATTTTGTTGACATGTATGAACACTTACTCAGCGCAGACTGGTCGAAGGTTCTAGGTAGTTTTGATTCTGAAATAGCATGTACTGAATTTTATAATATTCTCAATAATATACCTTTGAGATAATTGAGTTGATCAATGCCAAGCGTAAGGCATTAAATAATTACCGAAAGTACAAAAATAATATTAATCTTCTCAAGTATAGATCATTACGCAAGCTACTCAAATCTAAAATTAGTGTGGCATATCAAGAGTTCGCTAGTTTTTCCGAGGATAAGATACGCAATGATCCTGCTGCTTTTTGGTCATTTGTGCATGAGAGTAAGGGCTTTTCTCGTATACCTGGTGTTATGAGAAGTGGTGTTAAGACTTACACAGGTCCGAATGAGATTGCTAATGCATTTGCTACTCACTTCTCTGATGTGTTTGAAAGACCTGTTGAAACATTGTTCATGGATCAGGTTATTGATAGCACTTTCGTTGAACTTGGAAATATCAGGGAGGATGATGTTATTAAAGCGTCTAGAAGGCTGTCGCACAAGTTCACGGCAGGACCTGATGAGGTTCCTAGCTTTTTAGTCAGGGACTGCATTAGTGTGTTTGCTGCACCTCTAGCTCATATTTTCAATATGTCTGCTATTGGGGGTAATTATCCTTCAGTGTGGAAACAATCGAGAATTATACCTGTTTTTAAAAAAGGAGATAAATCTAATATAGGAAACTACCGACCGATTGCTATATTGTCGAATTTTTCTAAGTTGTTTGAAATCATTCTGTACAGTTCAATTTTCTCATCTATAAAGCACCGTATCAAACCTAATCAACATGGTTTCATGCCAAAAAGATCCACCTGTACTAATCTAGCATGCTTTTTTGAACAAGTGTTAAGTTCCTTGGATAAATCTGAACAAGTGGATGTAATCTATACGGATTTTCAAAAGGCATTTGATAAGGTCGATCATAGAATTTTGTTGAATAAACTGAGGCTCATATTCGGTTTCGGAAATAGGCTGGCCTCATTGATGGAGTCCTACTTGAGTGAAAGAGTGTGTTTTGTGGAGATAGAGCAGTCTCGATCTTTTGAGTTCTGTGCTACATCCGGCGTTCCTCAGGGTTCTAACTTGGGACCTTTGCTCTTTCTCCTGTTCATAAATGATATTCTCGATGATGTGGACATCTTTATTTTGATGTTCGCTGATGATTTAAAGCTCTTCCTTAGGATACGCTCAATTGCTGATTGTCTTCGATTGCAGTGGGCGCTTGATGCACTTTCAAGATGATGTGAAGTGAATAGGCTGTCGCTGAATATTTCTAAGTGCTATGCAATGTCATATACTAAAAAAGCTAACAAGATTCTTCATAATTACCAAATCGATAATCATGTATTATCCCGTGTAACTGAGTATAGAGATTTGGGAGTGTTGTGTGACAGCCAGTGTTTTTTTGTGCCTCATTTGAATCAGCTCATTTCTTCTGTGAGTAAAACTTATGGATTCATCATTCGTAATGGCAGGCGATTTCACAATTTGTACACCTTAATAGTTTTGTTCAATAGTTTTATTCGCAGCAAATTAGAATATTGCAGTATTATTTGGAGAGCCATTTATGACTGTCATAGAAAGCGAATTGAATCGGTACAGAGAAGGTTCTACAAATATCTGGTTTGGAGAGAAGACGGCATTTATCCACTTGTAGGTTCTAACAATATTGTGCTTCTTAGTAGATTTGGAGCAGAACCCATAGAGCATGGAGTCAGTTTGAAGGCACTATTATTTGTTCAAAAGATTTTGAATGGCTCGATAGATTGTGTTGAATTACTTGAACATCTGTCATTTTTGGTGCTCCGATGCGGTTCGAGGAGTAATGATGTTTTCTACTGTAGGGCGGGTAGAACGAATGCCAGTTTTAGATCACCCATTAATTTCATGTGCAGATTATTCAATTCCATAGCAAGCAGATGTGACATTCACAATGATTCTCCCCGCTCTATAGTGGCTGCATTTTTGGAAGAAACTGGTAATATTCAATCATTCCTAGAATAAGTACTTTTCTCATTTTGTTCTTGTTAATTTTTTGTTCTTATTATTAAGGTGTTTGTTATATTTGATATAGTTTTTCCTGATATTGGGTTATTTCACCTGTTGGAAAATAAGGGCTTATTATTATTATTATTATATAAATACCAAGTGGTAATGTTGGCTCTTAAGGAAGTTCAAGGATAATTAGAATCGGGCTTAAACAGTGCATCGCTTCTGCGCAGAACCAGAACTGTCCTAGAACCGTTCTGAATTTCGGTACCAAAAAAAATCTAATATCGTGGACGGAACTCCGAGTCTCTTTGTCTTGACGTCAAGAAACAGACTCAAGAGTATTTTGTGTTCGAATTGCACACATTTAGACGCAGGGATAATCAGACTCGCTAAATGGGAATCCCGCGTGCACTCTGTTGTTCTAGACGTACCCTTTGAATGTTTAAAGAATCTAGCATAATATGCACGTGCGGACATGGTATGCCTAGTATTCGAATTTTTGCTTTTAAGCGACTAGCTTCGACTAGTGAAGAATGCGACGCTTGAATTCGTTAACGGGCATAAACGGCCAAACATCTGGAATTTTCTGTTCATTTCCTCAATAACTCATAAAACTGATCCGATCGAATTGAAAATTGAAAGATAGAGATTGTTACATGCTGACTAGTAACTTCATGTGAGATGTCGTGAAGATCGTTCATCACAAATATCTTCACAATTTCGGAGAAGGTTGAAGTGAAGCAGATCTCCGTTTATTGCTTTACCGGTACACTTGTGTAGAATGTGGTTGTCCTTTAGTGAGTATGAGGTAGCGTCACGTTTTAAAAAGTAATTTTATGCATGTTGATTAATTATTTTTCTGATAATTTCTACCATATTGGAGATTAAACCGGGCGCAAGTCCTTTGGTCTTTCGTCATTCAAATAATAATAGTTCAATAATCTTCGTTTTTACGCCCTTGTTCTGGAGAACAGCGTGTCATCGTTTCGTCACAATGTCTGTAATTTTCTGATTTTGAGCCAAAAATGGTCTGAAACGATTAAGTTGGATTCCCTGAAGAAGAAACTTTGGTCAAATTGAATATGTCCGTCCGTCCGGCGAATTGAAATTGTCAGATTAGGTTTGGAATCCAAATATATCAGTTGAGTGTTTGTTAATGGGTGGAATCGGCCGAACGGTTCCGGAGTTATGCCCATTTGAAATTTTGAGGTTAGTTCTTCAATATCTCAAGAAGTACTGTTGCGATCAGTTCGAAACTTCGAAATCAGTTAAAGAATTGTCGCGCCCATTGTTGTGCATAATTTTGTGGATATACACTAGTTAGAAAATCTGAAAAAAAAATTTTCGAAATGTTGATTTTTGTTGACAAGTCTCGGTTCCTTGGAGACCATTTGTCAGATTACGGTGAAATGAGGCACACCTTTGGGTTTATATTCAACAACGGTGCTACAAATTTTAATTTGGTCCGATGTTTGTTTTCGGAGATATTATTAGGAGAAAATTTCTAAAATTTCTTCAAAAAGTAGACATTTTGAGATTATTCCTTCAAGAAATACTGAAGCAAACAGATCCAAACTTCGTGACTCATCGTAAGATATTTACGCTCAATGAAATGCAAAATTTCGTGGGGATGATGATATTGGTATCACTTTTATTTGAACAAGCGATTAAAAGTTTCTGACTAACGTCAGTGGTTTTATTGACTTTGTCTGACTAGAGCAATATTATTCGAGCTGAAAGTGTAAGTATTAGTTCGATTGTTAAAGACAAAAACCCAAACATCATTTGAGGCCCGATTTCATTGGAAAATATGTTATCTGGATCGGAAAAAGTCTTAGCTGACGATCTATCCCCACTCTTAAGGCAGCTACCGGTTGTTTTCATGTTATAAAGTATAAAGTGCCACCTGAATGAATTTCAGCTTGCGTAAAATGACTTTTCGGAAGACCATTTTCGACAAGTTCCGCTGCCTCCCCTACACCAACTTCAATAGCGCCGACTGACGCTTGGTTCAGCCTCAGCCTCACTATCAGTAAAATAAAAAACACTGCCGTGAAGGCAGCAGCTTTTGCGCGTATGTACAATGGAGATGGCCGCTTTGACAACGAATTTGAACATGCGCTCAAAAGCTGCGGCCTTCACGGCAGTGCTTTCCAAAGTTTTTTCGATGAAGTACTGGATTTCAATTCGATCTAATCTGTATTTTTGAAAATATCGAGGAAATGAAATTTTTAATGGGTATACCTACGTTATCATTGGGCGGAGTTTACTACCCATTCACGAAATCGACCTTCGAAATTAGGTCCCAAATCTTCTCTAGAAATATCGAGTTTCTAAGTCGTTTCTCCCAGGAGTTATTTTGTTTACGGTCGGCCGTTAGGCTGAAAGAAATAACTTAGAAACTCGATATTTGTAGAAATTATTCTGCAGATATATCCAGTCAAAATTTTATTTTCCCAATATTTCCAAAAAAACAGATTAGATCGAATTTAAATAAAGTACATTATTGAAAAATGACAGTTTGAACGTTCATACAGAATAGACGACTTCGGCCCAAGTTGCCAACCCACAATTTTCTTCACAAATTTACTATCACTAGGGAACGGGAATTTTAGACCAAATTCTACATGATAAGGTTCGCGTTATTTATAAATATCCGTAAAAGATGCCTCGGCTCATCAAACAAGATAATTCCTTCCAAATATAGGTTTTTGTTAGGCTGAAATTAAAGTTGGGATTCTTGATTTCATGTTAATAGTGTCAAGTTCATAAAGGATATGTTCCGCAAATCAACTTGGTTATTTCGGTTGCCGGTATCCGTTCTGTAAATATGAAATATTCGGTTGGTTCCTGAAATAGAAAGTTTATTACGGAATTTGATTGATGAAAAAACAATCTTTCTGTCACCAGAACATAGACATATTAAGCCTATGCACCAGAACGACAATCAATGTTTTATGGTAACATCTCCATAGCATAGAACAATCTTTATTTGCCGTATGATCCATAGACCATACCTAGTAATTTTTCCATTGGTAATTGTTGTCTCATCTATGTTCTATGGATCATGAAGTAAATAACGATTTTTCTATGCTATGGATATGTTACCATAGATCATTGACAGTCGTTTTGGTGACAGAAAGAACGTTTTTTCATCATTCAAATTCCGTAATTGACCTTTTTATCAGGAACCAACCGAATATTTCATATTTACGGAATGGAAAACCGGCAACCGAAATAACCAAGTTGATCTGCGGAACATAACCTATACAAATTTGACACTATTAACATTAAATCAGGAATCCCAACTTAAATTTCAGCCAATCAGAGATGATCTTAACAAAACCCTATATTTGGAAGGAATTATCTTGTCTGAAGAGCCGAGGCATCTTTTACAGATATTTATAGATAACGCAAACCTTATCATGTCGAATTTGACCTGAAATTCCCGTTCCCCAGTAACAGTAAATTTGTGAAGAAAATTGTGGGTTGGCAACTTGGGGCGAAGTCGTCTATTAAATGAGGATAATATGATGAGATGATCACAGAATACTGAATATTTGAAAAGAAAAAATTTTAAATTTTTTTTTCCAATTGTTCTAATGACTCGATCATCACGAAATTTTGCACAATATTGTCCTTCAACATCTTTGAACCGCTGCGAAGTTTTATCACGATAAAAGCAGTATTTCTTGAGTTATACCGAAAAAAATAACGATATCTAGAAGAAAACCACGAAATTCTACATATTTTTTCCCAATATCTCCTGAACTGATAGCCGTATCGAATTGAAATTTGGTAGACAGCTGTGAAATATGAAGCTCAAGGTATAATTGAGATTGTTCTCGAATATGAACGATAGTTTCAGAAAAAAAAATTTTGTCGAAACAAATTTTGAAACATTTTTTTTTTTGATTGAGTGACTATACGATTCCAACGAAAAATTCTCAAAAGTTGCGCGTCGTTATGCTTCAACTAACTGCCAAGTTTCAATCCA
Organism: Myrrha octodecimguttata; assembly: GCA_958510865.1. Taxonomy (NCBI): domain Eukaryota; kingdom Metazoa; phylum Arthropoda; class Insecta; order Coleoptera; family Coccinellidae; genus Myrrha; species Myrrha octodecimguttata. The sequence continues at coordinate 39,978,647 of OY294056.1, forward strand.
ATCGCTTCAGTAGTCTGAAATATGAGGGAAATAACTTCAAAATTTCAAATGGCCTTTAACTCCGAAACTAGTTGGCCGATTTAGCCCATTAACGAACTTAACCGCGGCATTCCGATGCGCGAACTACCCTACAAGTTTCAAGTCGCTAGCTGGCTTCGTTCGACAGTTATCGTGTCCACGGCCGGCCGGAGAGAATCGATTTTGACACCGGATTTGTCATCAGTGAGTCCAACCTAGTCGTTCGAGACCATTTTCGGCTCGATCATCGAGAATTACAGACATTTGGACAGAACGATAGCACGCTGTTCCCCTAGAACATGTGCGCAATAAATCAGTATGCATAAAATGACTTATTCAAAAGTGACGCTACCTTCCGGTTTATTAGTTCTCATCCGTTTGAATTTTCTTTAGATTATGTTTGTTGTCTGAAAAAATATCTCCCGATTGCACAATGAGTCTCCCGATGCCACGTGTTTCTATACATTTACCACCGAATTAAGTCGAAATTATAGTCTTAATACAGTTCGACATAATAAATTTTATTTACGAATATAGTCTGTAATTGATGGCGCCTTGTGAAGACCTTGTATCATCAATCACTTATTAGGTTCAGCTAATAAATTCATCTGCTCCGGCTGCTTCGAATCTAAATACCTAGTGGATGCGATTGATTGTACTGGTCAAGGAATCTCATTGAAGATGGATTACTAATAATGTGACATGGGATATTGATACGTCTCAGTTTTTCAGCGGATTGAATTTTAAATTTTGATGGCTTACTGTCAAAGTACTGATGTATATGTATGTGTAATTTCTGATAAATCGAAATTATGTTAATGAACGTTTTTTTCATCAACATGTTTACTCTATTGAAAATTAATCAACATCAGATGAAAGACCGAAAAATTCATGACTGTCTATTACGCGGTGTCATCAATACATAATGTATAAATGATTCAAGACAATTTTGCTGATAGTCGCAGAGGCTTCGATATGAAATTATAGAAATGATACGGATTGAGGTTGGTTCTTGCTATACGTATAGACTGAATACAAGCTTTCACATTGAAATAGAAAAAGTGGTCTTGTCTAGCAGGAAAATCAAGATTTTGTTGAATATCTTGAACCCGTCAATTTCGTCAGAGAGGGCTACAATCTCCCTACATGAAATCCATCGGTTTTTCCTTTTGATTGTAATAAAATATCGCCCAATTTACCTGAATCATAAGATGGTTACCAATTTCAAAGAAACAATGCAGGAGGAAAAACTTTTTTCGAAAGAACTAGATAAATGCCCTGAATAGTTTAACCTAAATAATGCTCAAATTGAGGCCCGCCAACTTCCATAAAGTGGTATGAATATAAATATATCAAATGAACAATTTGGTAGTTACTTTGAAATTTTGAGATTATTTCCTCAATATTTCAAAAAATACTGAAGCGATCAGATTGGAACTTCTTTACTATAGTAGAAAAATACCGACGTGCAACATAATGCAACGAATTTCGTGAAAATGGTGTCGGTGGAAAATTTAAAAAAAAATTCGAAAATTTTTCAATTTTCCATGAATAACATTTTTTTTTGGGAAAATTATTCAGATTTCAATAAAATTTGGCACAAGCCTTGGAGTTGAAACTTGACAAAAATGCTTCAAATTTTAGTTTGATTCGATGTTCATTTTCAGAGGAATTAAAAAAAAAAAATTGTGATTATTTCCTCAATATCTCGAGAAGAACTGACGAATTGAACTTTTGATTAGTTCACTAGAATAATTGAAAACAAATTTAAAATTGTTTCCGAATATATTATATATTTTGCGATATCATATGATGGTCTTTACGAAATTCTGCATGAACCTTCGAGCTGCCATTTTATTCATTCGATATGTATTTTGGAAATATTCGAAAATGAATTTTGAATCGATATATTATCTGCGGCATCACTGGGTAGATTTTACAGGTTCGCGAATTCCGCCTTCTGAATTGAACTCCGAACCTACTCTGCAATTATCAAGACCCTGAGCAGAGACAACTGCTGTTGTCTCTGCCCTGAGTAGATTCTTGTGGTAGTTAGTGTATCTACGATTGGCGGCTGGGCCAGCCGTAAACACAAAAACTTCAGAAAGAAACGACGCAGAGAACCGATATTTATATGGTAGGTTTGGGACTAAATTACGAATGCCGAATTCGTGAATGATTCGAGATACACCCATTCGATTTATTCTCGCAATATTCCTTCAAATTCAGATCGGTTCGAATTGAACAGTAGAATTTTATTGAAAAGTTATACAGCTTGAATTTCGCGAGGACCATATGAAAAGAAGATGGCCAAATCTTCCCATCAGGAAGTAAACCTGGGTGTGAATATGTGAATAGGTGACTGCGTTGGCAACGAATTCGAACAGGCAGAAAAAGCTCCTGAATAATGAATAAAATCAATTGAAAAAGTGATTCTCTATGGTGAACTGCATCGGGCATACTCTGTGTGAATAGGCACGTTTGTTTAATGGTTCAATCCAAAATAAAGGCAACTGAAAAACAAACAGAAAAGCACTGACGTGAGGTCAGGAGCTTTTACGCGCTTGTTCCGTTGCCAAAGCGGTTATCCAAACAAGTATTGAACCTGCCAAACGCAGGTTTCTTCATATGGTCCTCACGAAATTCTGCATGAACCTCAAGCTATAATTTTCGATCAAGTATTAGATTGCAATTCGATCCTAAATTTTGAATGGGTATAACAATCTAAAAAATAATTGGCAAATTCAACCCATTAAAGCATTCAACCTTCTCAATTAAACTGAAAACCTACTCTACAAATACATTCCCTATGTCGATTCTTCCTAAAGTTAATGTGTTCACGGCTGGCCTCACCATTGATAATGAACAAAATAACTTCCGGAAGAACCTACTCAGTAGCTTGATAATTGTAGAGTAAGTTTGGAGTTTAATTATGAATGACGAATTGGCAAATTAGAAAAAACTATCGAATTATTCTGCAGATATACCCTTTCAAAATTTTAGTTTCCCGATATTTCCAAAAACATAGATCGAATCGCCCTTCAATAAAAAATGCCACCTTGAAGTTTCAGCCAAATAGGGTCTACAGAACAATGAGCAAAAAAAATTTAAGAGTTCTCCTGCATTTTGTTGAATAGAGAGAGTTATTTGGTTCATTGTTCTGTAGGCCTTTTTTGGCTGAAACTTCAAGGTGGCATTTTGCTCAATATATTTCATTAAATAAAATGAATCTCTGATCGAGTTGAAAAGTTGTTAAATATTGACTTCAATATCTCCCAAGACGAATATCTTCAAGCTGAAATTTGAAACACTGTTGTAGAGTAGGGAAGATTTCGATGAACTGCTCATGCGCTACGGGGAAGTACCGATTAAACTTCCTGGGAATCGCCTCGTGAAGCATATGAAGAGCGTGAACAGACGCCGTTATCTCGCATATTGTGAATGTAGGATACAGTAAATGCTTCGACTATTCACCAGTAGATGCCGTGAAAGGTCGATGTGAAGGAATATTCTATATATCTTATGTTTCGGAAAATTCGAGGAATACATATCTGTTCAGACTGAAACCAAGTCTTCGAGTTTTCGCTTTCGATTAGAGTAAAATTTCAACGGAATCGGAGATATGCTGAATGAAATATATAAATTTCTGAGATAAACTTCCTGAATTTTTCTGAGTGGGCTGAAATAAAGTGCTCGGTTATGAAGCGGCGGTTTGGAGATTTCAGTGAAATTTAAATGAAATATGAAAAGTTTCGAAAAAAAAAATTAATTTTTTTCAAATTTTTTCTATTGATAATTATTCATATTGCTACTGTTCATCTAACAACAAAGTCTCATTCCGATCAGATCAATATTTTTCGAGTTTTTGAAAAATAAAAATTTCAAATTACTGTAACAAAAACCATTCGGCAGATTTGGCCCATTAAAGAACTTGACCGAGATATTCAGGATCTTAACCTAATCTGAGAATTTCAAGATTCTAGGTCCTTTCTTTCTAAAGTTACAGCGCACACGGCCGGACAGACCACGGATTCTTCATCAGTGTGTACAACCTAGTCGTTTGAGATCAATTTTGACTCCAAATTCGAAAATTACAGGCATCGTGACGAAATGATAACGAGCTGTTTCCCAGAACAAGCGCGATAAAATTACTTCTGGAGAGAAGCTAGTCGAGCTCATCCTCATATGAATGGATACCATAAATATCAAACAATCACTTCTGCGAGAAATGAAACACGGTGCGGTCTCTGTTTTAATCATCATCTACTCGCCAAACAATTCATGAACTCTCGAAACGCTCCTTTCATGCGATTTCTACCTTAGTTGGGATTTCCAGATATTTCTTACGAGTCACTCACCTTCTTCAGCTCGGTGTCGGCATCGTCGTATGTAAGCTCCGCGCCGAGTCTGTTGTCCCTCATGGAGATGCACTCCGATACCACATTCAGGGGGATCCCCAGTGCATCGATCTCCCTCTCGGTCGAGAATTTCTCGTCCTTCAGAGCGTTGATCTCCGAATTCACCCGGTCGAGACAACCCTGCAGCATGTCCCGCCATCTGTCGAGTTCTGTTACCTGAAATACAAACAAGCGATAATCTATCAGCGATGGCCCAACCAAATAAAGATACAACCTCGAGATGCGAGGTGATACTGGTTACCAGTTGGTCTGTGGTAATAATCTAGGCTTTGCGAATATGGGTATTCATCAAGATCGAGAGAAGTGTTACATGAATTCTTGCACCTTCTCTCCAAGATATTCACGTTCGGATACGAACAAGATCGATTCTGGACATAATGGGGGTTTTTACTTTAAACGAAAATGCAGTTATTTTCATGAAAAACCTTCAGGACATTATACATTTCAAACATATGATTTCAATATTATATTTAAAAAAAAATGTTTGATCACCTAAAACTGAAAAATAAAAATGGGGATTCGCATTTAAAGGGATTTGTCTTGAGTGCACGATATGGCAACGTCGAATTTAGCTTTCTAGGAAAGAAAAGGACGTCAAATGTGTTACTTTGGTCAGGAAAACAGTGATAGCTATACTTCGATCTGGTTAGAGTAGAAGGCAACGACCCAGAAATAGAAAAAGAAGAGCACAGACTGTCATATGACTGACAAATCGCAAACGGAAATTGTTTGGATATATTGACAAAGAACACGTGTGTATCACAGAATAGGAATAAATATTTCATTATTCTATAGTAGAAGAAGCTATTCTACTGAACACCGTTGTCACTTCGTGCATGCTTGGCAAATCCCAAACCCCAATTTTGAAATCTGATTTTGAATACTTTCTAAAGGTTATTTGGGAAAATGATGAATCAAACCCATAATAATTATGTTCAAATTTGCATTTGCAGTAATAACCCAAATTCAGGAAAAACCCCCATTGCATTGGGATAGTCGCTTTGTGAAACTTTTCTGCACATTGATGCACTTATTGACGGAAAATTATCACTGATTTTGGGTGAATTTTTCACGGAAAACCGGAAGTGTGCCAAAAAATAAGAAACATTTGATTAATGACTCATTAGGGTAGAATCTAAAACAGATAAAGAATTTTCGAAAAAGCAATGTACTATTTATCTGAAATTGTCAGAATAAAATCCCTGTATTTCGGAAAAAATGTTGAAACTATTGTTCTCTTTCATATTGCACTTGAATGAAAATTTCATAAAAAGTGGAGGAGTTGTACCAAAGTTAGTTGAAAGTGAAATCGATTGGAGAAAATTTTCGATATTTTCTTTTTTTTGGGGAAAATCCCTCGAAAACAAGGGGGGTGCTAAAAAAATTATAACGCTCGAATATTGACTTTATATAGTACAATCGGGAACAGATAGAGAAGTTTTGAAAACGCTATGCACAGGGTGTTTTCAACCTGCACAATTAATCTGAAATAATCACAATAACAACCGCATATTTTGGAAATTTTCTGAGAATTTTTGAATGGGCTCATGTATATTGTGCTTCATTGAAAATTTTATCGAAATTTAATGAGACATACCAAATATATTAATAAAAGTAAAATAGGTTGAATCAGATAACTCTCAACAGAAACTCCCAACCATAAACCTAACATTAATTTGAAACTGTCTTGACTAGTTTTAACTTATCCTGAAATCTGAGGGCCTCCTCCGGAATCATCTTGTATATACTCCATTCACTTTCATAAACTATCCCGGTTGGCCATGACATTCTGACAGATTTCACCGTGTATATTTTGAAAATGTTAGGTTATAGTCATTTTCCAGTCAGATATAACTACGCAACGTTGTCCTTTCCACATAGAGATCGTAGTAATTACGTATTTATCAAAATGTTTATTTACACAGATCTGAAATTTTCATCCAACGATGAAGGAAAGAAATTTTGGCTGCAACAACATGTTTGTGTTCGCATAAAATTTTGCCATCTTTTACCCTTCTGTATTTGTAACCCATTGATTTTATGATTTTAAAGAGTGATGTCCGTTCTCCGTTATATTCCAAATGTTCCTTTGCAAAAGTGAGTAGTGTATCAATCGGAAAGTGTTCATTTTTCAAATTATAATTTCAAATTTGTAGTTGCAGATCTTTTTTCAAAATAAAGTCTTCAGTCAGTGTCTTTCTGGGTGCACCTATGATAGAAGGAAATTCTTCGTCATCTCTTTCACTTAAAATTTTCTTATTGAGGTGATGTGCATCTAAAAAATAAATATCTATTCATATAAAATATAATTTCTCGATTTTCACTAAGATACGTCGAAAATTTTGGATAGCTTGTGATAAATTATTGATTTTAAATTATCAGAGCCACTACCAGAAAAAGCAGATTTCAATTCTACATATAGCACTTCCTGATACTTTGTCTCTGCTTTTTTAAAACTACCTTCGGCATTTTAGTTTAGAGCGTGGTGAATATGTTGAGATTGAGGGTAGAAATTGTTATTGGTAATTGGCAACGTCGCTGAGAGTTTATTTCACATTGCCGATACATGCCAACATGCGTCAGTTTCAAGTAAAAAAACTTGATAGACCTAAATCATGGCCAACCGGGATAGTTTATAAAAGTGAATGGAGTATACATGTAATTAGGCAAATATGTCATATTAAGTGCATTGTATTTGTTATTTTTCTCTCAGAAGATTAAGCTATTATTTTTGATAGGTATAAGTGTAAGAATAGCTTCTAACTAAGGTTTCACCTAAAAAAGATAATTTATTGTTATTATTATTTGTTTTGGATCTTTAAAGATGTCTACGGATCCGCTGGAGGGCAACCAAGGCGCACCAGGGCGCCGACGGCTCACACTTTCGGAACCTCTGGCCTAGCTCACCAACGTCACAAATCTCTTTCAGTGGACCACCCGGCGTATTGATCTTCAATTGAATCAGAGTCAGAGACAATAGAAACCTTCTCTTTTCTCGATGCACTATTATATTTCAAAATGGACGGTCATGGTTTTCAAATAGCCCCACAGATAAAAGCCGACCCTGATCAATGTGCACCAAACAAGCACACTTACCTACTGTGTGCAGGTTGCAGGAGCATGTTCCGAAAACTATAACTCGACATAAAAACAATTTCAAGTTGACAGCCAACTACACTCCTCGAACAAACCGATGCACCATATATTTTCAAATTCTTCACGCGATTCAGTCGATAGCATTTCATAGCAATTAAAATTTAAAAAATCCTTACTACTATGTTGAACCAACTTTGAGAAATACTGAATACCTCTACAAAAATCTGGTTTAACTTCATGTATTGTGTAAGAGTTTTTGTGTCGAATGAATATATATTTGGTTCTACTACATGAATTTTTCATGTCTCAGGGGAGTGGGGCGGTTAATTACCCCTCCATAACTCCGCCCTTGCTCACGAGCATAGAAATGGAAGCAATACAAAAAAAAATGATTTCTTCAACACACACAGCTCCCAGAAGCTTTTCATGGCCTCAGCTAGCTACTTAAGACATTGTAGATGAAGATAACATCATGTCGTTGATACAAATATGACAACCAGATTGCCTGCTTTCAAAAAGACGTATTTTAGTCGTCAAAATTGTGACTTTCATTCAAGATCAGAAGGACGAAATAATAACGCCCATATGACCTAATCTTAGATCACCTAAGGTAAAGAGATAAAGTTTGATTAGTTTCACAGAGCATTATGGTATTTACGACAGGATTCCTGAAAACACTTCGAATTCGAAAATAGCTTAACCCCCACGTACCAAACTTCAACCGCAAAACAGTGGTTTGTCGCAGGTATCGACCACTTGCCAACTCTAATTCGCTACTTATCACAGGCGACCGCAGGTTTGTGGTCAGCTCTTCGTCGGATTTTGGTACGTGTGAAGCCTAAAGTGAATCAGACCCCCAGTTCAGTAGTTGAGTGTCGAAAAAACTTCGATTCCCTAAGTGCCTATTTGTAGTGAACAGCGTATCCTTCCCTTAAAATATTATATCGTGTAAATGAATTGATGTATGCACACTATACGTCCCGTTCAGGTTCTGTCTAAATGACATTTTTGCATACTAAATTATGACGTAAATCATACGGAAAGGATACTGGAAGTTTGCGGATCGTATAGTGAGAATCAAGCTTAATGCGGCCGCATAGGTTGCGGCTGACTATGATCGCAATAAGGCCTGGCGTACACATTCGGTTCTTCAAGTTCCGGCACCGTTACGAAGCTGTACCTGCGGCACCGTTTTCTCCCAGCATCTGGACGCAAGGTCACCGGAAACATCACTACGGTCTCTTAGTTCTCTGTTGTAAATGTTGATTTAATTGATCCTACGCCAGAACTTTAAGGCACCATTAGGTTTGTTCCAACACCCAGTTCTGTTACTGTCTTGAACTGATTCAGAACAGAATCAATTCACACGTCTTCGCTCATTCTAGTTCGGGACTAATTCTGAATAGATAGTTCGAAAGTGTTAGAAACGAATCATTCTTAGAAATTCCCTTGTCATAGCCTAAGGGCTGTTTGTCACCCGAAAAATGCAGCCCATCTCTGCCAGATGTGGTTTTATAGCCCCTTGCTGCATTCGAATGGCATGTAACAGCTGACCGATTCAATTCCTCCTTCTCATTTCTTGCCTAAACCCAAGAACTGAATTCACCGTTCTAGAACTGGTCTGACACAAATTCTTTTTACGTTGGAACACTTGGTTTGCAATTCCTAACCAGTTCGAAATTTGTTGGAACGCTAATATCGATATGCGCAAACTCCACATTCAGATTCAGAACTAGTTCCAGAGTGTGTAGGAACAAACTTAGGGCCGGTATTATAAAACTTAATGGGAAGTTAACTTTAACTTTAACTGAAAATTAAGCAGTAATTTACAGTTAAAGTTAGATTTGCAGGGTTATCTTTATCAGGTGGTTTGGGTATCAATTATAGTTAAAGTTAAAATTAAATCGTTATTTTCCACAGATTCTCTGTCTTTTCGGCTGACATAAGGGGAATATAACCTCGATTTGTTTGTTATGATATTTTCGGAAACATGTTAGCAAGATATAATTCACGGTGACGAAGATGACATGAATATTGTTGAACATCCTTGTTGAGAGATATTCACTTCATTTTTGAAGAACTTTTTAACTGACTATGAAGATGATGCCACGAAAATTGTTGAATATCCTTGTTGAGAAAGGATATTTAGAAATCGGCTGAACCATTTGAACTTATGGGAAGAAACGGAATTCAAAAACCGATTTCGCTTATCTGGACACTCTGCACGCCTGTAATGGAATACATATTCTTAGAAATCGTGCTGTGATGCAAATGTGTTGATTACACGCAGAGTTTTTGTAGCTTGTTCTTTCTTGATAGTTGCTGGAGATTTTGGGGGTTTTCACAAATCAACTATACTGGCTGTATTATCAGAAATGTCTCATGGAAAATTGCATACTTATTATCTATTTACATCAAAATGCCTGCTATGAACCTCACTCAAGTAATAATCCAATCTCGAGAGTTCCTCATGGCATATTATTGTAATGAAAACATCAGTTACTATTTCTGTTCAACTATTATAAGATGTAAAGGAAAAAAAAATCATTGGCATTTATTCTTTCCGGTGCCTAATATAACAGATAAAAGTTATAAATGCGTAATGAAGCATAATAATTTATACACATTATTTAACTTTCAAGATAAAAGGAAATCATCACGATTGCAATGGATACTTTCCTTATAGTAATGGTCAAGCTGGTAGCTGTACAAATTCTAGATATCAGGGCTCGATAACTCTGAGCCACACAAAACATTACATTACAATTATATTATTCTTTAATTGAATGACAATTTTTGCAAATTTAGTGTTGAGATCATTACCACTCCCAGTGTCAGTTGAAAGTACTTGCCCGTTGGTGAAGAGTTAAGTATTTGTAAAAAATTCTGTACCTAATTGGATTTGGACAAATTTTATTGTAATTGTTATATAATTCCTGAATTGAATGTGTCTCATTATTGTCAAAGTTTTTCCTCTTAAGCTTTCATTTCCAATATATTCATTAGTGGAAGTAGTTATTTTAGTTAGGTGACCGAATAAATACCCAAACCATATTGTAAAAAATATTAGAATTCAAAATTGATCATTGCAACTCTCCCTCAAATCAGTAATTCTTTTTTTATGGAAACCACAATCCATTAAGCTCCCTGTACATAGTGCGAATATTTGTCAATAAAGGATTTGTTTATTCCTATCATATTTTGAAAGGGAGTATTTTTCCAAAGTCCAGCTTTTCCAACCCAGAAATTGGTGGTTAGATTTATTACAGAATCTCAAACTATTTCATTCTCCTTTTCATAGAAATCATTTCTTATCTATGATAGAAATGAGACTTTTATAATTCCGACATTTTTGAGCATAACTTTAACTGTCGGTTAAAGTTAAAGTTAACTTCCCATTAAGTTTTATAATACCGGCCCTTAGTGTTGTAACGTTACAAAACGCACCAATGTCGATTTCAGTTTCCATCGCGAAAATACGCTTTACTAATAATTTCAATTCCAATCGCAAGAAATCGTCTTACTGCAATTATATGATCAATCGCTAAAGAACACTCTTCGCGTTGACGGTTGAGTGTGTGTTTCGCATGCGCGACCCTTCGAACTCGGTTCAGCTGATGGAAAATTCCTTTTTTTTTTGGTGCGAACAAGCTGAAGCTTTAACACCTTGCTAGAGTTAAGCGAATTAACGTACCTCGTAATCCATTAACATCGTGGAATTTTGAAGTTTTATTGATTCTTATAAAACGTCTATTCAAAAGGCGGTAAGTACTACGTATATCCCGACCAATATTTTTTGCTTTTGTAAATGCCAGATTGTGATTTCTGATTTATTTCATTCCATGCAGGTTACACAGTTCAACATGTTCCTTTGTATAATATTGTGCATTTGATTTCTTGTCTCATTCTTACTATCGAATAACTGAGTTCTAGTAGATATTTCATCTCATATTTATCAACTTAAATTATTTCAATAACGTCTAGAGTCACTGGGAATGAGACCACGTGTTACAAGTACTATCTTATAGATTTGAAATTTGCAGTCTTTTTGCCGGGGCTAGCACTGGATTATCTTTTTACCGGGGCTAACGCCCACTGGATTATCTTTGTACCGGGGCTAACGCCCACTGGAATATCTTAGTACCGGACCCAGAGTTTCACTGGATTATCTTAGTACCGGAGGCAATTATTACTGGTTTATCCTAATACTGGACCCAGAGTTTTACTGGAATACCTTTATGCCGAAGCTGATTATTAACGGAATATCTCAATTCTGGACTTCGCTCTGGATGGGATCTCTAAAAACTGGACGACCTGCATTTTGAAGGATCATAACGCCGGATCCTTCACCACACACCATCACACCGAACCTTAAGATAAGTGCTTCTTCGAACCCCGGATCTTAGATTCACTGTACCTAAATTTGTGTTTGTAAATAGCAATTTTAATTGTAAAGTTGAAATAAATAGTTAGGGAGTAAGAGGTTGCATCATTACCACCAGATTAACGACTCGGGATACATTCAGGAGTTAATTTGATTTCAGTGTGCCTTGGATTGATTCGGCCCCGCAACGGCGCTGTAGCTAGAAAAACCGGATGTATGCACCGGGCCCAAGAAGATTACATATGAACATACTCACCCTGTCCGCCAAACGGACGTTATTGTGGTAAGTGTCCCAATCGGTCCTGATGCGCGTTTCATTGCGCAGTTGGCGACTTTCATGACGGAGGTTGAAAGCCTCATCTCGTCGTGTGTCGTTGGTCTGTTGGTTCTGCCATTGCTTCGCTTGCCAATCTGCCAATCCGATGTGCTGAATAGGTTTCTCGAATGTTACCACTGACATATTGGCGACTGAAAAAACGGTTTGTACAATACCGAGAATATGTGGGTATTGTATGTGCAGTAATATTTAGAAAAATTCCATCATTGACCCATTCATACCTATCCTCAAATCAAGTTATATTCTTTCTACCAGCTCCAACTAAGATTAACTCAGACCTTCAAAAAATCCTAACAGTTCAGTTGTGACAGATGTTTATTTTATTAATCTTATTTTGGTGAGATTTATCTTAGAATTTATTCAGACTATTTCTTCCCCTTTCATCCTAGCTGAGTCTACTATTCATCAAGTGTTGTAGTGAGCAAACCGTGGGACTTGACTTTGGTATTCAATTATTATGTGTTAATTGTTGGTTGGAATTTTATTGTTTATTCAAAGGTTTGGAGATTATTTCTTTTGTGTTCATTGGATTACTTTGCATTCGATTAAAAACGTAGGCTTTATTCGTATTCTTCTGTCCAATACAACTCAATTTGTCTCACCAACTACGTATTTCATTTGATCTCAGTGCTGAGAACGTAACAAGCTAAATATTATATTAGTATAAAATTGCTTAGGACAGACCCGATGCTATGTAAATATCATATTCTTTGAAGACTAAACTATGCATTAATCAGGGGTGGGTATCACAGGGTTAGGACTTTAATAACCACTTTTTGAAACAAAGTCGACGTTTCGTCGATATATTTCGACTTTCTCAAGACTAAAAAGACAGAAGTTACAAGTTATATACATTGAAACTTGACAAAAAAAATTGTGTCCTACCTAGTTTATTGGTTGTTCATAATGAATGTGAATGCAGACTCTAGAAATGGACTTTGTCTAGTCATAATAAAATTGCCAATGATGTATGACTAGACAAAGTGTTCTATTTCCATTTCTTGAGTCTGCATTCACATTTATTATAAACAACCAATAAAACTAAGGACACAATTTTTTTTTTAATTTCAATGTATCTAATTTATAACTTCTGTCAAGACTAAAAGTCTTGAGAAAGTCGAAATGTATCGACGAAACGTCGACTTCGTCTTAAAAAGTTGTTGTTATAAAAGTCCTAACCCTGTGATATCCACCATTAGTAATTAAGGAAGGAAGTGAAACACAAACTATTTATTTATCTTCATTATTTACGAACATTGACGCCCAATTGGAAAATTCGCAAAAAAAGTTACGAGTTTGCTAGGTATAGGCATAAATCAATATGTGATGATCCATATTTATATTTACGGAACAACACAATAAATATTGATCCTATCATGGTATAAGTTGGTATCTAGTTGGGAAATGCTGATGCACAATTTTGTGCAAATTCTCGAAATGATCGCGTGTCATTACAACAATTGAAATTATGCAGAATTTATTTTTCGCCAAAGAGTTTTTACATCCGGCAAAAGCTGCTGACTTTCTGTCTGATTTTTTTTCTAAGAATAATATCTAATAAAATCAAATTTCAATCCGATTGTTCAGGTACTTCTTCAGATATTGAGGATGTGAGCTCAAAAATTCAAACGAGCATAACTCCAAAACTTGCTCAACTACGATAACATACCTATACGCAGCTTACTCTGTAACTTTTGAGTCACCCGATCGTTTTGTTCGAAAGATATCACGGCAAAAGCCGAAATTTGATAGCGTATTCTTTATCAGCATCAGTTACAGACATTTGGAACGAGCGCATAAAACCATGTGATCTGTGTCATTCAATGGATATAAAATATTCTCTTTTTCGCGCACTCTTCATCATTTTGCCCGAACATTTGTTAACTTCGAAATTTGACCTGGAAATGATCTCAAACCACTAGATCAGCCTTCAGGCCGTAACGCAGATAGTCAACAATGTAACTTCCGGGAGAAACGACTTAGAGACTCAATATTCGTTGATCTGTCTAAGGAAGTTCAATTTCCCCAACGAGACCCTACTTCCTGATAGATGATTTTTCTATCGTCTAATCATATGACCCTCACGGAATTTTGCTCGAACCTTCACGCCGTAGGCCATTTATAAATACATAAGTTGCGAAAGGAATCCCTTAACACTTGATATGTATCGAGTACAATGGGGGCTTGAATGTGGAGGTTAAACTCGTGAATGGGTTAAATCAGTCCAATGAAAGTTAATTTCCTCAATATCAACGAAAGATACATATCCTACACTACCTAATTAGAATGTAAATTAAAAGAGACCTTAAATGTTCATGCAAAATTTTGTTAGGATCATATGATTATAAAATCGCCCATCAGGAAGTAGGGCTTCATTGCAGAAATTTTCTCATGAACTTTCAATCCGTTTGGATAACATGAAAGTGCTCTGTTCCTTGAAAAAATCGATAAAAACGATTGTTCTTCTATATATCCCAAAAAACATTAATTTGCGACCCGAGTACAACAGAATGCATATTTTGTTTCAAACCATACCAACCATACTTCACACATTTTTTCAACACCCCGTATACTTCCATTTTATCTTCTTGAATTCCTCGACCAAATCAAAATTATGCTCAAGTCTATGAGATTACTTGAAATTATTCAGTTTTTTAAGTATATCATAATACTTCAATTTATCATCACCACTGAAATGAAATCTTTATAGTCGATTACGACATCTTTTCATAAAGTAATGGCGTGGAACAGAATTCTTTAATTATAAGTCCGGTCGGGAATATATATTCCGGACTAGAGTTACAAAATTCTAGGCATTTATTTCAATTTCAAAACATTTTTTACGAATACCAAAATTCTCTAATTGATTATTTATAATAAAGATTTTTAAAACAGATTTAATTCCCATCAAGATATTCGAGATAAAAATCTAGAGAAGCACTGACGTTAGGTCAGGAGCTTTTACGCGCTTGTTATAAAATTAACAACAATACCGAGGAAATAACCAGGAAATAAATTTGACACATTTTTTCCCAATATCACCGAGGATGAATATCGAATCAAAGTGAACCTTGAAACACTGTTGTAAAATACGGACTCTAGGTTTTTAGCAGTTTTGTTGGAATTTGATGAATAGTTCCCGGTAGAAAAAATTTTCAACAAAAATTCCCGAAACTTTCGACTCCTTTTCAACAATTTTCTACCCCTATATACGATTCTCACGAAATTTTGCATTAAGTTGTGCGTTGGTTTTCTCCAACTTACTACATAGTTTGAATCTGAGCGCGTCTGTTCTTCTTGAGATATTGAGGAAATAACCTTAATCTTTCAATATTTCCGAAAATGAATATCGGATCAAACTGAAATTTGAAGATTTTTTTTGAATATTCCCTCCAAGGTATAATCCAAGTTTCAATCTGATCGCGTCAATAGTTATATATATTCACCAAATTTCAAATAACAACGAAATTCGACATAATTTCTTCTCATATCTCCGGAAATCAGATCAAGTTGAAATTTGAAAAACTGTTGAGGAAGACTAACTTCAAGGTCTGTGCCGAGTTTTATCGAAATCTGGTCAATAAATTCAAAAAAAAATATTTTTTTCCGATAAAGATGTGGATAATTTTAGAAAAGCCATTTTTCGAAATTTTTTAACGATTGGATAAGCACAACACTTCGCGGTTATTTGTAGGTTAATATTCTTCAAATACTTACGAAGTTTTGATATGATGGCTTGTATACTTCTTGAGATTTATAGGAAAAAACCTCATAATTTCAAACAACGAAATTCACATATTTTTTCCATATATCTCCGAAAGTAAATATCGTATCGAGTTGAAATCTCAAACATAGTTGTTGAATACTGAAAAAAAATTTTTGAACAAAATTTCAAACATTGTTTTAGAATTTTCCAACTACTGGATCCATACATTCTGCAATAAGTTTCGCGTTGGTATTCTTCTTGGGATATTGAGGGAATAACGTCAAAATTTCAAACAACAACGAAATTTTACATATTTTTTTCCATATATCTCCGAAAGTGAATATGGTATCAAATTGAAATTTGAAAAGTTATTGTTGAATACTGATTCTAAGGTCTCAGCCTGATTTCGTTGAAATCTGATCAATATTTTCTCCAGAAAAAAAATAATTTTTTCAACAAAAATTTTCAACAATTTCGAATAATATTTTTTTGGGAATTTACTAACAACTGGATCCATACGGAATGCAGCAATAAATTTCGCGTTGGTATTCTTCATATAATCACGAAGTTCAGATCTGATCGTGTTTGTACCTCTTGAGATATTGAGGATATAGCCTCAAAATTTTGAACAACGAAATTTAACTTTGTTTTATCTCGGGAAGTAAATATCGTATCGGATTGAAATTTGAAACATTGTTATTCAATACTTTTCTGAAGTCTGTGTCAAATTTCGATGAAATCTGATCAACACTCTCCGAGAAAAAAAAAATTTTCAACAAACATTTCAAAAATTTTTGAAATTTTTTTTTCATTTTCTGGATCAACACAAAATTTTGCACTTAATTACACGTTGGTATGTATTCTCCAACTGATTACGAAGTTTCAATCGGATTGCATCTGTTCTTCTTGAGATTTTGTGGAAATATCGTTAAAATTCCGAATAACAACGAAATTTGGCATATTTTTTTTTGTCCTTATATCTCGAAGCTGAATATCGGATCGAATTGAAATTCGGATTATTATTGAACAATACTTTCTCGAAGGTCTGGGCCAAATTTCGTTGAAATCTGATCAATATTCTTGGAAAAAAATGTCAACGAAAATTATAAATATTCGAATAAACATTTTTGTTTACTTTTTCCAACAACTGGATCCACACAAAAGTTTCAATCTGATCGAATCAGTACTTCATGAGATATCGAATAATTAACCGCAAAATTTCAAATAGGCCTAATTCCGAAATTATTCGATCAAGATATTTGGACTCCAAACCTAATACGGCAATTTCAAGACAGCAGGTCATTTCTTTCGACAGTTAGATAACACACGGTCGGACGGACGGTCAGAATTGAAGTTGACCTCCGATTTTTGGTGACCTTAAGAGCATTTTCGGCTTAAAATTCGAAAATTATAAACACGCTGTTCCCCAGAATAAGCGCGTAAAAACTCGAATTATGTTGCCATACCCTGAATAAAAATTTCAAAACATTCACTGTCACCGAATGGATAACTTCGAGTTCGCGAATGAGCAGAATCGAATCGATGATTCCGGAGACATACACGTTTGGAATCAACGATATTTCGACAAATTTTGAATCAAGCGCAAATTTGGTATTTTGATATAAAATATCGACTCGAATTTTAAGAGCAAATAGTAACGCGTCACCGAGTTGGGTCGAGTTTATTCGTTTCTTTAGAAATCAAAAACTGGCAACATTGTGCATTCTTATTATTTTTTCCAACCATTTGCAAAAAATAGTCTCAAAAAAACGAACTGTGGCCTCCGAATGAATTCCCGATATATTCGAGGTAGGTACAGTATGCGCCTAATCCATTGTTTCGTGGATAACGTATCATACTTACTAAAAGTTCGTTTTAAAATTAAGTTCAATATATCAGAATCCAAATATTTCGTTGATTTTTTTAATCTTTTCTAATCAAATCTTATGCAAAATCAACGAATTATTATTCTGAGAAAACTATCTTTTGAATTCGATGAACAATGTTGTTTGTTCTAGTTCTCGGAAGAATAACCTCTGCTGTTTCGAAATGTTCTCGACTGACTTTATTCTAGATTGAAGCTTAATAAATAATTACTCAAAATAAATGAAAGATCAAGAACGACCTGTTGTATATTTTAATATTCAGGGATGACGTGCTCGTTTGAGTATATATTTACAAGGCCATTTAGTATCTACATATTAAAAATAGTAGAATCTGCAGATATATGAACAATATGATCGAATTTCAATTTCGAAAACTGGGGGACCCTTTGACATAACTTAGATAAATTTTGAAGTGAAATGAAAAGTCATAAACTCACCTCTTCTTATAGGAAATTTCTAAGGAACTAAACAAACTGATGCGGAAGGTATATTCAAATGAAACTATTGACAAAACTTTGATGTTTCACTGTTACCGTTGTCAGGTAAATATTGAGGGTGACAGGTAGAGTCAATGATCTCTGACCCACCGAACTTTAGTGAAATAAGGTGCTTAGAATACTGGTGCTTTCACGAATGCAATTTTTTCCAGCTCGATTGCGGTAGTTCTTTTTGCATTCATGTTCTTGTGATCATCAAAGTGCTACAGTTTTGCCCAAATGTCTGTAATCTTCGAATTTCGTGCCGAAAATGGTTGGACTCACTGATGAAGAATCCGATGTTAAAATCAATTCTGGCCGACCGTCCGTGCGTTGCCACGATAACTTGAAAACGATATAGGTGAGGAATTGAAACTTTCAGTTCAGTTCAGGCTCAATTAATTTTGGCGTTTAAACTTGGTTATTGGTTGTTTACACTCACGCGCTATAGACGACTTCGGCCCAAGTTGCCACAATTTTCTTCACAAATTTACTAGTACTGGGGAACGGGAATTTCAGGACAAATTCCGCATGATAAGGTTCGCGTTATTTATAATTATCGTAAAAGATGCCTCGGCTCAACGAACAAGATAATTCTCCTTCCGAATGCAGTTTTTTTTTAAGCTGAAATTCAAGTTGGGATTCCTGATTTCATGTTAATAGTGTCAAGTTTATAAAGGATATGTTCCGCAAATCAACTTGGTTATTTCGGTTGCCGGTTTTCCGTTCTGTAAATATGAAATATTCGGTTGGTTCCTGAAAAAAAGGTTACTTACGGAATTTGATTGATGAAAAAGCAATCTTTCTGTCACCAGAACAAAGACATGTTAAGTATATGCACCAGAACGACAATCAATGTTTTATGGTAACATAACCATAGCGTAGAACAATCTTCATTCACCTTATGATCCATAGACCATACCCTGTAATTTTACCATTGTGGATTGTTGTCTCTTCTATGTTGTATGGGTCATAAAGTAAATAAAGATTTTTCTATGCTATGGATATGTTACCATATAACATTGACTGTCGTTTTGGTTATAGAAAGAACGTTTTTTTATTAATCAAATTTCGTAATTCACCTTTTTTTCAGGAACTAACCGAATATTTCATATTCACGGAATGGAAAACCTGCAACCGAAATAACCAAGTTGATTTGCTGAACATATCCTATATAAATTTGACACTATTAATCACAGAATATAAATATATCAACATGAAATCAGGGATCCCAACTTTAATTTCAGCCAATCAGAAATGATCTTAATTGAACCCTATATTTGGAAGGAATTATCTAGTTTGAAGAGCCGAGGCATCTTTTACGGGTATTTATAAATAACGCGAACCTTATCATGTCGATTTTGTCCTGAAAGTCCCGTTCCCCAGTGACAGTATATTTGTGAAGAAAATTGTGGGTTGGCAACTTGGGCCGAAGTCGTCTATTGCCTGACAAATATTGTTGATGTAGTTTTCGAGAATTTTCCAAATTTTGTTGAAAAACCTTTTTTTTTCGGATTTTACCAGAATGAGTTATTCAGGCGTTTTCATTTTTTTTTTACACTTTTGATTTTCTCGGGAAACTGGAGGTGTTTCACAAATATTAAGTTTGGATTATGGTTGAATCTGAAACAGATGGGGAAGATGCAAACGGAATGCACAGAGTGGATTTTCAACCTGTACAATTAATAAGAAATTATCAACATAACAAACCAGTATTAAGAAAACAAATTTAAAATTAGCCAATTTACTCATTTATATTGAACTACACTGAAACTACCAAAGTTATTGATAAAAGAAATCCTTCGAATCGGACACATCACCCTGTAGAGGCCCAATAGACGACTTCGGTACGAATATCGTCAAATTTACTACATCTGGGGAAGGGGAATTGCGAATTCTACATGATGCGGTTCGCGTTATTAAAAAATATTCGTAAAAGGTGCATCGGCTCCTCTAACAAGATAATTCATTTTAAATATTGGTTTTTGTTCGGATCAACTCTGATTGGCTGAAATGTAAGTTGGAGTTCCCGATTTCACGTCATAAGTGTCAAGTTTTATAGGATATGTTCCGCAAATCAACTTGTTTTTTTCGGTTGCTGGTTCTCAGTAAATATGAAACATTCGGTTGGTTCCTGAAAAAAAGGTAAATTACGGAATTTGATCGATGAAAACGCAATCTTTCTGTCACCAGAACGACAGTCGATTTTTTATGGTAGGTAACATATCCATAGCATAGAACAATCTATATTTAACCTTATGATACATAGACCATGGTTAATTATTTTTTCATTTTTGATTGTTGTCTCTCTATGGATTATAAAGTAATTATAGATTGTTCTATGCTATGGATATGTAACCGTAAAAAAAACTGTCGTTTTTTTGGCAGAAAGGTTTATTCAGGAACCAACCTAATATTTCATATTTACGGAACGGAGAACCGGCAACCATTTCGGTTGTCGGTTCATCAACTTGGCTATTTCAATGAAGTTGATTTGCGGAATATATCCCATGTAGAGTTGACACTATTGACAAGAAATCAGGAATCGCAATTTGATATCCAGCCAATCAAAGATGATCTGAACAAAAACCTGTATTTGGAAAGAATTATCTGGTTTGAGGGGTCGAGGCACCGTTCACAGATATTTCAAAATATTGCGAACCTCATCATGTCGAACTTGTTCTGAAATTCCCCTTCCTCAGTGATGGTAAATTTGACGAATTTCGTGGGTTGGCAACTTGGACCGAAGTCGTTGAGACCCCGTACTATGAACCAGGCATTTTTTCCAATGAATCACAATCAATTCAATACAGATATAAGTAAAATGTTATATAAATATTTTTTATGGAATTGAATAATAATGTTGTTGATATATATGTAAAGAAAGTACTTTCTTCATTTAAATAAGATGGCTAGCAGATTTTGAAGTTTCCAGAATAATACGTCAAAGCAGTGAATCAAAAATAATTCGTTAATCAAGTGAATCAAAAGATAGATAATAATAAACTTTAATTGCTGTTTCTTTCGTATTACAGGTAACTTTGAAACTAATGTAAATAGTGTGAATAATAGCTAATAAAGCTTTCGTATTACAGAGAGAAACAAAACTGTTTTATTGTTATCAATAAAGATTTGACATCCTTATAAAACAGCAATTAAAGTTTATTATTATCTATCTTTTGATTCACTTGATTAACGAATTATTTTTGATTCACTGCTTTGACGTATTATACCTCCATCTTTTAGTTGATCACTACACAAGATATGCACTCATACACACTTCAAAAACCCAAGCTGCAACCGATTTTATAAAAATAGTTCAAAACACACTAGAAATAAGCAAGATAGATACAATATTAACAGACCAATACCCAGGACTCAACTCTAAAGAATTCAAAAACTTTTTAGAAAGACAAAATATCAGACTCATTTATACAGCCTTAAATGCACCTTTTTCAAATGGACTCAATGAAAGATTAAACCAAACAATAGTCAATAAAATAAGATGTAGAATCAATGAATCTACAGAAAAGAAGGCCTGGACGACAATAGCAAGAGAATGTGTTGACAAATATAACATAACAGAACACTCAGTTACAGGTTTTACACCAAAATATCTACTAGATGGGACCAATACAAATATGCTACCCGAAGAACTTAAAGAACATAAAAATGCAGAAGATTGGAAGAAAGATAGAAAAATAGCTCTTGATAACACTATAAAATCACACGAATATAATAAAAATCTATTTGACAAAAACAGAAAAGAACATGAATTCAATACAGGCGATTCCGTATACATTGAAAACGGAAATAAATTGAACAGGAGAAAATTAGATGAACTCAGAATCGGACCTTTTGAAATAACAGAAAAAATATCAAATACCATATTTAGACTTAAAACCGGAAAAAGAAACGAAGAAACAGGACTATTTCACATAACAAAATTAATACCAGAATAAAGTAGCTAATGGAAATTCTCATAAGAATTTTCACAGTGAAGAGGGGAGATGTAAAGAAAGTACTTTCTTCATTTAAATAAGATGGCTAGCAGATTTTGAAGTTTCCAGAATAATACGTCAAAGCAGTGAATCAAAAATAATTCGTTAATCAAGTGAATCAAAAGATAGATAATAATAAACTTTAATTGCTGTTTCTTTCGTATTACAGGTAACTTTGAAACTAATGTAAATAGTGTGAATAATAGCTAATAAAGCTTTCGTATTACAGAGAGAAACAAAACTGTTTTATTGTTATCAATAAAGATTTGACATCCTTATATATATTTCACGACATGTAAACATGTCATGTGTGGCTAGTTTGAAAGCTCATGAAAATGAAATTTTCCAAACCCTTTCAGTTTTTTTTTAGTTATTTAATCATTAGAAAAACGAATGAACAAAACCGATCAGTATACGAAACCTGACAGATAGTTTTAAATAGGTATATAAAATATTTTATTTTTTTGTCTGGTTATACATTCATCACGAAATTTTCCATTCGTCTCCGTTAAAACCAACTACCAAATTCCATCTATCTTGGTTGTTGGTTGAAAAGTATAGACCGCTATTCTTCGAGTTATTAAAAAAAATCCCACCTGGGAAACGCCCTGCATCATCTTCAACAGCAATATTTGGTTCTATCGTCCGGTTTTGGTCCAAATAATCTGTCTTTAGCCTCTGTATAGTTACGTGTACCTTGTGAGCACCAATCCTTTAACTTCGATGGAGAATTCTTTCTGGGACAATCTGTATATCCCTCTACTGTTACATCTGTATTACGTCGAGGAAAAACATTCCTACATGCGATGCATGATGTATTTATTCATCATGACTACTATTTTCATTAATTAATATAGAATAAATTGGATTCTGACTGTAAGTACATGTTCAACTTCGGTGAATTACGTTTATGAACCATATCTATTCAGAATCCAATTATTTTTTATCACGAAAACAACTAATGAAATTAATTGGGATACAATTGATGAGTTCATCATATAGTCGTACGTGATTCTTCTTCGTACAAAATAATTGAGCAGAAACTTAGATGAAAAACAATTTGGTAGTTCCTTCAACAGCGAAAATTACAGATTAGATACAAAAGAACCAAGAAACAAAATATTTTTGAGGTGACATGTGTCAAATGTTCATCCACAGAGATGATACCTATCATCGTTTCGTCCAAATGTCTGTAATTTTCGATGATTGAGCCGAAAATGGTCTCAAACGAAAAGGTTGGACTCCCTGATGACGAATCCAGTGTCAAAATCGACTCGGTCCGTCCGCCCGGCCGTGGACACGATAACTGTCGAACGAAGTGAGCTAGCGACTTGAAACTTTCAGGATGGCCGCGCATAGAAATGCGGTGGTTGAGTTATGGGTCAAATCGGTCAAACAGTTTCGGAGTTAGAGCCATTGGGAGTTTTGAAGTTATTTATTTTTATTTCAGAAACTAGAAGAGCGTTTGGATTGAAACTTTGCAGTTCCGTGGAGTATAACGACGCGCAACTTCAAGCAAAATTTTGTCGAGGTCGTCGTCTCAGAAAATTAAAGAAAATTTTTTTTCGAAACCTGTTTATAATATTCGATAAAAAATCCCACTCAGACATTGAGCATTATATTTCACAGTAGTGTACCAAATTTCAGTTCGACACGATCACAAGTTTCGGAGATATTGGTAAGAAATATGTAAAATTTCTTGGTTTTCTTCTCGATATCGTTGTTTTTTCGATGAAACTCATGAAATACTGATTCAATTATGATAAAACTTCGCAGTTAGATTGGAGTTGCTGAAAGACAACTTCGTTCAAAATTTCGTGATATAGTGTCATTAGAACAATTCAAAAAAATTTCAAATTGTTTTTCAAATATTCAATATTCTGTGATCTTCTTATCATATTATCCTCATTCTGTAAAAACCTTCAAACCTTCGATGGAATACTGGATTTGAATTCGATCTGACCGTAAACACAATAACTTCCGGAAGAAACGACTTGGAAACTCGATATATGTAGAGAAGGTTTGGGGCTTAATTACGAAGGTCGAATTCGTGAATGGGTAAAATCCACCCAATGATTCCGTATATATACCCATTCAAAATTTCATTTTCCCAATATTTACAGAAATACAGATCAGATCGAATTGAAATCCAGTACTTCATCGAAAAAAAACCTAGAAAAGCACTGCCGTGAAGGCAGCAGCTTTTGCGCGCTTGTTCAAATACGTTTCCGAAGCGGTCATCTCTATTGAGCATGCGCACAAAAGCTGCTGCCTTCACGGCAGTGCTTTTCTAGGTTTTTATAGTTTAGTATTCAAAAGTAATTAAAGTAATCCAGAAAATGAGAGAAATATTATAAAAATGGCGTTATAACTTCCACTATATTGTAGTTGAGTGTTGCATCATCGTAAACCTTAATATGTCCGTCCCCTTTCTGGACATAATGACTTTCGCAACGAAAATTCTAGTTGTTTCACGATAGTCTGTCCAAATTGTTTGCCGTCTAGAAGACGACTGGAAATCTTTATCATGTATGTCGAAAAACATAACCGTCAACACGAATCTTCATATGTTGGTTCAAAAATACCGAAGCGCAACTTTGAGAAGAATTTCGTGAGGATCGTACGGGTAGAAAATTTAAAAAATATATTCCCAAATTTTCTGAATTTTTGTTGAAATTTTTTTTATCGGGAAGTATTAATCAAATTTCAATGAAATTTTGCGTAAATTCCACTTCTCCAGTGCAGATGAGTGCAGTTGAGTGTAGCCACAGGTAACATTTTATTATTGTATTATTGTATTATTTGTTTATTACCAAAATTTCAGAGGATTGAACACTACAGTTAAGGAGTTTTTCAGGAGTTGTACCAATGATGATTTTGATATTATAATTGCTGTAAAGACTTGGCTGCAGGATGGGGTTCTGGACGGTGAGATAGAAAACAGTCAAATGTTTAATTTGGTCAGAGCGAACAGAGATCTGGAATTCGAAGAAGTCAACGGCGGAAGGAGTTTTGATTGCGGTGAAGAAAAATTATAAAATTTTGAATGTGATTAGGCAGAGTACATGTTTTGAGGCCATTATAGTTGAGATCAAGGTTAACGGTTATAAACTGAATTTATTTGGTTTATATATTCCATCCGGAAGTGGGAATCTCGTATATGAATCTGTCTTCGAATTTCTTCAAGGCAATATAAGAGATATGAGGAAAACGTATATATATATTCGGTGATTTCAATATAGGACATATAACTGGTACCAAATCTGATATCAAAATTTCAAATGGTTTATTGGATAATTTTCATGTCTTTGTGGAATCCAATGATCTTCGATTATTTAACGATATTAAAAACTCTCAAGGGAGGACGTTGGATTTGGTTGTTGGTCCAGATACTGACATGATTAATTGTACAGTGAGTAGGGAAGACACGCCATTTGTTCCGGAAGCTCTGTATCATCCCGCGTTGAGTATAAACATGAAAATAAACACAAGTAAACCACATAAAAATAATTCAAAAGTATATACATATAACTTCAAAAAGGCTGATTTTCTGACTATGAGCCAACGAATCCGTGATGCTGATTGGAATGAGGTTTTAAATGAGAAATATGATGTGAACGCGGCATTATTTGAGTTTTATCAAATATGGCAAGAGGTTGTAGATGAATATGTACCGAAATATTTATTGTATGAAGAACATAAATGTTTTCCAATTTGGTTCACAAAGTAAATGAAGATACTTTTGAGAGAAAAGAATAAATATCGGAAACTTCGATT
Organism: Myrrha octodecimguttata; assembly: GCA_958510865.1. Taxonomy (NCBI): domain Eukaryota; kingdom Metazoa; phylum Arthropoda; class Insecta; order Coleoptera; family Coccinellidae; genus Myrrha; species Myrrha octodecimguttata. Next base: position 40,004,746 of record OY294056.1, read on the forward strand.
CGTGTCTGATTTTCATGAGAAGTTCAGGGTTGCTAGGAAAAAGTTTTTTTTTTTTCTGTATTTGATCCACATAAATCTACCTACGGAATTAACTTCCCCATAGATGGAAATAAATGCAATGATTGTTTTTCATTAGATGCAAATACAGAACTCGATTTTCATAATGGCATTAAAAAACTAAAACCCAAAAAATCAGCAGGTAGTGATGGTATGCCACCGTATATTCTCAAGGCTTGTGGTGACTGGTTGAAACATCCATTAATTCGCATATTCAATCTGATCCTTTTCACTAGCGTATTTCCAGTTGAGTGGAAAACGGGTATAGTTACGCCAATCTACAAGTCTGGTGATAAGACGTTTGTTGAGAACTACAGACCAATTTCTATCATGTGCGCCCCAGCCATTGTATAATACAATACCCCAGCTAAGCTTTTCGAGCAGATAATTTACAGCAATCTATATCGATATGTTGAAAAATGTATCTGTTCGGAACAACACGGTTTTGTAACGAATAAATCTATCGATACGAACCTATTCACTTTTAGTATCTCAGCATATGAGGAAATACAAAATGAATCTCAGCTCGACACTCTATATACAGACTTTCAAAAAGCTTTTGATAAGGTCAATCACGATGTGATACTGTTCAAGCTTAGTTTGTTTGGATTGACATCATGGGAACTGGTCGGGAAAGTTCGAAGCTAATTCAGGGGTACCCCAAGGGTCCAACTTGGGACCACTCTTATTTGTTCTATTCATAAATGACTTGCCCACAAAAATAAAGTTATCGAAATGTCTATGCACGCTGATGATTTCAAGATTTTCAGGTCAATTCGAACAATAAGGGATTGTATTTTATTGCAGAAGGATTTGAACAGTGTCTACAGATGGAGCTGTAGGAATAAGTTACAATTTAATATAAAAAAATGCAGTGCTATGTCTGGAAAACGTTCAAGGGAGCCAATATTTTTCGAATATACACTGAATGGGGAGATTCTGATCCGAAATACGGATGTAAGAGATCTTGGACTTGCTTACGATCAGGCAATGTCTTACAAAACTCTATAGGGGTATTGTTGCGGGGTTGTTTTCTGTTCTCTCTTTTTTTTGTGATATGATACAATTAGGAAATAGTTATCCATTTAAAAAGACTCATATGGTCTGTTTGGGTAAATAAATAAATAAATAAAAACATAATGAGTTTTTAGTCAGTGTAGTTCACTTTGTTGTATGATTCTGTGCAAATCCAAGAAGAAGAAAGAATTCTATGCTTTTATTTATTTTGCTGCCGTTTCGAAGTTACGTTCATATAGTGGGTCATGATGAAAGTAAAACATGGTGTGCTCATCTGCTCATCTGTGGTCGTATTTACCAATGATGACGTCACTTTTTCATTTAGATTCAAAGCACAGAATATATATTTCCTTGTATTTCAATCTTGCTGACGCACATTTTTTTCAGATGAGCACACCATGTTTTTAACATCATGGTATGGGTTATGTGGATATGTTGATTTTTCCGAAAGATTCTCTAAAGTCGTCACGGAAAAAAATTTTAATCGTTCATATAAAGCAAATGAACTTAACAAGAAAGAAGACAATTTCAAGCCAGTGATATCAGAGTAAGACCAGAAACAACAACAGATGTCTATGATCATGCTTTATATTTACGCAAATTACGCATAACCATCATGGGACATATCCTGACTCTATGCACTGCACTCGTAATCTGTGTGTGTGTGATACCGTCCGGTGTGTTTTGTTGTAAACTTGCACTCACTTAATTAAGTAGGTTTGTTCCCTGTGTTTCCATGAACTTAACTATTGTACACCAGTGTAGATAGTGTAGCACTGATACCGTTCGGTGTGTTTCGTTGTAAACTTGCACTCTGTTTGTTGCGGAAAGTTGGAACGAACTTGGAAGTTAGTGTAGTCACAGATTACGTTACGAGTGCAGTGCATGGAGTAAGGATATCTTCCGTAATGGTTATGCGTAATTTGCGTAAATATGAAGCATGATCATAGACGTCTGTTGCGCTCTCTGGTCCTATTCTGTTATCTAAGTAGCAATCACTGGATTGAACTTTTTGCTTTCTTCCTACGTTCATTTGCTTTATTCAAACGATCAGAATTTTTTCCATGACGACTATAGAAAAACTTTACGAAATTATTCCATTCCATAACCCATCATATGAACTCAACCTTCAGATTTCAGTTTGATTGGATATTTATCTTCATAGAGATTGACAAAACCAATTCCAATTTCGTGGTGATTTCCTCGGTGCCGTAATTATTCCCGAAATAATTCAGAAAATACTGATCCCACCATGATGAAACTTGGTAACTAGTTGTCAAATGCTGATGTGCAGAATCTCGTGATGATCGAATTTTTTTCAAATATTTCATATTTTGGAATCTTATCATATAGTCCTCACGATATTCTACTCGCACCTTCAATCAGTTATTTATCAATTCAATACTGGATTTGAGTTCGCCCAATCAGTATTTCTGGAAATATTTGGATAAACAAAATTTGGGTATATCTGCGGAATCATTGAGTGGATTTTGCCAATTCGCAAATTTGGCGTTCGTAATTGAATTCCAAACCAGATCCAAAATTATCAAGTCTAGAAGAAGATTGTTTAGATAGTTATTGTGTTCACGTTCGGCGATTAGGCCGTCCGTAAACATATAACCATTCGAAAGAAAAGTCTGCGTTATAACTGGTTTGGAGTATAATTCAACCACACAAACTATGTTTAACTTTTTGATTTTTCGAATAATTCCCAAAATAAGAGAGGTACTCTGCATAAATTGCGTAAGCTTATTTGTGGAGCAATAACAAATAAAATACACAAGTTTTTTCTCCATAATATCCGCACTTGTCTCGATAATATCCGCACTTGATGATTATAAAAGTTTATCGAATCATTATGAATTATCCTGCAGATCAGGAAAATATCCATAAAAACTTATAATGAATTCATTCACGGAAGCTTACTTACTGGATTTTTATGAAAATTTGGATTTTTCGGAGGATATCGAGAGAATCGTTCAAAACAACAAAGTTTTTTTTTACAATTTTTCCAATTAACAATGGCTCACCAGAAAAAAACCTGGAGAAAAACGGGTTAGTGTTCCAGAAAAAGTATCACCCTGTAGATTTGCAATCTACATTGGCATGTCACATGGTCAAACTCTTAATTTTGAAATCTATGCAAAATTTCAGTTGAATATCTTGTGATAGACAGATACTATGAGAAAAACTTGAAGAAAATTTTACTTTAACACCCTGTATGTCGAAAACGAAAAGTTTGCGGTCCTTGAAATTGTGCGAGGAATCTTCCCTCTTCGTTTGTACCTTCGATTTAGGAACACCCTGTAGAGTACACTCAGTTGGTGTCTAACGAAGAATAAATATCTCAATGGAATAGAATACGCATATGCGTCAAAACCCCTTCTTATTCATACTTTGAACTCTCTCGGACTAAATTACAGATTCAACTAATTTGTGAAGTGAGTTGGGAGGCTTTGGGGCTCTATCATGAAGGACAAATTCACAATGGGTGAAATCCGCCCAATGATTCTGTAGATTCTTAAATTTTATTCTTAAAATATTTCCAAGAATAGAGATCTAATTGAAATGTATTATCTGATTGAAAAATGATATAGATTGCAAGTTCTTGAAGAATTTCGTGAGGACCATATGAAAAGTATATCGTTAAATCTTTCAATCGGGAAGTTAAGCTGCGTTTGGGGCCAATACGTGAAGAGATGACAGCTTTAGTTGGAATAAATCGAATTGGAAGAAGAGTGTGTAAAAGATCCTGACCTCACGTCAGGGCTTTTCTTGAATTATTTTGAAGTGTGTATGAATGCACATATGTCTATATCAATATATTACTAACGCTCTGCTTCCCGAACGGCTTGATGGAGTGCGAAGAAATCTTTTTTTCTGTAAATCTGAAAAAACATGGAAATCATTAACAGTCAATTCTAACTATTCATGTAATTCTGTAATACTACCAGTTAGCAAAAAATATGAAATATGGGATATTTTCTGCAATTACAGGTAAAAATTCATGAAATTTGAGAAAAAATCGAAATAAATTAAATAATTAAAATACAAAAAGCCTAACTGTAATGAAAATTCGAAACGTTAAAGAGTGAAACAAGTTCTATGGAATTTTGTTTGAGTAATTCAGAATGCATCATGGAAAACTTCACAGTTTGATACCCACTCAAGTAAATAACAAGCGCGTAAGAATAGTTCGAATATTTTGAGATATTGCAAGATAGGACGATCGAATATTCTTAAATTGAATATTCGATTTACTTTCATATCATTTTATTATTCGAGTACCTGAGTTGACAATAAACTGTGAAGCTCTGTAGAACGTATTTTGAATAACTCCATAGATCTTGTTTTACTCTTTTCAGCTGATTATTTCCGCTGCAGTCGGGATTCTTGTAGTTTTTCAATTTAAACTATGATTTCTCCTTATCAGAATATTGTATAGATTATCTTCGATCGTAGTACAGTAAAATTCTCTTGCTTAGAATGAATTCAATAAATGAGAGAAAGTTTGTTTATTGTAAATATGCTTCAGGTCTTTTAGTATTTTGAATTGCGCACTTTCTGCTGTAGGATGCTGTCTCAAATTTGAACTATGCTTTTCAAATGATAATGATATTTTGAGTTGTGTGTCAAGTTACACATCAGTACCAAATATTAAATTTCGTTCCAATTCGAAATGGAAGAAATCTGATCAACTGATCTTTCCAATATCAGCTCTAATATGATTCTGCAATATTGAAGATCATATTTGCAACGAAATAATACATTTAATTCTCTGAATTAATTCGACTTTAGAAACTGGCACTGTACAATGCTGCTAGTTAATCCTCTGGGTTTATATCAATGGATGGAGTGAAGATCCTATTTTATTTCAGATGTTAATCAACTTCAAAGAAATAATCATCAAGCACCCCTAAAATATTTATTACAAAGAATGGCAATATCGGATTCTGGCTCAGTTTTTCTCTCGCTGTAGAGGTTGGAGACGAATGAAACCTCAATTCATTGCACAAATATTTAATAAAATAATAATTATCACAGTATCTAATCTCCTAGTAATACAACCTCAACTATTAGATGAACATTATTTGTATTCTAAATCTTTTCAAATCAAAATTAAGTTTATTGTTTATCCATGTATCTAATTCAATGTATGTGTTTCAACTGAAAATGTATTCTACCGATAGATTCGATACAAATATTTTAGTATTTGTATTTCTTACGGGCTATACAAATTTGGAAATCGAAAATATTTTGAGAATTCATAAAACAACACGTGGAAATAACTAAATTCATTTGAAAAAGAGAAAATTCACTTTGAGCAGAACTAGTATTAAGTTAACCTTAATCTTAATGATTCTACAGTGTATCAACTCGAAAAGGCACACCTCTCAATATATCGGCCCTCATGCAAATGATGAAAATATTATTTTTCGTTCAATAACAGCATTTCCTAGAATACCAGCAATCTCACGTGTGAAAAAAACAGAACTTCCAGATTCCATGAAAAAAATATTTGTCACAATATTGCTGAATTTGTTGTTGTTATTTTCTTCTTGATGAACAAAAAAGGTCAAGTATACGGTATTTATGAGAAGGCCATCAAATCACCTTCAAAACAAGGTGTCATTCAACCCCCTTCCCATTTAATATTTTAGGGGTTGATGATGTTATCTCGCACACAGGGTTGATACAAATTTATCGGAACCAATGTTACAATGTTCTTCTACGATTTAAAGTGTATATTTTTGCATTTTTTCTGATTCTGAATGGGGCCGAGATATGAAGGGGGGTGCTGTTTCAAATCCACACACTGTATATGAAATTAGACTATTCATCCTCAGAGCTGGAATATCACAGGTAACACATTTCCAATATTCATACATCAATTTTTATCTTTAAATAACGATTTTCCTTTCACTTCTACAAACTTCACTGAGTTATATACAGAGTGGTCCAACGAAAACTTAAAACCTCGATTTTCCGGCTCTAAAATGAAAATGTGGAAAACTGCCAATTTTTGATTCGGGGGGGAAAAACTTTTCTGCTTTTTTCATCCCCGCAACTACAGCCACCCAACGAGGGTGAGCACAACCCCTTGATTTTGAAGAGGGATGAGGGATGTTGCGATGATTTATTTTGAAGATCGTATCGATTACTATCTGACCCTAAAATTTCGCTTCAAAATGTGCATCGATAAACAAGATTCTAGCGGTCGCCCCGCCATGGGTGAAAGCACAGAATGGAAAAATATTATAATTTCTCTATTCTTCTGTGGTGAAAGTAAGCATGTATATTGACATAAAATCCAAATAACGGAGGCGGGAAATATAAAATACAGACAATCTAACCTAACCTAACCTACCATTTCAAAGATTGTCTGTATTTTATATTTCCCGCCTCCGTAATTTGGATTTTATGTCAATACGCATGCTTACTTTCACCACAGAAGAATAGAGAAATTTAAATATTTTTCCATTCTGTGCTTTCTAACCAAACCGGGTCGACCGCTAGAATCTTCGCATCGATAATGAAATAACAACGAAAATAGTGAAATAGGCAATGTCGAATGTATCTCGAGAATTTCTTCGTGTCCGACACATTTCAAACAGTTAGTAGTTATGTTGTTAGGTAAAAATAAGCACTCCTCCACTGTTTTACCTATCATCTCGTTATCGATGGAAATTTTGAAGCGAAATTTCAAAACCAGATAGTACTCGATAAGATCTTCAAAATGAGGTATCGCAACACCCCTCATCCCTTCTTCAAAATCAAGGGGTTGTCCTCACCCCCGTAAGGAGGATGTAGTTACGGAGATGCAAAGAGCGGAAAAGCTGTTTCCCCTCGAATCAGAAATTGACGGGTCCGAGCGATTTTCCACATTTTCATTTTAAAGCCGAAACTCGAGGTGTTTTGTTTTCGTTGGACCACACTGTATGTAGGGTATAATACAGTCAATGAGGAATAAGAATTATCATCATCATTTGCAGTTTTAATACAATATGGTTAAGTACAGTAATATCTTCATCTATTGAGTCCTGTCCGATTAAAGCTGTTAAATCCGTATCATTTCGGCCGATCACTATCTTTCTGACAGGAACATGATGTGTGGTTTTCTGCTCTCACCGAGAAGAACTCCTCATCATTGATTCTGAAGGTAAGATCGACATATTCAACTTTTAAAACGTTGCAGATCTTCGTATCTGAGCAGTAGCCTGCAGATGTACAGCGGTGAAGCACGGTTGATCTGGGAGAGACAGTCTGTGGAAAAAATTAACCTCATTTATTTATCTCAATTAAATGAAAGTAGAATGTGTTTTCTTTCTAAATTCCAAGATGAATTTCGCCAACCTAAGATAACTGAAACATGTAGTACAACTATAAATTTGTTCCAACACCCAGTTTTTTTATTGTCCTTAACTGATTCTTAACTGAATGGATAGTTCGAAAGTATTGGAAAACAAACACAAGTCGAATAACATATACTCAATTCCCTTTTGACAACTTTCCCTGTTGGCCAATGTTTTGGTGTGTCAAATTTTTTTTTTACCTAAAACTGACGCAGGTTTGCACTCGTGAAATATCGGCAATGTCAAAAGCATTCTCATAGACGTTGCCAAATGCAAATGTCAATTTCTACTTTAAATCTCAATATAATCATCGCGCTTGGAAAATAAAATGCCGAAGGTAGTTTTGAAGCAGCAGAGACAAAGTATCAGATTTTCCTGATAGTAACCCTGATAATTTAGAATCAATAATTTATCACAAGCTTTCCCACATTTTCGACGTATGTGAGTGAAAACCAAGCAAGGAATTATATTTTATATGAATAGATATTTATTTTTTAGCTGCACATAACCACAATAAGAAAGATTTTAAGTGAAACAGACGACAAAGAATTTACTTCCATTGGTGCACCCAAAAAGACCACGACTGAAGACTATATTTTTAAAGAAGCTCTGCAACGACAAATTTTGAACTAGAATTTGAAAAATGAACACTTTTCGATTGATACACTATTTGATGTTGCAAAGGAACATTTGGAATATAACGGAGGACGGACATCACTCTTTAAAATTATAAAATCAATTGGTTACAAATACGAAAGGGTAAATGAACGCAAAATTGTATGTGAACTAGAACATGTTGCAGCCAAAATTACTTTCCTGCGCAAATTTTCACAGTATAAATTGTTGGGTGGAAATCTCAGATTTGTGTGAATAAACATTTTGATAAATACGTAATTACTACGACCTCTATGTAGAAAGGACAACGTTGAGTAATAATCTGACAGGAAAATGACTAGGTATAACCTAATATTTTCAGGATAGTTTATAAAAGTGAATGGAGTATACAGAGTGTAACAGCCAAATGGAATAAATTCGATAACGAATAAATGAAGGCGTGTTGGGAAAAACGCTCGGACACGCCGATCTGTAATTTTAAATGCGCATATTCTTAAAGACAATAATATTATATAGGGTGTTCCATGTGACCGTGGCCAATACCAACTTTCCTATTTCAAATGCAACTCCCTGTATATTATTTATTTTTTGGATTCTTCAGAGAATTCTAGACACAATTCATGCACAATGGCCTATACCTATCTTTAACTATTTCGGAAATATTAAGTGTTTTCAGATTTGGTCCAAAAATCAACGTTTTCAATAAAAATTATTTTATTTCACAAATTCGGTACATTACACTTAAAACCTAATAAGTAATACTGATTATTTCTTAATAATTGAAAAAAAAAACAAAAAAAAACATTAATGTCAATGTAGGAAATGTTCAAAATGCTCGCCGCGAACGTCTTGGCAACATGCTAATCTGGTGTAGAATTGTCTCCTGACGTTACTCAACATTTCTGAAAACACTTAATATTTCCGAAAAAGTTGAAGATAGGTATAGGACATTGTACATGAATTATGTCTAGAATTTTCTGAAGAATCCAAAAAATAAATAATATACAGGGGGAAACATTTGAAATAAGAAAGTTGGTATTGGCCACGGTCGCATGGAACACCCTATATAATTTTATTTTCTTGAAAACTATACGCATTTAAAATTACAAATCGACGTGTCCGAGCGTTTTTCCTGACACCCCCTCATTTATTCGTTATCGAATTTATTCCATTTGGCTGTTACACTCTGTATACAGTGCGCGTATGTTATGGAACAAATTCATTTTCTCAGAAGAAAAATATTTGCAACATAATCCTGAAATAGGTCAATTTTTGTTTCACTTTTACCAAATGTTTATGCATTTTTGAAGGATTTTTGTTCTACCCTGTTTCATCCCCATCAACCCTCTGAAAATTTTGAATAGGAAAAGTGGGTCATGTGGTACTTTTTTGGCAAGGTCTTTGTATCTTCTTCACAGGCGTGCAGAAATATTCAAGAAAAAAAATTTTTTTTGAAAAATTAGTTACTTCAAAGAGGTTTTCAGTATGTGCACTTTGTCATGGCTCATTTACTTTGAGACGATAGTACCTGATGAAATTTGTCACCGAATGAAAGTCGACCATTACAGTTTCATTCATGCACAACTTTCAACCCCTTTAATGAAGGAAAAAAAATTTTCACGTGAGGGGGTTGAAAGTTGTACATGAACAAAACTAATGGTCGACTTTCATTCGGTGACAAATTTCATCAGGTACCATCGTCTCAAAGTAAATGAGCCATGACAAAGTGCACATACTGAAAACCTGTTTGAACTAACTAATTTTTCAAAAAAAAAATTTTTTTTCTTGAAAATTTCTGCACGCCTCTAAGAAAGATACAAAAACCCTGCCAAAAAAGTACCACATGACCTACTTTCCCTATCAAAAAAATTTAGAGGGTTGATGGGGATGGCACAGGGTGCAACAAAATCCTTCAAAAATGCATATAAATTTGGTAAAAGTGAAACAAAAATGGACCTGTTTCAGGATTTTGTAGCCAAACATTTTTCTTATGAGAAAATGAATTTGTTCCATAATTTTGACGTGCACTGTATACCTAGTCCGAGAGCTCATGACAAATGTTTCATGAAGTGTTTGGTTCAAGTTGAAATTTTACTTGATGGTATGTATATAGACTATATGAGTAGGGGCAAGATGGCATATTCGCGCTAAATTGTACATTATATGTTCTGAGGAACTCACTGCAGGTAAAACTCCTGAACTTCCAATAAATGTCTACATAAGGTGGCAAAAGTGTGCTGACGTAGTCTTAACAAGGCCACGCTGGTGGTTGGTGAGTTATTTGCGAAAAGGAGGTGGGTGTGTTTTGAACTTCAAGGTGAGATCCATATCGTTACGCCTTCATTACTGTTACTGAAAGTGGATTTTTCCTAAATTTTAAATTAGAGCCGAATTTTCACTTTATAAGCTTAGTTTTGATACATTCACTTTCACGAAAAATCGATAGGAAGGTGTTGATATATTTATTTATGTTCTAAATACCTGGATAGGGCAAGTTGGCACACATATTGTCGAGGTAAGATGACATGGCTCTTTTCTCAACAACGTAATAATATTGTTTCAGATGGTGAACTCTTATGACAGGAAAACTGATGAAGGAGGACGGGATGAAAATAACCTAATAAAAGCATTGGAAGCTGTGCGGAAGAAGCAATCAGGCTTATTATTTTGACCCTGTCGAAATTTCACTAATACCAACCTGCCTCAGTTCTAGTTACTAAAACTTGATAGAACTATTTCAAGGCCTACCGACTAGCTCTGTAAAAGCGAATGGAGTAAATGTAACTCATAGACATAAATACATGGACTGCGCTTAGATTTTAATTTCTGGACGAAAAGTTATGCGTGTGTGAGAGATAGAAGGAGCCACCTACCCTCGGCAATTCTGGCAAAATTCATGGATATCGGTAAAATCTGGGATGTTTTCACGTTTTCATGTTTGTCGCACTGAAAACTTGCCATTATATGACAGTATCCACTATGTATTAAGTATTGTAATTATACTATAATGAATTCGTAGAAAATCATCTTCATTCTCTGAGAGCAATCTGTTTATCGAAAATAATTTAAGCAGTTCTATTAAAATTTTTAGTATCTTCGGACACTTTAGCTGAATTGAATTTTCAAATGGTAGGTTCTCTGAGATTATCGCACAAAACATAGGATAATCGTACATGTGGTTTTGAACATAGTACATTGCGAAGTAGTGCGTACGGACATAGCTGATTCTAGCAACGGAAACTTGGTAAACCTATTCAAGGGCCTACAGACTGCCTTTATAAAAGTGAATGTAGTTTACATTTGTATAGCAACGCATAATATGTATATTAGTTATGTGAAATAACAGTCTCTCCAGAATATTCTAAAAATAATCATCATTTATTAGCACTTCTGAACTCATGGCAATATAATGAAGAAGAAATATGTAATTATACATAAACACGCACACTGGAGACATATTCATGGCACGGTGCAATTTGTGGACTCGGCCTTGCGACAAATACTCCAGCACATTATAAGATCGCAGAGGACATTTCTTATATTTGTGGCTTTCGAAGTAAAGGGCAGTCCAAAATATATGCGGCTCGAATAAACTGAAGAACCTATGTGGTATGACAGTAATGGTGGTGACACAGATGTATTTTTGCGTGAAAGTGTCTACACTTGAGCAAGCAAGGGAAGGAATATATTTGTTTCTAGAAAAGCACTGCAATGAAGGCAGCAGCTCTTGCGCGCATGTTTAATGTATAGATGACCGCTTCGGCAACGAATTTGAACATGCGCGCAAAATCTGCTGCCTTCACGAAAATGATTTTCTAGATTTTTTTTCGATAAATTACTGAATTTCAATTCGATCTAATCTGTATTTTTGGAAATACTGGAAAAATAAAATTTTGAATGGGTATATCATTGGGAATCATGGGAATCATTGGGCGGACTTTACCCATTCCCCATTCCCATTCCGCCCATTCCCCTATTGAAAATTTTATTTTCCCAATATTTCCAAAAATACAGATTAGATAGAATAGACGTCTTCGGCCAAAGTTGCCAACCCACAATTTTCTTCACTAATTTACTATCACTGGGGAACGGGAATTTCAGGACAAATTTGACATGACAAGGTTCGCGTTATTTATAAATATCCGTAAAAGATGCCTCGGCTCCCCAATCTAGATAATTCCTTCTACATAAAGGTTTTGTTAGGCTGAAATTTAAGTTGGGATTCCTGATTTCATGTTAAAAGTTTCAAGTTTATGAAGGATATGTTCCGCAAATCAACTTGGTTATTTCGGTTGCCGGTTTTCCGTTCTGTAAATATGAAATATTCGGTTGGTTCCTCAAAAAAGGGTTAATTATGGAATTTGATTGATGAAAAAGCAAACTTTCTGTCACCAAAACATAGACATATAAAGTCTATGCACCAGAACGACAATTAATGTTTTATGGTAACACATTCATAACATAGAACAATCTTTATTTACCTTGTGATTCATAGACCCATGATGTAAAAAACATGGTGTGCTCATATGAAAAATGAGTGACGTCAGCAAGATTAAAATACAAAGAGTTGTATATTCTGTGCTTTGAATTTGCATGCTAATTCAAAGCACAGAGTACAACTCTTTGTATTTTAATCTTGCAGACTTCACTCATTTTTCAGATGAGTACATCATGCTATTTACATCATGCATAGACCATACCTAGTAATTTTTCCATTGTTGATTGTTGTCCCTTCTATGTTCTATGGATCATAAAGTAAATAAACATTGTTCTATGCTATGGATATGCTACCATAGAACATCAACTGTCGTTCTAGTGACAGAAAGAACGTTTAAACATCAATCAAACTCCGTAAATAACCTTTTTTTCAGGAACTAACCGAATATTTCATATTTACGGAATGGAAAACTGGCAACCGAAATAACCAAGTTGATTTGCGGAACATATCCTATATACATTTGACACTATTAACATGAAATCAGAAATCCCAACTTAAATTTCAGCCAATCAGAGATGATCTTAACAAAACCCTATATTCGAAAGGAATTATCTTGTTTGAGGAGCCGAGGCATCTTTTACGGATATTTATAAATAACGCGAACATTATCATGTCGAATTTGTCCAGAAATTCCCGTCCCGCAGTGATAGTAAATTTGTGAAGAAAATTGTGGGTTGGCAACTTGGGCCGAAGTCGTCTATTGAAATCCAGTACTCAAAATGACAGTTCGAAGGCTCATACAGAATTTTTTAATGAGGATAATATGATGAGAAGATCACAGAATATTGAATATTTGAAAAAAATAATTTGAAATTTTTTTTCAGATTGTTCTAATGACATGATCATCACGAAATTCTGCACAATGTTGTCCCTCAACATATCCGAACTAGCTGCGAAGTTTCATCGCGATTGAATCAGTATTTCTTAAGTTATACCGAAAAAACTAACGATATCGAGAAGAAAACCACGAAATTCTACATATTTTTTCCCAATATCTACAAAACTAATACCCGTATCGGATTGAAATTTGGTACACAGCTGTGAAATATGGAGTTCAAGGTATAACTGAGAAAATATCTCATATATGAACAATAGTTCCAGAAAAATATTTTTTTCGAAAACAATTTTGAAAAATATTTTTTTTCAAATTGAGTTATCCTACGATTTCAACGAAACTATGGTTAAAGTTGCGCGTCGTTATGTTAAATCTAACTGCCAAGTTTCAATCCAATCGCTTCAGTAGTTTCTGAAATATGAAGAAATTAACCTCAAAATTTCAAATGGCTATAACTCCGAAACTATTCGGCCGATTTGGCCCATTAACGAACTTAACCGCGGTATTCTGATACCCTACAAGTCGCTAGCTGGCTCCGTTCGACAGTTATCGTGTCGTCGGCCGGCCGGACAGAATCGATTTCGACAACGAATTCGTCATCAGTGAGTCCAACCTAGTCGTTTGAGACCATTTTCGGCCCAATCATCGAAAATTACAGACATTTGGACAAAATTATAGCACGCTGTTTCCCTAGAACATGCGCGCAATAAAAACAGGTATCAGATGATATATCATTTTGATATCGTAATATACTGAGCGCAGAATGAAACCTCTTTAAGAGTGACTCAAGCTTACCCCAGCAGTGAGCAGCGGAAAATGCCCACTCCATCAAGCCGCTGACAAGAGAAAGCTCGGAAACGTCGTTTTTTTTTGAGATGCGGATTTTAGCGCGTATATTTGTTCTGTCATGAACGGAGTGCCCAAATTTCTGCAATTGCTTTAGTCAGAGAGACAATGAGTCTCCGTTGTCAAATTCAACTCTGATGTACGCTTACGATTTCTTCTGAAGGGAATGAGCTAGCTTCTGACATTTTCAGAGTAGCCTGCACATACTTATGCGACAAATTCAGAATTATGCCCATCTGAAGTATTGGCCTTATATTTTAGTACTATACCTAATTCGAAAGTAACTAAACCTATCGAATTGAAACTCGTTGTTTACGGTAGGCCATATATTTGTAGAGCAGATTTGGAAATTGATAACGAAGGCCGAATTTGTGAATGGTTTAAATCCACCCAATGATTTTCTCAATATTTCCAAGAAACAGATACCATCGAAATAAAATTTTTAGTACCTAGGTACTTGGTCGGAAAAGGAAGATCCATAAAGGAATAAAATAATAATTAAGGTTATTTCCACAGAATTAATCAAAAATATAAGATTGGATTGAAGCTCATAAAAGAAGTGGGTAAAATTCACCACAAAATTTCGCCATTCGAATTATTATGCCTTCAATATATCTGAAAATACATATCTGATCGAAATTAGGTAAACGGTTGTTAAATAACTACCAATACTCAATGCTCAAAGCCGAATTTCATCAAAATCTGACAGAACTCAGTCTTTCTAGAACAGCTCGTTATCGTTTTGTCCAAATGACTGTAATTTTTGAATTAGCCGAAAATTCTTAAGAAGTGTTTTCGAAAATTTATCGATTTTTTTTTAATCAACAGTGTTTCAATTTTCAATTCGATTTTATATTTATTTTCGGAGATATAGGAAAAATATATCAATTTTCGTTGACATTTGGATTTTTGTTATTTCCTCAATATCTCAAGATCAAATGCTACCAGATTGACACTTCGTTATTAATTGGAGAATTCCGATTTACAACTCGGTGTGAAATTTCTTGTGGATCTATCCGTAAGAAAATCGTTGAAAAAAAAACATTTTGAATGAGTATCTTTAAATTTCTACGGAATGATTAGGAGAATTTTTCCAATATTTCCAACAATAAAGATACTATTGAATTGAAATCCAGTATTCCAATGAAAAATGACAGCTTGAAGGTTCATGCGGAATCTCGTATGGAACATATCCCAAAAAAAATCTTGAAATGTTTTTTGATTGATCAAATCAAAGGATCACTACGAAATATCGCACAAATTTGCTCATCAGCATTTGACAACTATTAACCGAGTTCCATCATAAACGGAGAAGTATTTTATAACGAAGTTCGGAAATAACAAGGATACCTAGAATATATCCAAGAAATTTGTCATACATGAATGTTCTTCCCAATATCTCCGCAGATTAATATACGATCGAAATGAAATTTTAAATACTGTTGCTAAATAGAGACCATTGATATCTTATGAATAGTTTTCGAAAAAAAAAATTTGAAGAAAATCGGACAACTCTAAAAAATTATTTTATTTTAACTTTCTACCTATACGATGCTCCTGAAATTTTGCAAGAAGTTGCACATGGGTCTTTCACAACTAGCTATCAATATAGTCAGTTCTTCTTGAGATATTGGGGAAATAACCTATAATTTCAAATTGCTATGAAATTTGACATATTTCTTCGTGTCGAATTTAATTGGAATCTTATTTGTTTCCGAGGAAAAACAATTTTCAATAAAAATGTTGAAAATTTTCCGATAAAATGTTGAAAATTTTGGAATACGATTTTTTGGATTTTCTAACGACTACATCCACACGAAATTTTGCATTGGGTTATGCGTTGGCATTCTCCAACTAATAACGGAGTTACAATTGGATCGCATCAGTACTTCTGTAATAGATATTGAGAGAATAACCTCAAAATTTCGAATAGCAAACGACCTTTGACATATTTTTTCCATATATCGCCGATAATAAATAAAGGATCAGATGGAAACACTTTTGTAGAATATCGACTACAAGTTATGTAAGAAATTTCATAAATATGATAGATAATGTCCGGTAAAGCAAAATTTTCAACAAAATTTAGAAAGTTTTGGAATACATTTTTTTGTATTTTGTAATGACAAGATCTACACGAAATCTCGCACCAAATTGCGCGTTGGCATTCTCAAACTAACTACGAAACTTCAATCTGATGGCATCAGAACTTCATGAGAAAATTTCAAATTGTTATGACTCCGGAATCGTTCAGCCGATTCTGCCCCATTTAGAACTTAACCGAGATATACAGACACTCAACCAAACGTGAAAATTTCAAGTTTCTAGGTCCTTTCCTTCAAAAGTTAGAGCACCGACGACCGGACAGAATTGAATTTGACCATGGTTTCATCAGTGATTCCAACCTAGTCGTTGGAGACCATTTTCGGTTCAAAATTCTAAAATAACAGACATTTAGGCTTAACGATAACACCCAGACCAAACACGTTAAAAAATTTCCCACGAAATTCTCCAAATTTTTTTGACATTTTTTTTTCGATGAAATTCAGCACAGACCTTGAGCTCAATATATTTAAAAACAGAGTTCAAAATTTCAATTCGATCCGACATTTATTTTGGGAGATTGGAAAGAATATAAGTTGTTTTTTGAAAGTTATTTCGTTAATATCCCAAGAAAAACAGATGCGATCAGATTGAAACTTCGTCACTAGTTGGAGAATACAGACGCGCAACTTTATGTTAACCTTCGTGAAAAGTGTATAGGTAAAAATCTAGAAAAGCACTGACGTGAAGTCAGCAGCTTTTACGCGCCTGTTCACTTTGCGAAATGGTTACTTGGAAATTTCAGTGAAATTTCAATGAAATAAAAAAATTTTCAAGAAAAAAATTTTTTTTTTTCGGATTTTTCCATCGATAATTCTTCTTATTGACACGGTTAATCTTTCAACCAAGTTTCATTTCGATCAGATGAATATTTTTCGAGTTATTGAAAAATCTCAATTTCAAATGGCTGTACCACAAAAACCATTTGGCAAATTTGGCCCATGGACGAACTCAACTGAGATATTCTGGATCTTAACCTAACCTGAAAATTTCAAGACTCTAGGTCCTTCCTTTCGAAAGTTACAGCGCACACGACCGGACGGACAGAATCAATTTTGACCTCGGATTCTTCATCAGCGAGTCCAACCTAGTCGTTTGAGGCCAATTTCGGCTCAAAATTCGAAAATTACAGGCATCGTGACGAAATGATAACGCGCTGTTCCCCAGGACAAGCGCGTAACAAGCGCATAAAAATAAATTGAAAATTTTTTTCCAGAATTCTTCAAAGTTTCCGATTTTCAAGTCAATATTCAACAACAGTGCTTCGAATTTCAGTTCGATCTGTTGATTATTTCAGGAGATAATATAAAAGAAATATGTAAAATTTCATGGCATTGAGTTATTTTTCCCGATATCTCCAAGTAGAACTGAGCTGAGCAGATTTAAATTATGTAGTTGATTGTAGAATACTGACCCTCAACTTTGTGCAATTGAATAAGTATCGTACTGGTGGAAACTTCAATTTCCAAATTTTTACTGAAGTTATTTTTCGAAACTGTCAATCAGATTTCAGAGAAATTTGACACAGATCTTGAAGTCACTATTTGGAAATAGCGTTTCAAATTGCGTATTGATCAGATGTTTCTCTTTGTTATTGGGGAAAAATATGTAAAATTTCCTGGTAGTTTCTTCGCTATGGTTGTTATGTTCAAAATAACTCAAAAAATACTGATCTGATCATATCTAATCTTAGTGACTAGTTAGCCAACGTTGGGGCGCAAACTTTTGATGGGCAAATTTTTGCAAAATTTCTTGATGATCGTTTCATCAGGAAAATTTCCAAAAAATGTATATTTTGCGATCTAATAATCGAAGGATTCTATCTATATTCTTGGAAATATTGGGAAATTAAAAATTTGAATGAGTGATTTCGGTATGTCTAAGAAACCATTGGGTGGAATTTACTAATTCGCTTATTCGGTCTTCATAATTAAATTCCAAACCATTTACAATTATCAAGTCTCTAAGTAGATTCTTTCAGAAGATATTTTTTTACGATCGGTGGTTAGACCAGCCGTGAACAAAATCACATCCGAAAGTAACGACCTAGAAACCCGATACTAGTGGAAAGGCTTATTAGTTCACGAACGTCGAATGGGTGAAATCGGCCGACCAATGACTTCGTTATACCAATTCAAAATTTTATATTCCAAAATTACTTATCGGATGGAATTGAAATCTTGATTTATTGAAGATTCAAAAATAATTTAGGGAGGATCATATGAAAAGAAGAAGGACAGATCTTTTCAACAGAACATAAAAGCTGCGTTTGGTGGGGTCAATACGTGAACGAGCAACGAATTCAAACGAACACGTAAAAGAGGAGCTTCATGTCAGTGCTTTCTAGAATTTTTGATGTAAGCGGCAACACCGCAGAGCCGAAAATATTCTTAACCGATAGAGTAGTGGGTCCTTTTCGATAAACCAAATTGTCAATGAATTCGAACGTCCGGTTCTCCGTAAAAGTTCGGGATATCATCGACCGTGACCCACTCAGTGTATTGGAAGGTTTGAGAAGAAAAATCAAGTAAGGTTTAGGAACAAGTGCGCAAAAATCCCTTAATTTGCGTGTTTTCTCCGAAAACGAAAATTTATCATACTTTCGGAAGTCAATATCCATGAACGACAAAGATCAAATCTCTTTGATCTTTGATAACCACTTTCTCTATCACTGAACTTACGTTTTCGCCGAATAACTTAGGAGCGTACTTCAAATCTCTGAAACTAATACTTCTCGGTTGGGGTATCCCACAGGGGAATTCTTCACATCTCCTGTGATTCAGCTGCCAGTCAGCTTCCTCATCGCAAGCAGTTTTGTCGATCATTGCGAACACTTCAAAAACAATAACTATCACCGAGAAAAACGAAAATTTGTTGGGTAGACCAACCATACCGCTTGATTGGTGAATGCGCAACTGACTGGTTAAAAGATTACGTCTGATGTCGAAGCTCCTTTATTATCAGCTTCGGGAGAAAACTAAAGGACTGACCAGATCGCTTCTGATTTTATACGACTAGAATCATGAATGATAGGTGTATGCGGTGGGACATTCCGGAAAAGAAAAAAAATTGTTCAGATCAACTCGTTAGTTATTCGTTGTCGTCAATTTAAATTACATCTACGAGTTGACATATCGACGAGGATGAGCAACCGATAACTTAGTCAGAGTTTTCATCGTGGATTTCCAAGGAATATTTTCATTTCATTATCAATTTAAAACAGGAGATTTTTCCAGGGAGATTTGTCATTGAGTTGCAATTTTTACGCGCTTGTCCTGAAGAACAGCGCGTTATCGTTTCGTCACACTGTCTGTAATTTTCTAATTTTGAGCCGAAATTGGTCTCAAACTACTAGGTTGGACCTACTGGTGAAGAATCCGTGGTCAACTTTGATTCTGTCCGTCCGTCCGTGTGCACTCTAACTTACGGAGGAAAGTACCTAGCGTCTTGAAATTTAGGTTTGGAGCCTGAATATTTCTGTTAGGTTCGTACTGGGCAAAATCGGAGTTATATCTATATGAAATTTTGAGGTTAATTCCTCGATATCTCATGAATTACTGCTTGAAGCGGGTTAAAACTTTGTGATTGGTTTTTGAATACCAACGCGCAACTGAGTGCAAAATTTCGTATGGATCTAGTGATCAGAAAATTCTGAAAAAATGTTTATTCGAAAATTTCTTAAATTTTCGATGAAAAGTTATTTTTTTTTTGGGAATCGTTGATCAGATTTCAATGAAATTTGGCACAGACTTCAAAATCAGTATTCAACAACAATGTTTCAAATTTCACTTCGATTCCATGTTATTTTTCGGAGATATATGGAAAAAAAAATATGTCAAATTTCGTTGTTGTTCGAACTTTTGAGATTATTTCATCAATTTCTCAAGAATTACATATGCGATAACATCGAAACTTCCTTATTGGTTGAAGAATATCAACACTCAACTTACTGCTCAATTTCGTGCTAATCCAATTGCTTAAACATTTTGAAAAAATAGTTTTTCGAAAATTATCCACATCTTTATCGAAGATTTTTTTTCCTGTATTCATTAACCAGATTTCGTTGGAATTCGGCACAGACGTTGATGTTAGTATTTCAGAACAGTTTTTCAAATGTCAATCTGATCTGATGTTTATTTCCGGAATTATAAGGGAAAAAATATTGAGAATATTTCCTCAATATCTCGATAACTATTGACGCGATCAGACTGAAACTTGGGATATACTTTTATCAGATTTGAACTATGAAGTTAGTTGAGGAATACCAACGCACGACTTGATGCAAAGGCTCGATAAAATTGGCAAAAACCTCGGGTCAGTATTTTTCAACAGTATTTCAAAGTTAAGTTTGATCAGCTATTTATCTTCGGAGAAATTGGAAAAAAATGTGTATTATTTCAAAAGACTGAAATAATGAAAGTTCGGATGGCTATATTTATATGCGGAATCATTGGATGATTTCACCAATCCGCGAATTTGGCTTTTGTTTTTGAACAGGTTCAACGAATATCCAGTCTGAAAATGGATTTTCATTTTTCGGTTGACAGTTAGGCCAAATTTAACCACAATAACTCCCGAAAAAAACGACCTGGAGATCGATTTTTTTTTGTAGGTGTGGGGGTTTATTGAGAACGTCGTTTCAATGAAAACTTGAAATGGTTTCGTAGATACATCCATTCGAAATTTAATTTTCCCAATATTACCAACAATGCATATGTGATCGAATCGAAATTCTGCACTCGAAAATGACGGCGTGAAGGTTCATGCAAAAAAAGCATGCGTGAAAGCTCCTGATCTCACTTCAGTGCTTTTCTAGGGTTTTCATTGGGCTGGATTTTTATTCGATTTGATCTAAGCTTCTTGAAATATCGGGAAAATCTGATTTTAAATGGGTATATCTGCGGAATCATCGGATGGTTTTTACAAATTCGCCAAGTCGGCTCTCTTGATTAAACTTCAAACTTACTCTACAATCATCAAGCCTCTGAATAGATTCTTTCGAAAGTTATTTTGTTCACAATCAGCGGTTGGGACGGCAATAATCTCGCATTAACTTTAGGAAGAAGGGAATATATTTGTAGAGTAGGTTTACGGTTTAATTAGAAAGATCGAATGCTTACATTGGTTGAATTCGCCAGTTATTCATATTCATATAGTCATAGCCATTCAAAATTTTGGGTCTAATTGTAATCTAGTACTTGGTCGAAAATTACATCTTAACGTCCATGAAGAATTTCGTGGGTATCATATCCAATGAAGATCTGCGTTTGGCGGGGTCAATTCGTGTATAGATGACCGCTTTGGAAACGGAACAAGAACGTATAAATGCTCCTGACCTCACGTCAGTGCTTCTCTACGTTTTTTAACGTGACATGTGGCTGAGAGACTTCCTATAGGGATTGATCCTAAAATAGAGAATTTCAAGAAGCTTTGTCCTTCGAAGGAAATAAATGACTGCTCTTCTGGTGTATTTCACTTGGAACTTTCCGAAGAAAACTCCGGCGTCAATTTCAATTCTGTCTGTACATCCAGTTTAACTTTCAAGGGAGATATCCGTCCTGCAGGCCGTCCCTTTGTGCTCTAACTTTCGAAACAAAGGATCTAGAGTCTTGAAATTTTCAGGATAGGTTTTGATCCTAAATATCTCGGTTAATTTGCTTAATGGGCAAAATTTGCCGAAAGGTTTTTGTGTTACAGCCATTTGTAATATTGTTTTTTCAGTAACTCGAAAAATATTCATCTGGTCGAAATGAAACTTAGTTGGGAGATGGACAGTGTCAATTAGAAGAATAATTCATAGAAAATTTTGAAAAAAATTACAGTGCTTTTCTAGGTTTTTAACAGAATATACAATCAAAAAACTTCCTCATCAATTCACTTCACTCATTATTATTCGAAAATGAACCCAATCATAATTTGAACGAGTGATTCCCTTTACCACACAATTGTGGGTAAAGTGAATCACACTTTTTCAAAAAAAATGGGCGGTTTCCATACTTGAACAGTGTCGATACAAATCTTGAATTCCTTGGAAAAGGAGCAAGAATAAACAGTATTTTTTGCGTGTTTTATATTTCGCTTGTTTCGAAAATAGCAATAAATGAGCAGTTTTTGTGACTCACTTAACCCCGTTTGACGGTACCCTTTGACCTACCTTCCCCTTTCGTTTATTGCGCTCTTTTTGGGTAATCCTGTATTTCGTAGTTTATTCGGCATTGCGGTCATTATAAATACCACCTGGAATGAACTAACGGGTTGACTGTGAATGTGTTGTATAAACATACCTATTTGAGAAGTTATGTAGTCTGGAAAAAACATATACATTACGATTTAACGGTTTCCTAGAGAAACATCTCATCTTCACGTGAAATATTTATTCATTGTGTTGAAAATGTGATGAGTATTTGTAATATCTCGAAAACGGCTTAGCATCTCATTTAAAATTGGTATTTGTATAGAATGTAGAGTGAGTTAATGAACTTTTTTCTCGGAAATATACATCCTGTATATTTTAACGGTTATAGACAAATCTATGCATGCTGAATTAACTGTGGGGTTTCTGCTCTTATCTCTCAAAGTGATGGAAATGAGCACAAACTTACTTAAACTGCGTTTATTGTGATGATAATTGAAAAAAATCTAGAAAAGCACTGACGTGAAGTGTGGAGCTTCCACATGCTCATTCAAAATTGAAGCCATAGCAGTTACCCATTCACCTATTGAAATCGCTTGAAGCATCCTTACTTTGTTAAAGGTACAACAATTTTGTGATATTATATTCACAATATTCTGTAAGAATCTCCAAGCATTTGTATGCGCTTGTTCTAGAGAACCTCGCGTAATGTCTGTAATTTTAGAATTTTCCGCTGGAAATGGTCTTGAAACATTGGGTTGAACACGCTGAAGAAGAATCCGTGGTCAAATTCAATTCTGTCCTTCCGTCCGACCGTATATGCTCTAACTTTTGAGAAGAGGACCTAGCGACTCGAAATCGGCAGATTACTTTTGGAGTCCAAATATCTCGGATGAGTTCGTTAATGGGTGAAATCAGTCGAATAATTTCGGAGTTAAGCCCATTTGAAATTTTGAGGTTAATTCCTCGATATCTCATGAAGAAGATACCGAATCGTTCAGATTGAAACTTTGTGAACAGTTTTGCAAAGCCAACGTGCAATTCAATGCAGGACTAGATGTGGATCGTGGATCAAATAGTAAGAAAATTAAAATTAAAATAACATAATCACAAGGACGAATATCTGTCGATAAATCAACAAATATTCTCCCTTGATCAGAGCTAATCATCCAATCAACCAAAACACCTACACCGAAGAAGGGGATCCAAGTAGAATGTCTACAGCTGTTTTACAATTGTTATTGATCGTCAGGTCAACTTAACTTGGATAAACCGCAGAGAGTTCTCTCGATACTTGTTACCTTTCAGAAGGATCGCTGCAGTATACAACATACAGCGCGCCATCTGCCAGGAGCATATTGCGAGTCTCACCTTCGAGTGTAGAATACCTTGATCGATGTGCATCCTTTTATCGCATCAGGTCGCTGTAACTGCGATATTGCAGCTTTACAAACAACCGAAACGACATTGGAAACGCTCGGTTCATGTGGATTCCCACAAGACGCAAACGTCGAACATCTAACAAAGATAGGAAGTGGTTTCACGGAGAAGAAAGAGCTCCAGTTTAAAAAAAAAATGTTTATTCTGAATTTTTCAAATTTTTATGGAAAATGTTTTTTTCTTCGGAATTATTGATCAGATTTCAAGGAGATTCCACACAAACCTCAGAGTCAGTGTTTAACAACAAAGTTCCAAATTTTAATTCGATTTGTTATTTACTTTCAGAGATAGAAGGAAAAAATTATGCCAAATTTCGTCGTTATTTGGAATGTTATTTCCGCAATAAGTACAAATGCAATCAGATTGAAAAGTCGTAATCAACTGGGTGCAAAATTTCGTATCGATCTAATAGTTAGAATTTGAACAAGTACGTGAAAGCTTCTGACCTCACCCAGTGCTTTTCTAGATTTTTCAACCAAGTATTAGCTACATTCTATAAGTCGATCAGATCTGTAGTTTCGGAAATGTTGGTATAAAAAAAAATTTATATAGAAGGTTTGGAGTGCGCCGAACATTCCTTTGATTCTGTTGATTGGAAAATGACAGCTTGAAGGTTTATGCAGATTTTTTTAACGGAAAGGTTAAGCTTTTCCACACAGATTACTCACCTTTCTGAAAGCTCCTTTTTCGCTTCCTATTCAAATTCGTTGGATGAACCAGTGGTGGAGATTATAAGGTATCTTGAGGATTTCCTCTAATTACGTCAAATCAAAAAAAACATTTTTTCGACAGGAAATTCTGAAGCACCAATAAATATTACACGAAGAGATTAATGTTAATGTTACTGAAGAAAGTTCAAACGGTAGGTAAAAACTGAAAAAAACATATCGACACCCTGTGTCATAGCACATGGTGCCTTCTGTGCCACTAGATATCAATTTTCCAATCGCTATACTGTCCTTTTTTGAAGATGAATTTGTGTTTCCAGAGTTTCTCTGTTAGATGTATTTATTTCACTAAATAAATAACTGCAAACAATTTAAAGACTAAACAATGTTTGAATGTTTCTATTTTCATGAGGAGGGTACAATTCTCATTCACGAAAATATTCAGGAACCTCGTGTACTGTTGTATAGTGTATATAAAGGGTGAGTCTTTAAGTTGTACATTAATTTTAACCATAGATTCCTCTCATCAAATAAAACACTTTTTTCATTTACTATCTTTCCATATTCGGCTAAGGTAAAAAGTTATGAGCATTTAAACATTTCTCGAAGTGCTAATACACTCCTGCGCTTTGTTTGCAAGTTCACCACAGATATCTCTTACGGTGATTTCTTCTGGAGAATAACCAATCCAAGGTTTGATTCAAAGAAACAAGATTGAGAAAACTCATTCACTCACTTTATTCTTATGATTTGGTGCTTTTTGCGATATTTTCGCAAGGAAAACATTTCATTACACTGGACTTAAAACACTGATCTTCAACTTGATGTTCATGCAATATCCAATTTCATTCCACTATATGATTATACACAATTTCATCGTCCCCCATTCTCATTTCGAAAACTCCATAATTATACTTTTTTCCCGAAATTTATAAATGAATTATATGAAATCAATCAATTGACCTAAAAATATTCTCTAGACTTATAATAACATGTTATTCTATGTCTATGAATGTTATGGTTAGGTCTGTGGTATGATCACGAAATAGCATATACCTAAATTAGTTCTATTCGAAATAGATGTGATTTATGTGTATTATATGGTCCGGATAAACGTGAATTTTCATCCGATTTTATAATATCCACCGTTGAATATCTGCAAAACGGTGCAGGTTCAGGAGAAATTATAAAAAATAATCAAGTATTTTAAAATTATTGAAGATTCTTATGATGACATAAGATAAACTTTATCTGCAATCTTTATGCTAATTTCGGATAGTTTTATGAATCGGCGGGTCTATAACTCGAAAACATTTGAAGTAGGATGAAAGCGATTACTGAAGAATATGTGTAATAGTTATAGAAAACTTCACACCAAAGTTCATCTCATTCGGAGTTACGATATTAAAGCTACAAAACGAAAACTGATTTTTTTTTGGAAATTTAAACAGCCTGTATCTTTGTGTCGGAGCCGAATCTAAAAAAATGATAAATGAAAAAGTGTTTTATTTGATGAGAGGAATCTATGGTTAAAATTAATGTACAACTTAAAGACTCACTCTGTATAATGCCTGTTCATGAAATTTCCGATTACTATATCATTGTACAACACTCGCGGAATCAAATATGTATTCAAAAAACATGAACTCATTTTAAAATTGAATGTAAATTCACACAATTGGCACAATAATTCTGAAATTTTAACAATAACAACCATGTATTTCATAAAAATGGTTTGGAGTATTCAATTTACTCATTGATGTTGCACTACAGTGAAAATGTCATAAAAATTGAATGAGTCATATCAAACTTATTAATAGAGATAAAATCGATCGAATCAGACGAATCAAAAGTATCCATAGAAGCCCTAATTATAAGACAAACATTGCGAAACTGTCTTGACTAGTGTAGACTTCTCCTAAAATCTGACGGTCCCCTTCGGAATCACCCTGTATATATCTTCGGAACTATTAGAGTTATTTATTCCATTAATCAAGCGCGTAAAAATCGATCTACTTGTTGAGGCTATAAAATTATCAAAAATCATCAACCATCAAAACCAAAATGAGGGATATAATTTATTGAAAATAACTCAGGAACTAATGTGATGATGTTACAGAAATGAATGAGACACGACCCCTAGAACATTTCAACAAACAATAATTTTCAATCAGTATTTTATCACATCTTTTTAATGAATTCATTTAGACTTCTCGTTCATGTTATCAGTAGGATAATTCATAATATTATTTCACTTCATGCAGAGACCGAAGACCTTTAGATAACTGGTAGTAATGAGATTATCAGGTTAAGGTATTTCTGAAATTCATAATCTATTATTCATTATTGATTCAATCAACGAAAATGACTATCAACATCTTGAGAACGATCAAATATAACAAAACAGATTGATTATTTCTGCACTTGGTTTTGATTACTCTTTGCGCACATGTTCTGGGGAACAGCGTGCTATTGTATTGTCCAAATTTCTGCAATTTTTGAATTTTTTTCCCAGAACTAGGCTCAAACGACTACTATTTTATCATTTGAACCACCCAATAATTTCACTTTCTTTTATCACAATCATGTTTTATATAAGTCCAAACAACATTGTGATGAAAAATATCAAATTTCCAAAATGAAGATAAGATCGAATTGAAATTCGATTGTAAAATCAAAGCTAGAAGGTTCATACAGAATTCCGGGAGGTTATGTCATTTTTCCATCATGAAGTAAGGGTGCGTTGGGCAGGGTAAATACGTGAAAATATATCCGCTATGGCAATGAATTTGAACATGCGCGCAAAAGCTGTAGACTCTTTATGTCAGTGCCTTTCTACAGTTTTTTATCATTTGAACCACCCAATAATTTCTCTTTCAATTTCATGTGTTATAAGTTTAAACAACTAAACATTTTGATGGAAAATTTTAGATTCGGTTAAATTCCCTAAGTTCTATGGGAAGTTTTTTGAGATCTCTCTGATTTGTTTAGAATCCAACATTTTAACGCGCTCGTTCTAGGGAACAGCGCGTTATCATTTCGTCGCGATGTCTGTAATTTTCGAAAATTGAGCCGAAAATAGTCTTAAACGATTGGGTTCAACTCCCCGAAGAAGAATCCGTGGTCAAATTTAATTATGTCCGTCCGACCGGCCGTGTGTGCTGTATCTTCCGAAAGGAAACACCTAGAGTCTTCAAATTTTCAGGTTAGGTTTTGATCCTGAATATCTCGGTTAGGTTCGTTAATGGGCCAAATATGCCGAATGGTTTTTGTGTTACAGCCATTTGAAATTTTGATTTTTCAATAACTCGAAAAATATTTATCTAATCGAAATGAAACTTGGTTGGAAGATGGACAGCATCAATAAGAAGAATTATCCTTGGAAAAATTCGAAAAAAAAAATTTTTTTTTGAAAATGTTCATATTTTTACGCGCTTGTTCTAGGGAACAGCGTGTTATCATTTAGTCACGATGTCTGCAGTTTTCGAATTTTGAGCCGAAAATGGTCTCAAACGACTGGGTTGCACTCCCTGAAGAAAAAATCAGTGGTCAAATTCAATTCTGTCCGTCCGTCCGGCTTCCCGTATGTGCTCTAACTTTCGGAGAAAAAGACTTAGCGACTTGAAATTGACGGATTAGGTTCGGAGTCCGAATATCTCGGTTGCGTTCGTTAATGGGTAGAATCGGTTGGATAGTTTCGGAGTTAGGCCCATTTGATATTTTTAGGTTAATTCCTCGATATCTCATGAACTATTAACTCGATAAAATTGAAACCTTGTGGGCAGTTTGGAATATCAACGCGCAACTTAGAGCAAAATTTCGTGTGAATCCAGTTGTTAGAATTTGAAAAAATATTTTTTTCGAAAATTTTCGACGAAAAAATTTTTTTTCTGAGAATATTTATTAGACTCCAATGAAATTTGGCACAAACGTTGGAGTCAGTAATAAACAACAATGTTAAAATTTCAATTCGATCCGATATCAACTTTCGGAGATATTATATAAGCAAAAAAAATGTGCCAAATTTCGTTATTATTTGGAAATTTACATTCTTTCTGCAATATCTCAAACAGTACAATTGCAATCACTAGATGCAAAATTTCGTGTTCATCTAATAGTTAAAATTTGAACAAGCTCTTAAAAGCTCCTGACCCCACGTCATTGCTTTTCTAGATTTTCTATTCTTTGAAGTGAAAATCGATTTGGGCGTGTGAAAATCATCTTAATCCATATTCATGAACAGATATTTCTGAGAAGAGGCGTGTACGGCAGATGGATAGGCGTTTTTATTCGATTTTTGAATCCTACCTACTTGGATAGTTCGAAATTTGAACTGTGAAATTTTCAGGTAGTTTGCAAGTAGTTCTTCGCTGTACGATTTCAAAAATTGATCTACTGGAAATAATTATTTATTTATTCTTTTATTGGAAATGAGGAAAAAAACAACTGTTCAAAATCTGTATTCACCTATACATAATTTGAGGTACAAAGTAAATCATATAGAAATAAACAAAAGAAAAAATCAATTCAATTGGACCTAATCCAAAAATGAAAAATTGAGAGTAAACAAGAAAGAATAAACATATATCAAACTATTATAGAGATTTTTCAAGAATTCCTTTAAAATATTAGATTCCGTGGAAAATAAATTGAAATGATCATTTACCCAGTTACACAAATGAGTCATTTTATCGAATTGCGAAATCTGGGCGTATATGATATTTCGAAACCTGAGATGGAAAACATTTGAACGTCTCAGTATCCTACAGGGGTTAAGTGGTTTAAAAACGCAGCGCTGTACGGCTGCTTGTATCGGTGAAGATACGATTCGGATCTCGGCAGCAGCTGCCTGGAAGTCGCGACCCGGCAGCGACTACCATACTGCTTCCAGGTAATTATATGCAACACTAAAGGTACGATTCGGATCTCGGCAATAGCTGCCTGGCAGTTGCGACCCGGCAGCGACCACCATACCGCTTCCAAGGAAATTCATGCATGCCGATACAGGCAGCGCTGCACGGCTGCTTGTATCGGTAAGAGTTGCATGTCATTCCCTAGAAGCGGTATGGTACATGGTAGTCGCTGCCGGGTCGCAACTGCCAGGCAGCTACTTCCGAGATTTGAATCGTACCTTAAAGGGGCCTTTTGTGGGATGGAGATTCATGTATTTGGGGAATCGGAGATTCACCCTATTGGCCGAGAGGTTCACCCTATGGCGACGACGGTCACGTGATCGTTGTCGGCCAATAGGGAAGAATCTCCGATTACCCAAATACCCGAATCTCCCTCGCACGAAAGGTAGCTTTAGTAATTCACTTACTGTTCTGTTTACCTTACTAACTAGTAAAAATGATCTACCGATCTAGGAACAAACGCGGTAAAGAAACAAAACTCGTTCTATCCTGCAAAAACGCATATAGATGTACCACTGCGATGAATTGAACAGAATAAATCTGTCAATTTCACGTTGGATTGCATTCAATCATTTCAAATGTCTTTGAAAAATGCAAAAGCTAAAGGTCTCATTTCTACCAAATCTAAGTTTCTTTCTTCAGAAGCTCGGATCTCTGAGACCTGTCATTTTGTAGCGGACTGTTCAAGCTCGAAAAGAAATGAAGAGAACTCATTCTAGCGTTGTAATGATTAAGATTATTGCTATCATTGTCAATTATCTCAGGCTTTTCTAGGAAACATATCAGAAGATATATTTATTTACGCATTTTCGCAAATAGAACATCGACAAGTATGGAACCCACTTTGATGTCCACAAATTACAATGATGTTGGATACTAACATAGAAAAAAAAAGAATTCACAATGCCCCTACTAAAAAAAAATAGAAAGAAACTTGAAAAATTGAATGGCGGGTCCTACCTAATCGCTTAATAACATTTTCAGAAAAATGATAACGCCGATGTTTCCAAGAACAAGCGAGTAAAAATGATGGACTACAGAAATTTCGACGAATCCTGATATGAAAAGGCAACAAAGATCAATATTATTCCAATACATAGAAAGAAACATCGTTTTGATCTGATCCAAAAACATTAATGCTTCGATATTTAATATCTCTGAATTCACGATAAGACTCTATTTTCCGTTCAACCACAGTAACGGAGATATTGTTGAAGATGAAACTTGAAAAGTATTCCGTAGTTTTCGTTCTGTCTGTACTTTTTTGTTGTTCTTGGTGCTCAAATGAAATAAAGGAGTCATGGTATAAGCACAGTCAGTGGGTTGACAACTTTAAATGTCAAAATCCTCAGGCGAGAAGTTACGAATTGCCAGAATTGTTGAATCAGAATGATTCACTTCTTTTACACATAGAGGTTAGCATCTTATTGATTTACTTTTATTCAGTGATAACGATGATTTACTAGTATATTATTGAATGAGCTTATGATGACTGCTTTTATTCACGAGTGTCGCAAATCACCTGAGTGAATAATAGCAATTAAATGCGAGTTGAATACTTTACTTTGTCCACGACTTCATTGCGGAAATTGAAATAATTCTGCATTTTCAAAAACCTACAATAGAGTTGTCGGAATTGTCAACTTCATTTTCTGTGATTGCTGAAACTTGTCAAGCTTACGAGAAATGTCAAAACTTCCACTGAACATATTATTGAAGATAATATTATATATTTTGCTTACCCCGAAAACGGCTCTGACGAATTTGATGAAAGCTTGTATTAAGTAATAATTTGGCGTTCTGACTCCGCTTAAGTAATTGTTTTTGTTGAAAAAATGCGCAATTAAAAAAAAAAGTATGCATGATTATGTTTCTCAGTGGTCGCCCACTTAAGCTACCTTTTGTGCGATGAAGATTCTGGTGTTTGGGGAATCGGAGATTCACCCTATTGGCCGAGAGATTAACCTTATTGGTCGACGACGGTCACGTGATCGTTGTCAGCCAATAGGGAAGAATCTTCGATTACCCAAAAACCCGAATCTCCCTCGCACTAAAGGTAGCTTTAGGCATCAGCCATGTTGTAAAAAACATCGTGTGCTCATCTGAAAAATGAGTGACGTCAGCTAGCAGAGAATACAAAGAGTTATATATTCTGTGCTTTGAATCAACATGCAAATTCAAAGCACAGAATATTCAACTCTTGGTATTTTCTGCTTGCTGACGTCACTCATTTTTCAGATGAGCATACTATGTTTTTTACATCATGGGCATCAGCCTAGATGGATGCTTAAAATATAGAAAAATATATATTTATAAAACAATATTATTCATTGCAAAACGTGCTGCCTTCATCTTCGTCTTTCAGTCGTCAAAACAATGACGTCCATTTGGAGTCAATGTGGTTTCATCCCTTACAGGTCATTCATTATTTCTCAAGGACGTCGTGGAACAAAAAAACATGCCAGAATAATTACGTCATCATAGGTCACTAATTCGTTGCCTGGGACCCTATTCTTGAGCGTTGACACGCCTATTTTCTCCCATCCCCGATTCAAGCATAGGGACCCTGGATAGTGTTCTGACTCCCATTAGACGCCTATTAGACGTCAAAAATAGTGCGTCCATTTTCAGTCAATAATGTGATGTGTTTTATTGATCCTATATGAGTCGTAGTCGTCGTGGACGAAAAATGACGTCAATCTGATGCCATTTTAGGTCACTCTGCTACCTGGGGCTATTTTAGAGCCTGCCGACTGACTTTATTAAAGTGAATAGAGTATAAGTGAAAATCTCTCCATCAGAATAAAGAACTTTTGTTTTCAGAATGTGTATCCATCAATGACAGTTCTCCACAGATGTGACAATGCTGGGTGTTGCCCTGGCATGAAATTTTGTGCTCCTAAGGATACCGAAGTGGTCAATTTGATATTCGGGATTGTCAAACCAGGAATTTCGAAGATACAATATGTGTATAGAGATGTTATCAATCATACTTCTTGCATCTGTGAGACTAAGATAAGCAACTAACAGAATAACCAATATTATTCACGTTTTAAAAATATTATATTTATATTTGCAAATATATGTGATACTGAATAGGTAAATCTGAGTAGATTGACAATATTTGATAAGGTTACAGAAATTTACTGTTAAAATCCTCTGTTTGAATAATACACTCTTTTCAAATGCCGTTTTTCCAGATTTGGCAGAGGGAAAGAGTTGTGAGCAATTTCAATACTTCCTAATGTGTTATTATACACTGCACTTCATAGTTTTCAAGTTCAACGAAGCAAGTCTTTTCGTAATATGTCCATGATGTGAAAAACATGGTGTGCTCATCTGAAAAAAAAGTGACGTCAGCAAGATTAAAATATATATTCTGTTCTTTGAATTGGAATCAAAAAGTGAAGTCATCATTGGTAAATATACGATCACAGATGAGCAGATGAGCTCAACATGTTTTGCTTACATCATGTGTATGGGCAGAACTCGTAGAAACATGATTGATGAAACTAATTTACTCCCTCAATTCTTATGATTTGATGCTTGTTGCAGTATTATTGTATCGAAATTATTTCACTGAACTTGACTATAATAAAAACACAGATCTTCCACTTGAAATCCCATCAAAGCCTATTGTTTCCACCATAAGATAATACACAATTTACTCCTACCATTCCCATATTGAAAATTCTATAATTATCCTAATTTTCATCAAATTAGTGAGTTAAATAACTGAATCAGTGTGAACCATAGACATAATAATAATAGTATATGTCCTTGGATAGGTGCATAAGGTGCGGACACTCTTCGACATATTTTGGTTCCGAAATGAGGTCCAAACGTTGTCAAAATACGGCTTTGTTGGCCTACTTCAGTTTTCGCCGATAGATGCCGGCACAGGAAAATCTGCCATATAAAATCTGACATATTTACGGAAGTAACCGACCTGTCATATCAGAAGTAGTCAAATCAGAACTTCTTTCTGATTTTCTGAGTTGGACCATACATTATTTTCAAGAATTTCCGATAATAAATTCATTTTTTGACGAATTTAAATTATGATCATTCATTTCATTCAGTTAGATAGCCTTCGTCTCTGAATACACAAGTCAGAAACTTGATACTTTGAATACCTGCTTATTGCAAGAGGTATTCACTAGCTCAATATTCAGTTCATGGAAAGGAAGTGTTCCAGAGTTGAGCTTTCAAAAATACCACAAGAAATCATTTGGAACGATAGATACTACAATTAATTTATCTGGTTTGAAATTCGTCTGATAAATTCGTATGAACATGAACAACAATGTGAAAATTCATATATCAATTTTCATAATAATAAACATGAACATTTCCTCCAAATATTTGCATAAGTAGATATTTAACATAATACATAACTTTTGAATTGAATATGTATTAATAGGTACATACAAAATTTAAATGAGATCCAAACTATCCAATAGAATCCATCAGTAATATCAATCTCCCGTTTCGTTTGTTTGGCTTCTAATTATCTTCATGTATCCATCCACGAAAGTGTTCTCACTATAAACCTCATATTGCTCCTGATTCCCTTACCCATATTTCATATTATTAATGAGTAGATGTTCCACATTTGTTGAACTCCTCTTATGTATTAGTGAGAATCCATAATTTCAAATATCTGATTCATTTTTTGGGAAATAGTTCATTCAGATTATAGCTCAATTCATTTTTATTCAGCGGAATTAAATGTATGTACTTGCCAAAGCGACGTGAGCGCCCTCATCATTTACAGAGCCAAGTAGCCCAAGGTTTGACAATTTTAGGACCGCGTTTTGGGCTCAAAATTTTAGTGGCTAATAGTAGGAAAGTGTCGACACCTGATATATTCTATGCAAATATGTCCATGGTATGAATAAACTGTAAAGCTACCTTTTGTGCGGAGGACATCCGGGTATTTGGGTAATCGGAGAATCTTACCTATTGGCCGACGACGATAACGTGATCGTCGTCAGCCAATAGTTTGAACCTCTCGACCAATAGGGTGAATCTCCGAATACCCAAATACCTGAATCTCCCTCGCACGAAAGGCCCTTAAGGATTTTCTGGATAATCTAGTTTATAAATATCGAACATAGAACTTCGTAATCTGTGGTATGGGCACTAAATAGTGAAGAAACTCTGGCTATTCTGTGGCCTGGTTTGAAGTGGCGTAGTAATAGAGACATGTGGACTGTGCCTTTCCTCGAACATCGTGAACAAAAGTTGGTAAGGATGTGAGAGATTCGAAACGAACTCCTCCTTTTCAAATATTTTAAAACTCAATGGTATTACGAAGAAACTGAAGAATCCGAGGAATAATCTTATAACTACTCAAGATGAACTTCATATGCATTCTCCATGCTAATTCAATCTCAAATAAAGTGAGAGTGTTAATTGATGAATACGTGCCTTAACTAGTTATAGGAAACCGAGGTACAGACATAATCATTGACAAGTTAAAAGAAATGTTAAGAAAATGAGAAAGTTTATTCATTTTTCTTGGCGTTTGTGTGATTTTACCAGTGTTCTACTGAGGAAAAGCAAACTCAAATGTCCCTTCCCATCAATTTCTGGAGCCCGGTAAAAAATTTGGAGTTAGGGTGAAAGAAACTTCCCTTAACAAGTCGGGCCTGAAAGTATTGAAGAATTGATAAAAACCAACAAACAAGATTTATGAGAGTCTGTTACCTGTATTTTACCGATGATGATAATTTTTATAGGGGTAAGCACGAATTGCTCATGAAATATCAGATCACATTCATGAGGACAAATTTTTTCTAGGCCCATAATCCAGGCAGAGAAATTTACTTAAGAGGAGGGCTATGCCTTCCAGAAATCTGCCTGTTGAACTGATCATTAAGGAACAACGTAAATGTTCTAGTGATAGAACAGACTATTGAAAAAAATAGTCTCAACAAGGAAATTTAGGAAATATCTAGTGATGAATACTCTTCGCTCAAAGTGCTTCTGCCGATGAAAGCAAAGTTGAACAAGGCTTATTTATTACACCTTTTTCAAGACCAATCATATGAGTGTTGGAAAATCTATTTGTCAATCCATAATGAATAAGGCTTACGGTACAAGTAGCATTAGTTTCATGTGAATGTATTCATTTTATTCACAATATATTAAGAATTTAGTCCTTCCCTATAAAAATAGTTAAGTTATGAGTATTTGTCTATTATTCCAAAAAGTATGTTTTACAATACTATCTGTTTTTCAACTTTCAAGACAGCCTTAGAAATCCACCAAAGTCAATCTTGCCATTTGGATCTGAAAATAAATAATATTAAAATACTGTCTAACCTTGGAGATATCCCCGTAATTTTAGAGTTGCTAGACTCAATTAGATTGAAGGAATGTACATACCTACTTTATAAGAATGGAATATGTACTCCCAGTAATACTCTAATCAACTATAAAAGTCTAAAAAATATTTGAATGAATCGTGAAATCAAAAATTATCAAACCAAACACTAACAAACAGTACAAAATCGACTATCAAAACAAAATCTATAACTGTACGTAAGGTTGTAAAACTGGCCACCGTGGCGCTGCAATCTTAAATTCAGACGCCAATAGCAGTAGGTTACTAGCCAGCATGTAAAACCGGACGTACTGAGTTCGAATCCCGGCGAGGGCACGTGTAAGTTTGTGTTCTACGAATAAAAAATGTCCCTAGTTTGGGATCAATCTGAATGAATGTTAGTGTAAAATAATAGATAAATTTGAAATTGAATTGAATTTGTACAAATGGCCGAATTAGCCGGATGGACGGAATGATGCTTTCTCAATTGAAAGTTTTATTTTATTTGTCTTATAATTCAAAAACACAAATCTGATCTTACTTAAATGAAGTACCCGGCTCTGAAATGCCGATTTGGAGATTTCACTTAAATTTGAATGAATATAAAATTTTCAGATTTTTTTTTCCAAATTTGCGTATGGATAATTCTTCCCGTTGATACTCTCCATCTTCAAACCAAGTTTAATTGACATTAAATAATTCTATTTGAGTTATTGAGAAACCAAAATGTCAAATGGCTATAACACAAAAGCCATTCGGCAGATTTGGCCCATTAGTGAACCTCCAATATTCAACATCATGTCGGTCACAACCTGTATACATATCCCAAATTGAGATCTTCCGATGAACGCTTTCGAGAGTAAATTAATTCTTCTCAATTATTTATCTCGAGCCCATCCTGCCTGATACCTTCTGGTTTATCATTGAAACAAATAATTTTTTACCAAAAAATAAGCCTCGGTTATAGCTACAGGAAATAAATCAACTCCCTGTAACTTTCTCAGTTTATGATTTGGAGTATACCTAAAGATTCTACAACGAATGGAAAAATTAGTTTTTCTATCGTCCCATCATGCTTTTCTCCGTAAGTACTGCGGGGTTTTTTATGGATCTTGGTGAAAAGCCATGCATCAACCAAGCACCCCAGGGTTGGAAACAAGAGGTTCCTCGAAATCTTCGTCACGAATTTTTCGGAAATTGTAGGATGATTGCTCTAACTTATATAAAGAAAAACCTAGAAAAGCCCTGACGTGAGGTCAGGAGCTTTTGTGCGCTCGTTCAGATGCGTTGACAAAGTAGTCACCTGCTCACGTATTGACCCCGTCAAATACAGCTTTACTTCCTCAAGCTAGCATTTGCCGATTAATTCGATCCGATTCGGATGTTTATCAAAATTTGGAAATTTGAATGGGTCACCTTTATCTAAGGAATCATCAAGCGAATTTCACCCATTCAGTTATTCTACCTTCGCAATTAAATAGAACACCTACTGTACAAATATCGAGTCTCTAAAATGTTGTGTTCGCGATCGACCTAACCACCGATAGCGAACAAAACAATTTTCTTAAAAATCTACTCAGAAACTTGATGCTTGCATTGTAGGTTAATTGAGATTCATTACAGTTCAATTACGAAAGTCGAATTCTTGAACAGGTTGAGTTCGCCCAATGATTCCGTAGATGAATGTTTCCATTCCAAATTTAATTTTCCAATA
The DNA here is from genome assembly GCA_958510865.1 of Myrrha octodecimguttata. Taxonomy (NCBI): domain Eukaryota; kingdom Metazoa; phylum Arthropoda; class Insecta; order Coleoptera; family Coccinellidae; genus Myrrha; species Myrrha octodecimguttata. The sequence continues at coordinate 40,042,269 of OY294056.1, forward strand.
TTTCCAAAGATAGAGATCCAATTGAAATCCAGTAAAGAGATGAATGACAGCTTAAAGGTTCATGCGGAATATATAATAATCAAGAAATTTGACAATTCTTCTTTATGTATCTCCGAATATATACGATCGAACAAAAATTTTAGACACTATTGCTGAATAGAGACTTCAAAATCTGCACTAAATTTCTTCGAAATCTCATGAATAGCACCTGAGAAAAAATTTTTTTTTTAAAAAATTGGAAAATTTTCGAGAAGAAATGATTTCTTTTAAATTTTCTGCATGTTTGATCTTCAGTGAATTTTTCGAGAGATTGCTCACCGGTTTTAACCATCTACGGAGTTCAAATCTGATCACGTCAGTTCTTCTCGAGTTTGAGGAAAATACCTAAAATTTCCAATAGCCGCCAAATTTGACATTTAATTTTTGTGTATTATTTGATTAAATCTAATAATAAACCTAAGTGATCGACCAAAAAAAATTACCCCCCCTGAAAATTTCAAAGTTTACATTTTGAAGTATGTATGTAGATTTGAATGAACTAAAAAAAAATCCGTCCGTCCGCCGTCCGACGTATGGGGCTCTTCTCTGAAACCAAAACCCTTGAAACTGGGTAGAAAAAACGTGTTTCGCGCGAGATTGATCCTCCAAGCTTTTCAGCAGGATTGGTGTACCCTAAGGGCTCAAAATTGGGGGTTGGGGGGAAAAACATCATTCATTTTTCGAAAACTTACCACCTTTATTTAAATTTTACTTTCAATGTTAATTACTGTTGCATAACTCAACTTAAAAATTTTCACCCGGATGATATCCGACCAGTGGTCCCTGATTTATTAAGAAAAACGCTGCAAATTCCCAACAATCCCGAAAATGAATCATCGCATTCGGTTCTAAGATTGGAATTTAGTGGAATAATCGGTTAAATTTCATCCAGAATCATATATCTGAAGGTAGATGAAAAGATTGATTATCAGATTTTAAACAGATATCGAGTTTTTGTGTTTGTGTTAAACCAATGAGTTATGAATAAAATATAAGTTTTATTTGAGATATGCAGGATGTTCGGATACTTAACTGAGAGAATAATAAACCCTTGTGTTTTCATTCCTCAACCGAGTACCAGTAATATATTGAATGTTCATATTAACAAAAAATAGAATGAGTTTTACCGAAGGACCAATTCGACTTTCGTCCCTTAATACACTGTACGCACGTGACGAATCTATGAGTCGTTTTCTTCAGAAGTTATGGTGTTCAAGGTTGACCGACGCATTTGAACCATAAACCATTTCTTAAACCCTTGTTGTTCACGTTCATCTAATATCAGTCTTTCCTAATCGTTTTGGTACCATTTAGGCTGAATATTTAATTACAGACATCTGACCGAAATGATAACGTTCTATTTTCCTGGGACAAACGAGCGAACGTATGTATCAGAACACAAAACGAAAAGAAATCAGAGAAAATATTTTATATTTTTAAACAAACCCTAAGATTTTGATCTTTCCTCAATTTTCAGAAATTGTTCAATAATGAAAATTGTGGTTATTTCTGTTGAAAAATCTCCCAAAAAGGAGAAACTTCAGAATATTTGTGGATATAACAGGAAAGCATTCAAGGGGGTAGGGTGTTGTTCTGACTTAATTACACCCATTCCCAATATTGAAATTTCCGCACTGAACATATATCAAACAATATATTCGACAAACACTAGTTCTTGAATATTGTCATTTTCCCCTTTGCCACCCCTTTAGTCAATCGCCACATCTCGAATACGATTTGACAAGATATTTACCATGATAACGTCAGTTTCTAAACTAAATACTGGAATATCTTGTTACAGCATGTCATCATAATTGAATATATTGAAATTTGTTCTGCAAAATGAGGTGATTTATTCCATTCAGTTTCCTATCTGGAATTATTTACATATTTTCTAGAATTCCACCGTAATCGAGTTGGAGAGGCGAGATCAAACGAATGCATAATAAATCAATCCGAATAAATAGTTCTTGGTTTTTGTAGGAATATTTTGAAGAAGATGATAACATACAATATTATTAGTTTTATTCATGTTCATTCAAATCAGTCGGAAAATACTATTATCACACTTATGTATAAGCAATGATATTTTGTATTAGTTGAGGTATCTATGAATTAAAATTTACATAATGATGAAGGTACAGAATAACAAGTTTCCTTAAAAATATAAAATTTTTGCGTTGTGCTTCGCCGCAACTACAATAAACTTTACAAGCTATAAATTAATAAAATATATATTTGCTTTTTCAACTGTTTCATATCACAGATCGTTACATCCTTCCACACTTCTTCCAAATCCTTATTGAACGGGATGGTGAAGAGGATGAAGAAATTGCTCGTTCAAGTCATGCAATGTCCTGAAGAAAGGAGTCATTCCCACATTTCATACATATCTGGAAGAGAATCGATTCCTTAACTTTCGATATATGATATATTACATGTGGTTATATGTAAACTAATAACTATGTTTTCGAGTAACCATTTTATTGATATAATTCAATTTAGAGCAAACAATACCTCGAATATAACGGGTTGACTTTTGGAGGCCAGAGTTTGATTTTTTCAAAAAAAAATTTTGTTGCAAATCGTTGAGAAAAATCGTGAGAATGCGCAATGTTGCCATTTTTTTATATTCAAGAATTTTCGGGAAAATAAAAACAGAAATGGAGTGGAAAATGGAGAAATAACTAACATTGCGCATTCTCACAAAAGAATTAACAACATCCGAAAAAAAAAATTTCAAAAATAATGATTTATACCCCGTTTTCTCCTATAAACGTCGATATTTCTCCGAATTTTAATATACCCCGCGGCTATTGGCAACGTTAAAGCATGTAGACCGTGTGCAGGTACCTGACCTTGAGATATTAACGAGGTTTAATGAAACTTGAATGTGGCTATGTTGCGAAGCCGTAATTTACCAGTATACGTGGTATTGTTCGGTCTTGAACTAAATCCTTTTCACGCGTCAGAAAAATACGAAAGACGAGTTCAGATAAGCCCTCAAATAAGCTACGACTTAGGTTATAGACAAATTACTTACACCAGAGTGCAGGTCAACTTCGCAAAAAAATCCGATGCTTCAACAGAAAAGGACTCGGAAGATATTCAGAAATTGTCTCCTTTTGATGCGTGTTTGATATTTCCAATTTGCCCATATAGAGGCGAACTTATAATACAGAAAAGTAGATTTAAGTGGAGCTTGAATGAAATATAGAAATTTTTCAAATAAATTTTCGATCAGATGAACGTTTTTCTAGTTAATGAAAAATCAAAATTTCAAATGGCTATAACACAAAAACCGTCTTGTAGATTTGGCTCATTAACGAATCTAAACTAGATGTTTAGGATCAAGACCTAACCTGAGAATTTCAAGATTTTAGGACCTTTCTTTCGAAAGTTAGAGCACCCACGGCCTGCCGGACAGAATCGATTTTGACACCGGATTCGTCATCAGTGAGTCCAACCTACTCGTTGAGACCAATTTCAGTTCAAAATTCGAAAATTATAGGCATTGTGACGAAACGATAAAGCGCTGTTCCCAAGAACAAGCGCGTAAAAATTATGATGGTACATATCGAAAGGGGAAGAACTGAATCGTTTATGCCATGGCATTTATTATTTCTTCATTCAGTTCCGTTTCTTCAAATATTTGATTTGATATTACGTATTATTCTGAGGTTTTATACGATAAGACCCTTTGTTGGGTTTTGATTATTGCAATATTATAAAAACCCATGCTTCTAACCCAGCATTGAAAAAAAAAACCTTATATACTGTAACAAATAATATATCCATTATTTAACTGCCGTTTAGCAATTTATAGTGTTTGTGAACAAACAGGTTGAGTTAAGCCGGGTCCAGATGAGTGTACTGAGAATAGCGAATTCCATTAATCACAGAGAGTTTTATGGTTGGAGGCAGCGTTCTTCCTGCTCCGTCAGGACTCAGTTTTCAACTCTAACTATGCATTTGAATGTATTATTCGAGGCTGAGCTCGAGTGCCGGCCACATTATTCGCCGAATCTTTTATCAAATTTTATTGCATTCGCTGTTCGGATTAATCTCTTCTGGACCCGCCTTTATAATAACTCACTGCTAAAACTTACTGCAATAAATCGGGAAAGAAAGGGAGTAATATAGCTGGAGGGAAGTGTTCTCAGCTCGGTCCGAGGGTGGGGCAAGAACCTAGAAGGTTTGCAATGCATATTTTTATTTTTCACAAATGAACCGGAAGGTACGAATAATACGCAACAAAGTTGTAGTTTTTTGACGTTTCTCAAATCTCCGAAAATTCTGACAACCAACTAGAATTGTGTGATTTTTCAATAAAGTTCTTTCTCTGAACTTGTGTGTTGTTATAGGCGTAGATGAGGTATGTATAGTATTCAACTTGCCGTAATGGTCATAACTCTTTTCATCTTCTCAACTTTTGACCTACATTACCGCTCGATAAATAATATATAATCATTCTGATATAAACACGATTGAAAAGAAATAATTTTCAGAAATAATTAGTTTGACAAAGTGGAGAAGAATCCTAGGGCTGAAATATAAGTGAACATTTTTCGCGTGCAATTACAGCAGTACCATTGATCTTTTAGATTTAAACCATTTCTTATTGAACAGATTGGTTAAATTCATGTCTCCAATTGTTTAAAAACATAATTAGCTCATTCAATTGTCATATCTCCATTTTCATTTAATGTTACCCACCCAAAGATTTCGTAGATCCGAAATTTATTATTCCAATACGAAAATACAGATCTGATCGAATTGAAACCGAATACTTGGTTGAAAAATAACGCAATTAATAACACAGTAAAATGTCGTGAGGAACTGGTTTTGTATTCGGACAAGCTCCTTAAAGTTTCAGTCTTCGCTTCTTGATTTCTTTTACAATAAGTAGTTGATACTTTGATAAAGCAATAATAAAATTCAATTTTCAATACAACAAGTTTAGTTTCCTATTCGTATAAGTTTCTAGATCATTTCTTTTAACGAATGCTGTGAATTTTCCTCCTATTCTGATGTTATTGTTATTGGTATGTGGAATTCTGCTCAATTGTGCTCATAACGATTTTGAGTTCCAATTGTGGCCTTCCATATCAAAAGAGGACTATTTGACACTGGGTAACATAACACTTCAGGTTCATCAACATGGCCCTCCTTGCCATCCCAAATCATCCTGCCTTCGTTCGTATATATCATAGATATTGAAACCTAAGAACATGGGAATTGGAGGAAATGCGAGGATTTTAATATGGGTTTTGTAATGAATTATGTTATGAAGTGTCATGAATCTTGTATGTTTCGCAAACTAAAATAATCGGTGTCCATACGGAAATAAACGGAATACTTGAAGTGGAATAAAATTCTAGAGAAGCACTGGCGTGAGGTACTCAGCTTTTGCGAGAATGTTCAAATTTGTAGCGAACGCGTTAAGTGATTCTATATTTATTAAGTATTATGGCTTTGTTTGTGGTTTTGATACATAAAATTGTATTTTCGATTTCAAACAGTGATAATTTTACGCAGAACTTAATGTTTTCATATGAGCCATGGAAATACTGAGGATGTTACTCATTTTAATCAGGTAACATGAGCTACGATATTGAGGAAATATCTAAAAAATTTGAAACTCCGGAGGCTAAGGGAAGCCGGTTGATTTCGGTTGAAAAAACTTTTCAGACTTCAAACATTACTCGTGATTGTGTTCATAATGACTTAGATCCAATCCGAGAAGTGTGATAAAATTTCAAAAAGCACTGCCGTGAAGGCTGCAGCTTTTGCGCGCATGTTCGATGTAGATGTCCGCTTCAGCAACGAATTTGGACATGCACGCAAAAGCTGCTGCCTTCACGGCAGTGCTTTTTGAATTTTTTTTTGATAAATAACTGGATTTCAATTCGATCTAATCTGTATTTTTGGAAATATTGGTAAAATAAAATTTTGAATGGTTATACCTACGGAAACATCGGGCGGATTTTACCCATTCATGAATTCGACCTTTGTAATTAAGCCCCAAACCTACTCTACAAATATCGAGTTTCTAAGTCGTTTCTCCCGGAAGTTATTGTGTTTACGGTCAGCCTAACGGCCGACTGCGTAAACTCAATAACTTCCGAAAGAAACAACTTAGAAACTCGATATTTGTAGAGAAGGTTTGGACCTTAATTACGAAGGCCGAATTCGTGAATGGGTAAAATCCACCCAATGATTCCGCAGATTCCCTTCAAAATTTTATTTTTCCAATATTTCCAAAAATACAGATCAGATCGAATTGAAATCCAGTACTTCGTCGAAAAATTACAGTTCGAAGGTTCATACAGAATTTAATGAGGATGATATCTCAGAAAAGGTGGTTTTGGAATAACTCCAAAATTATTCGAAAACCACCTTTTCTGAGATATTTTTCCAATCAATAACTTATAGTATTGCTCGTTTTTCCTTTATTATTGTGAACAACTTCATCAATGTTACCAATCATGTTTTCCATAAATTTTGTAGAGCCCTGAGGATGGAAATAAATTTTTCCGAAACGTCGGCGAACTGACAGAGTATCGTTGTTCCTGCATCTTTGATCCTTACACCACTAATCTATCGTGAATGTACACATATTGTTTGAGATTTACCGGACACCCTGTATATTAGCATACAGCGGAAGGATTGCCGAGATAAATATGTTCATTGTTCAAGCAGGCACGTAAAAGCTCATTTTCCAAATAATCTAAAAAAAATCTCAACGCTAGTTGCTTGAGCAGTAGACTAAATTTGGATTTCGCAAAAAGCTACACTGTGAAGCAAAATGTTATGTCCGCTTCACTGGCGATCCATTACAGATAACTCATGAAATTTTGAAATCTATAGTCTGGTGGTACATCTTACGTTTTAGTTTCATTCAACCTGTACCTTTGGATACTATGAAGAGCAAAGCACAAAAGTCCTTATACTCCCAGCAATTCATACTAACTTTCATAGTTTCACTGTTCTGAGTTATTCCTTTTCTTCCACATCTGGTCATTATTTCTTGTTCTTGCGTCACATTTTTTCAGATGAATCGCTTCAAAGTCATGTTTTCACACCAATTCGCGAATTACTACTTTGGCTTATCTTTTCTGTTTTGGCAGGAACATTGGGTGTGATTCAAAGCTGTGACTTGCTGATATCGAATAGTCGGTGGAATGGCAGGCGATATAACAGCAAAAGTCAATTGAACTTCGTCTATACTGTTAGGAAGGCAAAGTTTAACTCCCTTACAGCATCCTGCATGTTCACATCTGTAAAGTACAGTTTTCTGGGGGTATATTGTCTGAAAATAAAAATGCATCGTTAGAAAATTGATGAAATTTCCTTCCATAATGAGAATAAGAAAAATTTTTATTAATTTATAATTGGGTACTACAAGGTTGTAATAACTTTTGGTAACCTCATAAAGGATCCACCCAAAAGGTCAAGTCAAATAAAAAGGAAATGAAGATTGAAGGGTGATGTACTAGTTATCAAGAAATCCTCATCACAAAATTCGTTTTTCGACAGTTTTTCAGTGAAACGGTTTATTCCCCTTCACACAAAGTACTCTGGAGAGTGGCTGTGATAAATATTCTCATGAGGATTCCTAAGAGTATTTTATAAAATTCAGTCCTTGGTAGTAAACAAATGAGCGAGGCTACCAGTGCACATTACAGCAATAAATTTTCATTTATGATAATCACAAAATTATGTATCAAGAGTGATTTTTGATCTCAAAAAATCTAGTTTGTGAATATCTTAGGCCAGATATTCAATGATATATTACCTACCAACATTCTATTGTTCATGTATGAAATAGGTACAAGATACAAGTAGTGACCCTAAGAAATTCTTTTTTTTTTCATGAGTAGGTATTTCCGTAATAATTCATAAATTAACAATCCAATCATAATGAAAGTTTAAATCAAATACGGGTAGATCATTTGGGACTAGGATAGGAGAACACCAGAAAGCATACGTAAACGAAGCTCATAATTCAACATATGCAAAACATTTGTTGGAGACTGGGCATGATTTCGACAACAATTTCGAAATTTTGCACGTGGAAAATAAGACCCTAAAATTGAACTTCCTGGAAGCAATGGAGATAAATAGGTACAATAAAAAACAGATTCTCCTCAACGACCAAACGGACCTGAATAAATCTCCCTTACTCAACCTTTTTTGAATCCCAGGAATTCCCATAATTTCTTGTATTTCGCACCATATTTTTTCATTTTTTTTTCCAACTATTTAAAGAACTGTGTCCCAAAAATGTAGTCAGTTACCATACTCACCTGATGAAGTCATGTTATCATGACGAAACAATTGTTGTGAAAATAAATATATAAAGCGGAAATAAGTTATTTTACTTTTTAATCATCATAATGAAAGTTTGTTACTAATCGGGATACTCTGATGCACAATTTTTTGCGAAATTTCGTGAAAATTCACGACCTTGAACCTCATATTTCACAACAGTGTACCAAAGTAAATTTCTTGCTTATTGGTTTTATCCTCGATGTCGTTGCTCCGGAATAACTCAGAAAATACTGATCCAATTATGATGAAACTTAATATTCAGTTGATGTACAACTTTGTGCAGAATTTCGTGATGATTGTATCATTCACACTCACGAATTCGGTCTTTGTAAACACAATAACTTTTCGGAGGAGATAACTCAGAAACTTGATAGTCGTAGAGTAGGTTTGGACATTAAAAAGAAAGGTCGAATTCGTGGAAGGGTGTAATCCGCCTAATGATTTCCTTGATAAACTCATTCCAAATTTTATTTTTCCAATATTTCCAAATATACAGATTGAATCGAAATGAAATATTGTACTTGAATGAAAGATTATGAGGACCATATAAAAAAAGATCTCTTCCAGGAGGGTAAAGGTGCGTTTGGCGGGGGTCAATGCGTAAAAAAATAACCGCTGTGGCAATCAATTCGAACATGGGTGCAAAAGTTCCTGAATCGAGGTCAGTGCTTTTTGGGAATTTATTTAAAGCAATCCAGTGACTTACTTTGCATGTTATTTCCAAGAGTTTCCTTTAGTGAGCTACAATATGAAGTTGTGTTTTTGAGCGAATGTTCGAGGGGTTCGTGCTATCGTTTTGTCCAAATGTCTGTAATTTTTTAATTTTGAGCCGGAACTGGTATCAAACGCCTAAAAAAATGAAATAAATCGAAGTCCAAAATTTCAGGGTTGGTTGTATTTTGAAATGCGAAGGTTGAGTTCGTTAATTTGGAATCGGTCTAGTAGTTTCGGAGCTATCGCTACTTGAAGTTAGTAGATTATTTCCCTGATATTTCGGGAACTACAGAACCAATTGGATTCAAACTAGGCAGTTAGTTGGAACATAAGGACTCGCAACTTCTCGCGAAATCCTGTTGAGATCGTGCTTTAAGTATATTGAAAAATTTTTTTCGAATACATCACATTCGAAATTGGTCATTCTCTGGGCTTCATATTTCGCAGCAGTGTGCCAAATTTCAGTTCCATACGACAAAAATTCCTGGAGATATTGTAGAAAACTATAAAATTTCGTGATTTTTTTTTGGATATCGTTGTTTTCTTCTGAGTATCTCAAAAACAACTGATTCAATCATGATGAAACTTAGCAGACAATTTGAAAATGCTGCTCGACAACTCCATGAATATTTTTGTGATGATCGTGTCATTAGAGCAATTTAAAAAAAAAATTTTTTTCCTCAAATATTCAATATCTGTGATCTTCTAATCATACTATTATCATGAAATTCTGTAAGAACCTCTGAACTGTCATATTTCGATAAAGTTCTGGATTTTAATTCGATCAAATCTGTATTTTTGGAAATGTTAAGGAAATAAAATTTTGAATGGGTATATGCGGAATTATTGGGTGGATTTTACCCATTCACGAATTAGACCTTCGGCCGACCGTAAACACAATAACTTCCGGAAGAAACGATTTAGAAACTCGATATTTGTGGCGTAGGAATGGGGCTTAATTACGAAGGTCGAGTTCGTGAATGGGTAAAATCCGTTCAATGACTCTGTAGATATACCCATTCAAAATTTTATTTTCACAATATTTCCAAAAATACAGATTGAATCGAATTGAAATCCAGTACTTTACCGAAAACTACCTAGAAATGCACTGACGTGAAGTCAGCAGCTTTTGCGCGTTTTGGTGATATCCATTTAACATGCGTGCAAAAGCTGCTGACTTCACGTCAGTGCTTTTCTGGGTTTTTAATTAAATAATAGCTTATAATGACTAAAAAAATGGTTTTTCGGATATGTACGGATATACCTAATAAGTTATTCAAGTCATCATAATTAGCTAATTAGCATGAGAAAACACACAAATTCAGCAAAGAAGCTGCCTCAGAAACATTCATAGTACGCCACTGGTAATATATGACATCACCAGATATTGGGGTACCCGAGTCATCCCCATGAATATTTCATCATTTTTCGAGTCTGAGTTTTGAGAACTTTCCACCTAAAAAGCTCAAAAATTTTCTTCGAAGAGACCATCTCTACAGTGAATCCAAATAAATAGTATAATGATTGATTGTGATTTATGAAATGTTGGAGTAAAATCGTAAAAATACAATATACATCAATTCATATAGTTTATTTTGGATGACCTACAGCTATATCTAATCTTATCACGAAGACTAGAAGTTAATTCATAACTATTAATAACGAGAAGTTAAATTGATCTTCTTCGTTAAATCACAGGTTCTCACGAACTCACTCATCAATCACGTTTATCGAAATTGAGATTAGGGAATTTTACTATCTCCAAATTAATCACTTTACATAATTTCATGAAATAAGAGTTGTTCTGAATTCCAATATCTAAATACGACATGGGTTAACTTTGAAGAAATTTTCGGCTCAAATTCGTCAGAATGAACGAAATTATATCACAATGATACCTACAAGGGGTATCATGAGTCAATGGCGGATTGAGGACTTCAAGGCGAGTCAAGATCGGCCGAAAAAAAAATTGTTTGTTCATTGGTTACGAAGATACAGGCTGTTTTATATGTTTGGTATAAAACTTTGATTAGCGATATTTCTGAAACGCTTGAAGTTATTTTGTTGAAATTTGCTAGTGATATTCCTATGTTTGAACTTATAATATGCACATCTGGATTCATTCAAATCCAGGACCGGGCTGGACAAACTGTGATCTACAGTTATTTGTTGGAAAAGTTAATTTTCTGACCGCTTTTTCGAAAAAGTATTATTGGATTCGAAAAGCCAAGGAAAATGCTACAATAATTGCTCTTCAATTTGGATGGCACACCTAATCTGTTCCAATAAAACAAATTGGCAAAGGAAAATTTGTGAAAAAGTTTGCATTTTCGACCGGACACATGACAATGGTGGATGGGGACTTCAAGACGAATCGAGATCCACGGATGAAAATTTTTTTGTTCATTCGATACGGCGATACAGGGTGTTTTGCCAATTTTTTTTATTGAAACAGTTTATGTGTGCCATCCAAATTGAAGAGCAATTATTGAAAAATTTCCTCTTGGCGTTTCGAATCAGATAATAGTTTTTCAAAAAAGTGGTCATAAAATGAACTTTTTCAACGAATAGAAGGATATCATAATTTTTTGAGCCCGGCCCTGGATTTGAATTTACCCAGAATGGCCTACTGACAAGTTCTAACAGAGAAATATTACGAGCAAACTCCAACAAAATAATTTCAGTTTCATAGAGAACATTCGAAACACCCTGTATCTTCGTATCAAATGCACAACTTTTTTTTTCCGTAGATCTTTACTCGCCTTGAAGTCCACCATTGACGTAACTATGTGGGGTCGAAAATGAAAACTTTTTCACCAATTTTTCTTTGCCAATTTTTTTGGTTGGAACAGTTTGGGTGTGCATTTCAAATTGAAGAGCGATTATTGTAGAGTGTTTCCTTGGCTTTTCGAATCCAAAAATAGTTTTCCGAAAAAACGGTCAGAAAATGAATTTTTTCAACAAATAACTGTAGATCACAATATTTCCAGCTCGGCCCTGGATTTGAATTAATACAGAATTGCAATTGACAAGTTGTAACAGAGGAATATTATTGGCAAATTCCAACAAAATAACTTCAAGCGTTTCAGAAATATCTCTAATCAAAGTTTTATACCAAACATACAAAACAGCGAAACCAATGAACAAAGAAAAATTTGTTCGGCGGATCTTGACTCGCCTTGAAATCCTCTATCACTCATGAATCACCCTGTATAATACCTAAAAATGCACTATTGAATTCTGATATGAATAAATGTAAAATAAACCCAGACCTCCTTAGTCTGGGTTCCCGGGCACTCAGGAACCAAAGGAAATGAAGAGGCCCACACTCTAGCCAGAAAGGGAGTACAAACACTACCTACTGGCCCAGAACCTTTATGTGGTATAGGCAAATGCACCTATAAGAAAGAGAGAAGGAATAAAATGAAAGAAGAGCACTCTGGAGGAATTCTATAGGAATGGAACACTCTAAAAAGTTCCTTCGGAACTTTGAAATTGCAAGGTCCAAAAATCATTTGGATCTCAGTAAGAACAAGTAACGCCTCCTCACTAGTTTCCTCAAAGGATACTGTCGCCTGATGAAGCACATGACGAGAATGGGCTTATCTGTGACGAGGGAAGATTATGTGGGGAAGAGGAGGAAGCTCCTGTTCACCTGATCACAGAATGCCTCGTCATTGTGAGCCTGCACAAGAAATATCTTGGACAGGAGAATTATAGAAAGAATGAGAAGTTAGCCTCCTTGAAACCCTCACAGATATTAGAATGCATTAGAGCTCTAGAGCTGGAGGGCGAGCTGTAGGTAGGGCAATGCGAAAACAGCTCTAACGGGGTAGCACAATGGAACTTAAGGTCGCAGTGGAATGTAACTCCTTACCAAACTATAAACTATAAGCAAATCGACTCTGCATACTGTAATGCAAAAAATTGATCTAGCTGATGATGATGCATTCAGGATGATTATCCGTGATCATCATTTCATGACCAGCCGAAAATAGAGTCAGTTTCGAAGCTTCTGGTTGCACCACCTTTGAACAAAACTAACTGGGGGACATTTCATTGACTAAGATAGACTGCACTTCGAGTATTGTATCATAATGAGGTACAAATACCTAAGATGAAGTAGGTGTTGGGAAGACAGGAAACCCATCTATTCCATCATAATCATAATAATCATGACATGGTTGCAATGCCTTGCTTTTGGTGCTGAAAATTGCTATTGCGTGCACGTGCTTATCCACTCTCTGGATAATAATTCAATATCACAGTAAATGTAAGGTGGAAGGAACAAATAAGAATGACATTTCTAAATGTAATTATTAAAAAAAATACTCACTCCTGCTATCGTTCTCAGCGTGCTGTTCTTCGGCAGAATTTCACTCAGGTCGAAACTCCTCGGCTGAGGTATGCTACAGGCAAATCTATCAACTCTAGCGTTGTGTTCCATCCAGGGCTCCACATTTCGTTTTGTACATAATATTGGCATGATCACTATCAATATCAAAAAACATCCAATGGCGAAATATCTTATCATATCGGAAATTAATACTAACTATCACAGAGACTTTACGGGTCGAAATCAGATCCGACCACTTTTTGATCTGGAAACAAAATATTGATGGTCAATGAGTATGTAATGCATTACAGGTAAATACAAAGAATAGTTCGTCTTGAAGCTCAAGATATATCCACACCATAATAGGGATTTTTTATCTTTGCTAATGCATAACGAACAGAAGGATGGACATAACGAATTGAAACATTTAAAGTAAAGGAAAATTCATGTGATTTAATGCTTTAACGCCTTAAGCGCATAGATATAATAATGTACTTATTTTAAGATAACAAGGAACAACAAATTTTCGCTCCAGAGAACTTAATTTTGAATTGATATTACTGTAAACATTCAGTATGGAGCCAAAATATTGATTTCCAAAATTCGAACAAAACACATGCTCAATCCAAGACGTTCAAATAGCAGCTATCCATCAACTTATCTAAAGGTTCACTAAGCTGCCTTAATTTGAAGAGTACTGATAAGTGTCTCCTAAAAAAGAATGAATAAAACGAAACTTGAAAATTCCGTTTCAATGAAATCCGTGAACTGAGCTTAATTCATTCGAAAATTCAGAAAGAAATCGAGCCTTAATTTGTCTCGATTTGTTTTTTCGACTAATCATCTTTTTTGTTGATGAGAATTTTATAGATTAATATATCACTTGAATAAGTTTTTGCGCATTCGTTCTGAGGAACGGCGTGCTATCGTTTCGTCGAAATAAATATGTAATTTTCGAATTTTGGGGCTTGAGAACACAGCAGAAAATTGTTCGAAAGAGCGTCAGCAGTTTTGAACAAAAAAATTGCTTAGACCTTGAACTCTATATTTAACAGCTTTGTACCAAATTTCAGTTTGATACGATCATAATTTTTGAAGATATTGGGAAAAACATGTCAAATTTCGTGGTTGTTTTCTCGGTATCATTGTTCTGTCTAGAGAAACTTAGAAAATACTGATTCAATTATCATGGAACCTAATTAGTAGTTTGAAATTATTGATGAACAACTTTGGGCGAAATGTCGCCATGAGTGTGTCTTCAAAACATTTTGAAGAAATGAACTAATTTTTTTATCAAATATTCTAAATTCGAGCTGTTATTTTTCAAGTAAAGATATTCAATTAGATATTATTTGTATGTTTGGAAATAATGCGTAAATCAAATTTCGAATGGGTGTATATTTATACCCATTCACGAATTCGACCTTCGAAATTTAGCGCCAAACCTACTCTTCAAATATCGATTTTCTAAGTCATTTCTTTAGGAAGTTTTTGTGCTCAGAATCGACCGATTGGGCGAACGTAAACACATAACTTTCGAACGAAACTACACGATAATAAATTAATTAAGTCCAGATTTCGTAGATATACTCATTCAAAATTTCATTCTCCCAATTTTTCCAAAACTTGAATTCTAGTAGTTGATTGAAAAATGATAGCTGGAAGGTTCTTGCAGAATTTCGTGATAATAAAATAGTTTTAAGGTACGAATTGGAACATGTACGCAAAAGCTGCTGACTTCACGTCAGTGCTTTTCTAATATTTTTTTTTGAAAACCATCAAAGAAGAAAGCATAATCAATATACAACATTATCACTAGGGTTTTGTATATTTTTTCTAGAAAATCAATCTGTACAATACAAAACAAATTTCACTATCCCGGGTATTGCATGCTTTTAACAAAACGTTACCAATTAAATTCATTCACATTAGTGTTTCGTTATCCCCATCTTTGAAGTAGAGAAAAAAATAGGAGGTGATATGTTGCAATTTTAAGCAACAATTTTATATTAATGAGCAACGGAAAAGTTCGGTATGTGGTTAGAGCATAGACATAATAGGTATGTCTATGGTTACAAGGGCATTTACCATAGATAAATAGACATAGACTTCGCAACACCACAAAATTTGTTCTCACCTAGACAGAGACAAACCTATCCCCCCAAATAGATATTTTCCTATCTACTCGAAGGGGGGTTCGTTTCGTCTCTCTAACAACGTAATCATTTTTTATTCACAGTTTTGAAGTGAAGGCGTAGTCATAATGTAAGTTAAACATGGTGTGCTCATCTGTGATCGTATTTACCAATGATGACGTCACTTTTTTCATTTAAATTGAAGGAAATATATATTCTGTGCTTTGAATTTGAATGAAAAAGTGACGTCATCATTGGTAAATACGATCACAGATGAGCCGATGAGCACACCATGCTTCACTTACATCATGGGCGTAGTCCATGTCTCCTTGTTTATGGAAGTTGCACATGTCAACACCACTGACCAACGTATGTCTGTGTCAATTGATCGAGTTGAGATTTTTCATCAACATTTTGGACGATGAGTATATAAGGAAACTTGGAAGTGATATATAATTTGAATAATACTTCGAAGAATGTATAGGAAACCCCATGATTCAGAAAATTATGTAATCTTACTTTGCGAAAATACTATCGTATATTATGATTCAGGCAAAAGACGTTTGCAGTATTTGATCAATTATCACATTAAAGGGAGAATTCATGACCTTTTGATAAGCATCCTATACTAATATTAAAAATATTTTTTCTGAATGATATCAAAACTTTGAATTGCTAACGCTGGGTAAAATTCTCCAAAAGTGAAAGTGTAAGATAAGACTCCTCCAGTTTACATAGTCTGAGATTTTGGGTACGAAAATCTATGGAAAAAGTTCATTAATTTATTTTCGTCAATAATTTATACTGTCTCAACTCTAATTCTTATTTTATATTTCGGCGGCATCATGAAATTACTCTTATCATTTTTTATAGAAGTCTAATTTTATTTCAGAGTATTGTTCATGGATACCAAACCTTGTGCATGAGCAATCCCAGGTCTGCATTAACTGAAACAAATCTGAGAACAGCACTGCTAAACCTAAGGAGCTTTTTGTCATTTATTTAGTTGTCAATGTTCTCCTCGAATATTCTGGATTTTGCCGATAATCCTAGGTTTGTGGGAAACCACTCGAAAGATTTTAGCTCAAATACTATTTACATGTCGTTATTTCACATTTACTACTGAAAAACAACAATTATGAAATCAATTTCTATCAAATCATGGTCTGCATTTATTTCTCCCCTAATAATAGATTTAACGCGATAAACTTGCACGTTTCCGCCGAAATTCAGACAATAGCTATTTTGAAAATCTCCAAATCGATGTGAACCTCGATGGACGCATTTATATGAAATATTAAGTGCCTCAAATACTCATTTGAGTAATATGCGATGATCTGATGAAATCAAGTCTTGAAGTACGTCGATATTTTCGAGGACGGACACTGAAACAGGCGTTCCCGATCAGTGTTCATCTCAATTGATGTTGGTCTCTTTGTGAAATTGTAATATGATTTTTCCGGTAGCATACAAATGACAACAATATCCAAACTGAAGTAGTTCAAAGCTGTGAAAATCATTAACAAAAGACTACACTAACTTCATCCATAAAATTTCCATACCACGGACTTTATAGTACATTTGGAAAAATGCCCAAAAACCATTTTGTTCATCATGGCAACCTTAAATTCCAAAAACATAATACCTATCATTTTTTTTTATCCGAGTAATTAGGGGGGGAGCATGCAGGATATTGAAAAAAATATGAATTTATAATGTATGTGTAAAATGCTCGTGATCGCTTTTCAATACCAAAAAATTTTTATCATTACCTGAATGTGAACTAAGACTATATCTTCATATATCTTTTCGGCCTTTCGAAAAATATACGAAACGTTCATGCAGTGAACTTACAACATATTCGAAAAATCATTTCCAATTTCCCATATTTTCGAAATAGGGTCGAAAATCATTTAAGATTGGCTGAAATATAATCACAGTTGCCAATAACTCTTTAGATTATGTACTATTATCCTCTCCATAGAAACTACATCGTTTTGGGTCATAAATAAGATAAGCTGTAGTATAGAAAAATTATCATAATTATATCTGTTTCGATCCAAAACAAATCGAATTTTTCCGTTACAATAGTTTCGTTAGCCTGAGCGAACATCTTGAGTTACCCATGAACCTTACACTCTATGTCAGCCTGTTGTGTTTCTATGGTCGGTCAGACAAGGGGCCGAGCGTGCAAAAGTGGTATATCCCTCTTCTGGTCCTACGATGGAAGCACCAAAAACGAAAAAATACCTTTCCACGCACAAAGAAATCACTTTCGAAGCCGCACATACGTTCGAACAACATTATTCACCCGATATCGTCCTCTCACAGCTTTAAAGTAAACACTCATTCAACATGTCTTCCAGATAAAGAGACTCGAAGAGGTTTAAGAGTCAACTGATTAGGTGCGCTTGTTTCTCGTCCAAAATCAGGGAAATATTTTCTCCTTTGAATTATCGGTTGGCATTGGTGTGTAGATCAGGGGGAACCATCCGCTCCCACTTCCAAATTTCGGATATTAATAGAAAGATAGATCACCTGGTCGGAAAAAAAGCAGGTGGTTCGCTAGTTATATTTGCAATTTTTCATTTCACACCTCACGATCTGATCAGTATTCGGAAGATATTTTAAATGAAGAAACTTTAATTGGGTTGATAACCTTTGTCAGCTTCTTTCACAAATTATCAGTATTCTATTAAACTATATTCTTTTATGTGCTCAAGGTAATATATCCTAGATACGCTATAGCTATCAGTGGTGGATTAACACATTTCCCAAGTGTGCCAACTTGAATTTTTGCGGCCCTTACAATTGTCAGTTCCTAGAACTATTGGTAAATTGTAACAATAAATAGTCTCTCGAAGGTAACTTTCTTATCTCATCAATGCACAATCACATATGATTAGAATATGGTTATGTATGGTATCTTTAGAATAATGTAGACTTGGTAGACGTAATTGAATAATCTTTATTGCGCTTCGAACAGGTAAAATCATTCAAAATACTTTTCTGCTTTGTTTTTGTTGGTGAAGTCATCGATAATTGTTGCGTTCCGATATTCCCTATCAGTACTGGCCAGTATCAGTAATTTCGAAACGCTCCGTACTGATACGAAGTATTACCAAAGCAGTGCCAGTAAAATCGACTGTCAAAATTTACTGACAAGTACTGGCCAGGAATATCGGAACTCAACTGATATCATCTTTAGTAATGTTCGTCAGAATTCCTACTCTATGCAGAAAATAAAATAAATTTTTGTGTGCATATTCTCGGGAATGCGACCACAAAAGCACGTATATACTACTGTATTCATGGTGCAGTTACAGTTACACTGAGTCAGTCAACAGGACCAGCCAGAATTCCTTATCAAATTCGATTCGGTTCGTCCTTCCTACCCCTCGTTAACACTCTCCAATTTGAAGAGAAAATTCTAGAAAAACACTGATGTGAATTCATTAGCTTTTCGCGCATATTTAATTTTGTGGAAGAAAAAAAAAGTTTTAATATTTTTAAAAATTTTTCTTACGCCATGATCATCACGAAATTTAGCACAAACTTGTCATTCAGCTTCTTCTATTCAGTTACCAAGTTTCATCAAGATCTGATAAGTATTTTTTGAGGTATTCCAAGAAATACACCGAGACCGAGGAAATAACCAGGAAGTTCGACTTATTTTTTCTCAATATCTCTGGAAATTTGAATCGGACGAAACTTAAATTTGGTAGACTTTCGTAAAATATGGACTTCAAGGTCTGTGCGAAAGTTCATTGAAATTAAATCAATAGTTTCCAAACATTTTTCAAAAATCTCCAACAAAATAATGCAAGCAATTGTGCATCGGTATTTCACAAGGGATTATCAAGTTTCAATCTAAGATCATAGATAGTACCTGTGATATTACGTCAATTTTATCAAAAATTCAAATATAACTCCAGAACCGTTCAACTGATTCGGCCCATTAACACACTCAGCCGGGACATTTTGATACGCGACCTTCCCTAAAAGTTTTATGTCGCTAGCTCTTTCCGTTCTCAAAATATCGTGGCAATTTCAGGCCACCCGGACAGAATCGATTTTGAGATCGTATTCTTCATCAGTGAGATCAACTTTGTCGTAGGGAAAAATTCGAAAGTTACAGAAATTCGGGTAAAATGATAGCACGCTATGACTTCAGAACATGCGCGCAAAACTTTAGAGATTTGAAATGTTTAGGTTTTGCACTGCAGTCTGAATACACCAATTGTGTTCGTTAAGGCTCAAAATCTCCCTTCGGTGTTGGATTTGTACCTATCTGAGAATAAGTCGAAAAAACTAGAAGAGCACTGTGGTGAAGGCAGCAGCATTTGCGCGCATGTTCAATGAAGATGACCGCTTTGGCAACGAATCTGAAAATGCGCGCAAAAGCTGCTGCCTTTACGGCAGTCCTTTTCTAGGTTTTTTCGATGAAGTACTGGATTTCAATTCGAACCAATCTGTGTTTTTGAAAAATATTGAGAAAATAAAATTTCGAATGGATATATCTACGGAATCATTGGGCGGATTTCACCCATTCACGAATTCGACCTTCGTAATCAAGCGCCAAATCTTTTCTACAAATATCGAGTTTTTAAGTCGTTTCTTCCGGTTATTGTGTTTATACCTATTCAAAATTTTATTTTCCCAATATTTCCAAAAATACAGATCAGATCGAATTGCATGCCAGTACTTCATCGAAAAATGACAGTTTGAAGTTTCATGCAGCATTTAATGAGGATAATATGATAAGAAGATCACAAAGTATTGAATATTCGAAAAAAAAAAAATTTGAATTTTTTTTTTCAAATTGTTCTAATGACACGATCATCACGAAATTTCGTACAAGGTTGTCCTTCAGCATCTTCAAACTGGATGCGAAGTTTCATCATGATTGAGTCAGAATTTCTCGAGTTATACCGAAAAAAACAACGATATTGAGAGGAAATCCACGAAATCTTACATATTTTTTTCCCAATATCTCAAAAATAATAGCCTTATTGAATCAAAATTTGGTACACTACTGTGAAATATGAAGCTCAAGGTATGAGCAAAATTGTTGTTTTCGAATATGATGGATAGTTTCTGGAAAAAAAAAATTTTTCGAAAAAATTTTTTTATTGGGTGACCATATGATCCGACGGAATTTTGCTCAAAATTGAGCGTCGTTATGCTTCAACTAACTACCAAGTTTCAATTTAATCACTCCAGTAGTTCCTGAAATATGGGGGAAAAAACCTCAAAATTTCAAATGGCTATAATTCCGAAACCATTCGACCGATTTGGCCCATTAACGAAATTAACCGCGGCATTCCGATGCGCGAACTACCCAACAAGTTTCAAGTCGCTAGCTTGCTCCGTTCGACAGTTATCGTGTTGTCGGCCGGCCGGACAGAATCGATTTTGACACAGGATTCGTCATCAGTGTGTCCAACCTATTTGTTTGAGACCATTTTCGGCTCAAAATTCGAAAATTACAGATATTTTGACAAAACGATTGCACGCTGTTCCCCTAGAACATGCTCGCAAAAATACCGATCCGATCGAATTTGACAGCTTTGAGCTCTCAGAAAAATAGTATACCATAGATGGTTCCGATTCCTTGTTGAAATCACATTCGTTGAAAACTGGGATAACCGCATGTTTCCCAAACAATACAAACATCGACTGCCTCTGTTCTCGAGTCGTTAAAAAAAGGATCGACATCGATCAATACGTCGCTACGTCGAAGGCTAACTCCCTTCGGGTTTTGCTTCGATTGTGAGGTAAAACCATTGTAAAAATCTTTATACTATGGTAAAACTCAGTTTGCTGTTATTGTCTTCACTTCAAAACGTTGCTTGTTTATTTCTCATCGGTGTTCTAGCCTGAGATTCGTAAAGTAGGTTTGGGGCTCAGATCGAATACGAATGAGTCCGTAGATATAATATCCGGAATGGTATTTTTTCAATATCGTAAAAAAATCATATTCGATCAAGTTGAAATTCGATACGCGGTTGTAAAATTACAGATTGAATGCTAAAGCGAAATTTCGTGGAGGTTCTTATTATGATCCAAGTCAAGCAGTGACGGAAGGAATCAGTACTTGAATGAGTGACCGTAGTATTACTTTCAATTTGAACGTCCTTTTCTCGAATTTTCTCGATTCGATATTATAACCGATGCAATAACATGAGAACAGGTGAATATTCCTTAGTCTTTCGACTTCTGACTTGAGATTAACAAGTCTCTATGGAAATTCCATTATGAGAAAGACATTGATTGTTATAATTTATACTTTTTCCTGTATGTTATGGTGTCTAGACAACATCATGCCGCGGCGTCGAGATGAAATGAGCATATTTTTTGTCTCGAGCGATGAAATCATTGTTCTTAAAATAAGAATTTAAATAAACGGGAATCACCTCGTGTTGAAAAACAGGTAGCAATTACCCAATGATAAATGTGTCTGCATGGATTTTCTCACTCGGATTTTATAGACACGCTCCGATTCTATTTTTACCTCATCACATAATCGTTTATGAACATCTTCGATGATATGAACTGGTTTTTTTCGAGGAATCTATTGCGGGCATTTTGATTAGTACCCGGAAAATGTTAATAGGTTGAGTGAGTCATTTGCGTTTAAATTTTGAATTCCATTTAACTGTTTATAAAGGGATGCATTCAAAAGAATGTATGTTCGATACATAATGTCACCAACTTTCAGGTTGAAGATTAGTCACCCTTCTACGACAATTTCAATAGGAAGCATTTGGAGAGTGGAGCTCAATATACCTCTTCACAGATATAATGACTTTTGTAACAAAAATTATATTTTTCCACTATACACGCTGTCCAAAAGCGTCGGAAGGAATGGAAATCTTCACCATGCTTTGCAAATTATCCACTTTCAAATTATGCTAATTCTTTTTTGAAATATATTTCAGCTTAGTTTTGATTTTTTCATGCATTTCTTTTTTTTTTCTGGTGCAAATAACTCGAAATTATAATCAAAGTTGGTTAATGTAGAAAAAATTGACGTGAAATCAACTAAAAAACACAAAAATCAAATAGTTGTTTATGAAAATCTGCTGAACTGAAAATAGTGAACTAAAACTTGTTTGGGAAATGGACAAGGAAGTTGGTAAGTTTTTGAAAGGATTGGGGCATACAAACATAGTGGAATTCGTTTTTCTTCATATATCACCTTTCAAATCATACTAATTCTCTTTTAATATCTATTACAGCATAGTTTTGTCTTGACGAAACCCTAAGGTGAGAAATTTTCTGAAAATCAGAAAAATTCAGATATCTCGGAAATTAATTAATTTTCGGTTACCAACAAATATGACTAAAACGACAGCAAATGAGTCATACTTAATAACACCTTCTCCAAGGCTAAAAATCATTGAAAGACGATTAAAGTTATTTTTCTATTGTTATCATTATTATGGTAACTTAAACTCAAAAATGTGATGTCTTAGTGTAAAAATATCACATGTTACAATTATTTCCTAGGAATTACAATCAAAATTATTTAATATTCACATTTTCAAGTTTAATTTACCATAAGAATGATGAAAAGTAGAAAAATAACTTCAATCGTGTTTTAGAGATTTTTAGCATATCCGCATTCGAAGGCCGATTACAGTAAAAAAAGGCTCATAAAGTACTATTTTCTTCTTATGATTTTGGTAGTTTAGGACCGTGCGAAGTCTTTGAACTCAGCCAGCAGCTATGAACACTACGTTTTGCATCTTTAAATTGATGTTGAATATTTGAGTGAATCTTACTGAAAACTAAAATTCCAACTTTCAAGGCCTTTTTTGGGGGAGATCAGGTCACAAAAAAAAACCGCAAAAATCTACTTCATAAAAAGATATGAATTTTTGAAACCTCACTTACATAATAAATTGAATAATAGCAAAAACAACTATAACTCGAAAACTACAATGATATTATCTGTATTTGACATAGAATTGGTATATTTCGAATACGGTGGACAGCTTTGGAGCAGTTTTCATAATTAATTCAAACCACTTATAGTTGGAGAGCCCAAGAAGGGAATTTCTGGATTTACTCGATCGCGTCATTAAGGTAGGAGGAGTTAATTAGAAGCTGAAAAGTGTACATTCAAATAATCTGACAATTTCAGTGTGACGTCAGTACATGGGAGGGTTACAAAGTTGTAAATCAGATTTTCTCGAGCGCGTCAGATTGAGAGCACTCCAAATAATAGTCAGATTATGGGTCAGCACATCTAGGATATTAAGATCAACCGTATATATCTTAATCTGACGCACTCGAGTATTTCAAAATGACGATTCTTTGTGCATAACTCAATAATCACCGTGAGCGTGCATTACGTCTAAATCGTCAGTATATTAAATTGTAACCATTTTTGGATTCACTTGACATCACTCTGAAATATTTGACGCACTCAAATTTGTTTTTCATATTGAATCCTAATGTACCGAGTGATTCATTAAGGGTGGCGACCACACGTATATCGGAAACAGTTTATCTTAAGTATAAATAGGATGACGTGACATACAACAGCCTGTAGTGTTTAATTGGAACATCCGTTGTTGTCATATGTTTCTGAAATCTGCTTTTAATCTGGTCTTCAAACGAAACCACAATACAATAAAATCGGTGCAAGCATACAGACGTGAGACTATTTTTTTTGTGAAGAAAAGTTTATGCATTCCACTACTAAACAATTACAAATCTAGAAAAGCACTGACGTGAGGTCAGGAGCTTTCACGCGCTTGTTCAAATACTTACTATTAGATCAACACGAAATTTTGTACCTAGTTGCGTGTTGATGATCTCCACCTGATAACGAAGTTTCAATCTGATTGCATTAGTACTTCTTGAGATACTCATTGCGGAAATAACGTTAAAATTTCAAATAACAACGAAATTTGGCACATTTTTTTCCTTATATCTCCGAAAGTAAATATCGGATCGAATTCAAATTTGGAACAATGCTATTGAATACTGACTGTTTGAGCCAAATTCCATTGAAATTCAATCAATACTCTCAGAGAAAAAAAATTTTCATCAAAAATTTTTAAAATTTTCGAATAGAAATTTGAAATTTGCTAACAGCTGGGTCCACACGAAATTTTTCCTCTAAGTTGCGCATTCCAAAACTGTCCACGAAGTTTCAATTTGATCGAGTCAATGAGATATCGAGGAATTGACCTCAAAATTTCAAATGGTCCTAACTCCGAAACTATTTAACCGATTCCACCTATTAACGAACTCAACCGAGATATTTTGACTTCAAACCTAATCCGACAATTTCAAGTCGCTAAGGCTTCTTCGAAAGTTAGAGCACATACGGACGGGCGGATGGACAGAATTGAATGTTACCACGGATTCTTCTTCAGGGAGTTGAACCCGATCGTTTAAGACCATTTTTGGCTCAAAATTCTGAAATTACAGACATCGTGACGCTAGCGAACTAGAAAGCACTGACGTGAAGTCAGAAGCTTTTACATGCTTGTTCAATTTCACGAATTCTGCTGCCATAATTAATCTCTTTACGTCTAGCCTAACCGCTGATCGTAAACACAATAAGTACCGAGAGAATCTGCTTAGAGACTTAATGATTGTAGAGAAGATTTGGAGTTTAAATACGAATGTCAAATTCTTGAAATCTATCCTGTGATCCCGCAGATATACATACCCTTGCAATAGATGATCGGGTATATAGGTATTTTCGAGTCATCTCGAGCAATGATATCGATGAAATCAGCCCGAAATTCAACATTTTTTTTTCCAACATCTCTCCTGATGAATATCCGATAAAATTCAAGCTGAGGTCGCTTTGTCGAGTCCATACAATTAATTCCACTGAATCAAAATGAACTATAATCTGATGAAACTATTTCCCAAAATATGAATCATATATTTGAAATGATGGATTCTCACTAATATATTATAATAGGAGTTTAACGAATGTGGAACCTCTAATCATTAATATATTGAAATATGTATAAGGGAATAAGGAGCAATATGAGGTTTATTGTGAGAACACTTTCATGGATGGATACAAGAAATTTCGAAGCCAAAACAACGGTGAAAACGGAACGGGAGATTGATATTACTCATGGATTTTATTGAATAGTTTTTGGATATCCTTTCATAGAAATATGGTTTATAAATTTTGAATGTACCTATTAATGAATACCTATTCAATTCAAAACTTATGAATTTTGATACATACTCATGAAAATATTTTGAGGAAATGTTCATTTTTTCTATTATTGAAATTGAAATATGATGTTCATGTTCATACGAATTCATCAAATCAATTGTAGTATCATTGTTCAAACAATGGTAGTATCTATCGTTCCAAATGATTTCCATACACTAAATATTGAGATAATAAATACCTCTTGTGATAAATAGTTATTCAAAAATATCAAGTTCAGACTTGTGTATTCAGAGACGAAGGAAACCTTTATATACAGGGTGTTCCAAGTAGTGACGTCAATACATTTTTTTTAGATTCCTCACACCTAGGGGTATCCAAAAATACCCCATGTATGTTATGCGATTTTTTCTAGTTCTCGAGTTATAATTTTTTTGTGTTTTTCCGATTTATTATTCCAGAGAGGTTTCAAATATTCATATCTGTTTATGTAATAGGTATTTTGCAGATTTTTTTGCTGTTACATGATCTCCCTAAATATTGTTTCGATGGCAAAAATAAATCAGCATCTAGAATACACTCAAAATTACTCAAAAAAGGCTTTAAAGTTGGAACTTTAGCTTTCAGTAGGATTCACTCAAACATTCAACATCAATAAAAAAATACGAAGAGGAGTTTACATAGCTTCTGGCTCAGTTTAAAAACTTTGTACGGTCCTAAACTACCAAAATCATAAGAAAAAAATAGTACTTTATGGATCTTTTTTGCTGTAATCGGTCTTTGAAGGCGGATAAGCTAAAAATCATTGAAACACGATTAAAGTTATTTTTTACTTGTAATCATTCTTATGGTAAATTATACACAAAAATTTGTTTCTAAACTAATTTTGATTGAAATTCCTGTAAAATAACTGTAGCTTGTGTAATTTTTACAATAATTTTGGACTCACCACTGACTGAAAATTTTGGCATATTTCAAAATTGGTAGTTGTGAAATTACTTGCTTTTGGATGAGAACTAAAAGCACAACTTACTGAAAAATTACCTTTCACTGAAATAAATCTTCAAAATCCCTTCCTCCATCTTGAATACTTAATCGTCAACGTTTTTTGTTTTATTTTTCTTTCCACTTCCAAAAGTTTTGTCTCAATTCTGCTTTGTTGCTGTTTCTCGTAGCTAACACCAGCTCTTTGTAAAATCCCCAAATAAAAAAATCGATGGGGTTCAGGTCTGGCGGACGTGCCGGCCATTCGATCGGCCCTGCACGCCCAATCCATCTTAATGTATAAACACGAGCCACAATTATTTTACAGGAATTTGAATTAAAATTACTCTAAAGTCACATTTTCAAGCTTAATTTGCCATAAAAGTGATAAAAAGTAGAAAAATAACTCGTGTTTCAATGATTTTGAGTCTATCCGCCTTCGATGGCCGATTACTGCAAAAAATGGCCAATAAAGTACTATTTTTTTCTTATGATTTTGGTAGTTCAGGACCGTGCGAAGCTTTTAAACTTAGTCAGAAACTATGAAAACTCCTTTTTGTATTTTTAAATTGATCTTGAATGTTCAAGTGAATCCTACTGAAAACAGAAGTTCTAACTTTCAAGCTCGTTTTGAAAAGCTTTGAGTTATTTCAGAAAGCTGAGTGATTTTTTTTCATTAAAAGAATATTCGGGAATATCATGTTACAGAAAAAAATTCTGCAAAATACCCACTACATAAAAAGATATGAATTTTCGAAACTTCGCTGGCACAATAAATGGGAAAAACGCAAAAAAAGATTATAACTCGAAAACTACGAAAAATCGCGTAACATACATGGGGTATTTTTGGATACCCCCAGGTGTGAGGAATCTACAAAAAATTTATTGACGTCACTACTCGGACCACCCTGTATATTATCGCCATTCTGAGTGAATGAAATGAATAATCATCATTTAAATTCGTTAAAATGAATTTATTTTCGGAAATTCTTGAAAATATGTGTATATAATGTCTGGTCCAACTGGGAAAATCAGTAAGAATTTCTGGTTTGACTATCTTTGGTATGACAGGTCGGTAACTTCCGTAAATATTTCAGATTTTATATGGCAGATTTTCGTATGCCGGCATTTATCGGCGAAAATTGAAGAACAACAAAGCCGTATTTTGACGACATTCGGACCTCATTTCGGACCCAAATGTCAAAGAGTGTCCGCGCCATTATGTATTCTATGCATCTCCCTCAGAACCATATGATTAGAAGATATAAGATATTTATAAACTGAATCTTTAAATTTTGAATTGCTTTGAATTGAAATGATCGAGAAAATTTGCATGATTTTTTTTATAATAATACCTTCAGAAAATATTTGTCGGTATTGACCTCCTACGGTATACTTTATTGACCACGGTTGTACTACTTCTTGAAGGGAAACAGTTAGTAATTGAAACTTTCGATAATGTGTATGAAGAGTATTGAGTTATGAAATAGTAAGAAACTTTCGTTGCTTAAATGAGATGAATAGGTACGTTTCTGGCCATATGAACCAAAAAACATTGTTAATCAATGAAAGGCAACTAGTAATTAGTCATATTTGATTAAATATAACGGTAAATTCTGGAGTATTCCAATACTCATCGAATCAGGATATTGCAGCAATTTTTTTTATCATATATTGACCGGCATCGATGACGAAACATCATTCCAATTTCCACCCAGGTTTGATTTTCACAATCCCTGTCGGCAGAAAGTCGGGTACTTTCATGGATTTCTTCATCGATGATAAATAAATGTCCATTTTCACTCGTGGGAATTTTTGTACGATTTACTGATATATATTTCAAAACAGCAACAATACCATAGGTCGATGACTTCGTTCGATAGTTACCTGTACTTCATGTCTCAGAGCCTCCAAAGTCCGTGGGGGCTCGAGTAAATTTCCAAGCCTTTCACACATGATGTCCCAAACATGCTCTATGGGCGACAGATCGGGGGATCTAGGCGGCCATGGCAAAAGATTCACATGGGTCGCTTCTCGCTTCAAAAAAGTTTAAACTAAGTCTGACACCATGAGGTCGAGCATCATCTTGCTGAAATATTGGATTCTCGAGCCGGTTAAGGTAAGGGAAAACATATGGCTCCACTATTTCTTGAAGGTAACGCAGCGCTGTCATGTTACCTCGAATAAAGACTGAAGACATTGAGTATTAAACACATGTGTTTACTACTCAATTCTAAAGGTGAACTACTTGCATGTGCAATAGCACCCCATACCATAACGCCTACTGTCCGATGTACATGACGCTCAACATCAAAATGAGTGTCACGTCTTTCTCCCCGACGTAGTCTAATCCTTCTTCGGCCATCATATGCACCCAAAGAGAATCGAAATTCTTCAAGAAAAACGACCTGATGCCATTCCACATTCCAATGTTGTCATGCTTTGCACCACTATAATCATTGCCGGCGATGCTCAACCGTAAGTGCGAGTCCATAATGGAGCACCAAGCACTGACCATGGCACCGACCATAGCCAATACACAAATTTAACCTATACAATATGATGGATGCTGTGCTTATGGAAAGACAGAATGAATTACTGAGATTGATGCTGGAATTAATTCTACGGTCAGAACAAAGGCCGATGACTCTGATGGAGGTAGTTTAAAAACAAGGTATAAAGATTCCGTGGTGACTTGCTTGGCTCGATACTGCGATTTGGCACAGTATCGAACCAAGCACCGGACCGCAAAAACTTTACACCTTGTTTTTGAAAGCAAACAACCTCGATTCATGTTATCGACCGTTGCACTGACCGTAGAACTTATTCAGCATTCACCTTCAAAATTCATTTTGTCGTTTTACAAGCACATCAACATTTTGTATAGGTTAAATTTGTGTATTTGCGATGGTCGGTGCTCCGTTGCGGACTCGCATTAAGAAGTAACACAAGATGGGGTCGATAATGCTGCAGTCCAAAAGACGCTCTAATTATTAATAGGTCCTTTGCATGTAACACCACTTATCATATTTTTATGTTTTTCTCATTCTATATCGATACAGAATCATAATGTATGATGCTATCACACACTTCAACAATTCTCGAATTTTGAATAATTCGACCGTCCCAGTTACGAAGATCGGCTTAGAATGATGGAATTGCCCCGTTTGAGGATCGTCGCATGCGTGGTGACCTCATTACAACATATAGAGCCTTGAAGGGTCTGTTTGGTGTTGAACTTACCAGCTTATACCAACTCAATCCCGATCAGCGTCTAAGGGCCGGTATTATAAAACTTAACTGGAAGTTATCTTCAACTCTAACTGACAGTTTTGACAGTTATGTCCTAACACAACTGTCAAAACTGTCAGTTAAAGTTAAAGTTAAGTTTTATAATACCGGCCCTAAGAGGTCATCAGTTCAAGCTTTATCGCGAGAGTTTCCATTGCGCAGCGGGAGAAAATTTCCTACCTAATCGAGTTTTTCACGCCTGGAACCAGCTACCCTCGGTAGTAGTGAACAGTGGTAGAGTGAAATCCTTTAAGAACAATTTGGACCATTTTATTTCTGTTTAGTTAGACGAAGTTTCTCACTGTATCTGTTGTCCATTTATATGTATACTGAGTTTTATAGATTTCAATCTTAACTCTTATCTTCAATAAAGAATAATAATAAATAATAACAATAATAATTCGGTATTAAAAATGGTCAAATTGAGACTCAGGGTCGAAGCGGGAGAAACGAGTCAGATCGCCTCTACATCACACATGCGATCAGAGACAGGGACATGAAGGTTGGAATCGGCCAATCAGAGAGAACGCGGTAGGGGGTTATTTTGAACTTGGCATCGTGAATGATGACTGTCCTATAATGGTGTGTCTTTACTTCTATTGGCGGACAACGATCACGTGGTCGTCGACGATAAATGTAACGATCTTCTAGTCTAGTCTTATGATCATTACTCTGATTCATTACGGAGTAAAGCTCATTTACATCAAAATTGAACAAACACGTATGAAAGCTTTTCTAGATTTTTCAATGTTTACTAAGTATATTTTTCCTCTTTCAGATGAATATGAAACTCAATTACGGAAGAATTTCATTCTGATATATACCGCATTTGTAGGAAAATACGAAAAATTAACCTGTTTGTGTTTGTGTGGGCAGAGAAAAATGGAATCAGAATAATCTATATAAACAGGAGATTATTGTCATTGTGGTGCAAACAACACATATCCTTTCCCCCAATCTTCCTCAATACGTCATCATGAATATGAACGACCATAGAAAAGCAGATGAACACAGATGTTTTACTCACATCATACCTGCACTTACTTCTGTGATCTGTGTTCCTGAAGCTTCGTGCACAGTATAGAAACTAGTATCACAGATCAACCAGATAAACCACTCGCGTCATTTACTTAGGAAATCTATGTCAACGCAGATATGACCCTGAATCGAGCTAATCAGAATTTTAGCTGGCGTTTGGGGTGCCAATCAGATTGCAGGAATAGGATTACGTCACTCTCGCCGCTTTCGGACTCGCTTGAAGAGGTTATAAACATGTAAACAAACTGAAATGAATTTTTCATCCTATTTATTGATGAATAATTACGTAACTGTTCCATTTTAGAATATAATCCAAACAGTTTTTTACAACCAAATCAATTGTTTAGTCATCTTTGAGGTTCTATTTTATGATGACAGTCCTCATTATATGTTTTAATTATACAAGAATGGGAATCGAACTTAGGTGGACTCATTCATATAATGTTCATTTCATATAATATACAGGAATCGCAACTGAAGTAAAAGCATTACAACCTCCATTATTCAATTAAAACGATGGGATGTCTAATAACTAGGATTGGAATCGAACAAAGTTGGTCTATTCATAATTTGATTTTATATTGAAATGAATCTCATTTGATGTGAAACTACAAAGATTCTCTGATTAAGGTAAACGGGTTTTCCATAACATTTTTCCAAAATTTTCATTTACTCCAACCGAGTTCTTCTACAGGAGTTTTAGATGTGACAAAACACTCGCTTTGGTATTGGAAATTTTCTTTTCAAATTGTTTCATCGAAAAATCTTAGTCTGATTTTGATTTTGTGATTCCTGAATCCCGACAAATCCGTTTTTATATTTCGGTTTCAGATATTCCAAAATCAAGTATTCAATTTGACAGCTGTTTCGAGGAAGAAGAAAGTGTGGTTATGTCTGTTAAATTTCTCAAGGTCGTAGAGACGCGATTCCCGCAAACGATGAAGTGATTTGTCTTGTTGGTCTGTGCTAGTATAGTAGTTTCTATACTGTGCTCGTGCAGACCTGCGACTGCGACCTGCGAGCTAAACGCAGCTAAAAGTTACCGTACCGTGGTTGAGAGACTCAGCTCGGAGGTCTGTAGGTAGCTCAACATAGTCATTAAAACAGTAAAATATAATAACGATTTATATTTATAGCAGTTGATAAGGATAATAAAGTATTTCAAGAAATGCTCGGTACGCATAACTGAGATTTGAGAAATTAATGAAGTAAATTTTCGAAAGGATATATGTGTTGTATGGGTGATTAAACATCTTATGCTCAAATCAATAAGATATTTTATCGCTCATAGTTTCCTAGGTCAAGATGCTGAATAAGCTTTGAATCGAGTAGGTATATATATTTATGAAAAATAATGTTATTATTCCTACATATTTACTGATCTGCGGTGTTTTATTCCAGATATATTTGAATTCACTAACCCAATCTTATTCGGTTTTTTCAATTGAAGTACATAAACAAGTGAATTGAACTGATATTTATATATTGTTTTTAGTTATTTCGAAACCATCCGAATATCGGATAGGATATTTCTATGTCTGCTGATATATTAGTTGCACCAGAGATGCATATAAATAAGATGAATTCAAAGATGCTCTTTTGTTTCGCCGATGTTGAGCATATCGCTAGAATTCGTATTTTCCACTGAAGGTGGCGATATTTAGAAATTACGAACAGTCTTCAAGGCAATTGTCTGTCTGAATTGATAATTCATGTTTCACTCGAGGTTTGCATATCGCAAATATTTTTGGTGTTGATTAAAGTTGGCAGATAATATAATGAATCATGGAAGATTCAAAAAAGGATTGACAAATATCTGGATGAATAAATTCCTACGATGTTATAAAATAGAAAATAGAATATCGATTCATCTTATATTTCGAGAATTATATGAATGATGACTCTCCTCAAGCTGATATCAGAGTCTGTTTTGTAACTTGACATATATGATGCAAGATGTACAAAGTTTCACGGAAAGAAATGGAAAAATTCGATGTATTGTGTCCATATTCGTTGTACCGACCGAGTTTGATGGGCCTTTGAACATGTTGGGAATTAAAGTTTAAAAATCCGAGGTTGTCTTGTTCCAGTCGTCAAAAAAATATATAAGAATAGCTGTCCTTCTTTGGACTTGGACTAAACAGATATGTTCATCTGCAGTTCTTGACTTTCCACACAAAATACACAAGTGACAATTCCGAATTACCATTATTAGTGTCATACGCTTTTATTGTTGGCCTTTTCGGTGGCTACAGAAGGAGATAGAACTGGTATACCCAATTTGGTCTACGAATTTTATAGAGAACAAGTGAAAGTAACAACACCACTATTCTAATCATCTGAGTTTTACCTTAAAACTATACCCCGTCCACTTTTACAAAAGTCAGTCCGTAGGCTCTGGAATCGATCTATCAAGACAATTCCATAGTAATCTGACAGGAAAATGAACCTAACCAAACAATCGTCAGTTATACAGAGTGGAATGTGTTAACTTCCATGACCGACCGACTGGCTTATCAGAATTCTTACGAAAGCAAGAGAATTCTTCACTTTTTTTATTCAATTTTGAGATCAAAAGGCAGAACATTATTACAACTTGGATATAAAATGAGTAGTCATTCATCTGATCAAGAAATACCTAAATGTGCTGAACTGACCACACCTTAATTCACAATCAGGTACATATTTTCAACTACCGAGAAGATTCCACTATTAATTGAAATGAATGCAAATATAAACTGGCTTTTCAGATAGTTCCAGGTCTATTCATATTTTTTATATACCTACATTTAATTGTCGTATTTATTTTCAACCGATATGGTCTAACTCATCTCTCGATTGAATTGCAACTAATTCGATCAGATTTACTTTACGATTCGACCTCGAAGCATGCAATATTGTAATGTAGGCAGGGAGCAGAGACCAGAGCAACCCCGCTTTGCCACTCGAAGAGAACATTCGTTTCTTTGATATCGTATCGGAGACAATACGTGCATTTTTATTTTCATCGAAATGATCAATCGGGTAACGCCCATCTCTCTCTCCTTTGGTTGAGAATAAAAGAAGAGCGAGAGAGAGGTACACCGATTAATCAGTTCGATGAAAATAACCAGCGCGTAAAAACTCATAGAATCTGATCGCATCGCACTGAGGTTTCGATTCTTCCACTACTCCATTGGACTCTGACCCTCGTCTAAATTATCGTTGAATTTTGTATGACTCCGACTGTCTTTTCCAGACCTATTGGAACGGAAGTATTCCTCTTGAATTAATTAATTCTATGAAACTTGCTGCTCAGAAGATTCTATATAGCAATCGGCAAAAGATATGTTCCTAAAGCCGCGTACAGAAACAAGAGCTGAGTGGCTTTCGAGGACGAGAGGATAGTCAGCCCAAGGAAATCCAACGTTGCCAAATGTACGCATAGAGATGAATACTTAACTCATATTTGAAAACCGATCAAAAATCGAACACCGTCCATAAAATAGAGTATGGTTAAGTTTAATTTTGTTGTCTGGTTAGGTTAGGTTAGTTTAATTTAGGACAGTGCCAGTTTGAATCAGAAACGGAAATTTGGTTAGGTCAGTTAACGCGCCAAATTTCCGTTTTTGATTCAAGCTGGCACTGTCCTAAATTAAACTAACCTAACCTAACCAGACAACAAAATTAAACTTAACCATACTCTATTTTATGGACGGTGTTCGATTTTTGATCGGTTTTCAAATATGAGTTAAGTATTCATCTCTATGCGTACATTTGGCAACATTGGATTTCCTTGGGCTGACTATCCTCTCGTCTTTCGAGGCACTTGTGAGGCAGCCTCGCGTTGTTGAAATGGCTCGCGACACCGTACACACTTGCGAGGCAGCCCAATTAACTTGCCTCGCAAGTCGCTCAGCTCCCGTGTCTGTTCGCAGCACAGTGGTACTTCTCGGCAATCAAATATACAGTTAGCTAACTCGTCGTAGTCTAGAAGACTACGACGCCAAGCGGATGCTCGTTTGTTTTCGATGTTTTGTCTTTGAATTGATCAGTTACGATGCTATATCAGGAATTTTCACTAAGATTTTAAATTGATCAAATATGGGGTGCAACGATTAGACGAAGTTTGTTGCCCGAAGTTTGTAGCACGTATGGCATCCTTTTTGAAAGGGGGCTATGTCGTTTCACGCATCTAGTTGCGCGTTGGTATTTTTTACCTCATAACGTAGTTTTAATATGATTGAATTAGTACTTCTTGAGATATTGCGGAAAGAACGTTGAAATTCCAAATAATAACGAATTTTGGCATATTTTTTTCCTTATATCTCCGATAGTAAATATTGGTTCGAATTGAAACATTGTGGTTAAATACTGACCTTGAGGTTTGTGCCGAATTTTGTTCAAACATAATCAACGTATTCGGATAAAAAAAATCTTTTTCATTGAAATTTTGAAACATTTTAGAATGAAATTTTTGTTTATTTTCTAACTACTAGATCCACACGAAATTTCACACCTAGTTGCGTGTTGGTATTCCAAATAAGTAAACGAAGTTTTAATCTGATCGATTCCGTACTTCACGAGATATCAAGGAAGTAACCTCAAATTTTTCTCTCAAATTTAGAGCGCATACGGACGGAAGACTAGACAGACAGAATTAAATTTCATCATAGATTATTCTTTGGGTAGTCCAGCCTAATCGTTTAAAACCATTTTGGCTCAAAATTCGAAAATTATTGACATTGTGACGAAATTATAACGTAAACATAACTGTAAAAAGATAAGGACGAGCGGAACCACTAGTGCAAGGTATAAAGTTCATACAAGGGTTCATTAATATCTGGATATTTCGATAATCTCAGAGGATGAACGAAAATGAAAAAGGAAATGCATATGCCGTTCCACCAGCAAAACCAAAGATGAGATGGCATTCATAAGAAATTATGACCTGCAGATATCAAAAATAAATTATTTGATCATTTTATAGACTCCTTCTCATTCTGCATGATGCTACTGACCACATCCTCTATATTTTTACCATAATCCTTCGGAACGAGGAGAGAAAATTACGTCGTTCAGTATAGATAAATGCTACGTCCTCATTTTCGTCACCCCTTACAATAAAATGATCGTCCGTTGCCTTATCAAATTCAATAACAGCACCATTTGACTTTTCACGATGATTTTCGTGAGAAGTCTGGCCTCCTCAACATTTTTCTTTCTCAGAAATCGTGAAACAGTAGATTTTTAGGTTTTCAAACATCAATCGGTCACTTCGAATTTTCCTACTGGTATTTCAGTTATTTAAATCCCCGTTTATCTCTGTTCTCCTATATCTTTCACGTTTTGTTTCTAAACTGACCGGTAAGGGTGATATGTCTGAGAAAGAAATGTTGTTGCTCATATTTGAACCATCCACTGGTTCATCAATACAGAAGTTTTGATATTCAGATATTTTTGAAGTTAATTTTACCGGATGAATGGTGAAATATCTTGATGGTTGGCTTTTTGAACAGTATTTTAGTTGATATTTGTTACTTCTGTAGGGAAAAAAAAATATTCAGGTTGAGGTAGCATACCTACTCTTTCGCTTTCATAAATTTTCAGCCATCTCTGGAAACTGTCCTCGCATGCACTGACCAGAAAACAAAGCGGAAACGACTAGAACTCGGGCAGATGGTTATTTGCGATAGCCTGGAACATGCGTATACAAAGGGTGCCAAATTTTGAACGTCAACTGAGGAACACGTTGTATGCCATCTCATCAAGTATGCCTTCTCAGACACAATAGGTCTTTTGCATGAAACACGAATTATCATATTTTCATGTTTTTTCTATTTCAATACAAAATCATAATGTATGCTGCCAAACACTTCAACAATTCGTGAATTTTGAATAATTCGGTATCGAATATTGTCAAATCAGGAAGCAAGATCGAGGCGGGTGAAACGTAGTAATTAGTTCGAGAATTCGTATACGCATCGAAAGTTCACTTGTCAAAAATACGGGTCCAAATCGTCTTCTACGTCACTCGTTATTGCACGATTCACCGCTCGATACAGCCGACGCTGTCTATTGGCTTGCTAGAGAGAAAAGTACACGAGAAGAGAGAGAAGGTGGATATTTCACGATACGTCACGGAAGGCGCGAAGTTTCGTCCATTTTAACAGCCAGTATGTGTACCCAAATTTAAAAGATTGTTTTCTGGTTGAAATTTTTTACCTCGCTCAAAGTTTTTCAGTAGTATTACGGATAGAAAACTTGATTCTAATGATGAAAAAATGCATGCAAGAGATATATTTCCCTACCTGTGCTGTGCAACAGCTATATAAGCTGTTTTCAACTTCTACACTACTAAACTCCTCAGACGAACCTGTAAAATATCAACAAATATACATCGAAACGTGAGTTTACTGAGAAATCAAACAAGAACGGGAAAATTTAAGGAATGATAAACAAGATTTTAAAATTTACCCCCACATAACAAAAAGAAAAATATATCTGACTATACCATACTGTAAAAGTTTTCATGAAAATATCCAGCAGATAGTTTGTAAATATGACTACTCCCTAATAAATAATCGACATAAAACTATAGAGAAATCTTTAATTAACAACAAAAATAAAACTAAACAAGAAGACCAGAGCGGAATATATAAGATTGAATGTGCTGACTGTCCCGCTTTCTACATTGGCATGACCACACGTAATGTGAAAAAACGCTTCAACGAACACCGAAGAAACCGACCCAAATCAGCCCTAGGATGTCATCTAGAAAATTATAAACATAACACTAATTTCGACAATTTAAGAATACTACACAAGGGAAATAATTTTTATAAGCTAACTTTACTTGAACAACTAAAAATTACAAAAAACAAAGATAATCAATTTCTATTGAATGAATTGTCAGACTTCAATCTACGAGACAACAGTCTCATAAAACTAATAAATTTCACGAACACATCCCATGACATGGAAACAACATGACATCTGCCAACACCAACTGACTTTCAACATCTTGTTCCCTACATAAGATTAACTTCTCCA
Source organism: Myrrha octodecimguttata (assembly GCA_958510865.1). Lineage (NCBI taxonomy): Eukaryota > Metazoa > Arthropoda > Insecta > Coleoptera > Coccinellidae > Myrrha > Myrrha octodecimguttata. The sequence continues at coordinate 40,080,331 of OY294056.1, forward strand.
AATTTCGAAAAATAAACTGTTTTTAGATAGTATATGATTCAATCCTGTTTTGTTTTGTTTTGTGATTTATATGTATACATTGACACACTTCTAGGTACGGTGAGTAGATTGAGAATACACGCTCACACATAATCTTACCATAACAATAACTGGAATTTATGATAAAATGAACTATGTACTTTTCAGCTGGCCTGATGATGGTTTAAATAAACCGAAATTGATCGCCAAAGAGTAAATATATATACTTAGTGTATTTTCATTACTACCTATATACAATTAAGGTTTAAGGGATTGATATTCAAAATCCCCCTCAAAACTTTCTGCATTCGGTCGATGTTACATTGAAATCAATAAGATTTGTAAGAATATCTTTTGAAATGGCATCAAATTCTTCCGAACTAATATAACATATAGTTTTAATAATATTTCGTTGCTGCGAATACTTTTTCCGAAACGTTCGCTTTAAAACAGTGTATCTCCAGTAAAAACAAAAATAATATCGTGATTGAAGGAAACAAATGCTCAGATCAGTGTTCAATGCGATCCCAATTGACAACAGCTTCCACAACTGTAGCTCTTCACATTTACAGGATGTTACAAATTTCGGGAAATTAACTTCTTCCCATTCAAAGAGCAAAACATCGAATTCGCATGAGCGGATATCGAGGAAGCCAACATTGCACAGGGCGCATATGAAATATGTTGAACATACGTGATTAACACTAATGCTCCAACGTCAAGCTAAGACTGAAAAATATCAGCGGCATTCTCAAAATTTCACCTCTCCCTCACTACGATTCAACATTATTTATACGAAACGGTCCACGTACACCAACCCAGTAAGAAGCCAATATGATTGAACATGTGTTCTTCAATCGTTGGGTTCTAAATCGCAACACACACTCCGTATCGATTATCGAAGAATATCGGCTTCCCCGATGGATCCATTATCAAGATACACCTATAGCTCGAAAGATAAAAACCGATCCATTTGATACAACAAATGTATAAATACGTCGTAAGATGCTATCGCTCGAAATGAATCTGTACCCAAACGAAAGTCTGGCAGAACAACGGAACAACGCGCGGTTAAAGATAATCCACAAGTGTTTACTAAAAATAAAGAAAAAAATCATTGGCATCCCAACCAAAACGTTATGCGTTTGCCGGTACTGATCTGTGACGAAACTTCGAATATGTTCAACCGACTTATAGTGTTCTTATATCCTTCTATCTGGATCCTTATCAGCTATGTTGTGATGAGTGGCGTTTGTAGTGTTGAATTGTATCAAAGGTCCTGTGCGCTGTCTTGTCAAGTACCGCAAGCAAGGTCTTTGTTGGTGGCAGATCTGGTGAATACGACGTTGCAGGTTAGACCATATATGATTGTGCTTTACAGGTGAGATTCATTCACTTATTCGATGAGTAAATGTTGTTCCGAAAGATGGTATTGGTTGTTAAATTTTCCATATCCATAGGCGTACTTCGTGCATTATTCGCTGACCAAATCACATTCGGTATACCAGTATACAGTGCGCGTCAAAATTATGGAACAAATTCATTTTCTCAGAAGAAAAATATTAAGCAACAAAATCCTGAAACAGGTCAATTTTTGTTTCACTTTTACCAAATTTTTATGCAGTTTTGAAGGATTTTTGTTACACCATGTGCCATCCCCATCAACCCTCTAAATTTTTTGAATAGGGAATGTGGGATGTGACACTTTTTTAGCAAGGTCTTCGTATCTTCTTTACAGGCTCGTAGAAATGTTCAAGAAAAATTTTTTTTTTGAAGAATTAGTTAGTTCAAAGAGGTTTTCAGTATGTGAACTTTGTCATGGCTCACGTACTTTGAGACGATGGTACCTGATGAAATTTGTCACCGAATGAAAGTCGACCATTACAATTTTGTCCATGTACAACTTTCAACCCCTACGAACCCTTTAATGGAGAAAAAAAATGGAGTGGAATTGGAAATTTATTTCGGCATTGAAGTACCACCCGGAAGGAAAATCATTGTGCATTACAAGATAATTCAAATTAAATGTTCAAAATGACCACCATCGTTCTGGATGCAATATTCATAGCGCTTGTCACATTCATAACATTGATGACATTGCATTGTCAGAAATCTTTGAATTGAAACATTTTATCGAAAAGTTTCAACTTCAGTAGAAACGTACTAATAAAATACCTACTTACGATCATAACTGAAGCGCAGTGTTTCATACAATCTAATTTCTCACGTGAGGGGGTTGAGAGGGGTTGAAAGAAGTGCCTGAAAAAAACTGTGATGGTCAACTTTCATTCGGTGACAAATTTCATCAGGTACCATCGTCTCAAAGTAAAGGGGCCATGACAAAGTGCACATACTGAAAACCTCTTTAAACTAATTTTTCAGAAAAAAATATTTTTTTCTCGAAAATTTCTGCACGTCTGTAGTAAAGATACAAAGACCTTGCCAAAATAGTACCACATGACCTACTTTCCCTATTCAACAAATTTAGAGGGTTGAAGGGGGTGGCACAGGGTGCAACAAAAATCCTTCAAAGATGCATATAAATTTGGTAAAAGTGAAACAAAAATTGACCTGTTTCAGGATTTTGTTGCCAAATATTTTTCTCCTGAGAAAATGAATTTGTTCCATAATTTTGACGCGCACTGTATAAGGGCAATACAAACCCGAAATTTCAAAACTTCCGTTTTTTTTTTTGCTGAGTGGGAAATTTTCCTATAGATAATTCCTTGTATAGTATCATTCCTCTTATAAAGGCGTGCTTTCTAATCAATTGGGGCAAATCATATCCATATCAAACAATTCTTCCAAATTTCCTACATGAACCATTTTATTTGGAAAGTGATCGAAAATTCATGTGGTGTACGATTTTTCCCCTATGTGGGGTGGCAATCCCCTAGATAATCCCTCTGAAGTTTTTCCAATTCCAATCATGACAAGACTTAGAGATTTTTCTTTTTTGTGCAAAATACCCGTTGAATGTGGTGGATGAAGCGCATAAAGTGGTCGAGTTTCTGAAGAAATGTTTTTTAGGGAGATGTTGAAATGGTATATGGATCCCTTCTAAACAGTATTTTCGTTGAAACATTTGTAACATTTTCATTTTCAAATTTCCAAAATTTTCGAATAATTTTGTTTTCGGTTTTCCAACTACTAGGTCATCACGAAATTTTGCACCTAGTTGCGCGTTGGTATCCTCCAACAGATAACGAGTTTTCAATCTGATTGTATTTGTTTTTCTTGGGATATTCGAAAATGACGTTGAAATTTCAAGTAATAACTAAATTTCGCATATTTTTTTCCTTATATCTCCTAAGGTGAATAGCATATCTAATTAAAATTTGGACTATTTTTGTTAAATACTGACTCAAAGGTTTCGGCCGAGTTTCGTTGAAATCTGATCAATATTTCCAGAGAAACAAAATTTCCGACAAAAATTCGAAGAATATTCGAATACATTTTTTTTATTTTCTAACAACTTAATCCGCACGAAATTTTGCACTGAGCTACGAGATGGTATTCCAAATCTGTTGTGAAAGTTTTAATGTGATCGAATCAGTATTTCATGATATATCGAGGAATTAACCTCAACATGTCACATCTCTCCGAAACTATTCTACTGGTATCACCCATCAACGAATTCAACCGAGATATTTGGACTACAAACCTTATCTGGATATTTAAAGTTTCTAGGTCGTTTCCTTCGAAAGATAGAGCACATACGGACGGATGGCCGAAAGGACAGAATTGAATTTGACCACGGAGTCTTCCTCAGGGAGTCCAAAATAATCGTTTAAGAGCATTTTCGGCTCAAAATTCTAAAAATACAAATATTGTGACGAAACGATAACGCGCTCTGTTCCCACGAACACGCGAGTAAAAAGTCGAGATGGGTCGAATCGGGGTCCCTATTCTTGAATCGGGGAAGGGAGAAAATGGGCGAGTCGACGCTGTTGTCAAGGAAATGCGGTGCATTTTTGATGGAACGATAGAGAACGTTCATAGCATCACATTCAAGAATAGAGTCCCTGGTGTTCGAGAGAGCCATTTGGTTTTCGCAAAAATGATAATTCTATTCATTATTCAAATCGAAAATTTCTTCTCTACTTTCGTGTGAACAATGGTGAATTAAACTGTCTGAAAAAGGTAGAAAATCACGAATAAACGATTGACAACGGTCAATATCTGATGAATATTAATTCAGAGTGAAGAAAACCTGTGAAGTCCCAAGAATAAGTGTAATCTCACAACAACCCAGAAACAGCTTGAGTATAGATGCCTAAAATTATTCAACAACCTACCCCCAGCAGTGAAAGCCATAAAGGACATCAAAAGCTTCAAAAAACACATATATAGATATTTACTACAGTTAGAACCTTATTCCATGGCAGATTTTGGATGTTTCTGACTGTTTGGTTTCCATTTTCTTTTTTTTTGACACTATTTCATTTCATGTAACTTATATGTACTTACTGTAGGTGAAATGATCTGAAATAAAGAAGCTTGTTATGTTATGTTATGTTATAGACCTAATCAACAATTTGATCATGATTTTTGATCATTTGAACACACCCGAAATGCTGAAAAATGTTGATAAGAACATTGGGTAATAATTTCATTAATGCCTAACGACCAATGATGAACAATTTGAATATCTTGATATGAAAGATTTATCCAGAAACTCGATCACGTAATTCGATTCACTCCTTCACCTCAAATGAGTTTTTTACGTCATAACGATAGCCAAATGGAAATGTTTAGGCATATCCATAAATATAATTGCAAAACCCCTTATGTCGTTCAAGATTCTGGAGAAGATTACCATCCCTTCTGAGGGAGATTATCGTACAACCACGAAATTCCACTAGATAAAAATTAACATATTACGTACCTATAGATACGGAAATATCCGACTGTACTGCTTTGTATAGGTGAACCACCTGTATAATATTTTTCTATATTGGAATAATAACTATTTTCAATCGATGTTTTGCTCCTCTATATGGAATAAAATATAAAATCAAGTCTTTCAAATCAATAGAAAGATATTTATGACCCTCAGCGCGTTATCGATTCATGACAATGTCTGTAATTTTCGAATTTTTTTCTTGCAAATGATCTCAAATGACTAGGTTGGACTCACCGATGAAGAATCCGTGGTCAACTTATACGTCCGTCCCTATGTGCTCTAGCTTTCGAAGAAAAGCAATTAGCGACTTGAAATTTTCAGGCTAGGTTTGGAGCCTGAATATCTTGGGTTCGTTAATGGGCATAACTGACCGAACGGTTTCGCAGTTATGCGCGTGTGACATTCTGAGATTGATTTCTCGATGTCTCAGGAAGTACTGTTGCAGTCAGATTGAAACTTTGTATTCAGTTGGAAAGAATCAACGCGCAACTTATTGTGAAATTTCGTTTGCATCCAGTTGTCACGAAGTTCCTGAAAAATTCGTAATCGACAATTCTACGAATTTCTGTTGAATTTGTTTTCTTTCTCGAAGACTATGTATTGACCAGATTTCAATCAAATTTTTACAGACCTTGAAGTCAATATTTGTAAACAGTTATTCAAATGTCAGTTCGAAACGTTTCTCAGAGATATAGAGAAAAACTGTCATTTTCGTTGATATTTGAAATTTCCTCGATAGGTATCTCAAGAAGTGCTGCTGCGATCAGTTTTGAATTTTGTAATTAGTTGGGGAATAACAACTCACAACTAAACGCAGAATTCAGTTTGAATCTGTTTTTTGAAAATAAAGAAAAAATTTCTATTCGAAAATTCAAGAAATTTCTGTTGAAAACCGAATATTTCATATTTACGGAACAGAAAACTGGCAACCGAAAAAACCAAGTTAATTTAAGGAACAAATCCTATATAAACTTGACAATATTGACATGGAATCAGGAATCCCAACTTTAATTTCAAACTATCGGAGATGATCTCAACAAAAACCTATATTTGGAAGGAATTATTTTGTTTGAGGAACCGAGGCACCGTTTATGGATATTTATAAATATCAGGAACCTTATGATGTCAAATTTGTTCTGCAATTCTCCTGACCCAGTGGTAGTAATTTTGGACAAAATTTATGGGTTGGCAACTTGGACCGAAGTCGTCTATTGAATTTTGACAACGAATTCATGATGAATGTTTAACGTAAACCCCTGAGTTCATTTACGGCTCAGAATTTGAAAATAACAGAAATTGTAATAATTTGAACTGAATACAAATAATGTAAGTGAACAAGACTTTAGCGCCCCAACAACAAGAGCAAGTCCACATTGATATCCCAACTGCGCCCATTTCAGGAGCTTTACGTGGTTTATCATCCGCCCTTTTATACCTTTAATGTTCCCTTGAAATTTTAAGTCTCCATTGAACTCACTATCGATTACATAACGCGGTCGCCCATCCAGCTACTAACCCCTTCCAACGATGCTTGTCTTCCGAATGAAAACTTTTTTCGACTCCTCTGATAGTAAGATTTTGAACCTCCTCGGTTTTGATTCGATCAGAATGGTATTTTTATGATAACTGAGACAAAAATAGATTGACTATGTACAGAACCCCTTATAGTTTTTTCCTAGAACCAGGCCACGAAAATTTGAATACAACGTTTCTCTTCTGAATATTCAATATAATACCACTAAATCCTTCATATGGCATCTCAGATAAGTGACCACGAACGCAATTTCTTCATCCCTGTCCTGACCTTAGTGAAGCGCCTCTCATTTGTGAGGACTTGGATCATCAAACTTTATCATCGGAATTCGGTGGTATAATCGAAACCATACAGAACAAAGCCAGTTAATGAGCGTCCCTTAGGAGGCGATATAATTTACAGTCGAACATTAAAACAGTGATAAAATTCCTTCTGATTGAAAAAAAGCGAGTTTGAATGCCATATAGAGTTAATTGCTTTCTGTCGGTAGAGCTGTCCATGTATGAATGGTCAAACGGAAGATAAGGTTGAGAGTTTTATTCTTGCCGCCGTATCTTAGTAAGGAATAACAGAAGACCACATTGATGGTCTTCTCGATTTAATGGTTGTAAAATGGATCATCGTCTTCAGCTGGAGAGGCGTGGAAATCTGATCAGTAAGGGAGACAAAAGTGGGTTTTGCAATAATATTTATTTTCGAGACAATATATTCAATAATTGAAGCAATAAACCTATTTAATGTGAGGATATTTTATATTTCGTTTCGGTATATTTGTTTTCTACCGAACAAAATTTATCAACGAGTTGCATGGCAGTTTCATATACAGGCTGTTTCACCATAAACTGAACAAACATATATAGCCGTGTAGATGACATTGGGATAGTCATTTTTGCCTTATGAACTATACCCCATTTTCGAAGCATAAGCAAGATGATTCACGGTGTTTAATGTCAACTTTGAGCAATATTCTGATAGCTATGTCAAGTTATGCGTGACCTTTGAAATAACTATTTCTGGTCAGATCTTGGTATTTTTTGGTGGTCAATTCAATTGTTGTGTGGAATTGTGAAAAAAAATATTCAAAATGGCGAAGAACCTGCAAAGCTGAAAATTTTATTTTCGATTGCTAAATTGGATGACATTATTTCAATGTGCTACATTTTCTAAGATCTTCCGTGAAAACATTTTTTCAAAATTCAAACACAACTTTTCTTTTATATGTCTACAATGAAAAAAAAATCCTCCCAAAATTGTTGAAATCTTTCATGTTAGAATTTGTCTTCAGTCTGAGCACTGGTGTGAAAACAGAATAAAAAAATATCCATTGGTTCTCATTTCATCCAAACATGTTTGGAAAACTCGTCAAAAGGTCTGTGGGAATTGAACACGCTCAACTTTCGGACAGTGGGGTCACGTTAACTCTAAAGTATAGGTTGAATTCATTCTTATCATATTAATGTCCCGTTACCAAGCAACGGTATTTCATCGAATTTGATCTAATGTCCGAATGTTGAGATAGTTCGATTCCCACCACAGTTTTTTGAAAAAAATTTTTTTTTATGAATTCATATTTCTCCAAGTCAATCTGGAGAGTCATTAGCAAAATTTGGCTTCCGTAAGGCCAGCAGTTTTTCCAATAAAAATGATTTAAAAACTCCTAGTGGAATGCATTGGGGAATCGATTTCTCCCCACATTGCTTGGTCGCTTGGTAATGGAGGTTAATGTGACTAGAATGAATTGAACTTATACTCTAGAGTCAACGTGATTGTCCGAAAGTAGACCGAGTTCAATTTCCACTAAAGGTTTTTCGATTTTTTTTTTTTTGATGAATTCATATTACTGTCAAGATCGTTCTGGAGGCCCATCAGCACAATTTCGGTCTCCTTAGAACACCAATTTTTCACTGTAGACATGTGAAAAAAACAGAGTATGAATTTTGTGAAAAAAATATAAGAAAATCGAGTACATTGAAATAATTCAATCCAATTCGCAATCGAAAATGAAAATTCCAAATTTGCAGGTTTTCCTCCATTCTGAAATCTTTTTTCCCGAAATCAACACCACAATGGAATTGACCACCAAAAAATACTAAGTTGCGACGAAAAACTGTTATTTCAAAGATCACGCATAACTCACTACAGTTATCAGAATAATCCTCTAAGTTGACATTTAACACCCTGTATCTCGCTTATGCTTCGCTTATGGTACATGTACACAAGGCAAAAATGACTTTCCCAATGTCATCTACACGGCTATATATGTTTTTCCAGTTTATTGTGAAACACCCTGTAAGAATGTATAACCCTCCAAAATTTTTTTTTCGAAAAATTAGTTACTTCAAAGAGGTTTGCAGTATGTGCACCTTGTCATGGCTCATTTACTTTGAGACGATGGTACCTGATGAAATTTGTCACCGAATGAAAGTCGACCATTACAGTTTTTTTCATGCAAAACTTTCAACCCCCTCAACTTTTATTCTCCATTAAAGGGTTCGTAGGGGTTGAAAGTTGTGCATGAACAAAACTGTAATGGTCGACTTTCATTCGGTGACAAATTTCATCAGGTACCATCGTCTCAAAGTTAATGAGGCATGACAAAGTGCACATACTGAAAACCTCTCTGAACTAACTAATTTTTCAAAAAAAAAATGTTTTTCTTGAAAACTTCTGCACGCCTGTAAAGAGTATACAAAGACCTGGCCAAAAAAGTACCACATGACCCACTTTCCCTATTCAAAAAATTTAGAGGGTTGATGGGGATGGCACAGGGTGCAACAAAAATCCTTCAAAAATGCATACAAATTTGGTAAAAGTGAAACAAGAATTGACCTGTTCCAAGAAATTGACCTGTCGTTTTCAAAACTGGGATTTTATTGCCAAATAATTATCTTCTGAGAAAATGAATGTATTTATGAATTCTATTTAACGTCAAGAGATGGCGCGCCGTAAGTATACAGTTTCCAAAAAACAGTTCCAAGCAGTTTTGATTTGATTTATTTGCGACGATTATCACCAAAAATATTTTAGGAATACTACTGAAAACTTACATATCAAAACAAGAACTGCTTATCAATATTTTGAAGCTGTCAAGTATTGCTGGATTGCCGAAAACTGTTAGCTTACATTCGACACTCCATCTTTTGAAGGTCTCTGATTGATCGAATTTATAAGCATATTGGATCCTTCATTTTCATATATTTGGAACTCCCAACCGGTAAATATATCGTGTTTGGTAAAAAAATAAATCAACTAAAAATTAATATATCATCTCATAAAATGAATATACCTTATGCTGCTTCCCAAATAGGCACAGTGAGAACTCCATCCCGGCACCTGCGCCATTTTGCCACTCTTGAAAAAGGCTCTGGTGCAGATATTTCTTACAAGGCACTAGCATCTCATTTGAACGGTTAAGAAAGAGTTATTTATCGCAACGATCTTCGATAGTATGTATCAGTAATGATATTTATTCTTTATCATCAAAATTTTCGCTACTAAATAATTTTGAGTTTCTGTAATTAACTAGAATTCAAATGGGAGAATTTTTCAGAAAACTGGTACGAGGAAATTGAATATATTTTTTTTCTTGGAATTTTTTCAATGTCACCCGATACTTTGAGTTGTTAACCAATTTTCAATTAAAAGGTATAAAATGTTTTCACAAGAATGCAAACTGATGTATCATTCCATGAATGATGTTGATAACTTCGTCAGTTTTCGGAAGTAACATCAAGTAACAATTTCATAAGATTATCTTAAGGTAGATGAAATAAGATATCGATGCGCAGACGGATATTGAAGCGGAAAAGCTTCAACCTATTTCAAGCGGATAACCAAAATAAATTAGTAATAACCATTTCATTTTTGTATTCACTAAGAAGTTCAAGCGAAAGTAGTTACAAGTTTGGTTATTATTTCATGATGCCATCAATCAGCTGTTTACTTTCATACTCATCACCGCGAAGTTTTAGTATTTTTTATGCCCTGAAGCTGTTTTTAGTTTGCGGTTGTAGAATGTGAAACCCATTTAAAAACATTCCAACTTCCAATCTTCATAAAATACGATCATTGAATTCTCCTATAATACTTGACTAGTTTGAAGGAAAAATTCAGAAGTCAGGTAAACCTTTGTAGGTATGGTCTTCCAATTTAGATTTCAGCGATTACTGAGGAAATTTTCTAAGGGACGACTATGCACATTCGGTAATTATTAAACGAGCATATTTGCGAGATAAGACATTATGTGTATTTCGAATTATTATATCACAGTGTAATAAACAAGGCATTAAGTATTTTTCAGAAAGAGGTCAATCTAGAACCTTTCACATATCGTGAAGAGTTGATGGTGATTATATTTGAAAAGTTACACTCAATATTTTCCTCTCGTTTTCACACTCTTTACCTTGCGAAGAATTAACGATTTACTTACTACTAATTTGTCCGTTATCGGTTTTCCTCTTCACGCTCCTCCTTCTTCTATGCGAAGCAATTACCGAGCACGGCTTTGTAGATGTAAGTCTTATTATATCTACAGTGCGCATCAAGATTATGGAACTAATTCATTTTCTCAGAAGAAATTTATTTGGCAACAAAATCCTGAAAGGTCAATTTTTGTTTCACTTTTACCAAATTTATATGCATTTTTGAAGAACTTTGTTGCACCCTGTGCCATCCCCATCAACCCTCTAAATTTTTTGAATAGGGAAAGTGGGTCATGTAGTACTTTTTTGGCAAGATCATTGTATCTTCTTTATAGGCGTGCAGAAATTTTCAGAAAAAAAATTTTTTTTTTTAAAAAATTCGTTACTTCAAAGAGGTTTTCAGTATGTGCACCTTGTCATGGCTCATTTACTTTGAAACGATGGTACCTGATGAAATTTGTCACCGAATGAAAGTCAACCATTACAGTTTTGTTCATGCACAACTTTCAACCCCTTTCAACCCCCTCACGTGAAAAATTATTTTTTTCTCCATTAAAGGGTTCGTATGGGTTGAAAGCTTTGCATGAACCTAACTGTAATGGTCGACTTACATTCGGTGACAAATTTCATCAGGTACCATCGTCTCAAAGCAAATGGGCCATGACAAAGTGCACATACTGGAAACCTCTTTGAACAAACTGATTTTTCAAAAAAAAAATTTTTTTCTTGAAAATTTCTGCACGCCTGTAAAGAAGATACAAAGACCTTACCAAAAAAGTACCACATGACCTGCTTTTCCTGTTCAAAAAATTTAGAGTGTTGATGGGGGTGGCACAGGGTGCAACAAAAATACATATAAATTTGGTAAAAGCGAAACAAAAGTAGACCTGTTTCAGGATTTTGTTTCCAAATATTTTCCTTCTGAGAAAATGAATTTGTTCCATAATTTTGACGCGCACTGTATAGTTTGTTCAATGGAAAGTATAGGTAATCGTGATCTATTTGCCCAGATGTCTGAAATTCTCGAATTTAAAGCCGAATATCGTTGCGAATTTTTGGAAATGAAATAGAAAGTGATTTTACACTGTTTATTTACATGAATATGATATGGTGAACTGTACACTTGTTCGATAAGGTATGTAAGTATTTTTCCATAAAAGCAAAATGCCTGTATTTTCGAATGAATAAATTGTAAGGGTTCATAGTGTTTACTGGTGGTGTTGTTACTTCGGTTAGAAACACCACTTGACGATTATGTAGTAAGATATTTAGCAAACTGGGGGTCAATTCTTGAATCTCAATCAAGAACTGAAGAGTATGACAATTGTAATATGTTTGCGTCCATTTTCTGAGTTAAATATGAACAATACCTAAGTAGACATGACCTGAGCATGGAATCGAATGTCACCCGACAATCGAATGTTACTTCTCCTATACTCCGTACCACTCGTTGCTATGTCGAACGACACGGTGTCACGGTGATAAGGTTATGTTTATATTTGGATCTGGAATTTCTCGATATCTTGCCTTCAGTTTATTTCTTGAATATTTGCTTGAAAACATAGTTGAAATGGCGAATATAACTCTCACGAAGTTGGCAGGTCAATTGTCATACTCTTCAATTCTTGATCGAGATTCAGGAATCGACCCCCTGAATAGCTACTCACGGCTGTTTCAGAGGGGATTCTTAAGTCCGAAGTTTGCAGGGATAGGTGTAGTTCAGTGATCAGGCTTTGATAGGATGATGATTTATTAATTACAATATGAAGCTTATATAGCCAAATGAACAAGATGTAACATTTCCTTATATGGTTATGTTGGGGATCCGAACGAATTGTGCTATTTTACGTCACCCATTAATCTTGCTGGAAAATGCAACGCCATACGACATTTTTCCGCAAACTCACCGATGGAAAATCACGGAAATCGCACTGACCCAGAATCTAAATGAATAATTATTCGTTCAAAATATTTTAAGATTTTTATGCAAATGGTTGAATATCGAACATTACTCCGAGGTCAGGATGATGCAGACTTCGTTGCAAGAAGATGCTATTGATTGTGTCAGGTACTACACTCGTGTAACTCCTCCGAGATTTCACGGTAAATCAATCCTGCTCGTTTGTTGAATGATGAGCAATATGAACCGCAGTTATGGTTTAATCGTATTTGTTTGACCATGGTCAGGCACTGTGTGTTTGCTGACCGTTCCATTTATAGCTAATGTATGTATATTTATAAAAATTCTTCTTCGAACAATCTGTGTTTCGGCATGCAGTTGATTTGGTTCGAAGTTTGTTGATGGTTGAGAATCCTGATGACTTTGATCACTCTACCTAGGGTAAATTGTTTCAAAATTGTTTCAAAATTTTATATTATATACCTGGAAGGGACCCGTTTTGAGCGACAAGTGAAGCCAATTCGTTGCTTATGCAACCCGCGAAGTGGACGGGTATCTATCTCTTTCTTTCTCATTGCAGTAAAGGGAACTCTGTCGCATTTATTCTAAATATTTTTAATTTTTCGTTTCAAATTAGAAGAACCTGGATTTTTTTCTGACTAATTCGTGAATAAGGCAGGATTGAAGAAGATCGCACATGTTCAAGTGAAATTTCAACTTAGTGAGCGGTTTTTCTGGGGAACAGCGAGTTATCATCCTCCGTAAATTTGCGTTTTTTTGCCGAAAATGGTTCCAAGAGACCAGGTTGGACTCATGATGCAGAGTTCAATGTCAAATTGAATTCTATTCAGCCGCTTGTTGCCACGATAACTTACTACCGAGAAAAGCTATAGCGACTTAAAAAATTCAAAATAAGTTCGTTAATGGGCAAAATTTACCTTACAATTTCGAAGTTATATCCATTTCAAATATATTATTTTATTTCCTCTATATCCCAAGAAGTACTGATGCGATCAGATTGAAACTTGCTAACTGATTGCATGAAGAATCGTTAAAAAAATATTTTTTTCGGAAACTATCAATGAGATTTCAATGAAACTTGGCGCAGACCTTGAAGTCGAATCTGAACACCAATGTTCGAAATTTCAGCTCGATTCGACACACATTTCCAAAAATATCGGAAAAAAGTATGTCAAATTTCGCATTGGCAATGAATTTTAACCAGCGCTTAAATTTTCCTGACTTCAAGTCAGTGCTTTTCGAGAAGTATTTTCCTATGTTCCTATTATTTAAATTTATTGTAATAATGATAAAACTATAGACAATCGTCAATGCATAGCTCACACCAACATAATTCTTCACTTTTTGAACCATACGCGGTGAAGGCAGAGAAAGTAATGGCATATCAGAGAAAAATAGATATTCATTTTCAAAAATATTGCACTTTCTAAACGATGTAATACCCAAACTACCTGAATTTCCAAGTAAAACCAAATTTGCGCCGTTCAACACCATTTACTTGAATGGGTGTGACAAGGAGAGGTTACCGTAATTAGCGCTATCTTTGTTTCGTTGCCCCTTGTTACGCTTTAAGCTTAGTTGAAGAAGGGTCGGGTCCTTTCCAGGTAGTAATATAGAGTTCTATGTGTCAAACGGGCTGGACGCTGCACAGCCATTTTAACCTCACTTGTTCGAGAAGGCTGGGGATACTCCCTGATGGAAAAATTTGGCGATGTTTTTTCCATATGGTTCTCACGACATTCTGCATAAACCTCATCTTTTTCGGAACAAGTACTAGATTGCAGTTCGATCCTATCTGTATTTTTGGAGACATTGCAAAAATAAAATTTTGAATTGGCTCCTTCATCTACAGAATCATCAGGCGAATTCTACCCATTTACAAATTTCACCTTCGAGATTAAACCGAAAACCTACTCTACAAATATCGACTATCCAAGTAGTTTCTTTGTGAAGTTTGTGTTTATAACCACTGATAATGAAAAAAATAAGTTCCCGAAGACTCTACTTACAGACTCCCAACTGTAGAGTTGGTTTAGTTGGCACCCCATGATTCCGCAGATATACCCAATTCAAATTTAATTTTCTCAATATACATTTCAGCTGTAAAACTGATGCATTTAATGTCAAATTAATTAAAGATAGTTGAAGGTAATAGGGGAAAATTAAGGAAAAACTTGAATTATTCTTGAACTACCAAGCGCTAGATGAACACGACACTGTCCACTTAGTTGCGCGTTGGTATTTTTTTACCAATTACGAAATTTCAATGGTATGGCTTCAAAACTGCTTGAATTGCTTAGGAAATAACCACAAAATTTAAAATATGAAACGAAATTTTACATTTTTCACGTGCTTGTTCTGGGGAACAGCGCGTTACCGCTTCGTCACAATGTCTGTAATTTTCGAATGTTGAGCTGAAATTGGTCTCAAGCGACCAGATTGGACTCACTGATGAAGTATCCGTGCTCAAATTTGATTCTGTCCGCGGCCAGCCGTTCGTTCGTGTGTGCTCTTACCACCGAAAGAAAGTAACTAGAGTCTTGAAATTCTCAGGTTAGGTTAAGATCCTGAATATCTCGGTTGAGTTCGTTAATAGGCCAAAACTGCCGAATGTTTTTTTGTTATAGATATTTGAAATTCTGATTTTTCAGTAACTCGAAAAATATTTATCTGATCGGAATGAAACTTAGTTGGTGGATGAACAGAATCAATAAGAGAAAGTACCTACCCATAGAAAAATTCGAAAAAATATTGTTTTTTTGTGAATTTTCATATTTCATCTAAATCTCACTGAAATCTCCAAGTCGCCATTTCAGAACCGAGTACTTTATTTCAGCCCAATCATATTTCTTGATTTTCCTGAGGAGCAAATCAATAACAAGTTTTTGGAAATTTCTTTTAGAAATTCATATATTTCATAAACCATTTCTCCGATTCCGTAGAAATGTTACTTTAATCGACACCGAAGACTATATCAGTCCAATCAAATATGTTTTCTTCGAACTTTCGTAAACATAAGAATTAGATTATTGCTTGATGGTTATCATCCATTGTTAACTCTTTGAAAGGAAATATTTGATATTGTTTTATTCTATTGTTTAATTTGTAACCACGGCGACGTTTCGAAACTGTTCGTTTCTTTTTCAAGGCTGAAAATAAACACATATATAAGGCATACAATAATACATAATGTGAAAAACATTACCTAGTAACAGTAAACAATATTTTACACTCATTAAAAGCATTCAGACATTTACGGCCGGTTTCACAAAACTTTGATTGCCAGATCAAGGGCTTGATTGTCAATCAACAGTAAATTCTGTGCTCGATTTCAGTTCATTTTCAACCCAACCATCGAATGCAAACGTTAATCAACGAGTTAATCAGAAGTCAAAAGTTTTGTGGAACCGACGGTTAAGAAATCGAATTTAACAAAGCAGGAATGATGAATGTGATTGATGATGTTTATATTGCGTGCCTGCTTTGTTAAATTCGGTTTCTTAAATGTCTGAACGTTTTTAATGAGTGTACAATATTGTTTACCGTAACTAGGTAATGTTTTTCACATTATGTATTATTGTATGCCTTATATATGTGTTTATTTTCAGCCTTGAAAAAGAAACGAACAGTTTCGTCGGCGTTGTTACTAATTAAACAATAGAATAAAGCAGTATCCAATATTCCCAATATTTTCCTTCAAATAAGAATTAGAGTTCAGAATATTTGTTTGCATCAACCCTTCACGACATAAACTGGTTAATAGTCGAAGCATTTACTGGATCCTAAAAGCATGAGCAATGTATCGGAATCGCTTTATATAATGCTTATGCTAGTGGATACTACCATCCTTTCTGAAACAATGAATCACAGAAAAAGTTTCAAAGTGACACCGTTTCGTTAAATTTCAATTCTCGCCCGTCTCAAAATATCACTGATAGTTTTTCTGATTGTTAGTCTGGATTATTACGTGCTTCATAGTGTAAAGGCGGCTTCGATACCCCTACTACCTATTTCCTTACTCCCTACGTCCAATTTCAGACGAACACAAGTAACCATTGAAATGTTCCCAAATAAAAAAT
This sequence comes from Myrrha octodecimguttata, assembly GCA_958510865.1. NCBI lineage: Eukaryota > Metazoa > Arthropoda > Insecta > Coleoptera > Coccinellidae > Myrrha > Myrrha octodecimguttata. The sequence continues at coordinate 40,097,210 of OY294056.1, forward strand.
TGACAGTATTTGAATCTGAAAATCTAGACGTCCAGCTATGCAGTCTACCTCTGCCAATAAACATGTTTCGAAAGGTTCCTGACCATGCGTAGGCTGAAGAAAATAAGCATGAGGTCGAGTTTCCGAAAACCCAGTACAGATTTCCTATAAACGAGTGGCGTCTACGCCATAAAAAATAATGGATTGGACCACATATCCTACCAAAACGGTTTAGAGATGATATGCTATAAGATTTCATCTGAAAGCAGCATATTTCTATATTAATCGAAGGCCCTGAGCAGAAATGTGTTTTTAGCCTGGTAATGGTCCACCTCATTTGGGAGTTATAGTCTGGAAATTTGTCTATCAGAACAGTACAAATCTGTGGAAAGGCAGAGGTTAACCGCATACCTCGACCGCTGGATCACCAGATTCAAATAAAACCCTGTCTTCTCTTTTTGATTTGGAAATATTTAAAATGTTGAGTGTATTGGTCTAAGTAGGGAAATAAGGTGGTAGGAAGGAAATATGTCGAAGCCGCCTTCATATTAATCCAGACATGATCAAAAAACTGTCAGTAATATTTTGAGACGGGCAAGCATTAAAACCCAACGAAGCGGTGATACTTCGAAATTTCTTCTGTGATTCATTTTTGAGATTCTTATTCCTTAATGTTTTCAATTATTGATTGTTGTTAATTTCGGATACATTTTTCAAACTTGATGTTTTTTTGGAAATTTTTCAAAATTATCCTTCGGAATAACATAAAATACTGATTTCCAATTAGTAGAACAGATATTCTTTCAATTCTATCACGAACTTCGAATTTCCTGAGAATTTAGTGAAATTTGCCTATTGATTCTCAAATCTTTCCGTGAAATTTTCGATAAGTAATTCAACGTGCGAGATGAAAAAATAAACAGATTCCAATTGCTTTTTTTATCCTTTTTCAAATAATCAATGCCAATTCTGAAATTTAAATATAGGTTGAATCTCAATTTGTCAAAAGTCCCATATATTTTCAATACGTACCTGAAATTCTTCAATTATTTGAATATGAATCGATTGATCTGAATGAGTTCATCAAATGATCTAAATATCAACGAATTTTACTGGATGGTTCAAAAGTTATGAGCAATTGAAAATATTGGTGAATACAAGAAACACCCTGTAGCTTGGTTATGGAATTGAGTATACTCCATTCACTTTTATAAAGTATCCCGGTTTGCCATGACATCCTGACAGATTTCACCGTGTATATTTTGAAAATGTTAGGAGATAGTCATTTTCCTGTCAGAAAACTACACAACGTTGTCCTCTCTACAAAGAGGTCGTAGTAATTACTTATTTTTCAAAATGTCAATCTATATTTGGAAAGTAATGAATTTGAGAAAATATTATGTGAATTCAATAATTCCAAAGACCTGGCGAATGTTGAAGAAACTTTTTTCTCTGTTAATATTGGAAATATTATACATATGTAAACATGGTTGAAAGATTCAGTTATGCTTTTTTCTTGTACGGAAATCAAGAATCGAATGTTTTGGAATTTTTGTGAAAAATTATGAATAGAGAAGTTCGTTACTTCGAATTCCCTACTTTTCCAAATTCTCAAGAAATAAGCCTACAGAAGTCATTTAAATACCTTGTTGCACAACTTGAAATATTACAGTATGAAAATGTAGTAGTACTTCGAAACCTGTGTCACAGTTAACCTCAAAAGAACTAACTCCATTTACAAAGGTCTTGGGAATCTACGTGAATGATACATACACTGGATTGGGATCAACATATTTCTGAACTGGGATGCACCTTAACTTCAGTATGTCATCTTTGGGTGTAATGACAAGATATCTGGATAAATTCTCCATGAAAACCAATTATCATGCAGTACTCGAGTCAAAAGCAAGATATGGAATTATGTTTTATGGACATACTTTGAAGTCAACTCAAATATTCAATTCCCAGAAATAAGCAATTCCTAAAATATTAGAAAAAATAGCATTGAATGAGATATTGTATAATTCATGTTATTTTCGTGCATAAAAATTTAATGTTCAACCAACATAGGATGTACCAAGTTCATTTTCAATGTACTACTTCCTATCGAAACAATTCCAGGAAATATATAACTTTTGAAATCATTCGTTAAGGAATTTGTTCAATTCAAACATGACTACCTACTTAAGGCTCAATACAATACAATCAAAGCGAAACGTTAATTTATTATGGCTGAAGCTGAATTGTTATTTGTTATTGAAATAGAATAGAGATTGGCAACCTCGCGTCAAATTATTTTGACATTGTCGATATTTCAGGAGCGCCAACCTGCCTTGGTGTTAGTTACAAAAACATGATAGACCTAAATCATGGCCAACCGGGATACTTTATAAAGGTGAATGGAGTATACAACTACCATATATACCAATGACACACCTTGTATATTATTCAATGGTCGTGGACAAAACACTTTTTTCTTTACCATTTCTTTAGGTTCGGCCCAGGTAACAATGTATAAACATTTAAATATTTCTCAATATGCTGATACTTTACTGCACTTCGTTTGCAAGTTCAACACAGGTATCTCTTACGGTGATTTGTTTTGTAGTATTACCAGTCCATTGCTTGAAATTCAAAGAAACATGATTGGAAAAACTCATTAACTCACTCAATCCTTATGATTTGGTACTGTCTGCAGTATAATTGTGGAAAGAATATTTCAATACACTTGACCATTGAAACACTTATCTTTCACTTGATATTCGTACAATATCCAGTTGTTTCCACCATTAGATTCTACACAATTTCTTGCCCATTCTCATTTTGAAAGCTCCATAATTATCCTGACTTTCATCAATCTTATAAATGAATTATATGAAACCACTCAACTTACCTAAAAACCATGATGTAAGAAACACGGTGTGCTCATCTGAAAAATGAGTGACGTCAGCAAGATTAAAATACAAAGAGTTGTATTATTATTAACATTCAAAGCACAGACTATACAACTCTGTATTTTAATCTAGCTGACGTCACTCATTTTTCAGATGAGCACACCATGTTTTTCACATCATGTCTGAAAACATTAAATGAACTCTAAAATTCTATGGAAAGTCTATAGACATAGACTATATCTGTGGTCTGGTAACGAAATAGCATAGAGCTAATATATGATCTATGCGGAAAAGATGAATATTTCTGTGTATTCTGTGTTTCAGGTAAACGTAAGCGAAGCTTAATTCACAGCATTTGCTAGCTTATAGGCGGATCCACGAAAATAGGGAAATTCCTAGAATTTCATCAGATTTTATAATATTCAACATTGAAAAGATTCGTTTGAGGAGAAATAAGGAATAATTAAGTATTTGAAAATGATTGAGGATTCTTATAATGACTACAACTATAACTAGAAATCCGTTCGAAGTAAGATGGAATTGATAACTGTAGAATACGTATTACGTATGTTAGTTATAGAAAGCTTCACACCAAAATTTATTTCATTTGGAGGAACCATATCAAAGCTACAAAAAAATTACTAATTTTTTTAGAATCTCAACAGCCTGTTTATTCTTACCGGTGCCAAATCCGGAGAAATGGTAAATAAAAGAAGTGTTTTATTTGATGAGAGGAATCTAGGGTTTAAATTAATGTTCATCTCGAAGACTAACCCTGTATTGTCTGGAAGCACTGGTTGAGTTCTTCAAGATCCAACCAACGGTTTTCAGCTGGAATTTGTTTTTCTTCATAATAACTCCTAGAATACTGCTCCGATCCAATACCAACTTTATAGATGGTCGTGACTTATCGATATCTGCAAATACCCCAAAAATCATATAACTAAAAAAAATATTCTGAAATTAAAAAATTTTATATGTCGTAATATGAGAAATGCCAATGAATATAGCTTAACGTCTCGCAGAAATTTTGCATGAACCTTCAATCCGTAATTTTCCAATAGATCATAATAAGATCAGAATTTCTTCGGAAATATTAGAAATTGAAACTCCGAACGGGTACGGCTACGGAATTATTAGGGGGATTTGACAACTTCGCGAGTTCAATCTTCATTATATTATGTCAGGATGACGAGACGAGAAAGTGCCTTCGAGACGAGAAATCTCGTCTCGATGAAACCCTAGATATTTGTAGAGTAGGTTTGGAACTCGATTATGTAGGTCGAATACGGGAACTGGTAAAATCCACCCAATTATTCCTGACTTTCAGGTTCGAAATTTATTTTCCCACTATTTCCAAAAATACAGAACTTGATTGAAAATGACAGCTTGAAGGTTCATGCAACATTTCGTGGGAATAATATGAACAGAAGATTGCAGAATATAAAACTTTGGAAAAAAATGTTTGAAAATCTTATTTTCGGATTTTTTTGATGCCATGATCATGACGAAATTTCGCACATAGTTGTGCATCGGCATTTTCCAACTAGTCACCAAGTTGCATCATGTTGGTATCAGTATATTTTCTGAGTTATTCAAGGTTTACTCAATGAAGTTTTTTTTATTCACCCAACTACTGAGCTTAATAAGATTTTTCAAGTAGTTGCGCGTCGAAGTTTTACAACATATACAGGATGGTCCACGAATAATTCTACATCGTTTGATGGTGCCTTGAGAAGCCAGAAAACAACGATTAATTATGGGCTAAGGCCATTCGTTTTTGAGATAATGAGTGATTTATCGATTTTGGCAGAACCTTACGATGGCTATAACTCTTGAACCATTCAACGTATTCGCTTCAAATGTGGCAGGTATTGTCATCCCAAGCCATCAAACTGTTCCTATGAACCATACCCAAACAGTAAAGAGCAGGACTAGGAAATTTCGGTTTCTAGTTCCCATTCTAATGAAACACTCTGTATACATGGATATCAATTTGTGTTAACCATAATCTGATTCTGCATAGATTTTTCTTTCGAATAACTCTTCCTGAATTCAACGCTTTTGAATTTTGACAGCTTTTGAGAGCCTTGCATAATGTAACAAGGTATTCGTAATATTAATTCTATTAATTTAAATTCTTATTTCACTTTTGAAAGTTCAAAATTAAATTTCAATACTCAGCAAATAATGACATGTTTATCACTCTTATTCATGGAATACATGCCTGAAATTAGGATGCACAGAACAATGGTGCTCTTATTTTCATTTGTTTTCCTACTGAATCTTTAGACCAAACTTGGGAAACCGGCTGTATTTCATACACTGGCCACCGACACAAACGCCATCAGTCGACTAATCAGAGCGCATGACACTATTAATGGGAATTCGTCAATTGTTATTTTGAATTTATTCATGTTTTCTCAGATTAGTATATAGTTATTGATAAGTGCGTGAAATCTTTTAGAGTTAGCTTCGAAGAATTGTGTAGATCCTCAGATACTTTTAAATGGGTCCCTTTTGTATTTTGTTTGGACACTGCATGTATATGGAAATAAGTGTTCAAAAAAAGAGAGAATCTTATTTATACAAGGTACAAATTTCATGATACTCGGAAGCATATCATTCTTTTCATAATTGTATTTCAATCATTTTCACTAATCGACGATCGAGTTATCAACCCCCAATAACTATGCATATTATTTTCACCATTGAACGTGTTTTATTTTTCTTGGTTCTGTATTGAATATACCTACATAAATTGTTAAACAATTTTCATTTACTCGAAATGTAGTTTCAATATAATTTACTGATATGCTAATACACGGTGCTACTAGATAACCTCAGTTTTCAAACCTGATAAAAAAAATTAACCATTGAAAAAACACCTATTTTCTTATTGGAAATCCTATGAATCTAAATGGGAAAAACCTAAAATTGAACTGGTTAAATAATAACTCCTATTCAATTGGCTGTTATTCTGTGAAACTCCAACACTTGATACATCTCGGTTTTAGTCAAAGTAAGGATGTTGCTGGTTTTGTATCAACTTCTATGAACTTCCTGCTGCTTTGCCACATTCCTTTGTATATTTGTACAATCAGGAAATATATCTAAAACAAGCTATATCAAGTGATATCGATGTATCAGTTGATTCTGTAAAATAATTTCACATTTCTAACCCAATAATTTCACGCTTCTCGTACTATATTGAAGGAACAAGGAAATAGGAACACATCAAATGTTTGTCGAATTCTTAGAATATATTCCACTGAAAATTATAAAAACATAATTGTAAGGAATGAATAGAAATAAAGTCACTGTAGTCGTATTTACCAAATAGCGCCACCTTATTTGAAAAAACCAAATTCCAGCGATGTCCCCAGCATTGACGAAACAAAATCGCATCTTCCAGTTCACCTTATTTCTATGCATCTTGGTACACATTTTATCACGGCGACAAATATTCATATTGACAAAAATTACTGGTATAATCCCGCTCTGATTTTTTTTTCAGGTGCGATGACGGAAGTGGCTGTTGTCAGAAAGGCAAGACCTGTCAGGTGAAACATTTTGACGACTTAGAGGTGAGGTTTCCTACCTTCATTAACGAAGAATATGTTCTGAAGACCTACATAATCAGGAACCACACGGAGTGTTCGTGTCAAAGCAGTAAAAACAACATCAAACGGTAACATCTTCAGAAGAACTTTGATAATTACTGATCAGTATTCAAAATGAGCATTTATGAAGGAAAGAAAAAACTGAAGTAGGGAAGGTTCCCTTTGCGTTCGAAAGGAGATATTAGTTGATGACAATTCAAGAAAAATTGAGTAATTGTACAGAACCTTGAAACATGAAAATTTAAAAGTATAGGTTAAACTAAACGGAGAAACTCGCCTCCAAATGAAATGTATCTATTTATGACGCAGAATCTATGTTGTTGTGATTGTACGATTGTTGAAAACAAAACTTGTGATGTCAAGAAATATTTGTTTTTTATTAAATAGAAATATATTTTTTCCAATAAAATCTTGAATTATTTACCATATTCAACCTCTATTTGAATCAAACAGCAATATCATAAAAAGTTGACTACAACCATACCATCATAATACTAGGTGTCTCAACAGAAAATTCATATTTTGTTAGCTTACTGTGTGAACGCAAGAAATCTGACTGGTGCCAGGGTTATGTTAATCTTAATCGGTAGCCTGGCTCTTCGGAATTTAATTAAGTTGCTATGAAGCCTTTCGCGGGAGCGGATTGCGCGTTGTGCGTGCGCGAATTTTACAAAAACAGTAATTCTGCGACTACTGCGCGAAGAAATTTTCTGCAATGTTCAAGGTTTACGTCACTTAAATGATACACCAAGCATTCCTCTCATTCGGAATTGGGTTAAGAAGTTTGAGGAGACCGGTTCAACATTAGGTAAACCAAAATCCGGACAACCAAGGTCATCTAGAACGGAAGAGGACTTGGAACGGACTAATCAGTCTGTTCGTGATGATCCCAACCTCTCCATTCGGAAGTGTGCAAGTGCTTTCCACGTGCATAGATCATGGCTACACCGCATTTTGCACGAAGATCTAAAGCTGCACCCCTACAAAATTCAATTGGTGCAAGAACTAAAACCCCAGTATGCCATTCAGAGGCAATTGAGTTCTTACAAACATTCAACATCTTATTCTCCGATGAAGCGCATTTTCATCTAAATGGGCACTTAAACAAGCAGAACTGTCGCTGTTGGAGTGCAACTAATCCCAAATGTTAGCATCAGAAACCCATTTATTCGCCCAAAGTGACCGTATAGGCTACAATGTCATCGCGAAGAATCTATGTTGTTGTGATTGTACGATTGTTGAAAACAAAACTTGTGATGTCAAGAAATATTTGTTTTTTATTAAATAGAAATATATTTTTTCCAATAAAATCTTGAATTATTTACCATATTCAACCTCTATTTGAATCAAACAGCAATATCATAAAAAGTTGACTACAACCATACCATCATAATACTAGGTGTCTCAACAGAAAATTCATATTTTGTTAGCTTACTGTGTGAACGCAAGAAATCTGACTGGTGCCAGGGTTATGTTAATCTTAATCGGTAGCCTGGCTCTTCGGAATTTAATTAAGTTGCTATGAAGCCTTTCGCGGGAGCGGATTGCGCGTTGTGCGTGCGCGAATTTTACAAAAACAGTAATTCTGCGACTACTGCGCGAAGAAATTTTCTGCAATGTTCAAGGTTTACGTCACTTAAATGATACACCAAGCATTCCTCTCATTCGGAATTGGGTTAAGAAGTTTGAGGAGACCGGTTCAACATTAGGTAAACCAAAATCCGGACAACCAAGGTCATCTAGAACGGAAGAGGACTTGGAACGGACTAATCAGTCTGTTCGTGATGATCCCAACCTCTCCATTCGGAAGTGTGCAAGTGCTTTCCACGTGCATAGATCATGGCTACACCGCATTTTGCACGAAGATCTAAAGCTGCACCCCTACAAAATTCAATTGGTGCAAGAACTAAAACCCCAGTATGCCATTCAGAGGCAATTGAGTTCTTACAAACATTCAACATCTTATTCTCCGATGAAGCGCATTTTCATCTAAATGGGCACTTAAACAAGCAGAACTGTCGCTGTTGGAGTGCAACTAATCCCAAATGTTAGCATCAGAAACCCATTTATTCGCCCAAAGTGACCGTATAGGCTACAATGTCATCGCGAAGAATTATTGGTCCATACTTTTTTCGAAGATGAAAGGGGACGTGCCCTTACAGTGAATTCAGAGCTTTATGTTTGGATGTTAGATAAGTTTTTGTTGCTTGAACTGCAAAATTTTCCTAGCTATAACCAAAGAACATGGTTCCAGCAAGATGGAGCAACATCACATTCGTCCAATAGGTCTCTGCCACGAGTTCGTGATATTTTTCCAGGCAAATTAATATCGAGAAGAGGTGACATAAATATGCCGCCACGCGGTCCTGATTTGACAACTATGAACTTTTTCCTGTGGGTTTTCCTCAAATCTAAAGTCTACATTAATAAACCAACTTCCCTGGACCAGTTAAAACAGAATAATCGCCACGAAATGGGAGCCATCACGAAGCCTACCTGCCAATCCGTCAGAAATTTTAATATTAGATTGAATTAATGTCGCGAACGCGTGTGATAACATTAAGACGACATCATTCTTGAGAAATAAATTCCCAGAGTGTATTTTAATAATTAATGAATATTTTCTCGATAAACGGGTTATTTTATTTTTTATCGATTTTTGAAATAAAAAAATTTCTGTTGAGATACCTTGCATACTTTTTAGGTAAAATCGATGTTGTGAGTAAGCATTTTAAGCAGACATAACGAAATATTATACTTACATTTTTGGCTGCCGAAGATTTACAGGAACGCACGGAGGACGAAGGAAGCATTTGTCTTAAGGTGCTCAAACACGGGAGCTGAACTGCTCATGAGCAACTCACAGAAAAATAGACGCTGTGGAGCAACCATGAGCGAGATGTAGGGCCAAGTCGAGCCCCTTTCGTAGAAGCGTAGTTCAACAGACCTTGATCGTTTCACAAGAATTCACATGCATCACAGTGTCAACGTGATATGACAAATGAGAATAATAATAAATATAAAATTACTTAATGAATATAATATCTTGGTTTTGATGTAATGTGGTTCTTGATATGGAAAACTGATTAATAATCAATTCATCCAATAGGAATATTGAACATAATGAGCGTATTTATTGTCAATGATTTGATATGATTAAAGGAAGCTATATCCACATTGTGAACAACCAAAAAAAGTAACTGACCGCCCCCCCAAAAGCTCATACTGAATCGAAAAGTATTCTATTATTTTTTTACTCATTACTCACAACTGTTTTAATTTCTATAGTGTCCTGACGCTCGGTAGGGCAGATAAAACTTATGACTGTTTTTTCCGAAGGCCCATCCAACCCTCAAATTCATTTCACTGTCTCCACCATAGGTAAAATAACTTGAAACCAAAGTGGCATTTCTCCGTTTATTTCGGTAACTCGAAATTTTCACGGGATAGGTTTCGAAACAGCTATAGTTAATACGATTATAAACTATAAGTACTAAGTACTACTTGATGAAAACGCTCATCATAGCAAATATCATATTTCATTACAGTTTCTCATGTCTTCAAAAATAAACGAGATCATAATTATTATACAGGGTGTCCTGTAAACCAACAAAATTTGAACAGGTAATAGACCAGGTCATGACCACTTAGAATATCGAAAAATATTTTTGGTAAAATTTTCACCTTTTTCGAGATATTAGGCATTTTGGAACTTCGTGAAAAATCGCTACCTTTCCTCGATGTGCACTTTGTCCACTCTCCAAAATTGTATGAAACCTTCTCTGATTATTTCTGGAAGGGGTGATACTTCCGTTGCCAAGAGAACGGGTAGATATTCTGATCTATCCTCAACTTTCACAATTTTGAGGAAAAAAGTCTTCTGTAGCGAATTTCCAGAATGAAATGTTGGAATAATGATTATCTTCTCCTAATTAATATCTTTTCAAACCTGAGTTTCAAGCGATAAATTTCTCTAGCGAATATTTAGAGGAAAAAATTGAATTGTTCTCTATCCTTTTTGACGCTGCTAATCTTTCAAGAAGGCCCTTCAAATGTTGTTGTGCCTCCTTTAAAACAATTTTCTGATAGCAAGTTGATACACCGTCCCAGTTGTTACATATCAGTTGTAGTTGTTGCTCAAACTTGTTCTATCATGAATCCCAAGTGAAGTTTATCAAAAGATGATTTGAGTGATTTGAATGATTTGAATTTAATATTTATCAAAAGATTTTAGTTTATTGATCTGGGGGCCTTGGGTTGCTCTAGGATGTCTCATCCATTGTAAAAGATAAATAAAACCCAAGCTTTGTCGAACTTAGGGCCGGTATTATAAAACTTAACGGGAAGTTAACTTTAACTTTAACTGAAAATTAAGCAGTAATTTCCAGTTAAAGTTAGATTTGCAGGGTTATCTTTATCAGGTGGTTTGGGTATCAATTATAGTTAAAGTTAAAGTTAAATCGTTATTTTCCACAGATTCTCTGTCTTTTCGGCTGACATAAGGGGAATATAACCTCGATTTGTTTGTTGTTATGATATTTTCGGAAACATGTTAGCAAGATATAATTCACTTCATTTTTAAAGGACTTTTAATTCACGATGACGAAGATGACATGAATATTGTTGAACATCCTCGTTGAGAGATATTCACTTCATTTCTGAAGAACTTTTAACTGACCATGACGATGATGCCATGAAAATTGTTGAATATCCTTGTTGAGAAAGGATATTAAGAAATCGGCTGAACCATTTGAACTTATGGGAAGAAACGGAATTCAAAAACCGATTTCGCTTATCTGGACACTGCACGCCTGTAATGGAATACATATTCTTAGAAATCGTGCTGTGACGCTAGTGATGCAAATGTGTTGATTACACGCAGAGTTTATGCAGCTTGTTCTTTCTTGATAGTTGCTGGAGATTTTAGGGGTTTTCACAAATCAACTATACTTGCTGTATTATCAGAAATGTCTCATGGAAAATTGAATACTTATTATCTATTTACATCAAAATGCCTGCTATGAACCTCACTCAAGTAATAATCCAATCTCGAGAGTTCCTCATGGCCTATTATTGTAATGAAAATATCAGTTACTCTTTCTGTTCAACTATTATAAGATGTAAATGAAAAAAAAATCATTGGCATTTATTCTTTCCGGTGCCTAATATAACAGATAAAAGTTATAAATGCGTAATGAAGCATAATAATTTATACACATTATTTAACTTTTAAGATAAAAGGAAATCATCACAATTGCAATGGATACTTTTCTTATAGTAATGGTCAAGCTGGTAGCTGTACAAATTCTAGATATGAGGGCTCGATAACTCTGAGCCACACAAAACATTACCATATTTTTTAATTGAATGACAATTTTTGCAAATTTAGTGTTGAGTATATTACCACTCCCAGTGTCAGTTCAAAGTACTTGCCCGTTGGTGAAGAGTGAAGTATTTGTGAAAAATTCTGTACCTAATTGGATTAGGACAAATTTTATTGTAATTGTTATATAATTCCTGAATTGAATGTATCTCATTATTGTCAAAGTTTTTCCTTTTAAGCTTTCATTTCCAATATATTCATTAGTGGAAGTAGTTTTTTTAGTTAGGTGACCGAATAAATACCCAAACACCCCTTCTATATTGTAAAAAGTATAAGAATTCAAAATTGATCATTGCAACTCTCCCTCAAATCAGTAATTCTATTTTTATGGAAACCACAATCTATTAAGCTCCCTGATACATAGTGCGAATATTTGTCCATAAAGGATTTGTCTATTCCTATCATATTTTGAAAGGGAGTATTTTTCCAAAGTCCAGCTTTTCCAACCCAGAAATTAGTGGTTAGATTTATTACAGAATCTCAAACTATTTCATTCTCCTTTTCATAGAAATCATCACAGTATTTCTTGTCTATGATAGAAATGATACTTTTATAATTCCGACATTTTTGAGCATAACTTTAACTGTCGGTTAAAGTTAAAGTTAACTTCCCATTAAGTTTTATAATACCGGCCCTTACGGGACAGTAAAGCCGGGTCCAGATGAGTGTAATCCGAACAGCGAATGCAATAAAAATAGAAGATTCGGCGAATAGTGGGGACGGCACTCAAGCTCAGCCTTAAATAATAAACTCGAATGCAGCGTTCGAGTTGAAAAGCGAGTCCCGATGAAGCGGAAAGAGCGCTCGAACCATAAAATTCACCGTGTTTTATTGCATTCACTGTTTTCATTACACTCATCTGGACCGTGATTAATACTTTGCTTACCTCCCTTTAAGATGGGCCAGTTTCTATTACAAAATCAGAAGTTAGTATTCGCAACTACTGCTAAGCGATACGCCCTCTGGCGATAGAAGTTCGAACAATTCCAAGCTAGTAGTTTTGCGAGGTGTCCGTTATTCTAACGTGTTTTGGTTACTTTTCGAGTTCATTTTGGAACTTTTGTGTTGTTCTCAGAGTTGAAATTTTGGTATAACGAATGTGTTTGTAGTATTCATCAATCGATCCCTTTCTTTCTGATTGAAATTTTCGATTGAATTAATTCGAAATGGCATCCTCCCGAAATGACTATTGTTGTGTGCCTCAACTCAATGTAATTCATCGTCAAAAAAGAGAGGATCATCTACTGCCTCAATTTTTCATTTTTTTTCCGAAGCAAAATGAAAGTAAAGTTTTTTATAAAGTTATATTTTGGAAACAGCCTCTGGGAGGGGACTCGATAGAACGCCTGGATTTCACGAAATACATGAAAGTTGTTCACTGCATTTCTTTGAAGATGATTATTTTCATGAAGGTAAATTACAATGTATTCATTTCAAAACAATTTTATCTCCATATTTTTTTGGTGTAAATGAAAATAAGAGAATTTTGATGAAGAATACTGTTCCTTCTGAGAAACTAACAAGCACTTCTGAAGCTATACCTACTTCACATACTACACAAAATCATATTCAAAGAGTGTGATCTGATAGAAAACCTGAAAGAAACTAGATTTACTGTTATAGTTGATAATAGCTGAAGTTATTCACATAAATACATTAATATTTTTCATTTTTATATAGGTAGTTTTGGTTGAACCAGCTCTGGTATTTTTCATTTTGCTTGTATCTTGAGCTGCTGTGATATGCAAATAAAATCATTTATATGACTATATGTTTCCTTTTCATTCGAAATACGATGCAAAAGTACTGAAGCAGTAAAGCTGTCTTCATTTTATTGATTCACTCGTTTGTAAACATAGAGGACATAAGTCTTCATCTGGACTGATTCTATATACATTAACCACATAATATGGCCTGCATTCAGAACTTCTTTACATTGATAAGAGTCCTTGAATTACTTATTGAGGTGCCTATTATTCCAGAAATTCAAGTGAACTTCGATATTGGTTCATTTGCATCCACCAAGCAAGAGACACTAATTATCGTCCAGGAACGATTCAAAGCACGATTTTATATCATGATCCAAACGATAAGTTCCTTCTCAAGAAATCTAACACAAAATTATAATGATTTCTTTAAATATTCTAGCTCTGCTCAATAATTATTTGTTCTCCACCACATTTCTACGGTTTGTTTACATAAAACTACTAGTACTTGATTGTCTCAGTCTTTACTTGTCGGAAATTCATCTTGATGATTAAAAAGTAAAATAACTTATTTCCGCTTTATATATTTATTTTCACAACAATTGTTTCGTCATGATAACATGACTTCATCAGGTGAGTATGATGAAAGTCATGATGAAGTCATGTTATCATGACGAAACAATTGTTGTGAAAATAAATATATAAAGCGGAAATAAGTTATTTTACTTTTTAATCATTAAAACTACTAGCTTGGACAGGTTCCAAATTTAACCGTTAGGGCGCTGGCATCTTCGCAGAAGTTCCCAATAGAACCACGTTCGATGATATTTCGGTCTAATTTACCCAATATTAAAATGGCTTGGAAACTTTAAACCAATCTTGCAATTTTGTGATTCATTTCACTTGGAATATTTCATAGTATAACGGTATAGTTGAATAGAACTGACAAGGAACAATGATAGATTTGTTGTCTATCCATATGGACACTCAAAGCATGTTGAAAAAAATGTTTTTTGAAGATATGAAATCTTGGCATAGAAATCAATTAAATATTTTTTTTTTCTAAAACACTTTTATGGAATTTATTGCTTGAAACTCTGGTTTGAAAAGATTTCAATTGGAAGATTGCATTCTTTCGTTGATGAAAACTCTCAAGCAATGAATTAATTATTATCAATCATTAATTCATCATTTTATTCCGAAAAATTCGCAAAAGAAGAGTTTTTTCGTCAAAATTGTTAAAGTTTGGGATAGACCCGAATATATCCTCATTCTGTAGCAACGGAACTATCAACTTTTTTCAGAAATAATCAGATGAGTATGTTTCATACAATTTTGGAGGGTGGACAAAGTGAATGTTCACATTCACGTGGTAAGTTTTTCAGAAAATCGGGTAAAACTTAGAAAATTATAACAGGTAGAATTCAAATTCATTTCATCCCTTTTTCGCGAAATAATATCAATTTTTGAAAATTGTTTCATACACTCGAAAAGCAGCAGTCCTCAGGAATGTTCAGTAAAAAAATATTTCGAAATAGTACCAATTTAGAGACATGGTGTCAAATACATCGAGAAAAAGTAACGATTTTTCACGAATTTCAAAAATGCTCATCATCTCCAAACCGGATATATTTTACCTACAAATTTTTCGATATTCGGAGTGGTCATGAACTAGTCTATCACCAATTCAAATATTGTTTGAGGTTTACCGTACACCCTGTACATCAGAGAAAACATTTTTTCATTTACCATTTTTCTAGATTCGATCCCGTTGAAAAGATACAGGTTGTTGAAATTTCCAAAAAAAATCAGACTTTCTTTTGTAGCTTCGCTTCGACATGGTTACTCCGAATTAAATTAATTTTGATGTGAAGTTTTCCATGGGACTAAGTCATATTCTACAGTAATCACCTTTGACTCACATCAAACGATGTTCTGGTTATTGGCGAATGAAGATAAGCGCTACTCCCTCTGGTGGCTATCCGAGTAACCCGAGGTACAGACATTATCATTGACAAGTTAAAAGAAATGTTAAGAAAATGAGAAAGTTTATGCATTTTTCTTGGCGTTTGTGTGATTTTACAAGTGCTTTTACTGAGGAAAAGCAAACTCAAATGTCCCTTCCCATTAATAATAATAATAATAATAATAATGTTTATTTGTCACCCAAGACATCATACATAACAGAAAGTATTTTATATTAAACAAATTAACATTTAGTTTCCCACAAAAGTTCGAAACTTGTACGTGGGCAGTACACATAAAAAAAATAATACAAATTTAAAAAAAATGATAATGCTTAATCAAATCAATTTTTCATACACAGCTAGTTTTAAACGAAATTATTTCTATTTGTGAACGTATACCAGAACGATGTTGGCTTGCTTCGAATCCATTTTTTTATTTTCGTATTGAACGTTGGTTTGGCCTTAGTTTCTTTGATGTTCATTGGAAGTATATTGTAAAGTAAAGGTGCCAGGTAAGTATGCGATTTTAAACCAATAGTCTTCTTAGGTTTAGGTAAAGGGATGTTGGGAGATCTCATATCTTTTCTATTTTTTGTAGGTGCATGTAGTTGATGTTGGTACATTAGAAGGGCACGGGCATTGATTTCAATAGCCCGGTAAAAAATTTGGAGTTAGGGTGAAAGAAACTTCCTTTAACAAGTCGGGCCTGAAAGTGTTGAAGAATCGATAAAAACCAACAAACAAGATTTATGAGAGTCTGTTACCTGCATTTTAGCGATGATGATCATTTTCATAGAGGTAAGCACGAATTGCTCATGAAATATTAGATCACATTCATGATGACACTTTTTTCCAGGCCCATAATCGAAGCAGAGAAATTTACTTAAGAAGAATGCTATGCCTTCCAGAAATCTGCCTGTTGAACTGATCATTAAGGAACAACGTAAATGTTCTGGTGATAGAAGTGACTATTGAAAAAAAAGAGTATCAAAAAGGAAATATCTGGTGATGAATACTCTTTGCTCAAAGTGCTTCTGCCGATGAAAGCAAAGTTATACAAGGCTTATTTATAACAGCTTTTTCAAGACCAATCATATGAGAGTTGGAAAATTTATTTGTCAATCCATAATGAATAAGGCTTACCTACAAGTAGCATTAGATTCATGTGAATGTATTCATTTTATTCACAATTTATTGAGTATTTAGTCCTTCCCTATAAAAATAGTAGTCTAACCTCGGAGATATCCCCGTAATTTTAGAGTTCCTATAATCAATTAGATTGAAGGATGATACATACCTACTTTATAAGAACGGAATATGTACTCCCAGTAATACTCTCGTCAACAACAGTCTAAATAGTCTTTGAATAAATCGTGAAATCAAAAATTATCAAACCAAGCAGTACAAAATCGACTATCAAAACAAAATCTATGTCTGTATGTAAGGTTTTAAAACTGGCCACCGTGGCGCTGCAATCTTAAATTCAGACGCCAATAGTCTCCCTGATTCATAAAACTATAAGGAATTGTCCATATCTATGGAAAAGACTTTCCGTATAATTCAATTGATGTATTTAGGTTATTTTGGTAATTTCATATAATTCATTTGTAAATGGATAAAGATGGAATTTTCAATATAAAAATGGAGAAGAATGAAATTGTGTAGAATCTTACGGTGAAAACAACTGGATATTGCATACGTATCATCGTGGAAGATTAGTGTTTCAATGGCCAAGTGTGGTGAAATATTTCCTCCATAAACACTCGTACTCATGGACGCGTCAAAAAATAAAAATCGCGCGATTTTTTTGCTCAATGTCAGTAATTTGTGGCTGAAATCTGTCATTATGAAAATGCGCGATTGTTCATGAAATATGACATTTGAAATTGTATGAATTTATTTCCACGTAGATCTGGTTCTTCAGCAAATATAGTAATTGTTTTTATACCTATATTTTTCAGAGGAATTGAATTATTAGACGCTTTTAATTCCTTGGGCATGCACATAGCTATCGGAAAAATTGCTTTTGCTGGAATCAGTTTGTTCTGCAGAAACGGTTATTTGAGATAGATAGCTAAATCAATTTAATAATTTATCATAAGAAAAGAAATTATTATTTCGTCTTGATGTTGAAAAGACATTTCATTACATGCATATATTTCAAACTGTGGTAAATATATCGTCACTAAATGATTGCAATTGAGTTCATAAATACATAATTCCTCTAAAACGATAATAGTTGAAAATATACTCTTCAATATAGCTGTAATTCCTCATCCATTGTATTAACAAGTGCCTGTAATAATGATAGAAGAGTATAAACAATCTCTTGAGTGTTTTGAATATCTCGCCATTTCCTGGAAGTCGAAATTATTCAACTACAAAAAAAGAGCATTTGAAAATTTCATTGCTTGAGCGACAAACGCGTCCATCAGTTTGCGCCTTAACAATAACGCAAAAAGTACCAATTCCAAAGGAATAACCGAGTAATTGTTAAGTTTTTCCAATCATATGTTTTTGAATTTAAAGCAATGAATTGATAATTTTGCAATACAGATCACCGTAAGAGATATCTGTGTTGAACTTGCTAACAAAGTGTAGGACTGTATTAGCACATTGAGAAATATTTAAATGCTCATAACCCTTTACCTGAGCCGAACCTGGAAAATCGGTAAATGAAAAAAGTGTTTTATTGAATGAGAGGAATCTATGGTTAAAATTGATGTACAACTTTGAGACTTACCCTGTATAGATATTTTTCATCTGATAAAACACCGACCGCATAGTAATTGTTATTATTTTCAATAGAATTCCGCGGATTGTACGTTTTTTGCCTTAGGACATATCCACACGATTGCCTAAAATTCCTATAACTAGGTCCGCATCTTTATTTAATCGCTAATTCATTAGTAGTATCCCAAACAGAGGATACGCCCATGAAGAATAAAGGCCAGCGCTCACTCATCGGCAACAGCCGGGACCGCGGCATACTGGGGCCGACCGGAATTTTATTCTTTCTATGTAATTGAATGGAACAGCGCGCACAGGGGGGTGAAGCGACAGTAGGAAAAGTGGAAACAAGGACATACGTCCCCAACTGAGCTCGTTCTGTCCTTTGATTAGAAAAGGAGATGTAGGAAACGTATGTCGTAGATATGTTCAAATGGATGAATGACATAAATGACAGAACATTTATGGAATGACGAATGACATTGATAAATGAAATTGGCATAACTAAGCATAATTTCATAAATGTGTTTGTTGAAAAGTTATATGTGATATTTTCTAGACTGTTGCAATAATTGTTGTGATATTAATTAGTATTAATATGATCTCCATGTGAAGATAAGTTTTTTTTTGGTAATTTAATAAAAAACTTTCCGGTCCAAATTTCCTTTTCAGGATTCAGCTGATGCCGGGGATAAAATATTTCAACTCTTTTCAGGTGCTCTCTTCGTGATATAATGAAACTTTTTTTTCTAGAATTCAGATTATGCTAATGATATGATATTTTTGCAGGTGATTAGTTGGTGATTGAATGAGTTTTTTTCAGGTATTACATGATGTTGAAGATTAGGGCGCTAGGTGAGATCTGATGTTTATGTTCATACAAAGTTCAATTCTATAAATCTTATTGTCTCTAACGTTATATTGAATTAAGAAAATGGCTTTACTTTCATCTGCTTCATTGTACAAAGATGTTAAGTTTTCTTGCAAATATCCTTCTTGCAAAAATTCCTATATCAGCAATTCACTTGTTGGTAATAACAAAAGATTTTTTCGCTTCCCTAAAGACCCAGACATTTGTACCTGATACATACACCGACTGATAACACTAAGATTGTATTGAGTGTTGTGATATTTTATTTTTATTACTATAGTTTGTTGACTGTGATATGGATTATAGCACGTGAATATTTTACTGAGTATTTTTTTTAGGAACGACAAGGGATATACACACAGTATATCAACATATCATGGTCTATCCCAGCAAGATTGATCAGCATTATTTATATTTGAAATATATTTCAATATTCATCTTCTATAATTTCATATGTGAAATTGATACTTTTTTCATTTTTCAGACTGTAATCATCTATATCGATGGAATCCACTTGATTATGTCTACCTATTGTGACTGGATGCTTTTTCCCCTACCTAGACAAAACAGTGTTATTGTGTTTCAGTGACGTGACAATTCTGATCGTAATAATAACTGAAAGACTGTCGTGAATAAGTGTTGACCCCATAAACATCCTTTTATCCATAACTCATGAACATCAAAGTGTAATTCTCATTTTATTGAATAATTGTTCTGGAATTTGGTAGATACACCCCAAAGAACTTGAAATAGTTGAAACCAAATTCCAAAAATGTAAGACCTGTGGTTGGTCAAAAATTTTGTTTGTTGTGTGTCATGGTTTTTGTTTTCTCTAGAAGCAAATTTTACTTATTTGTTTCAGAAAACTGCCACCTAAATTATAGTCACATTTGATAAGGTGTGAGACAAATATTTTCTTATTCATTCTACGACGGAATCTTTGAAATATATGAAAAATGTAATCAGTATTTATTCAAGAAATTCAGATTATTTTATGTTTAAGAAGTTTTTTCAACTACATTTTGTATAGTATTTTGGCTGAGATATATTTTGGTTACCAATTTTGCACATGCAGATGTTCCACATGTAGGTGTGAAAAAAACGAGCATACTGAAGCCTATTTTATGATAATTATAAGTAAATATTTATGTACATATAACTTGTTGGAAAATATATTATAATTGCATGCAATTTTAACAATGATGTAAATAAAGAAATAATTGTTTATAATGCTTTGTTTCATTTTTGAAGCACGTTTCCTTTCGAATCATAATTGAGCTTAGAACACGGAATAATAAAAATCTTGAAGAATTCACGATATAAATATTTGCATCCTGCAATAATCAATATTGCCACAGAATATTTAAGCACAGAACACCATCAGAATTCTATCGTAAAATGACAATAATGACATATAATTCAGCAAGCGGACACCCCCTCGCACCATAATGGAATATTCCCAACTAGATTTTGGCAGGAGAAATGTCACAAATGTTGCCCACAGTTTACAAGGGAGGTAGCACTTCTTATATTTGATGTTCTGTGAGCGCGCACTTGACCGCTATGGAACACGAAACACCCGGTTACCGCAGCCGGAATTCTCTGGAGAGAATACTCTTGCCGTTGCCGGCACCCCCACTCCTGGCACTATGCTGTACGATGATGTATCAGCTGTTAGCTGAGGCACAACATTACATATCGGGCATCGGGCAATTACCGTTCCAATTATATATTTTCACTTGAAAAATCCCAAAAATAATGGAGCATCTTCATGATATATTTCTTATGTTGACAAAAAGTATGTTTTTGACCATCACAATTTAATGTTTCAATGAAATATTTTCAATGGACATACTCGATCAGCAAAATATTTTGAAAGAAATTAATAACCACTTCTTATTGAGGATTGACTTGGAATTCATATTTCCTAAGATTCTGGTCGGTAGGGATATTTTTTTAGCAAATTATACATGGTAAATGCATTGACGTTATTTTGAAAGGAAATAAAAGTCCATAGTAATAAGATGTTAAACATATATTTTTTAATCCGACTGATCTGAAACCCTGTCGTACCATTTAAATCTGTCAATTCAATTTTTCAAATTTTTGTTCACGTTCCGCTTCCTCACACAGCAAACTAACTATAATTATATTCGCGTCCATTTTCCATAGATTTTCCGTCCACACTGACGACTGACTAAAATTGCCGGTCAAGTGCGCGCAGGAGGAATAAAATTCCGGTCGGCCCAGGTATGCCGCGGTCCCGGCTGTTGCCGATAAGTGAGCGCTGGCCTTAACAAGACGGACAGCGTCACGAAATGCAGGTGTGCTCTGAACATCGTAAAAACGTTCGAGCGCTGCTAGTTTGTCGTCCAAACTGTTAACTGAGCCTCTGGGGCATCCTTTGGCCTCATTGTAAAAACCGGCATCGGATAGATCAAGTTTAGTGGCTCGCGCACTGCTCTGCTCGTTCTCAAAACACCGTCTACACTTGCGAGGCTGTTGATCGCATACCGCTCAGCTCGTGAGTATGTACGCGGCTTTACCGTGCTTCATCGAGAATGAGTGTAACGCCCAAATTCTTCCTTTTGGTTTACTATTTGATAAAATCAAATAATAAATTTAATTTATTAAGGAAAATCCTCGCACCCGTCGATTTTGAATTCCGAAGGCAATTTGTCCTGTATTTCTTTGAATTTGATATTTCTCACCCCCAACCCGCAATCCACTACTTTATTTTTTCAAATAAAAAAAAAGAAAAAAAAAAGAAGAAATTTTGTCGATGAAAAAGAAGCCCTTCAATAAAAAACAACAATTTCATTACACTTATACGGGGAGACAGAGTTTTTCATGAGGTTTTTATCTGTGCTCTTGTATCATACGTAAAAATATATGGGGTTGTGATACATCAAATGAAAGGTAATCTGATTACCTACTCAGCGATTCGACCAAAAAAAGAATTTGTCGTGTGAACCAAAATGAACGTTAATTATTATTTCAATATAAATTACAAATCCATGGATTCGAGAATTTCCCTATTTTCATTTCTATTTCTATTTTCGAAGTTTGAGAAATGCATTGTTGGGGGTTTATACCCTTAAACCTCAACAGTTTTTTTTTTGAAGAATATTGTATGTGATATATCGCATCAAAGGTCATTCGATGACCAATTCAGTTATGTGAACGAAAATGAAAGTTAAGTATTCATTCAATTTAAATCACAAATCCATGGGTTCGAGAATTTCACTTAGTAATAAGGCAAGTGTTTCTGAGGCGAAAATTCATTTTGAGAATTATACTGAAGTTAGGTTTTAGAGAATCTTCTAGGATGCATTCTAAAGAGAAAAAATTTTTAACATCATGTGGTTTTTACGTATATGAGGTACTCGTTTTCATGAAGATACTCCCAACAATATTTGAACTGTAACAACACTAGGCGCACAGATACACATACTTGTACCCACGTCACTCTTCAACCTTAATAGAAAAGTCGCGCTTGTACATGAGCCTAAGGCTATTTAATGCTCTACCCCAAGGGTTTAGGAGGACATCCAATCTGAAAGTTTTCAGAATTACTTTGTACAATGCAATTGTTGACTGTGAACCATATCCTTTGACTGAATTTTTTTATTTTTGTGAAAGTGAATTGTTTTGAGTTCTGTATTCTGTTTTTACGAAACCAACCTTATTGTATTTTAATAAGCTTTTGATTGAATAAATATATTATTATTATTGTCATTATTAATTAATAAAAGAATAATGGTCTGATTACAGTACCCTCCTAACTGAAAATTCTAAATTATTTCCTGATTTTTCAATGAAAAACGGCACAAGCAATTCTACTTCAAGCCACATCGCTGAATAGATGATCAAATTACCTTTCATTTGATGTATCACAATCCATATATTTCCAGTTGAAAAAATAAAGTAGTGAACTGAGAAATATCAAATTCAAAAAAGCACAGATAAATTGGTTTTGAAATCAAAAATCGACTTATTATCGACGAGTAATTTTACTATTTTGGCAAGCTGTATAAGTTTTTTTTTAAGATATCAATGGTATTGGGTTACTTAACTGAGAAAATAATAAACCCTTGTGTAAAATTTGCAGCATTTTTTAGCTTAATTCTTGCCTATTATGGAAACAATATCAGATATTTTAGCTTTCAATCTTTTAAAAAAGCTGTGTGAAAGCTGGACCAGTAGAAATATTTCAGTTTTTCCAAATTAGGCACAGGTAAAGATACATGCTGTTGGAATTCCAAAAAGCAGCACTTTTTATTTCTCTGCTGCTTCGACAAAGGGATATTCAAAATGGATTGAATTTTGGTGCAATGTTTTCAACTATGACACATGCTTCAATCACTCTTTTCTCCACTCTAAATAGTATTACTCTATTATTGAAAAAACATTTATATCTGCATCAAAAAAAATAGGAAACCATTCAATTATTTCTCTAAATATTCGTTGATGTAACTTAGTTAATGAAACTCTGGTTTTAAGATATAACTGAAAAATGATTTGAAATTGATTTTTTCATTTTTCTGAATATTTCGATTGTTATTACCAAGAAATAATAATGAATTTGTTATTATCTATTAATCATTGTTAAATCTCGATAAATTCGCAACGCAATACTATTATTTAATTTTTTTGGCACAATCCCAGTATTCCGAAAAAAAATTTTCAAAAAAGGAAAATTTCCAAATTTCACTCTCACCAATTCTACTTTTTTTGATAACATTGGTAAGGCTCATTGATTTTCAATGAAATTTCCAGTGTAGTGCAATATGAATGAGTACATTCAATAGTTTCAACATTTTCTCGAAATGCAGGTATGTTGTTGTGATAATTTAAAATTAATTGTGCAGGTTACGCCATTTAAAAACTGAAATATTCACGAAAGGTTCCAACATCTCATATCATAATAAAAAAATCATATTTTTTTTGATTTTCCCAGTTGGACCATATATTATTTTCATGAATTTACAAAAATAAATTCATTTTGACAAATTTAAGTTATGACTATGTTCATTTCATTCAGTCAGAATGGTGAAAATATTTATGTGTGAATACGTAAGTGAATACACAAGTCTGAAACTTGATAGTTTTGAATTCATTATAATTTTATTCATCACAAGAGGTATTTATTATTTCAATATTTAGTAAATTCAGAAGAAGTCTTCCAGATTTGCGTATTCAAAAATACCTATAGGAAACATACATATACATACACGATGAATTTATCGGGTTCGAAATTCTTCTGATGAATCCGTACGAACATAAACAGCATAGTGAATAATTCATATTTCAATAATCATAAACATGAACTTTCCTCGAAATATTATCACAAGTATGTAACAAATTCATAACTCTTGAATTAAATTTTTTTGTATAAACTATATTTTTCATAAAAAGAGATTCAAACTATCCAATAAATCCATGTGTAATATCAATCTCCCGTTCCGTTTTCACTGTTGTTTCGCCTTCGAAGTGACTTCTTGTCATGAAAGTCTTTTAACAATAAACCTCATACTGCTCCTTGTTCCCTCATACATATTTCATTTTATCATTTCAAATATCCAATTCATATTTTAGAAAATAATTTAATCAGATCTGATGAATTATAGCTCAATTTATATTTATTCAGCGGAATTAATTGTATGGACTTGAAACAACGACCTGAGCGCCATCATCGTTTACAGGGAGAAATAGGACAATATTTGACCGCGTTTAGGGCCGAAAGTTTTAGTGGGAAGGAAATTGTCGAAACCTGATATATTTTATGCATCTTGGTGAAAACTCAACATAGCCCAACATAAAACATCGAAAAATAATTAAACCAAACCTTTGTTTGAATACTACATCCATTTATACAACCTACAAACAGAAGAAAACTCAAAAGATGTAGACCAACAAACTTAAATATAAAGTACTTGATTCCAATTCGATTTAATCTGTATTTTTGGAAATATTGGGAAAATAGAATTTTCAATGGGTATATCATGGGGCGGATTTCACCCATTCACGAATTGGACCTTTGATCGTAATCAAGCCTCAAACCTACCCTACAAATATCTAGTTTCCAAGTCGTTTCTTCCGGGAGTTTGAAACTATAGATATTTGTAGAGAACGTTTGGACCTTAATAACGAAGGCCGAATTCGTGAATGGGTAAAATCCATCCAATGATTCAGCAGATATACCCATTCAAAATTTTATTTTTCCAATATTTCCAAAACAACAGATTAGATCGAATTGAAATCCAGTATTTCATCGAAAAATGACAGTTCGAAGGTTCATACATCATGAAGATGATATGACCAGAAGACCACATCAGAATATTGAATATTTGAAAAAAAAATCGAATTTTTTTTGCAAATTGTTCTAATGACACGATCATCACGAAATTTTGCAGAGTTACCCATCAGTATTTCCAAACTAGCTGCCAAGTTTTATTCCGATTAAATCAGTATTTTTTGAGTTAATCCTGAAAAAACAACGATATCGAGAAAAAAACACGAAGTTGTATATACTTTTTTCCAATATCTCCAGAAATTATGATTGTATCGGAATTAAATTTGGTATTGCTGTAAAATATGATTGTCAAGGTAGGCAAAAGTTTTTTCCGGAAAAAAAATGTTTTCAAAATTTACTGACAGTGTGATCACAACGAAATTTCGTGAAAAGTTGTGGGTTGATATGCTCCAACTAAAAAAGTAAAAGTAAAAAAGTAAAGTTTCAATCGAATCGTATGAGCAGTTCCTGAAATATCAGGAAACGAATCTCAAAATTTAAAATGACTATAACTCCGAAACCGTTCGACCGATTGTGCTCCCTAACGAACTTGACCTTCGTATTTTGAAATACAAGGCCCTTCCTGAAATTTTCAAGTTGATAGAATCCTCCGTGGGCTCGAAATCGTGGTGACGCACGGCCGGCAGGACATAATCGATTTTGACACCGGATTCGTCATCAGTGAGTCCAACCTTGAGACCTTTTTTGCCTCAAAATTCGAAAATTACAGACATTTGGACAAAACGATAGAATGTTCCCCTAGAACATGCGCGCAAAAATGGATGAGGACTATGAAAGTCTTTATATCCTCTTATATTAGATCCAATCTAACATAAACCATAGAATAGAATTGTCAAAAATCTCGGATTTCACTGTGAATGGCCGCGAATTGATTCTGAATTCAGCTTTAAGCACTGAGTATTAAACACATTAGGGGGTTTAATACTCAATGGCTTCAGTAAATGAGGCGAATGCTTTATCTAGTTGGTCTGGGATTACTATGACCACGAACCATTTCATAAAGAATATGCTTCTTTATACAATGGTGAACAGACAATGCCGCATAATTATTTGACAGGAAAATTACTGTATCCTAACATTCCTCAATTACAGGTACATGGTGTAATGTTTCAAACTTCCAGGGCATACAGACTTCATAAGAAATAATGGAGTATACTTACCACATCATTATAGTGCACTATTATAATATTATGTACTAGTCATCACTTGATCGTGTGAATCTGATTGCCTATTAAGTGCTCTAATTAAATAAATATGTAGGATTTGTAAACAATGTGTAGGTGAATTCTTCAGTACAAATACCTTTTTGAACTCACATTGGGACTTGCCATGAAGAAATTGAAATTTAATTTCAACTTCAAAATGAAAATAACTAATTTCAAATTGGGGAGTGAAAATAATCATATTAGAAATGAACACATTCAAATTGGCGAAGTATTTTGAATTATGGTGAACAAGACAAAATTGAAGCTGAAAACGTATTTTTATTTTGCGAAATCTGAAGATTCTTATTATAGATACTTTAATTTCCTCTGTAGCGAATTCATCCGCTTCAACAAAAACGGAAAAAAGGGCGGAGTCGAAACACGAAATTCAAATCTCTGAAAAATCGCATAAATACATTTCGCTTCGATCCCAAAAATCACTTCACTTGACTTGACTCAACTCTCTCCGATCCATCTGCATATCACCGCTAAGAAGATATTCGATCTCGACATCTGCATTCCATCTTTATCTGTATCCGGCGCTAGCGAAGAAATTCCAGAAGGTCCAACATCCGGTTTACTATCCTCGACGACAGAAGCCCGTACGACCCTTCCGGCGCCAGCTACCTATCAGCACCCCAGGGGACCTACGCCGAAGAATTGTTAGCTTGTTATCCAACAAAAAGAATTATTGCCTTTCGAATTCACTTTTGTTGTAACACTCGAGAGTAAAATAAACAGGCTAATCTGTTTTCTTTATTGTGTGTTTGATTTAACAGGACAGACGACCCCACACCTCTAATAGATAAAGATAATTCTAGGATTATTGCTAAATATTCTTCATTTCTATTGGTTCTTTCTATCAGAAGCAAAGTTTGAAATGTCTTCAAGTTGAAAATAAGTCCGAAAATCAATACATAAGTTCTTAAATTTAGTGTTCAATTATTGAAAAGTAAGTTCAACAAAGGAAAAATAAGAAATATGTTCAGCAGAAATTTGTATTTTATAAACAAAACTACACATACAGGGTATACCTCTTGAAATTGAGACTCGGCTTATTGAAAATCAAAGGTTATCCTTAATCAAAAAAGATATGATAATGATATAACATACACAAAAACTATTTACTATTCACAATTATATGGTGATAAATAATTCGTCAAAAATGAGAAATGTATATTTCTATACGTATGGGAAAAATCAATTTAAACATCATATAAATTTGGAATGGTCACTAGCTATATCGAAAATTTCACATTAAAATCTTCGGAATGGTGATCTACCTCTAGATCTTCTGGCCATACGGTTGAAATTAGGAGGGGCGTGACCTAAAATTTTTTTTTAAATTAATCTCGATTATTGGCTCTTTGGGAACTTATGTTACCCTGTAACCTCTGTTGCTGGTTTGGACTTCCTTGTCTGTGTTCCCCCCAAACAATAGGTGTAGGTCCACTCCTTTGGAAGCCTCTGTTGCCCATATTTCGTGTTTGTCTTCTGGCTACTGCCAAACCACGTGTATTTCTTGAGCGTCCATTTGTACTAGGTGAAGCTTCAGCTTCTCTTCCTTCTTCTTCACCTTCCTCTGTTGCTGGAGGCTTTTCACCTTCAGAACTCACCTTGTAAAATAAATGTTCAAAAATGAATCCTATATATAACATATTCACAAAACTGTGCTGAAACTTATGAAATAGTTTAACATTTTTTCTTTGAAATTCATCTTTGTTTTCAAATAGTAAATTCAAACGAGTTTACTTGATAACGGTCATTAATACAATCATTAAAAATACAGATTTTTCTGTAGTACCTTTACATAATATCTTTCGATATTGATATCTCACGTATTACTTTTGTATTGTATTTTATAATGTTACCGTTTTCTTAAGTTTTTGACTTCAATCATTACATGCCAGTTGATATAATAATTAAATTTGTCATTCAAGACGTGGTTCCTCGAAGGCAATAAAAGTATATCGTAAGATATCAATATCGAAAGATATTATGTAAAGGGAACTACTGAAAAATCTGTATTTTTAATGATTATTCTTGTTTTGTTTTTAATCGGATTCCCTAAAGATAATCGATCTGAAAAACAGAAAAAAAATCAAATTTTGAACTATGAATATGAAGAATGTGTCGATAGATCAGATGGAAATATACGAGATAAATAGGTCAGTTTCATATCAAGTAGATATATGCTGAAAAATGAACTGTAAGCCACTTATAGTTTTTGTGCTATCTTCTTCCTAACTTTAATTCAACGCTTTTATCGATTGAATGAATCATGAAACCACAGAATAGCAAAAACATACCTCATCATCACCTTCCATCATTTCTTCTCCTTGTTCTTCTGACTGTATACCCTCTGAGGAAGTACCTGCAACAGCAGGGGGGCCCATATCTCCTGCTCCCCCATCTGCCACCTGTTCCGTATCTTCAGCCTCACTTACTGTGATTGTAGGTATATCTTTAAAAAAAAAATGTGACTATGGAACAGGTTTAAAAAGCAAATATACAAAGATGAAAGAATTTTGTGAGCTTTAAAAATGATCTACGACATGCAAATTCATAATTCTTTTCGAGTTAACAAAGAATTTTTTAGACTGATTCATAGCCTAATAAATAATTTCACAAATTAAAACTTAAAGTGAATATCAACAAAATAACAAAGGTATACACCATTCACTTTTATGAGGTAAGTCGGTAGGCTATGAAGTATGGCACATTCTACTCCATATAAATGAAGTATGTAAGGGAATAGTAATTTTCCTGTCATGAAACTAGGCGGGATTGTCCATTCTACACAAAGGTTTTAGTAATTACGTGTGAAACTAAACCAAACCAAGGAGTCAGTGATAAAATATATAAGAATTGACCGCTTCCCTTAGAATTATTTTGACCTTGACTACTTATAACTAGTGTCAATCTGGTTCTCTTCAAGTTACAAAAACGTATTCCAAAACTTGCCGATCGACTTTGAATAATTAAATGGGATACAGGTATGTATGTTAATCACTTTTAAATTTTTCGATAAAAAATTATTTATTTCTATATGTAGAGTCATCATTAGTATTTTGAAAGTTCAAAGTACTCAATATTATCTTACCATCTGGTTGGCTGCTTGGTCCAGAGGACTGCTCTTCGGGGCCTGGAACAGCCTCTTGCGGAGACGACTGCAAAGGCGTGCTAGGAACACTTCTTCCAGTACCTGAAACAACAACAACATAAAATATAAACCATCAACATCGTGATTATCATTTCGTACTATTTTCATCCACGCTGATAACTTCAAGGGTCTGTTCTGGGACCGCTCCAATAGATCCTGATGTGGTGGGGGGTGCAGAATCGTTAAAAATAAATCGGCCGCTTGGCACGTGGGGCGAACTGACTGCCTCACCAAAAGCGTCTGATCTTCTAGGAACGAAGAGTGTGGGGGTAGAAGGGACTATGCTATCATCACCCCCTTCTTCTAGATGCGGGAGAAGGAGATGAGACTGTTGTGGTCGAGCTAATGACGGTATGGGGCGGCAGCTTCGTGAGAACATGGACATTGTCGCAGAAGGGACCGATGGAGAGGCCTGGGAGATTGTGATACCACTAGATGTAGATGTACCTTCGAAGTGGAAAACATGATCTTATTGGTTGTAGCAATGTGGCAATAAAATACTCGGTTCTTGTCACAAATTGGTACACACATGAGAATCATTTACCGAGAACAGGATTTCAGAAAAATTTGATTTTCCGTTTCATATAATTGGGAAAGTTCGCGATAGATTCAAGTCGCGACAAGTTGTTCAACTTGGTAACATCGCGAGGCAGAGATTCCTATTCAATATACAATATGTTCGTAATTCGGTAAGTTTGAAGTATTGTCGATCTCTCTATTATTATTTCTGTTCTGGGGGTTGTGGATATTTTCATAGAAAACAATTGTTAGTACATATTCAATTCCCAAACATGAAGAAATAGAACTATGGCGGATGATTGATATGGAAAACTACAAACTCAGTTTCCATAAGTTGAGTTATTCCCGAGAAATATTAAATGAATCAAATTCAAATTATTTCACTATTTCAATGAATATTTTCAGTCATTCTCACTTTCTGTTCTAGAGCGGTTAGTGATTCACTTACCGATCTGTTTACCTTAGCAACCAGTAAAAATAAACTACCGATCTAGGAACAAACGCGGTAACTAACAAAAGTTGTTCTATCGTGCAAAAAATACATTTGAAAACCGCGTAACTTTACGGCATTCCTTTGTTTAATTGGCTATTTGATCTAAATTAATTGTCGACGAATGTGATCAAATCAAGCAAGAAAACACGAGAAAGTGATGACAATCTCAAAAATCAATCCTTCGAAATTGGCGCGTCTTAATTTGAAACGAAATAATTAATCGTTTATTATGATTCTCTTGTTGTGTTCTCCACGAAAGAAGAGAGATATAGAGGTTAAACAATTAGACATATTGATTAAAATGAAAACGCAACCGATGATTCAAAATATTCAAGTTCAATATTGATATGAAATGGAATATAAAGAAAATGATACTTTCCTTCAATTATACCACACTCTGACTTGAAAAAACACTTTCCACACAACACACACTCATCACAAAGCACAACACTACAATAGAAACAATGATTTCTTGTTCCTTGAACCTTATTTAGAGAAAACGACCCATAAACTGGATACATCATTTGGTAATAATACCAACATATATAACGATCAAAGTGACGCTTCATTGAAGATGATTGTTTCAAATATCTTTTCCAAATCAGAGCGTGATAATAACTGATTTTCGAGTTTCATTTTCCATGGATTTATTCATTTCTTTTTCTCAAATGTCGAATGAAAAACGACGTGTCTTCAAGATTTAAAACCTTGTGAAGTTGAGGATAATCAGTTCATGTATGAAAAAAACTGGGTAATTCACCATAAAGCATCATAATTATCATCAATATTATTAACTGAAGAAAAAAAGTTCTATGTAAATTTTGTTTGGTTATGACTGAATATTGATGAGGTACTTTCAAAAATACAGCTGATTTCAAGAGACAAATTTTTTTTTTCAAATTTGGTACTTCGTAAAATATCGATTTTAACCCACACCTTGAACAGTTTTTCAGTAATGAACACCGATTAACAAATAAAATGTCTCACAGTTTAGTTGGAAAATGTTGACTTTCAAGATTGGGTATTTCCAGAAACTGGTCTGGTAAAGTTATTCAACATTTAAAATCCAATTTATGGTTTGAGATAAGCAAAGTATATATATTTTGAAAACCGGACAAGAGATTCAATATTTTACAGGTTGTCATTGAAAAAGTATCAGCGGCGGTAGCTCAGTGGTTAGAGCTCATGCCTGATGATCGTAAGGTCTGCGGTTCAAGCCCTTGGCCGGGAAATAACTTTTCCGGTTTTCAGGGGACTATCCAACTATTCGCTGTTGGGTAAACCATTAACAGTGCTGTTCCTTACGTGGTGCAAGGACTTAGTAACAAA
This sequence comes from Myrrha octodecimguttata, assembly GCA_958510865.1. Classification (NCBI taxonomy): domain Eukaryota; kingdom Metazoa; phylum Arthropoda; class Insecta; order Coleoptera; family Coccinellidae; genus Myrrha; species Myrrha octodecimguttata. The sequence goes on from OY294056.1 coordinate 40,129,388, forward strand.
GCCTGCACAGAACGCACCCGGTATCCTAACTCGCACAAGCTTCTGATGGGTTTCGTTGAAGCCTAGCATAGTCGGAAACTACAAATACAAAAAGTATCTCCTGAAATCTTTATGCTAGTTATGATAGCACCTAATGAAAATTCAGTTTCAAACAAACAACTTTTACATGAAAGTTAATTCAAGCAATAATGATTCTTATATTGAACTGTTTCAGCCGTTACTATAAGGTACTTGATCATGATTAAAGCAAATTCTTTATTACTGTGTTTTACCACCAACAATTAGGAAGATGTTTTACAATATGCAAGATTTACATTTTTTGTGACTAGTTTTGAACTTTCGTCCATCTTCAATTGTGGTCTAATAATTGTTGGTAGTAAAACATAAAAATAAAAAATTTGTTTTGATATTTTTTCTGTACAAAAGGGAAGTCTATTGCCGCGAAGAAGTCAGGAATACAACGTATTTAGTTTTTATTTAGATTCCTTCATTGACATTCAAACCAACATCCAACAACATTTCAAAGAAAAATTGGAGCAATTATAATTTTGAATTTATAAGCAGAACTCGCCCAGTGGTTTCGGAATTATAGGCATCTGAATTTTATTTTTAATAATTCAAAAGATACTACGCTGATGGTATTGAAACCCAGTTAGTAGTTAACGGGTACCAATAAGAAGATATGTGCTGAATTTTGTAGCGTTGTGTAACTAGAAAAAAATACTTATGTACCCCAGGAACAGTATGCCAGATTTCACAAGTATCTCGAAAAAACCATCGAACAAATATTTGATTTCAACCCACTGGCATCTAGGATATTTGATATATTGTGGAAATAAAATTGCCAATGGGTATTATCCAGGAAACTGAAAGGAATAGACCCATTCATGAATTTGATCCTAAGCTCCAAACCTACACTACAAATATCGAGTTATTGTGTTCAATAACTGTGGACCATGGGGAGGTTTGGGGTTAAATTACGAAGGACGATTAGGGAATGGGTTCATCGTACAATGATAATATAAATATGCCCATTTAAAATTTTATTCTCCAGATACTCCTCAGAATTTCAGATTCGATCGAGTTGAAATCTAATTCTTGGTCGTAAAATAAAGGTAGGAATTATATGGTCAGAAAATTGTTTGTTCTAGAGGCTAGCTAACGTTTGGCCATGTCATTACCTGGGTGGGTGACTGGGTGGCTATGAATTTGAGGAATATCAAAAAAGCTCTGGAATTTACGTCACTGCTCTCTTCGAATTTTTCTTCATTATATTTTATGTCGATTCTTTTTTTGAGAGGATGCTTTGATGTATTACTTACTCTATTTTATTACTATGATTCTTGTTGAAAATTTATCGCATAAAAAAAATTCACAAAACTTAATACGTATTATGAAGGAAACATATTCCACCTGTATACTCCATTCACTTATGTCATTGAGTATTCAATGCTTAATGAATTCAATCGGTAGGCTAAGGGTGTGTGACACATTCTAGTCATTATAATTAAAGAAAAGCACTAAAGGTCAGGTGCGTTTACGCGCTTGTTCAAATTTGTTGCCAAAGAGGTCACCTAATCACGAAGTGACCCCCGCTGTGCGCAGTTTAAAACTCCCGATGAAAAGATATGGCCATTTTCTTACCATATCCTCACGAAATTCTGCATCAAACTTCAAGCAATGATCTTCCACTCGAGTACTAGATTTCAATTGATCCGATATATTTCTTTGAAAATATTAGGGAAAATAAAATTTTGAAAGGGTATCATTGGATGAATTTAACCCATTCACTAATTTGTCCTTCGTAATCAAGCCCCAATCCAACTCTTCAAATATCCAGAGTCAAGATCTCCGAAAATGAGTATCAGATCAATATGGACCACTATAGTTGAATATTAACTTTCATCGGAATCTGATCAAAAGTCTCCTAAACCATACTTTTTGCCCATTAGCAAACTTCACCGAGACGTTAAGCTCCAAACACGTCCTTTCCTTCTAAAGTTAGACCACACAGGGACAGACTTTTGAAAAATTGAATTTAACCGCCTTATTTTCTCCAGGGATTCCAAACTTATTGTCCAAGATCATTTTCGGGTCAAAATAAAAAAAAAAGACATTTGAGTGAAACGATTCGCGTTGTTCCCCAAGAGCCCAATGAGGTTAGTTGGTTTCTTGTAAGAAAACTATGTGACTTTCTCTGTTCTGCCTTAAGATCATAGTAACATGTATGTAACTAGTGAGGTGCATAGAAGATAAGGTGAATTCAAAGATGCGCTTTTGTTTCGCCAATGTTGGGTAATTCGGTAGAATTCGTTTTTTCCACTGAAGGTGGCGCTGTTAGGAAATTACGACCGGAAGACAATGGTCTGTCAGAACTGAATTGACATCAGACAAAATATAAGGTAAAAAATAACTGGATGAATGAATTTCTACCATATTATGTTTTGTATAACTTTCAGTGGAATATATTCTAAGAATTCAATGAACATTGTAATTTTTGGCTAACACGCTATCATTCGATGTTTTCTTATATTATAGTAAGCGAGGAGTGAAATTATTAGGTAAGCAATGTGAAGCTATTTTAGAGAATCTACTGATACATCGATATTATGTGATATTTTGTTCAAATCTATTCATATTTTTCCAGATTGTACACATATACAACAGAATGTGGTAAAGCGGCGGGAAGTTTATGGAAGTTGATACAGAACAAGCATGGTTCTCACTCTAAGTCAGACTGAGACCTTGTCAAGAGTTGGAGTTTCACAGAGAATAAACACTCATTGAATAGGGCAAATTATTGAACCAGTTCAATTTGAGTTCTTTCCCATTTAAATTAATAAGATTTCCAGTTAGAAAACTGGTGTTTCTTAGTAGCACTTGATAGTAGCATATATTGGTAAATTTCAAGTAGATGAGAATTGTTGAACAGTTCATGAGTATTAAATAAAGAACCTAGAAAAATACAACAAATTCAATAGTAAAAATAATATCCTTATTTAGGGGTTGATAACTCGATCCTCGATTAGTGAGAATGATTGAGAGACAATTATAAAAAGAATGATATGCTGCTGAGTATCATGAAGTCTATACTTTCTATAAATAGGATTATTTCTTCATTTGAACACTAATTTCCATAATAAGGAAAAAAAAAGACATCAACAATACTCTTTAGGACAAAACAAGCTAAAGCCCAGATACCAGAGGAAATCACGCTAGGAAACACTATCCAACCACTAGAAACATCAGCCAGATTTCTGGGAGTGCATCTCGATGAGTTTATTGACTGGAAGGAACACATTGGAAACATAACCAAAAAGTTAAACTCAACCACATATGCCCTCAGAAGTATATCCATCCTAATGAATGAGGCCACGCTGAGGACATTCTATTATGCTTGCTTTGAAGCCATTGCAAGATATGGAATCATGTTCTGGGGTTCCTGTTCGGACATTCAAAATATTTTTGTTGCTCAGAAACGAGCCATAAGAAGCATCACAAGAATGAATACAAGAGAAAGTTGTAGAGGAGTATTCAGGAGACTGGGAATAGTCACAATATATGCACTCTACATATATGAATGCTTGATGTTCTTGTCTCGTAACCCAAACTATTTCCAAACTGAAAGACACCACAGCTATCAAACAAGATCCAATGAAATAACATACCCAATACATAAACTTGCACTTACGGAGAAGGGAGCTCATTACAGATGCATCAAATTTTTTAATAAATTGCCAAGCAGATTGCAAAACCTAAGAGCACAAAAAACCTTCAAAAGAGAAGTCAGAAAATACCTGATCCACTTAGAACCCTACACTATAAAGGAATTTCTCGACAATAAATGAGATATGATTTTTTTTAGAACGCTATTTCTTTTAGTTGTTGTTCTCATTTTGAGAATGTAACTCATTCAGAAATAAAGGAGTATTATTATTATTATTATTATCATTTACACCTGCACTGTCCGAACAAAATTCAAAAGGGACCTATTTAAAAGTATCTGAGGATCTACACAATTTTTTGAAGCTAACACAAAAGGGTTTCACGCACTAATCAATTACCAAATAATAATCTGAGCTAACGTGAATCAATTAAAAATGACAATTTCCGAATTAACATTGAAAGTGTCATGCACTCTGAATGGTCGATAGGTGTTGTTTGTGTCTGTGGCGAGAGTATGAAATAATTAATATTAGTTTAGCCAGTTTGGTATAATGATTTAGTAGGAAAACAAATAAAAATAAAAGCACCATGAAAATATTTAGAAATTTGCAACATGGCAAAGATTTTTTTTGACCTTGATGACATTCCACTAGTGCCAACCTGACTCAGGTCTAGTTACTCAATAAATCTATTCCATGGCCTACCAACTGACTTTATGAAAGTGAATGGAGTATAAAATAAAAATAATATTTTTTTTGACTGCTAAGATATTGAAAGACATCTTGACTAAAGTACCCATCTATTCCTAACTTTCATTGGGTATTTCATAAGGACACTATCTACCTGAACTAAAATCAATTTCAAATATGTAGTTTATTTTGATATCACCTTACATATTACACTAATAAGTTGAAAGTTCGAATATCAATAACACCACAATAAGGAAGCTGCCAAAATATGACTGTAGGAATAATGTAGGAAGTGGTGTAGATGCATCATAGAGGAAAATTTACTCCAATCAACCAATTTGAAAAGGTTCACATTATTTAATAATTAATATGTAATATATGGAATCCTTATCACATCCATTGGAAAATCAAGATATCTGATTCAAAATTATATTTATTTTGAATTTCATTCAGAAAACCCCTTTTTTTTTCTTCAAATAAAACATTACAAAAAGAAAAAACTTAATAAGTTTTTGAGTGATCTTCGTACTAACGAAACAAGAAAGTAGAAAATTCATTGATCAATTCAAAAACTTTAAAATGAATCGAAATACTTCAGATAATTTGAATATAACACACAAAGCTGAAAAAAATGGAATAAATTTCTAAATGATGAGCCTACACCATTGGAATCATAAATAGTGAAACAATTAATAATAAAATATAAAAATAAAAATTCGTAAGTCGAATACTCATTCCCGTAAAAGTATTACCTTCCGGAAAACTCAATAATCTCATTAATGCTAATTTATCACTTCTGCATCAAGAAATTGAAATCTTAAGACGTACCATCTGTTCCACTGCTGATGGCTTCAGACTGAGGTTGCTCAGCATTCTCCTCCAGTGAATGTCCTTCAGCTGCAGACCTTTCACTTTGATTTGGCACCTCACTCGAATCATCAATAACTTCAACTTCGTTACCAGCCTCTTCTTCTTCCTCTTCTGGACAATCTGCCTCTTCATAATTATCCTGCTCCTGAAAAGAATTAAATCAAATAAATACTCTTTATTTTTCAACGTAAATTGAGGTAAAATTATGAAATTACTCTTCAATCGACCAAAAGATTTCTAGTGAAATTATAATATAACTGATTTTTATAATCTTTTAATAATGCTAAAATCATAATAAGAAATGATTCTCAATACAAAAAGTTGTTTCAAGAAAGACTTCTACTAGCAATTATCTAATCATTTTGGGTCAGTGTGAGAACACTAATTGTTAATATTCAACTTTGGATAAGAGTGACAATGTCTTACCATGGCTTCAATATCATATCCCTCTGTATCTGGATCATCAGGTTCATCATCGGCACCCTCACCCTCATCAGCACCACCATCTTCGTCACTTTCTAATACTATAACATTATCGTCATCATGATCTCTCTGGCTACTGGTTGGTACCTGGTATTCAACTTCTAGAACACTGTCACTCACCGTTCCAGCTTGCTATAAACATATGTAAACATGTATAACAGAGACAGAATAGACAGTATCTTTGGATAACTATGCTCCATTCACTTTTATAAACTATCCCGGTTTGCCATGATTTAGGTCTATCAAGTTTTTTTTACTTAAAACTGACGCAGGTTGGCATTCTTGAAATGTCGGCAATGTCAAAATAATTCTCAGAGACGTTGCCATATGCCAATGCCAATTTCTACTCTCAATCTCAACATAATCATCACGCTTGGCAACTAAAAATGCCAAAGGTAGTTCTGAAGAAGCAGAGACAAAGTATCAGGAAGTGCTATGTAGAATTGAAATCTGCTCTTTCTGATAATAACCCTGATAATTTGGAATCGATAATTTAGCACAAGATATCCAACATTTTCGACGTATGTGAGTGAAAACCAAGGCATTAATTTTTATATGAATAGATATTTATTTTTTAGCTGCACATCACCACAATAAGAAAGATTTCAAGTGAAAGAGACGACAAAGAATTTCCTTCTATAGGTGCACCCAAAAAGACACTGACTGAAGACTTTAATTAGAAAAAAAATCTGCAACGACAAATTCGGAATTATAATTTGAAAAATGAACACTTTTCGATTGATACACTACTCACTTTTGCAAAGGAACATTTGGAATATAACGGAGGATGGACATCACTTTTTGAAATGATAAAATCAATGGGTTTACAAAAGGGTAAATGAACGTAAAATTTGATGTGAACAAAAAAATGTTGTTGCAGCTGAAATTACTTTCCTGCCCAAATTTTCACAGTATGAATCGTTGGATGAAAATCTCAGATTTATGTAAATAAACATTCTGATACATATTACTATAACCTAACATTTTCAAAATGTACACGGTGAAATGTATCAGAATGTCATGGCCAACCAGGATAGTTTATAGAAGTGAATGGAGTATATAATTCTATGAATAAACAAAATAAGCCATATTATGACCAAGAATTTAAGCATTGCAAGTTGATTTTTATAGACAAGAATTTAGTGAACTAATAATTAGAATAACAAAAAATAGCTTGTAACATGAATCCAAAAATTTATGAGGGAAAGATTATCAATTAAAGGATAATGCATTATTTCACATAGATATTTAGGTTTTTGGTCCCAATATCTAAAAGAGAACTTTTAAAACTAAATGAAAATTATTATTTATAGAAACCGCCATTGCGGATTGCGGGATTTCAACTGTTTATCGAAGGCAGTTTCTTGAAAGAATGTTGCCTAATAGACAATATCTGAACCTGCAAACAATTAACCATCCCCTCATGAGACAAAGAATTCAAAATCGTCTGTATTATTTTCTGGCAATACATAAGGAATTATTACTGAATCAGGTTAGGTTAGGTTTTGGATGGTCAGAAAGCATTAATTAATTCCATTGATAAATTGACATGGAAAATTGAATCGAATAATATAGAACAAGAAGAAGTCTCTAGGTCCTTCCCACATTGACGTACCAAAAATATAGAGAAACTATGAAGCAGGATAAATAATTGCAGTGTTCTTTTATTCAGAAGGAAATACAGTGTTGGATATGATTTTACCTTTGAAAAAAAATGTGTCTGGAATAGAGTAAATCGTGAGTTTTGAACGATCTAAAAGCATTAATTCATTCCATTGATAAATTGACATGGAAAATTGAACCGAATAATATAGAACAAGAAGAAGTCTCCAGATCCTTCCTATATTGACGTTCCAAAAATATAAAGAAACTATGAACAAGGATTAATAATTGCAGTGTTCTTTGAAGGAACTACAGTGTTGAATATGATTCACCTCTGCATCGAAATGTGTCTGGAATAAGTAAAACGTGAGTTTTGAACGATCTGCAAGCATTAATTAATTCAATTGATAAATTGACGCGGAAAATTGAACCGAATAAGATAGAACAAGAAGAAAAGTCTCCAGGTCCTTCCTATACTGGCGTACCAAAAATATAAGGAAACTACGAACAAGGATTAATAATGGTAGTATTCTGTTATTCAGAAGGAAATGCAGTGTTGAAAAAGATTTACCTTTGCATCAAAATGTGTCTCAAATAAGAACATCGTAAGTTGTGAACAATCGGGATGAATTAATTGATTCCATTGATAAATTCACATTGAATTATATCGAACAACCTAAATTTAAGGAAAATTTGAACCAGGGCTAATAATTGCATTGTTTTATTATTCAGCAAGAAATCCAGTGTTGAATAGGATTTATCGTTGAAGTGTTGAATGCAACCTGTTATTTTTTCGTATTATAATATGTATTCTTTTGATCTATACTTTGATATCATAATCAATAAACAAAAAATTGATCAAATATGCAGTTTTGCATTCATCCTGATCTTCATTAATTGAACAGAAAATTTTAATTTTCCTAATGCAGTAATGTTTTACACCTGACTGAAGGAACTCATTATAGTTCCTTTCAATGTGAACATAATAAATCTGACCATATGATCGATACAAATTACTATGAAGGAAGTATTCTCAGAAATGAATATTCATTAAACCCTGTTGTATTTGTTGAGCTTTGATTGTACTGAAATATGTGTTGGTAAAAATACCAACTAAAAGATAAATTTTTTTCATGAATATTGTATAAAATTATTTTTTACATTATACAGGTTGTTTCACCATAAACTGGTCAAAGATATATAGCCATATAGATGACATTGGAAAAGTCATTTTTTGCCTTATGACATATACCCCGTTTTCGAAGCATAAGAGACATACAGGGTGTTTAATGTCAACTTTGAGCAATATTCTGATAACTGTGGTGATTTAGACGTGACCTTTGAAATAACGGTTTTCGGTCACAGTATTTTTTGGTGGTCAATTCAATTTTGGTGTAAAATTCTCGAAAAAAGATTTCAAAATGGCGGAAAACCTACAAAGTTGGAATTTTTTGTATTAGATTGCCAAATTGGATAGCATTATTTCAATGTACTCGATTTTCTAAGATTTTTCGTGAAAAATTTTTTCCAAAATTCAAACAGCTTTTTTTTTACATGTCTACAGTGAAAAAAAATTCACCAAAATTTATTGAAATCTTTCGAGATTGAACTCATTCTGAATACTGGGGTGAAAACAGAATGAAAAAATATCCATTGGTTTTCATTTTCAGCCTTCCGAAGACTCCGCTCAGAGTACTTAAATAATTTTTGTTTAAGAAAGTGGTGGTCCTACAGATGCCAAAATTATGATAATAGGCCTCCAGAGTAACCTGGTTAGAAATATGAATTTATCAAGAAAAAAAAAATTTTCTGAAAAACTTTGGTGGGAATCGAATTCTCTCCGCTTTCGGAAAATCGGGTCACATTCGATGAACTACCGTTGCTTGGTAACGGACGTCATTGTAATCAGAATAAATCCAATTTATACGCGACCTTATTGCCCGTAAGTGAAGCGAGTTTTAATCCCATCAAAGTTTTTTTGCAAAAAAATTTTTTTTTTTGAAATATTCATATTTCTATCCAGGTCATTAGCACAATTTTGGCCTCCTTAAGGCCACCAGTTTCTTAAATGAAAATTATTTAACTACTCCGAGCTTAATCTTTGGAAGCCTATAAAATGAAAACCAATGGATATTTTTTAATTCTGTTTTCACACCGGTGTTCAGAATGAAAATAAGTTCAACCTCGAATTTCAAAAATTTTAGGTGAAATTTTTTTTCACTATAGACATGTGAAAAAAAAGTTGAGTTTGAATTTTGGAAAAAAATTTTCACCGAAAATCTTAGAAAATCAAGTACATTGAAATAATGCTATCCAATATGGCAACAGAAAACAAAAAATTCCAGCTTTGTAGGTTTTTCGCCATTTTGCAATTTTTTTTTTTCATAAATTCTACACCAAAATTGAATCGACCACAAAAAAATACTAAGGTGTGACCAAAAACCGTTATTTCAAAGGTCACGCATAACTCACCAGTCATCAGAATATTGCTCAAAGTTGACATTAAACAACGTGTATCTCGCTTATGCTTCGAAAACGGGGTATATTTCACAAGGCAAAAATGACTTTCCCAATGTCATCTATAGGGCTATATATGTTTGACCAGTTTTTGGTGAAACACTCTGTATTTCTTCTGTGGATTTTATGAAATTTGAATTTGGGTGATTGTTACGATTACGTTAATAGTCGTGTTAGGAATCTTAAGCGTCAAATTACCGAATATAGAATTGTGATAAAAAAATTTATTAAACCAAGCTATTCAGATCTATTTAGTATTATGGGTTTGTAAGTCGTTTACGAAGTACTGAGTGTTTTTTATTTGATCCATGGAATTTGTCTTTGAATGTGAGCACCGTCATCGTCTATCCAAAAGATGGATTTCGACTGAATCGTGTCTTCATTTTTGTAAATATCGAGATGACGAAATTTCAAAAGCCGTTCATCTACTAAACCGTTAGGCGGATGCTGTATATTCTGAACTTGACCTTTGTATCTAAGCATTAAACCTACGAAAATTTCGAGTCACTAAGTTATTCCTTTGCAAATTTATCGTGTTTATACAGTCGGCCGGAGACGACTTACAAAGTCATAATACCAAATAGAGAATCACATAAAAAATCATATTTCAAGCCCATATTATATCGTTAAAATTATTTTCTTCAATACTTTCATCTTTTCAAAAACATGGATCTATCGTCCTGCAGATCTACCACCTAGGTAGATCTATCATTAAATGAGATCTACGCCTAGGTATATCCATCACTAAGAGAGATCTGGGCGCACTAGTCTATACTGACTAAAACCAAACTAATCAATGAAAAACAGAAATCAAAAAATTATGCTTGTTATTCCCTGTATTTTTGGGGAGACATTTAAAGAAGACCTTTATATATTAGAAAACAAAAAGACAAAAACAATCTGAAGAAAAGAGAAACACAAAGATCCCAAATAGAGAATCATGTAAGTTCAATTATTGGAAATTATATGATTGAAATAATACAAAGACACTGATCCCATGTCCAGATAATACAAGAAGAAAAATTAAAATCTTGTACTTGGCTGAATTCTATGGAAATGGGCCATATTTGGCTAGTTTATTGAAACGCTGCAAATTTTACACAAGGGTTTATTATTTTCTCAGTTAAATAACCCAATATCATTGATATCTCAAATATCATAAATAAATATCTCAAATAAATCTTATATATTATTCATAACTCATTGCTTTTTCACAACACAATTTGCAGCGTTTTTCTTTATAACTCAGAGACTACTGGTCGGAAATCATCTGGGTGGAAATTTTTAGGTTGAGTTATGCAACAGTAATCAACGTTGTTGAGTTTCATGAAAATGCAGTGGTAAGTTTTCGAGAAATATATGTTTTTTCCTCCTACCCCCAGTTTTGAGCCCTTAGGGTACACCGATCCTCCTGAAAAGCTTGGAGGGTCAATCTGGAGCGACAATCGATTTTTCTACCAAGTTTGACAGATTTCGGTTCAGTACTTTCAGAGGAGAGTCCCGGACGGCGGACGGACGGATTTTTTTTTTATTAGTTCATTCAAATCCACATATTCCAAAATGTAAACTGTGGAATTCTCAGGGGGGGTAATTTATTTTTTGGACGATCACTAAGGTCTTTCATTTGATTTTATCGAATAATTAACCAAAAACAGAAATAATATTAAAAATTTTTTATGACAAGTGAATTTGCACTGCTGCGATTTTCGAAAATATCAATTTGACAAAGTTTCGCGAGAAAATAATTCTGAACAGTTTCCATTAATTTTCTGATGAAAGAGTCAGATATAGACTCTGAAACATTAAGGTTCCATTTATTAAACGTTCGCATTGTTCTGATATTGTTAGGCAATATTTTTCAAGAAGCTTCTTTGGAAAACAGTTCAAATCTCGCACATATTGGAAGCGAAAACCTAAACAACCCTGAAAATTAGAAAGTAATCAACAATATATGCACTGAGACTCATCTTACCTGCAATCTTGTCCTTTTGCATTGTTGCATAGTCTTTGCCTGATCGTCTGCCTGGCAAGCCTCAGTATCAGAGTCTCTCTGCCTCTTATGACCTACTTGTGAAGTAGTAACAGTGTTACTACTACTGCTTGTGCCTTGTTCTTGAGTGGGTCCGGTGCTACTACTACTACTGCTACTTCCCGAAGGAGGTTCAACCCTGGGCAAGACTAGTGCAACAGCTTGCTGCTGCGGTGCAGTATGAACCTGAACACTACTATCTTCATCCTCAGCATCTTGTGAAGACTGTGATGGAGGAACAGCAACCTGCCTTGGCCCAAGCATTGCTGAACTTGCAGAACTTGTCGCTGGGACATAATCTGTGTGTGAGCTGGTAGGACTACTAGATAAAGCTTCTATACTATTTGAAGAACCAGTTGTGTGCACCTGTTGTTGTGGAGGAACCATAACTGCACTTGGACTCTGACTGGTAGGCGGTACAGCCACTGTTCGCAACTGAGCCGACATTGGCCTAATGCTTGCCAGTGGAGTCTCTCCTGCATTTCTCCAAGGTTGAATAGGTACTGACTGAGTCTGGGTATTTGTAGAATGACCAGCCATGGGTTTTATGTTGGCAGTGGGAGGTTCTGTGGTTGACTTTTCAGTGGTTCCTGAACTAGTACTTGGCTTAGAGCCCTGTTGTAGGCCTAACTGTCTTTGTAACTGAGTTAACTTTTGCGTCAAAACGTCCATTTCTACACTCATTTTCTCCTTTTCTTGTAAATGTTCAGCCATCATCTCATCCTTCTCCTTCAAGAGAGCCTCTATCTTAGCCAACATCTCACCATTACTGCTATCTCCAGACTTTCCTGGACGATCCTGATTTTTCAATTCTTCTTTCAACTCTTTGTTGTGTTCTGTAAGTGTAACGATCCTGTCTTTTGCGTTTTTGAAGAGTTGCTTGAATCTTTCCTCTTTTTCTAAACTAGACTTGTTGACCTTTTCGATTTCACGTTTCTGATTCTCGTTCTCTTCACTTATTTCCCTAACCTGAACAAGAATTTTAAAATAGTTAAGTTCATTTATTTGATACATAAGACTACAAATCATAAATACATTGATGTTCCTGTAGAATGAATATTTTTAACGAAATATCAGGATAAAGTGAGCATTATACCAAATGTGTCATGTAATTTTTAACAAATAGATTGATCCATAGTCAAAACTTCTTATTATTTCCTGAAGCTGTGTGTTTTCAAATTAGGGTATTTTATTCAAGGGGTTGATAAATTGAAAGATATTTCATTGATAATTGCTCAGTAACTTCTATGGAATTTAAGAGATTTTTTTTCATCAAAAAAATTATCCCGTATCGAAATTCTATTTTTGACACAGTTATTTTTTCATTTTGCTAATGTTTTAGTTTAGAATGAAATCATCCCGTTCTTGTAGTGGTACCACATTGTTAAAATTATTCAGCAATTATCATCATTGAAACTAGAAAGATTTGTGAGTGAAAAAATTCTAGAAAACCACTGATGGGAAGTCAATAAGATTCACGGTCATGTTTACAACACAACATGTTAACAGTGAATTTTGAAATCTAACAAAATATCACATAAAGTTGCGAGAAGGTATTTTAAAACTCACTACTAAGTTTCAATCCGTTCCCATCAGTTGTTCCTGAGGTATTGAGGAAATACATTCAAAAATTCAAATGAATATAACTCTGAAACCATTTGGCGGATTAGATCCATTAAAAAACTTGACTATCACATTCTGATACACAACCTACCCTTAAAGTTTCAAGTCGCTATTTTTTTCCTGTTTTAAGTTATCGTGATTATCTATGGGGCGGCCAGAATCGAATTTGATTTCGGCTTGAGTGAGGCCAACCTTGATGTTTAAGATCATTTTCGGGAAAAAAAATAAAAATTACAGACACTTGGGCAAAATGATAGCACACCATTCCCAAGCAGATGTCATCTCTCAAATGATCTTCTTCAACAAATACATGAGTCAGTGACGTTCAGTTATGATAAAGATCTAAAGCATAACAGTAATTTAAATATTTCATTTTTAAAGATTCTGAGATATCTGAATCAGGAACATGGAAGTTCAAACTTCCGAACCTTTACAGACCAATAACAACTTCAAAATCAAAACAGTCTAAATTTTTCACTTAAATTTTAAGTACAAGAGATTAATATTAATAAGTGAAATATCGTCAAGTTCAAAACTCTTTGCCAAGACATTGTCAATTCCCACATATTTTTATCAATAACTCAATGGTTTGTTTATTTTTATATGTAATTACTACGACGAGATATCTGACATAAAAATGAACCTAACATATACTTATTATAGTGTCAAACTTTTACGGCCTACTGACTGACTATAAAAGTGAATAGTGTGATATAAGCAACAGCAATTTGAAGTTGATCTTACCTTCTGGTTCAACTGTTCGATAACCTCCTTATTTATTTGTTCCATCTGATTCAAACGTTCCTCAAGCTCTACCTGATGTTCATTCTTAATTTGTTCTTCCCTTTGACTAGTTTCATTTTGTAAACTTTCTTTCTGCTCTGCTTGTTGTTGTTTTAAAGTCTCCATTTCTTTAGCTTGATCTTCACATTGAATCTTATATTTCTTAGCAATTTTTCGTACTTGAGTGAGGTTATTTTTCAATTCGTTGATGGTAGCATCTTTACTCACACCTTCTTCCTGCATTGATTTAGTTTCTTCAGTGAGTTTCTTATTTTGATCAGTTAGTTGCTCCAAGTTTGTGTTTGTGTTGGTAATTTGTGTACGGAGTAGGGCAACTTCTTCTTTCACCTTACTGAGTTCCTCTGCTTGAGTGTAACTCTGTGATCTAACATTCTTAAGCTGTTCTTCCAGTTTGGACTTGTCTTGTTTCAAGGTGTTGATATCATCATTCAGCTTGACAATATTGGATTTTTCTATGGTTAATTGCTTGGTTAGGTTATCCCGTTCATTCTGTAGTTTTTTCCAATCTTCAGGACTAGTTCTGTTTGATTTTTCTATCAAAATGTTGGCCCTCTGTCTCCATCTGTTGTATTCAGCTCTGAGAGAAACGTTCTCAGTCTGCATTGCTTCGGATTTTGCAGTCAATTCTATGTTCTTCTCTTGTAGTGGGGCAACTTCCGCTTCTAATTTTTCGGTTCTTGCTCGGAGATCATTGACTTGCATGAGTAAGTTATCTCGTTCATGTCTTAAAGCTCTATTGCTATCAGTGATGGCGTTCAGTGTTTCAACTCTACGCAGAACTTCATTGTGCTTGGCAGCAGTGACAACAGATATCTCATTCTTCTGTCTTTCATTTTCGACAACCTGAGAGGGAATGGTACTTTGTATTTTGTGAATATTAGAGAATGAGATATAGGGAAATATCACATTATTCAACAAATAATTCGAACTACTAGTGGCACTTGTTATTGTGCAATTGATCATTCTTCTGAATGAAATAAGTGATCATATGATTTGAAATATACAAAGAATTTTGCCAGATTTATTATAATATACGTTTTTTAATTCATTATCTGAGAAGATATGTGAAACTAACCTTGCAGAGCACCATGAAAAATGAATAAACAAAGTTTCTGAATACCATTTTTTCAGCCAAACCTTCACCTTAGCATATGGTAGAGCACCAAATAAATTTTTTTTTTGAAATGAGATACAGTAGAACTCTTCCAAACAGTCACCTTTGGTATTAGGGGTAGGGTTGGAACGCAGAAAATTTTGGATTATCCAAATTGCCAATATTCATAACATTACATAAAATAACATGATTTAGGGCCGGTATTATAAAACTTTACTTTAACTTTAACTGACAGTTTTGACAGATATGTCCTAACATAACTGTCAAAACTGTCAGTTAAAGTTAAAGTTAAGTTTTATAATACCGGCCCTTACAGTGAAACTCGTGATGAATGAACTGTTTGTGAACATTATTTCAACTGGAGCTCTTTCTTCTCCATGAAACCATTTCCTATTATTTCAACTGTAAAAGCAAGGAGAAATCACCTTTATTTATTTAACAGATAACATTCTTGAGACAGTGAGACATCGAAAAGACAGCACTTGCTCACGTTACTAATCAAGGTCAGACTAACCGAAGCCCAGGCCAGTATTTCAGAGGGACATCGAATTTCTCCATTAACAAACTCAGCGAGCCCATTTAAATTTCAAGCCTACCCTGAAAATTGTAAGAGTAGTCTTTTTTTATGAAAATTATCATAGCAACTTATGGCCATTCCGAAGGACAGAATTGAATTGAACCATAGATTCTGTTTCAGTGCGTTGAACCAAATCGTCTGAAACCATCTTGAGGTTAAAATAAGGAAATTGCGGATCTTTGGGTAAGATAATAATTCAAGAAAGTTTAGTTCAGTTTCAAAGGAAAGCAATGACCTGAAGTCAGGAAGGTAGAAGGAGAGACAGAAAACCTAATTTTCTCAATAATTTAAATCATAATTTTCTGATCGAACTGAAAATGCACGTGCTTGTAAAGCACTCCACAATATGGCGGAAATATTCCTGACGAGAAGATCCCCACGAAATTTTGCATACAGCAGAGTCGGCTTTTGAGATATGAAGGAAATAAGGCCTCAACTTAAGATGGGTATAGCTCAGAATCCATTAGGCAGTTTAGCTCCATTAATGAAATTTTGTACTCACGTTCTACCCAGCGTGACCAATTTTGGTAGAAATCTACTTTTTTGGTAGATTTTCTTTATAATTTCATCATTGTTAGTAGACAGAAATTGAGCAGTAGATTTTGGTAGTATTTCGAACTATCTTAGTAGAATTCTACTTTCAATTGTTGAAGCAGTAGAACGCTTCTGTCTGAGTTGAGAAGTGGCACAACCCAACCTAACCTAACTATAATCGCATGAATTATGTGAAAAAATAGCACAACTCGTATAGATGGCTCTGACTGACATTGGGGTATTTCTTTAATCCCGTCACACTCAAGAAGTATATCGTATTTCCCATCATGGGTGCGTGTGTGCTCTACATTTTCCCGCATTTCCATCGTTTCCATCCAAAAAGGAAGAGCCTCTCATTAAGGTGAATATATAAGAATATCTGCGGAATCATTGGGTGGATTTAACCCATTCACGAATTTGGCCTTCGTAAGGTCCAAATCTTCTCTACAAATATCGAATTTCTAAGTTGCTTCTTCCGTAAGTTATTGTGTTTACGGTCGGCCGTTATCTTCTGGAAGAAACTACTTAAAAACTCGATATTTGTAGAGAAGATTTAGGGCTTAATTACGAAGGTCGAATTCGTGAATGGGTGAAATCCGCCCAATAATTCCGTAGATATACCCGTTCAAAATTTTATTTTCTCAATATTTTCAAATATGTATAGAGATTAGATCGAATTGAAATCCAGTACTTTATCGAAAAAAACCTACAAAAGCGCTGCCGTGAATTAGGGCAGCAGCTTTTGCGCGCATGTTCAAATTCGTTGCCAAAACGGTCATCTCTATTGAACATGCGCAAAAGCTGCTGCCTTCACGATAGTGCTTCCCTAGATCTTTTTGCTTAGCGAATGTTAATTACTGAGATATTTTTTTAAATTACACGAAACGTTAAAGTGTTCCACTTTCCTTCCAACATTAAGTGCTAAAGACTGCTCTTAGGTAGCAGTAGATTTTTAGTAGATTTCTGTGATTGACTTTGGTAGAAAAAAGTAGATTTCTACAGAAGGTTTGGTAGATTCTGAAAAAAATAAATGGTCACGCTGGTTCTACCCTCCATATTTTAAGCCCATTTTGATGTAGGTATCAAGGCAACCTGCAGTCAGGTGGAGACAATTAAAATGCAATAATAGGTTCCCCTTAGAGTCAAATCTGGTCATTAAAGAAAAATTCGAAGAATAGACATTTGAGCATAATGAAATGGCGCACAGAAATAAAAAATTCTAACCTGTTTCATTTCATCCAGTTGTTTGGTGACTAATTCCAGTTTAGATTTCAATCTAGAATGTTCAGCTTCCAGAATTTCGCTCTTGCTCACAGCTACATCCTTCTCCTGTCTCAAGTATTTTATAACCTTCAGCAACTGCTCTGAAGATTTAACTTCGTCCTCAGCAAATGACTTGTTCAATGAAGTGGTGGAGTCATTCATAGACTGGTTCACATTGTCTGAGCTCACCTGCGTCTGAAGAATTGCAAGTTGGGAATTGAAATTTTCCAATTGCGACAGTAAAAGACTATTTTGAGAATCTAGATCTCTGAGCCTGTTCTCAGCATCAATCTTGTCTTTGAGCAAATCTTCCTCTCGCTGTTTCCAACTCTGTTTATTCGACTCCACTTCGCTCATAGCATTGTCACGTGCCATTTTCACCTCATTCATCTCATTCTGTACTTTGGAAAGGGTTTCTTTCAAATCTGTTAATGCTTGGAGATCGGCAGAATGAAGCATTACTTCTCGGGCATACTTATTTTCGACGGCCTTCAAGTTTTCAATCAGTGATTTACATTCACTTCTGCAATTCTCCAATTGATCCCTGCTAGTTTGAAGATCCAAAGATCTTACATTCAATTCTTCTTGAAGTTGAGTATGTTTAGCCTTGATTCCAACGCTGGCCATGTCTTGATCGTCCATTTGGATTGAGAGTTCCCCTTCGAGTTCTGAACACTTCTCTTGCAATTCTCTGATAGTATTCTTATGCTTTTCTATTTCAGCTTTGAATTCTTCTTGTTTTTCTAGTGCAATCTTCATTTGTTTCTCAGCGTCTTCTGCGATGTTGAAGTATTGATCAGATGCATCTTTAGCTGCCTTCAGCTTGGCCTTCAAGGTTTCAATTTCAGATTGACTGTTCTCCAATTGTTCTTCAAGATGGCGGATCTTCTTGCCTTCGCCATGGCTCTCAGGAATAGCTAAGATAGACAGTTTAATCTTCTTTGTAAGTTCTTCTACTTGGTTATTCTTGCTTGACAATTCTTCTCGGAGTTCACCCAATTCCTTCCTCAGCTTGTCCGCCTCAGCCTTCTCTTCTTCACATCTCTTTACGGCGTTTTGAGTTTGAGTTTGTAGATGATCAGTCAATTGCCTAAATCTATCTTGTTCTTCTTGTAGGCGCCTTCTCAGTGCTGAGCATTCTCGATGAGCTTCATCAAGCCTGGCCTCCAGTCGGAGTTTACCTTCGGAATCTGTTCGTTCCAAAGTAGCCTTGATAAGTTCGATATTGGACTGGATCAGATGCTGGGAGTTGAATTGTTGTTTCATAGATTCATACTCTCTTCGAACCCTGGATTCGGAATCTCTTAAAAGACTATTTTCTTTTTCAAGATTTCCTACAAACAGTATTTGAATCAAAAAATTATATTTCAAGTTAATATTTTTTAATAAACGCCCAGATGAATTCATAAGTTTTTGCCCATTTAGTCCTTACTTCTACGTGAAAATTCTGATTATCTGAATGATTTAATTTACAATATTCATAACCCAACGCTCAATCATCTAGGTACAGACAATCTGACGTTGCTAGATTATTTCATTAATAAAATCCAAATTTCAAACCATAATCATGAATTTTTTTGCATAAACCTTTGTATGATGGCTAACCACTAGAATTCAATTCAATCATACAGACATTTTCGAATTATTCAAATAAAATTCATAGAGTTTAATTATCGAGTTGATGGAAATTCATGTCCATTTACGACCATAGGAAATGGGGGTTTTTCCTTTGAACGAAAATGCAGTAATTTACATAAAAAACCTTCAGAACATCACATTTCGAACATATAATTTCAATATTATATTTTTAAAAAAATGTTTGATCATCTAAAGCTGAAAAATAAAAATGGGGATTTGCATTTAAAGGGATTTGTCATGAGTGCACGATATGGCAACGCCGAATTCCGCTTTCTCGGAAAGAAAAGGACGTCAAATGTGTTACTTTGCTTAGGAAAACAGAGATGGCTATACTTCGATCTGGTTAGAGTAGAAGACAACGACCAAGGAATAGAAAAAGAAGAGCACAGCCTGTCATTACTGACAAATCGCAAACGGAAATTGTTTGGTTATATTGACAAACAACACGTGTGTACCACAGAAGAGGAATAAATATTTCATTATTCTACAGCAGAAAAAGCTATTCTACTAAACACCGTTGTCACTTCTTGCATGCCTGACAAATCCCAAACCCCAATTTTGAAATCTGATTTCGAATACTTTCTGAAGGTAATTTGGGAAAATGATGTATCAAACCCATAATAATTATGTTCAAATATGCATTTGCAACCCAAATTCAGGAAAAACCTACATTATTGGGCTAAGCAGAATGGAATTATTCATCAGTGAGTGCAACACATTTTTGTAAGATCATTATTGGCGGAAAATTCGCAAAACTAAATTTACTGCGACAAAACAATAGCAATTTTGCAAGAAAAATAATGTAAAAAAACTTAACTCAAGGAGCACCTATGTTCAAAATATCACCACCTAGAAAGCCAAATGGCATGTCACTCAGACATGTGTGAAAAACTTGAACACATAAAATGAGTGAAAGGTATTCTTCAATTTCAGAGGATCATTATACAAGATAATAATACTTGATAATAACAGAGCTGCAGTATTTGCAAGTTCCTAGATGATTGATGAACATTTCACAGGTAAGTTTTCATAAATATAGATAAGAAAGGAAACTGATAGAGAGAAACAATAGACATCAAAGAAATTGATATGATAGGTCAAATTGAATCAATATCAAACAATGTTCTTTATCATCTGTCTGAAATTAATTATTTGCTGACTGAGGAATGAGACCATCAGTGAGCAAAATTACTACTTTAAACATACCATTCGTCATCATCAATACCAAAGGAGTGATTTACGCTGGTATTAGCAAATGATAGAATTTGAATGCATGTAGTTTTCCCTAAAGTACATATTCGGACCGATTGTGAAAGTATTTTGATTGAGAGAAATAACAGAAAGGAGATCTTGTTTCAAAATCTTGATATTCAAAAATCTAGACAGAAAAAGGCTCTGCAAGGTTCCTATAAGGTGACCATGGTTGGAATATGACAAAATAAAGCACAACAGCATCGAGCCAACTGTAAGTACAGTAAATTTGAAACGGAATAACTCAGACACTGAAATTTTCAGGGAAGGATTAAAGCTTAAATACAAAGTTTAAGTTCAGAAGTGAAAGCATTTGAAATTAAGTCATCCAAACATCCATAAAAATACAGTCACAAATGATTCCAAAGTCAGTACGCGGATAAATGATGAAGGCTCTCATTCAAAATCAAAACCATGGATCATATGAAAACACTAATTAATTCATCAAATATCATTTCTTCTACCTCTTTCACACAAAAAATTAAAGCATTTGAGAAAGAGATCATATATCATTTTATTTTATCCAATAAATGCAATGAGATTTATTGCTCTTAAACTTACCTAGCATAACTTGAGCCTTGGACAGTTTGGAGTGTGCATCCATACTATCATCTCTCAAATAAGTTACAGTCTGTTCATGCTTCAGAATAGTATCATTGAAAATCTTATTTTGTTTTTCCAAAGCTAAAATTTGCTTCTTCAACACCTCCATATTGTTCTTCATCAGCTTAAATTTCTCTTCATTGACTTCGGACTGAGCAACCAGCTTACAGTTCAAAGTCGTTAGATCTTTGTTTTCTTTTCTCAAAGAAGTCAAGTGCTCTTCCAAAATCTTCTCATTTGCCAATTTATCCTCTTTATAATTTTCTTTCTCAGTTTTGACCTGTTCCAACTGTTTCTTTAGATTCTCCACTTGACTTTCCAAATCCCTCACGACTTTTTCATCTGAATGATGACTATCAGTTGAAGAATCCTTTGTTACCTTACTATCCATGCTTTCTTGCAGATTCAGCAAGGTATCGTCGCCGTTAGCTTTGACAGCCTGGGAATACAGATTTTTGTACATATCACGTTGGTTCTTCAATGTCTCCAGCATCCTACATTGTTTGTCTTTATCCTCAAGCAACTCTTGTTGTTGGTCTCTCAGGCTATCCAGCTTGGACTTCAGATGTGAAAAGGTTGCTGGATCAAATGCTTCTGCTTCCTCTTGTTTTTCCGACAATTCCCTCACAAGAGACAGTAATTTTCTATTATTTTGCTGTAGTTCATGGATATCATTAAAAGTAACCAATTTCTTTGTGATGATATCGGCTGAACTAAAACTTTCAGCAAAGTCCATATCTGGCGAGGTTAATGATGAACCCATTCGACACTGTTCAACTTCTTGTAGCAAATGGCAGACCTGTCTGCTCAAATCAGCAACATCTTTCTGTAATCTATCATTTTCCCTCTCTGTTGCTGTTTCTAATCTTCTACATTCTGCGTTACTTTCTCTAAGCTGTTGTACCTCCATCAAGAGTGAATCGTTACTAAGTTTCAATTCATCATGTGCATCCATAAGTTTTGCATAATCGTCCTTGATCTTCTTTATGAAAGGACCCTTGTCTTCTATTTCTTTAACAATACTGTTAATGTAATGGTTAAGACGTGCATTTTCTTCTTGTAGAGTAAGGACCTTGTCAGACATCGCTACGTATTTTGAATACAATTCTGTAAATGACATTCCTGTCTTGAGAATATTTGAAGTTGTGGCAGCAGTGGGAGATATTTCTGAAAAAAAATTCTTGTATATTTTTTTAAATAATGATTAGTAGCTTTACCTTCCATGTCTTTTTGAGTTCTGAATTGTTTCGAGTCATCCAGAAGTCCATTTGCTTTATCGAGTTCAGCCTTGAGTATATTAATGTATTCATTCTTTTTATTTATGATTTCTTCATGTGCCAATTCACTTTCCTTGTGTTGTGTTTCTAGGTCTCCATACTTATTGGTAGCATTCGTTAACAATTCTTGTGTCTGTGAACATACTGGTTATTGAAAGAAATATCGTAAAACTGATCCATTTCGAAGCATCAGAACTATGATGAAAAAATACTGCAATTTTTACATAAAAATAATCATTTTTAGTGATTTTCAAAAAAAAAAATTTTGAACATTGGATCCTCAAAATCTAGTATTAATTTTTGATTATCATCAAGATAAAAATTATTGAACACGCAAAACTAAACCAACATATTCAAACAATCAAGAGAGCTTGCCATGGTGTTGCATGTCTCTTGATATGTTGGATGGTAATACTTCTAGTGAAAGCAATTGTGAATAGAAAGGGACACAGCAACATCACCAAGAATCTTGGATCCAGATCGAAAAATGTGAGTTTAGATACATATCAGATTGTTTTCTAAATGAATTAACAAAATTTAAATTTCCACAAAATATTCACACTAACATTATGAGTACATACAAGTATAAATATGAATATTGATATTTAATAGAGTATTCAATGGAAGAGTGATTACATACTGGCCTATCTTCTGGAATATGCCCTAAAATAACTCCCTTTGTTTTGAAATGGTTCAACTCTTAGCTAAAAATTCCAACATGACTGAATATATCCTGAGAATATAAGTTGTCACAAAGGTCTCAAAATGAAGTGACTATCGCAAGAGACGTTTTATATTTTGAAATCTTCTTCATTGGAAATCCAAAGCAATTGAGCTGAATTTATAAGCAAGGTTTTCACCCTTTGAGTTTGATATTGGCTGTGTGAAAAGCCATTTCTTTATATTATAATTTTCTGCAGAAAGCAAAGACTTACATATGAATCCTGCTCTGATATTTTGAAGTTTGAAAGCACATTAGTTGTAACAAAAAAAATTGAAATGATTTTGAAGTTTATTAACAGTTAGGCAGCATAAAGGCATAACTCTTATGCAGTGAATTCGAAGATTCAAAGATAATTGAGCAAATATATTTTCATTTTCTAAACACACCTGGGACATTAAAATGAATCTGTACCTATAAGGAATAAGAAATTAATGATATAGAATTTTTAAGATCAATATTTTACATGTAATATTGGAAAGATAGTAAAAATTGAATTCAACACATACAAATGGAAAGGACTGATATATTTTAGATGGAAAATTATATTTCCTTATAAAAACAATTCAGCTTTTCAGTTTGATTTGGCTGTCATTAGATTTACACAAATGAAAACCTCTATTCCGTTTCCCATTAATACCCAACTTTTTTACATCAACCAATAATTAAGAATCATAGGTCTATTTAAATTTTGAATCAAAACACAAAATGGAACACGAAATTACTTGCTTGTTGATGAATATTATCTTGAATTGAAATTCCATAAAAATTAATTCACAGAGCTCTATTGCTAATAGAAAAGTAGTATTTGCAGAAATCTTTGATACCCATTTTACAAGAATTTGAATATTTTATCCTAAATTACTTTGATAATGAAAAAAAGAGCCTACCTCATCCAGAGCTTCCTTTAGTTGTTCAGCATATTTCTTATTTTCCTCGTACATTTGTTGATATGCATTGGCTAGTTTTGTTTTGGCGTCAATTTCCTGCAAGTATGATTCACCAATTTTTCCTTCAGTGTCCCGCTGATTAGACAATTGTTTCACAAGTTCTTCCGTTCTCTCACTCAAGTTGTTGTTCAATTCGGTTAAAGATTTGACTTGTTCTACAGAAACCTCCAATTCTTGTGTCTTCTCAGAAAGCTTTGTTTCTAACTGAATACATCTTGAGGTGTTATCACGTCTCATATTTAAAAGTTCGTCAGTTTTCAAATGTAGTTCTTCACTTAAACTTTCTACCTGACTTTTCAACAGAGATCTTTCTTGTTCAATACGTTTTTCTTTATATTCCAAAGTCAATTTCATTGATTCAACTTCATCTGCTTTAGACAAAGCTTCACACTTTGTATTTATGGCAGTTTCAAGTTGTTCCATCAAAGATTTAATATCGGCTTGCATTCTTTCTATTTCTGCATTCCTTCGTTGGAGCATTTTCAAGTGCTCATCTCTTTCATCAACAGCCAAATTTCGTTGATGACGAAATTCAGCTGCCTCTTCTTCCAACTTTCGGGATGTTGTTTGAGATTTAGAAAATTCAACATTTAGAGATGAAATTTGTTCCTCTAATGTTATAATTGTGCTAGTAGCTACATCAAATCTAGCTTTAAGGCTTTCATTTTCTTCAGTTACTTTTTCCAACTGGTCACGAATTTCAGTCAGGCTTTGTTCTGTATTTTATAAAATGTATAACAGATTTCATGAGAATCTTTCAATGATTGAAAAACATTTTAACTCACCTGCATTATATCGATTAGTTTCCAATAGAGCCTTTGATGTTATAAATTCCTGAACTTTCTCTGTGAAAAAATTCTCGATTTTTTTTGCAATTTCTACTGGTATTACTGCCCATTCTTCCCCAGTTACTAGCGGGGAAAATATACAAACTTCTTCTGAACCCACCATAATGTGATTTATTAAAACGATAGAAAAGTTATAATAACACACACATTTCAGTCCACGAAAGAACTATATTAAAAACTTAAGAACTATACCACAATGCTTGGCTTCACTGATCTAAGGAAAACATGCCGGGTTGTGAACATCCACCATTGAGAACCACAGAAAACTAATTACAAAACCATTGATAATCGAATCAACGATGTCAACTTCGATGGACTATCATCGTCATAGAATATAATTATTCATGGTAACTGACGTAACTGTTTATCGACATGTTACAAAGGATAGATAATAGCATGTATTGGATAAATATCATCAATCGAACCTGATTATGATATTTGTTGAACAGAGTATTTTATTTAAATGAATAACTAAAAAGTTGTTATATTACCGGACACAAAGATGAAGGAAAGGTATTCCGTTCTGTGATATAATAATAAAACCTTGAAATCTATGCTCTTTGTTTAGATTCTTATCCTT